>JAUCBN010000003.1:17530000-22530000 GCA_035048815.1 Abelmoschus esculentus
TAGATACCCTCTATGTAGTTGTCTATCTAGGGCGATCGATCTACATCTTTCTTCATAGCCCTGGGGCTGTGTCTCGATCTCCTACGTGCGAAATCTGAGGGACTAGTTCCTATGGGGATTCCCCTTGGTCTAATTCCACGCCTTATGACGAAAGGGGAGTCGGCGTGGCGTAAAGTGAAGATTGAGGGAAGTAGAGAAAAATTCCCTTCTGGGGTATTCCGAAGGTGTAACCTAGGCAACGAAAAAGGGGCCCGATACTTCAACTAGAGGAGCGACCAGTTGGTTCACCAAACCCCGACCCAGCGTCACACGTTCTCCAGGTCCGAAGGGATCCAGTGCCCAACTACCGACTCCTCCCGGAATTGCGTTATCGGAGCCGAGCCAGGAATGGCCGTTAGTGGACACCCACCACTTTTCACCGGTTAGAGAGGCCCTCTTTAATACATTAAGAAAAGATGTTCACAGGGGCCAGAAAGACTCGGTCATAGGAACTTAGACCACCTACGCGCTGGTAAACGAAAACCACCTCGACCGGATCAGAGAAAACAACAATGTCGAATCAGGCCGCCCCTTGCCTTGAAAGAATTCACACGCGGCCACCAGCTTTCCCAAAATAAGGGGGGATCCGCTGCTTACTGCTCACGGAAACATCCGACCTATACTATAGTAAAGTCGTCCGCGTATCTTTCTGATCTCTTTTCCTTCTATTCATCAGATTTTTGGCTTTGACCCATTCAAGGTGAAAAATGGTGTTGGCTAAAAAAGGGGGGGAGAGGAGAGCTTTGGGATACGCTCACTTCTGCATTTTTGTTTAGGTTATCGAGATTATCAATCGCTCTTTTTAGTGGGGAAGAATAGTGCGTGAATGGCGGTTCTCAGACGAGGGAATCCTCTCTAAATCAAAATAGGCTAGAATGCTTCTATCGATAGAGCTTTCACGTCTGCGCATAGAATCGTTTTTTTGCCTTTTCATTCCGTTCTTACCATATCATGGGCAGTTGGGTTGGAATCCGTGTGATGGTTCGAGAGTGGTTTCAAATATTCTTCGCATCTATCTTCGGCCTTGTCTTAGAAGTCCCGCGAGACTAAGTTAGTGGTCGAGTCGTTTTTGGTAATTGACACCCGTCGCATTAGTTTCAATTCATATGTTACCATTCATAGTGAAGTAGCCCTCTTTTTGATGTCTGAGTGCCTTATTCTATCTATCAAAGTCCTTCCTTTATCTATAGCTCGGGTCAGTCCCCCATGGTCTGCTTTGATTTTCTCGAACAGTGCCGGTCCGCATCAGGGGCTCTCGTGCGAGCCATGCAACGTTCTCAGGCAGGAACTGCTCCTTTCCTCTCGCTAACGCTCGAGCTCTATTTCATATCCTTTCACTTCCTAAGAGGAGAAGGACAGAGGACTGAGTTGCCCTTAGGGGGTTCACCGAAACATAATAAGGAGAGGGTTTATTAGTGTAAATGGCAGATCAAAGATCAGGAGCTGACTCTAGTTTCACAGAATGAGCCTAACCCGGATCTGAGAGAGAATCGGCTGAGACAGAGGACATGGCATAAACCGATGTTGCAGCTGAGAGAGAGTTTAGGTATCCCGAAGTTTAGGAACGAAGTAACTCGCCTAAAAGGAGAGGAACGAGGGTACGCCACCAACGAGCCAGGCGGAGAAGGACTTTATCTTCTTTGCCTTGGGACGAAGGAAATGAATCGGGGCGTTAGGAATCACTCGCTGCGAGACCGATCTCATCCACCTGAAAATCCTATGGTAGGGTCCTACTCCTACGGTTATGAAAAACCAGGAAAAGTAACCGCGTCAGGAAAAGTTCCCGCAGGATCTTCCAGAGAGGGAGTTACGGCTAAAGGATTCCTAGATTGGTAAGCGAAAGGCAGTGTTAAGCTCAAGCACGCCGCCTTGCCTTTGCACCTTCCGTTTTGTTTCCCTCTCCTTTCAGTCGAGCTTTCTTCAACCTCAACAAAATAGTCGATTTAGACACATGCGTTGGGTTGGTCAACAAGCTCTGACGACTTCTTCACTCAAAGTAATAGCTTGAGAGAGAGATCAGGAATTCCTTGGCCTTACAACTCACCTTTTCCTCGGGCTTTCCCCATTTCATTCTCTCCACTAATTAGTCCGATTCCTTGCTTGGCTTTTCGCTTACAGACCAGCTAACGGAGGAGGCGTCTTACTAGACGGAAGTTCTTGCTCTGCCCTCACTCTATTCCTTCCCCTTGGGCCGTTCTTGTCCGCCAAAGATAAGAGAGAGATTTGATTGCCTTAGTCAGCTTACCTCCTCTTTCTTCTAGGCTTTCGGTAAAATGTAGCAATGTACCGACGGGATGAAGTACCAAAGCGGGAAAGGCTACGCTCCTGGCTAACATATGGATACTAAACTTCGTTACGCCGATAAAGCTAATAACATCTACCCCTCGTAAGGCCTCTTAAAAGCAGAACCAAAGAGAGTAGTGAGGGGAGAGGAGTTATAACCCGACTCAAGGCCCAGTAGATCTATTCTTGCTACCGTACTTACTTCCCTGGGGGAGGTTGATAAGAAGAAGCTGTTACAGTTGATTTATGGAATTTAAAACAAATTGGGTTATTAAGGACTTTTAAATAGGCAAGATCTTACGGAACGTATTTCGACAAAGAAAGTACGATCTGTTCATCCAACTTGAAATATCGTAAGAGAAGAAACTTTTACGCCCAAAACTCCCATGTCTTTCTTGGTTGGACCAACTCCACCGGCGATTTCCGTGAGCAAGAACAAGTCTTCCCTCTTTTTTAGAGGAAAAAGCGGAACGAGACAGAAATAGATGAAAAGGACTATGGTTGTAGATATCACGTCTGCGATTAATTTACTTTTTAGGGGTGCCAAAAACGTTTGGAAGAACTGCTGTAGTAGTGTGCAGGATGGGAGTGGTGTAACTCATATATACAACAATGTGAATTGTTGTAATTCAATTGATTCCTTTGATGTTCCCGACCCCCTTCCCCTTAAGGAATTTGATGATGAGTTATTTGAGATGGAATTTGAGTCGGTCAATAGCCCCCTTGAGCAATTTGAGATTGTGCCATTGATTGATTTGAAGATTGGAAACTTGTATTTCTCATTCACAAATCCATCTTTGTTTATGCTGCTAACTCTCAGTTTGTTCCTACTTCTGGTTCATTTTGTTACTAAAAAGGGAGGAGGAAAGTTAGTACCAAATGCTTGGCAATCCTTGGTAGAGCTTATTTATGATTTCGTGCTGAACCCGGTAAACGAACAAATAGGCGGTCTTTCCAGTAATGTGAAACAAAAGTATTTCCCTTGCATCTCGGTCACTTTTACTTTTTCGTTATTTCGTAATCCCCAGGGTATGATACCTTATAGCTTCACAGTTACAAGTCATTTTCTCATTACTTTGGGTCTCTCATTTTCTCTTTTTATTGGCATTACTATAGTGGGATTTCAAAGAAATGGGATACATTTTTTAAGCTTTTTATTACCCGCAGGAGTCCCACTACCCTTAGCACCTTTTTTAGTACTCCTTGAGCTAATCTCTTATTGTTTTCGCGCATTAAGCTTAGGAATACGTTTATTTGCTAATATGATGGCTGGGCATAGTTTAGTAAAGATTTTAAGTGGCTTCGCTTGGACTATGCTATGTATGAATAATCTTTTCTATTTCATAGGAGATCTTGGGCCTTTATTTATAGTTCTTGCATTAACAGGTCTGGAATTAGGTGTAGCTATATTACAAGCTCATGTTTCTACAATCTTAATCTGTATTTACTTAAATGATGCTATAAATCTTCATCAAAGTGCTTACTTATTTTTTTATAATTGAATAAAATCGAGGAGTAGTAAAGTGAGCTTGAGTCCTTTCAGTTTGGAAAGTAAGTAGGACAGTTATCGGACAAGAGAATCTAAGGCGAGGAAGTAAAGCCAGTCGCGCAGGTCAGCCAAGCAAGGAAGTTCTTTACCTTGAAGCTGCGCTGTAGTCAAGTAAGGAGTAGGTCCGAAAGCCAGTTTGATGAGTGAAGTGAGTTAGCACCAATAAGCAGTTTTCCTTTTTTTTGGCACTCTCTTCAAGCTTTTTGAGAGTCTTTCCTTCCGGAAGATGAATATGAATTGTTAATCTCTCCCACTAGCTCAACCACATCTGATTCTAGCGCAACAGCCAAGGAGCCCCTTCAAAGAATTCCTTATGTACACCTTCGTCATACTATTATTCCCTTCGTAGATTAAGTATGAAGTCAGGCAGTTCAGTCACAGCTTGGTAAATAAGGAAGTGAAGTACCCAAGTAATGGTATCCTCAAGTTCTTTTATCATAGTTCAAACCTAGAAGAAGAAAGGGCATCAAAGCCCGCTCCCTCAGGTACCTTTTCTATTCCCGCACCGCTTCTCACAGCCGATGCCTGTACCTCAGCAAACTCATAAGCAGCTGGTGTCGGACTTCTTCCTCAAAGTTTAGACCCAGTTTAGGCTTTTCTTCTCGGTACCGTACCTGCTCTTTCTTCTCAACTTTTTTTGCGCCCGACTTTCCTATTAGGGACTTAGCCGGATATAACACATATGCCTCACCGGGCAGAAAAGCACTTAGGGACTTTCCCGAATAGAAGTCATATCCCTTTACCGAAGACGTTCTAACCCTTGGGCTCACTGGGACTAATAGGCCTGCACCAGCCGATGTTTAGGGTTCTGGCCCAGCAAGAGGAAGAACTATGATGTCTGTTCCAGGGTCGGCTTAGAGTGAAGAAGGACTTTAGACTCTTTTTCCAGGGTGAAAGACTGGTTTGATAAAGCCAGGGTCCGTAGGTACTGGTTTTATTTCATAAAACCAGGGGACTCATAGAAAGCTCTGAAAGCAGGCACCCAACCCCAGCTTAGATGCTTATGTGGGATAAACTGTTGTTAATATGTCACCGCAGAGAGTTGAACCTGATATTCTTGACCCTTCTCAAGCTTTTCCTCCGAGTAAACATTTAGTGACTTGGCCTCAGAGGTACTAAGCAGAGTTGGAGCCAGTGCCAGGGTCAGGAAGAAAGGCATTTCAAGCTGCTAGAACAAGGGCAGACAGTAGGGCACTGTAGACTTTTCTTCCCGGGACAGATCCCATAAAAAGGGTATACTCTGCTATGGTTGCACAGGAAGAACTATGCCTTGGTCTCCAAGGGGGAAGAAGGCAAGAAACTGGAACTCCTTTGACTGGGACCCAAGGTACTACTTACTATGTGTTGGCCTCAGAGCAGGTTTACGGGGAGGTCGAAGAGCTTTGTGTTCGTATTAGACAATTGGAAGCCCCTCAGCAAGAAAGAGGACAGTAAGAAAGTCAAGAGGCCGGACCGATATAAAAGGATTCTCCTCCCTTAACATATGTTGGAGGGACTGCCGATCCAATTTCAAGAGACCCGGCCTCACTTTCATTACCATGCCTTTGCCCAAGTGACTTCGTATCTCACCTGACCCGGTCTCACATCCTTTAGTCGCTCAGAACACGAAGGACGGTCAAGCATGCTCTCGTGAAATCCCAACTTTCATCCGAGACTTCAAGGATAGGAATAAAGCAGCTATCAAGATCAAAGCCTTTTTCGCACAGGAGGGAAGTACGACCAGAGCCCAGGGAAAGACTTAAGCCAAGACTGATTCCTCCAAGAAAAGCTGTTAAAGCATCAACTTCTTCCTCCTTGTTCATATGATAGACACGTGCCCGAAGGGGAACTACTAGGCTTTGTTAGGACATTTAACATATATCTTTCCAGGACTTAAGTACCAGTTCCAGCAGCAACAACTAGTAAGGCCTAGAAAGGCAAATTTTTGGCCATAATTCTTCTCTTTTGTGAGGATTGAAGTGAAGGGCGTCCCATGGTCGGATGCGAGCCAAGCTAGTTAATCAAAAGCGAGTCTCCATTACGCGGTGATCTTTCCGCAAGTGGAGGTCCAGGCTCTAATCCAGTCTCTGATGGCGTAGTGGGCTAACTGACTGACCTAAAGGACTAGGCAGCTTCGGCTCCTATAACACAAGACCCGCATTCAATCAGAGAGGCAAAAACTCCCTCGTGAGAGGTGATTGCACCAGTAGCAAAAGAGATCTCAGGATAAATAGGTACCATATCATATGTATAACGAGAACGGACATGACACAGCAAGTTGCTAGTATAACTAGCTCACACAGGGGTCTGAAAGCTTTTCAGTCAAGACTGGTCGGGGATCTGGAGAGGAAGAGGAAGTCCCTTTACTCTATTCCTTGGCAGGGGACGAAGGCAGCAGATTAAAAGAGGATAAGGAGATGCCGCTAGCTTGAGTTATAAAAAAGGGTACTCTTACAAAGCGGAGCCCTTCGTCACGAGCTGGACTCGAACCAGCACCTCTGGGTAAAAAACATACCCAGCCGAACTACCTTTCATTCTGATCGTGACTTAAAAAAGAAAAAAGAGAAAGAACTGCGAGTTGGCGCCTACATAACGAATTGCTTGCTAACCAAGCCATTCTGGCTTTCCACTCACTCGATCGAGTCTGTTGGGGTATTCGATCTGTGCCCAGGGAGCAGCTTCACCTTCGCTTTCTCTCCTTCCCAGGCAGGATTATAGGTTGGTTATATTAGCCTCCCCCCCCACAATGTATTGACAGTTTGGAGTAGTAGGATATAATAATCACTCTGAATGCCGAGTTGCGCCAGATCATTATATAGAGAAGCTAGCAATTCGACATCATCTCCAGGTACTAATGTGTCGATTACGTCATAGGATCTTCTCCCTGGTGGCAACACTACATTATTCTCAGTTAACAGCGGAGTTCTCACTTTTTCACTCAGCTGTTCCTTAATTGTGTTTGCGACTGATCCATTTACTCGATCCTGGTAGTTCTCTGTTGCTAAATTTCGCAGCGGCTATTATTAAAATAAACGACGGCCGGAAATAAAATCAATTAGATAGTTAAGAACTTGATCTGACATGTTGCATTCTACTCGAATGTAAGAGAAATTCAAATGTTATAACTAGCATGAAAGTCGATCTATTACGACCGGAAATCAATCAAAATAAAAAAAAGTTATATATTCTAACTAAAATATTCCATAAGCAATTTATAGAAATAGTTCGAGGTGCCTAATGATATCCTTAGCCATTTTTCTTAAAAAATGTATATGAACCTCATCGATATAGCGTGAGTGCATGCAACCCCCATCGGGAGACTTTAACTCGTCTTCCAATTCCTCCCTTTGGGAGTCTAAAAAAGAGAGAACAGCTTCATCGGGATTACGTTCGCGACATCTCGGGAGCAAATTTAGATGCCGATCAAGTTCCTCTTTCAAAAGGGAGAAACATTTCTTTTTCAGCTCCCTTATATGAAGATCCTTATTCTCAAAATTGAGTAGGTGAAACTATTGACCCTGGTTGGAAGCTGGCTCCAGGGTTTCGACTACTGGAACGGTGTATCGACACCAATCTCGATGAAGACATCCTCTCTTTCTTTAACGAAAAGAAAGAGGAGTTAGAGACCAAGCTGGGTCCTATCGATGTCCGCCGTCTCGACGAAGCAGAGATGGAGTCTTTAGATATAATGCTAAAATCTTTCCAAAAAGAGAAAGGCGCATCATTATTTTTGACTCAGATTGCTAGGGAATACTTCTTCTGACTAAGAGAAAGCAGCTTTTCTCTTCTTCATTGGCTACTCATTTGTCTCGTAGAAAGAATTTGAGGCCCACTCATTCCAGCCAGCAGGGGATAAGGTGGGGAAGGGGAGAGTCGAGGTTTTCATGGTCCGGCGTTATCGGTGTGCTCATTCCGGATTTCTTTGTACCGCGGCACGAGAAAAAAAAAACGGATCCAATACCAAGACGTTAGAGAGAGAAGGCTAGCCTTATATATATACGCTATTTATCTAAGAAGCGCCCAAAGCTAGGAGCAAGAGAGAGAGAGGCGGTGAGGCAGATAAAGAGAGATAAAAAGCAGCATAAGCAAGGTTTCGAGTCGAATATTCAAAGCTTTTGAGTAAGTAAGATGGATAGATTTGGAAGCCTTTGAAAGAACTAGTTGCATAGATATAGATATGGAGAAACGACCAATATATCAATTATATATTTCATATTTTATAGTGTAATTTACGTCTACATATACAAAATGAGGGTTATTCTTTAAAATAAAATTTAATAAATTATTTTTCAGATAAATAAATAAAAAAGGAATATGCATCCCATTAAGCCATGATTTTATATACTTTACCCATACATAACATAACGATGAAATTAGATGTTGATCATAATTTTATCAAGTTGACTTTGGCCTTTTTGATTTATGAATTATTACCGAGCCGTCTGATGACTGGGTCCCCACAAGATGCACGTGCGCCAACCCATTTTTTCTTGTCTGATTATGAGAGCTGACGATGGAGTTTCAGAACAGCACATGCGACGTTGATGGAACATACAAGGGAATCTATCCAACCAATTTTACTAAGATTTTTTAAAATTTTATTATAAGATAAAACTAAATTTAACTATGGAATATAAATATAATAAAATAAATTTAAATATTATTTTTTATGTTTATAATGCCAACAAATGATAGTTGTAAATTGTACGTCATATTATAATTTAAAAAAATAAATTTTATTTTTTTAAATAAGCTAATAGTGATTATAGTAGTATCTGTTTTAGAACATAATATCCACCATTTGACATTGATCGGTTAATCATTCTACTGACATCACTGATACTCGAATCACTGAGCTCTAAAACTAACAACCATTTCGTTAACCGTTTAAACTAGAAGTTTCGTGAAAAAAATTAAATTTCATATTTAAATAATAATATTAATATCAAAATAGATAATCATAAAATTAATGATAAAATTCATAATCTTAATTTTTAATTAAATGTAAATTTTGTCATGTTGTGGGTCCCTATAAAACCTTCAGAAAACATAATGTCACTGCGGCTGTTGTTTTGTCGTTGTAAGGAAAATCCAAAGAAAACAAATGAATTTCAAATTCAAGTCCTTTTTATATGCAGAACTTCCTCTTCAATTTATTATTCATTGAAAGATTTAAATATTAAAAAAATAATTTCCTCAGAATGTTTAAACAAGGAAAAAAAAGTTTTATGAAGTAGTAAATCTTATAAGAAAAAATATTATATTTACGATACGTATAAACGGGTCATTTAATTTAAATTATTTTAATTTAGATTATAATCGATTTAAATTTAACTCAAATCGATTCTCAAATTTCAGTTTAAATTTCAGATCTTGAGTTTCTGATCAAATTTGTCAAATCTAGTCAGTCTTATAATTACACGAACGATCTTTTAATGTTTTTATCTCTTACTTATATAACTTCATAGTTTTTTTAAGTCATAATTTAATAGGATAATTGTTGTTCTCATTTTTAATTGTATTTATGGTATTTTCTTAACAAAATAATGAAATGGAAGTGTTTGATAAATTTTAATCATATTTTTACGGGCGTTTTAGTTTTATGATTTATAGATTAATTTAGAGTTTTAGGTATTGTATTTATAATTTAAAATTTATGATTAGGTTTTAGGGTTCATAGGTTTAATCCTAAATATATAATCACATTACTTTGGACTCTAATCTTTAAACCTTAAATTTTAAACTATATTTAGTAAAATCTAACCTAAATCATTAAACTCTAAAATTAAAATCCTTGTTATTTTTTTAAATTAGTGTATCGAATATAAATCTATGTATATTACGTAAAAAGAAAGTAGCTCTGACCTGAAATTAAATTATCATTTCCTGAATTGTCGGTGCTCACTACAATACAAGTTTAAACATATATCCTCCATGAAAGTTTACAACAGATTCTCTAAGAAAAGTATATTAAAAATCTCAATTCAACCAAGAAAGTACTATTATTTCTCTAGCTCTATAGTATTATTAATACTGTTATTAGCGATTATAAAACTAAATATTACTTCAACTTACAGGCAAAAAATCATTGTAAATCAGAATTCAAATTCAAAACCTGGTACTTGAATTATGTTGTTTGTCTCAGTCTCATCACTTTCAGAAATTTGCACAGTGGGCTCGTCGGTTCCCCTTTGAGATGGATCGGTACCGGCCAGTTCCGGCAGCTTCAGGTGGTTTTCGGGTCCTTCGGACGATGCCGTTAGTGTTCCTTGACTGTATAAAGTACTTAATTGGTGAAAATAAGGGCATGTCCTAGAGTCAAGGGACCTCTTCTTGTTGACATGTTTGGTTTTTCTGAAGTACTTGTTTATGTTCTCCCATTTCTCCTTGCACCTCTTTGCACTTCTCTTGTAACCCAAATCCAACATCCCCCGTGAGATTCTTTCCCACAGGGGAGCTTTTATGGCGGCCCCTTCTTTACCGGAGTCGCCATTGTTAAAAAGACTGCTCCTCAGGTTTATTAATGCCATCACTTCGTCTCTAGGCCATCTCTTTCCGAGGTCGTCTTTGTCATTGGATGTAGGGTTTTGAGGAGCCTTTTTTACTCTCAATGTTGAATTGGGGTTTTGGAGTGATTTTGGATTAGGGTTTTGAGGGGATTGGTTTTCTGCCATGGATATGTGTACCATAGAAGTTGAAACTTGGTCTACTTTGTTTTGTTCATGGGAAATAGGACTAGGGTTTTCTGCAACTGGAACTAAAGAAGATGAACCAGCAAGAGGAGGATTTGAACATCCATTTTCTGATAATTTGCTCAAGAATTTGATTATGGTAGCCTGCCTATCACCAGCAATAGCCTGTGCTTTGGCTCTGAGTTCAAGCTCCATGTTTATCCTATCCAGCTCTTGCTTCTTCCAAGCTTCTTCTCTTGCAACTTTCTCTTCATCTCTCTTCACCATGTCTTCAAGCAGCTTATTATGCATCTCCTCCTGTTGGATCATCAGCTTGTTCACTATATCCTCACAAAAAACTTTAAACATCTCAAGTTTCTTCACCCTTTTCCTCTTCCTGTTCTTGCTGCTGGCATTGTTTTCATCATTTCCCTTGTTCTCCACCACATTTTTGTTTTCCTGATCTAATAATGTTGCAGCAGTGTTGTTGTTTGCTGGTGAAGTTTGGTATAATTCATCAATATTTCTTGAATCATGTTCCATATTCTGACCTATAGCTATATTGTCTTCTTCTTCTTCTTCCCTAAACTTTCCCACATTTTTGTTTCTCTCATCTGCAACAACAGCCTCCTCCTCCTCCTCCTGGTGGTGGTGATGAGGAAGAGGAGGATTCTCAGCTTGACAAACTTCTTCAAGTTCACTAAAGATCCTGTAGTTTTTGCTGCAATTGATGGTGCTGAAATATCTGCTTTCTTCTTCAAATTTCTCCTTGCATTTCTCTGCACTCCTTTTGAATCCAAGCTCTGCCAACTTCCTGCACCCACCATTATTGTGTGTATGTATATATAATTGAATTTGAACCAATACACAACTACCTATATTTATATATCAAACACTTATTCTTTTTTTGATTGATCAGAATTTAGGAAACAAGACAAGACATGGATCATAACTTGAAGAAGATAATGAAATGAACATTTATATATATGTATACCTTGAGACATGTTCCCAAGTGAATTCTGGGAACCAAGTTTCCGTGCTAGATCTGACCCTCAACAGTGCAAGAATTTCATCGTTGGACCAAGGGTGATGATTATGGAGATTATCAATCGGTTCAGCCATGGATCTCTGATCTCTTTCATGATTCTCCATGTTCATAGCTACCAAGCTGGTGCTGTTTTCATTGTTCTTCTGCTGGTGCAATGGCTGCAGGAACTGGGGTGGGAGCTGATTATAGTGGTGATGGGAGTTTGAAGAAGAAGTGAACAAAGGGTCAAACGAAGTGAAAGAGTGAGGGAGGAGGAGAGTGGTGGTTCTTGCGGTTGCTGGTGATGCTGATGAGGCGGCGACGGCGTCTATGAATTGATGGAACTGGTCCGGCATTCCATCAAACATCTTTTTTTCAATGTTTTTTTGGGGAAATGGGATAGGAGTAGGGGACATGAGATTGCTGCAGAAACAAAACAAGGACTGTCAAACCACCATTGCTCTTCTTCTCTCTCCTTTATCAAGGATTTTGTCCTGTGGTGGGAAGAGAAAAGATAGGCCACCACACTCCTTTTGGTGGCAAGTGAAGTCACTGTCCGAAGAGACCCCACCTCATCAATGTTCAATTAAGCTTATGTTCTTGATGCTGTTTTGGATCAACTTGTAATTAATCTACCAAATTCAATTTAGCCATTACCACGCTCTTCTTCTCAAACCTTCTTGTCCGCCGAGGACAAGTGAGCTCTGCAACTTCATCTACAGACGTTGGAAGCATTGCCATGTTCTTACTAAACAAACGGTTGTGGGCACTTCCGATGTTATACGTAACTGCCGATACGGTCGTGATTTTGTTTCTAAAGTTCAAGAATATACAATGATGAACCTGAAAATATACTGTTTAAATTATTTATATGTATATTTTTCAACCTTCATAGTTTTGTGTAAAATAATTTATTAATTTCAAGAATATACAACGATGAACCTGAAAATAAATCACGAAAATATTATATATTTATTGAGATTTACATTTCGAATCAATTTTTGATGTTTATTGTAGCGATGCGTCATTATAGTGTAATATAAAATATATTACGAATTTGCATAACAGTTTTAAATCGTTAAAATTGTAATGTGATTCTTTCATTGTGTTTCATTTATAATACGGCGCGATAATTTTAAAAATTATTACGATATAATATTGTGTTGCGACGTATTTTAATACTCCGAGATTGTCCCTTCTCCTCTGCATGTTGCATTTCTATCTACCAAAGATTGAAACTTTAATGGGAAAATGCATGTTTTTTTTCTTTCTTATTATTGTCTTAAAAAATGCCAAGTTTTAATATCAAGCTCAACAATTTTCCTTGGCTTATTTGCTCTTCCTTTTTCCCCTTCAAAAGTTTCAATCTTTTCTGGTCCTTTGAGATTGTCGTTTTTTAGAACCGACATCCTTTGTTGTCTGCAGCCGTTGATCTGTTTGACTTTAATATCAAAGTCAAACTTTTTTCAATCACTTTCTTTCTTCATGTAAATTTTTTTGCATCAAATAAACATTGTTTTTTCATTAAGAAAAGAGTTTTGGTTATTTTTTTTATTACTCTTCTGGTTCTAGAGTTTAGTTCTGACTAATTCAGACCGATCCGCACCGTACACTTAGTTTTGGTGGGTGAGTTTCCCGACAAGGATTTTCTACGTACACAACATCTCAAACCTAAGACTTACTTAAGAGGAATCAAGTTGCTTGTCACTTAGATCAACCCCTGTTGGTAATTTTGGTTAATATTAATTGTTATTATGATAATATTTTTTAGTTGGTCCGATCATACTTAAATAGTAAATATATTACAATATTTACAGAATTAATTAATTTAAGGCATAAAGATAATTTTAACCCTTAACGATTATAATTTTTATCATTTTGGCCCTTATTTTTTTTTGGGATAAATTTAGCCCTTAATCTATATCTTTTTAACAAATAGCCTATTTTTTAACTTTCATGGTAATTACACCGTTAAAAATTTAACATTGATGGCATGTCATATGCATATGATAATATATTTTAAATGATATGATATATAATCTATCAAATACATATACATATATGAAATATAATTTTATTATAATGTAAAATATAAAATGATTAAAATTCAAATAAAATATTAAAAATTAATTAATTCTAAAATAAAAGGTTACTAAACATTCTCAACCCTATCTACGATATAATCAAAGTCCTATCTTGTTTTTTTAAGATAGGATTTTGATTCTATCGTAGTTAGAGTTAGGAATGTTTGGTAACCTTTTATTTTAAAATTAATTAATTTTTAAAATTTTAATTAAATTTTAATTGTTTTATATTTTATATTGGAATAAAATTATATTTCATATCTATATATATATATATGTATTTGATAGATTATATGTCATGTCATTTAAAATATATTATCATATGCATATGATATGCCATCATTGTTAGATTTCTAACGGTCTAGTTATCATAGTAGTTAAAAAATAAGCTATTTGTCAAAAAGATATAGGTTAAGGGCTGAATTTATCTCAAAAAAAGAATAAGGGCCAAAACGATAAAAATTATAAACGTTAAGGGATAAAATTATCTTTATATCTTAATTTAATGAGATAAGATGTTAAATTCTTTAAACAATATTAAAAATTTAAATCTTAATATTATAAATAAAATGAATTATATCCAAAGGATGATCCTTATAATAGATTTTTATGGTACCTAATCTGAATTAATTTAACTATAAATTAACTATAAATATTTATACAAAATACACTGTATTTTTAATTTGATTTAATAAATATTCATAAATAGGAGATGGAAAAGGATTTTCTTCGTAACACAAAAGAGATGTTTGAGTTTTAAATATTGAAAAAACAGGGTTTCATAATTGAGGATGGATGAAAGTGAAATGTGAGAAGAAAGTGGGATCCGAGGAACAGGCATGAGAGTGAGGGAAAAAACAATAAAGAAAAAAGGATTTTTTTCGGACGAATCTAAAAAATAATATCTTAATTTAAGGTTAAAAATATAAATTTTAAAATTTATATAAACAACTTAAAATATAATATTTTAGATTGACTTTTATAATTTTTCGATAAATTTTAAAATTTATTTTAAAAATTTAAATTTTTTTAAAATCACCGAACCAAAAGAATAGATATTTACCAAGTTTTGAAACTTATTAAAAAACAATTTTAAAATATTTAATTATTTATGTAAATTCTAAAACTTATCATTTTTAACCTTAAGATGTTATAGCGTAGATTTATTATTTTTTTTCTTATTTTTATTAAGTATTAATAGATTGTTTTTTAGGTGCTTAGAATCCTATGCAACTGCAGTAGCTGATGCTGTAATTAACGGCCAAGTCACGTGAAGACATGAAGACATTGGGACCAAATTATTTAAGGAAGAAAGAAGCTGATCTAAGCTCACCATTTTACCCGATATTCAAATTGATTCAAATCGAAATTAATGTGGAGTTAGAGGATGTTGCATGTGTAATACATTCAATTTTTTTTATATATTTATAACGATATTAATCGAATTAAAACTATTATCATAGTATTACATGGTCTTTGTTCTAGTGAGATGAAATTATTTCAAAGGTTGATTGGTGTTTCTGGGGATTTATAGTCTGCTGCGCTGAAAGTAGTTTTTCTCCTAACCTGAGACGTGCCAAAATGAGGTTAAACCATAAAATTCAAAGGTCCATTATTAATAAAATTAGTTTATTAAAAAATTAACATATTTGATGGAATATAAGTTTAAGGGTCCATTTTTAGACTAAAAAGAATTCAAGGACCAATGTGAGAGAAGGGTACCAATTCAGATGACAGGCATAAAATATATTATAATTATTAGATTTAAAATATTTTAAAATTATCATTATTATTATTATTATTATTATATATTTGGTTGTGTCTTTATGTACCAATGGCATGCTACATGAATAGTTAGGGAGTCTTAGACTCGGGTGATGTTGCAATTCGAACATATATTGCAAAGAAAAGGAGGAGGGAATTTGGATAATTGGATTGAAACAGACAATTTATAAAAGTAGTTGAAGGGCGGTTAGAAGTGATAAAACTCAATTCGATTAAAAATTTATTATTGTTTAAATTTTATTTTAAAATTTTTTATTTAAACTTAATTTGATTAATTTTTTTTTTTACTTTTTTGAAGCTAGATGTAAAAAATTGACCTAATTCAAAAACTTAACTGAAACAAGTTTGAGTCAAAACTTAATTTAATTCAAGAATACGATAACCCAAAATTAATATGTAATTGACTATTGTTGACCCAAACCCGAGTTGAACATATTATTATAGTAACAGAACTTAACCAATATCGAACCAAAAAAATCAAAACCCAAATTGAACTTATTATTGTTCAAATTTAATTATAAACATTTATCATGTTATGGAACTAATTGATTTCAAAAAACTTTTTAAACTTTTTAAAAAATCAAAACTTTTTAAACTTTTTAAAATCCTGTAACTTTCTCTATCAGGGTAACAACCTTGAAAATCCATTTCTTGGAAAATATTCAATGCAAGATCGGATTTTTTGAACCGACAAAGCCCTTCCATTAACAAATTCAATGATTTCACCCTAGATTTCACTTCCAACCTCCAACAATTATCCGAAAATAGTTGATAAGCAGCTTTGAAATTAGATTCTTTCAGCACTATCCCCAAAATGGTATTAAAAGATTCCGTAAAATTGACACAATTGAATTGAGGAATGCTGTTAAAGAGATTCACAGCCTCACTTACCATTCCAGCACGTGCAAAAGTTCTGATAGCACCAACAAAAACTGAATCTTTGCACTCACAAGAATCGTCTTTCATTTGATCAATCACTTGTTTCATCTCAGGAATTCGACCGGAGTTCCCAAGAATGTTGATCATGGTGGCATAAACAGGACCATTATGACGATAGTTGGGGTAATTTTCCTGTGCTTGATTGAAGATTTGGAGCGCAGTTAATGGGTTCTTTTGGGTCGATATAATTTGAGAGAGATGCGTTGGGGTTAAAATTCTTGGCCATCTAATTATCATCGCCCTAGATCAACTCTCTTCAAGCTTGTTTTTGCAGTTCAAAGCTTGCAATTTGAGCTTTTATATCAGTGAGGCATTTAATCAAACAGCTGGAGGGCTTTCCGTGTATTTCATTTGGATTCACCTCAGAGTAAGGAGCTCGCCCTAGAACTCAGTTCGGATCTTCGAACAGAGCTTCAAAAATGGGAAAACCTTAGTGTGGTCGAAGCTTGAGCAGACCCCAAAATCAATCAGATTTCAAAGAAAGAGTTCAAAATCTTTGAAGTTGGAAAAACAAACATAAATAACCTGACTAGTACCAACTTTGACACACGAATAAATATCCTAAACGATAACTTTGTGCTTTCAAATTTGAATCAAAATAATCTAACTTCAAAGTCTAGGATCGTAAAGAAAATAGTTTCAAGTCGAGGTATATTAATTCGGGTTAAATTGAATATAAATTATTTTGGGTTGATTTGTTTTTTAATTCAATTGAGGTGTGGATCAATTTCAGGTTTTATTTATTTTAAGTCAAGTTTTTTTCGGTTGGATTTATTTTAGATTAAATCAAAATGGTTTAGATCTGAATTAGTTAATTAACAGGTAAATTCGAGATTAGGTGAATTTTAAGTCAGATTCATTTCAAATCAATTTTATTTCATGTCATATTAATTCGGATAATTTAATTTGTATTAATTTCAAGTTAGGTAAAAATCATATTAATTCGGATCATTTTGAGTTACTTAATACCTTTTATGAATTACAAATCACATTAGAAAATAAATATTTATGAAGTAGAATGAACAAAAATATTATTATATTTAAAATTTTAGACTAAATTATAAAAATTAAATATAAATAAAGGTTAATTTCGAATAAAAATAAAATATTAAAAACTAAAATATAAAAAATATCAACATAGTAAAAATATAAAATAAATAAGAGTTAATTTTGATAAAAATAAAATTTATGACTAACATGAATAAATTTACAGAAACATCATCATATTAAAAATACTATATTAAATTATAAAATTAAAATTGAAGTCAATTTTAAGTAAAAATCAAAATTTAGGTATTAAAATAAACAAAAGTATTATTGAACTAAATTATTAAAAATATAAAGAAAGAAAGAAAAAATTACAAAAAAATAAATATTATTAGACTAAATTATAAGTCTAATCCTTTCCCTAATCTTATAACCTCAAACATTCAACTTGAATCATATATCCTTAAAACCCAAATTCTTATTATAATCGATTATATTGCTAGTCTAATCCCCTAATCTCTAAGTTAGGCCTATAACCCTAAACTTTCAATTTGAAACATATACTTCTAACCTCAAATCTCAAAAATTAAATATTATAAATACTAATAATTAAAGTGCACACCTATTTTTTTAAGAATGCATACAAATTTTAATCTAATTAAGAAATGTTCAAATTAAGAGAGAGTGTTAAATTATATAATTAAAATATAATATTCTATGAATAAATGTAAATTCACATTTATGATGAATTTATGTAACTATTCATCATGGATGTATATACATATTTCGTGATCATTTTAAAATCGAGGTATAAAAATAGTATGGCGATTAAATTTTGAAAATCGAGTATTTTACCCTTATAATTGTTAATTATGAAAACTAAAGTTTTTATTAAAAATGAGTCATATTTTAATTTTAAGACAATTTGGGATCGTTATCGATCGTTTTGGTAGGCCGAACACCATTAAACAAACTAAAGATTCCTTTTAAAACATTTGGGTTCGAAAGTCGATTACGCGTAAGAACGACCCTTACGAGCGCCCAAAATTTATACCTTATTAATTACACTATGGTATTTTGGCATTTCGAATAATAATCTTAATTTAGTCTGTTATTGTCAAATGAATATTGTTCGAATGAAGGTATCCTTTTGGATAAGAAATACATTTTTTGTAAATATGAGCTTGAATAGACGTATAGTTACGTTGGGAACCTTAACTCGTATTTTGAAAAATATAATTTCTACTCCAAAAGGTTTAAATGCATGATAAATTATTATCTGATCAATTTTAAGTTCTATCCTATTAGGCTCTATTAATTAAATAATTAAAGACCTATTATATTATTAATTTTACAAGGGTATTATGGTAACATCCAAACAATTAGACACTTAGAGAAATTAATAACACTACTTATGCTTCTAGTTGTTTACCTAATTAATTTTGTTTATATACTAACCTTGTATTATTTATCATTTTCTAAATTAGAATGACACATCGATTGTGATACCAAAGTACACCCTTGTTCAACATCTCAGTATGATGAGAAACGACCAATTTAGTGTATCAAAGGTATATTATTAAACACACCATTCATTACTATAATTTTCTTCCTATTTAAAATTATTTAATTAGTTAAAGAGACTATCCTAAAAAATCTCTAATTTATTTAACTAAGTATAAATTAAGTTCACCTAAATATGCATAATATATGATTTAAAAAACATTTAAGTAAACATATAAATAAATTAAATAATTAATTAAAGCGTCAATTAAAAGATAAAGGGTCCAATTGAATTACATTTAAAGTACAAAGGCTCAATTACAAGGTATGAGTGACCTAATTGATCTAATTGAAAGTTACAAGGCTTAATTCAAAGGAATTAGGACTAAAGTGAAAGGATTCCTAAGTTTAGAGTCCAAATTAGGATTCGAATAGGACATAACTCAAGGAAATCTAGGATTTTTAGGCTCAAAAGGGTTCAAGGACGAAAATAAATTACAACTTAAATTACGAGGGAACACAAAGATAATTTCTCTATTTGTTCCAGAACACACGGGTATTCTCAAGCTCAAAATAGTAGTGTTTTCTTATTTTTTTATATCCTATCTCCCGAGTCAACTCTTTCATTTCTCCCTTTCCCCCTAACTCAGCTAACCAACTCATTTTCCAAATCATTTCAAACTAACACTAAAAACCCAAAAACCCTCTCCAAAATGGATGAAACACCTATGTTTCTTATGGTGTTGTAAAACTAAAATTGATTTTGATATAACAAAGGAATTAAAGGACCAATTTTGAAATAAATTTTTAAGTCCTTAAGTCAAACAAATAACTTTAAGTCAAACCAAAAACACAAAATAAATTTTAGAAGTGTTTTTCAAAGTCAAACTTATGTTTTTGTTACAAGTGTTTCAATACACTTGAAACTGGTTTCGATACGACGTTCAAATTAAACAAAGTTCTTCAAATTAAAGTGTAAAATTTGGTTTCGAAATACTTAAAGTTGGTATCGAAACAGAGGTTTCGATACAACCACTGGTTGTTTCGATATCGTCCTGTTTTTAATAAAAATTAATTAAAATTTCAAGGCGTTTCGATACGCCTTGTCAATGTTTTGATACCAGATCAACTTTCCTGACGACTATTTTAGATTTAAATATTTTTTACCGTTGTTTGATAGGTAAACTTTAAATGTTTGGTAACCCATTTTGAAACACCCCTAATACCGATTTTTACAGTCCCAAAACATTTCGATACAACTTTATAGTTATTTCAATACACCCTTATTTTAAAGACTAACTGTTTTGACACGCTTACATAGCGTTTCGATACCCCTATGAAGTATACACAGCGTCTCATTCTATTTTGGTACCGTTTTGAAACAGGTAACCCACGTTTTAATACTGGTGGTTGTAGAGGTGCATTTATGGTGGAAAGTTGAAGCTCTAACGCCTATATTTATGATTCCAACAAATTCAACAGTTAGAATTCAATGAGAAGGTATAAAAACAAGCCATTAAAGCAGAAACAACAACTATTGAACCTCAAACAAACATCCAAGCAATCAAATCTTACTTCAAGCACTTTATTGTTAAATTTATACACTCAACTCTTGTACGTCATTTCCATTCATTGTATTTGAGTTTGGGGAGTGTCAAATTCTAATTGGGGCATATTTTTCTGTTGAGAGAAACTTTTATTGCCATTTTTCTTCTTTATAATCCCTATGAGGTATAAGTTAATCTTTGGGTAGAAAGATTAACTTGATTGTAAAGGTTAGCCCTTGAACCTAGAAAAAGGTTGAATTCTTTAGTGAATTGGTTAGAAAATCCTTAGTGATAGCTAAGGTAGTGGATGTAGAGCTTGTTTCGAAGCTTAAACCACTATAATTCCTTGTGTCTTCAATCCTTTCATTTTTACCAAATCTTCCACAAATTTTTAAAATTGTCAATCCACCCCCTTTTGGCTAATTCGATTGATTGATCCATTCAACAATTGGTATCAAAGCCTAACTTTTGAAGGGCTTAACATCCACAAAAAGTCATGTACGAGTGACAAGTCATGTATGAGTCATATTCCATCACCAAGCTTCTCTTCTTCAATTGTGACAACTATCTTTATTAGAAGAATAGAATGAGGTTGTTCATCAACTCAAATGATTATGTTCTTTAGGATATAATCGAAGATGACCCATCCATCCATATGAAGCAAGAAGGTGATCGGTAAGTACCGAAGAAGATGAATGAGATGATCGATAAAGAAAAGAGAAAAATGTCTACAAATGACAAGGCCTTGTACATATTATTTTATGCTCTTGACCCCGATATCTACTCCAAGATGTCCTCTTTCACAAGTACCAAAGAAGTATGAGATTCATTGAAGACTACATATGAAGGCACCAATGACGTCAAGGAGACGAAGATCGATCTTCGAAATCTCAATTATGAGAATTTTAAGATAGAGCTGGATAAAGACATCACCAAAATGTTTGACCGATTTTTCGTAAACGTTAATGATCTAAAAAGATTCGATGAGATCATCCCGAAGGAGAAGATCGTATGAAAGCTCATCTACTTTCTTTCCGAGCCTTGGGATAGTAAGAGAACGACCATTATTGAAGCTAAAGTCCTCAAGACTTTGAAGCTAGATGCTCTTATGGGATGTCTTCTCACCTATGAGATCATGAAGAAAGGAAGAAAAGAAGAGAGGAAGAAAGATGAGTTGAAGCTTAAGAAGGGAGAGATAGAAAATAAGAAGCAAGAAATTGCTCTCAAAGCTTAATGCCTCAAGAGGATATAGATTCTAGTAAAGAAGAAGAGATAGAGGAATTGACTATGATAGTCAAAAGATTTACTAAACTCATAAGGGCAAACCGGAATAGGAGCATCTAAAGAAAGAAAGAGTTAAAGGAAAAAAACAAGGAAGAAGAGAAGGACCAAATAATTTGTTATGAATGCACGAAATCGGATCAAATAAAGACCGATTGCCCACAATACAAGAGGAAGAGTTTTGAGAGAAAGAAAAAACAAAAAGCTCATGTTGCCACTTGTAGTGATGAAGAGTCCTTATCGGAGGAAGACAATGAAATGACCAATCTCTTTCTCATGGCTCTTGATGAGCCTAAGTTAACCCTTGAATCATCTTGTAATAAACTTACTTACGATGAATTATATTATTCTTTGTAAGAAACAAATTTGGAGCTTGAAGATGCAATCAGTTTTTGGTGTTCAACAAAAGGAGAGGTAACATCTACAATTTATAAAAATAACATTATATCATTATAATTTGAATTTTAAATGTAATAAAAATTAAAAATTAAACAGGATCGAGAGTGCGTCGGAGTTACTAGTAGACAAAAACAAAAATTTACTCACACAACAGGGACGAAAAGCTTTGATCGCATAGGTGATGAAGTGGTATTATTTTTTTCTTAAAGATTATTTTTACTTGTATTACATTAAGTGTTCATGTTTATTATATTTTATAGCTTGTGATGACTGGTACTAGCATTGAACGGGTAAAGCTATTCAATATTACTCACACAAAAAAGGATGACTCTCCAATGAATCCTGAAGCTGAAGAAATTATGGTATATTTGTTGCCCTTAAAATTATATTATATTTTAAATAATGTTTTTATTTATTATTTTTTCATAAATGATTATCATATAAAAATGAAGGAAAAAAGATTAGAGTATGAAGCTACGACTTTAATTGATGGTTCTGCTAATATTGCTGATATCAAAAATCAAGTTTTTGCTGATAATTTGGGTCCTGAAAGATACGTCCGAGTGTGTTGTCAAGGATCATTCATAACACCAACTAAATATTTTGGATCAAACTCGTCTCAGACATTCCATCACAAAGTCAATCTTCTCAAGCAAAATTTAATTGTTTAAAACAACAATTAACTCAATTTCAAACAGAGATGGAAGCTAGAGAAGCTGAAAGAGAAAGGAGAGAAACTAAAAGAGAAGTTGAGAGAACAACAAGAGAAACAGAGAGAGAAGTAACATATCAAAATCTTCAGAAACAATTTCAAGATATGATGGCGATGTTAAAGCAAAACCAACCAAGAAATCCGTCACGTTAGTTGATTTTAGGTTCATTTGTTTTTTATTTGTTACTCAATTGTTATTTCACTTAAACACTGAATTATATTTCATATTAGTTGAATTTAGACTTCAATTTATTTTGATGGTTAAGTATTTATTTTAGTAGATATATTATTTTTCAATTGTATTGTTGTTTGAATATTATAGGGAAGCTTTTGGTATTAATAATAATTTAAAATTTATTTTTTGAAAATGTAATACTTATAGCGGCGTTTAGGAGAAAACGCCACTAAAAACCGATTAAAAACAGTGGCGTTGGCATTTGCACAAAAACGCCATAAAAGTACAAGAAAATTATAGCGTTTGTGAAACAAAATGATGCTATAAACCAGGGAAACCGCGGCATTTATATCTACAAACGTCACTATAGTACATTATCTATAACAGCGTTTGGTTTCTACAAACGCCGTTATAGATTGCAAATTAGCGATATTTTACTTATCAAACGCCACTAAAGATAGAGTACTATAACATTGTTTTTCGAAGATAAATGCTGCTACTTTTTGTGGCGCAGGTTTTAGCGGCGTTTCTTGCGACGCTTTTTGTACGGCCGCTAATGGTTTTAGCGGCGCTAACAAATGCCACTGTATATCTTAAAAAACGCCTATATAAACCTGTTTTGCTGTAGTAGTAGGTGATGAATTTATGACCTTGCTCGCACCGTATTCACCTATCCTATATCTACCCGCTCCGCATCTTCCCATCATATGAATTTTGAACCGTTTGTATTTGTAGATTTGATTATACCTTTCATCATAGTGTTTTATCTACCTATGATATTAATTTGTTTTAAAATCTATGTTAATCCTTAAGCTTGTAGACTTTGAACTCAATTAATTTAATTTAAAAAAAGTAGTTTATAATCGAGCTTGAATTAATCAGGTTGTAAATTTATAATACGTGTGAAAAAGTAAAATTTATAAAAGTGTAAATATGATTTAGCTACGTTAGCTATATATAATTAGTTAATTGTAGTTAAATAAAATTTATATAGATAAAAATGTCTTTTAGTTAAGTTAGCTATCATTAGTTAGTTAATTAGATGTAGTTAAATTTATGTTGATGTAAATATGATATATATATACATACACTTGATCAGTCAATAAAGTATGTAAAATTTTACTCTTCTTTACAAACGGATATACAAGCAGATACGGTTTGAGTGGTGGATATAAGGATGGATTTGAGAATGTACCCGTGTGGTCGGATGTAGATTTGAAAATTGTACCTACCGTAAGTGATGGGTATGTGGTGGATACGAAATTTTTAGGTGGGTATGAGTATGAGGAGAGAGAGATCTGCACCTATCCCGCCCGTTTACCATCCATAAGTTGGTTTGTGAAAGGTAAATATTAGGGGAGTTCAAATCCAGATACCAGAAAAATATGGGTCAGGACATGGATTACATGGTACTTTGGGTACCCAGATTTTTAATTTTTTATATAAACTTTAAATTTAATCTAAAAAAATATACTTAAATTTAAAATTTTAATTACATAATTCAATGTCCAAACATAAAATTGTAATAACCTAGTTACAAAATCTAAACATAAGGTTTAAGATCCAAATTACATAATATAATTCTAAACAAAACATAATGTCTAAGATTTTTTAATATTTTTAATTAGTTTAATTTATTTTAATATATAAATAATAATAATAATGTAAAATTTAGAAAATAAAACTTATTATTTTAATATTTTTAATTTTTAATTAGTTTAATTTATTTTAATAAAATAATACATATATAAACGAGTAAAATTCAAATTTTACTGACTCGTAAAACTAAATTTATTATTTTACAATAAATTCTATTTTTTTTATAATAAGTGCCAAATAATTTTTAAAAAATAAAATTTAAGAGATCGAGATTTAATTTTATAATAAGTGCCAAATAATTTTTAAAAAATAAAATTTAAGAGATCGAGATTTAAAAATTAAGTTATTTGATTTGAGAATATAATAAATATAAGAATTTTTTGTTTAAATAATAATTATATTTAAAAATAAAAATATAAGAATCAAGTACCCATTTTTTTTAATTTTTTGACCTGAACTTGACCCGAGAAATGATGGATTGGATACTCAACCCAAATAAAAAAATTAGATAAATACTCAATTATTTAAATTCAGATAGTGGAATTGTATAATTTTAAACACCACTAAAAAATATACATTTTTAATATTGGTTCAATTTAGTAACTAAATTGGTTTTATCCCATTAAATTCCCAAGGGACTTGCTTTTTTTTTCCAGCCGAAATAGAAGTATCAATTTGGGCAAAAAGAATTAAGTTCAATATCAATACGAGTCAAATTAATGTCTCTTGGACCAAATATCAATGTCAAATTAAGCATTGAAGTCAAATGATTGAAAAAATATATATTAAATTGAACATAAGACTCCGTTTTTATTTTGTACAAACTAAACCAAGGTTTGAGAGTCTAAAATGGTGGACAAAACAAAATTTAAAGATCAAACTTCAAGTATTTTTTGATTATTTTTAAAAAAATTTGAATGAAAAAACTGATTTGACTCTCCAAACACGAGTTTAATCCAAGCACAAGATACAGATCAATATCATTTTTAAACTATATAAACGAGTTTAATCGAGTAATTAGATTTTCCTTTTGGTCACACAGAATTCCAGGAAATATTTATTGCACACCAACACATACTCCATTGAAACCAGGTTCTTAAGGCTTGGAAAAGGAAGGAAAGCCATGAAGATAACTGTTTCACTTCAGTTAACTCCTGAGAAATAACAATATCAACTTTGCTTTGCATAGAGGTCAATGCTACCTACTTGCAGCCGTGGGTTCGATTTCGAGTCTCTTACCGCCAAGAACCGGAATCTGACATCCACAAGATCATTAATAAAAGGATTGATTCATGATCGTCACACTTCAAAATTGAATAAAACAACCTAAGATTAAAAAAAAAAAAATAGTGCACCTGAAGATCTTTGATAAGAAACCTGTCCATTTGGCAATATATGTTTTCCGTTGAAAGCGTTTATCGAACATCTGGGATCTTCGTTCATCGAGAACATGCCAGTTCGACCCTCCATCATTACTTCCTTCCACCACCCTGTTAAGATAAAGATTAAAATGTTAATAGAATAAAAGATCCACATAGTCTACAAAATATTTTTACACATTGTAGGTAAAACCACAGTTCAGAAAAACAGAACATGATATTTCACTAAACGTAGATAACTCTTCAAGTTTCCATCCCCAGCAGAAGTTACTTCAAAAGTAATCTCATTTCCCATCGAAAGTCGTGAAAGCACAACAAAGATATAGAAGAAAGTAGAGGCCATGTTCATCACTTTAGGAAAGATGCATTTTCACCCGATTACATCAACTGTTATTCTCTTTAGTCATAAAGTTCCTTAAAAGAATCAATAATGTTCGATATCAGACATAAGCGCAAAGTAGGATCAAGTATAAAAGGAATGTTGTACTTAAAAACTAAAGAGAATGCTTGGAGACCTAAGCAGATCATACCAATCCATTGGATCTCGTTCTGGGGCATCGTTGGCAGACATTAACTCATAAGACACAAGTTCCTTCATGTTGCCTGATAATTTGTACATAATCCAGCAACCTACAAGACAAATATGAAAACATATCTGCGGATTAGCCTGCCCGAGAACAGGCTGGTACTGCTTAACATTAAGCATTAAAACATGTATAAATATGAACTGGAAGAAACTAAGCTCTTTCATAGTACCTTTAGCACCATTAGGTTCCTCCCATTTAGACATGCGAGTTCCATCAAATGCTGCCGTGGCCTGAAAATTCAGAGATTTTAAGATAATTTCTAATAGCACTGTGTGCACTTCATATTCAAATGTTAGAAAGAGAACATATGGCTATCATTACTTACAATCCCAAAAGGAAGCTCCTCACCACTCGCAAGGACTGTTCCGGAACATATTCTATTCAATCTTAGAAGAGGAAAGGTTAGTGAACCTTTACTAAAGTTGACACATTTTCCAAGATCGCTGATCAGTTCATCCATAGCGTGCAAAGCAACAGGCAATGCTAAAGCAGTAGGAACAGGGTCACCGGCTAAGCATATGCTGACAGTGCCATTACTATCCAGTTCACTATTCAGTGAAAGAGCATTAAGAAATTCCTTAAAAGAGGGAAGCAACCGATGCAACAAAGATGTTCCAACAATTGAGTTTGACTTTAAAGAAGCTCTCCTTTTTTTATAGGGTAATTTCTTGAGATCTATAAC
Source organism: Abelmoschus esculentus (assembly GCA_035048815.1). Lineage (NCBI taxonomy): Eukaryota > Viridiplantae > Streptophyta > Magnoliopsida > Malvales > Malvaceae > Abelmoschus > Abelmoschus esculentus. The sequence continues at coordinate 17,557,208 of JAUCBN010000003.1, forward strand.
GGTTGCTCTAAGAACCTTGAGAACATCAACACCTTTTGATGAAATTAGAGAATCTTCAACAAACTTATGAAGTATAGAAGAATAGGCATTGTAGATTTTTGTGACGTGCTCATCTCTGCATATGCGAACTTCACAAGTAGATGAACTCAGAGAGTTGGTCCCAAATTCTGATCTTGCAATTCGCCATTGCTTATCCCCACTTTGCCTCCCAGGCAAGGAGATCAGAGCATCATCAATAGAAAGTAAATCTCTGTCTAGAGCTTCCCTTTCAATTTTGTCACGTTCTTCTAGTACTGAAAGAACTTGAGATGTACAGTTTCTTCGACACTCTTTGGTCATTGAAGTGAGAACAGACACCAGAGAGGACTCTGTCGTAAGGGTTCGTCGAGACAAAATCTGAAAAGAAAATTGTGAGTTTGGGGAGAGAATCACATTTCTTTGTGAGTCATCTGTAAAAGTCTTAGTGTTATAATCAAGTGTAATTAGTATTTATTATTCTACTCAAAGTCTATCTCCCTAGTAGATTAGAATTAGAAGTTATTATTAAGTAGGACTCCTTAATATACTAAAAGTCCTATACTAGAGTCAATTAAAGTTTGTAATGAGATGTAATTTATTATGGATTTTCGAAATAACAGAAAAGATATTATGTTAATTAACATTCTTCATAACAAAGCACGGATAAGCATTTTAAGAATAAGAAGAAATAAACACTAGAGGTAATAAAGTGCTATTTTTTTATCATAATTACCTCATTCCAATTCCGTGTGTAACGTTTAGTGACATCATAAACTCCATCTTTTGCAATAGCAATTACATAATTTAATTTCTTTTTCCACCTGAATAAATAAAGCATTTACTAAAAACACAATTGTCTAGTATCGAAACAGAAGCAAAAGATATTGTTCTGAAAATGGATAATAACACAACTTAGAGTACCCTTTTTCATATAATAGTGGTCTGTCATATATTGCTTCACAAGGATCAAGATGCATCCACCTGTACAAAAATGTATGTATAAATAGTTTGTGAAATGACTACAGTTTAACGCCTATTTGTTACAAAGTAGGATCCTTCCCAATTGAAGATTAAAAGCATCGATTTGGGTTTTTTACCTTCCCAGAGCTTCTGAATAGCACTCTGTCCAAACATGGTCTGTAAAATCCAGGACCTGGAAATGAACAGCAGGTACAAATAAAACATCATCATTCAAGCAAGCAAATTATTAGAAGTCCCATGGAATCTCATCTTTAAAGAGTTTGAGCTAATTAAAATGTATACAACCATGATGCATTTGTTGTTCATAATATATACAAATCTAGATACAGTGCACACCACCACAAATATTGATTTCATATTTCAACTGTGACAATTATCAGCAAAGGAACCAGTGAACCACTCAAGTCATCATTTATAAAGCTAAAAATGGGTTTCGTTTACAATGTCAAAGACATCAAAATATTATACATAAACAAACCTGACATTTCAAAACTCTTAAACCTATCTTGAATATGTTCTTTGTTTGGCAGACATTACAGAATCAAAATAATCCAGGTCAAACATTCTCTAACTACAAATAAGGGTTTATCTTCATTGAATTACTAAATCCTTTGTTTAGTAGACTAGATATTACAGATATCCTGTCATCAAAAGCTTCAGATTGAAAGCAGAACAATTCCAGGTCCATATATATATATATACATATTACAAATACAGTAGTTGGAACAAATTTCTTTCCCATTATAAATTAGCTTAACCATCTTTTCAAAAAGAGAAAGAATTGTGTTTCAGATAGTTTGATTTTGAGATTGAATTGGCATATAAATGACTAACCAGACGAGAGTCATAGCCAAAAGCACGACAATACAATGTGAAGCAATTGGCCCACTCTCCACAACGCCCCTTCCTTGTTTCTACAAGCTGCAAAAAGAAATAGAGAAAATTCAACTACTACTTGACCCCCCCCCCAACACACACAAAAAGAAAGAGAAGATAATTGTAGAACTAAGTGTTACAGCTTCATACCTTCAGTGGGTCATTGTAGCGAGGGAACCGTGTAACTGCTGAACAAGAATTGCAACTGCAGTTTTCACCCAAGAATTAGCATTGCTTTCTAACAGACAATTATCAGAAACTGAGTTATGATTGTGAATGCAACAATGGAGACAACAGGGCTCAAACAAGACTTATCAACCTCCTTAATTCCACAATTCCAACCAGATGAAGCATGAATACCTCAATTTAACAAAAAAAAATCACTAAATAATACAAGGATAGGACGTGATGAAGCAAAATAACTAAAAGGAGAAACACTCTGAGAAAAAATGATTAGTTATGTGTTACGGCAAATACTAGAGCAACAAGAGCTATGAACAAACTGTGACATGATGTAGAATTCAAATCTTCCAAAACTGATATTTGTTGGTATAAATTACATCAACTGCCATAATATTATGAAATTGAGTATGAGTAGAAGGACCTTGGCTATCAATGTATCAAGTTTCAAGGAAAGACTAAATCGAAACATGAATTTATAGAAAAGCAACTTTCTAGCTTTAGGGAAAACAGAATAACGCAGAAAAAGAAAATAGAATTTTAAGTTTCTGCAAAAAAGGAAGAAAAAATAGAAATGATTTTTCTGTTATTGAATGAATTAAAAATTACATCCCTTTACAGTGAATTTATAGGCTCAAGTATATGAATTTAGTTACAATTAGGAGTCCTAAGTACAAAAGGCATCTAACTCTTATCTTTTAAGAAGTATATTTTAATTTAAATTACTATTTGAATAAGAATTCTAACTCTATTAGATAATCTTAAAAATTTAAACTAAACAAGAGATTCCCAAATGACCATTTAGAATTAAACAAGATAAAAAATGGTAAGAATTTATTTCTGTACACACTGACCAATAAAGTTCAATTCTAGTTGCTCCATACTGAATTTCTGAAGGGAGTGCATCCCCCATTCCTTGATGTTTGGTTTCATTGCCACATTCATGACATGGAGGTGCGTTAACCCAACTGCAACACCAGAATTGAAGAATCAGTAATGTATAAAAATAGAGAACACAATTTCTTTCAATATGGAATAACAAGCATCATTCTGCCAGCTTTGCATGAAAGCCAAATATGCACTTTATAATCTCAGAGCAAAATGCAAAGTTAAAGAGCAGTCTTAATCTTATTTACTCCACCCAATAAAAATGACTAAAGGATGTTACTGAAATTAACAAAAAAGCTTATAGAAGGTAAAATGTTCTGTAGAGTTAAAAAATTACAACTGTAAAGTAGAAGAAAGAACCTGAAGGATTTTTTGAACCAGAAAAGCAGCTGGAGCAGGAAAGCATGATCTTGTTCAATTTTTGATGGTTTAAGGTTCCCCTCCTGAAGCATATTTAGCAAAATCGCTGAATTTCATGATGTCATTGCAAAATAAAATCTAAAAATATGACGGTTATCGAGCTCATATACAGAAAAATGCAATGTCAATTTTAACAGAAACATAGCCCTCATTCTGCACAAGTGAACAAAGGGCTGCCAAATATTTCCTGATTGCAAATGGTATAGGACCATTGATCTGATATTTGCATCAAATCAGTATAAATTTTAGGGTAGTAGCACTTCCTAACATCTTCTAAATGACACAAGTCCAGAGAGCTCTCACCTTGGCCAAAGAAACGAATGCTTTCTCCTCCAGAATATCCACAGGAACGGTCTTCCGAGCTGCTTCCTGGCGTGCAGGATCCTCATACTATACCAATAGACAAAATAAACAATAAGGAAACCATCCCGTCTTCTTATCCCCATAATATTCAATAAAGTCATGTGTCCTCTTTTCCTAGCAGCTAAAGTATAACACTAATAAAGTCAATATCGTTTTTTCTTCTGTTATCTAACAAGTTCAAAAAGATAAAAGCACATAATCAAAAGAGCATTGACAGATACTACTGTTTCCTCCATTATCTAACAACCCTTTCCCAAAGAAAGTCAAAGAAGAAATAAATTATATTACCAAGAGAACTTGGCTAATATAGGGCCGAACTTTTTGTTCAAATTCACTACTATCGTCACTAGCTACATATTGTTGAAGCATAAGGGCTTCTTCCTCTGCCTGAAATTGATCAAAATCAAACCAAAACTAAATAATTATAAAAAAAAAAAAAAAAACTTTAAACCAGTTCATAGATACGAAGAGAATTCATTTAAATGATTGAAATTCAGAAGTAAAACCTGCAACATCCGAGCAAATTTCTCATCCAAAACATTGGCGTCAGCGGTGCTACTCGTCGATCCTTCTTGTTCCTCCGCTTTTCTCTCCTCCTCAGCTGTGATCGATAACAATTGTAGCTTCTCCGAAACTGCGGACAGATCGGAATCGTCTGAAACGATACGATCATTATCTTCCCCGACGATCTGCATCATCAAAGCCAATTTTTAAAAGAAGCCTCATTAGAGAGAGAGAGAGAGAACCATCCGAATTTCAACCTTTTGATCATCGGGAGGAATTGAAGTGAGGGAGAAAAGCTGGAACTGAAATACCTGAAATGATCAAAGTAGAGAAAAGAGTTGTAGATAGAGAAAGAAAATGGGAAAAAATGTACATAGAGAGAGCAAGAGACTTCGAAACCGTCGTCGGTGTCATAATCGACGGTAAACGTTGATTCGTCGTGGCGAACGAGGAACTTGCGAGCTACCATTTTCTTTTTTTGTTTTCTTCGGTAATCTTTTTTGGATTTGTTTCATCATTATAATTAAAAATCTCTTAAGGAAATTAAAAAAGAGAGAATATTCTTTGCTTTTTCCCCCAATTTCCTTCTGAATTTTACCCTGTTAATTTTTTCTGATTTTTTTTTTCCTGGAAAATGAACCACGGCTAGACTCCATGGGAAGGCCTAGAGGCCCATTAACTTCTCCAGTAGTCAAACAACTCCGAAAAGGTACAGTTGTAAACAAAAGAAATTATGCACCAGCCGGGAATCGAACCCGGGTCTGTACCGTGGCAGGGTACTATTCTACCACTAGCCACTGGTGCTTGGTTAGGAATGATTTTAAATACATATATATATATATATAATAAAATTTAATAAATTCGTATTTAGTTGTGAATACCATTGTTAATTATAATTTTTGTCATTTGACCGTAAGTTTTAAAGTCAAATGCTACCTCAAAATTTAGCATTTCACTAATGCATGGATAATTATTGTCGTTTTCTTAGAATTATAAATTATAATCTAAATTTTGAGTTTTATCTTTAATTTTGATATATTTATATTAAGTCATCGTATTATTAAATTTATATTATTGAATTTTTTTATAAGTCTAAGCGTCAGTTTAACCTTCAAATGTTATCGTAAATCTTTAACTTGGGATACATTCAAATCATGTGATCAAACAGTAACTTGTAATATTACTACCTACACATCCCTCATAAAACAATCCTACAGCCCTGCCCCTGCTTATTTATTTTGTACTTTGTATTTGGGTAATGCAGGCTTCTGCTATCATTGAAACCTTCATTATTGTATCCAAAACTCACGACTACTAGTCTACTACTACTACTCGATACCGGATATTCTTTCAATGGTTTCAGTTGCTGGAGTGTCTAATCACCCAAAACTTCATTATTTTGATGCAGATGGCTCTTTCAAGTTGAAACCTTGCTCCCTTTCGGTGGTCTGTTTTCAAACTTTCAATAGAGTTGAGTTAAACAATATGATATGATCTCAACATCTACCTTATTTTATCTAAACCGCATCGGAAACTTCTTTCAAATCTTCTTCTGTGAGCCTCACTTTCAGTGAACCAATGTTACTATCGAGATTCTTTTATCTTGGTTGTTTCTGAAAATTGGTTGAAAGAAAGGGTCAGAAAACTTTTGGTCTTACTGCTGTTATCTAAACAAGGCAAAAAACAATTATATGCCATTGGAACTCAGTAGTCACTACAAGATTTTCAGGATAGACGATCGTATTGTAGTAGTGATGATATAGTCCATATCGAGGCGCTTCAGGCTAGCCTTCATTGCAGAACCAGAGTACTCAGGGGTCAGGACCAGGAGTACCGTTTATTATGGCACCGATGGAATCCAATTTTACAGTGGAGGCTAATTGTGCCTTCTCTCTTGGAAGTTGCTTCAATGGCTGGAAAGAATTATATTGGTTCCACAGATTCATAAATCAAAGAGAGCGATTCCTCTATCAAATACATGCTTAATTATAGATATCCCTACATCTTCAGGAACAGGATCATTGTAAGCTCCACTAAGCCCCATGCAGCCAAACCATAACTTTTGAAACCTACAAAAATAAGGAAAAGCTCCAATGATCCAAAATTCTACAGTCTGCAAATCATTGGTTCAACCGAAAATCGATCAACAATTTTAAAAATGATAAGAGTTCAGTGCCTATATGCAACTCAGAAAAAAGCTTTTCTGTCTAGTACCATAAGAAGTACAAAATGTGACCTCAAGTCCTGGAGTAGAAAAAGGGGAGGGAAAAGATGGGAGCTCAGGTTTGCAAATTCTCATAAATAGATAATAGAAGTGTGATGACCCTTTCATAACAAGAGTACATTATCCTCATTGCTCCACTATGTGAACCAGTCGAGAATCAAAATCCAGGTCTGTACCATGTCAGGGTACTATTTTACCACTAGACCACTGGTGCTTCAAAAAGATTGAGTTTTCATAAAACCAATACATTACTTTTGATACATTTAGCCATATTTTGTTAGGATTTGATTTGTATTTTACGAAAACTGTAAAATTAGTCCAATTGGTATATGTTAAACAATGTTCTTGAAATGTTGATCAAGATATCAATATAGTTCAATGATTTATATGTAAAGTTTTAACAAAATATACTAGTTTGGTAATTTATATGCATTAAATTAGCAAAATGAAAAAAATCATAGTTCAAGTTCATGTGTTTATTAGGATCGAACACATTTGGTACTTTCAAAGAGGCCAGTGCCGGTGTTCTGAGATGGGATACAGTGGAAGTGAAACTTGGTTCAAAGTCTGCTATCTGACTGCTCAACAATGGCAGCTAATAGACAATACCGGCACAAAAACATGGAAATAAAAAATGTAATTTGGAGAGGGGAAAGGAACAAAAGCACTTGCTGTAAGAGGTTTCAGAGTTCGAGTTTTGAGAACTAAAAAGTGAATGAAGCTTGTAATAATTTTCAGCAATTTTGTTAGTGTTTTGAGTGGGAAAAAAAGTTGCAGAGATGGGGGGGGGGGGGGGGGAGAGCTCAGGAGTGCAGTTCGTCAAATTCATCGGGGAAGCGTGAAGACCCTTTCATCACAAAGCACGATCATCCTCATAGGACCAACAATCTGCACCAGCCGGGAACGAAAACAGGTCTGTACAGTTGCAGGGTACTATTCTACTACTAGACAACTGGTGTCTCGTTGGCTTGTAATTGTAATAAGATAAATAGATCAATTGTATTACATGTGCATATTGAGCATTAATTTTGAGCCTGGCCCTTAGATCCTATGAAGCACCCGTCCCCGTCCCCATCCCTCTTCGATACGTTCCCGAGACTAAAACAGCGTGTAGACGGTTAGGAGACGTTCTGGAGACACTCAATTTTATCATAGACGGCCAAAAAAACATTAGGCACCTATTTCAGAAAAATATATAGTTGAGACACGTATTTTCACTGAAAAAAACATTAAACACCTATTTCAGAAAAAAAAAAAAAAGTGTATAATTTAGACACTCATTTCTTAGTTAAGCTTTAATAAAAATTAAAAGTAACGAGAAATTTGATATTGTCACAATAATAAATATTTTTTTATAATTAAATAGAATTAAGGTTATCATCAACTAATTTGCCAAAATGTAAACTATTTCTATTAGTCTCTATTATGTGTAAACTATTGTTTTAGTCAATCTATTTTTATCAATTTTAATTTCTATATTTTTTAAATTTTAGAATTTATATCATAATCCTAACGGGACATCAATAATATAACTAAATTATAAGGACTAAAAATGATCAAATTTAAAAAAATTAAATAAGCAACTTATGTATAATAAATTGACTAAAAAAATTTACTTAACATATTTATAGACTACTATTAATGTTAAGATCATAATTTTAAATTTTAAAAAGTATAAAAATTTAAAGTGACTAAATTAAAATTCAAAGAATAATATATAATAAAAAATATTTTGAGATTTTCTTAAATATTTTATTATAATTAGTTTTTTCTTTAAAAAATCTAAGTAGTTTCTTCTTACATGTACTTTATTAAAAAAATTATAAAAAATAGTTAAATTATAATTATAATAATTAATGTTATAATTAATATATATTTTAAAATAAATAAAATTAATTTCAATTATAATTTAACCTAAATTCTTTATTTTTCAAGTAATATTAATTTTTTAGTCTAGTCTAGTAGATAAGTATTGCACTCACGCCCTAAAAGTTCTAGATTTAATCCTCCTTGAAGTCATGCATTGAATTTATTTATTAAAAGATTAACTTATGAATATGCTACATCATCTATAATTAAATTTTAGTGATCAAATAAAAGTTTAATGGTTAGTGAATTAAAAAACAATATAAAATCTCAATTAAATTTTAGAGACAATTAGTGATTAGTTTAAACCATAAATAAAATAATTACAAATAAAAATATAATTATTTTTTTAATATTGACAATACAATATATTTTCAACACTATTTAAATATGTATTTATGATAAAATATTTGTCACTAATAAAAATAATATTAGTGTCTAAATTTTAGTCACTGTTAATGATCATTTATGTTGAAAAGTATAATCACAAAAAATATAATTAATTGTGACGGAATATATAAAAATGTCACTAATACAATAGTGACGAAGTTATTAGTAACGACTGATGATGAATAAAAAAACGGTCACCGTAAATTTTAGTGATCAAATTTAATACTTTTTGTGACCATTTTTAATGTCACTAAAAATGTATTTTCTTGTAGTGAATTTTTAATAATTAGTTTATTAATTTTCATATTCGAGTTAAGTTTGTCAACTCTGCATGATATATTATGTATATCACATATGAAAATATAAAAATATATATGTATCTCATATTTGCATAAAAATTCATTAAAATTAGAATCAATATGTACACCGTTTTACCATAACTATATGCATATATAATGCATATATATATACAATTAAATTTATACAAAAACTCAAAAACTCGACTCGAATTTTATAAACTTGATTCAAAAAATCATAAAATATGTCTTATAAAATAATTTTAAATTTTCATTTAATTTTAATAATCTTTTAATATGTGTTAGAAAATAAGTTAAAAATATTAGAAATTTATTTAAATTATTATAATTATAACTATAATTATTATTTAATATAATTATAACTTTAATCTTTATTATATATATATAATATTATACTTGTCATATCCGTACCTATAATTTTAAAAATCATCATTTCTCGTCCCCATATCTGTCCCAGTACCTCTATCCATATCCGTGCGACTTGGCTTATATCAGAAGGTAGAGAGAACCAAACGCAACTGTTGACCATGCAAGGGTTAATTGCTTTAGTCATCTTCCTATTTAGATCTATGTTTTAAATTGATCCAAAAAAAACTTATTATCTTGTTGTTGAGTATCATATACTAAGATATTTTGATTATGGAATTTGAAAGTCAAATGCTATTTCGAATCTAGCATCACTGATGCAGCAGAGATGCCACCTGCATAGGTTAACACATTTAGATAGGCATTCACCATGATTTGGCTTGCAGCAGTGAAAGGAGTAATGGTTGATAGCATGAGTTTATGGAGTCTCAAACCTAGGAAATGAAATTGGACTAGCAGGGTCAGAGTTTGGATATGAAGTTACTTAACTTGCCTTTTTTAGAAGTTTTAATGGTTCATGATATACCAACAAACCTGCAAAGAGGGACTATTTGTTCCTAGATACCTAGGAGAGTAAACAAACCAAACAAACACGAACAAGGTTGTGTTTATGTTCGTTCGTTCGTTTAACTTGAACCGAACAAATGAACGAACATGAATATAAATGAATACAAAATTTCTTGTTTATGTTCGTTCGTTAATGATTATAGCTTGTTTGTATTCGTTTATGTTCTTTCTTTTAAATGATAAACGAACGTAAACGAACAAACATAAATGAACGTACACGATCGAACGAACATAAACAAACATAAACAAACGAACATGAACGAACGAACATAAATAACATATATAATATGCTAAATATTTATTTTAGATTAATTCGATCAATTCAGCTAATTAATTGATTTTAAACTAAATTAATCAATAATTAAAATTAAAAAACTCTTAATTATTAGCCGAAATCTAAAATTTAATTGATTATCCAATTTTTTTTGGTTCAATCGGTTAGCAGTTTAACAAAACAATGAACTCCCCTGGCCTATAACAATAAAGATTTTAATGAGTCATAAAATAAGACTTTTAAACTCGAGTAACTTAATTTTTTGACTCGATTTAACTTGATATAATGATCACCCTTAGACAAATATAAATAAATTTAAACGAACATAAACAAATAAAATATAAATGAACGAACGAGACATTTATTTGTATTTGTTCGTTTAATTCATTAGTTGTGTGTATACATGGATATCCAAAAGAGAAGGAGCTCGGTTGTGCGTATTTTAATCATTAGATATGGACATACAGCCCTAATCATAACCACAGCACAAGAGCATATTTTCCTCATTGCTCCAACATTTGCACCAGCGGGGAATTGAACCCAGGTCTGTACGGTGGCAGGGTGCTATTCTAGCACTAAACCACTGGTGCTTCGTTAATTTTATTTTGTGTATTAAAAATATGACCCTTTATTAGATAGTAGTGAAAGATATGCATTGTTGACCGTGCAAGGGCTAATTGCTTAGTCATCCTCAAATTAAGATGTATGTTTTAAATTGATCCAAAATTTCATCATTCAAACGTAAGTTTGAGAACCAAATGCTTTGTAGAATCTAGAATGTCAATGATGCAAAGTTAATTGCCTTTGTTGTACTCAATTTATGGTCTAGATTTTAAATTCCTTTTATACCTCAACTACTCAACATGTTTTAATTAATACTCATAAGGACCATATTTAGTAAATATAGCTAAAATTATAAATTTGATCACTCAAATTTATTATTTTGGATATTTTAATGAATAGTTGAACATATCAAAACTTAGATTTAACATATTAGAAAAATAAATAACCACATTAATTTTAATGTCACGTGCTTTTTAGTAAATAGTAGTCAAATTAAAATTTAATGTAAAAAATTAATGATTAAATTGTATTACTTTAAGCTTTTTTTTATTATTTATTTTCTAGTAGCAGAAACAATAGAGTTCAGCTGATAAACTGACTCCGAAGATTATTAGATTACTGGCTACAAATCACTCACAGAAATCATACAACCCTTGCTTATATGATTTTATTTTGGAAATGCAGGATTCTGCTATTTCAAGTATCGGAAACTTACGACGGAGTATCGGTACAGACTTGGCATCCATGGCTATTTCAAGTTGAAACATTGCTCTCCTTTGGTGGTGTATTACCAAATTTCCAGTGAGTTTCAGCAAAAATCTGTGGCACAAGATCACCTGCCACCTCGTTTATCGGAACCGCATCGGAGATTTCTCTCAAGTCATCTTCGGTGAGCTTTACTTTCAGCGAATCAATGTTACTATCAAGGTTCTTGGTCTTGGTTGTTCCTATAAAACAAAGTGAAAGGACGGGTCAAAACTTTGGTGCTAGTGCACAAGTGTTTGGCCTTGGTACAGGATTTTTGGGCCGATTACGGAATGTGACTTACCAGGAATTGGTACTACGTCGTCCCCTTGATGAAGAACCCAAGCAAGTGCTAATTGTGCAGGGGTACACCCATGTTTCTCAGCCAACTTCTCGATTTTCAGGTATAAGATCTTGTTTTTTTCCAAGTTTTCTGCTTGGAACCTTGGGTAAAAAGGCTTCAAAGTAGTTGTTGGACATCAGTTTACTATACACAAGGATTAAGGATGTGTTAAAAACACAAATAAGTTAGTGTCCCATACCAGATAACTATTTGCATGCAAGGTTTCAACCACTCCTTTGCCGCCGAAGAAACCGCAACCGATAGGGCTATATGTAACAACTCCAATCTCAAGTTCCCTGCATAGATACGCACATTTACAAGGCATTTATCAAACTCTGCCATGTTCAAGTTCTAATGGTTCAAAATACACAAACAAACCTGCAAAGGGGCACGATTTGTTCCTCGATGTCTCGAGTCCACAGCGACCACTCCATTTGCACAGCCGTTATCGGATGAACCGCATGAGCCCTCTTTATAGTTTCAGGGCTAGCTTCAGATAGACCGATGTACTTAATTTTCCCCTCTTCCACCAACTTCTTGAGTTCCAACATCTATAGACATAAAATGATAAAAATCCTACCATTAGAGTCTGGAACAAGGAAAATCTATGACTTTGGGTTATGTTTTGCTTTCAACTGCTGCACTTACAGTATCCTCTATAGGAGTATTGGAGTCAACTCTGTGCTGGTAGTAGAGATCAATATAGTCCACATCCAGTCGCTCTAGGCTTGCCACGATACAGGCACGGACGTATTCGGGAGTACCGTTTATTACCGCTCCGGCTCCGTCCATTTTCTCGATACCAAACTTTGTGGCCAACTGTACCTTCTCTCTTGGTAGGTGCTTCAGTGCCTGTAAACACAGATTCATGACTACCTTAAACAACACAAGGAACATGAAATTACAAAGAATTTATCTGAGCACGTTTACCTTTCCAACCAAGATTTCATTGGTTTTGGGGCCGTATAAATCAGATGTATCAAAGAAAGTGACTCCTCTATCAAAAGCATGCTTGATGATCGAGATGCCGACATCTTCAGGAACAGGATCATTGAGAGCTCCACTAAGCCCCATGCAGCCAAAACCCAATTTTGAAACCTGCAAAAAGGAAAGAAGATGAAGTAGGGGAAGTAGAACATGGATCTTAACCTACAATTCTCAAGTAATAAGAACAGAATCTAACCTCAAGTCCCTGTGTTCCCAGTTTCACTCTAGGAATCTGAAGTTGCTGCTGCTTCTCGGCCATCTTTTGATCTGTTCTTTCTTGTGTGAATGAATCGGACTTGAGAAAACAGTAACTATAAATGATTTAGCAGACGGGTATTATAAAATGTTATCGTGCTTGTCCACTTCTCCACTTTGTGACTAAAATATTTATGTCAACAGTTCTTAATACGTCGATCTACATGCAGATCTATTTTTATATCATTGATTTAGATTCACTCCAGATTCATAGATCTAAAAAACTGAGATTCAGATTTAGATTTAATTGATCTTACAGATCTGGATGAAAAATGGATCTATGATCATTCAACCTATTTTTAACGTAATAAAATTCTTATTAATTAATTTTACATTACAGCTCCAATAGCTGAAAGATTAATTTTAATTAACTAGTATCAGAATAAAAAACGATAAACTAAAATCTTAAAAAAATCAACAATTACACAAATATCTTTTAAATAACATAAACATTAAAAAATATAAATAGTGAAATATTCCATTGTTGCAAACTGAGTACCGTACTTTTACCTCTTAAAATGTTATTCTTCATTGTTACTTAAATCATAAACATCCTAAAATAAACAAAAATCAATCAACTAAAGAAAAAATATGTTTTATTCCATAGTCCCAAAAACAGAACCGTACCAATGTGATTCGCTTTAAGTCCGAAAAACACTCACCGACAAGCAAAACGAGCCTTCACCGATGCTCCGATGGCGATGCCAATGCACCAGCCACTTACGCACCTTCTTGAACTACCTTTACATCATTAAAAACATAGCATATTCACATCATAACATGCTCAAATCAACATCCACATCAAACCTCCACAAAACTACCGAAAACTTAGCCGAAAAGACCGAAAACTAAGTCGAAACGCATCTGAACAACATCAGCCCAAAATCTAATGATTCTAACATCTAATCCACTTCAATTATGAACCAAAAATACATCAAAATCATCCTTATACCTCCAGCAACATTAGAACACCTAAAATAGTCCCTAAAACAACCGAAAATCACCTTAAAACAATACCGATTGTATTATTCCGGGATTAAATTAATGTGTCATCAATTGAAGATTCAATTAATCATTTAATTGACATAATAACATAATTAAATCCATCTAATTACATCATTGAATGAGATCTAAAAAGATTTCACAAAAACATTCACAAAATCATTAGATCTAGCATTGAAAACATAGAATTAAGTTTTATTCAAAGATTAGCAAGCTAATACTTGGGAATTTCAATAAAGAACCTTAGAAAAGAGTTTAAAATTCAGAAAATTAGCTTTGAGATCTATTCACCAAAAAGATGAAGTTTTCTCTTCTTGATTCCTTGCAAATTGGTGTTGATTTGATAAAATTGATGGTTAGGTTTTGTAAAGAATGAAAAGATGATTAAAATGAAGTAATCTTTGTTAAAAAAGATGCAAAAATCAGCAAGGAATTGAAGAAAAGAGATGAAGGAAAAATAGAGAGAAAATAAGAGAAAAAAATGAGAGAAAAAAGGTAGTTAAGTGAGAAAATGATTATCATCTTTAATTAATCTAATTAAAAAGCATTTTGGTGAATAAATCATTATTTAAAAATTAAATTGGGTTTATGGCCCTCTTTTGGACCCTTAGGAGATAGTTAGGTCTAACTAGCTTAACTTGCTTGATCCTTTGTGTGTTATTTTCGTAAAAATATACTTAAATCTTATTTGAAATCATGCCTATGTTGTTTTGATCTTGATGCTTCTATGCATGTTGCTACGTGGAGTATGAACTTGTTTGTGCATTTTAACCATGTCATAACATCATATGCATGCTTTTAGGGGCTTTAGAGACTCATTTCTAGTACTTTAGAAGCCTAAAATGCAAAGCCTAGAAAAGTGGTTTCAAAAAGATAAAAAAAAACAGTTTCGATACCTGCTATTAAAGTTTATCCTTACGACGTTTTTAGGTAAACTGTTATCAAAACGCCCAAAATGCATTTCGATACTAAGGTAGTTTCGATACGGGTAAAGTCTATATCAAAACAGACCAGCATCGAAACAAGTTAAAAGTGTTTTGAAACAGGCTATTTCGAAACGCCTATAAGGGCGTATCACAACGCACGGCGGTCGAAGTGTTTAAAACCCTTAAAAAACCTAATTTTACTCTAATTAGAACAATTCAAAATTTTCCCCTCTAAACCCTAGCCGAAATCCTATTTAAACACCCATCTATAAATTGATTTTATTTACACAAAAATCAAGTTTTCTTGAGGGTTTTTGATCAAAACATCAAGGCTAAGACTATGTCAAGTTCTTGTGCTCCAAAAACCATCAATTCTCTCCTCATCTATAATCAAGGTATTTTTGAACATCTTTATTTTCAATTAATTTTAGGTTGTTAAAATTAAGTTTTTTATAGATTATACTTAATTTTTGTATGGATTTTTAAAATCCAACAAAATTTTTCAAAAATCAAAATGTTTTTATTCGAATATAAAAATTTTTACTCGTATTTTTTTATTCATTATTTTCAATTTCCTTTTCAAAATTTTATTTTTAAAACTTGTTTTTAAATTTTAAAACTCTTGAGTTATTGATTAATAGGATTGAATAAGGTATTATTATTCATATATGGTTTTATCGTGCCTAACTAATCCTGAACTTTTTTTCCTTAGATCATGGCACTTAAAACGCGACAAAGAACCGAGGGTGCAAGTTCCTCAAACGCGGCATTCAATCCTATCCGAACCGATCTTCAATACTTTTATCAAGAGAGTTTTGAAGATCGAACCAAGTTTGATCACTTTCAACAATACCATAACCTTAAACTTAAGAAAGAACGGTGTGTAGATATTGGCTACATGGATTCAGACAAGTTCCAAATCCGCTATCTACATCTCTATTGTTAGTGGAAGTTCATGAATTTCCTATCTTTAACTAGCAATTTCTTTCATACCCTAGTGCTCATATTTTATGTTAATGCCACATATATTTTCTCTAGCTAAGGATAAAACTCAAGTGGTGGTTCTTGAATTCTATCTTATAGGACAATATTTCCGTGTAGACGTTAAAGAAATTTATAATGCTTTCAAACTCGAGGATTGTAACCCCTAAAATTAACCTAATTTCTCAGATTAAATCTTAGGGTTTACGCTATTAAAACTTGTGGTTCAAGTTAGGTTTTGAACGACATAAATATAAAAATTTGGATAAATTATTAAATAATTAATAATTTAAAATTTCTGAAAATAACTTAATATAAAATAATCCAAGGTCCAACCCATTTATTATAACAGTTCCAAAATCTGAATAAACAATATTTAAAGTCCATTACAGAAATTTATTAACTGAAATAAATATAAGTCTGAAACATTATAAACATACGGATTAACAGAAATTCAGTTCCAATAGTCCTCCAAGTACCGATGCCTAAACCGAGTATCTAAAAAAGAAACTGGAGGGTGTAAGCTAGGGAGCCTAGTGTGTCTCTAGTGTGCAAATAAACAGGATCATAGAATAAAGCAATGCAGATGATATAATGTATGTATGAAATGCACCCAACACCGAACACCGTCAGAAAAGTAGGTTCCCATGAACCACTCTAACTCCATTACACCAATAGAAGTGGAAACTCGACCCGAAGGTGTAGTCACTAAACAAAAGTGGATACTTGGCCCGAAGGTGGAGCCACTGATCAGAAGTGATAAAATCACTAAACTTCCCGTACAGTTAAACCAACCAATGCAATTATATGAACAGATACAGATACAGAATCAGAATGCATGCCTTAAAATCTAACATGAGGAATGCATAACAAGTTCAGATCAGAACTATAATTATAAAACTCAGAATAAAGCATGGTGAACTATTTTAGAAAATCACATGATGATACATGATCATACAGAATTTAACAGAATCTACACACATAGAAATAAACGGAATTGACAGAAGAGAACACACCTGAAACAAAAAGCTTAACATCGAGAATGACGTCTACTAGAATTAGCTCTACCATTAGATTGAGAGGGTGTAGAACCTACGAGTAATAAAATATTAGACACACTACTATGACACTATACCGATAGTACACGAAACATAAATAACCGAATACTCACGTGCGTATCCCAAAGTCTGAATTCACGTCAACTGAACTAAACGGTAAATTAATTCAGAATCCAAAAAAGATAACTTTCAAATAAACGTTCGAACTAAAAAGTCTTAAAAATGACACTTCGAGTTTGATTTTTGAAAAGCGGACTGCTCCATTGAACTCAGGACGTCGAAAAACATAAAGTGAGATTGAGTCCGAAAAAGTCAGCGTTGATGTCATTATTGGTCAATGTTGACGTTAGCAGATAACGTCAGTAGTGATGTCAAACGGGTCAAGGGTCGGGTTGGTCGGGTCGGGTTACGGGTCAAGTCAGATTTTCCCAAGATTTTCCTGGGAAAATCTGGGTTTTCTAGATTTTTTAGAAAAATCTAGAAAATTCTAGAAAATCCCAGATTTCCCAGATTCGATAGATTCAGATTCTTCTCTAGATTCGATACAACTCCCTTATTTGATTCGATCTAAAACCAATCCAAAACCACCCTAAACCAAAATAAAAACTTAAACACTCTTCAACCCTTCAAAACAAAACAAAACTCGTAACTCATATTATAACTAAACACACATCCTACTCGATTAGAACTAAAACAAAGTTACTATCCAGATAAAACCAATAAACCAAAACTGAATAAACAAGGTTAATGGTCGAAAGCTAAGCAACACTCACCAAATTGGAAGAATCGAAGGCCTAAAAAAGAAATTGAAAGGGATAACTCTCGATTTTATTTTCTCAGGTAAGAACCAAATGATTCCAGAATTAAAACATGAATTAAAGGAGAAATTAAAACTTCCCCGAATTAAATCAGAAACGAAAAGAAGGGGGAAAAGACAGTTACCAAAGAAATGGTTTAATAACAACATGAGAGTCTGAACTTTTCAGGATATACAGGTGAACCCTAGGATTTTCAGATATGACAATTAAGCCACTGAAATCAGAATTCGAAATCCTCAATTCCTAAGGTTTGAAATAGGTATTTAGGGGTTTTAATTTGGTGGAAAATTAGGGTATTACAAGGATGAAGGCATTGAAGTTGACAACTCCCTTGAAACTTTTATCGGATCCGTCATCAACCTTGATATCTATGATCGATTCTTACACCTAATCATAATTTGGTGGATTCGTCCATCAAGTGACAAATATTCGTAGAGTCCTCAAGTTGATGGATTTTGGATCAATTACTTTCGTCAAGGTAAATGATGCATGTCAAATATGCGTAATTTGTGCAAGTGAACACATCGCAAGTAATAAAGTGATCAGTATAATCGTGTATCGTCTCTACAGTGATTGGTCTACTCAATATGCCTTATTTTGTCTTCTTGCTCTGTAAAGAAATAAAATAAAGAACACAAGTGGTTTGGAGTTTTGATTAAACTAAATAACGAAGTCTAAATAATAGAAAAATCGAATAAAGAAAGTGGCCAGAATCCAATTGTATTGTATAGTAGATTCGATTGGCTTGTTTCTGCTTAATGCAATCGCACAAAACTGCCTCGGCAGTACTGCAGATTACTACCTCAACAACGATGATGCTCGTCCGCCGTGACAATCTCTTGCTCTTGGATAGACTATCAAAGTTCGGTAAAGTATCCTTTAATGCCTCCGTTTATCTCTAAGTCGAAGTACTGTTAATGACCAGTCCTTGATGATACCTCTCGGCGTGAATCAATTATAATCACCAACCAACCTCACACTTCTTTTAGCCGTTGAAACTCTTAACCTATCTCTAAGAAAAGTTAGTGTTTCCCGATTGAAACATCGTACTTATTCCTCTCGTAAATCTAACTCTTTCGATATTAGATAAATTGATTACTCATAAATTTCTCTCTCGAGCTTGAATGCAAGAACAAAGAATGACAAAGAATAAGCAAACTTCAATATTTTATTGCATTGAAATAAGAAACAAGGTTCAATCTCTTCACATTAATACTTTACAACCTCCACCTAAGCCTAAAGAAACTTAGAACATAATGTAAAGAAAAGAAAACTATAAAAGATAAAATCGGCTAGGTCTATGCTCTTTATGATCCGAATTGTCTTTCTCCTTGGACGGCTATCGCTTATATAGGTTTGGCCTAGGATAAACCTTTCCTTAAGTAGAAATACAACTTGGAGCAGGGAACAAGTCAAGTACATAAATAAAATATTTTCAAGTTTATTCCAAGTAGGAGGCTTTCCCGCGTGGCCTTTGTCTTGGGCTTTCTACGTGCTATCCAGCTTTGATCCTTGGGCTTCTTGTCCAATAATGTTCTCCTCATTTTTCTCCTAAGCTTGCCTACAATATCGCTACTTGTCCCTTGCTGCTGCCTCGGCCTCAGTCGCTGCCGCGGTAATAGTTTTTCCTACAAAGATACAAAAATAAATAAAACTTGTCTTTTCTATAAACATCAACTTTATAAGCATGACCTCTAAATATATCATATTAAATATATGAATTGGTCCAAGTAGTTGTAGAATTGGTGATTATTGCCCATGAAAGGTGTAAAAAGTGATAGTGAGTTGAGCACTTATTAGTAAACATCTCAATCTCGCCAAAATCATCTTTTTTGATCTTGTTTGGGAAGTTCAAAACAATCACACCCCACAAGTTCAATCGTTCTCTTATGTTTGTACTTTAAGTGCTCTGTTTGTGAATTTGAGGATCAATTACTCTTATGACCTCGTGGAGTCGGTTAAGGAGCCAATATGTGAGACCTCCTTAAATCATTCTCACTTTTAATTTCTTGAAGGCGAATGGGTTCATTAAGAGGTATCTCCTCCTCAACCTATTAATCCAAAACTAGTCATCCAAGTTGCTCCCAATGTCGAGCTTATAGCCTTTTTCACATCTCAGTTTGCAAGCTTGGAAAATTAAATGAACACCGGTTTTGATTCCATCAACACTCGTTTCAACACAGTGGATGGTCGTCTTGACTCGATGGACACTCGCTTGACCGATATCGAAGCTCAATATCTTTTTTGAAGATGTCTCTTGGAGCCTTCCATGATAAGTGGCGTCATTCAAATGCTCCCAAAGATATTGATGAACATGGTGATGATGATGGTAATGATGATGATTAGGATGGCGGTGGTGAAGAGTAGATCTCTTAGCTTTCCTTAGATTTTAGCTTATGGCTTTTTAGGACTAGTTATATTTTAGGATTAAGATTGAATTTCATTTCATGTCATGTTTTTTTTTAAGTTTTAAGACTTATGCACCTATGTTATTTATTTCTAAAAACTATGCTTTGATATTAAGTTGATTTTATTTTGATTAATGCTATGGTTTATGTTTGAATTCTATGTTGCTTGCTTAGTTCCTTATCTATACCTTGTCTATTATTGATTTTGATCTAAAAAAGGGAGAGAAGTCTTTAAAACAATTTTTTTTCAAACTTATGTAAATATTTAGGGGAAATTTTGGGAATTTTAACTTAAAATTTATTTTGGTTTTGTTATATCAAAAATGGGAGATATTAAAACTAAAATTGATTTTTATATAACAAAAAAGTTAAATGACCAATTTGAAATAATTTTTTAATTCCTTAAGTCTAGGTTTGTTCAAAATTTCGGTTAACTAAATTAATCGACCGAACCAAAAAAAAATCAGTTAATCAGTCGGTTAATTTTAGATTAGATTGGTTAACGGTTAATGATTTTTTAAAACTTCGGTTATCGATTAATTCAGTTTCAAATCGATTAATTAGCCGAATTAACCGAACTTTTTATATATTGTATATTATATATTTTTTATATATTTATTTTTGGTCATTAAACTTTTAAAAATTATAAAATGGTCATTAAACTTTATAGAATTATCATAAAATAATAATTAAAATTATTAAATTAAAAAATTAAAAAATAATTATTAAAATTTTTAATATTTATCAATAATTTAAGTATGATGAATCAATGTAATAATTCGATAAGTCTAATGGTTTTTTATAATTTTTGAAAGTTCAGTGCCTAAAAATTATTTTAACATAGTTTAATGACCATTTGTGTAATTTATCCGTTTTCTTAAAAGTTCGGTTAATCGAATTAATCGATCGGATTAACCAAACTTTTTTGGTTCGGTTAAAAATTTTCGATTTGGTTAAAGGTTAATATGAAAAAATTTGGTTAATAAATTTTGAATGTTCGGTTTGGTCGGTTAATCGAACCAACACGATCGATTGAAAACCCCTACTTAAGTCAAACAAATAACTTTATGTCAAACCAAAAACACATAAACAATTTTCTAAGTGTTTTTCAAAGTCTAACTTGTGTTTTTGTTATAGGCATTTCGATACGGCCTACAAAATTTAAACCAAGTTCTTCACATTTCGATACGGTCTTGGATTGTTTCAATACGTTTTGAATATGTAAAAAATATTTCGAAACACTTAAAATTGGTACCAAAACGTCTATTTCGATACGATCATTGGTTGTTTTGATACTGTTTTGTATTTTATGAAATTAATTAAAAATTCAAGGCATTTTGATATGCCATATCAACATTCGATACCCGGTCAATTTTCCCAATGGCTCTTTGAGCTTTAAATATATTTTACCGTTGTTTGACAAGTAAATTTTATAAGTTTGTTAACTTATTTCAAAATGACCCTATAAACGTTTAGATATCATTTTTAATAGTCCTGAAATATTTCGATACAACTCTATAGTTGTTTCGATACACCCATGTTTGAAAGAAAGATCGTTTCGATACGTTTATATAGCGTTTCGATATCCCTATTAAATGCACACAACGTCTCTTTCTGTATCGTTTTGATATAGATAGTCATCATTTCAATACCAGTAGTTGCAGAAGTGCATTTATGTGGGAAGATGAAGGTATAATGTCTATATTTATGATTTCAACAACTTCAATGGTTAGAATTCAATGAGAATGTATAAAAACAAGCAATTCAAGTAGTAACAACTATTGAACCTCAAGCAAACTTACAAGTCCAACTTCAAGCACTTCATTGTTAAATTCTTGTCACTCAACTCTTGCACTTCATTTCTATTTATTGTATTTGAGTTTGGGGAGTGAAATACTTGTAATTGGGGTAATATTTTTTGTGAGAGAAACCTTAAATTGTTATTCTAATTTTTTTTGTAATCTTGTGAGACTAAGTCAATATTTGGTATAAAGATTGACTTGTTTGTAAAGGTTATCCCTTGAACTTAAAAAAATGTTTGAATTCTTAGTGAATTGGGTTGAAAATACTTAGTGGGAGCTAAGGTAGTGGATGTAGAGCTTGTTCTAAGCTTGAACCACTATAAATTCTTGTGTCTCAAATTTTTCATATTTTCTCAAAATTAGCCAAATCACATTGATTGATCCACTCAACATGAAGCTTTAAAAGTTTTCTCTAGGGTTGTCAAACGTTTGTAACTCTTTCAACTCATATTTTTTCTCTATTTTTTTTGCTTAATTGATGGTTGTATTAATTTTAATGTTAGTTATCGTATCAATAATTTATTTACTTATGTTTATATATGATTTTTTATACATCTTGATGTACTTTTTTTTGACATATTTTTTCTTTCTAATTTTGTAACATATCTATATCTTTATGGATAATTTATGACACGGTTATTTTTTTGGGAGTAAAATATTCATACAGTGAACATCAAAGTACTTGTTTTTTTATTTATGTTTATCAGTGGTTACAAATAATTTGATTCCTTTTAAATCATCTATCAAAGTAATTTATAGTGAATCTTCGACTTTGAGAATAAATATAAAATGCGATTGCTAATTTTTAGGATTTTATTTAGTTTATGTTTTGATAATTCTCATTAACGCTTTCTATAATAGATCGTAAAAATTTTCTTTGGTGAAAAGATTGAACATTTAATCTAATCGGTATAATTTTTTTATTTTAGAGTTGTGGTTGTCGTTTTTTGTTATTCTTTTTTATGTTGTAGAACCTTTAACATATAATATTTCTATTTATTAATAAAATTATCTTATTTTGACTAGTAATTTATAATTTTATTGATTTAACCATTTAAAATAATATCAAATCATTAATTTTTATTATTATTTTTTATTGAACTTTCCTTGTAACATCCCGACCCGGATGTCACGTTGGGCCTCCGGCCCAAAACCCGCATTTTAAAATTTCCTTCGAAAGTCCAATAATAAAGTCAATTCAAGTCCAAATATAATACGAATAAAATCCATTTAATTTAAAACAAAAGCCCAAAATAGTTTAAAGTGACCCAAACTCCAAATTACTACAAACTCATTTAAAACATTTGACTCAATTAAAATGACAGAGTTACAAAAATACATATAGGTCTGACAAAGTCCTAGCCCACTACATCTATCATTGTACCCTGACACAAAGTCAATGCTGAAATCCAAACCTCGATGGTGCTCCACGGGACCTGCTTCACTTAACCTACGTACGACAACAAATTTCGAACGCTGAGCCACACAAGCTCAGTGGATACGCCAAACTCGGCCAACATCATGCATATCAAAAGCAGTAAAGCATGGCATATAAATCTCGTGCATGATATGATGATCTAGCATGCTCGCCTATCACATGACATAATGAAATGTATATTATTGCACACAGCATATACAAATCAATCAAGTCAACACACAAGAGTGAGGCCCGCGTCCACACAGCATCGGATCCTACACTCAGGTTTGAGGCCGCCCTCAAATCCTATGCCCGGAATGTTACATCGGACATCTTCGAACGAGGCCGCCCAACGTTCGGAAAGGGTGGAGGCCGCCCAACCAACCCTATGCTCGGAATGTTACATCGAACATCTTCGAGTGAGATCGCCCAACACTCGGAATAATAGTCTTCAATCATCACTCGACATGTCACATCGGATGGCCTTCAACGTGTTGCAACACTTATGGATATCCGGATTCCCAACATACAAAGACTCAAACCACACAAACGATCCACCTAGGATCTTCTCACAACAAGATATTTTAATCTTTAACATACTTAAGTCTTTCAGGGTTATGATTATCAATCTTAGTTCGATAATTTATTTCATAGCTTTTAGATTTGAGTACTTATTTATTAAGATCACCGAAGCCTTAAATTCTATCCAACTTAGCCAAAACACACAGGGGTATCGATACCCTTAAGTAGGGTATCGAAACACCCTGTATCGATACCCACCCAAAGAGGGTATCGAAACACACAGGTATCGATACCAGTATCGATACCTCTTGACCAAAGTCAAAGTCAACAAAAGAAGGAAGAACTGTTTCGATACACGTATCAATATAAAAAGTTTCTAGAATCCTCTGTATCGAAACGGGGTTCGATACCGTTGACCAACTTCAAAAGTCAACAGAAATGGGGGACTCGTATCGAAACATGGTTCGATACCAAAAAGTTTCTAGAACCCTCGGTATCGAAGCATGTATTGATACCAAAAAGTTTCTGGAACCCTCGGTATCAAAGCATGGTCCGATACCCCTGGGCAATAAGCCAAAAATATACTCATGGGTATCGATACCGGTAGCCCGAGTATCGATACCCCCTGCACTAAGGACGGTTCTGCACTTAAAAACTCTAAATTTTCAACCCCAAACTTAATCTAATAAATTCTAAAGTCTTCCTACTCATTCTTAAGAGTGTTTAAGGTGTTTTAGTATCATTTTTCATCCCTTTAACACAAAGTCACGAATCCCATCATTAACACATATCAAGCTCAAACCAAGTACACACATACACCAAACTATATGAATGCTTCCTACCATGATATGCATAAAAATTAGAAGAGTCGGGAGTACCAACCTTAGCAAGCAACAGTAAAAACGAACACTCTCTCTCCCAAGCTTTTTCCTTGCCCAAACTTGAAGATGGTGTTCCAACTTGTTTCTCTACAAGAGGAAGACACTTAACCATTAACCACCATTTGAGGAGATTCTTGGAACAAAAAGAACTCAAGAAACTGAGATTTAGACCCTTAAAATCTCATTCCCGTTCTTACCACAAACCCCAACTCAAAACCCCCATTTTCTCACAAGACCAACACATTTTTACCTCTTTAGATAGATCTTTAACAACCCTACAACTTTTCATTCAGCTCAAAACCAAGATTCTCCCTCAAAACTCCAAAGATTCAACCTTTATGCTTCACTTTCTCTTGAGGTTGCAAAGAAGAAGATGAAAGAAAGTTTTCAGCACACCCACTCAAAATAACTCCTTATTCAACCTATTTAGACAATTACCAAAATATCCTCCACATAAAACTCTCAAGGCCCAAAATCTCTCAAGCCCAACAAGACCCAACACAAAACCGAGGCCCAAAACCACTAAACTCGAGACCAAAACCGAAACTCATAACTCTCGGGTTAACCCGATACTCGGATCCGAATCCGAGTCGTTACATTCCTAGTATTTGCATCTCTACGTTTAAGATTCTTGCAAATTTTCTTTCAAAGTTTTTTTACCCTCCTTTCAACTGGTTAGTGATCAATAGAATCTATTATTTTGGATATTTAACAAATAGAATATTATAATAGCGAATTGAACTAAAATCTCTCAAATTAAAAACAAAAAATTGTTAGTAAGATGTTTTAAAATTAAAGATTTTGACATAAGAGTTGTAAGAGCTATTTTATCTTTATTTACTCATCCTAATAATTAAATGATTTTACATTATAACTTAATTTTATCGAAACACTTAATACAAATTGTCAATCAAATTAACAAATACTACCTCCGCCCCATTTTATTTGTCCAGTATTGATTTTTTTTGTCAAATTTTTTAAATTTTGACTCATTATAACTTCAAATTTATTATTGATAAAAATATAAAAAATATATTTTAGAAACCTCTAATCAAGTAGTTTAAGAATATATATTTTATAAAATTTAATAAATTAAAATATTTAAAATAATTATGGTCAAAATTTAAAAAATTTAACTTTGAAAAGTCAATGATGAACTTCTTATATGGGACGGAAGGAGTATAATTAATCATCGATTATTAACTAATATAAACTACTACTAATTATCAAATATCCACTAATCACGAAATATTATCTAATTATCAGTTTTAACATTAAATTGGGACATGTTCAAAAACAAGTAATCAAATTTGAAGTAATTGTACGTATCAAAACTTAGATTTAGCATATGAGAAAAACAAATAACCTCCTTAATTTAATATCACGTGCGTTTTAGTAAATAGTAGTCAAATTAAAATTTAATGTCAAAATTAATGATTAAATTGTATTACTTTAAGCTTTTTTTATTATTTATTTTCTATTAGTAGCAGAAACAACAGAGTTCAGCTGATAAACTATGACTCCGAAGATTACAAGCTACAAAACACTCACAGAAATCATACGACCCTTGATTATATGGTTTTATTTTGGAAATGCAGGATTCTGCTCTCACTCATCCCTGTATTAATGTATCCGAAACTTACGACCGTGTATCAGTACGGACTTAGCATCCATGGCTATTTCAAGTTGAAACATTGCTCCCCTTTGGTGGTGTATTACCAAATTTCCAGTGAGATTTAGCAAAAATCTGTGGCAAAAGATCACCTGCCACCTCGTTTATCGGAACCGCATCCAAGATTTCTCTCAAGTCGTCTTCGGTGAGCTTTACTTTCAGCGAATCAATGTTACTATCAAGGTTCTTGATCTTGGTTGTTCCTATAAAACAAAGTGAAAGAAAGGGTCAAAACTTTGGTCCTAGTGCACATGTGCTTGGCCTTGGCGCAGGATTTTCGGACCGATTACGGAAAGTGACTTACCGGGAATCGGTACTACGTCGTCTCCTTGATGAAGAACCCAAGCAAGTGCTAATTGTGCAGGGGTACATCCATGCTTCTCGGCCAACTTCTCAATTTTCAAGTATAAGATCTTGTTTTTCTCCAAATTTTCTGCTTGGAACCTTGGGAGAACAGGCTTCAGAGTAGAAGCTGGAAATCAGTTTACTATACACAAGGATTAAGGATATGTTAAAAACACAAATAAATTCATTTCCCATACCAGAAAACTATTTGCAGGCAAGGTTTCAACCACTCCTTTGCCGCCGAAGAAACCGCGACCGATAGGACTATATGTAACAACTCCAATCCCAAGTTCCCTGCATAGATACCCACATTTAGAAGGCACTTATCAAACCCTGTTCTGTTCAAGTTCTAATGGTTCAAGATACACAAACAAACCTGCAAAGGGGCACGATTTGTTCCTCGATGTCTCGAGTCCACAGCGACCACTCCATTTGCACAGCCGTTATCGGATGAACCGCATGAGCCCTCTTTATAGTTTCAGGGCTAGCTTCAGATAGACCGATGTACTTAATTTTCCCCTCTTCCACCAACTTCTTGAGTTCCAACATCTATAGACATAAAATGATAAAAATCCTACCATTAGAGTCTGGAACAAGGAAAATCTATGACTTTGGGTTATGTTTTGCTTTCAACTGCTGCACTTACAGTATCCTCTATAGGAGTATTGGAGTCAACTCTGTGCTGGTAGTAGAGATCAATATAGTCCACATCCAGTCGCTCTAGGCTTGCCACGATACAGGCACGGACGTATTCGGGAGTACCGTTTATTACCGCTCCGGCTCCGTCCATTTTCTCGATACCAAACTTTGTGGCCAACTGTACCTTCTCTCTTGGTAGGTACTTCAGTGCCTGTAAACACAAACTCATGACTACCTTAAACAACACAAGAAACATGAAACTGCAAAGGATTTGTCTGAGAATGTTTACCTTTCCGACCAAGATTTCATTGGTTTTGGGGCCGTAGAAATCAGATGTATCAAAGAAAGTGACTCCTCTATCAAAAGCATGCTTGATGATGGTGATGCCGACATCTTCAGGAACAGGCTCATTGTATGCTCCACTGAGCCCCATGCAGCCAAAACCCAACTTTGATACCTACAAAAGGAAAAGAAAGATGAAGTTGGGGAAGTAGAACATGGATCTTAACCTACAATTCTCAAGTAATAAGAACAGAATCTAACCTCAAGTCCCTGAGTTCCCAGTTTCACTCTAGGAACCTGAAGTTGCTTCTTCTTCTCGGCCATCTTTCGATCTTTTTTTTCTTGTCTGAATGAATCGGGACTTGAGAAAACAGTAGCTATACCTATAAATGATTTATCAGACGGGTATTATAAAATGTTCCCAGGCTTGTCCACTTGTCCACTTGGCGACTCAAATATTTTTGTCATCATTTCTTAATACGTCATCCCATAGGTAATCCTTTTGACTAGTTTTGTTAGAAACGTTGAAATTTATGCTGTGAAGGACTGTCAAATATAATAAGGAGAAACAGTTAGTCCAAAATGGCAGAATAATTAAGTTTTAAGATTGTCACTGTTCAGGATATAGTCAATAAACGGCTGCTTTAATTTACTTTAGGATCAATTAAGAAGTATTTCTAAAAACTATTTTACAAATATATATATACCCAACCATTGCTCAACACACAATTTAATTATTCATTTTTTTATTTTAAAATATTTTAAAATCATTAATATGTAAAAAAATTCTATTTTTTCGTTACCGAATGTCACTTTAGAATAAAAGTCATCTACCTTTATGTCTCCATCCATACCTCTAGTTGAAAGTTTTTAAAAAATTGAATTTAAAACTCTAACTCTTATTTTTTATATTCTAAACCCTAAACCCTAAAAAATACATTCTACCCCCAATTTCCTAAACCCTAACCACAACCCCTAACCTTGAACCCTAAGCCTAAACCCTCTAATTTAAAACGGAGGCACGAATGAAGGCATGAGAAAGAGGTAGACGATTTTCACCCTCACTTTGCCACGGTAATAATAAAGTCTCTTCTAGGGGTGCTTATCGAGTGAGTCGATCACGAGTGGAGCATTGCTCGACTCGTGCTCGTTAAAACAATTTATTGTTCAACTTGACTCGTTGCTCATTAAGCTCGTTAAAATTGTGCTCGTTAAAATATTTTATTTCTCAACTCAACCTGTTGCTCGTTAAACTCACTAAAAACTTACCTAATTTTCAACTAAAAGTAAAATTTAATATTACCATAGAGGTTTAATATTAACATAAATTATAACCAAAAATATTAAAAGAGTTGTAGTGACCCTTTTTTTTAAATATTTAAAAAACGGTTTAAAGGTTCAAAAGTTCGGTAGGATTTTAAAAATTCGGTATCCCGAGAGATGACACCTGAAGAACAAGATGTCACTCTCATTGGAATATTATTTAAATTTAAAAATCCGTGGGAATATTTGAAAATTCGGTATTCTGAGAGATGACACCTAAAGAACAGGATGTCACTCCTATTGAAATACCGTTTTAATTTAAAAATCGGTTAACCGGTTGGAGTCGTAATTGATTGTTCAAAAAGATGGATCGAACATCAAGAAAACAACACCAGAAATGGGTTCGGGAGTTGGTTACGTTTGGAAAAGGATTAACACCCTCATAACGCCCAAAATTGGTACCTAAAAGTTCGCATGTAATTTTTAAAAATATAAAATTTGAATTAAATTAATTTTTAATTTAAAATACACATCCTAATATCCACGACAATTCAAAGGAGATACACCCGAAGAACGGGATGCTACTCCCAATAGAATATATCGGGATAATAATTTTTAATAAAAGAGACCAATACATGGACAAAAATATATATCAATAAATTAAGTCACAATAATTATGTAAAAAATTCTTAAAACAATATAATACAAGTGCATAAATCACATATTGTATAATTTCCATTACGTAACAGTAAAATAATAAATAAAGTATATGCATATAACTTATCATAATAATAACATAATAATATTAGTAATATACATATTACTAATATATTGATATATATTTTATACATAGAATAATAAAAGTTATGATATCATAAGCAAGGAAATATTTTTTAAACGTGATTTATAAATAAGAAAAATAATATATATTCTATACCATATATAATTATAATATTAAACATATAATAAACAGTGACTGAAATAAAATAAAACAAAAAGTAAAAAGTAAATTAAAGATAAAATAAATTGGAAATAGTGACTAAAATCGAAGGAAAAGCAAACTGGAGGACCGAATACAAGGATACTTAAACTCCAGAGACTACGCGTGCAAATATCCTCTTTTACCGGGTTAAACGCGGGATATAGTCAATAAACGGCTGCTTTAATTTACATTAGGATCAATTAAAAAGTATTTCTAAAAACTATTTTACAAATATATATATATATACGCAACCGTTGCTCAACACACAATTTAATTATTAATTTTTTATTTTAAAATATTTTAAAATCATTAATTTGTAAAAAAATTCTATTTTTTTCATTACCGAATGTCACTTTGGAATAAAAGTCATCTACCTTTATGCCTCCGTCCATGCCTTCAGTTGAAAGTTTTTAAAAAATTAAATTTTAAAAATCTAACTCTTATTTTCTATATTCTAAACCTTAAACCCTAAAAAATACATTCTACCCCTAATTTCCTAAGCCCTAACCTTGAACCCTAAAGCCTAAACCCTCTAATTTAAAACGGAGACATGAGAAAGAGGTAGACGATTTCCACCAATCACTTTACCACAGTAATAATAAAGTCTCTTCTAGAGGTGCTTATCGAGCGAGTCAATCACGAGTTGAGCATTGCTCGACTCGTGCTCGTTACAATAATTTATTGTTCAACTCAACTCGTTGCTCGTTAAACTCACTAAAAACTTACCTAATTTTCAACTAAAAGTAAAATTTAATATTACCATAGAGGTTAAATATTAACATAAATTATAACCAAAAATATTAAAAGAGTGTATAAAATATTTTTAAAGTTTAAATTCAAAAATAACAATCCATAAATGCATTAAACTAGAATAAAATAAAGTAACAATTCATACATTAATAATTATTATTTATATTTATTTTTTAAATGAAAATATTTTAAAATAATTACTAAAAAATATTTTAAAAAATTAATGAGATACTCGTGAATTTATCGAATAGAATTTAAATTTAAATTAAATTAATCTAAATTTAATATTTATCAAGTTTTAATCGAGTCAAATTTAAGCAATTAATGATTCGCTCAACGAGCCCCTAATCTCTTCCTGTTGTAAGAGTTGCAAGCTTGATTTTTCGTTCGTTCATTCATTCTATTTGCTGTTTGTGAATTTTTTTTTCGTTTTCATTATTATTGATTGACACATCGTTCTTCAATTTATAACGATGAAAAATAAAATAAAACATCGATAATTGGGGCCTGACAACGAAAGAGATGGATTATAATAGTTATGAGATGACAGCGGAACAAGCTTAAAATTTAAAATTATTTTTTTACGTAAAAAAAATTAATTACGAGCCTTATTAAAAAAATTTCTTAAACCTAATTAGAAGGAAAAATACTCGTAGCAGTATTATACAAACTTAATTAAATATTTTAAAGCTATAAATATCACGCTAAACATGCGGATTTATCCCGATCAAATAAAATTCGAACTGCATTAGGTGGTTTCAAGAACACCCGCACCAACTCCTCAGTATTTCGTATGATCTTAACCAACATGTCTGTTGCACCATTAGTCTCTCTTCCGGTATACACAATTTTAATGTCCTAAGCACGTATAAACAGTTCATTTAGAGACTATCGGTGTTTTGAAAAAAAAAAAAAAAAATTAAATAAAACTAGTAATCATGTTACATTAAAAAAAATTTAATAATACAAACTAAAAATGCTAACGAAATGAAATAATATATTTTAAAAAATAAATTGAAGTATCCAGATAAAAATATATATTTTAAAGTTTTATCTTTGAAATAAACCTTTGCGTGCTTTGACTCATTGACTATTGTTAGCATTGTATATTTAATATTTTCTAATAGGATAAGTCTATAACGTATGTCGAATATTGTTGAACACCACTAACGATGAATATCGTTGAACACAATAAACCAATTAATAAGTATTAAAAATTTTAAGGACTCAATATATAATTAATAAATATTTAAAATAAAATTTTAATAAATTATTTTCTATAAAGAAAACTACACAAATGATTATCCAACTATCACTCATTTTTTGGGTTGGTCACCAAACTAATTTTTTTTTATCAAAATCATTGTTAACATTTTATTTCATTATTATTTTGGTCATTGACTATTAAATATTTAACAAAAATTATGATATGACATGGTCTAAAATTATTATATTATATCAGATTAATTCTAATAGAATATAATTTATCAAATATTTGAATTAAACCTCAATTCTTTTTCTTCTCTTGTTATATTACTTTAAAAAATTAATTTGTCAACTCTCTTTATTTCTTTTGCATCTTTGAGAAATTTATTAAATTTTAAATTATATAAAATTACTTCAATTTTATGATTTATTCTTTTAAAATTTAATCTAATTTCTTTAACTTTTCCCAAACTACTAGTATATATATTTTCTATCATTTTTTATGTTTATCAGATCTATAAAAAATCCGATTTATCAATTCACATAAAAATTTATATAGATCAATAGTCATAAAATCTTTAACAATGTAAATATAGATCAATTCGATGCATGTCGTAAAATTTTTCTTGGGATTTAAATAAAATTTGGTTTCACTCAAATTTTCATTGAACAACCCAACTTTTCGATCTTCATATGGATACTCCTACAACTTCACATAAATTTGGCATCAGTGACTTTTCAGATGTTGAAACACAACTTTCTTTGGACTGAAAAAAAAATTATTCGACAAAAGCATTATCCCGATTCGAAGAAAAAAACTATTCTTTTAACATAAATTTTTAAAAAAAATTATAAAATTAAAATGATTTTTTATAATCTAAAACTTAATAAGTTGTTCAAAGACACAAGAAAAAAAGAAAGAGTTGACAAATTAATTTTTAAAGTAGCGTTGCAAGAGGAAGAAGAAAATGATGAAAAATTGGGGGTTTAGTTAAAATATTTGATAAATTATTTTTATTTGGATTAATTTGATATAATATAATAATTTGAAGGACTAAAATTATTATTAAACCATACCATATCATAGTCCTCGTTAAATATTTAACAGTTGATGACTAAAATATAATAAAATAAAATTTTAATGATAATTTTGATAAAAAAAAATTAATTGGGTGACCAACACAAGAAAAAAATATAGTTAGATGATCATCCATATTATTAAATCATGTCATGTCATAATTTTTGTTAAATATTTAACAGTCGGTGACCAAAATAATAATAAAATAAAATGTTAACATTGATTTTGATAAAAAAAAATTAGTTTGGTGACCAACACTAAAAATAAGTGATAGTTGGATGACCATTTGTATAGTTTTCCTTATAGAAAATAATTTAATTAAAATTTTACTTTAAATATTTATTAATTATATATTAAGTCCTTGAAATTTTTAATATTTATTAATTAGTTTAATGGTGTTCAACAATATTCATCGTTAGTGGTGTTCAATAATGTTTGACGCCCATTGTAAAATTTTCCTTTTCGGATAATATCTTCGTATGAAAACTATATTTTAATATATAAGTTGTGTAAAAGATGTATATAATTTTTATATTCGAGGTATAAAATTTAAAATATAAATGTTTAGCCTTAGCACTCAAGGATATATAACATCAGGTTTGGTCAGTCGTTAGTAAATTATTTCAGTTAATTAATAAGTTTGGATAATTCAATTCTCGACCCTTAATTGTAATCATTTAATCGGTTAATCGTTTATTTGATTATATTCGGTCCGAGAAATGTTTTTTTATTTTTTATTAAAAAATATAAAATTTAATAATATATTAAAAAATACTTACTTTTAAAGACATACATATAATATTAATATCTTTTTTAATACTAACAAGTTAAACAACTAAGCTTTACAAAATGAAACTAAGGTTTTACTCTTAGGATGAGATAAGAAAAAAAATATTTTTTAATATAAAATATTAAAAAGACATATAATATAATAATATATTAAATAACCAATCAAATTATTTATTTATTTTTTTAAAATCATAAATCAAAATCGAATTATTGTCTTTTCAAAAAAAAATCAAATTTTTTAACTCGGTTAATTAATTTATTTTATTAGTTTGGGATCACTTCATGTTTCTCGATTTTTTGAACACCCCTGCTAATACCTTAAAACCTAAATTTTAAACTTTTTATTCTAACCATAAACCTTAAATTTTATACCACATACACTAATTTTTTAAAATCTAACCTAAAATCTTAAACCCTAAATTTAAAAAAATTATGTAAACTTATATACCAAAGTATTTTTTTATTTTAATACAATGTTAGATTATCAAGACCTCTTTAAATTGAATGATTCCGAATGTTTAAGTATTCTTGATTCAATATCGTCATCTATTATATTGATTAATATTAATCGAACTAAATAAATATCAACTATATGTTTTGTGATAGTATTATAAGCTTTGATTAGTTTATAATCGTTGTAGATTATATTATACATTATATAAAATATTTATAAAAAAGAGTGAAACTGAAAATCTATTTTAGGATCCAAAACTAAATTTTAGATTTTTTGGGATCATAGTATAATTTTAACATTGTACCAAGCTCACAAAAAGATTTGAAAGGCATGTGATCTTATACTAGAGGGTTTAAGTCAAGGAGATGGTAAAAAAAAATAAGTTTTTGTTCAGAATTTTATTTTTTTATGGGGTGGGGTCAAATGATAAGCGTTAGAATGAGTTTATTATATGCGTTGAATATCGTTGAATAGCTATGATGTTAAATACTGCTGAATATTATTAAATCAATTAATAAAGACTATAATTCTCTAAGACTCATCGAGTAATCAATAATTTTATATTGAGTTTATCACCCTTTTGTTAATTTTATATTAAATCTTTAAGATTTTAATCTTTATTTATTAATTAATTTAATAGTATTTAACGGTGTTCAATATTAATAATGTTTAGCGATATTCAACGCCCGTTATAAAATTTTCTTAAGTGTTAATATCGTTTTTAAGTTGTTTTTATTTAAATGAGTGTTAATTTATTTTAATATTATTTATATTAAATTTATATAAAAATTTAAAAATTATGAGGTGTCACACAACACCCTCTGATGAAGAATAAATATGCCTATCTAAATTTATTAAAACTCTTTATATATGGTGTATTAAAATTCAGTTCTAACGAGGCACCAATGGTTTAGATGTAGAATAGTACCCCGTCATGGTACAGACCCGAGTTTGATTCTAGGCTAGTGCAAATATTGGAGCTGCAACAGCTATATCCATAATTTTTGCTATTACTGTAATGATAAGTTGCATTACTGACTCCTGAGCTCTCTTATTTTCCCCTACGCTAAATCTATTTATATACTTCTCCGCAATTTTTGGTGTTCAATTCTTATAGGCCCTGAATTCTTATCATCTTTTGGTTTTCGGTTGAATTGAACCAATGATTTGCAGACTGTAGAATTGTGGGTCATTGCCTCATTGTAGCTGTTCTTATTCTTCTTTGGTAGGTTTGAAAGTTTGGATTTGGGTGCATGGGGATTAGTGGAGCTTACAATGATCATGTTCCTGAAGACATGGGCATATCGGTTATCAACCATGAATTTCATAGAGAAATCACTTTGTTTTGATAAAACAGATCTCTATGGATCAAAAAATAATGAAATTTTGCTTGGGAAGGTAAACATGTTTGCATAAATTCTTCATGTTGAATAACAATCCTTAAACAACTGGATAATTTGTTGAATTCCAGTTGAACCTTCTGTCTTAGATGTCTGAACTTAAGAAGTTGGTGGAAGAGGAGAAAATAAAGTACATTGGGTTATCCGAAACTAGTCCCGAAACCATAAAGAGAGCACACACGATTCATCCGATAATTACTTTGCAGACGAGTAGTCGCTGTGGACTCGTGATATCGAGGAATAAATAGTTCCCCTTTGCAAGTTTGTTGGTGTACCATGGACCTATTATATTAAAAAAATGGTGTAAAGTAAACAAATCAAGAGTGAAGCCCACTGTCAACCCGACACTAAGGAACTCACCCGGCCCAGAATCTCACATCGGGCTGCTCAAAATCTCACATCGAGCTAGTATACTCGGAATTTCGCATCAAGTCTTCACTCGAAATCTCTCATCGAGTGGGGCTCGGAATCTCTCATCAAGCAAAGTCATCACCCGGAATCTCACATCGAATGGCCTTCGATACATCACTCGAAATCTCACATCAGATGGTCTTCGTTGTGTTGCAACACTATCACTCATTGGGTATCCAAATCCCATCAAACAAAAGACTCATACCACACAAGGTGATCCACCTAGGATCTTACATCACAGTAATACCACAACCAAGCCAACACTGAACATGCAAGAATAATTTCTCATAACAAGTCTTATCACGACCCATCATAAATTAGTCCTTCAAGGTAAAATTACCAATATTGGTTTACGATTCATTTCATTGGTTTAAGATTCATTAGGACCTTTAATTTCCCTTAACTCGAAAACTCCTTCTCTTAGCAAAAGTTCACATGGGTATCGATACTCCTAAGTGGAGTATCGAAACACCCTATATTGATACCCACCCAAAGAGGGTATCGAAACATGGGTATCAATACTAGAATCGATACCCTTTGACCACCTTAAGGGTTAACTGAGAAGGCCCTCCGGATTCGATATTAGCATCAAACCCGAGATGTCACTGAAAGGTTCGGTATTGAACCATGGTTCGATACCCCTTCCCACATAGCCTATTATTCTCTCAGGGGTACCGATACCGGTGGCCCGTGTATCGATACTCTCTGCACGAAGTACAGGTCTAAAGCTTTAAATTCTTAAGAACCTCAACCAAAAATTACCCAATCGATCTCAAATCGTTCCTACTCTTTTATAAAGTAGTTTAAGTGAGTTTCTAATCATTCTTACTCATTTTTATCAATCATAATTCAAGTCACCATTAAAGCATGCAAAGGCTCTATCCTAGCCAAACCATCACACAATCAAACAAGCATGCTAAAATGATGATGCACATGAAAATGTAAAGGATTTGGAAGTGTATCAACCTCCAAAACGAGCTGAAGAAGCTCCACAACCAACCCTCAAACCTTCTCCTTGCCCAAGCTCCTTGATGGCTCTCCTTGCTCTCCAACTACAAGGAATATGATTAAAGGATTACCACTCTATCTAGATGTTTTAAGAAAGCTAAAATAACCTTAAAAACATTCTAAAACCATCCCCCAAACTAATCTCGTTCATCCTCAAAAACCTACATTAAAACCTTACCTCCACCATTAAAAACCAAACTTACCTTGAAGGATAGATCTCCAAAAGCTAAACAAAAGCCTCTCTTACCTTAAAATGGGATTCTACAAGCTTGATTATCAAAAACCAACCTTTGAT
This sequence comes from Abelmoschus esculentus, assembly GCA_035048815.1. NCBI lineage: Eukaryota > Viridiplantae > Streptophyta > Magnoliopsida > Malvales > Malvaceae > Abelmoschus > Abelmoschus esculentus. The sequence continues at coordinate 17,594,724 of JAUCBN010000003.1, forward strand.
GATGATGTTTGGGGAGAAGATGGGTAGAGAAAGGATGAAGAAGGAGAGAAAGAGAAAGTGATATTATTCTCTGCAAAGTGCAAAAAATTAAACACCTCTTTTCTCTTTTCTATCATTCAGTTAGCCATTTACCAAACTACCCCCAAACCCTCTTTCAAGCTTGAGCCTAACAACAAACCTCTAAGCCCAAACAAGGTCCAACAAGCCCAATACAGGGCCCACACCTCAGGTTAACCCAACTTCGAGTCCTAAACTCAGGTTATGACAATAATTGATCGAACATGATCACTGGAGCTCCCAGTAAGTAGTATATCATCGATATAAACAATTATATAAGTGACCACATCATCAGTTGCATGAATTTATAAAGAGTTGTCTGCCATTGAAGCATGAAACTCAAGTTGAATTAAATATGCTTTTAATTTCATGAACCAATTCTTTGGAGCTTGCCGCAAACCATATAATGCCTTTTTTAAGACAATGGGTGAATCAGTAGATTCATAGCTCTTAAACCCAGAAGGTTGATGCATGTAAACCACTTCATCAAGATCACCTTTAAGAAAGGCATTATTAACATCAATTTATTATATACACTAGCCTCGTGTAATCGCCACTAAAAGTAGCATATTAAGAGTAAAAACCAAACTATCAGATAAAAAGTTTCCAAAAAATCATTGTCTCATACTTGTGTAAAACCTTTTGCGATCAGTCCAGATGTAAATTTCTCCATCGAACCATTTGGATTAGTCTTAATTCTGAAGAGCCACTTACAATCAATAGCTTTCTATCTTGGAGTTAAAGAGACCAATCACTTTCACTCAATTCCCAAGTACCATTTTCTTGAAGAACATTGTAATCAAGCATCACTGCTTTGTTCCAATCAGGATGTTGAAGTGTTTTCAGAACATTATTAGGGGTTCACTAAACTATACATGGTATATCTTTGATTTGAAAATACCAACCTTGCTCCGAGTAACTATCGAGTATGTATTTTATAGAAAGTTGAGGTACAGGAATAGACTCAATGTCTTCATTGACTATGGAATCATGACCTTCTGAGGTAAGTTGGCTAAAACTCTCAATTGTGCTTGGTGTTAGCATAGTAGCATAAGAACAATGTGAATCATCTAGAGCTGTAGTATTAATGTTGTTAGGTACTGGTGAAGCTTGTGCATGTTCTGTGGAGGAAGGGGCATGAACTATATATAGAAACATTTTCTTTGGGAATCAAAGGCACTGATATTGAGAGCTGAGGCTCAGTGGAACTTGTTTGAGGGTTGTTCTTGATAAAAGGAAAAATGTTCTCGTTGAACATCACATTTCGTGTAATATAAACACAACCCTTATCATCAATACATTGGTAACCATGATGCTTAGGAGAATAACCAAGGAACAATCATGATTTGGATCGAAATTTAAGTTTATGATCATTATAAGATCGCAGGTGTGAAAAAACAGTCACATCCAAATACCTTGAGCAAAGTATAGTTTAGAACATGTCCTGTGAGTTTTTAGTAAGGAGAGCAATTTCTAAGTGTTTTAGTAGGAAATCAGTTATTAAGATATACAACACCCATGACAGCATATGACAAGAATTTGATAGGTATAATAGCCTGAGCTGTAATACCCCAATTTTTCTCCTAAATCAAAAGCCCTAAATCCTATTAAAATCCCTAAATCTAAAACCTTAGAATTTAGGTATTTTAGTGGATTTTTGGTAATTTTCTAAAAGTTTGGAGCTTTGTTGAAAAGTTTGAAAACCTTAGACCCTTTATGGATATTTTAACCAATTTTCTTTGGTAACAGTTTCTTTTTCCTTTTTCCGTTTCTGAATTCAGTTTAAGAGAATTAATTTCTCATTTAATTCCTGTGTAATCTTCTGATTTAATCCTTATCTCCTGCTCATTTGTGAATCAATCGAAAATCACTTATTGTTTCTTCCGCATCCTTTCGTTTTTGTTTCTGAAATCCTGGTAAGTTTTCTTTCCTTTTGTTTTTCTTTTGTTCATTAGTTTAGGTGAGGGGAGAATGGTTGTTTATGGTTGTTTGTTAGGGAGTATTGTTTAGTAGTGTTGAATCGTTTTGAATCAGAAAGCAAGGGAAGGTTGTTCTCAGTTTTAAATCGGTTTAGGAAATCAAATTGTTCGTTTTTGAATGAGTTTTGTTGAAAGGATGTTTTAAGTTGAGTTTGGTTTAAAGAAATTTGAATATGGGTGAAAGGGGGAAGAGTTCGAATCGAAAAGTTGGGTTTTCTAGGAATTTTTTAGATTTTTCCAAATTTTGGTTTAAAGAAAATCCTGGGAATCTGTCCAGTCCGACCGACCTGTGACCCAACCTGGCTGACATCATCTGCTGACATCAACGTTGACCAGCTGACATCAACATTGACTAGTATTGACGTTAGTTTTGACCAGTGTTGATATTAGCGTTGACTTTTTTCGATCCGGTCCCACTTTATATTTTTTGATGTCTTGAGTTCGATGAAGTAGTCCGTTTTTTGAAATTCAAACCCAAAGTATCATTTTTAAGGCTTTTATTTTCGAATGCTTTATCATAGGTTGTCTTTATTAGATTCTGAATTTGATTTACCGTTTGGTTTAGGTGACGTAGATTCAGACCCCGAGCATCTTCCTCCCCCTCCTCCTCTTGGACGACCTCTTGTTCATCAGTCTTCGGGACACACATGTGAGTATGCGGTTTAATTATGTTTTGTGTACTTTCCGGTATAGTGGCATAGTAGTGTGTCTAACGTTTTTTTACTCATAGGTTCTACACCTGCTCGATTTAGTGCTAGAGCCGAGTCTAGTAGATGTTATTCTCTATGTTGAGTGATTTGCTTCTCGTGTGTCTCTTCCGTCCATTCTATTTACTTTTGTGTGTGCAGATTCTATTATTCTTGTATGATCATGTAGGTTGCTTCACCTCTATGTTTTACTGAAATATCTCATATTGTCATGCTCTGAGTTAAATAATTTCATATCTGATTCTAATATTAACATGCAAGTCTCCTGTTAGATTTTAAGGCACACATTTTGATACTGTATTTGTTCATTTCATGGCATGAGTTAGATTATTGTATGGGGAAGTTCAGTGATATAATCACTTTTGATCAGTGACTCCACCATCGGGCCGAGTTTCCATTTCTGTGCAGTGGCTCCACCTTCAGGTAGAGTTTCCACTTCTATTGGTGTGATAAAGTTAGAGTGGTTTAGGGGGAACCCACTCTTCTGATGACGTTCGGTGTTGGGTGCATATTATGCATACATTACATCAATTGTTTTGCTCTGTTTTGTGATCCTATTTATCTGCACACTAGAAACACACTAGGCTCTCTAGCTTACACCCTTTCAGTTTCTATTCCAGATTCTCAAACCTAAGCTACGTACGATACTTGGAGGATTCTAATTCAAATCATTTAGTATGTTTTACAGTTTCAGACTTCAGATTTATTTTTATTATATTTGGTTATTACTTTCTATTGTACTAGACTTGAATTTTTATATTTATCTTTTATTTGGATTTCAAAATTATGAATTTTATTACAAATACGGGTTGAACTTTCAGTTATTTTAAATGTTAATTTTTAGTTTTTCAGTTATCAAAAATTTTAGTATTATTTTATTAGAACCTAACTTAGAAAAGAAGTTTTCGTAACGTGAAACTTAACTTTTGATCTAACTAATTATGTTAAAATTATGGGTTACATTTAATGGTATTAGAGTACGGTCCAACCCTCGGACTGTGAGTTCCAAAATAATTTTTATTTGAAAATAACTTTATAAATCTATTCGATAATCTGGACTCTCGTTTTGACTCGTATTTAAAATTTTCTGAAATATTTTAAATAATACTCCGAGTACCGGTTCTAATATAAGATTTTGCACATTGTAGAATTGTGGGTCATTGCCTCATTGGAGCTTTTCTTCTTCTTCTTTTGTAGGTTTGAAAGCTTAGATTTGAGTGCATGAGGATTACTGGAGCTTACAATGATCATGTTCCTGAAGACATTGGCATATCAATTATCAACCATGCACTTCATAGAGAAATCACTTTGTTTTGATACAACAGATCTCTATGGATCAAAAATAAAGAAATTTTGCTTAGGAAGGTAAACATGGTTGGACAAATTCTTCATGTTGAATTTCAATCCTTAAACAACTGGATAATTTGTTGAATTCCAGTTGAACTTTCTGTTTTCAGATGTCTAAACTTAAGAAGTTGGTGGAAGAAGGGAAAATAAAGTACATTGGGATTGGATTCTCTGAAGCTAGTCCCGAAATCTTAAAGAGAACACATACAATTTATCCAATAACTACTTTGCAGACGGAGTAATCATTGTAGATTCGTGATATCGTGGAACAAATATTTCTCCTTTGTAGGTTTGTTGGCGTACTACCTATTATATTAAAAAAATGGTGTAACCTGCCATTCTTTTCATTTCTTAAGTTTGGTAAATGCATTTTTGAATGTGTGTATCTACCTACGTAGAGAACTTGAAATTGGGAATGTTCCATATAGCCTTCTCGGTCGCAGTTTCTTTGGAGGCAAAGGAGTGGTGGAAACCGTGACTGCATATAGTTTTCTGGTAGGGGAACTAACTTATCATGTATTTAGCCAAAGCTTAATAACTTTGTATAGTAAACTGATTGTCAACTTCTATTTTTAAGTCAGATCTCTTCTTTTTGTCTCATTAAAACAAAATTCACATTTGCAATTGATGAAACCTATCTAAATGTATCAAAAAGGACAATGTTTATTAATATTCACCACCATTGTACAGACCGGGGTGCTTCTATGATGAAAGGGTATCACTCAACTCTAATCAATTGATGAGAAAATGATTACTTACGGATGCTCTTTTCGGAAGGGAATTTGTTAATGCCAGAGGAAATTAAACTGGAGAAGAGGAGGAAGGTTAAACGTTTCTAATATTTTGCATAAAATAATGTGAAGTGAGGGGCAAGGATTCCAAGAAATGGATGGTTTGAACCCCTACACAACACATATTTTGGATCAAAAAATAATCTACAATAGTCGTCTGCTTGTATCTTTTATTATTGTTGTTTATTTGTAGCTGTACTCTAACTAGAAAAGTCTCGGTTCTTTAACAAAAAAGATCAAAATATGGCTGAAGAGCACCAGAGTGAGGAGATTCCTAGAATGAAACTGGGAACTCAAGGACTTGAGGTTAGATTTTGTTCAAGAGAAAAACTGTTTCTGAGCTGCATATATCCTTCACCTGATTTTTGCAGACTGTAAAATTTTGGATTAAGAATCTAAGATAACATGATTTTGTTTGATAGGTTTCCAAGCTGTGGTTTAGCTGTATGGAGCTTAGTGGAGCATACAGTGACCCTGTTCCCCAAGATGCTGGCATATCGATCATTAAGCACCGATATTCGATAGAGGTAAACATGCTTGGACAAACTCTTTACTTCAAATATCAATTGCAACAACATCCTAATGTTCCGGACCACACTGATAAATCATTGTTGATTTCAGATTCATGAACTGTTGCAATATAATCAATACTCCTCTCAATTAACTTTTTTCCAGGCTTGAACTTGCACTGATAAATCATGAATCTGAGATTTATCATTGTTGATCAATATAATCAATGTACTTTTTCTCTTGTCAGTTGCAATTGATGAACTATGCTTTTAGCATTGTTCTTGTCTTGCTAAAGGAAATCATGAATCTATGAAACCATTAACTTTTTCCAGGCATTGAAGCAACTGACAAGAGAGAAAATACAGTTCAGGCTAGTCTAAAACGCCTCATGTTGATTATATTGATCTCTACTACCATCATAGAGTTGACATCAATACTCCTATAGAGGATACTGTTAGTAATACAGTCAAGTTACATGTTTTTCTTGTTTCATACTCTTATTGTGGGGAAATGATTTGGTTGAAAATTCGACACAAGCTACAGATGTTCTTTGAGAAGTGATGTTTCTATTATAATTTTCTTGAATCATTTGAATAAAATTCACTTTTGCAGTTGGTGAAATATATCTAAATGCATCAAAAATGATATAGGTTTTATTAATACTCAGATTCATTGAAGCACCGGTGGTCTAGTGGTAGAATAGTACCCCGCCATGGTACGAACCCGGTTCCATTCCCGGCTGGTGCACATAGTGGAGCGATGAGGATAATGTACTTTGGTGATCAAAGGGTAATCGCGTTTCTCTAATTGATTGATGAGAAATTGCACACCTGAGCTCCCTTTGTATTCTTTTAATTCACTAACATGAGTGTTGTGCCTTTTAGGAGTAACTTTTGTATGCTGTTTTCAACAAAACAATGAAGATAATTACGTACGGAGTGACGATGAGACGTATACGGGTGTCTGTTACCCAATTTCCAAGTCTGCCGATACTTCATATCCCTCTGCTAAATATATTTATACTTCCTGCACTTTTGGGTTTAGACACTAAAAAACATGGATTCAATCTCTATCCCACAAAAATAAAGAGCAAAAGATGTGTGAGGAGCATCTTGAGAGTCAGGTTCCTACACTCAAACTGGCAACTCAAGACTCCAGGTAACATTTTCTTCTTTTTTCTTATACTATACGACTCCACAGAAAAGCTGTTTCTGAGTTGCATATCATTTTTAAATTTGTTACTTGGTTTTCGGTTGAAACAATGATTTACAGACCGCAGAATTATGGGTTATCGAAGCTTTTCTTATTCTTCTTTTGTAGGTTTGAAAGTTGGGATTTAGTACGATTCAAAGATTTTTGGGCTCTCTGCAATGTATTAAAACATAACCCTTATTATAATTAGGGGAGAGCAAAACTCGAATCGAAAAATTCGAATAAAAAAATTCAAATAAAGTTTGAGTTGTCAAATCGAAATTCGAATAATTCTAATAACTCGAAATCTTTAGTAATTAAATGATTTATTTTTAAGTTTGAGATGAGTCTCTTAACTTTTTATGATATATACACATTGATATATAAAAATATAAAGAGATATTATACTATAATATGATAAATAATTACAATTAAATATTTATAGGAACTTGAAAACTCGACTCGATTCGACTCGAATTTCTTAAACTAGACTCGAACCAAAAAAATTCAAATAAAGTTTGAGTTTAAAATATGACTCATTAACTCAAATAACTCAAAATTTTTTGATTGAACTTGATCGAATACTCACCCCTATCCATAATTGTGACTAGTTCTAAAAATGTGACCCTTAGAAATAATTGTCCTCTTTAGATCTCTTGTGTGGTCGTTCTTATTGTACATGTCCAGAACCTCAACGGTTCTACAGAAACAATGTAATAAGAATAATCAATAAGACTCTATAATCAATTGTCATATTTAAAAAATAATTATAATGTTTTAACAATTATAACTCATTTTTCTTAAAAGCATTTTTAAAATTTTTATAATAAATTTTGAGAGTAATATCATGTAATAAATATAATTTATTAAAATTTTGAGACTCTTCTATTTTAAAGATCTCATGCGATCACTCCTATTACACCCGTGCACAGATCAGTCGAGCTTTCAATGGTCCTGTTCCTAAAAATGTTGGCATCTCCATCATCTAATTATATGTAAATATATTCTATATTTCTGTTAAAAATAAATAAACAAATATCATAACCCATAAATAAAAGAGTCCATTACACATAAATAAAAACCCAAAATAATTTCTTATTACATTTGTAAAATACCCTCAATGCTCATTACAAATCCAAACCCAAATTCCTACAGCTATATTACAATTCATATTTCATAAATGCTAGACCAACAAAATCAAATTTATTTTTTTCCCAATAATTTTAGCCCAACAAAATGCGTGACTAGCAAAAATTTGAAAATTTTGGTTTGTCAACAGAATTTTTTTGTAAAATATTGGTTTGTACTAAATCTTAATTTACCCACAGTAACAATAAATAAGACTTCAAAAAGTTTTTTTTTTTTAAGTTATCAACGTCATAACTTCTTTTCTTCAACTCCAATTTTTTCTCATTCTATTTTTCGTTGCTTAATCAGTGATGTGGTACTAGTCTTAATATTGATTCTCGTGTCAATATTTCATTTTTTTATTTTTATATATGATTTATTTATTTTGTACATTTTTGATAATTTTTTTGTCTGATATATTTTTTCTTTCTATTTTATGAAGTATTCCTATTTTATGATACTTCTCTGATTTTGATACATTCTATGATTATTTTTGTGGATATAAACTGTTCGTACAGTCAACCTTATAATATTTGTTTTTAATCATGATTATCCGTGGTTATAGATCTTTAATCTATTTTAAATTATACGCCGATGTAATTTAAAAACAATCTTTATTTTTGGGAATAATCATAAAAAATAATGACATAAAGATACTTTTAATCCATAACGTTTATAATTTTTATCGTTTTGAACTTTATTCTTTTTTGAATAAATTTAGCCCTTAACCTATATTTTTTTTTTGACAAATAGCTTATTTTTTAACTATTATTATAATTGGATCGTTAAAAATCTAACAACGATGACATGTCATATGCATATGATAATATATTTTAAATAACATGACATCTAACCTATCAAATATATATATATATATGTGTGAAATATAATTTTATTTTAATGTAAAATATAAAATATTAAAAAATAATTAAAATATAAAAGCAATTAAAATTCAAATAAAATTTTAAAAAATAAATAATTCTAAAATAAAATACTACTAAACATTCTTAACCCTAGCTATGATAGAATAAAAATCTTACCTTAAAAAATTAACTAATTTCGAACTGTGTTCATATTTCTTTAAGATAGACTTTTATTCTATTATAGTTAAGATTGAGAAAGTTTAGTAGCCTTTTATTTTAGAATTAATTAATTTTTAATATTTTATTTGAATTTTAATTATTTTATATTTTATATTAAAATAAAATTATATTTCACACATATATATATATGTATTTGATAGGTTAGATGCCATTTTATTTAAAATATATTATCATATGCATATGACATTATTATTAGACTTTTAACGTCCAGTTATCATGATAGTTAAAAAATAAGTTATTTGTTAAAAAGATAAAAGTTAATGGCTAAATTTATTCAAAAATAAAAGATAAAAGCCAAAATGATAAAAATTATAAACTTTAAAAATTAAAAGTATCTTTATACCAAAAATAATTATTAATTTTTAAAATTTAATTTAATTTATGTTCTATGAATTCTTCCATAATAAATCATAAAATTTTCTTTTAATGTAAAGATAGAGTAATTTGATCTAATTAGTAAAAACTTTATTTTTTAGAGTTGTGATTGCTTTTTTTATGTTATGGAACTTCTAACATATATTTTATTTATCAATAAAATTATCTCATTTTGACTATTGATTTTATAATTTTATTGGTTAAATTATTTAATTATTTAAATAATATCAAATTATTAATTATTAAAATTAACAAAAATATTAACATGATCGTTATATAAATTAATATAGTTATATATATTTAATCTTTATTATATATATACTATTAATTTAATTATAAATTTAATTTATTTTATTAAATTTAATTATTTAATAAAATATGACATGTGTTATCTCTGTTTATCGAGAAACTATATCATGGGTTAGTTCTATTACGTCATTCATAAGACCGATCAATGATAATTATCCATCTTATTATTTTTTAAATTTTAAAGTGAAAATTCACTTAAAAAAAATATGACATGAAAAAATTGATAGAGTGAATAGTTATCATTGGACGGTACCATGCACGTGGCGGGATTCCCACGATATAATTTTTCCTGTTTACCCTTCTTTTATTTGCTTTCAAATTGACTTTGGCTGGTTTAGAACCTCGGCTGCTCCACTCTCTGTTAAACAGCTTTTCTCTTTAGACAAAGTCATCAGCTATGGAGAACGGAGAAATACCAGAAAATGCCAATGAACATAGGTTCCCTCCTGTTGGGTCTTCTTTATTTTTATTGATCATGTGTTTTTTGCCCCTTTTTTGGTAATACTTTCCCTGAATTTCTCTTCAGATTGCCCGGGTCCTAGCTCAGAGGCGGCGGGTAAATCCGATGCTTGCCAAGGTTGCCCTAATCAAGAAGCTTGTGCCACTGCCCCTAAGGGCCCGGACCCTGGTTTGCTCTTTCCTCCTTTTACCATTTAAAAGCTTTAGAATAGTACATGAATCTATATTGAAGAGTATATGATCTTGAACAGTTGAGTTACTCCTAAAGTTCATGTTACAATATCAAAATTTCCAAGCTTTTACAAGTGTATATTTGAGCAATTTGTTAGCGTGTCTGTTCATGTATATTGACACGAATTTGTTAATATATCTACATAGAGCTATGAAAAGGAAGGTTGTATTATTTGTGTTTAGGGAAAATTAATCATGTCTCTTGGTTTGCGGCTCTGCTTTAATGTTCTGTTTCTTGGTGACATAATACTTAGTTGGATGATTCCATGATCTCATGTGTTATATATGTTAGTGATAAACATGTGAATTCTGTGCTATTGTTGCGAAACAAAGTGGAGATTTGCATGAATGTCATGTTTATGGTAATGAAAGGAACAAAGTTGTGTTTTCGTTATTGAGCTTTCCTAGTTTTTGCTTCTCTGTGCTTAGGATTCTTGCAAATTTTACAATTGCTATGATTAGGAATTTAGGACATACCGACATGAAACAATGGTTGGTGATAGTCTCTTTTCGAGTCTTTTCTTTCAAGGTTTTTTACCCTCCTTTCAACTGGTGATGGAAGGGGGTAGGGGAGAGGATGCTGATTCGTGCTTGATTTTTATGAACACCTCCTTGCCTATGACTTTGGTTTCCATTCTTCATCTTTCATTTTCCATAACAATCTGTGTTAAGAAACTTGCACGCAATTGCCTAAACTGTCGGTACTCAGTGGTTTCCATTTGTTATGGTTCATTCATGATTAGCTAATATTATTGTGTTTGTTACATGTAATTGTCTTGTGAATCTATTTCTGTCATAATGTTTAACTTGTAATGTTTTGCAGACTTGGTTGCAATTGCCGAAAGAATGGCTACTGTTAAGCATAAGATACTGATTTTATCAGGGAAAGGAGGAGTTGGCAAAAGCACATTCTCTGCACAGCTATCATTTGCACTGGCCGCTAAGGATTTCCAGGTGGGTCTGCTGGACATTGATATATGTGGCCCAAGCATTCCGAAGATGCTTGGTTTAGAGGGTCAAGACATTCACCAGAGCAACCTCGGGTGGTCTCCTGTCTATGTTGAATCTAACCTTGGGGTCATGTCGATTGGGTTCATGCTTCCTGACCCTGATGAAGCTGTTATTTGGAGAGGACCGCGTAAAAATGGGCTCATCAAGCAATTCCTTAAGGATGTATATTGGGGAGAACTCAATTTTCTGATTGTTGATGCCCCACCTGGGACCTCTGATGAACACATCTCAATTGTCCAATTCCTTCAAGCTACTGGAATCGATGGAGCAATTATAGTGACTACCCCACAGCAAGTCTCTTTGATCGATGTGCGTAAAGAAGTTAATTTCTGCAAAAAGGTTGGAGTGCCAGTTCTTGGTGTTGTTGAGAACATGAGTGGTTTGTGTCAGTCATTGACGGAATTCAGGTTTTTAAGGATGACAGAGATCGGTGAACACACAGATGTTACCGAGAAGGTTATGGCATATATGAGGGAGAAAGCACCAGAAATGCTAGATCTCATCGCGGCCAGTGAAGTCTTCGATAGCAGTGGTGGTGGTGCAGAAAAAATGTGCAGCGATATGGGAGTACCTTTCCTCGGAAAGGTTCCATTAGATCCTCAGCTTTGCAAGGCCGCTGAAGAAGGCAAATCTTGCTTCGCCGATCAGAAATGCGGGGTGAGTGCTCCATCATTGAAGATTATAATTGAGAAACTAATGACAAATTATTGGCCCAATGAAATGTCTTTGGAATAATATTACCAGCTCAGTAGTGATCTGATCTTTGTGCATGAAATAGAGTTTTATTTGCATGTTGCGAAGTATTCTTCTCCTATTCATATTTTATGATATATACCACTGCTGTTCAATTTGGCACTTTTTTAATATTTTTTTTTTTAAATATTGTTACAAATCGAAACTTGCGTTCCACTTATTATCCAGCCAACTCAAACAATTTGAGTTATAAATTGAACCAAGCTCGAGTGATTTTAAGAGTATATTACACTATAGGCATCTAATTATTAGTAACGCCGCAAACTTTTTATAGTTAGGTTTGTCTGCAGTTTTGCACACTGATTACTGTTTCTACTTGGGTTAGACGTTTTTGTGGATGGTGATTCGTGGTGCGGATGGATGCTGAACTAGCGGCTTTGTGAATAGATGATGGCAAAGAGGAGATACCTGAACTTCCTGCTGAAATTGAAAAAGGAATACGAATTGTGTCTAGTGGGAAGATTCCTTACTTCCAGCGTAATACGCTTCATAGCTATCAGAAATACATTAGCAGAAGTTGGGGTGTAAACGAGTCGAGCTCGAGTAGTGCTAAGCTCGGCTCGTTAAGATTCCGAGTCGAGTTCGAGCTTGAGTAATTTTAAACGAGCCTGAAAAATCTGAGCTTGGCCCGACTCGTTAGAACTCGAGTCGAGTTCGAGCTTTTTTCGAGCCTAATCGAGCCAAGTATTGACCGATCTTTGATCGTGTTAGACTCGAGTAACTTTTATCTCTCAAGTCTCATTTAAAGTTTAATAAAGAAAAAATTAATATACATGTTTTGTAAACTCAAGCTTGTTAATTTTAGGTTTTAGTATGTTATTTTAGGGTTTAAGATTTATGTTTAGGGTTTTAAGTTTAGAAATTTAGATTTTAAATTATAAAAATAGTATATTTATATTTTCGAGTAGCTCGTGAAGTTTCGAGTAGGGTATCATGTAGCTCGGGATGACTCGACTCGTCAAGAACTCGAGTTGAGTTCGAGTTCGAACCGAGTCCAATCGAGTCGAGTTTTGATCGAGTAGCTCGCGATCTGCCTCGTCTCATTTACGGCCCTAAGCAGACGTGTGGCACCCTTTAAAGGGTGTTTCTATTACTGATCTTGGTGAGAAAAGGTGTTGCTTCAAATTCTATCATGAGATTGACATGCTCAGGGTGTTGGACGGATGTCCATGGTTTTTCAATAACCATTTATTGCTCCTGCATAAAATGGAAAATGGTGAAGATCCTTTAAAGATCCCATGCAAATGAGAGATTATACGGTGAACCCTGTTCACCACGTCATTCATGGTTCAAGCAATCAGGACCGTTGATCTTTAAATAACCACCAAATAACTACCCATCCACTAAGTCCACGTAGGAAAGAGGTGATGATTCACTTGGAAAAAAATTAAGATCAACGGTCCTGATTACTTGGGACCATGGATGACGTGGTGAACAAGGTTCACTGTATAATTTTTTCATGCGAATAGAACCTGTTCATGCTAAGTGGTCTAAAGATCCCATGGAAGTTGGAAATATGAAGGTAGGAACAGATGCGGAAGATAACCCATTGACAGTTAAAGATGGGAAAAAGAGGCAAAGGTTTGTTGGGGAAGAGATGACAGTTTCCGGGAACAAGGATTCTGCTTTATCTAATGACACACATGAGATATCGGCTGGCTCTGCAGGGCAGGACAGCCGAAAGCCATGAAGTTGATTAGTTAGAACGTTCGTGGATTGGGGAAGCCACGAGCGGTGTTCTAATGGAAACAAAACTTAATGTAAGAAGAATGGAAAGAGCACGTCGAAAGTGTGGTTTTTTTATTTTGTATTGATGTTGGTGCACAAGGATCGCGAGGGAATCTCTCAATAGGTTGGAAACCTGAGTGTGATGTTCGATTACAAAGTTACTCAAGTTCCTACATAGATGTAATTATAAAAGAGAATGACGAGATACACTGGATTTTATGGCAACTCAGTAGAGCAAGATCAACGTAAGTCGTGAAATCTTCTACGCCAGTTGGGAGAGGAACAATCGTTGCCTTGGATTGTTGTTGGTGACTTCAATGAGTTGGCTTACTCTTTTAAAAAACAGTGTGGTAGGATGCGATCTGACTTTTGAGTGAAACATGTCAGCCTTTAGATATGCCTTGAATGATTGTGAACTTAGTGATTTGGGATTCAGTAGAACATGTTTTACCTGGGAGAGGGGACGTTTGCCAGAAAACATTGTCAGGGAGAGGTTAGATAGAGCGGTTGCAAATCCGAGTTGGAGTTTACATCCTGGACATTCTGTATCTCATCTTCCTCGAGCAATATCTGATCATTGTCCCATACTTATTCATACTGATGCATATTATTCTCTACGACAAAAACCAATAGATCGATTTTGTTTTGATGCAAATTGGATATTAGAAGATGAAGCTGCACAACTTATCAAAGAAAATTGAGAGCGTTCGAATGAGTCTGTCCCAAACAAACTTCATAACCTGGGAAATTCATTACTGGCTTGGGGGCGAAGTAAAAGGAAGGAATCATCTGTACGCAAACACTCAATGTTAAAGAGGTTACATGAGTTATCGAATTGTGACCCACAGGATGAAGTCCTTCGACAGTTGATTGAAGTGAAACTTGGTTTGAATCTAATTGGCTCAAACATGGTGATAAAAACACTCTTTATTCCCCACATTCATGCAACGTACCGTATGAGAATAAATGGTTGGTTAAGGACCCAAAAATCTACAAAGAAAGAAAGGAGTACACTTGCTCTTTTTTTAAGGATAAATACAAAAAAGATGTTGTAGAGGAAAATACTACTTTAGTTGTGTTTTATTCACAGAATTGAACAAATATATATGACCTAATAAGATTCTAAAAATAGCTAAGTAAAAAAACTTGAACTAAAACTCTAAAAATAGTGTGAATCATCAATGATTATTAACTCTAAAAATAGAGTGAATCAACAAAGATTATTAACTAAAAATAGTGTGAATCAACAAGGATTATTTGCTGACATTACTCCTCTTAATCCTGGCTTGATTCTAAATCACGTACACCAAGTTGGTGACACATAGCGGCTAATTTCACTCCCGTCAATGCTTTGGTCAATGCATCGGCTCATTGTTCTCCAGTGTTAACAAATTCCACCACAGTTTGTCCCTTCTCAACACATTCTCTGATAAAGTGAAACCTTGTATCTATGTACTTGCTGCGGCCATGAAAGACAAGATTCTTCATGAGAGCTATGGCAGATTTGTTGTCCACAAACAATGTTAATGGCTTTGGCTCCTTTTTGGTTAATTCACTAACAAGGCTTCTTAACCATAAAGCTTGACAAGACGCGACAATGGCTGCCATGAACTCAGCTTCACAAGATGAAAGTGCCACCGTCTTCTATTTTTGTGAATTCTGTGACATCCTTACCCCGGGTTAAGAGACGAGAGTGTCGATCGGACTTTCAAACTTGTAACAAACCGAACTTGTAATCAATTCTGAATATTTTATTTAATTGTATGTCAATTCAAGTATAGCTTGTGCGTTATAATCCCCAAATCTATGTTGTACATATCAAACTCGAGGGTAATTTAAAACTTTTTTCAAATTCAATATACTCATTAATCGATCTTGAGCTTATTTTATTTTTCAATCGTAATTCACCTAATACTTGATCTCATTATCCAATCTTAACTTATTCTTAATTACGGGGGCTCAATATAGACTTTAATCTAACTTAATTTCGAATGGTTGAACCAAAGACTAGTGTATCGAAACACCTATATGGTGTATCGAAGCAGGGGGTATCGAAACACTCCCTCTATGTTTCGATAAACTTACTTGTTGACTTATTGACTTAAGGCTAGGATAGCCTGATTCGATATGAGTATCGAATCGAAGAGTACACTTGATGACTCAATATCGATTCGGGTATCGAACCAATTTTGCTATTAGACATACTAGTATCGAAACGGAGGTTAGGTATTCCAAAACACCGACCATTCATACATAGGCTTTTCAAAGGGATATCGATACCCCTGCTCGAATTTGCAGGTTTCAAGCTTCTAAGTTTACTTAGACCATAAACAAATGACTTTTTTATAGCCTCACTTCATTCTTATGCCTTAAAGAGTGGTTTTAGCATGATCAATCATCAAATGGCAACATACCAAATTCTATGATCTTTAATCAAATCATCTATTCAAAGACTCTTATCTAGTCTCAACATTTTCATTCTCTAGGGAGCAATCCTAGACACATTTAGGTAACCTTAGACAAACATGACAATTTTAATATAATCATCTGATTCATCATTCAAGTTATCATTATGCCATTCATCATACTATGGCAAAGTAGCAAACATACAACATGGCCCTAAGGCTTACATGCTAACCTACATAATTCCATATCTTACATGCTAAGATAGTTAACTTACGAGCCAAATGCATAACAAAGGCCGATATGCAATCCATTGGCTAAATCTGAAAATGCACCGAACTAGCTTAACATGATCATCATGCCTTAAGGCTTACAAACCAAAAGCTCAAATAGCAATATGTATCAACCATGTATCAATCTCAAAATGCATAAGATATTCTAAGCATGAACACTATGCCACCATAAGCTAGGAGTTAACAAAAGTTATAAAATACCATACTTGTCTTGCTCGGTGTGCTTGCTCGCAATCAAACTCGATCTAGTTCCTTAGCTCGATAACCTGTTATTTTGGGAAGGAAGAAACAAACAAGTGATAAGTACTTGCTAGGTACTTAGGTACTTAGTGAGGCAGCCCTAAGTCTAACCATTTTAGACATTAATTAACAAATACCATGCCTCAATTAAGAAATCAATCAAATTCATATTAACAATTCAACCAAATGTGCAAGAGTATCAAGCACCAAATAACATACTTATCATATGTCATACTGGTCATGCTTATCATGCTTATTATGTCTTTAGCATGCAACCTAAGTTCACAAACTATATGCTTAAGTGCAAGCTAGCATATTTAGGTACATGTCTCATTATCCAATTTCCATGTTTCAAAGATTTCATAAATAAAAATCATATCAAAGGCTACTTATAGCCACATATTCATTCCAAATGCTCAATAGCAATTTCATATTCAGATGCTATTCATAGAAACAATCTATCTCAAATGCTTCATTAGCAATTCCATAATCGAATTCAAATGTTTTATAAGTAAATACATATTCAAATGGTCTTTCTATATCTTAAGCTTAATCTTTCAAATTAGTTTCATATGTTGCCTTGGTATAGTTAGACAAGGTAAGCGAGTCAACAGAAGTAACCACAAAGGAACTGACAGAAGTACCACAAAGGCACTAACAAAAGATATCCACGATATCTAACAAATGGTGACCAACTACCAATCAAAGGTATCCATAGTACCGAACAGAAGTACCAAAGTACTAAACAGAAGTACCGAAGTACTGGACAAAAGTACCGAAGTACTAACAAATGAGCTCAGACCCTAAGCATGCCGTACTACCTATGACCAACTATCGATCAAGGCTTAATAAGGATTCCATTATTCTTTTGATCATCATTCGATTCATATTAACCAAGTGTCTTATGAAAAAAGCATGAGTTCATAACATGCTATCAACAAAAGCATTCATCATGCTACTATCGAACATACATATCATGTGAAAAAACAAGCATACATATCATGTTACCAAAAAAAGTTTGTATCATCATAAACATGCTTTATGCATGATTCACATACCTGACATTTCGTAGTCGCGTGCTATAACTTAACTCGGCATTTACGAGTTATATAAATGTACTAAACTAGCCTTATCGATCTAACATTCAAACATGTTATCACCCAAGTCCTTTAAAAATTAAAACTACTTCCCTTTTTACCAAATGTAGGATTAGTGCAATTAAATGACAAATCAAATAATCAAAAGGGGTGGTTAGGACCTATGTCCTAACCCTAAAGATTGTCACACTCACAAATGGTTCCAAGCAATTCAAGCATTATAGATGGTGATCCTTTTGCCCCTCTTTCTAGCTAGCTCGAGAAAATCATATACACATAGCAATTCATTAATACATATTCAAATCACTTAATTCGAGGATCGTATGCTTAACAAATATAAACATTCACATTTGTTCATTAGGGACAACTTTGCTACCCTTTAGAGAATTGATCATATCTCCTAGCTTTCATATCCGAATTGAGCTTATTCTATACCATTAGAAAGCTAATAAGATACTCTAAAAGGACAAAATAACCTCACATTTTAATTCCTAACTAATTAGTACCAGATTTTTTTTAAAGTCGGGTCTGTCCAGATTCGGGACTACTCGAACAACCCTTACAATAAGGCTTATAACTTTCTCTACGAAACTTCAAATAAGGTTCCGTAAATTTTCACATAAACTAGATACATGAGAGTATTTGACTGCAGAATTTCAGCCCTTAATTCCCTCAAATTCGTCATAGGGAATTTGTCCAAGATGGCTACCTAGAATTGTATTTTCTAGGCAAATAAAGCTATCTTTCATTCCATGGCTCTAATTCATACTCCAATTTCTTCTCATGAATTTCAATCACCTTAAACTTTAAATCAACATCATTTAATCCCCCTTTTCATCCACTTATCGAATCAATTAACACAATTAATACATTTACAAAATCTAAATTCCAAGTTTCCTAACTTATTTCTTCATGCTTCAAAAACCCAGAACCAAATAAGTACTAAATTTAGATTAAACTTTCTAACAACCTAATTCAACATAAAAGTATCATAAAATATTCAAAAATTCAAAAGCTTAAACCCACAAAATTTTTGGTTATGGAAAAATAAGCTTACCAAGACTTTTAGATTTGATTTTCTAGACCAATTGCCTAACCATGCAAAGCTTTTAAATCTTCTTTCTTTTGACTATGGGAATGGAACAAAGAAGGAGATGAAGCTCTCTCTCTTATTCTTTCTCTAGTTCACGTGAAATGAGGGAGGAAGAATGATGAAACTCCTCTCTTTATTTGACATGTGAAATGTCACTTTTAGCCTTTTAGTTATAACTAGACTTGATTTATTAGGAAGGGTAATCTAGAGAATCCTTATATTTACCATGCAATATCCAAGTTTCTCATTTAATTTAATTTGATCCCTTTATTCTAATCTAATTAACATATGATTCAATTTAATTATGAACTATTTATATCATTCTTCTAGCCCGGTTTTAGGGTGTTAGAAATTCCATGAGACCAAACTTTCATTGAGGTAGAACGTCATTCCACTTGTGCTTTTTCTCTTGTTGAGATCACCGACTAAATCACTGTCAGAGTAGCCAAATATATTAACTTCTTGGGAACTCTTCATATAAGTAAGTCCGAAATGAATCATCCTTTTCAAATACCTAAGTATTTGCTTGATCATCTTGTGATGCATGATCGTAGGCCTTTCCTTATACCTACTCGCCATTCTGACAACATATGAGAGATCTGGCCTTGTGTTTAGCATGTATCTAAGACACCCAATGGTTTGTCTATACTCTGTAGCATCAATTGGAGTTCTTTACAAGTCTTTGTGCAACTGTGACTTCGGCTCTATGGGGTAGTTTGCCGCATTACAGTCTACCATGCCAAACTGAGATAAAATTCTTTTGGCATAAGTTGATTGTTTGAATAGGATTCGACCCTTATGTTGTTCTACTTCAATCCCTAAGTAGTAAGAGAATATACCCAAATCACTTATTTCAAATTCCGTCATCATTTTTTGCTTAAACTTGTTAATTTTTCGGTGTTACTTCTTGTTACAATGAGGTCATCGACATATGTTCCAACAAGCACTCTTCATTCTCCTTCATTTATTGATACTGCATGTTATTTAGTGCATTTTCTGAAGCCAATCTCTCTGAGACTCCTATCAAGTCGAATGTTTCAAGCTCGTGGAGCCTGCCGCAACCCATAGAGGGCCTTTGACAACCTATACACCATATGCTTCTAGTTTTGTACCTCAAATCCTTCTGGTTGGGTAACATATACTTCTTCTTCCAATTGCCCGTTGAGAAATGCAGACTTCACATCTAAATGATATACCTCTGAACTTTGATTTGCAGCGAGTGCAAGAATGACTCGAATGGTGTCAAGTCTTGCAACAGGTGCGAACACCTCTTCAAAGTCGACGTCTTTCCTTTTTACATGGCCTTTAGCGACCAATCTCGCTTTGTGCTTGACAATTTTTTCATCCGAGTCTTTTTTCAGTTTGAATACCCATTTTAGGCCAATAGGTTTGTGCCCCGATGGAAGCTCAGTTAGACTCTATGTGTTGTTCTTCTCAATGGATTTTAACTCTTTCTCTATTGCTTCAAAACAATGGGCCTCGATCGCAGCTTCTTGGTAGCAAGTCGTCTCTTCAGACACCATCATCATCACCTCATTCTCTTCTTCAATGCCTACCACTTCCTCAGTGTTAGCATAGATGTCAGCGATAGACCTGAGATGAACTGGTGTATACGCTGCTTGAGGTGAGGTAACTTTAAAAATGTTTGGCGAATCCGTGTATGGACTCGTTTCTCCTCCTATGGGTATCTCGGTTGTTGTAAGTAGTGTAACATCTTCGGTTACTGGTTTTGCATTTTCCACAACATTAGTCATGTCGAAGTAAAATGCATCCATTATCGTGAACTCCATAATCTCCTTGCCATCACTATCACATTCTTTCCAAGTCCATTCAAGATTTTCCTGAAAAATGACATCTTTGCAAATTTGCAGCTTGTCATGGTTTGGGTCATATAGATGATGATGAGCTTTGCATCCTTCTTCTACACCCAAATATACCATCGATGAGCTTCTATCATCAAGTTTCTTGAGGTGAGGGCTTGTGTTTTTTATATATGCCACACAACCAAACACTCTCAAGTGTGCGAGATGTGGCTTTCTCCCTATCCATGGTTCAAATGGTGTGCATTCTCCGAGTGCCTTGGTTGGAAGATGATTTAGTAAATAGATCGCATGCCTAACCGCTTCTCCCTAAAACTTTGCTGGCACATGCGTGCTTTTGAGAATTGATCTCGTCATGTGGTTGCTGACACCATTGTCAAGATACCCAAACATCTTTACTTTCTCCATTCTTATCATTGCGATATATCTCTGGCAACAATCATTCTTTGCTTAGTAGTACAACATCCTCTTTCTCACGTTTAGTGCATATCCCCTCTTGGGATACGGTCATCATCAATGTGGGCTCTTCATCACTGGCGCAATTAAAATGAGCCTCATCATCATGACCCTTGCTGCGACACTCCGACGCGTAATGACTCATCTTATCACAATTAAAGCACTTTATGTGACTTTTGTCACGGGTGCCACTATCGGTGTTGTTTGTGCCTCTTACACTTTTGTAGTGCTTTGTACCTCGACCACGTCCACGCCATTTTCTACGACCATTGTCACTGGATCCACACCACTTGCTTCCCGAATAGTTATTTCCACTATTTCTCTTTTATCGTCCCTTCCACTCGGCATGAGTAAGTAGAAGTTGTCCTTCAGTTCTATTAGTGTTTCCGCTAAGTCACTATTCGTTCTTCGTGTTCCTTCATTCGTCCTACCACCTCTTCAAACGGTATGATTTCAAGATCGTGGAATTGGTCGATCCCAACAAAAATTGGGAAATATTTTTTGGGGACCGAGTTGAGGAAATTCTTGATGAAAATTGAATCTTCCAGTGTTACATTGAGGGTGGAGAATTTACTGGTCATTGTGCTGAGTTTATCGGCGAACTCGTTGACCGTATTGGTCTCCTTCATCCGGAGTGCATCAAACTCGCTCTTCAATATTTGTACTCGTGCCCTTTTCACTCGATCGCTGCCCAAGTACCTCGTCTTGAGATTATTCCATAATTCCTTTATAGTCTTCTTGTTTGTGATCTGTAGAATGACATCTTCTAGAATACACTGCAGAATATATACACGTGTTTTCTTGTCTTTTTTACGTCCACCTGAGTTTCTTTCACTGGCTCCACCGCCTCCCATACTCCTTGGGCATCGAGGATTGCCTTTGTCTTTTATCGCCCACAACGTATAATTGCGAGGGGTCAACATTGGATAGGGAATCGACACTTCGCCGTTCTCCTTCACAGCTTGTTATTGGATAAACATTTTCGCGGAGCTCAGATGTTACAATGTTAACCTCGCTCCGATACCAAATATTGGCTAAGGACCCAAGAATCTACAAAGAAAGAAAAGAGCACATTTGTTACTTTTTTGAATGATAAACACAAGAAAGATTTTATAGAGGAAAATGCTACTTCAGTTGTATTTTATTCATAGAACTGTACATATATATATAGCCTAAAAAAATTCTAAAAATAGACAAGTAAATAAACTTGAACTAAAACTCTAAAAATAGTGTGAATCAGCAAAGATTATTAACTCTAAAAATAGAGTGAATTAAAAAAGATTATTAACTAAAAATA
This sequence comes from Abelmoschus esculentus, assembly GCA_035048815.1. Lineage (NCBI taxonomy): Eukaryota > Viridiplantae > Streptophyta > Magnoliopsida > Malvales > Malvaceae > Abelmoschus > Abelmoschus esculentus. The sequence goes on from JAUCBN010000003.1 coordinate 17,617,102, forward strand.
GTGTGAATCAGTAAGGATTATTTACTGACAGAAATTTAATAAAGGAGTTATTTGACTCGAATGGTCATCGGACTACTGGAGATACAAGGCTGACCACTGTGGCTAGAAATTATTTTAAGGAAATATTTCAGACATCCTCACCGAGTTATGTATTGACAATTTATGTTAAAATTCAGTCAAAGATCCACAATAATGAATAATATATTGTTGGAATCATTTCAAGCGGAGGAGGTATGACAGGCAGTTAAAAATATGGTTCCAATGAAAGCATCAGGAATTGATAATTTCCTACACTATTTTATCAAAATTATTGGTATGTGGTTGGGAATGAAGTAACTTCTTTTTGTTTATCAATACTGAATGATCATTCCAGCGTGAAAGAGATAAACAACACCCTCATTGTACTCGTGCCAAAGGTCAAGAATTTAGAAAGTATGACTCAATTTAGACCAATAAGCTTATGTAATGTGTTTTATAAAACTGTTGCAAAAGTGTTGGCTCGTAGGTTTTCTTATGCCCTTGATAATTGCATTTATAAATCCTAAGGTGCCTTCATTCATGGGCGATATATTTCAGACAATATAATAATTGCATATGAAATTCTAAACTTGATGCATACAAGACGAGTAGAGAAACAAGAATCTTTCGCACTCAAAGATGATTTGAGCAAAGCATATGATAGAATGGAATGATCTGTCTTGGAATGTATGCTCTTACATCTTAGATTTGCTAAAAGATGGGTGTGTTTAATTATGAATTGTGTTAGGACGATGTCCTTCTCTGTGGGTCTTAATAGATCAATTGGTAAACAATTTACTCGTAGTAGAGGGATTAGACAAGGTGATCCTCTCAATCTTTATTTATTTCTCTTATGTGTTAAAGGGCTTTCGATCCTGCTGAATGATGAAAATATAAAGATCATAAGTCTCTTATCTTCTTCAACAGAAACGTCCCTCAAAAGATTAAAGATACAGTTGGTACCTTATTGGGAGTACGAGTGTCAACTAATCCGAAGAAATACTTGGGGCTCCCAATGATGATAAGAAGGAACAAGAAAGAAGCATTTAACTTTTATGTAGATCGGATTAAAAAAAAAGACAGATAGTTGGGGTATTCGATTTCTATCAATGGGTGGAAAACAAGTACTTATTAAGAGCGTACTTCAAGCAATCCCGGTGTATGCAATGCATTGCTTCTTACTACCAACAACGTTTTATCGAGCAATAGAACAAGTTATGTCAAAATTTTGGTGACGAAACAGTGATACAAGGGAATACACTGGTACACATGGTCTAAGTTGACAAACATCAAACAATTTGGAGGGCTTAATTTTAGAGAGATGTCTCAATTTAATGTGGAACTACTGACAAAGCAATGTTTGAGGTTAATAACTCATCCTAACAGTTATGTTGCAAAGGTTCTTAAGGCCAGATACTATTCAAGGGGTGATTTCCTTAACTCTAGCTTGAGATCTAATCCATCATACATATGGCGCAACATATGGAGCGCAAGAGGGTTAATTGAGAAAGGCATTGGTTAGTGTACTGGCTTGGGTCAACAAGTAAATATCTGGAATGATTCTTGGTTATTCGATGTAGGGAGGTAAAAAGTTGACCCAACCTGAAAACCCGACTGAAACCTGTTTGAGTCATAACCTGGTTTGACCCGGAAATATAATGATCCGAACCCGATCTGTATTTGACTGTTGTTGACCCGAACTCGAGTTGGACCTGTTACTGTAGTAACCGCACCCGAACTGTATCCGAACAAAAATGATCTGAATCCGATTTCAACCTGTTACTTTGGACTCGAAACCCGACCTACATCCGACTGAAACGAACCCGAGCTCGAGTCTAACTTGGCAGATAACCGATATTACCCAACTGAATCGACCCGAGACCTAATTTTACCCTAACTGTTTTGAACCCGAGTTGATAAATGACCTGACTTGTTTTAAACTCGTCTTGTTATTGACCTGAACTAATATTAACAAGACTTAATATTTACGTGACATATAATTAACTATATCTATAATTTGATGAACTTAAAATATTGATAAATATAATTAGGCTTTAAAAAATAGAATTAGACATGATAATTAATTTAGGGATTAATATTTAAATTTAGTATTACATATTTAATTAAATTAATTTATTTACTATTTTATTTAGTTTTAATGTATTTAATTTTAATTTTAAATCAATATTTTATTAAAAATTAATATTTTACATTAATATTTAATTAGGTTAAATTAACTTATTAAAATTAGGATTAATTAAGTTAAATTAAATTATAGGCATAAAGATAATTTTAACCCTTAACGTTTATAGTTTTTATCATTTTGGCCCTTAATATTTTTTGGGATAAATTTAGCCCTTAACCTATATCTTTTTGACAAATAGCTTATTTTTTTAACTACCATGCTAACTGGACCGTTAAAAATCTAACAATGATGACATGTCATATGCATGTGATAATATATTTTAAATAAAATGACATCTAACCTATCAAATATATATATATATGAAATATAATTTTATTCTAATATAAAATATAAAACAATTAAAATTCAAATAAAATATTAAAAAATTAATTAATTCTAAAATAAAATGTTACTAAACATTCTCAACCCTAACTACGATATAATCAAAGTCTTATCTTAAAAAAAATATGAACACAATTCGAAATTAATTAATTTTTTAAGATAAATTCTTTCAGAACTGTTGAGTTATAATGAAAAATTGATGCTTAAGGTAGGGTAGTTATGAGTTGAATAAGAAAATGAAAATCCCTTGTCACATTTATAAGATAAATAGAATGAGAAGCGTTTATATATACTTATCCACTTTGTTGTCATTGAATGATTTGAATGAAAATTATATAGCGGGATGCTAAGTTCGTGATCTCCATGAAAATGCAATTGTGTTTGATCATTTGTTGTTGCATCTTGGAGACGACGACCAACAAACTTGAACACCATAAAAATAACCAAAAATTTATCTTAAGAAAATCGCATTCATACAAGCCTCAATACGCTTCATTTTTATTTGACTTACATAATTGCATTGTTCTATTAATTTTGTATTATTTGTTTAAATAATAATATTTTGACGCTCTTCTAACTTTTTTTCATTGTTTTGAAGCATATTTTGGTTACTCTCCATATTTGAAGCCGTTAACTATGGAGTAGAAATCTTTTTACCTCATGCTTTCATCCATGTTTCTTGTTAAAAAATTTTAAAAAATTGAATTTTAAACCCTAATCCTTATTTTCTATATCCTAATCTTTAAACCCTATATCCTAAAAAATAGATCTTACCATAATTTTTTAAACTCTAACCACAATCCCTAATCTAGAATCTTAAATCCTACACCCTAAACCTTTTAATTTAAACGAAGACACAAATAAAGACATAAGAAAGTAGACGATTTGTACCTTAACTATGTGAGGTTATGGGAAGCAAGGAGATACATAACTAGTCCTCTTGCTAGGGTTTTCTTTCGTTTAACTGTTTTTGAAGTTTGAATTTAAGCCCCCCAAAATACGTGTATATATTTACTATATTCTCCATAGGGTTCATGTTCGGGTTCAAGACTATACCTCGTAACCCTAAACCTTACATTTGATAGACGAAGTGAATATGAATGAATAATACGGGTACAAATCGTCTGCCTCTTTCTTATGTCTTCATTCGTACCTCCACTTTAAATTAGAGGGTGTAGTGTGTAGGGTTAAAGGTTAGGGGTTAGGGGTTGTGGTTAGGGTTAGGGTTTAAAGTCGTATCTTTAGTGTGTAGGGTTTAGAGTTTAGGATATAAAAAATATGATTATGGTTTAAAATTCAATTTTTAAAATTTTTTTAACATGAGACATGAATGAAGGCATAATAAAAGAAGAAGACGATTTCTACCCGAATAATACAGGTCACAAATGCAAATCAATCACTCATTCCATGTAATTCAGGTAGTTTATTATTCTAACCATAAACATGCATTCATGAATGTTTCAGGAACAAACTATCTTCATTAAGGACAAGGTACTAAGGTAGGTCAATTTGTAATATTTTTGTTTAGTATCCTACTCATTGGACAACCTTTTAACCCATTTTTTTTTATCATAATATTAAGTTTCAAATCTATAATCTTACTTAAGGATCTAATGTCTGGTCCGTTAAACTATTAAAATGTTGATCAATTTGTACATTTTGAGCACAGGGTCTCGAGACTAGGGTAGGATTCATGAACATAAAATTTGGTAAATCAGCATCAAACGCAACATATTTCATTTAAATTGATGAGTCCAATCTAAATCCAAAATTCTTAGTAAAATTTGGACGCTTTTTACACTATTATGACATTCGAATAAGAACTTTGCACTATGCATTCCTACGTGTCAAAAATGCATACTTCATTCTTTCATAATTGACACCAACTATCCCACTCATCAAACTACTAGAACAAATATTCTGTGTTTTTTTAGTGTCTTTATTTATATTTTAACACTAAAAAATTTAAGTTATACACTTTATTTTAATTTTTAAATTTTTAATCTTACGTCCTAAACTACAAAACCTAAATTTTATATTTTAGTGTTAAAGTATAGACAAAAACATCAAAAAGGATGAAGGATTTTCAAAAATTTAAATCATTTGTATACAATAAAAAGGACACAATTATTAGAGATAACAATAATACTTACACTAAAATGATATTCACCGTCTTATTAATTAATTGTTTCAATTTTTTAAACTTTTTAAACTTTTACGATAATTATTTTTAATAATTCTATAATATATATAATTAATTTATTGGAGATTTTTTTAAGAAAATCGCATTTTTATCGATAGTAAGATTTATATAATAAAAAGTCAAAGTTAGTATTTTTTTTATAAATCTTAAATTTAATCTTAGAAGATTAAAATTTCTAGAGGAAAGGAATGGAAGATGAGTAATTTAACCAACCGATCAATGTGTTAATTCCAAAATTAATATATAAAAAACAATAAAATATAATTTTAATGAGATTAAGGGAATGCGTGACATACTAATTAACCAACAACGAAACTACACGGGGTGGGGTGGGACAATCGCCCCCACTCGAAAGAATTTTTTTCACTTTTGTTCCCCTATTTAAATTTTTTTTTAAAATTATTTTTTATGAATTTGCTCCCCTATTTCTAAATATTTATGTTTTACCCCTCAACTAGGGATGGCAACAGGCCGGATCTAGACCGAATCCATTTTTATATCATAGATCCAGATCCGCGGGTCTAAAAAATTGAGATCCAGATCCAATGGATCATACGAATCCGGGTCTAACACGGGTCCAAAACGGATCTATTAAAAAACGACTATTCAACCTATTTTATAACGTAATAAAACTATCATTAATTAATTTCATATCACAACTTTGATGAAGAAAATATTAATTTCAATTAACTAGTATCAAAATAAAAAAAAATAAATTAAAATCTAAAAAACACTCAACAATTTCACAAATGTCTTTTGAATAACACAAACACTAAAACATATAGATCATAAAATATTTCATTATCGCAAACTGAGTAACGTACTTTTTACTTTTTAGAGTGTTAGTCTTCGTCACTACTTAAATCATAAACATCCTAAAACAAACAAGAAATTACCAAGAGAAAAATTTGTTTTATGAAAATAATATTTGTGAAAAATAAATAATAATATTAAGGTTATATAATATAATAATTTTCTTATATAACATGTCATTGATATTCAACATTTACGCATCATCATCACAATCTTCATTAATAATAGAACAAACATATATTCCTTTAAAAAGTCTCTTTGTAACAAATAAATAAAAACTATATTAGAAAATAATGTGAAATATAAAACCTACTATTATATATTTATATATATTTTAAAACTAAATGTGGATTTTTTAATAAATAGGTAAACGGATTTGTGTCTAGGTTTGGGTCTTAGATGTCAGATCTAGATCCGTATTTTAATCAGAAGATCTAGATCCGACCTAGATCCATCAAATCTAAAATTTTAGGATCCAGACCTTATAAAACAAATCTTAATCTACGAATTCGAGTAAGGTCCAAGATCCACTGTCAACCCTATCCTCAACCTAATACCGGCTCCGTCCTGTAATTAACAAACGTATCAAAACTTTGTGCATACCATATATCCCAAGAGTGTACATAATGGTCAAAATAGTTACAAAGAGGACAATAGGCGACTCCTGCAACTTCTGAGCTTCATTTACACAAAGAAATTCCTAAGGCTTTTCTATTCGATTTTGATGTTTGTTGATCTTCAAACAAGATAAGTCGATGTAGGAATGTAACCTAATAATATTGTAAATTCAAGAATCTTATACCCTCGTAATCAATTTAGTTATTTTTATTTTCTATTATCATTTTTAATTTACGCTAATGTATAAAATTAGGATTAGTATCTTATATATCGGTGGTGGTAGTGGAAAATAAAGTTTCACAAACTAGGTGGTTTAAGGGTTTAAGGTTTTAGTTTAAAGTTTAGAAGTTAAGGATTTATAATTTAAGATTTAAGCCGAAGGTTAGAGTTTTAAGATTATAAATTTAAATATTAGATTTAAACTTGAAAATATGCCCTAATATATTTTTTTTATACTAACAATATATCGAATATTTTCCCTATAATGCACTAAGTTGAACATAAATTCCCAAATAAATTACCCCAATTGCATTAGAACGTTATCTCAGTTTGGTTCAATCAGTAGATTTATCGATCATTAGATGAAGATTGGGCTTACCAAAAGAAACATAGTTGGGCCGGATTTAGAGGTGATAATGAGTTGATGCTTGCTCGTGTTCGATTTGATCAAAGGTCCACTTGAGTTTGTATGCGACTCAAAGAAACATAGTTCGGCTGGACCTAGAGGTGATAATGAGTTGATGCTTAATCGTGTTCGATTTGATCAAAGGTCCACTTGAGTTTATATTCGACTCAAGATCTTAACAAGTCGAATCGAATTTATTCAAATTCGGCTTTAAAATATTCTTAAACAAACTCAAAATAATTATATATACACATATATTATATATTATGGTTATTTATGGATTTAAAAAAAAATATCATCTTTTAGCAAATAGATTTTCGCATGTTATTATTTTTTTTAAAAAATTAAATTTATATATACTATGGTTATTTAGAAAGTATATTTTAAAAATCATGAAATGTTTTGGCCCTAAAGAAATAAAATAAACCCTCAACAAAATAACTCTCATGGGTTTAGGTTTGAAGCTATGAATGAGTAAATTAAACTAAAATACTTATTTATAATAAAATTTTAATATATTTTATTCGAGTCAGTTAAATAACGAATTAAATTTTAGATTTTAATGATTAAAAATAAAGAATGAAACAAAACTACCAAACATACGAAGCTCGTGTTTTCCATGTTTTTAAATATGATGTTTGCTCCACAGGAAAAGTAAATCACTCTTCTTTTTTTCCCTTCATCACTTGATGTAGATAAATCTTCGCAGTACAATTTCTGTAGTGTCTCGTCAAGTTCAGACCCACTTGAAACCTCTCTTGTCTCTGTTACATAGTTGGCTTTGGACTTGTCCTTCAACGAGTAAACATGAGTCTATAGTGCAGTGGTTTCATCCTTGGTTTTGTTTTTTTAATTAAAAAATGTTGTCTGTTACCGACCCGTTTCATCTTTTTTCATAAAGATGTTTCCTTGCTTAATGGGGTTTGTCTCTTTCCCCATTAAAATATGATTTGTTGGGTTTAATTAACTGATTTTGATCTGATAAACTGGACCAAGTTTCAGCCTTTGCATGCTTACAGTATTCTGAGATTGTTTATAGTTAATTATATATAGATTGTAAGTACTCAATAAGGAAGAAATAAGAAAAATGAGATTGGATAACTTCATATCTCTTTGGATTGCATCGTAAAGAAGTTTACTTATGTTATTGGGACTTGGGGTCGGTGTTATCGATATATATGTGTCCGAAAATAGAGTTTGTACAATAATCTATAAAGAAGTATTTTGTGTTTAGGTGTGTTTTTTAAAAGTAAGATAATATCTGTATAATCATGCAGGAATATGTGTCGAATACAATATACTTTAAATAAAATGAAAAGTCGAAAAAACACACAATTTTAAATTATTTGTAACTAAAAAGAGCTTAGTTGAGTACCATGATTAATTAAATAGTAAGAACTTATTTGATGAGGTTGTTAAATATTTGGTTCATATTAAGACAATGTAGATGTGCAACTGTAGGTATAATGCTTGAATCTCACACTTTGTATTGATGGGAGACATGAAAGCAGTTCCGTTAAGTTAAAATTCATTTTGAATTTTAAATATGTATCCGATTATATTTAATAAATATCAGAGATTTAATTTGATATTATCTGTTATTAAATCTAATTTTGAATAGATATTATCCGAGATTTAAATGGATATTTTCGGTTATTAAATCTACTATTTTTGGATAAATATTATCGGATATTATCCGAGATTTTAAATGTATATTACCTGATATTATTAGAGATTTGATTGGATATAATCTGTTATTTAAATCAGATTTTATCTGATTTTTGGACAGATTTGCCCCTACTTTCAACCTATAAATAAGAGGTTTTTCTCTCATTTTTAATCATCCCATTCAGAATTCATTCTACTTCTTTGAGAGAAATTGAGAGCATTCTTTAAAAGCTCTTGCTAGCTTTTGTTCGACTCCAGTTCAGACGAGTACTACCGTCATAGTCCACTCCAAACTTTGGGTGTACACTGTTTGGAGGACAATGCCAACCTTCGGGGGACAACCGCCTAAAGTAGCGAGTACACACATCGGGGCGAATTGTTTCTAAGGCAGTGGCCTCCATACTGCGACATGGTCTAATTATCTTTTAGTTCGTTCATTTTATTTTTCCTGTTAGTGCTAACGCCCTGTTTTGCATCTATATAATCAACAATTCAGAAACAATTCAACTGCAAAAATAATATTATTGTCAAGCTGGTTTTGGGTTTGTTCAAGCTTGACGCACTTAACGGGTCAATAACCGAAGGTGGTGGTGAAGTTGAAGATAAGAATCAAAATCCTAAAGATAAGGATATTTTACTATCAGTAAATTTTATTTATTTATTATTACTGTTAGTAAATTATTTTCTTAACTAACTATATAAATTTTATTTGAATTTTGTAGATTCAAAATATATGAGAAATATCTGTCACGATGAATTTTGGGATCATGATACAAGGAATGAAGTTGCATGCATGATCAAAATAGACAAGGTCTACATGAATTATGTTTCTACTTATAAGATCAGATTATTTAATTTATGATTTATTTATAAGGTCAGATAGTTTAAATAATGCATGTCTAGGAAAGACTTGATATTTAAGTGTGCTTTATGCACCACCTCTCTTTCTAGACCTACCTGGTACATTACTATGCTCCTTATTCCAATTTATAAAATACTATGACTAAATAAATATTCTATATTTAGTGCAGAAGTTAGAATAATAATCTTAATAATTTTTAAGATATCTTTCTTTTAGTCATAGTAGATGAATATTTCTAGTGGCCTTTTAAGGCAAGAACCTTGTCTAAAATAAAGAGAAAATGATAGACATTTATGCTAGTAGAAGATGTTTGTAGCCACTAAATCTCATTGAGCTCTTTTCTTTAGAGTATTAAGAAAGAAGAAAAGATTTGTCTATCTTAGGAGTGTCTAGAAATCTCCATAAAAATTCTCTTTATGAAAAAGATGAAAAGTGTTAACTCTAATAGAGGTGGTGAGATTGGATCTAAATTTCTTAAAGAGGTATATGAGACGAATGACATAGTTCATGAAACTTCTGCCCCTTACTTTCCTCAACAAAACGACATAGTCGAGAGGAAAAACATAACTTTAAAAGAGATGATAAATTCATTGTTGATAAGTTATGAGTTAGTTGATAACATATTGGGGAAAGTCATTTTATCGTTAAATCTTAAATCGAGTACCTTATAAAGAAATTAGACTTAACCCCATACGAACTATGGAAAGATCATACACCTAAATTGCAACACCTAAAATTGTGGGGGTGAAGGTGTTTGGCTAAAGTAGGTTTGCCTAACTTTAAGAAATCTACCATCGGTCCCTAAACCGTTGATGTAATATTTATTGAGTATGCTACCAACAATATCGTATGAGATGCTCTAGAGTTTGAGTTAGAGCCTAAACGAAGATAAAAATATCTTTTGGACCAAACTTTGCTACTTCTTTTATTTTTGAGATAAATGATTTAGACAAATTTATCAGATCTTATAGCTCAAGTTTCTTGTTAGATGAGGATCCTAAAACTTATGAAGAAGCTATGATATCTATTGGCGCTAGTTTTTGAAGAAGTGTTGTTAATGAAGAACTAGAGTCAATAATGTCTAAATCATACTTGAGAATTGGTAAGCTTGCCTAGAGGATTTAAACCTATCAGTATTAAAATGAGTTTTTAGGAAGAAACTCATGCTAGATGGGTTAATCCAGAGTTAGGTTAGGCTAGTAGTCATAGGGTTCACTCAGAAATATTAAAGAGTTTTGACAGTTGGGATGTCCTCTCTGTTCGAACCCTTTTTGACTCTAGCACTCATCTCATTAAAAATAAAGGAAGTTGTGTTTCCCAGGTTGAATATGCTAAAATTATTGAAAGCCTAATGTTCTTAATGAACTATACTCGGTCTGATATTGTCTATGTTAAGAGTAAATTGAGTAGATATACTTATAATCTAAGTGGTGAACATTGAATGACTCTTAGGCGCTTACTTAAATTACCTTAAGGGTACTATGGGTTGAAAAATCAATTTTATTGGCTATCCTGTTTTTTTGAAGGGATGTTGTGACGCCAACTAAGTTTCTAATAGTGATGAGGTAAGCACTACGAATGAATATATCTTCACTTTAGGTGGAGTTGTAATCTTGTGGAAGTTTGCCAAGCAGACTTGTATTGCACGCTCCACATAGAGTCAAAGTTTATAGCTCTAAATTTAACTGGGCAAGAAATCGAGAGACTAAAGAATCTTTTGGCAGAGATACATTTGTGGGGAAAACCGATTTCTTTGATATCTTTATTGTGCGATTCGTAATTTGCGATATATGTGGATCTAAATCAAGCTTACAATGGTAAGAAGAGACACATTCGCATAAGGTACGAATATGTGAGGCACCTAATAAAGAACGGAGTACTCGCTTTAGAGTATGTTAAGTCGGAGATAAATTTGGTTGATCCTAGTACCAAAGGATTGAGCAGGAAACAAATTCTAGATTCATCGAGGGGATGGGTCTTAAGCCCATTGGTTGAGTGATTCATAATGGATACCCAACTTAGTTCTCTAAGTTCAATGTGGTCAAACGAAACCATAGAATGACTCATAGTGTACATGTCCATCAATGCAATCCCTATGACATTTCATGTATATGCCCAGGTTGAGCTTAAATGCTCTTAATAAATTCATAGCCTAAATTTTGGGTGGTCTTAGTAAGAAAAACTTGATGAATTTACCGATTTTGGTTGAATAACTACTCTTAATAAGTTCTTAGACCTATTGCAAAGGACTAATTGAGCTTACCACTTGGAAGGATGAGTTTATTTTAACTCTTAATAAATTCTATCCAAAGAGGTTGGATTGTTGAGAAGAATATTATTGAATTTACCGAACAAAGAGGTTGAGTTTTTATTCTTAATGATTTCTTAGCCCAAAGTTTGGGTGGTTCATTTAATATGAACTTGAAGAAAATCACCTTATTTTTTTTGTGAGGTTGAGCTTTATACAAAGCTCTTAATTATTTTATAGCCCGATTTTGGGTGGTTTATATTGAGATAAACTTGATAAAATATCCTATGTAAGTGAGAAGGGTTAGCCTCATTCTATGAAAAACGATGGGCTGTTTTTCTAGTACACTTACTAAAATCCCGAACTACGATGGCTAAATATATACTTCATGTATATACATATATCTTCATATCACGGACTATGGTGGATGAAGGGATTAGTTATGTGTGAGTTCACCCCGATCTTAGAAAGTTCAAGACTAGTTTCACTTATCTAAGAGGAGAATTACTCATCATCACTACGTACTAGTTCAAGATTCGTTCACTATGTACTTAAGTAACTAATCTCGCTAGTGCTCGTCTTGTGTTGGTTGAACTCTGTGTTTTTTTAGGAGGATTCCTTCGCATTAGTGGGGGATTGTGGGTATAATGCTTGAATCCCACACTCCGTATTTATAGGAGATATGAAAGCAGTTCTGTTAAGTTAAAATTCATTTTGAATTTTAAATATGTAACCAATTAGATTTAATAAATATCAGAGATTTAATTTGATATTATCTGTTATTAAATCTAATTTTAAATAGATATTATCTGATATTTAAATGGATATTTTTGGTTATCAAATCTACTATTTTTGGATAGATATTATCTGATATTATCCGAGATTTTAAATGGATATTATCTGATATTATTAGAGATTTAATTGGATATAATCTGTTATTTAAATCAGATTTTATCTGATTCTTAGACAGATTTGCCCCTACTTTCAACCTATAAATAAGAGGTTTTTCTCTCATTTTTAATCATCCCATTCAGAATTCATTATGCTTCTTTGAGAGAAATTGAGAGAATTCTTTAAAAGCTTCTGCTAGCTTTTGTTCGACTCCGGTTCAGACGAGCCTACTGCCATAGTCCACTCCAAACTTTGGGTGTATACTATTTGGAGGACCGTGCTAACCTTCGGGGGGACAACCGCCTAAAGTAGCGAGTACACACATCGGGGTGAATTGTTTCTAAGGCAGTGGTCTCCATACCACGACATGGTTTAATTATCTTTTAGTTCGTTCATTTTATTTTTCTTATCAGTGTTAATGCCCTGTTTTGCAGTCTATATAACCAATAACAACAAGCCCTAAATTTGTGTCCGAGTTTAGGATTTAAGGTTTAGGGTTTAGGATACAAACCCTAAATGTGTTTTAATAATACCATCTTTGAACGACAATAATTGTGTTTCCGCTTGAGAGAGTCTGTCTTTTACTTTGTGCCGGTAGAAAATATATTAAAATAAGTAAAGAAAGATAGGAGATGAATTATCGTATAATTTATTAAAAAAATAGATATATATTATATAAAGTGATATATAAAGGTAAAAGTTTAATTTCGTTTAAATCCAACTGAAATATATTGATGTTTTGTTAACTTGATATTGATTGGTCCAACCCCCCCCGAAACTCAACCGAATAAAAAATTATCCGATTCGACCTGATATCAGAATCCACGTAGACCAAACTAAAACTAAAAATTTGAATTAGACCTGAACTGAACCAAATTTAAATTGATTATAGTCAATAATTTTTCATCTCATTTTTTTTAAAACGAATATTTATTTCTTTTTTTTATAAGGTGAATCTTCACATCTTTCCTCTATGCCATTAAATGAATGGGTCTTCTTAGATATGATTGCGGATGACGTATTTTGTTGGACCATATAATAATTTCTCCAAAATAAAACTTGAACATTAAAGTATATATTATATAAATGTTTTCATAACAATAAAATGATCTTATTAGGAATTAAAATATTATTCTCCTTATAAAATTTGAATTCAAAAAATGTTATTTATAATGGGTACAAATCGTATGCCCCTAATCGTGCTTCTATTTGCATTCTCATTTTAAATTAGCGGATTTATGGTCTAAAATTAAGATTTGTGCATGAATTTAAGTTTTCAAGAACTTTTAATAAGGACATAAAAAAAGTCACGATAAGAGACAAGATTTTTACGCATTTATAATTGCGTGTGAATTTATTAAGAGTTATCAAAACGGGTAGGAGACTAAAGTCTGTTTGATTTTAGAAAATATTTTTTTTATTTTTTTATTTATATTTAAATAAAATAAATTTTAGTTTTTAAAATTTAGAAAATGTGCATGGTTGATATGGAAGATTTTTAAAATATAGTGAAATTGTGTTTGGTATTAAGATTTCCAAAGCAGAAATAAAAATGATTATTAAATAATTAAAATAAAATATTATTATAATAATAAATAAAATAAAATATAAGTAAATCAGCCAAAATTTTAAAAAAATCTTTAAAGGATTAAACTCGAGTTAAAATGAAGTTAAAATTAAAAAAAAATTGATTTCATTTTTGTACTTTCTCAAAAGAAATTCAAAGAAAATAAATATAATTAAAAATTTATCTCTTCAGCCATCATATGTGTGTATTTGAATCAATAATTATAGACTGTTCCATCATTGAGTAAATTTTAAATTTTTAAATCTATTATAAGTAGAATAAATAAATAAATAAATAAATAAGGAAAATTAAAATCAAATTATATTCATAAAATATTGTGATGAGATCCCGTCACCAAAAAATTATTAGTCCTTCAAGATGCTTGTAAAATTAGGTCGATATACACGTTCATGACTATTCCGACAATCTCAACGATTATAATTAGCATGTTTTATTTTTAATAATTAAAGATAATCAGAATTTAATGTGTTATTTATTGCCGTATTTTTTTTATTCTTATTTGAAAGATTTTTTTACGTCGTACATGCTTCAAAAACTAAATAAATTCGTAAAAAATAATAAAAGTTAAATTTGATTGATTTAAATTTCGTTCGACAGAGTTTTTCTTATAATTTTTAGAAAAATTTCACCGTATAAACTATCTTTAACACCTTTATATTATTTTTCTGTTGATTTTGATCTCAATTATTCCGAAGTTAAAAATTAAAAAATAATATATTCAAACGATATTTCTCAATCCAACTCTTAAATATTAAGGAAAAAAATATAAAAAATTATATTATGAGTAAGTTACATTACGTTTTCATCGGATTAATCACTAAAAATCATCAATCTTATTATTATTTCCATGTTATATGTTTTTCGAAGTGAATTTTCATTTGAAAAAACTGTTTTTAAAATGAATTAACAATAAATATGAGTGAAGATTCACTTTAGAAAATATATGACAAAAAAAATGATAATATGAATAATTTTTAATAATTAATCCATGAATGACGTAATAAGACTTACCCGTAATATAATTTCTCGATAATATATATATATATATATATATAAAACTTTCCTACCAACTTGTTCCAAATGCATCCCTATAGAGCCACATGAGGAGTTTTGATGGGTCCCCTGGTCTTCCCAATTTTAATGATATCCACATAGAGAGCCGCCTTCCTATCCAATGGAAAATCTAGACTAGATTTTAATTGGGTTTCTTTCATGGATTTTTGTCCATCAGATAAATAAATAAATAAATAAATAAATAAATACGAATATTTTATTTTCATATGGTGCTTGATTTTACTCTAGCATGTAAGAACAATAGTTTTTAGTTTTGTGAAAGAAATTACTAATTGTATGATAGGATATTTATTATCGAATATTCGATTTTTAGGTATATGATTTTTTTGGGTATTAAATTTTTAGTTTGTGTTCTGATTTATTTAAATAGGTATATTGTATCAGATACTTGTAAAATTCGGGTATCTATTTAATCGGATAACCAATACCCAGTTCATAAATTTTATTTTAAAATTAAAAATATATATATAAACACAAATTTTAAAATTTTATAATACATGAAAAAAACATAAAATTAATGATTTAAAGTTAATTTTAAATATTTTGATATATATAAATACACATATATTTATTAAATTTTATCACTAAAATAATATTAAAAATATTAATCTCGTTTTTCTTTTGGTACTAACAAATTAATAAAAATATATTTAAATTTTTTAAAACTTAAGAGTATAAAATACAAACATTTAACTAATTTAGAGATTTAAATATAATTTCATGAATAAATTTTAAGTAATCTAAAATAAAAATATAATTTAAAACTAAAATATATTATATTAGTCGGGTCAGGTACCCAAGAATTAAAAATTTTTGTCTCAAGCTTGACCCAATAATTCTTGGTCAGGTACCCGGCTTAGTCAGATACTTTTTTTCGAAAATTACTCGGTATTTATAATTCTGATCGTTGGATAAGATAATTTTCATGAAAGTTTTTTGTTGCTCTCTAAAAAGGTGTTGATTTTAAGTGTAATAACGTGCAAGTATACACACCGAACAAGTAATAAAGTGTGTGAGTGAGATCGTTCCCACGAGGATTGGGTAGGGTATTTCTAAAATAGTTAACATATGCTTTAGCAAATGTCACTAAGAATGCCTATTCTTTATCTTTTGTATTAACATATGCTAAAGCAATTCTGTAAATGTCACTAAAATACTTTAGCAAAATAAAGATGTCACCACGAATATGGTAGCAAAATAAAGCTTGTCACTGATAAACGATAGCAAAATAAACAGATAACGAAGTAAATAAAATAAAGCTACACAATCACAACATAGAGAAGATATTCAAGCTTAAGAAAGGCTAGGCTTGCTATGACAAAGATCCTATTCTTTATCCTGAAGGCTTACTGTTTCACTGGTTTAACAAGTGTTCGACAGAGTTTACTAAGAATGCCTCCACTATCCCTAGATAGGATTCTGCTCCCGCATTAACCCCATTGTTCAAGTTGGTCTAGCTTTGTCTATCACTAGATCTAAGCTTCCCGAATCCCTAAGCTATGGCTACCTCTCGGTACTCTTACAAATCAATGTTTAGATGATAAAAGTGTTAGCTTTTTTTAACAAGACACTAAGATAAACACTCAAAACAGTAAACATTCATTCAAAATAAGTAAAGATCATCTATAACAAGCCTAAGCCATACTAGTTTAGTTCAAGGCTAGGTAAGGAAAAATATTCAACTTTCGTCCATTGAAATACATTTTCAACAACTTAGAAAAGAGGTAAAGCAAAGTGAAGAGGAAGGAAGTCTCAAACGCATGTGCCGTGAAGCTTTCCTACCTTGCCGCTCCTCCCGAAATCGCACAAATCCCTTGCTTGAAGCTCTCCAACAATGGTATTTTGACTAGAGGTTGAAGACGAAGGAAAGTGGTCACCTTTGTTCTTTCTTCTCCCTCGTGCTCTCTCAAAGTTCGCTCATTTTTTCTTTTTTCTCTCTTGCTACTTTTTCAGCTCTATTTCACCACACTTATAGAAAGAGGCTTGAGGTTGTATTTATAGGAGGCTTCTAAAGCTTTGTGCCCTAATGGTGCAAGAAATATGCAAGGAATATTTCCTGACATTTGCTGCAGCAGATGGTAGCAAAATACAGGTCTGCAGGAGCAGTACAACGCCTACCAAAGAGAGGTGCATCATTTACAGAGGAGGTGCAGCTGAACTGAAAAGCGGTAGCAAAATAAACAGATAACAGAGTAAATAAAATAATGTTGCACAAACACAATACAGAGAAGATATTCAAGCTTAAGACAGGCTAGGCTTGCTATGACAAAGATCCTATTGTTTATCCTGAAGGCTTACTGTTTCACTGGTTTAACAAGTGTTCGATAGAGTTTACTAAGAATGTCTCCACTATCCCAAGCCAGAAGGCCTAACACTCGAAAATCCTAAGGTATTACCTCCCGGTCTTAACCCTAACACTTCTAATGTTGATAAAGTGCTACTCCTTTTAGTCGTTGGAACTCTACCTTATCCCTAAGGTGAGTTAGGATTCTGCTCCCGCAGTAACCCCATTGTTCAAGTTGGTCTAGCTTTTTCTATCCCTAGATCTAAGCTACACGAACCCCTTAGCTATGGATACATCCCGATGCTTTTAAAAACCAAGGTTTAGATGATAAAGGTGTTAGCTTTCTTGAACAAAACACTAAGATAAACACTCAAAACAGTAAACATTCATTCAAAATAAGTAAAAATCATCCATAACAAGCATAAGCCATACTAGTTTAGTTCATGGCTAGGTAAGGAAAAATATTCAACTTTCGTCCATTGAAATACATTTTCAACAACTTAGAAAAGAGGTAAAGCAAAGTGAAGAGGAAGGAAGTCTCAAACGCATGTGCCGTGAAGCTTTCCTACCTTGCCGCTCCTCCCGAAGTTGCGCAAATCTCTTGCTTGAAGCTCTCCAACAATGGTGGCTTGGCTTAAGGTTGAAGACGAAGGAAAGTGGTCACCTTTCTTCTTTCTTCTCCCTCGTGCTCTCTCAAAGTTCGCTCCTTTATTCTTTTTTCTCTCTTGCTACTTTTTCAGCTCTATTTCACCACACTTGTTGAAAGAGGCTTGAGGTTGTATTTATAGGAGGCTTCTAGAGTTTGGTGCCCTAATGGTGCAAGGAATATTTCCTGACATTTGCTGCAGCATATGGTAGCAAAATGCAGGTCTGCAGGAGCAGTGCAACGCCTAACAAAGAGAGGTGCATCATCTGCAGAGGAGGTGCAGCTGAACTGAAAAGCGGTAGCAAAATAAACAGATAACAGAGTAAATAAAATAACGTTGCACAAACACAACACAGAGAAGATATTCAAGCTTAAGACAGGCTAGGCTTGCTATGACAAAGATCCTATTCTTTATCCTAAAGGCTTACTGTTTCACTGGTTTAACAAGTGTTCGATAGAGTTTACTAAGAATGCCTCCACTATCCTTAGCCAGAAGGCCTAATACACGAAAATGATAAGGCATTACCTCCCGGTCTTAACCCTAACAGTTCTAATGTTGATAAAGTGCTACCCCTTTTAGTCGTTAAAATTCTACCTTATCCTTAAGCTGAGTTAGGATTCTGCTCCCGCAGTAACCCCATTGTTCAAGTTGGTCTAGCTTTTTCTATCCCTAGATCTAAGCTACACGAACCCCTTAGCTATGGATACATCCCGATGCTCTTACAAACCAAGGTTTAGATGATAAAGGTGTTAGCTTTCTTGTACAAAGTACTAAGATAAACACTCAAAACAGTAAACATTCATTCAAAATAAGTAAAGATCATCCATAACAAGCCTAAGCCATACTAGTTTAGTTCATGGCTAGGTAAGGAAAAATATTCTACTTTCGTCCATTGAAATACATTTTCAACAACTTAGAAAAGAGGTAAAGCAAAGTGAAGAGGAAGGAAGTCCCAAACGCATGTGCCGTGAAGTTTTCCTAGCTTGTAGCTCCTCCCGAAGTCGCGCAAATCCCTTGCTTGAAGATCTCCAATAATGGTGGCTTAGCTAGAGGTTGAAGACGAAGGAAAGTGAGCATCTTTTTTCTTTCTTCTCCTTCGTGCTCTCTTAAAGTTCGCTCATTTTTTCTTTTTCTTGGCGATCTTGCTACTTTTTAAGCTCTATTTCACCAAACTTGTAGAAGGAGGCTTGAGTCTGTATTTATAGGAGGCTTCTAAAGTTTACTGCCCTAATGGTGCAAGAAATATGCAAGGAATATTTCCTGACATTTGCTACAACAGATGGCAGCTAAATGCAGGTCTGCAGGATCGGTGCAACGCCTGCAATGCAGGTCTACAAGAGATGCAGCTGGACTAGAAAAATGCGTGAGGACAGTGGGCTGCATGTATGTCATTTCTTCTGTTCTGTTTTTTTTTTTTACAGATTCTTCCGTTCTGTTTTGTCCGCTCACAATGCTATATCATCCTGAAGTTCGATCCAACACTTTAAAAATATGTTATAACATCTCTTCCATTCTTTCAACTTTGCCTCAGCATCTGCATATCATCACCAAGAAAAATATCCTTCAAAGCAGTATCTTTTAAAATAAAGGAGAAAATAAAATAAAAACATAATCTAAATGCAAATGCACATGAAATGCAACTAAATGCAGCTAAATGTGATGCAAATGAACTTCAAATCAAACAAAACCTTAAGTAAAAGGGTATACATATACGTTTTTTAGAGCGTTAATATTTTTGAGTCTATGAAATTGATAATTATTTATTCAATTAGAAAAATATAGGTGTCACTGAAATTTATTGATTTAATTGTAATATAAGTATTCAAATTATATCGTTTATTTTATATTTAATTTTTTTCGTCAACGTTTTATTTTGTTTCCAACTGCAGGTAATGTCTAAAAGTGTTGCTTATAATATATGATATGTGACATATGTTTATCTTCATGCTTTCCCCTTCCAATTTTTATTTATATCTATCCATTCTATTTTTTTTTTTAATTTCAAAAATATTTTATAAATCAATATTAATAATTTAATGATACCTTATATAATTTATATAAAAATGATTTTGTCATGTATCATTAATAATGAAACATTTAAATAATTTAATTATAAAATATTATTTTGTCATATTAACATTTTTATGATGTATAAACTTAAAATTTGATGTTATATTACAATTTACAACCTAATAATTATATTTTTTTTTATCATAAAATCAATATTTATTAAAAATAAATAACTTAATGGATAATAAAAAATATATGCAAATTGCCAAATTGCAGCATCATTGAAGATTCTTTTATGCTTTTGTCTTTTACCACCACAGATTACAACCATCACAATAGCAATAGAGGATTCTCATTTTATAGCCCTATTCAGCCATAGAATCAAGATTTAAGATCATAGAAAAATATATAAATATTAAAGATGAGAAGAAAAATACATAAATATATTAAATTTTAAAAAATTAAATAAGAGAACAAAATAAAAAAATCTTTAGGGGATTGCCCCTTCATAGTCTCACATGGCTCCATCCCTGATCATATGCAGGATTTTTTTTATTATCTTGATTTTTTAGAGTTTTATCATGATTTATATCATATAATTATTTTTAATGGTTAAATATTTTTAGCGACAATTTTTGTATATATAAAATCTCAAACTCAAACGATATCAAGATGATTACCACTTAGGTCAACTTTATTAATACCATTTCTAATAATTTAAAAAACTTACTAATTATATACATATATGGGTTGAGCCTTGTTGACTAGGGGTGTGCATTCGGTTAATTCAGTCGGTGACTGAACGAATTAACCAAAATTGAACCGAAAATTTTTAAATATTTATCGTTAACCGAACCGAATTACCTTTAACCGAATTAACTAAACCGAAATTATTTTGGTTAATTAGCCGAATTAACTAGAATTTATTATTAATTTTGGTTAAATTACATAATAGGTCTCTAAATTATGTTAAAATAATTTTTTAGTCACTAAACTTTTATTTTATACTAATTTAATACAAAATTTAGTGAACATTTTATAATATAAAAAATTAGTGAATATTTTATCAATTTTTAAAATTTAAATTACTAAATATATATATAATATTTAATATATAATAACTTCAATTAATTTAGTTAATTAACAAATTTTAAACCGAATTAACCGATAATTGAATTTTTTTTAAAAAAATCGTTAATCTAATTTACCAAAAATTAAACGACCGAATTAATTGAAATAATTTTAATTCGATCGATTAATTTAGTTAAAACCTAATAATGGACGCCTCTGTTTTGACAATCAGGGGCTCTAGCTCCCAAATTCTGGTATAATTTAGGAAAAATTCTATAACAGGCGTCGAACATTGTTGAACACCACTAACGATGAACATTGCTGAACATCATTAAACTAATTAATAAAGATTAAAAATTTTAAGGATTCAATAAGTAATTAATAAATATTTAAAATAAAATTTTAATTAAATTATTTTCTATAAGGAAAACTACACAAATGGTCATCCAACTATCACTCATTTTTGAGGTTGGTCACCAAACTAATTTTTTTCATCAAAATCATCGTTAACATTTTATTTCATTATTATTTTGGTCATCGACTGTTAAATATTTAACAAAAATTGTGACATGACATGGTTTAATAATATGGATGATCATCCAACTATCATTCTTTTCTTGTGTTGGTCACCCAACTAATTTTTTCATCAAAATCATCATTAAAATTTTATTTTATTATATTCTGGTCATCAACTGTTAAATATTTAACAAAAATTATGATATGGTATGGTTTAATAATAATTTTAGTCCTTCAAATTATTACATTATATCAAATTAATCCAAATAAAAAATAACTCATCAAATATTTTAACTAAACCCCAAAATTTTTATCCTTTTTCTTCTTCCTCTTGCAACGCTACTTTAAAAATTAATTTGTCAACCCTCTCTTTATTTTTCTTGTGTCTTTGAACAACTTATTAAGTTTCAGATTATAAAAAATTATTTTAATTTTATAATTTATTCTTTTAAAATCTAAGTTAAAAGAATAATTTTTTCTTCGAATCGGGATGACATTTTCGTAGAATAGTTTCTTTTTCAGTCCAAGAAAGGTTGTGTTCCAACATATGAAAAGTTACTGATGCCAAATTTGTGTGAAATTGTAGGAGTATCCATATAAAGATCGAAAATTTGAGTTGTTCAATGAAAATTTAAGTGAAACTAAATTTTATTTAATCCCAAGAAAAATTTTATGACATGCGTCGAATTGATCTATATTTACATGTTAAAGATTTTATGACTATTGATCTACATAAACTTTTATATGAATTAATAAATCGAATTTTTTTATAGATCCGATAAACATAGAAAATGATAGAAAAAATATATATATACATATATATATATTAATAATTTGTGAAAAAGTTAAAGAAACTATATTAAATTTTTAAAAAATAAATCATAAAATTAAAGTGATTTTATATAATTTAAAATTTAATAAATTGTTAAAAGACTCAAGAGAAATAAAGAGAGTTGACAAATTAATTTTTTTAAAGTAATATTGCAAGAGAAAAAAAAAGAATTGAGGTTTAGTTCAAATATTTGATGAGTTATATTCTATTAAAATTAATTCGATATAATATAACAATTTTAGGGACTAAAATTGTTATTAAACCATGTCATGTCATAAATTTTGTTAAATATTTAACAGTCGATGACCAAAATAATAATGAAATAAAATGTTAACAATGATTTTGATAAAAAAATTAATTTGGTGACCAATCCAAAAAATAAGTGATAGTTGGATGATCATTTGTGTAGTTTTTCTTATAGAAGATAATTTAATTAAAATTTTATTTTAAATATTTATTAATTATATATTGAGTCCTTGAAATTTTTGATATTTATTAATTAGTTTAATGGTGTTCAGCAGTGTTCATCATTAGTGGTGTTCAACAATGTTCGACGCACGTTGTAGACTTATCCATAATTTAGATGTTTTTTAAAGTTTAAATGTTTTTTAAGTCTTTAATAAATTTAAATGTTTTTTAATCCTTTAATAAATTTAAATTAGATAAATTTAAATGTTTAAATGTTTTTTAACCCAAACTTCTGGTATAATTTTAAAAATAATTGAGTTAAACTTTCTCCTTAATTTTAAAGTTTAAATGTATTTTAAGCCTTTATAAATTTAAATTAGATAAATAAAACAATCCTTGCCTTTAATCGATTCTTTTAATAATTAAGATTTTTAAAAAAATAATTAAGTTTTATTGATCGACTATTTTGGATAATAATTTTTAGAGATTGATTAATACAAATTCTCGAAGAGATTAGCATCGATTGTCATTGTAATCTTGAATTCTTTGAACACTGATTAAAAATTATTATATTTTTTTTAAAATTATTGTTGAGAGTGTATTATTCTTCATTTCATGCTTGACACATACTATTTTTATAGCAATAAAAATATTTAAATTGTATTTTTAAAGAAATTACTAATTTTATATCAGATTCATGAAAATTTTTGGGTGTTTAAAGCTTTGATTTATTTATTCAAAATGTTAAATACATTAGAAAATATTGTGGGTAAATATGAAAAAAATGTACGAGTTAAATTTACTTGATATAACTTTACTTTTTGGTGATTAATTTGAGAGATTAGATTAAGTTACACAGTATAAAATTTTTTAAGTTTTGACTGAAACGAATGGTTCAGATAAACTGTTAGGGATGGCAAATGGGCGGGACGGGTGCGAATACCCCTTCCCATACCCACCTAAAATTTTTATATCCACTACCTACCCATTATCCATGGTGGGTATAATTTTAAATACACACCCGTCCACGCGGGTACATTCTTAAATTCATCCCTACACCCACCACTCAAAATGTATCCGCTTGTACATACCTACAAGCAACTATGTATATCGAATTATTTAAAAATAAATCATAGACTTTTATAAAAAAAAGAGTAAAATTCCACTTACTTTATTGTCTAATTACGTGTGTGTATGTATATATATAACATATTTATACCTATATAAATTTAAATACATTTAACTAACTAACGATAACTAATTTAACTAAAATGCATTTTTATCGATATAAATTCTACTCAACTACATCTAACTAATATATATAATTAACTTAGCTAAAACATATTTACACTTTTATAAATTTTACTTATCCACATTATAAATTTTGAACCTGATTAATTTAAGCACGATCATAACTCATTAGTTTTCCAAACTAACTTAATTGGGTTTAAATTCTACAAACTTAAAGATTAACATAGATTTTAAAACAAATTAAAATCTTAGTACATAAAATACCATAATAAAAGACATAATCAAAGTCTCCAAATATAAATAGTTCAAAATTGATATGACGGGCAGATACAGAGAGATTGGATATGAGACGGGTGGATACGATGCGTGTAAGTTCTTAAACCCATCACCTATCCGCTACCCATGATGGAAATGGCTTTTTACATCCAAACCCGCCCACTACCCACCAAACTCATACTCATCCCCACTCCAACTGGTGTGGGTGTAGTATGGAATCCGCAAAGTTGTACCCGTCTACCATCACTATAAACTGTTGGTTATATGAAGATTATCACTTGAAAAAAAATTAAAGAATTAATCCGAGTCATCTTTTTCAGTCATCTAACAATCTAAAAAAATATAAATCTTAAAGAGTTTTATACTGTATAAACTGATCTTATTCCATAATTTAATTGTTCTATAATAACCATATCTGAAACGAGTCAGATTTTGGATCCGAGTGTCATGTTAATGCGAAGCATTGGACTTTAGGCCTCGTTTGTACATTGGTTTTGAATGTTGGATTGGTTTTGGGCCTTGGTTTTGGATTATCTTTGACCAAAGTAGTTAATGAGGAGTTTTTTGGTACTTTCATAAAGTGTTGACAAAGAGAAGTGGAAAAAATGAGTTTATTTCTGCAGAGGAGTTGGGTTATGTGTGAGGTCATCCTGTTTTCCCTCTTCTTCATCCTTTTCTTCAAATCAATCTTAAGTTCAAGGTAGTATCTTTGAGTTCTGAGTTGTGAATCTCGTTTAGAGTGTTGAAATTATGAAGAACGTTTTAGGTTGCTTTAGCTCAAGTTGGTACTCCTGTAACTCTCATTCCATCTTATATCTCATGAAATTAGGCTATATTGCTTGTAATATGCATGTTTGATTGGTTTGGTTGCTTAGAGAATCATTAATGGTGAATTTCGGAATTGATGATTCTTAACTTAAAATTTGTAGTAGCACACCATAAACTACTTTAATAATATGTAGGAATAGTTTGAGAATCAATGAAAGTGATTTGGATAATGTTCTAAACGATTTGAGGGTTCAGAACTATATTTTCGTGTAGGCGAATCGATACCCTTGGTCAACATATCGATACCCTAGATAGGAAATAAGGGTGAGAAAATCAAGCGTTCCGGAATGCTCTGTCTGTGTTTCGAAATCAAGAATTTCAATAGTAAATCATTTTGATACCTCCTTGGGGGAGTATCAATACCCCATATAGGTGTATCGATACATATAGGTTTTCCTTGGACTTTTAGAAGCCATCATCTTATCATATCAATACGCAAAGGAAACATACCGATGCTGGGGCATTCCGATACCCTATAACAGACGTGTCGATACCCTTGGATAATCTGCCCAAGCTTTTAAGGGTTGAGTTTGGTGGTTCCATAATTTATGTTATAAGTTCCTATGGGTTATTTAAGTTATAAAATGAATATTAAAACTTGGATTCGATGATATTAAATATGATGAAATATGCTTTACATGCTTAGTCTTTGGTTTGGCTGTGGTATAGTTTTGCATGAGGATCCTAGGTGGATCATCTTGTGTGGTTGAGTTTTTGCTTGATAGGATTTGAATACCTAAAATAGTGTTGTAACACGAAAAAGATCATCTGATGTAACATTTCGGGTGATGTATTGAAGATTGTTATGAATGGAAGATCCCAATGCTGTATGGACGCGGGCCTCATTCGAAGATGCTTGATAGGGCATTCCGAGCATGAGATTGGAGGATCCCGATGTTGTATGGATATGGCCCTCAACCCCTGAGTGTAGGATCTCGATGTTGTGTTGATGCAGACCTCACTCAGAGCATAGGATCCCGATACTATATGGACGTAAGCCTCACTCAAAGTGGAGGATCCTGATGTGTGGATGAGGGTCTCACTACTTTGTGATTTTGATTTTGGTTTTGATTTGATATGTATATACTGTGTGTGATATTATACATTCATGATACTATGTTTTTAGGCAATTATGGTAGCGTCATCATATCATGTATGGTATTACATGCATTGCTTTGCTTTATTCATGATATGTGTGATAGTGGTCGAGTGGCGGTGTACCCATTGAGATTTGTAGCTCAACGTTTTGAAATGTGTTTTTGTGCATAGGTTGGTGAAGTCGAGGAACGAAGGAGTACCATCAAGGTTGGATATCAACATCGACTTAACTTTAGAGTATAAGTTAATTGATGTAATGGGCTAGTACTTGTCGAACCCTATATAGTCTTTTGTAACTCTTATTAAACTTAATAGATTTGAATGTTTTATAGTTTATATTAAATGGAGCTCTAACTATTTTTAATTACTTAGATTTATTACGGTCTAGATTTGGATTTGTTAGTGATGAGCACTCAAAAGTCCTCATTTTTCACATCATTTCTCCACTCATCTATTGCCAATAAAAACATGGTTAAATTTTCTAGTTATTTTCCATATATCAGCATATAATCACTAACTTCATGAATTTATCTATTAATTGGCATAAAACAGATATGTTTGATAGTTTTCTTTCTTAGACAGGAAAATAGATCATAGAAAGAGCCAAATAAGAAAATAGATGCTGAATTGCAGATGAAGCATCCATCACGGCAGTGTTCTAATGACCGCCGCAGCAGTATAAAGGACGACAAGTAGTGCTTAACAGGAAGAGAAAAAAATACCGAAATCAAAGTACAAAGAGCAAAAGAAAGAAGACGACTCAGTTAGGAAGTCAAGCCCAGGCCAAACCGCGGGAACTGATATTTTAGGAAATAAGATTAATTTAATATACTTTAATTAGAAATTAGAATTTTTTCCTATTTAGAAGTCTTTTCTTGCATGGAAAGATCAACTTAGGGCTTGGCTTATAAAAGGCACTTATTAGGTTTAGGTTTAGTGTGGAGTCAAGATGGATTCTCACATTATTATACCTTTATCCGTCTCCTCCATCATGTTCTAAGTTTTTCGGAGGTTTAGATTGTTTGAGGAGTAGTCGGAGATAAAGGTTATGTTATGATTGATATTTATTAATGCAAACCATATTTCATAGTTTATTCTCTCTTGGTAGTTACTCTTCTTGCATATGAGCTCGAAAGATAAGTATGTGAGAAAAACTCATTTGCCTAGCATCGGGAGATGTAGGTTCACGAAACGTGAGAATTTAGTCTTCGCTCATGAGCATTAACTAATCCGTCAAGGATTTCAGCGACTAATAGGACGCATGAGTTCGGTTATTGTCCGCCCTTAGTGCGATCCGTCGAGGTATCATCAAGACGTGGGTCTCAACAGTTCTCTTCACATAGGGATAAGGAAGAAGACAATTAAGGATGATCTATCGAGCTATGAAATGTTGGATTGTCGACAAGGCATAACCTCGCCTAAGCAGCTGCGATGACCCTTAATGCGATCCGTGGAGGTGGCAGTTCAACCCATTGCATTAATAAGTGTATACTTAACATAACTAGATTCTTCTATATAAAAAAGTCAATCTAGCCTCGCTTTTATCATATTATTTTGTTATTTAATTTTATGCTTTTATAGTTATTTTAATTATCATTCAACCTGCCAATTTACTTGTACTTTTTAGTTTTCTTAGTGTAGTTATAAGAAGTAGTAAAATCGACTCAGTCTTCGTGGGATCGATATCTTAAATATTACAATCTGACAAAGATGGAATTAACAAGGACTCCATAGCTTTCATCAGATTTAGAGTCGTTGTCGGGAACTGGCGCTCAATTTTACTACCAATTATTTTTGCATCTTTTTAATTATTTTAGTTTATTTTATTTAGTTTTAGTTTCACTTCCAAGGGTTGTTTTATGCATGAACAGGTCTAACCCTACCATTGATCAATACCCTTATGATCCAGAAATCGAGAAAAAGCAACAGATCTGAAACAAATGGCACGCCAAAGCATGAACGTAGAACCTGACCAACAAAATAACTCGAGTATGAATGTCTCCACGGTAGACAACCGCGATGCTTTCGCAGTTGTTGATCCAGTAAATATTCCAAGACAAGAACACTCTTGAACTGTTCGAGATTATTTAGAGAAAGATTTAGATGGTTTAACTCCTGCTGTTGTGATACCTAACATAGAGGCAGAGCACTTCGAACTAAAACCGGTCATGTTCAACATGATTAACACCCTAGGCCCGTTTGGGGGTTCGACCAATGAAGATGCTTGACAACATTTTAAGTCCTTTTTGGAAATTTGTAATTCGTTTAAGTTGCAAGGAGTCTCAGCTGACATCCTTAAGCTGAAATTGTTCCCCTATTCACTGAGGGATAGAGTAAAATCTTGGTTAAACAACCTTCAGACGGGATCATTAAACTCATGGACAGAATTATGCCGAAGCTTCCTTGCCAGATTCAGTTATACCAATATGACTGATAAACTCAAAAACGATATAACATCTTTTAGGCAAGACGAAGACGAATAAATGTATGCGACTTGGGAAAGATACAAAGAACTATACAGAAAATGATTCATGCATGGTCTGCCTGAGTGGACCCAAGTATCCATCTTCTACAATGCAGTTAACACCCTTACGAGGATGATGCTTGATGCTTCCGCCAATTGCACCCTCTTAGACCGCCCACCCCATGAGAGTTTAGAAATTTTGGATAGGTTGGCAAAGAATGACTATCAACACCCAACCACCAATATAGGCATAAATAGGCGAGGTATAACAACTTCTGATTCTGCAGATTCTATCCTAGCACAACTATCAGCCTTAACCAACATGGTCAAAGATCTGCATAAACCAAGCCACATTCGAGAAGTAAAAGCAGTCACCGTTCTTTGCAAAACATGTGGTGACAACCATGACTCGAACGCATGCCCACACAATCCAAAATCTTCATTCTATATTGGGAACTTTAATAGAAATAATATGTCCAACAAATATAACCCATTATGGAGGAAGCACCCTAATTTCTCATGGAGCAATCCTAATAATGCACTTAACACGCAACATCAACCAATACAATCTAAGGGATTCTAGCAAAATAATAGATTTGCTCAACAGCAGATGCTGTAGTAGGTATCGCCGTCGCAGCAAACAACAGACGTCCAAACTTTAGAGAACATACTGCAAACATTTATAGCCCAAACTCGTGCATACATTGCAAATACCAACAAGTTCATCCAAAGAGCCGACACCTTCATGGATAGAACAGAAATGAGAATGCAGAATAACGAAGCTACTCTCAAAGCACTGGAAATCACAGTAGGACAAATGGCACAACAGATGAAAAACAGACCCATAGAAGGTTTTTCTAGCGATACTGAAGTCTCTAGAATTGGTCCTCCTGAACAATGTAAAGCTATATCGATCAGAAGTGGATTACAACTGAAGGACCCTGAAATACCTGCTCAAACAGTAGGTAAGACCCCTAAAACAATAGTCCCTGAAGAAGCTACTGATGAACCATCTAAGACAAAGGAACCATCTAAGACAAAGGAACCAACATATACTATCGATGACACTACAACAGCAGGTGATGTCGTAGCAGTACCGCAAATAAGATTCCAATGCAACGAAAAGATCGAAAATCTGCGTTTAGCACTACCTTTTCCATAAAGGTTAAAACAGCAAAAATAGGATTACCAGTTTATGAAATTCTTAGACATACTTAAACAGGTACACATAAACATACCTTTGGTGAAGGAAATAAAGCAAATGCCCAACTATGCGAAGTTCCTTAAAGATATTATATCCAAAAGGAAAAAAATGGGGAATTTGAAACAATTGCCGTAACAGAAGGATGTATAGAAATACTGCACAATAAAGCCACAACCAAAAGAAAAGATCTTGGTAGTTTCACAATACCATGTGCTATCGGTGATCAATACGTGGGAAAAGCACTATGTGACTTAGGCGCCAACATAAATCTCATGTCTAAGTCAGTATTTCAGAAGCTAGGCATTGAGCAAGAAAAGCCAACAACAGTGATGCTGCAGCTGGAAGACCTCTCTTACGTTCAACCAGAAGGAAAAATTGAAGATATTCTGGTAAGGATGGATAAATTTATTTTTCCTGTTGACTTCTTAATTCTTGATTGTGAAGCAGATGAACATGCACCAATCATATTAGGAAGGTCATTCTTATCCACAGGGAGAACATTGATCGAATGCGAGAAAGAAAAATTGATCATAAGGGTCAATGATCAACAAGTAAAGATCAATGTATTTAAAAATTTAAGGTATCAAAATGAACCAGATGAATGCAAAAGAATTGAAGTTAAAACTGAGTTTAACTTCAATCCAGAAGTAGATTGCCTAAACAAAGTTTGCCAAGGTAATCTCTACCAAGGCAACACACCCCTTGAAAAATATTACATTCGAAAGAAATCACATGATGAGGAAACAACAACTGGGACATCAGCTTCTCCTCCAGCCAAAAAGGGGAAGATAGTTGCCACTGAAGATGCAATTTATTACACCTCTGCACTGACCTAAATTTTCTATCTCTTAGTCCCTAATTTATTTGTATTTTTTAAGAATTGGAGTATTATTTTAGGATTTAGATTTTAATTCTTACAAATTAGTTTTAAAATTTTAAAATTTTCTTATATTTTCAATTATTCAACTTTTAGGCCCAATAAAGGAAAATAAAAAAATAAACAAGCCTAAAAACGTGCCCAACTCAAGAACAAAATCTCGGCGGGAAACTTGTCGCCCAAGTTGAAGTCGCATCGTTTCTTCTGCCCAGTGCAGATCAGTTGGATCTGCGTAGCGTGCACGCCAACAATAATGATGATATTGTTGCAGCTTCCAACGGTTGGTCGCCTTCGCCTATAAATAGTGAAGCAAGCTTCATACTTTCCATAATCCTTCTACTTTACTTTTACTCTGCCAAAATTTTTCTTCATTCTTCATAAAATATGGCAACCCAAAGACAAACCTTTGCCGGAGAAGCAAAATACAGACGATTCTCTACATCGGCAGTCGAGCATGAGTATGAAAGAAACTTCAAGAATCGACATATCTGGAAAGAACAAGGATTCTATTACACAGAAAAAGAAGAGTTAGGGCTGGACAACTTCATCCTAGCAAAATCACTTTCCAGTAATGGTAGAAATTTGCGAAGCAACCAGACCCAGCGAACATCGAATGGGTTCGCCAATTCTATACCCATCGCCGCGTACCCAACAACAAAACATATACGTATCTGTGGGGACGGGAAATTCTATTGGCCAACATTACGATCAATGCCTACTCCGGCCTCCGTATTGAAAAAAGGCGAACATACAGAGTTCGTAGCCGCCCTGATGGCCGGAGACTACGAGCAAATGAAAACAGAACTCTGTCGGCCAGGTACTGAATGGAATATGGGTAAACACCGTGGATCCGTCAGTCGCCGCGATCTCTGACTAGAGGCAAAGCTCTGGAATATGTTCATCAAAAGAAGTTTGTTGCCAACATCATATAACCAAACGGTGGACAGACCATGCTTGGCGCTAATCCACTCAATTATACACACTCATCGATGTCGGTAGCATAATCAGCGAACAAATATTTGAGTATGCCACCAAAGAAAAAGGTATACTCATTTTCCCCTATTTAATTACAGCACTGGGAATTTAGAAAGGGTTCCAAACATGTCCTTGGACACTTATACACCAAGACGAGTTGGTTGGATGAGGAAAATTTACATGAAGAGGATGCAAGTGGAAGAAACAGTTCCACAAGCTTTCATTCCCCCCTCGTCCAAAGTAGAACCCGCAGAGGCTGCCGAACTAGCAGACACAGCTGATCAAACACTAGTAGGACTCTTGGAGATCCTGTAAAGTATGGAGAGAAGGAAGTTGGCCTTCATGAACTATATCAGGGATTTTAACAACGCCATGATCACCATCATCCGAGAAGAACTCCCTTCAAGTTCGAAGGTCTTCCCAAATTTCCCAGTCGAACTCTCCACGCCTCAGTCTCCCTTTATTTCACCCACTGCTCCAGTCATTGTCCCAATTTCCCCACTGCCACAACTACCGTAGCCGTAACCGAACCGCTATCAGCAAACTCAGTAGCTGAGTTCCTCCGAATGAACTCTACTAACAAAGGAGCTACTCTAGAACAATCAACAACATTCACATGGAGCGACTCAGAAGAAGATATAACCATCCAACTCAGAGTTGCTGATGAATTTATTGCTGCAGCACAAAGTGGGCCAAAAAAAGGCAACATCCTCCTCTCTAATAGTCTTGGACACGGAGGAAGCACAAAGTGGGCAGAAAAGAAATTCAACCACCACGCTCGGCCAAAAAGCCAATGGTAAGCCCATCGAAACCAGTCGTCGAACAACCGCCCAAAACCCGTCGTAATCTCCTCATCGATAGTGACTCCGAAGATTCCTTCGGGTCCAAAGAATTCTAAGACAGTAGTTTTACTTATTTTATTTTTTCTTTCTTTTTTTTTCATTTTTTTCTTTTTTTTATTTTCGGTTATTTTTTCTCTGTTACTTGGCCATGCATTGAGGACAATGCATCTCTCGAGTCTGGAGAACATTTTTCCAAATTTTGTAACATGTAATTATCTTCCTGGTATGGAAGTAATCAGAGTACTTTGTTATTGCCTTAAAAATTCTACTTAATATCCTGTCTTATACAATTGTAATTAAAATTTTTAATTGGGAATTTTATTTAAACTGCCTCGGCTCCAGCTGCTATAGCAGTTCACACCATTCATCAGACTTGAATTTAGAAAGGTTTACTAGGCTTAGTACTTAGATTTAGACTATGATCCTAAAATCACTTAAACACTGCTAATCTTAGTTGATTTTAAAATTTCTTTTCTTTAAAAAGCAATAAGGACTTAGGCTTAGATTTTAAACTAGAGGTGCCTATCACCGGCTCTAGTTAGTTCATAGAGGTGCCCAAAACTGGCTCTAGGACTTAGTTTTTCTCCCACTTACTATAGGTGCCCAAAATTGGCTCTAGTAAGAAATAGCTAAATACTTGAGGTGCCGAAAACTGGCTCAAGCAGTATAACTATCTAGCAATATATATAATTATATATCAATTTCAGGGAGAAAGAAAGAAAAAGAATTAGGAAATCTTAGTCGAAGGTCTTGAGCTAGAAAAAGGATTAGAACTTAGAAAATCAACTTTGACACAGCTACGTACACACGCACTAAGACTTATAGTCCAATTCCGAGGAACACCTAGAACCAAGAAGAGGCCGAGTCAAGAAAGGAACTCTATCGCGGTAGGCAGGACGGTATATTACTTTAAAATTCCAGATTTAAAAATTTATCCTTTGCATTTCTTGACGACATGCAATAGTTCGAGTTTGGGGGGGTGAGCAACCAAAAATCCTCATTTTTTACATCATTTTCTCATTCATCTATTGCCAATAAAGACATAATAAAATGCGATAATAGATATTTCTAGTTATTTTACATATCTTAACATCTAATCACTAACTTCATGAATTTATCTATTAATTGACATAAAACAGATACGTTTAATAGTTTTCTTTCCTAGACAGGAAACTAGATCACAGAAAGAGCCAAAGAAGAAAATAGATGTTGAATTGCAGATGAAGCATCCGCCACGGCAGCGTTCTGACGACCGCCACTACAGTATAAAAAACGACAAGTAGTGCTTAACATGAGGAGGAAAAGATACCGAAATCAAAGGACAAAGAGCAAAAGAAAGAAGACGACTCAGTTAGGAGGTCAAGCCCAAATCAAACCGTGGGAAGAGATATTTTAGGAAATGAGATTAATTTAATATAGTTTAATTAGTAATTAGAATTCTTTCCTGTTTAGAACTCTTTTCTTGCATGGAAAGATCAACTTAGGGCTTAGCCTATATAAGGCACTTATTAGGTTTAGGTTTAGTGTGGAGTCAAGACGGATTCTCACATTAATATACCTTTAGTCACCGCCTCCATCATGTTCTAAGTGTTTCGGAGGTTTAAATTATTTGTGGAGTAGTCGGAGATGAAGGTTATGTTATGATTGATATTTATTAATGTAAACTATATTTCATAGTTTATTCTCTCTTGGTAGTTACTCTTCTTGCATATGAGCTCGAAAGATAAGTATGTGAGAAAAACTCATTTGCCTAGCATCGAGAGATGTAGATTCACGAAACGAGAGAATACGGTCTTTGCTCATGGGAATTGACTAATCCATCAAGGATTTTAACGACTAATAGGATGCATGTGTTATGTTGTTTTTCACCCTTGATTCACGCCGGGAGGTATCATCTAGACATGGTGTAACCCCTTAAACCAACCTAAAAGAAATAGATCGAATCTAGGAAGTCACGTTTGAAAACTTTACCCTCAAAAAAACAATTTTAAAAATTATACTTGAATTAAAAATAAAATCATAATGATAACATAAATATCTCAAATATCTCAAAGTTTACAAAATAATAAATAATAACCTAAATATCTAAAAATAGTTTTGCTTGAATAATTAAATAACTGAATAAAATTTGAGATCCTCCAAGTACGGTATCGCCTAAAGTCAAAGATCTGTAAGAGAAAAACCTAAGAGGGGGTAAGCTAAAGAGCTTAGTGTGTCTCTAAGGTACAAATATAAACAATAAAACACAGTTTTTAAAATTATTTTTCAAAAGTAATATTTTAAAAACTAAAATACGGTTCACATAAATAATTTTATCAAGAGTAAAGTTTTGGAAAAATAAAAATCATGATGTATGAATGATATCATACGCAGAATGCAGTCCTATACTCCGAACGCCAAATATAGTGGTGGCTAAACCAACCGATCGCTGTGGAGGTAGTTCCCAGAACCCCTCACCCCTTATTTCATCAAAACACTGTATGGTAAAACCACCTTCCTCCATACACAATCCCACCTCATGCACACAAACAATATACTGTAAAATGATTTGAAAATCCAAAAACAATCACAATTTAATCCAAAATCACAATTTATCTAAAATCTCAATTTGTCCGAAAACACAAATTCACGGGATATAAAAAAAACATAGTTAATTCAAAAGTGTGAAATCTCAAATCCAAAAACTTTAATATTTCTCAAATCATAATGACATGTATGCATGATAACACAAATGCACAATCAAATTCACTGGACAAAAATTAGACATGCTAGCAAAACACGATTATTTTTCAAAACACAAAATATTAAGCAAGTCACGCAAAAACTATATTTTCGGAAAACATATATAGCATCAGTAAGAGAATACACCTTCGCCATTGATGATTGCTTAAAAAGGCTATTATTTACTATTCTTTTTCTCAACAATATGTACTCATTACCCACTAATTTGAACTGATACATATACTTATTGTTAAATAATCAATATTTTGTTGCCACAACATATAAAGATGATATTTGTGAGAAAAAAAAGGCTTTATAGCTTGTTTTTGTGTAGTTGCAGGAATTACCTGCCGAGGAAGTAGCAGTGCCGAGGGCAGAACCAATACCAAGACAGCAGCACTACCGAAGGCAAAAGCAATGCCGCAGCAGCAGAAGTTCCAGTACTGATGTTGGGCGATTGAAAGAAAAAAATGAGCTGAGAATGCCTGGACTTGAATCGTTTAGATTGGAGCTGATTAGCACGTGAAAAGACCAAGTCAAAGGCCACACGGGAATAGTCTTCTAGATAAAATTAAACTTGGAAATATTATATTTTTATTACTTGTTTCCTACTCCAAATTATATTCTATTTAGGAAAAGTTACCCTAGGTCTAGACTATAAATACATAAGTCGTCCAATATATAGAGGAGAGACGAATTAGAGAGAAAGCTTTACCCTAAGAATTATGTTCTTCAATAGAATATGTTTTAAGTTTTCTTAGGGTTAGGTGAAGGTTGTCGAATATTAGTGTGAGAAGATTGTATTTTGTTTTTTCGTTTCAATACAATAAGAATATCAAAGTTTGCTTATCCTATTGCCATTCTTTGTTCTTACATTCAAACTCGAGAGAGGAGCTTGTAAGTAATCCATTTATCTAATATCGAGAGAGTTAGATTCACGAAAGGGATAAGTGTGGTGTTGTAGACACTAACTCGGCCTAAAGTTAGGTTAAAAGTTTCAACGGCTAAAAGAAATGTGGGATTGGTCGGTGATTATAATTGATTCACGCCGAGAGGTATCATCAAGGACTAGTCATCAACAGTATTTCGACTTAGAGATAAGCGGAATCATTCAAGGAAACTTTGCCGAGCTTTGGTAATTCTGCCCAAGAGCAAGAGATTGCCGCGGCAGAGAACATTGCCGTTGTCGAGACAGTATATGCAGTACTACCGAGGCAGTGTAGTGCTATTGTATTGAATAAGAACAGATCAATCGAATCCAGTATATGATACAACTGGATCCTACCCATTCTCTCTATTCGTTCTCAACCATTTTATTTAAGTTTTTGTTCTTTAGTTATTCAACAGATCTTTTTACTTTTGATTTTATTTTTTTAACTTCAGGAGCAAGGAAGGAGAATGAGGCATATTAAGTATACCAGTCCTATGGAGAACGATATTCGATAAATACTTATCATTATATTACTTGACGTGTACACTTGCACTAATCACGCTTATTTTACACGCGTCAAGTTTTTGGCGCCGTTCCTGGGGACTGGCAACAAAATTTTGCTTTCTTTAATTTTCTTGCTTTTAAGTTGTTATTATATAAAATATGTATAATTTTTTTAAAAAAAAATTATCTATTTTATCTTTGGTGTGTGACCAGGGCTAACCCTAGTACTCCCTTACGTGATATAGACCCAGAAATCGAAAGAACTTACCAAAGACTAAGAAGACAGATCCAAGGAGCCATGGCAGTGAATCCAGGAAATCAGAATCTACATGAAGGCATTGGAGTCCAGCAACAGCAACCTCTGCCGCAACCACTACCAAGTTAGCTAACTGTCAGAGACTTTCTGGTAGAAGATTTAAATGGATTAAACCTGGAGTTGTTACACCAGAGATTGAGGCAACCCACTTTGAACTTAAACCAGTAATGTTCAATATGCTCAATATTATTGGACAATTCAGTGGGGCTGCAACAGAAGATGCCAAACAACATCTCAAATACTTCATGGAAGTATACAATTCTTTTAAAATCCAAGGAGTACTTGAAGAAATTTTGAGGTTGAAACTCTTCCCCTATTCACTGAGGGATATGGCCAAAACTTGGGTAAACAGTATTCCGGCAGCATCAATTGGATCTTGGAGTGAACTCTGCAGAAAATTCATTACGAGATTTAACTCTACAAATTTATATGATAGAATCCGTAATGAGATCACTTCATTTAGACAGGCTGATGACGAACCTATGTACGAGACTTGGGAACGTTACAAAGAGTTACTAAATAGATGTCCACTACATGGATTCCTATTATGGATGCAAGTAACCATGTTCTATAATGCCACCAATGCCCCAACTAGAATGATGTTGGATGCCTCAGCAAACAGCACACTCCTTGACAAGGCCCCGGAAGAAGCTATAGAGATTCTAAACAAACTCACAAGGAACGATTTTCAATTTCCTACTTCTAGGCAAGAAGGATTAAGATGCCATGTCATAGTAAACGAGTTAGAAACCAATAATTCAGTGGCAGCTCAGTTGGCATCATTAACAAAAATGGTTCAGAACATGCAAGTACAACAGAATACTCAAGAAGTGAAAACTATAAATTCTTCTGAGTATATGCAAGACGAGGAAACTGGATTTTATATGGGAAATTATAACCGGAACAACAATATAATATCAAATACATACAATCCGGCTTGGAAAAGGCACTCAAACTTTTCATGGAGCAACCCAAACAATGCCTTAAACCCCATCAACCAGACCTCCAATTATCAACCACTGTCGCAACAGCAGATGCAGCAGTCACTGCCGCAACAGCAGATGCAACAGCAACAACAACCTATGAATTCACTGAAGAATACTCTCAAGGCTTTTATGATAAAAACTGAATCATATATGGCTGAGAACAGTAATTTCATGAAGAGGACTGATGACTTCATGAACAGAATAGAGATGAGGCTACAAAACCAAGATGCTGCAATAAAATCATTAGAAACCCAAATTGGTCAATTTGATGTAAGAAAAAATACAAGACCATAAGGGGGATTACCTAGCAATACTGAAGTTGCTAAGGGAACAGCCCATGAACAATGCAAAGAAATCACAAAAAGAAGTGGCCTACAACTGAAAGAAACAATGGGCAATTCAACAACAAAAGCTCACCAAACAATACAAGAAGATACAGGTAAGGAGGACTTGGATGTTGAGCAAATTGAGCATGAAGACGATGCCCCAACAGAAAGCTCGGCAGCACCTGTACTACATGCCGAGGCAGAAAGAAAAACAGTGGTCTCAGGTATAAAATTTCAATCTAATGAAACCCTGGATGAGATGAGACCACCACCACCTTTAACACAAAGGCTGAACAAACAGAAACAAGACCATCAATTCAAGAAATTTCTTGAGATTCTGAAACAAGTCCACATCAACTTGGCACTTGTTGAGGTAATCGAACAGATGCCCAACTATGCTAAATTCTTGAAGGACATTGTGTCTAAAAAGAAGAGTCTATGTGAGTTTGAGACAGTGGCAGCAGTTGAAGGGTGCATGGCAATGTTACATAATCGCATGTCACCCAAATTGAAGGATCTTGACTGTTTCACTCTACCTTGTGCGATTGGGAATAACTATGAAGGAAAGGCCCTGTGTGACCTTGGAGCAAGCATCAACCTAATGACCAAATCAGTTTTCCAAAAACTCAACATATGAAGGGCAAAACCAATAACAGTGCTTCTCCAACTTGCGGATCGATCATACGTGCACCTGGAAGGAAAAATCGAGGACATACTGGTAAGAGTCGATAAATTTATTTTTCCAGCTGACTTTCTTGTCTTTGATTGTGAAGCAGATGAAAAACACCGATCATCCTGGGTAGACATTTCCTTTCTACTGGACGCACCTTAATTAATGTGGAAAATGGAGAATTGACTATGAGAGTCAATGACCAACAAGTCAAACTTAATGTCTTCCACAATCTAAACAATTTTGAGGATCCAGAAGAGTGCAACGCCATCTATGACAAACACCAAAATATCCTGCCTTGGCAGCATGCTCGGCAGAATGTTTGGAAAAGGAATTAAATCCACAATAGATGCCGCACACAAAGAAGAACCTGATAAGAATGACCAGCAATCACAGAAACATCATCTCGGCCATAAAGAGAGGGACAAATTGGGAGATACATTTTCATGCACTCCTCTAGTAACTTAATTTCTTTCCTACTCTTTATATTATTATATTAGGACTAATTTAGGTTAATGATTTTAAATTTTGTTTTTATTTATTTAAGTATATTAGTAATTATTTTTGAAATATTTTTATCTCATATATTTATTTTTAGGATAATAAAGCAAGAATAACAAAGAAACAAGTGTACAGCAAGAAGTCCACTGCCGCGGTAGAGCATAGTGTCAGAGTCGCAGCAGTTATAACGGGCAAAAATAGTATAACAGTTATCTATCGAATTTTCTACCGTGATAGTTAATTCCAACAGTTAATATTTTAAACGGTAGAAAAGCCAAACGGCTAGAAATTTAAACGGCGATATCTGCCGAGGCCTATATAAGCAATTTCTTTGTTGAAACTATTCACTTTGCATTCTTTGTTAATCTTGCCAAATCTTCCTCACAATACTCTCTGCAATCTTACCTGCATTCTTGCATCTTTTCATATCAATTTTCAAAGAATTTCTCACCAACATCCCAAATATTCAAGAATCATCCATGGCTACTTACAACTGCTTTTATCCTGCCGCTGTTGCTCAAAGATTCAACAGATCTTTTTTCACTGGGCAGTTGTGGGAAGAACAAGGATTTCAAATCAGGAAAGAGGAGAATTTTGACATCGACAACTACTTGATGGATAAAATTACAAACCAAGAATGGAATTCTTCTACACGCAACCACGACCGGCTAATGCAACAATAGTGCGAGAATTTTACGCACATCTGCCAAGCGAGGGCAACCTATTTGTCCACTGTCGAGGAAAGCCAATCCGTCTTGACGCAGAAGTAATTAATGACTTTTATAAAATCATCCCCATCAGTAATCGACATACCGAATTCATTGAAGGGATCACCACCCAAGACTACGAGCTAATCAAGGATGACCTCTTTTACAGTAACACTCAATGGGAAACCGGTACCCATAAAGGTTCGGTGACAAGGCAAAGCCTCAAAGCCGAGAAAAAAATGTGGTGCACATTTTTCAAGAGATTGGTGTTGATCCAGTCAATTATCAACAAGAGGAGCATCGATGTTTGAGAGATCATTCTTCAAGAAATTTATGATTGCGGTAAGAAAGAACAAGATCCTTTATATTTCCCTTGTTTAATATTTATCTTGTGCACTGCTGTAGGTGTCCCAATAGAAGAAACAGATGAATACACAAATCAACGGCAACGCTGGACCAGAGAATTCTGCCACAGAATAATGCAGATAACGCAAGTAGAACCAGTGCAGGCAACACCCCAAAAGTTCACTGCAAACTACACTGTCAAAGGGCAGTACACAGCTGACGTACCAGGCACTGCCGAAGCCCCTACCACAGCAGATCCATACCATGAGATTTGATGCGTGTAATAAAAGTGCAATTGAGTACAAGTGTACACGTCGCCAAGTAATAAAGTGATAAGTATATCGTGTATCGTCTCTACATGGATTGGTATACTTAATATGTCTCCCCTTGTTCCCTTGCTCCTGAAAAATAAAGTAAAAATACAGATGAGTGGCTTTGTTTAAATAACTAAATAATTAAATAATAAAACATAAAATAAAAGGTTGAGAACGATATAGAGAAAGTGGGTAGAATCCAACTGCGTCAATTAGTGGATTCGATTGATCTTCTTCTTGTCCAATGCAATTGCACAACACTGCTTCGACAGTACTACATATACAGCCTCAGCTTCATTAGTATTCTCTGTCGCGGCAATCTCTTGCTCTTAGGCAGAGGCATCAAATTTCAGCAAAGTGTCCATAGTTGACTCCGCTTATATCTAAGTCAGAGTGCTGTTGATGATTGGTCCTTGACGATACCTCTCGGTGTAAATCAACGATAACCACCAACCAATCCAACACTTCTTTTAGCTGCTGAAACCTATCTCTAGGCCAAGTTAGTGTCTACAATACCGTACTTATCCCTTTCGTAAATCTACATATCTCGATGCTAGATAAATATATTACTTACAAACTTCTCTCTCGAGATTGAATGCAAGAACAAGGAATGGGAATAGGATAAGTAAACTTTGATATTATTATTGCATTAGAA
Organism: Abelmoschus esculentus; assembly: GCA_035048815.1. Taxonomy (NCBI): domain Eukaryota; kingdom Viridiplantae; phylum Streptophyta; class Magnoliopsida; order Malvales; family Malvaceae; genus Abelmoschus; species Abelmoschus esculentus. Next base: position 17,658,796 of record JAUCBN010000003.1, read on the forward strand.
CAAAGAAACAAGAATCAATCTCCTCTCACTAATATCTACAACCTTCACCTATCCCTAAGAAATTTAGAACCTAATGTCGTTAGGTACAATTTTTAGGGAGAAGGATTTCTCTAAAATCGGCTCCCTAAACAATGTGGTCGGCTAGGGTATATATAGTCTTAACCTAGGGCAAACCTTTCCTAAATAGACTCCTACTTGGAGTAAGGAACAAGTCTTCTTCAAGGGATCTGATATTTCTAAGTTTGCCGCCTTCTAAAAGGGTTTTCCCGCTTGGTCTTTGACTTGGGCTTTTAGTGCGCTAGCCTGGTCCAATTAGTGCGCTGCATCTTCTAGAATATTCTCTATATTTTTATCTTTCATTGCGCCTCCAATGTTGGTGTTGTCATTCTAGATGTTGTCGCGGCCTTGTACTCTGCCTCGGCCTCAACACTACTACACTGCTGCTTCGGCCCTGGATATTCCTGCATGTACAAAATATGTAATAATATATGCATTCTCTATAAATATTGACTTTAGAAGTAGTGATAACGGAATATCCAATATTGCGTAAAGAGTCCATATTTCAGTTCAAGTAGGTGTATAATAGATGCATAAAGTACCATGAGAAGGGTAGTAAATAATTGCCTTTTCGGCACTCATCAAATACCCCCAAACTCGAACTATTACTTGTCCTCAAGCAATGCAAGACATCAAATTGCTAAACCTTACTCCCCTTTGGTCTTACTTTTCCATCTCTTCTCCCCACCATGGTTATGTCTATCTCTCTGTTTTAGCCATTAGTTTACCCAAGGACTTTTACTAAGAAACAAGCTATAAGGCTAGGTGAGTGTGCGCGTTTTATGGAAAAGGTTGATTCAAGGCTTTCTCAGATAAACTCTAGGTTCAAGACAAATAGAATTTAGACTAAAGCTGTCTCCTTAAAACAACAAGTCTTGAGCCAATTTCGAGCACCTCAAGATATGCGTTTTTCTATTTTCTTCTTTTTCTTCTTATTTTTTTTCTTATTAATCACCTATTTGGCATACTAGAGCCAGTTTTGGGCACCTCTAGCATGAAGGAGAGAAAAACTAGAGCCAGTGATAGGCACCTCTAGCTATTTTCCCAAAAGGTTCTAAGTCTTTATCACCTAAGTTTATTAAAAGAACTCCTAAATCAAACAAGTCCAAAAAGTGTTTCTTTTCTTTCTAACCCTAAAGCAAGCTTCTAAGTATTATTCCACGAGTATCCTATGGTTATCCCTTCAAAACAGAACTTGGCCATGGTAAGGAGAAAGATTTCTATAGCCTTAAGGAGTAAACTAAAGCAAAGCTAATGTAGAGCAGTGCAAGATTACAAACAGTAATTCAAGAAGAGAGAATATTGCAAAAATTTTAGAAAAAAAAAATTTACTCCTTTTTCATGGTAATGTCGCGGCAGTGGGTAGCCTCAGCAGTGCTTCTGCACCTACAATCTCCCCCAAACTCAAACCGAGCATTATCCTCAATGCTTAAATCACACAGCAGATAAAATTAATAAAACAAGTAAAGATAGTAAAGGGAGAGTTTCTTGGAAAGATTCTGAGAAAAATAAGAGAGTTTTGAGATTGTAACGAATATAACAAGAGAGAGATTGAGTAAACAATTCTAAAGAAACAAGAATGCAAGAGTGAATAGCTCAAGAGAAAGAAGGTGCTTATATAGGCCTTGGCTATGTAGCCGTTTGAACTACTAGTCGTTTGGTCTTTACTGCCGTTTGCATTTACTATCGCGACAAGAATCTCGGCAAACTAGTTGTTACCCTATTTTGCCCGTTGGGACTGCTGCGGCTCTAACACTATGCACTGTCACGGTAGCAAACTTCCTACTGTGAACTACTTCTTTGTTATTCCTGTTTTATTGTCCTAACCTAAAAATATAAACATCAAGAAACATTCAAAATAATGAGAAGATAATTATTCCTAAATACCATAATTAAGAGAATTCATGAAAATACCAAATAAAATAAAAGAGAAAATTAATATAAAATAAGAATATAAAGAAAACTTATGGAAAGTCGTTTCTGATATTTCTTATAGTCCATTTGCACCCTCCATCGAGTGACAATTCTACCCAAAAAGGACTGTCCATAATGAATACGGATAGTCCCCTTTGTATTATCATGGTGGAGGTATCATTCTTTCATTTTCTCTTGTAATACATGCATGTCCTCCATCTTGATATTGTTTCTGAAGGCAAAATAAATTGTTAGAAAAAATTATATCAACATTCAACCACTTAATTATCTCATTGTCATTAACTTCCATCATAGTTGGATATAGCCTTCGATGTTGTGGCAATTGCTGTGATAGCCAATTGTCGTGGCAATCTTTTGCCAAAATTCGGTGTAAGTCAAGTGAAGAACCATCTTTCTTGAAGTCTTCAAGAATCAACCCACATTGTTTCTTATGCTTCTTAGTAATCTCCATCAGTAGAGACTTTAGCTTGGAACTAATATTAGATGAAATTACCATAGAAATATCATCTTCCAAACAATCATATCCTATTTGTGATGGCTTCAAATCTTATAACATTGACTCCTCGAAATGTACTTGCAATGAAAGAGATGAGTTTTTAAAGAATTCAAAAAGTTCATTAAGTACCATCTCATTTTCCATTATTACGGCATTGTCATCTTGTTGATCGAACATGTCTTCATGTAACTGCCCCGGAAGCTGTGAGTGAGAGTAATCCTCAGCTTCCTTTTTCAGCATCATTGCTGCCGTAACATTCTGGGAATCAGACTCCTAAAAATTTTCTAGAGCATTACTCTCATCGTCCTCGTTGAATGGTATCGTGACATTGCCCTGTTCAGGCTTCTCTACTACCGCGACAGGACTCTCGGAAGACTCATCCACTGTTTGAAAGTCTTTCTCATCACATGTTCTAAACTCAGAGGTTCCGGAATTTTCTCTTTCTCCTCTAGTGTTGGGATTTCAGTATCCCCAAGGATTGATTGTTGGGTTATGTTATCCCTGGCATGCAATTGATTTTCTGAATCCCTTAAGGGTGTATCCAATCTAGCTATATATGCATCCATGAACCTTGATTGCTCTATCATAAATTCTTCAATTCTAGCCATTGATGCTTTCAATGTTTCCTCAAGTGAATTTGGATACTCTCGAGAAGAATTATATTGCCATGGCATATCTATAACATCAACAAAATTGTCATGATAAAAAAAATTGAGCGTTTTGATCATACCATGAAGGATTTTGTTGTTGGTTCCATCTATGGTCCTCTCTGTGGTCATAGGTTCCAGTATTGTATATGCAATTGCTAACTAAATGATCATCTCCGCAATTGAAACAAAAATTTTCCCAAGCATAAACTTGTTGGGTTGCTCTTGGTTGGCATAGATAATCATCAATTAATCTAGGAAATTCTTGATTGGTTCGATTCATATTTTCCAATATCAACTCCCGAATAGATTTGCTTCTTTCTTCTTGCATTTTGAACCTTCAACATGAAACACACCTATAAAACCTTTTATTTTTTAAGAAAAAGAAAAAAGAAAATATGTTAGTAAAAATCATAAATAAAGAAGGCAAGAAAAATAAAGAAGACAAAATTTAGTTGTCAATCCTCGGCAACGGCGCCAAAAACTTGATGCGTGTAATAAAAGCGTAATTGAGTGCAAGTGTACACGTCGCCAAGTAATAAAGTGATAAGTATATCGTGTATCATCTCCACAGGGATTGGTATACTTAATATGTCTCCCCTTGTTCCCTTGCTCCTGAAAAATAAAGTAAAAACACAGATGAGTGGCTTTGTTTAACTAACTAAATAATTAAATAACAAAACATAAAATAAAAGGTTGAGAACGATATAGAGAAAGTGGGCAGGATCCAGTTGCGTCAATTAGTGGATTCGATTGATCTTCTTCTTGTCCAATGCAATTGTACAACACTGCTTCGACAGTACTGCAGATACAACCTCGACAGCGTTAGTGTTCTCTGTCGCGCAATCTCTTGCTCTTGGGCAGAGGCATCAAAGTTCAGCAAAGTGTCCATAGTTGACTCCGCTTATCTATAAGTCAGAGTGTTGTTGATGACTGGTCCTTGACGATACCTCTTGGCGTAAATCAACGATAACCACCAACCAATCCAACACTTTTTTTAGCTGCTGAAAATCTTAACCTATCTCTAGGCCGAGTTAGTGTCTACAACACCTTACTTATCCCTTTCTTGAATCTACACCTCTCGATGCTAGATAAATATATTACTTACAAACTTCTCTCTCGAGCTTGAATGCAAGAACAAGGAATGACAATAGGATAAGCAAACTTTGATATTATTATTGTATTAGAACAAAGAAACAAGAATCAATCTCCTCTCACTAATATCTACAACCTTCACCTATCCCTAAGAAATTTAGAACCTAATGTCGTTAGGTACAATTCTTAGGGAGAAGGATTTCTCTAAAATCGGCTCCCTAAACAATGTGGCCGGCTAGGGTATATATAGTCTTAATGTAACACCCAACCTGGATGTCACATTGGGCCTCCGGCCTAAAACCCGTATTTTAAAATTTCCTTTAAAAGTCCAATAATAAAATCACATAGAGTCCAAAACTAATTCCATAAAGTCCACTTAAATTAAAACAACCCAAAATAATTTAAAGTAAATCGAAGCTCCAAAATTATTACAGACCATTTAAAAATATTCGACCCAATTAAAAATAACATAGTTATAGATTACAAATAGGTTTCGATATAGTACTATGCCCACTACATCTCATAACTGTACTCTGATAACACGGTCGATGCTGAAAGTCGAAACCTTGATGGTGCTCCACGAAACCCACTTCACCTAACCTACGCAAGAAAGCAGATTTCGAACGCTGAGCCACACAAGCTTAGTGGATACGCCAAACTCGGCCAAGATCACGCATATCAAAGCAGTAAAGCATGGCATATAAATCACATGCATGGTATGATGGTCTAGCATGTTTGCCTATCACATGACATAAATGAGATGTATATTATCGCACACAGCATATACAAATCAATCAAAGCACACAAGGTAGTGAGGACCGCGTCCACCTGATGTTCCGCTTGGATTTTCTATGGATTTACTCGGATTCCATCCGTTGAAACTATGTGGCCAAGAAACGCCACCTCAGGCAACCAAAACTCGTACTTACTGAACTTGGCGTACAAAAGCCTATCCCTCAACACCTGAAGAACAACTCTAAGGTGGTAGTCATGCTCCTCCTCCGAGCGTGAATACACCAAGATGTCATCAATGAACATAACTACAAACTGGTCTAGATACGGCTGAAAGATCCGGTTCATCAAGTCCATAAAAGCTGCAGGTGCATTCGTGAGCCCAAACGGTATCACTAGAAACTCATAGTGTCTGTACCGTATCCTAAAAGCGGTCTTCTGGACATCCTCACCCACCACCTTTAACTGATAGTACCTTGACCTTAATTCAATCTTGGAAAACACACGGGCACCCTTCAACTGGTCAAAAAGATCATCGATCCTAGCAAAGGATAACGATTCTTGATCGTGACCTTATTGAGCTAACGGTAGTCGATGAACATCCTCATCGAACCATCCGTCTTTTTAACAAACAAAACAGGTGCTCCCCACGGTAACACACTCGGTCTGATAGAACCTCTCTCAAGCAACTCCTGGATCTATTGTTTTAACTCTCTCATCCCTGCTGGTACCATACGTTACGGTGCTATGGAAACCGATACCGTACTAGGCAACACCTCTATCCGGAACTCCAACTCATGATCGAGAGACAAACCAAGTAACTCCTCTGGGAAAACGTCGAGATACTCGCAGACTGTCCTCAAGTTCTCTAAAGCTGCGCTGCCAACACTCGTATCCACCACGTGAGCTAAGAAAGCCTCACAACCTTGCTGGATCAACCTCTGAGCTGACAACACTAACACTATATTTGGTAAACACAGGTTCCTTTCACCCCTCACAACAAGCTTAGAACCATCTGCCACTTTGAGCTTCAAACTCTTAGTTCTGCACCCCAAACTTGTATCGTTTTCGAACAACCAATCCATCCCTAGGATTGCATCGAATTCCTGGAACGGCAAGACCATAAGATCGGCCGGGAAGGTAGATCCCTACACTTCGATCGAACACCTTCGATACACCTTATCCACCAACACATCCAATCCCAAAAGGCTTGTCACACGAACCCCCATCTCAAGATCCTCCGCTGGTAACCCCCACTGCTGAGATATCCCACTAAGGATATACGAGTGGGTAGACCTCGAGTCCATAAGAGCAACTATAGGTACAGAAAACAAACTGAACGTACCTGAGATCACATCTGTGGCTGCACATTCCTCTTATGCCCTCACTGCATACTGTCTCGCTGGTGCTCTAGCTATGGACTGAAAGGTACCTCTAGAAGCATGACTAGCTCCGCCACGAGAGAACCCACGACCTCTCTGAGTCTGAAACATAGTCCTCTGAGCCTGACCGGGAGAAGACGTCACAACCTCAGGACAGTCCCTCACAAAGTGCTCCGAAGACCCACACTAAAAGCAAACTCTAGCATTGCCCCAACACGGTCCTCGATGATTCCGACCATACTGATTACAAACCTGAACACTTACACTCCTCTATAAACTCTCGGGACCCTCAACAGAAGAAGACATAGACTGTCTCCTACGTCCCATTGACTCTGACCTTTGGTCTGACCTCAAACTCTGGTTCGATGCTCCTCTGTTCTGGTTCCAACGGTTCCTACTCCAACTAGAGTGGGACTGAGAGTTACCCGCGTGACTCTGACTGGCTCCACCGGAGACTCCCTGGCCAACAGACGGCCCACAGGTTAAACCTTGAACCTGCTCTAACGATTTAGCACTGGCAGATAACTTAGAAAACACTATAGGTGGTCTAGCAGTAAGATAAGTTTGGATATCCTTCCTCAGACCTCTCAAGAACCTCTTGCATCTCATCTTCTCGGTAGCAACAAGCTCCGGGGCATACCGGCTCAACTGAAGGAACTCCTACTCATAAGCGAAGACCGAATGGCTCCCCTAAACCAGATGGGTAAACCGCTCCCTTAGGGTGTCGGTGTGAGTCTCACCCACATACTTGCTCTCGAACTCCTCAAGAAAGTCCTTCCACTTAGGATGATGGGGATACCAACCCTGCTCAATAGTCTCTCACCACTCTTTTGCGTTGCCCTTGAGAAGAGACAACACATACGATAGCTTATCCTCTAACCTCAGCCTCATCTGTCTCATAATCCACCTTGTGTCGTGCAACAACTAATCTACCTGTACGGGATTATCCTGTCCCGTGCCAAAGAAGTCGACAACTCTTTGTCTTCGCACCCTCTCAACCGGTGCCTCACGAGGCGTAGAAGACAGCCTCGGTATAGCTCTCACTATCCTGCACAGAGTACGGTTCAACTGAGCAAAGTAGTTGGCCCCTTGACCAACTGTGTCAACCGATGGCACCTCCTCATCGGGCTCATACTCATAGTCGGAGTCTCCTCCTCGAGAACCCCGACTCTCCTCCTGATCTCTCACGCGTCTAGGCATGCTTAGCAACCTCTGCACAACAACCACAAACAGGATTACACCATCGAAATTTCAGCTTTAAAAGAAGTACTATATCAACTCATGGGCAAGTACTAGTCTAACACCTATATAACACACTAGACTAACCCGGGGACTCCTAAAACCGACTCAACCTGGGCTCTGATACCACTAAATGTAATACCCAACTCGGATGTCACATTGGGCCTCCGACCCAAAACCCATATTTCAAAATTTCCTTTAAAATTCCAATAATAAAATCACATAGAGTCCAAAACCAATTCCATAAAGTCCACTTAAATTAAAACAATCAAAAATAATTTAAAGTAAATCAGAGCTCTAAAATTATTACAGACCATTTAAAAACATTTGATCCAATTAAAAATAACAGAGTTACAGATTACAAATAGGGTTCGACATAGTATTATTCCCACTACATCTCATAACTATACTCTGACAACACGGTCGATGCTAAAAATCCAAACCTTGATGGTGCTCCACGAAACCCGCTTCACCTAACCTACGCATGAAAATAGATTTCGAACGCTGAGCCACACAAGCTTAGTGGATACGCCAAACTCGGCCAACATCATGCATATAAAAGTAGTAAAGCATGACATATAAATCACATGCATGGTATGATGGTCTAGCATGTTTGCCTATCACATGACATAAATGAGATGTATATTATCGCACACAACATATACAAATCAATCAAAGTACACAAGATAGTGAGGCTCACGTCCACACAGCATCGGGATCCCATACTCAAGGATGAGGCCCGCATCCATATAGCATCGGGATCCTACATCCGGGATTGAGGCCCGCGTCCACACAGCATCGGGATCCTCCAAATCCCATACTCAGAATGTCACATCGAGTATCTTCGAATGAGGTCCGCGTCCACACAGCATCGGGATCCTACACTCGGGATAGTTGTCAAATCATCATCCGGAATGTTACATCGGATGGCCTTCATCGTGTTGCAACACTTATGGATATCTGGATTTCCAACATAAAAGACTCAAACCACACAAACGATCCACCTAGGATCTATCACAACAAGACATATTAATCCTTATCATACTTAAGTCTTTAGGGGTTCTGATTATCATCTTAGTTCGATGATTCATTCTATAGCTTTCAGATTAAAGTATTTATTTATTAAGATCATTGAGCCCCTAAATTCTACTCAACTTAGCCAAAATACATAGGGGTATCGATACCCTTAAATAGGGTATCGGAACACCCTGTATCGATACCCACCTAAAGAGGGTATCGAACACATAGGTATCGATACCAGTATCGATTCCGTTGACCAACTTCAAAAGTCAACCAAAAGGGGAGGACCCGTTTCGATACAGGTATCGATACAAAAAGTTTCTAGACTCCTTAGGTATCAAAACAAGGTTCGATACCCCTGAACAACAAGCCAAAATGCTCTCATGGGTATCGATACCTGTAGGTCGAGTATCGATACCCCCTGCACTAAGGACGAGTCTGCACTTAAAAATTCTAGAGTGTAATACCCCAAAATTTTTTAAAAAACCTAATTTTAAAATCCCTAATTAAAAACTCTTTTTAGATTCTCAATTTCTGAAACCCTAATTTTTTTTTGAGGTTTTAAATTGATTTTCTATATTTAAGGGAAAATGTTTGAGATAAGATTATAAAGTTTTGAAAGTTTAAATGTGAATTTAAAGATTAAAAGTTAAAGTGATGTTTTAAAATTAGATGACTTTTTGGATAACTAATTTGCTTTTAAACTAAGATTAATTATTTTTTTTTATTAAGAGTTTTTCTACAATCAATCTTTTTATTAAAAATATTATTTTATTTAATTATTATTTTATCAAAACTCTTTGTTTAATATTATATATATTATATAAAGTCTCAGATAAAGATAAGAAGCTCATTTAAAATTATATAATCTTATTTTTTATTATTATTATATTTATAATATGATCTAATAGAATTTTAATTCTACTTAAGCTCAGTTATTTTTCTCACTATAAATACATATTATGATCTAAGAGAAATCACTACATTATTTTTCCTCCATCAAGATTCTTTAAAAACTTTGTTCTCACTCTTTATTTTTGTCCGAGATCAAAACTATGTTATGCAATAATTTGAGTCGCTTTGGCTAAGGTGTGTTCTCTTACTGGTGCTAGATGTGTTTATCTAAAATATATATTTTTCTGTGACATGTTTAATATTGTGATTTTAGAAATACATAAAACTTTCGGATTTTGAAATCTTACACTTTTGTGAGTAATTATAATTTGAAATCCTTTGAATTTGTATTTTCGGATAAATTATGATTTTGGATTGGACTATGATTGAAGTATGTAGTTGTGATTTGTGTTTTGCGTACATCTTGTTTTGCATTGTTTTTCTAAAATATTACCCTTGAAAAATAATTTTATAAATCATGTTTTTTTTTTGTTTTTATATACCTCTTTGTGATATGCTAAGTTCTTTAGGTTACTTCATCTTAGTTTTCTCTTACAAATCTGTGGGCTTTAAGCAATTCAATACCTAAAGAATCTTATATTTTATCTGGTTATTTTATTATTTAATATAAAACTAACTTCTAGTCATTATTATTATTTTTAGAAACTTTGATGCATTTGAGAATTATAGTTATTTCAGTATATATAAATATTTTTCTTACTTTTGAAAATTTTATTTGAACCATCTGACTATAATACTATTTTAATGAGTTTTGAGATAATGTATTTGGAGAATTTTAACTCTTTTCAAGTCATCAATTCTTAATTATAATTTTAATTTTGGGTTTTAACGAATTATTAGGTATTTAAATATTTTAAAGTTATGATAAAATAATATAAATTAAATTAGTTTTGAGGGTAAAGTTTTTAATGTTAACTTTTTAGGTTCGAACTATCTTTTCTTGTGCTAAATATGTGTTTTCTTTTTGTGCTAAATGTGTGTGCCTTTCTCACGTTAAATATGTGTGTTTTCATGTGTTTAAATGAATATATATGTGTGTTCTCTTACTAGTGCTATATGTTTTTTTTAAATATACTTTCCTGTGATGTGCTTTGAAAAATATTCGTGTTTTGCTATCATGTTTAATTTTTGTATTGTGACTTTGATTGTGTATTTGTGTTTGAGAAATCACACTTTTGTGATTAATTATGATTTAAATCATGTGAATTTGTGATTTTGGATAAATTAAGATTTCGGATTAAACTATGATTTAAATACGTAGTTGTGATTTGTGTTGTGTGTACATCATATTTTTGTATTGTTTTTTCTAAAATATAACTCTTGAGTAATAATTTTATAAACTTTGTTTTATCGTTTTTATCTTCATCTTTAAGATACGTTAAGTTCTTTAGGGTTACTCCATCTTAGTTTCTTCTTATAAATCTTTGGACTTTTGGCAATATGGTACCTGAAGAATCTCATATTTTATTTGTTCTTATAATTGTTCAATATAAAACAAACTATTAGATTTTCAAATTATTATTATTATTATTCTGGAAACTTTGATGCATTTGGGAATTAAGATTATTTTCAGTATACATAAATATTTTTTTTATTTATATATTTAGTTTGAACCATCAGATTATAATATTAATTTAATAAGTTTATGAGATAATGTATTTTGGGAATTTTAATTATTTTTAAATTATCAATTCTTAGTTATAATTTTAACCTTCAGATGTGATGAATTATTAAGAATTTAAATATTTTACAGTTATTATGAAATAATATAAATTAAATTAGTTTTGAGTTTAAAGCTATTAATGTTAACTTCCTAAATTCGACCTGTTTCTTTTTGTGCTAAATATATATTTCTTTCTGTGTTATTGTCGAATAAATTCAAATGTGTCTCTTCTTCTTGTGCTAAATGTGTATTCTTTTCTTGCGTTAAATATGTGAGTTTCCACGTGCTATTGTTAAATGAATATAAATGTGTGTTTTCCTCTTGTGCTAAATGTGTGTTTCTTCTTGTGCTATTGTAAAATGAATTTAAATGTGCATTCTCTTTATGTGCTAGATTTTCTGTGTATTATACTTATCCGTTATTGAGACTTTACGGTATATCGACATGCTATATGATATTGTGAACACTGTGTTACACTATGAGATTGAGATCAGATTTACTGAACTGTGTGATTCGTGTACTATACGGATATCTGTGTTGTGACATGAGATCATTGGCATTTATTGCATTACATGTGCATGGGGTGGATTGTACGGAGGAAGGTGGTTTTACCACACTGTGTTTTGGCGAAATAAGGGGTGAGGGGTTCTGGGTTCTGGGGAACTACCTCCACTTTGATCGGTTGGCTTTGCCACCACTGTGTTTGGCGTTCGGAGTATGGGACTGCATTCTCTGTGATATTGCATTTTCTGTGATATTGCATTCATCACTCTTTGTGTTTATTTACTACGGAAGTTATATTATAATTGTGATTGTGGTTTGAGTGATATTGTGATTTTTGACTGCACTTTAGAGGCACACTGGGTTTTATAGCTCATTCTTTTAGTTTATTTTTTTTTCAGATGTCTGGCCCTAAGAGTTGGTACTTGGAGATCTCTACCGGACAATATTTTTTTTCCAGTACGGTTATTTACAACCATTTTTATTTTAGTTATTTTGGGATTATCAGGGATCTAAGATATTTTAAAACCTCATGCATAAAACTGTTTTATCTATTTTTAAATCAGAATATTTACTTTTTAATTGTGCTTTTATCTTTTGGTTTACAAATTGGTTTTTTATCACTTTTTAAAATTTCTTGACATAAAAGTTTTAAAAACAATAATTTTAACCTACCGTACTCTTTAAGTTAAAATTAAGGGGTTACATAGAGTTTCACCCCCAAACCTCACCTAAACGATTTCAAAGTTTTCCTACTCATTTCTAAGTGTATTTAGGATGTTTTAACATCAATTTCCAACCATTAAACACATAAACTCGGATTTAACCATTAATGACCCATTTTCAAGCAAACCAAGCAAGACAACACACATACATGATTTTTTTTCTATATACTATGCATTCTACCATGAATGGATGGTGAAGAAAGAGTTGGGAGTACCAACCTCAAGCAAACAAAGTAACCAACACGAGCTCCACACCTCTTCAAGCTTTTCCCTTTCCAAAGCTAGATGATGGTTCACAAGCCTCTTTACCTATAAGAGAAAGATGAAGAACGGATTAGGCACACTTTGGGGAAGATTTTAGAAGCTTAAAACACTAAAAGGGTATAAATTTAAGGCCCTAAAAGTTTATTCCCGAGCTCAAGCTAAAACCTCCATAAAACCCTTCTCTCCACTAAACTAGCTCATCCCTAACTTGTTTTATAGATCCTTGGAAGCCCTACAACCTTCCTTCCCAACCAAAAATGAGATCTTTCACCAAACCGATAAAAACCTCACATTTTTGTTCTCGCTTCCCTTGCTACAAAGATGAAGAAGGTGAAGAAAAAAGAGAAGATGAGCTCACTCTGTAGGAGGAATTAACTCCCCTACACCCCTCTTTGTCATCTAAAAAGGCATTTATCAAAGTGCCCTCACCTACAACTTATAAGTCCAACAAGCCAAGGCCCCAACAAGCCCAAAACCATAAAAACCAAGCTCAAAACCAAGGCCCAACGTCTCGGGTTAACCCGACCCTTGGATCCGACTTTGGTTCGTTACACTTAACCTAGGGCAAACCTTTCCTAAATAGACTCCAACTTGGAGTAAGGAACAAGTCTTCTTCAAGGGATCTAATATTTCTAAGTTTGCCGCTTTCTAGAAGGGTTTTCCCGCTTGGTCTTTGACTTGGGCTTTTAGTGCGCTAGCCTGGTCTAATTAGTGCGCTGCATCTTCCAGAATATTCTCTATATTTTTATCTTTCATTGCGCCTCCAATGTTGGTGCTGCCATTCTGGATGCTACCGCGACCTTGTCCTCTACCTCGGCCTCAACACTATTGTACTGATGCTTCAGCCCTGAATATTCCTGCATGTACAGAATATGTAATAATATATGCATTCTCTATAAATATTGACTTTAGAAGTAGTGATAACGGAATATCCAATATTACGCAAAGAGTCCATATTTCAGTTCAAGTTGGTGTATAATAGATGCATAAAGTACCATGAGAAGGGTAGTAAATAACTGCCTTTTAGGCACTCATCAAGATTCTATAAAGGATGACAGACATGGACCTCCGACAGCAACGATATATAGAGTATCAGAGAGACTTCAACAACACTCTCGCACACATGATGACACAAAATTTCCCCTCTCATGGAATGCAATTTCCAGAATTCCCAGCAAATATATTTATGCACCCTACACATAAACTACCCCTGCCCTAGAGGCTTAGAATCAACAAACACTTTTGGGACTTGTTTGATTTAGGAGTTCTTTTAATAAACTTAGGTGATAAAGACTTAGATTCTAAGGAATATGACTAGAGGTGCCTATCACTGGCTCTAAGAAATTACTCTTCTTCATGCTAGAGGTGCCCCAAACCGGCTCTAGTATGCCTAAGGAAAAGAAAGAAAAATAGAAGAAAGCACAACTCTTGAGGTGCCCAAAACAGGCTCAAGTGATTGATGTTTATAGAAGAGAAATAACCATTCCAAATCTACTTGTCTTGAACTTAGAGTTTATCTAAGAAAACCTTTAATCGACCTTGTCCATAAAAACCCACACACTCATATAATCTTATAGTTTGTTTCCGAATAGAAATCCTTGAGTAAACTAAAGGCTAGGAGTGAAAGATAGACATAGTTATGGTGGGGAGAATAGATGGAAAAATAAGACCAAGGAAGAATAAGGTTAGGCAATTTGATGTTTTGCATTACTTGAGGACAAGCAATAGTTCGAGTTTGGGGGTATTTGATGAGTGTTTAAAAAGGCTATTATTTACTATTCTTTTCCTCAACAATATGTACTCATTACCCACTAATTTGAACTGATACATATACTTATTGTTCAATAATCAATATTTTGTTGCCACAGCATATAAAGATGATATTTGCGAGAAAAGAAGACTTTATAGCTTGTTTTTGTGTAGTTGCAGGAATTACCTGTCGAGGAAGCAGTAGTGCCGAGGGTAGAACCAATGCCGAGGCAGTAGCACTACCGAAGGCAAAAGCAATGTCGCGACAGTAGAAGTTCCAGTACTGATGCTGGGCGATTAAAAGAGAAAAATGAGCTGAGAATGTCTAGACTTGAAGCGTTTGGATTGGAGCTGATTAGCACGTGAAAAGACCAAGTCAAAGGCCACGCGGGAATAGTCTTCTAGATAGAATTAAACTTGGAAATATTATATTTTTATTACTTGTTTCCTACTCCAAGTTATATTCTACTTAGGAAAAGTTACCCTAGGTCTAGACTATAAATACATAAGTCGTCCAATGTATAGAGGAGAGCCAAATTAGAGAGAAAGCTTTACCCTAAGAATTATGTTCTTCAATACAATATATTTTAAGCTTTCTTAGGGTTAGGTGAAGGTTGTTGAATATTAGTGTAAGAAGATTGTATTTTGTTTCTTCGTATATAATAAGAATATCAAAGTTTGCTTATCCTATTGTCATTCTTTGTTCTTGCATTCAAACTCGAGAGAGGAGCTTGTAAGTAATCTATTTATCTAATATCGAGAGAGTTAGATTCACGAAAGGGATAAGTGCGGTATTGTAGACACTAACTCGGCCTAAAGCTAGGTTAAGAGTTTCAGCGGCTAAAAGAGGTATGGGATTGGTTGGTGATTGTAATTGATTCACACCGAGAGGTATCATCAAGGACTAAGCATCAACAATATTTTGACTTAGAGATAAGCGAAATCATTCAAGGACACTTTGCCATGCTTTGGTAATTCTGCCTAAGAGCAAGAGATTGTCGCGAAAGAGAACATCGTCGCTGCCGAGACAGTATCTGCAGTATTACCGAGGCAGTATAGTGCCATTATATTGAACAAGAACAGATCAATTGAATCCACTATATGATACAATTGGATCCTACTCATTCTCTTTATTCGTTGTCAACCCTTTTATTTAAGTTTTTGTTCTTTAGTTATTCAACAAATCATTTTACTTGTGTTTTTATTTTATTAACTTCAGGAGTAAGGAAGGAGAAGGAGGCATATTAAGTACACCAGTCCCTGTGAAGAACGATATTCGATAAATACTTATCATTATATTACTTGACGTGTAAACTTGCACTAATCACGGTTATTTTACACGTGTCAGCCATATTAAACTCAAACAGAAATAAAGAATGAAAATATAGGCTTTACCGCTTTAGAGAATCTTGATGGAAGAAAATAATTGATGGTTTTCTCTTAGACCAAAATATAGAGAGAGAGAAAAAATAAATAAGTCTAATTATAAGTAAAATTCTATTAAACAATAAAAATTTAATAAAAATAATAAAAAGATTGATTATAGATAAACTTTTTTCAAAAAAATAATTAATCTCAGTAAAAATAAAATTTTAATTTAAAAACAAATTGTTTATCCAAAAGTCATCAAATCACTTTAACTTTTAATCTTTAAGTTCAAATTTAAAAATTTCAAAACTTTATAATTTTATCTAAAAAATTTTCCCTCAGATTTCGAAAATCAATTTTAAAAACCTCAAGAAAAATTAGGGTTTCAAAAATTGGGAATCTAAAAATTAGGATTTTTAATTTAGGATTTTAAAATTAGGGTTTTAAAAATTAGGAATAATTTTTAGGGTGTTACACGTTGGTCTCAACAATTCTCTTCGCTTAGGGATAAGGAAGAAGATAATTAAGGATGCTCTATCGAACTATGGAATGTTGGATTGTCAACAAGGCATAAATCCACCTAGGCAGTTGCGGCGACCCTTAGTGCAATCCGTCAAGGCGACAGTTCAACTCATTGCATTAATAAGTGGATACTTAACATAACTGGATTCTTCTCTACAAAACACTCAATCTAGCCTCGCTTTTATCATATTATTTTGTTATTTAATTTTATGCTTTTATAGTTATTTTAATTATCATTCAACCTCTCAATTTACTTGTGCTTTTTAGTTTTCTTAGTGCAGTTATAAGAAGTAGTAATCGACTCAGTCTTCGTGGGATCAATATCTTAAATATTACAATCTGACAAAGGTGGAATTAACAAGGACTCTATAGCCTCCATCAGTTATTTTGGGCTTTTGAAATGAAATTTTTGAAATACGGGTTGAAGGACGGAGGCCCAATATGACACCGGTTCGAGGATGTTACATTATCTAACACATGGGTTTAATTTTGATACACAAGCTTGTATATTTATATTATAAACTTAAATATTAAATTATTAAACTTAAGCCCAAAAAAATAAATCAAAAACTCTAAACTTTAAGTTCTAAATGCTAACCTTAAATTTTAAACATTATAAATCAAACCCCTAAACTCTAAACCTTAAACTAAACCCTTAATCTCTAAAATTAAAAGACATATAAACTAAAGTTTACACAACTTATATATCAATGATTTTTTCATTGTACATTGCTTTATCGACTATACTAATTTTTATAACATTTTAAATATTTTACTTTAAAATTTGATCTCGTAATTAAATTTTTTTACTCGACTCTTTAAACATTAATGGTTAAAGCTTGTTTTAAAATTTTCATTATAAAATACTATTTTATTATATTATTATTTACATGATATAACAAATTTAAAATTTTATTTGTATACAAAAATCTAATAATTATACAATTTTCATCATAAAGTCAATATTAATTAAAAATAAACAACTTGATGGACAATAAAAAATAAAATTAAAATCCAGATAATATATATAATATCTGTATATATCTGCAAATTGCCCAATTGCAACATCCTTGGAGATTTCTTTGTACTTTTTGTCTTTTGCAACCGGAGAATTCTCATTTTGTAGCCATTTTCAGGTTTTTAATAATTCACAAAAAAATTTACTACATTATAGTGTGGGAGCCACGTTGGCAGTTGAAGATGTTGACCTTAATTTTTTAGTATAATTGTTTTAATTCTCTTATAATTTTAAAAATAAACAAATTGAATCATTCCCTTAATTTTATGATTTAAATATCTTTTAAACATTTTTTAAATTCAAAATTGGATAAATCAAACTTTTCCTCCATTTTTAATTTTTGAATTGACGTAAATAATTAAGATTTAATAATTAATATCCTTTACATTATACCGTAATATCGCATCATTTTATTAAAGTAGATTAATATTTATGTTCGGTTTTAAATTTGTATAATCCCACACAAATATATATATATATCGATTAAATTGCTAGTATTCGAGTCACCTAAGTAGAACATGTATATATACCGATTAAATTGCTAGAATTCGAGTCACCTAAGTAGAACATGTCATCATTTATTAGAGAAATCACTTATTGAAAATCCTTTTTTTCTACATTTTAGTATTATGACATAGTAATATGTGTTCTTTCCTCTTAAATAGAGGTGACAAATGGGTTAATCGGAAGGTTTCGATTATGGTCATTTTAGTTTAAATTATTTCAGGTTTGACTAAATGCGATTCAATATCAGTTCAGATCTGGTTCTGATTTAGTTATGATTTTGAGTGGTTTTATTTGAGTATTGAGTCTAGTCATATAGGGTTGGTTGCTTTTAGGTCAATTCGATATTTTTTGGTAAGAGATCACCTAATTTTATTCGAGATTTCATGTCAGTAAGTAAATAAATTTAAATTTTTGGTGAGTAGTGAGGAAATTCACATTCAAAATTTTTATTTCTTTTAATATATATCTCTTCTTTATTTTGAGTTTTCTTTAGTTCGAATTATTTTTGTTTCAATTTTATGTTGGTTCAATTAAAATTTGATTTTATTTATTTTGAGTTTAAATCAAATTTAGATAAATAATTTTAGGTTGATATTGAGTAAATTGATTTAAATCTCAGATTTCATATCAAATTTTCCGGATCTACTCTTGAATATAACCCTTTTAAAACGTACACAATCCATAATCTATAATAAAAAAGGGTTTAAGTGATAAATATGTGTTCAAACCATAACCTCATTTTCTAAATAGGTGCTTAAAATATTTTTTAGCCAAATAATTGCCTAAATTTTTTAACGTTATTTAACTATGTGTCCATCATGACAGTTTGTTAATTTCACTGTTAACTTTTATTATCTTACACGTATTAATTTCTTAAATTTTTAAAATTATATTTAAAAATAATTATAAATTAATAAAACAAAGTAACTCTAGAATTTAGTGAATAGCCAAAAATTTGAAATCCCTAACATTCTAAAAACTAAATCATGATTCGACTTAATTTTATTGTTGATTGTCACACCACCACCCACCATATATCTTTTGGTGGACCATAATAACTATTTACCCTTATAATTTTTTAAATATTTTACAATCGATCATAAGTAGTAACGCCATCACCCACGTCTTTGAAAATCGACTATAATTAAATATTTAAAATCGTCGAATAGTTCATTCAAATGATTTGTAATGAACAACGACATAACGAACGATAAACAATGAACGATGCGTGAGTCGCTCAATAATAAAAGCATTTAATTTTGTCATCAAATAAACGACCAATATCGTTGATAGTGATTAGATTTTATGGTTTGAGGATTTAAAAATTATTTTAAGATATTTCAAAAGATTTATTTCATTTATTTAAAAAATTCTACCATGTGTCATACTTTTATTAATTAAAAAATAATATACAATTATGGTAATGTCTATTTAAATAATATTAAAAATATTAAATATCTGTTTAATTTTTTTGAAATTTAAATATATATTTAACATAAAAATATTTTAAATATTGATTTAAAAATATAATTTAAATAATTATTTTTGCAGGCTTAAAATTAAAAAAAAAACTTTCTCTGTCCTAAAATAATATCCTTTATTGATTTTTAAAAGTTAAAATTTTTAAATTTTGACTATAATTATATTAAATATTTTAAATAATTAAATTTTATAAATTATATATCTAAAATCTACTCGATTAAAAATTTTTAAAATATATTTTTTATATATATTTTTATAAGACCGAGGGAGTATTAAATCGCTGGTTTCACCAAAATGATTTAAATATGGCAAAATGAACACAAAAGGAAAACCTTCCTCTCTCCTTATCCATTTATAAAATTTGAGTAGGCCCACATTCCAACATAATAATTAAAAGAATAAATAAAGAAAATTCTGAATGCCAATCTATTTGACATGAATCTGAATCAGCAGATGCAGAAAAAGAACAAAAACAACCCTCAAACCACCCAACCAATCACAATGGATAGAATTTTCTCCGTTGAAGAAATGTCAGACCACTTCTGGCCTTCCACCACCGCCGACTCCGGTGGCAACGACGAAAAACACGGTTCTAAAATGAACCGCAGTGCTTCAGAGTGGGCTTTTCAGCAGTTCCTTAGAGAAGAAGATGACAAGAAAGGTGGAGATCATAACGAAGAGGAGGAAGATAAGGAAGAACTGAAGAACAAGAAGAATGGGTGTTTTGAGAATAATAATAACAAAAATGTTCCTGCAGATTTAGAGGATTATCAGGCTTTTCTTAAGAAGAAGCTTAGCTTGGCTTGTGCTGCTGTTGCCATGTCAATGGTAATTCTTTTCCGTTCTTCATTAGGATTGCGAGAAAAAGTTCAGATCTCTAATGATATTTATTTTCTTTTGCAAAATATGGTATTCTTTTTCTGGGTTATGTTTGGTTTCTGAGAAAATTTAAAAGGAGAATTTGGTTGTTTGTCTGGATGTTTATTCGTTTCATTTGATTTTCCATTTTGGGTTTACTGAAAAGCTAGATTTCCCCCCTTTATCAGCTCAAAAAAGTCTACATATGTTCTAAAATCTGAAACTTTCTCTTTGGTGCTTTGGCTTGTGTACCTCTGGTCTAAGTTCCTGAGAAAGTCAAGGTTTTGTTTTGAATGCTAGTTTTAATTAGTTCACAGTTAAATTGGTTATTTATATTGTTTTTGGCCTCTAAGTATCAGTAAATCATTGAAATGTTCATTTTTAGTATTAATAGAAGTCATTTTCTTTGGTTACTGGATTTTCTTTCCATCGTTGATTTTGGTTGGACTTTACCAAATTGGAATAAACTTGCCAAATTTGGTTGTGCTCCATTTTTTATGATTTTTAGGAGTATTTTATTAGAAAAAATGTGTATTTCCTTAAAACACCTTGTAGGACAAAGGACTATGGAGATATTAGTCAAGTGTGGGCTATACTTAGCTTGCCTTGTTCCTCATGACTCTGTAACTAGCTGGAAATTGTAAAATGTTGTAGAAATTCTGTTGATTTCTTGTATCTGACGAGTTTTATTCGATGAACTGAAGGCCGATGCATTCATGTCACTCTTTTCTCAAACTCGAACTCAACCAAGCTCATGGTTATAGTTTTAAATCTTATATGCATCTTTTATGTTAATTTGTCATCCCTTCCGCTCTTAAAACTTCCAACTGAGTATGTTTATGTACATTTCAAACAGGCATCTATTGTAAAACCTCAAGACAATGCTGCTAGTGCCGACTGTGGATCACAGGCATCTAATGCTGCACAATTGGGATCCAAAACTGTTTCAAAAGGTTTAAAGTCGTCACCAAAGTTTCTTACGAGCAACTGTTATTTTCAGTTTTCTTAATGGTTTTTGATTTTCATGGTGGCATGTGAATTCGAGTTCTCAGGGTAATGTAATCTTATGTATGATGTTCCTGTTTTACTGAATATATAGGAGCTGGTGACAAGGATGATAAGACTGTGGTTGGAATTTCTTCTTTTACCGATGGACAGAGGGAACTTGGAGCTCAGGTGAGGCCTAGCACAAGTGCGGGATTGTCAATAGAACAGTCAGAAGAGGATGAAGATGAAGGAGAAAACGGAACAACGGAGAACATGGATCCTGCTGATGCGAAACGTGTAAGAAGGTAACCCATTGGTTCTTTTATGTTGCTTCTAAATTTGGTATAACGAATGCTGTGGTTGGTTCACATTATAGTTGTTTGCGCTGTTCTGTTCTGTTCCAACCAATTGATCCGTATGGTGGTTCAGGATGCTTTCAAACCGAGAGTCTGCTAGGCGTTCTAGAAAAAGAAAGCAGGCTCATTTGACAGAACTTGAGACACAGGTCTTTTGCTTGTCTGCCTTTTTTTCTCTCTCGAATATCGTCTTGTTTCCATTTCGTCTTCGAGTTATGAATGTCCTAATCCATTATTTATTGTAGGTTGCTCAACTAAGAGCTGAAAATGCAAACTTGTTGAAACGTTTGACTGACATTAGCCAAAAGCACAATGAAGCAGCTGTTGACAACAGAGTTTTAAAAGCTGATGTTGAAACATTGAAAGCAAAGGTAATTGATCATTGATCCATTGGTCTTAAAATTGAGTTCCTTTCAGTATCTTGCTAGGCTCATGCCTCGTTGAAAATTCGGCTTAAAAGTCGAGACTCAAGAGATATTCGTGGCTAACATGATAAGAACACAATTCGTTTTCAAAACCGAAATTTTAGAGATCTTCATATGGCAGATGTTTTGGAAATCACTTCTCAATACTATGTCCATTGGTGACTACTTTATATAGGTAAAAATGGCTGAAGAGGCTATCAAAAGAACTACTGGTTTGAACCACATGTTCCATGCCTCCCTTGAGATGTCAACAGTGGGCATCTCATCGTTTGATGGAAGTCCCTCTGATACATCAACAGATGCGGCTGTTGCAGTGCACGATGGTCCAATGTGTACCCTCTATCCTGCAGACACTCCTATATCTAGTCATCACCAGAGAATCAACAATGCACTCGCAGAAATTTCTTCAGTTGAAAACATACAAACAAATTCTGGAAGATCTGCAGTAACAGGAAACAAAAACGAACGGACGGGTTCTTTGCAGCGAATTGCTAGCTTGGAACATCTGCAAAAGCGGATCCGTGGGGGTGTGAGCCCCTGTGGATCCCAGTCGAATGGGAAGCAATAGGAACAAAGCATACAAGCTGAGTCTGAAGAGAATTACTGAAGAATGTCTTGGAACTTGACTAAACTATTGTATTCTTTCTGATTTAACTAGTGGAAACAATGCTATTTTCTAGGTTAATTATGCAGTAATGCCAACTGCTACATTAAAACTTTAAGCTAGTCGTGTGATATCTGCTGGAAAGTAATTAATTAATCTAACCGGTGGTCGATTCTACATTGCCATTTCCATAGCATGCTGTAGATTTTCCGATATATCTTGTTAGCCTTTCTTTTAATTCCATCCTTAAGATCTATTAGTGCTTAGTATTGCAGTAGGTTTTTTTTCAAAAAAAAAAAACTAATAATGATTATAGTAGTCTTTGTTCTAAAATATAATTTTCACTATTTGACATCAACCACTCAATCACTCTATTGGTATCAATGGTGCTCAAACTCGTGACCTCTAGAAACAACCACTCCTTTAACCACTTAGGCTAGAGGACTCATACATATTGTTGTAAGTTATATATATAAATAATACCTAATATTTTAATGTTATAATATATAAAATATATCAACTTAAATTATCACAAAAATATAAAAAATATTTATATTAATAAATATATATTTTTTTCTAATAATTGTATGTATTCTATTAAAAAAATAAAAAAATTAATTAATATATATAAAGTTTAAATTAAAAATATTTTATTAATTATATCTTTATAAAAATTATAAATTTATAAATTATAAATAAAACAATAGTAAATGAAGGTTAAATTTATAATTTGACTCTCAAAAATATTTTTTCAACTATAAAAGCTAAATATTTTAGTTTTTGAGTTTAGGTTGAAAAATATTTTTCAAATGCATTTTTTTCTCTAAAACTACCCGTTTAATATTGATTTTGATCTCAAATCAACTTTAGAGCTAAAAACTAGTTTAAAAATTAGCATACTCTTAGTAAAAATATTTTTTAAGTGTTTTTAGTTTATTAAAAGCAAAAAAATCGCACCTCCATATTCTTTCTTACCATCTCCACTTGTCGCCACCTTCCAGAAGAAGCATAAACATTTGATAAAGCTATATAATCTTCACTAGTAACAGGCACATGTAGAGAATTATTTGGTGGTTCTAGCCGAAGCAGAATCTTCCCACTTTCTCATCCATTGCGAGATCTCCATGAACAGTACATGCCGCATAGTATTAAATTACAGTCGCGGTTTCTATCGTAATTGTAGTTACGGTGTTGCGGTTGCGGACGTTCCGAACGTTATGTAACGCATAACGACTGAAACGGTCGTGATTTATTTTTAAAAATTCACAATTTTTCTAGAATATTATTTATATGTATATTTTGACAACCATATTTTAATATTCTAATATTAATATATTAGTTTATGTATTTTATTTAATTTTTTAAAACAAAATTCTAATTTATAAATAAAAACTATTAAAAATATAAATTATATAAACAATATAACCATAATTTTAATGAATAACATATAAATAAAAACATACTAAAAATCATATAAATACTGAATAATGCTATATTTTAACACTATAATTTTAGTCTTCAATCCACTTAAAATACATGCATACAAATATAAAAACTCCACTTTTGATAATTCACCACCAAAATGAATGTCGTGGAGGATCTAAAGTATTTGTAGTTTCGTCATTGCCTTGATTTTTATCATTTTCCATTCCATATGAAAAAGACATCATATTGTGAGCATTATATGATGCATCGGTAGGAGGAAATATCTGATGTGGTAAATTATAACCAGACAACTCATAGTTTGGATTTTATTCAAGGTAAGGTGGATAATAAGCATTTGGTTGGTAGGAATGAGAACCTTGAGATGACTCACTAATTTCATTATCATTTATAGCTAAACTATGCGACGATGAACCTGCAAATGAATCATGAAAGTATTCACTCATCCTCCTATGAGTTCTACCACCACCATCCCTTCTATTTTGTAAACAAAAAGGTGTATTTGTTCTGAGCAAACCTAGATCAGTAACATACGATTATTTGGACACTTCATCATTGCCATAAGGATTATCATCCTCACCATCATCATCATCACCGTAATCATCATCATTTTCGTTATCATCACCGTCACCGTCATCGCTACTTGAAGTTGATAGTTGAGCACTTTGATCATTGTACGAATCATGTGAACTGTCATTTATATCTTCACCCTGCACATCTTCATATGTTTCATTAAGCAACTCTTCAGATAACCATGAGAAATTATATTTACTGTCAAGCATAGGATCCTCTCTTTCTTCAATCCATACAGTTAATGGATTATCATCTTCAAAAATATTATCGAGATTGATCGGATTAAAACTCATTTCTATTTCTTGTGTATTTTTTCTTCGCATATGTCGTAGCTTCAATCTCATATTATAATGAACATAAACTAATTTTTGAAGCTTTTTATGTTTGAACCTGTTTCTCATCTTTATATGAATCAAACTTAATGTACTCCAATTACGCTCACAATTTGAAGATGAAGTTGTCTGGTTTAAAACTTTGACATCAATGCGTTGAAGTTGAGATGCATAACATCTATAATTAATCCACCATTCAGCTGCAAATAATAAAACACGATTTGTAAAGTATATATATATATATATATAGTTTTATTATCTATGAAATTATAAAGATAAAATTATTTTTATCCGGATTAGTTTTCAGAATTGCAGCTTGAGCTAACAGTGTTCCAAAAGAATTAACTTTATCTCGATATAACAACAACTAAAAATAAATAAATTTTTAGTTATAACATGATAATTTATAAGTTTATTTAAGAATTTAAGTATATAAATACATACTTGATTCATTGTCAAAATTTGATCATTCATGGTAGGCTCTATTCGTTGTATAACTTTTTTAGCTCCATTCATAATTTCATAAAAAACTTCATCCGAAGAATTGTCTCCATATAAAAATTATGGATTCAAAAAATATCCTATAAAAATAATATAATAAACATCTAAACAAAATAATATAATTAAAAAAATAAAAAAATTTATAAAGTATCAGCATAATGTAAAAGTCAGCAACATAATCTTATACTCTCACGCATTGCAAAAGTTAAAATAATATAATAAATTGTCGTTCTTCCCATTCATTTTTTGATCTTTTACTCTCACGCATTGCAAAAGTCAACTCTTCGTCTTCATTGTCACTATCACCACAATCCTCAGGATCTCCTAATTTTATTCTTTCTTCTAATTCTTCTTTTGTCCTCTGTCTTGGAGCTTTTTTTTTATATTATTTAAGTTGTTCAACAATACTTTTTTGACTTCTGCCGAAACATTTGGACAAGATAATACATTTTTCTTTTTTTTTAGCCAAATGTTCTTTCAACCTTGTTATTCCTCCTGTGATAATTTTTTCACAAAATTTACATTAGATATTATTTCGAGAACCTTCAACAGCTTCTGCCCATTTCCAACCTTAGTCATCACTACGGGTTGCATCTTCTTTACTTTTTGAATGAGACATTTTTCATATTTACACATAAATTTTTACTTATTGTTCTATAACACTATAAACTATAAAAAAAAATCTCTAAATAACGGTGGATAAAAGTAATAGAACATCTACCACTAAATATTAAACAAAGACACAAACCTCTAACAAGCAGTAAAAGATTTTATACTTACATTTTTTTCAAATTTAGAACTCTCTTCAGTCACTACTGCCCAAACCAAAATAAAAAATGCATGGATCCTTCAGGCTCTATGAGTTTCTCAAGCTCTGCAACAAGTAAATAATGCTATTTAATATCAATAAAAAATACTAAAAATATTATTTTTTTACTACCAAACCTTCAAAATAAATGAAACAAAACAATACAAATATAAAAAATAAAATAAGATAGATATATTTTAATTTAAAATATAATAATAATTACTTACCATGACAACATTTGTGAAGAAGTTGAGAAGAAATTTGAAATTGGTTCGTTTACCCTAAAAATGTGAAACTGAATCTTTTAAACCCCAACAAAGTATACATAAAAGTTGATTCCTTTAACCCCAGTAAAGTATACATAAAACATCGTCCACTTTAATTAATTTATTTTTATAAATTTTGAAAATTGACAAAGTATACAATTTTTTTTACAACATATTTCCTCGTATTGTACAACATATTCTCTTT
The DNA here is from genome assembly GCA_035048815.1 of Abelmoschus esculentus. Taxonomy (NCBI): domain Eukaryota; kingdom Viridiplantae; phylum Streptophyta; class Magnoliopsida; order Malvales; family Malvaceae; genus Abelmoschus; species Abelmoschus esculentus. The sequence continues at coordinate 17,685,471 of JAUCBN010000003.1, forward strand.
ATTTCAACTCACAAGACTCTTAAAGAAAAAATATATAAATATTATATATAATAATAATAATAATTCATTTTATTTTATTTATTTATTATATGTATTTTAAACACTAAAAACCAAAATATACAACTTAACTTTAACACTTTATCTTATACATCATTTTCCCTTTATTTCATGATAGAAACTATATAAAAAATATAAATAAAAATATTATATATATAATTATTTATTTTTATATATTTTTTGAACACTAAAAAACAAAATATACTAATACTTTACTTAAATGCTATTTTTCTTTTATTTCTTGAATAATAGCATAGTACTGCAAGAATATTATTTTACTTCCCGTAATAAAATCTTCAAGTTTTCATACTTTTTTTAAGGTTAGAAACTAAGGCTAATTGATCAATCGATGTCATATTGGTGTAATTAATTTATTAAATTTTAATCTATTCAAGTATTTTATTTATGGAAATTTATATTTTGGACTATAATACATTCGAGTATTTATTATGACGATGCGGTGTTGCAGCGCAACATAAGACCTATTGCGGGGTTATGTAACGGTTTCATACCTTAAAAATCGTGATGTGGTTCCTCTATCACGTTGCGCTTTTAATGCATCGCGGGTACCTTGAAAAATGTTATGATGCGGGCGTTACACTACGTTGCGGACGCAATTTAATACTATATTATACACGCGCTTAATAAACTCCACCCCAATATGGCATCAGGTTTGATTGGCATCTCTATGATGAAATTGTAGGCTTTATGTAGATATTCTGTCGTTAACGCTTTAAAAAGTATGTATCTTATATCTTTTACTTAAGATTTAATTTTATTTTAAGTTCATTTATATTGTATTTAGAAATATTTCATTTGTATTTACATTAGATTAAGTTCGTATATTTTTATTTTTAAAGACATTGTTTGAGAAAGGTGTGTGTTTGTTGGTGTTGTGCATGTTTGCTAAAATAAAATTAGAGAAAAGAAGAGATGTTATAACATATTTAGTGCTGGATTTGACTATAACATATACTATAACATTTTGGGCGTACACGACAAAAATGTAGAAAAGATAAAAGTACAACTCCCAACCTTTCTCGTGATTATCTGGTCAGCTGCTATCCTCGACAGAATCAAAAGAATATTCCTTGTACATTCAGGGCATAAAGCCCTAGGCCTCCCCTATAAATACAAGAACATTGTCCTCATTTAAAAAAGAGACGGAAAGAAGACTGAGAGCAGACCTAAAATTCTGAGCTAAAAAGAAAGGAAAAGTGAGAGAAGCAAGAGAAGAAAGACGATCATTTTTCATCTTTTTTCTCGAGTCGAGCCTCCATTATTTAAGCTTCAAGCAAGGATTTTGTATGACTTTGAGAGAAGCAGCAAGTTAGAAGATATCACGACGTTGGCGTTTAAATTTTTTCCTTCCTTCCTAGTTTTGTTTTTCTTAACATTCTGTTTGAAAAATGTAACTTAAAAACGAAAGCTTGGATGTTCATCTTACCTTAACCATAAATTGATTTTAGTGTGGTTTAGGCTTATTTTGGATGCTATGTTATTTTGAATGGATGTTCACTATTTTTTTGGTTTATATCATGTTTTGTTCATGAAAGTTTCAACCTTTTTTCTTCATCCTTAGTTTGTAAGAGCTCTCGGGAGATTTTCATAGCTAGGGTGTTAGATTAACTTAGATCTCGGAGGACGCAAGCTTAGATCAACATGAATAATGATGTTATGCTGAGAAGCAAAATCCTAACTAATCATAAGGATAAGGTAGGATTTTAACGACTAAAAAGGGTAAAACTTTATCAATATTAGAAGTATTAGTGTTGAGACTTAGAGGTAATGACTTAGCATTTTTAAGTGATAGGTCTTTGACTAGGGGTAGTGAAGACATTTTTATTAAACCCTGTTAAATGTAATTAAACATGGTAAATAATGAATATCCATTATAAAAGCATAAGTCTTTGCAGAATAAGTATGGTTAGTTTTTACCTTGAATACTCTTCGTGTTTGTGCTTGTACAACTTATCTTGGTTACTCCTATCTTAACTTTCTTTATTGTTACAATATTTTAGTGCATTTACAGGTTTGCTTTGCATATTTTCATGCAAAAAATCAACTTTTATGTATGTTAACTACCTTTGAATTTCCTTCCCAATTCTCGTAAAAATAATCTCACTCACCCACTGAGAAAGCGAATCATTTTATAGTTTTACACTCAAGTAGATCAATAATTCAGTCATAATATTGTACATAAGGCTCAATCCCAAACATATTTCTCATATTGTGAAATAAGTGAAGCTCCTCTTCAACTAGTACAACATGACAACAAGTAGAAAACAAGCTACTGAAATTTATTGAATTAAGTTTAATACCAGAATCCTCCTTTGCATGCAAAAGTTTCAACGCTTCTTTATCTCTCCCATGAATATCAAAGCTTAGCCAATTTCCATGCAAGTCCAAGTCGAAACTTTTTCACTCTCATCAACCTAAAACACATAAAGTAGTATCAATGTATTCATATTTTACATTCATATAAACAAGATTAATTCTAATAAAAACATCATTCTCAGTCCTAAAAATTGTTTTCCTTATAAAACCATGAACATAATCTCCACTGAAAACCTCTCCCAATTGAGAGCAAACTGAAAGAACTCAACCCATGGTAGTATTAGTAGGATTATGCAGATCACTCGACATGTCTCTAAATAACACCAAGTCTTTCTTGCAACATTTATTAGCTCTCTCTTTGTGAAATATAGTCTTTAATCATAATATTTCAAGTAACACAATTTCTCTCAGACATTTCATCAAACACTCTTCTTGTTCACAAAATATCTTTATTATTTGCATAAAAATGAATCGATGTGGTCCTTATCAAAAGATTCGATAAAAAATTAGAATGAAAACCTTTCACATAAAAAATCAGAATGAAAACAAGCTTCAAGTGCAAAAATATAAGTGAAATCATCAAAAAATAAGTACCCTTTTAAAACCCAGTTGGTAAAAAAAAGATTGAGTCCATGGATTGGCTTCATCTTAACAGAGTGTTGAAAAGGAACAAACTTTAGCTGTGAAATTGTTCGGATATCAATCTTGCATATTAAGTCTTTTGTAGAGAAGGTAAAAGACAATAAATTTTAATTAATTTGGCAAAAAAATGTTGCAGTAAAAATCAAGAGAAACAAAATATTTAAATAGAAAAAAAGAGATAAAATAAAGGTAGGAGAGAAATTATCAGAGAAAGACCGAAAACATTTTTATTTTAAAATGTATATGATATTAAAATCTAATACAATTTAAAATTTTAACAAAATTTTAAATATAAAATGACGTCGTTTCAAATAACTAAAATACTAAAATCTATCATTTTATTAAAATAGTAAAATGATATATAACAAAACTCCATGCTTTAAGAATCTTTTTCCTCAAGAATTACAGAAGATAAAGAAGAAACAAAACTAATAAAAATTGATTCTAAATCAATCGAGTCTTTTAAATGATTGGATCATATATCAGTCATAATCTTTTTCAACATTTTCATTTTAAAATGTTCATGATATTAAAGTCTAATACAATTTAAAATTTTAACACAATTCTAAATATAAAACAACGTCTTTTCAAATAACTAAAATACTAAAATGTGTCATTTTATTAAAATAGTAAAACGATATATAACAAAACTCCATGCTTTAAAAATATTTGTCCTCAAGGATTAAAGAAGATAAAAAAAACAAAACTAATAAAAATTAATTCTAAATCAATCGAGTCTTTTAAATGATTAAAATTGATATCATATTTAGTATAAGGGTTAGAGATGATTTCATAAAAATAATGAAAAACCAATGTCCTCTAGGATAAAAACTTTTCCATGCCATTCAAGTTTAACACCAACCTGAAAGGGTTAACAAAATGTACTATGTATATATAATGATCACTCCCAATGAAATATGCTCTAAGTTCAAGGTTGTGTATAATGAAAACAACCTAAATTTTTCTAAGACCATAATACTTGTAATATTATTTAAATAGACACACAACTAGAGCACTAGACTAGTTGTGATAGTAAATGATATCAGGTTAAAGTCCATCGTGGTGTAAAAGTTCAAGAGCGACATAAAACAAAAAAGTAAATATCTTTGTATCATTACTATAATCATAAACAAAATCTTTTCAGATAATTTTATTTTGTGACTCTTGATAATAAACTGTAATGTTTTTTATACTAAACTAAATTGTAGTTTTAGTGTCATTCCCAAAATAGCTTCTATGATAATATAGGTTTTTTATACTATTAAGATCAAGCAATTATATATACTTTAAAAGAATGTTGTTCATATCGTAGCTTAAGTCTTGAACAATACGAGAAATATTAGCAGCAACATCACTAAGACCTCTAAGCTTTGCAATGATGGTCATCAAACAGCAAGGCATAACATGTGTAAGTAATTCTTTTAAAATTCCTCCAAAAATAAGTATATGATAATTTATATCATCTTTATTGTCAAAAATTTTATCATTTTTTTCAGAGAATACAAAATCTATCATTTCATATATACATTTAACGAAACCTTGATTCAACCATCATAAATTACCCTAAAAGCACCAAACACATAAGCTAAAAGGCAATTCAAACCTTTTTCTCCTTCAATATCGTTCAAAATTATTTTTAAGTGATTCGACGAATTATTCTTTATTACTCTTCTTAGCCATGTTAAATGTGATTTTCCTTCTAATCAAATTTTTCTCCAATTAATTTTTTAAAATAATTCAATGAAATTATGTAAGAAACATCACCAATTTAAATCAATAACCTGCCTGGATAACTTTCAATCAATTTCGTTTTTACGTCACAATACATATATACAATGACAACCAAATTCAATTTCCGATTAGTCTATCATGGGACAATATACTTTCTATATTCTTTAGGAGATGCAAAAATTAGATTGCTTCTAAAATCTTCAAAATTATTCGTTCAAGTCATTTCTTTATTAACAAGCAGTGTGTTTCTAAATATAAGACTAACAATTGCGTTTGTTTTTTCTCTAAAAAATTATCATGAAAATTTAAGGTTTCCATAATTGGATTATCAAACTTCCTATTCAATATTGATTCAACATTGCATACAAGATTCAAGTTCAAGTTATCCAAATACTAATAACCATGTCGACAAAATTCATGAATAGAGTCAAGTTCCCACATACCTTACTCAGATCACCTACATCCATTTTAGTTGAAAATTGAACTTCATCGCCTGGAAAATCTTGAAACTCTGTCAATCCTTCACACACCATATCGAAGTGCTTAATAACTTTAACCTCCTCAATTTTTATAGGCATTTCGTCAAACACATAAGTCATAGGTAAAATTTCCTTCACCAAGCCAATATTAGGTATATCAGTTGTTGTTAATTTTGTTGCAAATAACTCCCTGTTATTATATTGTGCTAAATCAACAGATAATTTTGTTGCCGGTGTCATACCCAAAATTTATATCGAAGGTACCATCGGACCCAACAATTTTTATAACATATCCTTTAGTTCTTAAACCTCAGAGTGAACGTCGTTGATTTTTACTTGGATCTCTTAAATTTTCTTCGTGAGAGTATTATCAATTTTTTCTTCCAATCGCGTTATTATCGTATTGAATTCATATTTTATTTTAGCGAGATAGTGTGAAAACGAATAGGTCGAGACAGATGGCTCTGATGCCTTTACTGCAGTAAAAATCAAGAGAAACATAATATTTGAATGAGAAAGAAGAGATAGAGAAAAGGTAGAAGAAGAGAAATTATCATAGGAAAACAAAGAATATTTTTATTCTAAAATATCGATGATATCAAAACTTAATATAATTTAGGATTTTAATTCAATCTTAAATATAAAATGACATCATTTTAAATAATTAAAATAATAAAATGTATTGTTTTATCAAAATAGTAAATGACGTATAACAAAAATAAGTTCTTTGAGGCCATTAGTGATTAACTGGGCATGAATTTGCTTAATTTGGTGTAAAGCTATTGTTTTTTTGTTGGATTTAAAGAAGCGAGAAGTTGAACATTAGACTATTTATTGAAATGACATCTATTTAATGATTGAACTGCCTAATAAAAAGTCTTGTTATATCTTACAAAAAATTACACTATCCATATTTATTTCAAATCATTCCTCACACAACTCGTAAGTTTACTAATAGCAGTTGAACTTATAAAGTAGCATTGAGACTATTTTTCCAAGGATTATATTATCTATAATTATATGATTAAAAAGTGAGGTTAAAATCTTGGCTTCGTTGGATAATTATTAATTATCGTAAAATAATGGTGTTTATTATATAATAAAATTATATAGTATATGTTAAACATACAAAGAATTTGTAAACAAATGAGAGAAACTTTTCATATATTCATTCCCTGAGAATAAGATTAGTAAAACAATGATTATATAGGCATGAGATCACACGAAATATGTGTATCTGATGCTCACTACAAAGGTGCCAAAATTAACAGATTTTTAACAAAAGGAATAAATGAGTGACAGCTGGACAAAGCTGTTGTAATAGCAACAACTCAACCTTTCTTTCTTCTTCCTCTCATTCTTCTAATATTTCCTGTACTTCTTCAACATCCAACATATAACTGACTTCTGAATTCATGAAATTGAGACACTGAGAGACATTTGGTAAGAACATCAGCAACCTAACTGGATGCTGGAACAAAGTTAACTTCAATAGCTTGTGACATAACCTTCTCACGCATAAAAAACATGTCAAGATCTACATGTTTTGTCTTGGCATGCATAACCGGATTTGCAGCCATTGCAACTGCACTTGCGTTATCGTTCTATATAATTGGAATTGAAGACACTGAAACATTCATATCTTTAAGCACTGCCTGAATCCATAATACTTCAGAGGCAGCATCTGCTATGCTTCGAAACTCAGCTTCAGCTGTGGACCTGAAAACGGCTCTTTGTTTACGTGAACTCCAACTAACGAGATGTGATCCAAGATATGCATAATGACCAGAAATGGATCGTTTGTCATAAGGATCACTTCCCCAATCCGCATCTACAAAAGAATGAACTTCTGGAACAATGGTTTGTTGAGAGGAAAACCATAGACCAAAATCAATTGTGGTCTTTAAATATCGTAGAATTCTTTTAACAGCATGCCAGTGGACCTCTAAAGGTTGTTGCATGAATTGAGCAACCTTATTTACCGAAAAAGCAATGCCTGGCCTGGTATGACAGATATATTGAAGGGATCCTACAATGCTACGATATTGGGAGGCATCCGAATCTGAAAGGCTAGTTTCATCGTTTTTGCTTAGTTTAAGATTAGTAGCCATAGGGGTTGGAACAATACCTGCATCTCGTATATCTGTTTTCACCAAAAGATCAACTATGTACTTCTGTTGAGATAAAAACATTCCTCCATGCATTTGTTTTACTTCAACACCCAGGAAGTAATGAAGTTCACCAAGGTCTTTAAGAGAGAATCTCTTATCAAGATTAGATATAACAGTGGACATATGATCTTATGATGTTCCTGTTATCAGGATGTCATCCACATAGACAACCATGTATGTAAACACCGAGTCTTCATTATATACAAAAATAGATGTATCGGCATTTGAAGACTTGAACCGTAAAGAGAGAAGAAAGGACTGAAGCTTTGTAAACCAGTTACGCGGTGCTTGTTTCAGGCCATATAGTGCCTTCTTTAGTTTGCAAACTAACAATCGACCACAAGCATCAACCTGCTGAAAGCCATCCGGCTGCACCATGTACACATGTTCTTGAAGATACCCCTTTAAAAAAGCATTATTAACGTCCACTTGTCGAATTTGCCAACGATTTATCACAACCAAAGATATGAGTAAGTTTACTGTAAAAGACTTCACAACAAGGCTGAAAGTCTCCCTGAAATCTGATCCTGCGAGTTGAGAATATCCTTTCGCTACCAGACGAGCCTTGTAGCGATCAACAGTTCCATCTGCATGCCCTTGACTTTAAAGAGCCACTTACAGCCAATGGTTCTTCTATCTGTAGGTAACTCAACAAGATCCCAAGTATCATTTTCGAGTAGGGCATTGTATTCAGCCATCACTGCTGAATGTCATGCTGGATCATCAAGAGCTTCATGTATATTGTATGATAGTTCATCGAGTTGAATTATTGTTGGAGCAATATCACATGCTGTTTCATTAATGTTGTCTTCGACTAGAACATCGTGGGAAGTAATTCATCAGCAGGTGCTTCTGGTGCACATGGAGTAGTGATAGTAGCTTCAGGAGAAGCATCAGTTGCAACTGGTATGGGCTCTGACACAGGTGGAGGTGGAGAAGTGACAGGTGAAGGTGCTTCTGGTGCCGGTGATTTAGGTGGTACACTGGGCACTTCTGGTTCATTAGGAAAGACTTCAGGAAAAGCTGGAATATGAGGAGATGATATCCTATCTTTAGTGTTGATGGTCGGAGAAGCAGGATCCTTGTATGAGAATCTTGTTTCATTAAAGACAACATTACGGGAGATGAACACTCTGAAACTCTTCTGATCAAAACATAGATAACCATGATGAGAAAAAGAGTATCCTAAAAAGATACAAGGAGTCGACCGAAAAGCCAATTTGTGCTGATTAAAATGTCTCATATATGGAAAACACAGACATCCAAATACTCGTAAGAACTTGTTGTCTGGTGTCCTGTCATGCATAAGCTGAAATGGTGACTTAGAATTCAGACTTTTAGAAGGTAACCAATTTATAAGATATGTAGCAGTAATCACAGCATAAGACCAAAACTTCATGGGCAATGAGGCATGAGCAAGAAGTGAAAGTGTAGTTTCCACAACATGCCTATGTTTACGCTCAACAATGCCATTTTATTGAGATGTATGAGGGCAAGTGATACGAAAATGAACCCTTAATTGTCTCAGTTGCTTTTCCAGAAATTTAAATTCTCCTCCACCATCAACTTAAACAGCAAGAAGATTTGTATCAAAATGATTCTTTATTAAAACATAGAACATTTGAAAAGCAACACAAGCATCTGACTTCTTCTTAAGTAAGTACAACCATACATGTCTAGAATATAAATCTACGCATGACATGTAATATCGATAACCATTAGATGATTCAAAAGCTGTCCCCCAAATGTCTATCTCTACTAATTGAAAAGTTTTAGAATAGACTATGTTAGAAGACTCAAAAGGCAAACTGTGACTTTTTTCTAGTTGACAAGAAGAGCAAAGATCAACAGCACTCCTAGGTACTTTTATTGAAGCAACAAAATTAACTATATCCAAGGTAGGATGTCCGAGCCTGTGATACGAAAGTTAGTAATTTTTAGTGACGGTTGTGTGAGCTACTGCTTCAAGTTCTGCTGGTGAGAGGACATATAATCCATCCTGCTGAGCTCCTCTCAATAATTCGATGCTTGTATCTTCATCCTTAATAACACAATAGGATGAATAAAATTCAAAATAAACACGATTATCTGCTATAAACTTTGAGACTGACATAAAATTACGTGTGATGTCAGGAACATGTAAGAGATCATGTAAAAATAACGATGGAGAATGTGTAGCAAATGTTGATCTACCAACATGTGAGATGGAAAGAGAGGAACCATCACCAATATATATTTTACCCTGGCCAGTGTATGGTTGAGCATTCGAAGAGGAGGCAGCATGGGTGACATGATGTGTCGCCCCAGAATTTGGATACCACACAAGTGAATTAGCCATGATTGTATTCACTTGAGCATTGATAGGAGGAGACTCTTCAATAGTTGGTGGCTGAACATTAGAGGGGATAAAGGGTATGTAAGCACCTTCATGTGAATCATGTATGCAATAACAGCATGGTGATCACCAGGTGTTTGGGTTTGGATATGATAGCCTTGATCAAATCTATGACAGCAACGGTCTGCCAAATGACCAAGTTTTCCACAGATCTGGCATTGAATTTTGGTTCGCCCACCACAAAATCTGCCGGCTGGACCTGATCTACCACTACGACCACCACGAGAATACATGTAATCTTGGCGTGAATCTGGATGAACTACTGGAGACTGAGCAATAGTGTTGTTAACACCAATGGAGAAGCAAAACGAATCCTCCAACCTTGTTTCTACATTAGCTAAGAGGGATACAACACCATCAAAATGTGTATGGTTCTTTACTGGCAGAAATCACAGCCACAACCGATTCGAACTCTGGGGGAAGACCATTAAGAACAATAGCAACCTATTCGATTTCTAAAATAGGGCTACCACAAACTGCAAGAAGATCACACACCTCCTTGATTCGAGTGGCATATTCATAGATCGATAAACCACTTTTCTTCAAAGATCAAAGTTTACAGTGTAAGTGCATAACACGAGTAGTAGATAACTTAGAATATCGCAAGACCAACGTACTCTAGATGGAAGATGATGTATCACAACCAACAAGATGGAGAAGGACAATCATACTCACTGTGGAAAGTAACCAAGAGGCAAGAGAACTGTCTTGCTTAATGAATTTCTAGTATGCTGGATTTAGAGACCGAGTCCCATCACTATTGGTGACAAGTTTTACCGGCGGTGAAAACTTAGCATCAAGATAGTGCTCCAGACCTTGGCCACGAATCATAAGTAAAACTTGCTGACGCCATAAAAGAAAATTATGATCATCAAGCTTCACACTAATGTGTTTGTTGGAGAAGTCTTGATTGGAAGCATCATCAGAAATAGGTTCAAGTGTCGTTTCCATGACAGAGAAAGAAGGAAGAAACGAATGGGAAGCGTGAGGAAACCATAATCTAAATGGCTCTGATACCATGTTAAATATACAAAGAATTTGTAAACAAATGAGAGAAACTTTTCATATATTCATTCCTTGAGAATAAGATCAGTAAAACAATGATTATATAGGCATGAGATCACACGAAATGTGTGTATCTGATGCTCACTACAAAGGTGCCAAAATTAACAGATTTTTAACAAAAGGAATCAATGAGTGACAGTTGGACAAAACTGTTGTAACAGCAACAGCTCAACCTTTCTTTCTTCTTCCTCTCATTCTTCTAATAGTATAAACGATAGTTTAAGGATAAAATTAAAATATTTAAAAAGTTCAGAGATCAATTTAGAATAAAGGTCATAGTTTGAAGATGAAATAGGAATATTCAAAAGTTTTGGGACTAATTTGGAATTGATGTCATAGTTTGAAGATGAAATTAAAATGTTTAAAAGTTTAAAGTCATGTCCACTATAATTAGGGTTTCATTTTATATTTTTAAAAATTAATTAGGTTTTTGATTTTTGAAAAAAAAAATATATCATGAAAAGCATGTATGATTGGTGAAGGTAAGAAATCAATTGGACTTTGAATACACCATGAGTTAGGATATTTTGAAAATACTAGGAGCATGATATTAGGAGTGTTAATTTTTGGATAGAGGATCGGAACAAATCTGATTTTTTCGGATATTCAGATGATATAATGATTCATATTCGATCCGAAAAAATTGGATATTTATATATTCGGATATCGAATATTCGGATAAGATAGTCGGATATCCGATTATCCAAAAAATATAATTTGATTAAACTAATTTTTCAAATTTAAAGGTTGTATTTATGAAAAATTTAGAATTTCAAATATAATAAACAACAAATTATTAAATACAACAAAATTCACATTTATAAAAGTTTCAGTTTTTTAAAATTTTGAATATAACAAACACTAAATTATTGAATATACAAGATTAATATTAATAAAAATTTGAATTTTTTGAATATTTTGGATTTTCGGATAATCCAAAACTTGAAATATTATGATCTATATCCGATCCAAAAAACTTAAAATAGGATCGAATATTTGATCCAAAAATAAAAATCGAATCAGATATCTTAATTTTCGAATTAGATTAATGGATAATCAGATCGGATTAATCGGATCGAATATTTTTAAATATCCCTACATGACATGAAATCCCAAATCCAATTTCTCATAAATTGTTTGTTTGAAGGAAGAATAATGCTTTACTTTATTTAATACTTTAAAGGTGAAATTTGTTTTCAAAAACATTATGAATTAGTTTAGATTTGAATGAGAAGCGGAGATATGAAAATATTTTATGATTGTCCAAATTCTATTTAATTTAATTTTACAGTAAAATTTTATGGTCAAAGTTTAGTTTTATATGTATTAGATATTTTCAATTTTTTTATTAAAAAGTTTTAATATTTATTAAAATTAATGACAACATTAAGAGTAAGATCGGAATAGAATATTCGAGATACAAACATTTTTATACTATTACAATATAAATATCGTTTACCCCATTACCCAAACAAAACAAGTAGAATCAATTCTAATATTTCTTTAAAATATTATATTAACTCCTTAAAAGCCCATTTAACTCTTAAAAATTTGATACTATAATAAATCAAGTGGGGTCAAATTAACCCCTAATTTATACGTGACTCCGTCATCGACTAAAATATTGATATATTATTAATAGAAAAAAAAAAAGCTAAGGTCAACTTAAAAAAATGTTAAATTCAACTTATTTTTTATATAAAAAATTTATTCTATTTTTAAATTCAAATATTATTAATATTTGACATATTTGTTTATTCATGTTTTATTTATCATATTTTTCACGTTTTAATTATTTTATGTTATTTTTATATAATGGCTTAATTCATTTCGTATTCAATATTTCATTATAAATGTTCAATTTAGTGAAAAATGTAGATTCATGTTGCGTCTGAATTCTTGGCATGTTGCCGATGTTACATGGACTTCAGCCCCATCTATGAAATCTTCCAAAAATTTTAAAAATTAAATGCGATTGTAATTATAAATATAATATATGATATTTACGATCGTAAACTTTTAAATAATAAAAACATATAAGTTTTGAGTATTACGATTTTAGATAATATCAAAATCGTTAACCATTTATTATAGTCCGTTATTTAAATATATGACCACCTTTATGCGAGGATAGTAGGTTGCACGTTTCTTAAAGCCACATCTAATAATGCACAAGTAAACATACGTATAATATAAATAATATTATGCACGAACCATCTAACCTCATTGGTTGAAGGAACAATTGTTGTTTCTAAAGGTTACGGGTTTGAACACCAGTACTGTCAGTACCGTGATTGAGTGATTAATGTCCGATAGTTGAGAGAGTATATATTTTAGAACAGATACTACTGTAATCACTATAGCTAAATCAAAAAAAAATTAGTCTTAATTTTAGATAATGTGATACCTTAAGATTGTTTTCGTATAATTATATATTTCATCTCGTTACATATAAATTTTATAAATTTAATCTTAATTTTGATTTAATTTAATAAATTTAATGGTAACACAATGCAAGTAACAAAATATCAAATATATACTTATACAAATTTTCATTAACAATTTTCATTAAATTTAGTCCTTTTCGTTAGATTTTAAAAGGCGATCAAATTAAAACCTCTCAACATTAAGTACATTTAAGTAGAAATCTTGTGTCTCTTAACTATGTCTCCTAATATGTCTCATATTAAAAAACCTAAAAAAGTTAATTTTAAACATTAACTTTAATTTTTTATATCTTAAATCCTAAACCCTACACATTAAAAAATACATCACCTCTAATTCCTTAAACCCTAACCTTGAACCTAAACACTAAATCCTAAATCCTAAACTCTCTAGTTTAAAATGGAGGCATCAATCGAAACACAATTAAGAGATTGACGATTTACACCCATTCATCCGCCCTATTTTTAGGGCGCAAAACATGTATCTCCTAATCGTGCCTCCATTTTAAATTAGTAGGTTTAGGGTTTAAGGTTTAAAGTTAAAGATTGTGATTAGGATCTAGAGAATTAAGGGTGTGACATAATTTTTAAGATGTAAGAATTAAAGTTAGAATTTTAAATTTAATTTTTAAAATTTTTTAATAAGAAATATGAAACAAAGCACCGTTAAAAAGTCAAAGAATTTTACACCTATTTTTAACCATGAATGAAAATCATCTAGAAAAAAAAAAACTCTTTTTCTCTTCCTCGTGTATGGCCCCAAACCAATCAACAACCCCCAAAATTAGCCGTAAATTTCTCATTTCAAACCCTTTAAATTTCATCCCATTTCCAACCTTAAACATATTGTCTTTTTTAGCTTAACCTTTTATTTTATTAAAAAAATACAAAGGATGGCAAATATGGGTTTAGTTGTATTCCCATTGGTTCTGTTGCTCGTATTCCAATCTGTGTTAGGCCGTGACCAGGAACTCAGAGACTTGACAACCAGCGGGTTAAGCTTCATAGGAGATGCTATGGAGAGTGCCAAAGACACAGAGTCTGCATTCAATAATGTTATTACCGACGATAATGCTTTCGCCGCGGCACTTGCGCCGGTACAAGTCGAAGGGAGAAAACATATTGAATTAGGTTACCTTGAGGCTTCATTTGTGAGGAAGAAGCCTATTGAATTAGGTTACCATGACGCAAGTACCTAAGCAGTAACATGTTCCTCAAATGTACTGATACATCTAAGGTTATGTAAAGCCATCCGTTAAAGCTAAAAATTCAATGAATAACATTAAATTAGTGTGTATGTGTTTTTTTTTTCTTTATATATTTTTAAAATTATCCGATTAAAATCACTTAATAAGTGTGTATGTGTTTATGCCATATTCACTAGTTTTATTTTATCATAAGTGGCTAGTTTGTGCATCTTAATAATTTTAAAAAATTATTAATTAATGTGAGTAATTCATTCTAATTTTGTAAACTCTTCTTTTAATTTTATTATATTTATAAAATTAGTGATTATTATTTATCAAAAGTTTTATAAAAATAGTTTAAGGGTTAAAAAAATTAAGCTTTAAAAACCAATTAATCCTTAATTTTTTTTACAGTACTTAATTAAACCGTCAAACTTATAAAAAATCATCTTAATCGTTTGACAAACATTAACCGTTAATTCTAATATATTTTTAATTGTGATAGGATGATGCCACTCGATATTTTAATTTTTTTATTTCTCCTCCTATCCCAAAAATAAATTTTTTGATTGACTTTTCACGCAGTTTTGAAATAATGTATATAATGATTGTATTGTAAAGTAATTAAAATGATAATTTTATCCTTAAAACATTAAAGTTTATTTTATAAAAAAGCTAAAAAAGGTAAAATGGAAAATATTAATAAAAGTTGTTAAGTTTTATTTTTTAAAAAATATTTAAAATAAAATTTATAATAATTATTAAAACTAAAAAAAATATTTTAATAATTTCAAAACATATTTAAAAATATTAAATATTTTTAAAAATTTGAATAAAAATTAAAATATTACAAAAATATACTATGTACTTAAAAATTATAAAATGGAATTTTAAACATTTATTTTTTAAAAAACAAATTAACAATTCAAAGTTAAATAAATAAAATACTTTTAATTTTTTCTACTCGAGAATCTTTATATTTTTTAATGATATCCAGCAGGTATAAGTGTGCATCCCACCCGCACCCAATGCCAACATCAACCTTAGCCATGACTAAACCAAGTTTGGAAATGAATGACCGATGGACGGTACAGTGGAAGTGGCTTTTTTATTTTTCTCAGTAAAGTTTAATATTTAAATTATTAGATTATGCAGATACCTCTCAAGGACATATTTAGTTTTATTTTGAATGCCCAGATTTATACTATGATTTATATTTCAAACGGTGATGTTTAGAACGTCACCTGCCAAATCAATAATATTTTATTTAAAATTTAAATATCAAATAAAAATAATATTTTTCATTAAAGTGTCATATCACAATATAACAATATTAACGATTTAATAATTAAAATATAACAAATCAATAATATAAACGATAAACATTAATTTTTAAATTTCATTGTCAAAAACAATAAACCTAAATAATAGTGACGTTCATTGTAATTTATCCAATTTTTTTCTTTAGCCGACAAGGAATAATTATTAATTCGACTTTATCAAACAAATTGCACCTATATGTCAAGCTTTGATGTGATATGCCTTTAACTATTGTAATTTGAGGTTTGTGACAGATTTTATCTTATTTTTTTTTACAAATTGCCAATTTTTTACACATGAGTGATATTAGATGAACATCAACCTTTAAAAATTAAAAAAAAAAAATCTATATATTGATAGATAATTTAGAAAAATACCACAGGCAAAGAACTAAAAATGGATTTGATTTACTTTTTAAATCAATAATATGAATTTTTCTTAATCCATTAAGAGTTATAGAAGCTCGCTTTTCTGAATTCTACAATGCACCCAGTAAACCTAATTCATCACGTTTATAGATATTTAAAAAAATAAAAGTAATTAAAAAATAAAAGTATTTCAAATAATATTGAGAGTTTTAAATTTAAAACAACTAAATAAATGATTTGACATATAAATCCATTTTTAAATAAGAGTTACAATATTATAATTTCTTAAAAATACATGGCCAATTACATTAAATGTTGTACTCTTACACAAACTGATACTAAAATCTACCCGTTGATAGTGCTTTAAGCGGATGTTGTACTTCTACACAATGATTCTGATGTTGAACTAACAAAGCGCAATGGATACATTTTCACTGAACAATGCTTTAAGTGAATCATAAATAATTAAAATGCAACAAGATGAAATATCATAGCATAAACATAGATGCTACCGCAATCGCCTAAACACATAACATTAATCATGATTCACAAATTACATAAAAATCAAGTATATCATTAACTTATATAATAATGTGTAATCACTAATTTTATTCGAGATTTAAATCCGAGTTTTAATTTTCATTTCAATTCTAATAACGGATTTTAATTGAATTATTGAGTATAAAATTTAAAAAATTAATTAGTAAAATAATACATAATATTTTTTAAAAAAAATCAAAAAATACATATTAACCTCATCTATCTAATATTTTAATTATATTTATCATATGTTATAACCATTCAAACAATATTATTTAAAAAATAATATGAGAAATTTCTGTAAACATTTATTTGTTTGATCAATTACAGTAAATATATGAACTGTTTTCTATTTTGAAAAATTTTAGAATTGAGTTATTTGAAAATTTTAAAATTAAGATTATTAATTTGGGTTTCTAAGTTCAGAATTAGGATTCTGAATTTGGGTAAGTTTAGAATTAAGATTCTTAATTTCAGAATTAAGGTTCTTAATTCTATAATTGATTGCTAATGTGTTAAATTAAGTTTATGATTTACGAAAAAAAATGTAAATTAGGTTTATAAAATAAAGAATTTGAAATTTAAGGTTTAGAGTTTAAATGAATTTATCGATGCGTATTTGGGTCGTCCACAACGAGGGTTGGGTTGGTTGGGAGAAGGCTGGGAAAGGTTGGTGACTGCGCAAAATGGTCGGTGGCTGGGATTGGCCCGACCAAGTTTACTGACAAAAGAAAAGACAGCAATTACGTACCTTTTTGTGGCTGAAACGATTAACACAAGAGGACAACGGAGCAGCAGAGCGACTTAAAATTACCGAAGATGAGACAAGCCGATCGGATCTCTACGGTAATGACGTCGACGATGGCAGCATGACAGAAAAAATATTGGGATTAAGATTAATGATATTAAGAAAGATTTGTGGATTTTTTATTTTTTATATTTTAAAATAATTATAATTATAATTTGAGTTTTTAAAATTTTTAATTTTTATTAATTAGTTTAATAGTGTTCAACAATGTTCAGCGTTAGTGATGTTCAGTGGTATGCAATGCCCGTTTTAGAATTTAATATAATATAATATAAACACTAAATACAGATACATACAAACATGACGGGTCTTGAGTCTGGACAAAAAAATTTGTGAGGGTATTTTACTTTTTAAAAAATAAGATTTAAATTGAAATTTTTAAAAAAATCAAAGGATTTTGTTACATTTTTCAAAAATTAGGGTCCAACAAAAATTTTTGAAAATTTGAGAAACACAGTTAGAATTTTTAAAAAATATGAAAAATAATTAATTAAAATATTATTAAAAACTATATATTAAAATAACCTTAATAAAACAATCATATGATATAAACAACTGAATGAAACTCAACACAGAGTACTATACAATTATTTGATTGTACCACCACACGAGTATATACCTAAGAACATTCCTTCTAGTTCTATCGTGTAATATTTGAACTTTTTCATTGGGAAATAAATAATAACTAATATTTAATAAATATGTATTTTCAAAATTTTATAAAAGAATGAATTTATTAAAATCTAAAATTATAGAATTAATTTCTAAATTAAATGCAAAATATGCATCTAGCAAATATATATGTTAAATTTTAAATATTATATTTATATTCCTAAATTTAAATTTTATTCATATATGAATATAAATTGAAGTTCGTAATTATTATCTAAATTAATTATTAGTAAAAATTTCGTTAAAAATTATTTATATACAAATAGACGTTTAACCCAATGTTGTTCCCTTTATTGGCATTAAAATGTTTGAAAGATTACCTACACCAGGCCGATTTAGAGTATGAGAATTAAAAAATCAAATATTAACATGTTACCGAAAATCAAATCTATTATTTTTTTTTCTTTTTGATTTTAATAAGATTTTCTGCTTTTATAGTATATTATTTTTATTTTTGTGATATATTTTTTTTTGTCTTTATGACATGTTTTTGTTTTGTGATTTGATTCATCTATCTTTATGGTATGTTTTAACATACCTTAGCGATTGATTGTTGTTCACACAAAGATTCAATCGATGTTAGTTTTTTTATTTATGTTTTTGTGGATGATCACTTAAAAGATTTATCCCCACTCGGTTGATGGACGTTTGCTGATGAAATCAGTCCTGGGTAGCGGCACTTTTTGCATGACAGTTTGGATTGTCTACAACTCCTTTCTTCGTTATGTGTCTCGTTTTGACAAAGACAAAGAGATACAGGGAGTTTCTGAATTTTATTGGATTGCTTATTTTTATAAAAAAAAAATTATTTTTCTTTGTTTTGGGTTGTGAAAATCTTTAGATTATTTAATCTAGTTATTTTATTTCTTGATTTCAATATAATTAAAATTTTTGTTTGAATTTAATAAAAATTCAATCGCATTTGTAAAAAAAATATTGACGTTTGTCGAGAAAACAACAATTAACAAAAAAAAGAGCAGCCTAACCCAGTACTGAAGCATTATATAAGGGCTCAACCGAGATTTTTTTTTTATATAATTAAAAAATTATTTTTAATATTTGATTAAGTAATCAATTTTTAAAAATAATTTAACTTTTAATGTTTTGTTTTAAATCAAAATATTTTTTATGAAGAAGAAATTTGTTTTGCGAACTGATAGTAAATAGATTAAAATGTCAAAATAAGCTTATATAACATTATAATATAGACAAATGTGTTGATCTGAAAAATGATACAATAATAAAAATAATTTAAAATTTTATAAATATGAAAGGATATTTTGTTGACTTATAAATTTTCAAGTCATTTAAGACGATTTATTATCATTATTCTAATAATTTTTATTCACACAGGGACTATTTTAACATAAAATAAATATTGAAGTATTTTTTAAGGTTTAGAAAAGTTTAAAAATTAGGGTTTAAAAATGAAAAATTGATAATTATTTTGAAAATAAATTAGAATTATTTTTGGAAAAGTTAGAATCGTCATCGGCCATTTTGGTAGGCCGGACACCGTAAAATCATAGATTCTAAAAAATGCTTTCGAGAGTCGATGGATGAGATATAAATAATACCCCATACCGCTCCAAAATTGGTACCTTATCGAATAAAGATTGTCCGAAATTGAAAATTTGCAAGTTCAATTATTTATTAATTTATCATCCGTTTAAGAATGCGAATAAATTTTAAAAACCTCAATGTTCAAAGATAAGCGTCCAAACCACCACCATTATAACTGATACCGATCCCGCTATCGAATATTGAGATACCATATTAATTAAATTAGATTAAATTTCACATGTGTAGAACAAATAAATATATGTAAAAGCATAAATTGAATAAAATACAAATAAGTAAATAAATAAAATAAGTAAAGTGCATAAATTAAATTACAACAAAATAAATCCTAGAAAATTAAATACGAAACTTGAATTTCTGCACTAAATGGGTAATAAATAATATGGATCTTTCCCAATCGTGGTCACCGTAATGCCGATATCGAATAAACGAACAAATAAAAATGACATAAATGAAGAATAAATAAGTGTATGATAGCATGAACAAGATAATACATATATAATACATAATATGATACAAAATAAATACATAGTTTATATATCGAATAAACTCACACTGTAGTAATGTGAAAAATAAGCGTATCACACACTATTATTCCTTTTTTTTTGCATCAACTATGTTATGTTAACCATATTAAGGAGTGGTCCAAGTTTACCTAATTTCTATTAATCATTAACTATGTTTGCAAGATTAACTAGTGGTCCAAGGTTACCTAATTTCAATTAATCACTAAGAAGATGACAATTAAAATAAAGAAAAAGAAGATGCATGAAAAACATATGGAACTCTAAATAAAGAAAAACTAAGAGTGTAATTTTGGCTATAAATAGCAGCATTCCAGCAAATGATTTCATCACAGCATTAGAAATACATATTCATAAACAAAAATGGATAGATCAGTAGTTAACATCATATTCAGCATTGTGTTGTTGGGCAGTGTGGTGGGTTCCAAGGCTAAGGGTACCACTACGGTGTACCTTACCGAGGGTGCGGCGGCTTACTGGACCAACTACTACACTGAACTGAACAACTGGGACATGAAAAAGATAGGTGTTGCCTGCGCCTCGAAAGATGCCGATAAGCCTCTCGAATGGCGCAGTAAATATTATTGGACTGCGTTCTGTGGATTGAGTGGTCCTTCCTACCCATCTAGTTGTTGCCGCTGCTTAAATGTATATATAGTAAATTAGAATCCTCATGCATGAGTCTAATAGTACTTGTAACATATATATTGCGCTTGCATGCAGGTGACCAACCCTACCAATGATGCCAGCATCGTGGTGAGGGTTGTCGACCAATGCGGTTCGGAAAGCATGGACTTGGACCGACCTGCCTTCAGTCAGATTGACGATGGGACCGGTATAGCAAAAGGACACCTGACTGTGAACTATGAGTTCGTGGATTGTGATCCTTTACCTCCACCTCCGCCACCGGCAGGTCCTGGTGAGACTGATGTCACAGCTTACTGGATTGACTATGCTCCAGAAAAGAAAAACTGGAGCTACAGTTCTGCACACGTAGCTTGCAACGCCTACGACGGGGATAAACCCTTGGAGTGGCGCAAAAAATATGGATGGACTGGCTACTGTGGAAAGGTTTTAGGGCCATGAAAGACATTTGTGGCAAGTGCTTAAAGGTATCGATACCCTCGTTCATTTTCAATCTCGTGATGCCCTCGTATCAAGTTACCTACTTCGTGATAGTTTAATCAATATTGTGTTTTATTTTCATATGCACACGAACACAAGATGAGGAAATAGTGAGAATCGTGGATGCATGTGGTGGCGACGCCCTGGAGTTAGACTTAACCACGGCGTTTAGACCGACCGACAGTGATGGGAAAGGGTATGCAGCAGGACATCTTATTGTGGACTATCAAGTTGTGGATTGTGATGATGATGATGTGGATTCCCCACTTCGTCTCTATTCCCAGTAACTTCAGTCTATGAAATTCCCACTCCATTTCACATGTATACTATAGTCTTTATATCTAAGGACTACTATGTAACAAACATGTTACAACGAAATCATAAATTTTGGTGCTGTTTGTAACATCTGGTTAATAAGAAATGGGACGACTATGGATTTGCTTTACATTTTAAGATTTTAAAATCATTAATTATTACAAAACACATTCAGTTAATTATTATCAGAATTAATTATTACAGAACACAACTGAACCGAAAAGTGTAACATGTCTGAATAGCGAAAAATTATACGGTAAACCCCGTCCACTACGTCATCCATGGTCTTAAGCAATTAAGACCGTTGATCTTATTTTTTTTCAAGTGAATCATCATCTCTTTCCTACATGGACTTAGTGGATAGGTAGTTATTGAGAGATTATACGGTGAACCCTGTTCACCACGTCATCCATGGTCCAAGCAATCATGACCGTTTATCTTTAAATAACCACCTAATAACTATCCACCTACTAAATCCATGTAGGAAAGAGGTGATGATTCACTTGGAAAAAAATTAAGATCAACGGTCCTGATTGCTTGGGACCATGGATGACGTGGTGAACAAGGTTCACTGTATAATTTTTCATAGTTATTAGGTGGTTATTTGAAGATCAACGGTCCTGATTACTTGGACCATAGATAACGTGGTGAACAGGGTTCACCGTATAATCTTTCCTGAATAGCATTTGAGATTTACAGAAGGATGAAATCTAGACTAACAATTATGGTGTAAAACGATGAGTGATGAGAAGATTTAGTGAAACAAACAAGGAAAGTAGGTGAGAATCAATGTTGTCAATGGTGGTCCAAGTATTAAAAATAAAGAAGAAAAAAAATATATAGATTTTTAATTATTTGTATCCAATTTATTAATTAATTAATTTAAATCAGGTACGATAAAGATTCATTATGAGTGCGACTCTTTCAACTCATTTTTTTCAAAAAATCAAAACTCTTGACATTATTTAAGAAATTTAGTGTATCATCGATTTAGAATAACTAAAATACCCTTGGTAGCGAGAATATTCCATCAAGTGCTCCTTCTCATCAGCAAGTACTTTAGTAAGTTGCTTTCCTAAAAAAAAATTTTACAACTGTGAAGCCAAAAAGAAACATATCATCATCTTGTTGATTAAGTATATCGTCACCCTTATTAATTAAATGCTTAATTAATATATCTATTAATTTAATAAAAACTCATTTAATTAAATTTTATATCTAATCAAGAATATTTAATTAAATTCAGTTTAATTTTAATAATTTTTATTGATTTAAAATAATATATTTTAGTATCGATTTTCGGTCATGATGGGTGTTAATCTTTTCTCACATGTAATCAATTCTCAAATTCAGTTTACATGAATCTATAATTTTATGATTTCTAACCTATTTAAGTGATCGATGACTACTTCATAATTTTTAAAGTACGAGCTTTATACCAAATTTTTCGTTTTAATTAATCTTTTAATAAAAGTGAGATACATCTTTTTATAATTTTTTTTACTTTCGTAGAGAAAAAAATCGCTACATGACATAAAATGGGTATTACATACTGACGCCTTCGGGATTGGCTCAATGCCTTCCTCGCCATTTCTCCTTCAATAAAATCAAACCAGCGACAAAGAACTTCATTGATTCTAATGTCTTTGGAGTAGGAGGCTTTGGCAAGGTGTACAAACTACAAAGGAGTTATCGACGGAGACACCAAAGTAGATATCAAGCGATCCAATCCGTCATCTGAACAAGGCGTTAACGAGTTCAAAACCGAAATCGAAATGCTTTCAAAGCTGAGACACAAGCAGTTGGTCTCGGTGATCGGTTACTGTGACGATGCTGGTGAAATGTGATTGGTTTAAGACTACGTGGCTCGTGGAACTTTCATGGAACACCTTACCAATAACAAGAAAGCTCAACTTTCATGGAAACAAAGGTTGGAAATCTGCATTGGAGTAGCCAGGGGATTTCACTATCTTCACACAGGGGCTAAGTACACTATCAGTCACAGGGATGTACTAAAGACAACAAATATTCTCTTGGATGAAAAATGGGTTGCCAAAGTTTTCGAATTTCGGGCTTTTGAAAACCGATCCTGACATGAATCAAGGCCATGTAAGTAAAATGGTAAAAGGTAGGTTTGATTACCTGTAAGAACAATTTAAAGTCTGGGTCATAAATTATAAATTGAGGACAACATAGGAAATTAAGCCTGCCTTAGTGACATATAGATTCGAGATAGCATGGTCAACAATTGCATGTCTTTCTCTATCATCTAATTTAAGGTACATGCTATAAGAGGGATGCTCAAAATGTAAATGTATGAGAATAAAAGAAATAAATAAAAATTATTAGTTTATAAGTGTCTTAATATAAATACATAAAGATAAAAATTAAAAGATGTGGCTGGTGCACATAGTGGAGTAATGAGGATAATGTACTCTGTTGATGAAAGGGTCATTACGCTTCTCTGATCTACTGACGAGAATGTGCAAACCTGAGCTCCTATCGTTTTTTCTCCCTTTTTTTTTACTCCAGGACTTGAGGTCACATTTTGTTCATCTTATGGTACTAGACAAAAAGGCAGTTTCTGAGTTGCATATAGGCCCTGAACTCTTATCATTTTTAAAATTGTTGCTCGATTTTCAGTTGAACCAATGATTTGCAGACTGTACAATTTTGGATCATTGGAGCTTTCTGTTAAGAGTCATTAGTTTGTTAATTCAAAACTATATTAGTTATCCTGAAACTAATTCTGTTACGTAGTTTTTTCTTAGTATAAATATGTGGTGTATCTGCTATAATGTACATATTGGAGAGGAATAAAATATGATGTATTCTTTTAATTCATTTTTCAATATGGTATCATGAGACCAGGCCCAATCCTGCCCACTCCCGCTCAATTTCGCCCAATTCCTTTCCAATTACTTCTTTGACTTTCAAGAAGTCAAAATCCCTTTCTTTGGTTCGTTTTTTTCTGTTTCACGATGACAGAAATTGATAGCAATCATCCACTTTACTTGCATCCTTCCGATACCCCAGGGATGAATTTGATTTCGCATCAACTTGTTGGCCCTGAGAATTACTCTATCTGGAGTCGTTCTATGCGGATTGCACTCTTGGCCAAGAATAAGCTTGGGTTCGTTGATGGTAAATGTCGCAAAACCGATTGTGCTTTCTTGGATCCTGAATTCAGTAAGTAGAGACCTTTCAGCAGGATTCGTATTTGCCTTTAGTGTCGCAGCCGTATGGATTGATTTGAAGGAGCGATTCGATAAAATTGACGGATCTAGAGTTTTATTTCTGTATCGATCGATTGCGATGTTGGTGCAAGGTGACTCTTCTATTTCTGCTTACTATACTCGTCTCAAACTTTTATGGGATGAATATAACGCTCTTGTTCCTTTCTCGACTTGTGAGTGTGATGTAGCTCAACAAAATTCTGCCAATCTTGTTCAACAGAGGTTGTTTCAGTTTTTAATAAGGTTAAATGAAACATATTCAACTGTTCGTAGCCAGATTTTACTCATGAAACCCCTTCCTACAGTAAATCAAGCATACTCTATGCTAACTCAAGAAGAGTCTCAGAGGATTCAACTTTCGAGAAATCCAATAAGTGAGGTTTCGATTATGTTTTCAAACGCTTCCAAAGGACCTGAGAAGAAGCGTTTTCTTGGCACCTGTGATTATTGTAAACTTAAAGGACATCGCCGAGAGTCTTGTTATCGACTAATAGGATATCCCTCTGACTTCAAGTTTTCGAAGAAGAAAACTCCTCAGGTTGCCTTAACAGTTCATAAGGGGAACAATGATGGTGTTATAGTTGAGTCTAATTCGGAAGCTATTTCCCAACCTATTCCAGTATTTACAATAGAGCAGTATAATCAAATTCTGAGTCTCCTTAATCGACCACAGACAGATTCCACTGTGAATCTTGCAGGAACAAATGCTAGTACATTACCTGTTAATACTTCTTGTCTTTACTGGATTTTGGATACAGGTGCTATTGATCATATCGTGTCTATCTTCGATTGTTTGAATTTTCCTCTTTTATGTTCTGAATCTAATCTTGTTCACCTCCCTAATGGTAAGACTGAAATTGTTGCTTATTCTGGCTCACAGTTAACTCCCGATTTACTTCTTTCCAAAGTATTATTTGTGCCAAATTTTTCCCACAATCTTTTTTCTGTGTCTAAATTAGCCAAGGTCCACAATTGTATTGTTACCTTTTATCCTGACCTTTGTATCTTGTAGGATCATTCCAGTGGCAAGATCATGGGGATTGGTAGAGAGTCTAAAGGGCTTTACTATTTCAAGTCTGGTCAAGGAGTTGCTGGTTTGTCTTTTCCTATTCATTGTAATGGTTTTTCTGTTTCAAATGATCCTACTGTTGTATCCTCTTCTTTATACAACAATAATAATACAAATTTGTGGCACATTTGTTTAGGATATGCTTCTCCCACTACTATGCAAAAATTACCATCTAAAATTTCTAAGACCTTTGCTCATGATTGTTTGCCTCATTGTTCCATATGCCCTTTAGCAAAACAAACTAGGATGTCTTTTCCTTCTCATCAATCTCGTTCAGAACATCCTTTTGATTTATTGCATATTGATCTTTGGGGTCCATATAGAGTATCCACTCATAGCAATCAAAGATTTTTTCTTACAATTGTTGATGACTGTTCTCGCATGACTTGGATACATCTTCTCCGATTAAAAAGTGATGTTATCTTGTATCTTAAACACTTTTTCACTCTCATCAAAATTCAATTTGCTTTTATTCCTAAAATTGTAAGAAGTGACAATGGGACAGAATTTTTTAATTCTGGTTGTAACTCCTTATTCACTTCTCTAGGTATAATTCATCAATCTTCTTGTGTTTATACCCCTCAGCAGAATGGTGTTGCTGAGCGTAAACATCAACATCTACTAGAGGTAGCTCGTGCCTTAAAATTTCAATCAAATGTACCTGTTAAATTTTAGGGTGAATGCCTTTTAACAGTTTGTTATATTATTAACAGGCTTCCTTCTTCTATTCTAAATTGGAAAACAACTTATGAATCATTTTATAAAGTTTCTTCAAATATGTCTTAACTCAAGGCTTTTGGGTGTCTTTGCTATGCTACTGTTTCACATATTCTAGATAAGTTTGCTCCTAGAGCTATACCTTCAGTTTTTATGGGTTATTCTAATACACAAAAAGGTTATATATTGTTCAACCTTGCCACTCACAAATTTTTTGTCAACCGAGATGTAAAGTTCATTGAATCTGTGTATCCTTTTACATTTCCTACTGAAAATCCAAAATTTTTCCCTTTTTTCCCCACTGTTTCAGATTCTGATTTTTTACATTTGAATCCAACATCTAGTCCAGTTTCTTCTTCAGATTCTACATTAAGTTCTGATGCAGTATACCCTATTTTAGCAACTCTCGAATCTTTACCAAATTTTTCGCCTCCAAATGCTTCTTCATCACTACCTACTAGACTTCCTTCAGCACTTAATTCTCCAAATCTTCCTTCTTTTACATCTGTTAATCCTGATCCTACTTCTCTTTCATCACTACCTCCTGAAGATATTTGTCCAACTAATGTTACAGAACAATCATCATCTGTTGTTCCAGCAGCTCCAATTCCTTTAAGAAAATCTGTTCGTGCATATAAAACACCTCAATGGTTACATGACTTTGTTTGTAGCTCACAAACTTCTTCCGTTTCATACCCTATTTCTGATTTTATTTCTTATAATCATCTTCCTTTGGCCACTCGTACTTTTCTTTCAAATACTACTCATTTAATTGAGCCTAAAACTTATAAAAAAGCCATCCAATATCCTCATTGGATTCAAGCCATGAAAAAGGAAATTCAAACTCTTGAAGACAACAAGACCTGGTCTATAGTATCTTTACCTGCTGATAAAGTGCCCATCGGCTGCAAATAGGTGTACCGAATTAAGTATACTTCTACTGGGGATGTTGAGAGATTTAAAGCTTGTCTGGTGGCTAAGGGGTATAGTCAACAGGAGAGTGTGGATTATTTGGACACTTTCTCTCCAGTGGTTAAACTAGTTACAGTCAGATTAGTTCTTGCATTGACTGCTATCTTTAATTGGCCTCCTTTTCAGCTTGATGTCTATAATGCATTTCTTCAAGGAGATTTGGTGGAGGAAGTTTACATGGACTTACCACTTGGTTTTTCAGCCAGGGGGAGCATCATGTGTGTAGGCTGAAAAAAATCCTTATATGGTTTGAAACAGACATCGAGACAATGGAACCTGAAATTGACAGAAGCTCTCTTAGATGCTGGATATGAGCAGAACAAATTTGATTACTCCTTGTTTACTAAGAGTGAATCAGACAAAATGGTGATAATGCTCATTTATGTTGATGATTTGTTGATTACAGGGAATGATAAAGGGATGATTAATTCTTTGAAAGAATTGTTGCATAAGAATTTTAAAATGAAGGATTTAGGGGAGTTGAAATTTTTTCTAGGCCTTGAGATTATGAGGACTAAGGCAGGGATCTTGATTAACCAACGCAAATATGCTTTGGAGTTGATTGAAGAATCAGGAATGGGAGGAGCCAAACCTGCCATGACACCTTTGGAACAAAATTTGAAACTCACCACTGTGGAGTATGATCAGATATGTAAGCAATTAGAAAGTGATAAACTTCTTCCAGATAAGACTATTTTTTAAAGACTTATTGGAAGGTTATATCTCTCACACACGAGACCAGACATAGCCTTCTCGGTGCATCATTTCAGCCAATTTATGCAGCAACCTAAGGAGAGTCACTTGGAAGCTGCACTTAGAGTGGTTTGTTACATCAAGAAGAATCCAGGACAAGGAATAATGTTGGATGCCAACAACGACTGCAATCTTGTTGGTTTTTGCGATTCTGACTAGGTTTCTTGTCCGGTAACAAGGCGATCAGTTTCTGGCTTTTGCATCCTGTTAGGAAATTCACCAATTTCCTGGAAATTGAAGAAATAAGCAACAGTAGCCAAGTCTTCTGCAGAGGAAGAGTATAGGAGCATGATCGTAGCTTCATCAGAAATAGTATGGTTGAAGGGGTTATTAGCTGAGCTTGGTTTTGGTGAGAAACAATCAGTAATGCTGTATTGTGATAGCAAGGCTGCAATTCAAATTGCAGTAAATCCAGTATTTCACGAACGTACCAAGCATATCAAGATTGACTGTCATTTTGTGAGGGAAAAGATACAAGAAGGCATTATTAAAACTTCTTATGTAGCTTCCAATGAGCAATTGGCCGATATTTTTACAAAGGCGCTTGGAACTACTCAACATGAGTTTCTGCTATCCAAGTTGGGTTTTTTGGATGTATATAACCCTCAACTTGAGGGGAAATGTTAAGAGTCATTAGTTTGTTAATTCAAAACTATATTAGTTAGCCTGAAACTAATTCTGTTACGTAGTTTTTCCTTAGTATAAATATGTGGTGTATCTGTTATAATGTACATATTGGAAAGCTATAAAATGTGATATATTCTTTTAATTCATTTTTCAACAGTTTCCTCATTTTTGTAGGTTTCAAAGTTGTGGTTTGGCTGCATGGGGCTTACTGGAGCTTACAACTATCCTGTTCCTGAAGATGTCGGGATTAAGCATGTATTTGATAGAGGAATCGCTCTCTTTGATTCATGAATCTGTGAAACCAATATACTTCTTTCCAGCCATTGAAGCAACTTCCAAGAGAGAAGTCACAGTTAGCCACAAAAAGCTGTAAAATTAGATTCCATCGGTGTCATAATAAACGGTACTCCTGGTCCTGACCCCTGAGTACTCTGGTTCTGCAATGAAGGCTAGCCTGAAGCGCCTCGATGTGAACTATATCATCACTACTACAATACGGTCGCATATCCCGAAAATCTTGTACTCACTACTGAGTACCAATGGCATAGAATTGTTTATTGCCTTGTTTAGGTAACAGCAGTAAGACCAAAAGTTTTCTGACCCTTTCTTTCAACCAATTTACAGGAACAACCAAGATAAAAGAATCTCGATAGTAACATTGGTTCACTGAAAGTGAAGCTCACAGAAGAAGATTTGAAAGAAGTTTCCGATACGGTTTAGATACAATGAGGTAGCTGTTGATATCATGTCATATTGTTTAACTCAATTTCATTTGAAGTTTGAAAACGCACCACCAAAGGGGAGTAAGGTTTCATCTTGAAATAGCCATCTATGCAGATTGAAGAGTCTGCAGCAAAATAATGAGGTTTTGGGTGATTGGACTGTCCAGAAACTGAAACCATTGAAAGAGTAACCGGTCCTATCGTATCCAGTATCGAGTAGTAGTAGTGAGTTTTAGATACAATAATGAAGGTTTCAGTGACGGCAGAAGCCTGCATTACTCAAATACAAAGTACAAAATAAATAAGCAGGGGCAGGGGCAGGGGCAGGGCAGTAGGATTGTTTTATGAGGGATGTATAAGTAGTAATATTTCAAGTTATTGATTGATCACATGATTTGAATGTGTCACGGGTTAAGATTTAGATAACATTTAAAGGCAAACCAAAGATTAGACTTATAAAAAAATTTCAATGATGTAATTTTAATATTATGATGATTCAATATAAATATATCAAAATTAAAGATTTAGATTATAATTTATAATTCTAAAAAAACAACAACAATTATCCATGCATTAGTGAAATGCTAAATTTGAGGTAGCATTTGACTTTGAAACTTACGGTCAAATGACAAAAATTATACTAATTAATAATGGTGTTCACAATTAAATAAGAATTTATTACAGTTTCTTATATATACAAATATTTAAAAGACATTACCAACCAGCACCAGTGGTATAGTGGTAGAATAGTACTCTGCTACGGTACGGACCTGGGTTTGATTCCTTGTTGGTGCACTTAGTTTTATTTTCTTTTCCACCACGAATCAACGTTTACCGTCGATTATGACACCGACGACGATTTCGAAGTCTCTGCTCTCTCTATGTACAATTTTTTCCAATTTCCTTTCTCTGTCTACAACTGTTTTCTCTACTTTGATCATTTCACGTATTTCAGTTTCAGCTCTTCTCCCTCACTTCAATTCCTCCCGATGATCAACAGGTCGAAACTCGGATGCTTCTCTCTCTCTAATGAGATTTTTTTAAAAAATTGGCTTTGATGGTGCAGATCGTCGGGGAAGATAATGACCGTATCGTATCAGACGATTCCGATCTGTCCGTTGTTTCGGAGAAGCTACGATTGTTATCGGTCACAGCTGAGTAGGCGAGAAAAGCGGATAAACAAGAAGAATCGATAAGTAGCACCGGTGGCACAAACAAGTGTTCTTTTCGATGAGAAATTTTCTGAGATGTTGCAGGTTTTAGTTCTGGATTTCAATCAGTTAATTGAATTTTCTTCTTAGCTATGAACTGGTTTGAAGTTTTAAATTTTTTCTGAAATTATTTAGTTTTGTTTTATTTTGATCAATTTCAGACAGAGGAAGAAGCCCTTATCCTCCAACACTATGTAGCTAGTGACGATAGTATTGAATTTGAAAAGAAAACTCGGCTATATTAGCCAACTTCTCTTGGTATTTCTTCTTTCTTTAGGTGCAAATTTGGTTTATTTATATGATTATAAGAAAAATTGCTTTATGTGGAAATGTAGAAAAAATCTATTGATTTTAGTGTTGGATACTCTGTTCGTTGACTTCCTATGGGGAAGAGTTGTTAGAGAAGGGAGGAAACCGTAGTATTTGTCAATGTTGTTTCGATTATGGGCTTTTATTGGATTTGATCGATCTATCACTGAATTATACTATTAATGTTTGAATTTGTGATTTTCAAGAACAACGACCATTCTCTTAATTATTAAGACAATATGGATTGTGCTTACTATTATATTTTAGCTGCTAGGAAAAGAAGATAAACTTCATTGATAGGGACGGAGTTACTAAGGGGTGTGGAGGGGTAATCGTCCTTGTTTTCGAATTTTTTTTTATTTTTTTTATTTAAATTTTTTTAAATTATTTTTTTTATGAATTTATCCTCTACTTCAAAATATTTTATATTTTGCTCCTTTAACCTTAAATTCTGACCCGTCTCTTTTTATTGAATATTATGAGAATAAGATGGGATATTTTCCTTATTGTTTATTTTGTCTATCGGTATAGTATGAGGATCCTCCAGGCCAGGAAGCATCTCGAAAGACCGTTCTTGTGGATATTCCCGCAGAGAAAGCATTCGTTTCTTTGGCTAAGGTGAGGGCTCTCTGGACTTGTGCCATTTAGAAGATTTTAGTAAATGCTAATATCCTAAATTTTTATACTGATTTGATGCAAAATATCAGCTCAATGGTCCCATACCAGTTTGTAATCATGAACTATTTGGGAGTCCTTTGTTTCAGGGGCGGACTCAAAATTTTATGTAAGAGGTGTAAAGTATAAAAAACTATATTAAATATGTAAGTAGTATAAGATTAAAAAGTTTAGGTGTGCATAATTAAATTATCAATAAAAAATAAAAAAATATAAAATAACTTAAAATTTTTAGAAGATATGAGTGCATCCCAACACCCCTACGTCATCCCTGCTTTGTTCACTTGTGCAGAATGAGGAATATATTTCTGTTAAAATTGACATTGCATTTTACGGTATATAAGTTTGATATCCATCATATTTCTAGATTTTATTTTGCAATGACATCATGAAATTCAGGGATTTTGCTAAATATGCATTAAGAAGGGAACCTTAAACCATCAAAAATTGAATAAGATTATGCTTTCCTTCTCCAGCTGCTTTACTGGTTCAAAAAATCCTTTAGGTTCTTTCCTTTACTTCACGGTTATAATTTTTTTTTGGTAAACTGCTTCAGTGGTCACCCAACTAATTGAGAATATTTATTTTTACCACCCAACTAACGAACTCGTCAATCAAGTCACTCAATTTTTAAATCATACTTATTTGTATCACTCGCAGTTAAAAAACAAACAGTAAATCTGATTGACTATAAAAAAATAACGACAAAACATGTGTGTTATTTATTATTAATATTTTAATGACCGATGATAAATCAGTTGACTCTAGTGGTCGACGTGGCTGGTAAGATGGATCAGCGATCTTCCAGGCAACGCTATTCCGACTCTGCTCGGCCTGTAGATTGCAGAAGTTTAAATGTAATGGTGATGGAAAGTCCGGTGTTGCTGCTCGAGGAGTCCTGTGCCGCGTCGCAATAATTCACCGAGGTGGTTTAAGATTTCCCCTAGGAAGTACGGGGACGGCATCTTGATGACGTCTCACGTCCCTGATACATTTTCGGGACGGGAACGGTGCGAGAATGTCTCGGAAACGATCAACGTTCAACGGGGACGGTCAACATTCAATGGGGACGGGGACGGCCAAACAAGGATTTGATGAAGGAGACGGGGGAGAGACGAGAAATGGAGAGATAAAATTTCTTGGGACAGGTGGCAAGGAGAGTGGTCATAGCTCTGCCGATTGTGAGCGAAACCATTGATTTCGGCTCTGATTTTCATATTAGGTTTTGGTGTTGTGGCTCTACCGTCGCTCCATTCCTGGGTAAAGTGTGGAGAATAAGGTTTCTGTTTCAATCTAGAACAACAAGGAGAAAGAGAATCCGTGATTTTTATTCCTTTTGTGAGATACCTGATTATTTTATTTAATTAAATAAAATAATTTGTTATTTCAATTTAATTATTATTAATTATTTAATCAAACAATATTATTAAGATTTTAATATTTAAAATGATTGTATTTTTTTAATATAAATAAATTAAATTTAACACTAATTTTAATGTAAACGAAGATAAAAAATAAATTTTATTTATAATAATTTTTTATAAGATAAATTTTTAAATAAATATATAATAGGTAAAAAATATTATATAATAATATATTTTAAAGTATTAATATTAACTTAAAGAAATTAAAATAAAGAATTTGATCTTAAATTTTATTTTAGTTTTACAAATAACTTTAGTACGTTATTTGTTTGTTATTTTGTTTGTGGTATTTAATTTTTATTGGTTATTTTAGATATTTTATGACCAAAACATAAATTATAATATAATCTATAAATATATTTTTTATTACTTTATTTTCTATGAAAAATCATATTATTCATGAATGTGTATTTATTATTTTATGTAATTAAGAGTATTTTATTAAAAAAATTATTATTTTTTATTTTAATCTTTTATTTTATTATTATATATAAATATTATTATTTTATATTTGTCGTACTCTTGCCGTACTCGTACCCTGTAAATTTGAGAATTACTATTTTCTGTCCCTGTCTCGTATTCGTATCGGTGCAATATAGGATTTTCTGCCTCCACCTTCTTCAAAGTCTTCGTCTTTGGGTAGATCGCATCCTCCATCACCATCGTCATTCCAATCTTCACCAAAGTCTTCTTATCATTCCTCGCCGCCGTCTCTACCAACTAAAAACTCTCACATTTTAACTCCAACTCCCCAACTCAAAAAACATCTCCAAAGACGCATCTTCCACCGCCACCTCCGCTCCGCCTGCTCACTACGAGCACATACAATGTCCTCCACCAACTTTGCAGATCTATGCAGTTTCAATCACCATTTGTATTGTAATAAGTATTTAAAGAGATGTTAAGACTTGAACTCTAACAATTCTATAGAGTTTTAGGAATGGAGGTTTGACTTTGTACCCTTCATGGTTTTAACTATCGCCATCCTAAACAACGGTAAGATGATACTTTTATCAGATAGTTACATCAATATTGTACACTTAATTATGCTCGATGAACCTAATTCAATTCATCACCACATCAATAGATGCAGTCATGATAATTTTCAATGACAGAGTAAAACCATCTCCACTGCCAAACAGCTGGAAACTCAAGGAGATTTTCTCGACCGACATCATGCTTGGAAGTTACTTAGCACTAATGAGGGTGGTATTCTTCAGGGCAATGAAAGACACAAATTTCTTCTCAGTAAGAACAACTATGCTTATGTCCCATTACTTTCATTTTATTTTGTGGAATTTTGCTAAGCTCTCATTTCCTATATTTCAGAACACGGTTCATGTTAGACCACTGAGGAATAATCCTAAAGTCAGTATTGTGGGTCATGCCTTCATTTTTGTCACACGACAATGGCTTGGTGGTGGAGTGTTATAGTAATGACCTAATGAAGTTGGTGGACGAGATTGTACGGGCTCGTAGTAAGCAGGCGGAGCGGAGGTGGCGGTGAAAAATGTGTTTTTGGAAATGTTCTTTGAGTTGGGACGTTGAAGTTCAAATGTGAGAGTTCTTTGGTGGTAGGGACGGCGGCGAGGAATGATAAGGCGTTGGTGAAGATTGGGATGACGATGGTGATGGAGGATGCGATTTACCGGAAGACGAGGACTTTGAAGAAGGTGGAGGAGGAGATCCTAAACCACATCGGTGAACTATTGCGACGCGGCGCAGGACTCCTCGAAGCAGCAACACTGGACTTTTCACCACCATTACATTTAAACTTCTGCAATCTACGGGCCGAGTAACGTCAGGAAAGCGTTGCCTGGAAGATCTCTGATCCATCTTTCTAGTCACGTCAACCATTAGAGTCAACTGGTTTACCATCGGTTATTAAAATATTAATAATATAATAAATAACACACATGTTATGTTTTTACAGCCACGTCAGATTTACTGTTTATTTTTTAACGGTGGATGACATAAATAGGTAGAATTTAAAAGTTGAGTGATCTGATTGACGAGTTCATTAGTTGAGTGACCAAAATATACATCTCCAATTAATTGAGTGACCACCGGAATAAATAAGATTAAAACCGTTTAGCTTTGCATTTTGTTCAGAGATTATAAAGTATATATTTTGTAAGATTATCTAATCGAGTTAAAATCCTTATTCAAATAGCAATTTAAATTAAGATATATTTTCTTAAAGATAAGAGTTAGATGTCTTTAGTATTTAAGATTTCTGATTATAACTAAAGTCTTATATTTGAGTCTATAAATTTATTATAAATGAATATAATTTTTAATTCATTTAATAACATAAAATTCTATTATGTTTTTTTCACAGAAATTTATAATTATTCTTTTTTTTTATTATTTTATTTTTCCCTAAAGTTGAAAAATTGCTTTTTTATCGGTCTAATATTGATCTTAATTTAAATTTTTAATGAGATACTGTTAGTTAACCGTGAGTTGTGAGTGCTTTAAATAGAGTAGGTATTGTATTTTATCTTTACTTTATCTTAATAAATAGTTTGAATTTATATTTTTTTTATCTATCTTTAACCGACTAATCCATCTATTTAACATTTGCCACTGCAACAAGAATTGTAAGAATTGCAGCAGGTGCCCAAGGATCACAGTTTGCAGCTGGTTTATCACAGAACAATATGTTGGGTAATGAATTCCTAATGTTGGCATCGGCGATTCGGTAAATATAATTTAATTAACTATTAAATTTGAATATAAATATATGAGAATAAAAATAAACAAATAAATATTTTATTTTTATCCGTTCTTTATTTTGGTATCCTGATTATATTTTAATAAAATAATATTTAATATTATATTTTGTTTTTATTTTAGTACTTTATCATTAAAAATTAACGACAGACTTATTAGGAGAAAGAAAATCACATATAACAAGTTAATTAAGAGAAAAAAAAAATAACATGACAATCTATCATATGTGATTTTTTCTTTTATAATCGATATGTCACGTGTGTTTTTCTTTCTTTTATTTAACACAAATATAAATGTATGAGAATTAAAAAAAATATATTACTCTACAAATATCTCGATGTAAATACGTGAAGGTAAAAAATTAAAAATTATATCATTATACTAGCAAGATAAATTATCATAATTCAAACATTAAAAAAACATCCTTAATCACACGACTAACTAACGAGTCTCAAAATTAATATTAAATTTAATAGTTTAATTTAATGAAATTAGAACGGTAGCAAATATAAAAATGTGGTGTTAATTTCAGTGTCTCACAAGGGAGAGAATATATCATAGGCCCGGCCTACCATGTCAGCCGTGGTTTCTAACTAATAAAAACCACATATTTCGCTACTAATTAACCATGTAATTAATATAATTTCTAGAAATTAAATTTTTAAAATGACATATAAATTATGAGTGAAGATTCATTTGTTGAAAAAAATAAGTTAGAAATTAATGGTGAAGTGAGTGATTATTATTGAATGAGACCACAACTGGCATGATAAACCGGGCTTATAATATAATTTCTCCTCACAAGGTAAGTTATACTTCCTTTCATTTGTAAAATTGACGCATGTACAAAAAAAGTTATGAAGTTTTAAAATATTGTTATCATTGAAGTATCAGTGGTCTAGTGTTTGAATAGTACCCTGCCACAATTCAGACCCGGGTTTGATTCCTGGCTTGGTGCATTTAGCAATGAGAAAAATTGCACGTCTCTGCTTCCTTTTTTTCATTACTCCCTCCCTGCAAAATCTTTTGATGCTGCTGATCCTATACATCATTTGCTGATTTTTTTTAATACTTTTTGCTTTTCTGGGTGTCGCGATCTCTTTAAAATCACGAATTTAAGTGAAAAATAGTCTGCGATTAATTTTGAAAAATACGAACTTTATCACTTTTAATATTAAAAAACCCAATTTTTAGTAAAAATATATAATTTGATTTTTAAAATGATTTGGAGTCGCCACCGGCCACTTTGGTAGGCCAGACACCATAAAACAAACCAAAGATTCGTTTAAAAACTTTTGGGTTCGGGAGTCGGTTATGTGTAAGGACGGCCCTTACAAACGCCCAAAAAATTGGTACCTTATTAATTTCACGTGGCATTTTGATATTTTGAAGATAGATATTAATTTAATTCTCCATTGTTAATTAAACACTACTTGAATTGAGGATATCCTTTTGATTTAGAAGTTACATCACCTTTAAACTTGAGTTGAATGAGACGTCCTCTAGATAGGAAATCCCACCCAAATTTAAAGGAATATATATTCCGTCTCAAGAGGGTTAAATGCATGGCCAATTTTATCTTGTTCATTTTAAATTCTAACCTACGAGGGCTCCATTAATCAAATGTCAAAACCTATTTAAATTACTAATGTCACTAGTTATTTACTTATCAATTTTATTTAATTTTAAACCTAAGTTATTTTATCAAAATTCTAGGTTTTAATAGCACATGAATTTGATACCAAGGTACACTCTCTAGGCCAGTATCATAGTACGTCAAAACACCAACCTCTTTAGTGTATCCGAGATATAAGATTCAAATACTATCATTACTAATTATCTCCCTATTTAATTAATTAATTAAAGCGAGTAATCTTAGAGGGCTTTAAAATAATTAACTAAATGATTATTTAGTGATCTCCTAGAAATATGCTACATGATGCTTTGAAATAAAAAATAATAAAATAAAATAAAATGAATAAACTAAACAAAGGAACTTGATATATTCTCATTAAAAATATGGGAGTACAAATTACATTAAAATAATCAACATGAGTACAAAGAGACTTACATTGGTAAAGATAAAAGGAAAAATTAAACTTCGAAAGATAAATTAGATTTTATTAGAGTGTAATTAATTTTAAAGTTTAGAATTTTCAATTAAATTAATTATTTAATTAAATTTTCCTAACTTCAAATTTTAATTAATCCTAATTAAAATCTAATTTGGTGAAATTAAGGTTTAAAAGTTCACTTAGGCTAAATTAGACCTAATTAAGTTGGGTTAATTTTAAAACTTATCTTAGAAATTAATTAAAATTAATTAGAATAATTAATTAAAATTATTTCTAAATTTTAAGAATTAAATTAAACCTAATTAAAGTCTAATTTTTAGGTTTAGGGGTCAAATTAATCTTAAATTAGATCTAACTAGGTTAAATTAATTTTAAATTATCTTAGAAATTAAATTAAACTCTATTTAGAACCTAATTAAGGAATTTCTAAGTCTTAAAATTAATTTTTATCCTAACTAATAATCTAAAATTAATTAATTTTAATCCTAGGGGTCAAATTAGGGACTAAAAAGGACCTAAGTGAGTGAAAACTAAAGCTTTATGGACCTAATTGAGGGTTTAGTGACTAAATTGTAAAGCAATTCAGACTAAGGAGGACCTAGGGGGTAAATTATCCATTTAGTTTTTAAAAAAACGCGGATCCGGGTTAACCCGGACCCAACCTGCACGACCCGACTGCCAAAACGACACCGTTTTGCAATCCCACAAAACCCCTTATACCGAGTTGGCTCGGTCATTTGCACCGAAACCCAACTCGGCTCAACTCACCCCAGCCCAAAAAAACTCTAAAACTAACACCTAATTCCCAGAACTAGCCCCAAAGCGGATCAAAATCCTTTTTTTCTCATGGTGTTCTTGGTGTTCTTCGATGAACACGAAGAACACGAAGAACACCAACCTAAACCACCGTGACTGTCGCCCCTAAATCCATTTCCCCGTCGTCCGGTGTCGCTCTGACGTGTTCACCGGCGACCGCGAACCACGCCGATCATCGCCCAGAACTGTCTGACCGCCTCAGCTCGTCCTTCGATGACCGTTTTCGACGCCGGCGAAGACTACAGGGGCCCTAAAACACCCTAAAAATGCCAGAAATTCCTGTTTCTTAAGGTCTAAACACTAAGAACAATCTGAAACCACTTCTAAAAACCTTTGATATTCAATCTAAACACCAAGCACCACTAAAAACTCCCCTTAGTTACTAGAATCGAACTGAAAAATATCCAAGAGCATCAAGGAACGAAAGAAAGAAAGGAAAAAACATGAATCTTACCTGAAATTTCTTCTACCGTTCCTCTTTCGATTCCAATTTCCTCTATGAATCCGGTGATCCCTAATTTCCAGATTTTCCTCCTTCATCCACTGCCGATTGAATCCCTTTTAAAGGGATTCAAATCAGAGTCCTAACCGAATTAAATCCTTAAAAAATCTCTTCCTTAAATCTCTCATTCAACTACCTAATCTTAATCCTCAACCCAACAAACTCTCCTCCCACAAAAACTCTCCCACATTTCTGTTTTTCTTATTTTTCTTATTTTTTATTATTTTTTTGTTATTTATTTTATTATTATTGTTATATTTATTAAAAAAAAAGATTTCATGTTGACAGTTGCCCCTCTTTGCTCAATGCTGCGAAGTAGGAGATGGGCAAAGACTGAAAAACATGAATTTGGATGAAGCCACTCGGCCGAAGCTTGAAGTTGTTCTTCCTATTACAAATTTTTTCAAGCAAAATCTGCAACGTGATTTGTGGTTGTTCTTCTTTCTGAAACTCTTCGTCTCTGGAATACCTAGAGCTGTTCTTCTTATTACGAAATTCTCCAGGGTTTGAAGCTATTCTTCTTATTACGAAATTCTTCAGACGAAATTCTTTAGACTCATCAAGTGGTGGAGCTTGAGGCTGTTCTTCTTATTACGAAATTCCTCATCTCCGAGGGATCTGGAGCTGTTCTTCTTATTACGAAATTCTCCAGATAAAGGTGGTGAAATCCAAGGTTGTTCTTATTACAAAATTCCTCGGATCTCGTAGAATTTGGAGTTGTTCTTCTTCTTATTATAAAATTCTCCAAACCCATCAAGTGGTGGAAATTGAGGCTGTTCTTCTTATTACGAAATTCCTTATTTCTGAAAGATCTGGAGTTGTTCTTCTTATTACGAAATTCTCCAGATGTAAGCGGCGAAACTTGAGGCTGTTCTTCTTATTATAAAATTCCTCATGATATACCACTTTTTTCGGGACTCACGCTGAGAAGGCTGCCAATTTCTGTTTGTATCGGGACTCATGTCGAGAAGGCTGTCAATAATGTTTGCTATTGTTGATTTCTTTGAATCTTGTTTAACAGAAATATTATGCATTATTAGCATGCTTCTAATGCAAATATTCCTATTATGATGCATGAGTACTGCCTTGAAAGGCATGTATTATCAGTCAGTTTGCCACTTTGAGGGGTCTGATTGACTCTTCTCTCTCTTTTCCGTATTCGTGGTCTTCATCTCACATAACGAGGGCAACTTTTGATGATTGTCCTCTTTATAAAGCTGTTTTGAGGCGTTCTTTCGAGCCAGATTTCGTCTGAATGTCAGAACATGTTCGTTTGTATTTCGTTATCTTGATCCAGAAAAAAACAAATCTTACCTGTAACTTAAAACATAGTGATGACAAAAGATTTTTTGTATTAATTCATATTAATTCACTAGCATGACGCTTTGGATAAAATTGAAGGCTCAAAAAGAAAGAAATGAATATCTTTATTAGAGCTTTTAGTAAATTTATGACAAGCGTGCAAAAATAATCATGGCAAAACAATTAGAAGAAAAAAGAAAGGAACAAAATCCAAATTCCCAAACGCTTATCACATGCGATCATCTGAGCCTTTTCCCGAGATATAGATTTAAAGATGATCTACTTGTCTTCCCATTCTTCAAATGAGGATCCAACTTTGCAAATGTGAAGATCCTTCCGAATTGCCTGATAACTGAG
Organism: Abelmoschus esculentus; assembly: GCA_035048815.1. Classification (NCBI taxonomy): domain Eukaryota; kingdom Viridiplantae; phylum Streptophyta; class Magnoliopsida; order Malvales; family Malvaceae; genus Abelmoschus; species Abelmoschus esculentus. The sequence goes on from JAUCBN010000003.1 coordinate 17,726,735, forward strand.
AGGTATGAATCACCGGATGCCTATTTTCATTCACTTGAGCCGTCATTCCTGGTTTTCAACCCAAATCCTCCGCTAGTATCGAGACGCCCTTTACGGGTTTTCATCTCAACCCCTCATTTCTTTTTAATCATCATTTTTTATAAAGCGTCCTTTCGGGTTTTCACTTCATTTTCTTTTTTCTCTTTCTTTTCTCTTTTTCTTCTTTTTTATCTCTTTTTCTTTTTTCTTCTTTTCTCTTTTTTCTTCTTTTTCTTCAGGCGTAATATCTCTTAACTGAATCATAATTCACTGGCTTGCTTAATTCTTGTTCGTCCATTTCAGTCAAGATTAGTGCACCTCCGGAGAAGGCTTTTTTGACAACATAAGGCCCTTCCCAATTTGACATCCATTTCCCTCAGAAATCTCGGTGTATAGGCAAAATCTTTTTAAGCACTAAATCTCCTTCCCAGAATTCTCGCGATCGAACTTTCTTGTCATAAGCTCGAATCATCTGTTTCTGATACATCTGGCTGTGACAGATAGCTTTCAACCGCTTTTATTCGATTAGATTCAACTGATCCAAACGAATCTGTACTCACTCTGCATCGTCTAGCTTTACTTCTGATAATACTCGAAGAGATGAGATTTTAACTTCCAGAGGTAACATTGCTTCAGTACCATATACTAGAGAATATGGCATTGCCCCGGTAGAAGTTCTTATCGAAGTTCGGTACGCAAACAAGGCAAAAGGAAGACTTTCATGTCAGTCTCTGTAGGTTTCAGTCATCTTTGATATGATCTTCTTAATGTTCTTATTTGCTGCCTCAACGACTTCATTCATCTTTGGTCGGTATGCCACAGAGTTGTGATGAATTATTTTTAATTGCTCACAGGTTTCTGCTATCAATCTGTTGTTGAAATTGGTAGCATTATCCATGATGATTCACTCTGGTAGACCATATCGACAAATAATCTCTTTCTTCAAGAACTTGCAAACTGTTGTTCTCGTAATGTTAGCATAAGAGACAACTTCTATCCACTTGGTGAAATAATCGATATCCACTAGGATAAAGTGATGCCCATTTGAAGCCTTGGGGTGAATCTGCCCGATTACATCTAGTCCTCAAACAGCAAAAGGCCAGGGCGAATTCATTGTATGTAACGGTACTGACGGAGAGTTGATTTTATCTGCATAGATCTGGCATTTGTGACACTTTTTGGCATATTCTATGTAATCCCCTTCCATAGTAGACCAGTAGTATCCGTATCTCATTATTTTCCGTGCCATCAAGAAACCATTGGCGTGCTTACCGCAAATTTCATCATGCACCTCTTCTAGAATACTTTTAGTCTCACGGGCACTGACACATCTTAGCAACACTTGATCTCTGTTTTTTCTTTACAAGACGTCGCCATCTAACACATATACAGCAACCATTCTTCTGATTGTTCTTTGGTCAATGTCGTTAGCTCCAAATGGGTAAGCTTGAAACTTCATGTATTGTAGAATATCAAAATACCAAGGATTATCATCCTCTTCTTCCAAGTTGCAGCAATGAGCATATGTTTCATAGCTCTACATTCGTATTAGCATCATATACTTCGGTCTATTTTCTTGAAATACCGAGGCCAATGTAGCTAAGGCATCTGCCATTTGGTTATCCTCTCTAGGAAGGTATACAAATGTTATCTCTTCGAATTCTTCAATTAGCTCTAATATCAACTTTCGATATTCTATCAAATTTGTGTCTTTTGTTTCCCATTCCCCACGTAGCTGATAAATAACTAAGGCTGAATCTCCGTGTACCTTCAAGGCCTTTATCTTCCTTTCTATTGCAACCTTCAAACCCATGACACATGCCTCGTATTCTGCCATATTGTTAGTGTACAAAAATTCTAACTTTCTCATGAGAGGGTAATGTATACCATCTGGAGATATCAATACAGCTCCGATTCCCCGTCCGAGGGCGTGATTACCCCGTCGAAATAAAATTTCCATTTTTCCATTTCTTCATTTTCTTCAATGGAAATGGTCATTACATCCTCGTTAGAAAAGTCAAAGTTCAGAGGCTCATAATCATCCGAAGCTCTAGTTGCAAGAAAGTCAGCTATGACACTCCCTTTAATTGCCTTTTGGCTGACGTATAGTATGTCAAATTCGGACAACAACATTTGCCATCGCGCTAATCTCCTAGTCAATGCGGGTACTTCCATCAGAAACTTCAATGGATCAAGCTTCGATATCAACCACGTGGTATGATATAACAAATATTGCCTGAGTCGACAAGTAACCCAAACAAGTGTACAACACATCTTTTGGATAAATGGGTACCATACCTCACACTCGGTAAATTTCTTACTCAGGTAATAGATTGGTCTTTCCTTCTTTCAAGTATTATCATGTTGCCCCAATACGCACCCCATGGAATTCTCGAACACCGCCAAGTAAATGATTAATGGTCTCTCAGGAACTGATGCCACCAATACCGGTACATTGGACAAGTATTGTTTGATCTTGTCCAACTTTTCCTGACATTCATCATTCCACTCAGTTGGGTTGTTCTTCCGTAGTAGTTTAAAAATGGGATCACATCTATCGGTTAGCTGAGAAATAAACCAAGAGATATAGTTCAATCTCCTAAGGAAGCCCCGAACCTCTTTCTGTGTTTTTGGAGGTGGCAAATTTTGAATCGCCTTGACTTTATCGGGATCGATTTCGATGCCCCTTTGGCTGACCATGAAACCAAGTAGCTTGCCAGATGTAACCCCAAACGTACATTTATTAGGGTTAAGCTTCAACTGATACTTTCGTAGCCTTTGAAACAACTTCTTCAAATCCTGCACATGTCCATCTTCTGTTTGGGACTTAGCTATCATATCGTCCACGTAAACTTCGATTTCTTTGTGCATCATGTTATGAAATAGTGTTACCATAGCTCTCTGATACGTGGCCCTAGCATTCTTCAACCCCAAAGACATGACTTTATATCAGAACATGCCCCACAATATGGTAAAAGTTGTCTTCTCCATATCTTCTGGATTCATCTTAATCTGATTGTAACCCGAGAATCCATCCATGAAAGAGAACCATGAATGTCCCAAAGTATTGTCTATCAGAACATCTATATGGGGTAGAGGGAAATTGTCTTTCGGGCTTGCCCTGTTCAGATCCCTATAATCCACACACATCCGAACTTTCTCATCTTTCTTTGGAACGGAGACTATATTTGCTACCCATTCTGGGTATGCTGCCACCTGTAGGAAGCCTGTATCGATCTGCTTCTACACTTCTTCCTTGATTTTCAAAAGCATTTCCGGTCTCAACCTTTTGAGTTTCTGTTGTATGGGCTTGCAATCTGGTCTAATGGGCAACTTATGAACCACAATGTCGGTATTCAAACTTGGAATATCTTGACAAGACCATGCAAAGACATCCTTGAATTCTCGCAATAAGTCTATCAAATTTTGTTTTGCCCCTGGAGGAAATGCTGCTCCAATCATGACTTTCTTTTTCTCTTCTTCGGTACCCAGATTCAGAGTCTCTATATCTTCTTTGTGGGGCATGATTTGCTTATCTTCTTGATCCACTAACCTTAGCAATTCTTCAGGAACCTCGTAGCTCGCATTATCTTCACACTCATTGATTTCTGTTAGACAAGAGATCCCTTTCAAATCTATTTCGGGTTTAGGCACAGAATCATTCATGCAATCATTGTTTGGGAACCTGCGAAGAAAATTTGTATAGTTGGATGTGAATAATAAATGAATAAAGAAAGAATGGATGAAGCGAATAAAAAAAGAAAAATGTTTTCCATTGAAGAAAGAAAAAAAAACATCTTTATTTGCTAGTGAAAATTATAAAAAAACCCTTTATAGAAAATCTCCTATACTTGTGGGCAAAAGTACAGGGTGGTTTATGGTATTACTCTGTCTTGAAAACTACAGGTAAATCCTCTATGGTCCAATTATTCAGAGTCTCGCTAGGGAGACACAGATGAATTCTCTCCTGAAGATTCATCCTCGGACCTTCAAAAATTCCTCACACCATCAGACCTTCAAAAGCTTCCCCGAAAATTTCTTCCTCCTGCAGCCTAATAGCCTCCAAGCGATTCTTCTCCGCTTGTTCGGTGACATTCACAAATCCGTGAGAGATGAAGTGGATTTTTGCACTCAATGAAGTTGGCTTCCTAGCTGCGGTTCTTCCGTACTTATTCCAATATGCCTCAATTGAAAAGCTTAACCCAGCTCGCCTTTCTTCATAACCACGGGCTTTGGGCACAAACTCCCTTGTAACCTTTTTCTTGGCTCCTTTGCCAAGGGTCTGCTTGACGGTCATCTCGGTGCAGTTCGACAACCTTGGACATGGGAACTCTGTACCTTCAGCAATAAATGCAGCGTTGATGAACTCCAAGGCCCTAAAAGAACATTCTAACGCCTCTTCATTCGCTTGAACATACGGTGTATCTATGGAGATGGAAGCAATGATGTCCTCTTTTGCCCCGACACACACGAGCTTCCCTTGTGGTCCCATCGAATGCCCTGACTATATTTTGGTAGCTTTTCATGTGAGCAACATCTATGCAAAGTTGCTGATGAGTGTTCGAATTTATATATTTTTTATTAATAATTATTTTTCATTGTCGATTTGATATTACTAATTTGGTTCTATTTTGATCATTTTCATTGTAGGAACTTATTTTTCAGAACCAACAAAAAATAGTGAATTCTGCATTTTTTTATGGCTAGAGTCATGGGCACGACGCTTTCCGATCTGGCAGATTTGGATTATCCAGTCAGCAAAAGTTTCTAGAAGATAGTCCACTCAGCATATTCTAGAAGGATGAATGGATTATTTTGGAATTATCCTAAAGATTTATCTTAGGAATTTAAATTTTAAATTTTCGAACATTTATCTTTATCTTTTTTTTATTTCTTTTAAATTTTGAATTGTTACATTTTTAGGGTTTTAGAATAGTATAAATACCCATAGAGGTAAAGCTTGGGATGTACTTCAATTTTCACTTTCTCTCTTGAGTAATAAAAGTTCTCTCTTGTTCTTTTATTTTTCTTTGAGTTTTCTTATTTCTTTTCTTCTAGAAAATGCTAAGTATGATCTCATTCATGCTTAGATAAACTTTCATTTAGCCGAAAGCTAAGTGACGACTCAATCCATATTGTGAGAACCGTGAAGCACTTAATTCCTTCGGATAACATTCTTGATTTTCTGAAATCAAGGATTGACAATCGGCTTTTCCTTTAATGATCTCGACGCCTTCATTTCAAAAAGTGTACGTTGACTTGAAGATTGTTTAGATCTATCGTTGGAAAGAAAAATCGGCTTGTAGTAAATTTGGCTTCCTGTGAACAAACTTGATGGCGGTCCACTAAGGGAAATCAAGATCGGGTTTGATTCTCTGTGAGACGCTATAACTCGAGTCAGGCTTTTCCAGTGCTTAAAGTTGTATTGGCGCTAACGTCGATAGGCGTGGTTAGTCCAGTAAAGACCGAATTTCGGAGATAGACTTGGGAATATTGGTTTACCGAAGAGAGAAGCAAGTTACAAGGGTTGGGCCTTGTAGACTGTAACTGGCATGGATCTTGAAGTAAAATCTATTTCGATGATCAATTGAGATTTGAGGCGAAGCGAAGCTTGAGGCTATATCCTTTAAATTTATTACTTCAAATATTTATTTTCATTTAATTTCAGTTATTATTAGATTAAGATTATTTTTTAGTTTTATAATATCAAACCCCCATTTTCTAATTTATTGTTTTTTTTTTGGATCAGGATCAATTCAATTCAACGTTGGAAATTTCTTAGTCCTTGTGGATCGACCCTACTTTCTCTATACTATCCTTTTATTTATTTTGAGAAATAGGAATTATTTATTTGACAATTCGACGCTTGTCAAATTGGCGCCATTGCCGGGGACTTCGGTAAAATTACTAATATTGTTTTGTTTTGATCTATGACCAGGTCACTTCTGGGAAAACTAGTAGATTACGAACCCGAGATCGAAGCTCTTGCCCGGAGACTGCGTGGAGATACCTTTAGGCGCAGAAGGTTGAATCGAGACCTTCAACCAAAACCAAATCCTGATTTTGAGGAAGTTTCTTACACCGAGGAGTTATTTACTTCTGACGACGAAGGATCAGAACAAATGGCTGAACGAACAATTCGAGAGTTAGCTGCAGCGCCTGATGAACAACAACCACTTTGTATCACGTTCCCAAATGGCGAAACACCGTTTGAACTTAAAACTGGTTTAATACATTTACTTCCAACTTTTCGCGGCTTGTAGAATGAAAATCCACACAAGCATTTAAAAGACTTTCATATGGTTTGTCTGAGTATGAAACCATAAGGAGTATCCGAAGATCAAATAAAACTTCGCGCATTTCCTTTTTCTTTAGCTGATTTGGCAAAAGATTGGTTGTTTTATTTACCTTCCGGTTCAATTAATACATGGGCTGATATGGCACGATTGTTTCTTGACAGGTTCTTTCCAGCGGCAAAAGCAAGCGAATTAAGGAGAAACATCTTAGGAATTCGACAAAAGGATGGAGAGTCGTTATACGACTATTGGGAACGATTTAAAAGACTTTGCGCTAGTTGTCCACAACATGGCCTAACTGAACAAACCCTTCTACAATACTTTTATGAAGGACTACTTCCAATGGAAATGAAAATGATCGACGCAGCTAGTGGTGGAGCCTTCGTAAATATGACTCCTACCGCCGCCAGAAATCTTATCTCAACCATGGCCGCTAATGCACAACAGTTTCGCCCAAGTGAACCCACCCGACGGGTTCACGAGATAAGTACATCTTCTTTAGAGGATAAAATTGATAAGTTAACTAATGTGGTTTAATCTCTTATTGCAGGTAAAGTAGGTCCAGCTAGACTTTGCGGAATATGCACGATGCCAGATCATCCTACAGATTGTTGCCCAATGCTTCAAGAAGATAATAACGTTCAAGTAAATGTCGTTGGAAATTTTCCAGGACCTCCTCAAAGGCAATATGATCTCAATGCAAACAGTTATAATCCAGGTTGGAGGGATCATCCAAACCTCAAGTATGGATCGAATCAAACTTATCCACCTAGACCATCTGCACCGCAACAATATCAACCACAAAAATCATCGTTGGAGTCAATTGTCGAACGTTTGGCGCTAGCTCAAGAGAAATTCCAACAAAAGACCGAGGTACACTTTCAAGAAATTGACAAACAAATGAGTCAACTTACATTAGCTGTGAGTCGTTTGGAATCAAAGGGAAAGCTGCCGTCGCAAACTGAGCCAAACCCACAACAGAATGTTAGTGCCATCACCCTTCGAAGTGGTAACATTGTTGAACCTAAAGAAGATGCCACACAACCCCATAAAAAGAAGGAAACCAAACCACAAGCTATCTCTATGTCATCTCCTTATGACGTTCCACCTCCCTTTCCATCGAGATTAATGAAGCGTGATAAGCAAGCCGAAGAACAAGAAATTCTTGACATGTTTCAGAAAGTGGAGATTAACATACCAGTTCTCGATGTGATCCGAAAAATTCCAAGGTATGCTAGATTTTTGAAGGATCTTTGCACAAATAAAAGAAAGCTTACTGGGAATGAAAAGGTAAACTTAGGTGAAAATGTTTGTGCCGTAATTCAACGTAAAATTCCACCTAAGTACAAGGATCAAGGTATGTTTACTATCCCATGTAGGATTTGTAAAGTTGGTATTAAACGAGCTATGTGCGATTTAGACGCTTCAATTAATGTCATGCCTCTTTCAATTCATAATTTATTAAGTGTTGAGCCTTTGAAGGAAACAGGTCTGACGATACAGCTTGCCGACAGATCTTTAGTGTATCCTGAAGGAGTTCTTGAAAACGTACTCGTAAAGGTAAAAGATTTATTTTTTCCTGCAGATTTCTATGTCATTGACATGGAAGATGATCGCACCAATGTCTCTTCCGAGATTTTACTTGGTAGACCATTTTTGAGCACATCACATGCCAAAATTGATGTAAGAAATAGAATTCTTACCATGGAGTTTGACGGTGAAGTGGTAAAGTTTGACGTGTATAAGGCTATGAAATATCCTAAATCTATTCCTAATGTCAGTTGTGTTAATATATTTGATTCTTCTATGAATGAATATGTTAAACATAATCTTTCTGATGAGTTATGCAGGAATCTGAATGCTGAAACTATTAAAGAAGTAAAAATGAATATCTCTTCTGATGTGGAATCACGCTCATTTTGCAAAGAGCTAAGTAAAAATTTAAATTTGATGTCTTCTCAAACTAACTTTTTTCCATTTATCTTGCAGGAACTAAAGTTGGAATTAAAATTGCCACCAGATAAATTGCAGATTAAAGAAGATATTTTGTCAAAAATAAAGGAACTCCATAACCAAAAAATTTCTCCTAGAGAAATTCTAAGTTGGATAAAGAACATGAATTGGAAAAAGAATTTCTCGCAAAACCTGTAGTCTGAATCAGGTCGTCAAGCTAATGACGTTAAACAAGCGCTCAAAGGGAGGCAACCCATTTTCTTTCTTTGTTTTATTTTTTTATTTCTTTCTTTTTTATTTTTTTTATCTAATTTATTTTCAAATAAATTTGCACAAAATTTTCCCCAGATTTGAATGGCTTTGTCGTGCATAAAATTTGGAAAATTGCAAATGGCCTCCAAAGTTGTCAACAATCAAACTTACTTTAGACACGGGGAGTATCTCTATTCCTTCTCTTGTACTTTAATTTTCGTATTGAGATAATATGCTTAAAGTGAGGGGGAGTGGTTATATTTCTCCTTACTTGTTCATGTTAGTTTGAAGGTATATTTTAAGTTCTTATGATTGTTGTTTATCTGGGTTGACTTGTTAGTTTTATCATAATCCCTTGTTTACAAGCTTGAATTAATTTTTTTATGCATGGACAATTAACTTGAGATGATTAGATGTTTTGGTGAAAGTTTTTAACCTTATGGTGTAATTGTTAGTGTTGCTTAAATATGAGTTTGTGCTTGTTTTGCTAATAATGATGTTATCTTCAAGTGCATGATTTTTTTTGAGACGGTTGTGAGTGGTAGATCGTTTGAATGTGACCAGATTGGAGAATCGGGGCGAGGTGCTTGGGTTGTCATCTCGTTTCCAGTTCAAAGATTCGGTGACGAGTCGAGACTACAGAGTTAGAGTTAATGAGAGTAGCACTAAAAAAAGAAAAGGAAAAAATGTCTTTTGAAAAAAAGAAAATAATAAAGCGCTTGAAAAAAAAAGAATAAAAAAAGAGAAAAATAATCTCTTTCAAAAAAAAAGAAAAAAAGAGAGTGATATAAAAGGGGAGGAAAATAAAACTCACACTCCGCCAATCGTTATTCATGAAGGATCTAAACTTGATTTGATTTCGTCTCACAAGCAAATAGCAAAAACTCTGCATATCTACCTTTTATTCATTTGGTTAATTATTGTTTATTGAAATATCATGTCACCTTTATTTGATTGTCTTGTCTAACTTCTTTAATTCATGCATGTACATGGGATTTGACATAAACTTTTTGAGTGAATTTTGATAAGTGACGAAAATGAGAATTTGAGTATGCTTGAGGACAAGCATTGAATAAGTGAGGGAGAATTTGATGAGTGTTCAAATTTATATATTTTTTATTAATAATTATTTTTCATTGTCGATTTGATATTACTAATTTGGTTCTATTTTGATCATTTTCATTGTAGGAACTTATTTTTCAGAACCAACAAAAATAGTGAATTCTGCATTTTTTTATGGCTAGAGTCATGGGCACGACGCTTTCCGATCTGACAGATTTGGATTATCCAGTCAGCAAAAGTTTCTAGAAGATAGTCCACTCAGCATATTCTAGAAGGATGAATGGATTATTTTGGAATTATCCTAAAGATTTATCTTAGGAATTTAAATTTTAAATTTTCGAACATTTATCTTTATCTTTTTTTTATTTCTTTTAAATTTTGAATTGTTACATTTTTAGGGTTTTAGAATAGTATAAATACCCATAGAGGTAAAGCTTGGGATGTACTTCAATTTTCACTTTCTCTCTTGAGTAATAAAAGTTCTCTCTTGTTCTTTTATTTTTCTTTGAGTTTTCTTATTTCTTTTCTTCTAGAAAATGCTAAGTATGATCTCATTCATGCTTAGATAAACTTTTATTTAGCCGAAAGCTAAGTGACGACTCAATCCATATTGTGAGAACCGTGAAGCACTTAATTCCTTCGGATAACATTCTTGATTTTCTGAAATCAAGGATTGGCAATCAGCTTTTCCTTTAATGATCTCGACGCCTTCATTTCAAAAAGTGTACGTTGACTTGAAGATTGTTTAGATCTATCGTTGGAAAGAAAAATCGGCTTGTAGTAAATTTGGCTTCCTGTGAACAAACTTGATGGCGGTCCACTAAGGGAAATCAAGATCGGGTTTGATTCTCTGTGAGACGCTATAACTCGAGTCAGGCTTTTCCAGTGCTTAAAGTTGTATTGGCGCTAACGTCGATAGGCGTGGTTAGTCCAGTAAAGACCGAATTTCGGAGATAGACTTGGGAATATTGGTTTACCGAAGAGAGAAGCAAGTTACAAGGGTTGGGCCTTGTAGACTGTAACTGGCATGGATCTTGAAGTAAAATCTATTTCGATGATCAATTGAGATTTGAGGCAAAGCGAAGCTTGAGGCTATATCCTTTAAATTTATTACTTCAAATATTTATTTTCATTTAATTTCAGTTATTATTAGATTAAGATTATTTTTAGTTTTATAATATCAAACCCCCATTTTCTAATTTATTATTTTTTGGGATTAGGATCAATTCAATTCAACGTTGGAAATTTCTTAGTCCCTGTGGATCGACCCTACTTTCTCTATACTATTCTTTTATTTATTTTGAGAAATAAGAATTATTTATTTGACAATTCGACGCTTGTCAGTTGCCATAGGTAACATGTTCAAAGCTGAACCATTATCAATTAGAACTCCTGGCACCACATGACCCTTGCAGTGGGTCATGATGTTTAAAGCTTTGATAGATCCCATTCCACCACTCGGGATCTCATCATTAGTGAACGTTATATAATTGTCCGTCATGATGTGATTAACGATTCGGTCCAACTTGTTCATTGATATATCTTAAGGGACAAAAGTCTGGTTTAATACTTTCAATATGGCCTCACGGTGCCCTTCAGAACTCAATAGCAGATCGAGAATAGAGATTCTGGTGGGTTGTTTTTTCAACTGTTCCACGATATTGTATTCACTGTGCTTCAAAAACCGTAAAAACTCATGCGCTTGTTCCTCGGTGACAGGCTCATTCACCTTCAGAATCGGATCTGCAAAAATTTTCTTCTTCTCAGTATGTTTAGCTTGGTCCTCTTCTTTTTCTTGAGCTGGTGAGTAACATCTCCTGCTCCTTGTGAAATGTCCTACCTTATTCACTGGCTCCCGTGTTTCAACTTTCTCAACGGTTTCAAGTTTTCCTGGCTGCACCTCCTCAATGGGCTTCGAACTACTTGGCCCAGCCACACTTACGGCATAATTCCATGAAACCCTTTGTGTATCCTTGAATGGGAAGGGTGCTGGAGGGGTAATTACTATGCGAGGAGCATTTGCCGATCCAACTGAATTGTTACCCCTTGGTCGAGCTGAGATGACTAACAGCCTACCTGCATTGTATTTCGACCCAATTTTTTCAGACGTGCATACGTTCATCACTTTTCGGCCACCTTCCTTCTCAAAGAACCCCACTTATTTATTGTCCATCATCCCTTGTAGCAAATTCCTAAACTCACTACAATTTTGAATTGTATGTCCATGTTCTTGGTGGAACTCGCAGTACAAGCCTGTCCTCGTAGATTCCTTCATCTTCATCCCTTGGCATATAAGCCCGTTATTGAATAGCTGTTGAAAGACCCATTTTAATGGTGATCAAATTTCCGAAACACTCATTTTAATCTGCCTCATTTGATCATCTTCAATCACATTTACGCCTCGACCGCCATGGTTCGACAGTGGGTTTGTTGATACATTGGGTTCATCAAATTTCAAAACCCCGGCGTTTATCATATTTTAAACAATCCTCTTAAAGGCGGTGCAATTCTCGATGTTATGTCCATGAACGTTAGCATGGTATTCGTACTGGGCCTTCGGGTCATACCAGTGTGGATAAGGGGGTTTGAGTGGTATGATGAAATAAAGACGTATCATATCCGCATCGTGTAGCTGAGTGTACAACTCAGCATATGTGACTGGGATAGGTGAGAAATTCGGTCTTTCCCATTTTGAGTCCTTCTTATTCGAACCCTGCGAGCCGTCTGCTCCTGTCCCTGATTTGGAAATCGTTACATTTCTTGGCGCTTCATACACAACAGCGTTATTCACCTCGTTGTCCTTCTTCTTGAAGTTCTTTTTAGAGCTATCAGACCCCTCAATTCTCCCGCTCTTGATAGCCGCCTCCACCAACTCTCCGGTCGCAACTATCTAAGAGAAGCTTTGCATTGATGTACTAGTGAACAGACGATCGTACATCGGGCTCTTCAATGTTTTTACAAACATGTGGGTCATTTCCCTCTCAATCAACGAGGGCTGCACTTGAGAGGCCAGATCTCTCCATCTGTGAGCATACTGTCGGAATGTTTCATTAGATCTTTGCCCCATCTGTTGCAACATAACTCTAGTAGGTCCCATCTTTGACACATGCTTATAATTTTCCATGAAAGCATGATATAAATCCTTCCTTGACTTTATATTTTCTCGACTTAGTTGTGTGTACCATCGGATAGCAGAACCCGTTAGGCTATCTTGAAAGCAATGGCTTCTCATCCTTGCTAAAAGAGACCATCTTCCGACAATACATCGTCATATGGGAGCTAGAACATGACGTCCTGTTGTACTTCTCAAAATCAAGCATCTTGAACTTCGGTGGCAGGACCAAATCAGAAACCAAGCCGAGATCAAATGCATTAGTGCTCTTATCAGCTGACCCTTGGATATCTTGAATCTTCGCCTCGAGTGCCTTGAAATGATCGACATATTTCTTCTCCATGTCTTGGCGCATTTTTTCCATTTCACTCATGAAATTAAGATCTGGGACCTCATCGACATTCGGAGTGAAGTCATCGAATTCTACGGGGTGACTTGTGGATGTCCCTACCACATTGAGCTACACTTTTCCTGGTACTGAATGCATTTTTGGTTTCCTCCTCATGTGAGTTACGGTGTCTGCTTGTCCTTCAGTCTCATCCGCCCCTCCCATCGACGCCTTGCCTTTCTCATCCTGCCTTGGCCCTAACAAAGCATTTATCTGACTGATAATATCTGTCTGAATTTTGGTGAAACCATCTTTTACGTCGTTTTCTATCGCATCCAAGCGATTTGAAAAATCAACATGATCATCCTCTAATTTCTTTAGTCTTTCCTCCATTGCTAGCTTTCTTGTGTGCGAGCGTGTTGAGTATGTATATAGTATGTTTGTAATTTTTAGAGTTCACTGCCATAAAATCTTTGTTATTAAATTTATTTTTAATTAATAATGCTTATGATGAATGAATGCATGAATGAAAGAAGGTATTAAATTCGAAAAACAATCTCCTAAAAATATCCATTTGTCCAAAAAAGATTCACTATAAATTAAAGATAATCTACAGAAAACTACTAGCCCTAACCCCAAATTGGTCAATTCATGTAACAAGCGTACGGTGGCTTCTCCGTGCTCTTGCTCAATGTTCGGCTGCTTCAGAAGAGTTGTAGCTTCTCTCGACAATATTTGTACGTAAGATGCGATACTTCTGACTTGTCCTTTGAAGTTGACCAACTCATTATTCTGACTCTGAATCGTACGCTGCGCTGCTTCATACTTTGTCTTCTACGCTCCTCCGGCATCTTGGCACAAAGCTCCTTCGAATTCGACTAGCTTCTCTCGTAACCCTTGTACTTGACTCTCGAGCGAGACAATCTTCTGTTGAAGCCCCTCCTTTTCTTCTTCCGTCTTAGCCTTGTCCTTATTGTGATACCTGGCAACCAATTCCTCTAACTGTGCTACTTGGGTTGTCAACTCAAGGTTCTTGGCTTGCTCTTTATCCAACATCTTCTTAGCTTTGTAATTCGCTTCTTTTGCTTCACGACACTTCCGCTCATAGAGCTTCTTGTAGTCCTCCTTTTCCTTCAACGCCTTGTCCAAGCGGTCAGAAAAATTCTCGATGATCCTGCTTCCACCTTCCCTTGGGTATTTCATCTTACGTCCCTTAGACACTTCTCGTTCCTCTCTCAGATCCCGACTTAACTTTTCGTTCCGAAGTGCCATCTCTTTCTCTTTCCTCTCTTGTATTTGTACCTGATACGTCCCTCAGACACTTCTCGTACCTCTCTCAGATCTTCTTCTCCTTTCTTTGAAAATCCAAATCCCAATCTTCCTTTAGCTTCTCTAATGCTGATGATGCTTCTAGGGCTACCTTGTTCGACGATGGTCCATCATCCCTTGGTATTCCTCGGAAAACTCCATCATTCACCCGTTGCTCCCTTCATTTGTCATATCGGGCCATAACTTCGAACTTCCGATAAGGCTGAACTCTCCTGGGCGAATCCCAAGCTTTCACAATCTGATCTATCTTGGATATGTACCCTTCGCTTTGGTGTGTATAGCTGAAACTTGTCATCCCCACTGTAGCTGGTATGAATTGTCTTGACCCGAATTGCCTCGAAACTAACAATGGGCGATAAGCTGTTCCACCCCATATGCCCGTTAATGAAATCCAATCGCTTTCTCAGCACCGATATCGAAAAGTCGTTCCCTTGTTCAACCAGTAGACTTTCCAAACAACGTCTGAATCTGTGAAATCTCGAAAGAGATCGCTCCATTGGATTTCAGTTTTCTTCTCCAAAACGTAGCTCTTTAGGTGTTCTTCGATAGGCGAGTAAGTGGTCCTGAACCTTAAGGCGCTATATGGGGAGCTCCAACGATAACCTCTGAACCATATCTCTAATAACTATGCACAACCCCAGAATCTTCCTTCGTCGGCCTTCTTGCATGCGGTCAGTGATCTATAAGTCTCGGCTAATATGGCAAGAACCAGATTCACGCCTTTAAACAATCTCTCGAACAAACCAACTGTGGATGGGTCTATATGCTCGAGATTTCTTGGAAATAGCACTAACCCATATATGCAAAGAGCGTAAATCCTTCTTGCTTTGGTGGACTCTTTGCTACTTGCGGCTATTAAATCCTTAAAAACCTTCCAACTCACTCTTTGCTTTTCCTCGCTCACGTCTTTGTGGTCATGACCCGTTATCTTCTGGTCCCAAAATTCCTTATCCTTCCCGGTGATCTGCATCAACTTCTTCTTGAAACCTGAAGTGCTGTTGGGCTTGACATATATCCTATCGCTCTTTATTGTCGGACAATTGATCAGAACCTCATATTCCTCTAATTTAGGTGTCATGTCGATCTTCCCAAAAGTGAAACAATTGTATGCTGGATTCAAGAACTGTGTCATCGCTCTCATTAAGTATCTGTCAATGGGAACCTTCACTAGCAAAGCAATGTCTCCAAATTCCTTCTTAAATTGCTCCATCATGTCACCACTCCACTGTTCCCATATTTCCTGAACTTCGGAGAGACAAGGGATCTGATTGGTGCTAATCCTAACATACCCTTTTCAATACTGAGACGCTTCCTGAAGGCAAGCTATCACCTTTCTCGTGCTGAACTGCTTCTGACCATGTCAAGACTTCTGTATTATCTTCTCCTATAATGATCCCTTCTGATATCTTTGGATACTTCTAACTTCACTGTTTTCCGAATTAATACCAATGCAAATGATATGCCAAATAAATATAAAGTGCATAAAAGAATCAAAACGAAAACAGAAAAGAAATGTGTTAGTAATATGAATACAAAGATAAAATAATATAAAAAGGTACATGAAAAATAACCAGAGAGCAGAGAATAATGCAAAGAAAATTAACCAGAGAGCAGGCTAAATTGCATAAAAATAACCAGAGAGTATGTTAACAGAGAAATCCTAATTTTCGCGGCATTTCGGCAGCATACCGCCTTATCTTATGGTCCCTGTCTGGCTCTAGAAGGGGTAGGTTTCTACTTTATATGCGGTTTTTGGTCTAGACACTGGGTTCTCGAACTGTCGTTATCGCCTACTGCGATGATAAAACATCGATTCAGTGGTATAGGTCCCTTACAACGGAGGTGAAGACCCCACGATGCGTAAGGTTAGTATACCGAAAGCAGATAAAAATCCAAAACTCGGAGCTGGAGAGCATCACGTCGGATAATATTTAACTCCCACTTAAGGGTGAAAGCTCGGGTCGAGAGCTTATGCATGAATGACAGGATATATCACAAAAATAAAAAATGCTACCCTCATTCAAACGATGTTCATTTAACAATAATGAATTAAGTTAATATCTATATTCAAAATACCAAAATACCACGTGTAATTTTTTTTAAAAAAAAGTTAGACCTGACTCACAAAAGAATTTTTATTCCCCAGCGGAGTCGCCAAGCTGTCGCGACCTCTTTAAAAACATGAATTTAAGTGAAAAATAGCCTGACGATTAATTTTAAAAAATACGAACTTTATCGTTTTTAATCTTGAAAAATCCAATTTTTAGGAAAAATATATATAATTTAATTTTTAAAATGATTTGGAGTCACCACCGGCCACTTTGGTAGGCCAGACATCATAAAACAAACCAGAGATTCGTTTAAAAACTTTTGGGTTCGTGAGTCGGTTACGTGTAAGGACGACCCTTATAAACACCCAAAAAATTGGTATCTTATTAATTTCACGTGGCATTATGATATTTTGAAAATAGATATTAATTTAATTCTCCATTGTTAATTAAACACTACTTGAATTGAGGATATCCTTTTGATTTAGAAGTTACATCACCTTTAAACTTGAGTTGAATGAGACGTCCTTTAGATAGGAAATCCCACCCAAATTTAAAGGAATATAAATTTCGCCTCAAGAAGGTTAAATGCATGACCAATTTTATCTTGTTCATTTTAAGTTCTAACCTACGAGGGCTCCATTAATCAAATGTCAAAACCTATTTAAATTACTAATGTCACTGGTTATTTACTTATCAATTTTATTTAATTCTAAACCTAAGTTATTTTATCAAAATTCTAGGTTTTAATAGCACATGAATTCGATACCAAGGTACACTCTCTAGGCCAGCGTCATAGTACGTCAAAACACCAACCTCTTTAGTGTATCCGAGATATAAGATTCAAATACTATCATTACTAATTATCTTCCTATTTAATTAATTAATTAAAGCGACTAATCTTAGAGGGCTCTAAATTAATTAACTAAATGATTATTTAGTGATCTCCTAGAAATATGCTACATGATGCTTTGAAATAAAAAATAATAAAATAAAATAAAATGAATAAACTAAACAAAGGAACTTGATATATTCTCATTAAAAACATGAGAGTACAAATTACATCAAAATAATCAACATGAGTACAAAGAGACGTACATCGATAAAGATAAAAGGAAAAGTTCAAACTTCGAAAGATAAATTAGATTTTATTAGAGTGTAATTAATTTTAAAGTTTAGAATTTTCAATTAAATTAATTATTTAATTAAATTTTCTTAACTTCAAATTTTAATTAATCCTAATTAAAATCTAATTTGGTGAAATTAAGGTTTAAAAGTTCACTTAGGCTAAATTAGACCTAATTAAGTTGGGTTAATTTTAAAACTTATCTTAGAAATTAATTTTAATTAATTAGAATAATTAATTAAAATTATTTCTAAATTTTAAGAATTAAATTAAACCTAATTAAATTCTAGATTTTAGGTTTAGGGGTCAAATTAATCTTAAATTAGATCTAACTAGGTTAAATTAATTTTAAATTATCTTAGAAATTAAATTAAACTCTATTTAGAACCTAATTAAGGAATTTCTAAGTCTTAAAATTAATTTTTATCCTAACTAATAATCTAAAATTAATTAATTTTAATCCTAGGGGTCAAATTAGGGACTAAAAGGGACCTAAGTGAGTGAAAACTAAAGCTTTATGGACCTAATTGAGGGTTTAGTGACTAAATTATAAAGCAATTCAGACTAAGGAGGACCTAGGGGGTAAATTATCCATTTAGTTTTTTAAAAAACGCAGATCCAGGTTAACCCGGACCTAACCCGCACGACTCGACTGCCAAAACGGCACCGTTTTGCAATCCCACAAAACCCCCTATACCGAGTTGGCTCGGTCATTTGCACCGAAACGCAACTCGGCTCAACTCACCCCAGCCCAAAAAACCACTGAAACTAACACCTAATTCCCAGAACCTAGCCCCAAAGCGGATCAAAAGCCTCTTTTTCTCATGGTGTTCTTGGTGTTCTTCGATGAACACTAAGAACATCAACCTAAACCACCGTGACCGCCGCCCCTAAATCCATTTTCCCGCCGTCCGGCGTCGCTCCGACGTCTTCGTCGGCGACCGCGAACCATGCCGACCGTTGCCCAGAACTGTCCGACAGCCTCAGCTCGTCCTCCGATGATCGTTTCCGACGCCGGCGAAGACTACAAGGGCCCTAAAACACCCTAAAAACGCCAGAAATTCCCGTTTCGTAAGGTCTAAACACTAAGAACAATCCGAAACCACTCCTAAAAACCTCTGAAATTTCTTCTACTGTTCCTCTTTCGATTCCAATCTCTTCTATAAATTCGATGATCCCTAATTTCCAGATTTTCCTCCTCCATCCACTGCCGATTGAATCCCTTTTAAAGGGATTCAAATCAGAGTCCTAACCGAATTAAATCCTAAAAAAAAATCTTCCTTAAATCTCTTATTCAACAACCCAATCTAATCCTCAACCCAACAAACTCTCCTCCCACAGAAACTCTCCCACGTTTATGTTTTTCTTATTTTTATTATTTTTTATTATTTTTTTGTTATTTATTTTATTATTATTGTTATATTTATTAAAAAAAGAATTCGTGTTGACACTGGGTTTGGACACTAAAAAATAAAGACTCGGTTTTTATCCCACAAAAACAAAGAGCAAAAGATGTGTGAGGAGCATCATGAGATTCAGATTCCTACACTTAAACTGGTAACTCATGGACTTCAGGTTGCATTTTCTTCTTTCTTATACTATACTAGTAGACAGAAAAGTTCCTCCTTACTTGCATAGAGGCCATGAATTCTTATTGGTTTTAGAACTGTTCCTGGTTCAGTAATTTTTGGATAAGAGCATGTTATTCTTGTAAAGCTGTTCCTGAATTGCATATAGTCCCAGAATTCTTATCGTTTTTATAATTATACCTGTTTAGTTGCTTGTTTCCTCATTTAATCGTTTAACAAGGCAGTGACAAACAATCTTATTCATGGTAAGAAAAAACAGTCTTTCTACTTGACCTGGTTCACGTCATTGGACATTAGAAGTTGAACAACTGTCTTTCATCTGTCATGGAATGTTACAATCTCCTTTTTTCAGGCATATAGGCCCTGATGATTCTGTGAAACCAATATCCTTTTTTCTAGGCATTGAAGCAACTGCCAAGAGAGAATGTACAGTTAGTCACAGTTTAGTTTCGTAAAAGTGGGTTCGACATAAACGATACTCCTGAATAGTCCTGATCTGCAATCGAAGCTAGCCTGAGGCACCTTGATGTGGACTATATCGATCACAACCACCAGCACAAGGTTAACACCAATACTCCTATAGAGTATACTGTAAGTGCTGCAATGGAAGCATTTACATGCTAAAATAGTACTCCTATAGAGTATACTAAAGACAAACAAAACACTTGGTAATATAGTATAGTACCTTTCCATGGTTCAGACCATGGTTCGATTTCATAATAAATGGTACCCTTGAATACTCTCATTCCGCCTTGAAGGCTAGCTTGAAGCATCATGACATGGACTATATCGATCTCTACCACCACAACAGGGTTGTATCCGATACTCTCGTTCCGAAAATTTTGTGTTGTACCGACTACTGAGTATCAATGGCACGTATAAGACATTTTGCCTTGTTTAGATAATAGCAGTAGGACCAAAGGTTATGACCCTTTCGTTCAACCATTTTACAGGAACAAACAACTTTGGCTCATTGAAACTGATACTCACAGAAGAAGATTCGAAAGAAGTTTCTAATACGATTTCGATAAATGAGGTAACGGGGAATATATAATGACAAGATAGTTTAGCTCAACTCCATTGGAAGTTTGGTAATACAACACCAAAGGGGAGCCAGCCGTAACAATTTAGCAATTTGACAGATTCTTGGAGAATCTTGAAGAACCGGATTTAGGGATTTTGACCTTTAAGGAAGAAGAGAACTCGAAAAAAAACTAAAACTTTTATTATATGAAAAATTATATTTACAATAGTATATTTGAAGTTTATTTATAGGTAAAATAATATTATCCTAGCTGGCAAGAACCTAACTAAAAAAATAAACTAGCTCTGTTACCCCCCTCAAGTTGGAGCATATATGTTGTGTAAGCCCAACTTGGAAGTACAATGTAAGAATGCAGCAATTGGTAATGCCTTAGTAAAGGAATCTGTCAGTTGATCAAAGATTGAAACAAGTAGCAACACTATCAACTTATCTTTAATCTTCTCCCTTGTAAGGTGACAATCAATCTCAATGTGTTTGGTTCTTTCATGGTGCACAGGATTTTCTGCAATTTTAATAGTAGAGAGATTGTCATAAAATAGATTTGCTGATTTAAAAAATATACCTAAATCAGATAACAAATATTTGATCCATTGGATTTCACAAGAAACAGAAACCATGGCCCTGTATTTAGCTTCACTAGAAGAACGAAAAATTGTTTGTTGCTTTTTAGATTGCCAAGAAACCAAAGATGAACCAATAACAATACAAAATCCTATAGTGGATCTTCTTGTATCTGGACAAGCAGCCCAATCAGAGTATGAAAAAGCATTAATTTGAAGTTGATTATTAGAAGGAAAAATAAACCATGACCAGAGGTTCCTTTCAAGTATCTAAGAATTTTATGTGCAGCTGTTAAATGAACATTAGTAGGTGCAGACAAAAATTGAGATAATTGATGTACATCAAATGTTATATCAGACCTTGTATTAATCAAATAAAGAAGTTTGCCTATTAACTTTCTATAAGATGTCACATCTTGTAATGGTTCTCCTTCGATTTTAGAAAGACTTTTAGTATTACCAATAGGAGTAAGAACAAGCTTAGAATTAATAAAGTCTGATTCTTTTAGTAAGTCTAGAACACATTTTCTTTGACATATATTAATACCATCAACAGTTCAAGCTATCTCAAATCTTAAAAAATATTTTAAGGTACCTAGATCTTTGATATGAAAAGTTTCATGTAAAGACAATTTGATAGAATCAATTTCATGTAAGTTAGGACTTGCAAGAACAATATTATCTACATAAACAAGTAGAGCAATAAAAGTATCCCCTACACCTTTAATAAATAAAGAATTATCAGATTTTCTTTGTTTAAAACCACATTCAAGAAGGAAAATTGTTAACCTTTCATTAAATTTTCTATTGGCCTGCTTTAAACCATACAAACTTCTGTTAAGTCTACAAACAAGATTTGGCTGTTGTGTAGAATAACCAGGGGGTAAGTTCATGTAAACCTCTTCTTGTAAAAAATCATGAAGAAAGGCATTATTGACATCTAATTGATGTAAAAATCAATTATTTGTAGCTGCAGCTACTAACAAAGTTTTAATCGTAGTAATCTTAACAACAGAATTAAAAGTATCTAGAAAATCCACTCCGGATTGTTGAGTATAACCCTTAGCAACTAACTTAGCTTTATATCTTTCAAGAGTACCATTAGATTTTAATTTTGTTTTATAAACCCATTTACAACCTATAGTTTGTTTTCCATAAGGTAAACTAACTAAGGTTCAAGTGTTATTTCGTTCAATAGCATGAATCTCTTCAGCCATTGTATTTTTTCAACAGTCATGCTTAATAGCCTGTCTAAAAGTCTTTGGTTCTGATAAAACACTAGTAGCACAAATATAAGACTTATAAGAAAAAGAAAGATTATGGTAAGAAAGAACCTAAAAAATAATATGTGTAAAAGTCTTACAACATGGGATATCCACATGATAATCCTTATATTTTTGAGGAAGATGTCGAACCCTTGTAGGCCTATTATTAGGTTCAGGAGGCAGATCTTCTGTAGGTTTATCTGCAGGAACGGCCACAGACCTTGAACTTGTCAGATCCGAAGATTGTTCATTGAAAAGTGCTCTTTGTGATTCAAAATTATTTTCAACAGAATGTTCAGGAAGATTAACTAACGTATCATTACTAAAAGAAGGTTGACTAGTGGGATTAATATTATTAGTGGGAAGCTTGTTGTTAAGTTTTGAAACAGCTTTACAATGAAGAAAATCATCCATAAAAACATTATTATCATACTTAGGTAGAACAATTTTGTTCGACTGATCGAATAAAAATTTAAAAGGAAAAGTATCTTCTAAAAAATTAACATCTCTTGATACAAAAATTCGACTTTTATCAAGATTATATAATCTATAACCTTTCATATTAGTAGGATAACCAAGAAAAACACATCTAAAGGCCCTAGGATGCAACTTGGTTTCTGCTTTAGGAAGAACAGAAGCATATGTCAAACAACCAAAAATTTTCAAATGTTTTAATATAGGCTTTTTACCATATAAAATTTCGAAAGGGGTGTGATTGTTTAACATAGGTGTTGGTGTTATATTAATCAAATAAGTTGCATGCAAAACACAGTCTATCCAGAAACACAAAGGAAGATTAGCTTGTAACCTTAAAGATCTAGCTACTGAAAGTAAATGTTGATGCTTTCATTCAACAAGGCTATTTTGTTGAGGAGTGTAAACACATGAAAGTTGATGGATGGTTCCTTGAGAAACATAAAAGTCTGTCATATCAAATTCCTTAGTATTATCGGATCTAATACACTTAATTGTTTTGGAAAACTGAGTTTCTACCATTTGAAAGAAAGATATCAATAAATTTCTAACTTTCGATTTTACTTTCATAGGAAAAATCCAAGTGAAACGACTCTTATCATCCACAATGGTTAAAAAATAATGATGACCATATATACTTTGAACACAAAATGGTCCCAAACATCAATATGTATTAGATCAAATAATGAATTTGAAACAGACAAACTAATAAAAAAATAACCTTTTTGTTTAGTTAAATGACAAACATCACAAGCAGAATATGATTCTAAAAGAACAACATTATCTAAAGAAACAAAATGTTGCATTCTTTGTTTAGAGGGGTGACCTAATTTAAGATGCCAAAGATTACTAGAAGAAATACTATAAACAGTAGCAGGAGAAGCTAAATTGGTAACCTGAACTTGTAACAAGTATAGACCATCAAAGTTTTTAACTAAACCAATCGTTCTCTTCGTCTTGGACTTCTGTAAATAACACAAATCATAAGTAAATAACAAGAAAATGTTATTATGAACTAGTTGTAAAACGGATACAATATTAAAATAAAACATAAGTATATGAAGAACATTATAAAGTATCAAGGTGGGATTTAATTGAATAGTACCCATATGAAGGACTTCGATCATATTACCATTAGGTAACTTTACATATTTGTTCTTTATCTTTTTGAAATGTAAAAAAGAATATAAAAAAACAGCAACATGATTAGTTGTTTTAGAATCAACTATCCAAGATGTGAAAGAATCAAAATTAGAAGTAGAATAAGTAAAAACCATATTTGGAGAATGTACAAACTCACCTGATGCTGAAGGTAAACAATCGAAAACTGGAGTAAGCATGTTAACTTTGGATGTGTTAACATTTTCAGAACCATTCTTTTCTTGCAGCAAAGTCAAGAGGTTATCATACTATTGTTTGGTAAGAGAAACAGATTACATTGAATCTTGAATATCTTCAGGAACAAAACCTTGAATATGCTCAACAGAATCAATCTGATTGGTTTTACTAAACTGAGTCCTATTCTTATATCTAGCAGGAAAGCCATGCTTTCTATAACATTTGTCAACAATATACCCATAAAGATCATAATTAGCATACAAAGGTCTTTTGTTATTACCAGTATTATACTTTTTGTCTGAAGAAAATCTATTATCCTCAATTCCTTTGGTATTTCTATCAACCATAAAAATATTAGAATTTGGTCGAATAATAGAGAATTCACTAACAGGACTAAGAGTACGCTCATGTTGAATAACAAGAGCAAAAATTTTGTTTATGGTAGGAAAAGGATGCATCATTAAGACTTGAGATTTTTGAACAGCAAACGAATCATTTAATCCCTTAAGAAATCGTAAAGTAAAATCTTGTTGTCGACATTGAATAGTCATACAAGAATAAGATGACAAAGGACGCAAAATACACATTTCATCCCATAATGATTTTAATTGGGTATGAAAAAAAGTAACAGATAGATCTTGTTGTAAATCGGAAAGACGAACAAGGTCTCTTTGAATAAAACGCTCAAAAAAATCTTTCCAAAGATCATAAGCTGTATCGATTCAGATGATACTCTGAACGATGTCGGGATGTATTGCCCGTTGCAGCCAAGACAAGACCAGATTATTGCATTTAACCCACGCTTTAAAACACGAATCACTTTCACCAAGATCAACAATCAAACCATTAACAAACCTAAATTTGTTCTTTGAAATCAATGACATTCGCATGGAACGCGCCCAACTATGATAGTTGTTTCCAACGAGAGGAGCGGACGTGAGAACACGGGACAGATTCTCATTCGGATGGATGTAGAAATCATCGATTGGGTCATCAGCCTTGTGAACCCAATTGAAATCGACTGAGCGAGAAGCAAATTCTTCATCTTCTGGTACCATGACAGATTCTTGGAAAATCTTGAAGAATCGGATTTAGGGATTTTGACCTTTAAGGAAGAAGAGAACTCGAAGAAAAACTAAAACTTTTATTATATGAAAAATGATATTTACAATAATATATTTGAAGTTTATTTATAGGTAAAATAATACTATTCTAGCTGACAAGATTCATCTTAACTGATAAGAATCTAACTGAAAAAATAAACTAACTTTGTTACAATTTACGGTAAATAACAAATAACTAGAAATAAATGATACTGACCCATGATCTTCTTCAAGAATTTCGTCTTCTTCGATTCTCATTTGTTCCTTCACCTTCTGCTAGCATTAGCTTATGGGGTTTTATATGGATTTGAGGTTGAATCAACGATGAGTGTTTCTGCATACTCCAGTTCAGTCACTTAAGCATCAACATTGCCAATTGCGAGTTGTTCATATATGAACATTGTATGTACAAAACTTTAAAACAGAAAAAACAAAGCAAAATAAAGATTATTTGGTAAAAATAAAACAGGAAAAGGGGTGAGGCTGGAGACAGATTTAAAAGGAGGAGACGATGGGTCAAGATCACTTATTTGTGAGTAAAAATCCCCGGCCTCTGTCTCTCCTGCCTCCTGTTAAAAATTTTTAATAAATTGCATTTTAAACCTTAATGCTTGTTTTTTACATCCTAAATTCTATACTTTAAAAAATATACCATATTCTTAGTTTCTTAAACCCTAACCCTAAATCATTTAATTTAAAACGAAAGCACGAACAAAAATATAAGAAAAAAGTAGACGATTTGTAGTCTAATTATTCATTATCTATTGTATGTCGTTAAACATGTCACAATAAAGTTGTTTTGCTGGATGGTAAAGTGAGACTTTTTCTCCCACATTAGTCCCTTATTTTAATACTTGTAAACTATTTTTAAAGTGATATCAAAATACTCTTTAAATAAGATTAATCTATTTTTAGTATTTTATAAAAAAAATATAAATCTCTGAAATTTTGAATTGTCAATTGGATTGAATTTGGATTGGACTTTATAAAGTCTAAGTCAAATCCAATTAATAATCGGAGTTTTAAAAAATTCATGTCCAAATCTAATTATATAAATCGTAGTTCAATCCAATAACATATTTAAAATTCAAATCCAAAAGTCCAAATCGAATTATTTTTTAAAGTAACAATTCAAGCAAATATCTTTTTAAAATTTAAAAATTGATTTTTATAAAGTAAATAAGGTACAATATTTACGAGATAGAAAAAAATAAAAGATACATTAAAATTCAAAAACAATCATAAATAAAAGTTTAGAAATGAAATTGGGATTTCTGATTTTTCTTAGAACTCTAACTTCGTATCTCACATATTTTATTTTTTTTATTAGTTGATAACGATATTAATTTTAGTGTTAAATACTAATAGTTGAAAATATATTATTGCTTGTATTTTACTGTTCTCTATCGCTTTCCTTACTCTTTTTAGGTTTGAATAAATATTGTACTTTTGTGACCTGTTTTACTCATTTTTTTTTATATTTTTTGCTTTTTGATGTGTGTTTTTTTATCTATTATTTGATTGTTTTTTTATTTATTTTTTATCATGGTTAAATTTGACTTCCTCGGGACTGATAAAAAAATATCACTCTTTTGGTTATTATGTTGTTCTTCTTGTTTTGAACCCTCAAACTAAAATTGCATAAGTGCAGGGATGGAATCGGTCGAGTCAAATTTTTGAGTAACTCAAACTCAACCCCAAAATAATCACCCTAAACTCAAACCCAATCAAATTCGATCATATTCTTTAAAAAACTAACCCAATCCAAAAGATACCTCAACAAGAACTTGACATGATCTATAAAAAAAATAATTTTAAAAACTTAATTGTACAATAAATTAATTTTAGAGATCCAATCATAAAAAAGTTAATTAAATTTAAGAATCTAATTAAAAATTAGTTTTAAGGCATAAATATATATAAATATTATATATATATATATATGAAGAAAGGGTATTACTGCAAAACAATCCTAAAAATATAGGAAAATTTTATATTAGTAGTTTAGGTTGGGTTAGGTCAGTCGAATTTTTTTAATCCTAAACTTGAATGTAAATCAACTCAAATGAATCCAACTTTTTAAAGAAAAACAAATTTGATGGATCTAGATCGAGTTAGAATTCTTCGGGTCTGAGTGAAATATCTATCCCTAGATACACGTTGACAGTCATCATTTTTGCTCTTGATTGAGTGATAGTAATGATCGTTTTGTTGTCGCATCACATTGTAATATAGTTCTTTATATTGCTTGTTGGTGATTTTATCTTTCATCGTCTATCTTTTAGTGATATTTATATCTATTTTTTTATTTTGTCTTTGAATTAGATTTTTAATTTTTTTATACGGTCATATTATGTTTTTAAGATGCTACTTTTTATTTTAATGGCTATAAAAAATATGATAAAATTAGGTATCTTTGTTTACTAAGATGTAAATTTTAATTATAATTTTGAATATATATCGTTCGATAAACTTAGCAAATTTCAATTAAAAAAATCATAGATAGAAAAACTTTGATAGGATATTGCATAGTCTACTATATAATACTTCCCGTCTTAGCTTTATGAATTTAAATTAGGAATTAGAGTTTAAAAGTTTAATGGTAGGTTTTTAAATTTAAGGTTTATAATTAAAGTCTAGAGATTAAGAATTTAAATTTTATTTTTAAAAAGTAAATATATGGATTTGTGCAAAGTTATACATGTATAAGACTATCATCTCATAATTTAGGTCTCATTTTAATTTTTCACGTAATTTTGAAAAAGAAAAAAATATAGAGATATGTGATGTAAAGTAATTTAAATGATAATTTTATTTTTTATAAAAAGTTAAATTTTGATTTTGATGAAAAATTAAATAAGTGGTAGAAAAAATATGACCGGTAAAAGTTAGAGAAAAAATTCTTTACCTCTTTATCATGTCTTCATCGCTGCCTCATGTTAAAAAATAAAAAAAAAATGAATTCCTAATCTCTAAACCCTCTAATTTGAAGCGAAAGTACAAATGGAGATATGAAAAAGAGATAGACGATTTGCACTCGTTTGATGGTTTGTTTACCAATGAAATCAGTCTTGGATAGCGATACCTTTTGCATGACAGTTTGAATCGCGTACAACTCCTTCCTTCTCTATACGTCTCGTTTGGACAGAGACAAGGAGATTCAAGAAGTCTCTGAATTTTTTTGCTATGTTTATCTCCATAGAAATTCTTTTCATTGTTTTTAGGTTGTAAGATTTTTTGGATTATTTAATTCAATTATTTTATTTCTTAGATACGATGTAATGATGATTTTTCTATAAATTTAATAAAAATTTGGTGACATTTATAAAAAAAATTACTTTAGATGTTGTGTTATATTAAAACTTTGATTTTATTTACCTTTATGAAGTTGGCTTTTAACCGAGAAAAGAAGTGGGTTTTAGGGATGTTTAACAAGTTGAAGCAGTTCGTGAATTGTTCAAATTTGATTTGATTAAAATTTGGTAAATGTTCGATATGAATTAACTCGATTCAAACTCAACTTGAAACCTTAACGAGTTAAATCGATTAAAGTCTAATTCGACTCGATAAATTAGTGAGCAACTCATTAATTTTTTAAAATATTTTTTTAATAATTATTTTAAAATTATTTCTTTCAAAAAATAAATCTAAATAATAATTAGTAATTTGTGGTTTGTTGCTTTATTTTTAATATGCTAGTTTAATATATATGTAGATTGTTAGTTTGAAATTTAAATTTCGAAAGTGCTTTATGTTGAGTTGATCAAGAGATGGAATTGGCCAAGAGGGGGTGAATTGGCTATTTAAAAATTTATGGAAGTTTTTCGGTAAAAATTGAAAATTGAAGAATAAGAGATTTATAGTGATTTAAGCTTCAAAACAAGCTCTACATCCACTACGTTAGCTCCCAGTAAGGATTTTGAAACTAATTCACTAAGAGAATTCGACCTTTTCTCGGTTCAAGGGATAATTGTTACAATTCGAATCAATTCTTTTACCCAAGAATTGATTCAACCTCAGAAGATTAAAATAGAAGAAAGATGGGCAAATAGGTTTCTCTCACAAGATAAATTAGCCCCAATTACAAAAACACTCTCCCTAAACTCAATTACAAAGAATCAAAATGAAGTACACAAGTTGGGAGTCAAGAATATGCAATGAAGTGCTTTGGAATTAGATTTGTGTGCTTGGATGTTGCTTGAGGTTCAATAGTCCTTAATGTTGCTTAAAATGCTTCATTTTATACCTTATCATTGATTTCTAACCGTTGTGGTTATTGGAAATGTAAATAAGGCTGTTGGAGCTTCATCTTCCCACCATAAATGCACTCTGCAGCAAGCGATATCGAAACACGAGATACCTGTTTCGAAATAGACCAAACTAGAAAGAGTCGTTCTGCATTTAATAAGAGGGGTATCGAAGCATGGTTCGATACCATTATGAAACTGTAAAAGCTGGTATTGAACCATGTTTCGGAACAGGTTAACCATCATTTAAAGTTTTAACCAACACCAACGGTCGACTCATTAAATACCAAAAGAGCCGTTGAGATTTTAGAGGGGTATCGATGCTGGTATCAAAATAGGGGTCTTAATTTTTAAATAATTTTAAAAATAATTAAAAACATAAAAGGTAGTTGGATACCTGGTTCGAAATAAGGGTTGACAGTAAGGTATTAGCATCGAACCATGTTTCAATACTTGTTCTTGATCTCAAGAATATTCTTTTAAAAATACAGGTGGTATCGATACCTGTTCTAGGGGTATCGATACTGCCGTGTAATAAAAACTTAGAAAAAATTATTTTATTGTTCTTGGTTTGACTTGAAACAAATAATTTGACTTAGGGACTTAAAAATTTATTACAAAATAGTCCTTGAATATTATTGTTATATCAAAATCAATTTTAGTTTTACAATCTCCCCCTTTTTGATATAACAAAACCATTATAAATTTTTAAGTTTAAGATCAAAATTTTGAGTTTCAAAAAGTTTGAAATATATTAAGACTTTGAAAAATCACCCCCTTAATGGTTAAAGATAATGGTCCCTTTAAAAAAACTTAAAAACAAAATAATTTCTCCCCTTTTTTGTTATATCAAAATCAATATAAGGAATAATAATCATGGAAACAAGCATTAAGAAATAATAATAATTCAAATAAGCCATAAAATTAATTAAAAATATCCAAATCCAACATAAATATTCAAAGCATAGTAAAACAAATACCAAAGGTGCATAATGTTCTAACATGAATGAAAAATGCAACATAATACTTAGAAAAACATAACTAGTCCTAGTAAAGCCATAGCAAAGCAAAGATAAGCACTAAGTATCACTCGTTGCCTCCATCCTCATCCTCATCTCCCTCATCATCATCTTCTTCCGTATTTTCATCGCCATCTTGATTGGAGAGATTTTGACTATAACGAAGAGCTTCAATGGAGAGCCGCATGGACATGCTTTGGTTCTCCAAACTCATCAATCTCGTATCAATAACATCAAAACAAGAATTGAATTGAGTGTTTAGAGAATCAAACCTACCATCTAAGGCATCCAATCGAGCATCCAAACGGCCAAAATTAACATTCAAACTATCAAACCTTTGAGTGAGAAAAGCTAACATATCTACGTTTGGAGCAACTTGATGAAGCGGTTACGGATCAACGAGATAAGGAGGACCACGAACTCATTTACCATTAGAGGCATACTGAAAGTGGGAACGGTTAAGAGAAGTCTTGCCAATGGGTTCTTTGACAAATTCTACCTTGTCGAAGGAACAATCAATTCCCATATGCACAAAGATAGAACTAAATATGCAAGCATAGGGAAAGGATTTGACAAGAGGAGTGGCTCGGTTTGGGATATGCCAAACGATGTTGGAGAAAACAATTTGGTCAAGATTTGGTCGTTTAGCATCACTAAAGCACTTCAACCAAAAACTATCCACTTGAAGAATCCGAGGGTACTTACCATTAGATGGACGAATCCACCAAGAGATGATAAGATGTAAGAATCTATCATGGACGTCAAGGGACATAACCGACCCGGTAAAAGCGCCAAAAGAGTCTTCATCATCAAGTCCCCTATTTTCAAGACCGAAGACATCGACAAAAGTACCATCATCAATTCTGAAGGTTTCCCTCATGAGATAGGATTCAATAGCAACCATTTTTCTCTTCTCCTTCTAAAGAATGCACGAGGCATTAGCATAAAAAATAAGCACAAGAGTAGAGAAAAACTTGTCGGAGTGAGTGAGAAAAGGCAAGAAATTCCAATCAATAAGGAGCTGGTAGTAGCAGAATTCAAACTTGAGAGAGTTCATGAATTAGACATCCATACAATGTTCTTTTTTGAGTGTGTAGTTGTGGTATAGATTGAAGTTGTCAATCCTATGTAAAACTAAAAATGATTTTGATATAATAAATAAATGTAAGGACTAATTTTGAAATAACTTTTTGGTCCTTAAGTCAAAGCTTGATCTCTAAGTCAAAACCAAGAACTATGAAATACTCTTACAAGCCATTTTTACACGAGGGTATCGATACCATGAGGACAGGTATTGATACACCTGAGATTTTTCAAGGCTTGTGCTTGAGATCAAGAACAGATATCGAAACAAGGTTCGATACCAAAACTTTCTGCCAACCCATGTTTCGATACTGGTATCAAAATATCTTGGTTAATTTTCAAATTATTTTTTAAATTTAAAAATATGACTCCTGGTATCGATACAGGTATCGATACACCCTTAATCTCCAACGGCTATCTTCAAGCATTAAATGAGTCGACCGTTGGTGTTAGTTAATTTTTGAATGATGGTTAGCCTGTATCGAAACAAGGTTCGATACCAAGCATCATAGAAACTTTTGGTATCGAAACACCCCTTATTAAATGCACAACGGCTCTTTCTTTTCTTGGCATGTTTCGAAACAGGTACCCCGTGTTTCGATACCACCTGCTGCAGAGTGCATTTATGATGGAAAGATGAAGCTCGAACGTCCATATTTACTTTCCCAACAACTTCAACGATTAGAAATCAATGAGAAGGTATAAAAAGAAGCATTTTCAAAAGCATACACAGAGAATTGAACCTCAAGCAACATCCAAGCACACAAATCCAACTCAAAGCACTTCATTGCATACTTTATCCTCCCAACTTGTGTATTTCACTTTGATCAGTTGTAAATTAAGTTTGGGGAGAGTTTGTTTGTATTAGGGGCTATTATTTCTTGTGAGAGAATCCTTCTTAGCCAAATCAAACTTCTTGTAACATCTTGTGAGGTCTAAATCAATTTTGGGTAGAAGATTGATTTGTTTGTAAAGGTTATCCCTTGAACCTAGAAAAAGGTTGAATTGAATAGTGAATTGTTTTCAAAATCCTTAGTGGGAGCTAAGGTAGTGGATGTAGAGCTTGTTCGAAGCTTGAACCACTATAAATCATTGTGTTCTTTATTTCTCGATTTTTACCGAATTTCTCCTACCAAATTTTTAATATCCAATTCACCCCCCCTCTTGGCCATTATTCAATACCGATCAACTCAACAATTGGTATCAGAGCTAGATCTTTGAAGGGATTCACCTCCACCAAAGAAGATCCAAGGGTTGTTGATCATCTCTACAACAAAAATCTAATGGCCTCCACTTCCGGTTCGTGGAACGAGTCTCACTCCATCACCAAGCCACCCTTCTTCAATGGGGACAACTATCCTTATTGGAAGAATAGGATGAGGCTATTCATCAACTCCAATGATTATGTCCTTTGGGATATAATTGAAGATGGACCCTCTATCCCTATGAAGCAAGAAGGAGATCGACAAGTGCCTAAGAAGAGGAACGAGATGACCGATGAAGAAAAAAGGAGAATGTCCACAAATGACAAAGCTCTTCACATTCTTTTTTGTGCTTTAGGCCCCGACATCTACTCCAAGATGTCTTCATGTACAAGTGCCAAAGAAGTTTGGGACTCCTTGGAGATAACTTATGAGGGCACCAACGATGTGAAGGAAACAAAGATTGGTCTTCTCAACTTAAACTATGAAAATTTCAAGATGGAGCCGGATGAAGACATCACCAAAATGTTCGATAGATTTTCCATGATTGTCAACGGTCTCAAAGGTTTTGGTGAGATCATTCTGGAAGAGAAGCTCGTGAGGAAACTTATCTACTCTCTTCCCGAGTCTTGGGATAGCAAAAGGACGGCTATCATTGAAGCCAAGGACTTGAAGACTCTAAAGCTAGATGCTCTTGTGGAATCCCTTCTTACCCATGAGATCATGAAGAAAGGAAGAGAAAAAGAGAAAAAGAAAGAAGAGGTAAAGATAGAGAAAAGGGAAGTTGAGAAAAAGAAGCAAGGGATTGCTCTTAAAGCTTCGTTGTCACAAGAAGAAGTGGACACTAGTGAAGAAGAAGAGCTAGAGGAATTGGCCATGGTGGCCAAAAGATTCACAAGACTTATGAGGGCAAATAGGAATCGAAGATTCCAACGAAAGAGGGACTTCAAAGCAAAGAGCAAAGAAGAGGAGAAGGATCAAATTATTTGCTATGAATGCAAGAAGCCCGGTCACATTAGGACCGATTGCCCTCTATACAAAAAGAAGGGTTTTTAGAAGAAGAAGAAACATAAAGCTCATGTTGCCACTTGGAGTGATGAGGAGTCATCATCCGATGAGGACAATGAGGTGGCCAACTTGTGTCTCATGGCTCTTGATGAGCCTAAGGTAACCCTTGAACCATCTTGTAATTATTTATCTTATGATAAACTTTATGATGCTTATGATGAACTATAAGATGTGTATGATGAGTTGGTTTTGAAGTTCAAAGAATCAATTTTGAAAAGCAAGAAAACATTTCCGATTTGGAAGAAATGGTTGTTGATTTAAATGATGATTTGAAATTTTTTCAAAAAGAAAATGTTGATTTAAACAACCTTGTTTCAAGCTTGAGTGAAAATCACCACAAGGTGGTGAATGAGCTTAAAGAACAAATTAAAGTGGTTGGGAGTTCAACTTTTGAAAAGGGAAGCTCTTCAAAACCCAACCATGTCAAAAGAAATTTTCAAAACCACAAACAAAAAGGTTTTCAAAGGCATTTTAGACATAGAAAAATTAGGAGTGTTTGGGTTCCTAAGGAACTCATTGTTTCTAATAATGTAAATGCCATTGCCTCTTGGATTCCTAAGGGAACCAAGCTTTTAGGGACTAACTCTCATGGACCCAAAATGATTTGGGTACCAAAAGTGAAAAACTAATTTTTGTTTGTAGGTTGAGCATTGCTTCAAGGCCAAAGCTTCAAGTCAAAATATGTGGTACCTTGTTAGTGGATGCTCAAGGCATATGACCGGAGACAAGGGACGATTTAAGGAGTTAGAGCTCAAAAAGGGTGGAGTAGTGACATTTGGTGACAAATCCAAAGGCCAAATTGAGGGTATAGGCTCTATTGGTAATCACTCCTCTATTCTTATTGAAAATGTCTTACTTGTTAATGGTCTTAAGCATAACTTGTTGAGCATTAGTCAATTGTGTGATAAAGGTTTCTATGTTTCTTTTGATAAAAATGGTTGTAAAATTATTGACATAGAATCCAATAGAACAATGCTCATAGGTCATCGCATAGGAAATATTTACATGGTGCATCTAGATGACATAAACTTATCTCATGCATGCTTAGTTGCTAGTGATGAAAATGATGCATGGTTATGGCATAGGAAACTTGGTCATGCTAGCATAAGTGTTTTAGAGAAACTTGCCTCCCAAAATCTAGTTAGAGGTTTACCTAAGCTTAAATTTTCTTTGGATAAAATTTGTGATGCATGTGCTAAGGGTAAACAAAAGAGAGTTTCTTTTAAGTCCATTAATGATGTTTCAACTAGTAGAGTATTACAATTGATCCATATGGATCTTTTTGGACCTATTAGGACTACTAGCTTGGGTGGAAAATCATATGCTTTTGTTATTGTTGATGATTACTCTAGATATACTTAGGTTCTATTTTTAATTTCTAAAGATGAGGTCTTAGAAAATTTCATCACATTTTCAAAAATTTCTCAAAATGATCTTGATCAAAAAATTTCTCATATTAAAAGTGATCATGGAACCGAATTTCAAAATTTAGGTTTTGAAAATTTTTGTAATAAAAATGGTATTAGCCACAATTTTTCGTCTCCTCGCACTCCTCAACAAAATGGGGTAGTTGAGAGAAAAAATAGAACTTTAGAGGAAATGGCTAGAACCATGCTTTGTGAAACAATTTACCTAAGTACTTTTGGGCAGAAGCCACAAACACTTCTTGTTACATCATAAATCGAGTAATGATTAGGCCTATTTTAAAGAAAACTCCTTATGAGATTTTAAAGTCTAAAAAGCCTAACATTAGCTATTTTCACCCTTTTGTGTGCAAGTGTTTTGTTTTGAACAATGGAAAAGACAATTTAGGTAAATTTGATGCAAAAAGTGATGAAGCTATTTTCCTTGGTTATTCTTTAAATTCTAAGGCTTATAGAGTTTTTCAACAAAAGAACCTTAGTTGTAGAGGAATCTATACATGTGGTTTTCGATGATAACCTCCTTCCTAGGAAGGATTCTTGTGATGATGATGATGTAGGAATCATTGAAACCATTGATGATGGACAAGCATCAAAGGTGGATGGGATTCCAAGCAATGAGGAAGCACAAGATCCTCCAATAGAAGCTTTGGGAAATGTAAAGCTTGAAGAAAGGGAAGTGAGCTACCCAAGGGAGTTCAACTATGTCAAGAGTGGTGAAATCTTGGGTGATCCATCCAAGGGGGTAACTACTCGTTCTTCTCTTAGATTAATGAATCATATTGCTTTTATCTCATGCATAGAGCCTAAAAATATCAAAGAAGCCTTAGGTGATGATTATTGGATTTTGGCTATGCAAGAGGAATTAAATCAATTTGAGAGAAGTAATGTATGGACATTAGTTGATAGGCCTAGTAATAAGTCTACTATAGGAACTAAATGGGTCTTTAGAAACAAACTAGATGAGAGTGGTAACATTGTAAGAAATAAAGCTAGATTAGTAGCTCAAGGTTACACTCAAGAGGAGGGAATAGATTTCGATGAAACCTATGCACCCGTAGCTAGAATAGAAGCCATTAGGATGCTACTTGCATTTGCATGTTATCATGATTTCAAGTTTTTTCAAATGGATGTCAAAAGTGCTTTCTTAAATTGTTTTATAAATGAAGAAGTGTATGTTGAACAACCACCGGGTTTTGAAGACTCAAAATTTTCAAACCATGTTTTTAAATTAACAAAAGCTTTATATGGTTTGAAACAAGCTCCTAGAGCTTGGTATGAAAGGCTTTCAACCTTTCTAATTGAAAAATGTTTTGAAAAAGGGAAGGTGGATACTACACTTTTTATAAAAAGGTTTAAAAATGACATCTTAGTAGTTCAAATTTATGTTGATGATATTATTTTTGGATCTACTAATGAATGTTATTGTCAAGATTTTTCTAAGTTAATGCAAGGTGAATTCGAGATGAGCATGATGGGGGAGCTCTCATTCTTCTTGGAACTCCAAATCAAGCAAAGGAAGGATGACACATTCATCAATCAAGCAAAATACATCAAGGATATGCTCAAAAATTTTGACTTGGAAAATATGAAACCTCAAGCCACACCAATGAGCTCATCTACTAAGCTTGACAAGGATGAAGGAGGTAAGTGTGTTGATTCTAAATTGTATAGATCAATGATAGGTTCTTTGCTTTACCTTACCGCAAGTAGACCGGATATTATGTTTAGTGTTTGCTTGTGTGCTAGGTTTCAAGCTAGTCCTAGAGAATCACACCTTATAGCCATTAAGAGAATTTTTAGGTACCTTAGAGATACACCTTATTTAGGTCTTTGGTATCCTAAAGCATCTTCTTTTGATCTTCATGCCTATTCGGATGCGGATTATGGAGGTTGTAAGATAGATAGGAAAAGTACTTCCAGAACTTGTCAATTCCTAGGTAGTATGCTCAAATCTTGGTTCTCTAAGAAACAAAATAGTGTAGCTCTATCTACCACCGAGGCGGAGTACATATCCCTAGGGAGTTGTTGTGCACAAGTGTTATGGATGAAGCAACAACTCTTAGATTATGGCATTAAGGTAGACACCATACCTCTTAAGTGTGATAATACTAGTGCCATATGTCTTACCAAAAACCCCATTCAACACTCTAGAACCAAACACATAGAAATTAGACACCATTTCATTAGAGATCATGTGTCTAAAAATGATGTTGCTTTAGAGTTTGTTGACACCTTAAATCAATTAGCGGACATCTTTACTAAACCTTTGGATAAGGAGCGTTTTTGGACCCTTAGGAGAGAGTTAGGTCTAACTAGCCTATCTTGACTTGCTAAGTATCATCTTTTTGCTTATCTTGCTTGAATCTTGAATTAAATCATGCTTATGTTGCTCTTGTATCTTAATGAATCCATGCATGTTGCTAGGGGGAGTATGAACTTTTTCATGCATAATAAACATGTCATTACATCATATGCATGCTTCTAGGGGCTTTAGAGACTCATTTCTAGTACTTTTAGTAGCCAAAATGCAAAGCAAAGGTCGAAGGTATTGATACAGCTAATCCCTGTTTCGATACCTGTTCATCAGCTCATCTGGGTTTTTGTCAAGAAGAACAGGCATCGATGCTTGCATCAATACCTCTGTTTCGATACTAGTATCGAAACAAGGTGTTTCGATACCAGTATCGATACTCGAGGACGGAAGTTGTTTAAAACACTCTAAACCTAATTATAATCTCATTAAAACACTTCCAAACTTAAACTCTAAAACCCTAGCCGGCCCTCTCTTTAAAATCCCATCAAATCCTCCTCTCTTAACATAATTTCTTCATGTTTTCTTTGAGGGATTTTGATCTACGCATCAAAGACTTCATCATATCAACAAACGGTGCTTCATAATCATGAAATTCATCCTAATCTACACTCAAGGTATACTTTCGAAAAATCTTAATTTCGTTTGTTTTTAGTTTGTTAAAAATCAGTTTGTGAGTATGTTTTAAATGTCTATCTTATGGGTTTCAATAAACCTATGATTTTGTCTCAAAATTCCAACTTGTTTTAATCGAATATAAATTTTTGTTCGAATAAGTTTTTCGATGGTTTTTCAAAATTTTTAAAATTCTTAAATACCTTGAATTGTTAGATTATTTCATAGGATTGAATTGGATTATATATACAAGCATACATATTGTTCTTAACTAATCCAAAATTTTTTTTATCCAATCCTAGATCATGGCACCAAAGAAGCGATCTCGTACCGAAGCCAGATCCTCTTCATCATCTCGTGTTGCACGAGTTGATTTTGAGAAGGTCTATGCTAAGAGTCTAGACAATGATCGTAGATTGGACAATTACAACCTTTTTCGGAATTATCCTCTCAAAAAGGAAAGATGTGTGGACATTCAATTCATCACGTCACATAGATTTCCTTTTCGTTACTATGACCAACTTGTCGAGTAGAAGTTCTTGAGTTTTCTTACTCATACCGGCAAGTTCTTTCCAACTCTCGTCCTTATCTTTTACACCAATGCTAAATGTATCTTATCTCGGGACAAGAGTAAAGTAGTAGCCATTGAATCGTATCTTATGGGAAAATCTTTCAAGATTAATGTCTCTACTTTCCTTGATGTTTTTGGTCTTGAGGATAAAGGTGTAGATGATGAAGACTCTCTTGCTCCTTTCACCGGATCGGTTACATCTCTTGACGCACACGATCGTTTTCTCCATCTTATCATCTCTTGGTGGATTCGTCCTTCTAATGGGAGATACTCTAGGATCCGTCAAGTTGATAGTTTTTGGATCACATGTTTCCGTGATAACATTCAACCAAAGCTTGCTCGGATTGTCTTCTCGGATATTGTGTGGCACATCCAAAACCGTGCTACCCCCCTTGTTCAATCTTTTCCTTATGCGTGCATTCTAAGCACCATCTTCTTCCATTTGGACATCAATTGCTCTTATGACAAGGTGAGATCTTTGAAAGAGCTTATTGGAGAAACTTCACTCAACCGTGCTCACTTTGTCTATGCCTCTAATGGTGAGTGGACTCGAGGTGCTCCTCCTTCTCCTCCTCATGCTCATGTTGATCCGGAACCTATTCATCAGTTTGATATGATGACCTTCCTCACGACTAAGTTTGACTCTCTCAACGCCCGTTTAGATTCCATGGATGGAAAGCTTGACACTCTTTCCACTCAATTCACTTCGGGTTTTGATGCTATCAACACTAGGATGACAAGCCTAGAGACTCAAGGACACTCCTTGCGAGTATCTCTTGAAGCTCTCCGTCAAAGCCAAAGACTTAATGATGAGGGTAATCAAGATCAAGAGGAAGATGAAGATGATGAGGATGAGGATGATGACGGTGATGACATGGCCGATGATTGATCGTTTCGATCTCTCTTATGTTTTGCTTTTTAGTTATTAAGACTAGTTATGATGCATTCATATTAGAACTTATGCACCTATTTTTATTTCCCTATGTTTTGTCTTTATTATTGTTGGATTATATTTTGGATACTT
The DNA here is from genome assembly GCA_035048815.1 of Abelmoschus esculentus. Lineage (NCBI taxonomy): Eukaryota > Viridiplantae > Streptophyta > Magnoliopsida > Malvales > Malvaceae > Abelmoschus > Abelmoschus esculentus. The sequence continues at coordinate 17,766,197 of JAUCBN010000003.1, forward strand.
TTCTTGCTATGGTTTATGCTTCATATGAACTTTTATATTTAAGTGCTATAATTGCTTTATTCTATTACCTTGATTATCATTGTTTTTTGCTTATCATTGATTTTGATCTAACAAAAATGGGGAGAAAGTTCTAAGTTTTTAAGTTTTCGAAAACCATCAACAATTTTTAAAAATTTTTTGGCACATATTAAGGGGGAGTCTTTCAACCAAATTATTTAAAACTTAAAATTCCTTTTGGTTTTGTTATATCAAAAAGGGGGAGATTGTAAAACTAAAATTGATTTTGATATAATAACTAAATGTAAGGACTAATTTTGAAATAACTTTTTGGTCCTTAAGCCAAAGCTTGATCTCTAAGTCAAAATCAAGAACTTTGAAATACTCTTACAAGCCATTTTTACACGAGGGTATCGATACCATGAGGACAGGTATCGATACACCTGGGATTTTTCAAGGCTTGTGCTTGAGATCAAGAATAGGTATCGAAACAAGGTTCGATACCAAAACTTTCTGCCCACCCATGTTTCGATATTGGTATCAAAATATCTTGGTTAATTTTCGAATTATTTTTTAAATTTAAAAATATGACTCCTAGTATCGATACAGGTATCGATACACCCTTAATCTCCAACGGCTATCTTCAAGCATTAAATGAGTCGGCCGTTGGTGTTAGTTAATTTTTGAATGATGGTTAGCTTGTATCGAAACAAGGTTCGATACCAAGCATCACAGAAACTTTTGGTATCGAAACACCCCTTATTAAATGCACAACGGCTCTTTCTTTTCTTGGCATGTTTCGAAACAGGTACCCCGTGTTTCGATACCACCTGCTGCAGAGTGCATTTATGATAGAAAGATGAAGCTCCAACGTCCATATTTACTTTCCCAACAACTTCAACGGTTAGAAATCAATGAGAAGGTATAAAAAGAAGTATTTTCAAAAGCATACACAGAGAATTGAACCTCAAGCAACATCCAAGCACACAAATCCAACTCAAAGCACTTCATTGCATATTTTATCCTCCCAACTTGTGTATTTCACTTTGATCAGTTGTAAATTAAGTTTGAGGAGAGTTTGTTTGTATTAGGGGCTATTATTTCTTGTGAGAGAATCCTTCTTAGCCAAATCAAACTTCTTGTAACACCTTGTGAGGTCTAAATCAATTTTGGGTAGAAAATTGATTTGTTTGTAAAGGTTATCCCTTGAACCTAGAAAAAGGTTGAATTGAATAGTGAATTGTTTTCAAAATCCTTAGTGGGAGTTAAGGTAGTGGATGTAGAGCTTGTTTGAAGCTTGAACCACTATAAATCATTGTGTTCTTTATTTCTCGATTTTTACCGAATTTCTCTTACCAAATTTTTAATATCCAATTCACCCCCCTCTTGGCCATTATTCAACACCAATCAACTCAATATCCTACCAGGACCATGCAAACTCTTCTCTAAAACTACTTGAATATCAACCTTGGAGGCATGAGAGGATGAAGAACTACTGGCCTCGGTGCGTGGATGTTTTTTTGGTGCCATTATCTAGGATTAAAACAATGTAGGATTAGTTTTGGCACAAAAACAATATGTATGCTCTATCAACCTAATTCAATCCTATTAATCTATAATTCAATGTATGTAAAAATTTTGTAAATTTCTTAAAAAAAAAGTGAAAACCCAACACGATAAAATTAATTTATATTAGAATAAAAAAATTTTGATTTTGAATTTTTTTTGTAAGATTATAAAAACCCATACAATAAGCAATGATAATATAGTCAAAATCTAAATTTTATCATTCTAAAATCAAACAAAAAAAGGTTTTTTTGAAAAATTACCTTAAGTTTAGATTAGGACGAATTTATGGTTTTTGTAGCACCGATCGTTGATATAATCTTGTCTTTGATGAGTAGATGAAAATCCCCAAAGGAATTCGTTGATTTTGTGGTAAAAAGCAAAGAATTTAAAAGATTTTTATAGGAGGGTCGACTACGGTTTTGAGAGGAAAATATAGGAATATTTTAAGTTGAATTAAATTAGGTTTTGAGTGTTTTAAAGCAATTTGCCGCCTCGAGTATCGAAATTGGTATCGAAACAGATTGTTTCGTTGCTAGTATCAATATCCTGGTATCGAAGCATGGTTCGATACCAGTTCTTCTCAAAACTTCCAAGATGATGTGCTTTGCATTTTAGGCTTCTAAAGTACTAGAAATGAGTCTCTAAAGTCCCTAGAAGCATGCAAGAGATGTTATGACATGATTAAGATGCATGAACAAGTTCATACTCCCCCTAGAAACATGCATAAAAGCAACAAGATGCAAAGTAATATAGGAATGATTTCAATCAAGATTCAAGCATATTTTGCATAAAAATAACACTTAAGAGGTCAAGATAGGCTAGTTAGACCTAATTCTCTCCTAAGGTTCCAAAAACGCTCTTTGTCTAAAGGATTGGTAAAGATATCCGCTAATTGATTTAAGGTGTCAACAAACTCTAAAACAACATCATTTTTAGACACATGATCTCTAATAAAGTGATGTCTAATTTCAATGTGTTTGGTTCTAGGGTGTTGAATGGGGTTCTTAGTAAGACATATAACGCTAGTATTATCATATTTTAGAGGTATAGTTTCAACCTTAATGCCATAATCTAAGAGTTGTTGCTTCATCCAAAGAACTTGAGCACAACAACTCCCTAAGGATATGTACTCCGCTTTGGTGGTAGATAAGGTTACACTATTTTGTTTCTTAAAGAACCAAGATATGAGCATACTACCAAAGAATTAACATGTTCTGGATGTATTTTTCCTATCTATCTTACATCCCCATAATTCGCATCCGAATAAGCATGAGGATTGAAGGAAGAGTCTTTAGGATACCAAAGACCTAGACAAGGTGTGTCTCTAAGGTACCTAAAAAATCTCTTAATGGAAACTAAGTGTGATTCTCTAGGACTAACTTGAAACCTTGCACACAAACAAACACTAAACATAATATCTGGTTTACTTGCGGTAAGGTAAAGCAAAAAGCCTATCATAGATCTATACAGTTTAGAATCAACACACTTACCTCCTTCATCCTTGTCAAGCTTAGTTAATGAGTTCATAGGGGTGGCTTGAGGTTTCACATTCTACAAGCCAAACTTCTTGAGCATATCCTTGATATACTTTGCTTGATTGATGAAGGTGTCATCCTTCTTTTTCTTAATTTGGAGTCCCAAAAAGAATGATAGCTCCCCCATCATGCTCATCTCGAATTCACCTTGCATTAACTTAGAAAATTCTTGACAATAACATTCATTAGTAGACCCAAAGATAATATCATCAACATAAATTTGAACTACTAAGATGTCATTCTTAAACCTGGTGGTTGTTCAATATACACTTCTTCATTTATAAACCCATTTAGAAAAGCACTTTTGACGTCCATTTGAAAAAGCTTGAAATCATGATGACATACAAATGCAAGTAACATCCTAATAGCTTCCATCTGAGCTACGGGTGCATAGGTTTCACCGAAATCTATTCCCTCTTCTTGAATGCAACATTGAGCAACTAATTTAGCTTTATTTCTCACTATGTTACCACTCTCATCTAGTTTGTTTCTAAAGACCTATTTAGTTCCTATAGTAGATTTATTGTTAGGCCTATCAACTAATATCCATACATTACTTCTCTCAAGTTGATTTAACTCTTCTTGCACAGTTAATATCCAAAAGTCATCATCTAAGACTTCATTGATATTTTTAGGCTCTATGCATAAGATATGTAATATGATTTATTAATCTAAGAGAAAAATGAGTAGTTAGCTTCTTGGATGGATCACCCAAGATTTCACCACTCTTGACATAGTTGAACTCTCATGGGTAGATCACTTCCCTTTCTTCAAGCTTTACATCTCCTAAAGCTTCTATTGGAGGATCTTGTGTTTCCTCAATGGTTGAAACCCCATCCACCTTTGATGATTTTCCCTCATCAATGGTTCCAATGGTTCCAATGATTCCTATATCATCATCATAAGAATCCTTTCAAGGAAGAAGGTTATCATCGAAAACCACATATATAGACTCTTCCACAACTAAGGTTCTTTTGTTAAAAACTCTATAAGCCTTTGAAAGTTGAGAATATCCAAGAAAAATAGCTTCATCACTTTTTGCATCAAATTTACTTAAATTATCTTTTTCATTATTTAAAACAAAACAATTACACCCAAAAGGGTGAAAATAACCAATGTTAGGTTTTTTGGATTTTAAAATCTCATAAGGAGTTTTCTTTAAAATTGGCCTAATCATTACACGATTGATAATATAACAAGAAGTGTTTGTGGCTTCTGCCCAAAAATAATTAGGTAAATTGTTTTCACAAAGCATGACCCTAGTCATTTCTTCTAAAGTTCTATTTTTCCTCTTAACTACCTCATTTTGTTGTGAAATGCGAGGAGTCGAAAAATTATGGCTAATCCCAATTTTATTTCAAAAATCCTCAAAATCTAGATTTTACAATTCGATTTTATGATCACTTCTAATATGAGAAATTCTTTGATCAATATAGTTTTGAGAAACGTTTGAAAATGTGTTGAACTTTTCTAAGGTTTCATCTTTAATATTTAAAAATAAAACCCAAGTGTATCTAGAGTAATCATCTATAATAACAAATGCACATGATTTTCCACCCAAGCTAGTAGTTCTAATAGGCCCCAAAAGATCCATGTGAATCAACTGTAAAACTCTAGTAGTTGAAACATCATTAATGGACTTAAAAGAAACTCGTTTTTGTTTACCCTTAGCACATGCTTCATAAATTTTATCTAAAGATAATTTAAGCTTAGGTAAAACTTTAACTAGATTTTGGGAAGCTAATTTTTTCTAAAATACTTATGCTAGTATGTCCTAGTTTTCTATGCCATAACCATGCATCATTTTCATCACTAGCAACTAAGCATGCATGTGATAGTTTTATGTCATCTAGATGCACCATATATATATATATATATACAAAACATGAAGCATTGTCCTTGAAGCAATGCTCAACCTACAAACAAAGATTTAGTTTTTTATTTTTGGTACCCAAATCATTTTGGATCCATAAGAGTTAGTTTCCAAAAGCTTGGTTCCCTTAGAAATCCAAGATGCAATAGCATGAATATTATTAGAAACAATGAGTTCCTTAGGAACCCATACACTTTTAATCCTCTTGTGTCTAGCATGCCTTTGAAAACTCTTTTTTTGTGGTTAGATAAATTATTTTTCACATGGTTGGGTTTTGAAAAACTTCATTTTTCAAAGTTTGAGCTACCAACCACTTTGATTTGTTCTTTCAGTTCATTCACCATTTTGTGGTGATCCTCATTTAAGCTAAAAATAAGATTGTTTAAATCAACATTTTCTTTTTGAAAAAATTTTAAATCGTCCTTCAAACCAATAACCTTTTCTTCAAGCCCCAAATTCGTTTTAGTTAAAGAATCATTTTTCTCTTTTAAATCGGAAATAATTTTTTTGTTTTCGAAACCAATTCTTTGAATTTCAAAACCAACTCATCATAAACTTCTTGTAATTCATCATATGCATCATATAATTCATCATAAGTAAGATCATTACAAGATGGGAAAAGGGTTACCTTGGGCTCATAAAGAGCCATGAGATAAAGGTTGGCTACTTCATTGTCCTCATCGGATGATGACTCCTCGTCACTCTAAGTGGCAACATGAGCTTTTTGCTTATTATTTCTCTCAAAACCCTTTTTCTTGTATTGTGGGCAATCGGTCCTAATGTGACTGGGATTTTTGCATTCAGATCAAATGATTTGATATTTCTCATCTTCCTTGCCCTTTACCTTGAATTCTTTCTTTCTTTGGAATCTCTTATTCTGGTTTGCCCTCATAAGCCTTGTGAATCGTTTGGCTACCATAGCCAATTCTTCAAGCTCATCCTCTTCAATAGTGTCCACCTCTTCTTGGGATGATGAAGCTTTTAGAGCAATGTCTTGCTTTTCCCTTTCTACCTCTCTTTTCTAGCTTCACATCTTCCTTCTTTTTCTCTTCTTCTGTTCCTTTCTTCATGATCTCATGGGTGAGAAGATATCCCAAAAAAGCATGAAGCTTGAGAGTCTTGAGTTCTTTTGCTTCGATAATAGTCGTTCTCTTGCTATCCTAAGACTCAGGAAGAGAGTAGATGAGTTTTCTCACGAGTTTCTCCTCCGGTATGATCTCACCAAAAACCTTGAGACCATTTACAATAACCGAGAATCGATCAAACATTTTGGTGATATCTTCATCCAGCTCCATCTTAAAGTTCTCATAGTTAAGATTAAGAAGACTGATCTTTGTTTCCTTGACATCATTAGTGCCTTCATAAGTTATCTCCAATGAGTCTCATACTTCTTTGGCACTTGTGCAAGATGACATCTTGGAATAGATGTCGGGACCAAGATCACAAAAGAGAATGTGTAAAGCTTTGTCGTTTGTGGACATCCTTCTTCTCTCTTCATCGATCATCTCGTTCCTCTTCTTCGGTACTTGTCTATCTCCTTCTAACTTGATTGGAATTGATGGTCCATCTTCAATTATATCCCAAAGGACATAATCGTTGGAGTTGATGAACAACCTCATTCTATTCTTCCAATATTGGTAGTTATCACCATTGAAGAAAGGAGGCTTAGTGATGGAGTGAGACTCGTTCCAACTTCCGGAAGTTGAGGCCATTGGATTTAACTTGAAATGTAGATCAACTATCTTTGGATCTTATTTGGTGGATGTTAATCCCTTCAAAGATCTAGCTCTGATACCAATTATTGAGTTGATCAAACAATGTAGTTGGCTAAGAGAGGGGGTGAATTGGCTATTTAAAAAATTTTGTGGAAGATTTTTTGGTAAAATTAGAGAAAACTGAGACACAAGATTTATAGTGATTCAAGCTTCAAAATAAGCTCTACATCCATTACCTTAGCTTCCACTAAGGATTTTCGAACCAATTCACTAAAGAATTCGACCATTTTTTTGGTTCAAGGGATAAATGTTACAATTCGAATCAATCTTTCTACCCAAGAATTAATTCCTCACAAGATTACAATTGAATAAAGATAGATAAAAAGATTTCTCTCATAAGAAAGATATGCCCCAATTATAGATTTATTCTCTCCAAACTCAATTACAAAGAATTAAAATGAAATACAAGAGTTGGGAGTCAAGGATTTGCAATGAAGTGCTTTGGAGTTGGATTGGAATGCTTGGATGTTTCTTGAGGTTCAATAATAGTTGTTGCGGCTTGGAAAGTTTTATTTTATACCTTCTCATTGATTTCTAACCGTTGTGGTTGTTGGGAATGTAAATAAAGACGTAAGAGCTTTATCTTCCCACCATAAGTGCACCTCTGTAGCCTATGGTATCGAAACGCGGGCTGCATGTTTCAAAATAGTCCACAAATAGAAAGAGACTTTGTGCATTTAATAAGGAGTGTATCGAAACGGGTTTCGATACCGGAAGTAAATTGTAATGTTTGGTATCGAAACGGGTTAACCGTCATTTAAAACTTCAACTACCACCCACGGTCAAAACATTTAAAGCTCAAAAGAGCCGTTGGGGATTTTCAGGGGTATCGATACTGGTATCGAAATGCTGAGTCAAAATTTTAAAATATTTAAAAATTAAAGTCTGATTCGATACTTGGTTCTAAACATTTGATTATAGTGTAGTCTTGGTTTCGAAACGGGTATCGATACTTGTTTTAAGTCTCAAGAACATTCTTTGAAAAATAAGGGCGGTATCGATAACAGTTCTATCAGTTCGAAACACTCGTATAGAAGATACACAAAAAAAAATATTTTAGTATTCTTGGTTTGACTTGAATCTTAATTTTTAACTTAGGGACTTAAAAATTTATTATAAAATAGCCTTTGAACATAATTGTTATATCAAAATCAATTTTAGTTTTACAGATATTTTAATTTATCTTTAATCAAACAATATATTAGGCTATATATTTATGTTTAAGTTTATAATATAGAATCATTGAGTGTATATGAATTCGATAAATATTTTTTGATTTATTTTTTAGATATGTTATTTATTTTATAATAATAATAATTATTATTTTAATTGATTTTTAATATTTTTAGATTTGTCAAAGACTCAAGACATACATTTTTTTGTTCGTAATGGTAAAATAAATTGATATATAAGGATCTAATAAATATTTTATATTACTTTTTTGAATTAAAAAATGTTAAAACCGTGGGTTTCCCAAACCGAATCGCAAAATTTGGTTTTTAATTTTTCGATTTTTATATCATCCGGTTTCGATTTATTTTTTAAAAAACCACAGACTACGGTTCGATTCATATTTTATCAAAAAAAAACGAATCGAATACACCTCTAATAAAAACTATAAATTAAAATGATAATTTTAATATGTTAATTAAATATGTTTTTAATTTTTAATAATTATTAATTATTGTAAAATACTTAAATAGTTATTTTATTTAAACTATTGAACAAAAGAAAATAAAGGGCGCAATTGAAAAACAAAATGCACAAAAGATTTTTTCCATTATGACAACTATTTATTATAGGATCATTGATTAAATTGATTCCATGAGTTAATCGGATTTTAATTTAATTGCTAATAACAGAAATATAATTCATTTTATCAAAAAAAAAAAATTTCAATCCATTTAGATGATAAAGAATTATTTTATATAAATTCTAAATGAAGTAACTAAAAGTAATTACTTCAAATTTTAAAGCTCTTATTGTTTCATATTTAATTATTTATTAAATACATTTTATTACATGATATATCCTCGTTCACTTATATTGTATCATGAATTTCAAGTCGAGAATTTCTCGTGATACAGGGTTAACATAATTATTTTAAAAAATAGAGATTTAAATTAAAATTCTTAATAATTAAAAAATATATATTTTTAAAAATCTAGAGTCTAACCAAAAAAAATTTAAAATATTTAAATATTTTTAAATTTAATTTGAATTTCTAAAAAGATCAAATATATTTTAGAATTTTTGACATATCTCTATCGTGTTCCACCCTTGCTTTTTGAGATTCATAAATTGACATTTTTTTTACATTAATCAAATGATAAAAATATTTATATCATTTTATTTTTTCGATGTTACGGAATAAAAATCAAAAAGTAAACCATCTGTCTTGTCCAGAGCCAAAATATCCACCACCTCATGTGGCGCGCCGTATGAACACTTCCCCTGTCGGTCAGCCTCTAGCCATTGCCCATTGAAGCTAATGGTTTGCCGCACATAAAAGATCCTCACGCCCCACGTCTTACGTAGCAGTTCTCGAAACTCGGCCACAACAGCACTTCCTGCCACCGTCGTCGATGGACCAGTAAGGATACTCACCGCAGTAGCCTTATCGAGTTCAAGTTCTACGTTCAGGAAACCAAGCCTCCATGAATATAGGAGAGCATCATTTGTTGCCCTAAGCTCAACAACTAACACCGAGCAACAAACCTATAAGGGTGTGCATTCAATTAATTTGGTCGGTAACTGAATCGAATTAGTCATAATCGAATTATGAAAATTTTAAAATTTTAACGGTTAACCGAATCGAATTAGTTATATACAACTTAATTAAATCAAAATTATTTTTGTTAATTTGACCGAAATTTATTATAAATTTTTGAATAAATTACACAATAGGGTCATTAAATTGTACTAAAATGATCATTTAGTCACTAAACTTTATTTTATGCTAATTTGATAAAAGCTTAATAATTATTTTATAATTTTTAAAGTTTAATGATCAAAAATAAATATATAAAATATTTAATATATAATAATTCTGGTTATTTCAATTAATTTAGTTAATTAACTGATTTTAAATCGAATTAATCAATAATCATTTTTTTAAAAATATTGTTAACCAAACTTACTTAAAATTAACCGAAAAATTTAGTTTAATCAATTAATTTAGTTAAAAAAAATAATGTACATCCCTAACAACTTAAGCTTCCAGAAAACTCAAATAACCGGACACTATTCTCATCACGAATCACTCCCCTAATTGAGGTCATATTTTTGAATCATCTACAATAGTTACAAGTAATATATGTTATAGAATATACTCTCAATCATTGTATTTAAATATTGATATTCAAATTCGTGACTTTTAAGAACAACAATTATTCTCTTAACCATTAAGATAAGATGATTCGTGTAATTAAAATCATATTTTGTTATCCTTTCACAGCTCTATTTACACTCATTTATCTTTATCTTATTTTATATGCATTCTAATTTTAATATTCAACTAATATATATATACTCAATAAAATAAAATAATCATGTCTTTGCTTTCAAATGATGATAAAATTAAATAAACCAATGTAAATGTAAGACTATATAATTTCCTAATAATGAATCCAACAACTAGAAAGACAAAGAGCATCCTGTCAGTCAACTAGGTCTTCATAGTGGATCCCACATCCCACACTATCAGACAATAATACCCTGCCTAGTCAACATTCTGTGTACACGTGGCATTTTAATAATACCCAAACAAGGATCTTTGACAGAGACTTCAGTTCTTTTCCTTTCTTTTATGTTCTCCCCTCTGAAAATCAACAGGAAAAACAATAATTTTTGTATTATTTATTTCATTCAAGGGATGATTTTAACAAGTCTCGGCAACAAAGCAAAAGTCTCCTTTCACGCCTTCCAATTGATGGGATATATATAAAATTTAGCACTTTCTTTCTCTTCTCTCTCCTGTGTTCAAATTGTTTGCTTTAACTTTTTGTTTTGTTTTGATTTCATACCCAAATTTTAATTTTCAATCCACCTTTACTTTTGCTTCAAAAAGGTTTCAGTTTTGAGTAATGCCCAATTTCCAAGGTTTGGTCTTGGGTAATGTTGTTGTTATGGTGTTCAGTCATTTAAAATCTCAGATCCTCTTAGGTTTTGCTTTTGATAAAGCTTTAGTCTTTAGATTTGGATATCAATGGTCTTGTGTAAAGATTTAGTCTTTAGTCTTTAGCTCATTTGATTTTTAAGGTGTTTTAGGAATCTGGGTTTGATTTGCTTTTTCTTGAGGTTGTTTGGACATGGAGAAAGTTGAACAAGCAAACAAGGAAGCTATTGAGAGCTGTAATAGAGTTCTTGATCTGTTGTCTTTGCCAAAGGATCAAGTTCAGTACAGCAAATTAATGGTGGAAACTGGTGAAGCTGTTTTTAAGTTCAAAAAAGTAGTGTCCCTTCTCAACAATGATTTAGGTCATTCTAGGAAAGTAAGGAAGTTGAAGGTGTTCAGATCAAGTTTGCCTCAGAAAATTTTCCTGGAAAGTCCTAATTGCAGAACAATTTTATCACCCAAACCCCTTCAAGTATACCCTTCAAACATGTTTGAAAACACACCCCTTGATGTTAAAAACCACTTGCAGATGTCACAAAATGTGTTCTTTGATCAGAACCCTTCACAAGATTTCAGCTTTGTTCAGCAGCAGCAGATGCAGAGGCTGCAATTTCAGCAACACCAGCAAATGAAACATCATGCAGATATGGTGTTTGCCAAGAGTACCGGTGGCATAAACCTCAAATTTGATGGATCTAGTTGCACACCAACCATTTCATCAACCAGATCATTTGTGTCATCTTTGAGTTTGGATGGTAATGTTGCGAATTTGGATGGGAATTCATTCCATTTAATTGGTATGCCGCACCGTTTCGATCAAATCGTGCGACAACCGAGAAGGAGGTGTTCAGGTAAGGGACAAGATGGCAGTATGAAATGTGGTTCCAGTGGTAAATGCCATTGTTCAAAGAGGAGGTTGGTTTTTGATCTCTAATTCCATATGTTTTGTGATTAATTAAGTGTTGTTTGTTCACTCTGGTTGCTTATGTTTGTAGGAAGCTGAGGATCAAGAGGTCTATCAAAGTGCCTGCAATTAGTAACAAAGTTGCTGATATCCCTCCAGATGAATATTCATGGAGGAAATATGGCCAAAAGCCAATCAAGGGTTCTCCACATCCTAGGTGAAATTCATCTCAACCCTTCAATTTGATGCCATTGCAACTAGTTTCAACTATGCTATCCATTACTCAAAACAATTGCTAAACTCGAACACTTAAAGAAAAATGAAAATTTTAGTGACAGATTGATCTGTCTAAGATGATCATTCATTTTGATTCATTTGATTTGCTTCCTATTACATACATATATGGTAATGTTGCTGCTGGAAACCTCATGTGTTTTGATTTGTTGCTGATATCCCTGTGTACCTGATGTTACCTGATGTTCTTAGGTGCAACATTAGTGTTAGATTGACTATGCTGCTTCATAATCTGTCTTCGGAATCGCTCCGTTAACGAACAAGCTTTCCATGATACAGGGGATACTATAAGTGTAGCAGCGTGAGAGGCTGCCCGGCAAGGAAGCATGTAGAGAGATGTCTGGAAGAGCCTTCGATGCTGATCGTCACATACGAAGGCGACCATAACCATTCGAGGCTACCCTCAACAAACTCTCCTCATACATGAAGAAGAATGCATTCTTTGATCTTCAAAAAACCAACATCCGATTGTTAAAAACCGAAAAAACAGAAGCCGGTTTTCGTTTGAAGTTGAAACAGAGCTATTATACATTGTTGATCCACCTGCATCAACAATTGAACCATGTGTGAGAATCCTTATTGCTCCTTTAATGTTTACTTTGCATCAACATAGAATATGGGGATTCAAACCACAATAGTTGGAAAGGGTTCTTATATATACAATAGGGATAGGAGTAGGAGTTGTATGAACTTTTTTTTCTACTTTGAATTTGTGTATCCCTATGTTTTGTTCTTCATGTTTTGATATTGTACGTACGTACGTATGTATGTAACCTGTAGAAGGAAAAGTAAAAAGGTTAACCTAAAATCCTGTAACCTGAACTTGAGCAGTGCCGAAAAGCCATGATGCTAAGAACTGATTTCCTGATATTTTTGAAGTTCTCAACCCAGTCACACGTAACTAAACAAGTGTTTTTATACTCAAAATATTTAATTGATATTTTTATATAATATTCTTTTATGTGTGTCCAGAAAGTGATCGAGGAACTTAAAAATTTAAAATTCATAATTTAAAAAATCAATAAAAAATTAATACATTATCCACAAGAAATATATTTTCGTCTCTTAACTTAAAATCTAGCATCCCTTTATTAGATAAAGTGGAAGAGATATATTACCTTTAGCAGAAGGAAAAAAAAGGGTTTCTCAACCGTTCGACAACGGTTCAGGTTTGGCGCCTCAAGGTGGTTACACTCGAAAACTAAACATGTAGAACTGGACTTACATTTTGTTCGAGAATGGGTTCTAGCTCAACAATTGGAGGTTAACTATGTTCCAGCTCAATCACAGGTAGCTGACATATTCACAAAACCATTACCGGCATCTTGATTTCAAGAGCTACGCAATCAACTAGGTGTTTGGTCGCTACAACAAATCGAGGAAGACAAAAAAGTGGGGTGAATATTAGATAAAGTGGAAGATATTTGTTGCCGTTAGTAGAAGAAAAAGAAAGGGTTTTTCAACCGTTTGGCAACAGCTCAGGTTTTGGCGCCTCAAGGTGGTTACAACAGATTGGATCCTTTATCTATTCCAATCTGTTAATCATCCTGACTATATAAATCACGTGAAGTGGAACTGGTAAAGCATCTTTTTTTTGCTTTTAGCCTACATTTGTTCTCTTCTCCTCTCCTTCACTCTTCTGTCAATGACCGTTGTTGGAAAGTTTAAATTATTATTGTTTTTGTTTTCTTTTAATTTCCTGAGTTAAGTGCTGAGTTGGCACTGTTTTTATTTCTAAGAAAACGTGGTCGTTTTGTGACCAGCCTTAGGGTAAATACTGGAAACTCAAAATGAAAACTTTGTCAGATGATTGGAATGAAATTATTCTCCTCGCCTCTTTTCTCTTTTTGACCTAAGTCTGATTTCTTCTATTTCCTTTACCCTATTTTCTTTTGGTTCGATAGCTACACTTACAAAGGTATCAACAACCATCACTGATCCTACACTATGATTGACGGCGTGCTTACGCGTACGCAGGCGGCGTAGTTAGCCTCGGCTGCTCAAGCCCAACTAGTCGCGGTTCTTCCGGGCACAAATCCCACTCTTCCTCCCTTGGGCACAATTTCGACTCCACCTCCCTTACCCGAATGGCAACAAGAAAGAAACCGTTTGCAAGGAGAGGTCTCCACTCTGCGAGACGATATTGTTCGCCTCGATGAAAAAATGGAGGATCGAATATCTTCTCTACGTATTTCTATCTTGACCGAGCTTCAGAAGTTTTTGGCGATAGCTTTACCCAATCACAGACGGAGTACTTGGATCTCCACCCAACCCTCTGGAAAATCCGACAGTGGGAGGTATCCAACACCCTTCTACTTCTACGGCAGTTTCGCCATAGTACCTAGTCCAATCTACACCGGTGGTAGTGATTTCAAACGAGGAACGGGTTCCGATTTGACTTCCTGTCTCAGAGACAAACTTTGCCTACAAACTTCTCTTCCCCAGGTTTGACGGAACAGATTTCAAAGGTTGGTTTGCTAAATTGCAACAGTTCTTTGAGGCCGAAAGAGTTCCAAAAAGTGTTAAAGTTAGATTGGTTATGCTACACCTCGAGGGAAAGGCTCTCCAATGGCATCAACTGATTACTCGGGATCACACGGATTTAGGGGTCTGGGATTGGAATCGATATCTGACTTTGCCCCGGGATTATTTTGCTCCGAGTGGTTTTGAGGACCCATTTGCCGAACTAATTGCCCTTCGCTAGTCAGAGTCGGTAGACCAATTCTATGAGGATTTCATTGTCCTCCTTAACCAGGTACGCCTTCTGGATGCCTATGTTATAAGCATTTTTAAGAACCATTTACGGCTAGCTATTAGCCAATTTGTTAAGTTATTACAACCCCGGACGCTAACAGAGGCCTACCATATGAAAAAACACTTGGAAGTGATTTACTTTCTTAACACAAAGAGGGGAAGTGTCACGGTTCCGAGATCTCCTACATCAACAGTGTTATTTGTACCTTCGAGGAGCTCACAATACTCTTATCGGCTGACTGTCAGTGTACCTTCTAATTCTAGTTCCAAATTAGGGACCCTGGAACTTTCAGTCCGACGCCAGGGAAGACTTTTGTGTCGGGTAATTCGAGGAACAACAATAAGGCACTGTCCCCTGCGGAGATTGAAGATCGAAGGAACAAAGGCTTATGCTTCTGGTGCGCAGCAAAATATTCCCCTGGGCATAAATGTGCCAAATCGCAAGCGTTCCAGATTGTTGTGGAAGG
This sequence comes from Abelmoschus esculentus, assembly GCA_035048815.1. Taxonomy (NCBI): domain Eukaryota; kingdom Viridiplantae; phylum Streptophyta; class Magnoliopsida; order Malvales; family Malvaceae; genus Abelmoschus; species Abelmoschus esculentus. The sequence goes on from JAUCBN010000003.1 coordinate 17,781,482, forward strand.
CATAGAGGAAGAAGGGGAGGCTGAGATATTCCTTGATTGTGAGGATACGGGGGAACCGGAGGAGGGGAAAAAAGAGATACCTTTATTATCCCTGCAAGCTCTATGGGGGTTGAATTCTTGGGAGACCATGAGGCTGAAGATATCTATAGGGGGATTGACTTTAATTGCCTTATTAGGTTCGGGTAGTACTCATAATTTCGTGAGTCTAGTAGCAGTCAAGAGGCTGGAGCTCAGAATTGAGAAAAGATGTAATATGAAGGTCACGGTAGCGGATGGTGGCAGATTGGAAACCTTGGGGTTGTGCAAGAATGTCACTTGGGAGACACAAAATCAAACCTTTGTTTCGGATTTCTTGGTCTTGCCTCTGAAAAACAATGATATCATTCTGGGAATCCAGTGGTTGTCTACACTAGGATCAGTTAAATGGGATTTTGCCGAAAAGTGTATGGAATTATGCATGGACAACATGTGGTCAAGCTTTTAGGGGTACAGCTCGAACCAGTAACTTGGATGGAACCCAAAGCTTGTCTGAAGGCTTTGAGGAGTGATGTTGGTCCTTACACAGCTCGTGTACTTTATTTGAATGCAAAATTAGAGGTTAAGGCCAACCAGAAAATCACAACAGAAGTAATACAAGTCTTATTGTTGGAATTCCAAGATGTTTTTGAGGAACCAAAACAATTGCCACCAGAGAGAGGTTAGGATCATAAGATACCTCTATTAGATGAAGGAGCAATGGTCAATTTAAAGCCTTATAGGTATCCGACATACCAGAAGGAAGAAATTGAAAGAATTACGAAAGAGATGTTACACAATAGAATTATTAGGGACAGTAATAGCCCTTTTGCTTCGCCGGTGGTGATGGTACGCAAAAAAGATGGATCCTGGAGGATGTGCGTAGATTACCGGAAGCTAAACCAACTGACTTTGAAAGATAAATTCCCTATGCCCATCATTAAAGAGTTGCTGGATGAACTAGGAGATGCTAGGATATTTTCTAAGTTGGATTTACGATCCGGTTATCATCAAATTCGGATGTGGGAACCAGACATTCCCAAGACTGCTTTCAAGACTCATGAAGGACACTACGAATTTGTAGTGATGCCTTTGGGGCTTACAAACGCACCGGCTACCTTTCAAGGTTTAATGAACAAGATTTTTAAGGGGCTGTTAAGGAAATCAGTTTTGGTTTTCCTAGATGATATTCTAGTTTATTCTCCTAATCTTGAAGAGCACTTGTTACATGTAAGAAAGGTTATGAAACTGTTGAGGGCTCATAAACTATTTGCGAAAATGAGCAAATGTCAATTCGAAGCTTCGAAAGTAGATTATCTAGGATATGTGATTTCGGGAGGAACCATATCCATGGAGGGTCCCAAAGTTCAATATATTGTCGAGTGGCCTAACCCAAAATCAGTTTGAGAATTACGAGGATTTCTTAGTCTTTTAGGATACTATCGGAGGTTCATTAAAGGATATGGGAGCATTGCAAGGCCTCTTACTGATCTACTAAAGAAGGGGGCTTGGGGTTGGAGTGATAAGGAGCAGCAAGCTTTCAAAAAATTGAAGTTGGCTGTGCAATCTGCCCCTGTTTTAGCTCTACCAAATTTCAAAGAGGAGTTTGTGGTGGAGACAGACACATCTGCTTTGGGAGTTGGAGCAGTGCTTGTCCAAAAAGGGAAGCCCTTGGCCTTTTTCAGTAAGGGACTTGGTGTGAGACATCAAGGTTTATCAATATACGACAAGGAGATGCTGGCAGTCCTTTTGGCAATAAGAAAATGGTCCTCATACCTCCTTGGGAGACATTTTAAAATTTGAACGGATCATCAAAGTTTGAGATTTTTAATGGATCAACAAGCGATAACCCCCTCACAAAAAAATGGGTGGTGAAAATGATGGGTTACGACTTAGAAGTTTGTTATAGGAAGGGGGTGCATAACCGGGTGGCTGGTACACTTTCAAGGAATCCTTTATTCATGACAGGACAAAACATGGCTATAACAAGTGTAACCACTGATTTATTGGCCAGGATAACTGAGACATGGAAGAGTGATGATAAGATGCAGAAAATTATCAAAGATTTGAAAGGGGGAAAACGACTCATTCGAAGTATGGTTGGGATGGAAGGACTCTTAAGAGGAAGGGAAAATTGGTGATGGGGGAGAATGCTGAGCATAGAAAGGAGTTGATGACTTATTTTCACAGTAGTGCAATGGGGGAACATTTGGGTGCTCATTCTACCATTCGAAGAGCTGCAGCTATATTGTATTGGAAAGGAATGAGGAAGAACATCAAGCAACTTGTGAGAGAATGCATCACATGTCAAAGAAATAAGAGTGACCTTCAACATCCTAGAGGGTTGTTACAACCCCTGCCCATGCCCGAATCTACTTGAAGTTCCATAAGTATGGATTTCATTGAAGGACTTCTAGATTCGAGAGAAAAAAATGTGATCATGGTGGTGGTTGATCGATTAACCAAGTACAACCACTTCATGGCTCTTAAACACCCTTTTTCAACCATGGAGGTAGCTCAAGTTTTCATGGAGGAAGTGTTTAGATTGCATGGGTTGTCGGAAACTATAATTTGTGACCGGGACAAGGTATTTATGAGTGTGTTTTGGAAGGAATTCTTTCGGAGGCTAGGCGTAACAATAACCCCTTCAACGGTCTATCACCCAGAAACGGATGGGCAAACGGAAAGAGTGAACCAATATTTAGAGACTTACCTTCGATGTATGACTGGGGAGAGACCAAAGGATTGGAACAAGTGGATGCACCTTGCTGAGTGATGGTATAATACCTCTCACCACTCCTCTATTAACACTACTCCCCATTGTGCACTATATGGTCAAGAACCCCCTATTCATTTACCGTACCTAGCTGGAGAATCCACAGTGGCTGCGGTGGATCGAAGTCTATAACAAAGGGAAGCTATGATAAAAATGTTGAAGTTTTACTTGACTAAAGCTCAGCACAGGATGAAACAACAAACGAATAAGACTAGAATAGATTGTGAATTTCAGAAGGGTGATTTAGTCTATCTTAAACTTCAACCATATCGGCAGCAAACTATTCAAGTCCGAGGCTGCCAGAAGCTTGCTCCTAAATGGTTTGGGCCATTCGAGGTGGAGGAAAGAGTGGGGAAGGTCGCTTATAGATTGAAACTACCTGTTGGTTCTTGGGTTCATCCTACTTTCCACATCTCACAGCTGAAGAAACATATTGGAGCAGCCACTTCTCAAGCTGATTTACCAGTGATTGATGCTGAGGGTACAATTGCAAAAAAACCTAAAAGAATCTTAGAGAGAAGGATGATTAAATGAGGAAACAAGGCCGTGATGGAGGTGCTAGTAGAGTCGACGAATTCTTTTCCAGAAGATTCAACTTGGGAACTCCTTTACAAGCTACAGCAACAATTTCCACACTTTGATCCTTGAGGTCAAGGATCTGATCAAGCAGGGGAGTTGTCGATGACCGTTGCTGGAAAGTTTAAATTATTATTGTTTTTGTTTTCTTTTAATTTCCTGAGTTAAGTGCTGAGTTGGCACTGTTTTTATTTCTAAGAAAACGTGGTCGTTTTGTGACCAGCCTTAGGGTAAATACTGGAAACTCAAAATGAAAACTTTTTCGGATGATTGGAATGAAATTATTCTCCTCGCCTCTTTTCTCTTCTTGACCTAAGTCTGATTTCTTCTATTTCCTTTACCCTATTTTCTTCTTGTTCGATAGCTACACTTACATCTTCTTGGTTTATCGTTAGAGTTTCTTTTCTTGAAGCTTGTTATGGCAATTTAACCCTTGACTACAAGTAGCTTTTGGTTGTTCGTTTTTCAGTCACCGGAGTCGGTACTACACCCTTAACTTAAAATCTAGCATTTTTCCCTATCTGTGTCTAATGTACATTGAGATTATTAGAATAACGAATAAAATATTAATGGATGAGAGGGACAAAACAAATCATGGCAATAGTGCAATTTTTTGATTGATAAGTGGATAACACTATAGACCTCATTTAAAATCCCCCTAACCTAAATGAAAGAAAAGAATACCCAGAGTGTTATCATACAAAGAGAAACTAGAAAACACGAATCAAACAAGATGAAACATAAAAATACTAAAAGGTGTCTCAATAAAGAACTACAATTAGCCATATCCAGCCTCTATCCTAACCAAATCTAAAAGATCCAGAGGTGTAGAATGGAATTCAACAACACCCGTCATAGCATGTTGGCCCTTAGCAGCAAGGTTGTTTGTCACCGTATTTCTCTCTTGACCAATATGATTAACCTAAATCAACCAAGATCAAGATAAAAGTTCATGAAAAATATCCACTAGTATACATCCGCACAAGGTATTCGATCTCCGTTTCAACACATACACAACTTCAGTATTATTCTTTTCCATAATAACCTTTATAAATTCGAGATTCCAAACATAAATAAGAGAATCATGAACTGTCCAAATTTTCGAAATAAGCATAAGCAACTACCCAAATTACGAGCAAAATCAAAGATCTATTCACCTTGACCACCTCGGATAACTCCCTCAACCGCAGCGATATGATCCTTGAATCCAATAGTACCATCCGAATTTATTTTGATCCAACCATACAATGGCTTTTGTCAAACTAAGTTCATAGTGGAAACTTTCCTTTCAACCTGGATAGATGAAAGATTAGCTACAAACACAACAGTTAATGTTTCACACGTATTAAAGAAATCACCTCGTTGAACATAAAATTCATCTAACAATCTATTGCACCTGTGTTTCCATAACATCTAACAGAAAACAAAAAAATATTCATTCCAATTAGTCGATACTCTAGCAAAATCACCTCTTCCTCTAATGTTTGTAGCAAGCCAATCTTCATATGATAGACATAAAAATTTTGCATGCTTATCAATTTTTATTACCTTACACCAAATATCAAACTCATAGAACACCCCCGCAAAACATGATTCATATCTTCCGGTCCACAATGACACAAGGTGCAAATATCAGAACTTACAATATGTCTTCTAACCCTTTCAACATTAGTTAATAATCGATTATAGCTTGCTAATCAAAGAAAAACCTTTATACGCCGGGGAAGTTTTAAAGCCCAAATATTTTTTCAAAGGAAACTAATATTGCCCTCAATATTATAAGATAACATCATATACACTGATTTCGTCGAGTAATATCGGTTTTTTTCCAACGTCAACCTGAGAGAGTATGTCCAAACCTTATATTTGGAGGAATAAAATTTACAATTTTCAAGAAAATTTGTCGAGGGAGTAAACTAGAAAGACAATCTCAAACTCAATTACATGTAGAAATCAACCATTTTGCAAACCATAGAAGGAGTAAGAGAATCATGAGAAGCGCTATAGGAAACCAAACAATCATCTGCATCTAACCATTTATCATACTAAAAATCTGTGCTTTTGTCATCTCTAACATGCCAACAAATACTCTCTTTTAGAATATCCCAAATGTCACGTAAACCTCTTCAAAGCATTGAAACATTATTTTTACGTAAGACAATTGGTAAAGTAGCATTCCATACACTTATCCTTCAAAATCTTCACCCAAAGTTTGTCTTCATTCTTCACAAGTTGGAAGCCAATTTTCAATAAGAACGCTCTATTATTTTGTTGATGTAATAACTTGAAACCAACCCTCCATCTCTTAAAGGTTCACGTGAAATATCCCATCTAAAAATGTCATATCTGAGTTACCTAAATTAGAATTTCAAAAAAAATTTCAGATTATATAAACAGGGATAGCCTGAAGAACAACTTTGGCCAGAGTGATTCTCCCAACAAGAGATAAGCTTTTTGTCGCCCACCCCGAAAGTATGGAAGACATTTTCTCTAATAAAAAAGAAAAGGTTGCCTTGGTTTTGTGTAGAAGAGGTACACCTAAGTATTTGTCAAGATCAGAAACAACCTCAAAACCTAGAGTACCAGCTAAAGAAACACGAGCTTTCCTTGGACAATTGTTTGAAAAAATAATTTTAGTTTTAGAAACGTTAACCTTATGTCCAGAACATCTACAGAAACGCTCCCTAACTTCCTGATAAGTTATAATTGAGAGTTTTTAGCTTCAGCAAATAATATCAAGTCACTAACAAAGAAAATATGAGTTAATCCAGGAGCATTTAGAGCAAGCTTAATTTCTTTTCACTCACCAAGCTGAATGTTCTCCTTAATAGCTTGAGACAACCTATTCATACATAAGACAAATAAATATGGGGATAAAGGATCACCTTGTTGAATACCACAAGAAGGCTTAAAACAATAAAAAAATCCGTCATTCCAAAGAATTTGAGTAAACACGGATCGAACACAAATCATGATCAAAGAGATAAAATGACTAGGAAGACCAACAACAAGCAAAGTATCTTTGATAAAATCCCATTCTAAACGATCATAAACCTTTTCTAAATCCACCTCTATCGTCAACCAAGCCTTTTTCCCTTATTTTTTGGTCATTTAATGCATGACCTCCTGAGCTAAGATTATATTATCCATAATTTGCTACCCTAGAACAAAGCTCGCTTGCTTATTATCCACCTATTTTCCAAGAAATGATTTTATCCTTCGCAACAACAACTTGATGTTAAAATTAAAATATATTTGATACGAATATAAATCCAAGATCTATATATGTTAAATCATCAAAAACAATAAAATAAATAGACTGAATGCAGAAGCGTACATGAATTAATCGATAAAGTTTTTCTAGAAGGTTTGATCTTTCAAGAAGTTAGGTTATCTCTTGCCATACAACTCTCAGACGGGGAAAAGAGATATGCAAGTTAACCTAATTTCTGGGGACCATAACCCCTTTATATAATTGATTTAATAACCAACTATTGAATATTCATAACTCTGTCCCTCATCAAATTATAAATACACCTTATGGTATCTACACTTTTAATTCCATAACAATTTAATACCTATAACATGTGTAACATAATTGGTCGCTTAATTACGTGTTCAACTTTATAATAGCAATATACATTATACATATGTGTCAACTATTATTGAATTTTAATCCAACAATCTCCCACTTGGGCAACATATGTTTCCTGACAAACGTATAACCTTATGAACTCAAAAATTTGCTATCATATAATAGGTATACTAAAATAATCTCGTCCATCAATTATATCCATATAGGATCAAAGCGATCTTCATCATATCAATTATTATTGGACCCATCAATCGTCACGTATACAAACATAATCAAATGACATAGATCAATCATAGATGCGTAGCATGAAAATTACATGTAAATATGAACCGAACATGCCTATTTCCAACTGGTCCTCCTAAATGTTAGTGAGATAAAACTTTACTAAATTGAGAATGTGCATAAGCCAAAATAACTTTATTTTTGCATAAATTAATTTCATACTGAAGTAACCGAAATTGTGTCTAAAATGAATGAGCATTTATCAAAATAATAAACTTTCATTAAAACTGAATATACTTAAATAATATTACACCTATATGAGCAATGTGCTCATGAAAGACCTAGGGTGATAGTTTCTCAATAAGAACACAATTATGGAGTTTATACAAACATGCTCTATAGACACACAAACACTTTGAATTTTCTTTAACAACTAGAAACTAAATTTTAAAGTGTTCCTATTGTTTATAGAATAAATGGTGCATATTTATTGTCATAAAATAATTAAAATGGTCTTTCTAATCAATCTATAATAACAGCTCATATGATAGCCTTTTGCATCAATATTCTAGTAGAATCAAAGCCTGTAAACTTGATGATCTCTAACTTACCAGAACTCCGATATGTGAGCATGTAATTTTTGTTCTCTAAAGACATTTCATAACTCTATTGGTTGTTATCCAATGGTTCATATTAGATTTACTTAAATATCTGTCTAACATTCTAATAATGTACGCAATATCCAAATACATACATACTTAAGCATAGATTAGATTCTCAATATCTTATGTATATGGAATCTTTTGTATTTTATAAATTTCAAGATTACTTTTAGGGCACACAAAAAAATTATCTTCTTTAGTAATATGAGTATCAATAGGCTTACTCCCACTGAACTTGTAATACATACAATTTTCAACCAAATTTATCTCAAAATCGAACGAGATAATCAATATAAAATTTATAATTTTATTAATGATAGTCAAACTTAAGCTCATAGATAGATTTCTTTAATTTACATTCATTAATTTTGTATCATTAGACACAAATCAATGGTTGTACCATATAATTAATATATTCAATATTGTCATTGAAAAACACAAGTTTAACATCTATCATATGTAGCTCAAGATTAAAAGCAACAAGTGTCAAGATTATTTTGAAAGAGTCTTTCACTAAAACTTGAGAGAAAATCTCCACAAAATCAATGTCTTCTTTTAGAGTATATCCTTTAGATACAAGACATTCTTTATACTTGTCCACATTATCATTTACATCCCTCTTGGTTTTAAATATTAATTTACAATCAATTGGTTTATACCTTAAGGTAATGAGACAAGTTCCTAAAATTTATTGTCTTGTATAAAATTATACTCTTTTTTTAAATGACATCTATCCACTTTTGAGAGTTAAAACTTTTATGGTTTGATAAAAATAACTGATCAGGTTATTTTTTATCATTCTTTTATTATATTTATTTTCTTGATGAAATACTAAGTAATAATCCTTAATAGTATTTCTCTTTCCTCTCATGAATATCTTTAAAGATATTTTTATTAGATTGTTGAGTTTGTTCTTCTGAAAAATAGGTACTTTATCTTGAATGAGAGTTGTTCAACATTGTTTTATTGATGTACTTGATTCACTTTTGATTAATGATAAGTGTGAAAACCTAAACATTGTCAAAAGTGATAGTAGAAATTAAATTAATATTCAATTCCTCCTTAATAACAATGTATCTAACCTTATTCTCCTTCCAAACTCAACATACTAAAAAATATTATATATCTCTCATTAAAATAATCTTAATTGTGGGATCAGAAAATTTACAGTCCATGGATCACTCAAAATAGCCTAAGTAGTTGTTTACTTTTGAAGTTTAATTTCTTTACATGTATCCTAGCTTAGCTTATACAAAAGAATCAACACTTTATAACTTATTGTTATTTCTTTTGAGTAGGACCCTTAGCAACTTCATTCTAATATATATTTTTTATTGTCCTTATTCTTAAAGACACTAACAAAAGAGCACTAACTGGTTGAGTATTTTTATAATTATAATGCTTCAACTTTTTTTTCTCTTTAACACAATGAGAAATAATCTCATTCGAAGTTTATTTCTCCTTTAATAATTGTAACTAATTTTGAATTAGATAAATTGTATAGGAAGTTACACAACTTTTAAGAATAAATAATTGTTATAAAGTTTGGTCTTATGTGCCTTAAGTTTTGAAGCAATATAATTTACTCTCTCGCATTTCCTTAATCCTTATACTTTATAGACATCAAGTAAACCAAAAGTGATGTCATATTAATATTAAAAATTATGACTATTTTTTTTAATTTTATCAAGAAAATCCTTAGTATCAATAATTTCTTTAGATTTGTATTCTTAAAAGTTTCTAAATATTATACTTTATGATTATTAGACTTATACAACTTGAACAAACTCACCTCTCAAAATCCTATTTATGAATGCTTACTGTCGTGAGAGGTGCAACTTGAACAAACTCACCTCTCAAAATCCTAGTTATGAATGCTTACTGTCATGAGAGGTACAGGTTGTTATTCACTTAGTGCAAGTTCTATGTTCATACCACCAAATACTATACATAAGTGTCTTTTCTATTCCTTGAAATTAATTTCACTAAACATAAGTGTAGAATGTATTTAACAGATAATATAACAAAGATAAAAGATCTAAATATAGAACAAAAATAAGTAAATAAACAAGCTCACATAAATATCCATAAGTAAACAATAAATTCAAAATAATGACTAGTTCCCCTCAAGATACCAAGCACAACATTAATATCAAGTTTTTAGACAGTAATATTAACTGTAAGCGGTACTCTTGTTGTAACAATCAAACATTGACAATAAACTATGTCAAACAATAGATTAATCTTTGGACTAACGTATTGTTCACATGAAATACCATATAATTTTCATATATTTATCACCATAGTTGTCGTTGTAATTCGGATAAATATTAATTTTCTTTTGGGCCAATAATAAACGCATGAATTACAAAGACCTGTAATTATCTTAATATTTTAAATAAACTAATCTACACAAAAGCAGTCACTTTGGTTACATTGTGTTTCAATTAATCTATTAAAATATTATATATCCGAAGCCAAAATATAAATTTAATTATTTCAAAATATTTTTCTTAATTTTATCTTTCACTAAAAGTAAAAGATAACCAAAATAATAATAAATTTGAATAAAGGTAACCTCATCTCAAGATATCGGATACTCCATTAATATTTAATCTTTAGACAAAATATTAACTTGTAAGTGATATCTTAGTGTAGTAATCAAACATTGATAATAAGAATATGTTAAACATAAATCTTCCTTTGGGCCGGTTTATTGTTCACATATAAAACTGAATAATTATCACATATTTATTACAACAGATGCACATGTAACTTTACTAATTATTAATCTTCCTTTGGGCCGATTAATATTAGCATAAACTGAATTACATGCACAAAATCTTTTATATTTTAAAATAGAATAATTTCCACAATAAAGATCACTTTGGTGACTTAATGCTTCAATTAATTTATCTTAAAATATAGAACATAAGTATACTAATATTCAAACTTAATATTTATAATAGTCAAAGCTGAAATTTCTGATAACATTTGAGTTTTCAAAAGTAAACCAAATTATTTTTTTTTGAATAAAATACTTCAAATTAGCCATAAATGGCATCCAGAATCACCAAATATTCGATACAGTCTGGTACATCAAAAGAGAAATTAAAAGGACTAGCTAAAGACAGACCCCACTTCGAGAGCTCATGAGCTACTCGGTTAGCTACCCGGTTTACATGTAAAACCTTAAGACAACCTCTCTTCGCTCTCAACAAAGAAAAAGCTTCTCTCAGATAAACAGAAGCAAGCGAACGATCCATATGTAAAGCATTCAACTTATTGACAATGGCAATTGAGTCTCCTTCGATAATGGCTTCATTCCAACCACTGTCAACAGCTAACTTGACTCCTATTGCAAACGCTACAGCCTCTGTCGTCTCTGCTGTGTGCGATCCTTGTAAGGAGAAGGCCCCCCATCCACCATCAGCCCATGCTCATTCCTGGCTATCACTCCAACAGCTGCACGACCAGAAGCCTCCATAAAAGATGCATCCACATTAATTTTAATGACCCTTGTAGCTGGTCGAGACCACTTCTTCTCCTTACTGCAACAAACAGGAGCTCCCAAATGTTCCTGAGCCTGCAAAAAGTCTGAAGCTAACAACTGAGCATAATCAATTACCATCCTAGCAGAAAACAAAACACCATTATGCATCCAATGGTTCCTTCTATTCCATAAATTCCAAAGCAGAATGATAAAAAAGTTAAACTGGTCAGAATCCATAGCAGCAAAAACCAACTCAATCCACTCCTTACAATCTGAAAACTGCCCCTGAGGAAGAATACTAGCAAGACCACTCAAGTCAAACACTTCCTCTACCAGACTACAATCCTTCAAAGCATGTAAAAGGGATTCCTCCTCCCGACCATACAGTTTACAAATACCATCCCCAAAACCTGCTACCTTTAGCTTCTTGGCAGTTGGGCAAGGCATTTTGTCCCACCCTCCAACCAAAGATTTTGATCTTAGGGAGGGTTTTAAGTTTAGCAAATGCTCTCCAAATAGGGGAAGAATCACATTCTACATTATTCCTCTCTTGTAACCACTTATGAGCAGACCTAGTAACATAGGTTCTTGAATGATGATGCTCCCAGACCAACACATCAGAGCAAACCGCAGCAATAGGACATTTCAAAACCTTATCAGCATCTTCAGTCATTAAAACTGCATTAACCTTCCTTTCATCCCATGAATTAAGTCCATCAACCATAAACTCACCACATTTCACAGTATTCACAGCAGACATATAGTTACCAGAAAGGTTAACAGCCCTATCTCCACCCCATCTATCTACAAAAATATTAACCTTACTATCCATTCCTATCCTCCAGAAGAAGCCATCCTTCAAACACTCTTTAGCCTTAAATATACTCCTCCAGATAAATGAGGGTTTATCCCCCAACTTTGCATCCAAAACTTTCCCATCAGCAAAATATTTAGCTGATAGAACCTTAAAGCAAAGTGAACTAGGATTCTCAATAAGTCTCCACACCTGTTTCCCTAAAAGAGCTATATTAAAAAGCTTCAAATCCCTTAGGCCAAGGCCACCATCCTTCTTAGGCCTACAAAGTTTCTTCCAGGCCACATGAGTACAGCCCCTAACACCTGCCTTCCCAGACCACCAGAAAGTCCTCATAGAATTGACAATGGGATCCACAATACAATCTGAAAGGAGGAAGCACATCATAGCATAGTTGGGAAGAGCCTGTGCCACAGATTTTAGCAAGATCTCTCTTCCCCCAAAAGACAACAAATTTTTTGTCCAACTTCCCACCCTTTTATCTACATTCTCTCTCAAAAAGCCTAAGGAAACAGTTTTATTCTTCCCCACCACCAGAGGGAGCCCCAAATAAGAACCTATATCCTTCTCCTCCCTCATCTTCAAAATCTGTAGCAAGTTTTGTTTACTTACAGGAGTCATCCCAGTACTGAAGAAAACAAAAGATTTCTCCAAATTCACCTTCTGTCCAGAGGCATTCTCATATAAGGCTAAAGTATCCATTAAACAAGCAACTTCAACAGTAGAGCTCTTAACAAAAACCAAACAATCATCAGCATAAAGCAGATGATTAACCTTAGGTCCAAACATACTTGTCCTCCTGTCTTTTCAACAATAAAGCAGACAACCCCTGTGTACAAAACAGAAACAAAAAAGGGGATAAGGGGTCCCCTTGCCTAAGCCCCCTACCAGGTGTAAAAAACTCAGAAAGACATCCATTAAGCCTAAAACAGTATGTCACAGAAGTCACACAGGACATAACCAACTTTATCCATCCTTGATCAAATCCTAACTTCCCCATAACAATAGCCAAAAAACCCCACTCCACCCTATCATAGGCTTTCTCCATGTCCAATTTCAAAGCTGCCCCCTTATTAGAGTCATTCCTAGCACTTCTCAAGAAATGGACTAACTCATGAGCCACAATAAAATTATCAGAAATAAGCCTACCAGGTACAAAAGCACACTGGTTCTGAGCAATACAAACATCCATAACAGGTTTAAGCCTATTCACAATCACTTTTAAACAAGTCTTATAAATGACAGAACAAAGACTAACAGGCCTAAAGCTTTTGATCAGGGTTGGGTTATCTACTTTAGGGATAAGAACAATAACAGTCCTATTAACTTCAGCCATATCAATTACACCATTCAAAAGATCAAGACACAGTTTAACAAAATCAGCACCTACAATATGCCAAAAAAATCTAAAGAAGGAAGAAGGCATACCATCTAATCCAGGGGCTTTATTAGGGTGAATATGAAGAAAAGCATCTTTGACTTCCTCCACCGTGAATCCAGCACAGAGCTTGGTGTTCATCTCAGGTGTTATGCAAGTCTCAATGACATCCAGGATTTCAGCCAAGGAAGAACTCCTATTGGAAGAATAAAGATTGGTATAAAAATCTTTGGCCACCTGAAGGACACTGTCCAAACCCTCCCTCCATACCCCCTGCTCATCAAACACTCCCTTAATAAAGTTCTTCTTCCTTCTAATATTAGCTCTAGCATGAAAGAAACTTGTATTTCTATCCCCCTCCCTTAGCCATTGCACCCTTGACCTCTGTCTCCAATACTTCTCATTTTTATCCAAAATAGTCTTCAGTTCTGCTTTAATCTCCTTTAATTCCCTTAATGTAGCTACACTAGAAGGATTCTACATAATCTCCCCAATCCTTTTCTCCAAGAACTTTCTTCTACCCACATCCTCCCTTCTTCTTTTCTTCTGTCAATCATTCAAAGAAACACCAACATAATGCAGCTTATCCAAAGGACTAGCAGAAACTGATCCCCACACTTCCATGACTATACCACCACATTCCTCCTCCTGAGCCCAGCAATTCTCAAACCTAAACTGATCCCCTCTAGTGCTATCATTCTTTCTAACAGCAACTGTATCCAACACAATATAACAATGATCAAAACCAAAGGTAAACTCAGAAACAACCTCACACTGTCCAAAAGTCCTTAACCAGGAAATATTGGCCACAAATCGATCCAATCTCTCCTTAATATAATTAGACAACTCATCTCCTTTCTGCCAAGTAAACCAACCCTTCTTAGGCCTAACATCCCACAGTCCATTTCTTACTAAAGCATCCTTAAACATATCCATCTCAACTCTTGGCTTCCTTCTCCCTCCCTCCTTCTCATTCAGGCTTAAAATGTCATTCATATCTCCACCAACAAGCCAAGGCAGAGCACATTGATCCCTTAATCTATCCAGCAAAAGCCAATCCTCAACCTTCCTACTTCTATCAGTAGTACCATAGAAACTAGTGAACCTAAACAAAACATCCTCCTCACTGACCTCAACATCAATATGCTTCTTAGAAAATAAAAGTAACTTCACCTTAACAAGCTCCCTCCAAAGTAACAACAATCCCACACACTCATCTCCCCTTTCCACTTCTAAACAACCATCCATACCCAACTTCCTTCTTATATTTTCCACCTTATTTTTATACAGTCGAGTCTCACTCAGGAACACTAAAGCAGAATCCAACTTAGCCACTATACCCCTCAAGATTCAAATTGTCTCAGGATTGGCCAACCCTCAACAGTTCCAGCATAAAAGTTTCATTGGTCTCGGCGGGGCTGACCAGCAGCCTCCACCGCTATAATAACTCTGGAACCCACATCTTGATCCACCTCCTCCTCAATCATTGAACTACTCCCACTGGCCTTACACTTTTTCTGCACCAGAGAAGTAATAGTCTCCAATTTCCCCTGCAGCAGCCTCTTTGAACTCCTTGTTTTGTAAATGGCCGTTACTACTGCCTTACTTCCTTCAGCAGGATGTACAAAATTCTTCTCACAGAGATCCACATTATCAGAAGTAAAAATTTTTGCACTCCCCCTACTCTTCACAAAGTTCTTCCTTCCCACATAGCTGGATTCACACCCTTTCCTAAAGTATGAGATACCCGACCTCCTACTTCCTTGCCCAAAGCTCCTTTCCCTCTCATTCGCATATCGCAGCCAGTCCCCAAACTGTAAATTACCTCTGTTGCCTTCAGTGAACATCTTACATTCCTCCAATCTATGGCCTATAATACCACAACCAAAACAGAACCCAGGCAATCTTTCATATCTAACCATACATAGTCTCGGTTTCCCATCCCTTTGTTTTCCAACCATCACACACCTTCTCAGAGGTTTTCTTATATCCATTTCAACTCTAATACGCAAAAAACTATCCATACCCCCTTCATTTGCCTTCAAATCAACAGTTAATGTAGCCCCAAATAAATCCCATATATTTTCCCCTACCGATAAATTCAAATAGCCCAGAGGAATATTAAAAATCCTAATCCAAATAGGAAGGGGAAAGAAATCATACTTGTCAATGCTTAAAGCACCATCAAACAATTTCAGAGCTAGTAATTCTCCATCGAATAACCACGGACACCTATTCAGCACCGATTCGAGAAACTCCCTTGTCTTGAACTTAAACAGAAACACATTGGGGCCAATCACGCATGCATCCTCCAGAGGTGAGTCTCTCTAGACAACAAAAAATACGCGAATAACCTTCTCCCCTTCAAACATTTTTGACGAGAAGATCTTACCCACCAACCACTTTTCAGATCCAGATAAAACATTGTTCTCCTTTGAAACGCTTTCACCTAAGTCGATCAACTCATCTTGTGTAAAGCTCAAGCCCTCCATAAGATTTACAACTTCATCTGCCATTGAATCCCTAGAAACAGTGATGAAATCCCTAATTTTTACAGAGGAACGATTATCTTCAGATAACCCTAAGTGGCTAGACAAAAAAAAAGTAAACCAAATTAAGGTTGTCTTAATGGGGCTATCAGAATCCAAAGAACCGAAATCTTTGATTGTTCTTCAAAAATTCTTTAAATATATTTTTACCGAAACTAAATTCGATCAAAACATCTAATCTTTAACTAAAAACAAATACAAAAAATATCATACAAATGAGTAATTCGTATAATAATTACTTAAAACTTTAATATAATCATAATAATCTAATAATCAAAAAAGGAAATTTTGATTAAACCGAATTGAATATATTAATACCAAATGTATATTCTATAATACATAATAGCATGTGATCAAAACTAAATATTGAATATATTAATTAAGTAACTACGTAAGTAGTATACTTTAGAAGTAACATGCCGAAAGATCATTCAATCATAACTTAATAAACTTAAATCAAATATAAAGCTTTAAGAGCTAACCTAATTATAAAATTTCTGAATCATATGATAAATTTACCACGACAAAAACAAATTAATTTTATTTTTATTACTAACGATCAAAACTTTTAGTTTTGATCCAACCGAATTTAATATATATTTAAATCTAAAGGTTTAACTTAATACCCAACGATCAAAATTAAATTTTTATCCAGCCGAAATAAACATATATTTTAAATAAAATATATATTTTATAGATTAATAATGATAATTTATAAACCTAATTTAATTTTTATTAACCTAAGTAAAACTGAAAACATGATTGTCTAATATTAATTTACGAAAACCAAAAGAAAACAAGTTCAATCTATTGGTTAAACATAAATTAATCAAAACAAATATAAAATCATGTATCGCCGTTATTGAAGCATAAGGGTTATAAAACAAGTATTATTACGCATAACAAGAAAACCCAAACGAAAGAAAAACTTTCAAATACTTGATAAAAAAATTAATATTATATTTAATTTTCGATCGCTTATTAATAATTTAGAACAAAAGAACTATCTTAATGATTTAACATAATTCTAGAACTGATGTCACTTGTTAGAATTAAAATATATTCGATACGAATATAAACTCAAGATCTATATATGTCAAATCATCAAAAACAATAAAATAAATAAACTGAATGCGAAAGCGTACCTGAATTAATCGATAAAGTTTTTTCAGAGGGTTTGATCTTCCAAGAAGTTAGGTTATCTCTTGCTACACAACTCTCAGACGGAGAAAAAAAGATAGGCAAGTTAACCTAATTTTGGAACCATAACCCCTTTATATAGTTGATTTAATAACCAACTATTAAGTATTTATAACTCTGCCCCTCATCAAATTATAAATACAACTTATGGTATCTACACTTTTAATTCCATAACAATTTAATACGTATAACACGTTTAACATAATTGATCACTTAATTACGTGTTAAACTTTATAATAGTAATATACATTATACATATGTGTCCACTATTATTGAATTTTAATCCAACACTTAAAAACAATTTTATAAAGAACCGTACATAAACTAATAGGTCGCAGTTGACTAATAGAATCTGGATTTTTCACTTTATATCCACACTATCATTATTAGGGTGTTATTTTTTTATATTCGACTTTTGGATATTCAAAAAATTAAATATATGATATTTTTTATTTTTTTTATCTATGTCTCAATCCGTTTAAGTTGAATACTCATTATTTAGATATCCGATTAACAGATAATGAATATTCGATTTAAATTTTTAATTAATATATTTCAAAAACTGACATAGTAAGTAAAATTTAAAAGTTCATATATAATTAAATACAAAAATTAGTTAATTTAAGTTAGTTTTAAAATATTTAGATACATTAAGTTTATCACCATAAAACATAAAACATTATTTTTTATTATTAACAAAAATATATTTAAATATTTATCTTGTATTATAAACAAATTTAAAAGATATTTTTTTTAGAAAACATCTAATATTTTTTTTTTTTAGAGTTAAATAATTTTGAACACTCTCTATGTTAAAAAATTGACCTAAAATTAAAATTAATTGACACAGATTTCGAGTGAAATTTCATAAATTTCTTTCACTTTTGGAAGCAGACAATCAAGAGCAAAAAGCGAACGCGCCAGATAGGGGTCGAACCTACGACCTTCTGCTTAGGAAACAGACGCTCTATCCACTGAACTACAAGAGCTTCAATGTCTTTTCATCTTCTTGTATTTTATATATATTAATAACTCTAATCCCAAATCCGTATGAGATCTGTTATCGAATAAAGCTAAAATACGTGATCTCGTTTGTTATAAAAGGATGTAAAATAAATGTATTTTATTATATATTATTTATTTATATATTGAAAATATGAATGAAAGATGTTCCTTAGTACATCAAGATGTTAGGTTCATATAATTTAGAAGAAAGTTAAAAGATAATTAGATAAGTGTTATTCTTTTTACTCTTAAAATTTCAGTTTTATATTTTTTCCCTTGTTTTGGCGTAAATCAGGCGAAATAAATACTAAATATGAGTTGGTGATAAATATCACCTCATTTGTTTATTAAATAATTCGATATATTAAATATCACGTCTACCGAACACATGATTATTTATACTTTTTATACAAGCAAAGATAGAAAAAAAATCAATTGGAGCAAACACACGAATAAGGGCGTTCATAGTAGGTTAACCGTACCGTTTAATCTGAACAATCGGTTAATCGTTATAACGATTATTGAATTTTTTTAATCATAATCTTATCATTAAGAAATGATTAATCATAACGATTAATCGTTAATACGCGGTTAACCAAACATTCGATTATAGGCTAACCAATAACTTATTACAATTTTTTATATGTTCATTATTTTTTAGAGAATAATATAATTATTTCTATGATAAATAATATATTAAAATATTCATAAAAATACTTAAATAAAGATATTCTAATCACTTACGCTATATTTAAAAAGTACTTGCATACTATAAAATTTTAATACAAGACAATCATGTAAGCTTCATAATATTTTTAAAGTTTTAAAAGTTTACAACAAATAACATTATAGCAATACACCATCAAAGTTTTAAAGATAAATGTTTGACTAACATATAATAATCAAAATTAAAGACATAAAAATCATCATCAAAGTTTAAAAAGGTATTTTATATTTTAAATATATAAAAATAATTTAATAACAGTTAACCTACAGGTTAACTATGATCAAAATTCGTAACCTTAATCATAATCATTAACCATCATTTTAAACGATTTGATTAACCGTAATAGTTTAATTTTAATGATTCGATTAATTAACCTATAAAATATGATGATTTTATTGGTTAATGGTTACGATTAATGGTTACGATTAATTATGCACGCCCATGGGTTGTTGGAGAAAATAGATGGTGACCTAAGATGACGGCGACGATAAAATCTAACAAGACTATCAACAATGATAGTTGTACCAATTTTGGTTTTAAAGTTAGGATTTTTTAAATATTTTGGGATTATTTTATGATTTTAAAAAATTAGAATATTTTTAAATTAATTTACTTTATTTTTAAAATAAAAATAAAAGCTACATGTCAATCTATTATTGGGTGATAAATTTTCTAACAATGTTATCTTAAAATATTAATGAAATAAAACTTTAAGCACTTATTTCAGCAAAAAAAATATTAAGCATGTATCTTTAAAAAATGTATAACTTGGACGCCTATTTATGAGTTAAATAAATTTTATTAACTTTGTTATCTTAAAACACTAATAGAATGAAACTTTAAGTACATATTTTAGTTAATAAATTAAAGACACAAATATAATTTTAACCCTTAACGTTTATAATTTTTATCATTTTGGCCTTTATTCTTTTTGGAATAAATTTAGCCGTTAACCTATATAATTTTAACAAATAACTTTTTTTAACTACCATGCTAATTGGACCGTTAAAAATTTAACGATGATGACATGTCATGTACATATGATAATATATTTTAAATGACATGGCATATAACCTATCAAATACATATATATAATAATTTTATTTCAATATAAAATAATCAAATTTTAAATAAAATATTAAAAATTAATTAATTCTAAAATAAAAGGATATTAAACATTCTCAATCCTAACTACTATAGAATCAAAGTCCTATATTAAAAAAATATGAATACGATTCGAAATTAATTAATTTTTTAAGATAGTATTTTGATTCTATCGTAGTTAGGGTTGAAAATGTTTAGTAGCATTTAATTTTAAAATTAATTAATTTTTAATATTTTATTTGAATTTTAATTAAAATATATTATCATATGCATATGACATGTCATCATTGTTAGATATTTAGCGGTCCAATTATCATGGTAGTTAAAAAATAAGCTATTTGTCAAAAAGATATATGTTAAGGCTAAATTTATCCAAAAATAATAAGGGCCAAAACGATAAAAATTATAAACGTTAAGGGTTAAAATTATCTTTATGCCTAAATTAAACATATATTTTAAAAAGTGTATAATTTACGCATATATTTTTAAATTAAGCCTTTTAATAAAACCCACCTAAACTTAATTACTCTAAATTCAAAACTAAAATCATTTTAATTTTTTAATTAAAATTTTCAATTAAACAAGAATACAACAAATATTTTAATGAAAAATGAATAATCTTTATTTTAATAGATACGAATTTAGATTATTTTATCTATATATATTACTAAAAGGCTATAAATATTCATAAATATATACTTTTTATAATTATATTTAAATTATTTAATTTTTTAATTAAATATTCATGAAAAAACATAAATTCTAAGTTACAAACCAAATCCATTACCATAAAAATACATTAAGCAGAAATCAATTTACATTAATTATAAATCAACTCAAAACAAAATCTCAAACTCTCAAACTAAATTTAAAAAAAGTTAGTTTAAGGGAAAAAAAACTATGCAAAATATGTATTTTTTCAGAGTAAAAATATTTTTCAAAATGTTTAAAAAGTTCTTCTCAAAAATTAAAAAAAAAATAAAATTAATTTTAATTAAATATACTCATATATTCTCATTCATATCATTAATCTTTTTATATTTTCAAAACATTTATAAAATAAACATTTTATATACTTAAAATTTTTTTTAACATAAATACAAAAATTTATTACAAACCAAACGATTATAACATATTTTAAAATTACTTTAGTACTATATCTTTTAAAAGAAATACCAAATTTAATCTTAAACCTTAAATTTATTATAATAATTTTTAGAAAAATGTCGTGGGTAACTATACAATGGCCTTTATTTTAATTTATTTTTTTTATGAATATATTTATTTATGGTGAGTATCTATATATTAAATAATATTTTATTATAATTTATTATTAGAGTTTAATTCCCATTGAAATTAGAACTTTTATCTTATACTTATAAATATAGACTTTGGGAAAAAGCATTGTATACCCTACTTTGAGAATATAATACAAGTCTCTCTTATCTCTTATCTTTGTTTATCTATTTCTTGTTCTTTACTTTATTCATAACACGTTATCAGCATGAGACTCTAACTAACGGAGGCTTTTGTCGTTCGAATCTTAAGGAGTTATTGAAAAGAATTTGTTACTAGCATAAATCAAAGATAAGTTATTCTCCCTCTATTTATTTTAATTATCGATTATTTTTCTCTCTTGATCTTTAACTTGATTTTTAATTTTTGAAAAATCATTGGTTATTTGATGTTTATGTAGCGATAAAATGGCTTAATTACCGTGGTTTTTGTTGAAAATTCTCGATAAAGATTTTAACAAAATATTGGTAATTAAATCTACCATATATTCAAATTTGTGAAAAGTACGATATGTTTTACTTATTTAATTTGAGATTTTTTATCTTTAATTATGATCAATATTTGTTATTTTCATGACGAAAGTTTATGTTTTTTAATTATGTTGTAAGTATTACATTAAATTGAAACAAATATTCAACCTTTAATTAATTAATGTATTCTCTGTTATGTTGGTTTAATTCGAGTATATTGGCTAGACATCCCGTTCTTCAAGGTTACTGGTCTCAAAGAAGGTTCTTTTTAAAGGATCTTGAGGATTGATTTAATGTCGCCGCGTATGAGGATTAATTTTTTGTTCTTTATATGTATTGTATATATATTGATTGATCAATTACTATTTAATAGTATGAATGATATAAAGTCAATATTTGCTTGAAAATAATATTTTTTTTGTGTCGAAAAACTCGATTATATACTTCTCCCAAGTTCAAATTACGAAAATCGTCTTGATCCAAGAATTTTTATGGGAGACATTCCTTGAAGTAAATTTATTAATACTTTCATGTATATAAACTTCTCCAAAGTTCAAGTTACGAAAAACTCGACTATAAACTTCTTCCAAGCTCATGTTATTGTAAACCAGATGTTTACTGATAATTTTATTTGGCATGATCGGTTAGGTCATTCCGGTTTAATTATGATGCGAAAATTTGTTAACACTTTCATGTGGTCACTTATTGAAGAACTAAAATTTTCTTCAAGGTAATCTTTCATGTGATACTTGCTATGAAAACAATCTAATTATTCAATCATCATCAAGTAAGATAGAGTGTAAATCTATTAATTTTCTGAAACGGATACAAGGTGATATATGTGGACCCATACACCTTTCTTATAGTATGTCTAGATATTTTATGATTTTAATCGATGCATCGACTAGATGGTCATATGTATCCTTTTTATTAACCCGTAACTTGGTGTTTATGAGGCTACTTGCTCAGTTACGAGCATATTTTCCTGATTATCTTATAAAGATAATCGATCTTGATAATATTCATGATATGTCATTTTACATGTAGTATCACTAATTCGCATCAAGCCAACAAATGATCATAAGTTCTCCCTATTATAAATGGTTTTTGATCAGGAACCAAATGTTTCTTATCTTAAATTTTTTTGGTGTGCGGTATATATTCTAATTGCTCCACCACAACGCACAAAGATGAATTCTATTAGGAATATATGTCAGATTTAAATTCCCCTTAATAATTAAATATCTTAAGCTTCTGATAAGGGAATTTATTTATAGCTCGATTTACTGACTATCATTTTAATGAGTCTGTTTACCCAACATTATGGGGAGAAAATAAAATAGTTGGAAAAAGAAATAAGTTGGAATGAATTATTATTTTCTTATTTTGATCCACGTATTCAACAATGTGAATTATAAGTTCAAAGGATAATTCATTTAGCAAATCAATTGGCAGATGACTTTGCTGACCCTAAAAGAGTGACTAAGTCACGTATATCAATTATAAATACTCCGATTAAATTTGATGTCCTGGAAGAAGAAACTCTAGTTGCTAATAAATCTAAATTATGCCTTTAACGTGGTAGACAAGTAAGTTCCAAATATAAAAATCCTCAAAATAGAAAGAAGCTATATTTTATGATGGTCCAATCGAGGAATCAATGTATTATGAAAATCTCTAGAAGAGATTAAAAGGTCTCGAACAGAGACATTGACATGAATCAGGTACCTGATAATAAAGAGATCTCAATTGATTATGTCATATCTAGTAATTAGTGAAACTGAAATTAAATCGACGCTGTTAGTATATTTGCATGCAATTACAACACTAGAGATTTTATTTAATGATATGGATCATGAGCCATTATCAATTGGACAATACAAACAAAGAAATGATTGGTCAACATGAAAGAGGCTTTTGAGACAAAACTAAAATCTTTTTCAGAAAAAGAAGTATTGGGGCCTATAGATTAAATCGACGTTGTTAATATATTTGCATGCAATTACAACACTAGAAATTTTATTTAATGATGTGGATCATGAGTCATTATCAATTGGACAATGTAAACAAAGAAATGATTGGTCAACATGAAAGAGGCTATTGAGGCAAAACTAAAATCTTTTTCAGAAAGAGAAGTATTGGGGCCTATAGCCCATACATTAAAATGTGTAAAACTCATATAAATGAGGTTTTGTGAGAAAGAAAAATCAAAAAGGGAAATCACAAGATATAAGCTAATGTGGATGCACAATGATTCTCACAAACGCATGAAATTGATTATGAGAAAATTATATTCCTCTGTGGTGGATGCAACTAATTTTAGATTTTGATCAGTCTGGTAATAAATAAAATTACTTAGTTTTCGCCTAATGAATGTTGTTACATCCTTTTTGTATGAGCCTCTTGATAGTAATATTTACATGAAACTTCGGAAAAGCTTTAGATTGCCATAAGTAGTTAATTCAAGTTCCCGAGAATATTATTCTATCATATTGAATATATTTTTTATGGCTTGAAACAATTTAAGCGTATTTGGTATAATAGCCTCATTGAATACTTATAGCCTCGAGAACATTATTCGATGATTTGAATATCGTTGAGATTCGTAAAGAGATCTCCTCAAATCCTAGTGCATCAATCAACATATAGAAAAATGTTTAAAAAAAATTTACATGCATAATGCATATTCGTTGATCACTATTTTATTGTTAGGTCTCTTAATATAAATGATCTATTCCACCCTCGAGAAAAAGGTAATGATATTTTTTGTCTAAAAGCATCATATATATATATATATATATATATATATATATAGAAGCAACACATCTTAGCTGATCCAGAAATATTATTTAAGTATTACGAGATCATTACCTTTAAATAATTGTTATGCATGAGGCAAAGTCGAAATATGTGTTTGGCTAAACATATCCAGACAAGGTGGACACATTTTTCTTTAAAATGAAACATATTTTTTTTAAGTTTCGACTCCCGTTATCTTTGGAAGATTTATCCACTAATGCACACTCTATTTCAACATTTGAAGATTGTATTCAAGATTGAATTATGAAGATTCAAAAATCTTATATGATATTTTCATGAGGGAGAGTAAATACGCATTGCACTCGTTTTCCCTTAAATGAGATTTTGTCCCACTATGTTTTCTTAGTAAGGTTTTTAATGAGGCAACATATTATGCGTCAAAGATATGTGTATTATTTTTCCTTTACTAAGAATTTTTTTCCCACAGGGTTTTCATCTTAGTAAGATTTTAACGAGGCACGTTATCTTTATGGATATCTAAGGGGAAGTGTTATGAATATGGTGTATATCCATATATTAAATAATATTTTATTGTACTTTAGTATTAGAGTTTAATTCCCATTGGAATTAGAACTTTCATCTTATGCCTAAAATTTACACTTTTGGAGAAAACATTGTATACCCTACTTTGAGAATATAATACAAATCTTTGTTTTATATCTTATCTTTGTTAATCTATTTTGTTCTTGTTCTTTACTTTATTCACAATAATTTTTAATTTTTAACACTTTTATTTAAATCTCAAACCATAGTTCTAAATTAGTCTTTAAATTTTTAATAATTTTAAATTTATCCAATTATGTTTCTTGTTCTAATTTAGTCCCTGAAACCTTTAAATATTTTAATTTTATCCTTAAAATATCCATATATAATATAAAATAATTATAAAAATATTAATTATTATATTAAAAAGTTTATAAGAATTTTTTAAAAAAAAAATCATATGTTGCAATCAACTCTCCTATCTTAATTAGAAACCTATATTAAGCTAAATAGATCAACAACTATTTCTCATTTAATTATTAGAATCAAGTCTTAGATTTAAAACCTATTTTATGAAGCCATAAAAATTAAAAAAAATAAAAACAAGAAAACCTTAAAAATTTAAGCCAGATAAATAAAGTTAAAATTTTTTGTCTCTTAGTAATGTCTCTTTTTCATGTTTACTGTTAAATAGTTTTAAAAAATTAAATTTTAAATCCTAATTCTAATTTTTTATATTCTAAACCCTAAATTTTACCTTTAATTCTTTAAACTCATCCCCTAACCTTAAATCCTAAACTCTAAACTTATTAATTTGAAGTGAAGACCTCAATAGTCGTAGACGATTTACACCCAAATAAATACATAGCATATCAATCAACCTGATGTGCGTGGTATAAGCGCAATTTGAGTGCAAGTGTACGCGTCGTCAAGTAATAAAATGATAAGTATATCGTGTATCATCTCCACAGGGATTGATATACTTAATATGTTTTCGCTTGTTCCCTTGCTCCTGAAAAGAAAGTAAAAACACAAATAAGATGATTTGTTTTATCTAACTAAATAATTAAATAACAAAACATAAAATAAAAGGTTGAAGACGATTATAGAGAAAGGAGGTAGGATCCAGTTGCGTCAATTAGCGGATTCAATTGATCTTCTCCTTATCCAATGCAATCACACAATACTGCTTTGATAGTACTGCAGATACTGCCTCGGCAACGCTGGTGCTCTTCCGCCGCGGTAATCTCTTGCTCGTGGGCAGAAGTATCAAAGTTCAACAAAGTGTCCGTAAGTAACTCCGCTCATCTCTGAGTCAGAGTATTGTTGATGACTAGTCCTTGACGATATCTCTCAGCGTAAATCAAAGATAACCACCAACCAATCCAACACTTCTTTTAGCTGCTGAAACTCTTAACCTATCCCTTAGTGCCTCTACAAGAGTATATGCCGAGTTAGTGTCTACAACACCGTACTTATCCCTTTCGTGAATCTACATCTCTCGATGCTAGATAAATAGATTACTTGCAAACTTCCCTCTCAGGCTTGAATACAAGAACAAAGAATGGCAATAGGATAAGCAAACTTTGATTTTATTATTACATAAGAACAAAGATACAAGAATCAACCTCCTCTCACTAATATCGACAACCTTCACCTATCCCTAAGAAGTTTAGAACATGTTATCATTTAAGTACAATTCTTAGGGAGAAGGATCGGTTTTAAGGGTTTCTCTCTAAATTGGCTCTCTAAATCGATTCTCTAAATTGGCTCTCTTAACAATATGACCGGCTAGGGTATTTATAATCTTAACCTAGGCAAACCTTTCCTATATAGACTTCAACTTGGAGTAGGGAATAAGTCTTCTTCAAGGAATCTGATATTTCTAAGTTTGCCGCCTTCTAGAAGGGTTTTCCTACTTGGTCTTTGATTTGGGCTTTTAGCGCGCTAGCCTGGTCCAATTGATGCGCTGCATCTTTCAGAATGTTCTCTATATTTTTATCTTTCTTTGCGCCTCCATTGTTGGTGCTGCCACACTGGATTCTGCCGCGACCATGCTTCTGCCTCGGCCGCTATACTGCTTTACTATCGCTTCGGCTCTGGATATTCCTGCATGTACAGAAATTGTAATAATATATGCATTCTCTATAAATGTTAACTTTGTAAGTGATGATAACGGAATATCCAATATTTGAGCAAAGAGTTCATAATTCGGTTCAAGTTGGTGTATAATAGATACATAAAGTACCATGGGAAGGGTAGTAAATAACTGCCTTTTAGGCACTCATCACAACCATTCCAAAACTACGCTTAACTCACCATCAAATTTACACCTACTCGGCAAAACAAAAACCCAATTAACAGATCATTCATCCTCCTCATTTCTTCACTTTCTTTACCGGCGATTTAACGCTCTTAGGCTTCTACGACACCAGTACACCACGACCTTCTTCTTTACCGAAGACTTTACTTTCTTCGCTGCCGTACTTGTTTTGGACGTCTTTGACTCTTTGTAGCCTTAGCTGGCTTAACCACTGCTTTAGGTTTCGCCACCACTTTAGCTTTTGCCTTAACAAGCGCTGCAACTTTTTTTTATTTTATTTTTGCCACAACTTTGACTGCCTTCAACTTCAATTTCACAGTAGCAGAGGTAATAGCTTTCGGCTTCACGGTAGTGGGCTTCTTGGAAACGACGGAGGTCAGAGGGAGCTTGTAGGAGGCTTTAACCTTGACGAGGTTTCCATAAGCAACAAACTTCTTCAACAGAACAAGTAAAAGCTTTTGGAAATTCTAGGGTAACTGCTTATACTTTTCTTCAATGAATTTCGCAATCGCATATTAACTCGATCCAATTCTCTCTTTCAACGAAAAGATATCATCTGTAAAAATAAATCACAAAAATAAACGAATTAAAATCCGATCAAAAAACGAAGAGAGAATAATGGAGGGTTTTCATACGGAGAAAATACATTAAAAAACGGAGGATGAGAAGAAGCTGGTTGAGGCTTCTTAGTGCCAGCATCTTTCTTCTTTGTGACGGGAGCCACAGCAGAGGCAGTAGCGGCTAATAGAGTATTGAGTCAGTTGTAATAAGGTTAAGTTGTTATTCCAGCTATATTGACAGTTGGAATAGTTAGTTACATTTGGCATATGTTAAATAGGTTATTGATAAGTGCTCAACTCACTATCACTTTCTACACTTTTCATGGGCACTCATCATCAATTCTACACCTACTTGGACTAATGCATGCACTTAATATGATATATTTAGGGATGATATTATTAAAGATAACATTTGTAGGAAAGACATACTTTACTGCATTTTCATGGCTGTATAGGACAAGTATTACCGCGGCAGCAAACTGAGGCCTAGACAGGACCTGATGCTGAGGCAACAAAGGATAAAAGCAATATGGAAGGCAAACTGAGGAGAAAAATGAGGAGAATGTTGCTGGACAAAAAGACCAAGGATCGGAGCTGAATAACACATCAAAAGCCCAAGGACAAGGTCACGCGGGAAAAAAACTTCTAGAACAATTAAACATGGAAATATGTAACCTATGCACATTACTTGTTCCCTACTCTAAGTTGTACTCTATTTAGGAAAGGTTTGCCCTAGGCCAAGCCTATATAAGGCATAGCATCCAAAGGATTAAAGAGAGACAAAATTGAGAGAGTTTACCCTAGGGACAATTCTTCCCATCATGTTCTAAGCTTTCTTAGGGTTTAGGTGAAAGTTATTGAGTATTAGTGAGAGGAGATTGTATCTTGTTTCTTGTTTCAATGCAATAAAATATCAAAGTTTGCTTACTCTTTGTCATTTTTTATTCTTGCATCTAAGCTCGGGAGAGAAGTTTGTAAGTAATCTATTTATCTAGACTCTAGAGAGTTAGAATCACGAAAGGAGTAAATGCGATATTCAACTTGATTGGAGGATACTAACTCGGCCTAGGGATAGGTTGGAGTTTCAGCGGCTAAAAGAAGTGTGGGATTGATTGTTGGTTATAATTGATTAACGTAGGGAGGTATCATCAAGGACTGATCATCAATAGTGTTTCGACTTAGGGATAAGCGGAACCATCAAAGGACACTTTGCCGAACTTTGGTAAATCTGCTCAAGAGCAAGGGATTGTCGTGGCAAAAAACACTATCGCTGCCGAGTACAGTAATCTGCAGTACTACCGAGGCAGTGCAGTGCGATTGCATTGGACATAAACAGATCAATCAAATCCACTATACAACACAACTGTATCTTGCCCTCTTTCTCAAATTTGATCTCATCCTATTTAGTTTATTTTATTTAATTTAATCAACATCCAATTTACTTGTGTCTTTACTTTTGTTTTACAGAGCAAAAAGATCAAAGGAAACATATTAAGTATATCAATTCCTGAGGAGATGATAACTCGATAATACTTATCACTTATTACTTGCGACGTGTTCACTTGCACTAAATGTGCATATTTGACACGCACCAGTTATAATTCTATAAATACACGTTGTAAGTTATTAATTCAGATATGGAAATATTCTTTCTGTATTCATTATTGTAATCACTAATTTTATCTGGGGTTTAAACCTGAGTTTAATTTTTATTTCGTTTCGAATAATGAGCTTATAATAATTAATCAAAAAAGGCAAAAAAATTATTATATGTATTTTCTTTTTAATTTTGGGTACATTTCAATTTTATTTTGTTGTTATTAAAATCGAAAATTAAAAATATTATATTATTTACTTACTCTTTGTCTTCGTTATTATTAGTATTATTAATATTATTAATTATGGAGCATGTAAATATATTTTGTTCCTTTAAATTAACATTTATTTGCTAAGTGTGGCCATTGTCTATATGGTCATATTTTTTAAAAATTCAAAAATCTAAAAATATTATAATATATTTAATTTTTCTTAATTTTTGTTATTTTATTATTTAAAGTTTTACTTTCCTTTTATTATTATAAATATTATTTATTTTTATTATTAATATATATATAAACAAATTAAATGAAACCCAATAAATAAATAAATCCATTTTATTTTATTCAGTTCATAAATATTAAGTAAAAGCTCAATCTGAAGTTTATTAACAGTCCAAAAATACTTTAATAATACAAAACCCAAATAATAATAATAATAATTAGAAGCCCAATTAAGCCCAAACCGGATAACCCTAACAGAACCCTTATGCCTCTTTTGTTTCCTTGCGCAGCCAAACTTGAGCCGTTAGATCATCCCATGATCAGAGTAGATCGAAGCTTCTAGACCCTTACGCGCCAAACGCGCGACTCATCGGCTCCTTCACGCGCGCGTGTGGCGCACGCTCCCAACTCCTTAGATAACCCGATAAACATTCGATTGCCGTCAGCCGTCGAACGATCATTGATGGTCCCCTCGTTGCTCCGATTGCCATGCATACAAAAAACAAAGGAAAACATCAAAATCGTACCAATATGCAACAATGATTTCAGAAAGATTTCAGACGCATAACCAACATGAATCAGAGCATTACAACCATTACAATAAAATTCGGGGAACAATTCGACAAGAATCAGAGGGATAATCGACCACAATTTTAGAGCAGATGAGAGAAGCAAAAATACAAAATTTCCAGAAACCAATAGCATTTTTTTCGATTGTAATCACTCGGCTATAAGAGAGAAAACTTAGATATTTGTAAGAGGTTCCCCCACCAACTTTGAGTGACAAAGCAATTTCTTTGTGGGGTATATCCTCTGGTCTTTTTCTATTTCGCATAAAATAAAAGGGGCAAGGGTTTCGATTTTCACTTGGGGGATTTTGGTCGACGTGGTTGCATGTCTCCTTGGCAATAAATTGGTCAACTTTCCTTAGGGAGAGTCGTTTGTGGTGAGCCAATAAAGGGGGAATATCTTCGCATCTCCAAATCCAATAAAAGTATCTTAATCTTTCTTCTTTTCCTCTAGAATCGAAGGAGGATCTTCGTGTTTTTTGGGTTCAAAGGGTTTTAAAAAAGGTTTTTTTGCTTCTGGTTTTGAAAGGAGTTTTTTTAGTTTTCACTTCGCGTTCGCCGCTAGCGGCGGCCGTCGTGGACGAATTCTGAAAACCTCCTGGTGCTTTTCTAGGTTTGGTGGCGGAGCTGAAGAACATTCTTCATGTTCTTGGTTAGATGAAGAACAAGACAAAGGGTTTTGGGTTGTTTGGTTTTCGGTTTTAAGAGAAAATGAGTAAAAGATTTTATTTTGATTTTGTGTTTATGTTATAGTGAGGGGGGGTTTAAATAGTTTTATAACAACATAAACCCCTCCGTGTGGAGCAAATCCTCTCCGCAGTTCCCGCTTTTTAAACGAGCCTTTCAATTTGGTCCTCATATAAGCTTAATAGCCTATTTTAAAATTGGTTTTATTATTTTTTTAGTCCCTCTATGACTTTGAATAAACTTTATGGCCACTCCCCTCTTTTAAATAAGCCTCTCAGTCCTTGGATATTTTCAAGTTTTTTTCAATTCGGTCACTGATTGAATAATAAACCTCTTTTAATTTCGAATTTCACCCAATTTGAACCCCTAAATTTTATTTTGTTTTATTTTGGTCACTACCAGTGACATTTGCGTTATATTTTGTTTAATTCGCTTTTTGTTTGGTTTAAATTGTTTATCATTTTATTTTATTCATAAGTTTATTTATTTACCATATCATTTTATTTGATCTTTTATTTTGTATATTGTAACATATATTTTATTTTTGCTTTACCATGCTCTTATTTTATGCCATTTTATTTTATTTGTTTACTTTCATTTTAGTGTTCATGTGCATTTATTTACTTTTTTGTTTAGTTGTTAGTTTGTTTATTTTTGTTATCTTTATTTGTCATTTTATTTATGTTGCATTGTTTACTTTGTACATATTTTATGTTTGTCATGCATGTTTTATTTATGTTATGCTTTGTTTTCATTTATGTATTTTATTTACATTTTATATATCATGCTCTCAATTTATTATATCATACATGTTGTCATTTATGCATTTATTTTATTGTACTTTTTTCATATATCTTGCTTGTATTATTTTTGCTTAAGACACATTCATCTTTAATTAATGAATTTAATAAAATACGTTTTTATTAGGTCGTAACGGGCCCGTCACCAAACACAATGGTGGCGTTGTATGCCTTACCTTCGGATAAAAATACGGTAAAAATAAAATAAATCTGAATCTTTAAACAAACCCTAATTTAAATTCTACTTTAAAACAAAATTTCTAAAATTAATTAAGTGGTTATTTTGATAAAGGTGTCAATTTTTTGGCAATTTTTAACGCTAATATCGTTTTAAATCGTAACCGATTCCCGAACCCAATTTTAACGAATCTCTGATTTTCTCGGTGTCCGGTCTACCAAAAGTGACCGGTGGCAACTCCAATCCTTTTTCAAAAATCCCTAATTTTTTAAATTCCCATTTTGTTTTCTAAAAACCCTAATTTTTAAAAAAAATTAAAATCCCCAAATTTATTTTAGCTCTAATTCCAATTTTCCTCCTAATTTCAAAATTTTCCTTTTTCAATTTAAAATCTCTAAAATTTTCAATTCTCTTTTTCTTAAATTTTCAAACTAACCCTAATTTGTAAAATTCCTAATTTTTAATCTCCAATTCTTTTCAAACCAATTTTTTAAATTCCTAACCCTAGTTTTTAGAACTTTCTTTTTTAATCAAAATCCCCAATTTCCCTTTTCTGATCAATTTTCAATTTAAATTTTAGATTTTTAATCCCTAAATTTAAAATTTTAAAAAAACTAATTTTTAGGTTCAATTCTGAATTTTTAATTTTAAACCTTAATTTTTAATTTTTCACTAGTGACTTTTTTTACACTTATTAATATTATTATTTAATTTTTAATTTTAAAGAAAGGGTGACTATAATTATTTGTCCATTTAAATCTTTACTATTTTAATTTTATTCCTTCTGTTTCTATTTCCTTTGTATTTTTCTTAGTCTCCTTTCTTGATCTATAAAGTCTAATATGGTATCAATTGTCAACAACGATTCTGGGCTTTGCTGATGTGATTTTGTTCTTCTGTTGTTTGATCACAATCGGGTTGTGATGTTTTCCAAGTTATTGGTTCGCAATCGAGTTGCTTGATATCTTTAGTTTTTGATTCCGATATGTTCTCCTTAGTGTTTCTGATCTTGCGGTGTGCTGGTTATTTTCTCTGTTGAGATAAGTATTCTTTCTCTTCCTTCTTGAATTCGTTTTTGCGGCTGATTGTTATTCAATTAGGGTTGGTTTTGTTCAATTTGAGGATTATTTATTACCTGTGCAATCTCTTTGTTGCTTTTTTTATTCGATTATTGATCGTCTGTTTTGTTATTTTTTGTGCTATTCTCTTAGTATCTTGCTTTCTTGTTCATGGCAACAATCGAGAATTGTCCTCAGGTTGAAGAACAGTTGAATGAAACTTTACAAAACACTAATGCTCAAATTTCGGTGGCTCAAAACAAGTTATTTTTAACTAAGAAGATAAATATTACGTTAGATGATACTAATTTTCTTTTGTGACAACAACAAATACTACTAACTATTATGACTCTTCGACTGCAAAAATATATTGATAGCAATATCACTTGGCCACCTCAGTACATTAGAAAGGATGGCAATGTTAGTCTTAATCCTGAGTTTAAAAATTACGAAGAACAGGATGGTACTCTTGCCTCCTGACTGTTGTCAACAGTTAGTGTAGAGGTGCTACCTCATTTTATTGGTCATAACACATCTACATCTATTTGGTCCACATTACATATGTTATACACTGAGAAAACCACTTCTAGACTTATGTCTTATAGGAGACTTCTTCACTCACAGAGAAAAGGAGATTTAGCCATGAAAGATTTTTTGTTAAAAGTAAAGAGTGTTTGTGACAGTCTTGCTAGTTGTGGTGAGGTTATTTCTTCACATGAACATGTCACGGCCATACTTAATGGTTTATCACCAGAGTTTAAGTCTGTGATTACTGTTAGTTCTACCCAGTCTGATGTCCAATATGTTAGAACTATTCTTCTTGATGTTGAAACTAAACAACAGAACATGTTAGCACAGATTAATGCTTCAGCTCATGTTGTTATTCATCAACAACCTGACCTTGTTGAGTCTGCTGAAGCTAATGTAGTTCAACAAAAATCTTTTAATGACATTAGTACTCAACCACAAAGCTCATACAACACTGGTGCCTCTAATAATAGAGGCCGAGGTAGAGGAGGAAGGTTCACCTCCAATCGACCATGATGCCAACTTTGCAGTAGATTGGGACGCATAGCTGAGAGATGTTACTTCAGGTTTGACACTAATTTCAAAAATGAATCCTCTCAGTCATGTCAGAATACTTCTAAGCCTAATGATACTTTCTTATAAGCTAACATTATTCATATTTCACTCCTGGATAAACAATTCATACACCCTACAATATTGTGTACTATGCTTCTCCTTCTTTAGTATCTTCATCACTAGTTTACACTCAATTTGGTCCACAAGTAAGACATCAAGTAATGAGTCACTCTTCAATTTTGACTCCTCCTACTGTACTACATACCACATTTCCTCATAACCCACAGCCGCATGTTTTCTTGCCTTCTAGAGGTTCTCAGACTTATACAGTGACTTGGACTTGTTGTTCACCTAATTCTGGTCAACATTTTTCTTTATCTCAGCCCATGATTTCTCAACATAAGTAGGCTGTTGCACCATTGTCTCAAGAAATGATTGCTATACCAGAAACAGTAGGAGACAATGCATGGTACCCGAACTCAAGAGCAAAAAATTATCTTACAAATGATTTCAACAATCTGAATGTTAGAGGCACTTATCCTAGTTCAAGTAATATAAAAGTTGGTAATGGTCAGCATATTCCAATTTAAATGGTTGGTCAATCTGCTTTAATTAGTTCTGATAGATGTTTGCATTTAAGAAATTTGTTATATGCACATTGTATTGCTAAAAATCTATTTTTTTGTCTTCAAGTTTACACAGGACAATCAGGTTCTTCTTGAGTTTTATCTTAC
This sequence comes from Abelmoschus esculentus, assembly GCA_035048815.1. Lineage (NCBI taxonomy): Eukaryota > Viridiplantae > Streptophyta > Magnoliopsida > Malvales > Malvaceae > Abelmoschus > Abelmoschus esculentus. Next base: position 17,816,698 of record JAUCBN010000003.1, read on the forward strand.
TCACTGTCAAGTCAGAGATGTTCACACCAATGAAGTTTTGCTCACCGAACAAAAGGGTATGTACAAATTAGATATGTATACTATGAGATCGATTTCTAATGATTCTGCTGTTAATAAGTCTTCTGGTAATCTTTATTCTAGTTCCTTCGCTCATGCATGTACTGTTAGTATAGTTAATAAAGTGCCTTTTGATGTTTGGCGCAATAGGTTGGGTCATCCTTCCACTTATGTTTTGTTGTTTGCTTTAAAAAGGTGTAACATTTCAATCAATAAGACTTTTCAATCAATTTTATATCACTTCTGTTTTGTTGTTTGCTTTAAAAAGGTGTAACATTTCAATCAATAAGACTTCTCAATAAATTTTATATTCTGACTGTCAATTTGGAAAGGCTCATAAATTGCCCTTTAATGAGTTTACTACCGTTTATTTAGGACCTTTAGAATTAGTATTTGCGTATGTTTGGGGTCCTGCTCCTATTTTTTCAATGACTTTCGATACTATGTAGCCTTTACTAATGCTTACTCACATTATACTTGGATTTATTTTTTAAAGCTCAAATCAAATGTATATTATGCTTTTACTCAGTTTCTTATTTAGATCGAGAGACAATTTGGATGCAAGCTTAATGCATTATAAACCGATGGAAGAAGGGAATTCACTACTTTCTGCAAAAGCAAGGTATTATTCATAGACTTACATGTCCTCATACATCTGAGCAGAATAAAACTGTAGAAAGGAAGCATAGGCAAATAGTTGAAGTAGGTCTATCCATGCTAGCTCAAGCTGTCATGCCAATGTCTTTTTGGAATGATGCCTTTTGTAGTGTTGTATTTGTTATTAATAGGTTACCATCTAAGGTTTTGCTAGGTATTTCTCCTTATCAAAAATTTTTCAACCAAGTCCCTGACTACACTTTTATGAGAACCTTTGGTTGTCTATGTTATCCTTTTATGGGACCTTACAATAACAATAAATTTCAGTTTAGATCCTCTAAGTGCATCTTTTTAGGATAAGCTCTTTCACACAAAGGTTATAAATGTATGGATTTTCATGGTAGGATCTATGTTACAAGACATGTTAGGTTTGATGAATCTGTTTTCCCATATAAGCTCACTCTTGAAACCAGTGGGTCTAGCTCTGCCACTTATAAATCCTCCGACTGTCCTAAACATAAGTTTTTAGGCAACCCTATAATTCCTAGCCTACAACTTGGTTATAGAACACTTAGCAATAGTCCTTCAGTCTTGAGTCCATTAGGATCTTCATCATCTCAAAATATGTCACCTACTATAGTAGCAACACCATCTCAAAATCTATCACCCACTGTGGCACAAGCATCATCTTCACATCATTCAACATTTTTAAATTTGTCATCTTTAAATCTGTCACCCACTGTGGCAACAACACCATCTTTGCATCATTCAATATCTCCAAATCTGTCACCCACTGTGGCATCATCATCATCTTTGCATCATTCACCATCTCTAAATTTTTCATCTCTAAATCTGTCACCCACTGTGGCAATAGCACCGTTTTTGTATCATTATGCATCTTCAACTTTGTCACCCATTGTGGCAACAGTACCATCTTTGCATCATTCAAATCTGTCACCCACTATGACAGCATCAGACTCATCACAACATTCACATTCATCATTTCCCCTCCCCTCTCCCCTTCATCATCATCAGCACATTCAAACTCAGTAAGGCTTACATCTTTAATGCAATCTCAAGATGTCAGAAACGTTCCTTTAGTTCAGAATGCGCATCCGATGATAACAAGAGGGAAAGTTGGTGTGTTCAAGCCAAAATTTTACATAGTTGAAACTCAAATCAAAGAGTCATCCTCTATACAAGAGGCTTTGCAAGATCCTGAGTGGAGGGCAACAGTGCAACAAGAACTTAGACCCTTATTAAGAATCATACATGGGAGTTAAAACCTCTTCCACCCTCTAGAAAGCCAATTGAGTGTAAGTGTGATATGTGTTAGATATGCGCAATTTTAGTGCAAGTGAACACGTCGCCAAGTACTAAAGTGATGAGTATCAAGTATCGTCTCCTCAGGGATTGGTATATTTAGTACGTTTTCTTTGATCTTCTTGCTCTGTAAAGAAAATAAAATAAAAAAACAAGTGAATGGGTTGTGATTAATCTAAATAATAAGAACTAAGTAAAGATAGAAAAATTAGATAAAGAAGGTGGCTAGGATCTAGTTGTGTTGTATAGTGGATTTGATCAAATCTTTTTTGTTCAATGCAATTGTACAACACTGCCTCGATAGAACTGCAGATTACTACCTCGACAGTGTAGATACTGGTCTATCGCGGCAATCCCTTGCTCTTGGGCAGACTTTACCAAAGTTCGGTAAAGTATCCTTAGATAACTTCGCTTATCCCTAAGTCGAAGTACTGTTGATGACCAGTCCTTGATGATACCTCCCGGCATGAATCAATTATAATCACCAAACAATCTCACACTTCTATTAACCGCTGAAACTCTAAACCTATCCCTAGGCCGAGTTAGTGTTCTATGGCAGAAATACCGTACTTATTCCCTTCGTGAATCTAACTCTCCCGATATTAGATAAATAGATGACTTACAAACTTCTCTCCCGAGCTTGAATGTAAGAACAAGGAATGACAAAGAATAAGCAAACTTTGATATTTTATTGCATTGGAAACAAGAAACAAAATTTGACTTTCTCGCACTAATACTTTACAACTTTCACCTAAGCCTAAACAAAATTAGAACATATGTAGAAAACTAAAAGTTCTGAATCTAATTCTATATTCTAAGTTATGCTCTTTCCTTGGACGGCTATGCCTTATATAGGCTTGGCCTAAGGCAAACCTTTCATAAGTAGAATACAACTTGAAGTAGGGAACAAGTCATGTAAATAGGTAAAATATTTCCAAGTTTATTCCTTCTAGAAAGCTTTCTCGCGTGACCTTGTCTTTGGGCTTTCCTCGTGTTATCCAGCTCCGATCCTTGGGCTTCTTGTCCAGCAACATTCTCCTTATTTTTCTCCTCAGCTTGCCTGCAATATTGTTATTTTTCCTTTGCTGCCTCGGCATCAGGTCTTGCCTCGGCCTCAGTTTGCTGTCACGGCAATACTTCTTCCTGCACAGACATAAAAATGCAGTAAAGCTTGCCTTTTTTATAAATATTATCTTTAATAGCATAATCCCTAAATATATCACATTAAGTCTATGCATTGATCCAAGTAGGTGTAGAATTGATGATTAATGCTCATGAAAAATGTAGAAAGTGATAGTGAGTTGAGCACTTATCAAAGTGGTTGTTCAAAGTAAAAAGAAAGTCTGATGGCTCAGTTGAAAGATTCAAAGCTCGTTTAGTAGCAAAAGGTTACTCCCAGGTGGTTGGGTGTGACTTTAAAAAACATTTAGTCTTGTGGTAAAATCGACCACCATCAGAATAGTGCTAGCTATTGCAGTTATGAAGCAATGGGTAATAAAACAAGTAGACATCAATAGTGCCTTCTTGAATGTAAAATTGACAGAAGATATAGATATGTAGCAACCTCCTGAATTTAGGAAGAAGGAATATATGATCAAAATCTTGTTTACCATTTAAAAAAGGCTTTATATAGGCTTCAACAAGCACCAAGAGCCTAGTTTGAAACTTTAAAAGCTTTCCTTGTATCAAAACTAAAATTCATGGAGTTAAGAGTAGACTCTTCTCTCTTCCTTAGAAAATCTGGTCATACTAAAGTGGTCCTTATGATTTATGTTGATGATATTGTAATCACAGGCTGTGATCTAGTTGAGATTGATCAGGTGGTTCAACATCTAAACTCTAAATTTCTCTCAAAGACCTTGGAGAGTTAAATTTTTTTCTTGGCATGGAGGTTCAGTTCTATTAGGGTGGTCTATTTCTCAACTAGCGCAAGTACATTCTTGACTTACTATAAAAATCTGATATGGCTCAGTCTTCTCCTCTTAGTACTCCTATGGTGGTGACACCTTCTTTGACTGTTGATTTAGGGGCACCTTTCCCTGACATACACTTATATAGAAGCATGGTTGGAGGATTACAATATATCTATGTAACTAGATCAAACATTGCTTATGCAGTCAATAAAGTGAATCAATTTATGAATAACCCGAGTGAAGTTCATTGGCGAGCAGTGAAACGAATCTTGAGATACTTAAAGGGAACACTCAACCATGGTCTGGTTTTTACATCAGGAGGAACTTTCACTCTTGTTTATTTTAGTGATGCTGATTGGGCAGCTTCAATTGATGACAGGTGTTTTACCACAGGTTTTTGTGTTTATCTTGGAGGCAATCTTGTTGCCTGATGCTCAAAGAAAAAAATATAGTGTCTCGGTCTAGTTGTGAGACAGAATATAAGAGTTTGGTCAAGTGTCATAACTTATTTGGGTGGAGCAGTTGTTGACTGAGCTTGGTGTAATAATTAAAAACAAGCCTGTAGTGCGGTGTGACAATATATCCACAGTATCTATAGTTGCAAATTCGACACATCATGCTAAGATTAAGCATGTTGAGATAAATTTATATTTTATTAGGAAAAAGGTTCTTACTAGCCAATTAGTTGTCAATTATGTGCCCAGTTCTGAGCAGTATACTAATATTCTCACTAAACCTCTTCCACCAATTGTTTTTGCTCTAATGTGTAGAAGACTTGAGTGTTATCTCTTTAAGAAGCGGTTGATAATTGTAGAAAAGTGAAACCAGAAGAATGATAGTCAGTTTTAATATGGTTAAGCTATTATTCCAGTTGTATTGAAAGCTTGAATAGTTAGTTACATTTGACATATGTTAAATAGGCTATAAATACACGTTGTAAGTCATTAATTCAGACATAAAAATATTCTTTTTTGTATTCATTATTTCTCCATGTATCTCTTTACTATTTCGGTTTTATTCCTTTTGTTTCTGTTTCCTTTATATTTTTCTTAGTCTCCATTCAAAATATGACGAACATGATACTGCGAGATAATCTTACGAGCCGTAAGAAATTTGGGGATTATATTGATTTTGCTAAGAGTCTATTTCAAGAGGGAGACATATACGGGAAATGGAGAAAGATGATTGGTGTGAAAGGGAATGACGGAGAACAACGATTTCGGAGTTCGAAATTTTAAATTTAAATTTTGGCCGTTGATTAGAATATGGTGGACGGTTGAGATAAAGAATATGGATAAGGTCCGATTCGTAAAGCGGGATGAAATTTGAAGAGAAAGACTTTAGTATTGCTTTTAGAAAAAATACAATAAAAAATAATTTTAAAATGTGTCTTTAATTGTTTGATTTAAAATATAAGTGTCTATTATCGTTGTTGTTTTTACCTTTAAGATATATAAAATATTTATTTTAGATATATATTTTTAAAATATAAAAGAATGTAATATAAATGGGAGTATACGAATAAATTTATGTAAAACCGATTTTGAAAAGTTAAAAAGCTAAAAGTTTTAGTTTTTAAAAATTTATTTTTAACATGAAACACTACATGTTTTTTGTTTTGTTTTTGCCTCAAATTAATTTTTGGCTCCAAGAGTTATGTAAAACAACAAAACCTCAAATTAACCTTTATATTTAAAGGTTATATTTTGATACACAAATCATATAAAAAAAAATTATACACTTTTATATTTAAGCTATAAAATCTAAACTTCTAATTTTATCATCGTAAAAATTTAAAACTATAATCTCTAAATTCTAACCATAAACCTTAAACCACTACCTAAATCTCTAAAGATTTCACCATTTAGGATAGCCGTGGCACCTTCCTCCGCCCCTGCTCTCTGACAAAATTTACATAAACAGCACAGCAGCTTGCGTGGGAGGAAGCTACTGCAGTTGAGGAGTTTGGGTTTACAATTTGTATGTTTGGGATAAACTTAGGAACAAAACATGACAAGTTTGATAGACATTTTGCCTTGCCAACCAAGAAATAAGGGATGACATGAATATTCCGAGGAGATATGGCAAAGGCATGCTACATTCATGTTGGTGGTATACAAACATGATCAGCACTGCAGGCTGGATCTCGAAATTTCATTGGATTGAAGAGCAGTTCGATCGAGGATAATCAGGGAAAAGGAAGACATAGAAGAATAAACATCAGATGAAAACATTGAATTCGGTCCGAATGGGAATCAATAACTCTTTCATATATGACAGTTTATATGTAATAATATAACTTACAAAACATATACAATTGACATCATCACAAACCACTTCTTTGAACAAAAGGAAGACAAGTCATTGTTGCTGACAAGAAAACAGGATGGATTCTTTTCAGGACATTCATATGGAACTTGGAAAACTTAAGACCACTTCTCAGATTATGAGTTAGTCGTGAAAAATCCGATGTTCATGACTGAACAGGTTACCATTACTTTGCTCGGCCAGTTTAGAAGCATCCTTTGCTTGATCTTTCAACTTGCTGCCTAATCCATTCTTCTGACCTTTACTTTTGAGCTCGTTTTCAGAATCGGTTTGATCCCTACAGTAACTGAAGCTGTAGCGGTGACCCTGGCATGATGCTTTTGTCTTATCTTCCTCGGATAGGTAGACTATATCGCCACAACTCTTTCTTCGGGTAAGATTGGGGGACTTTGGTCGAGTTAATGGCAGCTGAAATGAAATGTTTCACTATCCACCAAAGCTATATGAAAAATACAAGGCTTTTGTCTCTGAGTAAAATGGTTGTCAAATGGCCTCAACAGAAGGCCCCTTCGACTGGTTTTTTGCTGTACCGGCAACTGCCAGAGAACTAATTTCAAGCAATTTACTATAATGAATATGGAGGTTCATTGTTTTGGAGCTTGAGGATCAGATTAAGGAGGTTGTTCGTATTAAATTCAACGGTAAAATTATGCATACTAGACAGGCCATAGGCTTTGAGTTAACTGTGCAACAAATTTTGACTTTGATTGGTATATAAAGCAAACATTCATCTAAACAAAATATGAAGGTTCATTCCATTCTTTTTCATCCGAACAGGGAAATATTTCCCGGGCTTATTACTTCAAGGACTCGTAGAGAACCAAGCAGAAAAGGCTCAACAGAATACCTTCTTTCGTTCAGCCTTCGGTGGAGGTCCTTCATAGTAGAAACTAGGTACTGGATTTGCTTGGACAACCAAGCACTTTCGCAGTTGCTCAAGGGCCGCTTCTTGCTCTTCCTGCTTAAGGGCTTCATACTGCCGTCTCTCGGCCTCCAGAGCTTGGTGTTTTTCCTCCACCTTCTGGTAAAACTGGGTTGACGAAAAATATAAATATCATCAATTGTTTGATCAAACAGAATGCAAATATCGGTTGTTAGATTAAAGAATGTACCTCCTTCCGTTTCTCAGCACGTTCAGCACTTCTAAATGTTGGAGCAGTCCCAACCATTACCCTTGATCTAGCAGTTGGAACAGATGTTGTAGTACTAGACAAAGCTAAGGGTAATTCGACTAAAACAATAACAGCTAATTACAATACAAACCTTTCTGCTAGAAGAATTTAAATAACATCGAATAGAGGATACGAGGAAGCAACAGAACAATTATCATCATCAGAAGCATGCTTCCTCGTCACAAGAGAAATCTTTGGAGAGCTTGTCTGAAACAAAAATAAAAATCTAGAAGATCAGCACCGCGCACGTATCAAAATTGTATCATTTCAACATGCATGTCAAAATGACTTTAAACCACATATAAGAATAGGAATGAAAAATTCTACATTATTGCTAAGTTTCTCTTAAGAAATTTCCTACTGAAGATAAAAAGGTGAAATGCCCTAAGTGAACGTCATCATCGTACCGGTCGAGCCTTTTATATAGAATGCCACGCAACCAATTTGTCTTTAAGTCTTAACCCAACTAAGTCTCAGATAAACTGGACCAGGTTCAAGTCATCTAAAAGTCCATATTGTATTCACTCATACAAAAATTTCGACTTAACTCGAGAATTGTAGTTACCTCAGAATCCTTCGTAGGGGAAGGTGTAGGGTCATTGCAGTGCCATTTGCACCAGCTTTGGAGAGACTGAGGTGTGCTTGAGTATTTCCAGCACCAGCGGATTTCAATGCAGTGGTATTTAACTTTTTATCATCAGCGCCTTCTGAAATTCTCAGGTTACCATCTGAATTCAGTACACTATTCGATTTCACCACGCTGTTTGGCTTATTGACCGTGCACCCACCTTTGACTTCCCTCCCCATTACACTACATTAGACATAATAAGTTGAGCATCAGAATAACATGAAAACATATTAAGCTTAACAAGTTACACAACATTCAAAACCAACTACAGCAGGCAATTTTGGATTGCCAAAACAAGAACTGCACCGAGAATGATAAGAGGTTCGAACCAAGTTCCCTTGAGCATATATAGCCCATGGAACAAAAGCACGAAGCTTATTTTCATGTAGATTAGAAGTACAAATTCCACATCTGTGGACTGTGATAAAAACATGATTGAATAGGCGTTCTTATTAAATATTGTGAGAACCTAGAAGAGGGTTTATGGAATCATTAGGAGGGCACATGGCACACGCAATGAAACCTTAAAATACACATATATAAGGAACTTAAGACACTATTTTAGTATGCAAAGATGTCTCCTTCACATATGATTGTAACAAATAAAGCACACAAAGAGATAAATGAAGATCCATGAAGCCAAAACAAGGGGGTGAAAAATAAAGTACAAGGAAACATTGTTCACCCAGGGACAGGACAATCAGAGGAGAACGAGTTAAGCATAAACAATTGTTGCTTGTTTTTTAGACCAAATCAAATAACCCTTTTAAGAAAAATGAAATGGATCATGTAGTAGCAAAAACATGAGAAAAAACCCTCAACAAATCCAAACTTTTAGACCAAAAATTAATAACCAATAGAAAGCTTTTGGCAAAACTCCTCGTTTCTAGGGAAAAATCACAAGAAACAAACATAATAACAAAAAAGAGACTTCACATTGAACTTGGGAGAGCTAAAAGAATTCCACAAATCCAACACTTTTAGGCCAAACTGAGAAACCCCAGAATAAAAAAGCCACGGATGGATAAAAAGGAAAAGGATAAATTTACCAAAACTTTTAGGCCAAACAGAACCACTAACCATACCTTTAACTAACATGAGCAACAATTAAACTAGAAAAAAAAAAAAAAAAAAAAAAACAGGAAACATGATGAGAAAGAAGCAACATACCTTGAAAAGGTGAAAATCAATTACACAGATCAAACCCGAATTGTTTTATGTCAAATAAACAAAAAAGCAGAAACTCAAAACTCAAAACTCCAAAAAGATAAGACCTTTGATGTGTGTATATATGTATTGACTTACAGTTTCTTTTTGCAGCTTCATCTGAGAAGATCTTTAAACCCTGTTTCTCCTCCTCCTGGTTTTCTTCCCTTACAGTTTCTCTTATTTGTTTCAATTAAACAGACGTTTTTCCTTTTATTTAGCTCTCTTTCAGGCTTAGAAAGCTGTGTTTTAAATTCTTTTCCTTTATAATGTCGAGTTGGTGGTTATTGATAGGGGACAGTTTTTTCAGTTTCTATCCTTGTGTTTTAATGAAATTTTTATTATATATTCAAAATATATTTTTATTAAATAAAAAATACTATATTTTTATATTGAAATTTGAATTCATATAAAATAAATTAATATTCATATTTTTATTATTAAATTAATTAATAAATTTATATATATTTGAAATATTGATTAACCCAATTAAAATTGAAAAAATATATTTTTCGTAGAACCAATTAAATAAAAACAAACCCATCCATAACGAAATAAGAGTTAAATTGTAAGAAATGGAAGCACTGAACAACATAGTTGTTTAAATTACACAAACCTTCGTTATTTATAAATAGAAAAATAAAAAAAAATATTATTGAAATTTAATGTGTGGATCCAAAAAATCAAAAACATATTGAAGTGGTCTCTTCAGACATTTTTGAACTGCCCTCCCATCCCCACCACATTCTTTCAAAACATGGATTTTACTTATTAATTAATACTGACGGACAAACATAAAAATAAAATACTGAGGGACACATAAAAATATCATATAACATTATTATATATTTTTTATAATATATTATCATCTAATTTATTAACTGTGTATAATATTATATATTTTTAATATATTAAACATTCGAATAGAATTTTGATATATAAGTTATGTAGTATTTATTTTACATGAACGTGTATATTTACATTATAAAACTTAAATTCTAACTTATTAACCTTAAACCGTAAAAAACTAGATCATAAACTCTAAGCCATATACCCTATATTCTAAATATCATTTTTAAATTTTAAACCCTAAATCTTAAATTAAACCTCTAAACCCTAAAATAGAAGATTTATATAAAATAAATTTTAATTTATTTATTTAACAATATCTATAACTATTGATGGTATGGGTGTTAAAAATATCCGACCCGTTGATCCGTCGACTCGTACAAAAAAATTGAGTATTTCTAAAAATATATATTAAGAATTCGGATCGGATACTCGATCTGAAATTTTCCGGGTTGAGCCCGAAAATCAAATATAAAAATTCTCGGGTACCCGGATAATTCGGTTACCCGCATCCTCTATAATTATTTATATATTAAAAATAATCTTGATGTTATTGTTAATCAAATTCTTATTTTTAAATCTATATTTTGTATTAATATTGATTTATTTTGTTTGTCTACCGACACAGTAGAATCAAAGTCCTAGAAAAAGTAATTCCAACTTTCATTCGGATAACTATTTGTTCCAATTTTCATTCGGGGACCTCCACTGCATATTGTGCAATGTGCAGCCATGGCTAGTTTTCTTGTATATTTGTCTTTTGTTATGGGACCAATTCAGTTGCTTAAGCTATATAAAATTCTTTATTGGGTATGTTTTAATTATTTTAATGTTTTTTAAAATCTTTGTTTTTTGAAATGTTTATTTATTATAATATTTTTAATATATAAAAAAATAATTAAAGTTCTACTCGATACTTTTTTATGAAAGTTAAATTAATTTTTTATGTTTGGATGTTAGATTATATAATTTGAATTTTTAAATTTATGTATATTTTTAGGATTAAATTTAAAATTAAAAGAAATATAATTTGGGTACCCGATATTCGATTTTTTAAATACCTAATACCCGATTTTTTGAGTATACAGGTATTCGGGTACCCGAAGTACCGGGTACTCGAAAAACCCGAGTCGGGACATGGGCCAAAATTTCTAGTATCCGACTCTTTAGATACTCGGTATTTCGGATACTCGGATTTGAACACTCCTAATCGACGGAGTTAAGATTTAAAATTAAAAAATAAAATATATATATTTAAAAGAGTACATTATAAATACCTAAGGGTGTTCATAACCGGGTACCCAGGATTTCGGGTACCAAAACATCGGCCCATGACCTGGCCCATAAAAATCGAGTACCCACAATTCGGGTACCCGCAAAATTGGGTACCGGGTACCCGGTTTAATTTTTATATATTTTTTTAATTTTATTTTTTAAAAAAATATATAAGAAATATTTAAAATTTCATGATATATATTTCAAATACAAAATTATTGATTTAAGATAGGGTTTAAAGATAAATATTTGAATATATATGCATGTATTAAAGTTTATCGATAAAAGAATGTATTATTCTCGATCATAATTTTTCTTTTAAATCTAATATTAAAAAATTAATATAAATATTTATAAAAATTCAAAACTTAAAAGTATATAATACAAGTATAAAAAGAAGTTAAGGATTTAAAATTAATTTTAGAGAAAAATAATAAAAAATATATAATAAAAATATAATTTAAAATTTAAAAATATATATTTATTAAAATTATCGGATCGGGTACCCGGTACTTAAAAAATTTCAGCCCTGATCCGACCCAACTACCCGGAAAAAAATACAGGTCGAGTACCCGACCCGAAAAATTTAGGTACTTCATTATAAATACCCGATAATTTTTAATTCGATAAACGAGTCAACGGGTCGGATAATTCAGGTCGTGTATTTTTGAACCTCCCTACTAAATATCTACTACATATCTGACTTTAGTAGCTGTCATGTCATTCCTCCATGGTCAATTCTCGTGGGTCATGCCGAATGAATTAAACAGGCCAGTTTTGAAATCTCAGGCAACTCTTCTTTATGATACCATTCATGTCCTACATCAATATTGGGGGACCAAATCCTATACTCAAAACATTTGGGTCAACCTTTCAATCAAAATATACAATCAAATATAGAATTTATGTTTTTTTTATTAATTTGATGTGATTATATAATAATATATGTTTTTTTTATTTTTAATCATTTAAAAATGTATATATCACACAGATAAATTACTCATAACTCGAAGTTAATTTTTAAAAATAACGATGCTCCATTCTCCATGGAAATCATTCAATAAATTGTATTTTTAAAATAGATTATATATTCGGGGAAGACATATGGAGTTGGGTTCACCACAAGGTGGGATTGCAAAAAGAAAAAGATAGATAAAATTGGATGAAACTTTCTGAACACACAAAAGTATTTGAAACTCAACATTTTTTCATTAAGTTAATTTCTTAGTTAAATTTGTCTATTTTCAAATCATATATTATCTAAATTTATAAACTTGAACTTGAATGTAAATCCAGTCAATCCAATTTGATCATAGAAAATTCAATATTTTAATATCGTTTAAAATGAATTTAAAGTAACTAAATATAATTAGAATCCGAAACGATGGAAGCTCGAAGAATCAAAACTTAAAATAATTTAACTTATAATATTTCAACCAAAAAATTTAAACCCTAATAACTCAAAAACTCTCTCAATTATAGAAAAAGAGCGCTTACATGAAGTGCAGTTTTGAAGCTTTCAAGACATTATGATTATACAAATAGTTTAAGATCCAAATTTGAGCATGGAAGTGCACCTTTGACTAATTCTTGTTGGTTAAATAGACTGCAAAACAGGGCGTTAGCACTGACAGAAAAAATTAAAGGAACGAACTGATAGAAAGTTTGATCGTGTCGTGATATGGAGGCCACTGCCTTAGGAACAAATCGCCTCGATGTGTGTACTCGCTACTTTAGGCGGTTGTCCCCCGAAGGTTAACACGGTCCTCCAAACAGTGTACACCCAAAGTTTGGAGTGGACTGTAGAGGAAATGATCGTCGGAACCAGAGTCGAACATAATGATGCTCTATATTCTCTCTCAAGTAAGACAGATGAACTCTGAATGAGATGATTAAAAATGAGAGAAAAACATCTTATTTATAGGTTGAAAGCAGGGGCAAATCTGTCCGAGAATCAAATAAAATATGATTTAAATTTAAATTTTAAATTTAATATCAGATAATATCTATCCAAAAATAGTAGATTTGTTAACCGAAAATATTCATTTAAATCTCGGATAAAATCTATTCAAAATTAGATTTATTAACAGATAAAATCTAATTAAATCTCAGATAATCTGTTAATATCTATCTAAAAATAATAGATTTATTAACCAAAAATATCCATTTAAATCTCGAATATTTTGTTATTAAATCTATTCGGTTAAGTATTTAAAATTCAAAGAGAATTTTAAATCAACTGAACTGCTCTCATACAACCTATAAAAACAGAGTGTGGGATTCAAGCATTACATATTTTCAACGATTCTTATAATATCTCATCTATAGGATACTCTCCTACATATCACCTTTGAGAGAGTTTATCCTATGGAGACTGATTTTGTACAACGAGTGTACTATATTTTTTGCATAAACACAAAAAATACTCAAACATTTAATTAAATAATCATTACGTCTGTATTTTAAATAATTTAATTTTTAACGTTTTATTTTGAATTAAAATAATTTACACGCGGATTAAAATTGTTAGTTAAGTAATATTGAATAATTTAAAATAAAATGATAAACTTACGTACAAATACCCACTAACATGACAATACCATATAGATAAAATTATTAATTTTAAAAAATATTACATCAATCAAAATGATTTTATAAATTTATATAAATTATAAAATTATTTTTTTATTGACATGTTTTTTTAAGTCTATTTAAATTTTTTATCGTTAAACAATTAATATTTTTAACCATAATAAACATTTTGACCAAACATAAAACATTGAAAATTAGTTATTTCAAAAAAAACATAAACTAAAATAATTATTTAATCAAACGTTAAAGTTATTTCTTTTATAATTATTTTTATACGTTTTATAATAGGGTTTGAATTTTATCAAGTATAAGCTTCTCTAACCTGAATCCAAGCAAACATCATCTGGGTCAAGATCGAGAGGAATATGAATTAAGGATTGCCAGAAGGGGGAAGTTTTTTTAGTTGTTCCACGATAAGTTGACAACACTTTGTTGCCCAAACATGTTACTCGAAGGAATGTGTAAAACTCGATTTAATTCAAAAAATTAAATAATTTAATTCGATTTAAGATAAAAATATTTGATTTAAATTTTCATAAATTTAAATTAACTCGAAAAAATTTTAAATGAAGTTTGAGTTATAAAATAAAGATTCAAATAATTTATAATTTTTTTATTAATTAGAGAATTTATTTTTAAGTTCGAGAGAGTCTCTCAATTTTTTATAATATATATATTAATATATAAAAACATGAAGAAATATTGCTACAAATAAATAAATATATTTATATATCTTATATGATTAGTAAAAGTCGTTTAAATTACAATCAAACCCTATTATAACATAATAAATAATTATAATTAAATTTTTATAAGAACTCAAAACTCAATTCGACTTGAATTTCTTCAACTCGATTCAAAAAAATTTTGAATAAAAATTCGAATAATAAAATTAGACTCGTCAACTCGAATAACTCAAAATTTTTAATTCGACACGATCGAACGCTCGCCCTTAATTATTTGTATGTTTCTATTTTCCTAAAAAAAAGTTTTGTTTTTTGTTTTAATGTGAAAATGACCCCTCCAAAGATTTGGTTGTGTCCCCATTATTCAGCTTTAGTTTTCATCTACTTTTCACTCGCCCATAGAAAGTAATCGTAATCTTCTGTGGGGAAAATTGAATCTAACCTTTCGAAAAAGGAAAAGTCTCTTCAATTTATTTATAGGAATAGTAATTATATCGTGAAATTTTTTCACATTTGTTATATATGGTCTCAACCAATTAGATTTATTTATTTTATAGTTTCTAAGGTAAATTATTATATCTTTCTTATATATAATTAATGAATAGATAATTATAAAATAATTATTTAAAAATAAACGGACCTAATTGCATAGATCACGGATAATATGATGGAAATGATTCATGATATAGTCTCTCGATAGTAATAGTTGAGCTAAACTAGAATATTTCAATTTTTTATATTTTTAATTATTTATCTATGCAAAATTTGAATATTGAATGTTATGAAATGGATTTGCTTTAGGCTAAGCTAAATTAAAAAAATTACGATATTAGTTTTAGCTTAAGGTCTAAATATAATATTAAGGTGAAGTATCTTATAAAATAAGTACTAGTTTTCATGGCCTACATTATAGATGCTCGAAATAATAAAGTTGGAGAGCAAAAACTAAACCATCAACTTATATGTAGTATAAGGACCAATAGCATAATTTGAATTGAAAGATCGTTTGAGATTAAACTAGAATCCCAAAATTTGAAGAATACACTGATTAAATTAGAGTATAATGATTAATTCATAAGTTATACATAGTATAAGGATTGATATAAAAAATTTGTAAAAAAATATTATAAACCAAAACAAAACAAAACAAGTTAATAAGATGTTAAGCACACAATTCTGTAATAAAAATAAACCATATAAAATGAAAATAAAAAGATTACAGAAATAAAGAAAAACCAATAAAACGTTTCTGAAAAACTTAAATCGAGGCCTGTGCTATCACAATGTCCTTAAAACAGATTCGTTCCCTCCCGGAGCTAGAGTTTCTATGGAACGTCTGTCTCCCAGGATACAACGGTAGACTGCAGCAAAGAGAGCAATGCAACTTTAACTGCAACGACGAACTTCACAGAAGCAGAACACTATCAAGAATTTTGGCTAGAGGATGTTTTGTTTTCAGTGTGTTGAGATAGGAGTAAGAAAGTTCCTTTTATAGTGTTCATGCAGGGGACAAGTTTAATTACAGAATTAATCTGTAATTACAATTCCTTGAAGAGTTACAACTCCCTGAAGAGTTACAACTCCCTGAATTCAAAATGGCATTTAATAGAGAATTAATCCAAAAAAATGGAGGTTACAACCAGCTGAAGGGTCTGTAACTCCATAAAAGGTGATTTAATTCTATAATATATGTTGAAAAAAAATAAAGTCAGAAAAATAGAAAAAAATCTATCATTTTAAAACCCCAACACCCCAAGGCCCATCTTTTGACTTTCATAGTAAGAAATCAATACTAGCCCAAAATGTCTGGCCTATGGCTAGACACACCCAGGCTTATTTCCAATAATAGCATGAAGAACTTTAATATATAAAGCTTTCCAAATCAATATTCCCAACAAAATGTGGGACATTCTACTTTTCATATTTTTCATTTTATTTTTCCAACATCATGGGTGTCACATTGAGCAACAATTTCTCATTCACCCATTGAACATTTTGATCTTGTAAATATATAATTCTATCTACTCTTATAGTAGATTAATCATCCACTTAGTCCCAATTAATTTGACTAATGAAACCCACATACATTTAATCTCCAAAATGTTCATTACCATACCATTCTTCCAACAAATATTTATTACCTAAGAAGCAAATGTAGGACAATTCTATGCCGTTTCAAGTACTCCAAACGTTTATGGGACAAGTACAATATAGGTACGACTGTACCGGAGACGCTCCACGTCGACAGGGTACGGTTAAAAACGATGGGGGACGTATGAGATATTTTTGGGATGTTTCATGTACGACATTCGATTTTCATAAACGTCCTCAAAATTATTTTACAGTTGAGAGACTTGCGTGCTGTAACATAAATTTTAACGGTAGTCCCACGACATAGATAAAGTGAGCACCAGAAAAACAAACTCAAAAAAACTAGAAAAAAGATTGAAGAAGAAGGTGTTAAAGAAGAAAGACTTAAACCACCCAAAAAAAGCTATTTTTAATTTTCAATTGTAGTGTGGGGCACAATATAATAAATATTATAATATTTTATATAATTATGAATAATTTTTAATAAATATATTATTAAAAATATAAAAGTATTTTTATATTAATTTTTTATTACTATTTTGTTGTTGTTATTATTATAATAAATAATATTTTTAATAAATTTAAATTTTTTAATATTTGTGTCAATTGCGCTTATGTATTTTGTTTTGAATATTCCCTCTGTCCTAAAAATAGTGTCCTTTATTGACTTTTTTTTTGGTCTAATTTTTTGAACTTTGACTAATGATTATTTAAAATTTATTATTGATAAAAATATAAAAAATATATTTTAGAAACCTCATAGACTTCAAATATATATTTTATAAAATTTAATTATTTAAAATATTTAATATAATTGTAGTCAAAGTATAAAAAATTTAACTTTCAAAAAGTCAATAAGAGACATTATTTGTGGGACGGAGGAAGTATTTATTTTCTCGTATTTTTTATTTTTATAAATATAAGATGATATTTACACCTTGATAATAAATAATTAATTTTAAATTTATTGTTAGATGCGTTTAAGTCAAATACAAACTTGAAAAATGAATTAATTTTAGAGAATATTAATATTGCTTAATTTATGTTTTTAATATTGTTCTCGACTTTATTATTTGAGATTTGACTCTTTAATATTTGACTCTTTAATATTGTAGGTGTTTGTAATTTATAATTTTTTAAATTTATTATAAAGTATAAAACTTAGTGGTTATTTATAATTTTTATCTATTTAATATTTTAAATTTATTTTATATACTGTATCTTATGTACCCGTAGTTTATATTTTAAGTTTATTACCAAATAAAACACAAAAACTAAAAATTAAAAGATAAAAAATGCAATATCAGCTTTCTCCAAGGCCCCTATATAAATAAAACCATGCCCAAATTCCCCCATTCAAGATAATTTCACAAATTTCTCTGCTCTCGTTTCTCTTACAGGAAACCCTAAAAACCTAACCAGATCTAGTTTACACTCTCACTCTCACTCTCTTATTGTTTTTCGCAATTTTCGTGCCTGAAGTGAAAACCCATTTTCTTCTCCTTCCTATTTTATCTTCTCTCTTCATCTCATGTAAGTCACCTAATTCAATATGTTTCTACGGTTTTAGGGTTCTGTGTTGTAGTTTATTTTATTTTTTTCTCTGATTTGAGGTTTTAAGGGCTTACAAGTAATGGGTTCTCTTTGTTTTGTAATTATACGCACCTTTCTTTTTCGAGCTAAATTTCTCTCCGGGTCAAGTTAGGGTTTTGTGTTTTTTAGTTAGTTTTTTCTCGTTCTCCATATATTTGAGTGTTCAAAGGTTTTCCCATTGTTAGCGTCTTTTTGTTTTAGGGTTATATGCTTTTGGGGGAATTTAATTACTTACTGCTGCTTGGTTAAAAGTGTTTTTTTTTGGTAGAACCAATATTGTTGCATTTTAGCACTTGCATGTTTAGGTTTAAAGGGATGAGGGATTTTATTTTCTATTATCAATGTGCTATTTTTAACCATTGTTTGAAAGAAACAGTGATGAATTCTTTCTTTTTTATTGGCTGCAGCAAAACACTTATGGCTGAAGTTGATCAAAGCTTTGCTGAACATGAAGTGGAACAGGCTCAAGAACATGAAAACTTGGAACAGAATATGAACCTGGGGCATGATTTGAACTTTGAGCATAATGCGAGCTTTGAGCATAATGCGAGCTTTGAGCACATAGCAAATTTGGGGCAGAATGTGAACTCAGAGCAGAACTTAAACTTGGAGGAAAATCCAGAAGAGAACTTGGAGCAGCAGTTGCAGCAGGAACCAGAACATAAACCAAAACAAGAACATGAGGCTGAGGCAGTGGTTGGAGGTGGTGAAAATAAGTGGCCTGGATGGCCCGGAGAGAGTGTGTTCCGGATGTTGGTTCCTGCACAAAAGGTTGGCAGTATAATTGGGCGTAAAGGGGAATTTATAAAAAAGATAGTTGAGGAGACAAGAGCTCGTGTCAAGATACTTGATGGTCCTCCAGGGACAACTGAGAGAGCTGTAAGTTCGTACCTTCTCTTCTCGGTATATTATATTCATTCGTTGATTATGACAATAGACAACTAGGGCAGAACCAGTTTTAGAGGCTCACTTTATGTGTCTAGTAGCTTTCCTTAATTGCAAACTTAAGCTGACGTCATTGCAGGAGATACCTCTATAATGGCCATTGGAAAAAAAATCTGTTTTTATCTTATTGACATTCCATGTGCATGTATTTTCCTTTGTTGTGTTTATAATGAATCCATTTAGTTATACAATGATGTGGGAATGTGAGTGATTTGATCTCTGACTTTAGCTAGATCTCTCCTTGTTTTAGGGAATGCTTACATAAATGATATATTGGTTCAAAACATAAAAAATTGAACATAATAAATAAAGTGAAATAAAAAATATACATCAACAAGTAAAAATGTTAAAAAAACTTTAAAATATTTCTTTCTAATCTAAACCAATTCTATGAGGAAGTTATAGAATATAACATTGAAGATTAGGAAGAAGGATGGAAGTGGTGGATTAATGCATGCAGGGTCATCACCTCTTAAAGTTGTTACACTTTGACTGGTAATTACATCACCAAGTCGTAATATCTATATAAGTATTTTACTAATTCAAGAAGAATGTAAGATAAAGGCGGTAAGAAGCAACCCATGAAATAAAAATACAGTTCCCTTTATTGCAATAACAAAAACGAGTCTGTGCAGGTTCCATTTGCAAATTTTAAGGAAAAGAGTCAATCATCAATAAGACTCCACTTATGAGGAACCAAATTCTCAGGTTGCAGGGATCCTCATTGAGCACTTCAAAGTGCTGAAAGTTTGTTTTGAACTATGGTATGAACAATTGTACCAAGAAGCTCTGCTTTATCATTGGTAACTTTAGAACCTGGATGATTGGTGTCTACCGTTAAATGAATCTTAAAAATCCTTTAACGAGGATAATAATTTTCACAGATACTTGGACATTATATTGGCCAAAGGTGATAAAACTTAGATCAAGATAAATAGAACAGTTAAAGTAAAAGTTCTATATCATTGTTAAAAGTGATAAGTAAAACTTTCCTTTAAAGCAAAGGAGTTTAACTGTATACTATTGATTATGTCAAATCTAATTCAGTATGGCATTTTCACCTCTTCAATGCATTATGCTCCTTTTTATACCCATCTTCCCTCATTTGCTTGTGGCATATGGAAAACTGGGTTTTGCTTTAGTTTCTTATTTTCTTCCCTATTTTTATCTGGCCAGATGGACTACGAGTTTAACAACTTAGCCTATGTGCTTCTTCTTCTTTGTCTTCTAAATAGGTAATGGTATCTGCAAAGGAGGAGCCTGATTCTTCTTTTCCGCCTGCTATGGATGGGCTTTTAAGGGTCCATAAACGTCTTATTGATGGCTTGGAGGGCGATTCATCTCATGCGACTTTGGCTGCGGTAACCAAGGTTTCAACAAGGCTGCTACTCCCTGCCTCACAAGCTGGAAGTTTAATTGGAAAACAGGGAACAACTGTCAAGTCCATTCAAGAATTGTCTACTTGTATTGTTAGAGTTCTTGGAGCAGGTTTTCTTATATGGATTTGTTTCACTTCTCTTTTGCCTTTTTTTCCCCTCTTAGTGGAAACATTTGTCATTTCTTTCAAGTTTGTTGGAGTTGTTGAAGGAGTAAAGCTTAATGACCTATCTTGATAAACCACTTTCAATTGTTTGTCGAAGTAGTCCTTAATATTGCTATGCTGCAATGTGTTTCTAGAAATTGTTAGTACATACTGGGACTAGAATTCAAGCATACAGTTTTTAGTTCAAAACTTCAAATGCTGATAATTTGAAGAAGTTTTTCTTCAAAAGGTTTGACATCCTTTGTTTGATCATCTCATACTGTCATTTTGTTCAAGGGATTTCATTTGTAATTTCTTGTGCTTTTGATCTGTTTCGTTTATCGTAATTTATTAACAATTCTTCTCTCACTTTTTGTTAAATAAAATGAAATGCTGCAGAAGACCTTCCAATCTTTGCTCTTCAAGATGATAGGGTTGTTGAAGTTGTGGGAGAAGCAGTTGGCGTGCACAAAGGATTGGAGCTAATTGCATCTCACCTCAGGAAGTTTTTAGTGGACCGCAGTATAATTCCCTTGTTTGAAATGAATGTCAGGCTTCTACTTTTGTTGACCTACTGATTAATTGTGCTTCCATCAGTGTGTAGACTGTAATAAAAATCTGTTACATGTTTATATCAGATGCAAAAGGCTAAGCCTCAGATGGACCACATGCTACCTCATCAAACCTGGGGTCCACCTCAAGGTGTCCCTCAAAATTCTAGTGGAGATACTGGTTTCGGACACAATCCTCAGTACATGCCGCCTCCGCGGCCACTTGACAACTACTACCCTCCTGATATGCCTCTTATGGATAAACAGCCGCATCATGGTATTTCTGCCTATGGAAGAGAAGCCCCAATGGGTGCCCATGGATCATCAAATCCCAATGCACCATCTATGATCACGCAGGTACCAACATTGCGTACCCAGTCCTCTTTTTCTCCATTTTCCTCCCTTAATTTGTTCCTTTTCATGATCGAAGTTTCCCAGGAGCTTTATATTTGGATGCTGTCAATGTTATTCCTTGTTCTTGATTTTTGAATTTTTAGTATTAGAGTTCCATGTAGGATAAGTTGTCCTGCGTTGGGCCTGAAAGGGGTGAAATGGGGATGTTTTAGCAAAACCTTTAACGCTATTGCATTTTGTTGAGATCCATGTATGCACCCTCGAACATATATCTTAGCTTTCTTTGGTTTTGTTTCTGGCTGTTTGTCAATTTTTGGTCTGTTATTTCAAAGATTGTTGGACTCTGTGTAGACTCCTCATAGCTAGGTCTTTTCTGCCTTGTAAAGTGTTAGTGATTGGTTTTCGCTTGAATAACCATATTTTAGTATATTAACAAAGTTTCTTGTGTTTGCAGGTCACTCAGCAAATGCAAATTCCTCTATCTTATGCTGATGCTGTTATTGGGACAGCTGGTGCAAATATTAGCTATATTCGACGAGTTAGTGGGGCAACTGTCATCATTCAAGAAACTAGGGGTGTTCCTGGGGAAATGACGGTTGAAATAAGTGGAACTGCTTCGCAAGTTCAAACTGCTCAGCAACTGATACAGGCATGTTCCTTTCCCTACTTTCTGAACTGAAAACAGTTTCCATTTGTTTTTCATGGCATATTCTTCTGATTTCCTTGCAATGCCATTTTCCAGCTGCCTGATGGTTTTGCCCTGTTGTAGTAGCACAGGGAACTAATTTTATGATTAACAATCATCTGATGCATCATAGTTTGAATTTATATTATGTTGCAGAATTTTATGGCTGAAGCTGCAGCATCAGGTCAGGGACAAGGTGGTGGGGCTGCAGACCAAGCTTATAATCCATATGCTACCCATGGTTCTGTGTACGCATCACCGCCATCCAATCAAGGCCATGCTGGAGGCTACAGCTCGGTTTACGGTTCAAACTATGGGTATTAAGCAAAGCATGGTCGGTTTTGATGTCATCTTTGAGATCATAAAAAATCTTGAAATTACAGAATTTGTTTTGAATTATGGACTCTGCTTTAGTGTTGTACTGGTGGTTAATGTCATGTGTTGGAACAAATTAATGAAAAAAATGTTAAATTTTGTCTAGGGTATTAAGCAAGCAAAGCATAGTTCTCATTTTCTTCCATGATATGCAAATTGTGTTCTAAATTCATTCCTCAATAGACGTAATTTGGTTGATGAACAAGTCAACCATTAGAGGTGTTTACGGTAGGTGTATTTATCGTCGGGTATCTGATTTATTTCATATTTCAGCAAAAAAAAAGAAAAGGATATTTGCATATTCGGTATTGGATATTTGAATATCCAATTATTTAAAAATATAATTGTTTAAATTAATTTTTAAGAGTTTGAAGGTTGTATTTAAGAAAATTTTATAATTTCAAAATGTAATAAACAATAAATTACTAAATACAATAAGATTCATATTTATAAAAGTTTTAATTTTTATAAATTTTTGAATATTATATGTATTAAATTGTAAAATATAATAAGATATCAGATTTTCAGATAATCAAAAAATTAAAATTATTATGATTTGTATTTGATCCGAAAAACTTAAAATTGAATCGGATATCCGGTCCAAAAATAAAAATTGAATCGAATATCTAAAATTTTGAATCAGATCAATAGATAATCGAATCGACTAGATCAAATATTTTTAAACAACCTTAATTCACAGGTTCAATACATATACGTTCAAGTTCAATCGATTTATTAAGAAATACAAATCTCAAGTTGTCAAAATACGATCATTTACTAGCTTAAAGTTCGGTTCATATTTATGGAAAAAATTAACAGGTATAACATTTCATTTAATAATCAATATTTTTTTATAATCATCGGTATTCAATTGATTTGAGTAATTAATCTAAATTGGTATGAAATTTTTTTAATTCATCTATTTTATTTATAATATCAAAATTTGAGTTTTTAACCTTATTTAAGAGAACTAATGTTTTATCTTATTAAATTAATCATTTTAATATTTAATATAAAAAATATTTTGATATACAATTTTTTTTGTAAACTTTAGTGTAACAAAGCGAAGTACTTGCCAATTCCCTATTATCAAATGTAACAATCCCTTTATGTATATAAGAGCTCAACTTGGCAAGTTCATTCTCAAACCTCTGTTTGAGTTGATTCCGTATTTGATTTTCTTGTCCTTGGGGTTGGTTACTAGTCGAGCCGAGATAAGGAATGCGAGAACAAGGAAAGTCACACTTTTAATGTATTCAAAAAGCAAGCTAAGATTCATCAAAAAAGTAAGTAGTTGTGAAGAAAAATACAAGTTTAAACCTCTTATGAGGAACAATATGCTTTACGAGATAGCTCTTTACTATTGTAAAAAGCTGCTATTCTGTCTAAGGGATTCTTTGAGATTATTGCCTAATAGTCTGAATAGCTTAGCCATAAATTTTTGTTCAGAATTAGGTTCTAAATCGGAAGTCAAACATGATGAACTGAATGAGGGGAATCTAATTCAAAAGCGAAATGAATTGATTTTGTATTTGAAACAAGATATTCATCTATTAGTTGGTGCTATGCAAAAAGCACAAGAACTATATCGGTCCCAGTTCAAAGTTGATATCGTGAGTAAAATGACGTTGTTATCGTTACCACTAGCCATATTTAAAACTAATTTTTATGATGAGTTAAACTGACCTATTTATGAGAGCCATCATGACGGGCATGCCCGACATATTTATTCGTAAAGATTACTATGGCGAGAATGTTGATATTTCCTTCCTTCTTAATGAAGGTGGGCATTTCAAGAAATCTAACCTCTTTCATTATTTTGATTATGAAAGCCATCATGACTGACGAGAGCGAATTCAGTCAAATTATGATTGTTGAGTCTTCTGGCCTTTCGGGGCGACCCTCTTTCAATCTCAATTTGCCCGCATCTGTAGAAAAAAGGGATGGCATAAAAAGAATTTTATATCAACTTGAGTTAGCTAAGGTTCTGTCCGAATAAAAACGGTAAAGGGTTGAAATTTCCAAATAAAAGTAGTAAAGGGTTGAAAAGAAGTCATATAAAATTAATTAATTAATGATAAAATTCATTTACCTCCATTTTTTGATTTTTTTTGTCGATATGACAGAGGGATCAAATGATATAGTTCTTTTGTTGGTAGCTTGGAGGATTAGAAACATGACTACTATTTTCTCCAAGCCTTAGGAGTTTCTGTGGATCTTTGCATCTAGGGTTATGGCTTTTGCTTTAACAAGTGAGATATCACTCGTGCCTCTTTTCTTCCCCTTCGGGATCCATCACCAATACATCGCAGGATTCATCATGACAAGATCTTTTTCCTACGAAACTATATTTTTTTATTAGAGATTACGATCTGAAACAGAATGAGGGATGTTATGCTCCGTCTGCGGTATCAAAGTGGTAACGGTCGATGGTAGATGAAAGAAAAAAAACCCTTTCTATGTTATTAGGAAAGCGTCGCAATTGCTGTTTTTAGAGGGAGTCAAGTTTAGGCTTGAACACTACTAGGTTTTGTTCAATAGGTTAGGGATCCTGAAGCCCAGAGCCTATTCGATAGATATCCTTTTACGCTATTTGCTTCGATGCTTTACCACTCTATTATTTTTGAATGTTTAAAAGGAAATCGAATTCTATTTGATTTTCTTTATTGTCTGAGACTGATGAAGGAAAGTGAGACACTATTCGCTAATTAGGAAAGAGGTTTGACTCTTGCTTATTGATCTCTATTCCTCCTCGTACATTAAGAAAAGCCTTTCCTTTAGTCGAGTTACTACGTTCCTCTCCTTTCATTACATTCTATGAAATAGGAATAGTAAAAGAAAAGGCCCAGAGCAAGAGAATCTAGCTAGTTTGATTTTCTTTAATCACTGTTCGGGAGGGACTTTTTTCCCGGCAGAATGGCTAGTTTCCTCCCCATAGGTGTCGTTAGCAAGTTAATCAATAGTAGAAGATATCCTCACCCTCGCATAAAGAATAAGAAAATAGAAGGGATTCTTTGCTACGTGAATTAGAAAAGGTTGGACTGACTGATTTTTCATTAGTAGGTAAGGGAAGGCAATGCCATATAGAAAATCCTTCTCACTTTAGAGATGTGATTCCTACTAAGTCAAGGAACTTCTTAACTATAAATCCAGGCTTATGGGATTGATGTAATAACACATGGTAATTGGTTTGAAAGTCTAGATACCATTCTGATTCTTAAGGGATTTTTGCAATAAAGAATATTCTCCCTAGGTGTAGACTTTTTAAGGAACTTTTTGGGTTTACTAAGTCCCATGCCGGACGAAGTAAATTCACCCATTACTACTGGAGTGAAAGAACATATATACGATGTATGAGGTGACTATGCCACAAGCATCAACCGAGAAGGAGTTTCTTTTTGAGATCTATTTTTCTAGTATGCTGACTCGGGGTTCCTTTTTATGTTCAACATTGTGTGGGCAATAACAAGCTCAACTCAAGAAGAGAAGAAACTCCTTTCGTTCCACGGGGAAGGAGCCCGATAGAAGATATAGGCCTTTCTTACCATCCGAGGAAGAAAGTAAGGATAAAAGGAGGGATGACATAGAAGAAGCAATATTAGTGTCTACAGGTACTGCTATGAGGAAGGAAAGATTAGATCTCACGTAAAAAGTGATAAATAGTATTTTTCTTAGAATGTATTGATTTGACCCATAAGTGGGACCACCACCCCATAACATGTTGTCGCCAAAAGTAGAATCCCGTATTTCTTTTAGAGAATCTCTTAATTGGTGTAGAGCAACTAGAAAAAGATTCTTTAACCAGAAAGAATTTAGTTTAGATATAGGATACCTATCCAGAAGTTTTCGCAACTTAATCATGTATGATAAAATCATCAAAGATTTAACCTTTTTGAACTGTCTGTAACTCACTATAGGCTCGGGAAAAGAGAAAATGTGTACGAACGAGATATCCAGCAACAACAAGAAGAAAAAAGATTGAATAGAGGAACTCATGAACATTTGGCGATCTCATACGTGTCGATATCAATGGTGACTCATTATTTCGACGAATCATTTCTTCGGACAGAAGAAAATTATGTAAACACTTACTCGAAATTAGATTCCATTGTGGAAGACATAATTTTTTTTGAAGAATTCACCATGATATATTTGATCCATGCATAATATCATGAAAAATGGATACAAATTTTTAATTGTTACTTAGTATCGATAATAGTTCTGAAATAGTATCTAAAAATATCAAATTTAGATATTTGTACCCTGTCGAAATAAGGAACCATGGCATATATGTTAGGAATAGATTCTATTTTGAGAGAGTTAAAAAAGCACTATCCCGTTGAAAAGGTTCTATACATTCACCCTTTCTCAACTCATTTGTTTAGACAAAGACTTTGTTTTTTTTTTCGGATGGTAAATATTTCTCAGAACATAGAGTGTGAATCAAACCCATGTTTGAATTGAAATTGAGATACTGATACAAGTTCTTCTCTTATGAATCAAATGGATTCATATCTGAAAGAGGTTGTCAATAAGTTCTTTCGAAATTGACTATTTGTCCCTCTGTTAGAGGTATTTCAAAAGTGTCTGCAATCGAGTAGATAACTATATGAACTAATGGATCAGATCGAATTACAAACTGGAAATAATTTGTACAAGTTATACCTTTCGTCATCATTTTATGGAAAATCATTAGATAATGAATATGTTAGATATCCGCAATTCGATTGGTGAAGGTGAAATAGTATCTCTCCCCCCCAAAGCATGTTTTTTTTACCACTACACAAAGAAAATATTTTGTTGTGAATGAATAAGATATTGAGGAATTATCCATACGTAAAATCATAATTATTGCTATGAGCCTTTTCCACATAAAAAATGTATCTTTTGTCACAATAGAAGCAGAAGTGACGTGGATTATTCAAGATTCAGAGTCGATTTGTTTTATAAGAAGAAGATATCAATGAACTTATATGAAATGGTTTCACGAGATTCAACCAATTATCTTGATTGTGGGATATCATTAAGAAATAAGAATTCGTGTTATTAAAAAATTTCCTGCGATTACTTCTAGTATGGAATGAATCAATCATCCACTTTGGTATATTATTGACCAAAAACAGTGATATTGTTCCTCTATTGATCAATAATTTTGGTTTTTGAGAAGTATTATGATAATCCAATAAGAAAGGTTTATTTTTTCAAATAAACGATTTGAAGACCTATTGATTCTAACAATTGATTGCAAAATTGATCATTCGGATCTTTTAATTCATAAATCTGGATCGCAGACCTATTTATGGGGATATTCCCGAAACTCACAAAGAAAAAAGAAAGTGAGTTAGACAAAAAGAGAAGCAATTTGGAAAAAAAGAAACGAAGTGAATTAGAGAAATATTTTTTCGATAACCTCAAACCAATCAATTGAATATTGATTAATAAGCAATCGATCGAACACTACTTGAAAACGGCTCTTCTGCTCAGAAACGAAATGCACCAAATGCTCTTGGAAATTCTTGCTCCCACTGGACCATTTGTATCTATATGCATTAAGATCTCGATTCATGGATTTCTTGGTCCGAGAAATCAAAATAAGAGGATTGAACCATTTTTCTAAATCTTTTTCAAATTTGATAAATGTTGGTTGATCATTGGTTTTAAAAATTAGAGTCGCCACTAGTCACTTTGGTAGGCCGGGCACCATAAAAACTAAAGATTTGAAATGAATTGGGTTCGAGAGTCAATTATGACTAAAAACGGTGTTAGCGTTTAAAATCGCCAAAAAATTGGCACCCTTAAAAAATACCGCTTAATTAATTTTGAATTTTCGATTTAAAATAATATTTAAATTAATATTTATTAAAAAATTTAAATTTATTTTAATTGTATCTTTATTCAAAGGCAAATGCATACACTGCCACCATTACGCCTGGTGTCGGACCCGTTATGACTAAATAAAGATGTATCGCATTATGTTAATTAATTAAATATAACTTAAATTAAAACAATATATAAAAGATACATATATGAACAATAAAAATAAAATACATACAAACATGACACAAATAAAATAAATGTAGGTATATCAAGTATTAAAAATAAATAAGCATACATGTATATAAAGCATTAATAAAAAAAACCAATAGACATTAAAAAAATCATCACTGGATAGGGATGAGCATTCGGTTAATTCAGTCGGTGGCCGAACCGAATTAACCAAAACTAAATTAATCGAAAATTTTAAAATATTAATCATTAACCGTACCTAATTTTCTTTAACCAAATTAACCGAACCGAAATTATTTCGGTTAATTAGACGAATTAATTGAATTAACCAAATTTTATTATAAATTTCGGTTAAATTACATAATAGGTCACTAAATTAAGCTAAAATAATTTTTTAGTCACTAAACTTTTATTTTATACTAATTTAATACAAAATTTAGTGATCATTTTATAATATAAAAAATTAATTAACATTTTATAATATTTTAAAAGTTAAATAACTAAAAATAAATAAATAATATATAATATTATATAATTTTGGTTAATTAACCGATTTCGAACCGAATTAACCATTAATCGAATTTACCAAAAATTAACCGACAAAATTAACCAAAATAATTTTGATTCGGTCGGTTAATCGAATTAACCGAACCGAATGCACACCCCCTATCACTGGAAGTGACTAAATTAATAAAAAAACAAAATAGAGGGTCACATTAAAAAGGAGAAAAAGAAGTCAAAACAATGACCATGACCGAATGAAAATAAAATAAGGGAGGTCAACTTAAAATGAAAAAGGACCGAAATAAAAGAAAACTAAATACTTGAGTAAGATTAAAACTAATAAAAGAATTGATCTTAAAAGGTTATGACCAAAATCGAAGACAAACAACATAGAGGGACCAATTTAAAACCAAAAGGGGATTAAAATAAAACAAAATAAAGATTCTATGCCCGAATTCAAAGCTAAATGATGTTTATTACACGATCTAGTGACCAAATTGCAAAGCAAAATGGAGATTTAGGGATTGTGTGGGTGATTTTAAGAACCCGAAATGGTTTAATGAAATAATAAGACCATTTTCAAAATAGTCTATGACTATAAAAGACAAATAAAACCGAAAAAGGCCCACCTTTATTCATTTGTTATTCGATGAAAACAGAATCGAAAGGTTGGTGTTTTCTTCTTTCAAAAAGCACTGACACAAGAGAGGAGAGGCTTTTCCTTGGCTCGCTCACCACCAACTACCCGGAGGTGTAATGATTATCGCCGGCGTTGAAAGGATCCACCAGGAAATCAAATCGAAGATAAAAACTTAATAGGAGTGGTATAAGCGCTATTTGAGTGCAAGTGTACACGTCGTCAAGTAATAAAATGATAAGTATATCGTGTATCGTCTCCACAGGGATTGGTATACTTAATATGTCTTCATTTGTCCCCTTGCTCCTGAACATAAAGTAAAAACACAAATAAGATGATTTGTTTTATCTAACTAAATAATTAAATAACAAAACATAAACTAAAGGGTTGAGAACGATTATAGAGAAAGTGGATAAGATCCAGTTGCGTCAATTAGTGGATTCAATTGATCTTCTTCTTGTCCAATGCAATCACGCAACACTGCTTCGATAGTACTGCAGATACTGCCTCGGCAATGCTAGTGCTCTTCTACCGCGACAATCTCTTGCTCGTGAACAGAAGTATCAAAGTTCAGCAAAGTGTCCGTAAGTGACTCCGCTCATCTATGAGTCAAAGTGTTGTTAATGCTCAGTCCTTGACGATACGTCTCGGTGTAAATCAAAGATAACCACCAACCAATCCAACACTTCTTTTAGCTGTTAAAACTCTTAACCTACCCCTTAGTGCCTCCACAAGAGTATAGGCCGAGTTAGTGTCTACAATATCGTACTTATCCCTTTCGTGAATCTACACCTCTCGATGCTAGATAAATAGATTACTTGCAAACTTCCCTCTCGGGCTTGGATACAAGAACAAAGAATGGCAATAGGATAAGCAAACTTTAATTTTATTGCATAAGAACAAAGATACAAGAATCAATCTCCTCTCACTAATATCGACAACCTTCACCTATCCCTAAGAAGTTTAGAACATATTATCCTGTAAGTACAATTCTTAGGGAGGAAGGGTTTTCTCTACAAATCGGCTCTCATAGATAATATGGCCGGCTAGGGTATTTATAGTCTTAACCTAGGGCAAACCTTTCCTAAATAGAATTCAACTTGGAGTAGGGAACAAGTCTTCTTCAAGGATTCTGATATTTCCAAGTTTGTCGCCTTCTAGAAGGGTTTTCCCGCTTGATCTTTGAATTGGGCTTTTAGCGCGCTAGCCTGGTCCAATTGATGCGTTGTATCTTCCAGAATATTCTCTATATTTTTATCTTTCAATACGCCTCCATTGTTGGTGCTGCCACACTGGATTCTGCCGCGGCCATGCTTCTGCCTCGACCTCAACACTGCTTTTCTACCATTTCAGTTCTGGATATTCCTGTATATACAAAATATGTAATAATATTTGCATTCTCTATAAATATTAAATTTGTAAGTGATTATAACGGAATACCCAATATTTGAGCAAAGAGTTCATGATTCGGTTCAAGTGGTTGTATATTAGATGCTTAAAGTACCATAAGACAGGTAGTAAATAACTACCTCTTAGGCACTCATCAAATACCCCCAAACTCGTACTATTGCTTGTCCTCAAGCAATGCCAAATATTAAATTGCTAAACCTTACTCCCCTTTGGTTTTACTCTTCCATCTATTCTCCTCACCATGGTCATGTCTATCTCTCCGTTTTAGCCACTAGTTTACCCAAGAACTTTTACTAAGAAATAAACTATAGGGCTCCGTGAGTGTGTGCGTTTAATGGACAAGGCTGATTCAAGGCTTTCTTAGATAAACTCTAAGTTCAAGATAAATAGACTCTTGGACTAAAGCTATCTCCTTAAAGCAACAAGTCTGAGCCAATTTCGAGCACCTCAAGATATGTGTTTTCTATTTTCTTCTTTTTTTTTATTTATTCTTTTTCTTATTAACTACCTATTTAGCATACTAGAGCCAATTTCGGGCACCTCTAGTATGAAGGAGAGCAAAACTAGAGCCGGTGATAGGCACCTCTAGTTATTTTTCCAACAAGTTCTTAGTCTTTATCACCTAAGTTTATTAAAAGAACTCCTAAATCAAACAAGTCCAAAAAATGTTTATTTTCTTTCTAACCCTAAAGCAAGCTTCTATGCTTTATTACATGAGTATCTTATGGTTATCCCTTCAAAACAGAACTTGGCCATGGTAAGGAGAAAATTTTCCATAGCCTTAAAGGAGTAAACTAAAGCAAAGCTGATATAGGACAATGCAAGATTACAAACATAAATTCAAGAAAGAGAATATTGTAAAAAAAAATCAGTAAAAATTTACTCCCTTTATGATAACGCCGCGACATTGGATAACCTCGGCAGTGCTTCAGCACCTACAATCTCCCCCAAACTCAAACCGAGCATTATCCTCAATGCTCAAAATATAAAGCAAACAACAATTAAAAAGATGAGAGCAGTAAGACATTATTTATAATGACTCCGAGGGGCTGCTTGTACGGAGCATTCTCCTCGGCCTTTATGCTGGTGCCTTTCTCATAGATCCTTATCTTGGTGATTACTGTTGTTTGGCCTGTCGATGCAACTGTACTCTGCTGGGCGGTGTGCGGTGCGTCAGTGCTGTAACCTCATCCCCTTCTTCGTTCATATTGTCTGTTTCCATGATTTTTGTTCCTCCTCCTACCGTGGCAGTAGGTATTGCTGATTCATGGGATGAACTGTGGTATTCATCAATCTCGCGAGACAGCGTATCCCTGCTGAGACTGGGCATAGGAATCGGTTCTCTTTGGAGAGAGTTAAAGACAACTCGCCTCTTGGATGGCCTTTGACTGGTAGATGATATTCCAGCAGACCTTGTTGGCCTGGAAGGTCCGACAACATAAAACTGTTGGTGCGTCCGTGGCTGGAAAGATGGTTGCGGTCCTGGGGTAGGTGTTGTATCGGTATAAGGGGCGCAGTGACGGACATATTGGCTGAGAATTCAGGAAATTGTGTCCCTTGATGTGGGAAGCTCTGTATCATCATGTTGGCTAGAGACGTGTTGAAGTCGCGCTGGTACTCCATGTAGCGCTGTTGGCGAAGGTCCATTGCTGCCATCCTTTGCAGAATTTCTTGGTATGGGTCCGCTGCGGCAATCGACTCAACGGAGGCTGGTGCTTCTGTTGAATACTGCCCTTCGGCGGTGAATTCGACAGTGAATTGCTATAGTGTTGCCTGAACAGGCTCTACATGTATTATCTGCATAACTCGGTGGCAGAAATCTCTTGTCCATCCCTGCCTAGTTGGCGTGTATTCATCCGTATCTTTGACTGGAACTCATACATTAATGCACAAGGTAGAGATTAAACATGGGAAGTACAATGGTCTGCGTTCCTTCTTACCGCATTCATGGATTTCGTGAAGGATGATCTCTCCAACGTTGATGCTTCTCTTTTTGATGATGGACTAGATCAGCGTCAGTCTTTTATGATCCACTGTGCTGTTGTAGGAGGTTGGGATAAGTCATCTTTTGACAAACGTACACCACATCTTGGCCTCGGGTATTAGACTCTGCCATGTAACTGAACCCTTATGGGCACCGGTTTCTCATGAAGTGTTGCTGTAACAAAGCTCATCCTTAATCTCCTCATAGTCTTAAGTGGTGATACTATCTACGTAATCGGCATGTTCATCCCGTGTGGGTGTGAGACCATAAAAGTCATTGATGACTTTGGCATCAAGTTGCACAGGCTTGCCTCGGCAGTGGATAAAGAGGTTGTCCTTGCATGGACCATGTGCGTAAAATTCCCGCACAATTGTGGCATTTGCCGCTTGAGGCTATAGGCAGAAAGCCTCTCAATCCTGATGCTGAATCTTGTTGAATACGTATGATTCAATGCCGAAGTACATTTCGTTGTTCTGTTGAAATCCCTGCTCTTCCCATAGTTGCCGAGCAACGAATGATCGGTTGAATCTTTCAGCAACAGTGGCTGGGAAGAATCTTGTGTAAGAAGCCATTGAATTGTTCGTGGAGGGTGGTTTGAGAATTTCTGGAGTGAATAGAGATTGTTCTAAAAATTACAAGACGTAGTGAGTGCAAGATTTTGAAAGCAAGTAAAATAGTAAGAATGCAAAGTAAATAATGCATCACAATGAGTTTGCTTATATAGGCTAAAAGTTTTAATATTAAAACTACTATCCGTTAGGCATTAACTGCCTTGATGCACAGTTACTGCCGCGGCGAATTTCTCGGCAGAGAGCCGTTACACTATTTCTGCTCGTTAGGAATTTTGCGGTTCTGACACAGTGCAGCTGCGGCAGCAGTCTTTCTGCTGTGGCAAAATTTTTCCTGCATTCATAGCTTTATTAAAGAAAAAATAAAAACACTGAAAATAAAATATAAAACACTAAAAATAAAACATAGTACAGAATACTGAAAATAACAAAACACTTAAAATAATAATATAAAAACTAATCCTAATATTATAATTAAAATTGAAGGGAAGAGATTAGGTTACTTGTAGAGTGCATGTGAATGCATCTCCCAATTTTGTTATCTCTTTCTGGCCCGTATCTGTCTTCATGAGTTGGCCAGTCCCTTTGGTGCATTCGACTTCTCCTTTGGGTTTTATTCTTAAATAACTACAAAGAATAGTAATAAAAACTGTGAAAATAATAAAATTACTTTAAAACTAAATTGCAAAAATTTTAAAATCTAATTCCTAAACTAAAAACTAAAAATTAATTCCTAAAGCATAAAAGTAAATAGGGACAATGAGATAGAAATTTAGGTTACTGTAGGAGTGTAAATGATACATCTCCAGCAGCAACCATCTTTCCCTTTTTGAATGGAAGAGAAGCTGATGTCCTAGTCGCCGTCTCCTCATCTGGTGGTTTCTTTCTGATATATTTCTGCTCAAAGGGAGTGCTGCCACGACAAAGGTTGCCTCGGCAGGTCTTGTTTAGGCAGTCCATCCAAGTCTTCCTCCAAATAATCACAAACTGTTCGTGCTCTTTCTTGTCTTGAAGAATTCTTGGATCAGCTACTGCGAATACGCCGCGGTTGTCTGCCTCGACGGTATTCATACCAGTGTTGTTCTGTTGGCCAGGTCAAAACAACCCTGATTAGTTTAGGATTTTTTTAAATTTTTTTTATTTATATATAAAACTAAATGCGAGAAAAAAAAAGGTAACAAAATTTAGTTGCCAATCCCCGGCAACGACGCCAAAAACTTGATGTGCATGGTATAAGCGCTATTTGAGTGCAAGTGTACACGTCGTCAAGTAATAAAATGATAAGTATATCGTGTATCGTCTCCATAGGGATTGGTATACTTAATATGTCTTCCTTTGTCCCCTTGCTCCTAAACATAAAGTAAAAACACAAATAAGATGATTTGTTTTATCTAACTAAATAATTAAATAACAAAACATAAACTAAAGGGTTAAGAACGATTATAGAGAAAGTGGGTAGGATCTAGTTGCGTCAATTAGTGGATTCAATTGATCTTTTTCTTGTCCAATGCAATCACGCAACACTGCTTCGATAGTACTGTAGATACTGCCTCGGCAATGTTGGTACTCTTCTGCCGCGACAATCTCTTGCCCGTGGGAAGAAGTATCAAAGTTCAACAAAGTGTCTGTAAGTGACTCCGCTCATTTCTGAGTCAAAGTGCTATTGATGCTCAGTCCTTGACGATACCTCTCGGCGTAAATCAAAGATAACCACCAACCAATCCAACACTTCTTTTAGCTGCTGAAACTCTTAACCTACTCCTTAGTGCCTCCACAAGAGTATAGGCCGACTTAGTGTCTACAACATCGTACTTATCCCTTTCGTGAATCTACACCTCTCGATGCTAGATAAATAGATTACTTGCAAACTTCCCTCTCGGGCTTGGATACAAGAACAAAGAATGGCAATAAGATAAGCAAACTTTAATTTTATTGCATAAGAACAAAGATACAAGAATCAATCTCCTCTCACTAATATCGACAACCTTCACCTATCCTTAAGAAGTTTAGAACATATTATCGTGTAAGTACAATTCTTAGGGAGGAAGGGTTTTCTCTATAAATCGGCTCTCATAGACAATGTGGCTGGCTAGGATATTTATAGTCTTAACCTAGGGCAAATCTTTCCTAAATAGACTTCAACTTGGAGTAGGGAACAAGTCTTCTTCAAGGATTCTAATATTTCCAAGTTTGCCGCCTTCTAGAAGGGTTTTCCCGCTTGGTCTTTGAATTGGGCTTTTAGCGCGCTAGCCTGGTCCAATTGATGCGCTGTATCTTCTAGAATGTTTTCTATATTTTTATCTTTCAATGCGCCTCCATTGTTGGTGCTGCCACACTAGATTCTGCCGCGACCATGCTTCTGCCTCGGCCTCAACACTACTTTTCTGCCGTTTCAGTTCTGGATATTTCTGCATGTACAGAATATGTAATAATATCTGCATTCTCTATAAATATTAAATTTGTAAGTGATGATAACGGAATATCCAATATTTGAACAAAGAGTTCATGATTCGGTTCAAGTGGTTGTATATTAGATGCTTAAAGTACCATAAGAAGGGTAGTAAATAACTGCCTTTTAGGCACTCATCAAAAACCGAGACCCCTTTCTTGTTTTTTTTTTGTTCGACTGTATGCATGCAAAAAAAAGATCGAGAGGATATACCTTTGAAAACGCTTTGTATTCGATTGAAAAAGGTGGAGAAAAAGTCCCTTACATGACATTCCTTTTTCGGTTTATATAACCGATTTATATTAAAAAAAGAAATTCTTCATTTTCTATTGGTTCCTCTCTGTGCGATTTGTTTGATTGCTGAAAATTTGGTTGTTATCCTCTAAAACTTGTACGAATTTCGGCTTTGCAATTCCTTGTCCTTTTTGTCTCTAAAATTGTTTGTTTTGTTGTAATCCGTGTACGAATCTGATATCGTTTGTTTGCTTGTGCATGCGTGGCTGCTAGAGAAAGGAGGGTACCACCGAACGGTGATCGGTGATGGAAGATGAACGGTTAGATCTAAAAAAAGAGAGGCGCACGTCGTTTCCACGTGGGAATTCGAGGGGGTGCGATTACAGTGCACACACGCGTGAGAAACTCGAACGTGCGCGCGTGATACGCATGATGGATCTGAAGAGTTCTTATCCTTTGTATTTGGGCTGTTAGATTAGTCTCTTGATCCGACCGCTAGAAATCGATTGCGCAAGGATAAAAAAGGAGAGCATTAGGGTTTTTGTTAGATAGGATTAAGGCTAAGGATAATTAGATTTAGGCCAGATTGAACAGACCTTGTAATATTTTTGTTTTTTAATTGTATAATGGACTTTTAATTAAACTGTTGGGCTTTTTATTTTATAAAATGAGTTTTATTTTTTATTTTATTTTTATCTAATATTTATTTATTTATTTTTATTTATTTAATTTATATAATAATAATTTAAATAAAAATAAAACGAAAGCAAAGAATAGTAACATAATATTTTGGTTTCTTAATTTATAATGAGAGTAAAAAAATTTAAAGATAATAATATTTTTGGATTTTTTTAAAAAGTATTAAATATAAAAGCAAGGCATAAATAAATTAATGTTTTTGATGTATATATATATATATATATATATATTTTAATAATAAACTAAAGCCCATTGTTTAATATTAACGAAAATTAAAATACGAGTTTAATACCTTAGATAAAATTAATGATTACAATCGTATATTTTATTGTAATTATATTATTCAGAGTATCATTTCCTATTTGATCCCTTTGAATTTCATATTCGAGGTTGCGATCAGATTGACTCATTAAAAAGAATCGATTCAATACATTTCTTATGTACCCATAGGTGCTATATTGGATTTGAATCAGATTTTGACAAAAAATTAATAATAAAATAAAATGAAAATAAATAAAATTTTCGCAAGTGAATATTTACTCTTTCAATATCTAGTTCAATTGTCGGGTTAACTCATGACCTATCAGAATCTGATATGAATATGATAAAAAACAAAACAAAATAAAGATTGTTTATAGCAAGATAACAGATATTATCTAAAAATAGAATCCGCATTTAATTTCTTATATATCCAATATATATACAAACAAGATATACAAATTTTTAATAGATCAGATAAAATCTCAAACCTTATTCAAAGAAATAGTTCCTTTTCACGAGTAAGAAACTGATGTATTTCCACGTGTCACCCTCGTTCCGTATATGAGTTCTTTCGAATTTTTTGTATCGTTTTTTGTGGATTAGCATCTCAAGGTCCTTTGATGGGCATAAAGAAATCGTCTTGGTAAAAACAACCAAACCAATAGTCTTATATTTTTTGTACATAATTCTTGATACAATCTCTTATTTTTTTATCTTCTTGTAGACCCTCTGAATAATTTTTAGGTTGTGCAAACAAAAGAGACTGATGACTTTGAGTTACCAAGCCTAAACTGAGTGAATTTATTTTTTGTCTTGTAACCCTTCATTACTATATATTAGTATATGTCATATTTGTGTTCTTATTTATCCATTTCTTAGCCATCCGATCTTTTTTGGTCTTGGGTGTAACATATATCTATCAAGTGGTACCCATTCAATATCTTTCAATACGATAATTATACGACAAATGGGTCTTTTTATGAGATAACCATGTCCTTAAGCTCGAGGTTTTAGTCTTTTTAGAGTAGTTCCTTCATTTACTGCGACTTGACTAATGACACTGAAAGTTTACTTCGTTTGATAGGTATCGGATTCTCCGTTATAATCTTTCCAATAGTTCATATATGAGCTATAGTTGTTCCATTCCTATTCGTTGTTATATTATTCTACATTCAAATATGGAGATTGACAAAAAAGTATTGCGCTATTTACCAGTGAGTGGTACTATTAGATTGATCTTTTGGTGCAAAATGTTCTTTATTTTAGATAATGAAACTATTCCATTACTACCAACCCAAAGAAATACGACTATATGGAATCCTAAAAACTATTGGGACCGTCGATGCACCCCACGAAACAACAAAACAAAATTACGACAGTCTTTCTAGTGATCCAGTACGTTTAATTTAAAATCAAGAGGAAGAGATGCGATGACTTACATTAGGTTCATTGATAAACAACAAAAACAACAACTACAACTACTACAGTCACGATCATTCAACAATCCGAATCTTTAGCCACCACGAAAAATCGTCTAGGCCTGTACCCAGTTCACCTGGTTGAGAGCACTGTATCTCAAAAACTATTTTCGTGATTTTGGCTTTGGGAATTCGGATTAAGGTTAAAAATGACTGCTAGACCAAAACCTCCCTTTTATATGTGTCACCCAAGAAATTAGGGTTTCTAATCCAAATTTGTTACAAAAAATAATTACTTTAATTATTTCCTTATAAATCGATATCTATATTTAATCTGAATTTGAAAAGGGATACAATTACTTTAATTATATCATTTGATTAAATTCGGGATTAAATATAATCTACTTATATATATATATTTATTGCTACTTTTCAACCAATAGGTGTAACCTTGTAGGCTCATTATAACGTTAGTAATAATATTAGAACAATTTTAATATTACAAACAATGAGTGACATCTAGCAATATATTATTGTCATCTAAGTTACAACAGATCATGATTCGATGTACCATGTCCGTGACCAACTGATGAGTGCATAAAAGTCCTAATTTTTATATCATTTCCCCACTTAATTATTGCTTATAATGGACAGATTTAATGACAATAATGGATAATTTCGCATATTTTTTATATTTCAGCATCCTAACGCTTAATTCATATTCTTATCTATTATTTGGCATAAAACATGTACAATTAATAGTTTTCTCTTAAGACAGGAAACAACTATGCTGGGAATGTCAGATAAGCATGATGGATGCTGGAGACTAAAGCTGAAATACAGATAAGCATCCGCCACGATAGCATTTTAGTGGCCGCGACAACAGATGGAAGATGATAACCGATGCGTAAAAGGTAGAGAATAAAATACCAATTTTAATGGACTTAATGCGAGAAGAAACATAAGTAAAGAAATAGAGTCAAGCCATGGTCAGAGTACGCAAAAATAAAGAAGTCAAAAATGAGTTAAATTAGGAAATAAAATAAAGAGTTGTAATTTAATATGGACATATATTCTTTTCCTTTTAGAACTCTTACCTTTATGGAAGACTTTATCTAGGCTTGGCCTATATAAAGCAATCCCTAGGGCTAGAAACAATAAGTTGTGTTCTCATAGTTAAAACCCTAAGCTGCCGACAAGTTCATCATGTTCTAAACCTCCATCGAGGTTTAGGTTGTTTGTGGAGTAGTTGGGGAAGAAAGTTGTATTTTATTTGAGACTTATTAATGCAATCTTTATTTTCACAGTTTATTCTCTCTTGGCTTTTACTCTTCTTTGCATATGAGCTCGAAAGATAAGTATGTGAGGAAAAATTTATTTTTCTAACATCAGGAGAGTTAGACTCACGAAACGAGAGAGTGCAATCTTTACTCA
Source organism: Abelmoschus esculentus (assembly GCA_035048815.1). Lineage (NCBI taxonomy): Eukaryota > Viridiplantae > Streptophyta > Magnoliopsida > Malvales > Malvaceae > Abelmoschus > Abelmoschus esculentus. The sequence goes on from JAUCBN010000003.1 coordinate 17,857,045, forward strand.
AAGACATCGACTAATTCGCAAGGGTTTCAACGACTAAAAAGACGTATATCATCGGTTGTTGTTCATCCTTGATTCATATAAGGATTCATATAAGGACGCATATCAAGACATTGATTTCAATAGTTCTCCGAATTAAGGATAAGGAGGAGACATATAAGGATTCTTTGTCGAACTGTTAAAAATTGAGTTGTCGACAAGGCATAACCCCACCGAGGCAGCCAAGGCGATCCTTCGTGCGACCCACGGCGGCGACAAGTCAACCCATTGCGTTAATAAGTGGATAATAAGTGCAACTGGATTCCCTTCTACAAAGCAATCAGCCTGGCCTTATTCCTATCATTGAGATTTTCTATATTTATTTAGTTTATTTATTTAGTTTATTTACTTTATCTTCATCACTATCAAATTACTCGTGTTTTTATTTTTTTAAGTACAGAATTAACGTGCAGCCAAGGGAGATCCAGTCTCCGTGAGATCGATATATAAAGTATTACAATTTGACAAAAGAGGTGGAAAGCTTTGAATATAAGCATAAGACTCCAAAGCTCACGTCAAAATTGGCGCCATTGTCAGGGACTGACGTTCAACCTAATTGCAATTTATTTCTACATCCCTTTCTTTTTATTTTTATTCGATATAATCGGGGTTGTTCTGTTATATGACCAGGTCTAATCTATCTGCAGACGATTATCCTTTTGATCCCGAAATCGAGAGAATCGCAAGGAACCTTCAACAAAGGTTACGCAAAAGGATGAATCCAGCACCTGGCTAGCAGGGGAACAACGCTGGCATAAATGCCGCCGAGGCAATCAACCCGATCATATTCGTAGTTGTCGATCCAAACGACCTTCCTCGGCAAGAACGTATTCGCACTGTTCGTGATTATCTAGAGGATGATTTGGATGGATTGACACCTATCTTCGTTATGCCAAACATCGAAGTAGAACATTTTAAATTAAAATCGGTAATGTTCAACATAATCAACACTCTAGGTCAATTTAAAGGTTCGGCTAATGAACATCTTTAGAATTTTAACCATTAAGTTAATAAATGAATTTTGGGACCGTAAATTTATTAATTAACTAAATATCAGTTTTTTATTAATTATTTTCCTTTAAAAATAAAAATTTAAATCAATAGTAATAAATAATAAAACAAAATTACAAAATAGCATAACTGAACTAAACAACGAAGTTTTTGCTAACTTCATGCGAAAGTTTGACCCCACGCATAGTAATTACTAAATTAAAAATCATATTTTTATGTGAAAAATTATATTTTTCAATTTTATATTTCATTTATTACAGTTTTACTTTTTAAAACAATATATATAATTAAGAAGTAAATCATTATTTTGCCAAACTGGGAATATAAATGTTTTTTCATTAATTATTTTTTTAAAAAAACTGTAAACATAAAAGAAAGCCCAAAGGGAAGAGCCAATAGGTAGAAGGAAGAAAAGTAGTAGCGCCGTTCACCTTTGGAGCCAAAACTCCTCAATTTTTCCTGAGAAAGTGACAGAAAATAATGCTCCAACAAAGCTCAATGGCAGTGTTCTCGAGCTCCACCGCTGAACCGGTTTTGGCTTTCAGGCCATCTCAGTTTCTTTCTCGGCCAGCAACGCTTCCCTCATTCGGCTTCTTCTACAAGGTCGCCGCCGCCAAGAACCACCACCGCAATCGTCGCCTCCGACACTCTTCTTATTCTTCAAAGCTCTCCATTCCCATCCTCGCTTGCCGCACCTCGCGTGACTCTCACGAGACTGACTTCTCTCGCAGGACCGATTTCTCTCGCAGGTTTTATTTTATTCTTCGAATAATTATTCAATTGATCACTTTTTTCTTGACTTTATGCATTTCCAATGAAAAAAGAAAAACATAATTTCTGGGTCTTTTTTATTTTTATGAATTATTTACGTTCAAGTATTTTCTTTTTGGTAGGAGGGATGATGCTCCTCCGGTTCATGGACTATCCGAAACGATTTTGGGTGTATTAGGAGGAGGCCAATTGGGTCGTATGTTATGCCATGCAGCGTCCAAGTTGGCCATTAAAGTCATGGTTTTGGACCCTTCAGAGAATTGCCCCGCCAGTGCCCTGGCTTATGATCACATGGTTGGCAGCTTTGATGACAGTGCTACTGTTCAAGAATTTGCTAAAAGGTCCAAATTTGATGCTGTACTGATTGCCTTTATTTGTTCTAAATGGAGTATTTACATTCATAATCTGTTTCTTGGTAGTTAGATGTGGAGTTTTGACTGTCGAAATCGAACATGTTGATGTTGCCACTCTAGAGAAGCTCGAACAACAAGGAGTGGATTGTGAACCTAGAGCTTCTACCATTCGAATTATCCAAGTAATTCCATGAAAATGTTTTTAATAAATTGCATCAATTTCATCTTTCTTTTGATAATTGTAAGCATGATTAATGCTAATCATGATTACTTATGATGCTGGATTTACTATCTTACAGGATAAATATCTCCAGAAAGTTCATTTTTCGCGGCATGGTATTCCACTTCCTGAGTTTATGGAGGTTGTATTCTATTTTTTAAGGGGATCATTTTATTGTGTTAATGTCATTAAAAGTTATATGGATATATTGATTTCACTGTACTGATAAAACAGATTGATGATCTAGAAGGAGCCAAGAAAGCAGGTTTACAATTTAGCTATCCTCTTATGATTAAGAGCAAAAGATTAGCCTATGATGGGCGAGGAAATGCTGTTGCGATGAGTGAAGAGGAGCTTCCTTCTGCCATAGATGGTAATGATTCTTGAACATGCTATTAGAGAGGATGTTTCAGTATCGTTTTTCCTTATTCATCTCTTACCTTTCATTTTTTTTTGAAATCATAAGATTTCTCTAAATATTTGTCAAAAACTAAAATCTCATTTTTGGCTACAATTCCAAATCTGTTGGACCTCATACCTACTGTAATCTGTATATATGTTAACTTTATCAATCTTTACAGAAGTTCACTTCTAGTTTGATGTAGATGTTTTGCATGGTGGTTGTCACTCGAGACTGGAGAAGTTGTCCTGTTTCTTTCCTTTCCTTTAGTAGCATCTAATTTTGACCTATACCCAGTTTGTAAATTTATTATAAAGTTAAGCACTTACTTTTCCAGTTTAATGAATTTTCATCTTTACTGCAGCTCTTGGTGGATTTGGCCGTGGCTTGTATGTTGAGAAATGGGCTCCGTTCGTCAAGGTGGATGTCTAGAATGTACTATTGACTTATTTATTAACATTTTCCCTTTTTTTTTTCATTTACGTATCTTGATAACTTCATGCTCATTTTGTCGATGTGGTATGCTCCAAACTGCCTGATACGATAAATAGAGGTAATTGCTATTTGTGTATGGATATTATTCTCAAATGAACTGATATTGGTTTTAGGAGTTGGCTGTCATTGTAGCAAGAGGAAGAGATAACTCTATCCTGTGTTATCCAGTTGTTGAAACTATTCACAAGTAAGACATTCAGTTTTCTTTCTTTTTTTCACTTTACCTTATTTAGTATATGATAATTAAGTTTTATGTGATTTTGTTAACATACTACTTGTGAGGAGCTCAGCAAGTCATTCAATATGAACTATGATTGTAAATTTGTGAGTTCTTATAGGGAAAACATATGTCACATTGTTAAGGCACCTGCTGACGTGCCATGGAGGGTTAGAAAACTTGCCAGTGATGTTGCACAGAAAGCTATCAATTCGTTAGAAGGGGCTGGTGTCTTCGCAGTGGAGTTGTTTTTGACCAGGGATGGCCAGGTGTACATCTGCTAATTTTTTGAGTGTCTAATTCCATTCTTAGATGGCCAGATATAATTCAGCAATTTACGCCTTACTTACCTATTTTTCTTTCAACTAGATTCTACTAAATGAAGTTGCTCCAAGACCTCATAATAGCGGTCATCACACTATTGAGTCCTGCTATACATCACAGTTTGAACAGCATTTGCGGGCTGTTGTTGGTCTTCCTCTCGGTGATACTTCCATGAAAACTCCAGCTGCTATCATGTACAATCTATTGGGTGAGGATGACGTAAGTTCCTTCCCTTCCAACTTTGTGTTTCTCGTGATAAACTAAAAAGTTTATACACGAGTATAATTTACTGACGATTTCTGTTTTCCTTATGCTTACAGATAGTGAAATGGTTTATCAGATTTGAGTTGCACTAAGAATTGTATGGTTTCAGGGTGAGCCAGGTTTCAAAATGGCAAATCAAATTTTAGCAAGGGCACTGGAGATTCCAGGGGCTACTGTTCATTGGTACGATAAACCAGGTTGAGTCTGCTTCAAGTTCCCTCGAGCATATTATTCCCGTCGTCTTTTTCTTTCTTTCTCGTACACATGGTCTTGTTAATTGTCTAACATGATTCCCCACCATCACCACCAGAAATGCGAAAGCAAAGGAAGATGGGTCATATAACTCTTGTTGGCCCTTCTGTTGGTGTTGTGGAAGCACGGCTGAAATCAATGCTGAAGGAAGAAGGTTATGAAAATCCGAGTGAAGGTCAGTTGGCTAGAGTTGATGCTTGAACTTCAGTTTTGTTGTCAGTTTGTTTCTTCTTGCACTTATTGAGTGCAAATTTAATGAAAGTCCAGACAGAAATAGGCTGACATAACTGAAACTGAACTGTGTAGAGATTTGAAACTACCGTTGCTTAGTTTTACTGATGTATTGCTCCCTTTTTGTCGCTAAATGCAGTTGCACCACGTGTTGGGATTGTAATGGGTTCGGATTCTGATCTTCCAGTTATGAAGGATGCGGCAAGAATCTTAAATATGTTTGGGGTGCCTACCGAGGTAGCATTTTTTATAGCTTGGAATTTTCATTTCAAATTATGCATTTCCACTTTGATTTCATTGATTAATTTATTTACAGGTTCGGATAGTCTCAGCACACAGGACCCCTGAACTGATGTACACTTATGCCTCCTCTGCGCGGGAGCGAGGCATCCAGGTTATCATTGCTGGTGCTGGTGGTGCAGCTCACTTACCAGGCTAGTTATATATAAAATGATTGTTTAACCTCGTTATCCAAAATGCATCAGCTATGTTAGCGACATTAATAAGACCTGTTTTGAATTATAGGTATGGTAGCTGCACTTACACCTTTACCTGTTATCGGTGTTCCAGTCCGTGCCTCTACATTAGATGGAATAGATTCACTCTTATCAATCGTGCAGGTAAACTCAAACTTGTACTTGACATTTACATTTCCCAAATGATGGATGTTAGTTTATACTCATTTTATGATACAGATGCCAAGGGGTGTTCCAGTCGCGACGGTTGCAGTAAACAATGCGACAAATGCAGGATTGCTAGCAGTAAGAATTTTGGGAGTCGGTGATGCTGATCTATGGACAAGGTAGGTTCCCTTCTCTCAATATATAACTGAAAAATGGATGTGTTCAAACTTGAAACACCGTGAATTCTAATTTTGATCCGTGTTCTGAAACAAACTTATTGCCAGAATGAACCAGTATCAAGAAGACACAAGGGACTTTGTCTTGTCAAAAGCCGATAAGCTACGAAAAGACGGTTGGGAGAATTATTTAAATCAGTAAGTGTAACGAAACACTCGATTTTCTGCAATTTTTTGGGGAAATTCACCATAAACAAGGAAGATCTAATGACAACTCATGTCATGAACTTTTTTACTTGAGACATCATAGCTACAACCTGTCCAAACAAGTTGGAAAAATAACAGAAAATACAACAGAAGAATTGGAGGGGAAAGGGTACTCTTTTGTTGTAGTAAGACAATTCTTTTCTTGTCTCTGATTGAGTTAATAACTTTGTTTTTGTTTAAGTGAGGTTCAGTAACTTGTTATTTGTTAATGGAGATTAATAATCTCATGTCCAAGACATCGATTTTGTACTGATTTATGAATTTAGCTTTGAAGCAAGAAAAAATGGAATGAGTTTCTGCAAAGTAACAGGCAGATGTACCAAATAAGTTTTGCTCATGTTTTTATTTTTTAATATTTATTTTTATTACTATTTATAATCCTCTAAACGTGTTTTTTGAATTTTTTTTTATTTTTTTATTTTTTAAATTTAGGTCTATTGTGTATTTGTTTTATGTTATAATTTTATTTTTTAAGATTATTTTAATTTTAATTTTTAATGAAATTTAGACGATATATTATTAAAAAATCTCTAAATTAATTTATATAAAATTAAAAAATTATATCTATTATTCATTAATACAGATTATTATATTTGTGACATCGTCTAATATTATAAATATTCATGTAAGCTTCCATGAAATAAAATCCGAAACTCAGTTTGAATAAAATACGTTGGTCCACTTCCTTGGGAGATACTTATGAAATTTTAAGTATAACATACGTATACAAAATCACATGACATGGACTACTTCAACTTTGACTCACAAATACAACGATATACATACGTATATGAAATCTTATTTTATGGTTTACACTTAAATTTTATTATTATATGAGTTAAAATTCAATACACAGTCGATATAAAAATATTATACAAACATGTATATTTTAATTTCAAAATATAAAATCTAAACTTCTGTCCCTAAATTCTAAACACCAAATCAAATCTCTTAGCCCCCAAATTATCTCATTTGTGAAATATTTTAATTTTTCATCAGTTTAAGAATAATAATCTTTTATCATATTTAATTACGATTAATTAGGGGCGGTTTAAAGATTTTTGGGGCCTTGTGCAATTTATTAAAACGTGTCCCTTAGAAATAATTATTCATAACTTACACTAATTCTAAAAATGTGACCCTTAGAAGTAATTGCCCTTCTTAGGGCCTTGTGCGGTTGATTTTATTGCGCTTGTCCAGAAACTCACTAGTTCTATAAAAACAATAGAAATAGAAATAATCAAAAAGATCCTAGAATCAATTATCGCATTTAACATATAATTATAACGTAGAATTTTAAAATTAATATCATCTAATGAATGTAGTTTATCAAAATTTTAGGTCCCCTCTTTTTTAGGGCCCCTATGCGGTCGCTCCTATCGTGCCTGTCCAGAACCCCACTACGACTAACGTATAAATAAAAATATTTTTTTTGATAAATACCACTGAATTTTTATTAAATCCATAGAAAAATTATAATTACATAGCAATCAAGAAATAAAATAATTGGATTAAACAATCCAAAATTCTTATAACCAAAAACAAAGAAAAATTAATATTTCTATGGAGATAAGCATACCAATAAAATTCAGAAGCTTCCTAAATCTCCTTATCCCTGCCCAAATGAGACGCATAGTGAAGAAAGAAGGAGTTGTAGGCGATCCAAACTGTCATGCAAAAAGTTGTGCTACTCAGGACTGATTTTATCGGCAAACAACCATCAACCGATTGGGGATAAATCTTTTTAAGTGACCACCAAAAAAACAAAAATCAGAAACTAACATCAATTGAATCTCGATGAGAACAAAAATCGATTGTTAGGGTATGTTGAAACATGCTACGAAGACAAATGAATCAAAACACAAAACAATAACAAAAACATGTCAGAACAAAAAAAAACGTGTCACAAGGATAGAAAGAGCGTGCTATAGAAGCAGAGATTCTTATTAAAATTAAAAACAAAAACAAAGAAAATAATATATTCGATGGTCGACAACTAATACTAGGATTGATTGCCGACCATTGATCAAAGAGATTGATCAAAGTGAAGAACAATTATGATTTTTTTTAAATACAAATATTTTTTATATGGGCATGAACATAGCCACATGTATAAATGAGGTGTTTGTTGATACTATTTTTATTTTTTTTTCCTATATAATTTACATATAAAAAATAAAAATATATACGAATAACACCCTTTAAAAATAAAATCCTTAAATATCGTTAAAAATAATACCCCTAAATAAATTCATGGTTGCCCCTTTATATATTTGGGTTAATATTTAAAGCACAAATGGTAAAAAAAAAACTTTTTCCCTCAAGTACATGTAATTGATTTTTAATTGTAAAAATCTAATACCCTAAATTCTAAACATTTAAATCTTAAATTCTAAATTTAATACCTAAAATCATAAATTAAAATCCTAAACCTAAAATAAACATAGTTATAATATAAAAGTGAACTATACAACTAGTAGTGCATCAAACAATATGTATATAGGCTAAACAACGAAGGTCATTTAATTACGAGTAAGGTTAATTTGGATAATCTAATTATTAAAAGTTATACTTGAGTCATTCAATTATGGGTAATATTACACTTGGGTCTATTTAGTGGATCAAACAATCGAATTTTGCCAAGAGGGGGTGAATTGAAAATTTAAAAAATTTGTGGAAGATAAGAAAAATGGGAAAAATAAAGAACACATGATTTATAGTGGTTCAAGCTTCGAACAAGATCTACATCCACTACCTTAGCTCTTACTAAGGATTTTCAACCCAATTCACTAATGAATTCGATCTTTTTCTTGGTTTAGGGGATAACCGTTATAAATCTAATCAATCTTTCTACCTAAAGATTGATTCAACCTCACAAGGTTACAAATAAGAAGAATAACAAACTTTTGTTTTCCTTACAAAATAATTTTGCCCAATGACAAACAAGAACACTCCCCAAACTCAGAAAATAGATTACAATGAAACAACTAAGAGTTAGGTGTACAAAGATATTCAATAAGACACTTTTGAGTTGAACTTGATGCTTGGATGTTTTCTTTGTAATCAATAGTTGTTGTTGCTGCTTGAATTGCTTGATTTTATACTTTCTCATTGATTTCTAACCGTTGAAATGGTTGAGAACATAAATCTGAACGTCGGACCTTCATCTTCCCACTATAAATACACTTCTGCAACTACCAATATTGAAACACGGGGTACCTATATCGAAACGATATCAAAATAGAAAGAGTTGTGTGAAATTTAATAAGGGTATCAAAATACGTGGTCAGCGTATCAAAAAGGTCTGTCTTTAAAATAAATGCGTATCGAAACAACTACAGAGTTGTATTGAAATACGTGGTTAGCGTATAAAAATGATCTATCTTTAAAATAGGGGCGTATCGAAACAAATACAAAGTTGTATCGAAATGTTTTGGTTCTACCAAAATGTAACATCCCGATTTTGGTCTTAGGAGTTATTAGACTCTAAACTAGGATTAGTTTCGGGTTAATTTTAATTAAAGAGATGATTTTTACAAAAGTTTACAATATTGACAGAAACGCCATTAATGAAATTTATAAGGGATTTGAAGAATCAAAACACCATTTTTCTCATCTTCTTCAAAACTAAGTTAAAAACTCTCTAAAACCCCCATTCTTTGTTTCTTCATCATCCAACATCATTCAAGATCTTTTTGAAAAGGTAATTTCATATTTGACTTGTTCTTTTAATTTCCTATCTTTTGATAGTTAAAAATTCTATTTTTATCAAGTCTTGAAGAATCTCTATTTTTCAAAGTTTGATGAGAAAAATGAGGATTTTGTTAAAATTTCGAATAGGCTTAGTAAAACAAAGTTTAAGGATGCTTTTGAACTCTTTAATGAAGTTAAAACATGTTAGGAAAATAGTTTAATCTTAGCAAACCCGAAACTAGTCTTAGGGAGGATTTTTAGAGTTGTTGTGGTTGAGTTTTTGGTTGGGTTTTGTTGAAAATTAGAACCTTGGTAGGTGTTTTTAGAATGTTAAAGGATGGATGTTGAGTAGTTAAGTGAGGTAGATGATTGAATTCCCGAAGTGGCTGTAGTAGACAATTTTTGAAAGTGGAAAATGAGTGTTTTTAGGGTATTTTAGTGTGGAAATAAAGGGCTGATGGTTATACTATATATGAGTGATGTTTTGGACATGTTTTGAAGTGTTTTAGGTGTTTAAATTGAAGGATAATGGCTGCGTTTTGCTTATAAACGAAAAATGAGAATATTTGGGATGAATTTGGCTTTGAATTGTTGAGAAAATATTATGGATTTGTGAGCTGATGTAAAAAAGTGAATTTGAGGTTGATTATGAGGTTAATAGTTTAATTTTGGTTGGTTTGAAGTAGCATATTTGATTCCGGGTGATTCGAGTGTAATTTTGGAAGGTTCGGGACTCGATTTGACTACCGTTAGAGTTGTGTGGTGAGTGGAAAAATGTTTTGAACTTGGTTTTGGTTCAAGGAAGATTTTGGGAGTTTGGATTAGGCTTGATAAGCTAGTCCAAACTCAAGAGTAAGATCTAACCATTTTACTTACCTTGTATGCTTGTTAGATGGTAAAGATTAGAAAGCTTGTTGTGTTTAATTGCTGTCGATGGTATGTTAATTGTTATGTTGAGTTGTATTGATTATTTATTGATTAATGACATGTTAATATGCCATGTGAGATATTTGTAAGGTAACTATAAGATGTTGCAGGTTATGCTTGTAAGTGGCAAGTAAGACCACTTGAGTATGGTAAGAAATATAGCCGGGTGCCTATGTAAGATCGGTAAGAGGCGTAAGATGTAAGATTTTTAAGATAATATTGTGGTAATGATGTTGGCATTCGTTGAGTCATACCGGGTATAATTGGTCGAATAATAGGATGTAAGAATAGTGCACAATGAGACAAAATTCACATACATGTCAGATAAAACTTGTATACGTGTAAGATAAATTCAGCCATGTTAGATAAATTCGTATGCGTATAAGACGTTTCCGCATATCCGTGTATAATAACCGAGTTTCCCAACATACTTATCTTAATTGCTTTGAATATGTGTTTTATGTTATGTTATGGACTTTGATTGCTCTCATAAGTTGTAAGATGCTATGATGTATGATGTACAAAATGATGTTAGTCTTTATTTTCAAATAAACCTTAAACCCTGCATTGTCTTAGTTACGTTTTTGAGTTCTGCTCACAAGCATTTATGCTTACACTCTTGTTTTTCGATAATGCAGTTCGTTAGCACGGTGCGAGGAAGGGCGTTCAAGCGTGTTGCTCATTAGCTCAAGTATGATTTAGTTATAGTAATGTATTAGCTACTAATGAGATATGCTATGTTGTTTAGGAGCGTTGTTTGACTTTTATGTTGACTTATATTTTGGATGATTTCATACATGGTTTATATTCAAAACTCTTCAAGTTTGGACACCTGTAACAAAAACACAAGTTTTAGTTCTTTGTTATATCAAAATCAAATTTAGTTTTATAGTGTCTCTCTATTATGTGTAATATTATATTTGAGTCACCCTTCATATTTAAAAAATATATCAATTTAGTCATTTTTCTTGCAAATCACATGTATACCCTTGTTAACACTAGAGTACGTCATTTGAAATCATTAATTAATTTAATACACAAATTAATATATAACTTTTAAATATGAAGGGCGGCTCAAATATAACCTTACCCACAATTAAGGACCCAAGTGTAACCTTACTCATAATTGAGCGACTCAAATATAACTTTAAATAATTAAGTGATACAAATGTAAAATATTCATAGTGTAAAATATACATGGGTTATGATCCATTCATATTAAGGGTGAAAAAAATGATTCGAAAAATCGAATATTTTTGACTCAACTAGAGGCAAAAAAAAACTTAACTCAGTTTGACTCGAATCAAAATTTCATAAACTCGAATAACTTAAAATTTTTCATAATTACGGGGAATAATTGCATATTAACTTCTTTAATTTTATTTTTAGTTCATTCTTTTTTTTCTTTTTACCTTTTAATTTATCATTATTTTTGTTTGAAAATTACCTAGATAAGAATGAGGGTTTTAGTGAAGCCTGTGATTTAATAAAATTATATATTCATACCTAAACGATTTGATGCTGCTGATGATAATTTAAAATCTTATTTACACATATAAAAATAATATGAAGAAATATGTATATAGATATAAAGATAAAGTCATTTAAATTGTAATCAAATTATATTATAATATTATAAATAATAAAATTAAAATTTATACATAAACTCGAAAAATAAATCAACTCGATCTCGCTAAAATCGAATCAACTCAATTTTTTTTAAAATCATTCAAATTACAAAATATAATGACTCAACTCGAATAACTCAAAATTTTTTTAACTTGACTCGCTCGAACGCTCACCCATAATTTAGACACTATAAACGTCATAGTTTTATAGTATTTGGATCATTGAATGAAAAAGATTAAACAAATTTGGGGGTATTGTTTAATTTTTTAGGCATATAGGGATACTTAGGGGATTATTTGGGATTAGCAGTAAGCCAAGCTAACGGCTCAAATGGGAGAACGCCACCTCCTAGCAGTGTGGTGCAGGAAAAAGCCACCAAAGAGTGGTGAGGTGCAGGGGAGATTCCCTGCATGAAGCATGCAGACTGGCTACGTATATTCATGCACTGAGAATACCACCATTTAGTGGCGAGGTGCAGGTACGAAGATTTCCTACATAAACCATATAGGCTGAGTAGAGCACGTCACCAAGGGGTAGCAAGGTCTCATTTTTATATTTATTTTAAATTTATATATATACATGATAATGTGTTTTTTGAAAGTTTTTATGTTGTTTTTACATGCATGAAATTTGAAAGAGTAACTAAAAAATTTAAGTGATCTTTTATAACATGAGTTTATCAACAATTTATGAGACGGAATCCCTATTTGGTCGTTGGAGTGAATTTGTTGATGATTTTAGTAAAGATGAAGAAAATATTATTCCGATTAAAACAATAATACAACATTTGTATAAATATATATCTATGCATAAACAATAACCCTAAATATAAAGTAATCAGAAAAATCAATAACATAATCTAACAAACTTAATTTTATATTCTAATAAAACATAATTTATAAAATAATTTATAAAAAATAAAAAATAAATAAAAGAAAAATCAACAACAAAAATAAATCAACAACCCTATTTATAAAATTAATAAAATAAACTTACTCTTTGAATCAATTAAAGAAAATCAAGAACGATCTATCAATTTTATAAAAATCTCGCAAATTTTACACTTACACTCTCAAGCTTCTCGGATTAAAGCATATACAGAGAAACAAACACACTACATGTAGCTTATATATAACCACGAATCTCCCGCTTGAAAAATAATAAAAGACCACCTCACCACCTTTTGGTGACGTGATCCTGTTACTAGCAACTTTTTGACCATTGATCACCGGTACCATGCATTCCCAAAGTTAGCTCTCTGTATGTATATTACAAAAAAATAATAATTAAAGACCACCTCACCCACAAAAGGTGGCGTGGTTCCATTTTTTTTATTAACACATGTGACAAGCAATTTTTTTACATGCATTGACCGGTGCAACATGCATGTGACCTCACCAGGTCTAGATGGTGTGTATGCATAAGACCTCGCCAAGTCTAGGTGGCGTGGTACTGTAGCCACTATAACCCCATTCCCAGCCGTGGCTAAGCCGACTTAAGGGAAAAAGGTAAACCTCACCACTAAGAGGTGGCGTTGTAAGGGTCCTATTTTTTATACCATTTTTTTACTCGTTTATTGTTAATAAAGGACAGATTTAAGGGCAATGTGGGATAATTCTGCTTATTTTCTATATTTCAGCATCTGAATACTTAAATCATGAATTTATCTATTATTTGGCATAAAACAGATTCATTTGATAGTTTTCTTTCTTAGACAGGAAACTACATCATAGGAATGGCCAAACAAGAGGATGGATGCTGGAACTAAAGATGGAATGCAGATAAGCACTCGCTATGACAACACTTGAAGGCTGCGGCAACAGACTGAAGATGACAACTAGTGCTCGACAGAGAGAAAAAGGTGCCAATTATAACGAACATAAAGTGAGAGAAAGCCAGAGAAGATAAAAGGAGTCAAGCCATGGTTAAAGATCAACGCGGGAAAAAGGATTTATTTTAGGAAATAGAATAAAGTGTCATAGTTTAATAAAAAGTTATATTCTTTTCCTTCTAAAACTCTTTCCTTATGTGAAAGACTTTAACCTAGGCTTGACCTATATAATCCACCCATTAAGGTTAGAAAAGAGAGATCGGATTCTCAATAGAAAAACCTAAAGCCACCGACTACATCATTATGATATAATTCCCCTTTGAGGCTTAGATTATTTGTGGAGTTATTGGGGAAGAAAGTTGTATTATATTTGATATTTATTAATGCAACCTTTATTTTCATAGTTTGTTCTCTCTTGACATTTACTCTTCTTTGTATACGAGCTCAGTAAGATAGTATGTAAAGAAAAACCTATTTGTCTAATATCGATAGAGTTAGGCTTACAAAACGAGAGAGTACGGTCTTTGCTTAAGGGCATCGACTAATCCGTAAGAGTTTCAGCGACTAAAAGGATGTATGTGTTTGGTTGTTGTTCATCTTGTATTCACACCGGGAGATAACATCAAGATATGGATTTCAACAGTTCTCTGAGTTTATAGATTAGGAGGAGACATACAAGGATGCTCTGTCGAACTATGAAAAGTTTAGTTGTCGACAAGGTATAACCCCGTCTAGGTAGCTACGACGACCCTTAGTGCGACCCGCCGCCGAGGCGGCTGGTCAACCTATTGCATTCATAAATGGATAATAAGTACAACTGGATTCCCCTCTACAAAGCATTCAACCTGGTCTTACTTCAATTATTATTATTCTTATTCTTTATTTAGTTCTTAATTTACTTACTTTAGTTATCTCAACCATCCAAGTACTTGTGTTTTTACTTTTATAAAGTGCAGGTTTTAAGAAGTAGTGAGGTCGGTCCAGTCCTTGTGAGTTCGACAACCTTAAATACTACAACTTGACGAAAGGTGGAAAAGTATAGAACTTCTAAGCCCTCACCAAATTAGGCGCCTTTACTGGGGACTGGAGTTCAACTTTACTGCTAATTATTTCTGCACACTTTTATTTTTATTTTTATTTTAGTTTTTTCTTAACTCAATAGGGTTGTTTTGTGTATGACCATGTCCAACCCGTCTAAAGGCCAATACCCATACGATCCGGAAATAGAAAGAATAGCGAGACGCCTGAAACAAAGGGTAAGAGAATGAATAAATCCTGCACCTGACCAACAGAACTACGCTGGAATGAATGCTGCCGAGGCAGACAACCGCGGCGCATTCGCAGTTGTTGATCCAGCAAACCTTCCAAGATAGGAACGCGTACACACCGTTCACGATTATTTGGAGGAAGACTTGGATGGATTAACTCCTGTTGTTTTGCCTAATATCGAGGGAGAACACTTTGAGCTTAAACCGGTCATGTTCAACATGATCAACGCCTTATGTAACTCACTTAAGTTGTCATGAGTCTCTGTCGAAATCCTGAAATTAAAATTGTTTCCCTATTCACTGAGGGATAGGGCAAAATCTTGGTTAAACAACCTCCAGCCTAGATCGTTGAACTCATTGACAAAACTATATACCAACATGACAAATAAATTGAGAAACGACATAACATCATTCAGACATGAAGAAGATGAGTCTATGTATAAGTCTTGGGAAAGATATCGAGAACTATACAGAAAATGCCCCATGCTTGGATTACATGAATGGAAACAAGTGTCAATCTTTTACAATGCAGTTAAAACTCCCAAGAGAATGATGCTTGATGCTTTCGCCAATGGCACCTTACTAGACCGCCCACCCCATGAGAGTCTAGAGATTCTAGATAGATTAGCAAAGAATGACTATTAAGACCCAACCACTAGAAGAGGAATAACATGACGAGGTATGACAAATCTCGACTCTTTAGATTCTATCCTAGCTCAACTATCAACCTTGACAAATATGGTAAAGGATCTACAAAAGTCGAGTCATGTTCGAGAAGTAAAGACAATCACTATTTTCTGTGAAACATATGGTAACAATCAACTCGAACGAATACCCGTAAAATCCAAAATCCACTTTCTATGTTGGAAATTTCAATCGGAATAATATGTCCAACAATTATAATCTAACATGGAGAAAATACCCGAACTTCTCTTGGAGTAACCCCAACAATTCACTAAACCCGCAACATCAACCTTTGCAAAATACCGGATTCCAGCAGAATAACAGAATTGTTCAACAGTAGATGCCGCATCAAGCATTGCCACAGCAGCAAACGACAGATATCCAAACTTTGGAAAATACGCTGCAAATGTTCATGGCTCAGACTGATGCTTATATTGCCAATACAAATAAATTCATCCAAAGAGTCGACACATTCATAGACAGAGCAAAGATAAGAATGCAAAATAATAAATATGCTCTCAAAATGCTAGAAATTTCAGTAGAACAGATGGCACAATAGATGAAAAGTCGACCTATAGGAGGTCTACCCAACGATACTAAAGTCGCTAGAACCGGTCCACATGAACAGTGTAAAGCTATATCCATCAGAAATGGCTTACAACTGAAGGACCTTGAAATACCTGCTTGGACAATAGGTAAGAACCCTGAGATAGTAGCCCCAAAGAAAGCTACTGAAACTGCCGAAACTGCCGACGATGATGCCGTAGCAGAAGATGCCGTAGCCGCACCACATATTTGATTTCAATGCTCTGAAAAGATTGAAGATCTACGATTACCACCAACATTCCCATAAAGGCTGAAACAACAAAATCAAGAATACAAGTTTAAGAAGTTCTTAGATATTCTTAAACAAATACATATTAATATACCTTTGGTGGAGGCAATTAAACAAATGCCCAACTACGCTAAGTTCCTTAAGGATATCATATTCAAGAGGAAGAAAATTAGATAATTTGAAATTGTTGCCGCGATAGAAAGGTATGTGGCAATGCTGCATAATAAAGCCACAACAAAATGAAAAGATCATGGTAGCTTTATCATACCACGTTCTATCGGAGAACAATATGTGGGTAAGGAATTGTGTGACTTAGGTGCCAGCATCAACCTTATGCCTAAGTCAGTTTTCCAGAAGCTAGACATCAGGCAGACAAAAACAACCATGGTGATGCTGCAATTGGCAGATCACTCTTACGTGCAACCGGAAGGAAAAATAGAGAATATCCTGGTAAGAGTATATAAATTCATATTTCCTGTTGACTTCTTAATTTTAGATTGTGAAGTAGATGAAAACGCCCCAATCATCTTGAGAAGGTCGTTCCTAAACACAGGCAAAACATTGATGGACTGTAAAAAAGAAGAATTGGTCATACGGGTGAATGATCAACAAGTAAAGATCAATTGTTCAAAACTCTAAGACATCCAAAAGAACCAGACGAGTGTCAACAAATCAAAGTCAAAACTGAATTTAACTTCAATGTAGAAACGGACTGCCTGAACAAGACCTGCCAAGGCAACCACAATCGAAGGCAGCGTACCCCCTGATCAAAAGTTCACAAGAAAGAAATCACCTGACGAGGAAACATCAATTGGGACATTAACTTCTCCTTTACTGAAAAGGGGGAAGATGATTACTTCTGGAGATGCATTCTACTGCACTCCGCCAGTAACCTAATTTCTATCTTACTATCCTTACCTTATTTTTATGTTTTAAGAATTAGATTTTTAGCTTTTCAGTTTTAGGAATTAGATTTCAATTTTTGCAATTTAGTTTTTAGAATTTTAAATATTGATGAGTACTCAAAACTCCTCATTTTTCATATCATTTTCCCACTCGTTTATTGCTAATAAAGACAGATTTAAAGGCGATAATGGATATTTCTGGTTATTTTTCAAATTTCAGCATTCGAACACCAATTTTATGAATTTATCTATTATTTGGCATAAAACATATACATTTGATAGTTTTCTCTCTTAGACAGGCAACTATATTATAGAGACGGCCAAAGGAGAAAATAGATGTTGAGTTGCAGATGAAGCGCCCGCCACGATAGTACTTTGGAGGCCGTGGCAACAGCGTAAAAGATAACAACTGGTGCTCGACAGAAAGAGGAAAAAACACCGATCTTAACAGACAAAGAGTAAGAGAAAGAAGAATCCCAGTTAAGAGGTGAAGCCTATTTCAAAGTCAACCGTAGGAAAGAAGAGATATTTTAGGAAATAAGAATAAATTAATACAGTTTAATTAGGAATTAGATTTCTTTCCCTTTTAGAACTCTTTCATTGCATGGAAAGATCAACTTAGGGCTTGGTCTATATAAGGCACTTATTAGTTCTAGGTTTAGTGTGGAGTCGAGACGGATTCTTACTTTTATATACCTTTAGCCCCCGCCTCCATCATGTTCTAAATCTTTCAGAGGTTTCAATTGTTTGTGGCGTAGTTGGTGATGAAGGTTATGTTATGTTTGATATTTATCAATGCAAAACTTATTTCATAGTTTATTTGTAACCCCCTTAGCCCGACCTAGACCGAACCAACACTAATGGGTTACACGGGGAATATCAAACCAAACCCGCGAAGGTTCGATTCAATAAACAATCCTAAAAACGTTATATATTTTTTTCTTCTAGATGCATAATTGTATTCCTATATGTCAAGGTCTCATACAAGGCATTAACGAAAACAATTCGATCATAAACAAACATCCGATTAAACATTTAAATAAATTAAGGACTAAAACGTTAAACTTTTAAATTCTAATAACAAAGTAGAGATTCTTTTCATCAAAGTTCAATTAAACATACAAGTATCCTTCACGGTAAATTTCAAGTCAAACGGATCATTCTAACATCATCAATTACATGTTTCTCTAATTTAGGGACCAAAATGTAAATCTTTCAAATTACAAGGACTTTGTCCAAATTAAGTTATCCATCTTGCAATTAAATCAAATTTATGTATCTATGTGAAATTTTAGTTCAAAATAACATCTGTAGATACCCTAATTGAACAAAGAAAGATATTCGGGACTAAAATGCAATTTTCAACAATTATCAATTCCTAGCAGCCAAAGGTTTTGAAACCTTTCATAAAGGTTTCGAAACTTTATGTAAAAGGTTTCGAAACTTCCCTGAAGGTTTCAAAACTTTTTATGTCCAGTAACTTTTCAGATTCAAAATTATCCGCAAGGTTTCGAAACCTTCCTGAAGGTTTCGAAACTGTTTGGCAAAGGTTTCGAAACCTTCCCTATGGTTTCGAAACTTTAGGTCTGGAACCTAAAGATTCTATCACACTAAGTGAACATCATCGGCTCAAACACAACCATCAATCACTATTAACTATATGCATTAATCCTAAGCATGAATAGCAACATATAACACACGATTATCAACGTCAAGAACATCAAGCAAACTATAGGCATGCTACCTAGAACATGATTAAAAACATAACGGTCATGCAAGTACATGCTTCAACAATCCAAACATCACCATAGTTCATCAATTAA
Organism: Abelmoschus esculentus; assembly: GCA_035048815.1. Lineage (NCBI taxonomy): Eukaryota > Viridiplantae > Streptophyta > Magnoliopsida > Malvales > Malvaceae > Abelmoschus > Abelmoschus esculentus. The sequence continues at coordinate 17,876,280 of JAUCBN010000003.1, forward strand.
CAATCAAGCAACATAGGTCTTATTTCAATATAAACCAAAGTCAAGTTCACACTCCTCACATAGGTTGGGTTTACACATTGCCAAGCCCCAACTTATTTGTCAAAATATACCGAATTTGAAGTAACTTTTCCCCTTGGTTTCCTTGCTCCGCATGTAGTCCCGAGTGCCTTTATTTTTCTACAAGGATGAAAAGAGAGCTTAAGAAAATATGCTTAGTGAGGAAGCTCTACACAAGATCATCAATGCATCTATTTAAAACCATAATGAAACCATAGTTTGCAATGCATCATTAAAAACATGCATGCTTAACATTCCATGTATGCATATTGGCTTTCTAGTGATCACTTATTGTGAACCTTAAGTTCACCGAATACACGAATCTATTTCTAGAGACCATTAGTCTCGTCATGACACAAAGTCACCATTGACATGACACCAAGTCACCATTGACATGACACGAAGTCACCATTGACATGACACGAAGTCACTATTATAGCACTACCACACACAATTGGACACATAGTCACCCTTGTTACGTGTAGACGGCTCTACCACGCACGATTGGACATAAAGTCACCCTTGTTACGTATAGGCAATATTCTTTATTCTCAATAATGTTTATAATGCACTTAAGACAATCCTAATGACATGTCAATCGTATTCGAATCTAAAGTTAGTGTCACTAAGCCAATATCATATTAAAATATGCATAATAATTTGTTGCTCATAATGCATGCATAATATGTTCACAAATGAACCAAATGTCATGCCCAACGGCACCATCAATTTCAAGGCAAATAACCACATAATATTCCAATTCATTTTCAGCTCATAATACATCCATAATGTGCTCAACAAATGAACCGAAAGTCATGCCAAATGACACCTTTAATTTGAAGGCAAATAACCACATATATTCCAAATTCATTTCCCATGTTTTCCTTAACCATGCATGCCTTTTTAAACCATGCATTTTCAGCAATTATCTCATGCATGCACCAATTCGAAATCATGTTTATGCATTTCCAAAAATCTCATTGCATTACCAACATCAATGTCTTTATCGAATGTAGCCAAAGTTCATGTTAATGTATCAAAAACATTTACTTTACTTACTCGTGAACTATGGAAAGTTTTCACACTCTTCCATAGTCCCAAAACAGAACCATACCAATGCGATTCGCTTTAAGTCCGAAAAACACTCACCGACAAGCAAAACTAGCCTTCGTCGATGCTCCGATGGCAACGCCAATGCACCAGCCACTTATGAACCTTCTTGCACTACCTCTATATCATTAAAAACAGAGCATATTCACATCATAACATGCTCAAACCAACAGCCACATCAAACCTCCACAAAACTACGAAAAACTTAGCCGAAACGCATCCGAACAACATCAGCCCAAAACCTAATGAATCTAACATCTAATCCATTTCAATTATGAACCAAAAACACATCCAAAACATCCTTATATCTCCAGCAACATAAAAAACACCTAAAACAACCCCTAAAACAACCGAAAATCACCTTAAAACAACACCGAATTACATTATTCCGGGATTAAATTAATGTGTCATCAATTGAAGACTCAATTAATCATTTATTTGACATAATAACATAATTAAATCTATCTAATTACATCATTGAATGAGATCTAAAAAGATTTCACAAGAACATTCATAAAATCATTAGATCTAGCATTGAAAACATAAAATTAAGTTTCATTTAAAGATTAACAAGCTAATACTTGGGAATGTCAATAAAGAACCTTAAAAAAAGAGTTAAAATTCATTAAATTACCTTATCTATCCACCAAAAAGATGAGAATTTCTCTTTTTGGTTCCTTGCAAATTGTTGTTGATTTAGTAAAATTCATGATTAGGCTTTGTAAAGAATGAAGAGATAATTAAAATGAAGTAATTTTTATTGAAAAAGGTAGAAAAATCAGCAAGGAATTGAAGGAAATAGATGAAGAAAAATGGAGAGAAAATGAGAGAAAAAGATGAGAAAAAATAAGTGGTTAAGCGAGAAAATGAAATTATCATCTTTTAATAAACTAATAAAAATCATTTTGGTGGATAAATCATTAATTAAAAATTAAATTGGGTTTATGGCCCTCTAAGGATTCTAAGTATAGCTTGCTTTCTAATTTAGTCACTAAAAATAGCAATTTTTGAAAATTACAAATTAAATCCTTCATTCTCTTCCAAAAATTATAATTTGATCACTAGTGCATAATTAGACACAATTAAAAATCAATTTAAAGTTCAAATTATATTCTTTTAATTTTGAAACATCTTTTTAATATTTTTAAACCATATTCCAAAATTATTACTTTTCTAATTAAAATATTTTTATTTTATATTTCCCCGGAATAACGAACCGAAGAACCCGATTCGATCCGAATCGAATTCTCCTAACTAATACCCAAACTACTAACCCCAAAATCGTGATGTTAGAACTCTCTCTTAAGAAAATTTTGTTCTCGAAATTCTCACCTGAAGCAAACAAGTGAGGAACTGTTCCTCCATACTTTTTTTCCTTGTCTCCCAAGTTGTCTCTTGGACACCTCGGTGTTTCCAAAGCACTTTAACCAAATCTATGGTCCTTCCTCGAAGAACCTTTGTATCCACATCCAAAATCCTTACTGGTTCCTCCTCAGAACTTATATACGCTATTAACTCAATCTCCTCTACTAGAACAACATGAGAAGGATCTGAACCATACTTACGAAGCATCGATACATGAAAAACATAATGCATCCAACTCAACTCCACCGGCAACCTCAACCGATAAACAACAGGACCAATTCGCTCTAACAACTCATTCAACCCAATAAAACAAGGACTCAACTTACCCCTACGTCCAAACCTAACACCTTGTTCCACGGAGAACCTTAAGAAACACTTTATCTCCAACAGCATACTCTATCTCTCTGCGCTTTAAATCGGCATAGGAATTGTGCCTATCAGAAGCTTTCTTAAGTTTAGCACAAATAAACTTAACCTTCTCATCCGTACCTTTAAAAACTTGAGGCAAAGAAACATACTTTTGCCCAACTTCTTTCCAACACAAAGGTGTACAACACCTACGCCCGTATAAAGCCTCAAACGGTGCCATCTGTATACTCGCTTGGAGCTATTGTTATATGCAAACTCCACCAAAGGAAACTGTTTCTCCCAAGAACCTTGAAACTCAATGATGCAACACCTCAACATATCCTCCAAAGTCTGAATAACACGTTTAGACTGACCATCTGTCTGAAGATGATAAGCAGTACTAAACTAAGCCTTGTACCCAAAGCAACCTACAAACTCTTCTCAAGACATAGAGATAAAACGCGTATCCCTATCCGATATGATCAACTTAGGTACACCTCAGAAACATACAACTCTACCAACTTATCCATAGAACACGTCGTATGCACGACAAGAAAATATACACACCTTGAAAACCTATCAACAATAACCCATATAAAATCCTTCTTGGACTCCGTCACATCTTTCTTTAAACCAATCCAAAAGTACATACTTTTAAGATCCATATATCTTCACTCTACCCGGATGCATAGCAAACAGACTAGTATGTGCTTCTGTCAAAATAACTTACTTCAACTCAACATCATCTGACACCACAATCTGACCCCTAAACCACAACATCACATCATCATCAAAATGATACTTGGTTGGTCTACCTCTGGCAATATCCTCCACAAAAAGGTACCAATGTCTCATCCTCTAAACGTTTCACCTTATCATCTCAACCAAAATAGATTTTACTTACAACTCCACCACTCTACCACCTTCCTTTGAAATACTCAATTTAGAAAACATCACCCTCAACTCAACTGTCATCTTACGGCTCAAAGATTCAGCCATCACATTAGCTTTCCCCGAATGGTATGCAACAGACAACCCACACTTACCCTCTTCGGACAACTAACAGATTCTTTCCTCACACCAAAGCAACAATGCACAACCCACCACACCATCTCAACCTTTACAGAAAACATAACTCAAAAGGAAACCCCCTTTCTCTTACCTAAGATTGATAACCAACTCTTGATAACCGCAACGGTTTGCATACCACCACCATCGAACTAACCTTAATTTCGACATCCTCCCACATACCAGGTAACAAACTAAGCCTTTCACCAATCTCCACTCCACACAACAAGCTTCAAACGAGCCCATACTCTATTTCTGTAACAAACTAAGCCTTTCACCTTAATTTCGACATCCTCCATCTAAAAATGCATAAGCCCAACAACCAACGAGCCCAACAAGGCCCAAAACTACTAAACTCGAGACCAAAATCGAAACCCATAACCCTCGAGTTAACCCGACACTCAGATCCGAATATGGGTCATTACAACTCTCCCCTCCTTAAAGAAAATTTTATCCTCGAAATTTACCGAGGGGAAACAAGTGTGAAAAGAGTAACCTCATACGGTCCTATAAACCTTGGACTTAACTTGTCTTTCCTTCCAAAATGGATGATCCCTTTCCATGGCAATACTTCCAAGAATACTTGCCTTTAACCGATCACAATTCAACTTAAATTCTCGGTAGTCCCCTTAAGCATATCCAACATCAATATCAATTCTGACCTACTTCAGCCCAACAAATGGAGTTCTACACTCTCTGCCATACAAAGCCTCATACGGAGCCATCTAAAAACTCGACTGATAACTGTTATTATACGCAAACTCAACTAACGACAGGTGCTTCTCTCATGCACCCTAAAATCAATGATACAACATCGCATCATTTCCTCAAGAATCTTAATCACTCTCCCTGACTGCCCATTTGAATGAAGATGATATGAAGTACTAAAATTCAAACGGCTACCCCAAAGCACTGTGCAAACACTCCCAAAATCTGGCTGTGAATCTCAAATATCTGTCAGACACAATCGATTTTGGTACACTATGCAATCTCGCAATCTCACTGACGTACAAATCTACCAACCTATCTCACGAGTAAGTCGTAAGGATAACAATAAGGTGAGCACACTTCATGGAACGATCAACTATAACCCAAATTGAGTTCTTCTTCGAAGGGGTCAACGGGAAACCAGATACAAAATCTATGGCTATATTTTCCCACTTCCCGTTTCCATTCGGGAATCTTCAACGGCTATAACAAACCAGACGGAAATTGATATTCTGCTTTAACTCTCTGACAAATCATACACTTACTCATATAGTCGGCAACATCTTCCTTCAGACCAAGCCAGAAGTATACATCCTTCAAACCACGGTATATCTTTGTACTACTCGGATGTATAGCAAAAGGACTACCGTGAGCTTCGATCGGAATCATACGTCTCCAATCATTATCATTCGGCATAACTATTTTGTCTCTGAAACACAATACACCATCATCTCTAAAACTATACTCTGTAGATCTTCCTTCGATTACATCTTGTACGTGAGGTACCAAAGACCTATCTGACTACTATTTCTCTTTGATCAACTGACCCAAAGTAGGTTTAACCTGAAGTTCGGCTACCAAGTCACTATCACCTGATAAGCTCAATCTAGCAATCATAACTCTCAACTCAACAGTTACTTTCCTACTCAGAGCATCTGCCACTATATTGACTTTACCCGGATGGTACTAAATCTTGAGATCATAGTCTTTCAATAACTCGGGCCATCTGTACTGCCTCAGATTCAACTCTTTCTGTGTCATCAGATACTTCAAACTCTTGTGATCTGTGTAACTACGCATCTCTTACCATACAAGTAATGCCTCTAAATCTTCAAGGCAAACACAACTGCGGCTAACTCTATAACATGGGTCGAATAATTGCGCTCTTGGTTCTTCAACTGTCTCAAAGCGTAAGCTGTAACTTTTTCGTCTTTCATAAGCACACAACCTAACCCTATATACAAAGCATCATTATAGATCACATACACTTTCCCTAACACTGGCTGTATCAAAATTGGCACATCTGTCAAAACTTCTTTCAATTTTTTTCCCCCAAAGGCTTGTTGTCTTGCATCTAACCACTCAAATTGAACATTCTTCTGAAGCAATTTAGTCAAAGGAACAACTATCTTTGAAAATCTATTCACAAACCTTAAATAGTAACCTTCTAAGCCTAGGAAACTATGAAGCTCTATGACAGACTTCGGTTACTTCTAACTTAAAATCGCTTCAATCTTCTTAAGATCTACCTTAATCCCTTCAGTTGATACTACATGTCCTAAGAAAACAACTTCTCTAATCCAGAACTCCCACTTTCTCAACTTGGCATACAATTGATGATCCAACAAAGTCTACAATACTAACCTCAAGTGTCTGTCAGGGTCTTCCTCAGTACATGAGTACACCAATATGTTATCAATTAACATAACCACAAACTGATCCAAGTGCTCGCAGAAAATTTTGTTCACCATGTCCATGAAAAACAACTGGTGCACTAGTTAACCCGAAAGGTATAACTAGAAACTCATAGTGACCATACCTTGTACGGAAAGCTGTCTTCAGCACATCGACTTCTTTTACCTTCAACTGATAATACCCTGATCTCAAGTCTATCTTGGAAAACACGGTAGCACCTCTAAGCTGATCAAGCATATCATCAATTCTCGACAGTGGATACTGGTTCTTCACTGTCAATTGATTCAATTGGTTGTAGTCGATGTATATCCTCATACTACCGTCTTTCTTCTTCACAAATAACACGGGTACGCCCTAAGGCGAAGAACTCGGTCAGATAAAACCTCTATCTAATAGTTCTTGCAACTAAGTCTTTAACTTTTTTAGTTTTTTCAGTGTCATAAGATACGGAGCAATCAAAATAGGAATAACATCTGAACACATCTTTATGGCAAACTCAACCACTCTATCAGGTGGTAAACCAACCAACTCTTTTGGATACACACTCAGAAGAATCATACACCATCATGATATCCCGTGGTCTGACTTTATTCATGTTCGGGTTTATCATATATGCTAGGTATGTCTTACAGCCCCAACTCAACTAACCTCTGAGTCTTTAGAGCCGAAACCACATTCAATAAGAACTTCACATTCTCTCTTACAACTACCATCTCATGGTTATCTTCTAGCCTCAAATAAATTCTCTTGGTCTTAAAGTCTATCCTAGCCCTATGCTCTGTCAGTCAGTCCATACCCAAAATCACATCAAAACCGTAGAATCTCAATTTCATCATATCAACTGGGAACACATACCCCTGAACCATCAATGAACATCGTCTATACATCTTTTTGACCATTGCGGTATCTCTGAAGAATTAGTAACACTAACACCTATATCTAGTGTCTCACAAGGTATATCTAACATCCTAACATGCTTACTCAGAAAACACTACTGGTGGGTTAGCTGTCATATAGGTCTGGATCTCTTTCCTCAAACCTCTCAAAAACCTCTTGTACCTCATCTTCTCGGTAGCTATCAACTCGGGTACATACCTACTCAGCTGTAGGAACTCTTGCTCATACTCAAAGATCGTACGGTTACCTTGCACAAGGTGGGTGAACTGATCTCCCAACCGATCAATATGAATCTGTCTCACGTACTTTTTCTCACGCTCATCCAAAAAGTCGTCCCATGCTGGCTGATCGAGATACTACTCCATCTCAACTGTTTCCCCATCACTTCCTCGCATTTCCCTTTGAGGCGACAATACACATGACAACTCATCCTCTGATCTCAACCTTATCTGTCTCATGATCTAACGTGTATCATGAAGCCACTGATACGCCCTCACAGGATTATCTTATCCAGAACTCAAGAAATCCGTAGCACCCTACTTGCGAACCCTCTCGATAGATGCTTCACGTGGGGTAGGTGCACGCCTCAGAATAATCTTCACTATCTGATCCGAAACACGGTATAAATGGGCGAAATAATTCTCCCATTGTCTAACCCCTCCCTCAAACTCGTCCACACCATTCACAGACAACAACAACAACAAACAGAATTATACCATCGAAATTTCAGCTTTAAGGAAGGTACGCTATTGACTCGTGGGTCGTACTTGTCTAACACCTATACAACATACTAGACTTCCCCGGGGTGTCACATTGAGCCTCCTGCCCAAAACTCGTATTTCAAAATTTCCTTTGAAAGTCCAATAATAACATCAACTCAAGTCCAATTACGATCCATAAAATCCATTTAATTTAAAACAAAAGCCCAAATAGATTAAAGTGACCGGAGCTCCTAATATTACAGACACATTTAAAACATTTGACCCAAAGAAAATATCAGAGTTACAAAAATACATATAGGGGCTGACAAAGTACTAGCCCACTACATCTATCATTGTACCTTGACACAAAGTCGATGCTGAATTCTAAACCTCGATGGTGCTCCACAAGAACCGGCTCCACCTAACCTACGCACGAAAACACATTTTGAATGCTGAGCTACGAAAGCTCAGTGAGCACGCCGAACTCGGCCAACATCATGTACATCATAAGTAGTAAAGCAGAACATATAAACATCGTGCATGATATAATGATCTAACACGATTGCCTAACACATGGCATAAGTGAGATGTATATAATCGCACACAACATATACAAATCAATCAATCAACATAATGTAGTGAGGCCCGCGTCCACACAACATCGGGATCCTACATCTGGGATTGAGGCCCGTATCCACACAGCATCGGGATCCTCCAAATCCTATACTCAGAATGTCACATCGAGTATCTTCGAATGAGGCCCGCGTCCACACAGCATTGGGATCCTACATTCGGGATAGTCATCAAATCATCACCCGGAATGTTGCACTGGATGGCCTTCGACGTGTTGCAACACTTATTGTAAAACTAAATCTGATTTTGATATAACAAATAAGTATAAGGACTAATTTGAAATAAATTTTTAAGTCCCTAAGTCAAACTTTTGATTTTAAGTCAAACTAAGAACTTTAAAATAAACTTATAAGTGTTTTTCATACGAGGGTATCGATACCCTAAGGATAGGTATCGATACACCTGAGATTTTTAAAGCTTTGTTCTTGAGATCAAGAACAAGTATCGAAACAAGGTTAGATACCATTTTTCACTGCCAACACATGTTCCGAACCTGGTATCAAAACAACTTCGTATATTTTTAATTAATTTTAAAATTATGACTCCAAGTACCGATACTGGTATTGATATACCCCTTAATCCCCAACGACTATTTTAGCATTAAATGAGTCGACCGTTGGTGGCAGTTAAAATTTGATTGATGGTTAGCATGTATCGAAACAAGGTTCGATACCCAACTTCATAGTTTCTTTTGGTATCGAAGCAGGTATCGATACCCCCTATATTAAATGCACAATGGCTCTTTCTATTCTTGGTTTGTTTCGAAACAGGTAGCCCATGTTTCGATACCACCTGTTGCAGAGTACATTTATGATGGAAAGATGAAGCTCCAACGTCCTTATTTACATTCCCAACAACTACAATGGTTAGAAATTAATGAGAAGGTATAAAATGAAGCATTTTCAACAGCATTAAAGACTATTAAACCTCAAGCAACATCCAAGCACACTAATCCAACTCAAAGCACTTCATTGCATATTCTTGCTCCCAACTCTTGTAATTTCACTTTGATCTTCTGTAATCTGAGTTTGGGGAGAGTTTGTTTGTAATTGGGGCAATATATTTCTTGTGAGAGAATTTTTATTTGACTATTTTTCCTTGTATTATCTTGTGAGGATTGAATCAATTCTTGGGTAGAAGAATTGATTCAAATTGTAACGGTTATCCCCTGAACCGAGAAAAAGGTCGAATTCATTAGTAAATTGGTTATAAATCCTTAGTGGGAGATAAGATAGTGGATGTAGAGCTTGTTTGAAGCTTGAACCACAATAAATCTCGTGTCTTTTAAATTCTAGCTTTTTACCGAAAATTTCCAAATCAAAATTTTAATTACAATTCACCCCCTTTTAGCCATACTTCAAGATCGATCAACTCAACACTTATAGATATCCGAATTTCCAACACACAAGGACTCGAACAACACAAGCGATCTACCTAAGATCTTATCACAACAAGATATATTAAGGCTTATCATACTTAAGTCTTTTAGGGTTATAAACATCAATCTTAGTTTAATAGTTCATTTCATAGTTTATAGATTAATGGAATTATTTATTAAGATCATCGGGTCCCATATCTACTCAAACTTGGCCAAAATACACAGGGGTATCGGTATCCTTATATGGGGTATCGAAATACCCCGTATCGATGTCCACCCAAAGAGGGTATCGAAACATGAGTATCGATACTGACATCGATACCCTTTAACCAATTCAAAAGTCAACAAAAAGAGATGGACTTTTTCGATACAGGTATCGATACAAAAAGACAATAGAGGGTTTGGTATCGAACCATGGTTCGATACCCCTGCTAGATAAGCCAAAATTTACATATGGTTATCAATACTGGTAGCCCGTGTATCGATACCTCCTGCACGAAATGCAGTTCTGCACTTAGAAATTCTAGAGTTTCAGCCCCAAACTTAATCTAATTGATCCTAAAGTCTTCCTACTCATTTTTAAGAGTGTTTAGGATATTTTAACACCAATTTCCAGTCCTTAATCATAATAATACGGATTTCAACATTAAAGCACCCAAAGCTTAAAACCAAGCAATCATGCACTAAATTTACATGTATGTTGTCTACCATGAAATGCATGAAGATTAGAAGAGTTGGGAGTACCAACCTATAGCAAAATAGCAACCAAAACCGAGCCCTCAACCTCTTCAAGCTTTTCCCTCTCTCAAGCTTGTAGAAGGTTCTCCAACCTCTCTCTCTACAAAAAGACGTTATACCGAGCATTAGACAACACTTAGGATGATTCTCATAGCATTAAAGACTAATGAAATTGAGATTTAATCCCTTGAATCCTCATTCTCGTTTTCCTCACAACCCATACTCATAAAATCTCATCCTCACCGACCCAACATATTCTTACCTCTTTGGATAGATTTTAAACCCTTTAACAACTTACTCTTCACCTCAAAAACGTGAATCCTTAACAAAACTTCAAAGCTCTCACCTTTAGAAAGATTTTCTCATGAAGAAAAAGGGGAGGAAGAAGATGAAACCCATGACCTCACTCTCTTACTTTCTGCAGAAAACAATCCTCTAAAGCCCCCTCTTTATCATCTATGTAGACGATTACCAAATTGTCCTCCATCTAAAAATGCATAAGCCCAACAACCAACAAGCCCAACAAGGCTCAACACAAAATCGAGGCCCAAAACCACTAAACTTGAGACCAAAACCGAAACCCATAACCCTCGGGTTAACCCTACACTCGGATCCGAATCCGGGTCGTTACAGCATGTGTTTGGTTATTGTCCTCCCTTGATTCACGCCGGGAGGTATCAAGACGTGGTTTTCAATAGTTCCTTTCGCTTAGGGATAAGTAAGAAGACATTCAAGGATGCTCTGTCAAACTGTGGAATGTTGAATTTTCGATAAAGCATAGCCCCGCCTAGGCAGCTGCGGCGACCCTTTCTTCGATCTGTCGAGGCGGCAGTTTAACCCCTTGCATTAATAAGTGGATACTTAACATAAATGTATTCTCCTCTATAAAACACTCAATTTAGCCTCGCTTTTATCTTCTTATTTCGTTATTTAATTTTATGTTTTTATAGTTATCTTATTTATAATTCAACTCTTCATTTTATTTGTGTTTTTAGTTTCCTTAGTGCAGTTATAAGAAGTAGTAAAGTCGACTCAATCCTCGTGGGATCGATATATTAAATATTACAATCTGACAAAGGTGAAATTAACAGGACTCCATAGCCTCCATCAAATATTTCCATAGTTTTTATTAATTTTATTTTCATTGTCTTCCCTGAGTTTACAATGAAGCTCTCTATGCCTCAGCAACCTTCATTAGCTTCTACCAGATCAGTAACTACATCAGCAACAGTCCTAATTTCTCCTACCGCCACAACAGTTGTGACAGCAACAGAACCTTTCTCAATAGACTCGGTAGATGAATTCTGATGAATGCCTAAAAGGCAGTTATTTACTACCCTTCTCATGGTACTTTATGCATCTATTATACACCAACTTGAACTGAAATATGGACTCTTTGCATAAATATTGGATATTCCGTTATTATTGCTTAAAAAGTCAATATTTATAGAGAATGCAGATATTATTACATATTCTGTACATGCAGGAATATCCAGGGCAGAAGCGGCAATGAAGCAATGTTGAGGCCAAGACAGAAGACAAGGCCGCGGCAGAATCCAGTGTGGCAGCACCAACAAAGGAGGCGCAATGAAAGATAAAAATATAGAGAACATTCTGGAAGATGCAGCGCACCAATTGGACTAGGCTAAGCGCGCTAAAAGCCCAAGTCAAAGACCAAGCGAGAAAACCCTTCTAGAAGGCGGCAAACTTGGAAATATCAGATCCCTTGAAAAAGACTTGTTCCCTACTCTAAGTTGAAGTCTATTTAGGAAACGTTTACCCAAGGTTAAGACTATATATACCCTAGCTAACCACATTGTTTAGAGAGCCAATTTTTAGAGAAAAGCTCTCCCCCTAAGAATTGTACCTAAACGATAATATGTTCTAAATTTCTTAGAGATAGGTGAAGGTTGTCGATATTAGTGAGAGGAGATTGATTCTTGTTTCTTTGTTCTTATGCAATAATAATATCAAAGTTTGCTTATCCTATTGTTATTCTTTGTTCTTGCATTCAAGCTCGAGAGAGAAGTTTGTAAGTAATCTATTTATCTAGCATCGAGAGGTGTAGATTCACGAAAGGGATAAGTACGGTGTTGTAGACACTAACTCGACCTAGAGATAGGTTAAGAGTTCCAACAGCTAAAAGAAGTGTTGGATTGGTTGGTGGTTATCGTTGATTTACGCTGAGAGGTATCATCAAGGACCAGTCATCAATGACACTCTGACTTAGAGATAAGCGGAGTCAACTACGGACACTTTGCTGAACTTTGATACCTCTGCCCAAGAGCAGGAGATTACCGCGACAGAGAACACCAATACTGCCGAGGCTGTATCTGCAGTATTGTCGAAGCAGTGTTGTGTAATTGCATTGGACAAGAAGTAGATAAATTGAATCCACTAATTGACGCAACTGGATCCTACCCACTTTCTCTATATCGTTCTCAACCTTTTATTTTATGTTTTGTTATTTAATTATTTAATTAGTTAAACAAATCAACTTATTTGTGTTTTTACTTTGTTTTCAGGAGCAAGGGAACAAGGGGAGACATATTAAGTATACCAATCCCTGTAGAGACGATACACGATATACTTATCATTTTATTTCTTGGCGACGTATACACTTGCACTCAATTGCGCTTTTATTACACGCATCAAGTTTTTGGCACCGTTGCCGGGGATTGGCAACTAAATTTTTTTTTCTTGCTCTTTAACTATTCTTTAACTATTCTTTATCTAACTTTAATTCTAACTAATTATTTATTTTATTTTTTATTAACTTTGATTTATTTGGTTTATGACCAGGGCAAACCTGAGGGGACCATTGTATGAATTGGAGCCTGAGATCGAATGCACAAGACATCATTTGAGATGCAATCTGTTCCAAGTCATAGATAATCCACCAAGAGGACAAATTCCACCTGTTGATCATAATGTACTGCCACCAGCAATATCGTAGCAGCCATTGCTGCAACCATTACGGAGGCAGCCCACTATTAGAGACTATCTGGTGGAAGATATAAACAGACTCAACCCTGACGTAATCACCCCAGAAATCGAAGCAACTCACTTTGAGCTCAAACAGTGATGTTCAACATGTTGAATACAATTGAACAGTTTAGTGGGTCTGCTACTAAAGATGCAAGGCAACATCTTAAATCTTTCATGGAAGTGTGCAACTCTTTCAAGATTCAAGGAGTTCATGAAGATATTTTACAATTAAAATTGTTCCCCTATTCACTGAGGGATAGGGCGAAAATCTGGTTAAATGGTATCCCAGCAGGATCCATAAGATCTTGGGAGGAACTCTGCCGAAAATTCATTACGAGGTTTAACCTGACAAATCTCTATGATCGTATCCGTAATGAAATCACATCATTCCGGCAAGATGAGGATGAACAGATATATGAGGCATGGAAACACTACAGAGAATTGCTAAACAAATGCCCACTACATGGTTTTCCCTTGTGGACGCAAGTTTCCATATTTTATAATGCTACCAATGCCTCCACAAGAATGCTGCTAGACGCTTCCGCAAATAGGACACTTTTGGATAGAGCACCCACGGAAGCTATTGAGATTCTGAACAAACTCGCAAGGAACGATTTCCAATTTCCCACATCAAGGCGAGGAGGAATGAGACGTCATGCCACAGCCCATGAATTAGATACATCCAGTTCAGTGGCAGCACAATTGGCTTCTCTGACCAAGATGGTTCAGAATATGCAAGCCCAGAGAAATATACATGAGGTTAAGGCAGTTAACTCATCAGATTACATGCAAGATGAGGAGACCAACTTATATGTTGGAAACTATAATAGAAACAATCCAATGATGTCCAACAACTACAACCCATCCTGGAAAAGGCATCCAAACTTTTCATGGAGTAACCCTAACAATGTCTTAAATCCAATCAATCAAGCCCCTAGATTCCAGCATCAAAACCTGAACCTGCCGCAGCAGCATAATCAGCAGCCCATGCCACAGCAACAGGTACAACAACAATAATCTATAAATGCATTGGCAGATTCTCTCACGGCTTTTATGTCAAAGACTGATGCTTACATGACCGAGAATAGCCGCTTCATGAAGCGTACTGATGACTTCATGAATCGAACCGAGATGAGACTGCAGAACTAGGAGGCCGCGATAAAATCTCTAGAAACCCAAGTTGGTCAATTTTCCCAACGACAAAACACTCGACTACCAGGGGGTTTACCTAGCAATACTGAAGTTGCTAAGGTGTTAGGCCATGAGCAATGCAAGGTAATCATAACACGAAGTGGCCTACAAATAAAAGATAAAGAAGGGACCTCAACCGATAGAGTCCAACCAGAAAAGCAACATCATGAGGACTCAGAAGCTGAGCAGGACCCTGCCGAAAGCACTACCACCGCAGCAGAACCAGAAGTATCAGAACCACCTGCCGAGGCAGCTACAGATAAGTTCACCCCAGGTATTAAACTCAATACCCAAGAAAACCTGGAGGATATAAGACCATCACCTCCTTTACCACAGAGGCTAAAGAAGCACAAACAGGACCACCAATTTCAGAAATTCCTAGACATATTGAAGCAGGTCCATATCAACTTGCCACTAGTTAAGGTTATTGAACAAATGCCCAACTATGCCAAGTTCTTAAAGGACATAGTATCCAAACGACGAAGGCTAGGGGAATTTGAAATAGTGGCAGTCACTGAAGGTTGCATGGTCATGCTGCATAATCGCATGCCGCCCAAGCTAAAAGATCCCGGCTGCTTCACAATCCCCTGTGTGATTGGGGATAGTTATAAAGGAAATGCCCTATGCGACTTGGGAGCAAGCATAAACCTTATGCCCAAATCAGTTTTTCAAAAACTTGGAATAGGACGAGCAAAACCAACAATAGTACTGCTCTAACTTGCGGATCGGTCCTATGTGCATCCTGAAGGCAAAATTGAGGACATTCTAGTGAAGGTCGACAAGTTTATATTCCCTGTCGACTTTCTTGTCCTTGATTGTGAAGCCGACGATAATGCACCAATCATATTGGGTCGACATTTCCTTACTACTGGACGCACCATCATTGATGTGGAAAATGGCGAGCTCACAATGCGGATAAATTATCAACAAGTCAAGTTGAACGCCTTCCACAATCTTCCAAATTCAGATGCTCCAGCAGAATGTAAGACTCTCTATACACTAAATAAGGGTATTAAAATATCCTGCTTGGGCAGCACGCTCGGCAGACTGTTCGGTAAACGAATAAAACCCAAAGGAGAAGCCGAATGCACTTAAGGGACTGGACAACTCATGAAGAAAGATACGGGCCAAAAAGAGATAATGAAAGTGGAAGATGCATTCACATGCACTCCACAAGTAACATAATCTTTTTCCTTCCATTTTAATTATTATATTAGGATTAGTTTATATACTATTTTAAGTACTTTATGTTGTTATTTTTAGTAGTTTATGTTTTATTTTCAGTGTTTTTATTTTTAAAATAAATAAAGTAACGAATGCAGAAAAATTATGCAACAGCAGGAAGTTTGCTGCCGCAACATTGTATTGTGTCAGAACCGTAGAACTCCCAACGGGAAGAAAAAGTATAATGGCTCTCTGCCGAGAAATCCGCCGCAACAATAATTGTGCAACAAGGCAGTAAATTCCTAACGGCTATATTTTTAACAGTCATATTTTTACAGCCTATATAAGTAGACTCATTGTTGTGCATTATTTACTCTTGCATTCTTGCTAATTTTGCTTCTTTGAACAATCTTGCTCTCATTATCTTTCCAATCTCTTGAAATTTTCAGAACTCTCTATATTCTTACCCGCATTCTTACAGCTTATTTTCAAGAACATGTCATCAACATTCGAATCCTTTATGGCCGCATACAAACGCTTTGCCAATATCATCACAACAGAACATTTCCAAAGATCTTTCGTTGCACGGAAGTTATGAGAGGAACAAGGATTCCAGCACACCATTGAAGAAAACTATGGCATCGACCCATTATTGTTCGACAAGATCGAAGACCAAGATTAGGAAAAATTTTACCTCCAACCTCCTATAGAAAATGCCACAACTGTAAGAGAATTCTATGCGCATTGTCCAAACAGGGACACGTTGTTCGTCTACTGCCGGGGCAAGCCAGTAAAGCTTGATGCTGAGGCAATCAACGATTACTACAGCCTTATCCCTATACACGATGAACATGGTGAATTTGCAACCAATATCGAGGATTACACGGCAATCAAGGATGAACTTTGCTACAACAACACCTCATAGGAAATCGGTGCCCATAGGGGTTGTGTAACAAGGCTCAGTCTTAAACCCAAAGCTAAGCTTTGGTGCACATTTGTCAAACGACCCCTAATGCCCACCTTCCACAACAGCACAGTTGATAGAAGAAGATTGTTGCTCATTCATTCAATCATCAACAAAAGGACCATCAATATTGGAGAGATCATTCTTTAAGAAATTTATGATTACAGTAAGAAAGAACGAGGTCCATTATATTTCCCTAGTTTAATTTTTGCCCTATGCATTGCTGCAGGTGTCCCTATAGAAGAAACCGATGAATACACAACACAAAGGCAAGGCTGGACAAGAGAATTCTGCCATAGAGTGATGCAGATCACTCAAGTAAACCTAGTGTAGAAACACCTCAACAATTCAATGTCGATTTTACTACCGGAGGGCAGTATAAGACAGAAGCACCTGACAACGCCCAAGCCCCTACCGCAGCAGATCAATATCAGAAGATTTTGCAGAGGATGTCAAACATGGACCTGTGCCAGCAATGATACGTGGAATATCAAAGAGATTTCAACAACACTCTTGACAACATGCTGATCCAGAATTTTCCCACCCATGGGATGCAGTTTCCAGAATTCCCTCCCAATATTTTTTTCACTGCCGCACCATACACAGAGACAACCCCTGCCCCAGGGCCTTGACCATTCTGTACCACCAGGCCACAACAACAGTTTCATGCTATCGGCCCATCCAAACCTACAAGCATGGCCGCCGCATCATCTAGCAGTAGGCGGCCATAAAAAATGAGAGTTATCTTAAACTCTCCACCACAGAGTCCTATCCCCATAGGCAGTTAATGAGTGCCTAAAAGACAGTTATTTACGACTCTTCTCATGGTATTTTATGCATCTATTATACACCGACTTGAACCGAATTATAAACTCTTTGCTCTAATATTGGATATTCCATTATCATTACTCACAAAGTCAATATTTATAGAGAATGCAGATATTATTACATATTCTGTACATGCAGGAATATCCAGAGCCGAAGCGGCAGAGAAGCAATGTTACGGCCGAGGCAGAAGACAAGGTCGCGGCAGAATCTAGTGTGACAGCACCAACAATGGAGGCGCGATGAAAGATAAAAATATAAAGAATATTCTGGAAGATGTAGCGTACCAATTGGACCAAGCTAGCGCGCTAAAAGCCCAATTCAAAGATCAAGCGAGAAAACCCTTCTAGAAGGCGAAAAACTTGGAAATATCAGATTCCTTGAAGAAGACTTATTCCCTACTCCAAGTTGAAGCCTATTTAGGAAAGGTTTGCCCTAGGTTAAGGCTATAAATACCCTAGCCGGCCACATTGTCTAGGAGAATCGATTTGTAGAGAGCCGATTTTTAGAGAAAACCTTTCTCCCTAAGAATTGTACTTAAACGATAATATGTTCTAAATTTCTTAGGGATACGAGAAAGTTGTCGATATTAGTGAGAGAAGATTGATTCTTGTATCTTTGTTCTTATGCAATAATAAAATCAAAGTTTGCTTATCCTTTTGCCATTCTTTGTTCTTGTATTCAAGCCTGAGAGGGAAGTTTGCAAGTAATCTATTTATCTAGCATCGAGAGGTGTAGATTCACGAAAGGGATACGTACGATGTTGTAGACACTAACTCGGCCTAGACTCTTTGGAAGCCCAAAAGATAGGTTAAGAGTTTCAATAGCTAAAAGAAGTGTTGAATTTGTTGGTGGTTATCGTTGATTTACGCTGAGAGGTATCGTCATGGACTAGTCATCAACAACACTTTGACTCAGAGATGAGCGGAGTCACTTACGGACACTTTGTTGAGCTTTGATACCTCTGCCCAAGAGAAACAAATTACCGCGGCAGTGGGGCACCAACATTGTTGAGGCGGTATCTATAGTACTGTCAAAGCTGTGTTGTGTGATTGCATTGGACAAGAAGAAGATCAATTGAATCCACTAATTGATGCAGCTGGATCCTACCCATTTTCTCTATATCGTCTTCAACCTTTTATTTTATGTTTTGTTCTTTAAATATTTAGTTAGTTAAACAAATCAATTTATTTGCGTTTTTACTTTATTTTCAGGAGCAGGGGGACTAAGGAAGACATATTAAGTATATGAATCCCTGTGGAGACGATACACGATATACTTATCATTTTATTACTTGGCGACGTGTACACTTGCACTCAAATTGCGTTTATACCACACGCATCAGCAGTTTCTCTGAAGATAGTCTCTCTAGACAGATTGATGAGTATGTCTATGAGAGCTCGTCGCATGTGATGAGTACCTAAAAGGTAGTTATTTACTACCCTTCTCATGGTACTTTAAACATCTAATATACACCCACTTGAACCGAATTATGAACTCTTTGCGTAAATATTGGATATTCTATTATCATTACTCACAAAGTTAATATTTATAGAGAATGCAAATATTATTACATATTTTGTACATGCAGGAATATTAGAGCCGAAGCGGCAGAGAAACGGTGTTGCGACCAAGGCAGAAAACAAGGCCGCGGCAGAATCTAGTGTGGCAACACCAACAATGGAGGTACGATGAAAGATAAAAATAGAAAGAATATTCTAGAAGATACAGCACACCAATTGGACCAGGCTAGCACGCTAAAACCCCAATTCAAAGACCAAGCGGGAAAATCCTTCTAGAAGGCGGAAAACTTGGAAATATTAGATTCCTTGAAGAAGACTTGTTCCTTAATCCAAGTTGAAGTCTATTTAGGAAAGGTTTGTCCTAGGATAAAACTATAAATACCCTAGTCGGCCACATTGTCTAAGGGAGCTGATTTTTAGAGAAAACCCTTCCTCCCTAAGAATTGTACTTAAACGAAAATATGTTCTAAATTTCTTAGGGATAGGTGAAGGTTTTCGATATTAGTGAGAGGAGATTGATTCTTGTATCTTTTTTCTTATGCAATAATAAAATCAAAGTTTGCTTATCCTATTGTCATTCTTTGTTCTTGTATTCAAGCCAGAGAGGGAAGTTTGCAAGTAATCTATTTATCTAGAATCGAGAGGTGTAGATTCACGAATGGGATAAGTACGGTGTTGTAGACACTAACTCGGCCTAGACTCTTTGGAAGCCCAAGAGATAGGTTAAGAGTTTCAACAGCTAAAAGAAGTGTTGGATTAGTTGGTGGTTATCGTTGATTTACGCCGAGAGGTATCGTCAAGGACTGGTCATCAACAACACTTTGACTCAGAGATGAGCGTAATCACTTACGGACACTTTGCTGAGCTTTGATATCTCTGCCCAAGAGCAAGAGATTGTCGCGGTAGAGGAGTACCAACGTTGTCCAGGCGGTATCTGCAGTACTGTCGATACAGTGTTGTGTGATTGCATTGGAGAAGAAGAAGATCAATTGAATCTACTAATTGACACAGCTGGATCCTACCCATTTTCTCTATATCGTCTTCAACCTTTTATTTTATGTTTTGTTATTTAAATATTTAGCTAGTTAGACAAATCAACTTATTTGTGTTTTTACTTTATTTTCAGGAGCAAGGGAACTAAGGAAGACATATTAAGTATACCAATCCCTATGGAGACGATACACGATATACTTATCATTTTATTACTTGGCGACGTGTACACTTGCAATCAAATTGCGCTTATACCACACGCATCAAGTTTTTGGCGCCGTTGCCGGGGATTGGCAACTAAATTTTGTCTTCTTTAATTTTTTTTGCTTTCGTTATTTATTATTTTTACTAACATACTTTCTTTTTAAAACAAAATTATAGGTGTGTTTCAAGTTGAAGGCTCAAGATGCAAGAAGAAAGAAAGAAATCTATTCGGGAGTTAATGTTGGAAGATATAAATCGAGCCAATCAAGAACTTCCTAGATTAAATGATGATTATCAATGTCAACCAAGAGTAACCCAACAAGTTTATGCCTGGGCAAATTTTTGTGGAGATGATCATTTGGTTAACAATTGCCCATACAATACTGAAACATATGGCCACAAAGAGGACCATAGATGGAACCAACAACAAAATCCTTCATGGTATGATCAAAATGCTCAAAATTTTTTGTATCATGACAATTTTGTTGGTTTTATAGATATGCCATGGCAATATAATTTTTCTCAAGAGTATCCAAATTCATTGGAGGAAACATTGAAAGCATCAATGGCTAGAATTGATAAATTCATGACAGAGCAATCAAGGTTCATGGATGCACATATAGCTAGATTGGATGCACCCTTGAGGGATTCGGAAAATCAATTGCATGCCAGGGATAACATAACCTAACAATCAATCCTTAGGGATACTGAAATCCCAACACTAGAGGACAAAGAGGAAATTTCGAAACCTCTGAGTCCAAAACTCGTTGATGAGAAAGACTGTCAAACAGTGGATGAGTCTGCCGAGAGTACTGTTGCAGCAGTAGAGAAGCCTGAACAAGGCAATGTTACGATACCATTAAACGAGGCCGATGAGAGTAATGCTCTAGAAAATTTTGAGGAGTCTAATTCCCAGGATGTTACGGCAGCAATGATGCTGAAAAAGGAAGCTAAGGATTACTCTCACTCACAACTGCCAGGGTAGTTACACGAAGACATGTTCGATCAACAAGATGGCAATGTCGTAACAATGGAAAATGAGATGGTACTGAATGAACCTTTTGAATTCTTTAAAAACTCATCTCTTCCATTGTAGGTATATTTCGAGAAGTCAATGTTACAAGATTTAAATCCATCACAAATAGGATATGATTGTTTGGAAGATGATATTTCTATGGCAACTCCATCTAATATTAGTTCCAGGCTAAAGTCTCTATTGATGGAGATTTCTGAGAAGCATAAGAAATAATATGGGTTGATTCTTGAAGACTTCAACAAATATGGTTTTTTACTTGACTTACACCGAATTTTTGTAAAAGATTGTCACGGCAATTGGCTATCACAGCAATTGCCACAACAACGAAGGTTATATCCAACTATGATGGAAGTTAATGATAATGAGGTAATTAAGTGGTTGGATGTTGATATAATTTTTTTTAATAATTTATTTTTGCCTTCAGAAATAATATCAAGATGGAGGACAAGCATGGAGTACAAGAGAAAACGAACGAAAGATACCTCCACCATGATAATATAAAGAGGACTATCCGTATTCATTATGGCCCAATCCTTTTTGGGCAAAATTGTCACTCGATGGAGGGTGCAGATAGACTATAAGAAATATCGGAAACGAACCTCTATAAGTTTTCTTTATATTCTTATTTTATATTAATTTTCTCTTTTATATTATTTGGTATTTTCATGAATTTTCTTATCTATGGTATTTATGAATTTTCTTGATGTTTATATTTTTAGGTTAGGATAATAAAGCAGGAATAACAGAGTAGTAGTTCACAGCAGGAAGTCTAATGTTGTGGCAGTGCATAGTGTCAGAGCTGCAGTAGTCCCAACGGGCAGAACAGGGTAACAGCTAGTCTGTCGAGATTCTTGCCGCGGCAGTAAATGCAAACGGCAGTAAAGACCAAACAACTACATAGTCAAGACCTATATAAGCACCTTCTTTCTCTTGAACTATTCACTCTTGCATTCTTGTTTCTTTAGAATTGTTTACTCAATCTCTCTCTTGTCATATTCGTTACAATCTCAAAACTCTCTTATTTTTCTCAAAATCTTTCCAAGAAACTCTCCCTTTACTATCTTTACTTGTTTTATTAATCTTATCTACTGTGCAATTTGAACAATGAAGACAATGCTCAGTTTGAGTTTGGGGGAGATTGTAGGTGCAGGAACACTGCCGAGGCTACCCACTACCGTAGCATTACCATGAAAAGGGAGTAAATTTTTGTTTCTAAAATTTTTTACAATATACCCTTTTCTTGAATTTATGTTTGTAATCTTGCACTGCCCTACGTCAGCTTTGCTTTAGTTTACTCCTTTAAGGCTATAGAAATCTTTCTCCTTACCATGGTCAAGTTCTGTTTTGAAGGGATAATCATAGGATACTCATAGAATAAAACTTAGAAGCTTGCTTTAGGATTAGACAGAAAATAAACACTTTTTAAACTTGTTTGATTTAGGAGTTCTTTTAATAAACTTACGTGATAAAGACTTAGAACTTGTTGGAAAAATAACTAGAGGTGCCTATCACTGGCTCTAGTTTTGCTCTCCTTCGTACTAGAAATGCACGAAATTGGCTCTAGTATGCTAAATAGGTGGTTAATAAAAAAATAAATAAGAAAAATAAAGAAAATAGAAAATGCATATCTTGAGGTGCCCGAAATTGGCTCAAGACTTGTTGTTTTAAGGAGATAGCTTTAGTCCAAGATTCTATTTGTCTTGACCTTAGAGTTTATCTAAGAAAGCCTTGAATCAGCCTTGTCCATAAAATGCACACACTCACCTAGCCTTATAGCTTGTTTCTTAGTAAAAGTCCTTGGGTAAATTAGTGGCTAAAACGAAAAGATAGACATGACCATGGTGGGGAGAATAGATGGAAAAGTAAGACTAAAGAGGAGTAAGGTTCGGCAATTTGATGTTTTGCATTGCTTGAGGACAAGCAATAGTTCAAGTTTGAGGGTATTTGATGAGTGCTTAAAAGGCAGTTATTTACTACCATTCTCATGGTACTTTAAGCATCTAATATACACCCACTTGAACCTATTATGAACTCTTTGCGCAAATATTGGATATTCCGTTATCATTACTCACAAAGTCAATATTTATAGAGAATGCAGATTTTATTACATATTCTGTACATGCATGAATATCTAGAGCCGAAACGGAAGAGAAGCGGTGTTGCGGCCGAGGTAGAAGACAAGGCCGCGGCAGAATCCAGTGTGGCAGCACCAACAATGGAGGCGCGATGAAAGATAAAAATATAAAGAATATTTTGGAAGATGCAGCGTACCAATTAGACCAGGCTAGCGCGCTAAAAGCCCAATTCAAAGACCAATCGGGAAAACCCTTCTAGAAGGTGGCAAACTTGGAAATATCAGATTCCTTGAAGAGGACTTGTTCCCTACTCTAAGTTAAAGTCTATTTAGGAAAGGTTTGCCCTAGGTTAAAACTATAAATACCCTAGCCGGCCACATTGTCTAAGGGAGCCGATTTTTATAGAAAACCTTTCTCCCTAAGAATTGTACTTAAACGATAATATATTCTAAATTTCTTAGGGATAGGTGAAGGTTGTCGATATTAGTGAGAGGAGATTAATTCTTGTATCTTTGTTCTTATGCAATAATAAAATCAAAATTTACTTATCCTATTGTCATTCTTTGTTCTTGCATTCAAGCTCGAGAGAGAAGTTTGCAAGTAATCTATTTATCTAGCATCGAGAGGTATAGATTCACGAAAGGGATAAGTACGATGTTGTAGACACTAACTCGGCCTAGAGATAGGTTAAGAGTTTCAGTAACTAAAAGAAGTGTTGGATTGGTTGGTGGTTATCGTTGATTTACGCCGATAGGTATCGTCAAGGACCAATCATCAACAACACTCTAACTTAGAGATAAGCGGAGTCAACTACGGACACTTTGCCGAGCTTTGATACCTCTGCCCAAGAGCAAGAGATTGCTGCGGTAGAGAACACCAATACTGCCGAGGCTGTATCTGCAGTACTGTCGAAGCAATATTGTGTAATTGCATTAGACAAGAAGAATATCAATTGAATCCACTAATTGACGCAACTGGATCCTACTTGCTTTCTCTATATCGTTCTCAACCTTTTATTTTATGTTTTGTTATTTAATTATTTAGTTAGATAAAACAAATCCACTTATCTGTGTTTTTACTTTATTTTTAGGAGCAAGGGAAAAAGGGGAGACATATTAAGTATACCAATCCCTGTGGAGACGATACACGATATACTTTTCACTTTATTACTTGGCGACGTGTACACTTGCACTCAATTGCGCTTTTATTACACGCATCACATGCCCTTAGTCAAAGGATCAACTAACATCTGCTCAATTTTAATGTGCTCAATGACCATTTTATTTTCTTTAACATATTCCCTTATGGTTAGATACTTAATGTCGATGTGTTTACTTCGACTTCCACTTCTGTTGTTCTTAGCCATAAAGACAGCAGATAAATTGTCACAATATATCCTTAATGGCCTAAAGATTGAATCGATAAGTCCGAGAGGGAAGTTTGCAAGTAATCTATTTATCTATCATCGAGAGGTGTAGATTCACGAAAGAGATAAGTATGATGTTGTAGACAATAACTCGGCCTAGACTCTTTGGAAGCCCAGGAGATAGGTTAAGAGTTTCAGTAGCTAAAAGAAGTGTTGGATTGGTTGGTGGTTATCGTTGATTTACGCCGAGAGGTATCGTCAAGAATTGGTCATCAACAACACTTTGACTCAGAGATGAGCGGAGTTACTTATGGACACTTTGCTGAGCTTTGATACCTCTGCCCAAGAGCAAGAGATTATCGTGGCAGAGGAGCACCAACGTTGCCTAGGCGGTATCTGCAGTACTGTCGAAGCAATGTTGTGTAATTGCATTGGATAAGAAGAAGATCAATTGAATCCACTAATTGACGTAGCTAGATCCTACCCATTTTCTCTATATCGTCTTCAACCTTTTATTTTATGCTTTGTTATTTAAATATTTAGTTAGTTAGACAAATCAACTTATTTGTGTTTTTACTTTATTTTTAGGAGCAAGGGAACTAAGGAAGACATATTAAGTATACGAATTCCTGTGGACACGATACACGATATACTTATCATTTTATAACTTGGCGACGTATACACTTGCATTCAAATTGCGCTTATACCACACGCATCAGCATGCCCAAGAAAGATTACCAACTACCGAGGCAGGGGGAGAAACAGAGGTGATGCATACAGACGAGGAAGAAGAAGAAGATGAAGTTACGGCCCCACTGCAGAAACAAACAACCACTAGAGTACAGCAGCCCCGACATGAAAAAACACAACAATCACCAAGACAAGGATCAAGACAAAAAGCATCGACAGGAATACCTAGGAGGGCAGCTATTTCCAACAGCTCTTCTGAATCACAATCAGAATCTCTTTAATCCTTGCTGTTTTCCTATCCTTGTTTTCTTTTGCATGCTGTATATTTTGAGCATTGAGGATAATGCTCGGTTTGAGTTTGGGGGAGATTGTAGGTGCAGAAGCATTGCTGAGGCTACCCACTACCGCGACATTACCATGAAAAGAGAGTAAATTTTTTCTGAATTTTTTTATAATATTCTCTTTTCTTGATTTGTTGTTTGTAATCTTGCACTGCCCTACATCAGCTTTGCTTTAGTTTACTCCTTTAAGGCTATATAAATCTTTCTTCTTACCATGGCCAAGTTTTGTTTTGAAGGGATAACCATAGGATACTCATGGAATAAAACTAGGAAGCTTGCTTTAGGGTTAGAAAGAAAATAAACACTTTTTGAACTTGTTTGATTTAGGAATTCTTTTAATAAACTTAGGTAATAAAGACTTAGAACCTTTTGGAAAAATAACTAGAGGTTCCTATCATTGGCTCTAGTTTTGCTCTCCTTCGTGCTAGAGGTGCCCGAAACTGGCTCTAGTATGCTAAATAGGTGGTTAATAAGAAAAAAAATAAACAAAAGAAGAAAATAGAAAACGCATATCTTGAGGTGCCCGAAATTGGCTCAAGACTTGTTTTTTTAAGGAGACAGCTTTAATCCAAGATTCTATTTCTCTTGAACTTAGAGTTTATCTAAGAAAGCCTCGAATCAACCTTGTCCATAAAACGCACACACGCACCTAGCCTTATAGCTTGTTTCTTAGTAAAAGTTATTGGGTAAACTAATGGCTAAAACGAAGAGATAGAAATGACCATAGTGGGGAGAATAGATGGAAGAGTAAGACCAAAGGGGAGTAAGGTTCGGCAATTTAATGTTTTGCATTGCTTGAGGACAAGTAATAGTTCGAGTTTGGGGATATTTGATGAGTGCCTAAAAGGCAGTTATTTACGACCCTTCTCATGGTACTTTATGCATCTATTATACACCAACTTGAACTGAAATATGGACTCTTTGCACAAATATTGGATATTCCGTTATCATTACTTACAAAGTCAATATTTATAGAGAATGCAAATATTATTACATATTCTGTACATGCAGGAATATCCAGGGCAGAAGCGGCAATGAAGCAATGTTGAGGCTGAGGCAGAAGACAAGGCTGCGGCAGAATCCAGTATGGAAGCACCAACAATGGAGGCGTAATGAAAGATAAAAATATTGAGAACATTCTGGAAGATGCAGCGCACCAATTGGACCAGGCTAAGCGCGCTAAAAGCCCAAGTCAAAGACCAAGCGGGAAAACCCTTCTAGAAGGCAGTAAACTTGGAAATATCAGATCCCTTGAAGAAGAGTTGTTCCCTACTCCAAGTTGAAGTCTATTTAGGAAAGGTTTGCCCTAGGTTAAGACTATATATACCCTAGCCGACCACAGTGTTTAGAGAGCTGATTTTTAGAGAAAACCTCTCTCCCTAAGAATTGTACCTAAACGACAATATGTTCTAAATTTCTTAGGGATAGGTGAAGGTTGTCGATATTAGTGAGAGGAGATTGATTCTTGTTTCTTTGTTCTTATGCAATAATAATATCAAAATTTTCTTATCCTATTGTCATTCTTTGTTCTTGCATTCATGCTCGAGAGAGAAGTTTATAAGTAATCTATTTATCTAGCATCGAGAGGTGTAGATTCACGAAAGGGATAAGTACGGTGTTGTAGACACTAACTCGGCCTAGACTCTTTGGAAGCCCAGGAGATAGGTTAAGAGTTTCAGCAGCTAAAAGAGGTGTTGGATTGGTTGATGGTTATCGTTGATTTACGCCGAGAGGTATCGTCAAGGACCAGTCATCAACAACACTCTGACTTAGAGATAAGCAAAGTCAACTACGGACACTTTGCTGAACTTTGATACCTCTGCCCAAGAGCAAGAGATTGTCGCGACAGAGAACACCAATCCTGCCGAGACTGTATCTGTAGTACTGTCGAAGTAGTGTTATGTAATTGCATTAGACAAGAAGAAAATCAATTGAATCCACTAATGGACCCAGCTGGATCCTACCCATTTTCTCTATATCGTCCTCAACCTTTTATTTTATGTTTTGTTATTTAATTATTTAGTTAGTTAAACAAATCAACTTATTTGTGTTTTTACTTTGTTTTCAGGAGCAAGGGAACAAGGGGAGACATATTAAGTATACCAATCCCTGTGGAGACGGTACACGATATACTTATCATTTTATTACTTGGCGACGTGTACACTTGCACTCAATTGCGCTTTTATTACACGCATCAAATTCCTCCGCATGGACTCCACCAACAGAAGGGCCACACCAGCACATTCTAACACTTTCACTTGGAGCAAATCCTCCGAGGAACTCGAAGGCCCTTAAAAGCTACCGAGGAACTTTTAGGTTCGGCACAAGGAGGATAAAAGCGAAAGGCATACTCTTCCTCTCCGATAAACATTGATACAGAAGATGAGCCGACGCAGGATCCCACTCCCATCCGAGTCCAACCACCACACTCTACCAAGAAACCCATGGTAAACCCACCAAAGGCAGTAGCACAACAACCACCAAAGACCCGCCATAAGCTCCTCATCATCAGCGGATCCAAGCATTCCTTTGGATCCTCCACTTTTTAAGAACAATAGTCTTTTCGAATTTTTTTTTTCGGCTTCTCTTTGTCTTTATTTGTTTACTTTACATGCATTGAGGATAATGCATCATTCGAGTTTGGGGGAGTATTGATCCTATTTTATACAATGTAAATATCTGCCATGTATGAGAAGTATTCAGATTATCCTACTACTGCCTTAAATTCTGTCTTAACAACTTTTTACAATTTGATACAATTTTTTTATGTTTGTTGAATTTTATTGAAACTGTTTCGGCAGTAATATATTCTCTCGCCGTCACCGCAGTCTATACCATTCAACATACTTGAATTCTGAAAGGTCCTAGGATTAGTACTTAGATTTAGGGTTTAGGGTTTAGGGTTTAGGGCTCATCACTAGCTCTAGGACTTAATCTTTCTCCCACTTATTAGAGGTGCCCGAAATTGGTTCTAATAAGAATAGCTAAACACTTGAGATGCCCAAAACTGGCTCAGGCAGTATAAGTATATAGCAATATATATTTATATACAATTAGGGTGAAAGAAAAGAAAAAGATTTGAAGAAAAATCCAAGTCGGAAGTCTTGAGCTAGAAAAAGGATTAAAACTTAGAAAATCAAATTTGACACGGCTACACACACACTCACTAAGACTCATAGTCCAGTTCTGAGGAATTCCTAGAACCAAGAAGAGGCCAAGTCAAGAAATAAATTCTACTGCGGCAAGCAGGACGATATATTACTTTAAAATTCCTTACTTAAATCTATCTTTTGCATTACTTGAGGAAAAACAATAGTTTGAGTTTGGGGGTATTTGATAAGTGCATAAAAGTCCTATTTTTTATACCATTTTTCCACTCGTTTATTGCTAATAAAGGATAGACTTAAGGGCAATATGGGATAATTCTACTTATTTTACATATTTCAGCATCTGAATACCTAAATCATGAATTTATCTATTATTTGGCATAAAACAGATGAATTTAATGGTTTTCTTTCTTAGACAGGAAACTACATCATAGGAATGGCCAGATGCTAGAACTAAAGCTAGAATGCAGATAAGCACCCGCCATGGTAGTATTTTGGAGGCCACGGTAGTAGAATAAAGATGACAATTGGTGCTCGACAAAGAGAGAAAAAGATGCTGATTATAAAGGATATAAAGAGAGATAAAGCTAGAGCAGATTAAAGAAGTCAAACCATAGTCAAAGGTCAAAGCGGGAATAAAGAGTTATTTTAGGAAATAGAATAAAGTGTCACAGTTTAATAAGGAGTTGTATTCTTTTCCTTGTATAACTCTTTCCTTATGCGGAAGACCTTAACATAGGGCTTGACCTATATAAGTCACCCATTAGGGTTAGGAAAGGAGAGTCTGATTCTCATAGCCAAATCCTAAAGCCGCCGACTACACCATCGTGTTCTAAAATCCTCACGAGGTTTAAGTTGTTTGTGGAGTAGTTGGGGAAGAAAGTTGTAATACTCCAAATTTGGGCCTAGAAGTTTTGAGGTCAGTTTAGAGGTCTAATAGATCGATTTTGTCAGTTTAGCCTAGTTCAGGATTAAATTCTTAAAAATTGGTTTTTAATGAAAATAAATTATGGAAAAATATTCTAAAATTACTAATTGACTTATATTTGACTTAGGTGGACTCAATTTAGAAAATTGACCCTTGAATTCCTAATATTCTGAAATTAGTGACTATGTTGTAAAAATTGAAAACTTGAGGACAGTTTTATAAACTAAGCTAAAATTTTAAACCTTTAAGGTAATTTTATATAATCTTAATCCTAGTTGTTCTAGTCTTTCCAAGAGCCTATTTAAACAAACTTTAATCCCTTATTTTAACCTAAGTAATCAAAATTCTCTAATTTTGACCTAAGACCGAAAAATTCACTTTTTAAGAATCTCTTCTTTAAATTTTGGTTTCTTCTTCTCCAAGTCAGCCTTTTCATCATCTTTTTAAGGTAAATATCCATTCTTTTTAATAAATTTTTTTGTTTATTTTTCTATATTTTTCTTCTTCAAATTCTCTTCGTTTTTCTTTGGTTTTACTTGAAAAACGCAAGTGTAAATATTTTATTGATTTTTGTGTAATTTGTAAATTATATGTGTTTAATAAAAGAGTTCAAAGGTTTTGGAGCAATTATTTTTAAGCATTTAAGACTTGTTTTATGGCGTATGCTTGTGTTAAACACTTGTTGATTTTTATACTAGTGACTTGATAGTCATAAATGAATTTCTTGAGCATGACTTGTTTTTAAAATATTTTTTCGTATAATATGGGTTACATTACAACTAGTTAAATTGTTTTATAAGTCACTCACTAAGCGTAAACTTAACCTCTCTCTTTTCCTTGTAATGCAGTTAAGAAGTGAGTTATTCATCTAGAAAAACAAGCAAAACTCTTATTGCTTTTTAATTCATATTATAGCTCAAGTATGTTGCTTTTATATTTTGAACCTTAGGTAGTTTAGGAAGCAATGGTGAAGAGGAACCTTATGAAATATAAGTCGGTTATTTGAATATTGAACCTTGCATGAACATGTTTGGTTTAATTAGGACTCGTTTCTCATTAATTTATATTGTAAATAAACGCGGTCCTTGCATGAACATGTAGGATCTAATCAATGCATTTAGAAAAGATAAAGGAGAATAATTTAGGTATTTTACCAGGGCGAGTCTCCAGATTAGCCTCGGTATTCTCCGTGTAGCTCGTTCGAGTTGGGTGACGTCTAAACCGGGTCGAGGGGGGTATAAAAGTTGTACTATATTTGATATTTATTAATGCAATCCAATTTTCATAGTTTATTCTCTCTTGGCAATTACTCTTTGCATATGAGGTCGGTAAGATAGTATGTAAAGAAAAACATATTTGTCTAATATCGGGAGAGTTAGGCTCACGAAATGAGAGAATATGGTCTTTGCTCAAGGGTATCGACTAATTTGCAAGGGTTTTAGAGACTAAAGGATGAATATGTTTGGTTGTTATTCATCCTTAATTCACGTCGGGAGGTATCATCAAGACATGGATTTCAACAGTTCTTCGAGCTTAGGGATAAGGAGGAAACATACAAGGATGCTCTGTCGAACTATGGAAAGTTAAATTGTCGACAAGGCATAACCCCGCCTAGGAAGCTGCGATGACCCTTAGTGCGACCCGCCGAGGCGGTAAGTCAATCTATTACATTAATAATTGGATAATAAGTGTAACTGGATTCCCCTCTACAAAGCACGCAACCTGGCATCACTTCAATTATTATTTTTCTCATTCTTTATTTAGTTTTCAATTTAGTTAATTTAGTTATCACAAACCTTTCAATTACTTGTGTTCTTATTTTTATAAAGTGCATATTTAAGAATTAGTTAAGTCGATCCAGTCTCTGTGGGTTCGACAACCTTAAATATTATAATTTGGCGAAAGGTGAAAAAACATAGGACTTCTAAGCCTTCACCACCTCAAAAGGTTACAAAAAGAAAAATGACAAATAATTGTTTCTCTCAATAGAAAATATTACCCCAAATACAATTTAACACTCCCCAAACTCAAATAAAAGATTATAATAAAGAACAAAGAGTAGGGTGTACAAGATATCATAATTTGAGTTCTTAGAGTTGGATTGGATGCTTGGATTTTGCTTTGATGATCAATAATTGTTTTTATTGCTCTTAAAACTTGTTTTTATACTCTATCAATGAATTTTAATCATTTGGATGGTTGGGGTCATCAATATAGTCGTTAAGACACCATCTTCCCACCATAAATACATTTCTGCAACTTGTCATTTCTATACACAAAATCCTTGTATCAAAATGGTGCTAAAATAGAAAGAATTGTTATGTGCATTTAATAAGGGAGTATCGAAATGCTTAACCCGTGTATTTAAATGGGTTAGTCTTTAAAATAGAGGTGTATCAAAACGATTAAAGGAACGTATCAATACGTTTTGAATCTGCCAAACTCCGTATCGAAATGTCTTCAAAGGCGTATCAAAATGGGTAACTAACTTTTAAAATTTCGGTTCCTAATAACAAATAAGTAATTGTCAAAATATTTAATGATCAAAAAACTTTGAGAAAACAACCCACCTATATCGAAATGGTTCATAGTTGTATCGAAATAAAATTAAATATAATTTTAATTTTAAATGCATGTCCGTATCAAAACAATCAAAGACTATATCGAAACGCATGTATTGATAACATTTTTATTTGTTTCGAAACCAGAAATCATAGTTTTAAATTTTAACGAAACAGTCCAAGACCGTATTGAAACATTTGTGAATTTTGTTTTGAAAGTAAGTCAGTTGTATTGAAACGCCTGACAGGCGTGTCGAAACGCTTGGGAAAAAATTAAACGTTTTAGTTTTGAAGTTGACTTAAGAAAACATTGATCGGTTATTATTTTGACTTAGAAAAATTCGTTGACTTTTTTTGTTATAGCAAAATCAAATTAGGTTTTACAATCTTCCCTTTTTTAATATAACATAATCAAAAATAATTTTTTAGTAAAACTCCCCCTTAATATATGCAAAGGTTTAAAATTTTAAGTTTTAAAGACTTCTTCCCTTTGTGTTAGATCAAAATCAATAAAATATAGGGAAAATAAAAGATAAAACAAGGAACACATATAAAATTCAAAGTGCATAATCAATCCATAACATAAATCTTAAAATAATCTAACAAGAAAAGAAATCAAAACATAGTTCTTAAACATAACAAAGGTGTATAAAAACTTAAATCCCAATATGATATGATATGATATGGTATGATATGAAACCTAATAAGGTATGAAAATTACTCTTCGCCACCTTCGTCTTCATCATCATCAATATGAGGATTTTGAGATTGGCGTCACTCATCATGGAAAGCTCTAATAGACATGTTCATAGAAAGATGTTGAGCTTCAATGTTTTTCATCTAAGAAGAGAGATCAACAACTTGGCCTTCAAGATTGTCAAAGCGGGTACTAAGGTCCTCGTTGTTGATAGCCACAAACCCAATGTCCACACGATTGCCCATGTTTGCAAATTGATCAGTGAGAAAGGTCATAAAAGCATCGTTTGGAGCAAACATCACTTGATGGACTGGTTCAGGATCTATAGGCAAAGGAGAAAGTACCTCTCTACGATTTTATTCACCGCCAATAAATTGAAAGTGGGAACGGTTAAGAGAGGTCTCACCTATAAGCTCTTTGATCGGTTCCGGAATGTCATGTGAGCAATCATTTAGGTGGTTGGGATCATCAATATAGCCGGTGAAACATCATCTTCTTTGTTTTATTGGTAAAATAGTCCTTATACTTCTTTTGTGACACCCTCGCCCCGGGTTAAGAGACGGAAGCGTCGACCGAACTTATAACTTGCAAATAGATCGGAAGTTGTATTCATTTCGTTGACATTTCAATTATTTGTAATACATTATGAGTCAAATCTTGAGTAACACTTATCAATTTTGAGACCAATTTAAAACTTTTCTATATTCATTTTACTATTCAATCCGGTTTAAGCTTATTTTTATTTTACATTCACTATCCAACTAATTCTTGGCCTTATTAATCGATCTTCAAATTTAATCCGATTATCATTCTAATCTTGACTCGATTTCAATTTGGGGACTCATTATAAGCTTTAATTTAACTTATAGAATCACTAAAACTATATGGGGGATTTCCACACATTAATTTCAAATTTTGGGCCCAAAGTGGCCGGAGGTATCGATACCCCCTATAGAGTGGTATCGGAACAGGGATATCGAACCCCATTTCGATACTGGTTACTAGCATTGACTCATTGACCAAGAGTGAGTAGCCTGGTTCGATACTGATATCGATGCAATTTCGTTACTGGAAGTTTCGGTATCAAACCAGGTATCGATACTGGTCTACTTCGATGGCTCATTGACTTAAGACTATGGTATCCTGGTTCGATACCGGTATCGAACCAGGGAGCCCACAAGGAGGCTTCGCATCGAACCAAGCATCGATGCAATTTCCTTACTGTCAAGGGTGGTATCGATACCCCGGTTCAATTTGGCAAGTTTCTAACTTATTAAGCACTTAGACCCTACTAAAGGTCCATCTTTACAACCTCAATCCATTCTTAAACCTTAAGGGACCATTTTAACATGTTTGGGCAACAAGTAACAACCTAATCATTCCATCTAATTGTCCAATTCAATGCTCATACCAATATCTAAACCATTCTATCTTACCATCTTTATGGCCACTAGTTTAACCATATCGTAGCCTTATGGTCTACATGTTAGACCACATGGCTCATCACTTGCATATCAATACACAATATCTTAACTAAGGTTCCATGGGCAATCTCAACCATACCAAATGCTAGCTAATTCATGATGTTTCCTT
The DNA here is from genome assembly GCA_035048815.1 of Abelmoschus esculentus. NCBI lineage: Eukaryota > Viridiplantae > Streptophyta > Magnoliopsida > Malvales > Malvaceae > Abelmoschus > Abelmoschus esculentus. The sequence continues at coordinate 17,911,221 of JAUCBN010000003.1, forward strand.
AAGGCTCACATACCAAAGTCTAAATGGCCATATATATACACCATAAACAATTATTCAAAATTCATAAACTAGTTCAAGCATGAGTATTATGCCACCATGATCTAGGAGTTAGCCAAAAATACAAAATACCATACATTGCTTGCTTGATGTCCTTGCTCACGATTAGTCTCGATTTAGTTCCTTGGCTCGATTACCTGTTGTTTGGGAAGGAGGAAACAAACGGTGGTAAGTACTTATGAGGTACTTAGTGAGGCAGCCCTAAGTCTAACCATATTAGACATGAATCAATTAACAAAAATGACATGCTACAATAAGCAAATAAATCCAATTCATGACAAAGGATCAATCCATAAACAAGGTTATCATGTTTCTCATGTCAATCACAAGTCTAGTATACTATTCAATTTCATATTCTATATGCTAAGCATTAACTAGCATGTATTCGATGCATGTTGCTCATTAATCAATTTTCATTCTCAAACTTTCATTAAACATTTCATTTCAAGGGCTACTTATAGCCATATGTTCATTCCCAATATCAATAGCCATTTCATGTTAAAGTGCTACTCATAGTATCAATTACATTTCAATACTCTATAACAATACATGATCAAGTACCAATGCTTCTCAAGTCAATACATACACATATATTTCACATTTAATATTTTATTCTTTAATTTAAGTTCATGTGATGCCTTAGTATAGTTAGACAAGGTAAGCGAGTCAACAAGAGTGTCACGAAGACACTAACAAGAGTACCATAAAGGTACTAACAAGAGATACCCACGGTATCTAACAATAGTGACTAACCACCAATCAATGGTACCCATAGTACCGAACAAGAGTACCGAAGTACTAAACAAGAGTGTTGAAGCACTAAACAATGAGCTCAGACTCTAGGCATGTCGTACTACCTATGACCAAATATCGACCAAGGCTCAATAACATTTTCATATTCATTTGATCATTATCCAATTCATATTAATAAGGTTCATGTCACCAAAGGCAAGTGTTTATAACATATTAATCACCAAAGCATCAATTATGCTATTATCATATCATTCATATCATGTAAACATATAACATGCATATCATGTCATCATTCCAATACTCAAATCATTATATACATGCTTCATGCATGGTTCACGTACCTAGCATCCATAGTTGCGTGTCATACTTACCTTGGCATTTCCGAGCTATGCATATGTATTAAACTAGTGCTAACAATCTAGCAAGCAAACATGTTATCACACAAGCCCTTTTAGCATTTAATCCTCATTCCCTTGTTACCAAATATACAATTAGTCCTTTTACATGATATATCAAATCAAATAAAACAAAAAAAGGTGGTTAGGACCTTAGGTCCTAACCCTAAGGTTTGTCACACTCACAATTGGTTCTGAGCAATTTAAAGGTTGTAGATCGTGATCCCTTTGCCCTTTTTCCTTGCTAGTTCGAGCCCTTCTTGTTCCTCGATATCCTCTTCCCTTGTATTCTCTAGTAATTTATACACATATAACATTCATTTGGACACATTCAATCATTTAATCCAAGTGATCTTAGACATAACAAAGGTAAACATGTGCATTTGTTCACTAGGGACAGTTTTGCTATCCATTAAACAATCGCTCATATCTTTTAGTTTCCATATCCGATTTCAGTCCATTTTACCTCTTTGGAAAGCTAGAAGAATCCTCTACAAGGAAAAATTAACCTTAAATTTTAATTATTTGCCGATCAGTACCAAATTTTGTTCGAATCGGGCCTATCCAGATTTGAGACTATTCGGACAGCCCATACGAAAATGCTTATATCTTTTTCTACCGAACTCCGATTGAGATTTTGTAAATTTTCACTTAAATTAGATATATGAGAGTATCATACTTCAAACTTTCAGCTCCTAACTCCTTCAAACCCTTCCTAGGGAATTTCTCAAAGATTACTACCCGAGATAGCATTTCTAGGCATTTTCAGCTAAGTTCCATTCCATACATTCAATTCCTAATTCTCAATTTATATCCATGAATTTCCAGCATATCAACTATGAAATTAACATCATCATCTAAATCACTTTTTCATCAATTCATCAAGTCTATTAACTCATTTATAGCATTTACAAAATTCCATCTTTAGGCTTCCTAACTCAACTTGTTCATGCTTATATTACTATGCCCAAGCAAAAACGTTCTTTAGATTAAATCTCTAACAACCTAATTTTAATCTTCAAAATATCATAGAAACATTCAACGTTCAAGAATGTAACTTCTAAAGTTTTGGTTATGAAACGGAATACTTACCGGGGTATTTAGGCTCAATTTCCTAACCCAAATTCCTAATCATGCAATAGCTTCCAAGCTTTCCCACATAACTCCCATGAAATTTTCTCTCGGTTTTTGGGGTGTTACATCTTTGTTTTATCAAAATCAAATTAGGTTTTACACAATGTTTGTTTAGCTAAATATAAAATTAATTGGACGCAAAATTTATCAATTTCTCCTTATTCTATATTTTCTTTTTAACAAATTAATTTATTTATTATTAAATTTAAAATATTTGCATAAAAATTTATAGAACAATATTTTCGTTGTGCTATCTAAAATTTGTAAAAAAAAATTACATTTATAATAAAATTAATATAGTAAAACATTTTTTTAAAATATACATAATATTTAATTTTTTAATAGCAAATTTGTAATATGTCTAATTTTTATTACGTTTGAAATTTTTTTAAATAAATTAAAATAAATAATAGAGCAAATCTAGAATTAGTAAAAAATATAATATATAAATTAATCTAATAATTTTTTAAAATAAGAAAACGTCTTATAAATTAAATAATAAAAATCATAAAGATACAATCTTATCCTGTTAACTCTAAAAATATCATAAATATAATATTAATAAAAATATATTATATTATAATATTATAATATTATTTAAATGCATGCAACAACTTTTTTTTATCATTGTCGGGTAGTTATCCTATGTGTCACGCGGGCTAAAAATATTAGCGCATATGCTCAAGGATTATAAAGAGACTCATCGGTTAGGGAAGTAATGGATTAATTTGATTTTATTAGTTTCGTTTTTGAACATGAATTTTGATGCATGGTTAACCGGTAATTTACAGGGGCGATACGGCTTTACGCGAAACACAACAAATTGGGGGTGAAGTTCGCGATCGGCTGTTGGTTGCTATGGAAGCAACGGTGCCTGCGTGTGTTTGACCCAGACAACGTAATCAAAGGGGGATATTGCGATAATCGGCCAAAGACTAGCACACGATGTGCAGGGTTGTTTGCCTGTTTCGAGCGTTTTGTGTGGTCTGGTTGCTCCAAAACAACAATGGGGTTTCCCAGATCAAGGATGGGTCAAGGTCAACATGGATGGGGCGGTTGGTGGTGCGACGGATATGACTTCTACCGGGGGTGTCATTTGTGGTGCGGATGGCGAATGGTTATTTGGCTTCGGGCTTAGTATTGAGATTTGCTCGGTTCTGTTATCTGAATTATGGGTAATACATGATGGGTTGGTCCATGCATGAAAGGGTGGTTTTCGTAGAGTAATTGTTGAATCTAACAATGATCAACCGGTAGATATTTGTCATCGAAATACCAAGGCCTTACAAGGTGCAACGATTGTGGATTTGGTGTATGATTTGCTTGATAGGTAATGGGAGGTGCGCGTGAGGCGGGTGAGTCGACAACTGAACATGGTTGCGGATTGTCTTACTAGGATGATGAGAGGTAAACCGATTGGATTGTGTGTTTATAATACACCACCTAGTGAGGTTATTCAGCTAGTCCAGGCTGATTTGGTCCCTGATTAATGTCCTGGTTTCTTGTAGCCGTTTGTGATGTCGATCTTGTAAGTACTCGCTTGTGCACTCTTTTTCCTCCATTTAAGTTTAGAGAGGTTTTTTAACGAGACACAAGTTTGTATGCTTCTTTACCCATAAAAAATATTATTAAATAAAATATTTAATTTATTTATACTATAAATAATTAATCATCTAATTAAAAATATAATAAATAATTAATATAAATACAATTTATTATCTTAGGAATAATATTCTTTAAGAAGTTGTATAATATCTAAAAAATCAAGCGAATAACATTATAATCTTTTCGGGGAAATGACTACCATTGAGAAGAGAATATTGTATTTTAATAAAAAAAAAATCTCAACCGAACGTAAGAATATGAACCTGAACAAAATTATTACCCCTGAAAATTATGTTTTTTAACCAAATTTTAAGTCTAAAAATAATTATAATATTCAATGTTAAAATAAAATATATATATATATAACTGAAATTTTAAAGATAAAAGAGTTCATTCATATTTATTACTTATCTTTTAATTCTATTCTAAATTCTATCGATTAAACAACTTGATATAATAATAACTATTATATATTTATTTTTTAGAGATAAAATTAAATTATATATTTTAAAATTCTTTAAATTTTATCTATTTTTCGATTGCTAAATAACTAAAATGGATCAATCAGATAATTCTTTAAACAAATAGATTATATTATTTTTTATTTTTTTAAGTAATAATCTTTAAATAGTCGATCGTTAATATAAATTATTCGTTTTAATTATCTAAGGATAAAAAGCATTTAAAATTTTAAAAATTTATATTGTATAACTTAATTTTATCCTATTTTTTAATATGCTACTATACTTTAATGTAACACTATTCTTTTTCCTTCCTTTCGATATAAATCAATTAACATGAATTATTTTATCTCAATAATTAAAGAAATGATTGTTATTTTTAAAAATTATGAATTTAAATATTAATAATATAATACAATAATTAATATTAAATAATAAAAATATACCTTAAATAGATATTACTATAACTATTATAGCGGATTAAAAAACACCGTAAACCAAGTGAAATTTCATCGATTCATAGATCTGAGTGGTGTGATCATCCCATAGGCTGAAACCTGTACATGTGAAGTTTGTCCTAACCCAACACAGATAATGAAGTCCCTGCCCTTGTCTTGGCTACTGGCTACTGGCTACTGCCTAGTGTTACCCCTACCATAAATTTGCCTGCAAACCGTCCCTTTTTGGCACTCTTTCCTATGACTTCTCATTTTGCAGTTCCCCACAAATACTACTGTACGACTGCTATAACAACAGCACCACCTCACTAGATGCTGGCTGGGTGGGGTTGGAGGGATAACTTGGCACAAACACGGCCAACAATGCACTTCAATCACCATAAGATCTGAGTTCTGGATATTTTTGAGGATTTATATTTGAGTTTTATTGTAATTAAAGAAATAGGGTTGATCTAAATTTATATTATAAAGATTATATATTTAATTTATATTTATCGCATCTGTTATCGATAAAAATGATTTTTTAATAAAAATAAATTTATTAAAATAATAAATATTGAATTATATGTTTTGTTAAAAAAATCTTTAACTTTATAAAAATATGTTAAAATTTAAATAATTATAAAATAATTAATACTTAAACCTAAAATATGTAATCTAAAAAGTACAAACCGACCTCTTCGACCTCTTCGATTATTGTTTCATCGTAGGTGGAAAACAAAATCTAGTGGAATATTTTATAATTAATTATTTAATTTAATTTTTGTATGAATTTATTCATAAATATAAAAATATGTATACATATTTCATATTACTAGAAAAAGTCATTTAAATTGGAATTAAATTATATTATAACATGATAAATAATTACAATCAAATATTTATAGGAACTCGAAAAATCAACTCTAATCGAAAAAATTTTAAATAAAATTTGAGTTATAAAATATAACTCATCAACTTGAATGACTTAAAATTTTTTAATTCGACATTACTCGATCTAATAGTCACCCTACTTATATAGTCCTAATAGATGATAAGATGCTGGGGAAAGTCATTTTGACTGACCCTTACAAGCGAAGGTGTGCAGCTGGTAATTGACTGGACAACACTCTCTCTCTTCTCTAGTGCATGTGAACCTTGGGGGTCCAGTTCCCCACCAGTACGAGTCTGTTCTCAAATCAATTTTACAAAAATTATTTACTCCAAAACTAAAATATTTTTACCAATTTTGTACTTGTTGTCTCCATTGGAAGATATTTCTGTTGCTCTCTGTGTCTTGTTTGTTTGGTGTAATTACTTTGGATATTGGGTTGGTCCAATCTGGATTTCCTAGGTCTGGCATATGGGATGGTGATGTTGCAAATTTTGGGTAGGCAACACCACATGGCTAAACCCCATGTGTTAGTTGTACATGTACTTTGATGGAGCATGGAGTGGGGGTGGATATGGGATTTTCGTAAGGATGAAAATTTGACTCGTTCTCGTTGGGTTTCGACACGATTTGATCGGATAGGTTTTTTATTTAAAATATAAGGCTTGAGTTAAAACGGATTAGATGATAAAAATTGAAGGTCAAGGGTGGGTCGGGGTTAGGTTTAGAGTAAAATTTTTTTAACCCGATCCGATCCGGTATATTTATATATATATTTTTATATATAATTTTTATATTTTTATTATTTTCTGAGTCAGATCAGATTTTTTCGAGTTTTTTATTAAAATATCGAGTTGAATTAGAGTCGACTTATGATTTTTATAATATCGGGTCGGGTCAGTTGAGATGAAAAATATTAAGATCAGGTCATGTCAAGATTCAATCGAATCGAAAAACTAAAATTTCGGATCAGGATCAGGATGATCAAAAACCCGACCCAACTCGACCCGTTATCATCCTAGATTTTTCAAAATGAATACGAAGGTTTGTGCAAGTTAAATACTAACAAACAAAGCAATATTCATTAACAGTAGTCGGAAGATACTGATCTAACACGTTATTTTTTTTATTAAAACCCTTTAATTTTTGTTTAAATTTATAAACAACGATCGTCTTTCTTTCTCTCTGTATCTATTTTCTTTTGCCAAAAAAATTAAATTCTTTGTTCTTTTAAGGTACGATTGTTAAAGGTGTTCAAAAATATTTAATCTAATCGGTTCGATCTGATTATTTATTGATTTAATCTAAAAATTTAAATATCTGATTCGGTTTTTATTTTGGATTGGATATCCAATCTAATTTTAAGTTTTCCGGATATTTTATGTTTTAGATTATCAGTAAATCCGAAAATTTAAATTTCATTACTATTATTAACCTTGATATATTTAATAATTTAGTGCTTGTTATATTCAAAAATTTTAAAAATTAAAACTTTTATAAACGTGAATCTTGTTGTATTTAGTAATTTGTTGTTTATTATATGAGCAAAAATCTTCTGCCACTTTCCCATGCCCCCATTTGTCTTCTTTGTTATTTTACTAAAAAATTAAATTTTAAACCCTAACCCATATTTTTTATATCTTAAACCCTAAACCCTAACCCTAAAAAAATACACCATACCCTTAATTCCCTATACCCTAACCTAAACCCCTAACCTAAAAGAAGTGTTGGATTGGTTGGTGATTATCGTTGATTTACGTTGAGAGGTATCGTCAAGGACCAGTCATCAACAGCGCTCTAACTTAGAGATAAGCGAAGTCAATTACGGACAATTTGCTGAACTTTGATGCATCTGTCCAAGAGCAAGAGATTGTCGCGGTAGAGAACACTAACGATGCCGAGATTGTATCTACAGTACTGCCGAAGTAGTATTGTGTAATTGCATTGGACAAGAAGAAGATCAACTAAATCCACTAATTGACGTAGCTGGATCCTACCTACTTTCTTTATATCGTTCTCAATCCTTTATTTTATGTTTTGTTATTTAATTATTTAGTTAGTTAAACAAATCCACTTATCTGTGTTTTTACTTTATCTTTCAGGAGCAAGGAAACAAGGGGAGACATATTAAGTATATCAATCCCTGTGGAGACGATACACGATATACTTATCACTTTATTACTCGCAACGTGTACACTGCACAGTTGCGCTATTATTACACGCATCAAGTTTTTGACGCCGTTGTCGGGGATTGGCAACTAAATTTTTGTTTTCTTTATTTTCTTGCTCTTTAACCATTCTTTATTTAACTTTGATTCTAATTATTAATTTTTTTTTATTTTTTTATTTTTTTTAACTTTGACTTATCTGGTATATGACCAGTGCAAACCCGAGTGGTCCATTGTACGAATTGGATCCTGAAATCGAACGTATAAGGCACCATCTGAGGCGCAACCTGTTTCAAGTCATGGATGATCCACCAAGAGGACAAATTTCACCTGTTGATCATAATGTACTACCACCAGCAATACCGTAGCAGCCACTGCCGCGACCATTGCCGAGGTAGCTCACTGTTAGAGACTTTATGGTGGAAGACCTAAACGGACTAAACCCTGGCGTAGTCACCCCAGAAATTGAAGCAACTCACTTTGAGCTCAAACCAGTGATGTTCAACATGTTGAACACAATTGGACAGTTTAGTGGGTCTGCTACTGAAGATGCAAGGCATCATCTTAAATCTTTCATGGAAATATGCAATTCTTTCAAGATCCAAGGAGTCCATGAAGATATTTTACGTTTAAAGTTGTTCCCATATTCACTGAGGGATAAGGCGAAAACTTGGTTAAATGGCATCCCAACAGGATCCATAGGATCTTGGGATGAACTCTACCGAGAATTCATTACGAGGTTTAATCCGATAAATCTCTATGATCGTATCCATAATGAAATCACATCATTTCGGCAGGATGATGATGAACCGATGTATGAGGCGTGAGAACGCTTCAGAGAATTGTTAAATAAATGCTCACTACATGGTTTTCCCTTATGGACGCAACTCTCCATGTTTTATAATGCTACCAATACCTCCACAAGGATGATGCTAGATGCTTCCGCAAATGGGACACTTCTGGATATAGCACCCGTGGAGGCCATTGAGATTCTGATCAAACTCGCAAGGAACGACTTCCAGTTTCCTATATCAAGGCGAGGAGGAATGAGACGCCATATCACGGCCCATGAATTAGACACACCCAGTTCGGTGGCAACACAATTGGCTTCTCTGACCAAGATGGTTCAGAATATGCAAGCCCAAAAAAATATACATGAGGTTAAGACAGTCAACTCATCTGATTACATGCAAGATAAGGAAACCAGCCTGTATGTTAGAAATTATAACATAAACAATTAAATGATGTCCAACAATTATAATCCATCCTGGAAAAGGTATCCAAACTTTTCATGGAGTAACCCCAACAATACCTTAAATCCAATCAACCAAGCCCCTAGATTCCAGTACCAAAGTTAAAACCTGCTGTAGCAGCACACTCAGCAGTCCATGCCACAGCAGCAGGTACAACAGCAGCAGTCTCTGAATGCATTGGCAGATTCTCTCACAGTTTTCATGTCAAAGACTGATGCAAACATGGCTGAGAATAGCCGCTTCATGAAGCGTACTGATGACTTCATGAACCGAACTGAGATAAGACTGCAGAACCAAGAGGCTGCAATCAAGTCTTTAGAAAACCAAGTTGGTCAATTTACCCAACGACAAAACACTCGACCACCAAGGAGGTTACCTAGCAATATAGAGGTTGCTAAGGTATTAGGCCACGAGCAATGCAAGGTAATTACAACAAGAAGTGGCCTACAATTAAAAGATAAAGAAGGGCCCTCAACCGATAGAGTCCAACCAGAAAAGCAATATCATGAGGACTCAGAAGCTGAGCAGGACCCTACCGAAAACACTACCACGACAGTAGAACAAGCAGTACCTAAAAATTCTATCGAGGCAGCTGGAGATCAGTTCACCTCAGGTATGAAACTCAATATCCAAGGAAACATAGAGGACATAAGACCACCACCTCCTTTCCCGCAGAGGTTAAAAAAGAACAAACAGGATCACCAATTTCAAAAATTCCTAGACATCTTAAAGCAAGTCCATATCAACTTGCCATTAGTTGAGGCTATTGAACAAATGCCCAACCATGTCAAGTTCTTAAAGGATATAGTATCCAAACGACGAAGGCTAGGGGAATTTGAAACAGTGGCAGCCACTGAAGGTTGTATGGCCATGCTACATAATCGCATGCCGCCTAAGCTAAAGGATCTTGGATGCTTTACAATCCCCTGTGCGATTGGAGAGGTTACGAAGGAAAGGCCCTATGCGACTTGGGAGCAAGCATCAATCTAATGCCCAAATCAGTTTTTCAAAAACTTGGAATAGGGCGGGCGAAACCAACAACAATATTGCTCTAACTTGCAGATCGGTCTTATGTGTACCCCAAAGGCAAAATTGAGGACATTCTGGTTAAGGTTGACAAGTTTATATTTCTCGACGACTTTCTTGTCCTTGATTATGAGGACGATGACAATGCACCGATCATATTGGGTCAACTTTTCCTTGCTACTAGACGCACTATCATCGATGTGGAAAATGACGAGCTCACGATGCGAATAAACGATCAACATGTCAAGTTGAACACCTTCCACAATCTCACAAATTCAGACGCTCCAACAGAATGTAAGGCTTTCCATACACCAAACCAGGGAACTAAAACGTCCTATCTGGGCAACACGCTCGGCAGACTATTCAGTAAGCGAATAAAGACCAAAGGAGAAGCTCAATGCACTGAAGGTATTGGGCAACACGTGAAGGAAGATACGAGCTAGAAAGAGACAATCAAATTGGGAGATGCATTCACATGCACTCCACAAGTAACATAATCTCTTCCCTTCCATTTTAATTATTATATTAGACTAGTTTTATTTGTTGTTATGTTTTATTTTCAGTATTTTATGTTTTTAAGTTTTTAGGATAAATAAAGCAACGAATGCAGAAAAATTATTTCACAGCAGGAAGTCTGCTGCCGTGGCAGTGCACTGTGTCAGAGCCGTAGAAATCCTAACGGGCAGAAACAATGCAACGACTCTCTACCCAGAAATCCGTCGCGGTAGTAACTGTTCAGCAAGGTAGTAAATGCCTAACGGATAAATCTTAACAGTCATATTTTTACAGCCTATATAAACAGCTTCCTTGCTTAGAATTACCCACTCTTGCATTCTTGCTAATCTTCTTTCTTTCACAATCTTACTCTCAATTACTTTAGCTCTCACCTACTTCCTGAATTTGCATCAATTTTTTTAAGAACTCCAGACTTCGCTCAAGGCATTCAATAACTACAATCATGGCCGCTTACAACCGCTATTACCCTGCCACCATTGAACAGCGATTCAATCGTTCTTTTGTTGCACGAAAGCTATGGGAGGAGCAAGGATTTCAGCACTTAGATGGAGATAATTACGACATCGAACAGTTCTTGTTCGACAAAATCAAATACCAAGATTGGGAAATCTTCTATCTCCAACCTCCCCCAGCTAATGCCACGATCGTCCGAGAGTTTTATGCCCACATGCCAAGCGAAAGAAATTTATATGTCCACTGCCGAGGGAAGCCAGTCACCCTTAATGCCGAAGCAATCAACCAATGCTATAGCCTCACTCCGTTGTCAAATGTACATAGTGATTTTGAGGTGGAGGTCACCGATATCGACTTCGAATTGATCAAAGAAGATCTTTGTTATGGCGATACCCCTTGGGAGACCGGTAACCATAGAGGATCCGTAACAAGATTGAGCCTCAAACCCGAGGCTAAGATATGGTGCACCTTTGTCAAAAGACGTCTAATGCCCACATAGCATAATAGCACAGTCGACAGGAGACGGTTGGTGCTCATCCAGTCTATAATCAACAAGAGGAACATCAACGTTGAAGAAATTATTCTCCAAGAAATTTATGATTACGGTAAGAAAGACAAAGACCCTTTATGTTTCCCTTCTTTAATCTCTGCCTTGTGTATTGCTGTAGGTGTACCAGTCGAAGACATAGATGAATATACGCCAACTCGGAAGGGATGGACAAGAGATTTTTGCCACCGAATTATGCAGATCACACAGGAAGAACCTGTCCAGGTAACACCGCACCAGTTCACTATAGACTTTACTGCCGGAGGGCAGTACTCGGCAGAAGCACCCACATCTGCTCAGGGCTTTGCCGCAGCAAACCTTTATCAAGAAATTCTACAAAGGATGACAGTCATGGACCTTCGCCAACAATGCTACATGGAGTACCAGCGCGACTTTAACACATCTCTCGCCAACATGATGATGCAAAGCTTCCCAAATCAAGGGGCACAATTCCCAGAATTCCCAGCTAACATATTCGTCACTGTCGCCTCTTATACCGAGACAATACCTGCCCCAGGGTTGCAACCATTTTTCCAACCACGGCCGCATCAATAGTTTCATGCTACTGGACCTTCCAGGCCGGCCAGGTCTGCTGGAGTATCCTCTATCAGCCAAAGGCCGTCCAAAAGGTGAGCTATTTTTAACTCTCCCCAAAGGGAACCAATCCCTATGCCCATTCTCAGCAGAGACACTCTGTCTCGCGAGATTGATGAATACCACAGTTCGTCACATGAATCAGCAATACCCACTATCACGGTAGGGGGCGGGACAAAAATCGTGCACACAGAAAATGTTGATGAAGTGGAAGAAGGAGATGAAGTTACTGCACCAATGCACTGTACACCGCCCAGTCGAGTTCAGCCGCATCGGCAAGCCAAACAACAGGAATCACCAGCACAAAGATCTAGACGAAAGGCGTCAGCAGCACGGCTTAGGAAATTGCTTTGTACAAGCAACTCCTCGGAATTGTTATAAATAATTTTTATGCTTCTGTCTATTTCCTTATTGCAATTGTTGTTTACCTTATATGTTGAGCATTGAGGAAAATGATCGGTTTGAATTTGGGGGTATTATAGGTGCAGAAGTACTGCCGAGACAATCCACTGCCGCGACATTACCATGAAAAAAAAGGGAGTAATTTTTTCTAAATTTTTTTACAATATTCTCTTTTCTTGAATTACTGTTTTTAATCTTGCACTACTCTACATCAGCTTTGCTTTAGTTTACTCCTTTAAGTCTATAGAAATCTTTCTCCTTACCATGGCCAAGTTCTGTTTTGAAGGGATAACCATAGGATACTCATGGAATAAAACTTAGAAGCTTGCTTTAAGGTTAGAAAGAAAATAAACACTTTTTGGACTTGTTTGATTTAGGAGTTCTTTTAATAAACTTAGGTGATAAAGACTTAGAACCTTTTGGAAAAATAACTAGAGGTGCCTATCACTGGATCTAGTTTTGCTCTCCTTCATGCTAGAGGTGCCCGAAATTGGCTCTAGTATGCTAAATAGGCGGTTAAAAAGAAAATAATAAGAGAAAAGAAGAAAATAGAAAACGCATATCTTGAGGTGCCCGAAATTGGCTCAAGACTTGTTGTTTTAAGGAGACAACTTTAGTCCAAATTCTATTTATCTTGAACTTAGAGTTTATCTAAGAAAGCCTTGAATCAACCTTGTTCATAAAATGCACACACTCACCTAGCCTTATAGCTTGTTTCTTACTAAAAGTCATTGGGTAAACTAGTGGCTAAAATGGAGAGATAGACATGACTATGGTAGGGAGGATAGATGGAAAAGTAAGACCAAATGGGAGTAAGGTTCGGCAATTTGATGTCTTGCATTGCTTGAGGACAAGCAATAGTTCAAGTTTGGGGGTATTTGATGAGTGCCTAAAAGGTAGTTATGTACTACCCTTCTCATGGTACTTTATGCATCTATTATACACCAACTTGAGCTGAAATATGAACTATTTGCACAATATTGGATATTCCGTTACCACTACTTACAAAGTCGAATTTTATAGAGAATGTAGATATTATTACATATTCTATACATGCAGGAATATCCAGGGCCGAAGCAACAGTGAAGTAGTGTTGAGGCTGAGGTAGGGATAAGGCCGCGACAGCATCGAGAGTGACAGCATCAACATTGTAGTCGAATGAAAGACAAAAATACAGAGAATATTATGGAAGACGCAGCGCACCAATTGGACCAGGCTAGCGCACTAAAAGCCCAAGTCAAAGACCGAATGAAAAAAGCTTTCTAGAAGGTTGCAAACTTATCTCATGTAGAAGACTTATTCCCTACTCCAAGATAGAGTCTATTTAGGAAAGGTTTGCCCTAGGTTAAGACTATATATAGCCTAGCCGACCACATTGTTAAAGGAGACAATTTTAGAGAAACCCTTCCCCTAAGAATTATACCTATCGACATCATATTCTAAATTTCTTAGGGATAGGTGAAGGTTGTAGATATTAGTGAGAGGAGATTGTTTCTTGTTTCTTTGTTCTAATGCAATAATAATATCAAAGTTTGCTTATCCTATTGTCATTCCTTGTTCTTGCATTCAAGCTCGAGAGAGAAGTTTGTAAGTAATATATTTATCTAGCATCGAGAGGTGTAGATTCACGAAAGGGATAAGTACGGTGTTGTCAAACACTAACTCGGTCTAGAGATAGGTTAAGAGTTTCAGCAGCTAAAAGAAGTGTTGGATTGGTTGGTGATTATCGTTGATTTACGCCGAGAAGTATCGTCACGGACCAGTCATCAACAGCACTCTGACTTAGAGATAAGCGGAGTCAACTACGGACACTTTGTTGAACTTTGATGCATCTACCCAAGAGCAAGAGATTTCCGCGACAGAGAACACTAACGCTGCCGTGGTTGTATCTGCAGTACTGCCAAAGCAGTATTGTGTAATTGCATTGGACAAGAAGAAGATCAATCGAATCCACTAATTGACGTAGCTGGATCCTACCTACTTTCTCTATATCGTTCTCTGTATCTGTGTTTTTACTTTATCTTTCAGGAGAAAGGGAACAAGGGGAGACATATTAAGTATACCAATCCCTATGGAGACGATACACGATATACTTATCACTTTATTACTTGCGACGTGTACACTGCACAGTTGCGCTATTATTACACGCAACAAAAGGCTATAGAGAAACAATTTTAGACTTTTCAAAAGTCATTAGCCAACACTTTAATTATGAAGTTCACATCTCTAAGGCTGACTACGGTGAGAGGTGTGCATGATCACTTCAATAAGATGCGAGATTTGGCAACTCGACTTAAAGCACTTGAGGTTGAAATATTTGAATATTTCCTGGTATACTATATATTGAGCACTCTTCCTCCTCAATATGGGCCATTTAAGATCTCTTATAACACACATAAAGATAAATGGTCTATTGATGATCTTTTGACCATATATGATCAAGAAGAGGGTAGGCTCGTACTAGAGATGGGAGAGAGTGCACTGACAGTTACTTAAGGAAAGAATTCAGTCCAAGCCAAGCAAAAGGGGAAAGCTAAAATGAAACACCAAGCTGACATCAAGAAAGAGTCCACGTGTTTCTTCTATAAAAAGAAGGGACACATGAAGAAGGACCGTGTCAAGTATAAGGGCTGGCTTGAAAGGAAAGGTAAATCAATCTTACTCGTTTTCTTTGAGTCAAATATGGTTGATGTTAATTATAACACATGGTGGATTGATTCTGGTTCTACAATCCATGTCTCAAATTCCTTACAGGGATTAAAAAACCTGAGGGAACCAGTGGGAGCTGAGATATACATCTATTCAGGAAACAAGATGCAATCGCATGTGGAAGCTATTGGGACCTGCGAATTAGTTCTTAGTAGTGGCTTTGTTTAATTTTAGAAAAGACTTTTTATATTCTTAGCTTTTCTAGAAATTTAATTTCCTTTTCAAGACTTGTACCCTTAGGGTATTGTTTTAATTTTTCAAATGTTGGTTTCGATTTATTTTATAAATCTGAAATTATTAGAAATGGAATTTTATGTGATGGTCTTTACTCCATTGATTTACAAAATAATGTCACTCATAATGTTATACACATTCAAACTGGTACTAAGCGTTGTGTCATAAATGAAGATTCCTTTACTTTATGTCATCAAAGATTAGATCATATCTCCATTGAAAGGATTAAAAGATTAGTAAATGATGGGGGTACTCAATACCTTGGATTTTATTGATTTTGATACTTGTATAGACTGCATTAAGGGTAAGCAGACTAACAAGTCAAAGAAAGGTGCCAAGAGGAGTTCGACCATATTGGAAATCATCCATTCTGATATTTGTTGCCCAGATATGGATGTGTAAGGTCAGAAGTACTTCATCAATTTTATAGATGATTACTCACGATACATGTATCTCTATATGCTTCATCATAATAGTCAAGCGTTAGAAGCCTTTAAGGTTTTTAAGGCCAAAGTAGAGAAACAATGCAATAAGCAAATAAAGATTGTGAGAACGGATAAAGGTGGTGAGTATTATGGTAGATACACAGAAGATGGACAAGCACATGGTCCGTTTGCGAAATTTCTTCAAGACAATGGTATAGTTGCCCTATACACCATGCTAAGCTCGCCTGTTCAGAATGGTGTTGTGGAAAGAAAAAATCAAACTTTAATGGACATAGTGCGAAGTGTGCTTAGTAGCTCTGAGCTACCTAAGTTTTTATGGGTTGAATCTCTCAAGACGGCT
Source organism: Abelmoschus esculentus (assembly GCA_035048815.1). Classification (NCBI taxonomy): domain Eukaryota; kingdom Viridiplantae; phylum Streptophyta; class Magnoliopsida; order Malvales; family Malvaceae; genus Abelmoschus; species Abelmoschus esculentus. The sequence goes on from JAUCBN010000003.1 coordinate 17,927,643, forward strand.
GTGTATATATTAAACCGGGTCCCAACCAAGGTTGTCTCAAAGACACCTTTTGAGTTATTCAAAGGTTGGAAACCGAGTTTGCGACATATACGTATATGGGGATGTCCGTCTGAAGTGAGAATTTACAACCCTCAAGAAAAAAATTGGACCCAAGGACTATTAGTGGGTATTTCATTGAATATGTCGAAAAGTCCAAAGGTTACAGATTTTATTGTCCATCTAATAGCACTAGAATTGTGGAATCAAGAAATGCAAAATTTCTTGAGAATGACTCAATCAGTGGGAGTGATCTGTCTCAGGATTCAATACCCGTAGATCAACCATCCACTTCAAGTGAGAGATTAGTTATCATATATAACACCCCTCAAGCTCAATCGGGTGTTGAACAACCAATCAATGAAGTTCCACAAGCTATTGGAAAAACTCCAATAGATCAAGTTGTTCAAGAAATTCATGAAATTATTGAACAACCAGTTGAACAACATGATCCACAAGAAAAATGTTGGTTCAACATTAAGAAGATCTATTAAAGAAAGAAAATCAATAATTTCTAGTGACTATTTTGTGTATTTACAAGAATCTAACTATAATGTTGAAGCTGAAAATGACCCTGAGTCATTTTCAAGTGCCATGAGCTACAATGAGTCACAATTATGGTATGATGCTATGAAGGATGAGATGAATTCTATGAAGAGCAACAAAGTTTCGGATCTTGTACCGTTGCATGATGGTGTAAAAGTCATTGGATGTAAATGGGTCTTCAAAACAAAAAGAGACTCAAAAGGCAACATAGAAAGATATAAAGCAAGACTCGTTGCTAAAGTATTTACTCAGCGAGAAGAAATTGATTACACTGAGACTTTTAGTCCAATATCTAAGAAAGATTCCTTACGTATTATCTTAACATTAGTAACTCAATTTGACCTTGAGTTACAACAGATGGATGTGAAAATTGCCTTTCTTAATGATGATCAAGAGGAAAAGGTATACATGAAACAACATGAAGGATTTTCCTCTAGTGATGGTGATCACTTAGTCTGCAAGTTAAAGAAATCTATATATGGTTTGAAACAAGCCTTCTGACAGTGGTATTTAAAATTTCATCAAGTTATCTCTTCATTTGGTTTTGTTAAGAATATCATGGATCAATATATATACCAGAAGGTTAGTGGGAGTAAAATTTGTTTCCTTATCCTATATGTGGATGACATTTTACTTACAACGAATGACGGGGGTATGCTATATGAGGTGATAATTTTTTTCTAAAAACTTTGATATGAAAGATATAGGTGATACATCTTATGTCATTGGCATTAAGATTCATCGTGATAGACATAAAGGTATCTTAGGCCTATCTCAAGAAACCTATATCAACAAAGTTTTAGAAAGATTTTGGATGAAAGATTGTTCACCTAGTGTTTCTCCTATCGTGAAGGGTGATAAGTTCAATTTGAACCAATGCCCGAAGAACAAATTTGAGAAAGAGCAAATGAGAAACATTTCATATGCTTCTGCTGTTGGAAGCCTAATGTATGCTCAAGTCTGTACAAGACCTGATATTGCATTTGCTGTTGGGATGTTGGAAAGATATCAGATTAATCCAGGTATAGATCACTGGAAAGCTACAAAGAAGGTTTTAAGATACCTCAAAGGGACAAAAGAATACATGCTTACATATAGACGATCTGACCATTTGGAGGCGGTTGGTTACTCTGATTCAGACTTTACTGGTTGTGTTGATTCACGTAAATCAACATCAGGTTACATATTTATGTTTGCCGGCGGAGCTATATCTTGGAGAAGCATTAAGCAGACCTTAACTGATACTTCCACTATGGAGGCCGAGTTCATTTCGTGTTTTGAGGCTACCTCACATGGAATATGGTTAAAGAGTTTCATTTCTGGGCTTAGACTTGTGGATTCAATCTTTAGGCCATTAAGGATATATAGTGACAATTTATTTGCTGTCTTTATGGCTAAGAACAACAGAAGTCGAAGTCGAAGTAAACACATTGACATTAAGTATCTAGCCATAAGGGAATATGTTAAAGAAAAGAAAGTGGTCATTGAGCACATTAAAATTGAGCAGATGTTAGTTGATCCTTTGACTAAGGGCATGAGATGCGTGTAATAAAAGCGCAATTGAGTGCAAGTGTACACGTTGCCAAGTAATAAAGTGAAAAGTATATCGTGTATCGTCTCTACAGGGATTGGTATACATAATATGTCTCCTCTTTTTCCCTTGCTCTTGAAAATAAAGTAAAAACACAGATAAGTGGATATGTTTTATCTAACTAAATAATTAAATAAAAAAACATAAAATAAAAGGTTGAGAATGATATAGAGAAAGCAAGTAAGATCCAGTTGCGTCAATTAATGGATTCAATTGATATTCTTCTTGTCCAATGCAATTACACAATATTGCTTCGACAGTACTGCAGATACAGCCTCGGTAGTATTGGTGTTCTCTACCGCGACAATCTCTTGCTCTTGGGCAGAGGTATCAAAGCTCAGTAAAGTGTCCGTAGTTGACTCCGCTTATCTCTAAGTTAGAGTGTTGTTGATGATTGGTCCTTGACGATACCTATCGACGTAAATCAATGATAACCACCAACCAATCCAACACTTCTTTTAGCTGCTAAAACTCTTAACCTATCTTTAGGCCGAGTTAGTGTCTACAATACCGTACTTATTCCTTTCGTGAATCTATACCTCTCGATGCTAGATAAATAGATTACATGCAAACTTCTCTCTCGAGCTTGAATGCAAGAACAAAGAATGACAATAGGATAAGCAAACTTTGATATTATTATTGCATAAGAACAAAGAAACAAGAATCAATCTCCTCTCACTAATATCTACAATCTTCACCTATCTCTAAGAAATTTAGAACATGTCATCGTTTAGGTACAATTCTTAAGGAGAAAGGTTTCTCTAAAAATCGGCTCTCCAAATAATGTGGCCGGCTATGGTATATATAGTCTTAACCTAGGGCAAACCTTTCCTAAATAGACTTCAACTTGGAGTAAGAAACAAGTCTTCTTCAAGGGATCTGATATTTCCAAGTTTACCGCCTTCTAGAAGGGTTTTCCCGCTTGGTCCTTGACTTGGGCTTTTAGCGCGCTAGCCTGGTCCAATTGGTGCGCTGCATCTTCCAGAATGTTCTCTATATTTTTATCTTTCATTGCGCCTCCATTGTTGGTGTTGCCACTCTGGATTCTGCCGCGGCCTTGTCTTCTACCTCGGCCTCAACACTACTTCACTGCTGCTTCGGCCCTGGATATTCCTGCATGTAGAGAATATGTAATAATATTTGCATTCTCTATAAATATTGAATTTGTAAATAATGATAACGGAATATCCAATATTTATGCAAAGAGTCCATATTTCGGTTCAAGTTGGTGTATAATGGATGCATAAAGTACCATGAGAAGGGTCGTAAATAACTACCTCTTAGGCACTCATCAAATACCCCCAAACTCGAACTATTACTTGTCCTCAAGAAATGCAAAACATCAAATTACCAAACCTTTTTCCCCTTTGGTCTTACTTTTCCATCTATTCTTCCCACCATGGTCATGTCTATCTTTCCGTTTTAGCCACTAGTTTACCCAAGGACTTTTACTATGAAACAAGCTATAAGGCTAGGTGAGTGTGTGCGTTTTATGGACAAGGTTGATTCAAGGCTTTCTTAGATAAACTCTAAGTTCAAGACAAATAGAATTTTGGACTAAAGCTGTCTCCTTAAAACAACAAGTCTTGAGCCAATTTGGGCACCTCAAGATATGCGTTTTCTATTTTCTTCTTTTTTTATTTATTTTTCTTATTAACCACCTATTTAGCATACTAGAGCAAGTTTCGGGCACCTCTAGCACAAAGGAGAGCAAAACTAGAGCCAAGTGATAGGCACCTCTAGTTATTTTCTAAAAGATTCTAAGTCTTTATTACCTAAGTTTATTAAAAGAATTCCTAAATCAAACAAGTCCAGAAAGTGTTTATTTTCTTTCTAACCCTAAAACAAGCTTCTAAGTTTTATTCCGTGAGTATCTTATAGTTATCCCTTCAAAACAGAACTTGGCCATGGTAAGGAGAAAGATTTCTATAGCCTTAAAGGAGTAAACTAAAACAAAGCTGATGTAAGGCAGTGCAAGATTACAAACAGAAATTCAAGAGAAGAGAATATTGTAAGAAAAAATTTCAGAAAAAATTTACTCCCTTTTCATGGTAATGTCGCGGCAGTGGGTAGCCTCGGCAGTGGATAAAGAGGTTGTCTTTGCTCGGCCCATGTGCGCAAAATTCTCTCACAATTGTGGCATTTTCCGGTGGAGGCTGTAGGCAGAAAGCCTCCCAATCTTGATGCTGAATCTTGTTGAACAAGTATAATTCAATGCTGAAGTATATCTCATTGCTTTGTTGAAATCCCTGATCTTCCCATAATTGCCGAGCAACGAACGAGCGATTGAATTGGTCAGCAACAATGGCAGGGGCGAATCTTGTGTAAGCAGCCATTGATTGTTCGTGGAGAATGGTTTGAGAAATTCTGGAGTAATAGAGAGAGTTCTGAAAATTTCAAAAGATTGGAAAGATAATGAGAGCAAGATTGTTCAAGAAAGAAACAGTAGCAAGAATGCAAGAGTAAATAATGCACAACAATGAGTCTACTCATATAGGTTGTAAAAATATGACTGTTAAAAAAAATAGTCGTTAGGCATTTACTGCCTTGATGCACAGTTATTGCCGCGATGGATATCTCGACAGAGAGCCGTTAGACTGTTTCTACCTGTTAGGAATTCTGCGACTCTGACACAGTGCACTGTTATGGTAGCAGTCTTCCTGCTATGGCATAATTTTTCTGCATTCGTTGCTTTATTTATTCTAAATAACAAATATGACAAAAAAATATGAAATACTGAAAATACAATATAAAATACTAAAGATAATAATATATAATCTAATCCTAATATAATAACTAAAATGGAAGGGAAGAGATTATGTTACTTGTGGAGTGCATATAAATGCATTTCCCACTTTCATTATCTCTTTCTGGTCCGTATCTTTTTTCATGAGTTGGCCAGTCCCTTCAGTGCATTCGGCTTCTTCTTTAGGTTTTATTCGTTTACCAAATAGTTTACCGAGCGTGCTGCCCAGGCAGGATGTTTTAGTACCCTGATTTGGTGTATGGAGAGCCTTACATTCTGTTGGAGCGTCTGAATTTATAAGATTGTGGAAAGCGTTCAACTTGACTTGTTGATCCTTTATCCGCATTTTGAGCTCGCCATTTTCCACATCGATGATGGTGCGTCTAGTAGCAAGGAAATGTCGACCCAATATGATCGATGCATTATCGTCGGCCTCACAGTCAAGGATAAAAAATTCGGCAGGAAATATAAACTTATTGACCTTCACCAGAATATCCTCAATTTTGCCTTCAGGATGCACATAGGACCGACCATCTAGTTGGAGCAGTACTGTTGTTGGTTTTGTCCGTCCTATTCCAAGTTTTTGAAAAACAGATTTGGGCATAAGGTTAATGCTTGCTCCTAAGTCGCATAGGTCCTTTCCTTTATAACCATCCCCAATCGTACAGAGGATTATGAAACATCCATGATCCTTTAGCTTGGACGACATACGATTATGTAGCATGTCCATGCAATCTTCAATGGCTGCCACTGTTTCAAATTCCCATAGCCTTCTTCGTTTAGATACTATGTCCTTTAAGAACTTGGCATAGTTGGGCATTTGTTCAATAGCCTCAACTAGTGGCAAGTTGATATGAACCTACTTCAATATGTCTAGGAATTTCTAAAATTGATGGTCCTGTTTATGCTTCTTTAGCCTTTGTGGGAAAGGAGGTGGTGGTCTGATATCCTCCAAGTTTCCTTGGATATTGAGTTTAATACCTAGGGTGAACTTATCTACAGCTGCCTCGGTAGGTGTTTCTGATACTGTTGGTTCTGCTGTCGTGGTAGTGATATCGACAGGGTCCTGCTCAGCTTCTGAGTCCTCATGATGTTGCTTTTCTAGTTGGACTCTATCGGTTAAGGTCCCTTCTTTATTTTTTAATTGTAGGCCACTTCTTGTTGTGATTACCTTGCAATGCTCGTGGCCTAACACCTTAGCAACTTTAGTATTTCTAGGTAAACCCCCTGATGGTCGAGTGTTTTGTCGTTGGGCAAATTGACTAACTTGGGTTTCTAGAGATTCTATCGCGGCCTCCTGGTTCTGTAGTCTCATCTTAGTTCGTTTTATGAAGTCATCAGTACGCTTCATGAAGCAGCTGTTCTCGATCATGTAAGTATCAGTTTTTGTCATAAAAGCCGTAAGAGAATCTGCCAATGCATTCAGAGACTATTGTTGTTGTACCTGCTGCTGTGGCATGGGCTGTTGAGTGTTCTACTGTGACAGGTTCTGGTTTTGATGCTAGAATCCAGGGGCTTGATTAATTGGATTTAAGGCATTGTTAGGTTTACTCCATGAAAAGTTTGGATGCCTTTTCCAGGATGGGTTGTAATTGTTGGACATCATTTGATTGTTTCTGTTATAGTTTCCACATATAGGCTAGTCTCCTCATCTTGCATGTAATCCGATGAGTTAACTGCCTTAATCTCATGTATGTTTCTCTAGGCTTGCATATTCTGAACCATCTTGGTTAGAGAAGAAAATTGTGCTGCCACCGAACTGGTTGTATCTAATTCATGAGCTGTGGCATGATGTCTCAGTCCTCTGATGAGTGCCTAAAAGACAGTTATTTACTACCCTTCTTATGGTACTTTATGCACCTATTATACACCCACTTGAACCGAATCATATACTCTTTGCTCAAATATTGGATATTCCATTATCACCACATACAAAGTTAATATTTATAGAGAATGCATATATTATTACAATTTCTGTACATGCAGGAATATCCAGAGCCGAAGCGGCAGAAAAGCTATATTGAGGCCGAGGCAGAGGACTGGCCGCAACAGAATTCAGTATGGCAGCACTAACAATGGAGGCGCATTGAAAGATAAAAATATAGAGAATATTTTGGAAGACACAGCGCATCAATTGGACCAGGCTAGCATGCTAAAAGCCCAATTCAAAGACCAAGCGGGAAACCCTTTCTAGAAGGCGGCAAACTTGGAAATATCAGAATCCTTGACGAAGACTTGTTCCCTACTCCAAGTTGAAGTCTATTTAGGAAAGGTTTGCCCTAGGTTAAGACTATAAATATACTAGCCGACCATATTGTCTAGGAGAGCCGATTTGTAGAGAAAACCCTTCCTCCCTAAGAATTGTACTTCCACAATAACATGTTCTAAATTTCTTAGGGATAGGTGAAGGTTGCTGATATTAGTGAGAGGAGATTGATTCTTGTATTCTTGTTCTTATGTAATAAAATCATAGTTTGCTTATCCTATTGTCATTCTTTGTTCTTGTATCCAAGCCCGAGAGGAAAGTTTGCAAGTAATCTATTTATCTAGCATCGAGAGGTATAGATTCACGAAAGGGATAAGTACGGTGTTGGCAAAACTAACTCGGCCTATACCTTTGTGGAGGCACTTAGGGGTAGGTTAAGAGTTTTAGCAACTAAAAGAAGTGTTGGATTGGTTGGTGGTTATCTTTGGTTTATGCCGAGAGGTATCTTCAAGGACCGAGCATCAACAGTACTTTGACTCAGAGATGAACGGAGTCACTTATGGATACTTTGCTGAACTTTGATACTTCTGCCCACGAGCAAGGGATTGTCGCAGCAGAGGAGCACCAGATTTGCCGAGGCAGTTTCTGCAATACTATCGAAGCAGTGTTGTGCGATTGCATTGGACAAGAAGAAGATCAATTGAATCCACTAATTGACGCTACTGGATCCTACCCGCTTTCTCTATAATCGTTCTCAACTCTTTATTTTATGTTTTGTTATTTAATTATTTAGTTAGATAAAACATATCGTCTTATTTGTGTTTTTATTTTATTCTCAGGAGCAAGAGAACGAAGAAAGACATATTAAGTATACCAATCCCTGTATAGACGATACACGATATACTTATCATTTTATTACTTGACAACATGTACACTTGCACTCAAAATAGCGCTTATACCACGTCTATCAAGTTTTTGGCGCAGCTGTCGGGGATTGACAACTAAATTTTGTCTTCTTTAATTTTCTTGCTTTCGTTATTTATTATTTTTAATAACATATTTTATTTTTCTAAAAAAAACAAAAAGGTTTATAGGTGTGTTTCAAGTTGAAGGTTCAACATGCAAGGAGAAAGAAGCAAATCTATTCGGGAGTTGATGTTGGAAGATATGAATCGAACCAATCAAGAATTTCCTAGATTAATTGATGATTATCTATGCTAACCAAGAGCAACCCAACAAGTTTAAGCCTGAGAAAATTTTTGTTTCAATTGCGAAGATGATCATTTAGTTAGCAATTGCCCATACAGTACTGGAACCTATGACCACGGAGAGGATCATAGATGGAACCAACAACAAAATCCTTCATGGTATGATCAAAACGCTCAAATTTTTTATCATGACAATTTTGTTGATGTTACAGATATGCCATGGCAATATAATTCTTCTCAAGAGTACCCAAATTCACTTGAGAAAACATTGAAAGCATCAATGGTTAGAATTGAAGAATTTATGACAGAGCAATCAAGGTTCATGGATGCACATATAGATAGATTGTTTGAGGGATTCGGAAAATCAATTGCAGAAATCCGAATATGCCCTGAATAACATAACCCAACAATCAATCTTTGGGGATACTAAAATCCCAACACTAAAGGACAAAGAGGAAATTCCAGAACCTCCGAGTCCAAAACATGTTGATGAGAAAGACTGTCAAACAATGGATGAGTATGCCGAAAGTCCTGCCGCAGCAGTAGAGAAATTTGAACAGGGCAATGTCACGATACCATTCAACGAGGACGATGAGAGTAATGCTCTAGAAAATTTAAGGAGTCTGATTCCCAGGATGTTACGGCAGCAATGATGCTGAAAAAGGAAGCTGAGGATTACTCTCACTCACAACTACCAGGGCAGTTACATGAAGACATGTTCGATAAACAAGATAGAAATGTCGTGATAATGGAAAATGAGATGGTATTGAATGAACCTTTTGAATTCTTTAAAAACTCATTTTTTTCATTGCAGGTATATTTCGAGGAGTCAACGTTACAAGATTTAAAGCCATCACAAATAAGATATGATTGTTTGGAAGATATTTTTATGGTAATTCCATCTAATGTTAGTTTCAAGTCAGAATCTCTACTAGTGGAGATTACTGAGAAGCATAAAAAACAATGTGGGTTGATTCTTGAAGACTTCAAAAAAAAATGGTTCTTCACGTGAGTTACACCGAATTTTGGCAAAAGATTGATACGGCAATTGGCTATCACAGCAATTGCCACAACAACGAAGGCTATATCCAACTATGATGGAAGTTAATGACAATGAGGTAATTAAGTGGTTGGATGTTGATATAATTTTTTTTAACAATTTATTTTTGCCTTCAGAAACAATATCAAGATGGAGAACATGCATGGATTACAAGAGAAAATGAAAGAAAGAGACCTCCACCAATATAATACAAAGGGGATTATCCGTATTCATTATGGTCCAAACCTTTTTGGGCAGAATTATAACTCGATGGAGGGTGCAGATGGACTATAAGAAATATCGGAAACGACTCTCCATAAGTTTTCTTTATATTCTTATTTTATATTAATTTTTTCTTTTCTTTTATTTGGTATGAATTATCTTAATTATGGTATTTAGGAATAATTATCTTCTCATTATTTGAATGTTTCTTGATGTTTATATTTTTTAGGTTAGGATAATAAAGCAGGAATAACAGAGAAGTAGTTCACAGCAGGAAGTCTACTGCCGTGGCAATGCATAGTGTCAGAACTGCAGCAGTCCCAATGGGCAGAACAGGGTAACAGCTAGTCTACCGAGATTCTTGCCGCGACAATAAATGCAAACGGCAGTAAAGACCAAACGGCTACATAGCCAAGACCTATATAAACACTTTCTTTCTCTTGAACTATTCACTCTTGCATTCTTGTTTCTTTAGAATTGTTTACTCAATCTCTCTCTTGTTATATTCGTTACAATCTCAAAACTCTCTTATTTTTCTCAGAATCTTTCTAAGAAACTCTCTCTTTACTATCTTTACTTGTTTTATTAATTTTATCTACTGTGTGATTTGAGCATTGAGGATAATGCTCGGTTTGAGTTTGGGGGAGATTGAAAATGCAGAAGCACTGCCGCAGCATTACCATGAAAAGGGAGTAAATTTTTACTGAATTTTTTTTATATTCTCTTTTCTTGAATTTATGTTTGTAATCTTGCACTGTCCTACGTCAGCTTTGTTTTAGTTTACTCCTTTAAGGCTATAGAAATTTTTCTCCTTACCATGGCCAAGTTCTGTTTTGAAGGGATAACCATAGGATACTCATGGAATAAAACTTAGAAGCTTGCTTTAGGGTTAGAAAGAAAATAAACACTTTTTAGACTTGTTTGATTTAGGAGTTATTTTAATAAACTTAGGTGATAAAGACTTAGAACTTGTTGGAAAAATAACTAGAGGTGCCTATCACCGGCTCTAGTTTTGCTCTCCTTTATGCTAGAGGTGCCCGAAATTGGCTCTAGTATGCTAAAAAGGTGGTTAATAAGAAAAAGAATAAATAAGAAAAAGAAAGAAATAGAAAACACATATCTTGAGGTGCCCGAAATTGGCTCAAGACTTGTTTTAAGGAGATAGCTAATCCAAGATTCTACTTGTCTTGAACTTAGAGTTTATCTAAGAAAGCCTTGAATCAGCCTTGTCCATTAAACGCACACACTCACCTAGCCCTATAGTTTGTTTCTTAGTAGAAGTCCTTGGGTAAACTAGTGGCTAAAACGGAGAGATAGACATGACCATGGCGGGGAGAATAGATGGAAGAGTAAGACCAAAGGGGAGTAAGGTTTAGCAATTTGATGATTGACATTGCTTGAGGACAAGCAATAGTTCGAGTTTGGGGGTATTTGATGAGTACCTAAAAGACAGTTATTTACTACCCTTCTTATGGTACTTTATGCACCTATTATACACCCACTTGAACCGAATCATATACTCTTTGCTCAAATATTGGATATTCTGTTATCACCACATACAAAGTTAATATTTATAGAGAATGCAGATATTATTACAATTTCTATACATGCAGGAATATCTAGAGCCGAAGCGGTAGAAAAGCTATGTTGAGGCCGAGGCAGTGGACTGGCTGCAGTAGAATCCAGTGTGGCAACACTAACAATGGAGGTGCATTGAAAGATAAAAATATAGAGAACATTCTGGAAGACACAGCGCATCAATTGGACCAGGCTAGCATGCTAAAAGCCCAATTCAAAGACCAAGCGGGAAACCCTTTCTAGAAGACAGCAAACTTGGAAATATCAGAATCCTTGAAGAAGACTTGTTACCTACTCCAAGTTGAAGTCTATTTAGGAAAGGTTTGCCCTAGGTTAAGACTATAAATATACTAGCCGACCATATTGTCTAGGAGAGCCAATTTGTAGAGAAAACCCTTCCTCCCTAAGAATTGTACTTCCACGATAACTTGTTCTAAATTTCTTAGGGATAAGTGAAGGTTGTTGATATTAGTGAGAGGAGATTGATTCTTATATTCTTGTTCTTATTTAATAAAATCAGAGTTTGCTTATCCTATTGTCATTCCTTGTTTTTGTATCTAAGCCTAAGAGGGAAGTTTGCAAGTAATCTATTTATCTAGCATCGAGAGGAGTAGATTCACGAAAGGGATAAGTATGGTGTCGACGACACTAACTCGGCCTATACCCTTGTGGAGGCACTAAGGGGTAAGTTAAGAGTTTTAGCAGCTAAAAGAAGTGTTGGATTGGTTGGTGGTTATCTTTGGTTTACGCCGAGAGGTATCGTCAAGGACCGAGCATCAACAGTACTTTGACTTAGAGATGAGTGGAGTCACTTACGGACACTTTGTTGAACTTTGATACTTCTGCCCACGAGCAAGAGATTGTCGCGGCAGAGGAGCACCAACATTGCCGATGCAGTATCTACAGTACTATCGAAGCAGTGTTGTGCGATTGCATTGGACAAGAAGAAGATCAATTGAATCCACTAATTGACGCAACTGGATCCTACCCGCTTTCTCTATAATCGTTCTCAACTTTTTATTTTATGTTTTGTTATTTAATTATTTAGTTAGATAAAACAAACCTTCTTATTTGTGTTTTTATTTTATTCTCTAGAGCAAAGGAACGGAGGAAGACATATTAAGTATATCAATCCCTGTGGAGACGATACACGATATACTTATCATTTTATTACTTGACGACGTGTACACTTACACTCAAAATAGCGCTTATACCATGCCTATCATCCTCCTCGCCTTAATGTGGGAAATTGGATATCGTTCCTTGGGAGTTTGTTCAGAATCTCAATGGCCTCCATGGGTGCTCTATCCAAAAGTGTCCCATTCGCAGAAGCGTCTAGCATCATCCTTGTGGAGGCATTGGTAGCATTATAAAACATGGAGACTTGCGTCCACAAAGGAAAACCATGTAGTGGGCATTTGTTTAACATTTCTCTGTAGCGTTCTCATGCCTCATACATTGGTTCGTCCTTATCTTGCCGGAATGATGTGATTTCATACGGATGCGATCATAGAGATTTGTCGGATTCTCATAATGAATTCTCGGCAAAGTTCCTCCCAAGATCCTATGGATCCTACTGGGATACCATTCAACCAGGTTTTCGCCCTATCCCTCAGTGAATATGGGAACAATTTTAATCTTAAAATATCTTCATGGACTCCTTGAATCTTGAAAGAGTTGCATATTTCCATGAAAGATTTAAGATGCTGCCTTGCATCTTCAGTAGCAGACCCACTAAACTGTCCAATTGTGTTCAACATGTTGAACATCACTGGTTTGAGCTCAAAGTGAGTTGCTTCGATTTCTGGGGTGACTACGCCAGTGTTGAGTCCGTTTAGATCTTCCACCAGATAGTCTCTATCAGTGGGCTGCCTCGGCAATGATTGTGGCAGTGGCTGCTGCAGCATTGCTGGTGGCAGTAAATTATGATCAACAGGTGGAATTTGTCCTCTTGGTGGATCATCCATGACTTGAAACAGATTTCATCTCAGATGGTGTCTTGTGCGTTCAATCTCAGGATCCAACTCGTACAATGGACCACTCGGGTTTTCCCTGGTCATAAACCAAATAAATCAAAGTTAATAAAAGTTAAATAAATAATTAAAATTAAAGTTAGATAAAGAATGGTTAAAGAGCAAGAAAATAAAGAAAAACAAAATTTAGTTGTCAATCCCCGACAACGGCGCCAAAAACTTGATGCGTGTAATAAAAGCGTAATTGAGTGCAACTGTACACGTCGCCATGTAATAAAGTGATAAGTATATCGTGTATCGTCTCCACGGGGATTGATATACTTAATATGTCTCCCATTTTTCCCTTGCTCCTGAAAATAAAGTAAAAACACAGATAAGTGAATTTGTTTTATCTAACTAAATAATTAAATAATAAAATATAAAATAAAAGGTTGAGAATGATATAAACAAAGCAGGTAGGATCCAGTTGCGTCAATTAATAGATTCAATTGATCTTCTTCTTGTCCAATGCAATTACACAACACTGCTTCGACAGTACTGCAGATACAGCCTTGGCAGTATTGGTGTTCTCTGCCGCGGCAATCTCTTGCTCTTGGGCAGAGGTATCAAAGCTCAGCAAAGTGTCCATAGTTGACTTCGCTTATCTCTAAGTCAGAGTGTTGTTGATGACTGGTCCTTGACGATACCTCTCGGCGTAAATCAACGATAACCACCAACCAATCCAACACTTCTTTTAGCTACTAAAACTTTTAACCTATCTCTAGGCCGAGTTAGTTTCTACAACACCGTACTTATCCCTTTCGTGAATTTACACCTCTTGATGCTAGATAAATAGATTAATTGCAAACTTCTTTCTCGAGCTTGAATGCAAGAACAAAGAATGGCAATAGGATAAGTAAACTTTGATATTATTATTGTATAAGAACAAAGAAACAAGAATCAATCTCCTCTCACTAATATCTACAACCTTCACATATCCCTAAGAAATTTAGAACATGTCGTCGTTTAGGTATAATTCTTAGGGAAAAGGGTTTCTCTAAAAATCAGCTCTCCAAACAATGTGGCCGGCTATGGTATATATAGTCTTAACCTGGGGTAAACCTTTCCTAAATAGACTTCAACTTGGAGTAAGAAACAAGTCTTCTTCTAGGGATTTGATATTTCCAAGTTTACCGCCTTCTAGAAGGATTTTCCCGCTTGGTCCTTGACTTGGGATTTTAGCGCGTTAGCTTGGTCCAATTGGTGCACTGTATCTTCCAGAATGTTCTCTATATTTTTATCTTTCAGTGCGCCTCCATTGTTGGTGCTGCCACTCTGGATTCTGCCGCGGCCTTGTCTTCTGCCTCGGCCTCAACACTGCTTCACTGTTGCTTCGGCCCTGGATATTCCTGCATGTACATAATATGTAATAATATTTGCATTCTCTATAAATATTGACATTTTAAGTAATGATAACGGAATATCCAATATTTGCGCAAAGAGTCTATATTTCGGTTCAAGTTGGTGTATAATGGATGCATAAAGTACCATGAGAAGGGTCGTAAATAACTGCCTTTTAGGCACTCATCAGCATGCCACCATATAAATATAAGGATCATATTTTCATTATGGGACTTGTTCCTACTTTGTAATTTTTTCATTGTATGAACAATTCTGTTGAAACTCTAATAAAGTTTGATATTTCTCATTTATGTTGTGTACACATTAAGTTTATTATTTCGAAAAATATCATTAAAGTTTGGACCTAGAATAAACATTGGGTTTATTCATGAAGTATATGGGCTAAAGTGTTAAGACTTGATGTATTGTGATACATGGAAGATACAACTCAATCATAAGAGGAAATATCGTCATGATTCATACATTATATTTTAACTTTAAGTTCTTATAGACAACACGAACCAAGTGGGAGAATTTTGGAATTGAGTGTAGTACGTGGGAATAACCCACGTTCTCAATCCACCTCTTCAATTGCTCTCACTTGAAGGCTAAGGTGGTTCATGGAGAGTTTTCTGCTCCGAATATGGAGTGTAACCGACCATTAGGGTTGGTTTTTGATGGGGGAACCATCACTATAAATACCCCATTAGCCTAAGGCCCCTAAGCATCAAAAACAAAAAATCACATATTCCATCTAGCGAGCTTTTGAGTGCTTAGAAGATCTTGGTGGTTTTAGTTATTTTGTAGTTGAGTTCTTTATTTTAACGGTGTTTCGAGGTGCTACCACGGTGGTCCGACGAGCTCGACGGTAATGCAACCACATCTCAATTTGGCATAAGGTTTGACAATGGCTAGAGGTATTTATTTTGATCTTTTTTTGCTACGTTTTAGCTCGTTTAATGCTTAAACCACATGGTTTTCTTGGTGGTTTTGATGCGTTGTGATAGCTAAAATCTTGCTATGTGTTGATAGGTTGCTTAACTTAGGGAAAACCCCTGTGTGATAGGAATCTAGACACCTAAGAAACAATGTTGCAACACAATGGAAGACATCCGATGTGAGATTGTGGGTGATCTATAGAAAACTATTATGAATGGTGGATCCTGATGTTGTGTGGATGCAAACTTCATTCGAAGATGCTCAATGTAACATTTCGAGCATGAGATTTAAAGGATCTCGATGTTGTGTGTAAAACTAAAATTTATTTTGATATAACAATTATGTTTAAGGATTATTTTGAAATAAATTTTTAAGTCTTTAAGTCAAAAACCAAAATTCAAGTCAAACCAGGAACATTAAAATATTTTCTATATGAGCGTTTCGATACCATGCAAATCGGTATCGATACCGAACTTTGATTTCAAAGAGTGTTCTTGAGTTTTAACATCCATTTCGAAACACGTATCGATACCAAAATAAAACTGCCAAGAAATTATTCGAATCTTATATCGAAACTAGGCTTTAATTTTTAAATATTTTTAAATTATGAAATGGCATTTCGATACCTGTATCGAAACCCTTAAAAATCCCCAACAACTCTTTTAAGATTTAAATGTTTTTGATCGTTGGTGACACTTGAGTTTTAAATGGTAGTTAAGTCGTTTGATACCCATTTCGATACTGAGGATCGCAGTCTACTCCTAATATCAAAACTTGTTTCGATACACCCCCTAATAAATGCATGATGTCTCTTTCTATTTGTGGACTATTTCGAAAATAAGTAACCCGTGTTTTGATACTAGTTGTTGTAGAAGTATATTTATAATGCAAAGATGAAGCTCTAACATCTCTATTTATATTTCCAACAACCCCAACGATTAGAATTCAATGAGAATGTATAAAATGAATCATTTCAAGCAGCATTAACAACTATTAAGCCTCAAGCAATATCCAAGCATTCCAATCCAACTCCAAAGCAGTTCATTGCAAATCCCTGTACCTAACTCTTGTAATATTTATTGAAATTCTTTGTTTGAGTTTGGGGAGTGTTTTTATTGTAATTGGGCAATATTTATCTGTTTGAGAGATACTAAATTTGCCTTTCCTTCATTTGTAACCTTGTGAGGTTGAATCAATCTTTAGGTAGAAAGATTGATTCGATTTGTAATGATTATCCCTTGAACCGAGAAAAAGGTCAAATTTTCTATTGAATTGGTTTGAAAATCGTTAGTAGGAGCTAAGATAGTAGATGTAGAGCTTGTTATGAAGCTTGAACCACTCTAAATCTTGTGTTCTTCATTTACCCATTTTTACTAAATCTTCCACGAAAATTTTAAATAGCCAATTCACCCACTCTTGGCCAAATACATTGATTGATCAACTCAACATTGTGTGGACATGAACCTTAATACCTGAGTGTAAGATCCTGATGTTGTATGGACGTGAACCTTACTCGGAGTGTAGGATCACGATGATGTGTGGAAGCAAGCCTCACTTGTACTAGAGGATCTCAATGCTATGCGGATGTGGTCCTCACTACTTTGTGGTTTTGGTTGATATGTATATGTCGTGTGCGATAATATACATTCATGATGCCATATGTTTAAGTAATTATGGTAGTTCCATCTCATCACTAATGATATTACACGTATTACATTGCTTTATTCATGATGTGATGTTGGTTGAGTAGCGGTGTACCTACTGAGCTTTTGTATCTCAATGTTTCGAAATGTGTTTTTGTGCATAGGTTTGGTGAAGTCGTGGACTAGAGGAGCACCATCGAGATTGAGATTTCAGCATCGACTTAGTGTCAGAGTACAAGATAATTGATGTAATGAGACAGTACTTGTAAGACCCTATATGTGTAATTGTAACTCTTGTTTTATTTAATTTGAGTCGAATACTTTTAAAAGTTGCAATATTTTGGGGCTCCTTTTGAATTTATCAACTCTTTTATGTTTTAAAATGTGATAGGTTATTCATGAATTTGGATTTTGAACTTGTTATTGGGTTTCTGATACGAAATTTTAGAATACAAATTTTAAACCGAAGACCTAATATGACACTGGATCAAATGTGTTACATCAAAAAGATATATTTTTATGGCCATTACACAAATATTATATTACCATAAAAAAATTGTTCCTCAAAATACATAAAAGCTGTATCATAAAATAGACAAACAAACACCTAGAAAAATTTAAAATAAAGAAAAAATTTAATTATAACATAAAATATTTTTTGAAGGTGACACTAAAATTATCATGGGGATCGATATTTGAGAAGCACTTTAAGAGATGATATTAATTAACCTGAATAATAATATAATAATTATACGAACTGGAATAACCTATGTTTTGAGGTTTGAGTACGGAGAGAGGATCAAAGTGGTGTTAACTAGGGCCGTAAACGAGTTAAATTTAAGTATGGACAAATTTGATTTGTTAGAATTTTTAATTTAATTCGAATATTTTTATCGAGTCTAAAAATTCAAATTCGATATGGTTCATTATAAAACTTAAATTAAGTTTGGGTTTAATTCAGTTTCAATCAAGTTAAGTGTTAATCAATCGATTATGTTAGACTCAAATAGTTTATCATTTGTTAGTCTCATTTAAAGTCTTGTGAGAAAAAACATTGATACAAAAATTGTATAAACTTAAGGTTATTAATTTTTAGATATATGATTTTAGTTTAAAATTTATAGGTTTAAGTTGTTGGGTTTATAATTTAAGATTTTGATTTTAGGGTTTAGACTTATGTATGAGGTTTATATTTAAAGTTTCAAATTTAAAAATATAAATTTTAAATTATAAAAAATATAATATTATATTTTAAATAGTTTGTAAGTTTTTAAATTAAATATTAAATAATTCAATTCAATTCGTTAAAAATTTAAATTAAATTTAAGTTTAAATCAAATTAAAATAAATTAAATTTAAATAACTCGTCATTGGTATGTCTACCCTACAAAATGGTACCAGCAATGTACAAAGTCATGTCGAAATGAAATATAATAATGTAAAAAATAAAAGGATGAGTCTACTACGTGCGACGAATACTGTTAAACACTACTAACGATAAATATCATTGAATATTATTAAATTAATTGATAAAAATTATATATTTTAGAGACTTAAAGTATAATTAATAATTACTTAAAAAATTACTTAAATTATTTTTATATACATTAAAATTTTGATTTTCTAATAAAGATAAACTACATGTTTAGTACCTCACCTATTTTTGTATTTTTATTTTAATACTTAAATTAATTATTTTTGTAAAATAGTACCTAATGTTACATATTATTTTTATTTTGGTACCTTAATTGTTAAAAACAAACGAAAATAGTGACATTGATTGGCCAAATAATAATTCTAGTCTCTAAAAATTATACAATTTATCAACTTAGTCTAAATATTATCAATTTAAAGATTATTTTTAATTTTTAAACTAAAAAATTAATTTAATTTAAAATTAGATATTATTTTATTAAAAACTAGTTTAAGTATCAACACTAATAATATTTAACGGTGTTCGTCGCCCGTTATAAAATTTTCCTAAAAACATTCATTTTTTCTTTCTTTAATTACTTAAAAATTGCAAAGGGGGGACCTTTCTCTTTGCTAGTGCTTGAATTTGCAGCTCTGCTCTGTCTCTCTCAATTCTCTGTATCAGCCATCACGTGACCCTCTCTCTCTCCCCCCTGTCCCTGTCTGGTCTCATTTCTCTCTTACACTCAGACAAGCGAAAGCTGAGCTAAGCAGCAAACCATAAAGGGAAACCCTTTCTTCTTAAAAATCGATTCCTAATGAAAATAAAAGGTTAAAAGAATGAGCTTTTAATAATAACATTAATGGTGAAGTAAGAAAGAAAGTGAAGAAACATAAAAAGGAGAAAAAGGGTCTCTCTCTCTCTGCAATTTTTTGGCAGTGATTCTCCTCTTTCTGCTCAGTGTGTTTTTGGACTTTAGGATTGCTCTCTCCATACCAAAAGAGAAAGGGTGAGTGAGACAAATATCTATTTCATAATTTTTTTAGATTTTCTTTTGTGGTGTGTGTGGATATAAAGAAAGAAAATGCAGCAGCACCTGATGCAGATGCAGCCCATGATGGCAGCTTATTATCCCAACAACGTCACTACTGATCATATTCAACAGGTCCTCCCCTTTTCTTCATTCTATTCCATCTGTTTTTGATCAGTTTGTATATGTATGTATGTGATTATTCTTTATGCTCTTATTCTTATTTCCTTTGATTAGTGAAAGATTAATGGAAGATGCTGCATTCTTCTTTCTTATTGCTTGTAAAAAAAGCTACTGTTTTCTCCTTTTGTGTGTTTTAAGGAATTTTTACAGGTAATTAGTAAGTTTACCGTGCATATAGTTTTTAATATTGTTTTCATACTGAAATTTGCAGGCATTTGGCATATGGGTTTGTGTATTTGTTATTTTGCATTTGGGACTTATTTTCCAGTTATTAGGGTTCATATGTATAATTTCTTTTTACTCATCAGCAATTTAACAGCCTGTGATGCTTCAGCCTATAGTGCACTAGTTATACTGTGTTTCTGGTTCTTTCTGATGTTAGTTGTTCTTATTTCAGTTTCCCTTTTTTGTAATGAATTGATTTGATATCAAGTAATCCTCGAAGAAACTTTGCCTATTTCGGATTGTCAAAGGAAGTTTCTTCATTGGATGTATGATTTATTAACTATGTAGTGTAAACTATTTGAGGTTTTTATTCATTGGTGTTTCCTTGTATCTTCGCAATCCTTAGTCGAGTCGAAGATGCCGAGCTACAATCTTCATGAGCATAGGGTTTCGATTACTCAGTAGAAACAATGCCAAAAGAAGTAATATTCCGGAGACTTACAGAACTGCAATAGTAAATGCGAAATCCGTAGAAGAAAAAAACCAATTTCATGTACCTAACTGGGTAATATAGCGTGGATTTGTTCTAATTGGAGTTTCTAAGGGGAATATAGGTGTTGGGGATCACTAATATGGACTATTTGCTTGTTGATAGTGATAAATTTGTTCGGATTCGGATAGTTATGCATGGAAAAGTTTTGCATTCTTTTGTCACCTCAGTGCTCTAAGGGCCCGTGACTTTAGTTCTTAATGCTTTCTTGTAGTGGTCCTCCATCAGTTCCATTTGACACAATGGCCTTTTGATACGTCTTTAGCTGGTTTATGTGGTCCTATATCGATAATCGTTTATTGGTGGTCCTTTCTATATGCTTTCGTATGTTTTAATATGTTTCCTGGATACACGACACACTTCCTACCTAAATCTTTCTGGAACTAACACAGCATCCTACTAGTTGTTTGGATGAAGCATGTCAGAAGGAATCTTTATTAATGAATGCAAATATGTTCTTGCTTTCTTGTATAGTTGGTCATATGAAATCAGGCTTTCAGATTAAGGTAAATCCTATGATACTTAGACTTGGTTACCTTTTCGAGATAATCCTCGGTTTGTTTACTTATTTTTGTTGGATATGTTGTTTTACGTTGTTTTATGTCCCGAAGGAACTTTGGTTAAGATTCTAAAGCTGTATTTACTCCATCTTCTCTCCATTTTATTTTTAAAATATTTCTTAATTTGTTCAATGACTTCGTTTTGATGCCTGCAGTATCTTGATGAGAACAAGTCGTTGATCTTAAAGATTGTCGAGAGCCAGAATTCCGGGAAATTGGGTGAATGTGCTGAGTAAGTGTTAACTTTTTGGTCTCTAACATCTATCAAACTCTAGTGCTGGATATATTTTAATCTCTAATATCTGATGCATGATATTTGCTCGTAATATAATATACTTCATATCTATCCAACTTATAACTGCATTGCTAATTTTGTTCCTGGATTTCTTCTCTTCTAGCAAGAGGTTCGGCAAATAAGTGTTGTTCGATAAATTTGAAAGCCTACTAAAGTAGATATCAAGAGAAAACATGGTATTAAAGCCAAGGTTCTCGACTGATGCGGAGAATCTGAAGTGGCTTCTAAGTTGTAACAACAACAAAAAAAAACTAGCCGTCTACATTTTCGGAGAGGTCCTCCAACCTGTACTTGACAGGGCTTTCACCTCGGCCCCCCTCCATCGTGTCAAAGTTTCATTTGATACAACAATAGTCATAATTTCTTTATTTTTATCTCATGCATACTGGCTTACTGCTCAGTCAATATGCTGCTTTAATTGCTATATTTTGGGGGGTCCGGATACAAGTTTAGTTAGTCTGCCATTTGTCAAGCTTTAACTGCCATTTGTTTTCCGGTGAGGTTTTCATATTTGGCTGATTAAAAAGAGGTTTTGAAACTACCCGAATTTTCTTAGCTTCCGAGAGAAGTACAAGAATTTGGTTGGTATTTGTAGTTTAGATCTTATAAGGGTCACCAACCAGCTCCGGTTGTTACAGGAACCAAGCCAGGCTGCAGCGGAACCTCATGTACCTGGCTGCAATTGCGGATTCTCAACCCCAACCACCCACTATGCATACGCAGGTAACAACCCTGTTTCTAGATCATTCAAACTTTTTTTAAATTTACACATTTTACATTAAAATTTCACCGGATATCTTTCAAGTGATACATTTGCTGATTTGTCTTTGTCATTTGCTTGTAGTTTCCATCGGGCGGTATTATGCAGCCTGGAGCTGGACACTACATGCAGCACCAACAAGCTCAACAGATGACGCAACAATCACTTATGGCTGCACGGTCCTCAATGTTGTATGCTCAGCAACCATTTTCCGCACTGCAACAACAGCAAGCTTTGCACAGTCAGCTTGGCATGAGCTCTGGTGGAAGCACAGGCCTTCACATGCTGCAAACCGAGTCTAGCACTGCAGGTGGCAGTGGAGCACTTGGGGCAGGAAGCTTTACTGATTTCGGACGTGGTACTTCTGGTGAAGGGATGCATGCTGGCAGGCCAATGGCAGGTGGAAGCAAGCAAGATATCGTGAGTGCTGGGTCAGCTGAAGGTCGTGGAGGAAGCTCCGGAGGTCAGGGTGGTGATGGGGGTGAAACCCTATACTTAAAAGCAGCTGATGATGGGAACTGAAAGGTAATGCCAGTTCGACCTATGCGTCTGTTTTATCATCGGATTTAGGTGATCGAGTATTGAAGAGAAACTTGTTCCCTATGCAAAAAAACAATGCTAGGCCTTATGTTTTTCATCTTATGTTAATCTAACGTGTAAATTTGTAGGGTCTCATGTTTCAACTTTTCGTAATTTTGTGTCTTTTACTTTTTACTGTGGTTATTATTATTATTATGACTCTGTTTGGACCATGTTTCAGTGGGTGAATTTTGATGGTCATTTGCAGAGATTGCATATGAAAATTATGGAGTTTCTTGTTTTTTCTTTGCTTGCACCCAACTCTATGAACTCTTTATTTGGCCCGTATAATATTTACCCAATGTCCGGTAATATTTAGTTAAACGAGTCATTATTATATATAGAGTCGAATCGGATCGATCTCTAATACAAGAAGTATAGTCGTGTGCGAAATAAATGTGCGACAATGTCTATATTGCATGACTGAATCTACACTTAATACAAGAAGTATAGTCGCGTGCGAAATGTGTGATAATGTCTATATTGTATGACTGAATCTACACACTGATCGGATTCAACCCGAGAGCGGGTTTAGGTTAAAATATAAATATTTTAAAAATTCGGGTGACGAACGATTGTCCATTCTCATTCTCATTTAGTTTTGTTAATACTCTGCATCAATCATCTATTTGTATTGAGAAATTTTGAGAATAATTCAATCTAAAATTTTATTTTGGACTATAAGTGATCTTCAAATATATTTTAAATTCAATGTTATTTTTTTACAGTGTATGTAAGAGAACGCCCTGTGCAAAGGTGAGTAAAACTTAATTAAATTTTTTTTTTTCTTGATTTGAGGTGAAAAAATTTGACTCGACTTGAAATTTTATAAAATCGACTCAACTTGAAAATTTTCAAATAAAGTTCAAGTCGTAAAATAAAAATCGAATAAATCGATTTTATTAATTCAAGATTTTAAAGATTGTTGCAATCAGCAAGAACTTAGGAATTTCATTAAAGAATTTTAAGTTTCAGTGATTTGTATGATTCCCACATCCAAAATTGATTCAACATCCTTTCAAGGTAAAAAAAATAAAAACGAAGAAAAACGAAGAGATTTTGAAGACGAAAATTATAAATAATTAAGTAAACAAATTTTTATTGGAAAGATTGGTGTTTACCTTTAAAAAGATGATAGGGTGACTGCAAAAAAAAGAGAGGAGAAGTCGAAA
The DNA here is from genome assembly GCA_035048815.1 of Abelmoschus esculentus. Classification (NCBI taxonomy): domain Eukaryota; kingdom Viridiplantae; phylum Streptophyta; class Magnoliopsida; order Malvales; family Malvaceae; genus Abelmoschus; species Abelmoschus esculentus. The sequence goes on from JAUCBN010000003.1 coordinate 17,951,458, forward strand.
TTCTAAAAAAGTAGGTTTATGTTTTGAAGAAAAATAAGTTCTTAGGATTAATATTAAGTTATTTGAGTTATTATTAAAATTATAGGCTATGGGTTATTAAAATAGCCTCTTGGAAGGATTAAATCAACTATGATTAAAATTGGACCAAATCACTTTAAAGATTTAAAATTTTGACTTAGCTTTATAAAATTACCCTCAAATTTTTAATTTTTACAAAATAGTTACTAATTTCAAAATCTAAAGGATTTAAGGGTCAATTTTCGAAATTGAGTTGACCAAATTCAAATATATATTAAATAAGGATTTTAGGATATTTTTTCATAATTTATTTTGATTTAAAATTAATTTTTAAGTATTTATCTTGAACTAGGCTAAACCGACAAAATTGGTTCACTAAAATTTTACACCCAATTTTGGTGTGTTACAAATATTATAAATCCTAAATAGTTCAAAAGTCCAATACATCAGATAATTGGACGCTAACACTAAGTAGATGTTGAAAATTCAACAATGATGGTGCTCTTTCGGTCTGAGTCGCCACCTAAAGACCTACGAACAAAAACACATTACGAATATGGAGATATGATAGCTCAGTAGATACACTGTCACTCGACCATGTATCACACATATTATGATTAAAGTAAGGTAGCACATGTGATACCATGCAAGGTACGATATCGCTACCATAATCGCCTAAACGCATGACATCATGAATGTATACTATCGCATACGACGTATACATAGAAAAATACAAGCACAAGATAGTGAGTCCTACGTCCACACAATATCAGGATCCTACATTATGAATGAGGCTCGCGTCCATCTAGTATGGAGATCCTACAGTCATCGGATTGAGGCTTGTGTCTACACAACATCGGGATCCTCCAATCCATGCTTTGAATGTCACGTCAAGCATCTTCAAATGAGACCTACATCCACATAACATCGAGATCCTCTAATTGAAAGTCTTCAAGGTGTTGCAACTTTATTTCTTGGGTATCCGGATTCTCATCAAACAAGGACTCAACAAGCTAAGCAATCAATCAACACACAACAAGTTTCAGAGGTTTGTATGATTCTTATATCCAAAATTGATCCAACCTCCTTCCAAGGTGAAAAAAAGTAAAAAAGAAGAAAAACGAAGAGATTTTGAAAAAGAAAAATATAAATAATTAAGCAAACAAATTTTTATTGAAAAGGTTGGTGTTTACCTTTGAAAAGATAATAGAGTGGTTGCAAAAAAGAGGAGAAGTCGAAATTCTAAAAAAAAGTAGGTTATGTTTTGAAGAAAAATCGGTTTTTAGGATTAATATTAAGTTATTTGAGTTATTAATTAAAATTATGGGTTATGAGTCATTAAAATAGCCTCTTGAAAGGATTAGATTAACTAGGATTAAAATTGGATCAAATCTCCTTAAAGATTCAAAGTTTTGACTTAGTTTTATAAAATTGCAATCAAGTTTTCAATTTTTATAAAATAGTTACTAATTTCAAAATCTAAGGGATTTAAGGGTCAATTTTCGAAATTGAATTGACCAAATTAAAATATATATTAAATAAGGATTGTAGGATATTTTTTCATAATTTATTTCAATTAAAAAATATTTTTTAAGTATTTATCTTGAACTAGGCTAAACCGACGGAAATGATTCACTAAAATAATCCGTCCAATTTTAGTGCTTTACAAATATTATAAATCCTAAATAGTTCAAAAGCCCAATACATCAGATAATTGGACGCTAACACTAAGTCGATGTTGAAAATTCAATAATGATAGTGCTCTTTCGGTTTTGAACTGTCACCTAATGACCTACGAACAAAAACACATTCTGAATGCGGAGATATGAAAGCTCAGTAGATATACCGTCACTCGACCATGTATCACACACATTATGATTAAAGTAATGTAGCACTTGTGATGCAATGAAAGGTACGATATTGCTACCATAATCGCCTAAACACATGGAATTATGAATGTATACTATCGCATACAACATATACATGGAAAAATAAAAGCACAAGATAGTGAGTCCTACGTCCACACAATATCAGGATCCTACATTATGAATGAGGCCCGCGTCCATCTAGTATGGAGATCCTACAGTCATAGGATTGAGGCTTGTGTCTACACAACATCGGGATCCTCCAATCCATGCGTTGAATATCACGTCAAGCATCTTCAAATGAGTCTTACATCCATATAACATCGAGATCTTCTAATTGAAAGTCTTCAAGGTGTTGCAACTTTATTTCTTGGGTATCCAGATTCCCATCAAACAAGGACTCAACAAGCTAAGCAATCAATCAACACAGAACAAGTTTCAGAGGTTTGCATGATTCTTATTTCAAAAATTGATCCAACCTCCTTCCAATGTGAAAAAAAGTAAAAAAGAAGAAAAACGAAGAGATTTTGAAGAAGAAAAATATAAATAATTAAGCAAACAAATTTTTATTGAAAAAGTTGGTGTTTACCTTTGAAAAAATGATAGAGTGACTTCAAAAAAGAGAAGTCGAAATTCTAAAAAAAAGTAGGTTATGTTTTGAAGAAAAATAAGTTTTTAATATTAATATTAAGTTATTTGAGTTGTTAATTAAAATTATGGGTTATGAGTTATTAAAATAGCCTCTTGAAAGGATTAGATTAATTAGGATTAAAATTGGATCAAATCCCCTTAAAGATTCAAAGTTTTGACTTAGTTTTACAAAATTATCGTCAAATTTTCAATTTTTACAAAATAGTTACTAATTTCAAAATCTAAAGGATTTAAGAGTCAATTTTCGAAATTGAGTTGACCAAATTCAAATATATATTAAATAAGGATTTTAGGATATTTTTTCATAATTTATTTCAATTTAAAAATATTTTTTAAGTATTTATCTTGAACTAGGCTAAATTGACAAAAATGATTCACTAAAATATTATGCCCAATTTTAGTGCATTACAAATATTATAAATCTTAAATAGTTCAAAAGCCCAATACATCAGATAATTGGATGTTAACACTAAGTCGATATTGAAAATTCAACAATGATGGTGCTCTTTCGGTTTGAGCTGTCACCTAAAGACCTACGAACAAAAACATATTCCGAATGTGGAGATATAAAAGCTCAGTAGATACAACGTCACTCGACCATATATCACACATATTATGATTAATGTAATGTAGCACATGTGATACCATGCAAGGTACGATGTCACTACCATAATTGCCTAAACACATGACATCATTAATGTATACTATCGCACACAACATACACATAGCAAAATACAAGCACAAGGTAGTGAGACGTCCACACAACATTAGGATCCTACGTTATGAATGAGGCCCACGTTCATATAGTATCGGGATCCTACAGTCATCGAATTGAGGCTCGTGTCTACACAACATCGGTATCCTCAAATCCATGATTGGAATGTCACGTCAAGCATCTTCGAATGAGTCCTACATCCATATAATATCGGGATCCTATACTTGAAAGTCTTCAAGGTGTTGCAACATTATTTCTTGGATATCCGGATTCCTATCAAACAATTACTCAACAAGCTAAGCAACCAATCAGCACATAATACGTTTCAGAGGTTTGTATGATTCTCAAACCTAAAATTGATCCAACATCCTACCAGGGTGAAAAAAAGTAAAAATGAAGAAAAACGAAGAGATTTTGAAGAAGAAAATTATAAAAAATTAAACAAACAAATTTTTATTGAAAATGTTGGTGTTTACCTTTAAAAATATGATAGAGTGACTGCAAAAAAGATTAGAAGTTGAAATTCTAAAAAAAGTAGGTTTATGTTTTGAAGAAAAATATGTTTTTAGGATTAACATTAAGTTAATTGAGTTATTAATTAAAATTATAGGTTATGGGTTATTAAAATAGTCTTTTGGAAGAATTAGATCAACTAGGATTAAAATTGGATCTAATCCCCTTAAAGATTCAAAGTTTTGGCTTAGTTTTTTAAAATTGCCCTCATGTTTTCAATTTTTATAAAATAGTTGCTAATTTCGAAATCTATGGGATTCAAGGGTCAATTTTCGAAATTGAGTTGACCAAATTCAAATATATATTAAATAAAGATTTTAGGATATTTTTTCATAATTTATTTTGATTAAAAAATAATTTTTAAGTATTTATCTTAAACTAGGCTAAACCGACGAAACTGGTTCACTAAAATTTTACGCCCAATTTTGGTGCGTTAAAAATATTATAAATCCTAAATAGTTTAAAAGCCCAATACATTATATAATTTGATGCTAACACTAAGTCGATGTTGAAAATTCAACAATGATGGTGCTCTTCCAGTCTGAGCCATCACCTAAAGACCTACGAACAAAAACATATTCCGAATGTGAAGATGTTAAAGCTTAATAGATACACCGTTAGTCGACCATGTATCACACATATTATGATAAAATTAATGTAGCACATGTGATACCATGCAAGGTACGATGTCGCTACCATAATCGCCTAAACACATGACAGCATGAATGTATACTATCGCATACAACATATACAAAGCAAAATACAAGCGCAAGGTAGTGAGGCTTACGTCCATACAACATTAGGATCCTACATTATGAATGAGGCCCGCATCCATATAGTATCGGGATTCTACAGTCATCGGATTGAGGGATGTGTCTACACAACATCGGGATCCTCTAATCCAAGCTTGGAATATCACGTCAAGCATCTTCGAATGAGTCCTACATCCACATAACATCGAGATCTTCTAATTGAAAGTCTTTAAGGTGTTGCAACATTATTTCTTGGGTATCTGGATTCCCATCGAAAAAGGACTCAACAAGCTAAGCAATCAATCATCACACAACAAGTTTCAGAGGTTTGTATGATTCTCACATCCAAAATTGATCCAACCTTCATCCAAGGTGCAAAAAAGAAAAATGAAGAGATTTTGAAGAAAAAAAATATAAATAATTAAGCAAACAAATTTTTATTGAAAAGTTTGGTGTTTTATCTTTGAAAAGATGATAGAGTGACTGCAAAAAAGATGAGAAGTCAAAATTCTAAAATAAATAGGTTTATGTTTTGAAGAAAAATAAGTTTTTAGGATTAATATTAAGTCATTTGAGTTATTAATTAAAATTATGGGTTATGGGTTATTAAAATAGCCTCTTGAACGGATTATATCAACTAGGATTAAAATTGAATCAAATCCCATTAAAGATTCAAAGTTTTGGCTTAATTTTATAAAATTGCTCTCAAGTTTTCAATTTTTACAAAATAGTTACTAATTTCAAAATATAAGGGATTCAAGGGTCAATTTTCGAAATTGATTTGACCAAATTAAAATATATATTAAATAAAGATTTTAAGATATTTTTTCATCATTTATTTCAATTAAAAAATATTTTTAAGTATTTATCTTGAACTAAGCTAAACCGATGAAACCGGTTCACTAAAATTTTACGACCAATTTTGGTGCGTTACAAATATTATAAATCCTAAATAGTTCAAAAGCTCAATACATCAGATAATTGGACACTAACACTAAGTCGATGTTGAAAATTCAACAATGATAGTGCTCTTTCGGTTTTGGACTGTCACCTAATGACCTACGAACAAAAACATATTCCGAATATGGAGATATGAAAGCTCAGTAGATATACCGTCACTCGACCATGTATCATACATATTATGATTAAAGTAATGTAGCACTTGTGATACAATGCAAGGTACGATGTCACTACTATAATTGCCTAAACACATGACATCATTAATGTATACTATCGCACACAACATACACATAACAAAATACAAGCACAAGGTAGTGAAACCTACGTCCACTCAATATCAGGATCCTACATTATGAATGAGTCCCGCGTCCATATAGTATCGAGATCCTACAGTCATCAAATTGAGGCCCGCGTGTACTTAACATTGGGATCCTCTAATCCATGCTTGGAATGTCACGTCAAGCATCTTCGAATGTGTCCTACATCCATATAACACCGGAATCCTATATTTGAAAGTCTTCAAGGTGTTGCAAATTTATTTCTTAGTTATCCGGATTTCCATCAAAAAAGGACTCAACAAGCTAAGCAACCAATCAGCACGCAACAAGGTCTTAACTAGTACATAACACCAAAATTCACCAAGGATTCCTATGGGTTTCTATCATGCATTTAAACAACCCAAAGTTTACTAAGTCCTTAGTCTAATTATTCATATTAAGGGTTAATTTATCAGTTTCTTAGTTTTAACATTTATTTTGCATCATAAGAGAACCTTATGTCCCTTTACCACGAATTATAGACTCCCTGAACTCAAACATTAAATTTGGATAGATTGCCTAGTAAGTATCGATAAACTTATAGTGAGTACCGATATGTTGTTAGCTTCGAACAACCCAAAAATACATACTAGTACTAATACGCTTAACTCTTGTATCAATACCAATATCATCTAGTAATGGTACACCTATATGGCATACTGATAAACCTACGTGTGATCGTTCAATACGTCAGTCCGCCTACTAGTACGCCTCTCTTAACCAGACTCTCTATTTTACACTAGTGTACCGATACACCCTTATCTATATCGGTATGCGCTAGAAATAAAATTCTAAGTTTGTGATTCACCAAGAATCACCTCTTAACATATATGGTTAACCCTAAATTGCTCTTAAAAGTTATTGGGATAATATTGAGTGTGTCTCTAAGATACCAAAAAAGTCATCAACATGCAATGCAAACTTTTTTTTATGCAATCTAAGATACAATTGCATAATTGCTTTAGCATATGTTCATACAAAGGATTTTCTTATCTTTTGTGTATGTTAACTATTTTTGAAATAACCTACCCAATCCTCATGGGAACGATCTCACTCACACACTTGATTACTTGTTCGATGTGTATACTTGCACAAGAATCCATATAATTTATAAGCACCACATCCGACTCAACAAGTTTTTAGCGTCATTGTCGGGGATTAAGGCAATAGGCAATTTCAATCATAGTTTTCATACTTTTATTTTTATTTGTTTTATTTCTTTTTTTTGGTTTAATTTTTGTTTTCTTTGTTTTTCTTATTAGGTTGTTGGTTAGTGGATTCCTAGAGTGAATCTTCGAGAAGCCCTCTAACCATTTATTCCAGAAATCGAAAGGTATTTTAGACAAATGACACGAAGGCAAAGAAGAAGAAGAACCATGTTGCCTGCTCAGGATTTTCAGAATCAAAATGCTGCAGCAAATCTTGAAGCTGCATTAAGACCAAAGGCAATTCGAAATCACTTGACACCGATCTTGGATGACCTCAATTCTGAGATAGTGACACCTAAGATACAAGCAACACACTTTAAGCTCAAACCTATGATATTTCATATGCTCAACTCGATCGGACAGTTTAGAGGATCTCCCCACGAGGATGATCGACAATATATCTGTACTTTCTTGGAGGTTTGCGATTCGTTCTGCCAACAAAGAATGCATGAAGATGTGTTGAAGCTCCAGTTATTTCCATACTATTTGAGAGACCGAGCTAGAGAATGGTTGAATGGTATTCCAGCTGGTTCGATGGAGTCGTAGACAACTTTGTGCAAAAGTTTTTTGCCAAGATACAACCCACCCAACATGAACACTCAGTTACGAAATAAGATAACATCCTTCTGACAAGGGGATGATGAGTCGATGTACAAGTGTTGGGATAGGTATAAAAGTTTGCTGAGAAGATGTATCAATCACGGTTTTCGCGATTGAACTCAAATCGTGATGTTTTATAATGGAGTCAATGCACCCACAAGGATGATGTTAGATGCTTCAGCAAATGGGACACTGCTGAACAAGTCACCAGAAGAAGCATTTGATATTTTGGATAAAATAGCCAACAATAATTATCAGTTTCTAACTACAAGACTTGGAAAAGGACGAAGAACTCAAGGAAAGCTGGAGCTCGATGCCAATGATTCTGTTTCAGCACAACTTTCTGCTATCATAAATATGTTGAAGAACCTTCAAAAGCTTAGTGAAGTATGAGATGTTAAAGCATTAAGCTGTATGCACTGTAGTGGAAACCGTTTCGATAAAGACTGGACAACCCTTCTAGAGTCTGCTCATTATGTTGGAAACTTCAACAAAAATTCCAATAACCTCTATTCTATCACGTACAATCCAGGGTGGAAACAACATCTTAACTTTTGTTGGAGTAATAAGGGATCAAATCAAGCTAGTAGCTCTAATAGACAGCGACCCATGGCAACAAACAAGGATTCCAAGGTTTTCAAGGAAATATGCCATGGAAAAATGAACACAAGGGAATAGTTCACCATCATCCCAACAATTCTTTGGAAGCTTCGCTGCAAGAATTCATGGCTTTTACCAAGGAGTTTATGACATCAACGAAGACATTATTGTAGGAGCATTCCACCACCATCTCTAATCAAGGAAATCTATTGCAGATCCAATGAACATTGCTGCAAAGTTACAATTCTTCACTTAGATCGGTGGAGACTCAATTGGGTCAAATTGCTCAAGCATTAAAAGCAAGACCGAGAGTCAACCTGCCTAGTGATATTGAAGTCACTAAAAAATATGGAAAAGAGCAATGCAACGCACTTACCTTCAAGAGTGGAAGAAAAATCAACACGTGAGAGGAATTCAAAAGAAAAGAGAAAGAAGAAACCCCTATTCAGGAGCAAAAAGAAGCTGAACAACAAGAAGAAAAATCATCTCAAGAAGAAAATGGAGAAAATTTAAATACTTAGGCATTTTTTGAGAATGCTTGTGGATACTACAGCAAAAGCAATACCAACTTAACCTTCGGAGGATGCAAGACCTCTACCATCATTCCCTCAGCGATTGAAGCAACACAAAGATGATCTCCAATTTTAGAAATTTGTAAGTATGATGGAACAATTTCATAAAAATATTTTATTTTAAATGATATTGATTAAATATCCTCATATGCAAAGTTTTTCAAAGATATTATTACAAAGAAAAGAAAAGCTGAGAATTTTGAAATAGTTGTTATAGTATTTGAGTTCTATTCTGGGAAGACTGACCTTCCCATGAAGAGGCAAGATCCTGGAAACTTCATTATTCCATTATGCAACCTCGGTTCGAGTGTCAATCTAATGCCCAAAACAATATTCAAGAAGCTTGGTATATGGAGTACACGACCTACCACTGTCATCTTGCAATTGGTGGACCATTCTCATGTCTGACCCAAAGGCAAAGTGGAAGATGTGATAGTAAAAGTAGGCAAGTTTGTGTTCCTAGTGGACTTTCTCATTTAAGATTGTGAAGTGGACTACAAAGCACCCATCATCTTGGGATGAACATTCCTAGCTAACGGTCGAATTCTCATCGACTGTGAAAAAGGAGACTTCACAATCCGAGTAGCAGACCAGTCCATGACTATCAATATAATTTCTTCAACACTCTCAAGTACATGGATGATAATGAAGAATGTCATTGTATAAATGAGATAAATGCTAGAATAATTGAAGATGAAAGTGTAGATGTTTGTTGTGACAATTCTCCACAAATGAAAGACTTTGTAAAATTATTGAAGGAGCATGATTAGGATGAAGATGAAACTCATCTAGAGCTACAGTAAATTGGCTATTTCAAGCCAAGACTAAGTACGAAATTCGAATCAATTGATTTCTATGAATTTATTCCTCTGAAACTATCACTTTTATATACACCATCTCTAGACTTGAAACCACTGCCTCCGCATTTAAAGTATGTTTATGTGGGATCTCATAACACTTTGCTAATGATTATTTCTTCTAGCTTAGATCCTAACCAAGAGCTTAGTCTTGTGAATTTATTATCTCAATATAAGAAAACTCTAGGGTGGACTATGACCGATTTGAAGGGCATCAGTCATACAATCTGTATGTATAAGATCCTGCTAGAAGAATGCCACAACAATTCCATTGAGCCTTGAAGAAGACTGAACCCAAAAATGAAGAAGATAGTGATGATAGAGATCATAAAACGGTTGGATGCAGGAATCATATACCAATTTCTGACAGTTCATGGGTTGTCCTGTGCCTTGTGTTCCTAGAAGGGAGACACGACAATAATCACCAATAAGGACAATAAGTTGCTCCCGAAAAGGACAGTCACAGGCTGACGCATTTGCATGGACTATATGAAGCTGAACAAGGCAACAAAGAAGGACTATCTGCCCCTTCCTTTTATCGATCAAATGCTGGATCGATTGGAGGGAAAGGCTTACTATTGCTTTCTCGATGATTATTCTGGGTATAACCAAATTGCTATAGCACCAAAGGACCGGGAGAAGACCATATTCACATGTCCTTATAGAACTTATACTTTTCGAAGAATGTCATTTAGGTTATGTAATGCTCCAACAACTTTTCAACGTTATATGTTGGCAATATTTTCAGATATGGTTGAAGAATTCTTGGAGTTATTTATGTACGATTTTTATGTGTCCGAAGAAACTTTTGAAAAATGCTTAGGCAACCTGGCCAAGGTACTAAAATGTTGTGAAGAAGTCGATCTTGTAATCAATTGGGAAAAATGCAATTTCATGGTTACGGAAGGTATGATTTTGGGGCACAAAATTTTGAGCAAAGAAATTGAAGTTAACAAAGCAAAAGTTGAGTTGATAGAGAAGCTACCACCTCCAACAACAGTGAAGGGAATTAGAAGCTTTTTAGGACATGTTGGCTTCTACAAAAGGTTCATCAAAGACTTCTCAAAAATCTCTAAGCCACTCTGCAGTTTGCTACAGAAAAATCAACCCTTTGTCTTCGATGAAAAATGCCACAGTGCTTTTACTGAACTGAAGAAAAAGCTTACCTCAACTCTAATACTTATACCACCCGATTGGATTGAGCCATCTGAGTTGATATGTGACACAAGTGACTACGCAATGGGTGCAACACTAGGTAAAAGACGAGGTAAACTCTTCCATGTTATTTACTATACAAGTATAACTCTTAATGATGCTCAAATTAATTACACCACTATTGAGAAAGAATTACTTACTGTAGTGTTCGCCTTTGATAAGTTTAGGGCATATCTTATAGGAACTAGGGTTATAGTGCACACTGATCACTCTGCTATCAAATACCTAGTGACTAAGAAAGATGTTAAGCCGAGACTTATTAGGTGGATAGTTTTGCTACAAGAATTTGATATAGAAACAAAGGATAAAAAAGGAACTGAAAATCAAGTTATATACCACTTATCTAGGCTAGAAAATCCAGATAACCTAGGAGAGGATTATGAGATCGAAAAAAATTTCCCTGATGAGAAAATTTTATATGCTATAACATTACCTTGGTATGAAGACATAGTTAATTTTCTTGTTAGTGGTATTTTGCCTCCTGATTTATCTAGCCAGGGTTGAAAGAAGTTCAAACATGATGCAAAATTTTTCTATTGGGATGAGCCATATCTATTCAAGCAATGTACTGACCAATTGCTTCAACGATGTGTACCGGAAGAGGAACAAAAAGATATTTTATTCCATTGCCATAAAGCATCGTGTGGTGGACATTTTGGTGGATCAAGGAATGTTGCAAATGTCCTTCAATCTGGATTCTACTGGCCCCCACTCTTCAAAGATGCTCAAGCATTTTACAAGGGATTTGATAGATGTCAAAGACCTGATAACATCTTGAGGAGGAATGAAATACCGTTACAAAATATTTTAGAAATCGAGCTTTTCGACGTTTTTGGAATTGATTTCATGAGACCATTTCCATCATCCTACGGTGATTTATATATCTTGCTAGCAGTGGACTACTGAGCAAATGGGTTGAAGCGGTGGCAACACCCTGCAATGATTCAAAGACAGTCTTGAAGTTCCTGCATAAGAATATTTTCACAAGGTTTGGAGTCCCTAGAGCCATAAGCAGTGATGAAGGAACCCACTTTGACAACAAGCTCATTGCTAAGGCATTGCATAGGTATGGAGTCAAGCACAAAATTGCGACAACATATCACCCGTAGACAAATGGCCAAGCTGAAATCTCCAATAGAGAAATCTAGCAAATCTTGGAGAAGACAGTCAACACAAAGAGAAAAGACTAGTCTCCAAAGCTGGATGAAGCTTTATGGGCATATAGGACAGCTTACAAGACTCTTTTAGGGATGTCCCATTCAAGCTGGTTTATGGGAAAGCTTGTCCTTTGCCCGTAGAACTCGAACATAAGTCTTATTGGGCTATCAAAAGCTCAATATGTATTTTAAGGCAGTTAGAGAATATAGGCTTTTGGAGATAAATGAGATGGACGAGTTTTGATCCCATGCCTATGAGAATTCTAGGATTTACAAAGAAAAAACGAAGAGAGGGCATGACAAACATATTTTGCCACAACATTTATCAGAGGGCCAACAAGTGCTACTCTAAAACTCGAGACTCAAACTTTTTCCTGGAAAGTTGAAGTCTCGATGGCCAGGACCATTCGTGATACATAAGGTTTATTCTTATGGTGCTATAGAGATTACAACACTAAGTGGAGATTGAATCTTCAAGATTAATGGTCAAAGGCTAAAGATTTATAATAGAGCTCCTATTATGCGTGACAAGGACGACCCTAGTCTGCAAAATGCTTGAGTATTTTTATCCCTATCTTTTACTTGCTTTAGCATTTTAGTTTTAGTTCAAATAAAAAGTAGATGTTTTATGTTACTTTTATGTTGCTGATAAGTGTTTAAAAAGTCTATTATTTATTATTCTTTTCCTAAACAATATGTACTCATTACCCACTAATTTGAACTGATACATATACTTATTGTTCAAAAATTAATATTTTGTTGCCACAGCATATAAAGATGATATTTATGAGAAAAGAAGGCTTTATGGCATGTTTTTGTGTAGTTGTAGGAATTACCTGTCGAGGAAGTAGTAGTGCCGAAGGCAGAACCAATGTCGAGGCAGTAGCATTGTCGAAGGCAAAAGCAATGCCGCGACAGCAGAATTTCCAGTACTGATGCTGGGTGATTGAAAGAGAAAAATGAGCTGAGAATGCTGGACTTGAAGCGTTTGGATTGTAGTAGATTAGCATGTGAAAAGACCAAGTCAAAGGCCACGCGGGAATAGTCTTCTAGATAGAATTAAACTTAGAAATATTATATTTTTATTACTTGTTTCCTACTTCAAGTTATATTCTATTTAGGAAAAGTCACCCTAGGTCTAGACTATAAATACATGAGCCGTCCAATGTATAGAGGAGGCCGAATTAGAGAGAAAACTTTACTCTAAGAATTGTGTTCTTCATTATAATATGTTCTAAGCTTTCTTAGGGTTAGGTGAAGGTTGTTGAATATTAGTGTGAGAAGATTGTATTTTGTTTCTGTAGCGACCCTTTCAAAAAATTAGTATTAAGTGTAAATGATAAAAATGGGGGTCACTAGTTTGAAAATTAGGAATTAGGCTAAAAAATGGAATTTTAAAATTTAGGGTTTAAAATTTGGGAATTAGGATTCGAAAGACCTAAAAAGGAAATTGAGAATTTTATTAAAAATTAGGGATTTGAAAAATGTTGGAAATGGTTGAAAAAGATTAAAAAAACGTTGGAGTCGCCACCGGTCACTTTTAGGTAGACCGGACACCGGAAAAACCAGAGACCCGAAATGATTTAGGTTCGAGAGTCGGTTACGGTTGAAAACGGGTTTAGGGTTTAAAACCGTCCAAAAATTGGCACCTTTACAAATTACCGCTTAATTAATTTTAGATTTTTCGGATTAAAGTGGCATTTAAATTATTTTTGTTTAAAGATTCGAATCCGTTTTATTTTTACCGTGTCTTTATTCGAAGGCAACGCATACACCGCGACCATTGCATTGAAACACGGGCCCGTTACAACCGAATAAAGATATTTGAAATTAAATTCATTAATTAATAAGTATGAAGTGTGAACGTTGAACAAAAAAAACAACATATACAAAATACTTGCATAAATAAAAAGCATAAATAATAATAAAAAAAGCATAATAGAGACAAAGATATGTGCGTCAAGGCATATAATACAAACATAATAAAATGCATAAAATAAACATATGACAATGTTAATAAAAATAATATACGAATAAATAAAAAATACATGGCATATTAAAATAAAAACATAATAAAGAAAATATATATACAATGCAAAGACATATAAAAGAACAAATAACATATGCATAATAACCTAATATGTTCTAACGTGAAGTGGTATAAAAAGACAATACATAAAAAACATGACATATATGCTAATGAAACTATGTATGCTTATAAAACATGGAAATAATATACATATGATGTACAAAAGATAAGATAAAATGTAAGCCAAACATGTACAAAATAAATAAAATATAATGAGATGAAAATTAACACAAGCAAAATAAATATACAACAAAATGTGTACAGGCCCAAAAAAAATAAAGAGATAAATGGAAAACATTATAAAATGCATAAATAATAATAAAAAGCATAAAGTAACACAACACATAAATAAATATAACAGACGTAACAAAACTACTATGCGAATAAAGAGCCACATGAATAAAATAATATAGACAAGCATAAAATACAATACATGATAAGGCGAAGTAAAAGCACAACGTAAATGCACATGTAAATAAAAGCATGTATAATATAATATATGCAAACGTGATGAAATAAGACAAAAGACTAATAAGGTAAAACGTAAACTAAATATACATGATACAAAAAGAAACACACATAAAATATACGAAATGAGTAAACTTAGATACATTAATAAACTAAAATGAACTCAAAGAGCTACTGTAAGTGACCAAATTGAAAATATTTGAAAACATTCGAGCCCTCGAAACACTATTTTTTAGTGAGGGAGGACCGTAGGAAGAGTTTATGAAAATGCGGAAGGGCTTATAATATAAGCAAATAACCCTTTTAAAATCAACGATTAGAACCAAATAAGGACGAGAATGAAAAGATTTAAGAAGTACTAAGGATCGGGGAAGTGATAAGCAAGGGACAGAAGGATTTAAAATTGTAAATAATCCATTTTCATTTTGTTAGGCCACTATAAAACACAAACTCAAAAAGTTAACTCCCCTTTTAGCTATTTTTATACCTCCGAAAGAAAAAAAAAGAGGGGAATTCTCTGTGATCTTCAAACCTTTCCAGAAAGCAAAGATGAACACAATGGGTGTTCATCTTTAACCCAGAAACCCCCTTTATTTCCAGAAACCGACAACCCGAAACCGCTACATCGACCACCGCCGACGGTGGCCGGCAGCCTTAAAAAACTTCAAAAATCAAACCTTCCACATCTCCCTTGTTGTTTTTAAAACCGAAAACAAAATGGGCGAATTTAAATCTTAGAAAAAAACGAACCCTTTCGTCGAAAGCCAAAGAAGAAACCCCTCTCCTCCCGTGTTGGCTCACCACCAGTGACCCGAAGGTCGTTGGGCTTATTGCCGATTTAAGGAGAAGAAGAGAAGACGGACGATTAGCCCCAGGCGAAGAAGGTAAACTGACTCAACTCCCCTTTGTGTTCGTTTTCGAAGAAGAAAAAGAAAACATCAGAAAAAAAAGCCTAACTTTTTACCTTTGTAAATGCGATTTTTGTTGTATTGATGATGATGGAAGTTCTTCCCCTTACAATATTTGTTCTTTTTTCTTTTTATAGTCGGATTACAAGATAATAATAAAAACTATTTGCTGCATTTTTTTCTCTGACTTTTTGATGTCCACTTCTATGCTTTTCTGCCATGTCATGGTGCGGCTGGGAATTGTCCTCTTTTTTGCCTGAAAATTCTGAAATCTCTGTTTTTTGCCCTGCGAATCGTACGATTTCTGACATGGTTTTGTTTTTTTGTGTATGAATCGTCGCCGGAGGATGATCCACGAAGGCAATCGGCGGCGAGAAGGATGAATGTTCAGAGCATCTGGAGAGTTCTTTGCGTGGAGAATACGCGCGCGTGGGAAGCTGGTCAGTCAGCGCGTGGGCGCGTCAGGATCTGAAGGGTTATTCTCCGTGTCGATCATGACCGTTGGATCGAAATCTTGATCCAACGGTTGAGCCAAGGCTGCGCATAGGAAAGAAGATGGGGATTAGGGTTTTCAATTAGTTATCCGGTTTGGACTTGTATAATTGTTCATGGGCTGATTGTAAATGGACTCTGAATAAAAGAATTTGGACTTTATTTATTTATATGATGGGTTTAAAATTTATTAGTTTTATTTATAATATAATAATAATAATAATTATAATAATAATTATAATAAAAATAATAATACTAGTAATAAAAATACGTATATGACATAAAAGGTAGACGTAATATCAAACACAAAGAAAAAAGAAACTTTAAATAAAATGAAAAATAATAAAAATAAAAATAAAAATATATTAAAAATAAACTATATGTATGTGTTTTTAACAAGTTAATACTCTTGTTTTTGCTTCAATAAAATTGAAGTAATACAAGATTTAAAAGGCAAACAGGTGCTATATTTTTTGCATTTTTGATTACCAAATACAAGCCCATTATTCGAATTAAAACTAAAATACGGGCTTAGACCGGATAAAATTAGTGATTACAGTTGCCCCTCTTTGCTTATCGTTGTAAAACAACGATAAAGCAAAGATAGAAAAAACACTAATTTTATCCGACTCTCCTGTTTGAAGACTGATTTGAAAAACCCCTTTTCCTTGATTCTGATGGCCCTTTTATCCTCTAATCCCCTGATTTGCTTCGCCTTGAACAACATCCCAACTCAAGACCACCTGCACACATAAAAAGATTTCAGAAGCAAATTTTGATTCCGTTATTTAGATATTTTGAACAAATCAAAAGATTCTGGGCTACGGGTCCCTCCTCTCTAGGACTTTAGCTCTGAACTATTGAAGAAGTTGCTCCTTCCTATATAGGACCAACTTCTGAAAAAGCTTTGAGTCTTTTCTATATAAAACTCTTCGCAAAAGTTTTTGATCTGAGTCTCTCCTATATGAAACCCTAAATCTAGAATTCTAACAATGTTGATCCCTTCTCAGTAGAATCCACATCTTCCAGATGCTCTGATTTCTGATCATCGCCGCATCTGACGGTCCCTCTCTTCGAGCGTATACCGCGGTGGGCGACCCCTCTCTTCGAGCGTATGTCGCAAAAACAATGTTGATCCCTTCTCCGTAGGATCAACATCTTCAAGATGCTTTGATTTCTGATCATTGCAGCGTCTGACGGTCCCTCTCTTCGAGCGTATACCGTGGTGGGCAAGCATTGAAGTGCTAGTGTTCTTCTTTCCTGTAAATTCATATGATATGACATGGTATGAGTTAGCATGTTCCTATTCTACATGATGCATGTTCGGGTCGCAGCCAAAAGTTGTTCAGATCTAGTCTCTTTGATTTCACGTCTTCTCTGCAATCGCTCCTTATGTTAGGACCCAAGCCATCTTCTAACATTGTTTTCCACCTCCAACAACGGAATTCCTAAATTTACTTCTTTCAGGGCACCTGTTTGCAGATTTTCACTTTGACGACTTTTTTCTTCCCCCTTTTCCCTTCTTTTCCTTTTTTTTCCTCTTTTTTTTCTTTTTTTTTTTTCTTTTTTCTTTCTTTTTTTTCTTTTTCTTTTCTTTTTTCCTTTTCATCCTTTTTTCTTCTTTTTCTCTTTTTTTCTTAGGCGCCCTTTCGGGTTTTCACCTTGTAGAATTGAATCTTTGATGATCTCTGTTAGTTACTGCAGATCGACTTGGACTTCGCTTCTCTCCGACCTGTAGCTGATGGGATAAATCATAGCAATTTCGAAAAACTTTATTCATTGATATTCCGGGTTGATTTATCTATGAATATACCAAAAAGGAATGAATATGATGCAACAAGAAGTATTTAATATAGCTATTATATTTCAGAAGTCATGGCAAACACGGAATATGCAAGAAAAGGAGGAGAATTAAACTCAAAACAGACTTCACAATATTGAAGGTATGAATGATACGAGAACTCATCAACCGCATCGAAAATCTTGCTTCTCGACTTGATCACACCAGCCTCCGAGAGGGTTGACGAAGTGTCGGGCCTTACAAATATTTAAGCCGCCCTTTCGGGTTTTCAACTCAAAATCTCCTTTGGTTCTAAGGCGTCCTTTTCGGATTTTCACCTTAAACCCCCCTATGGTCCTAAGGCGCCCTTTTCGGGTTTTCACCCTGAACCCTCCGTTTTTCTCCTTTTTTTTCTTTTTTTTTCTCTTTTTTTTTCTTTTCTTTCTTTTCTTTTCTTTTCTTTTTTCTTTTTCACTTTTTTTTCTTTCTCTCTTTCCTCTTTCTCTTTCTCTAACTCAAGCATAATACCTCTTGATCCAATCTGAATTCACAGGATTACCCAACTCATTCCCATCCATCTCTGTCAGAATGACAGCTCCCCCTGAAAAGATCTTCACAATGTACGGCCCTTCCCAGTTAGGCATCCATTTTCCTCGGAAATCCTTTTGAATAGGTAGAACCCTTTTTAGCACCATATCCCCTTCCTGAAGTTCACGAGGCCTAACCTTCTTATTATAGGCTCGCATCATTCTTTTCTGATACATCTGGCCATGACAAATGGCGTTCAGTCTCTTTTCCTCTATCAGATTCAAATTGTCTATCCTGACTTGTATCCATTCAGCATCTTCCAATTTAGATTCACTCAGAATTCGGAGAGAAGGTATTTCAACTTCGAGTGGTAGGACTGCTTCCATACCGTAAACCAGTGAGTATGGAGTTGCCCCGGTCGAGGTTCGTATTGAGGTTCGATAAGCAAACAATGCAAAAGGCAACTTCTCATGCCAATCCTTGAAAGTATCTGTAGTTTTCGCTATGATCCTTTTAATGTTCTTATTAGCAGCCTCAACTGCTCCGTTCATCTTGGGTCGGTATGCGGTAGAGTTGTGATGCATAATCTTAAACTGTTCACACACCTCAAAAATCATCTTGTTGTTTAGATTTGTAGCGTTATCGGTAATGATTCTTTCTGGCAAACCATAACGACAGATAATCTCTCTGTTCAAAAACCTACAGACCGTGGCTCGCGTGATGTTAGCATAGGAGGCGGCTTCTACCAATTTAGTGAAATAATCAATTGCTACTAAAATGAAACGGTGTCCGTTAGATGCCTTAGGATGAATCTGTCCGATGACATCTATCCCCCAGGCGGCAAAAGGCCAAGGTGCGTTCAAAGTATGTAACGACAATGGTGGGGAATGAATTTTATCCGCATAGATCTGACATTTGTGACATCTTTTGGCGTGACTGATGCAATCTCCTTCCATCGTTGACCAATAATAGCCACATCTCATGATTTTTCTAGCCATTGCAAAACCATTAGCATGAGTCCCGCATATGCCTTCGTGTATTTCTGTCACTATGGTTTTAGCTTCTCGGGCGCCAACACATCTCATTAACACCTGATCACTCCCTCTTTTGTACAAGATATCCCCATCGAGGACATACCCTGCTGTCATTCTCCTAATAGTCCTTTTATCAACATCTGTGGCTCCTTCCGGATAAACCTGATATTTGATGTACTGCAGAATATCGTAATACCAAGGGTTCCCATCTTCCTCCTCTTCCACTCCATAACAGTGGGCAGGCAGTTTGATGCTTTGCATTTCTAGTGACCTCATTTGAGCCTTCGTGTTTGTCTTGAAAGTCGCGGCCAGAGTGGCCAAAGCATCAGCCATTTGGTTATCCTCCCTCGGTAGATATTCAAAACTGATTCTTTCAAAATTCTGAATCAAATCCTGAATCAGATTATAATACTTGATCAACTTAGGGTCCTTGGTTTCCCACTCTTGCCGTAACTGATAAATGACTAGCGAAGAGTCTCCGAACACCTGGAGGACACGAACCTTCCGTTCGATAGCTGCATGTAAACCCATTATACAGGCTTCATATTCTGCCATATTATTAGTGCAAAAGAAATTCAACCTGCTCGTGAGCGGATAATGAACTTCCTCCGGTGAGACCAACATTGCTCCTATGTCGTGCTCGAGGGCATTAGAAGCCCCATCGAAATATAATTTCCATGGCAACGCGGTTTCGGTTATTCCATCCTCGGCTATGGCGGATACTAAATCCTCATCTGGGAAATCAAAGCTCAGGGGTTCATAATTCTTCACAACCCGACTTGCCAAGAAATCGGCCACCGCACTGCCCTTTACGGATTTTTGATTCACATACACAATATCAAATTCAGACAAAAGCATCTGCCATCGAGCCATCTTTCCTGTCAACGCCGGTGCTTCCATTAGGGCTTTTAAGGGATCAGACCGTGATATCAGATAGGTGGTGTGGTACAGCATATATTGCCTCAACCTTTTAGTTGCCCAAACCAGGGCACAACATAACTTTTGAGTCTGTGGACATCGAGTTTCGCCTTCTGTGAACTTCTTACTTAAATAGTAGATTGCTCTTTCCTTCCTACCTGACTCATCCTATTGGCCTAACACACAGCCCATTGAGTTCTCGAAAACTATTAAGTATAAAATCAATGGTCGGTCGGGCATGGGAGCCACTAAAACTGGGGCTTTAGTTAAGTAATCCTTAACTTTGTCAAACGCTGCCTGACAATCTTCATCCCATGTTCCTGGGTCATTTTTACGGAGGAGTTTGAAAATGGGGTCGCATTTATCCGTTAACTGAGATATGAAACGGGAGATATAGTTCAGCCTTCCTAAGAAACCACGAACTTCCTTTTGGGTTTGCGGTGGAGGGAGGTCCCTTATGGCTTTGACCTTATCCGGATCAATTTCTATTCCTCTTCGGCTGACTACGAACCCGAGGAGCTTTCCGGATGTTACTGCGAAGGTACATTTGGCGGGATTGAGGTTCAACTGATATTTTCTTAACCTCAGGAACAACTTTTGCAGATTCTGAATATGTTCATTCTCCGTCTTGGATTTGGCGATCATGTCATCCACATACACTTCAATCTCTTTGTGCATCATGTCATGAAAAAGAGTCACCATTGCTCTTTGATACGTGGCCCCGGCATTCTTCAACCCAAAAGGCATTACTTTATAGCAGAACGTGCCCCACAGTGTCACGAAGGTGGTTTTTTCCATGTCATCAGGGCACATCTTGATCTGATTATAACCCGAAAAACCGTCCATGAAAGAAAACCATGAGTGCCCCGCAGTATTATCAACAAGGGTGTCAATATGCGGGAGAGGAAAATTGTCTTTGGGACTGGCCTTATTGAGATCACGATAATCTACGCACATGCGCACTTTCCTATCCTTTTTGGGCACCGGCACGATATTCGCAACCCACTCTGGGTATTTTGCTACTTTCAAGAACCCGGCTTCGAACTGCTTTCTTACTTCTTCTCTAATTTTCAACAACATATCCGTTCTCAACCTACAGAGCTTTTGTTGGACGGGCTTATTCTCCGGTCGTGTGGGTAGCTTGTGTACAACAATATCTGTATTTAGACTTGGCATATCTTGATACGTCCAAGCAAAAACATCTTTAAACTCTGAAAGCAACCCAATTAATTTTTCTCTTGAGTCTGATGCTAAAGTGGTACCTATTTTTACATCTCTTTTTTCTTCTTCAGATCCAAAATTTATTATCTCCAGATCCTCCTGATGGGGCAGTATCTGCTTTTCTTCACTGGCCATCAACCTTATTAACTCATCGGGGATCTCTAACTCCTCTTCCTCTTCTTCGGCTTCTGCGAAAAGTACGGGTTGTTCGAAATTTGGTACAGGATTAAGTTCAGTATCATTCATACAATCGATATTATCAAACCTGCAAGAATTTAAATTTCCTATTGTTGGGAAATAGTATACATATTTTACAAATAAAGAATAAAGAGATAAAGAATGCAAGGAACAAAATGTATGAAAAGAAGATTGTTTGCCATTTGAGAAAAAGAGCATGAAGCCCTCTATTTTCATTGAAATGCAGATTAACATAGATGCCCTTTACAAAGAAATCCCATTGCTTTGGGGCGAAAGCGAATGGGAGGTGTTTTTTTAGACATTACTTTGATTCATTCTTAGCAACTACAGGCAGATCGATGCTTGTCCAATTGTTGAGCTCTTTATCCGGGAGACATGGACGAATGGCAAACAGAGCAGACTTTCCCTTGGCATTCTGAGAGATCATATTTACATCCATCATTTCGAAAATTTCACTCATAAGTTCAGCCTCATAAAACTTCTGTCCTTCTAAATTGGCTTGGTGTACTTTCTCCCCAGAATTCTCAATCCCTCCGAAGGTGAAATTATTCCTGAGATCAGTTTTGACTATTGGTTTCCATGGGATGTCTTCTCCCTTGAGTCGGGCTCTTCTTTGCTCTTCCTTCCTCTTTCTTTCTTGTTTCCTTTGCAGATAGGTTGGGTGAAAGCCTAACCCAAACCTATCCCTCTTGTCAATTACACTTCTGACTTTCAGACACCCTTGCAAGTTCTTCCCGAGTCCTCTCCCTTTCCTAGCTCCTTTTCCAACAGTCTCAATCACTACCATCTTAGTGCAATTCGAATACCTTGGGGTCGGAATCTGACTTCCCTCCGCCACAAAAGTGGCATTGATGAATTCCAAGGCTCGAAAGGAGCATTCTAGGGCATCTTCAGTAGGGGGCACATAGGGAACATCCGAAGTTACAGCAACAATAACGTCTTCTTTCGCGTTGACTATCACAAGTTTTCCCTCCATCACATATTTCATCTTCTGATGAAGGGAAGAAGGGACAGCCCCGGCTGCATGAATCCATGGCCTCCCTAATAAGCAATTGTACGACGGTCGAATGTCCATAACCACGAACTCTATAACATATTCAACTGGGCCTATAAGCAGAGGTATCTCAATCTTCCCGGCCACTTCCCTCTGAGTGCCATCAAATGCCCGGATAGTGTTCTAACAAAACTTCATATGGGAGTTATCAATAGGCAGTCGTTGTAAAGTAGCCATGGGCATAACATTAAGGGCAGACCCGTTATCGATAAGCACTCCTGGCAAAACATGCCCCTTGCAGTGAGTTGTGATATTGAGAGCTTTAGTTGAACCTCTTCCTTCCTCTGGGATTTCATTATCACTGAAAGTGATATAATTATCGGCAGCTATGTGGTTCACAATCTGATCAAGCTTCTTGACAGTAATATCTTGTTCTACAAAAGTTTGATTCAACACCTTTAACAATGCTTCCCGGTGTTTTTCCGAATTTAGTAACAGGTCGAGCATCGTGATTCTGGCCGGTTGTTTTCGGAGTTGATCAACCACATTGTACTCACTGTGCTTCAGGAACCCTAAAAACTCTTGGGCCTGAGCCTCAGTCACGGGCTTGAGGATCTTTGAGGGAGGATCATCCCCGAATACTTTTACTGCTTCTGGCTCAACCCTAAAAACCCTAAAAACTCTTGTTCGTCAGGTTTGTTCTCCTCCTGAGGAGAGTAACATCTCTCGCTCCTTGTAAATTACCCTACTTCATTCACTATTTTAGAATTCTGCCCCAATGCATCACCTTCCTGAACTGGCCTCCCCTCTTCTGGTGTAACGGCTTCTTGCGTTCCTGGATTTCCGGGTGTAGAGATATTGGCGGTGTAATTCCAAGGCACCCTCTGTGTGCTTTTAAAAGGAAAGGTCGTGGGAGGAGAAATTATGAGTCTCGGGGCATTTTGGCTTGAAGACCCCTCTTCGTCCACCCTACGACTGATGATAAAGGGTCTCTGAGCTGTGTATTTGTTGCTTGGAATATCTGTCATACAGATTTCTGGCTTTTCCTCCTCACATTTTGCAAAGAACTCAATTTCTTTGGTATCCATGAGTGCTTGCACCTTGCCCCGAAATTCCGCGCAAACCTGAATGTCATGATCACTAGACTGATGGTATTCGCAGTATCGACCACATCCCTTCTTTACAATTACCATCCCTCGGTCTATCAGACGTGCCATGCACAAATGTTGGAACACCCATCTCAAAGGGGATCGTATATCTGATACCATAGATATGGCCTTTTTAGGGGATTCTTTTTCGATACTATTAATCCCCTGATTCCCGTGGTTAGGAAGCGGGTTACTAGTGGTACTTGGTTCTCCCAATTGTAAGACTCCCGTATTCAACAAATTCTGAACAAGCTTCTTGAAGGCTATACAGTTCTCAATGTTATGACCCAGAACGCCGGTATGATATTCGCAATGTGCTTTTGCATCATACCATGCTGGATATGGTAGACTGAAAGGAGTCACATGGAAGGGTCGTACCAAATCAGCTTTGTGTAACTGAACATACAACTCCTTGTACGGGATTGGGATAGGGGTGAAGGTCGTCTTCTCAAATTCTTTCTTCGGCTTCCTGTCATCTCTTCTACCGCCTCCCTGAGTATTGCTGGCCGGTTGTGGTTGCGATATTGTTAAATTCTGACATGTTTCGAAGGTATTTACTTCATGCCCCTTTCTCTTAAATTGCTTCTTGAGTGGTTCACCTCCCTCAATCTTACCACTTTTGATGGCTGCCTCAATGCTCTCACCGGTCATGACTAATTCGGCAAAGTTACTTATCGGATTACTGATGAGTCGGTCGTACAGCACTCCTCTCAAAGTATCCACAAACATGGGAGCGATTTCATTTTCACGAAGTGGCGGTTGTACTTGTGCCGTGAGATCTCGCCATCGCTGAGCATATTCGTGAAGGCTTTCACTTTTCTTCTGTTCCAAATTTTGCAGTATAAGTCTGTTGGGAATCATATCAGTAACATGCTTGTACTGATCAATGAAAGCTTTTGCTAAGTCTTTCCATGACTTAATCTGTGCACGGGTCAACTGATTATACCACCTTGCCGCGGATCCTATCAAGCTGTCCTGAAAGCAGTGAATGAGAAGCTTTTCATTGCTGGTAAATCCGACCATCTTCCGACAGAACATGGTCACATGTGCAGTGGGGCATGTTGTGCCGTCATACTTTTCAAACTCGGATGTTCTGAATTTCGGGGGAATCTCTACATTGGGGACTAGGCTAAGGTCTCCCGTGTTCAAACCAAGAGAATCCTCTTCTACTTCTCTAACCCGGAGCTTTTCTTCAAGGTCTTTCCTAGTCTCCTCGAGCTGTTTAGAGAATTCTGCCTTTACTTTATTAATTTCTCGAGTTCATCCAAATCAGGCACATTTTCACCAGCATTCTCATCACTTTCAGCCGTTCCAAATAACGGATTCTGGATCGATGTTCCGGCTCGGAAACTAAACGTCGCTCCCTTTTGTAGGACAGGGGCTGAGCCAATAACAATGGGGGAATATGCCGGTTCTATCCCGGTTTGAAGCGGATTCTCTACCGTTCTTTTTCCTTTCGCATCATCTGATGGCTTAAGTCCTAACATTTGGGTGAGTTGTTCCAGCATATCTTGCTGAGCTTTCAACATGGATTCTTTCAGTTCCAACTGCGATCTTTCTATCTGGGCTCTCAGATTTTCTTCTAACTTACTGAATTGTTCTTCCATCTTCCTCACTTGAGATCGAGTGCAATATTGATGCGGAATGATTGCAAATTCTGCTTTACAATATTTTCTAAGTTAATTTAATTGTATACATGATTAATGCATATAAAATGCATGAATGGATGCATGCAAATGATGAAATGCTTCAAAAAGATAAGCAATGCAAGTAAAGGTGTTGACTCATTTAGTGATCGTCCTTGAACCAACTTTCATTAAACTTTAAAAAGTCTTCATTACAAAATAGAAACTACAGATAGGCATCAGCCCTAGTTCCTAAATCTTGAATTGCTTTGAGTAGTTGAACGAATCGGGCTGCTTCTTTCATGTCCTGTGCTACAAAGGGTGTTAAGGCTTCAGCCTCCGCGGCTAGGTTTTTCACATACTGGGCCACTTCTTGTACTTGCACCATTAGAGTGGTGTTATAATCATCTCGGTCTTGTATCATGCGGGTGGCATCGCGAAGACGACGCAGCCAATAATTATCTCCCCCTTGTGCAGCCCCCTCGAGGACCACTAGCCGTCCCAAATAGTCTTGAACCTTGGCTTCTAACTCTCCTATCCGTGCTTGAAGCGATGCGTTCTCTTGTTGACTGAGCTGTAATTCCAAAAACCCATTTCTGGCCACATATTTCTCTAAAGAGTGGTCTAAGTCCTCGACCTTGTGCTCCAACAAAGCATTCCGAGCTTGACACTGTTTCAGGATTTCAGAAGTAGAGATATATAGATCTTGCATCTCGCAGAAACGGTTCTTATTTTCCTGAGCCCTTCTCTTCCACGCATTAGTATTTTCCCTTTCCCATACTACAGTTTGTTTTCCTTTCTCTTTTTCTTCCCGGTACCTTTCCCTCTCTTGGCTGATTGCTCTCCTAGCATCCCTCTTTTCTTTCTCAATTTCGGCCTCTCAGATTTCTATTTCCTTATTCATGGCTTGCTTACCCCTTTCCCTTTCTTCTTCTAGGATACGAATCCCGTTCATCCTTTCCCTTTCCACGGCGAGAAATTTCTTTCGGTTAGCAGTTTGCACTTGAGTATACAACTTGATGGTATCTTTCTGATAGAGGGCATTTTTCTCACTCAAATCTTCATTATCCTTCTTTAGCTGTTTAATTGTCCCATCCTTAGCATCGAGATCCAAATTTACTTTGTATAGTTCTTCCGCATACTGGGCTTTCATTTCCTCCATCTGTTTTCTGACTTCATCCATCTCACTTCTTAGTATATCGGCTTCAGAAGGGACAATGCGCATGTGCTCTTCCAACGTCATTGTAGGCTCGTGGTCGGATATCGGGATTTTTTCATTAACCCTGACACGTCTCCAAAGGTCATAGTCCGGTGTGGTCATTCCTTGATTACTTCCTTCTACTCGAATACGGTAACAGTAACCCCACGCCCTTGTTATCTTCTGGACCTTAGGTCGATACTCATTCTTAAAAGGGAACTCGGCTTCACTCAAACCTGCCGTAAAAGGAATAAATTGACGAGATCCAAACTGTCTAGATACCAGAAGGGGTACACAAGCAATTCCTCCGTGTAAGCCGATCATCATGACCCAATCATAGTCACCGATTCTGTAAAGAAAATGAAACTCGTGACCCATCCACGGGACTCTCCACACAATATCATCATCCCGCAGATTCCTGAAGATTTCTGACCATTTTCTTTTATCGAGATCCTCTCGCCATTCTCTAACTAAATACTCTCGCACCGGGGAGAAACTTCCTTGAAAAATACCAGACAAGACCTGGGTTGGCTCCTTCCAAAAGTGACTCTATATCCATATCTGAAGAAGTTGTGCACACCCTCTAAAATGTCCTTCTTCATGTTTCCGACAAGCATTCAAAGAAATGAAGGTTTCTGTCAATATGGCCATTACCGAATTAGCCTTCTTCTTTAAACGATCGAACAAGTCAAGAATGGCCACATCTATGTTACCCAATACTCGGGGAAAAATAATCAATCCGTATATGCCTATGGCAAACAAATCCATCTTTATTTCCTCATCTGGATGCACGGGTATTATGTTCCGGATGCTCTCCCATGAAAATGCAATACTTTCTCCCTGAACCTGAATTATTCCTTTAGCCCACGCATCACTCATTCCGGCTAGAAAACTCAACTTCGAATGGTAGTTCTGAGACTTAGGAGGCTTCGAGTAGATCCAATCATTGTTGACATTCCTTCTATTTATCAAAGCCGTGTATTCTTCTATTGTTGGCATCAAATCGTTTCCGTTGAAGGTGAAACAACAAAAAGCGGGATTCTAGAACTGAAAAGCGGCTCTTAGCAAAGGCTGATTAATTCTAACATATATTAACTGAGCTATATCCCCATAATTTTCACGGAACAAGTTTTGTACTCTCGCTTCCCAACTTTCCCATATTTCCTTTAACTCGTATAAATCGTTCTGTTGTAAACTGACATACGTGTAACCGGGTACAATAGGCTCACTTGGCTGACTGTCTCCAAAGGCCTTTTGATTGACTTCGGACCAATGTCGGATTGCAGAGTTCTTATCTTGGGAACCTAGAAGACCTTTATCCATAATGAAAGCTCTCAATGCGGGCAAACCACTCGAATCAACACCTTTAAAAAGAAATGTAAAAAGAATGCAAGAAAAAGAAGAAGACAAAACAAACAATAGGAAAAGAGAAATGTGTTAGTAAGGATAACATAAATAACAGAAGCATAAATAAATTACACAAATAAATGACACAGAAGAAGAGAAAGATAAACAAAATCTAGATATCATACCTAATTCACCTAGGTTATCCGCATGGCTCTAATGGGGTGGGTTTGCTAGTTCTCTATATGCAATTTTGGTACTAGGAGGTACCCGAATTGTCCTTGTTGTCCTCTTCTAAGAGTAGCAAGGCCCCCGATCATCACCCATTATAGGCTCATCTCAATCGAGTTTAATTTGGGAGGACCCTTTCGCTATGCCCATACGAGGAAACAATATTCCTACGAAGACATAAGGTAGTCGAGCCCCGAAGGTACTTTACTAGGCCCCTACGAAGGAACAATATCCTTACGAAAGCCTTAGTATTTCCCCCCCACTTAGAGAGACGGGTTGAAATGATATAACTTCGAATTAATAAACAAATGATAATTTAATTGCCACTTTAATTCAAACTTCTCAAAATTAATTAAGCGGTATTTTAAAACAAGGCTTGACTCGTTTGAAAATTTATGTCCCTAGCGGAGTCGCCAACTGTAGCGACCCTTTCAAAAAATTAGTATTAAGTGTAAATGATAAAAATGGGGGTCACTAGTTTGAAAATTAGGAATTAGGCTAAAAAATGGAATTTTAAAATTTAGGATTTAAAATTTGGGAATTAGGGTTCGAAAGACCTAAAAAGGAAATTGAGAATTTTATTGAAAATTAGGGATTTGAAAAATGTTGGGAATGGTTGAAAAAGATAAAAAAAACGTTGGAGTCGCCACCGGTCATTTTTAGGTAGACCGGACACCGGAAAAACCAGAGATCCGAAATGATTTGGGTTCGAGAGTCGGTTACGGTTGAAAACGGGTTTAGGGTTTAAAATCGTCCAAAAATTGGCACCTTTACAAATTACCGCTTAATTAATTTTAGATTTTTCGGATTAAAGTGGCATTTAAATTATTTTTGTTTAAAGATTCGAATCCGTTTTATTTTTACCGTATCTTTATTCGAAGGCAACGCATACACCGCGACCATTGCATTGGAACACGGGCCCGTTACGACCGAATAAAGATATTTGAAATTAAATTCATTAATTAATAAGTATGAAGTGTGAACGTTGAACAAAAAAAACAACATATACAAAATACTTGCATAAATAAAAAGCATAAATAATAATAAAAAAAGCATAATAGAGACAAAGATATGTGCGTCAAGGCATATAATACAAAAATAATAAAATGCATAAAATAAACATATGACAATGTTAATAAAAATAATATACGAATAAATAAAAAATACATGGCATATTAAAATAAAAACATAATAAAGCAAATATATATACAATGCAAAGACATATAAAAGAACAAATAACATATGCATAATAACCTAATATATTCTAACGTGAAGTGGTATAAAAAGGCAATACATAAAAAACATGACATATATGCTAATGAAACTATGTATGCTTATAAAACATGGAAATAATATACATATGATGTACAAAAGATAAGATAAAATGTAAGACAAACATGTACAAAATAAATAAAATATAATGAGATAGAAATTAACACAAGCAAAATAAATATACAACAAAATGTGTACAGGCCCAAATAAAATAAAGAGATAAATGGAAAACATTATAAAATGCATAAATAATAATAAAAAGCATAAAGTAACACAACACATAAATAAATATAACAAACGTAACAAAACTACTATGCGAATAAAGAGCCACATGAATAAAATAATATAGACAAACATAAAATACAATACATGATAAGGCGAAGTAAAAGCACAACGTAAATGCACATGTAAATAAAAGCATGTATAATATAATATATGCAAACGTGATGAAATAAGACAAAAGACTAATAAGGTAAAACGTGAACTAAATATACATGATACAAAAAGAAACACACATAAAATATACGAAATGAGTAAACTTAGATACATTAATAAACTAAAATGAACTCAAAGAGCTACTGTAAGTGACCAAATTGAAAATATTTGAAAATATTCGAGCCCTTGAAACACTATTTTTCAGTGAGGGAGGACCGTAGGAAGAGTTTATGAAAATGCGGAAGGGCTTATAATATAAGCAAATAACCCTTTTAAAATCAACGATTAGAACCAAATAAGGACGAGAATGAAAAGATTTAAGAAGTACTAAGGATCGGGGAAGTGATAAGCAAGGGACGGAAGGATTTAAAATTGTAAATAATCCATTTTCATTTTGTTAGGCCACTATAAAACACAAACTCAAAAAGTTAACTCCCCTTTTAGCTATTTTTATACCTCCGAAAGAAAAACAAAAAGAGGGGAATTCTCTGTGATCTTCAAACCTTTCCAGAAAGCAAAGATGAACACAATGGGTGTTCATCTTTAACCCAGAAACCCCCTTTATTTCCAGAAACCGACAACCCGAAACTGCTAGATCGACCACCGCCGACGGTGGCCGGCAACCTTAAAAAACTTCAAAAATCAAACCTTCCATATCTCCCTTGTTGTTTTTAAAACCGAAAACAAAATGGGCGAATTTAAATCTTAGAAAAAAACGAACCCTTTCGTCGAAAGCCAAAGAAGAAACCCCTCTCCTCCCGTGTTGGCTCACCACCAGTGACCCGAAGGTCGTTGGGCTTATTGCCGATTTAAGGAGAAGAAGAGAAGACGGACGATTAGCCCCAGGCGAAGAAGGTAAACTGACTCAACTCCCCTTTGTGTTCGTTTTCGAAGAAGAAAAAGAAAACATCAGAAAAAAAAGCCTAACTTTTTACCTCTGTAAATGCGATTTTTGTTGTATTGATGATGATGGAAGTTCTTCCCCTTACAATATTTGTTCTTTTTTCTTTTTATAGTCGGATTACAAGATAATAATAAAAACTATTTGCTGCATTTTTTTCTCTGACTTTTTAATGTCCGCTTCTATGCTTTTCTGCCATGTCATGGTGCGGCTGGGAATTGTCCTCTTTTTTGCCTGAAAATTCTGAAATCTCTGTTTTTTGCCCTGCGAATCGTACGATTTCTGACATGGTTTTGTTTGTTTGTGTATGAATCGTCGTCGGAGGATGATCCACGAAGGCAATCGGCGGCGAGAAGGATGAATGTTCAGAGCATCTGGAGAGTTCTTTGCGTGGAGAATACGCGTGCGTGGGAAGCTGGTCAGTCAGCGCGTGGGCGCGTCAGGATCTGAAGGGTTGTTCTCCGTGTCGATCATGACCGTTGGATCGAAATCTTGATCCAACGGTTGAGCCAAGGCTGCGCATAGGAAAGAAGATGGGGATTAGGGTTTTCAATTAGTTATCCGGTTTGGGCTTGTATAATTGTTCATGGGCTGATTGTAAATGGACTCTGAATAAAAGAATTTGGACTTTATTTATTTATATGATGGGTTTAAAATTTATTAGTTTTATTTATAATATAATAATAATTATTATTATTATTAAAATAATAAAAATAATAATACTAGTAATAAAAATACGTATATGACATAAAAGGTAGGCGTAATATCAAACACAAAGAAAAAAGAAACTTTAAATAAAATGAAAAATAATAAAAATAAAAATAATAAAAATAAAAATATATTAAAAATAAACTATATGTATGTGTTTTTAACAAGTTAATACTCTTGTTTTTTCTTCAATAAAATTGAAGTAATACAAGATTTAAAAGGCAAACAGGTGCTATATTTTTTGCATTTTTGATTACCAAATACAAGCCCATTATTCGAATTAAAACTAAAATACGGGCTTAGACCGGATAAAATTAGTGATTACAGTTTCTTTGTTTCAATACAATAAGAATATCAAAGTTTGCTTATCCTATTATCATTCTTTGTTCTTGCATTCAAACTCGAGAGAGGAGCTTGTAAGTAATTCATTTATCTAATATCGAGAGAGTTAGATTCACGAAAGGGGTAAGTGCGGTGCTGTAGACACTAACTCGGCTTAGAGATAGGTTAAAAGTTTCAGCGGCTAAAAGAAGTGTGAGATTGATTAGTGATTATAATTGATTCATGCTAAGAGATATCATCAAGGACAGATCATCAACAGTATTTTGACTTATAGATAAGAGGAATCATTCTAGGACACTTTTTCAAACTTTGGTAATTCTGCCCAAGAGCAGGAGATTGCCGCGGTAGAGAATATTGTCGTTGCCGAGACAGTATCTGCAATACTGCCGAGGCAGTATAGTGCCATTGTATTGAACAAGAACAGATCAATCGAATCCACTATATGACACAACTGGATCCTACCCATTCTCTCTATTCGTTCTCAACATTTTATTTAAGCTTTTGTTCTTTAGTTATTCAACAAATCTTTTTACTTGTGTTTTTATTTTATTAACTTCAGGAGCAAGGAAGTAGAAGGAGGCATATTAAGTACACCAATCTCTGTGGAGAACGATATTCGATAAATACTTATCATTATATTACTTGACGTGTACACTTGCACTTAATTGCGCTTTTTTTTACACGTGTCAAGTTTTTGGCGCTATTGTCGGGGATTGACAACTAAATTTTGTTTTCTTTATTTTTCTTGCTTTTAAGTTATTATAAATAAAATTAATTTAAAGAAATTTAATCTATTTATCTTTGGTGTATGACTAGGGCTAACCCTATCACTCTCTTACGTGATATCTATCCAGAAATTGAAAGAACTTACCAAAGACTGAGAAGACAGATCCAAGGAGCCATGGCAGTGAATCCAGGAAATTAGAACCTACATGAAGGCATTAGAGGCCAGAAATAGTAACTTCTGCCGCAACCACTGCCGCGACAACTAACTGTCAGAGACTTTCTGGTAGAAGATTTAAATGGATTAAACCCTGGGGTTGTTACACTACAGATTGAGGCAACCCACTTTGAACTTAAACCAGTAATGTTCAATATGCTCAATATTATTGGACAATTCAGTGGGACTGCAATAGAAGATGCCAGACAACATCTCAAATCCTTCATGGAAGTATGCAATTCTTTCAAAATCCAAGGAGTACATGAAGATATTTTGAGACTGAAACTCTTCCCCTATTCACTGAGGGATAGGGCCAAAACCTGGCTAAATAGTATTCCGACAGGATCAATTGGATCTTGGAGTAAACTCTGCCGAGAATTCATTACGAGATTTAACCCTACAAATTTATATGATAGAATCCGTAATGAAATCACTTCATTTAGACAAGCTGATGACGAACCTATGTACGAGGCTTGAGAATGCTACAGAGAGTTACTAAACAGATGTCCACTACATGAATTCCCATTATGGATGCAAGTAACCATGTTCTATAATGCCACCAATGCCCCGACTAGAATGATGTTGGATGCCTCTACAAACGGCACACTCCTTGACAAGGCCCCGAAAGAAGATATAGAGATTCTGAACAAACTCGCAAGAAACGGCTTCCTACTTATAGGCGAGGAGGATTAAGATGCCATGCCACAGTAAATGAGTTAGAAACCAATAATTCGGTGGCAGCACAGTTGGCATTATTAACAAAAATAGTTCAGAACATGCAAGTACAACAGAATACTCAAGAATGAAGACTATAAATTCTTCTGAGTATATGCAAGACGAGGAAACTAGATTTTATGTGGGAAATTATAACCAGAATAACAACATGATGTCAAATACATACAATCCGTCTTGGAAAAGACACCCAAACTTTTTATGGAGAAACTCAAACAATGCCTTAAACCCCACCAACCGGACCTCCAATTATCAGCCACTGTCGCCGCAGCAGATGCAGCAGTCACTGCCGCAGCAGCAGATGCAGCAGCAGCAACAACTATGAATTCATTGGAGAATGCTCTCAAGGCTTTTATTATGAAAATTGAATCATATATGGACGAGAAAAGTAATTTCATGAAGAGGACTGATGACTTCATGAACAAAACAGAGATGAGGCTACAAAACCAAGATGTTGCAATAAAATCACTAGAAACCCAAATTGGTCAATTCACTATAAGACAAAATACAAGACCACAAGGGAGATTACCTAGTAATACTGAAGTTGCTAAGGGAATGGGCCATGAACAGTGCAAGGCAATCACAACAAGAGGTGGCCTACAACTGAAAGAAACAATGGGCAATTCAGCAACCAAAGCTTCCCAAACAATATAACAAGATACAGATAAGGAGGACTTGGATGCCGAACAAACTGAGCACGAAGACAATGCCCCAACAAAAAGCTCGACAGCACCTGCACTTCCTACTAAGGCAGCAAAACAAACAGTGGTCCCAGGTATTAAATTCCAATCTAATGAAACCCTGGATGAGATGAAACCACCATCACCTTTCCCATAAAGGCTGAACAAACAGAAACATGACCATTAATTCAAGAAATTTCTTGATATTCTAAAACAAGTCCACATCAACTTGCCACTTATTGAGGCAATTGAAAAAATGCCCAACTATGCTAAATTCTTGAAGGACATTGTGTCTAAAAGGAAGAGGCTAGGTGAGTTTGAGACAGTGGCAGCAACTGAAGGGTGCATGGCAATGTTACATAATCGCATGCCACCCAAACTGAAGGACCTTGGCTGTTTCACCATACCTTGTGCGATTGGGAATAACTATGAAGGAAAGGCCCTGTGTGACCTTGGAGCAAGCATCAACCTAATGCCCAAATCAGTTTTCCAAAAGCTCAACATAGGAAGGGCAAAACCAACAGTGCTGCTCCAACTTGCGGATCGATCATATGTGTACCCCGAAGGAAAAATCGAGGACATACTAGTAAGAGTCGATAAATTTATTTTTCTAGTTGACTTTTTTGTCCTTGATTGTGAAGCAGTTGAAAAAGCACCGATTATCCTGGGCAGACCTTTCCTTGCTATTGGACGCACCTTAATTGATGTGGAAAATGAAGAGTTGACTATGAGGGTCAATGACCAACAAGTCAAACTTAATGCCTTCCACAATCTAAACAATTCTGAGGATCCAGAAGAGTGCAAGGCCATCTATGCCACAAACACCAAAATATCCTGCCTTGGCAGCATGCTTGGCAGAATGTTTGGAAAAAGAATTAAATCCACAACAAAGACTGCACACAAAGAAGAATCTGATAAGGATGGCCAACAATCACAGAAACATCATCTTGGCCATAAAGAGAGGGACAAATTGGGAGATACATTTTCATGCACTCCCCAGTAACTTAATTTCTTCCCTACTCTTTATATTATTATATTAGGATTAATTTAGGTTAATAATTTGAAAACTTTGTTTTTATTTATTTATTTAAGTACATCAATAATTATCTATAAAATATTTTTTATCTCATCTATTTATTTTTAGCATAATAAAACAAAAATAATAAAGAAACAAGTGTACAATAGGAAGTCTGTTGTAGTGGCAATACACAGTGTTAGAGTCGCAACAGTTACAACGGGCAAAAACAGTATAACGGTTATCTACCGAATTTTCTACTACAACAGTAAATACCAGTAGGCAGTTAATATTTGAAACGTCAGAAAAGTCAAACGGCTAGAATTCAAACGGCTATATCTGCCGAGACCTATATAAGCAACTTTCTTGTTGAAACTATTCACTTTGCATTCTTTGTTAATCTTGCCAAATCTTCCTTACAATATTCTCTGTAATCTTACCTGTATTCTTGCATCTTTCAGATCAATTTTCAAAGAATCTCTCATCAACATCCCAAATATTCAAGAATCATCCATGGCTACTTACAATCGCTTCTATCCTATCGGTGTTACTGAACGATTGTTGGAAATATCAGATTCCTGGAAGAAGACTTGTTCCCTACTCCAAGTTGAAGTCTATTTAGGAAAAGTTTACCCTAGGTTAAGACTATAAATACCCTAGCCGACCATATTGTTGAAGAGAGCCGATTTTTAGAGAAAACCTTTCTCCCTAAGAATTGTACTTAAATGATAATATGTTCTAAATTTCTTAGGGATAGGTGAAGGTTATCGGTATTAATGAGAGGAGATTGATTCTTGTATCTTTGTTCTTATATAATAATAAAATCAAAGTTTGCTTATACTATTGCCATTCTTTGTTCTTGTATTCAAGCTCGAGAGGGAAGTTTGCAAGTAAACTATTTATCTAGCATCGAGAGGTGTAGATTCACGAAAGGGATAAGTACGGTGTTGTAGACACTAAATCGGCCTAGACTCTTTGGAAGCCCAGGAGATAGGTTAAGAGTTTCAGCAGCTAAAAGAAGTGTTGGATTGGTTGGTGGTTATCGTTAATTTACGCCGAGAGGTATTGTCAAAGACTGGTCATCAACAGCACTTTGACTCAGAGATGAGCGGATTCACTTACGGACACTTTGCTGAACTTTGATTCCTCTGCCCAAGAGCAAGAGATTGTCGCGACAGAGGAGCACCAACGTTGCCGAGGCGGTATCTGCAGTATTGTCGAAGCAGTGTTGTGTGATTGCATTGGACAAGAAGAAGATCAATTGAATCCACTAATTGACGCAGCTGGATCCTACCCACTTTCTCTATATCGTCCTCAACCTTTTATTTTATGTTTTGTTATTTAAATAGTTAGTTAGTTAAACAAATCAACTTATTTGTGTTTTTACTTTCTTTTTAGGAGCAAGGGAACAAGAGGAAACATATTAAGTATACCAATCCTTATGGAGACGATACACGATATACTTAACATTTTATTACTTGGCGACGTGTATACTTGCACTCAAATTGCGCTTATACCATACGCATCAAGTTTTTGGCGCCGTTGCCGAGTATTGACAACTAAATTTTGTTACCTTTATTTTCTCGCATTTAATTTTATATATAAATAAAAAATTAAAAAAAATCATAAACTAATCAGGTTTGTTTTGACCTGGCCAACAGAATAACACTGGTATGAATACCGCCGAAGCAAACAACCGCGGCGTATTCGTAGTAGCTGATCCAAGAATTCTTCAAGACAGGAAAGACCACGAACAGTTCGTGATTATTTGGAGGAAGACGTGGATAGACTGCCTAAACAAGACTTGTCGAGGCAACCTTTGCCGCGACAGCACTCCCCTTGAGCAGAAATATATCAAAAAAAAACCACCTGACGAAGAGACAACGACAGGGACATCAGCTTCTCCTCTATTCAAAAAGGGGAAGATGGTTGTTGTTGGATATGTATTTTATTGCACCCCTGTAGTAACCTAAATTTCTATCTCTTTGTCCCTATTTACTTTTATGCTTTAGGAATCAGTTTTTCTTAGTTTTCAGTTTAGGAATTAGATTTTTAACTTCTTGCAATTTAGTTTTACTGTTTTTAATAATATTCTTTGCAGTATTTAGAATAAAACCCAAAGGAGGAGTCGAATGCACTGAAGGGACTGGCCAACTCATGAAGAAAGATACGGGTCAGCAAGAGAGAATGAAAGTGGGAGATGTATTCACATGCACTCCACAAGTAACATAACCTCTTCCCTTCAAATTTAATTATTATATTAAGATTAGTTTATATATTATTATTTTCAGAATCCTTTATTTTCAGTATTTTTATTTTTTTAGAATAAATAAAGTTATGAATGCAGGAAAAATTATGCCACAGCAAGAAGTCTGCTACCGTGGCATTGTACTGTGTCAGAACCGTAGAACTCCTAACGGGCAGAAACATTGTAACGGCTCTCTGCTGAGAAACCCGCCGCGGCAGTAACTGTGCATCAAGGCAGTAAATGCCTAACGGCTAGTATTTTTAACAGTCATATTTTTACAGCCTATATAAGCAGACTCATTGCTGTGCATTATTTACTTTGCATTCTTACTATTTTTACTTTCTTGAACAATCTTGCTCTCATTATCTTTCAAATCTCACAAATACTCTCTGCATTCTTACCCGCAGTCTTGCACTTTATAGCCTATTTTCAAGAACATCTCATCAACATTCAAATCATCCATGGAAGCATACAGACGAATTGCCAACAGCAACGTAGCAGAACGTTTCCAAAGATCTTTTGTTGCACGACAGTTATGGGAGGAACAAGGATTCTAGAACACCATTAAAGAAAACTACAGCATCGACCAATTCTTGTTCGACGGAATTGAAGACCAGGATTGAGAAAAATTTTGCCTCCAACCTTCCATAGCAAATGCAATAATTGTAAGAGAATTCTATGTGCATTGCCCGAATAAAGACACGTTGTTCGTCTACTGCCGGGGAAAGCCAGTAAAGCTAGATGTTGAGGCAATCAATGATTACTACGACGTTATCCCTATACATGATAAACATGGTGAATTTGCAGCCAATATTGAGGATTACGAGGCCATCAAGGACGAACTTTGCTACGACAACACTCCATGGGAAACTGGTGCCTACAAGGGTTGTGTAACAAGGCTTAGCCTTAAACCCGAAGCCAAGCTTTGGTGCACATTTGTAAAGCGACGCCTCATGTCCACCTCCCACAATAGCACAATTGATAGAAAAAGATTGTTGCTCATTCATTCAATCATCAACAAAAGAATCATCAATGTTGGAGAGATCATTCTTCTAGAAATCTATGATTGCGGTAAGAAAGAACGAGGTCCATTATATTTCCCTAGTTTAATCTCTGCCCTATCATTGCTGCAGGTGTCCCTATAGAAGCAACCGATGAATACACAACAAAAAGGCAAGGCTGGACAAAAGAATTCTGCCACAGAGTGATGCAGATCACCCAAGCAGACCCAGTTCAGAAAACACCTCAACAATTCACTGCCGACTTTACTGTCGGAAGGCAGTATACAGCAAAAGCACCTGACAATGCCCAAGCCCCTACCGCAGCAGATCCGTATCAGGAGATTTTGCAGAGGATGTCACACATGGACCTGCGCCAGTAACGATATATGGAATATCAGAGAGATTTTAACAACACTCTTGCCAACATGCTGATCTAGAATTTTTCCACCCATGGAATGCAATTTCCAGAATTCCCTCTCAACGTTTTTGTCACTGCCATACCATACACAGATACAACACCTGCTCCAGGACCTAGACCATTCTTTACCGCTAGGCCATAACAACAGTTTCACACTGCCGGACCATCCAGACCTGCAGGCACGGCCGCCACATCATCCAACAGCAGGCGGCCATAAAAAAGGAGAGCCGTCTTTAACTCTCTACCACCGAGTCCCATCCCAATTGACAGTTTCTTTGGAGATAGTCTTTCTAGACAAATTGATGAGTATGTCCATGAGAGCTTATCGCATACCCAAGAGAGAATACCAACTGCTGAGGCAGGGGAGAAACAGAGGTGATGTATACAGACGAAGAAGAAGATGGAGATGAAGTTACGGCCCCACTGCAGAAACACCCACCCACCAGAGTACAGCCGCCCCGGCTGACAAAAACACAACAATCACCAGGACAAGGATCCAGACATAAAGCATCAGCAGGAATACCTAGGAGGGCAGCTATTTTCAGTAGCTCTTCTGAACCACAATCAGAATCTCTCTAATCCCTTCTGTTTTACTATCCTTGTTTTCTTTTGCATGCTATATATTTTGAGCATTGAGGATAATGCTCGGTTTGAGTTTGGGGAAGATTATAGATGCAGAAGAACTGCCGAGGCTACCCACTGTTGCGGCATTACCATAAAAGGGAGTAATTTTTTTCTAAATTTTTTTTATATATTCTCTTTTCTTGAATTTATGTTTGTAATCTTGCACTGCCCTACGTCAGCTTTGCTTTAGTTTACTCCTTTAAGGCTATAGAAATCTTTCTCCTTACCATGGCCAAGTTCTGTTTTGAAGGGATAACCATAGGATACTCATGGAATAAAACTTAGAAGCTTGCTTTAGGGTTAGAAAGAAAATAAATACTTTTTGGACTTGTTTGATTTAGAAGTCCTTTTAATAAACTTAGATGATAAAGACTTAGAACTTTTTGGAAAAATAACTAGAGGTGCCTATCACCGATTCTAGTTTCGCTCTCCTTCATGCTAGAGGTGCCCGAAATTGGCTTTAGTATGCTAAATAGGTGTCCCAATAGAAGAAACATATGAATACACAAATTAACGACAAGGTTGGACCAGAGAATTTTGCCATAAAGTGATGCAGATAACGCAAGTAGAACCAGTGTAGGCAACACCCAAACAATTCACTACCGACTACACTGTCGGAGGGCAGTACACAGCAGACGTGCCAGGCACTGCAGAAGCCCCTGCCGTAGCAGATCCATACTAGGAGATTCTACAGAGAATAACAGACATGGACCTCCGACAATAACGATATATGGAGTATCAGAGAGACTTCAATAATACTCTCGCACACATGATGACACAAAATTTCCCCTCTCATGGAATGCAATTTCCAAAATTCTCAGTAAACATATTTGTCACTATCGCACCAAAATTCTCATGGAATGCAATTTCCAAAATTCTCAGTAAACAAAATTTCACGCTGCCGGACCATCTAGACCAGCAGACACTGTCACAGCAGCATCCATCAGCAGGCGGCCATAAAAAAGAGAGTTGTTTACAACTCTCCACAAAACCACCCTATCCCAATGGAAATAAAGTGTAACGACGCCAAAAGTTTATGGTCATAGGATGTCCTACACCTATTTTGGTACAAGTGCACACCTTGCCATGTTATAGTATTTAAGATATCAATCCCACAAGGATTGATTATCTATGTAACTTATTGGATCCTGCATAATGGGAACAGTAAAAACACAAGTAATTTGGATTGATTTATAACCAAAGTTAAGTAATGC
Organism: Abelmoschus esculentus; assembly: GCA_035048815.1. NCBI lineage: Eukaryota > Viridiplantae > Streptophyta > Magnoliopsida > Malvales > Malvaceae > Abelmoschus > Abelmoschus esculentus. The sequence continues at coordinate 17,992,164 of JAUCBN010000003.1, forward strand.
AATCAAGTAAAAATTGAGATTTAAGAGATGAGAGAAAGACTAAGTTAAATTGCTTCGTAGTGCTGATTCCAATTATAGATTATTCTCGTCTTATTAATGCAACAATTGAATTTGCTGACTTGATGGGTCTCTAAAGGGTTGCCTTAGCTGCCTCGACGGGGTTATGCTTTGACAACAAGTCAACAACTCATAGTTTGATATAACATCCTTTATTGACTCCTTGTTATCCTTAATTCGGAGTGCTATTGAGGCTATGTCTTGATGATACCTCCAGTGTGAATCAAGGATGAACAATAATCAATGACACGTTTCTTTTAATCTTGAAACCCTAACTTATCCCTAAGTTGAATTAGTCAATACCAAAGAGTAAAGATCGTATTCACTCATTTTGTAAACCTAACTTTCCTGAATCTAAACAAATAAGTTTCTTCCTCACAAACTTCTCTCCGGAGCTCGAATGCAAGAAAGAGTATGATCCAAGAGTGAATAAACTATGAATCAAGAACTTGAATTAATAAGATTTGAATAAAATACATTCTTCTTCCACAACTACTACACAAAGTAACCTAGACCTTATGGAAGAATTAGAACATGGTAAGTGAAGATGGCGGCTAGGGTAAAATAATGAGAGTGTAACCCCATAAACCGGCCTATGCGAGAAGCCAGTCTAGAGGTCACACTGATCGTTAAAACATAAATCGAGTTCAAGTAACTAAAAATATCCGATATGAAGAATAAAATTGGATGTCCTCTAAAACAAGTAAAAACGTTACTAAAATAGGACGTCCAAAAAACACAGTTATTCACGAAAAATAATCCTTAAACCCGAAGTCAAACGTAAAATATTCAAAATAACATCATTGACAAAAATAGCTCATGTCACCATAAATGTAACTCAAAATTTAAAGCGTTACTTAAAAGAATAACTGGAAATGAGTAGATCCTCCAAGAGCCAAATCCGGGACACCTATCTACGGCTATCTAAAAGGGGAAAAAATAGTATGAGCTACGGAGCCCAGTGTGTTCCAACAGTGCAAGTAAAACACATGTAAAAACAATAACAGTAATAACAGTAAATTAGGTCATGTATGTGCATGTCATGCTACCCTCCAACCGAACTCCTAGATATAGTTCCCCAGAACAGTATCGGACACAGGCATTAACCTAGACCCACTAGGGCGAAGGTATCGACCTAAGGATCCATCTTAGGGTACAAGCGGAATTACCCCGATCATAACACGGGAATCGATATCAGGTGGAATTACCCTAACCGAAGCTAGGAACCGTAAACAGGTGAAATTATCAGCGGGATCAAGGCCTGACGCCTCGGATACCAATGCGGAGCCCCTCAAGAAATTTATCACACTTATCTTTCTCTATGGCTACTATCTCAACACCATATCTCATCAAATCTAAAAACTGAAGTTCATACTCTGTCACTGTCATAGTATCCTACACTAAGTCTCTAAAGGCTTGACGCCTCTCTCGCATATACCAGTCACCCAGATAACGGTTCTTGAACCTTTCCTTGAAAAAGTCCCAGGTCAGCCTGTCGGGGGCAACACTATTCACCACAGACTCCCACCAGATGTGGGTATTACTATCAAGCATAGCCACAGCTCTGAGGTACCTCCTAGATGGATCCAAACCAAGATGATCCATCCATCTCTCCGTATCATACAACCAGGTCTCTGCATCTGAAGGTGCACCCGTTAAGGATCCAGAAAAAGTCCTCACTCCATTAGCGATCAAGATCTGAGAGATTGGTGCCTCTGGTACAACACCAGAAGCTCTAACAGCCCCCTGTAGCAACTGAAGGAGCTACCTACTCAAGGTATCATCCAACACAGTAGCAGCAGGCTCAGTGCTCGGTACAGATGCCCCTCTGACCGGGGGTAGACATATCATTGCTTCCAATAGGCAGAGGGTTGGGCGGTATAGTGGTACTTGGGGGAACAGGTGAACTCGGAGGAACAATAGGTGGAGGATCACTAATATGTTCCTCTACAGGATCATCAAAACTGGTCGCTCGATCACGCCCTTGGGTGGTTCGGCGAGCTCTACGAGCACTCATAGAGTTCAGGAAATCTATAAGGATTAAACGTAGGAAATTAGAAATGGCACTGAAGAATTTTACACAATACAAAAAGACTAGGTGACATGGCCTTACAGATGTATAAAAAAAATATATAACGATTTAACAGAAAACCTTTATTTAGGACCCATCACAGTCCGAGAATCATAAAACCAAAAGCTCTAATACCAAATAAATGTAACCCTCTCTAAACCGGCCTATGCGAGAATCCAGTCTAGAGGTCATATTGATCGTTAAAACATAAATCGAGTTTAAGTAACTAAAAATATCCGATATGAAAAATAAAACTGGATATCCTCTAAAACAAGTAAAAACATTACTAAAATAGGACGTCCAAAAAACACAATTGTTCACGAAAAATAATCCTCAAACCCAAAGTCAAACATAAAATATTCAAAATAACATCATTGACAAAAATAGCTCATGTCACCATAAATGTAATTGAAAATTTAAAGCATTACTTAAAAGAATAACTGGAAATGAGTAGATCCTCCAAGTGCCAAATCCGGGACGCCTATCTACGGCTATTTGAAAAGGGAGAAAATAGTATGAGCTACGAAGCCTAGTGTGTTTCAACAGTGCAAGTAAAACACATGTAAAAACAATAACAATAATAACAGTAAATCAGGTCATGTATGTGTATGTCATGCTACCCTCCAACCGAACTCCTGGATACAGTTTCCTAGAACAGTATCGGACACAGGCATTAACCTAGGCCCACCGGGGCGAAGGTACCGACCTAAGGATCCACCTTAGGGTACAGGCGAAATTACCCCGATCGTAACACGGGAATCGATATCAAGCGGAATTACCCTAATCGAAGTTAAGAACCGTAAACAGGCGAAATTACCAGCGGGATCAAGGTTGAACCGAAACTCTACACAACGTAATATACCCAGTCCCAAGATATCAGGCATGCAGTAATGTTAGGTATAATGATAACAGTGCCAAGAATTAACCCGGTGTTATGATACACCAAAACAGGAAGCATTATAAAGAGTATTTCATGCTTAAAATTCAAATATATATATATATTTACGTAGATTCCTGAAAAAGTAGTCATGTGTACATGTCAAGTTTGTTCAAAATAGGAAAACAGGAAAACATGGTTATATAGCACACAGGGAAGCACACCTCGAATGGTAGAAATAGGTAGATGATCTACTGGGCGTTCGAACCTCGCTCTGTAGCAGTACTGGATCCTAAAAATATAAGATATAATTTTATTAAAATAGAAACTAAAAACTGAATCAACCACTTAGGGGCATAAGAACATACGGGTTACGATCGGCTCTCGAGTTCGATCGAAACGAGAGGAACTGGGCTGGGTCAGAACACGATCGGGAGAACTATGGGGTCCTACAAATAAACATGTATAGACATTAGACTTTAACCACAGTTCAAGACTTAACTTAGAAGAAAAGTTTGACTCAAGACTTAAAAGTCCAATTTGGAGGCTTTCAGGTTTGAATTTCGAGAAACAGACTTCACAGATAGACTCAGGACGTCGAAAACATAAAATAGGAGTTTTTGAAAAATTTGACTTTTTGGGTCAAAGTCAACGCTGACGTCAGTAGTCAAAGTCAACGCTGACATCATGCTGACGTCACGGTCAACGGTCAACGGGTCGGGTCAACAGGTCGGGTCGGTCAACGAGTTAGGTTAACGGGTCGAGTCGGTCAATGGGTCGGGTCAACGGGTCGGATTGGTTTGACCGGTTCGGTTCTGGTGGACCAGTTCGGCTCAGCTTGGGCTGGAGAAGGTTGGACCGGGTTTGGACCGGTCGACTCCAGGCCACCGTCCAGGGCGTCCGGAAATCACCCCGGTGTCGCGTGGAGGCCACGCGCGGCCGTAATCGATCGAAAAACACCAAAAAAGACGGTTCCCTCATCAGAAACACCCAAAAACACCGAAGCCATTAGTTAAACCCAAAAAACAAAACGAGAAAAGGGAAAGAAACAATTCTAACCCTAATCGAATCGAACTTCTCCGATGAAGGGGCTGCCGGCAACGGATGGGTACGAAACTAGAGGCGTTCTGCTTGGCAATGGACGGGGAGCACGGCGAGACCAACGACGCGCCGATCCACTGTCGATCAGAGGCAGATCGAACCGATTTCCAGTAGGGTAAAATTCCTAGGTTCGACGAAGGTTTCCGGCCCGATTCGCGGCAGTACAGGCGACCAACCGGCGCGTCGAGAGAGGGGTTTTGGTCGGGGAAAGGCGGCGGTTCAGATGGTGCTGACGGTGACACCCACGGCACGGCAGAGATGGAGATCAGGTAGTGGTCGGTTGTGGGAGATAGAGAGTTTTTTATATTCGATTCAGAAACTGTTTTCAGATCTAAAATATTACTTATATAGGACCCAACAAGGTCTTAAAATAAAACCCTAAAAAAGAAAAACCTTATTATTAGAGTTATTATTATTATTATTATTATTTTTATTATTACAATACGGGTGTTACAGAGAGCCTCTTGAATGCTTTTGCTCTTCTTAAGGTTCGATATATATAGGCTAAGCCTAGGTAAAATCCTCCCAAAAGTAGGAATACAACTTGGAACAAAATACAACTTTAATAAATAAAAAAATAAAAGACCTTTATTTTGTTTCTTAGTTTTATTCTTATTTGACTCTTTAATCGCGTAGCTTTAATCATGAATCGTCTTGCTTTCCTTTCTCTATTCTTTCTCTTGTTTGTCTCAACAAATTCAGTTTTTTATTCTCTTTCTATCGCACTCCATATGTGTTCGTTCCAATTCTACCGCAGCGGCCAAGTTATCGCCCTAGCGGGCTCTGATATGCATCTTGTCCTTGTTTGGTCCGATCTGCATCTTCCTTTATCCAACATCTTTTATCTAGTATCCAAGTGGCATAATTCTTGTCTAAGAAAAAAAACTATAACCGTACATATTTTTTTTTATCAAATATTGTATAATTTCAGTAATTAATTTCATGAATGTTGAAGTATAAAAATATGCGGAATTGTCTAGTATTGCCATCTAATTCTATTAAATACAAGCAATAATTGAGTTAAATAGAGTATGAAATATAGGACTGTTGTGTACTTATCAATAAATTAAGTAATTTAATTTACTTTTAATATAATTTTAAAAATTTTAAGAGATGACACATGTCCTCTAACGGTGAAAATTAACGAAAAGCTTTAGATGGATTATGGAATGAAATATTAGGTGCACATTTAACTCAAAAAATAGTTTGAATACTTAACTATAATAAAGAGTATAATTTAAATACTTATTTAACGGTAAGCCTAAACAAAATAAGAACTTACAAATTTCAGGTATAATTTGTTATTGTTGATAATTAGATCATGCGTAGTTTTTCTATAAATAAACTATTTTTAATCGAGTGCAAAGTTACAAAGAATGAGCACATCCATCTAAATTAGTATCACATATTTGATATATTAGTGATAGATTTAGAAATATATTTTTTTAAAATAAACATATATATATTAATATTATGTTCGAATCAGTTTTATAAATAAAATATTCATTTAATGTTTATAAACATATTTGTTTAGATTTTGCAAACGTAATCGATTAGGTGTAAATAAATTATTAATGTTTATATAGAATAGTGAATAAGTTATCGATACAAATAATTAGTGAATTAGAAAACATGATATAAAAAATTTGTACACCCTAACCATATGATGGATAACTACTGTGATTTCAACGTATACAATCATTTATAATAAAAGAGAGCAAATCATACAATTAACAATAATTATAAAAAAAAAATAGTGAATCATAAGTACGAAGTCAACTTATAGGTGGGACGAGCAATTGCCCCCAATTTCATGGATTAATTATGTTTTATGCTCTAAGAGTTTTCAAAGTATTGTAATTAAGTCCTTGTTCCTTCTCAAATTATATGTATGATTTATTATTATCATTTAAAATTGAAATTAAATTTTGATATCTTATTTCTTTAATTATATTTTATAAGAACTTTTAATTTTAAAAGTTTTAAAATAAACCTAAACTACTTTAATTTTATAGTTTAACTATTTTTTAAGACCTAACCTAACTTTGTCCGTGGTGAATCAAAAATCTTCAAATTATAATTTACAAAATAGTGTGGTATATAATTCTACAATACTACAACAATTACGAAATAACCCAATTTATGTATATTATCAATTATACCTAGTCCAATTTGGAATTTGAATAGAAGGGGGTAAATCGTCTATTTTTTTTTTTGTCTTTATTAGTGTCCTATTTTAAAATAATGGGTTTAGAGTTTAGTGTTTAAAGTTAAGGATTATGTTTAGGGCTTGAGGAATTAGAAGTAAGATATATTTTTTAAATCTAGGATTTAAGATATAGAAATTAGAATTATATTTTAAAATTTAATTTTACAGAATTTTTTAAAGGGGATTGAAAAGAGACAGTTAGGGTGCAAGAGAATTTTACTCTTTAATGTTGGGTTGTAAATGAAATGAACTCAAATTAATTATTTATGGTATCCTAAAAAATAATAAATGATTAGTTATGGACATCTTTAATCATTATTTTATTATATATGAGCGAGTAAATAAAATTTCAGGATATCATAAAATTTTAGATTGAGCAATATCAATAAAAGATATAACTACTTATAGAAAATTTGAATTTAAGGGTACGTATGTGTCCACTCTAACTATAATATGGATCCGCAAGTGCAATATATCCTCATACCGTAAACATATTAAATATGACTCGATTACCCTCAATATTTTATCTTTTCTTATTTTTCTTCTACTTTTATTCTCTCACCTTCTTTCTTTTCGTATCTTTCTTGCTTACATGATTTAATTATAAGTATGTGTTATATGATGTTGACGTATTTTTTACTTTTATATTTTTTGGTTTAAAATTTATTCTTCATTTATCGTATTTTTGCTTTACCCGTATATTGCAAGTTTAAAAATTATTATTTTTTGCCTTTGTTTTTGTATCATACTTATATTTATATTTGTATCATTGCAACATAGCTGCAGAGACCAATCGTAAGTGCAATTGCAGAAATCATGGTTTAAAAAATAAAAGGACTTGGTTAGGAACCACGAATTTGGTGCTAAAGCAAAGGAAAAAGAAAAACCGAACTTAACGGTATTATTGAACAATGTCAGATGCTCAATAGCCCATCATTCACTTCCATACAACACAAATAACTCACCACTCTTTTCTCTCTGTTTCTACAATTTTCCCCAGAAGTTAGCTACATTTGCATTGCAGTTTCTTTTTCAAGAAACTGGGGCTGTCTTAATTTTGTTTTGGAGTTTAATTTTCTTGCAAACACATCAACCTTTTTGGAAACTTGGGTTGTTTCCTTCTTTGATCTTTAACTTTGGGTTGGTATCAAAAAATTTTGGTTAGGAAGTGAGGTTTGTTTTCGAGCCATGATTCGATTTATTGAGTTAGATAACGATGCATTGCCAGGCTTCGGATTGAGAGCTTAACAATGGTAATTTGAACGTCTGATAGTACTCAATTTGCAGCGTTACTTTACTATATTCCCGGACCTCCTATTTATTTTCCGATGTAAGATTAATGTTTTGTCTCTCATGCGTGACAGATACCTGTTGTAATTATTCGTACAAATTGATAAAAGTTAATGCTTTGTGTGCATGTATATAGATGAAATGATCCATTACAAGTCTTGATTCGTTTGACATTATGAATGTCTGTTATTAATGAAAAATTTTCTTTGCATAATGTTAATAATGGTCTTGATTCTTTTATTACAGGCAACTGTAAATATTACTGTAGGTTCCCACGTCTGGGCTGAAGACCCAGAAGTATCTTGGATCGATGGGGTGGTTTCGAAAATTACCGGAAAAGATGCTGAGATTAAGACCTCTAATGGGAAAACAGTATGTTTCATTACCTATATTAACTGACTTATCTTACCCGGATTTGTGATGAGTGCCATGTATTCGAGTATATGTCCGACTTAGGTACTTTTATCGTTTTCTGAGTTGTCTTTTATATATTTGGAAGAACATACTCTTGTAATCATGTCCGAATATGTGTTTGAAGAAAAATGAAAGAATCTAATAGGCTTTTGTGTTATGTAAAATGCATTTTACTTGGGTTTTCCTTGAACTGAGATTAACTATCGTCATGTTGGTTAACGTTAAGATCACTGAAAAGTTATCGAAAATATATCCAAAAGACATGGAAGCTCCTCCTGGTGGAGTTGATGACATGACAAAGCTATCTTACCTTCATGAACCTGGAGTTTTGCAGAATCTGAGTACTAGATATGAACTCAATGAAATTTATGTAAGCTCTCTTCCCTTGATGTAATCACAACTGTTAGTTTTGCTTTTTCAGTTTTTGGGGGGATATATATATATATATTAATATTTGACATACTGGTGATGACAGACATATACAGGAAATATATTAATTGCTATTAATCCATTCCAAAAATTGCCACACATCTATGGTTCTCATATGATGCAACAATACAAGGGAGCCCCATTTGGGGAACTAAGTCCTCATGTTTTCGCGGTTGCTGATGTTGCATACAGGTTATTGTTGTTCTTCCTTACTTTATGCGTTTTTTTGGTAGTAGATGAACAAGTTTTTGAAGAAGTATCTTAACTTCAATCAGGGCCATGGTTAATGAAGGAAAAAGCAATTCAATTCTGGTTAGTGGTGAAAGTGGAGCAGGTAAAACCGAGACCACAAAGATGCTTATGCGATACCTTGCCTATCTAGGTGGTCGAGTTGCCACCGAAGGACGGACAGTTGAACAACAAGTTCTTGAAGTATGAATGATAACTTTAACTCACATTATCTTCCATCAAACATGTCTCCCTGATTTCTTGCACGATAACTGATAAGTGCATTATACTACCTGAATACAGTCTAATCCAGTTCTTGAAGCATTTGGCAATGCTAAAACTGTTCGAAATAACAACTCCAGGTAAGGCACTCTTGAAAGGAAATAACTCCAGGGAAGGATATTGATTTTCTTTTTGTACCGAATTGATGATTAATAGCATTTAATATTTGACACTGATATTTCCTAATGCTAATGCTGTTGCAGTCGTTTCGGTAAATTTGTTGAGATACAATTTGATAAGCATGGAAGAATATCAGGAGCTGCCATCAGAACTTACCTTCTAGAGAGATCTCGTGTTTGCCAAGTTTCCGATCCCGAGCGCAACTACCACTGTTTTTATCTTCTTTGTGCTGCACCACATGAGGTATTCTTCCGGCTTCTTGTGAGATCATCTAACTACTGGTGAATATTAGTCCTTTCTTTACCTAGGGGCTTAAGTTACTATCATTTGCAGGAAGTTGAGAAGTACAAGTTGGGAAGCCCAAAAAACTATCACTATCTTAACCAGTCAAAGTGCATTGAACTGGTCGGTGTAAGTGATGCTCAAGAATATCTTGAGACACGGAGAGCTATGGATATTGTCGGAATTAGTGGCAAGGATCAGGTATAACTCTTCAAGCTGAAAGTATTCATCTGCTTTATGATAAAAAAAAACGAGGAGTAAAAGTCCGCTTTCTTTCTCAGGAAGCCATTTTCAGAGTTGTTGCTGCAATTCTTCATCTTGGAAACATTGCTTTCACTAAAGGAAAGGAAGCTGATTCATCAGTTCCGAAAGATGACCAGGCTAAGTTCCATCTGCAAACAACAGCAGAGCTGCTCATGTATGTGCTTTTTCTTCATGTCACAGGGTCAATTTTTCTGGTATCTTCACTTTCATATTTGTTTAACTATTGAGTGTCTCCTCATTTCAGGTGTGATGCTAAGGCCTTAGAAGATGCATTGTGTAAGCGTGTTATGGTTACACCTGAGGAGGTTATAAAGAGAAGCCTTGATCCTCAAAGTGCTACATTTAGCAGGGATGGATTGGCTAAAACAGTTTATTCACGATTGTTCGACTGGTGAGAAGCTTCAACATGAGATAATCACATATGATAAGGCAAAGCAGAACAATTTAAGATTCTGAATAATCCTCCTTGTATGCAGGCTGGTGGATAAAATTAATAATTCAATAGGACAAGATCCAAACTCAAAATTTTTAATAGGAGTTCTCGACATCTACGGTTTTGAAAGCTTTAAGGCTAACAGGTATGCTCAATGGTTGTATCCTTTATATTAATATGGTCCATTGTATTCAAGATATTGCACAAAACTACCTTTTAATCAGTTTAAGCAGTCCTGAGACTTCATTTCATGGTAACTCACCGTGCAGCTTTGAGCAGTTTTGTATTAACTTCACTAATGAGAAGTTGCAACAGCATTTCAATCAGGTAAGGTCTTAAATCACGTCGACCATTTCATCTATTTTGCAATCAGAAACTATAAATTAAGTGTTTCTGGTATTCTTCAGCATGTGTTTAAGATGGAGCAAGAAGAGTACACGAAAGAGAAGATCAATTGGAGCTACATCGAGTTTGTTGACAATCAGGATGTTCTGGACCTTATTGAAAAGGTTAAGCCCTACACATCATGCATGTTGACCCTTGCTTTTTTTCATTTCTGTTGTTCATTATTTTACTTAAAGAAATATTCTTTCCATCTTATATTGGCAGAAACCTGGAGGGATTATAGCTCTTCTAGATGAAGCTTGGTATAATATTGTTCTTTCATGTATTTGCTTCAAATTTTTGCTAGTTCTCAAAGAATTTATCTGTATTTCATTACATAACTTCAGTTTAAGCTGCTAGTTGATGAAAAGCATAATTACTGTCTTGTTAACTACACTTTATTTTTTTCAGTATGTTCCCGAAATCAACGCATGAAACTTTTGCAAACAAGCTTTATCAGACGTTTAAGAACCACAAGAGATTCATTAAGCCAAAATTGTCTCGCACTGATTTCACCATTGCTCATTATGCTGGAGACGTATGTTCCATTAGCAAAGTGTTAACGGGAAAAAGTTGGAGCTGATATGTCACTTTTAAATGATTTCTAACAACATTCTTTTTCAGGTCCAATACCAATCTGATCAATTTCTGGACAAAAACAAGGATTATGTGGTACCTGAACATCAAGACTTGTTGAGTGCTTCCAAATGTTCGTTTGTAGCAGGCCTTTTCCCTCCACTTCCAGAAGAATCATCAAAAACATCCAAGTTTTCCTCAATCGGTTCTCGTTTTAAGGTACTTTTTCTTTTATGTTTGTCTTCAGGATTTTGGTTGAGTACCTTCTATTGATTGAGTTCCTCTCTGACACAGCCTCATATAACTCGTTATATACCGTAGGAACTTGTGGATTAACACTTTCTTGATAAATGATGCTGCAGCTACAACTACAGTCTCTAATGGACACATTAAATTCTACGGAACCTCACTACATCCGATGTGTAAAGCCAAACAACAAACTTAAACCTGCTATATTTGAGAATGTCAATGTCATGCAACAACTTCGCTGTGGCGTGAGTACAGATTTCTTATTTTATGATTTGATTAGAACTGGTTTTGCAAAAACAATGTTGTTGCTTAAATGTATTTCCTTTTAACTAGAAGAAGGTATTGTAGGGTGTTCTAGAGGCAATCAGAATCAGTATGGCCGGATATCCAACTCGTCGAGCTTTCTTTGAATTCATAAACCGATTCGGGATTCTTCTTCCTGAGGCTTTGGAAGGAAAGTAAGTGATCTCTTATAGTTCAAAATTCCGATTAACTGACATGAAACTTTATAGTTGAATCTGATGGTTACAATTGAAAAATACTGTCAGTACTCTTCTCCTGATATTATCCGCAAGCAGCTACGATGAAAAGATTGCATGCCAAAAGATTTTGGACAAGACTGGACTTAAAGGATATCAGGTAATACAACAATTTCAATACAATTGTTGGAACTGCTATATTGTTTGACATGTGTCCTTTAGCATTTTCTGTATATACTTCAGGAACCAAAAATTACATACATTAGTACTTTGTATTTGTAATACTGTAGTAATGGCATCATTAATTGACCTCAAAATGGTTTTTGCAGATAGGCATAACAAAGGTCTTTTTGAGAGCTGGTCAGATGGCAGAATTAGATGCAAAGAGGGCAGAAGTACTAGGTGCTGCTGCCAAAATTATACAACGACGAATTTGCACTTATATATCTCGTAAAAGATTCCTTGCAATACGAAAGGCCACTGTTGATCTTCAGTCTATATGTAGAGGTGAGTGTTAAAAAGAAATCTACTGGAATGAGCTCAATCTTTTAGTGTATGCTTTGGCAGCTTTTGATAGTATCTTGTCGTTAATCAACTACCTTATGCATAATCTGTAGGAAGATTGGCTTGCAAAGTTTATGGTAACAAGAGAAGTCAGGCTTCAGCTTTGAAAATTCAGAAGAACACAAGACGGTACCAATCTAGACAAGCCTATAAGAAACTCCATGTATCTGCCCTTGTCGTACAGACAGGTATGAGGGCAATGGCTGCTCGTAGGGAACTCGGGTCCAGGAAATTAAACAAAGCTGCAACATTGGTTCAGGTTATATTCTAAAGTCGTTTTAGATTGCTTGAAATTTTGTTACCCGTTGATCCATTTCAGAGTAGTCATTGTTTAAATTTTGATAAATGAAACATTGCAGGCTCAATGGCGCTGTCGTAGAGCTTCCACATATTATAAGAAGCTCATAAGAGGATGTATAGTGACACAAACCAGGTGGAGGGGAAGAGTTGCGAGAAGAGAGCTTAGAAAGCTCAAAATGGTCTGTGTTGAATTATCTTCTTTTATAGCCTCATTAAATTTTTCTTTCAAATAATCTATCTTATCTAGTAGGTTTTGAATCTTTTTGCGTTCACTATGTCCATCAACTGATGTTTCATATTGGTCTGTGTCATAGATGTAACATCATTAATCAACTGATCTGTGTTTTGCTCAATAAGCTTATCGGACTTGCAATTCAGTTCTTTGTATTAATGCTTTCCATTTTTCCTTGGTTCTTATGAAGGCTGCAAGGGAGACAGGTGCACTAAAAGAAGCAAAGGATAAGCTTGAAAAGACAGTGGAGGAACTCACATGGCGTTTGCAGCTCGAGAAGCGTTTAAGAGTAATAATTTTAATTCTGCAGATTGATAATATTCAGTAGAGAACTGCTAAAACATGAAACATGACCAGTTCTATAGGAAGTTGTTTGGCTGTTTCTTGAATTACATTAATTTTTAAGTGTTTCGGAATCTTCAGAGATTATATTTTTATTCTATGTTGCTTTTTATAAATATATGTTCATGGGAAGCCTTGAAAACATTTATGCAGACTGATTTAGAAGAAGCAAAAGCTCAGGAGGTGGCGAAACTGGAAAGTCAATTGCAAGAAATGCAGAAAACAATCGATGAAGCCAATGAATTGCTTGAAAAAGAACGCGAGTCCGCAAAGATAGTCATCGAAGAAGCACCTCCTGTTGTTCAAGAGACAGAAATTTTAGTTGAAGATACAGGGAAAATTGAATCTTTAACAGAAGAATTGGAGACCCTAAAGGTATAAAGGTCTACTTTTCAGTTACTTAATTTCTTTTAATGGATAAGTAGTAGAAGATAAACAATTTCCTCTAAGAGAATATATATACTTGGAAAAATAATAGCTTAAGATTACTGACATTGCTGTTCAACAGGCAACATTGGAGACAGAAAAAAAGAGAGCAGATGACGCGGAAGAAAAATACTATGAGCTCAAGGAGTCAAGTGAAGAAAGTGCAAAAAAATTGGAAGAAGCAGAAAAAAATGTGAAACAACTCCAGGACACATTGAGAGGGTAGGTAGTGTATGAACAACAATTTGCCTTACAACTTACAAGTTTACTATAAATGCTCATTTTTTGTTAAGAACATATAATGTATGAGTTTTATACTGATGAAGTTCTTGCTCACTTCCATATATCACCACCACATTAGACTCTTGCTGACATGGTTACTTGGAATCAGGTTAGAAGAGAAGCTCACTAATATAGAATCAGAGAATAAAGTTCTACGGCAACAGGCTGTATCTATGACTCCCAATAAATTCCTTTCAGGACGTTCGAGATCGATTTTGCAGGTATTTAGAATAATGAGCTTCTGTATATTTTCATTTTAACTTTTATTCCCAAAAGACTAAGAAGATTTACCTGCTGTCTAATGATTGGCAGAGAGGTTCTGAAAGTGGGCATCTAGAACCAAGGGTACCCATTGTGAGTAAACACTTATATAACTTCACACTATGATGACCATGAAGAGGAGTGAAAAAAAGGAAAAAACGTGGATGGTATTCTTTGTTGTCTAAAGTCTCATGTTGATCAATGGATTTGAACAGGATCTTCACAGCAGCTCAATGAACAGTAGAGAGTCAAGTGAAGTTGAAGAGAAACCACAAAAATCCCTAAATGAGAAACAACAGGAAAACCAGGAGTTGCTCATTCGATGTATCGCACAACATTTAGGCTTTGCAGACAACAGACCGATTGCAGCTTGTATCATATATAAATGTCTTTTGCAATGGAGATCATTTGAAGTTGAGCGAACGACTGTCTTTGATAGGATCATTCAGACTATTGGCAATGCTATTGAGGTTGAAATATCAAAACTTTACGCGTTAACTTTTTCTAAAAGATATGATTAACCTCATCTTCTTGAGCTCGCTGTTGGCTTTTGAATTTCAGACACCGGATAATAATGACATGTTGGCTTATTGGTTATCCAATGCTTCCACACTTCTCTTGCTACTCCAGCGCACGTTGAAAGCTAGTGGTGCTGCTGGAATGACTCCACAAAGACGGCGATCATCATCAGCAACTCTGTTTGGGCGAATGACTCAGGTAAAAGCTTTCTCACTAATGCAAAGTCGCGACGTTCAGGAAAATTCATTTCAGCAACTAATCCATGTGTTGCTGTTATTTTCTTGAAGAGTTTCCGTGGAGCTCCACAAGGTGTCAATCTCGCCTTGATTAATGGTGGCATCACTGGTGGGATGGACAATTTACGGCAAGTTGAAGCCAAGTACCCAGCCTTGCTTTTTAAGCAGCAGCTTACTGCATATGTCGAGAAGGTATATGGAATGATCAGAGATAATCTGAAGAAAGAAATTTCACCATTGCTTGGATTGTGCATCCAGGTAATATATATCAGAATTAGATTAAGTGAAATCAATAATCCAACGAAATAAACAGAATTAATTTTATGAATAATATGGATACAATGACATAGGCACCAAGAACATCCAGAGCAAGCTTAGTCAAGGGAGCATCAAGAACAGTTGCTAACACGGCAGGCCAGCAGGCTTTGATTGCTCACTGGCAAGGGATTGTGAAGAGCCTTGGAAATTTCTTGAATACATTGAAAGAAAATCATGTTAGTTTAAACATCTCCCTCCCCTCGTTATTCATATTTATAGTTTATCTTCTGTATAAAGCTTACTTTCAAAGTTCCAAGCTAAACTTAGTTATGTCGAGTCTGATCGTGTTCATATCTTTACCATTGTGATGCGATTGAGCAGCTTTTTCCTAAGGATTCATTTTGTTTGATCCCCTTTATAGGTACAACCCTTCTTAGTCCGTAAGGTGTTTACACAAATATTCTCATTTATCAATGTTCAACTATTCAACAGGTTAGAGCTCATAATACTATTTAATGCATTATACTTAGTTTGTTCTGGTGAATGCAGAAAATTTTTCATATGGCATATCCATAAACTGTTCTGTTGCAGCCTTTTGTTGAGGAGAGAATGTTGTTCATTCAGTAATGGAGAATATGTAAAAGCTGGATTAGCTGAACTCGAACACTGGTGTTATGAGGCAACCGATGAGGTACCTTTAACTGCCTCTGCGTTTGCTTTCTGGTTCTAAGATTTGTACTTTCAGAACTTGATAGATATAAATGCAGTATGCAGGTTTGGCCTGGGATGAGCTCAAGCATATAAGACAAGCCATTGGGTTTCTAGTATTCTCCCATTCTTATAACACTTTCAATCTGTTTTCCCATTTCTTGTTAAGACAATAAAAGAACGGTGCACCAATATCGACATTATCTGTTTCTGATTTAGGTAATACATCAAAAGTCTAAGAAAACATTGGATGAAATACGCCACGATCTTTGTCCTGTAAGTAATACCAATGTAACATGAAATCAGATGCTACTGTCTCTATTTTTTAAATGTTCCTTGAATCTCAAGTCTCAAATATCGTTTTCCACCTGCAGGTCCTTAGTATACAGCAGCTGTATCGTATTAGTACGATGTATTGGGACGATAAGTATGGCACACATAGTGTGTCCCCGGATGTAAGTTTCAAGAGATGCAGTTTCTAAACCCTAGATTAAAGAGATATCCACTAGTTGAATAATGACTTTGCTCGTTTACCGACATCAGGTAATAGCCAATATGAGAGTGTTGATGACAGAAGATTCAAACAATGCAGTTAGTAATTCCTTCCTGCTGGATGATGATTCAAGGTTAGCATTCACTTTCAACAATGTGATGATTTTTTTGACCCTATGCCATTGCTTCTTTCAATCTGGGATACCTTGTTATGGAAGATAACTGAAAACATTGCTTGGAAATGATCTGAACTTGCTCTTAAACCAACTTCCACAACTTTTATCATTTTGCAGCATACCATTCTCAGTTGATGACCTATCAAAGTCAATGAAACAAATAGACATTGCCGACATTGAACCACCACCATTGATTCGTGAGAACACAGGCTTTAGTTTCTTATTGCCACGTTCGGATTAATCCAATCTGATTCGTACAATGGATAGCTTCCACCTCTTCTTCCAGGGTGCAGATTTACCTTCCAAGTTCCAACCTTGTTAACTGAGAATGATTCTTAAGGTGTAATAATTTTTCTTTAAAATTAGAAATATTTGTCAAAAAACTTTCTTTCCACATACAGGTGTAATTGATTCAAAGAGGAATGTGTTTATTCCCTTAGCATAGTTGTCTAAATTTTAACTTATGTTGTACCATTAACTCACCCTTTTTGTCAATGGAAAATAATTAAAGCATAGAAATACTATTTCCAAATTTTGCAGTATTTCCAATCCCAACTTCTATAATTAAAAATTACTTAGAAATGGTATCATCAACTTCCTTTGGCCATCCAAGGCTCAACTACTCAAGAAAAGAAAAATGTAACTCCTAATTTTAACCTAAATTCTTATATTAACATTTAGGGATCACGTAAAGAAAATTTGTATCTCAAGTTAAGGTTCAAATAAATAGAATACAAAATCTAGTATAATTCAAAATTAAAATATTTGTAATACCGAAACGCAATGTTTAACAAAGTCTTAAGGTTCAACCCATATTCAAATAAACATTAAAATCTTGAAAATCAAGTAAATGTCCAATACATAAAGTCCAAAGTCCACTACAGAAATAAATATCAGAAATAGAAATTAACTCTGAAAACAGTAAAACATACATAGTAGCAGAAAGTACAAAATTAGTGGTCCTCAAAGTACTGTAACCTAAGTATGAAAATCTGAAACAGAAACTGAATGAGTGTAAGTTAGGGAGTTTACTATATCTCTAGTGTGCAGATATAATAACATAGTCTCATCAGTCATAATATTATACACATGTCACAGTATTTAGATATGTCAACAAAAAACAAATATCATATTATGCCAGAAACATATAATGTAATATCTGAATGCCATGCACCCATCTCCAAAACCATCTGAAGAGTAGGTTCTCATGAACCACCCTAACCCCAGCGTCACCATCTGAAGTGGAAACTCGACCCGAAGGTGGAGTCACTGATCCGAAGTGATACGCACCTGAAGGTGGTAACACTAAACTTCCCCGAATATAATATTTCAACCCAATACAATATCATGATCCAATATCTGAGTCTGAATGCGTACCTTATAATTAATAGGAGGCATGCATAATAATTCCCAAGAATAACATAATCCGAGTTTTTCATGAATTCTAAATCAGATGTCTATAATTCACATAGCATGGAATGGCATCATACAATTTAATTTAGAGATTTAGAGTCCAACAAGTCAATAAAGATACATAAAAGCAAACAGAATCTACACACAAAAGTATATATAAAGTATCGAGAGAGACAAACTGATGCGTGTAAAAAAAACACAATTAAGTACAAGTGTACACGTCAAGTAATATAATGATAAGTATTTATCGAATATCGTTCTCCACAGGAATTGATATACTTAATATGCCTCCTTCTACTTCCTTGCTCCTGAAGTTAATAAAATAAAAACACAAGTAAAAAGATTTGTTGAATAACTAAAGAACAAAAGCTTAAATAAAAGGTTGAGAACGAATAGAGAGAATGGGTAGGATCCAGTTGTGTCATATAATGGATTCGATTGATCTGTTCTTGTTCAATACAATGGCATTGCACTGCCTCAGTAGTACTGTAGATACTGTCTCGGCAGCGGCAAAATTCTCTGCCACGACAATCTCTTGCTCTTGGGCAGAATTACTAAAGTTTGGAAAAGTGTCCTAGAATGATTCCATTTATCTATAAGTCGAAATACTGTTGATGACCAGTCCTTGATTATACCTCACGGCGTGAATCAATTATAATCACCAACCAATCCAACACTTCTTTTAGCCGCTGAAACTCTTAACCTATCTCTAGGCCGAGTTAGTGTCTACAACACCGCACTTATCCCTTTCGTGAATCTAACTCTCTCGATATTAGATAAATGAATTACTTACAAGCTCCTCTCTCGAGTTTGAATGCAAGAACAAAGAATGAAAATAGGATAAGCAAACTTTGATATTCTTATTGTATTGAAACGAAGAAACAAAATATAATCTTCTTATACTAATATTCAACAACCTTCACCTAACCCTGAGAAAGCTTAGAACATATTGTAATGAAGAACACAATTCTTAGGGTAAAGCTTTCTCTCTAATTCGGCTCCTTTCTATACATTGGACGGCTCATGTATTTATAGTCTAGACCTAGGGTGACTTTTCCTAAGTAGAATATAAATTGAAGTAGGAAACAAGTAACAAAAATATAATATTTTCAAGTTTAATTCTATCTAGAAGACTATTCTCGCGTGGCCTTTGACTTGATCTTTTCACGTGTTAATCTGCTCCAATCCAAAAGCTTCAAGTCAAGGCATTCTCAGCTCATTTTTCTCTTTCAATCGCCCAGCATCAGTACTGGAACTTTTTCTGCCGCGACATTGCTTCTGCCTTCGGCAATGCTACTACCTCGACAATGGTTCTGCCTTCAGCACTACTACTTCCTCGGCAGGTAATTCCTGCAACTATACAAAAACATGTCATAAAGCCTTCTTTTGTCACAAATATTATCATTATATGTTGTGGTAGCAAAATGTCAGTTATTGAACAATAAGTATATGTATCAGCTCGAATTAGTGGGTAATGATTACATATTGTTTAGGAAAAGAATAGTAAATAATAGCCTTTTTAAACACTCATCACATACCTTAGGTAGTTATAGTTTAACATCGAGAATGACGTCTACCGAGCTTAGTCCTGCACTAGATCGAGCAGATGCAAAACCTGCAAATAAAATTTACGTAAGTAACCACTACTATGCCATTACACTAGAAATTCCAGAATTTAAACAGTTTTGAAACTCACATGTAACACCCCGACCCGGATGTCACATTGGGCCTCCGATCCAAAACCCGCATTTTAAAAATTCCTTTGAAAGTCCAATAATAACGTCAATTCAAGTCCAAATACGATCCATAAAATTCATTTAATTTAAAACAAAAGCCCAAAATAGTTTAAAATGATCGGAGCTCCAAATTACTACAAACCCATTTAAAACATTTGACCCAATTAAAATAACAGAGTTACAAAATTACATATAGGTCTGACAAAGTACTAGCCCACTACATCTATTACTGTACCCTGACACAAAGTCGATGCTGAAATCCAAACTTCGATGGTGCTCCACAGGACCTGCTTCACCTAACCTACGCGCGAAAACATATTTCGAATGCTGAGCTACACAAGCTCAAGGGATACGCCAAACTCGACCAACATCATGCATATCAAAAGCAGTAAAGCATGACATATAAATCTCGTGCATGATATGATGACCTAGCATGCTTGCCTAACACCTGGCATAATTGAGATGTATATTATCGAACACAACATATACAATCACTCAAGTCAACACACAAGAGTGAGGCCCGCGTCCATACAGCATCGAGATCCTACACTCAGGATTGAGGCCGCCCTCAAATCCTATGCCCAGAATGTTACATCGGACATCTTCGAGCGAGGCTGCCCAACATTCAGAAAGGGGTGGAGGCCGCCTATAGTAACATGCTAAGCCTAGGAAGCTACGAATCTCCATGACGGATTTCAATTGCTTCCAACTCATAATTGCTTCGATCTTCTTGAGATCTACTTAATCCCTTCAGCTAAAACTACATGTCCTAAGAAAATAACTTCTCTAATCTAGAACCCCCACTTGCTCAACTTGGTATACAACCGATGATCTAACAAGGTCTACAATACTAACCTCAAGTTTCTGTCAGGGTCTTTCTCAATACGTGAGTACACTAACATGTCATCAATGAACATAACTACAAACTGATACAAGTGCTCGCAGAAAATTCTATTCACTATGTCCATGAAAAACAGCTGGTGCACTAGTCAACCCGAAATAACTAGAAACTCATAGCAACCATATATTGTACGGAAAACTGTCTTCAGCACACTGACTTCTTTTACCTTCAACTGATAATACCATGATCTCAAGTCTATCTTGGAAAACACGAAAGCACCTCTAAACTGATCAAACATATCATCAATTCTCGGCAGTGGATACTGGTTCTTCACTGTCAACTGGTTTAACTGTCTCTAGTCGATGCACATCCTCATACTATCGTCTTTCTTCTTCACAAGCAACGTGGGCGTTCCCTAAGGCGAAGAACTCGATCGGATAAAAACCTATATCTAATAGTTCTTGCAACTGAGTATTCAACTTTTTCAGTTCCTTCGTTGCCATACGATACGGAGCAATCGAAAAAGGAGCAGAATCTGAACACATCTTTATGACAACTCAACCTCTCTGTCAGGTGGTAAACCAGGTAACTCTTTTGGAGACACACTCGAAAGAAAATCACACACTGTTCTGATATCCTGCAGTCTGACTTCTTTCATATTCGGGTTTATCATATATGCTAGTTATGCCTTACAGCCCAACTCAACTAACCTCTGAACCTCTAGAGTCAAAATAACATTCAATAAGAACTTCACATTCTCACTCACAACCACAATTTTATGTTCTTCTGCTAGCCTCAAATAAATTCTCTTGGTCTCAAAGTCTATTCTGGCCCTATGCTCTATTAGTCAATCCATATCAAAAATCACATCACCACCGTAAATGACACTTCCATCATATCAACTGGGAACACATACCTCTGAACCATCAGTGGACATCGTCTATACATCTTTCTGACCATTGGGGTATCTCTGAAGAATCAATAACACTAACACCTATATCTAGTGTCTCACAAGGTATATCCAACATCCTAGTATGCTCACTCAGAAAACATTACCGGTGGGTTAGCTATCAAATAGGTTCGGATCTCTTCCCTCCAACCTCTCAGAAACCTCTTACACTTCATCTCCTCGATAGCTATCAACTCGGGTGTATATCTACTTAGTTGTAGGAACTTCTGCTCGTACTCAGAGACCGTACGACTACCTTGCACAAGAAAGGTAAACTGATCTCTCAACCGACTGATGTGAATCTCGCCCACATACTTTTTCTCAAACTCATCCAAAAAGTCGTCCCATGTCGGCTGATCGGGATACTACACCATCTCAATTGTTTCCTCATCACTCTCTTGCATTACCCTTTAGAGGCGACAGTACACATGACTGCCCATCCTTCTATCTCAACCTTATCTATCTCAAGATCCAATGAGTATCATAAAGCCACTGATCCACCCTCACAGGATTATCTTAGCCAGAACCCAAGAAATCTGCGTCACCCTACTTACGAACCCTCTCGATAGGTTCCTCACATGGGGATAGGTGCATGCCTCGGAATAACCTTCGCTATCCGATCCAAAGCACGGTACAAATGGGCAAAATAATTCTCCCCTTGACTAACCCCTTCCTCAAACTCGTCCACACCATGCACAGACAACAACAACAACAACAACAACAAGCAGGATTACACCATCGAAATTTCAGCTTTAAGGAAAGTACGCTATTGACTCGTGGTCCATACTTGTCTAACACCTATACAACACACTAGACTCCCTTGGGGACTCCTAGAACCGAATCAACTTGGGCTCTGATACTACTAAATGTAACACCCCGACTCGGATGTCACATTGGGCCTCCGGTCCAAAACCCGTATTTTAAAAATTCCTTTGAAAGTCCAATAATAACGTCAATTCAAGTCCAAATACGATCCATAAAATTCATTTAATTTAAAACAAAAGCCCAAAATAGTTTAAAATGATCGGAGCTCCAAATTACTACAAACCCATTTAAAACATTTGACCCAATTAAAATAACAGAGTTACAAAATTACATATAGGTCTGACAAAGTACTAGCCCACTACATCTATTACTGTACCCTGACACAAAGTCGATGCTGAAATCCAAACTTCGATGGTGCTCCACAGGACCTGCTTCACCTAACCTACGCGCGAAAACATATTTCGAATGCTGAGCTACACAAGCTCAAGGGATACGCCAAACTCGACCAACATCATGCATATCAAAAGCAGTAAAGCATGACATATAAATCTCGTACATGATATGATGATCTAGCATGCTTGCCTAACACCTGACATAATTGAGATGTATATTATAACACAGCATATACAATCACTAAAGTCAACACATAAGAGTGAGGCCCGCGTCCACACAGCATCGGGATCCTACACTCAGGATTGAGGCTGCCCTCAAATCCTATGCCCAGAATGTTACATCGGACATCTTCGAACGAGGCCGCCCAGCATTCGGAAAGGGGTGGAGGCCGCCCAACCAACCCTATGCTCGGAATGTTATATCGAACATCTTTGAGTGAGGCCGCCCAACACTCGGAATAGAAGTCTTCAATCATCACCCGGCATGTTATATCGGATGACCTTCAACGTGTTGCAACACTTATGGATATCCGGATTCCCAACACACAAAGATTCAAATCACACAAACGATCCACCTAGGATCATAACACAACAAGATATTTAAGAATATCTCAATTAGTCTTTCGAAGTTATAACATCAATCTTAGTTCGATAATTCGTTTCACAACTTTTAACTCATTAACACGAATTTCACTATTAAAGCACCCAGAGCTTAAAACCAAGCAATCATGCCTAAAATTTACATGTAATGCAATCTACATGAAATGCATGAAGATTAGAAGAGTTTGGAGTACCAACCTTAGCAAGCAACAACAAAAATGAACTCTTTCCTCCCACTTAAGCCTTCTCCTTTCCTAAGCTTGAAGATGGTGTTCCAACTTGTTTCTCTACAAGAGGAAGACAATCTAACCATTAGACACCATTCGAGGAGATTCTTGGAACAAAAAAAACTTAAGAAACTGAGATTTAGACCCTTAAAACCTCAATCTCGTTCTTATCATAAACCCCTACTCAAAACCCTATTTTCTCACAAGACCAACACATTTTTATCTCTTTTTAGATAGATCTCTAACAACCCTACAACCTTCCCTTCAGCTCAAAATCGAGATTCTCCCACAAAACTCCAAAGATTCAACTTTTATGCTTCACTTTCTCTTAAGGTTGCAAGGAAGAAGATGAAAGAAAGTTCCCAGCACAATAATTTCATCCTCTGCAGCACACACACACTCCAAAACCCTCCCTATTCAACCTATTTAGATAATTACCAAATTGTCCTCCATATAAAACTCTAAAGGCCCAAAATCTCTCAAGGCCAACAACCAAACAAGCCAAACAAGACCAACACAAAACCGAGGCCCAAAACCACTAAACTCGAGACCAAAACCGAGACTCATATTTCTTAGATTAACCCGACACTCGGATCCGAATCCGGGTCATTACACACATGTAGATCTTGAAGTTTCAACAACATGAGGTCATCTAGGAGATGGAGAAGGAAGGAACTTTGCATCCGAATCCATGTCACCTAAACCAGATAATACATTAATTTAGATTCCGATAAAGATAAACTTTTGATTAAGCATTCATACAAAAATGCCTCAAAACAACACTTTGAGTTTGAATTCGAAAAACAAACAACGCCATCAAATTAAAAATGTCAAAAAACATAGGGTGGTTCCAGGTTAAAAAAAGTCAACGCTAACATTAGTAGAAAGTCAATGTTGATGTCAACAAGATCAACAACGACGCCAACAAGGTCAATAATGATGTCAACAAGGTCAACGGTTGGGTCGATCTAGATTTTCTTGTACAATTTGGGTTTTCCTAGATTTTCTCTATGTTTTAGATCATATCTCTTTTCCTACAGTTTTCAAGTAAACACCAAACTCGAAAGGAACCCCTTTTGTTCTCTAAAGCAAAACAAAAAGAAGAACTCTTCCCTTAACTAATTTTCAACAGATTCGAGAGTCAAAACTCTCACAGAAATCATGATCAAAACCGAAGGAAAAAAGTGTTAAGATATTTATTTTAATATAACTCAATGAAAAATATTTTTGGACTTGAACAAATATTGTAAAATTAATTAAAGTCCCCGACGGCTAGTTTTTCAACGACTAATCTTTTTTTACTTTTACAAATACAAGCCAAAGACACTTGAAGAAGAACAAAAGATATCAAAGCATGTTGATCAAGAGAATTTGAGTCTAAAACAAATTTATTTATTTCTCTTGTACATACTTTAGAGAATGCTCATTTGTATATCTTTTGTTGATGTCAACAAGGTCAACGGTTGGGTCGATCTAGATTTTCCTGGACAATTTGGGTTTTTCCAGATTTTCTCTATGTTTTAGATCCTCTCTCTTTTCCTACAGTTTTCAAGCAAACACCAAACTCGAAAGGAACCCCTTTTGTTCTCCAAAGCAAAAAAAAAAAAGAAAAACGCCTCCCTCAACTCATTTTCATTAGATTCGAGAGTTAAAACTCTCACAAAAACTATGATCAAACCTGAAGTGAAAAAGCGTTAAGATATTTATTTTGATATAACTCAATGAAAAATATTTTTGGACTTGATCAAATATTGTAGAATTAATTAAAGTCTCAAGCAGCTAGTTTTCTAACGGATAGTTTTTCAACAAATAGTTTTTTTGAATTTTATAAATACAAGCCAAAGACACTTGAAGAAGAAGAAAAGATATCCAAGCATGTTGATCAAGAGAATTTGAGTCCAAAATAAATTTATTTATTTCTCTTGTACATACTTTAGAGAGTGCTCATTTGTATATCATTTTTATATCTTTTGTACCCTTTCTTGTGAGCTAAATTCTTGTAAACACCCACCTTTGAGAGGTTTACTAGTTTACATCTTTTTATCCCTTTTTAAAAGGAGATGTTCTAGTTTAGATTTAGACAAAAACTAGAGTTGGTTATATCTTAGCCAAATCCAAAAGATAAGATTGTAATAGTTATCCCTTGAACCGGTAAAAAGGTCAAATTCATAGTGAATTGGTTGAAATCCTTATTTTTGTGCTAAGGTAGTGGATATAGGTGTGGCCGAACTAATCTAAAATCATTGTGTTATTTGTCTAATTCTTTCAATTTTAGCAAATTCAACCAATTACCAAAAACAAACCACTTGACGGTTATCGGTGATCGATTCGAGCTTGTTCATCAATCTTTTAAAAAGGATGAACTTACCATACACAAACGAACCCACAAGTAGTGCCGAATTGAAGTAAAAAAAAGAAATATCAGTTAGTGGAGAAAGAATTAAAACTGAAAAAATGGTTTTCAAAAATGGTTATGGAGGGAAAAGGATATATCCCTCAAATGGGGATAATTACAATAGACAGGTCCCTTTTTTCCTTGAATTTCAAATTGACCCTTAGAATGTTCAAAATTACAAAAATGCCACTAAAATTCAATTAGATTTGGACCGAAAATCCTCAATTAACTAGGGTTCCGAATTAGGGATTTTTCTAATTCAAGGTTTGAATTGGGGCTAAAAACGGGATATTACAACTCTTCCTTCCTTACGAGAAATTTCGTCCTCGAAATTTACTTGGATCAAAGAGATGCGGATACTAGGCTTTAACAACTAATTTAGGCTCCCACATAGCCTCGTCGTGACCATGATTTCGATAAGGTCTGATGTAATAGGACTGAGGTTGCCCTTACAGACGAAACAAAATACCTTTCTCCAAGGATATACTTTTAATAAAACCTCATCTCCTACCTCAAACTCAAGATCTTTACGTCTCAAATCAGCATAAGATTTCTATCTATCAAAAACAGCTTTAAGCTGATCCCAAATTAACCTAACAGTCTGCTCAATCTTATTTACAAGATCTGGTCCCAATAACCTATGCTCATTAAGCTTAGTCCAACCAATAGAGAGCGACACTTACGCCCGTATAGAGCCTCATAGGGTTCCATCTTAATACTGGCCTGATAACTATTGTTGTACACAAACTCTACAAGCAGTAGGAAATCCTCCCAAATGCCTCTAAAATCCAGAACACACCCTCTCAATATATCCTCTAAGATTTGAATTACTCGCTCAAATTAACCATTAGTCTGCGGATGATAGAAAATGTTGAAGTTCAAACAAGTATCCAAAGAAGAAAGAAGTAACCCTTAGAACTTCGATGTGAACCTCAGATTTTGGTCAAAAATAATAGATGAAGGTACCCATATAACTGAACAATCTCAGAGATATAAAGTTGAGCTAACTTACTCCAATGGTAGTTAGTTCAAACAAGAATGAAATACGCGGAATTAGTTGGTGAAGGATCAAAAGTCCTATGCTTTTCCACCTTTCGCCAAATTATAGTATTTAAGGTTGTCGAACCCATAGAGATTGGATCGACCTTACTACTTCTTAAACATGTACTTTATAACAGTAAAAACACAAGTATTTTGATGGTTGAGATAACTAAATTAACTAAATTAAGAACTAAATAGAGAATAATAATAATAATAATTGAAATAAGGTTAGTTTGAGTGCGTTGTAGAGGAGAATCTAATTGCACTTATTATCCACTTATTAATGCAATAAGTTGATTTGTCACTTCGGCGGGTCGCACTAAGAGTCACCGTAGCTACTTAGGCGGGGTTATGCCTTTTCGAGGACTCAACTTTCCATAGTTCGACAGAGAATCCTTTTATGTCTCCACCTTATCCCTAAGCTTAGAGAATTGTTGAAATCCACGTCTTGATGATACCTCCCAACGTGAATCAAGGATGAAAAAAAACCAAACACATGCATCATTTTAGTTGCTGAATCCCTTGCGGATTAGTCGATGCTCTTGAGCAAAGACCGAACCCTCTCGTTTCATGAGCCTAACTCTCCCGATAATAGACAAATAGGTTTTTCTTTACATATTATCTTAGCAATCTCATATGCAAAGAAGAGTAAACGCCAAAAGAGAATAAACTATGAAAATGAGGTTTGTATTAATAAATATCAAATATAGTATAACTTTCTTCCCCAACTACTTCATAAACAACCTAAGCCTCAAAGGGGAATTAGAACATAATGGTGTAGTCGGCGGCTTTAGATTTTTCTATTGAGAGTCCGACCTCCCTTCCTAACCCTAATGGGTGGCTTATATAGGTCAAGCCTAGGTTAAAGTCTTCCACATAAGGAAAGATTTTTACAAGGAAAAGAATACAACTCCTTATTAAACTTTGACACTTTATTCTTTTTCCTAAAATAACTTCTTATTCTTGTGTTGATCTTTGACCATGACTTGACTCCTTTTATTTGCTCCGGCTTTCTCTCACTTTAGATCTGTTATAATCGATATCTTTTTGTCTCTCTATCGAGCATCAGTTGTCATCTTCAATCTGCTGTCGTGGCCTTCAAAGTACTACCGTGGCGGGTGCTTATCTGTATTTCAGCTTTAGTTCCAACATCCATCCTTTTGTTTGTTCATTCCTATGATGAAGTTTCTTGTATAAGAAAGAAAACCATCAAATGCATATGTTTTATATCAAATAATAGATAAATTCATGAATTAAGTATTCGGATGCTGAAATATGGAAAATAAGCAAAATTATCTCATATTTCCCTTAAATTTATCCTTTATTAGCAATAAACGAGTGGGAAAATAATATAAAAAATAGGACTTTTATGAACTTATCAAATATCCCAAAACTCGAACTATTGCTTCTCCTCAAGTAATGTAAAAGATAAATTTAAGTAAGGAATTTTAAAGTAATATACCGTTATGCCTACCGCGGCAGAACTCGTTTCTTGACTCGGCCTCTTATTGGTTCTCGAAATTCCTCGGAAATGGACTATAAGTCTTAGTGGGTGTGTGCGTAACCGTGTCAAAATTGATTTTCTAAGTTCTAATCCTTTTTCTAGTTCAAGACTTCTGATTTGGATTTTCTTCTTCAATTTTTTTTTCTTTCACCCTTATTGTATATAAATATATATTTCTATATACTTATACTTGTATATAAATATATTGTATATAAATCCTTTTGGGCACCTCAAGTGTTTAGCTATTCTCACTAGAGTCAATTTTAGGCACATCTAGTAAGTAGGAGAAAGACTAAGTCCTAGAGCCAGTTGATGGGTACGTCTATAGACTAAACTAGAGCTGGTGGTAGGAACCTCTAGTTAAAATCTAAGCCTAAGTCCTTATTGCTTTTTTAAATAAGAGAACTTTTAAAATCAATTAAGATTAGTAGTGTTTATGTAATTGCAGGCTCATAGTCTAATCCTAAGTACTAATCCTAAGACACGTTTCCAAATTTAAGTCTGGTGAATGGTACAAACTACGACGACGGTTGGAGAATATATTACTGTCGAAGCAGTTTCAATAAAATTCAACAGAATTAAAAAAAAACTTGTATCAAATTATAAAAGCTGTTAAGACAGAATTTAAGGCAGTAGTAGGATAATCTAAATACTTCTAATACATGGCAAATATTTATAAGTTACAAAATAGGATCAATACTCCCCCAAATTCGAGGGATGCATTGTCCTCAAAGCATATAAAGTAAACAGATAAAGACAAAAGAAAAGTATAAAATAAAAAACAAAAGAGAGAAATTAGAAAAGACTACCGCCCTTTAAAAAGTGGAAGATCCAAAGGAATCCTCGGAGTCGCTGATGATAAGGAGCTTGCGGCGGGTCTTTGGTGGCTGTTGTGTTGCTGCTTGTTGCGTGTAGAAAGAGTTGCGCAATTTGTGCAAGTGTACACTTCGCAAGTAATAAAGTGATGAATATAGAGTATCGTCTTCACAGGGATTGATGTACTTAATATGTTTCCTTTTCTCTTCTCGCTCTACAAAAGAAATAAAACAAAAACACAGATTAATTTGATTGTTTTGAACTAAACTAAAACAACTTAAATAATAAAAAGAAAATAGAGAGTGAATATAAAATCAGATTGAGGGAATGGCTTGGATATAGTTGTGCTGTATTGTGGATTCAATTGACTTGTTTCTGTTTAATGCAATTATATAATACTATCTCCGCAGAAATGCAATTTTATTGCCTCGACAGTGAAGGTCACGTCCGCCGCGACAATCCCTTGCTCTTGGGTGGATTTTTTCTAAGGTTCGGCAAAGTGTCCTCTGATGACTCCGCTTATCCCTAAGTCGAAGTACTGTTGATGGCTAGTCCTTGATGATACCTCCCGACATGAATCAATTGTAACCATCAACCAATCTCACACTTCTTTTAGCCGTTGAAACTCTAACCTATCCCTAGGCCGAGTTAGTATTTTCTATCTAGAAAAATACCGTACTTATTCCTTTCGTGAATCTAACTCTTCCGATATTAGATAAATAAATCTCTCACAAACTTCTCTCTCAAGATTGAATGCAAGAACAATGAATGACAAAGAATAAGCAAACCTTGATATTTTATTGCATAAAATAAGAAAACAAAGTATAATTTTCTCCCACAGATACTCGACAACTTTCACCTAAGCCCTAGAAGAAATTAGAACATACTGAAAACAAAGAAAACTCTAAGGTCTAGGGTGAACTCTTCTCCCTTTTCTTCTTGGACGAAACCTCCTTTATATAGGCTAGAATTAGGGCAAAAAGGGTCTTGGAGAAGAAGTAAAGTTGGTTTGGACGATTAGGGCAACCTCAGCCTTGTAGAAGAAGTCAAGTTAGTTTGGACGTTGCTTTCCTTAAAGAGGTGAATCTTTTTAATTTAATTCTTTCCAACTTTACCCCGCCTTTTCAAAATCCAATTACCACACAAAGTCTCTAGAAAAATCCAAGTTTTTATTCTCTTCAAATCGATCACCATTTTGACTTTTGGTATTATGGAAGTCCCTGCCTCGACAGGTTGCATCTACTGCCCTGGCATGCTGAGTCCCTCAGCTTCCATCAGTAGAAGCTCCCATTTGTGGCTGGTTCGATCAGGCTCTGCTTCATAATCTATTTCCCTATGTTCGCTCGTTATCCTTAACTGCTATCCAGGCTTCCTTATCATGCTGTTGTGACCCTAGAGTTCGGTTACTGCCCTGACCCAAGTCTACCTGCAAATGTACAAAGATGCATTAAAGCTTACATTTTTCATAAATATCATCCTTATGTATCACGAAGGCAAAGTGTCCAAATATCACACATTAGGCCCATGTAGTAGTCCAAGTGGGTGTAGATTAAGTAATT
Source organism: Abelmoschus esculentus (assembly GCA_035048815.1). Taxonomy (NCBI): domain Eukaryota; kingdom Viridiplantae; phylum Streptophyta; class Magnoliopsida; order Malvales; family Malvaceae; genus Abelmoschus; species Abelmoschus esculentus. The sequence goes on from JAUCBN010000003.1 coordinate 18,022,943, forward strand.
CATGTCCATGAAAAGTGTGAAAAATAATAGTCTTTTGAGCACTTATCACACCCCCAAACTCGAACTATTGTTTGTCCTCAAGTAATGCAAAACATCAAATTGTCATACCTTATTCTCTATCGGTCTTACTTTTTCATCTATTCTCCCCACCATGACTATACCTAATCTGAGTCTTAACCTTTAGGTTACCCAAAGACTTACCCAGAGTCAAGCTATAAGATTTTATGAGTGTGTGAGTTCTTGTGGACAAGGTTGATTAAAGGCTTTCTTAGACAAACTCTAAGTTCAAGATAAATAGACTTTGAACTAATATTCTCTTCTTATAACAACTACTTGAGCCAATTTCAAGCTTCTCAAGGATTGTGTTTTATCATCAAGATTTTTTTAAAGCATACTAGAGCCAATTTTGGGCACCTCTAGCATGAAGAAGAGTGAGACTTAGAGTCGGTTATAGGCACCTCTAGCCAACATTCCCCAAAATCTAAGCCTTTATCACCTAAGTTCATTAAAAGAAAACCTATAATCAAATAAGTCCCAAAAGTGTTTTTAGAGTCAATCTTATAGCAAGCTTTTAAGTTTTCATCCTTAAGTATCCTAAGGTTAATCCTTCTAACAGGACCTAGACATGATAAGGAGAAAAATTTCTATAGCCTAAGGATAATAAATTAAGGTAATAATGACGTAAAGCAGTGCAAAAGTATGGATAATATTTCAAGTAGGGTAGTGGACGAAAAACTCAAATAATAACTTAAATTGTGACTTTTCATGGTAGGGCCAGGCCGCGACAATGATTTGCCTTGACAGTGAATCTACACCCCCAAACTCAGATTGAGCATTTCCCTCAATGCTTATACTCATAGCAAATAGCAGGAAACAACAATGAAAATTAACAAGGTCAGAAAAATAAAAGCAGTAAAGAGGTATAAAAAGGATTAAAAATCCTCTGAAGAACTGCTACGGATTATCAATTTTCTTGGCCTTACTGCTGCCAGTTTTGTTTTCGTTCCCTGTGCTGGTGATTATTGAGCTTTTGCTGTTCTGGGTGGTTGGACTCTGGTGGGTGGTATCCTGTGCAATGGGGCAGAGACTTCTTCTCCTTCTTCTTCTTTAGCAATTTCTTTAGTGGGTATTATTTCTGTCCTGCCCTCATCTTTAACATCCATTGCCTCTGCCCCGTCATGTTGAGTGCTTGGCCCGACAATTGGGTGGTACTACTGCATGTAAGAGTTCATCTCTGATGAGAAACTCCTCATGAATATAGGAGAACCTGCTGGACTACTGAAAGGTGCTCTCCGCTTGGATAACCTTCTACTGGTTGATGATGCCGCGACAGGTTCTTGTGGCCGAGGCGGGCCAGCAACATGGAATGGTTGCGATGGTCTAGCATAAAATGGCCACGATCCTCCTGGAGTCGGAGTTGTTTTCATTAACCCAACTAGCTATTTTTTAATCGTTAGCATTTACTGCCACGCCTGAAATTACGCCAGACTAGCCGTTACACTTCTCTGCCCATTTGAAATTGTTGTGGACCTGACACTGTGAACTGCCGCGACAACGGATCTTCAGTTATGAATGACTTCATCTTCATTCTTGATTCTTGTCCTAAAAATAAACACCAACAAGAAAAGATTAAAAAGAAACAAACATAAAAAATTAATTCTAAATTAAAATTAATCCTAAAAGTACAATAAAATAAAGATAAGATGAAGAAATTATTTCACGATAGAAGTGCATGTAAGTGCATCTCCTAAGGTGATTGTCTCTATAGTCCTCATATCATGTAGGTTAGAGTAGTGCTTCAAACGTTGGCCATTCACTTTGAACTCATGCCCATCCCTTTGTGATTTGATCGTTATTGCACCATGTGGGTAAGCCTGAACAACTTCAAATGGGCCTGACCATCTGAACCTAAGTTTGCCTGGGAACAGTTTGAGCCTAGAATTGAAAATGAGGACTTGTTGCCCCGGTAAAAATTGCCTCGGTAGTAGCTTAAGGTCATGCCATCGTTTAGTCTTTTCTTTGTAGATCTTGACATTTTCATAAGCTGCTGCCCAGAATTCTTCTATCTCATTGAGGTCTAGTAATTTTTTCTGGCCATCTTTCTCTCATTCCATGTTCAATTTTTTTACTACCCAAAAGGCTTTATGCTCAATTTCCATGGGTAAATGGCATGCTTTTCCAAATACAAGCCTGTATGGAGATATTTCCAATGGGGTCTTGTAGGTTGTCCTATATGCCCACAGGGCATCGTCGAGACGATGAGATCAATCTTTTCGAGATGTGTTTACCACCTTATCAAGGATTTTCTTTAATTCCCTGTTTGATATTTTAGCCTGCCCATTTGTCTGTGGGTGGTAGGCTGTAGCAATTCTATGTGTGACGCCTCATTTCTTTAGGGTCGCGACAATTAGTCTATTGTTGAAATGTTTACCTTCATCACTAATTATTGCTATAAGGACTCCAAATCTGGTGAAGATATTTTTCTTGAGAAATTTCTGAACAGTCTTGGAATCATTGTATGGTGTGGCAATTGCTTCGACCCATTTTAATACATAATCCACCGCTACTAGGATGTAGATATTGCCTTGAGATGATAAGAATGGTTCCATGAAATCTATGCCCCAAACATCAAATAGTTCTACTTCCAATATGGGTTGCAATGAAATCTCATTACGTCTAGAGATATTGCCCGATCGTTGGCATCGGTCACATTGCTTGTAGTAAAGTTGGGCATCTTTGAAGAGTGTCGGCCAATAAAGGCCTGATTGAAGCACTTTGGCGGCTGTTCTGGTTCCTTCAAAATGTCCTCCACAAGGTGAATCATGGCAGTGCTAGAGCACTTCTTTTTGCTTGTCCTCTGGAACATATCTTCTTATAACATGATCTGCACATTGCTTGAACAAAAGAGGGTCGTCCCAGAAATAATGCTTTGCATTATGCTGAAACCTTTTTTTTGTGGTTAAGGTTATAAGGCAGAACATTGATGAGTGCCTAAAAGGTAGTTATTTACTACCCTTCTCATGGTACTTTATGCATCTATTATACACCAACTTGAACTAAAATATGGACTCTTTGTGCAAATACTGGATATTCCGTTATCATTACTTACAAAGTTAATATTTATAGAGAATGCAGATATTATTACATATTTTGTACATGCAGGAATATCTAGGGAAGAAGCGGAAATGAAGCAATATTGAGGCCGAGGAAAAAGACAAGGTCACGGCAGAATCCAGTGTGGTAGAAGACAAGGCCACGATAATGAGTGCCTAAAAGATAGTTATTTACTACCCTTCTCATGGTACTTTATGCATCTATTATACACCAACTTGAACTGAAATATGGACTCTTTGCATAATATTGGATATTCCGTTATCACTACTTATAAAGTCAAAATTTATAGAGAATGTAGATATTATTACATATGTTGTACATGCAGGAATATCTAGGGCCGAAGCAGCGATGAAGCAATGTTGAGGCCGAGGCAGAGACAAGGCTGCGGTAGCATCCAAAGTGGCAACATCAACATTGTAGGCGAATGAAAGGAAAAACATATAGAGAATATTCTGGAAGATGCAGCGCACCAATTGGACCAGGCTAGCGCACTAAAAGCCCAAGTCAAAGACCGAATAGGAAAAGCTTTCTAGAAGGTTGCAAACTTGGAAATATCAGATCTCATGTAGAAGACTTATTCCCTACTCCAAGTTAGAGTCTATTTTGGAAAGGTTTGCCCTAGGTTAAGACTATATATAGCCTAGTCGGCTACTTTGTTAAGAGAACCGATTTTAGAGAAACTCTTCCCCTAAGATTTATGCCTATCGACATTATATTCTAAATATTTTAGGGATAGGTGAAGGTTGGGGATATTAGTGAGAGGAGATTGTTTCTTGTTTCTTTGTTTTAATGCAATAATAATATCAAAGTTTGCTTATCCTATTGCCATTCCTTGTTCTTGCATTCACGCTCGAGAGAGAAGTTTGTAAGTAATATATTTATCTAGCATCGAGAGGTGTAGATTCACGAAAGGGATAAGTACGGTGTCGACGACACTAACTCGGCCTAGAGATAGGTTAAGAGTTTCAGAAGCTAAAAGAAGTATTGGATTGGTTGGTGGTTGTCGTTGATTTACACCGAGAGGTATCATCAAGGACCAGTCATCAACAGCGCTCTGACATAGAGATAAATGGAGTCAACTACGGACACTTTACTGAATTTTGATGCATCTGCCCAAGAGCAAGAGATTTTCGCGGTAGAGAACACTAACGGTGCCGAGGTTGTATCTGCAGTACTGCGGAAACAATATTGTATAATTGCATTAGACAAGAAGAAGATCAATCGAATCCACTAATTGACACAGCTGGATCCTACCCACTTTCTCTATATCATTCTCAATTCTTTATTTTATGTTTTATTATTTAGTTAGTTAGATAAACAAATCCACTTATCTGTGTTTTTACTTTATCTTTCAAGAGCAAAGAAACAAGGGGAGACATATTAAGTATACCAATCCCTATGGAGATGATACACGATATACTTATCAATTTATTACTTGCGACGTGTACACTTCACAGTTGCGCTATTATTACAAGCAACAAGTTTTTGGTGCCGTTGCCGGGGATTGACAACTAAATTTTATCTTCTTTAATTTTCTTGTTTTTGTTTTATTATTTTTACTAACATATTTTCTTTTTCTTAAAAAAAATTATAGGTGTGTTTCAATTTTAAGTCTCAAGATGCAAGAACAAAGAAAGAAATCTATTCGGGAGTTGATGTTGGAAGATATGAAACGAGCCAATCAAGAATTTCCTAGATTAAATGATGATTATCTATGCCAACCAAGAGCAGCCCAACAAGTTTATGCCTGGGTAAATTTTTGTTTTAATTGTGGAGATGATTATTTGGTTAACAATTGCCCATACAATAATGAAACATATGGCTACAGAGAAGACCATAGATGGAACCAACAACAAAATCCTTCATGGTATGATCAAAACGCTCAAAATTTTTTGTATCATGACAATCTTGTTGGTGTTACAGATATGCCATGACAATATAATTTTTCTCAAGAGTATCCAAATTTATTGGAGGAAACATGGAAAGCATCAATGGCTAGAATTGATGAATTCATGACAGAGCAATCAAGGTTTCTGGATGCACATATAGCTAGATTGGATGCACCCTTAAGGGATTCAGAAAATCAATTGCAAAAATCCGAATATGCCCTGGATAACATGACCCAACAATCAAACCTTAGGGATACTGAAATTCCAACACTAGAGGACAAAGAAGAAATTCCGAAACCTCTAAGTCCAGAACATGTTGATGAGAAATATTGTCAAACAGTGGATGAGTGCACTGCTGAGGCAATTGTCGCGGCAGTAGAGAAACATGAAAAGGGAAATGTCACGATAGCACTCAACGAGGCCAATGAGAGTAATGTTCTAGAAAATTCTGAGGAGTCTGATTCCCAGAATGTTACGGCAGCAATGATGCAGAAAATAGAATCTGAGGATTACTCACACTCACAACTGTCAGGGCAGTTACACGATGACATGCTCGATCAACAAGATGGCAATACCGTGATAATAGAATATGAGATAGTAATGAATGAACCTTTTGAATTCTTTCAAAACTCATATCTTCCATTGCAGGTATATTTTGAGGAGTCAACATTACAAGATTTGAAGCCAGCACAAATAGTATATGATTATTTGGAAGATGATATTTTTGTGGTAATTCCATCTAATGTTAGTTTCAAGCCAGAATCTATACTGCTGGAGATTACTGAAAAGCATAAAAAACAATGTGGGTTTATTCTTGAAGACTTCAAGAAAGATGATTCTTCACTTGACTTACACCGAATTTTGGCAAAAGATTACCACGAAAATTGGCTATCACAACAATGGCTACGACAACGAAGGCTATATCCAACAATGATGGAAGTTAATGGTAATGAGATAATTAAGTGGTTGAATGTTGATAAAATTTTTTCTAACAATTTATTTTTGCCTTCAGAAATAATATCAAGATGGAGGACATGCATGGATTACCAAAGAACACGAAAAACACCTTCACCAAGATAATACAAAAGGGACTATCCGTATTCATTATGGTCCAAACCTTTTTGGGCAGAATTATAACTCGATGGAGGGTATAGATGGACTATAAGAAATATCGGAAACGATCCTCCATAAGTTTTTTTTTTATATTCTTATTTTATATTAATTTTCTCTTTTATTTTATTTGGTATTTTCATGAATTCTCTTAATTATGGTATTTAAAAATAATTATCTTCTCATTATTTGAATGTTTTTTGATGTTTATATTTTTAGGTTAGGACACTAAAGCGGAATAACAAAGAAGTAGTTCACAGCAAATCCTAACGGGCAGAAATAGTGCAATGGCTCTCTGCCGAGAAATCCGCCGCGGTAGTAACTGCTCAGCAAGGCAGTAAATGCCTAACGGCTAAATTTTAACAGTCATATTTTTACCAAAGCCTATATAAGCACATTCTTTCTCTTGAACTATTCACTCTTGTATTCTTGTTTCTTTAGAATTGTTTACTCAATCTCTCTCTTGTTATATTCGTTACAATCTCAAAACTCTCTTATTTTTCTCAGAATCTTTCCAAGAAACTCTCCCTTTACTATCTTTACTTGTTTTATTAATTTTATCTGCTGTGTGATTTGAGCATTGAGGATAATGCTCAGTTTGAGTTTGGAGGTATTGTAGGTGTAGAAGCACTACCGACGCAACCCACTACCACGGCATTACCATGAAAAAAGGAGTAATTTTTTGAAAATTGTTTTGGCAATATTCTCTTTTCTTGAATTACTGTTTTTAATCTTCCACTGCTCTACATCAACTTTGCTTTAGTTTACTCCTTTAAGGCTATAGAAATCTTTCTCTTTACCATGGCTAAGTTCTGTTTTGAAGGGATAACCATAGGATACTCATGGAATAATATTTAGAAGCTTGCTTTAGGGTTAGAAAGAAAATAAACACTTTTTGGACTTGCTTGATTTCGGAGTTCTTTTAATAAACTTAGGTGATAAAGACTTAAAACATTTTGGGAAAATAACTAGAGGTGCCTATCACTGGCTCTAGTTTTGATCTCCTTCATGCTGGAGGGGCCCGAAACTGGCTTTAGTATGCTAAATAGGTGTTAAAAAGAAAAAAATAAGAAAAAGAAGAAAATAGAAAACACATATCTTGAGGTGCCCAAAATTGGCTCAAGATTTGTTGTTTTAAGGAGATAACTTTAATCGAAATTCTACTTGTTTTGAACTTAGAGTTTATCTGAGAAAGCCTTGAATCAACCTTGTCCATAAAACGCACACACTCACCTAGCCTTATAGCTTATTTCTTAGTAAAAGTCCTTGGGTAAACTGGTGGCTAAAACGAAGAGATAGACATGACCATGGTGGGGAGAATAGATGGAAAAGTAAGACCAAAGGAGAGTAAGGTTCGGCAATTTGATGTCTTGCATTACTTGAGGGCAAGCAATAATTCGAGTTTAGGGTATTTGATGAGTGCCTAAAAGGTAGTTATTTACTACCCTTCTCATGGTACTTTATGCATCTATTATACACCAACTTGAACTGAAATGTGGACTCTTTGCACAATATTGGATATTCCGTTATCATTACTTACAAAGTCAAAATTTATAGAGAATGTAGATATTATTACATATGTTGTAAATGCAGGAATATCCAGGGCTGAAGCAGCGGTGAAACAGTGCTGAGGCCGAGGTAGAGACGAGGCCGCGGCAACATCCAGAGTGGTAACATTAACATTGTAGGCGAAAGAAAGACAAAAATATAGAGAACATTCTGGAAGATGTAGTGTACCAATTGGACTAGGCTAGCGCACTAAAAGCCCAAGTCAAAGACCAAACGGGAAAAGCTTTCTAGAAGGTTGCAAACTTGGAAATATCAGATCTCATGTAGAAGACTTGTTCCCTACTCCAAGTTAGAGTCTATTTAGGAAAGGTTTGCCCTAGGTTAAGACTATATATAGCCTAGCCGACCATATTGTTAAGAAAGTCGATTTTAGAGAAACCCTTCCCCTAAGATTTGTACCTATCGATATTATGTTCTAAATATCTTAGGGACAGGTGAAGGTTGGGGATATTAGTGAGATGAGATTGTTTCTTGTTTCTTTGTTTTAATGCAATAATAATATCAAAGTTTGCTTATCCTATTATCATTCCTTGTTCTTACATTCAAGATCAAGAGAGAAGTTTGTAAGTAATATATTTATCTAGCATCGAGAGGTATAGATTCACGAAAGGGATAAGTACGGTGTCGACGACACTAACTCGGCCTAGAGATAGGTTAAGAGTTTCAGAAGCTAAAAGAAGTGTTGGATTGGTTGGTGGTTGTCGTTGATTTACGTCGAGAGGTATCGTCAAGGACTAGTCATCAACAACGTTTTGACGTAGAGATAAGCGGAGTCAACTACGGACACTTTGCTGAACTTTGATGCATCTGCCCAAGAGCAAGAGATTGTCGCGGCAGAGAACACTAACGCTACTGAGGTTGTATCTGCAGTACTGCCGAAGCAGTGTTGTGTAATTGCATTGGACAAGAAGAAGATCAATCAAATCCACTAATTGGTACAACTGGATCATACCCACTTTCTCTATATCATTCTCAATCCTTTATTTTATGTTTTGTTATTTAGTTAGTTAGATAAACAAATCCACTTATCTGTGTTTTTACTTTATCTTTCAGGAGCAAGGAAACAAGGGGAGACATATTAAGTATATCAATCCCTATGGACACGATACACGATATACTTATCACTTTATTACTTGCGACGTGTACACTGCACAGTTGCGCTATTATTACACGCAACAAACACCACTAGCTAAGTAATTGACAAGATCTACATACTGCGGAGTGGCTGTGACTGTTGCAAGGTCTTCTATCAATATTGCCAAAATGTACTTAGTTACTGCGACGACGGCACAGTCGTATACTGTCGCGGTCTTTGCCTCGGCAGATTCTTCTGCTATTTTCGAGATGTGTGGTGTGTGCTGAATATGCGCAATTAAGTGCAAGTGAACACGTCGTCAAGTAAAAAAGTGATAAGTATTTATCGAATACCGTCTCCACAGGGATTGATATACTTAATATGTTTCATTAGGTCTTCTTGCTTCTATAAAAAAAAAGTAAAAACAGAGATAAATTGAATGTTGATTTAAACTAAATAAAATAACTAAATAAAGATAAATATGAGAGAGATGTAGGGTTGGATCTAGTTGTGTTGTATTGTAGATTTGATTGATCTGCTTCTATTCCAATACAATTACAAAGCACTGCCTCAACAGTACTGCAGATATTGTCTTGGCAACGATAATGTTTCCTGCCCGACAATCTCTTACTCTTGGGTAGAACTATCAAAGTTCAACAAAGTGTCCATGAATGATTTCGCTTATCGCTTATATCTTATCTCTAAATCGAAATACTGTTGATGACCAGTCCTTGATAATACCTCTCGGCGTGAATCAATTATAATCACCAACTAATCTCACACTTCTTTTAGCCGCTGAAACTCTTAATCTATCTCTAGGACGAGTTAGTATCCCCCAATCAAGTTGAATACCATACTTATCCCTTTCATGAATCTAACTCTCTCGATATTAGATAAATGGATTACTCACAAACTTCTCTCTCGAGCTTGAATGTAAGAACAAGGAATGGCAAAGGATAAGCAAACTTTGATCTTTTATTGCATTAGAAACAAGAAACAAAGTACAATCTCTTCTCACAAATACTTGACAACCTTCACCAAAACCCTAGGAAAACATAGAACATGATGAAGAATTGTCCCTAAACTCTCTCGGTGTAAGCCGAATCTAATTATATCGTCTATGCTCTCTAGGTCTATATCCCTAACCCCTAGGACGGCTAGGCCTTATATAGGCTTGGCCTAGGGCAAACCTTTCCTAAATAGAGTACAACTTGGAGTAGGGAACAAGTTATGTACATAGGGTAAATATTTCCAAGTTTGATCTTCTAGAAGGTTTTATCCCGCGTGACCTTGTCCTTGAGCTTTTCTTGTGTTGTTCAGCTTCGATTCTTGGGCTTCTTGCTCAGCAATGTTCTCCTCATTTTTCTCCTTCAGCTGCCAGCCATATTGCTTTTTCTCCTCTGCTGCCACGGCATCAGGTCTTGGCTCGACCATGTTCTGCTACCTCAGCAATACTTGTTCCTCCACGGATATAAAAATGCAGTAAAGTATGCCTCTTTTACAAATATATTCTTTAATGGCATAATCCCTAAATTTATCACATTAAGCCCATGCATTGGTTCAAGTTGGTGTAGAATTGATGATATGTGCCCATGAAAAGTGAAGAAAATGATAGTGAGTTGAGCACTTATCACACCCCAAACTCGAACTATTGCTTGTCCTCAAGTAAAGTAAATCATCAATTTGTCAAACTCTATTCTCTCTTGGTCTTATGCTTTCATCTATTCTCCCCACCATAACTATGTCTATTCTTTAGACTTAACCTTTCGGTTTCCTAAGGGTGTACTTAGAAGACAAGCTATAAGGCTAGTGTGTGTGTGTTTTTATGGAAAAGTTTGAATAAGGGTCTTCTTAAGATAAACTCTAAGTTTAAGACAAATAGACTTGGTTTTGGTGTACTCTTCTTATAACAACAATTCCTTGAGCCAATTTCGGTACCTCAAGTATAATGTTTTCTATTTCTTACTTCTTTATTTCTTTTGCTACTCTCTTATGCATACTAGAGCCAATTTCGGGCACCTCTAGCATGAAGAAGAGTTTTTTCTATAGCCGGTCATAGGCACCTCTAGTCACCTTTCCAAATTCTAAGTCTTTATCACCTAAGTTTATTAAAAGAATTCTTATAGCCAAACAAGTCCCAAAATTGTTTTTTTTACATTCGACCTCATAGCAAGCTTCTAAGTTTTTCTTATTAAGTATCCTAGAATCAAGTCTTCAAAATGGATCCTAACTATGCTAAGGAGAAAATTTTCTATTGCCTTTAAAAATAAACTAAGGCAATACTGATGAAGAGTAGTGCAAAAATATGGCAACAGTTTTAAGTACAGTGGTGAATATAAAACAAAAAAATTTATCACTAAAAACTTCCTTTTCATGGCAAGGCCGCGACAGTAAATAACCTCGGCAGTGGCTTTACACCCCCAAACTCAAACCAAGCATTGTCTTCAATGCTTAATTTAGGGGCAGGCAGTAAATCTGTGTCCATGATTTTTGTGCCTTTGTTTTCTAGATCTGTCCTGGCATGTTGGATGCTAGGTTCAGCAGTTGATGAGCTCTGATAAACGTAGACATCTATCTCAGCTGATAGACTGCCCATTAGTATTGGCGATCTTGGGGGGGTGCTAAAAACTTCCATTCGCTTCGAAGGTCTTCTACTGGCAGATGATGCTGCGACAGCGTCTGCTGCCCTAGATAGGCCAGCTGCGTGGAATTGCTGCGGCAGTCTGGAGGTGAAAACTGTCTCGGCCCTAGAGCTGGAGTAGTCTCTGTGTAAGGTGCTGCCGTCATAAATATGTTTGTAGGGCATTCTGGAAATTGTGCTCCTTGGTTAGGGAAGTTCTGCATCATCATCTGAGCAAGGGTGCTGTTGAAGTCTTGTTGGTATTCCATGTATCATTGCCGGCGAAGGTCCATGGCGTTTATGCTCTGAAGAATTTCCTGGTAGGGGTCTGCTGCGATAGGGGCGTCGGCAATACCTATCATCTTTGCCGTCTATTGAGCTCCGATAGTGAAGTCAGTAGTAAACTACTGTGGCGTTGCCTGGACCGGTTCTGCCTGTGTGATCTGCATCACTCTGTGGCAGAATTCTCTTGTCCATCCTTGCCTTGTTGGTGTGTATTTGTCGGTGTCTTCAACTGGTACTCCTGCAGTAATACACAAAGCAGATATTAAACATGGGAAATATAACGGTCCACGTTCCTTCTTACCACAATCATGAATTTCTCGAAGAATGATCTCTCCAACATTGATGCTCCTCTTGTTGATAATTGGTTGGATCAACACTAATCTCTTGCGGTCCACTATGCTATTGTAGGAAGTAGGGATGAGGCGTCTCTTAACGAATGTGCACCACAATTTTGCCTCAAGCTTGAGGCTTTGCCCTGTCACAAAACCTCTATGGGAACTGGTTTCCCATGGAGTATTATTGTAACAAAGGTCATATTTGATTAATTCGTAGTCTTGTGATGGTGATGTCGTCCATGAATTCGACATGCCTATCACTGATGGGGATGATTCCATAAAAATCGTTAATTACTTCTGCTTCAAGTCGGACAGGCTTGCCTCGGCAGTGGATGAAGGGATTGTCCATGCTCGGCCCATGTGCATAAAATTCCCGCACTACGGTTGCATTATCCTGGCGAGGTTGTATATAGAAGATCTCTCATTCTTGATATTTAATTTTTCCATCAAGTAGTTGTCGATGTCGAAGTTTTCCTCCTTACTGATTTAAAATCCTTGTTCTTCCCACAACTGCCGAGCGACAAAAGATTTTTTGAATCTTTCTACCACAGTGGTGGGGGCAAAGCGAGTCTATACTGCCATTAATGATTTTTAGGATTGAGAGTCTTGGTGAAGTTTTCTGAAAGATTTTAAAGAAAAATTATGAGAGTATTGTGAGATCAAGATTGTGTAGAATGCTAAAGAATTCAAGAATGCAAGAGTGAATAGTTCAAGAGAGGGATGCTGCTTATATAGGCCTTGGCATTGTGACCGTTTTAACCACTAGCCGTTTTGTAGCCATTTTGAATTTACTATCCGTTAGCAACTACTGCCGCGATAGAAAACTCGGTAGATAGTTGTTACACTGTTTTTGCTATTGGGACTTCTACAGCTTTTGACACTATTTACTGCCTCAGCAGAGTTTCTACTCTGAACTAATTCTCTTTTATTCCTGATTTTATTTTCCTAAAAAAAATTAAATAGAAATAAAAATATTAAAAAAATATTAAGGATAAAAAAATACTAAAAATAAATTAAAACTAATCCTAATATAATAAGATAGAATAGAAGGGAAAAGATTATGTTACTGGTGGAGTGCATGTAAATGTATCTCCCAAATGACTCATATCTTGTTGGCATAGATTTTCCTACTGGTGCTGGCCAATCCCTTCTTTATTTTCTGCCTCCACTTTGGATTTAATTTTCTTTCCAAATAGTCTGCCGAGCGTGCTGCCTAGGCAGGATATTCTGATATCTATATCAGTTGTCTGGAGAGCTTTGCACTCTTCTAGACCATCAAATTTTCTCAGATTATGGAATGCAATGAGTTTGACTTGCTGGTTATTGACCCTCATCGTCAACTCTCCATTCTACACATCTATTAAGGTTCGTCCAGTAGCAAGGAAAGGTCTCCCTAGGATGATTGGTTCATTTTTGTCTGTTTCACAATCAAGGACAAGGAAGTCAGCAGGGAAAATAAACTTGTCAACCCTTACCAATATGTCCTCAATTTTCTCTTCTAGATGCACATAGGATCTATTCGCAAGTTGGAGCAGCACTGTCGTAGGTTTTGCCCTTCCTATTCCAAGCTTTTGAAAGACTGATTTGGGCATGAGACTTATGCTTGCTCCTAGGTCACATAGTGCCTTTCCTTCATAATTGATACCAATCGCACAAGGTATGGTAAAGCATACAGGATCCTTTAGTTTGGGTGGCATGCGATTGTGCAGCATTGCCATGCATCCTTCAGTTGCTGCCACTGTCTCAAACTCACCTAGCTTCTTTCTCTTAGACACAATGTCTTTTAAGAATTTAGCATAGTTGGTCATCTGTTCAATTGCCTCAACAAATGGCAAGTTGATATGAACTTGCTTTAGAATATCAAGGAATTTCTTAAACTGGTGGTCCTGTTTCTGTTTTTTCAAGATTTGTGTGAAAGTTGGTGGTGATCTTATTTCATCCAAGGTCTCATTAGTTTGGAATTTAATACCTGGATCACTGTGTGTCTTGCTGTCTCAGCAGGCTTTTCAAGAGCTGCCAAACTTTCTACTGGGGTATCGTCCTTTTGTTCAGTCTGTCCAGCATCCAAATCCTCCTTGTCTGTGTCCTCCTGTATTGCTGGTGGAACTTTGGTTGCTGACTTGCCTAGTGTTTCTTTCAGTTGTAGGCCACTTCTTGTTGTGATTGCTTTGCATTGTTCATGGCCCATACCCTTAGCAACTTCAGTATTGCTAGGTAATCCCCCCCGTGGTCTACTATTTTGTCTTTGAGCGAACTGAGAAACTTGGATTTCTATTGATTTTATAGCAGCTTCCTGGTTTTGCAGCCTCATCTTTGTTCTGTTCATGAAGTCATCAGTCCTCTTTGTGAAACTCTTGTTCTCATCCATATATGATTCAGTTTTCATAATAAATACCTTAAGAGTATTCTCTAATGAGTTCATAGGCTGATGATGATGATGCATCTACTGCTGCGGTAGTGAATGATACACTTGCTACTGCGGCAGTGTATGTTGATAACTTGAGGTTTGGTTGATGGGGTTCAAGGCATTATTAGGATTGCTCCATGAAAAGTTTGGGTGCCTTTTCCAAGCCGGATTGTATGTATTTGGCATCATGTTGTTATTTCGGTTGTAGTTTCCCACATAAAAGCCAGTTTCCTCGTCTTGCATATACTCAAAAGAATTTATAGCTTTTACCTCATGAGTATTTTGTTGTACTTGCATGTTCTGAACCATTTTTGTCAAAGATGCCAACTGTGCTGCCACTGAATTGTTGGTTTCTAGTTCATTCACTGTGGCTTGGCGTCTTAATCCTCCTCGCCTAGATGTAGGAAATTAGAAATCGTTCCTTGCGAGTTTGTTCAGAATTTCTATAGCTTCTTCTGGGGCTTTGTCAAGGAGTGTGTCATTTGCTGAGGCATCCAACATCATCCTTGTCGAGGCATTGGTTCGTCATCAGCCTGTCTAAAAGAAGTAATCTCATTACGGATTCAATCATATAAATTTATAGGGTTAAATCGCGTAATGAATTCTCGGTAGAGTTCACTCCAAGATCCAATTGAAACTGCCGGAATGCTATTCAACCAGGTTTTGTCCCTATCTCTCAGTGAATAGGGGAAGAGTTTCAGCCTCAAAATGTCTTCATGAACTCCTTAGATTTTGAAAGAGTTGCATACTGCCATGAAGGATTTGAGATGTTGTCTGACATCTTCTGTTGCAGCCCCACTGAATTGTCCAATAGTATTAAGCAAATTGAACATCAAAGGTTTGAGTTCAAAGTGGGTTGCCTCAATTTCTGGTGTAACAACTCCAGGGTTCAATCCATTCAAATCTTCCACCAAAAAACTCTAACAGTTAGCTGCCTCGATAGTGGTTGCGACAATGGCTGCTGTTGATGGCCTCCAATGCCTTCAGGTATGTCCTGATTTCTTGGATTCACTGTCATGGCTCCTTGGATCTGTCTTCTCAGCCTCTAATAAGTTCTTTTGATTTATGGGTCAATTTCGTGCAGTGGATTACTAGGTTTGGCCCTAGTCATACACCAAAAACCAAATAAAAATTTAAAATAAAAATAACTAATACTAAAAAAAAGCAAGAAAATAAATAAAAAAATTAGTTTCTAATCCCCGACAACGGCGCCAAAAACTTGATGCATGCTGAATATACACAATTAAGTGCAAGTGAACACGTCGTCAAGTAATAAAGTGATAAGTATTTATCGAATATCGTCTCAACAAGGATTGATATACTTAATATGTTTCCTTTGGTCTTCTTGCTTCTGTAAAAGAAAAGTAAAAACAAAGATAAGTTGAATATTAATTTAAACTAAATAAAATAACTAAATAAAGAGAAATATGAGAGAGATGTAGGGTTGAATCCAGTTGTGTTGTATTGTGGATTTGATTGATCCGCTTATGTTCCAATGCAATTACAATGCACTACCTCGGCAGTACTGCAGATACTGTCTCAGCAGCGACAATGTTTCCTATCGTGACAATCTCTTGCTCTTGGGCAGAACTGTCAAAGTTCAGCAAATTATCCTTAAATGATTTCGCTTATCTCTAAGTCGAAATACTGTTGATAACCAGTCCTTGATAATACCTCTCGACGTGAATCAATTATAATCACCAACTAATCCCACACTTCTTTTAGTCGCTTAAACTCTTAACCTATTTCTAGGACGAGTTAGTATCCTCCAATCAAGTTGAATACCGTACTTATCTCTTTCGTGAATCTAACTCTCTCGATATTAGATAAATTGATTACTCACAAACTTCTCTCTCGAGCTTGAATGTAAGAACAAGGAATGGCAAAGGATAAGCAAACTTCGATCTTTTATTGCATTAGAAACAAGAAACAAAGTACAATCTCTTCTCACAAATACTTGACAACCTTCACCAAAACCCTAGGAAAACATAGAACATGATGGGAAGAATTGTCCCTAAACTCTCTCGGTGTAAGCCAAATCTAATTATATCGTCTATGCTCTCTAGGTCTATATCCCTAACTCCTAGGACGGCTAGGCCTTATATAGGCTTGGCCTAGGGCAAACCTTTCCTAAATAGTGGAGTAGGGAACAAATTATGTACATAGGGTAAATATTTCTAAGTTTGATCTTCTAGAAGGTTTTATCCCGTGTGGCCTTGTCCTTGGGCTTTTCTTATGTTGTTCAGCTCCAATTCTTGGGCTTCTTGCTCAGCAACGTTCTCCTCTTTTTTCTCCTTCAGCTGCCAGCCATTTGCTTTTTCTCCTCTGCTGTCGCGGTATCAGGTCCTGCCTCGGTCACATTCTTCTGCCTCGGTAATACTTGTTCCTGCACATATATGAAAATGCAGTAAATTACGCATTTTCTACAAATATTAAGCCTATGCATTGGTTCAAGTGGGTGTAGAATTGATGATAAAGCCCATAAAAAGTGAAGAAAGTGATAGTGAGTTGAGTACTTATCAATGTGCAGGATGTGTTCGTCGGGGAATGCGTCTTGTATTTCTTCTAGTAGGTTATTTTTCTCTCCAACTTCTAATCTGAAAAGATGATCGGCTACATGGTTTTCCGTACCTCTTCTGCCCTCGATTTCTACATCAAATTCTTGCAAAAGAAGGATCCACCTAATCAGTCTGGGCTTGGCATCCTTCTTTGAGAATAGGTACTTGATTGTCGAATGGTTAGTGTGGACAGTCACTTTTGTTCCGATAAGGTAGGATTGAAACTTGTCAAAGGCAAAGACCACTACTAGTAATTCCTTCTCCGTGGTGGTGTAATTGATCTGGGCATCATTGAGGGTTTTACTAGCATAGTAGATGACATGGAATAAGTTGTTCTTTCTCTGCCCAAGTGCTGCCCCGACAGCATGTTCACTTGCATCACACATTATTTCAAATGGCAGAGCCCAATCTGGTGGGACTACAATTGGTGCTGTAATCAACTTCTCTTTGAGGGCCTCGAATGCTTCAGTGTATTCCTTCCTAAATTCAAATTTCCTATCATGTTCAAGCAAGTTACACAGAGGTTTAGAAATTTTTGAAAAATTAGAAATAAACCTCCTGTAAAATCTTACTTGACACAAGAAACTTTGAACTCCTTTGACTGAAATTGGTGGAGGCAATTTCTTTATCACATCTATCTTGGCCTTGTCAACTTCGATTCCTTGTGATAAGATTTTGTGGCCCCAAACTATGCTTTCATTCACCATAAAATGGCATTTTTCCAAATTGAGAACTAAATTGGATTCCTCACATCTTTGCAACACCTTTTCTAAATTGACGAGCAGTGAGTGAAGTTGTCTTCAAAGACTGAAAAATCATCCAAGAATATCTCTAGGAAGTCCTCTACCATGTCAGAAAAAAATTCCATCATACATCTTTGAAAATTTGTCGGGGCATTGTAGAGGCCGAACAAAATTCTTCTAAATGCATATATCCCATACAGGCAGATAAAAGTGGTTTTTGCATGGTCTTTTGGGTCTACGGCAATCTGATTATAACCTAAGTAACCATCAAGAAAACAGTAGAAAGGTTTACCAGTAAGTCTATCAAGCATTTCGTCAATGAAGGGCAACTAGAAATGATCCTTATTTGTTGCCTTATTTAATTTGCGGTAATCCATACAAACCCTCCAACCGATCACAGTCCTGGTTGGGATCAACTCATTGTTCTCATTCGTTATTACGGTCATTCCACCTTTCTTGGGTACACATTGTACCGGGCTTACCCATGCACTGTTAGAGATAGGGTAGATTATTCCGACATCAAGCCATTTGATTATTTCCTTACGTACTACCTCCTTCATGGCATGTTTAAGTCTCCTCTAGGCCTCAACAGTGGGCTTATGATCTTCCTCTAAAAGGATTTTGTTCATATAAATGGGTGGGCTTATTCCGTTCAAGTCATCAATTGACCACCCAATTGCTTTCTGATACTGTCGCAACAACTCTATCAAGCTGTATTCTTGTTTTGGCTGCAACTCAGAAGAAATAATTACGAACATTCTTTGGTTGGTTCCCAATAAACATATTTTAATTTTTTAGGTAAATGTTTTAATTCGATAACCAATGGTTCCTTACTTGAAGGTTTTTCATCCTTACCTGGATAATCTAGTGGTTCGAAGTACTTACCTGGAAGGTGTGCTGTCTAGTTGGCTTCCTCAATCTCTTGTGTTTCAAAATTGTCCAAAACTCTGTTGTAGTAGTCATCAACTGAACTGCCAGGGTAGATCTGTGATATATTGTCGAAACTGCTACCTAGGCAGTAGTTGCTGAGACAGGGTATTGCGTTGTCTGCATCTGTAGTGTAGATAACCTGACACTCCTTTGGATCATCATGTCTTTTCAGAATCTAGAAAATATTTAGTTTGGCTTGTTGGTCGTTAACCCTAATTATCAATTCTCCTTTTTCCACATCAATAAGAGTACGTCCAGTAGCTAGAAAAGGTCTCCCCAGGATGATCGGTGCATTATCATCTACTTCACAATCAAGAACAAGAAAGTAAGCTGGAAAAATAAATTTATCCACTATTAACAATATGTCCTCGATCTTTCCTTCAGATTGCACATACGATCTATCTACCAATTGGAGAATCAAGGTTGTAGGTTTTGCCCTTCCTATTCCAAGCTTTTGGAAAACGAATTCCAGCATCAAGTGTATGCTTGCTCCGAGATCACATAAGGCCTTTCCTTCATAGTGGCTTCCTATCACACATGGTATAGTGAACCATCCAAGATCCTTCAATTTAGGGGGCATATGATTATGAAGCATGGCCATGCATCCTTCGACTGCGAAAACCGTCTCAACCTCACCATGCCTTCTTCTTTTGAATATAATGTCTTTTAAGAATTTGGCATAATTTAGCATTTGTTCTATTGCCTCAACTAATGGAAAATTAATGCGGACTTGCTTCAAGATGTCTAGGAACTTTTTAAATTGATAATCCTGCTTCTGCCTTTTCAGCCTCTGTGGAAAAGGTGGTATGGGTCGCATTTCCTTTAGTGTCTCATTACTCTAGAATTTAATGTCTGGTACCACTGGTTCTCCTGCTGTGGCGGCAGCTTGGCGTGGGACTGCCGATTTCTCTACCAAGGCAGTGCCTTCTACTGGCTTGATTTGTCTGCTATGACATGATCACTTAGTTCAGCATCTAAGTCCTCTATCTGGTTCTTCTTGTTCAATTAGTGGGGCTTTGTCTACTGAACTACTTGGTATCTCTTTAAGTTTTAAGCCACTCCTGGTGGTGATTGCCTTACATTGTTCATGACCCATTCCCCTTACAACTTCAGTATTGCTAGGTAATCCTCCTTGTGGTCTAGTATTTAGATTTTGAGCGAACTGCCCAACTTGAGTTTCCAGTATTTTAATGGTTGCCTCTTGGTTTTGCAACCTCATCTCAGTTCTATTTATGAATGCATCGATTCTCTTAATGAAATTACTATTCTCAACCATGTATGATTCTGTTTTCATCATAAAGGCTTTAAGAGAATTTTCCAATGAACTTTCAGGCTGCTGTTGAGGCATCTGCTACTGCAGTAGTGGTTGTTGTACCTACAGCGACGACGAATGTTGCATTGGTATTGTTTGCTGGAAGCCTGAGGGTTGAATAGTCAGATTCAGAGCATTGTTAGGATTACTCCATAAGAAATTTGGATACCTTTTCCATCCTAGATTATATGTATTGGACATCACGTTGTTGTTCCGGTTGTAGTTTCCCACAAAAAGACTAGATTTCTTATTCTGCATGCATTCAGAAGAGCTATGGTTACCTCCACATAAATTACAGAAAGAATCTATTACCTTGACTTTATGGGTATTATTTTGCATTTGCATATTCTGAATCATGTTAGTAAGAGAGGCCAATTGTGTTGCCACTGAATTGGATGTTTCTAACTCATGTACTGCGGCTTGGCGTCTCACCTCTCCTCGCCTAGATGTAGGGGATTGAAAATCATTCTTTGCAAGTTTGTTCAAAATTTCTATTGCTTACTACGATGGTCTGTCGAGGAGTGTCCCATTGGCAGAGGCATCTAGCATCATCCTTATTGGGGCATTGGTTGCATTGTAAAACATAGTTACTTGTGTCCACAATGAAAATCCATGCAAAGGACACTTGTGTAGTAGCTCCCTATATCGCTCTCATACCTCATACATCGATTCATCATCTGTCTACCGAAAAGAAGTAATTTCATTATGTATACGATCATATAGATTAGTAAGATTGAAATGTGTAATGAAATCACGATATAGTTCACTCCAAGATCCTATAGATCCTGTTGGAATGCTATTTAACCAGGTCTTTGCCCTATCCCTCAGTAAATAGGGAAACAGTTTCAGTCTCAGAATATCTTCATGGACTCCTTAGATTTTAAATGAATTACAGATCTCCATGAATGATTTGAGGTGCTTCCTGGAATCTTCAGTTAATGACCCACCAAACTTTCCAATGGTATTGAGAATATTAAACATAACAGGTTTTAGTTCAAAGTAGGCTGCTTCGGTTTCTGATGTAACAACTCCTGGATTTAACCCGTTCAAATCCTCTTTCAGGAAATCTCGAACTATAAATTGTCGCGGTAGTGGAGGCGGCGGAAGTCCTCCATTGCCAATGGGTTAGTTTTGTTCTACTGGGTTATCTGCATTAACTACTCGTATTTTTCTTATCAACCTTTGACGAGTGCGTTCAATCTCTAGATCTAACTCATACAAAGGATTGCTTGGGTTTGCCCTGGTCATACACTAGTAAAAACCGAAGTTTAATAAAACTAACTAAAATGTGAGTAAATAAAGATAACAAAAAAATTTAGTTGTCACTCCCTGACAACGGCGCCTAAAACTTGTTGCGTGTAGAAAGAGTTGCGTATTTGCGCAAGTAATAAAGTGATGAATATAGAGTATCATCTTTACATGGATTGGTGTACTTAATATTTTTTCCTTTTCTCTTCTCGCTCTACAAAAGATAAAATAAAATCACAGATTAATTTGATTGTTCTGAACTAAACTAAAACAACTTAAATAATAAAAAGAAAACAGAGAGTGGAGATAAAATCATATTGAGGGAATGACTAAGATCCAGTTATGTTGTATTATGGATTCAATTGACATGTTTATGTTTAATACAATTATATAACACTGTCTTGGCAGAACTGTAGTTTTATTGCCTCGACAGTGAAGGGTCATGTCCGTCGCAGCAATCCCTTGCTCTTGGGTGGATTTTTACCAAGGTTCGGCAAAGTGTCCTCTGATGACTCCATTTATCCCTAAGTCGAAGTACTGTTGATGACTACTCCTTGATGATACCTCCCGACGTGAATCAATTGTAACCATCAACCAATCTCACACTTCTTTTAGCCGCTGAAACTTTAACCTATCCCTAGGCCGAGTTAGTATTTTCTATCTAGAAAAATACCGTACTTATTCCTTTCGTGAATCTAACTCTTCCGATATTAGATAAATAAATCTCTCACAAACTTCTCTCTCGAGCTTGAATGTAAGAACAATGAATAACAAAGAATAAGCAAACCTTGATATTTTATTGCATGAAACAGGAAAACAAAGTACAATTTTCTCCTACAGATACTCGACAACTTTCACCTAAGACCTAGAAGAAATTAGAACATAATGAAACAAAGAAAACTCTAAGGTCTAGGGTGAACTCTCCTCCCTTTTCTTTTTGGACGAAACCTCCTTTATATAGGCTAGAATTAGGGCAACAACGATCTTGGAAAAGAAGTAAAGTTGGTTTAGACGATTAGGGCAACCTCAGCCTTGTAGAAGAAGTCAAGTTGGTTTGGACGTTGCTTTCCTTAAAGAGGTGAATCTCTTTAATTTAATTCTTTCCAACTTTACCCCGCCTTTTCAAAATCCAATTGCCACGCAAAGTCTCTAGAAAAATCCAGGTTTTTATTCTCTTCAAATCGATCACCACTTTGACTTTTGGTATTATGGAAGTCCCTGCCTCGATAGGTTGCATCTACTGCCCCGGCATGTTAAGTCCCTCAGCTTCCATTAGTAGAAGCTCCCATTTGTGGCTGGTTCGATCAGGGTTTGCTTCATAATCTATTTCCCTATTGATGCGTGTAATAAAAGCGCAATTGAGTGCAAGTGTACACGTTGTCAAGTAATAAAATGATAAGTATATCGTGTATCGTCTCCACAGGGATTGGTATACTTAATATGTCTCCCCTTGTTCCCTTGCTCTTGAAAATAAAGTAAAAACACAGATAAATTGATTTATTTAACTAACTAAATAATTAAATAAAAAAACATAAAATAAAAGGTTGAGAATGATTATAGAGAAAGCAGGTAGGATCCAATTGCGTCAATTAGTGGATTCAGTTGATCTTCTTGTCCAATGCAATCACACAACACTGCTTCAATAGTACTGCAGATACAACCTCGACAGTATTGGTGTTCTCTGCCGCAACAATCTCTTGCTCTTGGGCAGAGGTATCAAAGTTCAGCAAAGTGTCCGTAAGTGACTTCGCTCATCTTTAAGTCAGAGTGTTGTTGATGACTGGTCCTTGACGATACCTCTCGACGTAAATCAACGATAACCACCAACCAATCTAACACTTCTTTTAGCTGCTGAAACTCTTAACCTATCTCTAGGCCGAGTTAGTGTCTACAACATCGTACTTATCCCTTTCGTGAATCTACACCTCTCGATGCAAGATAAATAAATTACTTACAAACTTCTCTCTCGAGCTTGAATGCAAGAACAAGGAATGGCAATAGGATAAGCAAACTTTGATATTATTATTGCATAAGAACAAAGAAACAAGAATCAATTTCCTCTCACTAATATCGACAACCTTCACCTATCCCTAAGAAATTTAGAACATATTGTCGTTTAGGTACAATTCTTAGGGAGAAAGGTTTTCTCTAAAAATCGTCTCTCTTAAACAATGTGGCCAGCTATGGTATATATAGTCTTAACCTAGGGCAAACCTTTCCTAAATAGACTTCAACTTGGAGTAAGGAACAAGTCTTCTTCAAGGGATCTGATATTTCCAAGTTTTCCGCTTTCTAGAAGGGTTTTCCCGCTTGGTCTTTGACTTAGGCTTTTAATGCGCTAGCCTGGTCCAATCAGTGCGCTACATCTTCTAGAATATTCTCTATATTTTTATCTTTCATTGCGCCTCCATTGTTGGTGCTACCACACTAGATTCTGCCGCGGCCTTGTCTTTTGCCTCGGCCTCAACATTGCTTCACTACCGCTTCTACCCTAGATATTCCTGCATGTACAGAATATGTAATAATATCTGAATTCTCTACAAATATTAACTTTGTAAGTAATGATAACGGAATATCCAGTATTTGCACAAAGAGTCCATATTTCAGTTCAAGTTAGTGTATAATAGATGCATAAAGTACCATGAGAAGGGTAGTAAATAACTACCTTTTAGGCACCCATGAAATACCCCCAAACTCTAACTATTGCTTGTCCTCAAGCAATGCAAAACATCAAATTGTCGAACCTTACTTCCCTTTGGTCTTACTCTTCCATCTATTCTCCCCACCATGGTCATGTCTATCTTTTCGTTTTAGCCATTAGTTTACCCAAGGACTTTTACTAAGAAACAAACTATAAGGCTAGGTGAGTGTGTGCGTTTTATGTACAAGGCTGATTCAAGGCTTTCTTAGATAAACTCTAAGTTCAAGATAAATAGAATCTTAGACTAAAGCTGTCTCCTTAAAACAACAAGTCTTGAGCCAATTTCAGGCAACTCAAGATATGCGTTTTCTATTTTCTTCTTTTTCTTATTTTTTTCTTATTAACCACTTATTTAGCATACTAGAGCCAGTTTCGGGCACCTCTAGCACGAAGGAGAGCAAAACTAGAGCCAGTGATAGGCACCTCTTGTTATTTTTCCAAAAGGTTCTAAGTCTTTATCACCTAAGTTTATTAAAAGAACTCCTAAATCAAACAAGTCCAAAAAGTGTTTATTTTCTTTCTAACCTTAAAGAAAGCTTCTAAGTTTTATTCCATGAGTATCCTATGGTTATCCCTTCAAAACAGAACTTGGCCATGGTAAGGAGAAAGATTTCTATAGCCTTAAAGGAGTAAACTAAAGTAAAGCTGATGTAGAGCAGTGCAAGATTACAAACAGAAATTCAAGAAAAGAGAATATTGTAAAAAAAATCAGAAAAAATTTACTCCCTTTTCATGGTAATGTCGCGGCAGTGGGTAGCCTCGGTAGTGCTTCTACACCTACAATCTCCCCCAAACTCAAATCGAGCATTGTCCTCAATACTTAAAATATACAGCATGCAAAAGAAAACAAGGATAGTAAAGCAACAAGAATTAAAGAGATTTTGATTGTGATTCATAAGAGCTGCTGGAAATAGCTGCCCTCCTAGGTTATTCTGGCGATGCTTTCTATCTTGATCCTTATCCTAGTGATTGCTGTGTTTTTTCTTACCGGGGCGGCTATACTCTGGTGGATGTTTGTTTCTGTAGTGGGGCCGTAACTTCATCTTATTCTTATTCTTCGTCTGTATGCATCACCTCTGTTTCTCCTATTGACTCAGCAGTTGGTGTACTTTCTTGGGCATGAGATGAGCTCTCATGGACATACTCATCAATCTGTCTAGAGAGACTATCTTCAGAGAAACTATCTATGGGGATAGGACTCTATAGTGGAGAGTTGAAGACAACTCTCCTTTTTTATGGCCGCCTACTGCTGGATGATGCGGTGGCCATGCCCGCGGGTCTGGATGAACCGACATCGTGAAACTGTTGTTATGGCCTGGTGGTAAAGAATGGTCTAGGCCCTGGGGCAGGTGTTGTTTCTGTGTAAGGTGCGGCAATAACAAAAATGTTGGGAGGGAATTCTGGAAACTGCATCCCATGGGTTGGAAAATTCTGGATCAGCATGTTGGCAAGAGTGTTGTTGAAATCTCTCTAATATTCCACATATCTTTGCTGGCGCAAGTCCATGTCTGACATCCTCTGCAAAATCTCCTGATATGAATCTGCTGCGGCAGTGGCTTGGGAATTGTCAGGTGCTTCTGTCGTATACTGTCCTTCGGCAGTAAAGTCGATAGTGAATTGTTGAGGTGTTTCCTGCACTGGGTCTGCTTGGGTGATCTGCATCACTCTGTGACAGAATTCTCTTGTCCAGCCTTGCCTTTGTGTTGTGTATTCATCGATTTCTTCTATAGGGACACATGCAGCAATGCATAAGGCAGAGATTAAACTAGGGAAATATAATGGACCTCGTTCTTTCTTACCGCAATCATAAATTTCTTGAAGAATGATCTCTCCAACATTGACGGTTCTTTTGTTGATGATTGAATGAATGAGCAACAATCTTTTTCTATCAAATGTGCTATTGTGGGAGGTGGGCATGAGGCGTCGTTTGACAAATGTGCACCAAAGCTTGGCTTCTGGTTTAAGGCTGAGCCTTGTTACACAACCCCTATGGGCACCGGTTCCCATGGAGTGTTGTCGTAGCAAATTTCGTCCTTAATGGCCGTGTAATCCTCGGTATTGGCTGCAAATTCACCATGTTCATCGCGTATGGGGATAAGGCCGTAGTAATCGTTGATTGCCTCGGCATCAAGCTTTATTGGTTTACCCCGATAGTAGACGAACAACGTTTCCTTGTTCGGGTAATGCGCATAAAATTCTCTCACAATTGTGGCATTTGCTATGGGAGGTTGGAGGAAAATTTTTTCCTAATCTTGGTCTTCGATCTTGTCGAACAAGAATGGGTCGATGTCATAGTTTTCTTTAATGGTGTGCTAGAATCCTTGTTCCTCCTATAACTGTCGTGCAATGAAAGACCTTTGGAATCGTTCTGCTACGTTGCTATTGGCAAAGCGTTTGTATGCTGCCATGGAGGATTCAAATGTTGATGAGATGTTCTTGAAAATAAGCTGTAAGAATGCGGGTAAAAATGCAGGGAGTTCTGAAAATTTCAAGAGATTAGAAAGATTGTTCAAGAAAGTAAAATTAGCACGAATGCAAGAGTAAATAATGCATTGCAATGAGTCTGCTTATATAGGCTGTAAAAACATGACTGTTAAAAATACTAGTCGTTAGGCATTTACTGCCTTGATGCATAGTTACTGTCGCGGCGGGTTTCTCAGCAAAGAGCCGTTACAATGTTTCTGCCCCTTAGGAATTCTGCGGCTCTGACACAGTGCACTGTCGCGGTAGTAGTCTTCCTACTGGGGCATAATTTTTCCTGCATTCATAGCTTTATTTATTCTAAAAAGAAAAGACAGAAAAACATGAAATACTGAAAATAAAGCATAACAATATAAAATATTGAAAATAATAATATATAAACTAATCCTAATATAATAAGTAAACTGGAAGGGAAGAGATTATGTTACTTGTGGAGTGCATGTGAATGCATCTTCCACTTTTATTATCTCTTTCCGGCCCGTATCTTTCTTCATGAGTTAGCCAGCCCCTTTAGTGCATTCGGCTTCTCCTTTGGGTTTTATTCGTTTACCGAACAGTCTGTTGAGCGTGCTACCCAGGCAGGATGTTTAGTACCCTGATTCAGTTTATGGAGAGCCTTACATTCTGCTAGAGCGTCTGAGTGTGTAAGATTATGGAAGGCGTTCAACTTGACTTGTTGATCATTTATACGCATTGTGAGCTCGCCATTTTCCACTTTGATGATGGTGCGTCCAGTAGCAAGGAAAGGTCGACCCAATATGATTGGTGCATTGTCGTCGGCCTCACAGTCAAGGACAAGAAAGTCGGCAGGAAATATAAACTTGTCAACCTTCACCAGAATATCCTCAATTTTGCCTTCAGGATGCACATAGGACCGATCCGCAAGTTAGAGCAGTACTGTTGTTGGTTTTGCCTGTCCTATTCCAAGTTTTTGAAAAACTGATTTAGGCATAAGGTTGATGCTTGCTCCCAAGTCGCATAGGTCTTTTCCTTTATAACCATACCCAATCGCATAGGGGATTGTGAAGCATCCAGGATCCTTTAGTTTGGGCGGCATGCGATTATGCAACATGGCCATACAACCTTTAGTGGCTACCACTGTTTCAAATTCTCCTAGCCTTCGTCGTTTGGATACTATGTCCTTTAAAAACTTGGCATAGTTGGGCATTTGTTCAATAGCCTCAACTAGTGGCAAGTTGATATGGACCTGCTTCAAGATGTCTAGGAATTTCTGAAATTGGTGGTCTTGTTTGTGCTTCTTTAGCCTCTGTGGGAAAGGAGGTGGTGGTCTGATATCCTTCATGTTTCCTTGGATATTGAGTTTAATACCTGGGGTAAATTTATCTGCAGTTGCCTCGGCAGGTGGTTCTGATACTGCTGGTTTTGCTACCGGGACAGTGCTTTCAGCAGGGTTCTGCTCAGCTTCTGAGTCCTCATGATGTTGCTTTTCTGGTTGGACTCTATCGGTTGAGGTCCCTTCTTTATCTTTTAATTGTAGGCCACTTCGTGTTGTGATAACCTTGCATTGCTCGTGGCCTAATACCTTAGCAACTTCAGTATTGCTAGGTAACCCCCCTGGTGGTCGAGTGTTTTGTTGTTGGGCAAATTGACCAACTTGGGTTTCTAGAGATTTTATTGCGGCTTCCTGGTTCTGCAGTCTCATCTCAGTTCGGTTCATGAAGTCATCAGTACGCTTCATGAAACGGCTATTCTCCATCATGTAAGCATCAGTCTTTGTCATAAAAGCCGTGAGAGAATCTGCCAAGGCATTCAGAGATTGTTGCTATTGTACCTGCTACTGTGGCATGGGTTGCTGAGTGTGCTGCTACGGTAGGTTTTAGCTTTGATGCTGGAATCCAGGGGCTTGAGTAATTGGATTTAAGGCATTGTTAGGGTTACTCCATGAAAAGTTTAGATGCCTTTTCCAGGATGGGTTGTAGTTGTTGGACATCATTGGATTGTTTCTGTTATAGTTTCGAACATATAGGTTGGTCTCCTCATCTTGCATGTAATCCGATGAGTTAACTGCCTTAACCTCATGTATGTTTCTCTGGGCTTGCATGTTCTGAACCATCTTGGTCAGAGAAGCCAATTGTGCTGTCACCGAACTGGATGTATCTAATTCATGGGCTGTGGCATGATGTCTCATTCCTCCTCGCCTTGATGTGGGAAATTGGAAATCGTTCCTTGTGAGTTTGTTCAGAATCTCAATGGCCTCCGCGGGTGCTCTGTCCAAAAGTGTCCCATTTGCGAAGCATCTAGCGTCATCCTTGTGGAGGCATTGGTAGCATTATAAAACATGAAGACTTGCGTCCACAAGGGAAAACCATGTAGTGGGCATTTGTTTAGTAATTCTCTGTAGTGTTCCCATGCCTCATACATCGGTTCATCTTCATCTTGCCGGAATGATGTGATTTCATTACGGATGCGATCGTAGAGATTTGTCGGATTAAACCTCGTAATGAATTCTCGGTAGAGTTCCTCCCAAGATCCTATGGATCCTGCAGGGATACCATTCAATCAAGTTTTCGCCCTATCCCTCAGTGAATAGGCGAACAATTTTAATTGCAAAATATCTTCATGGACTCCTTGAATCTTGAAAGAGTTGCACACTTCCATGAAAGATTTAAGATGTTGCCTTGTATCTTCAGTAGCAGACCCACTAAACTGTCCAATTGTATTCAACATGTTGAACATCACTGGTTTGAGCTCAAAGTGAGTTGCTTCGATTTTTGGGGTGACTACGCCAGGGTTGAGTCCATTTAGATCTTCCACCAGATAGTCTCTAACAGTGGACTGCCTTGGCAATGGCTACGGCATTGCTGGCGGCAGTACGTAATGATCAACATGTGGAATTTGTCCTCTTGGTGGATTATCTATGACTAGGAACAGATTGCGTCTCAGATGATGTCTAGTGCGTTCAATCTCAAGATCTAACTCGTACAATGGACCACTCGGTTTTGTCCTGATCATAAACCAAATAAATCAAAGTTAGTAAAAAAATAAAATAAATAAATAGAATTAAAGTTAGATAAAGAATAGTTAAAGAGCAAGAAAATAAAGAGAAAAAAATTTAGTTGTCAATCCCTGGCAACGGCGCTAAAAAACTTGATGCGTGTAATAAAAGCGCAATTGAGTGCAAGTGTACATGTCACCAAGTAATAAAATGATAAGTATATCGTGTATCGTCTCCATAGGGATTGGTATACTTAATATGTCTTCCCTTGTTTCCTTACTCTTTAAAATAAAGTAAAAACACAGATAAATTAATTTGTTTAACTAACTAAATAATTAAATAACAAAACATAAAATAAAAGGTTGAGAACGATTATAGAGAAAGCAGGTAGGATACAGTTGCGTCAATTAGTGAATTCAATTGATCTTTTTCTTGTCCAATGCAATCACATAACACTGCTTCGACAGTACTGCAGACACAACCTCGGCAGTATTGGTGTTCTCTGCCGTGGTAATCTCTTGCTCTTGGGCAGAGGTATCAAAGTTCAACAAAGTGTTCGTAAGTGACTCCGCCAACCAATCAACGATACCTATTGGCGTAAATCAACGATAACCACCAATCAATCCAACACTTCTTTTAGCTGCTGAAACTCTTAACCTATCTCTAGGCCGAGTTAGTTTCTACAATACCGTACTTATCCCTTTCGTGAATCTACACCTCTCGATGCTAGATAAATAGATTACTTACAAACTTCTCTCTCGAGCTTGAATACAAGAACAAGGAATGGCAATAAGATAAGCAAACTTTGATATTATTATTGCATAAGAACAAAGAAACAAGAATCAATCTCCTCTCACTAATATCGACAACCTTCACCTATCCCTAAGAAATTTAGAACATATTGTCGTTTAGGTACAATTCTTAGGGAGAAAGGTTTTCTCTAAAAATTAGCTCTCTTAAACAATGTGGCCGGCTAGGGTATATATAGTCTTAACTTAGGGCAAACCTTTCCTAAATAGACTTCAACTTGGAGTAAGGAACAAGTCTTCTTCAAGGGATCTGATATTTCTAAGTTAGCCGCCTTCTAGAAGGGTTTTCCTGCTTGGTCTTTGACTTGGACTTTTAATGCGCTAGCTTGGTCCAATCAGTGCGCTGCATCTTCCAGAATATTCTCTATATTTTTATCTTTCATTGCGCCTCCATTATTGGTGTTGCCACATTGGATTCTATCGCGGACTTGTCTTTTGTCTCGGCCTCAACATTGCTTCACTGCCGCTTCTGCCCTGGATATTCCTGCATGTACAAAATATGTAATAATATCTGTATTCTCTATAAATATTAACTTTGTAAGTAATGATAACGAAATATTCAGTATTTGCGCAAAGAGTCCATATTTCAATTCAAGTTGATGTATAATAGATGCATAAAGTACCATAAGAAGGGTAGTAAATAACTGCCTTTTAGGCACCCATCAAATACCCCCAAACTCTAACTATTGCTTGTCCTCAAGCAATGCAAAACATCAAATTGTCGAACCTTACTCCCCTTTGGTCTTACTTTTCCATCTATTCTCCCCACCATGGTCATGTCTATCTTTCCGTTTTAGCCATTAGTTTACCCAAGAACTTTTACTAAGAAACAAACTATAAGGCTAGGTGAGTGTGTGCGTTTTATGGACAAGGCTGATTCAAGGCTTTCTTAGATAAAATCTAAGTTTAAGACAAATTGAATCTTGGACTAAAGTTGTCTCCTTAAAACAACAAGTCTTGAGCCAATTTCGGGCACCTCAAGATATGCGTTTTCTATTTTCTTTTTTTTCTTATTTTTTTCTTATTAACCACCTATTTAGCATACTAGAGCCAGTTTCGGGCACCTCTAACACGAAGGAGAGCAAAACTAGAGCCAGTGATAGGCACCTCTAGTTATTTTTCCAAAAGGTTCTAAGTCTTTATCACCAAAGTTTATTAAAAGAACTCTTAAATCAAACAAATCCAAAAAGTGTTTATTTTCTTTCTAACCCTAAAGAAAGGTTCTAAGTTTTATTCCATGTACAGTATATGTAATAATATCTGCATTCTCTATAAATTTTAACAGTAGTGATAACAGAATATCCAATATTGTGTAAAGAGTCCATATTTCAGTTCAAGTTGGTGTATAATAGATGCATAAAGTACCATGAGAAGGTAGTAAATAACTGTCTTTTAGGCACTCATTATCGCGGCCTTGTCTTCTACCACACTGGATTCTGCCGCGACCTTGTCTTCTACCTCGGTCTCAATATTGCTTCACTGCCGCTTCTTCCCTGGATATTCCTACATGTACATAATATGTAATAATATCTACATTCTCTATAAATATTAACTTTATAAGTAATGATAACGGAATATCCATTATTTACGCAAAGAGTCCATATTTCAGTTTAAGTTGGTGTATAATAGATGCATAAAGTACCATGAGAAAGGTAATAAATAACTGTCTTTTAGGCACCCATCACCTATGTTTGCTCGTTGCCCTTTACTGCTTTCCAGGCTTCCTTATCATGTTGTTGTGACCCTAGAGTTCGGTTACTGCCCCAGCCCAAGTCTACCAACAAATGTACAAAGATGCATTAAATTCTACATTTTCCATAAATATCATCCTTATGTATCACAAAGGCCAAGTATCAAAATATCACACATTAGGCCCGTGCAGTAGTCCAAGTGGGTGTAGATTAAGTAATTCATGTCCATGAAAAATGTAAAAAATAAGTCTTTTGAGTACTTATCATTGCTTTTGATGGGCTTACCATTGGTTTTTTGGCAGAGCGTGATGGTTGGAATAGGATGGGAGTGAGATACTACTTTGAATCATCCTCTGTATCAATATTGATCAGGGAGGTTGTTGTGGTAGAACCAGAAGCTTTCCTCTTTTTGCCACTTTTAGGAGCTATGTAGTCCTTCACTGTTTGCATTAAGGAGTCCATTTCATCGGAAGAACTGCTACAATCAAGGGGACTAGAGACTTCTGATCTAGCAACTTTCTTTGTTGTTTCTTCCCTCAAGGATGCGTCTGCTGAGTTGACAAAAAATGGTTCTGTTGCAGCGGCGGTAGTTGTAGTCGTAGGGGATAGGGGTACATTTACATAAGCAGTGTTTGATTTAGTTGGGGCAGTAGGTTTTTGTTGTGGCATGTCAAGGTTGAATATGAATTCGGGGAATACATTCGAAAAATTTGGGAGTTCTTCCAGTATGGTGGCATTGACAGCACTATTGAACTCCCGAACATAGGTCATGAAGGCCAGTTACCTTCTCTCCATGCGTTGCAAGATTTTCAGGATTCCTTCCATTGTCGGAATTGTTTTTTTGGCTGGGCTTGGAGGTTGTGCCGCTTTGACAGAAGTTGCTTTGGTAGTTGGAGGGATGTATGTTTATGGAACAGCTTCCTCCACTTGTATTCTTTTTATGTTGACATCCCTGGTCCAACCCTTTCTCTTTGGTGTGTATGAATCGGTCGACAGCGTTGGGTACTCTTTCAAAATTTGCCAAAGCAGTGACTAGACAAGGGAAATAAAGAATACCTCTGTCCTTGGTTGCA
Source organism: Abelmoschus esculentus (assembly GCA_035048815.1). Classification (NCBI taxonomy): domain Eukaryota; kingdom Viridiplantae; phylum Streptophyta; class Magnoliopsida; order Malvales; family Malvaceae; genus Abelmoschus; species Abelmoschus esculentus. The sequence goes on from JAUCBN010000003.1 coordinate 18,055,849, forward strand.
CATTCGAAGATTTTCTCGTTGATGATGCATCCAATATTTGTCCTACGATTGTGGATGATGGAGTGAATGAGCATCAGGCATGGACGATCCATTGTTTGGTTGTGTGATGTCGGCAACAGGTTTTTTTTTATGAATGTATTCTATAATTTGGCTTCTGGTCTCAGATCATGGAGGCTGATAGATCCCCGATATTTTCCAGTATTCTATTCTACTTCAGGCATGCAGAGTCTTGCCTTCATCATCTCAAAATCGTTGTCTGTTAGGGAAGCAACGAACTCAACATGTTCATTAGTTTCGATGTGTAGGACAAAGTGGGCGTTGATGATGATGTCTACCACCAAAATTGCCCGTCCTCGAAGGTATGAGTAAGGATTATTTGCCACTGGTCTGTGTATAGAACTTCCTCACCCATTCAATGTTCGCCAGATTTGGTTTCTTGGCGAACTTTTATCATCTTTGAAACATGATCTTAGACAAGATAAAATTATCTAGTCATAGATCATCATCGTCTGTATAATGGAACCCTTGTTCTTCCCAAACTTGTTGATTCTGAAATACACGTTGATATTCATGCTCAACTGCTTTTGTTGAAATCTGCGGTACCTCGTCACACAGGTAGGGTTTTGTTATTGGTTTGCCATTTGTGTTTGTGGAAAGGAGATGAAACAAAGTTAAGGGATCAAAAGCCAAAAATGAAAAGGGAAAATGGTTACCCTTTTACTCGTGTATTTAAAGGCGGAGAGCGACGCGATGTTTGAGGAGCTAGCCTAATTATTGCCCTTGGCGTGCAAGAGACGCAACTCTCAACTGGCAGCCATTGGCAGCGGAATCGACGCAATCTTTGAATTCGAGCGGCATAATTCCCGTCTTGGATTGGATCTGCTAATTTATTGTGCTGATTATCTCTATTTATTCTTCATTAATGGTACCTAAATAACTAAAAATAATATTAATAAAAATTATGGAAATATTGAAAATTCTGAAGTCCTATGTTTTTCCACCTTTCGCCAAATTGTAGTATTTAAGATTGTCGAACCCATATGGACTAGATCGACCTTATTACTTCTTAAACCTGCACTTTATAAAATTAAACACAAGTATTTGGATGGTTGAGATAACTAAATTAACTAATTTAAGAATTAAATAAAGAATAATAATAATTGAAATAAGGTCGGGTTTAGTACTTTGTAGAGGGGAATCCAGTTGCACTTATTATCCATTTAATAATGCAATAGGTTGACTTGCCACCTCGGTGGGTCGCACTAAGGGTCGTCGCAGCTGCATAAGCAGGGTTATGCCTTGTCGACTACTCAATTTTCCATTGTTCGACAGAGCATCTTTGTATATCTCCTCCTTATCCAAAGCTCGGAGAACTGTTGAAATCCCTAAGCTTAGAAATACATAACATAAATTTTATATATATCCCTATATCAGACTATCTCGGATCAAGGATGTAAGCAAGATAAGCAACTGACCTTTTCCTGATCATCTTTTCAACTTTCAGAGCCGAAACAATATTAGACAGAAAGCCTCTACGCTCATGAATAAGAATCACCTCATGATCATAGAGAGTCCTTAGAGTTGCCATTTTTCGTTCATAATCTAGATTAACTCTATGAGTTGATAACCGATCCATACTGAGTATCAGATCAAACTCCCCAAAAGGTAACTCCATTATATTAGCCAGAAAGATACCCTTTAAACCTCAAGAGGAAAATATTATTAAACTTTGATAACCTCAATAAGATTACCTACAGGACTATATACAGTGACTGAGCTACTAGTATCTTCTATAGAAATTTCTAAATAATTAGATATCGAACTAGAAACATACGAATGAGTAGATCCATTATACAAAAACGCAAAGTATGAAATAGTATAAATAGAAAAAGTATCAACGATCATATCTGGCTCATCTTGATCCTCATGTCTCCTAGTAGCATAAACCAACTCTAGTTGAGATGCCCTTGATATAGTTGATCCTCTATACTGAGAAAATCTACCCCTACCACAGAAACCTGAAGCAGAGGGTCTACCATGACCTCTTCCCCTAGCAGAGGTCTTTATTGAAGCTTGAGATTAGCTCGAAACATATACTGAAAAAGGTAAAATAAGATAGTCCTTAAAGCAATGCTCAAAAGATCCGCAATGGAAACAAGCTCCAATCTTTCTCCTACATTCACCAAAATGTCATTTCTTACAAAAAGAACATTGTAGCAACAGATAGGTACTAGAAAAACCACCACCACTAACAGTTGGAACAAAAGAAGCTATTGGTCTAGCCCAAGAAGAATTATGATACTCAAAATCATCTAGGAGGTGGAGGAGGAAGGAACTCTATATCTAAACCCACGTCACTTGAACCAGATAATAAACTAATTTAGATTGATAAACTTATGGTTAAGAATTCATAAAAAATGCATCAAAAATAACACTTCGGGTTCGAATTTTAAAAAATGGATAGCGTCATCGAACTTAGAATATCGAAAAACATAACGTGGGTCCAGGTCAAAAAAATTCAACACCGATGTCAACAAGGTTAATACCAGCGTCAACAAGGTAGACGGTCGGGTCGGTCAATGAGTCATATCAGGTTGGTCAATGGGTTGATTCGATCAATGAATCGGGTCGGGTTGGTCAATGGGTCGAGTCAGGTCGATTAACGGATTGTCTAGATTTTCTTAGACAATTTGATTTTTCTTAGATTTTCTCTTGTTTTCGGATCCTCTCTATTTTTCAATGGTTTTCAAACAAACACCAAATTCGAAACGAACCCCTTTTGTTCTCCAAACCAAAACAAAAAGAACACCTCCCTTAACTCCTTTTTAGCAGATTCGAGAGTCAAAACTCTCACAAAAACCATGATCAAAACCGAAGAAAGAAAAAAAGGATGAACTTACCTCCACACAAACATACAGATAAGTTGTGCCGAATTGAAGGAAAAAATAGAGGGAAAGAGGAAAAAAAGAAATAACAATTAGTAGGAGGAATTCAAACTGAAAAAATTCAAAAACGGTTATAGAAGAAAAAAGATATATCCTTCAAATAAGGATAATTACAATAGACGACCCCCTATTTTTCTTACTTTTCAAATTGACCCTCAAAATGTTTAGAAATTAAAAAATGACACTGAAATTCAATTAGTTTTGGACCACAATCCCCAATTAATTAAGATTTCGAATTATGGGTTTTTCTAATTTAGGGTTTGAACTGGAGCTGTGCCGAATTGAAGGAAAAAATAGAGGGAAAGAGAAAAAAAAGAAATAACAATTAGTAGGAGGAATTCAAACTGAAAAAAATTCAAAAACGGTTATAGAAGAAAAAGGATATATCCTTCAAATAAGGATAATTACAATAGACGCCCCCCCATTTTCCTTGCTTTTCAAATTGACCCTCAAAATATTTAGAAATTAAAAAATACCACTGAAATTCAATTAGTTTTGGACCACAATCCCCAATTAATTAAGATTTTGTATGGGTTTTTCTAATTTAGGGTTTGAAGTGGAGCTAAAAACGGAGTGCTACAAAAAAACCTATAGAAATCATAAAAAAGGTCAACCTTTTTTAAACATAATGCAAGTAAACAACCAAAAGAATCTATTAAACAATAGATAAAAAATCAGATGCTTAAATTGTAGCAACCTAGATGTTAAAATGAGAGACTAACCCAAAGAATACTAATTTAAGGCAAAATACCTTTCAAAGAAAAAAAATGTAAAATGATACTACATATAAAATAATATGGCATCAACATTATCAAGATCAATTATCTTTATAAGATAATCTAGAAAATGTGCTCGTAATTTTATCAACTGAGCAAGTAACCTCGCAAACACCAAGTTGCGGGTTAATAATAAGATACATATAACCATCTAGCTGATACATCGATAAAAATCATAAATATCTAGATGGTCTTTAAGAAAGGTGTATGGGCCCACATATATCACCTTGTATCTGTTCTAAAAAATTAATAGATTTACACTCTATTTTAGTTGTTGATGATTGAATAATCAAATTGCTTTCATAGCAAGTATCACATAAAAAATTACCAAGAAGAAAATCTTAGTTCTTCAATAAATGACCATATGAAAGTGCCAACAAATTTTCGCATCATAATTGCGGGATGGTCTAACCGTTCATGCCAAATAAAATTATCAGTAAACATCTAGTTTACAATAGTATGAGTTTCAATTTATACTAATTTTTTATAGTACAATATGGATGATAGTACATGTAATTTTGTCAAAATTTTCTTATTGTCTTGAGTTATACTTGTAATATTGAGATAGTCAACATTCCCTTGACTAATATTCTCAATATATTTCTGAAAATATCTTTAAAATTCAATAAGTCTTTTTGCGACTTTAATGAGTATAATATACTGTAAATATGGAATAAAATTTCATTTGACAATAATATATTTGCTCAGTTGGAGCCTTTTGTGATATTAGTTAGTACTTCCAGATATAGTACTCACATTATTCCCTTAAATTTAAAATGAGAAAATATGCATAATTATGCACCTTTTAATATGTGCTTTATTTCATTCACTTCGGGGAATGAAAAATATGTGTTTTGTACCATTTACTTCGGGGAATGAAAAATATTAAATATAACGCATTATATCAAGTTGGTTATTTATCAAAGATAAACTCTCAAAAGCTCTTTCGAAGCATTGATATTTTAGTAATTTGAGAAATAATATTTTTCTTTGTATTTAAATAGGAAAATATTTCTTATGCTTAAATATAATATGTTTACTTGCACTGTCTGCTAAGCATAAATAGCCACAATTTATTGTATATTTTATTCCGGAAATAATAATATTCTTCAAATGATAAATTAATATAAAACATAAATAAATAAAATTTAAAGTAAATTAAAATAAATTAATTAACATAAAACATAAATAAATAATATATAAAATAAAATAACATAAATAAATAAATAGTAAATAAGAATAAATTAGCATAAAATAAAATAAATAAATATTAATTATTTTAAATAGCGAATTATTCTCTTAAAGGATTATGAGGAAAATAACATCCAATTGAGTTGGACCAACAACGATATAATTATTTATGCCACAAAGAAAATTTATTAATATTTTCTTTCATTTATCATTCATGATTAAGGATAAAGTCTATAATATTTCTGTGTTTGACAAATATGAGACCAATGGTTTGTACCATCGTATTGATAACATAAATGTTTTGATATGATCTCTATCATTTTTGTCATCGTTATAATCCCACTTCTGGTGGATATAAGCATTCTCAAAAGAATCATCTTATCGATGTCTATTTTATGACATCAATTGCAACCACAATTACTAATGTAACATTTATTTTTTCCGCTATAAAATATCACATTCACTTCAGAGAATGGAGCGGAGACTAATAGGTATTTAAAAACTTTTCATGATATTTTATCTTCAAGACAATATTAATGTGTAAAAATTGAGTATGTTTTTCTTACATATCCTCATAAACGATACTATAGCATATAACTGAGTTTTTATTCACTAACCATATAGTGAATTATCACGTTTACATTCACTTCAAGGAATGAAACAAATTCAATAATCGCATGAAATAAACATCATGCTTGCATTCACTTCAACGAATGGTATAAATCCAATAATCGCATGGAATAAACATCATGCTTGCATTCACTTCAGAGAATGTCTCTCATAAAAATTCTTGAATCAAAACAATTTTCATAACTTGAACTTGGGAGAAGTCTATAGTTGAGTTTTTTGACATAAAAAAAATATTGCTTTCAAGCAAATATAGACTTTATAACATTCATATTATTAAATAGTAATTGATCAACCAACATATATACAATACATATAAAGAACAAAAAATTAATCCTCATACGTAGCGTTGTTAAACCAATCCACAAGGTCGTTTAAAAAGAACCTCCTTTGAGACCAGTAGCCTCGCAAAACGGGTTGTCCAACCAATATACTCGGATTAAACCAACATAACAGAGAATACATTAATTAATTAAAGGTCGAATATTTATTTCAATTTCATATAATACTTAAAATATAATTAAAAAACATAAACTTTCATCGTCAAAATAAAAAATATTGGTCATAACTAAAGATAAAAAAATCTCAAATTAAATACGTAAAACATACTGTACTTTCCACAAATTTGAATATATGGTAGATTTAGTTACCAATATCTTGTCAAAATCTTTTTCGGGAATTGTTGACAAGAACCACGGTAATTGAGTCACTTTATCGCTACACAAACCCCAAACAATCAAAGATTTTTAAAAATTAAAATCGAGTCAAAAATCAAGATAGAAAGATAAATCAATAATAAAAATATAATTGAGGGGGAAGAACTTATCTTTGATTCATGCTAGTAACATATTCTTTTCAATAACTCTTTTAAAATTCGAACGACAAATACCTTCGTTAGATAGAGTCTCTTGCTGATAACGTGTTATGAATAAAGTAAAGAATAAGAATAAAATAGATGAACAAAGATGAGAGACAAAAGAGAGACTTGTATTATATTCTCAAATTAGGGTATTTAATGTTTTCTCCAAAAGTATATATTTATAGGTATAGAAATTTAGTAATAGAGTACATTAAAGTATTATTTAATGAACGGATATCCATCACAAATAAATATATTCATAACACTATTTACTCTTTTTTAAAAAATGTATCAATTGATACTTTAAATTCACAATATTCCACCCTAAAAAGTCTAAGTAAAAATATAAAATAATCCAAAAAAAATAACCAATATCAACATATTACTTAAATTTAATTCTTAAATATCTAAATGTTATATAATATTTTAATATTATTTTTTAAATAGTTTTTAACCAATGTCAAAGAACTTTTATTTTCACTATCGTAAACATATTTGTTTCCTATCCAAACTCTACTTCTTTTCCATTATTGTTTTTTTTCTCCTGTAATTTTTCTTTTTCATCCTCCACAACCATCACAGTAGTCGAACCCTTCTAAAATGGAAAGTCACCCTCAACAACTACAACCAAATTTTGCTTTCACCCATGGTTGGTTAAAACAAACCAGTGAAACTGGGTCGGAATCACTTAAAAATGATCAAAAAAAAACTTGGGGACACATGCGTAAGTTACATACCTTCCCGAAATGTCCTCGTAAATTCATCAGATGTTTCCGATAAATTTTAGCCTACCTCTTCACCATGGGACATCCTGGTACGCATTCCAATCGTACCTGTCCTGAAAATATATCGAGTACTTGAAACAACACCTAAATATTGTACTCGTGTTTCTTAGATTTGGTTAAAATATATTTAAAATTTCAGAACTATGTTTAAATTATCATTTTAGTTAATGAAATTTCAAAAATTGTAAACTTATTAATTTTTTTGAAGGTTATAAAATGATCATAGTGGGATATTTATTTTGTAATTGTTTGAAATTTTCAAAAATTATTTTGCAATTTTTAAAGTTCATTACTAAAACTATCACTAAAACATAGTTTTGTGACCTCTGTTCTACTTTAACTTAAAAGTTTTTTATAGACAATAGGATTCGATGAGATTGGACAACAAGGTTAAACAATTTTTGATTTAATCAGTATATGAATGTTAGTGAGATAAGTTTCACGAAGATTTATATCATTTCGTATTTAATTAGATGAAGATGATTATAAATTTTATGCGTGTGGGGTGAATATTAAGATAAAAATTAAGTTCTCCATGAGTGGTGAAGAAGTTATGAATATGTTTTTTTACTTATCCCCACCCACTTGACTTCATCTCTGCTCGTCTTGTATTATATCTACCCGCCTCAACTAATCTTATAACATATTATATAAATATTATTAAAATATACTATTATTTTTAATTATAATCAACTTTAAATTTATTTATATTAATTTGTCTTGGGATTTTAATGAAAAATTTAATATATAGATATAGATAATATAATTAAATTGAAAATATCAGATTAAATATATAAATATTTTTTAAAATATTATTTCTTTTTAGTAAAGGTTTGATTAAAATATTATAAATTCAACTTTAAAGTTCTTATTTGTAATGTTTTTTTCAATGTTATTTCTTTTTAGTTCTTTCCATATTATTTATTTTTCATAATAATTGAAAGATTAATTGAAATAATATTTATATTATTCTTATTTTTTTCTGTATTATTTATTTTTTTCAATGTTTTTTTCCTACTTTTAGCCTTTTATAATAAATTTTAATACTTTTTAGTTTAAATATTTATATTGTACAAAATTTAAATTTCGTATATTACTTTTTAAAATGATAACAATTGAAATAATGTTACATATATAGTGGGAGTGCGAATAACAATTATTTCATGCTTTTTGTAATGAATTAAATTTTTAAGTTAATTCTTTGATGTTGACTTGAGTTATGAACCTTCGTGTTAGTTAAAATAATTAGACCAGTTAAATTATGAACTTTGTTAGATGAATTATGGACTTTAAGAGCTAGAGAGGTGATCATTTTACAAATAAAAAGTTTGGAGTGTTTATGTGGTAAATATAAACTTTTTTAAGAAAAAAGGGTTGACATCACGTTAATTGTTGTTGTCTTTACTTAGGATGAGGGAAAACAAAGGGGTGATTCTAGGAGAAGCCCCTTAAAAAAGATCTAAAAAAGCCTTGACCGGTTTACCCGGTCATTTTCTGTACATAATGGTTACGAACTATATACACAATTTCTTATAAAAACTTTTAAAAAAACGGTACATACATAAATTATTACAAATGTAAGGATTTGTGTACATACATAAATCCTTACAAAAACTGTAAGAAAAACAGTACATACATAAATTGTTACAAATATAAGGATTTGTGTACATACATAATTACTACAAGAATGCATAAATTGGAACAAAAAATGGTAAGGATTTGTGTATGTACACAATTTCATACAAAGTATACACAATGGCTTACGAAAACCGTAAGTAAAAAGGTATGTACACAAATCCTTACAACTTCGAAACCATGAGCTAAAAGAGGGTATCTAAGGGTAAGGATTTGTGTACATACACAATTGTCTACGAGTATTGATAAGTGCTCAACTCACTATCACTTTCTATATTTTTCATGGGCATTAATCACCAATTCCGCATCTACTTGAACCAATGCATGTACTTAATGTGATATATATAGGAATTTTGTTGTTAAATATAATATTTATAGAGAAGGCGAGTTTTACTGCATTTTTTTATCTGTGTAAAAAAAAGTATTATCGTGATAGCAAAATTGGGCCGAAGCAAGACCTGATGTCGAGGCAGCAGAAGACAAGTAGCGATATGGTAGGCAAGCTGAGAAGAAAAATAAGAAAAACGTTGCTGGACAAGAAGCCCAAGGATCAGAGCTGGAAAGCACGAGGAAAAGCCCAAGACAAGGCCACGCGGAAAAGCCTTCTAGATGGAATAAACTTGGAAATATTTTATTTATGTACATGATTTGTTCCCTACTCCAAGTTGTATTCTACTTAGAAAAGATTTGCCCTAGGCCAAGCCTATATAAGACCTAGCCGTCCAAGGAGCAAGAGCACTGGATTTTAGAGACAAATCGGAGATTAGAGAATTCACTTTAGGTTTTAGAGTTGTAATTTCTTTTAGGCTTAGGTGAAGGTTGTAGAGTATTAGTGTGAAGAAGTTGAACTTTGTTTCTTGTTTTCAATGCAATAAAATATCGAAGTTTTCTTATTCTTTGCCATTTTTTGTTCTTGCATTCAAGCTCGGGAGAGAAGTTTGTAAATAATCTATTTATCTAATATCGGGAGAGTTAGATTTACGAAAGAAATAAGTACGGTGTTTCAATCGGGAAACACTAACTCATCCTAGGGATAGGTTTAGAGTTTCAACGGCTAAAAGAAGTGTAGGATTGGTTGATGATTATAATTGATTCACGTCGGGAGGTATCATCAAGGATTGGTCATCAATAGTACTTCGACTTAGGGATAAGTGGAATCATCTAAGGACACTTTGTCGAACTTTGGTAAAGTCTACCCAAGAGCAAGGGATTGCCGCGGCGAGCGAGTATCTTCATTGTCGAGACAGTAATCTGCAATTCTGCCGAGGCAATATTGTACAATTGCATTGGACAGAAATAAGTCAACTAAATCCTCTATACAATACAACTGGATCCTAGCCACTATCTCTATTTGATTTTTCTATCTTTATTTAGTTTTTTTTATTTAGTTAAATCACAACCCAGTCACTTGTGTTTATTTTATTTCTTTACAGAGCAAGAAGATTAAAGGAAGCATATTGAGTAGATCAATCCCTGTGGAGACGATACTTGATTTACTTATCACTTTATTACTTGACAACATGTTCACTTGCACTAAATTGTGCATATTCCACACGCATCAAGTTTTTGGCACCATTGCCGGGGATTGACAACTAAATTTTGTTTTCTTTATTTTCTTGCTTTTTAGTTATTTTATTTTTATTTTTATTTTACTTTGGTTTATTTTTGGTGTATGACTAGGGCCAACCCTACAAATCCTTTGTATACATTAGATCTAGAAATTGAATGTACACATCAAAGGTTGAGGAGACAAATCCAAGGAGCTATGGCAGACCATCAAGGAAACCAAGCAGATCATAACTTACCTGCCGGCAATGGAGGTCTTCCGTCGCCACCACTGCCGCGACAGCTAACTGTAAGAGACTTCTTGGAGGAAGATCTAAATGGGTTAATTCCTGGAATAGTTATACCAGAAATAGAAGCGGCCCACTTTGAACTAAAACATATCATATTCAATATACTAAATACTATTGGACAGTTTGGTGGGTCAATGACAGAAGATGTCAGGCAACATCTTAAGTCATTCATGGAAATTTGCAACTCTTTCAAAATTCAAGGAGTCCATGAAGATGTCTTAATATTGAAGTTGTTCCCCTATTCACTGAGGGATATGGCAAAAACCTGGCTAAATAGCATTCCACAGGATCAATAGGATCTTGGAGTGAATTGTGCCGAGATTTCATTACCCGCTTTAATCCTACCAATTTATATGATAGAATTCGTAATGAAATTACTTCTTTTCGACAAGCTGATGAAGAACCTATGTACGAGGCATAGAAGCGCTAAAGAGAGTCATTGCACAAGTGTCCTTTGCATGGATTTCCACTATGGACACAAGTGACCATGTTCTATAATGCCACTAATACCCCGACAAGGATGATGTTAGATGCCTCGACAAATGGAACACTCCTGGAAAAAACACCTAAAGAAGCCATTAAGATCATGAATAAACTCGCCAAAAACGATTTTCAATTTCCTACATCTAGGCGAGGAGGAGTAAGACGCCAAGCCACGGTGAATGAATTAGAAATATCAAATTCAGTGGCAGCATAATTGGCCTCTCTTACCAATATGGTGCAAAATATGTAGCTACAACAAAATATTCATGAGGTTAAGGCCATTGATTCTTTTTTCAATTTATGTGGAAGTAACCACAATTCTTCTGAGTGTATGCAGAATCAAGAGTCTAGCATGTATGTTGGAAACTATAACAGAAACAATATGATATCCAACACATACAACCCCTCATGGAAGAGGCATCCAAACTTTTCATGGAGTAATCCAAACGATGCCTTGAATCCAACTACTCAACCCCTAGGATTCCAGCAACAAATACAACATATGTCGCAGTATCAATTACAGCAACATATGCCGCAGCAACAGATGCAACAGCCTGTAAGTTCTCTAGAAAATTCTCTGAAAGCGTTCATAATGAAAACTGAATCATATATGGCAGAGAACGGTAACTTCATCAAAAGAACAGACGCGTTTATAAATAGGACTGAGATGAGGTTACAAAACCAAGAGGCAGCAATAAAGGCACTGGAAACTCAGGTTGGGCAGTTTGCCCAGAACATAAACACTAGACCACAAGGAGGATTACCTAACAATACTGAAGTTGCCAAGGTAATGGGACATGAACAATGCAAAACAATCACTACTAGAAGTAGTCTACAGCTAAAAGAAAAAGTAGAAAATCCAGTAGACAAAGTCCCATCAACAGAACCAGACAAAGAGGACTTGGATGCTGAATCAACTGATCATGTACCTGCAGAGAATGCTACCCCAGTAGAGAACTCGGTAGTACCTGAACAACCTGTCGAGACAACGACAAACACAGTGGTTCCAGGTATTAAATTCCAAACTAAAGAAACCCTGGATAAGATGAGACCACCATCACCCTTCCTACAAAGGTTAAAAAAGCAAAAACATACCCATCAATTCAAGAAATTTCTTGATATTTTAAAGCAAGTCCACATCAAGTTACCATTTGTATATGCAATTGAATAAATACCTAATTATGCTAAGTTCTTGAAAGACATTGTGTCTAAGAGAAAGAGGCTAGGTAAGTTTGAAACAGTGGCTGCTACCGAAGGATGTATGGCAATGCTACATAATCGTATGCCACCAAAATTGAAGGACCCTAGATGTTTTACCATACCTTGTGCAATAGGTAGCCACTACGAAGATGATAATGCACCGATCATCCTTAAGAGACCATTCCTTGCCACTGGACGAACACTAATCGATGTGGAAAAAGGAGAGTTGACTATGAGGGTAAATGACCAACAAGTCAAACTCAATGCCTTCCACAATTTGAAAAGGTATGATGATGCAGAAGAGTGCAAAGTCCTTCACACCACAGATGTAGGCACAAAGATATCTTGTTTCAACAACCACTGCCTTGGCAGCATGCTCAGCAGAAAAATGGATATTTGTTATGGCAGAATTTTTGGCAGAAAAAATAAGGCAGATATGGAGAAAACTAATAGGACAACACATTGTTCAGACATAAAGGGTGTAGTAAAGATCATGACAAAAAGGGGATGGACATTAAATCAATGGCCAACACTTGAAGAATCATTTTGGCCAACAAGATATAATCACCTTGGGAGATGCATTTGCATGCGCTCCACTAGTGACATAATCTCTTCTATTTCTTTTTACTATTATATTAGTATTAGTTTAGTTTAAAGTTAATTTTTTTAATTATATTTTGCTTTAATTATTTTTTTCTTGTTTTTGTTTTTTTAGGACAATAAGCAAGAATAAAGGAGAAATAGTTCACAGTAGAAATTCTGCCAAGGCAGAAAAACAGTGTTGAGCCGCAGCAATCTCAACGGGCAGAACAATGTAACGGCTAGTCTATCGAGATTCCTGCCGCGGTAGTAAATGCAAATGGCAGTAAAAGTTCAACAGCTACAAAACGGCTAGTGGTTTAAACGGCCACAAGGTCGAGGCCTATATAAGAAATCTCTCCCTCTTGGACTATTCACTCTTGCATTCTTGTTTTCTTTAGAATATTTGCTAATCTTGCTCTCACAATACTGTCTACCTACTCATAAGCCTTCTTGCATTTTTCAGAACTCCTTCAAGAAAATCTCCAAGAACCTCAATTCTCCAATACTCATCTATGGCCACCTACAACCGCTTTGCCCTAGCCAATGTTGAAGACCGTTTCAATAGGTCTTTCATTGCTTGGCAATTATGGGAGAAACAAGGTTTCTAACATTCCGATGAAAATTTCAACATAGAACACTACTTGTTTGACAAGATAAAATATCAAGATTGGGAGATCTTTTGTCTACAACCCATCCAGGCCATTGCCACCATCGTGCGAGAATTATATACGCACGGGTCGAGCAAGGACGGTCTCTATGTCCACTGTCGAGGCAGGCCTGTCAAGCTTGATACCGAGACAATCAACGATTTCTACGGCCTTGTACCTATACGTGATGTCCATGCTGAATTCATGGAGGATACCATCACTAAAGATTACGAGCTGATAAATGACGACCTTTGCTACGATATTACCCCTTGGAAAACCGGTGCCTATAGAGGATCCATAGCAAGGCAGAACCTTAAACCCGAGGCCAAACTATGGAAAACCTTTGTCAAGGGACGCCTTATCCCAACCTCCCACAACAGCAAGATAGACCGGAGGAGATTGATGCTCATCCAATCAATCATCAACAAAAGGAGAATTAATGCTGGAGAAATTATTTTATGAGAAATTTATGAATGCGGTAAGAAGGATAGAGGACCACTATATTTCCCTTATTTAATTACTGGTATTTGTAATGCTTTAGGTGGACCTACGGCCAAAACAGATAAATTCACAACCTATAGGAGAGGATAGACCAAAGAATTCTGCCACAAGATCATGCAGATCATACAAGCAGAATCAGTCCAGGAAACTCCTCAGCAGTTCACTGTTGACACTTATGCCGGGGCCCAATACACGACAGACATGTCTGACACTGTCCAAACCACTGTCGCCGCAAACCCGTACCAGGAGATACTACAAAGGATGACAGCTATGGATCTTAGGCAACAACGATATATGGAGTATCAAAGGGACTTCAACAACACACTCACCCAAATGATGCTCCAAGAGGATCCTACAAAGGGTGCAGTTTCTAGAATTCCCCACGAATATGTTTGTCACAGCTGCACCCTACACCGAGACGACACCAGCTCCAATAGGATCGAGACCACTCTTCCCCACAAGCCCTAAGCAACATTTTCATGCTGCTGGTCCATCTAAGGCAGCAAACTCTGCCGCGGCATCATCTACCAGCAGAAGACCTTCAAAGAGGAGAGCAATCTTCAGCACTCCTCCAAGATCCCCTATCATCATAGGCAGTCTATCATATGAGATAGATGTCTATGTACATCAAAGTTTAGACGTTGTCGGGCCAAGCATTCATAATGCCATGGAAGATATAGAGGTAGATGGCGGGACAGATGAAATAATCACCGAGGAAGTTGACGAAGATGAAGGGGGAGAAGAGGTGAACGCTCCAATACAGCGGACAACACCAACAAGAGTTCAACCACCAAGACAAGCCAAAACTCAGCCTTCGCCATCACCAAGGATGAAGCAATCAGCAGCACAACCTAGAAAACAGATTGTCTCTAGTAGATCTTCGGAGTCTCTCTAAGTTTCTTATATAATGTTGTTTTTATCTTTACTTGTTCATTATCTTATTTTTTGTTGCTTACTATGTGCCCCTAATATAAGCATTGAGGATAATGCTTGGTTTGAGATTGGGGGTGTACAGCCACTGCCGAGGCAAGTCACTACCGCGGCCTTACTATGAAAAAGGAGTATTTAAGTGATTATTTTTTAATTTTTATGTCCACCACTTTACTTGAATTTGTTGCCTATACTTTTACACTACTCATCATCAGTATTACCTTAGTTTATTCTTTTAAGGCTATTGAAATCTTTCTCCTTACCATGGTTAGGTTCTATTTTAAAGGCTTAACCCTAGAATACTTAAGGAGAAAACTTAGAAGCTTGCTATAAGGTTGATCCTAAAACACTTTTCGGGACTTGTTTGACTATAAGAATTCTTTTAATAAACTTAGGTGATAAAGACTTAGATTTTTGAAAAGGTGACTAGAGGTGCCTATCACCGGCTCTAGAAATTACTCTTCTTCATGCTAGAGATGCCCGAAATTGGCTCTAGTATGCTTAAAAGAATAGAAAAAGAAACAAGGAAATAATGATGAGAAAAACATAATCCTTGAGGTGTCCGAAATTGGCTCAATAATTGGTTGTTTTGAAAAGAAGAGTACACTAAATTCAAGTCTATTTGTCTTGAACTTAGAGTAAGAAGGCCTTTAATTAAACTTTTCTACAAAAACGCACCCACTCATAAACCTTATAGTTTGTTTTCTAGGTAAACCCTTAGGTAACCGAAAGGTTAAATCTAAAGAATAGAGATAGTTATGGTGGGGAGAATAGATGGAAATATAAGATCAAGAAAGAATAAGGTTCAACAAATTGATGTTTTGCATTGCTTGAGGACAAGCAATAGTTCGAGTTTGAGGGTGTGATAAGTGCTCAACTCACTATTACTTTCTACACTTTTCATGGGAACTAATCATCAATTCTGCACCTACTTGAACCAATGCATGTACTTAATGTGATATATTTAGGAATTTTGCTATTAAAGATAATAATTACAGAAAAGTCAAGCTTTATTGCATTTTTGTATCTGTGCAGGAAAAAGTATTGTCGTGACTGCAAACTTGGGTCGAGGCAAGACCTGATGTCGAGGCAGCAGAAGAAAAGTAGCGATATGGTAGGGAAGTTGAGAAGAAAAATAAGGAAAACATTACTAGACAAGAAGCCCAAGGATCGGAGCTGGAAAGCACGAGGTAAAGCCCAAGACAAGGCCACATGGGAAAGCCTTCTAGATGGAATAAACTTGGAAATATTTTATTTATGTACATGATTTGTTCCCTACTCCAAGTTGTATTATACTTAGAAAAGGTTTGCCCTAGGCCAAGCCTATATAAGACCTAGCCGTCCAAGGAGCAAGAGCACTGGATTTTAGAGACAAATCGGAGATTAGAGAATTCACTTTAGGTTTTAGAGTTGTAATTTCTTTTAGGCTTAGGTGAAGGTTATAGAGTATTAGTGTGAAGAAGTTGAACTTTGTTTCTTGTTTTCAATGCAATAAAATATCGAAGTTTGCTTATTCTTTGTTCTTGCATTCAAGCTTGGGAGAGAAATTTGTAAGTAATCCATTTATCAAATATCGGGAGAGTTGGATTTACAAAAGGAATAAGTACAGTGTTTTAATCGGGAAACACTAACTCAGCCTAAGATAGGTTTAGAGTTTCAACAGCTAAAAGAAATGTGGGATTGGTTGATGATTATAATTGATTCACGCCGGGAAGTATCATCAAGGACTGGTCATCAATAGTACTTCGACTTAGGGATAAGCGGAGTCATCTAAGGATACTTTGCCGAACTTTGGTAAAGTCCACCCAAGAGCAAGGGATTGCCGCGGCGGGCGAGTATCTTCACTGTCGATGCAGTAATCTACAATTCTGCTGAGGCAGTATTGTACAATTGCATTGGACAGAAACAAGTCAACTGAATCCTCTATACAATACAACTGGATTCTAGCAACTATCTTTATTTAGTTTTCTTTATTTAGTTAAATCACAAACCAATCACTTGTGTTTATTTTATTTCTTTACAGAGCAAGAAAATTAAAGGAAGCATATTGAGTAGACCAATCCCTGTGGAGACGATACTTGATTTACTTATCACTTTATTACTTGATGACGTGTTCACTTATACTAAATTGCGCATATTACACACGCATCAAGTATACATAATTTTGCACAAAAATGGTAAGGATTTGGTTATGTACATAATTCTTTACAAAGTATACACAATAACTTACGAAAATCGTAAGGAAAAATGTATATACATAAATCCTTACGACTTTAAAACCATAAGCTAAAGGAGGCCATCTAAGGGTAAGGATTTGTGTACATACACAATTGACTACAAGTATACATAATATGATACAAAAATGATAAGGATTTGTGTATGTATACAATTCCTTATAAAGTATACACAATGGCTTACGAAAACCGTAAGGAAAAAGGTATGTAAATAAATACTTACGACTTCTCACTATGAGTTAAAGGAGGTCATCCAAGGGTAAAGATTTGTGTACATACACAATTGGCTACGAGTATACATAATATGACACAAAAATGGTAAAGATTTGTGTATGTACACAATGGCTTACGAAAATTGTAAGATAAAAGGTATGTACACAAATCCTTACGACTTCTCACCATGATATAAAGGAGGTCATCCAAGGGTAAGGATTTGTGTAAATACACAATTAGCTACGAGTATACATAATAGGACACAAAAATGGTAAGGATTTGTGTATGTACATAATTCCTTACAAAATATACACAATGGCTTACGAAAACCGTAAGAAAAAATGTATGTACACAAATCTTTACAACTTCTCACCATGAGATAAAGAAGTCCATCCAAGCGTAAGGATTTGTGTACATACTTTTTTCCTTACAAATTTCATAAGCATTTGTATATATTTTGTAGAGATTTGTGTACATATATAAATTCTTACATTTCTTGTACCTATTTATGTATTTCGTAGTAAATTGTGTATATACACAAATCCTTACCTTTGGATGGGCTCTTTTAGCTCATGGTTAGAAGTTGTAAGGATTTGTGTTCATACCTTTTTCCTTACGGTTTTTGTAAGCAATTGTATATACTTTGTAAGGATTTTTGTACAATATTTTTATTAGTATATTTTTTATTTGAATATTTTTATTCGAATATTTATTATACGAATATTTTTATTCATATATATTTTCTTCGAATATTTATTATACGAATATTTTTATTCATATATATTTTATTCGAATATTTTTATATGAATATTTTTATTCAAATATTTATTATATGAATATTTTTATTCGTATATATTTTATTCAAATATTTAATATATAAATATTTTTATTCGAATATTTATTATATAAATATTTTTATTCGAATATTTAATATACGAATATTTTTATTCATATATATTTTATTCAAATATTTTTATATGAATATTTTTATTTAAATAATTATTATATGAATATTTTTATTCGTATATATTTTATTCGAATAAATATTATATGAATATTTTTATTTGAATATTTATTATAAGAATATTTTTATTCGTATATTTATTATATGAATATTTTTATTCAAATATTTATTATATGAATATTTTTATTTGTATATTTTTTATTCGAATATTTTTATTCTAATATTTATTATATGAATATTTTTATTCGAATTTTTATTATACAAATATTTTTATTCTTATATTTTTTTCATTCTAATATTTATTATATGAATATTTTTATTAGAATATTTATTATACGAATATTTTTATTCGTATATTTTTTATTCTAATATTTATTATATGAATATTTTTATTTGAATATTTATTATACAAATATTTTTATTCGTATATATTTTATTCGAATATTTATTATATGAATATTTTTATTAGAATATTTATTATATGAATATTTTTATTCGAATATTTATTATACGAAAATTTTTATTCGTATATTTTTTATTCAAATATTTATTATATGAATATTTTTATTCAAATATTTATTATACGAATATTTTTATTCGTATATTTTTTATTCGAATATATAGAAATGAATTGGGTAACCAATAATTATAATGAAAGGGACTGGATAACATTAGAACCGGTTACCAATTGCCCCTTATTAGTGGGGCTTCTTTTAGGCTCCTTTTAAGGAGCTCTTTTTAGCCTCACCCAAAACAATGACAAAGGGATATAATTTTTTTTCAAAATTTTTTAATTTTCTCTCTTTAAAAATTTTGATATTCAATATTTCAAATTTAAAACTCATATTTTATAAAATTAATTATAATGTTCGTTAATCTCTTTTTGACAAATGGTACTGAATTTTATTAAATCCATAAAAAATTATAATTATATCGTCTTCAAGAAGTGAAAAAAATTAGATTAAACAATCCAATGATTTACAACCAAAAAAACAGAGAAATTAAAATTCTTATGGAATTAAGCATACCAATAAAATTCAGAAGCTTCTTGAATCTCTTTGTCTCTGTCCAAACGAGACGCATAAAGAAGGAAGGAGTTGTAGATGATCCAAACTGTCATGTAAAAGCGTCGCTACCCAAGATTGATTTCATCGGCAAACAACCATCAACCGGAGTGGGGATATAACTTTTCGAAAGACCACCGACAAAAATATAAATTAATCAAAAACTAGCACCAATTGAATCAAACCGCAAGAACAGATAAATCAAACCACCGATAAAAAACAATCGATCGCTAGGGTATGCTGCAACGTGCCACAAGAGCAGATGAATCAAACCACAAAACGAAAACATGTCACAAAGACAGAAGAAAACGTGTCATAAGGACAGAAAACGTGCTATAAAAACAGATATTCTTATTAAAATTAAAAATAAAAGTAATAGATTTATAGATCCGGTGGTCGACAACCAATACTAGGATTGATTGCCGAATACCGATCAAAAGGAAAGATCAAAGTGAAGAACGATTAAGAACAAAAGAATTTTAAAGAAAAGAGAGAACGGCTAGGGTTAATTTTATAGATTTATAGATTTGTGTATGTTTAATGTTTTTAAATGATAGTTAAACTTATAGTTTTAAATAAAATTTTTAATGGATTGATTTTATGTGACGGAATATAATATTTTAAATTTAAATATGTATTAAGGTGTTAATTTATATACGAATGATCATAAAACGAGTAAAGAGAGAATTACGTAGGTCTCAAAACTAAAGTGAGTGATAAGACATAGATGATTTTAGTTTTGCAGGTTGTGAGACATAGATGATTTTATATTTTATATTCGCAACAGAAGGAATGAAGATAAAAATTCTTGACGAGAATGAGTGCGAAAAGAGTACCCTTCACACCCTCCTTGTCTAATTGACTACCCTTAAATGAAATTTATTTCATGAGACTAACCTTTTGGTTTATATTATAAATAAGTACTTAAAGTATACTATTTTTTTATTCAAGTGTCTAAAATATTTTTTTATATCAAAATAAGTATTTAAAGTATTTTTTTGTTAAAATAAATATTTAAAATATTTTTATCAAAATAGATACTTAAGGTATTTTTTTAATCAAAATAGGTATCTAAGTTTATATTTTTTATCTAGGTTCCTACAAGTTATCACATAATATTGATTAAAAGTACATCAAGTACTTATTTTGATAAAAAAAAAAACTTTAAATACCTATTTTGAAAAAAAATAATACTTATCTTAACCAAAAATATATATTATTATATTTAATTTAATAAAAATATATACTTTAAATATTTATTTTAATTAAAAAAATACTTTAAATACCTAAATAAAAAATTGATTTACTTACGCTACTTATTTGTTTATTTGTGATATAAGCCCAAACAATTCCAAAATTATACTTTTACCCAATCTAGTAACGACGTCGTTTGGCTTTTCTTTCTCCGGCGTTGTTGGTTCATGCTTTGCTGCAGATTTCTGAAATTAGATTTATCATTCGTTTCGTTTTTGATCGATTAGTGCATCGGAAAAGAAAACCGGGTGGAATTCAAGATGGAAAATTCCATAAACCCTAAATTGGTTTTGCATATACTACTATTACCATGTTTGCTTCTCTACAGTTCGATTGCATTCAGTTCGTCTTCTGTCGAGGCCACCATGCATACTAACAACTGGGCCGTCTTAGTTTGCACCTCTCGTTTCTGGTAATAAACGCCTCAATTTTTACACTTTGTTCTATATTTCCCTAATTCATTTTTTTTTTTTTAATTTTCATCGAGTTTTAGGATCAAATGAATCGTGCATATGTAATTTTTGGGGATAATTAAGATAACCCATCTTTTTTTTTCACTCATTTTTTAATGATTGGATTTCTAGATCTATTAGTTTGAAACCGGTCTGAAGTTGAGAGAAGATAGGTGTTGTTTTTAGATGCTGTTTTGATATGTAATTCATTTGAGGGTTTGAACTCTGTGCTTTTGCCTCAATTTGACAAAAATAGCTCAGTTTCTTTGCAAGTCTTTTTGACACCTCAAACTAGTGGTAATAAGGATGAATCAAGTGACTAACAGCTTTCCAGTTTTTGTAGAAGCTATTGTTTAGCAGCTTTCTTCTTTCTGCTTATGCTGGGGGAGGTATTCCCATTTGATGATTTCTAAAATGTTTGAGGATAATGGAGATTTGATGAATGCTTTTCTACTTCTTGTCCATCAATAAAAATGCAAATGCATGTTCCATATGTGGTATTGGAAGTGGTTATTGGAAGTGGTATAGTCCTGCTCCTGAATCAAATTTTCTCTTTTGTCATGGGATATATGCTCTGTTTTTATTTATTGTCACTTAATAGAGAAGCCAAGTTAGAACAGGATCTCACAACGTTATTTCAACATTCCTTCTCTTACTTTATTTGATCAATTGAAACATAAAAAAGTTGCTAGTTTTGCTATTATTTGATGCCAAACTCGAGTATGTGCACTGCTGCACAAGATAGAGTCATGAATTTGTCAATTGAGTTAATTTTGTGGCTTTTCTCATTCAGGTTTAACTATCGGCATATGGCCAACACCTTATCCTTGTATAGGTAACCAAACACCTGTTTAACTTTTTTTCCTGCTATAATTTAAACTTTTTTATTACTTTTTTGCTTTACGTGGATTTGCAGGACAGTTAAGCGTCTAGGAATACCTGATGAGAGGATCATACTAATGCTTGCAGATGACATGGCCTGCAACACTAGAAACAAGTATCCTGCTCAAGTTTTCAACAACGAGAACCATAGACTTAACCTTTATGGAGATAATGTTGAGGTTAGTTCTTTCTGACCAATTACTTATTTGGCTTGTTTGTGCATGCATATGTGAAGCGTGGAGGAAGGGGTTCATTGGGATAGTAGTTGGTTCTAGCCTAGTCTTAAGTCTTAACATGCGTGGTACCAAACTTTGATTATCGTAGGTGTTCGTTCCACTGTGTGTACTGTTGAATGTTGTGCTTGGAGAGTTTTTCAGTTGGTCTTCTGTTTTTTTTACCAACCTTAATGTATGAAAATTGCCATCACTCAGGTAGATTATCGAGGTTATGAAGTAACAGTAGAAAATTTTTTGCGTGTTTTAACTGGACGTCATGAGACTGCTGTTCCAAGATCAAAGCGTCTCTTGAGTGATGAAGGCAGTCACATTCTTCTTTATATGACCGGGCATGGAGGAGATGAGTTTTTAAAGTTTCAAGACTCAGAGGAACTACAGAGTCATGATTTAGCTGATGCTGTGAAACAGATGAAAGAAAAGCACAGGTGAAAATTTTTACTCTAATAACTCCTGCTTTTGACATAATTCCTGAATGAAAACTATAGAATTGGTTGTATGGCTTCTGGAGGTCATGAGGAAATGTACCTGTTTCAGTTTCCACGTAATTCTTGAACAAATTCTCACATAACATAGGATTTTGAAGTATAGGGTAGATAAGTAGCAGATTTTCCTTTTCCTGTGAGTACTATCTTTTTATGGTTACTGTTTGTGTCATGGACTTGGAATTTTTGTTTGGACGGGTAGGAACCTTGTTTTATGTTTAGCTTTATATTCACCTTACTATAGTGACTTCTATGTAAAAATGGACTTGTGCTGTTGATGCTGCTGCAAATTCAGATTTAAGGAGTTGTTGATAATGGTGGACACTTGTCAAGCGGCCACACTCTTCAATCAGGTTTTTATCTCTATAAAATAGAGTTTTAGTTCTCCAAATATTACATTTTTCTGTTTTTAGCCATATATGCATGCATTTCTGATAGGAAAGTTGCTCTTCAATTCTTTATTTATGTGTTGTCAAAAGATTTAGTTTTCTTCTAACTCTAATAAATTCATTGCAGTATTGATATATTATTGGTGTGGATTCATTATCATCTTTTTGCTCCACAGAATCACACTATAATCCCCCTCCTGATCAACATATTTCATATATTTTTGCATTTCTAATACATCTTTGAAGAAATTGTGAGCAATCTTTCTAATCTATTCAAACTATTGTCTAGGAGGCATCGTCCCCTTTTGCATGTTCCATCGGGTCACTGAGATTCTTGTTTTGGTGCAATTCTGATCTATTTTTGTTTACTTATGATGCGACATTCTGAAACTTCTAACTCAGTTTGTAGACAGTATAATGTGCTTTATCTGATTGCTGATCTGATGCTAAATTAGTGATCTTTGCTCTCTATTTTTGCAGCTTCAGTCCCCTGGGGTTTTGGCTATTGGAAGTAGCATGAAAGGAGAAAACTCGTACTCACATCACTTGGATTCTGATGTAAGTAATACAAGGAATTTGTTTTAATTTTAGCACCCTTTCAATGACATTTCCCAAGGGGGGGTGTCATGCATGTATCTATTACCTATACCTAAATGGTATCGAGTTTTTGGTAGTTTAGCTTCCCAGTCACACGGACACTTGTTCTCGTTCTTATTCAATTTTTTATTTATCGCAGGTTGGTGTATCAGTAGTTGATCGTTTCACCTATTATACCCTTGCTTTTTTTGAGAGACTAAATATATACGACAATGCCTCATTGAGCAGGTACATCAGCTTCGGAATTTATAATTATAATAGGGTAACTATATTTATTTTTGCATTGAAGCATCTTAAAACTTTTATGAGCTTTTCTTGTTGTTTCTTTTTAAATTTTTATTTAGCATGGTTTTTTCTATTGAAGAAATTTTTGTTCTCATCCATATAAGTTGGCTTTTCCTTTTTGACATATTTGCCACTTCCTCGATGCATTTTCATCTCTGAAAACTGAACTCTGGTTTTCTGGTTGTTTTTTAGTCTTTTTAGTTCTTACAATCCAAGTTGGTTGATGTCTACTGCATACTACCGCAAAGATCTATACAAAAGGAGTTTAAAGGAGGTATGGAGGTCATGAATCTGTTTTCAATATTACTATTCTTGCTTCTATACGTCTTTAGATGATTGTTCTCTGTACTTCTCTAATATTTTTGTGAGGAAGATTTAAGGCTTAGCGTCTGTAGCTGGTAATGAGCTTGTCGTTATCGGCTATATGCCCATGTTGGTGAATCTAGCGTTGCGCCATGAGAGCAGTGTGCAAAATTTCAAACTTCCTTCTATTGAAGCTACTTTTTTTTACTGCCTGTATTCTTGTTGGTACAGTTTTCAGTACTATCGTGACAAACAGTTATTGTATAACTAAGTTTATTTCTGTCTAGGTACTACCAAACATCGAAGTATTGTATAACCAAGTTTATTTCTGTCTAGGTACCTGTTACAACCTTCTTTGGCTCAGTGATGGAAACAATACATACTGATGCAGCCTACAAAGCATTTTCAAGGAGAAACTTTAGAAGGTTTAAAGCCCAAATGTCTATGGATCAGTCAGCACACCATACCGAGAGTACAATATTTATAAAAGAAGCAAATGATCGGGATGAAACTCGCGACATAAGTCCCGAGGTGATTGTTTTTACCCTTCCCTTCTGCTGATATCTATTTGCTTTAATCTCTATGTAACCTGTAACCTACGGCAGGGGAACATTCAATTATTGCAGGGTCAAAAAGGTGCTTCAAAATGTCCATGGACTACGTTCTGCAACAAATTTCAAAAGGCTGGAAATGTTGATTCGTTGGTGAACTATGCCCTGGTAGCAACGATTCCTTTCTTGGTAATTTCGACATGGCTGTTTCAGTGATTCCAGCTTTGATACAAAACAAATGAATTCACACTATTCTCTGGCACATGACTTCGAGTTTTTTTTTTCGTGTTCTTTTTTCTTCTTCAATTATATATAAGGGAAAAATTAATTCTGGAGATGTGTTTATTTTTTTGATACCAAATGAGCTCGGCACCCATGGATGACGACGTCTATCGACTACATGATTTAGGGTATAGGATAGGGGAGGGGAGTTTAAGATTGAGGTGCAGCAATAACATTCAACTTGCAAACGAAGAGCATAAAAGCGGAAGTGCATGAACAACAATTAACCTGCACCTTGTTTGAAGTAAGCAAGAACAGAATATGTTTGCAGAAAGCTAAGTAGGAGCAAGAGAGCGGCAGCAGCAATGGAAGTGAGAACACAATCCCAAGGGGTATTGAAATATGTCTGCCTCAGTTTCACCTTCCACAGGTTCTATGGTTGTCTGCAATTCACGTTCACCTCATGAAATCCCGTTCTCCTTCCTCTAACCGGCGTTTGCGGTGGCTGTCCTTTTCTTTACCAACTAGATGCTTCCGAGTATCTTCAAAAGGATGTATTAATTCGAGAACCAATGATTGTCTCGATCCACGAATTTGCGAATGAGTTGAACAGCAAACAACCCATCAAGGACCATAATCGCCCCAACTTGCTCCGCATAGCAATTGTGAGCTTGTTGTTCTCTTTCCATATAGGCTGGCAATGAACCTTTCCAAGTCGCACCGCCCTCATCGATAAAGGCTATGTAGATTAAGATAGCGGACTTTGTTGGAGTATTTCCATTGCCTTCAAATGCTGTTTGCCGTGTTGGTACGGACCTACTGGAGAAATTATATTATGGATCATTCTTATCATGTTATTTATGAGATCAACCAATAAAAAATATTCATTTAATTATTTTTTTCACCTTATCATTTTTATCAAGTATATCACACAATATATATGAAAACATTAATAAAATTAAATTGAGTTTAAATTTAAATTAATTTAGTTGAGCTTTAAGACTTGAATTAAATTTAATTATTTTAGGGTTTAGATTTAAGGGTTTAAATTTAGTAGCGTAAAATTGTAGTCATGGTGAATAAAATTTTAGGTTTAGGGTTAGAATTTAATGTTTATAAGTTAAAATTTAAATCTTCAACGTATTATTCTAAAATCTAACCCTTGAATTTTTAACCCTAAATCTTAACTCTAACCTATAATTTATAACCATTATCCTTAAATTCTAAACTTTTAAATCATACGTTATAAACCAAGCTCCTAAAACTAAAACAAGAGTTTGTTTTAGTTTCAATCGCTAATATATTGGATATAAACTTTAATTTAAATCATGTTAGCATATATCCTTTTTAAAATTTTTATATTACTAGTTTTGTCTATTTACGATATAAAATAATTTCATGTAAATAAAAAACAACATTATATGCTTATTAATTGAAAATTTAAAGGTAAATGAAATGACGAGCATTTGATGAACTTGTAGTACTTTTTAAAGTACTATTTTCCCATTGTTTAATGCTTTGCTTCATGTGCATTTATATATTTTCCTTGATTGGTTCATGTCGAAGTTGGATATTCAAAAAATTTCATTATTTGTATCATCCAAAATTTTATTAAATGTAAAGAATAAATGATGCTTAATACATAAAAGGTTGGTGATAAACACTTTTTGGTGTTTATATTACATAAATTATTCTTTTTGTTTAACTATGCAATTAAAAAAAAATGTATCTCTCTTATTTTTAAAAAATATGCTTTACTTCAATAAAGCATGTGTCTTGAGTCTCTTGCTTTGACTATGAAATCCCTATCATCTTAGTATTGTTGATTATAATTGGATTTTATTCATGAAAGTGGTGGTTTACATTGAAGAGCCTATCGCTATTTATACAGCTTTTGGATAGACTATAAAGAGTACAAGCAGCTGCAACTCAGCTGAACAATAGCTGATAATAGTTGCACCTTTCTAGTGGCAATCTCACAGACTATCTAACCACATACCAGCTTCTGGGTTCAATATTCACTTTGTTTCCTTGTCTCTGAGCAGACTTCTTCAAACTCCACCACTGAGAGTTTTTTCCTGAGTAACTCAAACCGCATGTTAGGAAGTGGCTTAGTTAAGGTGTCTGCAATTTGGCATTCAGTAGGCACATGATCCATTTGTATTTCTTGAGATGCAACTTTGTCACGAATAAAATGTAGATCTAATTCGAAGTGTTTGATTTTGACGTTAAGAACGAGATTTGTTGTCATAGCAATAACACTTGTGCTATCACGCCAAATTCGAGAACGCTCCTCAAGTCCCAATCTTATCTCATGTAGTGCAACTTTGGTCCATGTAATTTCAGTTGTTGCATCGGTTAGGCTTTTATACTCAGACAACATCTAAGAATATTTCTAACCTAGCTCCCACTTCCAAATAGCATGGGTCAAGCTTATATACGGTCAAAAAATAAGATGTTATGCTTACATAATATATTGTTTGTGCCTAAAATAACCAAGAATTTAATGTTTGTTGTCAAATTTGCTCGTGATAACAATTTCTTTTTTGAGTTCTATACTTCGTTTTGTCTTGTCAATGATGCCAATACTCATGAAGTTCTTCTAAAAGGAGAACTAGATGAAAGGTTGTATAGTTTCGACTCTTGCTATGTTGTTGTTGTATTTCATACCACTGCTCAAGATAATTCAAGCTACTGGATTTGGCATCAACGGTTAGGCCACCCAACATCTGATGTGGTCAGTCTAGTAACTAACAAAAAATTAAGTAAACAAGAAGGCTCTATATGTCAGGCCTGTCAAATGAGAAAGAGTCATGTGTTGCCATTCTCCTCCTCCCCAACTGTGTACTCTAGAGCATTTGAACTTGTCGAAATAGATGTATGGAGATCGGCTCCTGTTCTATCGAATGGCTATAGATATTTTGTTCAATTTATTGACTTGTTCAGTCAAAATTCATGGTTGTTTTTATTAAGAAACAAGAGTGATGTTACAATTGCATTTGATTCATTTATGTCTTAGGTACAAAATCAATTCAATACAAATATTCTTTCTATATAAACAGATGGTGGGGTGAATTTAAGTTTTTGGAGTCTTTAGCAGCAAAGAAAGGAATTGTGCTTCAAAAAACTTGTCCTTATACTTCTCAATAAAACGGTGTGGTTGAGCATAAGCATCGACATGTTGTGGAAACTATTCTCACTCTTCTAACTCAAGCCTCTATGCCATTGAAATTTTGGGCTTATGCTGCAATCAATGCTGTGTACTTAATAAACAGAATGCCTACTAAGTCATTGCAAGATCTCTCCCCTCATCAAAAGCTATATGGAAATATCCCAGATTATACATTTCTCAGGGTCTTTGGGTGTCATTGTTACCCACATCTCAGACCTTTTAACAAACACAAAATGGACTTTCGATCCCAAGCATGTGTTCCTTAGGTACTCACCATCTCAACATGGATATATCTATCTTGGATTAAATGGTCGAATCTATATATCTCGAAGTGTGGTCTTTGATGAGAGTTCTTTTCTTTTTGCTCAAAAAGAGACTGTCCACAAGTAAGATAATGTTATCTTCTCCTCTTCATCAGTGCCGATACACAGTAATAACTCTTATGGGCCATCCTCGACTCCAGCACATGACACCTCTGGGTGTTGATTATAACTGGATTTTATTCATGAAAGTGGTGGTTTACATTGAAGAGCTTATTGTTATTTGTACAGCTTTTTGATAGACCATAAAGAGTACAAGCAGCTGTAACTCAGCTGAACAATAGTTGATGACAGTTGCACCTTCCTAACGACAATCTCAACAGACTATCTAACCACCTACCAGCTTTTGGGTTCAATAAGTATGTCTTGTGCGCTTTTTAACATTGAATTCAATACTCTATAGAAATTAGTACAAATTAAATCATGGTCTAATTAATGGTATATAAGTTCAAGTATAATCGGATGCTTATACTTGTGTGACTGCTTTAGGATACTCATCCTGTAATAATGGGTTGCTTACGGCTAGAGCCGTTTCTGAAATTTTAGTAGCCCTAGGACAAACTTAAAATAATAGGCTTTTAATAATAAGAATTAGAAAAAAATAATTTTTTAATAAAAAGTATAATAAAATTAAATTAGGTATATACCTACTAATAAATATTAGAAAAAATTAGGCCCCAAATAACAAATATTAATAAAAATTAATTATTAATAATAAATATGAGGAAAATACATTTTAAGAGAAAACCTTTAATATATTATGAATAATATTTATCTATGCGGATGTCTATCATAATAAGAACTCTATCATTATGAATATTATCTTCATTAATTAGAGTTCAATATATTATGTACTTCTTATGCCTATAAATAGATAAATTTGTGAAGGCATTGTACACAAGTCAATATTGAGAATAATACAAATATCTCTCTTTATATCTTTTCTTTGTTCTTTCATTCTTGTTCCTTATTCTTGTTTTAGTTCTTCTTTACTTTATTCACAATACGTTATCAGCACGAGACTCTAACCAACGGAGGTATTTTTCGTTCGAATATTGATGAAGTTTTTAAAAAGAATTTGTTACTAACATAAATTAAAGATAAGTTCTTCTCCCTCAATTATATTTTAATTATCGGTTATTTTCTTTCTTGATCTTTAACTTGATTTTTAATTTTTTAAAAAAATATTTGGTTGTTTTGTATTTATGTTGCGATAAAGTGACTCAACTACTGTGGTTCTTGTCGACAATTCCAAAGCTATCAAGTTTGGCAAAGGATAAAAACCGATCACTATAGTAAAAGTCAATTATATTATAATTAATTAATATATTCTTTGTTATGTTGGTTTAATTCGAGTATATTGACTGGACATCCCGTTCTGCGAGGCTACTAGTCTCAAAGGGGGTTCTTTTTAAAGGACCTTGTGGACTGGTTTAACAACGTCATGTATAAGGATTAAATTTTTGTTCCTTATTGTATATATATATTGGTTGATCAATTACTATTTAATAGTATGAATATTATAAAATCTATATTTGCTTGAAAGCACTATTTTTACGTTGAAAAATCGACTATAGACTTCTCCCAAGTTCAAGTTACGAAAATTGTCTTGATCCAGAATTTTTATGGGAGGCATTCCCTGAAGCGAATGCATGCATGATGATTATTCCATGCAATTATTGGATTTATGACATTCCCTGAAGTGAATGCAAGCATGATGTTTATTCCATGCAATTATTGAATTTGTTTCATTCCTTAAAGTGAATGCAAACGTGATAATTCACTATATGGTTAGTGAATAAAACTCAATTATGTGACAGAGTATCATTGATGATGATATGTTAGAAAAACATACTATATTTTCACACATTAATGTTGTCTTACAAACACAATATCATACAAGGGTTTTGAATACCTATCAGTCTTCGCTCCATTCTCTGAAGTGAATGTGATATTTTATAGCGGAAAAAATAAATGTAACATTAGTAATTGTGGTCATGATTGAGATCATAAAATAGACATGGATAAGATGATTATTTTGAGAATGTTTATATCCACAAGAAGTGGAATTATAAAGATGACAAGAATGATAAAGATCATATCAAAATCTTTATGTTATCAATGCGATGGTACAAACCATTGATCTCGTACTTGTCGAACGTCAAAGTATTATGGACTTTATCCATAATCATGGAAGATAAATTAAAGAAAATATAAACAGATTTTTTTGTGGCGAAAATTATGGCGTTGTTGGTCCAACTCAATTGGATATTGTTAATTTTCTCATAATTCTTCAAGAGAATAAATTCGCCATTTATTTTAATTTATGTTATTTATGCTTGGTAGACAGTGTAAGTATTCATACGATACTTAAGAATAAGAAATATTTTCTCATTTAAATACAAGGGAAAATGTGAGTACTATATCTTAAAGTACTGAAATATCAATGCTTTGGAGGATCTTTTGAGAGTTTATCTTTTATAGATATTGATTTGATATAATGTGTTATATTTAATATTTTGTCATTCCCCGAAGCGAATGGTACAAAGCACATATTTTTCATTCCCCAAAGTGAATGAAATAAACACATATTAAAGGTGCATGATTATGTATATTTTTCCATTTTAAATTCAAGGGAATAATGTGAGTACTATATCCGAAAGTACTAATATCACAGAAAGCTCTGACTGAGTAAATATGTTATTTGTCAAATGAGACTTTATCTCATGTTTACAGTGCATTATGCTCGTTGAGTAAATATATTATTGCCAAATGGAACTTTATTCCATATTTACAGTGCATTATACCCGTCAAAGTCGCAAAGAGACATTGAATTTTAAAGATATTTATAGAAATATATTGAGAATATCAGTTAAAGGGATGATGACTATCTCAATATTACGAGTATAACTCAAGGCAATAATGAAATTTTGGCAAAATTACATGCACTGTCATCCATATTGTACTATATAAGAATTAGTACAAATTGAAGCTCATGTTATTGTAAACTAGATGTTTACTGATAATTTTATTTGGCATGACCGGTTAGACCATTCCGGTTCAATTATGATGCGAAAATTTATTGACACTTTTATATGGTCACTTATTGAAGAACTAAGATTTTCTTCAAGGTAATTTTCATGTGATACTTGCTATGAAAGCAATTTGATTGTTCAATCATCAACAGTTAATATAGAGTGTAAATCTATTAATTTTCTAGAACGGATACAAGGTGATATATATGGGCCCATACACCTTTCTTAAAGACCATCTAGATATTTTATGATTTTTATCGATGCATCGGCTAGATGGTTATGTGTATCCTTGTTATTAACCCGTAACTTGGTGTTTGCGAGGCTACTAGCTCAGTTGATAAAATTACGAGCATATTTTCCAAATTATTTTTTAAAGACAATCAGTCTTGATAATATTTATGACATGTAATTTTACATGTAGTATCACGAATTCGCATCAAGCCAACAAATGACCATAAGTTCTCCCCATTACAAATATTTTTTGGTCAGGAACCAAATATTTCTCATCTTAGATTTTTGTGTGAGATATATGTTCTAATTGCTCCACCACAGCGCACAAAGATGAGTTTTGTTGGGAATATGTATCAGATTTAAATATCTTGAGCTTCTGATAGGGAATTTATTTATAACCCTATTTACTAACTATCATTTTAATGAGTCAATTTATCCAACATTAGGGGGAGAAAATAAATAGTTGGTGAAAGAAATAAGTTGGAATGAATTCTCATTTTCTCTTTTTGATCCACGTACTACATGAACTATAAGTTCAATGGATAATTCATTTAGCAAATCAATTACTAGATGATTTTGCTGACCCTAAAAGAGTGACTAAGTCACGTATACCAACTATGAATGTTTCGATTAAATTTGATATCATGGATTGACAAACTCTAGTTGCTAATGAGTCTAACTTACGCTTGAAGCGTAGTAGACAAGTAAGTTCCAAAGAAATCCTCGGAAAAGAAAAGAAACTATATTTTATGATGGTCTGATCGAGGAATCAATGATTATAAAAATCTCTATAAGAGATTAAATGGTCTCCAACAGAGACATTGACATGACTCAGGTACCTGATAATGAAGAGATCTCAATATATTATGTCATGTTTGTTATAAGTGGAACTGAAATTAAATCGACGTCGTTTATATATTTGCATGTAATATAGCACTAGAGATTTTATTTGATGATGTGTATCATGAATCATTGTTAATTGGGTAATATAAACAAAGAAATGATTGGCCAACATGGAAAGAGGCAATTGAGGCGAAACTAAAATCTCTTTCAAAAGAGAAGTATTTGGGCCTATAGCCCATACATTGAAATGTGTAAAGCTCGTGGATATAAACGAGTCTTTGTGAGAAAGAGAAATCAAAAGGGAAAATCATGAGATATAAACTCATTTGATTGCACAAGGATTCTCACAAATATATGAAATTGAATGAGGTAAATATATTCCTCTATGGTGGATACAATTATTTTTAGATACTCTGGTAATAAATGAAATGACTTAGTTTCGTCTAATGGATATTGTTACATCTTATTTATGTGAGCCTCTTGATAACAACATTTACATGAAGCTTCTAAAAGGATTTAGACTGTCATAAGCAGTTAATTCAAGTTCTCGAGAACTTTATTCAATCATATTGAATATATCTTTTTATGGCTTGAAACAATTTAGGCGTATTTGGTATGATCGCCTCATTGAATACTTATTAGCATAATGCTATATGAATTATTTCTCCGAGCATTTTTATTAAGAGGTTTAGCTCTGAATTTTTATTGTTGTGTATGTCGATGATTTGAATATCGTTGAGACTCGTGAAGACATCTCCTTAAATCCTTGTGCATCAATCGATATACAAAAAAATGTTGAAAGAGACTTTACATGCATAACGCATATTCATTAATCATCCTTATGATTGCTAGGTCTCTCAATGTAAACAAAGATTCTTTCTGCCTCAAGAAAAAGGTAATGATATTCTTGATCAAAAAGCACAATATGTACACTATTTGATCTAGAAGCATCATATCTTAGCTAGTCCAGAAATATTATTTAAGTTCTATGAGATCATTACCTTTAAATAATTGTTATGCATGAGGCAAAGCCGAAATATGTATTTGGCTAAACATATCCTGAAGATATGTGAATATTTTTACAAGATAAGATGCAAGCTATCTTGTACAGAGATAATACAAAATTTATATTTCAAGGTGGATATATCAAATATGATAAAACACAACATATTTCTTTAAGTTTCGTCCCTCATGATTTTCAGATGAATAATATTCAATGAATCATTTCAAGCAATGATTTGAAAGATTTATCCACTAGTACATGATCTACTTCAACATTTGAAGATCATATTCAATATTGAATTATGAAGATTCAAAGATCTTATGTGATATTTTCATGAAGGAGAGTAAATACGCGTTACACTCTTTTTCCCTTAACCGAGGTTTTGTCCCAATGGGTTTTCCTGGGTTTTTATCTTAGTAAGGTTTTAACGAGGTACATTATCTTCATAGACATCCAAGGGGGAGTGTTATGAATAATATTTATCTATATTGATGTCTATCATAATAAGAACTCTATCATTACGAATATTATCTTCATTAATTAGAGTTTAATATATTATGTACTTCTTATGCCTATAAATAGATGAGTTTGTGAATGCATTGTACACAAGTCAAAATTGAGAATAATACAATTATCTCTCTTTATATCTTCTCTTTGTTCTTTCATTCTTGTTCCTTATTCTTGTTTTAGTTCTTCTTTACTTTATTCACAACATAATAACAAATATTGTGAAAAATCTAACCTCTAATAATATATATTGAAAAACTATGGTCCTATTAATAATTATTAAAAAAATAGGCATCTTATATAAGTATTAAAAAAATAGACCTAATAGAAAGTATATTGAAAAAATAGGTCTCTTATAATAAATATCAAAAAATAAATTTTAAAATTAGACTCTTAATAACAAGTATTAGAAAAATCGTTACTCCAATAGCAAATAAAGAAAATAAATAAATTTCAATAGTATATA
Source organism: Abelmoschus esculentus (assembly GCA_035048815.1). NCBI lineage: Eukaryota > Viridiplantae > Streptophyta > Magnoliopsida > Malvales > Malvaceae > Abelmoschus > Abelmoschus esculentus. The sequence goes on from JAUCBN010000003.1 coordinate 18,090,571, forward strand.
TTAATAAATATTAAAAAAATATTTTTAGAGTAAACTCTTAATTATAAGTTTAGTAAAAGATAAACCCCTAACGACTAGCATTGCAAAATTGAGATTTAAAAATCATACTAAAAGATATTTAAAAATAAATTTTAAGAGTAGATCTAATACAAATATTAAAAAAAATAAAACCATAATAATAAATACTAAAAAATAAACTCAAATAATAATAAGTATTAAAAATAATTAATCTATAATAATAATTATTAAAAATTAAATTTTCATAATAAATATTAAAAAATTAAAATTAAACATATTTAATAAAAAATAAAATTTGGGGCCCTAAATAGGGGTAGACCCTAGGTTGTCGTCCTTATAGCCCACCCCTAGATCCAGCACTCCTTATGACATCAATTACGATAAGTACGATTATGATTTCAGATGTATGAAATGATTCCATTGTCATGCCAATATTCTCAAAAGGCTTATACCTTTGCCTCGTACAGTTACAGATTCAGAATTTTTTTTGAGGTAGGTATATATAAAATTTTAAAATCTTAGAGTGAACACAAACATTAAATATTATAAAAATTAAATATTTATTCATAAAAATTATAAAAAATAAAGATAAATATATAAAGTTTAAAAAATTCAGGTAGACACGGATCCACCTTAACTAAACATGGATCCGCGACCGACCTAGTATTAGTTAGTTTTCTTTTCCACTCTGTCAACATTTTCATGCATGTCACGCAAATACATGGCCAACATTTGGCATCTCGCCCCACAGATTGTAGAACCTGTCTAGCTGATAGAACCATATTTGAGTTGAGAGGTTAGAGTCTTTCACATTCATATATGCATGAATTTTGTCAGATTAGGAAATACTGAAGTTAAATATCTTTTGCAGGAAAAACAAGTCCTCATCGATCGCCAGAAAGTCGGGACCATGATTAATTTTCAGATTAGATATTTGTTTTGCCAACCAAACCACTATTTTGTCTTAGATGTGTTCAAGTTACAGCTTTTCACAAGATCCCTTGCAATCAGAGTGTAATATGATGTAATTTCATAAGTTGATGCTGATGGGTTAAGATATTTGAGGTTTGAAAATGTACCGAAAATTGTGCTACATTTGTTCATCTTCATGAACACGCAAGTCAATTGATCTTGCAAGAACTACTATATTATTACACCATTGTTGATCATTATGTAAGATATTGTGATTTTGTGACACCCTCGCCTAGGGTTAGGAGACGAGAGTGTCGATCAGGCTTTCAAACTTGTAACAAACTCGAACCTTGTATTCATTTACAAAACATTTCGTTTATTGTATGACATTACAAGTTAAACTTACGTGTTATATTTCAAACCAATATATTTGAAGACCTTACAAGTCACTCTCTTAATATGCATATATCAAATATCGGAACTAAGTTATATTTTTTTTCCCAATTACAAATTCGTTCATCAAACTTAACTCACTTATTATTCCAAATTGGATCTTAATCTAAAAGTTGGACCCATTTTGAACTTTAATCTAACTTAAGGGACCTTTAAACAAGATGAGGGATTCCCATACTTTAATCTCAAAAGATTGAACCAAAAGGCTCATATATAGCCTCAATTCATTCTTATGCCTTGAAGAATGGTTTTAGCATGATCAATCACCAATGGACAACATACCAAATTCTATGACTTTTAACCAAATCATCTATTCGAAGACTCTTATCTAGTCTCTGTAGCGACCCTTTAAAATCTAAAAATAAAAATCTATGATGTGTAATGAAAAGGTCACTAATAGGAAAGTAAAAAAAATTGTTTTAATTAGAATTGAGAATTTAGGGTTTGCAAAATTAGGAAATTAGGTTTAGCTTTGAAAAATTAGGGATTTAGACTAAAAACTAGGGATTGGAGAATTAGGGATTTAGGTTACAAAAATTTGGGAATTTTGAAATCTAGGGTTTTAAAAAGGATTAAAATAGGGAAATTGAATTATAAAAGGAAAATTTACAAATTAGGGTTATACTGGTTTTAGGGATTTAAAATTAGAGATCCAAAAACTTGGAAGTGATTAAAAAGAGGTGGAAAATAATTGAAAAATGACTTTTAAAAAGGGTGGAAAGAATTTGAAAATGGGTGGAGTCACCACCGGCCACTTTGGTAGGCCGGACACCGTAAAAATTAGAGATTTGAAAAGAAGGGCTCGAGAGTCGGTTACGTTTTAAAAACGGGTTTAAGGTTTAAAAACCACCCAAAATTGGCACCTTTAAAATAACCGCTTAAATTAATTTTGAAAATTTCGTTTTAAAGTGGCATTAAAATTCGTTTAAAGATTTGAATTTAATTTTATTATTTTTTTACCGTATCTTTATTCGGAGGTAACGTATACACCGCGACCACTACGTTAGAATGCGGGCCCGTTACGACCGAATAGAAGACATAATTATTAGGTTGGTTAAATGATATTGGATGTGAGTTGCAAAAAAAAAGCAACACTTAGAAAAGGGGAACATAATAAAGCATGAAAAAATGATCACAAAGCATAAAAAAAAATTTAAATATGCGTGATAAAAATAAATATGAAGCATAAACTTAAAATGCAACAAACATAAAAAGTTGATGCACCGATAAAAAAGTATGTACATAAAAAGAAATGCATAAATAAACAAATATGTACATATTAAATATGACAAAGCAAGTAAATAAAATGCATATGTATGTGTATATACAAGTATGCATGAAGAAAAAGCATAAAGTAAACAAAATGCATGACAAAAATACATAATATAATATAATATAATAAAATATGTACAAAATGTGTAATGTAACAAAAATAATAAATGTCAGCATGTAAATATACATAACAAAAAACTATATGTATAAATAAAATAAATGCAATAAATAAAAAGACAATAAAAGAAAACAAAATAAAATTTAAAAAAAGGTAAATAAACTTCTGTAAATGACAACATTAAAAGAGAAAATAAAATTTGGAGGACTAAAAGAGGAATTAACCCAAGGGAAGGCTCTGAAAACTCAATCCCAAAACGTGGAGAGACCATTACGGAAATAAACCATCTAGAAAAAGATGATTATAACTAATTAGTGGCAAGATTGAAAAGATTAAAAAACATGGAGTGACTGGGGAGGTCATTTTATTAACACGGGAGGTTTTAAAAAACAATTTTCCTATTTTCTTTTTATGTTTTGAGTATAAAACACACCCTAAAATAAATTAAAACCCCTTTTATCACATTTTTTAAACAACCTTACCTATAAACTTTATTTTCTCTCCATTGTTCTTCAAAAGGAGATGAACGTTCATCTTCTACACCCAGAAAAACAACCAAACCCAGAATCCGGTAGGAAAACAGCCACGCCGGCCACCGCGAGAGGTGGTCGGCTAGTTTGAAAACCCAAAAAATTTCCTTTTCGAAAGCCAAAACAAACAAAAATCGATTCTTTTTCTTTGTTTTGAGACTGATTCCCCTTTAAATCGAAGCTTTCCACAAAACAGAGAATGAACGAAGGAGTGAGCCTCTGTTCGAACCAAAAAGAAAAAGGAAAATACTCTCTTCTTTCACTGGCTCAGCACTATCGATCCGAAGATCTTGTTTTTTTTTTTTGTCAACAAGTGAATAACGAATAGAAAAAGGCTCGCTCAGATTTACCTAGTGAGAAAAAACAAAAAAACCTAACTTTTATTGTTCCCTTTTATTACATGCGAGACCAAGAGAGGTTTCACCTCTGAAGAAACTTTGTATTGATTCGAATCCGTCAGGGGAACCCCTTTACAATGATTTCGGCCTTCTCTTTTATAGCCGATGAATATTTACATGAATAGTCAAAAATGAAAACTTAAATCTCCTATTGGTTTACTGGTTTGTACGCTTGGATGTATCTGTGCGTGGTCTCTGCTCTGATTTTTGGTCGATTATTCCTCTAAAACTTTTGATTTGGTTGGGGTATTATGTCCTGAAATCCGTTCGCATATGTAGTGTTCTTGTTTCTGAATATGTATGATTTCTGACATTTTTCTTTTTTTGTCTGTTTATGAGTGTGAATCGTGGCTGTCGGAATCGAAAGAGACCACCAGAGAGATCATCAGAGACGTCGGGAGCTGAAAAGTCGATCGGGGATGTAAGGAGTCTAGTACGTCTGCACTACGCGCACGTGGGAGCAGTCAATGGACGCGCGTGGGCGCGTGGTAGAGCGTCAAACGTCTCTCTCCCTTTTATCTCAGTCGTTGGATCAAGATTGGATCCAACGGCTGATAGGCAACTGCGCAGAAGATCAAAAGATGGGTTAGGATTTCTATCATATTAGGGCTAAGCCCGGTTTTGGGCTTGATATTGGGTTAATTGTATCTTAATTGTATAATGGGCTTGTTTATTATTAAACTTGTATTGGACTGATAACTTAAATGAATATTTGAGTTCTTATCCATCTGTTTGGGTTTTATTTATTATGGTATGGATTTTAAAACAAAATAATATAATATGATAAAAATAATGAATGGTTAACTTACATGCCAAATGCATATAACAAAGACCAATATAAAATCCATAGGCTATATCTCAAAATGCATCAAACTAGCCTAACATGACCACCATGCCTTAAGGTTTACAAACCAAATGCTCAAATGATCATATATATATACAAACCATAAACCAAATGTCAAAATACATAAGCTAGTCTAAGCATGATCATTATGCCACCATAATCTAGGAGTTAAAAAATTACAAAATATCATACTTGGCTTGCTTGTGGTGTTTGCCTGCAATCAAACTCGATCTCGCTTCTTGGCTCGATAAATTTTTTTAGGAACGAGGAAAAAACGAGTGGTAAGTACTTGCTAGGTACTTAGTGAGACAGCCCTAAGTCTAACCATTTAAAGATTATTCAAATAAACAAAGATAACATGCTCCAATTAAGCAATAAATCAAATTCATAGCCATAATTAAACCAATTATGCAAATTATAGTAATAACCAAATATCATGCTTATCATGTATCATACTTATCATGCTTGTCATAATATCATGTTTATCATGTATCATACTTATTATGTTTCAAACATATATCCTAGATTCAACAATTCACATATTCATGCTCTAGATAGCATATATTAGATGCATTTAACTCATTAGTCAGTTCTTATTTTTTTCAAGCTTTCATAGACAAAATCGTATCAAAGGCTACTTATAGTCACTTATTTATTCCAAATGCTCAATAGCAAATTCATATTCAAATGTTCAATAGCAAATTCATATTCAAATTCTCAATAACAAATTCATATCCAAGTTTAAATGCTTCACAAGCAATACATTTACAAATGATTTTCACACTTTAAGCCTTAACTTTCAAATTAGTTTCATATGATGCCTTGACGTTAGTTAGACTAGGTAAGCGAGTCAACAGAAGTACCACGAAGATACTGACAGAAATACCACAAAGGCACTAACAAAAGATACACATGGTATCTAACAAATGATGACTAACCACCAATCAAAGGTATCCAAAGTACCAAACAGAAGTACCGAAGTACTGGGCAAACGTACCGAAGTACTAACAAATGAGCTCAGACACTAGGCATGTCGTACTACCTATGACCAACTATCGACCAAGGCTCAATAACATTTTCATTATTCATTCAATTGTCTTTCAAACCACATTATCCAAGTTTCTTAATATAGAAGCAAATGTCCATAACATACTATCACAAAAGCATTTATCATGCTACTATCAAAACATTCATATCATATGAACAAACAAACATACATATCATGTTACCGAACAAATGTTCATATCATCAAATACATGCTTCATGCACGATCCACATACCTGGCATCCCGCAGCCACGTGTCATAACTTATCTCGGTATTTCCGAGCTATGCAAATGTACTAAGATAGTCTTAACAATCGAGCATTCAAACATGTTATTAATCACACAAGTCCTTTAACAATTAAACCTCCTTCCCTTTTTACTTAGGTCCTAACCCTAAAGTTTGACACACTCACTAGTATTTTCGAGCAAATCAAGGATTGTAGAGGGTGATCTCCTTGCCCTTCCTCTTGGCTAGCTCTTGTCTTTCCTCTTCTTCGATATCTTCTTCTCTTGGGTTCTCTAGCAAACCATATACACATAGAAATTTATTAGAATATATCCAAGTCACTTAATTCAAGGGATCATATACTTAACAAATATAAACATTCACATTTGTTCATTAGAGACAGTTTTGCTATCCTTTAGAAAATCGATCATATCTCCTAGCTTTGTTACCCGAATTTAGCTCATTTTACCTCTTTAAAAAGCTAAGAAGATCCTATACAAGGATACCTTAGCCTCACATTTTAATTACAATCCAATCAGCATCAAATTTTATTTAACGTTGGGTTTGTCCAGATTCGGGACTGCTCGAACAGCCCTTACGAAAAGGCTCATAAATTTCTCTACGAAACTCCAAATCGAATAACCTCATGCATCTAGTTTTTCCTTAAGAAGATCCTATGCATGAGGCTATTTGAATTTAAAATTTCAGCCTCTAACTCCCTCAATTTCGTCTTAGGAAATTTTTTCAAACTGTCTACCCGAAATTGTATTTCTAGGCAAATTTTGACTATCTATCATTTCATGAGTTCAAATCTAATCCAACCTTGTTCTTACAAATTTCCAACACCTTAAACTTAAAATTAACATCATTTAATCCCTTTTTCAACAATTTATCGAATCAATTAACACATATAACATTTACAAAAATCTAAATTCTAAGCTTCTTAATTTACTTGCTCATGCCTCTAAAACTAAATCCAAGTAAATACAATCCTTAAATTAAATTTCTAACAACTTAATTCAATATGAAAGCATCATAGAAACATTCAAAATCTAAAAGCTTAAACCCCCATAATTTCGGTTATGGAAAGAGAAGCTTACCAAGATCCATAATTTCTCACGTGAATTGGGGGAAGGAAGATGATACCCATCATCTTTTTTTTAACACTTGAAATGTCAATTTTGCCCTTTTTGTTATAACTAAGTTTAATTTAAATGGAAGGGTAACCCATAGAATCTTAACATATATCATGCAACCTTCATGTTTCTCATTTAATTCAAATTGGTCACCTTTATTTAGCCCTTTTTAATTTTCTTTTATTTCAATTAAGTCCCGCTATTACATATTTTGACTATCAATTGGTCTACTTAACTATCAATTGGTCATGGTTCCTCCTAAATCCATTGAGGGTGTTACAGATCTTGTCTAATCTGTGAATTTTTTTACCTCATTCAGTGCATGTGAATATAATAAATGTACTGCAAGATCATTCAAAGGAAAAGAGGATTGGTTCAAGTAAACAAAAAAATCTTAAAAACTTGACCCAGGCAGTGGACTGCAGAGTGGGGGACCAAACAATTATCCTTTGGGTTGAAGTCCATATTTTTTCTGTATAACCATTAGTGTTTGATTTATTAATTTACTAATTTAGATCAGATATTATAAAAGTGATTCTTGATTAACCCTTTTCATTTGTAATATTATATTCGAATTTCTAGCATCTTACCCTCTAAATCAACTGGTTATTGGTCGAATTCTTTATGTTTGATCTCTAAAAGTTTGGTTAGGTGTTTGTGAGTGCAGATTGTTAAGAAAATGTTAAAATGATACATTTGGATTTAATTAAATGTATACAGAAATCAGGCAATTTGCTGAGTAATTAATGAATGAGTGCAGGCCAGGCCAGGCCAGGCCTCCATTTTCAAAATCTGAAATAAAATATCATATGGAAAGGTTTATATGGGCAGGGTTTATCTGGAGTAAAAACTATGACATGTGGAAAGGGGTTCAAAGTTGTATCAATTTATTTTACACATAAAATTCTATCAATTAAGGGATATTTTAAGGTTTGAAAATTTAATTTAGGGCATACGTATATGAATTCAAGTTATAAAGTTTGAGTTTAAAATTTACGATTAAAATTTAGAGTATAAGAGTTATAATTTATAGGTAGATACTTAAGTTAAAGGGTTATAAAATAAGATTTATAGTTTATAATTTAATTTTTTATATTAAAAATTTAAATTTTAAAAATAAAATAATTATGCTTTTGTAAAAAAAATATCAATAATCAATTGCCCTTATGGAATAAAGTGTTATTATTTTTAAATTCGAATACTAACGTTACGAATAAAATAATTAAGTTAAAAATCACTCCATAATAATATTTAATTTAAAATAATTATTTAATAAATTAAATATTCTCAAAAATTATACTTATAATACGTTAAATACTACCACCGATAAGTTGTGATCTGATCTACACTGCTTGGATTTTTGTAATCCATGAAATCTAATCCCAAAGTTCATACTTTACATCCATATCACGTGTGCCACGTGACACTCCCATTCCCTACGAGTCAACTCGCTGGATCCCTAACTGCCCATCGCCCGATGATCAACGGACATGTAACCAAAACATCCGAGTGATGTACACCGTCAGATCAAGTCAAACAATAAAAAACTCGTAATTATATATAGATGAGTAAAAATTATAACAAAGGGTATGTATTATTATAAAAATGTATTTAAAAAAACAATAATTAATTTCTGAATATTTTAGCCACTAGACAGTATTATTGTATAAAAAATCTACAAAATAATGATTTTATTCTGTGACTGCAAAGGAAAGGGGTTGGTGGATGTCCAGGTTCTCTTAACAGTACAACAACTTTGGGTCCATCAGTTTCTAAGCATTATTTATTTATTTATTAAATTTTAGGATATTTTTCATGAAAAATTATTATATAGATCTTATTTATTATATTATTTATGATCTAATTAATTTGATTAATTAATCTTAAATAATTATCTAATAATTATTTATCTTTTAATTATATGTAAAAAAAATTGATAGTTCACTTTGAAAAAAAGTTAAAATAAATGAATTTAATTGATTGAGATCACAGATGATATGATAAATATAATTTATTTAATAATTTTTTTATTTCTTATGGATAAATGTTATTATTTTTAAAATATTTAACTATTGATAAAATTTTAAGATTATAATTATTTTTTTAATAACAGATGTCTATAATTTATTTCTTGATTATATTTAATTACCGATATTAAAATAAAAAAAAAATTTAAATTATAATTTTTATTTATTTTAATTGTCCATTTTTAATAAATATTGTCAAGAATATATTTTTTTTGTTTCAGATGTTTAAACGGTGATTAACCGAGAGCAATAAGGAGTAAACTTTAATCATATAATTCAGAAAAAAAATTATAATTATATAATTTTATTTACAAACGGTGATAATAAAAAATTTCCAAAATCCTATTAGTTTTAAGGTTTAAAAATTTAGTTTAGAATTTAAGATTTAAGGTTTTAAGTATACGTCTTTATAAATTAGGATTCATAATTAAAATTTAGGATTTGATATTAAAATTTAAGATTTAATGTTAAAATTTAAAATAATATAATTAAAAATTTAAGTTCAACCTATAAGATCCTAAATTTTAACCATGACCTAAATTCTAATCACATCCACTAAAATTATTAAATATTAGACATTAAATAAAACTTTTAAGCCTTAAAGTTAAGATGTTTGTAAAAAATAAAAATCTTTTATACCTTAATCATGGCTCACCTTAAAAATTTTAAAAATATATTATAAACCTAAACCTCAATATTTATATCTTAAATATTAGATTTTATAACTCAAAAAATATATTATATTTTTGATTGTTTAAATCTTAACTATAACTCTTAAACTCAAATTTTAAATCAATTATTTTAAAATAGGATATTAGTAAAAATACAATAAAAAAATAAAATGATTTACGCTTTTTAAATGTTTGTCCATGGAATAATTAGCCAAACTTATTTTATGATTAAATCTTTTCTAAACTTAACTTTATGACAAGGTATTTTTCATACTGTGGCCTCGTCCTTCTAAGCATTTCTTTCTTTCAAACTAAAGAGCAAAGAAAGGTTGCTTTTCAATCTTAAAACAATCTTCAATCCTTCTCTGCTCTTTGTTATAAATCTTGTGGTTCAGAGTTCTATAAATTTTTCAGTTTTTTACTTGGATTTTAAAAAGAAGTGGGGTGTGTTTCTTGATTGGCTTTTGGGAAAAGTGCAGATTCGGTAAAATGGGTAGTGGTTATTTTCACTTGGAAAGTTGAAAGATATATTCATACATATACAAAAATCATTTTTTGGTGTTGATTAAAATTGGTACTTGGTAGTGCTTTTCTCTGCCAAAGGGTTGTTCTTCTTTTTACCTTTGCTCCTTGATCCATTCTTGACTTCCTTATTGTTTCCATCTTTCTTTTGAGGCAGGTGAGCAAAAAGGTTTGACCTTGATTCTTGATGCTGGTTTCCTTGAAGTTTTTGCTCTTCAATTGAAAAAAAAGTTGCAAGTTATCTTTTTTCTTCTTGATTTATTCCTTCTTTTGGCCAATACTTGATTGTTGGGGATAAATTGGAAGATTGGAAATTTTGGATTTTAAAGCTGATGTGTGTTTTAGATCATGAAATCTATGAAAAGATGGGTTTATTTTATAGATCTTGAATTTTGCCAGGTGGGATTTTGTTGTCTTTGCATATGAATTGGCTTTAGGAAATGAATACTGGAGTGTTTAGCTGTAGTTAAGGGGTTGTCTTTTCTATATTTGGTAGAATACAAAAGTTTATATATATTGGGGGTGTGGGAAGTTTGACATTTAGTTGTATGGATTGAACTAGTAGGTCACCTGAGTGGCAATGTCAAGAGCATTAGCTCTTGGCTTGTTGATTTCTCTTTTCGTGGTTTTGGTTTCTGGCACTGATAATGAGTATGCAACTTGTAACTGTGATGATGAGGGCTTTTGGAGTGTACATAGCATTTTAGAGTGCCAGAAGGTGAGTGATTTCTTTATTGCTGTGGCATATTTTTCAATACCTATCGAACTTCTTTACTTCATCAGTTGTTCGAACATCCCCTTCAAATGGGTCCTTGTTCAGTTTATAGCCTTTATAGTGCTTTGTGGATTGACACATCTTCTCAATGGATGGACTTATTATGGTCCCCACTCATTCCAATTGATGCTGTCCCTCACCATTGCCAAACTGCTTACTGCCCTCGTCTCATGTGCGACTGCAATTACGCTATTAACTCTGTTCCCTCTCTTACTCAAAGTGAAAGTGAGGGAGGTTTTCTTGAGGCAAAATGTATTGGAATTGGATCAAGAGGTTGACATGATGAAAAGGAAGAAGGAAGCCAGTTCACATGTTCGTATGTTAACGCAAGAAATCAGGAAATCCTTGGATAAACATACTATATTGTACACCACTTTGGTTGAGCTTTCTAAGACTTTGGGTTTGATCAACTGTGCTGTGTGGATGCCAAATGAGAATGGAAGTCAAATGAATTTGACTCATGAGTTGAAGGCAAGTTCTTCGAAGAGTTTTCAGCAATCTATCCCAATGAGTGATCCTGATGTGAAGGAGATAAAGGGGAGTGAAGGAGTGAGAATCCTGAGACCAGACTCCGCACTTGGGCTTGCGAGTGGTAGTGGATCAGAGGAGGCAGGTGCCGTTGCAGCAATCAGGATGCCAATGCTTCAAGGTTATAATTTTAAAGGGGGGACGCCAGAATTGGTCGAGACACACTATGCAATTCTGGTATTGGTTCTTCCGAGCACAAACTCTAGGGAGTGGAGCTATCCAGAAATGGAGATTGTTGAGGTGGTTGCTGATCAGGTAGCTGTAGCTCTATCCCATGCTGCAGTTCTCGAAGAATCTCAACGAATGAGAGAAAAACTGAGCCAGCAAAATCATGTGTTGCAGCAGGCAAGACAGAATGCAATGATGGCCAGTCAAGCGAGGAATTCTTTTCAGAAAGTAATGAGTCATGGTATGAAAAAACCAATGCACTCAATTTTGGGCTTACTTTCAGTGTTTCAAGATGAAAATATGAACTTCAAGCAGAAGACTGTAGTTGATACATTGGTCAAAACAAGCAGTGTTCTTTCAACTTTGATAAATGATGTGATGGAGATTTCAGCAAAAGATACTGGAAGATTTCCGCTCGACATGAGACCGTTTAGCTTACATTCCATGATTAGAGAAGCTTGTTGCCTTGCCAAATGTTTATGTGTCCATAAAGGCTTTGGTTTTGAAGTTGGCGTTCAAAGCACTTTGCCTGACCAAGTGATTGGTGATGAAAAAAGGACTTTTCAAGTGATTTTGCATATGGTTGGCTATCTACTGGACATCAATAGTGGAGGAGGATCTGTCTTATTCCGGGTTCTATCGGATGCTGGTAGCCAGGAGAAGAACAATATAAATGCGTGGAGATCAAACATACAAAATAATTACCTGTACTTGAAGATTGAAATTGATATTCATGCGGGGCGTTCTTTGGCTGATGCATGTGTCTCAACCAAAACTATTTCTGCTGGGAAACATAATAAGGATGAAACCAACGAGAGCTTGAATTTTACTTTGTGTAAAAAGCTTGTGCAGGTGATCCCACTTCTATTTCTATTTTCCCATTCTTGATTCTATACATTCTTTTAGGTACTTTATTTTGAATGGAGTTTGCAGTAACCATTCATCCAGTGGAATGAAATACTGTTTCATTCGTTAGTATTGTTGTTTTGCCTGTGTGTGTAGTTCGTTGCTGAAAACTTTCAAGGCATCTCAAAGCTTTTCAGAAATTTTATTGCATTTTTCGATTTCAGACCCTAGTTTTTTTCTGGTTCATGATTTCTGGACATGACATTGACACATTGTTTGGTCGAAAACCCTTTTTAGCCTTCTCTGGTTCTTGTATGAATACGGTAGCTGCTTTTAGCCTTTTATGCTGTTTTTGCAATTGATTCGTAAGACTTATAGTGCGTCTTGAGTTGGTTTCATTAGGATTGTGGATTATTTTAACCAAAGCTATTTTGGCAAACATTGTGAAAGCTTTGAAATAATTCAATGTTTCTATTGTAGAGCATATAGAAATTGTGAAATGTTTTTTTAGCTTTTCCAACACGCTTGAAGTTATTTTCTGATCTTTTACTTATCTTGAATTAGAATGAAATGTTTATTTGTCTCTTACCTACTGTCCTTTAACCATTGTTTCCTTCTATAGAAGTATGCTGCATTACCAGGTATTAATTGTATGTAAATGTAACTTATCTGGTAATTGCAGATGATGCAAGGGAATGTTTGGATATCCACAAATTCTCTGGGCTTTGCACAGAGCATGACACTTCTTCTCAGGTTTCAAATCCAATCATATATCCAAAGAAGCATGTATGCGCATGGAGCATCCACTGAGCAATCAAATTCTTACTCTAGATTCAGAGGTCTACGAGTTTTACTAGCTGATGATGATGATATAAACCGGACTGTAAGCAAGAAGTTGCTAGAAAAGTTGGGTTGTGAAGTGACTACTGTTTCTACCGGATTCGAATGCCTTAGTGCTGTCAGCCATGCTGAAAATTCTTTCAGGATTGTTGTTTTGGACCTTCACCTGCCTGATATGGATGGATTTGAAGTGGCGATGAGAATCCGTAAGTTTCGTAGCCGTAATTGGCCTTTGATTATAGCCTTGACAGCTAGTGCTGAGGATCATGTGCGGGAGAGATGCCTACAAATAGGAATGAATGCAATTCTTCAGAAACCTGTTTTATTGCAAGGAATGTCGGACGAGCTTCGAAGAGTTTTGCAACGGACAGGGGAAGCGGTTTGAGGAACCATTCGTACTTATATAACCCTTGGGGTAGGCACAGCCTTTGATTCAATGCTTCGCCTGCAGGTATGGGGATCGGTTTCTTATTCCAGTACCTTACATGTTCCTATCCCACTTTCCCCAGAAAAGAGATCTTTAACCTAGCATTTGCGTTCTGTCATTCCATGGGGTACCAACATGTAGGCATTAGATTTTGCTAACCAATTTGCTCATCAGGATTTCGTGGAATGACTCGAGGTAAAATTACATGTACACTTATTTAATACCGAAATCAAAGCTAGTGTGATGTTTATGAAACTGAAAAATGCATGGAGAGTTAATGTATACCATCAATTCCTTTTCGTTCAATCTCATAACATTATATCAGCAGAATATTGTGCTATGTTGCCAAATCAATCGGTTCTTGGAAACGTCCTGCAATAAGTTGAATTTTCGATTCTGGAATACCGTTAAATGATTCTTGAGTCGGTATCGTTTGCATGCTCAACTTCTACCTTTCTTTACCCCCATTGATGAGAAAGTTGTATTCTAGACAACATTAGTCGGTGGCCGATACTTTATTGTTTTCTGCCATTACTTTGCTATCCATGTTGCTCTGAACCCGGAGTTCATATGCTTCTACTGGTGCATAATGCATTCGACAGCATGTACAATATATATGGTTAGGTTTTAGAACAGCTTGTCTCATTGACATAAACCTTAGTATCTGAGCAATCAAGCTGGAGCATCAAATTCTTGGGACAGGATGCTGAAAGCCTACATTGACTGAATCTTTCAACCATAGATGGCACAAATTCTCTCGTTATTGTCCCCACTCCACAAATTTTCTTCACGCAAAACTTTATATTAGGGAGCAGAACTATAAAATTTTAGAGTATACAAAATGAGTTTTAAAATCATGTGCAAATTTCTTATTTCTATCGGATAACTGTCTTTCGGCTTCCCCTCGGTCCAACCATGCATGCAAGTATTACTAACAATGAGCTCAAAGGTTTTGTACACGTATATAAGGGCTTGGGCCTTTTTCCAAACAAAAGACAATTAAAGGTTGCATTTGGTTGAATGGAGTGTAATTAAAAGTTATAAATGTTATAGCTAGGGAAGTACATCAACACTAACGTTGAATGAACCGTTCGGTGAGAAGTTTGTTTATGTTTATTTATTTATTAAACGAATGAATATAAATAAAATATTTTATTCGTTTAACTAGCTCGTTAGTTTATTTATATTTGTGAACGTTTGATAATTTATTCGTTTATATTCGTTTAAATTTATTCATATATGTCTAAGGGTAAACATTAGATCAAGTCGAGTAAAAAAAAATTGAGTTACTCGAGTTGAGAAGTCTTATTGTATGACTCATTAAAAACTTCCTTGTTATAGGCTAGGAGTGTTCATTATTATGTTAAACCGAGCAACCAAAACAAAATTGGTTAACCAGTTAAGTTTTAGGTTTTGTTTAATAAATTAAGAGTTTTTTGTTTAATTTTAATTATTGATTATTTCGGTTTAAAATCAGTTAATTAGCTGAATTAATTGAATTAATCCAAAATATTAAATATTTAGCATATTATATATGTTGTTTATGTTCGTTCGTTTACGTTCATTTATATTCGTTCGTTTACGTTTAAATGAACGAACAAAAATAAACACGAACAAGCTATGATCCTTAATGAATGAATATGAACAAGAAATTTTATATTCGTTTATATTCGTTCATTTATTTATTCATTTATTCTATTCAAATTAAACGAACAAATATAAATATACCCTCGTTCGTATTTGCTCAGTTGATTTACAACGCTAGTTATAGCGTCCAAAGCTGACTACTTCACACTTTCATCACTTTAAAAAAGTCATTAATTGCACTTCACTTCATTTATAGGTTAGATGTACTTGTAAAGTGCCACGTGTTAAGAGTTATTTAAATAAATCTTAACTACAAAAATTCAGAAAATTATCAAATAATTTTTTTTAAATTTATATAGTATTTTTAGGACTGAGTGATACTTATGTTTCGAGTGTTTAATATTAACTTGAGAATGGCATTTTTATATCTTCCGGTGTAGTCAAATTGGACAAGATAACATTGTTTTGTTTCTAATTTAAGGGTAAAAATTGTTTAACATTAGATGTCAATTGAAGACTTTAATGCTCCTATTATCGTTTAATTTATGGTTCAATCGACATAAAATAATACTGATAATTATTTTGTTCACTCTATCGATTAAGTACATCTTTAATTAACACGATAATTAAATTTCAAGTCAGTAAAGATAAATATTTTTTTATATCGTTGTTATCTTTTATCTCTCTTAATTTATTTAAATTTGTTTTTCAAATTAATAATGCATTAGTTAAAACCATGAGAAAAATGATTTGGGTTGATTTAAATAATTATTGTCCATAATAATAATAATTAATTTTTTTAATGTATGTTAAATTTTTATAATTCGTTACGTAATAATTATTGAATTGATTTTATTTTTAATGTGCTTAGTATAAATAAAGTTGAGTGTTTGATTGAGTCAAGTCGGATTAATTTTTTTTTTGAGTTTATGAGTTAAACATCATTTGAATTTTTTATTCGAGTCGAGTTTATAAAATTATAATTAAATTGAGTTTTTGAGTTAAATTTTTTTGAGTCGAGTTTATAAAATTAAGATTTGATTTAAAATAATTTATTTTTTGTATTGAGTCGAGTTTATAAAATTACAATTTGATTCAAAATAATTTATTTTCTTTTGTATTGAGTTGAGTTTATAAAATTAGATTCAATATAATTTATTTTTTGTATCGAGTCGAATTGAATAATTTAAATTTTTTGAGTCAACTCGAGTTTTATCCGTCCTATATATAAATTATGAATTTAGCTCTTTTAATTTAAGTTAATCTTTGTATTTTTGTATTTTCCAAGTTTAGTATCAACCTAAATAATCTATTGGTAAATTCAGTTATATTACATGATTTAAAATATCAAATTAGAGAACAGACCTAATCGATAAATCAAACATAATACAAAATCTGATAAGAAAATTTAACTTACATGTTTATATTAAAATGAATATTTTAAAATATAAAATTATTAATCAAATAAAAATACAAAGGCCAAACATACAATTTTCGCATAGTATAGATAAAAATAATTTGATTCTGTAATTTCAAGAAAAAGTATGTTAGAATTTAGTTTTTTTAAAATAGACGTCTAAAATATACGACAATAATAAAAATTTTAATATATACAAAAATATCTACCATTTTCGTATAGTACAGAGATAAATAAAAATAATTTAACTTGAAAATTGATTTTTTAATCAAAGAAAGGATTTCATTAAAATTGAAGAAACACCATACAAACATAGAGCACCATTAGAATATGGCCTAACATGGTGGCTGAAAATACCAACTGAAAAAGAGCCGAGACAGGCAGATGAAGCTTCTACGGCATGGGAACGGAGCCGAACGTCATCACTAAAATTGTAACGTCTCGAATTTAGTTCGGTGAATTAGATGGTTAGATAAATTAAATTAAGAGATTCCTGTTGTGAATAAAATAAAGAATAATAATAGATGAATAAAGATGAGAGAAAAAAAGAGATTTTATTGTATTTTCAAAGGAGAGTTATGTACAATGTTTTCCCCAAAAATCTATATTTATAGGCTAAGATAGAAACCTTAATTCTAATGGGTATTAAACCCTGATAATAAAGCCTATTAAATCTTCCTCTAATACATGAATATTCACTATAAATAAAATATTCTTAACACTTCCCCTTGAATATCCATGAAGATATTGTACCTCGTTAAAATCTTACTAAGATAAAAACCATGTGAAAAAAAAATGCTTAGTGAAGGAAAAAGAGTACACATATCTTTAATACAAGAAATATGTTGCCTCATTAAAAACCTTTTTCAGAAAAACTCAATGGGACAAAACCATGGATAAAGAAAAGAGTACAACACGTGTTTTATTTCCCTCATAAACGCATCAGACAAGATCTCTAACACGACACAATCCAATATTGTAAGTTAACTTCTCAAATGGAGCAGTAGAGAGCGCCTTAGTAAATAGATATGTCAAATTATCACATGAATGAATTTGTTGTACATCAATGTCTCCATTCTTTTATAGATCATGAGTAAAGAAGAATTTTGGTGAGATGTGTTTTGTTCTATCACCCTTCATGTATCCTTCCTTAAGTTAGGTGATACATACTATATTATCCTTATATAAGACTGTTGGAGAAATTTTTCGAGAGAGTAAACCATAATTTTCTTGAATATGTTGGGTTACAGAATTTAACCATACACATTCACGACTAGCCTCATGGATAACCAAAATCTCAGCATGATTAAAAGAAGTGGTAATAGTTTGTTTCATTGAACACCAAGAAATTGTTGTATCACCGTTTGTAAATATATAACCAGTTTGTGATCGAGCATTATGAGGATCAGATAAGTATTCTGTATCCGCAAAATCGACCAATTCTGTTTTGGATATATTAAGGAAAAATATTCACATGTCTTTCGTACCTTGAAGATAACGAAATATGTGTTTAGTCTTATTTTAGTGTCTTCAGGTTGGGCATGAGCTAAATCTTGCCAACAAATTGACAACGAATGATATGTCAGATCGTGTGTGACTAGAAAGATACATCAATGCACCAATAGTACTTAAGTACGGTACTTCTGGCCCAAGAATGTCCTCATTCTTCTCTCGAGGACAAAATAGATCTTTGTTAAAATCAAGTGACCTAACAACCATGAGGGTGCTCAACGGATGTGTGTTATGCATTTAAAACCTCTTTAATATTTTTTCTATGTATGTTGATTGATGCACACGGATTTCATCCTTTAAGTGCTCAATATATAATCAAAGACAAAATCTTGTTTTTCCGAAATCTTTCATTTCAAATTCTTTCTTTAAATATTCCACTGTCAATGAGATCTCTTTAGGAGTTCCAATGATATTTAAATCATCAACATATACGACAATAATGACGAATCCAGAGCTAAACCTCTTAATAAAAATGTATGGGGAAATTGAATCATTCTTATAGCCTTCCGTTAATAAGTATTCACTTAGGTGATTATACCACATAAGCCCAAATTGTTTTAATCCATAAAGGGATCTATTCAATTTAATTGAATAATGTTCTCGTAAACTTGAATTAACTGCTTCAAGCAATTTATATCCTTCCGGGAATTTCATATAAATTTTATTATCAAGAGGCACAAATAAATAATCTGTAACAATATCCATTAAGTAGAAATGAAGTCTTTCTTTTACTGTCAGACTAATTAAAAATCGAAAAGTATTTGCATCCACCACTAAGGAATATATTTCTTCACAATCAATTTCAGGTCTTTGTGAAAATCCTTGTGCAACCAAACGAGCTTTATATCTCGCAATTTCCCTATTTTCATTTCTCTTTCTCATAAAGACCCATTTATACCCCACGGGTTTTACACCTTATGGTGTATGGACTACAGGCCCAAAGACTTCTCTTTTTGAAAGAGATTTGAGTTCTGTTTCAATTGTCTCTTTTCATTTTGGCCAATCATCTCTTTGCTTATATTTTCCAATTGATAATGGTTCATAATCTATATTATCATCCAAAATCTCTAGTGCTATATTACATGTAAAAGTATTATCAATATCGATTTTATTTTGGTTCTATTTGTTACCAGACATGACATAATTTATAGAGATCTCATTATTATCAGGTACTTGAGTCATGTCTAATGTCTCTTTTGGAGACCTTTTAATCTCTTCTTGACATATTTCATGATTCGTTGACTCCACAATCGGACCATCATAAGATATAACTTATTTTCTTTTTCATGGAATCTTATCTTTGGAACCAACTAGTCTACCATGCTTCAAGCGTGCGTTTGACTCATTAACAACTAGAGTTTGTCCTTCAGGGACATCAATTTTAATAGGAGCATTCACATCTAGAATATGTGACTTAGTCACTCTTTTAGGGTCAGCAAAAGCATCTGGCAATTGGTTTGCTAAATTTTGCAAATGAATTATCCTTTGAACTTCTAGATCACATTATTGGATACGTGGATCAAAGTGAGATGATGATAATTCATTCCAACTTATTTCACTTCCCAGTTGTTTATTTTCTCCTCGTAATGTTGGAAAAACTGGTTCATTAAAATGACAATTGACAAATTGAGCTGTAAATAAATTCCCCAGCAAAGGCTCAAGATATTTAATTATCAAGGGGATTCAAATCCGACATATATTCCCAACCCTTTTGAGGACCCATCTTTGTGCGTTGTGGTGGAGCAATCGGAACATAAACCATACACCTAAAAATCTAAGATGGGAAATATTTTATTCCTGACCAAAAACCATTTGTAATAGGGAGAAATTATGATAACTTACTGGCCTGATGCAAATCAGTGATGCTGCATGTAAAATGGCATGCCCCGAAGCAGAAATTGATAGTTTGGAATTCATCAATAACGGTCTTGCAATTAATTGAAGTTGTTTGATAAATGATTTTGCAAGACCATTTTGTGTATGAACATGAGCTACAAGATGTTCAACACTAATTTCAATCGACATGCAAAAATCATCAAAGCCTTAGAAGTAAATTCACCAGCATTATCAAGATGAATTATCTTTATGTGAGAATCTAGAAAATATACTCGTAGTTTTATTAATTGAGCAAGTAACTTCGCAAATGTCAAGTTGCGTGTTGATAACAAGGATACATTTGATCATCTAGTGGATGCATCAATTAAAACCATAAAATATCTAAATGGTCTACAAGAAGGGTTTATGGGCCTACATATATTATCCTGTATCCGTTTCAGAAAGTTAATAGATTTATAATCTAGTTTAGCTGGTGATGGTCGTGTAATTAATTTGCCTTGAGAACAAGCGTCACATAAAAAGACATTACTTTGAAGAATCTCTTTGTTCTTCAATGAGTGACCACATGAATTCTCAATAATTCTTCGTATCATAATCGAACTGGGATGGCCTAACCGGTCGTTCCAAATAATAAAGTTACCAGTAAACTTATAGTTTACAATATCATGTGCTTCAATTGCACTAATTCTTGTGTAGTACAATCCAGATGATAATACATGTAATTTTTCTAACACTTTCTTATTATCTTGAGTTATACTCGTAATATAGATATATTCAACATCTCCTTGACTAATACTTTCAATATGATATCCATTTTTGCGAATATCTTTAAAACTTAATAAGTTTCTTTCAGACTTTTGAGAGTATAACACATCTTGAATATGAAATAAAGTTCCATTTGACAATAATATATGCGCTCTTTCGGAGCCTTCTATGATATTGACACTTCCGGATATAGTACTCACATTATTCCTTTGCATTGTTAAATGGTAAAAAAATTCTTATGCTTAAGTATAGTTTGAGTACTTGCATTGTTCGCTAAGCATAAGTCGTCACCATGTTTTGTAGATTGTATTTGTGATGTAATCATATTCTTTAAAGAATAAATAAATAAATAAATAAATAAATAAATGTTACAATAATAAATAAATAAATAATACCAATGATTTTTGTTAACATTCTAAAAAACGTATATTTTCTACCCTTTTACTTAAGGTTTTGTTTGGTTTCAAGTTCATTTGCATTGCATTTCATTGTATTTAGCTGTATTTCATGTGCATTTGCATTTAGTTTAGGTTTTATTTTATTTTATTTTTATTTTTAAAAGATGCTGCTTTGAAGGATATTTTGTTGGTGATGCTGTGCAGATGCTGAAGCAAAGTTGAAAGAGTAGAAGAGATGCCGTAGCATATTTCTCAAGTGTTGGATCGGACTTCAAGGATGCTACAGCATTGTGGGCGGACAAAACAGAACGGAAGAAAGGACACACCTACAGCCTACTGTCTCCACACGTTTTCCAGGCCAGTTGTACCCCTCTGTAAATTCTGCAAACGTCGCATCACCCCTTGCAAACCTGCCACAGTCCCCTGCAAACCATACATTCCTACCACCTACTGTAGCAATTGTCAGGGGATATTCCCTTGGCACCTTTAGGGCACCAAACCCTAGAAGCCTCCTATAAATACAAGACCAAGCCTCCTTCAACAAGAGAGCCAAGGGCACCGGACGCACAACAAAGGAAAAATCAATAGCTAAAAGAGCACAAAAAGGAGCGAGCTTTAAGGAAGCACGAGGGAGAAGAAAGAAGAAAGGAGGTCACTTTCGGTCGTCTTCAACCTGTAGCCAAGAAACCATTGTAGGAGATCTTCAAGCAAGGTATTTGAGTGACTTCGGGAGGAGCGACATACTAGAAAGTGTCACGACACAAGCGTTTGAGACTTCCTTCCTCTTCACTTTGTTTACCTCTCTTCTAATTCGATAAATATGTATTTCAAAAGACGAAAGTTGAATAGTTTTTCATTTCTAGCCATGAACTAAACTAGTATGGCTAAGGCTTGTTTTGGATGATTTTCATTTTGTTTTAATGGATGTTTTACTGTTTCCAGTTTACTTGTGTTTTGTTCAAGAATGCTAACACTTTTTCACTCTAAAACTTGGCTTGTAAGAGCACCGGGAGGTAGCCATAGCTCAAGGGGTTTGGGAAGCTTAGACCTAGGGATAGGAAAAGCTAGACCAACTTGAACAATGGGGTTGCTGCGGGAGCAGAATCTTAACTTGCCTTAAGGATAAGGTAGGGTTTCAACGACTAAAAGGGGTAGTACTTCATCAACATTAGGAGTGTTAGGTTTGAGACTGGGAGGTAATGCCTAGCATTTTCGAGTGTTAGGCCTTCTGACTAGGGATAGTGGAGGCATTTTCAGTAAACTCTGTCGAGCACTAGTAAACCAGGGGAACAGTAACATCTAGGAGAGCAGTAAAGTCATTCCATAGCAAGCCTAGCATGTCTTAAGCTTGAATATCTTTTCAGTGTTGTATTTGTGAAGCTTTTTTTATTTCTCCAATATCTGTTTATTTGCTACTGCATTTTCGTGACAACTTCTGTTTTGCTCCAGCATCGTTGGTGACATTTTTATTTTGCTGAAGCATTTTTGGTGGCACTTGCAGAATTGCTTTAGCATATGTCATTACAAAGGATTACTTTATCTTTTGTGTAAGATAACTATTTTTAAATTAACCTACCCAATCCTCGTGGGAACGATCTCACTCACACACTTTATTACTTGTTCGATGTGTATACTTGCACACTCTTGCATGCAATTTCAGAATCTACGCGTAACAGTTATCAGAAATATCTTATAACCTAACTAAAATAAATGCCTTATAATCTAATAGGAGGTATGCATGACAAATTTCAGAATCAGAAATATAATGATAGGATGGTGCATGATCATACAAAATTTTTAATGAACACTGCACACACAAAATAACAGAATTAACAGAAGAGAATACACCTGAAGCAGAAGACACAATGACGATACTGACATCTACTGGACTCGGCTCTACCACTAGAATGAGCTGATGTAGAATCTACGAGTAATAGTTATCATTAGACACACTACTATGCCACTATACCAATAAGTACACTAACATAAGTAAATCGAAAACTTACGAGTGTTTCCCGATGTCTGAGGAATAGATGGTCGTCCAAGAGGAGGAGCCAATTGCTCGGGGTCGGAATCCACGTCACCTGAAGCAAATAAAAACGATTTTAGAATTCACTAAAGATAACTTCCATATAAAGCATTCGAACTTAAAAGCCCTAAAAATGACACTTCAGGTTCGAATTTCGAAAAAAGAACCGCACTATTGAACTCAGGATGTCGTAAAACATAGAGTGGGGATGGGTCAGAAAAAGTCAACGCTAACATCAGCATGGTCAATGTTGACGTTAGCACTAGTTAACGCTAACGTCAATATTGGCCAACGCTGACGTCAGTAGTGATGTCAGCATAGATGACGTTAGTGGGCCGGGTCACAGATCAATTTTGGGTCGGGTTAGGCCACGATCAAGTTAGGTTTTGGGTCGGGTCGGGTCGGCTAAACAGGTTTCCCAGATTTTCCTAGAAAATCTGGAATTCCTAGATAAACCTAAGAATATCTTGATTCGAACAAAACCCCTCCCCCTTCGATTTGATTCCTATTACTCTCAAACTCGATACATAATCCGATTAAAATATCCTCTTACACAAACTAAAACACCGGATTAAACCAAAACACACACCAACATCATAGATCGAAAACAACTCGTCTTTTTGATATCCAAACAACCCGACAACATATAACCACATCGAAACTAACAACTCTTAAACTATCACAACAACTGATCGAGCAAAACCCAGAAATCTTTTAACACTACAAAGAAAAACAAACAGCGATGGAAAGGAGAATTTACCAAACGCTTACCAAACCGACAAAACAACAACAATGATGCAAGCTTGAATGAAAGAGAGAGATAAGGTCGAATGAAAGCTTTGGATTATCAAAGAATACATTATGAACGAAACGAATGAATTTAGATTAAAGAGGCATTAAAACTAAAACGGGTTATTGGGAAGAATTTCAGTTACCAAAAATGAAAATGGTATAAATACCAGATAAGGGCATGAAATATTAAAAACTTCAGAAATGAACTCTCAAGCTTCTAGAAGATTCAATTAAGCCACCAGAAATCCTAATTCTTAGGGTTTTATAATTAAGGATTTAAAATTCAATTTGGGGAAAAATTTGGGTTGTTACAATTCTCCCCTATAGAAAATTTCACCTACGAAATTTATCTGGATCAAAGAAATGCAGATACTGGGCTTTGATAACAGATTTGAGTTCCCATGTAGCCTCATCATATCCTCGATTACGCTAGAGAACCTTAACTATTTTAATGGTTTTTCTCCGAAGGAATTTCTAGTCCTGAGCAATGATCTCAAAAGGTTTCTCATCATAACGCAAATCTAGACGGATCTCAAAATCCTTAATTGACAGAACATGAGACGGATCAGCTTGATAGCGTCTCAGTACAGAAACATGAAAGACATCATGGATACGCTTAAGCTCTGATGGTAGATCAAGCTGGTAAGCTACAAGTCCAACACGTCTGATAATACGATAGGGTCCGATATAACGGGGATTGAATTTTCCCTTACGGCCAAAACAGAGTACCTTCCTCTATGAAGATACTTTTAGGAAAACCTCATCATCAACCTCAAACTCAAGAGCGGATTTGAGCCGATCCCAAATCAACTTGACAATCTCCTGCTCATGCACAAGATCTGGTCCCAACAACCAGTGCTCATTAAGCTCAGTCCAACCAATAGGGGTGCGACACTTACGCCCATACAAAGCCTCATAAGGTGTCATCTTAATACTAGCTCGGTAACTGTTATTATAAGCAAACTCTGTAAGCGGTAGAAATCCTCCCAACTTCCTCTGAAATCCAGAACACATCTTCTCAATATATCCTCAAGGATCTGAATCACACGCTCAGACTGACCATCTGTCTGAGGGTGATATACACTGTTGAAGTTTAACCGAGAACCTAGAGCAGAATGCAAAGAACCCCAAAACTTAGACGTAAACCTCAGATCCCGATTAGATATAATAGACAGAGGAACCCCATGCAACCGAACAATCTCAGAGATGTACAACCAGGCCAACTTAATTAGAGGGTAAGTAGTCTGACTGGAATGAAATGAACAAACTTAGTCAATCGATCAATGATGACCCAGACTAAATTTTTCTCTGATGGAGTCAAAGGTAAACCACTGACAAAATTCATAGTTACACGCTCTGTAACCCCTAAAAGTAACCTAATTTCTTAGATTACAAGTTAGGGTTTACGGCTTGAAAACTTGTTTCTCACGTTAGGGTTTTACAAAAAAAATATAAAATATTCAGAACATTTATTAAATAATTAATAAATTAAAATAATAAATAAAATTAAACATTTACAAATTAAAGTCCAACCCATAATTTTTATAAACAATAAACCTCACAGAAATCGATAAAAGTTTAATGTCTGAAATACAGAAATTATTATTCAAACATAAAAGTATCCGGAATCCAAAACGGAAAAACATACTATAAATCAGATACTGGAACAGGAACCTCCAAGTACCGTACCGAGTCTAGGTCTGAGATCTGAAACAAGAACCTGAGAGGGTGTAAGCTGGGGAGCCTAGTGTGTCTCTAGAACAGATAATGGAATACAGAACAGAATATGCGGAATAAACAGAGTATGCATGATATGCACCCATCTCTGAACACTTCAGAAGAGTTGGTCCTTAGACCACTCTAACACCATCACACCAACAGAAGTGGTATCTCGACCCGAAGGTGGAGCCACTGAACAGAAGTGATAAAATCACTAACTTCCCCGTACACAGATAATATCCCAGATGCCATGATATATGCAGATACAGAATCAGAATGCATGCCTTATTATCTAACAGGAGGCAAGCATGACAGATAACAGAATCAGATAACAGAATGATGCATGACCATACGGATAACAGAATCGAATATACAGAACAACAGAATTTACAGGCTGAACGGGAGAGAACACACCTGTATCAGAAGACTCAACGACGACCCTGACGTCTACTGGACTCGGCTCTACCATCGGGCTGAGCAGGAGTAGAGTCTACAATTTATAGAATTACGTTAGACATCCTACTATACCATAATACCGTAAAATAAACTAAACAGAATTAATTCGATACTCACGTGAAGGTCCCGAATACTGATGTATCGGACCTCGTACAGGAGGAGGAGGAGGTAACTGCACGGGGTCGGAATCCTCGTCACCTGAAGCAAATAGAAATTTGTTTAGAAACTTTTATAGATAAACTTCCAGATAACTTATCGAACTTAAAACCCCCAAAAATGACACTTCGGGTTCGAATTTCGAAAAAGGGACAACGCCATTGGATTCAGGACATCGAAAAATATAAAGTAGGCCCGGGTCAAAAAAAGTCAACTGCTGACGTCAGCACTGGTCAACGCTAACGTCAATAGTGACGTTATCAGTCAACGCTGACGTCAGCAGTGACGTCAACGATGACGTCAGTCGGGTCGGGAAACGGGTCGGAGATCGGGTCGGGTCGGGCAGTCGGGTCAGGTCTGGGTTCGGGTCGGACGGGTCTGGGCTGGGGCGGCTCAGGGCCGGTCGGTTCGGTTGGGCCAATTTTCCTGGACCGGTTGGTTTGGGCCGGGTTCTGGGTTGGGCCGGTTATACCCTGTTTGGATCCCAAGAAAATCTGGAAAATTTCCAGAATTTTCCCACCATCCAAACACGTAATAATTCGAATATAAACCCCTATTTTGATTCGATTTTATCCTAAATTCGATCTAACACTCTCCTAAATTAATCCTTACTCGATCCAACACCAAATCCAAGATTAAATCCTTCAAATTACACGTAAATCATAACCCCTCTGATTTTTCCATTTTCATTCTAAACAATATTCAATCCAACCTCAAGAACTCTTCGGATCATAACCTTTTAACCGAAACTAAACTAAAAACCATTTTAACATATAATTAATTCGAACAAAAATGAAAACAAAGATTGTAACAGAAATCTTACCAACTCACCACACCTTCAACCAAGAAAGAAAACGTTACCCAAAATAATATTTTCGGCAGGATTCAGAGAAAGAAACGAGTGATTCAATGGTGATTCAATGGTTTGAACACACCCAAGACCAATTATTCGAATTTAATTTGAAAT
This sequence comes from Abelmoschus esculentus, assembly GCA_035048815.1. Taxonomy (NCBI): domain Eukaryota; kingdom Viridiplantae; phylum Streptophyta; class Magnoliopsida; order Malvales; family Malvaceae; genus Abelmoschus; species Abelmoschus esculentus. The sequence goes on from JAUCBN010000003.1 coordinate 18,117,960, forward strand.
AATTGGAATCCATTAAACACCCATTAAAGCTTCGGTTACAGAGGAAGAAGAAAACATTTCACCAAGAAAATGGTGAAATTACCATACAGGGGCCCGATATTTTTAAATAATTACGTTATGACCCTTAAGTTTTCAAAATTCTCAATTTAGTCACTAATTTCAGAAATTTTAATCCCCAAAAATTAGGGTTTCATTTAGGGATTTTGACATCTAATTTGGGGATTTTGACTTAGATTTCGGGTTATTACACGCTCTCACTTCTACTAAGGAATCTCAATATGCTGAAGAAGCCCAGATGGACACTGATGCTCTGCTTTAACTTTCTGGTAAGTCAAGCATTTAGATACAAAACTAACAACATCTCGCTTGAGACCTTTCCACCAATACTTCTCCTTGAGATTCTTATACATCTTATCACCACCAAGATACATAGAATATGGACTATCATGAGCTTCTCGTAGAATAACTTGTTTTAGTTCAGAGTTTCTTGGAACATAATATCGGCCTCGAAAACACAAAACTCCATCATGATCTATAGAGAAGTCTTGAGATGTTCCCTCCTTGACTTCCACAATACGGTGAGCCAAGTAAGGATCATTGGTCTGCTCAACCTGAATATCAAATATCAGAGTAGGTACAACATGGAGTTCTGCCAACAGACTGCCATCCTCAAACAAACTCATTCGAGCAAACAGAGATATCAGATCTAAAATGGCATTGCGACTCAAAGCATCCTTAACAACATTAGCCTTACTAGGGGTGATAATCAATCTCACAATCGTAATCTTTCAGAAGCTCCAACCAACGTCGCTGTATTAGATTGAGCTCTTACTGAGTGAGAAGGTACTTCAGACTCTTATGATCTGTGAAGATGTAACACTTCTCTCCATAGAGATAGTTTCTCTAGATTTTCAGAGCAGAGATCACTGGCACTAACTCCAGGTCGTGGGTAGGATAATTACACTTATACAGTTTCAACTAACGAGAAGTATAAGCCACTACCTTCCCATCCTACATCAAAACACATCCCAAACTGGTATACGAGGCATCACTGTAAATTGTATAGGATTTCTCCGACTCTGGTTGTTTCAGAACAGGTGCCTCTGTTGGAACAGACTTCAGTTTCTCAAAACTCTCTTGTTGAGCCTCAGACCAAACAAAAGGAACATCCCTCCTCAGAAGTTTAGTTAACAAAGCAGCAATAGAGGAAAAACCCTCAACAAACCTCCGATAATAATCGGTCAATCCTAGAAAATTACGAACCTCTGCCACATTCTTAGGTTGCTTCCATTACATAATAACCTTAATTTTCTTCGGGTCAACCTAGATACCCTTAGTTGAAACAACATTACCCAGAAATACAACCTCAGAAAGCCAAAACTCACACTTGCTAAACTTTGCATACAATTGTTTCTTTCTCAAAGTGTGCAATACAATATGAAGATGATGCTCATGCTCCTCCTCAAATTTGGAATAAACCAGAATATCATCTATAAAGACCATCACAATCAGGTCCAGACAGGGTCGAAACACCCTATTCATCATGTCCATGAATTTTGTAGGGGGCATTCGTAAGACCGAAAGGCATTACCAGAAACTCGTAGTGACCAAACGAGCCCGGAGAGTTGTTTTAAACACATCTGAATCCTTAACCTTGAGTTGATAATAACCAGATCTCAGGTCTATCTTAGAGAATACAAAAGCTCCTCGGAACTGGTCAAACAAATTATCGATACTGGGAAGAGGGTACTTATTCTTAACAGTCAACTTGTTCAACTTCCGGTAGTCAATACACAAACGTAGAGATCCATATTTCTTTTTAATGAACAGAACAGGGGCTCCCCATGGAGAAACACTAGGTCGAATGAAACCTCTATCTAGAAGTTCCTGTAACTGAACCTTAAGCTCCTTCAGAACCACCCGATACGGTGCCATAGACATTAGAGTCGTCCCCGGATACAACTCAATACCAAACTCTACCTCTTCTCACTTAGGGGTACTCTCGGTAACTCTTTTGGAAAAACATCTGGAAACTTACACACAACTCTGATCTTATCCATCCCAGAATCAGATTGCCTCAGGTTAAGAATATAGGCAAGGTAGGCCACAAATCCTTTCCTGATAATCTTCTTATCTTTCAAAGCTGAAATAACATTGGACAGAAACCCTCTACGCTCACCAATAAGGGTTACCCCATGGTTATCAAAAGTTCTCAGAATTGCCCTCTTACGCTCATCGTCTAGAGTAACTCGGTGAGCCGACAACCAATCCATCCCCAGAATCAAGTCAAACTCTCCAAATGGTAGCTTCATCAGATTAGCAGGAAAGATTTCCCCTTAAACCTCAAAAGGATAATCTTTATACATTTTGGTAACCTCCACAAGGTTACCTACAGGACTATAAACAGAAACAGGGCTACCCACATCCTCTACAGGAATTTCCATGTATCCCGATACAGAGCTAGAAACATAAGAGTGTGTAGACCCATTATCTAACAGTGCGAAAAAGAAAATAGCATGAATAGAAAAAGTACTAGCAATGACGTCTGGCTCATCCCGGTCCTCCTGTATTCTCGTGGTATAAACCAAGCTGGGCTGAGATTCTCCCGATCTAGTAGATTCTCAGAACTGATTGGGTCCACCTCTACTACCGGTACCAGATACAGCAGGTCTACCCTGACCTCTTCTAGCTGCAAGAGTCTGAACTGATGTATGAGATTTCCCCTAAGTATAAACAGACTGTGGTTCCACTGGATAGTCCCTGAGACGATGATCATATGAACCACAACGGAAATAGGCTCCACTTCGCATACGATACTCTCTTGAGTGACACTTCTTACAAAACGAACACTGAGGCAAGGCTCGCGTACTACTGGATCTAGCTCTACTAGCAGTAGGAACAACTGACGCTGTTGGTCTAGATCATGTAGAACTATGTGGCTCAAACTCATCACGGCCCTTCTTCCGGGAATAAAAACCGTGACTGTGTTGTGCAGGTGTCGAAGGCTATCGTCTACCTCTATCTTCAACCTGGGATTCCAACTGAACCCTAAAACTCTTATTACGCTCGACCATCTTGGTATGCTGAGTGATCATCTTATATTTTGTGTCGTGATGGGTGGCTACAACAATTTTTAACAGTACCCGGAGTCTTTTAAAAAAATGATCACATTTTTATTTCTCAGTCAAAATAATACCTGGAGCATACTGGAGCAGTCGCAAAAACTTTATCTCATAATCATTCACTAACAAGTCATTCTGTTGAAGATTCAGAAAATCTTCTCGTCGCTTAGCCAAATAATCAGGCCACACATATCTTTCCTCAAATGCCTGCCTAAAAACTCCCAATTGATCTTTTACGAAGCAGTCACTCTCTCCTCTGCCTTCTACCAGTTCAGGGCTTCACCCTGAAGCAAAGATATAGCTGCCCTTAGTTTCCTATTAGAAGGGTAGTCCATCTCCATAAACAAATGATGAAGCTTCTTCAGCCAGTACTTTGCATCAACTGGGTCTGTACCGGTCTTACCATTGAACATAGACATCCAGCAGCCAGAAACTCTGTAGATATGGGTTTCCTAAAACCCTCATTCTAACGCAAATATTTGAGCAGCTCTCTCTGCATGGTCACAGAATCTAAACTGACAGTTTCACTGTCTCCAGAAACATAAGGTCCCTCATTTTGAACCGGCTGATCAACCTCGGCTTGCTGAAGAAGGTAAATCCTCCAATCCTAACTCTTGAGCCAAAATCTGATCCTGTGGCGGGTCCATAGGAGGTGGGACATCACTAGTAGATCCAATAGAACGACCTCAGCCTCAACCTCGGCCACGATCTCTCCCAGTCGCTAAACGTGTACTTCAACGCGGTGGAATAGTAAAGTATCTATAGAATATAGATAGAATCCTATGTTAGAACCGATACTTGGAGTAATGTTCAACATATTTCAGAAAATTTCAATTATGAGTCAAAACGGAATTCCGTATTTTCAAATAAGATTTATAAAATCATTTTTAGATCGAAATCATTTTGGACCTCATAGTCCGAGGGCTGAACCTGACTCTGATACCATTAAATGTAACCCCTAAATTCAACCTAATTTCTTAGATTAGAAGTTAGGTTTCACCTTATGAAAACTTCCTTTGCAACTTAGGTATTAATAAAATAATATTTACGTTTCTGATAAATTATTAAATAAATAATAATTTAAAGATACTGAATAAAAAACATAACATTTATTTTAAACTGAATTCAACTTATAATTTAACAAACATTAAATGTCACGAAATCCGATAAAATTTAAAAGTCCATTATACAGAAAATATTATCCAAATATAATAAAATAATATAAAATCCAAAACTATAAAATATACTATAAATATCAATCTAAATCAGGATCCTCTAAGTACCGTACGTAGTCTAAATCAGAGATCTAAAAGAGGAAACTGAGAGGGTGTAAGCTAGGGAGCCTAGTGTGTCTCTAGTGTGCAGATAAATAGAATCACAAAACAAAATAATACAGATGATATAGTGACTACATGAAATGCAACCATCACCGAACACCATCAAAAGAGTAAGTTCCCCATGAACCACTCTACCACCATCACACCAAAAGAAGTGGAAACTCGACCCGTAGGTGGAGCCACTGAACAGAAGTGAATAAATCACTAACTTTCTCGTACATACAACCCAACCAGATGCAATGTTATATGCAAATACAGGATCAAAATGAATGCTTTATAATCTAACAGGAGGCATGCATGGAAAATTTTAGAATCAGAAATGTAATGACAGGATGATGCGTGATTATACAGAATTTTTAACGGAAACTACACATAGAGAATAACATAATTAACAGAAGATAACACACCTGAAGCAAAAGACTCAACAATGATACTGATGTCTACTAGACTCGGCTCTACCACTAGAATGAGCCGGTGTATAACCTACGAGTAACAATTATCATTAGACACACTACTATGCCACTATACCTGTAAGTACACTAACAAAAGTAAATCGAATACTCACGAATGTGTCCCGATGTTTGAGGAACATGAGGTCGTCCAGGAGAAGGATGCAAATGTTCAAGATCGGAATCTACGTCACCTGAAGAAAATAGAAACGATTTCAGAATCCATTAAAGATAACTTTCGGATAAGGCACTCGAACTTAAAAGCCTTAAAAGCAACACTTTGGATTCAAATTTTGAAAAACGAACCACGTTATTAAACTCAAGACATCGAAAAATATAAAGTGAGGCCGGTTGGAAAAAGTCAATGCTGACATCAGCATTGTCAACGCTGACGTCAGCAGTGACGTTAACACAGATGAATTCAGTATTACATCAGCGGGTCGGGTCACAGATCGGTTTTAGATCAGGTTAGGTCACGAGTCGGGTCGAGTCAGCGAAACAAGTTTCCCATATTTTCTCGAAAAATCTGGAATTCCTAGATAAACCCAAGAAAATCCAGATTCGAACAAAACCCCTCCCCCTTCGATTTGATTCCTATTGCTCTCAAACTCGATACACAATCCGATTAAAATATCCTCTTACACAAACTAAAGCATCGGATTAAACCAAAACACAAACTAACATCCTAGATCGAAAACAACTTGTTTTTTTTTATATTCAAACAACCCGACAACACATAACAACACCGAAACTAACAACCCTTAAACTATCACAACAACTGATCGAGCAAAACCCATAAATCTTTTAACACTACACAGAAAAACGAACAACAATGGAAATGAGAACTTACCAAACGCTTACCAAACCGACAGAACAACCACAAGGATGCAAGCTTGAACGAAAGAGAGAGATAAGGCCGAATGAAAGCTTCGGATTACCAAAGAACATATTATGAATGAAACAAATGAATTTAGATTAAGGAGGCATTAAAACTGAAACGGGTTATCGGGTAAAATTTTAGTTACCAAAAATGAAATTGGTATAAATACTAGATAAGGGCCTAAAATATTAAAAACTTCAGAAATGAACTCTCAAGCTTTTAGAAGATTCAATTAAGCCACCAAAAATCCTTAATTCTTAGGGTTTCAGAATTAAGGATTTAAAATTCAATTTGGGGAAAAATTTGTGTTGTTAGAGTAGACATGATATTTATTCTTAAAAAAAATCCATGATAAAATAACAAAAACATAAAGTAAATATAAAATTAATTAAAAGACATTAAATATTTTTCTAAGGGGATATGAGAAAATCATCAACTTTTGTGTTTGTAATGCAATAATTATCTTAGATACTGCCGGAAATTCCATAATCATCTTTGTGAAGGCCATAATCATCTTTGTCATTAATATATACAAAATATTTTTTTAACTCTTTTTCCTTTACCACTTATTGATTGTTGGTAAAGGTCTACAAGATGTTTTGGCGTACGGCATGCACGGACCCAATGATTTGTGTTGCCACATCGATGACATATAGATTCCTCTTTCTTGGATTGATCTTTTGCACCATTGTCATCCTTATTTTTTCTCTTGCGGTGGGTATAGTTACTTTTAGAACAACCACCTCGCCTATATCCTCGACTGTGGCTATGACCACGCCCACGCCCATAGCTACGACCACGATTATTGGTGTAACCTTTATTTTTTTTGTTATAAAATATTGCATTCGCTTCAGGGAATGAAGCGGAACCAGTTGGGAGATATTCATGATTTTTCATGAGCAACTCATTATTTTGCTCAACCACAATATGGCAAGAAATTAACTCAGAATATTTCTTAAAGCCTTTTTCACAATATTGTGTATGAAGAACAACATTGTTGGCATGAAAAGTGAAGTATTTTTTCTAACATATCCTCATCAATAATATTTTGACCACATAAATTCAACTGTGAAGTAATTCGAAACATAGCAGAGTTATACTCGCTTACTGATTTAAAATCTTGTAATCTAAAATGCAACCAATCATATCGAGCTTTAGGCAGAATAACAATTTACTGGTGGTCATATCGTTCTTTTAGATTATTCCAAAGAATAAGAGGATCTTTCATTGTTAAATATTCAAATTTCAACCCATCATAAAGGTGACGGCGAAGGAGTATCATGGCTCTGGCCTTATTTTGAGCAGATTCTGCATTTCCCTCTTTAATAGTATTTCCTAGGCCATTTGCATCTAGATGTATTTCGACATCTAGGATCCAAGATAAATAATTCTTTTCGGAAATATTAAGAGTCGCAAACTCAATTTTTGCAATATTTTTCATTGATATACTATAAAGGAAAAATAAAAATTAGATCAATTATATCATAATATATATACACAGACAAAAATTTAATCCTCATACGTGACATTCTTAAACCAATCCACAAGGTCCTTTAAAAAAAGAACCTCCTTTGAGACCAGTAGCCTCGCAAAACGAGATGTACATTCAATATACTTGGATTAAATTATCAAAACAAATAACATATTAATTAACAAATATATATATAAAAAGAAATATTCATGGCATAAACATAAAATAACATTAGACAAAAATAAGAATATACACATAAAAAATTAAACAAACTTATTATTATTTTTTGTTTATAACCATCATCATATATATATTTTTTATAAATTAAAATATATAAGATGGAAAAAAACATACTAAATAAATCTTTGAAGAAACTTGAAATAAAAATCTTCTGAGCAAACTCGTGCTGATAACGTGTTGTGAATAAAATAAAGAATAAGAATAGACGAATAAAGATGAGAGAAAAGATAGAAATTTTATTGTATTCTCAAAGGAGAGTTATGTACAATACTTTCTCCAAAAGTCTATATTTATATGCTAATATATAAACCCTAATTTCAATGGGTATTAAACCCTAATAATAAAGCCCATTAAACTTTCTTCTAATACATGGATGTTCACCATAAATAAAATATTCTTAATAATTCGAGTTAATTTTAGGATTTAATTTAAAATAAATGGTTTAAAATGATTTAAAAATATGATTTTTTAATAAATGTATCAAAATTTTGGTAAATTCAATTTGATAAAACGGATTTTGAATTGGTTAGATTTTGTCTAGTGACCAAATTATAAAACGAAAAAATATTTTTGGTGACTAAATTATAAAAGAATAATATCTTAAAGATCTATTAATCCATTATTCTAACTCGGACTGTTCTTTTAACTTGACTATTTTTAATATGGTTTTAAAAGGTTATTTAAAAAGATTTAATTAATTAAAGCTTAATAAATATTTTTGTTTTTTTATAATTATTTTATTTTTTAAATATTTCTCTTAATTTTTTATTAGTTAAACTATAATTTTCTCTCTTAAATTTATGAGAAACCATCTCTTTTCTTTAATCTTTTAATTTCAGGATGATTCCTTAATCTTTCCTATCAAAACCTTTCTAAATTTATTAATTTTACAAGAAAATCATATAAATTAAGGGATAAGTCCAGTATTAGAGATGGGTTTCGTTATTTTCCTTTAATCTAAGGTTATTTACTAAATTTTTAAATTCTTAATCTTTTATAATTGATTTTTAATGGGTTTTAATGTTTACATTATAAATTATTAATTTAATCAAGGTTTAATTAAGAAATCGTTAGAGATTAATTTGAATATATTATTTATTAACTCCCTTATTAAATCAGATCATGATTATAATGTATTAAAGTGCTGATAAGTTGATTTTTATCGTAAGAATTCTAAAAGTAATTGAATTTATGATTTTCTGAGTTAGTAATAATTAGATTTTGAGGTATTCTTGAAGTTTTAGAATGTTAGAGGTATAGGATAAGTATATGGATATTTTTAGTTGTTAATTGTATTAATAAGATGTTTAAATTATTAGGTTATGAATTAGTTTCGTTTAAGAGGTTATAGGAATACTTTTTAATTTTGTTTGAAAAGTTATTAAAAATTGATAAACATTGTGATTTTGAGATTATATAGAAAATAAAGTATTGACTTTTTTATATGGATAAAATAGAAAATCAATCATACTATAAGTTTAAAAACTTATTTTTTAAATGATTGATTTCGAATCGTTAATCAGGATTTTACATTTTTAATAAGCGAGAATGTGGTTTTCAACTTTTTAAAAGTTTAAAAGTTATATTGAGAGTTTAGATTAAGTTTGACACTCTTGCCTAAGAAGTTATTGAAGTAATTTTAGTTTTGTTTAGAAAGTTTTTGTTGATAGGTTATTGAGGATTGATAAAGATTATTTTTTTTTTTGGTTATAGATATAAAATAAGGTATTAACCCTTTATTGTTATGTGGATAAAATAGAATGAATAATTATCCAAGAAGTGACGAAGATTTAGAGTTGTTAGATGAATGATTTTGTATCGTCAATTAAGATTTTTTATGGTTAGAGAGTCAGAACGTGGTTCATTTTTTTTAAAACTTTGAAAATTGTGTTAAAAGTTTAGATTAAGCTTGATACTGTTTGAGGTTAAAATTAAACATTGTACATTTTAACCTTTAATTTTAGTTTAACAAATTAATTTTTATGCACATCTTCAATAAAATGATTACCTACTGTTATATGTATTTTTATATAAAATATGATGCAAATGATCATTATATTGATGTTAAATAGATTTGATGAATAATTTATGAAAATAATATTAAGATTTTATGATATTAAGATTTAGTTAATGAATGGTTTAATGCATTAATGTTCACACAATCTAAATATTATATTAACAAGTGACAATGATTAAATGTTATCGGACATAATTGATCATCTGTAAAAATGATAGTAATCTTCAAAGAAGAAGTGTGTGAAATGAGGTGGGGGAAGACCTTTATTTATAGTTAGATCCCTTACATCCAAAGGTTAAGAAAAGAGTACATCAATGGTTGAGATTCAACCTTATCACTAAATTCTCTATTTTATGCTACATTCTATATTTACAAGGTTAAGAGATAAGGATAAGGCTAAATGTGATAAACTTACCAAATCTGATAGAAAAGGCTCACCAACCACCAAGTGTTGGGCCAACTCGAAATTGGACTCCCCAATGTGATGGATCTCGGACATGGGCCACTGTGGTGCTGGAATGAGTGTTGAGACGCCCAATATGCCTTTGAGGGTATTTGTAGTATCTTGTAGTGTGCTTGTCTCGGGTCGCATCTATAATAAGTCGTCTTATGAGTGTTGAGTGATTAAATGTACCATATCTCTATCATGAAAATCGCAGTGGTTGAGGAATTATAATCTTAACATGGTTAAAATTTTACCATTACTTCTACTAGAAGATTTTATATATTAACCGTAAAGGGAATACAATTGTACCATTACTCTAGTTGAGAATGTATGTTAAGTGACTTAAGAATCACTTGAGAATTCATGTATTTAATGTTATTTGTAAAATAAAAAGTTTTAGTTTGAGGTCACTTTAATATCAATATAAAAATTAATGTATCATGTTAATAAATTATATTTTGTATAATGTTACTTATATATTTAACTCTTTAAGTTTTTCTATCAGAAGAATATACATGTTCAAGTTTAAATTGAGATTTAAATATAAGATTATGCATATAATTCATGATACATGGTTGCAGATGGTTTAATATGCACATTTTGAAAAGCTAAAAACTCATGAAATGAAAGATGTTGAGTTTATAAAATTGTTTGAGTTAACCGGTTAAATTATATTGTTGATGATTTTATTTGAATACTCTTTACTAAGAATTTTGTGCTTACACTCTTTTTTTTTATCAATGCAAAAAATAATTTTCGGGACCACAAGCAAGTTAAAAACCAAAGATTTTAAGCTTTTGCAAGTATAACTTTTGTAATAACTAATTTTATTTGGGGTAAACCCGTTTAATTTTTATTTTTTATCTTTATCTTAAATAGTGAGTTTTAGTTAATTTTATTATTTATAACAAAAGATAAAAAGAAAAAAATATAATATTTGGTTTTACTTTTCAATAACCATTTAATTTTGTTATATATCTTATTCTACTATTGAATTGAAAATCCCATAAAAATATTATAAATTATGATACCTATAAAGTATTATATATATATATGTTTTTTATTCCGTTTTTTTTCTTCTTATATCTTAGCTTATCATTAGAAGAACACAAAAATATTTTATTTACCTTTTTTTTCTTTTAGCATTGTTATCATTATTTTTTTTCCTTATTATCATTATCTATGCTAAATAAAAAATAATAGTATGTTATGAGTTTTAAAAAATAAAAAACATTATATTAACAGTTGTTCCATCATAATATATCTTATTTTCGTTTTATTAATATTAATATATATATTTTTCATGTGCTAATATCTATTTTGAATATTTGTTACTATTAAATATTAAATTTATTAGTATTATAAAAGTAAATAACAATAAAAAACCATTTAAATAAATAAATGCCCAACCTTTTAAATATAAAAGTCCAATTTAAATAAAAAAATAAATCCAATAACTTTAACAGTCCATTATTTACAAATTCAAAAGCCCCCACAACCAACCCGATTCAATCAAGCTCAAACCTTAACTGGATGACTCAACAGAAACCCTAGCCTAATTAACCCTTGTCTTATGCAACTACATTCCCACAGTCGTCGAATCTAGCTTAGATATGAAAGTCAAGATTAGAGGACGAAGAAGCTTTTAGAATTCCCTACGCACCCACGCACGACATTCTCGTTCCTCCACGCACGCGTGCATTGCACACCCGTGATGTTATAGATCCCTCATGGTCCTTTCGTATTCTCCGATTGCCATGTCGTCACCACCACTGGTCCTTCTCTTTTCCAATAGCCACACCCGAATGCAAACAAATAAAGAAATGGACGATGTCAGAGATTTATACAACCAAAAACGCAAAAATCAAAATCATGTACAAACAAATTTCAGGAGATTCGCAGAGCCAACAATTGTAGAAGCAACACATGAATCTATCCAAAAATATATCGAAACAACCAATAAAAAATAGAGAACTTTTTTTCTCTTTATTTATGTAATACTGAGTATAAAGAAGTGCCCAGAAACAATTGTAACTTCAGGAATTCAGAGAAATCAATAAAAAAAAAAAAACCTTTTGAGGTATATTGCTTTTATTTAGATTACCTTTTTGCATGAAATAGAAAGAATCGAATTTTCGGTTTTTACCTTTAGGTTTAAAGGTCAACGGAATTCTCCCTTTCGATAAACAATAAACTCATGGTTGCTTTATTGGCTCGGGGGTGAGTCGAAAGGAGAAGGGTCCTCTTCGCTTTCCTTTCTAAATCGAATAAAAGAGGAATCTTGTGTTGAAAAAACAGTGAGAAATAACCAAATTTGAGGCATGTTTTGGAATTGTAAAGACGAGAATTAGAATAAGGAATTTATTGATTTCTATCATACTCCATGAGATTTTTACAACGGTATCTCATATGCTCAAAATGGTTGAGTGATGAATGAGAAATTGATACTCAAAGTAAGAAGGTCGTGAATAGAGTAAGTAATGAAACCTCATTATCCCATATTGGGAAGTGTTTATATACATTTACCTACATAGTTGTCATTGAATGGCTTAATTCTTGTGTAGGGATGCATGACGTGGGCGATGCAAATGTTTTGATCGATTAAGCCCTTTGTGGGTTTACGAATATTTTACCCATTGTGATTAAATTCTTTATTCCTTAATTTATTTATCTTTATTTTAATATTCGAGAAGAGTTTGTATTTTACTTAAATACAACCTAAAAATATAAAATTGACTATTCTTAGTAAATTCAAATTTAATTTGTATTAGAACTCTCACTGGTTTTGACCTAATTTTTTCCTATAAATAAGAATAAAACTTTCAGTTTCAAAACGCACTCAACAATTCAAAACGTTTTACCTCCTGTTTTCTTTCAGTGATTGGAGAAGGCAAAAATAGTTTGGGAACTCAGCAGCCGTGCTATTGTTGGAGTTCCTCTAGTTATTGTATCTTAGGAGACAAACTAACAATAAAATCAGCACCATCGGAGTGGCAGAAAATCTGTCTTACGTAAACTGCGATCGTGCAGGCCTCAGCTCAATTCTTACTTATCATTTGCAAAATGGGTTGGATCTAAAATATTTTATTTATTTTATTTCATATTTTGGATTTTTATTCTGTTCGTTAAATAATAATATTTATTTCTATTTTATTATTATTATTATTGGATTAACCACCTATTTTCTAACATCTTGTGTCGTCTTCCCCTCTATTTTTTCATAAAAATGGATGTTTTGATCTCATTTTCAGTTTTCTAAAGGAAAGTTTTGTTTCGAAACAAAGAATGGAGTTTTGAAAGAAAAAGATTTTTTTTTTTTTTTTCGCTGGTCGTTGTTAGCGGCGGCCAACATGACCGGGGTCTGGATTTTAGAAGGTGTTTTCTGGGTTATCGTATGAACACAATGAATGTTCATTTTTATGGGTTTTGATTTGAATCTTATAGAGAATTAGGGAGGCTTTGATTTGTTTCAGTTTTGAAAGAATGACAAATGAGTTTTTTTTTTTTTTTTAATTCAAAGTGTGTTTTATAAGTTTTAAATGTTTTAAAATCGGTTTAATATCTTCATAAATCCTCCGTGCTATATAAACCATTTCGAAGACTTTGCAAGTTTTCAAATATTTTTAATTTGGTCTTGATTTAAGCCTTAATCATGTATTATCAAAATGGTTTTAACAATCTAAGGCCCCTCAATGTTTCTGAATAAACTATTTAATCCCTCTTTTAAAATACTTTCCGCGGTACTCCTTAATTCATTTCAGGTTTCAATTTAGCCTGTTCAAATGATTTTCTTTTTTTTTTGTGATTAAAATCTTCAATTTTCTTTTTCTTACAATATGGTCCGAATTTCGGTAATCAAACTTCTTTTTATAACACCAAATTCTATTTACTTTTTAATTTAATCCCAAACCAGCAGTAATGATTTCCTTTTCCTATGTATATAGCTTTGCTTTGTCGTTATTTTAGTCCATGGTATTTATTATTTTATTTTTTTTCTATTATATTTTTAATTGATTTGTTTATTTAACTTTAAAGTATATAGTATGGTTTTTATTTTATGTTTAAATGTTAATGCGGAAGGTTCCACGTGTATTGCTTGTTATTGATTTTGAACATAGTTACACTTGATACATATTTGTTATGATGCATGTGATACACGCCTATTTATATGAATACATTTCTCATATGGTACATTTATATTTTTTTTTTGGCATACGAGCATGAATATTTGGTGACATATACGTTTATTCATTTTTAGTTGTAAAATTGTTACGTTTGGTTCTTAATTTTATTTATTTATTTATTTATTTTTTGTTTAGTTTATTATGTCTCTTTAAAGTTATTGCATGTTTTTCTTATTTTGTTACATTGCTATGAATACATCTTTCGTTTGTCTCATACTCTACTTTTGATATACAAGTTGGCCATTTAGATTGTTTCGTGTCTTATGTTTGTATTACATCTTATTTGTAGCTAGAGTTGTGATATGCGTTTTTTGCATTCAATCCTTGTTCTACTTTGTTCTTATATCATGTGTATTTTTGTTCATGTAAATATTTTATTTATATTTCTCATATCATATTTAATCTTGTTCTCCACGTAAATTGCAATTCAAGTCATTGAAACATTAACTAATGCGTTGTATCTTTATTCGATCGTAACGGATCCAGATGATTTTGATTTGAATGTTTGAGTGTTAACATATTTAAATATTTATAGAAAATATACGTATGATAGTGCATGATGTTTTTCAAAGTTTTAAGCATGTTAAAATAATCTATGATTTTGATAAATCAACCAACGTGTCATACCAGAGGTATCGGTATTAAAACCCTATTATCGACATTAATAGTGTAAACTGGTTGGAAGGAATAGGTTTAAATCTCTACAATTTGGTTGGGATATCGATACTTGAGAAAGAATATCAATATCAACTTTTACAACTAGTTTCTAGGATTTTGTTTCTAGGGTCTGGTCTTAATATCAGGGAGGATGGTATTGATACCCTTTTACAAGTCAAGCCGATATCAATAATAAATCTTTGTTATTGATATTGTTGATCTATAATTCAATTAAAAGATTATTTTCGGTTTTCAATTCTATCATTTTAGTTAGTGATTGTTATAAATACAATTATATGAGTTTGATTTAATTTAAAATAATATTAAAAATAAAAATTAATATAATTTTAAAAAATATTGGCACCCTTAAAATTAACCAAATTTTTCCCGATGTAGAGGCAATCAAGAAATCCTCATAAGTAAATATATAACCTACTGAAAAGTGGGTTAATCCAACCAATCTTGCTTGCACAATAGAAAGAGCCACTGGTTTATCTCTCCATCAAATTAGCTAAAGATGTGCGTTCATGAGCCCATGCAAAAGTTTCAATCAATTATTGCCAATATCTGCACCAAGAAATTAAGAACATAAGTTCGGTAGCCCAAACAAGATGTCCAAATAAGAACATCCCCGTCCAGACTGACAAACTATTCATACCAAATGGGTTATACCCATTGATAAGTTATGAAGAGTTTAACCATAGATAATCTCTTAACCATCCCATCAAATAAGTGGAGGATTCATTCAACTGTGAGACGTTACCCTACCATAATGTGATGTGTTTCCAATGCCAATAAAAAGTAACCCATCCAATGGTATTTAACATCCAAAAAACCGTCAAAAAAAATGCGTCCCACGCCGAAATATTGTAACCCCTTATTGTTGACTTGAGGTGTACGGTAGGCTAAAATTAATATTTTATAACTTGGTTGATAAGTAAAACAAAAAGTGGTTTCAAAATATCAAATTTATATCATAAACGGTTAAATACAATTTAAAAATAAATACTCTGATAATATTATTAAAGTTAAATATCCGAATCAATACATGAAGCTTAAAAATATTTCAATTTCTAATAATCCCAAAATAACTAAAGTAAAATATCTAATAACTAAACATACTAAAAATAATGGGAAAATAAATATCTGGTTGAGATCTCCGAGTACCAACTCCTAGGACCGAGTATCTGAAATGTTAAATTAAAAAGGTGAGATATAAAGCCTAGTGTGTCTCTATAGTGTAGTCACAAATCACGTTAGCATTCAGTTCACAGTCACAGATATATAACATGTAAATATTCGCAGTAAATGACTCGATGATTGATGAATGCAATGTCACAGAGAATGCAGTCTCATACTCCGAACGCCAAACACAGTGGTGGCAAAGCCAACCGATCACAGTGGAGGTAGTTCCCCAGAACCCCTCACTGCTTATTTCTCCAAAACATAGTATGGTAAAATTGTAACGCCCCAAATTTAGGCGTAGAAGTTTAAAGGCCGGTTTAGAGTCCTAGTGGACCAATTTTGTCGGTTTAGCCTAGTTCGGGATTAAATACTTAAAAATTGATTTTTAATCAAAATAAATTATAAAAAATATTATAAAATCTTTAATTAATTTAGTTAGACTTTGGTCAAATTAATTTTGAAAATAAACCCTTGAAACTTTAAGATTTTGAAATTTGTGACCTTTTTGTAAAAATTGAAAATTTAGGGACAATTTTATAAAACAAGTCAAAACTTTGAATCTTTAAGGGGCTTTGATCCAATTATAATCCTAGCTGGTCTAGGCTTTCCAAATATTAATTAATTAAGCCCAAAATCTATTTTAAATTAAATAACTTAATTAAACCCAATTTTAAACTCTTAAAACCCTTTTTAATTAACCTAAACATAATCTATTTTTCTAATTTTTTCCCTCATTGGAGGCATCCATTCATCAATTTTTCAAGGTAAAAACTCATTATTTTTCAATAAAAATCGTTTACAATAATTATCTTAACTTTTCTCCTTCAAATTTTCTTATTTTCTCATCGTTTTTTCATTTTAAAACCCGAAAAACAATTGGATCAGTTTTGGAGATGATATTTTGTCAATCCTCTAGAACAATAAAGTTCTTTACTGAAATTCCCAAGTTTTTGGCTTAGAGAAATTGTTTTAATCTTTTAATTTCATAAAAATTGATTTTTCGGCTAAAAATCTCAATTTTCGTTCAAGGGTTTTTACCTATTTTTTGGGGTCTTAAATGGATTATTTTTAATGTGTTAGTATGTTTATAATGTGTTTTTAATATCCCTAACCCCAGACTATAGGCTTAAATGAAGTTTGGTGTGTTCTGACAAGTTTTCGGTTCAAGTTTTGATAGGTTTTAAGGACTATTGTGTAGAGATCCTACTTGTTGGTTTCTTTTGTGAGTTTAGAAGCATTAAAACCCTTGGTTTTGATGCTTGAAACAGGACAAGAGTTAGGCGATCGCGTTTGAAGGCGTTCCGATTCGTTTCGGTGGTTTGGCGAGCAAGTATCGGTTATCGGTGAGTGGATTATGAGGGCTGCCAATTTGGTATGATTTTAAATTTTTTTCAAAGGTTTGGGGGTGTAGGGAAGGTTTGAAAAACTTCCCTATACTCTGAAGTAAGTTTAAAGTATTTCTTTCTTAAAGGTTCTCATATTACGCCGTGTTTTTATTATGTTATTTGTCTTGCTCTTATTGTGTTGTGCATATGTGATTATGCATGTATATAAATGCTCATGAGACTGTTTTTAAAGAGATTTTATATGCATTCAATGTTCCCACGATTTTTATTTTGAAAAATAAGATAAAAGTGGTTTTATTGGTTTTTGCAAGTGATGCGTTAAAAGTGTGATACATGTGATTTGAATTCTGTTTTGAATTAAATGTTGAGTATTGGTTTTTGATAATATATTGGCTAGTTAAGTGATGAACCTTATGAGATAAGTTGGTCGATCAATAGGGTCTAGAGTGCACTATAAACATTCAAAAGTCATACGTGTATAAATTCCTTGTGTGTTGTATTTTGGCCTATATTCTAATGTTATATGATGGGAGTAGTATTGTCACATACTGGTTGATCGGATTAGTACTGTCATCGGACACCAAGGTGAGATAATTCATGTTGAGAATAGTATCAACATGCGCATGCTCTGGGAGTAGTACTAACATGTGGCTGCCCGTTTATCCTAACGATTTGGAGTAGTACAAATTGGATCACTAGCACCAATATATGTTTTTATTTTTCAAAGGTAAGTGTCATGGTTTTCACTTGATTGCATACTGTGTTATGCATGCGAGGTTTTATGCATTGGTATGCATGTGATTTGAGCATTGCTATGTTGATAGCATGTAAGACTTGAGCTTTTGTGTATCGAGATGCACGTGTAAGTATTGCTATGTGAGCAGCATGTAAGACTTGTGTTTTAGCTTGTAAAGCATGTGATTACAAAATGGTTTTTACTAAAATTTAATGATGACGTTGTTCGCCTTGGTTTGATGACACTTACTGAGTTTTAAAAGTGGCGTTGTTAGCCATGTGTGTTTTGTTTTATAAAGAGCATGACATGTTTTTAAATTGATGAAATTGGTTTAATATGGGTTGCATTGCAAGGTGTTTTTATACTTTTTTTTATTCACCAACTAAGTTTATGCTTACCCTCTCATTTACCTTGCAATGCATAGTATTTGATGTGGAGGAAGCAAAGAGAAGCAAGGATCCAGGTAACCTTCAAGTGAAAGTTCAAGTGTGTCTTTATAACATTAGTAGTAGTGAGAGAGCAATGGGGATGGGTTATCATATTGTGAATAATGTCTATGCTTTTGAGACTTGAAATGGTTATATGCTTATACTTATTTGATAAATATCAAAGTTGATGTTAGCTCGTGACTTTGACTTGAATTTCGCATTGATATTCCTTTAGTTATAATATAGTTATTTTGAAGTTTGGTTCTTGATATCCCTATGTGTGAATTTGAGTATTATTGATAATGAAGCATGGCTACTTATGAGTTGAATCTATGATGTTGTTATTTAGGTTAGAATGCATCTAGAAATGATGTTGAGAATATTGAGGTAGTTCTTCCGTGTGCTTATAAGATTGTTGATGTTGAAGCATACTCTTTGGATTGAATATATTATTGCTAACTAGGTTGAATTTCATCTAGCTAATATGCCATGATATGTGCTTAAAGTGTTTTTAGGTGAATTTGCATATAGAGAATGTCATGAAACCTTTGGAAGCTGGAAATAGTCCTTAAACTTTGAGCATGCAATTAAATGACTTGTAGATATTATTTTTAAGTCTTAAATTTACGTTCAAGCATGAAATATACTTACTTAAATATTGATAACCTTAATTTCACAATCAGGGTATAAAATTATGGAAATTATAATTAGGTCCCTAAAACTTGTTCGATTAAATTAGGATTCGTTTCTCTTTAGTCTCCGCTGTAATTGAACTCGGTCCTTGCATGAATATGTAGGATCTAATCAAAGCATTTAAAAAAGATAAAAGATAATTTTTTTTAGGTTTGTTTATCGGGGTGAGTCTTCAGATTAGCCTCGGTATTCCCCGTGTAACTCATTCGAGTCGGGTGGCATCTAGACCAGGTCGAGGAGATTACAAAAATCACCTTCCTCCGTACAATCTACCCCATGCACATGTAATGCATTCAATGCTAATGATCTCAATATCTCAACACGTATACTCGTATAGAATACGAAACACAAAACTTAGATAATCTGATCAAAATATCAGAGGAAATCTCAAGGTCACATTGTCATATTAAACAGTTAATCACAGAACACAAATTTAGCACAGAAAGAGAACACACCTCTTGTAGCAAGTACTATTACTGACACGGATGTTTCTCACGGTCTGAGCTCGGTCCTGCTCTAGCTGAGTCAGAGCCTACAAACAAAGTTATAATAAATAATCTAATTCTAAAGTAACATTATGTCAACTAAAAGAACTAAAAATAGTAATTACATGTATAACGAGCGATTTTCGCAAGAGTCGATAGAACTCGAGGTGGAGGCGGTGCAAACACCAAACACCAACACCGCGACGACTACAACCACCACCGGTATCCTTTAGCTTCCGACCTTGACACAACCAACGACCCTAAACCTTACCACTATCTTACTTCCATACACAACAACCAATCCGCCTATCCTCTAAAGGATCTCGAACACCAAGGCTGTCGACGAAGGTCTAAGGAGCCACCGTCGACGATGTGGGCAACACCCACACTAACCGAACCATGCACCTCCTCTAGCTTCCCCTCGCCCTCGACAGCAACTCAACCCCCAAACCAACTGAGAAAACACTCCCCATCAACCACCCCAACCTTTACCCAAGCAACACAAGCGAAAGAACAGAACCAACTTACCATCAGTCGCTAAACCCAAAGGCAAACACCGGCGAACAAAAGAAACAACGAAAAGACTAAAGGTCAAGAGGGAAGGAAGACAAAAACGACAGAGAAAAGACCAAGATATACCCAAAATAACTTTTATTCCAAATAGAATTAGGATTCAAGTAAAAACCCAAAAATACCCTTACGTAGAATCCTAAATTAATTGGAATTAGGGATTTTAGATTTGGGAGGAAAACTAATTTAATTAGTTTTTTTTTATAATTAAATTTTGGAATATTACAAATATCACAAGTACCGCCTCGGCCCGGACCATCGTAAGGAAAACTATAACTGAAATCTTTTTTATCCGGCATTAACTTGGAACCGCGTGCATCTAAAGCGCATTTTGCAAAGAACAATGTAGGGTTATATAAACCTAGAATAATCATTGAATTATTATTATTTTCTTATTTTACTCACTGAAATGTTTCTTCTTTTTTATTTTGATCACCAAACTATTTTGACGAAATGGTCTGCAAACTATTTTATTTTGGTTGTCGGAATAATTTCATCTTGGTTAACTAAATCTTTTTTGTCCCCTCCTTTTCATAGTAGTTTTAATAACGAAATTGACACTAACAAATTTATCTTGACGAGATGAATAAAATGACATAAATAATGTCAAACATAAATACTATAATAACAATAGACAAACATAAACTCTAATTAAGAAGAATATAAAAATAGATGATGAAATATAAAAAATGAAAAAAGAATATAATTTTCTCCTCCTTTTCTACCCTTTTTTTACAAATTATATTTTAATTTTTTCCCATTTAAAAGGCCCAAAATTCAAAATGGAGACTCATTTACTAATATTAAAGTACACTTGTCGTATTTGAACATTATAAACTTACTATTTTCGGTGTGTTTAGGTTAGTTGTCATTGTTCAAATTTATTTTATAAATTCTAATTTGATTTGTATAAAAAAATATATTTATAATAAATAAATATGTTGGATTGTGATAATATAAGTTTGATATTATATATAATATTTTATATGAATTTTGAATTTTTTTTGAAAGAATCGTTAATCTAATTGATCGATTGTTATTATGTTTTCAAGGACTTGTTAGTTTAATCATTGTGGAACTTATTCGTATTTGATGAGGATAAAATTTAAAATTATATTTTGAAAGTTTGATTAGTGTATTCAATAATTTTAAATTTATTTGTGTCACAAGTATTTAACGTTAATATAATCTCATCTTGATAAAATATGTACGATGAAGTGTGTTTTTGATATAAGGCTTTTTCAAGCACTCAAATTTTTGGATTTTGTTAAGTTTTTAAAGTATATTTGTATATTGTTTTCATTTAAATACATTGATGAATGTTTTACTGTGATGTACGTATTAAACTAGAATATTTACGTTTATTTTATTTCATTAATATAAAGGATTATAATACACAGGTTGTTGATCGAGAATAAATAATGTTGCAAGACAAACATGATATTGAGTATGTGCTTTTACTTTTTTTTTAAAAAATTGTAATAAGGTAATATGATTCACTTTTTGTTGGATTTATGTTTTTTAGATTTGATAATGGTTATATTTGATGGATGTCATCCGATGTTTTCATATGTTGGTTGCAATTATGAAGCATGAATTATTGGTTTAGATTTATGTATGATCCTTTTTGATTCTAATGATATTTTGATTGATGAATCATGTGTAATTCATTTAGATAGTTATTTGTGAGTAGTCATTATAGGTAGTGGTGGATAAAACTTAACTTGAAAAAATTAAAATATTCGACTTAACTTGAGGTAAAAAAACTCATTTTGACTCGACTCATAATTTTATAAACTTGACTTAAAAAATTAAATAAATTTTGAGTAATTAGTTGATTAGTTTTTATATTCAAGTCGAGTTTACAAATTATGCATGATATATTATATAAATCACAAGTGAAAATATGAAAAAATATACATATATATACGTAACCCGAATTTTAGGCCTTGTTTTACAGCTAAAAGGAAAATTGTACGATTGTTGGAGATCTATCAAAAGGGGTAAAATGTGTTGGTTTGGTAAGGAAGAGGGTTTATGAGTGTGGGTTGTGGGAAGAACGAGAATAAGGTTTTAGAGGCCTAAATCTTAGTTCTTGTATTCTTGGAGTTTTGAGAATCTTCCCAAATGGTACCTAATGGTTAGTTTTACCCTTCTTTGTAGAAAAAGAGTTGGTATAATCCTCAAAGGAGCTTGGATAGGGAAAAGCTTGAAGGAAGGGGTGACATTTTTGGATATTTCTTTTGCTAAGGTTGGTATCCCAACTCTTCCTTTCATCATTCATTTCATGATAGATTACATACATGTAGATTTTATTTATGAATGCTTGGTTGATAGCTTAAGGACCATTAATGGTGATTCTTATAATAAGTTGAGTTATGCGTTAAAACTAATTGAAA
The DNA here is from genome assembly GCA_035048815.1 of Abelmoschus esculentus. NCBI lineage: Eukaryota > Viridiplantae > Streptophyta > Magnoliopsida > Malvales > Malvaceae > Abelmoschus > Abelmoschus esculentus. Next base: position 18,140,604 of record JAUCBN010000003.1, read on the forward strand.
TACACTTTAAACACTTTCATGAATGTGTAGGCATGTTTTAAGATCGAATGGATAAATTTTGGAGATAGTTCTTAGGAATTTTCAAGTATAGTTCTGCATTTTCGTGTAGGGGTATCGAAACCCTTTGAAGGCTTATCGATACCGTAGAGAGAAAACTTAGGCTTTTCAGGCAGGCGTATCGATACCCTTGGGTGGGGTATCAATACAACTGAGAGAAAAAGAAGGTTATTAAGGCAGGTGAAGGGTTTAGGCTTTTCAGACCCCTGTTTTGATACGTCTTGTCCAAATTTTGGAAGGGGCATATCAAAACAGGGGTCTGATACCTCATATAGGTGTATCGATACACAATGGGAGCGTATCGATATAGGTGGCATTCAAAATAGGTGGAGTTTCATAAATTACGAAATAAGTCCCTAAGGGTTAGTTAAATCACATAATGAACCTTAAAACTTGGAAATTATGATGTGGACTTTAGTATGATAACTTATGTCAATATGCTTGGTCTTTGGCTTGACTTTTTGGTTTAGTATGATGTGAGATCCTAGGTGGATGATCTTGTTTTGTTGAGTCTTGTGTGGTGTGATCCTGTAAAACTAAAATTGATTTTGATATAACAATGATATTCAAAGACTAATTTGTAATAAATTTTTAAGTTCCAAAGTCAAAAATTAAGTTTCAAGTCAAACCAAGAACACAAAAATCATTTTCTAAGTGCTTTTTATACGAGCGTTTCGATACCAGTAATTTGGGAACATGTCGTTTCTCGAAGTTGTTGATCTTAGTGCCAACTCATTCAATTCATCCATACCTAACTCGCTCTAGAGTTTAAACCATCTTCAATTCCTTAGTCTTAATGGTAACACTTTCCAGGGTCAAATCTCAAGTGACATTGGAAACTTGAGCTCTCTTACTCACCTTGATCTTTCACAGAATAAGTTACGAGGAAGATTACCAACCTCCTTGGAACATCTTTGCAAAGTGAAGGAGCTGGACTTGTCTTCCAATGAAATGGAGCAAGACATATCAGAAATCCTACAAAGCTTGTCTAGATGTAGTGTTGATTGCTTAGAGTCCTTGAATATGGAAAACAGCCAGCTTTATGGCCATTTAATCGATCAACTAGGACAATTTGAAAATCTAGCTTACCTGTCCCTTGATCAAAACAAAATTTCTGGTCCAATTCCATTGTCCATTGGGGAGTTATCATCTTTGAACTTCTTTGATGTTTCTGAAAATAAATTAAACGGTTCCTTACCTCAAAGTTTTGGTCAATTGGCAAATCTAGACACACTAGCTTTCGAACAGAATCATTTGGAAGGAGTTGTATCAGACATCCACTTTTCTAATCTCACAAGATTGTTTACTTTGTATGCATCCGGAAACATGTTGAGATTTGAACCAAACCCAACTTGGATTGCCCCATTCCAGTGTGATTCCATCGGATTAGGTAATTGGTATCTTGGCCCCAAGTTTCCCCAGTGGTTAAAATCCCAAAAGAACTTGACTCGTCTAGATTTCTCCCGTGCAGGAATTTCGGACATAATCCCGACTTGGTTCTGGAGTTTATCCCCTCAATTAGATCGTCTAAATCTTTCCTCTAATCAAATTAGAGGAAGGATTCCTTATGTGATAGGAACAAATGTTGACTTGAGTTCAAACCAATTCTCAGGTCCATTGCCACAAGTTTCATCAAGTTTAGCCATTTTACTTGTCCAAAAATTTATTTTCAGGAACCCTTTCTGATTTTTTTTTTTTGTAATTCATCAAGTGGATCAATCAGCATCCTTACTACTGACTCAAATCATCTCTCGGGAGAAATTCCAGATTGTTGGAATCATTGGGAGGAGAGACTCATATACTTGAACATCGAAAACAACAATTTGACTGGGAAAATTCCATCTTTTTGGGATTAACCTCGCTTGTTGTGCTAAACCTTCGAAACAATAACATGTTTGGAGAATTACCCTCCACATTGCAAAATGGCTCTGGTTTAATTATTCTTGATCTTAGTGAAAATCATTTTTGTGGAAGTGTACCTGCATGGATTGGTGACAAGCTCTCAAGCCTTATGATTCTTAGACTCCGATCAAATAAGTTGGATGGCCATATCCCACATCAGATTTTTTCTCTTCAATCTCTTCAGAATTTGGACCTTGCACATAACAACATGTCAGGTGCTATTCCAAAATGTTTTAGCAAAATCACTGCAATGACCACTAAAAATAAAACCGTCGACTATATGTATCGTTGGAACTCCGAATTAGGTGACCCGTTTCTTCCGGGTTCATTATTGGTGTTGAAAGGAAGAGAGGATGAATATACTACCACACTTCGACTTGTTACCAGCATAGACCTTTCGGCTAACAGTCTCACAGAGGAGAGATCCCCAAAGAACTTGGAACTCTCGTCGGGCTTCGCTCTTTAAATTTGTCACAGAATATCCTAACAGGAACTATACCAGACAACATTGGCAGCATGGAATCAATGGAGTCTCTTGATTTATCGATGAACAAGTTGCATGGTGGAATCCCTTCAACTTTGTCCAATTTGAACTTCTTGAATCACTTCAATGTGTCCTATAACAACCTGACAGGACAAATCCCGACAAGCACTCAACTTCAAAGCTTTGGAAACTCTTCTTACATGGGAAATCTGTTGGAGAATGAGTAGTTAATCTAAGAAAATAATAATAAAATAAAACAATCTAAATTATTATTATTTAAACGAATAAAATAAAATCAAAAAATATAAAATAAAATAGGTAAAATTTTAGATCAAACCCATTTTGGAAACGATAAACCGGAATCGTGTTGAGGCCTGCCAAATCGCAGTTTCCTTAAGACATATTTTCTGTCACTCCGGTGGTGCTGAGTTTGTTGGTAGTTTGTCTCCCAAGATACAACAACAAGAGGAACTCCAACAATAGCATATTTGCTGAGTTCCCGAACTGTTCTTGCCTTCGTCAGTCACTAGAAGAAAAATCAGGAGAGAAAATATTTTGAGAGATGTGAAATGTTTTTGATGTGTTTAAAAATAAGAAATCAACCTCATATTTATAGTGGAAATTAGGGAAACAGTGAACAATTTGAAATAAATTAAAATTCAAATCTTAAGAGATAATGCTAATTATCTAAAGTTTAAAATTGAATTAAATTCAAATTTAAACTAAATATAGCCATTATATCTTCCATTATCTAAAAATATCCTGAGTAGTTATAACTGAAAACAAACTATTTTTGGATATTTAAAACTAAAATAAATTAAGGAAAATTATCCACAACGGGTAAAATATCCACAAGCCCAAAAAGGGCCCGACCGGTCCGAACATTTGCATCGCCCCCGTCGTGCACCCCAACCCAAGAGTTAAGTCATTTAATGACAACTATGTGGGTAGGTGTATATAAACACTTCCCACTTTATTTATCCCATCAATATGGGATAATGGGGTTTCTCATTCCTTACTTTATTCCAACCTTCTTTCTTTGAGCATCAATTTCTCATTCACCATTCAACAATTTTGATCATATGAGCTACCATTGTAAAGATCTCACGGAGTAGAATACGAATCAATAATTCCTTATTCGAATCCTCATCTTTACACTTCCAAAAAATGCTTCAAAGATGGTCATTTGCTCACTATTTTCCAACAATCCCCCACATGCACGAAATTGATGTATTTATTAAAACATTTTGGCACAATGTGGTGATAGGCTCTACGATTGATAGATGCATAGGATAGGTAGGTGTCCACCTTTGAACCTTCCCTTCTGAAAGTATATTTACTTTACTAGCTAATCAGTAGATGCGATGTCCTTGAACTGTCAGTCGTTGGTGTAAACGATGACATACTTCACACACCTATCTCTCTGAAAAGAGATACAGCTCTTATGGTTATGCCCTTATGGTCGTGGCCATCTCTTGGTTCTGCGAGAGTATAGAAGAACTATGCCCAGTAGTCTTCTTAAAGCGACCCCACTTCACTCTAACATAGGTGACTTATGTTGCTCGGCTCACCGAAGCACACAATGGTCATTAAAAGCTTTTGCTTAACCTTTACTAAATTCTTTTCACTATTCACATCATAGGAATGGACTTGGGGAAAGAACCCCCACAATGACCGCACAAATCTATGCAATTAGGTTGTCCCTTTGAACCTAGTTCTTGGGATCTTCAGTCAGTTAGGTAGGGTTTTTCCTTCACATAGCGCCTTTAATTTCATGGGCTTAGTCACATTCCTTTAGATGTTTTCTCAACTTAATCTAAATTTAACCTTTTAGGTTATTGGATCCATAATGTTATCATTTTGATTTTATTAAATCAATAACGATAACTCTATTTGAGATCAGTAATTTAACGGTATTATATTGAAGACCCATATGTCTCAAATTACCGTTGCTCATAAAATTATGTGCTCTACCAATAAACATTGTTGGCACATGCTCAGGCCATTCATGAGTATCCTTCAAGACATTTTAAAGTCATTTGACTTTTTCCAGAATTGTCTGGATCTCAAACTCAGATTCTATTTTGAATCTGGTTGTAAACGTTTGTCTTGAGAAAACACACAACATAGCTTATTCATTCGATGTGAAAATATTCTCTTATATCGAAGATGGAATAATGCTTTACAATTTTGAGTAGTTCTGAGATATCTCAAAATTCTCACAATTATTATCCAGGATTTGACCTTGGATTATTTTGTGAACTTGCTTAAACTGCTCACAGTGAAAGTACTACTTTGTCTAATACAATTCACTTAGATTGTACAGGACATTTGCATATTCCAATTCAACAAATATTAGCTCGTATTTGGAGTTCTGGCTATGCCGGAAACATCCTAGCCAAACTTCTTTGTCCATGTAGTATGACTTTGTCAATATGAGACCTTTAAGTGATTGTTTGATTTGGATATCTAGAATCAAATCTATCAATCTCATATTTACCGTATCAATCTTTAATTGATAGGTCTTTGGTATATTACCATTTCATTATATGTCATCAACATAGGATCATATATCCTAGTCTGTTTGACATACCATCATTTGTCACACTTTTCATCATGACAATATCTTTATTTTAACCGTTTGTTGAACATGTGGATTTTTTCTCATATCCATAGTTCATTTTACGAAACTTGGATCAACTTTTTTAGGAAGTGCATTTAAAGAATGAATCATTATTTTTCATTATTATATTTTTCTACAAAATTGATATTCGTTGCTATGTTTCACATAGCTAATACAATCCACTTATTTTCATTTTCTTTGGTAATGGAATATTACCTAGGCGTGACACCCCTACATTTTTATGTAGTTGTAGGAAGGCCTCACACTTAGTTGATAGAATAACTCCCCCATATGTTAGGCAGATTTTGAAGATTTAATTCTTTTAGAAGTTATCTTCAAAATTATTGTACTTCTGAATGTTACAACATTACTCATATGGAGTTTCTCCTTAAATTAATCAATTTGGGTTTCAACATCCTTCTTCTAAGGAATAATTTCCTTATATTAACTTTGCTTTTAAGCAAAATTGAATTGTTTTATCATGAAGGTAATAAAATTACCTTCAAACAATTGTTCGTCATATCAATTATTATGACAAAATTTATCATAATATTGATTTCATTTGAAAATATAATCCAAAGACTTATTCCATATCTCATAAAATTGAAGCATTTCCTCATGAAATTTAGCTTCTTGAGATATGCCGCCTACTTTGTGGCTTGAAGTCATTTTTGACTTTCAATATATTTGCTCTAGCAATATTTTCATAGTAATATTTGCTTAGCAAAATATGGTAACTACATTTACCTCATTCTCTCTAGAACTAGGAGAATTTTCTTTTTGATCAAGTTTATCATGATCAAATTTATAACACCTTTGTTGTCACATTTTGAAATTCTTCCTCATGAATTTCATTGATTGTGTAACATAGTCACAATCAAAATATTATAAATTTGTTAAACATCAAAAATTTAGTCAAAGACTAAAAATCAGAAACAAAATTATAATTTCCAACTTTTGTTAGAGGATAGGATTTTAGTAAACTAAAATCCTAAAACAAAAGTTCACAAGGTTTTAATTGAAAGAATAATAATAAACAATGCACCAGGTAGGTAACTTATGATAAGAGAGGTGGTGCATTAAGCACACTTAAGAACCAAGTCTTTTCAAAGAACCAATCCTAGACATGCACTTTCAGATTTTCTTTCAATCACCCATTTATGGAAGTTCTTGAAATCATTCAAGTTTGTGTGATCAATTAAGTCACTGTCTTTGATTCATTATCATTTAGAATCAATCACTAAGAATTTCTTAGTACCAACACCTTCCATTTACGGTCCAATGACCCTCATAACTCTTAAGCCAATTTTAAACACTGTGTATTTCATAACATACATCAGAATAGGCTTTAAGAAACATAGAAAATAACTTTCTTCGATGTTTTGATTCAAGATCTTGGTCGAGTCGAATTAGTAACCAACGTTACTTCTACTAACAAATTTTGTTAAAACATATTTATTCACTTTATTTAAAAGGAGATGAAGTAAATCCGTTATAACAGCAGGAATTAAATTCCTAAAAACAAATTTATTTACTGCATCTCAATTTTCAACGTTCGCATGAAATAAATTCACTGATTTATTTCTAAGTTAGAATCATGAAAGATTCTCAAATAAATCTAATAATAAGATTTTACGAAAAATAAATTTGTGATTTATTTTCTTTTAAAATTAGAATCAACGTAAGATTCTCCCAAAGAAATAAATTCATTGATTTATTTCTCTTATATCTTCATTTTAAAATATTGGGATTAAAATCCCAAATGAAGATATCAAAACAACTTAATTCTTCAAAAAGAATTAGTCCTTTTATATTTCTTTGACTATTGTTTGGAAGATCAAGTAAATCCGTTAAAACGGTAGGAAATAATTCCCAAAATAAATTATTTATGAGATCTTTGTTTCCAAAATAATCAAGAATTCCGTTGTGTTTACACTTTCTCAAAGAACATTATTAATTAAAAATAATAATCCAAAGTGTTTCAAACATAAATAATAATTATCGCAATAATTATTATTTCACATAAAAAGGATATTCCTTTTCATGTCATATAACATTAAGGTCAATATTATTTTAAAATAAATAAATTATCTTAAACATAATAATATCAAAATATTATTATCAAATTAATATCATAATTTATGATATTAAAATTATCATAATACATGCTCAAATGTATTTATAAATTCATTAAGGAATATAATCTTAATGAAATATTCATATATATGGTATTATTATAAAGATACCATAATACATATTTAAGGAATCAATGATTACCTTAAATTTAAATATATAGTTTTAATATTACCATATTTTATATCAAATAAGCAATTTAATTCTATATTGAATAAATGCTTTATTTGATCAATAGACAATAATGTTTAAAGCCAAACCTTTATTCCAATGAAGAAGGTTTTATCAATACATGTAATTATGTATTTACATAAGGTAAAATTAAATTTACCATATCCATTGTTTCTCTTTTAATAAAGAAAACAAACTCATAATTAATTATAAGTCCAATAAATCGAAAATTAAAATTTTCGTTTATTTGATTTTGTTATTTCACAAAATCTGTAACCTCGGTTACCATGACAATTTCTGTAAAACAAATTTGTCCTGATTTGAGATTTTTTAGCAAACCCGTTTAAAAACGGCAGGATAATTCCTGAAACAAATTGTTTGCTTTCTCATTTTATTGTGAAGAATAAATTCACCAAACTCGATTTAATTATTCGAGTATCTTATTCGTCTCTATAAAATTTCTCAAAAAAAATTATTAGTACGAAATAAAATAATAATAATTATTATAATTAATAATTATTATTAAAGAAAGGATAAAAATAAAATAAAATTTAATTTACCTTTCCCCACTACCTTGCAGACATAACCACCACGTTTGGGAAGTAAAACCACCTTTCCATATATTCGATTCAAACTCTCGAGTACCACAGATTCTCTTTCCATAAGAATTTCTAATCCGGTAATCAAGAACGGCATAAACATATAAAATATGTTTTTATGCCTCAAGTGTAATCAAATACGGCATCCTAATGAACATGATTTCAAATCATGTTCTTTGGCCGAATATGTTTGATCTTTTCACGTTCGCCTTGGATTAAAATAGAAAATTTGTCTTAAGATTGTTGGAGAATGAGTGGTTAATCCAAGAAAACAATCTAAATTATTATTATTTAATCGAACAAAATAAAACCCAAAAAATATATCATAAAATAGGTAAAATTTTAGATCAAACCCATTTTGGAAACGATAAACCGGAATCGTGTTGAGTCCTGTCAAATCGCAGTTTTCTTAAGACAGATTTTTTGTCACTCCGATGGTACTGAGTTTGTTGGCAGTCTGTCTCCCAAGATACAACAACAAGAGGAACTCCAACAATAGCACATTTGCTGAGTTCCCGAACCATTCTTACCTTCGTCAGTCACCAGAAAAAAAAACCAGGAAAGAAAATATTTTAAGAGATGTGAAATATTTTTGATGTGTTTAAAAATGAGAAATCAACCTCATATTTATAGTGGAAATTAGAGCAACAGTGAGCAATTTGAAATGAATTAAATACAAATCTTAAGAGATAATGCTAATTATCTAAAGTTTAAAATTGAACTAAATTCAAATTTAAACTAAATATAGCCATTATATCTTTCATTATCTAAAAATATCCTGAGCAGTTATAACTGAAAAAAACTATTTTTGGACATTTAAAAATAAAATAAATTAAGGAAAATTATCCACAACAGGTAAAATATCCACAAGCCCAAAAAGGGCCCGACCGGTTCAAACATTTGCATTGCCATCGTCATGCACCCCAACCCAAGAGTTAAGTCATTCAATGACAACTATGTGGGTAGGTGTATATAAACACTTTCCACTTTATTTATCCCATCAATATGGGATAATGAGATTTCTCATTCCTTACTTTATTCCAACCTTCTTTCTTTGAGCATCAATTTCTCATTCACCACTCAACAATTTTGAGCATATGAGCTATCGTTGTAAAGATCTCACGGAGTAGAATAGGAATCAATAATTCCTTATTCGAATCCTCATCTTTACACTTCCAAAAAATGCTTTAAAGATGGTCATTTGTTCACTATTTTCCAACAAAATCATATATGTGGGCGTCCTCTCAGTAACAACTGCATCACAAAGGGTGTTCAGATTGATAGAGGCAGCAGTGAAGGAAGTCCTGGGATCTAAAGTGAATGAGTTTTATGTGAGCATGGTGGTTGGGTTTGTGATTGGATTTTTGGTCTTGCTGGCTCCTTTGTTTTTAATCAGGTCTTGGAGGCATGCATACTATCGTAAGTTAGAACATTATGGTCGTAAGTTGTACGTGTTTTGGGCTACTATGAGTATGTAGTTTGCTAAAGAAAAACAAAGGAATGTAATAATTGAGGTTTGAGTGTGTTCGTAATTGCTTCTAGTATTTTACGTGATTCGTGTACTCCCTTTATTTGCATTAATGTATTGAAAATTCAATGTAAATGTATTTTGTGCGGTTTCAATATTTTTTGTTGAGGTTTTACATACGGATATTAGTAATCATATGAATTAAATGCATGAACCATCTTATCTTAGTGGTTAAAGAAATCATTATTGTTTTTAAAGGTCACGTGTTCAAGCACCAAAATTACAACATTGTGATTGAGCGATTAATTTTTAATGTATGGTATAGTGGATATTTTTTTAATATCTTTACATTTATTACCTTCATCATATAAATTTATTGTTTAATATAATTTGTACACCTAATTTAAATATTTGATGTTTACAGATATAGAATACAGAAAATGTTCCAATAATATTGATGGAAATGATTTAAAATATGTTATATGGCCTACTGTTAATATTATTTATTCGTTTTATTTATTTAACGATTTAAAATATGTGTAAGAGTTAAAAAAAATTATTGTAACGACCCGGATTCGGATCCGAGTATCGGGTTAACCCGTGGGGTTTGGGCTTAGGTTTTGGGCCCGAGTTTGAGTGGTTTTGGGTTGCCTTGAACTCAAGGGTTGGTTTAGGGGCTTTTTGGTCTCTTCTTTTGTTTGGGACAAAGAGAGGGGGAGGGGATTGATTTTCTCTGCAGAAATCAGAGTGAAGTCACCAAGTTTTTCTCTTTTGTTCTTCCCTCTCTTCTTCACCCAAATCATCAAGAGAAAGGAGTAAACTTTCAGAGTTTGATAATAATCACGTTGTGAAGCTTAAGGGTAAGTTGTAGAGTTGTTTTTGATCTACAACACAAGGTAAGAATGCATAGATTTGGTGAGGTTGAAGGTTTAAATGAGGGTTATGAGTTGAGTTCGGGATTGGGTTTTGGAAGCTTAAAATCTCAGTCTTTTAGTGTTTTTAAGTTATAGAAACCATCCCTAAACCATCCTTAATCGTTGTTTATCTCCATCTTTTAGAGAAAGGTTGGAGGGCTATCTTCAAGCTTGGGAAGGTAAAGGCTTGTATAGAAGAGGAGCTCGGGTTTGTTATTGTTGTAGCTCAAGGTTGGTACTCCCAACTCTTCTCTCTATCAGTCTTGTCATGGTAGAATACATTTTATATAAATACATGCATATGTGCTTGATTGCATGAGCTTGTTAAGCTTTAATGGTGATTTTCGTGTTAAGGTGATTGGTGATTGGAAAATGATGTTAAAACACTCTAAACAACTTTAAGATTGAGTAGAAACACTTTAGGATCGATTTTATTGAGTTTGGGAAAGAATATTTAGAATTTCTAAGTGCAGACCTGCATTTTGTGTAAGGATATCGATACCGGTGACTCGTGTATCGATACCCCTAAGGGAAATATAGGCTAGTGGGGTGGGGGTATCAAAATGGGTTTCGATACTGAATTCTCCAGTAGCATTTTCGTTTCGATACCGGTATCGAATTGAGGAAGCCTCCTTTATTGACCTTAAATTGGTTAAAGCATATCGATACCAGTATCGATACTGCGTGTTTTGACATCCTCTTTGGGTGGGTATCGATACAGGATGTTTCGATACCTTACATAAGGGTATCGATACCCCTGTGTAATTTTGCCAAGATAAGTAGAGGTTGAGGTTCAGTAATGGTAATTATGTGTCCTAATGAATCTTAAACAATGAAAGGAATTGTTAAACCACTATTGATGATTTTAACTCCAAAAGACTAAGTTATGATGGGTCGTAATACGTCTTGTTGTGCTAAGATCCTAGGTGGATCGTTTGTGTGGTTTGAGTCCTTGTGCGATGGAAATTCAGATATCTAAAAGTGTTGCAACATGTCAAAGACCATCCGATGTAACATTCCGGGTGATGATTTGACGACCATCCCGAATATAGGATCCCAATGCTGTGTGGACGCGAGTCTCATTCAAAGATACTCGATGTGATATTCCGAGTATGGGATTTAGAGGATCTCGATGTTGTGTGGACGCGAGGCTCATTACCTAGTGTGTCTGTTTTGATATGTATATGCTGTGTGCGTTAGTATGCATTCATTTATGCCATGAGATAGGCAAGCATGCTAGACCATCATGTCATGCACGAGATTTATATGTTCTACTTTACTGCTTATGATATGCATGATGTTGGCCGAGTTCGGCGTATCCACTGAGCTTTTGTAGCTCAACTTTCAAAATGTGTTTCCGTGTCACGTCCGTAGAACTCTTCTACTCAGGAACGTGCGGCCTTAGACGCTCTTGCTCGATGCAACGCCTAAGTAAGCCTAAACAGATCAAAGCTAGAGTGCTAAGATCTTAGCGGAAATAAAAGGAACTTTGAAAGGTAAAGAAGACAAGAGAGATTAAGTGAATGCTCTTGATTACTCAAAGAAGAAGTGTCACAAATGAGGTGGGGGAAGGCCTCTATTTATAGTTAGAGCCCCCTACATCCAACGGTTCAGAAAAGAGTACATCAACGGTTGAGATTCAACCTTATCCCTAAATCCCCTAATTTATGTTACATACCATATTTACAAAGATTAAGAGATAGGATAAGATTCAATGAGATAATCTTGCCAAATCTGATGGAAAAGGTTCACCAACCCCCAAGTGTTGGGCCAAATCGGAATTGGGCTCTCCAGTGTGATGGATCTTGGATTTGGGCCCTTGAGGTGCTGGATTGGGTGTTGAGACGCCCAACATGCTTTTGAGGGCACTTGTAGCATCCTCTAGTGTGCTTGTATCGGGCCCTGTGGTGCTGTAGGTTAGGTAAAGGTGGTTCAGAGGACCACCATTGAGGTTTGGATTTCAGCATCGGCTTTGTGTAAAAGTACAATTATAGATGTAGTGGGCTAGTACTTGGTCAAACCCTTTATGTATTTTGTAATTCTGTTTATTTTAAATTGGGTCGAATGCTTTAAATGATTTATAATATTTTGGAGCTCCGATTACATTATATTATTTTTGGGCTTCTGTTTTAACTTAAATGAATTTTATGAATCTCATTTGGACTTGAGTTGAATTTTATTGTTGGACTGTCAAAGGAAATTTCGAAATACGGGTTTTAGGTCGGAGGCCCAATGTGACACCGGGTTGAGGGTGTTACATTTATACTATGTAACTGGATTCTATCATATTATATATAGCCACTTATATGGTGTAAAACTCATTTAATTTTATACTAATTTATAACCATTAGATAAGAGGAATTGATGGATGAGATTAAATACTCATATTTTTTCTTCTTAAAAATCATCTTATTCTCAATTTTTCATCTCATCCATCCATTTCACTCATCCAAGGAGTCATGGATTGTTGTAAACCTAAATGAGTTTTATAGCAAGTAAGCGGAAAATCATATATAAGGATAAGATCTACTTACACATAATGTAAAACTCATATCTGTTTTTCCTTATTATTTAGTTTTCTTTATTTAGTTCAATCTCAACCCAATCACTTGTGTTTTATTTCTTTATAGAGCAAAAAGATTAAAGAGAGCATATTAAGTAGACCAATCCCTGTGGAGATGATACACAATTTACTCATCACTTTATTACTTGGCGACGTGTTCACTTGCACTAAATTGCGCATATTTAGCACGCATCAATAGTGTAAACCATCTGACATTCTTCTGGATCATCATGTCTTTTCAGAATCTGGAAAAAATTGAGTTTGACTTGTTGATCGTTAACCCTTATTGTCAATTCTCCTTTTTCCACAACAATAAGAGTGCGTCCAGTAGATAAAAAAGGTCTCCCCAAGATGATCGATGCATTATCATCTACTAATTGGAACATCACTGTTGTGGGTTTTGCCCTTCCTATTCCAAGCTTTTGGAAGACGGATTTTGGCATCAAATTTATGCTTGATCCAAGGTCACATAGGGCATTTCCTACATAATGATTTCCTATCACACATGGTATAGTAAAACATCCAGGATGCTTCAATTTGCGGCAACAGTTTCAAACTCACAAAGCCTTTTTCTTTTGGACATAATGTCTTTTAAGAATTTGGCATAATTCAGTATTTTTTTCTATTGCCTCAACTAATGACAAATTAATGTGGACTTGTTTCAAGATGTTTAGGAACTTTTAAAATTGATAGTCTTGCTTCTTCCTTTTCAGCCTCTGTGGAAAAGTTGGTGGGGGTCACATTTCCTCTAGTGTCTCATTAGTCTGAAATTTAATACCGGTACCACTGGTTCTTCTGTCTCGGCCGCTTGGCGTGAGACTACCGATTTCTCTACCGAGGCAGTGACTTTTTCTGAGATTGTTGTGGCATGATCACTTAGTTCAGCATCTAAATCCTCTCTATCTGATTCTTCTTGTTCCACTAGTGGGACTTTGTCTGCCGAACTACCTAATATCTCCTTAAGTTGTAGGTCACTCCTACTAGTGAGTGTCTTACATTGCTCATGGCCCATTCCCTTTACAACTTCGGTATTGCTGGGTAATCCTCCTTGTGATCTAGTATTCAGATTCTGAGCAAACTTCCCAACTTGAGTTTCCATTGATTTAATGGTTGCCTCTTGGTTTTGCAATCTCATCCCAGTTCTGTTTATGAATGCATTAGTTCTCTTAATAAAGTTACTATTCTCAGCCATGTATGATTCTTTTTCATCATAAAGGCCTTAAGAGAATTTTCCAATGAACATGTAGGTTGCTGCTAATGCATCTGCTGCTGCGACATTGGTTGTTGTACTTGTTGCGGCGATGGATGTTGCATTTACATTGGTTACTGGAAAACTGAGGGTTGGGTAGTTGGACATCATGTTGTTGTTCTGATTGTAGTTTCCCACATAAAGACTAGATTCTTGATTCTGTATGTATTCAGAAGAGCTATGGTTACCTCCACATAAATTACAGAAAGAATCTATTGCCTTGACCTCATGGGTATTATTCTGCATTTGCATATTCTGAACCATCATAGTAAGAGAGGCCAATTGTGCTGCCACTAAATTAGATGTTTCTAACTCATTCACTGTAGCTTGGCGTCTCCCTCCTCACCAAGATGTAGGGAATTGAAAGTCATTCTTTGCAAGTTTGTTCAAAATTTCTATAGCTTCCTTCGGTGGTTTGTCAAGAAGTGTCCCATTGGTAGAAACGTATAGCATCATCCTTATTGGGGCATTGGTTGCATTGTAAAACATAGTCACTTGTGTCCATAATGGAAATCCATGCAAAGGACACTTGTGTAGTAGCTTCGTATATCACTCTCATGCCTCGTACATCGGTTCATCATCTGCCTGCCGAAAAGAAGTAATTTCATTACGTATATGATCATATAGATTAGTAGGATTGAAACTGTAATGAAATCACGGCATAGTTTATTCTAAGATCCTATAGATCCTGCTAGAATGCTATTTAACCAGGTTTTTGCCCTATCCCTCAGTGAATAGGAAAAAGTTTCAGTCTTAGAACATCTTCTTGGACTCCTTGAATTTTGAATGTATTACAGATCTCCATGAATGATTTGAGATGTTGCTTGGCATCTTCAGTTAATGACCCACTAAACTGTCCACTGGTATTGAGCATATTAAACATGACAGGTTTTAGTTCAAAGTGGTCTACTTCAATTTCTGGTGTGACAACTCTTGGATTTAACCCGTTCAAATCCTCTTCCAAGAAATCTCAAACTGTGAGCTGTCGCGGCAGTGGTGCGGCAGAAGTCCTCTATTGCCAACGGGTAAATTCTGTTCTGCTGGATTATCTGCCATAACTACACGGATTTGTCTTCTCAACCTTTGACGCATCCGTTCAATTTCTGGATCTAACTCGTACAAAGGATTTCTTGGGTTTTCCCTGGTCATACACCTATAAAAATCGAAGTTTAATAAAAGTAACTAAAAGCGAGAAAATAAGGATTAAAATTTTAATTGTCAATCCCCGACAACGGCGACAAAAGCTTGTTGCGTGTAGAAAGAGTTGCGCAATTATTGCAAGTGTGTACTTCGCAAGTAAGAAAGTGATAAGTATATCGAGTATCGTCTCCACAGGGATTTGTGTACTTAATATGTTTTTTTTCTCTTCTCGCTTTGTAAAGAAATAAAATAAAAGATGTAGATTAATTTGGGTATTCCAAATTAAACTAAACAACTTGAATAATAAAGAAAACTAGATAATGAGAATAAAATTAGATTGAGAAAATGGTCAGGATCCAGTTGTGTTGTATTTTGGATTCAATTGACTTGTCTCCGTCCAACGCAATTACACAATACTGCTTCGGCAGTACTGCAGTTTTACAGCCTCGACAGTGAAGGGTTTCGTCCTTCACGGCAATCCCTTGCTCTTAGGTGGACTTTACCAAGGTTCAACAAAGTGTCCTCTGATGACTCCGCTTATCCCTAAGTCGAAGTACTATTGATGACTAATCCTTGGTGATACCTCCCGGCGTGAATCAACTATAATCACTAACCAATCTCACACTTCTTTTAGCCGCTGAAACTCTAACCTATCCCTAGGCCGAGTTAGTATTTTCCGACTAAAAAAATACCATACTTATTCCTTTCGTGAATCTAACTTTCTCGATATTAGATAAATAAATATCAAACTTCTCTCCCGAGCTTGAATACAAGAACAATGAATGACAAAGAATAAGCAAACCTCGATATTTTATTGCATGAAACAAGAAAACAAAGTACAATCTCCTCTCACAAATACTCGAAAACTTTCACCTAAGCCTTAGAAGAGTTTAGAACATAATGGAAAACAAAGAAAACTCTAAAGTATATAGTGAACTCCCCTCCCTCTAGTCGTGTGTCGGTTATGGTTTATATAGGCTTGGTCTAGGGCAAACCTTTCCAAAGTAGGAATAAAACTTAGAGTAAAACATGAGTTAAGTACATAAATAAAAGATCTTTATTTTATTTTCTAGTTTATTCCTATAAGGATTCTTTTCCCACGTGGCCTTTGACCTTGACTTTTCGCGTGTTTCTCAGCTCTGATTTCTATGTCGATTGTCTTAAAACGTCCACCTTATTTTTCTTTTTAGATCGCCTACAATATTGATATTTGTTTTTCAGGTACTGTCGTGGCCTCAGGTGCTGCCTTAGCCTCAGGTGCTGTTGCGGCATCAGGTCTACCTGCAAATGCACAAAGGTACATTAAAGCTTACATTTTCTATAAATATCATCTTTATATGTCACCAAAGCAAAATATTCAAATATCACACATTAAGTTCATGCATTAGCTCAAGTAGGTGTAAGATGTGATAGTCTTTTGAGCACTTATCAAGTACCCAGTCGACTCAAGATCGGATATCACAACACCATAACACAAATCTGTCTACACTTTTTTTATCTCCACAACTCCTCTATTACCAAGTTTTAGCTTTTTTTAGTCCTATATCAAGCATAACAAAATAGAAAAATAATTTTAACAAGAAAAAAAACATTTTGCAAAACTTGTGAGGCAAGCACGTAACAAGTTCCAAGTAGCTAAAGTACAATATAAAACAATTTTCTAGTAGTAGTTAGAGCAATGTGTAACCAAAATAAATCCAGCAATATGTATAATCAATCATCACATAGCACAATCATCAACTATGATTAGCATCAATAATATATATCTATATAACAAGTGTGTTTTTCACAACTTACATTAAGCATCATATAAAACAATCCCCAAATCCCATGCATTAACCAATGCAAATTCAAACTAGTTTCTAATTCTACATGGCATATCAAAAATTAGAAATCTCATGAGATGTTCAACTTATAAATCATTTTCAAATCCAACTGACAATAATGTATGCAACATTTAAATTCTAAACACATTTCCTCTTATAAATTTTATATGCAAGACAACCTTAAAACATGGTCAAAACATCACCATCTGATTAATGTCATAATAATGCAATAAGATTTCATCATGCTTATAAACAATAATTCATATAGCAACATCAAAGTACATCAAAATTTAATCATGCTTGCAAACTCTTAAGTATATCATGCTTTATCAATAGCCATATACATAGCAAACACCATACATCACATACAATAACATGTCATTTTCAACCACTCACAATGTATAGGCAACATTAAGCACAAATCAAGATTAGAACATACCAATCAAATAAAATATCCCAAAGATTTCGTAAAACTAGGCTCTTATACCAACAAATGTACCCTCTCGACCCGGTCTAAACATCACCCGACTCGAACGAGTTACATAGGGAATACCAATGCTAATCCGGAGACTCACCCCAATAAACAATCCTAAAAATATTACATGAATATTTTTTTCCTTTTATCTTATCTAGATGCTTTATTTTGATCCTACTTGTCCATACATAGATTATATTCAATTTTAGCGGAAACAAATAAAAAACGTATAGACATGCTTGCATCTCAAATTTCAATACTAAATACACATTATCCACATATCATATACAACTTACTAGATACATTGCAATCTAGTTATTAACAATTGATTCAACTCCTAAATAATCATGCTTCATTATCAACAACACTCAAATTCACATATAAGGATAAAAAAATCAAACTTCTATGTAACTTTATTATAACTAAAGGTATATCAATAGGCAATTCAATTCTAGTTCACAAGATTAATATTATCTCGACTAATCAAAACATATCATCCTGGCTAAAGGCATCATAACCTAATATCAATATAAGGTTCGTGACTTTCAAAACATTCCTACATCAAGCTTTTATTAAAAGAAACATCAACATTGAATATCATCAATATGTATAAGCATACAACTATTTCAAGTCTCAATAGTATAGATAATATTCACTATATGATAAACACATCCCCATTGCTCTCTCACAACTACTAATATTATAAAGACACACTTGAGCTTTTCACTTGGCGGTTGCATGGAACCCTTGCTTCCCCTTGTTACCTTTCATTAAATACTCTACATTGCAAGGTAAATGAGAGGGTAAGCATAAGCTTAGTGAATGAATAAAAATATATTTAAAAAACCTTGCAATGCAACTCATAATATACTAAAATCAATTTTAAAACAAGTCATGCTCTAAGTAAAATCAATGCCCATGTCCATCAACGCCACTATTTGTAAAAAAAGTGTACCATGGCCCCAGAGCCACAAAAACTTTTTAAAATACATTTTTGAAAAAACATGCTTAATAAGTAAAACAAAAGACTTATATGCTACTCACTACAAAGCTTAAAGAAAAAAACACTTATTCACATATCAAATACACATGTAAATCTCGCTGTAAGGTATCATACACTTGCTTTTAAAACATATTGGTATTAGTGAACTGATTAGACTATCATTAATCGTTAGGATAAATGGAACTACGCATGTAGACATACTTTCTAAGACATTCTCGGCATGGGGCCAATCACCAACATGCCACGTAAAAGAGCCAAATCGTTACTCATACCACGTATAAGGGCTAAACTACCTACTCATACCCATGATGGATTACATCCAATCATGAAATCTCACCTTAGCATCCGGTATAAACAATGCTTAAATGTAATACAACACATATACCACACTCTAAGCATCAACTCTAATGCATCACTAAGGCATTTAATACATGTACGTATTTTATAATTTTAGTGTACTCACATCCTATTGATCGATCAACTTATCTATGTTACCATCTTATTTAATACCAATACAAAAACAAAATCAATGCTTAAGTTTTGAGTTAAAAACAATGAAATAAACTCATGCATCCCATCAATACATGCATCGAATATATAAATTGATAAAAATTATTTTTCTCATGTTTTCAAAACAAAATCGTGGAAGAATCTTATGAATATAAAAACCTTTGTAAAATCATCTCATGAGTATTGAAACACATATGACTAAAACAAATAGTAAAACAAGGCATAATATGGGAACCTTTAAGAAAGCAATTCTTTAAATATTCTTTCGAGTATAGGGAGTTTTTTCAAACCCATACACTCCCAAAACCTTTGAAAACACATTTAAAACCATGATGAATTGGTATTCCTCATAATTTACTCACCGATTTAACAAAACTTGCTGAACAAGTCACCCGAAAACACAATTCGACTTTCCGATCTCCCTCAAACTTATTCCTCTACCTCTTGACCTGATTCAAGAATCAAAATCAGACTCCTTAATGCATTATAACACCCCAAACATTGCTCAAGTTAGACCAATACATGACAGCCCCTATAAACACCATAAAACCTAACCGATACTCACCGAAAACCTCTTCAAACACCATATAAACCTTATATCCGGGATAAGATACTTAAAAACATCTTAATTACATCTAAACAATTAAAGATTCATGATGGAGGCTTGGAAGTCATTTTGATTTCACCTTTGTTAGATTGTAATACTTTAGGTTGTTGAACCCACAGGGACTGTGTCGAGTTCACTACTTCTTAAAGATGCACTATGAAAATAAAAACACAAGTATTTTTATTGAGTTTAATTAACTAAATTAACTAATAGAAAAACTAAATAACAAAAGGATTATTATGATAAAAGCCAGGCTAAGTTGAGTGGTTTGCAGAGGATGATCCATTTGTATTATTTATCCACTTATCAATGCAATGGTTTGAATTTTCGCCTCAGTGGATCGTACTAAGGGTCTCCGCAACTGCCTAAGCGGGGTTATGCCATGTTGATAATTCAACTTTTCATAGATCAACAGAGCATCTTTATATGTCTTCTTTCTTATCCCTAAGCAAAGAGAACTGTTGAAATCCACGTCTTAATGATACCTCCCGGCGTGAATCAAGAGTGAACAACAACTAAACACATGCGTCTTGTTAGTCATTGAAATCCTGGGCGGTTAATATCTCAACCGAATTAGTCAATGCCCTTGAGCAAAGACTATATTCTCTCATTTCGTAAGCCTAACTCTCCTGATATTAGACAAATAGATTTTTCTTCACAAACTATCATCTCGAGCTCATATGCAAAGAAGAGTAAATGCCAAGAGAGAATAAACTATGAAATAAGTTTTTGCATTAATAAGTATTAAGAATAATACAACCTTTTCCTCCAACTACTCCACAAACAACCTAAACCTCCAAACAAGTTTGGAACATAATGTAACTGGTGGCTAAGGGTATATGAGATGTAAGATCCGACTCCCTTCTAAACCTAGACCTAAGGGTGGTTTATATAGTTTAAGACCTAGGTTAAAGTTTTCCATGCAAGGAAAGATTTCTAAAAGGGAAAGAATTACAACTCCTAATTAAACTATAATACTTTATTCTTATTTCCTAAAATAACTCTTCTTTCCCGCGTTTAACTTTGACCATGGATTAAATCCTTAAATCGACTCTGTCTTTCTCTCGCTCTTGGTTCATTAAGATCAACATCTTTTTATCTTTCTGTCGAGCACCAGTTGTCTTTATGCTACTATCGCAGCCTCCAAAGTGCTTCCATGGCGAGTGCTTCATCTGCATTACATCATCTATCTTCTTATTTAACCATCTCTATAATATAGTTTCCTGTCTAAGAAAAAAAACTATCAAATGCATCTGCTTTATGCCAAATATTAGATAAATTCATGTTTTAAGTGTTTGGATGCTGAAATATGGAAAATAAGTAGAAATATTCATTATTACCCTTAAATTTATCCTTTAATATCAATAAACGAGTGGGAAAATAGTATAAAATTTAGGATTTTTAGGCACTTATCAATTCATGTATTTAGGAATAAAAAATAACCATGTAAAACCCTTGAACGAAAATCAAGAAAGTAATGAAATTTTTATCAAGAAAACTGATTTTATTGATTCAAGAATTTAAAGATTGTTGCGATCAACCAAGAACATTGAAATTTTATTAAATGACTTTAAGTTTCAGAGGTTTGAATGGTTCTTACCTCCAAAATTGATCCAACCTTCTTCCAAGGTTTAAAAACAAGAAAAACCAAAGAAAAACGAAGAGATTTTGAAGATAAAAATATAAAGAATTAACCAAAAAAATTATTGAAAAGATTGATGTTTAACTTTTAAAATATCATGGAGTGATTTCCAAGAAGATGAGAAAAAGAAATATTGAAAATTGGTTTATGTTTATGATATAAAAATAGAATTTTAGGAATTAAATTAAGTTATTTGGGTTCTTAATTAAAGTTAGTTATTAAAATAGGTCCTTGGAAGACTTAGACCAACTAGGGTTATAATTTGATCAAAGCCCCTTAAAGATCCAAAGTTTTGGCTTAGTTTATAAAATTGTCCTCAAGTTTTCAATTTTTACAAAAGAGTCAAAAATTTCAAAATCTTAGAGATTAAAGGGTCAATTTTCAAAATTGACTTAACCTAAGTTAAATATATATATCAAATAAGAATTTTAAGATATTTTACTATAATTTATTTCGATTAAAAATTAATTTTTAAGTATTTAATCTCGAACTAGACTAAACTGACAAAACCGATTCACTAAACTTCTAGGCCCAATTTAGGGTGTTACAGTCTCCTTCCAAATCAAAACATAAATCATTATAACCTACCATAATTCTATTTGTAACATCAACAAAGTTCAAGTAGTAGCAAACTATTTTATGTAATTATAGATATTTAATTATACATTATTTTAAATAATTTAAATATTATAGTTTTAGTCCTTAAAATTTTTAATTTTTATTAATTAATTTAATAGTTTTCAGTGGTCTTCATCGTTTGTGGTGTTCAGCAATGTTCAACGCACATGGTAGACTCATCCATAATTTTTTAGGAAAATTCTACGACGGACGTCGAACACTGCTGAACATCGCAAATGTTGAACACTGATAAACATTATTAAATTAATTAATAAAGATTAAAAATCTTAAGGACTTAACGTACGATTAATAATTATTTAAAATAAAATTTTAATTAAATTATTTTTATAGGAAAAACTATATGTGTGATCACTTAACTATCATCCTTTTTCTATTTTGATCATACAACTAATTTTTTTCATCAAAATTATTACTAATATTTTATTTTGTTATCATTTTGTTCATAGATTGTTAAATATTAAACAAAAATTATGACATGATATGGTTCGATAACAATTTTAATCTCTAAAATTGTAACGTTATATCAAATTAATCCTAATAAAAATAATTTTTCAAATATTTAGATTAAACCTCAAATTCTTTTTTTTCCCTTTACAATAAATAATATTCTTCTCCTTTTCTTGCACTTTTCTCAAAAACCAAATAAATATCTATAAGAGTTAGTATAAACTCGTAAAATTTAAGATAATTTTTTACTTGATTATAAATATTTATAGACCGTTTTTTTATTAAATCCTTCAAGAAAAGTACCTCAAACATTACTCAAATATATATATATATATATAATAAAAAATAAAAAAATAATTGAAAGATGACATTTCTAGTATTTTAGGGTTATTATTTTATATACTAGGGGAATACAACCCAAATTATAGTAGATTAAATTTTTGTACCTCGACTTTTCTTTTAAAACTGGAAATGCATACAATGGAGTATTTATATAAGCTTGATTAATATCGAACAATCTCTTGTTCATATCGGAAGGGTTCATAACTTTGGTATAAGAAATTTTGGTGCTATTATTATCACTGATTTTCTCAATCCAATTGATCGTTTTTTTTATTTGATCATCAAAAAATTGATATATACTATTGGTTGATATAAGTTTTTTGAATTTTAATGATTATTTTTTATTGTTCAATGATATTATAGAATTGATTATCTTAATTCTCTAATCCTAAAAACAATAAAAAACTTTAACGTTTAAATTTTTTTTCTTATCTTTTGTTTTATATACAATACAGATTGAGGCAACGCTTGAATTGACGTCGTTACTTGTTGCATAAGAAGAAAGGAAAAATTAGGGTTTGATTCAAATATTTTATGAGTTATTTTTTTATTAGTGTTAAATAGATATAATGTAATGATTTTTGGATTAAATATTTTTTAAATTATGTCATGTTATAATTTTCGTTAAATAATTAAAAGTTAGTGCCCAAAACGATAACAAAATAAAATATTAGTAACGATTTTGATAAAAAATTTGGTTGAATGAACAAAATAGAAAAAAGTGATAGTTGAATGACTACTTGTATAGTTTTTCCTATATAAAATAATTTAATTAAAATTTTATTTTAAATAATTATTAATTACATATTGAGTCCTTTGAGATTTTTAATCTTTATTAATTAATTTAATGATATTCAACAATGTTCAATGTTAATGGTGTTCAGTGATGTTCGATGCACGTGGTAGACTTATCCAATTTTTTAAGATGACATTTCAATAAAAACGCCCTTTTACATGCTAAATAGATTAGGATGAATCTATAACGGGCGTCGAACATCGCTGAACATCACTAACGTTGAACATCGATGAAATTATTAAATTGATTAATAAAAATTAAAAATCTCAAGGACTCAATATATAATTATTTATTGTATATTGAGTCCATCACACTTTTATTAATTGCATATTGGGTTTTTGATATTTTTAATTTTTGTTAATTAATTTAATAATGTTCAACAATATTCATCATTAATGGTGTTTAATAATGTTCGATACCCGTGATAGAATTTTCCAAATAAATTATTTTATCCTTAACATTGATATCCCTTATCTCTTCTATAATCTAAACGTACGAAAAATAGCTTTTATTTTCTATCAATTTCACAAGTTTCGAACATTCATTTGTTCAAGGGAAAGAGGAGGGGAAGGTAAAAGTCTTCTTAAAAATTTAAAATTTAAATATAATTTATTTTTTTAAAAAAATATATTTTTATTTTTGTGTTTCAAAATTTTATAAGTTTTTTTTTTAATTTTATAAATTGATTCGTTTTAACATAAAATTACCCATCCAGGATTAATTTTTTTTCTTTATTCTATGTATTTATTTTAACTTCTATATTTAAGATTAATAGATTTCCCTTTAACAATAATATATTAAATTTCTCATTTTTCTTTGATTAATGTCACTATAATTATTTACATTGTATTTTTTATTCTTATAACAACATGTAGAGGAAAAATCAGAAGAAGAAGCTCAGAAATATTTTGTTCTACCATAAAAATAAAATAAAAAATATGGTATATATTATTATAAAGGTTAGAATCAACTTGCATGGGTAAAACTCATCTAATTTTATATTAATTTTAGACCGTTGGATAAATGAAATGGATAGATGAGATTAATTCCTTATTTTTTCAAGTAATAATTTTCATATTTTCTATCAATTATTTTATTCATCTATTTCAATCATCCAACCATAAATTAATGTAAAATTAAACGAGTTTTACACTATATAACTTGAACCTAACCCTTATTATAAATACTAAGGCTTTGTTTTTGGTTGAGTTTGACTTTTCAAACCAACTTTTGTTAAAAGCAACCAAAAACATCAAATAAAGGGATAGCTTTTGAGAGTAAATTTTTTATGTCTTTTTCCCAAAATCACTTCTCAAACCTAGCTTTTGGAAAAGCTATTTTTTTGGCTTTTACAAATCATTTCTCAAACCTTGGTTTGGATCAAACCAAGGTTTTGTACCATAACCAAAACACACCCTAAGTATATGGTGCTTTTCAAACGTGCATTAAATTTTTATAATATTTAAGTTCAGTTAGTTTAAACTCTTAAACTAAAAAAAAATAGATAAATAATTTTATATTGGTGATAATTGAAAATTTTATTTCTAAAGTGAATAAATAGTCACTAAACTAAACATAAACTATCTTTTTGAACACTAAAGTTTTCAAAATTAAAAAATTGTTATTAAACTTATCAAATTATTACATAATGTTTATAATGTGTAATGATTATTTTGTGACATTTCAATAAGGTTAATAATCATTCTGTATATTTCAAAACTTTAATGATTAAAAATTATATTTTATTTAGTTTAGGGACTATTTATATATTTTTTTCTTAATTTTATTTGAGATAAGCTACGTGAATGATCACTAAACTTTTAGGGTATTTTTACTTTAGTTACAAAATATTTAAAACTTACATTACAAGCATTGAACTTTTAATTTGTTTTATTATGGTCACAATCGTTAAAAAATATTGTTAAAGTTTTTTTCCCAAAATCCATAATTTTAAGAATTAATTTCCATAAAAAAATTAGATAAACAAAACAATCACCGATTAATCCTAACAGTGATAAGGCTCCATATGATTAAAAGATTAAGATAGATTGGTTTTAGATGGTCGAACGATTGAAAATGAAAGATTGAAAAGTCTTAAGTTTAGTTGTGAGTCACTAAGTTTTGATCGATATTTTAGGAGGTTCAGAAGATATCTAATGCATTTGAATCGGTAAAAGGATTAAAAGAACTCTATTAGTTTGAAGATCTTTCTGATCAAATAAACCACCAAAACGACGACGTAAGAAGATAATTATCCAAAAAATGTTTTGATATATATCTTAACAATTGAATCTATTTGAAATTTGATTATGCATATGATTTGATCAAATAAAATCTTCTCACTGTCGGAGATCTAAAAACATTTGTTCATTAAAAAAATCAATCTTTTATGGTAGCTATAATTCTTAAAATTAATATTTTTATAGAAGACTTTAATATCTTCTTTCAATGACAATAATCATAATAAAAATAATCAAAATTTCAATAATTGTAATATAAATTTTAAAAGTATAGTGATTAAAATAGAACTATTTTAAAAATTAAGTTGCTACCTGTTAGTTAAATAGACCGTAAAACAGGGCGTTAGTATTATCATAAAAATAAAATAAACTAATTGAAAGATAAATGGACCGTGTCGTGGTATGGAGGTCACTGCCTTAGAAATAATTCGCCCCGATGTGTGTACTCGATACTTTAGGCGGCTGTCCCCCGAAGGTTAGTACGGTCACTCCAAACAGTGTACACCTAAAGTTTGGAGTGGACTATGGTGGTAGTGGTCGTCTGAACTGGAGTCGAACAAAAGCTAACATAAGCTTTTAAACAATGCTCTCAATTTATCTTAAAGAATCAGAACGAATTCTGAATGGGATGAATAAAAATGAGAGAAAAGCCTCTTATTTATAGGTTGAAAGAAAGGGCAAATCTGTGCGAGAATCAGATAAAATCTAATTTAAATAATAGATTATATCCAATCAAATCTCTAATAGTATCAGATAATATCTATCCAAAAATAGTAGATTTGATAACCGAAAATATCCATTTAAATCTTGGATAATATCTATTCAAAATTAGATTTAATAACAGATAATTTTAAATCAAATCTCTGATATTTATTAAATCTAATTGATTATACATTTAAAATTAAAAATGAATTTTAACTTAATCGAACTGATTCCATGTTTCCTATAAATATAAAGTGTGGGATTCAAACATTATACCCATAATCCCCCACTAATGCGAAGGAATCCTCCTAAAAAATCATAGAGTTCGACCAACACAAGACGACCACTAGCGAGATTTGTTACTTAAGTACATAATGAACGAATCTTGAACTAGTACGTAGTGGTGATGAGTAATCCTCCTCTTAGATAAGTGAAACTAGTCTTGAACTTTCTAAGATCGGGGTGAACTCATAACACATAACTAATCCCTTCATCCATCATAGCCCGTAATGTGAAGATGTGTATATACATAAAGTATATATATTTAGCCATATTACCTCGGGATTTTAGTAAGTGTACTAGAAAAAAGGCCCATCGTTTTTTATAGAAAACGACTAACTCTTCTCACTTACATAGGTTATTTCATCAAGTTTATCTCAACATAAACCACCCAAAATCGGGCTATGAAATAATTAAGAGCTTTGTATAAAGCTCAACCTCACAAGAAAATAAGGTGATTTTCTTCAAGTTCATATTAAATGAACCACCCAAACTCTGGGCTAAGAAATCATTAAGAATAAAAACTCAATCTCTTTGTCTAGTAAATTCAATAATATTCTTCTCAATAGAACAATCCAACCTCTTTGGATAAAATTTATTAAGAGTTAAAATAAACTCATCATTCCGAGCGGTAAGTTCAATTAGTCTTTCGCAATAGGTCTAAGAACTTATTAAGAGTAGTTATTTAACCAAAATCAGTAAATTCATCAAGTCTTTCTCACTAAGACCACCCAGAACTTGGGCTATGAATTTATTAAGAGCATTAAGCTCAAATTGGGCATGTACATGAAACGTCATAGGGATTGGATAGATGGGCATGTACACTATAAATCGTTCCATGGTTTCGTTTGACCACATTGAACTTATAGAGCTAAGTTGGGTATCCACCATTAATTATTCAACCAATGGTCTTAAGACCCATCCCCCTCGACGAATCCAGAATTTTTTTTCTGCTCAATCCTTTGGTAGAAGGATCAACCAAATTCATCTCCGACTTAACATACTCTAAGACGAGTACTCCATTTTTTCTTAGGTATCTCACATATTCGTACCTTATACGAATGTGTCTCTTCTTACCATTATAAGTTTGATTTAGATCCACATGTATCGTAAATTAGGAATCGCACAATAAAGATATCGGAGAAGTCGGTTTTCCCCATAAAGGTATCTCTACTAAAAGATTCCTTATCTACTCAATTTCTTGCCCAGTTAAGTCTAGAGCTATAAACTCTGACTCTATGGTGGAGCGTGCAATATAGGTCTGCTTGGCAGACTTCCACAAGATGACAACTCCACCTAAAGTGCAAAAATATCCATTCGTAGAGCTTACCTCACCACTATCAGAAATCTAGTTGGCATCACTACATCATTCCAAAGAAAATGATAGCCAACGAAATTGAGTTTTCAATCCATAATACCCTTAAATTACTTTAGTAAGCATCTAAGAGTCTTAATGTTCAACACTTATATTATGAGTATATCTACTCAATCTACTCATAGCATAGGTGATATCGGGCCGAGTATAGTTCATTAAGAACGTTAGGTTTTCAATAATTTAGCATATTCAACCTAGAAACATAGTTTCTTTTATTTTTACCGAGATGAGTGCTAGAGTCAAAAGGGGTTCTAGCAGAGATGGCATCCCAACAGTCAAAACTCTTTAACATTTTTGAGTGAACCCTATGACTACTAGCCTAGCTTTATAACTTTGGATTGAGCCATCTAGCATGAGTTTCTTCCTAAAAACTCATTTAATGTTGATAGGTTTAAATCCTCTAGGCTAGTCTACCAATTCCCAAGTATGATTTAGATATTATTGACTCTAGTTCATCATTAACAATTCTTCTCCAAAAACTAGTTTTAATACATCTCATATTTTCTTCATAAGTTTTAGGATCCTCATCTAACAAGAAACTTGAGCTATAAGATCTGATAAGTTTGTCTAAATCATTTATCTCAAAAATAAAGGAAGTAACAAAGTCATGTCCAAAAGATATTTTTATCTTCGTTTAGACTCTAATTCAAACTTTAGAGAATCTCATACGACATTGTTGGCAGCATACTCAATAAATACTACATCAACGGTTTAAGGACCGATGGTGGACTTGTTAAAGTCGGGTAAATCTACTTTAGCCAGACACCCCCACACTTTTAGCTATTACAATTTAGGTGCATAACATTTTCACAGTTAGTATGGGGTTAAGTCTAATTTCATTATGAGGTACTCGGTTTAAGATTTACCAATAGAATGACTTCCCCCAATATGTTATCAACTAACTCAGAATTTATCAACAATGAATTTATCATCTCTTTTAAAGTTCTATTTTTTCTCTCGACTATGTCGTTTTGTTGAGGAAAATGAGGGGTAGAAGTTTCATGAACTATGTCATTCGTCTCATATACCTGTTTAAGATATTTAGATCCAAACTCACCACTTCTATTGGACCTAACAATTTTCATCTTTTTTCATAAAGAGAATTTTTATGGAGATTTCTGCACAGTCCTAAGATAGACAAATCTTTTCTTCCTTCTTAATACTCTAAAGAAAAGATCTAAAAGAAATTTAATGGCTACAAACATCTTTTAGTAACATTAATGTCTATCATTTTCTCTTTATTTTAAATAAGGTTCTTGCCTTAAAAGATCACTAGAAATATTCATCTACTATGACTAAAAAAAAGATATCTTAAAAAATTATTAAGATAATTATTCTAACTTCTGCACTAAGTATATAATATATATTTAGTCATAGTATTTTATAAATTGGAATAATGAGCATAGTAATACATCATGTAGGTCTAGAAAGAGAGGTGGTGCAGAACGCACACTAAAATATCAAGTCTTTCAAAGAACCAATCTTAGACATGCATTTTTAAACTATCTCATTACTTTCCAATTAATCTCTTATGAATATTTATCTCTTCATTTAGGTCTTTTAAAAGTTATGCTTAATATATATTCCCCACTAAAAAAATTATTAGGCATACTCAAGATAAGTTTTCTACTAAAAAAATGTCATCTAGCCTTCTTTTGCAACCTAGTCTAAAAGATACTCACTAAGCTTACAGACTAGATAATGGCTTAAATATAAATTCATGTATTATAAATCATGAATTAAATAATCTGACCTTATAAGTAGAAACACAATTCATGTAGACCTTGTCTATTTTTATCATGCCTGCAACTTCAATCCTTGCATCATGATCCCAAAATTTATCGTGACTGATATTTCACATATATTTTGAATCTACAAAATTCAAAAAAACTTATATATGATTAGTCACGAAAATAATTTACTAACAGTAATAAAAATAACTCACTAAAAGTAAAATATCCTTATCTTTAGGATTTTGGTTCTTATCTTCAACTTCACCACCATCTTCGATTATTGACCCGTCAAGTGCGTCAAGCTTGAACAAACCCAAAACCAGCTTGACAATAATATCATTTTTGCAGTAGAATTGTTTCTAAATTATTGGTTAAATAGACTGCAAAACAGGGCGTTAACACTGACAGGAAAATAAAATGAACTAATTGAAAATAAATGGATCGTGTCGTGGTATGGAGGCCACTGCCTTAAAAATAATTCGCCCTGATGTGTGTACTCGCTACTTTAGGCGTCTGTCCCCCGAAGGTTAGTACGGTCACTCCAAACAGTGTACACCCAAAGTTTGGAGTGGACTATGGTGGTAGTGGTCGTCTGAACCAGATTCAAACAAAAGCTAACAGAAGCTTTTAAAGAATGCTCTCAATTTATCTCAAAGAATCAGAACGAATTCTGAATGGGATGATTAAAAATGAGAGAAAACTCTCTTATTTATAGGTTGAAAGCAGGGGCAAATCTGTGCGAGAAACAGATAAAATCTGATTTAAATAACATATTATATCCAATCAAATCTCTAATAATATCAAATAATATCTATCCAAAAATAGTAGATTTGATAACCGAAAATATCCATTTAAATCTCGGATAATATCTATTCAAAATTAGATTTAATAACAGATAATATCAAATCAAATCTCTGATATTTATTAAATCTAATTAGTTACACATTTAAAATTCAAAATGAGTTTTAGCTTAACCAAAATGCTTTTATATCTCCTATAAATATGAAATGTAAGATTCAAGTATTATACCCACACTATGTAATAAAGAGTAGCAATGAGAGTATCCTATGTGGAAATGTTGCTTATCAATTGGTCAAATAAAATGGCTCTGCTTTCTTTTCAATGCTTATTATTATTATTATTTCTACAAGGATCAACAACTTCAATGTCAATAATATCATAAACATGCAAACTGATATGTCGACAGCTTTAACAAAATTTCAGACTCCTCAAAACAACATTATTTCTGACATTTCATGTAAATAGCATGAAATTTTGTTTAATGAATGTTTGTACAGATCATGTACAAAACCTACCCCACCTACCTATATCTGCCTTTGGCTTCAATGATTATTTTAGTATATATTTGATTTTAGAATCAAAAATTAAGATTAAAAAGGAAAAAAATTAAATAAATAAAAATTAAGGCTTAAAATAAATGTATATTATACTTTAAAATGTAAAAAGAAAATAGGAGGTGCAATATCTCCTAAATATGGAGCAGTTCCGTCACTGACCCATTCAAGAAAATATAAATGAAAAAACTTGAAGTATATCATCACAAGGATTGGAACAGATTTTTGCTGTCGGCACATAGGGTAGTTGCAAGCATTGATGTGTTTGGGTACCATTCGCTTGTATTGAAAAACATAGGATAAGATATGAAGATAATGTAATGAAAAACTTCAAACAATTTATCTCATCAACAAACAGTACTGTGATAACTTATCAAAGATGTCATGTGCTATGCATGTGAAAACTTATACTAATAATTAGTATATTATATCAACTACTTACGGATATGTTACTGTACTGATCTAGATCGTGACTGATATGATAGAATTTTAATGATTAATTTTTATGGTTTATGTAACTTAAAATCGATAATTTTGATGTATGTTTCCATAGTGATGATTAGCGGTGATTAAAGATAAGGTGAAATTCTTTTTCCCTCCACTCCTTGTTAAACGTAGAAAAGTAAAGAGTCAATTCAAAGTTTGTGAGAAAGTAAAAAGTTCAAATTAAATATTTGACCATTACCTAAATTAATTTAATTAATTAATTAATTTAATTATTTAAATTAAATTAACTTCAAGGGATAAGAGAGAACAGTTTCTTTTGGATAAAGATTTATGCTAGTTTTTAATAACCAGAGAAAAATAGTTTCTTTTTCTATTCATCTTCTTCTCACGATAAAAAATGATTGATTAAGTTCGACATCATTAAGGACGAAGAAAATCCAAAAGGAGAAGAGAGAAATAACATTTAAGAAAAAGATCTATGGAGAACAATAAGTTTTCTTTTCTTTCTTTTCAGTTTAACAATAAAAAATTTTATCAACGTGATTACCCATAAATCTATTAATGTTAGATTGTTTTCCGTATTATAGTATATTCATGTTCTTAGTTTACAGAAAATTCTAACAATTGGTATCAGAGTTTATGGGTTTCACATTATTGAAAATTATGATTTTTTTAAGAAGTCTGTTAATCACCAAAGTGATTTAACTTTTAGGATTAAATTATATTTTATAGTGTATAATTGTTCATGAATAAAGGCGATCAGACCTATAATTAAAAATTTTTATACTAGAAAATAGTTTGGTTGTCCATTGCAACAATGATATGAATTTCCTTAGTAAATGCATATTTTTGAAAGGAACATGAAAAAATAAATTAGTTTTTCATACATCAAAATTGAATAAAACAAATTGAAAGTGTATGGGAAACACCAAATATATGGGAACCGTGAACTATACTTGAAGCAAATTGTATAGGAACTGTCAAAGTGTCAAAGTGTATGGAATTGTGAACTATAATTGAAGTAAATTGTTCTGGTTGAAAAGGTTCTAATCCGGATCCTCTGACGTAGCCAAACCACCCCACCAAATATAACTAAATCGGATTATAAACACGTATAGGAATCATGAATAAAGCTTGAAACAAAACTAATAACAGTGAAGGGAATGAACAATTATGATCATAAATAATCAGTTCTATGAGATAACCAAAAGGTAGACCGTATTGCTATATGTTAAAATAATAGGGACATGCTAACTAGTTTAGTTAATATATAAGAATATCCAAAAATATCTTGTATACTTGTTTTAAACTAGTTTACAGTCTGTTGCATGTGCATTATTAATTTTTATGCAATTTATATGGTTATTTATATTTAAGAGTCATCCAAAGATGAACTTAAATATAATGTTAAAGTTTACATCAGAGTTTATTATCTTTACTCAAAGTGTTTAATGAGTGAGCTAATTAAATTTACAACAGAAGTAAAAATTGCAGGTGATGTTGAGCAATCAGGTTTAGCAGACTCAACTATGTTGAATGGTATGAATATGTCAATTTTCATGTTGGTATTTATGGACTTCGAGAAGAATTGGTTAATGATAAACCATCAGAGTTGACAGAGGACAACTCTCAAGCGAATAAGGATTATTATGTAGCTTGGAATGATATAAATAATACTCTATTGAGCTTCATGAAGATGACTATGGATTCTACCATATGGCCATCAATGCCTACCACCAATGTGGCGAAAGAATTCGTGCAACAACTTAAGGAATGTGCTAGCACCGAAGGTGCAAGTAAGGTTATGGCTAGCACATTGATGGCTAAACTGACGACCAAGAAATTTGATTGGAGTAAATCAATGCATGACCATATCACTAACATGGTCAATTTATCAACAAAATTAAAGAATCTAAAAGTGGAGGTTAATGAGAAATGGATGACAAAAATGATCATCAACTCGCTTCCGATTGATTTTGGGTCTTTTGTTGTTAGTTACAACAACTTAGAAAAGAAATGGACCCTTTCTGAATTAAAGACTAAAGTTATTCAAGATGAAGCGAGATTAAAGAAAGATGAAAAAACCAACATTGCTCATGTTACGGTTCACTCCTCTCAAGCTACAAGCAGTAAGGTCAAGCCAAACAACAAGAATTAAGGGTCCTTTGAAAGCAATACAAGGATCAATCCAGAAGGTGCAGAAGTGTTTCTTCTGCAATAAAGTTGGACACTTAGAGAAAGACTATCTTAAGAGGAAGGTATGGTTCGAAAAGAGAGGTATGTATTATATTTCTGTATATTTCGAATCAAATTTACTTGAGGTATCTAAAAATACTTGGTGACTTGATAGTGGTGCTACAACTCATGTTTCTTGTATTTCTTAGTGATTCAGTGCGATCCAACCCATAACAAGAAATGAAAAATTTCTTTATATGGTAAATAAATCAAAGGAGCATATTGAGGGTATTGGCAATTATAGATTAGTCCTGGATAACGGAAATCACTTGGATTTAGAAGGTTTTCTTTATGTTCCTGAGTGTGCGAGGAAATTAATTTCTATTTCTAAGTTAGAATGTTTAAGATTTGAATTTAAGATTTGACATAACAACTTTTATTTTTTTAAACATAAGTATTTTTATGGTAGTGGTACTTTGTGTGATAATTTATATCGTTTCAATCTTGATGAAAAAATTTTTAATTCTCTATTTTATGTTAAATGCAATTATGGTATGATACGTAGTACTGTAAGTGACATTCTGCATCTCTATGACATAATATGTTAGGTCACATATCTAAAGAAAGGATAATAAAGCTGCTAAAGAATAGAATTTTGTCTCAATTGAATTTTACTAACTGGAATGATGTATGTTTAGATTACATTAAACGTAAGAAAAAAAAACTAAACATATATTCAAGAAACCTACCACTAGAGCTACAGAACTGCTTGAATTAATACACACCGATATTTGTGGCCCATTTGATGTTGCATCTTGGAATGGTGAAAGATATTTCAATATTTTTATAGATGACTATTCTAGGTACTATTACATATATCTATTGTCTGAAAAGTCTCAATTAGTGAATGTTTTAGAAACTTTTATCACTGAAATTGAAAGACAAATGGATCGAAAGATTAAGGTAGTCAGATCTGATAGAGGTGGTGAATATATGAAAGGACTACTGAAGGTGGACAATGTCCTGGTCCTTTTATGAGATTCCTTGAAAATAAAGGCATATGTGCACAATACACAATGCCTGGTAAACCACAACAAAATGGTGTAGCTGAAAGGTCGAATCGTACTCTCATGGATAGGGTTAGAAGTATGTTATGTAACAGCTCAGTACCAATTTGTTTGTGGATGTACGCATACAGACAGCTACATATTTACACAAAAGGGTTTCTAATAAGTCAGGTGTATAATCCACATGAAAAAAAAAACTAGATTTCAGAACCATTAGTGGATTCTTCTTAGGATATCCAGAAAAATCAAAGGGGTAAAAATTCTATTGTCCTAACCATAGCATGAGAATAATTGAGTCTGAAAATGCTCGTTCAATTGAGAATGGAGAAGTCGGTGGGAGTGATGAAACACGAAAAATGGATATTAGAGAGATTGTGGTAGAACAAATAATACCAAAGTCTATGACTATTGTTGTAATTCCTTTTATTATATTACAACGTAAAAAAAAAACGGGAACAACGATAAGAAGAAATAAGAGATCCACTCCAACAAGAAAAAATAAGAGATTCACTCTCACTTAATATTGACGCTAACAATGAAATAACGACTAATAAACAAACTCATGATGTTCAAGTGAATTCAGAACAAGTTAAATTGAGAATGACTATAAGGGAATGTAGATCTGCAATTTCTAATGATTATATGATTTATTCACTTGAACATGAATGTGATTTGAGTATTGATAAAGATCTAGTCTCTTTTCAGGAAGCAATGAAAAGTAACAATTCAAATGAATGGTTCAATGCCATGAAACATGAATTAGAATCGATGGATAAGAATCAAGTTTGGGAACTTGTAGATTTACCTACAGGGTGTAAGAATATCGACTGTAAATGGGTCTTCAAGATCAAGCGTGACTCAAAAGGTAATATTGAAAGGTATAAGACTAACTTGTAGCCAAAGACTTTACTCAAAAAGATGATATTGATTATAAAGAGACATTTTCTCCAGTATCAAAGAAAGACTCTTTGAGAATTGTTATGGCTTTGATGACTCATTATGATTTGGTGGTTCACCAAATGGATATAAAAATCGCTTTTCTAAATAGGCAACTCAAAGAGGATATATATATGGCTCAACCTAAGGGTTTTGAGGCCATAGGAAAGGAAAACATGGTGTGTAAGTTAAGGAAGTCGATTTATGGATTAAAACAAGCTTCTAGACAATGGTACCTAAAGTTCAATGATACCATTATGTCATATGAATTTTTAGAGAACACTGTTGATAAGTGTATCTACATGAAGGTTAGTGGGAGCAAGTTTGCAATTCTAGTTCTTTATGTTGACGATATCTTGCTAGCCGCAAATAATCTTGATTTGTTGCACGATATAAAGAGTTTTCTTTCTAAGAACTTTGAAATAAAAGATATGAGAGAAGCATCATATGTGATAGGAATAGAAATATTCCGTGATAGATCACAAAGAGTTTTGGGACTTTCTCAGAAAAATTATATCAGAAAGGTCCTAGAAAGATTCAAAATGGAAAACAGCCACCCTAGTCTAGTTCCAATTCATAAAGGAGAAAAGTTCAGCAACTCACAGTGTCCTAAATACGAATTGGAAAGAGATGGACAAGATTCCTTATGCTTCAGTGGTTGGAAGCTTAATGTATGCCATGACATGTACTCGACCAGATATCGGTTATGTTGTTGGTATGCTTGGTCGATATCAGTCGGATCCTGGTATAAATCATTCGAAAGCTGCAAATAAGGTATTAAGGTATTTACAAGGAACCCAAAATCTTATGCTCACGTTCAGGAGAATGAGTAACTTGAAGGTTATAGGTTATTCAGACTCAAATTATGCGGAATGTGTTGATACGAGAAAGTCTACTTTCAACTATGTGTTCCTATTGGCTGGAGGAGCAGTATCATGGAAGAGTAGTAAGCAATCTCTTATTGCTACTTTTACAATGGAGGCTAAATTTGTGGCATGCTTTGAGGCCATGATTCAAGGATTGTGGTTACGAAATTATACTTCAGGGTTAAAAATTATCGATAATATATCTAGACCGCTGAGAATTTACTATGATAACTCCGCAGTAGTGTTCTTCTTGAACAATGACAGATATAATAAAGGAACCAAACATATGAATTTAAAATATTTGTCAGTAAAGAAGGATGTATAAAAATAAACCGTGTCGATTGAGCATATACGGACCAATGAAATGATAGCGGATCCATTAAAGAAAGCTTTACCAATACAAAATTTTAAGGGACATGTATACAGTATGGTTTTGGTAAAGGACACATTGTAATATGATTTTATGGTAAGGTATATATATTATAGTTTTTATGCTCATTACTATTATGATATTATTGGATATCAATTATATTTATTTCTTGTACAATTATTGTTGTTATCTATTTAAGCATGCATGAGTATTTGTCTGATAACAAAGTGAGATCCTGAAATAAGATTTCATATATTAAGAATTAAAGTATTTTTTAATAATTAAAGAATGACTTAAAGAACTATTGGATTAAATTAATTGTGATACATGAAAGGAATCAGATTGACTTATTTGTCTTTGACCGTCATGATTCGATTAGCTTGATTCATGTATGGATGATGTGGTACATAGAAAAATAAATTAAAGTATACAATTAAAAGTTTCATTACACTACAACCGCCACATAAACTAAGTGGGAGAATGATAGAATTTTAATGATTAATTTTTATGGTTTATGTAACTTAAAGTCGACAATTTTGATGTATGTTCTCGTAGTGATGATTAGCGGTGATTAAAGATCGAAATTAAAGGTGAAATTCATTTTCCCTCTGCTCCTTGTTAAACGTAAAAAAATAAAGGTCAATTCAAAGTTTGTGAGAAAGTAATAGGGTTAAACTAATCATTTGACCATTACCTAAATTAATTTAATTTAATTAATTTAATTATTTAAATTAAATTTAACTTCAAGGGATGAGAGATAACAATTTCTTTTGGATAAGGATTTACGTTGGTTTTTAGTAACCATAGAAAAACAGTCTCTTTTTCTGTTCATCTTCTTCTCACGATAAAAAAAAGATTGATCAAGTCCGACATCATCAAGGACGAAGAAAATAAAAAAGGAGGGAAATCACATTTAAGAGAAAGATCAATGGAGAACAGTAAATTTTCTTTCCTTTGTTTTTAGTTTAACATCAAAATTTTTGATCAACGTGATTACACATAAATCTATTAATGTTAGATTATTTTTCGCATTATAGTATATTCATGTTCTTAGTTTACAAAAAATTCTAACATGATACAAATACATCTTATAATAGACTCGTATCTATTGAATTTTTAAAATTTTATATATTTAATTTTAATATTTTTAATTTTTATTAATTAATTTTAAATTTTTAATATTTATAAATTATATTCACCTTAAAATTTTAAGATTTTATATATATTTACTTTACAAAATTCTTATAAATCCATCACTAAAGCTATAAATACATTATCTTATGTGTACATATCTAGAATTATTTTATTTTGAAAATGAATATTTAAGGACCCATGAACAGAAATGTTTAGAAAGAATTTTTTTTCTTTCAGTTTTCTTAATTAGAAAAAGTGTAGTGGATACTGCAACTTGCTTTCTGACCTAACCAAGATTCCATCTTTTCACAAGTTTACATGCAAAATGTTAAAAAGATTCCACGACTTTTATTTTTTCCCAAACATATACGAAACTTTCAATTTTTTTAAAAAAATATTAAGCCTCTGATTTTTTACCTGGATTATTTTACTTTATTTTTTTATTTAACTCTCTAATTAATATTAAATTGATAGTTAAATTTAATATTTAGATAAATTACATTGATAGTATCTGAAATCCTTAGATATTTATAATATGATCAAAAACTTTTAAAACTTACAATATAATCACTAAAGTTTTCAGTTACTTTCATTCCGGTTATTAATGTTACATCTGGTTAAAGAATCTTAAATCAATAAGGCAAGTGCAGCTTGTGTTGCATTATCAAGCTAGACTAGAGCGGAACTAAAATTTTTTTTATAGGAAACTAAAATATATATTTTAAAAAATTTTAAATGGACGAAGACAAAGTATTTTAAAATAAATTATACATTTTTAGTTTTATATAATTATATAAAAATAAAAATTAGCAGGGATCGGGTTCCGAAAACCATGCTCCGCCCCGAAGGTAAAACCGTGGAGGATGTTATTGTTTAACTGGAGAACCATCAAAATTATTATTTTAAACAGTTGTTTAAGCAGCAAATAGATGAGGTAATAACCCCATCATAGTTATTATTTTCTTATATAAATTAAAATTTATAAATCATTATTTTCTTTTTAAGCCTCGTATATTAATTCTAATATATTAATTAACAAAATACCAAAAATTAAAACAAATACCCCGAAACTTAATTCATGATTAAAAATAAAATAATTAATTTTAATTTAGTAAAAAACCCTAGAATTGACCTATTCCTTTGAATTTCGAAAAAATAACCCCTAGGATTAACTTTTTAATGTGTCAGATTAACGAGTATGTTAATTCTAGGGTTTTTAATTGTTTTTTCAGTTTAACGATTATGTTAATATTACGGTTTTTAATACGTTGCTCTTTTGGGGTGTATTTTTAAAAATTTAGTTATTAACATATTATAAATTAAATATGAGGTATGAAAAAAAAAGATGATATAGTTTCTAAAATACGACGATGATTTATAAATTTTAACTTAAAAATAAATTATTATATAAAAAATAAAGATGATGTAGTTTTATTTATTGAGTAAGATCATGGATGGGTGATAGGAATAATTTATGAAATATTTTTTATTTTATTTAAAACATAATTACTTATACTTTGAGTCTTTGAGATTCTTTAATAATCTTTTAAAAATCATTAAAAGTTTAATAGTAGTCAGCAATAAGCTGTCATTTTTATTTTATTTTTATAAATATACATATAAAAATAAATATTACACTTTCAGTGAAATTATTTTTATGAGTTTAAGTTACATATTTAGGATTTGAGTTTTATAATATAAATATATAAGTTTGAGCATTAAATTTTATCCTTTCTTATAGAAAATTTTTAATACACATGCAATGTAAATTAAAGTTTATATAAATCTTTTAGTTTAGAGTTAGGTTATAGTGTTTAGAATTTAGGGTTTGAGTTTTATATTATAAATAAATAAGCTCGTGTAAAATAAAATTTACACAACTTATATATTAAAATTTCATCCTTTGTAAAATTTTTTTGATATACGTGTTTTTAATTTTAGTGGGTAGAGTTACGGGATTGAAAATTTATGGGGTTAGGTTATATGATTTATAATTTAAGGTTATAGTGTTTAGAATTTAGGGTATAAGGTTTCAAGTTTATGTTTTAACTTTTTAAGATTTGAGTTAAGAATTTAAGATTTGGGTTTTATAGTATGAATATAAAAGTTTGTTTAAAATTAATTTTAACAACTTGTTTATTAAAATTTCTTATAATTTCATATATTTATTTTAAAATATTTTAAAAATTCAGTACTTTGCTTTCAAGGAAACTTTTATCAAATAGTTTTCGTTTTAGATTATCAAATAGAGAGATTATTCTATGGACCGGTTCCATCACGTTATTTATGGTTCCTAGTCATAAAAAAGTAGTCAACTAATTTTTATTTTACATGTTATTTTTTCTTTTCTAATTAATCTCTATTTAATCACTCATTATCTATTTATATGACAATAAAAAAACTAAAGATTCACTCTTAAAAAAATGACATGTAAAATATAAAAATTAGTTGACTGCTTTTTAGTGGTTATAGACCATAGATGATATGTTGAAATCGATCCATAAAATATTTTTTATATCAAAGAGTACTTATTCTATGGACCGGTTTCACAAATTAAAGTTTTAAAAAATTATTAAATCACAGAAAATATTATTTTTTAATTAATTAATTTTTGAAAATTACTACTTAGTGTCATAGTGTTAATTTAATATGTAACTCTAAACTTGATAAGTTTTCTCTCTCAATCTTTTAATATTTTATTATAATAAATTAATTATATTTTAATTAATTTCGACCAATGCGTGTCACACACTTATTGTTTAAACTCAAACGAGAGTTGTATAGATGTATAAGATAGATAAATAGATGACAATTAACTATAAAAAAATCATGTCCGAATTAATAAATACTTTAGTTAAATAATCCACCACATGCGTAACACAACCTCATCTGAAGTCGACAAAGACTAGCATGAAATTTCTGGTAGAACTGACAGGTAGAAGCTTCTCCAGAATTCCCCTTGTTATGAACAAAAGCAACCGGGGCCGAAGTTCTATTTTCCGATTGAGGCCTCGACACATAATTACTCTTGGATTCACGATGATAGGTTGAGGAGCCTTCCTTTTGATGCTTGGCTCTCTTCACATTCCAATCAGATCTTTCCTCCCATTTTCGTTTCTTATCATTCTTGTTTCCACTCTTTCTCTTTTCAGAAGCTTTCATCTTGGCTTCGGTAGCAATAGCCCGATTAACTAAAATCTAGAAGTCGGTTATCCCCAAAGCAGTAAACATGGGGCTCATCTCATCATTCAGTCCATCAATGAACATCTGACATTTTTGCTTCTTGGTTTTGATTTACTCAGCTCTGTACTTATAATACATACAAAAGTTGGCCACATATTGCTCATTAGGCCTATTGGCCTGCTTCAAATACAAGAACCGTCTTCGTCTTTCAGCTAGATATTGCTCACTGATATACTTCTTTTTGAACTCCTCTACAAAGAAATCTCACGTGATGGAGTCAGCGGAAGCAGTCAAGATTGTAGTTTCCCACCACTCAAAGCTTCGTCAGCTAGAAGCGATATTGCACATTCAAGCTTGTGCTCATTGGAGCACTGTAATTGCTGGTTCAGGATTTGGGTGATCCTCTCTAACCACTGTTCAGGCTCTTTGGGCTTTTCCTCATTAACACCTACAAAGGTAAAGGCTCGGTATCGAGCTAGTTTCTCTATAGGTGCCCTACTTGGTGCAACATTAACAGGAGTAGGAGGACGATCCTGCCTCAGGTCAGACACCAACTGATCGAACATCCCTTTTATACTCAGGAGACACTCCCTCTATACATCTTATATAACTGGGGCTACCTGCTCAGGGGAAGCTTTTACCGGTGGCTGTTCTAGTTCTTGTGGAGGATTCGGATTCATCCTCACATTTTTATTCTCATTAGACGAACCCTCGAGACTTTCATCTCCCAAGGCTAATCTCGTATCAACCATACTACAAAAGATTGACAAAATTTATTCCATTAAGCAAGAACACAAGCAAGTACAGTATAAAAACTCCTTAAATATGCTCACTATGCCACCATAAGCTAGGAGTTTACCAAAAATATAAAGTACCATACTTTTGCTTGCTTAATGTCCTTGCTCGCAGTTCATCCCGATTTAGCTTCTTAGCTCGATAACCTGTTGTTTTGAGAAGGAGGAAACAACGAGTGGTAAATAATATGAAGTACTTAGTAAGGCAGTCCTAGTCTAACCATATTAGACATAAAACATATAACGAATTACATTTTTAAATCAATAAAG
Source organism: Abelmoschus esculentus (assembly GCA_035048815.1). Lineage (NCBI taxonomy): Eukaryota > Viridiplantae > Streptophyta > Magnoliopsida > Malvales > Malvaceae > Abelmoschus > Abelmoschus esculentus. Next base: position 18,183,120 of record JAUCBN010000003.1, read on the forward strand.
GTGGCATACTTCAATTAAGAAATAAGTTAGGTCATGGCATTAGCATCAATCAATATATAAGGTTATCATGCTTCTCATTTCAATCATAAGTCTAACATGTAACCCCCTTAGCCCGGCCTAAACGTAACCGGCACTAATGGGTTACCCGGAGAATATCAAACCAAACCTACGAAAGTCTGATACGATAAATAACCCTAAAACCGTTATATTTTTTTCTTCTAGATGCATAATTGTATTCCTACATTTCAAGGTCTCATGCATGGCATTAACGGAAACAATTCGATCATAAACAAACATCCGATTAAACATTTAAGTAAATTAAGGACTAAAACGTAAAACTTTTAAATTCTAATAACAAAGTAGGAATTCTTTTCATCAAAGTTCAATTAAACATACAAGTATCCCTCACGGAAAATTTTAAGTCAAACGGAGCATTCTAACATCATCAATTGTATGTTTCACTAATTTAGGGACCAAAATGAAAATCTTTCAGATTATAAGGACTTCTTTCAAATTGATTTATCCATCTTGAAATTAAATCAACTTTATGCATCCATGTGAAATTTCAGCTCAAAATAACATGTGTAGATACCCTAATTGAACAAAGAAAGATATTCGGGATTAAAATACAATTTCCAACAACTATTAATTTTTAGCAACCAAAGGTTTCGAAACCTTTCATAAAGGTTTCGAAACTTTACGTAAAAGGTTTTAAAACTTCCCTGAAGGTTTCAAAACTTTTCGCGTCCAGTAACTTTCCAAAATCGAATTTGCCCACATGGTTTCGAAACCTTCCTAAAGGTTTCGAAACTGTTTGACAAAGGTTTCGAAACCTTCCCTAAGGTTTTGAAACATTAGGTCTGGAACCTAAAAATTCCATCACACTAAGTGAACATCATCGGCTCAAACACAACCGTCAATCACTATTTAACTATATGCATTAATCCTAAGCATAAATAGCAACATATAACACACGCTTATCAACTTCAAGAACATCAAGCAAACTATAGGCATGCTACCTAGAACATGATTAAAAACATAACGACCATGCAAGTACATGCTTCAACAATCCAAACATCACCATAGTTCATCAATTAACAATCAAGCAACATAGGTTTTATTTCAATATAAACCAAAGTCAAGTTCACACTTCTCACATAGGTTGGGTTTACACATTGCCAAGCCCCAACTTATTTGTCAAAATATACCGAATTTGAATTAACCTTTCCCCTTGGTTTCCTTTCTCCGAATGTAGTCCCGAGTGCCTTTATTTTTCTACAAGGATGAAAAGAGAGCCTAAGCAAACATGCTTAGTGAGGAAGCTCTACACAAGATTATCAATGCATTTATTTAAAACCATAATAAAACCATAGTTTGTAATGCATCATTATAAACAAGCATGCTTAACATTCCACATCCATGTCTATAACATCAAATCACTTTCTTGAGTATGTTCAACATTATCAATACATTTCATGAATGATGCATGATAGGTGTGGTATAAGCGCTATTTGAGTGCAAGTGTACACGTCGTCAAGTAATAAAATGATAAGTATATCGTGTATCATCTCCACAGGGATTGGTATATTTAATATGTCTTCTTTTGTTCCCTTGCTCCTGAAAATAAAGTAAAAACACCAATAAGTTGATTTGTTTTATCTAACTAAATAATTAAATAACAAAACATAAAATAAAAAGTTTAAGAATGATTGTAGAGAAAGTAGGTAGGATCCAGGTATGTCAATTAGTGGATTCAATTGATCTTCTTCTTGTCCAATGCAATCACGCAACACTGCTTCGATAATACTAAAGATACTGCCTCCGCAACGCTGGTGCTCTTCTGCCACGGAAATCTCTTTCTTGTGGGCAGAAGTATCAAAGTTCAGCAAAGTGTCCGTAAGTGACTCCGCTCATCACTGAGTTAAAGTGTTGTTGATGCTCAGTCTATGACGATACCTCTCAGCGTAAATCAAAGATAACCACCAACAAATCCAACACTTCTTTTAGCTGCTGAAACTCTTAACCTACCCCTTAGTGCCTCCACAAGAGTATAGGCCGAGTTAGTGCCTACAACACCGTACTTATCCCTTTCGTGAATCTACACCTCTCGATGCTAGATAAATAGGTTACTTGTAAATTTCCCTCTCGGACTTGAATACAAGAACAAAGAATTGCAATAGGATAAGCAAACTTTGATTTTATTATTGCATAAGAACAAAGATATAAGAATCAATCTCCTCTCACTAATATCGACAACCTTCACCTATCCCTAAGAAGTTTAGAACATATTATCGTGTAAGTACAATTCTTAGGGAGGAAGGGTTTTCTCTACAAATCGGCTCTCCTAGACAATGTGGCCGGCTAGGGTATTTATAGTCTTAACCTAGGGTAAACCTTTCCTAAATAGACTTCAACTTGGAGTAGGGAACAAGTCTTCTTCAAGGATTCTGATATTTCCAAGTTTGCCGCCTTTTAGAAGGGTTTTCCCGCTTGGTCTTTGAATTGGGCTTTTAGCCCGCTAGCTTGGTCCAATTGATGCGCTGTATCTTCCAGAATATTCTCTATATTTTTATCTTTCAATGCGCCTCCGTTGTTGGTGCTGCCACACTAGATTCTATCGCGGCCATGCTTCTGCCTCGGCCGCTACACTGCTTTTCTACCGCTTCGGCTCTAGATATTCCTACATGTATAGAAATTGTAATAATATTTGCATTCTCTATAAATATTAACTTTGTAAGTGATGATAACAGAATATCCAATATTTGAGCAAAGAGTTCATGATTCGGTTCAAGTGGGTGTATATTAGATGCTTAAAGTACCATAAGAAGGATAGTAAATAATTGCCTTTTAGGCACTCATCAAATACCCCTAAACTCGATCTATTGCTTGTCCTCAAGCAATGCCAAACATCAAATTGCTAAACCTTATTCCCCTTTGGTCTTAATCTTCCATCTATTCTCCCCACCATGGTCATGTCTATCTCTCCGTTTTAGCCACTAGTTTACCTAAGGACTTTTACTAAGAAACAAACTATAGGGCTAGGTGAGTATGTACGTTTAATGGACAAGGATGATTCAAGGCTTTCTTAGATAAACTATAAGTTCAAGACAAATAGACTCTTGGACTAAAGCTATCTCCTTAAAACAACAAGTCTTGAGCCAATTCCGGGCACCTCAAGATATGCGTTTTCTATTTCCTTCTTTTTTTATTTATTCTTTTTCTTATTAACTACATATTTAGCATACTAGAGCCAGTTTCGGGCACCTCTAGCATGAAGGAGAGCAAAACTAGAGCCGGTGATAGGCACCTCTAGTTATTTTTCCAAAAAGTTCTAAGTCTTTATCACCTAAGTTTATTAAAAGAACTCTTAAATCAAACAAGTCCAAAAACTGTTTATTTTCTTTCTAACCCTAAAGCAAGCTTCTAAGCTTTATTCCATGAGTATCCTATGGTTATCCCTTCAAAACAGAACTTGGCCATGATAAGGAGAAAATTTTCTATAGCCTTAAAGGAGTAAACTAAAGCAAAGCTGACATAGGGCAATACAAGATTACAAACATAAATTCAAAAAAAGAGAATATAAAAAAAATCAGTAAAAATTCACTCCCTTTATGGTAATGCCGCGGTAGTTGGTAGCCTCGGCAGTGCTTCAGCACCTACAATCTCCCCCAAAATCAAACCGAGCATTGTCTTCAATGCTTAAAATATATAGCAAACAATAATTAAAAAGATGAGAGCTGTAAGGCATTATTTATAATGACTCCGAGGAGCTGCTTGTACGGAGTATTCTCCTCGGCCTTGCTGCTGGTGCCTTTCTCCTGGATCCTTGTCCTGGTCTTTGCTATTGTTTGGCCTACCGATACGGCTGTACTCTGTTGGGCGGTGTGCGGTGTGTTAGTGCTGTAACCTCATCCCCTTCTTTGTTCATATTGTCTGTGTCCATGATTTCGGTTTCTCCTCCTACCGTGGCAGTGGGTATTGCTGACTCATTGGATGAACTGTGGTATTCATCAATCTCGCAAGACAGCGTATCCCTGCTGAGACTAGGAATAGGAATCGGTTCTCTTTGGGGAGAGTTAAAGGCAGCTCGCCTCTTGGATGGCCTTTTGCTGGTAGATGATATTCCAGCAGACCTTGTTGGCCTAGAAGGTCCGGCAACATAAAACTGTTGGTGCGGCCGTGGCTAGAAAGATGGTTGCGGTCCTGGGTTAGGTGTTGTAACGGTATAAAGGGTGGCAGTGACAAATATATTGGCTTGGAATACAAGAAATTGTGCCCCTTGATGTGGGAAGCTCTGCATCATCATGTTGGCTAGAGACGTATTGAAGTCGTGCTGGTACTCCATGTAGCGTTGTTGGCGAAGGTCCATGGCTGTCATCCTTTGCAGAATTTCTTGGTATGGGTTCGCTGTGGTAATCAGCTCGGTAGAGGCTGGTGCTTCTATTGAATATTGCCCTCCGGCGGTGAAATCGGCAGTGAACTGCTGCGGTGTTGCCTGAACAGGCTTTGTATGTGTTATCTGCATAACTCGGTGGCAGAAGTCTCTTGTCCATCCCTGCCTAGTTGGCGTGTATTCATCCGTATCTTCGACTAGAACTCCACATTCATGGATTTTGTGAAGGATGATCTCTCCAACGTTAATGCTTCTCTTTTTGATGATGGACTGGATCAATGCCAATCTTTTTCGATCCACTGTGCTATTGTGGGAGGTTGGGATAAGTCGTCTTTTGACAAACGTACACCACATCTTGGCCTCGGGTATTAGACTCTACCGTGTTACTGAACCCTTATGGACACCGGTTTCCCATGAAGTGTTGCTGTAACAAAGCTCATCCTTAATTTCCTCATAGTCTTGAGTGGTGGTACTGTCTACGTAGTTGGCATGACCATCCCGTGTGGGTGTGAGACCATAAAAGTCATTGATGACTTTGGCATCAAGTTGTACAGGCTTGCCTCGACAGTGGAGAAAGAGGGTGTCCTTGCTTGGCCCATGTGCCTAGAATTCCCGTACAATTGTAGCATTCGCCGATAGAGGTTGTAGGCAGAAAGCTTCCCAATCCTGATGCTAAATCTTGTTGAATAAGTATGATTCAATGCCGAAGTATATTTTATTGTTCTGTTAAAATCCCTGCTCTTCCCATAGTTGTTGAGCAACGAATGATCGGTTGAATTTGTTGGCAACAGTGGCTGAGGCGAATCTTGTGTAAGAAGCCATTGAACTATTCGTGGAGGGAGATTTGAGAAATTCTGGATTTAATAGAGATTGTTCTGAAAATTTCAAGACGTAATGAGAGCAAGATTGTGAAAGCAAATAAAATAGCAAGAATGCAAAAGTAAATAATGCACAACAATGAGTCTGCTTATATAGGCTGTAAAAATATGACTGTTAAAAATACTAGCCGTTAGGTATTTACTGCCTTGATGCACAGTTACTGCCGCGACGGATTTCTCGGCAGAGAGCCGTTGTACTGTTTCTGCCTGTTAGGAATTTTGCGGTCTGACACAGTGCTGCTACAGCAGCAGACTTCCTGCTGTGATATAATTTTTCCTGCATTCATAGCTTTATAAAAAAATTAAAAGAAACACTAAAAATAAAATATAAAATACTAAAAATAAAGAATGCTGAAAATAAAATATAGTAACAAAATATTGAAAATAACAAAATACTGAAAATGATAATATAAAAACTAATCCTAATATAATAATTAAAATTGAAAGAAAGAGATTAGGTTGCTTATGGAGTGCATGTGAATGCATCTCCCACTTTCGTTATCTCTTTCTGGCCCGTATCTGTCTTCATGAGTTGGTTAGTCCCTTCAGTGCATTCGACTTCTCCTTTGGGTTTTATTCTTTTGCCGAACAGTCTGCCGAGCGTGCTGCCAGGCAGGATGTTTTAGTACACTTATTCGGTGTATAGAGAGCCTTACATTATGCTAGAGCGTCTGAATTTGGAAGATTGTGGAAGGCGTTCAACTTGATTTGTTGATCATTTATCTGCATTGTGAGCTCTCCATTTTCCACATCAATGATGGTGCGTCTAGTAGCAAGGAAAGGTCGACCCAATATGATCGGTGCATTATCGTCGGTTTCACAATCAAGGACAAGAAAGTCGGCAGGAAATATGAACTTGTCATCTTTTACCAGAATGTCCTCAATTTTACCTTCAGGATGCACGTAAGACCGATCCGCAAGTTGGAGTAGTACTGTTTTTGGTTTTGCCCATCCAATTTCGAGTTCCTGAAAAACTAATTTGGGCATTAAATTGATGCTTGCTCCCAAGTCGCATAGGGTCTTTCCTTTATAACCATCTCCAATCGCACAAGGAATTATGAAGCATCTAGGATCTTTTAGTTTGGGTAGCATGCGATTATGTAGCATGGCCATGCAACCTTCAGTGGCTGGTACTGTTTCAAATTCTCCTAGCCTTCGTCGTTTGGATACTATGTCCTTTAAAAACATGGCATAGTTGGGCATTTGTTCAATAGCCTCAACTAGTGGCAAGTTGATATGGACCTGCTTCAAGATGTCTAGGAACTTCTGAAATTGGTGGTCCTATTTTTGCTTCTTCAGCCTTTGTGGAAAAGGAGGTGGTGGTCTGATATCCTCCAGGTTTCCTTGGATATTGAGTTTAATACCTAGGGTGAATTTTTCTATAATTGCCTCGGTGGAAGGTTTTGATACTGCTGTTTCTGTTGCTGTGGTAGAGCTTTCGGCAGGGTCCTGCTCAGCCTCTGAGTCCTCATGATGTTGCTTTTCTGGTTGGACTCTTACGATTGAGGTCCCCTCTTTATTTTTCAATTGTAGGCCACTTCTGGTTGTGATTACCTTGAATTGCTTGTGGCCTAACACCTTAGCAACTTCAGTATTGCTAGGTAAACCTCCTGGTGGTCAAGTGTTTTAACATTGGGCAAATTGACCAACCTGGGTTTCTAAGGATTTTATTGCAGCCTCTTGGTTTTGCAGTCTCATCTCAGTTCTGTTCATGAAGTCATCAATACGCTTCATGAAGCGGCTATTCTCCATCATATAGGCATCAGTCTTTGACATAAAAGCTGTGAGAGAATCTGCCAATGCGTTAAAAGACTATTGTTGTTGTACCTACTGCTGACTGTTCTGCTGCGGCAGGTTCTGGCTTTGATGCTGAAATCCATGGGCTTGAGTAATTGGATTCAAGGCATTGTTAGGTTACTCCATGAGAAGTTTGGATGCCTTTTCCGAGATGGGTTATAATTGTTGGACATGATTGAATTGTTTCTGTTATAATTTCCAACATATAGGTCGGTCTCCTCATCTGGCATATAATCTGATGAGTTAACTGCCTTAACCTCATGTACGCTTCTTTGGGTTTGCATATTCTGAACCATCTTGGTCAGAGAAGCCAATTGTGCTGCCACCAAACTTGATGTGTCTATTTCATGGGCTATGGCATAACGTCTTATTCCTCCTTGCCTTGATGTGGGAAATTAGAAATCGTTCCTTACGAGTTTGTTCAGAATTTCAATGGCTTCCGCGGGTGCTCTATCCAAAAGTGTCCCATTTGCTGAAGCATCTAGCATCATCCTTGTGGGGGCATTAGTAGCATTATAGAACATGGAGACTAGCGTCCACAAGGGAAAACCATGTAAGGGGGATTTGTTTAATAGTTCTCTGTAACGTTCTCATGCCTCATACATTGGTTCATCTTTATCTTGCCGGAATGACGTGATTTCATTATGAATGTGGTCATAGAGATTTGTCGGATTGAACCTCGTAATGAATTCTCGGCAAAGTTTTTCCTAAGATCCGATTGATCCTGCTGGGATACCATTCAACCAAGTTTTCTCCCTATCCCTCAGTGAATAGGGTAACAATTTTAAGCGCAGAATATTTTCATAGACTCCTTGAATCTTAAAAGAATTGCACACTTCCATGAAAGATTTAAGATGCTGCCTTGCATCTTCAGTAGCAGACCCACTAAACTGTCCAATTGTGTTCAACATGTTGAACATCACTGGTTTAAGCTCAAAGTGAGTTGCTTCGATCTCTAGGGTGACTACGCCAGGGTTGAGTCCGTTTAGATCCTCCACCAAATAGTCTCTAACAGTGGGCTGCCTCGGCAATGGTTGCTGCATTGGCTGCTGCGGCATTGCTGGCGGCAGTACATTATGATCAACAGGTGGCATTTGTCCTCTCGGTGGATTGTCCATAGCTTGGAACAGATTGCGTCTCAGATTATGACTTGTTCGTTCAATCTCAGGATCCAACTCGTACAATGGTCCACTCGGATTTGCCCTAGTCATAAACCAAATAAATAAAAGTTAGTAAAAATAAAAAAAATAAATAGTTAAAATTAAAGTTAGATAACTAATAAAGAGCAAGAAAATTAAAGAAAAACAAAATTTAGTTGTCAATCCCCGGTAATGGCGCCAAAAACTTAATAGGCATGGTACAAGCGTTATTTGAGTGCAAGTGTACACGTCGTCAAGTAATAAAATGATAAAGTATATCGTGTATCGTCTCCATAGGGATTGGTATACTTAATATGTCTTCTTTCGTTCCCTTGCTCCTGAAAATAAAGTAAAAATACAAATAAGTTGATTTATTTTATCTAACTAAATAATTAAATAAGAAAACATAAAATAAAAAGGTTGAGAACGATTATAGAGAAAGTAGGTAGGATCCAGTTGTGTCAATTAGTGAATTCAATTGATCTTCTTCTTGTTCAATGCAATCACGCAACACTGCTTCGATAATATTGAAGATACTGCCTCGGCAACGCTGGTGCTCTTCTGCCGCGAAAATCTCTTGCTCGAGGGCAGAAGTATCAAAGTTCAGCAAAGTGTCCGTAAGTGACTCCGCTCATCACTGAGTCAAAGTGCTGTTGATGCTCAGTCTATAACGATACCTCTCGGCGTAAATTAAAGATAACCACCAACCAATCCAACACTTCTTTTAGCTGCTGAAACTCTTAACCTACCCCTTAGTGCCTCCACAAGTGTATAGGCCAAGTTAGTGTCTACAACACCGTACTTATCCCTTTCGTGAATCTACACCTCTCGATGCTAGATAAATAGATTACTTGCAAACTTCCCTCTCGGGCTTGAATACAAGAACAAAGAATGGCAATAGGATAAGAAAACTTTGATTTTATTATTGCATAAGAACAAAGATACAAGAATCAATCTCCTCTCACTAATATAAACAACCTTCACCTATCCCTAAGAAGATTAGAACATATTATCGTGTAAGTACAATTCTTAGGGAGGAAGGGTTTTCTCTACAAATCGGCTCTCCTAGACAATGTGGCCGGCTAGGGTATTTATAGTCTTAACCTAGGGAAAACCTTTCCTAAATAGACTTTAAATTGGAGTAGGGAACAAGTCTTCTTCAAGGATTCTGATATTTCCAAGTTTGCCGCATTCTAGAAGGGTTTTCCTGCTTGGTCTTTGAATTGGGCTTTTAGCCCGCTAGCCTGGTCCAATTGATGCGTTGTATCTTCCAGAATGTTCTCTATATATTTATCTTTCAATGCGCCTACATTGTTGGTGCTGCCACACTGAATTCTTCCGCGGCCATGCTTCTTCCTCGGCCGCTACACTACTTTTTTGCCGCTTCGGTTCTGGATATTCCTACATGTACAAAAATTGTAATAATATTTGTATTCTCTATAAATATTAACTTTGTAAGTGATGATAATGGAATATTCAATATTTGAGCAAAGAGTTCATGATTCAGTTCAAGTGGGTGTATATTAGATGCTTAAAGTACCATAAGAAGGGTAGTAAATAACTGCCTTTTAGGCACTCATCAATGCATAATGTTCTCTTTGAATCTATGTATGCATACTGGTTTCTAGTGATCACTTATTGTGAACCTTAAGTTCACCGAATACACGGATCCATTGTTAGAGACCATTAGTCTCGTCATGACACACAGTCACTATTGACATGATACTAGGTCACCATTGATATGACACGAAGTCACCATTGACATAACACGAAGTCACCATTATAGCACTTCCACGCACGATTGGACACATAGTCACCTTTGTTACGTGTAGGCGGCTCTACCACGCACGATTGGACACAAAGTCACCCTTGTTACGTGTAGGCAATATTCTTTATTCACAATAATGTTTATAGTACACTTAAGACAATCCTATTGACATGTCATTCGTATTCAAATCTAAAGTTAGTGTCACTAAGCCCATATCATATTCAAATGTGCATGATAATTTGCTGCTCATAATGCATGTATAATATGTTCACAAATGAACCAAATGTCATGCCCAATGGCACCATTAATTTCAAGGCAAATAGCCACATAATATTCCAATTCATTTTCAGCTCATAATGCATCCATAATGTGCTCAACAAATGAACCGAAAGTCATACCCAATGGCACCTTTAATTTGAAGGCAAATAACCACATATATTCCAAATTCATTTTCCATGTTTTCCCTAACCATTAATGTCTTTTTAAACCATGCATTTTCAGCAATTATCTCATACATGCATCATTTCAAAATCATATTTATGCATTTCCAAAAATCTCATTGCATTACCAACATCAATGCCTTTACCGAATATAGCCGAAACTCATGTTAATATATCAAAAACATTTACTTTACTTACTCTTGAACTATGGAAAGTTTTCACACTCTTCCATAGTCCCCAAAACAGAACCGTACCAATGCGATTCGCTTTAAGTTCGAAAAACACTCATCGACAAGCAAAACGAGCTTTCGCCGATATCCCGATGACCACGCTAACTCACCAGCACTCAAGCACCTTCTTGCACTACCTCTACAACATTAAAAACAGAGCATTCTCACATTATAACATGCTTAAACCACCAGCCACATCATACCTCCACAATACTACCGAAAAACCTAGCCGAAAATACCAACACTTAGCCGAAACGTATCCAAAACATCATCAGCCCAAAACCTAATGAATCTAACATCTAATTCACTTCAATTATTAACCAAAAACACATTCAAACCATCATTATATCTCCAGCAATATTAAAACACCTAAAACAACCAAAAAACACCTTAAAACAACACCGATTGCATTATTTCGATATTAAATTAATGTATCATCAATTGAAGCTCAATTAATCATTTAATTGGCATAATAACATAATTAAATCCATCTAATTATAGTATTGAATGAGATCTAAAAAGATTTCACAAAAGCATTCATTAAATCATTAGATCTAGCACTGAAAACATAAAATCAAGTTTCATTTAAAGATTAACAAACTAATACTTGGAAATTTCAATAAATAGCCTTAGAAAAAGAGTTAAAATCCAGCAAATTACCTTTGAGATCTATCCACCAAAAAGATGAAAATTTCTCTTCTTGATTCTTTGCAAATTGTTGTTGATTTAGTAAAATTGATGATTAGGTTTTGTAAATAATGAAGAGATGATTAAAATGAAGTAATTCTTGTTGAAAAAAGTGGAAAAATCAGCAAGGAATTGAAGAAAATAGATGAAGGAAAATGGAGAGAAAAAGATGAGAGAAAATAGGTAGTTAAGTGAGAAAATGATTATCATCTTTTAATAAACTAATTGGGTTTATGGTCCTCTAAGGATTCTAAGTATAGCTTGTTTTCCAATTTAGTCACTAAAAATAACAATTTCCGAAAATTATAAATTAAATTCTCCATTGTTTTCCAAAAATTATTATTTGGTCACCAATGTATAATTAGGCACAATTAAAAATCAATTTATAGTTTAAATTACATTCTTTTAATTTTGAAATATCTTTTTAATATTTTTAAACCGTATTCCAAAATTGTTACTTTTCTGATTAAAATATTTTTATTTTATATTTCACCGGAATAACGAACCAGAGAACCCGATTCAACCCGAATCGAATTCTCCTAACTAAAGCCCAAACTACTAACCCAAAATCGGGATATTACAATTCTTCCCTCCTTAAGAAAATTTTGTCCTCGAAATTTTTACCTAAAGCAAACAAGTGAGGAAACTGCTCCTCCATGTTTTTCCTTGTCTCCCAAGTTGCTTCTTCAACACCCGGTGTTTCCAAAGCACTTTAACCAAATCTATGATCTTTACTCGAAGAACCTTTGTATCCACATCCAAAATCGTCACTGGTTCTTCCTCATAACTCATATTCGCTCTTAACTCAATCTCCTCTACTAAATCAACATGAGAAGGATCTGAACTATACTTACGAAGCATCGATACATGAAAAACATAATGCATCCAACTCAAATCTACCGGCAACCTCAACCGATAAACAACAGGACCAATTCGCTCTAATACCTCATTCATCCCAATAAAACGAGGACTCAACTTACCCCTACGTCCAAACCCTAACACCTTCTTCCACGGAGAACCTTAAGAAACACTTTATCTCCAACAACATACTCTATCTCTCTACGCTTTAAATCGGCATAAGACTTCTGCCTATCCGAAGCTTCCTTAAGTTTAGCATAAATAAACTTAACCTTCTCATCCTTACCTTTTAAACTTGAGGCAAAGAAACATACTTTTGTCCAACTTCCTTCCAACACAAAGGTGTACGACACCTATGCCCGTATAAAGCCTCAAACGGTGTCATCTATATACTCGCTTGGAGCTATTGTTATATGCAAACTCCACCAAAGGCAACTGTTTCTCCCAAGAACCTTGAAACTCAATGATGCAACATCTCAACATATCCTCCAAAGTTTGAATAACACGTTCAGACTGGCCATCTGTCAGAAGATGATAAGCAGTACTAAGCTAAGCCTTGTACCTAAAGCAACCTACAAACTCTTCTCAAGACATAAAGATAAAGCGTGGATCTCTATCCGATATGATCAACTTAGGTACACTATGCAACTTTATCACCTCAAAAACATACAACTCTACCAACTTATCCATAAAACACGTCGTATGCACGGCAAGAAAATGTGCACACTTTGAAAACCTATCAACAATCACCCATATAAAATCCTTCTTGGACTCCGTCACATCTTTCTTTAAACCAACCCAAAAGTACACACTTTTGAGATCTATATACATCTTCACTCTACCCGGATGCATAGCAAACGAACTAGTATGTGCTTTTGCCAAAATAGCTTACCTCAACTCAACATCATCCGGCACCACAATCTGACCCCTAAACCACAATATCTCATCATCATCAAAATGATACTCGGTTGGTCTACCCTCAGCAATATCCTCCACAAAAGGTACCAACGTCTCATCCTCTAACTGTTTCACCTTATCATCTCAACCAAGATAAGTTTTACTTACTACTCCACCACTCAACTACCTTTCTTTGAAATACTCAACTCAGCAAACATCACCCTCAACTCAACTGTCTTCTTACGGCTCAAAGATTCAGCCATCACATTAGCTTTCCCCGGATGGTATGCAACAGACAACCCATAATTACCCTCTTCGGACAACCAACAGATTCTTTCCTCACACCAAAGCAACCATGCACAACCCACCACACCATCTCAACCTTTACAGAAAACATAACTCAAAAGGAAACCCCTTAAGATTGATAACCAACTCTTGATAACCGCAACGGTTTTCATACCACCACCATCGAGCTAACCTGATTTTTGACATCCTCCCACATACCAGGTAACCAACTAAGCCTTTCACCAATCTCCACTCCACACATCAAGCTTCAAACTAACTTTGTACAAAACTGTCAACACTGTCTTAAGAAAATTCCAACAACAACAACAACTTTATATGAGTCATATTAACCATATCACAACATCACAATATATCATCCATTTACCTATGAATGATAAAACCCAACATCCAAACGGCAACCTATGTTGGTCTCAAAAACTCTCAAATCTTATCATATTATAGATACACCACTCACACATCTTTCCAATGGGACTTAGAAACCTAAGAAAACCGTACTCAAACAAACGATTGATCCATCAACCCTCATAGGAAAAACTCCATACCATTCATAGAACTTACTACCAAACTTATGATGATTCTTTCCGACTTCAACCTTGGCACTTTTACTACTAATAATAATCCAAAGAAAATTGATACTCACTTTTACCTTATCAGCAAGATAAACATCTACACATGATTCAAACATAATCCAAACAAGCTCAGTCGAAAACACATGTTTTCCCCACCTTGTACCACAACACTTACCACCAACCACACGGAAAAAGATTACCATAATCCCCGATCAAGATACCATTCCATCTCGGCACTTTTCGAAACAACCATGTGGCTCACCTAACACAAAAAGATTCTCAACACAAAACTAAACCTTGCCAAGAACATATCCTTCACTAGACCCTCAACAAACACCTTGCCACGACTTGTCCCCGATCAACGTTACCAAGGTAGAGTCCCACTCATAGCTTCACCATTTAACTAGGTCTCCCTATAGGTTAACCGAACATCTTCCCTCGTAACTCCACAACAACCCAGGCTTACCCCATATAACAAACTCCCATTGCAAACACCCTTATGTAAGCCAAGTCATCCTCGATAGCTAACATTCTACAAAACATACCACACAAGAAACTTACCAACTTTGTACCAAACCCAACATTGTACTCATCTCAACGATAATATCCCCAACTTAAGATTTAGCCACCATAATTAACTCAACACTATGTTTCAAACTTTAAGATCCACACATTGTTAAGTGCCTTGACACTTAACCCAAAACTCCTTCCCAATATCAACTCATTGACAAACCAACTCTTACCTTAACTATACCACAACAAAATCCAAGCTCGTAGAACTATTTCTTCCACTCGCTCTAACATCTCTTATTTTATAACCTTGCCAAAATAGTAACCATATTGATGAAACATCCACAAACATGAACCCACCGAACACAAACCCTCATAACACTTTTCGATAAAAACAAACTCGTAAGACTGAACAAATGATACAAACCATAAACTGTTCAGCGGTCTCTGATACACCACTTCAAATATCATCACAAACTAACTTTAGTCGAGATATATCCAAATTAACACCTTACAAAACCAGCATGTACACTTTCCTCCTGTATAGTACAACCAAACCTCTCAAGGTCACAACAATCCATGCTTTAAACCCATGATACCACAAAGAATTCCATGTAACTAATTTTATTTTCTTTCCCAACATGAAAACAAAACAACATCTTTTCCACAAAACAATTTCACATTACTCAGGGAAAACACCAACCCGCCTTACTCTACAAAACATGCTGCAACCTTTTTACAACCTCCAAACCCTAATTAGAGAGAATCCGCAAAACTCAGCCTTACCTTAAGTAATGACCAACTCACACTAACCATAACTCAGGGTATTTATCTCGGTTTCAAACATTCATAACTCTGAGACCAACCACTCATTCCTCATCCATGACTATTCCCTAACCAAAAGGGTAACTTGCCCATTACACATCCAACTCAACACCACAAGAAAGCCCTTTCAACCCTTTTTTTTCACACCTTCACCCTAAAAGAACCAACCATACTCCACTTACACCCTCAAAGAGCTACTCGCAAGTGTGAACAAATGTATGCATGATTTCTTGTATACCCTCTTAAATGCCTACGGAAGTGCATGTGCATGTAAATGCAATTTCTAATGTCATGCTTAAGAATGCATACATGTCCTACATTATCTATAGATATATACATATATCTGCTCTTACTCTAAGCATGATTGTTGTTCACACTCGCAAACAACATCCTTAATTCCAACAACTTCAACTATTATCTTGTTAACTACTCCTAAGTTAGATTAGCTACACCCGTACCAGGTTCAGCAGACTAAAATACACCCGAAAGAACGGTGCAACACCCTAAACTGACCTTCCTTCCTAACCGAAGGCACACTCACGGAGGAAGAAGAAATTACTCTTCCTTAGCATTCGTTTCATCCTCAATCTTGACCATCAATATTCATACCAACCCTAGCTCGTGACTTACGCCTCAGAAGCATATTCCAAAAACTTTAAACATATAATTTAAAACATAATATTAAAATAAAATAAACTTACATTCGGGCGAGATCCAAGGGAAAATTGAGAGCATCTGGAAAAAAAATATGTTGGCATTGGCAATATGTAACCGATAACCCCAGTTTAACCATCATTACTTAAAGTACAATTATCATGAATAGATTTTCACACACCAACAACATATCATGCTCAATCACACATATCATGATCAATCGCACATTTAAACACACAACTTAGCAATCCTACACATGATTTAACCAACCAACTATACACTTTACAAACCTGGCTCTGATACCACCAAATGTAACCCCCTTAGCCTGACCTAGATGGAACCGGCACTAATGGGTTACACAGGGAATATCAAAATAAACCCGCGAAGGTTCAATTCGATAAACAACCCTAAAACCGTTATATATTTTTTCTTCTGTATGCATAATTGTATTCCTATATGTCAAGGTCTCATACATGGCATTAACGGAAACAATCCGATCATAAATAAACATCTGATTAAACACTTAAGTAAATTAAGGACTAAAACATAAAACTTTTAAATTTTAATAACAAAGTAGGAATTCTTTTTATCAAAGTTCAATTAAACATACAAGTATCCCTCACAGAAAATTTCAAGTCAAACGGAGTATTCTAACTTCATCAATTGCATGTTTCACTAATTTAAGGACCAAAATGTAAATCTTTCAGATTATAAGGACTTATTCCAAATTGAGTTATCCATCTTGAAATTAAATCAACTTTATGCATCCATGAGAAATTTCAGCTCAAAATAACATTTGTAGATACCCTAATTGAACAAAGAAAGATATTCGGGACTAAAATGTAATTTTCAACAACTATCAATTTTTAGCAACCAAAGGTTTCGAAACCTTTCATAAAGGTTTTGAAATTTTTCGCGTCCAATAACTTTCCAGAATCGAATTTTCCCTCAAGGTTTTGAAACCTTCCTGAAGATTTCGAAACTGTTTGGCAAAGGTTTTGAAACCTTCCCTAAGGTTTCGAAACTTTAGGTCTGGAACCTAAAAATTCTATCACACTAAGTGAACATAATCGGCTCAAACACAATCATCAATCACTATTAACTATATGCATTAATCCTAAGCATAAATAGCAACATATAACACATGATTATCAACGTCAAGAACATCAAGCAAACTATAGGCATGCTACCTAGAACATGATTAAAAATATAAGGACCATGCAAGTACATGCTTCAACAATCCAAACATCACCATAGTTCATCAATTAACAATCAAGCAACATAAGTCTTATTTCAATATAAACCAAAGTCAAGTTCACACTCCTCACATAGGTTGGGTTTACACATTGCCAAGCCCTAACTTATTTGTCAAAATATACCGAATTGGAAGTAACCTTTCTCCTTGGTTTCCTTTCTCCGAATGTAGTCTCGAGTGCCTTTATTTTTTACAAGGATGAAAAGAGAGCCTAAGCAAACATGCTTAGTGAGAAAGCTCTACACAAGATCATCAATGCATCTATTTAAAACCATAAAGAAACCATAGTTTGCAATGCATCATTATAAACATGCATACTTAACATTCCACGTCCATGTCTATAATATCAAATCACTTTATTGAGTATGTTCAACATTATCAATACATTTCATGAATGATGCACAATGTTTTCTTTTAATCCATGTATGTATATTGACTTCTAGTGATCACTTATTGTGAACCTTAAGTTCACTGAATACACGGATCCATTGTTAGAGACCATTAGTCTCGTCATGACACCAAATCACCATTGACATGACACCAAGTCACCATTGACATGACACCAAGTTACCATTGACATGACACGAAATCACCATTGATATAACACGAAGTCACCATTATAGCACTACCACGTACGATTGGACACATATTCACCTTTGTTACGTGTAGGCGGCTCTACCACGCACGATTGGACACAAAGTCACCCTTGTTACGTGTAGGCAATATTCTTTATTCACAATAATGTTTATAGTGCACTTAAGACAATCCTAATGACATGTTATTCGTATTCGAATCTAAAGTTAGTGTTACTAAGCCCATATCATATTCAAATATACATGAAAATTTGCTGCTCATAATGCATGCATAATATGTTCACAAATGAACCAAATGTCATGCCTAACGGCACCATCAATTTCAAGGCAAATAACCACATAATATTCCAATTCATTTTCAGCTCATAATGCATCCATAATGTGTTCAACAAATGAATCGAAAATCATGCCCAATGACACCTTTAATTTGAAGGCAAATAACCACATATATTCCAAATTCATTTTCCATGTTTTCCCTAACCATTAATGTCTTTTTAAACCATGCATTTTCAGCAATTATCTCATGCATGCATCATTTCAAAATCATATTTATGCATTTCCAAGAATCTTATTGCATTATCAACATCAATGCCTTTACCGAATGTTGCCGAAACTCATGTTAATATATCAAAAACATTTACTTTACTTACTCTTGAACTATGGAAAGTTTTCACACTCTTCCATAGTCCCCAAAATAGAACAGTACCAATGCGATTCGCTTTAAGTCTGAAAAACACTCACCGACAAGCAAAACGAGCTTTCGTTGATATCCCGATGACCACACCAATGCACCAGCACTCAAGCACCTTCTTGCACTACCTATACAACATTAAAAACAGAGCATTCTCACATTATAACATGCTTAAACCATCATCCGTATCATACCTCCACAACACTATCGAAAAACCTAGCCGAAAACACCGAAACTTAGCCGAAACGTATCCGAAATATCATCAGCCCAAAACCTAATGAATCTAATATCTAATCCACTTCAATTATTAACCAAAAACACATTCGAACCATCCTTATATCTCCAGCAATATTAAAACACTTAAAACAGCCCCTAAAACAACCAAAAAACACCTTAAAACAACACCGAATGCATTATTACAGGATTAAATTAATGTGTCATCAATTAAAGACTCAATTAATCATTTAATTGACATAATAAAATAATTAAATCCATCTAATTACAACATTGAATGAGATCTAAAAAGATTTCACAAAAACATTCATAAAATCATTAGATTTAGCATTGAAAACATAAAATCAAGTTTCATTTAAAGATTAGCAAACTAATACTTGGGAATTTCAATAAAGAATCTTAGAAAAAGAGTTAAAATCCAGCAAATTACCTTTGAAATCTATCCACCAAAAAGATAAAAATTTCTCTTCTTGATTCCTTGCAAATTGTTGTTGATTTAGTAAAATTGATGATTAGGTTTTGTAAAGAATGAAGAGATGATTAAAATGAAGTAATTCTTGTTGAAAAAGGTGGAAAAATCAGCAAGGAATTGAAGAAAATAGATGAAGGAAAATGGAGAGAAAATGAGAGAAAATAGGTAGTTAAGTGAGAAAATGATTATCATCTTTTAATAAACTAATTAAAAAGCATTTTGGTGAATAAATCATTATTTAAAAATTAAATTAGGTTTATGTCCCTCTAAGGATTCTAAGTATAGCTTGCTTTCCAATTTAGTCACTAAAAATAACAATTTCCGAAAATTACAAATTAAATCCTCCATTGTTTTCCAAAAATTATAATTTGGTCACCAATGTATAATTAGACACAATTTAAAGTTCAAAATACATTCTTTTAATTTTGAAACATCTTTTTAATATTTTTAAACCGTATTCCAAAATTGTTACTTTTTTGATTAAAATATTTTTATTTTATATTTCCCCGGAATAACGAACCAGAGAATCTGATTCGACCCGAATCGAATTCTTCTAACTAAAGCCTAAACTACTAACCCCAAAATCGGGATGTTACATAACAACTATTTAATTTCATGATCTATATGCTCAAGCCTTAACAAACATATATTCGATGCATGCTATTCATTAATCAATTTTCATTTCTCAAGCTTTCATTAAACGATTCATATCAAGGGCTACACTTGGCCATGTGTTCATTTTCAATGTCAATAACCATTTCACATTCAAGTGCTACTCATAGCATCAATTACATTTCAATGCTCAATATCAATACATGATCAAGTACTAATGCTTCTCAAGCCAATACGTGCACATATAGTTCACAATTAATCTTTTAGTCTTTCATTTAAGTTTGTGTGATGCCTTGGTATAGTTAGACAAGGTAAGCAAGTCAACAAGAGTGTCACGAAGATACTAACAAGAGTACCACAAAGGTACTAACAAGAGTATCTTAAAGATACTAACAAGAGATACCCATGGTATCTAACAATAATGACTAACCACCAATCAATGGTACCCATAGTACCGAACAAGAGTACTGAAGTACTAAACAAGAGTGCCGAAGCACTAAACAATGATCTCAAACTCTAGGCATGCCGTATTACCTATGACCAACTATCGACCAAGGTTCAATACCTTTTCCATATTCATTTGATCATTATTCAATTCACATTAATCAAGTTCATGTTACCAAAGGCAATTATTTATAACATGCTAATCACAAAGGCATCAATCATGCTATTATCATATCATTCATAACATGTAAACGTATAACATGCATATCATGTCATCAATTCAACATTTAAATCATTATATGCATACTTCATACATGGTTCACATACCTGGCATCCGTAGCCGCGTGCTGTTACTTACCTCGGCATTTCCGAGCTATGCAAATGCTAAGCTAGTACTAACAATCTAGCAAGCAACTCATATCGTCAAATAAGTTATTTAACATTAAGCCTCCTTCCCTTATTTACCGAATATAGATCAGTCCATTTATATGAAATATCAATTTAAATAAACAAAGGATGGTTAGGACCCTAGGTCCTAACCCTAAGGTTTGCCACACTCACTATTGGTTCCAAGCAACTATGGGTTGTAGATAGTGATCCCTTTGCCTCTCTTCCTTGCCACTTCGATCATTTCTTCTTCGTTATCCTCTTCCTTCGGATTCTCTAGCAACCATATTCATACAATGATTCATTAGGACACATTCAGCCATCTAATTCGAGTGATCATAGGCTTATCAAATGCAAATGTGTGTATTTGTTCATTACGGACAGTTTTGTTATCCTTTAGCGAAACGATCATATCTCCTAGCTCCCTTGTCCGATTTTAGCCCATTTTACCTCTTCGGAAAGCTAGTAAGACCCTCTACAAGTAAGATTTAACCTTACATTTTATTTGTTTCCTGATCAATACCAGATTTCATTCGGATCAGACCTATCCGATTTTGGGACTATTCGGACAGCCCTTACAGAAACGCTTATATCTTTCTCTACCGAACTCGTATTGTGGTTCCATAAATTTTCACTTAAACTAGTTATATAGGAGTATCATACTTTAAAATTTCAGCTTCTAATTCCTTAAATCCCGACCTAGGGAATTTTCTCAAAAGTGCTACCCGGAATAGCATTTCTAGATATTTCTGGCTAATTCTCATATCATACATTTAATTCCTAATCCACAAATCATTTCCATGAATTCCCAGCATCTCAAATATGAAATTAACATCAACCATTTTCCAATTTCATCATCTTATCGAATCAACAATATATAAACAACATTTACAAGAACCCAAATTCAAGATTCTTAGCTTAATGTTCATTCTTCCAAAACCCACACTCAAATGAATGCTAACCTTCTATTTAGGCATTATAGAAACCTAATTTAACCCAAAGCACCATAAAATATTCAAATCCCAAAAGCTTACAACCCTAAAATTTTCAATTTAGAGAGAGGTGAACTTACCAAGTTAATCGGGTGTGATTCTTTAGTCATTTTTTCCTCTCATGCAAAGCTCTTAACCCTTTTCCATTAGCTTTTCCCAAAATCTCTCACAAAACTCTTTTCTCTCTTCCAATTTGTTTCTAACGAGAATTTGGGAAAGAGGGGGAGGAAGGAAGATGACACTCACATCTTCATTAAAAGTGTGAAATTTCAACCTTGTCCCTCAAGTTATAACTAAGTTTAACTATTTAGAAAGGGTAGTCTATGGAAGTCTAGCATTTTCCATGCAATATTTATGTTTCTTATTTAATTCACTTTGGCCACCTCTATTTAACCCTTCATATTTTTCTTTTATTTCAAGTAAGTCCCTTTTATTATACAATTTGACTTCCACTTAATCATCTCTATTATCAATTGGTCATGTTTATCTCTTGGGTCCTTTTTAAGGTGTTACAACAAGTCTCTTGACCTCTTTTGGGTTATTAAGGATGGTTATCCATTGAATAACTGTGAGAGTGTTCTATACTCGAGTGATTAAGTTTTTCCTCTTTCAGAAATGAGAGCCATTTCATCTTTTCTCTTTTAAGGTTTTTATTTTTTTTATTCGTTATAGATATTTTCGTATTTAAATTTCTTTATTTGGCTCTCTTTTTAAGTAATAAAAGTTATCTATATTATTTTAAAAAATTAAGGTAAATCACACGGATAGCCACAATACTATAGGGTTGGTATCGAAATGGCCACAATGCTTTAAAAAGCGTTAAATATACCGTTGAACTATTAAAATGATATTGAAATAGCCACCGACCGTTAAAAACTAACAGATATGATGACGTGGCAGTTAAATTACACATTTACTCCCTATCATTCATACATTTTTTAAATTTAATCCTAATTTTAATATAATAAAATAATTTAATTAGGTGGTGACACATGTCACTACCTTATTGAAAAATATTATATATATATTTAATTAAAGGAGAAAAACAAAATAATGGCACCATCTAATTAAAGAAAAAAACAATATACTACAAACTTGCTCGGAAAGTCAAACGCAAGACCAAGGATAGGAAGTTATGGGGCTTTGCCATCAGGCTAAAACCATCCTTTAAATATAAAACATTAACATTTAGTATATCTTTTTGTTTCTATTATTTGTTCCTTTATATTTATTTATTTTTAATTTAATTGAAAATAATAATTAAATTATTATATAATAAATTTAAAATTTAAAATTAATAAAATTTTATTTATAAACCCTAAATCCTAAATGTTAAACCCTAAATTCATTTAAGTTTTTAAATTATAATAAAAATCCATTAAATAAGATTTAGAGTTTATGGTTAAACCCTAAATTCTAAATTCACTTAATAAACCTTAACCCCTAAACCTTAGACCTTAAACCCTAAATTCAAATATTATATTTTAAATTATATTTAAAATTTTATTTAAAAATATTAAACCCTAAATCCAAATCTAAAAACCTAAATCTAAAACTTTTAACTCTAACCCTTTAAGTCTCAAACCCCAAATCCTAAATATCTATTTGAATTTAGATTTTAGGGTTTATAGTTTCTTATGTGAATTTAGGGTTTAGAGTTTAACCACAAACTCTAAATCTTATTTAATGAATTATTATTATTATAATTTAAAATTTTAAATGAATTTAGCGTATAGGGTTAGGGTTTATAAATAAAATTTTATTAATTTTAAACTTTAATTTATTATATAATAATTTAATTATCATTTTTAATTAAATTAAAAATAAATAAATAGAAAGGAACACATAATAGAAACAAAAATTTTAACGAGCGTATAGTTACGTACTATTATGTGAACCCCTCTCGAATAAAATTATATGTTTGTTGATAAAATAAAATAAGTGTATGTTAATAATGGTAGCAACTAAACCGAAATTAGGGTAAACAACACCATAGGCGACCACATTATTCTCGTTTTTCCTTTTATCATCAATCTATTATTTTTCTGAATTTTTTAATAACAAATGATCAAAATAAAAAAAAATACAATTCAAGTGATGATTTTGTCAAAAATAATAGTTTAGTTACGAAAATGAAAAAGCATTAATAACTTAGTAATCAATGATATTATTTACCCTAATTAAATCAATTATTTTTTAATTAAAAAAATTTATTACATCATCTATATATAGATTAATATATATATAATTTTTAAATACAAAATGAAACCTTATTTTTATGGATAAATAGTGATAGTAAGTACCGATGAATACAATATCCCAGGACAGTGGGAAGTACAAGGAATGGACATTGGGAGATAAGGATAAAACCTTTCATTTTCTTTATATATGAACTATACATATTTAATATTTATGCACTTATATTTATCTTTTTAGGACAAGATTTTAATTTTTGGTTAATATTTAGGACAAATATATGGAAATGCACATCCTCTTTTCCACTCATTTGGGTCCAAAAGAAAAATTAGGACCATTTATAGTGGGGACTACGTGGAAAAGGAAAGATCTTTTGTAACTATAGTATGTAAAGATATTTTATATAAAATTACTTAGTTTCCACCTACACTAGTGAGGTGAGGTTTGCATAATATTATTTTTTAATTGATATTTTAATAATTTAATAGTTGAATTTATCAATATTATTAAACTTATCATATATGTAAATGTTCGAATCAATATATTATCTCTATCATATTGATTCAAAAATTATTTTTATTAATATATATTTAAAGGTATAAAAGTTCGATGCATGATATTTTTCGTTGGTCAAGGGTGTAGATTAATACGATTTGTTCTATTTATTAGTATTTCGTTTTGTAACTACTATAAAATTTACAATTTTTTCCTTCACTTAAGGTTTAGGAAGATTTTTTATTGAGATATTTATTAGTATAGACTTACTCTCTATATTTATTAGAAAAAAGTATAAAAATTTTCACAAATGTCTTAATTTTAGAGTTTAAGGTGTACAATTTAGGGTTTGAGGTGTAAGAAATTAGAATTTAGGGATAATAATTAGAAATTAGAGTTTATATTAAAATTTAAGATTTAAATGTTAGGATTTAGTGCTTAGGATAATATGATGAGAATTTAGATTTTAATTTATAAACTCTAAATTATACTCATAAATTATAAATCTCAATTACTATCCTTAAATTATTACATGAACCCTTTCCACTACATTGGATATGGTCCCAAACCAATTAAATTAAGACACATAATATATTTTTTTCATATCATATTTACACATAAGCATTGTTTAAATCATCCAATTTAATGTATTTGATTTTAAAAAGGAAAACAATATTACCAAAGATTTCTTATGTCATCTTTCTCTTTGTTCCTTAAAATTTTCTAATTATTTTTTCCTTTTTATAGATTTGGGGTTTAGGGTTTAGAGTTTAGGGTTTATGGTTAGGGATTATGGGTTTAGGATTTAGGGTTTATGATTAGGGTTAGGGGTTTAGGGTTTAGGGTTAGGGTTATTGTTTAGGCTTAGGGTTAGAGTTTTGGGTTAGGGGTTAGGGGTTAAAAAAAATAATTATAAAAATTGATTAATAAAGAGGAAGATAACATAAAAAAACTCTTTAGTAATATTTTTTCTTTTTTAATCAAAGATATTAAAGTAGATGATTTGGATGATATTTATGTGTAAATATGATAAGAAAAAAATATATTACGTGTCTTAATTTAATTGGTCGGGATCATATCTTAGGTGATGAAAATGGTCCGTATAATAATTTCTCCGCATTTGCTTTAAATCAAATCTTTAAACCTAATATTAAAATATTTATAAAAACTTTTAATTTTTCTATCAATGTATCAACTAATTACCTTAAAAATCTTACATAAAATAAATAGTTGCGTATTTTAAATTTACTCTTAATTTAATATACATGATCCATAAAAATGGAATATTAAATTCTACCGTCAGTTTTTTGAAATATAAATCATAAAAAACTTCTGAAATTGTGTTTTTTTTTTTACATAATATGTAAATATATCACTTCCATAAAGTTATATATGAATAATATTGAATATGAATATTTTATTCTTTTCTATTACATAGTATAAAAAGTGACCAATAACGTTGTTTACCCAAATTAAATCAGTTAATTTTTTCAATTAAAAATAAAAATCAATTACATCATTTATATGTAGATTATTTTTTTAAAAAAATACAAAAATGGAACTCTAACTTTGTGGTTTAAGTAATAGTAGGTGCTAATGAATGCAATATTGCAGGACAGTTGCAAGTACAAAGCAAGGACACTATAGATAAGGATAAGGCCTTTCGTATTCATTATACATGAACTATTCATTTTTAATATTTATGCTCTTATATCTATCTTTTTTTGCCAATATTTTATTACAAGATTTTTATTTTTTATAATATTTTAGGAAAGAATCTATTAATTCTCTAGCATCATACATCTCATGAAATTAAGCTTGATGTATATATGGTTGATTGCTTTATTGTTCTTGTAGTATAGAGACCCCTTTAATGGTAACTTTGTGAAGATTATTGAATTATTGTAAAATGATTAGAAACACACCATAAACTTCCTCAATAACTGGTAGGAACGTATTAGGAATCAACCACTTAGGTTGAGATAAGGATTTTGGTGACTCCTTAACCAAAACTTGCATTTTTGTGTAGGCGTAAGTAGGGGTGTATCTGTACACTAGATTAGTTTTGAGGGATAAATGCAAGGAGCGTAACGGTACGGAAGCCCGTGTATTGATACCCATTTCTTAACTTAATTTCCAGTAACGTTTTTCGATATCTGTAAGAAAGGACGTATGAATATCACTTTTACATTGGATTTTAATGCACAAGCTTATCAAAACACCAAATATGTGCATCGATATGGGCTTGTATTGGTACCAGTACAAGGCTAACCGTATCGGTACGAGTAAATATTTTGGGTTGTTCGAAGCTAAATAACATCATATCGGTACGACTAGGGGACATATCGATTTGAGGGCATACCGATACCTCAAACAAGCGTATCAGTAACCAAATACGTTTATCGATATGGGCTTGTATTGGTATAGATATAGTATAGGGGCTAGCTGTATCAGTACGAATACGTATTTTGGATTGTTCGAAGCTAAATAACATCGTATCGATATGACTTGGGGACATATCGATTCGAGGGCATACTGATACCTCAAATAGGTGTATCAGTATTCTTTGGGGTATTGGTACTTGCTGAGCAATTTGTCCAAAAATTAGAGTTTGAGTTTGGGGTCCTATAATTCAGTGTAAAGGGTCTTAAGGGCCTCCTAAGCTGCAAAATGAATACTAAAACTGAAAAACTAATATTTAACCTCGTTTAGTGGATAATGGGTTAATTTTCGATAAATGGTTGGCAATTAAAAGGTGATAGTGACCCATAGGATATGGGTGGAGTTTATACATGTTGTGTGGTAATTTAGGAACCTTGTTATGTGTTGATAGGTTGCCTATTGGTTGGATATTATTTGGTGAAATCTGGATACCCTATATATACATATATAAGCGTTGTAACACTCGAAGACTACCAAATGAAGAATCCAATGCTTAGTGGATTTGAGTCTCGTTCGAAGTTGCTTGATGGACTATTCCAAGCAGGGACATAGGATTTTAATGCATAGTAGATACGGGCCCCATCCCTAGAGTATGGGATTCTGATGCTTAGTAGACGCGGGCTCTGCTTGTAGTGTAGGATCCCGATGCTTAGTGGACACGACTTCCATGCCTATATTATTATTGTATATCAGATGTTGTATGGATTTCTCTTGATATGTATTAGTTGCGTACTAAAATATACGTGCATGTTTTAGGTGGATGTGGGTCGAGTGAAGGAGTAGCCATTAAACTTTCGTAGCTTAGCGTTCGGAATGTGTTTTCATCCGCAGGTATCTAAGTTGAAGCTGAGCTTAGAGGAGCACCATCGAGGGTTGAATTTTCAACATTTACTTTGTGTTGGAGTATATTTACTATATGTAATGGGTCATATACTTGTTGGACCCTATATGTAATTTATAACTCTTATTTTATTTGGACTTAAGTCAAATGTTTTTAAAATTGTTGTATTAATCAAAGTTCTTTTGCACTCTTTTGAATTATTTCGATTTTACATCATTTGAAATGAATGGACCTTTATTGGATTTAAATGTGTTAAATAAGCTTTTTGGAGCAAAATTTTATAACACAAATTTCGGGCCGAAAGCCTAATGTAATATCAGGTAGAGGGTGTTATGGTAGAAAATAATATTCATTCACATGGATCATGTATGTTATAATTTAAAATAGACAATTATTTATTTTATGTAAAAATTTTACGATAATTATTTGATATACCGATAATAGAAACTAAAAAATTCTATAAGCATATTAGTTTTAGGTTTTAGGATTTAGGTGTATGAGTTTTGAATTTTGGGATAATGGTTGAAATTTATAGTTTAGGGTTATAATTTAAAGTTTATAGATAAAAACCTAAATCCTCACCATGTTACCTTAAAAACTAAACTCTAACCTCTAAACCTTAAATTTTAACCATAAACCCTAAATTCTAACCGTTATCTTTAAACTTTAAACCCTTAAATCATATACCCTAAACTAAGACCCTAATAATGTTGGAAATATGTAATGCTTGAATCCCACACTCTATTTTATAGGTTGTATGAGAGCAGTTCAGTTGATTTAAAATTCTCTTAGAATTTTTAATACTTAACCGAATAGATTTAATAACAAAATATCTGAGATTTAAATGGATATTTTCGGTTATAAAATCTACTATTTTTAGATAGATATTAACAAATTATCTGAGATTTAATTAGATTTTATCTGTTAATAAATCTAATTTTGAATAGATTTTATCCGAGATTTAAATGAATATTTTCGGTTAGCAAATCTACTATTTTTGGATAGATATTATCTGATATTAAATTTAAAATTTAAATTTAAATCAGATTTTATTTGATTCTCGAACAGATTTGCCCCTGCTTTCAACCTATAAATAAGATGCTTTTCTCTCATTTTTAATCATCCCATTCAGAGTTCATCTGTCTTACTTGAGAGAGAATTAGAGAGCATCATTTTATTCGACTCCGGTTCCGACGATCATTTTCTCTACAGCCCACTCCAAACTTTGGGTGTACACTGTTTGGAGGACCGTGCTAACCTTCGGGGGACAACCGCCTAAAGTAGCGAGTACACACATCGGGGCGATTTGATTTGTTTCTAAGGCAGTGGCCTCCATACCACGACACGGTCAAACTTTCTATCAGTTCGTTCCTTTAATTTTTCCTGTCAGTGCTAACGCCCTGTTTTGCAGTCTATATAACCAACAAATAAAACTAAACCACTCATATAAACTTTTCAGTATCCACCGCTGGTGTATAAGATAATAACCCAAACTTTTATACCTTCAAATGTAGATTAATAAAAACATTACTTTGAATTGACATGATAGAGATAATAATTGATTTGAACATTTACATATATGATAATTACAGTAATTTCTTAAATTCAACTATTGAATTGTTTAATATCAATTAAAAATTTAGAGATAGAATCAAAGTTATACAATGTAAAACTCTCTAAGTTTTATACGTTTTTTGAATCGTTTGATGATTAAAGGGATGACTTAGATTAACTCTTTATTTTTTTTCAAGTAAAAATCTTCATATAACCAACTATTAATCTAAATCATTTATTCTAATTATTCAACTATCTAAAAATTATGTAAAAAAATTGAACATTACGTGTGCACGTTATATGACATTATCAAATGACTAAAAAACTGAACATATACTATTTTACACCTAAATCTATTGCCTTTGCACAATTTCACAAATACACTTAAGACTCCTCCAAAAAATGGCAAACACCGGAGAGGGTATCAAACATCTCTGCATAATATCAACATGTCTAATATGCAAGGTCTAATACTCGAAAGTTGAATGTATCTCTATCAATTTATCCGCAAGATATCACAAGGTATTACGCTATTCAATCATTAGTGCAACAAGGGCTATAAATACTGACGCCTACAATAAGAGAGACTAAGTTTAACAATAAACATGTACGTTGGGTTGGCATTATTTCGGTTCGGTTTTTTTGTGTTTATTTGTATTTGGTTTAGATTCGATTCGGGTTGATTTCGGTTTCGATTTTAATTTAGTTATATGATAATTCAGGTCAATTCGGATATCAGATTGGTGATTCAGGTCAATATCGGATCGGTCATTTTTGGGTTGGGTCAATATCGGATCGGATATTTTCGAGTCGGTCCATATATGGTCTTTCGGATCGGTTCGGATCAGGTCAATCTTTGAATTTTTGGGTTAATTTGGTTTAAGTTGGACTTGAGTATGAATCTAACCGTGTATATTATATATAAAATTAATCATATATTCTTATAAAAATATATCTTTTTATTTGTTTAAGGATAAAAGTGAAAAGAGAAAAAAGTATAAGAACCAACTTGATAACGATTTCAATAATTATTTTTATTTCATAAATGAATATTTCACATCATTACAAGAAAAATGGTAGGAATCATGTTTTCGGTGCAAGGTTTGCGTGAAAAACTTTAAAAGAAAAATGTTTCGATTTTAAAATTAGATAATCATTTGACCTCGAAATGTCACAAAATTTTAAAAAATGACGTAGGATGACTCAAGGATTATGACATTTCGTATTGGAATTGTTTTAAATTTTTTTGCCTCAGTTTTTATTTGAGTAAAGGTAATATTGATAATTTAAGGGCTAATACCATTTTTGTAAATACATGGTTTCAGATTAAAATTGTAAAAATAAATTATTTATTACGGGCTTAAAATAAATTATTCATCCACTTTAACTCAATTATCGGGTTAAAATAAAAAATAGTAAAAATATTTTTTTAAAATACATAGATTCGGATTAAAATCGTAAAGAAAATAAACAATAGTAAAAATAAATTATTCATTCATTTTGACTCAAGTATCAGGTTAAAATCGAATTGATATTCGGTTTATATCGGTTTTGAGCAAGTTAATTTCGTATTGCTTTTGGATTGGGTGAAAATCGATTACGGATCTATATTAGTTCTTCTAGAATTCGGATCGATTTCGATTTTGGTTCGAGTTTCGGATCACGTTAGGATCATTTTATTCAGATTTAATCGAATTTTGATTCGATAAATCAGCTCGATTTTCGATTCTCGGATCAAGTTTGTCAGTTCAGATCACCATATTATTTGTGACTCTCTGTCTTAAGTTTACGAGAGTGAACAATAGGATCATTTTAGTACTTCTCTCATTAGTTATTTTTTTATTTTAAAATTATAATTATCATATAATCACACTAACCTATTAAATAAAATATAACTCGTGTAAATATTTAAAACTAATAAAAATATTTTATATCAACAAGTAAGCCAATAAGGATATTTAAGTGAGTGCATTAATAAGCCAGCATAAAATATAAAATTTTTCCTTTACTACTTTTAATCGGTTTTGCAAAAGCAAAGCCACTCCCACCACCTGCCGGCTGCGCCACCTAGTTTTGTCTATTGGATTCTTTTGAGGAAGCGTTGAAAAACAATTGGGACAGGATAAGACCGTATTGTTTTATACCTATGATTCCAATAAGCATATTGTAATTATCTTGATTAATTAATTAATTAATTAATTTGAATCTAATAAATTAAGGTTTGATTGCCACGTGGATTCAGTAACTCAACACCAAATGTGTCATGGCACAAACACTAATCACTTATTGTTCTTTATTTCCACGCATTCGTCATATACTATTTATACATGTACTCAAACAAAAACTCAACGGTCATTTTCGGAAGTAAATCGTTTGGATTTTTATAATATCTCTTTTAATGTTTTATTTTAATATAATAGTTTTAGAGTTTAAAGTCTAAGGTTTAAGAGTTTAAGTTATGTTAAAATTTAAAAATTATAAGTACAATTATTTTTTAAAGTATAAAATTTAATATTTAATATATAAAAATTAGAATTAGATTTGTAATCTAATTTTTAAGTTTTTTTGCTTGGGATGTAAAAAAAAACACAATAAAAATACATAAGATTTTTATTTGTGATTTTCATCAGATTAAAATTTTCTAAATTCAATTCAAATATATAAAAAAAAAAACTTCAACGCATTAAACTTTTTCTAAAATGTGACAAAATATTTGTTAATAAGATTTTTATTTAAATCTTAACATACGAAAGTTTAAGTTTGAATCTAATTGTGTATATTTTAATTTAAATTTTGTTATGTGTGATTTTATTTAGAGTTATTTTGGTTTGCGTTTAGGTATAGGAGTAATTGTTATATGCACGTGTAGTGAATTTTTTTACAAAGTATATTAATTTCAGTGGTTTAAGATATGGGTTTTTTTGTTCGGTTCGGTTCGTTTTTATCAAAATATAAAGTGAATTGTAGTTTGCGATTTAAAAATAATGAAACCAAATGATAAAAAATTGAAAATCGAATTTTGTGGCTCGGATAAAATTCACAGTTTTAACTTTTTTTTTAATTAAGAAATAAAACAAATAAAATATTTATTAGACCCTACAATATCAATTTATTTTGTAACTAAGAAATCTAAGATTTCAAATAAGAATTAAAAATAACAATATATCTAGCCTAATATATCTACAAAATAAGTCATAAAAAATATTTATTTAATATACACTCAACAATTCTACACCATCAACCTAAATATATATAGCCTAATATATTGTTTGATTAAAGATAAACTCAAATAGTCTATGTCATAAAATAACCGTAAATAGTAAATAATATAAAAATATATTTGAATTTGAAACATGATATCTAATCAATTTAATATTTTAAAATCATATCTAATATTTCAAGAGACCAATTTAAAAAATAAATTTAAATATTTAAAGAGATTATCTTTAAAATATATTTGATATGGTCTTAGTATTATTTTTTAATTCGGATTAATATGAAATAAACGGGTTCCATATGAAAAACCCCAAACCAAACTGAATTGCAAAATTTGAATTTTTAACCGAACTGAAAATCGAACCACAATATATAAACTCAAACCGAACCACATAACTCGATGCAAATCGGTTTTTCGATTTTCTCATTTATTTGCTCACCCCTAGTTCAAGATTTAATTTTTGATTTAAAATTAAGAGGCATGACATTTAAGATTTATGGTTAAAATTTAGAGCTTAATGTTAAAATTTGCATCCCTAGTCTCACTGTCCTAAATCATAACAATAAACTATAAACTCTAAAACTTAAATTTTAACCATAAACCTTAAGTTTTATCCCTAAATATCACGCATAAGCTCTAAACCTTAAACTTAGGACTGTGAATGAATAGAATGTTCGATGATTCATTCATTTATTAATCTAAACAAACGAGTATAAACAAAATTTTTATACTCATTTAATAAATAAAGAACATGAATAGAGGAATTTCGGTTTGTTTATGTTTAAAAAAAATTATAGGCTTTCATTTTTATAGTTTTAAATACTGACGAAGGTAGGGGTTAAATTAAACATATAGTAAAAAATTTTATAGTTTAAACCGTAAAGTGCAGAGCGATTAATGACTAATAGACTATTTTTTTCAATTTCATAGCTTTGAAGTTTGTTTTATTTTTATATTTAGTTAATAGTTCTAAGTATATATAAGTAAATATGTTCTTGAATGTATCCGTCTAAATATTCACAAAGAATATATTTACAATATTAAACAAACAAACATAAGTAATTTTAAAAATAAATAAATATGAATATAATATTAAAATTTTAAATAAATATCTTTAAAGATAAACAAATGAATATAAACTATATCGTGTTTTTTACACCCATACCTAAACTCTAACAATATACTTTAAATTCTACACTCTTAAACAAAATCTTAAACCCTAAATTTAAACCTAAACTTTAAATAAGATCTCTAAACCCTAAACTAACCTAGGTACAAAACCTTTTTGCCGTCGATATATTTTCTCCCAATATATTCCGATTATTAATATTGTTATTTCACTAATTAAAAGGTCTTAAAATAATTATTTTTCTGAAATATTATTATTTTTATTTATCTAATTAATTATCACATTTATTTTATATAATGTTACTTATAATGTTAGAACATGATTAGTTAAACATTAATTAGTTTGAATTGTTTGTAATTGTAACAATATGCTAGAGAATGGATTATATAAGCCTTGAAAAGAAACATAATTAAATTAGTATTGAAATCGCAAGCAATGAGATTCATTAATTAACTGAGTATTAATAATACCTATATTATTTTATATTTTATAAATCAAAATCTAATATTTATTTAAGAATAAAAAATCTCTATTTATTTAAGATTTCCTTGGAAGCATAATGACATGCATAACCATGTTACGAGTTATGTTGGATGGGAATTAAAATGAAGTTATTAATCAAACGCTTCTTTTTATTATTTTAAAAAGAATATAATATTTGATATTTTCATAACTAAAAGTAAATAGTGGTCCAAACAATTTATTCAATAAAAAAAAATAATTCAAACATTGTTCAATTCAATTTAGATTACATGTTATATAAAATCATTAAAATTTGTAGGCATGAATTTAGCAAGTAATACAAAATTAATTCAACATTAATAATTAAATAATGTATTAACGTGCTGTATGCATCATGTCTCACTCCAAAGGTTTGTTTTTGATGACCTATAAGCTTGCTAGATAGATATTGGTATTAAACTAATACTTACGAATAGAATCATTTACCTAATAGTATATACACAAACTCTACTATCATACAATTATAATATGTGAGAAAAGCATGCTAAAGTAGCACCCCAAAGATATGGGTTTAGGTCTCGGGGTTTTCTTTTCGTAGCTAAATTAAGATTTTTTTAATAGTCAAAAAAATTCATTTTTTTGATAAATTAAGGTTTAGGAACTAAAATAGTAGGCAAATTAAAGTTTAGGACTAAATTTTTTGCTAAATTTTTGAGCTTTTTTTTTTTTAAGTTTCTTTGATAAAAAAGCTGATTTGACCTTTCAAATACAAGTAAAAATAAAACCTTAATCGATAATTTATTATTTGTTAAACTCAAATAATTTCCACTATGTTGTAGACTATACTTCTTTTATATGTATCAGATAACTGAAATTTTAAAAGAATTGTATTGAAGTCAGACTTTTTTGAATCTTATATTATTCAAAGTTGTATCTAGGTGAGGGCACTTTTAGTATAATTTTTTTAATATTCATAGTTGGATAATCCGACTCTAAATCCATAATAACAAATATAATATCCAACTAATTCTTCCTCAAAATTATAGAACTAATTATTTGGAAAGAGACAAATTATGCTAAGCTAGTGTAATCCAAGACTAATTTGTTATTTGTCCAAATTTCTAATTCAGTAAGTTGACCCATAGAAAACCAACATCTATTTTTAAGGGTCCTATTTTAACTATATAATATTTTTGTATGAGAATTTTTTTTAGAATAATGCTTTTTCAAGTTTATTTCTCTAAATATTGATGATTCAATATTGGATTGGAAGTTAGTATCTTTAGACTCCGACTTTTAACAGGGAATTTGGATTTTTGCGTAAAGACAGAGCCAAAAAGACTCCGACTTTGACATCTCTATGTAGCCAAGCATATTCTCTGCACATTTTACAAAACAGAGCCAAAAGGCTTCGACTTTGGCATCTCCACATACAGTGTAAACACTGTTCAAAGATGGAGCCAAAAGGCTCCGACTTTGGCATCTCCACATGCAATGTAAACACTGTTCAAATACGAAGCCAAAAGACTCTAACTTCAAACTATATAAATAGCAATGGTAGTGTGCTAGTTCAGGGATGCATGCATGCCTACATTGTGTAGGTTTGCATGCAGACATAATAGTTTTATAGGATTTCATATTGATATTTTTTTGGGGATGAGTATATTTTTTATTGTATTTGTTGAATAGTTAGGATTTTATTTTAGGGTGTCGATGTAGTTTATAAATTAAAGTGTAACTGGTAAAAGGTGAAGAGGGAAGATTGATAGTTGTAGGTTGAAGAAAAGAGAAAGGAAGATTTTGTGCTGTAGTTTTTTAAATCTTTGTAAGTTTTTTCATTTATTTTTGCTGCAATTAAGAATCAATATTTATTTCTATTTGATATATTTTTATTTGTTATATTTTTCAAGATTTTTATTTAGTTGCTTTATTTGATTTTTAGTTTGTATATTGAATATTTTTTAATTTTAGTTTAGTTTTTCGTTAGTTGGTATGTTGAATGTTGGTATGTCAAATTTATTTGTATGTAGATTTGGAATATTTTTGTATGTAAATTTAAAATTTTTAATATTTATTTTGAATATGTAAATAAAATTGAGCGAAGATAGATTTATGAAAATCGGGTATTACAACGGTCAAATTGTGAAAATAGAATCTAGAGTTTTGTTTAAATATGAAAACACTACTAAACTTAGATTTGCAAAAGATATCACGCTTCGACAGTTGAAGGAGAAAATATCAAAGAATATTAAAGAAAAAGTTCATAGTTTGCGTTATCGGTGGTTTACTTGTGCAAATCTAGTCAGATATGTTGCAATCAATCTTGAAGATGATGATGATGTTAGAATGATGATTGAAGAGCACGATTCTATGGAGATTCGATTTATTGAGTTATTTGTCGACGCCCATGATATTCCCAATGCATCGAGCAATGTCGTTGGAGAATCCTCTCGAATGGATTACGTTAATGATTTTGATATGCTCGAAGGTAGTATTGTCACAATATTGTCTAGTGGGATATCGACTGAATTGAATCCTATTGCGACTTCGAGATACAATTTAACATACGGATCAACTAGTTATCCGATTGATGATGTTGACATGGAAAACCTACGAGGTCATTAGGAAGAAAAACTTACTGATTCAAGCGAAGATGAAGATATTGATGATCCTGATTTGTTTCCCAATGATGTTGATGATGCACCTAATTTTGGTGTTAGAGACTTTTGTCCGACCGGAATGGACATGACATTCTATGAACTTTCAACTCACATGGTTTCATTATATTTTGATGTAATGAGAGTGCCTTAATTTCCAGATATGCCATTTTTAACTTCGAGTCAACATGGTAAATTATCGAATGAGCTTCAATTTAATGAAAAGGAAAAAGCTACTTTGGTAGTGAAAGAGTATAACATAAAGAACCATGTCGATTATGTTGTGATAGAATCTAGTCATAAGATTTTCTTTGCCAAATGTGTAAAGTATGACCAAGAATGCAATTGAAAGATCCGATTGATGATACTGAAATGGTCTAATCCTTAGGAGTTCACGAACTACAATGAAGATCATACATGTTTGCGAACGTCCACCGACCAAGAACATAAAAAATTATACTCGACTACAATAAGCTATCATGTGAGAAATCTGATAGAAACAAATCCAATGGTTCTCGTTTTAACGATTCAGGCAACCATTGCACAACATTTGGATGTCAAATAAAATACAAAAAAGGGTGGTGTGTAAGGGATAAGGCCATGGAGTTTGTTTACTATGATTATGATAAATCGTAGAACGAAAAATTGTCTTTACTACTAGCAATGACTCATTTCATCCCAAGAACCGTAGTGAGATATCAAACGAATGATGTATATGAACAACAAGGCCAAGTTCTTCAAGGATATAAATTTTTGTATCGGCTTTTTTGGTTATTCAAACCTTGCATTGAAGACTTTCCTTACTACAAGCATATGATCCAAGTTGATGATATGTGGTTGTATGGTAGATACGCTCATATATTGTTGATTTTCGTTTTTGCAAGATAGTGAGAACAATGTATTTCCGATTACATCCGCAATTGTGGGATAGAAAACTACTGAGGCATGGAATTTCTTTTAAACCAACCTATATGCGCATTTCATCTAAGAAGATGGGGTTTCTATTATATCTGATCTAGATCGACATGTATCATAAAGAGAAGGGACAACACAAAAGATGTATAATATGTAAAGATCGAGATCTTGAGCATGAAATTTCTTTTTAACCAACTTACGTCACCAACCTATGTGAGAATGTCGTCCAAATTATTGACCATTAGTGGAGCATGAAAATGGTTACCAGATCCTACCATCCTTTGTACTCCAAATGGCCGGTCGAGATCGACACGTATCTATACTAGTATGGATCTTCATCATAAAGAGAAGGGACAACGTAAAAGATGCACAATATGCTGAGATGAAGACATTCTAGAGCAAATTGTCCTAATGCAAAAGATTTGTATTCGAGGATGTGCCAGCACTAGTCTTCAATGACTTACCTTTGTCATCATATTTTTTCTTGTATCTTCGGAATTTATGTTGTCCTTCGATAGTCTTTAAGTACGGCTTTCTATGAGAACGATACCAAATAATGTATTTTGAACTCTCAAAATCATAATCAGTAGCTTCTATTAGATATCGCTCTAGTGACAATAAAGCTTTATTGTGCCACAAAGAAATAAACTCAATATGTAAATCTTCCCAATCTGTATCTTCTCTATCACGTCTATCATACACATGCAAATAATAATGATCACATAGAATTTGAGGAATAAACGAGTGAAAGCCAAATTGTCTCAACACTCTATCTCTAAATTCAAACTCTACCTTAGAAAAATGGATCAATGGTGCAACATTACACCATAAAGCTGAATCAATCATGAGATAAGCAGGTACAAATATTTGTTCACCATCTTACGCCTTCCAAATAAACTAGAAAAATATTGTTTAAATTAGTATCATATTACATTGAACGCAATAAGAAACAAGATATTGAAAGAAATAAAATATAAATTGCGTATCTGATCTTGACAATATAAATCTATAAGAGAACTAAATACTCGTATATTATTATGTGCCATTTTAGTATCGTGATTTTTCTTGCACCATCTGCATACAAATAAAAATTAATTTTCTTTCAAATATTATCATAAAAAATCAACCAAATAATAAATTATTCACCTAGCATAAAGAGAAAAATATATATGTGATTAGGTAATTAGTGTCAAGAATGGAAGTCGTTGATAAGCTCACACTTATAATAACAATACACATCCACCAATACCACCTAACTTCTTATCCTTTTCGAGTATAGTGTCCTTGCATAACTCATGATACAAGAACGTTAATATAGTGGATCCCCAAGTAAATTCAAAACTGGATATTCAAGTTGTACTAAAATATTAAGATATCGAACACTAACCAAATTTCTAGATTTATCAGGCATTAGAATACCAACAATCATATGTAGAATATAGGCTCGAATCACCTGATAAATCTCTTCAACCGTACTATACTCATTCACACCAAATTCTTTCTCTAAACAACTCAATTTGACACAAGAACTTTTAACATTACTTTCATATAGAACTTTTCCAATGTACATTTCACAAATCTCAGTAGTTGAACCATGAATACGCTCAATCAACGTTTTTCAATGACAGGGAATCCAATAAGATACACTCATCCTATAGTGTGATCATGCATTCTCCACAAGGCATATAGGATGTATTGGTTTCGGGTCTCTACTGCTCGATTAGAACGATAATCAATCCTAGAATCAACTTATAACCCCGAAAGAATGTGACATAATACAATCCAACAATACACAAAAAAATCAAGATTCAATTATCTATGAGAGTTTTTACTTAGATTGATGATGTTTAAATGTATCCTCCGTATCCTATAACTAAAGCAAAAATAATAAAAAATATATAAACTTTTAATTAAATATAAATTATAAGATTTGACCATCTCATCAATATGAAGATAAATAACATGTCGATTATCTAAATACAAAAGAGGAGCTTTCTCAGTCATTTGCTAAAACAAATAAAAAATTAAATTAGTTTTCATAAAAAAAATATGAATAAAAAAATCATTAATAATTTTCCTAAGACTAAAATATAAAAAACAATAAAGATTAAAAAAATTAAAAGAAATAATTTAATAATACCTACCAATTTTACTAAAAAATTTACAAATAATAAATAAATAATACTAATCAACAAATCACTAATAAACTCAAATCAAATTTTCAATTTGATTCAAATAGAATTAAAATAATAATAGTAAATTAATTTTTAATTAATACTTACAATTTTCCTCTAAAAAAATTATTTTCTCTAACAAATATTACTCTCAACTCACTAATCAAATCCCATAAAGATTTAAAATAATTAAAAAATAATACGTAATTACTACTTACTACTTACTTACTTAACACCTATTAATAATAAAATTTGAAATTACAATTCAACTCAAATCAAAATTTTTAATTCAATTCAAATAAAATTAAAATGATAAGATAATAATAAATTATTTTTCCTACTCTTGCAAATATTAAATTCAAATCTTCACCTTTTTCCTCGTAATCAACTCAACTCAAATCTATTAAATATAATTCTCTTGAAATCAAAACATAAAATAAAAAAATGCAAATATCTTGATAAATTACTAAAATAATTAAAATATAATTCTCTTCAACTAAACTAAACACATAAAATAAAAATTAAAATAATTGAAAATATTAGTAAAATACTTAGAATATAACTCTCTTCGATTCTTCTTCTTCTTCAAATTACTAATCAACTCAATTCTATCAACATAATATAACAATATATATATATATATAAATCCAAATAATAAATTTAACATTAGTAAATTATTTTTTTCTATTCTTACAAATATCACTGACACGTCACTACACCCGATAATCAACCACTGTCACTACACCCGATAATCAACCACTGTCACTCTGCCTCTTGAAATTGATTGAAGTTGTAAGTTAATGGCTCCATCTTTGAACAATGCTACGTTTTTACCCATTTTTTAAAAATACTGTTCAAAATCGGTATCTAAAAGTCTTTAACTTCTCAGATACTATTAAACCATCAATATTTTAGAAATAAACTTGAAGGAACAATATTCTGAGAATTTTTTTTTCAGACTATAATATTCACATGAATTTTCAAACTTTAATGGGTCAAATAAGAATTTATAAGATTAATATCTAATTTTTGATCATTCATTTCCTTCCGATTCTAAATTGTAATTCATTTTCCCACTCGATTAGAAAATAAAATCTAAAGTTTTTAGATTCAAAGATTGTTTTCTTTCAATTTTAGTCTTTCGAGGAATAACAAGTGTAAAAAAAGGTGAGCAAAAATGAGGATTATGGCAAAAGGATTATGGAAGTACACATAGGAGGTGATTTTGAAAGTAGCGGTTATGAAATATGGGAAAAACCAATGGGCTAGAATTCTTCTTTACTTTGTAATCATCGGAAATTATTTGGGAAGTCGTCACCAATCTTTCAAGGTGCAATTAAAACACCAAATTGAGTCTACGCAATCAAAGAACAGATCCAGGAGTCAATTACGTGTGGGGAAAGGAAAGCACCAACATAACGCTCGAAACTTGGTATCAGTCAATTACAAAATATTTTATATGAAGAAAATTAAAAATTCAGATTGAATTTAAAATACGATACCATTATTTTAAAATTTGCTTAAAATATCTCAAAATCATAAATAGCGATATTAATAAAACTATACATTTTATAATATCATAATATATAATGAAAAGATAAAATATATATGTTTTAAATATTAAAATAAAAATAATATCTCACAATGAAAATAATACCATGTATTACAAATGAAAAATATAATAATAATAATAATAATAATAATAATAATAATAATAATAATAATAATAATAATAATAATAATAATAATAATAATAATGGCAAGATTGAAACAAATTAAAAATAAAAAGGCATTTATATCAGAAACTAGTGACTAAATCGAAAAGAAATTAAAACTGGGGGAAACAGATGCAAGGATACTGAAACTTAAGGACTTGGAGCATAATTTTTCTATTGTTTTGTGTTATTCTCGGGTTCGGGTTGGAGCGAGTCTGGTCACCGGATGTTCAGCGCAAAACGATGTTGTTTTTGGTCGAAATATCCTTGGCAAAACGGCATCGTATGGAACCACCTTTATAAGCTAATTTTGATCTTCAAAATCATTTTGGTCTAGTGTTGTATCAGAAGAAAAAAATAACATACTCTCAATCCTAGTCTCTTCTATAGGAGCAACTGGGACGCCGACCACCACGCACCGTCTTACTGGCCACCATCGTCGTTGTTGGAAATTGGAAAGATGACAACTTTTTGATGCTCTTTGACACGAGGATCATTGATTTAACCTCCGTTTGCGTAAACAATGCCCCCAAGTGAGTGAATCTAAGGAAAATCAAAACGTTTATATCTTTTTACCACTTATTTTACGTTTTTTTCAATCTTCCCACGATTGTGCTTGATTTTATTCGAACATTCGGTTGTTGCTTCTACTTCTTTTTGTTTCGAATGCTTCTCTGTTTTTTCATTTAAAATCTGTTTTTTATTCCAAAAATCAGTGACTGGTACTTAAATTTTTTTAGTATTTAAACCGAAGAACTTGAACATAAAATACCACCTGAACACCGTTTTAGATTT
Source organism: Abelmoschus esculentus (assembly GCA_035048815.1). Lineage (NCBI taxonomy): Eukaryota > Viridiplantae > Streptophyta > Magnoliopsida > Malvales > Malvaceae > Abelmoschus > Abelmoschus esculentus. The sequence goes on from JAUCBN010000003.1 coordinate 18,225,343, forward strand.
GATTTTTTTAAATATAATAATATTTTCTTCTTCACAGGTCTAGAATGCGGCGTTACAAGGTTGTGAAATGATGGTCGGGCAGTGGGGTGGTGAAGTAATCCAATAAAAGCGCATGTGGCTGCCATACGGCTGGCGAAGCTTTACGTGTGACGATCATGCGCTGAAGATGAAAAGTCACGGAGAAGATGACAACTTGCTGAGATGGGAGGGAGTTGTCTAGGGTTAATTAAGGTTATCATATTTTTGGTTTTGGGTATGGTTTCATTTCTTGTAATGGGTTTAGGGTCATTTGGCTCTTGTAACGGGTTCTTATCATTTGAAGGTTGTATATGAAATGAATTTTCAGTTTAGGTTATATGAGAAAATGGGTTACTACATACATGTTTGTAAATATGCTAAGCAATGTAAGGCTCGTTGGTATGAATGGTTTGACCCTTCTATCAAAAAGTATATTTCTTTCTATTCTGATTTCTTAATTAAGCAAATCAGTTATGGGTATTAAAGTTTTTCTTGTACTGAATTTTCCTCAAGCATTGGGGATTTTCATAGATTTCGAGTACCTAAACTACATTAAAAGTGTTTTTATTTAGATAAGCTTAATTTAGTGAAAGGATATTGTTACCTATTGTTACTTATTGTTTGGTTACTCAAAGTTAGTTAAAAAAATAATAGCCGAACCGTAGAAAATCAAAATAATGTCTGATGGAAGTATGCAAATATTTAAAATGTGGACTAACCCACATTTGAATGAAAGTTAGTTGTTACGTTTTTTCTTTGTGTTGGATTATTAAGGTGTGCTTTTCATTGATTCCTTTTGATAAATAAAAGTTATCAATTTTTTCCTATTCAGTTTGATTAATAAGAATTTTGAAGTTATAAATTTAGTTTTTGTGACATATGTAGATAGAGTGGACTAGAGAAGAGTGTAATCACAAAAAAAAAATATATGGGGAGTCGCCACCAAATTTTTTGGATACGATTGGAATATCAAAAACGGGGCTATGATAACCATAAGCAGGTTTGGGAATCTGTTACGTGTGAGAAAGGGAACACACCCCTACAACGCTTAAAACTTGAAACTTATTGATTACAAAATATTTTAATATGACATAAATATAAATTAGATTTTAAGTTTAACATTGCAATCTCATTTTTAGAAACATAATATGCAAAAATATAAAAGTTTAGACAAACAAGTAACTATAAAAGATTATAATAATATTAAAAAATAAATAATAATAAAAATATAGTAATAATATATAATAATTATAATAAATCAAAGAAGTGATGAAATTGAAAGAAAAATAAAATTATGGAGCTATAATAATAAAAATAGTGACAAAATTAAAAGGAAAACGAAACTGCAAAGCTAAAATTGGAAGAATACTGAACACCAGGGACGAGGAGTGTGATTTCCACCCTTTTTCGGGTAAGGCACGGGTTCGGACATGGATTCGGGTCAATCTCCGGATCTAGGGGCTTGAAACAACGTCATTTTGGGCTATGGATATTGACACGAAAACGACACCATTTTGTTCATGCCTTATATACCAATTTTTGTCTCCAAAATCATTTTGTTTCAGTTCTATATCAAAAGGGAAAAAAAATGAGAGACCATATCCCCTCAACTTTGTTTTATTTTCGGTCACTGGTGAGTTGTCGGCCATCGTCTGTCACTTTACCGGTGGTAGCGGCGGTATCCTCCGATGATCGAATGAGAAAAAAGAACCCACTTTTTGATTCTCCTCATCATGTAGAACACAAATTCAAGCTTGGATTTTCAAAAGGAGATGTGTACCAACGTAGATCTAAGCAAAGAGATAAGCCGATTAAAATCTTTTACCTTCGACTTTCATTTCTGGTTTTCGATTCTCTCTTCCATTTATTCGATTTGTTTTTTGCTCTTTTGGCTCTTGTGTTATTCGAATGCTCTTGCTTTGAATATTTTTTCTATTCGATTTTTTATAAAAAAATAATACAGATTTTGGTTTGGGGTTCATATACCCCATTTCTACATTAAAATATTGCAAAAATTAATCTAAAATCTCCTTCATCAAATTTAATTAAGACCCTTTTTGATTTTACAGATAAAATGACGAGGGTAGTGGGGCAGTGGAGCAGTACGACGGGCGATTGACGGTCCAATGATATCGTGAAGGCGTAAACGCGACATTCGAAGCGTTGTGCATGGAGGCCACGCGCCAAAGACTAAAAAGCTCAAGGACAATGGTGGTTGCAGCTCATGGGGCTAGAGTTATCCTATTTTGTTTTAGGTTTATCATTTCCAGACATGGGTTGATGAATGTTGGGTTTGGTAATGGGCTCGAGTTTTAAGATTAACAAACTTAGTTTATTGGGTTGTAGGATTTATATTTTAGTTTTGGTTGTTAAAAAAATGGGTTATTGAAATGGTTTATGAAATGGGTTTGTGGGTTAAATAAGTTACTACAATCATCCATCTTTGCTGATTGTTGTGTAATAATAATAGAGCAAAGAAAAAGAATAGCCCTTTTTATTTGGTAGAGTTGAGGTTCTTCTTTAGCCACCTGTAACCCCCTTGACCCGTTCTAGATACCACCCGACTCAAACGAGCTACACGGGGAATACCCTGGCTAATCCGGAGACTCGCCCTGATAAACGACCATAAAAATTATTGTTGTTACTTTTCTTCTAAATGCTTTATTTAGATCCTACATGTTCATGCAAGAACTAATTTTAATTGTAGCGGAAACTAATGAGAAACGAATCCTAATTTAATCAAACAAACTTTAGTGACATAGTTGTAATTTTCTAGAATTTATTAATTAATTATGAAATTAAAGTTACCAACATTTAATTAAGTTCATTACATGCTTGTAGGTCCAATTTCAACTTAAAATAATATCCACAAGTCATTTAATTGCATGCTTAAAGTTTATGGACTATTTCCAGTCTCCAAAGGTTTCATGACATTCTCTATATGTAAATTCACCTAAAAACACATTAAACACATATTAAGGCATATTAGCTAGAAGCAATTCAACCTAGTTGGCAATAATATATTCAACTCCTAAAAGTATTCTTCAACATCAACAATCTTATAAACACACGGACGAACCACCTCAATATACTCAACATGATTTCTAGATTGATTCCAACCTAAATAACATCATAGATCGACTCATAAATAGTCATGCTTTATTATCAACAACACTCAAATTCACACATAAGAATAACAAACTTCAATGTAACTTTATTATAACCAAAGATATACCAATAGACAATTCAATTCCAGGTCATAAGGCTAACATTATCTTGTATAATCAATACATATCATCTGGGCTAAATTCAACATAAACTAATTTCAACATAAGGTTCATGACTTTCAAAACATTCCTACATTAAGCTTTTATTCAAGAAACATCAACATTAAATATCATCAATATGTATAAGCATAGAACTACTTCAAGTTTCAATAGCATAGACAATGTTCAGTATATGATAAACACATCCCTATTGCTCTCTCACTACTACTAATGTTATAAAGACATACATGAGCTTTCACTTAGCTATTACCTGGATCTTTTCTTTGCTACCTTCCTAGTAAATGCTCTTCATTGCAAGGTAAATGAGGGGGTAAGAATTCGCTTAGTGAGTGAATAAAAACATATTGAAAACACATTTGAAAACAACTTGCAATACAACCTATATTAAACCAATTTCATCAATTTAAAAATCAAGTCATACTCTTTATGAAAACAGTCAATCGTGGTAAACAACGTCACCTTTCAAAAATAAACAAGTGTAGCATGGCTCATAGGCCACAAAATCTTTTTAAAATTACCTTTTTGAAATCACATGTTTTGTAAGCATAACCAAGTCTTACATGCTACTAATAGCAAGACTTATAAATCATTTGATCTCAATAAGAAAACACATGCAATCCTCTAATTGCACTAAAATAGTAAATAGTTTACACTTGCATTTTTTATATGTTGGTTAAGTGACATGAATGAATTTACCTCCAAACATTGGAATAAGCGGAAAACATGTGAATGGCATCGTAAACCAATCAAACAGATTGGCTATCAAAATCTAAAGATCTCACCTTGGTGTCTGGGATAGTTAGCCATACCCAAATGTGATAAGGTAACAATTATATCATACAACACTAGGCTAACCTCTAATGCATCACTCAAGGAATTTAAAACATGTAGGAATTTGTATTTATAGTGTACTCACATCCTATTGATCGATCAACTTATCTCATACTCATAATCTTAATATCCAACACAAAACAAATCCAATGCTCAAGTTTTAATTCAAAATCAATATGTAATTCACATGCACCCCATTAATTGATGCATCAAGTGCAAAAATCGGTAAAATTATTTTTCTTATGTTTTCAAAACAAAACCGTAGGAGCATCATATGTATATAAAAAACTTTGTAAAAATCTCTCATGAGCATTAAAAATACATGCATATTCACATATTCACAACACAATATGAGCATGACTAAAACACATAGTAAAAACAAGTCATAATATGAGAACCTTTAAGAAAGCAATACTTACAACTTACTTTCAAGTATAGGGAGGTTTTTCACACCTTTCCTACACCCTCAAACCTTTGAAAACACATTTAAAACTATGCCAAATTGGCAACCCTCATATCCACTCACCGATTTACCGAAACTTACTCGACAAGTCACCCGAAAATGCGATTCGACTTTCTAAACTCCTTCAAACTTGTTCCTCTACCTCTTGACCTGATTCAAGCATCAAAATCAAAGGGTTTAGTGCATTAAAACGCATCTAAAAATCCCTCAATTCGTACCAAAACATGGCAACCCCTAAAAACACTAAAACCTAACAGAAACTCACCGAAAACCTCTCTAAACACCCCTAAACCTTATGTCCGGGATTAAATGCTGAAAAGGCATCTTAATTACATATAAATAATTCAATATTAATGTATTTAGGAATAAAAAACAGTCATGTAAAATCCTTGAACGAAAATCAATAAAATAATAAAATTTTATCAAGAAAACTGATTTTATTAATTCAAGACTTTAAAGATTGTTTCAATCAACCAAGAACTTATAAATTTCATTAAATAACTTTAGGTTTTTAGAGGTTTGAATAATTCTCACCTCCAAAATTCATCCAACCTCATTCCAAGGTTTAAAAATGAGTAAAATCAAAGAAAAACAAAGAGATTTTGAAGAAGAAAAATATAGATAATTAATCTAACAAAATTTATTTAAAAATAAGTGATATTTACCTTGAAAAGATGATGAAGAATATTTATTGGTAAGGAAAAAACCAAAATTTAGAGAATGGTTATTTTTAAAAGTGACTTTTGGGGTTTTGAATCAAAATTAGGGAATTTTGATTGCTTAGGTTAAAACAAGAGATTAAAGGTTGTTTATATAGGCTCTTGGAAGGATTAGATCAACTAGGATTAGGATTGGATCAAAGCACCTTAAAGATTCAAAGTCTTGGCTTAGTTTAAAAAATTGTCCTCAAATTTTCACTTTTTACAAAATAGTCACTAATTTCAAAATCTTAGGGATTGAAGGGTCAATTTTTTAAATTGAGTAGACCTATTTCAAATATATATCAAATAAGAATTTTAGGATATTTTTCCGTAATTTATTTTGATTTAAAACTAATTTTTAAGTATTGAATCCCGAATTAGGCTAAATCGACGAAACCGGTCCACTAGACCACTAAACCGGGCACAAAACTTCTAGGACCAATTTTTTGGGTGTTACACCGCCGCTTCTTCTTTCGGAGCTTTACTTGATCTGCTTCACCATCATTGTTAGCAAAATCTTGAAAATGGAGGATCTATTGAGGAAGTTAGAACTGAAACACTTATTATAGAGGACAAAATTTGTTTGATCTACAAATAAATTCATGTTGTTACCATCTCTGAAGAAAACTTGATCTAACTACAACATTTACGGAGAGGCAAGGTCTGTAAATCTTGATCCATCTGTAGCACTGACAATGAGATGGTGAATAACATTTGGTTTCTAACATTCGATCCAGCTACAATGCTGATGTCTGATCCAGCTGTAGGATTGATAGAGAGGCAACATCCGCAACTTTTGATCCATTTGTAACATTGATGATGAGACAAAATCTTAATTCATTTCTAACCGGATTGCAACACTAACAGAGAGGCGAGATCCGTAAATTTAAGGGTTCTGGTATTGGATTTATTACATCATCAACTAGGGAATGAATTCTGACATTTGATTCCGTTATAACACTGACGTAGAAGCAATAATCTTAATTCATTTGCATTTCCCCAAATGCATAAGGATCAACAGATTTGACTTGCTTTTATCGTTAGTCGTTTGCTTCGAGCTAGTTGTACTATTTCTCTAGGTACAATTAGTTGGTACCAATTCTGAGATTGAATTTTCAAAAAGGACTTGTTTTCATTTGACCATTCACGAAAATAAATTTCAACGAACATTTAAATGGTCCTGATCAATGCATTTTTCCCAAATACACAAGATTAACAAATTTAGATTGCCTTTACCGGTAGTTGTTTGCTCTAGTCTAGTTTTACAATTACTCTGGGTACAATCAGTTGATATCAAGGATTTAATTCCTTTACCATTCACTAGAATGGATTTCAATGGACATTTGCTTTGCCCCTTGTTTTTGTTTTTCCTCCCTTTTTTCTTGTTTATATAGGAATATGTCAGGCTTAGTCAACTTCCTCCATCTTGCTACCTTCAACATATGTATCCTCCTATGTGGCATGTCGACATCATCTTCAGCTTCACAATGTTTATACAGGAACATGTCAGGCTTAGTTAACTTCTGCCATCCTGCTACCTTCAACATCTGTATCCTCTGATGGGGCATGTCAGCATTAGCTTCAGCCTTACCTACTTTTTCAACTTCTTTTTTTTCTTGAAACGATGTATTTAATAAGATATTTTATAAATAAAATTTAATATATAAAACTAGTAATGCGACATAATTTAAAGATAATTTTTATCAGCATAACTATGACGAACTAACATGATCAAGAACACTCGGTCTATACAAGTTTGACGATATGACATGATCGAAAGAGAGTTGATCTGCACTACACTAACGAAGTGGCAGGATCTCGAGAAAATCAACCCGCACTACACTAAGGAAGTGGCAAGATCTTGTGAAAATTGATCAATACTAAACTGGCTAAATGTCAAGATTTCGTGAAAAATGATCCACACTACACTAACGAAGTGGTAAGATCTTATGAAAATTGATCTAGACTACACCGACGAAGTGCAAGATCTCGTGAAAATTGATCCACACTATATTGATGAAATGACAAGATCTCTTAGAAATTAATCCGCACTACAATGAAGAAGTGACAAGATCGTGTGAAAGTTGATCCATTACGCTAACTAAGTGTCGTGAACTTGAGACTTGATTTGCACTACTCTGCCAAAGTGAACCAATCTAGAGAAGGTGTGATCCGCATTACTCTGTTGAAGTGTCTTAATTTGGGAACTTAATTTGTACTACTCTACCGAAGTAAACCGATCTGGAGAATGTGTTATCTGAATTACTCTACTGAAGTGTTGTAATTTAGATAATTAATTTGCACTATTCTACCAAAGTGAACCGATCTAGACAAGGTGTGATCTGCACTATCTTGCCGAAGTGTTGTGATCTGGATACTTGATCTTGTTGTATCCTCAATATTGTCGTGACTTCAGGAGAATGAAGCTATTTTCTAAATTTCTTTTTTATTGTGATGACAAATTTGTTATGTTCGTCTATTCCATCGCCTGTTGGAGGAGCAAAATCTGTAAAACTTTTATAAAAGGATTTTAGAATGCTATGTTTAGCATGAGTCTAATGATTCTAGCCTATGCATGCATGGTCCTAGCATGAAATGCAAAATATCATATGATGGTGACTTTGCTGAAGATCGGCTCAGTGAACTGGTGTAAATGATTGTTAGAAACTTGTTTTCCTTTAATGAGCCTTCCTTTCTTCAGACATAAACAAGTCTAAAATATATATGATCCTTACTCTGTTCGTTTAATACCTCTTCTCTTTTTGGAGTATTTCCTAGCAAAAAAAACTTTTTCTGAATTGCGATTGTTCTTAATCCATGTACTTTTAAGAATTTTTCAAGAGCAATTTAGCTAAATTTTCAACTTATTGACAAAGCTCAGGCATCACATATCAATTGTTAATAAAAAAACTGATAAAATATGGTGCCTCACATATCTTACTAACGTACTCTATAGAATTAGTTTAATGAGACATCATGTGTCTAGGAGGCTTTAAGTGCAAGGTCTTATTTCACGAGCCTTATATCTATTTGAATTCATTTTTTTCATCTTGCTTCAATCTTGAGAAAAACTGTAAAAAGGGACTTTCAACTTCTACGGGTATTACAACGTTTATCCCATAAACTAGGAAAAAGAGATTGCCCCATTAGAAGTTTTGAATGATGTACAGTAGGGATATAAAGCAAATTGTAGCTTCTCATGCCATTCTCTATAAGTCTCTACCATTATTTTACAACAATCTTCTTAATATTCTTGTTGGAGACTTCCACTACTCTATTCATCTCTAGAAGGTATAACGAGGAATTATGATATCCTATATCGGCATATGATCTCCTTCTTTAGGAATTTGCTCATTCCTACTTTGGTAACATTGGCATAGGTGGTTACCTCCACCCCCTGAAAATCATTTCGTTAATACATTGCTCGTCTTCATTTTGTGACTTGGCAATCATGTCATTTATCATCTCATTATGATCTTCGACATATGATCTCTAACTAAATTACATTGCTCGTCTTCAGTTTTTGACTTGGTAATCATGTCGTTGACATAAACCTCAATCTCCTTATTCATCATATCATGGAATAAGGCATCAATGGGTCGTTAATACGTTACCCCAACATTTTTTAGTCCAAAGGGATTTACCTTACAACAAAAGATTCTCATTGTGTAACAAACATTGTTTTGTGCAAATCATCAGGATACATCATTATTTGATTGTAACAATCTTTCTTGGTTACAGGTATTATATTAGCCACCTATTCTAAGTACTTGAGCTCCTAGAGAAAATCGACATCGTATTACTTTTTCAACACTTTTTTATTTTCAATAATACGTCAGGTCTCATTCTTAGTAACTTATACTGAGACAGTTTGTATCCTTTTTTATGAGGAGTTTATGCACCACAATATTCGTGTTTAACCCAGGCATGTCAACTTTGCTTTCTTCTTCATTCCAGACTCACAATCTTTGTATACTCCTTTGTTGGGCTATATCTGTTTTTCTTCTATTAGCCTTAGTAGATCAGAAGGTTGATCATGATCTTGATCATCTTCGGATTCTGGCAACTCCCCTAGACACATTTTGTTTTCAAAAATTAGATATGAATCAAGCTCTACATAATTTGATGTGTCAATATCTTAGGACCTGAAACATCTGTTTGGCCAAAAGAATGCGTAAAAAGAAAAAGTTTGTTAGATGTAGGACAAAAAGTTTTATTTCATATAGATAATAAACTTAGGCCTTTTACAAAAAGACTCTTGTTACTCTCGGGCAAGAGTGATAAGTATGTTCTGTACATAGTTTTGAAACATTCCAAAAAATTGTAGGAAACTCTCTAATAGTCCAATTGTTAAGAGTAGTTGCAAGATTGTTGAATTCTTCAAAAAGGGTAAAATAAATGTTTCCCAATTGCAATAGGTCCAACAGAGTCCTTGAATCTTACGACTCTCACCTTTATGAGCTTCTCGATGAGTTTTTTAAAGTTAATACAGTCCTCAATAGAATGTCCCACTACTCGGCATGGTACTCGTATTGGGAATTGGGATTATACCACTGGTGTGTTTCTGTGTAGTTCTATAATTGATGTATGTGAATACACATATATGTGCAAGTATAAACAATCATGCAAGTAATAATAGGGTGAGTGAGTATCGTTCCCACGAGGATCTAGATTAAAGTGTGCAGTCAAATTTGTCAACACAAAAAAAGGGTTATCACTAAAGGGAAACAAAGATAAAGATAAAAACACAAGAAAATGGATATGTACGATGAAGGTGTAAGATGGAAATGCTATGAAAATTCTAGAGTGCAAGCAACTAAAATTTGCCAAGGCAAAATAGAATGGATGATGATGGCAAGGTTGATGTATGAAGGTGGTATGTGAGTGAGTAGCAGAGTGATTGCAAGATAACAAGCAAAGTAAAGAAATTAAGTTGAGAATGCGAGGGCAAAAACAGGATGCAAAAACACGTTAAACAGTATATTGTACTTCTCCTCTATTGATGAACTCTCTAGGGAATGACTGATGGTGGCTTCTATAGTTTCCTACCCCTTACGCCTACCTAACATATAGCTGCCGTGGTGTATACTTACTTGATAAAGGTTTCTAAGGTATTCCCTCTCTCTCGAGTCATAGGAACCTGACAAACTAAAATGCCATGGTATTTTCGCCTGTCACGCGAATGACACCTTAGCCTATCGATAAAGTACCCTCCTTTTAGTTGTTGAAGCCTCACCTACACCTCTCTCGAGTGATCTAGGATCCAACTAGGCCCTATTTTCAGTCTAGAACCCATTGCTCACGTAGATCCTCCCTTAGCTCCTCTCGGGTGATCTAAGGATCTATAGTTATGCCTCTCTTGAGTGCTCTAACTTGTATCTAAACTATGGACACTCTCGTGCCTCTTACAAAGCTTAAATAATTACCAACAATGAGCAAAGCAAATATAAAAACACTTAGCATGCAATATATTAAATAAAAAAAAAGTTAATCATCTATAAAAGCTACCACCGAAACAAGGTTACATGGTGGAGCTAAATGTTAAGAGTAATCAGCCACATTAATCTTAAACATCCAACATTAATCCTCATGAAAATATAACAAAATAAAGTAAAGAAGGAGGACTAGAAGACACCCTCGGTGTGCACCGCTGCTGGCTCTTCAACCACCATGGTCGCCTAGGTGTGCTAGCCCCTCTCGGGTTCCTAGCACACCACTCCCGTCGAATGCTATCAATGGAGGTCCCTTTGGCCGGAAATTGAAGGAGAAAGTTGGGAGGTTTCCGTCGCAAAGAACGTCACAAAAGGTGCCTCTTTTCTGTGTTTTCTCTCCCGAAAAAGCCTTCTCTTTGTGTAGGTCACCATGTCTTTTAAAGAGGGTGAAAAACCCTAAAAGATGTGCAAAAATCCCTTCTTGCCCTGATTTTTGTCTTGACATTCCTGCAGGACTGGCAGAGGTGACAGTGGTCCCCTACTAACGTGGAATGCATATAGTCCATATTCTCTATGGTCCCCCATTGAGGTGGTTGTAGCCAGCTGTAGTAGTCCCGATCGGCTGTGGTAACACCATCTGACACTCTTATCAAAATATCTCTTTATCGTTTAGCTCAGCCCAGGAGTTCTCTAGCTTTGCCATGACATTTTCCTTTTGCCATCCTTATGAGAATGCCATGACAAATTGCCTCAACTTTCGTTTTGCTTTACATGCACAACACCACTAAAAAGAACTACCTTTCCCATTAAATAGCACCTATTACCACCTCAAAATGCCAAGGCATGTCTAAATGACTATATGCAATGTCATGAACCTAAATGCAACTAAATGATCCTATATGAGCCTAAGGACACTCAATAACTTAAGTAAAAAGGCCTAAAATATAGCCTTTTTACGGAGTTATCACACCTCAAACTTAAGCTATTGCTTGTCCCCAAGCAATGGATAGTAGCTAGTAGAGAAAGAATGTCATGATATTGTCAAAATCTAGGTAAGTAATAGGTCAGAGTTTCAGCTCTCAGAAAATATCATGGCATAAACATATAAGACTCGAAGAAATTGCAAGAACTTTGCCCTATGACCAGGTCAGATGCGAGTGCGTGTGTGAGTGTATCCTTTCCATGCTTAGTTAACTTAGAAAAATTCTAAGGAATGTTCACTATTCTAGCAGAGCAGGTCTGTTCATTTAAGCATGTTTTTAATACTCCTCATGTATATATATATATATTACACAAGTAAATGCCAACAAACTGCTACGAGAGGAGCCAGCCTGTCACACTACCTTCTACTCATGCCATAGCTGTCATTTATTTAAACGTAGTATGCAGGCAATGCCATGGCAAGTTAAAAGTGTAGCGTCACCCTGTGCCTCTTTCAGTAACTCATATGCACATGGAATTGTCATGGCATAGTGGAGTATCCCTTTATAGATATGTCTGAGCATTTATTCTTCACTTCTAATACTAAACTATTGGGGGTTCTCTATTAACAAAACAATTTACTAAAGCATGCTAAGCTATTCAAGTTTACATTCTATAAAAATTTTCTAACTTTCCTAAGCATGGAGAACATACACTCATGTAATAATAAATTAAACACAAACAAATAAATCCTAAGGCAAGTTCCATTCAAATCCCAAGTCATGCATATTCAATTCCATTTCTGGCCACATAAGGTATATCATCATCGGGCATCATTAACTATAACACTGAAAACTTAACCTAAACTTTCACAGATGTCATGGCATATTTCTACAACTACTGCTATCATGCATATGAAAAAGAGTAACGAACGATACCTCCCTCAAACTTGAGGAAAGCATTCTCCTCAATGCAACTAAAAAAAATAAACTATATTAAATGCAATGCAATGAAATGCAATGATATGTAACTTGGCTACTTGGGCGACGTGGTGGCAATTCTGCGTGATGTTTGGCGCTTTGATGGGGGTAGGCTGACTTCAGGGTTAGTCTAAGCATCGGCTTCCCTTGATTTTGACTTGCCAGCAGCTGAAGGTGGGGTAGGTTGCTTCCCAGCCGACATTTTGAGTTTACACTTTAATTTCTTCCTCTGAGGAGAGGGAATTTGTGGTTCAACTGTCGATGTTGCTGGTTGGTGCTCTTCTTGTTGTTGTGCTGGCGGTGCGAGCGGGTCTTCAAAAAGTGAAGAAATAAAGTTGGCTTCTTTCTCAGCGGTAGGGCCCGGGTGATCTTGAGTCTGGGCTTGCTCCTTTGAAAATGCCATGACATTTTTAGGAATGTGTTCTTGTGTTGGTGACTGCGCTTCTAGGGCTTGTTCCTCGGTCTCTGGCTCTTTTGGTCGTGCCTCCTCTGACTGATCAGCTGGTGATGGTACTTGATTTAGATCAGGTGCATCTCGCCTGGTCGGAATTGAAGCAGCTATAAATGTCGTGGCATTCCTTGTTGTAGTGGGCAATATTGAGTCCGGGAAAGTAGGAAATTTTTGATCGAGCTGAGGAAGTAGCTCTGCCAGGTAAGCTTTGATGACTTCGTCTCTTTCCTTCGTGTAAAGGAAGAATTCTTTAAGATCTTTAGACAAGTCATCCACTTTTTCCAGGCATTCTTGGATAGCTCCAGGGCTTCATCCTTATAGAATGAAGCTCTTCCTCTAGCAGTAGCAGCATGTGAAGATTCCGGCTTCTCGTTTATGTTTCCCATCAAGGCGGTCACCTTCTCAGGGGTTAGCCCTTTCATGCCTTTTAAAATTTCATCATATTGATCTTCCGGAACATCCTTTTTGCAGCACAAAGCCGTGATAAAATTTGGGAACATGAGGGTGCTTTTAGGTCTCTTCCAACATGTGTGCATCTCTTGTACAATAATCCTTCCTACATCTATGGGGCAGCCATAGAAAATGGAATGTAACAACATAAGGCGGGGCAAACTCACAGTGGTGTGATACGAAGTAGGCATCAACTTGTATCGAATAAAGTGACTCCACAACCGGGCGTTGGGAAGTAAAAACTCTCGGTTCACTGTGCGTCTTACTACTTGCTGGCCATTCCATTCTATCTCGGGAAACATAAATCTTCTTTCACTCCTTGGTAAGTCTCATAATCAGCCTCTTCTTCTTTCTTGGCGTGGCGGTCCACTCCTTGGGAAATCTTGAAGAAGCGATTGATAGCGGTGTTGGTGAAGTGAATGTTTTTGCCCTGGACATAAACAGATTTTAGGTCCGAGCTATGGATGTTGGTGTAGAATTCACGTACTAGGATGGCATTGACAGAGCCTGGATGGGCGAAAAACTTCTCTCAATGGTGTTGCGCCACCACATCTTTCACCTCTGGTCCTTTCTCATCAGAGAGATTGAAGCCTAGTTCGAACATAATTCTTCGATTCTTGAAGCTCTTGAATCTTTTTTCCACCACTTGGTTCACAAAAACGAGAGGAGGGGGTGGTGCAGATCCTAAGGGTCTCGTGCGTACCATTTTTGAGTGAAAAGAAAGGAAAGAAAGTGAGAAAGCTTAAAACTTTACTTTAATGGAGGAGGGGGTAGTTTTCGGCTATGGAGAATTGTTATAAAGAAGAAGATGAAGAAGTGTAAAGGTAAAAAGGAAAATAATAAAGGTGAAACCTTTATTATCCTAGTGGGGGGGTAGACGTGTGGAGGAGGTTGATTGGTAGGGGTGTTAGTTTTTTAATAGGAGAGAGAGGGTAAATTTGAATTTCAAATTAAAAGTTAAAAAAGCTCCTCCATTATTTTATCTTTTGCCGCCCCAAAGTTTCAAAGTAGGATTTCCTACTTTTCTCTTTCTTTTTCCTTCAGTCGTCCGCCTCCAAGGGTGTATGTTAACCTAAAAATTAAAGGAAAAGAATAAAACGGATTAAGCAAATAAAAATAAATAAAAACAAACTTAAAAATTATTTATTCATGAACAAGAGTAAACTGAAAATGCCATGACATTTCAGTATGTCCTGCATCTATAAGATATGTTGTAGGTTTATCTCACATCACGTGGGATCCAGTGTAAATCTTCAGACGTTGCCTATTAACTTTGGAAATTGTCCCGTCTTCTGGACTCTTGATGTCTACAGCTCCATGAGGGTATACATGGTGAATCACAAATGGCCCGGACCACCTCGATTTCAGCTTTCCAGGGAAAAGCTTCAGCCTTGAGTTGAATAGGAGCACCTGTTGTTCCGCATGAAAATGTCGTGTCAAAATTGCTTGATCATGCCATCGCTTGGTTCGCTTCTTATAGAGTTTAGCATTCTCATAAGCTTGGGTCCTGAATTCCTCCATCTTATTAAACTCTAGAAGTCTTCTCTCACCAACTAATTCGGTGTCCAAATTGAGTTTCTTGATTGGCCAATAAGCCCTATGCTCTAGTTCGACCGGTAGGTGACAAGCTTTGTCATAGACTAACTTAAATGGAGACATCCCTAGTGGGGTTTTGAAAGCTGTTCGATATGCCCACAACGCGTCATCAAGCTTTGGTGACCAACTCTTCCTTCTCAGATTCACCACTTTTTCCAAAATTTGCTTGATTTCACGGTTAGAAACCTCGGCTTGCCCATTGGTTTGGAGATGATATGTCGTGGCAATTTTGTGTCGCACCCCATATCTTTGTAATGCCTTGACAATTAACTTGTTGTCAAAATGGGTGCCTTCATCACTGATGATAGCCCTTGGAACACTAAATCTTTTGAAAATATGCTTATGTAGAAATTTAAGCATTGTCTTTGCATCGTTCCTTGGTGTTGCGATGGCTTCAACCCATTTAGATACGTAGTTTACTGCCAAAAGAATGTATAGATCTCTAAATGAGGATGGGAATGGTCCCATAAAGTCTATGCCCCATACGTCAAATAACTCGACCTCCAATATATTTTGTCGTGGCATTTCATGCCGTCTGGAGATGTTCCCAGTTTTCTGACATCGGTCGCAGGCTTGGTAAAATGCCTGGGCATCTTTGAATAAGGTAGGCCAATAAAATCCTGATTGGAGGACTTTTACAGTTGTCCTCATCCCTCTAAAGTGACCTCCACATGGGCCTGTGTGATAGTGATGCAGGATATCATATTGCTCTTCTTCAGGCACACATCTTCGGATAATTTGATCTGCATAACGCTTGAACAAGTACGATTCATCCTATAAATATAACCGTGCGTCGTGTCTGAATTTCTTCCTATCCTGGCTAGTCATGTCAAAAGGCAAAATACCACTAACGAGAAAATTAACAAGATCAGCATACCACGAAATTACTGTGGCATAAAGAATTTTCTCATCAGGAAACTCATCATGTATATCAATTTTGTCATGACATTCTAGGTTAACTTCTAGCCTAGAAAGATGATCAGCAACTTGGTTCTTGGTTCCCTTCCTATCTACCACTTCTAAATCAAATTCTTTCAACAACAGTATCCATCAATTGAGACTAGGTTTAGCATCCTTTTTAGTCACTAAGTACTTAATTGCTGAGTGATCGGTGTGAATAATGACCTTAGTGCCTATCAAATACGACCTAAACTTGTCAAATGCAAATACCACGACAAATAGTTCTTTCTTGATGGTAGTATAGTTAAGTTGTACATCATTTAAAGTACGGCTAGCATAATAAACAACACGAAAAATTTTACCTCGACGCTGCCCCAAGACTGCTCCCACGGCGTAGTCGCTTGCATCGTACATCAGCTCGAACGATAGTGTCCAATCTGGGGGAACAACGATTGGTGTAGTGATCAGGCTCTGTTTCAGATCTGTGAAGGTGCCATGACATTTTTGATCAAACACAAAAGGCTGGTTCTACTGCAACAACATGCACAAGGGCTTGAAGATCTTGGAGAAATCCTTGATGAATCTCCGGTAAAATCCCATGTCCAAGAAAACATCTTATGCCCTTGACATTTGTTGGTGGTGATAGTCTCTCGATAAACTCGATCTTAGATCTGTCTACCTCAATGCCTTTGTGTGAGATATTATGGCCCAACACAATGCCTTCTGTCACCATGAAGTAACATTTCTCCCAAATCAGCACAAGGTCAGCCTCTTCACATCGCTTCAGGACCTTTGCTAAATTGTCAAGACATTTCTGGAAACTGTCTCTAGAAACAGAAAAGTCATCCATAAAAATTTCAAGAGAGTCTTCAACCATATCGGAGAAGATAGCTTGCATGCAGCGCTAGAAAGTTGTCGGGGCATTACACAATCCAAAGGGCATCCTTCGAAAAGTGTAAGTGCCATAAGGACAAGTGAAAATGGTCTTCTCTTGGTCCTCTAGTGTAATAACTATTTGATTATAACCCGAATATCCATCCAAGAAGCAATAGTAAGTTTTGCCCGCCAAGCGATCTAACATTTGGTCGATGAAGGGTAGAGGAAAGTGGTCCTTCTTCGTAGCCTTGTTGAGCTTGCGATAGTCCATGCAAATCCTTCATCTGGTCACCACTCTCGTCGATAATAGCTCATTATCCTTATTGCTCACCACGGTCGTGCCTCCTTTCTTTGGCACACACTGAACTGGGCTTACCCACGAACTATCCAATATTGGGTAAATAATTCCAGCATCAAGCCATTTAAGAATCTCCTTCATAACAACTTGTTTCATGATGGGGTTGAGTCTAAGTTGCGGCTCTACAGATTTGCCATGGCATTCTTCCAAAAGTATCTTATGCATACAGATAGTAGGACTAATCCCCTTTAAGTCCGCCATGGTCCATCCTATCACTCGTTTATGCTGTGACAAAACAGTGAGTAGACTTCTCTCTTGGTCAGAATTTAAGTTTGCAGAAATAATAACTGGTAGGGTCTTATTTTCACCCAAATAAGCATATTTCAAATGCTGTGGCAAAATTTTAGTTCCAGCTTTGGTGCATCGAGTAATGAAGGATTAGGAGGACTGAATTCCTCGAAATCAAGGGGTTTGAAGCTTTAATTGTTTCTAGCTATCAACAAACTAGATTGTTGTTCCTCCAATGAAGTTTCACTAGCTTCTTCCTCTTCTTCATTCGTGATCTCTTCATACGCATCCAACTGTACGAAATTACTGTGGCAAAATTGATCAGCTTCTGTAGATTGCTCATAATCTGCTTCCAAAATGCTCCTTCATTCTTCAGAGTCATCCATGTACTTGAGAGAATTGTTGATGTTCACGGTCAATCATTGATTTGCTACACGCATTGTGAGCTCACCCTTTTCACAATCAATGAGAATGCAACTGGTTGCTAGGAAAGGTCTCCCTAATATGATAGGTATGTTAGCATCAGCCTCACAATCAAGTATGAGGAAGTCGGCTAAAAAAACGAACTTGTCCACCCGCACTATGACGTCTTCGATCTTCCCCTCAGGTCTTACATGGGAACGATCGGCTAGCTGCAGGATGAAGGATATAGGTTTCGCATCTCCCATGCCAAGCTTCACGAAAATTAACTTGGGCATCAGATTAACACTCGATCATAGATCACAAAGTGCTTTCCCAAAAAACTTTTCTCCAATGGCATAAGGAATAATGAAGCTGCCCAGATCCTTCTTCTTTGATGGTAGATTACTCAAGGCAGAGCAATATTCTTTTATCGTGGCAATTGTCTCGACCTTCTCCACTTTACGCTTCTTCGTGACTATCTTCTTCAAAAATTTAGCGTAAGTGGACATCTGGTCAATTGCCTCCAATAGCGGGACATTTATGTACAACTGATCTAGCTTGTCCATAAACTTTTTAAACTGAATTTCATCGTTGTGCTTCTTGAGCCTCTAGGGAAAGGGTGGGGTGGGGGTCTAAATTCTTCCACTGGTGGTGTAGGAACTGGTTTTGCCATGGAATTTTTGCTCGTTCCTTCGGCAGGTTCCTTTGTCAAACCTTCCTCCTGGTCCTTTTCCTCGAGATTTTGCTTAGGCATTTCTTTTTGCACAGGTTCTGGTAGGGAATCTTCAGACTTCTTCCCCCCAAACTTATTCTGCTGATTAAGTTGAGTACCACTTCTGAGTGTGATTGCGTTGCAGTGCTCTTTACCATGCGGCTTAGTGATTTCAGTATCACTCGGGAAACGTCCAGGTTGACACTCCTATAATGCCGTGACAATTTGGCCCATCTAACTCTCTAGATTTCGCAACGAAGCACTATGGCTTTGTAGTAGAGTACCTTGGTTCTTGATGGCAGTTGTATGCTCTTGAACTGGTATTAGATGATGATGCAGCCCCCTTGCTCTGATTATGTCAGGGCATATTCGGTTGAAAATTCTAGGGCTCTTGCTGATTTTGGTTCCGCACTGGGGGATTAGGATTGCTGGGTCCTTGGTTTCCCCATGAAAAATTCGGATGATGTCTCCATCCTGGATTGCAGGTGTTAGAGTAGGGATTCTTGTTGCTTCGATTGAAGTTGTTCACGTAATTTGCTGATTCATGGGTTTTTGGGCACTCACTCTCGTGATGATTGCCATGGCACATCATACATGCTGAATTGGCCATCTTCACTTCCTTCACCTCATTGGAATGTTGCATGCTCTTTAACATGTAGGTGATAGCTGAGAGTTAGGCGAATAGTGAGTCTTTCACATCAAGCTCAATTGTCCCTTGTGCCTTCCTCCCGGTTCCAAGTCTTGTAGAAGGAAATTAGCAGTCATTATTGACAATTCTATCAAGAATGTCAAATGCCTCCTCGGGTGATTTTTCTAGCAAAGTTCCATTTGCCGAGGCATCTAACATCATCCTCATTGGTGCATTGACTCCGTTGTAGAACATTACAACTTGAGTCCAATCTTGAAATCCATGATTTGTACAATTGCGAAGCAGTCCCTTGTATCGATCCCAACATTCACACATTGACTCGTTGTCACCTTGGCGAAAAGAAGCAATGTCATCTCGAAGTTGAGTATTGAGATTTAGAGGATTTGTAGAAAACAATGTGAAATAGTCTCTGTTACTTATTTTATTACTAAACCGAATGACTTCTTATATAGACTCTTGTTGCAAGAGTTTTACAATAACTAAAAATAGGATTCTAATCTCTTAAATAAATAGGACTCTAATCTCTTAATGAGATAAGAGTTTCAACATACTAATAACTCCTAAAATATAGGAGTTAGTCCTAATTACTTAGTCCTATTAAATAGAACTTTATCCTAATAATAATATTATTATTTTATCTAACACTTATAACTAACACTCCCCCTCAAACTGGAGTATATATGTTGTATATACCCAGTTTGAATGAAAGCTCATCGAAGGTAACTCTTGGAAGGGCTTTGGTGAAAATATCTGTCAGTTGCTTCTTAGTAGACACATATTGTAGGTTTGCCACTCCACTATTGACTTTCTCGTGAATGAAGTGTCGATCTATCTCAATGTGCTTCGTTCTATCATGTTGCACTGGGTTCTTTGCTATACTTATGGCCTATTGACTATCACTGAAAATCTCAAAACTTTTGTCGCCTTCACTTTCCAGTTCTAATTCTGTAAGTAGTTTTTTAATCCATATCCCTTCACATATTCCAAGGGCCATAGCTCTGTATTCTGACTCAGCACTGCTTCGAGAAACCACAGCTTGTTTCTTGCTTCTCCATGTGATAAGATTTCCCCAAACATAGGAACAGTAGCCACTCACTGATCTTCTATCAGTCAATTCTCCTGCCCAACTTGCATCAGTATAGATCTTTACTGATCTATCTTGATTTTTCCTGAATATAAGTCCAGCACCAGGTGTAAACTTTAAGAATCTAAGTATTCTCTTTACTGCTTCCATGTGTTCTTCCTTAGGATCACTCATATATTGGCTGACTACACTAACAAAGTACGCAATATCTGGTCGTGTTAGAGAGAGATAAATTAGTTTACCAACTAACTTTTGATAGGTTTCTTTGTTTGTTGGATTTTCATTCTTTTCCTTGCTGAACTTCAAGGTTGGATCCATAGGAGTCTCGATTGGTTTGCAGCCTAACATTCCTGTTTCTGTAAGAAGGTCTAGCACATATTTTCTTTGATTGATGACAAGTCCTTCTTTGGATCGGGCAACTTCCATACCAAGAAAATACCTCATGGTCCCTAGGTCCTTAGTTTCGAATTCTTTTGCCAAGTTCTCTTTTAATTCTTCTATCTCTTTTTCATTGTTTCCAGTGATAATAATATCATCTACATATACTATTAACAGAGTCATCTTACCATTCGAGTCACCTTTCTTGAATAAAGTGTGATCGGCTTGACTTTGCTTGAATCCTCCTTGTATCATTGCTTTAGCAAATCTATCGAACCATGCTCTAGGTGATTGCTTTAAACCATATAGGGATTTCTCGAGTTTGCAGACAGTATTTTTTGTGAATTTTCCTTCTAGTCCCGGTGGTACCTCCATATAAACATCTTCTTCTAGATTCCCATTTAAAAAGGCATTTTTAATATCCAACTGATGCAACTTCCAATCCATATTGACAACTATTGATAATAAAATCCTAATAGTGTTCAACTTTGCAACAGGTGCAAATGTTTCTTGATAATCAATACCATAGGTTTGTGAAAAACCTTTAGCAACCAACCTTGCCTTATACCTTTCTATGCTCCCATCTGATTTGTATTTGATTGTGAAAATCCACCTACACCCAACAGCTTTCTTTCCATGTGGTAACTCAGTCAGATTCCATGTGTTATTCTTCTGTAAAGCTTTTATTTCTTCTTCCACTGCTTTCCTCCATTCTGGAATTTGGAGTGCTTCTGCCACATTTCTTGGTACCTTCTTACTATCAATGCTAGCCGTAAATGCCCTGAAATCAGATTGCAATTTTCCATATGCTACATATCTATTTATTGAATGTGCAGTGCATTTTCTTACTCCTTTTCTGATGGCAATAAGAAAATCATCGAGTTCAACAGTTGTAGTATCTCTATTAGTTTCATTTTCAACATTATTATTCTCGGTTTCAGCACTTCTATCTTCTATTTCAGTGACAAGAATAGGATCTGTTTCAGCACCAATAATTTTTGTTTCAGTAGCAGGAATCGAGTCTAGTCTTTGGCTAATGCTAGGCTGGTCTACAGTGGCCTTTTTCCTTCCCGAATAGACATGGATTTGAGATGGTGTATTTTTGGTCGAAGGACTAGGAAGCTGGGATAAAGGAGAGGATAATTCAGTGATTATATCCTCTCGGTTAGTCACATTATTTTTAGAAGGAGCTGAAATAATTGACTAATGAGAAATAGTAGTAGGAAAAGGGAAAATAGGTTGCTCAAGTATATGAATATGCTGAAATTCCTTAGAATTCTCCCCCTGAATTTCTGATCCGGAAAAATATGGTGTATCTTCAAAAAAGGTTACATCAAAAGAAACATAAGTTTTCTTTGTGGATGGAGAATAACATTTGTAGCCTTTTTGACTAGGAGAGTACCCTATGAAGACACATTTGACAGCTTTAGGATCTAATTTGCTGCGATGATGTAGGTGTATATGTACAAAGGCAGTACACCCAAAAACTCTAGGAGGAATGTTTGAATGTAAAGGTTTAAAGTGAGGGAAGTGGTCAAGAAGAATCTTACTAGGAATTTTGAACCCCAAAATTTTGCTTGGCATCCTATTTATGAGATAGGTAGCTGTCAGAATTGCCTCCCCCCAAAGATACTTAGGTGCACAGGCCGAGAAAAGTAGAGACCTTGTAACCTCTAGAATATGTCGGTTTTTTCTCTCTGCCACTCCATTTTGTTGGGGTGTATTGACACATGAAGTAAGATGAACTATTCCTTTTTCTCGAAAGAAAGAACCAAGAGAAGAACTTAAGTATTCACTCCCATTGTCACTTCGAAGTAGTTTTATTTTTGTGTCAAACTGGGTTGAAATTTTTTGGTAAAAGTTCTTAAAGATGGTTTCTACTTCAGATTTGTCTTTCATAAGATAAACCCATGTGTTTCGAGAGTGGTCATCAATGAAGGAAATAAACCACCTATATCCAGATATAGTTTTGACAGAGGAAGGACCCCATATGTCACTATGAATGGTTGAAAAAGGTTTTGTGGGTTCATATGTATTTGAGACATAAGGTTTGCGAGAATGTTTTGCAAGCTGACAAGATTCACAATTAAATAAAGATGGATTTTTATTAATAAATAAGTGTGGTAACATCTTGGATAAATAAAAGAAATGTGGATGTCCTAATCGATAGTGCCATAACAAAACCTCATTTTTGCTAAGAGTGGAGAGAAAAACTTGTTTCCTAAGAGAGGTAGAGAAGGTATGATGAGGAGAGATACATCCTTCGAGTATGTATAAGCCCTTTAGTAGCCTAGCTTTGCCAATCGCCTTCTTCGAGTCCTGTTCCTGAAAAGTACAACCACCAATGCCAAAAAGAACATTACACTTGGATTCATGAACTAACTTGCTAACAGAAAGCAAATTACATGTAAGCTTAGGAACATAGAGAACATTGTGAAGAGTTAAATTATTATTCAAGGTAACTGAACCACTTCCTTCGACTGGAGTAAGGGTACCATCAGCAATTCGAATTGCTGGAAGTGTAACAGCACCATAGTTCTCCAAAATAGTAAAATCCCCTGTCATATGGTCTGATGCTCCAGAGTTCACTATCCATTGAATAGTGGATGTGGAAAAAGAGTTACCTGCAGTAGTAGCATGAGTAATGTTGGAAGATTGAGATGTCATATTTTTCAGAAGTTGCTGCAATGTGACAATCTGTTCCTTAGTAAAGGGACTCGACAATGATTCTTGGGTAGCCACATTAGCTTCATTTGGAACTTTGGATCGAGTAGGCTTCCAATCAGTAGGTTTTCCATGGAGTTTCCAACATTGATCTTTCCAATGGCCAGGCTTTCGACAGTGTTCACACCATGGTCGATTTCTCCTAGTTTGGTTCTTAGGATGAGAATTAGTGACAAGAGCTGCAGCGTCTTGTTGAATTGGTGGTGCTATCACTGCTGTTTTTCTACTGTCTTCTCTTTGAATTTCTGAAAAAACCTCTCGTACCAATGGAAGAGGTTTAATTGCCAATATTCTTCCTTTAGCCCCATCAAACTCTCCATTTAATCCAGATAAGAACTGGAAAATTCGCCTCTGATTTTTCTGTTTACCATATAAAAGACTATCATCTTGACACTTCCACTCATTGTTCTCGTATAAATCAAGTTGCTGCCAATACTTGTTGAGAAGACCATAGTATTGCACAACTGAAAGATCTCCTTGTCGAAGATCTTTGATGAGATTTTCTATCCGAAAGAGTTCTGTAGTATTATCATTATTCGAATAGGTATCCCTTGCTGCTTCCCATATTTCTGTTGCTGTTTGATACAACATGAAATTCTCCCCAACTTCAGGAAGCATTGAATTGATCAACCATGACATGATCATGGTGTTTTCACTCAGCTAGGTGCTATACTTTGGATCTGTTTTTTCGGAATGACCATGGAATTAGAGAGGTACTCAATCTTCCTTCTTCCAGTGATGTATAGTCGTACTGATTGGGACCATGGGAGATAGTTATTCCCATTTAATTTGTATGTTGTTATCGGAGAAAGGGATGAATCAGACAATATATTTTCTGATTGTGAGGAATTGTTCTGAGAACTAATCTCAGAAGAGGATTGATCTGGATTAGTCATGAGGAGAAACTAATCCGAGAAGAAGAAAAAAGAATTCAAATTGAGAGAAATCAGGATCGCTCTAACTTGATACCATGTAGAAAATAGAGTGAAATAGTCGCTGTTACTTATTTTATTACTGAACCGAATGGCTTCTTATATAGGCTCTTGTTGCAAGAGTTTTACAATAACTAAAAATAGGATTCTAATCTCTTAAATAAATAGGACTCTAATCTCTTAATGAGATAAGAGTTTCAACATACTAATAACTCCTAAAATATAGGAGTTAGTCCTAATTACTTAGTCCTATTAAATAGAACTTTATCCTAATAATAATATTATTATTTTATCTAACACTTATAACTAACAGGATTATACCGTAGCAAAAAGCTCTTGCATAGATCAGCCCATGACTCCATCGATCCAGATGATACTCCACTCAACCATCCCCTTGCTCAACCACACAGAGAATAAGGAAATAGTTTGAGTTTCAACATGTCCTCATGAACTCCTTGTTGACGGAATGAGTCACAAACTTCTAAAAATTCCCTGATATGTTGCCTTGCATCTTCATGCGTCATACCTCCAAATTGCCCAACCGAGTTAAGCATGTTGAACATAACTGGCTTAAGTTCGAAATATGTAGCTGTAATTTCTGGTGCCACGATGCCAGGATTGAGATCATTCAAGACATGATTTAAATGATCCATAATAGCTCTCGGTCTAGGTGCAACAGCGTACTGGTTTTCCCCGACATTTTGAACTACTAGGTCCTGAACAGGTGGGACCATAGTTGTATGTTGAGTACGCCTTCTTTGACGCAATAAACGCTTAATTTCAGGCACTATAGATAGAGAGGTCCGTCAGTAGACCGTCTGGACATGCACTGAAAAGAAAAACAAATAATCAAGTAAAAATGAACTAGAAAAATAAACTAAGCAAATCAAAAATGCCAAAACAAAAATAACAAACTTCAAATAGATAGATCTCCGGCAGCGGCACCAAGAACTTGGTGTATTTTTGTGTAGTGCTATAATTAATGTATGTGAACACACGTATATGTGCAAGTATACACAGTCATGCAAGTAATAATAGGGTGAGTGAGTATCGTTCCCACGAGGATCTAGATTAAAGTGTGCAGTCAAATTTGTCAAGGCAAAAAGGGTTGTCACTAAAGGGAAACAAAGATAAAGATAAAAACACAAGAAAATAGATATGTACGATGAATTTGTAAGATGAAAATACTATGGCAATTCTAGAGTGCAAGCAACTAAAATTTGCCAAGGCAAAATAGAATAGATGATGATGACAAGGTGGATGTGTGAAGGTGGTATGTGAGTGAGTAGCAGAGTGATTGCAAGATAGCAAGCAAAGTAAAGAAATTAAGTTGAGAATGGGAAGGCAAAAACAGGATGCAAAAACACGTTAAACAATATATTGTACTTCTCCTCTATTGATGAACTCTCTAGGGAAAGACTGATGGTGGCTTCTATGGTTTCCTAACCCTTACCCCTACCTAACATATAGATACTATGGTGTATACTTACTAGATAGAGGTTTCTAAGATATTTCCTCTCTCTCGAGTCATATGAACCTGACAAACTAAAATGCCATGGTATTTTCGTCTGTCACGCGAATGACACCTTATTCTATCGATAAAGTACCCTTCTTTTAGTCGTTGAAGCCTTCAACTACGCCTCTCTCGAGTGCTCTAGGATCCAACTAGGCCCTATTTGCATTCTAGAACTCATTGCTCACGAAGATCCTTTCTTAGCTACTCTCGGATAATTTAAGGAGCTATAGTTACGCCTCTCTCGAGTGCTCTAACTTGTATCTAAACTATAGACACTTTCTTGCCTCTTACAAAGCTTAAATAATTACAAACAATTAGCAAAGCAAATATACAAACACTTAGCATGCAATATATTAAATAGAAACAAAAGTTAATCATCCATAAAAGCTACCACCGAAACAAGGTTACATGGTGGAGCTAAATGTTAAGAGTAATCAACCACATTAATACTAAACATCCAACATTAATCCTCATGAAAATATAACAAAATAAAGCAAAGAAGTAAGACTAGAAGACACCCTCGGTGTGTACCACTGCCGGCTCTTCAACCACCATGGTCGCCTAGGTGTGCTAGCCCCTCTCGGGTGCCTAGCACACCACTCCCGTCGAGTGCTATCAATGGAGGTCCCTTTGGCCAGAAGTTGGAGGACAAAGGTTGGAGCTTTTCACCGCAAAGACCGCCACAAAAGGTGCCTATTTTCTGTGTTTTTCTCTCCCGAAAAAGCCTTGTCTTTGTGTAGGTCACCATGTCTTTTAAAGAGGGTGAAAAACCCTAAAAGCTGTGCAAAAATCCCTTTCTGCCCTTATTTTTGTCATGACATTCCTATAGGACTGGCAGAGGTGACAATGGTCCCCTAATGACATGGAATGCATATAGGTCATATTCTCTGTGGTCCCCCATTGAGGTGGCTGTAGCCAGTTGTAATGGTCCCAATCGGCTGTGGTAGCACCAACTGGCACTCTTATCAAAATATCTCTTTGTCGTTTAGCTCAGCCCAGGAGTTCTCTAGCATTGCCATGGCATTTTCTTTTTCCATCCTTCTGATAATGCCATGACAAATTGCCTCAACTTCTGTTTTGCTTTACCTGCACAACACCTCAAAAAAAACTACCTTTCCCATTAAATAGCACCTATTACCACCTCAAAATGCCAAGGCATGTCTAAATGACTATATGTAATTTCATGAACCTAAATGCAACTAAATGATCCTATATGAGCCTAAGGACACTCAATAACTTAAGTAAAAAGGCCTAAAATATAGCCTTTTTACGGAGTTATCAACCACTTGGGATATGGTGATTGCATAGGATTAATGTAAAATAGCCATACCATTGGGTGTCATAATGATTCTTGTACAATTTTCCATAAGATATCGGAATGGGCGTGAATTCCCTCTTTGTATTTTATTTATGATTTGACTTTTATGTATTTGAGGTTGCGGCTTTTGGTTGCCCTACTATCATTGAAACATGGATATTGGTATCACTTCCCTTATTATTCTTCTTACTCGCTTTTGACTCGGCTGTAGGTTCTTGGTTAAAACGCTTTTGTAAGGATTCTTCTAGCTTAGAAATTCGATCCATATTGCGGGCTAACTCTTCTCTTCTAAGTTCTTGTTGTGCTTATGCATCTTTATGTTTTTCATCCAGTTACCGACTTTCTTTTTTCCTTCTTGGGTTTTAGATTTTGAATCATCAAGGTATTTTTCAAAACTAACATACTTTACTGATCCATGAAAACTTTTATAATAGTCTAGTAAATCGCTCAAGTCCTATTCAACTTTGCTTTTCCCTTTTCTTAGCCTTTTTGTTTCCTTCTCCTAAAACTGTATCCTGAGCTTTGGTTGCTTTCTTTTATTCTCCCGTCTCAACATACACATCTCCATATCAGTGCCCCTTCTTTTAAGATCTTATTTGGTTTTCTCTAGTTTGGTTTATGAAATTTCGAACAACACATCGATCTTGCTGAGAGGCTTTCCCGATTCCTTTACTATTGCATTAGGGTTATGATTCTCCCTTCATGTTTCCAGAATCCTTTTCGGCTAGCTTCTTGGCTATCTTTTCCAGCAAGTCTTCTTATAATTGTAAAATATGTGCCCAAATGCTTAGTTTTGATTTCTCTAGTTTAGTCTCGATATCCCTCTTGAGGTTGTCATATGCTTTCTCGAGTTTCGCTAGTCTTTGTTCCATGTCATTGGCTTTGCTTCTTGTGAAATAAGGATGTTGTAGCATAGAAGACTCTAGAATTACTTCCATGATAATGCCTTTGAACATTAGAAGGATGGTAAGGAAGATGTAATATGATGTTGTATGATGCAACTAAAATGATGTAATTTACATGCAAAACAAGTGTTAAAAATATTTATAAAATGATGTTGATTTAGTACAACTTTAAAAGGAGAGCTCATTTTAGAACAAAGCTTTCTCTACATAAGGTGGGCCTTGTTTTAAATATATGATTTGGTCTTCATCTCAAAACCTTGATTTCCCTGAGGAGCGATGTTAGCTTCCTAGACCAAACTCAAAATCTTGGCTTGAATAGCCAGAGTCTATAGATATTTGGCCACCTCTCGGACTTGCTCTAAGGCTTCGATCAAACGACTCCATTTTAAAGGGATATTTCCATGTCTTAGCGACTGTGGTGATATTTTCTTATAATTTTTTCCCTTATAAAGAAGTTCACAAGTATCGAGTCTTCTCGTTGTTGGTACAAAATGTCTCGACCTATACTATCTTGACACCATCATTAGAACACATCTAGTTACCCTCCACCTTATCTAGAAAACGGTTCTATATGGCTAGTCCTCTTGAACGGTTGGACTTGTATCAATACTTTTATTAAAATTAAAAACGAAATGCAAATACAAAAAAAAAACACAACACTACAAAACGATCGTTAGTGTCGGATTAGATAATAATAAATGAAATAAAAATAAACTAGGACGCTTTATGTTGCATAAATATAAATATGACAAATATATTATGGAAATAAATAACAAAATAAATAACGGGAAAAAAAAGAGCGTAAATAAACATAACCCTCCACTCGCTTTCTTTATAAAATGCACCCTACAAGTTAACTCTCTAAACAGGCAGAAGTTCGACATGGAATTAGGGTAGGCTTTTACATCTCACTATAGGCGGTGTGGTTCTAGAAGGTACCCAAACGGTACTTACTATACTACTAAGGATAGTAAGAACGATTCGGGGGGGGTATGTTTCTCTAAGTCTATGCAGAGACGTAGGACTCACGAAGACAGAGGGAAAAATATCCCTAAAGCAATTCACCATCCTACTCGGAGGTGAAACCTCATGAAGGAGTGGTCTCATGCTCCCACTTTAGTGGATGGAGCCCGGGTCGAGAGCTCATGAAATAAGGGTCCTAAAAAGACATAAAAAACATATTAGAAAAATGTTAAAATAATTATAATAAAATAAATAAAATAAAACATGAATCATAAAATTAAATTAAATCAAATTTATATTTTTCTATTCATTAAATAAAAGGTAAATGATTTAAGGCTCGACTCTCAAAAAATAGTCCACGACGGAGTTGCCAACTATAATCATCGAAAAAATCCGGGGAGTCGCCACCAATCTTTTTGAGTGTGATTGGAACCCCTAAAATTTAACCTAACTTCTTATAGATTAAAACTTAGGGTTTACGCTACAAAAACTTGTGGCTCAAGTTAGGTTTTCGTTATTGAAATTGATGAAATCTGATAATTTAATTAAATCAAGAATAATTGAATTACTGAAAAATATAATAAATAATAATTTTAAAAATCCAACCCAAAAATTATAACATAAAATTCAAAATCTGAATAAATATTCAAAGTCCATTATAGAAAATATTAACTAAAATAAAAATAAGTCTAAAACATTGTAAACATACAAATCAACAGAAATTTTAGATTCAACAGTCCTCCAAGTACCGAGACCTAAGATAGAGTATTTGAAACAAAAAATGAGAGGATGTAAGCTAGGGAGCCTAGTGTGTCTCTAATGTGCAGATAAACAGGATCACAGAACAAAGCAGACAGATGATGTAATGTATGCATGATATGCACCTAACACCGAACACTATCAAAAGAGTAGGTTCCCCTGAACCACTCTAACTCCATCACACCAACAGAAGTGGAAATTTGATCTATAGGTAAGCCACTGAACAGAAGTGGAATTTCAAAATGAAGGTGGAGCCATTGATCAAAAGTGATAAAATCACTAAACTTCCTCGTACAAATAATCCAACCAATGCAATGATATGAATAGATACAGAGTAGGGATGCATGCCTTAAATTCTAACAGGAGGCATGCATGTTAATATCAAAATCAGATATGCAATTATTTAACTCAAAGCATGACAATATGAGATATTTTAGTAAAACACAGGGATGATGCAACCTATATGATCATAACAAAATAACAGAATCTGCACACATAGAAGTAAACAGAATGGATAAGAGAGACACACCTGTAATAGAGAGCTCAACATCGAGAATGACATCTACTGGATTCGGCTCTAACACTAGATCGAACGGGTGTAGAACCTACTAGTAATAAAAAAATATCAAAACACTACTATGCCAGTATACCGATAAGTACACGAAACTGAATTAAACCGAATACTCACGTTCCTCTTGTTTATCAATCTTCAGGACACGTACGTGAGTATTTGGTTTAATTCAGTTTCGTGTACTTATCGGTATAGTGACATAGTAGTGTTTTTGATATTTTTTATTACTCGTAGGTTCTACACCCGCTCAATCTAGTTCTAGAGCCGAGTCTAGTAGACGCCAATCTCAATGTTGAACTTTTTGTTACAGGTGTGTCTATTCCGTCCATTCTGTTTACTTCTGTGTGTACAGGTTCTGTTATTTCTGTATGATCATATAGGTTGCATCATCCCTATGTTTTACTAAAATATCTCATATTTCCATGCTTTGAGTTAAATAATTGCATATCCGATTTTGATATTAACATGCATGCCTTCTGTTAGAATTTAAAACACACATCCCAACTCTTTATCTATTCATATCATTGCATTGGTTGGATTATTTTTATGAGAAAGTTTAGAAATTTTATCACTTCTAATCAGTGGCTCCACCTTCGGGTCGAGATTCCATTTCTATTTAGTGGCTCCACCTACAGGTCGAGTTTCCACTTCTGTTAGTGTGACGGAGTTAGAGTGGTTCAGGGGAACCTACTCTTCTGATGGCGTTCGGTGTTGGATACATATCATGCATACATTACATCATTTGCTTTGCTCTGTTTGGTGACCCTGTTTATCTGCACACTAGAGACACACTAGGCTCCCTAGCTTACACTCTCTCAGTTTCTATTTCAGATACCCTGTCTTAGGCCACGATACTTGAAGGATTGTCGAATATAAAATTCCTATTGATCCGTATGTTTACAATGTTTCAGACTTATATTTATTCCAGTTAATATAACAAAAATATATTTAAAATCTAAAATTTATCCTAACAAATTTAAACTTCAAACTTTAAACTTTAAAATTGATTTTGCTCCAACTGCATATCTTCAATTTGATATTTGAAAGATTCTAAGTCATATTTCCAACACTCCTTCTTGACTTAGAAGATGTAACCTTCAGTCTTTTTTGTCGAAACTTAATCTTTTTCTTGGGAAGAACCTCAACTTGCTTATCTTTTGTTATATCTAAGGCAAAATTTTACCTTTCATTTTTATGTTGAATGTCATTGTACCTTTTTCATCTTTGATCCAACAATGTTTATCTTCAAACAAGATTTTAAATCCCTCTTTGATAAGTCGTCCAACTTAACAAATTTTGATCAATGTCAGACACAAATAAAACAATAAAAATGAGCTTTGTGCTTGTTTGTCTTTGCATAACTAATGTTATTTTGCCTTTTATTGGGATATACTAGCCATTTCCAATTTTAACTTTGAAAATATTTGTGTTATCAAGTTCTACAAAAAGATCTTGATCATATGTGATGTGATATGTGCAACCACTCTCGACATGTCAACTCTCAGGAGTATTTTTATTTGCAACACAAGTTGCAACAAAGAGTTCATCCTCCTTGTCGCATTATTCAACTGCAACATTGGTCACATCTTGTTGCTACGGAGTTTTATATATCTTTTCCTCATGTCCTTGTCTTACACATTTGTTGCAGTTCACATCTAGTCTCCACCAACATTTCTATTGAGGGTGTAGTTTTTTATAGTGAGGATATGGTGGATATAGTCTATTATTTTTTGAAATCTTCTTGTATTTATGAGCTTGAAATGCTCATTCTATGAAATTCTCTTGTTTCATGTTTCTTCTAATTTATGAAGCCTAAATAATGTTAAAAGTTCTTTCAATAAAATACTTGAAAGATCTTTATTAATCTCCAATGAAGATATAGTAGGTTCAAACTTTAAGTGTAACCAGAATCTTTTCGATAATTTTTTTACAAAGAATTTTTTACCTAACATTCTCACTGTCTGCAATTTTGACAAGTTCTTCAACGTAATCTTTTACTAACTTAAACTCTTTTATTTTTTTCATTTCGAATTCACGAAGTTAATTCATTACCTTCATGTTTTTTGTTCTTTCATTCTCTTCATATTGTTCTGTAAGATACCCCTAGATTTCTTTAGCAAAATTGAAGTGCATTACTTTCGTGAAAATTGATGGTGAAATCACAAAAAACAAACATGACTCGGTTTTAGTTTTTCTTGTCTTTTTCTCTCTATAATTCTTCATTTGAGCCACCGTTAGATTCTCCAAAAGTGGAGTAATTTCATAATCCTCTTCCACTACATCCAAGACGTCAAGAACTTTCATGTGAATAGTCTTCTTAAGAGACCATATTTGGTAATTTTGTTCGTTGAAGACTGGTGGTGTCATTGTAAAACTTGTCTATTCCTTTTTTTTAATAAGTCCCTCAAAATAAAAAAAAAAACCTTGATACCAATTGTTGGTTTTTAAGGTGTATAAAAAAGAATTACAAAGAAGAACAAGAATTATTATGTGGGAGTATGATTTTATTCAATGTGAAATGCTCAATTCTAACAAAGAGATAACAAAAATATATTTAAAATCTGAAATCTATCCTAAAAAATTTTAAATTTAAACTTTAAAAATGATTTTGCTCAAACCGCATATCTTCAATTTGATATTTGAAAGATTTTAAGTCATATTTCACCAAGTGTATTATGATAACATCCGAATGCTCGGACCCCCCCGAACTGCCTTTAACCACCGATCCCATGAATGGTAACCCCCTTGATCATTATCCATTCGTTTATATATTTATTTTTATTGTTATATTTTATTTATTTATTATATATTTTTTATTTTTATTATATTTTTATTATTTGTTTTTTTATTCATTTATTTATGTAATATTATTTATATATTATATTTATATTTAATATTTACTTGTGATCTTATTTTATATTCGAATCTGGACGAAATTCGGGTATTATAGTTTATCGATGCAAGTTTTTTCGGATTTACTCCAATATTCTCTGTGTAGCTTGTTCAAGTCAGATTTCATTTAGACTAAGTCAAAGGGGTTACACCCAAGGCATGTACTTATTAATTATAATTTATTAACTCTTATCCGTCTATCTCATTCATAAGATTCTCGTTAGAATATCATGTTAATCAAAGTAACTCAACTATGCAGGTGTCACTTTAACGCACAACAAAGACCTTAACTACCACACGATATCAACCTAACAACCAAAGATCCCTATAGATTAATACTAAAAGTAAATCACTAATTCTCAAGTTATTAGCCTTCATTTCATGTATAGTGTATTAATCTTTATATCTCAATTTTATAGTTCATTTTATGTTTTTAGACACCCTTTAGGCCTTTTACATTGAATTATAGAATCCCTGAATGCTAACACAAATTTCTTAGGCAGATTGCTCTATAAGTATCAATACTCCTACATGAGTATTAGCATGCCACACTAGCTACTGATATTCCTAGTTGAGTATCGATACTCAATAGTCATTCGAAAGACACAATCTAAAATCCGTATCAATATACCAACCCTTCGTATCTATTATAACGACCCAAATTTTAGATTCGAGTATCGTATTAACACAAAATGTTGGACTCCGACATTAGGACTTGGGTTGAGAGTTGGCTAGTTTTGGGCTTTGGTTTTGGGGCTATCTTTGGCCCAAAGTGATTCTTGATGGGCTTTTTGGTCTTTTCCCTTGTTGAAGACAAAGAGGGGGAGGAAAGTTATGAGTTCCCTACAAAAAACAGAGGGGTGAAGACAACTAGTTTCGTCTTTTGTTCTCCATCCCTCCACCACCCAAAATCATCAAGCAAAGGATCTATCTTTTAAAGTTCAAGTGAGAATCTCGTTTTGGGTCATTGAGGTAAATTGTAGAGCTGTTAGTGATCTACAAGGCAAGGTATAAATGATGTGTTTTGGTGGAAGATGGTGTTGAAGGGCTTAAAGACGCCAAAGATTCGTATCGATACAAAGGTGTTTCGATGCCCTCTTTGTAGGCATATCGATACGGTCGCGTTTCGATACCCTATATAGGTGTATCTAAAACCCTGGGAAATTTTGCCCAAGTTTTTAGGGGATGAGTTTGGGATTCTATAAATTATAATATAGGTTTCTATGGGTTAATTAAGCCATAAAATGAATATTAAAACTTGGTTTGACGATAATGACTCTATTATGATAATACATGTCGAGTCTTGGTCTTTAGCTTAGTCATAACATGTTTTGTTGTGAAGATCCTAGGTGGATCATAATTGTGTAGTTGAGTCTTGTGCGATGGAATCCAAATATCCAAAATAGTGTTGCAACACAAAGAAGGTCATCCGATGTAACATTCCGAGTGAAAGACTATTCCAAATGGAGGATCCCATGCTGTGTAGACGCAGAACTCATTCGAAGATGCTCGATGTAACATTCTGAGTATGGGATTTGGAGGATCTAGATGTTGTGTGGATGCGAGCCTCAATCCTCGGATGAAAAATCTCGATATTGTGTGGATACGGGCCGCATCCTAGAGTATGGGATCTCGATACTATATGGACTCGGGCCCTGCTCGTAGTGTAGGATCTCGATATTGTGTGGGCATGAGCCTCACTACCTTTTGTTTTGATTTTGGTTTGACATGTATATGTTGTGTGCGTTAGTATACATCTTATTATGCGATGTTTTTAGGCGATTTATGATAGCACCATCATATCATGTGATATTATATGTATTGTTTTCCTTTATTCATGACATACATGATGTTGGCCGAGTGGCGGTGTACCCACTAATCTTTTGTAGCTCAGTGTTTTGGAATGTGTTTTCGTGTGTAGGTTAGGTGAAGTTGGAACTGGAGGAGCACCATCAAAGTTAGAATTTCAGCATCGGCTTAGTGTTAAAGTACAAATCATTGATGTAGTGGGCTAGTACTTGTTGAACCCTATAATGTATTTTTGTAACTCTTGTTAATTGGGTCAATGCTTTTATATGTCTTGTAACTATTTGGAGCTTCTATTTACTATTTTGAAATACTCGTTCTATTTGGATTTTAACTTAATGGATTAGTCATGGTTTTGAATTGAAATCATTATTTTAGACTTTGTAAATGAAAAATTTTAAAATATGAGTTTTGGGTCGGATGCCCAATATGACACCGGGTTGAGGGTGTTACATCAGTACCTAGTACTAGTATGCAAAACTCCATATCAATCCTCTTATCTGTACTTATACACCTCCAATTGTGTACTAGTACTCTAAGTCATCATCAACTAATAGAATAGTAGTACCAATACTTTTCTTAATGTACCGATACCTAAACCACTATAATTCTTTTCAAGCATGAGATACCGATATACGAAAACTCATAACAACATGCCTTGTTATGCCCTTAACTAAATGGTTGTCTCTAAACGTTCCTACAAATTATTTAAAGTATAATAGATGATGTACTACTGATTATACCCATTATCAACACATAATCTTTGATTTACCATTGAAAGGATTTAAAGCTTTTAAAACATAAACTTTACAATCCATAACCATAAACCAAGTAAAGCATTCATTTTACGAGTCTCATGAAATATAAGAGTGAGAAATACATTGACCTTAACTAAAATGATTTCTGAAATGATGCACCCAACCAGATTTTTTCTTTATTGTCCCTTAATAAAGTTTTAAACTCAACGTTTACTAATTTTGAGATATTTACCTTAAAAGATAAATCTTCATATGCTGATTAAACTTCTCTTGATCACATGTTTAAGATTCTCACACAACAACAATAAATTCTTTTTTTTTTATGAAGAAGATGTAAAAGTGATGAGGAGACAAGGGTGACTTGCTCTCATTCCATAATATAGAAAAATTAAAGAAGCCTCGACCCTTGTTTTTTTTTTGTACGACAAATTTACTTAATTGTCCTTTAAAACTTTTTCTTTCACTAATCACAAGCCTAAAGTCCTAGCCCAACAACATAAAAGCCCATCAAAACAAAAACGAAGCCTAATATGAACCAATAAAACACGATCATTCAACCTTACATGAAGGTTCAAAACGCAAGTCAACGCCCAGTGCTGACTCAGAAATTTTGGGTTGTTACATTATGTTGGATTATTTATTAACCGGATACAACTATAATAAAACGATATTTGAGCCTTTTATATTTTATATTTGGGCTTTGAACTGTATAATAGATATTTAAAAGGTTTTTTGGATTGTTTTTATTTATTTAACATATATCTTTTTATTTATTATTTATAAGAAAAAAATATTATATATATATATGAACCCAAATAAAATTTAGATATTACATTATTAATATAAACATATAAAATAATATGATATTTTAAAATATATAAAAAATAATTATCATTGAAACTAAAAAAATTAATTATGCATAAGATACACATTTAAAAAATAGATTATGATAAAATAATAATTATCATAAAATTTGATGGATTTTAATATGCGAAATTCAAGAGCATTAATTTCCATTTCCTATTTGTTCAATAATTTAAAATAAAATAGATTATAAGTAGGTTTAGCAATATAAGATATGATACAAACAATTGATTCAAACGAGTGATTTCAGTGAAAAAGAAAATAATATTCATCTTTAGAGACCTAAATTTAATTTGCTTTGTTTGTAAAGTATGCATGCATTGTTAAAGTGTTAAGAATTTGTATAAATATATACTATTTTATAATCAATCACCTTTAAACTAGTTTAAAAAATATGAATTTTTTTTATTAAATAGATGTATTACTTTTTTATATCTATATTTGAACTCATATAAGATAAAATGTAGTATGACATAATTATTTTAATGCAATTAAAAAAAGCTAAAACGCATGAAAATAGTGGAGCTTAAAGGGTAATTGAATCATAAAAGTAAGGGATCGTGGTTTAATTTTATTGATTTCAAAACTAATATGATTTAAAAAGTAATTAAATACAAACGCTAGAGACCAATGCTTCAATCCATTAATTTTAAAAATACCAATGATTTAAAGAATAAATCAACTAGAAAAAATAAAAAGACCAGAGTTTAGTTTATTGATTAAAATTTGAAGAGGGACTTAAAATATAATTTAACCATAAAAGTTAAGGGCATGACCCACCATCAATTTAACTGTCACTGAAAATATTTTATATAGTTGATATTTAACTCAGAGGTAAAATATTTATTTTATATGAATTTAAACTACGATATTTGCTATAAAATATAATTATTTCTATTTAATGAAAAAATATTTTGCATATTTTTATGTTAATATTATATATATTTAAGTAGACCTGGCAAACTTGTTCCGAGAACCGAAAACTGAATCGATCCGAACAAAATGATCCCAACGTGATCCAAAACCCGAACCGAAACCGAAACCGATTCGAATTCTAGAAGAACAAATATAGACCCATAACCGATTTGATACGTAACCAATTTGACCCGAACCGATTTGATACGAGCCGATTTTCACCCGAACTGAAAGTAACCCAAAATTAATTTGCTCAAAATCGATCTAAACCGAACATCAATCCAATTTTAACTCGATAATTGAGTCAAGGTGAATAAATAATTTATTTTTACTATTGTTTATTTTTTACTATTTTAAGATGAATCCATGTATTTACAAAAATTTATTTTTACTATTTTTTATTTTAACCCGATAATTGAGTCAAAGTGAATGAATAATTTATTTTAAACACGAAATTAATAAATAATTTTTACGATTTTAATCTGAATTCATTTATTTACAAAAATGGCATTAGCCTTTAAATTACTAATACTACCTTTACTTGAATAAAAAATTTCAAAACAATTCCAATACGAAATGTCATAATCATTGAGTCCATCCTATATCATTCTTCAAAATTTTGTGACATTTTGAGGTCAAATGATTATCCAACTTTAAAATCGAAACATTTATCTTTTATAGCTTATCGCGCAAATCTTGCACTGAAAATCTGATTCTCACCATTTTTCTTATACTGATGTGAACTATTCATTTATGGAATAAAAATAATTATTAAGACAGTTATCAAATTGGCTCTTATACTTTTTCTCTTTTCACTTTTATCATCAAACAAATAAAAAAATATATTTTTACAAGAATATATGAATATATGATTAATTCTAAATATAATATACGCGATTAGATTCGTACTCAAGTCCAACTCAAACCAAATTAACACGAAAATTCAAAGATTGACCCAATTCGAATCGATCCGAACGACCCGATATGGACCTAACCTGAAAACATCCTATCCGATATTGACCTGACCCCAAAACAACCGAATTGATATTGACCCGAATCACCGATCTAATATCTGAATCGAGCCGAATTATCATATAACCAAATTAAAACCGAAACCCAAACCGACTCAATTCGAATCTAAACCAAATACAAACAAACCCGAAATGAACCGAAACGAAATCGAAACCCAAACTGAATCTAACCCGAATACAAAAAAACCCGAAATGAACCGAACCGAAACAATCCGAACCGAACGATCCATTTGTCACCTCTATATTTAAGTTTTATATCACAATTAAATATTTATTAAAGTATATAAAAAGATTCATTATGTACCTGAAGTATTTTATGATCAAAATAAATACTTTATTTTTTTTGTGAAAATTGGTGTCTAAACTAATTTTTTGTTAAAATAGATACTTAAAATATATTTTTAATCAAAATATACCATGTTAAGTTTTAATAGTCTGAATTAAAAAAATATACTTTAAATACCTATTTTGATCAAAAATATAATTTATGTGTTTTAAATATTATATTATAACCGTGTTAAAACTATATATTTTTTGAAATAGGTATTCATGTTTTTAGTGTTCAAGTATTATAAAATTTAGGGTTTAGTTTGACTATTAATTTTGGTCTCAATCTAAGGTGGACTGTGAAAGCTTGGAGGCAAGATAAAAAAGAAGATATCTAGCAGACCCTCTCAAACTCTTTTCTTTTGCTTGGAGATTTAAGAATCAACCTAAGAACTAAAATGAGATGAAGAAAATCAGACATAAATTTGGAGATAGAAGTAGAACAAAATTGAGGCTAAAGATAAGAGTTTTTATTAACAATTTTGATGCTCAAGAAAGGGATAAAAAATTCCCTTTTAACAACCAACAATTCATGAAAATGACACCGTTCCATCCTAATAACCTAAAACCAACCTCTAACGACTAAAAATAGTTCAGCACAAGCAAACAAAATTAAAGAACATAAAATAAAATAGAAATTTAAAGGATTTCAAATTAAGGTCCTAGCAAATACTTTCCTCTTAGAGAAAATCCTTGACCTCAAGGATTAAAGGATGAGAATTGCAGCTGTAACTTGTAAAGTAGCTCCCACGTTGCATCCTCGGGAAAAAATTTGACCATTCCACCAACACCTTAGTAGCAGCCCACTTTCCTCTCTTCACCATCCATCTTTCCAGTATCTTCACTGGTTCCTTAATCATAGAACCATCATTTCTAACCACCGAAAATGTAGACTAACTCACATCGCAACCTATATGCTTCTTGAGTTGTGAGAAATAAAAAATGGGATAAACCTTAGAGTGTGCGGGAAGGTCCAACTTATAAGCCACCTTACCAATCCTTTCCACAATGGTAAATGATCCAAACCATTTTGGAGCCGACTTCTAATTTCATCTTAAATAAACTGAATTTTGCCTATAAGGTTGTAATTTAAGATACACTTTATCTCCAATTTGAAACTCACAATCCAATCTCTTCTTGTCGGCTTGCTGATTCATTTTTTCTTGTGCTTGGGTCAAATAAAATTTCATTATCTTCAGAGCTGCCACTCTTTATTGGAGAGATCTATCCACTGCAGCATCCTTTGAATCTCCTTCCAAATAAGGAGGAATAGAAGCAGGATCAC
This sequence comes from Abelmoschus esculentus, assembly GCA_035048815.1. NCBI lineage: Eukaryota > Viridiplantae > Streptophyta > Magnoliopsida > Malvales > Malvaceae > Abelmoschus > Abelmoschus esculentus. The sequence goes on from JAUCBN010000003.1 coordinate 18,265,626, forward strand.
AGCCATGCAAAGCCTTGAAAGGCGTGGTTCTAACGGACGAATGGTATATGGTATTATACCATCATTCGATCACATGTAGTCAATTACTCCAATCTCCTAGTTTTTCCCTAGTCATACAGCGTAAGTATGTTTCTAAACATTGATTCACTCTTTTGGTCTGTCCATCTGTCTCGGGATGGTAAGTAGTGGATGGTGCCACACACTCCTAACTTCTTAAATAACTCTTTCCAAAAGAGACTCATGAACACTTTATCTCGGTCACACACGATATTCCTCAACAACCCATGTAATTTAAAGATATTCTTCATGAATATCCGAGCAATCTCTACTGCTTTAAATGAATGTGAAATGGCTAAAAATGATTGTATTTGGTCGAGCGATCTACTACCACCAAAATGAAAATTTTTCCTTTGGATAAAGGCAGGCCTTCTATGAAGTCCATGCTGATCGAAGTCCAAATATTTTTCGGGAATGGTAAAGGTTGAAGAAGACCTCGAGGATGATGAAGATCACTCTTGTTCTGCTAGCACACAGAGCATTCTCTTATCCAGTTTCAAATGGCCTTGCGTAATCCTTTCGAATACAAAACTGCAGTGGCTCTGTAGATTGTGGCTCTAGCTCCTGAATGTCCCCCTAATCCACTGCTATTTAAAAAATAAAGTAATTCCTTCCTTACATTCTCATCGTTGCTAATAAGTGCTTAAAAGATAATTACTTTTACACCTTTCATGGACAATAATTACTTAATCTATACCTACTTGGACTAATGCATGACTTAATGTGTGATATTTGGATATTCTGCTTTGGTGACATATAAAGATGATATTTACAGAAAATGTAAACTTTAATGCACCTTTGTGTATTTGCAGGTAGACCTGATGCTGCGATAGTATCTGATGCCGAGGTAGTTCCTGAGGTCGCGGTAGCACCTGATGAACAAGTACCGATATTGTAGGCAATCTGAAGAGAAAAATAAGGTGGACGTTTTAAGACAAGCAGCATAAGAATCGTAGCTAGAAAACGCATGGAAAGTCAAAGTCAAAGGCCACACGGGAAAAGAATCCTTGTGGGAATAAACTAGGAAATAACACAAATATCTTTTATTTGTGTACTTAACTTGTGTTTTACTCAAGTTGTATTCCTACTTTGGAAAGGTTTGCCCTAGGCCAAGCCTATATAAAGGAGGTGCCGCCCAAGAAAGAAAGAGAGTCGGACGAGAGAGAATAGTTCACCCTAGATTTTAGAGTTTTTTTTTCATTATGTTCTAAATTCTTTAAGGCTTAAGTGAAAGTTGTAGAGTATTTGTGAGAAGAAATTGAACTTTGTTTTCTTGTTTCATGCAATAAAATATCAAGGTTTGCTTATTCTTTTCCATTCATTGTTCTTGCATTCAAGCTTAGGAGAGAAGTTTGTGAGAAATCTATTTATCTAATATCGGGAGAGTTAGATTCACGAAAGGAATAAGTACGGAATTTTTCTAGTCGGAAAATACTAACTCCGCCTAGGGATAGATTAAAGTTTCAACGGCTAAAAGAAGTGTGAGATTGGTTAGTGATTACAATTGATTCACGCCGGGAGGTATCATCAAGGACTAGTCATCAATAGTTTTTCGACTTAGGGATAAGCGAAGTCATCAGAGGACACTTTGCCGAATCTTGGTAAAGTCCACCCAAGAGCAAGGGATTCCCGCGACGGACGAAAACCATCACTATCGAGGCAGTAAAACTGCAGTGTTGTCGAGGCAGTGTTGTGTGATTGCATTGGACAAAAACAAATCAATTGAATCTACAATACAACGTGTACACTTGCATTAATTGCGCAACCTATTTTACACGCAACAAGTTTTTGACGCCGTTGCTGGGGATTGACAACTAAATTTTTGTTTTCTTTATTTTCTTGCTTTTAGTTATTTTTATTTAACTTCGATTTTTACTGGTGTATGACCGGGGCAAACCCAAGAAATCCTTTGTACGAGTTAGATCCAGATATTGATCGCATGCGTCAAAGGTTCAGAAGAAAAATCCAAGTAGTTATGGCAGATAATCTAGTAGAACAAAACTTATCCGCTTTGGAAATTGAGGACTTTCGCCGCCACCACTACCGCGACATCTCACTGTTAGAGATTTCCTAGAAGAGGATTTGAACGGGTTAAATCTAAAAGTTGTGACACCAGAAATCGAAGCAGCCCACATTGAATTGAAACATGTCGTGTTTAATATGCTAAACACTATTGGATAGTTTGGTGGGTCTTTAAGTGAAGTTGCCAGACAACATCTCAAATTATTCATGGAGATCTATAATTCATTCAAAATCCAAGGAGTCCATGAAAATGTTTTGAGACTGAAATTGTTTCCCTATTCACTGAGGGATAGGGCAAAAACCTAGTTAAATAGCATTCCAGTAGGATCTATAAGATCTTGGAGTGAACTTTGTTGTGATTTTATTACAGGTTTTAATCCTAATAATTTATATGATTGTATACGTAATGAAATTACTTTTTCTCGGTAAGTAGATGATGAACCGATGTGTGAGGCATGGGAGCGATATAGGGAGCTACTACACAAGTGTCATTTGCATGGATTTCCATTCTGGACACAAGTGACAATGTTTTATAATGCTACCAATGCCCCCAACAAGGATGATGTTAGATGCCTCTGCCAATAGGACACTCCTTGACAAACAACCGGAGGAAGCTATAGAAATTTTGAGCAAACTCGCAAAGAATGACTTTCAATTTCCTATATCTAGGCAAGGAGGAGTAAGACGACAAGCCACAGTGAATGAGTTAGAAACATCCAATTCAGTGGTAGAACAATTGACTTCTCTTACTAAGATGGTTCAGAATATGCAAATGCAGCATAATAACTATGAGGTTAAGGCAATAGATTCTTTCTGTAATTTATGTGGAGGTAACCATAGCTCTTCTGAATGCATGCAAAATAAAGAATCTAGTCTTTATATGGGAAACTACAATCGGAACAACATGATGTCTACTACATATAATCCGGCATAGAAAAGGCATCCCAATTTCTCATGGAGTAATCCTAACAATGCTTTGAATCCAACTACTCAACCCTCAGGTTTCCAGCAACCAATGCATATGCAACATCCACTGCAGCAGCAGATACAACAACTAATGCCACAACAGTAGATGCATCAGCAGCAACCTACAAGTTCATTGAAAAATTCTCTTAAGGCCTTTATGATGAAAACAGAATCATACATGGCAGAGAATAATAACTTTATTAAGAGAACTGATGCATTCATAAACAGAACTGAGATGAGGTTGCAAAACCAAGAGACAACTATTAAAGCGTTGGAAACCCAAGTTGGGCAGTTTGCTCAAAATCTGAACACTAGACCACAAGGAGGATTACCAGCAATACTGAAGTTGCTAAGTCAATGGGTCATGAGCAATGTAAGGCAATCACTACTAGGAGTGACCTACAATTTAAGGAGATATTAGGCAGTCAAGCAGACAAAGTCCCACTAGTTGAACAAGAAGAATCAGATAAAGAGGATTTAGATGCTGAACTAAGTGATCATGCCACAACAATCCTAGAAAAGGGCACTACCTCGGTAGAGAAATCGACAATCCCTCGACAAGCCGCCGAGACAACAAAAGAACCAGTGGTACCAAGTATTAAATTCCATATTAATGAGACACTAGAGGAGATGCGACCCCCACCACCTTTCCCACAGAGGTTGAAAAAACAGAAGCAGGACTATCAGTTTAAAAAGTTCTTAGACATCTTGAAGCAAGTCCACATTAATTTGCCATTAGTTAAGGCAATATAAAAGATGCCAAATTATGCCAAATTTTTAAAAGACATTGTGTCCAAAAGAAGAAGGCTTGGTAAGTTTGAAACTGTTGCCGCAACCGAAGGATGCATGGTAATGCTTCATAACCATATGCCCCTCAATTTCAAAGATCCTGGATGTTTTACTATACCATGTGCAATAGGAAACCATTATGAAGGAAAGACCCTATGTGAACTTGGAGCAAGCATAAATTTGATACCGAAATCAATCTTCTAAAAGATTGGAATAGGAAGGGCAAAACCTACAATTGTGATGCTCCAATTAGCAGATAGATTGTATGTGCAACCTGAAAGAAAGATCGAGGACATATTGGTAAGGGTGGATAAATTTATTTTCCCAACTGACTTTCTTGTTCTTAATTGTGAAATAGATGAAAATGCACCAATCATCTTGGGGAGACCTTTTCTAGCCACTGGACATACTCTTGTAGATGTGGAAAAAGAGAAATGACAATGAGGGTTAACGACCAACAAGTCAAACTCAATGCTTTCCTTATTTTGAAAAGACATGATAATCTAGAGGAGTGTCAGGTTATGTACAATACAGATGCAGATAGCGCAATACCCTATCTCAGCAACCACTGCCTCAGCAACAATCTTGACAATATATCACAGATCTGCCTCGGCAGTAATATTGATGATTGTTTCAGCAGAGTATTGGACAATGTTGAAACACCAGAGGTGGAGGAAGCCAATAGGACATCACACTTTCCAGGCAAACTCAGGTCCAGATGGTCAGAAACACATAATGCAGTAAAAATCAAATCACAAAGGGATGAACATGAATTCAAAGTGAATGGCCAACGGTTGAAGCATGATTCTAGCCAACACGAGATGAGGACTATAGAAACCTTCACTTTAGGAGATGCACTTGCATGCACTCTTATCGTGAATTAATCTTTTTATCTTATTTTTATTTTTACGATTAGTTTTAGTTTAGAATTAATTTAATTTTTTTATCATGTTTTTTTAATTATTTTTCTTGTTGGTGTTTATTTTTAGGACAAGAATCAAGAATGAAGGAGAAGACATTCATAACAGCAAAGCCTCTGCCATGGCAATGCACAGTATCAGGACCGCAGCAATCCTCAACGGGTAGAATAACCTAACGGCTAGTTCAGCGTAATTTCTACCGCGACAGTAAATGCTAACGGCTACAAAATGGCTAGTTGGTTCAAGACGGCTAAAAGGTCGAGGCCTATATAAACACCTTCTCCCTTTTGAACTATTCAATCTTGCATTCTTGAATCTATAGAAATTATTTGCTTAATCTCTCTCTTGCATTATTCTTCGCTTATCTCCAAGCTCTCTTAACACTTTTAGAAACTCTCCAAGATCATCACTCTACTTATCCATGACAACATACAACAGATTCGCACCCGCCGTTGTTGAAGAATGCTTCAACAAATCTTTCATTGCTAGGCAATTATGGGAGGAACATGGATTCCAGCATTCCGATGAGGAGAACTATGGCATCGAGCATTACTTGTTCGATAAAATAAAGTACCAAGAATGACAAATCTTTTGCTTGCAACCTGTCCTGGCCAATACAATAATTGTGCGAGAATTTTATGTGCACGTGCCGAGCAAAGATTCCCTGTTTGTCCATTACCGAGGCAGGCCGGTTTGACTTGATGCCGAAACAATCAATCTGTTCTACGACCTCCACCCTGCTCGTGATAATCATTCAACATTTATGAAGGACATCAGCAACGAAGACTACGAATTGATCAGGGACGATCTCTTCTACGACAACATCAATTGGGAAACCGGAGCCCACAAAGGTTTGGTGGCATGGTAGAACCTAAGGCCCGAGGCAAAGTTATGGAACACGTTTGTAAAAGGACGCTTAATCCCCACATCCCACAACAGCACTATCGACCGAAGAAGATTGGTTCTCATCCAATCAATCATCAACAAACAAATCACCGTGGGAGAGCTGATCCTAAGGGAAATCTTTGAGTACGGTAAGAAGGACAAAGGACTATTATATTTTCCATGTTTAATCACGGGTATTTGCACTGCTGTAGGTGTACCAGTGGCGGATACGGACGAATTCACTGCCCAAAGACGAGGATGGACAAGAGATTCTACCACAAGGTCATATAAATAACCCAGGAAGAACCAGTCCAAGCAACTCCACAATCTTACACTATTGATACAACTGTCGAGGTCCAGTATACGACAGACATACCTACTACTGCCCATAGCACTGCCGCGGTAGATCCCTACTAGGAAGTAATTCAGAGGATGACAACCATGAACCTAAGACAGCAAAGGTACATGGAGTACCAGAGGGATTTTAACACATCACTAGCCCAGATGATGCTCAACAATTTTCCAAGCCAAGGGGTGCAGTTTCCAGAATTCCCCCTAACATATTTTTCACAACTACACCATACACCAAGACCAATCTCTCTCTAGGAGGACCGCGACCATTCTTCCCTACTGGACCACAACAACTATTCTATGCTACTGGCCCATCTTAGCCAGCAGAGCCCGTCGTGGAATCCTCAGCCAGTCGAAGGTTATCCAAACGGAGAGTAGTCTTCAGCACTCCACCAAGATCGCCTATCATCATGGGGAGTCTCTCGGCAGAGATAGATGCTTACATGCAGCAAACTCCAACCGTTGTCGAGCCAGTCACTCAACATGCCTAGGCAGACGCAATGAATGTTGAAGACAAGGAAGGGACAACAATAATTCCCACTAAAGAAATTGTCGAAGAAGAAGTAGAAGCTCCATTGTAAAGGACATCACCTAAAAGAGTTCAGACGTCCCGACAAGCAAAAACTCAACCATCACCAGCACAAGAATCAAAAATGAAACAATCGACAGTAAGGCCTCGAAAACTGATCGTCACTAGAAGTTCTTCGGAGTCTATTTATTTTCTATACCTTTATGCTGCTTTTATATCTTTACTTGTTAATTTTCATGTTTTGTTTCCCACTGTGTTCCCTGGTTATAAGCATTGAGGATAATGCCGGTTCGAGTTTGAGGGTGTAGATTCACTGCCGAGGCATTTCACTACCGCGGCATTTCACTTCCGCGGCCTTGCCATGAAAGGAAGTAGTTAAGTTGTTTCTACAAAAAAAAATTTATGTCCACCACCTTACTTGAAATATTTTTCATACTTTTACACTGCTCTACATCAATATTGCCTTAGTTTATTCTTTTTAGGCAATAGAAATTTTTCTCCTTACCATGATTAGGTCCTGTTTAAAAGGCCTAACTTTAGGATACTTAAGGAAGAAAATTTAGAAGCTTGCTATAAGATTGATCCTAAAATACTTTTGTGACTTATTTGATTACAGGAATTCTTTTAATGAACTCAGGTGATAAAGGCTTAGATTTTTGGGAATGTAACTAGAGGTGCCTATCACCGGCTCTAGGATTCACTCTTCTTCATGCTAGAGATTCCCGAAATTGGCTCTAGTATGCTAAAAAATATATATCTTGATGAGAAAACACAATCCTTGAGGTTCTCGAAATTGGATAAAGTAATTGTTGTTATAAGAAGAGAACATTAATTCCATGTCTACTTATCTTGAACTTAGAGTTTGTCTAAGAAAACCTTTAATCAAACCTGTCCACAAAAACTCATACACTCACAAAATCTTATAGCTTGATTCCATTTAATTCCTTGGGTAACCGAAAGGTTAAGGCTTAAGAATAGGCTTAGTCATGGTAGGGAGAATAGATGAAAATGTAAGACCAATAGAGAATAAGGTTTGGCAATTTGATGGTTTGCATTGCTTGAGGACAAGCAATAGTTCGAGTTTAGGAGTGTGATAAGTGCTCAAAAGATTATCACTTTTACACCTTTCATTGACGATAATTACTTAATCTATACCTACTTGGACTAATGCATGACCTTAATATATGATATTTGAATATTCTGCTTTGGTGACATATAAAGATGATATTTATAGAAAATGTAAGCTTTAATGCACCTTTATGCAATTGCAGTTAGACCTGATGCTGCGATAGTAGCTGAGGTCGAGGCAATACCTGAGGCTGAGGTTGTACCTGAGGCCGCGGCAGCACCTGATGAACAAGTACCGATATTGTAGGCGATCTGAAGAGAAAAATAAGGTGGACGTTTTAAGACAAGCAGCATAAGAATCGGAGCTGGGAAACGCATGTAAAGTCAAAGTCAAAGTCCAGGTGGGAAAAGAATCCTTGTGGGAATAAACTAGGAAATAAAACAAATATATTTTATTTATGTACTTAACTTGTGTTTTACTTGAAGTTGTATTCCTACTTTGGAAAGGTTTGCCCTAGACAAAGCCTATATAAAGGAGGTGTCGTCCAAGGAAGAAAGAGAGTCGGACGAGAGAGAATAGTTCACCCTAGATTTTAGAGTTTTCTTTGTTTTCGTTATGTTCTAAATTCTTTAAGGCTTAGGTGTAAGTTGTAGAGTATTTGTGAGAAGATATTGAACTTTGTTTTCTTATTTAATGCAATAAAATATCAAGGTTTTCTTATTCTTTTCCATTCATTGTTCTTGCATTCAAGCTCGGGAGAGAAATTTGTGAGAGATCTATTTATCTAATATCGGGAGAGTTAGATTCACGAAAAGAATAAGTACGATATTTTTCTAGTCTGAAAATACTAACTCGGCCTAGGAATGGGTTAGAATTTCAGTGGCTAAAAATAGTGTAAGATTGGTTGGTGGTTATAATTGATTCACGCCGGGAGGTATCATCAAGGACTAGTCATCAACAGTACGTCGACTTAGGGATAAGCGAAATCATCAGAGGACACTTTGTCAAATCTTGGTAAAGTCTACCCAAGAGAAAGTGATTGTTGTGGTGGACGAAAACCATCATTGTCGAGGCAGAAAAACTGCAGTGCTGCCGAGGCAGTGTTGTGTGATTGCATTGGATGAAAACAAATCAATTGAATCCACAATACAACACAACTAGATCCTGACCATTTTCTAAATCTGTTTCTTTTCTCTTTATTTAGCCTTCTTTATTATTCAAGTTGTTTAGTTTGCTTCAGAACACCCAAATTCACTTGTGTCTTTATTTTATTTATTTTGCAGAGCAAGAAGACGAAAGAAAACATATTAAGTACACCAATCCCTTTGGAGACGATATTCGATATACTTATCACTTTATTACTTGCGACGTGTACACTTGTACTAATTGCGCAACCTATTTTACTAGCAACAGTTGCCCAAGACCAATTTCCCTTTTCATCGAAGGAATTTTCCATCCCAAGTGTATTTGGTATGTGCATCCGAGTTCCCCTGTAATTCAGTAATAATCGCCTGGTCCCAATCATTATTTTGCAAGGAGTCTTCTATTTTTTTCAACTAGGACACATTCCCACTGGTAACCGAGAAAGTAAAACAAATGTAAAAATTAGGATTCCTCGAAAGAACATCTGCGACCTTGTTCTAAGCTCCACTTCTATATACCACTTCAAAATCGTAACTCAATATTTTGACCACCCATTTTTGTTGGGAGGGAGTAACAGCTTGCTTGTCCATCAAGATTTTCAAACTTTGATGGTCGGTCTTAATCTTGAAATTCTTCCCAAGATGGTAAGGAGACCATTTTTAACGGCTAGTAGAGCTGCTAGCATTTTTTTCTCGTAGATGAACAATCCTTGGTACCATACTCCAAGACCCTTACTGAAGAAAGGCAAAAGGTTTACCCTTTTGGACCAAAATAGCACTTACCCAAATGCCGAGACCTCAATTTCCACCACAAATTCTTCCTAAAAATCAGGCAAGGATAATACTATAGCCAATTGGAGAGCTTTCTTAAGTAATTCAAATGCCTCCTGTTCGACAACCTCCCACTTCTAAGCCATTTTCTTGAGTAAATCAGTTAAAGCTCGGGCTATGTTACCATACCCTCGAATGAACTTTCGGTAATAACCCGAGAGTCCCAAGAACCCTTTCAACTCCCTAATAGTTTTAGGAATAGGTCAATCCTTGATGCATCAAACCTTAGAATCCTTCATAGCAATCTGCCCCTTCGAAATAATATACCCCAAATAGCTAACTGATGCAGCTCCAAAATCACACTTAGATTGCTTTACAGAGAGCTGATTTGCCTTCAAAATTCCCAGCACCACTCTTAAATGTTCCAAATGTTTCTCCCAACTATCCGAGTACACCAAAATTTCATCCAAAAATACTAAGACATATTTCCGAAGCTACTTTTTAAATAATTGGTTCATCAATCCTTGAAACGTAGCCGAGGCGTTAGTCAATCTGAATGGCATCACTACAAACTTGTAGTGACCTATATGAGTACAAAAAGTTATTTTGAGAATGTCTAGTTTCCAAACTCGGATTTGATGGTAACTCGAGCGTAAATCCAACTTAGAAAACACCTTTGCTTTACAAATTTCATCTAACAACTCCTCGATTATAGGCATTGCGAACTTGTCTTTCTGGGTAATTTGGTTTAATTTCCTATAATCGATAAACATATGCCATAAACCACCTTTCTTCTTTACCATGACCACAAGAGAGGCGAAAGGACTATTGTTGTCACGAATTATTCTCGACTTCAAGAGCTCTTGTGCCAGCTTTTCAATTTCGTCTTTCTCGTATGCAGGGTAACAATAGGGACTTATTTTAACCACTGAATTCTCATCCATCAAAGGTATACGCTGGTCATGTCCCATTTTTGTTGGGATCTTCAAAAATTCATTGAAATTCTATCAACAAGTCATGCAGCTCTCTTGGAATTTCTGTGTTCTTTTCCTAGCTGACAATTCAATATTTAATAACCACAAACAAGTTGTAAAAGGGTTGGCTCCTCCTATAAGTAATTTTGAACAAGCTTTTAAGGATACCCAAGTTACCGATTCTAGATGTATGCCTTCTGTTAGAGTATGCCCAAAGACCAATCATATGATGATTGTAAGGATACTTTTATTTATCAATTTTATTGAATAAAGGCATTACCATTGTTATTTTCAGATATATGTGTCAATAACTGAGAAACAATAAGATCCATATAATAATATATGTATTATTATTAAAAGATCCTTAGTCGAGTATTACTATGGGTATGGACAATAATAATACGCTTAAAACTAACATATGATTAATTGATGACAATGAATTATCATTGACAAAGAGATGTCAGAATTAATACATGAATATATTAGTAGAGAATAATATATTGGATTGACCCACTATGAGCATATTTCTTGGATTATTATGTGACGATCACGATTTTTTTCATAGTGACAACTATATGTATGATCCTTAGACTTGAGATTATTACTATCTCAACATATGTTGTTTTATGTTTTGATGCAGTTAAACGTGTCTCGTAATTAGTTACACTATTAAAACTAACATTGGACCTATTACAATGTATGTAGTGAGATGTGAATGATCAAAATAGGATTTGTCCTTCCTACATAATAGGAAAATATATCAAAAGCCACTTGATTGATCGAGACTAGAAATGCATGGCCATGCTTGAATACGTTGATATGACATATCACAAATTATTCATTAAAAGTAGTCTACTCTAGATATCAAGAAACATTAAAATAGGCTATACAAGTGTGACTATTCCAAGACTTGTGTCTATTAAAGATATAAAATGAAAAAAGGATATAATACATTAAGATAGTTGGTCACGTGCATGATACATCGAATCATGATATATCGAATCATGATATCATGTAACTTAGATGACAATAATATATTGCTAGATGTCACTCATTGTTTATAATATTAGAATTGTTCTAATACTATTACTAACGTTACAATGAGCCTACGGGGTCACACCCAATGGTTGAAAATGGGTAAAAATATATATAAGTATAAATAGATTATATTTAATCCCGAATTTTGAATAAAGGATATAATTAAAGTAATTATATCCCTTTTAAATTCGAATTAAATATAGATTCTAAAATTTAAGGAAATAATTAAAGTAATTATTTCCCATAAACAAATTCGGATTAAAACTCTTATGCCTAGGGTTACACCTATATAAAGGATCCTTGGTCTAGCAGCCACAATAGAGAATTCCGAATTCCAAACCCTAAAATCAAGAAAAACAGTTTTTTGAGATGCTCTCTCTCAACCGGGTGAACTAAGTAGAGGCCGAGATGATATTCGTGGAGGCTAAAGATTCGATTATTGAACGATCGTAACTATAGAAGATCCCATTGTTGTCTTTTTTATTTATCAACGGAACCAATATAACTTATCACATCTCTTCCTACCGATTTCGGATTAAATGTAAATAGATCACTGGAAAGACCATCCTAATTTTGTTTCGCTGCGTCGTGGGGTGTACCGGCGGTCCCAACAAACTTCACCATGCAATTCTCATGCTGGAATTCCATGGTAAGATTCGAAAAATTCCAATGAATTGGTCCCAAGGTACTTAACCACTGAATGCCCAAAACCAAATCACTACTCTTCAGAGGCAAAACCAATAAATCTGTAGTGAAATTCTGATTCTGCACCTTCCATTGCACTTTGTGGCATGCCCCTATAATCTCCAAAAGTCCTTCATCCGCTACCAAAACTTTCGAAGGAATTCCTCTGTCCACCTTTAACTCAAGTTTCTTGACTGTTGACAAACTCACAAAATTGTGAGTACTACCCGAATCCAACAAAGGTATGAATTCTTACCCTCTGATATTTACCCTAAGTCGCATGGTTTCCCAAGATGATATACCCCAGCGAGCTTGTAAGGAAATCATGTGAACCTCAGCTTTAGAAATTTCTAGATTTTCCTCGTAATCCAGAAACTCCTCAACCTTCCCTTCTTCCTCTACGCCCTCAATGGTGATCTGAAATACTTGAGACTTGGCACATCGATGACCCTGAACATATTTGGCGGCACACCAAAAACAGAGATCCTTTTTTCTTCTATCTTCAATCTCAACAGGGGAAATGAACTTGTTGATTCGAGATGGAGTCACAGAAAGTTTGCTCGAAGTTGGGCTAGTAGCTCCCGGCGAATTACTTCGAGAATTGAAAGGAAGAGCACTGACCATAGGTTTTCCCATACTTCCAATACCTCGAGAAGGAATAGATAATACAAATGGAGATGTATAACGAGGTGGTACACTAGGGTCTTTCTTACTCTGACAAAAATAGTTTCCAGATGTCGAGCCATGTGAAAAGCTTCATTTAAAGAATTAGGCTTCAATAATTTCAAAAATTGACTGATTTCTAACCTCAAATGATTCTTGAATAGGCTCAAAGCATAGTCGTCTAGCAATTTGACTTGATTCAATAACACCACGAACTCTTCATAGTATTGATCCATCATTCCAGATTGTTGAAGATCGATGATTTTGGCAAATGGGTCCTCAAATCCCTTAGGGGCGAATCGATTGCAAAGAATTGAAGATATTTCCCCCACGAAAGCTGATTGAACACTAAAATGTTTTGATCTACCAGTTGATGCCACTGAAGCGCGTTCCCCTCCAAATGAAGCGTGAGATTGATTCACGTCGGCTAAAAGAAGTGTGAGATTGGTTGATGATTATAATTGATGATGATTATAATTGATTCACGTCGGAAGGTGTCATCAAGGACTGGTCATCAACAACACTTTAACTTAGGGATAAGCGGAGTCATCTAAGGATACTTTGCCGAATTTTTGTAAAGTCCATACAAGAGCAAGGGATTGTCGCAGCGGGAGAGTACCTTCACTATCGAGGCAATAATCTGCAGTTCTGCCGAGACAGTGTTATACGATTGCATTGGATAGAAATAAGTCAATTAAATCCACTATACAACACAACTAGATCCTGACCACTTTCTTTATTCAATTTTTCTATCTCTAATTAGTTTTCCTTATTAGTTCTGCCGAGACAGTGTTATACGATTGCATTGGATAGAAACAAGTCAATTAAATCCACTATACAGCACAACTAGATCCTGACCACTTTCTTTATTCAATTTTTCTATCTCTAATTAGTTTTCCTTATTAGTTTAATCAAACCCAATTCACTTGTGTTCTTTATTTTATTTCTTTTTTAGAGCAAGAAGACTAAAAGAAGCATATTGAGTAGACCAATCCCTGTAGAGACGATACACGATTTACTTATCATTTTATTACTTGTGACGTGTTCACTTGCACTAAATTGCGCATATTTGGCACGCATCAAGAAGCTTCAACATAAACAAGAAGAGGTCTTTAGGGCTAGGATTGTGGGGGGAGTCCTTTTATCCCTAAATATTCTTTTATTATTTGATTAATAATCTTGGACAGACTGCTTTTAGGGGGATTATTCTTTCATGTCTACTATGTGGGGAAACTGTGATTGAATGTGGCTTTGTTCGACAGTTTTGGAGATGGTCTTTGGACACTGTAACCTGTAATTTGCACGTAGGGAGTGGACTGAGATGCAAGTTTGGATGTAGTTGAGGGGAATGTGCAAGATCTTGTTGGAAGACATCTTGAGACTTGTTTGGGGTTGCATAAATTACTTAGTTTGGCAAGAAAGAAACCTGAGATTGCATGGACATGTCCCTTAGACGATTGATGCTCTATTTTTGCATGTTAAGAAAGATACCAGAAAGAAATTGACAAGAAATTATATCGTGGGTCATTTCTATCTATGAGACTAATTGATCAAATGCATTCATTAAATTAATTTTTCTAGCCCATCTTTCATATGGTAAAAATTGTTTTTAAACTTAATTTACTGTAAATATTAGTGAAGATTCACTCGGTAAAAAAGATGAGTTAAAAAATTAATTAAATTAATGCATTTGATTGATTAGTAATACGAATAAAGTAGCGAGAATGACCCATGATATAAGTTTTTGAGTTGAAGGGTATAAAAAAATTATAATTTTTTTATTTTTTTGGTAGATAAATTAGGTTTGATTTAATTGTTTAGTTCTTTGTGTAGTCTTTGATGGTTGTATTGGATGGTTTTATTGATGGTTTTAGTGTTATAAATATCTTTATTTGTAGTGAATATCCATATATTAAATGAAACTTTAATGAGCTTTATTATTAGGTTTAATACCCATTAGAATTAGAGTTTCTACCTTATACCTATAAATATGGATTTTGGAAAAAACACTGTACACAATCCTACTTTGAGAATATAATACAAGTCTCTCTTTTTTTCTTTCATCCTTGATCATTTATTTTGTTCTTACTCTTTATTTTATTCACAACACGTTATCAGAACGAGACTCTAACCAACGGAGGTGTTTGTCGTTCGAATCTTAAAGGAGTTATTGAAAAGAATTTGATACTAGCAATAATCAAAGATAAGTTTTTCTCCTTCAATTTATTCTAATCATCGATTTATATTTCTTTCTTGATTTTTGACTTTATTTTAAATTTTTAAAAAATCTTTGATTGTTTGGTGTTTGTGTAGCCATAGAGTTGCTCAATTACCATGGTTCTTGTCGATAATTCTCGAAAAAGATTTGAACAAGATATTAGTTACTAAATCTACCAAATATTCAACTTAGCTCGGAAAGCATGATATATTTTACTTATTTATTTCGATATAATGGATAATTAATTATTCTCAATTTAAGGGTTTTTTTCAAAGCGCGAATTTATCATATATTTAAAATAAAATGACATATACGAGTAATGTTTTGTATATATTTACTTTGAGATTTTTTGACTTTAGTTATGATCAATATTGTTTATTTTATTTTAATGATGAAAGTTTATGTTTTTAATTATGTTTTAAGTATTACATGATATTGGAACAAATATTTAACCATTAATTAATTAATATGTTATCTGTTATGTTGGTTTAATCAGAGTATATTGGTTGGACACACCATTTTACGAGGCAATCTCTTGCTCTTGGGTAGAGGCATCAAAGTTCAGCGAAGTGTCCGTAGTTGACTCCGCTTATCGCTAAGTCAGAGCGTTGTTGAAGACTGGTCCTTGATGATATCTCTCAGTGTAAATCAACGATAACCACCAACCAATCCAACACTTCTATTAGCTGCTGAAACTCTTAACCTATCTTTAGGCCGAGTTAGTGTCTACAACACCGTACTTTCCCTTTCGTGAATCTACACCTCTCGATGCTAGATAAATATATTACTTACAAACTTCTCTCTCGAGCTTGAATGCAATAACAAGGAATGGTAATAGGATAAGCAAACTTTGATATTATTATTGTATTAGAACAAAGAAACAATAAACAATCTCCTCTCACTAATATCTACAACCTTCACCTATCCCTAAGAAATTTAGAACATAATGTCGATAGGTACAATTCTTAGGGGGAAGAGTTTCTCTAAAATTGGATCTCTCAATAATGTGGTCAGCTAGGGTATATATAGTTTTAACCTAGGGCAAACCTTTCCTAAATTGACTATAACTTGTAGTAAGGAACAAGTCTTCTACATAAGATATGATATTTCCAAGTTTGCCGCCTTCTAGAAGGATTTTCCCGTTTGGTCTTTGACTTGGGCTTTTAGTGCGCTAGCCTGGTCCAATTGGTGTGCTACATCTTCCAAAATGTTCTTTATATTTTATCTTTTATTACGCCTACGATATCGATGTTGCCACTCTGGATGCTGTCGCGGCCTTATCCTCGGCCTCGGCCTCAACACTGTTGTACTCCTGCCTCAGCCCTGGATATCCCTACATGTACAAAATATGTAATAATGTCTGCATTCTCTATAAATATTGACTTTATAAGTAGTGATAACGGAATATCCAATATTGTGCAAAGAGTCCATATTTCAGCTCAAGTTGGTGTATAATAGATACATAAAGTACCATGAGAAGGGTAATAAATAACTGCCTTTTAGGTACTCATCAAATACCCCTAAACACGAACTATTGCTTGTCCTCAAGCAATACAACATCAAATTGTCGAACCTTACTCCCCTTTGGTCTTACTTTTCCATCTATTCTCCCCACCATGGTCATGTCTATCTCTTCATTTTAGCCACTAGTTTACTCAAGGACTTTTACTAAGAAACAAGCTGTAAGGCTAGGTGAGTGTGTGCGTTTTATGAACAAGGTTGTTTCAAGTCTTTCTTAGATAAACTCTAAGTTCAAGACAAATAGAATTTTGGATTAAAGCTATCTCCTTAAAACAAAAAGTTTTGAGCCAATTTTGGGCACCTCAAGATATGTGTTTTCTCAATTTTATTTTATTTTATTTTTTCTTATTAACCACCTATTTGGCATACTAGAGCCAGTTTCGAGCACCTCTAGCATGAAGGAGGACAAAACTAGAGCCAGTGATAGGCACCTCTAGTTATTTTTCCAAAAGGTTCTAAATTCTTATCACCGAAGTTTATTAAAAGAATTCCTAAATCAAGCAAGTCCAAAAAGTATTTCTTTGTTTTCTAACCCTAAAGCAAGCTTCTAAGTTTTATTCCATGAGTATCCTATGGTTATCCCTTCAAAACAGAACTTGGCCATGGTAAGGAGAGAGATTTCTATAGCTTTAAAAGAGTAAACTAAAAAGCAAAGCTGATATAGAGCAGTGCAAGATTAAAAACAATAATTCAATAAAAGAGAATATTGCAAAAAAAATTAGAAAAAAAAATTACTCCCTTTTTATGGTAATGCCGCGACAGTGGACTGCCTCGACAGTGCTTCTGCACCTACAATACCCCAAACTCAAACCGAGCATTGTCCTCAATGCTCAAATCACACAGCAGATAAAATTAATAAAACAAGTAAAGATAGTAAAGGGGGAGTTTCTTGGAAAGATTCTGAGAAAAATAAGAGAGTTTTGAGATTGTAACGAATATAACAAGAGAGAGTTTGAGTAAACAATTCTAAAGAAACAAGAATGCAAGAGTGAATAGTTCAAGAGAAAGAAGGTGCTTATATAGGCCTTGGCTATGTAGCCGTTTGAACTACTAGCCCTTTGGTCTTTACTGTCATTTGCATTTACTGCCGCGGCAAGAATCTCGGTAGACTAGCTGTTACCCTGTTCTGCCCGTTTGGACTATTGTAGCTCTGACACTATGCACTGCCACGGCAACAGACTTCTTGCTGTGAACTACTTCTCTGTTATTCCTGCTTTATTATACTAACCTAAAAATATAAACATCAAGAAACATTCAAGTAATGAGAAGATAATTATTTCTAAATACCATAATTAAGGGAATTCATGAAAATACCAAATAAAATAAAAGAGAAAATTAATATAAAATAAGAATATAAAGAAAACTTATGGAGAGTCATTTCCGATATTTCTTATAGTCCATCTGCACCCTCCATCGAGTGACAATTCTGCCCAAAAAGGATTGGGCCATAACGAATACGGATAGTCCCCTTTGTATTATCATGGTGGAGGTATCTTTCTTTCGTTTTCTCTTATAATCCATGCATGTCCTCCATCTTGATATTGTTTCTGAAGGCAAAAATAAATTGTTAGAAAAAATTATATCAACATCCAACCACTTAATTACCTCATTGTCATTAACTTCTATCATAGTTGGATATAGCCTTCGTTGTTGTAGCAATTGCTGTGATAGCCAATTGTCATGGTAATCTTTTGCCAAAATTCGGTGTAAGTCAAGTGAAGAACCATCTTTCTTGAAGTCTTCAAGAATCAACCCACATTGTTTCTTATGCTTCTCAGTAATCTCCATTAATAGAGACTTTGGCTTTGAACTAATATTAGATAGAATTACCATAGAAATATCATCTTCCAAACAATCATATCCTATTTGTGATGACTTCAAATCTTGTAACATTGACTCCTCGAAATATACCTACAACGGAAGAGATGAGTTTTTAAAGAATTCAAAAAGTTCATTCAGTACCATCTCATTTTCCATTATTACAGCATTGCCATCTTGTTGATCGAACATGTCTTCATGTAACTACCTCGACAGCTGTGAGTGAGAGTAATCCTCAGCTTCCTTTTTCAGCATCATTGCTGCCGTAACATCCTGAGAATCAGACTCCTCAAAATTTTCTAGAGTATTACTCTCATCGGCCTCGTTGAATGGTATCGTGACATGGCCCTGTTCAGGCTTCTCTACTGTCGCGGCAGGACTCTCGATAGACTCATCCACTGTTTGGCAGTCTTTCTCATCAACATGTTCTGGACTCAGAGGTTCCGGAATTTCCTCTTTGTCCTCTAGTGTTGGGATTTCAGTATCCCCAAGGATTGATTGTTGGGTTATGTTATCCCTGGCATGTAATTGATTTTCGGAATCCCTCAAGGGTGCATCCAATCTAGCTATATGTGCATCCATGAACCTTGATTGCTCTGTCATAAATTCTTCAATTCTAGCCATTGATGATTTCAATGTTTCATCAAGTGAATTTGGATACTCTTGAGAAGAATTATATTGCCATGGCATATCTGTAAAATCAACAAAATTGTCATGATAAAAAACAATTGAGCGTTTTGATCATTCCATAAAGGATTTTGTTGTTGGTTCCATCTACGGTCCTCTTTGTGGTCATAGGTTCCAGTACCGTATGGGCAATTGCTAACTAAATGATCATCTCCGTAATTGAAACAAAAATTTGCCCAGGCAGAAACTTGTTGGGTTGCTCTTGGTTGGCATAGATAATCATCAATTAATCTAGGAAATTCTTGATTGGCTCGATTCATATCTTCCAACATCAACTCCCAAATAGATTTACTTCTTTCTCCTTGCATTTTGAACCTTCAACTTGAAACATACCTATAAACCCCTTTTTTAAGAAAAAGAAAAAAATATGTTAGTAAAAATAATAAATAAAGAAGGCAAGAAAATTAAAAAAGACAAAATTTAGTTATCAATCCCCGGCAACGGCGCCAAAAACTTGATGCGTGTAATAAAAGCGTAATTGAGTGCAAGTGTACACGTCGTCAAGTAATAAACTGATAAGTATATCGTGTATCGTCTCCACAGGGATTGGTATACGTAATATGTCTCCCCTTGTTCCCTTGCTCCTGAAAAATAAAGTAAAAACATAGATAAGTGGATTTATTTAACTAACTAAATAATTAAATAACAAAACATAAAATAAAAGATTGAGAACGATATAGAGAAAGTAGGTAAGATCCATCTACGTCAATTAGTGGATTCGATTGATCTTCTTCTTGTCCAATACAATTACACAACACTGCTTCAACAGTACTGCAGATACAGCCTCGGTAGCATTAGTGTTCTCTGCCGCGGTAATCTCTTGCTCTTGGGCAGAGGCATCAAAGTTCAGCAAAGTATCCGTAGTTGACTCAGCTTATCTCTAAGTTAGAGTATTGTTGATGACGGTCCTTGACGATACCTTTCGGCGTAAATCAACGATAACCACCAACCAATCCAACACTTCTTTTAGCTGCTGAAACTCTTAACCCATCTCTAGGCTGAGTTAGTGTCTACAACACTGTGCTTATCCCTTTCGTAAATCTACACCTCTCGATGCTAGATAAATATATTACTTACAAACTTCTCTCTCGAGCTTGAATGCAAGAACAAGGAATGACAATAGGATAAGCAAACTTTGATATTATTATTGTATTAGAACAAAGAAACAAGAATCAATCTCCTCTCACTAATAACTACAACCTTCACCTATCCCTAAGAAATTTAAAACATAATATCGTTAGGAACAATTCTTAGGGAGAAGGGTTTCTCTAAAAATCGGCTCTCTAAATAATATGGTCGGCTAGGGTATATATAGTCTTAACCTAGGGCAAACCTTTCCTAAATAGACTATAACTTGGAGTAAGGAACAAGTCTTCTACATAAGATATGATATTTCCAAGTTTGCCGCCTTCTAGAAGGATTTTCCCGTTTGGTCTTTGACTTGGGCTTTTAGTGCGCTAGCCCGGTCCAATTGGTACGCTACATCTTTCAGAATGTTCTTTATATTTTTATCTTTTATTGCGCTTACGATATCGATGCTGCCACTCTGGATGCTGCCGCGACCTTGTCCTCTGCCTTGGCCTCAACACTACTGCAACTGCTGCCTCGGTCCTGCATATTCCTGCATGTACAGAATATATAATAATATCTGCATTCTCTATAAATATTGACTTTGTAAGTAGTGATAACGGAATATCCAATATTGTGCAAAGAGTCCATATTTTAGCTCAAGTTGGTGTATAATATATGTATAAAGTACCATGAGAGGGGTAGTAAATAACTGTCTTTTAGGCACTCATCATAAATATATACAACATGAATAAACATCTAAAAATAACATGTAAATCAAAACAAATAAAATAAATGCATGAATAAAGAGAATTTAAAATGTATATAAAAGCTTCTGGAAAATGACTGAAATAAAATAAAATAAATATTTTATGTTATAATTAGAAGAAAAACAAGATTTATTTTAAAAAAGTGATCGAAAAGTAATTTTTCGAAAACAAACAGGGACCACGGAGATGATTAAACCAAGGGGAAGGGTTTAAAAATAAACCTCCAGACATAGAGGGGCTAATAATGAAAAAAACCAAATTTTAGAAATCGATTATAACTAAAATGTGACCAGATTGAAAGGTTTCGAAAACTTTGAGGGATCAAGTGCGAGATTATTTTGGGACAGAGGCATTTAATATGCTATTAAACAATTTTTAAAAAGTTTAAGGGGTATAAAACACAACTTAAAACACAAAACATAACCCTCCTCCTCTCATTTTTTCAATCGGAAAGAAAAAAAGAAAACTCTCTGTTTTTATTCAAATAAAACCCAGAAAGATAAAAACAGACTCATGTTCTTCATCACCTCCGTAGCCGAACCCAAAAACCACCACGAAACCCAGGCTCCGGCCACTGTAGATGGTTGTCGACGACCTTAAAACGTTTAAAAAATTCCTTTTTCAAAACCAAGGCCAAATCTAAGCCTTTCTTTTTCAAAACCGAATCCAAAATACCCTTTTTTGAAGTGGACCGAAACCAAAAAGTAGATTTAAAAATCTTTTATTTCGACCGACAGAAAAAAGAAGGAAACCCCTTTCTTCATCGGTGGCTCACCACGGTGACTCGGAGGCTGTGTGTTTATTGCCGAATGAGGAGATCTCCAGAGGGCCAAAGAAGACTCAAGTTTGAAGGTAAAAACTTTTCTTTTTTCTTCCTTTCGATTTATGCTAAAACATATACCTCGAATGATTTTAGTTTCTATTGTTGTTCGAATGGTGGTCGGAGATTCACTGGAGATATGATCAGCGACAAGGGCATTCGAAAGGTTCGAACGGACAAATGAAGAGCCACGCGTGCCTTATACTCGCGCGTGCATACCCCAAACATTGGCACGTGGGAGCGTGTAGGAGACCAGAGGGCTTCTCTCAGTTTAATCATGGTCATTGGATCAGATCTTGATCCAACGGCCAGGGATGGGCTGCGCAAGGAAATAAGCATGAGTTAGGATTTTTTTTGACTGGTTTAGGCTCACAAGATGGGCTTGTTGTTTTATTTAATTTTGGGCTTATAATATGAATTAACGGATTTTATTATTTCTTCACATGGGTTATAAATTTGTAAAGAGGACTGATTTAATATATGAGCTGTTAATTATTTACTTTTAGGCTAAAAAATATTTGTTTGATTTTTTATTTATACATCTGTTATAATTTAAATATTTTAATAATAATATATTAATAATAAAACAATAAATAATAATAATAATAAGATACAAGATAAAAACTGAAACAAAAATAATAAATGCAATAATAATAAAAGGTGACTGAAAACAATAAAAATAATTCAAATGATTAAAAAAATATGTACATAGAGAAAACAAAATGGAACATTGTTTATAATGTTTTTGAGATTTTGAATTAATAATAAATAAATAAGTAGTAATAAAAGTAAAAACAATAATAATGAATATAAGAATAAGTAATAAAATAGTAATAAACAAAAAAGAAGATAATTATAACATATGTATAAGATGAAAAAAAAGGTTGAAAAAGTTGATTATTTTAATTTTGATTGAATTTTTTAGGATAATTAAATCAAGCCCATTATTCGATGATGAAAATATAAAATCGGGTTTAGACCCGGATAAAATTAGTTATTACAGTTGCCCTTCTTTGCTTACCATTGTAAAACAATGATAAAGCAAAGACAGAAAAGCAAAAATTTTATCCGACTTTCCTGTTTGAAGACTCTAATCTGAAAGCCTCTTTCTCCGCATTTTCGCTAGCCCTTGATTTATTTATCACGAACAGATTTTGTCGTGAGACCAACTGCACACCAGAAAAGAAAATTTTCAGAAGCGAATTTTGATTTCACCTTGATATTTTGAGCTCTTTTTTTTAAGATTGTTAGCTGTGAGTCCCTCCTATATGAAACTTTAAGCTCTGAACTATTTGAAACATTGGTCCTTCCTATACAGAACCAATCCCTGAAAGCTTTGAGTTTTTCCTATATCAAACTCTTCGCCAAGTTTTTAATCAAGTCTCACCTATATGAAACCTTGAATCTTAAAAACTCTAAAAATTTTGATGCATCGAGTTCCTTCTATATAAAACCCTTTTGTTGAAATCTTCGAGTCTCTCCTATATGAAACCCTAAATCTAGTACTGTTTCGAGATTGATTCCTTCTCCATAGAATCAATAACTGTGAGATGCTTTGAGTCTTTCTTATGAACCCTTCGCCAAAAATCTCGAATCGAGTCTCTTCTATATAAAACCCTAAATTCTGAAATGTTGAGGATGTTGATCCCTTCTTTATGGAATCCTCCTTGTGAAACTGAGTCCCTTCTATATGAAACCCGGTCTCTAAACACTGTGAGCAATAAGTCCCTTCTATATGAAACATTCACTCGAACTAAAGATGTTGATCCCTTATCTGTAGAATCATCCACCTTGAAAAGCTAAGTCCTTTCTATACAGAACTTGATGTCTGAATACTGTGAGCAATAAGTTTCTTCTATATGAAACTTTCACTCGAAAACTGAAGATGTAGATCCTTTCTTTGTAGAACATCCACCTAGAAAAGCTGAGTCCCTTCTCTATAAAACCCGACCTCTAAAAATTGTGAGTTGTAAGTCCCTTCTATATGAAACTCTTACTCGAATACTGATAGCATAGATTCTTTCTCCATAGAATTATCCTCCTTGAAAAGATGAGTCTTTTCTATATAAAACTTGGCCTCTAAAAATTGTGAATTAAAAGCTCTTTCGAAACTCTTACTCGAATGCCGAAAGTGTTGATCCTTTCTCTGTAGAATCATCAATCTTGAAAAGCTGAGTCCCTTCTATATGAAACTTGGTTTGTGAAAACTGTTGAGCTATAAGTCTCTTCTCTGTAAAGCCTTAACTTGAATATTGAAAGTGTCGATCCTTTCTTTGTAGAATCATCAATCTTGAAAAGCTAAGTCCCTTCTATATGAAACTTGGCTTGTGAAAACTGTGGAACTATAAGTCTCTCCTCTATGAAACCTTAACTCGAATACTAAAAGTGTCGATCCCTTCTCTGTAGAATCGTCCACTCGAATACTGAAGCAACGATCCCTTCTTTGTAGAATCATCCACGCTGAAGCCTTTTCTCTTATCAAGCTATATATTCACAATTTTCTTTTCTCTTTGGATACCTGTCAAAATAGGTAGAATTGTATGTATGCATGTGTTAGTGTGCCCTCTAATCCTAGGGATGTCTAACTATAAATGATGCATGAATGGATGTATATGTCCGCATGACCCTAATCCTAGGGATACCTAACTAAAATGATGAATGTTTTCTCTTTATAATTTTTGAGGATTAACCCTCAAAATTTGATCGCCCTTGGATACCGGGCTTTCAACTCGCTGAATCTTCTTCTGGGTAGAAGACTGTTGGCTTACGTCGGTCAAAAATGAGGTCTGTTTAACTAAAGAACAAGGTTGGGAATGTCTTTGCTTACTCTTGTAGTTAGGGCGAATGCTTGCCCTAAAAATATAATCATCAAGTATAAATTTCTGAACGGTCGCATCGCTCGCGAAAACTTATAAATAATCATGCCCCAAACGTTGGTGGGTTTTATGTTTTCAAAATGGTCTTGGCTTAATCGAAGCCTCTCTTCCAAAATTTCTGTCATGATTTAGACTCAATCGAATCTGACTCTGAGAGAACTTTTGCCCCAATGCTGGAAGGCAATCTCCTTGCTCCAATAAAATTTTGCCCCAAAAGTTTTGTTTTCTATAGATGATTCAAAAGCTGAACTTCTTTGTCAACAAGCTCGAGCAATCTTCTCGAAAAAAGGGAAAGGACTTTCTTCACGCAAGACCTTACATCATGGAATGTTGCCACTCACGGGCTTAACCAAAGATGGTTAAATGCATTAAAGTCCTTACATTTTGTCAAAAATGAATTTAAAGAATTTTTGAATAAATTTTTAAAAATTGGCGTTCTCACAGACAACGCCTATACAAATGCATGAAGGTTGAAAAACTCATAGTTTGGAATGGAAACAAAAGGAAAAAGGATCCTTGGATATTCAATGCTTTAGTGTCTCAGACTCGACACTCAATAGTTAATGTTTTGCCTTGAAATGTTGTGGTGATATTTGAAGTGTCAGAATTCAATTCAAAACGCTCGGTTCATCGTCATGATTACCGTACTCGCTTGATCCTCTTGAAAACTACTCCTTCTAATCCTCAAATTTGTTTTTTTCTTGTAACTCGATTTCAGAATTCCAAGGATAAGTTAAAGATTAATGTAATAGGGTGTTAGTGTCTTCAAAGAGTCATCACTGACGCTAGGGTATCGAACTGATGGAACTCTAGTCCCTTATTAGACTTGTTCTTCCCCACAGCTCCATCAGGATGCTCCGAGACTTATTAGATTTCTCGTTCAGTGAGGGTTTTAACACTTTCACCTCTTTTTCTTATCTTCTTTTCTTTTTTTTCTTTTCTTTTCTTTCTTTTTTTTAATGTTTCTTACCTCTTGGAATTCTCAAGGTTGAGTAGGTTCACTTTCTACGGGACCTTCTTATCATTGAACATTATCGAAGGAGTAGTAGTCTTGTTTCTCAAACTTTCCGACTGAAGCGAATTAAAAGCAGAATTGTACTTCATCGTGATCGCTATTTTAATTAATTATTTTCTTTTTATGTGTCTGAATCGAGGACACGA
The DNA here is from genome assembly GCA_035048815.1 of Abelmoschus esculentus. Lineage (NCBI taxonomy): Eukaryota > Viridiplantae > Streptophyta > Magnoliopsida > Malvales > Malvaceae > Abelmoschus > Abelmoschus esculentus. The sequence goes on from JAUCBN010000003.1 coordinate 18,291,425, forward strand.
TAAGCATTAAATATCCAGAAATCTTAAAATGGGTAAGAAAAGATAAAAAGTGCACCTCTTCATTGAATTGAAAAACGAGGAAACATAATGAAAGCCCTTTTTACAGAAAGTTCAATGCTACTTTCAGGCCAAAAGATTAAAACATAAAATGCAAGAAGACTAATGCAAATAAACATCAAAGAAAAGCTAAAAATGAGATGCATGAACTTCTCAGCAGACAGGGTCGACGTGGACTCCAACTTTCAAGCCTTGTCATGATCCGGAAGGGGATTTTTCTTCACATTCGGGGAGTCTAGCTTGATGACTCAGGCGTTCAACAAGTTTTGCACCATTTTCTTGAAAGCAATGCAATTCTCGATGGTATGCCCCGTCACTCCAGCGTGGTACTCGTAGTGGGCATCGGCATCGTACCATCCTAGGTAAGACGGACTGTAAGGAGTCACATAATAGGGACGGACTAAATCTGCCTTGTGCAACTGAGCATACATCTCTTTGTAAGACACTGGCAAAGGAGTAAAAGTCAACTTCTTATTTTCCTTCTTAGGAGGCTTAGTTTCTCTCCTATTCAAGCCTTGAACTATCCCGAAAATTGTAAAATTCTTGGGGTTCTGATAAGGGGTGGCATAGTTGATTTCATTGTCCTTCCTCTTCGGGTACCTTGACATACTTTCCCCGGTCTTGAGCTTGTCGCTTCTGAAAGCAGCCTCGATGGATTCTGCCGTGTTCAAAAATTCGGCAAATCCCAAGGATATGTTACTGATCATCTTCTCATAAAGTAGACCATGAAGCGAGTCCACAAACAGATGGGTAATTTCTCCTTCCAGAACAGGAGGCTGAACCTGAGCAGCTATGTCCCTCCACCTTTGGGCATACTGCCGGATGGTTTCGTCTTGCCCTTGAGTCAAGCTCTGAATCATGTTCTGTTTGGGACCATATCCTTCACATGCTTGTAGTGTTCGGTGAAAAGTTTAGACAGGTTTCTCCACGTCTTCATATTATCTCTATTGAGCTGGGCAAACCAACGGGAAGCTACCCCGGTCAGGCTATCCTGAAAACAGTATATAAGAAGTTTCTCGTTCCTCAGATGCGCCACCATCTTACGACAATACATTGTTAGGTGAGTTGAGGGGCAAGTGGTCCCGTCATACTTCTCAAAGTCCGGCACCTTGAACTTAGGTGGGATGACTAGATCAGACACTAAGCTTAGTTCATAGGCATCTATCCCGTAGTCTTCGGTTGCTTGCAGCAGGCTGACTTTCTCTTCAACCTGGAGGCGTTGCTCCTCAAACTTCTTCTTGAACTCTTTCCTCAACCTAGAATCTACTTTGTTCATCAAGTCTAAATCGGGGACTTCGACATTGGCCTCGTTGTCGAAACCATGACCCACGTTGATTGGGTGGCTAGCAGATGCCCCGGAAATGTGAATATCCTTCAGAACTGATGCTTCAGGTTGAGCTCTAGTTTGAAAAGTGTTTCCACCTAGCTCTTCCATGTTAGATTGCTCGTCAGAAACCTTAGCCTTTCCATGGTCGGCCTTTCCGAATAATTCAGTGATCTTAGTGATGATATCATTCTAGTACTTCTCGATCCTTGTCTCAATATTGGTTAAACAATCATCGATCTCCTTTTGTGACTTCTCAACATTAGCCAATCGTTCGTCCATGATTCTTGATTAAGAGCGGGTGTTGTAAGAGTGTAGAATGGTTACGGCTTGAAAAACTGTCACGATGTATCCAAGGTCAATCTTCTTGTTTTATTGATGAATGCAAAAATGTATGCGTGTTGTGCATGAAAATGCAAAAATGAATGCAAGCGAAGGTGTTGATCATGCTAGTGATCGACCTTTGAGCAACTTTCACTAATTTCAAGGTTTTGTTTTTTTTCTCTCTTTTTCATTTTTTCCATTGTTTTTGTTTCCTCTTCTTCTAATTCTTTTTTTTAATATCATTATTCTTTTTCTCTCCTCTCTCTTTTTTCCTCTCATTTTTTCATTTGTCTTCCTATTTTTTGTTTTAACTCTCTAACTATGGTGAAAGCCTCTAATTGGACAAACCACTTAGACTGACACCTTCATGAAATGTCGATGCAAAAATGAGGAAACAAGCAAGAAGGAGACAAAATAATCCTATTTATCTCATCTAACAGAACCTAGGTTAACCGCATGGCTCTAATCGGGTAGGTTTTCTATATTCTCTAAATGCAGTTTTGGTTCTACGAGATACTCAAATTGTCCTCGTTTTCCTCTTCTAAGAGTACCAAGGCCCCCGACCGTCACCCATTATAGGCTCATCTCGATCGAGTTCAATTTAAGGGACCCTTTCACTATGCCCATACGAAGGAACAATATCTTTATGAAAGCATAGGATAGTCAAGCCCCGAAGGTACTTTGCTAGGTCCATACGAAGGAACAATATCCTCACGAAAGCACTAGCGTTTTCCCCCTACTTAGAGAGACGGGTTAAAATGATATAACTTTGAATTAATAAACAAATGATAATTTAATTGTCACTTTAATTCCAAAATTCTAAAATTAATTAAGCGGTATTTTTGAAACAAGGCTTGACTTGTTTGTTTTTTAAAAAACATCCTCAGCGGAGTCACCAACTGTAGCGACCCTTTCTTAATCTAAAATTTTAAGTTTTTTAAAAAAAAGGTCACTATTATGAAAGAATAAAAATTGGGAATTTTGAAATTGGCCCAAAATTATGAAATTAGGTTTAAATTGGGAATTAGGATTTAGAATTAGGAACTCAAAAACTTAGTTCTTGAAATTAAAATTAGGGATTCTGGAAATTGGGGATAAAATTGGGAAATTTTAAAATTACGGTTCAAAACGAATTTGGGGATTTAAAATTTAGGGATTAAAATTTTAGAAAGGGATTTAAAAAGGGGTTAAAAGGATTTAAAAAGGAGTGGAGTCGCCACCGGCCACTTTAGTAGGCTGGACACCGTAAAAGTAGAGATTCTTTAAAATTGGGTCCGAGAGTCGGTTACGGTTTAAAAACAGGTTTAAGGTTTAAAAATCACCCAAAATTGGTACCTTTATCAAAATAACAGATTAATTAATTTTAAATTTTAAAAATTAAAGTGGCTTTTAAGTTACGATTTGTTTAAAGATTCGAATTAAGTTTTAATTTTACCGTGTCTTTAGTCAAAGGCAACGCATACACCGTGACCACTACGTTAGAACACGGGCCCATTACGATATAATAAAGACGTTATTAAATTAGTTTTATTAATTAAGAAGTAGAAGTGATATGGAAAAAAGAAGCATAAGCTATGCAACAAAATAAATACAACAAATGTATAACAAATAAACTAAAATACAATAAGTAGATAATATGCATGACAAAAATTATATATGTACAAAATAAATGAACATGTAAGTAAAAAAGAACATAAATATAAAGGCAAAAATAAAATGCATGATGTAACATCCCGTTTTTGGGGTTATTAGTTTAGGCTTTAGTTAGGAGAATTCAATTCGGGTCAAATCGGGTTCTTCGGTTAATTATTCCGGAGAAAATAAAATAAGAATATTTTAATTAGGAAAAATAATAATTGTGGGATATGGTTTAAAAATATTAAAAATATGTTTCAAAATTAAAACAAAGTAATTTGAATTTTATATTGATTTTTAATTATGCTTAATTATGCATAAATGACCAATTTGTAATTTTTGGAAAAATTGGAAGACTTATTTTGTAATTTTCAAAAATTTGATGTTTTAGTGACTAAATTGAAAAGCAAGCTAAACTTAGAATCCTTAGAGGGCCATAAACCCATTTTAATTTTTAATAATAATTTATTCACCAAAATGCTTTTTAATTACTTTAATTAAAGATGATAAATCATTTTCTCTTAAAACTACTTTTTTCTCTCATCTTTTCCTCTCATTTTCTCTCCATTTTCCTTCATCTTTTCTCTTCAATTCCTTGCTGATTTTTGCATCTTTTTCCACAAAGATTACATCATTTTAATCATCTTTCCATCCTTTACAAAACCTAACCATCAATTTTATCAAATCAACATGAAATTGAAAGGAATCAAGAAGGGGAAATTGCATCTTTTTGGTGAATAGATCTTAAAGGTAATTTTCTGGATTTTTAATTCTTTTCTAAGGTTCTTTATTTAAATTCTCAAGTATTAGCTTGCTAATCTTTGAATAAAAACTTAATTTTATGTTTTCAATGTTAGATCTAGTGATTTTGTTAATGTTTTTGTGAAATCTTTTTGGATCTCATTAAATGTTGGAATTAGATGGATTCAATTATGTTTTTATGTTAATTAAATGATTAATTGAGTCTTCATTTGATAGCACATTAATTTAATCCCAGAATAATGCAATCGGTGTAGTTTTAAGGTGCTTTTCGGTTATTTTAGGAGCTGTTTTAGATGCTTTAATGTTTTGGGAGGTATAAGGATGGTTCGGATGTGTTTTTGGTTCATAATTGAAGTAGATTAGATGTTAGATTCGTTAGGTTTGGGGCTGATGTTGTTCGGATGCGTTTCAGCTTAGTTTACGGTCTTTTCGGCTAAGTTTTCGGTAGTTTTATGGTGATCGGATATGGCTGTTGGTTTGAGCATGTTATGATGTGAGAATGCTCTGTTTTTAATGTTGTAGAAGAGGTACAAGAAGGTGCTTGAGTGATGGTGCGTTGGCGCGATCATCGGATAGCGACGAAAGCTCGTTTCGCTTGTTGGTGAGTATTTACGGACTTAAAGCGAATCGCGTTTGGTACGGTTCTGTTTTTGGGACTATGGAAGAGTGTGAAAACCTTCCATAGTTCAAGATTAAGTAAAGTAAATGTTTTTGATAAACCGATATGAGTTTCGGCTACATTCGACAAAGGCATTATGTTGGTAATGCAATTAGATTTATGGAAATGCATGAGCATGATTTGACTTGGTGCATACATGAGAAATACTTGCTGAAATGCATAGCTTATTTAGCATCCATGATTATGAAAAAATATGAGAAATGATTTGGAATACAATATGGTTAATTCCCTTATATATGATGGTGCCTTTGGGCATGGCTTTTGGTTCATTTGTTGAACATATTATGCATGCATTATGAGCAGCAAGTTATCATGCACATTTGATTATGATATTGGCTTAGTGACACTAACTTTAGATTCGAATACGAATGACATGTCATTAGGATTGTCTTAAGTGCACTATAAACAAAATTGAGAATACAGAATATTGCCTACACGTAACAAGGGCGACTTTGTGTCCAACCGTGCGTGGTAGAGCCGCCTACACGTAACAAGAGTGACTATGTGTCCGATCGTGCGTGGTAGTGCTATAATGGTGACTTCGTGTCATGTTAATGGTGACTTTGAGTCATGTCAATGGTGACTTAGTGTCATGTCAATGGTGACTTCGTGTCATGACGAGACAATGGTCTCTAACAATGGATCCGTGTATTCGGTGAACTCAAGGTTCACATTAAGTGGTCACTAGAATGCCAATATACATACATGAATTTGAGAAGAACATTGTGCATCACTTATAAATTGTTTTGATAAGGTTATGCAAACTCAAGGTTGCATATGGTTTAAAGAACATAAGCATGAGATGTTAGCATGCATGATTTAACAATTTATTACAAATTATGGATTCATTATGGTTTTAAATAGATGCATTGATGATTTTGTGTAGAGCTTCCTCACTAAGCATATTTGCTTAAGCTCTCTTTTCATCCTTGCAGAAAAATAAAGGCACTTGGGGCTTCGTTCGGGGCAAGGAAACCAAGGGGAAGAATCACTTTGAATTTGGTATATTTTTGGCAAATAAATTGGGCATGGCAATGTGTAACCCAACCAATGTAAGGAGTGTGTACTTAGGCTTTGGTTTATGTTGTAATAAGACCATTATTGCTTGATTGTTAATTGTTGGACTATAGAATTGTTTGGATTGTTGAAGTGTGTACTTGTATGATTGTTATGTTTAAATCACCTTCTAGAAAGCATGCCTATAGTTTGAATGATGTCCGTGACGTTGTAAATCATGTGTTATAAGTTGTTAATTATGCCTAGGAATTATGCATTTAGTTGGAAGAGTCTAATGGTTGTGTATCGTATTGTTAGTATTCACTTAGTGTAACGGAACTTTAGGTTCCAGACCCAAAGTTTCGAAACCTCTGGGAAGGTTCCGAAACCATTGTCAAATAGTTTCGAAACCTTTCAGGAAGTTTCGAAACCTTGCGGGTAGTTTCAATTCTGGGAAGAACACTTGAGTGTTTAATTGAACTTCGATGAAAAGAATTTATATTTTATTAATAGAATTTAAAAGTTTTATGTTTTAGTCCTTAATTTACTTAAGTGTTTAATCAGATGTTTGTATGTGATTACTTTGTTCCGTTAATGCCTTATACGAGATCTTGACATGTAGGAATAAGATTATGCATCTAGGAAAGATAAAATAAAAAAATAACGGTTTTAGGGTTGTTTATCAAATCGGACCCTCACGGGTTTGGTTTGATATTCCCCGTGTAACCCATTAGTGCCGGTTTCGTCTAGGTCGGGCTAAGGGGGTTACACATGAAACGAATAAATATAAATGACAAAATAAAAGCATAATAAAATAAATATATACAACATGAATAAACATCTAAAAATAACATGTAACTCAAAACAAATAAAATAAATGCATGAATAAAGAGAATTTAAAATGCATATAAAAGCTTCTGGAAAATGACTGAAATGAAATAAAATAAAGATTTCATGTTATAATTAAAAGAAAAACAAGATTTATTTTAAAACAGTGATCGAAAAGTAATTTTTCGAAAACAAACAGGGACCACAAAGATGATTAAACCAAGGGGAAGGGTTTAAAAATAAACCTCCAGACACGGAGGGGATGATAATGAAAAAAAACAAATTTTAGAAACCGATTATAACTAAAATGTGACCGGATTGAAAAGTTTCAAAAACTTTGAGGGATCAAGTGCAAGATTATTATGAGACAAAGGCATTTAATATGCTATTAAACCATTTTTAAAAAGTTTAAGGGGTATAAAACACAACTTAAAACACAAAACATAACCCCATCCTCTCATTTTTTTAATCGGAAAATAAAAAAAGAAAACTCTCTGTTTTTATTAAAATAAAACCCAGAAAGAGAAGAACAGACTCATGTTCTTCATCACCTCCGTCGCCAAACCTAGAAACCACCACGAAACCGAGGCTCCGGCTACCGTAGATGGTTGTCGGCTACCTTAAAACGTTTAAAAAAAATCCTTTTTCGAAACCAAGACCAAATCTAAGCCTTTCTTTTTCAAAACCGAATCCAAAATACCCCTTTTTGAAGTGGACCGAAACCAAAAAAGTAGATTTAAAAATCTTTTATTTCGACCGACAGAAAAGAGAAGGAAACCCCTTTCTCCATCGGTGGCTCACCACGGTGGCTCGGAGGCCGTGTGTTTATTGCCGAATGAGGAGATCTCCAGAGGGCCAAAGAAGACTCAAGTTTGAAGGTAAAAACTTTTCTTTTTTCTTCCTTTCGATTTATGATAAAACATATACCTCGAATGCTTTTAGTTTCTATTGATGTTCGAATGGTGGTCAGAGAGTCACTAGAGATATGATCGGCGGCAAGGGCATTCGAAAGGTTTGAAAGGGAAGATGAAGAGCCACGCGTGCCTTGCACGCGCGCATGGATACCCCAGACGTTGGCGCGTGGGAGCGTGTAGGAGACCAGAGGGCTTCTCTCAGTTTAATCGTGGATGTTGGATCAGATCTTGATCCAACAACCTGGGATGGGCTGCGCAAGGAAATAAGCATGAGTTAGTGTTTTTTTTACCGGTTTGGGCTCACAAGATGGTCTTGTTGTTTTATTTAATTTTGGGCTTATAATATGAATTAATGGATTTTATTATTTATTCACATGGGTTACAAATTTATAAAGTGGACTGATTTAATTGATGGGTTGTTAATTATTTATTTTTAGGCTAAAAAGGTATTTATTTGAGTTTTTTTTTATTTATACATTTGTTATAATTTAAATATTTTAATAATAATATACTAATAATTAATAATAAAACAATAAATAATAATAATAAGATACAAGATAAAAACCTGAAATAAAAATAATAAATGCAATAATAATAAAAGGTGACCGAAAATAATAGAAATAATTCAAATGATTAAAAAGAACTATGTACATAGAGAAAACAAAATGGAACTTTATTTATAATGTTTTTTAGATTTTGAATTAATAATAAATAAAAGTAGTAACAAAAGTAAAAACAGTAATAATGAATATAAGAATAAATAATAAAATAGTAATAAAACAAAAAAGAAGATAATTATAACATATGTATAAAATGAAAAAAAAGTTTGAAAAAGATAATTATTTTAATGTTGATTGAATTTTTTATGATAATTAAATTAAGCTCATTATTCGATGATGAAAATAAAAAAAAATAAAAAGGGATTAGACCCGGATAAAATTAGTGATTACAGTACACAACCTATCGACTATGCTTCAAGTGAATCATAACTATGCAGATGCTAGATGAGAATATGATGACATGATATGAAGTATTGGCATTACCGTAATCGCCTAAACATGTGATATAGAAAACAAAATCAAAGCATAAAAGTAACTAAATCAAAAGTGAGGCTCAATACCAACCCGACACTGGAGACTCACCCTATCCGGAATCTCACATTGGGTTGCTCGAAATCTCTCATCGAGCTAGAATACTTAGAATCTCGCATTGACTCTTCACTTGGAATCTCACATCGAGTAAGGCTCGAAATCTTACATCGAGCAAAGTTATCACTCAAAATCTCACATCGAGTAACCTTCATTATATCACCCGAAATATCACATCGGATGGCCTTCATTATAATATAATAGTCACTCATGGGTATCCAGATCTCGCCAAACAAATATTCAACCACACAAGATGATCCACCTAGGATCCTCACATCAAACTATACCACAACCAAACCAAAGACCAAGAATGTAAAGCATATTTTATCATATCAAAGCCAATAACACCAATACTAAGTTTTAATATTCATTTTATAGCCTAATTAACCTATAGGAACCCATAGTATAAATTATGGAACCCTCAAACTTAACCCTTAAAAACTTAGATAGATTGTCCAAGGGTATCGATACGCTTGTATAGGGTATCGAAACGCCCCAGTATCGATACTCTTCCCTTGTGTATCTGACAAGCATCGTTTTACTCGTCAAAAATAAAATATTCCTCTTTAAATTAAATAAGTAAATCATAGTATAGTAAAGAGGATCGATCTATTGGGAATTTGGAATTTCTGATGTAATTTTGTATCGATTCCAGTCCAGGATACTGCAAACAATTAATTAAAAGGGGGTTTTATAAGATTGTGATGAAAAATAAAGAAACTAAAGTAAACAAATAAAAATAAAGATTGAGATAGAGAAATTGTAGTTGAAAAAGAGAATGAAGAAATTGCCTCGAGCTAACTTTGTTTCAATTTTTCGATCATTGAAATGAGTTTTTACTCTGGGATTCAAGTCGGTTACAGTCTACAAGGACCAACCCGTTGTAACTTGCCTTTCTCTCTTATAACCGGTCTTCCCAAGCCTATCTTTGAAAGATGATTCTTGAGTGGATTAACCAAAGCTATTGCCATTAAAACAACCAGATTAAGTACTGGAAAGGCCTGACTCGAATTATGTTGTCTCGTTGAAAATCGAATTCGATCTCATTTTTCCTTAGCGGACCGCCGCTAAGTGTGTTCACAGGAAGTCAAAATTGCTACAAGCAAATCCTTCCTCCCATTATACATTAAAATAACATTCAGACCAACAAGCTCTTTTCGGTTTGAAAATGCTTTAATTTTGTAAGTAAGGTCGATTGCCAAACTAATAAAACAGAAAAATAAGAATGTATCCTGGAGGGAAATAAGTACTATTCAATTATCACGCATCGAATTGATTCATTGTTATCTCTCGGCTTGAAGATGGATATGTGTTTGAGTTTGGAATTTTTCTTGGGATATGGCCAATTTCTCGAAAATCGTTTCAAGGGATGATATTTGTGGCGTTTGAGCTAGAAAAGTAGAAGCCCCCGCTTGATAATTTTGGTTGTTTCCGTAACTTAGGTTTGGATGATCCCTCCATCCTTGATTGAAAGTATTACTATATGGATTGTATGCTCTTTGAGGGGGTCCCAGAAAATTTCCTATGACATTAACCTCTGCTTCGGGTATATCTCGTAGTAATGGACAACAGTCTGTCGGATGATCTAACATTGTGCAAACTCCACAAACTTTTGCGGCTCTGATTTTTCCTAAAACAAGGGAACTAACTATGTTAGTTAATTTGTCTAATTTGCTTTCAATTGAAACAACACTTACCTCGTGAACCCGTCGGCTAGGTTCACTTGAGGAGCCAAATTGTTGTGAGTTTACCGTCATAGTAGAAATTAATGTTCTTGTTGCATTTGGTGTTATGTTAATGAGAGTACCGCCACTGGCGGCATCTACCATCTCTCTATCAATTGGAAGCATTTCTTCATAAAGGTATTGAAGAAGTGTCTGCTCAGATAGACCATGTTGTGGGCAGCTGGCGTATAATTTTTTAAATCTTTTCCAGTAATCATAGAGAGTTTCACATTCTTTTAGTTGTATCCCCAAAATGCTTCTCCTTAACTCACTCGCTTTCGTCGCTGAGAAAAACCTGTTAAGAAAAACACGTGATAAATCAACCCAAGTAGTAATTGAATTAGGCGATAAATAAAATAACCATTCCTTAGCCGTTCCGACTAAAGAAAAAAGGAAATGCTCTAAGTTTGATTTGATCCTCGGAAACTCCTTGAGGCTTCATGCTGTTACATACCATATGAAATTCTGCGAGGTATTTTTGTGGACTTTCACTAGGCAAACCGTTATAGATGGGAAGGAGGTGGATCAATCCCGTCTTTAGTTGAAATGGGGTTTCACCATTAGGAAAGGTAATGCAAAATGGTTGTTGTATCTTATGGGCGACAATAAGCTCTCTAATTGTTTGGTTGGCCATCTGTCTTGGTTCAAGATTTGCGTTTGATGAAGTTGGATGGGGGTCTAGATTTGAATCTACGTAAGATTGAGTTTGAGATGATTCAGAATTGGATTTCGAGTTTGATTGCTTGTCTTGCTCTCTTTGTTGTTTCTTATTTCGAAGTGTTTGGCCGTGAGTTCTACAATCTCTTGCTTCGGTTTTCGGGTCAAGTTCAACAAGATTTCCCAGATTGCTCCTGGTCATAAAAAAACAAAATTAATCAGTAATTTGCCGAAAAATCCCCGACAACGGCGCCAATTTTGATAAGTGTCGTTTTACTCGTCAAAAATAAAATATTCCTCTTTAAATTAAATAAGTAAATGATAGTATAGTAAAGAGGGTCGATCCACAGGGAATTTGGAATTTCTGATGTGATTTTGTATCGACTCCAGTCCAAGATACTACAAACAATTAATTAAAAGGTGGGCTTTATGAGATTGTTATGAAAAATAAAGAAACTAAAGTAAACAAATAAAAATAAAGATTGAGATAGAGAAATTGTAGTTGAAAAAAAGAATGAAGAAATCGCCTCGAGCTAACTTTGTTTCAATTTTTCGATCATTGAAATGAGTTTTTACTCTGGGATTCATGTCGGTTACAGTCTACAAGGACCAACCCGTTGTAACTTGTCTTTCTCTCTTGTAACCGATCTTCCCAAGCCTATCTTTGAAAGATGATTCTTGAGTGGATTAACCATAACTATTGCTGTTAAAACAACTAGATTAAGTACTGAAAAGGCCCGACTCGGATTATGTTGTCTCATTGAGAATCGAATTCAATCTCATTTTTCCTTAGCGGACCGCCGCTAAGTGTGTTCACAGGAAGTCAAAATTGCCACAGGCAAATCCTTCCTCCCACTATACATTAAAACAACATCTAGACCAACGAGCTCTTTTTGGTTTGAAAATGCTTTAATTTTGTAAGTAAGGTCGATTATCAAACTAATAAACAAGAAAAATAAGAATGTATCCCGAAGGGAATTAAGTACTATTCAATTCTTACGCATCGAATTGATTCATTGCTAGCTCTCGACTTAAAAGAAATTAGCTAAACATGATATCAATTATCATACTTAGCATATTTTTATAAAATATAAAAGACTTAAAATAAAGAAAAAAAAATTATAGAATAACAAAGAAACAAGACAAGAATTTAAAGACAAAGTGATGGATGATCTAAAGCCTTACCCATGGATGGTATTTATAGGCTACTAATAACCTAAAAATAATAAACTAACTCAAAATAAAATAAAAGATAAATGATAATTCTTGAGTTTAAAATTTAAAAACAAGATATTTTATCCTAAAGATCTTCTCAAATTTTGCTGGCAGAACCGCTTCCAGAATTTTCTCAGATTTTGCTGACTAGACTGTCTCCAGAATCTTCTCGAGTCTTCTAAAAACTACCACATCAGCATTTCATCATGCCCGGTATTGTGCCCATGTCTTCAGTCGCGAAAAATGCAAAAATTGTCTTTTTAATCACCAATTATCGTAAACAAGTCACTACACATAAAATATACGAAATACACTCAAATTAGCAGTGAAACCTACACATATCAATACACATATATGGCATACCGATACGCCCTTAAGAAGGTATTGAATAATTTGTTACTAAAGTTTTTAGTTTTGAAACACGGGCAGGATGTTATGAAATGCTTATTATTCTCTCCCTTATTTCTTTTTTATGGTATTGATACGCCAGTTAAGGGTATTGATACGCCTGCACAAAAATGCAATTTTGGACCCTCAAATGACTAAGAACATTAACCTAAACCCAACCATTCAATCCCAAAATATTCCTACACATTATCGGAGTAGTTTAGGTGAGTTTCTAACCAATTTTAACTCATGTAAACACTTAAATAATAATTCAACATTAAAGCATGAATAAGCTCTTCTTCCTACCAAAAATCATCATATGATAACCAACATGCCATTAAGGATGATGTACAAGAAATGAAAAAGATTTGGAAGTGTATCAACCTCTCAAAACATGTTGAAGAACTCCACGACAACTCCTCTAAGCCTTCTCATTGTCTAATCTTGTCGATGGCTCACCAAGCTCCCTCACTATAAGAGGAGATTACCAAGAATTTACTATACTATTAGGATAGTTATAGGAAGCTAAAACAATCCCTTAGCCAGCATAACTCACTCACAAAAAACTATTCCCGTTCGCACCCTAAAAACCTTACCTCCACCACTTAACATAAATCTTACCTTACTAGATAGATCTCCCAAAGCTAAGCACACTTCTCTCAAGCAGTGAACGAGATTCTTTAAACAAAATCTCACAAACTAACCTTTGGTGATGAATTTGGGAGAGAAAGATGGCTTTGTGAAAGATGGGGAAGGATAGTAAAGAGGGTGATCTCATTCTCTGCATAATGCAGAAAAATGAGCAGTTTTACCCCTTTCCAAAACACTTCATTTAGTCAATTACCAAACTATCCTCAAGTCATCTTTTAAGCCTAATTCCAACAACCACCCTTAAGCCCAACAAGACTCTCAAGGCTCAAGGGTATAACCCGACAGCAAGTCTCGAAACTCGGGTCATGAAAACTTTTATGGATTAAAACATTTTTTGGTACATTTGGTATAACTGCCTCATTTAATACATTTTAGTGGAAGACTATAAGAATGATTCAATTTCCCCGAGCATTTTTATTGAAAAGTTTAACTCTGGTCTTGTCTTATTTTTTTGTTGTTGTTGATGATTTGAATATCATTGAGACTCATGAAGAGATCTCATCAACAATGGAATCCTTGTGCATCAATCGACATACAGATAATATTTAAAGAAACTTTACATGCATAAAACGCATATTCATTAATTACCCTTATGGTTGTTAGGTCTCTTAATGTAAAAAAATATTTATTCCGTCTTAAGAAAAGGGTGATATTCTTAGTCTAAAAGTATCATATATACATTAATTGATTTGGAAGCATCGTGTCTTAGCTGGTCCAGAAATACTATTTAAATGCTATGATAACATTATCTTTAAACAATTACTATGCTTGAGGCAAAGCCGAAATATGTGTTTTGATAAACATATCTAGAAGATATGTGAATTGCTTTCGCAAGATAAGATAAGTTGTCTTGTGTAGAGATAATGTAAAATTTATATCTCAAGGTGGATACATCAAATGTGATAAAACGAAACATATTTCTTTAAAGTTTCATTCTCATGATCTTCATAAGAATAGTATTCGATTAATCATTTCAAGTAATAATTTGGAAGATTTATCCACTAGTGCATAATCTACTTCAACATTTGAATATTTGAATTATGGAGACTCAAAGATCTTATATGATATTTTCATGAAGGGAGTAAATACGCGTTGCACTCTTTTTTCCTTAACTGAGGTTTTGTTCCAATGGGTTTTCCTAGTAAGTTTTTTAATGAGGCAACATGTTATGCGTATCAAAGATGTGTGTATTCTTTTTCCTTCACTAAGAATTTTTTTCCGCGTGGTTTTTATCTTAGTAAAGTTTTAACGAAACACATTATATTCATGAATATCCAAGGAGAGTGTTAGAAATATCTTTATTTAAGATTGATATCTATATATTAAATGAAACTTTGATGAGCTTTATTATTAGGGTTTAACACCAATTGGAATTAGGGTTTCTACTTTATGCCTATAAATAAAGAGTTTGGAGAAAGCATTGTACACAACCCTACTTGGAGAATATAATACAGGTCTCTCTTTTTGTCTTTCATCTTGATCATATATTTTGTTCTTACTCTTTACTTTATTCACAATACTTAAATTAAAAAAACATTTATCCAAAAACAGAATAGATTTTAATGATGTAAAATAATAATTTTTAATATTTATATTTTATAAAAATTCATTGTACTATTTTTTTATTTGGAATCCCTTTACCTTTACTTCGATTTGAACATTAACTAATAACCTGAAAACTATAAGAAAAATAATCATTCTTTCTGATCATGCGATTATAATTTTTTTATATCAATTTGACCCTTAAAAAATTGAGAGCATAAATGGTTAAAAAACGATGTTGTTCCATTAATGATATTTCACTTCTTTTTGAAGAATTATTTTACTTATTGTGTAAAACATAAGAAGCCTACAAGAACCGTACATCATGCACTAGAGACACGAGGAATGTTTGAAGGGATACAAAGAAACAAGACAAGCTGCACTTTCACGTTTCAACTTTTTTACAAATCAAACGTTAATTTCACGAACAAAGAAAAGCATATGTTCGTTGAAGTAGTTTTTGTAATGTTGACAAATTTGAAAATTAAGATTTCTCCACTACTTTTCTAGGTCTTGTACATGTCTTGCTAATAATTTTATATTATGTGTATTAATAATTAATTATAAAAAATTTATCGACTGAACTGCGTTAACAAATTCAAATATTTTTTTTTTAGATATTTTTTCGAGAATCATAAAAGATGGGAAATACTAAAAATGTTTAAAGTACTGAAATCGAACAAAAAATTTTTGTCCTTTAATTATGCATCCTTTTATGTTTTATACTAAAAATACTTAAAATTAAATTCAAAATCCTAACCCTAGTTTTCACACTCTAAAACAAAAAAAATACATCTATCCCTAATTCCCTAATACTAACCACAATCCTAACTTTGAACCTTAAATCCTAAACTTTAAACTCGTTATTTTAAAGTGGGGCATTAATAGAGTCGCAATAAAGAGGCAGATGCACCTATTGAAATCTAATCAACTGGATTTTGAGTTCGAGATCTTGTATATACAGAAAATTTCCGCCGGAAGACTCACCCATCAAAAACAAGTGTACGATGTGAATCGACATTGATTAATAAGATTAAAATATGAAAAATCGTGAGGGAAACCAAAAATGCTTAAAGTTTTAAAATTTCTAAATCTTTAAACTTGTTGAGCTTAATTTTATTTATAAAATTTTAATTTCTAAATCAATTTTAATATTAAAGTTTTATAATTTTATTCATCTCTCTGAGAACTACAATTGGACATCAACCGGCATTTAAAAAAATGTTCACATAAAATAAGAAGAGAGGTTGCAACTTGCAAGATCTTTCCATCATCATTTTTCTATATAAATGCATGAAAGTGTAGCCTAAAAATGAAACAACAAAACCCTAAAGAAACATTGGGAGTTGGCCATGTGAATGTTAACTAATTAGGGTAAATTATGGGTTTGTTTACATTCCTTTCTTGGTTACTCCTAATGGGAAGCAGCCAACCTATCTAACATGGCTAACCCTAGCCCTAGCCCTAGCCCTAGCTACCTAGATAGCTATTTCTCCTTGGTTCCCACAGCTATGGAAATTTTGGTGAATCCATTTTATTTGTATTTTCCACCGCTACCCGATTTCTATGTTTGAGATTCCAAATGCAGGGATGTGTTTACTTACTCTAATTGGGAAAAAATTTGTTTTCTACTTTAACAAATTAATTTATTAGATTTCCTCACTTATGACAATCTGGCTACTCTTGATGTAGAATAAGATATTGTAAGCTTTTGAGAATCCCAGAAATTAAAAATAAAAATGTACGGTAAAAAAGAGAGTGAGAAAAAGACTTTTTCACCCTTCTCTTCTCCCTAGATCTGGAGAGATTATACGGTGAACCCTGTTCACCACGTCATCCATGGTCCAAGTAATCAGGACCGTTGATCTTTAAATAACCACCTAATAACTACTCATTCATTAAGTCCATGTAGGAAAGAGATGATGATTCACTTGGGAAAAAATTAAGATCAACGGTCCTGATTGTTTAGGATCATGGATGACACGGTGAACAGGGTTCACCGTATAATTTTTTCTAGATCTGCTTTTTACCGGAGGAAACGGTTAAATGGTCCCACTATGATCAGTGTTTAATTTAATAGTACAAATTAATTTTAAATGTACAAATTAAGCTTAGACATCACAAAACTATTCATACAACCAAAAACCAGTATTGTTTTCTTTTACTTTTGTTCGCATTAAACATTTAAACTCATATGGTGTTCATCAAAAACAATAATCAATATAAAAAATTTATAATATTGTAACAAAATTATTCATCATCAAAAGTATTAAATTTACCATGATATATTTATTTTGAAAAATTTTATTTGTTATCATGTTTCTTAGAATAACTCATTCATGTAAATTATATTATGTCAAAATTGTATTTATTGCCATTTTATTTTATTGATTATAACAATAAAATTTCTTTATTACTATTAACTTATCTCACAAAATATTTATCATAATAAATTAATTATTTTTATGAAAAATAAGTTTTGTCACAGACTCGATTCTCTAATAATAAAATTAAAAGAGAATACTTATTTAAAATATATGATCCTTTCTTGCATGAACCCTACCGTGAAAAATCAAAAAAATAGTTTCCTCCTTGATCATAAATCAAACTTCTAAATATCTTGTATTTTAATATATAAATATAAAATTTTATGAAGATATATATACTGTAAAAACATTAATTTCTCACGGTTATCATTTCGCTAGCAAATACAATTTAATGAAACAAAAATATTTATTAGAATAAAATATTTATTTTTTCAAAAAAATTAATTTTTAGTCACAATTAAATTAAATTTTGACATTAAAAAAAGTCTTCGTAACAAAAATATATATTAGAATAAATTTTATTTTTTTCACTATTTTTATCACTAAATGTTATTTATAAGAACAAATTATTTTCATAAATTGTTATTGTTATTAAATAAACACTTGTCTTAAATTGTTATTGGGATAAATTATTTTCTGATAAATTTATTTTTTAATAAAATAATATTTATCATATATTTGTCATAAATTATTTTTATGATAAAATAAGTATTTGTCATAGACTGTTTTTGTGACAAACACAATATTTATTGTAAGTTATTTTGTAATTAAAATTATATTTGTAATAAGTTATTTTATAATTAAATAAACATATTTATAAATAATTTAGTGTTTGTTTTTATAATTAAAAATATATGAGAAATTGTTTGTGATTAAATAACTTTGTTATAATTTGCTATCGTGAAAGAACATTAATTGTCATAATTTTTTTTTAATGTTTAAGGTATAAGAAACCCTTAAACATTTGATAAAAATAAATTAACTCTTAATTTTTTTACACTCGATTAAGCCCTTGAACAAAAAATAATCAATTAAGCCCTTAAACTAAGAAATAAAATCAATTAAATCTTGTTGACAGTTTTTAAAATATTACACACTATTAAATTTTGACAATTTTTTCTTTAGATATTACCAGCACATGTTACAGTATAATTCTATCATGTTGTATTTAAAAAATTCAAAAAATATTTTTTATAAATTTTATAAGTTATTTTAGAATTTTTAAATATTTAAAAAAATTAAATAAAACAAAAATTGTAAAAAAATATCAAGTGAAACACTGTGGCACGTTGAACTGTAACAATGAATCAAAAAAATTAACTAAATTTAACGATAAAAAATGGTCAAATAACTTAATTAATTCAATTTTTTAGTTCAAGGGCTTAATTGATTTAATTTCTTAGTTCAAGGGCTTGATTGAGTGTAAAAAAATTTAAGGACTTAATTAATTTTTGTTTTAAAGTTTGATGGCTTTTTCTGACCCTTAAGCTTTTTTTAATGAGAAATTAATATTTATTATAATTTTTTATTACGATTAAATAAATTTGTCATAATTTATTATTGTAAAAAATATTGTGATTAAATAAATTTTTTATAATTTATTATTGTAAAAAAAATATTGTGATTAAACAAAATTTTCATAATTTAGTATTTTTTTACTAAATATTTTTTATCATATTTTATTTTATAAACCAAACTATTTATTATAATTTATTAATGCTATAAAATAATATTTGTTAGAATTTATTATGATAACTAAAATAATTAGTTAGACAACTATAAATATATTTCAAAAAACTTATAATGAAAAAAAATATTAAATATCATGTACGTAAACATAAAATGTTTAGAAAAAAATTGCTAAAAACATAAAGTGATTATCTAAAAATAAAAATAATTAAAATTCACCATAACGATCTATAAATCCTTCACACCTACATTTAAAAAATGAAATTATATTAATTTATTAATAAATATCCAAATCTTGCAAGCAATTGTTGCATCAAACTTTGAGGAAAATTTTAGTTTTCTTCGAAATCATTGTTTTTAAATGAAATAAAATGCCTCACCATCGTTTTATTTATTAAATTTTTTGCATGAAAATCATCCAGATATGTGTCAAATCCATCCTACAAAATATTTATTATGAATTTTATATTTTAAAAATATAAATATTAATAAAATACAGATATAATTAAATTAAGAAAAATGAAAATTAACACTTGTTAATATATGTAACCTAAATTTTTTAGAACATAGGTGCTTAATCTTAGTCGTTTATATCGTGATAATTTTTACCTCTATTTTAAGTAGATGCAGTGGTGTTCAATTGGTCGATTCGGTTAACCGATCGAACCGAACTTTCAAAATTTTATTAATCAAATTTTTTTGTATTAATCGTTAAACGAATAGAAAATTTTTAAAAGTTTTAACCGAATCGAAAAAAGTTCAGTTAATATGATCGGTTAATTCGGTTAACCGAATATTTAAAAAATGGATAAATTACACAAATAGTCACTAAACTATGTTAAAATAAATTTTTTAGGCACTAAACTTTTAAAAATTATAAAAAATATTAGAGTCATCGAATTATTACATTGATTCATCGTACGTTTTAAATTATCGATAAATATTAAAAATTTTAATGATTATTTTTTTAATTTAATAAAATTAATTATTATTTTATGCTAATTTTATAAAATTTAATGACCGTTTTATAAATTTTAAAAGTTCAATAACCAAAAACTAATATATATAAAAAATATATAATATATAAAAAGTTCGGTTAATTCGATTAATTAATCGATTTTGAATCGGATTAACCGATAATCGAAGCTTTAAAAAATCATCAACTGTTAATCGATCCAATCTAAAATTAACCGACTGATTAACTGATTTTTTTTAGTTTAACCGATTAATTCGGTTAACCAAAATTTTAAACTATCTCTAAGTAGATGTTTATCATGACCAATCGGTAAATACAATTTTTACCTTTATTTTATTGTCTAGCCATTCTATGATCTCTTCTTGTTGTAACTATAAATATGTAACATATAAATATATGATTAGTATAAAACTAATATATATGAGAAAGTATAAAAAAAATATACATGAATCTATCTGGTTAAAAATAACTTTCCTTGAAAATCAATAGTCTCACTTGATATGTTTTACAAGTTAGATTGTATTAAACTTAATGAGAACAAGTCAATATTTTGATACTAGAGTAACATTTTCTGAACTTATCAAAATTATAACAAGTGTTATAAAAGATTATAAATTAATAAATTAAAAATAATACTAACAGATGTTGATTATACATGTATTTGAGAGGATATATTTTTATATATTTTTATAAAGTCAAAAATCTAATTATATTAGAATGGGTACAAATTATCATAAATTCACAAAATTAATCATTAAAAAGGATATTATTAGGTGAACTCTGTTCACAAGTCATTCATGGTTTAAACAATCATATCCGTTCATCTTTAAATAACTATCTAATAACTACATACCTATTAATTACATGTAGGAAAGGAGTGATGATTTATCTTAAAATTTTTTAAGATAAATAGCTCTAATTGCTTAGAACCACAAATGACATGATAAACAGATTTCAGCTAATAATCTTTTCATTAAAAAAATTACTACAAGACATAGTATAGAAGATTCATTATTTTAAAATATAATAATAAATACAAAGTAAAGTCTACCACTTTGACACCTAAGAAATTATTAACTTTGACAATCACTGTATATAAAATAAAGAAAATAAAAGGCAAATAATATTAGAGTAAAATCAAATAATAAGAAAAATAACATCGTAACTCTACCTAAAAATTTATAAATGTAATAATTATAATTATAAATGAAACAGCTAAATTAAGAAATAAATCCCAACTAAATATTTATAATCACTGACTTTAATTAATTGAAAATAATATTAAAAGGTTATCTACAAATTTTAGCTTATATACACAAAAATTAACTTTCATTGAAACTAATATTAAAAGGATCTACATATACTGCAACTGCATAATCAGAAGGGGCAGTAAAAAAATTAAAAAAAAATATTGAATGATGCTCAACGAGAATTATATTTTAGTCGTAAATACTTGAAAATATCATATTTTATGAAGATAATTAAACTAATACTTTATCATTTATAAACAATAAATTATAAATAAAAAAAAATCATAAATTCTTATCAATAAATCCTTGTTCTTCGTAATGTGGTAATCTTCAAGTCTTAGTAACATTATTTTCCCCAATTACTATGCACAATTAAAATTCTACGATATAATAAATCAATCGAATTTCAAAATCTTTTCAATCAAATTAATTATAACATAATTTACCGTTCGATTAAAAAAATTCATATATAAAAAATTATAAAAATAATTAATCATATATAAAAAATTAAATATAATCTATAAGGTTAAAAATATTACATTTAATCTTCCAAAATATTTGCATGCTTGTTTCTTTCGGTGCTTTAAGAAAATCATATAGCCTGACAAACTCGTTTGCTTTGCTCAAATGCAAGGGATAGAAAAAAAAAATTGTGCTCTAACCCTAAATAAAATATATTTATAGAATTTTTTTTTTTATAAATGCCATTGAAATTTTATTAAATTCATAAAAGTATTATAATTATATCACAAATAAAAAACAAAATAATTGAATTAAAAAACCTTAAATTAACACTTTATCGTATTAATCTAAAACATCAAATTCAATTTAGGATTACGTTAATTATCTAATTAAGTTTTTAAATTGATACTAAAAAATATATAATTCGTCATGTAGGTATGAAGAGTTTCAATAAAAATAATATTTTTTAAACTCCCCATGCTTGTGCAGCGAATTTATTGTAATAGTGCTAGTCCGAGAAATATAAAGTTTTTGGGTGTTATTTTGGAGAATTTAATATGCAGAGGACTATTTGGAAGTTTCACCCTATAAATGAATTATTATTTGATACATTATCTATATAAAGATAAATCTTAAGCAAAAATATACTCAAAATTTTATATAGAGTGCAAACTATAAAAAAAAGTTATAGAAATATAAGGGTATAAAATTATAAAAAAATTTAAAAAATATTGAATTCACTGAATTGGGATTTTAGGTTTCAAGAATCACAAAATAGAAAAAGGGTTTTTGTTATTGAATAAGAGAAGTAAAACTTATATTTTGTAACTGTGATACACACGTGTTTATATAAAACTAAAAAATAAAGAATAAAGAAAATAAAGAAGACTTTAAAACCACCTAACTAACTAATATATTCTAATAGCCTCCCCTCAAGATGGAGCATACAAATCTTGTATGCCCAGCTTGGAAATGGAGTCCCGAAAAACAGAAGTAGGAAGGGCCTTTGTGAAGCAATTTGCTAATTGATTATGAGATGAAACAGGCAGCAGCTTGATAAGTCCTTTTTGAACCTTCTCTCTAATCAAATGGCAATCAATCTCTATGTGCTTTGTTCTTTCGTGATGTACAGGATTTTCTGCAAGTTTAATAGCAGAAAGGTTGTCACAGAAAAGATTTGTAGAAGAAACATGAACATGTAAATCAGAAAGTAGAAAAGACAGCCATTGTAATTCACAAGTGACAGTTGCAAGAGCTCTATATTCAGCTTCACTAGAGGACCTAGATATCGTTTGTTATTTCTTGGATTTCCAGGATATTAAAGCTGATCCTAAAAAATGCAAAAAACAGTGGTAGATTTTCTTGTATGTGGACAAGAAGCCCAATCAGAATTAGAAAAAGCATCGAGTATTAATGGATTATTACTCGGAAAAAAAAGTCCCTGACCAGGAGTACTCTTAAGGTACCTAAGAACTCTATGAGCGGCAATCATATGTAAATTTGTAGGTGCAGACAAGTATTGAGATAATTGTTGAACAGCAAAAGATATATTGGGCCTGGTATTTGTTAAATACAAAAGTTTTCCTATAAGTTGTCGATAAGAAGTAATATCTGTTAATGGTTCTTTTGTAATCTGAGATGTGTTCTTTGGAACAATAATTGGAGTAGTAGCAGGTTTTGAGTCAAAAAAACCAGAATCTTTTAACAAATCCATTGTGTATTTCTTCTGACAAAGATTAATACCTTTACTTGATCGTGCAACTTCAAGTCCCAAAAAAAATTTCAAGTCCCCTAGATCTTTAATACTAAAGGTATTACGAAGAAAGGTTTTAACAGAAACAATCTCAGTTAAGTTTGGTCCAGCAAGAATTATATCATCTACATACACAGCTAAAGCAATAAAGTTTGATCCTTCTCCCTTTGTAAAAAGACTAGTGTCAGAAACAGCTTGTTTAAAACCTTGACCTAACAAAGAAACAGTAAGTCTTTCATTCCATTTTCGACTAGCTTGTTTAAGACCATACAAACTCTTATTAAGTTTACAAACTTGACCAGAAGTGATACCTAAAAAACCAGGTGGTAAATCCATGTATACTTCTTCTTGTAAATATCCATGTAAAAATGCATTATTTATATCAAGTTGGTGTAAGTACCAATTTTTAGTAGCAGCCACTGCTAACAAGGTCCTAATGGTGGTTATCTTAGCTACTGGACTGAAAGTACTAAGAAAATCAACACCTGACTGTTGAGTATACCCTTTAGCTACTAACCTAGCTTTATACCTATCTAGTGTGCCATCTGACTTTAGTTTAGTTCGAAAGACCCACTTACAACCAATAGTCTTTTTACCAGGTGGAAGGAAAACTAGATCCCAAGTATGATTTTTTTCTAAGGCTAATATTTCTTCATTCATGGCATTTCTCCAACATTCATGTAAAATAGCTTGTTTATATGTTTTGGGTTCAACTAAGCTATCAACAGAAGAAATATAAGAATGATAAGTAGAAGAAAGATTTTGATAAGAAAGCACCTGGGCCACTATATGTGGTGAAGTTCTCTTCTTTGGTAAAGTGACTTGAAAGTCCTTATACTTTTGTGGTAACTTGATAGTTCTAGAAGGTCTTGAACTTGGATGTAAAGAAATTTTATGAGGAGCACAAGTAGAATGTGGTATAGAATTAACAGAATCAATAGACAAAGAGGCAGAATTATCAAAATTAGTAACATGAGTAGGAATTGTTTCAATTGGAAAAGTATCAATATTTGATGTATTTTCTAAAGGTTTTCTTAAAACATCATCATTATTATGATCTATTAAAAACTCTTCATCTAAATTACCTTGGTCAACTGTAGGAAGAACAAGTTCTTTAGAAGAATTATAGTATGAAAAAATGTTTTCAGAGAAAATTACATCCCTAGATATGAAAATTGTTTTTGTCTCTATATTGAACAACCTATATCCTTTAGTGTTCTTAGGATAACCAAGAAAGATACATTTAGATGCTCGTGGATGCATCTTAGTTTGTGCATGTGGAAGAACAACAGCAAAGGCAAGACATCCAAATATTTTAAGATTATTTAGGTTAGGTTTGTCATTATACAAAATCTCGAAAGGCGTTTTATTTTGTAAAATAGGAGTAGGAGTAATATTAATCAAATATGCAGAATGTATTACACAATCAATCCAAAAAGATAAAGGCAAACTGGCTTGAATTCTTAACGCTCGAGCAACAGAAAGAAGATATTGATGCTTTCTCTCAACGGTGCTATTTTGTTGGGGTGTATGAACACACGTAGTTTGATGAACTATTCCTTTTGAGCCAGAAAAATCATCCATAGAAAATTCTTTAGCATTATCTGTTCTAATACATTTTATGTTCTTGGAGAATTGAGTTTGAACAAAATTATAAAATTTAATAAGAAGACTCCTAACTTCAGATTTAAATTTCATAGGAAATATCCAAACAAACTTACTTTTGTCATCTACAATAGTCAAAAAAATAAGTATGTCCATATATGCTTGGTACTGGAAAAGGTCCCCACACATCAACATGTATTAGATCAAAAACAGAACCAGATACAGTAACACTAGATTAAAAAGGTAATCTCTTATGTTTAGCTAAATGAAAAATGTCACAGTCATAATGCAAACAAAGAGGAATCTTATTATATATTTTAGAAAAATGTTTCATTCGTTGAACAGATGGATGTCCTAGTCTAGCATGCCAAATAGAATAAGTGTTTGAAGAAGATGAATCAACATTACAAACAGTAGTAGCAGAATCCTTTGATACTTCAAGCTGATATAAACCATTTCTTTTCCTAGCTATACCAATCGTCTTTCACACAATTGTATCCTGTATACAACAAAAATTATGAGAAAAGATAAAAGATACATTATTTTGTTGGGTCAATTGTGAAACAGAAATTAAATTGAAACCAAAAAATGGAATGTGAAGAACATTGTAAAGAAGTAAGTTTTCTGTAAGTTGCACAATGCCTATATGCAACACTTTAACTAACTGTCCATTAGGAAGCTTAACAAATTTGTTATGCACAGTTGAATAATTTTGGAAAAAATGTAAAGAATTTACAATATGATCACTAGTACCTGAATCAACTATCCATGAAGTAACAGAAAAATTTGAAAAAGAACAAGTAAGAGCAATACCTTGTTCTTCTTGAGGCAAAGAATCAAAACTGGAGGACAGAACATTGACAGTAGATTGAACAGCAGAATTATCTGGAACAGAAGGATTCTTTGCTTGCAGAAGTTGCAGAAGACTATCATACTGCTCTTCAGTAAAAGTAAGAGGACAAGCCGTTTCCGTAGAAGAATTTTGAGGAAGAACTTCAGTAGAGTGACTCATGTTTCCAACTAGATTGGTCTTAGACTGAGACCTAAACTTATAGCTGGGAGGATAACCATGCTTTTTGTAACACTTTTCAATAGAATGACCATATAGACCACAATGTGTACATAAAGGACGTCGATTGCCAGAACTACTAAACCTTTTAGCCCCTCGAGTATCAAACCTAAATGAATTTGGTTCCTCCTTTTTAGTATTATATTGGTCAACAAGCAAAACATTTGAATCACTAAGGAAGGTTGTATTAACAGATCTTTCATGTTGAACAACGATAGAAAAAATTTCATTTATGGAGGGCAAGGGCTTCATCATCAAAATCTGTGACTTAGGAATAGAAAATTTTTCATTCAAGCCTCTAAGAAATCTAAGAATGAAATCTTGCTTACGGTAACTAAGAGCAAGACAATCACAAGAAGACAAAGGTCGTAAATTGCATAACTCATACTAGATGATTTTTAATTGCGTGTGAAAAGTAGTCACAGAAAGAGTACCTTGCTGCAAATTATAGAAATCTTGAAGCAAATTAGAGACGCGCAACAAATCACCTTGTTTGAAACGGTCGAAAAGATCAGCCCACAGTTCATATGCCGTATCAATCCAAATGACTCCCTAAGCAATTTCAGGGCTGATCGCACGCTGTAACCAGGACAGAACAAGATTATTGCATTTCACCCACGCCGGAAACCGGAAATCATCATCTTTGATATCTTTAATCGACCCATCCACAAACGAGAATTTATTCTTGAAAATCAACGCCATTCTCATAGAACGAGCCCAAGAATGGTAGTTATTACCATTAAGAAGAGCAGAAGTAAGGACAAGGGAGGGATTTTCGTTTGGATGAATATAATAGACATCCGAGGGATCATCGACGCGAAGCACTCGTCGGAATTCAGAGGAAAAAGAATCAGAATCTCCTGATACCATGTTGAATTCACTGAATTGGGATTTTAGGTTTCAAGAACCACAGAATAGAAAAAGGAGTTTTGTTATTGAATAAGAGAAGTAAAACTTATATTTTGTAACTGTGATACACACGTGTTTATATAAGACTAAAAAATAAAGAATAAAGAATAAAGAAAATAAAGAAGACTTTAAAACCACCTAACTAACTAATATATTCTAATAAAAAAATAATAAAAAATTAAATATAAAAAAATTAAATTTTTTAAGGAATGCGGTTCATGTTATTAAGCGATGTCTGTCAAAGCTTTGTTAACTAATTAATATGAATCATTTTCTTATACAATGTCAAAATATATAAATTCTTCAAAGAGAAACTATTACCATGTGTTAAACGCATTAAAATTCACACTCATAAATATTACTCTAAGGGAGTAAGACTCAACTAAAAAAAATAATAATAATTCAATTTAACTCGAGATAAAATATTTGACTCATTTTGATTTGACTCGTGAATAAGATTTAAAAAAAGTTTGAGTTATAAAATAAAAATTTAAATAAAATGAAATATTTAGTAATTAGAGAGATTATTTTTAAGTTCGAGACGAATCTCTCAAATTTTTATGATATATATACCAATATATAAAAAAAGATATATAAAAATATGAAGACATATATTATGTAATTAGTGAAAGCCATTTAAACTACAATCGAATCGTGCTATAACATAATAAATAATTATAATTAAATTTTTATAAGAACTCGAAAATTCTACACGGCTCAAATTTTTTCAACTCGATTCGATTAGAAAATTTTTTAAATGAAAGTTCAAATGATAAAATTAGACTCTTCAACTAAAATAACTCAAAAAATTTTAACTCGACTTATCAAACGCTCACTCTTCTTTTCTTCTTACAAAATTTGTTTATTATTAACTTTTTTACATAGTTTTAGAATAAAAATTTGTTTAAAAGATATATTATAAAATAATAATTTTACCTTTAAATTTTAAAATTAATTTTATTAAAAACTAAAAAATATTAAAAATAATTTTATAATAAAATAATTTTAATATATTAAATAGATAAATTTTATGAGAGCAAACATTTAATCCCAACTGGAGACCAAAATATTTGAAAGATCAAAATAATATTCATCATTTATCATCCATGGTTTGTGTAAATACACGCGCTTAAGAAAGGAGAGTTGAAATGCTGAAATATTTGTGGTACAGCCCTTGGGTCGAAAAATTATTAGGTGAATTTGTTCACCGTGTTATTTATTATCTCAATTAATCAGGATCGTTGATTTTAATTTTTTTTCTAGGTAAATTATCATTTTTTTCTTACATAAACTTAATGGGTGAGTAGTTATTAAATGATTATTTAAAAATCAACTATTCTAATTATTTAGATCGTGGTGAACAAAGTTTACTTAATAATCTCTCCCTTTGGTAACCATCAACTCTGCGTCTCACTGTCAAACTTGTCCTATTTTTGGCAAAACAGATCCATAATAATTCATTTTCTCACTAAAAACTACTTAGTAACCACTGGATCTTCAATTCCATCTGCCATTTCTTTCCAATCTCTTCTCCCATTGGTCTATCTCCATCTCTCTTACTTTATCAACAGTGTTCTAACTTCAGTTTGCTTGACCTTTTTCTGTCAAACCAAACAAACCAAAAGAAAGAGAATCTGATCATCTATGATATCATTTTCATATCTTAAAACATAAGTTTTCATAGTTCATGTACCCCATGTAACTGCAGTCTTGCAAGAATTTTCTCATCAAAAAAGAAAACCCTTTTTTCTATTTTCCTATTGATTATCATGGAAAACATGCAAGATCTTGGCAAGTATACAAGAATGAAGTGAAAACCCTAAACTGTTCATCAGAAAGCTACAGTCCAAGATAAGTTTTTGTTCTCTCTCTCTGATAATGGACTATCCAAGTCGGATTATAAGTTCAAGCACCATGGCAACTACAGGTACAAGCAGCAACAACAGCAGCATCAGTAGTGCAATGCCTAATTCCAGCACTGCAACCACAACGGCAACCCCACCGCCGTCGATCACTCCTAGCCGCTACGAGAACCAGAAGCGCCGAGATTGGAACACTTTCTGCCAGTATGTGCGAAACCACAGGCCGCCGTTCTCTCTTTCAATGTGTAGCGGTGTCCATGTCCTCGAGTTCCTTAGGTATCTCGACCAATTCGGCAAGACCAAAGTTCATAACAACACTTGCCCTTTCTTTGGCCTCCCTAACCCTCCTGCTCCTTGCCCTTGCCCTCTCCGACAAGCTTGGGGTAGCCTCGATGCACTCATCGGCCGACTCCGTGCTGCCTACGAGGAGCACGGTGGTAGGCCGGAAGGGAACCCTTTTGGAGCTAGAGCTGTGAGGATTTACTTGAGGGAAGTCAGGGATTTTCAGGCCAAAGCTAGAGGAGTTAGCTATGCCAAGAAAAGGAAGAGGCCTAAGCAGAAGGTACCACTAACAGTACCAGCTATTCCATCAGCACAACAATCATCTTCTTCGGCACCACCAGCACTTGCTGCTGATGCCACTTCTGCAAGTGAGTTAACTAAGAAATTCAATCATCATGGTAAAATAAAATTATCAGTACTAGTTAATTTTATGGATTTCTTTTCGTATTCGACCTTCCGCTACTGCAATAGCACTAACCCCACCTCCGGAAACCGGTATTGTCAAAAATAGTAGTCTGTAGTGACTGCAATAGCATATTCATCTCCGAAACTGAGATAAAACACCGCTACTGCAACCATAATTTAAATCCTTCTCGAACCTCTCTGTATTTTTTTTCTTTGAAAATTGGGTATCCTTCAAATTGCCCTTTACGGGGCAGTTTGTATTGGTATAGTGGCAGCATGATCAGTTACTAGGAGGCAGAGGTGACTGAGAATGAACAGTACCAGAAAGAAAATGATGGCAACAAGATCTTACCATATCCAGTAGGAAAAAAACTCAGCTTTAACTTAATTAGTTCGAATCTCAATATCTGTAATTTAGGATACTTGTTTGCTTTTCTTGGGACATTTTAAATCACAATTTTTTTGGTTGGTGCTAATGGGGACTTTTTTTTTTTTCCCCTTACAGCAAGTATTATATAATGGAAGAAGGATAAGGGTTCTTCCCAATCAGCAAATTGTCTGGATGATATGGTTTTAATGGGGTTTTGCTTCCTGTTAAGGTATTTCTCTCTTTCTACTTCATTAGTCCATCATATTTCAATGGCTTATATTAGTTGATCAAAATATGTTATATATAATTTGATGGTATAAGCCAATGTCACTACTAGTAGATAAGTATTTAATTTGTAATCTCTATGTTCTTTTTCGTATATTAATATGAAAACTATTTATATATAGATCTAGTCCTGTGACAATTTACTCCCTTTTTTACCATCAGTAATAAAATATTATTAAAAAATAATTACGAACTTAAATATGAACTGTAAAATATATATAAATAATAAATTTATAAACTATCATTGAATTAAATATAAATTCTTACTATACTAAAGATTACTTTGATTTTCATTAGAATATTTAATTCTTAATCTAAATTTAAGAAAAAGATGAAATCAATAATGTAATACTCACAAATTTTTTAATATAAACATCACCATCAATGCCATTAGACACCAATTAACATTTTTTTATAATTATAATGTAATAAGAATAGATCTATTGTAAGGCAAAAAGACAAAACCTAGATTCATCTTTCCTAATGTTGGTGACAGCTAAAACAAAACACAAGCACACATGTCATACAAGTGTTAGGTTTATACAAAATTTTGAGCCAATATAAAGCAGATGGAATAATGGAGGTTTGAAGCCTAATCAAAGGGGTGTATGTATGTTAATCCACTTGGCAGACAAAACTTTTGAACATTGTTTAAGGATAATACTTGTTTAATACTAGGCTGATGTCTTGATTGTCTTGTTCTTATATGGAGTATATGAAAAATTACAGTCTGCAAAGAGAATATTGCCAAATGCTGATTCATGATGGAAAGCTTTATGCTAATATGTACCCACGTTGTTCGGACTCGTCATTTTTCGTGAAGTATTCATATTCGATATTTATGTGTTACATTTAGATATTAGAATATAACCTAGCTGTTATCCATCTTTCTAATTTGAGAAGGCTGCTTTTCGAGTAACGCTTAAACACTTTCCATTAAGTATATAGGTATGTAAGGGATAGTTTTTAATTACTTAATGTTGATTTTGGATCATTTAATATATATAGTTGATACCTAAAGTTAAAAACGATGACGGTTAGGGTAAAACGAGAAATGGATAATATCAAGTATAAATTTATAATTATTCATTTAATTTTTATATGATGTAAATAGACCCTATCTATATACACATATAAGATTATGACCCACCTACATATCGTAAAACTTACGATTTATATATATTTTTTGAAATTTTGAATTAATTAGTTTTAATGGTTGAGATTATAACTTTTACATTGATTTTCGTCAATCCAACTACTTAAGTTTTAACGGATCCTAACCCCAAATATTTTTCCCTATTTGGACCCCTAATTTTCAATTCATCTAAACTTTGCCCCTTTTTTAATGGTTAATTATACTTTGCCTCCTTATTTTGATTCCTACCTCTGTTGTTGTATATATTGGTTAGGATCCTCTTATCCACAATGTTTTACACGTTATTTGGATTAATGGATAGGTGAAATGAATAACTGAGATTAACTCTTTAGTTTTTCCAAGTGACAGTCTTCGTATAATATATTGTTATTCTCAATCATTTATTTCATTCATCTAACAATCCAAAAAAATATAAAACTTAAAAACTTTACAATATGCAAATGGATGCCCTCTCTCTCTATGAGATGCAATGAACCAGTTGATGTTATTCTATCATGTTACTGGCAATGAACCTTGTTGTTTCTTAGCTCTGAAAAACTCATCCATTTTTCAGTCAAGAAAATGGTGGACCATATACCACAACATATAAACTGCATGCATGCACCAACTGAAGTAGTCATATATGCTGTTCGAGTTCAGTCAGTTTAGCTAGCACAGAACTCAATAAAGCCTGTAGAGTTTTGGCGTGGGGTTAACACAAGCAGATGATCTTCAAAGTACAATTTCCATTGATTATTCTGCGGATTTTACTGCCAAAACTAGATAAGTAGAAATGTACATTATATATATATACACGTACATGCCATTTTGGATAGAATTATATGCATGGAAGTGTGGAGAGGCATGAATAAGATGCTCTCGAACAATACATATGCACATACATACACGGAATTTAGAAACTTTGATGCTTAGGTTAATATATATGAATGAAATTGGATTTATGTGTTTTGGTACGTTTGAGAATGCATGTGAATTATGCATTTAAGGCATAGATTGACAAATTATGTTGTTTGTTCTTGTGAGGAAGTAATAACTATATGTGGTGTAAGATGCTAAAAAAATAGGCTGAAGGGTGTCTAAGCCTGTGAATTTTGGAGAAAGATTAGACAAAGTATCAAAAAAAAATTATATCACATTGTCATTATACTGAAGATATTAAATTAATTAAGTCCTTGAACTAATAGATTAACTTAATAAATTTTTTGATTAATTTTAATTATTAAATCTCAACAGATTTTTTTCTTCAGACATTTATCACATAAAAGCATTATAATTTTGTCACTCTATAATAAACATTTATTAACAAATCATTGATTATTTAAAAAGATGATGATTAAACGTCGGGTTCAATTATTATTATTAAATGAGTTTTAAAGTATACTTTTAACCTTTAAATATTGATCGTTTAATCAATATAATGTAATACTGATACCCAAATTTATGACTTTTAAAAACAACAATCGTTCTCTTAACTATTGAGATAAGATAATTCGTGATATTAATTTTGGTTATTAAAGGTAACAAAAAAAATTTCTTAGTGGAAAAAAATCCTCATTCTACTAACTAATTAATGATTCTCTTTCTTCCACAATTAAAACGTTTCCACTGATGTTGTTCGGTGTCCAAGAAGGATGATTTTTTGAAAGTGAACTCCAGCTTGATTTGGGGGAAATTCTACTAACTAATTAATGATTCTCTTTCTTATAGTTTTTTTAAAAAATTCAATATATATCGTTTTTTTATAAAAATTATAAGAATTTTGATATATCGAAAAGTGTGTACCGAATTTTTATAATTTTTATAAAAAACAATACAACTGATTTTTAAATCTTTTTAAAAGCCGACTTTTTTTAGAATCACCCTTGATTTGGGCATTCTTCTTTTCCTTTTTCTGGAAAGGCTGAAGCAAAATTGAAATCGAATTGTCTTTGGATGCTTGAAAGACATGCCACGTCACAAGCTTCAACTTTTGGCGTATATACACATGTACTTAGATTTTTCATAGGATGTGAATGCGGGTCAACATTCCATCAAACAAAACGAAGTCGAGGAAAATTTTTTAAATTAATTATATTAAAAAAATTATATTTTATTTTTAATTTAATTATAAATTATTTAATTTTTAATTTAATTACAAATATTTAAAATATTGTGATAATAATTAATTTTAATTTTAATAATTTTTATAATTATATATATAAATATTTATATTTTTATGGAATTTATATATTGTAGTTATAATTGAGAGATTTATATAAACTTAAAATCTGATCCATTAATTATTAAAAATTTAAATTATTAAAATAATTTTATTTTATAGAAAAACTTTATTTTTCTGAATTGAGATAAATTTATAAAATTATGAATTAAATATTTTTATATTGTATCAAACAAAATAATTCAATTTTTTAATCGAGGGAAGGCAAAAATTACAATTATGAGCCAAAGCTGAATTATTAATTATTGGGATCATACTGCAATTCTATTGTTATATATACTAAATCATAATTTTATTATTTTGAAGGGATTAAAGAATATTTCTACCATCTTAAGGGTTGCCAACATTATTATTTTTTTGAATAGAGGGTTGCCAACGTTATTATTTACGTTAGTTCCACATAATTTAATCATTATCCCTTAAAAATTGATTTATTAATCCAGTACTTTAAAGGGATATTTTAACATGTTTCAAATGGAATATTTTTTTACTTTTATCTTAATATTAAAATATTAAATTACAAATTACTTTAAGTATCAAATCCTAAAAATGCAACCAATAATATATATTTATATATATTAGGATTGAGTATTGTTAATCATAGAAAATCAAACTAAATCGAGATATTATATTTTATAAATTTATAAATCATAATTAATTGTAGTTAACTAAATTAAATAAAATTTATTTTTAAACTAATTTATAATTATTTTTATAATATAAAAATATATATTTTATATTTAAAATATTATAAATATATTTTTCATTATTATTATTTTACTTAAAAAGTAAGATTTCAATGAATATTTATAAAATATTTTAATATTTTATATTTTAATATTTAAAAATTATAAAATAAAATATATTTTTTAAAAATTAAATTTAATATAAAAATTAAAATTAACCAAATTAAAAATGAATAATTATTAAAATAATTTCTGGAATTAAACTGAAATTTAACAAATACACTCTTAATATATATTGTTTCATTTCCTTGTAATAATACATCCTAACATTTAATGCTCCTGAGGGGACACACACGGCACAATCTTCTATAATACAAAAAAAAGACCGTACAAATAGGGAGGAAAAAAGATCCCCGCAATCTACGGTGAAGGAAAAAACAGTTGACACGTGCATCAATTAGGTGGACCCTACATCAGCGTGTTCCCACGTGGATGTTTGTACTCCCTGTCTAGAAATAGACAATCGCTCCCCCGACAGCTATTTCTGCTTCGTGCCGCGCGTTTCCACTCCATAATAAACACGTGGCACCATATCAACCCTGGGATGGAATCATGCGTCCGTATGAGGTTTTGATTTTCGTTTTGTTTTTTTCCCTTCTTTGGGGTCGCCTACTTTTACTATTTATGAAAGAAAGATTTCTATTTTTTATTTTTTTTGTTTTCTCGTTTTAGATTTTTTTTTGGATAATTAGTTCATGTGATTTTATTTTCTTATGTTGAAAATTTAGACATTATACTTCTATATTTTTGGATCAATATGTGTACCAATATTAAGTTAAATTTAATAGTAAAAAAAATTTTATATTATAAAATTTTAAATAAATATTAAAATATTTTTGTCTCAAGTATTTGTTTAGTATTTTCACCTTTATTAGTTTAGGTATATGACGGCTGTTTAAAAAATTATTTTAACCAAATAAAACATGTGATATTAATTTTAATATTTTATTTTTAATTTAATTTTAAATTTTTATAATTTTTTTAAAATTTATAAAATAACTAAAAAAACACATTTATGTTTAATTTAATTTTGACATTAAATATATTAATTTTTAATTTTTATAATACAAAATAAAAAGAAATGAGTCTACCACGTGCGTCGAACACTGCTGAACACCACTAACACTGAACATTGTTGAACACTATTAAACTAATTAATAGAAATTAAAAATTTAAAGGATTCCATGTATAATTAATAATTACTTAAAATAAAATTTTAATTAAATATTTTTTATAGAAAGAATTACACAGGTGATCATCCAACTATCATCATTTTTTGTGTTGGTCATCTAACAAGATTTTTAGTAATAATCGTGACTAACATTTTATTTCATTCTCATTTTGATCATCCTCCATTATATATTTAATAAAAATTATAAAATGACATAATTTAATAATAATTTTAGATTCTAAAATTATTATATTATATCAATTTAATCCTAATAGAAAATAAATCATCAAATATTTAGATTAAACTCATAACTATTTTTCTATTAAAAATCAATTTAAAAAAAACATTTCCGAACATAATTTTAAATTTATTAAATATTTTAATTAAATTATGTTAGTTACAGTGATCGAATAGTAAAAAAAATTAAACAATTTTTTAGATAGATAAAACCAAACAGTTTATTCATGTGATTATTGCATAATTTATGTTTTTACTTTATTTAATGAATATCTATAAGACTGTAACCCGATTACTATGTTTCAATTTTACATATTATATGAATTAAAATCCACACACAAACAATATAAAACTTAAAAGAGAAAATATTTTTTAAAAACATTACATAACAACATAATAATATTGTAAAAACAAACAATATTATTGGTATTATTTAGACTATTAAACCCATAAAATATACTTATAACTATACTAAATTCTGAATTTGTGATTAAAAAAACTCATTTATTTTAATTTTTTTCACACACAATTAAAAAATAAATTTAATATAGATCAGTATAACTCGTTATTTCTTGAATAACTTAAAACGGTTAAAATATAAAATTAATTGAGTTTTGTTATATTTTCTCTTTATTATGGGGGTAAAACAAGAAAGCTAAACATAAAATTTTGTTATGATTTTTCTATCTTTTATTATCTTTATTTTTGTTAACTAATTATTTTAAAGAGGCTTGCTGGCAATTGATGGAGAGAGAAAAACTTGATTGTTGGGTTTTAAATTTAAAGAAAAGAAAACTGAAATAACAAAACTTTAATAAAGAGTTGAACATAACAAAAAAGGAGAAATATAGAGTGATTGAAAGATGTGAGAGGAAACTATTTTCGGGGATAAGTATCATTTGTATTATTATGCAGGTATGTATAAAAATATAAGAACTTATTTGATGAGTTTTTTTAATAAGATTAAATTAATATAATATAATAAATTTAGGGATTAAAGTTATAATTAAACTATGTCATGGAACAATCTTATTAAACATTTAATGTTTGATAACCAAAACAATAATAAAATAAAATATTAGTGATAATTCTGATAAAAAAATAATTGAGTGACCAAAACAAAAAAATATGACAATTGAGTGACCACCCTTATATTTATCTCAATAAAAATAATTTAATTAAAATTTTAGTTTAAATAATTATTAATTATACGTTGAGTTCTTAAAATTTTTAAGCTTTATTAATTAGTTTAATAGTGTTCAGCAGTGTTCATCATTAACGGTGTTCAGTGGTGTTCGACGCCCGTCGTAGAATTTTCCTAAAAAAATGATCAGTAGAGTCTGACAATAAAAATAGTGGATTTTCCATATCCGTTTCCTTCTACTAAGTCAATATTTAGCAACTAAAATAATTAATTTTGAAAGGTATAAAGATAATTTTAACCCTTAACGTTCATAATTTTTGTTGTTTTGGCTTTTATTCTTTTTTTGGATAAATTTAACCCTTAACCTATAGATTTTTGACAAATAGCTTATTTTTTAACACCATAGTAACTAAACCGTTAAAAATCTAACAATGATGACATGTTATATACATATGATAATATATTTTAAATAACATGACATCTAACCTATCAAATACATATATATAATATAATTTAATTCTAATATAAAATATAAAACAATTAAATTTTAAATAAAATATTAAAAAATTAATTAATTCTAAAATAAAATACTATTAAACATTCTTAACCCTAACTAAGATAGAATTAAAATCCTACCTAAACAAATTAATTAATTTCGAACTGTGTTCATATTTTTTTAAGATAGGACTTTGGTTCTATCATAGATAGGGTTAAGAATGTTTAATAGCCTTTTATTTTAGAATTAATTAATTTTTAAAATTTTATTTAAATTTTAATTATTTTAATTTTATATTGGAATAAACTTATATTTCACATATATATATATATTTGATAGGTTAGATGCTATGTCATTTAAAATATATTATCATATCCATATGACATGTCACCATTGTTAGATTTTTAATGGTCCAGTTATTATAATAGTTAAAAAATAAGTTATTTGTCAAAAAGATATAGGTTAAGGGCTAAATTTATCTAAAAAAAGAATAAGGGCCAAAACGACAAAAAATATAAATGTTAAGGGTTAAAATTATCTTTACGCCATTTTAAAATGTTATTTCGTAAAATATTATTTTGGCTTATATAGGTGCGGATGGTAAATTTAGAAATTTGTCTAAGAACATAAAATATAAGATTTTCTTATAAAATTTTAGATTATTTTTTATAATTTTTAATAAATTTTAGTATTTAAATAACAAGTTTCGATACTTTAATTAAAAACTTAAATGTTATTAAAAATAAATTATATAACAAATTTCTATACTTTATTCAAAAATCTAAAATATTATTAAAAATAAGTATTAAAACTTATTTTATAAGAAATTAACATTTATAAAAAATATATAAAAAATCAATTAAAAATATTATTAAAAAATTTAATATTTTAAAATTTTAGATAAATCTTAAAATTTATCATTTAGACTCACCCTAAATTAAGAATCTAAAAATGAAAATGAAATTGATGGAAAAAATATTGAATACTATTACTTTTTAAATGTTTTGGCAGTGACATAAAATTAACAAGGTGGTCTTCAAAACGACAAAGCATTAAAACCTGGTGCATGCATGTATGAAATGAATGTACAGATCATGTATCTATCAATTTCGTATCCTTTGAAGTTGACCTATGCAGCCTCACGGTATTAATGCAACTTTTATTGTTCTTCGTCGTCTAAGGCTTACTAGGAGGACACAAGGGTTTGTTGCTATAATTATATAGATTTTCTGAAGAGAAAAAAAATCAAATTTTAATATAATTGTTGATATTTAATTTATTATTTGTTTAATTCATATTAGATAATATATAAATTTATATAAGGATAATTCTATAGGGAAAAAATATTTTTAGTGAGTCTAGGACTCGTATTCTAATAAAATATGAAAGAATAAAAATAAACAACTTAACCAATTATCTAAATATACTTGTTTAATGTCTACTTAAATTATTTAACCGTCCCATCTTACTTAATCAAATAATATATATATATAATAAAAATATAGGTTTGTATTAAAAGTTGTCGATTAAAGTAAAATGAAAGGGTAGTTTTTTCTTTTCAGCAATAAATACTCTATTAATAAATGAGTCACAACTTCCCTTACAAATAACTTAAAAGATAAACCGAACTCCCCGTTATGTTAGTTTTAATCGAGTTTAAAGTTTAAGATTTATGAGTTTAGGTTGAATGATAGAATTTAAAAGTAGTAATTAGAATTTAGTGTTTAATGTTAAAATTTAATATTTATAAGCTAAAACTTTAAGTCATCATATTATTCCAAAGCTAAACCTTGATCTTTGCACCCTAAATTCTAATTATATAAATCTTAAATTTTAATTATTATCCTTAAATTTTAACTCCTTAAATCTAAATTCATAAACTCTAAACCTAAATTCTCAGAGTACAATTTGGTGCGAAATATTTATGTCTTAAGGGATGCAAAAATTTAGTACAAAATCTTATACATGATTCGGTACTTTGCGAAAGCTGTTAGCTGTCTGTTTGTTTGTTTCTATGTTGGTGTGGATGCAGAGAAAAGTGGTGTACATGAGCTGAGTGAATATTATAAAGTTTATATTTGCTTGAAAGCAATATTATTTTTATGTCGAAAAAATTCTCTCAAGTTCAAGTTACGAAAATCGTCTTGATCTAAGAATTTTTATGAGAGATATTCCCTAAAGTGAATGCATGCATGATGCTTATTCCATGCAATTATTGAATTTATGTCATTCCTTGAAGTGAATGCAAACATGATGTTTATTCCATGCGATTATTGGATTTATGGCATTCCCTTAAGTGAATGCAAGCATGATGTTTATTCCATGCGATTATTGAATTTGTTTCATTCATTAAAGTAAATGCAAACATGATAATTCACTATATGGTTTGTGAATAAAACTCAATTATGTGCCAAAGTATCATTGATGAGTATATGTTAGAAAAACATACTCCATTTTTCACACATTAATATTATCTTACAGACACAATATCATAGAAAAGTTTTAAATACCTATTAGTGTCTGCCCCATTCCCTAAAGTGAATGTGATATTTTATAGCGGAATGAATAAAAGCCACATTAGTAATTATGGTTGCGATTGAGGTCATAAAATAAACATGCATAAGATGATTCTTTTGAGAATGCTTTTATCCACCAAAGTGGAATTATAGGAATGACAAGAATGATAGAGATCATATCAAATCTTTATGTTATCAATGCAATGGTACAAACTATTGGTCTCGTACTTGTCAAACGCCAAAATATTATGGAATTTATCCATAATCATGAATGATAAATGAAAGAAAATATAAATAAATTTTCTTTGTGCCGTAAATAATTATGGTGTTGTTGATCCAACTCAATTGGATATTGTTAATTGTCTAATAACCCTTGAAGGAAATAATTTGTCATTTATTTTATTTCCATTATAACCTCTCAAGGGAATAAATGATCTTTTATTTATTTTGTTTTATGTTATTTTATCTAATATTTATTTTTGTTAATTTATTTTTATTTACTATTTATTTACATTAATTTACATATTATTTATTTACTCTTTATATTAATTTATCGTTAATTTATTTTATATATTATTTATTTATGTTTTATGTTAATTTATCCTTTAAAGAATATTATTATTTTCGGAATAAAATCTACATTGAATTGTGTCTATTTATGTCAAACAGACAGT
Organism: Abelmoschus esculentus; assembly: GCA_035048815.1. Taxonomy (NCBI): domain Eukaryota; kingdom Viridiplantae; phylum Streptophyta; class Magnoliopsida; order Malvales; family Malvaceae; genus Abelmoschus; species Abelmoschus esculentus. The sequence goes on from JAUCBN010000003.1 coordinate 18,331,870, forward strand.
GCAAATACTCATACTATACTTAAGCATAAAAAATATTTTCTCATTTAAATACAAAGGAAAATGTGAGTACTCTATTTGAAAGTGCTGAAATATCAATGCTTCGGAAGATCTTTTCATCTTTGATAGATAACTGATTTGATATAATGTGCTATATTTAATATTTTGCCATTCCCCGAAGTAAATGGTACAAAGCACATATTTTTCATTTTCCGAAGTGAATGAAATAAAACACATATTAAAAGGTGCATGATTATGCATATTTTCTCATTTTAAATTCAAGGGAATAATGTGAGTACTATATCCGAAAGTACTAATATCACAGAAGGCTCCGGCTGAGCAAATATGTTATTGCCAAATGGAATTTTATTCCATATTTACAGTGCATTATACTCGTCAAAGTCGCAAAGAGACTTATTGAGTTTTAAAGATATTTATAGAAATATATTAAGAATATCAATCAAAGGGATGATGACTATCTCAATGTTACGAGTATAACTCAAGGCAATAAGAAAATTTTGATAAAATTTACATGTACCGTCATCCATATTGTACTATATAAGAATTAGTACAAATTGAAGCTCATGCTATTGTAAACCAAATGTTTACTGATAATTTTATTTGGCATGACCGGTTAGGTCATCCAGGTTCAATTATGATACGGAAATTTATTAACACTTTTATGTGGTCACTTATTGAAGAACTAAGATTTTCTTCAAGGTAATTTTCATGTGATACTTGCTATGAAAGCAATTTGATTATTCAATCATCAACAGTTAATATAGAGTGTAAATCTATTAATTTTTTTAGAACGAATACAAGGTAATATGTATGGGCCCATAGACTTTTCTTATAGTCTATCTAGATATTTTATAATTTTAATTGATGCATCGACTAGATGATTGTATGTATCCTTGTTATTAATCCGTAACTTGGTATTTGCGAGGCTACTTGCTTAGTAGATAAAATTATGAACATATTTTCTAGAGGCTACTTGCTTAGTAGATAAAATTATGAACATATTTTCCAGATTATCTTATATAGATAAACGGTCTTCAGAATGTTGATGACATGTCATTTTACATGTAGTATCACCAATTCGCATCAAGCCAACAAATGATTATAAATTCTCCCCATTATAAATGGTTTTTGGTTAGGAACCAAATATTTTTATCTAAGAATTTTTGGGTGTACGATATATATTATAATTGCTCCACCATAACGCAAAAAGATGAGTTTTGTTGGGAATATATATCAGATTTAAATATCTTGAGCTTCTAATAAGGGAATTTATTTACAACTCGATTTACTGACTATCATTTTAATGAGTCAGTTTACCCGACATTAGAGAGAGAACATAAAATAGTTGGAAAAGGAAATTAGTTGGAATGAATTATCATTTTTGTTTGATCTACAAATTCAATACTGTGAACTATAAGTTCAAAGGATAATTCACTTAGTAAATCAATTGTCAGATGATTTTGCTGACCTTAAAAGAGAGACTAAGTCATGTATACCAGCTATGAATGTTTCGATTAAATTTGATGTCATAAAAGGATAAACTCTAATTACTAATGAGTCTAAATTACGCTTGAAGAGTAGTAGACAAGTAAGTTCCAAAGATAAAAAAATCCTTGAAAAAGAAAATGAGCTATATTTTATGATGGTCTAATCGAAGAATCAATGAATTATGAAAATCTCTAGAAAAGATTAAAAGGTCTCCCATAGAGACATTGACATGACTCAAGTACCTGATAGTAAAGAGATCTCAATATGTCATGTTTGGGAATAAGTGGAACTGAAATTAAATCGACGTCGTTAATATATTTGCATGCAATATAGCACTAGAGATTTTATTTGATGACGTGGATCATGAATCATTGTCAATTGGGCAATATAAACAAAGAAATGATTGGCCAACATATAAAGAGACAATTGAGACGAAACTAAAATCTCTTTCGAAAAAAGAAGTATTTGGGCCTATAGCCCATACATTAAAATGTGTAAATCTCATGGATATAAATGAGCCTTTGTGAGAAAGAGAAATCAAAAGGGAAATCACGAGATATAAGGTCATTTAGTTGTACAAGGATTCTCACAAAGATATGAAATTGAATATGAGGAAAATATAATCCTCGGTGGTGGACGCAAACACTTTTAGATACTCTAACAATAAATGAAATGACTTAGTTTCGTCTAATGGATGTTGTTACATCTTATTTGTATGAGCCTCTTTATAACAACATTTATATGAAGCCTCTAAAAGGATTTAGACTGCCATAAGCATTTAATTCAAGTTCTCGAGAACATTACTCAACCATATTAAATATATATTTTATGTCTTGAAACAATTTAAGCGTATTTTGATATAATCGCGTCATTGAATACTTATTAGTATAATGTTATATAAATTATTTAATTTCCTCGAGCATTTTTATTAAGAGGTTTATCTCTAAATTTTTATTGTTGTGTATGTTGATGGTTTAAATATCATTGAGACTCGTAAAGAGATCTCCTCAAATCTTTATGCATCAATCGACATACAGAAAAATATTGAAAAAGACTTTACATGCATAACGCATATTCATTGATCACCCTTATGGTTGCTAGGTTTCTTAATGTAAACAAAGATTCTTTCCACCTCAAGAAATGGGTAATGATATTTTTGGTCTAAAAGCACAATATATACATTATTTGATCTGAAAGTATCACATCTTAGTTGGTCCAAAAATATTATTTAAGTGCTACGAGATCATTACCTTTAAATAATTGTTATGTATGAGGCAAAGCCGAAATATGTGTTTGGCTAAACATATCATGAAGATAATGTGAATTGCTTTCACAAGATAAGATGCAAGCTATTTTATGTAGAGATAAAGCAAAACTTATATCTCAAGGTAGATATATCAAATGTGATAAAATGAAATATATTTTTTTAAGTTTCGTCCCTCATGATCTTTAGAAGAACTGTATTCAATGAATCGTTTCAAGTAATAATTTGGAAGATTTATCCAACTAGTGCATAAGCTACTTCAATATTTGAAGATTGTATTTAATATTAAATTATGAAGATTTAAAGATCTTATGTGATATTTTCATGAGGGAGAGTAATACGCGTTGCACTCTTTTTCCCTTAACCGAGGTTTTATCCCAATGGGTTTTCCTAGTAAGGTTTTTAATAAGACAACAAGTTATGCGTATCAAGGATGTGTGTACTCTTTTTCCTTCGCTAAGAATTGTTTTTCCCACTGGGTTTTTTATCTTAGTAAGGTTTTAACGAGGTACATTATCTTCATGGATATCCAAGGGAGAGTGTTATGGATATATTTATTTATGGTATATATCCATATATTAAGTTAAACTTTAGTGGACTTTATTATTAGGGTTTAATACCCATTGGAATTAGAGTTTTTATCTTATTCCTATAAATATAAACTTTTGGAGAAAGCATTGTACACAAACCTACTTTGAGAATATAATACAAATCTCTCTCTTTTGTCTCTCATCTTTGTTCTCGTACTTTATTTTTATTCTTTACTTTATTCACAACAAATTAATCCTCTTTTAATATATGAAAAAAAATTAAGGAATATAAATCCTACTATAGATGACAAGGATTTAGAGTTGTTGGACACTTGATTTCGAATAGGCAATTAAAGTTTTTAATTGTTGGTGAGTGAGAATTTGGATTACATTTTTTCAAAGGTTTGAAAGGTATGTTGGGATTTTAGATTAAACTTGATATGCGTGTCTCAGGGCCATCCCTAGGGGTGGCCATAAAGGCGACGACCTAGGACCCACTCATATTTAGGGCCTCAATTTTAATTTTTATTAAATATATTTAATTTTAATTATAGTATAATTTTTAAATATTTATTATTTGAATTTATTTTTTTAATATTTATTATTATAGTTTAATTATTAATTTTTCAATACTTATTATTATACGAGTTTATTTTTTAGTACTTACTATTATGGTTTTAATTTTTTTCTCTCGGTATTTTGTATTAGATCTACTCTTAAAAATTATTTTTTGATATTTTTATTATGATTCTTAAATCTTAATTTTTTGTAACGCTTGTTGTTAGGGGACAATCTTCTACTAAACTTATTATTAGGGGTTCAACTTTAAAAAAAATATTTTTTTAATATTTATTAATATATACTATTAAATTTTATTTATTTTTGTTATTTGCTTTCACGATTTTTTTTTCTAATACTTGTTATTAGGAGTATAATTATAAAATTTATTTTTTGATATTTATTATAAGAGACCTATTTTTTTAATATATTTGTCATTAGGGTCCAGTATTCCCTAATACTTACATAAGAGGTCTATTTTTTCACTAATTATAATTATTAGGACCATGGTTTTTCAATATTTTTTATTAGATGTTATATTTCTTACAATATTTGTTATTAGAGGTTTACTCTTGAAATTTATTTTTCCTAATATTTATTCTTGAAGATTATTTTTTTTATCAATACTTGTTATTAGGTGCCTATTTTTTTAATATTTGTTAGAAGATAAATACTTAATTTAATTTTTTAATACTTCTTACTACAAGACTATTTTTTTTCTTCTAATACTTATTATTGGAGGCCTATTTTTTTTTACTTTTGCATTAGGGCCACTAAAATCTCAGGAACGACTCTGGCTTGTCTAAGTTTATAAGTAAGTATTAGACATTTTCACTTTTAATTTCGATTTGACAAATTGGTTTTCATGCACATATTTTATAAAATATTTACCTACTGTTATATGCATATATTTGATATAAAATACGATGTAAATGATCATATGTTGATATTAAATAGATTTGATATATGATTCATAGAAATGATATTAAGATTTGATTAATGTTAACGTATGTTTTAATACATTGAAAATTGATTTTAATAATTCATATGTAAAACAATATGATGCCATGGTTTAATGAATTACATAGGCAAGTGACAATGGTTGAATATTATCAAATGTAGTTGGTCAGTTCATAGGATAGATAGTAAACTATAACAAGTTACCTCATGAGTGTCAACGGGTTGATCATATCTCCACCATGAGAACCACATCGGTTTGGAAGATTGTAATTCTAATTTGGTTTTAATCGTTCCATAATTATATTCGTATTATTTTTTCTATTGAGAATGTATGTTAAATGATTTCGGAATTATTTAAGAATTCGTGTATTTGATGTATTTTGTAAAATATAAATGGTTTGAATTTGGGTCACTTTAATACCAATATAAAAATTAATATATCATGTTGATGAATGTATGCCATGATACATGTTTGTATATAGTTTAATATGTATGCTTCGGGAAGTTTGAAAAATGCACCAAGTGAAAGACGTGATATTTATAAAATGGTTATGAGATAAATAGTTTAATTGCATTGATGATGATTTATATTTAACATTCCTCACTAAGTAGTATGCGTTCATGCTTTTTTTCATCAATGTAAAGAAATACTGCAACACCCTAAATTTTGTCTTGATTTGGAAATCTAATTTATTTTAAAATTTCTAATTCAAAACTATAATAATTAGGGATTTTAGTTTGAAAATCATATTTTTAATAAAAGAGTTAATTTAATTAGTTTTAAGTTATGTGTTTAATTCAAGAAGTTCAATCACTATTTTGAATATGTGATAAAACTCGGTGATTGATTCATAAACCCTAAAAAGAGAAAGGGCATACCATATAATTTGCCTATTTTTCAAAGTTTATAGACACCCTTTTCGGCAGAAAAATGCCTATATTTTTTTGTGCACCATTCTCCTTCTTCTTTCTCTGCCTTCACACCTTCGACACCGATTTTATTTGTTATTTTTATTGTCTTTTTCGTCCTTACCTTGTGACCTATACCCCCACTTCAATTTAATCTTGTTGCCTTGCGACCCATACCCACCATCACCGTCGAGCTCTTTTCTTTGAGCCGTCATTCTCTTAATTGTCGTTACCATTATGTTTGAGGTAAGCCTTATGTTTTTGAGTGGTGATTTATTTAAAACAATGGATGGTTATTTTGTTTTTTTGTTAGTGTTTTTGTTGAGTTTTGTGATTTGGTTTATGTCTTAGGTTTTCGACGATATTTTGTTATTGTCCTCGTTGTTTCATTATCAACGTTGCAACACTGTTGTTTGTTACCGATACTGTCAAAGGGTTTGAAAACCCTAAATCTAGTTATAAGTTAAAAAGATATGAGTTTTTAAAATCAGTGACTAAAAATGTACTAGAATAAGTTAAACCCTAATATTAAAGGTTAAGTGCCCTTAAACCCTACCATTAAAATTTTATGTTTTTACCATCTTATTCAAAAAACGCTAACCTTAACCCTTATCCTAAACTTCCAAATCCTTAACCAAATAACATCGAAACAAAAGCTCCATTATTGTCCTTGAACCTCAACAAAAATCTGGTTCTAGAGGAAATTTTACTACGAAAACGAGTTGAACAAACCAGACAAATTTGGCCCTGTTTAATCAAGAGCTGTGGGTTTTGCACTCATTGTTTTTTGTTTCCCATGTTTAAACATAAAACCCACCACAAACCTGATCTTTGCTAAGTACGAAAAGAAAGGGTGAGTATGTTTTGGTATATATGGAATTAAACTTTGTAATCACCGAAATTAATCTGGGGAGTTGTCACCGATTTTTTTATGGTGCGATGAGAACACCAAATCGAATCTGCGCAACTAGAGTTGAGTCCGGGAATGTGTTACGGGTGAGGAAGGGTGAGCACTCCACAATGCCCGAAACTTGGCACCTATCGGTTATAAAATATTTTATAAGCACAAAAATATAATTTCGGTTTAGTTTAATATTGCGATCCCACATTTTAATTTAATCTGTAAAATAATAAAAATGTTAGATGAACAACTATTATAATAACATAAAAGAAATTACATATATATTTTACTAATAATATACAAACATATCATCATCATCATAATGATAATAATAAATAATAAGATGATAATAATATAGTTATAATAAAAAGTTACGAAATTGCATGGAAAATAAAATTATAGGGCCCAAATCATGAAAACAGTGACTAAAAAGGAAGGAATTGAAAATTGTAAAACACGCATGCAAGGATATAGGGAGTTGAAGGAATGGAACGGTGATTTTACCATTTACTCGGGTTGACGTGCGGATCCATGTCGGTTCGGATTAGTTCACCGAGTTTGGAGATGCTAATGACACCATTTTGGGTCCTATTAACCGGCACCAAAACAGTGCCGTTTTATATATGGGTTAAATAGTCCCTTTCTTATTATTTGATTCATTCTTTGCCTCTCCCAACCAAAAACAAAGAACAAAGCTTTAGAGCTCTCTGTATTCTTCAAAGCATCCTGTGGAGGGCCACCGTTGGTCACTGCTGGTGGCCAAAAATGAAAAAGGAATATATTTTCAGATAGATCTAGACGTGAGGAACACAAATATGGCCTCGGATTTTCGAATGAAAGCACGTACAAGCATAGATCTACAATATAATATAAGTGAATCTCGACCTTTTTTACCTTTTATTTTTTTTAGTTTTGCTCTTCGATTTCTCTCTTTCTCTCTTAATACGTTTGAATACATTTTTTTGGCGAATGCTGTTTTTTTTCATTTGATCTGTACTCGGATTACAAGATTGGTTTGGGTATATATACCTGAATATTAGATTAGAAAAAAAGCAAAATATCTATAATTTTCTATTACAAATCTGATTCACGTTTAATATTTTACAGATGAAAGGCGGTGTAGTTAGAATTCGGGTGATGCTTGCGCAATGGCTGACCATCTTTTCGAATGACAGGGCGCGTGGCTGCCACGCGCGATTCAAATCGCTGCACGTGGCAGCCACACGCAGACAACTTGGCAATAAAAGAGGGACTGTGATGGCTAGGGTTTGTTAGAGGATTAGTGTTTAGTTTGGTTAATTATTTTAGGGTTTGTTTAGTTTAGTTTTGGATTTAGGTTAATTGAGTTTTTATGGGCTACCGGGTTAATGGGCTTCTATTGTATTGGGTTATTACTGGGTTGTAATAGATTTAGTTTTAATAATAATGGATTATTTTTTTTTTAAAATGGGATATTACAACTTCTCCTCTATGCTCATTGTTGTGTAATGACAGTAGAGCAAAGATAAAAAATGACCCATTTTATCTGGCATGGTTTCATGATTCTTTTTTGGTAAGGTTGAGGCTCTTTTGGTAAGGTTGAGGTTCTTCTTGGCCACCGCTTGATCTACTCTACCGCTCTTGTCAACAAAATCTTCAAAATTGATGATCCTTTTGAAAAGATGGCATAAAACTTGAGTCTTGATGATGTTAACATTTCTAATGAAGACTTGAACTAGCTGCAACACTATCGGAGAAGAAAGTTTTGCAAATCTTAATCCATCTCAAACATTGCCGATGAGATGGGGCACAACATTTGTCCACTTATAACACTGCTAGAGAAACGAGGCCTAATTTTAAAAGTTCTACTATCTGATCTAGCCGCAACACTATCGGAGAGACACGATTTGACAACGAGCCCTGATGTATGATCTAACTACTATACTATCGAAGAAGCGAGATCTAGCGAAGATAAAATAGAGACACATGATTTATCATTCAATTAAGCTGTAACACTGATGAAGGCACATGATCTATCTGATCCATGTATAACATTGTCGATGAGATGGAACATGCCATTTAATTCACTTACAACACTGCCGAAGAAGCGAGACCTGACGATGAGTTCTAACACTCAATTAGCTGTAACACTGACGAAGAAGCATGATCTATCCGATCCATCTGCAACACTGTCGATAAGATACAACATGCCATTTGATCCACTTATAAAACCACCGGAGAAGCGAGATCTAACGATAAGTTCTTACACTTAATTTAGCTGCAATACTGACGAAGAAGCATGATCTATCCATTCCATATGCAACACTGTCGATGAAATAAAGCACGTCATTTGATCTACTTACAACACTGTCGGAGAAGCGAGATCTGAGGACGAGTTCTGACACTCAATTTAACTGCAACACTAACGAAAAAGCATGATCTCTCTGATCCAGCTATTACATTGACGATAAAGCTCGATCCTTTACTGATGGCAATTTACTCCGGGCTGATTATACCATTTCATTGGGTACAATCAGTTGATACCAATCTTGAGATTTAATTTCTTCAAAGGGTTTGTTTTCCTTTGATCATTCGTGAAAATGGATTTTAATGGATATTTGAATAGTCATCTTTAATGCATTTTTCCCAAATACAAAGGGGTCAACGGATTTGACTCGCCTTTACCAGTGGTCGTTTGCCCCGGGCTAGTTGTACCATTCATCTAGGTACAATCAGTTTTTACCAATTTTGAGATTGGATTTTTCCAAAAGATTTTATTTCCTTTGATCATTCGTGAAAATGAATTTTAATGGATATTCAAATAGTCCTCTTTTATGCATTTTTCCCAAATGCATAAGGGTCAACAAATTTGACTCGCCTTTACCGGTGACCGTTTAACCCGGGCTAGTTGTAACATTCCTTGGGGTACAATCAGTTTTACCAATCGTGAGATTGAATTTTTCCAAAGGATTTTATTTCCTTTGACCATTCCTGAAAATGAATTTTAATAGATATTCAAATAGTCCTTATTGATGCATTTTTCCCAAAGGCGTAGGGGTCAACAAATTTGACTCGCCTTTACCGTTGGCCGTTTGTCCCATGCTAGTTATACCATTCTTCTGGGTATAATCAGTTTTTACCAATCGTGAGATTGAATTTTTCCAAAGGATTTTATTTTCTTTGACCATTCCTGAAAATGAATTTTAATGGATATTCAAATAGTCCTTATTGATGCATTTTTCCCAAAGGCGCAAGGGTCAACAAATTTGACTCGCCTTTACCGTTGGCGATTTGCCCCATGCTAGTTATACCATTCTCCTGGGTATAATCAGTTTTTACCAATCATGAGATTAAGTTTTTCCAAAGTATTTTTATTTCCTTTCACCATTCGTAAAAATGGATTTTAATGGATATTCAAATAATCCTTATCGATGTATTTTTCGAAATACATAGGGTCAACGGATTTGACTCACCTTTACCGATGACCATTTGCCCTAGGCTAGTTGTACCATTCCCCTGGGTACAATCAGTTTTTACCAATTGTGAGATTGAATTTTTCCAAAGAATTTGATTTTCTTTGACCATTCGTGATAATTTATTTTAATGGACATTAGAATAGTCCTTATCACTCATTGGTTTTACTTTTTCACCGAATGACATATTTACTGAGTAAGTAGAAGATGGACTACGATGGCTAGGGTTTGTTAAGGGATTAAGGTTTTGTTTGGTTAATTGTTTTAGGGTTTGTTTAGTTTAGATTTAAATTTGGGTTAATTCGGTATTAGGTTTAGGTGGGCTATCGGGTTAATGGGCTTCTATTGTAATGGGTTATTATTAGGTTGTAATAGATTTGGTTTTAATAATAATGGGTTATTATTTTTTGAAATGAGTTATTACAAACTTGATCAACATCACAAAAGCAGACAAAGCATAACATCATGTGTTAAGCAGTGAGGTTTACTAATCAATCCTGGTGTAAAACAATTAAAACCCAAAATATTCTAATTTTAGGAAAAGTTAGGATATTGTTAAATTATATGATGCAATCCATTAAAAAAGTAAATGTTTTTCCTACATTTTAATTTATACTATTTTCAGTAGAAAATAATGGTATTGTGAATTTGTGATGATTTAAGCTTGAATTATAATAATTTTTATTTTTTTGGCTCATGGTTGGCAGTTTTTTTCATTCCGACCATTATAAAAGATAAAACAAAATATGGTCTTTTCCTTCACTCTCTTTCTCTGTGCAAAGGAAGGATATGATAATCCAGGCCTTGAAGAACCGATGTTGAGTTTAATGTTTGAAATGGAGAATTTGGATTCTAACCGTCTACAGCAACCAAGAAACCTTCATCATCAGCTACAATAACATTATAGCCTCAAATCTACGATCGTGATTTCAAGAGAAATACAAGAATGACCAATGGAGGTGTGAAAAAAACGCTAGAGCTCCCAGAATGAGATGGACTACGACACTCCATGCCTATATTTTTGCACAGTCCAACTGCTTGAAGGTCCTGAAAGTAATAAATTTACTGTTTTTTTCTCATTTTTGTGTTAATGCAAAAAAAAAACATAAAAAAGCTTACATATTTTTATTGGCAAATGTCAAATTAGACAAAAATGGAGGATTGAGGAAAATCTTCAAAGATTTGAACTTATTAACTTAGAGTTGATGAATGTGAAGGATCTAACCTTAGCTCATGTGGAGAGTTACTTGTAGGTGGGGATAATATAGAAAAATATTCATTTCTTTGAACTTAAGATATTTTTTATTTTATGATTTTCCCATAAGTGTTTTGGCATCTTTTTGTATTTCTAAATGATTCAACTGTAGTGAGTGTGGATTGGAGAAACAAAGGGTGAGGACAAATAATGTAGAACCAAATTTTGGTTGGGGTTCAGGGACAACGATGGAGTTTTTGTGTCAATATTATTTGGTGGGGATTTTGGGTTTGGGATAAGGTTTAGGGTTAGGATTTTTTGAAGTTGGTAAAAATATAAAAGTTTTAAATTTTTAGAGTCAAATTAAAGATGAAACAAAAGTATAATAATAGTTTAAGGACTATTTAAGTAATTTATCCTTTTTTTACTATGCCGAATCATATTTTCATCAATATTTAACAGTACTTAACGTTGGAGTGATCAAAACTTTACACCCCGAAAATGATAGTGACCTTAATGATCGTCGATGACTAAAAGTGTACTGAGTGTAAACAAAAGTGACTAGTGCAGTAGTTTACCCTTATGTTTTTGAGGCCGTTGAGTCACCTCTAGTTTTTCAGATCGATCGAACACGTTCTTTGAGATCATTACGTAAGTATGCTCTGGATTAGTGTTGTGTTTTAGTTAGTGACTTAATGTTAATATTAATTGTCAATATAATGTTTCTATCTCGTAGGTTTTGATTCAGCTAGATTAGAGCATGAGACTCGAGCTTCTCAAAATTAGAGCTACTATTACTTTAAGGCGTGTTCTCTTACAGGTATTATATGTGTTTTTTAAAAAAATATATACTTTTCTGTAATTCTTAAAATTCTATGTTTTGAAAAATATCCGTGGTTTGCTGCATGTCTAATTTTTATATTTTGACTCTGTTTGTGCACTTGTGTTATCATGCACACATGCCATTGTGATTTGAGAAATATATGGAAACTTTCGGATTTTGAGATTTTGCACCGTTGCGATTATTTGTGATTTTTATATTCTTTGAAATTAAGAACCTCGAAAAAATTATAAATTTAGATTCTGCTATGATTGACTTTGGATTTTCAGATCATGATATATCATATTGTTTACGGAAGCCCTACGACCAATCTCAAATATAGATGATGAAATTTTAGTTTTTCGATGAACGTTTGAATTTTTATTTTATTTTAAATTATTTTATTGAATTTCGAAGGCTGAAAATTTTAAACATTTAATATTTTTAGTCATTTTGAAAAATGATTTTCTATGTTGACCCTTGAAATCTTCTCATCTCTTGTAAACCGATATTAAGGGTTACAAATGATTTTTAGGAAAGAAAAAGTGGAAACCCAAAGACGTTGAATTCTATCAAGTTAAGTTTTTTAAACAAGTTTTATAGTAATAAAGACAATGCAACCAATTTGTATTTGAAAAAGTTTTGTTGAGTTATTCCTTATTTGGACATATATTTTTTTGATTTAAAAATGTATGAGGTTTAACTTGTTTGAAAAAGGGGGTTTAAATAAGAATTACATGTTTGAGTAGGAAAGATGCTTATAGGTGAATAAGATGAGTTACCTTTCAATGTTTGGTTGCCTAACATGATGGAATGTGTGATCAGATGATTCTTGATATGATGTATGATGATTATGTGTTGTATGAGAATGAATTAAATGTGTCAAAGAAACATATATTAGACCTAAATATCATTACAAGCTCTATTATATTGGTACGAGTACCTAAGGGATCGATACGTGGGGTTTAATATAGATCAAATTGAGGGAAATTGGCAAGGGGTATCAGTATGAGTAGTGATAAGTGTTTAAAATTCCTATTTATACCCTAATTAACTCAATATTTCTTTGTAATTGATAGAATAGGAGAACAATAATAGATAATTCTTCATATTTTCTATATTTCAACATCCAAATAATTAAATACTATTTTTATACAATATTTGGTAGAAAACGGATACGGTTATAGTTTTCTTTTTTAGACAAAGAATAAACCGCCTAATGACACCAAAAATTACCAATAGATGCTGAACGAAGAAAGATGCAATTCAAATTAGATGTAGTGTAACACCTTCTAGTAAAACAACTTGATCGCCGTGGCAAAAATGCAACAAAGAAATATTGTGTTCGATGGATAGAGAATAAAGAGCCGAATCTGTTGAGAATAATTAAGGAAGAAACATAGAAAAGGAAAATAAGGCAAGCCATAGTCAAAGCTATAAGATTAAAGAGTCCAAGAGGAGTAAAACTAGAAAATAAAATAAAGATTTTGTATTTAATATTAAAGTATTTTATTCGAATTAATACTTCTACTTTTGAGAGGTTTTGACCTAGGCTTGACCTATATATACCGACCCCTAGTCAAAGGAGAAAGATCTGATTAGAATTAAAGTTTTCATTCCTCTACCCTAACAGTCACCATCATCATTATATTCTAATTCTTCCATAGGCTTAGGTTATTTTGTGAAGTAGTTGTGGAAGAAGATTATACTGTTATTTGAATTTTATTAATACAAATTTTATAATTCATAGTTTATTCACTCTAGGTTGTTACTCTTTCTTTCATACGAGCTCGAAACATAAGTTTGCAAGGAAAAGACCTATTTGTCTAGAATAGGGATAGATAGGCTCACGAAACGAGTGAATACGGTCTTTGCTCTTGAGCATTGGCTAATCCAGATTAGGGATAAATTTAGATTTTAGCGACCAAAAGGAGCATATCATTGGTTGTTTTTCATCCTTGATTCACTTCGGGATGTATTACCAAAACATGGCCCTCAATAGTACTCCAAATTAGGATAAGGAGGAGTCAATAAAGGATGCTCTATCGAACTATGAGTTATTGATTTTCCAACGAAGCATAACTCGTTAAGGCAGTTAAGGTGACCCTTCGCGACATGCCAAGTCAACACTTCAACCTTTTGCATTGATAAGACAAGATTACTGTGAAATTGGATTCTACATTACGAAGCAATCTAACCTAGCCTTCCCATCATATCTTAAATTCTAATTATTTGTTTTAGCTATTTAGTTATTTTAGTTAATCATAATTCAATCAATTATATGTGTTTTTACTTTTCCTTAGTGCAGGAGCGATAAGTTGCGTAAACATCCAGTCCCTATGGGATCAATATCTTAAATACTATAACTTGGGAAAGGTGTGCGCTTGCACCATAAAGGTTTAGGTCTTCCTACGCACAATAAGTTTTGGCATCGCTATCGGGAACTAACATTCCAACTTACCAACATATTAATCTTGCACAATATTTTTATTTTTGTTTATTTTTACATTCTATTATTTTATTTTATTTTATTTTTATTTTTAATATAATCAAGGTTGTTTCATTTTATGACTAGATCAAAATTATCTGCTGAAGAATTCCCCTTTGACCTAAAAATCAAACGAACAACGTGTGGTCTTCGACAGAGGATAAGAGCAATGATGAATCTAACACTTGGCCAATAAAGGAACAACACTGGCATGAATGCCGTCGCCGCAGGCAACGCGGTAGTATATGCGGTTGTAGATCCGATCTTCTAGCACTAGAACGAGTAAGATCAGTTCAAGATTACCTCGAAGAAGATTTGGATAGACTTACACTTGAAATGATTATGGAAAACATTATGGTCGAGCATTTTGAACTTAAATCGGTAATGTTTAATATGATTAATACACTAGGTTGATTCAGTGGATTAGCCAATGAGGATGCTCATCAGAATCTTAAATCTTTTTTGAAAATTTGCTATTCAATCAAACAACTAGGAGTATCCACTAATGTTTTAAAGCTCAAGTTATTTCCTTATTCACTGAAGGATAGGAAAAATCATGATTAAATAACTTTAAACCAAGCTCACTTAGTTCGTGGACAGAATTGTGTCGTACTTTTTTTGCTCATTTTAGCTACACCAATATGACAAATAAACTTAGGAACGACATTACATTGTTTAGGCAAGAGGATAATGAATCTATTTATGAGGTATGAGAAAGATACACAGAACTATATTGAAAATGCCCAATGCATGGATTGTCTGAATGGACTCAGGTATCAATCTTTTACAATACACTGAACACACCAACAAAAATGATGTTTGATGCCTTGGCAAATGGTACTCTTCTAGACCATCTGCCGCATCAAAGTTTAGAAATTCTGGACAAATTTTCCAAAAATGACTATTAGCATCCTAAAACAAGAAAAGGAAAAGCGAGGCGAGGAGTGGAAAATCTGGACTCTTCAGATTCAATTTTGTTCCAATTATCTGTATTAACAAACATGACCAAGGATCTGCAAAAACCCAGCAACGTTCAAGAAGTCAAGACAATCGTCCTTTTTGTGAATTATGTGGCGAAAACCATGATTCAAGTGAGTGTCCTAAAAATCCAAAATCCAACTTCTATGTTAGAAACTTCAACCAAAATAATATGTTCAATACATACAATCCAACATGGAGGAAGCATCCAATCTTCTCATGTAGTAACCTAACAATGCACTTAATAAGCAACAGCAGAATATGCAACCTGCATGATTCCAACATTATATAAGATCGTCATAATAGTAGTTGTCGTAGCAATAGGCTATGCCGCAACAAAAACCCACATATATATGAATCCTGAAGAATACTCTAAACATGTTCATGACTCAAACTAGTGTCTACATATCCAATATAGATCAATTTATTCAATGAGCCAACATATTTATGGACATAATAGAGATGAGGTTGCAGAACAATGAAGTTGCTCTAAAAACACTAGAAATCACCGTAGGATAGATTTCATAGCTGATGAATAACCGACCTATTGAAGGTTTACCAAGCGAAACTAAAGTCGCTAGAGCGGGTTAACATGAGAAATGCAAAACAATAACAACTAGAAGTGAATTACAATTAAAAGACCATGAGATACTTTTCAAGGCAGTGGGTCAGAAATTTGAAACAACAAACAACGAAGAGTACCACAAGTCAAATTTCACTCTGAAAATGTTGAAGATCAAAGGTTGCCACCACTATACCTATAAAGGTTAAAGCAACAAAAGCAGGTGGAATAGTTCAAGAAATTTCTAGAAATCTTAAAAAAAGTACTTCGACAAAGCTCTCCTGGCAACCCTGCCATGGAGACATAAACCATGTCATCCAAAAATCAATCCAGTGGAATATGTTGTTCAGAAAGAAACAAGAAAGAAACCAACATATTAGAAAACATCAACAAATTCATCAATAACTTATACACTTAAAAAAGGGAGAATGATTACAACAGGAGATGCAATTAATTGTACTCCTTCGGTAATAAAATTATTTTATTTTCAATATTTTATTTTTCTACTTTAGGAATTAGATTTAATTTTCTATATTTATTTTAATTTTAATTTCTTTTAATTATTAGGATAATTTACTCTATTTGATTTTTTTATTTTAGGAAAGGAGAATAAAGAAGGTTCATGAAGAGTAAAAAATGAACCAATTAAAGCCCATTATCCGCCCCAACAACGTGGTAACAAATTTTTAGACAGCAAAATCCCCGCTCAAATTCAAATTTTTGCTTGGATTACCACACTGGTGCCCGCTAGCTGGAAAAGCATCTCCTACATGCTATTAGCGATGTTAAGTGTTACATTTTACTGTTTTTAGTTCCCTTTTTAATCATGTGTAGCGATCTAAAAAATTCACGAATACTTGGTTCGCTGAAAAATTCATTTTCTGAGTTGGAAAACATTTTTCGATGTGTCATTTTGAAATTAATGTCTTCCACGTGGGGTTTTCGGCTGAAATATGATTTTAGAAAAATTGGAGTTGCCACCGGCCGTTTAGGTAGACCGGACACCATAAAACCAGAGATTTAAAAATTGGGGTTCGGGAGTCGGTTACGGATGGGGAAGGAATAGCACCCCCACACCGCCCAAAAATTGGTACTTTATTTAATTACCGCTTCAGTAATATTAAATTTTTCGGGCTAATTTGACGATCGAATTAATTTTTAATTAAATGTGTACATTTATTTTAAAGCACCTAAACCCGAAGGTAAGCGTCCGAACCACCACCACTACACTGGAGTTGGCCTCGCTTACGATCGAATTTAGGGGCCCGCATTAATTAATTAAGGTAAACATGCAATCTTAAACATGACAAATAAATTAAAAATATTACATGAAAATACATAAAAACATAAATATTAATCTAACAAATAAAAGATTAATTTAAAAACATAAATTAAAACATACGTAAATATTAATCTAAAACATAAACATAAATTAATATTAATCTACAACATAAATTAAAACAACTATAAATATTAATCTAAAACATAAATTAAAATCTAATAATAAACAATCATATTTCATTAAAAATATTAAAAATACAAAGATAGAAATTATACCTAAAAATTCGAATAGCTAACCCCAATAAACTCCCCAACGAGATCTACCACGACCCCTTCAAAATTTTTAACTAGATCGAATCCTAAAAATAAGACTCGATCGAACCACCCAAAAATTGGGGAGAGCTAAACTCTCAAATTAGGATCATAAGGTACTACCCTCATCCAATTGGTTCCACCTCTTCAAAAGGCCCCCTTCACCTCCTTTTATAGGCACTTGGAGAGGGGAAGGTCATGTTTCCCAACAATGTGGGATTCCAATCCCACATCATTCTTCCTTTTCTTTCTTTCTTCTTCTTCTTTCTCTTTTCATTTTTTCTCATTTTTTCTTCTATTTTTATTAATAATATTACTACTACAATAATACTACAAATGCTAAAATTTAATAAAAAATGAGTGATTATAGTTGCCCCTCTTTGCTTGTTCTTGTGAAACGAGAACTAAGCAAAGATAAAAAAACACTCATTTTTTACTGACTTCTCAGTCGGTGGTCTTGAAATTATTTGTTTTTCTGAAACTCTCCACCTTCCTTGATCGACTCTTCAGGCTCGTAAGTTCATTCTGTATCGAACTTGCTTGCCTTCTGGTTTTGAAGCTGCAGGTCACTCCTATATATGACCATTCGCCTTGAACAGATCTTGCAAAACAAAAGCTCTTCCTATATTGAACTTTCATCTCTAGATCCCGAGTTAAGATTTCTTCTGTATAAAACCTTCACTCTAAAGCCTCGAGTTATGTGCCCCTCCTGTATGAAGCTTTTCACTCAGACTACGACGAATATAGGGTTCATCCTATATGAAACTCCTGGTTTTCCACGTTGTCGGTCTCTCCTATATAGAACCTTTTGCGCTATAACGAATCTTGTAGAATAAGGTCCTTCCCGTATAGAACTCTTACTTCTAGATCCGGAGTTAGGGTTTCTCCTATATGAAACCTTTCACTCTGAAGTCTCGAGTTGTTTGCCTCTCCTATATGAAACCTTTTACGCTATAATGAATCTTGTAGAATAAGGTCCCTCCTGTATAGAACTCTTACTTCTAGATCCGGAGTTAGGGTTTCTCCTATATGAAACCTTTCACTCTGAAGTCTCGAGTTGTTTGCTCTCCTATATGAAGCTTCGAACTCAGAAACAAAAAGGAAGATAAGGTTCCTCCTATATAGAACCCCTCTTCTTTGATGCTGTCGGTTTCTCCTTTTGTATGAAACCTTCATCTGTCAATCTTCTTTCATTTTCGGGACTCTCGTCAAGTGTCTTTCAATCTTCTTTTTGAATCGGGACTCACGCCTTCATAGGCTGCCAATCTTCAATCTTTTGGGATTCACGCCAACAAAGGCTGCCAAAAATCTTTTTCTTCGGGACTCACGCTAGGAAGGCTACCAATCTTCTTCGAATCCGGACTCACGCCAAGCAGCTGCCAATCTTCTTTCTGAAAACATCTGGGGTTTCTGGATTGCCCCAATGTCTTAATCTTTATACTTGGTTCCTCTTTCATTTTGGAGATACATTCACTGTCTGCCAAGTTTTGTCTCGAGAATATTTTTCATTTTCTTCTTCTTTCATGATGTCCCGGTTCTACCGGTCTTGTTCTGCAAATTTGAAATGTTGACCCCTCTGGCTTGATCTCTTTTTTTCTTCTTTTTTGCTGAAAGGTGCAAACGTGCACGGAATCTCTGTTACGGTCATCTTCTTGATCATTATCTGTCTTTTATTGTAAGATAATTTATAAAAATGATGATGAATGAGCATTTTCACTATGCATGTGTTCGTGATGTATGTTCGAGATGCGCATGTGTAATCTGTGGGTATGCATTGACGCATGAAGTTTCTGTTAACCCTATTTCAAAAATTTGGTGCCCCAGTCCTCATTTCGTTTACTAGGTAAGCTTCATTAGCTAAACTTTGTCAGTAACCATGACACCTCTGGTCACATCAGATTCGAGCTTTGATTCTGTCATTTTATGGACAATGATGTCCCGCTTGTATTCTTTATATTCTCTTCTGGATCAGTATAATGGTTGATCGGACGTCTTTGTATCCTGACTTCTTTTCTATACTTTTCGGGGTACCTCAATGGAGGCTGACTCTCATTTTTCTTAAAAAATGATTTTATTTGTATGTATTTCTGATGCAATAAAAATTTTGAAAATGTATGAAATTTGGAAGTTTATTGCAAAAAGCATTTAAAACATATTTGCCTTCCTGAATATCAAATGCAATGATATATTTGCCCCAATCTGGCAAAGCTCAACTCTAATGAAGAGCATATTTAGAGGATCCTCGACTATTACGGGGATATAGGAAAATGTGTAGTCTCTTCTAGACTTATCAGGCTTTCAAAAGGAATAATCCTTTCTCTAGTGGCTACCCTTTTTCATGTGGCACTCATTATCTCACCTTCTCAACCTGCCCAATCCTTCCCTCATTTGGGTGTCGATCAGGCACTTCGGAGTTCGACGTTCCTTGAAGCAAGGTTAACCTTTGGGCGGAAGTGTGGTTTAAAGACAATCTCATTTAGTTTGGATGTCCCTGAATGATCAGAATGATCTTACCAATTTTAGATCCATGATCGATGTATAAATGTTTCCATTACCTTTTCTAGGGAAATCAATTCATCACAGTCCTTTGTTTCGAGGATAATGATGGAGCAAACAATAATACCCCGAATTACTCGGTATAGTCATGATTTGAAAATATTACCATCACTCATCAAGTTAAAGCTTCAGCGGAGTACCCCAGGATTACCGCACTCTTATTCGAATGTGCCTATTACCAGGATCTGAATATTGAAGTGCTTTTTTAAAAGAAAATTTTCTTATCTCGATTCATTTCATTTCAATCTTTGTCTCCTTTCTCTCTCTCTCTCTTTTTTACCATGTCATGGCTTTTAGCTGTCTCTTTTAATGGTTTCTTGATCTTTACACTTAATATGTTTGACCTTATCTCTTTTAATGAATGTCATTCGTCATCTCATTCGAGGAAGTCCTGAGAAGGTCTTCAGGGGATAGAGGATTCAAGGTCGACTCCCGATTTAAGGATCTTGAACAACAAGTGCCTGAGAAGGAGTTTTCCTAAAAATGGGAACTACCCATTGCTATTCGCTCATATTGTTATTCTGTTGGCCCAATTAGACTAGTAGAGACTCTCATTTGCAATATCCCTGTGACATTCAGTCTCTTCTAAATATGCAAAACTTTATAGTCGGTCTTCGAAATTGAAGCAAAGATGTTACCGCATCTAAAATTCAAGAATTGATGTGTAATGATATGTACATATATGTTCAAAAATGTTTGATTTTGTGTACATAGAAGAGCAAAGGCAACTCCTAAAAATTAATTTTCAAAGAATTAAAGAATGTAAAACCGTTTAATTGGTAAAAACTTAATTCTTAAATGTATGCCCTTACAAATTGTCCCTACTACCTTCTGGGCTCAAAGTAGTAAATTGGACTTCATTTCACAAAATGATTAAATATTTAAACTGGAGAGTCAGAACCTTCCACCACCAAAATCCATCTTGGTCAAATCTTTAAACCTCAGACTACTAACCTGGATCAGGTCCCTATTCCTCAAACTTTAAAACCCCCGTACTGATCAAATTCTACACCAACTTCTTGAAGTAGTGACAATTTTCAATAGAATGGCCTGGAATATCTCCATGATACTCACAATGTGCAACAACGTTGTACCATACAGGGAATGGAGGCTCGAGGGGTGTAAGGATATAAGGTCGTACCAGACCTGTCTCGTATAGTTGAGAATAGAGCTCGCTGTATGAAACTGGAAGGAGAGTGAATGTTGCTCTGTCCTGCCCCCTTCTAGAGCTTTCTTCTCCTTTTTGCATTGTCCCGGTCGTAGGGTAATTGAAGGTCCCAATAGCATTCACTTCACCTTCATTCTTTTTATCGTACCCTTGGGGCTTGTCATCATTGTTGATCCTCCCACTCTTGAGGGCTATCTCTAGAGATTCACCGATTCTGATGAGATTGACAAAATTCTGAGTAGTATGATTGATGAGACGATCATACAAAACTCCTTTTAGCGAATTAATGAACATAGGTGTGATCTCATTTTCGAGGATATGTGGTTGAATTTGGGCGGCCACCTCCCTCCATCGTTGAGCGTATTGACGCAGGCTCTCGTTGGACCTTTGCCCCAAACCTTCTAGCATGATGCGGCTGGGTACCATGTCTACTACATGTTTATACTGTTGTAAAAAAACTTTGGATAAGTCTTTCCAGGACCTGATGTTCTCGCGACTAAGCCGAGCGTACCATCGGATTGCAGATCCGGTCAGACTGTCCTGAAAGCAATGTATCAAAATCTTCTCATCTTTGATGAAAGCAGTCATCTTTCGACAGTACATTCTGAGGTGTGCGAAAGGGCACGATGTTCCATCATACTTATTGAATTCTGGAGTTTTGAATTTCGGGGGTAGGATCAAATCGGGTACCAAACTTAGCTCACTAGCATCGTTCCCTGTCCCCTTTTGAGTCTGAATGGTCTTGAAACTTTCTTCCATCAGGCGGAACTTTAATTCCCACTTCTCTTCAACATCATGTCTGATCTTCTCGATCAGATTCAGGTCGGGGATCTCTTCCTCACAAAGCCTTTCAACATCTATAGGCTGGCTCCCGAGAAACTGAACTGGTTGGTTAGCGGATACTCTGGCAGGGTTTGCATCATTTGGTGCGACGAATTTAACCATATGATGAGAGGTATCTTCATTTGGCTCAGAGGTCTCTTCATTTCTCACTTTTTCTTTCCCACGATTCTTGCCTAGTAGTGCCGTAAGCTTGGATAAAATGGACTCTTGAGACTGAGCAATCTGTGCACTGATACTCTGTTCAATATCCCCAAGACGATCCTCTAAGTGTTTCTGACCTCTTTCCAGATTGATCACACGGTCTTCCATTCTTTTCTTTCGATAGTATGTGAAATTATAATGCAGTGTGGCCAGTGTTTTAAAATGCGCTGTCATAATATGCACATAGTTAGATGATGTCAAAATGGTTAAATGCATGTATGATGCATATGCGGATGCCAATGATGCAAAATATATGCGGGTTAAAGGTATTGACCCCTGTTGGTAATCACCATACTGGATTACTTTCACGGGAAATAGAGGGTCCATTACAAAATTAGGGGAAACTAATCCTATACACAAGTACTAGCCCTAATTCCTATTCCCTATGGCCCTAAGTTGCTTGCTTGACCAAGGAATCTCCGTTACGTCACGAGCTTCGGGCTTCTCAGTTGATCTGGTTGTTTCTGACTACCCCTTTAAACTTTGGTCTTCGAGATTGTCTAGCAACGGTCTTAATCAAATATTACCTAAGCAACCTTGCAGTGTCGGTGCTTCTAGTAACAGTTCTTTTCTGTTAATACTTCTTCCAAAGTTCTAAATCATCTTTGATAATCCTGAATGGTGATCTTGATCCTTGTAAAATAGGTCGGTAATATACTGATCTCTTGTTCTTGTTCTTGCAGTCTGATAAAAATTATTTCTTCATTGATGCCTTTAAAAATTCAATTTATTACCTTATTAACCCGACGTTCGATATCTGACTCTGATTCGAACCCAAGATGGAGAATGGTAATGGTATTAGTTCTACACCTTCGACCAACCTTTCCATTGTTAGACTCTTTGAGGTTTTCTGTTACATCTTTCACATCTGTCTAGAATACCCGGTGGTCATTCTGTTGTAGACTCAGACGAAATGTATAGTTGTTACCTGTTCTTGGTAGACTGATGTCTGATTCTAATTCGACCTTTAGACAATGAGATGATATCGGTTCTATATCTTTGATAAACAATTTATCAAAATTTGGTTTCTGTTACATCCTTCATGTTGGCTTGGAATCCCAGACTGACATTCTGATGTAGACCCGAATAAAGACATGATCACTACCTGGTATTGACGTTCGGTAGACTATTGTCTCAGGCTCTTCGCTCGTCCTTTAACAGGAGTAAGGGGTATGATTGATTGTGACAGAAACTTATTCTTTAATCGTTGTATCTGATCGATTTCTAACACTAGGGTTGAGGTTTTTAGATACCTCCTTTCCATGGTGAAAGTTTCCTATGTAAGATGAACCACTCGAATCAATACCTCTTAATGCAATGCAAAATGTGATGATGCGTGCAAAAACAAAAACACGAAGATACCAAGTTAGTACCGGGTAAAAACAATAAACACAAAAATAAATTAAGTGTAATTAAATGTGCGTAAAAGTAGACAGAGAAGAGCAGTCCTAGATATTCTGTCTAGTTCACTTAGGGTATCCGCATGGCTCTAGTGGGGTGGGTAATCTAATTCTCTACATGCAATGTTGGTGCTAAAAGGGGACCCGAATTGTCCGAGCTATCCTCTACTAAGAGTAGCAAGGCCCCCGATCATCACCCATTATAGGCTCATCTTGACTGAGTTCAATTCAGGGGGACCCGTTCGCTTATGCCCATACGAAGGAACGATATCCTTACGAGAGCATAAGGTAGTGGAGCCCCGAAGGTACTTCAGCTAGGGCCTACACGGGAGAACGATATCTCCACGAAAGCATTAGCCTTTTCCCCCCACTTAGAAGGACGGGTTTAGATGTCAATTTTAAATGCGGAAAAATAAAAGCGCAAATTTAATTGAATATTAATTTAATCGTCACTTTAGCCCGGAATCTCTAATATTAGTAAAGCGGTAATCATTTAAAAGCTCGACTCACTTTTTGTTTTTGAAAAACAAAATTTTTTCTCCAGCGGAGTCGCCATCTGTAGCGATCTAAAAAATCCACGAATACTTGGTTCTCTGAAAAATTCATTTTCTGAGTTGGAAAACATTTTTCGATGTGTCATTTTGAAATTAATGTCTTCCACGTGGGGTTTTCGGCTGAAATATGATTTTAGAAAAATTGGAGTCGCCACCGGCCGTTTAGGTAGACCGGACACCATAAAACCAGAGATTTAAAAATTGGGGTTCGGGAGTTGGTTACGGATGGGGAAGGATTAGCACCCCCACACCGCCCAAAAATTGGTACTTTATTTAATTACCGCTTCAGTAATATTAAATTTTTCGGGCTAATTTGACGATCGAATTAATTTTTAATTAAATGTGCGCATTTATTTTAAAGCACCTAAACCCGAACGTAAGCGTCCGAACCACCACCACTACACTGGAGTTGGCCTCGCTTACGACCGAATTTAGGGGCCCGCATTAATTAATTAAGGTAAACATGCAATCTTAAACATGACAAATAAATTAAAAATATTACATGAAAATACATAAAAACATAAATATTAATCTAACAAATAAAAGATTAATTTAAAAACATAAATTAAAACATACGTAAATATTAATCTAAAACATAAACATAAATTAATATTAATCTACAACATAAATTAAAACAACTATAAATATTAATCTAAAACATAAATTAAAATCTAATAATAAACAATCATATTTCATTAAAAATATTAAAAATACAAAGATAGAAATTATACCTAAAAATTCGAATAGCTAACCCCAATAAACTCCCCACCGAGATCTACCATGACCCCTTCAAAATTTTTAACTAGATCGAATCCTAAAAATAAGACTCGATCGAACCACCCAAAATTTGGGGAGAGCTAAACTCTCAAATTAGGATCATAAGGTACTACCCTCACCCAATTGGTTTCACCTCTTCAAAAGGCCCCCTTCACCTCCTTTTATAGGCACTTGGAGAGGGGAAGGTCATGTTTCTCACCAATGTGGGATTCCAATCCCACATCATTCTTCCTTTTCTTTCTTTCTTCTTCTTCTTTCTCTTTTCATTTTTTCTCATTTTTTCTTCTATTTTTATTAATAATATTACTACTACAATAATACTACAAATGCTAAAATTTAATAAAAAATGAGTGATTACATCATGTTTATTTCTTTACTTAAGCATTTAATTAGTTACAATTTTATATTTTCATGCATTTTCATTAGTTGTCACTTTATATCCTTATTTGGTTATTTTTGGTTAATTTCGGTAGAAAAGATGCTGTTGTTGGTTTATTTCTTTGTTTTGCAGAAGGAGATCCTTAATGGAGAGCTATACATGGAAGGAAATCATGAAAGATGGAGTCAATGGAGAAGAATATGGAATGCTTGGATGAGTGGATAAAGAAGGAAACAAAGAATTTGAATAATATATAATTTAGATTTATTATTTCATAATTATTTCCAATTATATATTATTCTATCATCAAAGATTATTTAATCTCTCCATAAAAGGGGTTGACCGATCACCTTAAAGAGTGTGCTGGACCGTGAGGTTGAATAATATATTATTCTTCATTGTGTTTATTTTGAAAATGAGAGGAATGTTTACTAAATACTTTATTCCAGCCATGAACTAATTTTAGTTGGCTTGAGTTATTCTTATATTATGAATACTTAGTTTGATTTTTATTAAGTGTTTGGTGTATTCTAAATTGAGGTTTATCTACTATTGGCAATTAAATTTGTTTACGAGAGAATCGGGAGAGGACTCGATAAACGATTTATTTATCCAGATCCGGGAGGACTAGATTCACGAAACGAGTAGGTATGGTTCGATCCAAGTGCGAAAGAACTAATCCAACTTAGGGATAAGTGCATGATTTCAACAGCTAAGAAAAGCTACGCTTTGCCGAACCTCAAGGATAGTTGCCCAACATTGCCCAGGCAATTCCCTCGTCACCATTGCCAAAACAATCTACGAACTGACAACTCGGAGAAATGTCATAAGCAATCGATTGAGCCTAATTGCCTCGGCAAGTGGGGTGGTGCGAGCACCCATTCACGAAGACAAAATCATTCGATAGTCATTCATAATTCGGAATAACCCAACCTCATTTCTCGATCATTATCTTAACTACTTTATTTTCTCATTTATCATTTTAGTTTATTTCAATACAACCTTCTAAACAAATTGTGTTTTTATTATTACAGTGCAAGAGATTAAATTCCAAAAGGCGCACCAATCCCTGTGGATTCGATACATTTATACTATAACTTGAACGTGTACACTTGCACGCAATCGCGGAGTATATTTACACGCAATAAGTTTTTGGCGCCGTTGCCGGGGATTGACAATAGCAACTTTGCTTTTTGTTTCTTGCATTTTATTTTAAGTTTTTAATTCTCTTTTAGATTCGAGGAATTTACTAAAGATTGGTTTTGTTGCTGTGTATGACCAAGGCAAGACCATCATCAGAAGAGCATTCATTTGAACTTGAAATTGAACAAGTATTTCATAGGAGGAGACATGAACAAAGCGCAGTAATGACAGATCCTGTTCCTCTTCTCGACAATCAAAATGCCGTGGCAATGGGTGATGACATAGATGGACAACAACCAATTCGTATAGAACGAAGATCCATTAGAGATTATTTGGAAGAAGATCTCAACGGATTAAACCCAGAAGTTGTTGCACCTGAAATTGAAGCGACACATTCAGAGTTGAAGCTAGTAATGTTCAATATGATCAATATGATTGACCAATTCAGCGAACCAGCAACTGAAGACGCTCGACAATATCTCAAGTCTTTCTTAGAGATTTGTAATTCTTTCAAGATTCAGGGAGTTCACGAGGATATTTTAAGATTAAAACTATTCTCATATTCATTACGAGATAGTGCGAAAATGTGGTTCAATAGTATTCCATCCGCATCTATAGGAACTTGAACGAAATTATATCGTAATTTTATTGCTCGATTTAGTTCTACAAGCTTAACTGATAGATTACGTAATGAAATCACTTCCTTTTGGCAGGGTGATGATGAAGCGATGTACGAAGCATGAGAGCGATATAGAAAACTCTTACGCAAATGTCCCTTGCATGGATTTGCATTATGGACACAAGTGACAATGTTCTACAATGATGTGAACATGCTAGCTAGGATGATGTTAGATGCCTCAGCAAATAGCATATTCTTAGAAAAATCGGCAGAAGAAGCAATGGAAATTTTGAATCGTGTGGCAAAGATGATTACCAATTCCCTAACGCTAGACGAGGAGGGATTAGACGGAACAACATTGAAAATGATACATTGGGTGCAATTGCCTCACAATTGGCTACCTTAACGAATATGGTTATAAGTATGCAGTATCTAAGTAACACGAAGGAAATCAAGGTATTGAATTCCTTTTGTGATTTGTGTAATGGTGATCATGATTCTTCTGAGTGTTTACAGAATCTAGAGTCGAGTTTTTACGTGGGAAATTATAATCGGAACAATGCAATGTCAAACACCTATAATCCGGCCTGGAAGAAACATCCCAATTTTTCTTAGAGCAATTCGAATAATTCTCTCAATCAGGGAAGTTCAGGCATACAAGTATCGGGATTTTAGCAAAATATGCCTCGACAACAATTGCCACAGCAACCGACACAATCTAGTTCTTTGGAAGATAGATTTGATGCTTTTATGACCAGAATTGAATCTATATTTGTCAGTAATGAGAAGAAAACTAATGCTTTTATGAACATGACTGAAGCTTTCATGAACAGGACTGAGATGCGGTTGCAAAATCAAGAAGCAACGCTTAAAGCTCTAGAAACGCAATTGGGTCAATTTGCACAAAATGTGAATACAAGACCACCAGACGGTTTACCTAGCAACATTGAGATTACCAAAGGAATTGGCCATGAGCAATGTAAGGTAATCACTACTCGAAGTGGGTTAAGGATTAACGATGAATCTATGTAGGAAAATGAACATCCAGTGAAGCCAAAACCAAAACAAAAAGATGATGAAAAGGAGGAATCAGAAAATGCCGCGGCAAGCCTTGATGCCTTGGCATTACCCTCTCTTAAATTCCAACGAATGAGAAGGTTGAAGATATCCGATTGCCACCACCTTTTCCATAGAGGCTTCGATGGCAGAAACAAGAATATCAATTTAAGAAGTTTTTGGATATTCTAAATTAAGTTCATATCAATTTGCCGTTAGTCGAGGCGATAGAGCAGATGCCGAATTATGCCAAATTTCTCAAAGATATTATTTCTAAGAGAACAAGGTTAGGCGAGTTTGAAACTATTGCCATGACGAAAAGATGTATGGCCATGTTGCACAATAAGATGCCACCTAGGTTAAAAGATCCAGGTAGTTTCACAATTCTATGTTCAATCGAAAATCACTATGCAGGGAAAGCATTATGCGATCTTGGAGCGAGTATCAATCTTATACCGAAATCAATTTTCCAACGATTGAGAATCGGCAACGCTAGACCCACCAAGTGATGTTACAACTTGCCGATAGATCCTATGTACATCTAGAAGGGAAAATCGAGGACATATTGGTAAGAGTTGATAAGTTTATTTTTCCTGCTGATTTTATTGTTTTGGATTGTGAAGCAAACGAATATGCACCTATCATTCTTGTGAGACCGTTTTTAGCAACGGGAAGGACGTTATTTGATGTCAAAAAAGGAGAACTAACGATGCGAGTCAATGATCAACAAGTTAAGCTCAACGTTTTTCGTATTCTTAAACATGCAGATGATCCGGAGGAATGCAAGATCATCCAAGCAACTACCGAATTCAATTTTAGAGTTGAAGATGATATCCTTGAAAATTGCCTCAGCAATTCCATTGCCGAACTTGAAGAGCATGAAGAACTAGTTGAACCAAGGGACAAAGGACAACCTGAAGCCAATTAGATAGTGAGTCGGCCCGGTAAGTTCTTTGAACCAATTGATTATTCAGTTAAGGGAGGTAAGATCTCAAAACCATCTATTGAGCAACCTCCAACTCTTGAACTAAAACCATTGCCAGGGCAATTGAAATATACCTATTTGGGAAATAACGATTCATTACCTGTTATAATTTCTTCTAAGTTGCAGCCACAACAAGAAGAGCAATTGATTCACATGTTGAAAAGGCATAAGAGAGCCTTGGGATGGACGATTTCTGACTTAAAGGGAATTAGTCCTGCAATGTGTATGCACAAAATCATTTTGGAAGAAGATCACAAGCCATCAATTGAGGCGCAAAAGAGACGTAATCCAGCTATGAAGGAGGTTGTTATGAAGGAAATCATCAAATGGCTTGATGCTGGTATTATATACCCTATCTCCGATAGTACGTAGATAAGTCCGGTACATTATGTACCAAAGAAAGGAGGTATGACTGTGGTAAGCAATGAGAATAATGAGTTGATTCTAACTAGAATTGTTACAAGTTGGAGAGTTTGCATTGATCAGAAACCATTTTATTGTTTTCTTGATGGATATTCAAGGTACAACAAGATTGCAATAGCACCAAGTGATCAGGAGAAGATGATATTCACTTGCCCATATGGAACGTATGCGTTCAGGAGAATATCGTTTGGTTTATGCAATGCTCTTACAACCCTTCAAAGGGGTATGATGGCTATTTTTTCGGATTTGGTGGAGGACTTCTTAGAAATTTTCATGGACGATTTTTCTGTTTTTGGAGATAATTTTGAAAATTGCCTCGGCAATTTAGAAAAAATCTTGACAAGATGTGAAGAATCGGATTTAGTTCTTAATTGGAAGAAATGCCATTTAAGGTAGATGAAGGAATTGTTCTCAGTCACAAGATTTCATCCAATGGAATTGAAGTTGATCGGGCAAAGATGAATGTTATAGAGAGATTGCCACCACCAACCACAACTAAAGGAATTCGAAGCTTCCTCGGTCATGCAGGTTTTTACCGAAGGTTTATTTATAATTTTTCAAAAATTTCTAAACTTTTGTGTAATTTGCTTGAGTAGGATAAAACTTTTGACTTTGATGAATCATGTAACACGACGTTTCAAAAGTTGAAGCAACTTGCCTCGGCACCCATTGTTGTACCACCCGATTAGTCTTTACCATTCGAAATAATATGTGATGCAAGTGACTTTGCCGTAGGGGCAGTTTTAGGCTAAATGAAAGATAATATCTTTCATGTGATTTGCTATGCCAGTAAAACCCTTAATGAAGCCTAATTAAATTACACAACCATAGAAAAGGAATTACTGGCACTAGTATTTGCATTTGATAAATTTCGTTCCTATTTAATTGGTACTAAGGTAATTGTTCATACTGATCATTCGGCAATTGAATACTTGATTGCTAAGAAAGATGCCAAACCTCGTTTAATTCGTTAGATTTTGCTTTTGCAAGAATTTGACGTTGAGATTAAGGACAGGAAAGGAACGAAAAATCAGGTTGTAACCCCCTTAGCTTGGCCTAGACGGAACCGACACTAATGGGTTACACGGGGAATATCAAACCAAACCCACAAAGGTCCGATTCGATAAACAACCCTAAAACTGTTATATTTTTTTATCTTACCTAGATGCATAATCTTATTCCTATATGTCAAGGTCTCATACAAGGCAATAACAGAAATAACCCAATCATGAACAGACATTCGATTAAACATTTAAGTAAATTAGGGACTAAAACGTAAAACTTTTAAAATTCTATTAATAAAGTATAAATTCTTTTCATCAAAGTTCAATTAAACACTCAAGTGTCCTCCACGGTAAATTTCAAGTTAAGCGGATCATTCTAACATCATCAAATGCATGTTTCTCTAATTTAGGGACCAAAATGTAAATCTTCCAATTTTTCAAAGACTTAATCCAAATTAGGTTAACCATCTTGAAATTAAATCAACTTTATGTATGCATGCAAAATTTTAGCTCAAAATAACATCTGTAAGTACCCTAATCGAACAAAGGAAGATATCCGGGACTAAAGTATAATTTCAACAACTAACAAATCCTGGTGGTCAAAGGTTTGGAAACCTTCCAGAAGGTTTCTAAACTTTTTGTAAAAGGTTTTGAAACTTTCCTAAAAGTTTCTAAACTTTTCGCGTCCAGTAGCTTTTCAAACTTGAAACTGCCCGCAAGGTTTGGAAACCTTCTTGAAGGTTTCCAAACTATTTGTCAAAGGTTCCGGAACCTTCCTAAAGGTTCCGAAACATTGGGTATGGAACCAAAAGTTCCGTCACACTAAGTGAACACTAACAATTCAATACACATCCTTTAATCACTTCTAACTATATGCATAATTCCTAAGCATAATTAACAACTTATAACACATGATTTACAACGTCACAAACATCAATCAAACTATAGGTATGCTTCCTAGATGATTATTAAAACATAACAATCATGCAAGTACATGCTTCAACAATCCAAACAATTCCATAGTCCAACAATTAACAATCAAGCAACAATGGTCTTATTACAATATAAACCAAATCCTAAGTACACACTCCTCACATAGGTTGGGTTACACATTGCCATGCCCCATTTTATTTTCCAAAAACATACCAAATTGTAGTAGTCCTTTCCCTTGGTTTCCTTGCCTCGAACGAAGCCCCAAGTGCCTTTATTTTTCTACAAGGATGAAAGGAGAGCTTAAGAAAACATGCTTAGTGAGGAAGCTCTACACATAATCATCAATGAATCTATTTAAAACCATGATGAAACCATAATTTGCAATACATTGTTAAATCATGCATGCTAACATCTCATGCTCAGGTTCTTTAAACCATATGCATCCTTGAGTTTACATAACCTTATCAAAACAATTTATAAACGAAGCACAATGTTCTTCTCAAATTCATGTATGTATATTGACATTCTAGGGACCACTTAATGTCAACCTTGAGTTCACCGAATACACGGATCCATTGTTAGACGCTCGGACTGACCATCCGTCTGTGGATGATAAGCTGTACTAAAGCTAAGCCTCGAACCTAAAGCTGTCTGCAAACTCTTCTAAAACATAGATGTACACCGCGGATCTCTATCCGATACGATCGACTTAGGCACACTATGTAATCTCACCACCTCAGAAACATACAAATCTGCTAACTTATCCATGGAGTACATCGTATGCACGACAAGAAAATGTGCACACTTCGTAAACCTATCAACAATCACCCATATATAATCCTTTTTGGACGGTGTTAATGGCAACCCCATCACAAAATCCATGATAATTCTCTCCCATTTCCATTCCGGAACTTGAACCGGCTGCAACAACCCTACAGGAAACTGATGTTCAGCTTTCACCCGCTGACACACCATACAATGAGAAACAAACTCTGTCACATCTCTCTTTAAACCAACCCAAAAGTACACACTTTTGAGATCTCTATACATCTTCACACTACCCGGATGTATAGCAAATGGACTAGTATGAGCTTCTGCCAAGATAGCTTGCCTCAACTCCTGATCATCCGACACCACAACCCGACCTCTAAAACACAACACCCCATCATCATCAAAATGATACTCGATCGGTCTACCCTCAATAATATCCCCCACAAAAGGTAACAACGTCTCATCCTCTAACTGTTTGACCTTATCATCTCAACCAAGATAGGTTTTACTTACAACTACTCCACTCAACCACCTTCCTTTGAAATACTCAACTTAGCAAAAATCACCGTCAACTCAACTACCGTCTTACGGCTCAAAGATTCATCCATCACATTAGTTTTCTCCGGATGGTATGCAACAGATAACCTACACTTACCCTCTTCGGATAATCAATAGATTCTTTCCTCACACCAAAGCAACAATGCATAACCCGTCATACCATCTCAACCTTTACAGAAAACATAACTCAAAAGGAAATCCCCTAAGATTGATAACCAACTCTTGATAACCGCAACGGTTTCCATACCACCACCATCGAACTAACCTAATTTTTGACATCCTCCCACATACCAGGTAACCAACTAAGCCTTTCACCAACCTCCACCCACACAATGATGCTCCACCAACAAGCTTCAAACTAACTTTGCACAAAACTGTCAACACTGTCCTACGCAACTCCACCACCACCAACAACTTTATTATGATTTATATTAACCATATCATAACATCACAACATATCATCGATTTACCTATGAATGATAAAACCCAACATCCAAACGACAACCTATGTCGGTCTTAAAAACTCTCAAATTTTAACATATTATAGATACACCACTCACACACCTTTCCAATGGGACTTAGAAACCAAAGAAAATCGTACTCAAACAAATGATTGATCCAACAACCCTCAAAATAAAACTCTATACCATTCATAGAACTTACTACCAAACTTATGATGATTCTTTCCGACTTCAACCTTGGCACCTTTACTACTACTAATAACCCAAAGAAAATTGATACTCACTCTTCCTTATCAGCAAGATAAACATTTACATATGATTCAAACATAATCCAAGCAAGCTCAGTCGAAAACACATGTTTCCCCACCTTCTACCACAACACTTACCACCAATCACACGGAAAAAGATTACCATAAGCCCCGAACAAGATACCATTCCATCTCGGCACTTTTCGAAACAACCATGCAGTTCACATAACACAAAAAGATTCTCAACACAAAACTAAACCTTGCCAAGCATATCCTTAACTAGACCCTCAACCAACACCTTGCCACGACTTGTCCCCGATCAACTTTACCAAGGTAGAGTCCCGCTCATAGCTCCACCATTTTACTAGGTCTCCCTATATGTTAACCGAACATCTTCCCTCGTAACTCCACAATAACCCTGGATTACCCCACATAAAAAACTCCCATTGCAAGCATCCTTATGTAAGCCAAGTTATCCCCGATTGCTAACATTCTACAAAACATACCATACAAGAAACTTACCAACTTTGTGTCAAACCCAGCATCATACTCATCTCCACGATAATACCTCCAACTTAAGGCTTAGCCACCATAACCAACTCAACACCATGGTTCAAACTTTAAAATCCACACATCATTAAGTGCCTTGACACTTAACCCGAAACTCCTTCTCATTATCAACTCATCGACAAACCAACTCTTACCTTAACTATACCACAACAAAATCCAAGCTTGTAGAATTATTCCTTCCACTAGCTCCAACATCTCTTATTTTATAACCTTGCCAAAGAAGTAACCATATTGATGAAACATCAACAAACACGAACCCATCGAACACAAAACCTCACAACACTTTTCGATAAAAGCAAACCCACAAGACTGAACAACCGATACAAACCATAAATTGTCCAGCAGTCCTCGATACACCACTCAAACATCATTAAAAACTAACTTTACCCGAGATATATCCAACTTAACATCCTATAAACCCAACATGTATACTTTTCTCCTTTATAGTACAACCAAACCTCTCAAGGTCACAACAATCTATAATTCAAACCCCCGATATCATGACTCCCATACCAATACATATCTCATATTTTACTTCCATCCTGACCATACCAGATCGGTCACAAGCCCCGATCTAACTATACACTAACCACACTATAAAGAATTCCATGTAATTTCCACAAAATACTTTCACATCACTTAGAAAAACACCAACCCGCCTTACTCTACAAAACATGTTGCAACCTTGTTACAACCACCAAATCCTAACAAGAAAGAATTCACAAAACTCAGTCTTACCTTTAATAATGACAACTCAAACAAACTATAACTCAGGGTATTTACCTCAGTTTCAAACATTCACAACTCTGAGACCAACCACTCATTCTTCATCCAAGACTATTCCCTAACCAAAAAGGGTAGCTTGTCCATTACACATTCAGCTCAACACCACAAGAAAGTCCTTTCAACCCCCTTTTTTTTCCACACCTTCACCTTAAAAGAACCAACCACACTCCACTTACACCCTCAAGGAGCTACTCACAAGTGTGAACAAATGTATGCATAATTTCCTGTATGCCCTCATAAATGTCTATGCAAGTGCATATGCATGTAAATGCAATTTCTAATGTCATGTTCAAGAATGCATGTATGTCCTACATTATCTATAGATATATACATATACGTGCTCTTACTCTAAGCATGATTATTGTTCACACTAACAAATAACATCCTCAATTCCAACAACTTCAACTATTATCTTGTTAACTACTCCCAAGTCAGATTATCAACAGCCGTACCAGCTTCAGCAGACTAAAACACACTCGAAAGAACGGTGCAACACCCTAACCTGACCTCCCTGTATAACCAGAGGCACACTCACCGAGGAGGAAGAAATTACTCTTCCCTAGAAGTCGTTTCATCCTCAATCTTGACCATTAATGTTCATACCAACACTAGCTAGTGACTTACGTCTCAGAAGCATATTCAAAAAACTTTAAATATGCAGTTTAAAATATAATATTAAAACAAAATAAACTTATATTCGGGCGAGATCCAAGGAAAAATTGAGAGCATCTGAAAATATGTTGGCATTGGCAATATGTAACCGATAACCCTAATTTAACCATCATTACTCAAAGTATAACCATCATGAATAGATTTTTACACATCAATAACATATCATGCTCAATCACACATATCATGATCAATCGCACATTTAAACACACAACTTAACAATCCTACACATGCTTTAACCAACCAACTACACACTTTACAAATCTGGCTCTGATACCACCAAATGTAACCCCCTTAGCCCAGGCTAGACGGAACCGGCACTAATGGGTTACACGGGGAATATCAAACCAAACCCGTGAAGGTCTGATTCGATAAACAACCCTAAAACCGTTATATTTTTTTTATCTTACCTAGATGCATAATCTTATTCCTACATGTCAAGGTCTCATACAAGGCAATAACAGAAATAACCCAATCATGAACAGACATCCGATTAAACACTTAAGTAAATTAGGGACTAAAACGTAAAACTTTTTAAATTCTATTAGTAAAGTATAAATTCTTTTCATCAAAGTTCAATTAAACACTCAAGTTTCCTCCATGGTAAATTTCAGCATTGAATGAGATCCAAAAAGATTTCACAAAAACATTCACAAAATCACTAGATCTAACATTAAAAATATAAAATTAAGTTTTATTCAAAGATTAGCAAGCTAATACTTGGGAATTTCAATAAAGAACCTTAGAAAAGAGTTAAAAATTCAGAAAATTTACCTTTAAGATCTATTCATCAAAAAGACACAATTTCCTCTTCTTGATTCCTTGAAATTTGGTGTTGATTTGATAAAATTGATGGTTAGGTTTTGTAAAAGATGGAAAGATGATTAAAATGATGTAATCTTTATGGAAAAGAAGCAAAAATCAGCAAGGAATTAAAGAAAAGAGATGAAGGAAAATGGAGAGAAAATGAGAAAAAAAGATGAGAGAAAAAAGTAGTTTTGAGAGAAAATG
Source organism: Abelmoschus esculentus (assembly GCA_035048815.1). NCBI lineage: Eukaryota > Viridiplantae > Streptophyta > Magnoliopsida > Malvales > Malvaceae > Abelmoschus > Abelmoschus esculentus. The sequence goes on from JAUCBN010000003.1 coordinate 18,368,701, forward strand.
ATTTATCATCTTTAATTAAAATAATTAAAAAGCATTTTGGTGAATAAATCATTATTAAAAATTAAAAATGGGTTTATGGCCCTCTAAGGATTCTAAGTTTAGCTTGCTTTTAAATTTTGTCACTAAAATAACATTTTTTTTGGAAATCACCAATTAAGTCCCCCAATTTTGCAAAAATAACAAAATGGTCACTTATGCATAATTAAGCATAATTAAAAATCGATATAAAGTCCAAATTACTTTCTTTTAATTTTTGAAACATAATATTAATATTTTTAAACCATATTCAAAAATTATTATTTTTCTTAATTAAAAATATTTTTATTTTATTTTTCCCCAGAATAATGAACCAGAGAACCCGATTCGACTCGACTCGAATTCTCTTAACTAAATCCTAAACTAATAACCCCAAAATCGGGATGTTACAACTCCAAATGTAACCCCCTTAGCCCAGCCTAGACGGAACCGACACTAATGGGTTACACGGGAAATATCAAACCAAACCCGCGAAGGTTCGATTCGATAAACAACCCTAAAACCGTTATATTTTTTTATTTTATCTTACCTAGATGCATAATCTTATTCCTAAAGGTCAAGGTCTCATACAAGGCATTAACGGAAACAAACCAATCATGAACAGACATCCGATTAAACATTTAAGTAAATTAGGGACTAAAACATAAAACTTTTTAAATTCTATTAATAAAGTATAAATACTTTTCATCAAAGTTCAATTAAACACTCAAGTGTCCTCCACGGTAAATTTCAAGTTAAGCGGATCATTCTAACATCATCAATTGAATGTTTCTCTAATTTAGGGACCAAAATGTAAATCTTCCAATTTTTAAGGACTCAATCCAAATTAGGTTAACCTTCTTGAAATTAAATCAATTTTATGCATGCATGCAAAATTTTAGCTCAAAATAACATTTGTAAGTACCCTAATCGAACAAAGCAAGATATCCGAGACTAAAGTATAATTTCCAACAACTAACAAATCCTGGTGGTCAAAGGTTTGGAAACCTTCCAGAAGGTTTCTAAACTTTTTGTAAAAGGTTTCGAAACTTTTCTGAAAGTTTCCAAATATTTCGCGTCCAGTAGCTTTCCAAACTTGAAACTGCCCGCAAGGTTTGGAAACCTTCTTGAAGGTTTCCAAACTATTTGTCAAAGGTTTCGGAACCTTCCTAAAGGTTTCGAAACTTCGGGTCTGGAACTAAAATTTCTGCCACACTAAGTGAACACTAACAATTCAATACACATCCTTTAATCACTTCTAATTATATGCATAATTCCTAAGTATATTTAATAACTTATAACACATGATTTACAACGTCACAGACATCAATCAAACTATAGACATGCTTCCTAGAAGATGATTAAAACATAACAATCATGCAAGTACATGCTTCAACAATCCAAACAATTCCATAGTCCAACAATTAACAATCAAGCAACAATGGTCTTATTACAACATAAACCAAAGCCTAAGTACACACTCCTCACATAGGTTGGGTTACACATTGCCATACCCCATTTTATTTGCTAAAAACATACCAAATTGTAGTAATCCTTCCCCTTGGTTTCCTTGCCTCGAACGAAGCCCCAAGTGCCTTTATTTTTTCTGCAAGGATGAAAAGAGAGCTTAAGCAAACATGCTTAGTGAGGAAGCTCTACACATAATCATCAATTCAGATATTTAAAACAATGATGAAACCATAATTTGCAATACATTGTTACATCATACATGCTAACATCTCATGCTCACGTTTTTTAAACCATATACATCCTTGAGTTTACATAACTTTATCAAAACATTTTATAAATGAAGTACAATGTTCTTCTCAAATTCATGTATGTATATTGGCATTCTAGTAACCACTTAATGTGAACCTTAAGTTCACCGAATACACGGATCCATTGTTAGAGACTATTGTCTCGTCATGACACGAAGTCACCATTGACATGACACCAAGTCACCATTGACATGACACAGAGTCACCATTATAGCACTACCACGCACGATCAGACACATAGTCACCCTTGTTACATGTAGGCGGCTCTACCACGCACGGTTGGACACAAAGTCACCCTTCTTACGTGTAGGCAATTTTTTTGTATTCTCAATTTTGTTTATAGTGCACTTAAGACAATCCTAATGATATGTCATTCGTATTCGAATATAAAGTTAGTGTCACTAAGCCAATATCATAATCAAATGTGCATGATAACTTGCTGCTCATAATGCATGCATAATATGTTCAACAAATGAACCAAAAGCCATGCCCAAAGGCACCATCATATATAAAGCAATTAACCATATTGTAATCCAAATCATTTTTTATAATTTTTTCCATATTCATGGAGACTAAATAAGCTATGCATTTCAGCAAGTAACTCTCATGTATGCACTAATTCAAATCATGCTCATGCATTTCCAAGAATATTATTGCATTATCAACATAATGCCTTTATTGAATGTAGCCGAAACTCATGTTAATATATCAAAAGCATTTACTTTACTTACTCTTGAACTATGGAAGGTTTTCACACTCTTCCATAGTCCCAAAACAGAACTGTACCAAACGCGATTCGCTTAAGTCCATAAACACTCACCAACAAGAGAAACGAGCTTTCGCCGATATCCGATGATCGCGCCAACGCACCAAAACTCAAGCACCTTTTTGTACCTCTTCTACAACATTAAAAACAGAGCATTCTCACATCATAACATGCTCAAATTAACAGCCATATCCGATCACCATAAAACTACCGAAAACGTAGCCGAAAAGACCGTAAACTAAGCCAAAACGCATCCGAACAACATAAACCCAAAACCTAATGAATCTAATATCTAATCCACTTCAATTATGAACCAAAAACACATCCAAACCATCCTTATATCTCCAGAAAAATTAAAGCAACTAAAACAGCCCCTAAAACAACCGAAAAACACCTTAAAATAACATCGATTGCATTATTCCTGGATTAAATTAATGTGCTATTAAATGAAGACTCAATTAATCATTTAATTAACATAAAAACATAATGGAATCTATCTAATTTCAGCATTGAATGAGATCCAAAAAGATTTCATAAAAATATTCACAAAATCACTAGATCTAACATTAAAAACATAGAATTAAGTTTTATTCAAAGATTATCAAGCTAATACTTCAGAATTTCAATAAAGAACCTTAGAAAAGAATTAAAAATCCAGAAAATTTATCTTTAAGATCTATTTACCAAAAAGACACAATTTCCTCTTCTTGATTCCTTGCAATTTGGTGTTGATTTGATAAAATTGATGGTTAGGTTTTGTAAAGGATGGAAAGATGATTAAAATGATGTAATCTTTGTGGAAAAAGATGCAAAAATCAGCAAGGAATTGAAGAAAAGAGATGAAGGAAAATAGAGAGAAAATGAGAGAAAAAGATGAGAGAAAAAAGTAGTTTTGAGAGAAAATGATTTATCATCTTTAATTAAAATAATTAAAAAACATTTTGGTGAATAAATCATTATTAAAAATTAAAAATGGGTTTATGGCCCTCTAAGGATTCTAAATTTAGCTTGCTTTTCAATTTAGTCACTAAAATAACATTTTTTTTCGAAAATCACCAATTAAGTCCCCCAATTTTCCAAAAATTATAAATTGGTCACTTATTCATAATTAAAAATCGATATAAAGTCCAAATTACTTTCTTTTAATTTTTGAAACATATTATTAATATTTTTAAACCATATTCCAAAATTATTATTTTTCTTAATTAAAAATATTTTTATTTTATTTTTTCCCGGAAAAATGAATCGAAGAACCCGATTCGATTCGACTCAAATCGAATTCTCCTAACTAAAGCCTAAACTAATAACCCCAAAATCAGGATGTTACAACTCTCCCCCTCTTAAGAAAATTTCGTCCTCGAAATTTACCTGAAGTAAACAAGTGAGGAAACTGTTCCTCCATGCTTTTCCTTGTCTCCCAAGTTGCTTCTTCCACACCTCGGTGTTTACAAAGCACTTTAACCAAATATATGGTCTTTCCTCGAAGAACCTTTGTATCCACATCCAAAATCCTCACCGGTTCTTCCTGATAACTCATATCCTCCCTTAACTCAATCTCCTCAATCGAAACAACATAAGAAGGAATCCGATCTATATCTACGAAGCATTGATACATGAAAAACATCATGTATCCTGCTCAACTCCTCTGGAAACCTCAATCTATAAGCAACAGGACCAACACGCTCCAACACCTCATATGGCCCAATAAAACGAGGACTCAACTTACCCTTCTGTCTAAACCTCATCACCTTCTTCCATGGAGAAACCTTAAGAAACACTTTGTCCCCAACATCATACTCTATCTCTCTACGCTTTAAATCGGCATAGGACTTCTGCCTATCCGAAGCTTCCTTAAGTTTAGTACATATAAACTTAACTTTCTCATCCGTATCCTTCAACACTTGAGGCAAAGAAACATACTTTTGTACAACTTCCTTCCAACACAAAGATATACGACACTTACGCCCATATAACGCCTTAAACGGTGCCATCTGTATACTTGTCTGAAAACTATTATTATAAGCAAACTCTACCAACGACAATTGCTTCTCCCAAGAACCTTGGAACTCGATGACACAACACCTCAACATATCTTCCAAAGTTTGAATAACACGCTCAGACTGTCCATCCGTCTGTGGATGATAAGCTGTACTAAAGCTAAGTCTCGTACCTAAAGCTGTCTGCAAACTTCTCCAAAACTTAGATGTAAACTGGGGATCTCTATCCGATATGATCGACTTAGGCACACCATGTAACCTTACCACCTCAGAAACATACAAGTCCGCTAACTTATCCATGGAGTACGTCGTATGCACGGCAAGAAAATGTGCACACTTCGTAAACCTATCAACAATCACCCATATACAATCCTTTTTGGACGGTGTTAATAGCAATCCTGTCACAAAATCTATGGTAATTCTCTCCCATTTCCATTCCGGAACTTGAATCGGCTGTAACAACCCTACAGGAAACTGATGTTCAGCTTTCACCCGCTGACACACCATACAACGAGAAACAAACTCCGTCACATCTCTCTTTAAACCAACCTAAAAGTACACACTTTTGAGATCTCTATACATCTTCACACTACCCGGATGCATAGCAAACTGACTAGTATGAGCTTCCGCCAAGATAAATTGTCTCAACTCCTGATCATCCGGCACCACAATCCGACCTCTAAAACACAACACCTCATCATCATCAAAATGATACTCGGTTGGTCTACCCTCAGCAATATCCTCCACAAAAGGTACCAATGTATCATCCTCTAACTGTTTCACCGTATTATCTCAACCAAGATAGGTTTTACTTACAATTCCATCACTCAACCACCTTCCTTTGAAATACTCAACTTAGCAAACATCACCCTCAACTCAATTGCCGTCTTACGGCTCAAAGATTCAGCCATCACATTAGCTTTCCCCGGATGGTATGCAACAGACAAGCCACACTTACCCTCTTCGGACAACCAACAGATTCTTTTCTCACACCAAAGCAACAACGCACAACCTACCACACCATCTCAACCTTTATAGAAAACATAACTCAAAAGGAAACCCCATAAGGTTGACAACCAACTCTTGATAACCGCAACGGTTTCCATACCACCACCATCGAACTAACCTTAATTTTGACATCCTCCCACATACCAGGTAACCAACTAAGCCTTTTACCAACCTCCACTCCACACAACAAACTTCAAACTAACTTTGCACAAAACTGTCAACACTGTCTTAAGCAAAGTCCACCACCACCACCAACTTCATTATGAGTCATATTAACCATATCACAATATCACAACATACCATTCGTTTACCTATGAATGATAAAACCCAACATCCAAACGGCAACCTATGGCGGTCTTAAAAACTCTCAAATCTTATCATATTATAGAACGGCAACCGACGGTCATTATTCGAAGGTTCCTCGGTCATGCAGGTTTTTACCGAAGGTTTATTTATAATTTTTCAAAAATTTCTAAACCTTTGTGTAATTTGCTTGAGCAGTATAAAACTTTTGACTTTGATGAATCATGTAACACGACGTTTCAAAATTTGAAGCAACTTGCCTCGGCACCTATTGTTGTACCACCCGATTAGTCTTTACCATTCGAAATAATATGTGATGCAAGTGACTTTGCCATAGGGGCGGTTTTAGGCTAAAGGAAAGATAATATCTTTCATGTGATTTGCTATGCCAGTAAAACCCTTAATGACGCCCAATTAAATTACACAACCATAGAAAAGGAATTACTGGCACTAGTATTTGCATTTGATAAATTTCATTCCTATTTAATTGGTACTAAGGTAATTGTTCATACTGATCATTCGGCAATTAAATACTTGATTGCTAAGAAAGATGCCAAACCTCGTCTAATTCGTTGGATTTTGCTTTTGCAAGAATTTGATGTTGAGATTAAGGACAGGAAAGGAATGGAAAATCAGGTGGCCGATCATTTGTCAAGGTTGGATTCACGAAATGGTGAAGATAATCCATGAAAGAAGGAAAAATTAATGATTGCCTCGGCAACACCATGGTATGCCGATTTTGTGTATTTTTTAGTTAGTGGTGTTATACCTTATGATCTTTCTTATCATGGAAAGAAGCGGTTCCTACATAATGTTAAGCATTATTATTGGTACGAGCCTCTTTTGTTTAAGCAATGTGCAGATCAGGTTATTCGAAGATGTGTTCCAGAGGAAGAACAACAAAATATGCTTCAGCAATGTCATTCTTCGCCTTATGGAGGACATTTTGGTGAAACACGGACAGCTGCTAAAGTGTTACAATATGGATTGTATTGGCCCACACTTTATAAAGATGCTCATGAATTCTACACGCAATGTGATCACTGTCAAAGTATGGGAAATATTTCCAAAAGACATAAGATGCCACTTCAAAATATCCTAGAAGTCGAACTGTTCAACAAGAATATTTCTTCAAAAAGACAATGCCAAGACCGTTAGGAAATTTCTTCATAAGAATATTTTCACGCGGTTTGGAATGCCAAGAGCAATAATTAGTGATGGTGGTAAGCATTTTGATAATAAATTAATTGCCAAAATATTGCAGAACCTTGGAGTGACACATCAAACTGCCACGACATAACATCCCCAAACCAACGGGCAAGTAGAAATTTCTAACCGAGAATTAAAGAGCATCCTTGAGAAAGTGGTTAATCCTTCTAGGAAGGACTGGTCTCTTAGAATTGATGATGCACTTTGGGCATATCGCACAACATTTAAGACTCCTTTGGGAATGTCACCTTATCGACTTGTCTATGGAAAACTATGCCATCTTCCGATTGAAATTGAGTATAAGGCATATTGGGCCATTAAAACAATGAACATGGATTGGGAGAGTGCTGGTCAAAAATGGTTGTTGGATCTGAATGAAATTGAGGAATTTCATGCCATGACCTATGACAATGCAAAAATTTACAAGGAAAAAACTAAGCGTTGGCACGATAAGAAATTGATGCCGCGACATTTTATGCCTGGGCAACCAGTTCTTCTTTTTAATTCATGATTGAAGCTTTTTCCAAGAAAATTTAAGTCTACATGGTCCGGACCGTTTGAATTTGTTAAGCCGTTTTCACATGGTGCAGTGATAATCAAGTCCACAATTAATGGAAGGGAGTTTAAAGTCAATGGGCAAAGATTAAAGCACTACACCAATGCCAATGTTGAAGATGAAAAAGATGGGGTTACTTTAGAAGAAGCATAATTATGCTTCTTCATTAGTAATTTTTAATTTTATTACATTTTATTTGGACATTTTTATTTTTAATATTTTTATAATTTAGTTTTTATTTATTTCTTTTTATGAATAATTATTCTTTCATCATTTAAATAATTCTTGTGTTGATTTTTTTTTGAATTTTAGGAAGATATTGATCATGGAAGATTTGATTGAGATTTGGAAAGATTTTAAGGAGGGTTAAACTTGAAGAAGTTGCTATATTTGAATCAAAAAGTCTTCCCCAAACCTTTCCAAATCCTTCCCACCGAAATTTCCCTCTTTCTTTTTTCAAACATAAAATAAAACTTTTGTTTTTTCCCTCATTAACTTTGCTGCCACCCTTACCAAATCACCACCCTTTCCATCATTATTTTCCTTTCTTGATTCCATACACAATCCATCACAAATCTTTTCTTTCCCTTCAACCCATAGACACAACCAAGCCTTCTTCATCTTTCTATTTTCTTTCATACTTCCAAGATCTATTTTCCTAAAAATTCCAAACTTCTCTACATGGCAATGAAGATCAAGAAGTTTACACATCCCAGTTCTTCAACCGAACCCCCTACTGAAGATTTGCAACAAAGAACATCGAGGCCCGATTTAACAAGAAGTTTGCTAATCAGAAAGTATGGGAAGAACAAGGTTTTGAATATGATATGTCATGCAAAAACTATGGGCTCGATTCTGACATTTATGAGATTATCAAGGATCACAAGTGGCAAATCTTTTGCCAACAGCAAGAACCACCGAACGTCACGTGGGTAATAGAATTTTATGTACATGTTACAACTCAAGATAACCCACACGTTTCTGTTCGTGGGAAGGCAATTTTCTTAGATGCCGCGACAATCAACAGCTTCTTTGGCATGCACATTGAGAATGATGAACAACAACTTTTTGTCGACAAGATGAAGGGGGATAAGGTAGAAAAAGTATTGCGTGATCTCACTATTGAAGGCAACGAGTGGAACATAGGATCTCTCAAAGGAACAATCAATAGAATTTTGCTCAAACCTGAAGCGAAGCTGTGGAACAAGTTTATACAAACTTGTTTAATGCCAACAACGCATAACTCGACAGTATCGTATATTCGTTTATTGCTAATTTATTCTATTTTGCAGAAACATTCAATAAACGTGAGGCAAATCATTTGTGACGAGATATACGCTTTCCGACAAAAGATGTAGAAGCATTATTTTTTCCTAGTTTAATAACTCAGTTGTGTATGCAGGAGAAGGTGCCACGTAAGATTACTGATGAGATATTATCTTCTCGGCAAGGATGGAACAAGAAACGTTGCTTGAAAGTCATGGGAGAGGGGGAAGCCAAGGAGGAAGGACGAACGAGCAAGAAAGGAATGCCATCTGCGAGTGCCCAGGCAACGAAAATTGCCTCGGTAGGTCCTGATGCCCCTGCACTTGGAGAGGCACTCTTATCGGGAATTAAGGAGCAAGTTGTTGACCTATTACGCCTTATCAAAGAACATTTGGCTCGAATTGAGGATGAGCAACTCCATTTTATGCATTTCATGAAGGAGCAAACGTATGCCATGCATCGGGTGATCTTAGAGAAATTTCCAGAATATTCTATATTGTTCCCAGTATTTCCTGCAAATTTGGTTACCACAGCAACCACTATTTCCACGACAACCACTCCTGTCAAGGCAACTAAAACTGCCAAGGTATTTTCTCATGTTCCAGCAACTGATGTTACCATGAACACTAACATTCTTGACAAAGGGAAGAAACCACTAGAGGAACATAGCGACACAGATTCGTTACGGAGTTTCAAGGATTCAGATGATACGGTTTCAGAACCAATACTATCTCCACTAATGGAACAAAAGAAATCAAAGAGTAAGGCCCATATCGTTGCTGAGACGAACGAGGAGAGTCCCTCTAGCGATGATGAGCAAAAGGAAAAGGTTCCGATTCAATCAGCAGTACGAACTACCACGAACAGGAAAGAAAGCCAAATTGATGGCCACAAAGAAATTGAATCCTAAAGGTGACAACTAGTTCATTTTCAATTTTTTTTAATTTTCTTTTTGCATGCATTGAAGACAATGCCCATCTCGAGTTTGGGGGATATTTACCTTTAGTCAGTCATATTAGTTGCATTCATCATCCTTCATGTTGCATATAGTTTGCATATATTAGTTGCCAAGAATTTCAATTTGATATACTTGTTTTAAATTTGATGGATAACCAATGATGAGATTATACTATTGCACTTAATTGAATTTACCTTCGGTTTTAGAATAACATAGGAAGAGTTTAGAATTTCACTATGATGCTGAACGTTTTACATGGTTGTGACTTGTTGATTGATAAAAACTTTGTGATGTTAGGTTGCTAGAATTTTGGGCAAATATCTATAAAAAATAAGCAATATCATTTTAGAGGTGCCCAAAACCGGCTCTAGTTTGTGTGCGTCAATGAATCACTAGAGGTGTCCAAAAACTGGCTCTAGTTGATAACTTTGAAAGAATTTCTTAAGTGCTAGAGGTGTCCGAAATCGGCTCTAGTAAGAATAATGTCCAGACAATTTTTGTTAAAACCTTGTCACATAGAATCTTGAAAATCAACTTGTTCACCACCACCACACACTTCATCACGAGCATTATAGTTTGATTCTGAAAAATTCATTTGTTTTTCGAAAAATCTTAAGGCAATCATACTTTGTGCCCGGTTCTGAGGTTGGAAGTTAAACTTTGAAGCATGTATTTGAAGATTGAATGCCCTGACAAGTAATTGTAGGTTTGCATTTGCTTGAGGATAAACAACAACTCGAGTTTGAAGGTGTGTCAAGTGTTATATTTTACTATTTTTAGTTCCCTTTCTACTCATGTTTATTGCTTTACTTAAGCATTTAATTAGTTACAATTTTTATATTTTCATGCATTTTCATTAGTTGTCACTTTATATCCTTGTTTGGTTATTTTTGGTTAATTTCGGTAGAAAAGATGCGGCTGTTGGTTTATTTCTTTGTTTTGCAGAGGGAGATCCTTGATGGAGAGCTATACATGGAAGGAAATCATGAAAGATGAAGTTAATGAAGAAGAATATGGAAAGCTTGGATGAGTGGATAAAGAAGGAACCAAAGGATTTGAATAATATATAATTTGGATTTATTATTTCATAATTATTTCCAATTATATATTATTCTATCATCTAAGATTATTCAATCTCTCCAAAAAAGGAGTTGACCAATCACCTTAAAGAGTGTATTGGACCGTGAGGTTGAAGAAGGAAGTGGTGTCATTATCTTCTTTATTTTTCTTCATTATGTTTATTTTGAGAATGAGAGGAATGTCTACTAAATACTTTATTCTAGCTATGAACTAATTTTAGTTGGCTTGGGTTATTCTTATGTTATGAATAATTAGTTTGATTTTTATTAAGTGTTTGATGTGTTCTAAATTGAGGTTTATCTACTAATGACAATTAAATTTGTTTGCGAGAGAATCGGGAGAGGACTCGATAAACAATTTATTTATCCAGATCCAGGAGGATTGGATTCACGAAACGAGTAGGTATAGTTCGATCCAAGTACGAAAAAACTAATCCAGCTTAGGGATAAGTGCAAGATTTCAACAGCTAAGAAAAGCTAGCCTTTGCCGAACCTTAAGGATAGTTGCCTAACATTGCCCAAGCAATTCCCTCGTCGCTATTGCCCAAACAATCTACGAACTGACAACTCAGAGAAATGCCATACGCAATCGATTGAGCCCAATTGCCTCGGGAAGTGGGGTAGTGCGAGAACCCATTCACGAAGATGAATTTATTCGGCAGTTATTCATAATTTGGAATAACCTAGCCTCATTTCTCGATCATTATCTCAACTACTTTATTTGCTCATTTATCATTTTTGTTTATTTCAATACAACCTTCTAAACAAATTGTGTTTTTATTGTTACAGTGCAAGAGATTAAATTCCAAAAGGCGCATCAATCCTTGTGGATTTGATACATTTATACTATAACTTGAACGTGTACACTTGCACACAATCATAGAGTACATTTACACGCAACAAGCGACAATCATCATGCTGCTCCATTAAGAAACGTGCCCCTTCACCTCTTTTCATTTCTGTTTATTTATCTCCATCTCTTGTTTTTCTTATCTAAACATCCACATACAAAACCATGTGCCATATCATAGAAAACAACGCTTTGCCGTTATGACAGAACCATCTATCGAGTTCTATCGATTTCCCACAATAGATGTCATGTAAGATTACAACAACAACTTCAAAGCTTGACAAGTCTGGGAGGAACATGGGTTCTTCTACATTGAGATTGATGATCTCAGTGTCGAAGGATTCATCATGTCCAAAATCATATTCCAACGCTGGCAAAAACTCGCAAAGCAGACAGAACTAGCAAACATAAAATGGGTTCAAGAATTTTACTCCCACTGACCCCTACCCAAAAACCCATACATCTATGTGAGGGTCCGAGCAATATCAATCACCGACGTAACAATAAATACTTTCTTTGGCATGCATATATAAGACGATGGGCACATTGCCTTCATTGTCGCGCTAACGGTTGTAGGTTTTAAACATATAAAGAAGAAGTTGTGTGTGCAAGGAGTTTAGTGGAAATCTAACAATCATTGTGGTTTACTCATCCTTCATGATATTCGACCAGAAGCCAAACTCTAGAACACCTTCATAAAAAGGAGTCTGCTATCGACTTTCCACAATCAGACAGTTGATTGACAGAGGCTTGTGCTTATCCATTCGTTATCTAAAATTGAAAAATCAACATCAATCGTATAATTAATGAGCAAATATTTGAGTTCACAACCAAAGACAGGGGTATACTTTACTTTCCGTGTCTCATCACTAGCCTTTGTCGCCTAGAGATGGTACCTGCACTACCAACCGACATCTACATACCGAAGAGGAAGGGATGGACAATAGAAGTATACATGAAGCAGATGCAAATTGAGGATGTTATACCTCAAGCATTCACCGCCCCTACTGCAGCAACAGAGCCCGCTGAGACAGAAGAGCAAGCACACCAAACAAAATTAGTAGTAGGAGATATAGTATAACAACTGCATCGCATGGAAAAAAGGCAGATGACCTTTATGGGATGCGTTCAAATTTCAACACAGTAATCATCAAAACACTCAAGGAACAATTCCTGGATACTCAATCGTCTTCCCTCACTTCACGGTTAACTTATCCATTCCACAACCGCCTCCTATAGCATAAGATCCTACCAAGTCCGCATTAGCATCTACAACTGTTCCCATGAAGACCTCCTTGTTGGTTATTTGTTTAGAATATAATTCCTAGTTAATAGGAATTTATCGATAGAGATATTAGTTTATCTTTTAGGAGTTATCTTAGGAGTTTTTTATTTGTTTATCTTATCTTTTATCTTATTAAGAGATAAGATATTTGTTTTTAGTAAGACTTTTTGTTTTTGAAGTCTCTTGTAAATAAGTCTACATATTTAGACTTTTCTTATTTTAAGAAACACAATAGAGAGTATATTTTACTCTGTTTCTACATGGTATCAGTTTTCAGGTTAGGACGATCATCAATCCGATCAATCTAAGTATCGGATCTGTTCTTTGTTCTTCTACAACTCTGTTATTCTTTCATCATGACTAACCCAGATCCTTCGAATTCTAAGGTTAGTAGTCAGAATACATCTTCCCAATCAAAATATATACTTTCTGATTCCTCTTTTTTAACCATTACTACTTATAAACTCAATGGTAATAATTATCTCCCACGGTCCCAGTCTGTTCGCCTTTACATCATTGGTCGAAGGAAAGATGATTATCTTTCTGAATCCATGTCAATTCCAGCCACTATTGACCCCAAATGTAGCACTTAGAGAAGCAAGAACACCATGATCATGTCATGGCTCATCAACTCTATGATTCCAGAAGTAGGGGAAAACTTCATGTTGTACCAGACTGTGAAAAAAATGTAGACAACAGCTAGAGACACTTATTCAAGTGCCAATAATACTTCAGAGCTATTTGCTATAGAGAATCAGATTAAGAACCTTCGACAAGGGGATCTCAAAGTTCTTCATTATTTTGGAATTTTGAATAAGTGTTGGCAACAAATTGATTTGTGTGAGAATCTTCAATGGAGGTGTCAAGAAGATAAAATTCTGTATGAGAATCACAAGAACCAGAAAAGAATTTTTTAGTTTTTATCTGAATTAAATGAGGAGTTCGATAGTGCCAGAGGAAGAATTCTAGCCTCTAAACCTCTTCCTTTAATACGAGAGGTCTTCTATGACATAAAGAGAGAAGAAAATAGAATAGGTTTGATGGTTCCAACACATATCCAACAAGAAAATTCAGCTTTGATGGTTACTTCCAAGAACCAGCAAAGGAAAGACAGGCCATGGTGTGAGCACTGTAAGAAGATGGGACATATGAAAGACTAGTGTTGGAAGTTACATGGCAAACCACAAGTATTGATTCCTCTGATAAATCAGTACAATGGATAGTGGACTTAGGGGCAACAGATCATATGGTAGGAAATTTTTCTTTGTTGGAAAATTATTATGAGAGTAGTTTCCCTACATCAATTCGTATTGTTGATGATTCCCTAACTAGTGTAAAAGGGAGTGGCTCAGTAACTTTAACTGAAGGATTTGTTATTCACAATGTCCTTTATGTTCCACAACTTACTTGCAATCATTATCAATTAGCAAGTTGGTTCAAGATACACATTATAATGTTCTGTTTAGTTTCGGTGGCTATATTTTTTAGGGAAAAGAATCAATGAAGGTGATTGGCAGTGCTAGCCTTGACAAAGGTCTCTATACCCTTAAGCTTATCACACCTCAGACCATGGCTCTCTCTACTCAACTTAGGAAATCAGTATTATGCTTCAATGATATTTTGTTATGGCATTATAGATTAGGACATCCTAGTTTTTTCTATTTGTCAAGAATGTTTCCCAGCTTGTTTATTAATAAAAATCCTTCTCAATTTTTATGTGAATTCTGTCAATTTGTCAAGCATACTCGAAAACCTTAGAATCCTACAAAGTTTGAACCTACTCACCCTTTTTCAACCATACATACAGATATATGGGGACCCTGCTCTGTTAAGAGTATTTCTGGGTACAGATGGTTTATTTATTTTATTGATGATTTTTCTCGAACTACATGGACCTTATGAAAGAAAAATCTGAAGTTGCATCTATTTTTCGGAATTTTTACCAAAAAATCCTTACTCAATTTGATTCCAAAATTCAAATCCTTCGAAGTGACAATGGGAGTGATTACCTGAGTCAATCTCTTAGGTCTATCTTTGAGGAAAAAAGGATTCTCTATCTTACCTCTTGTGTAAATACTCCTCAACAAAATGGGGTTGCTGAGAGAAAAAACAGGCATATTCTTGAGGTTACCAGGTTGATCATGTTTGCTTCTAATGTACCTAAATACCTTTGGGGGAAGCCATTCTTATAGCCACATACCTTATAAATCGAATGCCCTGTAAACCTCTTAGTTTTAAGATTCCTACTAAGTTACTTTTCCATCAGTTTCCTCACTTTAAACCATTACATTTGAATCTAACTCCTAGAGTATTTGGATGTACTGTATTTGTACATGTTCATTGTCATACTTGAGGAAAATTAAATCCCAGATCTGTCAAATGTATATTCATAGGGTACTCTTCCACTCAAAAAGGGTATAAGTGTTATTCTCCATCTACTCGAAAAACTTATGTTTCCTTTGATGTTACCTTTTTTAAAGATAAACGCTATTTCTCTCAGGCCGAAATTCAGGGGGAGAACCTTATGGAATTTCAATCTATTCATATACCAAGTCCCATGTTACAGTCAAGTATAGTTCCTATTATGAATATTAATCCTCAGTCTCCTAATAACCAAGTACCAAGTCCTATTCTATCTATTTCTACTCATTTGTCCCCACAATCCAGTTCAAAAAAACCCTTTCTACCTTAAAAGATCTACCTACCAATAATCTTGAAACTTTAATACCTCAACTTAAAGTATACTCTATAAAAAAGAAGACCTTAGCCGAAGATATTTGTCAATCTAGAAAGGTCAACCAACCAGATTTGGTTTATGTCACTGAAACAAAAAATCTTGAGACTGAATCCGAGAGTAATAAAGGGATTAAAGAAGCTGGAAATATGGACCCGAATGATACTATAGCTAACAACAATGAGGGGCTCAAAAAAGCAATTAATGTCGATCTTGATGACTTTCTTATTGCCATTAGGAAAGGGGTAAGAAAATGTACTGCTCATCCTATAAACATATATGTTGCATATAGGAAATTACACTCTGATTTCAGGGCTTTTACTGCCAATATTAATCAAGAAAGGATACCAAAGAATGTCACAGAAGCCTTGTAGTCACCAAAATGGAGAAAGACTGTGAAAGAGGAAATAAAGGCCCTACAAAAGAATGATACATGGGAGTTAATCGATCTACCAAATGAAAAGAAAGTTGTTGGTTACAGGTGGATATTTACCATCAAATATCACTCGGATGGGAGGATAGAGAGGTATAAAGCAAGGCTGATTGCTAAAGGGTTCTCTCAGACTTATGGTATTGATTACCAGGAAACATTTGCTCTAGTGGCAAAATTAAATACAATCAAAGTACTACTATCAATAGCTGTCAATATAGACTACAAGCTACATCAATTGGACGTTAGGAACACATTCTTAAATGGAAATTTAGAGGAGGATGTCTATATGGAAATTCTACCAGGATTAGAATGGAAAGTTACCAAGCAAACTGTGTGTAAACTCAAGAAATCCTTATATGGGTTAAAACAGTCTCCCAGAGCTTGGTTTGATCGTTTTACTAAAGTTTTTATTCAGAGTGGATTTCAACAGAGTCGGGCAGATCACACTCTCTTCAAGAAGATAGCTTCAAATGGTAAAATCACTATTCTAATTTTATATGTAGATGATATAATTGTTACTAGATGATGATGAAGAAGTAGAGAGGCTAAAGAGGGATCTAGCAAGAGAATTTGATATCAAAGATCTAGGGAATATAAGATATTTTTTGGGTATGGAAGTGGCACGATCCAAGGAAGGACTAGTGATTAATCAACGAAAATGTGTGATAGATTTACTTGCTGAAACAAGAATGCTTGGTTGCAAACCGATTGACACTCCAATGAAATTAGGATTGAAGTTCAGCAAAGAAGATACAGGAGACCCTACACACAAAGAAACTTACCAGAGACTAGTTGATAAGTTAATCTATCTCTCACTTACTCGACCTGACATTGCATACTCTGTAAGCATTGTTAGCCAATACATGAGTGATCCACGAGAGGAACACATGGAAGCAGTCAACAAGATTCTGAGGTACTTAAAATCTACACCTGGAGCTGGACTTATCTTCAAGAAAAATCAAGATAGGAGTGTGAAGGTGTACACAAATGCTAGTTGGGCAGGTGAGTTAACAGACATGAGGTTTGTGAGTGGCTATTGTACCTATTTTTGGGGTAACTTAGTCACATGGAGAAGCAAGAAACAGGTTGTTGTCTCTCGGAGTAGTGCTGAAGCAGAATTTAGAGCAATGAAACTTGGAATTTGTGAAGGGATATGGATTAAAAAGGTGCTCTCAGAACTTGGATTGAATTAGAAGAAAGACTTTGAGGTATTCTATGATAGCTAGTCAACTATGAGTATAGTTAAGAATCCAGTTCAGCATGATCGAACAAAGCATATTGAGATAGATCGACATTTCATCTATGAGAAAGTCAATAATGGAGTAGCCAAGATGAAGTATATTCCTACAAAGAAGCAGATAGCGGATATCTTCATCAAAGCTCTACCTAGAGTAACTTTTGATGAACTCTCATCCAAACTGGGTATATACAACATATATACACAAGTTTGAGGGGGAGTGTTGGTTATTAGTTTAGAATATAATTCCTAGTTAATAGGAATTTATCAATAAAGATATTAGTTTATCTTTTAGGAGTTATCTTAGGAGTTTTTTATTTGTTTATCTTATCTCTTATCTTGTTAAGAGATAAAGATTTGTTTTTAGTAAGACTTTTTTTTTGAAGTCTCTTGTAAATAAGTGTATATATTTAGACTTCTCTTATTTTAATAAACACAACAAAGAGTATATTTTACTCTGTTTCTACACTCCTCTTCTACTACAACAGCCTTCATAGTAATAGAACCACTCATAGTCTCAGTAGACTCAGTGCCTGAATTCCTGAAGATGGACTCTACAAACCGAGGGGTCATACTAGAAGAATCATATACATTCAATTAGAGAAATTCTTCAAAAGATCAAGAGTCTCTATTGTGGGCAGTCGAAGAAAATTCATGAAGTAATTGAAATCCGACCAAAAAGAAGAAAGCTTCTAGCACGACCGAAATCACCATCGACTCCGACGAGAATGTCAAGAAGCAGCGAACTCCCATCCCAATCCAACCCCCAACATTATCCAAGAAGCCTACTACCAGCCCACTGCAAGCATCACAATCACCACCAAGGTGCCGCCAAAAGCTGGTCATCGGCACTGACTCAGTAGATTCCTTTGAGATTTCATTCCATCTTGGGCGGTAACTTGATTTTCTTACCTTTTTTTCTATTTTTTCTATTTATTTTTGGTTATCTGTTTATCTCTATCTATCTATTCATCTGTTTGTCTGTCTGTCTGTTTGTTTGTTTGTCTGTCTGTCTATCTATCTATCTATCTTTCATGCATTAAGGATAATGCATCCTTAAGTTTGGGAGCATTAGTCATGTTTTATACTATGTAAATATATCTTCAATGTATGAAATTTGCAATAGTAACTATATTTGCCTCTTCTTTTATTCAATTATACATGTACTGCAATTTTTTGAGTATGTAATTTGTAAGAAACACATTGCCTCATCAAAATATGTCATCCAGCCCGCCGTAGCTGAGTGTACCTTTCAATAGGCTTGGAATCAAAAGGTATCCAAAGAATAATGCTTTGGATTAGACTAAGAGCCTGGAAAATATAAATATTATTGGACTTAGTTGATTTTAGAAGTTTTTTCCTTAAAAAGCAATAAATACTTAGATTTTAGATTATAGCTAGAGGTTTCTATCACTTGCTCTAGTGGAGTCTTTAGAGGTGCTCATCACTGGCTCTAAGACTTAGTAATTTTCTCGCTTACTAGAGGTGCCAAAAATTAGCTCTAGTAGGCATAATCTAACACTTGATGTGCCCAAAACCGGCTCAAGCATTATAAAATATACTTACATATATTTTTATTTATAGTTTAGGGAAAAAGGAAAACTAGAAAATAAATCTAAGTTGGGAGTCTTGATGCTTGAAAAATGATTATAACTTAGAAAATCAGCTTTATCGTAGCTAGTACACACTCACAAGACTCATAGTCCAATTTCGAGGAGATCCTAGAGCCCAAAGAGGCAAAGCAAAGATAGGAGCTCCGCCGCGGTAGACGGGAAAACATATTACCATAAAAATTCTGACTTAGATTACAATTGCATTGCTTGAGGACATGCAATAGTTTGAGTTTGGGGGTGGTGATTAGTGCCTAAAAGTCTTATATTTTATACCCTAATTAACTCACTATTTGCTTGTAATTGATAGAATTGGATGAAAATAATAGATAATTCTATATATTTTCTATATTTCAGTATCCAAATACTTAAATACTGTTTTTATATAATATTTGTTAAAAAATGAGTACGATTATGATTTTCTTTCTTACACAAGGAATAGACCATCCAATCACACCAGATATGTCCTATAAATGTTGAATGAAAAAAAAATGCAGATTAGATTAGATGTAGGGTAACACCTGCCAGTGTAGCAACTTGGCCGCTGCGACAAAAATTCAACAAAGAAATATTGTGTTCGATAGACAAAGAATAAAGAGTTGAAGCTATTGAGATTAATTGAGGAAGAAATATAGAAAAGGAAAGCAAGTCAAGCTATGATCAAAGCAACGAGATTAAAGAGTCCAAGAAGAGTAAAAATAAGAAATGAAATAAATATCTTGTATTTAAAATTAAAGTTATATTTTATTCCAATTAGTACTCCTATTTTTGGGAGGTTTTGACATAGGCTTGATTTATATATACCAACCCCTAGGCAAAGGAGAAAGAACCGATTAGAATTCAATTCTTTCTTCCTTTACCCTAGCCGCCACCATCATCAATATATTCTAATTTTTCCATAAGTTAGGTTATTTTATGGACTAGTTGTGGAAAAAGATTGTACTCTTATTTGAATTTTATTAATGCAAGTTTTATAATTCATAGTTTATTCACTTTGGGTTGTTACTCTTTCTTGCATACGAGCTCGGAAGATAAATTTGCAAGGAAAAAACTATTTGTCTAGACTAGATATAGTTAGAATCACGAAATTAGTGAATATGATCTTTTTTCTTAGGCATTGGCTAATCTGGCTTATGGATAAGTTTCGATTTCAGCGACTAAAAGGACATATCATTGGTTGTTGTTCATCCTTGATTCATGCCTGGAGGTACTATTAAGACGTGACCCTCAATAACACACTATTTAATTTAATTTAGTTCTCATATTTATTTATTTATTTATTTATTATTTTGTACATATATTTCCTTCATTTATTTATTAAATTTGACACACTAATTAATTAATGATTTGTTACCCTTGTATTCAATATTACACGTGGCCAGTACCAATCGAAGTGGTGATAATTTTTTTATTTATTTTTGAATAATCAGGTCTTGAAAATTTATTCGTATTCCTAAACGAATGATAAATTAATTAAAATTTGAACTCGTAACTTTCAAATTGGGCAAATTATATTCGACTAGGTACCAATTTTGGGGCGGTGTGAAACGTTAATTCAGTCTCATCTATAATTAACTCCGAAATCCGTTTTATAAAAATCTTTGGTTTTAACGATGTATGATCTACCAAAGTGATCTATTTTTTCAACTTTTAAACCAATTTTTTCAACATTTTTCCGAACTCATTTTTAACCCAGTTTTTTTAACGACCTATCCTTGCCAAACATAACACGACGATTGTTATAGTTTTAGTTTTTTAAAGGTTCATTGCAAACCTCATAAAATGCATATAAAGGTTATCAAGCTAAAGGTCATCTTCTGGCCTATTCTATCTAGAGCTCACAAATAACCTATCTCAAGGCATCATAATGAGAAGATAATGCGCCACATTATCCATTTTTTCATATATGGGTATTAATTTCGATTTCTCAATTTTACAATTTATTTTATGCCATTAGAGACCTATTAGGCCTTTTACCTTGAATTATAGGACCCTAAACTTTAACTCGAATTTCTTGGACAGATTAAACTACGATACTCTTACATAGATATCAATATGCCATATTCAGATACTAGTACCCCTATTCGAGTATCAATACTCAAACATTATTCGAAGTACTCAACCTAAAGCCCATACCAATACTTTTTCCGTATCGATGCACCCATAAATATGTATTGATACTCGAAGTTATCTTCAACCAATAGAATAATAGTATTGATATTCCCCTTAACATACCAGTATGTGAATTTTTTTAGAATTCCTTCTAAGCATAAGGTACCTATAAGCGGAAAGTCATATTAGTACATACTCACGCAATGCCCCTCTTTCATAAAAAGGTATACCAATATGGTCCACCTTATATTGGTACACGAGTCTAGTTTTCGTAGTTCTAAGTTCAGATTTCACCTAGAAATTTCTCTTAACCTATATGGTTAAGCTTCAAATTGTTCCTACATATTATTCAAGACATATTAAGTGGATTACTACTAATTTTACATATTTATAATACTTAAATTTTGCTTTTCTATTAATGAGGGTTTAACTTTAAAAAATTTAAAATTTTCATTCCAAGACCATAAATTATACAAAGCAATCATTTTATAAGTTTTCTGAAATGAAGAAGTCAAATATATACCGACTTTAAGTAATAAATTTTTTGAATATGACAACAAGCAAGCTTCTCTCATTTCTTTTCCTTGCTTCAATCTTCGAACTCTACTTCCACCAATTCTAGAGATATATAATTTGAATAATAGATCTTTTCTTATTAATAAATTTTCTTTAATAATAAATCTAGAATTCTTTATAACAGAATCAAACTTCTCCGTTTTAACTTAAATTTTTGTTGGTGTTTTTGAGGGGGAAGAAGATAGAAAAGGATGAAGATAAATGGCTGGTCTTATCCTCTTAAAATACAGAAAATTAATAAGGCTAACAACTTTTTCTTTTCTTGAGGGGAAATTACACCTTTGTTCTTCATTATTTTTCCTCATCCCAAAATAATTCTAACATCTAAAAGCCCGTCAACACATGAAATCCACCAAAATTAAAATTAAATCCCAATACGATCCAATAAAATCTAAATATTTGACCCATTGTGACGGTTCAAGACTCGAATAAATGTCCAATATTGTGTCAGAAAATCCAGGTAGTTACAAAGCACCCCTATTTTGAGACATGTAGTAATATTATCCATCCATTTAGTAATGGAAAATTTAGAAGGTAGCTTAAAATCATATCCTTTATGGATCCAAATTTCCTTACAAGACTACTCTTTTTACCATATTGTTTATCAAGATTATTACCCTTATTCATACCAATAATTAACAGGGGAAGCTTCTATCTATCGTCAATGATAAATGTTTACATGTGATTGTGACTCTTTTGAACTGCCCTAACCTCGACCTCTTTTAACTGCAGCAGCACCATCAACCAATGACTCTTGATTGCTTGAGGTGCCACTAAATGTACCATATTACCTGAATCATTCATAAAGAAACCTTATTGGTCACCAAAGGAATAACAAGAAAGGACCGACTTTGTAAAGTTGCATTCACTAATTTTTTTCATTTTTAATATTCTTTGTCTGATTACTAGCAATAGACATCTTGGACCTAAACAGAGATATTTAAAACTCACTCAATACTTAAAATCATGATTTATTTATAGTCTTCGTGCCCCAACCATTAGTTTGTTGGTCGTATTATCATTTTTTATTGTTTATAATGGTTAGTTTCCATCATCCAAAAATCATAGAGCTTCAAGGACTCATATGCAGCAATAATCTCTTTAGGAGCACCAGTTGTCACCTATAAACTTTGCCATACTAATTTATCGTGTGATCTAAAGATTGCACTTAAAAAATTAAGTTGAGACCCTCATATTCTAGTATCTGGTTAAAATCATCAATATTCAAGCTATGCAACAACGATTTATTAAGATTCACTATTAATTTGAGCTTTGTAAAATGCATTCTTTTCACATGCAAAGGACCGAGTTAGAGGATTTGAGTTACTTTAGAGATTAATTCATAAGAAATAAGTTAAGGGTGATAATAATATGAAAAAATATTTTAAAATCTTTATTTAATGTATAAAGCTTTTGGGTGAAATTAATTTTAGAAAATGAGATTAAAAAAGTGACATTTTGGATTGGTAATCAAAATGTAAGAATTAAAAAATTATTTTTCTAGTGACTAAAATATAAAGGATTAAAACTTTAAATATTTAAGGTGCTAATTATTCAAATTTTATATAAATTTTCACTTAATTTTCTATTTTAAATGATTTTAAAACAGGTATGAATAGATTTTATTAATTAATTTGATAATTAAAGCCTTAAATCAATTTGATGTATCCAATTAGCAAGGCGGGGTTATGTCTTGTCAATAATTCAACATTTCATAGTTCGACAGAGCATTCTTGTATGTCTTCTTTCTTATCCCTAAGCAAAGAGAACTGTTGAAACTCAAGTCTTGATGATACCTCCCAGCGTAAATCAAGGGCGGACAACAACCAAACACATGCGTCTTGTTAGTCGCTGAAATCCTTGGCGAATTAGTCAATGCCCATGAGAAAAGACCGTATTCTCTAGTTTCGTGAACCTACATCTCCCGATGATAGGCAAATGAGTTTTTCTCACATATTTATCTTTCGAGCTCATATACAAGAAGAGTAACTACCAAGAGATAATAAACTATAAAATAAGTTTTGCATTAATAAATATCAAGCATAACATAACCTTATATCCCTGATTACTCCATAAACAATTTAAACCTCCGAATGATTTAAAACATGATGTAGTCGACGGCTTAAGGTATATAAAAGTTAGAATTCGTCTCGACTCCACAATAAACCTAAACCTAATAAGTGTCTTATATAGGTCAAGCCCTAAGTTGATCTTTCCATGCAAGGAAAGAATTCTAAAAAGGGAAAGAAATCTATTTCCTAATTAAATTGTATTAATTTAATCCTATTTCCTAAAATATATCTTTTTTATCGCGGTTGGCTTTGACATGGGCTTGACCTCCTAACTGGGCTTCTTCCTTCTCTTGCTCTTTATACGTTAAGATCGGTATCTTTTCCTCTTTCTGGTGAGCACCAGTTGTTATCTTTTACGCTGCTGCTGTAGCTTCTAGAATGCTGTCGTGGCGGGTGCTTTATCAGTAATTCAGCATCTATTTTTTCCTTTGGCCATCTCTATGATATAGTTTCATGTCTAAGAAACAAAACTATCAAACGCATATGTTTTATGTCAAATAATAGATAAATTCATAAAGTTAGTGTTAGGATGCAGAAATATGTTAAATAACCAGAAATATCCATTATCGTCTTTAAATCTGTCTTTATTAGCAATAAACGAGTAGAAAAATGATATAAAAAATAAGGACTTTTGAATACTCATCAGTGTTATTATAGATTATGTGAACACACATATATGTGCAAGTATACACAATCATACAAGTTATAAAGGGTGAGTGGTATCGTTCCCACGAGGATCGGGGTAAAGTCTAAATTAATTTTTTCAAGGTAATAAGGTGTCACTAACTAAAAGGAAAAGAAAATAAAAATAAATATATAAATAAGAGAAAATGGATATGTACGGTGAGGTGTTATGTAGAAATGCTATGGCAATTCTAGAATGCAAGCAACTAAAATATGCCAAGGCAAAATGGTAATGATGGTGATGGCGTGATGGATATATAGAAGCAGTGAGTGAAGAGTATGTTGATGTGATTGCAGGAGAACAAATAAAGCAAAGAAAACAATGAAAGCAATTTGTAAAGGTTGGCGCAAAAAACGAATGCAAGAACACATTTAAATAATATGTTGGACTAACCCTCTATTGATGAACTCTCTCGGGAATGATTAGTGTAAACTCCTATGGACTTCTTAGCATTACTCCTATGAAAATAAAAATACTATGGTGCATATCTACTCAACAAAGGTTTCTAAAGTGTTCCCGTTCTTCCGAGTCATAGGAACCTGACAAACAAAAATGTCATGGTATTTCGCCTGTCAAGCGAATAACACTAGTCTATCGGTAAAGCATACTCCTTTTAGTCGTTGAAAACCTCCTCTACGCCTCTTTCGAGTGCTCTAGGTTTAGATTAAGCTCTATTTTCAGTCTAGAACTCATTGCTCACGTAGATCTTCCTTTACCTCCTTCCGGATGATCTAAGGATCTATAGCTACGCCTTATCCGAGTGCTCTAGCATGCACCTAAACACTGGACACTTTTATGCCTCTTTCAATGCCTAAATGATTATCAACAATGAGCAAAGCAAATATACAAATACATAGAAAACAATATTATAATAAAAGCAAAAGATAATTATCCACAAAAGTAACCACCCAATCAAAGCTTAAATGGTGGTGCGAAATGTAAAAGAAAGTATCATCCACATACATTAAACATTCAATATCATCCTCTTAAAATATATGATAATAAAGAAAAGAGAAGGAAGATAGAAGACACCCTCGGTGTGCACAGGTCGCCGACTCTTCAACCACCACGAGATGCCTTGGCATGCTAGCCCCGTCGGGTGCTTAGCACGCCACTCTCTTCAAGCTCTATCAATGGAGGACACTTCGGCCAGAGTTTGGAAAAGAAAGGTGGAAGCTTTCCTCCGCCTCAAACACCTCAAAAGGTGCCTCTTTTACTGTGTTCTTGTTCCTCAAAGGTCTATCCTTTTTCTTGTAGGTAACCATGCCTTAAGAAGGGGTGAAAACCCTAAAAGATAGTAAAAACTCCATTTCTACCCCTTTCACGTGATGACATTTCTGCAGAGCTGGAAAGTGATGACAGTGATCCCTTACTGAGGTGGCTCGTAAGCAGGCTATATTGGTTGTGGTCCTCTACTATGGTGGTTGTAGTTAGACTGTATTGACACCAACTGACACTCCTCTCAAAATATCATTTTGTCCTGTAGTGCAGCACATGAGTTCTTTATATTTGCCATGACATTTTCCCATTGCTATCCTTCTGCGAATACAATGAAAAATTTCCTTAACTTCCCACTTTGCTTTACCTACACAACATCAACAAAAAGCACGACCTTTCCCATAAAATAGCATCTATTTCCGCACCAATAATGCTAAAACATAAACAACAACCAAATGCAATGTTATGATTCTAAATGCAACTAAATGAACCTAAATGTGTTTGACGATAATAAATAACTTAAGTAAAAAGGCTTGAAATATAGCCTTTTTGCGGAGTTCACACCCCCAAACTTAAGCTATTGCTTTTCCTCAAGCAATAGATAGCTGCTAACAGAGATAAAATGTCATGACAATATTCAGGATCAAGACAAGCAAATGATTTGTGTTTCAGCCTTCAGAAAATGTAATGGCATAAACATATAAGACTTGAGGAAATTTCAAGAATACTACTCTAGGACAAGATTACATACGAGTGTGTATGTGAGTGAGTGTATCCAATCTATCCTTAGTTAACTTAGAAAATTCTAAGAAAAGTTCACTATTCTAGCAAAGTGATAAGTGCTCAACTCATTATCACTTTCTACACTTTTTATGAGCACTTATCATCAAATCTACACATATTTGAACCAATGCATATACTTAATGTGATATATTTAGGGAATATGCCATTAAAGATAATATTTGTAGAAAATGCATATTTTACTACATTTTCATATTTGTGCAGAAGCATGTATTGCTGAGGTAGCAAAATGAGACCGAGGCAGGACCTAATGCCGAGGCAGTAGAGGATAAAAAACAATATGGCAGGCAAACTAAAGAGAAAAATATGGAGAACGTTGCTGAACACGAAACCCAAGGATCAGAGCTGAACAACACATCCAAAGCCCAAGGACAAGGCCACGCGAGAAAGAAACCTTCTAGAAGATTAAACTTGGAAATACTTAACCTATGTACATAACTTGTTTCCTACTCCAAGTTATACTCTATTTAGGAAAGGTTTGCCCTAGGCCAAACCTATATAAGGCATAATCGTCCAAGGGATTAGAGAGAGCCGAATTTGAGAAAGTTTACCTTAGGAATAATTCTTCTCATCATGTTCTAAACTTTCTTAGGGGTTAGGTGAAATTTGTTGAGTATTAGTGAGAGGAGATTGTATCTTGTTTCTTGTTCAATGCAATAAAATATCAAAGTTTGCTTACTCTTTGTCATTCTTTGTTCTTGCATCTAAGCCCTGAAGGAAAGTTTGTAAGTAATATATTTGTCTATACTCGGGAGAGTTAGACTCACGAAAGGAGTAAGTGCGGTATTCAACTTGATTGGAGGATACTAACTCGGTCTAAGGATAGGTTAAAGTTTTAGCGGCTAAAAGAAGTGTGAGATTGGTTGTTGGTTATAATTTATTAACGCCGAGAGATATCATCAAGGATTGACCATCAACAATGTTTCGACTTAGGGATAAACGGAGTCATCAAAGGACAATTTGCCTAATTTTAGTAAATCTGCCCAAGAGCAAGGGATTGCCGCGACAGAGAACGCAATATCTGCAGTACTGCCGAGGTAATGCAGTATAATTGCATTGGGCAGAAGTAGATCAATCAAATCTACTATGCAACATAACTAGATCCAACCCTCTATCTCAATTTTGATCTCACTTTATTTAGTTTAGTTTATTTAGTTTAATCAACACTCAAACTTATTTGTGTTTTAACTTTTTTTTACAGAGCAAGAAGACCAAAGGAAGCATATTAAGTATATCAATCCCTAAGGAGACGATAACTTGATAATATTTATCACTTTATTACTTTGCGTGTACACTTGCACTCTAATTGTGCATATTCAACACGCATCACAAAGCATTTTTTCTCATTTAATCACAATTTTAATACTCCCCTAATATACTTTTTTTCTTTTTTTCTTTAGCATGCTAAACACACTGCTACGAGAGGAGCCAGCCTGTCACACTACCTTCTACTCATGCCATAGCTGCCATTTATTGAAACACATTATCCAGGCAATGTCATGATAAGTTAAAAGTGTAACGTCACCATGTGCCTTTTTCATTAACTCATATGCACATGGATATGCCATGGGATAGAGGAGTATCCTTCTACAGATATGCCTTAGCAATTATTCAAAACTTTCTAAATTATACTATCGGGAGTTTTCTATCAACATTCAAATTCATTAAAGCATTCTAAGCTCTTCAAGTTTCCATTCTATAAAATTTTTTAACTTTCCTAAGCATGAAGAACATACACTCGTGTAACAATAAAATAAACACAAACAACCAAGCCCTAAAGCAGGTTCTATCCAAATCCTAAGTCATGCATATTCAATTCAAGTATTCGCCATATATTTCTTTAAAAAATCATCATCGAGCATCACAAGCTTAATCCTATAAACTTTTCCCGAAACTTAAACATTTTTTATGGCATTTGTCTACAACTACAACTATCATGTAATATGAAAATGAAGTAGGGAACGATACCTCCCCAAACTTGAGGTAAAAATTATCCCAATGCAACTAACTAAAGAAAATTAATCTATATCCAATGCAATAAAATAAATGCAAGGTACCTTGACTTATGTAGGTGGTGCTGATGTAGTGGAGACAATGCGATATTTTTCAATCGACGCTTGTATTCCTTTTGTGGCTCTTGCTGCTTTTCTAGTTGTACTGGTATTTCATACTGAGGTTCTTCAAAGGTAGATGGGAAAAGCTAAAAAACAAAATATAGCATATAAAATAAAACAAAATAATTTATTTATGAAAATCAGTAAATTAGAAATGCCATGACATTTCAGTATATCATGCATCCTAAAGGTAGGAGGTTGATTTGTCACGCATCACAGGGGCTCTAGTGTAGATGCATTGTAGATCTATGGAATTGTCATGACATTCTTCCAAAAGTAGCTTATGCATATCCTGAAGATGTGAGATATGTTTGTCACGCATCACGGGGACTCCAATGTAGATGCGTCGTGGACCTATGAAATTGCCATGATATTCTTGCGAAAGTATCTTAAGCATACACATGATCGGACTAATCCTCTTCAGATTTGCCATGGTCCATCCTATTTCCCGTTTATGATACAATGAAAATTCACCAGCTTCCTCTTTATCATCTTGTATGAGTTCTACATAATCATCCAGTTGTACAAAATTGATCAACTTCACCTTGACAGCTCATAGTCTACTTTCAAAATGCTCTGACATTCTTTAGAATCATTCACGTACTTAAGAGAGTTGTTGACATTCACGATCACACTTTGATCTGCTACTCGTATAGTGAGATCACCCTTCTCACAATCAATTAGAATACGATCGGTTGCTAGGAAAGGCCTCCCTAAGATGATGGATGCATTGGCATCAATCTCACAATCAAGTATAAAGAAGTCAACTAGAAACACGTATTTGTTCACCCTCACTATGACATCTTCAATCTTCCCCTCTAGTGCCACATGGGAACGATCGGCTAGTTGCAATATGAAGAAAGTGGGTCTCGCCTCTCCCATGCCAAGCTTCACAAAAATTGTCTTGGGCATCAGATTTACACTTGATCCAAGACCAGAAAGAGCTTTTCCCATGAACTTGTCTCCAATATAACACGAAATGATAAAGTTGCTTGGATCCTTCTTCTTCAAGAGTAGTTTGTTCAAAGCAGAGTAATACTCTTTTGCTGTGGCAATTGTCTCAAGCTTTTCCACTTTCCGCTTCTTCGTGACTATCTCCTAGTGAAATATTGTGTAAGTCGGCATCTGGTCAATTGCCTCCAAGAGTGGGACATTTATGTATAATTGATCCAATTTATCAACAACCTTCTTGAATTGAACCTCATCATTGTGCTTCTTCAGCCTTTGGGGAAAGGGTGATAGGGGTCTAACTTCTTTTACTACTGGTATATGAACTGATTTTACCATTACATTTTTGCTTGCTCCATCAGCAGGTTCACTCATCAAACCTTCCTCCTCATTTTCTTCAAAAATTTGCTTAGGAATTTCTTCTTGCACAGGTTCGGGTAAGGAATAATCAGTCTTCTTCCTCAAAACTTATCTTGCTGATTAATTTGTGTGTCACTCCTTAGTGTCATTACGCTACAGTGCTCTTTACCATGTGGCTTAATGACCTCAGTGTCACTTGAAAGACGTCTTGGCTGACGTTCCTTTAATGCCGTGGCAATTTAGCCAACCTGACTCTTCAGATTTCGCAACGAAGCATTTTGGTATTATAATAAAGTTCCTTGGTTCTTGATGGATGAGTATGCTCTTGAAGCAATGTCTTGGTACATAGAATGAATTCTTGCATAGTCGCATCCAAAGAACTAATGTTAGATGATGATGATGACGCCCCCTTGTTCGAATTATGCCATGGCATATTCGCTTGAAAATTCTAGGGCTTACTAGCATTCTGATTCTGAGGTTCTATATTAGGATTGTTGGCTCCTTGATTTTCCCATGAAAAATTTGGTGCAGATGCCATCCTAGATTATAGGTGTTTGAGTTGAGATTGTTGTTGCTCTTGTCGAAATTGCTCACATAATTAGCTCTCTCATGGCTTCCTAGGTACTCACTCTCGTGATGATTGCCATGGCATAACAGACATGCTAAGTTGGCCATCTTCACTTCCTTCTCTATATTGGAACGTTGCATGCTCTTCAACATGTTGGTGATAGCTGAGAGTTGGGCGAATAGTGAGTCCTTAGCTTCAAGCTCGAATGTCCCTTGTGTCTTCCTCTCGATTCTAAGTCTTGTGGAAGGAAATTGATAGTCATTGTAGGCAATTTGGTCAAGAATGTCAAATGCCTCATCGGGTGATTTGTCTAGCAAAGTTCCATTTGCCGAGACATCTAGCATCATTCTGGTCAGTGCATTGACTCCATTGTAAAACATCACAACTTGAGTCCAATCTTGAAATCAATGATTAGTACATTTGCGAAGCAATCCCTTGTATCGAACCCAACATTCGCACATAGACTCATCGTCACCTTGTCGAAAAGAAGCAATGTCATTCCTAAGCTGAGTGTTGAGAGTTGGTGGATTATGCCTCAACAAAAAGCTCTTGCACAGATCAACCCTTGACTTCATTGATCCGGATGGTACTCCACTCAACCATGTCCTTTCTCGATCATATAGGGAATAAGGAAATAGTTTGATCTTCAATACATCCTCATGTACTCCTTGTTGATGAAATGAGTCACAAACTTCTAAGAAAGCTTGAATAAACAACCTTGCGTCTTCATGCGACATACCTCCAAATTGCCCAATAGAATTTAACATAATGAACATGACAAGCTTTAATTCTAAGTGAGAAGCTTAAATTTCTGGTGCAACAATGTCAGGATTAAGATCATCCAAGATAGGACTTTAGTGATCCCGAATAAACCTAGGTCGAGGTGTAGCAGCATTTAGATTTGCCCTGACATTTTGAACTACTAGGTCTTGCATTGGTGGGTCCATAGCTCTACGTTGTGTACGCCTTCTTTGTCGAAACAATTGTTGAATCCCTGGCACAAATGAATAGATAGGTCCGTCAGTAGACCTTCTGGTCAAAAACTTGGTAAAAATGAACTAAGAAAATAAACAAAACAAAACAAAAATGCCAAGGTAAAAATGAAAAACTTTACTCGCCAGATCCTCGGTGACGGCGCCAAAAACTTGGTGTATCCTTTGTAGTGCCATTATAGATTATGTGAACACATATATGTGCAAGTATACACAACCATACAAGTAATAAAGGGTATGTGAGTATCGTTCCCACAAGGATTGAGGTGAAGTGTAAGTCAACTTTGTCAAGGCAAAATCGTGTCACTAACTAAAAGTAAAAAAAAATAAAGATAATGATATAAGCAAGAGAAAATGGAAATGTATGGTGAGGTATTATGTAGAAATACTATGGCAATTTCAGAATAGAAGCAACTAAAATATGCCAAGGCAAAATGGTAATGATGGTGATGGCATGATGGAAGCAGTGAGTGAAGAGTATGTTGATGTGATTGTAGGAGAATAAAAAAAGCAAAGAAAACAATGAAAGCAATTTGTAAATGTTGAGGCAAAAATGGAATGCAAGAACACGTTTAAACAATATGTTGAACTAACCCTCTATTGATGAACTCTCTCGGGAATGATTGGTGTAAACTCCTATGGACTTCTTAGCCTTACTCCTACGAACATAAAGCTACTATGGTGTATATCTACTCGATAGAGGTTTCTAAAGTGTTCCCGCTCTTCCGAGTCATAGGAACCTGACAAACTAAAATACCATGGTATTTCGCTTTTCACGCTGATAACACTAGTTTATCGGTAAAACATACTCCTTTTAGCCGTTAAAACCCTCACCTACGCCTCTTCCGAGTGCTCTAGGTTTAGTTTAGGCTCTATTTTCAGTCTAGAACCCGTTGCTCACGTAGATCCTCCCTTAGCTTCTTTCGGATGATCTAAGGATCTATAGCTATGCCTCTTCCGAGTACTCTAGCATGCACCTAAACACTAGACACTTTCGTGCCTCTTACAATGCCTAAATGATTATCAACAATGAGCAAAACAAATATATAAACACATAGAAGATAATATATTAATAAAAGCAAAAGATAATCATCCACAAAAGTAACCACCTAAACAATGCTCACATGGTGGTGCGAAATGTAAAAGAAAGTATCATCAACATACAACCTTAAACATTCAACATCATCCTCTTAAAATATATGAAAATAAAGCAAAGAGAAGGAAGATAGACGACACCCTCGGTGTGCACAAGCCACCGGCTCTTCAATCACCACGAGACGCCTTGGCATGCTAGCCCCTCTCGGATGCCTAGCATGTCACTCCCTTCAAGCTCTATCAATGGAGGACACTTCGGCTGGAGTTTGGAGGAGAAAGGTGGAAGCTTTCCTCCACCGCAAACACCTCCAAAGGTTCCTCTTTTACTGTGTTCTTACTCCTCAAGGATCTCTCCTTTGACACCAGCTGTATTGGATCGTAAGCAAACTATATTGGCTGTGGTCCCCTACTGTGGTGTCTGTGGCCAGCCTGTATTGGCTGTAGCCAGGTTGTATTGACACTAGCTGGCACTTCTCTCAAAGGAGTTATCCATATTTGCCATGTCATTTTCCCATTGCTATCCTTCTACGAATGCCATGACAAATTTCCTCAACTTCCAACTTTGCTTTACCTACACAATATCAACAAAAAACACGATCTTTCCCGTAAAATAACATCTATTTCCGCACCAAAAATGCCAAAACATAAACAACCACCAAATGCAATGTTATGATCTTAAATGCAACTAAATGAACCTAAATATGCTTGAAGACAATAATTAAGTTAAGTAAAAAGTCTTGAAATATAGTCTTTTTGCGGAGTTATCACACTTCAAATCTTTAAATTATAAGCAATAAGAAGATTAGTATCATAATCCCTATATGATTTTCCTAGTATAACTTAGATTAAAGAGGAAAATACCATTCAACCAATGATTTCATAGTTATACCTGCATGGACTCCTTTAATTTAGAACGAATCCCGACGAGATTTTCATGTTCAAACTCTTTATCCAAACTGTTATCTCCTGAATTTTTTAGGAGAAGACATTGCATATTGATCAATGTTAGATTAGAAACTATATAAAGTTATATTAATATTTCCACTCTATCATGTTAAAAATGAGTCAAAAAATTAGAAAACAAGATCAATTTATAATAATACTTGTGCATGGTGAATTTGAACCAAGGAAATCAACTCAAGCAGAGCAATATCTGCCTCACAGAGAAGCAAATCTTTGTTGCCTTCTTATATGCCGAAATTATATTTGAAAAGATAAAAAATGAGAATCGATTGAAATAGGTATACTACATATTCACAAAACTATGGTGTCTGATAATACAGATAAATTCTAAACTTTTTAAGTCTTTGATGTATTAGAACAAGAATGAAATGAGCATGAGCATTATTTGGGATCTTCCTTGCAACATGTACCAGACCCTAAAAGTTTAAAAAATTAAATCAAAATCAGATTTCCTATAAGTGACCAATAGCTAAAATTTAAAGGAAATATAATCATGAACATTTGAAGCTTACGTCAAAGCAAAAGAAACAATATAGAAGCATATGAATTTGAGATAACATTACTGACACGATAATCCTCATAAAACTGATAAATGCTGGAGCAAATAAATATACTTGTACATGTGGAAAGCACAATAAACTTTTTATAATCATGAACAAAGAAACATAATCATGAACAAAATTGATAAATATTTGAACAAATAAATAATCATGAACATTTGAAGGGAGTTTACCAACGTGACATTGGCTTCTAAATCACTTGTTGCGCCCAGACAATGCCCTATCATAGACTGAAACAAGAAGCAAATCAATAAACCAAGAAGAAAATCTAGTAAAATCTGTCGACTTGTATGCTATTTTTTAAATCCCATTGACATCAGAAGCAAAACAAATAGAAATAACAACTCTAAATTTTATAAAACAATCTTAAAACTCATAAATTTACAGCAAAATGTTTGTTATTTAAACTTACCAATGCTACGAGACTAGGAAATATAGCTATCGAAGGGTGAAGGACGCACCCACTTGTAAAGATGAGAAGCCAAGGCTTTATGCTCCTTTGAATAACAAAAAATTAGGGATTTCACGTATTTTCTCCATAAGAGTTTATCAAAAAAGATATCCTTGTCAATAAAATCATCTTTCGTTATTGGCGTTGTAGACGTCAAAGTAGTCGCTTGGTGCTTCATTGTCGAAGAAAGCTGTTGTGAAGATGGAGGCAATGGCCTCTTCCTTGGATTGTCGCCCTTGCACATGATTGGGTGTCATTTTGGAGTGATGATAGAGTGACGAGAAATGGAGGCTAAAGAATGTTAGGGCATTTGGAGATATAGTCTAACCGGTGGAGATGGAGTGAAAGGCATTTGTAGGTCGAAAAATGTTAGGGCGAGTTTGATTTGGGGATCGGGGTAAGTGGAGCCTCTTGTCACGGGGTCAGAGTTCTCGCGCAGGGACATCTACCCGTGCGGCACCTCGGGACACTCGCATGCCCGAGGATCAGCCTGAACGATCTCCGATGCTTACTGGTTTCGCCCTCCCATGGGCTCATCAGGGAAGCGGGGACAGCTCCCGACCAGTGTGGTGCACGATCAGCGCGCCCATCCCAGATGGGACGGCTACTCGGCACGTACTACACTCTTAATGCTATCCCGCTCCCAAGCTTTACGCACTACCAGAAAGCATCTCGCTCGGTCCCGCGTAGTCACGACTCACGGTCCGTGACATTCTCCTCCACCCAATTTATGCACGCCCTCGTGCATGGGAGGAAACTCTTGACCTTCTCGAAAACGTGCCAGGAACTAGTGTGCAATTCTCCCAAACACGCCCACTAACTGGGGCATCCCTCCTATGTCGGGCCCAGGTCTCCCTGCAATCACCTCATGGCCACCTGCCACTTTACCGAGGTATCCCATTGCAGTTCACTTAACCGGAGAACTTTCGCTACGACTTCCTGCCTACCCGTCCTCGTCTCTTGAGGACCCACTCGCGAACACCCTCTTTCTCTTTGGGGTGTGAGCTAACACGCTCGTCCTCTGACTCGCTCTCGCAGCACAAGGGGCGTTCGGCAAGCCCAACAGCTAGCACACAGCCTAGCTCTGATACCACTTGTCACGGGGTCAGAGTTCTCGCGCAGGAACATCTACCCGTGCGGCACCTCGGGACACTCGCATGCCCGAGGATCAGCCTGAACGATCTCCGATGCTTACTGGTTTCGCCCTCCCATGGGCTCATCAGGGAAGCGGGGACAGCTCCCGACCAGTATGGTGCACGATCAGCGCGCCCATCCCAGATGAGACGACTGCTCGGCACGTACTACACTCTTAATTCTATCCCGCTCCCAAGCTTTACGCACCACCAGAAAGCATCTCGCTCGGTCCCGCGTAGTCACGACTCACGGTCCGTGACATTCTCCTCCACCCAATTTATGCACGCCCTCGTGCATGGGAGGAAACTCTTGACCTTCTCGAAAACGTGCCAGGAACTAGTGTGCAATTCTCCCAAACATGCCCACTAACTGGGGCATCCCTCCTATGTCGGGCCCAGGTCTCCCTGCAATCACCTCATGGCCACCTGCCACTTTACCGAGGTATCCCATTGCAGTTCACCTAACCGGAGAACTTTCGCTACGACTTCCTGCCTACCCGTCCTCGTCTCTTGAGGACCCACTCGTGAACACCCTCTTTCTCTTTGGGGTGTGAGCTAACACGCTCGTCATCTGACTCGCTCTCGCAGCACAAGGGGCGCTCGGCAAGCCCAACAGCTAGCACACAGCCTAGCTCTGATACCACTTGTCACGGGGTCAGAGTTCTCGCACAGGGACATCTACCCGTGCGGCACCTCGGGACACTCGCATGCCCGAGGATCAACCTGAACAATCTCCGATGCTTACTGGTTTCGCCCTCCCATGGGCTCATCAGGGAAGCGGGGACAGCTCCCGACCAGTGTGGTGCACGATCAGCGCGCCCATCCCAGATGGGACGGCTGCTCGGCACGTACTACACTCTTAATGCTATCCCGCTCCCAAGCTTTACGCACCACCAAAAAGCATCTCGCTCGGTCCCGCGTAGTCACGACTCACGGTCCGTGACACTCTGTAGTACATAATAATAATATTTGTGGCATTTTAATTTATAAACGCCTACAATACACAATAATTGTGACGTTTTGCATATAAACGCCGCTATAGTACAAATATTTGTGGCGTTTTACATATATACGCTGTTATAGTACAAATATTTGTAGCGTTTTACATATAAACATCGCAATATATCAATTTGTGACGTTTTTCCTATAAATACCGCCATATGTTCAAAGTTAGCGGTATTTTCTTAAAAAAAGTAAAAAAAGTACCGTAATATATCAAGTTTGGTGTAGTGGTGATACTTCCCTCGAAATAACCACCAGTATACCATGTGTTATTTCTCAAATCATTAACATCAATGTCATGGTCTCCACCAGAAAGTAACTACATACAGTAATGTGGGTCATTGTTGTGTGTTATTAATTAACCCCGACCATTAAATAACTTCAACCAATAGGTAGATATAAGATCAGTTAATCCCTTATAAAATGTATTTGAAAAGGGAAGTGTGTGTGATCCAACATTAGAAAAAGTTAACATCAAGATTTTATGATGCAGAGATATATTTCTATCATATTTATGAAATAACTAAAAGGAGACCTGTCAGTTGAGTTTGTAATCTGCCATTGCATGAACATACTACATCTTGTTCGCATTGGTCACACAAATGCGTATATCTCATCTCACACATTATGAACTGTGTAAAGAGAAAAAAAATATTAGGTAACTAATTTGTTGCATTAAAACAAACAAGAAAAAAAATAATAGATATTTGATCTAAAAGAATTTAGATCATGATGGAAGGTAATACTTCTGGGTGATGTAGAAAAAATTGAAGGTAAGATCCATTAGATAGAATTTACAAAAAACATATGAACATCACATTCTTTTCTAATTCACCCCATTGAAATTATTTAATGCATTCTTGTCTTCCTATCCAAAAATGTTATTCTTCTTTCTTTAGCCTCTTTATTATTCTTTCGTTTACTATTAATCAAGTGATTGAAGAGGCTTAAAATAGTCCTCTCGTTTTCCTTCTTCATGTAGCTTATGGACACCCTATTTTATACTGAGAACAGAAAAAAAAATAACAAAATTTCTCCTCCAAAATATATAATAAGGAAATATCATCATCTATCCAAGAAGCAAGTTACAGGAGAATAAAAGAAAACCAATGAGAAATATGATTCAGTGGGAAATCTAAAAGAAAAATATACGAAAGTTCATCAACAAACTGATTATAATCAGTGAAAAATTATGATTCATTAACCAACAAACATCATGAGTTGTCTAAAAGAAAACCAATTGACAACAACAAAGAAGAATATATGAAAGAAGAAGAATATATGAAAGAAAGACCTTGTTAACAAAGTGTGAAGGAACTTGCAACTAAGAAGAATAATAAACAATTATAACTTCAAAGAAGTCTTACCAACAAAACATCAAGTTTATGAATAATATAATACTAGAACAAAGCCATATTACAAAGCATATTTCAAGGGCATAAGTTTATCAATAATTTAATACTAGAACAAAGTCATATTATATGTCCGCCTAAGATAATGATCTATGAACTTAGTTGTTAAAGAACTACCCATGTGAGTCTTGTAAAAACATAAACAAACAGATATATTTCATGGTACTCATAAGAATAAATAAAAGTGAAATACAACTATTTTTCAGATATATTTCATACGTCTTCTGATAATCAAACCAACCTCATTATTATTTTAAGAAGAGAAAGGTAAAATCCATGGAAATATAATAATTATAATATATAAAAATTAAGAAACATATGCTTTGGATTGACATGCTTTCAACTTTTTCAACTTTCATTTTCTTGTCATTTAGACAAACGGTTCCAAAAAGAAAAAGAAAAATAAAGGGAAAAGATGTACTGATAAAAAAAAACAGTAATTCACTTTTGTTATAATAGAAAATTCTTTCTTTTTTATCGGCATTTGTTTTTTTTTTCGCAAAATCCCCGAGTACCTTACAAAAATCTAAGAAACTTAAACACACTACTAAAGACAAAAAGACCTAAGATTATAGCATTATAATGATGTAGACTCCTTTTTATTTTATTAATTTTCTGATACTAATGGAGATAAATCAACCAAGAAGCAACTATACTATTTTCAAATTTTAGTTTTTAAACAATTTTCACAACAAATTACGGCATAAGCTAATAGGAAACAAGAGTCATTGTTCATTCTTTTACCTTCGAGGTCTTGGTGATTCTTCTAATTTTATTAGAATTAACTTCTAATTTGGAACCATTAAGTAAGACTTTGATGTCTTAGTAACTACGATGTCATCTTTGGCGACAGATCCATCGCAAAATCGGTCAAGTCGAGAGTATATAAGTTAGCCCTTGCGGCCTCACAGGAGAGGGCGACAACAACCATGATGATGGTGGATAATGTAAAGGAGCTTTGGTCGACGAGCTTACAGGATATTATTTTGTGTAGTGATCGAGAGAGAGACAATTTTGTTGGTGGTGGCCGTAACAACCACACTCCGAAGGTGAAGGAGATTAGAACAAAAGGGGTAGGGAAAACCTCTGAGAGCTAAGGAAAATTTGAATTGGAAAATGATATTTTGTGTAGTTGAAAGGTCAAATGATTTATTAATTCTTACAAAAATAAAATTCCCGCCAAGGACATTAATTCAAAATGCTTTATTGTAAAATTATATCAGAAATAGATGTTTGGTTTGGTGGTTAACACCTTAATTAAAATGCCACAAAAGACTTATATATAGTGATGTTAATATAAAAACGCCACTAAAATAAAAATTTTGCTATGTTTACTTTAAAAACGCCGCTACAAGTGCCGCTAAAAACCTATTTTGCTGAAGTGAACCAATAGTATTTTTTTCTCCTTTTTCCTTTCATTGTAAGATCAAGCTATAAATCAGAGCGAAACAATATACTTAGAGTCTTTTCTTCCCTATTACAAGAATTGACGTGAGATTCAGAGTCTTATGCTTGTGAATAAAGCTTTTCACCTCTTTTTTCAAATTATAATACTTTAGATATCAATCCCACAGGGATTGGATCACCCTAATTGTACGTTAATCCTGCACAATAAAAAAGTAAATAACACAAGTAATTTGATTGGTGAATGATGAAAATAAAGAAAATAAACTAAGTAAATATAAGAAATCTCAATGATAAGAATAAAGTCAGGTCGATTGCTTTGTATAGGGGAATCCAGTTGCACTTATTATCTACTTATTATTGCATTGGGTTGACTTGTCGTCGCAGTGGGTCACACGAAGGGTCACCTTGGTTGCTTCGGCGGGGTTATGCCTTCTCGACAATTCAACTTTCTATAGTTCGACAGAGCATCCTTGCGTGTCTCCACTTTATCCCTAATTCAGAGAATTATTGAAATCTATGGCTTGATAATACCTCCCGACATGAATCAAGGATGAACAACAACCGATGATATGTATCCTTTTAGTCGTTGAAACCCTTGTAGATTAGTCGACGCCTTTGAGCAACGACCGTACTCTCTCGTTTTATGAGTCTAACACTTCCGATATTAGACAAATATATTTTTCCTCGCGTACTTATCTCTCGAGCTCATATACAAAGAAGAGTAAATGCTAAGAGAGAATAAACTATGAAAAAAAGATTGCATTAATAAATCTCAAATAAGATACAACTTTCTTCTCCAACTACTCCACAAGCAACCTTTGGGCAGGGGTCGATATGCATAGAACTCTCGTACCCAATCGATGTTTGCTGGAAATAGTTTCTTTATAAACTTTTTCCATCTTTGGAAGGTGATCATTGATAAGATGAAGTTTTTGATGCTCAGATCGTCTGTCTCTGTGTAATAAAACTCTTGTTCT
This sequence comes from Abelmoschus esculentus, assembly GCA_035048815.1. Lineage (NCBI taxonomy): Eukaryota > Viridiplantae > Streptophyta > Magnoliopsida > Malvales > Malvaceae > Abelmoschus > Abelmoschus esculentus. The sequence goes on from JAUCBN010000003.1 coordinate 18,409,231, forward strand.
TCCTAAACTTGTCTGCCTTTGAAGTTGCAATTGTAGCCTTTTGTTACATCTGCGGTTGTGAATCTTCTGAACTGATCTACTGCGTCCGTCTAGTTTTGTCTTTGATTTGCCATGATTTTTGTGGAGAAGAAGATGAAAAAAGTTATGAAATAAAATTGAAGCAAAAGACTGAAAGGTCACCGAATGCACATGTATTTAAATGCGGGGATCAGTGCGACATTTGAGGTAGTGAGAGTGATTATTGCCCTCTGGCGTGCACACGATGCAACCCCAGCTGTCCTCCACTAACAGCGGGATTAGTGCAAAATTTGAAACTAGGCTGTATAATTCTCGCCCAGAATTTTACTACCGTGAGGGTTAGGCTGATAATTGATTGGGTCGGTTACCATCTTTTATTCTTCTTTATTAGTCCTAAATAAAATAAAATAAAATTAACATAAGATGTGAAAAAAATTGAAAATTACCAAAAACTAAATTACAGAAATTTAAATCTAGTTCCTAAAACTTGAAAATATAAATCTAGTTCCTAATAAAGTATGAAAATAAAAAATAAAATTAGGTTACTATAGCAGTGCAATTTTATGAATCTCTAGAAGTAATCATCTTCCGTTTTTTGATGGAGGATAAGTTGATGATCCAGTTGTTGTATCCTCGTCAGGTCGTTTCTTTCTTGTTTGCTTCTAGTTAGGGGATATGCTGCCGCGATAGCGATTGCCTTGACGGGAATTGTCTAGGTAGTACGTTTCTGCACCGAAGTTAAATTTAGATTTCACCTTGATTTGTTGACATTCATCTGGTTCCTCTGGATGCCTTAGAGCTTTAAATACATTGATCTTCACTTGTTGGTCATTGACTCGTATGACCAATTCTCTTTTTTCACAATTGATCAATATTCTTCTTGTGGCTAAGAACGACCTTCCTAATATGATTGGAGTGTTTCATTTGCTTCACAATCTAAAATTAAGAAGTCAGCAGGAAATATAAATTTATAACTCTTACCAAAATATCATCTATTTTTTCTTCCGGGTGTACGTAAGAGCAATCTGCCAATTGCAACATCACCTTGGTTGGTTTTGCCTGTCTGATGCCTAGCTTCTTGAACACTGACTTAGGCATTAAATTAATGCTTACACCTAAGTCACATAATGCTCTGCCCATATATTGATCTCTGATAGAGCATGATATGATGAAACTACTAGGATCTTTTTCTTTTGTTGTTGCCTTATTATGCAGCATTGCTACACACCCTTCTATTGCAACAATAATTTCAAATTCCCTATTTTTTCTCTTGGATATGATATCCTTAAGGAATTTTGCATAGTTGGGTATTTGTTTTATTGTCTCCACTAAAGGTATATTAGTATGTACATAGTTGAGGATTTCTAAGAATTTTTTAAATTGGTATTCCTACTTTTGTTGTTTCAACCTTTTGTGGTAATGGTGGTGGTACTCGCATATATTCGATCTTTTCAAAATATTGGAATCTTATATGTGGTAATGCTACGACATCGTTTGCTGCGGCATCATCAATGACAGCTTCTATTGGTTCTTTTGCCTTAGGTATTTTTTTAGTAACCTCCTTAGGGATTACTGCCTCAGAATTCTTACCTACTGTCCTAGTAGGTATCTTAGAGTCCTTCAATTATAATCCACTTTTGGTGGTTATTGTCTTACATTGTTCAGTGGAACAGTTCTAGCAACTCTAGTATTGTTGGGTAGATCTCTTAAAAGGTCGTTTGTTCATCTTCTGTGCTATCTGTCCTATTTTGATTTCTAGCATTTTTAAAGCAGCTAAATTGTTTTGCATTTTCATCTTTGCTCTGTTCATGAATGTATCCACTCTTTGTATGAATTTATCCGAGTTTGCAATATAAGCTCCAGTCTAAGCCATAAACATGTTCATCGTATTTTTTAGGGTTCAAATATTAGTTGGTTTTTGCTGCGGTAGCTGCTGCTGAACTATTATGTTGATTTTTTGGAATCCAGTATATTGCACAGTTTGATACTACGGATTTAGTGCGTTATTTGGATTACTCCAAGAGAAGTTTGGGTGCTTTCTCCATGCTGGTTTATAATTATTAGACATGTTATTCCTATTAAAGTTCCCAACATAGAAAGTTGATTCTGTATCTTGTAGGCATTCGTTCAAGTCATGATTGTTGTCAAATATTTTAAAAAGCAATTACCTTTACTTCTCGAACATGACTAGGCTTTTGTAGATCCTTTACCATGTTTGTTAGTGCTGACAGTTGAGATAATATAGAATCTCTAAGAGTCTAAGTTTGTCATACTTCACCTTGTTACTCCTGTTCTAGTAGTCGGGTATTGATAGTCATTCTTTGCTAATCTATCTAGAATCTATAGACCCTCATGGGGTGGGCGCTATAAAAGTGTGCAGTTAGCGGAGGCATCAAGCATCATTCTCGTATATGTGTTTACTATATTGTAGAATATTGATACCTGAGTCTACTCGGGCAATCCATGTATTGGGCATTTTCTATACAACTCTCTATATCTTTCTCATGCCTCATACATGGATTCATCGTCTTCCTGCCTGAAGGACGTGATGTCGTTTCTTAACTTGTTTATCATATTTGTGTAGCTGAAATGGGTCAGCAAGCTGCGACACAATTCTGTCCATGAATTTAACGATCCAGGTTAGAGGTTGTTGAGCCAAAATTTTGTGCTATCCCTTAGTGAATAGGTGAAAATTTTAAATTTAAGTACATCAACAAAAACTCCTAGTAGCTTAAATGAATTACATATTTCTAAAAATGATTTAAGATGTTGCCGAACATTTTTATTAGCTGAGTCTCCAAATTGACCTAGAGTATTGATCATGTTAACATGATCGGTTTTAATTCAAAATGTTCTTCTTCAATGTTTAGCATGATGATGGTAGGCGTCAATCCATCAAGATGCTCCTCTAGATAATCACAGACAATGCGAATATGTTCCTGTCGAGGATGGTTGCCTAGATCGACAACTGCGAATGTGACTTGGTTGACTGCCTCGGCTGCATTCGTGCTAGCGTTGTTCCCCTGCTGGGTAGGTACTTGATTCATCCTTTCGCGTAACCTTTTTCATAGATGTCTTGTGGTTCTCTCGATTTCAGGATCAAAAGGATAATCGTCTACAGATGGATTAAACCTCATCATACAACATGACAACACCAATTATATCGAATAAGAATAAAAAATAAAAAGGGAAAAGATACAAAAATAATTTGTAGTTAGGTTAAACGCTAGTCCCCGACAACAACGCCAAATTTGACATGAGCTTTGGAGTATTATGCATGCGAACAAAGCTTTGCACCTCTTTTTTCAAAATGTAATACTTTAGATATCGATGCCACAGAGATTGAATCACCCTAATATCACGTTAATCCAGCATAATAGAAAAGTAAATAACACAAGTAATTTGATTGGTGAATGAAGAAGTAAAGAAAATAAACTACGTAAATAAAAGAAATATTAATGATAGGAATAAGGTCAAGTTGATTGCTTTGTAGAGGGAAATCTAGTTGCACTTATTATCCACTTATTAAAGCATAGGTGATAAGTGTTCAACTCACTATCACTTTTTATACTTTTCATGGGCTATAATCATCAATTCTAAACTTACTTGAACCAATGCATGTATTTAATGTGAATTGTTTAGGGATTTTATTGTTAAAGATAATATTTATAGAAAAGGCAAACTTTACTGCATTTTTGTATCTGTATAGGAAGAAGTATTGCCGCGGCAGCGACTGATGCCGAGGTAGGACCTGATGCCGAAGCAGTAGAGGACAAGTAGCGATATGGTAGGCAAGCTAAGAAGAAAAATGAGGAGAACGTTGCTAGACAAGAAGCCCAAGGATCGGAGCTGGATAGCACAAGGAAAGCCCAAGACAAGGCCACGCGGGAAAACCTCCTAGTTGGAATAAACTTAGAAATATTTTATTTATGTACATGACTTGTTCCCTACTCCAAGTTGTATTCCTACTTAGGAAAGGTTTTCCCTAGGCCAAGCCTATATAAGACATAGTCGTCCAAGGACAAGGGAAACCATTAGACAATTAGACAATTCGGATTATAGAGAGCTTATCCGCCTTTATCATTAGTTTTTCTTTCTTTACATTATGTTTTAAGTTTGTTTAGGCTTAGGTGAAGGTTGTAAAGTATTATTGTGAGGAAGTTGAACTTTGTTTCTTGTTTCTAATGCAATAAAATATCAGAGTTTGCTTATTCTTTGTCATTCCTTGTTATTGCATTCAAGCTCGAGAGAGAAGTTTGTGAGTAATCCATTTATCTAATATTGAGAAAGTTAGATTCACGAAAGGAATAAGTATGGTGTTTCAATCGGAAAACACTAACTCGACCTAGAGATAGGTTAAGAGTTTCAGCGGCTAAAAGAAGTGTGAGATTGGTTTTTGATTATAATTGATTCACGCCGAGAGGTATCATCAAGGACTGATCATCAACAATACTTCGACTTAGAGATAAGCGAAAGAACTAAAAGACACTTTGTCGAACTTTGATAAAGTCTTCCCAAGAGTAAGAGATTGTCGCGATGGATGAGCATCATCGCTGTCGAGGCAGTAATCTGCAGTACTGCCGAGGCAGTGTTGTGCAATTATATTGGACAAAAATAAGTCAATCGAATCCACAATTCAATACAATTGGATCCTGGCCACTTTCTTTATTTGATTTTTCTATCTTTATTTAATTTTCATTATTTAGTTTAAACAAAACCCAATTCACTTGCATCTTTATTTTATTTCTTTACAGAGCAAGAAAACTAAAGGAAGCATATTGAGTAGACCAATCCCTGTAGAGACGATACACGATTTACTCATCACTTTAGTACTTGGCGACGTGTTCACTTGCACTAAATTGCACATAGCTAACACGTATCAAGTTTTGGCGCCGTTGCCGGGGATTGGCAACTAAATTTTTTTTTTTTATTTTTTTCTTTTTAGTTATTTTATTATTTTTTTACTTGGTTTATTATTGGTGTATGACCAGGGCCAACCCTACAAATTCTTTGTATGCGTTAGATCCAGAAATCGAACATACACATCAAAGGTTGAGGAGAAAAATCCAAGGACCTATGGTAGACCATCAAGGAAATCAAGCATATCAAAACTTACCTGCCGACAATGGAGGTCTTCCGTTGCCACCACTGCCGTGACAGTTAAATGTCAGAGACTTCCTGGAGGAAGATCTAAATGGGTTAAATCCTGGAGTAGTTACACCTGAAATAGAAGCAACCCACTTTGAACTGAAATTTGTCATGTTCAATATGCTAAACACTATTAGACAGTTTGGTGGGTCAATGACAGAAGAGGTCAAGCAACATCTTAAGTCATTCATGAAAATATGTAACTCTTTCAAAATCCAAGGAGTCCATGTAGATGTCTTAAGATTGAAGTTATTCCCTTATTCATTGAGGGATAGGGTAAAAAGCTGGCTAAATAGCATTCCAGCAGGATCAATAGGATCTTGGAGTGAATTATGCCGAGATTTCATTACGCGTTTTAATCCTACCAATTTATATGATATAATTCCTAATGAAATTATTTCTTTTCGATAGGCTGATGACGAACCTATATATGAGGCATGAGAATGCTACAGAGAGTTATTGCACAAGTGTCCCTTGCATGGATTTCCACTATGGACACAAGTGACAATGTTTTACAATGCCACCAATGCCTCGACAAGGATGATGTTACATGCCTCGGTCAGTGGAACACTCCTGGACAAAGCACCTGAGGAAGCTATTGAGATACTAAACAAACTCGCAAAGAATAATTTTCAATTTCCTATATCGAGGCGAGGAGGAGTAAGACGCTAAGCCACAGTGAATGAATTTGAAACATCAAATTCAGTGGCTGCATAATTGGCCTCTCTTAGGATTTTTGAAACATCAAAAAAAAGTAAAATGCATATTTAGCCATTGTCTTTTTTTAGGATTTTTGAAACATCACTTTAACTTTTAAACTTTAAATTCTCACTTTAAACTTTTTAAAACTTTACAATCTTATCCCAAAATTTTTCTTTAGATTTAGAAAATCAATTTAAAAACCTCAAAAAAATAGTGTTTCAAAAATTAGAGAATCTAAAAATTAGGGTTTTTAATTAGGGATTTCAAAATTAGAGTTTTAAAATTAGGAATAATTTTTGGATGTTACAATATTAGACTTAAATAAAAGACAAGTTCCAATACTACCACTATTAAATTTAAGATAAGTTTCAATACTACCACTATTAAATTAAAGATAAGTTCCAATATCATAATTACATTAAATATACGTTTCAGTACAATATTAGACTTAAATTAAAGATAAGTTAGATTTTCAAAAAAAATCTAATGATGTCTATGTTCACCCGTAAAACAACGGGTTAGACGATGATACCGCTATGAATTTTTTTGCAACAATCTATCTTTGTCTTCCTCTTCCTCTTCTTGACGTTATCTGACTCTATAGTAGAATCGCTACCATTGGGATCTATATAAAATAGGTTTTGTACCAAAATCTAGTCTACAATACCAGATCCAAACTATGTTGACATTGTTGATGGAAATGGATATACCGGAGGAACAAATGTAGAAGGGAAAAAAATGAGGATAATAAGATGATAGTGGCATCAGAACGGTCGAGGTACCCGCAATAGACATAAAAGGATGAAGGACGTCCGTGAAAAAACCTTTAGAAGTTGGCCCAAACTAGGGAGATGTCAATGGTGCATATTGAGAGAATGTAGGTTGTTCCATCGGTTTCTTAGGTGGTGAGTCTAGATTATTTCTTCCTCTTCACCGATCTTGGTCAACCCCTCTTATCTTCTACCATGTTGTGTTGGTGGAAGCTTTCGAGGAGCAACCACTACTTCTCGATCTTGCTTTTTTAGGGTGAGTATATATGGCTTCTCATTGTTGGAACCATTGCATGTACTCGTATATGACACTATGGCGTACAATCGGTTCACAAAGGGGTAGTCTAACCAATCTTGCTCAGAACGCCACCTGCTCGAATACTACTTTGACCAATCTACATTCATCTTTCCTTGTTGGATCACGTGGTGTAATACGTCTAAATTTGGTTTATCCAAAATCGGTTGGACGAATCCAAATCATCTAAGAACTCAATCGGCAAAATATCACTCCACGATAGAATAATGAATCAATGGTATAAACGTCAACCATTTGTCGGTCAATAGTCGAAAATCTTATTGGATTGTGGGCAACCCAATGTGAGTAGATCAAGGAAACCACCTATCATTCATGAAATGAAATAATTATTAAGAAACTAAAAAATATATTATTATTTATCAACTCAATTAAATTTTAATTATCTTCATACTAGTGGAAACTAAAATGATATCGAATGAGTAAGAGTCGGGCGTAAGAAAGGCATTCGAAACCAAGCTCATGACTACAACAATAACAAATAACCTCCTATCATATGTTTCTCGGGATTAACATTTCTACACAACTCCCTAAATAAAAAAGCAAACACCGTTGATCCCCAACTTAGCCTATCAAAATCCTGGAAATTATGTAAATGACGCAACCACACCAAATGCAGTTTATTGCGAGATTTGTCTGTGTAATCATTAATTTTATCTGGGGTCATTGACCCATTTTAATTTTTGTTCTAAATTCAAATAACGGGCTTTAAGTTTAATTATTACATAAAAAAATTCAAAAAATTAAGCAGTATACAATATATTTTGTTTGTTTTACATATATGAAAATCCAAAAAAATATTATATAGTATATACCTTTTCGTTTTATTTATTATTATCATAAAAGCAAAATATATATTATATTTATGTATATATATTTATTTCCTTAACTTTTATTATCTTTATGAAAAAACCAAAAAATATTATATGTTGTTACGTTATTTTCCTTTCATTTAATTTCAATTGTTTTCCTTTTGTTTATTTTATTAATATATTATTATTACTATTATTATTATATAAAAAAATTAAATTAAAACCCAAACTAAATATTAAATTAAATAAACAAAATCCAAATATAAAATAAATAATAAGCCCATTTTAATTAAATTAAACAGTTCATTTGTTCGCAGAGTGAGAGACACGCACACCCCTTCGATCGCCCTACGTTTTCAATCGAATACAAGAACAAAGTTTCTAGAGGTATATCCTCTTGTTTGGTCTTTTTGCATGCAATAAACAGAAAAAAGTTATCTTCTTCGTTTTCTTCTAAGAAAGGATTTCGGCTTTTTCCAAAATAGCTTTTGGTTTCAATTTCTTTTCAGAAAGAAAGATTTTATTTTTGTTTTGGTGGTTTTGAAGTTTAAATCGGGCTTAAGTTTCGAAAAGGAAAGTTTTGAGGCTTTTTACTTCACCGACCACCGTTGGCAGTGGCCGGAATCTGGTAACCAAGACTGATTTTAAAAATCATAACGATTTTCTGGGTTTACAGGATAGTAGATATTGCTCCCATGTATGTTCTTAAAGTAGGTCGGGTAAAAAAGTATGTCCTAGGTGATGTCTAATAAAGCCTCCTAGAATTGAAAAGGAATATTGATTGGTCTTTAAACAGTGACTCATTCCCTAGAGTGGTACAGAAAGGTCGAAAAAATCTTACTCTCTTGAAGCGGTACAATAGAATATTGGGTGAAAAAGTAAATTCTCCTAAAATGGAAAAGGACTGCTAAATGATCCTCAAATGATGAATGAGTTGAAATAGCTTCGCTTCCCCAGATTGGTAGAAAGCGTCTACATTGAAAATACCACATCTTTCTTAAATGGCAGTGGTTTAAACATTTCTGGATTTGATGGATCTGAAAATTGTCTTCTTTGTATCAATCTTGAAATGATTCATCATTCTAGAGCGGCAACGATTGATTTAAAATAACTTTGCTTTCTTGAAGCGGTTGAAAGCATCTTGACTAAAGACACCACGCCCTTTTGAAATGGCGATGAGTTTGAATTTAATTAATTAATTTCTTGTATCGATCTGAAAATCTTAAAGATGTGTTCCCAAAAGCGATAGCTCACACTCGATCATCTTGTATAGATCAACTTAGAAATATTCCTTTTCTTGATGAGTATCTTTAGATTGGGGTCATCTCTGTTAGAGAATGCCCAAAGACCAATCATATGATGATTGTAAAGATACTTTTATTTACCAATTTTATTGAATAAAGACATTATCATAATTGTTTTCAGATATATGTGTCAATGTATAACATAAACTAAGAAACAATAAGGTCCATATAATAATATATGTATTATTATTAAAAGATCCTTAGTCAAGTATTATTATGGGTATGGACAATAATAATACGCTTAAGACTAACATGTGATTAATTGATAACAATGAGTTGTCAGAGTTAATACATGAATATATTAGTAGAGAATAATATATTGGATTGACCCACTATGAGCATATATCTTGGATTATTATGTGACGGTCACGATATTGCTCATAGTGATAACTATATGTATGATGCTTAGACTTGAGATTTTTATGATATCAACATATGTTGTTTTATGTTTTGATGCAGTTAAATGTGTCTCGTAATTAGTTACACTATAAAAATTGATATTGGACATATTACAATGTATGTAGTGAGATGTGAATAATCAAGATAGGATTTGTCATTCCTACATAATAGGAAAATATATTAAAGGCCACTTGATTGAGTGAGACTAGAAATGCATGGTCATACTTGAATACGTTGATATGAGATATCACAAATTATTCATTAAAAGTAGTCCACTCTAGACATTAAGAAACATTAAAATTGGCTATACAAGTGTGACTATTCCAAGACTTGTACCTATTAAAGATATAAAAGGATAAAATGATATAATACATTAAAAGAGTTGGTCATGGACATCATACATCTAATCATGATCTCTTGTAACTTAGATGAAGATGATATATTGCTAGATGTCACTCATTGTTTGTAATATTAGAATTGTTTTAATATCACTAACGTTACAATGAGCCTACAGGGTCACACCCAATTGTTAAAAAGGAACAAAAATATATATATGTATGTGTTGTTATATTTAATCCTGGATTTTAAATAAAGGACATATAATTAAAGCAATTATATCCATTTTTAAATTCGAATTAAATATAGATTCTAAAATTTAAGAAAATAATTAAAGTAATTATTTTCTAAACAAATTCGGAATAAAACTCTTATACCTAGGGTTTCACATATATATAAAGGATCTTTGGGTCTAGCAGCCATAATAGAGAATTCCGAATTCCCAAAACCTAGAATCATGAAAATAGTTTTTCGTGCCAAAATACTCTAAACTTTGGACTCACACTACAAGGCTACCAAGACTTTCTAAATTCAGGACTTACGCCATAATGGCTGCCAAAATACATTGAATTTGGGACTCACCATGCTCATCCTTTCTTCATTTGGGTGACAATCAGACACTTCAAAGCTTGTTAAGTCTGAAAACTATCTCGAACTCGGTGTGAGTAGAATGCCTTAATTTCTTGAATTGATCCTTAGATGAATCTCCCTACCTCGCACCTCATGTTTCATTTTTGATGCAATGCTTAAAACTTTTGTCGCTTGAAAACGTGCACTTAATGATTGTCATTCCAACGAATACTGGCATTAAGATTAACATTCAAGACCTTGAAATAAGAAAGAAAAAGAATAGAAACTCTGGGTATCAAGTGTAAGAGCTTCTTAAATTCAATATTTGGCGCTCATCTAAAGCATATTTTAATTGTTGTGGTGATTCAGAGTTACAAAATTCGCCATGAAGACTCGGTTCATCCTCATTATTATCATATTACTATAGAAGACTACTTCTTCTCAATTCTAATTTATGCCCCTAAAATTTATTTAATCATGGAGTGTAGATCATTTGAATTATGATGTGCTTTTACAAATCTTTTCTCATTTATTTTATTTTTCTTTTCATCTTTCATTCCCTTTATCAAAGTAATAATTTTCTAAGGAAATCAATTCATCATAGTTCTTTTTCTTGAGGAAAGTGATTGAGCAAACAACAATACACCAAGTTACTCGGCATTAGTCATGATTTGAAAATATTACCATCACTCATAAAGCTTTGGATGGTGTTTTGCAACCTTTGATAGGCGTGGTATAAGCGCTATTTTGAGTGTAAGTGTACACGTCGTCAAGTAATAAAATGATAAGTATATCGTGTATCGTCTCCATAGGGATTCGTATACTTAATATGTCTTCCTTCGTTCCCTTGCTCCTGAGAATAAAATAAAAACACAAATAAGATGGTTTGTTTTATCTAGCTAACTAAGTAAATAACAAAACATAAAATAAAGAGTTGAAAATGATTATAGAGAAAGCGGGTAGGATCCAGTTTTGTCAATTAGTGGATTCAATTGATCTTCTTCTTGTCTGATGCAACCGCACAACACTGCTTCGAGAGTACTGTAGATACTGCCTCGGTAATGCTAGTGCTCCTCTGCCGCGACAATCTCTTGCTCGTGGGCAGAAGTATCAAAGTTCAGCAAAGTGTCCGTAAGTGCCTCCGCTCATGTCTGAGTCAAAGTACTATTGATGTTCGGTCCTTGACGATACCTCTCGGCGTAAACCAAGGCTGACCACCAACCAATCCAACACTTCTTTTAGCTGCTGAAACTCTTAACCCATCTCTGAATGCCTCCATCGGAGTACAGGCCGAGTTAGTGTCACTGACATCGTACTTATCCCTTTCGTAAATCTACATCTTTTGATGCTAGATAAATAGATTACTTACAAACTTCCCTCACGGGATTGGATACAAGAACAAGGAATAGCAATAGGATAAGCAAACTCTGATTTTATTGCATAAGAATAAGAATACAAGAATCAATCTCCTCTCACTAATATCAACAACCTTCACCTATCCCTAAGAAATTTAGAACATGTTATCGTAAAAGTACACTTCTTAGGGTGGAAGGGTTTTCTCTACAAATCGGCTCTCCTAGAGAATATGGTCGGCTAGTATATTTATAGTCTTAACCTAGGGCAAACCTTTCCTAAATAGACTTCAACTTGGAGTAGGGGACAAGTCCTCTTCAAGGATTCTGATATTTCCAAGTTTGCCGCCTTCTAGAAAGAGTTTCTTGCTTGGTCTTTGAATTGGGCTTTGAGCACGCTAGCCTGGTCCAATTGATGCGCTGTGTCGTTTAGAATATTCTCCATTATTTTATCTTCTGATACGCCTCCATTGTTGGTGCTGCCACACTGGATTCTGCCGCGGCCGGTCTTCTGCCTTGGCCTCAACATAGCTTTTTTGCTACTTCGGCTCTAGATATTCCTGCATGTACAGAAATTGTAATAATATCTGCATTCTCTATAAATATTAACTTTGTGTGTGGTGAAAATAGAATATTCAGTATTTGAGCAAAGAGTATATGATTCATTTCAAGTGGGTGTATAATAGGTGCATAAAGTACCATAAGAAGGATAGTAAATTACTGCCTTTTAGGCACTCATCAAATACCCCTAAACTCAAACTATTGTTTATCCTCAAGCAATGCCAAACATCAAATTGCTAAACCTTACTCCCCTTTGGTCTTACTCTTCCATCTATTCTCCCCACCATGGTCATGTCTATCTCTCCGTTTTAGCCACTAGTTTACCTAAGGACTTCTACTAAGAAACAAACTCTAGGGCTAGGTGAGTGTGTGCGTTTAATGGACAAGGCTGATTCAAGGCTTTCTTAGATAAACTCTAAGTTCAAGACAAGTAGAATCTTGGATTAGCTATCTCCTTAAAACAACAAGTCTTAAGCCAATTTCGGGCACCTCAAGATATGTGTTTTCTATTTCTTTCTTTGTTTTATTTATTCTTTTTTTCTTTTGTAGCATCTATTTAGCATACTAGAGCCAATTTTGGGCACCTCTAGTACGAAAGAGAGCAAAACTAGAGCTGGTGATAGGCACCTCTAGTTATCTTTCCAACAAATTCTAAGTCTTTATCACCTAAGTTTATTAAAAGAACTCCTAAATCAAACAAGTCCAAAAAGTGTTTTTTTCTTGTCTAACCCTAAAGCAAGCTTCTAAGTTTTATTCCATGAGTATCCTATAGTTATCCCTTTAAAACAGTACTTGGCCATGGTAAGGAGAAAAATTTCTATAGCCTTAAAGCAGTAAACTAAAGCAAAGCTGACATAAGGCAATACAAGATTACAAACATACATTCAAGAAAAGAGATAAAAAAAATTTAGAAAAAAAAATACTCCCTTTTATGGTATTGCCGCGGCATTGGGTAGCCTCGGCAGTGCTTCTGCACCTTCAATCTCCCCCAAACTCAAACCAAGTATTGTCCTTAATGCTCAAAACATAAGACACACATCAAAAGAAACAAGAATAATAAAGCATAAAGATTTAAATAGAGTCTGATTGGGACTCAGAAGAGCTGCTGGAGATAGTTGCTCACTTGGGTATTCTTGCTGATGCTTTCATTCTTGATCCTTGTCCAGGTGACAGTTGTGTTTTTGCCTGTCGGGGCGGCTTCACTCTGCTGGGCGTTCGGTGCTGCAATGGTGTAACATCCCGTTTTTGGGTTATTAGTTTAGGCTTTAGTTAGGAGAATTCGATTCGGGTCGAATCGGGTTCTTCGGTTCATTATTCCGGGTAAATATAAAATAAGAATATTTTTAATTAGAAAATAATAATTTTGGAATGTGGTTTAAAAATATTAAAAGATGTTTCAAAATTAGAAAAATGTAATTTGAACTTTAAATTGATTTTTAATTATGCTTAATTATGCATAAGTGACCAATTTGTAATTTTTGGAAAATAATGGAGGACTTAATTTGTGATTTTCGAAAATTTTTGTTTTAGTGACTAAATTGAAAACCAAGCTAAACTTAGAATCCTTAGAGGGCCATAAACCCAATTTAATTTTTAAATAAAGATTTATTCACCAAAATGCTTTTTAATTAGATTAATTAAAGATGATAATCATTTTCTCACAAAACTACATTTTTTCTCTTATTTTCTCTCCATTTTCCTTCATCTCTTTTCTTCAATTCCTTGCTGATTTTTGCATCTTTTTCCATAAAGTTTACATCATTTTAATCATCTTTCCATTCTTTACAAAACCTAACCATCAATTTTATCAAATCAACACCAAATTGCAAGGAATCAAGAAGAGGAAACTTCATCTTTTGGTGAATAGATCTCAAAGGTAATTTTATGGATTTTAACTCTTTTCTAAGGTTCTTTATTGAAATTCCCAAGTATTAGCTTGCTAATCTTTGAATAAAACTTAATTCTATATTTTCAATGTTAGATCTAATGATTTTGTGAATGATTTTGTGAAATCTTTTTAGATCTCATTCAATGTTGAAATTAGATGGATTTAATTATGCTAATATATCAATTAAATGATTAATTGAGTCTTTATTTGATGGCACACTAATTTAATCCCGGAATAATACAATCAGTGTTATTTTAAGGTGTTTTTCGGTTGTTTTAGGGGCTGTTTTAGGTGCTTAAATATTGCTGGAGATATAAGGATGGTTTGGATGTTTTTTTGGTTCATAATTGAAGTGAATTAGATGCTAGATTCATTAGGTTTTGGGCTATTGATGTTTCGGATACGTTTCGGCTAAGGTTCGGTGTTTTCGGCTAGGTTTTTTGGTAGTGTTGTTGAGGTATGATGTGGCTGATGGTTAAAGCATGTTATAATGTGAGAATGCTTTGTTTTTAATATTGTAGAAGAGGTACAAGAAGGTGCTTGAGTGCTGGTGTGTTGGCGCGATCATCGGGATATCAATGAAAGCTCGTTTCGCTTGTCGGTGAGTATTTTTAGACTTAAAGCGAATCGCGTTTGATACGGTTCTGTTTTGGGGACTATGGAAGAGTGTGAAAACTTTCCATAGTTCAAGAGTAAGTAAAGTAAATTTTTTTGACATATCAACATGAGTTTCGGCTACATTCGATAAAGGCATTAATGTTGGTAATGCAATAAGATTCTTAGAATTGCATGAACATGATTTGAATTGGTGCATGCATGAGAAATACTTGCTGAATGCATAGTTTATCAAGCATCCATGATTATGAAAAATTATGAGAAATGATTTGAAATACAATATGGTTAATTGCCTTACATATGATGGTTCCTTTGGGCATGGCTTTTGGTTCATTTGTTGAACATATTATGCATGCATTATGAGCAGCAAGTTATCATGCACATTTGATTATGATATTGGCTTAGTGACACTAACTTTAGATTCGAATATGAATGACATGTCATTAGGATTGTCTTAAGTGCACTATAAACAATATTGAGAATACAGAAAATTGCCTACACGTAACAAGGGTGACTTTGTGTCCAACCGTGCGTGGTAGAGTCGCCTACACGTAACAAGGGTGACTATGTGTCTGATCGTGCGTGGTAGTGCTATAATGGTGACTTCGTGTCATGTCAATGGTGACTTGGTGTCATGTTAATGGTGACTTCATGTCATGACGAGACAATGGTCTCTAACAATGGATCCGTGTATTCGGTGAACTCAAGGTTCACATTAAGTGGTCACTAGCATGCCAATATGCATACATGAACTTAAGAAGGACATTGTGCATCATTTATAAATTGTTTTGATAAGGTTGTGTAAACTCAAGGAAGCATTTGGTTTAATGAACATGAACATGAGAAGTTAGCATGCATGATTTAGTGATGCATTGCAAATTATGGTTTCACTATGGTTTTAAATAGATGCATTGATGATCTTGTGTAGAGCTTCCTCACTAAGCATGTTTGCTTAAGCTCTCTTTTCATCCTTGCAGAAAAATAAAGGTACTTGGGGCTTCGTTCGAGGCAAGGAAACCAAGGGGAAGGGATTACTTCAAATTTGGTATGTTTTGGCAAATAAATTGGGGTATGGTAATGTGTAAACCCAACCAATGTGAGGAGTATGAACTTAGACTTTGGTTATGTTGAAATAAGACCTATGTTGCTTGTTTGTTAATTGATGGACTATGGTATTGTTTGGATTGTTAAAGCATGTGCTTGCATGATCGTTATGTTTTTAATCGTGTTTTAGGTAGCATGCCTATAGTTTGCTTGGTGCTTTTGATGTTGAAAGTCATGTGTTATAAGATGTTAATTATGCCTAGGATTTATGCATTTAGTGGTAGTGATTAATGGTTGAGTATTGAGTCATTAGTGTTCACTTAATGTGACGGAACTTTTGGGTTCCAGACCTAAAGTTTCGAAATCTTAGAGAAGGTTCTGAAACCTTTGTCAAATAGTTTTGAAACCTTCAGGAAGGTTTCGGAACCTTACGGACAATTTTAATTCTAAAAAGTTACTGGACGCGAAAAGTTTCGAAACTTTCAGGAAAGTTTTGAAACCTTTTACAAAAAGTTTTGAAACCTTCTGAAAGGTTTCGAAACCTTTGACTACCAAGAAATGATAGTTGTTAGAAATTATATTTTAGTCCCGGATATCTCCCTTTGTTCAATTAGGGTACCTACAGATGTTATTTTGAGCTGAAATTTCATATGGATGCATAAAGTTGACTTAATTCCAAGATGGTTAACTTAATTTGAATGAAGACCTTGTAATTTGGAAGATTTACATTTTGGTCTCTAAATTAGAGAGACATGCAATTGATGATGATAGAATGATTCGTTTGACTTGAAATTTACCGTGATGGATACTTGCGTGTTTAATTAAACATTGACGAAAAGAATCTATACTATGTTAATAGAATTAAGAAGTTTTACGTTTTAGTCCTTAATTTACTTAAGTGTTTAATCGGATGTTTGTTTATGATTGGTTTGTTTTCGTTAATACCTTGTATGAGACCTTGACATGTAGGAAAAGGATTATGCATCTAGGAAAGATAAAATAAAAAAATATAATGGTTTTTAGGGTTGCTTATCGAATTAGATCTTCGCGAGTTTGGTTTGATATTCCCCATGTAACCCATTAATGTCGGTTCCGTCTAGGCCAGGCTAAGGGGGTTACAAGTGAGGCTATAACTTCATCTCCATCTTTTTCGTCATCCGTATGCATTACTTCTGTGTCTCCCCTAAACTCGACAGTTAGCATCCTCTTGTGAGTATGTGATGAGCTCTCATGGACATACTCATCGATTTGCCTCGAGAGACTGTCTTCAGAAAAGATGCCTATGGGGATAGGATTTTATTGTGAAGAGTTGAAGACAGCTCTCCTCTTTGATGGTCGCCTGCTGCTGGATGATATGGCGGCCGTGCCCACAGTTCTGGATGGTCCGGCAGCGTAAAATTGTTGTTGTGGCCTAGCAGCAAAGGACGGTCTAGGCCCTGAAGCAGGTGTTGTATCAGTATAAGGGACGGTAGTGATGAACATATTGGCTGAGAATTCAGGAAATTGTGCCCCTTGATGTGGAAAGTTCTACATCATCATGTTGGCTAGAGACTCGTTGAAGTCACGTTGGTACTCCATGTAGCGTTGTTGGCGAAGGTCCATGGCAGCCATCCTTTGTAAAATCTCTGTGTATGGGTCTGCTCCGGCAGTCGGTTCGATAGATGCTGGTGCTTCTGTTGAATATTGTCTTCCGGCGGTGAAGTCGGTGGTGAACTGCTACGATGTTGCCTAAATAGGCTCCGCATGTGTTATCTGTATAACTCGGTGGCAGAAATCTCTTGTCTACCCCTGCCTAGTTGGCGTGTATTCGTCCGTATCTTCAACTGGAACACCTGCATTAATGCACAAGGCAGAGATTAAATAGGGGAAGTACAATGGTTCGCGTTCCTTCTTACCGCATTCATTGATTTCGTGAAGGATGATCTCTCCAATGTTGATGCTTCTCTTCTTGATTATGGACTGGATCAGTGCCAGTCTTTTACGATCCACTATGCTGTTGTGGGAAGTTGGGATAAGTCGTCTTTTGACAAACGTACACCACATCTTGGCCTCAGGTATTAGACTCTGCCGTGTTACTAAACCCTTATGGGCACCGGTTTCCCATGAAGTGTTGCTGTAACAAAGCTCATCCTTTATTTCCTCATAGTCTTGAGTGGTGATACTGTCTACGTAGTCGGCATGATCATCTCGTGTAAGTGTGAGACCATAAAAGTCATTGATGACTTTGGCATCAAGTTGTACAGGTTTGCCTCAGTAGTGGACAAAGAGGGTGTCCTTGCTCGGCCCATGTGCGTAAAATTCTCGTACAATTGTAGCATTTGCTGCTTGAGGCTGTAGACAGAAAGCCTCCCAATCCTGATGCTGAATTTTGTCGAATAAGTATGGTTCAATGCTAAAGTTCATTTCATTGTTCTGCTGAAATCCCTGCTCTTCCCATAGTTGTCGAGCAATGAATGATCGGTTGAATCTTTCAGCAACAGTGACTGGGGCAAATCTTGTGTAGTAAGCCATAGAACTGTTCGTGTAAGGTGGTTTGAGAATTTCTGGACTGAATAGAGATTGTTCTGAAAATTGCACGAAGTAGTGAGAGCAAGATTGTAAAAGTAAGTAAAGATAATAAGAATGCAAGGTAAATAATGTACAACAGTGAATCTGTTTATATAGGCTATAGAAATATGACTGTTAAAATACTAGCCGTTAGGCATTTACTGCCTGGATGCACAGTTACTACTGCGGCGAATTTCTCGGCAATAGCCGTTACACTGTTTCTACCCGTTGGTAATTCTGCGGCTCTAACACAGTGCTGTCGCGGCAGCAGACTTCCTGTTGTGGAAAACTTTTCCTGCATTCACACTTTATTAGAAATTAAAATCACTGAATCTAAAATACTAAATAAAAAGTACTGATCATAATGTAAAATAATAAAATACTGGAAAAATACTTAAGAATAAAAATGCTGAAAATAATACTATATATACTAATACTAATATAATAAAAGGTGAAGGGAAGAGATTAGGTTACTTGTGGAGTGTATGTGAATGCATCTCTCATCTCTTTCTGGCCCGTGGCTGTCTGCATGAGTTGGTCAGTCCCTTCGGTGCATTCGGTTTCTCCTTTGGGTTTTATTCTTTTACCGAATAATCTACCGAGCATGCTGCCTAGGCAGGATATTTTAGTCCCCTTATAGGCGTATGGAGAGCCTTACATTCTGCTAGAGCGTTTGAATTTGGCAGGTTGTGGAAGGCGTTCAAATTAATTTTTTGATCATTTATTCGTATTGTGAGCTCGCCATTCTCCACATCAATGATAGTGTATCCAGTAGCAAGAAAAGGTCGAACCAATATGATCGGTGCATTATCGTCAACTTCACAGTCAAGGACAAGAAAGTCAGCAAGAAAGATAAACTTGTTAACTTTCACTAGAATATCCTCGATTTTGCCTTCAGGATGCACGTAAGACCGATCCACAAGTTGGAGTAGTACTATTATTGGTTTCGCCCGTCTAATTCCGAGTTTCTGAAAAAAATGATTTGGGCATTAAGTTGATGCTTGCTCCCAAGTCGCATATGGCCTTTCCTTTATAACCATCTCCAATCGCACAAGGAATTGTGAAGCAGACAGGATCTTTTAGTTTGGGTGGCATGCGATTATGTAGCATTGCCATGCAGCCTTCAGTAGCTACCACCGTTTCAAATTCTCCTAGCCTTCGTCGTTTGGACACTATATCCTTTAAAAACTTGGCATAGTTGGGCATTTGTTCAATCGCCTCAACTAGGGGAAAGTTAATATGGACTTGTTTCAAGATATCTAGGAACTTCTGAAATTGGTGGTCTTGTTTTTGCTTCTTTAGCCTCTATAGAAAAGCAGGTGGTGGTCTGATGTCCTCCAAGTTTCCTTGGATATTGAGTTTTATACCTGGGTGAATTTTTCTGCAGCTGCCTCGGTGGGTGGTTCTGATACTGTTGGTTCTGTTGTCGTGGTAGAGCTTTCGGCAGGGTCTTGCTCAGCCTCTGAGTCCTCATGTGGTTGTTGTTCTGGTTGGACTCTTTCAATTGAGATTCCCTCTTTATTTTTTAGTTGTAGGTCACTTCTGGTGGTGATTACTTTACATTGCTCGTGGCCTAATACCTTAGCAACTTTAGTATTGCTAGGTAAACCTCCAGGTGGTCGAGTATTTTGGCGTTGGGCAAATTGACCAACCTAGGTTTCTAGGGATTTTATTGCAGCCTCCTGGTTCTGCAGTCTCATCTCTGTTCTGTTCATGAAGTCATTAGTACGCTTCATGAAGCGGCTATTCTCCATCATGTAGGCATCAGTCTTTAACATGAAAGCTGTGAGAGAATCGGCTAGTGCATTCAGAGACTGTTGCTGTTGTACCTGCTGCTGCGGCATGGGCTGCTGAGTGTTCTGCTGCGGCAGGTTCTGGTTCTGATGCTGAAATCCAGGGGCTTGGGTAGTTGGATTCAAGGCATTGTTAGGGTTACTCCAAGAGAAGTTCGGATGCCTTTTCCAAGATGGGTTATAATTGTTGGACATCATTAGATTGTTTCTGTTATAATTTCCAACATATAGGCTTGTCTCCTCATCTAACATATAATCTAATGAATTGACTGCCTTAACCTCATGTATACTCCTTTGGTTTTGCATATTCTGAACCATCTTGGTTAGAGAAGCCAATTGTGTTGCCACCGAACTTGATGTGTCTAATTCATGAGCTGTGACATGACATCTCATTCCTCCTTGCCTCGATGTGGGAAATTGAAAATCGTTCCTTGCGAGTTTGTTCAGAATTTCAATAGCTTCCGCGGGTGCTCTATCTAAAAGTATCCCATTTGCGGAAGCGTCTAGCATTATCCTTGTGGAAGAATTAGTAGCATTGTAGAACATGGAAACTTGCGTCCACAAGGGAAAATCATGTAAGGGGCATTTGTTTAATAGTTCTCTGTAATGTTCTCATGCCTCATACATCGGTTCATCTTCATCTTGTCGGAATGATGTAATTTCATTACAAATGCGGTCATAAAGATTTGTTAGATTGAACCTCGTAACGAATTCTCGGCAAAGTTCTTCCCAAGATCCAATTGATCCTGCTGGGATTCCATTCAGCCAAGTCTTCACCCTATCTCTCAGTGAATAGGGGAACAGTTTTAAGCGCAAAATATCCTCATGGACTCCTTGAATCTTAAAAGAGTTGCACACTTCCATGAAGGATTTAAGATGTTGCCTTGCATCTTCGGTAGCAGACCCACCAAACTGTCTAATTGTATTCAATATGTTGAACATCACTGGTTAAGCTCAAAATGAGTTGCTTCGATCTCCGGGGTAACTACACCAGGGTTAAGTCCATTCAGATCCTTCACTAAATAATCTCTAACAGTTGGCTGCCTCGGCAATAGATGCGGTATTGGCTGTTGTTGCATTGCTGGCGGTAGGACATTATGATCAACAGGTCCTCTAGCTGGATTGTCCATAGTTTGGAACAGATTTTGTCTTAGATTATGTCTTGTACGTTCCATCTCTGGATCCAACTCGTACAATGGTCTACTCGGATTTGCCCTGGTCATAAACCAAATAAATAAAAATTAATAAAAACTAAAATAAAATAAAACTAAAGTTAAAGTTAGATAACTAATAATTAAAAAGCAAGAAAATTAAAAAAAAAAAATTCAGTTGCCAATCCCCGGCAACGGCGCCAAAAACTTGATAGGCGTGGTATAAGCGCTATTTTGAGTGCAAGTGTACACATCGTCAAGTAATAAAATGATAAGTATATCGTGTATCGTCTTCACAGGGATTGGTATACTTAATATGTCTTCCTTCGTTCCCTTGCTCCTGAGAATAAAATAAAAACACAAATAAGATGGTTTGTTTTATCTAACTAACTAAGTAAATAATAAAACATAAAATAAAGAGTTGAGAACGATTATAGAGAAAGCGGGTAGGATCCAGTTGTGTCAATTAGTGGATTCAATTGATCTTCTTCTTGTCTGATGCAACCGCATAATACTGCTTCGATAATACTGCAGATACTACCACGACAATCTCTTGCTCGTGGGCAGAAGTATCAAAGTTCAGCAAAGTGTCCATAAGTGCCTCCGCTCATGTCTCAATCAAAGTACTATTGATGCTCGGTCCTTGACGATACCTCTCGGTGTAAACCAAGGCTGACCACCAACCAATCCAACACTTCTTTTAGCTGCTGAAACTTTTAACCCATCTCCGAATACCTCCACTGGAGTACAGGCTGAGTTAGTGTCGCCGACACCGTACTTACCCCTTTCGTGAATCTACACCTCTCGATGCTAGATAAATAGATTACTTGCAAACTTCCCTCTCAGGCTTGGATACAAGAACAAGGAATGGCAATAGGATAAGAAAACTCTGATTTTATTGCATAAGAACAAGAATACAAGAATCAATCTCCTCTTACTAATATCAACAACCTTCATCTATCCTTAAGAAATTTAGAACATGTTATCGTTGAAGTACACTTCTTAGGGAGGAAGGGTTTTCTCTACAAATTGGCTCTCCTAGACAATGTGGCCGGCTAGTATATTTATAGTCTTAACCTAGGGCAAACCTTTCCTAAATAGACTTCAACTTGGAGTAGGGAACAAGTCTTCTTCAAGGATTCTGATATTTCCAAGTTTGCCGCCTTCTAGAAAGAGTTTCCCGTTTGGTCTTTGAATTGGCTTTGAGCATGCTAGCCTGGTCCAATTGATGCGTTCTGTCTTCCAGAATATTCTCCATATTTTTATCTTCTGATGTGCCTCCATTATTGGTGCTACCATACTAGATTCTACCGCGGCCGGTCTTCTGCCTCGGTCTCAACATAGCTTTTCTACCGCTTCAGCTCTGGATATTCCTGCATATACAGAAATTGTAATAATATCTGCATTCTCTATAAATATTAACTTTGTATGTGGTGAAAACAGAATATCCAGTATTTGAGCAAAGAGTATATGATTCGGTTCAAGTGGGTGTATAATAGGTGCATAAAGTACCATAAGAAGGGTAGTAAATTACTGCCTTTTAGGCACTCATCAACCTTATTTAATTTTTTGCTTCAACAGAGTACCACAAGATTTTCGCACTCTTATTTGAACATGCCTATTATCAGGGTTCGAACATTGGAGTATTTTTATATTAACAATCATTATCGATTTTATATCCCAACACATCTATTACTAGGCTTCGAACATTGATTTTTTTTGTAATTCTACTTGGTTAAAATTAAAAGCGTTTCTTATCATCGAATATCATCAGATTAGTGATCTTGTTCTACAGAGCAGAGTCTATTAAAGGTAATCATTCTCTTATCGTTATCACAAAATTCACTTGGTCTAAATCGAGCTCACATCTTGCAATTGATATCCAATGATCCACATGGGTAAGAAGAGATGTATACATATATATAAAGGTCATTCATGTTAAGCAAAATGCATTTTCTACTAGAATGAAAGTCATCAAACATAACATATGCGCTTTTAACAAAAGATTTCTGCTACACTCGGGTCAAGGGTAACGGAACTTTTTCATGCATTACTTCAAGATAAGACTCTTAAATACAAAGATGTCCTATTTACATTCAGAACAAAATATGGGTTTTAGTTGGCTCTCAATTCTTGGCTTGGACCCTTCATCCCTACACTAACAAGTCATTCACTCTTGTGCTCATCATTTTGTTATCTCGAATGATGGTTTTTCTTTCACAAACTAGCCTCTATATTTTTTCTTTCAACATTCATCATTTCTCGCTGGGGTGTCTTGATGCCCCCATTTGAAAAGCACAGGTATTTTTTGGATCGTACATAAAAAAGGTGTGGATCTAAGTTTTCCCCCATCAATATAGGCTCTAGGTAAATTCCCTTGTATCAAATGAGGGAATAGAACCAAGACGAGCCCTATCAAAGCCTTGTCTTTTAAGGTCATCACTTCAAGTGGATATGAACAAAATTAAACCAAAAAAGTTAGGTTCTTGGCTCACCTTTTTAGCTTCTATTGGAACTTGCTCTTTTGCTTCGGATATTGTTTTTCCTATGGTAACCTGATATTTTCTTAATTTCCATATGAACTACGGTCGAGAAATTAATCTTCAAACTCAAATCTGTAGTCTTCGAATTCTATTACTCCAAAGTCTAAAAGATTTTATACTTTGCAATTAAAAATGATACACTTGTCAATGGAATGACCCTGAACCCCAACATGGAAGTCACAACGCTCTTCTTTAAACAATTTCAGATAGAGAGACTTGCGTGCTCTAACAAAGCGAGGTGTCACTAGTTGAGCTTTTAGCAACTTGGAAAACATCTCCTAGTAAGTAAAAGGAATGAGAACTAAAGACTCTTCGACTTCTTATGCTTCTCTTGATGACTGGAAATAAGGCTTATCGGTATCAAAGGTTTCCCCTGAATTTGAGGAGGTGACAACTTACTCATAACGGTGGTTAATATGCCCTTAACAACTTCTAGATCTTCAATCTCATCTAGGCTTTCACTCAGCAATTGGGACAATAATAAACTAGAATCATGAATCTTATATATAATCAACTCGGTAAAATACTTCAAGGCGACACCACCTACTTTAAACTGATTGGTGGGAGCTTGCTCTTCGTTGGGTGTTATTTCCCTTTGAGCTTCAGAACTGGGCTTCAAATTCTTATTGGTGCTTCTATCTTCTACTCACACTATAGAGTCTTCTACTAAACTTTTGTCCTTGACTGCAATGACTACCAAACTCATCAACTTATTCATTTTTTTATTAGACTCCTCTTGAAATTCCCTTATGTATGCCCAAATTTCCTCTTGAACATCGACCAAGCATTCCTGAAAACTTTCAAGCTCATCAACTTTAGCCGTTAAATCACTTATAGTTTTTACACTATCTTGGTGAGGGATATTTTTTGGTTCTCTTTTTCTTTTTCTCTAGAATTTTTTTCTTGAATTAGTGATGACATGATGATATGCAATGAATACAAATGATAAACGGGTAAATGTTGTCTTTATGCAAAATGAATGAAAGATAAGGATAATTTTAGTGTAGACAAATACAATATGAAATTCGAAGAGCACAATTGAGTTAACAAATATCATCGTTAAACAACTATTACTAAAGTAAAACCATCTTGATACAGCTACTGAAATGGCTTAAGGGTACCAACATGGATGATGATCCCTCTTGAAGTTCCCATAACCTTCCTCTATTCTTTAAACCATCACCAAGAACAGTGTGAAGCTCATCTATATTCTATGTTGAAAATGAAATTTTTCTTGCAATTTCTTGTATTTGGGCGGTCTATTTTTCAATTCCTGCTCTTGTCTCCAAATTGTATGAGCGTACTGAAGTTGTCTCTCATTCTTGTCGCTTGATCTTCAAGTTGATGGTCCATCTACATTAATTTCTTATATTCTTCGAACTGTTATCCGGAACACCCCGAAGCTTGTTAGCGTTTTCCGTGAGAAATATGAAGCAAGGATAAAAAAATACAAGCTTCTTAAAGAAGTGAAACAAAAGGATAAATGAAAAAAAAATACATAAAGGGTCAAAAGAGCTACATACAACACACGAGTTTCATTGGATCTTGGTTACACTTTGATCCCATCATCTTCGGCTGAACTTTTCAATTTCAGCAAGCCATAATATATTTTTGAGATTTACAATAATCACATAATTTTAGATAGTGTAAAAGGTATACAAAAATTAATCCATCAAGAGATTATATACATTATAATTGTACCTTATTTTTTTAAGAACTAGATCATCATTATTATCATCAATAAATGTCTAACCTTTTTATATTATTAATGGTTGATGATAAAATATATTACAGAAATGGTGGCTTTTTTTAGATTATCTTATTACGAATTTTTATGTAAAAATCTAATTTATTGATATATATTACTAGAATTAAGGTGCTTTGAATCAATGTTTTAAATTCTTTTCGACTTTGAATTAATGTTTTCAATTTTTCATCTAAAAATAAAATATAACCGGTAAAAGAAAAAGGTAATTAAGCAAACATGTCTTAAAACTGTAGTTTTTTTAGCAGCTAGTTATTACTAATTTCAACAATTCCTTGTTGTATTGAATGGCAATCTACAGTCTTTAGTTCAAACTTAAACAAGCAGAACAATAATTATAATAATTAACAATTTAATTATTTTTTAATAATGAAATGAGAATGATTTTTTTACCGTAAAATTATTTATTTCGATTGAATTATTATTTTTTAGTCAAATACTAAAGATATTTTTATAAAATAAAATCTGTGAAATAAACCCTAATATTACAGACCTAGTTTTGTTCGGGGGATTGTCTGATACCGGTGGCTATATCCTTTTCCCACATGACCACGTGGATCCCTTAATTATTTGAATTTTTCTCAGCAAAATCAGTAAACTCTTTTTCATTCCGATGCTACTAAAAATCTGTGTAATTTCTTAGCTGATCTAATCGACTTCCTGAATCTCTCTCTTAATTTATTTATTTATTTTTTTAATTGTAAATCACTTTGTTTCGTCCCAATCACTCAGTTCCTCGGTTCCCTGTTTCCATGGAGATCTAGGGTTTCCAATTGTTTCCCTGCTCAAAATCGAAGTTCCTCATTCACATTTTTCAATTACTTACTAAAAGAATAAGTTTCTCAGCTCAGATACGCTGGTTTTATTTATTAAAATCTGATTACTTTGATCTGTGCGAAAACTTCGTGTTTGGTTATGCGAGGAAAAGAAAATGGAGGCAGTTGCTGTTGGCGATATAACGTGTTTGGATCCGGAGCTATTGCAGCTCCAGGAGATGTCTCCGTTTGTGCTCAAATCCTATCCTGAATTCACGCAAAAGCTTTTCGAACAGTGGCTTTCGCTTCCCGATGCTCACAAGCTGGTACTTCTCCTTATCTAATTTCGAATCTTTGCAGCGTTTGATTTGTTTTCTTTATACCTTGAGTTGAAAATGATTATTAGTAATTGGCTTTGCATTTTTTAGTCAGTTCCTTGCTCGATTATTTGGTGGTAAAATATTTTTAAAAAAGAAACTTAATTTGAGCGTATAATATTAAAAATATTTGATGACATATTATTTTGATTCTTCATGATTTATTTAGTTCATTGTAGATATTCATGTGAACCTTATTTGAAGAATAAATTTATGTAGCTTTGGGGAACCTGATTTTAGAATTTGGATTTAAAAGATCTGTAATTTGAGCGATAAAATAGAAATATAACATTTATGATTATTTCTCAAATTTATGGATTTGTTAGATATCTATATAGTAGTGACTTTGGAATTACTAATTTGTTTTTGGATTTGATTATATTGAATCTTAATTGTCTATCTAATTTCCAAACGGAAAGTTAGGTAATTTAGTGGATTAAATTGATGTGAAAGGAATATTTGACCTCCGATTGTTGATTTCCCATATATATATTTGTTCATTAGTTTTATGTGCAAATTCGTTATTCGTTGGAAGCTTAGCAGTTGTAACAATATTCTAGGATAGCTTTTTGTATATTCTTGAATGAGATAGTCTCGTTTGGATTTATATATGGAATGTTTACCCTGTCTTTGAAGCAAAATATTTGAGTTCATGTGATTTATTAAAATGTCATCTGAGCCTATGAGTGGAGTTGATTTTTGTTTAATTTTTTTACTTTGCTAGGTGACATCTTTGGTTAATGATGCAAAGGCATGTAATCCCTTGAATTTTACTGGAAATGTTTCCTCTGGAAGCACATCAACAAGCAATGCTCTGCCTTCCTTGTTTCCTGCTGGCAGTGCTCCTCCCCTTTCACCAAGAAGTGTATCTGGTTCCCCTCGTATAACAAAACAAAGGGCTGGTCCTTCAAACCTAGGTTCTCCACTGATAGTAGTTAGTGAGCCTGTGAAAGAGTTCATACCTCAGGTTTGGATCTTGTTTATTTGATATTATAGTTTTCTTTTCTCAGTTTCTTGGTTTTGTTTTATCTGCTGTATTTTTCTTTCTATTCCGAGATCAGCTATAACTTGTTATATTTGTACTTGAGAACACCTCCAGTTTTACTTCAAAAACGGCCGTCCGCCTCCAAATGATCTAAAAGAACAATGCAAGCTTCGAATCAATCAATTTTTCTATGGACATCCGGATGGGCTGCAGCTGCTTGGTAAGATAGATTCATGTGTGCTTTAACACGTATTTCTGGAACTCGTCTTATATTCTTTGTTTACATTCTATATGTTTCAGAATTCAAATTAGTGACCAAAGAAATCTGCAAACTGCCTTCATTTTTCTCCTCATCACTTTTCAGAAAAATTGATGTTAATAGCACTGGTGTGGTTATAAGGTATAGTTTCTTGTTCATAGAAGTGGACCAGCTATACTTATATCTCAGATCCATCATATTCTTTTAACTATAAGATATTTACTTAAAAATTATGAGAATTTGGTGCTCTCCATGTTTGGCCTCGTAAGAGTACTATGTGCTATAAATTTAAAGTTTGCTAGCAATGATAAATAGGTGAAGATGTTAATTTAGAATCTGACCCTATTCCGGTATCACTTCTCCTTGTAATTGTTTTTCAGCTGTGATATCAATTTCTTCTTTTGTATTGTAGCTTTTACTAATTTTTTCTCTAAATGCTTGCAGAGATGCATTTATTGATTATTGGATCAATGGCAACATGCTGACCATGGATATAGCAACCCAAGTATATACAATATTAAAGCAACCATATCTCAAATACCTCACTCAGGTTGTTATGCATTTTTGAGAGCTTAAATCAATAGCAATATTTGGTGAGAGTCTAATAGTATATATGTTTAGGCTTAATTTTGTAGAAAATCAACTTCCATCTTTATAGAAAAATAAAAGAATATAGAAAAAAGAAAAGAAATTTAAGTTTTTTGTGAAAAGGAACAAAAAAACATAATTGATTTTCTGTTGTTGAATGAATGAATTTGTTTGCACAAACTAATGCCTTTTTATAGGCTTTAAAATAGGACTTTGAATAGGATTAGAAGTCTTAATTAATTTAAACTTTTAATCCTATTAACTCAAGACTTTTAATTCTACTAAAATTATCTCTAAGTAATAGATCCTAACTCAAATTTCTATAGACTTATATATATAATTTTACACCCCCTTCAAGTTGGAGAGTATATATTGTATATTCCCAACTTGAATAGAAACTTGTCAAAAGAAGCTTTTGGTAATGTTTTTGTAAACACATCTGCCACTTGTTTTTCTATAGGAATAAAGGATAAAAAAGATATCCCATTAGTAATCTTTTCTGAGATAAAATGTCTATCAATCTTCACATGTTTCGTCCTATCATGATGAACTGGATTTCGAGCAATTTGTATAGCAGA
Source organism: Abelmoschus esculentus (assembly GCA_035048815.1). NCBI lineage: Eukaryota > Viridiplantae > Streptophyta > Magnoliopsida > Malvales > Malvaceae > Abelmoschus > Abelmoschus esculentus. The sequence continues at coordinate 18,438,404 of JAUCBN010000003.1, forward strand.
CTGATTATCACAAAAAATCTCAAACTTTTCCTCTTGATTCACATCTAGCTCTTTCAATAGCTTTAATAACTAAATTTTTTCACACATTCCCAATGCTAAAGCCCTATATTCTGTCTCAGCACTGCTTGTAGATACAACTATTTGTTTCTTACATCTCCAAGTTACTAGATTTTCCCAAACAAAGGAACAATAACCACTAGTTGTTCTTCCTTTTGTCAGTTTGCTTGCCTAGCTTGAATTTGAAAAAATCTGAACAGTATTTTCTTGTCTTTTTAAATAACACTCTATGCCCTGGTGTCCCTTTTAAATATCTCAAAACTCTAATTGTAGCTTCCATGTGATCTTTCCTTGGATCAGTCATGTGTTGATTGGTAACATTAATTAGAAAGACAATATCTGATCTGATTAATGATAAATAAATCAACTTTTCCACTAACTTTAGAAATTTACCCTTATCAACTTTATGACTTGAGTCATCTTTACTAAATTTTAATCCTGCTTTCATGGGAGTATCAACTGGTTTGCATTCTAGCATCCTATTTCATTAAGTAAATCAAGAACATACTTTCTTTGAGTTATTACTAAACCTTTGCTCGACCTAGCAACCTCCATGCCTAGAAAGTATCTGAGTTTTCTTAGGTTTTTTGTTTTAAACTCTGTATTTAATATCTTTTTCAAGTGACTTATATCTTCCTCATCATCACTTGTCAGAATTATGTTGTCCACGTACACTATTAAAATAACCCTTTTATTGTTAGAGGTTATCTTAATGAAGAGTGTGTGATCTGCTAAGGATTGTTTGTATCCAGCTTTCAGAATCACCTTAGTGAATTAATGTAAAAGGTTGAGAAGGTTTGTAGAGATTTGGTAAATAAGATGTTTTTGTCTGTTTAGCAAGAGGACATATATGGCATTAAAAGAACTTAGATTTTTATTAAGAAACAATTTAGGAATAATTTAGCAAGATAATGGAAATTATGATGCCCTAACCTAAAATGTCATAACATAATATTATCAATTTGTCCTAAAGAAGTAAAAGAGCAAGAAGTCTTTGGTATGGTAGATGGTTGATTACCGAGAAGGACATAAAATCCATTATGTAAGCTAGCATTGTCAAGCATTTTTCTCAAATTCATTACCTGTAAAAAACAACCAGATTCAGTAAATTGTAATGAGCACTTCAAATTCTTAGAGAGTTTACTAACAGAGATAAGATTGCAGGCAAGGTTAGGCACAAACAGAACATCTTCAAGCAACAAGTTATCGTTAACGAAGACCGAGCCACTTCCTTTGATATGAGATAAGGAGCCATCGAATGTTTTAATAAAACTTGTAGAAGTTGAATCTAAAAAATTAAGGAATAATTTTCTGTTACCTGTCATGCGATCAGATGCTCCAGAGTCAATGATCCATGTTGATGCACCTTTAGAAGAAAAAAATGCATTAGGGGAACAAATATTTTGTATGCCTTTATCCTTCACGAGAGTTAAATTTATTTCACAGGTTACTGTCTAACCTGGAATTGCTTGAAAAAACTCCAATCCAACCGTCTGTTTTGCTATGGGTAACATCTCAGATGTTGTCGAAAGGAATTTTATTACGAATTCAGAGTAGGATCGATATTAGACTAATACCACGTAGAAAATCAACTTTCAACTTTATGAAAAAATAAAAGAATATAGAAAAAAAAAGAAAATTTAAGCTTTTTGTGAAAAGGAACAAAAAAACATAATTGATTTTCTGTTGTTGAATGAATAAATTTGTTGCACAAGCTAATGCCTTTTTATAGGCTTTAGAATAGGACTTTGAATAGGATTAAAAGTTTAATTAATTTATATTTTTAATCTTATTAACTTAAGACTTTTAATTCTACTAAAATTATTTCTAAGTAATAGATCCTAACTCAAATTCCTATAGACTTACATATATATAATTTTACAAATTTCTTCTATACTTTCTAATTTGTCAGGATGATTTCAAACCAATGCTCCGAGAACTATTAGCAACTCATCCAGGGTTGGAATTCTTACAGAGTACACCTGAGTTTCAGGAAAGATATGGTTTGTTATTTATCTGTTTGACACCTTTGGCTGTTTTATCATTTTAATTTTTATTTATGAGTGCTTTTCTACTTTTGTCGATATTTTCCCCTCCTTTTACAATATCTAAGGTATTTGAACATTGTGGAATTGCTTCCAAAATAACTCGTACACAAAATGATGGAACCACTAAGATCTAAACTTGCTGTAGAACAAATTTTTTTATAATTTTATTCATAGGGAAAATAGGTATTATATACAAGAAGTAACTTAGTATTTTAGGTAACCCTAGACCTAATATTTTTATAATTTTATTCATAGGGAAAATAGGTATTATATACAAGAAGTAACTTAGTATTTTAGGTAACCCTAGACCTAATATTTTATTAAAGTTTACTTCTCATAAGTACAAACTATACTTCCATACTTAACCTAGACCTAATATTTTATTAAAGTAACTAAGTGTCCCTAAAACTGTTAGCGAGGCACTGTCCATCCAGAGCAGTCATATCTTCAAGTATAGTCGCACGCCATCTAGGATGGATAGTGCCTCGCTAACAGTTTTAGGGACACTAATAGTATCGAGAGATGATACAAAAGCACGAGAAGAAGAAAACAAATAATTGAAGGAAGCAACAGAAGAAATAGGAGGTGAATCTGATGACGAAGAAATTGGTTCCTCAGGACATGAATTTAAAACATGTTGAATGGGATCAAAAGAAGGTGGTAGTGGTCGACGGGTGTAGACGTTTTTAATGTGGGGTTTTACAGAGGAAGGAAAAATCAAGGAAGATAAGGACAACTTCAAAGGTGAGAAAACTTGATAAAAATAAGGGTTAATTATTGCGGAAGTTACCTATGTTTGAGCGCAGTACAAAGTTAGTCACCCATTTTGAAAATGAATCAGTAAAATCACGTATGTTTCCGGGGTGTAAATATTTAATCATTCCGACGTTAGAGACTGTTAATGGGTAATAGAAAGATGATTCAGTGAATTAAAAAATAATATTTTTTCCACGTGGGCTGCTTACGTGACTCCTTTCCTCATCATCTTCATGTTAACACGAAATGGGAAGAAAACCACCTTTAGTTTTCATTCTTCAATGGCGGGCATAATATACGAGCTCTTAGCCTCTTCCATGCTTCTTTCTCTGGGTCTTTACATCTCATTTGTACTGCCCGTAACTTCCTTAAATCCCCTCAAAACTACTCCGTCAAGCCATTTTACCCTTTTTCTTTTTCACCCAATCTACGTTTCAAACACATCCCTCTGTGTCTTTTCATGCTCTGCCTTTTCATAGGTTTTCTCCACCAATCTTTCACCTCATCTGAGCCTGATCCTCTCGTGAAAGGCCGCACTCCCGTTTACCACTTAATTACCCTCAACTTCGACGTTGTTCTGTTCCTCTTCTTTGTTGTTTTCCTTTCGTTTGTGATCTTCGAAACCACGTCGCTTCTTCCTCCATTACTCTACTTCTGATTCTGTTGCGTCCGCTCAGACGTCTGATCTCCAGGCGAAATGTGATTCTGTTTCGTCCCGTATCTCGGCTTCGGCTTTCTTGATGTGTTTGATTCTGGCTTGTCAACCCAAACTCTTTGTGGCCGAGGTGGGTCTAGGGGCGACGATTTGCTTGCAGGGGCTTTGGGTGTTGCAAATCGGGTTTTTCCTTTACGTCAATGCGTTTATACTCGAAGGGTGTCACAAGCTGCTGGATGTTGTGAGTGGGGTTGAGGGATCCACCAAGTGCGAACTTGACGAGTCGCGGCTCAGGGATATGGCGGTTCTGGATCTCGTGTTCGTTGTCTATGTTATGTTTGTTGTCATCACTGTGATGGTCATTTACGCTCTTGTAGCCAAGACTGTTGGGACGAAGAGACTGGGATCATATGATGCCTTACCTGCCACTGCTGATAATAATCATATTCAGGTGAAGGCTTTGTCTAGCACCCAAGCTTGATCCATTTTTTATTTTTCTAACTCTCGGCTCTCTTTTTTTTCTTTCTCCCTTTTAATGAATTGTCAATTTGATTCTTGTTGTTGTTGGCATTCATTTCAAGGATGATTAAGTATATCGAACTTTTGAACTATGTAATTTGTGGCCATTTTTTGTGTATACAAGGTATTTTCATATTTTTCTACTCTATGAGCTTGTTGTTAGACATTTTCACTTTATGTCAAATATGAAGAAGATGATGAGGAAGGCAGCCACGTAAGCATCCAACGTGGAAAATAATATTATTTTTTAATTTGCCAGATCATCTTTTTTTTTACTCATTAACGGTCTCTAACGTCGGAGTGACCAAATATTTACACCCCGGAAATATAGGTAACTTTACTGATTCATTTTCAAAATGGGTGACTAACTTTGTACTGCGCTTAAATATAAGTGACTTCCGCAGTAATTAACCCTAAAAATAATTAATCTTCGTAGTCCTAAGCAATAAATCTTGAAGAAAACGGAAATGAGTTTTGTTCCAAAAAAAACATCAACAGACACAAGATACTTACTCATACTTTGACAGTAACAACGATACTCTTTTTGTCCACGAGAATACCCCAAATTACACATTTCAAAGACTTAAGATCAAATTTGATAATTTGAGGACAAACATCCTAAACGAAACAAGGACATTAAAATTTTTTGGGGGTTGTAAGAAATAAATTTTTAGACGAGAAAAGTGTAAGGAAATGAATATTACCCAATAAAACAAAAGAAGGTATGCGGTTGATCAAAAAACAAGCCGTGAAGATTGCATCAACCCAAAACATTTTGGAACTTGCATATGAAATAGTAAAGCCTGAGCAGTTTCAGGGAGATGTCTATTTCTTTGCGTTCAACAATACCATTTTGAGAAGGGGTATCAACATAAGAAGTTTAACTGAGAATACCGTATTCAAGCATATATTTCTAAAAAATGACCCAAAGCATACTCTTTGACATTATCACTTCTTAAATTTTAGACAAACTTACCAATTGGGTACGAATCTCAATATAAAAAAAAAAGAGAAATGAGTAAATACTTCAGAACGAGATTTCATTAAATAAAACCAAGTCATTCGAGAATAATCATCAACAAAGATAACAAAATAACGAAAACTTGGTTTAGAAGTAACAGGACTAGGACCCCAAACATCAGAGTGAACCAATTCGAATGGATCAGAAGCTCTTTATTGACTTTAGGACTGGAGCTAAGACGATGATGCTTAACAAAATGACAAGACTCGCAATCTAACGTATTTGAACTAGAAAACTGAGGACAATGTTTCTTGAAAGAAGGTAAGAAGGGATAACCCAATCAACAATATTCTTCAAAAGGCTCGACACTGCTAGTGCAAGCAACAAGTTTTAGAGTATGAGTGTCAGAAATTATAAAGACTATCAGACTCATGCTTTTTACCAATAATCTTCGTCAAAAGATCTTGAAACACACAATAACCAGAAAAAATGAAACACAATAATAAAGGGTACGAATAAGTTTACTAACGGACATCAGGTTAAAGGATAAATGCGTCAAGCTCAAAACAGAGGACAAAGTAAGAGATACAGCTGGATACAAAGTTTCAGAGCCAATAACACAAGTGATGGAATCATCGTCTAAAATAACAGTATTGATGGAAGGGTGGTTGTAAAATTAGAAAGAAGATTTGGGTTACATGTCATGTGGTCTGTGGCCCTAGAATCAAATACCCATTTTGAAGATGTGGAAACAAGATATGTATTGAGTGTACCTGTACCTAACACAACAAGGGCATAACCAGGATCAGAAGGATGTTTTATTGTGTCTCGAAGGTGAAGAAGCTTGGCATACTCATCCACAGATAGCGTAATGATCGATGAAGAAATGTCTATACTAAAAGCAATATGAGCAGACAAAATTTTCTTAAACTACAGTTTCTGACAATCACGTTTAGTATGTCTCGGTTTGTGATAGTAATGACAGATAATAGTGTCGTGGTCCTGACTACGAGGTTCAACATGTGGATCAATTTTGTTGTGCCCAAATCCAAATGAACGATTAGGACCATCAGTCTTGAAATTTTGTTTACTAGAGTCAGAATGAGGAGCATGACTTATTAGAACACTACTCTGTAGTAGAGATGGAGAGGACAAAGAATTCTCAATATGACGTACCTTCCGAAAAATGTCATCGAGACTAGAGATTTCGAAACCAGAGAGAATCTGAGATTTGACAGTCTCAAATTCCGGTGGAAGACCATCGAGAAACTCATAATTGCCATTTGTTCCCGCTGACTTCGTTGAACATCGATATCAGAACTAAACTAAAGCAACATATTAAGTTCATATATTTTCTTAAAATTCATAAAATAACTGGTTAAAGTCTGATCTTCTGTCAACCCTGTAAAAATTTTGACACACATCATAAATACATGAAAAATTCTCTTTTTCGGAATATAGAAATTGCAAATAGTTCATCAATTGTTTCACCATTCGGCAGTGATTAACCAAATGTACTACCAAACCGTGAATAAGATTCTGAATTTATATATAAAGACGAGCATCTTCATGTATCCATGGAAGACGAGATTCATTCGTTGGAGGGTAGTCAAGTGCTTGTTTATAGAAAGTTGTAACAGATACAACTCAATTCTATAATTCCAACCAATAAAATAAACCTATTTAATTTATGATCAATAATTTTAGAGGTAACCAGAACAATATTAGATAAAATATTCATCTTCTTGTCGGCCATAATACCAGATAACCAAAGACCCCAACACACACAAAATAGCCCCAAATAGAAAACCCTAACAGTACCAAGAAAAGAAACAAAATACCCAACCCAAAACAGTCCGTAAGCACGACCGGCGACAAGGATGTGGTCGGAAAAGGTAAGCAACAACGGTGGAAGAAACGATGCCGGAAAGGGGCTACCATGCACTCTCATGCGCCGGTGTGTGACAGAGTCGTCGAAGCTTGCGGCGCGTGAATCTCACGTGCGGGAGTCCGGTGACAAAACCCTCCAGATCGGTTGGCAGCGCTCCTCTTGGTATCAGTAGTGTCAACAGAAAAGACTTCGAAAGTGGCCGGGTAAGAACGCCCAAAAACGTGAAAACAATAAATTTATGTCGAATAGTTGTCCAAAAATTTTTTTAAGAAAAAAAACTAGACAACTGATACCATGTAAAACAATTTTTTTTAAATTTTATTCTTAGGAAAAATAGGTATTATATACAAGAATTTGTGGGTAATAGATAATGCTTGAATCCCACATTCATAATAAATGCCCTTAGGTATCTATTAAGGCATCCCTACACTTATTGAGTGATAGAGAACAAGGGAGTTCCTCGCGCACCTCCACCAGCTCAGCTTGGCCCGGTTCGTGATCGTGGTCGTGGTAACACGTGTCTTTGACACGTCCACGCGCGTACAATCCTTTTAGAGAAAATCAATAATTTTTTTTTCTTTTAATAAAATGCGAGTTTTTTTTATTCTGCAGTCACTATGCTTTTATAGGCTGTATGAGAGTAGTTCGGTTGATTTAAAATTCTCTTTTAATTTTAAAATACTTAACCAAATAGATTTAATAACAAAATATTCGAGATTTAAATGAATATTTTCGGTTATCAAATCTATTTTTGGATAAATATTAATAGATATATCCGAGATTTGAATGGATTTTATCTGTTATATTTGGATTATCTTAAATTTAAATTAATTAAATTTGAATTTTAAATCAAATAAAATTTAATTTTCGTATGATATTGCCCCCACGTCCAACCCATAAATAAGAGGCTTTTCTCTCAGTTTTATTTATCTCATTCAGAATTTGTTCTGCTTCTTTGAGAGAGTTTGAGAGCATTCCTTGAAAAGCTTCTGATAGCTTTTGTTCGACTCCGGTTCCGATGACCACTACCGTTTCAGTCCACTCCAAACTTTGGGTGTACACTGTTTGGAGCGACTGTGCTAACCTTCGGGGATAACCGCCTAAAGTTGCGAGTATACACATCGTGGCGGATTGTTTATAAGGCAATAGCCTCCATACCACAACACGGTCCAATTATTTATCAATTCGTTCATTTTATTTTTTCCTGTAATGCTAATGTCCTGTTTTGTTGTATATCAGTTGCAACAGAATTAACTTAGTATTCTAGGTAACCCTAGGTATGATATTCTACAAAAATTTACTTTCCATAAATACAGGACAAAATATATTCCATACTCATGTGGTTCACCTTGGTTCATTCGTGAAGTAGTTTTGTCTCCAATATGTTTGATCATTTATAATGTCATGTTAAAAACTATTAATAAAATGAAAATAGCATATTAATAAAGCAGGAACGCAAACTTGTTCTTGATGAGCTAGTGTTGAAATTTGTTCCTCTTGATGGAAGAATAAGGTGCATAGAAGCCAGGATTCACATTCTTGTTTAGCTTGCTGGTCACTTATCCTTGGTAAAGATTGGCAGTGTACTTCTCATTCTAATCTTTAGTTTCAATGGCCATGCTTCCATTTTCTAAAATGTGTAGGTTTAAGATGATGAATTTGCACAAGTTGTTCTAATAATTCATCTGTTTTTTAGTTTAATCCGGAGTAATCTTATATTGTTCTGATTATATTTGGGCCTGATTATGGACAATTAACAAGCATATGAGAGCGTTGCCATGGAAATGTATTGTATATATTGTGACTCAAAGTGAAACTAAAATATCTTACACCAATTCATGCATTAAAGCTGAAAGAGTATCTGTCTTAGCATTCCGCTCTCTCTCCCATCATATATGCTGTTTACTATTGCTCAAACAGTTAGCATAAACTACTACTGTGTTTTTCAATTGTTTGCAAGTCTAGATTGCTTCAATTGCTGCCAAATATGTTGTACATTTTTTCTGGTGTTGCTTGTTAACATAACGTTTGTTCCGCATGGTCAGCTGAAACTGTAATATACAGAATATTTTACTACATAAATAGATCTCAGAATGGTCACCTCACTCTTAGGGAGTTGAAACGTGGAAACTTGATTGATGCCATGCTACATGCTGATGAGGAAGAGGACATTAATAAAGTTTTGAGGTAGGGACTTGGCTTGGAATAAGTTTATATAATTGCTTTTTGATGCATTCTTAATACATTCTGTTTGATACTGATTATTTTCACATTTCAATCTTTTTCTCTTCTTCTATACTATATTTACAGGTACTTTTCATATGAGCACTTCTATGTGATATACTGCAAGTTTTGGGAGCTGGATACAGATCATGATTTCTTGATTGACAAGGAGAACCTTATCAGATATAGTAACCATGCGCTCACTTACCGGATTGTTGATAGGATATTTTCTCAGGTTTGTCTTGAATCAGATGTCATTTTCGTTCCTTGGTCCAAACCACATTCTATATGCAGAAGAAGCTTTTCATTTAATTTAACTTTTTTCCATTCCATTTCTTTTTCTATCACTTTTCCTGTTTCATTGATTGACTTAATTTATTCACAAGTTTGGAACTTGCACTCATGTTATGCTTCCTTACCTCTTTAGGTTCCAAGAAAGTTTACCATTAAGTTTGAAGGAAAGATGGGGTATGAAGATTTTGTTTACTTTATCCTTGCAGAGGAGGACAAGTTGTCCGAGCCTAGTCTTGAGTACTGGTATGTTTGTGCTCTTTCTCTGTAGAGTCTAGGGTATTATGTTGAATTTTTTTTCATGGATTATCAATTTTGAAGTTTATCTTCTTAGCGTTTGAAGTAAATATACCTCTACTTATCGTAGAAATTCACTAGTTTGAAAAGTCCCCAAAAATATTTGAAATGGTTATTTTTCACATTCCTTGCCAAAAATACCGACACTATTGTCTGAAGGTACTGATTGGGAAATTGATCTTGCTCAAAGAAAATTTTAACTGATGTGTATGATTCGTTAGCATCTTTATAAATATTCCTTGGTTTTCTGCTGCTCCTGTCTGAGGGTGAGAAAAAGCAATGTGTTTTGAAAGGGTGGAGGTTTTGGATGATCACATTAAGATTGGTGTTCCAAGTATTAATTATTACTGGCTAATTTTTCCAATGTGTTTTTTTTTCCTTTTGTAGGTTCAAGTGTATAGATTTGGATGGCAATGGAATTCTAACACGTAATGAAATGCAATTCTTTTATGAGGAGCAGTTGCATCGAATGGAATGCATGGGACAGGAAGCCGTGCTCTTTGAGGACATCTTATGTCAAATAATTGACATGATTAAACCTGAGGTTCACCGTTTTATCTTGCTCTCTTTTTATTTTCTCGTCTGTAAATGGTGCCTATTAGTTGAAAATGAACCATAATACTGATTTTGTGCTAAAATCTGGTTGTAATTTCAAACTTAGAGATTTCTATTGGTATAATACAAATGTCTATAGAGTAGTTTCTGGCAAATTGAGTTTACTCTCTTCTCATGCTCCTCTAGAAGTAGGTAATTCATGGCTGCTCCGTAATCAGAACATTTAGTGTGATCTAATGAGCTAATTATATTGTACCGTATTTTGGTTTGGGCTTTTAGGGCCCTAGTGGTCATTGCATGCTCCTATAACTATACACTATACACTGTAAATGGAGATGGATTGTTTTACATGTTCAGCAACCGAAGCTTTCTTATTTGCAGGATGAGAGCTATGTTACATTGCGTGACCTGAAAGGTTCTAAACTTTCAGGAAGTGTTTTCAATATCCTTTTTAATCTTAACAAATTCATGGCCTTTGAGACTCGTGATCCATTCCTCATACGTCAGGTAAATGTGATGTTTTAGCTTTAATATTACCATTGCCAGGAACTGGAATCCATCATACTTCTATTCAAGTTTTGGATAACAGCCTTGTTTATATCGGAAATAACAGGAGCGTGAAAACCCTACATTGACAGAGTGGGACCGATTTGCACATAGAGAATATATTAGGCTTTCAATGGAAGACGACGTGGAAGATGCCTCTAATGGAAGCGCAGAAGTTTGGGATGAATCGCATGAGGCTCCCTTCTAAGTTGAATAAGGTAAGCTCGTTCAGTTCACGTTGTGTTATTTTTGTATTGTTTTTGGCTTTTTTCCGAAAAGAAAAAAAGAGAAAATTAGATATATAAAAGAATGTAGTTCCCAATGCGTGCGTGCTGGCTATTTTGCAAGTGTACTAAATCGAAGAATAAAAGCTAAAATGATACCAGAACATTTATAGTTGAGCAACCAAGAAGTTCATGCAAAAATCAACAACAAATGTATGTTCACTACTTATTTTTCTCATAATGTCGTATCTCTACAGGTGCTCAGAGAATGGCTCAACACACTTCTATGTTGGGAGCCACAAAGAGAATGTCGCCTTGATGGGCGAAGAAGATACATTGGAACTCGTTGGAGGAAAGCTTTGGGCCTGGTCTTCTGGGACGTACACTTGGTGCACCTGTGCATGATTTCCAGCCTATGCATCCATGATTTGAAAAACAAAATGATGAATCATGCAATTGGAGCCGGCTGTATCTAAACAATTTTTCATATGAACGAGTTTTGCTGGGAGACTATAATCGAAATCCAGGTATAAGAAATCTCAGAACATTTTAATATCCTTTCTGTTCTTGATTTCTAAGATACGAAACTACGATCTAAGTTCATATTTTCCTCTTCGGTGTCCAGTTGGTTCATTTAGTAGTAATTTAGTGGCATGGTTTGAGTTGTAGGATTATCATGTTAGTTTATGCAAGAATCTTGGTTTGATTGTCTAGCAATTTATTTTAGTTCATCCTTTAGTAGTTTTATGAATGAATGTTGTTGTATTTATCCGGAACCTAAATTTGCAAATCTATGGGTAACCATTGAACTAAGATTCTTCCGGTATGGAAGGAATGTAGCTATTGATATACTGAAATTTTTTAGTATTTGATAATCTGGATACGAACACCATTTGTATTCAACATGGTGTGTTAATCGTGTTTAAATATGTTGTAGCATGCTTGTTTATTATAGTGTTTAAAGTTATTAAGTGTACCCTGTAATGTAGTTCTGTACTAATAGAATCAGTTGGTATAGGGTTTTTTAACGTAAGGTACCTTGAAATGAGGTTAAAAAGAGGTCTAATTAAAATGTTTATAAAAATTATAAGAATTTTTATATCAACTTTTCGGTATGTATTCAAGATTTTTGCATTTTTATAAGAAATTTGGTATATAATAAAATTTTTATATTGTCGAAGATTTTAATTTTTTTTATAAAAGATTTGATATATATCAAAATTCGTAATTGTTTTTAAGAAATTCAGTATATATAAAAATTTTGATGCTAAAATTCTTTAAAAAAATAATAAGAATTTTGGTTATATCTCATTTTAATTTTAAGACGTATTATCCTAAAACTTCGTAGACAAGTAATCTTTGTGAGAAACCATTATTGGTAAAAGATTATCGCTATTTTATGATACAGTTTGTTGGGTGAATGAAAATATATACTTATAAAATTGTATCGATTAGGTGATTACAAATGAAATTTCGGAGTTGCAAAGGAAGTGACGCACCCTTCCTCCACTTTAGGTCGTGGGTTAAGTAATGAGTCGTAAGAACTCTTATTTATAAGTTTAGGTTAATGATGTTTATATTATCTATTTTATGTGAGTTAATTAAAATATTGTACTCTAAAGGTGTGAAGAAAAAAGTTTAAATATTATAAGATTACTAACAATTTTTATAAAAATTTATATTTTTTTATAAAAGAGAAAATATTATTATAGGTTTCGTTAAAATCTTTCTAAATTTAAATTGGAGGAAAAGAGTACCTATAATAATACTCTTGTCCTATAAATATCGTATCTTATTGACTTTTTTTGGGTCAAACTTTTTTAACTTTGACTCTTGATTATTTAAAATTTATTATTAATAAAAATATGAAAAAAATATATTTTAAAAACTTCTAATCGAGTAAATTTTAGATATATAATTTATAAAATTTAATTATTTAAAATATTTAATATAATTATAGTTAAAGTTTAAAATTTTTGAATTTCAAAAAAGTCAATACGAGACATTATTTTTGGGACGGAGGGAGTATTACATAAATAATTCAAAAGATAAACTCAACAACAAAATCATCAAAAAGAATAAAACAAGGATAAACATCAAAAGAACACAACTAGACTTCAAACATCAAGATCTTCGTGCAGAATGTTAAGAACAGTAGCAGGAGGTTGCAGAAAAAGTCGAGCCTCAAAATTATCATAAGAATATAATCTTGCCATCACATCGGCCACTTTGTTACCTTCATGAAACACATGTTTGACATCGACTTGCTCAAAGCTTTGCATAATACTTCAAATTGAATAAAGTAAAGAATTGTCATCCCCTCTCCTATCACTATTTCACAACACACGAACCACTTCGGCATTATCAGATTCAACTATAATAAACTCTGCATTCATGTGTATGGCACAATGTAAACCCTCCCAAACAACCCATAATTCTGAATAAAAAATGGAACACTTTCCAATAAATTTTGAAAATCCCGCAATCCATAGACCATTAGAGTCCTTAATAACACCACCACAAGAAGATTTTTCATCAGACGAGTTTCGTGCACCATCTACATCAATCTTTCAAATCTCATAATTCGGTGGAATCAACTTCACAATCGATGGTCTTATGATATGTGTTTGATGATGCACTATCTTTAGACCTTCCAGAGCATGTTGGTACTCGATAACCATACGACGACTACAATCAAGCACACTCTCACGAACAACCTCATCTGGCTCGAATACTTTATGATTACGAGCTAACCACATATTCCAAAGAATAGCTCCAAAGAAAATATCAGAAGCATCACCATAAGCTACAAAATAATTAGGCGAAGCCAAATTAACCTTGATCCATTCAACCAGAGGCATTATGAAAAAAATTGATGCTTGTTTTGTGGAACTAAACTCATCCATATCGCAGTCGCACTTGGACAATATCGAAGAATATGATCAATATCTTTTGTCCCTGTCCCATACACAACATATGTAAAAGAGTCTTTTATATGTCTACGAACTCGCTCTACATTTGTCAAAATGGGTCCCTTGCACAAAAGCCACAAGAAAGTTTTAACTCGCTGAGGAACTTTAAATTTTTGAAGTACACTCCAGATGCTATTAGTACTCTTAATATGATTTTGAGAGAGCAAGGTATACGCAAATTTAACAGTAAACGTTAAATTATCCTCCCATTTTCATGCAGGTTTATCAGAAGGAGTCAAAGGATTTGATAACTTAACAACTGTTATATTGATATATGAGTAAAGATAAAAAAATCAATTGCAGATTAGTTTGTTAATTGTTTTAGTGCGTTAATAAAATATTATAATTTAATTTTTAATATTATTAAGCTATCAATTTAATGATTATTATGCAAACTTCAAGATATGCAAAACTTGTGTTACAAGTCAAACGAATATTGTGCCACAAAGAGAAATTATTAAAAATTTATAAAAAAAAACTAACGAGTAGGGTTTTACTAGGGGTGAACAACGAACTTAGTTCTAAAGGATCCTTGAAGTTGAGACGTTAAACGAAAGTGCTCGTTTTTGCAGGTAAGACATCTTTTATATTAAAATATTATAAATATTATGAAAATAACTAATAAGTATAAATTTATAATAATTTATAGATGCTTAAATTCAAAATATTTGAATCATGTAGATTTTAAAACTATTAAAAAATAATATTTTAATATATTAATAAATTTATATTACTAGCATATATAATTTTAATATTTTATTTAAATTAATAATTAAATTTTAATTGTTTCCTTAATTTGTAATAAAAATATAATATTTTTAAGAATATTTGTTGAATTTATTAATATTTTAATTATAAAATTCCATAGGTGAAGTGGATTTCAATTAATTAAAATTTTAAAATCAATTTCTTTATAATATATAGAAAAATATAATATATTTTGGGACAAACTATGATATATGTAAAGTTAAAGATCTTTTAGGATTTCTTATAATTTTGGGTCAAATAAAAAATTAAAGGAGTTAAATCTCTAATTTATCATTTTATTTTGTATTTCAATAATTTGTTGACTTATTTGTAATGAGAAAATATTTAATTTATCTTATTTGTTTTGTTACTTTTTCTATGTTTTCTATCATATTGGATTTGGAATAAAAAATGAATGACAACACCAACGCTTTTAGAAAAGTGTAAGCCTCCTAACTCCTCCCGATGCTTTAGAGTATCGTTGCACCTACGATGATGGAGGCATTCTTCTACTCACTTCTCTTCGCCCAACGTCTTAGGTGTGCTAGATAAGGTGTCATTTTTTTAAAATTAAGACAACAAAATCGAAATCGGTTTGAACCGGTTTATGCGATTTGATTTAGGTTTACATATTACGTTTGGTTTTATGTTCAGTTTAAAATTCAAAATATGTAATTCGATTCAGTTTTGGATTTTCCATATGAAATTGTTTATTTTATATCAACCCGAATTAAAAAAGGGTTAACTATTGCGTTAGTCACCTTTATTTATCCATGTTATAAATTTAGTCACCAATTTTGAAAAAGGACCAAATTCCTACGATCTTTCTCTTCTTCCTCTACTTCTCCCTGTTTGATTTCTTCCACTTCTCATCAGTGTGAAGTTAGAAAGAAAAAACACAACTTTCTATATCTATTTGTTTATTTCCCAGGAAAATCTTGATTTTTGACACACCTTTGATGTTATTGAATCTCGATTTCTTCCTTTAATGCACCACACCTACTGTCGGATCTAATTTATTTTCAAAGGTTACCAAATGATCTTGTGTCTATAATTTTTTTCTCATCACAATTTTAGCATACCAGACTAATTGTAATGTTTCTGTTTTTATTCATGTTTTATTATAGATTGAGCTCATGAACCTAAATCGATCATCTTAGAAGATAACGAAACCTTAGTCCAATATTATATTTCTTACCTATCTACAATTCAATTTTTCAATAATTTAAGGTAAATAGGATTAAGGTTTTTGATAGAGGCTCGAAAGTCCTTTTGATTCCGCCTTTGTCAGATTGTAATACTTTAGGTTGTCGAACCCACGGAGACTGTGTCAACTTCACTACTTAAAACTACATAATAAGAATAAAAACACAAGTAATTTTTATTGAGTTGAATTAACTAAATTAACTAATAGAAGAACTAAATAACGAAAAGATAAGTATGATAAAAGTGAGGCTAAGTTGAGTGCTTTACAGAGGAGGATCTAGTTGTATTATTTATCCGCTTATCAATGCAATGAGTTGAATTGCCGCCTCGGCGAATCGCGCTGAGGGTCGCACTAAGGGTCGCCGCAGCTGCCTAGGCGGGGTTATGCCTTGACTCGACTTCTTCTAGGTTCTAGACATTCCTCGGAACTGTACTATGAGTCTTAATGAGTGTGTAAGTAGCTGTGTCGAAGCTGATTTTCTAAGTTCTAATCTTTTTCTTAGCTCAAGACTTTCGACTAGCATGAATCAAAGATAAGTTTTTCTCCCTCTATTTTATTTTAATTATCGATTATTTTTCTCTCTTGATTTTTAATTTTTGAAAATCATTGATTATTTGGTGTTTGTGTAGCGATAAAGTGGCTCAATTACCGTGGTTCTTGTTGACAATTCCGAAAAAAAAATTTAACAAGATATTGGTGACAAAATCTACCATATCTTCAACTTAGCTTGGAAAGTCCAGTATGCTTTACTTATTTATCCTGATATAGTGGATAATTATTTGTTCTCAAATTAAGGGACGATTGTTAAAAGTATGGAATTATCATGTATCTAAAATACAATGACATATACCAATAGTATTTGGCATCTATTTAATTTGAGAATTTTTTCTCTTTAGTTATGAAAAATATTTAATTATTTATTTTGATGATGAAAATTTGTGTTTTTAATTATGTTTTAAGTATTTCATGATATTAGAACAAATATTAAACCTTTAATTAATTTATATGTTCTATGTTATGTTGGTTTAATCTGAGTATGTTGGCTGGACATCCCATTCTGCGAGGCTACTAGTCTCAAAGGAGTTTTTTTAAAAGACCTTGTGGACTAGTTTAACAACGCCGCGTATGAGGATTAAATTTTTGTTCCTTGTATGTATTATATATATATTGGTTGATCAATTACTATTTAATAGTATGAATATTATAAAGTTTATATTTGCTTGAAAACAAAAAAAATTTTTGTTGAAAAACTCGACTATAGACTTCTTCTAAGTTCAAGTTAAGAAAATCGTTTTGATCCAAGAATTTTTATAGGAGGCATTCCCTGAAGTGAATGTATTCATGATGCTTATTTTATACAATTATTGGATTTATGTTATTCTTTGAAGTGAATGCAAGCATGATGCTTATTTCATGCGATTATTAGATTTATGTCATTTCCTGAATTGAATACAAGCATGATGTTTATTCCACATGATCATTTAATTTGTTTCATTATTTAAAGTGAATGCAAACATGATAATTCACTATATAGTTAGTGAATAAAACTCTATTATGTGCCAGAGTATCATTAATGAGGATATGTTAGAAAAACATACTACAATTTTCACACATTAATGTTGTCATATAATAACAATATCGAGGAAAAGGTTTTAAATACCTATTAGTCTTCACTTCATTCCCTAAAGTGAATATGATATTTTATAGAGGAAAGAATAATGCGACATTAGTAATTGTGGTCGTGATTGAGGTCATAAAATAGACATGGATAAGATGATTCTTTTGAGAATGCTTATATCCACCATAAGGGGAATTATAAGGATGTAAAGAATGATAGAGATCATATCAAAATCATTATGTTATCAATATGATGATACAAACTATTGGTCACGAACTTGTCAAACGCCGAAATATTATGAATTTTATTCATAATCATGAATGATAAATAAAAGAAATATAAAAAGATTTTCTCTGTGGCAAAATTATGGCATTGTTAATCTAACACAATTGAATATTGTTAATTTTATCATAACCCTTGAAGGGAATAATTCGCCACTTATTTTATTTCTTTTATAACCTCTAAAGAGAATAATTAATATTTTATTTATTTTGTTTTATGTTAATTTATTTTTATTTACTATTTATTTATGTTAATTTATTTTATATATTATTTATTTATTTATGCTTTATGTTAATTTTTCCTTTGAAGAATATGATTATTTCTAGAATAAAATATAATATAAATCATTACGATTTATGCTTAGTAGAAAGTGTAAATACAAATACTAAAGCATAAAAAATATTTTCCATTTAAATATAAGGAAAAATGTGAGTATTATATCTCAAAGTAATGAAATATCAATGCTTCAGAAGACTTTTTGAAAGTTTATCTTTAATAGATAACCGATTTGATATGACGTGCTATATTTAATTTTTTTCATTCCACAAAGTGAATGGTACCAAGCATATTTTTTTATTACCCAAAATGAATGAAATAAAAAAACATATTAAAAGGTGCATAATTATGCATATTTTCTCATTTTAAATACAAAGGAATAATGTGAGTACTATATCCGGAAGTACTAATATCATAGAAGGCTTAGACTGAGCAAAAATGTTATTGTCAAATAGAACTTTATTTCATATTTACAGTGAATTATACTCGTCAAAGTCGTAAAGGGGCTTCTTGAGTTTTAAAGATATTTGCAGAAATATATTGAGAGTATTAATCTAGGGGATGCTGACTATCTCAATATTATGAGTATAACTCAAGGCAATAAGATCTTGACAAAATTATATTCATTGTCATTCATATTGTACTACAGAAGAATTAGTACAAATTGAAGTTTATTCTACTATAAACTAGATGTTTACTAATAATTTTATTAGGCATGACCGATTAGGCCGTCCTGGTTCAATTATGATGCGAAAATTTGTTGACACTTTCATATGGTCATTATTGAAGAACTAAAATTTTCTTTAAGATAATTTTTTCATGTGATACTTGCTATCAAAGCAATATGATTATTCAATCATCATCAACTAAGATAAAATATAAATCTATTTATTTTACATGTAGTATCACTAATTCGTATCAAGCCATCAAATGATCATAAGTTCTCCCCATTACAAATGGTTTTTTTGTCAGGAACCAAATATTTCTTATCTTAGATTTTTTTGATGTGTGGTATATGTTCTAATTACTCCACCACAATGCAAAAAGATGAGTTCTGTTGGGAATATATATCAAATTTAAATTTCCTTTGATAATTAAATATCTTGAGCCTCTAATAGGAAATTTATTTACAACTTGATTTACTTACTATCATTTTCATGAGTCAGTTTACACAACATTAGAGGAAGAAAATAAAATAACTGGAAAAGAAGATAAGTTGGAATGTAGATATTTCGACCTTTCATGAACAATAATCACTAAATCTACACCTACTTGGACTAATGCATGTGCTTAATGTGAGATATTTAGATATTCTGCTTTTATAACATATAAAGATGATATTTATAGAAAAGGCAAGTTTTACTACACTTTTGTGTAATTGTAGGAATATCTATTGTCGGTGCAGTAATTGAGGCCCAGGTAAGACCTGATGCGAGGCAGCACCTGTAGGACAAGTATTGATATTATAGGCGAGCTAAAAAGAAA
Organism: Abelmoschus esculentus; assembly: GCA_035048815.1. Lineage (NCBI taxonomy): Eukaryota > Viridiplantae > Streptophyta > Magnoliopsida > Malvales > Malvaceae > Abelmoschus > Abelmoschus esculentus. The sequence goes on from JAUCBN010000003.1 coordinate 18,458,014, forward strand.
AATAAGCTGGAAGTTTCTGGACAAGCAACGCAAAAATCGGAGCTAGGTAGCACGTGGAAAGCCCAAGACAAAGGCCACGCAGGAAAAACATCCTAGTTGAAATAAACTTGGAAATATTTTATTTATGTACTTGACTTGTGTCCTACTCCAAGTTGTATTCCTACTTAGGAAAGGTTTGCCCTAGGCCAAGCCTATATAAGCCATAGCTGTCCAAGGAGAGAAAGGACGAGCACTTAGTACTTAGACCTAGCATCATAGAGAGCCGACTTCTTCTTAGTTTTTAGAGTTTTCTTTACTTTTCTTTATGTTCTAATTTTCTTTAGGTTTAGGTGAAAGTTGATAAGTATTAATGAGAAGTGATTGAACTTTGTTTCTTATTTCAATGCAATAAAATATCAAGGTTTGCTTATTATTTGCCATTCATTGTTCTTGCATTCAAGCTAGAGAGAGAAGTTTGTGAGTAATCCATTTATCTAATATCGAGAGAGTTAGGTTCACGAAAGGAATAAGTATGTTTTTTCAATCGGGAAACACTAACTCGACCTAGAGATAGGTTAAGAGTTTTAACGGCTAAAAGAAGTGTGGGATTGGTTGATGATTATAATTGATTCACGTCGAGAGGTATCATCAAGGATGAGTCATCAACAGTACTTCGACTTAGAGATAAGCGGAGTCATTGAAGGACACTTTGTCGAACTTTGGTAAAGTCCTCCCAAGAGAAAGAGATTGCCGCGGCGGACGAAGCCCATCATTATCGAGGCAGTAATCTGCAATTCTACCGAGGTAGTATTGTGCGATTGTATTGGACAAAAACAAGTCAATTGAACCCACTATACAACACAACTGAATCCTAGCCACTTCTTTAAATTGTTTATTCTCTTTTTATTTAGTTTTCTTTATTTAGTTAATCAACCACAAATTTACCTGTCTTTATTTTATTCTTTTTATAGAGCAAAAAGACAAAAGAAGACATATTAAGTAGACCAATCCCTATGGAGACGATATCTGATTATACTTATCACTTTATTACTTGCGACATGTTCACTAACACAATTTGCGCACTTTTGGCACGCAACAAGTTTTTTGGCGCCCTTACCGGGGATTAGCAATTAATTTTTTTCTCTATTTTCTTGCTTTTAGTATTTTTTTTATTTTTATTTTACTTTGGTTTGTTTTTGCTGTATGACCAGGGCCAACCCAACCAACCCATTATACGAGTTAGATCCAGAGATTGAATGCACGCATCAAAGGTTGAGGAGACAAATCCAAGGAGCTATGGCAGGTAATAAAGGAGATTAGAACTTACCTATTGGCAATGGAGGCCTTCCACCGCCACCACTGTTGTGACAGCTTACTGTCAGAGATTTCCTAGAAGAAGATCTAAATAGGTTAAGTCCTAGAGTAGTTACACCAGAAATAGAAGCAACCCACTTTGAACTGAAACCTGTCATGTTCAATATGCTCAACACTATTGGACAGTTTGATAGGTCTATAACAAAAGATGTCAAGCAACATCTTAAGTCATTCACGGAGATCTGTAATTCTTTCAAAATTCAAGGAGTCCATGAAGATGTCTTAAGATTGGAATTGTTCTCCTATTCACTGAGGGATAGGGCAAAAACCTGGTTAAATAGCATTCCAGCAAGATCAATAGGATCTTGGAGTGAATTATGCCGAGATTTCATTACACGATTTAATCCTACTAATTTATATGATCATATTCGTAATGAAATTACCTCTTTTCGATAGGCAGATGATGAACCTATGTATGAGACATGGGAGCGCTACAGAGAATTACTGCACAAGTGTCCTTTACATGGATTTCCCTTGTGGACACAAGTGACCATGTTTTACAATGCCATCAAATCCCCAACAAGGATGATGTTAGATGCCTCTCCCAGTGGAACACTCCTTGATAAAGCACCTGAGGAAGCTATAGAGATCTTGAACAAACTCGCAAAGAACGATTTTTAATTCCCTACATCTAGGCGAGGAGGAGTAAGACGCCAAGCCGCAGTGAATGAGTTAGAAACATCCAATTCAGTGGCAGCACAATTGGCCTCTCTTACCTAGATAATGCAGAACATGCAATTACAACACAATACCCATGAGGTTAAGGCCATAGATTCTTTCTGCAATTTATGTGGAGGTAACCATAGTTCTTCTGAATGTATGCAGAATCAAGAATCTAGCCTATATGTCGGAAACTACAACCGAAACAATATGATGTCCAACACATACAACCCATCATGTAAAAGGTATCCAAATTTTTCATGGAGTAATTCAAACAATGTCTTGAATCCAACTACTCAACCCCTAGGTTTCCAACAAATGCAACATCTGTCGCCGCCGCAGGTACAACAACCATTGTCGTAGTAGTAGATGCATCAACAGCCTGTAAGTTTACTGGAAAATTCTCTCAAGGCCTTTATGATGAAAACAGAATCATACATGGCAGAAAACAACAACTTCATCAAAAGAACTGATGCATTTATAAATAGAACTGAGATAAGGTTGCAGAACCAAGAAGCAACAATTAAATCATTAGAAACTCAGGTTGGGAAGTTTGCTCAGAACATGAACACTAGACCACAAGGAGGACTACCTAGCAATACTGAAGTTGCAAAGGTTATGGGCCATGAACAATACAAAACAATTACTATTAGGAGTGGTCTACAACTTAACGAGATATTAAGAAACTCAGCAGATAAAGTCCCACCAGTGGAACAAGAACAACGAGACAAAGAGAACTTGGATGCTGAATCAAATGATCATGCCACAGATATCCCAGCAGAAAGCATTGCCCCAACAGAGATCTCGACAGTACTTCGATAAGCTACCGAGACAGTAAAAGAACCAGTGGTGCTAGGTATTAAATTCCAAACTAATGAGACCCAGGAAGAGATGCGACCATCATAACCTTTCCCACAAAGGTTGAAAAAGAAGAAACATGACCACCAATTTAAAAAAAGTTCCTGGATATTTTAAAGCAAGTCCACATCAACTTGCCATTTGTTGAGGCAATAGCACAAATGCCAAATTATAAGAAGTTCTTAAAAGACATTGTGTCTATGAGAAAACGGCTTGGGTGAGTTTGAAATAGTGGCTGCTATTGAAGGATGCATGACAATGCTGCACAATCGTATGCCTCATAAGTTGAAAGATCTTGGATGCTTTACCATACCTTGTGCGATTGGTAACCACTATGAAGGAAAGTCCTTATATGACCTTGGAGCAAGAATAAACCTGATGCCTAAATCTGTCTTCCAAAAGCTTGGAATAGGAAGGGCAAAACCTACAACAGTGATGCTCCAACTAGCAGATAGATCATATGTGCAACCTAAAAAAAAGATCAAGGACATACTGGTAAGAGTGGATAAATTTATTTTTCCCGTTGACTTTCTTGTCCTTGATTGTGAAGCAGATGACAATGCACCTATCATCTTGGGGAGACATTTCCTTGCCACTGGATGCACTTTAATTGATGTGGAAAAAGGAGAGTTGACAATGAGGGTCAATGACCAGCAAGTCAAACTCAATGCTTTCCACAATTTAAAAAGATATGATGACCTAGAGGAGTGCAAGGTTATCCACAACACAGATGCAAGCAGAAAAATTTCCTGTCTCAGCAATCACTGCTTCGGCAGTAAACTTAGCTGCAAAACTGATGCTTGCTACGGTAGAATATTTGGCAGTAAGATTAAGCCAGAGGTGGAGGCAACAAATACGAACGCACATTGTCCAGGCACATTCAAGTTCAAATGGTCAGAACCACATGGTGCAGTAAAGATCAAATCGAAAAGGGATGGGCATGAGTTCAAGGAGAATGACCAACAATTGAACATTATTCTGGCCAACAAGAGACAATCACCTTAGGAGATGCATTTGCATGCACTCCCCTAGTGACATAATTTCTTTCCCTTTTCTTTATTATATTAGGATTAGTTTTTTTTAGAGTTAAATTTTATTATTATGTTTGTTATTTATTTAATTATTTTTATTATTTATTTTTTTAGGACAATAAGCAAGAATAAAGGAGAAGTAGTTCACAACAGGAAATCTACTACCGGGGCAGAAAATAGTGTCAAGACTGCAACAGTCCCAACACGTAGAAAAGTATAACGGCTAGTCTACCAAAACTCCCGCTGTGGCAGTAAAAGCAAACATCAGTAAAGGCTAACGGCTACAAAACAGCTAGTGGTTCAAACGGCTACAAGGTTGTGGCCTTTATCAGCACCCTCTCCCTCCTGAACTATTTACTCTTGCATTCTTGATTCTTTAGAATTTTTACTCAATCTCTCTCTTGCTGTATTCTTCACAATCTCAAAGCTCTCTTAATTTTTTCAGAAACCTTTTAAGAAACACTCCAAGATATTCAGGAACTCTCCACTACTCATACATGGCTACATACAACAGATTTGCCATCGCCGTTGTTGAAGAATGCTTCAATAGATCTTTCATTGCTCGGCAGCTACGGGAAGAGCAAGGATTCCAACACTCCGATGAGGAAAATTACGGTATTGAACATTATTTGTTTGACAAGATCAAGTATCAAGATTGGCAGATCTTTTGCCTATTACCTACCCAAGCCAATGCCACTATCGTACGAGAATTTTACGCTCATGGGCCAAGAAAGAACTCTCTATATGTCCACTATCGATGCAGTCCAGTCAGACTTGATGTCGAGAAAATAAATCTGTTTTACGGCCTAACCACTGTTCGTTATGACCATACTGCATTCATAGAGGACATCACCAATGAAGATTATGAGCTGATCAAAGATGACTTTTGCTACGACAATACTAATTGGGAAACCGGTGCCCATAAAGGATCGGTAGCAAGGCAAAATCTTAGGCCCGAGGCAAAATTGTAGAATACTTTCGTCAAAAGACGACTCATCCCAACTTTCCACAACAACACGGTGGACTGAAGAAGATTGGTGCTCATTCAATCCATCATCAAAAAATGAAGCATCAATATTGGAGAGATAATTTTAAGGGAAATATACGAGTGCGGTAAGAAGGATAGATGACCTTTATATTTTCTTTGTTTAATTATGAGTATTTACAATACTACAGGTGTACCAATGGTAGACACGGATGAATTCACCGCACAAAGATGTGGGTGGACTAAGGACTTCTGCCACAAAATCATGTAGATCACACAGGCAGAGCCAGTCTAGGCAACTCCTTAGTAATATACTACTGAAACAGCTATTGGGGCCCAGTACACGACAGACATACCTGACACTTCCCACACCACTATCGTAGCAGACCCCTATCAGGAGATACTTTAGAGGATGGAGGCTATGGATCTTCGCTAGCAATGATACATGGAGTACCAGAGTGACTTTGATAAGTGCTCAACTCACTATCACTTTCTACACTTTTCATGGGCATTAATCATCAATTCTACACCTACTTGGACCAATGCATAGACTAAATATGATATATTTTGGGATTTTACTATTAAAGATAATATTTACAGAAAAGGCATACTTTAATGCATTTTTATGTCTGTGCAGGAAGAAGTATTGCCACGACAGCAAACTATGGCCGAGACAGGACCTGATGCCGAGGCAGTAGAGGAAAAGTAGCGATGTGGCAGGCAAACTAAGGAGAAAATGAGTAGAACATTGCTGGACAAAAAGCCCATGGATTAGAGCTGGATAACACGAGGAAAACCTAAACACAAGGCCAAGCGGGAAAGCCTTCTAGAGGAATTAAACTTGGAAATATTTGATTTATGTACATAACTTGTTTCCTACTCTAAGTTGTATTCTACTTAGGAAAGGTTTGCCCTAGGCCAAGCCTATATAAGGTATAGCAGTCCAAGGGAAGAAGAGACATTAGATACATAGCTTAGAATATAGAATTAGATTTAGTTTTTCTTTTCTATATTATGTTCTAATTTTGTTTAGGCTTAGGTGAAGGTTGTAAAGTATTAGTGTGAGATAGTCAAACTTTATTTCTTGTTCCTAATGCAATAAAATATTGAAGTTTGCTTATTTTTTATCATTCCTTGTTCTTGCATTTAAGCTCGAGAGAGAAGTTTGTGAGTAATCCATTTATCTAATATCGAGAGAGTTAGATTCACGAAAGGAATAAGTACGGTGTTTCAATCGGGAAACACTAACTCGACCTAGAGATAGGTTAAGAGTTTTAGCGGCTAAGAGAAGTATGAGATTGGTTGGTGATTATAATTGATTCACGCTGAGAGGTATCAAGTACTGGTCATCAACAGTATTTCGACTTATAGATAAGCGGAATCATTAAAGGGCACTTTGCCAAACTTTGGTAAAGTCTACCCAAGAGCAAGAGATTGCCGCGACAGACGAGTGACACCACTATCGAGGCAATCTTGTATAATTGCATTGGACAAGAACAAGTTGATCAATTCCACTATACAACACAACTGGATCCTGGACACTTTCGTTATCTTATTTTTCTATCTTTATTTAGTTATTATTATTTAGTTCAAACCATCCAATTAATTGTGTCTTTATTTTATAGAACAAGAAGATAAAAAGAAGTATATTAAGTATACCAATCCCTGTGGAGACGATATCTGATGATACTCATCACTTTATTACTTGAGGACGTGTTCACTTGCACTAAAATTACGCATATCTAACACGCAACAAGTTTTTGGCGTCGTTGCCGGGGATTGACAACTAAATTTTGTTTTCTTTATTTTCTTGCTTTTTAGTTATTTTATTTTAATTTTTATTTCATTTTGGTTTATTTTTGGTGTATGACCAAGGCCAAACCTACCAATCCTTTGTACGCGTTAGATCCAGAAATCAAACGTACTTATCAAGGGTTAAGGAGACAAACCCAAGGAGCCATGATAGTAAATCAAGGAAATCAGAACTTACCTGCCGACAATGGAGGCCTTCCACTGCCACCACCACCGCGGCAGTTAACTATCAGAGACTTCCTGGAGGAAGATTTAAATGGACTAAACCCTGGAGTGGTTACACCAAAAATAGAAGCGACCCACTTTGAGCTAAAATCAATCATGTTCAATATGCTAATCGCTATTGCACAATTTGGTGGGTCAATGACAGAAGATGTCAGGCAACATCTTAAGTCATTCATAGAAGTTTGCAATTCTTTCAAAATTCAAGAAATCCATAAAGATGTCTTAAGATTGAAGCTGTTCCCCCATTCACTGAGGGATAGGGCAAAAACCTGGCTAAATAGTATTCCAGTAAGATCAATAGGATCTTGGAGTAAACTATGACGAGATTTCATTACGCGATTTAATCCTACAAATTTATATGATAGAATTCGTAATGAGATTACTTCTTTTCGATGGGCTGATGACGAACATATGTACGAGACATGGGAGCGCTATAGAGAGTTATTTCACAAGTGCCCATTGCATGGATTTCCACTATGGACACAAGTGAACATGTCCTACAATGCCACCAATGCATCGACAAGGATGATGCTAGATGCCTCGGCAAATGGAACCCTCCTAGATAAAGCACCTGAAGAAACCATTGAGATACTGAACAAACTCGCAAAGAACGATTATCAATTTCTGATGCGTGTAATATAAGTGCAATTTGAGTGCAAGTGTATACGTCGCCAAGTAATAAAATGATAAGTATATCGTGTATCGTCTCCACAGGGATCGATATACTAACTAACTAATTAAATAATAAAACATAAAATAAAAGGTTAAGAACGATTATAGAGAAAGTGGGTAGGATCCAGCTGCGTCAATTAGTGGATTCAATTGATCTTTTTCTTGTCCAATGCAATCACACAACACTGCTTCGACAGTACTACAGATACAATCTCGGTAGTATTGGTATTCTCTTCCGCGACAATCTCTTGCTCTTGGGAAGAGGTATCAAAGTTCAGCAAAGTGTCCGTAAGTGACTCCGCTCATCTCTGAGTCAAAGTGCTGTTGATGACCAGTCCTTGACGATACCTCTCGACGTAAATCAACGATAACCACCAACCAATCCAACACTTCTTTTAGCTGCTGAAACTCTTAACATATCTCTAGGCCGAGTTAGTGTCTACAACATCGTACTTATCCCTTTCGTCAATCTACATCTCTCGATGTTAGATAAATAGATTACTTGCAAACTTTCCTCTCGAGCTTGAATGCAAGAACAAAGAATGACAATAGGATAAGCAAACCTTGATATTATTATTGCATAAGAACAACGATATAAGAATCAATCTTCTCTCACTAATATCGACAACCTTCACCTATCCCTAAGAAGTTTAGAACATATTATCGTTAAGTACAATTCTTAGGGAGAAAGGTTTTCTCTAAAAATCAGCTCTCTCAAACAATGTGTCCGGCTAGGGTATAAATAGTCTTAACCTAGAGCAAACCTTTCCTAAATAGACTTCAACTTGGAGTAGGGAACAAGTCTTCTTCAAGGAATCCGATATTTCCAAGTTTGCTACCTTCTAGATGGGTTTTCCCGCTTGGTCTTTGACTTGGGCTTTTAGTGCACTAGCCTGATCTAATCAGTGCACTGCATCTTCCAGAATGTTCTCTATATTTTTATCTTTCAATGTGCCTCCATTATTGGTGCTGCCACAATGGATTCTACCGAGGTCTTGTCTTCTGGCTCGGCCTCAACATTGCTTCACTGCCGCTTCTGCCCTGGATATTCCTGCATGTACAGAATATGTAATAATATCCGCATTCTTTATAAATATTAACTTTGTAAGTAATGATAACGGAATATCCAATATTTACGCAAAGAGTTCATAATTCGGTTCAAGTTGGTGTAGAATAGATGCATAAAGTACCATGAGAAGGGTAGTAAATAACTGCCTTTTAGGCACTCATCAAGTACCCCCAAACTCGAACTATTGCTTATCCTCAAGCAATACAAAATATCAAATTGACGAACCTTACTCCCCTTTGGTCTTACTCTTCCATCTATTCTCCCCACCATGGTCATGTCTATCTCTCTGTTTTAGCCATTAGGTTACCTAAGGACTTTTACTAAGAAACAAGCTATAAGGCTAGGTGAGTGTGTGCGTTTTATAGACAAGGCTGATTAAAGGCTTTCTTAGATAAACTCTAAGTTCAAGACAAGTAGAATCTTGGACTAAAGCTGACTCCTTAAAACAACAAGTCTTGAGCCAATTTCGGGCAACTCAAGATATGCGTTTTCTATTTTCCTTTTTTTTTCTTATTTGTTTCTTATTAACCACTTATTTAGCATACTAGAGCCAATTTCGGGCACCTCTAGCACGAAAGAGAGCAAAACTAGAGCCAGTGATAGGCACTTCTAGTTATTTTTCCAAAAGGTTCTAAGTCTTTATCACCTAAGTTTATTAAAAGAACTCCTAAATCAAACAAGTCCAAAAAGTGTTTATTTTCTTTCTAACCCTAAAGCAAGCTTCTAAGTTTTATTCCATGAGTATCCTATGGTTATCCCTTCAAAACAGAACTTGACCATGGTAAGGAGAAAGATTTCTATAGCCTTAAAGGAGTAAACTAAAGCAAAATTGACGTAGGGCAGTGCAAGATTACAAATAGAAATTCAAGAAAAGAGAATATTGTAAAAAAAATTTCAAAAAAAATTTACTCTTTTTTTTCTATGGTAATGCCGCGGCGGTGGGTAGCCTCGTCAGTACTTCTGCACCTACAATCTCCCCCCAACTCAAACCGAGCATTGTCCTCAATGCTCAAAATATAAGGCAATCAACAATTAAAATATGGAAAAAGACAATGGTAGTGAGGGAAATATTTATAATGACTCTGAGGAGCTGCTTGTATAGAGCATTCTCCTAGGCCTTGTTATTGATACCCTTCGTCTGGATCCTTGTGCTGATGATTGTTATTGTTTGGCCTGCCGATGCGGCTGAACTCTATTTGGTGGTGTGCGGTACGTCGGTTTCGTAACCTTATCCCCTTCTTCCACCTCGTCCATATTGTCCGTGTCCATGATTTTCGTTCTGCCCCCTGCCGTAGCAGTGGGTATTGTTGATTCATGGGACGAACTATGGTATTCATCAATCTCACGAGACAGTGTATCTCTGCTGAGACTAGGCATAGGGATTGGTTCCCTTTGGGGAGAGTTAAAGGCATCTCGCCTCTTTGATGGCCTTTGGCTGATAGATGATACTTCGGCAGACCTTGCTGGCCTGGAAGGTCTGGCAGCATGAAACTGTTGGTGCTGCCGTGGCTGATAAAATGGTTGCGACCCTAGGGCAGGTGTTGTCTCAGTGTAAGGGGATGCAGTAACAAATATGCTGGCTGGTAATTCGGGAAATTGTGCCCCTTGATGTGGGAAGCTCTACATCATTATGCTGGCTAGAGACATGTTGAAGTCGCGCTGGTACTCTATGTAGCGTTGTTGGCGAAGGTCCATGGCTACCATCCTTTGTAGAATTTCTTGGCATGGGTCCGTTGCGGCAGTTGGCTCGACAGAGGCTGGTGCTTCTGTTGAATACTACCCTCCGACGATGAAATCGATAGTAAATTGTTGAGGTATTGCTTGGACAGGTTCTGCATGCGTGATCTGCATAACTCGGTGGAAGAAATCTCTTATCCATCCCTGCTGAGTTGGCGTGTATTCATTCGTGTCATCGACCAGAACTCCTGCATTAATGCACAAGGCAAAGATTAAACATGGGAAGTAAAGCGGTCCACGTTCCTTCTTACCACATTCATGAATTTCATGAAGAATGATCTCTCCAATGTTGATGCTTCTCTTCTTGATGATGGACTAGATCAACACCAGTCTTTTGCGATCCACTGTGCTGTTATGGAAGGTTGAGATAAGTCGTCTTTTGACAAAGGTAATGTTGGGACCGCTGGCATACCCCATGGCGTAGCAGAACAAAATTACGACGGTCTTTCCAGTGATCCATGTACGTTTAATCCGAAATCGAGAGGAAGAGATACGATGACTTACATTGGGTTCCTTGATAAGCAACAAAAACAACAACTAGATTTGTGATAATCACGATTGTTCGACAATTCGAATCTTTAACCTCCACGAATATCGTCTCGGCCTCTACTTAGTTCACCCGGTTAAGAGAGTAAATCTCGAAAAAACTGTTTCTCGTGATTCTAGGGTTTGGAATTCGGAATTCTCTATCTTGGCTGCTAGACCAATTGATCCTTTATATAGGTGTAACCCTAGGTATAAGAGTTTGATTCTGATTTGGTTTATAGGAAATAATTACTTTAATTAATTCCTTAAATATCAGAATCTATATTTAATTCGAATTTAAAAGGGATATAATTACTTTAATTATATTCTTTATTTAAAATTCGGGATTAAATATAATCTACTTATACTTATATATTTTTGCTCTGTTTCAACCATTTGGTGTGACCCTGTAGGCTCATTGTAACGTTAGTAATAATATTAGAACAATTCTAATATTAAAAATAATGAGTGACATCTAGCAATATATCATTGTCATCTAAGTTACAAGAGATCATGATTCGATGTATCATGTCCGTGACCAACTCTTTTAATGTATTATATCCTTTTGTCCTTTTATATCTTTAATAGGCACAAGTCTTGGAATAGTCACACTTGTATAGCCTATTATTAGTGTTTCTTGATATCTAGAGTGGACTACTATTAATGAATAATTTGTGATATCTCATATCAACATATTCAAGCATGGCCATGCATTTTTAGTCTCACTCAATCAAGTGGCCTTTGATATATTTTCCTATTATGTAGGAAGGACAAATCCTATCTTGATTATTCACATCTCACTACATATATTGTAATATGTCCAATGTCAGTTTTTATAGTGTAACTAATTACGAAACACATTTAACTGCATCAAAACATAAAACAACATATGTTGAGATAGTAATAATCTCAAGTCTAAGGATTATACATATAGTTGTCACTATAAGTAATATCGTGATCGTCACATAATAATCCAAGATATATGCTCATAGTGGGTCAATCCAATATATTATTCTCTACTAATATATTCATGTATTAATTCTAACATCTCTATGTCAATGACAACTCATTGTCATCAATTTATCACATGTTAGTCTTCAGCGTATTATTATTGTCCATACCCATAATAATACTTGACTAAGGATCTTTTAATAATAATACATATATTATTATATGGACCTTATTGTTTCTCAGTTTATGTGACACATATATCTAAAAACAACAATGACAATGCCTTTATTCAATAAAATTATGTTACTTGTGGTGTACATGTAAATGCATCTCCCTCTTTCATTATCTCTTTCTGGCCCATATCTTTCTTCATGAGTTGGCTAGTCCCTTCAGTGTATTCGGCTTCTCCTTTGGGTTTTATTCGTTTGCCGAACAGTCTATCGAGCGTGTTGTCCAAGCATGATGTTTTAGTATCCTGATTCGGTGTATGGAGAGCCTTACATTCTGCTAGAGCATCTGAATTTGGAAAATTATGGAAGGCGTTCAACTTGACTTGTTGACCATTTATCCGCATTGCGAGCTCGCCATTTTCCATATCAATGATGGTGCATCCAGTAGCACGGAAAGGTCGACCCAATATGATCAGTGCATTATCGTCGGCCTCACAGTCAAGGACAAGAAAGTCGGCAGGAAATATAAACTTGTCAACCTTCACCAGAATATCCTCAATTTTGCCTTCAGGATGCACATAGGACCGATCTGCAAGTTAGAGCAGTATTGTTGTTTGTTTTGTCCGTCCTATTCCAAGTTTTTGAAAAACTAATTTGGGCATAAGGTTGATGCTTGCTCCCAAGTCGCATAGGGTCTTTCCTTTATAACCATCTCCAATCGCACAGGGGATTGTGAAGTATCCAGGAACTTTTAGTTTGGGTGGCATGCGATTATGCAACATGGCCATGCAACCTTAAGTGATTGCCATCGTTTCAAATTCCCCTAGCCTTCGTCGTTTGGATACTATGTCCTTTAAGAACTTGGCATAGCTGAGCATTTATTGAATAGCCTCAACTAGTGGCAAGTTGATATAGACCTGCTTCAATATGTCTAGGAATTTTTGAAATTGGTGGTCCTGTTTGTGCTTCTTTAGCCTCTGTGGGAAAGGAGGTAGTGGTCTGATATCCTTCAGGTTTCCTTGGATATTAAGTTTTAATACGTGGGGTGATTTTATCTACAGCTGCCTCGGTAGGTGGTTCTGATTCTGCTGGTTCTGCTGCTGGGGCAGTGCTGTCAATAGGGTCCTGCTCAGCTTCTAAGTCCTCATGATGTTGCTTTTCTGGTTGGACTCTATCGATTGAGGTCCCTTCTTTATCTTTTAATTGTAGGCCACTTCTGGTTGTAATTACCTTGCATTGCTCGTGTCCTAACACCTTAGCAACTTCAGTATTGCTAGGTAAACCCCCTGATGGTTGAGTGTTTTGTCGTTGGGCAAATTGACCAACTTGGGTTTCTAAAGATTTTATTGCAGCCTCCTGATTCTGCAGTCTCATCTCGGTTCGGTTCATGAAGTCTTCAGTACGTTTCATGAAGCGGCTATTCTCGGTCATGTATACATTAGTCTTTACCATAAAAGCCGTGAGAGAATCTACCAATACGTTCAGAGACTGCTGCTGTTATACCTACTGTTGTGGCATGGGCTGCTGAGTGTGCTGCTGCTGCAGGTTCTGACTTTGGTGCTGGAATCCAGGGGCTTGATTAATTGGATTTAAGGCATTGTTAGGGTTACTCCATTAAAAGTTTGGATGCCTTTTCCAACATGGGTTGTAATTGTTGGACATCATTTGATTGTTTCTGTTATAGTTTCCAACATATAGGCTGGTTTCTTCATCTTGCATGTAATCCGATGAGTTAACTGCCTTAACCTCATGTATGTTTCTCTGGGCTTGCATATTCTGAACCATCTTAGTTAGAGAAGCCAATTGTGCTGCCATCGAACTGGGTGTATCTAATTCATGGGCTGTGGCATGACGTCTCATTCCTCCTCGCCTTGATGTGGGAAATTGGAAGTCGTTCCTTGTGAGTTTGTTCAGAATTTCAATGGCCTCCACGGGTGCTCTATCCAAAAGTGTCTCATTCGTGGAAGCGTCTAGCATCATTCTTGTGGAGGCATTGGTAGTATTATAAAACATTGAGACTTGCGTTCACAAAGGAAAACTATGTAGTGGGCATTTGTTTAACAATTCTATGTAGCATTCCCATGCCTCATACATCGGTTCATCCTCATCCTGTCGGAATAATGTGATTTCATTACGGATATGATCATAGAGATTTGTCGGATTAAACCTCGTAATGAATTCTCAACAGAGTTCCTCCCAAGATCCTATAGATCCTGATGGGATACCATTCAACCAAGTTTTCGCCCTGTCCCTCAGTGAATAGGGGAACAATTTTAATCGTAAAATATCTTCATGGACTCCTTGAATCTTGAAAGAATTGCATATTTCCATGAAAGATTTAAGATGCTGCCTTACATCTTCAGTAGCAGACCCACTAAACTGTCCAATTGTGTTCAACATGTTGAACATTACTGGTTTAAGCTCAAAGTGAGTTGCTTCAATCTTCGGGGTAACTACGCGAAGGTTTATTCCGTTTAGGTCTTTCACCAGAAAGTCTCTAAGAGTGAGTTGTCTCGGCAATGGTCGCGACGGGGGCTACTGCAGCATTGTTGGTGGCAGTACATTATGATCAACAGGTGGTATTTGTTCTCTTGGTGGATCATCCATGGCTTGGAACAGGTTGCGTCTCAGATGGTGTCTTGTGCGTTCAATTTTAGGATCCAATTCGTACAATGGACCACTCGGGTTCGCCCTAGTCATATACCAAGAAGTCAAAGTTAATAAAAATTAAATAAATAATTAAAATTAAAGTTAGATAAAGAATAGTTAAAGAGCAAGAAAATAAAGAAAAACAAAATTTAGTTGTCAATCCTCGGCAACGGCACCAAAAACTTGATGCGTGCAATAAAAGCGTAATTGAGTGCAAGTGTACACATCGTCAAGTAATAAAATAATAAGTATATCGTGTATCGTCTCCACAGGGATTGATATACTTAATATATCTTCCCTAGTTCCCTTGCTCCTGAAAAGAAAGTAAAAACACAAATAAGTTGATTTGTTTAACTACCTAACTAATTAAATAATAAAACATAAAATAAAAGGTATGAACGATTATAGAGAAAGTGGGTAGGATCCAACTGCATCAATTAGTGGATTCAATTGATCTTCTTCTTGTCCAATACAATCATACAACACTACTTCGACAATACTTCAGATATAGTCTCGGCAGTATTGGTGTTCTCTTCCGCGGCAATCTCTTGCTCTTGGGCAGAGGTATCAAAGTTTAGCAAAGTGTCCGTAAGTGACTCCGCTCATCTCTGAGTCAAAGTGTTGTTGATGACCAGTCCCTAACGATACCTCTTGGCGTAAATCAACGATAACCACCAACCAATCCAATACTTCTCTTAGCTGCTGAAACTCTTAACCTATCTCTAGGCCGAGTTAGTGTCTACAACACCGTACTTATCCCTTTCGTAAATCTACACCTCTCGATGCTAGATAAATAGATTACTTGCAAATTTTCCTCTCGAGCTTGAGTGCAAGAACAAAGAATGGCAATAGGATAAGTAAATCTTGATATTATTATTGCATAAGAACAAAGATACAAGAATCAATCTCCTCTCACTAATATCGATAACCTTCACCTATCTCTAAGAAATTTAGAACATATTATCGTTAAGTACAATTCTTAGGGAGAAAGGTTTTTTCTAAAAATTGGCTCTCTCAAACAATGTGGTCGGCTAGGGTATAAATAGTCTTAACCTAGGGCAAACCTTTCCTACATAGACTTCAACTTGGAGTATGGAACAAGTCTTCTTCAAGGAATCTGATATTTCCAAGTTTGCCGCCTTCTAGAAGGTTTTCCCGCTTGGTCTTTGAGTTGAGCTTTTAGTGCACTTGCTGGTCCAATTAGTGCTGCATCTTCCAGAATGTTCTCTATATTTTTATCTTTCAATGCGCCTCCATTATTGGTGTTGCCACACTAGATTCTGCTGAGGCCTTGTCTTCTGCCTCGGCCTCAACATTGCTTCACTGCTGCTTCTGCCCTGGATATTTCTATATGTACAGAATATGTAATAATTTTTGCATTCTCTATAAATATTGACTTTGTAAGTAATGATAACGGAATATCCAATATTTACGCAAAGAGTTCATAATTCGGTTCAAATTAGTGTATAATAGATGCATAAAGTACCATGAGAAGGGTAGTAAATAACTGCCTTTTAGGCACTCATCAATTTCCTACATCTAGGCGAGGAGGAGTAAGACGCTAAGCCACAATGAATGAATTAGAAACATCATATTCAGTGGCAACACATTTGGCCTCTCTTACCAAGATGGTGCAAAATATGCAACTACAACAGAACACCCATGAGGTTAAAGCTATTGATTCTTATTGCAATTTGTTTGGAGGAAACCACAATTCTTCTAAGTGTATGCAAAATCAAGAGGCCAACATATATGTTGAAAATTACAATAGAAACAATATGATGTCCAACACATACAACCCCTTGATAACTCCACAAAAAGGCTATATTTTAGGCCTTTTTACTTAAGTTATTGAGTGTCCTTAGGCTCATATAGGTTCATTTAGTCGTGCATTTAGGTTCATGGCATTGCATATAGTCTTTCCGATATGCCTTGGCATTTTTATGTAGTAATAGGTGCTATTTAATGGGAAAGGTAGGTGTTTTTAGTGGTGTTGTGCAGGTAAAGCAAAACGGAAGTTGAGACAATTTGTCATGGCATTCTTAGAAGGATGGAAAAAGGAAAATTCCATGGCAAAGCTAGAAAACTTCTGGACTAAGCTAAACGACAAATAGATATTTTGATAAGAGTGCCAGCTGGTGTTACCATAGCCGATCGGGACCACTACAGTTGGCTATAGCCACCTCAGTAGGGGACCACAGAGAATATGTCCTATATGCGAGCCATGTCAGTAGGGGACCACTATCAGTCTTGTAGAAATGTCAGGGAAAAATGAGGGTAGAAATGGATTTTTGCACATCCTTTAGGGTTTTCACCCTCTTTAAAAGACATGGTGACCTACATAAAAAGAAAGCTTTTTCGCGAGAACAAAACATAGAAAAGAGCCATCTTTTACGGCGGTTTTTGCGGCGGTGTAAAGCTCCCACCTTTCTCCTCCAACTTCTGACTAAGGGGACCTCCATTGATAGGACTCGAAGGAAGTAGTGTGCTAGGCACTCGAGAGGGGCTAGCACGCCAAGGCGTCTTATGGTGGTTGCAGAGCCGACGACAATGCACACCAAGGGTGTTTCTAGTCCTCCTTCTTGGCTTTATTTTCCTTTATCTTGTTATGAGGATTATTTTTAGATGTTTAAGACTAATGTGGAAGATTATCTTAACCTTTAATCCCACCATGAAGCTTTGTTTAGGTGGTTGTTTTTATGAATGACTATCTTTTATCTTTATTTAATATATTGCATACTATGTATTTGTATATTTGCTTTGCTCATTGTTAATAATTATTTAAACATTGTAAGAGGCACGAGAGTGTCCATTGTTTAGATTCATGTTAGAGCACTCGAGATAGGCGTAGCTATAGATCCTTAGATCATCCGAGATGAGCTAAGGGAGGATCTACGTGAGTAATGGGTTCTAGACTGCAAATAGGGCCTAGTTGGATCCTAAAGCACTCGAGAGAGGCGTAGGTAAAGGCTTCAACGACTAAAAGGAGTGTGCTTAACCGATAGACTAAGGTGTCATTCGCGTGACAAGCGAAAATACCATGACATTTTAGTTTGTTAGGTTCCTATGACTCGAGAGAGCGGAAATACTTTAGAAACCTCTATCGAGTAAGTATAAACCATAGCAGCTATATATTAGGTAGGGGTAAGGGGTAGGAAACCGTAGAAGCCACCATCAGTCATTCCTAGAGAGTTCATCAATAGAGGAGAAGTACAATATATTGTTTAACGTGTTCTTGCATCCTGTTTTTGCCTCCACATTTACAACTTACTTTCTTTACTTTTCTTATCACCTTGCGATCACTCTGCTATACATTCACATACCACCTTCAAACATCCACCTTGCCATCATCATCTATTCTACTTTGCCTTGGCAAATTTTAGTTCCTTGCACTCTAGAATTGCCATAGCATTTCCATCTGACACCTTCATCGTACATATCTATTTTCTTGTGTTTATATCTTTATCTTTATTTTCTTTTTAGTGATAACCCTTTTTGCCTTGGCAAATTTGACTGCACGCTTTACTCTAGATCTTCGTGGGAACGATACTCACTCACCCTATTATTACTTGTATGACTGTGTATACTTGCACATATATGTGTCTTCACATACATCAATTATATCAGTACACAGAAACACACCAAATTTTTGGCACCGTTGTCGGGGATCTATCTATCTGAAGTTTGTCATTTTTGTTTTGCTTAGTTTCTTCTTCTAGTTCAGTTTTACTTGTTTATTTGTTTTTCTTTTTAGTGCATGTCCAGACGGTCTATTGACGGACCTCTCTATCCTATAGTGCCTGAAATTGAGCGTTTGTTTCGTCAAAGAAGGCGTACTCAGTATACAACTATGGATCCACCAGTTTAGGATCTAGTAGTTCAAAATATCGGGGTAAATCAGCATGTTGTTGCACCTAGACCGAGAGCTATTAGGGATCATTTAAATCCTACTTTGGATGATCTTAATCCTGGCATCATGGCACCAGAAATTATAGCTACACATTTCGAACTTAAGCTTGTTATGTTCAATATGCTTCACTCGATTTGGCAATTTGAGGTATTGCGCAAGAAGATGCAAGGCAACATATCAGGTCATTTGTAGAAGTTTGTGACTCATTCCATCAACAAGGAGTTCATGAGGATGTGTTGAAGCTCAAACTATTTCCTTATTCTCTATGTGGTCGAGCAAGGGGATGGTAGTTGTAACATCTTGATTTTAGGGTTAGTAGTTTGAGTGATGGTTTAGGGAATTCGATTTGGGTCAAATCGGGTTCTTCGGTTCGTTATTTCAGGAAAATTAAAATAATTATATTCTAATCGGACAAGTAGTAATTTTGGGAAATAGTTTAAAAATATTAAAAATGATGTTTTAAAATTAAAGAAATGTTATTTGAACTTCAATTTGATTTATAATTAAGTTTAATTATATACTAGTGACCAAATTGTAATTTTGGAAAAAAATTTGGTGATTTAATTGGTGATTTTTGAAAATGGGCATTTTTAGTGACTAAATTGGAAAGTAAGCTATACTTAGAATCCTTAGAGGTCCATAAACTCAATTTATTTTTAATTAATGATTTATCCATCAAAATTGTTTATAACTAGTTTTAAAAAGATGATAATTTTATTTTCTCTCATAACCACTTATTTTCTCTCATAACCACTTATTTTCTCATCTTTTCTCATAATTTTCTCTCCATCTTCTTCTTCAAATTTCTTCAATTACTTGCTGATTTCTTCATCGTTTTCAACAAGATTTATTTCATTTTATTCATATTTTCATTCTTTACAAAGCCTATTCATCAATTTTGCAAAATCAACATCTATTTTCAAGAAATCAAGGAGAGGATTTCTCATCTTTTGGTTGAGTAAATCTCAAAGGTAACTTGCTGAATTTTAATCTTTTTCTAAGGTTCTTTATTGAAATTCCCAAGTATTAGCTTGCTAATCATTAAGTGAAACTTGATTTCATGTTTTTAATTCTAGATCTAATGATTTTATAAGGATTTTTGTGAAATCTTTTTAGATCTCAATTAATGTTATAACTAGGTTGATTTAATTATGTTATTATGTCAATTAAAT
Source organism: Abelmoschus esculentus (assembly GCA_035048815.1). Taxonomy (NCBI): domain Eukaryota; kingdom Viridiplantae; phylum Streptophyta; class Magnoliopsida; order Malvales; family Malvaceae; genus Abelmoschus; species Abelmoschus esculentus. Next base: position 18,477,793 of record JAUCBN010000003.1, read on the forward strand.
GATTAAATTAGTCTTGAATTGATGGAACATTAATTTAATCCCGAAATAATGCAATCGGTGTTGTTTTAAGGTGATTTTCGGTTGTTTTAGGGGCTGTTTTAGGTGTTTTAATGTTGCTGAAGGTATAAGGATGGTTTAGATGTGTTTTTGGTTCATAATTGAAGTGGATTGGATGTTAGAATCATTAGGTTTTGGGCTGATGTTATTCGGATGCGTTTCGGCTTAGTTTTCAGTCTTTTCGGTTAAGTTTTCGGTAGTTTTGTGGAGGTTTGATGTGGCTGCTTGTTTAAGCATGTTATGATGTGAATATGTTCTGTTTTTAATGTTGTAGAGGTAGTGCAAGAAGGTGCTTAAGTGGTTGGTGCATTGGCGTTACTATCGGAGCATCGACAAGGGCTCGTTTCGCTTGTCGGTGAGTATTTTCGGACTTAAAGTGAATCGTATTGGTTCGGTTCTGTTTTGGAGGCTATGGAATAGTGTGAAAACTTTTCATAGTTCAAGAGTAAGTAAAGTAAATGATTTTGATGCATTATCATGAGTTTCGGCTATTTTAGGTAAAGGCATCTATGATGATAACTCAACAAGATTTTTGGAAATGCATAAGTATGATTTTGAAATGATGCATGCATGAGATAACTGCTGAAAATGTATGGTATAAAAAGACATCCATGGTTAGGGAAACATGAAAAATGAATTTGGAATATATGTGGTTATTTGCCTTCAAATTAAAGGTGTCATTGGGCATGACTTTCGGTTCATTTGTTGAGCACATTATGGATGCATTATGAGCTGAAAATGAATTGGAATATTATGTGATTATTTGCCTTGAAATTAATGGTATCGTTGGGCATGATATTTGGTTCATTTGTGAACATATTATGCATTGCATTATGAGCAGCAAATTATCATACACATTTGATTATGATATTGGCTTAGTGACACTAACTTTATATTCGAATACGAATGACATGTCATTTGGATTGTCTTGAGTGCACTATAAACATTATTGAGAATAAAGAATATTGCTTACACGTAACAAGGGTGACTTTGTATTTAATCGTGCGTGATAGAGCCGCCTACACGTAACAAGGGTGACTATGTGTCTAACCGTACGTGGTAGTGCTATAATGGTGACTTTATGTCATGTCAATGGTGACTTCGTGTCATCTCAATGGTGACTTCGTGTCATCTCAATGGTGACTTTGTGTCATGATGAGACTAATAGTCTCTAGCAATGGATCCGTGTATTCGGTGAACTTAAGGTTCACAATAAGTGATCACTAGAAAGCCAATATACATATATGGATTTAAAGAGAACATTATACATCATTCATGAATTGTTTTGGTAATGTTGAACATACTCAAGAAAGTGATTTGATATTACAGACATGAACGTGGAATGTATAGCATGCATGTTTTTAATGATGCATTGCAAACCATGGTTTAAATATGGTTTTAAGTTGATGCATAAATGATTTTGTTGGAGCTTTCTCACTAAGCATGTTGTGGTTAAGCTCTTCTTTCATCTTTACAGAGCAATAGAGACATCTTTGGGCTGCATTTGGAGCAAGAGCACCAAGGGGAAAAAGCTACATAGTTGTTGGTATGTTTTGGCAAATAAGTTTGGGCTTGGCAATGTGTAAACCAATCCCATAGTTGAGTGAGTGTACTACTTGGTTTTAGACTTGTAAAGAGACTATATTTTGCTTGAGCTATTGTTGTTGGAATATAATAATGTTTTGGATTGCCTAAAGCATGAGTATACATGATTGTTCTTTATTTAAAACCATATCAAAGAAAGCATGTACACTTGCACAAGCATGGACATCCTTGTCCTATAGGTTATTTGAGGTTCTAGATGTTAATGTTGGTGTGGTTTATGTTGTTTTTATACTTAGGAATTATACATGTAGTTGTGGGTGACTATGGTTGTGTCTTGAGTCGGTTGAATTCACATAGTGTGACAGAATTTTAGGTTCCAGGCATCAAGTTTTGAAATATTTGGGGAAGGTTTCGGAACCTTTGTCAAACAGTTTCGAAACCTTTCGAGAAATTTTGATTCTGGAACCTTACTAGACACGAAAAATTTTAAAACCTTCAGGGAAGTTTAGAAACCCTTTACATAAAGTTTCAAAACCTTTATGGAAGGTTTCGAAACCTTTGGCTGTCAGGAAATGAAAGTTGTTGAAAATTGCATTTTAATCCTAAATATTTTTCTTTGTTCAATTAGGGTATCTACAAATGTTATTTTGAACTGAAATTTTATATGGATGCATAAAGTTGATTTAATTTCAAGATGGATAACTTAAGTTGGACGAAGTCCTTATAATTTGAAATATTTACATTTTGGTCCCTATTTTGGTGAAACATGCAATTGATGTTGTTAGAATGCTCCTTTTGATTTGAAATTTTCCGTGAGGGATACTTGTATGCTTAATTGAAATTTAATGAAAATAATTTCTACTTTTTCATTAGAATTTAAAGTTTTACGTTTTAGTCCTTAATTCACTTAAGTGTTTAATAAGATACTTATTTGCGATCAGATTGCTCCCATTAATGCTTTGTATGAGACCAAGATATGTAGGAACATAATTATGCATATAGAAAAAAATATATTAGTTTTTAGGGTTGTTTATCGAATCGGACCTTCACGGGTTTGGTTCGATATTCCCCGTGTGACCCGTTAGTATCTGTTCCGTCTAGGCTGGGCTAAGGGGGTTATAATGGTTGAATGGAGTACCATCCGGATCAATGGAGTCATGGGCTGATCTATGCAAGAGCATTTTGCTACGGTATAATCCTCCAAAACTCAACACTCAACTTCGAAATGACATTGCTTCTTTTCGACAAGGTGACGACGAGTCAATGTGCGAACGTTGGGATCGATACAAGGGACTGCTTCGCAAGTGTATAAATCATGGATTTCAAGATTGGACTCAAGTTGTAATGTTCCACTACGAAGTCAATGCACCAACGAGGATGATGCTAGATGCCTCAGCAAATGGAACTTTGTTAGAAAAATCATCCGAGGAGGCATTTAACATTCTTGATAGAATTGCCAACAATGACTATCAATTTCCTTCTACGAGACTTGGAACCGGAAGGAAGGCACAAGGGACATTTGAGCATGATGTGAAAGACTCACTATCCTCCCAATTCTCAACTATCACCAATATGTTGAAGAGAATTCAACGTTCCAATGAAGTAAAGGAAGTGAAGATAGTCAGTTCAGCATGTCTGATATGCCATGGCAATCATCACGAGAGTGAGTGCCCAAGAACCCATAAGACAACGAATTATGTGAGCAACTTCAACTGAAGCAACAATAATCCCTACTCGAACACCAACAATCCAGGATGGAGACAACATCTGAATTTTTCTTGGGGAAACCAAGGACCCAGCAATCCTAATTCCCAAGCGCGGAACCAAAATCAGCACGAGCCCCAGAATTTTCAACCGAATATGCCCTGGCATAATCAGAGTAAGAGGGCTACATCATCATCTAATACTAGTTCTTTGGAGGCGACTATGAAAGATTTTATTCTAAGTACCAAGATGATGCTTCAAGAGCATACTACTGCCATCAAGAACCAAGGTACTCTACTGCAAAGCCACAGTGCTTCGTTGCGAAATCTGGGAAGTCAAGTTGGCCAAATTGCCATGGTATTACAGGACCGTTATCCTGGATGTCTGTCGAGTGATACTGAAGTCACTAAGTCGCATGGTAAAGAGTACTGCAACATAATCACACTCGGAAGTGGTACTCAACTTAATCAGCAAGATAAGTTTGAGGGGAAGAATTCTGAAGATTCCCTACCAGAAACTGTGTAAGAAGAAATGCCTAAGTAAAATCTCGAGGAAAAGGACTAGGAGGAAGGTTTGACAAAGGAACCTACCGATGGAGCGAGCAGAAATGCCTCGGCAAAACCAGTTCCTACACCACCTGTGGAAGAAGTTAGACCCCCACAACCCTTTCCCCAAAGGCTCAACAAGCACAACGATGAAATTCAGTTTAAAAAGTTTGTGGAAAAGTTAGATTAACTATACATAAATGTCTCGCTGTTGGAGGCAATTGACCAGATACCCACCTATACTGAATTTTTGAAGAAGATAGTCACGAAGAAGTGTAAAGTGGAGAAGTTCGAGACAATTGCCACGAAAAAAGAGTATTGCTCTGCCTTGAGTAATCTACCATCAAAGAAGAAGGATCCAGGTAGTTTTATTATTCCTTGTGCCATTGGAGAAAAGTTTTTTGGGAAGGTACTTTGTGATCTTGGATCGAGTGTTAATCTAATGCCCAAGTCAATTTTCGTGAAGATTGGCATGGGAGATACGAAACCCAACTCAGTCATCTTGCAGTTAGCTGATCGTTCCCATGTGAGACCTGAAGGGAAGATCGAAGATATCATAGTGAGGGTGGAAAAGTTCGTTTTTCCAGTCGACTTCCTCATACTTGATTGTGAGGCTGATGCTAATACATCTATCATCTTAGGGAGACCTTTCCTAGCAACCCATCGTATTCTCATTGATTGTGAGAAGGGTGAGCTCACAATACGTGTAGCAAATCAAAGATTGACCATGAACATCAACAATTCTCTCAAGTACATGGATGACTCTGAAGAATGCTGGGGCATTTTGGAAGCGGATTATGAGCAATATACAGTCGTTGATCAATTTTGCCACAACAATTTTGTGCAGCTGGATGAGTATGAAGAACTCACGAATGAAGAAGAGGAAGAAGCTAGTGAACCATCATTGGAAGAACATCAATCTAGTCTGCTGATAGCTAGAAACAATGCAACCTTCGGACCTCTCGATTTCGAGGAATTCAGTCCTCCTAAGACTTATTTACTCGATGCACTAAAGCTGGAGCTAAAAATTTTTCCACAACATTTGAAATATGCTTATTTGGGTGAAAATGAGACCCTGTTAGTTTTTATTTCTGCGAACTTGAATTTTGATCAAGAGAGAAGTCTGATGCGTGTAATAATAGCGCAATTGTGTAGTGTACACGTCGTAAGTAATAAAGTGATAAGTATATCGTGTATCGTCTCCACAGGGATTGGTATACTTAATATGTCTCCCCTTGTTCCCTTGCTCCTGAAAGATAAAGTAAAAACACAGATAAGTGGATTTGTTTAACTAACTAAATAATAAAACATAAAATAAAGGATTGAGAACGATATAGAGAAAGTGGGTAAGATCTAGATGCGTCAATTAGTGGATTTGATTGATCTTCTTCTTGTCCAAAGCAATTACACAACACTGCTTCGGCAGTACTACAGATACAACCTCGGCAGCGTTAGTGTTCTCTGCCGCAGTAATCTCTTGCTCTTGGGCAGATGCATCAAAGTTCAGCAAAGTGTCCATAGTTGACTCTACTTATCTCTAACTTAGAGCGCTGTTGATGACGGGTCTTTAACGATACCTCTCGGTGTGAATCAACGATAATCACCAACCAATCCAACACTTCTTTTAGCTTCTAAAACTCTTAACATATCTCTAGGCCGAGTTAGTATCGTCGACACCGTACTTATCCCTTTCGTGGATCTAACTTTCTCGATGCTAGATAAATAGATTACTTACAAACTTCTCTCTTGAGCTTGAATGCAAGAATAAGGAAAGGCAATAAGATAAGCAAACTTCGATATTATTATTGTATTAGAACAAAGAAACAAGAAACAATCTCCTCTCACTAATATCTACAACCTTCACCTATCCCTAAGAGATTTAGAACATAATATCGATAAGTACAAATCTTAGGGGAAGGGTTTCTCTAAAATCGGCTCTCCCTAACAATGTGGCCGGCTAAGCTATATATAATCTTAAATTAGGCCAAACCTTTTCAAAATAAACTCTAACTTGGAGTAGGGAACAAGTCTTCTTCATGAGATCTGATGTTTCCAAGTTTGCAACCTTCTAGAAAGTTTTTCCCGTTCGGTCTTTGACTTAGGCTTTTAGTGCGCTAGCCTGGTCCAATTGGTGCGCTGCATTTTCCAGAATATTCTCTATATTTTTGTCTTTCATTCGCCTACAATGTTGATGTTGCCACTCTGGATGCTGCAGCGGCCTTGTCTCTGCCTCGGCCTTAACGATGCTTCTCTGCTGCCTCCGCCCTGGATATCCCTGCATGTACAGAATATGTAATAATATCTACATTCTCTATAAATGTAAGCTTTGTAAATAGTAATAAGGGAATATCCAATATTATGCAATGAGTCCATATTTTAGTTCAAGTTGGTGTATAATAGATGCATAAAGTACCATGAGAAGGGAAGTAAATAACTGCCTTTTAGGCACTCATCAAATACCCCCAAACTCAAACTATTGCTTGTCCTCAAGCAATGCAAGACATCAAATTGCCGAACCTTACTCCCCTTTGGTCTTACTTTTCCATCTATTCTCCCCACCATGGTCAGGTTTATCTCTCCGTTTTAGCCACTAGTTTACCCAAGGACTTTTACTAAGAAACAAGCTATAAGGCTAGGTGAGTGTGTGCATTTTATGGACAAGGTTGATTCAAGGCTTTCTTAGATAAACTCTAAGTTCAAGACAAGTAGAATTTGGATTAAAGCTATCTCCTCAAAACAACATGTCTTGAGCCAATTTCGGGCACCTCAATATATGTGTTTTCTATATTTTATTTTATTTTATTTTAAGCTAACTTTAGCATACTAGAGCCAGTTTTGGACACCTCTAGAATGAAGGAGAGTAAAACTAGAACCAGTTTCGGGCACCTCTAGTTATTTTTCCAAAAGATTCTAAGCCTTTATCACCTAAGTTCATTAAAAGAACTCCTAAATCAAGAAAGTTCAAAAAGTGTTTTTTTATTTTCTAACCCTAAAATAAGCTTCTAAGTTTTATTCCATGAGTATCTTATGGTTATCCCTTCAAAACAAAACTTGGCCATGGTAAGGAGAAAGATTTTTATAGCCTTAAAGGAGTAAGCTAAAGCAAAGCTGATGTAGAGTAGTACAAGATTAAAAACAGTAATTCAAGAAAAGAGAATATTGCCAAAAATTTCATAAAAAAGTACTCCCTTTATCATGGTAACACCGCGGTAGTGGGTTGCCTCGGTAGTGCTTCTGCACCTACAATACCCCCAAACTCAAATCGAGCACTGTCCTTAATGATCAACATATAAGTCAAACAATAAGTAAATGAGATATGCGGTGTCGGATCAGTCTTCGCAGATCTAGTTGGAGATATCTTTTGTGATTCCCGATTTTGTCTAAAAAAATAAGAACGAAAATAAAACTAAAAATAATTAAATGTTCAAAATTAAATCAGAGGAGAATGTCATGTAGATGCATCGCCTAAAGTGATGGTTTCCATCGTTTTCGTCTCTTGATGTTCAGAGTAATGCTCCAACCGTTGGCCATTCACTCTGAATTCAACACCTTCTTTTTGTGACTTAATTGTGACTGCTCCATGGGGATAAACCTTAACAATTTCGAAAGTACCTGACCATCTGGATTTAAGTTTCCCAGGGAATAACTTGAGTCTGGAGTTAAAGAGGAGGACTTTGTAACCCCCTTAACCCGGCCTAGACGGAACCGACACTAATGGGTTACACAGGGAATATCAAACCAAACCCGCAAGGGTCCGATTCGATAAACAACCCTAAAACTGTTATATTTTTTTTATTTTATCTTACCTATATGCACAATCTTATTCTTACATGTCATGGTCTCATACAAAGCATTAACGGTAACAAATTAATCAAAAACAAACGTTCGATTAAACACTTAAGTAAATTAAGGACTAAAACGTAAAACTTTTAAATTCTTTTAATAAAATATAAATTTTTTTCATCAAAGTTCAACTAAACACTCAAGTGTTCTTCACAGCAAATTTCAATTCAAACGGATCATTCTAACATCATCAATTGCATGTTTCTTTAATTTAGGGACCAAAATGTAAAACTTCCAAAAATACAAGGACTTTATCCAAATTAGGTTAACTATCTTGAAATTAAGTCAACTTTATGCATGTATGCAAAATTTTAGCTCAAAATAACAACTGTAAGTACCCTAATCGAACAAAGGAAGATATCCGGGACTAAAATGCAACTTCCAGCAACTTTCAATCCTTGGTAGTCAAAGGTTTCGAAACCTTCCCAGAGGTTTCGAAACTTTTTGAAAAATGTTTTGAAACTTTCCTGGAAAGTTTCAATACTTTTCGAGTCCAGTAGCTTCCCAGAATTGAAACTGCCCGCAAGGTTTTGAAACTTCCTGAAGGTTTCGAAACTATTTGACAATGGTTTCGGAACCTTCCCAGAGGTTTCGAAACTTTGGGTCTGGAACCTAAAGTTCCGTTACACTAAGTGAATACTAACAATACGGTACACGACCATTAGACACTTCCAACTAAATACATAATTCCTAGGCATAATTAACAACTTATAACACATGATTTACAACGTCATTGACATCATTCAAACTATAGGCATGCTTCCTAGAAGATGATTAAAACATAACAATCATGCAAGTACACACTTCAACAATCCAAACAATTCCATAGTCCAACAATTAACAATCAAGCAATAATGGTCTTATTACAACATAAACGAAAGCCTAAGTGCACACTCCTCACATTGGTTGGGTTACACATTGCCTTACCCAATTTATTTGCCAAAAACATACCAAATTCAAAGTGATTCTTCCCCTTGGTTTCCTTGCCCCGAACGAAGACCCAAGTGCCTTTATTTTTCTGCAAGGATGAAAAGAAAGCTTAAGCAAACATGCTTAGTGAGGAAGCTCTACACAAAATCATCAATGCATCTATTTAAAACCATAATGAATCCATAATTTGTAATACATTGTTAAATCATGCATGCTAACATCTCATGCTCATGTTCTTTAAACCATATGCAACCTTGAGTTTACTTAACATTATCAAAACAATTTATAAGTAATGCACAATGTTCTTCTCAAATTCATGTATGTATATTGGCATTCTATTGACCACTTAATGTGAACCTTGAGTTCACCGAATACACGGATCTATTGTTAGAGACCATTGTCTCGTCATGACATGAAGTCACCATTGACATGACACTAAGTCACCATTGACATGACTCAATGTCACCATTGACATGACACCAACTCACCATTGTAGCACTACCACGCACGATCGGACACATAGTCACTCTTGTTACGTGTAGGTGGCTCTACCACGCACGGTTGGACATAAAGTCACCCTTGTTACGTGTAGGCAATATTCTGTATTCTCAATTTTGTTTATAGTGCACTTAAGACAATCCTAATGACATGTCATTCGTATTCGAATCTAAAGTTAGTGTTACTAAGCCAATATCATAATCAAATGTGCATGATAACTTGTTGCTCATAATGCATGCATAATATGTTCAACAAATGAACCAAAAGCCATGCCCAAAGGCACCATCATATATAAGGCAATTAACCATATTGTATTCCAAATCATTTCTCATAATTTTCCATAATCATGGATGCTAAATAAGCAAGTATATCTCATGTATGCACCAATTCAAATCATGCTCATGCATTTCCATAAATCTCATTGCATTACCAACATAATGCCTTTATCAAACGTAGCCGAAACTCATGTTGATTTACCAAAATATTTGCTTTACTTACTCTTGAACTATGGAAGGTTTTCACACTCTTCCATAGTCCCCAAAACAAAACCGTACCAAACGCGATTCGTTTAAAATCTGTAATCACTCACCAACAAGCGAAACAAGCTTTCGCCATTATCCGATGATCGCGCCAACGCACCAGCACTCAAGCACCTTCTTGTACCTCTTCTACAATATTAAAAACATAGGATTCTCACATCATAACATGCTCAAACCAACAGTCATATCCGATCACCATAAAACTAACGAAAACTTAGCCAAAAAGACCGTAAACTAAGCCGAAACGCATTCGAACAACATCAGCCCAAAACCTAACGAATCTAACATCTAATCCACTTCAATTATGAACCAAAAACACATACAAACCATCCTTATACCTCCATCAACATTAATGCATCTAAAACAGCCCCTAAAACAACCGAAAAACACCATAAAACTACACAGATTGTATTATTTCGGGATTAAATTAATGTGCTATCAAATGAAGACTCAATTAATCATTTAATTAACATAAAAACATAATTGAATCCATCTAATTCCAACATTTAATGAGATCCAAAACGATTTCACAAAAACATTCACAAAATCACTAGATCTAACATTGAAAACATAAAATAAAGTTTTTATTCAAAGATTAGCAAGCTAATACTTGGGAATTTCAATAAAGAACCTTAGAAAAGAATTAAAAATCCAGAAAATTACCTTTAAGATCTATTCACCAAAAAGATGTAATTTCCCCTTCTTGATTCCTTGCAATTTGATGTTGATTTGATAAAATTGATGGTTAGATTTTGTAAAGGATGGAAAGATGATTAAAATGATGTAATCTTTATGGAAAAAGATGCAAAAATCAGCAAGGAATTGAAGAGAAAAGATGAAGGAAAATGGAGAGAAAATGAGAGAAAAAGATGAGAGAAAAAAGTAGTTTTAAGAGAAAATGATTTATCATCTTTAATTAAAGTAATTAAAAAGCATTTTGGTGAATAAATCATTATTAAAAATTAAAATAGGTTTATGGCCCTCTAAGGATTCTAAGCTTAGCTTGCTTTTCAATTTAGTCACTAAAACATCAAATTTTCGAAAATTACAAAATAAGTCCTCCAATTTTTCCAAAAATTACAAATTGGTCATTTATGCATAATTAAGCATAATTAAAAATCAATATAAAATTCAAATTACTTTCTTTTAATTTTGAAACATATTTTTAATATTTTTAAACCATATCCCACAATTATTATTTTTCCTAATTAAAATATTCTTATTTTATTTTTCCCCGGAATAATGAACCGGAGAACCCGATTCAACCCGAATCAAATTCTCCTAACTAAAGCCTAAACTAATAACCCCAAAAACGGGATGTTACAACTCTCTCCCTCTTAAGAAAATTTTGTCCTCGAAATTTACCTAAAGTAAACAAGTGAGGAAACTGCTCCTCCATGCTTTTCCTTGTCATCCAAGTTGCTTCTTCAACACCTCGATGTTTCCAAAGTACTTTAACCAAATCTATGGTCTTTCCTCGAAGAACCTTTGTATCCACATCCAAAATCCTCACCGGTTCTTTCTCATAACTCATATCCTCCCTTAACTCAATCTCCTCAATCGGAACAACATATGAAGGATCCGATCTATATCTATGAAGCATTGATACATGAAAAACACCATGCATCTTACTCAACTCCTTTGGCAACCTCAATCTATAAGCAACAGGACCAATACGCTCCAACACCTCATATGGTCCAATAAATCGAGGACTCAACTTACCCTTTCGTCCAAACCTCATTACCTTCTTCCATGGAGAAACCTTAAGAAACACTTTGTCCCAAACATCATACTCTTATCTCTTTATGCTTTAAATCGGCATATGACTTCTGCCTATCCGAAGCTTCCTTAAGTTTAGTACATATAAACTTAACTTTCTCATCCGTATCCTTCAACACTTGAGGCAAAGAAACATACTTATGTCCAACTTCCTTCCAACACAAAGGTGTACGACACTTACGCCCATATAACGCCTCAAACGGTACCATCTGTATACTTGTCTGAAAACTATTATTATAAGCAAACTCTACCAACGGCAATTGCTTCTCCCAAGAACCTTGAAACTCGATTACACAACACCTCAACATATCTTCTAAAGTCTGAATAACACGCTCAGACTGTCCATCCGTCTGTGGATGATAAGTTGTACTAAAGCTAAGCCTCGTACCCAAAGCTGTCTGCAAAGTCCTCCAAAACTTGGATGTAAACCGCGGATCTCTATCCGATATGATCGACCTTGGAACACCATGCAATCTCACCACCTCAGAAACATACAAATCCGCTAACTTATCCATGGAGTACGCCGTATGCACAACAAGAAAATATGCACACTTCGTAAACTTATCAACAATCACCCATATAGAATCCTTTTTGGACGGTGTTAATGGCAACCCCGTCACAAAATCCATGGTAATTCTCTCCCATTTCCATTCCGGAACTTGAACCGGATGTAACAATCCTGCAGGGAACTGATGTTCAGTTTTCACTCGCTGACACACCATACAACGAGATACAAACTCCGTCACATCCTTCTTTAAACCAACCCAAAAGTACACACTTTTGAGATCTCTATACCTCTTCACACTACCCGGATGCATAGCAAACGGACTAGTATGAGCTTCCACCAAGATAACTTGCCTCAACTCCAGATCATCCGGCACCACAATCCGACCTCTAAAACACAAGACCTCATCATCATCAAAATGATAATTGGTCGGTCTACCCTCAGCAATATCCTCCACAAAAGGTACTAAAGCCTCATCCTCTAACAGTTTCACCTTGATCATCTCAACCAAAAAAGGTTTTACTTGCAACTCCGCCACCAAACCACCTTCCTTAGAAATACTCAATCTAGCAAACATCGCTCTCAACCCAACAGCCGCTTTACAACTCAAAGCATCGGCCACTACATTGGCTTTCCCCGGATGATACTCAATAGATAAATCATAATCCTTTAGCAGCTCCATCCATCTTCGTTGCCTAAGATTCAAATCCTTTTGTGACATGAGATACTTCAAACTCTTATGATCCATGTATATAGTACACTTCTCTCCGAACAAATAATGTCTCCAAATCTTCAAGGCAAAAACCATCGCCGCCAGCTCCAAATCATGAGTCGGATAATTCTTTTCATGTACCCTCAACTATCTAGAAGCATAAGCTACAACTTTCCCTTCTTGCATCAAAACACACCCGAGAACTACGTATGATGCATCACTATAAACCATGAAATCCTTACCGGATTTGGGTTGAACCAACACCGGTGCACTAGTCAACACTTCCTTCAACTTCTCAAAACTCTTTTGTTGACTTTCTTTCCACTCAAAAGGAACTTTCGTTTGCAACAACTTGGTCATAGGAGCAGCAATGCTCGAAAAACCCTCAACGAACCTACGATAATGCCCAACCAAGCCTAGGAAACTCTGGACCTCTAACACCGATCTCGGTTGCTTCCAACCCATAACGGCCTCTATCTTCTTCGGATCAACACTAATACCCTTTTCTGACACCACATGACCAAGAAACACCACCTCTTTTAACCAAAACTCACACTTACTTAACTTAGCATACAACTGGTTCTCTTTCAACGCTTGCAACACTATCCGTAAATGCCGATCATGATCTTCCTTGATACGTGAATACACGAGGATATCATCTATGAACACCACTACAAACTGGTCCAAGTACTCATGAAATACCTAGTTCATCATATCCATAAAAGCAGCAGGGGCATTTGTCAATCCAAACGGCATCACCAAAAACTCATAATGACCATACCTTGTCCGAAAAGCCGTTTTCAACACATCCTCCTCTTTCACTTTCAACTGGTAGTACCCTGATCTCAAATCAATCTTCGAGAACACACTTGCTCCTCGAAACTGATCAAACAAGTCGTCAATCCTTGATAAAGGATACTTATTCTTCACGGTCAACTTATTCAGTTGCCGATAATCAATGCACATCCTCATTGTGCCATCTTTCTTCTTCACAAACAATACCGGTGCACCCCAAGGTGACACACTCGATCGTATAAAACCATGGTCAAGCAACTCTTGCAACTACATTTTTAAGTCTTTCAACTCCTTAGGTGCCATGCGGTAAGGAGCAATGGACACCAGATTAGTACCAGCATAAGTCTCGAAACTAAACTCCATATCACGACCAGGAGGTAATCCTGGGAACTCCTCAGGAAAAACTTCTAGAAAGTCACGTACTGTTCGAATATCCTGCACCCGAACCTCTCCTATCACCCGGGTTCATTACATATGCTAGATATGCCAAACCACCATGTTGCATTAACTTTTCCGCTAGCAAGGCTAAAACTATATTGGATAAGAATCCGGTATACTCACTCTTAACCACAACCTCGCTACCATCTAACAACCTCAAGGTAACCCGTTTCTTTTCAAAATCCACCACAGCTCTATGCTCCGTCAACCAGTCAACCCCCAAGATAAGGTCAAAACCATGAAACGGTAACTCCATCAAGTCAACCTCAAAGACATGCCCTTGTACCTCCAACGGACACCTCCTATACAACCTCCTTACGATCACCGTCTCACCCAAAGAACTAGTAACCACAACCCCCACATCTAAAACCTCAACAGAGATATCTAACAAATATGCATGCTCACTCAAAACGTAAGAATACGTAGATCCCAAATCTATCAAAGAAAACAACGGTACATTTTGTAAAGAAAAAGCACCTACAACCACATCCGTAGCATTACGGGTCCCACGTTGAGCATAAACTCTACGACCATCTCCCTTCCTCTCAAGAGGACCTCTACCTCCACCGTGTCCTCTGCCAAGTACCATAGTAGCCTCAGCTCGGTTACCAACCTCACCAGCAAACGTCGGACAATCCCTCTTCTTGTGATCCTTAAATCCACAACCAATGCAGGCACCAGTGGCCCACCAACACTCTCCCGGATGGCGTCTAGAACACAAGTTACAAACTGCTATATCACCATCACCTCTACCAAACTGCTGAGCACGACCGCCGTGTCCAAAATCACCCCGACATCGATCAGCTTTGTATCGGTTGTCCCGAAACCTTTTACCCTTATTACCTTGGGTGCTAGCCTCAGCAGGCCTCTTCCCAATATCGGAAGACTTCCTAGCCTCCCTCAGGGACTCCTCAACATCCTTAGCCTTATTAACAAGCATATCAAACTTAGTGTACTCCGTAGCCAACAAATATGTCTTGATCTCCGGATCCAAACCATATCGGAACCTGTCACATCTCATACGCTCTGTATGAACCAACTCAGGATCATAGTGACTCAATCTGATAAACTGTATCTCATAGCCAGCCACACTCAGAGTGCCCTACACCAAGGACATGAACTCCCTCTTACGTGCATCCTCGTACTACGGACCCAAAAACTTCTGCACAAAGGCGGTCCTGAAGTATTCCCACGTCAGGTTAGCAACTGATACACCCACTTTCGTGGTAGTCTACCATCTATAAGCATCTCCCTGAAGCAGAGAGACCACGCAACCCAACCTCCGGGCATCCTAACAGTCCATCTGATCTAAAATCCTCTCAGTGCTAGCCAACCACTCCTTAGCTAAACTTGGGTCAAATCCACGAAACTCAACACCTCTCAAGCTACGTAATCACTCTAGCAGTAGCCCTAGAGTAACCATAATAACAGGTACGGGAGCCGGTACATGCACTTCAGCCATAGCTGCCTGAAACGCACCCGTCATAGCCTGTATGAATGGTGCAAACTCTCTGAACTGGCCTCCTACTGGAATCGGAGGCACACCAGTGGGTGGCACACCAGTTGGTGGAAGAGGTGGAAGCGGTTCCTCCCTCACAGTCGCCTCTCCCTCTATCTGACCATCAGTGATCAAGCTCGCACTAGCACGTGTCTCTCGTCTCGGAGGCATTATCCAAATACTTCAAACATGCAATTTTAAAACATAATATCAAGACATATTAAACTTATATTCGGGCAAGATCCAAGGGAAACCGAAGAACATCTAAAAACATGTTGGCATTGGCAATGTGTAACTGACCACCCCTTTTACCCATAATCATTCTATGTACACTCACAATATATAGGTATGCACACAACAACAACATATCACACTCATTCTTACACTTTAACATACCAACCATAAAACATAGTAAACCAACACGTACTTTGACAAGTTAACTACACACTTTACAAACCTTGCTCTGAAACCACCAAATGTAACCCCTTTAACCCGGCATAGACGGAACCGACACTAATGGGTTACACGAGGAATATCAAACCAAACCCGTAGGGGTCCGATTCGATGAACAACCCTAAAACCGTTATATTTTTTTATTTTATCTTACCTAGATGCACAATCTTATTCCTATATGTCATGGTCTCATACAAAGCATTAACGGTAACAAATTAATCAAAAACAAACATCCGATTAAACACTTAAGTAAATTAAGGACTAAAACGTAAAACTTTTAAATCCTTTTAATAAAATATAAATTCTTTTCATCAAATTTCAATTAAACACTCAAGTGTTCTTCATAGCAAATTTCAACTCAAACGGATCATTCTAATATCATCAATTGCATGTTTCTTTAATTTAGGGACCAAAATGTAAAACTTCCAAATATACAAGGACTTTATCCAAATTAGGTTAACTATCTTGAAATTAAGTCAACTTTATGCATGCATGAAAAATTTCAGTTCAAAATAACATCTGTAAGTACCCTAATCGAATAAAGGAAGATATTCGAGACTAAAATGCAACTTCCAGCAACTTTCAATCCTTGGTAGTCAAAGGTTTCGAAACCTTCCGAGAGGTTTCAAAACTTTTTGAAAAAGGTTTCGAAACTTTCCTGGGAAGTTTCGAAACTTTTTGAGTCCAGTAGCTTCCCAGAATTGAAACTGCCCGCAAGGTTTCGAAACTTCCTGAAGGTTTCGAAACTATTTGACAATGGTTTCGGAACCTTCCCAGAGGTTTCGAAGCTTTGAGTCTAGAACCTAAAGTTCCGTTACACATTGCCTTGCCCAATTTATTTGTCAAAAACATACCAAATTCAAAGTGATTTTTCCCCTTGGTTTCCTTTCCCCGAACGAAGCCCCAAGTGCCTTTATTTTTCTGCAAGGATAAAAAGATAGCTTAACCAAACTTGCTTAGTGAGGAAGCTCTACACAAAATCATCAATGCATCTATTTAAAACCATAATGAATCCATAATTTGTAATACATTGTTAAATCGTGCATGCTAACATCTCATGCTCATGTTCTTTAAACCATATGCAACCTTGAGTTTACATAACCTTATCAAAACAATTTATAAGTGATGCACAATGTTCTTCTCAAATTCATGTATGCATATTGGCATTCTATTGACCACTTAATGGGAATCTTGAGTTCATCGAATACACGGATCCATTGTTAGAGACCATTGTCTCGTCATGGCACGAAGTCACCATTGACATGACTCAAAGTCACCATTGATATGACACCAAGTCACTATTATAGCACTACTACGCACAACCGGACACATAGTCACTCTTGTTACGTGTAGGCAGCTCTACCACGCACGGTTGGACACAAAGTCACCCTTGTTACATGTAGGAAATATTCTGTATTCTTAATTTTGTTTATAGTGCACTTAAGACAATCCTAATTATATGTCATTCGTATTCGAATCTAAAGTTAGTGTCACTAAGCCAATATCATAATCAAATGTGCATGATAACTTGCTGCTCATAAAGCATGCATAATATATTCAACAAATGAACCAAAAACCATGCCCAAAGGCACCATCATATATAAGGCAATTAACCATATTGTGTTCTAAATCATTTCTCATAATTTTCCATAATCATGGATGCTAAATAAGCTATGCATTTCAGCAAGTATATCTCATGTATGCACCAATTCAAATCATGCTCATGCATTTCCATAAATCTCATTACATTACCAACATAATGCCTTTATCAAACATAGCCGAAACTCATGTTGATTTACCAAAACATTTGCTTTACTTACTCTTGAACTATGGAAGGTTTTCACACTCTTCCATAATCCCCAAAACAGAACTGTACCAAACGCGATTCGCTTAAAATCCGTAATCACTCACTAACAAGCGAAACGAGCTTTCGCCGCTATTCGATGATCGCGCCAACGCACCAGCACTTAAGCACCTTCTTGTACCTTTTCTAAAACATTAAAAATAGAGAATTCTCACATCATAACATGCTCAAACCAACAGCCATATCCGATCACTATAAAACTACCGAAAACTTAGCCGAAAAGACCGTAAACTAAGCCGAAACGCATCCGAACAACATCAGCCCAAAACCTAACGAATGTAACATCTAATCCACTTCAATTATGAACCAAAAACACATCCAAACCATCCTTATACCTCCAGCAATATTAAAGCATCTAAAACAGCCCCTAAAACAACCGAAAAGCACCTTAAAACTACACCGATTGCATTATTCTGGGATTAAATTAATGTGCTATCAAATGAAGACTAAATTAATCATTTAATTAACATAAAAACATAATTGAATCCATCTAATTCCAACATTTAATAAGATCCAAAAGATTTCACAAAAACATTCACAAAATCACTAGATCTAACATTGAAAACATAAAATTAAGTTTTTATTCAAAGATTAGCAAGCTAATACTTGGGAATTTCAATAAAGAATCTTAGAAAAGAACTAAAAATTCAGAAAATTACCTTTAAGATCTATTCACGTAAAAGATGTAATTTCCCCTTCTATTCCTTGCAATTTGATGTTGATTTGATAAAATTGATGGCTATGTTTTATAAAGGATGGAAAGATGATTAAAATGATGTAATCTTTGTGGAAAAAGATGAAAAAATCAGCAAGGAATTGAAGAGAAAAGATGAAGGAAAATGGAGAGAAAATGAGAGAAAAGGATGAGAGAAAAAAGTAGTTTGAAGAGAAAATGATTTATCATCTTTAATTAAAGTAATTAAAAAGCATTTTGGTGAATAAATTATTATTAAAAATTAAAATGGGTTTATGGCCCTCTAAGGATTCTAAGCTTAGCTTACTTTTCAATTTAGTCATTAAAACATCAAATTTTCGAAAATTATAAAATAAGTCCTCCAATTTTTCCAAAAATTATAAATTGGTCATTTTTGCATAATTAAGCATAATTAAAAATCAATATAAAATTCAAATTACTTTCTTTTAATTTTGAAACATATTTTTAATATTTTTAAACCATATCCCACAATTATTATTTTTCTTAATTAAAATTTTCTTATTTTATTTTTCCCCGGAATAATGAACCGGAGAACCCGATTCAACCCGAATCGAATTCTCCTAACTAAAGCCTAAACTAATAACCCCAAAAACGGGATGTTATAGACTTGTTGCCCCGGTAGGAACTGTCGCTACAACAATTTGCTGTCATGCTAGAGTTTCATCTTCTCCGTATAGATCTTGGCGTTATCATAAGCTTCCGTCCTGAATTCATCTAATTCATTAAGGTTCAGTAGTCGTTTTTGTACAGCTTTTCTCATTCCATATTCAGATTCTTTACTGCCCAGTAAGCTCCGTACTCAATTTCCACGGGCAAATGACAAGCTTTTTCAAATACTAATCTATTGGGTGATGTCCCCAAGGGCGTTTTGTAAGCTATTCTATATGCCCACAAAACATCGTCAAGCCGATGAGACCAATCCTTTCTAGAAGTGTATACTACATTTTCGAGGATTTGTTTCAATTCCATATTTGCAAGTTCAGCTTGGTCATTTGTTTGTGGATGATACGCTGTGGCCATTTTATGAGTGACACCTATTTTTTGTAGTGCCGCGACAATGAGCCTATTGTCAAAGTGCTTACCTTCGTCGCTAATGATGGCTCTCGATACTCCAAATCTTGTGAATATGTGTTTCTTAAGAAATTTGTGTACTGTCTTGGCGTCATTGTGGGGCGTGGCGATTGCTTCAACCCATTTGGACACATAATCCACTGCTACTAGGATGTAGAGATTTCCTTGAGATGAAGTGAATGGTCCCATAAAATCTATTCCCCATACATCGAATAATTCTACTTCTAGTATTGGCTTTTGTGGTATCTCGTTTCGTCTAGATATATTGCCCGTCCTTTGGCATCGGTCATAAGCCTTGCAATAGAGGTGGGTATCTTTGAAGAGCGTCGGCCAATAAAATCTCGATTGAAGCACTTTTACTACTATTTTATTTCCTCAAAAATGTCCTCCACACGGTAGATCGTGATATTGTTGAAGAATTGCTTGTTGTTCCTCTTCTGGGACGCATCATCATATAACTTGATCTGCACATTGTCAAAACAAGAGAGGTTCATCCCAGAAATAATGCTTGGCATTATGCTGAAACCTTTTTTTTTCATTATAGCTTAAGTTATAAGGAACTATGCCACTGACTTAAAAGTTAACAAGATCAGCATACCAGGGATTTTTCGTTATTGCCTGTATGTCTTCTTTTATAGATTCTGAAATATATTCAAGTAGTGCCTGGGCCTCGTAATCATGTACTGCTATGGGTGCTTCCTCGACAGTATCGTCATCATTTGTTGCGATATGCAATATTTGTTCATCTTGAAAGGTGTCTTGTATGTCTTCTAATTCGTTGTTATAGCCTTCATTTTCCAGTCTGGATAAATGATCAGCTACTTGGTTCTCAGTACCTTTTCTATCTTTTATCTCCACATCGAACTCTTGTAGAAGAAGAATCCATCTTATCAATCTTGGTTTGGCCTCCTTTTTGGAGAAAAGGTATTTAAGCATCGAATGGTCCGTATGGACGGAAACTTTAGTGCCAATGAGATAGGAATGAAACTTATCAAAGGCAAACACTACTGTTAGTAATTCTTTCTCGGTTGTAGTGTAATTTACCTGAGCATCATTGAGTGTCTTGCTAGTGTAGTAAATAACATGGAAGAGATTGTTTTTCCTTTGTCCAAGTGCTGCCCCGATAGCATGATCACTTGCATCACACATTAACTCGAAGGGTAGGGTCCAATCTGGGGGAACCACTATCGGTGCTGTAACTAGCTTTTCCTTTAGGGTCTTGAATGCTTTAGTACATTCGTCGGTAAATTCAAATTTTCTATCCTGCTCAAGTAGGTTACAGAGAGGTTTAGAAATTGTAGAAAAGTTAGATATAAACCTTTAATAAAAACTTGTATGACCCAAGAAGGTTCGAATTCCTTTTATAGAGATGGGTGGAGGTAAATTCTTTATCACATCAATCTTGGCTTTATCAACCTCAATTCCTTCTGATGATATTTTATGGCCCAGTACTATACCCTCGTTTACCATAAAATGACATTTTTCCCAGTTGAGGACTAAATTGGTTTCCTCACATCTTTGTAGTACTTTCTTCAAATTGTCGAGGCAGTGAGCAAAGTTGTCCCCAAAGACAGAAAAATCATCCATGAATACTTCTATGAAATCTTCTACCATATCTGAAAAAATTGCCATCATGCATCTCTGGAAGGTGGCCAGGGTATTGCAAAGGCCGAACGACATTTTTCTAAAAGCATATGTTCCATACGGGCAGGTGAATATGGTTTTTCTTGGTCTTCTGGAGCAATAGCAATTTGGTTATATCCTGAATAACCATCAAGGAAACAATAATAGGATTTACCAGCCAGTTTGTCAAGTATCTCATCAATAAAGGGTAGAGGAAAATAGTCTTTCTTTGTCGCTTTGTTCAACTTTCGGTAGTCCATACAAACTCTCCACCTTGTCACAGTTCTTGTTGGGATTAACTCATTGTTCTTATTGGTTATGACAGTCATGCCACCTTTTTTGGACACACATTGTACTGGGCTTACCCATTCACTGTCAGAGATAGGATAAATGATTCCAGCATCAAGCCACTTGATTATTTCCTTATGAACTACCTCCTTCATGGCATGGTTAAGTCTCCTTTGGGCCTCCACGGTGGGTTTTTGACCTTCATCTAATATGATTCTATGCCTACAAACGGCTGGGCTTATTCCCTTTATGTCATAAATTGTCCACCCTAGTGCTGTCTTATGCTGCCGTAGCACTTCTATTAAGCTCTGTTCTTGTTTCGGCTACAGCTTAAAAGAAATGATTACGGGAATTGTATGGTTGGGTCCCAAATAAATATATTTTAAATTGGCAAGCAAGGATTTTAATTCAGTGATTACTGGCTCCGTACTGGTGGTCTCATTTTCCTTTCTTGGATAATTCAAAGGTGCAGTATGCTTACCTGGAAAGTGGGTTGTCCAGTTTGTTTCCTCAATTTCTTGTGCCTCAAGGCTTTCAATTTCGTGTACTTTGTTCAGAGCATGGGTGTCGCAATCATCCTTTGAACTGCTGAGGCAATGATGCTTAGAATTGCTGATGACGCTGTCGGGGCAGTTATTTTCTAGACATGGTTATATCAAGTCTTCGTCTAAGGTATCTGATATTTGGTATTCTTCTGGATTGTCATGATTTTTAAGTATATGAAAAACATTGAACTTGACTTGTTGATCGTTTATCCGCATTGTGAGCTCGCCATTTTCCACATCAATGATGGTGCATCCAGTAACAAGGAAAGGTCGACTCAGGATGATCGGTGCATTATCGTCAGCCTCACAGTCAAGGACAAGAAAGTCGGCAAGAAATATAAACTTGTCGACCTTAACCAGAATGTCCTCAATTTTGCCTTCAGGATGCACATAGGACCGATCCGCAAGTTGGAGCAGTACTGTTGTTGGTTTTGCCCACCCTATTCTAAGTTTTTGAAAAACTAATTTGGGAATTAGGTTGATGCTTGCTCCCAAGTCGCATAGGGCCTTTCCTTCGTAACCATCCTCAATCGCACAGGGGATTGTAAAGCATTTAGGATCCTTTAGCTTAGGCGGCATGCGATTATGTAGCATGGCCATGCAACCTTCAGTGGCTGCCACCGATTCAAATCCCCCTAGCCTTCGTTGTTTGGATACTATGTCCTTTAAGAACTTGGCATAGTTGGGCATTTGTTCAATAGACTCAACTAATGGCAAGTTGATATGGACTTGCTTTAAGATGTCTAGTAATTTCTGAAATTGGTGATCCTGTTTGTGCTATTTTAACCTCTGCGGGAAAGGAGGTGGTGGTCTTATGTCCTCTAGGTTTCCTTGGATATTGAGTTTAATACCTGGGGTGAACTTATCTGCAGCTGCCTCGGTAGGAATTTCAGGTACTGCTGGTTCTACTGCCAGGGCAGTGCTTTCGGTAGGGTCCTGCTCAGCTTTTGAGTCCTCATGATGTTGCTTTTCTGGTTGGACTCTATCGGTTAAGGTCCCTTCTTTATCTTTTAATTGTAGGCCACTTCTTGTCATAATTACCTTGCATTGCTCGTGGCCTAACACCTTAGCAACCTCAATATTGCTAGGTAACCCCCTAGTGGTTGAGTGTTTTGTCATTGGGCAAATTGACCAACTTGGGTTTCTAAAGACTTGATTGCAGCCTCCTGGTTCTGCAGTCTTATCTCAGTTCGATTCATGAAGTCATCAGTACGCTTCATGAAGCGGCTACTCTCGGCCATGTATGAATCAGTCTTTGACATGAAGGCCGTGAGAGAATCTGCCAGTATGTTCAGAGACTACTGCTGTTGTACCTGCTGTTGTGGCATGGACTGCTGTGTTTGCTGCTGCGGCAAGTTCTGAATTTGGTGCTGGAATCCAGGGGCTTGGTTGACTGGATTTAAAGCATTGTTGGGGTTACTCCATGAAAAGTTTGGATTCCTTTTGCAGGATGGGATGTAATTGTTGGACATCATATGATTGTTCCTGTTATAATTTCCAACATATAGGCTGGTTTCCTAATCTTGCATGTAATCAAATGAGTTGACTGCCTTAACCTCATGCATATTTTGCGGGGATTGCATATTCTGAACCATCTTTGGTCAGAGAAGCCAATTATGCTGCCACCGAACTGGTTGTGTCTAATGCATGGGCCGTGGCATGGCGTCTCATTCCTCCTCGCCTTGATGTAGGAAACTAGAAGTCGTTCCTAGCAAGTTTGTTCAAAATCTAATGGCCTCCGCGGGTGCTCTATTCAAAAGTGTCCCATTTGCGGAAGCATCTAGCATTATCCTTGTGGAGGCATTGGTAGCATTATAGAACATGGAGACTTGCGTCCACAAGGGAAAACCATGTAGTGGGCATTTGTTTAACAATTCTCTGTACGTTCCCACGCCTTATACATTGGTTCATCATCATCCTGCCGAAATGATGTGATTTCATTACAGATGCGATCATAGAGATTTGTCGGATTAATCCTCGTAATGAATTCTCGACAGAGTTCACCCTAAGATCTTATGAATCCTGCTGGGATACCATTTAACCAAGTTTTCGCCCTATCCCTCAGTGAATAGGGGAACAACTTTAATCTTAAAATATCTTCATGGACTCCTTGGATTTTGAAAGAATTGCACACTTCCATGAAAGATTTAAGATGCTGCCTTGCATTTTTAGTAGCAGACCCACTAAACTGTACAATTGTGTTCAACAGGTTGAACATCACTGGTTTGAGCTCAAAGTGAGTTGCTTCAATCTCCGGGTTGACTACGCCAAGGTTTAGTCCATTTAGGTCTTCCACCAGAAAGTCTCTAACAGTGAGCTGCCTCGACAATGGTCGCGGCGGTGGCTGCTGCGACATTGCTGGTGGCAGTACATTATGATCAACAGGTGGAATTTGTCCTCTTGGTGGATCATCCATGACTTGAAACAGGTTGTGCCTTAGATGGTGTCCTGTGCGTTCAATTTCAGGATCCAATTCATACAATAGACCACTCGGGTTTGCCCTAGTCATACACCAGATAAGTCAAAGTTAATAAAAAAATAATTAGAATTAAAGTTAAATAAAGAATGGTTAAAGAGCAAGGAAATAAAGAAAACAAAAATTTAGTTGCCAATCCCCGACAACGACGCCAAAAACTTGATGCGTGTAATAATAGCGCAACTGTGCAGTATAGACGTTGCAAATAATAAAGTGATAAGTATATCGTGTATCGTCTCCACAGGGATTGGTATACTCAATATGTCTCCCCTTGTTCCCTTGCTCGTGAAAGATAAAGTAAAAACACAGATAAGTGGATTTGTTTAACTAACTAAATAACAAAACATAAAATAGAAGATTGAGAATGATATAGAGAAAGTGGGTAGGATCCAACTGCGTCAATTAGTGGATTCGATTGATCTTCTTCTTGTCCAATGCAATTACACAATACTACTTCGGCAGTACTGCAGATACAATCTGGGCAGCGTTAGTGTTCTCTGCCGCAGCAATCTCTTGCTCTTGGGCAGATGTATCAAAGTTCAGCAAAGTGTCCGTAGTTGACTACGCTTATCTCTAAGTCAGAGCACTGTTGATGATGCGTCTTTGATGATACCTCTCGGCGTGAATCAACAATAATCACCAACCAATTCAACACTTCTTTTAGCTTCTGAAACTCTTAACCTATCTCTAGGCCGAATTAGTGTCGTTGATACCGTACTTATCTCTTTCGTGAATCTAACTCTCTCGATGCTAGGTAAATAGATTACTTACAAACTTCTCTCTCGAGCTTGAATGCAAGAACAAGGAATGACAATAGGATAAGCGAACTTCGATATTATTATTGCATTAGAACAAAGAAACAAGAAACAATCTCCTCTCACTAATATCTACAACCTTCACCTATCCTTAAGAGATTTAGAACATAATATCGATAAGTACAAATCTTAGGGGAAGGGTTTCTCTAAAATCGGCTCTCCCTAACAATATGGTCGGCTAGCCTATATATAGTCTTAACCTAGGGCAAACCTTTCCTAAATAAACTCTAACTTGGAGTAGGGAACAAGTTTTTTTATGAGATCTGATGTTTCCAAGTTTGCAACCTTCTAGAAAGCTTTTCACTTTCGGTCTTTGACTTGGGCTTTTAGTGCGCTAGCCTTGTCCAATTGGTGCGTTACATATTCCAGAATGTTCTCTATATTTTTGTCTTTCATTCGCCTACAATGTTGATGTTGCCACTCTGGATACTGTTGCGGCCTTGTCTCCACCTCGACCTCAACGATGCTTCTCTGCTGCCTCCGCCCTAGATATCCCCTGCATGTACAGAATATGTAATAATATCTGCATTCTCTATAAATGTAATCTTTGTAAGTAGT
The DNA here is from genome assembly GCA_035048815.1 of Abelmoschus esculentus. Classification (NCBI taxonomy): domain Eukaryota; kingdom Viridiplantae; phylum Streptophyta; class Magnoliopsida; order Malvales; family Malvaceae; genus Abelmoschus; species Abelmoschus esculentus. The sequence goes on from JAUCBN010000003.1 coordinate 18,503,589, forward strand.
AATAACGGAATATCTAATATTATGCAATGAGCCTATATTTTAGTTCAAGTTGGTGTATAATAGATGCATAAAGTACCATGAGAAGGATAGTAAATAACTGCCTTTTAGGCACTCATCAAAGTCTACTTGCTTTTTTATCACAGCATAAACGAGTGATAGGATAAACCATGACAGATTAAAGGGGATCAATCCTACCATTTGTATGTGATGAGTGCCTAAAAGGCAGTTATTTACTATCCTTCTCATGGTATTTTATGCATCTATTATACACCAACTTGAGCTGAAATATGGACTCTTTGCATAATATTGGATATTCCGTTATCACTACTTACAAAGTCAATATTTATAGAGAATGCATATATTATTACATATTTTGTACATGAAGGAATATCCAGAGCCAAGGTAGCAGTGCAACAGTGTTGAGGCCGCGGCAGAGGACAAGACCGCGGCAGCATCCAGAGTGGCAGCATCAATATCATAGGCGCAGTAAAAGATAAAATTATAAAGAACATTCTGGAAGATGCAGCGCACCAGTTGGACCAGGCTAGCGCACTAAAAGCCCAAGTCAAAGACCAAGCAGGAAAATCCTTCTAGAAGGCGACAAACTTGGAAATATCAGATCCCTTGAAGAAGACTTGTTCCTTACTCCAAGTTGGAGTCTATTTAGGAAAGGTTTGCCCTAGGTTAAGAATATATATACCCTAGCCGCCCACATTGTTTAGAGAGCCGATTTTAGAGAAATCCTTCTCCCTAAGAATTGTACCTATCGACATTATGTTCTAAATTTCTTAGGGATAGATGAAGGTTATAGATATTGGTGAGAGGAGATTGTTTCTTGTTTCTTTGTTCTAATGCAATATTAATATCAAAGTTTGCTTATCATATTGTCATTTCTTGTTCTTGCATTCAAACTCGAGAGAGAAGTTTGTAAGTAATATATTTATCTAGCATCGAGAGGTGTAGATTCACGAAAAGGATAAGTATGGTGTTGTAGACACTAACTCGACCTAGAGATAGGTTAAGAGTTTCAGCAGCTAAAAGAAGTATTGGATTGGTTAGTGGTTATCGTTGATTTACGCTGAGAGGTATCGTCAAGGACTAGTCATCAACAACACTCTGACTTAGAGATAAGCGGAGTCATCTACGAACACTTTGCTAAACTTTGATCCCTCTGCCCAAGAGCAAGAGATTGCCGCGGCAGAGAACACTAATGCTGTCGAGACTGTATCTGCAGTACTGTCGAAGCAGTGTTGTGTAATTACATTGGACAAGAAAAAGATCAATCAAATCCACTAATTGACGTAGCTGGATCCTATCTATTTTCTATATATCTTTCTCAACCTTTTATTTTATATTTTGTTACTTAATTACTTAGTTAGTTAAACAAATCCACTTATCTGTGTTTTTACTTTATTTTTCAGGAGCAAGGGAACAAGGTGAGACATATTAAGTATATCAATCCTTGTGGAGACGACACACGATATACTTATCACTTTATTACTTGACGATGTGTACACTTGCATTCAATTGCGCTTTTATTGCATGCATCAAGTTTTTGGCGCCGTTGCCGGGGATTGACTACTAAATTTTATTTTTCTTTATTTTCTTGCTCTTTAACTATTCTTTATCTAACTTTAATTCTAATTATTTATTTAATTTTTATTAACTTTGACTTCTTGGTATATGACCAGGGCAAACCCGAGTGGTCTATTGTACGAATTGGATCCTGAAATTGAACGCACAAGCACCATCTGAGACGCAACCTGTTCCAAGCCATGGATGATCCACCAAGAGGACAAATGTCACCTGTTGGTCATAATGTACTGCCACCAGCAATGCCGCCGCAGCCACCGCCGCGACCATTGCCGAGGCAGCTCACTGTTAGAGACTTTCTGGTGGAAGACCTAAACGGACTAAACCTTGGCATAATCACCCCGGAGATTGAAGCAACTCACTTTGATCTTAAACCAGTGATGTTCAACATGTTGAACACAATTGGACAATTTAGTGGGTATGATACTAAAGATGCAAGGCAACCTCTTAAATCTTTCATGGAAATGTGCAATTCTTTCAAGATTCAAGGAGTTCATGAATATATTTTACGATTAAAATTTTTCCCCTATTCACTGAGGGACAGGGCGAAAACTTGGTTGAACGGTATCCCATCAGGATCCATAGGATCTTGGAAGAAACTCTGCCGAGCATTCATTATGAGGTTTAATCCGACAAATCTCTATGATCGTATCCGTAATGAAATCAAATCATTCTGGCAGGATGAGGATGAACCAATGTATGAGGCATGGGAATGCTACAGAGAATTGTTAAACAAATGCCCAGTACATGGTTTTCCTTTGTGGATGCAAGTCTCCATGTTTTATAATGCTACCAATGCCTACACAAGAATGATGCTAGACGCATCCGCGAATGGGACACTTTTGGATAGAGCACCCGTGGAAGCCATTGAAATTCTGAACAAACTCGCAAGGAACATTTTCCAATTTCCCACATCAAGGCGAGGAGGAATGAGACGTCATGCCTTATCCCATGAATTAGATACACCCAGTTCGATGGCAGCACAATTGGCTTCTCTGACTAAGATGGTTCAGAATATGCAAGCCCAGAGAAACATACATGAGGTTAAGGCAGTTAACTCATCGGTTTACATGCAAGATGAAGAAATCAGCATATATGCTGGAAACTATAACAGAAACAATCAAATGATGTCCAACAATTACAACCCATCTTGGAAAAGGCATCCAAACTTTTCATGGAGTAACCCTAACAATGCCTTAAATCCAATTAATCAAGCCCCTGGATTTCAGTACCAAAGTCAGAACCTGCAGCAACAGCACACTCAGTAGCCCATGCCACAGCAGCAGGTACAACATCAGCAGTCTCTGAACGCATTGACAGATTATTTCACGGCTTTTATGGCAAAGACTGATGCATACATGACCGAGAATAGCCGCTTCATGAAGCGTACTGATGACTTCATGAACTAAACTGAGATGAGACTGTAGAACCAGGAGGTTGCGATCAAGTCTTTAGAAAACCAAGTTGATCAATTTGCCTAAAGACAAAACACTCGACCACCAGGGGGTTTACCTAGCAATACTGAAGTTGCTAAGGTGTTAGGCCACGAGCAATGCAAGGTAATTGCAGCAAGAAGTGACCTACAATTAAAAGATAAAGAAGGGACCTGAACCGATAGAGTCCAACCAGAAAAGCAACATCATGAGGACTCAGAAGCTGAGCAGGACCCTGCCGAGAGAACTGCCACGGCAGTAGAACCAGTAGCACCAGTAGTACCAGAAACACCTATCGAGGCAACTGCAGATAAGTTCACCTCAGGTACTAAACTCAATATCCAAGAAAACCTGGAGGATATAAGACCACCACCTCCTTTCCTGCAGAGGTTAAAAAAGCACAAACATGACCACCAATTTTAGAAATTCTTAGACATCTTGAAGCAAGTCCATATCAACTTACCACTAGTTGAGGCTATTGAACAAATGCCCAACTATGCCAAGTTCTTAAAGGACATAGTACCAAAAGATGGAGGCTAGGGGAATTTGAAACGGTGGCAGCCACTGAAAGTTACATGGCCATGCTGCATAATCGCATGTCACCTAAGCTGAAGGATCCTGGATGCTTCACAATCCCCTGTGCGATTGGGGACGGTTATAAAGGAAAGGCCCTATGCGACTTGGGAGCAAGCATCAACCTAATGCCCAAATCAGTTTTTCAAAAAACTTAGAATAGGGCGGGCAAAACCAACAACAGTACTGCTCCAACTTGCGGGTCGGTCCTATGTACACCCCGAAGGCAAAATTGAGGACATTCTGGTTAAGGACGACAAGTTTATATTTCCTGACGATTTTCTTGTCCTTGACTGTGATGCCGATGACAATGCACCGATCATATTGGGTCGACCTTTCCTTGCCACTGGACGTACCATAATCGATGTGGAAAATGGTGAGCTCACAATGTAGATAAATGATCAACAAGTCAAGTTGAACGCCTTCCACAATCTTACACATTCAGACACTCTATCAGAATGTAAGGCTCTCCATACACCAAAACAGGATACTAAAACATCCTGCCTGAGCAGCACGCTCGGCAGACTGTTCGGTAAACGAATAAAACCCAAAGGAGAAGTCAAATGCTATGAAGGGACTGGCCAACACATGAAGGAAGATACGGGCCAGAAAGAGATAATGAAAGTGGGAGATGCATTCACATGCACTCCACAAGTAATATAATTTATTCCCTTCAATTTTAGTCATTATATTAGGATTAGTTTATATATTGTTATTTTCAGTATTTTATGTTGTTATGTTTTATTTTTAGTATTTTATGTTTTTATATCTTGTTTTCAGAATAAATAAAGCAACGATTGTAGAAAAATTATTTCATAGCAGGAAGTCTGCTGCCGCGACAGTGTACTGTGTCAGAGCCGTAGAATTCCTAACGGGCAAAAACAGTGTAACAACTATCTGCCGAGAAGTCCGCTACGGCAGTAACTGTGAATCAAGGCAGTAAATGCCTAACGGCTACTTTTTAAACAGTCATATTTTTACAGCCTATATAAGAAGAATCATTGCTGTGCACTATTTACTCTTGCATTCTTACTACTTTTACTTTCTTGAACAATCTTACTCTCACAATCTTTCCAATCTCTTAAAATTTTCAAAACTCTCTCTATTACTCCAGAATTTTCCTCTCAAGTCATCTTCCATGAACAATCAATGGCTTCTTACACAAGATTCGCTCCGGCCACTATTGTTGACCGATTCAACCGCTCGTTCGTTGCTCGGCAGTTATGGAAAGAGCAAGGATTTCAGCAAACCAATGAGATATACTTCGGCATTGAATCGTACTTGTTCAACAAGATTCAGTATCAAGATTGGGAGGCATTCTGCCTACAACCTCCACCGGCAAACGCAACCATTGTAAGAGAGTTTTATGCACATGGACCGAGCAAGGACAACCTATTTGTCCACTGGCGAGGCAAGCCTGTTCGACTTGATGCCGCAAGTATCACTGAATTTTATGGTCTCACCCCCACACGTGATGCTCATGCTGAATTCGTAGACGGCATCACCACTCAAGACTATGAAGAGATTAAAGATGAGCTTTGTTATAGCAACACCTCATGGGAAACCGGTGCCCATAAAGGTTCAGTAACAAGGCAAAGTCTTAAACTCGAGGCCAAGATATGGTGTACTTTTGTTAAGAAACGACTTATCCCAACCTCCCATAACAGCACAGTGGATCGCAAAAGACTGGTGCTAATCCAGTCTATCATCAAGAAGAGAAGCATCAACATTGGAGAGCTCATTCTCCACGAAATTCATGAATGTGGTAAGAAGGAACGCGGACCACTTTATTTCCCATGTTTAATCTCTGCCTTGTGCATTAATGCAGGAGTTCTGGTCGAAGACACAGATGAATATACGCCAACTCGGCAAGGATGGACAAGAGACTTCTGCCACCGAGTTATGCAGATCACACATGCAGAACCTGTCTAGGCAACACCGCAGCAGTTTACTGCCGATTTCACTACTGGAGGGCAGTATTCAACAGAAGCACCAGCCTTTGCCGAGCCAACTGCCGCTGTAACATCCTGTTTTTGGGGTTATTAGTTTAGGCTTAGTTAGGGGAATTCGATTCGGGTCGAATCGGGTTCTCCGGTTCATTAATTCCGGGAAAAAAATAAAATAAGGATATTTTTAATTAAGAAAAATAATAATGTGGAAGGTGGTTTAAAATATTTAAAAATATGTTTCAAAATTGAAAGAAAATAATTTGGATTTTATAATGATTTTTAATTATGCTTAATTATGCATAAATGACCAATTTGTAATTTTTGGAAATTTAGAGGACTATTTTGGTAATTTTTGAAAATGTCAATGTTTTAGTGACTAAATTAAAAAACAAGCTAAACTTAGAATCCTTAGAGGGTCATAAACCCATTTCTAATTTTTAATAATGATTTATTCACCAAAAAGTGTTTTTAATTACTTTAATTGAATTTTTAATCATTTTCTCTCAAAACCACTTTTTCTCTTATTTTCTCTCATCTTTTTCTTTCATTTTCTCTCCACTTTCTCTTCATCTTTTCTCTTCAATTCCTTGCTGATTTTTGCATCTTTTTCCATAAAGATTACATCATTTGCATCATCCTTCCATCCTTTACAAAACCTAAGCATCAATTTCATCAAATCTACATCAAATTGCAAGGAATCAAGAAGGGGAAAATTACATATTTTTGGTGAATAGATCTTGAAGGTAATTTTCTAGATTTTTATTCTTTTCTAAAGTTCTTTATTGAAATTCCCAAGTGTTATCTTGCTAATCTTTGAATAAAAACTTGATTCTATGTTTTTAATGTTAGATCTAGTGTTTTTGTGGAAGTTTTTGTGAAATCTTTTTGGATCTCATGTAATGCTGGAATTAGATGGATTCAATTATGTTTTTATGTTAATTAAATGATTAATTGAGTCTTTATTTGATATCACATTAATCTAATCCCGGAATAATGCAATCGGTGTAGTTTTAAGGTGCTTTTCGGGTTTTTTTTGGGCTGTTTTAGATGCTTAAATATTGCTGGAGATATAAGGATGGTTTGGATGTGTTTTTGGATCATAATTGAGGTGGATTAGATGTTAGATTCATTAGGTTTTGGGCTGTTGTTGTTCGGATGCGTTTCGGCTTAGTTTACGGTCTTTTCGGCTAAGTTTTTGGTAGTTTAACGGTGTTTGGTTATGGCTGTTGGTTTGATCATGTTATGATGTGAGAATACTCTATTTTTAATGTTATAGAAGAGGTACAAGAAGAAGCTTGATTGCTGGTGCGTTGGTGCGATCATCGGATAGCGGCGAAAGCTGGTTTCGCTTGTTGGTGAGTGATTTCAGATTTAAAGCGAACCGCGTTTGGTACGTCCTGTTTTGGGGGGGCTATGGAAGAGTATGAAAACCTTCCATAGTTCAAGAGTAAGTAAAGTAATTGTTTTTGATGAACCGATATGAGTTTCGGCTATTTTTGACAAAGGTATTTTATTGGTAATGCAATGGGATTTATGGAAGTTCATGAGCATGTTTTGAATTGATGCATACATGAGAGATACTTGCTGAAATGTATAGCTTATTTAGCATCCATGATTATGGAAAATTATGAGAAATGATTTGGAAAACAACATGGTTATTTGCCTTATACGTGATGGTGCCTTTGGGCATGGCTTTTGGTTCATTTGTTGAACATATTATGCATGCATTATGAGCAACAAGTTATCATGCACATTTGATTATGATATTGGCTTAGTGACACTAACTTTAGATTCGAATACGAATGACATGTCATTAGGATTGTCTTAAGTGTACTATAATCAAAATTGAGTATACAGAATATTGCCTACACATAACAAGGGTGACTTTGTGTCCAACCGTGCGTGGTAGAGCTGCCTACACGTAACAAAGGTGACTATGTGTCCGATCGTGTGTGGTAGTGCTAATGGTGACTTCGTGTCATGTCAATGGTGACTTCATGTCATGTCAATGGTGACTTCGTGTCATGACAAGACAAATGTCTCATGTATCCGTGTATTTAGTGAACTCAAGGTTCACATTAAGTGATCACTAGAAAGTCAATATACATACATGAAATTGAGAAGAGGTTTGAGCATCATTTATAAATTGTTCTGATAAGGTTATGTGAACTCAAGGATGCATATGATTTAATGAACTTGGGCATGAAATATTAGCATGCATGATTTAATTATGTATTGAAAATTATGTTCTCTTCATGGTTTTAAATAGATGCATTGATGATTTGTGTAGAGCTTCCTCATTAAGCATGTTTGCTTAAGCTCTCTTTTCATCCATGCAGAGAAATAAAGGCGCTTGGAGCTTCGTTCGAGGAAAGGAAACCAAGGGGAAGATACACTTTGAATTTGGTATGTTTCTGGCAAATAAAATTGGGCAAGGCAATGTGTAACACAACCTATGTGAAGGGTGTGTAATTAGGCTTTGGTTTATGTTGTAATAAGACCATTATTGTTTGATTGTTAACTGTTGAACTTTGGATTTGTTTGAGTTGTTGAAGCATGAACTAGCATGTTTGTTGTGTTGCTATTCATTCTTTCGGAAGCATGCCTATAGGTCTCCTTGTGATCTTTTCAAGTGATTTGAGGTGTGTTTATGTTGATGGAGATGCCTAGGAATGTTGCATATAGCTTCGGGTTATTAATGTTTATGCTTGGGTTGGTTTAAATGAGCTTAATACGTCTCACTCAGTCCAGAATACAGGGGGTATCGAAACACCCTGTGATAGTATCGATACCCTTATGCCTATCTGAACGCCTGTATCGAGCCAAGGTTCGGTACCAAAAGCTACTGGACATGGATGTTCCGAAACACCCTATGGTTGTTTCGAAACAGGTGACCATAGTTCGAACCATGAGTTCACTGGGCACATATGTTCCGAAACACTCCAAGGCTGTTTCGAAACACCTGGCCTAGAAAGGGCAATTCGAGAGTTTTGAGTGCATGAAATGTAGGATTTAGTTTAGTAAGCGAAAGCAGTGGACTTATGAGTAATTTAGGAGATGTTGTGACACCATGATTCATGTTTAATCCGAACACACATTGAGTGATATAAGATGGATGAAATACCTAATATATCATACTTTGCAGTTAAGTTCATAAATGCTAGAACGTAAAATTGATTTACTAAGATACCTCGTTTGATCTGAATTGTATGGTGAATGTGATAAGCTTGCTTAATTGTTATCCGATGGATTGATTGTGGATATGGTGATGCACATTAGTTCTTTACTTTTTGGTCCCTAAATCATGTATGCGTTTAATTGATTGACTTATAGTGGTTGAATTGCGTCTGTCTCTGTGTTACTTGAGTTAATTACACATAGAGAATTAATTGTGCATCTAGATAAAAAAAATAATAAAATATTACAGTTTTCAGGGTCGTTTATCAGATCGGATCCTCACGGGTTTGGTTCGATATTCCCCGTTTGACCCATTAGTGCTGGTTCCGTCTAAGCCGAGCTAAGGGGGTTACAGCCGCAGCGGACCCATACCAAGAAATTCTGCAAAGGATGGCAGTCATGGACCTTCGCCAACAACGCTACATGGAATATCAGCGCGACTTCAACGCATTTCTAGTCAACATGATGATGCAAAGCTTCCCACATCAAGGGGCGCAATTCCCTGAATTTCCAGCCAACATATTCGTTACTGTCGCCCCTTATACTAAGACAACACCTGCTCCAAGGCTGCAACCATTTTTCCAGTCACAGCCGCATCAACAGTTTCATGCTGTCAGACCTTCTAGGTCGGCCAAGTCTGCCGGAGTATCATCTACCAGTCAAATGCCATCCAAGAGGCTGAATGTCTTTAACTCTCCCCAAAGGGAATCAATCTCTGTTCCCAGTCTCAGCAGGGATACGTAGTCTCGCGAGATTGACGAATACCACAGTTCATCCCATGAATCAGCAATACCCACTACCACGGCAGGGGGCGGAACAGAAATCATGGACACAGAAAACATGGACGTAGTAGAAGAAGGGGATGAAGTTATTACACCAACGCACCGAACACCGCCCAGTCGAGTTCAACCGCATCGTCAGGCCAAACAACAACAATCACCAGCACAAGGATCTAGGTGAAAGGCATCAGCAGCAAGGCCTAGGAGAATGCTCCGTACAAGCAGCTCCTCGAAATCGTTATAAATAATTTCATTTACAACTATTTCCATATTATAATTGTTGTTTGCCTTATATTTTGAGCATTGAGGACAATGCTCGATTTGAGTTTGGGGGTATTGTAGGTGTAGAAGCACTGCCGAGGTACCCCACTACCGCGGCATTACCATGAAAAAAAGGGAGTAATTTTTTTCTGAATTTTTCTTTACAATATTCTCTTTTCTTGAATTACTGTTTGTAATCTTGCACTGCCCTACATCAGCCTTTCTTTAGTTTACTCCTTTAAGGCTATAGAAAGCTTTCTCCTTACCATGGCCAAGTTCTGTTTTGAAGGGATAACCATAGGATACCCACGAAATAAAACTTAGAAGCTTACTTTAGGGTTAGAAAGAAAATAAACACTTTTTGGACTTGTTTGATTTAGGAGTTCTTTTAATAAACTTAGGTGATAAAGGCTTAGAACCTTTTGGAAAAATAGATAGAGGTCCTATCACTGGCTCTAGTTCTGCTCTCCTTCACGCTAGAGGTGCCCGAAATTGGCTCTAGTATACCAAATAGTTGATTAATAAGAAAAAAATAAGAAAAAGAAGAAAATAGAAAAAACACATATTTTGAGGTGCCCGAAATTGGATCAAGACTTATTGTTTTAAGGAGACAGCTTTAGTCCAAATTCTATTTGTCTTGAACTTAGAGTTTATCTAAAAAAGCCTTGAATCAACCTTGTCCAAAAAATGCACACACTCATCTAGCCTTATAGCTTGTTTCTTAGTAAAAGTCCTTGGGTGAACTAATGGCTAAAACGAAGAGATAGACATGACCATGGTGCGGAGAATAGATGGAAAAGTAATACCATAGGGGAGTAAGGTTTGGCAATTTGATGTCTTGCATTGCTTTAGGACAAGCAATAGTTCGAGTTTGAGGGTATTTGATGAGTGCCTAAAAGGCAATTATTTACTACCCTTCTCATGGTACTTTATGCATCTATTATACACCAACTTAAGCTGAAATATGGACTCTTTACATAATATTGGATATTCCGTTATCACTACTTATAAAGTTAATATTTATAGAGAATGTAGATATTATTATATATTCTATACATGCAAGAATATCCAGAGCCAAGGTAGCAGTACAGCAGTGTTGAGGCTGAGGTAAAGGACAAGGCCGCGGCAGCATCCAGAGAAGCAACATCGATATCGTAGGCACAGTAAAAGATAAAAATATAAAGAACATTCTGGAAGATGCAGCGCACCAATTGGACCAGGCTAGCGCACTAAAAGCCCAAGTCAAAGACCAAGCGGGAAAATCCTTCTAGAAGGCGGCAAACTTGGAAATATTAGATCCCTTGAAGAAGACTTGTTCCTTACTCCATGTTGGAGTCTATTTAGGAAAGATTTACCCTAGGTTAAGAATATATATACCTAGCCGACTACATTGTTTAGAGAGTCGATTTTAGAGAAATCCTTCTCCCTAAGAATTGTACCTATCGACATTATGTTCTAAATTTCTTAGGGATAGGTGAAGGTTGTAGATATTGGTGAGAGGAGATTGTTTCTTGTTTCTTTGTTCTAATGAAATAATAATATCAAAGTTTGCTTATCCTATTGCCATTCCTTGTTCTTGCATTCAAGCTCAAGAGAGAAGTTTTTAAGTAAAATATTTATCTAGTAACGAGAGGTGTAGATTCACGAAAGAGATATGTACGGTGTTGTAGACACTAACTCGGCCTAGAGATAGGTTAAGAGTTTCAACAGCTAAAAGAAGCGTTAGATTGATTGGTGGTTATCGTTGATTTACGCTGAGAGGTATCGTCAAGGACTAGTCATCAACAACACTCTGACTTAGAGATAAGCGGAGTCATCTACGGACACTTTGCTGAACTTTGATGCCTTTGCCCAAGAGCAAGAGATTGCCACGGCAGAGAATACTAATGCTACCGACACTGTATTTGCAGTATTGTCGAAGCAGTATTGTGTAATTACATTGGACATGAAGAAGATCAATCGAATCCACTAATTGACGCAGCTGGATTCTATCTATTTTCTCTATATCGTTCTCAACCTTTTATTTTATATTTTGTTATTTAATTACTTAGTATGTTAAACAAATCCACTTATATGTGTTTTTACTTTATTTTTCAGGAGCAAGGGAACAAGGGGAGACATATTAATTATACCAATCCCTGTAGAGACGATACACGATATACTTATCACTTTATTACTTGACGAAGTGTGCACTTGCACTCAATTGCGCTTTTATTGCATGCATCAGTATGCATAAGATACTTCTGAAAGAATGTTGCGGCAAATCCGTAGAGCCGCAGCGTAGACTCAACCCCATTCTGAAGCAAGTTGTTATGTAGGAGATTCTTAAACGGCTTGATGCTGGAGTTATATACCCAATATCGGACAGTTCATGGGTAAGTCCGGTTCAATGTGTGCCAAAGAAAGGGGGAACGACCGTGGTGAGCAATAAGGACAATGAGATATTACCGACGAGAGTAGTGACCGGATGAAGGATTTGCATGGACTATCGTAAGCTCAACAAGGCTACAAAGAAGCACCACTTTCCTCTACCCTCCATCAACCAAATGTTAGATCGCTTGGTGGGCAAAGCTTACTATTGTTTCTTGGATGGATATTCGGGTTATAATCAAATAGCTATTGCCTCGGAGGACCAAGAGAAGACCACTTTCACTTGTCCTTCTAGCATTTACGCTTTTCGAAGGATGCCCTTTGGATTGTGTAATACCCCGACAACTTTCTAGCATTGTATGCAAGCTATCTTCTCCGATATGGTTGAAGACTCTCTTGAAATTTTTATGGATGACTTTTCTGTTTCTGGAGATAGTTTCCAAAAATTTCTTGGCAATTTAGCAAAGTTCCTGAAGCGATGTGAAGAGGCTGACCTTGTGCTGAATTGGGAGAAATGTCACTTCATGGTAACGGAAGCTATTGTGTTGGGCCATAAGATCTCACACAAAGGCATTGAGGTAGACAGAGCTAAGATCGAGGTGATCGAGAAGCTATCACCGCCAACAAATGTCAAGGGCATAAGAAGTTTCCTTGGACATGTAGGATTTTACCGAAGATTCATCAGGGATTTCTCCAAGATCTCCAAGCCCTTGTGCATGTTGTTGCAGTAGAACCAACCTTTTGTGTTCGATTAAAAATGTCATGGCGCTTTCATAGAACTAAAGCAAAGCCTGATCATTGCACCAATCATTGTTCCCCCAGATTGGACACTACCGTTCGAGCTGATGTGCGACGCGAGCGACTACGCCGTAGGAGCATTCTTGGGGTAGCGTCGAGGTAAAATTTTTCATGTTGTTTATTATGCTAGTCGTACTTTAAATGATGCACAACTTAACTATACAACCACAGAGAAAGAGCTACTTGCCGTGGTATTTGCATTTGACAAGTTTAGGTCATACTTGATAGGAACTAAGGTCATTGTTCACACCGATCACTCAGAAATTAAGTAATTAGTGACTAAAAAGGATGCCAAACCTAGGCTCATTAGATGGATACTGCTGTCATAAGAATTTAATTTAGAAGTGATAGATAGGAAGGGAACCGAGAACCAAGTTGTTGATCATGTTTCTAGGCTAGAAGTTAAACTAGAATGTCATGACAAAATTGATATGCATGATGAATTTCCCGATGAGAAAATTCTTTATGCCACGACAATTCCATGGTTTGACCTTGCTAATTTTCTCGTTAGTGATGTTTTGCCTTTTGACATGACTAGCCAGGGAAGGAAGAAATTCAGACACGATGCACGGTCATATTTCTGGGATGAACCATACTTGTTCAAGCATTATGCCGATCAAATTATCCGAAGATGTGTGCCTGAAGAAGAGCAACATGATATTTTGCATCACTGTCACACAGGCCCATGTGGAGGTCATTTTGGAGTGATGAGGACGGCTGCAAAACTCCTCCAATCAGGTTTTTATTGGTCTACCTTATTCAAAGATGCCCAGGCATTTTACCAAGCCTGCGACCGATGTCAGAAAACTATGAACATCTCTAGACGGCATGAAATGCCACGACAAAATATATTAGAGGTCAAGTTATTTGAAGTATGGGGCATAGACTTTATGGGACCATTCTCATCCTTATTTGGATATCTGTACATACTTTTGGCAGTAGACTACGTGTCTAACTGGGTTGAAGCTATTGCAACACCAAAGAATGATGCAAAGACAGTGCTTAAATTTTTGCATAAGCACATTTTCACAAGATTTGGTGTGTCAAGGGCTATCATCAGTGATGAAGGCACCCATTTTGACAACAAGTTAATTTCCAAGGCATTACAAAGATATGGGGTGCGGCACAAAATTGCCACAACATATCATTCCCAGACCAATGGGCAAGCCGAGGTTTCTAACCGTGAAATCAAGCAAATTTTGGAAAAAGTGGTGAATCTGAGAAGGAAGGATTGGTCATCAAAGCTTGATGAAGCGTTGTGGGCGTATCGAACAACTTTCAAAACTCCACTTGGGATGTCTCCATTTAAGTTAGTCTTTGGTAAAGCATGTCACCTCCTAGTCGAACTAGAGCATAGGGCTTATTGGGCAATCAAGAAACTCAATTTGGACGCCGATTTAGCTGGTGAGAGAAGACTTCTAGAGTTGAATGAGATGGAGGAATTCAGGACCCAAGCTTATGAGAATGCTAAACTTTACAAGGAGCGAACCAAGCGATGGCATGATCAAGCAATTTTGCCACAACATTTTCATGCGGGACAACAAGTTCTTGTATTCAACTCAAGTCTGAAGCTCTTCCTTGGGAAGCTGAAATCGAGGTGGTCCGGGCCATTTGAGATTCACCATGTATACCCCCATGGAGCTGTCATCAAGAATCCAGAAGACGGGACAATTTTAAAGTTAATGGCCAGCATCTGAAGATCTACACTGGAGCCCACGTGATTCGAGATAAACCTATAGCATATTTGATAGATGCATGACATACTGAAATGTCATGGCATTTTCAGTTTACTCCTATTCATAAATAAATAATTTTTAAGTGGTTTTGTTTGCTTTAATTTGATTAACTTTTTTTAATCCTTTCTTTTAATCTTTTTTTAGGTTATAATACACCTTGGAGGCTGACGATAGAAGGAAAAAGAAGGAAAAAAGTAGGAAACCCTACTTGAAGCTTTGGGCGGCAAAAGACAAAAGAGGAGGCTTTTCATTCATTAATTTTGGAATTAAAAAATCAAAAACCCTCTCTCTCCTATTAAAAACCTGACACCTTTATTCCCCATATCTAATCAACCCCCTCCACACGTTCTTAGACATAACCACCCAAATATAATAAAGGTCTCACCTTTATTATTTTTAACTTTACCCATCATCTTCTTCTTCACCAAACAACCTCCATAGCTGAAAATCCTCCTCCTCCATTAAAGAAAAGCTTCAAGCTTTCTCACATTCTCTCATTTCTTTTCACTCAAAGATGGTACGCACAAGACCAGTAGGATCCGCACCACCTTTCATTCCGTTTTTGTGGATCAAGCGGAGGGAGAAATATTCAAAAGCTTCAAGAACTGAAGGCTTTTGTTCGAACTAGGCTTCAATCTCTTCGATGAGATGAGATCGGAGGTGCCGGACGTCGTGGCATAGCACCATTAGGAGAAGTTTGTTGCCCATCCAGACTCCGTCAATGCCACCTTAGTGCATGAATTCTACACTAATATCCATAGCCCAGATCAGAAATTTGTTTATGTTCGGGGAAAAAACATTCACTTCACCAACACTACTATAAACCGATTCTTCAAGATTCCCCAAGGAGTGGACCGCCACACCAAAAAGGAAGAAAAGGCGGATTATGAAACCTATCAAGGAGTGAAGGAAGACTTATGTCTTCCTGAGACCGAGTGGAATGGTCTACAAGTGGTAAGGCGCACGGTGAACTGAGAGTCTTTACTTCTCAACGCCCGGTTGTGGAGCAACTTTGTTAGATACAAGTTGATGCCTACATCGCATCACACCACTGTGAGTTTGCCCCACCTTATGCTGTTACATTCCATTCTCTATGGCTTCCCCATAGATATAAGGAGGATTATTGTACAAGAGACGCACGCTTGTTGGAAGAGACCCAAGAGCACCCTCATATTCCCAAACCTAATCATGGTTTTGTGATAGAAAAAGGATGTCCCGGAAGATCAGTATGATGAGATTTTAGAAGGAATGAAAGGGCTATCTATCGAGAAGGTGACCACTTTAATGGGAAACATAGATGAGCAACCGGAATCTTCTCATGTTGCTGCTGCTAGAGGAAGAGCCCTATTCTACAAAGATGAAGCACTAGAGCTATCCAAGAATGCCATGACAAAAGTGAATGACTTGTCTAAGTATCTCAAAGAATTCTTCCTCTACACGAAGGAAAGAGACGAAGTCATCAAAGCTTACCTGACAGAACTACTTCCTTTGCTCGATCAAGAATTTTTTGCTTTCCCAGACTCAATATTGCCTATTACAACAGAAAATGCCATGACATTTACAGTTACTTCAACACCGACCAGGCGAGCTATACCTGATCTAAATCAAGTACCATCACCAACTGAAGAGGCACGACCAACAGAGCCAGAGACTAAGGAGCAAGTCCCCAAAGCGCGATCACCAGCACAAAAACAAACTCCTCTTCATTTTCAGTGGCGCAAGCCCAAACTCAAGATCAACCAGACCCTACAGCTGAAAAGGACCATGGAGACAGTTTTATTTCTTCACTTTTTGAAGACTCACCTGCCCCACCCACACAACAAGAAGAACACCAACCAGCAGCCCCACAAGTGGATTCAACTATGCCCTCACCTAGGAGAAAGAAATCAAAGCTCAAACTCAAAATGTCAGCTTGGAAATAACCCACCCCACCTTCAGTTGCTAGCAAGTCAAAATCACGGGGAGCTGATGAAGAGACTGACCCTGAAGTTAGCCCACCCCCGTTGAAGCACCGAACATCGTGCCAAATTGCCACCACTCCTCCCAAGTTGCCAAGATACATATCATTGCATTGCATTGCATTGCATTGTATTGCATTTAACAAAGTTTAATTTTTTTTAGTTGCATTGAGGATAATACTTGCCTCAAGTTTTGGGGAGGTATCGTCCTTTACTCTACATCATGTGCATGATAGTAGTAGTTGTAGAAATATGCCATGACATCTGTGAAATTTTAGGTTAAGTTTTCAGTGTTATAGTTAGGGATGCCTGATGAGTGCCTAAAAGGCAGTTATTTACTACCCTTCCCATGGTACTTTATGCATCTATTATACACCAACTTGAACCGAAATATGGACTCTTTGCACAAATATTGGATATTCCGTTATCATTATTAACAAAGTCAATATTTATAGAGAATGCAGATATTATTACATATTTTGTACATGTAGGAATATCCAAGGCCAAAGCGGCAGTGAAGCAGTTTTGCGGCTAAGGTAGAAGACAGGGCCGCGACAGAATCCAGTGTGGCAGCATCAACAATGAAGGTGTAATAAAAGATAAAAATATAAAGAATATTCTGGAAGATGCATCACATCAATTGGACCAGGCTAGCGCGCTAAAAGCCCAAGTAAGAAACCAAGCGGGAAAACCCTTCTAAAAGGCGACAAACTTGGAAATATCAGATTCCTTGAAGAAGACTTGTTACCTACTCCAAGTTTAAGTCTATTTAGGAAAGGTTTGCCCTAGGTTAAGACTATAAATACCCTAGCCGGCCACAATGTTAAGAGAGCCGATTTTTAGAGAAACCTTTCCTCCCTAAGAATTGTACTTAACGATAATATGTTCTAAACTTCTTAGGGATAGGTGAAGGTTGTCGATATTAGTGAGAGGAGATTGATTCTTGTATCTTTGTTCTTATGCAATAATAATATCAAAGTTTGGTTATCCTATTGTTATTCTTTGTTCTTGTATTCTAGCTCGAGAGGGAAGTTTGCAAGTAATCTATTTATCTAGCATCGAGAGGTGTAGATTCACGAAAGGGATAAGTACGGTGTTGTAGACACTAACTTGGCTTAGACTCTTTTGCAAGTCGAGGAGATAGGTTAAGAGTTTCAGTAGCTAAAAGAAGGGTTGGATTGGTTGGTGGTTATCGTTGATTTACGCTGAGAGGTATCGTCAAGGATTGGTCATCAACAGAACTCTGACTCAAAGATGAGCTGAGTCTCTTACGGACACTTTGCTGAAATTTGATGCTTCTACCCAAGAGCAAGAGACTATCGCGGTAGAGAAACACCAATGTTGCCGAGGCAGTATCTGCAGTATTGTCGAAGTATTGTTGTGTGATTGCATTGGACAAGAAGAAGATCAATTGAATCCACTAATTGACACAACTGGATCCTACCCACTTTCTCTATATTATCCTCAGCCTTTTATTTTATGTTTTGTTATTTAAATATTTAGTTAGTTAACCAAATCAACTTATTTGTGTTTTTACTTTCTTTTCAAGAGCAAGGGAACAAGAGGAAACATATTAAGTATACCAATCTCTTTGGCGACGATATACGATATGCTTATCATTTTATTACTTGACGACGTGTACACTTGCACTCAAATTGCGCTTATATCATACGTATCAAGTTTTTGGCGTCGTTGCTAGGGATTGGCAACTAAATTTTGTCTTCTTTAATTTTCTTACCTTCTTTATTTATTACTTTTACTAACATATTTTCTTTTAAAAAAAATTTTATAGGTGTGTTTCAAGTTAAAGGTTCAAAATGTAAGGAGAAAGAAGCAAATCTATTCGGGAGTTGATGTTGGAAGATATTAATGAAACCAATCAAGAATTTCCTAGATTAATTGATGATTATCTATGCCAACCAAGAGCAACCCAACAAGTTTTTGCATGGGCAAATATTTGTTTCAATTACGGAGATGATCATTTAGCTAGCAATTACCCATACGGTACTGAAACCTATGACCACATAGAGGACCATAGATGGAACCAACAACAAAATCCTTCATGGTATGATCAAAAAGCTCAATTTTTTTATCATGACAATTTTGTTGATGTTACAGATATACCATGGCAATATAATTCTTCTCAAGAGTATCCAAATTCACTTGAGGAAACATTGAAAGCATCAATGGCTGGAATTGAAGAATTTATGGCAGAATAATCAAGGTTCATGGATGCACATATAGCAAGATTGGATGCACCCTTGAAGGATTCGAAAAATAAATTGTATGCCAGGGATAACATAACCCAACAATCAATCCTTGGGGATACTGAAATCCCAACACTAGAGGACAAAGAGGAAATTTTGGAACCTCTGTGTCCAAAACATGTTGATGAGAAAGACTGTCAAACAGTGGATGAGTCTGCCGAGAGTCCTGCCGCGGCAGTAGAGAAGCCTGAATAGGGCAATGTCACGATATCATTCAACAAGGCCGATGAGAGTAATGCTCTAGAAAATTTTGAGGAGACTGATTCCCAGGATGTTATGGCAGCAATGATGCTGAAAAAGGAAGCTGAGTATTACTCTCACTCACAGCTGCCGGGGCAGTTACACAAAGACATGTTCGATCAACAAGATGGCAATGCCGTGATAATGGAAAATGAGATGGTACTGAACGAACCTTTCGAATTCTTTAAAAACTCATCTCTTTCACTACAGGTATATTTTGAGGAGTCAACGTTACAAGATTTGAAGCCATCACAAATAGGATATGATTGTTCGGAAGATGATATTTCTATGGTAACTCCATCTAATATTAGTTCCAAGCCAAAGTCTCTACTGATGGAGATTACTGAGAAGCATAAGAAACAATATGGGTTGATTCTTGAAGACTTCAAGAAAGATGGTTCTTCACTTGACTTACACCAAATTTTGGCAAAAGATTGCCACGGCAATTGGCTATCACAGTAATTGCCACAATAACGAAGGCTATATCCAACTATGATGGAAGTTAATGACAATGAGGTATTTAAGTGGTCAGATGTTGATATAATTTTTCTAACAATTTATTTTTGCCTTCAGAAACAATATCAAGATGGAGGACATGCATGGATTACAAGAGAAAACGAAAGAAAGATGCTTCCACCATGATAATACAAAGGGGACTATCCGTATTCATTATGGCCCAATCCTTTTTGGGCAAAATTGTCACTCGATGAAGGGTGCAAATGGACTATAAGAAATATCGTAAACGACTCTCCATAAGTTTTCTTTATATTCTTATTTTATATTAATTTTCTCTTTTATTTTACTTGATATTTTCATGAATTCTCTTAATTATGGTATTTAGGGATAATTATCTTCTCATTATTTGAATGTTTCTTGATGTTTATATTTTTAGGTTAGGATGATAAAGCAGGAATAACAGAGAAGTAGTTCACAGCAGGAAAGTCTGCTACCGTGGCAGTACATAGTATCAGAGCCGCAGTAGTCCCAACGGGAAGAACAGGGTAACAGCTAGTCTACCGAGATTCTTGCTGCGGCAGTAAATGCAAACGACAGTAAAGACCAAACAACTAGTAGTTCAAACGGCTACATAGCCAAGGCCTATATAAGCACCTTCTTTCTCTTGAACTATGCACTCTTGCATTCTTGTTTCTTTAGATTTGTTTACTCAATCTCTCTCTTGTTATATTCATTACAATCTCAAAACTCTCTTACTTTTCTCAGAATCTTTCCAAGAAACTCCCCCTTTACTATCTTTACTTGTTTTATTAATTTTATCTGTTGTGTGATTTGAGCATTGAGGACAATGCTCGATTTGAGTTTGAGGGAGATTATAGGTGCAGAAGCACTGCCGAGGCTATCCAATGTCGCGGCATTACCATAAAGGGAGTAAATTTTTTTTTGAATATTTTTAATATTCTCTTTTCTTGAATTTATGTTTTTAATCTTGCATTGCCCTACGTCAGCTTTGCTTTAGTTTACTCCTTTAAGGCAATAGAAATCTTTCTCCTTACCATGGCCAAGTTTTGTTTTGAAGGGATAACCATAGGATACTCATGGAATAAAACTTAGAAGCTTGCTTTAGGGTTAGAAAAAAAAATAAACACTTTTTGGACATGTTTGATTTAGGAATTCTTTTAATAAACTTAGGTGACTAAGACTTAGAACCTTTTGGAAAAATAGCTAGAGGTGCCTATCACTGGATCTAGTTTTGTTCTCCTTCATGCTAGAGGTGCCCGAAACTGGCTCTAGTATGCAAAATAGGTGGTTAAAAAAAGAAAAAAAAAGAAAAAGAAGAAAATAGAAAATGCATATCTTGAGGTGCCCGAAATTGGCTCAAGACTTGTTGTTTTAAAGAGACAGCTTTAGTCCAAAGTCTATTTGTCTTGAACTTAGAGTTTATCTGTAACCCCCTTAGCCCAGCCTAGACGAAACCAACACTAATGGGTTACATGGAGAATATCAAACCAAACCCGCAAAGGTTCGATTCGATA
Organism: Abelmoschus esculentus; assembly: GCA_035048815.1. Classification (NCBI taxonomy): domain Eukaryota; kingdom Viridiplantae; phylum Streptophyta; class Magnoliopsida; order Malvales; family Malvaceae; genus Abelmoschus; species Abelmoschus esculentus. The sequence continues at coordinate 18,524,714 of JAUCBN010000003.1, forward strand.
AACAAACCTAAAACCGTTATATTTTTTCTTCCAGATGCATAATTGTATTCCTACATGTCAAGGTCTCATACAAGGCATTAACGGAAAGAATCTGATTATAAACAAACATCCGGTTAAATACTTAAGTAAATTAAGGATTAAAACGTAAAATTTTTAAATTCTACTAAAAAAGTACAAATTCTTTTCATCAAAGTTCAATTAAACATACAAGTATCCCTCACGGAAAATTTCATGTCAAACGGAGCATTCTAACTTCATCAATTGCATGTTTCACTAATTTAGGGACCAAAATGTAAATCTTTTAAACTATAAGGACTACTTTCAAATTGAGTTTGCCATCTTGAAATTAGATCAACTTTGTGCATCCATGTGAAATTTCAGCTCAAAATAACATATGTAGATACCCTAATTGAACAAACAAAGATATTCAGGACTAAAATTCAATTTCCATCAACTATCAATTCCTAGTAGTCAAAGGTTTCGAAACCTTTCATAAAGTTTTCGAAACTTTTTGTAAAAGGTTTCAAAACTTTCCTGAAGGTTTCAAAACTTTTCACGTTCAGTAACTTTCCAGAATTGAAATTGCCCGCAAGGTTTCGAAACCTTCCTGAAGGTTTTGAAACTATTTGACAAAGGTTTCGGAACATTCACTAAGATTTCGAAACTTTGGGTCTGGAACCCAAAAGTTCCATCACACTAAGTGAACACTAACGACTCAATACACAACCGTTAAACACTACTATCTATATGCATAAGTCCTAGGCATAATTAACAACATATAACACATGATTATCAACATCAAGATTATCAAGCAAACTATAGGCATGCTACCTAGAACATGTTTAAAGTCATAACGATCATGCAAGTACATGCTTCAACGATCCAAACATTACCATAGTTTATCAATTAACAATCAAGCAACATAAGTCTTATTTCAATATAAACCAAAGTCAAAGTTCACACCCCTTACTTAGGTTGGGTTTATACATTGCCAAGCCCCAACTTATTTACCAAAACATACCGAATTTAAAGTAACTTTTCCCCTTGGTTTCCTTGCTCTGAATGAAGTCTCAAGTGCCTTTATTTTTCTGCAAGGATGAAAAGAGAGCTTAAGCAACATGCTTAGTGAGGAAGCTATACATAAGGTCATCAATGCATAAAACAAAATCATTTTTAAATGTCATGTTTGCATCCTTTATGCTTAATTGAAATAAGTAAAACCAAATCATGCTCATCAACATTGTCAAATCATTTCATGTGTCATATACAAGAATTCCATTTCACTTCATGTATGCATATTGGCTTTCTAGTGATCACTTAATGTGAACTTTTAGTTCACTGAATACACGGATCCCTTTTTCCATAACTGGAAACTCTTGGTCTCAACATGCATCAGTCGGACACATAGTCACCCTTGTATACATGTTACCCCCACTACGCACGGTCGGACAGAAAGTCACCCTTGTTTACATAAAGGTAAGCTCTACACGCACGGTCGGACACAAAGTCTCCCTTGTTTATGTGTAGGCAAGCTCTACACGCACGGTCGGACACAAAGTCACCCTTGTTTACGTGTAGGCATCATCATTATTCTCTTTATTTTATAGTGCACTCAATCCTAATGACATGTCATTTGTATTCGAATCTAAAGTTAATGTCACTTAGCCAGTATGAATATCAGTCATGCATGTTAACTTGCTGCTCATAATGCATTCATATAATGTTCATCATGTGAACTATAAATCATGTTCAACGACATTTCAAATATAAGGCAATAACCACATATTATTCCACTTCATTTTCAACTCATAATGCATGTAACATCCCGTTTTTGGGGTTATTAGTTTAGGCTTAGTTAGGAGAATTCTATTCGGGTCGAATCGGGTTCTCCGATTCATTATTCCGGGGAAGATAAGATAAGAATATTTTTAATTAGGAAAAATAATAATTTTAGAATATGGTTTAATATGGTTTAAAATATTGAAAATATGTTTCAAGATTAAAAGAAAATAATTTGGACTTTATATTAATTTTTAATTATACTTAATTATGCATAAGTGACCAATTTGTAATTTTTGGAAAAAATTGGAGGAATTATTTTGTAATTTTCAGAAAATATGATATTTTAGTGACTAAATTGAAAAACAAGCTAAACTTAGAATCCTTAGAGGGCCATAAACCCATTTCTAATTTTTAATAATGATTTATTCACTAAAATGTATTTTAATTACTTTAATTAGAGATTTTAATCATTTTCTTTCAAAACTACTTTTTCCTCATTTTCTCTCATCTTTTTCTCTCATTTTCTCTCCACTTTCTCTCATCTTTTCTCTTCAATTCCTTGCTGATTTTTGCATCTTTTTCCATAAATATTACATCATTTTCATCATCTTTCCATCCTTTATAAAACTTAAGCATCAATTTCATCAAATCAACATCATATTGCAAGGAATCAAGAAGAGGAAATTACATCTTTTTGGTGAATAGATATTGAAGGTAATTTTCTGGATTTGTATTCTTTTCTAAGGTTCTTTATTGAAATTCCCAAGTATTAGCTTGCTAATCTTTGAATAAAAACTTAATTCTATGTTTTTAATGCTATATCTAGTGTTTTTGTGAAAGTTTATATGAAATCTTTTTGGATCTCATTTAATGTTGGAATTAGATGGATTTAATCCCGGAATAATGCAATCGGTGCAGTTTTAAGGTGCTTTTCGGTTGTTTTATGGGCTGTTTTAGATGCTTTAATGTTGTTGGAGGTATAAGGATGGTTTGGATGTGTTTTTGGATCATAATTGAAGTGGATTAGATGTTAGATTCGTTAGGTTTTGGGCTGATGTTGTTCGGATGTGTTTCGGCTTAGTTTACGGTCTTTTCGGATAAGTTTTTGGTAGTTTAACGGTGATCGGTTATGGCTGTTGGTTTGAGCATGTTATGATGTGAGAATGCTCTGTTTTTAATGTTGTAGAAGAGGTACAAGAAGAAGCTTGAGTGCTGGTGCGTTGGTGCGATCATCGGATAGCGGCGAAATCTTGTTTCGCTTGTTGGTGAGTGATTACGGATTTAAAGCGAATCGCGTTTGGTACGGTTCTATTTGGGGGACTATGGAAGAGTGTGAAAACCTTCCATAGTTCAAGAGTAAGTAAAGTAAATGTTTTTGATAAACAGATATGAGTTTCGGCTACATTTGATAAAGGCATTATATTGGTAATGCAATGAGATTTATGGAAATGCATGAGCATGTTTTGAAATGGTGCATACATGAGAATTACTTACTGAAATGCATAGCCTATTTAGCATCCATGATTGTGAAAAAATTATGAGAAATGATTTGGAATACAATATGGTTATTTGCCTGTTATATGATGGTGCCTTTGGGCATGGCTTTTGGTTCATTTGTTGAACATATTATGCATGCATTATGAGCGGCAAGTTATATGATTTGAAATACAATATGGTTAATTGCCTTATACATGATGGTACCTTTGGGCATGGCTTTGGTTCATTTGTTGAACATATTATGCATGCATTATGAGCAACAAGTTATCATGCACATTTGATTATGATATTGGCTTAGTGACACTAACTTTAGATTCGAATACGAATGACATATCATTAGGATTTAGTGCACTATAAAATAAAGAGAATAATGATGTTGCCTACCCGTAAACAAGGGTGACTTTGTGTCCAACCGTGCGTGGTAGTGCCGCCTACACGTAAACAAGGGTCACTTTGTGTCCAACCGTGCGTGTAGAGCTTGCCTATATGTAAACAAGGGTGACTTTGTGTCCGACTGTGCCTATAGTTGACCCATACGTAAACAAGGGTGACTAAGTGTCCGACCGATGCATGTTGAGACCAAGAGTCTCCAGTTATGAGAAAAAGGATCCGTGTATTCGGTGAACTCAAGGTTCACATTAAAGTGGTCACTAGAATACCAATATACATACATGAATTTGAGAAGAAGATTGTGCATCATTTATAAATTGTTTTGATAAGATTATGTGAACTCAAGGATGCATATGATTGAAAGAACATGAGCATGAGATGTTAGCATGCATGATTTAACAATGTATTACAAACTATGGTTTCATCATGATTTTAAATAGATGCACTGATGATTTGTGTAGAGCTTCCTCACTAAGCATGTTTGCTTAAGCTCTCTTTTCATCCATGCAGAGAAATAAAGGCACTTGGAGCTTCGTTCGAGGCAAGAAAACCAAGGGGAAAAATCACTTTGAATTTGGTATGTTTTTGGCAATTAATTGGGCAAGGCAATGTGTAACCCAACCAAAGAGAGGAGTGTGTACTTAGGCTATGGTTTGATTGTTGAATTGTTGAACTTTGGAATTGTTGAATTGTTGAAGCATGTACTAGCATGATTGTTATGTTGTCAATCATTCTCTAGAAAGCATGCCTATAGCTTGATTGATGTCCGTGACGTTGTTGACTATGTACCATATGTTGCTAATTATGCCTAGGACTGATGCATCTAGTGGTGGTATTTAATGGTTGAGCTTTGAGTAATTGGTGTGCACTTAGTGTAACGAAACTTTTGGTTCCAGACCCAAAGTTTCGAAACCTCTGGGTGAAGGTTCCGAAACCTTTGTCAAATAGTTTCGAAACCTTCACAAGGTTTCGAAACCTTGCAGGCAGATTCAGTTCTGGGAAGCTACTGGACGCGATAAGTTTCGAAACTTTCCAGGAAAGTTTCAAAACCTTTTACAAAAAGTTTCGGAACCTCTGGGAAGGTTTCGAAACCTTTGATCACCTAGAATTGAAAATTTCCGGAAATTATATTTTAGTCCCGAATATCTTCTTTTGTTCGATTAAGGTACTTGCAGATGTTATTTTGAGCTGAAATTTTGCATACATGCATAAAGTTGATTTAATTTCAAGATGGTTAATCTAATTTGGATGAAGTCCTTGTATTTTGGAAGATTTACATTTTGATCCCTAAATTAGAGGAACATGCAATTGATGACGTTAGAATGATCCGTTTGAGTTGAAATTTGCTGAGAGGAACTCTTGTACGTTTAATTGAACTTTGATAAAGAGAATTTATATTTTGTTAATAGGATTTAAAAGTTTTACGTTTTAGTCCTTAATCTATGTTAGTGTTTAATCGGATGGTTGTTTTTAATTAATGTGTTACCGATAATGCTTTGTATGAGACCTTGTCACATAGGAATAAGATTGTGCATCTAGTAAGATAAAATAAAAAAATATAACGGTTTTAGGGTTGTTTATCAAATCGAACCTTCGCGGGTTTAGTTTGATATTCCCCGTATAACCCGTTAGTGCCGGTTCCGTCTAGGCCAGGCTAAGGGGGTTACAATGTATCCATGATGTGTTCAACAAATAAACCAAAAGTCATGCCCAATGGCACCATTAATTATAGGGTAAATAACCACATATTGTTCCAATTCATTTTCATGCTTCCATAATCCATAGATGTCTTTATAACCTTGCATTTCCAGCAATTAACGTATGCACGCATCATTTCAAAATCAAAGATATGCTATTTCAAAATCTTATTGAAACATTGTTCACATATATACCATTACCAAAATAGCCGAAACTTGAGGTAATGCATCAACATTATTCAAAACACTTACTCTTGAACTATGAAAAGTTTTCACACTATTCCATAGTCCCCAAAACAGAACCGAACCAATGCGATTCGCTTTAAGTCCGAAAACACTCACCGACAAATGAAACGAGCCTTCGCCGATGCTCCAATGACAACGCCAATGCACCAGCCACTTAAGCGCCTTCTTGCACTACCTCTACATCATTAAAAATAGAGCATATTCACATCATAACATGATCAAACCAGCAGCCACATCAAACCTCCACAAAACTACCGAAAACTTATCCGAAAAGACAAAAAACTAAGCCGAAACGCATCCGAACAACATCAGCCAAAAACCTAATGAATCTAACATCTAATCCACCTCAATTATGAACCAAAAACACATCTAAACCATCCTTATACCTCCAGCAACATTAAAACATCTAAAACAACCCCTAAAACAACCGAAAATCACCTTAAAACAACACCGATTGCATTATTCTGGGATTAAATTAATGTGCCATCAATTGAAGACTCAATTAATAATTTAATTGACATAATAACATAATTAAATCCATCTAATTACAGCATTCAATGAGATCTAAAAAGATTTCATAAAAACATTCAGAAAATCATTAGATCTAGCATTGAAAACATAAAATCAAGTTTCATTTAAAGATTAGCAAGCTATTACTTGGGAATTTCAATAAAGAACCTTAAAAAAAGAGTTAAAATTCAGCAAATTACTTTTGAGATCTATCCACAAAAAAGATGAGAATTTCTCTTCTTGATTCATTGCAAATTGTTGTTGATTTAGTAAAATTGATGATTAGGCTTTGTAAAGAATGAAGAGATGATTAAAATGAAGTAATTTTTGTTAAAAAAGGTGGAAAAATCAGTAAGGAATTGAAGGAAATAGATGAAGAAAAATGGAGAGAAAATGAGAGAAAAAGATAAGAGAAAATAAATGGTTAAATGAGAAAATGAAATTATCATCTTTTAATAAACTAATAAAAAATCATTTTGGTGGATAAATCATTAATTAAAAATTAAATTGAGTTTATGGCCCTCTAAGGATTCTAAGTATAGCTTGTTTTCCAATTTAGTCAATAAAAATAGCAATTTCCAAAAATTACAAATTAAATCCTCTATTCTTTTCCAAAAATTATAATTTGATCACTAGTGCATAATTAGGCACAATTAAAAATCAATTTAAAGTTCAAATTACATTCTTTTAATTTTGAAACATCTTTTTAATATTTTTAAACCATATTCCAAAATTATTACTTTTCTAATTAAAATATTTTTATTTTATATTTCCCCAGAATAACGAACCGAAGAACCCGATTCGACCCGAATTGAATTCTCCTAACTAATACCCAAACTACTAACCCCAAAATCGGGATGTTACTACTCTCCCCTTCTTAAGAAAATTTCATCCTCGAAATTCTCACCTGAAGCAAATAAGTGAGGAACTGCTCCTCCATACTTTTTTCTTGTCTCCCAAGTTGCCTCTTCGACACCTCAGTGTTTCCAAAGCACTTAAACAGAATCTATGGTCCTTCCTCGAAGAACTTTTGTATCCACATCCAAAATCCTTATTGATTCCTCCTCACAACTCATATCCGCTCTTAACCCAATCTCATCTACTAGAACAACATGAGAAGGATCTGAACTATACTTACGAAGCATCGATACATGAAAAACAAAATGTATCCAACTCAACTCCACCAACAACCTCAACCGATAAACAACAAGACCAATTCGCTTTAACACCTCATTCAGCCCAATAAAACGAGGACTCAACTTACCCCTACGTCCAAACCTTAACACCTTCTTCCACGGAGAACCTTAATGTTAGTCTTGGAATGGCTCGATGCACAACCGAATTTACTTGCCAAGTGATGGAGAATTGATCAATTTGGGTGGATATGTGTGGAAGCAAAAATATAGACAATGACACAAGGATTTATAGTGGTTCGGCCTCACCTACATCCACTACATTAGCTTCCCACTAAAGATTTTCCAAATTCACTAAGAATTTCAACCTTTTGAGGCCAAAGGGATAACCTTACAATCCTAGACTCATACCCGAATCTAGCATCCAAAGTTCACAACCCAAACTTTGGGAATTCACTCAAACAAGAAGAAACTTAGCAAACTTGTTTAATCCTTCTAATAAGGCTATTGTTTGCAATCTAAGCACTCACCCAATTCCTAATTACACTTGAGCATATATGATAATTAAGCTCACAAGTGTTTGTCTACCCAAATAATAGGAATTTAAGCACTAAGACAAATCTTTGATCATATTGTTGTTTACAATGAATCATTAGTCTTATCTTAATGCTTCAGGCTTCTTTTTATTATCCCAAATGAGCTTCTAGCCGTTGGTGATCGTTGGGATTGGTTTGGAGCCGTTTGGAGCTGATTAGAAGGCTTATTTCCTCTTCTGGTGTAAGCGGTATCGAACCATGGTTCGAAACAACTGCTTTGGGAAATAACCGTTGACCTGCATTTATGAACAGGTATCGATACCAGTATCGATACCGCTCCTAGCCGTTGGGGGTTTTCGTAAAATCGTTTTGATCATTGGGGGTGTTTCGAAACCGGTATAAATACCGGTATCGAAACAGGTATAGATACCGGTATTAGAAATAGATGGTATAGATACCGGTATAGAAATATATGGTATAGATACCGATATAGAAACTGGTATAGATACCGGTATAGAAACAAGTGGTATGGATACCGGTATAGAAACCAAATATCACAATGGTGAAAGGGTATCGATACCAGTATCGATACCACTGTCATTTTTGCCTATGAAAACATGTCACGAAGAACAGGTATCAAAACACCTTGAAGGTGTATCAAAACACCTGGGTAAAAATCACTCATTTGGTTTCTTTAACTCATTTAAAACACTTTTAAACTTTCTCAAAAGCATCTTAAATATATTTTCAAGTAGTTTGGACATAAGAACCATTTTTGAAATCTTTTCAAATTAGTCCAAAACTATTTTTCAATTATTATATCAAAACATTAGTTCTACAATCTCCCCCTTTTTGATATAATAAAACTAACTTGAAAAATTGTTTTTGAGATTTCTCCCCCTTTGTTAGATAAACTTTGAATAAGAGAATTAAAGACTCAAATCATTTAAGGTTCCTCTTATCCCTTTGAAAGTCTTTGAAAAGCAATTTTTCATAACATGCTCCCCCTTTTTGTTATATCAAAAATGGTTCAAACCAAGTTTGAAAAACTTTAAAGCTCATAACATAGGAGAATTTGAAAGATATCAATTGTTGGAAAAATTAAATATCAAAACATTGGTTATGAAAACAAAAACTCCCCCTTACTCAAGGCATCATTAAGTGTTAGTCCAACATATATGATAAACTAGTTTAAATAAGACAAAAAAATAAGCAAATAAACACAAATTCAACTAGAAATTTTACCATACTTGAACCAAAGGTAGGATATGAAGCCTTCCTTCTTCAAGTGTCCTTCTTGTGTGTATGGAGCTCCCCCTTAATCTTGCACTTTGTTGCTCATATCTCCATTACAACTAAACAAGACAATCAAGTAATTTTGGTATCCAAATTGCTTTGGATCCTTTAACGTTAGTAGCATAAATTTTAGTCCCCTTAGGAATCCATCTTTCAATTTCATCCTTTTTGGTTGAAGTGATTAGTCCTTTTGGAACCCAAACACTTCTAAAACATTTTTCATCAATAAATCTAGGGGTACTAGATTGTCTCATGTAAAAATTTGATTTTTCCAAATTATTTTTTTTCAAGCTCTTTGGAAATCAAATCTTTTTCTTTCTTAAGATCATCTAGAGCCATTTAATGATCTTTTTCCATCTTTTGAAGCAAGTTTTGTAAATCAAAAACTTTAAGCTCAAAATCTTTTAATTTTGCTTCAATTTCGAAATTGGTTTTTGAAAGCAAATCATTTTCTAATTTAAGCTTTGAAATCATCTTTTTGTTTTTAGAAAATGAAACTTTAAATTCAAAAGCCAATTTATCATAGGCTTCTTGTAACTCATCAAAAGTATATGAATTAGAAATAGATGAGTTAGAAGTTACCTCCCCCTCATTGAGGGCCATCAAGCATAGGTTGGCTTCTTCATTTTCAGTGGAGTCATCGTCACTCCATGTAGCCACATATGCTTGCTTCTTGGAAGATGATCCCCTTTTGATTGACTTGTGGGAGTCTTTCATCTTCTTCTTGGATTCGTGCTTTGAGGATTTTCTACTTTTGTTCCTCACGAATCGATCAAAGTCAATGAAGAGTTGGGCAATCTATTCATCTTCTTCACTATCCTCCTCACTTGAATCTTCAAAGTGGATGCACTTGGAGGATTTTAGAGCAACGGTGTTGACATTTACACCAAGCTCTTGGACCTTTTTCTTCCCTATCGCTCTAATCTCTTCCTTCTTCTTCTCCTCTTGTCTTCCTTTCATCATAATTTGATGTGTGAGGAGTGACCCCATGAGTTCATCAAGCTTGAGTGTCTTTAGATTTTTAGCTTCGATGATGGCGGTCCTTTTTGAGTCCCATGACTCGGGAAGGGAATAGATGAGCTTACGAACAAGCTTCTCCTCCGGAATGATCTCTCCATATCCTCTAAGTTCATTGGTGATGGTGGAGAATCGATTGAACATCTTTGCTATGTCCTCTTCCGGATTCATCTTGAAGTTCTCATACTCTTGGTTGAGGAGTCCAATCTTGGTCTTCTTTACTTCGTTTGTTCCTTCGTATGTGACTTCTAGCTTGTCCTAAACTTCCTTGGCACTATCACAAGAAGATATCTTCTCATAGATGCTTGGATGGAATGCAAAAACAAGAATGTGCAAGGCTTTGTGATTTTCTTGCGTTCTTCCACGCTCCATTCCGCCTTTATTACTTTTGGCACAAATGGTTCATCTTCAACTATATCCCATAGCTTGTAGTCTCTAGAGTTGATGAAATACTTCATCCTTATCTTCCATTGGGAGTAGTTGGACCAGTCAAAGAAAGGTGGCTTGTCAATGGATTGAGCCATGGAATGTCGGTTGATCGTAAATTGGTCGAGCTCTCCAGATCTTCTCAATAGGATGTTAATCCTCCTCGATTGAGCCTTACTCTGATACCAATTGTTAGGCTTGGAATGGCTTGATGCACAACCGAATTTACTTCCCAAGTGATGGAGAATTGGTCAATTTGGGTGGATATGTGTGGAAGCAAAAATATAGACAATGACACAAGGATTTATAGTGGTTCGGCCTCGCCTACATCCACTACCTTAGCTTCCCACTAAGGATTTTCCAAATTCACTAAGAATTTCAACCTTTTGAGGCCAAAGGGATAACCTTACAATCCTAGACTCAAACCCGAATCTAGCATCCAAAGTTCACAACCCGAACTTTGGGAATTCACTCAAACAAGAAGAAACTTAGCAAACTTGTTTAATCCTTCTAATAAGGCTATTGTTTGCAATCTAAGCACTCACTCAATTCCTAATTACACTTGAGCATATATGACAATTAAGCTTACAAGTGTTTGTCTACCCAAATAATAGGAATTTAAGCACTAAGACAAATCTTTGATCATATTATTGTTTACAATGAAGCATTAGTCTTCTCTTGATGCTTGAGGCTTCCTTTTATCATCCCAAATGAGCTTCTAGCCGTTGGTGACCGTTGGGATTGGTTTGGAGCCGTTTGGAGCTGATTACAAGGCTTATTTCCTCTTCTGGTGCAGGCGGTATCGAACCATGGTTCGAAACAGCTGCTTTGGGAAATAGCCGTTGACCTGCATTTATGAACAGGTATCGATACCAGTATCGATACCGCTCCTAGCCGTTGGGGGTTTTCATAAAATCATTTTGACCGTTGGGGGTGTTTAGAAACTGGTATAGATACCGGTATCGAAGCAGGTATAGATACCGGTATAGAAACTGGTATAGATACCAGTATAGAAACAAGTGGTATGGATACCGGTATAGAAACCAAATATCACAGTGGTGAAAGGGTATCGATACCAGTATCGATACCACTGTGATTTTTGCCTTTGAAAACATGTTATGAAGAACAGGTATCGAAACACCTTGAAGGTGTATCGAAACACCTGGGTAAAAATCACTCATTTGGTTTCTTTAACTCATTTAAAATACTTTTAAACTTTCTCAAAAACATCTTAAATATATTTTTAAGTAGTTTGGACATAAGAACTATTTTTGAAATCTTTTCAAATTAGTCCAAAACTATTTCTCAATTATTATATCAAAACATTAGTTCTACACTTAAGAAACACTTTATCTCCAACAACATACTCTATCCCTCTGCGCTTTAAATCGGCATAAGATTTCTGCCTATCCGAAGCTTCTTTAAGTTTAGCACAAATAAACTTAACATTCTCATTTGTACCTTTCAAAATTTGAGGCAAAGAAACATACTTTTGCCCAACTTCTTTCCAACACAAAGGTGTACAACACCTACGCCCGTATAAAGCCTCAAACGGTGCCATCTGTATACTCGCTTGGGGCTATTGCTATATGCAAACTCCACCAAAGGCAATTGTTTCTCCCAAGATCCTTGAAACTCAATGATGCAACACCTCAACATATCCTCCAAAGTCTGAATAACACGTTCAGACTGGCCATTTGTCAGAAGATGATAAGTAGTACTAAACTAAGCCTTGTACCCAAAGCAACCTACAAACTCTTCTCAAGACATAAAGATAAAACGCGAATCTCTATCCGATATGATCAACTTAGGTACACTATGCAACTTCACCACCTCAAAAACATACAACTCTACCAACTTATCCATAGAACACGTCGTATGCACGACAAGAAAATGTGCACACTTTGAAAACCTATCAACAATAACCCATATAAAATCCTTCTTGGACTCCGCCACATCTTTCTTTAAACCAATCCAAAAGTACACACTTTTAAGATCCCTATACATCTTCACTCTATCCGGATGTATAGCAAATGGACTAGTATGTGCTTCTGCCAAACTAGCTTACCTCAACTCAACATCATCCGGCACCACAATCTGACCCCTAAACCACAACATCTCATCATCATCAAAATGATACTCGGTTGGTCTACCCCCAGCAATATCCTTCACAAAAGGTACCAATGTCTCATCCTCTAACTGTTTCACCTTATCATCTCAACCAAAATAGGTTTTACTTACAACTCCACCACTCCACCACCTTCCTTTGAAATACTCAACTTAACAAACATCACCCTCAACTCAACTTTCGTCTTACGACTTAAAGATTCAGCCATCACATTAGCTTTCCCTAGATGGTATGCAACAGACAATCCACACCCTCTTCGGACAACCAACAGATTCTTTCCTTACACCAAAGCAACAATGCACAAACCATCACACCATCTCTACCTTTACAGAAAACATAACTCAAAATGAAACCCCCTAAAATTCATAACCAACTCTTGATAACCGCAACGGTTTCCATACCACCGCCATCGACTAACCTGATTTTCGACATCCTCCCATATACCAGGTAACCAATTAAGCCTTTCACCAACTTCCACCCACACAATGATGCTCCACCAACAAGCTTCAAACTAACTTTGCACAAAACTATCAACACTGCCTCACGCAACTCCACCACCAACAACAACTTCATTATGAGTCATATTAACCATATCACAACATCACATTATATCATCCATTTATCTATGAATGATAAAACCCAACATCCAAACGGCAACCTATGTCGGTCTTAAAAACTCTCAAATTTTAATATATTATAGATACACCACTCACACATCTTTCCAATGGGACTTAGAAACCCAAGAAAACCGTACTCAAACAAACGATTGATCCAACAACCCTCATAAGAAAACTCCATACCATCCATAGATCTTACTACCAAACTTATGATGATTCTTTCCGACTTCAACCTTGGCAACTTGACTACTATTAATAACCCAAAGAAAATTGATACTCACTCTTACCTTATCAGCAAGATAAACATTTACATATGATTCAAACATAATCCAAACAAGCTTAGTCGAAAACACATGTTTCCCCAACTCCTACCACAACACTTATCACCAAACTCATGGAAAAAGATTACCCTAAGCCCTGATCAAGATACCATTCTATCTCGGCACTTTTCGAAACAACCATGCGGCTCACCTAACCCAAAAAGATTCTCAACACAAAACTAAACCTTGCCAAGAACATATCCTTCACTAGACCCTCAACAAACACTTTGCCACGACTTGTCCCCAATCAATTTTACCAAGGTAAAGTCCCGATCATAGCTCCAACATTTTACTAGGTCTCCCTATAGGTTAACCGAACATCTTCCCTCGTAACTCCACAACAACCCAGGCTTACCCCACATAACAAACTCCCATTGCAAGCATCCTTATGTAAGCCAAGTCATCCCCGATTGCTAACATTCTACAAAACATACCATACAAGAAATTTACCAACTTTGTGTCAAACCCAACATCGTACTCATCTCCATGATAAGACCTCCAACTTAAGGTTTAGCCATCATAACCAACTCAACACCATAGTTCAAACTTTAAAATCTACACATCATTAAGTGCCACTTAACCCAATACTCCTTCTCATTATCAACTCATCGACAAACCAACTCTTACCTTAACCATACCACAACAAGATCCAAGCTTGTAGAACTATTCCTTCCACTAGCTCCAACATTTCTTATTTTATAACCTTGCCAAAGTAGTAACCATATTGATGAAACATCCACAAACACGAACCCACCAAACACAAAACCTCACAACACTTTTTCGATAAAAGAAAACCCACAAGACTGAACAACCGATACAAACCATAAATTATTCAGCGGTCCTCGATACACCACTTCAAACATCATTAAAAACTAACTTTACCCGGGGTGTATCCAACTTAAACATCCTGTAAAACCAACATGTACACTTTCCTCCTTTATAGTACAACCAAACCTCTCAAGGTCACAACAATCTATGATTCAAACCCCCGATATCACAACTCCCATACTAATATATATCTCATATTTTACTTCCATCCTGACCATACCAGATCGGTCACAACCCCCGATCTAACTACACACTAACCATACTACAAAGAATTCCATATAATTTCCACAAAATAATTTCACATCACTCAGAAAAACACCAAACCGTCTTACTCTACAAAACATGCTGCAACCTTGTTACAACTACCAAATCCTAACTAGAAAGAATCAACAAAACTCAGTCCTTTCTTTAGTAATGACCAACTCAAACTAACCATAACTCAGAGGATTTACCTCAGTTTCAAACATTCACAACTCTGAGACCAACCACTCATTCTTCATCCAAGACTATTCCTTAACCAAAAAGGATAGTTTGCCCATTACACATTCAGCTCAACACCACAAGAAAGTCCTTTCAACCCTTTTTTCCATACCTTCACCTTAAAAGAACCAACCACACTCCACTTACACCCTCAAGGAGCTACTCGCAAGTGTGAAAAAATGTATGCATGATTTCCTGTATGCCCTCATAAATGCCTACGCAAGTGCATGTGCATGTAAATGCAATTTTTAATGTCATGCTCAAGAATGCATGCATGTCCTACATTATTTATAGTTATATACATATATGTGCTCTTACTCTAAGCATGATTATTTTTCACACTTACAAATAACATCCTCAATTCCAACAACTTTAACTACCATCCTGTTGACAACTCCCAATTCAGATTAGCAACAGCTGTACCAGCTTCAGCAGACTAAAACACACCCAAAAGAACGGTGTAACACCCTAAATTGACCTTCTTGCATAACCGGAGGCACACTCACCGAGGAGGAGGAGGAAGAAATTACTCTTTCCTAGTAGTTGTTTCATCCTCAATCTTGATCATCAAGGTTCATACCCACACTAGCTAGTGACTTACATCTCAGAAGCATATTCCAAAAACTTTAAACATAAAATTTAAAACATAATATTAAAACAAAATAAACTTACATTCGGGCAAGATCCAAGGGAAAATTTAGAGCATCTGAAAATATATTGGCATTGAAAATGTGTAACCGATAACCCCAGTTTAACCACCATTACTCAAAGTACAATCATCATGAATAGATTTTCACACACCAACAACATATCATGCTCAATCACACATTTAAACACACAACTTAGCAATCCTACACATGCTTTAACCAACCAACTACTCACTTTATAAACCTGGCTCTGATACCACCAAATGTAACCCCCTTAGCCCAGCCTAGATGGAACTAAAACTAATGGGTTACACGGGGAATATCAAACCAAACCCGTGAAGGTCTGATTCGATAAACAATCCTAAAACCGTTATATTTTTTCTTCTAGATGCATAATTGTATTCCTACATGTCAAGGTCTCATACAAGGTATTAACGTAAAGAATCCGATCATAAACAAATATCCGATTAAACACTTAAGTAAATTAAGGACTAAAACGTAAAATTTTTAAATTCTAATAACAAAGTACAAATTCTTTTTTATCAAATTTCAATTAAACATACAAGTATCCCTCACGGAAAATTTCAAGTCAAACGGAGCATTCTAACTTCATCAATTGCATGTTTCACTAATTTAGGGACCAAAATGTAAATCTTTCAAACTATAAGGATTACTTCCAAATTGAGTTATCCATCTTCAAATTAGATCAACTTTATACATCCATGAGAAATTTCAGCTCAAAATAACATCTTTAGATACCCTAATTGAACAAACAAAGATATTTGGGACTAAAATGCAATTTCCAGTAACTATCAATTCTTGGAAGAGTAAGACCAAAGAGGAGTAAGGTTCGACAATTTGATGTTTTGCATTGCTTGAGGATAAGCAATCGTTCGAGTTTGTAGGTATTTGATGAGTGCCTAAAAGGCAGTTATTTACTACCCTTTCCATGGTACTTTATGAATCTATTATACACCAACTTGAACCGAAATATGGACTCTTTTCACAAATATTGGATATTCCGTTATCATTACTTACATATTCAATATTTATAGAGAATGTAAATATTATTACCTATTTTGTACATGTAGGAATATCCAAGGCCGAAGCGGCAGTGAAGCAGTTTTGCGGCCGAGGCAGAAGACATGGCCGCGACAGAAGACAGGGTCGCGATAGAATCCACTATGGCAGCATCAACAATGGACGCGCAATGAAAGATAAAAATATAAAGAATATTCTGGAAGATGTAGCGCATCAATTGGACCAGGCTATCGCGCTAAAAGCCCAAGTAAGATACCAAGCGGGAAAACCCTTCTAGAAGGCGGCAAACTTGGAAATATCAGATTCCTTGAAGAAGACTTATTCTCTACTCCAAGTTGAAGTTTATTTATGAAAGGTTTACCCTAGGTTAAGACTATAAATACCCTAGCCGACCACAATGTTAAGAGAGCCGATTTTTAGAGAAACCCTTCATCCCTAAGAATTGTACTTAATATATTCTAAACTTCTTAGGGATAGGTGAAGGTTGTCGATATTAGTGAGAGGAGATTGATTCTTGTATCTTTTTTCTTATGCAATAATAATATCAAAGTTTGCTTATCCTATTGCCATTCTTTGTTCTTGCATTCAAGCTCGAGTGGGAAGTTTGCAAGTAATCTATTTATCTAGCATCGAGAGGTGTAGATTCACGAAAAGGATAAGTACGGTGTTGTAGACACTAACTCGGCCTAGACTCTTTTGGAAGTCCAGGAGATAGGTTAAGAGTTTCAGCAGCTAAAAGAAGTGTTGGATTGGTTGGTGGTTATCGTTGATTTACGCCGAGAGGTATCGTCAAGGACTGGTCATTAACAGCACTCTGACTCGGAGATGAGCTAAGTCACTTACGGACACTTTGTTGAATTTTGATGCTTCTGCCCAAGAGCAAGAGATTACCGCGGCAGAGGAACACTAATGTTGCTGAGGCAGTATCTGCAGTACTGTCGAAGCAGTGTTGTGTGATTGCATTGGACAAGAATAAGATCAATTGAATCCACTAATTAACATAACTAGATCCTACCCACTTTCTCTATGTCGTCTTTAACCTTTTATTTTATGTTTTGTTATTTAAATATTTAGTTAGTTAACCAAATCAACTTATTTGTGTTTTTATTTTCTTTTCAGGAGCAAGGGAACAAGAGGAAACATATTAAGTATATCAATCACTATGGAGACGATACACGATATACTTATCATTTTATTACTTGACGACGTGTACACTTGCACTCAAATTGCGCTTATACCACACGCTTCAATGCCCGATGATATACCTTATATGGCCAGAAATGGAATTGAATATACATGACTTGGGATTTGAATAGAACTTGCCTTAGGATTTGGCTGGTTGTGATTATTTTATTGTTACACGAGTGTATATTCTCCATGCTTAGGTAAGTTAGAAAATTTTTATAGAATGTAAACTTGAATAGCTTAGCATGCTTTAGTGAATTGTTTTGTTAATAGAGAACCCCCAATAGTTTAGTATTAGAAGGTAAGAATAAATGCCTGGACATATCGGTAGAGGGATACTCCGCTATGCCATGGCATTTCCATGTGCATATGAGTTACTGAAAGAGGAACAAGGTGACACTACACTTTTAACTTGCCATGGCATTGCCTGGATACTGTGTTTAAATATATGACAGCTATGACATGAATAGAAGGTAGTGTGACAGGCTGGCTCCTTTCATAGTTGTTTGTTGGTATTTGTATTAAAAAAAGAATAAATATATACATAGGGAGTATTAAAAATGTGCTTTAATTAACAAACATGCTCTATTAGAATAGTGAACATTTCTCAGAATTTTTCTAAGTTAACTAAGCATGGGAAGGATACACTCACTCACATACACACTCGCATCCGACCTCGTCCTATGGCAGTGTTCTTGCAATTTCCTCGAGTCTTATATGTTTATGCCACGACATTTTCTGAGGGCAAAAACTTTGACCTATTACTTACCTAGATTTTGATAATGTCATGACATTCTTTCTCTGCTAGCTGTTATCCATTGCTTGAGGACAAACAATAGCTTAAGTTTGGGGGTGTGATAACTCCGCAAAAAGGCTATATTTTAGGCCTTTTTACTTTATTTATTGAGTGTCCTTAGGCTCATATAGGTTCATTTAGTCGTACACTTAGGTTCATGACATTGCATATAGTCTTTTAGATATGCCTTGGCATTTTTATGTAGTAATAGGTGTTATTTAATAGGAAAGGTAGTTGTTTTTAGTG
The DNA here is from genome assembly GCA_035048815.1 of Abelmoschus esculentus. Classification (NCBI taxonomy): domain Eukaryota; kingdom Viridiplantae; phylum Streptophyta; class Magnoliopsida; order Malvales; family Malvaceae; genus Abelmoschus; species Abelmoschus esculentus. The sequence continues at coordinate 18,543,532 of JAUCBN010000003.1, forward strand.
GTTTTATGCAGGTAAAGAAAAACGGAAGTTGAGGCAATTTGTCATGGCATTCTCAGAAGGATGATAAAAGGAAAATGCCATGGCAAAGCTAGAGAACTCTTGAGCTGAGCTAAACGACAAATAGAGTGTCAACTGGTGCTACCACTACTGATCGGGACCATTACAACTGGCTAACGCCACCTCAGTAGGGGACCATAGAGAATATGGCCTGTATGCGAGCCACATTAGTAGGGGACCCCTGTCACCTCTGCCAATCTTGCAAAAATGTCAGGACAAAAATAAGGGCAAAAATGGATTTTTGCACATACTTTAGGGTTTTCATCCTCTTTAAAAGACATGGTGACCTACACAAAAAGAAGGCTTTTTGGGAGAACAAAACACAAAAAAGAGACACCTTTTGCGGCGGTGGAAAGCTTCCACCTTTCTCCTCCAACTTCCGACTAAGGGGACCTCCATTGATAGGACTCAAAGGGAGTGGTGTGCTAGGCACCCGAGAGGGGCTAGCACCCTAAGGTGTCTCATGGTGGTTGAAGAGCCTGTGGCGGTACACACCGAGGGTGTCTTCTAGTCCTCCTTCTTGCTTTATTTTCCTTTATCTTGTTATAAGGATGATTTTTAGATGTTTAACACTAATGTGGAAGATTATCTTAACCTTTAATCCCAACATGAAGCTTTGTTTCGGTGGTTGTTTTTATGAATGACTATCTTTCATCTTTATTTAATATATTACATATTATGTGTTTGTATATTTGCTTTGCTCATTGTTGCTAATTATTTAAATATTATAAGAGACACGAGAGTATCCATTATTTAGATACATGTTAGAGCACTTGAGAGAGGCGTAACTATAGATCCTTAGATCATCCGAGAGGAGCTAAGGGAGGATCTATGTGAGCAATGGTTTTTAAACTGCAAATAGGGCCTAGTTAGATCCTAGAGCACTCGAGAGAGGCGTAGGTGAAGGCTTTAATGACTAAAAGGAGTGTTCTTAATCGATAGACTAAGGTGTCATTCGCGTGACAGGCGAAAATACCATGGCATTTTAGTTTGTCAGGTTCCTATGACTCGAGAGAGAGGGAATACTTTAGAAACCTCTGTCGAGTAAGTATACACCATAACAACTATATGTTAGGTAGGGGTAAGGGGTAAGAAAACATAGAAGCCACCATCAGTCATTCCCTAGAGAGTTCATCAATAGCGGAGAAGTACAATATATTGTTTAATGTGTTCTTGCATCCTGTTTTTGCCTCCGCATTTACAACTTACTTTCTTTACTTTGCTTATCACCTTGCGATCACTCTATTATACACTCACATACCACATTCATACATCCACCTTTCCATCATTATCCATTCTACTTTGCCTTGGCAAATTTTAGTTGTTTGCACTCTAGAATTGTCATAGCATTTCAATCTTACACCTTCATCGTACATATCCATTTTCTTGTGTTTATATCTTTATCTTTGTTTTCTTTTTAGTGATAACAATTTTTGTCTTGGCAAATTTCACTGCACACCCTAGGCCAGTTTGGGGGTTCGGCCAATGAAGATGCTCGATGATACGTGCTGAATATGCGCAATTAAGTACAAGTGAACACGTCATCAAGTAATAAAGTGATAAGTATTTATCGAATATCGTCTCCACAGAGATTGATATACTTAATATGCTTCCTTTGGTCTTCTTGCTTCTGTAAAAGAAAAGTAAAAGCACAGATAAGTTGAAGATTGATCTAAACTAAATAAATAACTAACCAAAGAGAAATATGAGAGAGATGTTGGGTTGGATCCAGTTGTGTTGTATTCTGGATTTGATTGATCTGCTTCTATTCTAATGCAATTACAATGCACTGCCTCGGCAGCGAGAATGTTTCCTGTCGCGGCAATCTCTTACTCTTGAGCAAAACTGTTAAAGTTCGGCAAAGTGTCCTTGAATGATTTCGCTTATCTCTAAGTCGAAATACTATTGATGACCAGTCCTTGATAATACCTCTCGGTGTGAAACAATTATAATCACCAACCAATCCCATACTTCTTTTAGCTATTGAAACTCTTAACCTATCTCTAGGTCGAGTTAGTATCCTCTAATCAAGTTGAATACCGTACTTATCCCTTTCGTGAATCTAACTCTCTCAATATTAGATAAATGGATTACTCACAAATTTCTCTCTCAAGCTTGAATATAAGAACAAGGAATGGCAAAGGATAAGCAAACTTCGATCTTTTATTGCATTAGAAACAAGAAACAAAGTACAATCTCTTCTCACAAATACTTGACAACCTTCACCAAAACCCTAGGAAAACCTAGATCATGATGGGAAGAATTGTCCCTAAACTCTCTCGGTGTAAGCCAAATCTAATTGTATCGTCTATGCTCTCTAGATCTATATATTTCTAACCCCTTAGAAGGCTATGCCTTATATAGGCTTAGCCTAGGGCAAACCTTTCCTAAATAGAGTACAATTTGGAGTAGGGAACAAGTTATGTACATAGGGTAAATATTTCCAAGTTTGATCTTCTAGAAGGTTCTATCCCGCGTGGCCTTGTCCTTGGGCTTTCCTTGTGTTGTTCAGCTCCGATTCTTGGTCTTCTTACTTAGCAATGTTCTCCTCATTTTTCTTCTTCAGCTACCAGTCATATTGTTTTTTCTCCTCTACTGCCGCGGCATCAGGTCCTGCCTTGGCCACATTCTGTTACCTCGGCAATACATGTTCCTGCACAGATATGAAAATGCAGTAAAGTACGCCTTTTCTACAAATATATTCTTTAATGGCATAATTCCTAAATTTATCATATTAAGACCATGCATTGGTTCAAGTGGGTGTAGAATTGATGATAAGTGCCCATGAAAAGTGAAGAAAGTGATAGTGAGTTGAGCATTTATCACACCCCAAACTCGAACTATTGCGTATCCTCAAGCAATACAAATCATCAATTTGTCATACTCTATTCTCTCTTGGTCTTATGCTTCCATCTATTCTCCCCACCATAACTATATCTATTCTTTAGACTTAACGTTTCGGTTTCCTAAGGGTGTACTTAGAAGACAAGCTATAAGGCTAGTGTGTGTGTGTGTTTGTGGACAAGTTTGAATATGGGCCTTCTTAGATAAACTCTAAGTTCAAGACAAATGGATTTGGTTTTGGTGTACTCTTCTTATAACAACACTTCTTTGAGCTAATTTCGGGCACCTCAAGTATTGTGTTTTATAATTCTTACTTCTTTATATCTTTTGCTATTCTCTTATGCATACTAGAGCCAATTTCGGGCACCTCTAGCATGAAGAAGAGTTTTTCCCAGAGCCTGTCATAGGCAGCTCTAGTCACCTTTCCAAATTCTAAGTCTTTATCACCTAAGTTTATTAAAAGAATTTCTATAGCCAAACAAGTCCCAAAAGTGTTTTTACAGTTCAACCTTATAGCAAGCTTCTAAGTTTTTTTTCTTTAAGTATCCTAGAATCAAGTCTTCAAAACAGATCCTAACTATTGTAAGGAGAAAGATTTCTATTACCTTTAAGAATAAACTAAGACAATACTGATGAAGAGCAGTGCAAAAGTATGATAACAATTTTAAGTATAGTGGTGGATATAAAACAAAAAAATTTATCACTAAAAACTTCCTTTTCATGGCAAGGTCGTGGCAGTAAATAGCCTCGGCAGTGGCTCTACACCCCCAAACACAAACCAAGCATTTTCCTCAATGTTTAATTTAGGGGCAGGTTGTAAAAATAAGCAAATAATAGAGAGAGAAAAAAATCAATGAAAATAAAGGAGAGAAATTATAAGGATTTAAAAGAGCTTTCTTCCACAATTTGTCTCCTTGGTCTAGTTGTTGATGGTTGTGTCCTTGGTGATGGTGATGGCTTTTGATGCATGCTGAATATGCACAATTAAGTGCAAGTGTACACATCTTCAAGTAATAAAGTGATAAGTATTTATCGAATATCGTCTCCACAGGGATTGATATACTTAATATGCTTCCTTTGGTCTTCTTACTTTTGTAAAACAAAAGTAAAAACACAAATAAGTTGAATATTGATTTAAATTAAATAAACTAAATAAATAAGGAGAAATTAAATATGACAGAGATATGGTTAGATCCAGTTGTGTTGTATCATGGATTTGATCGATCTACTTCTTTTCAATACAATTGTATTGCACTGCCTCGACAGTACTGTAGATATTGTATCGGCAGCGACAATGCTCTCTACCGCGACAATCCCTTGCTCTGGGGCGAATTTACCAAAGTTTGGCAAAGTGTCCTTGTATGGCTCCGCTTATCCCTAAGTCGAAACACTGTTGAAGGTCAGTCCTTGATGATACCTTTCAGCGTTAATCAATTATAACCGACAACCAATCTCACACTTTTTTTAGCCGCTGAAACTCTTAACCTATCCCTAGGCCGAGTTAGTATCCTCCAATCAAGTTGAATACTGCACTTACTCCTTTCGTGAGTCTAAATCTCCCGAGTCTAGACAAATAGATTACTTACAAACTTCACTCCCGGGCTTGGATGCAAGAACAAAGAATAGCAAAGAGTAAGCAAGCTTTGATATTTTATTGCATTGAAACAAGAATCAAAATACAATCTCCTCTCACAAATACTAGACAACCTTCACCAAAACCCTAAGAAAACTTAGAACATGATAGGAAGAATTGTTCCTAAAAACTCTCTCAAAATTTAGCTCTCTAAGTCTATGTATATCTAACCCCTAGAATGGCTATGCCTTATATAGGCTTGGCCTAGGGCAAACCTTTCCTAAATAGAGTACAACTTGAAGTAGGGAACAAGTGATGTAAATAGGATAAATATTTCAAAGTTTAATCTTCTAGAAGGTTTTATCCCGCGTGGCCTTGTATTTGGGCTTTTCTTGTGTTGTTCAGCTTCGATTCTTGGTGTTCTTGCTCAGCAATGTTCTTCTTATTTTTGTAACCCCCTTAGCCTGGCCTAGACGGAACCGACACTAACGGGTTACACGGGGAATATCAAACCAAACCCGCGAAGGTCCGATTCGATAAACAACCCTAAAACCGTTATATATTTTTTTATTTTATCTTACCTAGATGCATAATCTTATTCCTACATGCCAAAATCTCATACAAGGCATTAACGAAAACAAATTAATCAAAAACAAACATCCGATTAAACATTTAAGTAAATTAAGGACTAAAACGTAAAACTTTTAAATTCAATTAGTAAAGTAGAAATTCTTTCCATCAATGTTCAATTATACACGTAAGTATCCTTCATAGTAAATTCCAAGTCAAATGGATCATTCTAACATCATTAATTGCATGTTTCTCTAATATAGGGACCAAAATGTAAATCATCCAAATTACAAGGACTTTATTCAAATTAAGTTAACCATCTTGAAGTTAAATCAACTTTATGCATGCATGCGAAATTTCAACTCAAAATAATATCTGTAAGTACCCTAATCGGACGAAGGAAGATATTCGAGACTAATATATAATTTCCAACAACTTTCAATCCTAGGTAGTCAAAGGTTTCGAAATCTTCTAGAGGTTTTGAAACTTTTTGGAAAAGGTTTCGAAACTTTTCTGGAAAGTTTCGAAACTTTTCGTGTCCAGTAGCTTTCCAGAATTGAAATTGCCTGCAAGGTTTCGAAACTTCCTGAAGGTTTCGAAACTATTTGACAATGGTTTCAGAACCTTCGCAAATGTTTCAAAACTATGGGTCTGGAACCAAAAGTTCTGTCTCACTAAGTGAATACTAACAATATGACACACAACCATTAGTCACTTCCAACTATATGCATAAATCCTAGACATGATTAACAACTTATAACACATGATTTACAACGTCAGAGACATCAATCAAACTATAGGCATGCTTCCTAGAAGATGATTAAAACATAACAATCATGCAAGTACATGCTTCAACAATCCAAACAATTCCATAGTCCAACAATTAATAATCGAGCAACAATGATCTTATTACGACATAAATCAAAGCCAAAGTACACACTCCTCACATAGGTTGGGTTACACATTGCCATGCCCCAATTTATTTGCCAAAAACATACCAAATTATAGTAATCTTTCCCCTTGGTTTTCTTGCCTCAAATGAAGTCCCAAGTGCCTTTATTTTTCTGCAAGGATGAAAAGAGAGCTTAAGCAAACATGCTTAGTGAGTAAGCTCTACACAAAAATCATCAATGCATCTTTTAAAAAAACCATGATGAAACCATAATTTACAATGCATTGAGTCTTGATTTGATAGCACATTAATTTAATCCCGGAATAATGCAATCGGTGTAGTTTTAAGGTGTTTTTCGGTTGTTTTATGTGCTGTTTTAGATGCTTTAATGTTGCTGGAGATATAAGGATGGTTTGGATGTGTTTTTGGGTCATAATTGAAGTGGATTAGATGTTAGATTCGTTAGGTTTTGGGTTGATGTTGTTCGGATGCGTTTTTGCTTAGTTTACGGTCTTTTCGACTAAGTTTTCGGTAGTTTTATGGTGATCGGATATGGCTGTTGGTTTGAGCATGTTATGATGAGAGAATGCTCTATTTTTAATATTGTATAAGAGGTACAAGAAGGTGTTTGATTGTTGGTGTGTTGGCGCGATCATCGAATAGCGGCGAATGCTCGTTTCGCTTGTTGGTGAGTGTTTTCGGACTAAAAGCGAATCGCGTTTGGTACGGTTCTGTTTTGGGGACTATGGAAGAGTGTGAAAACCTTCCATAGTTCAAGAGTAAGTAAAGTAAATGTTTTTGATAAACCGATATGAGTTTCGGCTACATTTGATAAAAGCATTATGTTGGTAATGCAATGAGATTTATGGAAATGCATGAGCATGTTTTGAAATGGTGCATACATGAGAAGTACTTGCTGAAATGCATAGCTTATTTAGCATTCATGATTATGAAAAATTATGAGAAATGATTTGGGATACAATATGGTTATTTGCCTTATATATGATGGTGCCTTTGGGCATGACTTTTGGTTCATTTGTTGAACATATTATGCATGCATTATGAGCAACAAGTTATATGATTTGGAATACAATATGGTTAATTGCCTTATACATGATGGTGCCTTTGGGCATGGTTTTTTGTTCATTTGTTGAACATATTATGCATGCATTATGAGAAGCAAGTTATCATGCATATTTCATTATGATATTGGCTTACTGACACTAACTTTAGATTCGAATACAAATGACATGTCATTAGGATTGTCTTAAGTGCACTATAAACAAAATTGAGAATATAGAATATTGCCTACACGCAACAAGGGTGACTTTGTGTCCAACCGTGTGTGGTAGAGCCGCCTACACGTAAACAAGGGTGACTTTGTGTCCAACCATGCGTGGTAGAGTCGCCTACACGTAACAAGGGTGACTATGTGTTCAATTGTACGTGGTAGTGCTAATGGTGATTTCTTGTCATGTCAATGGTGACTTCGTGTCATGACGGGACTATGGTCTCTAACAATGGATCCGTGTATTCGGTGAACTCAAGGTTCACATTAAAGTGGTCACTAGAATGCCAATATACATACATGAATTTGAGAAGAAGATTGTGCATCATTTATAAATTGTTTTGACAAGGTTGTGTAAACTCAAGGATGCATATGATTTAAAGAACACGAGCATGGGATGTTAGCATGCATGATTTAACAATGTATTACAAATTATGGTTTTATCATGGTTTTAAATAGATGCATTGATGATTTGTGTAGAGCTTCGTCACTAAGCATGTTTGCTTAAGCTCTCTTTTCATCCATGCAGAGAAACAAAGTCATTTGGAGCTTCGTTCGAGGCAAGGAAACCAAAGGGAAGAATCACTTTGAATTTGGTATATTTTTGGCAAATAAAATGGGTAAGGCAATGTGTAACACAACCTATGTGAGGAGTGTGTACTTAGGATTTGGTTTATGTTGTAATAAGACAATTATTGTATGATTGTTAATTGTGAGCTTTGGGATTGTATGGATTGTTGATGTGTGAACTTGCATGATTGTTATGTTGTTAATCATTCTCTAGGAAGCATGCCTATAGCTTGATTGATGTCCGTAACATTGTTGATTACGTACCATATGTTGCTAATTACGTTTAGGATTGATGCATTTAGTGGTTCTAATTAATGGTTGAGTATTGAGTAGTTGGTGTTCACTTAGTGTAACGAAACTTTTGGTTCCAGACCCAAGGTTTCGGAACCTTCTCGAAACCTTTGGGTGAAGGTTCCGAAACCTTTTTCAAATAGTTTCGAAACCTTCACAAGGTTTCGAAACCTTGCGGGCAGATTCAATTCTGGGGAGCTACTGGACGCGATAAGTTTCGAAACTTTCCAAGAAAGTTTCAAAACCTTTTACAAAAAGTTTCGGAACCTCTGGGAAGGTTTCGAAACCTTTGATCACCAAGAATTAAAAGTTGCTAGAAATTATATTTTAGTCCCGTATATTTTCCTTTGTTCGATTAAGGTACTTGTAGATGTCATTTTAAGCTGAAATTTTGCATGCATGTATAAAGTTGATTTAATTTCAAGATAGTCAACCTAAATTGGATAAAGTCCTTTTATTTTTGGAAGATTTACATTTTGGTCCTTCAATTAGAGAAACATGCAATTGATGATGTTAGAATGATCCGTTTGAGTTGAAATTTACTATGAGGAACTCTTGTATGTTTCATTGATTATTGATGGAAAGAATTTCTACTTTACTAATTGAATCTAAAATTTTTATGTTTTAGTCCTTAATCTATGTTAGTGTTTAATCGGATGTTTGTTTTTAATTAATGTGTTACCGTTAATGCTTTATATGAGACCTTGTCACATAGGAATAAGAATGTGCATCTAGGTAAGATAAAATAAAAAAAATATAACAGATTTTAGGGTTGTTTATCGAATCGAACCTTCACGGGTTTGGTTTGATATTCTTCGTGTAACCCGTTAGTGTCGGTTCCGTCTAGGCCAGGCTAAGGGGGTTACAGCATTTTCGGTGACTTGTCGAGCAAGTTTCGGTAAATTGGTGAGTGGATTATGAGGACTATCAATATGGCATGTTTTTAAATGTTTTTCAAAGGTTTGGGGGTGGAGGGATGGTGTGAAAAAACTCCCTATACTCACAAGTAAGTTTTAAGTATTACTTTCTTAAAGGTTTTCATATTATGTCTTGTTTTTACTATATTTACTCATGCTCATATTATACTTGTGCATATATGAATATGCACGTGTTTCAATGCTCATGATATGGTTTTTCAAAGTTTTTATATGCATTTAGTGCTCCCACGATTTAGTTTTGATAACAAGTGAAAAATAGTTTTTACCGGTTTATGCATTTGATACATATGTTTGTGGGATGCATGTGGATTACTTACTGTTTTTGAATTAAAACTTGAGCATTGATTATGTTTTGTGTTGGATATTGAGATGATGTTATAGGGATAAGTCGATCGATCGATAGGGTGTTAGTGCATTGTTTATTATTTATGAAAATTCGTATACGTGATTAAATCCCTTAGTGATACACTAGAGTTATTGCTTGAATTGTGATATATGTGTTGTATTGCATTTAAATGTAGCTTATCCTGGAAGCTAAGGTGGGAAACATGTTTGGATTTAATTCATTTATGTGCATGAGATAGACTCGTGCGTGGTATGAGTAGGTGATAGAGCCCTCATACGTGGTATGGTGATGGTTTAGTCCCATACGTGACACGGTTTGGCATTTATGCCTTCTTGCGAGTTTCCATTTATCCCAACGATTAGAGGTAAGACTAATCAGATCACTAATACCAACACGAGAAAACGCAAGTGTAATATTTTTACTAATTTCATTGCAAACAGAGTTTGCGAGTGTTTGACATTGAGTTTAAACATTTTATAAGCCTTGCTAAGTGAAGCATGTAAGCCTTGAGTTTTGTGGCTTAGCACCACGTGATGAAACACTTGTTGATTTTTACTATTGGTGGCAATATTAGTCACGAGTGATTATTTTAATAGAGCATTCATTGGTTTTTAAATTGATGAAATCGGTTTAATATGGGTTGCATTGCAATGTGTTTTTATACTTGTTTTTATTCACTCACTAAGCTTATGCTTACCTTCTCATTTACCTTGCAATGAAGATTGTTTATTGTAAAGGCAGCAAAGAGAAGCAAGGATCCAGGTAACTGTCAAGTGAAAGCTCAAGTATGTCTTTATAACATTAGTAGTAGTGAGAGAGCAATGTGATGGGTTATCATGTTAAGAATATTATTATATTGATAAGACTTGTTGTAGTCGTATGATTATACATGTTTCATGTTTATCTATGTTGATATTAGCCTATGACTTTGACTTGAATTGCCCATTGATATTCCTTTGGTTATAATATAGTTATTTTAAAGTTTGATTCTTGATACCCCTATTTGTGAATTTGGGTGTTGTTGATAATTAAACATGATTATTTATGAGTCGAAACTATGATATTGTTATTTAGGTTGTAATGCATTTAGAATTAATGTTAAGTATATTGAGGTGGTTCTTCCGTGTGTTTATAAGATTGGTTATGTTGAAGCATACTATTAGGAGTTGAATATATTGTTGCTACTAGATTGAATTGCATCTAGCTAATATACCATGATATGTGCTTAAAGTGTTTTTAGGGGAATTCGCATATAGAGAATGTCATGAAACCTTTAGAGGCTGAAAATAATCCTTAAACTTTGAGCATGCAATTAAATGACTTATAGATATTATTTTAAGCTAAAAATTTATGTGTAAGCATGAAATATACTTAAATAAATATTCATAACCTTACTTTCACAATCAGGATATAAAATTCTATAAATTACAATTACGTCCTTAAAACTTGTTTGATTAAATTAAGACTCATTTCTCTTTAGTTTCTGCTGCATTTGAACTTAGTCCTTGCATGAACATGTAAGATCTAATTAAAACATTTAGAAAAGATAAAAGAAAAATTTTAATTTTTGGTTGTTTATCGAGGTGGGTCTCCAGATTAGCCTCGGTATTTCCTGTGTAGCTTGTTCGAGTCGGGTGTCATCTAGACCAGGTCGAAGGGGGTATAGTTAGATAAACGGGCAACCGCATGTTAGTACCACTCCTAGAGTAAGCGCATGTTGATACCACTCTCAATATAAATTATCTCACCTTGGTGTCCGGTGACAGTACCACTCCTATCACCCCGGATGTGACAGTAAAACTCTCATCACATATCATTAGACTAAAAGACAAAATGTAACACACAAGAAATTTAAACATGTACGAGTTTTGAATATTTATAGTGCACTCTAGAACATATTGATCGATCAACTTATCCCATAAAGTTCATCACTTAACTAGCCAATATATCATCAAAACCAATGTTCATCTTAAACCAAAACAAAATTAAACACATGCTTCCTAATATTTTAAGTTTCAAAACATAAACCGATAAAATTATATTTATCTCAAATTTTAAAATAAAACCATGGAAGCATCATTGTATATAGAAACCATTATCAAACAGTAACATGAGCATTAAATCATCATATATAAACATCTTTACAAAATCAACACTAAGCATGACAAAATTCTTATTACAAACATAGAGAGTCATATGGGAACATTTGCGAAAACTTAAACGTTTACTTACTTTCGAGTATGGGGAGGTTATCACACCTTCCTTACACCCCCAAACCTCTATAAAATAAGTTTAAAACATTCTCGAAGCAGCCACTCTCATAAACCACTCACTGATAATTGATACTTGCTCGCCAATTCACCAAAACAAATCGAAACACCTTCAAACACGATCACTTAACTCTTGTCCTGTTTCAAGCATCAAAATCAAGGGGTTTAATGCTTCTAAACAAACAAAAGAAACCCTTAAGTCGGATCCCTATACAACAGCCCTTAAAACCTATCAAAACCTTAATTGGAAACTTTTTGAAAACTACCAAACTTCTCCTAAACTTATAGTCCGGGATTATGGACTTTAAAAACACATTATAAATATCCTATCATGATTAAAATCAATAATTTAAGATCCAAAAATAGTGAGTAAAACTCTTGATCGAAAATTATGGGTTTTGATCAAAAACCGATTTTTCTTAAACTAAAAGAGTAAAAACGTTTTTACCAAGCCAATAACTTCGAACTTTCAATAAAGAACCTTTTAAAATCAGAGTATTGAATGCTTTTCACCAGAAATTCTGACCCAACCAACTTCCATGATTTTTTATAAGAAAAACAAGTGAAAAACAATATTTTTGAAAAAGGAAAAATTATAAATAATTATTAGAACGAAAATTAATAAAAACAAATCGATTTTACCTTGAAAAGAAGACCGTTCTCAGCCTTGGGAAGAGGAAGAACAAAACTAATAAAATAAGGGTTTAAGTTTTGATATAAAATAGGTTTTTAGGAATTAAATATAGTAATTTGGGTTATTAATTAAAATTTTTGGTTAAGTGTTATTTAAATATGTAACACCCCATTTTCCCCCCAAATTGAAATCTTAAATCCCTAAATCTGAAACCCTAGAATTTAGGGATTTCTAGTGGCTTAATTGAATTTTCAGAAAGTTTAAGGGTGTATCGAGAAGTTTCGAAAGATTCATACCTTTATTGGGTATTTGCACCATTTTAAAGAATGGTAACATCTTTCTCTTCTGCCTATTTCGGATATTCTTTCGGGATTAATTTCTCATTTAATTCTAAGTCAATATCTGGTGTAATTTCCATTTTTCGGTCTTATTTGAGTATTACCTGGAAATTTGTAGTTTTGAAACCTCTTTGTGTCCCGTCAAATTCATATCTGAATCCTGGTAAGTCTCTCTCTTTCGTTCGTTTTGTTCATTAGTTTTAAGGTCCCTGTTTAATTTCAGTTCGTGTTAATTGTTTCAATCTGAGGTACATTTGTTTCGGGTTTAGAAGTGTGTATCATGGTCTAGAATCGGATGAGGGATTGTTCGGGTTTTGAACTTGGTTTTGAGAGAAGTGTTTGTTTTGTTTTGTTGAATTTTGGTAGAAGTGATATGTTGTTGAAGGTTGATTTAAAGAAATTTAAATCGGTTTAGGGATATTTTCGAGTTGTTTTTTAATCGAATCTGAAAGGGGAGTGTGTCGAAAAAAATCTAAAATTCTGGACCTGGGAGAAATCTGGATTTTTCCAGATTTTCCCAAAAAATCTGGGAAAATCCAGATTTTCTCGGGAAAATTTGTCACGACCCGAGACTGAACTGATCCGAACCTGACCTGAAACCAACCCGAAACTCGACTGTTGACATCACTATTGACGTCATTGCTGACATTACTACTAACGTCATCGTTGACTTCAGCGTTGACCATGTTGATGTCGGCTTTGACTTTTTTCGACCCAGTCCTTTTTTATGCTTTTCGATGTCCTGAGTTTGATGGTGCGGCCTGTTTTTTAAAATTTGAACCTGAAGTGTCGTTTTTAGAGCTTTTAAGTTCGAATGACTTATGTGGACGTTTTCTGTATCGAATTCTGAATCAATTTCTATTTGGTTCAGGTGTCGTAGATTTTGACCTTGAGTATTTGCCTCCTCCTCCACCTAGACGACCTCCTGTTCATCAGCATTCGGGACCCACAAGTTCTACACTCGCTCAGTCTAGTGGTAGAGCTGAGTCTAGTAAACGTCACTCTTAATGTTAAGTGATCTACTACAGGTATGTCTCTTCCGACCGTTTTCTTTTTACCTTTGTGTGTATTATTTGGTATATCTGTTAATTATGTGTTACATGTTGATTGCATCATCTATGATATTCCCTGAACGTAATTGAATTATTGCCATGCTAATACATTAACTGAACATCTGATTCTGAAACTGTTATGCATGCCTTATGTTAATCTCTTAGGCGTGCATTCCAATTTTGTTATTTGTTCATGCCATGTTATTTGTTCATGTCATGGCATCGGTTGGATATGTGTACGGGGAATTTTAGTGGTATCACCTATTGGTGAATATCACGTCTGATTAGTGGCTCTAGCTTCGGGTCGAGTATCCACTTCTGTTTAGTGGCTCCATCTACGGATCGAGTATCCACTTCTGTTTAGTGTCTCCACCTACGGGTCGAGTTTCCACTTTTGTTGGTGTGACAGAGTTAGAATGGTTCAGGGAACGTTCTCTTCTGATGGTGTTTGGTGTTTGGGTGCACTTCATATCATGCATGCATTATATTGCATGTTCTGTTCTGTTTTGTTATATGATGTTTTGTTCTGAAATATGTTATTTTGTACTGTATTTTGTTCTCAGTACTATAATTATATTTATCTTTGCAGTAGAGACACATTAGGCTCCCAAGCTTACGTCCTCACAGTTTTTGTTTCAGATTCTCAGACCTAGGCTTCGGTACTTGGAAGATCCTGATTTCAGATATTTTAAGTATGATTTCCGGACTTCAATTAATTAATTTTTGTTTCGGTCATTTAATATTTCTGTAATAAATTATGAACTATGGACATTTAAACGATTTTCAGGACTATTAAAGTTTATTAAAGGTTTAATCAGTTTTCTGTATTTTAAATTATTAATTATTTTTACCAGAATATTTTATTATTTTACAAAAATCTAACTTACGAAACAAGTTTCAGTAACGTAAACCCTAACTTTTAATCTAAGAAATTAGGGTAATTTTAGGGGTTACAAAATAAACTCATGAAAATTTAAATCAATTATAATTTGGATTGGATCAAAGACCCTTAAAGATTCAAAGTTTTGGCTTAGTTTATAAAATTTTCCTTAAGTTTTCAGTTTTTACAAAATAGTCACTAGTTTTAAAATTCTAAGGATTCAAGCGTCTATTTTTGAAATTAAGTTGACCAAAGTCAATTTTATATTAAATAAGAATTTTAGGATATTTTTCATAATTTATTTCGATTAAAAATAAATTTTTAAATACTTAATCCCGCCCTCGACGTTCAAAATTTTTATTATTTTAGCTCTTATTTTTTAGATAAATTTAGCCTTTAACCTATATCTTTTTGCAAAAATCTTATTTTTTTAACTAACATATGACTAGGCCGTTAAAAATTTAACGATGGTAACATATAATAATATATTTTAAATGACATGATATTTAAGCTATCAAATACATACACATGAAATATAATTTTATTCTAATATAAGATATAAAATAATTAAAATTCAAATAAAATATTAAAAAATAATTAAATATAAAACAAAAGGATAGTAAAACTTCTTAATTAAATCTAAATACCCAAAATTATATAAAAAAGCAGAGTAGTAAATTTATTTAAGGTTTAATAGCCAAAATATTTTAGATTTAATTAAGTTTTAATATTTTATTTGAATTTGAATTATTTTATATTGAAATAAAATTATATTCCATATGTTTGTATTTGATAGGTTAGATATCATATCATTTAAAATATATTATCGCATGTTTATTATATGTCATGATCATTAAATTTTTAACGCTGCAGTCATCATCATAGTTAAAAATAAGATATTTATCAAAAAGATTTAGGTTCAGGGCTAAATCCAAACAAAGAATGAGAGCCAAAATGATAAAAATTATAAAGATTAAGGGTTAAATTTATCTTTATGCCTTAAAAATATTAAGACGTCAACTGTAGGTGGTATTTTACTCCCATCATTTATTTTATCATATATTCTTAAAATTTTTAAATATTTTTTTATTTTTAAAATTTAATCTCTAAACACCGAAAACTATCAAACAAGACTATATATATATAAAAAAACTCATTATGTACATATTTTAACTTATTCCTACAAAATACTATGTAGGCTTATTATATTGTCTTTTTGCTCTTAATAAATTCATGGTATAGGATTGGTGATCCTATAAGATAGACTTACAAAATCACTAAAGTTTGATGATAAACTATTCAATGCTCATAATAAATTTATATTTAGAATTCACGCGGTTTTATTTAAGATAGACTTGATAAATTCATTAAATTTAATTTAAAAGATTAACTTATTAAATACTCTAAATAATTTCTTAAATTCGATTCGAGTAATCTATTAAGAACTTGATGAAATAAAATACATAAGTTTAAAAGATTAATCATCTTCTATGAACTAAATTGGTTAGTGCTTACTTATATCTTAATATATCTTGATTAAATTATTGATTTATCATAAAATTTAATTGAACTAAATATTAGTGGTGCGTTATGAATTAATTTATACTTTAATAAATTTTATATTTGTTAATTTATTAAGATAATAATTGTTCATCTCATTAGGTATTATTTCAAAATTCAAATCAAACGTATACTAATTTCATAAATTGGTTTTTTAAAGTGCTTACTTATATCTTAATATATCTTGATTAAATTATTGATTTATCATAAAATTTAATTGAACTAAATATTAGTGGTGCGTTATGAATTAATTTATATTTTAATAAATTTTATATTTGTTAATTTATTAAGATAATAATTGTTCATTTCATTAGGTATTATTTCAAAATTCAAATCAAACGTATACTAATACGTAACTGCTAGTTTTGTTATTGTTCCTTTTTATTTTCAAAGCCAAAGAATCAGCAGATTTTTCTTTTTTGATTTTTCCCTATCCAACTCGTCTTTTTTACTTTTTTACCCCCTATTTCGCTTTAAATATTGTTTGACACGTTGTTTTTTTTTTTTGGGGGGGGTATTTTCTCTTAAAAATAGTTATTTATTTAGGGTTTTATTTTTTATTCAGGGTAATGAATATGAAAGTATTCTTATAATTTTTGGAGATGATATTTATTTTTTATGTTTATTCATCAATTACACTAATCAAGACAAAATACTTACAAATTTTTATCATATCAAATTTATTTTATTTTTTATATTTTTTCTCTAGTTTTTATTGGTATTTTTTAAAAAATTATTTATTTAGAGTTTTATTTTTTATTTGAGTGTATGAATATGAAAGCACCTCATAACCTTAGGACACCATATTTATTTTTGATGTCTACTTATCGAGTACACCAATAAGAAAAAATAAATATCAAACAGTGATTTTTATCACAACTAACTTAATTTATTTTCTTTTATTTATTTCTTTTTACTGAATTTTATCAGTATTTTTTTTTAAAAAAAAATCATTTATTTAGGGTTTTAATTTTTTTATTCAGGTGTATGAATATAAAAAAACTCTCATAATTTTTGGAGAAGATGTTATTTTTTATATCTATTTATAGATTACACCTATCAAGAAATACTTCTAAATAATGTTTTTTATCGTATTAAATTTAATTTATTTATTATAAAATTTTTAATTTTTATTTTGTTATCATTTGTTTACTATCGTTAAAACACTAATAAAGATAGTAACGTGTCATGGGATACCATTACTTTTAGACTTAAAATTTATACATTCTATTAATTAGGTTATAATTTAAAATAACTCATCAAATATATGAGTCAAAACTCAAAATTTTGATTTTCTCCCTTCTTCCTCTCTATTAACAACACTTCTCTTTCTTTTCTTCTTTACCATTTTTCGTCAATGTTGTAAGAAAAACTACTGCTACAAAACAAACATATTAACAATGACTAGAAAAATAAAAAAAATGCGTAAACATAAAATAAATTAATCATTGTATTATGATTAAAATCATTGTCTTAAAAGCAATTTCGATCGGATGGTGTAATCACAATGATGGATATTGTCTTCGGTTAATACAATCTTTCAAACATCGTACACTCAAAGTGAGAAAGTGAAACATCGTATACTCTCATAATTTTTGGAGAAGTTATTTTTGATATCTATTTATTAATTACACCTATGAAGAAATACTTATAAATAGTGTTTTTTATCGTAATAAATTCAATTTATTTATTGTAAAATTCCTAATGTTTTGTTTTAAATAGGGTTTTGTTTTGTTATCATTTGTTTACTGTCGTTAAAATATTAATGAAGATAGTGACATATCATGAGATACCATTATTTTTAGACTTAAAACTTACACATTCTATTAATTAGGTTAAATTCAAAATAACTCATAAATCAAAACTCAAATTTTTTATTTTCTCTCTTCTTCCTCTGCAACAACAGTTCTCTTTCTTTTCTTCTTTACCATTTTTCGTTAATGTTGTAAGAAAAACTATTGCTACAAAACAAACATATTAACAACGACTAGCAAAATAAAAAAAATAAGTAAACATAAAATAAATTGATTATTGTATCGTAATAAAAATTATTGTTTTAGAAGCAATTTTGATCATATGGTGTAATCACAATGATGGATGTTGCCTCCTAAGGTTAATACAATCTTTCAAACATTGTACACTCGAAGTGAAGAACTGAAACTCGCTTTATGTTGCTCTCTTCGAAGAAAATATGAATGATCAAATATTTTTGGTGTGTAAAATAATAAACTTAAGCTCTTTATTTATAAGATAAAAGTAAAGACAAATAGGTAAATAAGACAAAAATAATTATCATAAAAATCTTAACCGCTTTTATAATATTTACTATATTTAGAATAAAATCTTATTTAAAATAAATAAAATTTTATTTTATTTTGTATCATCCAACAAATTGTTTCATTTCGGGCACACCCAAGTTAGCAAGAATTGTATGTTTTGGTGTGGTTACCTGATTTTTCTGTTTTACATTCGAACTTCAATTTTGCATTTTGTACATGACAAAATTAAGAAAAATAGGTAGCAAGAATTGTAACTTAAAGTGGTTATCTTGAAAATATATATATATTTTTTGGTTAGCAACCGGTTCCAGTATACCCACCCAATTATTATTCTTGTGTGATAAACTACTTGTATGTTTAATTTGGACTAATGTGTTCATCAAAATGTATATTGGAGTAGGCAATAGTAGCTGAGTTATCTTGTCAACTAAGATAAATGAACATAATTTTACTATTAGTAGACTTACATCAAAGAAAACCGAAAACGTTGATGATGAGGAAGATTCAAACAGTGAAGGCTGAAAATCCTAGCTGCAGGGACAGAAAAGGATCGTGTACAAAGACGGAGCCAGGATTCGTAAGTTGGATTCGGTGAATTAATCGTGAGGGAGAGTATGTTTGGATGTCTTTTGAATAAATAATGCACTCAACTAGGAGGGAATAGGGATTGCAGACTTGTTGCATTTGCCATGTAAGTTTGAAATAATGTATAAATTTTGGGATTAAAAGTGTTATTATTTTAAGATATGTTTTTTTAACTTTTTTAATGTTTAGCGATTAAAATGATAACGAAACGAAACAAAATATTAAAAACCCTTTTAAACTAAAATATTAATTGAATGATTAAAAAATATAGGTTGATGATCACAATTAATATTATTTTTTCTTAACAATTAAGGGTGAGTAAAACACAATTTGACTTAAAAAAATCAAATAACTCAATTCTACTTGAGGTGAAAATATTTAACTCATCTTAAATCGACTTAAAATTTTATAAACTCAGTTCGACTCAAAAAAATTTTAAATAAAATTTGAATTATAAAATATAAAACCGGTTGGTTTTTATTAAATCATACATTTAACTTCTATAATATAAAAATATATGCAACATGTTGTCATTTATTAACAAATTATCTACTTTAAAAAATTATTTTATTATTATTATTATTATTATTATTATAATTATTAAAATATATCAAATGTAATCAATTTGTTCAATTATATAATTGATAATTCAATGAAAATAAAAAATGTACATCGTGTTGTTATTTGTTAACAAAATATTTAGTTTAATAAGAATAATAATTATTATTATAATTAAATATATCAAGTGTAATCAATTTGCTCAATTATATAATTAATAAAGACTTAAGGATGTTTAAACTAAAATATTTAAGTCAGTTATTACTACTTTTTATCTTTTTATCGAAATGTTATCTTTTTAAACATACAAAGATTAAAATATTCATTTTTAGAATTGGAAAAATTTTAATTTTTCAAACAAACGAGGACTAAAATTTAATTTTTTTAATAATAAAAGGACTAAATCTAATTTGTAAGTATAGTAAAAAGCTTAAAATAAATTTTAAAGTACAATATAAAACTTAAATATTTATTTTTATAGTACAGAAATTAAAATGAACTTTTAACAATAGTAAAAAATAACTTCTGCTATATGTTCTGTTCGTTGAACTTTATTAACTCAAACTTGCGGTTTTAATCGATTTTCGGATACTTGTCCGATAAAGTAAGCTTGATAAATAATCAAACAAAGGTGTTTAGCTCCTTTCAAAATCAAAAGAGAACAACGGAAAGAGATAATTCAGAAAAAGATTGTAAATTAAAATTGGTTTTGAGATAAAAATATGTTAGAGGACTATTTTAAAATAATTTTTAAAATTTTTAAGTTAAAAATAAATCTTTAAGTCAAACCAAGAAATCAAAATATTCTTTTAAGTAAATTTACTTTAGGCGCTTCGATACCATCCAAAATGATATCGATACCCAGCTTTAAATTTAAATAAATATTCTTGAGTTTTTCTAAGTGTTTCGATACACCTATAAATAGTTTCGAAACGACCTTCGTTTTATAACCAAGATTTTGAAGTTTCAACAGAAGTTCCAAAACGCGTTCCGGTACTAGAATGGATCTGTCAATGATCGTTTCGAAACAACCTTACGAGGTATCAATACCATGCTATATTTTCTAAAATAATTTAAAATTGACAAGGCGTTTCGATACGCCTAGTCATAGTATCGCATCTCTCTTAATTTTAAATGTTTTTGACCGTTGATGTTATTTGAGCTTTAAATGTTAGTTGACCAGTTTTGAAACGTCCCAAAGAGAGTTTCGATACGATGGGTCACAATTTACTTGTATCGATACACTGTTTTGATACACCCCTGTTTTAAAGACTAAGAGTTTTGATATCATGACCTATGTTTTCGAAACCCTTGTAATAAATCCACAACATCTTTTTCTTCTTTTGTACTGTTTCAAAACAGGTACCCCATGTTTCGATACCAGAGTTTATAGAAGTGCATTTATGGTGGGAAGATAAAGCTCTAACGTCTATATTTATAATTCCAACAAACCCCAACGGTTAGAATTCAGTGAGGAGGTATAAAATCAAGTCTCTAAAATAACAACAACTAATAATCCATAAGATAACATCCTAGCATCAAATTCAACCTCAAGGGCTTAATCGTAAAATTTCTCATACCCAACTCTTGTAATCTTTATTGTAATTCTTTGTTAGAGTTTGGGGTGTTTTTTATTGTAATTGGGCAAAATCTATCTGTATGAGAGAAATCAAATTTGCCTTTCTTCTATTTATAATCTTGTGAGGTTGATTGATTCGGTTTGTAACTGTTATCCCTTGAACCGAGAAAAAGTTTAAATTCAATAGTGAATTAAATTGAAAATCCTTAGTGGGAGCTAAGATAGTGTATGTCTGTGTTTGTTCGAAGGCCGAACCACTATGAATCTTGTGTTCTTCATTTTCCACATTTTTACCAAAATCTTCCAACAAAATTTTTAATAACCAAGTCTCCCCCTCTTAGCCAACTATATCAATCGATCAACTCAACAATTGGTATCAGAGCCTAATCTTTGAAGGAATTAACATCCACCAAAGAAGATTCAAAGATTGTTGATCATCCGTTCAAGTCAAAGAAAATGACATCTACTTCTAGACAAAGTTATAACGAGTCATACTCTATTACAAGGTCACCATACTTCAACGGAGATAATTACCCCTATTGAAAGAATAGAAGAGGCTCTTCATCAAATCCTATGATTATGTTCTTTGGAACATAATTGAAGATGGACCTTCAATTCCGAAGAAGCAAGAAGGCCACCGACAAGTTCCAAAAACAAGAAGTGAGATGACAGTAGAAGAAAGAATAAGAATTTCAACAAACGACAAGGCACTTCACATTTTGTTTTGTTCTCTTATTCCCGATATTTATTCAAAAATGCTATCTTGCAAAAGTGCGAAGTAAGTTTGAGATTCTCTAGAGATGACTTATGAAGGCACCAACGATGTAAAGGAAACCAAGATTGGTCTGCTAAATCTCAACTACGAGAATTTCAATATGGAACTGGATGAGAACATCACAAAAATGTTTAATAGATTCTCCATAATTGTCAATAGGCTTAAAGGATTCAGTAAAATCATTTCGGAGGAGAAATTAGTTCAAATGCTCATCTACTCTCTTACTGAGTCTTAGGATAGTAAGAAGACCGCTATCATTGAAGCCAAAGACTTGAAGACCTTGAAACTCGATGCTCTCGTGGGTTCACTTCTCACCTATGAAATTATGAAGAAAGGAAAGGAAGAAGAAAAGAAGAAATATAAGAAGAATATGGAGAAAAAAAAGGTTAAAGCAAAGAAACAAGGGATTACCTTCAAAGCCTCTCTACCTCTAGAGGTGGGCAACACAAGTGAAGAATAAGAACTAGAAGAGTTGGGCTATGATATTCAAATGGTTCATTCGGCTTATGAAGTCAAAAAAAATCAAAGATTTCAAAGAAAGAATGACTTCAAAAGAAGGAGCCAAGAAGATGAAAGTGGCCAAATCATATACTATGAGTGCAAGGAACTGGGTCACATTAGAATTGAATATCCATATTATAAGAATAAAGGGTTCGACAAAAAGAAGAAGCACAAGGCTCATGTTGCTACTTAGAGCGATGAGGATTCATCATCCAATGAAGATGAGGTAGAAAACTTATGTCTTATGTCTTTTGATGAACGAAAGATAATCCTTGAATCCTTTTGAAATGAACTTACATAAAATGATTTATATGATGCTTATGATGAACTGCAAGATGTATACGATGAATTAGTTTTAGAATATAAGGAATCTTTTAAGAAAAACAAGATAATTATTTTAGATTTAAAAATTGAGAATGATTCCTTAGTTAAAACCAATTTAGAATTAGAAAGTAAACTAAAGGAAATGCATGAGAAATTTGAGGAATTAAAGAAGAAAATAATAGCATGTATAATTTACTCTTTAAGGTGAAAGATGATCACCTAAAAGAAATAAGTGATTTAAAAAGTTCTTTAGGCAAGATTAGTTCTAATAATATACTTAAGGGTGAATCATCTAGAACCAATCATGCTAGGAAGAACTTTTATAACTATAAATATGGAAGTTTCCCTAGGAAATATAAAGGTAAAAAAATTAGGAGCATATGAGTTCCTAAGAATATTATTGCTTCTAATGACATTGTTGCTATTGCTACTAGGCTCCCTAAGGGGACCAAGCTTATGGGAACTAACAAGCATGGACCCAAACAAGTTTAGTTACCAAAAGCAAAAACTTAATTTCATGTTTGTAGGTGAGCATTACTACAAGGTCAAAGCTTAAAGTCAATTTATGAGAAACCTTGATGGTAGATGCTCAAGGAGTGACCAAAGACAAAAGAAGATTAAAGGTGCAAGAGCTTGATCTTAATGGAGTGATGACAACTCCAAAAGAAAAATTGAAAATATTAACTCAATCGGTTTATACCTTTAATTTTATCGTAAATTTTTTACTTTGTCAATAGTTTTATTTTTTTGTTTGAATAAGCATGAACCTATATGTTTAAATTGATTCGATATCTTGCATGATTGTTATGATTATATGTTATCTATGACATTGACTCTATTTTATGATGCTCACTGTTCATTGCATAGTTGAATTTTGCTAATGGTGCATTTTAATCATGTCATAACATCATATGCATGCTTTTTGGACTTTAGGGACCCATTTCTAGTACTTTAGAAGCCTAAAATGTAAAGCAT
The DNA here is from genome assembly GCA_035048815.1 of Abelmoschus esculentus. Lineage (NCBI taxonomy): Eukaryota > Viridiplantae > Streptophyta > Magnoliopsida > Malvales > Malvaceae > Abelmoschus > Abelmoschus esculentus. The sequence continues at coordinate 18,567,211 of JAUCBN010000003.1, forward strand.
AGGTAGGGGGTATCAAAACTTTAGATATTTGTTTCGATACCTGTTCTTCAAGATCATCTTAGGTCGTATCTGGGTTATTTAGTATCAAAATGCCTAAAATGCGTTTCGATACAGATTTAGTTTTGATACAGGTTGGAATGGTTTCGTAATATCCTATTTAAAAACGGCCATAAGGGCGTATCGAAACGCGTATCGAAACGCGTAGCGACAAATTAGGTTTAAAATACCCAAATCTTCTTTCAACTCAAATTAAAATACATCAAACCCTCATCTCAAAAACCCTATCCGAAACCTTCTTTATAAAACCTCTCTATTCATCAATTTTTACCACAAAATCAAACGTTTTCTTGAAGGATTTTTTATCAAATCATCAAGGATAAGGCTATATCGAATTTTGATGCTTCAAAAATCAACAATTTCATCCTAATCCATATTCAAGGTATTTTCGAAAAACCTTATTTTTTATTTTTAGAATGTTAAAATTTAGATTTTGAACATATTATGTTTGTTATTGTGTGGGTTTTCAAAATCCTACAAATTTTTCTCAAAATCAAAAATTTTTATTTGAATATAAATTATTTTCATCATATTCTTGTTCTGGTTTTCAAGTTCTTTTAAAATTTTCAAAACCCTTGAATTATTGATTAATATAATTGAATAAGGTTTATAAAGCATATATTTTTTTAAGTGGCTAACACTAATCCTTAACCGTTTTAATTCTCAGATTATGGCACCTAGGAAGCGTCAACGTAACGATAGAAGTAGTTTATCGAGTGTCGCTGTCCGTACTTCCCAAACCGATCTTCAAGTGGTCTACGAAAAGTGTTTGGATGATCACTTGAAGATTGACAATTTTCAACACTTCATAAATCATAAGCTCAAGAAAGAACAATGTGTGGATGTGGGTTTCATGAACTCGTTGAAATTCCAATTCCGTTACATTCAGCTCTTCCATGGTTGAATGTTCTTGACCTTCCTCTCATCCACTGGCAAGTTCTATCTAACCCGTATCCTTATCTTTTATGTTAATGTCTCATACATTCTTTCGAAGGACAAATCTAAGGTGATCACCATCGAGTCATACCTTACGGGGAGACGTTTTCAGATATATGTTTAGACCTTTTGTGATGTCTTTGGATTTGAGGATAAAGGCATTGAGGATGAAACTTTGCTTGACACCATCACAGGTTCCGTTATGAACCTTGACGTCCATGACCACTTTTTGTATCTCATTATCTCTTGGTGGATTCGTCCATCAAACGATAAGTATTTATGGATTCGTCAAGTTGACGGATTTTGGATTAATTGATTTCGTTAATCCAAGAAGCCAAATCTTCCTAAAATCATCTTTGTCGACTTTGTTTGGAAGATTAACAATTGTCACACTCCTCAGGTTCACTCATTCTCATATGCTTGTTTGCTAAGTTTTATCTTTGTGCATTTGGGAATCGATTGCTCCTACGACATCATGAAGTCCGTCAAAGAATCAATCGACGCAACTTTTCTGAACCATTCCCATTTCCAATATATTGGTGGAGAATTGGTTCTTGGTGAGGCTCTTCCTCCTACTTCTCCCGTTGGTCTAAGACTTCTCCAACAAGTGGCTCCTAATACCGAGATGATGACCTTTCTTACGAGACAATTTGAAAGCTTGGGAAATCGTATGGATAATAGGTTTGATTCCATAAATGCTCACTTCAACACTCGTTTTGATGTTATAAACACAAATTTAACGAATCTTAAAAATCAAAACTTTTCTATGAGGCTTACTCTTGAAACCCTTCGCGATCAATGGCGTCTTCAAAATGCTCCAACAACTAGCCATGATGATGAAGATGGTGGTGAGGATGATGAGGATGGTGAGGGTGATGGTAATGTACACGACTAGTTCTTAGCTATATCTAGTTTTGCTATGGCTTTTTAGGACTAATTATGTTTCTTTAGGTTTAAGTTGCATTTCATATTTTCATATTAAGACTTATGCACCTTTGTTATTTCATTTGCTATGCTTTGACATTATTTTTGGTTTTTAATTTTTAAAGCTATGTTATGTTTGAATTTTATTTGATTGCTTGCTTATTAGTTTATAGAAAAGTCTTTAAAATAAATTTTTAAAGGTATGCAAAAATTAAGGGGGAGTTTTAAACTTAAAAATTTTATTTTAAACTTAAAAATTTATTTTGGTTTTGTTATATCAAAAATGGGAAGATTGTAAAAATAAAATTAATTTTGATATAACAAATATGTTAGAGGACTATTTTGAAATAAATTTTTAAGTCCCTAAGTAAAAATAAAATTTCAAGTCAAACTAGGAACATCAAAATATTTTTTAAAGTAAATTTACTTTAGACAATTCGATACCATCCAAAATAGTATCGATACCCAGCTTTAAATTTCGATTAATGTTCTTGAGTCTTTCTAGGCGTTTCGATACACCTATAAATAGTTTCGAAGCAGCCTTTATTTTGTAACCAAGATTTTGAAGTTTTAACAGAAATTTCGAAAAACGTTCCGATACTGGAATGAATCTACCAATGATTGTTTCGAAACAACCCTATGAGGTATCGAGATACCATGCTATATTTTCTAAAATAATTTAAAATTGACAAGGCATTTCGATACACATAGTCATAGTTTTGATACCTTGAAAAATCCTCTACGTCTCTCTTAATTTTAAATGTTTTTGACCGTTGGTGTTAGTTGAGCTTTAAAATCTAATTGACCAATTTCAAAATAGTCCCGAGGGTTTTTCGATATGATGGGTCACAGTTTACTTGTTGTATTGATGCACCGTTTTGATACACCCTTATTTTAAAGACTAAGAGTTTTGATACCATGACCTATGGTTTCGAAACCCCTATAATAAATGCACAATGTCTCTTTCTTCTTTTATACTATTTCGAAACAGGTACCCCGTGTTTCGATACCATAGGTTGTAGAAGTGCATTTATGGTGGAAAGATGAAGCTCCAACGTCTATATTTATAATTCCAACAACCCAGTGGTTAGAATTCAATGAGAAGGTATAAAATCAAGTCTCCAAAGCAACAACAACAACTAATGATCCACAAGATAGCATCCTAGCATCAAATCCAACCTCAAGGGCTTAATTGCAAAATTTCTTGTACCCAACTCTTGTAATCTTTATTGTAATCCTTTGTTAGAGTTTGTGGAGTGTTTTTTTCTATAATTGAGAAAAATATATCTATTTGAGAGAAACCAAATTTGTCTTTCTTCTATTTATAACCTTGTGAGGTTGAATCAATCTTTGGGTAGAAAGATTGATTCGGTTTGTAACGGTTATCCCTTGAACCGAGAAAAAGGTCAAATTCAATAGTGAATTGGATTGAAAATCCTTAATGGGAGCTAAGGTAGTGGATGTAGGTGCTTGTTCGAAGACCGAACCACTATAATCTTGTGTTCTTCATTTTCTATATTTTTACCGAAATCTTCCAACAAAATTTTTAATAGTCAATTAACCCCCTCTTGGCTAACTATATCAATCGGTCAACTCAACAAAGATAACCTAATGTTATTTGAACATTGGTTGTATTCCTCAAAAAATGAGTGGATAAATGCGGTAGGTTAAGACTCTATTTATAGTTTAAGCCTATCATGATCCAGATTCAGATTCGAGTTTTATGTAACCCGAGGCATTGGGTTTTGACAGCTTCGGTCTTGTTAGACTTTAGGGCTTATATGTGTTGGGTTGATGTTAGGCTTTCGGAGTTTAAGTTGTTGTTGTTTTTTGTAATTGCATAAAGGGATGAAAATAGCGAAATAGGGTTTAATGATCTATAGAGGAATGAGGTCATTCTTTCTCCCATTTCTTTCATTCTTCCTCCCCTAATTGCAAGATAAGAAATCTAGTAAAGGTCCTATCTTTGTTGTGTTGCTTGAAAATCTTGTTTCGAAGTTGAAGTGGGAGTTGTAGGGCTACTTGTGATCTAATAAACCAAAAAAAGAGGTTGGAGAACCGTCCAAAAGCTTTGAAAGAAGGCTTGAAGGAAAGAGGAAGAACGAGTTACAATTGGTTTCTACTTAATTCAAATTCTAGAGACATTTTTTGATATCGTTACGCAAAGACATATCGATGAACTTCTATAAATTGGTTTGAAACAACATTAAAATTATCCCAATAATGTGTAGGAATGAAGGAGGAATCAATCATATAGGTTGAGCTAGGAATCTTGGTGATTGCCTAATCCAGACTTGTATTTTTGAGTAAGGGTATCGATATGAGGTGGTCCCGTATTTGTATGCTAGAGTAGATGAGAAGGTAAAATATAAGGGGTGTATCGACACACTAGCTCGTGTACCGATACACCCTGGTTAGTTCAAATTCTAGAGACGTTTTTGGTACTGGTACACAAAGACATATCGATACCACTATTACATTAGGTTTATCATATAAGTGCGTATCGATACACCTAATAGGTGTTTCAATACCGGTTTAGTTCAGTAACGATACGGGGTAAGACTGTATCGGTATGGGTAGGTTTTCTCTTAGTCTATTCGAAGTTGTTTAGCTTAACATATTAGTATGTGTATGAGGCGTATTGATACATAGGGGTGTACCTATACCCATATAAGTGTATCGATACTCTTTGAGAAATTTGTCTAGAAATTAAACTTTTATTAAGAGGTTCTATAATTTGAAGAAAATGGTCCTAAGGGTTTCTTAAGGTATAAAATGAATACTAAACTGAGAAACTAACATTTTAAATCTGTTTATGAGATAATTAGTTAATCACTTGGAAAATGGTGGGTAATTGAATGGTGTTGGAAACCAATAAAGTTATTGGTGGTATAAATGTGTGGTGTGGTATACTAAGAACCCTATTGTATGCTGATGGGTTACCTATTGTTATAATATTATGAGGTGAATCCGGACACCTTATATATATGTGTGTATGTGATCAAAGTGTTTTAGCACTCGAAGATATTCTGAACATACAATCCCGATGCTTAGTGGATGCAGGCCAGTTCGAAGATGCTTGATGGATCATTCAAATCATGGATGTAGGATTTCAATGCTTAGTGGACGCGAGCCTCACGCTAGAGTATGGGAACCTAAGGCCTAGAGAATGTGCGCCCTGCTCGTGGTGTATGATCCCGATGCTTCGTGGTCACGGTTTGCACTACTTTTAATATGTATATGTTGTGTGTTGATAATATGCTTGTATGATAACCTGTGTTTAGATGAATGTGGTAGTGTCAATATACTCATGCCATGTCATTATTCATGTCACATATACTTTATTTATGATATGTGCGATGTCGGTCGAGTGGTGGAGTACCCAATGAGCTTCTATAGCTCAGTGTTTTCGGGATGTGTTTCTGTGCGTAGGTTAGATTGCGACGAGGAGAGGAGGTGCACCATCGTGGTTTGTTTTAGCATCGACTTATGTCATATTACTTTTACTAGATGTAATAGGTCATGTGCTTGTAAGACCATATATGCAATTGTAACTCTTTTTTAATATTGGTCGAGTCAAATGTTTTAATGGTTTGTATTCATTGGAACTTCAAACTATTTTGATTTACTTGAATTTATGTTTTTGATTGGATTTAAATTTAATAGATTTATTATGGATTTGGACTTGAAATTATTATTTTGGGCTTTTGAAATGAAAATTTTGAAATAAGGGTCTTGTGTTGGAGGCCTGACATCTGGATCAAAGGTGTTACAAAACCTCCTTGTCTAATAATAAAATTTAAATTACATCAATGACTCATATTAGCCTAAATCTCCAAGAATCCCTAAATTTAAGGAGAAACAAAAAATTATTAATAAAATAAAGGAAAATAATATTATATGACTGAAATTCCTTCAAGAGTTAATGAAACTCGAACTGGACCAGCTTACGCTGATTTGATTAGGCCTAAGAAGGTGCAAAGGACCTCTGGGCAATCTAGATCACGCTAATTATACCCTGGTATTGATTGGGCTCGGTTGCCGGCCCACGGTCAGTTAATTTCTTAAATATTTATTATCATTTTATTTTAATATCGATACTCTAGTAATGCCTAATATTCTCTAAGTCATGATTTCTTAAATATAACTAATATTTGTTATAGGATTTGAATTTTAAAAACTTCTTCGATGTTCATTGTTTAATGTTGAATCACTAACGTAATGTATCATTGAACATTATTATATCTTCTTAACAAATATTAAATATTTTAAAGATTAAATTTATAATTAAAATCTTTTTAAAATAAAACTTAATAAAAATTCTAATATTTTTATAATATTTTTAAGGATAAACTACATAAATGGTCCCCGACTATATCCTAATTATCTTTTGTATTCCTTGACTATCAAAAGTTACAAATTAGTCTAACGACTTTAAAATTATAACAAATTGGTCCAATGCCGTTAAAAAAATTAACGGTTGATGACGTGACAGTTAACCTAAATTGATATAATTATATAATTAGTCCCCAAGTTCTACACTTATTTTAATTTAACTTTAATTTTAAAATTAACCCATGTAATTTTGATAACCTATCAATTTAATCCCTCATCTAATCAAAGCTTCCATAAACCGTTCCTGCAAAACCCAAAAAATTTTAGCCGATGGAAGCAGCATCGGCAATGCTTTGTAGCTCCAGATAAGCTGGTAAGTTTTTCATATATTTTTATATTTGTGATCCTTAGAAAAATCATGTGCACTCTGTGTATATTAAAAAGGTTTTAAGGAATTATTTTTGATATTGCTTGATTATTTCAATGATTTTCAGTGAGCTCTGATTGCAAGCCGAATTAATAACATTCTCGCACTAGCTCAAGACTTTTACTTCCTACAACAGACTTTGAATAGTGGTGGAGCAGTTTTTGCAATTAAGGTTTGATATGAAATGGAAGTAGACTACGTTGAGAAGCAGTTTGACGATTGCATTGCTTTCCTCCTTAGAGTAATCTCTATCCCTTCTCAGTTGTGTTTGTCTTTTAATTATTATGTTTTTTTTTATAGGTTCCAGCCCGTTCATGTTTTCTGAGGCGCGAAATATGTATCCGTAGAGATCAACATGCTTCCTAACATGCTTGTAATGTGCTTCTTTTTTTCCTTTTTCTCAGAAAGACAAAAAAAAATTAGTTTAAAGAGTGAAAAATATGATATCGTAAATAGGATTCTCTAATTCAAAGGTTTGCATTCAAAATGCAGGTTCTGTCTTTCAAGCTCAATGTGGGTTACTTTCCATATTTGGCTGATCCGGTTACTAGAATTAATTACAACAATTTCTACATGTCTGATGGTGGAAATTTGATGACTGCTCCTAACTCTGAAAGCGCTGCTACAAGACTCGTGAAGCCCTTTGCAACAACTTAAACCCCGACACAGTTCTTTTCTTTTGCTTGTGGTCCCTCCATCTCGGAACTAGGTTTGATCGAGGTCATTTGAAAGAGTCTCCAAAACTGCTTGTACATATGATCTTTGAGTTTGTAAATTTAGGCAGTTGGCAACATGTTAAAATTAGGGTTTATGAAAGTTTTGGTTGGATGATGGATTAAATTGATAGATTATTAAAATTACGTGGGTTAATTTTTAAAATTAGGGTCAAATTAAAATAAGTGTAGAACTTGGGGACTAATTATATAATTAAATCAATTTAGGTTAACTGTCACGTCATCGACCGTTAATTTTTTAACGGTATTAGACCAATTTGTTATAATTTTTAAGTCGTTAAATCAATTTGTAACTTTTGATAATCGAGGGATACAAAAGATAATTGGGATATAGTCGGGGACCATTTATATAATTTATTTTATTTTTAATTGATATATTAAAATTAAATATCTTTAAATCTCTTTAATATCAAAAAATTATAAACCCAATCCTTTTATCATACTTCTTCCGTCATTACCGCCATATCTATAGTCGTGGTCATCAGAAACAATCAATGAAGCATTATCGGTGGTATCACTAAGAGCTTTCAGAACTCTCTTGCAGAATTGATCAAAGCTCTTGACGTTTGTCTCAGGATCGATTCTTAATGAAGATTTCAATTTTGTTTGTGTGGCAGCGATGACAATAACAATAGTCAAAGAAAGAAAATAAAAGGATTTTAATATATCAATTAAAAATATTATAAAAAAATATAAAATAGTACTTGTTATGTAACATCCTCAACCCTAATGTCATTTGGGCTTCTGGCTTAAAATCCGTATTTCAAAATTTTTATTTTAAAAACTCAAATACAATTTCAAATTAAAATTCATAACTGGTCCATAAATTTCAAATCCAATCCATAACATAAATCCGAGTAAATCAAAATATTTGAAGCTCCATTTAATACAAATCATTAAATCATTCAACTCGATCAAGTTTAAATAAGAGTTACAATTATGTATAGGGTCTTATAAATACATAGCTCATTACATCTAGTAAAAATACATTGACAACAAATAGATGCTGAAACCAACCACAATGTTGTTTTTTTGCTCCTCGTCGCCACCTTATCTACGGACATAAGCACATCCCGAAAATGTTGTGTATATAACATAAATAAAACATATGTAACATAAATGCTCACATGTCACAAGTACAATGATGCTAACTATATATCTTAAATATTTTTTTTTGTGTGTGAAAAAACGTATATAAAAACATCTAAAGGGTAGATGATTTATGTTTTGACCCTAACAATTACTTCATTAATTTTTAAAAACACACATCATAACAGATAAATTACTTGAATCTATATCTTTTAGAATATTTTTTTTCCACTGAGATCGATTGATGCAATCTTGGAGTTTAAAGTGGTACGATAATCCTTTGCAATGTTAAACATGCATGTTTATTAGAAACGTTTGTGATCCCAACTTTTTGTTTGTGCAGTGTCAAATTTGGGGTCCGAAAGCAATGTGCAGCTTCGACATTATATTTCTAGGAATTCATATTTCCAATTTCGGATATTTAAATTGTAATACCCTATTCCGGTTTAGGAGACATGGAATGTTACTCAAGCTTTCCAAACAAGGCAAAAACATATCAAAGTGACCAACTTGATCTTTCTTGGAAAACAAGATAACCATTTGGTATTTCTTTAAGCACAAGCATACAAAATTCCTATTACACTTAACCGAATCTAATCATTCAACTCAAGTCAATCCTATACTTTGGGACCTATTCTAAGCATGTTTGGACATTATATAACAACCATACAAAGTCTTGTCCACTAAATCAAGCAAGATCAAGATAAAACTCATGTTATCCAAGTTTATCCATGTCAACTAAGTACAAACCATAACTTAGCCTTAATGTTTACATACCAACACTAAAATCAACATTTACAACTTAAAAATCAAAATGCATCTCATGCTAAAACAAGACAAGAATCAAAGAAGCATACATGATATTTCAAGCCAAAATCATCATTAACATTCATGTCATTTAGTTCAATTTCACTATAACAACTAATGTCAACCTAGGCTTACAAGATAACATAATTAGTTCAATAGTTTGCATGCTAAATACACAAAATAAAGGTCATACATACAATTTACAGGCATAATCTCAAAATGCAAAATGCTAGCCTAAACAAGTTCACTATGCCACCATTTTAGGAGTTAACAAAATATACAAAATACCATATTCCTAGCTTGTTGCTTGTGTTTGCTTCCTAGAACGTTCCTAGCTTAGCTCTTTTACTTGAAAACCTATTGTTTTGGGAGGAAGGAAACAAAAGAGTGATAAGTACTTGTTAGGTACTTAGTGAGATAGTTCCTAAAACTAACTGGTTAAACATGTATTAAGCAAGTAACAAATATATACAAAAAATCATGTTCTCAATTTAAGCAAACAATATTGACATGCTCTCATTCAAGATTAATTAGTATAGACATGCTTTCAATTTAAGGCAAACAAGATTTATCATGCTTTCAAGTCATATAAGCATACAAGAGGCACCAAATGCATATTCAAGTTATATAATCTTTTTACTTATATTGATTCCTTGGTTTTTAGTTAGGACGAAGGTAATCGGGTTACAAGAGGGTACACAAAGTACCTAGCAAGTTGATGCATATAGCATCCAAGAAAGTATCCATGACACTACAAGATGTACACTAGGTACAAGTACACGAAGTACTATCAAGTCGATACACACGTATCTAGCAAGAGGGATGATTTACCATCCAAGAAAAGTAGGTGACTTACCACCACTAAAGAGCTCAATACCCTAGGCATGCCTTTCTACCCAGGACCAACTAGCAACCAAGGACTTGTAGTTCTTTTATTGTAATTCTTTCTTATTTCAAGTATCGAACATCATAAAGACAATATGTATGTATGAATAGCTTACCATACGTACCTTGCAAAGTAGCATATTATACTATGCTTTAACCTTTGAAAGATATACAAACAATCATGCATTAAATCAATTCATACAAGCAAATATAGCAATGTTCATGACATTTTTTTCATCCAAATTGACATGGCAACAATCAAGTTTCACAAATAATTTACTCCTACCTCCCATGATTTAGCCAAGTGATTAATTAGTCCGGTTTCATGGCAATACAAACACAAAAGGGGTGGTTGGGACCTAGTTCCCAACCCTAAGTTAACCACACTTACAAAGACTCTAAGCTATCAAGGATTGAGGATGGAGATCCCTTTGCCCTTCCTCCTTGCAAGGTCCGATTCCTTCTCTTCCTCACGATATCCTTCGTTTGATTCCTCTAATAACCATACATACATAATCATGCTTTACAATGTATTAAAACCACTTAATTAAAGTGTTCATATGCATAACAAATACAATATTTAAATCTGTCCTACACTAGGCAATTTATCGATCCTTCACTAAAAATTGCATATCTTCTAATTCGTACATCGGATTTTTAATTACTTTATACCGTTGGAAAGCTAATGAAATTATTTATCTAACCATAATAAGCTTGCATTTTAATCCTAAGCCGTTTAATACAGTTTTTTTACCTAAAGACACCATATCTTCATTTTCGGACAGCTTTGATATCTCGTTTTAACATGTTTCTAGATTTTTCTATAGAACTCCAAATTGAGTTCCGTTTTTTCCTAAGCCTTCTAAATATATGGAATATTAATCCTAATAATTTTCAGCTTAAAATTCCAACCGTGCTATTCACGGTGGTCGATTAAAGTCACTGTTCCAGAACAGAATGTTCTGAACAGCTTGAACCACCATTTGCTAATCGCCTTATAAATTTCTCTACACAACTCCGAATGAGGTTCCATAAATTTTCACTTAAACTAGATATATAAGAGTATTCTAATTTGAAATTTCAGCTCCTAATTCCTTGAATCTCAACCTAGGGAATTTTCTCAAAAGTGTTACCCAAAATAGCATTTCTAAGCGATTTCGGCTAAATTCCATTCTATGTGTTCAATGTCTAATTTCCAATTAATTTTCTTAATTTTCCAGCATCTCCAATATGAAATCAACCTCATTTAAATCCTCAATTTCCTCATCCTATCATTCAATTAACACATTTATCACATGCTCAAGAACCTAGAACCCAAGCTTCTTAACCCATGGTTCATGCTTCAAAAGCCAAACTCAAGCAAGAATAATCTTTAAATCAAGTTTCTATCAACCTATTTAGCTTGTCAATATCATGAAACAATAAAAAAAAAGACTTCCAAACTCTAAAATACTCGGTTAAGGAGGGAAAACTTATCAAGACGTTTGAACTTGAGTTTCTAGATCAAATGCCTAACCATGTAAGAATTTTGAGCTAGTCTCCTTAAGCCACCATGAATTTTCCTCTCCCTCTTCCTTTGAGTTTGTCTCGTGAGAATGGGGGAAGGAAGAAGCAAATTTTGGCTATTTTGTTTGTTTATTATTGAGGGTGAAAGGACCACTTTGCCCTTAATGAGTTATCTAGTGTTAGTTTATCACAAAGGATAGTTTAAGGAATTCCCTCTTTTATCATGCAATCTCTTCTCTTCATTTTATTTTCTTCTAGTCACTTTCATTTAGTCCTTGTTACTCTTAGTTTATTTTAATTAAGTCCCTCAATTACCCAATTTGACTTTTAATTAATCAACATAATTACCATCATACTACCTTCTAGGCCCTATTGAGGGTGTTACAAAAATATCGTACAAATTAATAGATTTTATGCTTAAATATTTCAAAAATATGTTATATCCAGTGCAAAGTTCTCTTCCGTTATCGGTTTGTGTTTTCTTATAATGTCTGTTACGAATTACTTAACTGTTGTCTATTAACTCGGCTGTTGCACTGATTTCAATCTTAAATGTCTTCGCTCATAACTGGTATAACACATAACACAAATTGCAGTCGACTTCCAGACCTCAAAGCCATTTCAAGTTTAGCATCGAATCTGATTTCTCTCTGTTTGAACAATGGCAGAAGCGATTGCCTCGGTGATCTTGGAGCAGCTGACTGCAATCACAATCGACAAAGCATGCGAAGCATGGAGTCTAGTGCGAGGTGCGGAGAAAGAAATCAAAAGGCTTGAAAGCAATTTTAAAGCACTCCAGTTGGAGCTCGAAGGTGCGGAAGAACGAGAGTACCTGGACAAACGGGTGAAACATTGGTTAGACAAGTTCAAAAGCATTTCTTACGACATGGAAGACGTGTTAGATGAGTGGGAAACTGCAGTCCTACAATTGCAAAGAGATGAGGTTGAATCCAATCGTTCTGGTTCGGTTCGAAAATGGAAGGTATGTCCCTTCATTTCATGTTTTTCTTCCGGTTCCCTTATTGTTAGACGTTATGATATTGCTGCCAAAATAAAGGAAATCAATGAAGAAATAGACCAGATAGTTAATGACAAAGTTAGGTTTGAATTAATAAAAAAGGAACCCAAGCAAACCAAGCAGCGTCTAGAGAGCACTTCTTTTGTTGATGTTTCGGAGTTGATCGGTCGAGATGCAGTAAAAGAAGACATAATAAGCATGTTGCTCTGTGAGGAAAGGAATCAAAATGTTCCTACTATCACCATAGTAGGTATGGGAGGGACAGGGAAAACAGCTCTAGCACAACTAGTTTACAATGATTCCAGAATTCAGGCTCATTTCAGCAAAACAATTTGGGTTTTTGCATCCAATCCCTTTGATCAAACTCAAATTGCTAGAGCAATTCTTGCAGATCTTGACCTTGATGCATTAGTATCCCTCCATACTCCGACGCTACAAAACATTTTACGTATGATCACGGAAAAGCTTAAAGCAATCAAATTCCTTTTTGTTTTTGATGATGTGTGGACAGATCGTGATGAAGATTGGGAACCACTAAAAGCTGCTTTTAAATATGGCATGCTTGGGAGTTGTATCCTAGTGACTACTCGAAATGTGTCAGTTGCTAGGCAAATGGAGTCATCTGAAGTTGTTCCTTTAGAACTGTTGTCTGAGAAAATCTGTTGGTTGATTCTTGCTCAAAAAGCATTTAGCAGAAGGAACCAAATGTGTCGTGAAAATTTGGAAGACATTGGAAGGGAGATTGCAAAGAAGTGTAGAGGTTTACCACTTGCAGCAAAAACTTTAGGAAGTCTCCTGCAAAACAAACAAGGAAGAGAAGAGTGGCAAAATGTTTTGAATAGTGTGATATGGAAATCTGGTTTTGGACAAGAAATTTTTTCACCTCTCTTGTTGAGTTATTATGATCTGCCCTCGCCGATACGACAATGTTTATCGTATTGTGCAATATTTCCTAACAACTATACAATTAATAAATACGAATTGATCCAGCGTTGGATGGCACAAGGTTATTTGAACTCGAATGACACTGTAAAGAGAGTTGAAAGGGGAAGAGTACTTTGAGTACTTATCTGCACGTTCTTTCTTCCAAGATTTTAAGAAAGATGCTTACGGAGGCATCATATCTTGTAAGATGCATGACATGGTACATGAATTTGTCCAGTTTTTGACAGAAGACAGGTTTGTGATACAAGAGTTGGTTGGAAATTCAACCTTGGACTTATCTTCCAGAAAAGCTCGTCATCTGAGGTTGGTAATTAAAAATTGCAAGTCTTCACCAATTTGTATCGGTGGCATAGAAAAATTAAGAACCCTTGTTGTAGCTTCTGATGATAAAACATCTGGTGATGCCCTGCAAGATTTGCTTAGTCGGTCCAAGCTTCTAAGGTTATTGGAGTTCGATTCGTTTCATCTACGCCCCGAAGAAATTGTCCGGGGCATAGAAAATTTGATTCACTTGAGGTACCTTAGTTTAATATCTTGCTCCGGTTTAGAAAATTTACCTGAATCTGTGTGTGACTTGATCAGTTTACAATCTTTGAATCTTCGAGATTGTTTGAATCTTAAGAAGTTGGCAGTTGGAATCAGTAAACTGATTCACTTGAGGCATCTTTGTATTAAGGACTGTCCTCGTCTGAATTACTATCCGAAAGGGATCGGTAATTTAACCAGTCTCGAGACACTAAGTGGTATCCAAATGAGAGTAGATGGACGTGATGATGATCAACTCAGCATTGGAGATCTGGAAAATCTGGACCTCCTCAACGGAAATGTCTGTGTCGAACTGATAGGCGATGCAGTAGATTTGAATGACTTCAAGAGAGCCAAGCTTCACAACAAAATTCATTTGAAGAGAATGGAAATATGGATATGTTCTAAAAATATACAGGAAGAAGATGTGCTACAAGCTTTAAATCCACCATTAAACTTTCCTGTAGTGCTATTCGATTACCAGAAGTGGTTCGACTCGTACGATGCTTGCTTAAAGAGGTTGAATGTGAGGGAGAATATTAGAGTTGCTTTCATCGTTCAACAAGCAGCTCTTCAGCTTGTAGATTGGGCGGAATTCTTTGGTAAGAAACTTATTCCTCTACACTAAATAATATCATTTTCTTCAAAGCACCAACAAGTCTTAAGTTTCTTTTCTTCTTCTTTACTATTGTTATCGATAATCGAGGATCGTCGATTTTGGCAGAAAGGGGTGAGGATCCGACCGGTCGAAAAGCATGATGAAACTAGGTGACAACAAAGGTCTTGTTTCACCAAGGCCATCTTGATGGTGAAAAAGTAAGCAGGAGGGAAGATATGTTACATTTTAATGCATTCAAATAATGTGTGATTGTCTGAACTCTGTAGGATTTTCTTGATTAATTGCTTTTTAAAAAGTATATTAAATATATTATTTTAATCAGTATTTATAAGTAGACGACGACATATTTAAAAATTGTAATGACGTGGAATAGAATTTTTTTTCTCAACTTACGCTTTTTGTTATTAGAAAATTTAAACTTAGGGGTTTAGAGGAGGGTTTAAGGTTATAATTTAAGATTAAAATTTAAATTATTGAGTGTAAGGTATATTTTTAAAGTATATGATTTAGGGTTCAATATTAGAATTGAAGGTTAGAACATAAGATTTATTTTATTTTTAATGTTGGGGCTCAGAAAGGGACACCAAAAAAGTTAGAAATTTTTTGCCTAATTATATGTATTAACTTTATATATCAATCTATAAACTCTATAAAAGTGTATCTAAATATTTTTAAAAGTGAATTATGAAATCAACAATCAATTGTCTAATGAAATGAGTAGTTAGATCTCTTAAGTAAGATCAAAAGTTTGAACATTGATGTTGTGAATAAATTAAATTGGGAAAATTACCTTCATAATGGGTCTTTATTTTATCATATCCAAATTAGGTTTAATACCTAAATATGTGCTCAAATTATGATTGTGGATCATTTTTAGTATCTAAACTATTTTTAATTCTAAATAAGTACCCAAATTTTAATTTTGATATTTTAGGTGCCTAATCATTAATAAAAACTATTAGCCAATTAAACTATGACAAGTGATATATTTTAATTTTTAATTAATATTTCAATAAAATTTTAATTTTTTAAAAACGATAAATTTAAATTTTTACAATATAGTCTAAAATCTTTAACTCAAAATTTAAAATTCTTAAAATTACTATCGTTGTCGTAATTTATTGTCTCATTGAAGGCCACCATAATCACATATGAACTACCACCATCGTTTCCCCTAATCATCCATCATCGATGATCGACGGTAGTTGTGTTGACAACTTCTTTTTCACGATTTTAGATTCTTTCGATGTTAGGAAGTCGCTCGACACACCTATCACCAATTATCAACAATGGGCGATTAAGAGAAATGGTCGTGGTGGTTCAGAAATGATAGTGGTGGTCTCTGTTGAGGCTGTATATGACGAGGATGACGATAATTTGAGAATTTTTGATTTTGGGTTAAAGATTTAGGATTATTTTATAAATATTTAAAATTATTATTTTAAAAAAATAAGTTAAAAATAACTTGAATTAAACAAGAATAAAATAAAAAATAAAAAGTATTTTTAATAAAAAATATTGGTAGATAACTGTGTTGGGGAAATCGGGTTATTTCTCACACGAACGCAACTTCAAATCTGAGTTAAAATGTCAAGTTTGAAACCACCAAAATTTGCACAACGAACAAACCCATCAAACTATTACATATTGCAATCCAATGAAAACCTCAATATTAAACAACTAAAATAAATAATGGAGAGAACACACAGAATTTAAAAGGTTCGATAAATATCTACTCCTCGTACACCACTACCGAATGATAACTTCACTATTACCAAAATAGTACGAACAAATAGAATTCCTAAGATTTCCCAAATACATCAAACGAAAGAAGAAAGAACCAAATGACATAGATGGTTGAGATTTTGGGATGATTCAAAAGGTAATGGTTGTCCCTATTTATAAGTAAGTCATAGGAACCAACTTACAAATAACCCAAATTTTAGGGGCCCAAAAGTAATTTCCCCATACACCGTTTAATATCAAATTAAATAGGTTTATTTAATTCTAATTAAATAGCTTATGAAACTTTTACGTTTCAAGCCAATTAAAAAATCTCGAACTTGACTTGAAATTCACAAAGCTTCTCAAATCTTCTTTTGTAACATCTCCTTCCCGGCCTAGTAAAGAATCGGGTCGGAGAATATTACGATCGAAGGTTTTGATAGTCCGGTGATATTTTATGGTAATTCAATTCGATTTACTTATCATTATTAATATTAAGAATCTCCTATGTTTACTAAGAGAAGCACAATTACCTATGGTGTTAAACTATGATAACTGAGAGATAACTAATTACCTATGGAGGTAATTAGTGCTTCAATGAACAAAGTTATAACCTATAGAGGTAATTAGAGGTTCTCACAGAAAGGTGGTTACCTATGGAGGTAATCGGTTTTGATCAACAGTGTATCGAAAAACTTAGGAACTGTTTCGGAACATCTAACCTGTAATGTCACATTTTAGCTGGTATTTATTCGATCTGACTTAGAAGATGAATCCTCAAATCTTATAAAAATTTACCAGCAACTTTCAATGAGCATAAACTATTAGCATGTCAAATTTCAAAGCAATCTAAATCCATTTACTAGGATTTTGACTTTTAGTTCACATTAGGCATGGTTAACTATCTTTACTATTTTTCGGTCATTTTTCAAGATACAAGTCTAAACATATTTTATGCATAACTAGCATATCAAAATACATGCTTATGACTTAATAAAAAATATTGCCACCATTCTAGGAGTATTTAAAACATGAATACATACTCTTGGCTTTTGTGACTTGTCAAACCTTGTCAAAAGGGATCCAAATCTCCTCTTCAAACCTTAACATGAGAATGGAAAATGAAGACATTAGTCATATTTTGTCTAGTGAGGTAGTTAATGACAATATCAATATATAAAATTCATATAAATAACATGCTCTTATATCATAAGTTCAATTTAGGTCAATGTTCAATGATTCTTGATAATAACTCAATGTTCAATGTCAATGCATCAATGATTCATATGCCATAACAATGAAATCAATAAGTCATTATAAACCCTTGGATCGATCAAGATAGTGGATACACGGATTTCTATGCCTCACCAAATCAATGAATGGTCTAATCCCTCCGCATCGCCAATATGACCAATACACAATCATCCCTCCGCCTTGCCAACATATAGGCCGTAGCCCAAGGACCGTAGTTCACCCGTACCAATGAGCTCATAAATCCTATGACATGCTAATTGTATCTAATTTCCATTCGAATCCAAGGTCCAATACATTTAGTCCAATAGACAATTCCAATAACATTATCTATAGTTCCAATAAATCAATAACAATGATTTTGACCCTTAGGTCCATATCAATGAGTCCAATGATCCATATCACAAGCTTGGTCATTTCAATAAAATCAATAATCCATATCATTATCAATAACAATGATAATATTATCAATGTTTTAATGTCATGCTCAATGATCATTATTTTGATGATTCAATGCTTTCACAATACCAATGCAGCAAAGAAAGCTTACCAAAGCTTACCATAGCCTTGTATGAGACTCGATACATTTCCATACCAATATTATGCTACATGTCAATAATAAACAATGAAATGAGATGGGAAAAGCTCCTAGCTTTGTCCCATGACTCTAATACAATCACCTAAAGAGAGCTTCTAAGGTTCTTGAATGACAACTTCTTTGCCCTTAGCTTGAATAGGAATTGATTATGAATCCTTTTGGTAAACAACTCCTTAGATTTGATTCGGTGCCTTAAAATCAACCAAACAACAAAGATGGAGTTGAGGTGCTTGGTGAGCTCAAGGAAGAAGACAACAATGGTGGTGCTTTCTTTTTTGTGATGCGTGTATAAATATGCGCAATTAAGTGTAAGTGAAGACGTCGTCAAGTAATAAAGTGATAAGCATTTATCGAGTATCGTCTCCACAGGGATTGGTGTACTCAATATGCTATCTTTTCTCTTCTCGCTCTATGATAGAATAAAAGGCACAGATTATTAGGTTTGAATTATAACTAAGAAAACTAATTAAAACAATAAAGATAAATGATCAAGAAATCAAGGATGAAAAAATGGGGTAGGTTAGAGTGCTTCGTAGTGTGGAATCAGAATGTAACTGTATCATTCTTATAATGTAATAAGATTGAATTGCCTCCTCGATGAATAGCATGAAGGATCGCTGCAGCTGCCTCAGCGGGGTTATGCCTGCCGTGGCAATTCAACAATTCACAGTTCGACAGAGCATCCTTGTATGTCTTCTTCCTTATCCCTAAGCGAAGAGAACTGTTAAAACCCACATCTTGATGATACCTCTTAGCGTGAATCAAGGGCGGATAACAACCAAACACATGCGTCTTATTAGCCGCTAAAATCCTGGGCGGATTAGTCAATACCCTCGAGCAAAGACCGTATTCTGTCATTTTGTGAGCCAAGAGAGAATAAACTATGAATTCTAAAATTGCATTAATAAGAACTAAACAAATTACAAACTTTCTCCCACAACTACTCTACAAACTAACCTAAACCCAAAGGGGGCGACAGAGGAGTTTAGGGTTTTCTATGAACACTTGATTTCGAGATATCCTCCTCTCTAAATAGGCTATGGTTTATATAGGCTTGGCCTAGGGTAAACCTTTCCTAAGTAGGAATACTATTTTGAGTAGGATTACAATAATTTTTATAAATAAAATATTTCTAAGTTTATTGCTATAAGGATTTATCAAGTATCGTCTTCACAGGGATTGGTGTACTTAATATGCTACGTTTTCTCTTCTCGCTCGGTGATAGAATAAAAGGCACAGATTACTGGGTTTGAATTATAACTAAGAAAACTAATTAAAACAATAAAGATAAATGATCAAGAAATCAAGGATGAAAAAGTGGGGTAGGTTAGAGTGCTTCGTATTGTGGAATCAGAATGTAACTGTATCATTCTTATAATGCAATAAGGTTGAATTGCCGCCTCAGCGGATCGCACAAAGGGTCGCCGCAGCTACCTCGGCGGGGTTATGCCTGCCGCGACAATTCAACAATTCACAGTTCGATAGAGCATCCTTGTATGTCTTCTTCCTTATCGCTAAGCGAAGAGAACTATTGAAACCCACATCTTGATGATACCTCCCAACGTGAATCAAGGGAGGATAACAACCAAACACATGCATCTTATTGGTCGCTGAAATCCTGGGCGGATTAGTTAATGTCCTCGAGCAAAAACCGTATTCTCCCGTTTCGTGAGCCTACATCTCCCGATGCTAGACAAATAGATTTCTCACAAACTTTTCTCCCGAGCTTGAATGCAAGAACAATGAATGCCAAGAGAGAATAAACTATGAATTCTAAAGTTGCATTAATAAGAACTAAACAAATTACAAACTTTCTCTCACAACTACTCCACAAACTAACCTAAACCCCAAGGGGGCGATGGAGAAGTTTAGGGTTTTCTATGAACACTTGATTTCGAGATAAGGCTATGGTTTATATAGGCTTGGCCTAAGGCAAACCTTTCCTAAGTAGGAATACTACTTGGAGTAGGATTACAATAATTTCCATAAATAAAATATTTCCAAGTTTATTGCTATAAGGATTCTTTTCCCACGTGGCCTTTGACATTAACTTTTCATGCGTTTCCTAACTCCGATTTCTATGTTGTTTGTCTTAAAACGTTCACCTTATTTTTCTCTTCAAACCGCCTACCATATTGACATTTGCCGTTTCAGGTACTACCGAGGCCACAGATGCTGCCTCGATGTCAATGTGTTGCCGAAGCATCAATATGCTGCCGAGGCGAGTACTTATCTGCATTTCAGCTTCAGTTTCCAGTATCCATCTTCTTTGTTTGACAATTCCTATGATGAATTTCCTGTCTTAAGAAAGAAAACCACCAAATGCATCTGTTTTA
This sequence comes from Abelmoschus esculentus, assembly GCA_035048815.1. Taxonomy (NCBI): domain Eukaryota; kingdom Viridiplantae; phylum Streptophyta; class Magnoliopsida; order Malvales; family Malvaceae; genus Abelmoschus; species Abelmoschus esculentus. The sequence continues at coordinate 18,587,928 of JAUCBN010000003.1, forward strand.
TGCCAAATAATAGATAAATTCATGTATTGAGTGTTCGGATGTCGAAGTATGGAAAATGACCAGAAATATCCATTATTGCCATTAAATATGTTCTTTACTAGCAATAATCGAGTGAGAGAATATTGGTAAAAAATAGGACTTTTGAGCACTTATCACACCCTCAAACTCGAACTATTGCTTGTCCTCAAGCAATGCAAAAGATAATGAAAAAAAAATAATTGAGTGGGAAAATGATGTAAAAGATGAGGACTTTTAGGCACTCATCACACCCCCAAACTCGAACTATTGTTTGTCCTCAAGCAATGCAAAAGATTAATTTAACTAAGGAATTTTAAGGTAATTTATCGTCCTGCTTGCCGTGACAGAATTCTTTTCTTGACTCGGCCTCTTCTTGGTTCTAGGAATTCCTCGGAACTGGACTATGAGTCTTGGTGAGTGTGTGCGTAGCTGTGTCAAAGATGATTTTCTAAGTTCTAATCCTTTTTTCTAGCTCAAGACTTTCGTCTAAGATTTCTCTTTAATTCTTTTTCTTTTCTTTTCCCAACAATGGTATATAAATCTATATTGCTATAAATTTATATTGCTTGAGCCAGTTTCAGGCACCTCAAGTATTTTAGCTATTCTTCTAGAGCCGGTGATAGACACCTCTAGTAAATGGGAGAAACCTAAGTCCTAGAGCCGATCATGGGCACCTCTATGGACTAAACTACAGCCAGTGATAGGCACCTCTATTATAAAATCTAAGTCTAAGTCCTTATTGTTTTTCAAAGAAAAGAACTTTTAAGATGAACTAAGACTAGTAGTGTTTATGTGATTTCAGGCTCATAGTCTAATCCTAAGTACTAATCCTAAGAGACCTTTCCGAATTCATGTCTGGTAAATGGTACATACTGTTGCGATGGCAGTAGAATATATTGCTGCCGAGGCAGGCTCAATAAAATTCAACAGACTTAAAATTTTTTTTGCATCAAATTGAAATTACTGTAAAGACAGAAATTAATGTAGTAGTAGAATAATCTGAATAACTTCCATACATGGCAGATATTTATAAGGCAGAAAATAGGATCAATACTCCCCCAAACTCGAGGGATGCATTGTCCTCACTTCATGTATCTGAACATAAGGCAACAATTAAAGACAAGATAAAAATTATGGGATAAGAAAAAGATAAACCAATTTTTTAGATATTGCGTCTGGCCTCTTCTATATCTTGAGGGTCATCAGTTGGTGTGGAGTTTGTAGAGAAAGAAACTAAAAACTGTATTGGAAAATAATAATGAAGAAGTATGAAATAAAACGGGGGAGATGAAGTTCTAGAGACGTAAACCCGCCATCACTTGTATTTGGGCGGCCAACCACCTTGGCCGTTTCTTAGGTGGGACAGTGAGCTTGATTTCAAGACTGTTTTATGTGCTCCATGACTTCTCCTTCTTGGGTTTCCTTCCTAAATAATTGCAAAGAATATTAATAAAAACAGTAAAACTAAATTGCAAGAAGTTTAAAATCTAATTCCTAGACTGAAAACTAAAAACTTGTTTCTAAAGCATAAAAGTAAATAGGGACATAGATATAAAAATTTAGGTTACTGCAGGGGTGCAATAAAATGCATATCTAGCAGCATCTATTTTCTCCTTTTTGAAAGGAGGAAAAGCTGTTGTCCTAGTCGCCGTCTCATTGTCATGTGGTTTCTTTCTGATATATTTCTACTCAAGGAGAGTGCTACCGCGACAAAGGTTGCCTCGACAGGTCATGTTTATACAGTCCATCTAAGTCTTCCTCCAAATAATCACGAACTGTTCATGCTCTTTCCTTTCTTGAAGAATTCTTAGATCAGCTACTGTGAAAACGTCGCGGTTGTCTGCCTCAACAATATTCATACCAGTGTTGTTCAGTTGGCCAGGTTAAAACAACACTGATTAGTTTAGTTTTATTTTAAATAAAACTAAAAGCGAGAAAATAAAGGTAACAAAATTTAGTTGTCAATCCTCGACAACGGTGCCAAAAACTTGATGCGTGTATAAATATGCACAATTAAGTACATGTGAACACATCGTCAAGTAATAAAGTGATAAACATTTATCGAGTATCGTCTCCACAGGGATTGTTATACTTAATATGCTACGTTTTCTCTTCTCGCTCGGTGATAGAATAAAAGGCACAAATTACTGGGTTTGAATTATAACTAAGAAAACTAATTAAAACAATAAAGATAAATGATCAAGAAATCAAGGATGAAAAAGTGGGACAGGTTAGAGTGCTTCGTAGTGTGGAATCAGAATGTAACTGTATCATTCTTATAATGCAATAAGGTTGAACTTCCGCCTCGGCAGATGGCACGAAGGGTCACCGCAGCTACCTCGGCAGGGTTATGCCTGCCGCGGTAATTCAACAATTCACAATTCGGTAGAGCATCCTTGTATGTCTTCTTCCTTATCCTTAAGCGAAGAGAACTGTTGAAACTCACATCTTGATGATATCTCCCGGCGTGAATCAAGGGAGGATAACAACCAAACACATGCGTCTTATTAGTCGCTGAAGTCCTGGGCGGATTAGTCAATGTCCTCGAGCAAAGACCGTATTCTCCCGTTTTGTGAGCCTACATCTCCCGATGCTAGACAAATAGATTTCTTACAAACTCCTCTCCCAAGATTGAATGCAAGAACAATGAATTTCAAGAGAGAATAAATTATGAATTCTAAAATTGCATTAATAAGAACTAAACAAATTACAAACTTTCTCCCAGAACTACTCCACAAACTAACCTAAACCCCAAGGGGGCGATGGAGGAGTTTAGGGTTTTCTATGAACACTTGATTTTGAGATAAGGCTATGGTTTATATAGACTTGGCCTAGGGAAAACCTTTCCTAAGTAGGAATACTACTTGGAGTAGTATTACAATAATTTCCATAAATAAAATATTTCCAAGTTTATTCCTATAAGGATTCTTTTCCCATGTGTCATTTTATATTCACTTTTCGTATATTCCCCAGCTCCGATTTCTATGCTGCTTGTCTTAAAACGTTCACCTTTTCTTTCTCTTCAAATCGTCTACCATATTGACATTTGCCTTTTCAGGTGCTACCGCAGCCATAGATGTTGCCGCGGCGTCAACGTGCTGTCGAAGCATCAATATGCTGCCGAGGCGGGTACTTATCTGCATTTCAGCTTCAGTTTCCAGCATCCATCTTCTTTGCTTGGCAATTCCTATGATGCAGTTTCCTGTCTTAAGAAAGAAAACCATCAAATACATCTGTTTTATGTCAAATAATAGATAAATTCATGTATTGAGTGTTCGGATACTGAAGTATGAAAAATGACCAGAAATATTCATTATTTTCATTAAATTTGTTCTTTACTAGCAATAATTGAGTGGGAGAATGGTAAAAAATAGGACTTTTGAGCACTTATCACTTTGCTTAGAAAGTTGATGGAAAAAATGATGGAATTTCTTTATAACTTTCTCTCGGTTATTTATGTACTTAGCTAACCATGTCTTCACCTCCATAATTGTTTCCCATAGTACCATGTGAAGGCCAATGATGGAGTGCCTCTAATTCAACCAATGAAAAGCTTTCCTTCCTATGAAGGAAAGTTAATTTCTTTAATTTAATATTCCAATCATGTCTTCCTTTAGTTTAATTGAAAGTTGTCATAATTTTATGACAACCCAATCCAAAACCCACGTGAATTCAACCACCCAAGGAGGTGATTAGAACCTTAAAGAGGTAAAATTATGAGGTTAGTCCCTTAACTTTTCAAAGTTTACACTTTTGCTCTCAAACTTTTAAGTTTTTGCAATTTAGTCACCAAACAACTTTTAAATCTTTCCCAATAAGTCCTTAAGTCAGAATTACACTCAATTAGAGTTCCATTACACAATAATTGAGTACAAAATATTTCGATATTACATTTTCGATTTTTCAATACAAAATTCTGATCATCAAGACATAATTCCGAATAGATCGGTTTTTGTGCTGTTACAACTCTCCCCCTTTAGGAAAATTCATCCTTGAATTTTTAGTCCGAACCGAAGAGATGTGGGTATTGAGCTTTCATAGTCTTTTTCGGTTCCCAAGTGACTTCTTCCACTGAATGACTCCATCAAAGGACTTTAACTAACGATATAGTTTTATTACGAAGCCTCTTAACTTCCATTACAAGAATCTACACTAGTTCTTCCTCAAACGTCAGATCTGTCTGAATCTGCACATATTCTGGCTCAACAATATGGGATGGATTGGATCGATACTTCCGAAGCATGGAAACATGAAATAAATCATGAATCCTACTCAATTATGATGGTAAAGCCAAATGATAGGCCATAGGCCAACTTTTTCTGTCACCTCGAAAGGTTCGATGAAACGGGGACTTAAATTCCCTTTCTTACCAAACCTCAAAATCTTTTTCCGTGGTGACACTTTAAGAAAGGATTTCTCACCAACCTCATAAGTGATGTCCCTCATTTTTAGATTAGCATAGGTGTTTTGTTGATCAAAGGCAACTTTCAAACGATCATGGATGATGGAGACTCGCTCTTCAGTTTCCCGAAGCAAGTCAGGACCTAAAACTTTGCCTTCACCGAGTTCAGACCAACATAACGGTGTCCTGCAATGTCTGCCATACAATGCCTCATACGTTGTCATCTGTATAGAGGCCTGATAACTATTACTGTAATCAAACTCGATAAGAGATAGGGATTTCTCCCAAGATCCACCAAAATCAATGATCCATGCGCGAAACATGTCTTCCAGAATCTGAAAAAAAGAGATTTTAGAGAAGACACCCGATTTTCAATAATTCAAGGAATTAAGAATCTAATGATTACCTAAATTACCCTTCTGACTGTCCGTCAGATTGAGGGTGGAAAGTTGTACTAAGATAGACTTTAGTTCCTAAAGCACCCTGTAAAGATTTCCAGAATAGAGATGTGAATCGTATATCTCTATCTAAAATGATAGACTGTGGAACACCATGAAGTCTTATTACTACTTGATGTATAAGTCAGCTAGTTTCAGTGACTCGAAATCCATTCTCACAGGTAAAAAGTATGTTGACTTTATAAAACGATCCATAGTGACCCAAATGGCATCATGCTTAGTAGGGGTTAGTGGTAATCCATAAACAAAGTCGATAGTGATCTTCTCCCACTTTCACTGAGGTATATCGATAGGCTATAACAAGCCGGTAGGAACACGATGCTCAACTTTGACTCGCTGACATGAGAGGCATCTTGACATGAAGTTAATTATAGCATGTTTCATGCCTAGCCACCAATAAAGTTCTCAGAGATCTCGATACATCTTTACAGAAACCGGGTGTACAGAGAAAGAGCTAGAATAAGCTTCCTTAAAGATGTCGGTACGGAGAGTCTCATCATCAGGTACACGGACCCGATCTCGATAGCATAAGAGTCCTTTAGAGTTGATTTTGAAATCAAACTCTTCACTTTCTTGTAACTTGGAAGAAATAGATTGTAACTGAGGGTCTTGATCTTGAATATCTTTGATTCTCGATATGATGGTAGACTGAAATTGGATTTCAGCTACTAGGAAACGATGTTTTCAAAGATAGAAATGTGCATTAATAGCACAAGAGGCTACAAGAACAAAAAGGTTGTGCAATGAGTCCTTAAACAAAATGACTCGGACTTTATGATTAATGACATCACTTACTAGGCTGTGGTTTGCGACTGAGTGCATCAGCTACAACATTGGCCTTGCCTGGATGATAATCAATGACTAGATCATAGTCCTTCAAAAGTTCTATCCATCTCCGTTTTCGAAGATTTAACTCTTTCTAATTTAAGAGGTATTTCAACCTTTTATGATCGGTAAAGAGATAGCATTTCTCTCCATACAGATAATGCCTCCAAATTTTCAAAGCAAAGACAACTGCGGCTAGTAATAGATCATGAGTAGGATAGTTTAGCTCGTGAGACTTAAGTTGTCGAGAAGCATAAGCAATCACTTTGCCTTCTTACATAAGAACACATCCTAACCCAATATGTGAGGCATCACTATAAATGGTATAGTCTTTACCAAACTCAGGTTGAGTCAAGATAGATGAATGAGTCAAAACTTGTTTTAACTGGTCAAAGCTCTTTTGTTGAGCCTCGGTCCATACAAACGGTGTCTCCTTCCTTAAGAGTTTGGTAAACAGAGTAGCTATTATAGAAAACTCTTTTACGAATCTTCGATAATAGCCTGCAAGACCGAGAAAACTTCGAATCTCACCAATGTTCCTTGGGGGATTCCAGTCTATGATAGCTTGGATTTTCTTCGTATCCACCTGGATTCCCTAAGCCGATACAACATGCCCGAGGAAAGTAACCTCAGAGAGCCAAAACTAATATTTAGAGAATTTGACTTATTGTTGTTTTTCTCTTAAAGCTTGAAGCACGATCCCTAGATGATCATTATGTTTAGTAACATTCTTGGAGTATATAAGAATATCATCAATGAATACCACTACGAACTTATCCAGATAAGGTCTAACAACCCAATTCATTAAGTCCATAAAAGCAGTCGGTGCATTGGTTAGCCCAAATGGCATAACCAAGAATTTGTAGTGTCCATAACGTGTCCTGAAAGTTGTCTCAGGTACATCACATTTCTTAACTTTCATTTGATAATATCCTGACCAGAGATCGATTTTGGAAAACAGGGTGGCATCCTTAAGTTGATCAAATAGGTCATCGATTCACAGTAAAGGGTACTTATTTTTTATGGTGACTTTATTCAACTGTTGGTATTCAATAAATCTAACCTAAAAATTCAATGACTATTTATATAGTTTACCCTTATATATTTTTTATCAAGGAATAATCAATTTTAACGAAATTTTTAACGGTATGGACCTTATCAAATACGAGTTAAAAGTTAAACTTATCAAATGCAAATTAAATTTGATGATCTAATTGAATATTTTAAAACTTTGATGACCAAAATAAATCTAACCTAAAAATTCGATGACTATTTATATAGTTTACCCTTATATATTTTAGCCTAAAAATAAATCGTTGATTGTGAATTCTAATTTAAAAATTAATTAACCCATAGACAAAACTTCCCACAAGATTGCTAGAAAATAACATCAGGACCTCTTAGATTATAAACATATACTAAACGATGGTTATAAATCAAGAAATAATAACTAAATAACTGTTATAATCAAAATAACATTCCTTATTGACCCCCCCAAATGATATTCTTTGGGTTAACATCAAGTTGACTCTCAATCTTATACTTGCTTGGTTTTAGATAGACCTTTTATTACAAGGTCACTAGACTATGACTTCATAAGGCTGCAAATCTCTTCATTAATGCCTACAAATATTAGCTCAAACAAGGCCTAACAAATTTTCAACTTCTAATGTATGGGATAAAAAATGTGGACAAATAACATCCTTGATTGTAAAAAGTGCACATAGGCGAGACGCTATGAAGCGTAGAAAAAAATACCCCTAGGGCCAAGATACAAGAGATGTGTGCCTTAAGGGCTTTTCGCCTAAGGCTTAAGGCGATCGCTTTTGCGCCTTTGGTAGTTTGTAACGAAAAGTGAAGATGGCCTGGTTTTAAGCTTGGTTTTAAAATGCGCGAGGCGCTATGAGGCGTGAGACACTAGGCGAAGGCACTCGCCTTTCGTAGATGAGGCACCCTTTTATTTTAAAAAAAATTATAAATTAATTATATAACATAAAATATAATAGTGATAACATAAATATTAAAATATTAATAAAATTATATTATTTAAATATAAGATTTTAATATTTATTTAAATAAATAAATATTTTAAAATAAATTTTATTTTATATTAAAATTGATATCACTAGTAACTATTGATCTAGAATAAATATATGAATAATAATATGAAAAAGAAGATTAAAAAAATTAATTTATTTTAAATAAAAATATTATTTTATTCTTGTAAATTATAAATTATTATTGAAAAAATTAAGATATTTTGATCAAATAAAAATGATTTTATTTTTAAATATGGAACGACAATACTAGACTTATATATTTAATAGGAAATATTTTCTCAAAAAGGTTTATTTTTGTCCACTGATTAAATTTAAGGGTCCAACTTTTAAAGTAATTTCTGGCAGCACATGATAGCACATATTCATTAATTTCTGGCATCACATGGATAAAATGTTAAATAAATTTTAAAATATCATTCTTCGTTTTGCGTGTTATTTCCTATTCATCTTCTTTGTCATTTTCTTCTTCTTCTTCACTTCTATGGTTCTTCAATAGAACTTCAAACCAAACCATCTCATCTTCTTCCTTTTCTTCATTTTTCGTTACAAACTACCAAAGGCGTAAAAGCGATCGCCTTAAGCCTCAGGCGAAAAGCCCTTGAGGCGCACGCCTCTTGTATCTCGCCCCGCTTCATCCCTTGGGGCGCTTTTTTCTGCGCTTCACAGCGCCTCGCGCCTAGGCGCGCCTTAAGAGCACTTTTTAAAACCAAGGTTTGAAGTTCTGTTGAAGAACCATAAAAGTGAAGAAAAAGAAAAAAAATGACAAAAAAGATGAACATAAAATAACATGCAAAACGAAAAATAATATTTTAAAATTTATTTAACATTTTATCTATGTGCTGTCAGAAATTACTTTAAAAGTTGAACTCATAAATTTAATTAATGAACAAAAATAACCTTCTTCGTGAAGAAGTATTTCCCATTAAATATATAAATTTAATATTGGCCTTTCCTATTTAAAAATAAAATCGTTTTTATTTTTTTATTTGATTAAAATATCTTAATACTTTCCATAATAATTTATGATTTATAAGAATAAAATAATATTTTTATTTAAAATAAGTTAAGTTTTTTTAATATTATTATTATTATTATTATTTATATATTTATTCTAGATCAATAGTTACTATTGATATCAATTTTAATATAAAATAAAATTTATTTTTAAATATTTATTTAAATCGTATATTTAAATAATATAATTTATTGGTATTTTAATTTTTATGATATAATTATCATATTTTATATTATATAATTAATTTGTAATTTTTTAAAATAAAACGGTGCCTCAACTACGAAAGGCAAACGCCTTCGCCTAGTGCCTCACGCCTCAGCTTTAGAGACCTTTTACGCTTCGAAGCACCTCGCACATTTTAAAACCAAGATAACATCCAATAATGAGGTATTATTTCCTTGTAACATGTTTCACAATCTCCATAATGTTTAATAAGATTTACCACCTACTATGTGGGAACTTTATAATATCATTTTTATTTAATTTTAAAAGTGCTTTGAAAAGGAAGATACATGTACCTGGTTAGAACCAGTACGTATGCCCCCACCCCCCACTTAATAATATGTTTTTATTTTTATCAAACAAGTCTTCAATATGTGTTTTCAACTTCTTTAGCTCTATAGTTGTCATATGATAAGGTGTAATATAGACTGGTGTTGTCCCGAGCTGTACTTCAATACCAAATTCTACTTCTTGGGTCAGTGGTAAGCTCAAAAGCTTCTCTAGAAAGACATTGGGAAAGTCACATGTTGTACCTATACTAAATAGTTGAGCTTTTGCCTTGGTATCCATAGACAAAGCATACAAAAATGGTTTCTTTGAGCTCAAAAGGGTAATAATTTCCTTACCCATTCCTCGTAGATATAACTTCTTCTTGGAGTAATCTACCCAGGCTTGATGCTCACTAAGCCAATCAAGTCCCAAAATTGCATCAAACTCATAGATCGGTAAGGCCATCAAATTAGTCGGGAAAGGAATCCCTTGAATCATCAAAGGACACTTCTTGCATATCAAGCTAATGGTAACACTATCACCCAAAGGGTTTGTTACGGAGATTCTCGATGCAATAGGTTCACATGACATCTTATGTTTCTTTATCAATACGATACTAATAAAAGAATGTGTAGAGCCAGGATCAACCAATGCATAAATAGGTCGAAAATATAACTCAATGGTACCTACTATGAATCGAGGTCCTCCTCATCCTCACGGCTTCTCACATGGTACACCTGAGAAGAGGCCTTGGATTCTTGCTTGTTTGGTGCCTTAGATGGATCAATCTGTTTACCAGTGAATCCATACGATCCTTGCTTATGTCCTTTGCCCTTGTATGACTGTGTCTACGGTGGTGCAAAAGATGGAACAGTAGTAGCCTTATTTGGGTTGTTCGGGCAATCCCGAATAAACTGTCCTTGCTCACCACAGAAGTAATATGCTCCAATCTGCTTACGACACTGACCAACAGGATACTTGTTCTAACAATAGTTACAGACTGGATACTGAGTAGTCTTGCCTGAACCACCAGTGCTCTCAATTGATACTGCTCTCACAAAAGACTGAGTCACAGATTGTGGTTTAGAGATGTTTCCAGAACGGGAAGGCTGGGAGTAGAGCTTTTGCTTGCCTTGTTACTTTCCCTTCTTGTTTGGTTTCAGAGGTCGGGAATCATCATATTGTCTTTTCCCAAAACCTCCGAACCTTTGAGCCTTCTGTGCTGCCTCGGTAGGATTTACTCTATTGACTAGCTCTTGAAAAGTGGTGATGCCCAAGGCAGTGAACATAGGTCAGAGTTCGTCACATAAACCGACAAAGAACATCCTACACTTTTCTTCCTCCTTCTTGATGTATTTAACTCCATACTTGCAGTATTTGCAGAAGTCATGGACATATTGCTTAATAGGTTTTCCACCTTGCTTAAGGTAGAGAAAGATGTTTCGCCTTTCAACTAGATAGTACTCACTGGTATATTTCTTACAAAATTTCTTCAGAAAGAATTCCAAGTAACAAATTCCTCTGGTGCCGTGAGTATAGTGGTCTCCCACCACTGTAGGGCCTCATCAACTAAGAAATGGCACACTCCAGTTTGTGCTCATCACTACACTATAATTGTTTAGTCAGAATCCTCATCGTATTATCCAACCAATACTCATCAATCTCGGGATCTTCATCATCTCGTCTGGTAAAAGAATAAGCTCAATACTGAGATAGCTTATCGATAGGAGCTTGAGATGATGTAGAAACTATAGATGTTTGAGCCATTTGCTCCGTTTTCATCAAAGTCATAAATATCTTAAATATTTTGGCCATATTCTTATAGTATTCGACTGGTGTACCCTGCATCCCTGTCTCAATTAAAGGTGCAGGTGGGTTCATATTAGATTGGGGGTCCTTTCCCCTCATATCCTCGCTATTGGTCGAAGACTCTATCTCATGCTCATGAATATGACCCTATTATGAACCAAACATCTATAAAAAAGAGTTTGGATTAATGACAAGTCACAATATAGAATACATACTCCTAGGTGGCAAAACATGAATGATGCAACAATGATCAATATAATATCAATAATTTTAACAATAGTGTTCTTTTTTATCAACAGTCTAGTCCAAGAATCAACTAAACTCTAGCTATGATAACACAAATGTAACAACCTCTTCCTGGCCTGGTAGAGAATCGGGTCGAAGAATATTACGGTCGGAGGTTTTGGTAGTCTAGTGACATTTTTCAGTAATTGAATTCGATTTACTTATCATTATTAATGTTAAGAATCTCCTATGTTAATTAATAATGTAACCTCTTCGACCCGGTCTAGATGCCACCCAATTCGAACAAGCTCTATACAAAGAATACCAGGGCTAATCCAAAGACTCGCCTCGATAAATGATCCTAAAATTTTTTCTTTCATCTTATCTAAATGCTTTAATTAGATCCTACATATTCATGCAAGGACTGAATTCATTTGCAGCGGAAAAAGATATGAAGCGAGTCCTAATTTAACCGAACAAGTTTAGGTTCTCTAGATGCTTACAAGACCTATAGGCGTAATCCACACTTTGAACATCATCCCTAGATGAAAAGTCACCTAATTCCACACACAAAACACATAATTTATAAGTATACTTCAACAGTAACAAACATGGTATATCATACTTTAAAATTAACCTATAATGAATCTCAAAATACCTTATTAACATAAATATGTATAAATTATAGTAATCAAGCCAAAATAACCAAAAACACATAGGTTGACTAAGCCATATCTTAAGCAATAATAATGTTGATAAACGTCAAATATATATAAGCATACGACTACAACAAGTCTTATCATCATATCAATAATACTAACATGGTAACCCATCCCCATTGCTCTCTCACTACTACTAAAATTACAAACAACACATACTTGAGCTCATACTTGGTGATTACATGGAATCCTTACTTGCCCCTGCTGCCTCAACATCTATATCCTGCACTGCAAGGTAAAAGAGAGGGTTAAGCATAAAGCTTAGTGAGGGAATAAAACATATTTAAAACTCATTTGAAAACACCTTGCAATGCAGCCCATAATAAACCGACTTCATCAATTTAAAACATATGTCATGCTCTTTATAAAAGAAAACATTCATGGCTAACAATGCCACTTTTAAAAAAATTTACTAAGTGTCATCAAATCATGGCTTACAATGTCATCATTAAAATCTAATAAAAATATCTCTTTAAAATCACATGCTTTATAAATAAATATACAAGTCTTACATGCTACCCACATAGCAATGCTTACACATGCACGTCAATGCACAAATCTCAAGTCTTAAATGCTAGAAACATAAAAATGCTTAAATAACATGCATAACAATGCACAAAACCGTATTAAATCACATGCATAATCTCATATGCAAACATGTATTACCATGACACTTACCTTTGAAAAATAAAAATATATATTGGTGCTAGTGATTCGATTTGTACCACTCTAAATCGTTAGGATAAACGGGTAACCGCATGTTAGTACTACTCCCAGAGCGTGCGTATGTTGATACCACTCTTAACATGAATTATCTCACCTTGGTGTCCGGTGATATTACCACTCCCATCAAACCGGATGTGACAATACCACTCCCATCACATAGCATTAAACTAAAAGCCAAAATGCAACATATAAGAAAATTAAACACGTATGACTTTTGAATATTTATAGTGCACTATAGACCCTATTGATCGATCAACTTATAGCATAAGGTTCATCACTTAACTATTCAATTTATTATAAAAAATCAATGCTCAAAACTTAATTCAAAACATAATTCAAATCACATGCGTCCCACTTTTTAAGCATCACTTGCAAAAACCAATAAAACTATTTTATCTTATTTTTCAAAACAAAACCATGGGAACATCAAATTCATATAAAATCTATTTAAAAAAAAGTTTCATGAGCATTCATATACATGCATAACCACATATGCACAACACAATAAGAGCGTGACAAATAAAATAATAAAAACACGGCGTAATATGAGAACCTTTAAAAAAACGATACATAAAACTTACTTCGGAGTATAGGGAGGTTTCTCACACATTCGCTATACCCCCAAACCTTTGAAACCCAATTAAAACACTATCGAAGCAAACCACTCTCTTAATTCATTCACCAATAACCGTTTCTTGTCCGACAAGTCACCGATTCGATCAAAAACATCTTCAAACGTGATCACCAACTTCTTTTCCTATTTCAACCATCAAAAACTAAGGATTTAATGCTTTTAGTCGCACACAACAAACCCCAAGTCGGACCCCCGCACAAGAACCATTAAAACCTATCAAACCTTAACCAGAAACTTTCCGAAAACTACCAAACTTCTCCTAAACCTATAGTCTGGGATTAGGGACTTTAAAAACACATTATAAATATCCTATCTTGATTAAAATCAATAATTTAATACATAAAAAAACTGAGTAAAACTCTTGAACGAAAATTATGGGTTTTGATCAAAAATCGATTTTTCATAAACCAAAAGAGTAAAAACGTTTTTACCAAGCCAATAACTTGGAAATTTCAATAAAAACCTTTTAAATTCAGAGGATTGAATGTTTCTCACCTCCAATTCTAACCCAACCAACTTCCATGATTTTTGAGAAGAAAAAAGTGAAAAATAATGTTTTTGAAAAAGGAAAAATTATAAATAATTATTAGAACGAAAATTAATAAAAAGAAATCGAGTTTACCTTGAAAAGATGACCATTCCCAGCCTTGGGAAGAGGGAAAACAAAAATAATAAAATAAGTGTTTAGGTTTTGATATAAAATAGGTTTTTAAGAATTAAATATAGTAATTTGGGTTATTAATTAAAATTTTGGGTTAAATATTATTTAAATAAGCCCATGGTATTTTAAATCAATTATAATTTAGATTGGATCAAATCACCTTAAAGATTCAAAGTTTTACTTAGTTTACAAAATTGTTCTTAAGTTTTCAATTTTTACGAAATAGTCACTAGTTTCAAAATTCTAAGGATTCAAGGGTCTATTTTTGAAATTAAATTGACCAAAGTCAATTTTATATTAAATAAGGATTTTAGGATAGTTTTACATAATTTATTTCGATTAAAAACAAAATTTTAAGTACTTAATCTCGAACTAGGCCAAACCGGCTAAAACAACTCACTAACTTTTAAGCCCAATTTTGGGGTGTTACAACTCTACCCCACTTAAGAAATTTCGTCCTTGAAACTTTCTCCGTGAAAAAAGTTAAGTTGTTCCTTTACAACTTTCTTTTACTCTCACGTGACTTTCCAAATACCATTACGCCACTAAAACACTCTGATCAACACAAGGATCTTACCACAAAGGACCTTTACTACCAAAACCAAGATCCCAAAATACATCTCATACAGACAAGATTCGGTCTCATCCTAAAACCACCCGTCATCACACTTGAAGTGTTACACAAAACAACGGTACACCAAAAATATCATGGTCCTACTCAACACTCATTTCACCCTTAAGACAAAAGTAACCCTTTTTTTTTCCAATGACTTAAATGCACCTTTCTCGAGGTTGACAAGCAACTTTCAACGACTACAACAACTTTCCACATCCACTAACAAACTTAACTTTCTCAAACATATCCCAACATACAAGGGAACAATTAAAATATTCCACCGAGTCTCGCTCACTACATCAACACATAACAACTTTTACCAACAAAACCTGATGAGTGCCTAAAAGGTAGTTATTTACTACCCTTCTCATGGTACTTTAAGAATCTATTATACACCAACTTGAACTGAAATATGGACTCTTTGCGCAATTATTGGATATTTCGTTATCATTACTTACAAAGTCAATATTTATAGAGAATGCAGATATTATTACATATTCTGTACATGCAGGAATATCCAGGACCGAAGCGGTAGTAAAGCGATGGTGAGGCCGAGGCAGAAGACAATGCCGCGGCAGAATCCAGTATGGCAGCACCAACAATGGAGGCGCAATGAAAGATAAAATATATAGAGAACATTCTGGAAGATGGAGTGCACAAATTGGACCAGGCTAGCACGCTAAAATCCCAAGTCAAAGACCAAGCGGGAAAACCCTTCTAGATGGCGATAAACTTAGAAATATTATATTCCTTCAAGAAGACTTGTTCCCTACTCCAAGTTGAAATCTATCTAGGAAAGGTTTGCCCTAGATTAAGACTATATATACCCTAGTCGGCCACATTATTTAGGAGAGCTGATTTTTAGAGAAATCCTTCTCCCTAAGAATTGTACTTAACGATAATATGTTCTAAACTTCTTAGGGATAGGTGAAGGTTGTAGATATTAGTGAGAGGAGATTGATTCTTGTTTCTTTGTTTTTATACAATAATAAATCAAAGTTTGCTTATCCTATTGCCATTCTTTGTTCTTGCCTTCAAGCTCGAGAGATAAGTTTGTAAGTAATCTATTTATCTAGCATCGAGAGGTGTAGATTCACGAAAGGGATAAGTACAGTGCTGTAGACACTAACTCGGCCTAGAGATAGTTAAGAGTTTCAGCAACTAAAAGAAGTGTTGGATTGGTTGGTGGTTATCGTTGATTTGCACCGAGAGGTATCGTTAGGGACCATTCATCAACAACACTCTGACTCAGAGATGAGCGGAGTCACTTACGGACACTTTGCTAAACTTTGATGCCTCTTCCCAAGAGTAAGAGGTTACCGCGACAGAGAACACTAATACAGCCAAGGCCGTATCTGCAGTACAGTTGAAGCAGTGTTGTGTGATTGTATTGGACAATAAAAAGATCAATTGAATCCACTAATTGACGCAACTGGATCCTACCACTTTCTCTATAATCGTTCTCAACCTTTTATTTTATGTTTTGTTATTTACTTATTTAGTTAATTAAACAATTCAACTTATTTGTGTTTTTACTTTATTTTCAGGAGCAAGGAAGCAAGGGGAGACATATTAAGTATACCAATCTCTGTGGAGACGATAAACAATATACTTATCATTTTATTACTTGGTGATGTGTACACTTACACTCAAATTGCGCTTATATTACACGTATCAAGTTTTTGGCGCCATTGCCAGGGATTGACAACTAAATTTTGTTTTTCTTTATTTTTTTGCTCTTTCACCATTCTTTATCTAACTTTAACTTTAATTATTTATTTTATTTTTTTACTAACTTTGATTTATTTGGTTTATGACCAGAGAAAACCCGAGTGGTCCATTGTACGAGTTGGATCCTGAGATTGAACGCACAAAACACTATCTGAGACGCAATCTGTTCCAAATCATGGATAATCCATCAAGAGGACAAATTCCACCTGTTGATCATAATATATTGCCACCAGCACTGTCGCAACAGCCACTTCCGCAACCATTGTCGAGGCAGCCCACTGTTAGAGACTATCTGGTGGAAGATCTAAACGGACTCAACCCTGGTATAGTCACCCAAGAAATCGAAGGAACTCACTTTGAGCTCAAACCAGTGATGTTCAACATGTTGAACACAATTGGACAGTTTAGTGGGTCTGCTACTAGAGATGCAAGGAAGCATCTGAAATCTTTCATGGAAGTATGCAACTCTTTCAAGATTCAAGGAGTCCATGAAGATATTTTGCGATTAAAATTGTTCCCCTATTCACTGAGGGATAGGGCGAAAATCTGGTTGAATGGTATCCCAGCAGGATCCATAGGATCTTGGGAGGAACTCTGCCGAGAATTCATTACGAGGTTTAACCCGACAAATCTCTATGATCACATCCGTAATGAATTCACATCATTCCGGCAAGATGAAGATGAACCGATGTATGAGGCATGAGAACGCTACAGACAACTATTAAACAAATGCCCACTACATGGTTTTCCCTTGTGGATACAAGTCTCCATGTTTTACAATGCTACCAATGCCTCCACAAGGATGATGCTAGTCGCTTCCGCAAATGGGACACTTTTGGATAGAGCACCTACGGAAGCCATTGAGATTCTAAACAAACTCGCAGGGAACGATTTCCAACTTCCCACATTAAGGCGAGGAGGAATAAGACGTCATGCCACAGCCCATGAATTAGATACATCCAGCTTGGTGGCAGCACAATTGTCTTCTCTAACCAAGATGGTTCAAAATATGCAAGCCCAGAGAAACATACATGAGGTTAAGGCAGTTAACTCATCGGATTATATGCAAGATGAGGAGACCAGCCTATGTGTTGGAAACTATAATAGAAACAATTCAATGATGTCCAACAATTATAACCCATCTTGGAAAAGGCATCCAAACTTTTCATGGAGTAACCCTAATAATGCCTTAAATCTAATTAATCAAGCCCCTAGATTCCAGCACCAAAGCCAGAACCTGCCGCAGTAGAACACTCAGCAACACATGCCATAGCAGCAGGTACAACAACAACAGTCTCTAAATGCATTGGTAGATTCTCTCACAGCTTTTATGACCAAGACTGATGCCTACATGATGGAGAATAGACGTTTCATGAAGCGTACTGATGACTTCATGAACCGAACTAAGATGAGACTGTAGAACCAGGAGGTTGCGATAAAATCTTTAGAAACCCAAGTTGGTCAATTTGCCCAACGACAAAACACTCGACCACCAGGGGGTTTACCTAGCAATACTGAAGTTGCTAAGGTGTTACGCCATGAGCAATGCAAGGTAATCACAACAAGAAGTGGCCTACAATTGAAATATAAAGAAGAGAACTCAGCCGATAGAGTCCAATCAGAAAAGCAACATCATGAGGACTCAGAAGCTGAGCAAGACCCTATCGACAACACTGTTGAGGCAGCAGAACCAGCAGTATCAGAACCACCTGCCGAGGCAGCTGTAGATAAATTTACCTCAGGTATTAAACTCAATATCCAAGGAAACCTGGAGGATATCAGACCACTACCTCCTTTCCCACAAAGGCTAAAGAAGCAAAAACAGGATCACCAATTTTAGAAATTCCTAGACATTTTGAAGCAGGTCCATATCAACTTACAGCTAGTTGAGGCTATTGAACAAATTCCCAACTATGCCAAGTTCTTAAAGGATATAGTATCCAAACGAAGAAGGCTAGGAGAATTTGAAACAGTGGCAGCCACTGAAGGTTGCATGGCCATGTTGCATAATCGCATGCCGCCCAAACTAAAGGATCCTGGATTCTTCATAATCCCCTGTGCGATTGGGTATGGTTATAAAGGAAAGACCCTATGCAACTTGAGAGCAAGAATCAACCTTATGCCCAAATCAGTTTTTCAAAAACTTGGAATAGGACGGGTATAACCAACAAAAGTACTGCTCCAACTTGCGGATTGGTCCTATGTGCATCCTGAAGGCAAAATTGAGGACATACTGGTGAAGGTCGACAAGTTTATATTTCCTGCCGATTTTCTTGTCCTTGACTGTGAGGCCGACGACAATGCACCGATCATATTGGGTCCACCTTTCTTTGCTACTAGACGCACCATCATCGATGTGGAAAATGGCAAGCTCACAATACGGATAAATGATCAACAAGTCAAGTTGAGCGCCTTCCAAAATCTTCCAAAGTAAGACGCTCCAGTAGAATGTAAGGCTCTCTATACACCGAATCCGGGTACTAAAACATCCTGCCTGGGCAGCACGCTCGACAGACTATTCGGTAAATGAATAAAATCTAAAGGAGAAGCCGAATGTACTGAAGGGACTGGCCAACTCATGAAGAAAGATACGGGCCAGAAAGAGATAATGAAAGTGGGAGATGCATTCACATGCACTCCACAAGTAACATAATCTCTTCCCTTCAACTTTAGTTATTATATTAGGATTAGTTTATATATTATTATTTTCAGTATTTTATGTTGTTATGCTTTATTTTCAGTATTTCATATTTTTTTGTTTTTTCTTTTTAAGAATAAATTAAGCAATGAATGCAGAAAAATTATGCCACAACAGGTAGTTTGCTGTCGCGGCAGTGCATTGTGTCAGAGCCGCAGAATTCCTAACGGGTAGAAACAGTGTAACGGCTATCTACTGAGAAATCCACCACGGCAGTAACTGTACATCAAGGCAGTAAATACCTAACGACTATTTTTTTAACAGTCATATTTTTACAGCCTATATAAGCAGACTCATTGTTGTGCATTATTTACTTTTGCATTCTTGCTACTTGTGTTTTCTTGAATAATCTTGCTCTCACTATATTTCCAATCTCACAATACTCTCTGCATTCTTAACCGCATTCTTGCACTTTACAGCTTATTTTCAAGAACATCTCATTAACATTAAAATCTTCCATGGCAGCATGCAAATGCTTTGCCAATATCACTGTAGCAGAACGATTCCAAAGGTCTTTCGTTGCACGACAGTTATGGGAAGAACAAGGATTCCAGCACACTATTGAAGAAAACTATGTCATCGACCAATTCTTGTTCGACAAGATCGAAGAGAAAGATTGGGAAAAATTTTGCCTCCAACCTCCCATAGTAAATGCCACAATTGTGAGAGAATTCTATGTGCATTGCCCGAACAAGGAAACGTTGTTCGTCTACTGTCGGGGCAAACTAGTAAAGCTTGATGCCGAGGCAATCAACGATTACTACGGCCTTATCCCCATACGCAATGAACATGGTGAATTTGCAGCCAATATCAAGGATTACACGTCCATCAAGGACGAACTTTGCTACGACAATACTCTATGGGAAACCGGTACCCATAGGGGTTGTGTAACAAGGCTCAGCCTTAAACCCGAAGCTAAGCTTTGGTGCACATTTTTCAAGCGACGCCTCATGCCCACCTCCCACAATAGCACAGTTGATAGAAAAAGATTGTTGCTCATTCATTCAATCATCAACAAAAGGACCATCAATGTTGGAGAGATCATTCTTCAAGAAATCTATGATTGCGGTAAGAAAGAACGAGGTCCATTATATTTCCCTAGTTTAATCTCTGCCCTACGCATTGCTGCAGGTGTCCCTATAGAAGAAACCGATGAATACACAACACAGAGGCAAGGCTGGACAAGAGAATTCTGCCACAGAGTGATGCAGATCACCCAAGTAGACCCAATGCAGGAAACACCTCAACAATTCACTGTTGACTTTACTGCCAGAGGGCAGTATATGGTAGAAGCACCTGACAACGTCCAAGCCACTACAGCAGCAAACCCATATCAGGAGATTTTGCAGAAGATGTCAAACATGGACCTGCGCCAGCAAAGATACATGGAATATCATAGAGATTTCAACAATACTCTTGCCAACATACTGATCCAGAATTTTCCCACCCATGGAATATAGTTTCTAGAATTCCCTTCCAACATTTTTGTCACTACCGCACCA
This sequence comes from Abelmoschus esculentus, assembly GCA_035048815.1. NCBI lineage: Eukaryota > Viridiplantae > Streptophyta > Magnoliopsida > Malvales > Malvaceae > Abelmoschus > Abelmoschus esculentus. The sequence continues at coordinate 18,608,519 of JAUCBN010000003.1, forward strand.
TACACAGAGACAACCCATGTTCCAGGGCCTAGACCATTCTTTACGACCAGGCCACAACAACAGTTTCACACTGCCGACCCGTCCACACCCGCAAGCACGGCCGCCGCATCATCCAGTAGAAGGCGGCCATCAAAAAGGAGAGATGTCTTCAACTCTCCACCACAGAATCCTATCCTTATAGGCAGTTTATCTGAAGATGGTCTCTCTAGAAAGATTGATGAATATGTCCATGAGAGCTTATCGCATGCCCAAGAAAGTACACCAACTGCCGAGGCAGGGGGAGGAACAGAGGTGATGCGTACAGATGAAGACGAAGAAGGAGATGAAGTTATGGCCCCACTACATAAACAAACACCCACCAGAGTACAGCCACCCCGGCATGCAAAAACACAATAATCACCAGGACATGGATCACGACAGAAAGAAACGACAGGAATACCTAGAAGGGCAGCTATTTCTAGCAGCTCTTCTGAATCACAATCAGAATCTCTTTAATCCATGCTGCTTTACTACCCTTGTTTTCTTTTACATGCTGTATATTTTACGCATTGAGGATAATACTCGGTTTGAGTTTGGGGAAGATTGTAGGTGTAGAAGCACTGCCGAGGTTACCCACTGCCGCAATATTACCATGAAAAGAGAGTAAATTTTTTCTGAAATTTTTTTACAATATTCTCTTTTCTTGAATTTATGTTTATAATCTTGCACTATCCTACGTCAGCTTTGCTTTAGTTTACTCCTTTAAGGCTATAGAAATCTTTCTCTTTACCATGGCCAAGTTCTATTTTGAAGGGATAACCATAGGATACTCATGGAATAAAACTTAGAAGCTTGCTTTAGGGTTAGAAAGAAAATAAACACTTTTTGGACTTGTTTGATTTAGGAGTTCTTTTAATAAACTCTAGTTTTTCTCTCCTTCGTGCTAGAGGTGGCCGAAGCTGGCTCTAGTATGCTAAATAAGTGGTTAATAAGAAAAAAATAAGAAAAAAAGAAAATAGAAAACGCATATTTTGAGGTGACCGAAATTGGCTCAAGACTTGTTGTTTTAAGGAGACAACTTTAGTCCAAATTCTACTTGTCTTGAACTTAGAGTTTATCTAAGAAAGCCTTGAATCAGCATTGTCCATAAAACGCACACACTCACCTAGCCCTTTAGCTTGTTTCTTAGTAAAATTCCTTGGGTAAACTAGTGGCTAAAATGGAAAGATAGACATGACCATGGTGGGTAGAATAGATGGAAAAGTAAGACCAAAGGGGAGTAAGGTTCGGCAATTTGATGTTTTGCATTGCTTGAGGACAAGCAATAGTTCGAGTTTGGGGGTATTTGATGAGTACCTAAAAGGCAGTAATTTACTACCCTTCTCATGGTACTTTAAGCATCTATTATACACCAACTTGAACTGAAATATGGACTCTTTGCGCAATTATTGGATATTCTGTTATCATTACTTACAAAGTCAATATTTATAGAGAATGCAAATATTATTACATATTCTGTACATGCAGGAATATCTAGGGCCAAAGTGGCAGTAAAGCGATGGTGAGGCCGAGGTAGAAGACAATGTCGCGGTAGAATCGAGTGTGGCAGCACCAACAATAGAAGCGCAATAAAAGATAAAAGTATGGAGCATTCTAGAAGATGCAGCGCACCAATTGGACCAGGCTAGCACGCTAAAAGCCCAAGTCAAAGACCAAGCGGGAAAACCCTTCTAGAAGGTGGCAAACTTGGAAATATCAGATTCCTTGAAGAAGACTTGTTCCCTACTCCAAGTTGAAGTCTATTTAGGAAAGGTTTGCCCTAGGTTAAGACTATATATACCCTAGCCGGCCACATTGTTTAGTAGAGCCAATTTTTAGAGAAATCCTTCTCCCTAAGAATTATACTTAAAGACAATATGTTCTAAACTTCTTAGGGATAGGTGAAGGTTGTAGATATTAGTGAGAGGTGATTGATTCTTGTTTCTTTGTTCTTATGCAAAAATAAAATTAAAGTTTGCTTATCCTATTGTCATTCTTTGTTCTTGCCTTCAAGCTCGAGAGAGAAGTTTGTAAGTAATCTATTTATCTAGCATCGAGAGGTATAGATTCACGAAAGGGATAAGTACGGTGTTGTAGACACTAACTCGGCCTAGAGATAGGTTAAGAGTTTCAGCAGCTAAAAGAAGAGTTGGGTTGGTTGGTGGTTATCGTTGATTTACACCGAGAGGTATCGTCGGGGATCAGTCATCAATAGCACTCTGACTCAGAGATGAGTAGAGTCACTTACGGACACTTTGCTGAACTTTGATGCCTCTGCCCAAGAGCAAGAGATTGCCGCGGTAGAGAACACTAATACTGTCGAGGCCGTATCTACAGTACAATCGAAGCAGTATTTTATGATTACATTGGACAAGAAGAAGATCAATTGAATCCACTAATTGACGCAACTGGATCCTACCACTTTCTCTATAATCATTCTCAATCTTTTATTTTATGTTTTGTTATTTACTTACTCATTTAGTTAGTTAAATAATTCAACTTATTTGTGTTTTTACTTTATTTTCAGGAGCAAGGAAACAAGGGGAGACATATTAAGTATACCAATCCCTATGGAGACGATACACGATATACTTATCATTTTATTACTTGACGATGTGTACACTTGCACTCAAATTGCGCTTATATTACACGCATCAAAACCCTTAAATAGTACCACTTGATCATAGAACTTTTAAACACGGTTATAAAAAACTCTACCAACGGCAACATCCTCACCAAAAACCCGAAAAATTCATGTCACAACACCTTAACATACCTTTCCAGACCTAGATAACTCACTCATACCAGTTACATGTCTATTAATGAGAGAACACCCATAAACTCAATTGGAAGCCCATAATCTGTCTCAAAACCTTACCGTATTAGAGCATACTAGTCATCAGCTTCAACCGTTCTCAAAGAAAACACTCTCTTTTAACTGCTAAGAAACCACATCATAAAACTTACGGAGATTTGCTAACACACCTCTACTCTAGCACCTTAGACGACAACAACATTCTCAAAGAACACTGACTCTCAAGTTCAACTTACCAACAAAATAAACATTCACTTTCAACTCATCCAAAACAAGTCCATCAAAAAACAACCGCTTACAAACTCCTTTCACAACTCCTTACTTCCAGATGTATAGCAAAATACTGTCACAAACTTTGACTAAGAAATTATTCAAACTTATAGCATCATACAACAAAACCACGTGCCTCATAGACATAAAAGACAATCAACACAATAACTAAACCCCATCAATACACCTTCCTCTATGGCCCGCTCACGCAACTCCACCAACATCCGATAATAACTTACCTCAAAACATCTTAACCATGAAATGTCATCAACTAAAGCTCTATTACTTAGACCAACACCCTTTGAGCCAAAACTGCTCTTGACTTCACAACACTCTTAACTTACTCCACTAAACCGACACCTATCAAGACATAACCTTAAGCAACCGAAGTCACACTAAGCAAATCAGATTTAACTAATCATGCAACGCAAGACACTTTTAATCCTTTTGTCTCAGTACACAACATCATGCTCATCCATAAGACAATGTCTCCTTTAAAAACTAGATCATCAAAAACAACTCAGCTGTGCACCATTAACAACTGAACGTACTACTCACTCAACTTTTCCCAATCAACAACTCACTAGTAAGACTATTAAACAACACAACACTGCAGTCAACCAACTTTTATTTCACCTAGATTATTCCAAGCTCAAACTTATTCCCCTCTATCCTAGCCAAACTTAATGCTACTCTTCCGTCCATTTACCTTAACATCCTTTTAATGTTAAGCAACAACCACACAGAAGAAAACTAACCGTAAAAAGAAAACTCAACAATACAAATCCTTGCAACACTTCCCGACGATAAGAAAAACCCAAAAGATTATCTAACCAATAGTGGTTATGAGCTACCCAACGTTCCTCATTAAACAACTTCTTCATACAGAGATATCAAAGAATTACATCCAAAACCTCTACCAAGCAAAACCTGACACAACTCGTTATGAATACAACATGCAAAAGGTAAGCCAAACGACATAACAACAACCTCTCAAGTTCCACACAAGTTCGTTATGCATCCTTCATTTTTCTAAAATATTTATTTCTTTTCCAAACACCCAACTAGCGCTTTACAAAACAAAACACTAGATCAGCTACGCCCTTGACCTAAATACTTTTTGAATTATACCAAACGAAAAATACTAATTATTACATACACTAAACACAACGATAACACAACACCTCTTAAACAAACAAAACTTTCACCGAATAATCCTTGCGAAACTCAACCTTCTGCTTCACCAACATCAAACTCAAGGCACTCATCTCGTGTTCACCAATCATAGCTCCAAACCCAACTAACCAATCCTTATCAAGAATGACTTTCCAACTAGAACAATAACTTGACCCACTGCACACTAGGCTCAATGCCAACAAGGGCATCTTTCAAACACTTCTTTAAAACTACACCTTCTCCCTACAAGATGAAAAACAACACAACTTTCATTTTCTAGAGGGAAATGTTTGTAGATATGGACAATGTATGCATGAGTCCTGTATGTCACCCTAGATGCCTATGCAAGTGTATACAAATGCAATCTAATGTCATGCTAAAAAATGCATGCATGACCTAATATGTCTAATGATATGCATATAAGTGCTCTTATACTATGCATGATTATTATCTATATTCATAAATAACATCCTTAACCCTGGAACTTTAAATTTCTACCTCTTTAACATTCAGAATCCTAGAAACTTAGCACTCAAGAGTACACAAACACACTATAACCCTAATGTTTCTAACACATTCAATTCACCTTGGACATAAAACACTTTGAAACTCTAAAAGGCACTCTCAGTGAGGTAATTACCTACTATCCACTAACATAATAAACTCTCAGACTAAATTGATTCAAAACCGTTTTACATTCAAACACGATTGAGGACCCAATCAACTCATGATCGGATATCACAACACCACAAAACAAATCTTTCTATACATTCTAATCTCTACAACTCCTCTATTACCAAGTTTTAGCTTTCTTTTCGATCCCAAATCAAGCACAATAAAATAGAAAAAAATTTTAATATGCAAAAACATTTTGCAGGACTTGTAAGGCCAGCGCAAAGCAAATTCCAAGTAGCTCAATTACAAAATAAAATAATTTTCTAGTAGTAGTTAGAGCAATGGTACCAAAAAATAAACCCCAACAATATATACTTAATCATAAATTATAATTAGCATCATATAAAATCACCTCAAATACTCATGCATTAACCAATGCAAATTCAAACTAGTTTTTCTATACCATATGACATATCAAAATCCAAAAATTTCATGAGATGTTTGATAAGTGATTAAAAGTCCTATTTTTTATACCATTCTCCCACTCGATTATTGCTAGTAAAGGAAAAATTTAATGGTAATATTGGATAATTCTACTTATTTCCATATTTCAGCATCTCAATACTCAATTTATGAATTTATCTATTATTCGGCATTAATAGATGCATGTGAAGGTTCTCTTTCTTAAGACAGGAAACTGCATCGTAGGAATTGCCAAGCAAAGAAGATGGATGCTGGAAACTGAAGCTAAAATGCAAATAAGTACCCACCCCGGTAACAGTTTACTGCCTCGGGAACACATTGACGCTGCGGCAGCATCTATGGCTGCGACAGCACCCGAAAAGGCAAATGTCAATATGGTAGGCGATTTGAAGAGAAAAATAAGGTGAACGTTTTAAGACAAGCAACAAAGAAATCGGAGATGGAAAACACACGAAAAGTCAATGTCAAAGACCACGTGGAAAAAGAATCCTAATAGGAATAAACTAGGAAATAAAATAAAGATCTTTTATTTATGTACTTAACTTGTGTTTTACTCCAAGTTGTATTCCTACTTTGAATAGGATTGTTCTAGGCAAGCCTATATAAACCATAGCCTATGTAGAGAGGAGGATATCTTGAAATCAAGTGTTCATAAAAAACCCTAAACTCCTTCATCGTCCCCTAGGGTTTAGGTAAAGGTTGTCGAGTATTTGTGAGAGGATATTGTACTTTGTTTCTTGTTTCAATGCAATAAGAATATCAAAGTTTGCTTATCCTATTGTCATTATTTGTTCTTGTACTCAAGCCCGAGAGGGAAGTTTGTAAGTAATCTATTTATCTAGCATCAAAGGGTGTAGATTCACGAAAGAGATAAGTACGGTGTTGTAGACACTAACTCGGCCTATACTCTTGTGGAGGCACTAGGAGATAGGTTAAAAGTTTCAGCAACTAAAAGAAGTGTTGGATTGGTTGGTGGTTATGTTTGATTTACGCCGAGAGGTATCATCAAGGACTGGTCATCAATAGCACTTTGACTCAGAGATGTGCAGAGTCACTTACGGACACTTTGCAGAACTTTGATACCTCTGCTCAAGAGCTAGAGATTGCCACGGCAGAGGAGTGCCAACGTTGCCGAGGCAGTATCTACAGTACTATCGAAGCAGTATTGTGTAATTGCATTGGACAAGAGCAAGTCAATTGAATCCACAATACGACACAACTGGATCTTGACCCACTTTTCCATCCTTGATTTCTTGATCATTTATCTTTATTGTTTTAATTAGTTTTCTTAGTTATAAGTCAACCCCAATAATTTGTGCCTTTTATTTTATTGCAGAGTGAGAAGAGAAAAGGTAGTATATTAAGTATACCAATCCCTATGGAGACGATACTCGATAAATGCTTATCACTTTATTACTTGACGACGTGTACACTTGCACTCAAATTGCATTTATACCATGCACATCAAGTTTTTGGCGCCGTTGCCAGGGATTGACAACTATATTTTGTTACCTTTATTTTCTCGCATTTAGTTTTATATATAAATAAAAAATTAAAAAAAAAGAAAAATCCTAAACTAATCAGGGTTGTTTTGACCTGGCCAACAGAACAACATTGGTATGAATATCGCCGAGGCAGACAACCGCAGCGTATTCGTAGTAGCTGATCCAAGAATTCTTCAAGACAGGAAAGAGCACGAACAGTTCGTGATTATTTGGAGGAAGACTTAGATGGACTGCTTAAAAAAGACCTATCGAGGCAACCTTTGCCACGGCAGCACTCCCCTTGAGTAGAAATATATCAGAAAGAAACCACATGACGAGGAGACAGCGATAGGGACATCAACTTCTCTTCCATTCAAAAAGGGGAAGATGGTTGCTGTTGGATATGCATTTTAGTACACCCCTGCAGTAACCTAATTTTTTATCTCTCTGTCCCTATTTACTTTTATGCTTTAGGAATCAATTTTTTAGTTTTCAGTTTAGAAATTAGATTTTAAACTTCCTGCAATTTAGTTTTACTGTTTTTAATAATATTCTTTGTTGTATTTAGGAAGGAGACCCAAGAAGGAGAAGTCATGAAGCACATAAAATGACCCTGAAATCAAGCTCACTATCCCACCTAAGAATCGACCAAGGTGGTTGGCCGCCCAAATGCAAGTGACGACGGGTTTGCGTCTTTAGAACTTCATCTCCCCCATTTTATTTCATACTTCTTCATTATTGTTTTCTAGTACAATTTTTTGTTTCTTTCTCCACAAACTCCACACCAACTGATGACCCTTAGGATACAGAAGAGGCCAAATGCAAAATCTAAAAATTGGTTATCTTTTCCTTGTCTCTTAATTTTCATCTTATCTTTAACTGTTGCTTTATGTTCAGATACATGAAGTAAGGACAATGCATCCCACGAGTTTGGGGGAGTATTGATCATATTTTCTACCTTATATCTACCATATATGGATGTTATTTAGATTATTCTACTACTGCATTAATTTCTGTCTTTATAACAATTTCAATCTGATGCAATATTTTTTAGTCTGTTGAATTTTATTGAGATTACCTCGGCAGCAACATACTCTCCTTGTAACCCCTAAATTTAACCTAATTACTTAGATTACAAGTTAGGGTTTACAAACTGAAATCTTGTATTACAAGTTAGGGTTTTTACCAAAAATAAAATAAAATATTCAGATAAATTATTGAATAATTAATAAATTAAAATAATAATGAAAATTAAACATTTACAAAATAAAGTCTAACCCATAATTTTTATAAACAGTAAATGTTCCAAAGCCAATAAAAGTCTGAATATTCTATATATAGAAATATTATTCAAATATAAAAATAACCTGAAATCCGAAACTGAATACATATTATAATTCAGAAACTGAATCAGAAACCTCCAAGTACCGTACCGAGCCTAGGAATGAGATCTGAAACAAAAATCTGAGAGGGTGTAAGCTAGGGAGCCTAGTGTGTCTCTAGAACAGATAACAGAATAACAGAACAGAAATATGCAGAGTATGCATGATATGCACCCATCTCCGAACACCACAGAAGAGTAGGTCCCCAGACCACTCTAACACCATTACACCAACAGAAGGGGTATCTCGACCCGAAGGTGGAGCCACTAAACAGAAGTGATAAATCACTAACTTCCCCGTACACAGATAATATCCCAGATGCCATATTATATGCAGATACAGAATCAGAATGCATGCCTTATAATCTAACAGTAGGCAAGCATGATAGATAACAGAATCAGAAATGATATATTAGAATGATGCATGATCATACGGTTTAACAGGAATCGAATAAACAGATTAACAAAAATTTACAGGATGAAGGGGAGAGAACACACCTGTATCAGAAGACTCAACGACGACCCTAACGTCTACTGGACTCGGCTCTACCATCAGGCTGAGCAGGTGTAGAGTCTACAATTAACATAATTACGTTAGACATCCTACTATGCCACAATACCGAAAAATAAACTAAACAGAATTAATTCGATACTCACGTGAAGGTCCCAAATGTGGATGTATCGGTCCTCATACAGGAGGAGGAGGAGGCAAATGCTCGGGGTCGGAATCCTCGTCACCTGAAGTAAACAGAAACTTGTTCAGAAACCTTTACAGATAATTTCTAGATAACTTATCGAACTTAAAACCCCCAAAAACGACACTTCAGGTTTGAATTTCTAAAAACGGACAACGCCATTAGATTCAGGACATCGAAAAACATAAAGTGGGCCCGAGTCAAAAAAAAGTCAACTGCTAACGTTAGCATTGGTCAACGCTGACGTCAGCAGTGACGTCATCAGTCAACGCTGACGTCAGCAGTGATGTCAGCGATGATGTCAGCAGTGACGTCAGCGATGACATCAATAGTGACGTCAGCAATGACGTCAGCGATGACGTCAGCCGGGTTAGGAAACGGGTCGGAGATTAGGTCGGGTCGGGCGGTCGAGTCGGGTCTGGGGTCGGGTCGGATGGGTCGCGGTTCGGGTCTGGGTCGGTTCGGTCTGCTGGGCCGATTTTCCAGGGGTTGTTTGTTTCCCAGGAAAATCTGAGAATTCACACACCACGCGGATCTTATCTATTCCTGAATCAGATTGCCTCCGGTCAAGGATGTAGGCAAGATAGGCTATACCCCACCTCTTGATTATCTTTTCCGCTTTCATGGCTGATATCAGATTGGACAGATACCCTCTACGCTCACCGATGAGAGTTACCTCTCGTCCATCAAAAGTTCTCAGAATTGCCCTCTTACGCTCACAGTCCAGAGTAACTCGGTGAGGAGATAACCAGTCCATCCCCAGAATCAAGTCGAAGTCCACAAATGGTAATTGCATCAGATTAGCAGAAAAGATTTCCCCGTGAAGCTCAAGGGGACAATCTTTGTAAACTTTGGAAATCTCCATCTAGTGGCCTACAGGGCTAAAAACTGAAACGAAACTACCAGTATCCTCCATTGGAATTTTCAGATACCCCACTACAGAACTAGAGACATATGAATGTGTTGACCCATTATCTAACAATGCGAAGAAAGGAACAATATGTACAGAAAATGTACCAGCAATGACATTTGGCTCATTCCGGTCCTCCTGTCTCCTCGTAGCATATACCATACTATACTGAGATCCTCCTGATCTGGCAGCTCCTCTGAACTGACTGGGTCTGCCTCTACTACCAGTACTATAATCCCTAAAATTAACCTAATTACTTAGATTACAAATTAGGGTTTACAAAATGAAATCTTGTTTCACAAGTTAGGGTTTTTACAAAAATAAAAATAAAATATTCGGATATATTATTAAATAATTAATAAATTTAAATAATAATGAAAATTAAACATTTACAAAATAAAGTCCAACCCATAAATTTCATAAACAGTAATTGTTGCAAAAACCCATAAACATTTAATGTTCGAATTACAGAAATTATTATTCAAATAAAAACAATCCAGAATTTAAAATTGTAAAAACATACTACTAATATGTATCGGAATCAGGATCCTCCAAGTACCGTACCGAGCCTAGGACTGAGATCTGAAACAGAAATCTGAGAGGGTGTAAGCTAGGGAGCCTAGTGTGTCTCTAGAAAAGATAAACGGAATAACAGAACAGAATATGTAGAATAGACAGAGTATGCATGAAATGCACTCGTCTCCGAACACCACAGAAGAGTAGGTCCCCAGACCACTCTAACACCATCACACCAACAGAAGTGGTATCTCGACCCGAAGATGGAGCCACTGAACAGAAGTGATAAATCACTAACTTCCCCGTACACAGATAATACCCCAGATGCCATGTTATATGTAGATACAGAATCAGAATGTATGCCTTATAATCTAACAGGAGGCAAGTATGACAGATAACAGAATCAGAAATGATATATCAGAATGATGCATGATCATACGGTTTAACAAGAATCGAAAAAACAGATTAACAGAATTTACAGGATGAATGGGAGAGAACACACCTGTATCAGAAGACTCAACGACGACCCTGACGTCTACTGGACTCGGCTCTACCACTAGGCTTAGCAGGAGTAGAATCTACAAATAACGGAAATAAGTTAGACTTCCTACTATGCCACATTACCGTAAAATAAACTAAACAGAATTTAACCGTTACTCACGTGAAGGTCCCGAATGTGGATGTATCGGATCTCGTACAGAAGGAGGAGGAGGTAACTGCTCGGGGTCAGAATCCTCGTCAACTGAAGCAAACAGAAACTTGTTCAGAAACTTTTACAGATAATTTCCAAATAACTTATCGAACTTAAAACCCCCCAAAACGATACTTCAGGTTCGAATTTCAAAAAATGGATAGCGTCATTGGATTCAGGACGTCGAAAAACATTAAGTGGGCCCGGTTCAAAAAAAAAGTCAACTGTTGACGTCAGCATTGACCAATGCTGACGTCAGTAGATGACTTCAGCGATGACGTCAACAGTGACGTCAACAATGATGTCAATCGGGTCGGGAAACGGGTTGGAGATCGGGTCGGGTCTAGGTTCGGGTCGGACGGGTCACGGTTTGGGCTTAGGCCGGTTCAGGCTTGGACCAGTTCGGTTGGGCCGATCGATCTGGTTCATCATTGGGACAGTTTCCAGGGTCTGTTTGGATCCCAGGAAAATCTTGGTATTTTTCCAGATTTTCCGGGAAAATCTGGGAAAATCCCAGATTTTCTTGGCTGCCAAACGACGGATTTTCAGAAAAATTTCTCCCTTTTTCGGTTCAATTCAAACAAAATTCGATCCAAAAATATTCTAAATAATTTCCTAAACGTTTCGGCACTAATTCTTTAATTTAAACTCGATTCAAACAACTCTTAAAATATAAAAACTTAAATCAAAACAGAGAGAGGAAAAGGGTTCTCTACTTACCGTATCAAATTGTTGAGACAAGCACAATGAGAGAGAAAGCACACTTGATTCAGACGTGAAATGGTTTTTCACAAACAAGGAACAAATTATAAGGATTTAATCAAATAAATCTATCATTAAAAGAGGATTAATCCCTATTAAAGCATTCGGTTCGGTTTCAGAAGGAGGAAACGTTTCAGACCGAAAATGGTATAATTACCATTCAAGGGCTCGAAATTTTTAAATTCTTACAATTTGGCCCTAAAGTTTTAAAAATCTTCAATTTAGTCCTCAATTTCAGAAATTTTAATCCCCAAAAATTAGGGCTTTGTTTATGTATTTTAACTTTTATCTTGGGAAATTTTGACTCTAATTTTGGGTTGTTACAAGTACCAGATGCGGCGGGTCTACCCTGTCCTCTTCCCCCTGTTGGGGTCTGAACTGAAGCCTGTGATTGGCCCGGAATGTAACCAGACTGTGGTGCCACTGGATAGTCTCTGAGACGGTGATCAAGGGAACCACATCGGAAGTAGGCTCCACTCCGCATGCGACACTCTCCGGGGTGCCATTTCTTACAGAAGGTACACTGAGGTACAACTCGGGTACTAGTGGATCCAGCTCCACTAATAGCAGGGACAGCTGATACTGCAGGTCTAGACCGTGTCGAACTCTGCGGCTCATACTCATCGCGGCCTCTCTTCCAGGACTGAAAACCCTGACTATACTGAGCAGATGAGGCAGACTGTCGCCTGCCTCTATCCTGACCTTGGGATTCCATCTGAACCCTCAGAATCTCATTACGCTCGGCTGTCCTAGCACGTCGAGTGATCATCTTATACTCCGTATCATGATGTGTAGCAACTGCAATCTTCAGTGGTATCTGGAGTCCTTTCAGAAAGTGATTACACTTTTGCTTCTCGGTCGTCACAATACTAGGGGCATATTGTAGTAGTCTCAGAAACTCAATCTCATAGTCCTTGAAAGACATGTCGTTCTGCTGCAGATTCAGGAAGTCCTCCCGGCATTTAGCCAAGTACTTTGGGCCCACATAACGATCCTCAAAACTCTGTCTGAAAAACTCTCAGTTGATCCTTTCGGAAGCAGTAACCTTTTCTTCTGCCTTCCCCCAGTTCAGGGCCTCTCCCTGTAGCAAGGGTATAGTTGCCCTCAAATTTTTGTAAGAGGGGTATTCCATCTCGACAAACAGACACTGAAGTTTCTTCAACTAGTACTCTGCATCGGCTGGGTCAGTACCGGTGTTGCCGTACAGAGTCAAAACAGAAATCCGGATTTTTAAATAATTTTGACAAAACATTTTCAGATCAAAAATCATTTCGGACTTCACAGTCCGTTTGTTGAACCGGGCTCTGATACCACTAAATGTAACCCCTAAACTTAACCTAATTACTTAGATTACAAGTTAGGGTTTACAAACTAAAATCTTGTATTGCAAGTTAGGGTTTTTACCAAAAATAAAACAAAATATTCGGATAAATTATTGAATATTTAATTAATTAAAGTAATAATGAAAATTAAACATTTACAAAATAAAGTCCAACTCATAATTTTTATAAACAGTAAATGTTCCAAAGCCAATAAAACTTTGAATATTCTATATACAGAAATATTATTCAAATATAAAAATAATCTGAAATCCGAAACTGAATACATACTATAAATCAGAAACTGAATCAGAAACCTCCAAGTACCGCACCGAGCCTAGGACTGAGATCTGAAACAAAAATCTGAAAGGGTGTAAGGTAGGGAGCCTAGCGTGTCTATAGAACAGATAACGGAATAACAGAATAGAAATATGCAAAGTATGCATGATATGCACCCATCTCCGAACACCACAGAAGAGTAGGTCCCCAGACCACTCTAACACCATCACACCAACAAAAGTGGTATCTCGACCCAAAGGTGGAGCCACTGAACAGAAGTGATAAATCACTAACTTCCCCGTACACAGATAATATCCCAGATGCCATGTTATATGCAGATACAGAATCAGAATGCATGCCTTATAATCTAACAGGAGGCAAGCATGACAGATAACAGAATCAAAAATGATATATCAGAATGATGCATGATCATACGGTTTAACAGGAATCAAAAATGATATATCGGTCCTCGTACAGGAGGAGGAGGAGGCAAATACTCGGGGTCGGAATCCTCGTCACCTGAAGCAAACAGAAACTTGTTAAGAAACCTTTACAGATAATTTCTAAATAACTTATCAAACTTAAAACCCCCAAAAACGACACTTTGGGTTTGAATTTCAAAAAACGGACAACGCCATTGGATTCAGGACGTCGAAAAACATGAAGTGGGCCCAGGTCAAAAAAAAGTCAATTATTGATGTCAGCATTGGTCAACGCTGACGTCAGCAATGACGTTATCTATCAACGCTGATATTAGCAGATGACGTTAGCAGTGATGTCAGTGATGACATCAGCGATAACGTCAGTAGTGACGTCAGCGATGACGTCAGCCAGGTAGGGAAACGGGTCGGAGATCGTGTCGGGTCGGGTCTGGGTTCGGGTCGGACGGGTCGCGATTCGGGTCTAGACCGGTCGGTCTAGGCCATTTTTCCAGGGGCTGTTTATTTCCCAAGAAAATCTGCAAATTTCCTAGATTTTCTAGGAAAATCTGGAAAATTTCCATATTTTCTCGGGTAACAAACACTCTAAATTCGAACAAAAATCCCTTATTTGACTCGATATGAACCTATATTCGATCTAAAATATATCCTAAACAAACCCTTAACTGTTTCGCACCAAAACAACTCTTAAATGGATCAAACAACTCTTAATATAAACACATTTGAATCAAAACAGAGAGGAAACAAAAGTTCTCAACTTACCGTACCAATTGTTGAAGAAAAGCACCAAGAGAGAGAGAGCACAATACTTTTGAATGAGAAACAGATTTGAAACGAAATCAAGGAATTTTTATAACAAATCAGACATTAATGGAGGATTTAATCTCCCCATTAAAACACCCGTTTTCGGTTTCAGAAGGAGGAAGGGGAAAAACGTTTCAAACAAAGAAAAGGGAAAATTACTCCACAAGGGTTTAGGGTTTTTAAACTTTTACACTTAGACCCTCAAGGTTCCAGAATTTGTAATTTGGTCCCGAAATTAAATTTAAAATTTCCCAAAATCTAGGGTTTCGATTAGGGATTTTGACTCACATTGGGGATTTTGACTTTTTTTAAAAAAAAATTGGGTTCTGACACTCCTGTCATCGCAGCAGTATGCACCATTCACCAGACTTGAATTCGGAAAGGTCTCATAGGATTAGTACTTAGGATTAGACTATGAGCCTGAAATCACATAAACACTGTTAGTCTTAGTTGATTTTAAAAAGTTCTTTTCTTTGAAAAGCAATAAGGACTTAGGCTTAGATTTTATACTAGAGGTGCCTATCACTGGCTCTAGTTTAGTCCATAGAGGTACCCATGACCGGCTCTAGGACTTAGGTTTCTCCCACTTACTAGAGGTGCCTATCACCGACTCTAGTAAGAAAAGATAAAACACTTGAGGTGCCCGAAACTAGCTCAAGCAATGTAAATTTATAACAATATAGATTTATATACCACTGTTGGGAAAAGAAAAAAAAGAAAAAAAAATTCTTAGTCGGAAGTCTTGAGCTAAAAAAAGGATTAGAACTTAGAAAATCATCTTTGACACAGCTACGCACACACTCACCAAGACTCATAGTCCAGTTCTGAGGAATTTTTGAGAACCAAGAAGAGGCCAAGTCAAGAAAGGAATTATGTCGCGGCAGGCAGAACGGTATATTATTTTAAAATTCTTTACTTAAATTTATCTTTGCATTGCTTGAGGACAAGCAATTGTTCGAGTTTGGGGGTGTGATGAGTTCCTAAAAGTCCTCATCTTTTACATCATTTTCACACTCGATTATTTTTTTAATGTTTTCCATTGCTTGAGGACAAGCAATAGTTCGAGTTTGGAGGTATTTGATAAGTGATTAAAAGTTTCAGTAGCTAAAAGAAGTGTTGGATTGGTTGGTGGTTATCTTTGATTTACGCCGAGAGGTATCATCAAGGACAGATCATCAATAGCACTTTGACTCAGAGATGAGCGAAGTCACTTACGAACACTTTGTTGAACTTTGATACCTCTGCCCAAGAGCAAGAGATTGCCGCAGCAGAGGAGTGCCAACATTGCCGAGGTAGTATCTGCAGTACTGTCGAAGTAGTATTGTGTAATTGCATTAGACAAGAGCAAGTCAATTGAATCCACAATACGAAACAAATGGATCCTGACCCACTTTTCCATCCTTGATTTCTTGATCATTTATCTTTATTGTTTTAATTAGTTTTCTTAGTTATAATTCAACTCCAATAATTTGTGTCTTTTATTTTATTACAGTGTGAGAAGAGAAAAGGTAGTATATTAAGTTTATCAATCCCTGTGAAGACGATACTCGATAAATGCTTATCACTTTATTACTTGATGATGTGTACACTTGTACTCAAATTGCGCTTATATAACGCACATCAATGTTCAACTTATAATTTATTTTTTAAAACCAACCGGCAACAATGTATATAATATTTAAAATCTAAACACATTTTTTTACTTTTATAAATTTCACATGCAAGATAACCTTATAACATGACCAAAACAGTAGTGTATATCACATAATATTCAATTCCTTTCGTCAAGCAACTCACGGACATGTTCACATTTACATATAACTAATTTCATAGCCGAACAACAAGAATTCACCGTGCTTACAAACAATCACGTATACATAGTAGATTATCTAAGCCTATCAAAATTTAATGATGCTTGCAAACACCGTGCTTGACAAACAAAACGCTAGGTTACTTATAGCAAACACCGTGTATCATATACAATAATATAGCATTGTCAAACAGTCATCGTGCATATACACATATATCAACATACTAAGCAAACACCGTGCAACACAATATATTACAATCAAAAAACAACATACCCCAAAGATTCATAAACCTAAGCTCTGATACCAAGAAATGTAACCCCTTTGACCCGGTCTAGATGTCACCCAACTCGAACGAGCTATACGGGGAATATCAAGGCTAATTCGAGGACTGTCTTGATAAAAGACCCTAAAATGTTTTCTTTTATCTTATCTAAATGTTTTAATTAGATCCTACATGTTCATGCAAGGACTGAGTTCATTTACAGCGGAAAGAGATGTGAAGCGAGTCCTAATTTAACCGAATAAGTTTAGGCTCTCTGGATGCATACAAGACCTATAGGCGTAATCCACACTTCGAACATCATCCCTAGATGTAAAGTCACCTAATTCTATACGTAAAACGCATAATTTATAAGTATATTTCAATAGTAACAAACATGGTATATCATATTTTAAAATTAACTTATAATGGATCTCAAAATACCTCATTAACATAAATGTTTATCGGTTATAGTAATCAAGTCAAAATAACCAAAAACACATAGGTTCACTAAGCCATATCTTAAGCAATAAGAATGTTCATAAACATCAAATATATATATAAGTATACGACTACAATAAGTCTTATCATCATTGACGCCTGTAAAAAAAGCGTAACTAAATACAAGTGTACACGTCAAGTAATATAATGCTAAGTATTTATCGAATATCGTTCTCCACAGGGACTGGTGTACTTAATATGTCTCCTTCTACTTCCTTGCTCCTAAAGTTAATAAAATAAAAACATAAATAAAAAGATTTATTGAATAACTAAAGAACAAAAACTTAAATAAAAGGTTGAGAACGAATAGAGAGAATGTGTAAGAGCCAGTTGTGTCATATAGTGGATTCGATTGATCTGTTCTTGTTCAATATAATGGCACTGCACTACCTCGGTAGTACTGCAGATACTGTCTCGACAGCGACAATATTCTCTACCGCGACAATCTCTTGCTCTTGGGCAGATTTACCGAAGTTTGGCAAAGTGTCCTTGAATGATTCCGTTTATCTCTAAGTCGAAATACTGTTGATGACCAGTCCTTGATGATACCTCTCAGCGTGAATCAATTATAATCACTAACCAATCCCACACTTCTTTTAGCCGCTGAAACTCTTAACCTATCTTTAGGCCGAGTTAGTACCTACAACACTGCACTTACCCTTTTCGTGAATTTAACTCTCTCGATATTAGATAAGTGAATTACTTACAAGCTCCTCTCTCGAGTTTGAATGCAAGAACAAAGAATGGCAATAGGATAAGCAAATTTTGATATTCTTATTGTATTAAAACAAAAAAACAAATACTATCTTCTCACACTAATATTCAACAACCTTAAACTAACCCTAAGAAAGCTTAGAATATATTATAGTGAAAAACACAATTCTTAGGGTAAAGCTTTCTCTCTAATTCGACTCTCTCTATACATTGGACGGCTTATGTATTTATAATCTAGACCTAGGGTGACTTTTTCTGAGTAAAATATATCTTGGAGTAAGAAACAAGTAATAAAAATATAATATTTCCAAGTTTAATTCTATCTAAAAGACTATTCCCATATGGTCTTTGACTTGATCTATTCACGTGCTAATCTGCTTTAATCCAAACGCTTCAAGTCTAGATATTCTCAGCTCATTTTTCTCTTTCAATCGCCCAACATCAGTATTGGAACTTCTGCTTTCGCGACATTGCTTCTGCCTTCGGCAATTCTATTGCCTCAGCATAGGTTCTACCTTCGGCACTACTGCTTCCTTAGTAGGTAATTCCTACAACTACACAAAAATATGTCATAAAGCCTTCTTTTCTCACAAATATCATCTTTATATGCTGTGACAGCAACATATCAATTATTGAACAGTAAGTATATGTATCAGTTCAAATTAGTGTGTAATGAGTATATATTGTTTAGGAAAAGAATAGTAAATAATATCCTTTTTAAACACTCATCAAATACCCCCAAACTCGAACTATTGTTTGTCCTCAAGTAGTGCAAAATATCAAATTACTGAACCTTATTCTCCCTTGGTCTTATTTTTCCATCTATTCTCCCCACCATAACTATGTTTATCTTTCAGTCCTAGCCTTTAATTTACTCAAGGAGTTCTACTCGGAAACAAACTATAAGATTACGTGAGTGTGTAGATTTTATGGACAATGTTGATTAAAGGCTTTCTTAGATAAACTCTAAGTTCAAGACAAGTAGACTTGGAATGGTTGTTTCTCTTCTAAAAGATGTCAATCTCTTGAGCCTGTTTTGGGCACCTCAAGAGTTGTGCTTTCTTTTAAGATCCATTCTATTTTTCTTTCTTTTCCTTAGTCATACTAGAGCCGATTTTGGACACCTCTAGCATGAAGAAGAGTAATTTCCTAGAGCCAGTGATAGGCACCTCTAGTTATATTCCTTAGAATCTAAGTCTTTATCACCTAAGTTTATTAAAAGAACTCCTAAATCAAACAAGTCCCGAAAGTGTTTGTTGATTCTAACCTTATAGTAAGCTTCTAAGTTCTATTCCTCAAGTATTCCAAGGTTATTTCTTCAAAACAGAACCTAGTCATGGTAAGGACAAAGATTTCTAAAGCCATTAAAGAATAAACTAAGGCAAATTTGATGTAAGGCAATGCAAAAGTAAAAACACTTATTTCAAGTAAAGGCAGGTATATAATTTTTTTTTGAATTAAGGTATCAAATTACTTCCTTTTTTGGTATTGCCGCGCGGCAGTGAGCTGCCCTTGACAGTGCACTCATATACCCCAAACTCAAACTGAGCATTATCCTCAATGCTCAAATTTCACAGCAAGTAAAGAAAATAAATAAAAAGAAACAAGGCAGTAATTTATTCTGATTCTGAAAAGCTCTTGGAAACAGCTGCCCTTGTAGGTTTTCCTGCCGATGCTTTTATTCTGGACCCTTATCTTGGTGAGTGTTGTATTTTTGCCTGTCGAGGTGGCTGCACTCTTTTGGGTGTTGGCTTCAGTTTTGGGATAGTAACTTCCTCGCCTTCTTCTTCGTCACTAAGTACTTCTGTCTACATCATGTACGTTCCTCCTTCTACCTTGGCATATGAGACTCCTTGCTGAGCATGTGGTGAGTTATGATGGACATACTCATCAATCTCCCTGGATAGACTGTCCCTAGAGAGGTTGGCCATTGGGATGGGGCGGTTTGGTGGAGACTTGTAAATAACTCTCCTTTTAGATGGTCGCCTGCTGGTGGATGATGCTGCGGCTGTGTCTGCTGGTCTAGATGGTCCGACAATGTAGAATTGTTGTTGTGGCCTTGTAGTGAAGAATGGTCTTGGCCCTAGGGCAGGGGTAGTTTCTGTGTAGGGTGCGACAGTGACAAATATGTTTGTTGGGAATTCTGGAAATTGTATTCATTGAGAGGAGAAATTTTGTGTCATCATGTGTGCGAGAGTATTGTTGAAGTCTCTCTGATACTCTATATATCGTTGCTGTTGGAGGTCCATGTCTGTCATCCTATGTAGAATCTCCTGGTATAGATTTGTTTCGGCAGAGGCTTCGGAAGTGCCTGACATGTCTGTTGTGTACTACCCTCCAGTAGTGTAGTCAACAGTGAACTGTTGGGGTATTGCCTGCACTAGTTCTGCTTGCATTATCTGTATCACTCTATGGCAGAATTCTCTGGTCCAGCCTTGCCGTTGATTTGTGTATTTATCTGTTTCTTCTATTGGAACACATGAAGTAATGCACAAGGCAGAGATTAAACAAGGGAAACATAAAGGACCTCGTTCTTTCTTACCGCAATCATAAATTTCTTGAAGAATGATCTCTCCAACATCTATGGTCTTCTTGTTGATGATTGACTGGATGAGCACCAATCTTCTTCTATCAACTGTGTTATTGTGAGATGTAGGCATGAGGCATCGCTTGACAAATGTGCACCAAATCTTGGCTTCGGGCTTGAGGCTGAGCCTTGTTACACAACCCTTATGGGCACCGGTTTCCCATGGAGTGTTATCGTAACAGAGGTCATCCTTGATTAGCTCGTAGTCTTGGTTGGTGATCCCGTCCATGAATTCATCATGTCAATTGCTGATGGGAATGATTTTATAAAAGTCATTAATTACTTCTACGTCAAGACGGACAAGCTTTCCTCCGCAATGGAGAAATAGGTTGCCCTCGCTCGATAGATGTGCGTAAAATTCTCGCACTATTGTTGCATTAGCCGGACGTGGTTGCGTGTAGAAGACTTCCCATTCTTGGTATGTAATTTTGTTCATGAAGTAGCTATCGATGCCAAAATTCTCCTCTTTTCTGATTTGAAATCCTTGCTCCTCCTATAACTATCGAGCAACAAATGATCTGTTGAATCGTTTAGCAACAGTCGTAGGATAGAAGCGGTTGTATGTAGCCATGGATGATTCTTGAATATTTGGCATGTTGATGAGAGATTCTTTGAAAATTGATCTGAAAGATGCAAGAATGTAGGTAAGATTGCAGAGAGTATTGTAAGGAAGATTTGGCAAGATTAACAAAGAATGCAAATTAAAAGTTTCAACAAGGAAGTTGTTTATATAGGCCTCGGCAGATATAGCTGTTTGAATTTTAGTCATTTGGCTTTTCTGCCATTTCAAATATTAACTGCCTACTGGCATTAACTATCGTGGCAGAAAATTCGACAGATAACCGTTACACTGTTTCTTCCTGTCGGAACTGCTACGGCTCTGACACTATGTACTGCCGCGGTAGCGGACTTCCTGCTGTGCACTGTTTCTATGTTATTCTTGCTTTATTATCTTAAAAAAATTAAATAAATGAGATAAGAATAATTCAAAAATAATTATTGATATACTTAAGTAAATAAAAACAAAATTTTAAAATTATTAACCTAAATTAATTCTAATATAATAATATAAAGAGTAGGGAAGAAATTAAGTTATTGGGGGAGTACATGAAAATGCATCTCCCAATTTGTCCCTCTCTTTATGGCCAAGATGATGTTTTTGTGATTGCTGGCCATTCTTATCAAGTTCTTCTTTGTGTGCAGCCTTTGTTGTGGATTTAATTTTTTTCCTAACATTCTGTCGAGTATACTACCAAGGCAGGATATTTTGGTGTTTGTGGCATAGATAGCTTTGCACTCTTCTGGATCCTCAGAATTGTTTAGATTGTGGAAGACATTATGTTTGACTTGTTGGTCATTATCCCTCATAGTTAACTCTCCATTTTCCACATCAATTAAGGTGCCTCCAGTAGAAAGGAAAGGTTTGCCCAGGATGATCGGTGCTTTTTCATCTACTTCATAATCAAGGACAAGAAAGTCAGCTAAAAAAATAAATTTATCGACTCTTATTAGTATGTCCTCGATTTTTCATTCGGGGTGCATTGTTGGAGGAGTATTGTTGTTGGTTTTGCCCTTCCTATGTTGAGCTTTAGGAAAACTGATTTGGCCATTAGGTTGATGCTTGCTCCAAGGTCACACAGGGCCTTTCCTTCATAGTTATTCCCAATCGCACAAGGTATGGTGAAATAGCCAGGGTCCTTCAATTTGGGTGGCATACGATTATGTAACATTGTCATGCACCATTCAGTTGCTGCCACTGTCTCAATCTCACCTAGCCTCTTCCTTTTAGACACAATGTCCTTCAAGAATTTAGCATAGTTGGGTATCTGTTCAATTGCCTCAACAAGTGGCAAGTTGATGTGAACTTGTTTCAGAATATCAAGAAATTTCTTGAATTGATGATCTTGTTTCTGTTTGTTCAGCCTTTGTGGGAAAGGTGGTGGTGGTTTCATCTCATCCAGGGTTTCATTAGATCGAAATTTAATACCTGGGACCACTGTTTGTCTTGCTCTCTCGGCAGGATGTGCAAGTACTGCCGAGTTTTCTACTGGGGCATCGTCTTTATGCTCATTCTGTTTAGCATCCAAGTCCTCCTTATCTGTATCTTCTTATATTGTTTGGGGAGCTTTGGTTACTGAATTGTCCATTGTTTCTTTTAGTTGTAGGCCATTTCTTTTTGTGATTGCCTTGCATTATTCATGGACCATTCTCTTAGCAACTTCAGTATTGCTAGGTAATCCCCCTTGTGGTCTTATATTTTGTCTTATAGCGAATTGACCAATTTGGGTTTCTAATGATTTTAGTGTAGCATCTTGGTTTTGTAGCCTCATCTTTGTTCTTTTCATGAAGTCATCAATCCTCTTCATGAAGCTACTGTTCTCGGTCATATATGATTCAGTTTTCATAATTAAAGCCTTGAGAGTATTCTCCAGTGAATTCATAGGCTGTTGCAGCTGATGCATGCTGCTGCGTCAGTGACTGCTGCATCTGCTGCTGCGGTAGTGGCTGATAGTTGGAGGTCTGGTTGGTGGGGTTTAAGGCATTGTTTGGGTTGCTCCATGAAAAGTTTGGATGTCTTTTCCAAGCCGAATTGTATGTATTTGACATCATGTTGTTATTCTAGTTATAATTTCCTACAAAAAATCCAGTTTCCACGTCTTGCATATACCTAGAAGAATTTATAGCCTTCACTTCTTGAGTATTCTATTTTACTTGCATGTTCTGAACCATTTTTGTTAATGATGCCAACTGTGCTGCCAACGAATTATTGGTTTCTAACTCATTTACTTTGGCGTGGTGTCTTAATCCTCCTCTCCTAGAAGTAGGAAAATGGAAATTATTTATTGCGAGTTTGTTCAAAATCTCTATAGCTTCTTTCGGGGCCTTGTCAAGGAGTGTGCCATTTGTTGAGGCATCCAACATCATTCTAGTTGGGGCATTGGTGGCATTATAGAACATGGTTACTTGCATCCATAATGGGAATCCATGTAGTGGACATCTGTTCAGTAACTCTCTGTAGCGTTCCCAAGCCTCGTACATAGGTTCGTCATCAACCTGTCTAAATGAAGTGATTTCTTTACGGAGTCTATCATATAAATTTGTAGGGTTAGATCTCGTAATGAATTCTCGGCAGAGTTCACTCCAAGATCCAATTGATCCTGCCAGAATACTGTTTAACCAGGTTTGGGCCCTATCCCTCAATGAATAGGGGAAGAGTTTCAGCCTCAAAATATATTTATGTACTCCTTAGATTTTGAAAGAATTGCATACTTCCATGAAGGATTTGAGATGTTGCCTGGCATCTTCTGTTGTAGTCCCACTGAATTGTCCAATAGTATTGAGCATATTGAACATTACTGGTTTAATTTCAAAGTAGGTTGCCTCAATCTCTGGTGTAACAACTCTAGGGTTTATTCCATTTAAATCTTCTACCAGAAAGTCTCTGACAGTTAGCTGCCGTGGCAGTGGTTACGGCACAGATTGCTGTTGATGGCCTCCAATACCTTCATGTAGGTTCCGATTTCCTGGGTTCACTGCCATGGCTCCTTGGATCTGTCTTCTCAGTCTTTGGTAAGTCCTTTCGATTTCTGGGTCGATATCACGTAAGGGAGTGCTAGGGTTAGCCCTGGTCATACACCAAAGATAAAATAGATTAAATTTTTATTTATAGTTTTTTTATAACTTAAAAGCAAGAAAATTAAAGAAAACAAAATTTAGTTGCTAGTCCCCGACAACGGCGAAAACTTAACTCGTGTAAAAAAAGCGTAATTAAGTGCAAGTGTAACATCAAGTAATATAATGATAAGTATTTATCGAATATCGTTCTCCACAAGGACTGGTGTACTTAATATGTCTCCTTCTACTTCCTTGCTCCTGAAGTTATTAAAATAAAAACACAAGTAAAAAGATTTGTTTAAATAAAAGGTTGAGAACGAATAGAAAGAGTGGGTAGGATTCAGTTGTGTCATATAGTGGATTCGATTGATCTGTTCTTCTTCAATATAATGGAACTACACTTCCTCGGCAGTACTGCAGATACTGTCTCGGCAGCGACAATGTTCTCTGCCGCGGCAATCACTTGCTCTTGGGCAGATTTACCAAAGTTCGGAAAAGTGTCATTGAATGATTCCGCTTATCTCTAAGTCGAAATACTGTTGATGACCAGTCCTTGATGATACCTCTCGGCGTGAATCAATTATAATCACCAACCAATCCTACACTTCTTTTAGCCGCTGAAACTTTTAACCTATCTTTAGGCCGAGTTAGTGTCTATAACACCGTACTTACCCCTTTCGTAAATCTAACTCTCTCGATATTAGATAAATGAATTACTTACAAGCTCCTCCCTTGAGTTTTAATGCAAGAATAAAAAATAACAATAGGATAAGCAAACTTTGATATTCTTATTATATTGAAACAAAGAATCAAATACAATCTTCTCACACTAATATTCAACAACCTTCACCTAACCCTAAGAAAGCTTAGAATATATTATAGTGAAGAACACAATTCTTAGGCTAAAGCTTTCTCTCTAATTCGTCTCTCTCTATACATTGGACGGCTAATGTATTTATAGTCTAAACCTAAGGTGACTTTTCCTAAGTAGAATATAACTTGGAGTAGGAAACAAGTAATAAAAATATAATATTTTCAAGTTTAATTCTATCTAGAAGACTATTCTCACGTGGTCTTTGACTTGATCTTTTCACATGCTAATCTGCTCCAATCCAAACGCTTTAAGTCTAGGCATTCTCAGCTCATTTTTCTCTTTCAATCGCCCAGCATCAGTATTGGAACTTCTGCTGCCGCGACATTGCTTCTACCTTCGGCACTGTTGCTGCCTCGGTATTGGTTCTGCCTTCGGCACTGCTGCTTTCTCGGCAGGTAATTCCTGCCACTACACAAAAACATGCCATAAAGCCTTCTTTTCTCACAAATATCATCTTTATATGCTGTGGCAGCAAAATATCAATTATTTAACAATAAGTATATGTATCAGTTCAAATTAGTGGGTAATGAGTACATATTGTTTAGGAAAAGAATAGTAAATAATAGCCATTTAAACACTCATCAATCATATCGATAATAT
This sequence comes from Abelmoschus esculentus, assembly GCA_035048815.1. Classification (NCBI taxonomy): domain Eukaryota; kingdom Viridiplantae; phylum Streptophyta; class Magnoliopsida; order Malvales; family Malvaceae; genus Abelmoschus; species Abelmoschus esculentus. Next base: position 18,634,138 of record JAUCBN010000003.1, read on the forward strand.
TAACATGGTAACCCATCCCCATTGCTCTCTGATAAGTGCTCAACTCACTATCACTTTCTAGATTTTTCATGGGCATTAATCATCAATTCTACACCTACTTGAACCAATGTATATACTTAATATGATATATTTAGAGATTTTGCTTTTAAAGATAATATTTACAGAAAAGGCATACTTTACTGCATTTTTATATCTATGCAGAGAGAAGTATTGCCGCGACAGCAAACTAAGGCCGGGGAAGGACCTGTTGCCGAGGCAGCAGAGGACAAGTAGCAATGTGGTAGGCAAGCTGAGGAGAAAAATGAGGGAAACGTTGCTGGACAAGAAGCCCAAGGATTGGAGCTGGATAAGCACGAGGAAAGCCCAAAGACATGACCATGCGAGAAAACCTTCTAGAAGGAATAAACTTAGAAATATTTTATTTATGTACATGGCTTGTTCCCTACTTCAAGTTGTACTCTACTTAAGAAAGGTTTGCCCTAGGCCAAGCCTATATAAGACCTAGCCGTCCAAAGAGCAAGAGGCACTAGATTTTAGAGACAATTCGAATTATAGAGAGCTTAGATTACATCATTATTTTTTCTTTTCTTTATGTTCTAAGTTTGTTTAGGCTTAGGTGATGGTTGTAAAGTATTAGTGTGAGGAAGTCAACCTTGTTTCTTGTTTTCAATGCAATAAAATATCGAAGTTTGTTTATTCTTTGCCATTCCTTGTTCCTGCATTCAAGCTCGAGAGAGAAGTTTGTGAGTGTTCCATTTATCTAATATCGAGAGATTTAGATTCACGAAAGGGATAAGTACGTTGTTTCAATCTAGAAACACTAACTCGACCTAAAAATAGGTTAAGAGTTTCAACGGCTAAAAGAAGTATGGGATTGGTTGGTGATTATAATTTATTCACACCGAGAGGTCATCAAGGACTGGTCATCAACAATGCTTCTACTTAGAGATAAGCGGAGTCATTAAAGGATACTTTGCCAAACTTTGGTAAAGTCTACCCAAGAGTAAGAGATTGCCGAGGTAGAGAATATTATCGTTGCCGAGACAGTATCTACAGTACTGCCGAGGCAGTGCAATACAATTGTATTGGACAGAAGCAGATCAATCAAATCCACAATACAACGTAACTGGATCCTGGTCGCTTTCCATCTTGGATTTCTTGATCATTTATCTTTATTGCTTTAATTAGTTTCTTAGTTATAATTCAAACCCAATAATCTGTGTCTTTTATTTTATTACAGAGCGAGAAGAGTAAAGGTTTCATATTAAGTACACTAATCCCTGTGGAGACGATACTTGATAATGCTTATCACTTTATTACTTGACGATGTGTACACTTACACTCCAATTGTGCATTTTTTACACGCATCATTTGGCTATATGAATTCTTTCAATGAACTTAGGTGATAAAGACTTAGATCTTTGGGAAAGTGACTAGAGGTGCCTAATGCGTGTCAAATATGTGCAATTAGTGCAAGTGAACACGTCGCAAGTAATAATCTCTTCCCTTGAAGGATGGACCTAAAGCCAATGGCCAACACTTGAAGGATGGACCTAAAGCCAATGGCCAACATGCACTCTACTAGTGATATAATCTCTTCCATTATCTTTTTAGTATTATATTAGGATTAGTTTAGTTTAGTTTTACTTTCTATAATTATTTTTGTCTTTAAGTAAATTTCTTGTTTTTGTTTAAATTTTTTTAGGACAATGAGCAAGAATAAAGGAGAAATAGTTCACAGTAGAAATACTGTCGAGGCAGAAAAACAGTGTCAGAGCCACCGCAGTCCCAACGGGTAGAGCAATGTAACAACTAGTTTGTCGAGATTCTCGCCGTGGTAGTAAATGCAACGATAGTAAAAGTTAAACGGCTATAAAACGACTAGTGGTTTGAACGGCTAACTACCGAGGCCTATATAAGCAATCTCTCCCTCATGAACTATTCACTCTTACATTCTTGTTTTCTTTAGAATATTTACTAATCTTGCTCTCACAATACTCTCTGCCTACTTACAAACCTTCTTGCAAATTTCAGAAACTCTTCAAGAAAATCTCCAAGAAACCTCAACTCTCAAACTACTTACTCATGGTCACCTACAGACGCTTTTCCCCAGCAACTGTTGCAGACCATTTCAACAGATCTTTCATTGCTCGACAATTATGGGAGGAACAAGGGTTTCAGCATTCCGAGAAAGAAAATTTCGGCATCAAACACTACTTGTTCAACAAGATAAAATATAAAGATTAGGAGATCTTCTGCCTCCATCTGATCCAGGCTAACGCCACCATCGTGCAGGAATTCTATACGCACGTACCAAGCAAGGACTCTCTCTTTGTCTACTGCCGAGGCAGGCCTGTCAAGCTTGATGCCGAGACAATCAACGATTTTTATGGCCTTGTACATATACATGATGTCCATGACGAATTCATGGAGGATGTCACCGCTGAAGATTACAAGCTGATTAAGGACGACCTTTGCTACGACAATACCCCTTAGGAATCTAGTGCCCATAGAGGATCCGTTACAAGGCAGAACCTTAAACCCGAGGCCAAGCTTTGGAACACCTTTGTTAAAAGACGCCTCATCCCAACCTCCCATAACAGTACGGTAGACCAAAGGAGATTGGTGCTCATCCAATCAATCATCAACAAAAGGAGTATCAATGTTGGAGAAATTGTTTTACGAGAAATTTATGAATGCGGTAAGAAGGATAAAGGCCCTTTATATTTCCCTTATTTAATTACTGGTATTTATAATGTTGCAGGTGTACCCACTGTCAAAACATATGAATTCATAGCCCATAGAAGAGGATGGACCAGAGTCTTTAGCCACAAGATCATGCAGATCATGCAAGCAGAACTAGTCCAGGAAACTTCGCAGTAGTTTACTGTTGACACTACTGCTGGGGCCAAATACACGACAGATATGCCTAACACTCCCCACACCACTGCCGCAGCAGAATGGTACTAAGAAATACTACAAAGGATGACAGCTATAGATCTTAGGTAGAAGAGATACATGGAGTATCAAAGAGACTTCAACAACACACTTGCTCAAATGATGCTCCACATCTTTCTAGACCAAGGGGTGCAGTTTTCAGAGTTCCCCACCAATATGTTCGTAACAACTACACCCTACACCGAGACAACACCAGCTCTAGGAGGACCGAGACTTTTTCCTTATAGGCCCTCAGTAATAGTTTCACGCTGTTGGACCATCTAGGGCAACAGATTCTGCCACGGCATCATCTTCCAATAGAAGACCTTCAAAGTGGAGGGCAATCTTCAGCACTAACCTAGATCCCCATCATCATGGGTAGTCTATCAGCTGAGATGCCTATATACATCAAAGCTCAGACGTTGCCGGGCCGACAATTCACCATGCTTGGGCAGATCTAGGAAATGATGGGGGAACGGATGTAATGGAGACAGAAGATGAAGGAGAAGAAGAGATGAACGCTCTCATGCAATGAACAACACCTACAAGAGTCCAGCCACCAAGATAAGCAAAGACTCAGCCATCGCCATCGCCATCACAAAGGATGTAGCAATCAATAACAAAATCCATAAAATTAATTGTGGAGGACAGCTCTTCAGAGTCCTTAGAATTTTTATGTAGTTTTTATAATTGCTTGTTTCCTTTATTTTGTTTCCTACTGTTTACCCCTAATGTAAGCATTGAGTATAAAGCTTGGTTCGAGTTTAGGGGTGTAGAGCCACTACCGAGGCAATCCATTGCCGAGGCCTTGCCATGAAAAGGGGGTATTTAAGTGATAATTTTTTTATTTTATGTCCACCACTTTACTTGAAATTGTTGCCCATACTCTTGCACTGCCCATCATCAGTATTGTCTTAGTTTATTTTTTTAAGGCAATAGAAATATTTCTCTTTACCATAGTTAGGTTCTATTTTAAAGGTTTAATTCTATGATACTTAAGGAGAAAAACTTAGAATCTTACTATAAGGTTGATCTTAAAACACTTTGGGACTTGTTTGGTGATAAGTGCTCAAAAATCCTATTTTCATACCATTCACCCACTCGATTATTGCTAGTAAAGAACAGATTTAATGACAATAACTGATATTTCTGTTCATTTTCTGTATTTCAGCATCCGAACACTCAATACATAAATTTATCTATTATTTGGCATAAAACAGATGTATTTGATGGTTTTCTTTCTTAAGACAGGAAACTGCATCATAAGAATTGCCAAGTAAAGAACATGGATGCTGGAAACTGAAGCTGAAATGCATATAATAAGTACCTGCCTGGACAACACATTGATTCCTCGACAACATATTGATGCCGCAGCAACACCCGAAAAGGCAAATGTTAATATGGTAGGCGATTTGAAGAGAAAAATAAGGTCAACGTTTTAAGATAAGCGGCAAAGAAGTCAGAGCAGGAAAACACACAAAAAGTCAATGTCAAAGGCCACATGGGAAAAGAATCCTTATAGGAATAAACTTTGAAATATTTTATTTATGGAAATTATTGTAATCCTACTTTAAGTAGTATTTCTACTTAGAAAAGGTTTGCCCTAGACCAAGCCTATAGAAACCATAACCTATGTAGAGAGGAGGATATCTTGAAATCAAGTGTTCATAGAAAACCCTAAATTCCTCCATCGTCCCCTAGGGTTCAGGTGAAGGTTGTTGAGTATTTGTGAGAGGAGATTGTATTTTGTTTCTTGTTCCTAATGCAATAAAATACCGAAGTTTGCTTATTCATTATCATTCCTTGTTCTTACATTCAAGCTCGAGAAAGAAGTTTGTGAGTAATCCATTTATCTAATATCGAGAGAGTTAGATTCACGAAAGGGATAAGTACAGTGTTTTAATCGGGAACACTAACTCGGCCTAGAGATAGGTTAAGAGCTTCAGCGGCTAAGAGAAGTGTGGGATTGGTTGGTGATTATAATTAATTCACGCCGAGAGGTATCATCAAGGACTGGTCATCAATAGTATTTCAACTTAGAGATAAGTGGAATCATTAAAGGATACTTTTCCAAACTTTGGTAAATCTGCCCAAGAGCAAGGGATTGTCACGGTAGAGAACATTGTCCCTGCCAAGACAGTATCTGCACTACTGTCGAGGCAGTGCAGTGTAATTGCATTGGACAGAAGCAGATCAATCAAATCCACAATACAACGCAACTGGATCCTGGCCGCTTTCCATCCTGGATTTCTTGATCATTTATCTTTATTGCTTTAATTAGTTTCTTAGTTATAATTCAAACCCAATAATCTGTGTCTTTTATTTTATTACAGAGCGAGAAGAGTTAAGGTTTCCTATTAAGTACACCAATCCCTATGGAGATGATACTCGATATTGCTTATCACTTTATTACTTGAACTCTAATTGCGCTCTAATTGCGCACTTTTTACACGCATCATTTGGCTATATGAATTCTTTTAATGAACTTAAGTGATAAAGACTTAGATCTTTGGGAAAGTGACTAGAGGTGCCTGATGCATGTCAAATATGTGCAATTAGTGCAAGTGAACACGTCACAATTAATAAAGTGATAAGTATATCAAATATCGTCTCCACAGGGATTGGTGTACTTAATATGTCTTCTTTTGTCTTCTTTCTCTGGAAAAAGAAATAAAATAAAAACACAAGTGATTAGGTTGAGATTGAACTAAATAAAGTAATTAAATAAAACTAAATAAAAAGGAGAACAAATTAAGAAAGAGGGAAGGATCCAGTTGTGTTGTATAGTGAATTTGATTGATCTGTTTCTGTCCAATACAATTGCAATACATTGCCTCGGCAGTACTACAGATTACTGTCTCGGTAGCAATAGTGTATTCCGCCGCGGCAATCCCTTACTGTTGGGTAGATTTTATCAAAGTTCAATAAAATGTCCTTTGATGGCTTTGCTTGTCCCTAAGTTGAAACACTGTTGATGATTAGTCTTTTATGATACCTCCAAACGTTAATCAATTATAACAAACAACTAATTTCACACTTCTATTAGCCGTTGAAACTCCAACCTATCCCTAGGCCGAGTTAGTATTTTCCAATCAAGTCAAATATCGTACTTACTCCTTTCGTGAGTCTAACTCTCCCGAGTTTGGACAAATAGATTACTTACAAACTTCTCTCCCGAGCTTGGATGTAAGAACAAGGAATGATAAAGAGTAAGCAAACTTTGATATTTTATTGTATTAAAAACAAGAAACAAGATACAATCTCTTATCACTAATACTCAACAACCTTCACCTAAACACTAAGAAAGCTTAGAACATGATGGAAAGAATAACAATGATTTATAGGGTGAGCTCTCTCAATTCGACTCTGATATGCGTGGTATAAGCCTTTTTTGAGTGCAAGTGTACACATCGTCATGTAATAAAATGATAAGTATATCGTGTATTGTCTCCACAGGGATTGGGATACTTAATATGTCCTCCTTCGTTCCTTCGCTCCTGAAAATAAAGTAAAAACACAATAAGATGATTTGTTTTATCTAACTAAATATTTAAATAACAAAATATAAAATAAAAAGGGTTGAGAACGATTATAGAGAAAGTGGGTAGGATCCAGTTGCATCAATTAGCGGATTCAATTGATCTTCTCCTTGTCCAATACAATCACACAACACTACTTTGATAGTACTACAGATATTGCCTCGGCAATGCTGGTTCTCCTCTACCCCGACAATCTCTTGCTCTTAGGCAAAGGTATCAAAGTTCAGCAAAGTGTCCCTAAGTGACTCCGCTCATCTCTGAGTCAAAGTGTTGTTGATGCTCAGTCCTTTACGATACCTCTCAGCGTAAATCAAAGATAACCACCAACCAATCTAACACTTCTTTTAGCTGCTGAAACTCTTAACCTACCCCTTAGTGTCTCCACAAGGGTATAGGCCAAGTTACTGTCTACAATATCGTAATTATCCCTTTCGTGAATCTACACCTCTCGATGCTAGATAAATAGATTACTTGCAAACTTCCCTCTCGGGCTTGAATACAAGAACAAAGAATGGCAATAGAATAAGCAAACTTTGATTTTATTATTACATAAGAACAAAGATACAAGAATCAATCTCCTCTCACTAATATCGACAACCTTCACCTATCCTTAAGAAGTTTAGAACATATTATCGTGTAAGTACAATTATTAGGGATGAAGGGTTTTCTCTATAAATTGGCTCTCCTAACATAATGGTAGGCTAGAGTATTTATAGTCTTAACATAGGGTGAACCTTTCCTAAATAGACTTCAACTTGGAGTGAGAAACAAGTCTTCTTCAAGGTATCTGATATTTCCAAGTTTGCCACTTTCTAGAAGGGTTTTCCTGCTTGGTCTTTGAATTGGGCTTTTGGCGCTCTAGCATGGTCCAATTGATGCGATGTATCTTCCAGAATGTTCTCTATATTTTTATCTTTCTTTGCACCTCCATTGTTGGTGCTGCCACACTGGATTCTACTACGGCCATGCTTCTGCCTCAGTCGCTACACTGCATTACTGTCGCTTCAGCTTTGGATATTCTTGCATGTACAAAATATGTAATAATATCTGCATTCTTTATAAATATTAACTCTGTGAGTGATGATAACGGATATCCAATATTTGAGCAAAGAGTCAATATTTCGGTTCAAGTTGGTGTGGAATAGATGCTTAAAGTACCATGGGAAGGTAGTAAATAACTACCTTTTAGGAACTCATCAAATACCCCCAAACTCGAACTATTGCTTGTCCTCAAGCAATGCCAAACATTAAATTGCCGAACCTTACTCCCCTTTGGTCTTACTTTTCCATCTATTCTCCCCACCATGGTCATGTCTATCTCTCCCTTTTAGCCACTAGTTTACCCAAGGACTTTTACTAAGAAACAAACTATAGGGCTAGGTGAGTGTGTGCGTTTTATGGACAAGGCTGATTCAAGTCTTTCTTAGATAAACTCTAAGTTCAAGACATATAGACTCTTGGACTAAAGCTATCTCCTTAAAACAACAAGTCTTGAGCCAATTTTGGGCACCTCAAGATATGTGTTTTCTATTTCCTTCTTTATGTTATTTATTCTTTTTCTTATTAACCACCTATTTAGCATGCTAGAGCCAGTTTTGGGCACCTCTAGTACGAAGAAGAGCAAACTAGAGCCGATGATAGGCACCTCTAGTTATTTTTCCAAAAAGTTTTAAGTCTTTATCACCTAAGTTTATTAAAAGAACTCCTAAATCAAACAATTCCAAAAACTGTTTATTTTCTTTCTAACCCTAAAGCAAGCTTCTAAGCTTTATTCCATGAGTATCCTATGGTTATCCCTTCAAAATAGAACTTGGCCATGATAAGGAGAAAAATTTCTATAGCCTTAAAGGAGTAAATTAAAGCAAATCTGACATAGGGCAGTACAAGATTACAAACATAAATTCAAGAAAAGAGAATAAAAAAAATTTTCAGAAAAATTTACTCCCTTTTATGGTAATGCCGCGGCATTAGATAGCCTCGATAGTGCTTCAACATCAATAATCTCCCCTAAACTCAAACCGAGCATTATCCTCAATGCTCAAAATATACAGTATACAGCAAAAGAAAACAAGAATAGTAAAGCAACATGGAATAAATAGATTCTGATTGTGATTCAGAAGAGCTGCTGGAAATAGCTGCCCTCCTAGGTATTCCAGCTGATGCTTTCATTCTTGATCCTTGTCCTGGTGATTGCTGTGTTTTTTCTTGTCGGGGCGGCTGTACTCTGGTGGGCGTTTGTTTCTACAGTGGGGCTGTAACTTTATCTCCCTCTTCATCAGTATGCATCGCCTCTGCAGTTGGTATTCTCTCTTGGGTATGCGATGAGCTCTCATGGATATACTCATCAATTTGTCTAGAGAGACTGTCTTCAGAAAAACTACCTATGGGGATAGGATTCTGTGGTGGAGAGTTGAAGACAGCTCTCCTCTTTGATGGTCGCCTGCTGCTGGATGATGTAGCGATCGTGCCCGCAGGTCTGGATGGGTCGGCAGTGTGAAACTGTTGTTGTGTCCTGGCGGTAAAGAATGGTCTAGGCCCTGCAGCAGGTGTTGTCTCTGTGTATGGTGCGACAGTGACAAAAATGTTGGGAGGGAAATCTGGAAACTGCATCCTATGGGTGGGAAAGTTCTAGGTCAGCATATTAGCAAGGGTGTTGTTGAAATCTCTCTGATATTCCATGTAACGTTGTTGGCGGAGGTCCATGGCTGACATTCTCTGCAAAATCTCCTGATATGGATCTGCTGCAGCATTGGCTTGTACATGGTCAGGTGCTTCTGCCATGTACTGCCCCTCCGGTAATATAGTCGACAGTAAACTGTTGAGGTGTTTCCTGCACTAGGTCTGCTTGGGTGATCTGCATCACTCTGTGGCAGAATTCTTTTGTCCAGCCTTGCCTTTGTGTTGTGTATTCATTCGTTGCTTCTATAGGGACACCTGCGGCAATGCAGAGAGCAGAGATTAAACTAGGGAAATATAATGGACCTCATTCTTTCTTACCGCAATCATAGATTTCTTGAAGAATGATCTCTCCAACATTGATGGTTCTTTTGTTGATGATTGAATGAATGAGCAACAATCTTTTTCTATCAACTGTGCCATTGTTGGGGGTGGGCATGAGACATCGCTTGAAAAACATGCACCAAAGCTTTGCTTCGGGTTTCAGACTAAGCCTTGTTACACAACCCCTATGGGCACCAGTTTCCCATGGAGTGTTGTCATAGCAAAGGTCATCCTTGATAGCCTCGTATTCCTCGATATTGGCTGCAAATTCACCATGCTCATCACTTATGGGGATAACGCCGTAGTAATCGTTGATTGCCTCGGTATCAAGTTTTATAGGCTTGCCCCGATAGTAGACGAATAGTGCGTCCTTGTTCGGGCAGTGCGCATAGAATTCTCTTACAATTGTTGCATTTACTATGGGAGGCTGGAGGCAAAATTTTTCCCAGTCCTGGTCTTCGATTCTATCAAACAAGAATTGGTCGATTCCGTAGTTTTCTTTAATGGTTTGCTGGAATCATTGTTCCTCCCATAGTTGTCGTGCAACAAATGATCTTTAAAAGCATTCTGCTACGTTGCTGCTGGTAAATCGTCTATATGTTGCCATGGATGTTGATGAGATGTTCTTGAAGATAAGCAGTAAGAATGTGGGTAGGAATGCAGAGAGTTCTAAAAAGTTCAAGATGTAGTAAGAGCAAGATTGTTCAAGAAAGTAAAGATAGTAAGAATGCAAAAGTAAATAATACAAAACAATGAGTCTGCTTATATAGGCTGTAAAAATATGACTATTAAAAATACTAGCCGTTAGGCATTTATTGCCTTGGTTCACAGTTACTGTCGCAACAGCTATCTCGGCAAAGTGCCATTACATTATTTTTGCCCGTTAGGAATTCTTCGGTTTTGACATAGTGCTGCCGCGACAGCAGGCTTCCTGCTGTTGCAAAATTTTTCCTGCATTCATAGTTTTATTAAAGAAAAATTAAAAACACTGAAAAAAATATAAAATACTGAAAATAAAACATAGTACAAAATACTAAAAATAACAAAATACTTAAAATAATAATATAAAACTAATCCTAATATAATAATTAAAATTGAAGGAAAGAGATTAGGTTACTTGAGGAGTGCATGTGAATGCATCTCCCATTTTTATTATCTCTTTCTGGCCCCTATCTATCATCATGAGTTGGCCAGTCATTTTGGTGCATTCGGCTTCTCCTTTGGGTTTTATTCATTTATCGAACAGTCTGCTGAGCGTACTGCCCAGGTAGGATGTTTTAGTACCCTTATTCGGTGTATAGAGAGCCTTACATTCTGCTGGAGCGTCTGAATTTGAAAGATTGTGGAAGGCGTTCTACTTGATTTGTTGATCATTTATCCGCATTGTGAGCTCGCCATTTTCAACATCAATGATGGTGCATCCAGTAGCAAGGAAAGGTCGAACCAATATGATTGGTGCATTGTCGTTGGCCTCACAGTCAAGGACAAGAAAGTCGGCAGGAAATATGAACTTGTCAACTTTCACCAAGATGTCCTCAATTTTGCCTTTAGGATGCACGTAAGACCGGTCTGCAAGTTGGAGCAGTACTGTTGCTGGTTTTGCCCGTCCTATTCTGAGTTTCTGAAAAACTGATTTGGGCATTAAGTTGATGCTTGCTACCAAGTCGCATAGGGCCTTTCCTTTATAATCATCTCCAATCGCACAAGAAATTGTGAAGCAGCCGGGATCTTTTAGTTTGGGTGGCATACGATTATGCAACATGGAATGCAACCTTCAGTGGCTGCCACTGTTTCAAATTCTACTAGCCTTCGTCGTTTGGATACTATATCCTTTAAGAACTTGGCATAGTTGGGCATTTGTTCAATAGCCTCAACTAGGGGCAAGTTAATATGGACCTGCTTCAGGATGTCTAGGAACTTCTAAAATTGGTGGTCCAGTTTTTGCTTCTTCAACCTCTATGGAAAAGGAGGTGGTGGTCTGATATCCTCCAGGTTTCCTTGGATATTGAGTTTAATACCTGGGGTGAATTTTTCTGCAACTGCCTTGGTAGGTGGTTCTGATACTGCTGTTTTTGCTGCCGTGGCAGAGCTTTCGGCAGGGTCCTGCTCAGCCTCTGAGTCCTCATGATTTTGGTTTTCTGGTTGGACTCTCTCGGTTGAGATCCCTTTTTTATCTTTCAATCGAAGGCCACTTCTAGTTGTGATTACTTTGCATTGCTCGTGGCTTGACACCTTAGCAACTTTAGTATTGCTAGGCAAACCCCCTGGTGGTCGAGTATTTTGACGTTGGGCAAATTGACAGACCTGGGTTTCTAAGGATTTTATTGCAGCCTCCTGGTTTTGCAGTCTCATCTCATTTCTATTCATAAAGTCATTAGTATGCTTCATGAAGCGGCTATTCTCCATCATGTAGGCATCAGTCTTTGACATGAAAGCTGTGAGAGAATCGGTCAATGCATTCAGAGACTGTTATTGTTGTGCCTACTGCTGTGGCATGGACTGCTGAGTGATTTGCTGCGGCAGGTTTTGGTTCTGATGCTGAAATCTAGGGGCTCGATTAATTGGATTAAAGGCATTGTTAGTGTTACTCCATGAGAAGTTCGAATGCCTTTTCCAAAATGAGTTATAATTGTTGGATATCATTGGGTTATTTCTGTTATAATTTCCAACATATAGGCTGGTCTCTTCATCTGGCATGTAATCCGATGAGTTAACTGCCTTAACCTCATGTGCGTTTCTTTGGGTTTGCAAATTCTGAACCATCTTGGTCAGAGAAGCCAATTGTGCTGCCATCGAGCTTGATGTGTCTAATTCATGGGCTGTGGCATGGCGTCTCATTCCTCCTCGACTCGATGTGGGAAATTTGAAGTCGTTCCTTGCGAGTTTGTTCAGAATTTCAATGGCTTCCGCGGGTGCTATATCCAAAAGTGTCCCATTTGCGGAAGCGTCTAGCATCATCCTTGTGGAGGCATTAGTAGCATTATAGAACATGGAGACTTACGTTCACAAGGGAAAACCATGTAACGGGTATTTGTTTAATAATTCTCTATAACGTTCTCATGCCTCGTACATCAGTTTATCTTCATCTTACCTGAATGATGTGATTTCATTACGAATGCAGTCATACATATTTGTCGGGTTGAACCTCGTAATGAATTCTCGGCAGAGTTCCTCCCAAGATTCTATTGATCCTGCTGGGATACCAGTCAACCAAGTCTTCGCCCTATCCCTCAGTGAATAGGGGAATAACTTTAATCGCAGAATATCTTCATGGACTCCTTGAATCTTGAAGGAGTTGCACACTTCCATGAAAGATTTGCGATGCTGCCTTGCATCTTCAATAGCAGACCCACTACACTGTCCAATTGTGTTCAACATGTTGAACATCACTGGTTTGAGCTCAAAGTAAGTTGCTTCGATCTCTGGGGTGACTACGCTAGGGTTGAGTCTGTTTAGATCTTCCACCAGATAGTCTCTGACAGTAGGCTGCCTCGGCAATGGATGCGGCATTGGCTGCTGCAGCATTGCTGGCGGCAGTACATTATGATCCACAGGTGGCATTTGTCCTCTAGGTGGATTGTCCATAGCTTGGCGTCTTAGATTATGTCTTGTTCGTTCAATCTCAGGATCCAACTCGTACAATAGTCCACTCGGATTTTCCCTGGTCATAAACCAATTAAATAAAAATTAATAAAAATAAAATAAAATAAAGTTAAACTTAAAGTTAGATAAAGGATAGTTAAAGAGCAAGAAAAGAAAGAAAACAAAATTCAGTTGTCAATCCCCGGCAACAGCGCCAAAAACTTGATAGACGTGGTATAAGCGCTTTTTGAGTACAAGTGTACACGTTCTCAAGTAATAAAATGATAATTATATCGTGTATCGTCTCCACAGTGATTGGTATACTTAATATGTCTTACTTCGTTCCCTTGCTCCTGAAAATAACATAAATACACAAATAAGATGATTTGTTTTATCTAACTAAATATTTAAATAACAAAACATAAAATAAAAAGGGTTGAGAACGATTATAGAGAAAGTGGGTAGGATCCAATTGCGTTAATTAGCAGATTCAATTGATCTTCTCCTTGTCCAATGCAATCACACAACAATGCTTCGATAGTACTGTAGATACTGCCCCGGCAATACTGGTGCTCCTCGACCGTGGCAATCTCTTGCTCTTGGGCAGAGGTATCAAAGTTTAGCAAAGTGTCCATAAGTGACTCCGCTTATCTCTGAGTCAAAGTGCTATTGATACTCAGTCTTTGACGATACCTCTTGGCGTAAATCAAAGATAACCACCAACCAATCCAACACTTCTTTTAACTGTTGAAACTCTTAACCTACCCCTTAGTGCCTCCATAAGGGTATAGGCCGAGTTAGTGTCTACAACGCCGTACTTATCCCTTTCATGAATCTACACCTCTCGATGCTAGATAAATAGATTACTTGCAAACTTCCCTCTCGGGCTTGAATACAAGAACAAAGAATGACAATAGGATAAGCAAACTTTGATTTTATTATTGCATAAGAAAAAAGATACAAGAATCAATCTCCTCTTACTAATACCGACAACCTTCACCTATCCCTAAGAAGTTTAGAACATATTATCGTGTAAGTATAATTCTTAGGGAGGAAGGGTTTTTTCTACAAATCGGCTCTCCTAACATAGTGGTCGAATAGAGTATTTATAGTCTTAACCTAAGGTAAACCTTTCCAAAATAGACTTTAACTTGGTGTGGGGAACAAGTCTTCTTCAAGGTATCTGATATTTCCAAGTTTGTCGCCTTCTAGAAGGGTTTTCCCGCTTGGTCTTTGAATTGGGCTTTTAGCGCTCTAGCCTGGTCCAATTGATGCGCTGTATCTTCCAGAATGTTCTCTATATTTTTATCTTTCTTTGCACCTCCATTGTTGGTGCTGCCACACTAGATTCTGTCGCGACCATGCTTCTGCCTCGGTCGCTACACTACTTTACTGTCGCTTCAGCTCTGGATATTCCTGCATGTACAGAATATGTAATAATATTTGCATTCTCTATAAATATTAACTTTGTGAGTGATGATAACGGATATTCAATATTTGAGCAAAGAGTCAATATTTCGGTTCAAGTTGGTGTAGAATAGATACTTAAAGTACCATGGCCATGGGAAGGTAGTAAATAATTGCCTTTTAGGCACTCATCAGGCTCCCTTCTTCCCTTGGACGGTTATGTCTTATAAAGGCTTGACCTAGGATAAACCTTTCCTAAGTAGAGTACAACTTGGAGTAGAGAACAAGTCATGTATATAGGTTAAATATTTCTAAGTTTAATTCTTCTAGAAGACTTTCCCGCATGGCCTTGTCTTTAGGCTTTCCTTGTGTTGTCCAGCTCCAATCCTTGGGCTTCTTATCCAGCAATATTCTCCTTATTTTTCTCCTCAGTTTGCCTGTCATATTGCTAATTGTCCTATGCTGCCTCGGCATCAGGTCTTGCCTCGACCCCAGTTTGCTGCCGCAGCAATACTTGTTCCTGCACAAACATACAAATGCAGTAAAGTCTTCATTTTCTATAAATATTATCTTTAATAGCATAATCCCTAAATATATCATATTAAGCATATGCATTGGTCCAAGTAGGTATAAAATTAATGATAAGTTCCCATGAAAAGTGTAGAAAGTGATAGTGAGTTGAGCACTTATCACACCCCCGAACTCGAACTATCTTTTGTCCATCAGCCCTACATGCTAGTAAGTTCTGAAATTCTATTGATGGCTTATGAGCTCTTTCTTCTATGACCGGGCTAGCTCTAGGATCAGTTTGATCTGAGTACGGTTTTCTTGGGTTTCTAAATCCCTTCTGGAAAGGTGTGTGAATGGTGTATCTATAATATGTTAAGATTTGAATGTTTTTAAGACCGACATAGGTTGCCGTTTGGATATTGGGTTTTATCATTCATAAGTAAATGGGTGATATGTTGTGACGTTGTGATATGGTTAATATGACTCATAATGAAGTTGTTGTTGTTGGTGGAGCTTGCTTAAGACAATGTTGATAGTTTTGTGCAAAGTTAGTCTGAAGTTTGTTGTGTGGAGTGAAGGTTGGTGAAAGGCTTAGTTGGTTACCTGGTATGTGGGAGGATGTCAAAATTAAGGTTGGTTCGATGGTGGTGATATGGAAACTGTTGCGGATACCAAGAGTCGGTTATCAACCTTTTGGGGTTTTCTTTTGAGTTATGTTTTCTATAGAGGTTGAGATGGTATGGTAGGTTGTGCATTGTTGCTTTGGTGTGAGGAAGAAACTTGCCGGTTGTCCGAAGAGGGTAAGTGTGGGTTGTTTGTTGCTTACCATTCGGGGAAAACTGAGGTGATGGCTGAATTTTTGAGCCGTAGGAAGGCAGTTGAGTTGAGAGTGATGTTGGCTAAGTTGAGTATTTCAAAGAAAGGTAGTTGAGTGGTGGAGTTGTAAGTAAAACCTATCCTGGTTGTGATGATAAGATGAAACAGTTAGAGGATGAGACGTTGGTATCTTTTGTGAAGGATATGGCTAAGGGTAGACCGATCGAGTATCATTTTGATGATGATGAGGTGTTGTGTTTTAGAGGTCAGATTGTGGTGGCAGATGATCTGGAGTTGGGGCAATTTATCTTGGTGGAAGCTCATACTAGTCCGTTTGCTATGTATCCGGGTAGTGTGAAGATGTAGAGAGATCTCAAAGGTGTGTACTTTGGGTTGGTTAAAAGAAGATGTGACGGAGTCCAAGAAGGATTCTATATGGGTTATTGTTGATAGGTTTTCAAAGTGTGCACATTTTCTTGTCGTGCATACAATGTGATCTATGGATAAGTTGGTAGAGTTGTATGTTTCTGAGACGGTGAAGTCGCATGGTGTGCCTAAGTCGATTATATCGGATAGAGATCCGCGATTTACATCCAAGTTTTGGAGGAGTTTGTAGACAGCTTTGGGTAAGAGCTTAGTTTTAGTATAGCTTATCATCCACAGACGGATGGACAGTCTGAGCGTGTTATTCAGACTTTGGAAGATATGTAGAGGGGTTGTGTCATCGAGTTTCAAGGTTCTTGGGAGAAACAGTTGTCTTTAGTGGAGTTTGTATATAACAGTAGCTCCAAGCGAGTATACGGATGGTACTGTTTGAGGCTTTATACGGGCATAGGTGTGGTACACCTTTGTGTTTGAAAGAAGTTGGGCAAAAGTATGTTTCTTTGCCTCAAGTTTTAAAGATACGGATGAGAAGGTTAAGTTGATATGTGCTAACTTAAGGAAGCTTTGGATAGGCAAAAGTTCTATGCTGATTTGAAACGTAGGGAGATAGAGTATGATGTTGGGGACAAAGTGTTTCTTAAGGTTTCGCCATGGAAGAAGGTGATGAGGTTTGGACGTAAGGGTAAGTTGAGTCCACGTTTTATCGGACCATATGAGGCGTTAGAGCGTGTTGGTCCTGTTGCTTATAGGTTGAGGTTGCCGGAGGAGTTGAGTAAGATGCATGATGTTTTTCGTGTGTCAATGCTTCATAGATATAGATTGGATCCTTCTCATGTTGTACCGGTTGAGGAGATCGAGTTAAGAGAGGATATGAGTTATGAGGAAGAACCGGTGAGGATTTTGGATGTGGATACAAAGGTTCTTCGAGGGAAGACCATAGATTTGGTTAAAGTGCTTTGGAAACACCGAGGTGTTGAAGAAGCAACTTGGGAGTCAAGGAAAAGCATGGAGGAGCAGTTTCCTCACTTGTTTACTTGAGGTAAATTTCGAGGACGAAATTTTCTTAAGAGGGGGAGAGTTGTAACATCCCGTTTTTGGGGTTATTAGTTTAGGCTTAGTTAGGGGGATTCGATTCGGGTTGAATCAGGTTCTCCGGTTCATTAATTCCGGGAAAAATAAAATAAGGATATTTTTAATGAAGAAAAATAATAATTTGGAAGGTGGTTTGAAATATTAAAAATATGTTTCAAATTAAAAGAAAATAATTTGGATTTTATAATGATTTTTAATTATGTTTAATTATGCATAAATGACCAATTTGTAATTTTTGGAAAATTAGAGGACTTATTGTGTAATTTTTGGCAATTATATTATTTTAGTGACTAAATTGAAAAGCAAGCTAAACTTAGAATCCTTAGAGGGCCATAAACCCATTTATAATTTTTAATGATGATTTATTCACCAAAATATATTTTTAATTACTTTAATTTGGTTTTTAATCATTTCCTACCAAAACCACTTTTCTCATCTTTTTCTCTCATTTTCTCTCCACTTTCTCTTCATCTTTTCTCTTCAATTCCTTGATGTTTTTTGCATCTTTTTCCACAAAGAATACATCACTTGCATCATCTTTCCATCCTTTACAAAACCTAAGCATTGATTTCATCAAATCTACATCAAATTGCAAGGAATCAAGAAGGGGAAAATCTTATATTTTTGGTGAATAGATCTTGAAGGTAATTTTCTGGATTTTTATTCTTTTCTAAGGTTCTTTATTGAAATTCTCAAGTATTAGCTTGCTAATCTTTGAATAAACACTTGATTCTATGTTTTTAATGTTAGATCTAATGTTTTTGTGATGTTTTTATGAAATCTTTTTGGATCTCATTTAATGCTGGAAATTAGATGGATTCAATCATGTTTTTTATGTTGATTTAATGATTAATTAAGTCTTGATTTGATATGACATTAATTTAATCTCGGAATAATGCAATCGGTGTAGTTTTAAGGTGTTTTTCGGTTGTTTTATGGGCTGTTTTAGATGCTTAAATGTGGCTGGAGGTATAAGGATGGTTTGGATGTGTTTTTGGATCATAATTGAAGTAGATTAGATGTTAGATTCGTTAGGTTTTGGGCTGGTGTTATTCGGATGCGTTTCGGCTTAGTTTTCGGTCTTTTTGGCTAAGTTTTTGGTAGTTTAATGGTGATCGGATGTGGCTGTTGGTTTGAGCATGTTATGATGTGAGAATGCTCTGTTTTTAATGTTGTAGAAGAGGTACAAGAAGAAGCTTGATTGCTGGTGCGTTGGTACGATCATCGGATAGCGGCGAAAGCTCGTTTCGCTTGTTGGTGAGTGGTTACGGATTTAAAAGTGAATCGCGTTTGGTACGTTCTGTTTTTGGGGGCTATGGAAGAGTGTGAAAACCTTCCATAGTTCAAGAGTAAGTAAAGTATTTGTTTTAATGAACCGATATGAGTTTCGGCTATTTTCGACAAAGGTATTTTAATGGTAATGCAATGGAATTTATGGAGGTGCATGAGCATGTTTTGAATTGATGCATACATGAGAGATACTTGCTGAAATGCATAGCTTATTTAGCATCCATGATTATGGAAAATTATGAGAAATGTTTTGGAATACAACATGGTTATTTGCCTTATACATGATGGTGCCTTTGGACATGGCTTTTGGTTCATTTGTTGAACATATTATGCATGCATTATGAGCAGCAAGTTATCATGCATATTGATTATGATATTGGCTTAGTGACACTAACTTTAGATTCGAATACGAATGACATGTCATTAGGATTGTCTTAAATGCACTATAATCAAAAATGAAAATACAGAATATTGCCTACACGTAACAAGGGTGACTTTGTGTCTAATCGTGCGTGGTAGAGCCGCCTACACGTAACAAGGGTGACTATGTGTCCGATCGTGCGTGGTAGTGCTAATGGTGACTTCGTGTCATGTCAATGGTGACTTTGTGTCATATCAATGGTGACTTCGTGTCATGACGAGACAAATATCTCATGGATCCGTGTATTCGGTGAACTCAAGATTCACATTAAGTGATCACTAGAAAGCCAATATACATACATGAAATTGAGAAAAGGTTTGAGCATCATTTGCAAATTATTTTGATAAGGTTATGTGAATTCAAGGATGCATATGATTAAAGAATATGAGCACGAAATTTTAGCATGCATGATTTAATAAGGAAATGCAAATTATGTTTTTCCTCATGGTTTAAAATAGATGCATTGATGATTATTTGTGGAGCTACCTCACTAAGCATGTTTACTTAAGCTCTCTTTTCATCTTTGCAGAAAAATAAGGGCATTTGGAGCTTCGTTTGGGGCAAGGAAACCAAGGGGAAGATCATATTGAATTTGGTATGTTTTTGGCAAATAAATTGAGCAAGGCAATGTGTAACATAATCTATAGGGGAAATATGTACTTAGGCTTTGGTTTATGATGTAATAAAACCATTATTGATTGAATGTTAAAGGATGAACTTTTGTTATGTTTGAATTGATGATGCATGAAACTAGCATGTTTGTTATGTTACTATTCATTCTTAGGAAGCATGCCTATAGGACTTCTTGAGATATTTTCTGGTGTTATGAGGTGTGATTATGTTACTGGTGATGCCTAGGAATGTTGCATATAGTTTCGGGTTATTAACATTTGTGTTGGGTGGCTTAAATGAGTATGAAACGACGCACCCCAGTCCTGAACACAGGGGGTATCGATACACCCTGAGGCTGTATCGATACCAATATGCTACTGGACATGCCTGTATCGAACCATTGTTCGGTACCAAATGCCACTGGACATGTCTGTTCCGAAACACCTTATGGTCTGTTTCGAAACTGGTGACGTGTTCCGAAACACCCCAATGTCTGTTTCGAAACACCAAGCTTAAAACGGGCAATTTGAGTGTTTTGTATGCATGAAACGTAGAATTCAACTAGTAAGTGAATATAGTGGATTTATGTGAACTTTAGGTGATGTTGTGACACCTTGATTCATGTTTTAATTTGATTATATATCGTATGGGTTAAGATGGATGAATTACCTAATATTACATACTTTGCAACTAAGTCCATAAATGCTAGTTCGTAAAATCGGTTAATTAGAATACCTTGTATGTACTGAACTTTATATTGAATGTGTTGAACTTGTTTATGGTTATCCGATGGTTTGATTGTGGACATGATGATGCATATTAGTTTATTACATTTTAGTCCCTAATCATGTATGCACTAAATTGATTTACTTAAAATGATTGAACTGCGTCTGTCACAGTCTTGCTTGACTTAACTACACATAGGAGATTAATCGTACATCTAGGTAAGATAAAATAAAAAAAATATATAACGGTTTTTAGGGTTGTTTATCGAATCGAGCCTTCGCAGGTTTAGTTTGATATTCCCCGTGTGACCCATTAGTGCCGGTTTTGTCCAGGCCGGGCTAAGGGGGTTACAATCCTTTCTTCTGAGTTGTGATTTCATCATTATCTTCTGTTGATACACATACAACAATACACAAGCCTATGATCAAACATAGAAAATTTAAGGGTCCTCTTTCTTTCTTACCGCACTCGTATATTTATCGTATAATGATTTCTCCCACATTGATGCTCCTTTTGTTGATGATGGATTGGGTTAGAACCAATCTTCTTCGGTCTATCGTGCTATTATATGATATGGGGATAAGGCATCGCTTGACAAATGTTGTCTACATTTTTGTCTCGGGTTTGAGGTTCTACCGAGTCACCGCTGATCTTTTATGGTCTCCGGTTTCTCAATTCGTGCCTTCATAACAAAGGTCATCTTTGATCAATTCGTAATCTTGATCCGTTACTTCCTCTATAAATTCTGAGTGGATATCTCATTCAGAGGTTAGGCCGTAGAATTGGTTGATTGTTTCGGCATCAAGGCAGACTGGCCTACCTCGGCAGTAGGCATAGAGTGAGTCTTTGCTTGGCCATTGTGTGTAGAATTCTCGCACAATCGTGGCATTGGCTTGTTCGATTTGCAGGCAAAAGAGTTGCCACTTTTGATACTTGACTCTGTCGAACAAGTAATGTTCAATACCGAAATTCTCCTCATCACTATGTTGGAACCCTTATTCCTCCCACAATTGCCTAGAGATGAAGGACCTATTGAAGCGTTCTTCAACAGCGGCAGGGGCGAATCGGGTGTAAATTGCCATAGATGAGTAGTGGAGATTTTCTTGAAGATTTTTGGAGAGAAGCTTGGAATCTTTTTGAGAAAAATAAGAGAGCTGTGAGATTGCAAAGAATATAGTAAGAGAGAGTAATCAATTCTAAAGAAACAAGATTGCAAGAGTGAATAGTTCAAGAGGGAGAGATTGCTTATATAAGCCTTGGCAGTGTGACCGTTTTAATCCACTAGCCGTTTTGTAGTCGTTATACTGTTTCTGTCGTTTTCATTTACTATCACGGAGGGAATCTCGACAACTAGCCGTTACGCTATTTCTACCCATTGGGACTACTGCGACTTCTGTTACTGTTTACTGCCTCGGTAGAGTGTCTCCTTTAATGAATTTCTTCACCTTCGTTCTTGCTTATTTTCCTAAAAAACTGTAAAAACCAAACAAAAACTAAAAATAAACAATAAACAAAAATAAAAAGATAAGATAATAAAAACATAAATTCTAAACTAAAGCTAATCCTAATATAATAAATAAAAATAGAAGGGAAGAGATTATGTTAATGGTGGAGTGCACATAAATGCATCTCCCAATCTGCTTATCTCTTGTTGTCCAGGGTTATCCTTTAAGTGTAGGTCATTGGCTTTAAGTTCATCCTTTTTTATTCTTATCTTCACTACACGCTCTTTGTCTGGATAGTATGTTGTGCTATTGATTTCCTTCACCTTTGCTTTACTTTTCCTGCCAAAAATTTTGCCATAGCGGATATCTAATTTTCTGCCGAGCATGCTGCCTAGGCAGTGACTGTTGCAGTAGGATTCCTCTGTATCTATGGTGTGGAGGGCTTTGTACTCTTCTGCATCATCATACCTTTTTAGATTGTGGAAGGTATTGAGTTTAACTTGTTTTTCATTATCCCTCATAGTCAACTCTCCTTTTTCCATACCAATTAACGTTCTTCTAGTGACAAGGAAAGGTCTCCCAAGGATGATCGATGCATTTTTATCTGCTTCACAATCACGAACAAGAAAGTCAATAGGAAAAATAAACTTCTTTAATCTTACCAATATGTCCTCGATTTTTCCTTCGGGTTGCACGTATGATCGATCTGCAAGTTGGAGCATCACAATAGTCGGTTTTACCCTTCCAATTCCAAGCTTTAGGATAAAAGACTTGGGCATTAGATTGATGCTTGCTCCAAGTTCATATAGGGTCTTACCTTCATAGTTGTTACCAATTACACAAGGTATTGTTAAGCATCCAAGATCCTTCAATTTAAGTGGCATGCGATTGTGTAGCATTGCCATACATCCTTCAGTTGCTGCCACTGTTTCAAACTCACCTAGCCTCTTTCTTTTAGACACAATGTCTTTCAAGAATTTAGCATAATTGGGCATCTGTTCAATTGCCTCAACAAAGGGTAAGTTAATGTGGACTTGCTTTAAAATGTCTAGAAACTTTTTGAATTGATGGTTCTGTTTTTGCTTGTAACCCCCTTAGCCCGGCCTAGACGGAACCAGTACTATTGGGTTACACGGGGAATATCAAACCAAACCCACGAAGGTCCGATTCGATAAACAACCCTAAAACCGTTATATTTTTTTTATTTTATCTTTCCTAGATGCATAATCTTATTCTTGCATGTCAATGTCTCGTAAAAGGCATTAACGGAACAAATCAATTATAAACAAACATCCGATTAAACACTTAAGTAAATTAAGGACTAAAACATAAAAATTTTAAATTTAATTAGTAAAGTAGAAATTCTTTCCATCAATGTTCAATTAAACACTCAAGTGTTCTTCACAGCAAATTTCAACTCAAACGGGTCATTCTAACATCATCAATTGCATGTTTCTCTAATTTAGGGACCAAAATGTAAATCTTCCAAATTACAAGTACTTCATCTAAATTGGATTAACTATCTTGAAATTAAATCAACTTTATGCATGCATGCAAAATTTTAGCTCAAAATAACATCTGTAGGTACCCTAATCGAACAAAGGAAGATATCCGGGACTAAAATATAATTTCCAGCATCTTTCAATTCTTGGTGATCAAAGGTTTTGAAACCTTCCCAGAGGTTTTGAAACTTTTTAGAAAAGGTTTTGAAAATTTCCTAGAAAGTTTCGAAACTTTTCGCGTCCAGTAGCTTCCCAGAATTGAAACTGCCCGCAAGGTTTCAAAACAATTTGACAATGGTTTCGGAACCTTTCCAGAGGTTTCGAAACTTTAGGTCTGGAACCTAAAGTTCCGTTACACTAAGTGAATACTAACAATACGATACACAACCATTAGACACTTCCAACTAAATGCATAATTCCTAGGTAAAATTAACAACTTATAACACATGATTAACAACGTCACGGACATCAATCAAACTATAGGCATGCTTCCTATATGACGATTAAAAACATAACAATCATGCAAGTACATGCTACAACAATCCAAACAATTCCATAGTCCAACAATTAACAATCAAACAATAGTGGTCTTTATTATAACATAAACCAAAGCCTAAGTACACACTCCTCACATTGGTTGGGTTACACATTGCGATGCCCAATTTATTTGCCAAAAACATACCAAATTGTAGTAATCCTTCCCATTGGTTTCCTTGCCTCGAACGAAGCCCCAAGTGTCTTTATTTTTCTGCAAGGATGAAAAGAGAGCTTAAGCAAACATGCTTAGTGAGGAACCTCTACAAAAAATCATCAATGCATCTATTTAAAACCATAATGAATCCATAATTTGCAGTACATTGTTAAATCATGTATGCTAATATCTCATGCTCATGCTCTTTAAACCATATGCATCCTTGAGTTTACATAACCTTATCAAAACAATTTATAAATGGTGCAAAATCTTCTTCTCAAATTCATGTATGTATATTGGCTTTCTAGTGACCACTTAATGTGAACCTTGAGTTCACCGAATACACGGATCCATTGTTAGAGACCATTGTCTCGTCATGACACGAAGTCACCATTGACATGACACGAAGTCACCATTGACATGACACGAGGTCACCATTATAGCACTACCACGCACGATCGGACACATAGTCACCCTTGTTATGTGTAGGCGGCTCTACCATGCACGATTGGATACAAAGTCACCCTTGTTACGTGTAGGCAATTTTTTGTATTCTCAACTTTTTTTATAGTGCACTTAAGACAATCCTAATGACATGTCATTCGTATTCGAATCTAAAGTTAGTGTCACTAAGCCAATATCATAATCAAATGTGCATGATAACTTGCTGCTCATAATGCATGCATAATATGTTCAACAAATGAACCAAAAGCCATACCCAACGGCACCATCAATTTCAAGGCACATAGCCACATAATATTCCAATTCATTTTTAGCTCATAATGCATCCATAATGTGCTCAACAAATGAACCGAAAGTCATGCCCAATGGCACCTTTAATTTGAAGCCAAATAACCATATTGTATTCCAGATCATTTCTCATAATTTTCCATAATCATGGATGCTAAATAAGCTATGCATTTTAGTAAGTATTTCTCATGTATGCACCAATTCAAATCATGCTCATGCATTTCCATAAATCTCGTTGCATTACAAACATGATGCCTTTATCGAATATAGCCGAAACTCATGTTGATTTATCTAAAACATTTACTTTACTTACTCTTGAACTATGGAAGGTTTTCACACTCTTCCATAGTCCCCAAAACAGAACCGTACCAAATACGATTCGCTTTAAGTCCGAAAATACTCACCAACAACCAAAACGAGCTTTCGCCGATATCCGATGATCACGCCAATGCATCAGCACTTAAACACCTTCTTGTAACTCTTCTACAACATTAAAAACAGAGCATTCTCACATCATAACATGCTCAAACCAACAGCCATATCCGATCACCATAAAACTACCGAAAACTTAGCCGAAAAGACCGTAAACTAAGCCGAAACGTATCCGAACAATATCAGCCCAAAACCTAACGAATCTAACATCTAATCCACTTCAATTATGAACAAAAAACACATCCAAACCATCCTTATATCTCCAGCATCATTAAAGCATCTAAAACAGCCCCTAAAACAACCAAAAAGCACCTTAAAACTACACCGATTGCATTATTCCGGGATTAAATTAATGTGCTATCAAATGAAGACTCAATTAATCATTTAATTAACATAAAAACATAATTGAATCCATCTAATTTCAGCATTGAATGAGATCTAAAAAGATTTCACAAAAACATTCACAAAATCACTAGATCTAACATTGAAAACATAGAATTAAGTTTTTATTCAAAGATTAACAAGCTAATACTTGGGAATTTTAATAAAGAACCTTAGAAAAGAATTAAAAAACCAGAAAATTACCTTCAAGATCTATTCACCAAAAAGATGTAATTTCCTCTTCTTGATTCCTTGCATTTTGATGTTGATTTGATAAAATTGTTGGTTAGGTTTTGTAAAGGATGGAAAGGTGATTAAAATGATGTAATCTTTGTGGAAAAAGATGCAAAAATCAGCAAGGAATTGAAGAGAAAAGATGAAGGAAAATGGAGAGAAAATGAGAGAAAAGGATGAGAGAAAAATGGTAGTTTTGAGAGAAAATGATTATCATCTTTAATTAAAGTAATTAAAAACATTTTGGTGAATAAATCATTATTAAAAATTAAAAATGGGTTTATGGCCCTCTAAGGATTCTAAGTTTAGCTTGCTTTTCAATTTAGTCACTAAAATAACTTTTTTTTCCCGAAAATCACAAATTAAGTCCTCCAATTTTCCAAAAATTACAAATTGGTCACCTATGCATAATTAAGCATAATTAAAAATCAATATAAAGTCCAAATTACTTTCTTTTCATTTTGGAACATCTCTTTAATACTAGAGCCAGTTTCGGGCACCTCTAGCATGAAGGAGAGTAAAACTAGAGCTAGTGATAGGCACCTCTAGCTATTTTTCCAAAAGGTTCTAAGTCTTTATCACCTAAGTTTATTAAAAGAATTCCTAAATCAAACAAGTCCAACAAGTGTGTATTTTCTTTCTAACCTTAAAGCAAGCTTCTAAGTTTTATTCTATGAGTATCCTATGGTTATCCCTTCAAAACAGAACTTGGCCATGGTAAGGAGAAAGATTCTATAGCCTTAAAGGAGTAAACTTAAAGTAAAGCTGATGTAGGGTAGTGCAAGATTACAAACAGAAATTCAAGAAAAGCGAATATTGTAAAAAAATTTCAGAAAAAATTTACTCCCTTTTCATGGTAATACCGCGGCAGTGGGTAGCTTCGACAGTGCTTCTGCAACTACAATCTCCCCCAAACTCAAACCGACCATTATCCTCAATGCTCAAAATATAAGGTAAACAACAATTAAAATATGGAAATAGACAAAAGCAGTAAATGAAATTATTTATAACGACTCCGAGGAACTTCTTGTACGAAGCATTCTCCTAGGCTTTGTTGTGGATGCCTTTCGTTTGGATCCTTGTGCTGGTGATTGCTGTTGTTCAGCCTACCGATACGGATGAACTCTACTGGGTGGTGTGCGATACGTTGGTGCAGTAACCTTATCTCCCTCTTCCACTTCGTCCATATTTTCTATGTCCATGATTTCCGTTCCGCCCTCTACCGTGGGAGTGGATATTACTGATTCATGGGATGAACTATGGTATTCACCAATCTCGCGAGACAGTGTATCTCTGCTGAGACTGGGCATAGGGATTGGTTCCCTTTGGGGAGAGTTGAAGATAGCTCACCTCTTGGATGGCCTTTGGCTGATAGGTGATACTCTGGCCGACCTTGCTAGCCTGAAAGGTCTGGCAGCATGAAACTGTTGGTGCGGCCGTGGCTGGAAACATGGTTGTGGCCCTTTGGTAGGTGTTGTCTCAGTGGAAGGGACGACAGTAACGAATATGTTGGCTGGGAATTTAGGGAATTACGCCCCTTGATGTGGGAAGCTTTGCATCATCATGTTGGCTAGAGATGCGTTGAAGTCGCGTTGGTACTCCATGTAGCGTTATTGGCGAAGGTCCATGGCTGCCATCCTTTGCTGAATTTCTTGGTATGGGTCTGCTGCAGTAGTTGGCTCGGCAGAAGCTGGTGCTTCTATTGAATACTACCCTCCGGCGGTGAAGTCGGCAGCAAACTTTTGTGGCGTTGCTTGGATAGGTTCTGCATGCGTGATTTGCATAACTCGATGGCAGAAATCTCTTGTCCATCCCTATCGAGTTGACGTATATTCATCCGTGTCTTTGACCAGAACTCTTGCATTAATGTACAAAGCAGAGATTAAACATGGGAAATAAAGCGGTCTACGTTCCTTCTTACCACATTCATGAATTTTGTGAAGAATAATCTCTCCAATGTTGATGCTTCTCTTCTTGATGATGGACTGGATCAACACTAGTCTTTTGTGATCCACTGTGCTGTTATGGGAGGTTGGGATAAGTCGTCTTTTGATAAACGTAAACCATATCTTGGCCTCGGGTATTAGACTCTGCCTTGTTACTGAACCTTTATGGGCACCGGTTTCCCATGAGGTATTGCTGTAGCAAAGCTCATCTTTAATCTCTTCATAGTCTTGAGTGGTGATACTGTCTACGAAGTCAGCATGATCATCACGTGTGGGTGTGAGACCATAAAATTCATTGATGACTTTTGCATCAAGTTGCAAAGGCTTGCCTCGACAGCGGATAAAGAGGTTGTCCTTTCTCGGCCCATGTGCGTAAAATTCCCGCACAATTGTAGCATTTGCTGGTGGAGGCTGTAGGCAGAAAGCCTCCCAATCTTGATGCTGAATCTTGCTGAATAAGTATGATTCAATGTCGAAGTATATCTCATTGCTCTGTTGAAATCCCTACTCTACCCATAATTGTCGAGCAACGAACGAGCGGTTGAATCGGTTAGCAACAGTGGCAGGGGCGAATCTTGTGTACGAAGGCATTAATTGTTCGTGGAGAATTGTTTGAGAAATTCTGGAGTAATAGAGAGAGTTTTGGAAATTTCAAGAGATTAGAAAGATAGTGAGAGCAAGATTGTTCAATAAAGCAAAAGTAGTAAGAATGCAAGAGTAAATAATGCACAGCAATGAGTCTGCTTATATAGGCTGTAAAAATATGACTGTTAAAAAGTAGTCGTTAGGCATTTACTGCCTTGTTACACAGTTTCTGCCGCGGCGAGTTTCTCGGCATAGAGCCGTTACACTGTTTCTGCCCGTTAAGAATTCTGCGGCTCTAACACAGTGCACTGCCGCGACAACAGACTTTCTGCTATGGTATAATTTTTCTACATTCATTACTTTATTTATTCTAAAAAAATATAAAAACATAAAATACTAAAAATAAAGACATAAAAAAATAATAATATATAAACTAATCCTAATATAATAATTAAAATTAAAGGGAAGAGATTATGTTACTTGTGGAGTGCATATGAATGCATCTCCTATTTTTAGTATCTCTTTCTGGTCCGTATCTTTCTTCATGAGTTGGCCAGTCCCTTCAGTACATTCGGCTTCTCCTTTGGGTTTTATTCGTTTACCTAACAGTCTGCCGAGCGTGCTGCCCAGGCTGGATGTTTTAGTACCCTGACTCGGTGTATAGAGAGCCTTACATTCTGCTGGAGCATCTGACTTTGGAAGATTTTGGAAGGCGTTTAACTTGACTTGTTGATCATTTATCCGCATTGTGAGTTTGCCATTTTCCACATCGATGATGGTGCGTCCAGTAGCAAGGAAAGGTCGATCCAATATGATCGATGCATTGTCGTCGTTCTCACAGTCAAGGACAAGAAAATTGATAGGAAATATAAACTTGTCGACCTTCATCAGTATGTCCTCAATTTTGCCTTCAGGATGCACATAGGACCGATCCGCAAGTTGGAGCAGTACTGTTGTTGGTTTTGCCCATCCTATTCCAAGTTTTTGAAAAACTGATTTAGGCATAAGGTTGATGCTTGCTCCCAAGTCGCATAGGGTCTTTCCTTTATAACCATCCCCAATCGCATAGGAGATTGTGAAGAATCCATGATCCTTTAGTTTGGGCGGCATGCGATTATGCAACATGGACATGCAACCTTCAGTGGCTGCTACTGTTTCAAATTCCCATATCCTTCATTGTTTAGATACTACATCCTTTAATAACTTGGCATAGTTGGGCATTTGTTCAATAGCCTCAACTAGTGGCAAGTTGATATGGACCTGCTTCAATATGTCTAGGAATTTCTGAAATTGGTGGCCTGTTTGTGCTTCTTTAGCCTCTGTGGGAAAGGAGGTGGTGGTCTAATATCCTCCAGGTTTCCTTGGATATTGAGTTTAATACCTAGGGTGAACTTGTCTGCAGCTGCCTCGGCAGTTGGTTCTGATATTGCCGGTTCTTTTGTCGTGGCAGTGCTTTCATCAGGGTCCTACTCAGCTTCTGAGTTCTCATGATGTTGCTTTCTGGTTGGACTCTATCGGTTAAGGTCCCTTCTTTTTTTTGTAATTGCATGTAACCCCCTTAGCCCGACCTAGACGGAACCGACACTAATGGGTTACACGGGGAGTATCAAACCAAACCCGCGAAGGTCCGATTCGATAAACAACCCTAAAACCGTTATATATTTTTTTCTTCTAGATACATAATTGTATTCCTACATGTCAAGGTCACATACAAGGCATTAACGGAAATAATCCAATCATAAACAAACATCCGATTAAACAGTTAAGTAAATTAAGGACTAAAATGAAAAACTTTTAAATTCTAATAAAAAAGTAGAAATTCTTTTCATCAAAGTTCAATTAAACATACGAGTATCCCTCACAGAAAATTTTAACTCAAATGGAGCATTCTAAATTCATCAATTGCATGTTTCACTAATTTAGGGACCAAAATGTAAATCTTTCAAACTATAAGGACTTCTTCCAAATTGAGTTAGTCTTCTTGAAATTAAATCAACTTTATGCATACATGTGACATTTCAGATCAAAATAACATCTGTAGATACCCGAATTGAACAAAGAAAGATATTCGGGACTAAAATGCAATTTCTAGCAACTATCAATTTCTAGCAGCCAAAGGTTTCAAAACCTTTCATAAAGGTTTCGAAACTTTTTGTAAAAGGTTTCGAAACTTCTCAATGGTTTTGAAACTTTTCGCGTCCAGTAACTTTCCAGATTTGAAATTTCTCACAAGGTTTTGAAACCTTCCTGAAGTTTTCGAAACTGTTTGGCAAAGGTTTCGAAACCTTCCCTAAGGTTTCGAAACTTTAGGTCTGGAACCTAAAAATTCCATCATACTAAGTGAACATCATCGACTCAATACGCAACCATTAAACACTACCATCTATATACATAAGTCCTAGGCATAATTAACAACATATAACACATGATTATCAACGTCAAGAATATCAAGCAAACTATAGGCATGCTACCTAGAACATGATTAAAGTCTTAACGTTCATGCAAGTACATGCTTCAACAATCCAAAAAATACCATAGTCCATCAATTAACAATCAAGCAACATAAGTCTTATTTCAACATAAACCAAAGTCTAAGTTCACACTCCTCACATAGGTTGGGTTTACACATTGTCAAGCACCAACTTATTTGTCAAAACATACCAAATTTGAAGTAACCTTTCCCCTTGGTTTTCTTGCTCCGAATGTAGTCCCGAGTGCCTTTATTTTTCTGCAAGGATGAAAAGAGAGCTTAAGCAAATATGCTTAGCGAGGAAGCTCTACACAAGATCATCAATGCATCTATTTAAAACCATAGTTTGCAATGCATCATTAAAAACATGCATGCTTAACATTCCATGTCCATATCTATAACATCAAATCACTTTCTTGATGTTCAACATTATCAATACATTTCATGAATAATGCACAATATTCTCTTTTAATCTATGTATGTATATTGGCTTCTAGTGATCACTTATTGTGAATCTTAAGTTCACCGAATACACGGATCCATTGTTAGAGACCATTAGTCTCGTCATGACACAAAGTCACCATTGACATGACACGAAGTCACCATTGACATGACACGAAGTCACCATTATAGCACTACCATACACGATTGGACACATAGTCACCCTTGTTACGTGTAGGCGGCTCTACCACGCACGATTGGACACAAAGTCACCTTTGTTACGTGTAGGCAATATTCTTTATTCTCAATAATGTTTATAGTGTATTTAAGACAATCCTAATGACATGTCATTCGTATTCGAATTTAAAGTTAGTGTCACTAAGCCAATATCATAATCAAATGTGCATGATAATTTGCTGCTCATAATGCATGCATAATATGTTCACAAATGAACCAAATGTCATGCCCAACGATACCATCAATTTCAAGGTAAATAACCCCATAATTTTTTCCAATACATTTTCAGCTCATGATGCATCCATAATGTGCTTAACAAATGAACCGAAAGTCATGCCCAATGGCACCTTTAATTTGAAGGCAATTAACCACATATATTCCAAATTCATTTTTCCATGTTTTTCCTAAACATGAATGTCTTTTTAAACCATGCATTTTCAACAATTATCTCATGCATGCATCATTTCAAAATCATACTTATGCATTTCCAAAAATCTCATTGCATTACCAACATCAATGCCTTTATCGAATGTAGCCGAAACTCATGTTAATATATCAAAAATATTTACTTTAATTACTCTTGAACTATGGAAAGTTTTCACACTCTTCTATAGTCCCCAAAACAGAACTGTACAAATATGATTCGCTTTAAGTCCGAAAAACACTCACCGACAAGCAAAACGAGCCTTCGCCGATGCTCCGATGGTAACGTCAATGCACCAGCCACTTATGCACCTTCTTGCACTACCTCTACATCATTAAAAACAGAGAATATTCACATCATAACAAGCTCAAACCATCAGCCACATCAAACCTCCACAAAATTACCGAAAACTTAGCTGAAAAGACCGAAAACTAAGCCGAAACGCATCCGAACAACATCTGCCAAAAACCTAATGATTCTAACATCTAATCCACTTCAATTATGAACCAAAAACACATCTAAACCATCCTTATACCTCCAGAAACATTAAAACATCTAAAACAACCCCTAAAACAACCGAAAATCACCTTAAAACAACACTGATTGCATTAGTCCGGGATTAAATTAATGTGCCATCAATTGAAGACTCAATTAATCATTTAATTAACTTAATAACATAATTAAATTCATATAATTACATAATTGAATGAGATCTAAAAATATTTTACAAAAACATTCATAAAATCATTAGATCTAGCATTGAAAACATAAAATCAAGTTTCATTTAAAGATTAGCAAGCTAATACTTGAGAATTTTAATAAAGAACCTTAGAAAAAGAGTTAAAATCCAGCAAATTACCTTTGAGATCTATCCATCAAAAAGATGAAGTTTTCTCTTCTTGATTCCTTGCAAATTGGTGTTGATTTGATAAAATTGATGGTTAGGTTTTGTAAAGAATGGAAAGATGATCAAAATGAAGTAATCTTTGTTGAAAAAGATGCAAAAATCAGCAAGGAATTGAAGAAAAGAGATGAAGGAAAATGGAGAGAAAAAGATGAGAGAAAAAAGCTAGTTAAGTGAGAAAATGATTATCATCTTTAATTAAACTAATTAAAAAGCATTTTGGTGAATAAATCATTATTAAAAATTAAATTGGGTTTATGGACCTCTAAGGATTCTAAGTATAGCTTACTTTCCAATTTTAGTCACTAAAATTAACAATTTCCGAAAATTACAATTAAATCCCCCATTATTTTCCAAAAATTACAAATTGGTCACTTATGCATAATTAAGCATAATTAAAAATCAATTTAAAGTTCAAATTACATTCTTTTAATTTTGGAACATCTTTTTAATATTTTTAAACCACATTCCAAAATTAATATTTTTCTAATTAAAAATATTCTCATTTTATATTTCCCCAGAATAACGAACTGGAGAACCCGATTCGACCCGAATCGAATTCTCCTAACTAAATCCCAAACTACTAACCCCAAAATCGGGATGTTACATTGTAGATCACTTTTTTTTGTGATTACCTTGCATTGCTCGTGGCCTAACACCTTAGGAACTTCAATATTGCTAGGTAAACCCCCTGGTGGTTGAGTGTTTTGTCGTTGGGCAAATTGACCAACTTGGGTTTCTAAAGATTTTATTGCATCCTCCTGGTTCTGTAGTCTCATCTCAGTTCGATTCATGAAATCATCAGTACGCTTCATGAAGCGGCTATTCTCGATCATTTAAGCATCAGTCTTTGTCATAAAAGCTATGAGAGAATCTGCCAATGCATTCAGAGACTGTTGTTGTTGTACCTGCTGCTGTGGCATGGGCTGTTGAATGTTCTGCTGCGATAGATTCTAACTTTGATGCCAGAATACAGGGCATGATTAATTGGATTTAAGGCATTGTTAGGGTTACTCCATGAAAAGTTTTGATGCCTTTTCCAAGATGGATTGTAATTGTTGGACATTGTTTGATTGTTTCTGTTATAGTTTCCAACATATAGGCTGGTATCCTCATCTTGCATGTAATCCGATGAGTTAACTGCCTTAACCTTATGTATGTTTCTCTGGGCTTGCATATTTTGAACCATCTTGGTCAGAGAAGCCAATTGTGCTACCACCGAAATGGATGTATCTACTTCATGGATTATGGCATGACGTCTCATTCCTCCTCGCCTTGATGTGGGAAATTGGAAATCGTTCCTTGCGAGTTTATTCAGAATCTCAATGGCCTCCGCGGGTGCTCTATCCAAAAGTGTCCCATTCGCGGAAGCATCTAGCATCATCCTTGTGGAGGCATTGGTAGCATTATAAAACATAGAGATTTACATCCAGAAAGGAAAACCATATAGTGGGCATTTGTTTAACAATTCTCTATAACGTTCTCATGCCTTATACATCGGTTCATCCTCATCTTGCCGGAATGATATGATTTCATTACGGATGCAATCATAGAGATTTGTCGGATTAAACCTCGTAATGAATTCTAGTGTAGACGAGGACCTAGAAGAACCACCTTGACTAGCAGAAGAGCTTTGAGTCACGTGTCGATGATAGGTGATACGTGTAATAAAAGCGTAATTGAGTACAAGTGTACACGTCGCCAAGTACTAAAGTGATAAGTATATCGTGTATCGTCTCCATAGGGATTGATATACTTAATATGTCTCCCCTTGTTCCCTTGCTCCTTAAAATAAAGTAAAACACAGATAAATGGATTTGTTTATCTAACTAAATAATTAAATAACAAAACATAAAATAAAAGGTTGAGAACGATTATAGAGAAAGTGGGTAGGATCCAGTTGCGTCAACTAGTGGATTCAATTGATCTTCTTCTTGCCTAATGCAATCTCACAACACTGCTTCGATAGTACTGCAGATATGGCCTCGGTAGTATTAGTGTTCTCTGCCGCGGCAATCTCTTGCTCTTGGGCAGGGGCATCAAAGTTCAGCAAAGTGTCCGTTGTTGACTCTGCTCATCTCTAAGTCAGAGTACTGTTGATGACTGGTCCTTGACGATATCTCTCGGTGTAAATCAACGATAACCACCAACCAATCCAAAACTTCTTTTATCTGCTGAAACTCTTAACCTATCTCTAGGCCGAGTTAGTGTCTGCAACATCATACTTATCCCTTTCATGAATCTACATCTCTCGTTGCTAGATAAATATTTTACTTATAAACTTCTCTCTCGAGCTTGAATGCAAGAATAAGGAATGGCAATAGGATAAGCAAACTTTGATATTATTATTGCATTAGAATAAAAAAGCACGAATCAATCTCCTCTCACTAATATCTACAACCTTCACCTATCCCTAAGAAATTTAGAACATAATGTCGTTAGGTACAATTCTTAGGGAGAAGGGTTCTCTAAAAATCGGCTCTCTAACCAATATGGCCGGCTAGGGTATATATAGTCTTAATATAGGGCAAACCTTTTCTAAATAGACTTCGACTTGGAGTAAGGAACAAATGTTCTTCAAGGGATCTGATATTTCCAAGTTTGTCGCCTTCTAGAAGGGTTTTCCCGCTTGGTCTTTGACTTGGGCTTTTAACGCGCTAGCCTGGTCTAATTTGTATGCTGAATCTTTCAGAAAATTCTCTATATTTTTATCTTTCATTACGCCTCCATTGTTGGTACTGCCACATTGGATTCTGCCGCGGCCTCAACATTGCTTCACTGTCACTTATTCCTTGGATATTCCTACATGTACAGAATATTTGATAATATTTGCATTCTCTATAAATATTGACTTTGTAAGTAGTGATAACAAAATATCCAATATTTGCGCAAAGAGTTCATAATTCAGTTCAAGTTGGTGTATAATAGATGCATAAAGTACCATGAGAAGGGTAGTAAATATCTGCCTTTTAGGCACTCATCAGCAGTGTAGTCGGCAGTGAACTATTGGGGTGTTGCCTGCACTGGTACCGCTTGCGTTATCTGCATCACTCTGTGGCAGAATTCTCTGGTCTAGCCTTGCCGTTGATTTATGTATTCATCTGTTTCTTCTATTGAGACACCTGTAGCAATGCACAAAGCTGAGATTAAACAAGGGAAATATAAAGGACCTCGTTCTTTCTTACCGCAATCATAAATTTCTTGAAGAATGATCTCTCCAACATCTATGGTCCTCTTGTTGATGATTGAGTGGATGAGCACCAATCTTCTTCTATCAACTGTGTTGTTGTGAGATGTAGGCATGAGGCGTCTCTTAACAAATATGCACCACAGCTTGGCTTTGGGCTTGAGGCTGAGCCTTGTTACACAACCCTTATGGGCACCGGTTTCCCATGGAGTGTTGTCGTAACAAAGGTCATCCTTGATTTGCTTGTAGTCTTGGATGGTGATCCCGTCCATAAATTCAGCAAGTCGATTACTGATAGGGATAATTTTATAAAAGTCATTAATTACTTCTGCATAAAGAGGGACAGGCGTTCCTCGGTAGTGGACAAATAGGTTGCCCTCGCTCGGCAGATGTGCATAAAAGTCTCGCACTATTGTTGCATTAGCCGACTGTGGTTGCGTGCAGAAGAATTCTCATTCTTGGTATGTAATTTTGTCCATCAAGTAGCTGTCGATGCCAAAATTCTCCTCTTTTCTGATTTGAAATCCTTGCTCCTCCCATAACTGTCGAGCAACAAATGATCTGTTGAATCGTTCAGCAACAACGGTAGGATAGAAGCGGTTGTAAGTGGCCATGGATGATTCTTGAATATTTGGGATGTTGATGAGCGATTCTTTGAAAATTGATCTGAAAGATGTAAGAATATAGGTAAGATTGCAGAGAGTTTTATAAGGAAGATTTGGCAAGATTAACAAAGAATGTAAAGTGAATAGTTTCAACAAGGAAGTTGCGTATATAGTCCTCGGCAGATATAGCCATTTGAATTCTATCCGTTCGGCTTTTCTACCTTTCAAATATTAACTGCCTGCTGGCATTAACTGCTGTGGTAGAAAATTCGGCAAATAATCGTTACACTGTTTTTGCCCGTTGGAACTGTTGTGGCTCTGACACTGTGTACTGCCGCGGCAGTGGACTTCCTTCTATACATTGTTTCTATGTTATTCTTGCTTTATTATCCTAAAAAAAATTAAATAAATGAGATAAGAATAATTCAAAAATAATTACTGATATACTTAAGTAAATAAAAACAAAATTTTAAAATTATTAACTTAAATTAATTCTAGTATAATAATATAAAGAGTATGGAAGAAATTAAGTTACTGGGGAGTGCATGAAAATGCATCTCCCAATTTGTCCCTCTCTTTATAGCCAATATGATGTTTCTGTGATTGTTGACCATTGTTATCAGGTTTTTCTTTGTGTGCAACCATTGTTGTGGATTTAATTTATTTTCCAAACATTCTGCCGAGCATGTTGCCAAGGCAGGATATTTTGGTGTTTGTGGCATAGATGGCTTTGCACTCTTCTGGATCCTCAGAAATGTTTAGATTGTGGAAGGCATTAAGTTTGACTTGTTGGTCATTAACCCTCATAGTCAACTCTCCATTTTCTACATCAATTATGGTGCCTCCAGTAGCAAGGAAAGGTCTGTCCAGGATGATCGGTGCTTTTTCATCTACTTCATAATCAAGGACAAGAAAGTCAGCTGGAAAAACAAATTTATCGACTCTTACCAGTATGTCCTCGATTTTTTCTTCAGGGTGCACATATATCGATCCGCAAGTTGGATTAGTACTGTTGTTGGTTTTGCCCTTCCTATTTTGAGCTTTTGGAAAACTGATTTGGGCATTAGATTGATGCTTGCTCCAAGGTCACACAGGGCCTTTCCTTCATAGTTATTCCCAATCGCACAGGGTATGGTGAAACAGCCAGGGTCCTTCAATTTGTATGGCATGCGATTATGTAACATTGCCATGCACCCTTCAGATGTTGCCGCTGTCTCAAACTCACCTAGCATATTCCTTTTGGACACAATGTCCTTCAAGAATTTAGCATAGTTGGGCATCTGTTCAATTGCCTCAACAAGTGGCAAGTTGATGTGAACTTGTTTTAGAATATCAAGAAATTTTTTGAATTCATGGTCTTGTTTCTGTTTATTCAGCCTTTGTGGGAAAGGTGGTGGTGGTCTCATCTCATCCAGGGTTTCATTAGATTGAAACTGAATACCTGGGACCACTGTTTGTCTTGCTGTCTCGGTAAGATGTGTAGATGCTGTCGACTTTTCTGCTGGGGTATCG
This sequence comes from Abelmoschus esculentus, assembly GCA_035048815.1. Lineage (NCBI taxonomy): Eukaryota > Viridiplantae > Streptophyta > Magnoliopsida > Malvales > Malvaceae > Abelmoschus > Abelmoschus esculentus. The sequence goes on from JAUCBN010000003.1 coordinate 18,672,200, forward strand.
TCTTCGTGTTCAGTCTGTTTAGCATCCCGGTCCTCCTTATTTGTATCTTCTTGTATTGTTTGGGGAGCTTTGGTTGCTGAATTGCCCATTGTTTCTTTTAGTTGTAGGCCACTTCTTGTTGTGATTGCCTTTCACTGTTCATGGCCCATTCCCTTAGAAACTTCATTATTACTAGGTAATCCCCCTTGTGGTATTGTATTTTGTCTTATAGCAAATTGACCAATTTGGGTTTCTAATAATTTTATTGCAGCAACTTGGTTTTGTAGCCTCATCTTTGTTTTGTTCACGAAGTCATCAGTCCTCTTCATGAAGCTACTGTTCTCAGCCGTATATGATTCAATTTTCATAATAAAAGCCTTGAGAGTATTCTCTAGTTAATTCATAGGTTGTTGTTGCTGATGCATCTGCTGCTGCGGCAGTGGCTGATAGTTGGAGGTCTGGTTGGTGGGGTTTAAGGCATTGTTTGGGTTGTTGCATGAAAAGTTTGGGTGCCTTTTCTAAGCCGGATTGTATGTATTTGACATCATGTTGTTATTCCGGTTATAATTTCCCACATAAAATCCAGTTTCCTCGTCTTGTATATACTTAGAAGAATTTATAGCCTTCATTTCTTGAGTATTCTGTTGTACTTGCATGTTCTGAACCATTTTTGTTAACGATGCCAACTGTGCTGCCACCGAATTGTTGGTTTCTAACTCATTTATTATGGCATGGCGTCTTAATCCTCCTCGCCTAGAAGTAGGAAATTGGAAATCGTTCCTTGCGAGTTTGTTCAGAATCTCTATAGCTTCTTCTGGGGCCTTGTCAAGGAGTGTACCGTTTACTGAGGCATCCAACATCATTCTAGTCGGGGCATTGGTGGCATTATAGAACATGGTTACTTGTTTCTATAATGGGAATCCATGTAGTGGACATCTATTCAGTAACTCTCTGTAGCATTCCCAAGCCTCGTACATAGGTTCGTCATCAGCCTGTCTAAATGAAGTGATTTCATTACGGATTCTATCATATAAATTTGTAGGGTTAAATCTCGTAATGAATTCTCGGCATAGTTCACTCCAAGATCCAATTGGTTCTGCCGGAATACTATTTAACCAGGTTTTGGCCCTATCCCTCAGTGAACAGGGGAAAAGTTTCAGCCTCAAAATATCTTCATGTACTCCTTGGATTTTGAAAGAGTTGCATACTTTCATGAAGGATTTGAGATGTTGTCTGGCATCTTCTATTGCAGCCCCACTGAATTGTCCAATATTATTGAGCATATTGAACATTATTGGTTTAAGTTCAAAGTGGGTTGCCTCAATCTCTGGTGTAACAACCCCAAGGTTTAATCCATTTAAATCTTCTACCAGAAAGTCTCTAACAGTTAGCTGTCACGACAATGATTGTGGCAGAGGTTGTCGTTGCTGACCTCCAATGCCTTCATGTAGGTTCTGATTTCCTGGATTCACTGCCATGGCTCCTTGGATCTGTCTTCTCAGTCTTTGGTAAGTCCTTTCGATTTATGGGTCAATATCACGTAAGAGAGTGCTAGGGTTAGCCCTGGTCATACACCAAAGATAAAGTAGATTAAATTTCTTTAAATAATTTTTTTTTATTTTTTATTTTTTTATATAAGAACAACGTAAAAGAAAGAAAATTAAAGAAAATAAAATTTAGTTGTCAGTCTCCGGCAACGGCAACAAAAACTTGACGCGTGTAAAAAAAGCGTAATTCAGTGCAAGTGTACACGTCAAGTAATATAATGATAAGTATTTATCGAATATCATTCTCCACAGGGACTGGTGTACTTAATATGCCTCCTTCTACTTCCTTGCTCCTAAAGTTAATAAAATAAAAACACAAGTAAAAAGATTTGTTGAATAACTAAAGAACAAAAACTTAAATAAAAGGTTGAGAAAGAATAGAGAGAATGGGTAGGATCCAGTTGTGTCATATAGTGGATTCGATTAATTTGTTCTTGTTCAATACAATGGCACTGCACTGCCTCGGTAGTACTGCAAATACTGTCTCGGCAGCGACAATATTCTCTGTGACGACAATCTTTTGCTTTTGGTAAGATTTACCAAAGTTTGGCAAAGTGTCCTTGAATGATTCTGCTTATCTCTAAGTCGAAATACTGTTGATGACAAGTTCTTGATGATACCTCTCGGCGTGAATCAATTATAATCACCAACCAATCCCACACTTCTTTTAGCTGCTGAAACTCTTAATCTATCTTTAGGCCAAGTTAGTGTCTACAACACCGCACTTACCCCTTTCGTGAATCTAACTCTCTCGATATTAGATAAATGAATTACTTACAAGCTTCTCTCTCGAGTTTGAATGCAAGAACAAAGAATGATAATAGGATAAGCAAACTTTGATATTCTTAAGGTATTGAAACAAAGAAACAAATACAATCTTCTCACACTAATATTCAACAACCTTCACCTAACCCTAAGAAAGCTTAGAACATATTGTAGTGAAGAACACAATTTTTAGGGTAAAGCTTTCTCTCTAATTTGGCCCTCCTTTATACATTGGACGACTCATGTATTTATAGTCTAGACTTAGGGTAACTTTTCCTAAGTAGAATATAACTTAGAGTAGGAAACAAGTAATAAAAATATAATATTTTCAAGTTTAATTATATCTAGAAGACTATTCCCGCGTGGCCTTTGACTTGATCTTTTCACGTGCTAATCAGCTTCAATCCAAAAGCTTCAAGTTCAGGCATTCTCAGCTTATTTTTCTTTTTCAATCGCTCAGCATCAGTACTGGAATTTCTGCTGCTGCGACATTGCTTCTGCCTTCAGCAATGTTGCTGCCTCGGTATTGGTTCTGCCTTCGGAACTACTGCTTCCTCGGTAGGTAATTCCTACAACTACAAAAACATGCCATAAAGCCTTCTTTTCTCACAAATATCATCTTTATATGTTGTGACAGCAAAATATCAATTATTGAACAATAAGTATATGTATCAGTTCAAATTAGTGGGTAATGAGTACATATTGTTTAGGAAAAGAATAGTAAATAATAGCCTTTTTAAACACTCATCAGTAACCTATGCACATAACTTGTTCCCTACTCCAAGTTGTACTTTATTTAGAAAATGTTTACCCTAGGCAAAGCCTATATAGGGCATAACCGTCCAAGGGACTAAGGAGAGCCGAATTTTAGAGAGTTAAATTTGAGAGAGTTCACCCTAGGAACCATTCTTCCCATCATGTTCTAAGTTTTCTTAGGTTTAGGTGAAAGTTTTTGAGTATTAGTGAGAGGAGATTGTATCTTGTTTCAATACAATAAAATATCAAAGTTTGCTTACTCTTTGTCATTCTTTGTTCTTGCATCCAAGACCGAGAGGGAAGTTTATAAGTAACCTATTTGTCTAGACTCGGTAGAGTTAGACTCACGAAAGGAGTAAGTGCGGTATTCGACTTGGTTGAAGTATACTAACTCGGCTTAGGGATAGGTTGGAGTTTCAGTAGTTACAAGAAGTGTGAGATTGATTGTTGGTTATATTTGATTAATACCGGGAGGTATCATCAAGGACTGATCATCAACAGTGTTTTGACTTAGGGATAAGCAAAGACATTAAAAAATACTTTGCCGAACTTTGGTAAATCTGCCCAAGAGCAAGGGATTACCGTGGTAAAAGACACTATTGCTGTGGAAGATAGTAATCTGCAGTACTACTGAGGCAGTATAGTGCAATTTCATTGGACAGAAACAGATCAAACAAATCCACTATACAACACAACTAGATCCTACCCTCTTTCTCAATTTGATCTCAACCTATTTAGTTTACTTTAATTATTTTATTTAGTCAATATCCAATTTACTTGTGTCTTTACTTTTGTTTTACAGAGCAAGAAGATCAAAAGAAGCATATTAAGTATATCAATCCATGATGAGACGATAACTCGATAATATTTATCACTTTATTACTTGACGTGTATACTTGCACTCCAATTGCGCATACTTAGCATGCATCACTACTCATCATCTCCAACCGTTCTCAAACAAAACACTATCTTTTAACTGCTAAGAAACCACGTCACAAAACTTACGGAGATTTGCTAACACACCTCTACTCTAGCACCTTAGACGATAAAAACATTCTCAAAGAACACTGACTCTCAAGTTCAACTTACCAGCAAAATAAACATTCACTTTTAACTCATCCTCATCCAAAATAAGTCCATCAAAAAATAACCGCTTACAAACTCCTTTCACAACTCCTTTCTTCCAGATGTATAGCAAAATACTACCACAAACTTTGACTAAGAAATCATTCTAACTTATAGTATAATATAGCACAAACACGTGCCTTATAGACATAAAAGACAATCAACACAACAACTAAAAACCATCAACACAACTTTCACTGTGGCCCGGTCACGCAACTCCACCAACATCTGATAACAACTTACCTCAGAATATCTTAACCATAGAATGTCTCACCTAAAGCTCTATTACTTAGACCAACACCCTTCGAGCCAACACTGCTTTTGACTTCACAACACTCTTAACTTACTTCACTAAACTGACACCTATCAAGACTAAAAACAAACTCACTAAACCGGCTAAACCGACTCACTAACTTCTAAGACTAATTTTGGGGTGTTACAACTAAGAGAAGCGTAATTACCTATGATTGTAAATAAATTTTCAAGTACTTATTCCCGAACTAGGCCAAACCGACTAAACCGACTCACAAACTTCTAAGCCCAATCTTGGAGTGTTACAACTAAGAGAAGCGTAATTACCTATGGTTGTAAACTGTGATAACTGAGAGATAACTAATTACCTATGGAGGTAATTAATGCTTCTATGAACAAATTAATAACCTATAGAGGTAATCTGGGGTTACTAAGGGAATAGTAATTACCTATAGAGGTAATTAGAGGTTCTAACAGAAAGGTGATTACCTATGGAGGTAATATCACATTTTAGCTGTTATTTATTCAATCTGACTTAGAAGATGAATCCTCAAATCTTATAAAAATTTACCAGTAACTTTCAATGAGATAAAATATTAGCATGTCAAATTTTAGAACAATCTAAATCTATTTACTAGGATTTTGACTTTTAGTTCATATTAGGCATGGTTAACTATCTTTATTATTTTACTTAGGGTCATTTTTCAAGATACAAGTCTAGACATATTTTATGCATAACTAGCATATCAAAATACATGTTTATGACTTAACAAAAAATATTGTCACCATTCTAGGAGTATTTAAAACAGGATTACATACTCTTGACTTTAGTAACTTGCCAAACCTTTTCAAAAGGGATCCCAATTTCCTCTTCAAAACTTAACCTGAGAATGAAAGGAAAATAAAGATATTAGGCATATTTTACCTAGTGAGGTAGTCAATGACAACATCAACGTATAAAATTCATATAAATAACATGCTCTTATACCATAAGTTCAAATTAGGTCAATGTTCAATGATTCTTGATAATAGCTCAATGTTCAATGTCAATGCATCAATGATTCATATACCATAACAATGAAACCAATATGTCATTATAAACCCTTGGATCGATCAAGATAGTGGATACATAGATTTCTACACCTCGCCAAATCAATGAATGGTGTAATCCCTCTGCCTCGTCAAAATAACCAATACACAATCATCCCTCCACCTCAGCAACATATAGGTCATAACCCAAGGATCGTAGTCCACCCATACCATCAAGCTCATAAATCATATGGAATGAGATGAGAAAGGCTCCTAGCTTTGTCCCATGACTCTACTACACTCACCTTGCTAAAGAGAGCTTTGATGCGTGTAATAAAAGCGCAATTGAGTGCAAGTGTACACGCCACCAAGTAATAAAGTGATAAGTATATCGTGTATCGTCTCCACAAGGATTGGTATACTTAATATGTCTCCCTTTGTTCCCTTGCTCCTGAAAATAAAGTAAAACACAGATTAGTGGATTTGTTTATCTAACTAAATAATTAAATAACAAAACATAAAATAAAAGGTTGAGAACTATTATAGAGAAAGTGGGTAGGATCCAGTTGCGTCAATTAGTGGATTCAATTGATCTTCTTCTTGTCCAATGCAATCTCACAACACTGATTTGACAGTACTGAAGATATGGCCTCGATAGTATTAGTGTTCTCTGCCGCGACAATCTCTTGCTCTTGGGCAGAGGCATCAAAGTTCAGCAAAGTGTCCGTAGTTGACTTCTCTCATCTCTAAGTCAGAGTACTGTTGATGACTGGTCCTTGACGATACCTCTCGGCGTAAATCAACGATAACCACCAACCAATCCAACACTTCTTTTAGCTGCTGAAACTCTTAACCTATCTCTAGGCCGAGTTAGTGTCTACAATACCGTACTTATCCTTTTCGTGAATCTACACCTCTCAATGCTAGATAAATATTTTACTTACAAACTTCTCTCTCGAGCTTGAATGCAAGAACAAAGAATGACAATAGGATAAGCAAACTTTGATATTGTTATTGCATAAGAACAAAGAAACAAGAATCAATCTCCTCTCACTAATATCAACAACCTTCACCTATCCCTAAGAAATTTAAAACATATTATCGTTTAAGTACAATTCTTAGGGAGAAGGGTTTCTCTAAAAATCGGCTCTATAAATAATGTGTCCGGCTAGGGTATATATAGTCTTAACCTAGGGAAAACCTTTCCTAAATAAACTCCAACTTGGAGTGAGGAACAAGTCTTCTTCAAGGGATCTGATATTTCCAAGTTTGCCGCCTTCTAGAAGGGTTTTCCCGCTTGGTCTTTGACTTGGGCTTTTAGTGCGCTAGACTGGTCCAATTGGTGCGTTGCATCTTCCATAATGTTCTCTATATTTTTATCTTTCATTCCCCTCAAATGTTGGTGTTGTCACTTTGGATTCTGCCGTGGCCTTATCTTCTGCCTCGGCCTCAACATTGCTTCACTACTGCTTTGGCCTTGGATATTCCTGTATATACAGAATATGTATTAATATCTGCATTCTCTATAAATATTGACTTTGTAAGGAATGATAACGGAATATCCAATATTTATGCAAAGAGTCTATATTTCAGTTCTAGTTGGTGTATAATAGATGTATAAAGTACCATGAGAAGAGTAGTAAATAACTGCCTTTTAGGCACTCATCAAATACCCCCAAACTCGAACTATTGCTTGTCCTCAAGCAATGCAAGACATCAAATTGCTGAACCTTACTCCTCTTTGGTCTTACTTTTCCATCTATTCTCCCCACCATGGTCATGTCTATCTCTCCGTTTTAGCCATTAGTTTACCCAAGGACTTTTACTAAGAAACAAGCTATAAGGCTAGGTGAATGTGTGCGTTTTATGGACAAGGTTGATTCTAGGCTTTCTTAGATAAACTCTAAGTTCAAGAAAAATAGAATTTTAGACTAAAGTTGTCTCCTTAAAACAACAAGTCTTGAGCCAATTTCGGGCACCTCAAGATATGCGTTTTTATATTTTCTTCCTTTTCTTATTTTTTTTCTTATTAATCACCTATTTGGCATACTAGAGCCAGTTTCGGGCACCTCTAGCGTGAAGGAGAGCAAAACTAGAGCCAGTGATTGGCACCTCTAGCTATTTTTCCAAAAGGTTCAAAGTCTTTATCACCTAAGTTTATTAAAAGAATTCCTAAATCAAATAAGTCCAAAAAGTGTGTATTTTTTTCTCACCCTAAAGCAATCTTCTAAGTTTTATTCCATGAGTATCCTATGGTTATCCCTTCAAAACAGAAATTGGCCATGATAAAGAGAAAGCTTTTTATAGCCTTAAAGGAGTAAACTAAAGCAAGGCTGATGTAGGGCAGTGCAAGATTACAAACAGTAATTCAAGAAAAGAGAATATTGTAAAAAATTTCAGAAAAAATTACTCCCTTTTTTTCATGGTAATGTCACGGTAGTGGGTTACCTCGGCAGTGCTTCTGCACCTACAATACCCCCAAACTCAAACCAAGCATTGTCCACAATGCTCAAAATATAAGGCAAACAACAAATAAAATATGGAAATATACAAAAGCAGTAGATGGAATTATTTATAACGACTCTGAGGAGCTACTTGTATGGAGCGTTCTCCTAGGCCTTACTGCTGATGCCTTTCGCCTAGATCCTTGTGCTGGTGATTGTTGTTGTTTGGCCTGTCGATGCAGCTGAACTCGACTGGGCGGTGTGCGGTGCGTTGGTATAGTAACTTCATCTCCCTTTTCCACTTTGTCCATATTTTCTGTTTGCACAATTTTCGTTCCGCCCCCTACCGTAGTAGTGGGTATTGCTGATTCATGGGACAAACTATGGTATTCATCAATCTCGCGAGACAGTGTATCTCTGCTGAGACTGGCATAGGGATTGGTTCCCTCTGGGGAGAGTTAAAGACAGCTCGCCTCTTGGATGACCTTTGGCTGGTAGATGATACTCTGCTAGACCTTGCTGGCCTGGAAGGTCCGGCAGCATGAAACTGTTGATGTGGCCGTGGCTGGAAAAATGGTTGCGGCCCTGGGGCAGGTGTTGTCTCAGTATAAGGGGCGGCAGTGACGGATATGTTGGCTGGAAATTTGGGGAATTGCACCCCTTGATGTGGGACGCTTTGCATCGTCATGTTGGCTAGAGATGTGTTGAAGTCGCGCTGGTATTCCATGTAGCATTGTAGGGGAAGGTCCATGGCTGCCATCCTTTGCTGAATTTCTTAGTATGGATCCGCTGCAGCAGTTGGATCAGCAGAGGCTGGTGCTTCTATGGAATATTACCCTCCGACAGTGAATTCAGAAGTAAACTGATGCGGTGTTGCCTGGAAAGGTTCTGTATGTGTGATCTGCATAACTCGGTAGCAGAAATCTCTTTTCCATCCCTGCCGACTTAGCGTATATTCATCCTCGTCTTCAAACAGAACTCTTGCATTAATATACAAGGCAGAGATTAAACATGGGAAATAAAGCGGTCCACGTTCCTTCTTACCACATTCATGAATTTCGTGAAGAATGATCTCTCCAATGTTGATGCTTCTCTTCTTGGTGATAGACTGGATTAGCACCAGTCTTTTGCGATCCACTGTGTTGTTATGGGAGGTTGGGATAAGTCGTCTCTTGACGAAAGTACACCATATCTTGGCCTCGAGTTGAAGACTCTACCTTGTTACTGAACCTTTCTGGGCACCGGTTTCCCAGATGTGTTGCTGTAACAAAGCTCATCTTTAATCTCTTCATAGTCTTAAGTGGTGATGCTGTCTACGAAGTCGACATCTGCATCATGTGTGGTGGTGAGACCATAAAATTCATTGATACTTGCGGCATCAAGTCGAATAGGCTTGCCTCCTAATGTACGTAAAATTCTCTCACAATGGTGGCGTTTGCCGGTGGAGGCTGTAGGCAGAATGCCTCCTAATCTTGATACTGAATCTTGTTGAACAATTATGATTCGATGCCGAAGTATATCTTATTAGTCTGTTGAAATCCTTGCTCTTCCCATAATTACCGAGCAACGAACGAGCGGTTGAATCGGTCAACAACAGTGGCCGAGGCAAATCTTGTGTTAGAAGCCATTGATTGTTGGTGGAGAACGGTTTGAGAAAAGAAATTCTGGAGTGATAGAGAGAGTTTTGAAAATTTCAAGAGATTGGAAAGATAGTGAGAGCAAGATTGTTCAAGAAAGTAAAAGTAGCAAGAATGTAAGAGTAAATAGTGTACAACAATGAGTCTGCTTATGTTGGCCTTAAAAATATGACTGTTAGAAAGTAGTTGTTAGGCATTTACTGCCTTGATGCACAGTTACTGCCGCAGCGGATTTCTCGGTAAAGAGCTGTTACACTGTTTCTGCCCATTAGGAATTCTGCGGCTCTAACACAGTGCACTACCATGGCAGCAGACTTCCTGTTGTGATATAATTTTTCTATATTCGTTGCTTTATTTATTCTAAACAAGACAGAAAAACATAAAATACTAAAAATAAAACAACATAAAATACTGAAAATATTAATATATAAACTAATCCTAATATAATAACTAAAATGGAAAGAAAGAGATTATGTTGCTTGTGGAGTGCTTGTGAATGCATCTCCCACTTTCATTATCTCTTTTTGGCCCGTATCTTTCTTCATGAGTTGGCCAGTACCTTCAGTGCATTCGACTTCTTCTTTAGATTTTATTCGCTTACCAAACAGTCTACCGAGCATACTGCCCACGCAGGATGTTTTAGTACCCTGATTTTTGGAGAGCCTTACATTCTGTTGGAGTGTCTGAATTTGTAAGACTGTGGAAGGCGTTCAACTTGACTTGTTGATCGTTTATCCGTATTGTGAGCTTACCATTTTCCACATCGATGATGGTACGTCCAGTAGCAAGGAAATGTCGACCCAATATGATCGGTGCATTGTCGTCAGCCTCACAGTCAAGGACAAGAAAGTCAGCAGGAAATATAAACTTGTCGACCTTCACCAGAATATCCTCAATTTTGCCTTCAGGATGCACATAGGACCGATCCGTAAGTTGGAGTAGTACTGTTGTTGGTTTTGCCCGTCCTATTCCAAGTTTTTGAAAAACTGATTTGGGCATTAGGTTGATGCTTGCTCCCAAGTCTCATAGGGTCTTTCCTTTATAATCGTTCCCAATCGCACAGGGGATTGTGAAGAATCCAGGATCCTTTAGCTTGGGTGGCATGCGATTATGCAACATGGCCATACAATCTTCAGTGGTTGCCACCGTTTCAAATTCTCCTAGCTTTCGTCGTTTGGATACTATGTCCTTTAAGAACTTGGCATAGTTGGGCATTTGTTCAATAGCCTCAACTAGTGGCAAGTTGATATGGACCTGCTTCAAGATATCTAGGAATTTTTGAAATTGGTGGTCCTGTTTGTGCTTTTTTAACCTCTGTGAGAAAGGAGGTGGTGGTCTTATGTCCTCTAGGTTTCTTTGGATATTGAGTTTAATACTTGAGGTAAACTTATCTGCAGCTGACTCGGCATGTGTTTCTGATACTGTTGGTTCTGTTGTCGTGGCAGTGCTTTCGGTAGGGTCCTGCTCAACTTCTGAGTCTTCATAATGTTGTTGTTCTGGTTGGAATCTATCGTTTGAGGTCCCTTCTTTATCTCTTAATTGTAGGCCACTTATTGTCGTAATTACCTTGCATTGCTCGTGGCCTAACACCTTAGCAACTTCAGTATTGCTAGGTAAACCCCCTGGTGGTCGAGTGTTTTGTCGTTGGGTAAATTGACCAACTTGGGTTTCTAAAGACTTGATCGTAGCCTCCTGGTTCTGCAGTCTCATCTCAGTTCGGTTCATGAAGTCATCAGTACGCTTCATGAAGCGGCTATTCTCGGTCATGTAAGCATCAGTCTTTGTCATAAAAGCCGTGAGAGAATCTGCCAATGCATTCAGAGACTGTTGCTGTTTTATTTGCTATTATGGCATGGTCTGTTGAGTGTGCTGCTGCGGCAGGTTCTGGCTTTGGTGCTAGAATACAGGGGCTTGATTAATTGGATTTAAGGCATTGTTAGGGTTACTCCATGAAAGGTTTGGATGCCTCTTCCAGGATAGGGTGTAAGTATTGACAGCATTTGATTGTTTCTGTTATAGTTTCTAACATATAGGCTGGTTTCCTCATCTTGCATGTAATCCGATGAGTTAACTGACCTAACCTCATGTATATTTCTCTGGGCTTACATATTCTGAACCATCTTAGTTAGAGAAGCCAATTATGCTGCCACCGAATTAGGTGTATCTAATTCATGGGCTGTGGCATGACGTCTCATTCCTCCTCGCCTTGGTGTGGTAAATTAGAAATCGTTCATTGTGAGTTTGTTCAGAAGCTCAAAGGCCTCTGGGGGTGCTCTATCCAAAAGTGTCCCATTTGCGGAAGTGTCTAGCATCATCCTTGTGGAGGCATTGGTAGCATTATAAAACATGGAGACTTGCGTCCACAAAGGAAAACCATGTAGTGGGCATTTGTTTAACAATTCTCTGTAGGGTTCCCATGCCTCATACATTGGTTCATCATCATCCTGACGGAATGATGTGATTTCATTACGGATGCGATCATAGAGATTTGTCGGATAAAACCTCGTAAAGAATTCTCGGCAGAGTTCCTCCCAAGATCCTATGGATCCTGCTGGGATACCATTCAACCAAGTTTTCGCCCTATCCCTCAGTGATTAGGGGGACAATATTAATCGTAAGATATCTTCATGGACTCCTTGGATCTTGAAAGAATTGCATACTTCCATGAAAGATCTAAGATGTTGCCTTGTATATTCAGTAACAGACCCACTAAACTGTCCAATTGTGTTCAACATGTTGAACATCTCTAGTTTGAGCTCAAAGTGAGTTGCTTCGATTTCTAGGGTGACTACGCCAGGGTTGAGTCTGTTTAGATCTTCCACCAAATAGTCTCTAACGGTGGGATACCTCGGCAATGGTTGCGGCAGTGGCTGCTACGGCAGTGACTGCTGCGGCATTGCTGGTGGTAGTACATTATGATCAACAGGTGGAATTTGTCCTCTTGGTGGATCATCTATGACTTGGAACATGTTGCGCCTCAGATGGTGTCTTGTGCGTTCGATTTCAGGATCTAATTCGTATAATGGACCACTCGGGTTTGCCCTGGTCATATACCAAATAAATCAAAGTTAATAAAAATTAAATAAATAATTAGAATTAAAGTTAGATAAAGAATGGTTAAAGTGCAAGAAATAAAGAAAACAAAATTTAGTTGCCAACCCCTGGCAACGACGCCAAAACCTTGATGCGTGTAATAAAAGCGCAATTGAGTGCAAGTGTACACGTCGCCAAGTAATAAAGTGATAAGTATATCGTGTATCGTCTCTATAGAGATTGGTATACTTAATATGTCTCCCCTTGTTCCCTTGCTCATGAAAAATAAAGTAAAAATACAAATAAGTGGATTTGTTTAACTAACTAAATAATTAAATAACAAAACATAAAATAAAAGGTTGAGAACGATATAGAGAAAGTGGGTAGGATCCAGCTGCGTCAATTAGTGGATTCGATTGATCTTCTTCTTGTCCAATGCAATTGCACAACACTGCTTCGACAGTACTGCAGATACAGCCTCGGCAGTATTAGTGTTCTCTACCGCGGCAATCTCTTGCTCTTGGGTAGAGGCATCAAAGTTCAGCAAAATGTCCGTAGTTAACTCCGCCTATCTCTAAGTCAGAGTGTTATTGATAACTGGTCCTTGATGATACCTCTCAGCGTAAATCAACGATAACCACCAACCAATCTAACACTTCTTTTAACTGTTAAAACTCTTAACCTATCTCTAGGCCGAGTTAGTGTCTACAACACCGTACTTATCCCTTTCGTGAATCTACACCTCTCGATGCTAGATAAATATATTACTTACAAACTTCTCTCTCGAGCTTGAATGCAAGAACAAAGAATGACAATAGGATAAGCAAACTTTGATATTATTATTGCATAAGAACAAAGAAACAACAATCAATCTTCTCTCACTAATATCAACAACCTTCACCTATCCCTAAGAAATTTAGAATATATTATCGTTTAAGTACAATTCTTAGGGAGAAGGGTTTCTCTAAAAATCGGCTCTATAAAAAATGTGGTCGGCTAGGGTATATATAGTCTTAACCTAGGAAAAACATTTCCTAAATAGATTCTAACTTGGAGTAAGAAACAAGTCTTCTTCAAGGGATCTGATATTTCCAAGTTTGCCGCCTTCTAGAAGGGTTTTCCTGCTTGATCTTTGACTTGGGATTTTAGTGCGCTAGCCTGGTCCAATTGGTGCGCTGCATCTTCCAGAATGTTCTCTATATTTTTATCTTTCATTGTGCCTCCAATGTTGGTGCTGCCACTCTGGATTCTTCCGCGTCCTTGTCTTCTGCCTCGGCCTCAATATTGCTTCATTGCTGCTTCGGCCCTGGATATTCCTGCATGTACAGAATATGTAATAATATTTGAATTCTCTATAAATATTAACTTTGTAAGTAATGATAACGGAATATCCAATATTTGCGCAAAGAGTCCATATTTCAGTTCAAGTTGGTGTATAATAGATGCATAAAGTACCATGAGAAGGGTAGTCAAATAACTGCCTTTTAGGCACTCATCAAGCTTATAAGGTTCTTGAATGACAATTCCTTTGCCCTTAGCTTGAATAGGAATTGATGATGAATCCTTATGGTAAACAACTCCTTAGCTTTGATTTGGTGCCTTAAAATCAACCAATCAAGAAAGATGGAATTGAGGTGCTTGGTGAGCTCAAGGAAGAAGACAACAATGGTGGTGCTTGCTTTCTTTGCTTAGAAAGTTGATGGAAAAGATGATGGAATTTCCTTATAACTTTCTCTTGATTATTTATGTACTTAGCTAACCATGTCTTCACCTACATAAATGTTTCCCACAATACTATGTGAAGGTCAATGATGGAGTGCTTCTAATTTAACCAATGAGAAGCTTTCCTTCCTAAGAAGGAAAGTTAATTTCTTTAATTTAATATTCCAATCTTATCTTCCTTTAGTTTAATTGAAAGTTATCATAATTTTATGACAACCCAATCAACAACCAACGTGAAGTCAACCACCCAATGAGGTGATTAACACCTTAAATTGGTAAAATTACGAGGTTAGTCCCTCAACTTTTCAAAGTTTATATTTTTCTCTCAAAGTTTTAACTTTATGCAATTTAGTCACCAAACATCTTTTAAATCTTTCTCAATAAGTCCTTAAGTTAGAATTACACTCAATTAGAGTTCCATTACACAATAATTGAGTATAAAAGGTTTCAATATTACATTTTCAATTTTCCGGTATAAAATCCCGATCATCATGACATAATTCCGACTAGATTGATTTTCGTGGTGTTACATCTTCAACTCCCTAAATAAATTTATCTTCTATAGTGCCTCCAAAGTCCCTCACAAGCGGCATACACATGAAGGTGCTAAAACTTGCAGGATATTAATCAAGTTTAAACAATGATTGAACTTGATTGCAGTTACCACCTTGGTCAATATATCTGCTTCTGTCACAATCTTCTAAAGTAAAATCTTTTCTTTTTCAAAGATCTCTCGCACAAAGTGACACATAATGTCGATGTGCTTGGTTCCTGAATGATAGACTTGATTTTTCGTTAAATAAATAACACTTTGTCTGTCCGAATAAAGACTAATGTGACTTTGAACAACTCCCAAGTCTTTAAATAATCCGTTTAACCAAATCACTTCTTTAAAAACCTCTAAAATCGATATATACTCAACCTCTATAGTAGGCAAAGCCACCATAGACTATAAAGTAGACTTTCAACTCATTAACACTTCTACTAGAGTAAACAAATATCCAGTAGTTGATCGACGCTTATCGAAATTACTAGCATAGTCGGAATTAAAATATCCAACCATAACCTGACCAAGAGTTTTAACATGCTCAAACACTAAATGAACATCTATAGTTTGTTGGAGATATCATAGAATCCATTTCACGGCTTGCCAATGTCTTTTTCCAGGATCATGCATGTACCTGCTCACAACTCTAATTGCTTGTGAAATGTCAGGCCGCGTACACACCATCACATACATCAAGCTCCCTATTGCATTAGCATATGGAATTTTTGCCATGTATTCTCGTTCTTCATTAGTTTTAGGAGATAACTGAGAACTAAGTTTAAAATGAGAAGCAATTGGGGTACTTACATATTTTATATTATGATTCATACCAAAAAATATAATACCTTTTTTAAATATTTTCTATGAGTCAAGCAAAGTTCGTCTCTACATATCTCCATGCCGAGAATCTTCTTGACTTCAACAAGACCTTCATATTAAAATCTTGATTCAACTTAGCCTTCAATTTGTGAATATCTTGTTGACTCTTTGAAGCGATCGACATATCATCAACATACAAGAGAAGGTAAATGAAAGATCCATCTTGTAGCTTTCAGAAATAAGCACAATGGTCGTATTTACTTCTTGTGTATCTCTGCCTCATCATAAAACTATCCAATTGCTTGTACAACTACCTTGAATATTGCTTTAATTCATAAAGTGATTTGTTCAACTTGCAAACCCATTTCTAACCACTAGCATTCTTGTATCCTTCTAGCTGAGTCATATAGATCCCCTCTTCAAAATCACCATGCAAGAAAGTTGTCTTTACATCGAGTTAAACTAACTCCAAATTGAACTCTGCTGTGAAGGCCAATAATATTCAAAGAGAGGATTGCTTCACAACTAGGGAAAATACTTCATTATAGTCAACTCCTTCCTTTTGAGCATAGCCTTTAGCTATTAATCGTGCCCTGTAGTGAAAATCTTTCTTTCTTGGAAATCTATCTTTCTTTGCAAACACCCACTTGCATCGAATTGACCTTTTATCTTTTGGTAGATACATTAAATCTTAGGTGTTGTTCTTTTGGAGAGATTTTATTTCTTCATCCATAGTTCATTTTTACTTGTCAGTTTCTAAACTTTGTATTACTTCTTGATAAGTGATAGGGATATCATCAACAACCGAAAGAGCATAAACCATTATATTTGTAAATCGAGCAGATCTACGAATTTTTCTCCTTGACTATCAAATTGAAAATGGTTCTTAGGTTTGATTATCTGCATCTTTTGATTCTTCTATCGGAGTTAGAGAATCAGTAACATTAATTACTAGGCTAATCACCGTCCATTGAATCTACACCTATTTCGAAGTACACTCCACCTACTGTGGAGTGCTACTCGTCTGAATATCTTCAATTGTTACCTTCTTTGACATGAAAGACTCATCAAAGATAACATCTCTGCTATAATTTATCTTCTTTGTATCTAAGCATCAAAGATGAAATCCCTTCACTCCTTGGGTAATTCCCATAAAGAGAGCATTCTTTGCTCTAGGATCAAGCTTTGACTCCTTCACATGATAGTATGCAGTGGATCTAAATACATGAAAGAAATCATAATCTATAACAGGTTTTCCAGACCATATTTCCAATGGTGTTTTTCTTTCAACCGCCGATGAAGATAGACGATTGATGAGATGACTAACATATGTTATAGTCTCATCCAAAATGATTTATCCAACCCAACATTGGACAATAACATCGAACTTTCTCAAGTAACGTTCGATTCATACGCTCTGTCACCATATTATGTTGTGGTTGTAATCACTAATTTTATCTGGGTTTTAATCCCGGTTTTCATTTTCATTTTAATTTTGAATAAGGGCTTCATTACTATTCGTTATCATAAAAATTCAAAAAAATATATTAATATATATCTTTGTAATATACCACTACTTTTTACTTATTTGTGTTTATCCTTTTATTATTAAAATTTCAAAATCCAAAATTATTATAAATATATTTAATTTTATTCTTTTTTTCATATTTCATTAATTATTATTATTATCTTTATTTATTTATTTATTTTATTTAGTTTAGTTTTATTATTATTATTTTGTTATAAATAAATAAACAAATTAAATCTGAATATTTAATAAATATTAAAGTCCAAATTTTATTTAATAACAGTCCAAATAATCCATTACAATTTAACCCCTCCAAAAAATAATGATAACCCAATAACAATTTACAAGCCTAGTTAACAAGACCCAAATCCAAATAACATTAAAATCATTACACTAGAGCCTGTTTCCTTAAGCTTAAATTTGGATAACCTATGGAAACCCTAACTGATTTCTTTCATCCTTACGCAGCTACATCTGAGCCGTTGGATCAAGTCCCAGATCCAACGACTTCGATCAAAGGAGAACTAGCTAGAGGAAGCCTCTGGAATAGCCGCACGCTCCCACGTGCGAGTGTAGTTCACGCACCTATTTCTTCGGCACCCAGATGTCTCATCGTCTTCTGATCACCGCCGTTCATCGTCTGATGACTATTTTTTTGGCTGTGACTCATTTAAAAAACCAAAAAAGTGATTTCAAATTCATATATAATTTCTAGAGTAAAATCGACGATAATTTTAGAGATTTTCAGAGGGATAACAACCAAATTCAAGAATTTACAAAGCCAAAAATATCAAAGAATTTCAACAAATATCGACGTAGATGCATATGGATTTCAAATGCAAATTCCAACGATTCACAATAATACACCGAAGCGAATCAGACGAATTCAAATAAAAAAAATTTCAGCAAAGCATTTAGAGCATGTATTTTATTTTTATTCCTTATAATAATCGGTTATAAAACCGAACAAGAACACCACTGTAAAGAGATTTTTTCTCCACTCATTCAAAATCAATAGAAAGATAGAAAACCTTCTTGAGGTAACCGAAACCTTTTTTCTTTGCTTGCTTGCATAAAAATCACTGAGAAGGTTAGGGTTGTTGATTTTACCTTTGAGATTCAATCGTCCCTTATCTCCGATGTTTTTGTTCTTGACTACATGGCCTCCTCAATCAGTAATAAGTCTTTCACCTTCTGGTCGACTTGGTGAACCGATCAAAGGGAGCGTCTTTTCCTTTATTGCTTCTCTAGATCGAGTACAAAGGTTTTCGGGGAGATTTATAGTGAAAAAAGAACAGTTTTTTAATTGTTTTAAAAACAGAGACCAAGGATTTGATTTTGAGATTTCAAAAAGGAAACGGTGGTCGGCGTGTCTGTTTCAGGGGTTCACGGTTGCCGTTTTCTAGATTCATGAAGAACATTTGAATGTTCTTATTTTTCGCTTGGGTTCAGATGAAGAAATGAGGGAATCTAGGGGGTATTTGTTTTCACAGTAAGAAAATAAGCAAAAGGAGATATCAATCTATTTTGATTAATTTTTTTACTGGGCTTTAAAATAAAAAGGGGTTATTCACGCTCATTAAGTCCCTCTGTGGATTCGAAATCAAGCACGTGGTCCCACCAGATTTTTACATATTTTCAATCTGGTCCCAATTCAGGCCATAATCGTTTCTTTTAATAATAGTTTTATTATTTAGAGGTCCTTTCGTGTCTTAGGTTGAGCTTTTTGGCCATTACGCTTTAAGAAATTTTTTTCACAGTCCCTACATTTTAAAATCGCTTTATAATTTCGTCATTAAATATGATCAAGTTTGTTTTCTTTCCGATTTGGTCTTTCAATTTCATTTCCATTGTATTTTGGTCACTGCTTTTAATTGCTTTTCAATTTGTGTTTGATTTAACCCCTAAATTTTGTTTTCACTTTATTTTAGTCCCTACCAGTGTTAGATGTTATTCTCTTTAATTTATTTTGCATATTTATTTTTTTCCTTTATATCACATTTCACCATGCATTTTTAATCATGTATTTTATTTGTATCCTTCATGTACATATTTTTGTCTTTTTGTGTTATGTTTTATTTATGCATTTTATTTTAATGTACATATATTTTGTATATATTGTTATTAAAAATTTTGCCTAAGTCACACATTATTAATTAATGAACCTAATGTGATACATCTTTATCCGGTCCTAACGGGCCTGACACCAGGCGTAGTGGTGGCGGTGTACGCGTTTACCTTCGAATAAAGATACGATTAAAATAAAGTTTACCTTTGAGATCCGGTCGTCCCTTATCTCCGGTGTTTTTGTTCTTGACTACTTGGCCTCCTCAATCGGTAATAAGCCTTTCACCTTCTCCTCGACTTGGTGAATCGATCAAAGGGAGCGTCTTTGCCTTCAGTGCTTCTCTAGATCGAGTACAAAGGTTTTGAAGGAGATTTATAATGAAAAAAGAACAGTTTTTAATTGTTTTAAAAACAGAGAGAGGAAGGATTTGATTTTGAGATTTCGAAAAGGAGACAATGGCCGGCGGGTTTGTTTCTGGGGTTCACGGTTGTCGTTTTCTGGATTCTTGAAGAACATTTGAATGTTCTTATTTTTCCCTTGGGTTTGGATGAAGAAATGAGAGAATCTGGGGGCTGTTTTTTTCGAAGTAAGAAAATAAGGGAAAGGAGATATCAATCTATTTGGTTAAGTTTTTTACTAGACTTTAAAATAAAAAGGGGTTATTCACGCTTATTAAATCCCTCCGTAGATTCAAAATCAAGCGCGTGATCCCTCTAGATTTTTACATATTTTTAATCTGGTCCCAATTCAGGCTATAACCGTTTCTTTTAATAATAGTTTTATTATTTAGAAGTCCTTCTGTGTCTTAGATTCAGCTTTTTGGCCATTATGCTTTCAGAAATTCTTTTCGCAGTCCTTATATTTTAAAATCGTTTTATAATTTCGTCATTAAAAATGATCAAGTTTGGTTTTTCTGATTTGGTTTTTTAATTTCATTTCCATTATATTTTGGTAGGGATAGGCACGGAAACCAAACCCAACGGGTTTCGACCCGACCCAGTCCAAACGGGTCAGATTGTTTTAAAGAAAATTCAGGTTTGGTTCGGTTCGAGCTGGGTTTTTTAAGGGTAATTTTGGGTGGAAAAAATCTGACTCGATCCAACCCGGGACTAATAGTGTAAATATTCTATATATATTTTAGGGATATTTGCAATTATGATCCCTCTTTAAATATATTTTATATATTTTAGTTACTAAAATTAATTTTTTTACTTTTAAGTCACTGAAATTTTATTTTATTTACAATTAGATCCCTAAATTTTATTTTTTTACAATTAAGTATCTAAAATTTAAATTTTTTAGTGATTCGGGTCAGGTCGGGTCGAATTTTTTCACTCAAGATTCGGGTCGGGTCAGGTGACGGGTGGAAGTTATGTTTTCGGGTCGGGTACGGGTGGGCCGAAAATCCGACCTGACCCGACCCGTGCCCATCTCTACATTTTGGTCACTGCTTTTAATTGCTTTTCATTTTGATTTTGATTTAACCCCTAATTTTTTTTCATTATATTTTAATCCCTACCAGTGTTAGATGTTATTCTCTTTAATTTATTTTTCATATTTATTTATGTTTCATTTATATCTCATTTCACCATGCATTTTTAATAATGTATTTAATTTGTATCCTTCATGTATATATTTTTGTCTTTTTGTGTTATGTTTTATTTATGCATTTTATTTTAATGTACATGTATTTTGTATATATTGTTAATATAAATTTTGCCTAAGTCACACATCATTAATTAATGAACCTAATGCGATACATCTTTATACGGTCATAACGGGCCTGACACCAGGCGTAGTGGTGGCGGTGTATACCTTCGAATAAAGATACGATTGAAATAAATTTCACTCTCTTCTTCTTTCCCATAGCATAATGCCTTCGAATAAAGATACGATTAAAATAGTATTTCCTTCGTAACAATGTTGTTTTGGAAGGATCACATATATCTGAGTGAATATAATCCAAAATACCTTTTGTATTATGGATAACGGTGCCAAATTTCACTCTCTTCTTCTTTTCTAGAACATAATGCTCACAAAAGTTTAACTTACAAACCTTTGGACCTTTCAACAATCCTTGTTTTTCCATAATTTACAAGGATTTCTCACCAGTGTGTCCTAACCGCATATGCCATAATATGATTGAATCCAATTTGTCTTCTTCGGAAAGTTACTACTCATGTTCCAATAACTGTACCACCTTGATAGTAATACAAGTTATTTTTCGTGATTCCCTTCATTATCACCAATGCACCAGATATGATTTTAAAATTTCGTCTGTCATAGTAACGATTACGCCTTTTGATTCAAAGGCTCCCAACGAGATGAGATTCTTCTTTAAAATAGGCACATATCAAATTTTAGTCAAAATTCTAATTGATTCATCTTGATTCTTCAATCGAATTAAACCTATCCTAATAGTTTTACAAGCTTTGTCATTGCTTATTTAAATAACTCTATTTAATTCTACTAAATTAAAGAACCACTCCTTGTTAGGGGACATATGATAGGTGTAATCCGAATTCAATATCCGCTCATCTGAATAGGAAGTTAATGGTGAAACAACTAGTGATATTTCAGAGTCAATAGTATCATGTTCTGCAACACATGCATCTGGAGCAACTTTTTCTTTTCTTTTTAGCTTCGAACAATCTTTCTTCCAATGGACTATCTCTTGACAGAAGGAACATTCATCTTTCTCAAGTGTGGACTTTGACTTTGATTTCGCTCTCCACTTTGATCTTTGGCTTTTCGAGCGACCTCTTATCACCATGACCTCCACTTCATTATTCTTGTTCTCTCTTTTGGTTTTTATCTGAGCTTGTAACTATACAAAGCATCAGTTGCATCTTTAAAGTCTTTTCCTTTCCATGAAGTAACATTGTTTGAAGGTGCTCAAATTCATCAGGAATTGATTATAACAACATTAAAGACAAATCTTCTTTCTTGAAAGTTTCATCTATGCCTAATAAGTTTTACACAAACTCATTAAAGGCAGTGATGTGTTTATTCATACTGGTGTCTGGTTGATAATCAAATCTAAACAATTTTTTCTTCATGTAAAGACGATTCTGAGAGCTTTTCTTTAGGAATTTTTCCTCCAATGCTTTTGACAACTTCCATGCAAAAGTCTCATTCTTATAGACAAACTTCTGCTCCCTAAAAATGGCTGATTATTTTTTATTCATTCTCCATTATATTTATGAAATTTTCTTCTTCAATGGCAACATCTAAACCTTGTTGGAATAAAACATCTAGTACCTTACCTTGCCACATACCGAAATGACCATATCTATCGAAAGGCTCCACTAAGAAGCTTGTATTTGACATCCTCCTCCTACTGGTACAATAAAAGAATTTGATGCCCCATCTGACCCGTCTTTCGCCATAACAACGGACAATATTCAACAACAAAAATTAGATACTAAGAACACTACATCAGGTTAGCTCCTAGGAAAGAGAGGTGAATCACACAAATCACTTAAATATCAAGTCTTTCCTAGACAGAACTTTTCTAGACATGTACTATTACAATATCACACTTCTTTACAACAATTGAGCAACCAAGATAACCTTCCCCAAAGCTCTGATACCAATTATTGGGGAAATCAGATTATTTCCTACACGAATGTAACTTCAAATATCAGTTGAAATGTCAAGATTGAAATAACCAAAAATTGTACAATGAATAAACTCATTAAATTATTGAATATTATATTCTAATAAAAACCTTAATATTAAAAAACTAAAATAAATAATAGAGAGAACACACAAAATTTACGAGGTTCAACAAATATCTACTCCTCGAGGACCACCACCGGATGATAACTTCACTGTTAACAAAATGGTACAAACAAATGAAATTCCTCAGAATTCCCAAATACAACAAACGAAAGAAGAATGAACCAAATAAGAGATGGTTGAGATTTTAAGATGATTCAAAGAGTTATGGTTGTCCCTGTTTATAGGTAGGTCACAGGAACCAACTTACAAATAACCCAAAATTTAGGGACCAAAAAGTAATTTCTTCATACACCATTTAATATCAAATTAAATGGTTTTGTTTAATTATAATTAAATGGTTTTGTTTAATTATAATTAAATGGCTTATAAAACTCTTATTTTTCAAGACAATTAACAAATGCTTAGACACTTAAAATGCAAAAATTAAAAATTTAAAATCTGTTTAGAGTTAAAAATAGTTTAGACACCAAAAGTGATCTAAAAGCATAGTTTGAGTTTCTATTTAGATATTAAAGCTTAAATTGTTCAATGATTTAAATATTGATAGTTATAAAATATAAAATACGAAGATATCATTTAAATTTTTAAAACTAACAAAATTATTCTATATAGATATGTAATTTTATTATTTACAAAAACTTGATATAATAAATATTTTTAAATACAGTTCATATAAATATTAAAGAAACTATGCTAAGATTAATAGTGATTAAATATATGTTTTCTATTTAATTAAGTTTAGATTTAATTAAATTTTCTCTAAGTAAATAATTGTATCATAAACTGTTGAAAACAAAATTCAATTATCTAAAATTTAATAATTCAAATAATTTATTTTTTAGACCATAAAAAACTATATTAAGTAAAATATCAAACATATTCTAAAATTAAGTTAATTGGAGAATATATCTTCAAATTCTGATGACAAATTTATGTCAATATTGGAATTGGGAAAAAGTTTTCCTAAACTATTGATGTTAGGAATTTTATTTTCCAATAATATTGATAAAGGAACAAGAGCTTTGAAGATGCACCCTTAGGTGCCAACTTCAACAATGCATGAATTGAAAACAGGGTAAGGAGGTGTCGCCTTTGAACAGTGTCTGAAACACAGTTGGAAGACGGCTCCTTTGGGTGCTTACTTTGGCCAATATCACGTGGGTGGTGCAGATCTCTGTATGTTTCTGCATACTGTGTAAAAACAATATAAATTAAAAATTAGATGGCATAAAGTCTTTCACGAGAAGGCTAAAAAAATACAGAGCTGGTGGCAGGCTGAAAACAAAATTGGTGGGTGATAAGTGCTCAATTTACTATCACTTTTTATACCTTTCATGGGCAATAATCACTTAATCTACATCTAATTGAACTAATACATGTACTTAATGTGATATATTGAGATAGTTTGCTTTTATGACTGATAAAAATGATATTTATAGAAAACGCAAGCTTTACTGTACTTTTTTGTATTTGCAGGAAGAACAATTGTCGCGATAGCATTGAAGGCTACGACAGTATCTGTGGCCGCGGCTGTAACCCCCTTAGCCCGGCCTAGACGAAACCGGCACTAATGGGTTACACGGGGAATACCAAACCGAACCCGCGAGAGTCCGATTCGATAAACAACCCTAAACCGTTATATTATTTTTTTTTATTTTATCTTAGCTAGATGCATATTCTTACTCCTACATGTCATGGTCTCATACGAAACACTACCGGTAACACATTAGTTAAAACATACATCCGATTAAACACTAACGTGATTTAAGGACTAAAACGTAAAACTTTCAAATACGATTAGCAAGGTAGAAATTCTTTCCATAAATGTTCAATTAAACACCTAAGTATACTTCACAACAAGTTTCAACTCAATCGGATTATTCTAACATCGTCAATTGCATGTTTCACTAATTTAAGGACCAAAATGTAAATCTTCCAAATTACATGAACTTCAACCAAATTAAATTAACCATCTTGAAGTTAAATCAAATTTAAGCATGCATGTAAAATTTCAACTCAAAATAATATCTACAAGTACCTTAATCGAACAAAGGAAGATAACCGGGACTAAAATATAAATTTCCAGCAACTTTCAATTCTAGGTGATCAATGGTTTCGAAACCTTCCCAGAGGTTCCGAAACTTTTTGGAAAAGGTTTCGAAACTTTTCTGGAAAGTTTCGAAACTTATCGCATCCAATAACTTCCCAGAATTGAAACTACCCGAAAGGTTCCGAAACCTTATGAAGGTTTCGAAACTATTTGACAATGGTTTCAGAACCTTCAATCAAAGGTTTCGAAACTTTGGGTCTGGAGCCAATTGTTTCATTTCACTAAGTGCAAACCAAATGCTCAATACTCAACCATTAATTAGAACCACTAAATGCATCAATCCTAAACATGATTAACAACATATGGCACATAATTAACTACGTCATGGACATCATTCAAGCTATAGGCATGCTCCCTAAGAAGAGATTAACAACATAGCAATCATGATAGTACATGCTTCAACAATTCAACAATTCCCAAAGTTCAACAATAGCAATCAAACATTAATGGTCTTATTACAACATGATTCAAAGCCTAAGAATACACTCCTCACTTAGGTTGTGTTACACATTGCCTTGCCCAACTTATTTGCCAAAAATATACCAAATTCAATGTGATTCTTCCCCTTGGTTCCCTTGCCTTGAACAAAGCCTTAATTTCCTTTATTTTTCTGCAAGGATGAAAAGAGAGCTTAAGCAAACTTGCTTAGTGAGGAAGCTCTACACAAATCATCAATGCATCTATTTAAAATCATGTCGAAACCATAACTTGAAACACTTTATTAAATCATGCATGCTAACATCTCATGCTCATATTCTTAAAATCATATGCATCCTTGAATTCACATAACCTTTTCAAAACAATTTGTAAATGATGTACAATCTTATTCTCAAATTCATGTATGTATATTGACATTCTAGTGACCACTTAATGTGAACCTTAGGTTCACTGAATACACGGATCCTTTTTCTCAACATGCATCGGTCGGACACTTAGTCCCCCTTGTATACATGTTATCCCCCACTACGCACGGTTGGACACAAAGTCTCCCTTGTCTACGTATGGGTCAACTATATGCACGGTCGGACACAAAGTCACCCTTGTCTACATATAGGCAAGCTCTACACGCACGGTTGGACACAAAGTCGCCCTTGTTTACGTGTAGGCGGCACTACCACGCACGGTTGGACACAATGTCACCCTTGTTTACGTGTAGGCAATCTCATTATTCTCTTTATTTTATAGTGCACTCAATCCTAATGACATGTCATTCGTATTCGAATCTAAAGTTAGTGTCACTAAGCCAATATCATAATCAAATGTGCATGATAACTTGCTGCTCATAATGCATGCATAAAATGTTCATCAAATGAACCAAAGCCATGCGCAAAGGCACCATCATGTATAAGGCAATTAACCACATTGTATTCCAAATCATTTCTCATAATTTTCCATAATCATGGATGCTAAATAAGCTATGCATTTAAGCAAGTAATTCTCATATATGCACCATTTCAAATCATGCTCATGCATTTACATAAATCTCATTGCATTATCAACATAATGCCTTTATAAAATATAGCCGAAACTCATATCGGTTCATCAAAAACAAATACTTTACTTACTCTTGAACTATGGAAGGTTTTCACACTCTTCCATAGTCCCCCAAAACAAAACGTATCAAACGCGGTTCGCTTTAAATCCGAAATTACTCACCAACAAGCGAAACGAGCTTTCGCCGCTATCCGATGATCGCACCAACGCACCAGCAATCAAGCTTCTTCTTGTACCTCTTCTACAATATTAAAAACAGAGCATTCTCACATCATAACATGCTCAAACCAACAACCATATCCAATCACCATTAAACTACCGAAAACTTAGCCGAAAAGACCGAAAACTAAGCCGAAACGCATCTGAACAACATCAGCCCAAAACCTAACGAATCTAACATCTAATCCACCTCAATTATGATCCAAAAATGCATCCAAACCATCCTTATATCTCCAGCAACATTTAAGCATCTAAAACAGCCCATAAAACAACCGAAAAACACCTTAAAACTACACCGATTGCATTATTCCGGGATTAAATTAATGTGATATCAAATCAAGACTCAATTAATCATTAAATCAACATAAAAACATGATTGAATTCATCTAATTTCCAGCATTAAATGAGATCCAAAAAGATTTCACAAAAACATCACAAAAACATTAGATCTAACATTAAAAACATAGAATCAAGTGTTTATTCAAAGATTAGCAAGCTAATAATTGAGAATTTCAATAAAGAACCTTAGAAAAGAATAAAAATCCAGAAAATCACCTTCAAGATCTATTCACCAAAAATATGTATTTTTCCCCTTCTTGATTCCTTGCAATTTGATGTAGATTTGATGAAATTGATGCATAGGTTTTGTAAAGGATGGAAAGATGATGCAAGTGATATAATCTTTGTGGAAAAAGATGCAAAAATCAACAAGGAATTTAAGAGAAAAGATGAAGAGAAAGTGGAGAGAAAATGAGAGAAAAAGATGAGAGAAAAATGAGAAAAAAGTGGTTTTTGAGAAAAATGATTAAAACTAAAATTAAAGTAATTAAAAATACCATTTTGGTGAATAAATCATCATTAAAAATTAGAAATGGGTTTATGGCCCTCTAAGGATTCTAAGTTTAGCTTGCTTTTCAATTTAGTCACTAAAACATCATAATTGCCGAAAATTACAAAAATAGTCCTCCAAATTTCCAAATATTACAAATTGGTCATTTATGCATAATTAAAAATCAACAATAAATCCCAAATTATTTCCTTTTAAATTTGAAACATATTTTTAATATTTCAAACCACCTTCCAACTTATTATTTTTCTTAATTAAAAATATCCTTATTTTATTTTTTTCCCAGAATTAATGAACCGGAGAACCCGATTCGACCCGAATCGAATTCCCCTAACTAAGCCTAAACTAATAACCCCAAAAACGGGATGTTACAGCGACAAAAACTGGTGAACAAGTACGGATATTGGAGGCAATCTGAAGAGAAAAATGAGGTAAACATTTCTGGACAAACAACACAAGGATCGGAGCTGGGAAGCACATTGAGAGTTAAAGTCAAAGGCCACACGGGAAAACAATCCTTGTGGGAATAAACTTGGAAATAAAACAAATTTTTTTATTTATGTACTTAACTTGTGTTTTACTCCAAGTTGTACTCTTACTTAGGAGAAGTTTGCCCTAGGACAAGCCTATATAAACTATAGCCGTCCAACAGGACGATAGACTTGGATTGGAGAGAGAAGACTTCATATTAGATTTTAGAGTTTTCTTTGTTTTCCATTATGCTCTAAATTCCTTTAGGCTTAGGTGAAAGTTGTAGAGTATTAGTGAGAAGAGATTGAACTTTGTCTTCTTGTTTCAATGCAATAAATTATCAAGGTTTGCTTATTCTTTGCCATTCATTGTTCTTGTGTTCAAGCTCGGGAGAGAAGTTTGTAAGAGATCTATTTATCTAATATCGGGAGAGTTAGATTCACGAAAGGAATAAGTACGATATTTTTCTATTCAGAAAATACTAACTCTACCTAGGGATAGGTTAGAGTTTCAACTTTAAAAGAAGTGTGAGATTGCTCTTGGGAGGTATCATCGAGGACTAGAAATCAACAGTACTTCGACTTAGGGATAAGCAGATTCATGAAAGGACAGCTAGCCGAACTTTGGTAAAATCTACCCAAGAGCAAGGGATTGCCGCGTCGGACAAGCTTATCACTGTCGAGGTAGTAAAATGGCAGTACTGCCGAGGTAGTGATGTGTGATTGCATTGGACAGAAACAAGACAATTGAATCCACTATACAACACAACTGGATCTTAACCACTTTCTTAATTTGAATATTTTCCTATTATTTAGTTTTCTTTATTATTCAAGTTATTTAGTTTAATCCAACCCAAATTATGTGTGTTTTTATTTTATTTCTTTTATAGAACAAGAAGACGAAAGAAGGCATATTGAGTCTATCAATCTCTATGGACACGATACACGATAATACTTATCACGTTATTACTTGCAACGTAAAAACTTGCACTAATTGCGCACTTTTTACACGCAACAGTGGGGAACTGGGGTACGCATGCATGTCTAGATTATGTAGGATTGTATGTATGCAAAAGTATGTAGAATATAGGTTTTAGATTCAAATTGACCAATCTTTTGGGGAGAATAATATTTTTTATTTTAATTTAATTGTTGAATGATTTATAAATTAAAGATGAAGGAGGAAGATAGATATTTTGTTGGTTGAAGAAATAGAAGAAAACAGAACGAGAGAAAGGAAAAAATTGTGCTAGAGTTTCTTATATAAGTTTTTTTTTTTAATTTTTGTTACATTTAAGAATTGTTTTTTTTTCAAATTTTTTTGATTGTTTAGTTATTTTTCAAGATATTTATTTTAGCTTGTATATTAAATGTTGAATTTTGTTTTTATAAATTTTAATTTAATTTTCTATAGTTGGTATGTTGAATGTTTATATGTCGAATTTCTTTTTTATATAGATTTAGATTTTTTTTGTATATCGATTATAAATTTATAAGTTTATTTTGAATATGCAGATAAAATGAGCGAAGATAAATTTATAGTGATCATGTATTGCAATGATCAAATTGTGAAAACTGAATCTGGAATTTTGTTTGAATCTAAGAACACTACTAAGATGGGATTTGCAAAAGATATCACTCTTTGATAGTTGCAGGAGAAAATATCAAAGAAGATTAGAGAAAAAGTTCATAGTTTGCGTTATCGGTGACTTACATTTAAAAATTCAGTTATATACGTTGCAATCAATCTTAAAGATGATGATTGCAGAGCACGAATCTATGGAGATTTAATATATTGAGTTATTTGTCGAGGTCTATGATGTTCCTACCCCATTGAGCAATATCGTTGGAGAATCCTCTCGAGTGGACCACGATAATGATACTGATATTCCCGGAGGCAGTTTTGTTATGATATTGTCTAGAGTGGGATATCGACTGAATTAAATCATATCGATACTTCTAGATACGGATTCTCATTCGGACCAACAATTGATCCAAGTGATGGTGTTGACGTAAAGAACCTACGAGGTCACTGCGGTGAAACACTTGTTGATTCAAGCGAAGATGAAGATATTTGTGATCCTGATTTGTTTTTTGATGATATTGGTGATGCACCTAATTTTGGAGTTGGGGAATTCTATCCGAGTGAATTTGACATGAGCCGTGTGAACCTCTAGCTCACATGGTGTTTTTTGATTTTGATGCGATGAAAGCCCCTCAATTTTTAGATATTCCCTTGTTAACTTCGAGTCAACATGGTCAATTATCAACTATAATTCAATTTGATGAAAAAGATGAATCTACATTGGCAGTGAAAGAGTATAGCATAAAAAACCATATTGACAATGTTGTTGTAAAATCTAGTCAGAAGACTTTCCTTGCGAAATGTTTAAAGTATGGTCAAAAATGTAATTAGAGGATCTGAATGAAAAAACTAAAATGATCTAATTTTTGGGAGATCACAAAATACAATAGCGATCATACATGTTTGAGAACGTCTATCAACTAAGACCATAAAAAATTAGACTCGACTGTAATAAGTCATCATGTGCGGAGTCTATTAGAAATAAATCCAAGGATTTATGTTTCAACAATTCAAGCAACCATTACACAACAGTTTGAGTATTATATACAATACAAGAAAGTGTGACGTGCAAGGGATAGGGAAATGGAGTTTGTTTACAGTGATTATGATAAATTGTACAACGAGCCACCTACTTTACTACTAGTGATGACTCATTTCATCCCAGAGACGATAGTGAGATATCAAACTAAATATGTATATAACCAATAAGGCCAAGTTAGTCCAAGCTATAAATTTCTGCAGTGACTTCTTTGGTCATTGAAACCTTGTATTAAACGCTTCACTTATTGCAAGCGCATGATCCAGGTCGATGGTACGTGATTGTATGTGAGATATTTCCATGTATTGATGATTCCTACTGTGTAGGATGGTGAGAACAATGTATTTTCGATTGCATTCATAAATGTCAAACATGAAACTACTAAAGCATTAACCAATGTACATGAGAATGTCGTTCAAGAAGATGGGGTTTGTATTATATATGATCGAGGAACAAGCATCAAAGTAGCTATGAATCAAGCAGGAAGTCGTTGGACAACCTAATGACAACTAACCTTGTTGAGTGTATTAATGGAGTACTCAAAGGATCCCGTTACCTTTCAATACTCAGTCTAGTGAAAGAGACATACTATCGATTGAGTAAAGTTCGGACTGTTAAAGGGAAAGAGGTTGAGGCCTTAATAAATAGGGGTCAAAGATGGGCTACTAATCTAGTAAAGAAGATGCAAGATAATGTGGCGAATGTAACGTCAATGAAGGTTCATAGCTTTGATCGACAAAATCAAACATTTGATGTTATTGGTCTTGGACGATTCAATCAACAATGACACTCCAATATATTTCGCGTTGATTTTAGGCGCAGGCGGTGTTATTGTGGAGCGTTTCGGGCATGGTGATATCCTTGTTCACATGCGATTGCAGCGTGTATGTATGTAGGTGTTGACCCATACACGTATGTTGATGAATGCTTCAATCTCCTTAAGATGGTTAATATTTACTAACCTGAGTTTCCTACAATGGTGAATTCAAATTATTAGTCATTAGGGGTGTTCAAATTCGGGTACCCGGGTATTCGGGTACCCAAAGTACGGCTCCTGTCCTAACCCGAGTTTTTCGAGTACCCGGTACTTCGGGTACCCGAAAATTCGGGTAATCGAATACCCGAATTTTTATTATTTTTATTTTTTTATAAATTTTAAATTTAATCTTAAAAAGATATATAAATTTAAATGTTTGAATTACATAATAATCATAAAAATATAAAATTTTAAAATATTGGTTACATAATCTAAACATAAATTTTAAGACTTATTACATAATCTAATTCCAAATAAAACATAAAGTCAAAGGAAGTTTTTTAAAAATATTTTTAATTAGTTTCATTTAATATAGTATATAAAAATTAATGATTTAAATAGTAAATAATTTTGAATTGATTTTCATACTAGCTAATTGACATAAAAAAATAGTGTATAGCTAAACGAATAAAGTTAAAATTTTTCTAATTCAAAAAATTAAATTTATAATTTTATAATGAATCTTAATTTTCATTTTTACAATGAGTCTTTAATTTTTTTTAAAAATTGAAGTTTAAAAGATTGAGATTTAGAAATTAGGTTGTTTAATTTGAGAATATAGGGAATGTAAGTGTATTTTGAGTAAATAATAATTATATTTAAAATAAAAAAATTAAAAAAATTAAGAACCGAGTACCCGAAAATTAATAATCTTTTGAACCAGGCCTGACCCGGAAAATGATGGGCCGACTACCCGGCCCGAACATAAAATTTTTTTGGGAAATTACCCGATTTTTTTTGTTCGGGTAGTCAAGTAATCGGGTTGGGTAATTTTGAACACCCTTATTAGCCATCAGTGGAGCATCAAAGGTGGTTACCAGATCCTACCATTTGACGTAATCTAAATGGAAGACCTAAATCAACATGTATCTATACTAGTATGGATCTTCATCATAAAGAGAAGGGTCAACGCAAAAGATGCACAATCTGTAGAGTTGAAGGATATACTAGAGGAAAGTGTCCCAATGAGCCAAGATTTGTTCCTATTCAGTAGTGAAATATCTGAATATTGATGCTTTGTATTAAATATCGAATATTGATACTTTGTATTAAATATTGATTATTGATGTTTTATATTAAATATTAAATATTGATTATTGATGCTCATAGTTATATATCGGAAGTAGAGAATTACATTAACTAATACGATATAAAATAAAATAAAATAAAATACATTAACCAATACTACGAAATAAAATAAAATAAAATCCAAATTATACATCAAAATAATAATCATTTCTTGCGTAATTTTTGACCATGTCGAGGTGTGATTGACATAAAAGTCTTTGGTGGTCGTGGAAGACGTTGTAAGCTTTGTGGTACTTCTTCTTCATCAACCTCTTCATCAACCTCTTCATAAACAGGTTCAACATCCTCTTCATTAGCAGCGATATAAGCTATAATACCCCCAAAAAAATCCCCAAATCAAAAACCCTAGCTTTTAAAATCCCTAATTTTAAACCCTAGAATTTAGGGATTAAAATTTTGATTTAATTTAATTGTTAGGATCAAATTGCAAGTTCTAAAAGTTTATGAGGTCATTTTTAGAATATAAAAAATTTGGACTCTTAGCTGGTAATTTTACCATTTTGTTTAGTAACAGTTTTCTTTCTCCATCTTCCGCATCGTTTTCAAATGTGGTTTTAATACCTTCCTTTTACTTTCTCATAAAATCATGTTTCCTACTTATTTGATTCTGTTCTGAGCGAGAACAAATTCGTTTAGTTTTACATTCGTTCTTCCTTCATGATTCATCATGATTCGTGATTTCTAGTAAGTGTTCTTTCTTTGATTTTGTGGTTTCGTGTATGGTGTTAAGGAAGGGATATTTTAATTCTCGGTTTAAGGTTGTTTGGTGTAGTTTTGGTTGGTGTTGGATCGAAACTAGGTTACTTTTGGGTGTTTAAAAGTGTTTCGCATTGGTTTAGGGGGAGAATTCAGTCTGAATTGAATCTAGAAACCCAACTTTTTGGGAAATCTGGAAATTCTAGGTTTCCAAGATTTTCTCGGGAAAGCTGGATTTTTCACCCGACTGGCCTGTTTACCCGAATGGTAGACCCAACTCGACCCTTGACCTGACCCATGGCCCAACTGACATCATTGCTGACGTTAGCATTGACCAATGTTGACGTCAGCGTTGACTTTTTCTGACCCAATCCCATATAATGTTTTTCGACATCCTGAGTTTAATAGCGTAATTTTTTTTGAAATTGAAACCCGAAGTGTCATTTTTAAGGCTTTTTGGTTCGAACGTTTATTTAGAAGTTATCTTTATCGGATTCTAAAATAGTTATTGTTTGGTTTTGGTAGCGTTGATTAAGATTCTGAGTTTCTGCCTCCTCCTACTCCTAGACGACCTCATGCTCATCAGTGTTCGGGACACGCACATGAGTATTCGATTTAATTCTGTTTCATTTATTCTCTAGTATAGTGGTATAGTAGTATGTCTGATGTTTTGTTACTCGTAGGTTCTACACCTACTCTATCTAGTGCTATAGCCAAGTCTAGTAGACGTCATTCTCGACATTGACTTCTCTTCTTTAGGTGTGTCTCTCCCTTTGTTTTCCTGTTTTCTGTTGTGTGCAGATTTTGTTATTCTGAGTAAGCATGTTTGCATGATTCCTGTAATTCTCTGAAAACAAATCATATTATCATGCTTTGTCATTTAGATGCATATTTGATTCTGAATTTAACATGTATGCCTCCTGTTAGTATTAAGGCATGCATTCTGATTCAGCATATGATCAGTTCATGCATGGGGTACATTGTTGTATGGGGAAGTTCAGTGATATATTCTCTTCTATTCAATGACTCCACTTTCGGGTCGAGTATCCACTTCTGCTTAGTGGCTCCACCTTTGGGTCGAGATTCCAC
Source organism: Abelmoschus esculentus (assembly GCA_035048815.1). Lineage (NCBI taxonomy): Eukaryota > Viridiplantae > Streptophyta > Magnoliopsida > Malvales > Malvaceae > Abelmoschus > Abelmoschus esculentus. The sequence goes on from JAUCBN010000003.1 coordinate 18,706,869, forward strand.
TTCTATTGGTGTGATGGAGTTAGAGTGGTTTACGGGAACCTACTATTTTGATAGCGTTTGGTGTTGGGTGCATACCATGCATACATTACATTATTTGTTCTTTTTTATTTTGTGATCTTGTTTATCTGCACACTACAGACACACTAGGCTCCCTAGCTTACACCCTCAGTTTCTGTTTCAGATATTCAGTCATAGGCTACGTTACTTGGAGGATCTTGTTTTCAGATTTTCTGCGTATATTTTACAGTTTTCAAAATAATAAATTTATTTCGGACATTTAATTATTTCTATATTGAAATTTTGGACTTGATACTTTTATTTGATTTTCATAACGATTATTGTTTATTAAATATGGGTTGAAAGTTTAATTATTTATCTGTTAAGTTTTCAGTATTTTTCATAATTATTTATTTGATAATTTATCATCATAATATTATATTTAATTCATATTAACGCTAACTTGCGAAATAAGTTTTAATAACGTAAACCCTAAATTTTAATCTAAGAAATTAGGTTAATTTTAGGGGTTACATAAGCTGACATTATCATGAATATAGAACTTGCTTCTCCTCCCATTATATCTGGTGAATTCATGAAATTTTACATTTCATGAAAATCATGATTATCATTATAAAGGAAAGTGTGAGACTGTAGGGTAGAAACTCAGGCCTATATAAACCGACATCATCAAAACCCAAATTAGCTGAAGAGCTATGACCCACATCTGGTTCAATGTCTGGTTGAACATATGGTTGCAAACATGTAGAAGTAGGTTCTTTTTCCCGTATAGTAGTAAGAATTACCGAACTCATATCTGGCTCTCATGTGGTTGACCAACCTTCAAGGTTTCGACTCCATATATTTGTACTAAAAAATGAGCCCATAGCTGTCTTTGATGATTTGCTTTTACCAACATATTTTTTCTTACCCCTTTGGCATTCTACTCGTCCTTCGATAGTCGTTAAGTACGGCTTCCCATTAAAACGATACCAAATATTGTACATTGAATTCTCAAAATCATAATCAGTAGCTTCTATTAGATATTGTTCCGACATCGATAGATATCTATTGTGCCATAAAGAAATAAACCCAATATGTACGGCTTCCTAATTTGTATTTGCTCTACCACGTTCATCATGCGCATGAAGATAATAATGATCACGTGAAATCAGCAGAATAGACCGATGAAAGCCAAATTATCTCAGCACTCTATCTCCAAATTGAAACTCCACCTTAGAAAAATGGATCAATGGTGCAACATCACACCATAAAATCGAATTTAGCATGATATAATTAGGTACAAAAAGTTGATCATCATCATACGTTTGCCAAATAAACTGGAAAATAAAAAATTTTAAATTAGTATCATACTACATTTGATGAAGGCTCGAAAATCCTTTTGATTTCACCTTTGTTAGATTGTAATACTTTAGGTTTTCGAACCCACAGGAACTGTGTTGACTTCACTACTTCTTAAAGACGCACAATAAAAGTAACACAAGTATTTTTTGTTGAGTTTGAATTAACTAAATAACGAAAAAATAAATATGATAAAAGTGAGGCTAAGTTGAGTGCTTTGCAAAGGAGGACCCGGTTGTATTATTTTTCCACTTATCAATGTAATGGGTTGAATTGCCGCCTCGGCGGGTCGCACTAAGGGTCCCCGTAGCTGCCTAGATGAGGTTATGCCTTGTCGACAATTCAACTTTTCATAGTTCAACAGAGCATCCTTGTATGTCTTCTTCCTTATCCTTAAGTGAAGAGAACTATTGAAATCCACGTCTTGATGATACCTCCCAGTGTGAATCAAGGGTGAACAACAACCAAACACGTGCGTCTTGTTAGTCGCTGAAATCCTGGGCGGTTAATCTTTCAACCAGATTAGTCAATGCCCTTGAGCAAAGAACTTATTATCTCGTTTCGTGAGCCTAACTCTCCCGATATTAGACAAATAGATTTTTCTTCACATATTATCATCTCGAGCTCATATGCAAAGAAGAATAAATACTAAGAGAGAATAAACTATGAAATAAGTTTTTGCATTAATAAGTATCAAGAATAATACAACCTTCTTCTTCACCTACTCCACAAACAACCTAAACATTCAAAGAAGTTTAGAACATAATGTAATCGGCGGCTAAAGGTATATGAGATATAAGATCCGACTCCCTTAAACCAAGACCTAAGGGTGGTTTATATAGTCCAAGCCCTAGGTTAAAGTTTTCCATGAAAGGAAAGAGTTCTAAAAGGGATAGAATTACAAATCCTAATTAAACTATAATACTTTATTCTTATTTCCTAAAGTAACTCTTCTTTCTCGCATTTGACTTTGACTAGGGCTTGACTCCTTAATTCGGTTGCATCTTTCTCTCGCTCTTTGTTCGTCAAGATCAACATCTTTTTCTCTCTATATAGAGCACCAGTTGTCATCTTTTTACTACTGTCGCGGCCTCCAAAGTGCTGCCGTGGTAGGTGCTTCATCTGTATTTCAGCATCTATCTTCTCAATTGGCTATCTCTGTAATATAGTTTCCTGACTAAGAAAGAAAACAATCAAATGCATCTTCTTAATGCCAAATATTAGATAAATTCATGTTTTAAGTGTTTGGATGCTGAAATAAGGAAAATAAGTAGAAATATCCATTATTACCCATAAATCTGTCCTTTATTGGCAATAAACGAGTGGGAAAATGGTATAAAATTTAGGACTTTTAAGAACTTATCAAATACCCCAAAACTCGAAAAATTGCTTGTCTTTAAGCAATGCAAAAGATAAATTTAAGTAAGGAATTTTAACATAATATACCGTCTTGTCTACAACGGCAGAAATCCTTTCTTGACTCGACCTCTTCTAGGTTCTAGACATTTCTCAGAACTAGACTATGAGTCTTAGTGGGTATATGCGTAGTTGTGTCGAAGTTGATTTTCTAAGTTCTAATTATTTTCTTAGCTCAAGACTTACGACTAAGATTTTTCCTTGATTCTTTTTCTTTCTACCTGATTTGGTATATAAATATATATATTTCTTTATACTTATATTGCTTGAGCCAGTTTTTGGGCACCTCAAGTGTTAAGCTATTCCTTATTAAAGACAAATTCGGGCACCTCTAGTAAGTGGGAGAAAGATTAAGTCCTAGAGCCAGTCATGGGCACCTTTATGGACTAAACTAGAGCCGGTGATAGGAACCTCTAGTTAAAATATAAGCCTAAGTCCTTATTGCTTTTCAAGGAAAAAAACTTTTAAAATCAGTTAAGACTACCAGTGTTTAAGATGTTTTCAGTCTCATAGTCTAATCCTATGTATTAAGCCTAGCAAACCTTTCTGAATTCAAGTCTGGTGAATGGTGCAAACTACGACAGTGCCTGGAGAATACATTACTACCGAGGCAGTTTTAATAAAATTCGACAGACTTAAATTTTTTTTTGCAATAATTGCAAGCAGAATTTTAAGAAAGAAATTAAGGCTATAGTAAGATATTTTGATTGCTTCCATACATTGCAGCTTTACATATTCTAAAATCAGACAAATGCTCCCCCAAACTCAAGAGATGCATTATCCTCAATGCATGGACAAGTAACAGAGAAAAAAATAACAAAAAAAAAAGAAAAAGAGAAATACTATCGCCTTAGAACTCTGCAGAACCGAATGAATCTTTGGAGCCGCTATCGATTAGGAGCTTACAACGAGTCTTGGATGGTTGCTCGGCGGCCGCCTTTGGTGGAATCACCATTGGCTTTTTGGTTGATCGTGATGGTTGGACTCGAATGAGAGTGGGTTTTGTGGTTGGTTCTTCCTCCGTATCTAGATTGATCGGAGATGAGGAGGTTGCTTTTCTTTTCTGTCCTCCCTATGTTGACTTTAGCAGTTCCTCGACGGCCTTTACTTGGCTCGTCAGGTCTTCTTCAGAGTCACTCCAGATGAAAATGGTAGATTGGTCTGGAATGGTTACCGAAGTTGCCAAGAGGGCTTCTGTAGCTACTACTGCGGTAGTCAATGCGACGGGAGATAGAAGGATTGTTGCTGAAGTTGGTGCTGAGTGAACATGTATATCAAGGGGAGGCTGAGGTGTAGAGAGCTCGTATATGAACTCTGGGAAGATATTCGTACATGTGGGGTGTTCTTCTCGGATGGTGGTGACGATGGCCGTGAAGGCCATTTGCCTTTTCTCTATTCGTTGTATGATCTCCAGGATTTCTACCGGAGCATTCTAATTGTGTCTAGTTGTGTCTGCCCGTGGTTCCGCCTCAGCATTCCCGGGCTCTACAGCTGGAGGGATGTATGACTGTGGAGTGGCTTCCTCCACTTGCATTCTTCTCATGTATATCTCCTGTGTCCAGCCTTTCCTTGTCATCGTGAATGTGTCGATCGGCAGTATGGGAACCTATTCCAGCATTTCCAATGATGTAATAATGCATGGGAAATAAAGCATACCTCTCTCCTTGGTAGCGCACTCGAATATTTGTTCGTTGATTATGCGGCCAACGTTTATGCGCTTGTTGTGAATGATCGAATGAATGAGCGTCAGCCTTGGTCTATCGACAGTTCGGTTGTGCAAAGTCGGCATTAAATTTCTATTTATGAACGTATTCCAGAGCCTTGCTCTGGTCGGAGATCACGGTGGATGACGAAACCACAGTGTTTACCCGTGTTCCATTTTGTTCCTGGTAAGTAGATCGTCGCCTTCATCATCTCATAATCTTTGTCTGTCAACGCGGCAACGAATGCGGCGTGTTCGTCGGTTTTGATTTAGAGGTCAAAATAGGCGTTGATGGTGATGTCGGCTACTAGAATAGCTCGTCCTCTCAGGTATGTGTATGGATTGTTAGGTACTGGACAATAGGCATAAAATTCGTGTACCCATTTAACATTTGCAGGAATTGGTTGCTTCGCAAATTTTTGCCACCTCTAAAAGGTGATCTTCGATAGTATGAATGCTTCCAAGCCCAAATATTCATCATCGGTGTAATGATAACCTTGCTCCTTCCAAATTTTTCAGTTCTTGAAGTTTCTCTCATATTCATGTTCAACTTCCAGTGTAGAAAATTGTTTGAACTTTGCTGCTCCGACAAAGGTTTATCTTGGGGTTTTCATTTGTAGAAAAATGGAGAATGATTTTCGCATAGTAATAGTAGTAGAGAAGAAGTATGGAAGACACGAACCTTGTTTGTTTATTTATAGGCAAAGACAGTGGACTGTTGGAAGCGGCAGCAGTGACATCATTATCCTTGGCGTGCACGCAACGCAAATCCAACTAGACTGCACTGGCGGTAGATATGATACAGATGTTGCCTTGGGCGACAAGTTTCCCGCCAAGATATTTTTTCTTGGGTTAGGCCGCGTTTTGTGCTTGGTCATCTCCATTTATTTTATTATTCCTAGAATACATGCAAATAAGGTAATTAAAAATATGGAAATATTAAAAATTCTAAAAACTTAATTTGTGAAAAATTTAAATTTAATTCCTAAAATTGAAAACTAAAAATCTAGTTCCTAAAACATAAAAATAAATAAAAGATATAAAGATAAAAATTAGGTTACTGGTGGAGTACAATAAATTGCATCTCCAGCAGCAACCATCTTTACCTTTTTGAATAGAGGAGAATCAGATGTCTCTGCTGCTGTCTCCTTGTCAGGTGGTTTATTTCGGATGTATTTTTGTTCCATGGAGTTCTGTCTCGACAGAGGTTACTTCGGCAGATGTTGGTTAGGCAATCCATCTCTGTGCTGAAGTTAAATTCAGTTTTAACCTCAATTTCTTGACATTCATCTGGTTCATCCGACTGCCTTAGAGTCTTGAATATATTGATCTTCACTTGTTGGTCATTGACCCTTATAACCAATTCTCCTTTCTTGCAATCGATCAATGTTCCGCCCGTGGCTAGGAACGGTCTTCCCAATATGATCAGAGCATTTTCATTTGCTTTACAATCAAGAATTAAGAACTTAGTAAGAAATATAAATTTATCCACTCTTGCCAAGATATCTTCAATTTTTCCTTTCGTTTGTATGTAAGAGCAGTTTGGCAGTTGCAACGTCATTGTTATAGGTTTTGTCTGTCCGATGCCTAGCTTCTGAATACTGACTTAGGAATGAAATTTATAGTAGCACCTAAGTCGCATAATACCTTGCCTACGTATTGATTACCGATAGAGCAAGGTATGGTGAAGCTGCCATGATCTTTTCTTTTGGTTGTGGCCATGTTATGCAGCATTGCCATACACCCTTCTGTTGCGGCAACCGTTTCAAACTCCCCAATTTTTTTCCTTTTGGATATAATATCCTTAAGGAACTTAGCTTAGTTGGGCATCTACTTAATTTTCTCTACCAAAGGTATAATTATATGTACTTGCTTAAGTATGTTGAGGAAATTCTTAAACTAATACTCTTGTTTTTATTGTTTCAACCTTTGAGGAAAAGGTGGTGGTAAACGCAGATCTTCAATCCTTTCATTGCATTTGAATCTTATCTGCAGCGCGGCTATGGCATCTTCTACTATAGCATCACCAACGGTAGTGTCTGTTTGTTCCTTAGTCTTAGGTTTCTCTTCAGTATCTTCTTTTGGGGCTACTGTCTCAGGGGTCTTACCTACTGACAGGGTAAGTATCTCAAGGTCCTTTAGTTGTAAACCACTCCTAGTAGATATGTGATGAGTGCCTAAAAGGTAGTTATTTACTATCTTTCTCATGGTACTTTTTGCATCTATTATACACCAACTTGAGCTGAAATATGGACTCTTTGCATAATATTAGATATTCCGTTATCATTACTTGCAAAGACGAAATTTATAGTGAATGCAGATATTATTACATATTCTGTACATGCAGGAATATCTAGGGCCGAAGCAGTAGTGAAGCAGTGTTGAGGTCAAGGTAGGGAACAAAGCCGCGATAGCATCCAGAGTGGCAGCATCAACATTGTAGGCGCAATGAAAGATAAAAATATAAAGAACATTCTAGGAGATGCAGCGCACCAATTGGACCAGGCTAGCGCACTAAAAGCCCAAGTCAAAGACCAAACGGGAAAATCCTTCTAGAAGGCGACAAACTTGGAAATATCAGATCTCTTGAAGAAGACTTGTTCCTTATTCCAAGTTTGAGTCTATTTAGGAAAGGTTTGCCCTAGGTTAAGACTATATATAGCGTAGCCGGACACATTGTTAAGGAAGCCGATTTTAGAGAAACTCTTCCCCTAAGAATTGTAACTATCGGCATTATGTTCTAAATTTCTTAGGGATAGTTGAAGGTTGTAGATATTAGTGAGAGGAGATTGCTTCTTGTTTCTTTGTTCTAATGCAATAATAATATCAAAGTCTACTTATCCTATTGCCATTCCTTGTTCTTGCATTCAAGCTCGAGAGAGAAGTTTGTAGGTCATATATTTATCTAGCATCGAGAGATGTAGATTCACGAAAGGGATAAGTACGGTGTTGTAGACACTAACTCGGCCTAAAGATAGGTTAAGAGTTTCAGTAGCTAAAAGAAGTGTTGGATTGGTTGATGATTATTTTTTATTTACGTTGAGAGGTATCGTCAAGGACCAGTCATCAACAACGCTCTGACTTAGAGAGAAGCAGAGTCAACTACGGACACTTTGCTGAACTTTGATGCATCTGCCCAAGAGCAAGAGATTGCCGCGGAAGAGAATATTAACGCTGCCGAGGTTGTATCTGCAGTACTGCTGAAGTAGTGTTGTATAATTGCATTGGACAAGAAGAAGATCAATCGAATTCACTAATTGACGCAGCTAGATCCTATCTACTTTCTCTATATCGTTCGCAATCTTTTATTTTATGTTTTGTTATTTAATTATTTAGTTAGTTAAACAAAACCACTTATCTGTGTTTTTATTTTTCAGGAGCAAGGGAACAAGGGGAGACATATTAAGTATACCAATCCCTGTGGAGATAATACACGATATACTTATCACTTTATTACTTGACAACGTGTACACTTGCACTTAATTGTGCTTTTATTACACGCATCAAGTTTTTAGCGCCGTTGCCGGGGATTGGCAACTAAATTTTGTCCTCTTTAATTTTCTTGTTTTTATTTTATTATTTTTACTAACATATTTTCTTTTTCTAAAAGAAAATTATAGGTGTGTTTCAAGTTGAAGGCTTAAGATGCAAGAAGAAAGAAAGAAATATATTCGGCAGTTGATGTTGGAAGATATGAATTGAGCCAATCAAGAATTTTTTAGACTAAATGATGATTATCTATGCCAACCAAGAGCAACCCAACAAGTTTATGCATGGGCAAATTTTTGTTTTAATTGTGGAGATGATCATTTGGTTAACAATTGCCCATACAATACTGAAACATATTGCCACAGAGAAGACAATAGATGGAACCAACCATAAAATACTTCATGGTCTGAATAAAACGCTCAAAATTTTTTGTATCATGACAATTTTGTTGGTGTTATAGATATGCCATGGCAATATAATTTTTCTCAAGAGTATCTAAATTCATTGGAGGAAACATTGAAAACATCAATGGCTAGAATTGATGGATTCATGATAGAGCAATCAAGGTTCCTGGATGCACATATAGCTAGATTGGATGCGCCCTTGAGGGATTCGGAAAATCAATTGTAGAAATCCGAATATGCCTTGGATAACATAACCCCACAATCAATCTTTGGGGATACTGAAATCCCAATACTAGAGGACAAAGAGGAAATTCCGGAACCTCTGAGTCCAGAACTTGTTGATGAGAAAGACTGTCAAACAATGGATGAGTCTGCCGAGAGTCCTGTCGCGGCGGTAGAGAAGCTTGAACAGGGCAATGTCACGATACCATTCAACGAGGTCGATGAGAGTAATGCTCTAGAAAATTTTGAAGAGTCTGATTCCCAGGATGTTACGGCAGCAATGATGCTGAAAAAGGAAGCTGAGGATTACTCACACCAACAGTTGTTGGGGCAGTTACATGACGACATGCTCAATCAACAAGATGACAATGTTGTGATAATAGAATTTGAGATGGTAATGAATGAACCTTTTGAATTCTTTCAAAACTCATATCTTCCATTGCAGGTATATTTCGAGGAGTCAACATTACAAGATTTGAAGCCATCACAAATAGGATATGATTGTTTGGAAGATGGTATTTATGTGGTAATTCCATCTAATGTTAGTTTCAAGCTAGAATCTCTACTGATGGAGATTACTGAGAAGCATAAAAAACAATATGGGTTGATTCTTGAAGACTTCAAGAAAGATGTTTCTTCACTTGACTTATACTGAATTTTGGCAAAATATTGTCACGACAATTGGCTATCACAATAATGGCTTCGACAATGAAGGCTATATTCAACTATGATGAAAGTTAATGGCAACGAAGTAATTAAGTGGTTGGATGTTGATAAAAATTTTTCTAACAATTTATTTTTGCCTTCAAAAACAATATCAAGATGGAGGACATGTATGGATTACAAGAGAACACGAAAGAAACACACCTCCACCAAGATAATATAAAGGGGACTATCTGTATTTATTATGGTCCAAACCTTTTTGGGCAGAATTGTAACTCGATGGAGGGTGAAAATGGACTATAAGAAATATCGAAAATGATCCTCCATAAGTTTTCTTTATATTCTTATTTTAATTTTCTCTTCTATTTTATTTGGTATTTTCATGATTTCTCTTAATTATGGTATTTAGGAATAATTATCTTCTTATTATTTGAATATTTCTTGATGTTGATCTTTTTTAGGTTAGGACAATAAAGCAGGAATAACAGAGAATTATTTCACAGCAGAAAGTCTATTGCCGCGACAGTAACTGTTCAGCAAGGCAGTAATTGCGTAATGGCTAATTTCTAACAGTCATATTTTTACAGCCTATATAAGTAGTTTCATTGTTGTGCACTATTTACTTTTGCATTCTTGCTACTTTTGCTTTCTTTAATAATCTTGCTCTCACTATCTTTCCAAACTCTTAAAATTTTTAGAACCCTCTCTACTACTCCGGAAATTTTTCTCAAACCATTCTTCACGAACAATCAATGGCTTATTACACAAGATTCACCCCGGCCACTGTTGCTGACCGATTCAACCGCTCGTTTGTTGCTCGGCAGTTATGGGAAGAGCAAAGATTTCACCAAACTACAGAGGCATATTTCGACATTGAATCATACTTGTTCAACAAGATCCAATATCAAGATTGGGAGGCATTCTGCCTATAGACTCCACCGGCGAACGCCACCATTGTGAGAGAGTTTTACGCATATGGGCCGAGCAAGGACAACCTCTATGTCCACTGCTGAGGCAAGTTTGTGCAACTTGATGCCAAGGTTATCAATGAATTTTATAGTCTCACACTCACACGTGATGTTCATGTCGAATTCGTAGACGACATCACCACTCAAGACTATGAAGTGATTAAAGATGAGCTTTGTTACAACAACACCTCATGGGAAACCAGTGCCCATAAAGGTTTAGTAACAAGGCAGAATCTTAAACCCGAGGCCAAGATGTGGTGTACTTTCGTCAAGAGATGATTTATCCCAACCTCTCATAACAACACAGTTGACCGCAAAAGACTGGTGCTGATCCAGTCTATCATCAAAAAGAGAAACATAAACATTAGAGAGATCATTCTTCACGAGATTCATGAATATGGTAAGAAGGAACATGGACCGCTATATTTCCCATGCTTAATCTTTGCCTTGAGTATTAATGCAGGAGTTCTAGTACAAGACACAGATGAATATACGCCAACTCAACAGAGATGGACAAGAGATTTCTGCCATCGAGTTATGTAGATCACACATGCAGAACCTGTCCAGGTAACACCGCAGCAGTTCAACGAAGACTTTACTGCCAGAGGGCAGTACTCAGCAAAAGCACCAGCCTCCGCCGAGCCAACTACCGCAACAGACCCGTACCAAGAAATTCTACAAAGGATGGCATTCATGGACCTTCGCCAACAACGCTACATGGAGTACCAGCGCGACTTCAACACATCTCTCGCCAACATGATGATGACATGCTTCCCAAACCAAGGGGCGCAATTCCTAGAATTCCAGCTAACATATTCGTCACTACCGCCCCTTATACAGAGACAACACCTGCCCCAGGGCCGCAACCATTTTTCCAACCACGGCCGCATCAACAGTTTTATGCTGCCAGACCTTCCAGACCGGTCAGGTCTACCGGAGAATCATCTACCAGCCAAAGGCCGTCCAAGAGGCGAGCTGTTTTTAACTCTCCCCAAAGGGAACCAAACCAATCCCTATGCCCAGTATTTGTAGAGACACGCTGTCTTGCGAGATTGACGAATACCACAGTTCGTCACATGAATCAGTAATACCCACTACCACGGTAGGGGGCAGGATAGAAATTTTGCAAATAGAAAATACGGACGAAGTAGAAGAAGGGGATGAAGTTACTACACCAACGCACCGAACACCGCCCAGTAGAGTTCAGCTGCATCGGCAAGCCAAACAACAACAATCACCAGTATAAGGATCTAGATGAAATGCGTCAGCAGCAAGGCCTAGGAGAATGCTCTGTACAAGCATCTCCTTAGAATCGTTATAAATGATTTCATTTACTACTTTTGTCTACTTCCTTACAGAAATTGTTGTTTGCCTTATATATTGAGCATTGAGAACAATGCTCAGTTTGAGTTTGAGGGTATTGTAGGGGTAGAAGCACTACCGAGGCAATCCACTGTCGCGGCATTATAATAAAGGGAGTAGATTTTTTCTGAAATAAAACTTAGAAGCTTGCTTTAGGGTTAGAAAGGAAATAACACTTTTTGGACTTGTTTGATTTAGGAGTTCTTTTAATAAACTTAGGTGATAAAGACTTAGAACCTTTTGGAAAATTAACTAGAGGTGCCTATCACTGGCTCTAGTTTTGATCTCCTTCATGCTAGAGGTTCCGAAACTGGCTCTAGTATGCCAAATAGGTGGTTAAAAAGAAAAAAATAAGAAAAAGAAGAAAATAGAAAACGCATATCTTGAGGTGCCCGAAATTAGCTCAAGACTTATTGTTTTAGGAGACAACTTTAGTCCAAATTCTATTTGTCTTGAAGTTAGAGTTTATCTAAGAAAGCCTTGAATCAAACTTGTCCATAAAACGCACACACTCACCTAGCCTTATAGCTTGTTTCTTAGTAAAAATCCTTGGGTAAACTAGTGGCTAAAACGGAGAGATAGACATGACCATGGTGGGGAGAATAGATGGAAAAGTAAGACAAAAGGGGAGTAAGGTTCGGCAATTCGATGTCTTACATTGCTTGAGAACAAGCAATAGTTTGAGTTTGGGGGTATTTGATGAATGCCTAAAAGGCAGTTATTTACTACCTTTCTCATGGTACTTTTTGCATCTATTATACACCAACTTGAGCTGAAATATGGACTCTTTGTACAATATTGGATATTCCGATATCACTACTTACAAAGACGAAATTTATAGAAAATACAGATATTAGTACATATTTTGTACATGAAGGAATATCCAGGGCCGAAGCAGCAGTGAAGCAGTGTTGAGGCCGAGGCAGGGAACAAAGCCGAGGCAGCATCCAGAGTGGCATCATCAATATTGTAGGCGCAATGAAAGATAAAAATATAAAGAACATTCTGGGAGATGCAGCACACCAATTGGACCAGGCTAGCGCACTAAAAGCCCAAGTCAAAGACCAAACGGGAAATCCTTCTAAAAGGCGACAAACTTGGAAATATCAGATCTCTTGAAGAAGACTTGTTCCTTACTCCAAGTTAGAGTCTATTTAGGAAAGGTTTGCCCTAAGTTAAAACTATATATAGCGTAGTCGACCACATTGTTAAGGGAACTGATTTTAGAGAAACTTTTCCCCTAAGAATTGTACCTATCGACATTATGTTCTAAATTTCTTAGGGATAGGTGAAGGTTGTAGATATTAGTGAGAGGAGATTGCTTCTTGTTTCTTTGTTCTAATGCAATAATAATATCAAAGTTTGCTTATCCTATTGCCATTCCTTGTTCTTGCATTCAAGCTCGAGAGAGAAGTTTGTAAGTCATATATTTATCTAGCATCGAGAGGTGTAGATTCACGAAAGGGATAAGTACGGTATTGTAGACACTAACTCAACCTAGATATAGGTTAAAAGTTTCAGTAGCTAAAAAAAGTATTGGATTGGTTGGTGATTATCGTTGATTTACGTCGAGAGGTATTGTCAAGGACAATTCATCAACAACGCTCTGACTTAGAGATAAGAGGAGTTAACTACGGAAACTTTGCTGAACTTTGATGCATCTGCTCAAGAGCAAGAGATTGTCGCGGCAGAGAACACTAACACTGTCGAGGTTGTATCTGCAGTACTGCCAAAGCAGTATTGTGTAATTACATTAGAAAAGAAGAAGATCAATCGAATTCACTAATTGACGCATCTGGGTTCTATCTACTTTCTCTATATCGTTCTCAATCTTTTATTTTATATTTTGTTATTTAATTATTTAGTTTGTTAAACAAATCCACTTATCTGTGTTTTTATTTTTCAGGAGCAAGGGAATAAGGGGAGACATATTAAGTATTCCAATCCCTGTGGAGACGATACAAGATATACTTATCACTTTATTACTTGACGACGTGTACACTTGCACTTAATTGCGCTTTTATTACACGCATCAATATGGCCTTGCACTGTTCATGCGGATCGATTTTAGCGACTACAGTATCGCTTGGTAGACCTCCTATAGGTTGGCTTTTCATCTGTTGTGCCACCTGACCCACTATGAATTCTAGTTTCTGGAGAGTAGACTCATTGTTTTGAATTCTCATCTCTACTCGATCCATGGAAGTGTCGGCTCTCTGAATGAACTTAATGGTGTTTGCTATGTATGCACCAGTTTTAGCCATAAATGTTTGTAGTGTATTCTCCAAGGTTTGAATATCTGTCTACTGCAGCAACGGCAGCGCCTACTGCGGTAGCTGTTGTTGAGCAAACCTGTTGTTCTACTGGAATCCAATAGATTACACTGATTGGTGTTGTAGGTTAAGAGCATTGTTGGGGTTACTCCATGAGAGGTTCGGGTGTTTCCTCTATGATGGATTGTAATTGTTGGACATATTGTCTCTATTAAAGTTCCCAACATAGAAGGAAGACTCTGGGTTATACGGGCATGCGTTCGACTCATGGTTGTCATCACATGTTTCACAAAAAACTGTGACTGCTTTTACTTCTCAAACGTGACTTGGCTTTTGAAGATCCTTGACCATGTTCATCAAAGATGACAATTGAGCTAGGATAGAATTCGAAGAGTCAGAGTTTATCATACCTCACCTAGTTATTCCTCTTCTGGTGGTTGGATGTTAATAGTAATTATTTGCCAACCTATCCAGAATTTCTAAACTTTCATGGGGTGGGCAGTCTAAGAGGGTGCCTTTCGCAGAAGAATCAAACATCATCCTCGTAGGAGTATTTACTGCATTCTAGAAGATTGATTCTTGAGTCCACTCGGGCATACCATGCATGCGGAATTTTCTTTATAGTTTTCTGTATCTTTCCCAAGCCTCTAACATTGATTCATCTTCATCTTTCCTAAATTAACTGATATCGTTTCTCAACTTGTCATTAATTTGGTATAATTGAATCAGGCAAGAAAACATCGGTATAGTTTAGTCCATAAGTTCAACGATCCAGGCTGGAGGTTGTTTAACCATGATTTCGCCCTATCCCTCAATGAATAGGGAAACAATTTCAGCTTAAAGATATCGGCTGAGACTTCCGACAGCTTAAACGAATTACAAATTTCCAGAAAGAAATTAAGATGCTATTGAGCATCTTCATTAGCCAAATCCCCAAATTGGCCAAGGGTGTTGATCATGTTGAACATGATCAGTTTTAATTCGATATGTTATGCCTCTATATTAGGCATCACAACGGCAGGAGTTAACCCATCCAAATCTTCCCCTAGATAATCATGAACGGTTCGTATGCGTTCCTGTCTTGGGAGGTTTACGGGGTCAACAACAGCGAATTTACCGCGGTTGTCTGCTGATGCATATCAAATATGCGCAATTAGTGCAAATGAACTCGTCACAAGTAATAAGTGATAAGTATTATCGAATATCGTCTCTATAGGGATTGGTGTACTTAATTTGTCCTCTTCGATCTTCTTATTCTGTAAAAAGAAATAAAAACACAAGTAGATGAGTTTTTGACTAAATAAAATAATTAAGAAAAAATAAATAAAAGGAGGTCAAATTGAGAAAGAGAGATGGATCCAATTGTGTTTGTATAATGGATTTGATTGATTTGTTTCTGTCCAGTGCAATTGCACTACACTGCCCCGGTAGTACTGCAAATTTCTATCCTCGACAGCTGTAGCGTTTTCTGTCGCGGCAATCCCTTGCTCTTGGGAAGATTTTACCAAAGTTCGGCAAAGTATCCTTTAATGCCTCCGCTTATCCCTAAGTCAAAACATTGTTGATAATTAGTCCTTAATGATACCGCCCAGCGTTAATCAACTATAACCAACAACCAATCTCACACTTCTTTTAGCTGCTGAAACTCCAACCTATCCCTAGGCCGAGTTAGTATTTTCTAATCAAGTAAAATACCGTACTTACTCCTTTCGTGAGTCTAACTCTCTCGAGTTTAGATAAATAGATTACTTACAAACTTCTCTCCCGAGCTTGGATGCAAGAACAAAGAATGACAAAAAGTAAGCAAACATTGATATTTTATTGCATTGAAACAAGAAACAAGATACGATCTCTTCTCACTAATACTTAACAACTTTCACATAAACCCTAAGAAAGCTTAGAACATAATGGGAAGAATTATTCTGAGGGTGAACTCTCTCAAATTCGGCTCTCTTATTCCCTTGGACGGCTATGCCTTATATAGGTTTGGCCTAGGGCAAACCTTTCCTAAATAAAATACAACTTGAAGTAGGGAACAAGTTATGTACTTAGGTTAAATATTTCCAAGTTTAATCCTTCTAGAAGGCTTTTTCCCGCGTGACTTTGACCTTGGGCTTTCCTTGTGTTGTCCAGCTTCGATCCTTGGGCTTCTTGTCCAACAACGTTCTCCTTATTTTTCTTTTCAGTTTGCCTGCCATATTGCTATTTGTCCTCTGTTGCCTCGGCATCAAGTCCTGCCTCGGCCTTAGTTTGCTGCCGCGATAATACTTGTTCCTACATAGACATAAAAATACAGTAAAGTATACCTTTTTTGTAAATATTATCTTTAATAGCATAATCCTTAAATATATCACATTAAGTACATGCATTGGTCCAAGTAGGTGTAGAATTGATAATTAATGCCCGTGAAAAGTGTTGAAAGTGATAGTGAGTTGAGCACTTATCATACCCCCAAACTCGAACTATTGCTTGTCCTCATGCAACGCAAACCATCAATTTGTCAAAAACTATTCTCTCTTGGTCTTATGTTTCCATCTATTCTCCCCACCATGACTATGTCTATTCTTTAGACTTAACCTTTTGGTTACCTAAGGGTGTACCTAGAAGACAAACAATAAGGTTTAGTGTGTGTGCGTTTTTGTGGACACGTTTGATTAAGGGACTTCTTAGATAAACTCTAAGTTCAAGACAGATAGACTTGAATTTAGTGTACTTCTTCTTAAAACAACAATTTCTTGAGCCAATTTTGGACACATCAAGTATTGTGTTTTCTCCTTCTTATTTTCTTATTTCTTTTTCTATACTAGAGCCAATTTCGCGCACCTCTAACATGAAGAAGAGTATTTCCTAGAGCCGGTTATAGGCAGCTCTAGTCACCTTTCTAAAGATCTAAGTCTTTATCACCTAAGTTTATTAAAAGAATTCTTATAGCCAAACAAGTCCCAAAAGTGTTTTTAAGTTCAACCTTATAGTAAGCTTTTAAGTTTTTCTCCGTAAGTATCCTAGAATTAAGCCTTCAAAACAGAACCTTACTATAGTAAGGAGAAAGATTTATATTGCCTTAAAGAATAAACTAAAACAAAACTGATGATGGGCAGTGCAAGAGTGTGGGCAACAATTTTCAAGTAAAGTGTTGGACATAAGAAAAAAAAATTCACTAAAAAAATTCCCTTTCCACGGTAATACCGCAGCAGTAGAATGCCTCGGCAGTGGCTCTACACCCACAAACTCAAACCAAGTATTCTCCTCAATGCTTAATTTAGGGGCAGTAGTGGGCAACAAAAGAAAACAAGTAATAACAGCAGCATAAAAATCATGAGGACTCTGAAGAGCTATCCTCGATAACTAATCTTTTAGATCTTGTTGTCGATTACTGCGTCCTTGGTGATGACGATGGCTTTGATCGTGTTGGTGGCTAAACTCTTGTTGGTGTCACTCGTTGCATAGGAGCATTTACTTCTTTTCCTTCATCTTCGGTCTCCATTATATTCGTCCCTCCGTCATTCTCTGGATCTACCCCGACATAGGGAAAGCTTGGATCGGCAACGTCTAAGATTTGGTGTACATTGGCTTCTATCTCTTCTGATAGACTGCCCATGATGATTGGGGATCTTGGGGGAATAATGAAGACTACCCTCCTCTTTGAAGGTCTTCTGTTGGAGGATGATGTCGCGGCAGTGTTTGCTGCCCTAGATGGGCCAGCAGCGTGGAACTATTGTTGAGGGCCTATGGGGAAGAATGGTCTCGGTCCTCCTGGAGATGGTGTGGTCTCTGTGTAGGGTGCAGCCGTCACGAACATGTTGGTTGGAAATTTTGGAAATTGCACCCCTTGATCTGGAAAGTTGTGGAGCATCATCTGAGCAAGTGTGTTGTTGAAGTCTCTTTGATACTCCATGTATCTATGTTTCCTAAGGTCCATGTCTGTCATCCTTTGTAGAATCTCCTGGTATGGGTCTGCTGCGGCTGCGGCAGTGGCTTAGGCAGACTCAGGCATCTCTGCCGTGTACTGGGCTCCGGTAATAGTGTCCTACAGTGAACTGCTACGGAGTTGCCTGGATTGGTTTGGCTTGAGTGATCTGCATAACTCTGTGACAGAAGCCTCTAGTCTATCCTTTTCTTTGGGTGTGAATTCATCTGTCTCGGCAGTGGGTACACCTGCAGCATTACAAATACCAGTGATTAAAGTAGGTAAATATAAAGGGCCTTTATCCTTCTTACCGCATTCGTAAATTTCTCGTAAAATTATTTCTCCAATGTTGATGCTCCTTTCATTGATAATTGATTGTATGAGCACCAATCTCTTTCGATCCACTGTACTATTGTGGGAGGTTAGGATGAGGCGTCTCATTACAAATGTATTCCAAAGTTTAGCCTCGAGTTTCAAGTTTTGCCTTGCTATGGATCCTTTGTGGGCACCGATCTCCCATGGAGTATTTCCATAGCAAAGGTCGTCCTTTATTAGCTCGTAGTCTTGAGTGGTGACATCCTCCATAAATTCGGCATGGACATCACGGATGGGGATAAGGCCATAGAAATTGTTGATTATATCGGTATCGATCTTGATATGCCTGCCTCGGTAGTGGACAAAGAGAGAGTCCTTGCTTGGCCCATGCACATAGAATTCTCGCACGATGGTGGCATTGGTCTGGGACATTGTAGGAAGAAAATCTCCCACTCTTGATACTTAATCTTGTCGAACAAGTAGTTTTCGATGCCGAACTTTTCTTCTTCTGAATGTTGGAACCCTTGTTCCTCCCATAATTGTCAAGATATAAAGGACTTGTTGAAGCGTTCTTCAACGGCGACAGGGGTGAATCCTTTGTAGGTGGCCATAGATGAGCAGTGGAGATTTTTGGAGAGATTCTTTGAATGTTTCTGAAAATTGGAAGAGAGTAAGTAGGTAGAGAGTATTGTGAGAGCAAGATTAGCAAAGATATCAAGAATACAATAGTGAATAGTTCAAGAGGGAGAGATTGCTTATATAGGCCTCAGCAGTGTGACCGTTTTAACCAATAGCCGTTTAACTTTTGCTACCCGTCAGCATTTACTACCTCGGCTAGAATCTCGATAGATTGTCGTTACACTATTTCTGTCCGTTGGGACTGCTGCGGCTTCTGATACTATTTACTGCCTCGGCAGAGGGTCTCTTGTAATGAATTTCTTCACCTTCATTCTTGTTTATTGTCCTAAATATATTATAAATAACAAAAAATAAAAAATAAAAACATAAATTTTAAACTAAAGTTAATCCTAATATAATAAATAAAAAGATAAGGGAATAGATTATGTTACTGGTGGAGTGCATGTATATGTATCTCTTAATCTGCTTATCTCTTGTTGGCCTAAATTATTCTTTTTATGATGATCTTCACTGCACTCTGTTTATCTGGACAGTATGTTGTGTTGTTGGTTTCCTTCACCCTTGCCTTACTTTTTCTATAAAAAATTTTGCCATAGCAGATCTCTAATTTTCTACCGAGCATGTTACCCAGGCAGTGGCTGTTGAGCAGGATTCCTTTGTATCTGCATCTATGATGTGAAGGATTTTGCATTCTTCTGCATCATCATACCTTTTCAGATTGTGGAAGACATTGAGTTTAACTTATTGGTCATTGGCCCTCATAGTTAACTCTCCTTTTTCCACATCAATTAGTGTTCATCGAATGGCAAAGAAAAGTCTCCCAAGGATGATCGATGCATTCTCATCTTCTTCACAATCAAGGAGAAGAAAATCGGTAGGAAAAATAAACTTGTCTACACTTACCAATATGTCCTCGATTTTTTTTTCGGGTTGCACGTATGATCGATCCGCAAGTTGGAGCATCACAGTAGTAGGCTTTGCCCTTCCAATTCCAAGCTTTTGGAAGATAGACTTGGGAATTAGATTGATGCTTGCTCCAAGGTCGCATAGGGCCTTACCTTCATAGTGGTTACCTATTGCACAAGGTATTGTAAAGCATCCAGGATCCTTCAACTTTGGGGGCATGCGGTTGTGTAGTATTGCCATGCATCCTTTTGTAGGAGCCACTATTTCAAAATCACCTAGCCTTTTTCTCTTAGATATAATGTATTTCAAAAATTTGACATAGTTGGGCATTTGGTCAATTGCCTCAACAAAGGGTAAGTTGATGTGAACTTGCTTTAAAATGTCTAGGAACTTCTTGAAATGGTGGTCCTGTTTTTGCTTTTTCAACCTTTTTGGGAAAGGGTGTGGTGGTCTCATCTCTTCCAAGGACTCAATAGTTTAGAATTTAATACCTGGAACCACTGTGTTTATCACTGTCTCGGCAACTTGCTGAGGTGCTGCCGAGCTCTCTACTGGGGCAGTGTTCTCATGATCAATTTGTTCAGCATCCAAGTCCTCCTTGTCTGATTCCTCTTGTATTGCTGGTGGAGCTTTGTTTGCCGAACTGCCCAATGTATCTTTAAATTGGAGGCCACTTCTTCTGTTATTGCTTTGCATTGTTCATGGCTCACTCCCTTAGCAACTTCAGTATTGCTAGGTAGTCCATCTTGTGGTCTAGTATTCTGTCTTTGAGCAAATTGACCAACTTGGGTTTCCAGTGATTTAATCGCTGCCACTTGATTTTGTAGCCTCATCTCAGTTCTATTCATAAAGTCATTAGTTCTCTTCATGAAACTGTTTTTCTCAGCCATATATGATTCTATTTTCATTATAAAGGCCTTGAGAGTGTTCTCTAATGGATTCATGGGTTGCTGCTGATGCATCTACGGCTGCAGCATTGACTATTGTATCTACTGTTGCGGCAGTGTATGCTGATAACTTGAGGCTTAGTGTTCAAGGTATTATTAGGATTGCTCTATGAAAAATTTGGGTGCCTTTTCCATGTCGTATTGTATATGTTGGAAATCATATTATTGTTCTGGTTGTAGTTTCCCACATAAAAATCAGATTCCTCATCTTGCATATACTCAGAAGAATTGATCGCTTTTACCTCATGAGCATTTTGATGTAATTGCATATTCTGAACCATCTTAGTTAAAGAGGCCAATTGTGCTACCATCGAGTTAGTAGTTTCTAGTTCATTCATTATGGTTTGGCGTCTTACTCCTCCTCGCCTAGAAGTAGGGAATTGAAAATTGTTCCTTGCGAGTTTGTTCAGAATCTCAATAGCTTATTCCGGAGCTTTGTCAAGGAATGTTCCGTTTGCTGAGACATCTAACATCATCCTTGTCGGGCATTGGTGGCATTGTAGAACATGGTCACTTGTGTCCATAGTGGAAATCCATGCAATGGACACTTGTTTAGTAACTCTCTATAGCGTTCCCATGCCTCGTACATAGGTTCGTCATCAGCCTGTCGTAAAGAGGTAATTTCATTACGGATTTGATCATATAAATTGGTAAGATTAAAACGCGTAATGAATTCTCGGTAGAGTTCACTCCAGGATCCTATAGATCCTGCCGGAATGTTATTTAACCAGGTCCTGGCCCTATCCCTCAATGAATAGGGAAAAAGCTTTAATCTCAAAATATCTTCATGGACTCCTTGGATTTTGAATGAGTTACAAACTTCCACGAAGGACTTGAGGTGTTGCTTGGCATCTTCGGTTGCAGACCCACTAAATTGTCCAATAGTATTAAGCATAATGAAAATCATAGGCTTAAGTTCAAAGTGGGTTACTTCTATTTCTGGTGTAATGATGAGTGCCTAAAAAGCAGTTATTTACTACCCTTCTTATAGTATTTTATGCACTTATTATACACCAATTTGAACCGAATCATGAACTCTTTGCTTAAATATTGGATATTCTGTTATCACCATATACAAAGTTAAGATTTATAGAGAATGCAGATATTATTACAATTTTTGTACATGCAGGAATATCCAGTGCTGAAGCGGCAGAGAAGTTATGTTGAGGCCGAGGCAGAAGACAAGGTTGCGGCAAAAGACATGCCGCGGCAGAATCCAGTGTTGCAGCACCAACAATGGAAGTGTATTGAAAGATAAAAATATAGAGAATATTCTGGAAGATACATCGCATCAATTGGACTAAGCTAGCATGCTCAAAGCCCAATTCAAAGACCAAGTGGGAAAACCTTTCTAGAAGGCGACAAACTTGGAAATATCAGAATCCTTGAAGAAGACTTGTTCCCTACTCCAAGTTGAAGTCTATTTAGGAAAGGTTTGCCCTAGGTTAAGACTATAAATATACTAGCCGGTCACATTGTTTAGAGAGAGCCGATTTGTAGAGAAAACCCTTCCTCCCTATGAAGTGTACTTCCACGATAACATGATCTAAATTTCTTAGGGATAGGTGAAGGTTATTGATATTAGTGAGAGGAGATTGATTCTTGTATTCTTGTTCTTATGCAATAAAATCAGAGTTTGCTTATCCTATTGCCATTCCTTGTTCTTGTATACAAGCCCGAGAGGGAAGTTTGCAAGTAATCTATTCATCTAGCATCGAGAGGTGTAGATTCACGAAAGGGGTAAGTACGGTATCGGCGACACTAACTCGGCCTATACTCCGGTGGAGGCATTCGAAGATGGGTTAAGAGTTTCATCAGCTAAAAGAAGTGTTGGATTGGTTGGTGGTCAGCTTTGATTTACGCCGAGAGGTATCGTCAAGGACCGAGCATCAACCGTACTTTGACTCAGAGATGAGCGGAGGCACTTACGGATACTTTGCTGAACTTTGATACTTCTAGCCACGAGCAAGAGATTACCACGGCAGAGGAGCACCAGCATTACCGAGGCAGTATCTGCAGTACTATCGAAGCAGTGTTGTGCGATTGCATTGGACAAGAAGAAGATCAATTGAATCCACTAATTGACATAATTGGATCCTACCCGCTTTCTCTATAATCGTTCTCAACTCCTTATTTTATATTTTGTTATTTACTTAGTTAGTTAGATAAAACAAACCATCTTATTTGTTTTTTTATTTTATTCTCAAGAGTAAGGGAACGAAGGAAGACATATTAAGTATACCAATCCCTGTGGAGACGATACATGATATACTTATCATTTTATTACTTGACGACGTGTACACTTGCACTCAAAATTGCGTTTATATCACGCCTATCAAGTTTTTGGCGCCGTTGCCGGGAATTAACAACTAAATTTTGTCTTCTTTAATTTTCTTGTTTTTGTTTTATTATTTTTACTAACATATTTTTTTCTTTTACTTAAAAAAAAGGTTTATAGGTGTGTTTCAAGTTGAAGGTTCAAAATGCAAGGAGAAAGAAGCAAATCTATTCGGGAATTGATGTTGGAAGATATGAATCGAACCAATCAAGAATATCCTAGATTAATTGATGATTTTCAATGCCAACCAAAAGCAACGCAATAAGTTTATGCCTAGGCAAATTTTTGTTTCAATTGCGGAGATGATCATTTAGTTAGCAATTGCCCATACGGTACTGGAACCGATGACCACAGAGAGGACCATAGATGGAATCAACAACAAAATCCTTCATGGTATGATCAAAACGCTCAAATTTTTTATCATGACAATTTTGTTAATGTTATAGATATACCATGGCAATATAATTCTTCTCAAGAGTATCCAAATTCACTTTGAGGAAACATTGAAAGCATAAATGGCTAGAATTAAAGAATTTATGACAGAGCAATCAAGGTTCATGGATGCACATATAGCTAGAATGGATGCACCCTTGAGGGATTCGGAAAATCAATTGCATGCCAGGGATAACACTACCCAACAATCAATCCTTGGGGATACTGAAATCCCAACACTAGAGGACAAAGAGGAAATTCCAAAACCTCTGAGTCCAGAAAATGTTGATGAAAAAGACTGTCAAACAATGGATAAGTCTATCGAGAGTCATGTCGCGGCAGTAGAGAAGCCTGGACAGGGCAAAGTCACGATACCATTCCATGAGGTCGATGAGAGTAATGCTCTAGAAAATTCTGAGGAGTCTGATTCCCAGGATGTTACGGCAACAATGATGCTGAAAAAGGAAGCTGAGGATTACTCACACTCACAGCTGCCGGAGCAGTTACACGAAGACATGTTCGATCAACAAGATGGTAATGCCGTAATACTAGAAAATGAGTGGTACTGAATGAACCTTTTGAATTATTTAAAAACTCATCGCTTCCATTGCAGGTATATTTCGAGGAGTCAACGCTACAAGATTTGAAGCCATCACAAATAAGATATGATTGTTTGGAAGATGATATTTCTGTGGTAATTCCATCTAATGTTAGTTTCAAGCCAGAATCTCTACTGATGGAGATTACTGAGAAGCATAAAAAACAATGTGGGTTGATTCTTGAAGACTCCAAGAAAGATGATTCTTCACTTGGCTTACACCGAATTTTGGCAAAAGATTGCCACGACAATTGGCTATCACAGTAATTGCCACGACAACGAAGGCTATATCCAACTATGATGGAAGTTAATGACAATAAGGTAATTCAGTGGTTGGATGTTGATATAATTTTTTCTAACAATTTAATTTTGCCTTCAGAAACAATATCAAGATGGAGGACATGCATGGATTACAAGAGAACACGAAAGAGAGATACCTCCACCATGATAAAACAAAGGGGATTATCCGTATTCACTATGGCCCAATCCTTTTTGGGCAGAATTGTCACTCGATAGAGGGTGAAGATGGACTATAAGAAATATCGGAAACGACTCTCTATAAGTTTTCTTTATATTCTTATTTTATATTAATTTTCTCTTTTATTTTATTTGGTATTTTCATGAATTCTCTTAATTATGGTATTTAGGAATAATTATCTTCTTATTATTTGAATGTTTCTTGATGTTTATATTTTTAGGTTAGGACAATAAAGCAGGAATAATAGAGAAGTAGTTCACAGCAGGAAGTTTGTTGTCGTGGCAGTGCATAGTGTTAGAGCCGCAGTAGTCCTAACGGGCAGAATAGGGTAACAGCTAGTCTACTGAGACTCTTGCCCCGATAGTAAATGCAAACGGCAGTAATGACCAAACGGCTACATAGACAAGGCCTACATAAGCACCTTCTTTCTCTTGAACTATTCACTCTTGCATTCTTGTTTCTTAAGAATTCTTTACTCAATCTCTCTCTTGTTATATTCGTTACAATCTCAAAACTCTCTTATTTTTCTCAGAATCTTTCCAAGAAACTCTCCATTTACTATCTTTACTTGTTTTATTAATTTTATCTGCTATGTGATTTGAGCATTGAGGACAATGCTCGGTTCGAGTTTGGGAAGATTATAGGTGTAGAAGCACTAACGAGGCTACCCACTACCGAGGCATTAACATAAAAGGGAGTAAATTTTTTCTGAAATTTATTTTTATATACTCTTCTTTCTTAAATTTATGTTTGTAATCTTACACTGCCCTATGTCAGCTTTGCTTTAGTTTACTCCTTTAAGGCTATAGAAATTTTTCTCCTTACCATGGCCAAGTACTGTTTTGAAGGGATAACCATAGGATACTCATGGAATAAAACTTAGAACCTTGCTTTAGGGTTAGACAGAAAATAAACACTTTTCGGACTTGCTTGATTTAGGAATTCTTTTAAGAAACTTAGGTGATAAAGACTTAGAACTTGATGAAAAAATAACTAGAGGTGTCTATCAACGGCTCTAGTTTTGCTCTCCTTCATGCTAGAGGTGCTCGAAACTGGCTCTAGTATGTTAAATAGGTGTTAAGAATAAGAATAAACAAAATAAAGGAGGAATTAGAAAACATATATCTTGAGATGTCCGAAATTGGCTCAAGACTTGTTGTTTTAAGGAGATAGCTAATTCAAGATTCTATTTGTCTTGAACTTAGAGTTTATCTAAGAAAGCCTTGAATCAACCTTGTCCATTAAACGCACACACTCACCTAGACTTATAGTTTGTTTCTTAGTAGAAGTCCTTGGGTAAACTAGTGGCTAAAACGAAGAGATAGACATGACCATGGTGGGGAGAATAGATGGAAAAGTAAGACCAAAGGGGAGTAAGGTTTAGCAATTTGATGTTCGGCATTGCTTGAGGGCAAGCAATAGTTCGAGTTTGGGGTATTTGATGAGTGCCTAAAAGGCAGTTATTTACTACCCTTCTTATGGTACTTTATGCACCTATCTTACACCAACTTGAACCAAATCATGAACTCTATGCTCAAATATTGAATATTCTGTTATCACCACATACAAAGTTAATATTTATAGAGAATACAGATATTATTACAATTTCTGTACATGCAGGAATATCCAAAGTCGAAGCAGCAGTAAAGCAGTGTTGAGGCCGAGGCAGAAGACATGTCGCGGCAGAATCCAGTGTGGCAGCACCAACAATGGAGATACATTGAAAGATAAAAATATAGAGAATATTCTGGAAGATACAACACATCAATTGGATCAGGCTAGCGTGCTAAAAGCTCAATTCAAAAACCAAGCGGGAAACCCTTCTAGAAGGCGGCAAACTTGGAAATATGAGATTCCTTAAACAAGACTTGTTCCCTACTCCAAGTTGAAGTCTATTTAGGAAAGGTTTGCCCTAGTTTAAGACTATAAATACCCTAGCCGGCCAGATTGTCTAGGAGAGCCCATTTGTAGAGAAAGCCCTTCCTCCCTAAGAATTGTAATTACACGATAATATGCTCTAAACTTCTTAGGGATAGGTGAAGGTTGTCGATATTAGTGAGAGGAGATTGATTCTTGTATTTTTGTTCTTATGCAATAATAAAATCAAAGTTTGCTTATCCTATTGCCATTCTTTATTCTTGTATTCAAGCCCGAGAGGGAAGTTTGCAAGTAATCTATTTATCTAGCATCGAGAGGTGTAGATTTACGAAAGGGATAAGTACGGTGTTATAGACACTAACTCGACCTATACTCTTGTGGAGGCACTAAGGGGTAGGTTAAGAGTTTCAGCAGCTAAAAGAAGTGTTGGATTGGTTGGTGGTTATCTTTAATTTACGCCGTGAGGTATCGTCAAGGACTGAGCATCAATAGCACTTTGACTCAAAGATGAGCGGAGTCACTTACGGATACTTTGCTGAACTTTGATACCTCTACCTAAGAGCAAGAGATTGTCGCGGCAGAGGAGTACCAGTGTTGACGAGGCAGTATCTACAGTACTATCGAAGCAGTGTTGTGTGATTGCATTGGACAAGAAGAAGATCAATTGAATCCGCCAATTGACGCAACTGGATCCTACTCACTTTCTTTATAATCGTTCTCAACCCTCTTTATTTTATGTTTTGTTATCTAAATATTTAGTTAGATAAAACAAATCATCTTATTTGTGTTTTTACTTTATTTTGAGGAGCAAGGGAACGAAGGAAGACATATTAAGTATATCAATCCCTGTGAAGACGATACACGATATATTTATCATTTTATTACTTGACGACGTGTACACTTGCACTCAAAAAGCGCTTATACCACACCTATCAGTGCAGAAGCGGCAGAGAAGTTGTGTTAAGGCCAAGGCAGAAGACATGCTGCGGCAGAATCCAATGTGGCAGCACCAACAATGGAGGCACATTGAAAGATGAAAATATAGAAAATATTCTGGAAGATACAACGCATCAATTGGACCAAGCTAGCGTGCTCAAAGCCCAATTCAAAGACCAAGCAGGAAAACCTTTCTAGAAGGCGGCAAATTTGGAAGTATGAGAATCCTTGAGGAAGACTTGTTCCCTACTCCAAGTTGAAGTCTATTTAGGAAAGGTTTGCCCTAGGTTAAGACTATAAATATACTAGCCGGTCACATTGTTTAGAGAGAGCCGATTTGTAGAGAAAACCCTTCCTCCCTAAGAAGTGTATTTCCACGATAACATGTTCTAAATTTCTTAGGGATAGGTGAAGGTTGTTGATATTAGTGAGAGGATATTGATTCTTGTATTCTTGTTCTTATGCAATAAAATCAGAGTTTGTTTATCCTATTGTCATTCCTTGTTCTTGTATCCAAGCCCGAGAGGGAAGTTTGCAAGTAATCTATTTATCTAGCATCGAGAGGTGTAGATTCACGAAAGGGGTAAGTACGGTGTCGGCGACACTAACTCAGCCTATACTCTAGTAGAGGAATTCGGAGATGGGTTAAGAGTTTCAGCAGCTAAAAGAAGTGTTGGATTGGTTGGTGGTCAGCTTTGGTTTACGCCGAGAGGTATCGTCAAGGACCAAGCATCAACAATACTTTGACTCAGAGATGAGCGGAGGCACTTACGGACACTTTGTTGAACTTTGATACTTCTATCTACGAGCAAGAGATTGCCGCGGTAGAGGAGCATCAGCATTGCCGAGGTAGTATCTACAGTACTATCGAAGTAGTGTTGTGTGATTGCATTGGATAAGAAGAAGATCAATTAAATCCACTAATTAACACAACTAGATCCTATTCGCTTTCTCTATAATCGTTCTCAACTCCTTATTTTATGTTTTGTTATTTACTTAGTTAGTTAGATAAAACAAACCATCTTATTTGTGTTTTTATTTTATTCTCAGGAGCAAGGGAACGGAGGAAGACATATTAAGTATACCAATCCCTGTGGAGACGATACACGATATACTTATCATTTTATTATTTGACGACGTGTACACTTGCACTCAAAATAGCGCTTATATCACGCCTATCATGTAACAACTCCAGGGTTCAAGTCGTTCAGATCTTCCACCAGAAAATCTCTAACAGTTAACTGTCACGGCAGTGGCTACGGTAGTGGTTGCAGTGGAAGCCCTTCATTGTCGACAGGTAAGTTTTGATTTCCTTGATTTACTGCCATGGCTCCTTGGATCTGTCTCCTCGACTCTTGATAGGTTCGTTCGATTTCTGGATCAATCTAGTATAGCGGATTGCTTGGGTTGACCCTAGTCATACACCAACAATAAACTAATAAAAATTAAAAACTAAAAGAACAAGAAAATAAAGAAAACAAAATTTAGTTGTCAATCCCCGACAACAGTGCCAAAAACTTGACGCGTGTCAAATATGCGCAATTAGGGCAAGTGAACACGTTGCAAGTAATAAATGATAAGTATTATCGAATATCGTCTCCACAGGGATTGGTGTACTTAATATATCCTCTTCGATCTTCTCATTCTATAAAAAGAAATAAAAACACAAGTACATGAGTTTTTGATTAAATAAATAATTAAGGAAAACTAAATAAAAGGAGGTCAAATTGAGAAATAAGGTAGGATTCAGTTGTGTTTGTATAGTGGATTTGATTGATTTGTTTCTGTCCAATACAATTGCACAACACTGCCTCGGCAGTACTGCAGATTACTGTCCTCGACAGTTGTAGTATTCTCTGTCGTGGCAATCCCTTGCTCTTGGTCAGATTTTACCAAAGTTTGGCAAAGTATCCTTTAATGGCTCCGCTTATCCCTAAGTCGAAACACTGTTGATGATTAGTCCTTGATGATACCTCCCTGCGTTAATCAACTATAACCAACAACTAATCTCACACTTCTTTTAGCCGCTGAAAGTTCAACCTATCCTTAGGCCGAGTTAGTATTTTTCAATCAAGTCAAATACCGTACTTACTCCTTTTGTGAGTCTAACTCTCCCGAGTCTAGACAAATAGATTACTTACAAACTTCTCTCCCGAGCTTGGATACAAGAACAAAGAATGGAAAAGAGTAAGCAAACTTTGATATTTTATTGCATTGAAACAAGATACAATCTCTTCTCACTAATAATTAACAACTTTCACCTAAAACCTAAGAAAGCTTAGAACATACTGGGAAGAATTATTCCTAGGGTGAACTCTCTCAAATTCGGCTCTCATATTCCCTTTGACGGCTATGCCTTATATAGGCTTGGCCTAGGGCAAACCTTTCCTAAATAGAGTACAACTTGGAGTATGGAACAAGTTATGTACATAGGTTAAATATTTCCAAGTTTAATCCTTCTAGAAGGCTTTTTCGCGGGTGGCCTTATCCTTGGGCTTTCCTTGTGTTGTCCAGCTCCGATCATTGGGTTTCTTTTCCAGCAACGTTCTCTTCATTTATCTTCTTAGTTTGCCTGCCATATTGCTATTTGTCCTCTGCTACCGCGGCATCAGGTCCTGCCTCAGCCTCAGTTTGCTGCTGCGGCACTACTTATTCCTGCACAAATATAAAAATGTAGTTAAGTATGTATTTTATGTAAATATTATCTTTAACAGTATATTCCCAAAATATATCACATTAAGTACATGCATTGGTTCAAGTAGGTGTAGAATAGATGATTAATGCTCATGAAAAATTTAGAAAGTGATAGGGAATTGAGCATTTATCATATGCCTCGGTGACATTCATGCTAGCGTTGTTCTACTGGCGAGGTGATGCTTTCATTCTTTCACGTACCGTACATTTTAGATTTCGTGTTGTTTTTTGATTTCTGGATCGTAAAGGTATTTATCAAGTGACGGTTTGGACCTGGTCATACACAGAACAACCCCGGTAAGTTAAAATAGACTAAAACTAAATAGAATGAAAGAAAAGAAAAGAAAAGGTGTAGAAATTATTAATAGTAAAATAGAGCGCCAGTCCCCGGCAACGATGCAAAATCTGATGGAGGCTCGGAAGTCCTTTTATTTCCACCTTTGTCAGATTATAATATTTTAGGTTGTCAAACCCACAAGGATTGTGTCGACTTCACTACTTCTTAAAGCTGCACTGTAAAAGTGAAAACACAAGTATTTTTTGTTGAGTTTGAATTAACTAAATTAACTAATAGAAAAACTAAATAACTAAAAGATAAATATGATAAAAGCGATGCTAAGTTGAGTGCTTTGTAGAGGAGGATCCAGTTGTATTATTTATCCACTTATCAATGTAATGGGTTGAATTGCCGCCTCGGCAGGTCGCATTAAGCGTCACCGCAGCTACCTAGGCGGGGTTATGCCTTCTCAACAAGTCAACTTTTCTTTGTTTCATAGAGCATCCTTGTATGTCTTCTTCCTTATCCCTAAGCGAAGAGAATTGTTAAAATGCACGTCTTGATGATACCTCCCAGCGTGAATCAAGGGTGAACAACAACCAAACACATGCGTCTTGTTAGTCACTATAATCCTAGATGGTTAATCCCTCAACCAGATTAGTCAATGCCCTTGAGCAAAGAATGTATTCTCTCATTTCGTGAGCCTAATGATGAGTGCTTAAAAGGTAGTTATTTACTAACTTCCCATGGTACTTTAATCATCTATTCTACACCAACTTGAACCGAAATATAGACTCTTTGCTCAAGTATTGGATATTCCGTTATCATCACTTACAAAGTTAATATTTATAGAGAATGCAGATATTATTACAATTTCTTTACATACAGGAATATCTAGAGCCGAAGCGGCAGTAAAGAAGTGTTGAGGCCAAGGCAGAAGACATGCCGTGGCAGAATCCAGTGTGGCAGCACCAACAATGGAGGCACATTGAAAGATAAAAATATAGAGAATATTTGTAACATCCCGTTTTTGGGGTTATTAGTTTAGGCTTAGTTAGGAGGATTCGATTCGGGGCGAATCGGGTTCTCCGGTTCATTAATTCCGGGAAAATAAAATAAGGATATTTTTAACTAAGAAAAATAATAGTTTTGGAAAATGGTTTGAAATATTAAAAATATATTTCAAAATTAAAAGAAAATAATTTGGATGTTATAATGATTTTTAATTATGCTTAATTATGCATAAATGACCAATTTGTAATTTTTGGAAAAATTGAGGACTTATTTGGTAATTTTCGGAAATTATGTTATTTTAGTGACTAAATTGAAAAGCAAGCTAAACTTAGAATCCTTAGAGGGCCATAAACACATTTCTAATTTTTAATGATGATTTATTCACCAAAAAGGTATTTTTAATTACTTTAATTTGGTTTTTAATCATTTTCTCTCAAAACCATTTTTTCCTCATTTTTCTCTCATCTTTTTCTTTCATTTTCTCTCCACTTTCTCTTCATCTTTTCTCTTCAATTCCTTGTTGATTTTTGTATCTTTTTCAACAAAGATTACATCACTTGCATCATCTTCCATCCTTTACAAAACCTAAGCATCAATTTTATCAAATCTACATCAAATTGCAAGGAATCAAGAAGGGGAAAATTTTATATTTTTGGTGAATAGATCTTGAAGGTAATTTTCTGGATTTTTATTCTTTTCTAAGGTTCTTTATTGAAATTCCCAAGTATTAGCTTGCTAATCATTGAATAAAAACTTGATTCTATGTTTTTAATGTTAGATCTAGTGATTTTGAGATGTTTTTGTGAAATCTTTTTGGATCTCATTTAATGCTACAAATTAGATGAATTCAATCATGTTTTTATGTTGATTTAATGATTGATTGAGTCTTCTTTTGATAGCATATTAATTTAATCCCGGAATAACGCAATCGGTGTAGTTTTAAGGTGTTTTTTGGTTGTTTTATGGGCTATTGTAGATGCTTAATTGTTGCTGAAGATATAAGGATGGTTTGGATGTGTTTTTGGATCATAATTGAAGTGGATTAGATGTTAGATTCGTTAGGTTTTGGGCTGATGTTGTTCGGATGCGTTTCGGCTTAGTTTTCGGTCTTTTCGGCTAAGTTTTTGGTAGTTTAATGGTGATCGAATATGGCTGTTGGTTTGAGCATGTTATGATGTGAGAATGCTTTGTTTTTAATGTTGTAGAAGAGGTACAAGAAGAAGCTTGATTGCTGGTGCGTTGGTGCGATCATCGGATAGCGACGAAAGCTCGTTTCGCTTGTCGGTGAGTGATTTCGGATTTAAAGCGAATCGCATTTGGTACGGTTCTGTTTTGGGGACTATGGAAGAGTGTGAAAACCTTCCATAGTTCAAGAGTAAGTAATGTAAATATTTTTGATAAACCGATATAAGTTTCGGCTATATTTGATAAAGGCATTATGTTGATAATGCATGAGATTTATAGAAATGCATGAGCATGTTTTGAAATGGTGCATACATGAGAGATACTTGCTGAAATGCATAGCTTATTTAACATCCATGATTATGAAAAATTATGAGAAATGATTTAGAGTACAATATGGTTATTTGCCTTATATATAATGGTGCCTTTGGGCATGGCTTTTGGTTCATTTGTTGAACAATTTATGCATGCATTATGAGCAGCAAGTTATATGATTTGAAATACAATATGGTTAATTGCCTTATACATGAAGGTGCCTTTGGGCATGGCTTTGGTTCATTTGTTGAACATTTTATGCATGCATTATGAGCAGCAAGTTATCATGCACATTTGATTATGATATTGGCCTAGTGACACTAACTTTAGATTCGAATACGAATGACATATCATTAGGATTGTCTTAAGTGCACTATAATCAAAACTGAAAATACAGAATATTGCCTACACGTAACAAGGGTGACTTTGTGTCCAACCGTGCGTGGTAGAGCCGCCTACACATAACAAGGGTGACTATGTGTCCGATCGTGCATGGTAGTGCTAATGGTGACTTAGTGTCATGTCAATGGTGACTTCATGTCATGTCAATGGTGACTTCGTGTCATGTCAATGGTGACTTCGTGTCATGACGAGACAATGGTCTCATGGATCCGTGTATTCGGTGAACTCAAGGTTCACATTAAGTGGTAACTAGAAAGCCAATATACATACATAAAATTGAGAAAAGGTTTGAGCATCATTTATAAATTGTTTTGACAAGGTTATGTGAACTCAAGGATACATATGATTTAATGAGCTTGGGCATGAAATATTAGCATGCATGATTTAACAAAGTATTGCAAATTATGGTTTCATCATGGTTTTAAATAGATGCATTGACGATTTGTGTAGAGCTACCTCACTAAGCATGTTTGCTTAAGCTCTCTCTTTTCATCCATGCAGAGAAATAAAGGCACTTGGAGCTTCGTTCGAGGCAAGGAAACCAAGGGGAAGATTCACTTGGATTTGGTATGTTTTTGGCAAATAATTGGGCAAGGCAATGTGTAACCCAACCCATGTGTAGTGTGTGTAATTAGGCTTTGGTTTATGTTGTAATAAGACCATTATTGTTTGGATGTTAATTGTTGAAATTTGGATTGCTTGAATGGTTGAAGTATGTACTAGCATGACTGTTATGTTGTTAATCATTCCCTAGGGAGCATGCCTATAGCTTGAATGATGTCCATGATGTAGTTGATTATGTGCCATATGTTGCTAATCATGTTTAGGATTGATGCATTTAGTAGATCTAATTAATGGT
The DNA here is from genome assembly GCA_035048815.1 of Abelmoschus esculentus. NCBI lineage: Eukaryota > Viridiplantae > Streptophyta > Magnoliopsida > Malvales > Malvaceae > Abelmoschus > Abelmoschus esculentus. The sequence goes on from JAUCBN010000003.1 coordinate 18,740,844, forward strand.
TGAGTATAGAGTATTTTGGTGTGCACTTAGTGTAACGAAACTTTTGGTTCCAGACCTAAAGTTTCGAAACCTTTGGTTGAAGGTTCTGAAACCTTTGTGAAATAGTTTCGAAACCTTCATAAGGTTTCAAAACCTTGCGGGCTGTTACACTTTTGGGAGGTTACTGGACGCGATAAGTTTCGAAACTTTCCAGGAAAGTTTCGAAACCTTTTTCAAAAAGTTTCGGAACCTCTGGGAAGGTTTTGAAACCTTTGATCACCTAGAATTGAAAATTGCTGGAAATTATATTTTAGTCCCAGATATCTTCCTTTGTTCGATTAAGGTACTTACAGATGTTATTTTGAGCTGAAATTTTGCATGCATGAATAAAGTTGATTTAATTTCAAGATGGTTAACCTAATTTGGATGAAGTCATTGTATTTTGGAATATTTACATTTTGGTCCCTAAAATAGAAAAACATGCAATTGAGGATGTTAGAACAACCCGCTTGAGTTGAAATTTGCTGTGAAGAATACTTGGGTGTTTAATTGAACATTGATGGAAAGAATTTCTACTTTACTAATTGTATTTAGAAGTTTTACGTTTTACTCCTTAATCCATGTTAGTGTTTAATCGGATGGTTGTTTATAATTAATGTGTTACCGACAATACTTTGCACGAGACCTTGTCACGTAGGAACAAGATTGTGCATTTAGTAAGATAAAATAAAAAAATATAACGGTTTTAGGGTTGTTTATCGAATCGGACCCTCGCGGGTTTGGTTTGATATTCCCTGTGTAACCCATTAGTGTTGGTTTCGTCTAGGCCGGTCTAAGGGGGTTACAATATTCTGGAAGATACAGCACATCAATTGGACCAGGCTAGCGTGCTAAAAGCCCAATTCAAAAACCAAGCGAGAAAACCCTTTTAGAAGGCGACAAACTTGGAAATATGAGATTCCTTGAACAAGACTTGTTCCCTACTCCAAGTTGAAGTCTATTTAGGAAAGGTTTTTCCTAGGTTAAGACTATAAATACCCTACCCGGCCACATTGTCTAGGAGAGGCGATTTGTAGAGAGAAAGCCCTTCCTCCCTAAGAATTGTATTTACACGATAATATATTCTAAACTTCTTAAGGATAGGTGAAGGTTATCGATATTAGTGAGAGGAGATTGATTCTTGTATCTTTGTTCTTATGCAATAATAAAATCAAAGTTTGCTTATCCTATTGTCATTCTTTATTCTTGTATTCAAGCCCGAGAGGGAAGTTTGCAAGTAATCTATTTATCTAGCATCAAGAGGTGTAGATTCACGAAAGGAATAAGTACGGTGTTGTAGACACTAACTCGGCCAATACTCTTGTGGAGGCACTAAGGGGTAGGTTAAGAGTTTCAGCAGCTAAAAGAAGTGTTGGATTGGTTGGTGGTTATCTTTGATTTATGCTGAGAGGTATGGTCAAGGATTGAGCATCAACAGCACTTTGACTCAGAGATGAGCGGAGTCACTTACGGACACTTTGCTGAACTTTGATACCTCTACCCAAGAGCAAGATATTGTCGCGGCAGAGGAGCACCAGCATTGTCGAGGCAGTATCTACAGTACTATCGAAGCAGTGTTGTGTGATTGCATTGGACAAGAAGAAGATCAATTGAATCCGCTAATTGACGCAACTGGATCCTACCCACTTTCTCTATAATCGTTCTCAACCCTTTTTATTTTATGTTTTGTTATTTAAATATTTAGTTAGATAAAACAAATCATCTTATTTGTGTTTTTACTTTATTTTCAGGAGCAAGGGAACGAAGAAAGACATATTAAGTATACCAATCCCTGTGGAGACGATACACGATATACTTATTATTTTATTACTTGATGACGTGTACACTTGCACTTAAAAAGCGCTTATACCACGCCTATCAAGTTTTTGGCGCCGTTACCGGGGATTGGCAATTGAATTTTGTTTTCTTTCTTTTCTTACTCTTTAACTATCCTTTATCTAACTTTAACTTTATTTTATTTTATTTTATTTTTGTTTTTATTAATTTTTACTTATTTGGTTTATGACCATGGCAAATCTGAGTGGACCATTGTACGAGTTGGATCCTGAGATTGAATGAACAAGACATAATCTGAGACGCAATCTATTCCAAGCTATTCACAATGCATCTAGAGGACAAATTCCACCTGTTGATCATAATATACTGCCGCTAGCAATGTCGCAGCAGCCAATGCCGCATCCATTGCCGAGGCAACCTACTGTTAGAGACTATCTAGTGGAAGATCTAAACAGACTCAACCTTGGTGTAGTTACCCCAGAGATCGAAGTAACTCACTTTGAGCTCAAACGAGTGATGTTCAACATGTTGAACACAATTGGACAATTTAGTGGGTCTACTACTGAAGATGCAAGGCAGCATTGCAAATCTTTCATGTAAGTGTGCAACTCTTTCAAGATTCACGTTGTCCATGAAGATATTATGAGATTAAAGTTATTCCCCTATTCACTAAGGGATAGGGCGAAGACCTGGCTGAATGGTATCCCAGCAGGATCCATAGGATCTTGGGAAGAACTTTGCCGAGAATTCATTACGAGGTTCAACCCGACAAATTTCTATGAACACATTCGTAATGAAATCACATCATTCCGGCAAGATGAAGATGAACCAATGTATGAGGCATGGGAACGTTACAGAGAACTATTAAACAAATTCCCTTTACATGGTTTTCCCTTGTGGACGCAATTCTTCATGTTCTATAATGCTACTATTGCTTCCACAAGGATGATGCTAGATGCTTCCGCAAATGAGACACTTTTGGATAAAGCACCAGCGAAAGCCATTGAAATTCTGAACAAACTCGCAAGGAACGATTTCCAATTTCCCACATCAAGGCGAGGAGGAATGAGACGTCATGCCACAGCCCATGAATTAGACACATCAAGCTCGGTGGCAGCACAATTGGCTTCTCTGACCAAGATGGTTCAGAATATGCAAACCCAAAGAAGCATACATGAGGTTAAGGCAGTTAACTCATCGGGCTACATGCCAGATGAGGAGACCAGCCTATATGTTGGAAATTATAACAGAAATAAACCAATGATGTCCAATAACTATAACCCATCTTGGAAAAGGCATCTGAATATTTCATGGAGTAACCCGAACAATGCCTTAAATCCAATTAATCAAGCCCCTGGATTCCAGCATCAGAGCCAAAACTTGCCATAGTAGAACACTCAGCAGCCCATGCCACAGCAGTAGGTACAATAGCAACAGTCTCTGAATGCATTGGCTGATTCTCTCACAGCTTTCATGTCAAAGACTGATGCTTACATGATGGAGAATAACCGCTTCATTAAGCGTACTGATGACTTCATGAACAGAACTGAGATGAGATTGCATAACCAGGAGGCTGCAATAAAATCCTTAGAAACCCAGGTTGGTCAATTTGCCCAACGTTAAAACACTCGACCACCAGGGGGTTTGCCTAGCAATACTGAAGTTGCTAAGGTGTTAGGCCACGAGCAATGTAAGGTAATCACAACCAGAAGTGACCTACAATTGAAAGATAAAGAAGGGACCTCAATTGAAAGATTCCAACCAAAAAACCAACATCATGAGGACTTAGAGGCTGAGCAGGACCCTACCGAATGCTCTACCACAGCAACAGAACCAGTAGTATCAGAACCACCTGCCGAGGCAGCTGCAGATAAATTCACCCCAGGTATTAAACTAAATATCCAAGGACACCTGGAGGATATCAGACCACCACCTCCTTTTCCACAGAGTCTGAAGAAGCAAAAACAGGACCACCAATTTCAGAAGTTCCTAGACATCCTGAAACAGGTCCATATTAACTTGCCACTAGTTGAGGCTATTGAACAAATGCCCAACTATGCCAAGTTCTTAAAGGACATAGTATCCAAACGACGAAGGCTATGAGAATTTGAAACAGTGGCAGCCACTGAAGGTTGCATGGTCATGCTGCATAATCGTATGCCACCCAAACTAAAAGATCCTGGATGCTTCACAATTCCTTGTGCGATTGGAGATGGTTATAAAGGAAAGGCCTTGTGCGACTTGAGAGCGAGCATCAACTTAATGCCCAAATCAGTTTTCAAGAAACTTGGAATAGGACGGGCAAAACCAACAACAGTACTACTCAAACTTGCGGATTGGTCTTACGTGCATCTTGAAGGCAAAATTGAGGACATTCTGGTGAAAGTTGATAAGTTCATATTTCCTACCGACTTTCTTGTCCTTGACTGTGAAGCCGACGACAATGCACCGATCATATTGGGTCGACCTTTCTTTGCTACTGGACGTACCATCATTGATATGGAAAATGTCGAGCTCACAATGCGGATAAATGATCAACAAATCAAGTTGAACGCCTTCCACAACCTTCCAAATTCAGACGCTCCAGCAGAATGTAAGGCTCTCCATACACCGAATAAGGGTACTAAAACATCCTACCTAGGTAGCACACTCGGCAGACTGTTCGATAAAAGAATAAAACCCAAATGAGAAGCCGAATGCACCGAAGGGACTAGCCAACTCATGAAGACAGATACGGGCCAAAAAGAGATAACAAAAATGGGAGATACATTCACATGTACTCCACAAGTAACCTAATCTCTTCCCTTCAATTTTAATTATTATATTAGGATTAGTTTTTATATTATTATTTTTAGTATTTTCAATATTTTGTTGCTATGATTTATTTTCAGTATTCTTATATTCTATTATCAGCAATTTTTTTTAATAAAGTTATGAATGCAGGAAAACATTTCTACAGCAGGAAGTCTGCTGCCGCGGCAGCACTGTGTCAGAACCGCAGAATTCCTAATGGGTAGAAACAGTGTAACGACTCTCTGCTGAAAAATCCGTCATGGCAGTAACTGTACATCAAGGCAGTAAATGCCTAACGGCTAGTATTTTTAACAGTCATATTTTTACAGCCTACATAAGCAGACTCATTGCTGTGCATTATTTATTTTTGCATTCTTACTATCTTTACTTTCTTGAACAATCTTGCTCTCACTACATCTTGAACTTTTTAGAACTCTCTAAATTCCTTCCCACATTCTTACTGCTTATCTTCAAGAACATCTCATCAACATCCATGGCAGCATACAAACGATTTGCCACCAGCAACGTAGCAGAACGCTTTAAAAGATCTTTTGTTGCACGACAATTATGGGAGGAACAAGGATTCCAGCAAACCATTGAAGAAAACTACGGAATCGACCAATTCTTGTTTGACAGAATCGAAGACCAGGATTGGGAAAAATTCTGCCTCTAGCCTCCCATAGCAAATACAACAATTGTAAGAGAATTCTATACGTACTGCCCGAACAAGGACACGTTGTTCGTCTACTGCCGGGGTAAGCCTATAAAACTTGATGCCGAGGCAATCAACAATTACTACGACGTTATCCCCATACGTGATGAACATGGTGAATTTGCAGCCAATATCGAGGAATACAAGGCTATCAAGGACAACCTTTGCTACGACAACACTCCATGGGAAACCGGTGCCCATAGGGGTTGTGTAACAAGGCTTAGTCTAAAACCCGAAGCCAAGCTTTGGTGCATATTTGTCTAGCGACGCCTCATGCCCACCTCTCACAATAGCACAGTTGATAGAAAAAGATTGTTGCTCATTCATTCAATCATCAACAATAGGACCATCAATGTTGGAGAGATCATTCTTCAAGAAATCTATGATTGCGGTAAGGAAGAACGAGGTCCATTATATTTCCCTAGTTTAATCTTTGCCCTATGCATTGTTGCATGTGTCCCTATAAAAGCAATGGATGAATACACAACACAAAGGCAAGGCAGGAAAAAAGAATTCTGCCACAGAGTGATGCAGATCACCCAAGCAGACCCAGTCCAGGAAATACCTCAACAGTTCACTATCGACTATACTACCGGAGGGCAGTATACGACAGAAGCACCTAACCATGACCAAGCCAATGCCGCAGCAGATCCACATCAGGAGATTTTGCAGAGAATGTCAACCATGGACCTTCGCCAACAACGCTACATGGAATATCAGAGAGATTTCAACAACTCCCTTGCTAATATGCTGACCCAGAACTTTCTCACCCATGGGATGCAGTTTCCAGATTTCTCTCCTAACATTTTCGTCACTGCCGCACCATACATAGAGATAACACCTACTCCAGGGCCTAGACCTTTCTTTACCGCTAGGCCACAACAACAGTTTCACGCTATCGGCCCATCCAGACCTGCGGGCACGGCCGCCACATCATCCAACAGCAGGCGACCATCAAAGAGGAGAGTTGTCTTCAACTCTCTACCATAGAATCCTATCCCCATAGGCAGTTTTTCTGAAGATAGTCTCTCTAGATAGATTGATGAGTATGTCCAAGAGAGCTCATCGCATACCCAAGAGAGAATTTCAACTGCCGATACAGGAGGAGAAATAGAGGTGATGCATACTGACGATGAAGAAGATGGAGATAAAATTACAGCCCCACTGCAGAAACAAATGCCCACCAGAGTACAGCAGCCCCGGCAAGCAAAAACACAACAATCACCAGGACAAGGATCAAGAATGAAAGAATCAGCCGGAATACCTAGGAGGGCAGCTATTTTTAGTAGCTCTTCTGAATCACAATCAGAATCTATTTAATCCTTGTTGCTTTACTATTCTTGTTTTCTTTTGCTGCATGCTGTATATTTTGAGCATTGAGGACAACGCTCGGTTTGAGTTTGGGGGAGATTGTAGGTGCTGAAGCACTGCCGAAGCTACCAACTGCCACGACATTACCATAAAGGGAGTAATATTTTACTGATTTTTTTTTATATTCTCTTTTCTTGAATTTATGTTTGTAATCTTGCACTGCTCTATGTCAGCTTTGCTTTAATTTACTCCTTTAAGGCTAAAGAAATTTTTCTCCTTACCATGGCCAAGTTCTGTTTTGAAGGGATAACCATAGGATACTCATGGAATAAAGCTTAGAAGCTTGCTTTAGGGTTAGAAAGAAAATAAACACTTTTTAGACTTGTTTGATTTAAGAGTTATTTTAATAAACTTAGGTGATAAAGACTTAGAACTTTTTGGAAAAGTAACTAGAGGTGCCTATCACCGGCTCTAGTTTGCTCTCTTTTGTACTAGAGGTGCTCGAAACTGGCTCTAGTATGCTAAATAGATGGTCAATAAGAAAAAGAAGGAAATAGAAAACGCATATCTTGAGGTCCTCGAAATTGACACAAGACTTGTTGTTTTAAGGAGATAGCTTTAGTCCAAGAGTCTATTTGTCTTGAACTTAGAGTTTATCTAAGAAAGCCTTGAATCAGTCTTGTCCATTAAACGCACACACTCACCTAGCCCTATAGATTGTTTCTTAGTAAAAGTCCTTGGGTAAACTAGTGGCTAAAGCGGAGAGATAGACATGACCATGGTGGGGAGAATAGATGGAAAAGTAAGACCAAAAGGGAGTAAGGTTCGGCAATTTAATGTTTGGCATTGCTTGAGGACAAGCAATAGTTCGAGTTTGGGGGTATTTGATGAGTTCCTACAAGGCAATTATTTACTACCTTCCCACGATACTTTAAGCATCTATTCTACACCAACTTGAACCGATATATAGACTCTTTACTCAAGTATTGGATATTCTATTATCATCACTTACAAAGTTAATATTTATAGAGAATGCAGATATTATTAAAATTTCTATACATACAGGAATATCCAGAGTCGAAGCAGCAGTAAAGCAGTGTTGAGGCCGAGGCAGAAGACATGTCGCGGCAGAATCCAGTGTGGCAGCACCAACAATGGAGATACATTGAAAGATAAAAATATAGAGAATATTCTGGAAGATACAACACATCAATTGGATCAGGCTAGCGTGCTAAAAGCTCAATTCAAAAACCAAGCGGGAAACCCTTCTAGAAGGCGGCAAACTTGGAAATATGAGATTCCTTAAACAAGACTTGTTCCCTACTCCAAGTTGAAGTCTATTTAGGAAAGGTTTGCCCTAGTTTAAGACTATAAATACCCTAGCCGGCCAGATTGTCTAGGAGAGCCCATTTGTAGAGAAAGCCCTTCCTCCCTAAGAATTGTAATTACACGATAATATGCTCTAAACTTCTTAGGGATAGGTGAAGGTTGTCGATATTAGTGAGAGGAGATTGATTCTTGTATTTTTGTTCTTATGCAATAATAAAATCAAAGTTTGCTTATCCTATTGCCATTCTTTATTCTTGTATTCAAGCCCGAGAGGGAAGTTTGCAAGTAATCTATTTATCTAGCATCGAGAGGTGTAGATTTACGAAAGGGATAAGTACGGTGTTATAGACACTAACTCGACCTATACTCTTGTGGAGGCACTAAGGGGTAGGTTAAGAGTTTCAGCAGCTAAAAGAAGTGTTGGATTGGTTGGTGGTTATCTTTAATTTACGCCGTGAGGTATCGTCAAGGACTGAGCATCAATAGCACTTTGACTCAAAGATGAGCGGAGTCACTTACGGATACTTTGCTGAACTTTGATACCTCTACCTAAGAGCAAGAGATTGTCGCGGCAGAGGAGTACCAGTGTTGACGAGGCAGTATCTACAGTACTATCAAAGCAGTGTTGTGTGATTGCATTGGACAAGAAGAAGATCAATTGAATCCGCCAATTGACGCAACTGGATCCTACTCACTTTCTTTATAATCGTTCTCAACCCTTTTTATTTTATGTTTTGTTATCTAAATATTTAGTGAGATAAAACAAATCATCTTATTTGTGTTTTTACTTTATTTTCAGGAGCAAGGGAACGAAGGAAGACATATTAAGTATATCAATCCCTGTGAAGACGATACACGATATATTTATCATTTTATTACTTGACGACGTGTATACTTGCACTCAAAAAGTGCTTATACCACACCTATCACCTAACTCTTTCGATATTAGACAAATAGATTTTTCTTCACATACTATCATCTTGAGCTCATATGCAAAGAAGAGTAAATGCCAAGAGAGAATAAACTATTAAATAAGTTTTTGCATTAATAAGTATCAAGAATAATACAACCTTTTTCTTCAACTACTCCACAAACAACCTAAACCTCCAAAGAAGCTTAGAACATAATGTAGTCGGAGGCTAAAGGTTTATGAGATGTAAGATTCGACTTCCCTAAAGCTAGACCTTATGGTGGTTTATATAGTCCAAGCCCTAGGTTAAAGTTTTTTATACAAGGAAAGAGTTTTAAAAGGGATAGAATTACAACTCCTAATTAAACTATAATATTTTATTCTTATTTCCTAAAATAACTCTTCTTTCACGCATTTGACTTTGAACTAGGGCTTGACTCCTTAATTCAGTTATATCTTTCTCTCGCTCTTTGCTCGTCAAGATCAACTTCTTTTTCTCTCTCTGTAGAGCACCAATTGTTATCTTTTTACTGCTGTCGCGGCCTCCAAAGTGCTGCCATGGCAAGTGCTTCATCTGCATTTTAACATCTATCTTCTCAATTGACTATCTCTATAATATAGTTCCTGTCTAAGAAAGAAAACTATCAAATGATCTACTTAATGCCAAATATTATATAAATTCATGTTTTAAGTGTTTGGATGTTGAAATATGAAAAATAAGCAGAATTATCCATTATTACCCATAAATTTGTCCTTTATTAGCAATAAACGAGTGGGAAAACGGTATAAAATTTAGGACTTTTAGGCATTTATAAACATTATTCGAGCAATAAGTAACAAAATATTGATAATTAAAATATAAATCGAGTATGTGATCTTTATAATATGAATCTATAAAAGATCTAAAGACTCGTATATTATTGTGCATCAGTTCAGTTTCGTGATTTTCCTTGCACCATCTGTATACCGATAAAAATTAATGTACAATATTACATTAAAAAATAATCAACTAATCATAAATTATTCACCTTGCACAAAGTGGAAATTGTATATGTGATCGGGTCACTGGTTTCAAGAATAGAAGTTGTTGTCAATCTCACGCATTCAATAACAATAGACATCCTCCAATACCACCTAATTTCTTACACTTTTCGAGTATCACACTCTTGCATAACTCACAATACAAGCACGCTAATATAGTAGACCCCCAACTATATTTAGAATCGGATACCCAAGGAGTGCTAAAAAATTGCAGATATCAAACACTAACCGAATTTTTAGATTTATCTGGCATTAGAATACCACCAATCATCTTTAGGATATAAGCTCGACTCACTTGATAAATCTGTTCAACCGTACTATACTCGTTAGACCAAATTCATTCTCTAACCAACTCAACTTGACACAAGAACCTTTCACATTACTTCCACATGGTACTTTTCCCAGATACATTTCACAAATCTCAGTGGTTGAACCATGCATACGGTCAATCAACGATTTTCTATTGACAGGCATACCAATAAGATACACAACATCTTGTAGAGTAATTGTACATTATCCACAAGGCATATGAAATGTATGGTTCTTGGATCTCCACCGCTCAATTAGAGCAATAATTAATTCTGGGATTAACTTATAGCCCCGAAGGAATGTTGCATAATAAAAGCCAGTAGTACGCAAAAACTCTAATATTCTATCATCTAAGGGAGTTTCTACCATGAATCGGTGTTGTTTAAATATACCTTTCGTATCCTATAATAAAACAAAAAATATAAAAAAGCTTTTAATTAAATATAAATCATATGATTTTATCGTATCATCAATATGAAAGCTAGTAATATGGCGTGTAACCCCTTTAACCCGACCTAGACGAAACCGGCACTAACGGATTACAGGGGAATATCGAGCTAAACCCGTAAAGGTTTAACCCGATAAAAAACCATATATATATATATATATATATATTTTCTCTTATCTAAATGCTCCACTTAAGTCCTGCATGTTCATACATAACTTGTGTCCAATTGTAATAAAAACGAAAGTGAAACAAGTCTTAATTTTGAGCATTTAAGTAAAAGTAACCAAATTGTAAATTTTCTAAATTTCAGTGTCCAAAAATTAAATTAGTTTTACCAATCATTAATTAAGTCCATTACAAGCTTACATGTCAAATCTCAACTCAAAATAATGCTTGCAACTCATTTAATTGTCATCACAAGATTTAGGGACTAAAATGCAAATCTTTTAAATTTTTTTGGAAAGGTAGAAATTTATTCCATCAAAGTTCAATTAAACATACAAATAGCACTCGTGATAAACTTCAAACCAAACAGAGCAATCTAACATCATCAATTTCAAACTTCACTAATTAGAGACCAAAATGTAAATCTTTCAAATTCGAAGGACTTCATCCAAATTAAGTTAGCCAACTTGAAATTAAGTCAACTTCATGCATCCATGTGAAATTCCAGTTCAAAATAACATTCGTAACTACCATAATTGAATATAGGAAGATATCCCGGACTAAAATACAATTTCTGGCAACTATCAATTCCTAGCAGCCAAAGGTTCTGAAACATTAAATGAAGGTTTCGAAACTTTATGGAAAAGGTTTCGAAACTTTTCACGTCCTGTAAGATTATAGAATCAAATTAGCCTGCAAGGTTTCAAAACCTTCCTGGAGATTTCGAAACTATATGCTAAAGGTTTCGAAACCTTCATCAAAGGTTTCGAAACTTTTGTGCCCTGAACCTAAAATTATTCATTTTAAGTGAATTCAAACAATTCAAGACACCACCATTTATCACCATCAATTATATACATAATTCCTAAACATTAAGAGCAAATAATACAATCAATCATAGCTATCGTAGAACCCGTAACAACTAGAAGCATGCTTCCTAACATTAATCAATTCCAATAGCTAATCAAAACAAACATGCTTCAAGCAAACACAACATCGCATCAAACAACCAAATCCACAAGCAAAACATATTCATAGGTTTCTTACACAATTCCATTGCTAACCCAAAACACACTCAAAAAGAAAAAGTTTACACATTGCCAAGTCTTATTTATTTTGCCAAATCATACCAAAATGAATAAGGTTTCTCCCCTTGAATCACTTGCTACAAATGTTGTCTGAAAAGCCTTTATTTCTGTGCAAGGATGAAAAGAGAGCTTAAACAAAACATGCTTAGTGAGGTAGCTCTAAATACAAGTTCATCAATGCAGCATTTAAAACCAATTTAAAACCATAACTTGTACTTTTCATGCTAAACCAAAGTATGCTTAAACAAATCATGATCATGTTCGTACTCAAATCAATTCATGAATCATGCATATTGACGTTCAAGTGACAACTTGTTGTGAACCTTAAGCTCACTGAATCGGATTCCTTATACCATAATTAGAGACTCTTCGTCTCAACATACATCGGTTGGACACATAGTCACCCTTGTATACATGTTATCCCACTATGCACGGTCGGACACAAAGTCACCCTTGTCTACGTAGGGTCATCTATATGAACGGTCGGACACAAAGTCACCCTTGTTTACATATACGCAAGCTCTACACACACGGTCGGACACATAATTATCCTTGTTTATGTGTAGGCAACATCATTATTCTCACAATTTTTATAGTGCACTTTATCCTAATGACATGTCATTTGTATTCGTAACCTTAGTTAGTTTCACTGAGCCAATATCATTCCAATCATGCATGTTAACTTGTTGCTCATAATGCATTCAAAATATGTTCATCAAGTGAACCAAAATCATGCTCAACGACTTAATCAAATATAAGGCAAATAACCACATATTGCTCCAAATCTTTTTCATGCTTTCCAAAGCCATGAATGTCATTCTAAACCATGCATTTACAGCAACTAACACATGCATGCATCATGTTAAAAATCCAATTTATGCATTCACAAAACCTCTATGAAAACATCTTTCACAAGGTCATTGCAAAATAGTCAAAACTTAGGAAATGTTTCCGAAATCATAGAAATCACTTACTCTTGGACTATGGAAAGCTTTTACACTATTTCATAATCCTCAAAACATAACCAAAAATTTGTGATTCGCTTTCAATCCAAATTCACTCACCGACAAGCCAAACAAGCTTTCGTCGATGCTCCAACGACAAAGTCAACGCACCAGCCACTTAAGAGACTTCTTGCATTTCCTCTACATCATCAAAACAGAGCACATATACATCAAAACATGCTCAACACAACAACAACATATGACCTCCACAAATCTACCAAAAACTAAGACAAAAAGGCAGAAACATCCAGAAACTACACCAGCCCTTAATCTAACGAATTTAACACCTAAACCTACTCAATTAAGAATTAAAAACACTTAAAAACACCTTCAAACCATCCTTATACCTCTAGCAAAAACAGAACATCCAAAATAGCCCATAAAACCACCCGAAAACCACTTCTAACAACACCAATTCAATTATTCCGGCATTAAAACTATATTAAATCATTAAAAGACTCATTCAATCATCTTAATAAGTATAATTTCATAGAAAATCATCCTAATTACAACCTTGAACAAGACCTAACCTATTTTATTGAAATTTCCATAAAACTCCAAAATCTTACACAAAATCAAGTTAGGATTAATGATTTATAAGCCAAATGCTTGAGAATACCAAATAAAGAACCTTAGAAATAAAAAGGAAATAAAATATTACCTTTGAGATGCATCCACCAAAATTTGACGTGAATTCTTCTCTTGATTTTTCTTGAAATTGGATGATAATTTTGCAAAATAAATTGAGAGGTTTTGAAGAGTAAGAAATGCTGAATAAAAGAAGATAAATCTTGAGAAAAATGGAAAAGAATTCAGCAAGTGATTTGAGAAATCATGGAGATAAAATGTTGAGAAAATTTTAGTGAAAAGGAAAATGTAATTAACAGTCAATTACAACAAATTTTGGTGAATGATCTCTAATTAAAATAATTTGGGTTAATGGCCCTCTAAGGATTCTAGGCTTTGGCTCACTTTTCAATTTAGTCACAAAAACCAAATTTTCGGCAAAATTACAATTTGGCCACTAACTTTTCAAGTTTCACAATTTGGTCACTAAAATAGAAATTAAGCTTCATCAAACCAAATTAAGACTTAATTAACACTCCATTAGCTTTAAAATATTATTTTAACATTTTAAGACTTTCTAAAAATTACTATTCATCTAATTAAAATATTAGTATTTTAATTACCCGCAATAAATGAACCAAAGAAATCCAATTTGACCCGAATCAAACCTCTCTAACCAACACTCAAACTTTTAGATACAAAATCGAGATGTTACATGTCGATCCTCAAAATAAAAAAGAGGAGCTTTGTTAGCTATCTGCTAAAATAAATAAAAATTTAATTATTTATGTTAAAATAATATTAATAAATAAATCATTAAAAGTTTTCATAAGGACAAATTTAAATAATAAAAAATATTACTAATCAAATTTAATAAAAAATTTAAATAATACCAACCTAAAATTAATTTAATAAATACCAACCTTATTTTTCAAATATTTTAATAAAAATAAAATAAAAAATACTACTAATCAACAAATTTACAAATCAACTAAACTCAAATCCAATTTCCAATTAATTTCAAATAAAATTAAAATAAGCATATTAAATTATTGTTCAATAAATACTTACAATTTTTCTACACTACAACAATATTACTCTTCTAAATTTTATCAACTCTATAAAAAAATTCAAAAAATATCACTCTAAAATCATTAATCAACTTGAAATTACTGCTACTAATTCTTTAATTAAGAACTATTAAATTAATAAATTTTTTATTTAACAACTACTTACTTAAAAAATACTAATAATAAAAGCTGAAATCGTTACTCAACTCAAATAAAAAATTTTAATTCAATTAAAATAAATATTTTTTATTAGTAAATTAATTCCTCTTTTCTTACAACTACAAAATTAAAATCATCATCTTTTTTCTCCTACTCAACTCCAAATATAATTCTTTTGAAAAATTAATCGATAAATTACTAAAATTATTAAAATAAAATTCTATTCAACTATATTGAACACATAAAAATTAAAATAATTAAACAAATTACTAAAAACTTAAAATATAATTCTCTTCAAAAATTAATTGATAAATTACTAAAATTATTACAATAGAATTCTATTCAACTAACTAAATTGAACACATAAAAAAATTAAAAAAATATTACGGGTGACTACTACAATACTTACAATATAATTTTCTTCAAATATTCTTTTTCAAAATAATCAACTCAAACCTTGCAACAAAATATACCAACACATATAAAAAAAAATTAACATATATTCATCACACATCTAACCTACCACTATCTTCTAAAATTTAAATTCCCAAAAAATTATACTTCCCGAAAATTACACTATTCTATTGATTACCTTTCAACCCCACTTTCAATTTTTTTCAGTCTATCCACACACCCCTTTAATTTTTTTTAGACTTCCATCATCCTTCCACCCCTTTTTTCTTCAGACTTCTATCACCCACCCCTTTAATTTGCAGTGTTTCACATTGCATGTAGAAACATGCAGAGCTCTGCACCACCCATGTGATATTGGTCAAAGGCGGCACCTCCTTTCCCTGTTTTGAATTCATACACTGTTGAAATCAGCACCTAAAGTGTGCGTCTTCAAAGTTTTTGTTCCTTTAGCAATATTATAGAAAATAAAATCCAACTTCAATAGTTTGGAAAATCTTTTTCACAACTTTAATATTGAAGTAAATTTATTGATCATGATCCTTATTTTATATTAATCTTTAAAATCTTAAATATTTTGATTTTATCCTAACTATGACTCTCATTCTAAATTAATTTTAAAATTTTAAATATCTAATTTAATTCTCAATTTTCATTTTAAATTAATATGATTTTCATTAACAAATTATCAGTTCAGTAAATTATCAGAAAGCGGACAAAAACCTAAACATGGTCGAAACAAAGTTTCAAATGTAACGACACAAAAATGTTTCTTATGTCGACGTACGGGCTTCAAAAATGTTTATACCGCTTTCCTTTTAATTTCATGTTCTATTTAACATACAATCACATCAATTAATTTGTAAATGTTGCACAATTTTTTTTTTAAATTTATAAAATTTGTTACATGAATCGGAACCATAGATATGTCTGGATTGAATGGAATTAAATACAATCCATTCTAAGAAAATTCCCAATGTTTAGTCAAAGTCATCAAATAAATAATACTAATGGTTTTTTAGTATTTTAATTTGAATAAACTGACGTAGACTATATTACTCGAACTCCGATCACCTAATAAAAATAATATTAACTTCCAACATGTAGGCCATATATATTGAATTTATATGCCAATAATTGTGACAGATTGGAATTTGCTGACCAAATAACAAAGACTTCACAGCCTTAAATCTCATTAATTTACAAAACAAATATTATTAATATCAAATATATAATAAATCTTGGGAGTTGATTTTTTTTTAATTTTAATATCCACGCTAACCACTAAAGCTAGTAGTTTAATACTTCAAATATCTCTAATGAATTCTTAAATTATTAATACGTCAAAATAATTCAAATGTTATGAATATTTATCTATGTGAATGCTATCATAATAAAAACTTTATCATAAGGAATATTATCTTCATTAATTAAAGTTTAATATATTATGTACTTCTTATACCTATAAATAGATGAGTTTGTGAAGGCATTATACATAAGTTAATATTAAGAATAATACAAATATCTCTTTTATCTTCTCTTTGTTCTTTCATTAGTGTTCTTTATTCTTGTTTTAGTTCTTCATTATTTTATTTACAACACGTTATCAGCACGAGTTTGCTCAGAAGATTTTTATTTCAAGTTTCTTCAAAATTTACCCGGTATTTTGTTTTCATCTTATCCATTTTAATTTATAAAATAATATATACGATGATGATTATAATTTGTATATATATTTGTTAGTTAACATGTTAGTTGTTTTGATAATTTAATTCGAGTATATTGGCTGGACATCCTGTTTTGCAAGGCTATTGGTCTCAAAGGAGGTTCTTTTTAAAAGACCTTGTGGACTAGTTTAACAATGCCGCGTATGAGGATTAAATCTTTGTTTGTATATATATATTAAAGATATAGTTGATCTAATTTTTATTTGTCTTTATAGTATATCAATGATAAATCTTGCCAAAATTGAGTTTGCGACTCTTGATATTTCCGGAAAGAATTATTTATCCTGGATCTTAGATGTCAAAATAAATCTAGATACAAACGGCCTGAAAAATATTATTAAAGAGGGGAATGTAAAATCTGCTCAAAATAAGGCTTGAACCATGATACTTCTTCGTTATCACCTCCATGAGGGGTTAAAATCTGAATATTTAATGGTAAAAGATTCTCTTACTGTTTGGAATAATCTAAAGGAACGACATAACCACCAGCAAACTATTATTCTGCCTAAAGCTCGATATGATTTGTTGCATCCGAGATTGCAAGATTTTAAATTAGTAAGCGAATATAGCTCTGCTATGTTTCGAATTACTTCACAATTGAAGTTATATGGTCAAAATATTACTGATGATGATATGTTAGAAAAATATACTTCACTTTTCATATCAACAATGCTTTCCTCAAACACAATATCGTGAAAAGATTTTTAAAGGCCCACTATTTCTCTCCATTCCTTAAAGTGAATATGAGATTATATTACGAAAAGAATAAAAAACACATTAAAAGTCATGATCGAGGTTATGAGTATAAACATAAAAAGTATGATCATTTTAAGAATGCTACCCACCAGTAGTAAGGTTATAAGGATGAAAAGAGAAATAAAGATCATTTTAAGGAAGTGAAATACTTTTACCCATGTGATATTATAAAACATTGGTCTCGAACACGTCGTTATCTAAAAAAATCAATAATCATTGATTGATAAATAAAAGAAAATAGAAGCAAATTTTATTTGCGAAGATGTTATTAGTCCAACTCATTTTGAATATTGTTGATTTTCTTATAACCCTAAAAAAGAATTATTTATTTCTTTTAATTTACTTTGTTTTATGTTTATTTATTGTGCATGTTAATTATTTATGCTTTATACACTAATTTAACGCCAAAGTATATTCTTTGTTGGTTTGTATATATATATTTATATATTATAAATTTTTTTTTATTTTGTTTAACATAATTATTTATCAAATACAATCTATGGTGACGATTTATGCTTAGCAGAAGCATAAGATATATCTTTTTATTTAAATGAAAGGAATAATGTGAATACTATATCTCAAAGTACATGAAAATATTAATGCTCCAGAAGAGCAATGTATATTTAAGAGAAAACACATTATGAAACGTACATAGTTGTGAATATCATAATACTTACTATTAAATATAATGATATCGTCAACACCAAAAGTGAATATAATTTTATGAGAGTTATAGATGACATGTTATCAATTGACATACGAAATAAGCCAATGTGAATATAAGTTATGGTAGTCAAAAAGTCAATTGAAAGCTCTATAAGAGCTATACATTGCTATCAAAAGATTATTTTTTCATTGAAAGCTCCGAAAGAGCTAAATATATTCTTATTCAATGGAATAATTTTTGGCACTACACATGTATAAATGAGATTGAATCACATATTATGGTAAAGAAATTTACAAATTTAGAGATATATGTATACATATATTTGGCATGATTAGTTCGACCATCCTGATCAATAATGATGGGGAAAATAATTGGGATTTATATACACATTTATTAAAAGAACCTGAAGTTTTTGTGGTGTTTTTTCTTAAGAGAATTGATTAAATTTCATTTACTAAAAGAACCTAAAGTTTTTGTGTTGTTTTCTCTGAAAAAATGGATTAAGATCTCATTTATCAAAAGAACTTAAAGTTCTTTTACTAAAGTTCAGACTACACGTCTTGCATATCTAAAGAAAATATGGGCCCATATATCCACAAATGTGAAAAGTTTTTATATGATTTTAGTATATGCATCTACATATATATTATCAACTTACAACCAGAAATTTATGAGGTTGATTAGAAAATATTCAGATTATACAATTAAGACTATTCGTCTTGTTAAAGGAGGTAAGTTTATATTTTAAGCTATATCAGTTGAAATAACAATTACAAAGCCTACTGATTATGAAAAAACAGTTTAACAAAAATTTTGGTTGGATGCCTCCTCTTTAATAACTAAACTATGAAAAAAAAACATTCATATGGTATTTTCACATAGCAATACTTATACGCATCAAGCCAACAAGTTATAATAAACTTCTCATTATGATTGGTTTTTGGTCAGAAGTCATATATTTTCCTTTTATGTTTAAGTTCTTAAACATTAGTTGGAGAATTATTTATGAGATGATTTTTCTCAACATCAACTTGATAAAAAAGTAAAATGAATTATTATATTCTAGATCCTCGTATATGAACGAAAAGTTCATAAGATAATTCATGTTATTATATGTCAACTCCCAGACATATTTACTAACCTAATGAGAATAATCAAATCTCATATACCAACTAAAAAATGCTCTAAATTTGAATTATATGTTAGAGTGAATTAACGTAAATCATGCCTGAAGCATGATAGTTGAAATTGGTTCAATGATCAAAATTCTCGTAAATAAAAACGAATATGAGATGATCATATATTGGAGGCATGTGCTCTTGAAGATACCCAAGACATAACTAATTATAAACTCTAGAAGAGTTTCAGGTCCTGAAATAAAGATTGGAATCTTAAAAAGATCTCGATGAGTTATGTCATTACGAGAAAAGAATGGAACCAGAAATTGAAAAGTTATAGATAACAATTCTACAAACAATTTTACATAAAATACTTCTATAAGAAGTACATAAAGAAAACGAAGATCTTGTATATAAATCGGTAGATATTGATTGACCAACATAGAAAAATGTTTTGAGCTTCCAAAAATGAAGTTTTTGGACCAATAGTCCAAATACCTAAAGGTGTAATACAAGTGGGTTATAAATAAATAGTCGTGACATATATCACTACTTAAAAAATGAAGAATTTTTAACTACCTCATGGTGAATGCAATTAATATGGTAGTTTTGAAATACTTTATATATTTTTGATTATTTTGTTGATCCATATTTATCCTTGAAGGATTTAAAGTGCTAGAAGCATTTGAAAATTTTTGAGAAAAATTGTTTAGATATGTCATTGAATATTTTGTTGTATTTGGTATAATAGTCTTAGTAAGTAAAAATTGAAAATACAATAAGAATGATCAAATTTACTTATATATTTTATAAATGAGTTTTGGATCAAGATTCATTATGACTTCTGAAGAGCTTCAAATTGGAAACTCATGAAGAGCTTTCAAAGTATTTAATGAAAGTCTTTGAGAAAAAGAATCTTGAGATGAAGTTTTGTCTCGATTTAAAGATCGAGTACTTAATTATGTGTTTTAGTATATGAATAGACACACACTAAAAGAATCTTAACACGATTCAATATGAATAAAGCATATTCATTGAGTATCCTAATATTTTTAAGATTGTTGGATGTGAATAATGATAATTATATTTTAGTAAAACATATTATTCAATATTTTTATCCCTTGTAGTCTTTAAAAATAGTATTTTTCAATATTGAATTATGAAGATTTAAAAATCTTATGTGATGTTTTCATGAGGGGGAGTAAGTATGTGTTGCACTCTTTTTCCCTGATCAATATTTTGCCAATGAGTTTTTAATGAGGTAAAATATTATGTTTATCAACGATGTGTGTACTCTTTTTCCTTCACTTAGATTTTTTTCCCACAGGGTTTTTATCTTAGTAAGTGATAAGTGCTCAATTCATTATCACTTTCTACACTCTTCATGGGCATTAATCACCAATTCTACACGTACTTGGACCAATGCATATACTTAATATGAGATATTTAGGGATTTTGCTGTTAAAGATAATATTTACAGAAAAGGCAAGCTTTACTGCATTTTCGTATCTATGCAGCAAGAAGTATTGCCGTGACAACAAATTGATGCCGAGGCAGCAGAGGACAAGTAGCGATGTGGTAGGCAAACTGAGGAGAAAAATGAGGAAAACATTGCTGGATAAGAAGTCCAAGGATTGGAGCTGGATAGCACGAGGAAAAGCCCAAGAAAAGGCCACGTGGGAAAGCCTCCTAAGTTGGAATAAACTTGGAAATATTTTATTTATGTACATGACTTGTTCCCTACTCCAAGTTGTATTCCACTTTGGAAAGGTTTGGCCTAGGCCAAGCCTATATAAGACCTAAACGTCCAAAGAGCAAGGGCACTAGATTTTAGAGACAATTCGGATTATAGAGAGCTTAGCCGTTTTAAGTTTTTCTTTCTTTACATTATATTCTAAGTTTGTTTAGGCTTAGGTGAAGGTTGTAAAGTATTAGTGTGAGGAAGTTAAATCTTGATTCTTGTTTCTAATGCAATAAAATATCGAAGTTTACTTATTCTTTGTCATTCCTTGTTCTTGCATTCAAGCTCGAGAGAGAAGTTTGTGAGTAATCCATTTATCTAATATCGAGAGATTTAGATTCACGAAAGGAATAAGTACGGTGTTTCAATATGGAAACACGAACTTGGCCTAGATATAGGTTAAGAGTTTCAGCGGCTAAGAGAAGTATGGGATTGGTTGGTGATTATAATTAATTCACGCCAAGAGGTATCATCAGGACTAATCATCAACGGTACTTCGACTTAGAGATAAGCGAATGCACTCAAGGACACATTGTCGAACTTTGATAAAGTCATCTCAAGAGCAAGAGATTGTCGCAGCGGACGAGCATCATCGTTGTTGAGGCATTAATCTGCAATACTGCCGAGGCAGTATTATATGATTGCATTGAGCAAGAACACGTCAACCAAATCCACTATACAATACAAGTGGATCCTGGCCACTTTCGCTATCTATTTTTCTTTTTAAGTTTTCTTTATTTAGTTAAATTACAACTCAATCACTTGTGTTTTTATTTCTTTAAAGAGTAAGAAGATTAAAGGGAGCATATTAAGTAAACCAATACCTATGGAGACGATACTTGATTTACTCATCACTTTATTACTTGGCGACGTGTTCACTTGCACTAAATTGCGCATATCGAACACGCATCAAGTTTTTGATGTCGTTGTTGGGGATTGACAACTAAATTTTTTTTCTTTATTTTTTTGCTTTTTTTTAGTTATTTTATTTTTATTTTACTTTGGTTTATTTTTTTGTATGACCAGGGGAAAACCTACCCATCCTTTGTACGAGTTAGATCCAAAAATCGAACGTACACACCAAAGGTTAAGGAGACAAATCCAAGAAGCTATGGCAGGCCATCAAGGAAATAAAGCAGACCAGAACTTACCTGCCGGCAATAGAGGCCTTCCGCCGCCACCACTGCCGCGGCAGCTAACTGTTAGAGACTTCTTGGAGGAAGATTTAAATAGGTTAAATCCTAGAGTAGTTACACCAGAAATAGAAGCGGCCCACTTTGAATTAAAACTTATCATGTTCAATATGCTGAATACTATTGAACAGTTTGGTGGGTCAATGGTAGAAGATGTCAGACAACATCTTAAGTCATTCATGGAAATATGCAACTCTTTCAAAATTCAAGGAGTCCATGAAGATGTCTTAAGATTGAAGTTGTTCCCCTATTCACTGAGGGATAGGGAAAAAACCTGGCTAAATAGCATTCTAGTAGGATCAATAGAATCATGGAGTGAATTATGCTGAGATTTCATTACGCGCTTTAATCCTATCAATTTATATGATAGAATTCGTAATGAAATTACTACTTTTCGACAGGCTGATGACGAACCTATGTACGAGGCATGGGAGCTCTATAGAGAGTTATTGCACAAGTGCCCATTACATGGATTTCCACTATTGACACAAGTGACAATGTTTTATAATGCCACCAATGCCCCGACAAGGATGATGTTAGATGCCTCGGCAAATGGAATACTCCTGGATAAAGCACCTGAGGAAGCTATTGAAATACTAAACAAACTCGCAAAGAATGATTTTCAATTTCCTACATCAAGGCGAGGAGGAGTAAGATGTCAAACCACAATGAATGAATTAGAGACATCAACTTCAGTGGCAGCACAATTGACCTCTCTTACCAAAATGGTGCAAAACATACAGTTACAGCAGAACACTCATGAGGTTAAGGCCATTGATTCTTATTGCAGTTTATGTGGAGGTAACCACAATTCTTCTGAGTGTATGCAGAATCAAGAGTCTAGCATGTATGTTGAAACTACAACAAAAACAATATGATATCTAACACATACAACCCCTCATGGAAGAGGCATACAAACTTTTCATGGAGTAATCCGATGCCTTGAATCTAAATACGCAACCTCTAGGATTCCAGCAACAAATGCAACAGCTGCCGCAGCAGCAAATACAACAGCCTATGTCGCAACAGCAGATGCATTAGCAGCAGCTTGTAAGTTCTCTAGAAAATTCTCTGAAAGCCTTCATGATGAAAACTGAATCATACATGGCAGAGAACAGTAACTTCATCAAAAGAACAGATGCATTTATAAATAGGACAAAGATTAGGTTACAAAACCAAGAGGGAGCAATAAAGGCACTAGAAACTCAGATTGGGCAGTTTGCCCAAAACATAAACACTAGACTACAAGGAGGACTACCTAGCAATACTAAAGTTGCTAAGGTAATGGGCCATGAACAGTGCAAAGTAATCACTACTAGGAGTGGTCTTCAGTTGAAGGAAAAGATAGGAAACCCAGTAGATAAGGTTCCACCAAAAGAACCAGAAAAATAGGACTTGGATGCTGGACAAATTGATCATGTCCTAAACACTGCCCCAACAGATAGCTCGGTAGTACCTAAATAAGCTACCGAGACAGCGACAGAAATAGTGGTTCCAAGTATTAAATTCCAAACTAAAGAAACCCTGGAAGAGATGAGACCATCACCACCTTTCCCACAAAGGTTGAAAAAGCAAAAACAAGACCATCAATTTAAGAAATTTCTTTATATTTTAAAGTAAGTCCACATCATCTTGCCATTTGTAGTGGCAATTGAACAAATGTCTAATTATGCTAAGTTCTTCAAAGATATTGTGTCTAAGAGAAAGAGGCTAAGTGAGTTTGAAATAGTGGCTGCTACAGATGGATGTACGACAATGCTACACAACCATATGCTACCAAAATTGAAAATTCTAGATGCTTTACAATACCTTATGCAATAGATAATCACTATGAAGGTTAGGCCCTATGCAACCTTGGAGCTAGCATCAACCTAATTCCCAAGTCTGTCTCCCGAAAGCTTGGAATTGGAAGTACAAAACCAACAACTCTGATGCTCCAACTTGCGGATCGATCATATGTACAACCCAAAGCAAAAATTGAGGACATACTGGTAAGAGTAGACAAATTTATTTTTCTTGCTAACTTTCTTGTCCTTGATTGTGAAGCAAATGATAATGCACCGATCATCCTTGGGAGACCTTTCCTTGCTACTAGACGAACACGAATTGATGTGGAAAAAGAAGAGTTGACAATGCGGGTTAATGACCAACAAGTCAAACTCAATGCCTTCCACAATTTGAAAAGGTATGATGATGCAGAAGAGTGCAAAGTCCTTCACACCACAGATGCAGGCACAAAAATATCCTATTTCAACAACCATTGCCTGGGCAGCATGCTCGACAGAAAATTAGACATTTGTTATGGCAGAATTTTTGGCAGAAAATTGAAGGCAGATGTGGAGGAAACCAACAGGACAACACACTGTCCAGACATACAATATGCAGTGAAGATTAGGACAAAAAGGGATGAACATGAAGCCAATAGCCAACACTTGAAGAATCACTCTGGCCAACAATAGATAATCACCTTGGGAGATGCATTTGCATGCACTCCACCAATGACATAATCTATTCCTTCTATTTTTACTATTATATTAGGATTAATTTAGTTTAGATTTACTTTCTATAATTATTTTTGTCTTTAATTATTTTTCTTGTTTTTGTTTTTAGGACAATAAGCAAGAATAAAGGAGAAATAGTTCATAGTAGGAATTTTGTCGAGGTAGCAAAAAAGTGTCAGAGCCGCAACAGTCCCAATGGGCAGAAACAATGTAACGGCTAGTCTGTCGAGATTCCTGTCGTGGTAGTAAATGTTAAACGGCTACAAAACGGCTAATGGTTTAAACGGTCACAAGGCCGAGGCCTATATAAGTAATCACTCCCTCTTGAATTATTCACTCTTGCATTCTTGTTTTCTTTAGATCATTGTTAATCTTGCTCTCACAATACTCTCTGCCTACTTACAGGCCTTCTTGAAATTTTTAGTTGGGAATAAGTACGGTGTAGAGTTAGATTCACGAAAGGAATAAGTACGATGTTTCAGTTGGGAAACACTAACTCAGCCTAGAGATAGGTTAAGAGTTTCAGTGGCTAAGAGAAGTGAGGGATTGGTTGGTAATTATAATTCATTTACGCTGAGAGATATCATCAAGGACTGATCATCAATAGTACTTCGACTAAGAGATAAGCAAAGGCACTCAAGAAAACTTTTTTGAACTTTTATAAAGTCTTCCTAAGAGCAAGAGATTACCGCGGCGGACGAGCATCATCGCTGTAGAGACAGTAATCTACAGTACTACTGACGCGATTGCATTGAGCAGGAACACGTCAACCGAATCCACTCTACAATACAATTGGATCCTGGCTACTTTTTCTATCTATTTTTCTTTTTATGTTTTCTTTATTTTGTTAAATCACAACCCAATCACTTGTGTTTTTATTTCTTTACAGAGCAAGAAGATTAAAGGGAGCATATTAAGTAGACCAATCCCTGTGGAGACGATACTTGATTCACTCATCACTTTATTACTTGGCGACATGTTCACTTGCACTAATTGCGCATATCCAACACGCATCAGTAAGGTTTTAACGAGGCACATTATCTTCATATACATCCAAGGGGGAGTATTATGAATATTTATCTATTTGGATATCTATCATAATAAGAACTCTATCATTAGAAATATTATTTTCATTAATTAGAGTATAATATATTATGTACTTCTTATACCTATAAATAGATGAGTTTGTGAAGGCATTGTATATAAGTTAATATTGAAAATAATACAAACATCTCTTTTATCTTCTCTTTGTTCTTTCATCACTGTTCTTTATTCTTGTTTTAGTTCTTCATTATTTTATTTACAACATCAAATACTTAATAACTTATTTTTATAATCATTACCCATATACAATTAAAACTCATATAATCTAAAGCTAAAATCTAAAAATCCACATCTAAATTATATCATTAAATCTAACCTTAATCCTTAATTTAAATCTTAATCGCTATCAAACTCTTAAAAGCCTTTTAGTCATCATCGTCGAGCCTCTAAACGTGTCGCCATATCTAACTTCTAATCAAAACTTAAACAACACTAAATCTAGCACTGATCACTTCTGCCATCTCTATGGTTGTACCATATCCAAATCCATCCACTCATCCACTTATCCAGCATTCAACAACTCAACTAATAAACATAAAAAATAGAGCATTAAAAGAAGAGTTGAACCACTAAGCTTCATTCATGTATAAAAGAACGATCTACGATTGTAATACCCCAAAATTATTCCTAATTTTAAAATTATAATTTTGAAATCTCTAATTAAAAATCCTAATTTTTAGATTCTAATTTCTGAAATCTTAATTTTTTGAGGTTTTGAATTGATTTTCTAAATTTAAGGGAAATTTTTTTTAGATAAGATTATAAAGTTTTGAAAGTTTTAAATGTGAATTTAAAGATTAAAAGTTAAAGTGATTTTTTGAAATTTGATGACTCTTGGATAACTAATTTGCTTTTAAATTGAATTATATTTTTACTGAGATTAATTATTTTTTATTATTAAGAGGTTTTATACAATTAATCTTTTTATTAAAAATATTATTTTATTCTAATTATTGTTTTATTAGAACACTTTATTTAATATTAAAGAAAAGAAATCCTTTTAAAATCATAGAACCTTATTTTTATATACTCCCTGCGTCTCATGTTTTTGTCCATTGTTGACTTTTTACGTAGGTTTAGGAAGAAAAAATTTGTGTAAGAAATATGATGTAAAATAATTGAAAGGACAATTTTATCCTTAAAAGGTTAAATTTTATTTTGCTAGAAAACAAAAGAAGGGATAGAAAAGGAAATGTACCTTAGAAAAGTTGTTGATTTTTTCAATGAGACATTTTAAGTGGGACAATTTTAAAACACTAAAGGGACACCATATATGGGACAGAGGAGTATCTATTATATTCATAATGTGATTTAATAGAATTTTAATTCTAATTGAAATCAGTTACTTTTCCCTTATAAATACATAGTATGATCTAAGAGAAAACCATAAATTGTTTTTCTCCATCAAGAATCTATAAAGTCTCTATTCTCTCTTTTTTTGTTCGAGTTCCAAACCATGTTATTCATAATTTGAGTCATTTTGGCTAAGGTGCGTTCTCTTACTGGTTCTATATTTATTTTTCTAAACAAATTATATTTTATGTATCATGTTTATTTATTGTGATTTTAAAATTATATAAAACTTTTTGGATTTTGAAATCTCACACTTTTGTAGGTAATTATGATTTTAAATCCTGTGAATTTGTGTTTTCGGATAAATGAAGATTTCGGATAAATGAAGATTTCGGATAAATTATAATTTTGGATTAAACTGTGATTGGAGTATGTAGTTGTGATTTGTGTTGTGTGTACATCATGTTTTGCATTGTTTTTTTTAATATTACTCTAGAGAAATAATTTTATAAATTTTGTTTCGTTGTTTTTATATACACCTTAGAGATACGTTAAGTTCTTTAGGTTACTCCATCTTAGTTTCCGCTTGCAAATCTTTGGGCTTTAAGCAATGCAATACCTAAAAAAATCTTATATTCTATCTGGTTATTTTACTATTTAATATAAAACTAAATTTTAGTTATTCAAATCATCATCATCATCATTATTATTATTATTATTATAGAAACTTTAATGCATTTGAGAATTATGGTTATTTCAGTATATATAAATATTTTTCTTACATTTGGATATTTTATTTAAATCATCAAACTATAATATTATTTTTAATAAGTTTTTGATATAATGTATTTTTGAAAATTTTAACTATTTTCAATTTATCAATTCTTAGTTATAGTTTTAACTTTTGGTTGTGATGAATTATTAAGTATTTAAATATTTTTTATAAATATTATGAAATAAAATAAATTAAATTGGTTTGAGGATAAAGTTTTTAATGTTAAATTCTTAGGTTCAATCTATCTATTCTTGTGTTAAATATGTGTTTCTTTCTGTACTATTTTCAATTAAATTTAAATGTGTTTTTTCTTCTGTAAAATATGTGTTCTTTTCTTGCGATAAATGTATGTGTTTTCATGTGCTATTGTTAAATGAATATAAATGTGTGTTCTTTTTCTGTGCTTGATTATTTGTGTTCTATGATTAATTGTTAATCGTGATACCGTGATCTTGAGATACCCCATGATATTGTGATCTTGAGATACCTTGTGATACTGCGATCAAATTATCTGAACTGTGTGTTTTTTATTTTATACGATTGTATGTGATGAGATATTTGAGATCATTGGCATTGGTTGCATAACATGTGCATGGGATGGATTTGTACGAAGGAAGATGGTTTTACCACACAGGGTTTTGGTGAAGTAAGGGGTAAGGGGTTCTGTGGAACTGCCTCCATAGTGATCGGTTGGTTTAGCCACCATTATATTTGGCGTTCGGAGTATGAGATTGCATTCTCTGTGACATTGATTCATCATTATTGTGTTTTTTTACCCTGAAAAATTAGGCTATAATTGTGAATATGAATTGAGTGACTTTGTGATGTTTGACTGCACTTTAGAGACACGCTAAGCTTTGTAGCTCATTTTTTTAATTTATTTTTTCAGATATATGGCCCTTGGAGTAGGTACTTGGAGATCTCTATCGGGCAACATTTTATTTTTTTAGTACGATTATTTACAAACATTTTTTTCAGTTATTTTGGAATTATTAGGGATTTAAGATGTTTTTAAACTTCATGCATAAATTTTTTTTATCCAATTTTCTATATTTTTAATCAGAATAAATACTTTAAATTATTTACTTAATATTTGGTTTACAAATTTTTATTTTTAATTACTTCATACGTTTACATTATGTTAAAGTTTTAAAATTACAATTTTAACCTACCGTACACCTCAAATTAAAATTAAAAGGTTATAACGACAATATCTTTTAAGAGATTTAAGGACTATAAAAGAAAAAAAAAGATATCTTTCTACTTATATTAGATCTAAATTTTTTTGATAGATTTTGTGAGAAACTTTATATAGATTGAGATTCAATGATCTAAGTTGAATAATTGCAAATAAACGATGATGGACGGCGGAAAAATGAACAATGATTAAGATTAGACAATTTTTTAAATATATAAAAAAATTGTGTTATAAGCTCAAAACGAATTTTTGGTAAAAAGAAGTGTGTATCTAAGAACCTTTCAAAACAACGCCATTTTAGTCCTTTATAACTCGTGCGTGTGACTGGAGAAGGATCAATGCTTTTTTAAAAAAAGAAAAATAAATTTTTCAGTCCTTTAACATTTAGTTTATGTTTAATTTCATCCTTTTATGCACTATTTTATTATAGTTTGGTTTCTAACTTCTGTCTTCATTTGTTTGTCACTATTTTTATTTATTTTAACATTATTAGTATTATTCTAAATAATTTTAATAGTTGATGAGTGCCTAAAAGGTAGTTATTTACTACCCTTCTCATGGTACTTTATGCATCTATTATACACCAACTTGAACTGAAATATGGACTCTTTACGCAAATATTAGATATTCTGTTATTATTACTTACAAAGTCAATATTTATAGAGAATGCAGATATTATTACATATTCTGTACATGCAGGAATATCCAGGGCTGACGCAGCAGTGTTGTAGTGTTGAGGCCGAGGCAGAAGACACGGCCGCGGCAGAATCCAGAGTGGCAGCACCAACATTGGAGGCGCAATGAAAGATAAAAATATAGAGAACATTCTGGAAGATGTAGCGCACCAATTGGACCAGGCTAGCGCACTAAAAGCCCAAGTCAAAGACCAGGCGGGAAAACTCTTCTAGAAGGCGGCAAACTTGGAAATATCAGATCCCTTGAAGAAGACTTGTTCTTTACTCCAAGTTGGAGTCTATTTAGGAAAGGTTTGCCCTAGGTTAAGACTATATATACCCTAGCCGGGCATATTGTTTAGAGAGTCGATTTTTAGAGAAACCTTTCTCCCTAAGAATTGTACCTAACGACATTATGTTCTAAATTTCTTTGGGATAGGTGAAGGTTGTAGATATTAGTGAGAGGAGATTGATTCTTGTTTCTTTGTTTTAATGCAATAATAATATCAAAGTTTTCTTATCCTATTGTCATTCATTGTTCTTGTATTCAAGCTCGAGAGAGAAGTTTCTAAGTAATATATTTATCTAGCATCGAGAGGTGTAGATTCCCGAAAGGGATAAGTATGGTGTTGTAGACACTAACTTGGCCTAGAGATAGGTTAAGAGTTTCAGCAGCTAAAAGAAGTGTTGGATTGGTTGGTGGTTATCGTTGATTTACGACGAGAGGTATCGTCAAGGACCAGTCATCAACAACACTCTGACTTAGAGATAAGCGGAGTCAACTAAGGACATTTTGCTGAACTTTGATGCCTCTGTCCAAGAGCAAGAGATTGTCGCGGCAGAGAACACTAATGTTGCCGAGGTTGTATCTGCAGTACTGTCGAAGCAGTGTTGTGCAATTGCATTGGACAAGAAGAAGATCAATCGAATTCACTAATTGACGCAGCTGGATCCTACCCACTTTCTCTATATCGTTTTCAACC
This sequence comes from Abelmoschus esculentus, assembly GCA_035048815.1. Taxonomy (NCBI): domain Eukaryota; kingdom Viridiplantae; phylum Streptophyta; class Magnoliopsida; order Malvales; family Malvaceae; genus Abelmoschus; species Abelmoschus esculentus. Next base: position 18,771,706 of record JAUCBN010000003.1, read on the forward strand.
TTTTATTTTTATGTTCTGTTATTTAATTATTTATTTAGTTAAACAAAACCACTTATCTGTGTTTTCACTTTATTTTTCAGGAGCAAGGGAACAAGAGGAGACATATTAAGTAGATCAATCCCTGTGGAGACGATACACGATATACTTATCACTTTATTACTTGGCGACATGTACACTTGCACTCAATTGCACTTTTATTACACACATCAAGTTTTTGGCGTCGTTGCCGGAGATTGGCAACTAAATTTTGTCTTCTTTAATTTTCTTTCCTTCTTTATTTATTATTTTTACTAACATGTTTTCTTTTTCTAAAAAAAAGGTTTATAGGTGTGTTTCAAGTTGAAGGTTCAAAATGTAAGGAGAAAGAAGCAAATCTATTCGGGAGTTGATGTTGGAAGATATGAATCGAACCAATCAAGAATTTCCTAGATTAAATGATGATTATCTATGCCAACCAAGAGCAACCCAACAAGTTTATGTCTGGGCAAATTTTTGTTTTAATTGTGGAGATGATCATTTGGTTAACAATTTCCCATATAGTACTGGAACCTATGACCATAGAGAGGACCATAGATGGAACCAACAACAAAATCCTTCATGGTATGATCAAAACACTCAAAATTTTTTGTATCATGATAATTTTGTTGGTGTTACAGATATGCCATGACAATATAGTTCTTCTCAAAAGTATCCAAATTCACTTGAGGAAACATTGAAAGCATCATGGCTATAATTGAAGAATTTATGACAGAGCAATCAAGGTTCATGGATGCGCATATAGCTAGATTGGATGCACCCTTGAGGTCAGAAAATCAATTGCATGCCAGGGATAACATAATCCAAAAATCAATTCTTGGGGATACTGACATCCCAACACTAAAGGACAAAGAGGAAATTTTGAAACCTTTGAGTCCAGAACATGTTGATGAGAAAAATTGACAAACAATGGATGAGTCTGCCGAGAGTCATGCCGCGGCAGTAGAGAAGCCTGAACGGGGCAACATCACGATACCATTCAACGAGGCCGATGAGAGTAATGCTCTAGAAAATTTTGAGGAGTCTGATTCCGAGGATGTTACGGCAGCAATGATGCTAAAAAAGGAAGCTGAGGATTACTCACACTTATAGCTGCCGGGGCAGTTACACGAAGACATGTTCGATCAACAAGATGGCAATGCCGTGATAGTAGAAAATGAGATGGTACTGAATGAACCTTTTGAATTCTTTAAAAACTCATCCTTTCCATTGCAGGTATATTTCGAGGAGTCAACATTACAAGATTTGAAGCCATCACAAATAGGATATGATTATTTGGAAGATGATATTTTTGTGGTAATTCCATCTAATGTTAGTTGCAAGCCAGAGTCTCTACTGATGGAGATTACTGAGAAGCATAAAAAACAATGTGGGTTTATTCTTGAAGACTTCAAGAAAGATGATTCTTCACTTGACGTACACCGAACTTTGGAAAAAGATTCCCACGACAATTGGCTATCACAACAATGGCCCCGACAACGAAGGCTATATCCAACTATGATGGAAGTTAATGGCAATGAGGTAATTAAGTGGTTGGATGTTGATAAAATTTTTTCTAACAATTTATTTTTGCCTTCAGAAACAATATCAAGATGGCGGACATGCATGCATTACGAGAGAACACAAAAGAAAGACACCCCCACCAAGATAATACAAAGGGGATTATCCGTATTCATTATGGTCCAAACCTTTTGGGGAATAATCGTAACTCGATGGAGGGTGCAGATGGACTATAAGAAATATCGGAAATGACCCTCCATAAGTTTTCTTTATATTCTTATTTTATATTAATTTTCTCTTTAATTTTATTTGGTATTTTCATGAATTCTCTTAATTATGGTATTTAGGAATAATTATCTTCTCATTATTTGAATGTTTCTTGATGTTTATATTTTTAGGTTATGACAATAAAGCAGGAATAACAGAGAAGTAGTTCACAGCAGGAAGTCTGCTGCCGTGGCCGTGCATAGTGTTAGAGCCATAGCAGTCCCAACGGGCAGAATAGGGTAACAGCTAGTCTAACGAGATTCTTGCAGCGGTAGTAAATGCAAACGGCAGTAAAGACCAAACAACTACATAGCCAAGGCCTATATAAGCACCTTCTTTCTCTTGAACTATTCACTCTTGCATTCTTGTTTCTTTAAAATTGTTTACTCAATCTCTCTCTTGTTATATTCGTTATAATCTCAAAACTCTCTTATTTTTCTCAGAATCTTTCCAAGAAATTCTTCCTTTACTATCTCTACTTGTTATATTAATTTTATCTGCTGTGTGATTTGAGCATTGAGGATAATGCTCGATTTGAGTTTGGGGGAGATTGTAGGAGCAGAAGCACTGCCAAGGCTATCCACTGCCGCGGCATTACCATGAAAAGGGAGTAATTTTTTCTGAAATTTTTTTACAACATTCTCTTTTCTTGTATTACTGGTTGTAATCTTGCACTGCCCTACATCAACCTTGCTTTAGTTTACTCCTTTAAGGCTATAGAAAGATTTCTCCTTACCATGGCGAAGTTCTGTTTTGAAGGAATAACCATAGGATACTCATGGAATAAAACTTAAAAGTTTGCTTTAGGATTAGAAAGAAAATAAACACTTTTTGGACTTGTTTGATTTTTGAGTTCTTTTAATAAATTTAGGTGATAAGGACTTATAACCTTTTGGAAAAATAGCTAGATGTGCCTATCACTGGCTCTAGTTTTGCTCTCCTTCATGCTAGAGGTGCCCGAAACTGGCTCTAGTATGCCAAATAGGTGATTAATAAGAAAAAAAATAAGAAAAAGAAGAGAATAGAAAAATGCATATCTTGAGGTGCCCGACATTGGCTCAAGACTTGTTGTTTTAAGGATACAGTTTTAGTCCAAAATTCTATTTGTCTTGAACTTAGAGTTTATCTAAGAAAGCCTTGAATCAACCTTTTCCATAAAATGCACACACTCACCTAGCCTTATAGCTTGTTTATTAGTAAAAGTCCTTTGGTAAACTAGTGGCTAACACGGAGAGATAGACATGACCATGGTGGGGAGAATAGATGGAATAGTAAGACCAAAGGGGAGTAAGGTTTGGCAATTTGATGTCTTGCATTACTTGAGGACAAGCAATAGTTCGAGTTTGGGGGTATTTGATAAGTGCTTAAAAGGCAGTTATTTACTACCCTTCTCATGGTATTTTATGCATCTATTATATGCCAACTTGAACTGAAATATGGGCTCTTTACGTAAATATTGGATATTCCGTTATCATTACTTACAAAGTCAATATTTATAGAGAATGCAGATATTATTACATATTATGTACATGCAGGAATATCTAGGGCCGACGCAACAGTGCAATAGTGTTGAGACCGAGGCAGAAGACACGGCCGCGACAGAATCCAAAGTGGCAGTACCAACATTGGAGGCGCAATGAAAGATAAAAATATAGAGAACATTCTGGAAGATGCAGCGCACCAATTGGACCAGGCTAGCGCACTAAAAGCCCAATTCAAAGACCAGGCGGGAAAACTCTTCTAGAAAGCGGCAAACTTGGAAGTATCAGATCCCTTGAAGAAGACTTGTTCCTTACTCCAAGTTGGAGTCTATTTAGGAAAGGTTTGCCATAGGTTAAGACTATATATACCCTAGCCGACCACATTGTTTATAGAGCCGATTTTTAGAGAAACCCTTCTCCCTAAGAATTGTACCTAACGACATTACGTTCTAAATTTCTTAGGGACAGGTGAAGGTTTTAGATATTAGTGAGAGGAGATTGATTCTTGTTTCTTTGTTCTAATGCAATAATAATATCAAAGTTTGCTTATCCTATTGTCATTCCTTGTTCTTGCATTCAAGCTCGAGAGAGAAGTTTATAAGTAATATATTTATCTAGCATCGAGAGGTGTAGATTCATGAAAAGAATAAGTACGGTTTGTAGACACTAACTGTAACCCCCTTAGCCCGGCATAGACGGAACCGGCACTAATGGGTTACACGGGGAATATCAAACCAACTTGCGAAGGTCCGATTCGATAAACAACCCTAAAACCGTTATATTTTTTCTTCTAGATGCATAATTGTATTCCTACAAGTCAAGGTCTCATACAAGGCATTAACGGAAACAATCCGATCATAAACAAACATCCAATTGAACACTTAAGGAAATTAAGGACTAAAATGTATAACTTTTAAATTCTAAAAACAAAGTAGAAATTCTTTTCATCAAAGTTCAATTAAACATACGATTATCCCTCACGAAAAATTTCAAGTTAAACGGAGCATTCTAACTTCATCAATTGCATGTTTCACCAATTTAGGGACCAAAATGTAAATCTTTCAAACTATAAGGATTTCTTCCAAATTGAGTTAGCCATCTTGAAATTAAATCAACTTTATGCATCCATTTGAAATTTTAGCTCAAAATAACATCTGTAGATACCCTAATTGAACAAAAAAAGATATTCGAGACTAAAATGCAATTTCCAGCAACTATCAATTTCTAGCAGCCAAAGGTTTCGAAACCTTTCATAAAGGTTTTGAAACTTTATGTAAAAGGTTTCGAAACTTCCCTGAAGGTTTCAAAACTTTTTGCGTCCAGTAACTTTTCAGAATTGAATTTGCCCGCAAGGTTCCGAAACTGTTTGACAAAGGTTTCGAAACCTTCCCTAAGGTTTCAAAACATTAGGTCTGGAACCTAAAAAATCCATCACACTAAGTGAAAATCATCGGCTCAAATACAACCATCAATCACTATTAACTATATGCAATAATCCTAAGCATAAATAGCAACATATAACACAAAATTATCAACGTCAAGATCATCGAGCAAACTATAGGCATGCTACCTAGAACATGATTAAAAACATAACAATCATGCAAGTACATGCTTCAACAATCCAAACATTACCATAGTTAATCAATTAACAATCAAGTAACATAGGTCTTATTTAAATATAAACCAAAGTCAAGTTCACCCTCCTCACATAGGTTGGGTTTACACATTGCCAAGCCCCAACTTATTTGCCAAGACATACCGAATTTGGAGTAACCTTTCCCCTTGGTTTCATTACTCCGAATGTAGTCTCGAGTGCCTTTATTTTTCTGCAAAGATGAAAAGAGAGCCTAAACAAACATGCTTAGTGAGGAAGCTCTACACAAGACCATCAATGCATCTATTTAAAATCATAATGAAACCATAGTTTACAATGCATCATTAAAACATGCATGCTTAACATTCCACGTCCATGTCTATAATATCAAATCACTTTCTTGAGTATATTCAACATTATCAATACATTTCATGAATGATGCACAATGTTCTCTTTTAATCCATGTATGCATATTGGCTACTAGTGATCACTTATTGTGAACCTTAAGTTCACCGAATACACGGGTCCATTGTTAGAGACCATTAGTCTCGTCATGACACAAAGTCACCATTGATATGACACGAAGTCACCATTGACATGACACTAAGTCACCAGGACATGACACGAAGTCACCATTATAGCACTACCACACACGATTAGACACATAGTCACCCTTGTTATGTGTAGGCGGCTCTACCACGCACGATTGGACACAAAGTCACCCTTGTTACGTGTAGGCAATATTCTTTATTCTCAATAATGTTTATAGTGCACTTAAGACAATCCTAATGACATGTCATTCGTATTCGAATCTAAAGTTAGTGTCACTAAACCAATATCATATTCAAATGTGCATGATAATTTGCTGCTCATAATGCATGCTTAATATGTTCACAAATGAACCAAATGTCGTGCCCAACGACACTATCAATTTTAAGGCAAATAACCACATAATATTCCAATTCATTTTCAGCTCATAATGCATCCATAATATGCTCAACAAATGAATCGAAAGTCATGCCCAATGGCACCTTTAATTTGAAGGCAAATAACCACATATATTCCTAATTCATTTTTCCATGTTTTCCTTAATCATGTATGCCTTTTTAAACCATGTATTTTCAGCAATTATCTCATGCATGCACCAATTCAAAATCATGTTTATGCATTTCCAAAAATCTCATTATATTATCAACATCAACGTCTTTACTGAATGTAGCCGAAGCTCATGTTAATATATCAAAAACATTTACTTTACTTACTCTTGAACTATGGAAAGTTTTCACACTCTTCCATAGTCCATAAAACAGAACCGTACCAATGCGATTCGCTTTAAGTCCGAAAAACACTCACCGATAAGTAAAACGATCCTTTGCCGATACTCTGATGGCAACGCTAATGCACCAGCCACTTATGCACCTTCTTGCACTACCTCTACATCATTAAAAACAGGGCATATTCACATCATAACATGCTTAAACCAACAGCCACATCAAACCTCCACAAAACTACCGAAAACTTAGCCGAAAAGACCGAAAACTAAGCCGAAACGCATCCGAACAACATCAGCCCAAAACCTAATGATTCTAACATCTAATCCACTTCAATTATGAACCAAAAACACACCTAAACCATCCTTATACCTCCAGCAACATTAGAACACCTAAAATAACCCCTAAAACAACCGAAAATCACCTTAAAACAACACTGATTGTATTATTCCAGGATTAAATTAATGTGCCATCAATTGAAGACTCATTAATCATTTAATTGACAAAATAACACAATTAAATTCATCTAATTACAGCATTGAATGAGATCTAAAAACATTTCACAAAAATATTCATAAATCATTAAATCTAGCATTGAAAACATAAAATCAAGTTTCATTTAAAGAACCTTAGAAAAAGAGTTAAAAATTCAGCAAATTACCTTTGACATCTATCCACCAAAAAGATAAGAATTTCTTTTCTTGATTCCTTGCAAATTTTTATTGATTCAGTAAAATTGATGATTAGGCTTTGTAAAGAATGAAGAGATGATTAAAATGAAGTAATTCTTGTTGAAAAAGGTGGAAAAATCAGCAAGGAATTCAAGAAAATAGATGAAGGAAAATGGAGAGAAAATAGGTAGTTAAGTGAGAAATGATTATCATCTTTTAGTAAACTAATTAAAAAGCATTTTGGTGAATAAATCATTATTTAAAAATTAAATTGGGTTTATGGTCCTCTAAGGATTCTAAGTATAGCTTACTTTCCAATTTAGTCAAAAAAATAACAATTTCTGAAAATTACAAATTAAATCCTCTATTGTTTTCCAAAAATTACAATTTGGTCTTTAATGCATAATTAGGTACAATTAAAAATCAATTTAAAGTTCAAATTATATTCTTTTAATTTTGAAACATATTTTTAATATTTTTAAACCATATCCCAAAATTATTACTTTTTTAATTAAAAATATTTTAATTTTATATTTCCCCGGAATAGCGAACCGGAGAACCCGATTCGACCCAAATCGAATTCTCCTAACTAAAACCTAAACTACTAACCCTAAAATCGGGATGTTATAACTCTCCCCCTCTTAAGAAAATTTCATTCTCGAAATTCTCACCTGAAGCAACAAGTGAGGAACTGCTCCTCCATACTTTTTTTCCTTGTCTCCCAAGTTGCCTCTTCGACCCCTCGGCGTTTCCAAAGCACTTTAACCAAATCTATGGTCCTTCCTCGAAGAACTTTTGTATCCACATCCAAAATCCTCACTGGTTCCTTCTTATAACTCATATCCGCTCTCAACTCAATCTCCTTTACTAGAACAACATGAGAAGGGTCTGAACTATACTTACGAAGCACCGATACATGAAAAACATAATGCATCCAACTCAACTCTACCGGCAATCTCAACCGATAAACAACAGGACCAATTCGCTCTAACACCTCATATGGTCCAATAAAACTAGGACTCAACTTACCCTTACATCCAAACCTCATTACCTTCTTCCACGGAGAACCTTAAGAAACACTTTATCTCCAACAGCATACTCTATCTCTCTGCGCTTTAAATTGGCATAGGACTTCTGCCTATCCGAAGCTTCCTTATGTTTAGCACATATAAACTTAACTTTTTCATCTGTATCTTTAAAACTCGAGGCAAAGAAACATACTTTTGCCCAACTTCTTTCCAACACAAAGGTGTACAACACCTACGCCCGTATAAAGCCTCAAACGGTGCCATCTGTATACTCGCTTGGAGATATTGTTATATTCAAACTCCACCAAAGGCAACTGTTTCTCCCAAGAACCTTGAAACTCAATGATACAACACCTTAACATATCCTCCAAAGTCTGAATGACACGTACAGACTGGCCATCTATCTGTGGATGATAAGTTGTACTAAAGCTAAGCCTTGTACCCAAAGCAGCCTGCAAACTCCTCCAGAACTTAGATATAAACCGCGGATCTCTATCCGATATGATCAACTTAGGCACACTATGCAACTTCACCACCTCAGAAACATACAACTCTACAAACTTATCCATAGAACACGTAGTATGCACGGCAAGAAAATGTGCACACTTTGAAAACCTATCAACAATCACCCATATAAAATCCTTTTTGGACGATGTTAATGGCAACCTCATCACAAAATCCATGGTAACTCTCTCCCATTTCTATTCCGGAACTTGAACCGGCTGCAACAACCCTACAGGAAACTGGTGCTCAGCTTTCACCCGCTGGCACACCATACAATGAGATACAAACTCCGTCACATCTTTCTTTAAACCAACCCAGAAGTACACACTTTGAGATCTCTATACATCTTTACACTACCCGGATGCATAGCAAACAGACTAGTATGAGCTTCCGCCAAGATAGCTTGCCTCAACTCCTGATCATCCAACACCATAATCCGACCTCTAAAACAGAACACCTCATCATCATCAAAATAATACTCGGTTGGTCTACCCTCAGCAATATCCTCCATAAAAGGTATCAATGTCTCATCCTCTAACTGTTTCACCTTATCATCTCAACCAAAATAGGTTTTACTTACAACTCCACCACTCCACCACCTTCCTTTGAAATACTCAACTTAGCAAACATCACCCTCAACTCAACTGCTATCTTACGACTCAAATATTCAACCATCACATTAGCTTTCCCCGGATGGTATGCAACAGACAACCCACACTTACCCTCTTCGTACAACCAACAGATTCTTTCCTCACACCAAAGCAACAATGCACAACCCACTATACCATCTCAATCTTTACAGAAAACATAATTCAAAAGGAAACCCCCTAAGATTGATAACCCACTCTTGATAACCGCAACGGTTTCCATACCACCACCATCGACTAACCTGATTTTTGACATCCTCCCACATACCAGGTAACCAACTAAGCCTTTCACCAACCTCCACACACACAATGATGCTTCACCAACAAGCTTCAAACTAACTTTGCAGAAAACTGTCAACACTGTCTCACACAACTCCACCAACAACAACAATTTCATTATGAGTCATATTAACCATATCACAATATCACAGCATATCATCCATTTAACTATGAATGATAAAACCCAACATCCAAATGGAAACCTATGTCGGTCTTAAAAACTCTTAAATCTTATCATATTATAGATACACCATTCACACATCTTTCCAATGAGACTTTGAAACCCAAGAAAACCATACTTAAACAAAAGATTGATCCAACAACCCTTATAAGAAAACTCCATACCATCCATAGAACTTACTACCAAACTTATGATGATTCTTTCTGGCTTCATCCTTGGCACCTTTACTACTAATAATAACCTAAAGAAAATTGATACTCACTCTTACCTTATCAGCAAGATAAACATTTACATATGATTCAAACATAATCCAAACAAGATTAGTCGAAAACACATGTTTTCACCAACTCCTACCACAACACTTACCACCCAACTCATGGAAAAAGATTACCATAAGCCTTGATCAAGATACCATTCTATCTCGGCACTTTTCGAAACAACCATGCGGCTCACCTAACACAAAAAGATTCTCAACACAAAACTAAACCTTGCCAAGAACATATCCTTCACTAGACCCTCAACAAACACCTTGCCACGACCTGTCCCCGATCAACATTACCAAGGTAGAGTCCCGTTCATAGCTCCACCATTTTACTAGGTCTCCCTATAGGTTAACCGAACATCTTCCCTCGTAACTCCACAACAACCCAAGCTTACCCCACATAACAAACTCCTATTGCAAGCATCCTTATGTAAGCCAAGTCATCCTCGATAGCTAACATTCTACAAAACATACCATACAAGAAACTTACCAACTTTGTGTCAAACCCAACATTGTACTCATCTCAACGATAATACCTCCAACTTAAGGTTTAGCCACCATAACCAACTCAACACTATGGTTCAAACTTTAAAATCTACACATCATTAAGTGCCTTGACACTTAACCCAAAACTCCTTCCCATTATCAACTCATCGACAAACCAACTCTTACCTTAACTATATCACATCAAAATCCAAGCTTGTAGAACTATTCCTTCCACTAGCTCTAACATCTCTTATTTTATAACCTTGCCAAAGCAGTGACCATATTGATGAAACATCCACAAACATGAACCCACCGAACACAAACCCTCACAACACTTTTCGATAAAAGCAAACCCACAAGACTGAACAACTGATACAAACCATAAATTGTCCAGCGGTCCTCGATACACCACTTCAAACATCATCAAAAACTAACTTTACCCGAGGTATATCCAACTTAACATCCTGTAAACCCAACATGTACTTTTTCCTCCTTTATAGTACAACCAAACCTCTCAAGGTCACAATAATCTATGATTCAAACCCCTGATATCACAACTCCCATACCAATATATATCTCATATTTTACTTCCATCCTGACCATACAAGATCGGTCACAACCCCCGATCTAATTGCACACTAACCACACTATAAAGAATTCCATGTAATTTCGACAAAATAATTTCACATCACTCAGAAAAACACCAACCCGCCTTACTCTACAAAATATGTTGCAACCTTGTTACAACCTCCAAATCCTAACTAGAAAGAATCCGCAAAACTCAGCCTTACTTTAGTAATGACCAACTCAAACTAACCATAACTCAGGATATTTACCTCGGTTTCAAACATTCACAACTTTGAGACCAATCACTCATTCTTCATCCAAGACTATTCCCTAACCAAAAGGGTAGCTTACCCACTACACATTCAGCTCAACACCACAAGAAAGTCCTTTCAACCCTTTTTTTCATATCTTCACTCTAAAAGAACCAGCCACACTCCACTTACACCCTCAAGGAGCTACTCGCAAGTGTGAACAAATGTATGCATGGTTTCCTGTATGTCCTCGTAAATGCCTATGCAAGTGCATGTGCATGTAAATGTAATTTCTAATGTCATGCTCAAGAATGCATGCATGTCCTACATTATATATAGATATATACATATATGTGCTCTTACTCTAAGCATGATTATTGTTCACAATCGCAAATAACATCCTCAATTCCAACAACTTCAACTACCAGCTTGTTAACTACTCCCTAGTTAGATTAGCAACTGTTGCACCAGAGAATTTCTAGAATTTTTAGAAAAAAAATAATTTTTCCTGAGAAGACTCGTTGACTAATGCTGATATTAACGTTGATTTTTTTGACACAGGCCCACCCTATATTTTTAAATATTCTGAGTTCTACGACATTGTTCGTTTTTCTAAATTCGAACCTGAAGTGTTGTTTTTTTTTTGAGGTATTTTTATACTACTTAATTGGAAGATTTTCAAGAGCGGAATCTAAATAAATTTATTATTTTTGTTCAGGTAACGTTAATTTAGATACGAAATTTCTTCCTCCTCCTCCTCCTTCTCGATGACCTCATATTGCTTAAACTTCAAGACTCACACATGAGTTATAAGAACTATTTAAATTTGGTAATTCTAGTGTTGTGGCATAGTAGTACTTAGTTATGTGAATTTTATTCGTAGGTTCTACATCTGCTTGACCTAGTGTTAGGAATAAGCTTGGTATACATTATTCTCGATATTAAGCTTTAGCTGCCTAAGGTGTGTCTCTCCCTATGCTATATATTTATATATGTGTGATTGATGATATTGTACTTAAACGTTCATCTCTACTATTTTGATTTCGGAATCAATCTTTATGATTTCATGCCATATGGTATGTATTCGAAATAAAAAATTATTTTGAACTCAGATTATATTATTTTCGAAAATTTTATGCATTTCTCCTAATACTTTTAAAGAATGCATTCAGACTAAAAAATCAAATCATGACATTTCATTGGGTTGGGATATATTATTCAGGAAAGTACAGTGATTTCACCTTCTGGTTGAATATCACTTCGGATCAATGGTTTCACCTTGGGGTTTAGTTCCCACTTCAGTTGGTGACTTTGGAGTTAGATTGTTTCAGGATAACCTACGCTTTAGATGGTGTTGGATATCTGATTATATGTATATTGTTTGCATATCTGATTATATGTATATTGTTTGCATATCTGATTACTTGTTCACCTTAGTGTGATGTTTGGACTTTTGTTTTATATATCTGTACTTTAGAAACACACTAAGCTCCCTAGCTTACATCTCTTAGTTTATGTTTCAGATTCTTAGACTTAGGCTACGGTACTTGGAGGACTCTCAATTTAGAACTATTTATTACTCAGTATAATTTTTAGACTTCTAAATTTCATATTTATATTTTGGATTACTTTTATAGTAAAGGAATTTGATATTTTATTATTGGATATTTATTTGAATTTTAAGTTTATTGTTTATTTTGACTAAGAGTTGGACTTTCAAACTTTGTTAATTGATTGTATTTTGATATTAATTATAATTCTGATTTTTAATATTGTATTAGATTATGTATTTTGTAATCCTAAGATTTATAACTTGAGGGGTAAGTTTTTTTACGTGATCCCTAAGATTTAATCTAAGCAATTATGTTGAATTTAGGGTTATATTTAATAGTATCAGAGCTAGGTTCAACCCTCGGACCATGGGGTCCAAAATGATATTGATCTAAAAATAATGTTTACAAACTTATTGATACTTCGAATTTTCTTTTTAGATTAAATTTATATTTTAAGACATACTTTGATTATTACTCCAAGTACCGGTTCTAACTTAAGAATTTTTATCCTATTTAGATAAACTATTTTGCCACCATGTAGGAGTTCGAGACTTACGATCGGGAGAGGTTTTAGCCGAGATCGTACAATTGTTTTTGATAGTGATGTCCTTCCTCCTATAAATCGACCATATGATCATAATGTGATGCAATGTATGAAAGAGAAGGACCAACATTAAAACCAAACTAAAGCACAACATATTGAATTTGTTCAACCAACTTAAAGTGAGGGCTCGTATATTTCGGGATATAATGAGACAATGGACTTGGATTATATTACTATTAGAGAGAGTTGCTTCGTTACCTCCATCAATTAGAGGGTGTTAGAAAAACCATTTCCACCTAGTTTTTTACTACTGGCATGACTATGTTTTATGGTAAAATGGGTACCAACAATATTAGTTGAATAAACTGCAGCGACTTTTTATTGAGGTAGATTATCTGATAAATAAGAAATTAAAACCAACAATTTCTTTAATTTAGGGGAAACCTAAATTTGATGCTAGGTAGAGGAGAGAGTTTATATCATTGGTCAGATTACCTTGGAATTTTTTTGGCAAGCTTTCTAAGACCGTTATGTGGGACCTAAATATCTAGAAATATTCTGGGATGACTTTATGACATTAAAACAAAATGATATATCTTTGAATGACTATGAGATAGAGTTTTATGGCTTCTTCAGTATGTTTCGAGTTTGGTTATTACAGAGAAGCAGAAATATGAATGGTTTCTGAGTGGTCTTCAGGTACCGATTAAGATTGAGTGGCCTTATATCATGATATTGAGTATAAAAAGATCACCCGATGAGCTAGAACCGCTGAGTGCAATGAGAAATTAAAGTTTCAACAAGAATCTTACGGTATAGTTCGAGGAAGAAGATAATTGACTGTATCTATTTAGTATAATCAGTGAAATCAGTCCAGGAAGAGGGGCGGAGATGAATTTGAGTATCAAATTTCTTCTTGGGCTAGACCAACAACTTTTATTATTCTGACTACTCGTGGTGGTGGTTCCACTAGTACCCATGGGTTGCCACAATGTTCTTTTTTACAAAAAGTGGTATTCTGGTAAGTGTAGGGGAAGAATAGAGCTTGTTTTCGTTATGAATCTTTTGAGAATCATTTCAAAGACTTTCATATTCCATCTTCGGATACATATGTTCTGAGCCAGTCTCAAGCTTCTGTATAGACTCCTTTCATAAGTAGAGGTAAGGGTAGGTCTTTTACTTCAGGGGTTTGTTGTAGAGGTAGGCATGCTCAGCATAAAGGGTCAAGTGGATTAGGAACAACTCATCCAGGATTGGTTTATACTACCAGAAGACATGAGGATTAAGATGAGTCAAATGTGATTGTTAGTACTTTCTCTATTCATGTTATTTAATATTTTGCACTTCTAGATAATAGATCTACCTATTCGTATGTATCTAATTTTGTATATTTTTATTTAGGAATTTCTGTGGAAGATACTGGTAGTTTAGTCACTGTTAACGCTCTAAAAAGTGTATTTTATACCCTTTTACTTTAAGTTTTTGTTTCATTTCAAGTTCATTTGCATTGAATTTATCTACATTTCATTTGCATTTGCATTTAAATTAAGTTTTTATTTTATTTTCTCTTTTATTTTAAAAGATGTTGCTTTGAAGGATATTTCTTGGTGGTGGTGTGCAAATTGTTGGGGCAAAGTTGAAGAACGAAAGAGATGCAATAGCATATTTAGTGTTGGACCAAACTTAAAAATATTATAGCATTTTGGGAGCACGAGAACAGATTTACAGAAAAGACAATTGTGCAACCACTGTCCTTACTCGTGAATTTTAGGTCAGTTGCATTTCTCCTGCACGTCGCTGCAATTCTCTGTAGAATTTTTAAAGAATATTCCTTGCACCAGTAGGACACAAACCCTAGAAGCCTCCTATAAATATAATGCAAAGCTTCCATGAACAAGAGAGCCAGAGAGAGCGGAATAGAATAGAGAATTAGAGGAAGAAAATGAGTGACCTTTAAAGAGAGCAAAAGAGGTGGGTAGAAAGCTTCATGCAAAGGGTTTTCAAAATTTTAGGAGAAGTGACAAGCTTGAAAGCTTCACAGCCGAGTGTTCGGGACTTTCTCCCTTTTTACTTTACTTTACCTCTTTTCGTTGTTGTTGGAAATGTATTTTAAAGATGGAAAGTTAAATAGTTTGCTAAACCTAGCCATGAACTAAACTATTATGGCCTAGGCTTGTTATGGATGATTTTATTTTGATGAATGAATGATTTACTGTTTTTGGTTTTATTCAGTGTTTTTTACATAAGAGATAACACTTTTTTCATCTTAAACCTTGGTTTGTAAGAGCTATCGGGAGATTACCTTTACTAAGAGGTTCGGGTAGCTTAGATATAGGGATAGGCAAAGCTAAACCAACATGAACAATTGGGTTACTATAAGAGAAGAATCCTAACTCACTTTAAGGATAAAGGAGAGTTTCAACGATTAAAAAGGGTAGAACTTCATTAACATTAAAAGTGTTAGGGTTGAGACCAGAAGGTAATTCCTTAGCATTTTCTAGTGTTAGGACTTTGACTAGGGATAGTGGAGGCATTTTTAGCAAACTCTGTCGAACACCTTTTTAACTACTTAAGTAGTAAACTTTCAGGATACAAGTAATGTACTTTCCATAACAAGTGAAGCCAGTCTTAAGCTTGAATACTCCTGTGTTGTGTTTGTGCAGCTTTATCTATTATTCCATTGTCAAATTTATTTTGCTACAACATTTTGGTGACATTTGTGCAATTGCTTTAGAAAATATTTATACAAAGGATTTTCTTATCTTTTGTGTATGTTAACTATTATTGAAATTTCCTACCCAATCCTCTTTGAAACGATCTCACTCGCACACTTTATTACTTGTTCGATTTATATACTTGTACGAGAATCACTTATATTTTAACACACTGCGACACTCAACAAGTTTTTGGCGTCGTTGTCATGGATTGAGGCAATAGGCAATTTCAATCATAGTTTTCATACTTTCTATTTTTGTATATTTGTTTCTTTTATTTGGTTTAATCTTTGTTTTCTTTGTTTTTCTTATAGGTTTTCGGTTAGTGGATGCCTAGAGTTAATCCTCGACAATCTCTTAAACCATTTATCCCGGAAATCAAAAGGTATTTTAAACAAAGGAGACGAGAGCAAAGAACAAGAAGAAGAATCATGTACAACGCTCAGGATCTATAAAATCAAAATGCCATAGTAAATCTTGGAGATGTAGTGAGAACAATGGAAATTCGAGATCACTTGACACTGATCTTGGATGACCGCAATTCTGGGATAGTGACACCTGAGATATAAACTGCCTAATTTGAGATCAAGCTTGTGACGTTCAATATGTTGGGACCGTCGGTACAACCCATGACGCAACGGAACAAAATTACAATGATCTTTCTAGTGATCCATGTAAGTTTAATCCAAAATCGGGAGAAAGATATGCGATGACTTACATTGGGTTCCTTGATAAGCAGAAAAAACAAAAACGAGATCAGCTGCAGTCACGATCATTCAACAATCCGAATCTTTAGCCTCTACGAATATCATTTCGGCCTCTACATAATTTACCTGGTTGAGAGAGCGGATATCAAAAAATTTTTTTTTGTAATTTTAGGTTTTGGGAATTCAGGATTCTCTAATTCAACTGCTAGACCAAAAATCCCTTATATATGTGTAACCCTAGGCATAAGATTTTTATTTCGAATTTGTTATAGGAATTAATTACTTTTATTATTTCCTTAAATTTCGGGATCTCTATTTAATTCGAATTTGAAAAAGGATACAATTACTTTGATTATATCCTTTGTTTAAAATTCAGGATTAAACATAATCTACTTATACATATATATTTTTTCTCCTTTTCAACCATTGAGCGTGACGCTGTAGGCTCATTGTAACGTTAGTAATAATATTAGAACAATTCTAATATTACAATCAATGAGTGATATCTAGCAATATATCATTGTCATCTAAGTTACAAGAGATCATGATTCGATGTGTCATGTCCGTGACTAACTCTCTTAATGTATTGTATTCTTTTGTCCTTTTATATCTATAATAGGCACAAGTCTTGGAATAGTCACACTTGTATAGCCTAATTTAATGTTTCTTGATGTCTAAAGTGAACTACTGTTAATGAATAATTTGTGATATCTCATATCAACTTATTCAAGCATGGTCATGCATTTCTACTCTCAATCAATCAATTGGTCTTTGATATATTTTCCTATTATGTATAAAGGACAAATCATATCTCGATCATTCACATCTCACTACATACATTATTGAAAGGAATCAGTCCTACAATCTGCATGCACAAGATCCTGCTAGAAGAATGTCACAACAATTCTATTGAGTCCCAAAGAAGACTGATCCCAACAATGAACAAGGTAGTGATGACAGGGATTATAAAGTGGTTCAATACAAGAATCATATACCCAATTTCTGACAGTTCATGGGTTAGTCATGTGCATTGTGTACCTAAGAAGGGAGACACGACAGTAATCACCAATGAAGATAATGAGTTACTCCCGAGGAGGACAGTTACAAGATGACACATCTGCGTGGACTATCGGAAGCTAAACAAGGTAACAAAGAAAAACCATTTCCCCTTTCTTTTATCGATCAAATGTTGAATCAATTGGCAGGAAAGCCTTATTATTTCTTCCTCGATGTCTATTTTGGGTACAACCAAATTTCTATAGCACCAGAGGACTAGGAGAAGACAACCTTCACATGTCCTTCTGGAACTTACGCTTCTCAAAAAATACCATTTGGGTTATGTAACGCTCCAACAACTTTTCAACGTTGTATGCTTGCAATATTTTCAGACATGGTTGAAGAATTCTTAGTGGTGTTTATGGATGATTTTTCTGTCTCCAGAGAAACATTTAAAAAGTTCTTAGGCAACCTAGCTAAGGTACTTAAACACTGTGAAGAAGCAGACTTGTACTCAATTAGGAACAATGCAATTTTATGGCTAGGAAAGGTGTTGGGACCGTCGGCACACCATGTACATTTAATCCGAAATTGGGAGGAAGAGATACAACGACGTACATTGGGTTCCTTGATAAGCAAGAAGAACAATAATGGGATCTACTATAGTCATGGTCGTTCAACGATCTGAATCTTTAGCCTTCATAAATATTATCTCCGCCTTTACTTAGTTCACCCGGTTGAGAGAGCAAATCTCAGAAAACTATTTTTTAAGATTTTAGGGTTTCAGAATTTGGGATTTCACTTATTTGGCTACTAGACCAAAAGTCCCTTATATATGTGTAACCCTAGGTATAAGAGTTTTATTCCGAATTTGTTATAGAAAATAATTACTTCTATTATTTCCTTAAAATTCAAGATCTATATTTAATTCGAATTTGAAAAGGGATATAATTACTTTAAGTATATCTTTATTTAAAATTCAGGATTAAATACAATCTACTTATACATATATATTTTTTTTGCTCCTTTTCAACTATTGGGTATGACCCTGTAGGCTTATTGTAACGTTAGTAATAATATTAGAACAATTCTAATATTACAAACAAAGAGTATCATCTAGCAATATATCATTGTCATCTAAGTTACAAGAAATCATGATTCGATGTGTCATGTCCGTGACCAACTCTCTTAATGTATTATATTCTTTTGTCCTTTTATATCTATAATAGGAACAAGTCGTGGAATAGTCACACTTGTATATCCTAATTTAATGTTTTTTGATGTCTAGAGTGAACTTCTATTAATGAATAATTTGTGATATCTCATATCAAACTATTCAAGCATGGTCATGCATTTCTACTCTCAATCAATCAACTGGTCTTTGATATATTTTCCTATTACGTATGAAGGACAAATCATATCTTGATCATTCACATCGCACTGCATATATTATAATAAGTCCAATATCAGTTTTTATAGTATAACTAATTACGAGACACGTTTAACTGCATCAAAACCTAAAACAACATATGTTGAGAAAATTAATGATATCAAGTCTAAGGATTTTACATATGGTTGTCACTATGAGCAATATCGTAACCGTCTATTCTATTTTTGTCTTTCTGTCTCTCTTGTTCATGGAGGATTTGCATTGTAATTATAGGAGGCTTCTACGTTTTTGTGTCCTAATAGTGCAAGGAATATTCTCTTACAATTCTGTAGAGAATTGTAGTGACGTGAAGGAGAAATGCAGCTAGCCTAAAATTCACGAGCATGAAAGTGGATGCATAATTGTCTTTTCTGCAAATCTGTTCTGATGTGTCCAAAATGCTATAGTATTTTGAAGTCTGATCCAATACTAAATATGCTATAGCATCTCTTTCATTCTTTAACTTTGCCCTAGCAATCTACATAACACCACCAAAAAAATACCCTTCAAAGTAGCATCTTTTAAAATAAAATAAAAACCTAATCTAAATACAAATACAAATGAAATACAACTAAATACAATGCAAATAAACTTGAAATCAAACAAAATATTAAGTTAAAGGGTATAAAATATACACTTTTTGGAGCGCTAGCACCCCCCAAAACTTAAGATATTGGTTGTCCTCAGAATATAAATGTTGTAGCAATATACATTATATTGAGAATTCTAAGAACTTGAACTTAGACAAGATAACTTTGGTGTGTGTGTTCGATTGTATATACCCAATGCTTAACAGTGTTAGAAAAATTCTAGATTCCCTCATTCACTACACCCTAGTTCTTAAAATTACTCTCATGCCGAGTTTTTTTTCAACTGTTTCAAAGGATGTCAGCTTATCACAACTACCATCCTTAACAATAGATGAATATGGAGCAAACATGTTATCCCTGAGCTAGTAGGTAGAGTTATCTTGTGACAACTTTTATTCGCTCAAATATTGTAGCATTATTTATTTTTGTTCAGAGTATAAGCTAACCCTTGCATAAAGGAGCATTCTTTTATAGTCTTATACTAAAGCATTTATTCATATATGTATATATATATTATACTATAGAAAAAATGAGTTTCTTCTTTTTGAACTAACTAAGGCATAGATTCTCAGTTCTCTAAAAAAATTTTAACACTCAAGCATAGAAAACATATAATCGTGTTAATTAAAATTCCAAAGCATCAAGTCCTAATTCAGTTCAGTTCATGCTCAATGTTCTACATTATTCAATCCAAAAGCATTAATGGTTCTCATCATCGGAAATTACTTATTCTAACCTAAAGTTTATCTTAAATTGAATCTACTACTATAGCAAATTTAAACATATGTAAAATGAAAATGTTATGGAAAAGACTTTGCTACCCCCAAACTTGAGGTTAGATCCTCAATGCATCTCAATGAAACTATATGCAAAAAAATATAAAAAAATAAAAATAAAACATGGTTACTTCTTGGATGTTCTTGTGGCCATTCACTTGATTCGTTTAGCTAGCCTTGTTGGTGGTGATGGTTCAGTGTGTGTAAGTTCAGGTTCTGTGTGGTCTTGTTTTGCATCCTCTTGCGATATTACAGTATCTGACACTCTCTACATCTCTACATCGATTTGAAGGGGATCATCATTCCTTCCCACTCTCATTTTCACTCGGCGACGTGGGATGTGGGATGTGGGCTTGAAATGTTTGTTCATACGATGCCTTAACTTCTGGTGAGTGGAGGTCTTGATCACCGCTGCTCACTGGATTGCTTTGGCCCTAGAGGACATTGTTTCAGTAGCTAATCCCTTACCCTTAGATTGGGTTTGTGAGGTAGACAGACCAGTTGGTACATGATGCGATGCTGTAGGAGATTCTACAGGAGCAAGGGATGGTGTAGTTGGTGGTGTCTTACTTTTCTATTGCGGTGTCGGAACAAGGTTGTTCTCAAGCTATCTTAAAGGTAGTTGGCGTGAAGCTTGTTGATGGTGCTGGTGAACTGGTTCTGTCTCATTGTGCTCGAATATGTGGTCTAGGAAGTAAGAGAACATGACCACATCATTTGGCTAAAATTCCATAAAGTACAACTGGATCACTAGATCTCTCTATCACACGTAGTTAAGGAAAGTCATAAACTTTTCATTAAGTTCAGCCACTTGGATTTGTTTCTTCTCCATAATAGTAGTTAAAGTAGTTATGTCTACTTCAACATTTTTCCTTTCGACAGTTGGCTGGCTGGTTGTTGAAGCATCCTCATTCATCCTCCTTAATTTTGGAATCTTTTTTAGGGTAGTTCCTTACCTGCCTTTCACTTGGTAATCCTCATTATCTTTAAAAACTCCTTGCTTCCGGCATAAAGCAGTGGTTAAGTAGGAGAGAAAAAGTGGGCTCAGCTTTTTCTTTAATATGAAAAAAGCTTCTTCCAAAATAATTTTGCCAACATTAATCGATCTTTTGTTGAGGATTGAATGAAAAAGTTGTAACCTGGCAAGGTTTGCTGTGGAAGTAAGGGATGTTGGCATCAGGTTTTGTTTAAGGAAGTGCACCCAAAGCTTTACTTCTGGCTTCAAGAGGTTATGCTCCACAATATTAGCGAAATAGAGGTCTTCAAAAAGATAATTCGGGCTTTTTCCCAGCATTGATGCAACGAATATCGACTGTCTGTTTTCATTGTCAACATCATAGAACTCGTTTATGTCTTTGGTAGTGAAGGGTATAGCATCACCTCACACATAAATAGTTTGTTGGCCCGGTCGTGTAAAGTGGGCGTAAAACTCCTTCACAAGTGTGACATTGATGGCCTTTTGGTTGTTCTTCGTGGCGAAGTGGCGAGAAAAAATCTTCCACTTGTTTGCTTTGACAATAGAAGAGACTAGTTTCGGTAGGTTCTTCATGGTGGCTTCATCGAAAGTAAAGCCCTTTTCTTGGTGTATTTGGCATCTTTTGATTTTCTGGAACTGTTCTTTTGCTGTATCATTTTCAAATTTTCGAATATCTATGGTCTCGTTTATGGAGCAGCTCTAGATAACTCAACAGTATTCTTACAGTGTGCCATTGATTTTTAGAGAAAATTCTTGGAAAGGTTGGAGGAAGAAGATAAAATTTGGAGAAGAGGGAATGGTTTGTGTATTGGAGAAGTTTTGTAGTTTAGTAGGGTAATTATGCGGCTAGGGTATGGAGAAGGGTAAAAGTTGTAAGGTTGGTTAATGTGATGGTGAGTGGGAGAGAGAAAAGGGTTTTTATAATTAAATAAAAGGGTTAAAAGTAATAAAGGGATTGAAATTGAACCAAACTTTTCACCTTCCTTTCATAAACCAATTGGATACCTCAATCAAGGCTTTTCCTATCCTATTTTCCCTTGGCCCATTGGAATAACTCCAAAAGTTTTCCCTTCAAAGTAGTAGCCTTGCAGTCTACCTCTATTGCGTAGTTCCCCTTATATGTACAGTGCCCTAAGGTTGAAATTGTACCTTGTAAAACGAAAGGTGGGAAGAAACAAAAGAGATATTAAAAATAAAATGAAAATAAAGATACTTACTTTTTATTCAAACTAAAACTAAAATAATAAAGTAAATAAAATATAAGGATAGAAATGCTTAGGTATTTTGTCGACAGTGGTCTTCCTTGTCACGCACAATCGGAGCTCTGTTATAAATCTTCAACCTTTAACCATTGACTTTGAAGATTCGATCTTCATGAAGTATTTTAATCTCCACAACACCATAAGGGTAAACCTATGTATCAAGAAAGGTCTTGACCATCTAGACTTCAACTTTCCCGGAAAAAGTTTTAGTTTAGATTTGTACAGTAACACTTGTTGCTCCCTTGAGAAATGTCGTGGAAAAATATGTTTGTCATGCCACCTTTTTATTCTCTTTATATATCCTAGCATTCTCATAGGCATGAGATCGAAACTCGTCCATCTCATTTAGCTCTAATAGTCTGTGTTCTCCTACCGATTTGAAGTTCATATTGAGCTTTTTGATATCCCAAAAAGCTTTGTGTTCGAGCTCTAAAGGTAGATGACAAGCCTTCCCATAGACCAACTTGAATGGGGACATTCCCAACTAGGTCTTCTAGGTTGTCCTATATGCCCATAAAGCTGTCTACCTTTAGAGATCGACCTTTTCTCTTTGTGTTGACTGTTTTCACTAAAACTTGCTTGATTTCTCTATTGAAGATTTTAGCTTGGCCATTAGTCTACGAGTGATATGTTGTAGTAATTTTGTGTTTGACTTCATAGCGTTGCAATGCCTAAGCAATAAGTTTGTTGTCGAAGTGGATTCTTTCATCATAAAATGTGGCTCTAGAGACTCCAAACCTTGTGAAAATATTCTCGTGCAGGAATTTCAAGACTGTCTCCGAATAATTGAGAGATGTTTCCACCGCTTCAACCTATTTTCTCATATAGTCTACTGCTAGCAAGATGTATAAATCACCGTAGGATGATGGAAAGGGTCTCATGAAATCAATTCCCCAAACATCGAAAAGCTCAATCTCTAGAATGTTTTACAATGGAATTTCATTCCCCTTCGAGATGTTACTGGTTCTTTGACATCTATCATATCTTTTATAAAATGCTTGAGCAACCTTGAAGAGTGAGGGCCAGTAGAATCCAGATTGAAGGATATTTACAGTAGTACTTGATCCACCAAAATGCCCTTAACACAATGTTGCATGGCAATAGAATAGAATATCTTTTTGTTCTTCTTCCAGCACACATCCTCGAAGCAATTGGTCAGCATATTGCTTGAATAAATATGGCTCATCCCAATAGAAAAATTGGCATCATGCTTGAATTTCTTTCTGTTAGAGTATGCCCAAAGACCAATCATATGATAATTATAAGGATACTTTTATTTACCAATTTTATTGAATTAAGTCATTGTCATTGTTGTTTTCAAATATATGTTTCAATGTATAACATAAACTGAGAAACAATAAGGTCCATATAATAATATATATTATTATTAAAATATCCTTAGTTAAGTATTATTATGGGTATGGACAATAATAATACGCTTAAGACTAACATGTGATTAATTGATGATAATGAGTTGTCATTGACATAGAGATGTCAGAATTAATACATGAATATATTGATAGAGAATAATATATTGCATTGACCCACTATGAGCATGTATCTTGGATTATTATGTGATGGTCACGATATTAATCATAGCGACAACTATATGTATGATCCTGAGACTTGAGATTATTATTATCTCAACATATGTTGTTTTATGTTTTGATGCAGTTAAACGTGTCTCGCAATTAGTTACACTATAAAAACTGACATTGGACATATTACAATATATGTAGTGAGATGTGAATGATCAAGATAGGATTTGTCCTTTCTACATAATAGGAAAATATATCAAAGGCCACTCGATTGAGTGAGACTAGAAATACATGGCCATGCTTGAATATGTTGATATGAGATATCACAAATTATTCAGTAAAACTAGTCCACTCTAGATATCAAAAAACATTAAAATAGGCTATACAAGTGTGACTATTCCAAGACTTGTGTCTATTAAAGATATAAAAGGACAAAAGGATATAATACATTAAGATAGTTGGTCACGGACATGATACATCGAATCATGATCTCTTGTAACTTAGATGACAATGATATATTGCTAGATGTCACTCATTGTTTGTAATATTAGAATTGTTCTAATATTATTACTAACGTTACAATGAACCTACAAGGTCACACCCAATGGTTGAAAATGAGAAAAAATATATATAAGTATAAGTAGATTATATTTAATCCTGAATTTTAAATAAAGGATATAATTAAAGTAATTACATCCATTTTATATTCAAATTAAATATAGATTCCGAAATTTAAGAAAATAATTAAAGTAATTATTTCCTATAAACAAATTCGGAATCAAACTCTTATACCTAGGGTTACACCTATATAAAGGATCTTTGGTCTAGCAGCCACAATAGAAAATTATGAATTCCCAAACCCTAGAATCACGAAAATTAGTTTTTTCGAGATTTTGCTCTATCAGTCGGGTCAACTGAGTAAAGTCCGAGACGATATTCATGGAGGCTAAAGATTCGAATTGTCGAACGATCGCATCTCTTATCAATGAACCCAATGTAAGCCATCGCATCTCTTCCTCCTAATTTCAGATTAAACGTACATGGATCATTGGAAAGATCGTCATAATTTTGTGCCACTGCGTCATGGGTTGTGCCGGTGGTCCCAATAGTGGTATCAGAGCCACTTGTACGATCCGTAATTGGGTTAAATACTTGGGTGATGCGATACGTCTGAGATGCATGCTTTATTTTACTGTGTCGACGATATATATTGATATTGCTAGTCAATTAGGGATACGATTAATATGTTAATTTGTTAATTATAGTCGTCATGTTGCTACAAGCATTTTACGATAATCAAATATCAATCATTGACATATTGATCGGTGAAAGTGCGATAGCAGATCGCATCAAGGAAAAAAGAAATAATTGTTATTCCGATACAGAAAAATCTAAGGGATTTTAAAATCCTGAAAACACAATTCTTTTGTTAAATCTTATCAAATCGTGAAGTTTTTTCATAGAATAATAGTAGATAAATCATATGTCAAACACGATTCTGTGCGATAGTAGATCGCCCCTTGACCTCTTCGTAGGTAACATAGATTGTAGGCCCATATTGGTAACATAAACGGTTTCATGATAGCATATATATGATATGTTTGCTTTGCACGGTGTTTGACATGCATGGTTATAGCCCTTGTTCTTAAAATAATTGTAAAATTTAAAATATGGCCTGCGTGTCATGTCTTTCTCTATCTCTATTGTACTTCTCTTCTCATCTTACTCCCTCGTATGTAAAACGAGTTTCCATAATTGTAATATTATTCCAAGAAGCAATCGAGACGTTTGGAGCAAAGGCTAGAAGATGCTTGAGAAGCAGTTTTAGTATAGAATTAAAGTTTTAAGGTTCTCTCATTGGCTTGGGATGGGCCACCTTAGTTTTTTATTTTGGGCTATAACCATTGCAACTTTTTATTTTATATCTATCATGTATGTAATGCAATGTATGATATGTATCTTTTACTCGTATATATTGATGAGATAAATAAGGGCCAAATTAAAAGAAATAATGATGAGATATTTAATATTTTTCCTCAAATTAATCTAAGTTAAAATTAGCCCTCCAATATTTACCTTCGTTAAGGCCTTGATCGATCTTATGTGGGTTTTGCTAAAGCATTGACACATAAGTCCATCTTGGTTAAATGCAAAAAATAAGCAAGTGATATTCATCAGTCGAAATATTGGTAATAACTTAGGTAGATTGTTCAAATAGGATTAGAAACCTAAAGGCTAAGTATTTGGTTAAGTCATTAGATGATTGAACAAGAGTTGTTCATCAAATGGAGGAGTTACATGAGATATAATTAGTAAAGTGTTACTTACCTAAATAACCTTTATTCTAAAAGAAAAGTCAAAGCTGATTTGGGAAATTGGTGAATTATAGATCCTTGCTCACTAGAAAAATTTTTGTCGAATTTTTCTGAAATTAAAAACAAGAGGGGGTTTTAATTTTGAACAAAATAGTGGGAGTATTTTATAAACAAAGACCTATTTATAATATTTTAAATTGGTAAATTTACTTTGTATATTTCCATTGTTGTAGATCTAAATGACAAACAACACTATATCACTGCGATCACTCCTTGAGAAGGAGAAACTCAATGGCATAAACTTCCTTGATTGGTTCCGCAATTTGAGAATTGTTCTCAAACAGGAAAGAAAGGAATATGTCATTGAAGAACCTCTTCCAGATGAACCGACAACTAATGCTTCTAGAGCTGACAAAGACAAGTTTAAGAAACATATGGATGACATGTTAGATGTCGGATATCTTATGCTTGCTATCATGACTCCTAATCTTCAAAAGCAACATGAGGACATGGTTGCATATGATATAATTCAAAACCTCAAAGAAATATATGAGGAACAAACACGTCAAGAGAGGTATGAGACCTCTAAAGCTCTATTTCAGTGCAAAATGGTAGAGGGATCTCCTGTAGGAGCTCATGTCATTAAGATGATAGGCTATATCCAAACGTTGGAAAAGCTAGGTTTTCCTCTCAAGTATGAATTGGCTACTGATGTTATTCTGCAATCGTTGTCGAATAGCTTCAATCAATTTGTCCTTAATTTCAACATGAATGAAATTAACAAAACTTTGCCACAGTTACTTGGCATGTTACGAACTACTGAGAAAAATATGTCTAAAGGTGGACCTAAGCCCATTCTGATGGTCCGCAAGGACAAAGGAAAAGGAAAGGCAGTGGCAAAGTACAAGGGTAAAGGTAAGCCTATACCCAAAAGACATGATGCACTGAAAACTAAAGGGGGAGTTAGCAAGGAAGGAAAATGTTTCTACTACAATAAGACCGGACACTAGAAAAGAAATTGCCCCATTTATCTTGAAGAGGTCAAGAAGGCAAAAGCAGATGGTGCATCTGCTTCAGGTATTTATGTTATCGATGTGAATCTGTCAACATCTTCTTCTTGGGTATTAGATACTAGTTGTGGTTCTCACATCTATACTTCTGTACAGGGACTGTAAAAGAGAAGGAATCTAGCTAAGGTTGAGGTAGACCTACGAGTGGGAAATGGAGCAAGAGTTGCTACATTAGCCATAGGAACATACGTTTTATCTTTACCTAGTGGACTTGATTTACATTTAGAAGATTGTTATTTCGTGCTTTGTTTGACTAAAACATTATTTCTATTTCTTATTTGGATAAGATTGGATTTGAGATTATTATTAAGAATAATTGTTGTTTCTTTTATCTCGATAATGTTTTTTATGGTTCGGCACAATTGGTTAATTGCTTATATATTTTAAATCTAGAAAATGTCATTTATAACATAAATACCAAAAGATCAAAAACAAATGACTCAAATCAAACTTATCTCTAGTATTATCGTTTAGGCCATAAAAGTGAGAAACGCATATCAAGACTCCATAAAGATGGATTATTAGATTCATTTGTTTTAAAACAACTGGATGTATGTGAATCTTGCTTATTAGGAAAAATGACTAAGGCTCCTTTTAGTGGTAAAAGTGAGCGAGCAAGTGATTTATTGGGATTAATACATAGTGATGTATGTGGACCAATAAACACACAAGGTAGAGGTGGATTTCAATACTTCATCACTTTCACTGGTGACTTTAGTCGATATGGTTACATTTACCTTATGCGCCATAAATCTGAGGCTATCGAAAAGTTTAAAGATTTCAAGAATGAAGTATAAAATCAACTAGGAAAGAGTATTAAAACACTTCGATAAGATCAAGGTGAAGAATACTTAAGGATAGAATTTGATGAACTCCTTAAAGAATGTGAGATTGTCTCAGAACTTACTCCACCAGGTACACCACAGCGGAATGGAGTTTCTGAGAGGAGAAATCGAACTTTGTTAGACATGGTTCGATCAATGATGAGTCATAGTGATCTTCCGACTTCTTTCTAGGGACATATACTAGAAATAGCTGCTTTCACTTTAAATCGTGTTCCATCTAAATCTGTTCAAAAGACACCATATGAGATATGGACTAGAAAACGTCCTAGTATGTCTTTTATGAAGATTTGGGGTTGCGAAGTATATGTCAAACATCAGATGTCTACAAAGCTCGAACCCAAATCTCATAAGTGTAATTTTGTTGGATATCCCAAAGAATCTAAGGGATATTATTTCTTTAACCCTAAAGAGAACAAAGTGTTTGTTCCTCGAACAGGAGTTTTTCTCGAAAGAGAATTTCTCAATAAGAAAGAAAAGGGTAGAGACATTGAACTTGGAGAAGTTCAAGAACAATAATTCACTGAACCTGAGATTGAACATGTTCCACAAATTGTTGAGAAACAATCAACAAATTTAGAAACACAACCACTGCGTAGGTCCACAAGAGAATGTCATGCACCTGAGAGATATGGATTTCTCATTACCACACATGGAGATGTTCTTATTATGGATCAAGATGAGCCAAGAACTTATTAAGAGGTAGTATCGAGTCCAGACTCTGAGAAATGGCTTGAGGCCATGAAATCTGAGATGGAATCCATGTCAATCAACCAAGTATGGACTTTGGTTGAATCACCTGAAGGGGTAAAACCTATAGGGTGTAAATGGGTTTTCAAGAAGAAAATCGGCATGGACAGAAACGTACAAACTTACAAGGGGCGACTAGTCACTAAAGGTTTTCGACAAGTTCATGGTATTGACTATGATAAAACTTTCTCTCCTGTAGCTATGTTTAAATCCATCCGGATCTTGCTTGCTATAGCTGCATTCAATGATTATGAAATTTGGCAAATGGACATCAAAACCGCTTTCCTTAATGGAAAACTTGAAGAGGATGTGTATATCACAACCAGAAAGTTTTGTCGCTCCAGGAAATGCTAGAAAGGTTTGTAAGCTATAAAGGTCCATTTATGGACTGAAGTAAGCTTCTCGAAGTTGGAATCTTCGTTTCAATGATGCTATCAAAGAGTTTAGTTTTATCAAGAATGAAGATGAGCCTTGTGTTTACAAGAAGACTAGTTGGAGCATTGTTTCTTTCCTAATCTTATATTTAGATGACATACTTATCATAAGTAATGACATACCTACCTTATAGTCGGTTAAGACTTGGTTAAGTAGTTGTTTCTCTATGAAAGATTTTGGGTGAGGCATCATATATATTAGGGGTTAAGATTTATAGAGATAGATCTATACGACTTTTAGGTCTGAGTTAAAGTACATATATAGACAAAGTTTTAAAAAGATTCAGTATGGAAGAATCCAAGAAAGGATTCTTACCTATGAGACATGGTATATCTCTTTCAAAGGAAATGTGTCCTTCAACTCCACAAGAAAGAGAAAGAATGTGTAAGATTCCATATGATTCGACTATTGGTTCTATCATGTATGCCATGATATGTACTCGACCAGATGTAGCGTATGCCTTAAGCATAACAAGTCGATATCAGGTAAACCCTAGTGAAAGTCACTGGGTAGCAGTCAAAAACATCCTTAAGTACTTGAGAAGAACTAAGGATAAATTTTTTGTCTATAGAGGCAAAGAAGAGATAAGTATAAAAGGTTATATTGATGCTAGTTTCCAAACAGACAAGGATGACTCAAGATCACAATCTGGTTTTGTGTTTTGCCTTAACGGAGGTGCTGTAAACTGGAAAAGTTCTATGCAAGACACAATAGTTGATTCTACGACTAAGGCTGAATATATTGCAGCCAGTGAAGCAGCAAAGGAAGTTGTTTGGATCAAAAAGTTTATATCCGAACTAGGGGTTGTTCCAAGCATATCAGATGCTATAGAACTCTGTTATGACAACAATGGAGCCATTGCACAAGCAAAGGAACCCAGATCTTATCAACGATCCAAACATATTCTTAGATGCTTCCATCTCATTTGAGAGATGATAGATCGAGGAGATGTGGAGATATGTAAAGTACACACGGATGATAACATTGTTGATCCCTTGACGAAGCCTCTAACGCAACAAAAGCATGATCGTCACACTGAGTCACTCGGTATTAGATATGTGAGTGAAAGCATGATCGTCACACTAAGTCACTCGGTATTAGATATGTGAGTGATTGGTCTTAGTGCTAGTGGGAGATTGTTAGAGTATGCCCAAAGACCAATCATATGATGATTGTAAGGATACTTTTATTTACCAATTTTATTGAATAAAAGCATTGTCACTGTTGTTTTCAGATATATGTGTCAATGCATAACATAAACTGAGAAATAATAAGGTCCATATAATAATATATGTATTATTATTAAAATATCCTTACTCAAGTATTATGTATGAACAATAATAATACGCTTAAGACTAACATATGATTAATTGATGACAATGAGTTGTCATTGACATAGAGATGTCAGAATTAATACATGAATATATTAGTAGAGAATAATATATTGGATTGACCCACTATGAGCATATATCTTGGATTATTATGTGACGGTCACGATATTACTCATAGTGACAACTAGACGTATGATCCTTAGACTTGAGTATTACTATCTCAATATATGTTGTTTTATGTTTTGATGTAGTTAAACGTGTCTCGTAATTAGTTACAATATAAAAACTGACATTGGACATATTACAATGTATGTAGTGAGATGTGAATGATCAAGATAGGATTTGTCCTTCCTACATAATAGGAAAATATATCAAAGGCCAATTGATTGAGTGAGACTAGAAATGCATGGCCATGCTTAAATACGTTGATATGAGATATCACAAATTATTTATTAAAAGTAATTCACTATAGATATCAAGAAACATTAAAATAGGCCATACAAGTGTGACTATTCCAAGACTTGTGCCTATTAAAGATATAAAAGGACAAAAGGATATAATACATTAAAAGAGTTGGTCACAGACATAATACATCGAATCATGATCTCTTGTAAATTAGATGACAATGATATATTGCTAGATGTCACTCATTGTTTGTAATATTAGAATTGTTCTAATATTATAACTAATGTTACAATGAGCCTACAGTGTCACACTCAATGATTGAAAATGAACAAAAATATATATGTATAAGTAGATTATATTTAATCCCGAATTTTAAATATAAAAGATATAATTAAATTAATTATATTCCTTTTCAAATTCGAATTAAATATAGATTCTGAAATTTAAAGAAATAATAATATTAATTATTTTCTAAACAAACTCGGAATCAAACTCTTATACCTAGGGTTATACCTATATAAAGGATCTTTTGGTCTAGCAGCCAAGATAGAGAATTCTGAATTCTAAACCCTAGAATCACCAAAAACAGTTTTTTGAGATTTGCTCTCTTAACCAGGTGAACTGAGTAGAGGCCGAGACGATATTCGTGGAGATTAAAGATTTGTATTGTCGAACGATCATGATTACCTCAAATCTAGTTGCTTTTTTTGTTTTTTATCAAGGAACCCAATGTAATTTATCGTAACTCTTCTTCTTGATTCTGGATTAAAAGTATATGGATCACTGGAAAGACCATCGTAATTTTGATCCGCTGCGCCATGGGGTGTGATGGCGGTCCCAACATCATCCATTCCAATGAAACAAGAAGGTGACCGGCAAATTTCGAAGACTAGAAGCGGGATAAAGGTAGATAAAAGAAAAAAAATGTCGACAAACGACAAAGCATTGCACATTTTGTTTTGTACACTTGGTCCTGACTTCTACCCAAAGATTTCATCTTGAAAGAGTGCTAAGGAAGTATGGGATTCTCTAGAGACGATATATGAAGGCAAAAATGATGTAAAGGAAACAAAGATTGACCTTCTAAATTTCAACTACGAGAATTTTAAGATGGAGCCAGATGAAGACATCACCAAGATGTTTGATCGATTCTCGATAATTGTCAAAGGACTTAAAGGATCTTGTGAAATTATTTCAGAGGAGAAATTAGTTCGAAAGCTCATATTCTCTTTTCTCGAGTCTTAGAATAGCAAGAGAACTGCTATCATTGAAGTCAAGGACTTAAAAACCTTAAAGCTCGATGCTCTTGTGGGATTATTCTCTCCCACGAGATTATGAAGACAAGAAGGGAAGAATAAAAGAAGAAAGATGAAAAGAAAAACGTGGAAATAAGAAGATAAGGTATTGTCCTCAAGGCCTTTCTACCTCTAGAGGTGGTAAATATAAGTGAAGAAAAAGAAGAGTTAGAAGAATTTGCTATGGTAGTCAAACGGTTTACCCGTCTAATGAGTTCAAGTAGAAATTGAAGATTTCAAAGAAAGAATGAATCAAAGGGAGGATAAAAGAAGATGAAAAAGACCAAATTATTTTTTATGAGTGCAAAAAATCATGTCACATAAGAACCGAATACCCTCATTACAAGAATAAATGGTTCGAGAAAAAGAAAACACAAGACTCATGTTTCTACTTGGAGCGATAAAGAATCAACATCCAATGAAGATGATATAGCCAACTTGTGTCTCATGGATATTGACAATGAACCAAAGGTAACCCTTGACACCTCTTGCAATAGTTTATCTTATAATGAATTATATGATATTTATAAGGAATTGTAAGATAGTTATGATGAATTAGTTTTAAAATACAAGGAATCTCTTAAGAACAATAAAAAGATGCTTTTAGACTTAAATAATGAAAATGATTTCTTCTCTAAAACTAATTTAAAATTAGAGAGTAAATTAAAAGAAATACATGATAAATTGGAAGAATTAGAAAAGAAAAATATTGGTATGCATAATTTAATTTCTAGAGGAAAGGAACATCACCAAAAGAAATTTCTTAACTTAAAATACTCATTAGGAAAGATTACTTCAAATAATTACTTTAAAGGTGAATCCTCTATAATTAATCATGATAGGAAAACCTTTAGGAACTATGGACATGGAAGATTCCCTAGGAACATTAAGGGTAAAATGATTAGAAGCATATGAATTCCAAAGACTATTATTGCTTTTAATGATGTGCTATTTTCACTTGGCTCCCTAAGGGAACCAAGATCTTGGGAACTAACTCACATGACCAAACAAGTTTGGGTACCAAAAGCCAAAACGTGATTTCATGTTTATAGGTTGAGCATTGCTATAAGGCCAAAGCTTGAAGTCAAATTATGTGACACCTTGATAGTAGATGCTCAAAGAGAATGAACGAAAAAAAAAGAATATTAAAGGAGCTAGAGCTTGATATTAATGGAGCGGTGATGCTTGATGACAACTCCAAAAAAATTTTGAAATTATAAACTCTATCGATATTTATGCCTTTACTTCTATTGAATATTTTTATTTTTCAATGGCTTAAGTATGCTTTTGGTTGAGCATGAGTTCTTACATGATAATTGATTCTATGTCTTGCTTGATGATTGTGCTTGCATGATTTATGACATTAAATCTATGAAATATAATGCTCTTTGATTGTTGCATAGTAAAATCTTATATGGTGCACTCAAATCATGACATTTGATTAAAAATATGCTTTTAGGGGATTTAGAGACTCGTTTCTAGAACTTTAGAAGCCTAAAATGCAGAGTCAAGCTAAATGGTATTGAAATGATCTCGAATGGTTTCGATACCTACTATTAGAGTTCATCTTTAGGACATTTCTAGGAAAGTTGGTATCGAAACGCCCAAAATGTGTTTCGATACTTTTGTGGTTCTAAAACGAGTAAAGTTTATATCGAAACAGACCCATATCGGAGCAGGTATAAAATGTTCTAAAATAGGCTATTTTAAAACACCTTTAAGAGTGTATTAAAGTCTTAAAAACCTAATTTAACTCTAATTAGAACACTTCCAAACTTTCTCCTAAAACCCTAGCCGTTTTCATTAAATAAACCCCTCAATACACCAATTTTTCTCACACAAACTCAAAGTTTTCTTGAGGCATTTTAATCAAAAGATCAGTGCTAAGACTATATTCAGTTATTGTGCTCAAAAAATCCAAAATTCTCTCATAATCTATACTCAAGATAATTTCGAAAATCCTTATTTTCGTTTGATTTTAGGTTGTTAAAATTAAATTTTTGCATAGATTATACTTCTTTTATGTATGAGTTTTTAAAATCTCACAAAAGTTTTACAAAAATCCAAAATTTTTTATTCGAATATAAAATATTTTGTTCGTATTTTTTGTTCACTATTTTTCATTTTTTTTCAAATTTTGTTTTTAAACTTTGTTTTTAAATTTTGTAACCCCTTGAGTTATTGATTAATAGGATTGAATATGGTTTTCAAGTGCCTAACTAATCCTAAATTTTTATCCTAATTAATGGCACCTAAGAAGAGACAAAGAACTGAGGGTACAAGTTCCTCCAAAGTCATGGTAAATCCTACTCGTATCGATCTTCAATACCTCTATTAAGAGTGTTTTAAAGATCGAGTAAAGTTTGAACACTTACAACAATATCGAACCCACAAGCTCAATAGTGAGCATTATGTAGATGTCAATTTCATGGATTCAGACAAATCCCAATTTCGTTATCTACATCTTCTTTGAAGGTGAAATCTCATGAGTTTTCTCTCATCTTATATGTCAATGCCAATTGTATTCTATCTAAAGATAAATCAACCGTAGTGGCTCTTGAATCCTAACTCATAGACGTCGATTTCGTGTTGACGTCAAGGCTATTTGTGATGCTTTTGGTCTTGAGAATGAAGGCATTGAAGATGAAAAGTCTTTTGACAATCTTACCAGATCCTTCATAAACCTAGATGTCTATGATCGGTTTCTACACTTGATAATCTCTTGGTAAATTTGTCTCTCCAATGGTAAATATTCATGGATCCATCAAGTTAATAGATTTTGGATAAATTTTTTTCTTCAAGGTAAACATCCGAACCTAGCCAAAATCATCTTTGCCGATCATGTATAGCAAGTGCAAAACCATCACACCAAACATGTTCAATCATTATCCTATGTGTGTGCTTTAAATTCTCTCTTTGTGCATTTGAGGATTGATTGCTCTTATGGGTGAGACCTCCCTAAATTTTTCTCACATTCAATTTATCGGACGTGAATGGGTTCATGGAGAGGAACCTTCTCCTTAACCCATTGATCCGAAGTTGATTCATCAAGTTGCTCCCAATGTTGATTTTATGGCTTATCTCACTTCTCAGTTTGAAAGCTTGGGCAATCACATGACCACCAGTTTTGATGTCATAAACCCTCCCTTTAAAACTTTTTTTGATATCATTGATACTCGTTTGACGGATCTTGAAGCTCAACAACCCTCCTTGAGGATGTCTCTTGAAGCTTTTCATGATGAGTAGCGTCATTTCAATGCTCCTAAAGATGTTGAACATGATGGTGATGGTGGGGTAATGATGATGAGGATGAGGATGGTGAAGAGTAGATCTCTTAGCTCATTCGGTTCTTGTTTTAGCTCTTAGGACTAGTTATGGTCTTTAGGTTTAGGTTTGTATTTTTCATTCATGTCATGTTATAGTTTTTGAATTTATGCACTTTGTTTTTATTTTCAAGTAACATGCTTTGAATTTTATGATGGACTTTATTAAGTTTAATGTTATGGATTATGTTTTTAAAGTTTATACCTTACTTGCTTGCTTAGTTATTTCTCTATACTTTTATGTATTTTATTTTGATCTAACAAAAGGGGGAGAAGTATTTAAAATAATTTTTCAAAGGAAGTTTTAGGGAGTTTTACAAAAAATTTATTTTGGTTTTGTTATATCAAAAAGATGGAGATTGTAAAACTAAATTTGATTTTGATATAACAAAGAAGTTAAAAGAACAATTTAAAATAATTTTTTAAGTTCTTAAAAAATTGAAAAGACAAACAAATATTTTTTAAGTCAAACCAAAATAAAAAACCAATTTTCTAAGTGATTTTCATAGTCAAACTTGTGTTTTTATTACAAACATTTCGATATGGTTGTAACACGTTTTGATATTGCCTTCAAATTTTCTAATAAGTTCAAGTTCTATCAGGCGTTTCACAGTATTGGAAAGTTTCGATACATTTCGG
Organism: Abelmoschus esculentus; assembly: GCA_035048815.1. NCBI lineage: Eukaryota > Viridiplantae > Streptophyta > Magnoliopsida > Malvales > Malvaceae > Abelmoschus > Abelmoschus esculentus. The sequence continues at coordinate 18,808,221 of JAUCBN010000003.1, forward strand.
ATATTTGAATTTTTGTTTCGAAACTCTTAAAATTGGTATCGAAATAGGCTTTTTTATACAATCATTGGTTGTTTTGTTACCATCTTGTATTTTATAAAATTAATGAATATTTAAGGCGTTTCGATACGCCACATATACGTTCTAATATGAGGTCAAATTTCCAACGACTCTTTATGCTTTAAATATTTTCAACTATTGTTTGACAAGATTTTTAAAAGTTGGTTGACCCGTTTCAATACGCCCTTAGAGGCATTTCGATACAAGTTTTGGTAGTCCTAAAATGTTTTTGTTCAACTTTGCAGCTATTTCGATACTCCCCTTGATTTTAAAGACATATTGTTTTGATATACTGACATAGCGTTTCCATACTCTATTAAATGCACATAATGACTCTTTCTATTTTGGTATCGTCTCGATAGAGGTATCCCGTGTTTCGATACTGGTAGTTGCAAAAGTGTATTTATGATCGGAAGATGAAGGTCAAACATTCATATTTATGTATCCCAACTACTTCAACGGTTAGAATTCATTGAGAAGGTATACAAAGAAGCATTTCAAGCAGCAACAACAACTATTAATTTTCATGCAAACATACAAGCATACAAATCCAACTCCAAGCACTCTATTGCTAAATTCATACACTCACTCTTTGTACTTCATTCCAATCTTTTGTAATTAAGTTTGGGGAGTGTTATACTTATAATTGGGAAAATATTTTTTATGAGTGAAACTTTAAATTGTCATTTTTCATTTTCTTGTAACCTTGTAAGGTTAAGTCAATCTTTGGTAGAAAGATTGAATTGTTTGTAAAGGTCATCCCTTCAACCTATAAAAAGGTTGAATTCTTAGTTAATTGGTTTGAAAATCCTTAGTGAGAGATAAGGTAATGGATGTTGATGAGTGCCTAAAAGGCAGTTATTTACTATCCTTCTCATGGTACTTTATGCATCTATTATACACCAACTTGAGCTGAAATATGGACTCTTTGCATAATACTGGATATTCCGTTATCACTACTTACAAAGTCAACATTTATAGAGAATGCAAATATTATTATATATTTTGTACATGCAGGAATATTTACGGTCGAGGCAGCAGTGCAGCAGTGTTGAGGCCAAGGTAGAGGAAAAGGTCGCGGCAGCATCCAGAGTGGCAGCACCGATATCATAGGCTCAATAAAAGATAAAAATATAAAGAACATTCTGGAAGATGCAGCGCACCAATTAGACCAGGCTAGCATACTAAAAGCTCAAGTCAAAGACCAAACGGGAAAACCCTTCTAGAAGGCGGCAAACTTGGAAATATCATATCTCTTGAAGAAGACTTGTTTCTTACTCCAAGTTAGAGTCTATTTAGGAAAGGTTTGCCCTAGGTTAAGACTATATATAGCCTAGCCGGCCATATTGTTTAGGGAGCCGATTTTAGAGAAACCCTTCCCCCTAAGAATTGTACCTATCGACATTATGTTCTAAATTTCTTAGGGATAGATGAAGGCTGTAGATATTAGTGAGAGGAGATTATTTCTTGTTTCTTTGTTCTAATGCAATAATAATATAAAAGTTTGCTTATCCTATTGTCATTCCTTGTTCTTGCATTCAAGCTCGAGAGAGAAGTTTGTAAGTAATATATTTATCTAGCATTGAGAGGTGTAGATTCATAAAAGGGATAAGTACGGTGTTGTAGACACTAACTCGGCCTAGAGATAGGTTAAGAGTTTCAGCAGCTAAAAGAAGTGTTGGATTGGTTGGTGGTTATCGTTGATTTACGCCGAGAGGTATCATCAAAGATCAGTCATCAACAACGCTCTAACTTAGAGATAAGCGGAGTCAACTAAGGAAACTTTGCTGAAATTTGATGCCTCTGCCCAAGAGCAAGAGATTGTCGTGGCAGAGAACACTAATACTACCCAAGAGCAAGAGTTTCTGCAGTACTGTCGAAGCAGTGTTGTTTAATTGCATTGGACAAGAAGAAGATCAATTGAATCCACTAATTGACGCAGCTGGATTCTACCTACTTTCTCTATATCGTTCTTAATCTTTTATTTTATGTTTTCTTATTTAATTATTTAGTTAGTTAAACAATTCCATTTATCTGTGTTTTTAATTTATTTTTCAGGAGCAAGGAAATAAGGGGAGACATATTAAGTATATCAATCCCTATGGAGACGATACACGATATACTTATCACTTTATTACTTGGCGACGTGTACACTTGCACTCAATTGCGCTTTTTGGCAATATTCTCTTTTCTTGAATTACTGTTTTTAATCTTGCATTGCTCTACATCAGCTTTGCTTTAGTTTACTCCTTTAAGGATATAAAAATCTTTCTCCTAACCATGGCCAAGTTCTATTTTGAAGGGATAATCATAGGATACTCATGGAATAAAACTTAGAAGCTTACTTTAGGGTTAGAAAGAAAATAAACACTTTTTGGACTTGTTTAATTTAGGAGTTCTTTTAATAAACTTAAGTGATAAAGACTTAGAACCTTTTGAAAAATTAACTAGAGGTTCTTATCACTGGCTCTAATTTTGATCTCCTTCATGCTAGAGGTGCCCGAATCTGGCTCTAGTATGCTAAATAGGTGGTTAGAAAGAAAAAATAAGAAAAAAAAAGAAAATAGAAAATGCATATCTTAAGGTGCCCGAAATTGACTCAAGACTTATTATTTTAAGGAGATAGCTTTAATCCAAATTCTACTTGTCCTGAACTTAGAGTTTATCTAAGAAAGCCTTGAATAAACCTTGCCCATAAAACACACTCACTCACCTAGCCTTATAGCTTGTTTCTTAGTAAAAGTCCTTGGGTAAACTAGTGGCTAAAACGGAGAGATAGACATGACCAGGGTGGGGAGAATAGATGGAAAAATAAGACCAAAGGGGAGTAAGGTTCAGCAATTTGATGTCTTGCATTGCTTGAGGACAAGAAATAGTTCGAGTTTAGAGGTATTTGATGAGTGCCTAAAAGGCAGTTATTTACTACCCTTCTCATGGTGCTTTATGCATCTATTATACACCAACTTGAGCTGAAATATGGACTCTTTGCACAATACTGGATATTCCATTATCACTACTTACAAAGTCAATATTTATAGAGAAGGCATATATTATTACATATTTTGTACATGTAGGAATATCCAGGGCCGAGGCAGCAGTGTAGCAGTGTTGAGGCCAAGGCAGAGGACAAGGCCGCAGCAGCATCCAGAGTGGCAGCATCGATATCGTAGGCACAATAAAAGATAAAAATATAAAGAACATTCTGAAAGATGCAGCGCACCAATTGGACCAGGCTAGCGCACTAAAAGCCCAAGTCAAAGACCAAACGAGAAAACCTTCTAGAAGGCGGCAAACTTGGAAATATCAGATCTCTTGAAGAAGACTTGTTCCTTACTCCAAGTTAGAGTCTATTTAGGAAAGGTTTGCCCTAGGTTAAGACCACATTGTTTAGGGAGCCGATTTTAGAGAAACCCTTCCCCCTAAAAATTGTACCTATCGACATTATGTTCTAAATTTCTTAGGGATAGGTGAAGGTTTAAGATATTAGTGAGAGGAGATTGTTTCTTGTTTCTTTGTTCTAATGCAATAATATTAAAGTTTGTTTATCCTATTTTTATTTCTTGTTCTTGCATTCAAGCTCGAGAGAGAAGTTTGTAAGTAATATATTTATCTAGCATCAAGAGGTGTAGATTCACAAAAGGGATAAGTACGGTGTTGTAGACACTAACTCGGCCTAGAGATAGGTTAAGAGTTTCAGCAGCTAAAAGAAGTGTTGGATTGGTTGGTGGTTATCGTTGATTTGCGCCGAAAGGTATCGTCAAGGATCAGTCATCAACAGCGCTCTGACTTAGAGATAAGCGAAGTCAACTACGGACACTTTGCTGAACTTTGATGCCTCTGCCCAAGAGCAAGAGATTGTCGCGGCAGAAAACACTAATACTGTCGAGGCTGTATCTGCAGTACTGTCGAATCAGTATTGTATAATTGCATTGGACAAGAAGAAGATCAATCGAATCCACTAATTGACGCAGCTGGATCCTACCTACTTTCTCTATATCGTTCTCAATCTTTTATTTTATGTTTTGTTATTTAATTATTTAGTTAGTTAAACAATTCCACTTATTTGTGTTTTTACTTTATTTTTTAGGAGCAAGGGAACAAGGGGAGACATATTAAGTATACCAATCCCTGTGAAGACGATACACGATATACTTATCACTTTATTACTTGGCGACGTGTACACTTGCACTCAATTGCGCTTTTATTACACGCATCAGATGTAGAGTTTGTTCGAAGCTTGAACCACTATAAATTCCCGTGTCTTCAATTTTTCCAATATTCCAATTATCCAACAATTATAAAATGTGCTTATTCACCCCATTTTAGCCAAATTTCATTGATTGATCCACTCAACATTAGGTGATGAATTTAATGAATTATTCAGAAAAAAGATAATGATATTTATCTTAAAAGATAGATATTTAAATAACATTTTTTATAAAACATATTTATTATAAGAACTATAAAAATAAATAAATATTATCTTTTAATTATATTATCTAAATTAAAAAATTAAAAATATATTATTTATATTAAATACAAGTTTTATTATTAATTATCAAAAACTATAATGAAACGTGCCTTTAAATTTTTTAAATAAAATAATGAGTTTATTTTAATACTATTAATAAAATAAATTAATTTTAATAGGATTACTTTCATAATATGCAACTTTTAAAATAAAGAATTTGATTACATAAGATTTGAAGACACCTGGCAGGCGGCCCAAACTTCAATGTTGAAGAAGTAGAATTTCAATTGGTCATCTTATCCTAAAGTTAAAGTTGATTGAATTTGACTTTTTTTATAAAATGATTTTCTATTTTACATTTGGCTTGACTTAAAATTAAATAAATGAAAGATTGCAGGAAAAAGCTACAAAAATCTGCACTTTTGCTTTCTGCACTTTTAACAAGAGATAAATTGGAATAAAATATAAATTTAAAATTATATAAAAGATTATGTGAATATATGATATTTAAGATTTAATATATATGAGTATATAATAATTTTTAATCATCAATATCTAATTTATTTAACTGATTAATTTAAATCAAATATTATAAAAGTATATCATGAGAAAAACTTTTTTTAATTTAATTTTCTTCTTTCACAATGCGAGAATTTAAACATTTGATCTTGTTTAAGGGATTTAGTGCTTCGCCTCATTAGATCAACTATTTGTTGATAATATATGATTTTTTATTCTTTTACGAAAAATTAAAATTTTAGCAATATTAAAAGATAAAATTCATTTACACAACATAAAAGTTTTTGAATTTTACACGTTTTTAGAACGTTAGATAAGTTAAATGAATATTTAAAATTAACAGCAAGATATGTGAAAAATATAACTTAAAAGAGTAAAAAATTAATTTCAACTATCTATTTTACTCATTCAATTATATAAAAAACGTATAGAAGTCATTATTAATTATATGAGTGAAAGTTAACTTATTTTAAAATAAAAATATATATGTGAGAGATTTTCAAAAATTAAATTGAGATTGTTTGAACTATTTATATTTAAGTTAAATATAAAAATAAAATATATTACATAAACATTAATTATAAAATTGCATTCAAAGTTGATATTAGATGAACATGAATTATGAATTGAGCTTTTAAATATTTATATATTAAATAATATGAATATCAAAATTAAATAATGTAAAGAAAAATAAAAACTTCAAATAACAAAAAATAGTAATAATACAACCAGCAGTAGAACAGAAAACAAGTCTAGGTTTCAAGTTCACGAAGATACAAAAACTGAAAAGAGAAATTAAATCTTGTTTGGTAGCTGACAAAGCCATAGTATTCAAAGAACAGAAGACATGGAAATCTTACGCTTGATTCCAAATCATATTCATGCGATATGCCGATATTTTCTATTTTTTCATCAAACAGACACAATAAAAAGAAAAAAAAAAAAAGATATTTTCTCAGCAACCAAACACAACAAAAAGAGGGGGGAAAAACAGAGAGAGGAGGATAAGCCAAGCATTAGACTTGCCTAAAGGTTAATATTTCCTCGAGGACATGGCCAATCGTCTTCTTAATTGGTTCCAGAATTCAAAATCTCTTGGCCGAACTGCACGATAATAACAATAATAGCCTTGAAAACTTTGCCTAGAAAATCTTACATCAATTCTGCAGGTAATTCCATGTTCGTCGTCTCCTTCTTCTTCATCCAACATGTACCCATTAAAAACTTAAAAAAAACCCAGAAAGAAAATGAGAAAAAAAGAAAGAAAATAATTGAGAAGAAGATCTCAACAGTTTAGTAGAGAACATGATGAGATACCTGAGAGCCAAAGAAAGAGTAATGTATACATTTATATTCAATGTATGGACAGATAAAAATAAGTGAATACTTCGTATAATGAACTAATAAATTAAAGGGCATCTCATTAATAATAGATTTAATTTTCTTTTGAAAAAAAATAATTCTAATAATTAAAAACAATGTATAAAATTATATGCCACATAAAGGACATGTTATTAATAATAAATTTAATTTTTTGGATGTAATAATAAATTTAATTATAATATTAATAAAAAGTATAGTCATAGGCTTAATTCAATTTTTGCACCTTAAATTATAATTTTTTACAGTTCGGTATATCAATTTTTTTTCTGGATGAAGTGTTTGTACAATAGGGAAATTTGAGGAAGAAGATGATGGGGTATTTTGAATATTTCGGGAAAGTATAATTAAATAATTAAATATTTTAATATGTATATTTTATTTAAATATTTAAAAATAATTAAAAAATGGTGTATCATTGGTTATGATAAAAAAAATTGGCATAAGGGTTCAATAAGCCCTTAAACTTTTGCAAAAAAATCAATTAAGCTCTTAAATTTTTTTTACTCAATTAAACCTTCAAACTAAAGGAAAAAAATCAATTTACCCCTTAAACTTTTATAAAAATCAATTAAGCCCTTAAACTTTTTTTACATCCAATTTACCCCTTTAACCAATTTTTACCATTAACTTTAACATTTTTTGATTTTTTTAACATGTATTGCAACAAAATAATATCACTAGTTATTTCTAGGATTTTTTAAAATTTAATTTTTAAATTATATAAAAAACTTGAAAATATATATTTTTAAAATATAAAAACATTTTAATTCCAAAATTTATTTTAAAATAATAAATAATAATTTTAAAAAGATTAAAAACTAAAATATTAAATATTATTATACAATTATAAAAAATATTTTTATATTTTAAAATAATTTTATAGTTTTCAAGATTTTTTTAATAATTTTTTTAGATTTTTTATATATTTTTTAAAATTTAAAATTTTCTAAAAAGGTAAGTGGTATTATCTTGTTGCGACACATGTCAAAGAATTAAAAAAACGTTAAAATTAATGGTAAAGTTGGTCAAAGAGGCAAATTGATTTTTTTTTCTTGAGTTTGAGGGCTTAATTGGATGTAAAGAAACTTTAAGGACTTAATTGATTTTTCAAGAGTTTGTGGGCTAAATTGAATTTTTTTCTTGGGTTTAAGGACTTAATTGAGTGCATAATTTTTTAAGGGCTTAATTGATTTTTTACAAAAATTTAAGGGCTTTATTAAACCATTAAGCAAAAAAATATTTTACTTTTTTTAAATGAAGCGAATAACGTAAAAAATGTTGGGATACTGTCCCAAAATATTTTAGATACTAAACTGAGGAAAATGTATAATTTAAAGAAAAATAATTAAGCTTATAAAATATTAATCATATAAACAGTGACGGATGTACCTATACAATAGGATGTGTTCAGACTTATCTTGAAATTTTTAAAGTTTATACATTTATTTTTAATTTTTTAAAATTTTATGAGTTAATCCTTTATTTTATTTTTTAATATTTATAAATTATAACCACTCAAAGATTTTAAAATTTCTTGTGTGGGGTCATCTTCGTATATTTTTCAAAATCCATCGCTACCTATAAATCTACAGGTAGTCAATAGATTTTACAACAAAATCTCACCAGCAATTAAGTATAGAATTTCAAAAGCTTTTTTCAATTATTTATTTATTCATTTATTTACAATTGAGGTATGAATAATGTCCATAGTTCTTGGTAGGTTGGAGGGTGAAAGCATAGCTCAAAGATTAAAAAGTTGTCAATGAAAAAACAAACACAAAGGTCCACTTACATGTGAGGGTCTACTTCACATGTTTTGTATATATCTGGGTGGGTATATTAAAAACAAGATTGCAGTAAGAAAAATATTAAATTAAAGATACTTTGTTTTATAGTAATTTGTAAAGGTGGGAATCTATGATGAACCAACTAATTGGAGGGTCCAGTAACTCAAAAATAAAAAAAATGGTGGTATGTTATTATTGGGCGAGAATACGATATAATAGCCTTAATTTAAGATTAAAAAATTACATAATCAAAATAGGCATAAAGATAATTTTAATCCTTAACGTTTACAGTTTTATCGTTTTGGCCCTTATTTTTTTGGATAAATTTAACCTTAACCTATATCTTTTTGACAAATATCTTATTTTTTAACTAGATTGATGACTGGACCATTAAAAATTTAACGATGATATATATATAGAATATAATTTTAAGTGACATGGCATGTAACCTATGAAATGCATATATATATAGAATATAATTTTATTCCAATAAAAAATATATAATAATTAAAATTCAAATAAAATATTAAAAATTAATTAATTCTAAAATATAAGATTATTAAACATTCTTAACCCTAACTACGATAAAATCAAACTCTTATTTGAATTGTGTTTATATTTTTTAAGATGAGATTTTGATTCTATCGTAGTTAGGGTTAAGAATGTTTAATAATTTTTTTATTTTAAAATTAATTAATTTTTAATATTTTATTTGAATTTTAATTGTCTTATATTGGAATAAAATTATATTCCATATATATATATATATATATATATGTATTTGATAGGTTACATTCTATATCATTTAAAATTATATTCTATATATATCATCGTTAAATTTTTAACGGTCCAATCATCAAGCTAGTTAAAAAATAAGATATTTGTCAAAAAGATATAAGTTAAGGCTAAATTTATCTAAAAAATAATAAGGGTCAAAACGACAAAAACTGTAAACGTTAAGGGTTAAAATTATCTTTATGTCATCAAAATATTAACTCAAGTTTTCGAACTCGCTTGAAATCAATGACGAAATTTGATAAGAGCGTTTGGGGGCAATTTAAACTTAAAAAAATTAGGGAAAATTCTACAACGGGTGTCGAACACCGTTAAACACCGTTAATGATGAACACTACTGAATACTATTAAACTAATTAATAAAGATTAAAAACTTTAAGGACTCAACATATAATTAATAATTATTTAAAATAAAATTTTAATTAAATTATTTTTTATTGGGATAAATATAACGATGGTCACTCAATTGTCACATTTTTTTTTTGTTTTGGTCACTCAATTATTTTTTTTGATCAAAATTATCACTAATATTTTATTTTATTATTGTTTTGGTCGTCAAACATTAAATGTTTAATAAGATTGTACCATGACATAGTTTAATAATAACTTTAATCCCTAAATTTATGATATTATATTAATTTAATCTTATTAAAAAAACTCATCAAATAAGTTCTTATATTTTTATATAAACCCGCATAATAATACAAATAATACTCATCAAATCTTGTTTTAATTTTTTTACTATTCAATCACTATGACTAACATAATTTAATTAAAATATTTAATAAATTTAAAATTATGTTCGGAAATATATTTTTTAAAAATTGATTTTTAATAGAAAAATAGTTATGAGTTGAACTTTGATTAAAATTAAGAAGAAACTGATATTCAATTATTGTTTTATAAGTTTAGTATTAAAAACAATAATTTTGTGTACAATAAATTTGATTGGAATTAGAATACACGTTTAAAAATCTTTGAACTGCAGAAATAATTTTTCAATTAACATTGCTTTATTTTAATATTTATATGTTAAATGTTAAAATATTTGTATAAATTTGACTCAAAAAATAATGTATATGAGTAACTTAAGAATCGAAAAAATAAATTAGATTTAAAAAACAAATCATAAAATTAAAATGGTGTTTTATAAGTTAAAACTTAATAAGTTGCCCAAAGACATAAAAAAGAAATAAAAAGTGAGTTGGTTAATTAATTTTAAGAGTAGTATTATAAAAAAAAAGAAAGTGGATGAAAAATTTAAGATTTAATCCAAATATTTGATGATTTATTTTTTATTAGGATTAAATTGATATAATATAATAATTTTAGAAACTAAAATTATTATTAAATCATGTCATTTTATAATTTTCGTTAAATATATAATAGAAGATGATCAAAATGAGAATAAAAAAAATGTTAGTGACAGTTATCACTAAAAATTTTGTTGGATGACCAACACAAAAAAATGATGATAGTTGAATGATTACCTGTGTAATTCTTCCTATAAAAAATAATTTAATTAAAATTTTGTTTTAAATAATTACTAATTATACATTGAGTCCTTTAAATTTTTAATTTTTATTAATTAGTTTAATAATATTTAACAATGTTTAGCGCTAGTAGTATTCAGCGGTGTTCGACGCACGTAATAGACTTATCCTAACTTTTAATATCAATTTAGATTCTTTGCACGGGCGTGGCACCAGTGGGGACCTGTTGGGTAACGACCTTAATTTTTTAAAAAAAATTATAGTTCAAACATTTAATATTTTTAAAATAAATGGTTAGCAAAAATGCAATTCATATTAAACTTTAAAATTTACGTACATTCTTAATTAAATCACTCCCTTAATTCAAAACAAATAATTAAATCACTCCCATAACTTTTAAAATTCTTATTAAATTTCTCAAATTTAAAAAAATAGTTAGATTCTTTTTTGAAATATCTAAATTTAACCTTTTAAAACTTTTGAAAATTTTAACTTAAACCTCTAATTTTTGGATGAGTCTACCACGTACGTCGAACACCACTAAACACCACTAGCGCTGAACATTGTTGAACACTAATAAACTAATTAATAAAAATTAAAAATTTAAAGGACTCAATGTATAATATTTATGTATATTTCTGTTTTGCAATAACATTTTAGATTCTGTATATTTTAACATTTTGATTTTTTTTTAACTTTAAATTAAGATATCACACTAGAAACCAATACAAAAGTTTATGTTAAAAGAATAAACTTATAAAATTATAAAAATTATAAAAGTAAATTTTTAAATAAAAGACATTTAATATATTTTTAAATATTTAAATCGTATATAAATTTTAAATTTTAAATTTTAAATTTTAAATTTGTAAGATGAAGATCACCCTATCATTCCCTTGCTTAATCCATACACCGCACTCTAGATTCACTAGATTGTTATTTTGCTAACAAGGTCAGTGTACACTACATATATCCGTAATTTTAAAAAAATCACAATGACTTATTATAAAATTTAGGCATAAAGATAATTTTAACCCTTAATATTTATATTGTTTTGATTTTTATTTTTTTTAAAAAATAAATTTAGCCCTTAATCTATATCTTTTTGACAAATAGCTTATTTTTCAACTATTATGATAACTGGAGTGTTAAAAATCTAATAATGATGACATGTCATATGCATATGATAATATATTTTAAATAACATAACATCTAACCTATCAAATACATATATATGAAATATAATTTTATTTTAATATAAAATATAAAATAATTAAAATTCAAATAAAATATTAAAAAATTAATTAATTCTAAAATAAAATCTACTAAATATTCTCAACCCTAACTACGATAGAATCAAAATTTTATCTTAAAAAATAATTAATTAATTAGGGTTGTGAATGTTTAGTAGCCTTTTATTTTAGAATCAATTAATTTTTAATATTTTATTTAAATTTTAATTGTTTTATATTTTATATTGGAATAAAATTATATTATATATATGTATTTTATAGGTTAGATGTCATGTCATTAAAATATATTATTATATGCATATGACATGTCATCATCGTTATATTTTTAACGGTCCAGTTATCATGATGGTTAAAAAATAAGCTATTTATCAAAAATATATAGGTTAAGGGTTAAATTTATCCCGAAAAAAAATAAAGACCAAAATGATAAAATTATCTTTATACCTAAAATTAAAATAACGGAAGTTTAGATTAAAAAGTTAGAATAAAAAAATTGTATCGTCAATAAAAGGATCTTAGGAACAATGCTTATACACCTAAGTAGACGAATAGTTTAAGTAATTTTTGTTACATATTTACTTATTTAAAATTTGGTAATAATCAATCTTACTTTTAAAAACAATTATATCAAATTATAAATTTTTGAAAAGTTAAAAAATAATTTTTAATATGAGTAAATTATAAATTTCAAAAATGACTTTTTTTTTCTTCTTATTTTGGTTATTAAAGTGTAAAAATTTTAATTTAATTATTGAATGTCTGAATTGCTCGAAATTTATTCACTTTTGTATTAAAAATTTTAAATAATTATCGACGTGATGATACGATAGATGATATCATAACGATTTTATTTAAAAATATATATATTTAAAATAATGTTAATTTAAATCATTATAAAATAAAATTTTCTCTTTAGTTTTTTTCTTTTTCTTCCTTTTTATTCGCTTAAATTCTATTCATAACGCATCGCGATTGACCGTCGTGTGCTGCCGATGATAACAAATTTCAATTTTTCCCATCAAAATCATTTCATCTTCTTGAACAAGAATTTAATGTCTATTAAACCAGAAAACTCTCCAAACGTCATGAATCAAATTGTGAATGCTACACGGAAGCTTTTAGATGTAAATGTTACATATAGTCGATTTATAATGGCTAGGTATATTACACTCTCAATTAGAGAATTCGAGTTCTAATCTTGGGAACAATATTGTTGGAAAAAAACACACCGAATTTTGAACATAAACTATAAAATGGACATGTATTATACTAAAACAAATAATAATATTTCCATTTAAAATCTGTCATAGATAAATAAAATAATTCATTCATCTGTCCTAAACTAACAAAATGATGCCTTCCAACAAAATAATAATAAATAAATAAATTCTACAACCCCAAAATGAAGGCATGAATATCATCCCAGCTAGAAGCAGTGTAAAGAATTCCAGATTGGCCCTTCCAAGTACAAGAGCTTCTTCCTTCAGCAAAGTCCTTCTGTTTCTTAACCAAGCCTGTGAACAATGGGACAAAAGAAACACCATATCGACTCCCCACTCTCCTTAGGCTTGAACTTGACCCTATCACAATCCCTATATCTGCTTTCAGCAGGCATAGCAAATCACCCACCGAGTCTCCGATGTAAACACTCAAGTTCTTTCTGTCATTGTTACTGTCTTGTAAGGTATCATTGAAAGCTTGAATCTTGTCGATAGGGGACTGAACTTTCCAAACAATTTCACCTGTGGATATTGATTCTTCAAAACTGAACTCATTTGCATGTATGTTCAGAGCATCTAAACCCCCTGCTTCAACCGACTCTTGGTCAGTATTAACGGTAAAAGGGTAAATTCAGATTTTCAGTTTCTCAAGACAATGAAATAATTAAATCACACAACACTTGAGAAAGCACTCACAGCAATTGACAAGATGGAAGTAGAAGATGGTGGAAAGAGAGCAACTGAGAGAGAACAAACCTACCTGAAGAAAAAGCTGCCCGGATGAGATCACCACACCAACAATATGACAGAACATGGATATTGACATTCAGATTATTATTCCGTACGATTTTTTGAAAGAAGCTAATGCAACCATCTTGAAGAATCAGTCTTTGGCCAGCTCGTTTAATATCTTCATGATTTAGACCCTTAAGCACCCCTGACTCAATCACCCTAGAATTTGCTCTTTTCTCAAAGTCTGAGAATTGCTCAAGTTCTTTATGCAAAGTTTCATAGTTGAACTCCACTGTAAAACCATGGGAAGTAAAGAATCACTGTAAAGGATCTAATATACATGATATCCAGACATCTTTTTGAAGAACAGATACATATAGTTAAATACCTTTCTCAGAAGGCAAAATGCGTTCTATGCATTGTTCATACTCTTCTGTGTATTGTGTAGAAAGTAGACCCCAGGCATTCCTCAGCTCAGCAGACGACATCCTACAAATTTGACCTGCTGGTTGATTCTGACCAGATTTTGGGGCTGTTACTATTGCTATGTCTGCCAAAATGGCAGATGAATCCACAACCGTGCAAGTAAGATCAAAATCAGAAAATATCATAAGATGATCTTTCTCAGGGTCATGCTCCTTAGTCAAAGGAGCAATAGTAGGCTGAGTAAGCGGTTGACTATAGAAGAACTCTACTTCAAGTTTCATTGCTTGGTGATAAAGTTTCTCGATGATGTTTAGTTCCTCGCCTGTCAAAGGGACACTAAGTTTGTCCAGCAAGTCTTCGGTTTGCAGTGCTGATGCCTAAACTCAAAGAATCAATAGTTGAGTCATGGGATTTGAAGGGAAACTTATCTAAAGATTTTAACACTGAGACTGTAATCAAGTTAACCACTACAAACAATGAATCCTATCAATACCATACCTGAAAACTTTCAGAAGAATAATTCTCAATCCACTTTTTGTATGGGTGATCACGCTCATTCAATTCTAGAAGTGCCTGAAACTCCATGCCCAAAAAGGCATACAGCCTCATGCAAGGCGTCATGGCCCCTAGAGTGTAAGCTGCAATTTTTGTTTTCTCAAATGGAGTGAATGTTCCTGGAGCTTTTAGTCCTTCAACTTTCCCAGAAGCTGTTGCTAGCAAGAATTCTGTACACTTCAAAGTTGCATAATTGACAGGGCTCTCTTTAACACCATCAGAACTCCACTCCTGCTGAACTCCAGCATTCAGACAAATAAGTTACCCCTAAGCCCTAAACAGACAATAACTAAGGAGACAAAGCTATGCATACAGATTAATGAATAACTATCTAGAGTAAAAGAAGCTTTATTGTATTGTAAATAGCATAGCAAGGCAGACAGAATGTATTCAATAAAAAAAGTATGGTTTATAAGATTTCTTTAACAGATGAGTTAGTGAGCTTAAAATATCAAAATCTAACCCTCATCCAATTGAAACTAGTCATCCATGAAGAGGACTAGATATTTTATGGGACAATCATCTATGTCATCAGAAAGAAACAATGAAAGGGATACTGATATCTAAGAAATATATAAAAGGTCAGGATTAAATTCTATTGAAGACGATTTCATATGCCAGAATGACCTAAGGTTGGGTTTCCAACTCCAAGAGATCAATATACTAAATAGTTGGTGCTAATGTCTAGTAAATATACAAGCAATGGAAATAAAAGGCAAGATTCATTTTCCTTTTTTTATCTTAACTTTTTTTAATAATTGAGCATGTGGTAGGCAACAGAAAAGAGCCCTATTTACATACCTGTACAAAAGAATTATGCATTTTTAGCTCCTCCAAGACACCCTTCCTTAACTTAGAGATAGCTAATTTTGCATCATCCTCATCAGCATAGTCTTCTGCCGATTCACATCTACAACACAGATTGAAGAAAACAAGAAATCAATTAAGGACCTATGCCTATGTATAAACAGTACATGGCAATTCTAATTAAAACTATCTCAGAACACAAAGATATTCCTTTTAATCTAGCACTACATGTCAATTTTAATTCTGGGAACCTACCTACCTCAAGCAATGTAATTACTTTTCCCCAAATAATAACTATAAAACCCTCCGATTAGTTGCTGAGAAAGCCGACACAGAAAATAAAATAAACACCTGAATAATTACTTAAGCAACCAAGTGGCGCTTAGAATTTAAAGTTTCATTCAATTTTCTTTTCCTATACTTTCTCAGCAACCAACACTAGGAAGGGGTTGAAGCTAGCTATAATCAATCTTATAATAAAAAAATCAACTCCCAATCATCGGCAAAGTTTCATGAAAATGTACCCACTTTTTACAAATCAACTAGAGGATGCAAGGACTATGATCATTTCCATTAAACAGAATATCAACAACGATGCCCAGATATGCACCAATTCAATAATACTAAAAGGTATAAAATTTATGCCGTTTGTTCAATTTTCTTTACATTTCAATTCAATAAAGCTAAACGTCGGCAAAAAATAAATCTCCATTTGAGATTTCAATTCTCTTTCATATTATCTTAGTATATACTGTACAGTGGTACCAAACAAGGAAATAAATAAAACAGAAGAAAACTGCAGGTAAACCCAAAAATACATTCTACAAAACAAACAAGGCCCAAACCGAAAATTCTATCGAAATAACAAAAAAAAAAAGAGGGAGAGAAATAGAAAAGGGACTCACACATGAGCGAAGGTTTTGAGGAAGTGTACGTCTTGAGAAATAAAATGACGAAAAGTGTCAATCTTGAGACACCCAGAAGCCAAACAAAGAGCGAAAGGCGAGTAAAGAGAAAGCATGGATTCTCTACGAAACTTAATCCAGAGCATTGTCCCTAGGCGGTCCTCGGTGGGGAAAACTGCAGCGGCGGAGGACTTTGGCGGGATCGCCATTGGATTCGACAATCTCTGAGTAGGCGGAGGTGGAAACGAGCAGACTCGGCGGGGGAATCGGGCGAGTTTGAAGAGAGTTGTGATCGGGTAGGGAGAGGAAGAAAAGAGCGAGCGCATCAAAGGAAGAGAATGGTGGCGCTGGCAGTTGCTTTTGGAAGTAATGGCGGAGAGAATGTGCGAAAAGGGAGGGAATGCGTTTTACCTATACTATTCGTTTTTAGTGAAAATAAAAATGGTAAATTACAATAGAGTGGTCACTCGGTAATAAACACGTCCCTTTTTAAAAAAATATTAATTAAGTCTATCAAATATAAGTTTATAAACAAATATATTATTCTTATTTTTAAAGTTATAATCTAATCACTTAATTATATATTTTTAATAAATATATATTTTTAACAAATAACAATTCGATCACTTAAACATATAAGTTTGAGAACAAAAGATCAATTAAAATTTTATAAAAAACAAATTATTATATCTTGAAGATTAAAACAAAACATGATATAATAGCAATCTTAGTCTATAAAACTTATGTATTCTATTATTTTGATCTTTATTCAAAATAACTCAATAAAATTAACCTTTATATTTTAAAAAATTGACATTACGCCATCTTAATATATCCGCCGACCACTTATTACACTTTATGCTATTATCTGTCACTCGATAATAAATAGATATAAGACACAATCATTTTACTATCAAACATCTGACAGACTAATGAAATATATGTACATTATGACTTTAATGATGTTTATTAGTAGATAAAGTCACTTCACTAACAAAATTTTTAAATATATAGAGTTGTGTTTATTGAATGATTTTAGATTAAGACATGATTAATAGACAACATAAGTTTTAGGATTAAATTATCTTAAATTTAGATGCTAAGGAAACCGTGGCTTATTTTCCATAAGATTTTAATTGAATAACATGTTTGTTTTTAAACCTATAGTTAAGTGACTCAAATTTATTTTAGACTTATAATATATTTGTTACTAAACTTATAATTGAATAATTAATTATTATTTTTAGAAGGAAAAATTATTTTTTTATATATTTAAGTGATATGTGGTGTAATTTACCAAATAAAAAATAAAATTAAATATACAATTTAGAGAAAGCAAGATATGTATTCTACATATGAACGGGTGTTTTGATACATTCTTAATGGTATCGATATTGTGCTTAAAATTTTGGACAAAGTTTTTGAGTTTTTCCAGGTGTATCGATACGGTATCAGACCATTTTGATATCATTTAAAACAATGATTTTTGGTTTTGAAACCTTTTCACAGCAGTATCGATACCACTCTTTGCAATTAAAAATAAAATTAAAAATTTAATGTAGTATCGATACCATAGCTTAGCGTTTCGATACTTGAGTTATTTTTTAAAGAATCTTAAATTATTAAATGTTTTGACCGTTGGATGTTAGTTATTTTTTAAAAGTTTTTTGACTAGTATCGATATGCCCTATAGGCGTTTCAATACCAGTTTTGGTAGATTCAAAACGTTTTGATACAACCTTCTCGATACCCTTTGTTTTAAAGGTAGATCCATTTTGATATCGTGACCTATGGTATCAATAACCCTTTATTAAATGCACATAACGTCTATTTCTATTTTGGTAGCGTTTCGATGCAGGTACCCCGAGTATCGATACTAGTAATTGCAGAAGTACATTTATGGTGGGAAAATGAAGTTCTAACGTCTATATTTATGTTATGAACCACTTCAATGGTTAGAAATCAAAGAGAGTATAAAATCAAGCTTCTAAAGCAACAACAACAACTATTGATCCAAAAGCTAACATCCAAGCATCAAATCCAACCTCTAGAGCCTCATTGTTAAATCTTTGTACACCAACTCTTGTTGCTTTATTGTAATCTTATTTTTTGAGTTTGAGGAGTGTTCTTGTTTGTATTTGAGCAAAATTATGTTGTCAGAGAAAAAAATTGTCATTTTTCTTGTTTGTAACCAAGTGAGGTTGAATCAATTTTTGGGTAGAAAGATTGATTCAGTTTGTAACGGTTATCCCTTCAACCGAGAAAAAGGTTGAATTCATTAGTGAATTGGGTTGAAAATCCTTAATGTGAGCTAAGTTAGTGGATGTAGAGTTTGTTCGAAGCTTGAACCACTATAAATTGTGTGTGTTCTTTATTTTTCCTATTTCTAAATTAACCCACAAATTTTAAATTACCAATTCACCCCCTTTTGGCCATTTTCAATTGATTGATCCACTTAACTATTTGTATCAGAGCCTCACTATTCAAGGGATTAACATTCATAAGAGACGATCCAAGAACTAATCAATCCCACAAATCAAGCCATGACATCCATTTTCGGGCAAAACTTGTACGAATCTCAATCCATCACCATGCCTCCCTTCTTTAATGGAGATAATTACCCTTATTGGAAGAATAGGATGAGGCTATTCATAAACTCTCATGATTATGTCATTTGGGACATAATTGAAGATTGTCCATCTATTCTGATGAAGCAAGAAAGAGACCAAAAAATGCCAAAAACTAGAAGTGGGATGATAGTAGAAGAAAGAAAAAGAATGTCAACAAACGAAAAAGCTTTGCACATTTTGTTTTGGGCACTTGGTCTCGACATCTACTCAAAGATGTCATCTTGTAAGAGTACAAATGATGTTTGAGATTCTCTTGAGACAACATAGGAAGGCATAAACGATGTCAAGGAAACCAAGATCGAACTTTTAAATATCAACTTCGAAAATTTCAAGATAGAACCAGATGAATACATCACCAAGATGTTTGATCAATTCTCCTTAATAGTCAACGGGCCCAAAGGATTTGATGAAATCATTATGGAAGAGAAGCTCGTAAGGAATCTCATATATTCACTTCCTAAGTCTTAGGATAGCAAAAGAACGACAATCATAGAAACCAAAGATCTTAAGACATTAAAGCTCGATGCTCTTGTGGGTTCACTTCTCACCCACGAGATTATAGAAAAAGGAAGGGAAGAAGAAAGATGAGAAAAAGATAGAGAAGAAAGAGGTAAAAGTAAAGAAATAAGGGATTTCCCTTAGGGTCTCTCTACCCTTAGAGGTGGGCAATACAAGTGAAAAAAAAGAGCTAGAAGAATTGGATATGGTATCCAAACAATTCACCTAACTAACGAGATCAAGTAGAAATAGAAGATTTCAAAGAAAGAATGACCTTAAAGGGAGGAGCAAAGAAGATGGAAAAGACCAAATCATTTGCTATGAGTAAAAGAAATTGGGTCACATTCGAACCGAGTGCCTTTATTATAAGAATAAAGGGTTCGAGAGAAAGAACAAGCACAAGGCTTATGTTGCTAATTGGAGTAATAAAGAATCATCATCCGATGAAGATGAAATAACTGACTTATTTCTCATGGTTCTTGACAATGAGCCAAAGGTAACCCTTGAATCCTCTTGTAATGATCTTTCTTATAATAAATTATATGATGCATATGTAGACTTGCAAGATGGATATGATGAGTTAATTTTAGAATATAAGGAATCCATTAAAAAGAATAAGAAGGTTCTTTTAGAATTGAGAAACAAAAATGATTCCTTAACTAAAACTAATTTAGAATTAGAAAGTAAGTTAAAAGAAATAAATGAGAAATTTAATGAATTAGAAAAGAAAAATCTTGGCATGCATAATTTTCTTTGTAAAAGAAGATCACCTAAAAAGAAATAGGTGACTTAAAAATTTCTCTAGGCAAGATTAGTTATAATAATGTACTTAAGGGTGAATCATCTAGAACTAGTCATGGTAGGACAAACTTTTTCACTATAGACATGGAAGATTCCCTAGGCACATTAAGGGTAAAATGATTAGAAGCATATGGATTCCAAAGAATATTATTTCTTCCAATGATGTTTGTGCTATTGCCACTTGGCTCCCTAAGAGAACAAAGTTTTGGGAACTAACACACATGGATCCAAACAAGTTTGAGTACCAAAAGCAAAAACGTGATTCCATGTTTTTAGGTTGAGCATTGCTACAAAGCCAAAGCTTCAAGTCAAATCATATGGCACCTTGATAGTAGATGCTCAAGGACAATGACCAAAGACCAAAGAATATTAAAGGAGCAAGAGCTTGATATTAGCGGAGTGATGATGTTTGATGACTACTCCAAAAGGAAATTTGAAACTATAAGCTCTATCGGTATTTATGCCTTTACGTCTATTGAATATTTCTTGTTTGGCCAATGGTCTTAAGTATGCTTTTGGTTGAGTATGAGTTTTAGCACGATAAATGATTCCATTTCTTTCTTGATTATTGTGCTTGTATGATATTTTAATATTGAATCTATGAAATATGATGCTCATTGATCATTACATAGTAAAACATGCCTATGGTGCTCTTAATCATGATATTTGTAACCCCCTCGACCCGGTCTAGATGTCACCCGACTTGAACGAGCTTTATGAGAAATACCAAGGCTAATCCGGAGACTCGCCCTGATAAACGACCCTAAATTTTTTCTTTTATCTTATCTAAATACTTTAATTAGATCCTACATGTTAATGCAAGGACTGAGTTCATTTGTATTAGAAAAAGATATGAAACGAGTCCTAATTTGGTCAAACAAGTTTTAGAGACCTAATTGTAATTTTCCAGAATTTTATACCCTAATTGTGAAATTAAATTTACCAATATATAGTTAAGTATATTTCATGCTTATACGTAAATTTACAGCTTAAAATAATATCTACAAATCATCGAATTGCTTACTAGATGTTTAGTGACTAAAACGTAAATATTTCAAACTATACTTCAGCCTATAACGATTTTAACAGTCAGGGGTATCGATACCCCTAGGTCTTGTTCCGATACCTGCATTCACAAAAAAGAATGGTATCGAAACATCGGCCTAGCGTATCAATACTCCTTCGATAACCTGAACAATGCCCTACACGACAAGCCCGCGTTTTGATACAACTATGACCCCATATCGATACCATTTGAGTTTTTAAAGATCGATATTGATACTTAAATCAAGCATATCGAAACACCAATTTATGTTTATCATATCATTTAGAAACTGGTTCATATGGTTTCGATACCCATGCTAATTTTTCCAGAAAAACAATAGTATTTTTGCTTAGGTATCGATACCCTATGAATAGGTATCGAAACCCTCTGCTCAGAAAAGTATAGATTACACAAGTTTCATGACTTAGACGAAAAACAGAGGTTCTCTAGATGCATATAAGACCCTATAGGCATAAACCACACTTCAAACATTATCTCTAGATGCCTAGTCACCTAATTCCATACGCAAAACACATAATTCATAAGCATACTTCAACAATAACGAGCATGATATATCATACTTTAAAATTAACATATAATGCATCTCAAAATACCTTATTAACATAAAAGTCTATAGATTATGGTATTCAAGCCAAAATAACCAAAAACACATAGGTTCACGAAGCTATCTTTTAAGCAATAACAACGTTGATAAACATAAAATATGTATAATTACGACTACAACAAGTCTCATCATTATAAAAATATTCTTAATCATGGTAACCCATCCTAATGTTACAAAAAGACATACTTGAGGTCATACTTGGTGATTACATGAAATCCTTGCTTGCCCTTGCCGTTTCAATATCTTTATCCTACATTGCAAGGTAAAAGAGAGGGTTAAGCATAAAGTTTAGTGAGGGAATAAAACATATTTAAAACTCATTTGAAAACACCTTGCAATGCAGCCCATAATAAACCGATTTCATAATGTCATGCTCTTTTTAAAATAAAACATTCATGGCTAATAACGCCACTTTTAATAAACTCAATAAGTGTCATCAAACCATCACATACAATGCCATCATTAAAATATAGTAAAAACAGCTCTTTGAAATTACATGCTTTATAAGTAAAACACAAGTCTTACATGCTACTCACATAGCAATGCTTACACATGCATCTCAATGCACAAGTCTCAAGTCTTACATGCTAACAACATAGCAATGCTCAAATCACATGCATCTCAATGCACAAGTCTTAAGTCTTACATGCTAACAACGTAGCAATGCTTAAATCACATGCATACCAATGCACAAAACCGTATTAAAACACATGATTAATCTCATATGTGTTTATAAAATAGTTATTAGTTTCAAAATTTTAGGAATTCAAGTGTCAATTTTCGAAATAAAGTTGATCAAAGTCAATTTTATATTAAATAAGGATTTTAGGATATTTTTTCATAATTTATTTCGATTAAAAAGAATTTTTTTAGTACTTAATCCCGAACTAGGCTAAACTGGCCAACTAACTTCTAAGCCCAATTTATAAAATTTTGGGGCGTTACAACTCTCTCCACTTATAAAATTTCGTCCTTGAAATTTTAACCGTGAAAAGAGTTAAAGAAACTACTCCTTTACAAAAAAATTTTCACTCCCATGGGATATTCCAAACACCATAATACCACTAAAACTCTCTTACTCACACGAGGATCTTGCCACAAAGGACCTTTGCTACCAAAACTAAGATCTCAACATACTTCTCAAAAAGACAAGACTCAGTCTCATCCTAACACCACCCGTCATCACATCTTGAAATGCTACACAAAATAATGGTACACCAAAAACACCATGGTCTTTCTCAACATGTTGCACTCTCAAGCCAAAAGAAAAATCCTTTTTCTTTTCCCCGATGACTTAAGCTCTCCTTATTCAAGGTTGGTAACCATTTTCGGCAAACTGCCACAACTTTCAACTGCCACTAACAAGCTTAACTTCCTTAAGCGTATTCTAACACACAAGACAAGAACCAAAACTTTCCATAGAGTCTCGCTCAACACAGCACATAAAAACTTTCACCAACAAAAACCTTAAACGGTACCAATCGAACACCCAACTATGGAAACAACGATAAGCAACTCTACTAACGACAAAACCTTCACCAAGAAACTGAAAGATTCATGTCACAACACCTTAACATACCTTTCCAAGCTTGGAAAACTCACTCATACCGGTTACATGTCTATTAAGAAGAGAACACCCATAAACTCAATTGAAAACCCAACATTTATCTTAAAACCTTACCACATTAAAACATACTGCTCAATATCTCCAACCGTTCTCAAAGGAAACACTCTATTTTAACTACCGAGAAACCACATCACAAAATTTACGAGATTTGTTCACATGCCTCTACTCTAGCACCTTTGACGACAACAACATTCTCAAAGAATACTATCCCTCAAGCTTAACTTCTCAACAAAACAAACATTCACTTTCAAATCAGCCTCATTCAAAAAAAGTCCATCAAACAACAACCGCTTACACACTCCTTTCACAACTCCTTACTTTCAGATGCATAGAAAAAGACTACCGCAAACTTTGATTAAGAAACCATTTTAGCTTATAGCACCATACAACACATCCACACGCCTCATAGACATAAAAGACAACCAACACCACAGCTAAATCCCATCAAGACAACCTCAACTATGCCCTACACATGCGGCTCCACCAAACATCTGATAATAACTTACCTCAAAACATCTTAACTACGAAAATCTCACCTACAACTCTATTACTAGACTAATACTCTTCGATAAACTTAATTGAGCCAATACTGCTCTTGACTTCACAACAATCTTAACTTACTCCACTACACCGACACCTCTTAAGACATAACCCTTAAGCAACTCAAGTCACACTAAGCAACTCAGATTTAACTTATCATGCAACACAAGATTCTTTTAATCCTTTTGTGTCAGTACACAACATCATGCTCATCCAAAAGATAATGTCTACTCAAAAAACTAAATCACCATAACCAACTCAGCAACACACCATTAACAACCTGAACGTACTACACACACAACTTTTCCCAAACCATAACTTACTGGCTAGACCATTAAACAACACGACACTGCAGTCAACCAAATCTTATTTCACTTTAGATTATTCTAAACTCAAACTTGTGTCTCTCTAACCTAGACAAACTTAATACCATTCCTCCGTCCACTCACCTTATCATCCTTCTTCATGTTAAGAAACAACATAGGAGAAAACCAATCGTAAACATAAAACTCCTCAAACTCAACCTTCATAACACTTTCTGAGGATCAGGCAAGCTTAAAAGACTGTTTGACCAATAAAGGTTACAAACTGCCCAACATTCCTCATCACAGAACTTCTCCATGCAAAGATATCCAAGGATTACATCTGAAAACTCCACAACAACCTTACTATACCCAAGTAAAACCTGTCACAATTCTTTAAGAATACAACATGCAAAAGCTAAGCTAAATGACACATTCACCACCTCTCAAGGTCCACACACGTCCATTATGTATCCTTCAACACCTTAACTTTTTCTTTTCCAATTATTCTTTTATTTCTAAAAACCTAACCTATACTTTTCAAAACAAAATATTAGATCAGCTACTCCCTTGACCTAAATACTTTATGAACCTTACCAAACGAAAAATACTAAGTATTACTCCCACCAAACACAAAGATAACATAACACCTCTTTCACAATTCAAACTCTCGCTGAAAAAACCTTGTGAAACTCAACCCCCGTTTCACTAACAACCAACACCAACTAACATCATACTCAAGTCACTTTTCCTCAATTTAACCATCCACAACTCCAACCCATCTAACCAATCCTTATTAAGAATTACTTCCCAACCAGAACAATAACTCGACCCACTACACAACAGGCTCAGCTCCAACAAGAGCATCTTTCATACACCTCTTTAAACCTACACCTTCTCCCTACATGATTGATCACAACACAACTTTCATTTTCCAAGAGGGAAACAGTTGTAGATATGAATAATGTATGCATGAATCCTATATGTCATCCTAGATACCTATACAAGTGGATGCAAATGCAACCTAATGTCATGCTCAAGAATGAATACATGTCCTAAAATGTCTAATGTATATGCATATAAAGGATCTTATACTATGCATGATTGTTGTCCATACTCACAAACAACATCCTCAACACAAAAACTTCAACTTTCGTCTTCTTCAACATTGACAACCATAGAAACTTAACACTCAAAAGTACAAAATCGTACCATAACTTGAACATTTCCAACACATTCGATTCATCTTGCATACAAAGCACTTTGAAACTCCCAAAGGCACTCTCAGTGATGTAGTCACCTACTACTCACCAGCACAACAAATTTTTAGACTAAACTGATTGAAACCACTTTACACTCAAACACGATAGAGGACCTAATTGACTCAAGATCGGATGTCACAATACTATAACACAATTCTGTCTACACTTTCTGATCTTCACAACTCCTTTATTACCAAGTTTTAGCTTTCTTTTTGGTCCCATATAAAGCACAATAAAATAGGAAAAATATTAACATGCAAAAACATTTTGCAAAACCTATGAGGCCAGTACAACGCAAGTTCCAAGTAGCTCTGACACATGTAAAAAGCGTAATTAAGTACAACTGTATACGTCAAGTAATATAATGATAAGTATTTATCGAATATCATTCTCCACAGGGACTAGTGTACTTAATATGCCTCCTTCTACTTCCTTGCTCCTAAAGTTAATAAAATAAAAACACAAGTAAAAAGATTTGTTGAATAACTAAATAACAAAAACTTAAATAAAAGGTTGAGAACGAATAGAGAGAATGGGTAGAATCCAGTTGTGTCATATAGTGGATTCGATTGAACTGTTCTTGTTCAATACAATGACACTGCACTACCTCGGCAGTACTACAGATACTATCTCGGTAGCAACAATGTTCTCTACCGTGGCAATCTCTTGCTTTTGGGCAGATTTACCAAAGTTCGACAAAGTGTCCTTGAATGATTCCGCTTATCTCTAAGTCGAAATACTGTTGATGACCAGTCCTTGATGATACCTCTCAGCGTAAATCAATTATAATCATCAACCAATCCCACACTTCTTTTAGCCACTGAAACTCTTAACCTATCTTTAGGCCGAGTTAGTATCTACAGCACCGCACTTACCCCTTTCGTGAATCTAACTCTCTCGATATTAGATAAATGAATTACTTACAAGCTCCTCTCTCGAGTTTGAATGCAAGAACAAAGAATGGTAATAGGATAAGTAAACTTTGATATTCTTATTGTATTGAAACAAAGAAACAAATACAATCTTCTCACACTAATATTCAACAACCTTCACCTAACTCTAAGAAAGCTTAGAACATATTGTAGTGAAGAACACAATTCTTAGGGTAAAGCTTTCTCTCTAATTCGGCTCTCCTCTATACATTGGACGGCTCATGTATTCATAGTCTAGACCTAGGGTAACTTTTCCTAAGTAGAATATAACTTGGAGTAGGAAACAAGTAATAAAAATATAATATTTCCAAGTTTAATTCTATCTAGAAGACTATTCCCGCATGGTCTTTGACTTGATCTTTTCACGTGCTAATTAGCTCCAATCCAAATGCTTCAAGTCAATGCTTTCTCAGCTCATTTTTTTCTTTCAATCGCCCAACATCAGTACTGGAACTTTTGCTGCCGCGATATTGCTTATGCCTTCGGCAATGCTGCTGTCTCAGCATTGGTTCTGCCTTCGGCACTATTGCTTCCTCGACAGGTAATTCCTACAACTAAACAAAAACATGCCATAAAGCCTTCTTTTCTCACAAATATCATCTTTATATGCCGTGGAAACAAAATATCAATTATTGAATAATAAGTATATGTATCAGTTCAAATTATTGGGTAATGAGTACATATTGTTTAGGAAAAGAATAATAAATAATAGCCTTTTTAAACACTCATCAAATATCCCAAAACTCGAACTATTGTTTGTCCTCAAGAAATACAAAACATCAAATTGCCGAACCTTATTCTCCCTTGGTCTTATTTTTCCATCTATTCTCCCCACCATAACTATGTCTATCTTTCAGTCCTAGCCTTTAGTTTACTCAAGTATTTCTACTCAGAAACAAACTATAAGATTACGTGAGTGTATGGGTTTTTATGGACAAGGTTGATTAAAGGCTTTCTTACGTGAGTGTGTGGGTTTTTACGTGAGTGTGTGCGTTCCTCCTTTTGCCTCGGCATATGAGACTCCTTGCTGAGCATATGGTGAGTTATGATGGACATACTCATCAATCTCCCTGGATAGACTATCCCTAGAGAGGTTGGCCATTGGGATAGGGCGGTTTGGTGGAGAATTGTAAACAACTCTCCTTTTTGATGGTCGCCTGCTAGTGGATGATACTACAACAGTGTCTGCTGGTTTGGATGGTCCGACAGGGTGAAATTGTTGTTGTGATCTTGCAGTGAAGAATGGTCTTGTCCCTGGGGCAGGGGTAGTTTCTGTGTGGGTACGGCAGTGAAAAAAATGTTTGCTGGGAATTCTGGAAATTGCATTTCTTGAGAGAAGAAATTTTGTGTCATCATGTGTGCGAGTGTGTTGTTGAAGTCTCTCTGATACTCTATATATCGTTGCTGTCGGAGGTCCATGTTTGTCATCCTCTACAGAATCTCCTGGTATGGATCTGCTGTGGTAGGGGCTTCGGCAGTGCCTGGCATATCTATTGTGTACTGCCCTCCGGCAGTGTAGTCGACAGTGAACTGTTGGGGTGTTGCCTGCACTGGTTTGGCTTGTGTTATCTGTATCACTCTGTGGTAGAATTCTCTGGTCCAGCCTTGCCGTTGATTTGTGTATTCATCTGTTTCTTCTATTGGGACACCTGCAACAATGCACAAAGCAGAGATTAAACAAGGGAAATATAAAAGACCTCGTTCTTTCCCACCACAATCGTAAATTTTTTGAAGAATGATCTCTCCAACATCTATGGTCCTCTTGTTGATGGTTGAGTGGATGAGCACCAATCTTCTTCTATCAACTGTGCTGTTGTGAGATGTAGGCATGAGGCGCCTCTTAACAAATGTTCACCAAAGCTTGGGTTCGGGCTTGAGGCTGAGCCTTGTTA
This sequence comes from Abelmoschus esculentus, assembly GCA_035048815.1. Lineage (NCBI taxonomy): Eukaryota > Viridiplantae > Streptophyta > Magnoliopsida > Malvales > Malvaceae > Abelmoschus > Abelmoschus esculentus. The sequence continues at coordinate 18,836,778 of JAUCBN010000003.1, forward strand.
CACAACCCTTATGGGCACCGGTTTTCCATGAAGTGTTGTCGTAATAGAGGTCATCCTTGATTAGCTCGTAGTCTTGGGTGGTGATCCCGTCCATGAATTCAGCATGTCGATTACTGATGGGGATGATTTTATAAAAGTCATTAATTACTTCTGCGTCAAGATGGACAAGCTTTCCTCGGTAGTGGACAAATAGGTTGCCCTCTCTCGACAAATGTGCATAAAATTCTCGCACTATTGTTGCATTAGTCGGCCGTAGTTTCGTGTAGAAGAATTCCCATTCTTGGTATGTAAGTTTGTCCATCAAGTAGATATCGATGCCAAAATTCTCCTCTTTTCTGATTTGAAATCCTTGCTCCTCCCATAACTACCGAGCAACAAATGATCTGTTGAATTGTTCAGCAACAACGATAGGATAAAAGCGGTTGTAAGTAGCCATGGATGATTCTTGAATATTTGGGGTATTGATGAGAGATTCTTTGAAAATTGATTTGAAAGATGCAAGAATGTAGGTAAGATTGTAGAGAGTATTGTAAGAAAGATTTGGCAAGATTAACAAAGAATGCAAGTGAATAGTTTCAACAAGGAAGTTGCTTATATAGGCCTCGACAGATATAGCCGTTTGAATTCTAGTCGTTTGGCTTTTCTACCGTTTCAAATATTAACTACCTGTTGGTATTAACTATCGTGGCAGAAAATTCGGTAGATAACCGTTACACTGTTCCTGCTCGTTGGAACTGCTGCGGCTCTAACATTGTGTACTATCGCGGCAACAGACTTCCTGTTGTGCACTGTTTCTCTGTTATTCTTGCTTTATTATCCTAAAAAAATTAAATAAATGAGATAAGAATAATTCAAAAATAATTACTGATATACTTAAGTAAATAAAAACAAAATTTTAAAATTATTAACCTAAATTAATCCTAATATAATAATATAAAGAGTGGGGAAGAAATTAAGTTACTAGGGGAGTGCATGAAAATGCATCTCCCAATTTGTCCCTCTCTTTATGGCCAAGATGATGTTTCTTTGATTGTTGGCTATCCTTATCAGGTTCTTCTTTGTGTGCAGCCTTTGTTGTGGATTTAATTCTTTTTCCAAACATTTTGCCGAGCATGCTACCAAGGCAGGATATTTTTGTGTTTGTGGCATAGATGGCCTTGTACTCTTCTGGATCCTCAAAGTTGTTTAGATTGTGGAAGGCATTAAGTTTGACTTGTTGGTCATTGACCCTCATAGTCAACTCTCCATTTTCCACACCAATTAAGGTGCATCTAGTAGCAAGGAAAGGTCTGCCCAGGATGATCGGTGCATTCTTATCTACTTCACAATCAAGGACAAGAAAGTCAACTAGAAAAATAAATTTATCGACTCTTACCAGTATGTCCTCGATTTTTCCTTCAAGGTGCACATATGATCGATCCGCAAGTTAGAGAAGCACTATTGTTGGTTTTTCCCTTCCTATGTTGAGCTTTTGGAAAACTGATTTGGGCATTAGATTGATGCTTGCTCCAAGGTCACACAGGGCCTTTCCTTCATAGTTATTCCCAATTGCACAAGGAATGGTGAAACAGCCAGGGTCCTCCAATTTGGGTGGCATGCGATTATGTAACATTGCCATACACCCTTCAGTTGTTGCCACTATTTCAAACTCACCTAGCCTCTTCCTTTTAGACACAATGTCCTTCAAGAATTTAGCATAGTTGGGCATCTGTTCAATTGCCTCAACAAGTGGCAAGTTGATGTGAACTTGTTTTAGAATATCAAGAAATTTCTTGAATTGATGGTTCTGTTTCTGTTTTTTCAGCCTTTGTGGGAAAGGTGGTGGTGATCTCATCTAATCCAGGGTTTCATTAGATTGAAATTTAATACATGAGACCACTTTTTGTCTTGTTGTCTCGGCAGGATGTGTAGATGCTGTCAAGTTTTCTACTGGGGCATCGTCTTCGTGCTCAGTCTGTTCAGCATCCAAGTCCTCCTTATCTGTATCTTCTTGTATTGTTTGGGGGCTTTGGTTGTTGAATTGTCCATTATTTCTTTTAGTTGTAGGCCACTTCTTGTTGTGATTGCCTTGCACTGTTCATGGCCTATTCCCTTAGCAACTTCAGTATTGCTAGGTAATCCCCCTTGTGATCTTGTATTTTGTCTTATAGCGAATTGACCAATTTGGGTTTCTAATGATTTTATTGCAGCATCTTGGTTTTGTAGCCTCATCTCTGTTCTGTTCATGAAGTCATCAGTCCTCTTCATGAAGCTACTGTTCTCAACCATATATGAATCAATTTTCATAATAAAAGCCCTGAGAGTATTCTCTAGTGAATTCATAGGCTGTTGCTGTTGATGCATCTGCTGCTATGATAGTGACTGTTGTATCTGCTGCTGCAGCAGTGACTGATAGTTGGAGGTCTAGTTGGTGGGGTTTAAGGCATTGTCTAAGTTACTCCATGAAAAGTTTGAGTGCCTTTTCTAAGCTGGATTGTATGTATTTAACATCATGTTGTTATTCCGATTATAATTTCCCACATAAAATCTAGTTTCCTCGTCTTACATATACTTAGAAGAATTTATAGCGTTCACTTCTTGAGTATTCTGTTGTACTTGCATGTTCTGAACCATTTTTGTTAATGATGCCAACGGTACTGCCACCGAATTGTTGGTTTCTAACTCATTTACTGTGTGTGGCATGGCGTCTTAATCCTTCTCGCCTAGAAGTAGGAAATTGGAAATCGTTCCTTGTGAGTTTGTTCAGAATCTCTATAGCTTCTTCCGGGGCCTTGTCAAGGAGTGTGTCGTTTGCTGAAGCATCCAACATCATTCTAGTCGGGGCATTGGTGACATTATAGAACATGGTTACTTGTTTCCATAATGGGAATCCATGTAGTAGACATCTGTTCAGTAACTCTCTGTAGCATTTCTAAGCCTCGTACATAGGTTCGTCATCAGCCTATCTAAATGAAGTGATCTCATTATGGATTCTATCATATAAATTTGTAGAGTTAAATCTTGTAATAAATTCTCGATAGAGTTTACTCCGAGATCCAATTGATACTGCCGGAATACTGTTTAACCAGGTTTTGGCCCTATCCCTCAGTTAATAGGGGAAAAGTTGCAGCCTCAAAATATCTTCATGTACTCCTTGGATTTTGAAAGAGTTGCATACTTCCATGAAGGATTTGAGATGCTGCCTGGCATCTTCTGTTGCAGGCCCACTGAATTGTCCAATAGTATTGAGCATATTGAACATTACTGGTTTAAGTTCAAAGTGGGTTGCCTCAATCTCTGGTGTAACAACCTCATTGTTTAATCCGTTTAAATCTTCTACCAGAAAGTCTCTGACAGTTAGCTGCCGCGACAATGGTTGCGGCAGAGGTGGCTGTTGCTGGCCTCCAATGCCTTCATGTAGGCTCTGATTTCCTGGATTCACTGCCATGGCTCCTTGGATCTGTCATCTCAGTCTTTGGAAAGTTCTTTCGATTTTTGGGTTGATATCACGTAAGGGAGTACTAGGGTTAGCCCTGGTCATACACCAAAGATAAAGTAGATTAAATTTCTTTAAATAAATTTTGTTTATATATAATAACAACTTAAAAGCAAGAAAATTAAATAAAACAAAATTTAGTTATTAGTCCTCGACAATGGCGCAAAAAACTTGACGCGTGTAAAAAACGTAATTAAGTACAAGCGTACACGTCAAGTAATATAATGATAAGTATTTATCGAATATCGTTCTCCACAGGGACTGGTGTACTTAATATACCTCCTTCTAGTTCCTTGCTCCTGAAGTTAATAAAATAAAAACATAAGTAAAAAGATTTGTTGAATAACTAAAGAACAAAAACTTAAATAAAAGGTTGAGAACGAATAGAGAGAATGGGTATGATCCAGTTGTGTCATATAGTGGATTCGATTGATATGTTCTTGTTCAATACAATGACACTGCACTGCCTCGGCAGTACTGCAGATACTGTCTCGACAACAACAATGTTCTCTTTCGTGGAAATCTCTTGCTTTTGGGAAGATTTACCAAAGTTCGACAAAGTGTCCTTGAATGATTCCGCTTATCTCTATGTCGAAATACTGTTGATGACCAGTCCTTGATGATACCTCTCGACGTGAATCAATTATAATCACCAACCAATCCCACACTTCTTTTAGCTGCTTAAACTCTTAACCTATCTTTAGGCCGAGTTAGTGTCTACAATACCGCACTTACCCCTTTCGTGAATCTAACTCTCTCGATATTAGATAAATGAATTACTTACAAGTTCCTCTCTCGAGTTTGAATGCAAGAACAAAGAATGGTAATAGGATAAGCAAACTTTGATATTCTTATTGTATTGAAACAATGAAACAAATACAATCTTCTCACACTAATATTCAACAACCTTCACCTAACCCTAAGAAAGCTTAGAACATATTGTAGTGAAGAACACAATTCTTAGGGTAAAGCTTTCTCTCTAATTCGGCTCTCCTCTATACATTGGACGGCTCATATATTTATAGTCTAGACCTAGGGTAACTTTTCCTATGTAGAATATAACTTGGAGTAGGAAACAAGTAATAAAAATATAATATTTCCAAGTTTAATTCTATCTAGAAGACTATTCCTGCGTGGTCTTTGACTTGATCATTTCATGTGCTAATCAAGTCTAATCCAAACGCTTCAAGTCCAGGCATTCTCAGCTCATTTGTCTCTTTCAATCGCCCAACATCAGTACTGGAACTTCTGCTGCTGCGACATTGCTTCTGCCTTCGGCAATGCTGCTGCCTCGGTATTGGTTCTGCCTTCGGCACTGCTGCTTCCTCGGCATGTAATTCCTGCAACTATACAAAAACATGCATAAAGCTTTCTTTTCTCACAAATATCATCTTTATATGTTGTGGCAGCAAAATATTAATTATTAAACAATAAGTATATGTATCAGTTCAAATTAGTGGGTAATGAGTACATATTATTTAGGAAAAGAATAGTAAATATTAGCTTTTTTAAACACTCATCAAGCTCAAGTACAATATAAAACAATTCCTACTAGTAGTTAGAGCAATGAGTACCCCCCAAATAAACCCTAACAATATATACTCAATCATCACATATCAAAATCATAAACTATAATTAGGATCAAGAATATATAACCATCAAGTATATTTTCCACAATAGCATTAAGCATCATATAAAATCATCACAAAATCTCATGCGTTAACCAATGCAAATTCAAACTAGTTTCCCATACTACATGGCATATCAAAAACTACAAATCTCATGAGATATTTAAGTTATAAATCATTTTTAAGACCAACTGATATCAATGTATGTAATATTTAAAATCTAAACACATTTTACTTTTATAACCTTCATATGCAAGAAAACCTTAAAACATGGTCAAACATCTCCATATAACTAATGTCATAGTAATGCAAAAAAAATTCCATTATGCTTACAAACAGCAACTCATATAATAACATCTGTGCACATCAAAACTTAATCGTGATTGTAACACTTAAGTAGATCATACTTTATCACCATTTATATATATAGCAAACATCCAAGCACATTTAGATTTTATCATGCTTGCATATACTGTGCTTCTCAAACAAGGCTCTAACTTACTATGTCACAACACAAATCAACCATTTATAGTAAACACCGTGCATCATATACAATGACATAGCATTTTCAAACAATCACCATGCATAAGCAACATCTAAATAAAATTTAACTCTACAACATGCCAATCAATCAAAACATCCCCAAAGGTTTCGTAAACCTAAGCTCTGATACCAATAAATGTAACCCCCTTAACCCGGTCTAGACATCACTTGACTCGAATGAGCTACACGGGGAATACCGAGGCTAATCTAGAGACTCACCCCGATAAACAACCCTAAAAAATTTTCTTTTATCTTCTACAACATGCCAATCAATCAAAACATCCCCAAAGGTTTCGTAAACCTAAGCTCTGATACCAATAAATGTAACCCCCTTAACCCGGTCTAGACATCACTCGACTCGAATGAGCTACACGGGGAATACCGAGGCTAATCTAGAGACTCACCCCGATAAACAACCCTAAAAAATTTTCTTTTATCTTATCTAAATACTTTAATTAGATCCTACATGTTCATGAAAAGATTGAGTTCATTTACAATGGAAAAAGATATGATACGAGTCCTAATTTGGTCAAAAAAGTTTTAAGGACCTAATTGTAATTTTCTAAAATTTTATACCCTAATTCTGAAATTAAAATTACTAATATATAGTTAAGTATATTTCATGCTTACATGTAAATTTACAGCTTAAAATAATATCTACAAGTCACCTAATTGCTTACTAGATGTGTAGTGACTAAAACATAAAGATTTCAAACTATACTTCAGCCTATAATGACTTTAACAGTCAGGGGTATCGATACCCCTAGGTCTTGTTCCGATACCTGTATTCACAAAAAAGAATGATATCGAAATGTCGGCCTAGCGTATCGATACTCATTCGATAACTCGAATGATGTCCCGCGCGACAAGCCCGTATTTCGATACAACTATGACCCGTACTGATACCATTTGATTCTATAAAGATCTGTATAAATACTTAAATCAAGTGTATCGAAACACCAGTTTATGTTCATCATACCGTTTCAAAAGCAGTTGATGTGGTTTCGATAACCAAACTAATTTTTCTTGAAAAACCATCATATTTTTGCCTAGGTATCGATACACTATGAACAAGTATCGAAACCCTCTGCTCAGAAAGTACAAATGACACAAGTTTCATTCCTTAGACGAAAAACAGAGTCTCTTTAGATGCATATAAGATCCTATGGCATAAACCATACTTCAAACATTATCTCTAGATGCATAGTCACCCAATTCTATACACAAAACACATGATTCATAAACATATTTCAATAATAACGAGCATGGTATATCATACTTTAAAATTAACATATAATAAATGTCAAAATACCTCATTAACATAAAAGTATATCACTTATAGTATTCAAGCCAAAATAACCAAAAACACATAGGTTCACTAAGTTATATTTTAAGCAATAACAACATTGATAAACATCAAATATGTATAAGCATACGACTACAATAAGTCTCATCATTATAAAAATATTCTTAATCATGGTAACCCATCCCCATTACTTTCCCACTACTATAAATGTTACATAATGACATACTTGAGCTCATACTTGGCGATTACATGGAATCCTTGCTTGCCCTTGCTGCCTCAACATCTTTATCCTGCATTGTAAGGTAAAAGAGAAGGTTAAGCATAAAGCTTAGTGAGGTAAATAAACACATTTGAAACTAATTTGAAAACACCTTGCAATGTAGCCCATAATAAACCGATTTCATCAATTTAAAATACATGTCATGCTCTTTATAAAAGAAAACATTCATGGCTAACAACGCCACTTTTAAAAAACTCAGTAAGTGTCATCAAATTATGACTTACAATGTTATCATTAAAATCTTGTAAAAATACCTCTTTGAAATTATAGGCTTTATAAGTAAAAACATAAGTCTTACATGCTACTTGTAACACCCTCAACATAGTGTCATATTGAGCCTCCGGCCCAAAACTTATATTTCAAAATTTCATTTCAAAAGTCCAATAATGATAAGTCCAAATCCATTTCATCATAAAATTGTAAAATTCAATCTAATTTAAAACATAAAATCCAAGTAATTCAAGGTAGATGGAGCTCCAAAATATTACAAACTATTTTAAGCATTTGACTCAAAAAATTAAAACAAAGTTACAATTATACATATAAGGTCCTAAGTACATAGCCCACTATGCCTAATAATAATACTCTAACAATAGATGTCGATGTTGAACCCACTGATGAGTGCCTAAAAGACAATTATTTACTATCCTTCTCATGATACTTTACGCATCTATTATACACCAACTTGAACTGAAATATGAACTCATTGCGCAAATATTGGATATTTCATTATCATTACTTACAAAGTCAATATTTATAGAGAATGCAGATATTATTACATATTCTGTACATGCAGGAATATCCAGGGCTGAAGCGGTAGTGAAACAATGTTGAGGCCGAGGAAAAAGACAAGGCCGGGGAGGAATCTAGAGTGGCAGCACCAACATTGGAGGCGCAATGAAAGATAAAACTAAAGAGAATATTCTAGAAGATGCAGCGCACCACTTGGACCAGGCTAGCGCACTAAAAGCCCAAGTCAAAGACCAAGCGGGAAAACCCTTCTAGAAGGCGGCAAACTTGGAAATATTAGATCCCTTGAAGAAGACTTGTTCCTTACTCCAAGTTGAAGTCTTTTTAAGAAAGGTTTGCCCTAGATTAAAACTATATATACTCTAGCCGACCACATTATTGAGGGAGACGATTTTTAGAGAAACCCTTCTCCCTAAGAATTGTACCTAACGATATTATGTTCTAAATTTCTTAGGGATAAGTGAACGTTGTAGATATTAGTGAGAGGAGATTGATTCTTGTTTCTTTGTTCTAATGCAATAATAATATCAAAGTTTGCTTATCCTATTGCCATTCCTTGTTCTTGCATTCAAGCTCGAGAGAGACGTTTGTAAGTAATATATTTATCTAGCATCGAGAGGTGTAGATTTACGAAAGGGATAAGTACGGTATTGTAGACACTAACTCGGCCTAGAGATAGGTTAAATGTTTCAGCAGCTAAAAGAAGTGTTGGATTGGTTGATGGTTATCGTTGATTTACACCGAGAGGTATCGTCAAGGACTAGTCATCAATAGCACTCTGACTTAGAGATAAGCGGAGTCAACTACGGACACTTTGTTGAACTTTGATGCCTCTGCCCAAGAGCAAGAGATTGTCGCGGCAGAGAACACCAATGCTGCCAAGGCTGTATCTACAGTACTATCGAAGCAGTGTTGTGTAATTGCATTGGACAAGAAGAAGATCAATTGAATCCACTAATTGACGCAGCTGGATCCTACCCACTTTCTCTATATTATTCTCAACCTTTTGTTTTATATTATGTTATTTAATTATTTAGTTAGTTAAACAAATCCACTTATATATGTTTTTACTTTATTTTCAGGAGCAAGAGAACAAGGGGAGACATATTAAGTACATCAATCCTTGTGGAGATGATACGCGATATACTTATCACTTTATTACTTGACAACGTATACACTTGCTCTCAATTGCGCTTTTATTACACGCATCAAGTTTTTGGCGTCGTTGCCGGGGATTGGCAACTAAATTTTGTTTTTCTTTATTTTCTTTCTCTTTAACCATTCTTTATCTAAATTTAATTATTTATTTTATTTTTATTAAATTCGATTTATTTGGTATATGACCAGGGCAAACCCGAGTGGTCCATTGTACGAATTGGATCCTGAAATTGAATGCACAAGACACCATCTGAGACGCAACCTGTTCCAAGTCATGGATGATCCACCAAGAGGACAAATTCCACCTGTTGATCATAATGTACTGCCACCAGCAATGCCGCCGCAGCCACTACCACAACCATTACCGAGGCAGCCCACTGTTAGAGACTATCTGGTGGATGATCTAAACGGACTCAACCCTGGCGTAGTCACCCCAGAAATCGAAGAAACTCACTTTAAGCTCAAACCAGTGATGTTCAACATGTTGAACATGATTGGACAGTTTAGTGGGTCTGCTACTGACGATGCAAGGCAACATCTTAAATCTTTCATGGAAGTGTGCAACTCTTTCAAGATTCAAGGAGTCCATGAAGATATTCTACTATTAAAATTGTTCCCCTATTCACTGAGGATAGGGGGAAAACCTAGTTGAATGGTATCCCAGCAGGATCCATAGGTTCTTGGGAGGAACTCTGTCGAGAATTCATTACGAGGTTTAACCCGACAAATTTCTATGATCGCATCCGTAATGAAATCACATCATTCTGGCAAGATGAGGATGAACCGATGTATGAGGCATGGGAACGCTACAGAGAATTGTTAAACAAATACCCACTACATGGTTTTCCCTTGTGGATGCAAGTCTCCATGTTTTATAATGCTACCAATGCCTCCACAAGAATGATGCTAGACGCTTCCGCGAATGGGAAACTTTTGGATAGAGCACCCCCGGAGGCCATTGAAATTCTGAACAAACTCGCAAGAAACGATTTCTAATTTCCCACATCAAACCGAGGAGGAATGAGATGTCATGCCACCGACCATAAATTAGATACACCTAGTTCGGTGGCAGCACAATTGGCTTCTCTGACCAAGATGGTTTAGAATATGCAAGCCTAGAGAAACATACATGAGGTTAAGGCAGTTAACTCATCGGATTACATGCAAGATGAGGAAACCAACCTATATGTTGGAAACTATAACAGAAATAATCAAATGATGTCCAACAATTACAAACCATCCTGGAAAAGGCATCCAAACTTTTCATGGAGTAACCCTAACAATGCCTTAAATCCAATTAATCGAGCCCCTAGATTCCAGCACCAAAGCCAAAACCTGCCGCAGCAGCACACTCAGCAGTCCATGCCACAGCAGCAGGTACAACAACAACAGTCTTTGAATACATTGGCAGATTCTTTCACGACTTTTATGACAAAGACTGATGCTTACATGATTGAGAATAGTCGCTTCATGAAGCGTACTGATGACTTCATGAACTGAACTGAGATGAGACTGTAGAACCAAGAGGCTGCAATTAAATCCTTAAAAACCCAAGTTGGTCAATTTGCCCAACGACAAAACACTCGACCATCAGGGGGTTTACCTAGCAATACTGAAGTTGCTAAGGTGTTAGGCCACGAGCAATGCAAGGTAATTACAACAAGAAGTGTCCTACAATTAAAAGATAAAGAAAAGACCTCAACCGATAGAGTCCAACTAGAAAAGCAACATCATGAGGACTCGGAAGCTGAGCAGGACCCTGTCGAAAAAACTGCCACGACAGAAGAACTAACAGTACCAAAAACACTTGCCGAGGCAGCTATAGATAAGTTCACCCCAGGTATTAAACTAAATATTTAAGGAAACCTGGAGGACATAACACCATCACCTCCTTTCTCGCAGAGGTTAAAAAAGTACAAACAAGATCACCAATTTCAGAAATTCCTAGACATCTTAAAGCATGTCCATATCAATTTACCACTAGTTGAGGCTATTGAACAAATGCCCAACTATGCCAAGTTCTTAAAGGACATAGTATCCAAACGATGAAGGCTAGTGGAATTTAAAACGGTGGAGCCACTGAAGGTTGCATGGCCATGTTGCATAATCGCATGCCGCCCAAGCTAAAGGATCCTGGATTCTTCACAATCCCCTGTGCGATTGAGGATGGTTATAAAGGAAAGGCCCTATGCGACTTGGGAGCAAGCATCAACCTTATGCCCAAATCAGTTTTTCAAAAACTTGGAATATGACCGGCAAAATCAACAACAATACTGCTCCAACTTATGGATCGGTCCTATGTGCACCCCGAAGGCAAAATTGAGGATATTCTAGTAAAGGTTGACAAGTTTATATTTCCTGTCGACTTTCTTGTCCTTGATTGTGAGGCCGACGATAATGCATCGATCATATTGGGTCGACCTTTCCTTGCTACTGGACACACCATCATCGATGTGGAAAATGGCGAGCTCACAATACGGATAAACGATCAACAAGTCAAGTTGAACGCCTTCCACAATCTTACAAATTCAGAAGCTCTAGCAAAATGTAAGGCTCTCCATACACCAAATCAGGGTACTGAAACATCCTGCCTGGGCAGCACGCTCGGTAGCCTATTCGGTAAACGAATAAAACCCAAAGAAGAAGTCGAATGCTCTGAAGGGACTGGCCAACTCATGAAGAAAGATACGGGCCAAAAAGAGATAATGAAAGTGGGAGATGCATTCACAAGTAACATAATCTATTCCCTTCAATTTTAGTTACTATATTAGGATTAATTCATATATTGTTATTTTCAATATTTTATGTTATTATGTTTTATTTTCAGTAATTTTATGTTTTTTTAAAAGCAACGAATGCAGAAAAATTATGCCACAGCAGGAAGTCTGCTGTCGTGGCAGTGTACTGTGTTAGAGCCCCATAATTCCTAATGGGCAGAAATAGTGTAACGGCTCTTTGCCGAGAAATCCGCCGCGGCAGTAACTGTGCAACAAGGCAGTAAATGCCTAACGGCTACTTTTTAACAGTCATATTTTTACAGCCTATATAAGCAGACTCATTGCTGTGTATTATTTACTCTTGCATTCTTGCTACTTTTGCTTTCTTGAATACTCTTGCTCTCACTATCTTTCCGATCTCTTGAAATTTTTCAGAACTCTCTATTACTCCAGAATTTCTCAAACCATTCTCCACGAACAATCAATGGCTTCTTACACAAGATTCGCCCCTTCCACTATTGTTGACCGATTCAACCGCTCGTTCGTTGCTCATCAATTATGGGAAGAGCAAGGATTTCAACAGACCAATGAGATGTACTTCGACATTGAATCATACTTGTTCAACAAGATTCAGTATCAAGATTGGGAGGCATTCTGCCTACAGCCTCCACTGGCGAACGCCACAATTGTGAGAGAATTTTACGCACATGGGCCGAGCAAGGACAACCTCTTTATCCACTGTCGAGGCAAGCCTGTGCAACTTGATGCCAAAGTCATCAATGAATTTTATGCACATGGACCAAATTCGTAGACGGCATCACCACTCAAGACTATGAAGAGATTAAAGATGAGCTTTGTTATAGCAACACCTCATGGAAAACCGGTGCCCATAAGGATTCAATAACAAGGCAGAGTCTAATACCCGAGGCCAAGATATGGTGTACCTTTGTCAAAAGACGACTTATCCCAACCTCCCATAATAGCACAGTGGATCGCAAAAGACTGGTGCTGATCCAGTCTATCATCAAGAAAAGAAGCATCAACATTAGAGAGATCATTCTTCACGAAATTCATGAATGTGGTAAGAAGGAACGTGGACCGCTTTATTTCCCATATTTAATCTCTGCCTTGTGCATTAATGTAGGAATTTCGATCGAAGACACGGATGAATATACGCCAACTCGGCAGGGATGGAAAAGAGATTTCTGCCACCGAGTTATGCAGATCACGCATGCAGAACCTGTCCAGGCAACGCCGCAACAGTTTACTGCCGACTTCACTGTCGGAGGGCAGTATTCAACAGAAGCGCCAGCCTCTGCCGAGCCAACTACCGCAGCAGACCCATACCAAAAAATTCTGCAAATGATGGCAGCCATGGACCTTCGCCAACAACACTACATGGAGTACCAACGCGAATTCAACACATCTCTAGCCAACATAATGATGCAAAGCTTCCCACATCAAGGGGCACAATTTCCCGAATTCCTAGACAACATATTCGTTATTGCCTCCCCTTACATTGAGACAACACCTGCCACAGGGCCGCAACCATTTTTCCAGCCACGGCCGCATCAACAGTTTCATGCTGCCGGAGCTTCTAGGCCAACAAGGTCTGTTGGAGTATCATCTACCAGCCAAAGGCCATCCAAGAGGCGAGCCGTCTTTAACTCTCCCCAAAGGGAACCAATCCCTATGCCCAGTCTCAGCAAAGATACGCTGTCTCGCAAGATTGATGAATACCACAGTTCGTCTCATGAATCAAAAATACCCAATGCCACGATAGGGGGCGAAACGGAAATCATGGACAAAAAATATGGACGAGGTGGAAGAAGGGGATGAAGTTACGGTACCAACGCACTACACACTGCCCAGTAGAGTTCAGCCGTATCGGCAGGCCAAACAACAACAATCACCAGCGCAAGGATCTAGGGAAAAGGCATCAACAACAAGGCCTAGGAGAATGCTCCGTACAAGCAGCTCCTCGGAATCGTTATAAATAATTTCATCTACTGCTTTTGTCTATTTCCATATTTTAATTGTTGTTTGCCTTATATTTTGAGCATTAAGGACAATGCTCGGTTTGAGTTTAGGGGAGATTGTAGGTGTAGAAGCACTGCCGAGGCTACCCATTGCCATGGCATTAACATAAAAAGGGAGTAATTTTTTTTCTGAAATTTTTACAATATTCTCTTTTCTTGAATTACTGTTTGTAATCTTGCACTGCCCTACATCAGCTTTGCTTTAGTTTACTCCTTTAAGGCTATAGAATCTTTCTCCTTACCATGGCCAAGTTCTGTTTGAAGGGATAACCATAGGATACTCATGGAATAAAACTTAGAAGCTTGCTTTAGGGTTAGAAAGAAAATACACACTTTTTGGACTTGTTTGATTTAAGAATTCTTTTAATAAACTTAGGTGGTAAAGACTTAGAACCTTTTGGAAAAATAGCTAGAGGTTCCTATCATTAGCTCTAGTTTTGCTCTCCTTCGTGCTAGAGGTGCCCGAAACTGGCTCTAGTATGCTAAATAGGTGGTTAATAAGAAAAAAATTAGAAAAAAAAGAAAATAGAAAACGCATATCTTGAGGTGTCCGAAATTGGCTCAAGACTTGTTGTTTTTGTAACATCCCGATTTTAGGGTTAGTAGTTTGGGCTTTAGTTAGGAGAATTCGATTTCGGTCAAATCGGGTTCTCCGGTTCGTTATTCCGGGGAAATATAAAAGGAGAATATTTTTAATTAGAAAAGTAATAATTTTGGAATGTGGTTTAAAAATATTAAAGAGATGTTCCAAAATTAAAAGAAAGTAATTTGGACTTTATATTGATTTTTAATTATGCTTAATTATGCATAAGTGACCAATTTGTAATTTTTGGAAAATTGGAGAACTTAATTTGTGATTTTTGAAAAAATGTTATTTTAGTGACTAAATTGAAAAGCAAGCTAAACTTAGAATCTTTAGAGGGCTATAAACCCATTTTTAATTTTTAATAATGATTTATTCACCAAAATGCTTTTTAATTACTTTAATTAAAGATGATAAATCATTTTTCTCTCAAAATTACTTTTTTCTCTCATCTTTTTCTCTCATTTTTTCTCCATTTTCCTTCATCTTTTCTCTTCAATTCCTTGCTGATTTTTGCATCTTTTTCCACAAAGATTACATCATTTTAATCATCTTTCCATCCTTTACAAAACCTAACCATCAATTTTATCAAATCAACATCAAATTGCAAGGAATCAAGAAGGGGAAATTGCATCTTTTTGGTGAATAGATCTTAAAGGTAATTTTCTAGATTTTTAATTCTTTTCTAAGGTTCTTTATTGAAATCCCCAAGTATTAGCTTGCTAATCTTTGAATAAAAACTTAATTCTATGTTTTCAATGTTAGATCTAGCGATTTTGTGAATATTTTTGTAAAATCTTTTTGGATCTCATTCAATGCTAAAATTAGATGGATTCAATTATTTTTTTATTTTAATTAAATGATTAATTGAGTCTTCATTTGATAGCACATTAATTTAATACTGGAATAATGCAATCGGTATTGTTTTAAGGTGTTTTTCGGTCGTTTTAGGGGCTGTTTTAGGTGCTTTAATGTTGCTGGATATATAAGGATGGTTTGGATGTGTTTTTGGTTCATAATTAAAGTGGATTAGATGTTAGATTCATTAGGTTTTGGGCTGATGTTGTTCGGATGCGTTTCGGCTGAATTTACGGTCTTTTCGGCTAAGTTTTCGGTAGTTTTATGGTGATCAGATATGGCTGTTTGTTTGAGCATGTTATGATGTGAGAATGCTCTGTTTTTAATGTTGTAGAAGTGGTACAAGAAGGTGCTTGAGTGCTGGTGAATCGCGTTTGGTACGGTTCTGTTTTGGGGATTATGGAAGAGTGTGAAAACCTTTCATAGTTCAAGAGTAAGTAAAGTAAATGTTTTTGATATATTAACATGAGCTTCGGCTACATTCGGTAAAGACGTTGATGTTGGTAATGCAATGAGATTTTTGGAAATGCATAAACATTATTTTGAATTGGTGTATGCATGAGATAATTGCTGAAAATGCATGGTTTAAAAAGGCATACATGGTTAAGAAAAACATGAAAAAATGAATTTGGAATATATGTGATTATTTGCCTTCAAATTAAAGGTGCCATTGGACATGACTTTCGGTTCATTTGTTGAGCATATTATGGATGCATTATGAGCTGAAAATGAATTGGAATATTATGTAGTTATTTACCTTGAAATTGATGGTGTCATTGGGTATGAAATTTGGTTCATTTGTGAACATATTATGCATGCATTATGAGCAGCAAATTATCATGCACATTTGATTATGATATTAGCTTAGTGACACTAACTTTAGATTCGAATACGAATGAAATGTCATTAGGATTGTCTTAAGTGTACTATAAACATTATTGAGAATAAAGAATATTGCCTACACGTAACAAGGGTGACTTTGTGTCCAATCGTGCGTGGTAGAGTCGCCTACACGTAACAAGGGTGACTATATGTCCAATCGTGCATGGTAGTGCTATAATGGTGACTTCGTGTCATGTCCTGGTGACTTAGTGTCATGTCAATGGTGACTTGGTGCCATGTCAATGGTGACTTTGTTTCATGACGAGAGTAATGGTCTCTAGCAATGGATCCGTGTATTCGGTGAACTTAAGGTTCACATTAAGTGATCACTAGAAAGCCAATATGCATACATGGATTAAAAGAGAACATTATGCATCATTCATGAAATGTTTTGATAATGTTGAACATACTCAAGAAAGTGATTTGATATTATAGACATGAATGTGGAATGTTAAGCATGCATGTTTTTAATGATGCATTGCAAATTATGGTTTCATCATGGTTTTAAATAGATGCATTGATGATTTTGTGTAGAGCTTCCTCACTAAGCATGTTTGCTTAAGCTCTCTTTTTATCCTTGTAGAAAAATAAAGACACTTGGGGCTTCGTTCGAGGCAAGGAAACCAAGGGGAAGGATCACTTTAAATTTGGTATGTTTTTGGCAAATAAATTGGGGCATGGCAATGTGTAACACAACCTATGTGAGGAGTGTGTACTTAGACTTTGGTTTATGTTGTAATAAGATCTTTGTTGCTTGATTGTTAATTGTTGGACTATGGAATTGTTTGGATTGTTGAAGCATGTACTTGCATGATTGTTGTGTTTTAATCATCTTCTAGGAAGCATGCCTATAGTTTGATTGATTTCCATGACGTTGTAAATCATGTGTTACAAGTTGTTAATTATGCTTAGGAATTATACATATAGTTGGAAGTGATTAATGGTTGTGTATTGAATTGTTAGTGTTCACTTAGTGTGACGAAACTTTAGATTCCAGACCCAAATTTTTGAAACCTCTGGGAAGGTTCCGAAACCATTGTTAAATAGTTTCGAAACCTTCAGGAAGTTTCGAAACCTTGCGGGCAGTTTCAATTCTGGAAAGCTACTGTACGCGAAAAGTTTCGAAACTTTCCAGGAAAGTTTGTTTTCTAAGATATCTTCGGTCTAGGTACTATCAGTGGAGAGTTAGGGATCATGATGTTCTTAAGATTGTTTTTCAAACTTGGTATGTCCATTATGAGTTTTTGGTTATACTCTTTGGTTTGACGAATGCACCTGTTGCTTTCATGGATATGATGAACTGGGTTTTCCATGAGTTTTTGGATCATTTTGTGGTAGTCTTTATTGATGATATTCTTGTGTACTCTTGTATCAAGGAAGATCATGATAGGCATTTACGGGTTGTTTTGCAGACTTTGTTGGATAATCAGTTATATGCTAAGTTGAACAAGTGTGAGTTTTAGATCAAGGAGACTGTTTCTTGGACATGTGGTTTCGGCTGAGGGTATTAAAGTTGATCCGAAAAGGGTTGAGGTTGTTGGAAGTTGAAATTCACCTAGTTCTATAATGGAGGTTCGTAGTTTCCTAGGTTTGGCAGGATACTACAGAAGGTTCATGTAGTTTTTTTAGGATAGCAGCATCGTTAACCAAGTTATTGCAGTAAGATGTTAAGTTTGAGTGGACTGAAAAAGAGACAAGAGGCTTTTGAGAAGCTTAAGGAGGTTTACGGTTTATAGTGATGCTTCTTATGTTGGTATTGGTTGTGTTTTGATGCAAGAGGGGAGGGTGGTAGCTTATGCATCTCATCAGTTGAAGGTACATGAGAAGAACTACCCGACACATGATATTGAGTTAGCTGCAGTTGTGTGGTTTATACGGATGACAAGAGTTTAAGGTACTTGAGGTCCTAGAAGAATCTTAATCTTTGGCAACATCGATGGCTTAATTTGCTTAAGTATTATGATCTGACGATCGAGTATCACCCAGGGAAGGCTAACGTTGTGGCTGATGTTTTGATCAGAAAGGTGGTCGTAGAATTATGGGCTATGTTTACTAGGTTGAGTTTGTTAGAGAATGATAGTTTGATAACCGAGTTGCAAGTAAAACCCTCTCTGATTGAGTCGATCAAGGAAAAGCAATTGTTAGATGATGCTCTGGTATCTCATGTTCAAGATATAGCTAAGGGTGTGCCATCTAAGTATAGTTTTCGGGGAGATGGTGTTTTGTGATTTAGAGATCGTTTGGTTGTGCCAAACGATGCTGAGTTGAGACGTACTATCCTTGTGGAGGCGCATAATAGTCCTTTTGGTATGCATCCAAGGAGTACTAAGATGTACTATGATCTGAGAGGTGAGTTTTTCTCGGTTATTTTAAAAAAGGACGTGGTTGAGTTTGGAATTTTGTTTTAAAACCTTTGTTTTTGACCTTATCATGATATTGAGTTATTTAAATTGTTATAACATTTTGAAGTATGTGATGCCATGGATATTGCTGTTGACTTATGTTTATGTATTATGTGCTTTGCCTTGGAATTAGGTGACTATGCATCTAGAGTTGATGTTCGAAGTGTGATTTATGCCTATAGGGTCGTATATGCATCTAGAGAACATTGGATTTTCGGTAAGGCATGTAACAAGTGTATTCTGCACTTTTCTGGGTAGAGGTTCCTATACCTATTCATAAGGTATCAATACTTGGGAAAAAACATGAAGGTTTTCTGGAAAACTAAGCCTGAGTATCGAAACCACATGAATTGGTTTCGAAACAAGTTGTTGAACATAAACAGGTGTTTCGATACTCTTAGACCTATTATCGATACCAGTCTTTAGAGATCCAAATAGGTATCGATACAGGATCAAGAAAGTATCGAAACATGGGCTTGTCATGCAGGTAATTGGGTAAGACATCGAATTTGTATCGAAACACTTAGGTATCGTTTTGGTACCATATTTGTCGTTTCATGGGTATCGATACTGGTAGAGATTGTTTCGAAACCCTTGGTAGTTAAAATCTTTATAGGCTGATTGAAAGTATAAATATTTACGTTTTAATCACTAAACATCTAGTAATCCATTAAGAAACTTGTAGACCTCGTTTTAAGCTGAAATTTGATAAGCAATCATGTAATGAACTTAATTTAATATTGATAACTTTAATTACACAATTAGAGTACAAATATCAGGTAAATTTCAATTAGGTCCCTAAAACTTATTCGAGTTAGGACTAGTTTCACATCTTTTTCCACTGCAAATGAACTTAGTCCTTGCATGAACATGTAGGATCTAATTGAAGCATTTATATAAGATAAAAGAAAAAATTTAGGATCATTTATCGGGCGTGTCTCCGAATTAGTCTCAATATTCCCCGTGCAACTCGTTTGAGTCGGGTGATGTCTAGACCGGGTTGAGGGGGTTACAGATCACCTTAAGCTACCAAGCACACCACAAAAATAAATAAACATGCTATTAAGCTTAAAATATGATATGCATGATGATTAAAGTTTGGAAGGGTACCAACCTTAGCGAAGAATACAACAAACTCGAGCTCTAACAAAACCTCAAGATTTCTCCTTCCCAAAGCTTGAAGATAGCTCTTCCTGTTGTTTCTGTACAAAAGGGAAGATGAGCAGTGAATTAGACACTAAGGAGAGAATTCTTAGAGTCTAAAACACTAGAAAAACTAAGATTAACACCCTCAAAAACTCATTATCGAACTCAACCTTAAACCCCTCCTAAACCTTCATCTTCCACCAAATTAAAACTTCTTTACCTTGTTTTGTAGATCCTTGATAGCCCTACAACTCTTCCTCTAACACTAAAACGAGATTCCTAAACAATAAATCCAAGATTCAACCTTTATCTATCCTTTCTTGAAACAAAAGGGAGATGGGGATGAGAAGAAAAAAGGAGAAGGAGACGATATCATCTCTATAGGAGAAAATAAAACCCCCAACCCCTCTCATTCAATCCATTTAGACATTTACCAAAATGTCACCCAAACCAACTCTTACGGCCCAAACTAAGCAAACCCAACAAGCCTAAGGCTCAACAAGGCCCAAACTACTCATAATCGAAATCCAAAATCTCGGGTTAATCCAACACTCGAATACGAATCCGGGTTGTGACACTACTCACATAGCAATGCTTACACATGCATCTCAATGCACAAGTCTCAATTCTTACACGCTAACAACATAGCAATGCTCAAATCACATGCATACCAATGCACAAAACCGTATTAAAATACATGCATAATCTCATATACAAACAAGTAATTACCATGACACTTACCTTTGAAAAATAAAAGCATATATTGGTGATAGTGATCCGATTTGTACTACTCCAAATCGTTAAAATAACCGGGCAACCGCATGTTAGTACTACTCACAAAGCATGCGTATGTTGATACTACTCTCAACATTATAACTCTCACCGTGGTGTATGGTGACAATACTACTCCTATCAACCCGGATGTGATAGTACTACTTCCATTACACAACATTAGACTAAAAGCCAGAATGCAACGCACAAAGAATTTTCACACGTATGGATTTTGAATGTTTATAGTTCACTCTATACCCTATTGATCGATCAACTTATCACATAAATTTCATCACTTAACTAGTCAATATATTATGAAAAATCAATGCTCAAAAATTAATTCAAAACAGAATTCAAATCCCATGTATCCCACTTTTTACGCATCACTTGCAAAAACTGATAAAACCACTTTTAACTTATTTTTCAAAAACAAAACCGTAGGAATATCGGATGCATATAAAATCTATTTAAAAATAGTCTCATGAGAATTTATATACATGCATAATAACATATGCAAAATACAATAAGAGCATGACAAATAACATAGTAAAAACATGACAAATAACATTGTAATATGGAAACTTTTAAGAAAGCAATACTTTAAATTTACTTCGGAGTGTATGGAGGTTTCTCACACCTTCCTCACACCCCAAACTTTTGAAAACTCAAGTAAAACACTATCGAAATAGCCCACTCTCATAATCCACTCACCAATAACCGTTTCTTGTCCGATAAGTCACTTAAACTTTACTCGATCACTTCAAATTTGATCCTATACTTCTTAATCTATTTAAAGCATCAAAATAAAAGGATTTAATTGTGACACCCTTGCTCCGGGTTAGGAGACGGGGGCATCGATCGAGCTTACAAATTCGAACTAAACCAAACTTTGTATTCAAATCTAAAACAATTTATTCATTTGTATGAAATTACGAGTGGATTCCTTTGTCAATTATCGGGCCAATTTTAAACTTTTTTCAATCCTTACACATCTATCAATGTACAAATTTCAAATTCGATTTATTTATCAATTCTGGTCATAATCGTGCTCGTACTGAAGCTTGTAACTATATTTTTAATTGTTTAACAATCTTTATTATGATCTTATTAATCAAACCAATTCAAATCTCAAGTTGAACTAAAAGTGATTGGGGTATTGACACCCCCATATAGAGGTATTAGAATAGGGGTATCGAACCCTAATTCGATGCTGGTCAACTATGTTGATTCGCTGACTCGTTGACTTAAGATTGAGTAGCCTGGTTCGATACCGGTATCGAACCATGGAGTACACTACCAGGCTTAGTATCGAACCAAGCATCGATCCCATTTCGCTACTGGAAGGCCTGGCACCGAACCAAGTTTCGGATCAAAGGGGCCTTTGAATAGGGGGTATTGATACTCGTGGGATCTATATCGATACCTCTACTCAAAACGACAGGTTTGTAACTTCTAAGGCACCTAGACACTAACCAAAAGACCGTCTATTTGGTCTCAAGCCATCCCTAAACCTTAGAGGACCATTCCAACATGTATAGGCACCAAGTAACATCTTCCAATTCTAATGCCTCATACCAAATGACCATTCAAGCTAATGATGTGCTATTCAACATACCAACTAACCTTTATGACCTATACTTTTTCTATTGCATCATCATACCCTTAATGTGGTCTGAGAATTCATAGATTACCTTACTTAGTTCTATTTTTCTCATGCCATTATAGGCACTAACATGCCACATGCAAATTACAAAAGCTCACATATACAAAGTATAAGCCTATCTCAAGGATGTGAGGCTAGCCTAACAAGTTCATCATGCCTTATGGCTTACATACTGAATGCTCAAATGATCTCATATACAGATCATAATCCAAATATCAAATGCATAGGTTATTCTAAACATGAATACTATGACACCAAACACTAGTAGTTAACAAAATAACAAAATACCATACTTTGCTTGCTTAGTGTCCTTGCTCCCGATCGAACTCAATCTAACTTCTCGGCTCGAAAATCTGTTGTTTTAGGAAGAAGGAAACAAAAAGTGGTAAGTACTTACAAAGTATTTAGTGAGGTAGCCCTAAGTCTAACCATTTAGACATTAATCAAAATAAAATAACACGCTTCAGGTAAGAAATCAATCAATTTCACATAACAATTCAAACACCGTATAACATGCTCATCATATATCTTATTTATCGTGCTTGTCGTATTTCATATGTACTATGCTTGTCATGTGTCATATTCATCATGCCAATAGCATGCAAACTAAATTCAAAACTATCTGTGATGAGTGCCTAAAAGGCAGTTATTTACTACCCTTCTCATGGTACTTTATGCATCTATTATACACCAACTTGAACCGAATTATGAACTCTTTGTGTCAATAGCATGCAAACTAAATTCAAAACTTCTCGGCTCGAAAACCTGTTGTATTTACTGTCACGGCGGGAATCTCGATAGACTAGCCATTACGTTGTTTTCCCCGTTGAGACTGCTGCGGCTCTGACATTTTTTCTGCCCCGGTAGTACTTCCTTGCTGTGAACATTTCTCCTTGATTCTTGCTTATTATCCTAAAAATAAACATAAACAAGAAAAAAATTAAAGCAAAATATAATTAAAAAATTAACTTTAAACAAAACTAATCTTAATATAATAATAAAAAGAAAGAGAAGAGATTATGTCACTGGTGGAGTGCATGCATATGCATCTCCCAAGGTGATTATCTCTTGTTGGCCATTGGCTTCATGTCCATCCCTTTTTGTTTTAATCTCCACTGCACCCTGTATGTCTGGATAGTGTGATTTCTTGTTGGTTTCCTCCACTTCTAGCTTAATTTTCCTGCCAAAAATTCTGCCATAACAAATATTTAATTTTCTTTCGAGCGTGCTGCCAAGGTAGTGGCTGTTGAAACAGGATATCTTTATGCCTGCATTTTTTGTATGGAGGACTTTGCACTCTTCTGCATCATCATATCTTTTTAAATTGTGGAAAGCATTGAGTTTGACTTGTTGGTCATTAATCCTCATTGCCAACTCTCCTTTTTCCACATCTATGAGTGTGCGTCCAGTAGAAAGGAAAGGTCTCCCAAGGATGATCGGTGCATTACCATCTACTTCACAATCAAGGACAAAAAAGTCAACGGGAAAAATAAATTTATCCACTCTTACTAGTATGTCCTCGATTTTTCCTTCGGGTTGCACATATGATCGATCCACAGGTTGGAGTATCACAGTTGTGGGTTTTGCGCTTCCTATTCCAAGCTTTTGGAAGACAGATTTGGGCATTAGTTTGATACTTGCTCCAAGGTCGCATAGGGCCTTACCTTCGTAGTGGTTACCTATTGCACAAGGTATTGTAAAGCATCCAAGATCCTTCAATTTTGGTGGTATACGATTGTGCAACATTGCCATGCATCCTTCAGTAGCAGTCACTGTTTCAAACTCACCTAGTCTTTTTCTCTTAAACACAATATCTTTTAAAAATTTAGCATAATTAAGCATTTGTTCAGTTGCCTCTACAAATGGTAAGTTGATGTGGACTTGCTTTAAAATATCAAAAAATTTCTTAAAATGATGGTCCTGTTTTTGCTTTTACAACATTTGTGGGAAAGGTAGTGGTGGTCTCATCTCTTCCATGGTTTCTTTAGTTTGGAATTTAATACCTAGTACCACTGTGTCTGTCGTTGTCTCGGCAGTTCGTTCAGGTACTGCCGAGTGCTCTGTTGGGGCAGTGTTTTCTACTGGGACATGATCAGTTTGTTCAACATCTAAGTCTTCTTTTTTTGGTTTTGTTTATAGGACTTTTTTCTGCTGGGTTTCCTACTTTTTCCTTTAGTTGTAGACCACACCTAGTAGTGATTGCTTTGCACTGTTCATGGCCCATTACCTTAGCAACTTCAGTATTGCTAGGTAATCCTCTTTGTGGTCTAGTGTTTATGTTCTGGGCAAACTTCCCAACCTGAGTTTCCAGTGCCTTCATGGCTGCATCTTGGTTCTGTAACCTCATCTCAGTTCTATTTATAAATGCATCTATTCTTTTGATGAAATTACTATTCTCTGCCATGTATGATTCAGTTTTCATCATGAATGCTTTTAGAGAATTTTCTAGAGAACTTATAGCCTGCTGCTGATGCATCTGCTACTACGGTATAAGCTGTTGGACCTGTTGTTGCGATAGATGTTGTATTTACTGCTGGAATCTTGGGGGTTGAGTAGTTTGATTCAAGGCATTGTTTGGATTGTTCCATGAAAAGTTTGGATGCCTCTTCCATGAGAAGTTGTATGTGTTAGACATCATTTTGTTTCTATTGTAGTTTCCAACATATATGCTAGACTCTTGATTCTGCATACACTCAGAAGAATTGTGGTTACCTCCACATAAATTGCAAAAAGAATCAATGTCCTTAACCTCATGGGTATTTTGATGTAGTTGTATATTTTGCACCATCTTGGTAAGAGAGGCCAATTGTGCTGCCACTAAATTTGACGTTTCTAATTCATTCACTGTGGCTTGGCGTCTTACTCCTCCTCGCCTAGATGTAGGGAATTGAAAATCGTTCTTTGTGAGCTTGTTCAGGATTTCAATAGCTTCCTCAGGTGCTTCATCCAGGAGTGTTCCATTGGCCGAGGCATCTAGTATCATCCTTGTCGGGGCATTGGTGGTATTATAAAACATTGTCACTTGTGTCCATAATGGAAATCCATACAAAGGACACTTGTGCGATAATTCTCTGTAGTGCACCC
Source organism: Abelmoschus esculentus (assembly GCA_035048815.1). Taxonomy (NCBI): domain Eukaryota; kingdom Viridiplantae; phylum Streptophyta; class Magnoliopsida; order Malvales; family Malvaceae; genus Abelmoschus; species Abelmoschus esculentus. The sequence continues at coordinate 18,862,063 of JAUCBN010000003.1, forward strand.
ATGCCTCGTACATAGGTTCTTTATCAGCCTGTCGAAAAAAAGTAATTTCATTACGAATTCTATCATATAAATTGGTTGGATTAAAGCGCGTAACGAAATCTCGGCATAATTCACTCCAGGATCCTATTGATCCTGCTGGAATGCTATTTAGTCAGGTTCTTGTCCTATCCCTCAGTGAATAGGGGAACAACTTTAATCTTAAGGCATCTTCATGGACTCCTTGGATTTTGAAAGAGTTGCATATTTCCATGAATGACTTAAGATGTTGCCTGACATCTTTTGTCATAGACCCACCAAACTGTCCAATAGTATTTAACATATTGAACATGACAAGTTTTAGTTCAAAGTGGGCTGCTTCTATTTCTAGTGTAACCACTCCAGGATTTAACCCATTTAGATCTTCCTCCAAAAAGTCTCTAACAATGAGCTACCGCGGTAGTGGTGGCGGTGGAAGGCCTCCATTGCCTGCAGGTAAGTTTTGATCTGCTTGATTTCCTACCATAGCTCCTTGGATTTGTTTCCTCAACCTTTGATGTGTACATTCAATTTTTGGATCTAACGCGTACAAAGGATTTGTAGGGTTGGCCCTAGTCATACACCAAAAAATAAACTAAAGTACAATAAAAATAACTAAAAAGTAAGAAAATAAAGAAGACAAAATTTAGTTGCTAATCCCCGGAAACAGCGCCAAAAACTTGATGCGTGTCAAATATACGCAATTAGTGCAAGTGAACACGTCGCAAGTAATAAAGTGATGAGTAAATCGTGTATCGTCTCCATAGGGATTGGTCTACTTAATATGTCTTCTTTTGTCTTCTTGCTCTGTAAAGAAATAAAATAAAAACACAAGTGATTGGATTGTGATTGAACTAAATAAAGAAAACTAATTACTAATAGAAAAATCAAATGGAAAAAGTGGCTAGAATCCAGTTGTGTTGTATAGAGGATTCCGTTGACTTGTTTTTATCCAATGCAATTGCACAACACTGCCTTGGCAGAACTTCAGATTACTGCCTCGATAGTGATGATACTCGCCCATCGCGGTAATCCCTTGCTCTTGGGTGGACTTTATCAAAGTTCGGCAAAGTATCCTTAGATGACTCCGCTTATCCCTAAGTCGAAGTACTGTTAATGACCAGTCCTTGATGATATCTCCCGGTGTGAATCAATTATAATCATCAACCAGTCCTACACTTTTCTTAGCCGCTGAAACTCTAACCTATTCCTAGGTCGAGTTAGTGTTTTCTGATTGAAACATTGTACTTATTCCTTTCGTAAATCTAACTCTCCCGATATTAGATAAATGGATTACTTACAAACTTCTCTCCCGAGCTTGAATGCAAGAACAAAGAATGGCAAAGAATAAGCAAACTTCGATATTTTATTGCATTGAAAACAAGAAAGAAAGTCAACTTCTTCACACTAATACTCTACAACCTTTACCTAAGCCTAAAGAAAATTAGAACATAATGTAAAAGAAATATGAAGTCGGCTAGGTCTAAGCTCTCTAATTCTAAATTGTCTAGTTGTTTGCTCTCCTTGGACGGCTAGGTCTTATATAGGCTTAGCCTAGGGCAAACCTTTCCCAAGTAGGAATACAACTTGGAGTAGGGAACAAGTAATGTACATAAATAAAATATTTCCAAGTTTATTCCAACTAGGAGGCTTTCCCACGTGACCTTGTCCATGGGCTTTCCATGTGCTATCTAGCTCCGATCCTTGGGCTTCTTGTCCAGCAACATTCTCCTCATTTTTCTCCTCATCTCTCCTACAATATCATCACTTGTCCTTTGCTGCCTCGGCATCAGGTCCTGCCTTGGCCTCAGTCGCTTCCGTGGTAATACTTTTTCCTACACAGATACAAAAATACAGTAAAGCTTGCCTTTTCTATAAATATTATCTTTAACAACAAAATCCTTAAATAGTTCACATTAAGTACATGCATTGGTTCAAGTAGGTGTAAAATTAATGATTATTGCCCATGAAAAGTGTAGAAACTGATAGTGAGTTGAGCACTTATCACCTTTTAAGAACCTCGTGCATCTCATCTTCTCTATAGCCACCTACTCTAGAGCATATCGGCTCAACTATAGGAACTCCTGCTTATAAGCAAACACCGAATGGTTCTCTTGCACAAGATGAGTGGATCGTTCCCTCAGGGTGTTAATGTGGGCCTCCCTCATATACTTCTTCTCGAACTCATCGAGGAAGTCGTTCCAAGTTTCTCATTCGAGATCCCAACCAATCTCCACTATCTCTCACCATTCCCATACATTACCCTTTAGCAGCGATAAACACACGACAACTTAACCTTAGATCTCAGCCTCATCTAGCTCATAATCCAACGGGTATCATGCAACCATTAGTCATCTTGCACGAGATTGTCTTATCATATCCCATGAACGTTAATAGCTCCTTAACTATGCACCTATAACGACCTGAAAAATATAAGTGTGCATGTTGAAATGAGGTAGAAATTGAGGTCATTAAAAAATATTGTTTATTTAAAGAATTGGGTACTATTTAAAAAATTGAGAATTTAGCTTAAAATTTGAGTATTATTTTTAAAAATTAGGAAAAAGTTAAAAATTAGGGTTCAAAATTGGTGAGTTTTTGGAAAAATTGGGGAATTGGGGATTTAATTAATGTTATAAAGGATTTAAAAATATTTTCAAAATACGATTTGGAAGTGAAAAAATGAGATTTATCTGAAAGAAAATTGGAATTTATTTTGAAAAAGAATAGAGTTGCTACTAATCACTTTGGTAGACTGGACACCATAAAAACCAGAGATTCTAAAAATATGGGTTTGGGAGTCGGTAACGAATGAGATATAAAAAAAACACCACATCACCCAAAAATCTATACCTAATCGAATATAATTGCCCAAATTTGGAAATTTACAAGTTCAAATTTCTATTAATTTTTTATCCGTTTAAGAATGCGAACAAACATTAAAGACCTTGATATTCAAAGGTAAACACATATACCGCCACCACTACGCCTGGTGCTTGGGTTTAAATTTATAATAAAGGATTTTTATTTAATATAATATTTTTTGAATTTTTAATTTATGGTGTTTTTATAATATTTTGGATATTAATATATAATATGGTTTTAGGAATACGGTTTAGGGAATTTTGGTTTAGAGTTTAAAGTTTTGATTTAGGGGTAAAATTTTGTTTAAGGTTTATTCAAACCCGGACAAAATTGGTTATTACAGCTGTCCCTCTTTATTCTTCATTGTGAAATAATGATTGAACAAAGACATAAGATGACCATTTTTAATCGGTCCATCTGCAACTCAGTCCACACCACGATTCTTCCTTCAAACTCTTAATGGTTGGTCCTTCAACTTGCTTCATCGGACCAATACTAATTGATACGTTAAGCCACTGTCCTCTAATCAAATTGTTCATTCCTTCCTGTCAAATTATAGCACTAGCATCTCAATTCCTTAATCTCGAACTGATTCTTCTTTCAAACTGCTTGAGAAATAAACTCGTCTATTTGATCTTCTACACCACCGACGAAGAGTCAAGGTTAAGTTGATTTGCTCATCTCTTAGCTTCATTGAAAGACGACACCTACACGAATAAAAAGAAAAATGTTTCAAAACATATTTTATTTAAAACTATAAAAATTAGAAGATAAGAGTAAAGAGAAAATTTGGATATGGGTGATCCGCTACGCCACCGACGATGAGATGAGATCTGTTGGTTGGGTTAAGCTACGACCCCGACGAAAAGGCATGGCCCGGTGGTGAGTGTGGTGGTCAAGCTACGACTCCGGCGAAGAGGCATGGCCCGGTGGTGAGTGTGGTGGTCAAGCTACGACTCCGACGAAAAGGCATGACCAAGGAGTTAGGGGTGATCAAGCTACAAATCTAAAGAAGAGGCATGATCGGGTTGTTAGTGATGATTATGAGTACTCAAAAGTCATCATTTTTTATATCATTTTCCTACTCGTTTATTGCTAATAAAAATATATTTAAAGGCAATAATGGATATTTCTGGTTATTTTTCATATTTCAGCATCCGAGCACTAATTTTATGAATTTATCTATTATTTGGTATAAAACATATATATTTGATAATTTTCTCTCTTAGATAGGAAATTATATCATAGAGATGGCCAAGTAAGAAAATAGATGTTGAATTGCAGATAAAGCGCCCGCCACGACAACACTTTGGATGCCGCGACAGCAACGTGAAGATAACAATTGGTGCTTGACAGAAAGAGAAAAAGATACCGATCTTAACGGATAAAGAGCAAGAGAAGGAAGAAGCTCAATTAGGAGGTCAAGCCCTGGTCAAAGTCAACCGCGAGAAAGAAGAGATATTTTAGGAAATAAGAATAAATTAATAGAGTTTAAATAGGAATTATATTTCTTTCCCTTTTAGAACTCTTTCCTTATATGTAAAGCTCAACTTAGGGCTTGGCCTATATATAACACTTATTAGGTTTAGGTTTAGTGTAGAGTCGAGATGGACTCTCAGTTTTATAGTAACTCGTGAGTTACTCGAATTTGACTCGTCCGAGATAAGTAGCTCATGAGTTACTCGAATTCGACTCGGTTAAAGCTCGATAAACGCTTGACTTGAATTGACTCGGTTCGAGCTCAACTCGAGACCTTAACGAGTTAAATCGAACAAAATCTAACTTGACTCGAAAGTTCGCAAGCAACTCGTTAATTTTTTAAAAATATTTTTTAGTATTATTAAATTTGGATTCGACTCGACTCGTTACTTAGATTGAAATTTTGATTTTGAAAGTGTTTTATACACTTGACATTGTTTGATTAAACTTTTTAATTTATATTAAATTAAGCTATATAGTATTATTATATTTTAATTTTAGTTAAAAAAAAGTAAATATTATAGTGAGCTTAATAAGCAATGAGACGAGCTTAATGAGTAACGAGTCGAGTTGAGCGATAATATTTTTTAACAAGCATGAATCGAATATAATTTTAACGAATTCAACGAGCAACGAGTCAAGTTGAGCAACAAAATTTTTTAACGGGCACAAGTCGAGAACAAAAAAATTTCTATCTTATCCCACGTTGTTGAGTTGGTGTATAGTCTTTGGATCTATTCTTATATGGAAATGCCTTCGTAAGAGTGATGACTGCTCCATCCTCTACTGCCCTGGCTAGACTCTACTGCGAATGTTTCATCAAAATTTGGTAAGCAAGATCAGGTGCACTAGGTACAGATATTTTCAATTTATTCCATGCTATTGCAGCTTGCTCAATCGAAAAGTCCATGGCTGAGTTAAAACCTTGTAGTAGGCAATTAAATCCCCTTAGAACCTTGGTAGATTTAGGTAATAGCAGCGCTATGCATTCTACCTTTCTGATATCCATGATGTGACCAACGTGCTCAATCCTTTCAACTCCAAAAACACATGCAGAAAACTTCTCATAAACTATCAGATTGGTACATCAACTTCTATATGACCAAGCTTTTTCTTTCATTCAAATTGATAATATCAAGTATCAAATTGACTTGTATCAACTAAAAAATAATAATTTGGGTACCTAAGTCCACAACGAAAAATTCAAATACCAAAATAGAACACTGAATCCAAGTTTAGATACACAAATAAATATACCCTTTGTTACCGAATTTTCATAAGATCTATTTATGCACAGTAAAAAATTGTATTTATGAATAATAGTTAACGTTTTATCAGATAAATAATAGATAAAATAGTGTCACTTGCACTATAGGTTTTCAAAGTATAACCCTCATTATAAATTACTCTTTAAACTGTTTAGCATTTCAATTTTTTCTTCAAACTATGATCCTCACCCTAAACTGCTTCTCAAATTTTTTAGTCTTCCTCAAACCATGATCTTTACTCTAAATTAACCCACAAACTTTTAAACATTCTAATTTCACCCCCAAATTCTGAGTCTTATTCTAACTGATCATCAAACTTTTGAACATTCTAATTTCTTTTTCAATTGTCAGTATATGTTGATCATATCACATGTTAATAAAAATGTTAATTTTCACGTAAACAATCGTGTGTATTATGTAGCAATATAATGTGGCATAAACAATAATTTGAGGGAAAATTTAAAGTGTTCAAAATTTTGAGGACCAGTTCAAAATGAAGATTATAGTTTTAGATGAAATTAAAATTTTCAAAAGTTTGCGGTGACAATTTAAAATAAAAATTATAGTTTGAGAATGAAATCAAAATATTCAAAAAATTTAATGACCAAATAAAAATAAAATTCATAGTTTTGAGACGTAAGCCGCGATTAACTCATAAAAGTAACATCATATTGATTGAGATGATATCTTGATACGTTATTGCTGACCAAATAGCATCTGTTTATTTTTAGCAAGAACAAGCATTGTTCCAAAGACACCCAGTTCCGTTGTTCCAGTCTTTGACATTCAAACAGGCACAATATTTAGTAAAATCATTGTCCGATGTCCCATATTTTTGGTTAACTTTTACTATAATTGCACATGAAAAGCAATGATATAAACTCTCTACACTCTTCTCCCCATAGAAACGCTAACAGGGATTCAACGATAGTATCAAATTGGGTTTCTTGTCTTTGAAAATAACAATAATTTGATACTAATCTTTAAGTCAGCAGATCTATTTGTTTTCGGGGAAAAACAAAAACAAAGCAAAGCAATTAGCATGGAGAGGAAGATTTTGATACTATGGATACATGCAATATTGTTAGTGAGCTCAACGCTGATCCAACACGCCGACGCAATCAAACTAAAAGCAATCAGGTACAAAGAGCTGGGGAAAACCCTGAAGAAGTCCTGTGCCAAATCGGGGAAGTGCCACAGTCGTGTCCCGAGAGTCGGTCACGTGGACCGGAGGACGTACTGCAACCGGAGCTTGAGATGTGGACTTGGCTGGTGACTCTAACACAACAACAACCCTTCCTTAACAGGTGTTGAATCAATAAACAACAGCTACCTGTTGTTCTTTATTTAAGTGCGTCAATAAGAATCTTATATACTTGTTATGTTTTTAGTTTTTATCATAGCTTCTAGATAATGTGAATACTATCAGATTATTATAGTGTATATTTATTTAATTTTTATAATAGAATATTAAGTTTTATTATATTACATGAATATAAAAAGCTTCTTCTCGTCATCTTCGATTATTTTCGTGATATAGCTTTAAATTTCAGGTGCATGAGTGAAATATATCTATTTTTTATTAATGGTAAATTAACGTGGATGATTTAACCCATAACTCATAACTAATCTAAAATTTCAACTAATTCTAATAACATCTTAACAACCAATTAGTTATTCGACCAACAAGGTCTAAACCAAATTTTGCAAAATAGTCTGCAAGGCCTGACTTCTATATATTTTCTGTTAACATAAACAAACTTGACTTCTCCAATTGCAACACATTGTGATCTAAGAAGGTGAATAGATTCCAGAGAATCTCAGGCCTCAACAATGTATTAGTTATCCATGATATAGACAATTTTGAGTCGGATTACACGATGAAGCCTGTTTTGTTCGACCAATCCGATTCAATGAAGATATCCGAGGATAAACGTGATTGTCACAGACTGCTATATTGAGACCAATTTTTACGTGCATCAAGGAGCCAGGACTGTCAACACCATAGGGCCCAGTCCTCCGGCACACCCGAGGGACAAATCTGTAAGCACCATGAGGGCTCCGTGCGTCTGCACCATGGGGGCTACATTCGTCCGCACCAAGGGTGTTGATTCCATCGGTACCATGGGGGTCGATTCTATACGATGCGGGTTGAGTCCTCCACACCATGGGCGCCAAGCAAACCCATACTAAAGTGGTTGAGCTTACCCGCAACCAAGGGCCAGGTCTGTCGCACACTAGGATCTAGTCTGCTGCACCCTAGGGCCCAATTTGGTCAATCCTTGGAGACCAAGGAATCCTAATCCTTGAAGAATTAGTAATGCTAGTTGGAATAGAACTAGACACATAGGGGTCTACTCCTTAGGGACCAAGGAGTTATAATCCTTATAGGATTAATAATCCTAGTTAGAATAGAATTTACCCTTACCTCATTATTTACTTCATCTTATTTTTGCTCTTAAACATCAGAATTTGATTTCTTAAGTTTTTGGATTTAATAAAAGAATAGAGTTATCCATTTCTTTCTTTGTCTCCTCACTCATTATTTTCTCGTTTTTCGCATGGATACAAATTCTCTCGCTTAGATCAGATAGACTTACTTTAGACGTCAAATCTTCCCAAAAGGCGCCTAAGGCCGTATGTCCCAATTCTAGAATTCTAGGGGTGTGACAAATGGTATCAGAGTAAGGTACATTGTTCGAGATGGTCAAGAAAAAGGAGATTGGGTCTGCAACAATGGCCACGAAGACCCAAGTAACAGACAAAATAAGGTTTACCTTGAAAGATCGATTGATAATACTTGATGATAAGGTAAACTGACTCGAATCCAATTCAAAGGAATCTGTGGAATCTCTAAACTTTGTCAACGGATGCCTTGAGGAATTGAAATCGAAATTTGATCCCCTCAAGAATGATATTACAGAGAAGTTAAAGGTCTCCTTAATGAGACGTATAAAAAATTGAACCAATAAGATGTTTTCCTTCAAATTGCAGTAGAGGCAATAAAGGCTGATTAGTTAGGAGAAATAAAAAAGATTAATGCCGAGCTATTCCTCTACAAGAATATCATAATAATTGGCATGGTGAGCGAAGCAAATATAGCTAAGCTCAAGCTCGATGTACCGAATCGAAGGAGTTCAAAGGGGTAAGGGACGCCCAAGAAGTGGACAATGTTGTTTGGGCTTTGAAGCAATATTTCTAGCTCATGGGCATCTATAACCCCTAAAAATTATCCTAATTTCTTAGATTAAAAGGTAGGGTTTACTTTTCTCAAACTTATTTTGCAAGTTAGGATTTTCATAAATTAAATATAATATTCAAAAAAATTATTAAATAATTTTTAATTTAAAATACAAAAAATTGTTTATACAGATAAATTAAGTTCAACCCAAAAGTTTAATAACAGTAAAAGTCTAAAAAATACGAATAAAATTCAAAGTCCAAAATTTATTAAATAACAACAAATATCTAGAATAACAAGATGATTCTGAAACGGAAAAACATACATAGAAAGTCTAAAATCAGGAACCTCCAAGTACCGAGACCTAAGATCGAGTATCTGAAACAGAAACTGTGGGTATTTCTAAGGTACAGATAAACGTAACACAAAACAAAATATCATGATTTTAGAACATAGTATCATATTACAAAACAGAACAGATCATGCGATGTAATGAATGTATGATATGACATGCACCTAACTCCGAACACTATCAAAAGAGAAGGTTTCCCTGAAAAACTCTATCTCCATACACACCATCAGAGGTGAAGCTCGACCCGAAGGTGGAGTCACTGAACAGAAGTGGACACTCGACCCGTAGGTAGAGCCACTAAACAGAAGTGGATACTCGACCCGTAGCTGGATCCACTGATCAGAAGTGATACTCACCATAAGTGATACCACTGAACTTCTCCGTACACATATCCAACCGATGTCGTGACATTAACAGGTAACATGATATGAACAGATAACAGAATCAGAATACATGCCTAAAAGAATAAAATGAGGCATGTATAACAGTTTCAGAATCAAAAAATTAGTTAATATTTCAGGCCATAACAATTATATATTTATTTTCAGAAAATAACAGATGTGAAACAATTAACATGTTACACAAAATTAACAGATATGCTAACTATTGCACATAGAAATAAATAGAGAATTGTCGGGAGAGAATACACCTGTAGCAGATCACTTAACGTCGATAGTGACGTCTACTGGCCTCAGTCCTAGTACTAGATCTAGTAGGTGTAGCACGAGCGTGTCCCGACGTTTGAGAAACAAGAGGTCGTTCAGGAGGAGGAGGAGGCAGATGCTCGGGGTCAGAATCCAGGTCACCTGGAATCGGGATACAGAGAAGACAAAAAGAACATGAGAAAAAACCAAAGGAAAATCTCAGTTAATTAAACAATAAAACGGAATAATGATTCAAGGATTATTCAGAATTAAAGAGGGAACTTAATTCCCAAATTAAATTAGAACGGGAAGAAAGGGAAGAAAACTGTTACAAAGCAAAAAGGTGAAATTACCCTTTAAGGGTCTAAGCTTTTCCAAAAATTACAAATTGGTCCCTAAAAATCCCCAATTTCTAGGGTTTTGGTTTAGGAATTTAGAAATTAATTTGGGGGAAAATATGGGTGTGACAGCATCGATGATGAAATCACAAAGGTAAAAACCGCCTCCGTCTACTTAGTGGATGACACACTCTTATGGTGGCGACATAGGTGCTCTCAATCAAAGGATGAAGAGATTCCCATCAAAACATGGAAAGAATTTCAATATGATTTTAAAGAGTATTTTTACCCAAATAATGCCTAGGAATAAACCCGGGAAAAACTTCACCAATTAAAATGCAGAAGTTTAATCCGAGAATCCAAGACCTTTCCAAGGAATTAAGCACTACTGATTCCCTAGCAGAATTTGAATACACAAAGCTAGAGCATTCCAAACAAAGGCCAAAGTACAAAGTCAATGGCCGAAAATAGGAGTCTGAACATATCAAAAGTGAGCCCCAAAAGCCGTCTAAAGAAAATATTAAACTCTAAATAACATGGGAAAAGAAGGGTCCTCAACTTAATTATTTTAATTGTGGAGGCAATCACATGAAGAGAGATTGTCCACAACTTGAAAAAGCTGCATCCATTCAAGAGGACGAATGCAAAGAGGAAATTGCCAAACTTAACTTAATCATTAGTTCTATGGAGATTAAGAAAAATTCTAAGAAAAAAAGGTTTGATGTACGTTGATGTCATCGTGGTAGGCAGAAGATTGAATGCCTTAGTGGACACCGATGCCTCAGACTTGTTCATGTTAGAACCAACTACCAAGAAGCTTGTCCTTTATGTTAAAATGGCAAGTGAGTTTTTCAAAACCATAAATTCCATGGGGGCTCCAATTATGAGAGTAGAAAAAAGAGTCAAACTTAAGATAGGCAATTGGTCTTTCAAGGAATCAATAAAGGTAATATCTCTTGATGATTTCAACTTTGTGATTGGTATTGATTTTCTCGATCGAATTAAGGCATTTTCTATCCTGTTTGTACATTGTAACACCTCAAAAATTATCTTAGATATTATTAAGATCAGATCAAGGGTTCGATTGAACTGATCAAGCCAATTAGCCTAGATCGGGATTTAAATTTTTATAAATGGTTTTTAAAGGAAATAAAATATGGAAAAATACTCTAAAATTCTTATTTGTACTCTATTTGAATTTCGTAAACTCAATTTTGAAAAAATTACACATAGAACCTTGACACTTTTGAAAGTAGTGACTATTTTGTAAAAATGACTATTTTAGTGACTAAAATGTAATTGGGTCAAAACTTAAAATCTTTAATGAGCTATTTATCTAATCTTTCTCAGCTGATCTAACCTTCCAAAGATCACTTTAAATAACTTTTTTTAATCACAATTAAGATTTAATTGATGTATATTTCCCATTTTTCACCAAAATCACAATTTTACATAACTTCTCATTTTCTCTCAATTTCTCCCAATTTTCTTGGTTTCCAATCGAATTTCTCTTCAATTTTATCAAGGCAAATCACATCTTTTTGATTCAATTTTGTTCACATTATTTTCTCCTTATTTCTCTTCAATTTCCTTATATTTTACAACTTATTTTCATGGTTTTTTCAATTGGAAGGAAGTTGGATCGTGTTAGGATGTAAGAAACCATTCAAACCTCTTAAGTTTGAGTTTTTTTATTGAAATTCCCAAGTGTTTGATCCATTACATTGAGTTCTTGATTTATTTTATGGTTTTAATTGATGAATTTCGGTTTTTATCGGTTAATTTTGATTGAATTGATGCAATCCTGTAATAAGGTGATACCTTATGGTTTTCAATGAGTAAATCAATGAATTTTGATTTATTTTAACATGGAATTAATGGTTTTTGGATGGGTAAACCCGAATCTTAGGTTTTGGTGGTATTAATTGGCTTAGATCTTTGGTTTATGGCTTGTTTAGGTGGCTGAATGTTTTCTGTTGGTTTAGGATGATTAGATCATGATTCTTGGATGTTTTTTTGCTAAGAAGTTGTGGTTTTCATTGGATAAGGGCTAGAGGTCGTTCGGATGAGGTTCGAATATGTTTTTGGTTTTCTTAAGTGTAGTTTTAGGGCTATTTGTTTGGGAAGTGTTGGAGGTTGATTAAATGCATTAATATGCATTAATATCTCTATATTTGAGTGATTTTCCGTATCAGCAAGGTTTTACTTGTTTTATCAAAGGTTTGAGGGCGTAGGGATGGTGTGAAAAACCTCCCTACCTCAGAAGTAAGTTAAATGGTTTTGCTCTCTTAATGGTTCCCATATCGCTCCATATTTGCCATATTTTAGACATGCTCTTAATGTAGATTTTGCATATATGATTTGTGCATGAGAAATGATAACTGCTTTGGCTAAAAGATGTTTTCATTATTGTTCATTGGTATCGGATATGTTTTGGCAATTGAATATTTCATGAGTTTTAATAATATCTATGCTTTTGGTAAAATATCCAATGATTAATATTGTTGCATTGGTTTTATGAAAGATTCATATGAAGAAGTGGTTTCCAATTCATGAATAGAATTTGATAATGATGAATGCATGTGTGAGTTGTTGTATATGCATGGTTTATGATGATTTCCATGAATTTTAAAGCATGAGAATTATTTGGATTGAAGTATGGTTATTACCTTTTCCCTGAATAAAGCCATTGAGCATGATTTAGGTTCACTTTGATGAACATATATTGAGTGCATTGTAAAACAACAAGCTCCCATGCATAATGAGTATGATATTGGCTTCGTGACACAATTTAAGACCGCGAATACAAATGACATGTCATTAGGATTAAGTGCACTATAATATTGAATTAGTATGATTTATTGCCTACACGTATACAAGGGTGACTTTGTGTCCGACCGTGCGTGTAGAGCTTGCCTATATGTAAACAAGGGTGACTTTGGGTTCGATCGTTCATATAGTTGACCTATATATAAACAACGGTGACTTTGTGTCCGACCGTACATATAGTTGACCCATACGTAAACAAGGGTGATTTTGTGTCCGACCGTAAGTAATGGGGTAACATGTATACAGGGGTGACTTCGTGTCCAACAAATGTATGTTGAGACCAAGTGTCTCTAGATAAGGAATAAGGAATCCTTGTATTCGATGGGTATAAGGATTGAACATGACTAGTCACTTAGTTGCCAATATGCATGGTTTATGATTTGAGACTTTTGTATATTGAAAAACATGAGATCTTGGTACATGTTGATATAGAACTGTTTGGAAAGTATAATGTTCTAAGGTTTTGAGTTTTACAAGCATGTGTTTTGACTAAGTTTTGTGTAAGAATATGAGCACGAGAGAATGGCCTAAGCGTTGCTTGGTGTTTAGCATATAAGACTTGTGAATTGCATATTTAAGTGCACATGATTTAAACTTTGCTAGGTGAATAACATGTAAGACTTGAGATTAATGCATAGAGATGCATGTGTATAATAAAAAGGCCATCTAATTTGTTGTTTAAAAGCATAAAAGTCTTGAAGATTTAACTTTGAAATACATGAGATAAATAATACTTGATAAGGAAATTTTTTTGGTTTTGTAAATATTGTTTGAGACACTTATATTGAGCGTGATATGGAATGGTTTAAAGTGTTTTATTGATGGACTTATGGTATTTTTATGTTTTACCCCTCACTAAGCTTATGCTTACCCTCTCTTTTACCTTGTAATACAAAGATATTAACCAAGGCAGCCAAGAGTAGCAAGATTCCAAGTGCGGATTGATAAAAAGCTCAAGTATGTGTTCTAAAGTGTAGTAGTAGTAGTAAGAGAGCAATGGGGGTATAGTTTCTTTGTTGCAAGAGTTGGTTTTTGGTTGATAAAAGTTACTTTGGTTATATGAACTTGAGTATGTATTGAATGTTGAACAAGTTGAATATTGATGATGTTTTGTAAACCTTGTCTTTAGAGAGGTTGTTCTGAATTAGCAAGAAGGGTTGTATAAGCAACCTATGAACATGTTTGCTTTTTGATTTGTTGGATTGATATGTTGTTGAGCTTTCTTGATGCATGTTTGATCTTGAGTAGCTATTGAGATTAAGTAAAGTTAGGAAGCATGCTTATAGGTGTTACGGGGTCTAGGATGGCTATAATCGATTGTATAATTTGCTCTTAATGTTTAGGAATTATGCATATAGTTGGTGGTGATCATTAGTTGTGTTTTGAATGAGTTAAATCTACTTAAAATGATTGATTTTATAATTCTGGGCACAAAGTTTTGAAACCTTCAAAGGAAGTTTCGAAACCTTTATCAAATAGTTTCGAAAACTCAAGGTAGGTTTCGAAACCTTGTGGGCTAATTCGCTACTGGACCTTACTGGAGACCAAAGTTTCAAAACCTTTAATTAAGTTTTCGAAACCTTTGGCTGCTATGAGTTGATAGTTGTCGAAAATTACATTTTATTCCTGGATATCTTCCTATGTTCAATTATAGTAGCTACGAATGTTATTTTGAGTTGAAATTTCACCTTGATGCATAAAGTTGACTTAATTTCAGTTTGGTTAATTTAAATTAGATGTAGTCCTTAGAAATTGGAAGAATTACAATGTGGTCCCTGTGTAGTGAAGCATGCAATTGATGATGTTAGAATACTCAGTTTGGTTTAAAATTTATCATGAATGCTATTTGTATGTTTAATTGAACTTTGATGGAATAAATTTTCACCTTGCCAATAGAATTTAAAAGATTTATGTTTTAGTCCTTAACATACTCATGTGTTTAATTGTGATTGGATTGCTTCCGTTCTTGTTTTGAACGAAATTGACCTATGTAGGAACATAATTATGCCTCTAGATAAGGAAAATATATATATATATACATAATGCTTTTAGGGTTGTTTATCAGATCGAGTCTTTGCGGGTTTGGTTCGGTATTCCATGTGTAATCCATTAGACTCGGTTCCGTCTAGGCAGGGCTAAGGGGTTACATAAATTGCTTGTACATACTTGACCCTTGACATCCATGTATGGTACTGGTAAAGAGAATTTTTGGGGGTTAGGTAAGAAGTGATGTCCGTCATTCAATTCAACAAAGGCACACACAAGGAAGTGCCAACATCAATCACAACAGTGGTACATGATGACCCAATCATACCAAAGAAAGCCTTGATAGAAGTAGGACAAGCTCCAACCAAACATCGAGATGGGATATCCCTCAAGTTGACCAAAACTCCTTCACCAAAGAAAAAAGTCAACTACAAGCTGAAGCTTATGCCAAAAACAGAGCTATGCGTCCAAGTTCATTGGTAGAAGGCTCCGCCCAAGCATGAGGAGTCACGCTGACCGTTGATGGAACTCCTCGATGCAAAGTCTAGTAAGATAACTTGTCTCGTTGACAATTAATACTAGGCTACGATGAAAGAACCCGAGGAATTATTACAACCATTGTCAATTCTTGGACAACCACGGGAAAGAGTTCCCCTTCAATCAACCAAAGCTTCTAAACGAAGACCAATCTCCCTTGAAGTTAAAAAGGAGTAAAATAGTCAATTAATAACCATCCAAACCTAATATGGATACTAACAAGTACGAGAGACCCAAGGAAACAATCCATATGTTTTCCACAAAATGGAAAGAACGTCATGATCTATCCTGATCTTGTTTACACAAAGTAAGAAAGTGGACTAAGAAATGGGGAGGCACAAAATGTAAGGATGTAAACTTTAAATTCGGAGACCTAGTCCTTGCCAAACTAACCAGGATTTTACAAAATCCAACCATGCATAAAAGGCTAGTGAAGAGATACGAGGACCCATTCAAAGTCTTAAAACGAGTGGGCACCAAGGATTATCATCTGGAGTTGCCCACAATAGTCCAAACTCACTCAATGCTTCATTTAAGTTTACTGAAGTCATTCTACAAAGATGAATGAGACCTGGATCAAGTTAAATTACACTAAGCACCAATTTGAGTGAAAATCCTATACGAGAATATTATTTGGGACACTCAAGCGGAAATGGTCATTCAACAATCAGGATACCAACCAAGGCATGAGTATTTTATCCTATGGGAAGGACTTCCAAATAACAAAGGAAGTTGGGAACCAACCAAGAAACATTGACAATTCAAAGACAAAGTCAGTCGATATCGCTTTAGCCGAGCAACGAGGATGTCGTGATAACCAGTAGGGGGAATATCACGAATTTTTATATTAAGTCCAATTTTTTGCGCATCAAGGGACCAAGATTGTCAACACCATAGGGCCCATTCCTCTAGCATACTCGAGGACCGAATCTTCCCCCACCATGAGGGCTCCATGTGTTTGCACCATGGAGGTTACGTCCGTCCGCACCAAGGGTGTCGATTCTATCAGTACCATGGGGTGTGATTTTGTCTGCACCATGGGGGTTAGGTCCTCCGCACCATGGGGGTCGAGTATACCCGCAAACAAGGGCAAAGTCTGTCGCACAATAAGGTCAAGTCTGTCGCACCCAAAGGTCAAATTTTTTGTACACTAGGGCCCAATTCGATCAAGTCTTAGAGACCAAGGAATCCTAATCCTTGAAAGATTAGTAATGTTAGTTGGAATAGTACTAGGCACATAGTGGTCTACTCCTTAAGGACCAAGGAGTTCTAATCCTTATAGGATTAGTAATCTTAGAATAGAACTAAAAACATAAGGGGCTATATAGGGAGTCTTACCCCCACCTCATTATTTACTTCATCTTGTTTTTGCTCTTAGGCATCAGAATTTGCTTTCTTGATCTTTTGGATTTAATAAAAGATACGACCTATCGCTCAAGTGTTAACGCTCTAAAAAGCGTATATTTTCTATCCTTTTTCTTAAGGTTTTATTTGGTTTTAAGATCATTTGCACTTCATTTCATTGTATTTAACTGCATTTCATGTGCATTTGCATTTAGTTTAGATTTTTATTTATTTTCTTTTTATTTTAAAAGATGCTGCTTTGAAGGGTATGTTGTTAGTTATGCTGTGAAGATGCTGAAGCAAAGTTGAAAAGTGGAAGAGATGCCGTAGCATATTTCTCAAGTGTTGGATCGGACTTCAAGGATGCTACAGCATTGTGGGCGGACAAAACAGAATAGCAGAAAAGGACACACATGCAGCCCAATGTCTCCACGCGTTTTCCAGGTTAGCTGTCCCTCCTCTGCAAACCTGCAGACATCGCACCACCCCTGCACCCTGTAACACTTTTCTGCAGACGTTGCACCACCCCATGCAGACCTGCCATAGTCCCCTGCAGACCAAACATTCCTGCCACCTGCTGCAGCAAATGTTAGGGGATATTCCCTTGGCACCTTTAGGGCACCAAACCCTAGAAGCCTCCTATAAAAGCCAAGCCTCCTTCAACAACAAAGGAGAGCTAGAGCCAAGTCGGATGTTTTAGAGAAAGAAAAAGAGAAAAATCAGTAGCTAAGGAGCCATTAAAGAGCGAGCTTTAAGGAAGCAAGAGGGAGAAGAAGGAAGAAAGGAGGCCACTTTAGGTCGTCTTCAACCTCTAGCCAAGCCACCATTGTAGGAGAGCTTCAAGCAAGGGATTTGTGCGACTTCGGGAGGAGCGGCGAGCTAGGAAGTGTCACGGCACAAGCGTTTGAGACTTCCTTAATCTTCACTTTGTTTACCTCTTTTCTAATTCGATGAATATGTATTTCAAAGGACGCAAGTTGAATAGTTTTTCTTACCTAGCCATGAACTAAACTAGTATAGCTAAGGCTTGTTTTGGATGATTTTAATTTGTTTTTAATGGATGTTTTACTGTTTCCAGTTTATTAAGTGTTTTGTTCAAACATGCTAACACTTTTTACTCTAAACCTTGGTTTGTAAGAGCATTGGGAGGTAGACATAGCTCAAGGGGTTTGGGAAGCTTAGATCTAGGGATAGACAAAGCTAGACCAACTTGAAAAATGGGGTTGCCGCGGGAGCGGAATCCTAACTTGCCTTAGGGATAAGGTAAAGTTTCAACGACTAAAAGGGGTAGTACTTCATCAATATTAGAAGTGTTAGGGTTAAGACCGAGAGGTAATACCTTAGCATTTTCGAGTGTTAGGCCTTCTGACTAGGGATAGTGGAGGCATTTTCAGTAAACTCTGTCGAGCACTAGTAAACCTTGGGAATAGTAACATCCAGGACAGCAGTTAAGTCATACCATAGCAAGCCTAGCCTGTCTTAAGCTTGAATATCTTTTTCAGTGTTGTGTTTGTGCAGCTTTATTCATTTCTCCAATATCTGTTTATTGCTACAATATTTTCGTAACATCCTTTGTTTTGCTCCAGCATCTTTGGTGATAGTTCCACTTTGCTAAAGCATTTTTGGTGACACTTGCAGATTTGCTTTAGCATATGTCATTACAAAAGACTACTTTATCTTTTGTGTATGGTAACTCTTTTTGAATTAACCTACCCAATCCTCGTGGGAACGATCTCACTCACACACTTTATTACTTGTTCGATGTGTATAACATCACAATTTTGGGGTTAGTAGTTTGGGTATTAGTTAGGAGAATTTAATTCGGGTTGAATCGGTTCTTCGGTTTGTTATTCCGGGGAAATATAAAATAAAAATATTTTAATTAGAAAAGTAACAATTTTGGAATATGGTTTAAAAATATTAAAATGATGTTTCAAAATTAAAAGAATGTAATTTGAAGTTTAAATTGATTTTTAATTGTACCTAATTATGCACTAGTGATCAAATTATATTTTTTGGAAAAGAATGGAGTATTTAATTTGTAATTTTTGAAATTTCTATTTTTAGTTACTAAAATGGAAAGCAAGCTATACTTAGAATCCTTAGAGGGTCATAAACTCAATTTATTTTTAATTAATGATTTATCCACCAAAATTATTTTCTATAAATAGTTTCAAATTGATGATAATTCATTTTATTTTATTTTCTTCCATAACCACTTATTTTCTTTCATCTTTTTCTCTCATTATCTCTACATCTTCTTCTTCTTCTATTTTCTTCAATTCCTTGCTGATTCTTCACCTTTTTCAACAAAAATTACTTCATTTTAATCATCTCTTTATTCTTTACAAAGCCTAATCATCAATTTTACAAAATAACAACAATTTGCATGGAATCAAGAAGAGAAATTCTCATCTTTTTGGTGGATAGATCTCAAAGGTAATTTACTGAATTTTCATCATTTTATAAGGTTCTTTATTGAAATTCCCAAGTATTAGCTTGTTAATTATCAATTGGAACTTGATTTCATATTTTAAATTCTAGATCTAATGATTTTATAATTATTTTTGTGAAATCCTTTTAGATCTCATTCAATACTGTAATTAGTTTGATTTAATTATGTTATTTTGTCAATTAAATGATTAAATGAGCATTGAATTGATGGCACATTAATTTAATCCCGTAATAATGCAATCGGTGTTGTTTAAAGATAGTTTTCGGTGTTTTTAGGGGCTGTTTTAGGTGTTTTAATGTTGCTGGAGGTATAAGGATGCTTTCGATGTGATTTTTGTTCATAATTGATGTGGATTTGATGTAAGAATCATTAAGTTTTGGGCTGATGATGTTTCGGATACGTTTCGGCTAGGTTTTGGTGTTTTCGGCTAGGTTTTTCGGTGGTGTTGTGGAGGTTTGATGCGGCTGATGGTTTAAGCAAGTTATAATGTAAGAATGTTTTGTTTTTAATGTTTTAGAGGTAGTGCAAGAAGGTGCTTAAGTGCTGGTACTTTGGCGTGGTCATCGAAATATCGACGAAGGCTCGTTTTGCTTGTCGATGAGTATTTTCGAACTTAGAGCGAGTCATTTTTGGTACGGTTCTGTTTTGGGGAATATGGAAGAGTGTGAAAACTTTCCATAGTTCAAGAGTAAGTAAAGTACATGTTTTTAATATATGAGCATGAGTTTCGGCTATATTTGGTAAAGGCATTGATGTTGTTAGTTCAATGAGATTTTGGAAATGCATAGACATGATTTTGAATTGATACATGCATGAGATAATTGTGCTAAAATGCATGGTTTATTAAAGCATCCATGGTTATGGAAATGTGAGAATTGATTTGGAATACAATGTGGTTAGTTGCCTCACATATGATGGTGTCGTCGGGCATGACATTTGGTTCACTTGATGAACATATTATGCATGCATTATGAGCAGCAAATTACCATGCACACTTGATTATGATATTGGCTTAGTGACATTAACTTTAGACTCGAATACGAATGACGTGTCATTAGGATTGAGTGCACTATAAACATTATTGAAAATATGGAATATTGCCTACACTTAATAAGGGTGACTATGTGTCCAGTCGTGCGTGGTAGAGCCGCCTACACGTAACAAGGGTGACTTTGTGTCCAACCGTGCGTGGTAGAGCCAGTAAGTTGACTTTGTGTCATGTTAAGTTGACTTTGTGTCATGTAAAGGTGACTTTGTGTCACGACGAGACTAATGGTCTCTAGATCCGTATATTCGATGAACTTAAGGTTCACAATAAGTGATCACTAGAAGCCAATATGCATTCATGGATTCAAAGAGAACATTATGCATCATTCTTGAATTGTTTTGATAATGTTATGCATGCAAAAGGAAGTGCTTTGGTTTATGAACATAAATATGAAATGACAAGCATGTATAATTTAGTGGTGCACTACAAATTATGGTTTCATTATGGTTTATATAGATGCATTGATGTTTTGTTTGAGCCTCCTCACTAAGCATGTTGTGCTTAATCTCTACTTTCATCTTTGCAGAAAATTAAAGACATTTGGAACTTCATTTGGAGCAAGAGGATCAAGGGAAAGGACTACAACATTTTGGTATAATTTTGGCAAATAAGTTGGGGCTTGGCAATGTGTAGAATGAACCCCATATGAGAGTGTGTTTGGTTAGCGAAACTTTGTAATAAGACATTTTCTTCGGTGTTTGCCTATTTGGTTGATGAATTTTGAGATTTCCTTTGATTGCTTAAAGAATATCTATACGTGATTGTTCTATGTTTAAAGCATGCACACTTACACAAGCATAAACACACTTGTTTTCAATAAAATATTAGGAAGCATGCCTATAGATTCTTTGAAGTTCTAGATGTTAATGATGATGTGGTTTATGATGCTAATATGCTTAGGAATTATGCATGTAGTGTGGGTAATTGTTGGTTGTGTTAAGTGGATGAAACCCACTTTAAAAGTGTTCGAACATGTGCTTTCGGGCAGGGAGTATCGATACACTCTGTGGTGGTATCGATACCCCAAGGCTAAAAAGGGGGTAGCATCGAACAACCGTTCGATGCAATTATGCCACTGGACAGACCGGTATCGATACCATCCAAGGTGGTATCGATACCATTTAGCTTCGAATGGTCAAAATTAATTATTTTCAAAAAGGTATCGATACTAGACCTCGTGGTATCGATACCCCTGACCAGATTGTGAAATTTTGGAGTTGTTTGTGGCACGTTAGATCGTATAATTCCATATAGTCGAGTATAGAAGCTATACATGCCATGTTGAGTGATATGACATCATAATGCAAGATGATAACTTAACTTTATAACAATTAAACAAAGATGGGTGTAGTACCAAGATATTTACCTATTTTTCAAATAGGCCCTTAGTCTTAATTTACAAGATTGGTGAAGCTATGATGCTCCGATTGATCTGAATTTCGTTGTGTGTACACTATGCATGTTTAATTGCATTTTCTTAGATTGAATTTCCGGTTTGTTATAGAAATAAAAATATTTACATTTTGGTCCCTAGCTACATAAACTTTAATTGAATGATTAAATGTAGTCCGAATGCTTCCATTCTCAAATTGCATGAACTCGTTATACATTGGAAACTAATCGTGCACCTAGAAAAAAATATAGTGGTTTTCAGGGTTGTTTATCGAATCAGACCTTTGCGGGTTTGGTTCGATATTTCCCGTGTGACCCGTTAGTGTCGGTTCCGTCTAGGCCGGGCTGAGGGGGTTACAATGTGTATACTTGCACACTTTTGCATGCAAATTACAATCATATTTTAAGCGCGTGCAAACCCCCAACAAGTTTTTGGCGCCGTTGCCGGGGATTGAGGCAATAGGCTATTTCAATCATAATTTCCATACTTTGTATCTTTCTTGTGTGTGTTTTGAGTCTTTTTATTTGGTTTAATCTTTGCTTTCTTTGTTATCTTTTTAGGTTTTTGGTTAGTGGATGCCCAGAGTGAATCGTAGGGAATCCCTTGAACCATTTATTCCTGAAATCGAAAGGTATTTTAGACAAAGGAGGCGAGAGCAAAGAACAAGAGCCATGTATCAGGATCCGTAGTATCCAAATGCTAGAGCGATACCTGTAGTAAATCCAAATGCTGCAGTAAATCAGGAGATAGTAGCAAGACCAAGGGCAATTCGAGATCACTTGACACCTATCTTGGATGACCTCATGTCTGGGATAGTGACACCTGAAATACAGGCAGCACACTTCGAGCTTAAGCCTGTGATGTTTAATATACTTAACTCGATCGGACAGTTTGGAAGATCCCTACACGAGGATACTCGACAGTATATCCGTACTTTCTTGGAGGTTTGCGATTCGTTCCGCCAATAAGGAGTGCATGAGGATGTGTTGAAGCTCAAGCTATTTCCATATTCTTTGAGAGACCGAGCAAGAGAATGGTTGAATGGAATTCCAGCCGGTTCAATGGAGTCATGGACAACTTTGTGCAAAAGCTTTTTGGTGAGATACAACCCACCCAACATGAACACTCAATTGCAAATTGAGATAGCATCCTTCAGACAAGGGGATGATGAGTCGATGTAAGAGTGTTGGGATCGGTACAAAAGCTTGCTGAAAAGGTGTATCAATCACGATTTTCAAGATTGGACTCAAATCGTGATGTTCTACAATGTAGTCAATGCACCCACCAAGATGATGTTAGATGCTTCAGCAAATGGGACACTGCTGGACAAGTCACCAGAAGAAACATTTGATATTTTGGACAAGATAGCCAACAACGATTATCAGTTTCCAACTACTAGGCTTGGGACAGGACGACGAACTTAAGGAAAGCTGGAGCTCGATGCTAATGATTCTGTCTCAGCATAACTTTCTGCTATAATAAATATGTTGAAGAATCTTCAACAGCCCAGTGAAGTACGAGATGCTAAGGTATTATGTTGTGTGTACTGTAGTGGAAACCACTTTGATAAAGACTGCCCAACTCATCTAGAGGCTGCTCATTATGTTAGAAACTTCAACAAAAATTCCAACAACCCTACTCCAATACGTACAATCCAGGGTGGAGACAACATCCTAATTTTTTTTTGGGTAATCAAGGATCAAATCAAGCTAGCATCTTGAATAGGCAACAATCCATGGCAACAAACCAAGGAGTCCAAGGTTTTCAAGGAAATATGCCATGGAAAAATGAACACAAGGGAACAGTTCATCAAAGTCACAACAATTCTTTGGAAGCTTCACTACAGGAATTCATGGCTTCGACTAAGGAGTTGATGATATCAACAAAAACATTAATGTAGGAGCATTCCAACACCATCTCTAATCAAGGCAACCTGTTGCAGACCCAAGGTGCAATGCTGAAAAGTCACAACGCTTCACTTAGATCGCTGGAGACTCAAATGAGTCAAATTGCTCAAGCATTACAAGTAAGACCAAGAGGGAATCTGCCTAGTGATACTGAAGTCACTAAAAATCATGGCAAAGAGCAATATAGCGCACTTACCTTGAGGAGTGGAAGACAAATCAATACGGGGGGAAGAATTTAAACGAAAGGAGAAAGAAGAAACCCCCAGTCAGGAGCAAAAAGAAGTTGAAAAACAAGAAGAACAATCTCCTCAAGAAAAAACTGGAGAAAAATTAAATACTGAGGCATTTAGTGAGAAGCTTGCAGATGCTGCAGCAAAAGAAGTAGCACCATCGCAAACTTTGGAGGACGTAAGACCACCACCACCATTTCCTCAGTGATTGAAACAACACAAAGAGGATCTCCAATTTCAAAAGTTTGTAAGTATGCTGGACCAATTTCATGTAAATATTTACTATAGTATCTGAGTTCTATTTTGGGAGGACTGAGCTTCCCATGAAAAGGCAAGATCCTGGCAGCTTCATCATTCCATGTTCGATAGGAGACAATTTTGTGGGCAAGGCATTATGCGACATAGGGTCGAGTGTAAATCTGATGCCCAAAGCAATATTCAAGAAGCTTAGTATAAGGAGTACGCGACCTACCACTGTCATCCTGCAGTTGGCAGACCATTCTCATGTCCGAGCAGAAGGCAAAGTAGAAGATGAAATAGTAAAAGTGGGTAAGTTTGTATTCCCTGTGGACTTTCTGATTTTAGATTGTGAAGTGGACTACAAGGCAACCATCATCTTGGGGCGACCATTCCTTACAACCGGTCAGATTCTCATCGACTGTGAGAAGGGAGACTTCACAATGCGAGTAGCAGATCAGTCTATGACTATCAATGTCTTCAACACTCTCAAGTACATGGATGATAACGAAGAATGTCACTGTATAGCCAAGATAAATGCCGCAGAAACGAAAGAAGATGCAGATTTTTTCTGTGACAATTCTCCACAAATGAAGGACTTTGCAAAAATGCTGGAAGAGCATGATCAGGATGAAAAAGAAGCTCATCTGGAGCTACAACAAATTGGCCACTTCAAGCCAGGACCAGGTACAAAAGTCGAATCAATTGATTTCTCTGAATTTATTACTCCTAAACCATCACTTTTACATGCACCATCTCTAGATTTAAAACCACTATCGCCGCATTGAAAGTATGTTTATTTGGGATCTCACAATACTTTGCCAGTGATTATTTCTTCTAGCTTAGATCCTGACCAAGAGCTTAGTCTTGTGAATTTGCTATCGCAATATAAGAAAGATCTAGGGTGGACTATGGCTGTTTTGAAGGGCATCAGTCCTACAATCTGTATGCACAAGATCCTGCTAGAAGAATGCCACAACAATTCTGTTGAGCCCCAAAGAAGACTAAATCCAGTAATGAAAAAGGTAGTGATGACAAAGATTATCAAGTGGTTGGATGCAGGGATCATATACCCAATTTCTGACAGTTCATGGGTTAGCCCTGTGCATTGTGTTCCTAAGAAAGGAGGCATGACAGTGATCACAAATGAGGACAATGAGTTGCTCCCAACAAGGACAGTCACAGGCTGACGCATTTGTATGGATTATAGGAAGCTGAACAAGGCGACTAAGAAGGACCATTTCCCCCTTCCTTTTATCGATTAAATGCTGGATCGATTAGCGGGAAAAGCTTATTATTGCTTCCTCGATGGCTATTCTGGGTACAACCAAATTGCTATAGCACCAGAGGACCAGGAGAAGACAACCTTCACCTGCCCTTATGGGACTTATGCTTTTCGAAGAATGTTATTTGGGTTATGTAATGCTCCAGCAACTTTTCAACGTTGCATGTTGATAATTTTTCAGACATGGTTGAAGAATTTTTGGAGGTATTTATGGATGATTTTTCTGTATCTAGAGAAACTTTTGAAAAATGCCTAGGCAACCTGGACAAGGTACCGAAACACTGTGAAGAAGCCGACCTTGTACTCAATTGGGAGAAATGCAATTTCATGGTGACTAAAGGTACGATTTTAGGGCATAAAATTTCAAGCAAAGGAATTGAAGTTGACAAAGCAAAAATAAAGTTGATAGAGAAGCTACTACCTCCCACCACTGTGAAGGGAATTAGA
The DNA here is from genome assembly GCA_035048815.1 of Abelmoschus esculentus. NCBI lineage: Eukaryota > Viridiplantae > Streptophyta > Magnoliopsida > Malvales > Malvaceae > Abelmoschus > Abelmoschus esculentus. Next base: position 18,887,903 of record JAUCBN010000003.1, read on the forward strand.
AGTTTCCTAGGACATGTTGGCTTCTATAGGAGGTTCATTGATGCGTGTAATAAAAGCGCAATTAAGTGCAAATGTACACGTCGTCAAGTAATAAAGTGATAAGCATTTATCGAGTATCGTCTTCACAGGGATTGATATACTTAATATGCTACCTTTTCTCTTCTCACTCTGTAATAAAATAAAAGACACAAATTATTGGGGTTGAATTATAACTAAGAAAACTAATTAAAACAATAAAGACAAATGATCAAGAAATCAAGGATGAAAAAGTGGGGCAGATCCAGTTGTGTTGTATTATAGATTCAGTTGACTTGTTTCAGTCCAATGCAATTGCACTGCACTGCCTCGACAGTACTATAGATACTGTCTCGGCAGCGACAATATTCTCTACTGCGACAATCTCTTGCTCTTGGGCAGATTTACCAAAGTTTGGCAAAGTGTCCTTGAATGATTCCGCTTATCTCTAAGTCGAAAATGTTGTTGATGACCAGTCCTTGATGATACCTCTCGGCGTGAATAAATTATAATCATCAACCAATCTCACACTTCTTTTAGCCGTTGAAACTCTTAACCTATCTCTAGGCCGAGTTAGTGTCTACAACACCGCACTTATCCCTTTCGTGAATCTAACTCTCTCGATATTAGATAAATGAATTACTTACAAACTTCTCTCTTGAGCTTGAATGCAAGAACAAGGAATGACAATAGGATAAGCAAACTTTGATATTCTTATTGCATTGAAACAAGAAACAAAGTACAATATCCTCTCACAAATACTCGATAACCTTTACCTAAACCCTAGGGGACGATGGAGGAGTTTAGGATTTTCTTTGAACACTTGTTTTCAAGATATCCTCCTCTCTACATAAGCTATGGTTTATATAGGCTTGGCCTAGGGCAAACCTTTCCTAAGTAGGAATACTACTTGGAGTAGGATTACAATAATTTCCATAAATAAAATATTTCCAAGTTTATTCCTATAAGGATTCTTTTCCCACGTGGCCTTTGACATTGACTTTTCGTGTGTTTTCCAGCTCCGATTTCTTTGTCGATTGTCTTAAAACGTTCACCTTATTTTTCTCTTCAAATCGCCTACCATATTGACATTTGCCTTTTTGGGTACTGCCGAAGCATCAACGTTCTGTCGAGGCATTAAAGTGCTATCGGGGCAGGTGCTTATCTGCATTTCAGCTTCAGTTTCCAGCATCCATCTTCTTTGTTTGGCAATCCCTATGTTTCAGTTTCCTGTCTTAAGAAAGAAAACCATCAAATGCATCTATTTTATGCCAAATAATAGATTAATTCATAAATTGAGTATTGAGATGCTGAAATAGGGAAATAAGAAGAATTATCCAATATTGCCATTAAATTTGTCCTTTACTAGCAATAATCGAGTGGGAGAATGGTATGAAAAATAGAACTTTTGATCACTTATCAAATACCCCTAAACTCGAACTATTGCTTGTCCTCAAGCAATGAAAAAGATAATAAAAAAAATTAATCGAGTGGGTAAATGATGTAAAAGATGAGGACTTTTAGGAACTCATCACAAAGTCGAACTATTGCTTGTCCTCAAGCAATGCAAAAGATAAATTTAAGTAAAGAATTTTAAAGTAATATACAGTCCTGCCTGCCGCGACAGAATTCCTTTCTTGACTCGTCCTCTTCTTGGTTCTTGGGAATTCCTCAAAACTGGACTATGAGTCTTGGTGAGTGTGTGCGTAGCTATGTCAAAGATGATTTTCTAAGTTCTAATCCTTTTTTTTAGCTCAAGACTTCCGACTAAGATTTTTTTTAATTCTTTTTCTTTTCTTTTTCTAATAGTGGTATATAAATCTATATTGCTATAAATTTATATTGCTTGAGCCAGTTTCAGGCACCTCAAGTGTTTTAGCTTTTCTTACTAGAGCCGGTGATAGACACCTCTAGTAAGTGGGAGAAACCTAAGTCCTAGAGCCGGTCATGGGCACCTCTATGGACTAAACTAGAGCCAGTGATAGGCACCTCTAATATAAAATCTAAGCCTAAGTCCTTATTGTTTTTAAAAAAAAGAACTTTTAAAATCAACTAAGACTAGCAGCGTTTATGTGATTTCTGTCTCATAGTCTAATCCTAAGTACTATTCCTGAGAGACCTTTCTGAATTCAAGTCTGGTGAATGGTGCATACTGCTGCAACGACATGAGAGTATGTTGTTACCGAGGCAGTCTCAATAAAATTCAATAGACTAAAAAAATTACATCAGATTGAAATTATTGTAAAGACAGAAATTAAGGCAGTAGTAGGATAATTTGAATAACTTCCATATATGGTAGATATTTATAAGGTAGAAAATATGATTAATACTCCCCCAAACTCGAGGGATGCATTGTCCTTACTTCCTGTATCTGAACATAAGGCAACAGTTAAAGATAAGATACAAATTAAGAGACAAGGAAAAGATAAACCAATTTTTAGATTTTGCGTTTGACCTCTTCTGTATCCTGAGGGTCATCAGTTGTTGTGGAGTTTGTGGAGAGAGAAACTAAAAAACTGTACTGGAAAACAATAATGAAGAAGTATGAAATAAAACGGGAGAGATGAAGTTCTAGAGACGTAAACCCACTGTCACTTGCATTTGGGCGGCCAAACTCCTTGGTCGTTTCTTAGGTGGGACTGTGAGCCTGATTTCAGGGCCGTTTTATTTGCTCCATGACTTCTCCTTCTTGGGTTTCCTTCCTAAATAACTGCAAAGAATAATAATAAAAACTGTGAAAATAATAAAATTACTTTAAAACTAAATTGCAAAAATTTTAAAATCTAATTCCTAAACTGAAAACTAAAAATTAATTCCTAAAGCATAAAAGTAAATAGGGACAATGAGATAGAAATTTAGGTTACTGTAGGAGTGTAAATGATACATCTCCAATAACAACCATCTTCCCCTTTTTGAATGGAAGAGAAGCTGATGTCCCAGTCGTCGTCTCCTCGTTAGGTGGTTTCTTTCTGATATATTTCTGCTCAAGGGGAGTGCTGCCGCGACAGAGGTTGCCTTGGCAGGTCTTGTTTAGGCAGTCCATCCAAGTCTTCCTCTAAATAATCACGAACTGTTCGTTCTCTTTCCTGTCTTGAAGAATTCTTGGATCAACTACTGCGAATATGCCGTGGCTGCCTCGGCGGTATTCATACCAGTGTTGTTCTGTTGGCCAGGTCGAAACAACCCTGATTAGTTTAAGATTTTTTTTTAATTTTTTATTTATATATAAAACTAAATGAGAGAAAATAAAGGTAACAAAATTTAGTTGTCAATCCCCGACAACGACGCTAAAAACTTGATGCATGTAATAAAAGCGCAATTAAGTGTAAGTGTACACGTCGTCAAGTAATAAAGTGATAAGCATTTATCGAGTATCATCTCCACAGAGATTGGTATACTTAATATGCTACCTTTTCTCTTCCCACTCTGTAATAAAATAAAAGACACAAATTATTGGGGTAGAATTATAACTAAGAAAACTAATTAAAACAATAAAGATAAATGATCAAGAAATCAAGGATGAAAAAGTGGGGCAGGATCCAGTTGTGTCGTATTGTGGATTCAATTGACTTGTTTCTATCCAATACAATTGCACTGCACTGCCTTGACAGTACTGCAGATACTGTCTCGGCTGCGACAATGTTCTCTATTGCGGCAATCTCTTGCTCTTGGGCAGATTTACCAAAGTTCGGCAAAGTGTCCTTGAATGATTCCGCTTATCTCTAAGTCGAAATACTATTGATGACTAGTCCTTGATGATACCTCTCAGTTTGAATCAATTATAATCACCAACCAATCTCACACTTATTTTAGCCGTTGAAACTCTTAACCTATCTCTAGGCCGAGTTAGTGTCTACAACACCGCACTTATCCCTTTCGTGAATCTAATTCTCTCGATATTAGATAAATGAATTACTTATAAACTTCTCTCTCGAGCTTGAATACAAGAACAAGGAATGACAATAGGATAAGCAAAATTTGATATTCTTATTGCATTGAAACAAGAAACAAAGTACAATATCCTCTCACAAATACTCGACAACCTTTACCTAAACCCTAGGGGACGATGGAGGAGTTTAGGGTTTTCTATGAACACTTGATTTCAAGATATCTTCCTCTCTACATAAGCTATGGTTTATATAGGCTTGGCCAAGGGCAAACCTTTCCTAAGTAGGAATATTACTTGGATTAGGATTACAATAATTTCCATAAATAAAATATTTCCAAGTTTATTCCTATAAGGATTCTTTTCCCACGTGGCCTTTAACATTGACTTTTTGTGTGTTTTCCAGCTCCAATTTCTTTGCCTCTTGTCTTAAAACGTTCACCTTATTTTTCTCTTCAAGTCGCCTACCATATTGACATTTGTCTTTTCGGGTGCTGCCGAGGCATTAAAGTGTTATCGGGGCAGGTGCTTATCTGCATTTCAGCTTCAGTTTCCAGCATCCATCTTCTTTGCTCGGCAATCCCTATGATGCAGTTTCCTGTCTTAAGAAAGAAAACCATCAAATGCATCTGTTTTATGCCAAATGATAGATTAATTCATAAATTGAGTATTGAGATGTTAAAATATGGAAATAAGCAGAATTATCCAATATTACCATTAAATTTGTCCTTTACTAGCAATAATCGAGTGGGAGAATGATATGAAAAATAGGACTTTTGATCACTTATCATTCATCAAGGACTTCTCAAAAATCTCTAAGCCGCTCTGCAATTTGCTACAGCAAAATCAACCCTTTGTCTTCGATGAAAAATGCCACAACGCTTTTAATGAACTGAAGAAAAAGCTTACCTTAACTCCAATAGTAATATCTACCGATTAGAATGAGCTATTCGAGTTGATGTGTGACGTAAGTGACTATGCAATTGGCGTAGCACTAGGTCAAAGGCGAGGTAAACTCTTCCATGTTATTTACTATGCAAGTACAACTCTTAATGATGCTCAAATTAACTATACCACTACTGAGAAAGAGTTACTTGTTGTAGTATTTGTCTTTGATAAGTTGAGGGCGTATCTTATAGGAACTAGGATGATAGTACACACTGATCATTCTACCATCGAGTACCTAGTAACTAAGAAAGATGCTAAACCGAGACTTGTTAGGTGGATACTTTTGCTTCAAGAATTTGATATAGAAGTAAAGGGTAGGAAAGGCACTGAAAATCAAGTTGCAGATCACCTATCTAGGCTAGAAAATCCTAATAATCTAGGCGGAGATTTTGAGATCAAGGAAAATTTCCTTAATGAGAAAATTTTATATGCTACAACATTACCTTGGTATGCCGATATTGATAATTTTCTTGTTAGTGGTATTTTACCTCTTGATTTATCTAGCCAGGATCACAAGAAGTTCAAACACGATGCAAGTTTTTTCTTTTGGGATGAGTCATATTTGTTTAAGCAATGTTCTGACCAATTGCTTCGAAGATGTGTACCGGAAGACGAACAAAAAGATATCCTATTCCATTGCCATGCAGCATCATGTGGTGGGCACTTGGGTGGATCAAGGACTGCTGCAAAGGTCCTTCAATCTGGATTTTACTGGCTCACACTCTTCAAAGATGCTCAAGCATTTTATAAGGGATGCGATAGATGTCAACGAACTGGTAACATCTCGAGGAGGAATGAAATGTCGTTGCAAAATATTTTGCAAATCGAGCTTTTTAATGTTTGGGGAATTGATTTTATGGGACCATTTCCATCGTCCTATGGTCATTTGTATATCTTGCTAGTAGTGGACTACGTGAGCAAATGGGTAGAAGCGGTGGCAACACCTCGCAATGATTCCAAGACAGTCCTGAAGTTCCTGCATAGGAATATTTTCACAAGGTTTGGAGTCCCTAGAGCAATAATCAATGATGAAGGAACTCACTTCGATAACAAGCTCATTGCTAAAGCATTACAACGCTATGGAGTCAGACATAAAATTGCTACAGCATATCACCCACAGACAAATAGTCAAGATGAAATCTCCAATAGAGAAATTAAGCAAATCCTAGAGAAGACGGTTAACACAAAGAGAAAATATCGGTCTCTAAAGCTGTATGAAGCTTTGTGGGCATATAGGACAGCTTACAAGACTCCTTTAGGGATGTCCCCATTCAAGCTGGTGTATGGGAAAGCATGTCATTTGCCTGTGAAGCTCGAACACAAAGCTTATTAGGCCATTAAAAAGTTCAATATGGATTTCAAGACAGCTGGAGAGAACATGCTTTTGGAGTTGGATGAAATGGACGAATTTCGATCACATGCCTATGAGAATGCAAGGATTTACACAGAAAAGACAAAGAGGTGGCATGTTAAACATTTCTTGCCACGTCATTTCTCAGAGGGCCAACAAGTGTTACTTTACAACTCGAGACTCAAACTTTTTCCTTGAAAATTGAAGTCACGATGGTCAAGACCATTCCTGATACATAGGGTTTATCCTTATGGAGTTATAGAGATCAAAACACTTGATGGAGATCGAACATTCAAGGTAAATGGTCAAATGTTGAAGATCTATAATGGAGCTCCCATTGTGCGTGACAAGGACGACCATAATTTGCAAAATGCCTAAGCATTTCTATCCCTCTCTTTTATTTTACTTTAGCATTTAAATTTCAGTTCGAATAAAAAGTAAAGGTTTTTATTTAGTTTTTCTTAAATGATTTTATTTCCTTTTTTGTCTCTATTCAACTTTTAATTTTGAAGGTACAATTTCAACACTAGGGTAATTTGTACACCCACACAGAAAATCAAGACCCACGAAGAAATAAGCATCTTTTCTTTTTTTTTTTCATTTTTGCATATAGATTTATTTTTTACATCATTGAGGATAAAGCTAACCTCAAGTTTGGGGGTAACAAAGTCTTCGCCTTAGCATTTTCATTTCATTTTGCATACATATGAATTTGCTATAGCATTAGATTCAATTCAAGACAACTTTTAGGTTAGAATAGATGATATCCAATGATAAGAATGTCGATGCTTTTAAACTGAAATAGTAAATATATTGAGAACGAATTGACTAAATTAGGACTTGATGCTTTGGAATTTTATTTGATACGATTGTATGTTTTTTATGCTTGAGTAGTAGAAACTTTTTAGAGAACTTAGAATCTTTGCTTTAGTTTGGAAAGAAAGAAAACTTCCTTTTTGCTAGAGTATATAAATAAAATGTAAAAAAAAAGAAAAACAAATAAATGCTTTAGCATAAAACCGTATAAAGACGCTCCTCTATGTAAAACTTAGCTTATGCTCTGAGCATAAATAATGCTACAACATATGAGCGAATGAAAGTTGTCACGGGATGACTCTACCTACTGGCTCGGGGATGAGATGTTTGCTCCATACTCATCTAGAGTTAAGGATGGTAGGTGTGATGAGTTGACACCCTTCAAAGCAGTTTAAAAAAAACTAAGCAGGAGAGTAGACTTTTTTAGGAAGTAGGGTATTGTGAATAAGGAAAACTAAAATTTTTCTAACACTTAAGCATAAGTTAGATACAATCCAGCAACACAAGCAAGGCTTCTTGTCTTAGTTAAAGTTCTTGAAATTCTCAATATCATGTATATTGCTATAGCATCTATATTTTGAGGATTGATGTTTTGCCTGAACTGCTGTCAAGGATTGAAAGTAATGTCATAACATTTTTATATGTCATTACTTGAGGACAAGTAATATCTTAAGTTTGGACGGGTGTTAACGCTCTAAAAAGCGTATATTTTCTACCCTTTTTCTTAAGGTTTTGTTAAAAAGCGTATATTTTCTACCCTTTTTCTTAAGGTTTTGTTTGGTTTCAAGATCATTTGCATTGCATTTCATTGCATTTAACTGCATTTCATGTGCATTTATATTTAGTTTAGGTTTTTATTTTATTTACTTTTTATTTTTAAAAGATGCTGCTTTGAAGGGTATGTTGTTGGTTATGTTGTGTAGATGCTAAAGCAAAGTTGAAAAAGTGAAAGAGATGACGAAACATATTTCTCAAGTGTTGAATCGGACTTCAAGGATGCTACAGCATTGTGGATGGACAAAACAGAACGGAAGAAAAGGACACACCTGCAGCCTACTGTCTCCACGAGTTTTCCATGTCAGCTTTCCCTCCTCTGCAAACCTGCAAACGTCGCACCGCCCCTGCACCCTGCCACACTTTTCTACAGACTTTGCACCACCCCTTGCAGACCTGCCACAGTCCCATGCAGACCAAACATTTCTGTCACCTGCTGCAGCTAATGTTAGGGGATATTTCCTTTGCACCTTTAAGGCACCAAACCCTACAAGCCTCCTATAAAATCCAAGCCTCCTTCAACAACAAAGGAGAGCTAGAGCCAAGCTGGATGTTTTAGAGAAAGAAAAAGAGAAAAATCAGTAGCTAAGGAGCCATAAAGGAGCGAGCTTTAAGGAAACAAGAGGGAGAAGAAGGAAGAAAGGAGGCCACTTTTGATCGTCTTCAACCTCTAGCCATACCACCATTGTAGGAGAGCTTCAACCAAGGGATTTGCGCGACTTCGGGAGGAGCGGCAAACTTGGAAGTGTCATGGCACAAGCGTTTGAGACTTCCTTCATCTTCACTTTGTTTACCTCTTTTCTAATTCAATGAATATGTATCTCAAAGGACGCAAGTTGAATAGTTTTTCTTACCTAGCCATGAACTAAAGTAGTATGGCTAAGGCTTGTTTTGGATGATTTTAATTTTTTTTAATGGATGTTTTACTGTTTCCAGTTTATTAAGTGTTTTGTTCAAGCATGCTAACACTTTTTACTCTAAACCTTGGTTTGTAAGAGCACTAGGAGGTACCCATAGCTCAAGGGGTTTGGGAAGCTTAGATCTAGGGATAGGCAAAGCTAGACCAACTTGAACAATGGGGTTGCCGTAGAAGCGAAATCCTAACTTGCCTTAGGGATAAGGTAGAATTTCAATGACTAAAAGGGGTAGTACTTCATCAACATTTAAAGTATTAGGGTTGAGACCGGGAGGTAATACCTTAGCATTTTCGAGTGTTAGGCCTTCTAACTAGGGATAGTGGAGGCATTTTCAGTAAACTCTGTCGAGCACTAGTAAACCTTGGGAACAGTAACATCCAGGAGAGTAGTTAAGTCATGCCATAGCAAGCCTAGCTTGTCTTAAGCTTGAATATCTTTTTCAGTGTTGTGTTTGTGCAGCTTTATTCATTTCTCCAATATCTGTTTATTACTACAGCATTTTCTTGACATCCTTTGTTTTGCTCCAGCATCTTTGGTGACAGTTCCATTTTGCTAAAGTATTTTCGGTGACACTTGCAGATTTGCTTTAGCATATGTCATTACAAAAGACTAATTTATCTTTTGTCTATGGTAACTATTTTTGAATTAACCTACCCAATCCTCGTGGGAATAATCTCACTTACACACTTTATTACTTGTTCGATGTGTAACTTCCACACTTTTGCATGCAAATCACAATCATATTTTAAGCACGTGCAAACCCCCAAACCAGGTTTCCCCATATTCTCTTTCTTTTGTTTGTTCACTCATGTTTTCTTGTTTCCACATGGATCCAGGACCTCTCGCTTGGATTAGATAGGCTTACGTAGACGTCAAAACATCCTAAAAGGCGCTTAAGATCGTATGTCTCATTTCTACAATTCTAGGGGTGTGACATAATGTTATTCCTCATTACATCACAATGCCAACTTTGTCATCTAGCCTTGCTTAGTAGGACACCAAAAGCAATTATCCGTAGGTGCCTACAACTTACCGGAGCTTAGAACACTTGGTAAGAGATTTAACCTCCATACATTTATCCTAGGTTTCAAACATTTTCTCATTACGAGCAAGCCAAAGCGACCACAATGCCATGTCTACAAAGGAACTACATCATTGGAATTCAATTAACGTAATCCATCCAGATAAAACTCTAAACTCTAGGGGAACTTTGAGTTTCCAAATATGACCAAAACTCGAAGTCAGGTACCTTAACCCCTACATGAACCATCAAAACAGAAAATAAACCTATTGTCACAATCCGATTTTAACATCTTGAACTAACTTTACATGACAAATTAAGAATTAGATAAGATCATTTAAAATGAGAGTTTCTCTTTCAAGTAAAGATCTCAAGAACAAGGCCGAATCAAGCTCATGTATGGTGATCGCTTGATGTACAATTATATATTGATATGATGACCATGAAAATATTGGGAATGCTTTACAGATATATTATGAATAAAACAAATAATTTAAAAGTCGTCCTCATAATAATTTCTTTAAGACAGAATCCAAACTAATTAGTTAATGAATTGAATATTTGTAGTTATATTTTTTTTCAATTTAAATACTCGATAAAAGTTGTAAACAATAGTGAAGTCTCTTCACTTTAACACTCCAAAAATTATGAATTAAAAAAAATCTATACGTTCAATATATAAAAATGTTAAAACTAAAATTAATACGACTTTAAAATAGTTGATTGTCAAACATGTAATGCCCTACGCTCTTGTATTACAAGTATATACACTTTGCCGTGTTATAGTATATAAGATTATCGTTTCCATGAGGATTGGTGTTACTTATGTGACTTATTCTTCCTACTTAGAGAAAATTATAGACACAAGTAATTTGATTTGCTTTTGGAATTAAACTAATGTGTTTAACTAAATCATTTAAAGTAAATAATTGATAAATCAAGGGTAAGAGATATGCCAAATTAGATTATTTCGTAGTGTGAATTCAGCATGTAGTTTGTCTCAATTTTGTAATACAAGGTCAAAGTGCCACCTCTGCGGGTCATTGAAGGTTTGCCTTAGTTGTCTCGATAGGATTATGCTTAAGAGAAAAGTTAACAACTCAAAGTTTGACAAAACATCCGTTGATGACTCCTCCTTATCCCTAATTCAAAGTGCTATTGATGACCACGTCTTAATGATACCTTCTGGCGTGAATCAAGGTTGAACACCAATCGATTTTATGTTCCTTTTAGTCGATGAAATCCAAACTTATCCCTAAGCCGAATTAGTCTCTACCAAAGTGGGTAAAAACTATTTTTACTCATTTTGTGAGTCTAACTCTCCCGATATTAGACGAATATGATTTTGCTCACAAACTTCTCTCTCGAGATTTAATGTAAGAGATAGTAAACGCTAAGAGTAAACAAACTTTGAATATTAAACATGCATTAAACAAAAATTAAACAAATTACAAACTTCTTCTCACAACTATTCCACGAAATAATCTAAGCCCTAAGGGGAATTATAACATGATAGTGAAGGAGAAAGAATATGTTTCTATGACTACTCGATTTCAAGATTATTGGATGATACCTTGTCCTCTACTTAGGTATGTATATATATGCTTGGCCTAGATCAAATCTTTCTAAAGGTAGTAATTTAACTTCGAATAAAATACAACTTTATTTCATACATAAAATATTTTTATATTATTTTCTAGTGTAATTCTATTGGACTTCTCCCACGTGACTTTGACCATGACTTTCCTTGCTTTTTTCTACTCCTTTCATCACATAGCTTGTCTAAAAAAATCTCTCTTTATCTTCTTCAAGTCATGCACCATGTCTGGAATTCCAATTTCTACCTCGGCGATATTATTCGACGCCACGACGGGTGCTTTGCTATGTCTTATCCATGTCTGGGTTGTTCTGCTCATTCCTCAACTCATCATATCTCAACATTATTTGATGATCTTGGACTATCATTGTCTTCCTCGTCGGTTATGGTAGGATATTGCCAGGGCAAGATATTACATGTCAAAGAAAGAAAACGATACTAGTACCTTTTTTACCAAATATTGTATAAAATATATAATTAAATGCATAGATGTTAAATTATAAAAAATATACGGAATTGTCAAGATTTATCACTCAATTAACCCAAAACTAGCAATAATTAAAGTAAAAGGGGTATATAAAATAGGACTATTGTACACTTATCATTGATATTCTTTAATGGAAATTGATACTCATAATTTGGTCCTAGACACGTTTTCTAGAATAATGATATCTAAAATTTATTAAACACCATAAAGATATTATAAACATATTGCATCATAAAGGGAAAAAGAAAGGAACTAGCTCAAGAAAAAATTCATACAAAGGTACAAATAAAAACAAAACCTTCCATGAAGTTTATCATACCATCAAAACCTAGAAAACTTTATGAATACCCTTGTTTCAATCCAAACTAGACGTTTTAGGAGATGAAAAAAAAGTGGTGAACAAACCATCAGGCGAGTGAGGATTACTCCGCTACACAATTCTAATTACATTGGCTAACAAACCATCAGGCGAGTGAGGATTAATCTTTTCTATAGTCATCAATAGAATCAAATATAAAAGTTAGCACCGTGTGGATCTCTATACGAGCACCAAATGACCATTAAGTTATGTTGTTGGGTGGACCGGTATTAGTACTATTTTATGGAAGATGGCTTCTTTAAGCGAAACATACATGGTGTATTGGTATGAGATGGCTACGTATCAATATCCTAGTTTCTTTGAAATTCTAATGGTTTGTTCGTATATTGGTACGCCTAGGGTGTATCGGTACCCATTATTTTATCAAACTCATTTAGCGTTTTTGTGTATCGGTATTGATAAGTGCCTAAGATTCCTAAATTTTATACCATTTTTCCACTCGTTTATTGCTACTAAAGGACAGATTTACGGGTAATAATATTTTAGCATCCAAACACTAAAAGCATGAATTTATCCAATATTTGGCATAAAGCAGATATATTTGATAGTTTTCTTTCTTAGATAGGAAACTATATTATAGAGATGGTCAAATAAGAAGATAGATGCTGGAATGCAGATAAAGCACCCGCCACGGTAGCACTTTAGAGGCCGCGATAGCACATAAAGATGACAACTGGTGCTCGACAGAGAGAGAAAAAGATGTTGATCTTAACGAACAAAGAGCGAGAGAAAGACGGAGTTGATTTAAAGAGTCAAGCCGTGGTGAAAGTCAAACGCGGGAAAGAAGAGTTATTTTAGGAAATAAGAATAAATTATTATAGTTTAATTCGGAGTTGTAATTCTTTCCCTTTTGGAACTCTTTCCTAGCATGAAGAACTTTAACCTAGGGCTTCGACTATATAAACCACCCTTAGGTCTAGGTTTAAGGGGAGTTGGATCTTACACCTCATATACCTTTAGTCGTCGACTATATTATGTTATAAACTTATTTGGAGGTTTAGGTTGTTTGTGGAGTAGTTGGAGAATAAGGTTGTGTTATTCTTGAAATTTATTAATGCAAAAACTTATTTCATAGTTTATTCTCTCTTGGCATTTACTCTTCTTTACATATGAGCTCGAGATGATAGTATGTGAAGATAAATTTATTTGTCTAATATTGGGAGAGTTAGGATCACGAAACGAGAGAATACGATCTTTGCTCAAGGGCATTGACTAATCCGGTTGAGAGATTAACCGTCCAGGATTTCAGCGACTAACAAGACGCATGTGTTTAGTTGTTGTTCACCCTTGATTCACGTCGATAGGTATCATCAAGACGTGGATTTCAACACTTCTCTGTACTTAGGGATAAGGAAGAAGACATACAAGGATGCTCAATCGAACTATGAAAAGTTGAATTGTCGACAAGACATAACCCCGTCTAGGCAGCTACGACGACCCTTAGTGCGACCCGACAAGGCGACAATTCAACCCATTGCATTGATAAGTCAATAAATAATACAACTAGATCCGCTGCTACGAAGCACTCAACTTAGCCTCACCTTTATTATACTTATTCTTTCGTTATTTAGTTTTTCTTTTAGTTAATTTAGTTAATTCAACTCAACAAAAATACTTTTGTTTTTATTTTTATATTGCAACTTTAAGAAGTAGTGAAGTTGAAACAGTCCCTATTGGTTCGACAACCTAAAGTATTATAATCTGAAAAAGGTGGAATCAAAAGGACTTCCGAGCCTTCATACGATTTGGCACCGTTGCTGGGGATTGACGCTCTATTTTACTACTAATTATTTCTGCACCTTTTCTTTTCTATTATTTAGTTTTAGTTTACTTTAACTTACTGGGGTTGTTCTTTGTATGACCAGGTCCAACCCGTCGCTTGATCAATACCCTTATGATCCAGAAATCGAAAAAACAACAAGAAACCTGAAACGTATGGTACGCGAAAGAATGAAAGTAGCACCTGACCAGCAGAACAACGTTGGTATGAATGTCGCCGAGGCAGACAACCGCGGCGCATTCACAGTTGCTGACCTAGTAAACCTTCCAAGACAAGAACGCGCACGAACCATTCGTGATTATTTAGAGGAAGATTTGGATAGGTTAACTCTTGCCGTTGTGATGCCTAATATATAGGCAAAACACTTCGAATTAAAACTGGTCATGTTCAATATTATCAACACCCTAGGCCAGTTTGGGGATTCGGTCAATGAAGATGCTCGGCAGCATCTTAAGTCCTTTTTGGAAATTTTTAATTTGTTTAAGCTGCCAGGAGTCTCAGCCGACATCCTTAAGTTGAAAATGTTTCCCTATTCACTGAGGGATATGGAAAAATCGTGGTTAAACAACCTCCAGCCTGGATCGTTGAACTAATGGACTGAACTATGCCAAAGTTTTCTTGCCCGATTCAATTATACCAACATGACTGATAAGCTGAGAAACGATATCAAATCATTCAGAAAAATTGAAGATGAATCAATGTATGAGGCTTAGGAAAGATATAAAGAACTATACAGAAAATGCCTCATGCATGGTCTACCCGAGTGGACTCAAGTATCAATCTTCTACAATGCAGTAAACCCCCCCATAAGGATGATACTCGATGCTTTCGCCAATGGCACCCTCTTAGACCACCCACCCCATGAGAGTTTAGAAATTCTGGATAGGTTGGCAAAGAATGACTATCAACACCCAACCACCAGAAGAGGAATAACTAGGTGAGGTATGACAAACTCTGACTCTTTGGATTCTATCCTAGCTCAATTGTCAACTTTGAAAAAAATGGTCAAGGATTTGCAAAAGTCGAGTCACGTTAGAGAAGTAAAAGCAGTTACCGTTTTTTGTGAAACATGTGGTGACAACCATGAGTCGAACGCATGCCCGCATAACCCAGAATCTTCCTTCTATGTTGAAAACTTTAATAAAAACAATATGTCCAACAATTACAATCCATCATGGAGGAAACACACGAACCTCTCATGGAGTAACCCCAATAATGCTCTTAACTTGCAACACCAATCAGTGTAATCTACTGGATTCCAGCAGAACAACAGATTTGCTCAGCAACAGCTACCGCAGCAGGCGTTACCGTCGTCGCAGTAGACAAATGTCCAGAACCTAGAGAATACACTACAAACATTTATGGCTCAAACCGATGTATATATAGCAAACACGAATAAGTTCATTCAAAGCTGACGGTTTTATGGATCGAGCAGAGATGAGAATACAAAATAACGAGTCTGCTCTCCAAAAGCTGGAATTCACAATGGGTCAAATGGCACAGCAAATGAAAAGACAACCTATAGGAGGCTTACCAAGCGATACTGAAATTGCTAAAAACAGTCTGCATGAACAGTGCAAAGCCATATCTACCAGGACTAGTTTACAACTGAAGGAGTGAGAAACGATCTTTTCTATGATCATTGAAAAAATCAAATCTGAAAGTAGTATTGTGAGGATCTTTATATGAGCATCGAATGATCACTAAGGTATGTTATAACGATCCAAATTTCAAAATTTGAGAATCGGGTAAATCAAAGCATAGGTTCACGCTTGGACAAAGATGTTTGGCCTTTGGGAGCCGTAATGAGATTGGTTATGGATTTTGGGCTTGATTTGTTGGTTTAAGTACGAGTTAGGAAAAACTTGATAAATTTATTTTGGTAAAAGAATAATTTGAAAAAGGATAGGGTATATTCTTTATGAGACTACAGAACAAGAGAGGTAATGAGGTCACCTTGTCCCATATATTCGCACCTTTAATATTTTCATCCTTTGATTTCTGGAACCAAATTTAAAAGTTAAATCTTTGAATTTTTTTGTATGAATCTTAGTGTTATGGTTGAGAAAGTATTGTTCAGCGATTAAGGATTTATAATTCAAGGTAAGTATGACCTGAAATGGTATAGGAAGTGGTTTTTGTGGGGTTGATGAGTAAGAACGAGAATTGATTTTGGGATTCTATTCTTGTGTTAAATTTTTATTTTTTACTTTCTTAAACCCCCAACAATGTTATAACATATTTGACAACCTTTCTTTATAGTGAAAGAAATTGGAGAAGCATCTAAGGTCCAACAGTAGAAGAAAGCTTGAAGCTTTGAAGTGGAGTTTTATACCAGTTGTTAATTGAAGGTTAGTATACTATTAACTCCCATAAATTTTTTGAAATCAAAATGTTAGATGTGTTTTGCATAATATGGTATCTATATTATTTGGAATGTGTATGAACATAAACTCCTTTAATAAAAAAATCTTGAATTTTACGTTTTAAGGATATAAAAAATGGTCTGAAATCACCTAAGAGACATTTTATAACTTGTAGGATCAGTTTAGGGTTTAACCATATAGACTAAGGGGTGTTGAAAGAGATTTTGAGCTCAAAATTTTAGATTTTAGATTCTAGTACCAATGTTGGGTAGACTAATATCAATATAATTTTGTAAAATATGGCTTCTTCTAGGCAAAACAAAAAAGGCATATCAATACGAGCTGATCGTGTATCGGTATCCCTAGTTTTTCGAAAATCTAAGAGCGTATTCATATATCATTATGCCTAGGTAGTATCTATACCCAAAATTCTATCAAACTCATTTGGCGTTTTCATGTATCGAAACTAGAGGGGTTTTGGTACTCAACCGTCAAGTATCAATATAGAGAGGTTTGGCTAAAATACTTAAGAATAGGCAATTAAGTATCCATACGCATAAATAGGTATCAATAACCATTGTCATGTATTGATACTCGAGGGTGAATTTGTAACGGATTGGTCTTAAGGAACAAATGTGACATCCAGTATTAAGGTCAACATATGTTGAATTTGCGTCAAATAAAAAATAAAATAAACCAAAAAAGTCAATGAAAAACGTGCCACAATGGCAGAGAAAATATGTGCTATAAGTACAAAGACTTTTATTAAAATTGAGAGAACAAAACATTAAAAAGTAAAAAAATGAATAATGATGATCGACAATCAATATTAAGTCTGTTTGTCGCCAACAATTTATTTTTTTTACTTTTACTTTAATTATAAAAGATAATAGTAATCAATAGAGCAACAAAAATATGATATTTTAACACGTTAACTTTATCAAATATCACACATATTTAAACATATCGTTTAAACAGACTCAAAAAATTCAAAAATTTCTCATCTTATTTACTAAAAAAATTCTAATTTTATTGATAAAATATACTAAATATACCTACACCATGAAACTACATAAACCCCTAAATATGTAGGAAATAATAGAGTTTTAACTAAATAAATAGTTTAATAAAATAAGTGTGGAGAAGAAAATCATGGTCTTATGAATCTATGTAATGGTAGTGAGCTTGACACTTATGGACATAGTGCTAATGAACAATTAGTGATTGAATACTCAACAATGGGAAGAAATCTGTAAAAATCATGTGAATGTAATTTCAGTCGTTGACTGTCGTCCAATGATTATAACCGAGGATGTGAACTTTTCCACAATGGTCTAAACTTAATCATCATCTCTCACTAAACTTTATCCACTTGCATCAAATGATCTCTCACATTCACACCCGTATTGTTATATGGATAAGTAATCAATAGTTTCATATGTTGATTTATTCCTTGTTGTGACCCTTGATTCTTGAAATATAATAAATTATTTATTTATTTTGTTTTTTTAACATAAGTATTATTTTATTAATCAAATATAATTATATTTCAAACATAAATATTGAGATTTCAACTTATAGAAGATGATATAATATAAGTATCTTCGAACACTTAATCACTTAGTTGGAACATTAGTATTTTCATATTTAATTGGAGATAAAAATTTCGAAATAGAATTAATTTATAGATTTTGCATATTTTATTATATTATTCAAGAAGAAACGTCAAGCTGTTAAAAAACATACAAATGCAAAACTTAAGAAATCAACTAAATTTCATAAACTTTATGAAGGTCACGATTTACGGAATCAAATCTAATAGACTCATTCTTTACTTTAATCTTAACAATTTTATTAATACAATTTATCATCTCAAATTTATATTTTATAACTCCCTTAAAATGTCTATGATTTCAATCTTTTCATATACAATATTATGTACGAACACCAAATCACTTTGTTAAAATATACATTTAGTAACTTAACTAGGATCCTTCTTCCAAGTTGGCAACTAAAGAATATTTGCTCTCAAATTGGTACCTAAATTAGGTATATTCTCTTAAATCGGTATTTAAAAAAATTGTACTCTCAAGTTTGTACTTAAATTAGACACATTCTCTCAAATTGGTACCAAAATTTACACATTATATTAATTTGGTATAAATTTAAAATAAATCAATATATGTATCCCATTATCTTTTTAAATTCTATCAAAATAGATTTTTCATTCTCTTAAATTGTTTGTTCTTTTTTCAGGAATGTTACATTACTTCCTTGTTATAATAAAATGTCAACTTTAACTTATTTTATTGTAGAATGTAGTTGTTAAATTGTTTATTTAATATACTCACTTGATTTGATAATATCATTTTTTATTAAATTGATATAATTTTAAAATATCAATGGTTAAATTTATTGAATTTACTAAAATTGAGATCAGATTGATATAATGCATAAGTTTTTAAAACTAAATTGTTAATAAAAATATCAAAACCATAAATAAAATTAAAGTTAAGGTACAACCTTGAGAATAAAGATTCTTTAGGTATCAATTTGGAAAAATATCTAGTTTATGTATCAATTTGAGAGCAAATATTCTTTAAGGACCAATCTGGAAGAAGATATATAATTTAGGTACCAAATATATTTGATCCATTTAAAAATGAATACAATGATAAAAATTCCTTCAAAAGAGATGCAACTCATGTAATTTCCTCACCCTAACTTCTTATGGATATGTGAACATTTCCTAGTCTAAGAATAACTTCTCACACCTTACTAGAGAAAGAACATGATAAGTGCTCAACTCACTATCACTTTCTACACTTTTCATGGGTACTTATCATCAATTCTACACCTACTTGAACCAATGCATGTACTTAATGTCATATATTTAGGGATGATACTATTAAAGATAACATTTGTAGAAAAGGCATATTTTACTGCATTTTCATGTCTGTGCAGGAAACGTATTGTCGCGACAACAACCTGAGGTTGAGGCAGGACCTGATGCTGAGGCAGGACCTGATGCTGAGGCAGCAGAGGATAAAAAGCAATATGGAAGGCAAACTAAGGAGAAAAATGAGGAGAAAGTTGCTGGACAAGAAGCCCAAGGATCGGAGCTGAACAACACAAGGAAAGCCCAAGGACAACGCCACACGGGAAAGAAACCTTCTAGAAGAATCAAACTTGGAAATATGTAAACTATACACATAACTTGTTCCCTACTCCAAGTTGTACTCTATTTAGAAAAGGTTGGCCAAGCCTATATAAGGCATAGCCATCCAAGGGATTAGAGAGAGTCGAATTTGAGAGAGTTTACCCTAGGAACAATTTTTCCCATGATGTTCCAAGCTTTCTTTGGTTTTAGGTGAAAGTTGTTGACTATTAGTGAGAGGAGATTGTATCTTGTTTCTTGTTTCAATGCAATAAAATATCAAAGTTTGCTTACTCTTTTCCATTCTTTGTTCTTGCATCCAAGCTCGTGAGAGAAGTTTGTAAGTAATCTATTTGTCTAGACTCGGGAGAGTTAGACTCATGAAGGGAGTAAGTACGGTATTCGACTTAATTGGACGATACTAACTCGGCCTAGGGATAGGTTAGAGTTTCAGTGGCTCAAAGAAGTGTGGGATTGGTTGTTGGTTATAATTGATTAACACCGAGAGATATCATCAAGGATTGATCATCAACAGTATTTCGACTTAGGGATAAGCAAAACCATCAAAAGGACTCTTTGTCAAACTTTGGTAAATCTGCCTAAGAGCAAGGGATTGTCGTAGCAGAGAATACTATCATTGTCGAGGCAGGAATCTGTAGTACTGCCAAGGCAATATAGTGCAATTGCATTATTCAGAAACAGATCAATCAAATCCACTATACAACATAACTGAATCCTGCCCTCTTTCTCAAATTTGATCTCATCCGATTTAGTTTCTTTTATTTAGTTTAATCAACATCCAATTTACTTGTGTCTTTACTTTTGTTTTACATAGCAAGAAGATCAAAGGAAGTATATTAAGTATAACAATCCCCGAGGAGACGATAACTCGATAATTATACATATTTGACACGAATCAAGTTTTTGGCGCCGTTACCAGGGATTGACAACTAAATTTTGTTTTCTTTATTTTCTTGTTATTTTAGTTATTTTAATTTTATTTTTTTACTTTATTTATTGTTGGTGTATGACCAGGGCCAACCTAAGCAATCCACTATATGAGATTGATCTAGAAGTTGAAAGAACCTACCAAGGGTTGAGAAGACAGATCCATGTAGCCATGGTAATAAATCAATGGAATCAGAACCTACCTGCCGACAATGGAGGCCTTCAACAGAAACCACTACCGCAACAACTACCGAGGCAGCTAACTGTTAGAGATTTTCTAGTGGAATATCTAAATGAATTGAATCCTGAAGTTGTTACACCAGAGATAGAAGCAATCCACTTTGAACTCAAACCAATGATGCTCAATATGCTTAATAGTATTGGACAATTTAGTGGGTCTGCAACTGAAGAAGTCAGGCAACATCTCAAATCCTTCATGGAAGTCTGCAACTCATTCAAAATTCAAGGAGTCCATGAAGATATCTTGAGACTAAAACTTTTCCCCTATTCACTGATGGATAGGGCCAAGACTTGGTTAAATAGCATTCCACCAAGATATATAGGATCTTGGAGTGAACTCTGCCGAGAATTCATTACAGGATTTAACCCTACCAATTTATATGATAGAATCTGTAGTGAAATTACTTCATTTAGACAGGCTGATGACGAACCTATGTACGAGGCTTAAGAACGCTACAAAGAGTTACTAAACAAATGTCCACTGCATGGATTTCCACTATGGACACAAGTAACCATGTTCTACAATTCTACCAATGTCCCGACAAGGATGATGTTAGATGCCTCAGAAAATGGCACACTCCTTGACAAAGCTTCGGAAGAAGCTATTGAGATTCTGAACAAACTTGCAAGTAACGATTTTCAATTCCCTACTTCTAGGCGAGGAGGATTAAGACATAAAACCATAGTGAATGAACTAGAAACTACCAATTCAGTGGCAGCACAATTGACATCTTTAACCCAAATGGTTCAGAACATTCAAACATAGCAAAATACTCACGAGGTAAAAGCGATCAATTCTTCTGAGTATATGCAAGATGATGAATCTGGTTTTTATGTGTGAAACTACAACCGGAACAACAATATGATTTCAAACACATACAATCCGACATGGAAAAGACACCTAAACTTTTCACGGAGCAACCCTAATAATGCCTTGAACCTCACTAATCAAGACTTAGGTTATCAAAATACACTGCCGCAGCAGCATGCTCAGCAACCACTGCTGCAGCAGCAGATGCATCAACAACAATCTATGAATTCATTGGAGAATACTCTCAAGCCTTCATAATGAAAACAGAATCATATATGGCTGAGAACAGCAGTTTCATGAAGAGAACTGGTGACTTCATGAGTAGAACGGAGATGAGGCTGCAAAACTAAGAAACTACTATTAAATCACTAGAACCCAAGTTGTTCAATTTTCTTAAAGACATAATACTAGACCACAAAGGGGACTACCTAGCAATACTGAAGTTGCTAAGGGAATGGGCCATGAACAATGCAAAGCAATCACCACAAGAAGTGACCTATAACTTAAAGAGACAGTGGGCAAGCCAGCAACCAAAGTTCCACCAGCAACACATGAGGAATTAGACAAGTAGGACTTGGATGCTGAAAAACGGAACATGAGAATACTACCCTAGCAGAGAGCTCGGAAGCACATGAACAAGCTACCGAGACAGTGAAAAATACAGTTATTCTAGGTATTAAATTCCAAACCAATGAGACCTGAAAGAGATGAGACCACCACCACCTTTCCCACGAAGGTTGAAAAAGCAAAAACAGGACCACCAGTTCAAAAAGTTCATGGATATTTTAAAGAAAGTCCACATCAACTTGCCATTTGTTGAGGCAATAGAACAAATGCCCAACTATGCTAAATTCTTGAAAGACATTGTGTCTAAAAGAAAGAAGCTAGGTGAGTTTGAAACAGTGGCAGCAACTAAAGGATGCATGGTAATGCAGCACTATCGCATGCCACCCAAACTGAAGGATCCTGGATGCTTTACTATACCTTGTGTGATTGGTAATAATTATGAAGGAAAGGCATTATGTAACCTAGGAGCAAGCATCAATCTCATACCCAAATCAGTCTTTCAAAAGCTTGGATTAGAAAGGGCAAAGCCTACAATAGTGTTGCTCCAACTTGCGGATAGATCCTACGTACATCCTAAAGGAAAAATAGAGGACATATTGGTAAAGGTAGACAAGTTTATTTTTCCTACCGACTTCCTTGTTCTTGACTGTGAAGCAGATGATAATGCACTGATCATCTTAGGAAGGCCTTTCCTTGCTACTAGACGAACCTTAATAGGTGTGGAGAATGGAGAGTTGACAATAAGGGAAAATGACCAACAAGTCAAACTCAATGCATTCCACAAATTGAAAAAAATTGATGATCCAAAAGAGTGCAAAGTCCTCCACATAATAGATGTAGATACCAAAATATCCTGCCTTGGCAGCATTTTCGACAGATTATTTGACAAGAAAATTAAGCCTGAGGTGGAGACAGAAAATAAGAATAAGAACAAAACAGAAGGGAAAGGCCAACACTTGAAGAAAAATCCAGGCCATCAAGAGATAAGCAAATTGGGAGATGCATTTACATGCACTCCACCAGTAACATAATCTCTTCCCTTCTATATTAGGATTAGTTTTAGTTTAGGATTTATATTTTTATCCTTTTAATTTTTTTTTGATGTATTTAACTTTTAAGTTTTTTTTAAGACAATAAAAGCAAGAAAAAAAGGATAAATAAGTTCACAACAGGAATTCTGCCGAGGCAGTAAACAACGTCAGAAGCCGCAATAGTCCCAATGGGCAGAAATAGTGTAACGGCTATCTGCCGAGTTTTACGTCGCTGTAGTAAATGCTAACGGACAGTAATTTCAAAATAGCTACAAAACAACTAGTAGATTAAACGGCTACAAGGGAGTACTATATAAGCAGCATCCTTCTTTTGAACTATTCACTCTTGCATTCTTGATTTCTTTAGAATTCTACTAAATCTTGCTCTCACAATACTCTCTGCCTACTCACAAGCATTCTTGAAATTTTCAGAATCTATTCAAGAAAGTCTCAAAGATTCTCAATCTTCATCCATGGCAGCATACAATCGATTTGCCCTCGCCACTGTTGCAGACCGATTCAACAGATTTTTTGTCGCTCGGCAGTTGTGGGAGGAGCAAGGGTTCCAACACAGTGAGGACAAAAACTTCGGCAACAAACATTATTTGTTCAACAAGATTAAATATCAAGAATGGGAGATTTTCTGCCTACAACCTCCCCAGGCAAATGCCACCATAGTGCGGGAATTTTATGCACATGGGTCGAGCAAGGACAATCTCTATGTCCATTGCCGAGGCAAGCCTGTCTGCCTTGATGCCGAGGCAATCAACAATTTCTATGGACTCATCCCCATCGGTGATGTTCATGCCTAGTTTATGGAAGATATCACCACTTAAGACTACAAGTTGATCAAAGATGACCTATGTTATTGATGCGTGCAAAATATGCGCAATTGGAGTGCAAGTGTACACGTCAAGTAATAAAGTGATAAGTATTATCGAGTTATCGTCTCCTCAGGGATTGATATACTTAATATGCTTCCTTTGATCTTCTTGCTCTGCAAAAAAAAAGTAAAAACACAAGTAAATTGGATGTTGTTTAAACTAATTAAAACAATGAAAGAAAACTAAATAGGTTGAGGTCAAATTGAGAAAGAAGGCATGATCCAGTTGTGTTGTATAGTGAATTTGATTGATATGTTTCTATCAAATGCAATTGCACTACACTGCCTCGGCAGTACTGCAGATTACTATCTTCAGCAATGACACTGTCTTCTGCCGTGGCAATCCCTTGCTCTTGGGTAGATTTACCAAAGTTCGACAAAATTTCCTTTGATGGCTTCGCTTATCCCTAAGTTGAAACACTGTTGATGATCATTCCTTGATGATACCTCTCGGCGTTAATCAATTATAACCAACAACCAATCTCACATTTCTTTTAGCTGTTGAAACTCCAACCTATCCCTAGGCCGAGTTAGTCTCCTCCAACCAAGTCGAATACCGCACTTACTCCTTTCGTGAGTCTAACTCTCCCAAGTCTAGACAAATCGATTACTTACAAACTTCCTGATAAGTGCTTAACTCACTATCACTTTCTACTCTTATCATGGACACTTATCATTAAATCTACACCTACTTGAACCAATGCATATACTTAATGTGATATATTTATGGATTATACCATTTAAAATAATATTTGTAAAAAAGGCATACTTTACTGCATTTTCATATATGTGTAGGAATAAGTGTTGCCGAGGCAGCAGAATGAGGCTGACGTAAGACTTGATGCCGAGGCAATAAAGGATGAAAAGCAATATGGCTGGCAACTGAAAGAGAAAAATTAGGAGAAGGTTGCTGAACAAGAAGCCCAAGAATCGGAGCTGAATAATACAAGAAAAGCCCAAGGATATTGTCACGCGGGAAAGAAACCTTCTAGAAATTTAAACTTGGAAATATTTACCCTATGTACATAACTTGTTCCTACTCCAAGTTGTACTCTAATTAGGAAAGGTTTGCCCTAGGCCAAGCCTATATAAGGCATACCCTTCCTAGGGATTGGAGAGGAGACCTAGAGAACCGAATTTGAGAGAGTTTACCTTAGGAATAATTCTTCCCATCATGTTCTAAACTTTCTTAGGGTTTAGGTGAAAGTTGTTGAGTATTAGTGAGAGGAGATTGTATCTTGTTTCATGTTTCCATGCAATAAAATATCAAAGTTTGCTTACTCTTTGTCATTCTTTGTGCTTGCATGCAAGCCCGAGAGAGAAGTTTCTAAGTAATCTATTTGTCTAGACTCAGGAGATTTAGACTCACGAAAGGAGTAAGTGCGGTATTGAACTTGATTGGAGGATACTAACTCGGCCTAGGGATAGGTTAGAGTTTCAGCTGCTAAAATAAGTGTGGGATTGGTTGTTCGTTATAATTGATTAACGCCGAGAGATATCATTAAGGACTGAACTTTAACAGTATTTCGACTTAGGGATAAGCGGAGCCATCATAGGACACTTTCCCGAACTTTGGTAATTTTCCCAAAAGCAAGAGAGTGTCGCAGCAGAGAACACTGTTGTTGCCGAAGACAGTATCTGCAGTACTGTCGAGGCAGTGCAGTGCAATTGCTTTGGACAGAAGCAGATCAGTCAAATCCACTATACAACACAACTGGATCTTACCCTCTTTCTCAAATTTGACCTCACCTATTTAGTTTAGTTTATTTAATTTAGTCAACACTCAACTTAATTGTGTTTTTACTTTTGTTTTATAGGGCAAGAAGATCAAAGGAAGCATATTGAGTACACCAATCCCTGAGGAGACGATAACTCGATAATATTTATCACTTATTACTTGACGTGTACACTTGCATTCCAATTGTGCATATTCAGCACGCATCAAGTTTTTGGCGCCGTTGTCGGGGATTGGCAACTAAATTTTGTTTTCTTTATTTTCTTGCTTTTATTTTAGTTATTTTAATTTTTTATTTTTATTTGATTTGATCTAGGTGTATGACCAGGTCCAACCCTAGCAATCCACTATACGAGATTGACCAGAAATTGGGAGAACCTATCAAGGGTTGAGAAGATAGATCCAAGGAGCCATGACAGTAAATCAAGGGAACCAGAACCTACCTGCAGGCAATGAAGGCCACCAACAGCAGCCACTGCCACAACCATTGCCGCAACCACTACCGCGGCAGTTAACTGTCAGAGATTTTCTAATGGAAGATTAGAATGGATTGAACCCTGTAGTTGTTACACCAAAGATAGAAGCAACCCACTTTGAACTCAAACCTATGATATTCAATATGCTTAATACTATTGGACAATTTAGTGGGGCTGCAACTAAAGATGCCAAGCAACATCTCAAATCCTTCATGGAAGTATGCAACTCTTTCAAAATTCAAGGAGTCCATGAAGACATTTTGAGATTAAAACTTTTCCCCTATTCACTGAGGGATAGGGCCAAGACCTGGTGGAATAGCATTCCGACAGGATCTATCAGATCTTGGAGTGAACTCTGCCGAGAAATCATTACACGATTTATCCCTACAAACTTATATGATCGAATCTGTAATAAAATTACTTCTTTTAGACAGGCTGATGACGAACCTATGTACGAGGCTTGGGAACACTACAGAAAGTTATTAAACAAATGTCCACTGTATGGATTTCCACTATGGACGCAAGTAACCATATTCTATAATACCACCAATGGCCCGACAAGGATGATGTTGGATGCCTCGGCAAATGGCACACTCCTTGGTAAGGCTCCGAAAGAAGCTATAGAGATTCTGAACAAACTCGCAAGAAATAATTTTCAATTTCCTACTTCTAGGCAAGGAGGATTAAGACGCCAAGCCACAGTGAATGAACTAGAATCTACTAACTCAATAGCAGCATGATGCGTGTGGTATAAGCACAATTTGAGTGCAAGTGTACATGTCGTCAAGTAATAAAATGATAAGTATATCGTGTATCGTCTCCACAGGGATTGGTATACTTAATTTGTTTCCTCTTGTTCCGTTGCTCCTGAAAAGAAAGTAAAAACACAAATAAGTTGATTTGGTTAACTAACTAAATATTTAAAAAACAAAACATAAAATAAAAGGTTGAAGACGATATAGAGAAAGTGGGTAGGATCTAGTTGTGTCAATTAGTGGATTCAATTGATCTTCTTCTTGTCCAATGCAATCACACAATACTGCTTCGACAATACTGCAGATACTGCCTCGGTAACATTGGTGTTCCTCTGCCGCGACAATCTCTTGCTCTTGGGCAAAAGCATCAAAGTTCAGCAAAGTGTCCGTAAGTGACTTAGCTCATCTCTGATTCCGAGTGTTGTTGATGACCAGTCCTTGACGATACCTCTTGGCGTAAATCAACGATAACCACCAACCAATCCAACACTTCTTTTAGCTACTGAAACTATTAACCTATCTCTTTGGCTTCCAAAAGAGTCTAGGCTGAGTTAGTATCTACAATACTGTACTTATCCCTTTCGTGAATTTACACCTCTCGATGCTAGATAAATAGATTACTTGCAAACTTCCCTCTCGATCTTGAATACAACAACAAAGAATGAAAATAGGATAAGCAAACTTTGATATTATTATTGCATAAAAACAAAGATACAAGAATCAATCTCCTCTCACTAATATCGACAACCTTCACCTATCCCTAAGAAGTTTACAACATATTATCGTTAAGTACAATTCTTAGGGACGAAGGGTTTCTCTAAAAATTGGCTCTCTAAATATTGTGGCCGACTAGGGTATTTATAGTCTTAACCTAGGGCAAACCTTTCCTAAATAGACTTCAACTTGGAGTAGGGAACAAGTCTTATTCAAGGAATCTGATATTTCCAAGTTTGCCGCCTTCTAGAAGGGTTTTCCCGCTTGGTTTCTTACTTGGGCTTTTAGCGTGCTAGCCTGGTCCAATTGATGTGCTGCATATTCTAGAATATTCTTTATATTTTTATCTTTCATTGCGCCTCCATTGTTGATGCTGCCACACTGGATTCTTCCGCGACCCTGTCTTCTGCCTCGGCCGCAAAACTGCTTCACTATCGCTTCAGCCTTGGATATTCCTGCATGTACTGAATATGTAATATTATCTGCATTTTCTATAAATATTGACTTTTTAAGTAATGATAACGAAATATCCAATATTTGTGCAAAGAGTCCATATTTTGGTTCAAGTTGGTGTATAATAGATGCATAAACTACCATGGAAAGGGTAGCAAATAACTGCCTTTTAGGCACTCATTAAATACCCCCAAACTCGAACTATTGCTTGTCCTCAAGCAATGCAAAACATCAAATTGCCGAACCTTACTCCTCTTTGGTCTTACTCTTCCATCTATTCTCCCCACCACGGTCATGTCTATCTCTCTGTTTTAGCCACTTGTTTACCCAAGGACTTTTACTAAGAAACAAGCTATAAGGCTAGGTGAGTGTGCATTTTATGGACAAGGCTGATTCAAGGCTTTCTTAGATAAACTCTAAGTTCAAGATAAATAGAATCTTGGACTAAAGCTATCTCCTTAAAACAACAAGTCTTGAGCCAATTTCGGGCACCTCAAGATATGCGTTTTCTATTTTCTTTTTCTTATTTATAGTTTTTTCTTATTAACCACCTATTTAGCATACTAGAGCCAATTTCGGGCGCCTCTAGTATGAGGGAGAGCAAAACTAGAGCCGGTGATAGGCACCTCTAGTTATTTTTCCAAAAGGTTCTAAGTCTTTATCACCTAAGTTTATTAAAAGAACTCCTAAATCAAACAAGTCCAAAAAGTGTTTATTTTCTTTCTAACCCTAAAGCAAGCTTCTAAGTTTTATTCCATGAGTATCCTATGGTTATCCCTTCAAAACAGAACTTGGCCATGGTAAAGAGAGAGATTTATATAGCCTTAAAGGAGTAAACTAAAGCAAAGCTGACGTAGAGAAGTGCAAGATTATAAACAGAAATTCAAGAAAAGAAAATATTGTAAAAAAAGATTCAGAAAAAATTTACTCCCTTTTCATGGTAATGTCGCGGCAGTGGGTAGCCTCGGTAGTGCTTCTGCACCTACAATCTCCCCCAAACTCAAACCGAGCATTATCCTTAATGCTTAAATCACACAGTAGATAAAATTAATAAAACAAGTAAAGATAGTAAAGAGGGAGTTTCTTGGAAAGATTCTGAGAAAAATAAGAGAGTTTTGAGATTTTAACGAATATAACAAGAGAGAGATTGAGTAATCAAGTCTAAAGAAACAAGAATGCAAGAGTGAATAGTTCAAGAGAAAGAAGATGCTTATATAGGCCTTGGCTATGTAGCCGTTTGAACTACTAGTTGTTTGGTCTTTACTGCCGTTTGCATTTACTATCGCGGCAAGAATCTCGGTAGACTAGCTGTTATCCTATTCTGCCCATTAGGACTGTTGTGGCTCTGACACTATGCACTGCCACGGCAACAAATTTCCTGCTGTGAACTACTTCTCTGTTATTCCTGCTTTATTGTCCTAAAAAAATAAACATCAAGAAACATTCAAATAATAATTATTCCTAAATACCATAATTAAGAGAATTCATGAAAATACCAAATAAAAGAGAAAATTAATATAAAATAAGGATATAAAGAAAACTTATGGAGAGTCGTTTCCGATATTTCTTATAGTCCATCTGCACCCTCCATCGAGTAATAATTCTGTCCAAAAAGGATTGGGCCATAATGAATACGGATAGTCCCCTTTGTATTATCATGGTGGAGGTATCTTTCTTTCGTTTTCTCTTGTAATCCATGCATGTCCTCCATCTTGATATTGTTTCTGAAGGCAAAAATAAATTGTTAGAAAAAATTATATCAACATCCAACCACTTAATTACCTCTTTGTCATTAACTTCCATCATAGTTGGATATAGCCTTCGTTGTTGTGGCACTGTGATAGCCAATTGCCGTGGCAATCTTTTGCCAAAATTCGGTGTAAGTCAAGTGAAGAACCATCTTTCTTGAAGTCTTCAAGAATCAACCCATATTGTTTCTTATGCTTCTCAGTAATTTCCATCAGTAGAGAGTTTGGCTTGAAACTAATATTAGATGGAGTTACCATAGAAATATCATCTTCCAAACAATCATATTCTATTTGTGATGGCTTCAAATCTTGTAACATTGACTCCTCGAAGTATACCTGCAATGGAAGAGATGAGTTTTTAAAGAATTCAAAAAGTTCATTCAGTACCATCTCATTTTCCATTATCAAGGCATTGCCATCTTGTTGATCGAACATGTCTTCATGTAACTGCCCCGGTGGTTGTGAGTGAGAGTAATCCTCAACTTCCTTTTTCAGCATCATTGTTGTCGTAACATCCTGGGAATCAGACTCCTCAAAATTTTCTAGAGCATTACTTTCATCGGCCTCGTTGAATGGTATCGTGATGTTGCCCTGTTCAGGCTTCTCTACTATCGCGGCGGGACTCTCGGCAGACTCATCCATTGTTTGACAATCTTTCTCATCAACATGTTCTGGACTCAGAGGTTCCAGAATTTCCTCTTTGTCCTCTAGTGTTAGGATTTCAGTATCCCCGAGGATTGATTTTTGGGTTATGTTATCCCTGGCATGCAAGTGATTTTCCGAATTCCTCAAGGGTGCATCCAATCTAGCTATATGTACATCCATGAACCTTGATTGCTCTGTCATAAATTCTTCAATTCTAGCCTTTGATGCTTTCAATGTTTCTTCAAGTGAATTTTGATACTCTTGAGAAGAATTATATTGTCATGACATATCTGTAACATCAACAAAATTGTCATGATAAAAAACAATTTGAGCATTTTGATCATACCATGAAGGATTTTGTTGTTGGTCCCATCTATGGTCCTCTTTGTGGTCATAGGTTCCAGTACTGTATGGGCAATTGCTAACTAAGTGACCATCTCCGCAATTGACACAAAAATTTGCCCAAGCATAAACTTGTTAGGTTGCTTTTGGTTGGCATAGATAATCATAAATTAATCTAGGAAATTCTTGATTAGTTTGATTCATATCTTCCAACATCAACTCCCGAATAGATTTACTTCTTTCTCCTTGCATTTTGAACCTTCAACTTGAAACACACCTATAAACCTTTTTTATAAAGAAAAAGAAAACAAAAATATGTTAGTAAAAATAATAAATAAAGAAGGCAAGAAAATTAAAGAAGACAAAATTTAGTTGTCAATCCCCAGCAACGGCGCCAAGAACTTCATGCATGTGGTATAAGCGTAATTTGAGTGCAAGTGTACACGTCATCAAGTAATAAAGTGATAAGTATATCATGTATCGTCTCCACAGGGATTGGTATACTTAATATATTTCTTCTTGTTCCCTTGCTCCTGAAAAGAAAGTAAAAATACAAATAAGTTGATTTGGTTAACTAACTAAATTTTTAAATAACAAAACATAAAATAAAAAGTTGAAGATGATATAGAGAAAGTGGGTAGGATCCAGTTGTGTCAATTAGTGGATTCAATTGATCTTCTTCTTGTCCAATGCAATCACACAACACTGCTTCGACAGTACTGCAGATACTGCCTCGGCAACATTGGTATTCCTCTGCCGCGACAATCTCTTGCTCTTGGGCAGAAGCATCAAAGCTCAGCAAAGTGTCCGTAAGTGACTCAGCTCATCTCTGAGTCAGAGTGTTGTTGATGACTAGTTCTTGCCGATACCTCTCGGCGTAAATCAACGATAACCACCAACCAATCCAACACTTCTTTTAGCTGCTGAAACTCTTAACCTATCTCTTGGGCTTCTAAAAGAGTCTAGGCCGAGTTAGTGTCTACAACACCGTACTTATCCTTTTCGTGAATCTACACCTCTCGATGCTAGATAAATAGATTACCTGCAAACTTCCCTCTCGAGCTTCAATGCAAGAACAAAGAATGGCAATAGGATAAGCAAACTTTGATATTATTATTGCATAAGAACAAAGATACAAGAATCAATTTCCTCTCACTAATATCGATAACCTTCACCTATCCCTAAGAAGTTTAGAACATATTATCGTTAAGTACAATTCTTAGGGAGGAAGGGTTTCTCTAGAAATCGGCTCTCTTAACATTGTGGTCGGCTAGGGTATTTATAGTTTTAACCTAGGGCAAACCTTTCCTAAATAGACTTCAACTTGGAGTAGGGAACAAGTCTTCTTCAAGGAATCTGATATTTTCAAGTTTGTCTCCTTCTAGAAGGGTTTTCCCGCTTGGTTTCTTACTTGGGCTTTTAGCGCGGTAGCCTGGTCCAATTGATGCGTTGCATCTTCCAGAATATTCTTTATATTTTTATTTTTCATTGCGCCTCCATTGTTGATGTTGCTGCAACACTGGATTCTGTCGCGGCCCTGTCTTCTGCCTCGGCCGCAAAACTGCTTCACTACCGCTTTGACCTTGTATATTCCTACATGTACAGAATATGTAATAATATCTGCATTTTCTATAAATATTGACTTTGTAAGTAATGATAATGGAATATCCAATATTTGTACAAAGAGTCCATATTTTGGTTCAAGTTGGTATATAATAGATGCATAAAGTACCATGGGAAGGGTAGTAAATAACTGCCTTTTAGGCACTCATCACAGCACAGTTGACATCTTTAACCAAGATGGTTCAGAACATGCAAGTACGGCAAAATACTCATGAGGTTAAAGCAGCAAATTCTTCTGAGTATATGCAAGATGA
The DNA here is from genome assembly GCA_035048815.1 of Abelmoschus esculentus. Lineage (NCBI taxonomy): Eukaryota > Viridiplantae > Streptophyta > Magnoliopsida > Malvales > Malvaceae > Abelmoschus > Abelmoschus esculentus. The sequence goes on from JAUCBN010000003.1 coordinate 18,920,622, forward strand.
AGAATCTGGTTTCTATGTGAGAAATTACAACCGGAACAACAATATGATGTTAAATACGTACAATCCGACATGAAAAAGGCACCAAAACTTTTCATGGAGCAATCCTAATAATGCCTTGAACCCCACTAACCAAGCCTCAGGATATTAGCATACACTGCCGCAGCAGATACAGCAGCAACAACTTATGCACTCATTGGAAAATACTCTCAGCGCCTTCATAATGAAAATAGAATCATATATGACTGAGAATAGCAGTTTCATGAAGAGAACTGATGACTTCATGAATAGAACTGAGATGAGGCTGCCAAACTGGAAGTTTCTATTAAATCACTAGAAACCTAAGTTGGTCAATTTGCTCAAAGACAGAATACTAGACCACAAGGGGACTACCTAACGATACTAAATTTTCTAAGGGAATATTATTATTATTATCATTATTATTATTATTATTATTTATGATTCTTAAATATCATAAGTTACAAAATTAGTAACAAATTAGTTCAATACCATTAAAAATTAACGGTTCATGATATAATAGTTAATATAAATTGATATAATTATATAATTAACCTTCAAGTTCTACATTTATTTTAATTCAACTCTAATTTTATATTTTCCTCTTAGATTTTACTATTTTAACTTTTTTAATATTTTTTATTTGTTATGCTCTTAAATTTTACTCACATTCCTTAAAAAATTAATATAATTTAAAAAATTATTCTAAACGATCAAAATTATGTCATTTTTTATTTTTATTTTCGAATTTAAAAATAATATAAATAAAAGACATCTTGAAATACCCAAAATACCCTTATCTTCTTTCTCATTTATCTTTTTTCCCATCAACTTCTACGATTTTCAAATACCCAAATATTTTTGCATCATATTGGAAATTACTAAAATCTTTATTTTCTTAGTTATAATCCCCTCTTTCATCATTTTTCATTGCTTCTCATATGGAATTAATCTCATATTATTACCAAACCCTCTCTACAATCTAAATCAATATTATCTCAAATTCTGCACAAATTCCATTGATATTCAACCTCCATTCTTGTCTTTAAGAACCCAATCTTTTATTAAAACGGTCTTTCTTCAAGATCATAAATTATATTATGTAATGATACAAACTGAAAAATGAGAATTAAAAGAGAGAGAAAAAAAATAAAGTATATAGGTAGAAAAGAAATCAGAAATTAAAGAAGAAACCGAGAAAATCCACTCATGAAAACATTGATGCCTTGTAGTGGTTACAACAATTTCTTTTAAACTATCCAAAATAAGCCCCCAAAATGCACCGTATCATTTATAACTAACTTATAGCGCTAACAAATAAAGGAACAACGTTAATAAACGACAAAGATATAACAGTAAAATCAATGCCCTGACAAAACTCCCATAAAAACGTTCATTGCCCTCAAGACTAAAACAAAATCTTTTTCCCTATGGTTAGACTAAACGTGTCTACATGTTCTCTTAGATTTGATCGAAATTACAATATGAATCGACAATAATTCTTCTATGTTGACAATGTTTAACAACCAAATGTGAACCAACAATATATCTTTATATTAAATCGGGTTAAACAAATAAGCATTCACTTCGACGTGAATTTTCTCAGGTAGACCCTCAACCTCTAAACAATCCCATATCAAACAATGGTCAATGTTTTGAGGAAATGAGTGTACAATACACATCTGAGCTTGTTTCTTAGGTAGGTCTCGTGGAACTCCATAATTTTCAGTTAAATGAGGGATAACCATATGTGTATTGCATTTGGCACCTAGAGTTTCAGATCCCACCATAAACACTTTAGTATCTTCTTTTCTTTTTGAAGCTTTGAACCAAACATAAAACATGCTTTGACAATCTCTTATTCCATAATTCCACCAAACATGGAGGCCATGGGATTTATTATATTCCTGGACCCAAAAACAAAGTGTTGTAAAAGTTTTGGAATGATATCTTTCACCCCAGCTTGTATCAATTCCTTCGAAACCACCTCAGCAATGAATTGAGTTGAATCTTTGATGATGGTCACCTTCCTCATTATGCCAAGTTGTTCAACTGAGATGTTCTCAACGAGCAAACCCAAATCAATAGCTTGATACTAAGCATCAATCATAATGAAAATATCTTGAATGATAGTTTTTTCCATTTCAACAAAACCAGGAGCTTTGATGGCTGTAACACCGAGGATATCATGCAACTTGTTTATCATAAGTGTGATCATTGCCTCTCCTATGACATCCTTAGTAATTATAAACAAAAGAGATCATAATTGAGTAGTCTTCTCCAACAAAGAAATGATGTCTTTTATAGTTAAAATGTCTTGATCAATTATCGTCAATCTTTTATTCTTAAATTGATAAATCAATTTCTACCTCAATGTTATAATTTTATGCTTCCCAAAAAAACACCTACAACCAAGCTAAAAAATTATTGCTTGCCATGGATCCAAATATAAAACAAAAATATATTTCTTTTTCATTATGAAAATATATTTCTTTTTTTGGATAAAAATTATTTATTTCAAACTAAATATTATTACTCCCCATCAATAAGAGTCGAAATCTATATGGATCATCCACTTCAACAAGCATATCATTTTCAATAAACTTTTTCGAACAAACTTGTTCAATCTCTTTAAGTTGTTCATCCTTATCTTCATAATGCAGTTCTTCAACGAAGACCCATAAAAGCAGATCATTTACCAATAGTTTTCACAATTGTATCATTGAAATGTTTGGCCTTTCTTTCATCAAGTTTTCATTGATAAATAACATTTTATCCACGTCCTTTTGTGACTTTATATCAATTTTTTTATCAATCATCTCATTTTCCCCAAGGACCTCACCAAGGCCACCTCATTTGTAAGCAAGATTTAAGCCTGGTTGACAAAATGAAAGATTGTAATAGTTGTACAAATCAATTCTATTTACCCATAAAGTGATTGCATCATTCTCTCTATTATTGTTATTTTTATGTTTTTTTGAAATTGCATAAGATGAAAACTGTGATTGAGCAAGTTGACTTTCAACTATGTAATGTTCATTCTCAACATGATATTTGGCAATAAATGAACATCCTTTAAGATTTTATCTTAAAAATCAGTCATTGTTGACTAATTGAAACACCAAACTCTTTGGTCATTCTTTGCTTAAACAATAAAGCTGGTGTATTTTTGGCAATAAGAAAACTAAAAATCTGTGAATCTAAGATCTTGATCCTTAGCACTACAACTGAATCAGAAGATTCTTCAATCGACCCGGCATACTCGAACCTTCATTAGAATGCTGGTCTGCCATAGAAATTAAACATCTATCAGTACCTGCTTTTATAATAAGTAATAATCTACCATGAAAATTAAACATCTACTAATGCCTGCTTTTACCATAAGTAATAATCTAAGTTCATATCGGTTATCATTCTTGGTGATGGTCACCTTTTTAACTATGCTAAGTTCATCGACTGAGATGTTCTAAATGAGTAAACCCAAATCAGTAGCTTGATACTTAGCATCAATCATAATTAAAATATCTTAAATGATAGTTTTTTCCATTTCAACAAAATTATGAGCTTTGATGGCTGCAACATTGAGGATACTCTACAACTTCTTTATCACATGTGTGATCATTGCCTCTCCTATTACATCTTTAACAATTATAAACAAAAGAGATCTTAATTGAGTGGTCTTCTCTAATAGAGAAATGATTTCTTTTATAGCTAAAATATTTTAATCAGTTATCAACAGTCTTGCATTCTCAAATTGATAAATCAATTTCTGCCTCAATGTTATAATTTAATGCTTCCCAAATAAACACAAACAACCAAGCTAAAAAATTATTGCATTCCATGGATCCAAATATAAAACAAAAATATATTTATTTTTTCACCTTCTATGATCAACAACTCTAACAATATCAAACTTTTCTTAGACAAAAAAATTATCTATTTCAAAGTAAATATTATTGCTCCCCATCAATAAACGTTGAAATTTATATGATCGTTCACTTCAACAAACATATCATTGTCAATAATCCTTTTCGAACAAACTTGTTCAATCTCTTTAAGTTATTAATCATTTTTTTTATAATGCAACTCTTCAACAAAGCACAATAAAAATAGATCATCTACAAAAAATTCAAGCCAATAGTTATTCTCAATTGCATCATTGACCTGTTTAGCTTTTGCTGCATCTAGTTTGAATTGAAAAATGACACTTTTGTCCATGTCCTTTTATGACTTTATATCAATTTTGCTATCAATCATCTCATTTCCCCCAAGGACCCCACCAAGGCCACCCCATTTGTGAGCAAGATTCAAGATCAGTTGATAAAATGAAAGGTTATAATAGTTGTACTTTTCTTGAGGATTGTTGTACAAATCAACTTTATTTACCCACAAAGTTATTGCATCAATCCTTCTATTAGTGTTATTTTCTTCTGCCTTTTCTGAACTTGCATAAGATGAAGATTGTGATTGAGCAGGTTGTCTTTAAACTATTGTAATGTATGTCAATTCTCAACATGATATTTGACAAGAAGATGATAATCCTTTAAGAATTTTGCCTTAAAAAATCAGCCGTTGTTAACTAATTGAAACACCAAATTCTTTCGTTATTTTATGCTTAAACAATAAAGCTGGTGTATTTTTATCAATAGAAAAACTAAAAATATGTGAATCTAGGATCTTGAACCTTAGCACTACAACTGAATCAGAGAATTCTCTAGCTGAAATGCTCATACTCGAACCTTCATTAAACTGATGGCCCACCATAGAAATTAAATATCTATCGATGCCTGCTTTTATCATAAGTAATAATCTAAATCCATATCAGTCATCGTTCTTGGTGATGGTCATCTTTTTAACTATGTCAAGTTGCTCCACTGAGATATTCTCGATGAGCAAACCCAAATCAATAGTTGGATACTCAGCATCAATCATAATGAAAATATCATAAATAATAATTTTTTCCCTTTCAGCAAAATCAGGAGCTTTAATGACTACAACATTAAGGATACCCTGCAGCTTGTTTACCACAAGTGTGATCATTGCCTTTCTTAAGTGAACATTAAATATAATCGACATGTCAAAGAATTTATGAGTTCATTGATATAAATCAACTACGGTTCTTGAGTTACGACCTTTATTGTGGTGAGAAAGAGAGATAGTTGTGTATATTGGTTATTTGGTAAGACGCAAGAATTTACATATCTACTGCTGGAAAAAATGGTAAGGTACATGGACATTTTAGAGCTTAAATTGAGTGGGTTTCATTAGTCAAATTAATTGGGACTAAGTGGATTATTAATCTACTACAAGAGTAGATGAAATTATATATTTACATGCTCAAAATGTTCAATGGGTGAATGAAAAATTGTTGCTCAATGTAATACCCATGATGTTGTAAAACATGAAATAAAAAGTAGAATATCTCAAACTTGTTGGGAACATAGAATTGGAAGGCTTTATATATAGAAGTTCTTCATGTTATTATTGGAAAAAAGACAAAGGTTTAGACTAGACACTCTGGGTGTGCCTAGCCTATGGCTAGGCATTTTGGGCCAGCCTTAGTTGACTTTTATAAAAGTCAAAGATGGGCATTGGGCCTTTATTTTTCTACTTTTCTGACTTTATTTTTCAATAAATATTATAAAATTAAAGCACCTTTTATGGAGTTGTAGACCCTTCGGCTGGTTGTAACCTCTAATTTATTTGGATTAATTTTGTGATTAATACCATTTTGAATTCTAAAGTTGTAACTCTTCAGGAATTGTTAATTACAGATTAATTCTGTAATTAAACATGTCCCCTGCCTGAACACTATAAAAGGAGACCTATTGTTCCTATATCACCATACTGAAAAAACACAAATATCCTATAGCCAAATAGTGTTATGCTTCAGTAAAGTTTGATGTTGCAGTAAGATAGCGTTACTCTCCTTGCTGAATTCTATCGTTGTACCCTGGGAGACAGACGTTTCATAGTAACTCCAGCACCAAGAGAAGGACGAATCTATTTTAAGGACACTGTGATAGCACAGGCCCCGATCAAAGTTTTAGAATCATTTTTTTCTTTGATTTTTGTGATCTTTGAATTTCTATTTTATATGTTTTATTTCAATTTCGTTTACAGAAATTGTGTTTAACATTTTAATAACTTGCTTCGTTTATTTTGTAACATCTACTATTTCATTGATTTAAGGGTTAAAATATGGTTAACATTGATATATATATATATATATATATATTATGTTGATGAGATGCATTTATAGTATTTATTTGTATTATTGTTGTCTTGCTAATGACTACCTCAGTAGTCTTTATAAAGTGTACGCATTCACATATCTACTGCACGGCCGAGAACAAGGGAGTATCCTAAGCGACCATTCAATACCCTTAACTAGCTTCGGGCTCCTAAAATTTATTTTTATTTTTATTTTTTTAAATAAATTAATTAATTTAATAACAAAATATCATTTTTTTAAATAAAAACTATCAATAAAAATGATATTTTTAAAAAATTAAACTAATTGTTAAAGTTAATGAGATAAATAAAAAATGTCCCTTTTCGGTTGTCTATTTTTATGTCTAACGCTAATGAATTAAATTTTAATTCTAATCTTAAATTCTAAGTTGTAATTCCTAAACTCTATCCCAATACCTTAAATTTTAATCATAAATTTTAAATTTATTTATTTTTACCATTGAACATAAATAAAACACTAAAAAAACAAAAGATTTCCATTCTTAATAAGATATGGATTCTTTATATAATTTTTCTTTTACAAATGCTACTAAATTTTTATTAAATCCATAAAAAATTATAATTACATCGTCTTCAAGAAGTAAAAAATTGGATTAAACAATCCAAACATTTTACAAACCAAAAAAAATCTTATGGATTTAAGCATACTAATAAAATTCAGAAGCTTCTTGAATCTCCTTGTCTCTGTCTAAATCAGACACATAATGAAGGAAGAATGAGTTGTAGAAGATCCAAACTGTAATGTAAAAAGTATTGTTACCAAGACTAATTTCATCGGCAAACAACCATCAATTGAGTGGGGATATAACTTGTCAAAAGATAACACCGATAAAAACATAAATAAGAAACTAGTGCCAATTGACTCAAACCACAAGAGCAGATAAATCAAACCATCGACAAACAACAAGCGATCGTTAGGGTATGCTGAAACGTGTCACAAGAGCAGATGAATCAAACCCCAAAACGAAAACATGTCACAAATACAGAAGAAAACGTATCACAAGGACAGAAAGAGCGTGCTATAAAAGCAGAGATTCTTATTAAAATTGAAAATAAAAATAATAGATTTATAGATTTGATGGTCGACAACCAATACTAAAATTGATTGTCGACCACCGATCAAATGGATAGATCAAAGTGAAGAATGATTAGGAACGAAAGAATTTTGGAGAAAAGAAAGAGCATCTAGGGTTTATGATGTGAGGATAATTTTAATTATAATTGTTCGTTTTTAGTTCTTGCCCAGGGTCTCGAAAATTTTGAAGACAATCCTGATCTACTATATCAATTATTTATCGTATAACCATAGTATCTTTCGACCTAGTTTTCTACCTGACCGAGAGGGGTGTTATAGTTTATCCTCGTCTCTCTGTAATTCCCCCAAGTATGTTTCATCCTTGTGCACACTTTTAATAATTCCTCTGTCATTATCTGCCAGAATTCCGAGTACCCCAGGGACTTTTTGCAGTCCTTTTCTTTTGGATATAGAGGTAGAACGCTGATGAGTGCCTATAATTCTTATTTTTATACCATTTTCCCACTCGATTATTACCAATCAAGGACAATTTAAGGAAAATAATAGGCAATTCTTATTTTCCATAATTTAGTATCCAATTACATAATTTACGAATTTATTTTTTATTTTACATAAAACGGATGCATTTGATGGTTTTATTTATTAGAAAGAGAATACAACATAAGAAATGGCCAGATAAGAGATTGATACTGAATTACAGAGGTGCACCCGCAATGACAGCATTTTGGAGGCCGCAACAACGAAGTAAAGATACAACTAATGCTCGACAGAAAGAGAAAAAGAGACCCAACTTAAAGGACATAAAGCGAGGGAAAAACGGGACAAATTAATCTGAAGGGCCAAGCCTCAATCAAAGGTCAACACGAAAAGAAAATATATTTTAGGAAATAGAATAAAGTTTTCTAGTTTAATTATGATTTGGATTCTTTTTCTTGTACAATTCTTCCCTTATGTGGAACACTTTAACCTAGGGCTTGGCCTATGAGGCACATATTAGTTTTACGTTAAGAGAGTCGAGTCAGATTCTCTAAAGCATATATCCTTAGCCTTCGACTACGCCATGTTCTAAACTTATTCGGAGGTTTAGGTTGTTTGTGGAGTAGTTGGAGAAGAAGGTTGTATTATCTTTGATATTTATTAATGCAAACTTATTTCATAGTTTATTCTCTCTTGGAAATTACTCTTCTCTGTATATGAGCTCGAGATGATAGTATCTGAAGAAAAATTTATTTGTCTAATATCGGGAGAGTTAGGCTCACGAAACGAGAGAATATGGTCTTTACTCATGGGCATTGACTAATCCGGTTTAGAGATAAACCGCCCAGGATTTCAGCGACTAATAAGGCGCATGTGTTTGGTTCTTATTAATCCTTGACTCACACCGGGAGGTATCATCAAGACGTGGACTTCAGCAGTTCTCTTCGCTTAGGGATAAGGAAGAGATATATAAGGATGCTCTTTCGAACTATGGAAAGTTAATTTGTCGATAATGCATAACCCCGCCCAGGCAACTGCGACAACCCTTAGTATAACCCGTCGAGGTGGCAAGTCAACCCATTGTGTTAATAAGTGGATAAATAATACAATTGGATTCTCCTCTACAAAGCACTCAACTTGGCCTCACCTTCATTATATTCATTATTTTAGTTTAGTTTAGCTTTCAAGTAGTTAAATTAATTATCTCAACTCCTCAATATTCTTGTGTTTTTTATTTTCAATAGTGAAGGTTTAAGCGGTAGTAAAGTCGACACAGCCCCTATGGGTTCGACATCTCAAATACTAAAATTTGGCGAAAGGTGAAATTAACAAGACTTTTTAGCCTTCACCAGATTTGGCGCCATTGTCGCGGACTAGCGCTCTATTTTACTACTAATTATTTTTGAACATTTTTTTTTCTTTTCTTTTATTTAGTTTTAGTTTTAGTTTACTTTAACTTACTAGTTGTTTTGTGTATGACTAGGTCTAACTCGTCGCTTGATCAATACCCTTACGATCCAGAAATTGAAAGAACAACATGAAATTTGAAACGTAGGGTACACGAAAGAATGAACGCAACACCTGTCCAATAGAATAGCGCTGGCATGAATGCCACCGAGGTAAACAACCACGTCGTATTCGTAGTTGTTGACCCAGCAAACCTTCCGAGAAAGGAATACGCACGAACTGTTCGTGATTATCTCATGTTGTTGTGATGCCTAATATAGAGGCGAAACACTATGAGTTGAAATCGGTCATGTTCAACATGATCAACACCCTATGCTAGTTTGGGGGATCGACCAAAGAAGATGCTCGGTAGCATCTTAAGTCCTTCTTAAAAATTTATATTTCGTTTAAACTGCCGTGAGTCTTAGCCAACACCCTTAAGCTAAAATTGTTCCCATATTCACTGAGGGATAGGGCAAAGTCATGGTTAAACAACCTTCAGCCGGGATCGTTGAGTTTATGGATAGAACTATGTCAAAGTTTTCTTGCCCGTTTTAGTTATACTAACATGACTGATAAGCTCATAAACGATATCACATCTTTTAGGCAAGAAGAAGACGAATCTATGTATGAGGCTTGGGAAAGATACAAAGAACTATACAGAAAATGCCTCATGTATGGTTTGCCTGAGTAGACTCAAGTATCAATCTTTTACAATACAGTAAACACCCCTACAAGAATGATGCTTGATGCTTCCTCCAATGGCACCCTACTAGACCGACCATCCCATGAGAATCTAAAGATTTTAAACAGGTTAGCAAAAATCAATCATCAACACCAAACAACCAGACGCTGCATAACAAGGCGAGGTATGATAAATCCTGACTCTTCCGAATCTATCTTAGCACAACTGTGAACCTTGAAAAATATGGTTAAGAATTTGCACAAACCAAGTCATGTTCGAGAAGTGAAAGCAATTATGGTCTTTTGCAAAACATGTGGTGACAACCACAACTCGAACGACTATCCGTAAAACCCATAATCCTCTTTCTATGTTGGAAATTTCAATATGAAGAACACGTCCAACAACTATAATTTATTATGGAGGAAACATCCAAATTTCTCATGGAGTAACTCCAACAATGCACTAAACTCGCAATATCAACCTGTGCAAAATATTAGATTCCAGAAGAATAACAGAATGACTCAGCAATAGATGTCGCAACAAGCACTACAGCTGCCGCAGCAAACAGATGTCCAGACCTTGAAAAACACATTGCAAACATTCATGGCTCAGACTGGTGCCTATATCGCAAACACTAATAAATTCATCCAGAAAGTCGACACTTTCATTGACAGAACCGAGATAAGAATGCAGAACAATGAAGCGACACTCAAAATGCTGGAAGTTGTAGTATGACAGATGTCACAGCAGATGAAAAGCCGGCCTATATGAGGTCTCCCCAGTGATACAAAAGTCTCTAGAACTGGTCCACATGAACAATTTAAAGTCATATCCACTAGAAGTGGTTTACAACTGAAGGAACCTGAAATAACTACTAGAGCAGTAGGTAAGACCCCCTAAGACAGTAGCTCCACAAGAAGCTACTTAAGAAAAACCTGAGACTAAGGAACCAGCAAACACTGCCGATAATGGTGTCGTAGTAGAAGATGCCACAGCCATACCGCAGATACGATTCCAATACAACGAAAAGATTGAGGATCTGCATTTACCATCACCTTTCCCACAACGGTTGAAACAACAAAAACCTAAGTACTAGTTTAAGAAATTCCTCGACATACTTAAACAGGTACACATAAATATACCTTTGGTGAAGGCAATTAAGCAAATGACTAAGTTAAGTTTCTTAAGGATATTATATCCAAAAAGACAAAAATTAGGGAATTTGAAACGGTTGCCGCAACAAAAGGGTGCGTGGCATTGTTGCACAACAATGCCACAACCAAAAAAAAGATCCTGGTAGCTTCACCATATCTTGCTCTATCGGTGATCAATACGTGAGCAAGGAATTATGTGACTTAGGTGCTAGTATCAACCTAATGCCTAATTCAGCATTTAAAAACTAGGCATCGTACAGGCAAAATCAACAACGATGATACTGCAGTTGGCAGCCTGCTCTTACATACAACCCGACGGAAAAATCGAAGATATCCTAGTAAGAATGGATAAATTTATATTTCCTATTGACTTCTTAATACTTGATTGTGAAGTAGATGAACATACTCTGATCATATTGGGAAGGTCATTCCTAGCCACAGGCAAAACATTAATCGGTTGCGCCAAAGGCGAATTGGTCATAAGGGTCAATGACCAACAAGTGAAGATCAATGTATTCAAGACTCTAAGGCATCCGAATGAACCAAATGAATGTCAAAGAATTAAGGTTAAAACAGAATTTAACTTCAATACAGAGACGGATTGCCTAAACAAGGCCTGCCGAAGCAACCTCTATCAAGGAAGCACTCCCCTTGAACAAAAATATATCCGAAAGAAACCACCTGACGAGGAGACAACAACAGGGACATCCAATTCTCCTCCTCTCAAAAAGGGGAAGATGGTTGATACTGGAGATGCAATTTATTGCACTCCATCAGTAACCTAATTTTTATCTCTCTATCTTTTATTAATTTTTATGTTTTAGGAATTATATTTTCAGTTTTCAGTTTTAGGAATTAGATTTAATTTTTTTTTTGCAATTTAAGTTTTTAGGTTTTTTTATATTTTCACATCTTTAATTATCTTATTTGCAGTTATTTTAGGAATAATAAAATAAATGAAGATGAACAAGCCCAAACGTGGCCCAACCCAAGAAGAAAATATCTTGGCGAGAAACTTGTCGCCCAAGGAGGAATCTGTATTGTATCTGCCGCTAGTGCAGGCCATTTGGACTTGCGTCGCATGCACGCCAAGGATAATGATGTCACTGCTGCTACCTCCAATGGTCCGCTTCCTTTGCCTATAATTACACAAGCAAGGTTCATCTCTTCCACACTTCTTCTCTAGTACTATTAATCTGCCAAAATCTTTCTCCACTTCTTCATAAATGACAACCCTACGACCGACCTCTGTCGAAATGGTCACTCAAAAATACCGATGATTTGCAACCACGATAGTAGAACAAGAATATCATCACGTCTTCAAAAATCATCATATTTGGCAAGAAAAAGGTTTCCATTATACAAAGGCGGACGATCTCGGTATCGAGGCATTTATCTTGTCAAAAATCATATTCCAACGATGGTAGAAGTTTGCCCAACAACCGACCCCGACAAACATCACATGGGTCCATGAATTATACGCCCATTAACCAGTGTCAAAGAATCCCTACACCCATCTCCGAGGGTGGGCAATACCAGTGGTAGATATCACCATCAATGCCCATTTTGGGCTACATATCGAGACAGACGAACATGTCGCCTACACCGCCTCCCTCACTGCAGATGACTATGAATCCATGAAGGAAGAACTTTGCCTGCCTGGGGCAGGGTGGAATACTGGAAAGCACCGAGGATCAATCAGACACCACGATCTACGACCAGAAGCCAAGCTTTGGAACACCTTCATTAAAGTTGATTTGTCGACAAGGCATAACCCCGCCTAGGCAGCTGCGATGACCCTTAGTTACGACATGCCAAGGCAGCAAGTCAACCCATTACGTTAATAAGTGGATAAATAATACAACTGAATTCTCCTCTATAAAGCACTCAACTTGACCTCGCTTTCATTATATTCATTCTTTTATTTCATTTTAGTTTTCATGTACTTAAATTAGTTATCTCAACTCCTCAATATACTTGTGTTTTTTTATTTTCAGTAGTGCAGGTTTAAGAGGTAGTAAAGTTGACACAATCCCTGTGGGTTCGACATCTCAAATACTACAATTTGGCAAAAGATGGAATTAACAGGACTATCGAGCCTTCACCAAATGCTATGATGATAGTTGAATCTCTCTTGTTCCTTTTGTAACCCCTTCTTCTTGACTTGAGGCGTACGATAGGTTAAAATTAATATTTAATAACTTGGTCGATAAGTAAAGTGGAAAGTGATTTCAAAATACTGAATTTATAACATAAACGGTAAAATTATAGTTTAAAAATAAATTATCTAAATAATTTTAATAAAGTTAAATATCTGAATCAATGCATGAAACTTAAAAACTTCTCAAACTCTAAAATTCCAGAACAACTAAAGTAAAATCTCTAGTAACTAAACATACTGAAAATAATTGAAAAATAAGTATTCAGTTGAGAGCTCTGATTACCAACTCCTAGGGTTGAGTATCTGAAATATTAAAATAAAAGAGTGAGTTATAAAGCCCAGTGTGTCTCTATAGTGCAATCACAGATCACATATCACTCAGTTCTAAGTCACATATATAACATATAAATATTCGCAGTATTTAACACAATGAGTGATAAATGCAATGTCACAAAGAATGTAGTCTCATACTCCGAACGCCAATCACAGTGGTGGCAAAGTCAACCAGTCACAGTGGAGGTAGTTCCCTAGAATCCTTCACCCCTTATTTCGCCAAACACAGTTGTGGTAAAAATCACCTTCCTCCATACAATCTACCCCATGCACATGTAACGCTATGAATGCAAATGATCTCAATGTCACACCATAGTTAACTGTATAAAATATGAATCACAGAGTTCAAGTAGTCTGCTCACAGTAACACATGGAATCTCAATTTCACAGCATCACAATATCAATTAAACACATAACGCAAATCTAGCACAGGAAGAGAACATAACTCTCAAAGCACACGTATTACTACTGACATAGACGTTTCCCACGGTCAGAGCTAGGTCATTCTCTTGTTGAGTTAGAGCCTACATACAAAGTTTAATTAATAACCTTAATCTAGCTAGTTTTATGCCACCTAATTAACTAAGAAGAAACACATACGCGTATCATGAGTGGTACTCGCAGGAGTCGGTTGAACTCGAGGTGGAGGCGGTGGAGGAAAAACATCCACTTCAGAGTCCACGTCGTCTGAAAAAGACTACAAAATTCTAATTAAACTCATATCCAAGTACACTTACCCAAACTATACTTAAAACAAAAAAACAAGGCTTTCGGGTTTGAATTTGACAAAAAGACTGCAAAAACAGACTCAGAACGTTGAAAAAGGTCAAGATAGGGTCTTTCAAAAAAGTTAACTCGGGTTAAAAAGTCAACGATCAATGGATCAACGGAATAAAGTCAACGGGTCAACAGGTGACGTCACTACTGACGTTATTGATGACATCACTATTGACATCATTGATGACATCATCGCTGATGTCACTTCGTCAAGGGTCAAACCGGGTCGGGTTTTAGGGTCACGAGTTAAGTACGGGTCATGGGTCAGTAGGTTAACACAGTCTAGTTCGGTTTGGGTTCTAAACTGAACCAGTTTGGTCCAACCCTCTCCTCTCACAATTAAGAACCATTCTGGTTCCTCCTCTTCCCCATAACACCGAAGGGCTAACCAACAAACCCTAATCAACCAACATCTACCACTACCCATTGCCGGCGGCCAGAACCGACGGTGGCCGAGAGTTTCGATGACAACCCTAACTCCGACGACACCTCTACAACCACCAAACACACAAACAAACCTTAAAACACCCACAACCAACCAAACCCTAACTCCTATTGCTAACAAAACCAACCATCTACCACTACCGACAGCCACAACTGGCAGTGGTTGAGAACCCAAACAACACTCAACCAACGCCGGTAACCCCTCACCTAGACGAACAACCCCACGCTCAAAACACTCGAACCCAAAATCAGAGAATAAAAGTGTTACTTATCCAAACCCACCACACAACCAAGTCTAAAGTTCAACGGCGACTCAACCCAACTTCCCCAAGCCTGAAGCAAAGACCAACTGGATCTACAAATCCCAAGAATGATGAAACTCCACTGATCGGTAAACAATAGTGAGGGAAAAAGAAACAACAGAAAAGAAAGAGATGGGTCGGAGGATCAAATTGGTATGTTAAAAACAACATTGGAGTTAAACTCCTTTTAGGTTTAGGATTTGGACAAAAACCCGAAATTACCCCTAGAAATAATCCCAATTTGAATTGAATTAGGTTTTCAGATTTGGGAGAAAAAGAAATTAGGGTTTTCCCCTAATTAAATTTTCGAATTGTTACAACTCTCCTCCCCTTAAAAGAAATTTCGGCTTTAAATTTACCCATTAACAAGTAAAGCAAGGAGAGGTATAGAAAGGATAGAAAAGGTACCCACTATAATATTTGTTTAGTCACGGTTATCACGAGCCCTGGTAGCATAAACCAGACCTGGTTTCTTAACACCTGAAGCTACTGCACTCTGAACTGATCCTCTCTTATCCCCTATATCGGAGGCGATAGATTTTCCTTTCTCTCTATCCACACTGAATGTCTAAACTGGAGCTTGTGATTGATTCCTCAAGAAGGAATCTGTAGGCGGTTCAGGACAAGCACTAAAAAATTATATAGGAATCCACACTTGAAACAAGCACCGATCTTTCTTCTACATTCCCCCCCATGTTTCTTATGACAGAAAGTACAGATCAATCGGGAAGTTGATGACCCTCCTCCACTGGCAGTAGATACCATCGGTTTTGACCTTAGATTACTCTACTGAACTGACTCCTCTCTAGCTCTCTTACCCGAATAGCTCGGGGTACCTTGTTGAAAATCTAGTTCATAATATTTCTTACACCGAAAATTTTCATATTTTGATTGGCTCCCAAAAATAGTTTCCATTCTTTTCGCAGTCTTGGCACGATCAACCAAAACATTAAAAGACTTATCTTGAAAAGAAGCTACCTTCTCACGGATTGAAAAACGAAGACCTTTAATCAATTCTCGACATTTATCCTTTTCAATGTCTACAAACCGGATGCATACTATGTAACCCCCTTAGCTCGGCCTAGACGAAACCGGCACTAACGGGTTACACGGGGAATATCAAACCAAACCCGCAAAGGTTCGATTCGATAAACAACCCTAAAACCGTTATTTTTTTTATTTTATCTTAGCTATATGCATAACCTTATTCCTACGTGACAAGGTCTCATACAAAGCATTGTCGGTAACACATTAATTAAAAGCAAACATCCGATTAAACACTAACATAGATTAGGGACTAAAACGTAAAAATTTTAAATTCAATTAGTAAATTAGAAATTATTTCCATCAATAATCAACTAAACATACAAGAGTTCCTCATAGCAATTTTCAACTCAAACGGATCATTCTAACATCATCAATTGCATGTTTCTTTAATTTAGGGACCAAAATGTAAATTTCCCAAAATACAAGGACTTCATCCAAATTAAGTTAACCATCTTGAAATTAAATCAACTTTAAGCATGCAAGCAAAATTTCAGCTCAAAATAACATCTACAAGTACCTTAATCGAACAAAGAAAGATAACCGGGACTAAATTATAATTTCCAACAACTTTCAATTCTAAACATGATTAACAACATATGGCACATAATTAACTACGTCATGGACATCATTCAAGCTATAGGTATGCTCCCTAAGAAGAGATTAACAACATAGCAATCATGATGGTACATGCTTCAACAACTTAACCAAAACAAAAGTTCAACAATTAATAACCAACAATGATGGTCTTATTACAATATGAAACAAAGCCTAAAAGCTCACTCCTCTCATAGATTGTGTTACACATTGTCTTGTCCAACCTATTTGCCAAAAACATACCAAATATAAAGTGAGTTTTCCCCTTGGTTTCCTTACCTCGAACAAAGCTCCAAGTGCCTTTATTTTTCTGCAAAGATGAAAGGAGAGCTTAAGCAAACTTGCTTAGTGAGGTAGCTCCATAAATAATCATCAATGCATCTGTTTAAAACCATGAGGAAAATCATAATTTGCATTTCCTTATTAAATCATGCATGCTAAAATCTCATGCTCATGTTCTTAAAATCATATGTATCCTTGAATCCACATAACCTTGTCAAAACAATTCATAAATGATGCTCAAACC
The DNA here is from genome assembly GCA_035048815.1 of Abelmoschus esculentus. Taxonomy (NCBI): domain Eukaryota; kingdom Viridiplantae; phylum Streptophyta; class Magnoliopsida; order Malvales; family Malvaceae; genus Abelmoschus; species Abelmoschus esculentus. Next base: position 18,937,874 of record JAUCBN010000003.1, read on the forward strand.
TTTTCTCAATTTCATGTATGTATATTGGCTTTGTAGTGAACACTTAATGTGAACCTTAAGCTCACCGAATACGCGGATCCATGAGACATTCATCTCGTCAGGACACAAAGTCTCCATTAACATGACACTAAGTCAACTTTAGCACTACCATGCACGATCGGACACATAGTCACCCTTGTTACGTGTAGGCGGCTCTACCACGCACGGTTGGATACAAAGTCTCCCTTGTTACGCGTGTAGGCAATATTCTGTATTCTCTGTTTTGATTATAGTGCACTTATGACAATCCTAATGACGTCATTTATATTCGAATCAAAAGTAGTGTCACTAAGCCAATATCATAATTAAATGTGCATGATAACTTGCTGCTCATAATGCATGCACAATATGTTCAACAAATGAACCAAAAGCCATGCCCAAAGGCACCATTATATATATAAGGCAAATAACCAATTTGTATTCCAAATCAAATAACTTGCTGCTCATAATGCATGCATAAATTGTTCAACAAATGAACCAAAAGCCATGCCCAAAGGTACCATTAAATATAAGGCAAATAACCATGTGGTTCTCCAAATCATTTCTCATAATTTTTCATAATCATGGATGCTAAATAAACCATGCATTTTCAGCAAGTATCTCTCATGTATGCATCAATTCAAAACATGCTCATGCACTTCCATAAATCCCATTGCATTACCAATAAAATACCTTTGTCAAAATTACCGAAACTCATATCGGTTCATCAAAAGCAAATACTTTACTTACTCTTGAACTATGGAAGGTTTTCACACTCTTCCATAACCCCCAAAAACAGAACATACCAAACACGATTCGTTTTAAATCCGAAAACCACTCACCAACAAGCGAAACGAGCTTTCGCCGCTTTCCGATGATCGCACCAAACGCACCAGCAATCAAGCTTCTTCTTGTACCTCTTCTACAACATTAAAAACAGAGCATTCTCACATCATAACATGATCAAACCAACAGCCATATCCGATCATCATTAAACTACCAAAAACTTAGCCAAAAAGACCGAAAATTAAGCCGAAACGCATCCGAACAACATCAACCCAAAACCTAATGAATCTAACATCTAATCCACCTCAAATATGATCCAAAAACACATCAAAACCGTCCTTATATCTCCAGCAACATTTAAGCATCTAAACAGCCCATAAAACAACCGAAACGCACCTTAAAACTACATCGATTCCATTATTTCGGGATTAAATTAATGTGATATCAAATCAAGACTCAATTAATCATTAAATCAACATAAAAACATGATTGATTTCATTTAATTTCCAGCATTAAACAAGATCCAAAAAGATCACAAAAACATCACAAAATCACTAGATCTAACACTAAAAACATAGAATCAAGTTTTTATTCAAAGATTAGCAAGCTAATACTTGGGAATTTCAATAAAGAACCTTAGAAAATAATAAAAATCCAGAAAATTACCTTCAAGATCTATTCACCAAAAATATGAGATTTTCCCCTTCTTGATTCCTTGCAATTTGATGTAGATTTGATGAAATCAATGCATAGGTTTTGTAAAGGATGGAAAGATGATGCAAGTGATGTAAATCTTTATGGAAAAAGATGCAAAAATCAGCAAGGAATTGAAGAGAAAAGATGAAGAGAAAGTGGAGAGAAAATAAGAGAAAAAGATGAGAGAAAAAGATGAGAAAAGTGGTTTTGAGAGAAAATGATTAAAAACCCAAATTAAAGTAATTAAAAATATATTTTGGTGAATAAATCATCATCAAAAATTAGAAATGGGTTTATGGCCCTCTAAGGATTCTAAGTTTAGCTTGCTTTTCAATTTAGTCACTAAAAACATCATATTTTCGAAAATCACCAAATCGGTCCTCCAAATTTTTTCAAAAATTACAAATTGGTCATTTATGCATAATTATGCATAATTAAAAATCGTTACAAAATCTAAATTATTTTCTTTTAAATTTGAAACATATTTTTAATATTTCAAACCATATTCCAAATTATTAATTTTCTTAATTAAAAATATCCTTATTTTATTTTTCCCGGAATTAATGAACCGGAGAACCCGATTCGCCCCGAATCGAATTCCCCTAACTAAGCCTAACTAACAACCCCAAAAACGGGATGTTACAACTCTCCCCCTCTTAAGAAAATTTCGTCCTCAAAATTTACCCGAAGTAAACAAGTGAGGAAACTGCTCCTCCATGCTTTTCCTTGACTCCCAAGTTGCTTCTTCAACGCCTCGGTGTTTCCAAAGCACTTTAACCAAATCTATGGTCTTCCCTCGAAAAACCTTTGTATCCATATCCAAAATCCTCATCGGTTCTTCCTCATAACCCATATCCTCTCTTAACTCAAACTCCTCAACTAGAACAACATGAAAAGGATCTGAACGATACTTACGAAGCATCGATACATTAAAACACATAGGGCATCTTACTCAACTCCACCAACAACCTTAACCGATAACAACCATTTGGCTCTAACACCTCATATGGCCCAATAAAACGATGACCCAACTTACTCTTACGTCCAAACCTCATCACCTTCTTCCACGGAGAAACCTTAAGAAAACTTTGTCCCCAACAGTACACTCTATCTCTCTACGCTTTAAGTCGGCATAGGACTTCTGCCTACCCGAAGCTTCCTTAAGTTTAGCACATATCAACTTAACCTTCTCATCCGTATCTTTAAAACTTGAGGCAAAGAAACATACTTTTGCCCCACTTCTATCCAACACAAAGGTGTACAACACCTATGCCCGTATAAAGCCTCAAACGGTGCCATCTGTATACTCGTCTGAAAACTATTATTGTAAGCAAACTCTACCAACGGCAATTGCTTATCCCAAGAACCTTGAAACTCGATGATACAACACCTCAACATATCCTCCAAAGTCTGTATAACACGCTCAGACTGTCCATCCGTCTGTGGATGATAAGCCGTACTAAAACTAAGCCTCATACCAAAGCTGTCTGCAAACTCCTCCAAAACTTGGATGTATACCGCGGATCTCTATCCGATATGATCGACTTAGGCACACCATGCAACCTCACCACCTCAGAAACAAACAAATCCGCCAACTTATCCATGGAGTACGTCGTATGCACGATAAGAAAATGTGCACACTTCGTAAACCTATCCACAACCACCCATATAGAATCCTTTTTGGACGGTGTTAAAGGTAACTCCGTCACAAAATCCATGGTAACTCTCTCCTATTTCCATTCCAGAACTTGAACCGGTTGCAACAAACCTGCAAGGAACTGATGTTCAGCTTCCACCCGCTGACTCACCATACAACGAGAAACAAACTCCGTCACATCTCTCTTTAAACCAACCCAAAGGTACATACTTTTGAGATCTCTATACATCTTCACGCTACCCGAATGCATAGCAAACGGACTAGTATGAGCCTCCACCAAGATAGCTTGCCTCAACTCCTGATCATCCGGCACCATAGTCCGACCTCTAAAACACAAGACCTCATCATCATCAAAATGATAATTGGTCGGTTTGCCCTCAGCAATATCCTCCACAAAAGGTACCAAAGTCTCATCCTCCAACTGTTTTACCTTATCATCTCAACCAAGATAGGCTTTACTTACAACTCCACCACTCAACCACCTTTCTTTGAAATACTCAACTTAGCAAACATCACTCTCAACTCAACCGCCGTCTTACGGCTCAAAGATTCAGCCATCACCTTAGTTTTCCCGGATGATACACAACAGACAACCCACACTTACCCTCTTTGGACAACCAACAAATTCTTTCCCCACACCAAAGCAACAATGCACCAACCACCACACCATCTCAACCTCTATAGAAAACATAGCTCAAAAGAAAACCCCATAAGGTTGATAACCAACACGTGATAACCGCGACGGTTTCCACACCATCACCATCGAACTAACCTTACTTTTGATATCATCCTACATACCAGGTAACCAACTAAGCCTTTCACCAACCTCCACTCCATACAACAAACTAAAGACTAACCTTGCACAAAACTGTCAACATCGTCTTAAGCAAACTCCACCGTCAATAACAACCTTATTATGAGTCATATTAACCATATCACAACGTCACAACATATCATCTATTTACCTATGAATGACAAAACCCAACATCCAAACAACAACTTACGTCGGTCCTACAAACTTTCAAATCTTATCATGCTATAGATACACCACTCACACATCCTTCCAATGGAACTTAGGAACCCAAGAAACCGTACTCCAACAAAGGATTGATCCTACAAACCTCACAAGAAAACTCCATACCATCGATAGAACTTACTACCAAACTTATGATGATTCTTCCCGACTTCAACCCTGGGCACCCTTACTACTAATAACTCAAAGAAAATTGATACTCACTTACCTTATCAGCATGACAAACATTTACATATGATTTCAACATAATCCAAACCAGCTTAGTCAAATACACATGTTTCCCAACTCCTACCACAACACTTACCACCAAACCCATGGAATAAGATTACCATAAGCCCTGCTCAAGATACCATTCCATCTCAGCACTTTCCGTAGCAACCATGCGGTTAACATAACACAAAACTAAACCTTGTCAAGAACATATCATTCACTAGACCCTCAACAAACACTTCACCACAACTTGTCCCCGATCAACTTTATCAAGGTTGAATTTCACTCATAGATCCACCATATAACTAGGTCTCCCTATAGATTAACCGAACATCTTCCCCTGTAACTCCACAACAACCCAGGCTTATCTCACATAACAAACTCCCATTGCAAGCATCCTTATGTAAACCAAGTCATCCCCAGTTGCTAACATTCTGCAAAACATATCATACAAGGACTTACCAACTTTGTGTCAAACTCAACACTATACTCATCACAACGACAATATTTTCAACTTAAGGTTTAGCCACCACAACCAACTCAACACCATGGTTCAAATTTTAAAATCTACACATCATTAAGTGCCTTGATACTTAACCCCAAAAAAAATTTTTATTATCGACTCATCGACAAACCAACTCCTACATTAACTAAACCACAACAAAATCCGAACTTGTAGAATCATTCCTTCCACTTGCTCCAACATCTCTTATTTTATAACCTTGCCGAAGCGATAACCATATTGATGAAACATCCACAAACACGAACCCACTGAACATAAAACCTCAAAACACTTTTCGATAAAAACAAACCCATAAGATTGAACAATTTCTACAAACCATAAATTGTCCAGCGATCCATATTACACCACTCAAACATCATCAAAAACTAACTTTACCCGAAGTATATCCAACTCAACATCCGACAAACACAACGTGTACACTTTCCTCCTTTATAGTATAACCAAACATCTCAAGGTCACAACAATCTATGATTCAAACTCCCGATTTCACAACTCTCATACCAGACTATATCTCATATTTTACTTCCATCCCAACCATACCAGATCGGTTACAACCCCCGATCTAACTGCACATTCACCATACTACAAAGAATTCCATATAATTTCCATAAAATAACTTCACATCACTTAGAGTAACATCAATCTGCCTTTCTCTACAAAACATGCTGCAACCTTATTACAACCTCCAGATCTTAACTAGAAAGAATCCGCAAAACTCAGCCTCACCTTTAGTAATGACCAACCCAAACTAACCATAACTCAGGGTATTTACCTTGGTTTCAAACATTCACAACTCTGAGACCAACCACTCATTGTTCATCCAAGACTATTCTCTATCCAAAAGGGTAGCTTGCCCACTACACACTCAGCTTAACACCACAAGAAAGTTCTTTCAACCTCTTTTTTTATATACCTTCACCTTAAAAGAACCAACCACACTCCACTTACACCCTCAAGGAGCTACTCGCAACTGTGAACAAATGTATGCATGATTTCTTATATGCCCTCATAAATGCCTATGCAAATGCATGTGCATGTAAATGCAATTTCTAATGTCATGCTCAAAGATGCATGCATGTCCTACATTATCTATAGATATATACATATATGTGCTCTTATTCTATGCATGATTGTTGTTCACACTCACAAATAACATCCTCAATTCCAACAACCTCAACTACCATCTTATTGACAACTCCCAAGTCAGATTAGCAACATTCGTAACAGCTTCAGCAGACTAAAACCACACTAACCTTCAGGCCTAACCGAAGGCACACTTACAGAGGAGGAAGAATTTACTCTTCCCTAACAGTCGTTTCATCTTCAATCTTGACCATCAAAATTCATACCACAGTATCCAGTGACTTACGTCTCAAAAATATATTCAAAAACTTTAATCATGCAGTTTAAAACATAATGTTCAAATAAAACAAACTTATATTCAGGCAAGATCCAAGGGAAAACTGAGAACATCTGAAAACATGTTGGCATAGGCAATGTGTAACCGACCACCTCTTTTACTCATAATTATTCTAGATGCACTCCCAATCTATACGTATGCCCACAACAAAGCATGTCATGTTTAATCTAACATTCTAACATACCAACACAAAATATGGCAAACAAATACATACTTGACAAACCAACAACACACTTTACAAACCAACAACGCATTTTCCAAACCAACCACACATTTTACAAACCTGGCTCTGATACCACCAAATGTAACCCCCTTAGCCCGGCCTAGACGAAACCGGCACTAACGGGTTATACGGGGAATATCAAACCAAACCCGTGAAGGTTCGATTCGATAAACAACCCTAAAACCGTTATTTTTTTTATTTTATCTTAGCTAGATGCATAACCTTATTCCTACGTGACAAGGTCTCATACAAAGCATTGTTAGTAACACATTAATTAAAAGCAAACATCCGATTAAACACTAACATAGATTAGGGACTAAAACGTAAAACTTTTAAATTCAATTAGTAAAGTAGAAATTATTTCCATCAATAATCAATTAAACATACAAGAGTTCCTCATAGCAAATTTTAACTCAAACGAATCATTCTAACATCATCAATTGTATGTTTCTTTAATTTAGGGACCAAAATGTAAATTTCCCAAAATACAAGGACTTCATCAAATTAAGTTAACCATCTTGAAATTAAATCAACTTTAAGCATGCAAGCAAAATTTCAGCTCAAAATAACATCTACAAGTACCTTAATCGAACAAAGGAAGATAACCGGGACTAAATTGTAATTTCCAGCAACTTTCAATTCTAAACATGATTAACAACATATGGCACATAATTAACTACGTCATGGACATCATTCAAGATATAGGCAAGCTCCCTAAGAAGAGATTAACAACATAGCAATCATGATGGTACATGCTTCAACAACTTAACCAAAACAAAAGTTCAACAATTAATAACCAACAATGATGGTCTTATTACAATATGAAACAAAGCCTAAAAGCTCACTCCTCTCATAGATTGTGTTACACATTGCCTTGTCCAACCTATTTGCCAAAAACATACCAAATATAAAGTATGTTTTCCCCTTGGTTTCCTTGCCTCGAACAAAGCTCCAAGTGCCTTTATTTTTCTGCAAAGATGAAAGGAGAGCTTAAGCAAACTTGCTTAGTATGGTAGCTCCATAAATAATCATCAATGCATCTATTTAAAACCATGAGGAAAATCATAATTTGCATTTCCTTATTAAATCATGCATGCTAAAATCTCATGCTCATGTTCTTAAAATCATATGCATCCTTGAATCCACATAACCTTGTCAAAACAATTCATAAATGATGTTCAAACCTTTTCTCAATTTCATGTATGTATATTGGCTTTGTAGTGAACACTTAATGTGAACCTTAAGCTCACCGAATACGCGGATCCATGAGACATTCGTCTCGTCAGGACACAAAGACCCCATTAACATGACACTAAGTCAACTTTAACATGACACTAAGTCAACTTTAGCACTACCACGCACGATCGGACACATAGTCACCCTTGTTACGTGTAGGCGGCTCTACCACGCACGGTTGGACACAAAGTCTCCCTTGTTACGCGTGTAAGCAATATTCTGTATTCTCTGTTTTGATTATAGTGTACTTATGACAATCCTAATGACGTCATTTGTATTCGAATCAAAAGTAGTGTCACTAAGCCAATATCATAATCAAATGTGCATGATAACTTGCTGCTCATAATGCATGCACAATATGTTCAACAAATGAACCAAAAGCCATGCCCAAAGGCACCATTATATATATAAGGCAAATAACCAATTTGTATTCCAAATCAAATAACTTGCTGCTCATAATGCATGCATAAATTGTTCAACAAATGAACCAAAAGCCATGCCCAAAGGTACCATTAAATATAAGGTAAATAACCATGTGGTTCTCCAAATCATTTCTCATAATTTTTCATAATCATGGATGCTAAATAAACCATGCATTTTCAGCAAGTATCTCTCATGTATGCATCAATTCAAAATATGCTTATGCACTTCCATAAATCCCATTGCATTACCAATAAAATACCTTTGTCAAAATTACCGAAACTCATACCGGTTTATCAAAAACAAATACTTTACTTAATCTTGAACTATGGAAGGTTTTCACACTCTTCCATAGCCCCCCAAAACAGAACATACCAAACGCGATTCGTTTTAAATCCGAAAACCACTCACCAACAAGCGAAACGAGCTTTCGCCGCTTTCCGATGATCGCACCAAACGCACCAGCAATCAAGCTTCTTCTTGTACCTCTTCTACAACATTAAAAACAGAGCATTCTCACATCATAACATGCTCAAACCAACAGCCATATCCGATCACCATTAAACTACCAAAAACTTAGCCGAAAAGACCGAAAATTAAGCCGAAACGCATCCGAACAACATCAACCCAAAACCTAATGAATCTAACATCTAATCCACCTCAAATATGATCCAAAAACACATCAAAACCGTCCTTATATCTCCAGCAACATTTAAGCATCTAAAACAGCCCATAAAACAACCGAAACGCACCTTAAAACTACATTGATTGCATTATTCCGGGATTAAATTAATGTGATATCAAATCAAGACTCAATTAATCATTAAATCAACATAAAAACATGATTGATTTCATTTAATTTCCAGCATTAAACAAGATCCAAAAGGATCACAAAAACATCACAAAATCACTAGATCTAACACTAAAAACATAGAATCAAGTTTTTATTCAAAGATTAGCAAGCTAATACTTGGGAATTTCAATAAAGAACCTTAGAAAATAATAAAAATCCAGAAAATTACCTTCAAGATCTATTCACCAAAAATATGAGATTTTCCCCTTCTTGATTCCTTGCAATTTGATGTAGATTTGATGAAATCAATGCATAGGTTTTGTAAAGGATGGAAAGATGATGCAAGTGATGTAAATCTTTATGGAAAAAGATGCAAAAATCAGCAAGGAATTGAAGAGAAAAGATGAAGAGAAAGTGGAGAGAAAATGAGAGAAAAAGATGAGAGAAAAAGATGAGAAAAGTGGTTTTGAGAGAAAATGATTAAAAACCCAAATTAAAGTAATTAAAAATATATTTTGGTGAATAAATCATCATCAAAAATTAGAAATGGGTTTATGACCCTCTAAGGATTCTAAGTTTAGCTTGCTTTTCAATTTAGTCACTAAAAACATCATATTTTCGAAAATCACCAAATCGGTCCTCCAAATTTTTCCAAAAATTACAAATTGGTCTTTTATGCATAATTATGCATAATTAAAAATCATTACAAAATCCAAATTATTTTCTTTTAAATTTGAAACATATTTTTAATATTTCAAACCATATTCCAAATTATTAATTTTCTTAATTAAAAATATCCTTATTTTATTTTTCCCGGAATTAATGAACCGGAGAACCCGATTCGCCCAAAATCGAATTCCCCTAACTAAGCCTAACTAACAACCCCCAAAACGGGATGTTACATACTATGATAGATCCATAAAAATTAATCTCATATCTAGATACCGTTATATTCTCCTATTTTAGGTCAATAAAAGCTTGACGGCAATTAGTTAATTATTGTTCTACCACATAACGGTTCTAAAATGCCTAACAAAAAGTTTCTCAGGTCATTTGATCAACAGACATCAATCTCTACTCAAATTTCCACCAACGCTGTGCTTCACCTTGCAATAGTGAAACAACAGCTCTTAATTTATTACAAGTATGATATTTCATTTCCTCAAATAGTCTCTCAAGGTCCTCCATCCAAAGTTCAACATCTGATGGATGTTCATCTGAAACACCCGCAATTACACTCATTCTAGCACTTAAGAAAATAGAAGATATCGGCTTCATAGTATTTTTTGACTGATCTCGAAAGTATTTTAGTAACTTCCGATTAACCATAGCATTATCTAATTCCACTATCTCACTATCATCAGAATCTAATAGTTCCTCCTCATGACGTGGTTGCTCACGTGTGGCTCTATCCCCAGACTGACGACTCACAATAGGTTGTACCTCAGGTTGAGGGTCAACTTCTTGATCTTGCAATTCAACGTGATCAATAGTACGATCAACGGTAGGTGGCAGCTCACTAACAGACGCAACAGCACGACCTCAGCCTCTAACAGCAGCAATTCTAACACTCCTACAAGGTGGCATAGTATCTAATAGAACTTAATTTAGATTCGATACCGAAGTCTTAATTTCAAAACACAAGTAAAATCTCAGTAAAATATTTTGTTTTTTCAAAAATTTCTCATATCCCAAAAAATATTTAATGCATGCATGCTTCTAAAAAACTTGTAAAAATATTGAGTATGGCCCTCATAATCTGAGTATTGAACTCGGCTCTAATACAAAAAATGTAACCCCTTCTTCTTGACTTGAGACGTACGATAGGTTAAAATTAATATTTAATAACTTGGTCGATAAGTAAAGCGGAAAGTGATTTCAAAATAACAAATTTATAACATAAACTATAAAATTATAGTTTAAAAATAAATACTCTGAATAATTTTAATAAAGTTAAATATCTGAATCAATGCATGGAACTTAAAAACATCTTTGTAATACCCAAATTTCGTCCGGTTATTCGAACTAATAAGGCCACAAGTAAATAAATATTAAATAATATAAATATATAAATAAATAATATATAAATAAAATAAAAAAATAAATTAAAAAATAATAAAATAATGGATAAGGAAGTTGGTTACCTATTGAATGAAGGTCGGTTACTGAGGGCCGATTTTTAGCCATGATTTTGGCAGGGGTTTTAGGGGGAAATAAAAAGGGAAAATGATGGTAGTTAAAGGTGTTAAAATCATGTGATTAACAGCAACTAAGGGAGGAGGAGAAAACTTGGACTTTTTTGATGGAAAAACCAAAGTAAGTCACCGGATTTTGATCTAAAGGGGAACCATTATCAAGCATATTAGATCAATTCATCACCAAGGCAATCTAGGTAAGCAATTTGTGTTAAATACCGTTGTACGATTTCGATTATTGCATTTGTTGTTTCCTTTAGATGTCTGGTGAATGAGTGGGAATTGTATACAAAATATGGAAGTATTGAAGAGAGAGATCATATGTTTTCCCTTTACTTTCCAAATTCTTGAACGATTTTACAAAGATTTGGTAACTGTTAATCTACACAACCAGTGTTCTTTTATCTTATTGCTCTTTAAAAGAAATAAATAAAGAACACAGGTAAATTTGGGGTATGATAACGTGAATAAAGGAAACTAAATAAAAATAGAGTAAACAGATAAAGGAAGTGGCCAGGATCCAATTGTGTTGTATAGTGGATTCAATTGACTTGTTTTTGTCCAATGCAATCGCACAACATTGCCTCGGTAGTACTGTAGATTACTGCCTCGACAGTGATGGGTTTCGTCCGCAGCGGCAATCTCTTGCTCTTGGGTGGACTTTACCAATGTTCGCCGAAGTGTCTTTTGATGACTCTGCTTATCTCTAAGTCGAAGTACTATTGATGACCAGTCCTTGATGATACCTTTCAGCGTGAATCAATTATAATCATCAATCAATTCCGCACTTCTTTTAGCTGATGAAACTCTTAACCTATCTCTAGACCGAGTTAGTATTTTCCGATTAAAACACCATGCTTATTCCTTTCATGAATCTAACTCTCTCGATATTAGATAAATGGATTACTCACAAACTTCTCTCTCGAGCTTGAATGCAAGAATAATGAATGGCAAATAATAAACAAACCTTGATATTTTATTGCATTGAAACAAGAAACAAAGTTTAATCTCTTCTCACTAATACTCTACAACTTTCACCTATGCCTAAAGAAAATCAGAACATGATGTAAATAAAAGAAAACTCTACAAGATGAAATCGGCCTATTGTCCTAATTCTAGGTCTAGATGTGTGTCCCCGCTCATTGGATGGCTATGACTTATATAGGCTTGGCCTAGGGCAAACCTTTCCTAAATAGAATACAACTTGGAGTAGGACACAAGTCAAGTACATAAATAAAATATTTTCAAGTTTATTCTCACTAGGAGGCTTTTCCCGCGTGACCTTTGTCTTGGGCTTTCCACGTGCTATCCAGCTCCGATCCTTAGGCTACTTGTCCAGCAATGTTCTCCTCATTTTTCTCCTCAGCTCGCCAACAATATTACTACTTGTCCTTTAGTTGTTTCCTCGGCAATAGGTCCTGCCTCGGCCTCAATGTTGCCGTGGCAATAGTTTTTCCTACAAAGATACAAAAGTACAGTAAAGCTTTCCTTTTCTATAAATATCATCTTTATAAGTTACACGGCAACATATCTAAATATCTCACATTAAGCACATGCATTGTTCCAAGTAGGTGTAGATTTAGTGATTATTCCCATGAAAGGTGTAAAAAGTGATAGTGAGTTGAGCACTTATCACACCCCCAAACTCGAACTATTGCTTGTCCTCATGCAATTCAAACCCTCATTTTGTCAACCTCTATTCTCTCTTGGTCTTACGTTTTCATCTATTCTTCACACCATAACTATGCCTATTCTTAGGCCTTAATCTTTCGGTTACCCAAGGGTTTACCTAGAAACAAACTATAAGATTTTGTGAGTGTGTGCGTTTTTGTGGACAAGCTTGATTAAAGGCTTTCTTAGACAAATTCTAGGTTCAAGAAAAATAGACTTGGAATTTTTTACTCCTCTTAAAATAATAATTTCTTGAGCCAATTTTGGGCACCTCAAGGATTGTGTTTTCTCATCAATATCTCCTTTTTATTTGTTCTATTTTTTAAGCATACTAGAGCCAATTTCGGACACCTCTAGCATAAAGAAGAGTGATTTCTAGAGCCGGTGATAGGCACATCTAGTCACTTTTCCAAAAATCTAAGTCTTTATCACCTAAGTTCATTAAAAGAAATCCTATATTCCAACAAGTCCCAAAAGTGATTTTAAGATCAATCTTTAGCAAGCTTCTAAGTTTTCTTCCTTAAGTATCCTAGAGTTAAGCCTTCTAAACAGGACCTAACCATGGTAAGGAGAAAGATTTCTATAGCCTTAAAAGAATAAACTAAGGCAATACTGATGAAGAGTAGTGCAAAAGTATGGACAATAATTCAAGTAAGGTGGTGAACATAAAAATTTGAAAAACCACTTAAATACTTCCTTTTCATGGCAAGGCCGCGACAGTGGATTGCCTCGATAGTGGATTTACACCCCCAAACTCGAACCAAGCATTGTCCTCAATGCTTATATAAATGGCACACAGTAGGCAATAAAATAAGAAAAACGAAACAAGTAAAGATATAGAAAAACAACATTAAAATGTAAAATTTAAAGAGACTCCGAAGAACTGCTGTCCACAGTCAGTTTTCGAGGCCTTACTATTATGAGTGACTTCACCTTGGTCCTTGATTCTTATCCTAAAATAAACAACAACAAAAAAATATTAGTAAAAGTCTAAACTAAAACTAATCCTAAAGAGCAATTAAATAAAGATAAGATGAAGGAATTAATTCATGATAGGAATGCATGTAAGTGCATCTCCTAAAGTGATGGTCTCTATAGTTCTCATCTCGTGTTGGCCCGAATAGTGCTTCAGCCATTGGCCATTCACTTTGAATTCTTGCCCATGTCATTTTGATTTGATCATTACTATACTATGTGGATAAACCTAAACAACTTCAAATGGGCCTGACCATCTGGACAAGAGTTTACCAGGGAACAATTTGAGTCTAGAGTTGAAAAAGAGGACTTGTTGCCCCAGTAGGAACTGCCTCGGCAGTAGCTTACTGTCATACCATCGTTTAGTCTTTTCCTTGTAGATCTTGGCATTTTCAAAGACTGTTGCTCTCAATTCTTCTATCTCATTAAGGTTTAGCAGTCGTTTTTGGTCAGCTTTCTCTCATTCCATGTTTAAATTATTTACTACCTAATAGGTTTTGTGCTCGATTTCCACGGGTAAATGGCATGCTTTTGCAAATACAAGCCTATATGGAGATGTTCCCAATGGGGTTTTGTAGGTTATTCTATATGCCCATAGAGCATTGTCTAGACGATGGGACCAATCCTTTCTAGATTGATTTACAACCTTTTCAAGGATTTGTTTTAATTCCCTGTTCGATATTTCGGCTTGCCCATTTGTCTGTGGGTGGTAGGCCATGGCAATTCTGTGTGTGACACCTAGTTTTTTCAGGGTCGCGATAATAAGTTTGTTGTCAAAGTGTTTACCTTCATCATTAATTATTGCTCTAGGGACTCCAAATCTAGTGAAGATATTTTTATTGAGGAATTTTTGCATAGTCGTAGAGTCATTGTGAGGTGTGACAATTGCTTTGACCCATTTTTATACATAGTCCACCACTACTAGGATGTAGAGATTGCATTGAGATGATGGGAATGGTCCCATGAAATCTATACCCCAAACATCAAATAATTCTACTTCCAATATGGGCTGCAATGGCATCTCATTACGCTTAGAGATATTACTCGTTCGTTGGCATCGGTCACAGTTCTTATAATAAAGTTGGGCATCTTTGAAGAGTGTGGGCCTATAAAGGCCTAATTGAAGCACTTTAGTTGTTGTTCGGTTTCCTCCAAAATGTCCTCCATAAGGTGAACCATGACAGTGCTGAAGCACTTCTTGTTGCTCGTCCTTTGGAAGACATCTTCTTATAACCTGATCTGTACATTGTTTGAACAAGAGAGGATCGTCCCAGAAATAATGCTTTGCATTATGCTGAAACCTCTTCTTTTTATTATAGTTAAGGTTATAAGGCAGAACACCACTAGCTAAATATTTAACAAGTTGTTATTTTCTTCAGCCTCTAATCTGGAGAGATGATCGACTACCTAATTTTTTGTACCTCTTCTATCCTTGATTTCAACATCAAATTTTTGCAAAAGAAGGATCCATCTAATCAGTCTAGGCTTGGCATCCTTCTTGGAGAATAGGTACTTAATTACCGAATGGTCAATGTGGACAGTCACTTTTGTTCCAATAAGATATGATCGAAATTTTTCAAAGGCAAATACTACTGCTAGTAATTCTTTCTCTGTTGTGGTGTAATTAATTTAGGTATCATTGAGTGTTTTATTAGCATAATAGATGACATGGAACAGGTTGTTCTTTCTCTGCCCAAGTGCTGCCCAGACAGCATGATCACTTGTGTCTCACATTAATTCAAAGGGCAGAGACCAATCTTGTGGGACTACCATTGGTGCAGTGATCAGTTTCTCTTTGAGGGCTTCGAATGCTTTAGTGCATTCCTTATTGAATTCGAATTTTATGTCTTGTTCGAGCAAGTTACAAAGAGGTTTATAAATTTTAGAAAAATTGAAAATAAAAATTCTATAAAAAACTACTTGACCCAAAAAGCTTCGAACTCCTTTCATAGAAATTGGTGGAGGCAAATTCTTGATCACATCTATCTTGGCCTTATCAACTTCGATTCATTGTGATGATATTTTATGGCCTAATACTATGCCTTCATTCACCATAAAGTGACATTTTTCCCAATTGAGGACTAAATTGGATTCTTCATATCTTTGCAGCATCTTTTCTAAATTGCCGAGGCAATGATTGATGTTGTTTCCAAAGACTGAAAAATCATCCATGAATATCTCTAAGAAGTCCTCTATCATGTCAGAAAAAATAGCCATCATGCATCTTTGAAAAGTTATTAGAGCATTGCAAAGGCTGAACGACATTCTTCTAAATACATATGTTCCGTATGAACAGGTGAAGGTGGTTTTTGCTTGGTCTTCTGGATCTATGGCAATCTGATTGTAGCCTGAATAACCATCAAGAAAACAGTAAAAAGGCTTACCAGCAAGTCTATCAAGCATTTCATCAATAAAGGGTAATGGGAAGTGATCCTTCTTTGTTGCCTTATTCAACTTGCAATAATCCATACAAATCCTCCAACCGGCCACATTCATACCATCTTTCTTGGGAACACATTGTACCGGGTTTACCCATGCTCAGTCAGAGATAGGATAAATAATTCCTGCATCAAGCCACTTGATTATTTTCTTACGTACTACCTCCTTCATGGCATGGTTAAGTCTCCTTTGGGCATCAACAGTGGGCTTATGGTCTTCCTCTAAAAGGATTTTGTGCATGCACATTGCTGGACTTATTCCCTTCAAATCATCAATTGACCACCCAATTACCTTCTTGTGCTACCACAACATCTCTATCAAGCTTTGTCCTATTCTGGCTGCAATTTAGAAGAAATAATTATGGGCATTGTGTGGTTAGCTCCCAAATAAGCATATTTTAATTTTTCAGGTAAGGGTTGTAATTCCATAACAATGGTTCCTTACTTATAGATTTTTCATTCTTACCTGGGTAATATAAGGGTTCGAAATACTTACCTAGAAGGTGTGTTATCCTATTAGCTTCCTTAATTTACGTTTTTTCAATACTATTTAAAACTCTGTTGTAGCAATCATCAATGTTACTGCCGAGACAAATCTGTGGTGTATCGTTAAGACTGCTATCGAGGCAGTGGTTGCTTAGACAAGGTATTGTACTAACATCATCTGTATTGTACAATATTTAACATTCTTCAGGATCATCATGTCTCTTCAGAATTTGGAAAACATTGAGTTTGACTTGCTGATCATTAACCTCGTTATCAACTCTCCTTTTTTCCATATCAATTAGAGTGCATCCAGTGGCTAGGAAAAGTCTCCCCAAGATGATCGGTGCATTGTCATCTACTTCACAATCAAGGATAAGAAAGTCAGCGGGAAAAATAAATTTATTCATTCTTATCAGTATATCCTCGATCTTTCCTTCAGGTTGCACATATGATCTATCCGCAAGTTAGAGCATCACGATTGTAGGTTTTTCCTTCCTATTCCAAGCTTTTAGAAGACAGATTTAGGTATCAAGTTTATGCTTGCTCCAAGGTCGCATAAGTTCTTTCCTTCATAGTGATTACCTATCGCACAAGGTATGGTAAAGCAACCAGGATTCTTCAATTTAGGAGGAATGCGATTGTGTAGCATTGCCATGCATCCTTCAGTAGCAGCCATTGTTTCAAACTCACCAATCATTTTTCTTTTAGACACAAAGTCTTTCAAGAACTTGACATAGTTGAGCATTTGTTCAATTGCCTCAACAAATGGCAAATTTATGTGGACTTGCTTCAAAATATCCAAGAACTTTTTAAATTGATGGTCCTATTTCTGCTTTTTCAACCTTTTTGGAAAAGGTGGTGGTGGTCGCAAATCTTCCAGGGTCTCATTAGTTTGGAATTTAATACCTGGCACCATTGGGTCTTTTACTGTCTCGGCAGTCGAGGTATTATCGAGATCTCTGCTAGGACAGTGCTTTCTGCTAGGATACCGATGGCATGATCATTTGATTTAGCATCCAAGTTATCTTTGTCTGGTTCTTCTTGTTCTACTGGTGGGACTTTGTCTGCTGAGTTTCCTACTTTTTTCTTAAGTTGTAGAGCACTTCTAGTAGTGATTGCTTTGCATTGTTCATGGCTCATTACCTTAGCAACTTCAGTATTGCTAGGTAGTCCTCCTTGTGGATCAGTGTTCATGTTCGGGGCAAACAGCCCAACCTGAGTTTCTAAAGATTTTATTGCTGCCTTTTGGTTCTGCAACTTCATCTCAGTTCTATTTATGAATGCATCAGTTCTTTTGATGAAGTTGTTGTTCTCTTCCATGTATGATTTTGTTTTCATCATAAAATCTTTCAGAGAATTTTCCAGTGAACTTACAGGCTGTTGTTGTTGCATCTGTGGCGGCGGCATTGGTTGCTGGACTTGCTGCTGCAGCAGATGTTGCATTTGTTGCTGGAAACCTGGGGGTTGAGTAGTTGGAATTAAGGCATTGTTGGAATTACTCCATGAGAAGTTTGGATGCCTCTTCCATGATGGGTTGTATGTGTTGGAGATCATATTGTTTCGGTTGTAGTTTCCAACATATAGGTTAGACTCTTGATTCTGCATACATTCAGAAGAATTATTGTTACCTCCATATAAATTGCAGAAAGAATCTATGGCCTTAACCTCAAGGGTATGGTGTTGTAATTGCATGTTTTGCACCATCTTAGTAAGAGAGGTCAATTGTACTGCCACTGAATTTGATGTTTCTAACTCATTTACTCTGGCTTGGTGTCTTACTCCTCCTCGCCTAGACGTAGGGAATTGAAAATCATTCTTAGTGAGTTTGTTCAATATTTCAATAGCTTCCTCAGGTACTTTATCAAAGAGTGTTCCATTGGCAGAGGCGTCTAACATCGTCCTTGTTGGGGATTTGGTGGCATTCTAGAACATGGTTACTTGTGTCCACAAGGGAAATCCATGCAAAGGACACTTTTGCAATACCTCCTTATACTGCTCCCATGCCTCATACATAGGTTCATCATATGCTTGTCGAAAATAAGTAATTTCATTATGAATACGATCATTGTAACATCCCATTTTGGGGTTAGTAGTTTGAGTGATGGTTTAGGGAAAACGATTCGGGTCAAATCGGGTTTTTTAGTTCGTTATTTTGGGAAAATTAATATAATAATATTCTAATCGGACAAATAATTATTTTGGGAAATAGTTTAGAAATATTAAAATGATGTTTTAAAATTAAAGGAATGTTTTTTGAACTTCAATTTGATTTATAATTAAGTTTAATTATGTACTAGTGACCAAATTATAATTTTGGAAAAAAATTTGGTGGTTCAATTGGTGATTTTCGAAAATGGGCATTTTTAGTGACTAAATTGAAAAGCAAGTTATACTTAGAATCCTTAGAGGGCCATAAACCTAATTTTTTTAATTAATGATTTATCCACCAAAATTGTTTTTAAATAGTTTTTAAAAAAGATGATAATTTTATTTTCTCTCATAACCACTTATTTTTATCATCTTTTCTCTCCTGATTTTCTCTCCATCTTCTCTCCATCTTCTTCTTCAAATTTCTTCAATTACTTGTTGATTTCTTCATCATTTTAAACAAGATTTATTTCATTTTATTCATCTTTTCATTCTCTACAAAGCTTATTCATCAATTTTGCAAAATCAACATCCATTTTCAAGAAATCAAGGAGAAGATTTCTCATCTCTTTGGTGGAGTAAATCTCAAAGGTAACTTTTTGAATTTTAATCTTTTTCTAAGGTTCTTTATTGAAATTCCCAAGTATTAGCTTGCTAATCATTAAGTGAAACTTGATTTCATGTTTTTAATTCTAGATCTAATGATTTTATGAGGATTTTTGTGAAATATTTTTAGATATTAATTAATGTTGTAATTAGGTTGATTTAATTATGTTATTATGTCAATTAAATGATTAAATGAGTCTTGAATTTATGGTACATTAATTTAATCCCGAAATAATGCAATCGATGTTGTTTTAAGGTGATTTTCGGTGTTTTAGGGGCTATTTTAGGTGCTTTAATGTTGCTGGAGGTATAAGGATGGTTTAGATGTGTTTTTGGTTCATAATTGAAGTGGATTGGATGTTAGAATCATTAGGTTTTGGGATGATTTTGTTCGGATGCGTTTTGGCTTAATTTTTGGTCTTTTCGGCTAAGTTTTCGGTGGTTTTGTGGAGGTTTGATGTGGTTGTTGGTTTGATCATGTTATGATGTGAATATGCTCTGTTTTTAATGTTGTATGGTAGTGCAAGAAGGTGCTTAAGTGGATGGTTCATTGGCGTTGTCATCGGAGCATCGACGAGGGCTCGTTTCGCTTGTCGGTAAGTGTTTTCGGACTTAAAGTGAATCGCATTGGTTCGGTTCGGTTTTGGGGTCTATGGAATAGTATGAAAACTTTGCATAGTTCAAGAGTAAGTAAATTAAATGATTTTGATGCATTATCATGAGTTTCGGCTATTTTCGGTAAAGGCATTTATGATGATAACTCAATGAGATTTTTGGAAATGCATAAGTATGATTTTAAAATGATGCATGCATGAGATAATTGCTGAAAATGCATGGTTTAAAAAGACATCCATGGTTAGGGAAACATGAAAAATGAATTTAGAATATATGTGGCTATTTGCCTTCAAATTAAAGGTGTCATTGGGCATGACTTTCGGTTCATTTGTTGAGCACATTATGGATGTATTATGAGCTGAAAATGAATTAGAATATTATGTGGTTATTTGCCTTGAAATTGATGGTGCCTTTGGGCATGGCTTTCGGTTCATTTGTTGAACATATTATGCATGCATTATGAGCAGCAAATTATCATGCACATTTGATTATGATATTGGCTTAGTGACACTAACTTTAGATTCGAATATGAATGACATGTCATTAGGATTGTATTGAGTGCACTATAAACATTATTGAGAATAAAGAATATTGCCTACACGTAACAAGGGTGACTTTGTGTCCAATCGTGCATGGTAGAGCCGCCTACACGTAACAAGGGTGACTATGTGTCCAACTGTGCATGGTAGTACTATAATGGTGACTTTGTGTCATGTCAATGGTGACTTTGTGTCATGTTAATGGTGACTTCGTGTCATGACGAGACTAATGGTCTCTAGCAATGGATCCGTGTATTCATGAATTGTTTTGGTAATGTTGAATATAATCAAGAAAGTGATTTGATACTATAGACATAAACGTGGAATGTTAAGCATGCATGTTTTTAATGATGCATTGCAAACTATGGTTTAAATATGGTTTTAAGTTGATGCATAGATGATTTTGTTGGAGCTTCCTCACTAAGCATGTTGTGCTTAAGCTCTTTTTTCATCTTTGCAGAGCAATAGAGACATCTTTGGGCTGCATTTGGAGCAAGAGTACCAAGGGAAAAAGCTACATAGTTGTTGGTATATTTTGGCAAATAAGTTAGGGCTTGACAATGTGTAAACCAATCACATAGTAGAGTGAGTGTACTACTTGGTTTTAGACTTGTAAAGAGACTATATTTTGCTTGAGCTATTGTTGTTGGAATGTAATAATATTTTGGATTGCCTAAAGCATGAGTATACATGATTGTTCTTTATTTTAAACATTATCAAAGAAAGCATGTACACTTGCACAAGCATGGACATCCTTGTTTCTAACCATATTTTAGGAAGCATGTCTATAGGATATTTGAGGTTCTTGATGTTAATGTTGGTGTGATTTATATTGTTTTTATGCTTAGGAATTATGCATGTAGTTGTGGGTGACTAATGATTGTATCTTGAGTCGGTTGAATTCATATAGAATGACGAAATTTTAGGTTCCAGGCATCAAGTTTTGAAACCTTTAGAGAAGGTTTCAGAACCTTTGTCAAACTGTTTCGAAACCTTTACGGAAGGTTTTGAAACCTTTAGGGCAATTTCGATTCTAGAACCTTACTGGACGCGAAAATTTTCGAAACCTTCAGGGAAGTTTCGAAACCTTTTACATAAAGTTTCGAAACCTTTATGAAGGTTTCGAAACCTTTGGCTGTCAGGAAATTAAAGTTGTTAAAAATTGCATTTTAGTCACGAATATCTTTCTTTGTTTAATTAGGGTATCTACAGATGTTATTTTGAGCTGAAATTTCACATGGATGCATAAAGTTGATTAAGTTTCAAGATGGATAACTCAATTTGGACGAATTCCTTATAATTTGAAAGATTTATATTTTGGTCCCTAAGTTACTAAAACATGCAATTGATGATATTAGAATACTCCATTTGATTTGAAATTTTCCGTGAGGGATACTTGTATGTTTAATTGAACTTTGATGAAAAGAATTTCTACTTTGTTATTAGAATTTATAAGTTTTACGTTTTAGTCCTTAATTCACTTAAGTGTTTAATCGGATGCTTGTTTGTGATCAGATTGCTTCCGTTAATGCTTTGTATGAGACCAAGACATGTAGGAACATAATTATGCATCTAGAAAAAAATATATCGGTTTTTAGGGTTATTTATCGAATCGGACCTTCGCGGGTTTGGTTCGATATTTCCTGTGTGACCCATTAGTGCCGGTTCCGTCTAGGAAAGGGGTTACAATCATATATATTTGTAGGATTAATGCGTGTAATGAAATCTCGATATAATTCACTCCAAGATCCTATTGATCTTACTTGAATGCTATTTAACCAGGTTTTTGCCCTATCACTTAGTGAATAGGGGAAAAATTTTGATCTCAAGACATCTTCATAGAACCCTTGAATTTTGAAAGAGTTATAGATCTCCATGAATGACTTAAGATGTTTTCTGGCATCCTCTGTCATTGACCCACCAAAATATCCAATAGTATTAAGCATATTGAACATGACAGGTTTCAGTTCAAAGTGGTCTGCTTCTATTTCTGGTGTAACCACTCTAGGATTTAACCCATTTAGATCCTCTTCCTGGAAATCCCTAACAGTGAGCTGCCGCGAAAGTGGTGGCGGTGGAAGGCCTCTATTGTCGACAGGTAAGTTCTGATCTTCTTGATTTTCTGCCATGGCTCATTAGATTTGTCTCCTCAACCTTTGACGCGTGCGTTTAATTTTTGGATCTAACTCGTACAAAGGGTTGGTTGGGTTGGCCCTGGTCATACACCAAAAACAAACCAAGGTAAAATAAAAATAACTAAAAGGCAAGAAAATAAAGAAAACAAAATTTATTTACCGATCCCCGGCAACGGCGCCAAAAACTTGTTGCGTGTCAAATGTGCGCAAATTCTGCAAGTGAACACGTTGCAAGTAATAAAGTGATAAGCATATCAGATATCGTCTCCACAAGGATTGCTCTATTCAATATGCCTTCTTTTGTCTTCTTGCTCTATAAAAGAAATAAAATAAAGAACACAGGTAAATTTGGGGTTTGTTAATGTGAATAAAGAAAACTAAATAAAAAGAGAATAAACAGATAAAGGAAGTGGCCAGGATCCAATTGAGTTGTATAGTAGATTCAATTGACTTATTTCTGTCCAATATAATCTCACAACACTGCCTTGGCAGTACTGTAGATTACTGCCTCGACAGTGATGGGCTTCGTCTGCCACGGCAATCTCTTGCTCTTGGGTGAACTTTTCCAAATTTCGGCAAAGTATCCTTTGATGATTCTGCCTATTTCTAAGTCGAAGTACTGTTGATGACTAGTCCTTAATGATACCTCTCGGCGTGAATCAATTATAATCATCAACTAATCCCACACTTCTTTTAGCCGATGAAACTCTTAACCTATCTCTAGGTCGAGTTAGTGTTTTCCGATTGAAACACAATACTTATTCCTTTCGTGAATCTAACTCTCTAGATATTAGATAAATAGATTACTCACAAACTTCTCTCTCGATCTTAAATGCAAGAACAATGAATAGCAAAGAATAAGCAAACCTTGATATTTTATTGCATTAAAACAGGAAACAAAGTTTAATCTCTTCTCACTAATACTCTACAACATTCACCTAAGCCTATAGAAAATTAGAACATGGTGTAAAGAAAAGAAAATTCTAAATGATGAAATCGGCCTATCGTCCTAAGTCTTGGTCTAGATGTGTATCCCCTCTCCTTGGACGGTTATGGATTATATAGGCTTGGCCTAGGGCAAACCTTTCCTAAGTAGGAATACAATTTAGAGTAGGACACAAGTCAAGTACCTAAATAAAATATTTCCAAGTTTATTCCCACTAGGAGGCTTTTCCCGCGTAGCCTTTGTCTTGGGCTTTCCACGTACTATCCAGCTCCGATTCTTGGACTGCTTGTCCAGCAACGTTCTCCTCATTTTCCTCCTCAACTCGCCTACAATATTGCTACTTGTCCTTCAGCTGCTGCCACGGCAATAGGTCCTGTCTCGGCCTCAACGTTGCCGCGACAATAGTTTTTCCTACAAATATACAAAAGTGCAGTAAAGCTTGCATTTTCTATAAATATCATCTTTATAAGTTACACAACAACATATCTAAATATCTCACATTAAGCCCATGCATTGGTCCAAGTAGGTGTAGATTTAGTGATTATTGCTCGTGAAAGGTATAAAAAGTGATAGTGAGTTGAGCACTTATCAGGCAACAAACATATTTATGGTTAAATTCTAACTATGAAATTTAGTCCTTTAATTCACTTAATTTGAACCATGCAATTTCGAATTCTTTTAATTAGATAACTTACATGATGTAATTCGTGCCTTTTGCTATAAAATGAGAATTAATTTGAGCCTTATCTTTTAATTAGTGTTGTTTTATTTAATTATTTATTTATTTATTTTGTTTGCATATTTTAAAAGCATATAGTATATTTGTTTAGAGTGACATTTAATTTTCATGTAGATTAATTAAATTAAAGCCTTTTAGGGTTAGTCACTTTAATTAAATAATTAATTAAATAACGAGATAACTTAGTAACGATAGCATCTTAATCATATATCCCGGATACACTAAGCGGTTGGTGTTTTGACGTACCATGACGTTGACTAAAAGAGTGTACCTTGGTATTGTATTGACGTGCTATCGAAACCTAGAAATTGTGAAAATAATTTAAGGATTAAAATCTAATAAAATTAATTAGGTAAATAATTAGAGACATTAATAGTATTATTAATTTTGTTAGGTGTCGAGATGGTAGTGTCCGATCATTCGGATTTTATCATAATACACTTGGTAAAATTAATAATTTAATAGGGTTTTAAATATCTAATTAATGGATCCATTTAGGTTAGAACTTAAAACGAACAAGATAATAACCAGTCATGCATTTAAAACCTTTTGGGGCAGAACTTATATTTCTTTAAATACGAGTTAAGGATTCCTATATAGAGGACGTCTTATTCAAGCTCGTATTTAAAAGAAATATATTTTCTTATCCAAAAGGATATTCTTATTCGAAAGATATTCATTTGACAAATGACAGATTAAATTAATATTATTATTCGAAATACCAAAATGCTACGTGTAATTAATAAGGTACCGATCTCGGGCACTCGTAAGGGTCGTCCTTACGCGTAACTGACTCTCGAACCTAATTTTTTTTTAAAAAAAGAAAATCTCTGGTTTGTTTTATAGTGTCTAGCCTACCAAAATGGTCGGTGGCGACTCCAAATCATTTTTAAAATTAAATGTTTTATCACAAATTTGATTTTTAATATTTTCAAATTTATTTTCTAAAATTTAATTAATGTGTTTTTAAATGAATATGGTTTTCATAATTATTAATTAAAAGCGATCAAAATCGATTTTTCCAAATTCACTTGCCAGGTTATTTTTCACACTTTTCGATTTTAAAATAGTCGTGACAATCTCAAACTCTAATATTCCCAAAACAACTAAAATAAAATCTCTAGTAACTAAACATACTGAAAATAATTGAAAAATAAGTATCTGGTTTAGAGCTCCGAGTACCAACTCCTAGGGTCGAGTATCCGAAATATTAAAATAAAAGGGTGAGCTATAAAGTCCAGTGTGTCTCTATAGTGCAATCACATATCACATTATCACTCAGTTCTCAGTCACAGATATAACATATAAATATGCACAGTATTTAACACAATGAGTGATGAATGCAATATCGCAAAGAATACAGTCCCATACTCCGAACGCCAATTATAGTGGTGGCAAAGTCAACTGGTCACAATGGAGGTAATTCCCCAGAATCCCTCACTCCTTATTTTGCCAAACACAGTTATGGTAAAAACCACCTTCCTCTATACAATCCACCCTGTAACCTCTTAACCCGACCTAAAAGGAGTAAATCGAATCTAGGAAGTCACGTTTAAAAACTTTTCTCGCAAGTAATAAATTTTGGGTTTAAAATCAAATTAATTACAAAAATACCATAATTATTCATAAAACAAACACATTAAATCATTTTCTGATTTTTGTATAAAACACATATTAAAATTCGACAATGCATGCGAAAAAATCCAAAATATAATGTACCAAAGTACGATTGCATACGTATTCCAAATTATAAAATAAAAATAATCTAAAAACCTAAAATAAAGTTCATGTTGATAATAATGTTTGAATAAAATACGAGATGCTCCATGTACCAAGTCACTTAAAGAGTCTGAGTATCTGAAAGAAAAAAATTATAGGGGAATGAGCTATGAAACTCAGCGTGTCTCTAAGATGCAATATATCAAAATAAAATAAATAAATAAATAAAATAATATTCTTCTTATAAATAGTTTATCAGATATCAAATATCAAACAAATGCGAGTCATGATGCGTGTAATGATGTCATATGAAATGCACAAATCTCAACTACATCGTCACCAGTCCGAATGGAGGAGTTCCCCAAAAGCCTCACCTACATCGTCACCAAAATCCGAAAGTGGTCTTAGGGCTTCCGAAACGGAAGGCTGACACAACTTCCTCCGTACACAAATACCATCCCATGCACACATGATAATGCATCATGATTTGAAAATCCGAAAATAATTCTGACATGATCCGGTATCAAAATGTCCAAAATTATAATATATCTGAAATCTCATTTTCACAAGATACTAAAATCCCAAAAGTGCATAATCTGATATCTAAAAGGTTTCATATTTTTCTCAAATCATAATGACATGTATGCATGGTAACACAAGTGCACAATTAGAGTCACAATACCGAAATCAGACATGCTATCAACCGTAAATATTCTCAAAACAAAATGTCAAGTATGCCACACAATATATATATATATATTTAACTTCAAAAGAAACGCATATAGCACCAAATAAGAGAACACACCTATAAAGATCACAGCTCTAACGTTGATGATGACGTTTTCCTCTATCCGAATAATCTCTAGCTCTAACAGGATTACATCCTACGAATATTCTTAGAATTAAAACACTAATTAAAACTTAACCACAAAGAAACATAAATCTAACAAAACTTACGAGTATCCCGTGAAGGATTTTCTAGAGTGTTCTAAATTATAACACTCGATCAAATAAACCAAATGCACCCAAAGGGTGTCACACAGGATCAACCCCCCTTCACAGTCCTTATTCACGCAAGGCATGAATCTATGATTCATGAAAATGGTTTTGAAATCACAATTAAAAATCATTCTTACTATGGCACACAGTACGTATGGTTTTAACACCCAAAAACCAATTTAAATATATTTTTAATGAGGTCGGTTTCAAACCAAACAAAAGACTTCACCGTAAACCTCTCAGGTGGGTTAACCACTAATTCGATCTTTAATTTATTATTTTCAATTTTTAGCAACAGATATAACTGCTAATAATTCCTTTTCCATAAATCAAAACCACACACTGTTGTACCATCGAAAAAAATAACATCACCCCCAAAATAAAATACTAACCTTATATCGAAGCTTGATCATAACCAAAGAGGACGTGAAAGATGATTAACTCGAAAAAAGGTATAAAGACAAAGTCTAGGTCGAACCGAGATGTTTAAAAGTGAAAGAAAGAGGGGGAGGAGCAGCGACTCCAAAAGAAAAAAATGAAATTGAATCTGATGTCAAAAGGGTTAAAAATACCCAATTTAATGAATAAATTACCATGTTTAACCTTGTAGTGTCTTAGAGTTTACAAATTTACCATTAAATTTTACAAGATGTTCAAAATGGTCACTTAAATTAATTTATACCATTAATCAAATTAGGGATTGAAATAAAATTCCCAAATTTTTCTTAGGGTTTCAAATTAGATATTTCAATAATTAGGGATTTTTAAATTGAGAATAAATTTGGGGTGTTACACACCCCATGCACGTGTAATGCTATGAATTCAAATGATCTCAATGTCACACCACAATTAACCGCATAAAATATGAATCACACAGTTCAAGTAGTATGCTCACAGTAACACAGGGAATCTCAATTTCACAGCATCACAATATCAATTAAACACATAACACAAATCTAGTACAGGAAGAGAACACACCTTCCAAAGTACACGTATTACTGCTGACACGGACGTTTCCCACGATCTGAGCTAGGTCCTGCTCTTGCTGAGTAAGAGCCTACATATAAAGTTTAATTAATAATCTTATTCTAGCTAGTACTATGCCACCTAATTAACTAAGAAGAAACACATATGTATATCACGAGCGTGCTCGCAGGAGTCAATTGAACTCGAGGTGGAGGCGGTAGAGGCAAAACGTCCTCTTCAGAGTCCACGTCGTTTGAAAAAGACCACAAAATTCTAATTAAACTCTTATCCAAGTACATTTACCTAAACTATACTTAATACGGAAAAACAAAGCTTTCGTGTTTGAATTTGACAAAACGGACTGCAAAAACGGACTCAGAATGTCAAAAAGGTCAAGATATGGTCTTTTAAAAAAAAGTCAACTCGAGTCAAAAAGTCAATGATCAATGGTCAATGGGTCAACGGGTTAAAGTCAACGGATCAACAGGAGATGTCACTGGGTCAAGGGTCAAAACGGATTGGGTTTTAGGGTCACGGGTCGGTTAAGTTCACACAGTCTGGTTCGGTTGGGGTTCTAAAGAGAACCGGTTCGGTTCAACCCTCTCCTCTCATAACTGAGAACCGGTCCAGTTCCTCCTCTTCCCCACAACACCCAAGGACTAACCAACAAACCCTAATCAACCAACATCCACCATTACCCATTACCGACAGTCAGATCCGACGGTGGCCGAGAGTTCCAACGACAACTCTACAACCACCAAACACTCAATCAAACCTTAAAACACCCACAACAAACCAAATCCTAACTCTCACTGCTAACAAAACCAACCATCTACCACTACAGTCAGCCACAACCGGCAATGGTCGAGAACCTAGACGATCGATAACACTCAACCAACACCGGTAACCCCTCACCTAGACGAACAACCCCATGCTCAAATCACTCGAACCCAAAATCAGAGAATAAAAGTGTTACCCAAAACCAACACACAACCAAGTCTAAAGTTCAACGGCGACTCAACCCAACTTCCCCAAGCCTGAAGCAAAGACCAACCGGATCTACAAATCCCAGGATCAACGAAACTCCACTGATCGGTAAACAATAGTGAGGGAAAAAGAAACAACAAAAAGAGAAAGATGGGTAGGAGGCACAAATTGGTATATTAAAAACAACATGGGATTTAAACTCCTTTTAGGTTTAGGATTTGGGTAAAAACCTGAAACTACCCCTAGAAATAATCCCAATTTGAATTGAATTAGGTTTTCAGATTTGGGAGAAAAAGAAATTAGGGTTTTCCCCTAATTAAATTTTCAGATTGTTATACCTTTAACTCCAATTGAAGATGATGAGAGTGTAGAATTATGCTCTAGTAATGCCACCAAGTCTATCAAACACTGGAACTCCTAAAATGTCACATTGCCCTAGTTCAGAGACGATACCATTTACAATCTTATGCCTGTGAGAGTAGAGTCGTCATTGTTTTCCTTACCCATCATGAACATAAATATTCTTTCTGCTAACTTAACCATGAACTAGGTAAAACCTGCTCTTAGAAAAAAGAGTCATTTGCACATTCAACTCGTCTTTAATAGATAATGATACAATAATCAAGTCATAAACAGAACCAAATTTAAAAATAAAAGAATCTCATATGAAAAGAGAAGTGATATCCGGAATTGATCTCTTTAAATTGAGATCATAACCTGTTAGTCATCATTTCCTGCAAATTCAATGTATTGTTTATCAAAAACAAAGTTGTAACACCTCAATTTCTCCTAAAAATTAAAATATAATCTCAATTAAAATCCTTATTTCAAAACTCTAGAATTTAAGGATTTTTAGTGGCTATTTTACAATTTTAAAGAGTTTGAGGGTTCGGCTGAAATGTTATTAAAGTCCAGACCTTATAGAGTAATTTTATCATTTTAAAATTTGGTAACAGTTTTCTTTTTTCTCTTTTCCCATTTCAGCTTTAATTTGGGATTTATTTTTATTTCATTTCTCAAATTAAAATCCTACCGTTTAACTCCCACTATTTATTCTATGTTTTCATTCAAATCTGTGAAGTCCTCTTGTTTTAATCGTTGTTAGGTGTTAGGTGAGTTTTCTTTTCTTTTATTTCCCATGCTTTGTTTCATCGATTCATAAGGAGGGTGTATGGTTACTGCTTTGATCGTTTTGTGGGATTAGGAGAGGTTGTTTATGGATTTAAATTTAGTTTTCGGATTTTAGGAAGTGTTTTGAATCGAGTTTACATCGATTTTAGGGAGATTTGAATCTGAGAAAAACATGAAATTTTGAGGGGTTTCTAGAATTTCCAATTTTTCCTAGGAAAATTCTAGGAAACCCATAACCCTAGACTCGACCCGTTCGACCCGTCATCTGTTGACGTTAGTGTTGACCAGTACTGACGTCAGCGTCGGCCAATGTTGATGTCGGTGTTGACTTTTTCCAACCCAGTCCCATTTTATGTTTTTCTAAGGCTTGAGTTTGATGGCATTGTCCGTTTTTCGAAATTCGAACCCAAAGTGTTGTTTTTAAGGCTTTTTAGTTTGAATGCTTATTCGGAAGTTGTCTTTTATCGGAATCTGAAATTAGTTTGTTATCTTGTCCAGGTGACATGGATTCGGACACTGAGTTTCTTCCCCCTCCTCCTCCTAGACGATCTCATACTCCACAGACTTTGGGACACGCACGTAAGTATCTAGTTTATTTCCGTTTCGTGTACTTTCATGTTTAGTTGCATAGTAATGTGTCTTATGTAATTGTTACTCGTAGGTTTTGCATCTGCTCAACCTAGTGCTAGGGCTAAATCCAGTAGACGTTATTCTCGGTGTGAAGCTAATTGCTTAAGGTGCGCCTCTCCCGATATTTCTTATTTACTATCGTGTGCAGGTTCTGTTAATTCTGTGATCCATGTTGATTGCATCACTTCTGTGATTTCTGAAATAATTATATAATGCCATGCTCTGTGTTATTTAAATGCATATATGATTCAAAAATTATCATGCATGTCTCATGTTAGTTTTAAGGCAAGCATTTAGACTCTGATATTTGTTCATGACATTACATTGGTTGGATATTATGTGTAGGGAAGGTTAGTGATATCACCTTTTGGTAAGTATCACTTCTGTTTAGTGGCTCCACCTTCGAGTCGAGTTTTCACTTTTGATGGTGTGATGGAGTTAGAGTAGTTCAGAGGAACCTACTCTTCTGATGGTGTTCGGTGTTGGGTTCATATCATTCATACTTTACATTATATGTTTTGTTCTGTTTTGTGATATGTTATTCTGTATTGTGGTCATGCTTTATCTGCACATTAGAGACACACTAAGCTCTATAGCTTACACCCCT
The DNA here is from genome assembly GCA_035048815.1 of Abelmoschus esculentus. Taxonomy (NCBI): domain Eukaryota; kingdom Viridiplantae; phylum Streptophyta; class Magnoliopsida; order Malvales; family Malvaceae; genus Abelmoschus; species Abelmoschus esculentus. Next base: position 18,969,421 of record JAUCBN010000003.1, read on the forward strand.
ACAATTCCTGTTTCAGATTGACCTAGGCTACGGTACTTGGAGGATTCTTGTTCAAAACAACTATGTATGTTTTATAGTTTTAAAGTTCGGATCTAAAAGATTATATTTCGGTTATTATTTATTATTGTATCAGACTTTGGACACTTATTTGGGTTTACGGATTTTATTATGAATGAATTTGGGTTGAACTTACAGATGTTTTTAATAGATAAATTTTAGTATTTCTGGTTTTGAGAATTTAATAGAAATTATATTATATTTATTTAAAACCTAATTTATGAAATAAGTTTTAAACCCGCTCTTCAACAACTCCAATGATGAAGCACATCATCTTGTATCATCCAGTATTGAGCTCTTTTGGTACTCAAAAATCCATGTGTCTGGATCCAATGGTATAACACAGGAAATTGTATATGAATATGTATGAAAATAGTAGCAAAGAAAAAAGAAAAATAAAGATTTAATATTTACCTGTCAGATAACATGGTAAGAGATTTGAAAGAAAATTCAGTTTCAAGCAACCTTGCAATTTGCAGTGGCCATCCCAAAATCTTCATATGAATAAGTTCATACCCTTGTTTAAAGTTAGAAACTTCAATGCTTCTTCTGAGTAATTTCTCTTATGTTTTACCAAAAAGTTTATGAAATTTGATATTTTGCTGTCAGTGTATCTCATTCTCATAGCAAATATCACGTGTCCTCTGAAACCTAAGCAGGCTGAATACATCAAAGATTATCGACAAAAGCTTGCATTTCAATTTTTATCTGTTTAAATCTATTGTTCTTTTCTCTACTCACATCTCTTATACGACAAAGTGATTTGGCTTAGACTGCAAGCTTATAATCTTACCCTGCAGGATAGAGATAGACACAAAGCTTCCAACGGCGAGCAGAAATGGAAGATATGGATAGGTTCATTCAATGTACCAATGGCTCCAGGGAAGACATGATCAATAGTTCCCAGTGCTAGAGACTCCTTCCAGTTTTCCGTACCTGAGCCTTCCAGGTGACCGGGGAGCACTAGTTCATTTTGCTTCTTGTACATGTGTTTATCAGTTTGTGTTCTATGTTCCAGCTATACAGGAATACTAAACTGAAATATGGAACCAGAGGCTTGTCTCATATGTCGGCTTGCATTGGCCGGCATGTAGGTTCTAATTAGAGTTTTCCTATGCTTCATTTCTTCATAAATTGGTGTCACTCATTCAGGTCTTCTTGTGTCAGCTGATTCCTAGATGGTTTGAGCACTGGACATCAAATAAAGTCTATGATGGAGACATGATTGTACCTCACCTCAAGATCAAGAGAAGATCTTTCTTTCAAAATAAAAGGACTTCCGATGACATCAATCAGCAGTATTTACACTCACACAAACTGGTCGCTTCATCTTGGAGTTTCGGAAATGGATAAGGAGTCACGGCAACAGTCAACCCGAATGGCTCAATACCACCATCCAACCTCTCTCATCAACAGTATTATCAAAGGCCAGGTATTGCAAAACCCGTAATTTGCTTATATATACAATCACAAACACCAGTGGTATGGTCTTAAACGTTTCCATCATCATTTGTAGATGCTGGATAGATTGGAGCAGCACATACTCAAGTGTCTATCATGCAAACAAGCTTACACTTGTTTCCAAACATTATAAAAGGTCGTAACCGGTGCAACTGTTACCTTCTCGGCTTCAACCAGCATCCCATCAGATTTCCAGCTCTGGGTTGTTTTTGCAGTGATTTCTTCTGGTTTGACCTTTGCATTACATGAAATCAGAAAGAACTTGGTTTCAGTGGACTACGTACATGAGGAAATCGATTAAAGCAAAGGTGAACTGTGTTTTGGAGAAATAAACGTTAACCAAAAACAGAAATTTTCGGTGTATATTGCTTATTTGGTTAAAGCAACAAATGCAAGCCATCAAAACAATAAAATTCTATACATCAGAAGGATTAAAACCATAATTAAACCTTTAGAAGGATCAGGAAAAGAATTAAGCAGTTAAAAAGATGATGAAATTTCCATTCAAGTTCTGCGAATTACGATAGGACCAACAAAATAAAACATCCTTATAACCTGCTGAATTTTACAACAAAAAAAACAGATTTCGCAAACACCCTTTTCATTCTAGATATTCTGAAACTAAGAACTGGTGAACTTAGTAACAGCCTTAGTTCCTTCCGACACCGCGTGCTTGGCCAACTCCCCAGGCAGAACCAATCTGACGGCCGTCTGAATCTCCCGGGAGGTAATGGTGGGCTTCTTGTTGTCAAGTTGCCTTTTCCAGGCTAGGTGTTTCGGAACAACCCTTAAAGTGTTTCGGAATACGTGTGCCCAGTGAACCCATGGTTCGAACTATGGTCACCTATTTCGAAACAACCTTAGGGGTGTTTCGGAACAGCCATGTCCAGTAGCATTTGGTACCGAACCCTGGTTCGATACAGATGCTCAGATAGGCATAGGGGTATCGATACTGCCACAGGGTGTTTCGATACCCCCTGTATTCTGGGCGAAGTGAGACATAAAAGCTCATTTAAACCAATCCAAACATGAACTTTAATAACCCAAAACTATATGCAACATTCCTAGGCATTCCATCATCATAATCACACCTTAAAACATTTAGAAAGATCACAAAGAGACCTATAGGCATGCTTCCTAAAGATTGAATAGCAACATATCAATCATACTATTACATGCTTCCACAACTCAAACAAAACAAAGTTCAACAATTAACATTCAATCAATAATGGTTTTATTACATCATAAACCAAAGCCTAAGTACATATTCCCCTATAGATTGTGTTACACATTGCCTTGCCCAATTTATTTGCCAAAAACATATCAAATTCAATGTGATCTTTCCCTTGGTTTCCTTGCCTCGAACGAAGCTCCAAGTGCCCTTATTTTTCTGCAAAGATGAAAAGAGAGCTTAAGCAAATATGCTTAGTGAGGTAGCTCCACAAAAGATCATCAATGCATCTATTTAAAACCATATTGAAACCATAATTTGCAATACTTTATTAAATCATGCATGCCAATATTACATGCCCAAGTTCTTTAAAACATATACATCCTTGAGTTCACATAACCTTATCAAAACAATTTATGAATGATGCTTAAACCTCTTCTCAATTTCATATATGTATATTGGCTTTCTAGTAATCAGTTAATGTGAACCTTGAGTTCACCGAATACACGGATCCATGAGACATTTGTCTCGTCATAACACGAAGTCACCATTGACATGACACAAAGTCACCATTGACATGACACTAAGTCACCATTGACACGAAGTCACCATTAGTACTACCACGCACGATCGGACACATAGTCACCCTTGTTACGTGTAGACGGCTCTACCACGCACGGTTGGACACGAAGTCACCCTTGTTACGTGTAGGCAATATTCTGTATACTCAGTTTTGATTATAGTGCACTTAAGACAATCCTAATGACATGTCATTCGTATTTGAATCTAAAGTTAGTGTCACTAAGCCAATATCATAATCAGATGTGTATGATAACTTGCTGCTCACAATGCATGCATAATATGTTCAACAAATGAACCAAAAGCCATGCCCAAAGGTACCATCATGTATAAGGCAAATAACCATGTTGTATTCCAAATAATTTCTCATAATTTTCCATAATCATGGATGCTAAATAAGCTATGCATTTCAGCAAGTAATTTCTCATGTATGCATCATTTCAAATCATGCCCATGCATTTGCATAAATCTCTTTGCATTACCAACATAATGCCTTTATAAAATATAGCCGAAGCTCATATCGGTTTAACAAAACAAATACTTCACTTACTCTTGAACTATGGAAGGTTTTTACACACTTCCATAGCCCCCCAAAACAAAACGTACCAAACGCGATTCGCTTAAAAATCCGTAACCACTCACCAACAAGCAAAACGAGCTTTCGCCGCTTTTCGATGATCGCACCAACGCACCAGCAATCAAGCTTCTTCTTGTACCTCTTCTACAACATTAAAAATAGAGTATTCTCACATCATAACATGCTCAAACCAACAGCCACATCCGATCACCATTAAACTACCGAAAACTTAGCCAAAAAGACAGAAAACCAAGCCGAAACGTAACCGAACAACATCAGCCCAAAACCTAACGAATCTAACATCTAATCCACCTCAATTATGATCCAAAAACACATCTAAACCATCCTTATACCTCCAGCAATATTTAAGCATCTAAAACAACCTATAAAACAACCGAAAAACACCTTAAAACTACACCGATTGCATTATTCCGGGATTAAATTAATGTGATATCAAATCAAGACTCAATTAATCATTAAATCAACATAAAAACATGATTGAACTCATCTAATTTCCAGCATCAAATGAGATCTAAAAAGATTTCACAAAAACATCACAAAAACATTAGATCTAACATTAAAAACATAGAATCAAGTGTTTATTCAAAGATTAGCAAGCTAATACTTGAGAATTTCAATAAAGAACCTTAGAAAAGAATAAAAATCCAGAAAATTACCTTCAAGATCTATTCACCAAAAATATGTGATTTCCCCCTTCTTGATTCCTTGCAATTTGATGTAGATTTGATGAAATCAATGCTTAGGTTTTGTAAAGGATGAAAAGATGATGCAAGTGATGTAATCTTTGTGAAAAAAAATGCAAAAATCAACAAGGAATTGAAGAGAAAAGATGAAGAGAAAGTGGAGAGAAAATGAGAGAAAAATATGAGAAAAAGTGGTTTTGGTAGAAAATGATTAAAAATCCAATTAAAGTAATTAAAAATATATTTTAGTGAATAAATCATCATTAAAAATTAGAAATGGGTTTATGGCCCTCTAAGGATTCTAAGTTTATCTTGCTTTTCAATTTAGTCACTAAAACATCATAATTGCCGAAAATTACAAAAATAGTCCTCCAAATTTCCAAAAATTACAAATTGGTCATTTATGCATAATTAAGCATAATTAAAAATCAAAAATAAATCCCAAATTATTTTCTTTTAAATTTGAAACATATTTTTAATATTTCAAACCACCTTCCAACTTATTATTTTTTTAATTAGAAATATCCTTATTTTAATTTTTCCCGGAATTAATAAACCGGAGAACCCGATTCAACCCGAATCGAATTCCCCTAACTAAGCCTAAACTAATAACCCAAAAACGGGATGTTACAATTTAAATTGACATTTTTATATCATAACATTAAAAAATTTAAATATTATTTTTATATATAACTTACAAAATTATATCTAAAATGATCATTTATTTTCTCAAGAACTTTTATTTGATCGCAATAATAGATATTTATATCTCAAATCTAAATATTCAGAATCATTTTTAAAAAGAATTTTTCAAAAAAAGATATTAGGATAATTTTAACCCTCAATATTTAAATTTTTTATCATTTTGGACATCATTATATTTAGAATAAATTTAGCCCTTAACATATGAATTTTTGAAAAATATCTTATTTTTCAACTAACATGATAAGTAGACCGTTAAAAATTTAACGATGATGATATGTAATGATATGTTTTAAATGCTATGACATCTAACATATCAAATACACACGTGTAATATAATTTTATTCTAGTATAAGATATATAAAAATTAAAATTAAAATAGAATATAAAAAATAATAATTAAATCTAAAATAAAAGACGACTAAATATCCGTAAACCTAACTATAATAGAATCAAAAAAATTAAAAAAAAATGAACAAGATCTCAAAAGAAATGACTTTGTAAATATTGTTATGAATGAATCAAAGGTAAATGATTTTGATACTAATCAATTGTGTTTTTATTATTTTAGTTTAGAATTTAGGTATTTTAGTGATTAATCTAAATTGGTGATTTATAGTTTAAGATTTAAATTTAAATTTGAAAAGTAGTAAATTTTAGGTTTTAAGTTTTAATTAAATCTAAAAAATCTAAAATATTAAAAATATAAAGTAGTAAATTTATTTAAGGTTTAGTAGCCAGGATATTTAGATTTAATTAACTTTTAATAATTTATTTAAATTTTAATTATTTTATATTTTATATTAAAATAAAATTATATTCTATATGTGCACTTGATAGGTTATATGTTTAATACCCAAAAAAATATTCTTAATTTTAAAATCCTAATTTTGAAATCCCTAATTAAAAATTCTAATTTTTTAGATTCCTAATTTCTGAAACCCTAATTTTTTTAAGGTTTTAAATTGATTTTCTAAATTTAAAGAAAATTTTTTGAGATAAGATCATAAAGTTTTGAAAGTTTTAAATGTGAATTTAAAGATTAAAAGTTAAAGTAATGTTTTGAAATTTCATGAATTTTGGATACCTAATTTGCTTTTAAATTGAATTTTATTTTTTTATTGAGATTAATTATTTTTTATTAAAAGTTTTTCTACAATCAATCTTTTTATTAAAAATATTATTTTATTGAAACTCTTTATTTACTATTATAATAAATATTTATATAAAATCTCAGATAAAGAAAAGAAACCCTTTTGATATTATACAACTTTTTATTATATTTATAATGTGATCTAATAAAATTTTAATTTTAATTGAAATCAGTTATTTTTCCTTATAAATACACATTATGGTCTAAGAGAAAACCTACATTATTTTCTTTCATCAAGATTCTCTAAAGCCTTTGTTTTCATTATTTTTGTTCGAGTTCAAAACCACGTTCTTCAGTAATTTGAATCGCTTTGACTAAGTTGTATATGTGTTTTTCTAAAAAAATATATTTTTCTGTGTCATATTTAATATTATGATTTTAGAAGTATATAAAAATTTTCGGATTTTGAAATCTCACACTTTTACGAGTAATTATGATTTTAAATCCTGTGAATTTGTGTTTTCAGATAAATTGAGATTTCGGGTAAATTATGATTTTGGATTGAACTATGATTGGAGTATGTAGTTAAGATTTGTGTTGTGCGTACATCATGTTTTGCATTGTTTTTCTAAAATATTACTCTTGAGAAATAATTTTATAAATCATGTTTTGTTATTTTTATCTACACCTTAGAGATACGCTAAGTTCTTTAGGTTACTCCATCTTAGTTTTCTCTTACAAATTTTTGGGTTTTAAGCAATATGGTACCTAAAGAATCTCATATTCTATATGATTATTTTACTATTTAATATAAAACTAACTTTTAGTTATTCAAATCATTATTATTATTTTAGAAACTTTGATGCATTTGAGAATTATGTTTATTTCAATATATATAAATATTTTTCTTACATTCTAACATTTTATTTAAACCATCAGACTATAATATTATTTTTAATAAATTTTTTAGATAATGTATTTTGACAATTTTAACTCTTTTTATATTACTAAATTTTAGTTATAATTTTAACTTTTGGTTTTGACGAGTTATTAAGTATTTAAATATTTTACAGTTATTATGAAATAATATAAATTAAATTGGTTATGAGGGTAAAGTTTTTAACGTTAACTTCTTAAATTTAACTTATTTCTTATTGTGTTAAATGTGTATTGTGTATTTCTTTTCGTGCTATCATTAAATAAATTCAAATGTGTGTTTATTTTGTTCTAAATATGTGTTTCTTTTTGTGCTATTGTTAAATGAATTCAAATGTATGTACTCTTCTTTTGATAAATGTTTGTTTTTTCTTGTGTTGTTGTTAAATTAATTTAAATGTGTGTTCTCTTCCTGTGCTAGATTTTCTGTGTATTGTGCTTATACGTTACTGAGATTTTGTGGTATATTGACATGCTATATGATATTGTGAACCTTATGTTACACTATGAAATTGTGATAAGATTTTCTGAACCGTGTGATTCGTATACTATACGAATATCTATGATGAGACATTTGAGATCATTGGCATTGATTGCATAGCATCTGTATGGGGTGGATTTGTACAGAGGAAGGTTGTTTTACCGCATAACGTTTTGATGAAATAAAGGGTGAGGGGTTCTGGAGAATTACCTCCACAACGATTGGTTGGTTTAGCCACCACTATTTTTGGCGTTCAGAGTATGGGATTACATTTTTGTAATATTGCATTCTCTATAACATTGAATTCATCAGTATTTGTGTTTATTTACTACGAAAAGTTAGACTATAATTGTGATTGTGAATTGAGTGACATTGCGATGTTTAATTGTACTTTAGAGACACACTGAGCTTTGTAATTCATTTTTTTATTTTTTTCCAGATATCTGGCCCTAAGAGTTGGTACTTGAAGATCTCTATTAGACAACATTTTATTTTTCAGTACGATTATTTACAAACATTTTTATTTTAGTTATTTTGAAATTATTAGAGATCTAAGATATTTTTAAACTTAATGCATAAAACCGTTTTATTATTTTTTTTCTATTTTTAATCAGAATAATTATTTTTAAATTATTTACTTAATATTTGGTTTATAAATTTTTATTTTGAATTACTTTAAACATTTACGTGACGTTAAAGTTTTAAAATATTGATTTTAACTTACCGTACACCTAAAATCAAAATTAAGGGGTTACAATATATCGTATCTTTAAAATATTTTTGATAGAATTTTTAATGATGAATATTATGGTTTATGTAACTTACAGTTGACGATTTCGATATATTTTCCCATAGTGGTAATTAGCGATGATTAAAGATCGAAACTAACGGTAAAATTTTTTTTCCCTTCGCTCCTTGTTAAACATAAAAAAATAAAGGATCAATTTAAAGTTTATGAAAAAGTAAAAGAGTCAAACTAATCCTTGAACCATTACCTAAATTAATTTAATTTAAAAGTCATTTAAATTAATTAATTTGAAAGGGTAAGAGAGAACAATTTTTGCATAACGACTTACGTTGGTTTTTGACAACCAGAGAAAAAAAAAAATTCTAGTTCATCTTCTTTTCCACGACGGTAAATTTTTTTTCTTTGATCAAGTCTTGCATCATCAAGGACGGATAAAAGTAAAGTGGAGAAGGAGGAAAATAACATTAAAGTGAGACAACAATGGAGAACAATAAGTTTTTTTTTTAATTAGCATTAAATTTGATTAACGTGATTACTAATTACCCATAAATCTATTAACGATTGATTATTTTTCCCATTATAGTTTATTCATGATTAAAGTATAAGTAAATTTTACAATATTAACACATGTTTATGGCATGTCATTATCATTAGATTTTTAACGGTTCGATTGTTATGTTAGTTAAAAATAAGATATTTATAAAAATATATATATATAGATTAAGAATTAATTTTATTCTAAATAAAAATAAAGAATAAAATAATTAAAATTATAAACGTTAAAAATTAAATTTATCCTTATACTAAAAATTTTATTACTATATTTTTCAAAAATAATATTAAATTAGCCTAAAGATAGTTTTCTAAATACATTTAATAAACGACGTTTTTTTCTTCTTCTTAAGGATATTTGTAACCGCCAAATATGTAATAATTATTTTCTTTTATTACAATCACTGTAACAAAATAAATTATTCAAATAAAATATCGGTTCAATGGGAAAGGATAAGGGTGAGGTAATATTAAATGTTATTCGATTTTAACAGTTTTAGCTTTAAAACTGATTTAATGTTTGATTTTCCTTATTTTAGAGAATAAAATTCAGACCATGATTTTTAATGTTATTGTTATTAGGTTTAACGATAGTTTTTAAAAGAAGAAAACACTACAAACGAAGTGTTCAAATAACCGTTATAAATTTAAACTGTTAATTGATTTCTGACATTATTGTTGATGAAGTTTAATTTCTTGTGGTAAAAAAAATTAATACAAATTTAATAAAATAATAATCGTTAAGTACAAATCCATAAATACTTAAAATAAATGATTTACAAAATACTTAAATTCAAAAAAAAAAAAAAACTCCAAGTAAACCAACATTAGAACATTTATGAATATAAATTAAAATTTAAAATAAGAGTTACAAATATAATACGATTTTATAAATATTAATTCATTATATTTTGGTATTTGTACTCTACTATAATTATTTAATGATGTCTCACGATCTATAAACCATCTATTGACATGTAAACGAAAAACAATTTTAAACTTTTAACTAACAAAACTCAGTAAATACACAATCAACCAAACACACTTTATATAAATCATAGAAAGAGCATGCAAAATAAAATAACATCATGATGTCACGGGGTTAGAATTTTGGCGCAGGGACTTTCACCCGTGCGGCACCTCAGGTCTCTCTCATACCCGAGGTTAAGCCTTTACGATCTTCGATGCTCACTGATTTCGCTCTCCCATGGGCTCATCAGGGAAGCGGGAACAGCTCCCGACCAGTGTAGTGCACGATCAGCACGCTCATTCGAGGATAGGTCGGTTGCTCGGCACGTACTACACCCTTATCGCTATCCCGCTCTCAAATATTAAGCACAACCAGAAAATATTTCGCTCGATCCCGCGTTGTCACGATGAATGGTCCGTGACATTTTCCCCCACCTAATTCATGCACGCCCTCGTGCATGGGGAGAAACTCTTTCCCTTCTCTTTAAATTTGTCAAAAACTAGTGCGTAATTCCCCCTCAACTCGTCCATCAACTGGGGCCGCCCTCCTTGGGCAAAGATCTCCTTGCAACCACCTCAAATCCAAAGGTGTCCCGTTGCAATTCGACCATCCGGAGAACTTTCGCTGTGGCTTCCTGCCTACCCGTCCTTGTCTCAATCTCTTTCTAGAGTACCCACTTGCGAACACCCCCTTCTCATTAGGGTGCGAGCTTTACTCGCTCGTCCACTCGACTCGCTCTGCAGCTCATGGGGCGCTTGGCAAGCTCACAGCTAGCACACAACCTCGCTCTGATACCACTTGTCACGGGGTCAGAGTTTTGGCGTAGAGACTTCCACCCGTGCGGCACCTCAGGTCTCTCACATACCCGAGGTTAAGTCTTTACGATCTTCGATACTCACTGGTTTCGCCCTTCCATGGACTCATCTGGAAGCGGGACAGCTCCCGGCTAGTGTGGTGCGCGATCAGCGCTCCCATCTCCAAGGATAGGTCGGCTGTTCGACATGTACTATATTCTTATTGCTATCCCGCTCCCAAGTATTAAGCACAACTAGAAAATATCTCGCTCGATCCCGAATAGTCACGACGAACGGTTCGTGACAATAAGATGAATAATAACGTTGTCATAATTGCCTAAATATATAATTAGCATAGAAGTATTATCTTAAGTATTAAATACACATCATATTATAAAACTAGAGTGAAGTCTAGTACTAACGTACATTTAGAGTAAGATGTGATATCATACAACATCGAAAACGTACATATGATATCACATCGTCTTGTGTTGAAGCACTTATAATGATATTCAGACCCTACCAGACAAGAATAGACTCAATTACTTAAGCACTCAACTACTTACACATCCCATCACACACAATAAGAATCTTAGTTATCATACGACATCCATTAATCCAAATGTATTGTTTTATTTTTTATATAATAATTACAATTATAATATAAATATATTATTTTAAAAAATAAAATATTTATATTATAAATATAATATAAAAACTCTACATCATAAATCATGAACTTTAAATTAAAAAATTAAAATCTTAGATCTTAAGCTAAATGATTTGAGGTTTATGTTTTTTTAATATTATTTATAATATAAATAATTTTTATTTTTTAAAAAATAATATATTTTTATTAGTATATGTGTAAATAATATATTTTATATTATTTATATATTAAAATTATGCATAAAGATAAATTTAACACTTAATGTTCATATTTTTTTATCATTTTGGTCTCGTTCTTTATTTGTGATAAATTTAGCCTTTAATCTAAGTCTTTTTGACAAATATATCATTTTTTAACTAGCATGATGACCGCACCTTTAAAAATTTAATGATAATGACATATAGTAAACATGTGATAATATATTTTAAATGATAAGACATCTAACCTATCAAATATATATATAATATAATTTTATTCCAATATAAAACATAAAATAATTAAAATTCAAATAAAATATTAAAACTTAATTAAATCTAAAATATTTTGGCTATTAAACCTTAAACAAATTTACTACTCTGTATTTTTTTTTTATAATTTTGGGGGGTTTAGATTTAATTAAAACTCAAAACCTAAAACCTTAAATTTTTCACTTTTAAATTTAAACTTAAATCTTAAACTATAAATCCAAACCCTAAGTTTTTTAATTTAGATTAAATAATAAAATACCTAAATTCTAAACTAAAATAAAAAAAAAAACTAATTGATTAGTATCAAAATCTCTTACTTTTGATTTATCGATAGAATCTTTATAAAACTCTTACTTTTCAGATTGTGTTCATATCTTTTAGATAGAATTTTGATTCTATTGTAGTTAGGTTTGAGAATATCTAGTATCCTTTTGTTTTAGATTTAATCAATTTTTAATATTTTATTTCAATTTAAATTATTTTATATCTTATATTATAATAAAATTATATTTCACGTGTATGTATTTGATAGCTTAGATGCCATGTCATTTACAATATATTATCATATGTTACCATTGTTAAATTTTTAACAGCATATTCATCATGTTAGTTAAAAAATATGACATTTGTCAAAAAAACATAGGTTAATGGTTAAATTTATCTAAAAGAATAATAAGGACCAAATTGATAAAAATTTTAAACGTTGAGGGTTAAACTTATCTTTATAACTTAAAATTATTTATAGTATTGTTTTTTTAAAATAATTTGATTGAACTAAATGGATAAGTTTATATACACTACAGCAAAAGAGGCTTTTAGCGGCACTTTTAGTGGCATTTTTTAAGGAAACATCACAACATTTGCACTTTTAGTGGCGTTTTTCCAAAAAGGTTGCTATATATAAGTCTTTTGCGGTATTTTTGGAAAAAAGTCACTAAAATCCATATTTTTTGCGGCGTTTTTGAGAAAACATCATAAAAAACATGTCTTTAATGGGTTTAGTTTAAAAACGCCGCTAAGTACATGTTTTTAGTATCGTTTATCCAAAAACGCTGCAAAAATATGGTTATTATTGGCGTTTTCCCTAAAACGCTACAAAAAATATAAGTATGTAATGGCGTTTTCCGTAAAACACCACAAAAATATAATCTAAAAAAATGAGATTTTATTAGTTTAAACCTCAAACCCTAAGCTTGGTGAACTTATATCTTAACCATCTATTCTGAAGAAACTCTTAAGGACAAGTCACCCTCATGTTTTATAAAAACAAAGAGTCCTATTGTGTTTTTAGATCTAAATGGTAAACATTAAAAACAATCAACTCGGCCCTTTTAACATATATATTTTTCAATCTGAAAATTCCCCCTGACCTTTCAACTCCCTCAAAGCTATTCTCACCCCGATCTACCCCACCACTCCGTAGTGCCCTTCACCGCCACCGTTAGCGTGTTCGCCAATGTACATTAAACCTAACCCTAGTCACCACTCGTCAATCTGCCCTTTCGTTCATCGTCTAAGAGCAATTAAGCATTCAAACCCATGTAGTAATCCGCCGATCTCTCTCAAAGGTTTCTTTCATTTTCTTAGTTTTTTTAATTTTTTTGTTTTAAATTTAGCTTTATTTTATCCTTAAAGTTTCAGATTGTTTACTCTTTACTGTTCTTCGCTCGAATCTTTACTTCGTTTTTTAACTTTAAAGTATCGTTCATTAAATTTAATCTTATAGTTTTTTAACTTTTGTCATTTTTTCTAGAATGTTGTGCACGAGTCATTGAGAGAATCACTTATTAAAGGATATTTCAGTCCAGGTATGTTTCAAGGAATTTGATTTCTGTTATTTGATTAAGATAAGGTAAGGAAAACATTAGTTCTTAGCAAAAATAATTCTTTAGTTTTATCATTATATGCCTGGTTCCATTCCTCAGATTCTGCCTTCCTTTTAACAAATGAAACATTAGTTCCTTCCTTTTAACCTGATTCTGCTTTTATGGTACGTTTCACTGTTTTCAAAGTTGTTTCTTATGTAATTGAATCAGTCAAATGCTATCTTCTAGATATTGTTACCAATATATGTGATCTTGGTTTGTTAGGACACTAATTTTATTTATACTGTTTAAACTTGTGTATTGAATGAGAATTATAGTACTGTTCTTTTCCCAAAGATCTATGTATTTTGCTGGTGGTAAAAGAAAATGGTGCTTTCAGTCTGGTCTATTAAGCTGTTACTGTCTCAATTCTTTTACTTGGCTAATTTCGCATTCTATTTGTCTGCAAATAGGCTGGCTCTGGTATCGGGGGAATGTTTAGTGCAGTACATGGCTTTAACACGGGTATTATTAGGCACCTTTTGTCTTCATCAAGTTTTTTTCTTTTGCTTATGTATCTCTTACGATTTTTTATTTTCATGGATGTCTTTCCTTCAGAATCACATCAAGGGACTTAAGTGGCTCCCTTTTGTAACTGGGGTATGCCTCTTCTATGTTATAAGTTGCATTTTGTTAGGAACTAGAGAATAATTCAATAACATTACAGCCAATGGCAGATTATATGCATAATTTCCTACTACTCACTACAATGTACTTTGAGGGATTTTTTCCCTCAAGAAACTAACCTGAAACTGAACCTGCCCTATTTCCCTTATTTCTAGTACAAATAACTGTCAACAAGTTTCTAGGGATGAGGATGATAATAAACACATAAATTAAACACACAATAACCGATGGTGACTACTAGAGACCATAACTGCATAATAAATAATAAACAATCATAAAGTTAAAATTCTATGGGTTTAGACCTCAGTAACAACACATTTCCAATCTTTTCAGTTTGTTAGAATTCTCAAACATATTTCCCCTTTTCATGGTGGGTAAAACAATTTTATCTGCATCTTCTAAAAATCACTTAATTGGATTCTATTATCTTATTTGTTGACAGATTCCACTGCTACTCATGTTTTCTGGTGCCACTGCTGCATTTGGAGGTATAAGCGTGTGCTTTCACTCTAGTTGTAAAGTAGCTACAAGACAATTCTTAGTTTGGAAACAAAGCATGATCACATTTTTACACGTTTCATTCTGTTTTGGATTGAGCCTATTTGCTTCGGCATTGAAGAAAAGTTAAATACAAGATTTTCACAAAGTATATTATATTGCAACTATCAGCAGTGGGTAATGTGAGAATTTTACAGTGATAATCATGTTTTTTGTCATATGTTGCAACTGCAAGTAGGAAAGAACAACAGAAAATAGATCCTAACATTTTTTATTAGAAAAAGTTGCTCGACTATAAAAGATTAATAACTGATAAATCCATTAATTTAATTTAGAGATTATTACAGTAAGTTTTTGTTTCAATTATTATCATCCAAAAGTTAATTATAATCCTTTGTCATATAGCTTTTAACTCCTCTGTTTCAAGCTTTACTAGTGGCTTCATATTTTGTACAGATATTCAAACCAGTGAAGACAGCAGGTTCTATGCTATTTCGGCTAAGTTCCATGAAGTTAACAACAAAGGCAAGACTCTAGTATTCCAATACTCTGAAAAGCATGAGCAGAAGCTTGATTGTGGTGGTGGCTATATGAAACTGATTAATGGTGACATTGACCAGAAGAAATTTGGTGGTGAAACCCCATACAGGTTTTATTTTCTTATCCTGTGATCTCTAAAACATGCTATTATAGGTTTTATTTTGTTATAGATTTACTGTTCGAAAAATGGACTTCTGGCAAGTGCAGCTCATAGCTTTCTCTTTAATTTCTATGCTTTTTCTGCTTTCATGGTTGTCAAATTTCAGGTGCAATCCTTTGTTGCTGCATTGAAGACATTATCTCGTAAAGAGGTACATTATTGCTAGTTTTGTTAAAGCTCCTGTTATTGCTAGTTTTGGCTAGAAGCATCGATTTCTCATCTTAAGTCTTTTTGTCACTCTTTTTATCCCTCATATGGTGATGGATCTACTAATTTATTTTTTTGGATATTCTGATTTCATTGCCGGATTCAATCAGAATCAGAGAAGTCTTGCCTGTTTTGATGTTCTTAAAATGTACTTTACCTTATGTTATTCTTTAACATATAATATTTTACCATGTTTGTTGTTTCTTTGATTCTACTATATTTGTTATTTCTTTAATTCCCTCAAATTTGTTATTCTGTTGTATGTTAAAGAACAATTATAGAAGAGAAAGTTGCATTTTTGTTTATTCATTATTTGATTATTAAAATAATATAGTATTATTTATATTTTGATTTTAATTTTTTTTAAATATGGAGTTATTTGCGGCGTTTATCTTTTACAAACCCCGTAAGAAAATCGTTCTTTAGCGCCGTTTGAAAAGACAAACACCGCAATAAAAACGTTCTTAGCGGCCTGTGCCTTTATAATCGCCGCTAAAAATCTGAACCTGTTGTGGCGTTTTTTTTCAAAAACGCCATAAACTATTGTGGCGCTGGTTTTAGCGGCGTTTCTTGTGGTGCTTAAAAATGCACCATAAATATTTTTAACGGCGCTTAAAAACGTCACTATAGAACTAAAAAAGCGCTGCTAAAAACCTATTTTTGCTGTAGTGATAATTTAAATAAAAATATTTTATTTTATATTTTTATATATTATTTAAAAAAATATTCATAAATTTAATATATAAAAGAGCTCTCAAACATTAAATCTTAAACTTTAAAGTTTAGAGTTTAAGTTCAAGCGTTGAAGCTTATGATTAACAATATAGGGTTAATTTTTTTATATTATTAATGATATAAATATATTATTTTTATAAATATTCTATAGTTTTTAAAACAATAATATATAAAAAACTATAAAAATAATATATATTGTAAAACTAAAATTGATTTTGATATAACAAATAAATGCAAGGACTTTTATGAAATAAATTTTTAAGTCCCTAAGTCAAAGTTTGATTTCTAAGTCAAAACTAAGAACTTTGAAATACTCTTACAAGCCATTTTTACACGAGGGTATCGAAACCATGAGGACAGGTATCGATACACTTGGGATTTTTCAAGGCTTGCTCTTGAGATCAAGAACAGGTATCGAAACAAGGTTCGATACCAAAACTTTCTGTCAACCCATGTTTCGATACTGGTATCGAAACATCTTGGTTAATTTTCAAATTATTTTTTAAATTCAAAAATATGACTCCTGGTATCGATACAGGTATCGATACATCCTTAATCCCCAACGGCTATTTTCAAGCATTAAATGAGTCGACCGTTGGTGTCAGTTAATTTTTGATTGATGGTTAGCCAGTATCGAAACAAGGTTCGATACCGAGCATCACAGAAACTTTTTGTATCGAAACAGGTATCGATACACCTCTTATTAAATGCACAACGACTCTTTCTATTTTGGCATGTTTCGAAACAGGTACCCCGTGTTTCGATACCACCTGCTGCAGAGTGCATTTATGATGGAAAGATGAAGCTCCAACGTCCATATTTACTTTCCCAACAACCTCAACGGTTAGAAATCAATGAGAAGGTATAAAAAGAAGCATTTTCAAAAACATTATGAAAGAATTGAACCTCAAGCAACATCCAAGCAAATCAAATCCAACTCCAAGCTCTTATTGAATATCCTAGCCTCCCAACTTGTGATCTTATTTTGATTCCTGTAATTCTTAAGTTTGGGAAGAGTTAATTTGTATTTGGGGCATATATTTCTTGTGAGAGAATTTCATTTAGCCCTTTATTTCTCTTGTAACTTCTTCTGAGGTTGAAATCAATTTTGGGTAGAAAATTAATTTGTTTGTAAAGGTTATCCCTTGAACCTAGAAAAAGGTTGAATTCATAGTGAATTGGTTCAAAATCCTTAGTGAGAGCTAAGGTAGTGAATGTAGAGCTTGTTCGAAGCTTGAACCACTATAAATTCTTTGTTCTTTATTCTTAGCATCTTTAGCCAAAATTTTTACTCCACTTTTTAAATTACCAATTCACCCCCCTTTTGATCATCTTACAAGATTGATCAACTCAACATACATATATGTGCACACAAATAATATATATTTGTATTTTATATCTTAATATTATTTACAATATTATTCATTTTATAAAATAATTTAAGTTAATCTTAGTCTGAGATATATAATATTTACGATAAAATATTATATAATATCATGTTAATTTAATGGTTTAGGATTAAAACTCTTATGAAAACATATTTTAATAATTTTCATCTAAGAAAACAATGTCTTGCGCTAAATTAGGTTTCAGAATATTTGTACCAAAACAATGTTATTTTGATTTAACGGGAGCGTTAAGAGTTAAGACAGAGTGATATTTTCTAGTCACATATTAATATTCAGTGTAAGTTTTAATTTTTTTAAAATTCAACGACTTTTGAGTTATGGGTCATAGTTGAGTAGTATATTATGTAGTTAACCCTTATTTAAATTATATAGATAAAAAAATAATGGTATAAAGATAATTTTAACCCTTAACATTTATAATTTTTATTATTTTGGCCATTATTTTGTTTTTGGGATAAATTTAACCTTTAACTTATATCTTTTTGACAAATAATTTATTTTTTAACTAACATAATGATTAAATCGTTAAAATTTAACGATATTGACATGCCATATATATGTGATAATATATTCTAAATAACATGGCATCTAGCCTCATTCTACATATATAATATGTCATTATCATTAAAATTTTTATGATAATGACAAATATATATATATATATAAAATATAATTTTATTCTAACATAAAATATAAAATAATTAAAATTCAAATAAAATATAAAAAATTAATTAAATCTAAAATAAAAGACTACTAAGTATTCTCAAATCTTAAATATCATTCAACATATATATGACATATCATTATCGTTAATTTTTTAATTATCTAATTATTATACTAGTTAAAAAATAAGATATTTGTCAAAAAAATATAGGTTAAGAACTGAATTTATCTTTAAAAAAGGATGAAGGCTAAAATGATAAAAATAATAAATATTAAGGGTTAAAATTATTTTTATATAAAAAATAATTTTAAAACTATAATTTTTAGAAATGGAATAATAAAACGAGCCTATGGGATGGATTTGAATAGCAAAAATTTAAATTTATCAAAATAAATTACTTGCAAGTAAGACTTTTGTTTGTATCTTACCGGATAACATGCTTTTCTTCTTTTAATTATTTTTTCCCAACATTCAAATGCATTTTGGAAAAGCTCATAATTTAGATTCAAAATTACTTATGACAAACTTCATCCGAATATAGGAAGCCACTGATACAAAACGTAAGAAAAATAATATGGAAAATTATAATTTTCACCGCTCTAAATGATTTGATGTACAAACTCGAATTATCACTATAATCGTCAATGAATTATTTTTATAGCTTAGTTATATTTGTTAAAGTTAAAAGAGTCGGATAAATAATACAATGATTTTAGAATGTTTCAATCACACTCATATCTACACCTAAGCACACCACTAAAAATTTTAGTAAATTCACTATTAATTTATTTTTTTTAAACTAAATAAAAATAATTTTAAGTTTTGTTTAAGGCTAAACTAAAACCTCTTCTTATAAAAAGATGAAAGATATAAATTAGTAAATATCTCAAGGTGGGTGCCTACATGAATTTAACTCACCAAAGAAAGTAAAAAAATATACAAATGAGTCCTCTCTAAAATAAGTACAATAAAAATAAAAAAATTTACTTTAAACTTAAATTCTTTTAATTAACTTGTTTGGATATTTTTTCTTCTTGTCTTTAATTTGTATTTATAAAATAAAATAAAATTTAATTATTAAAAACTAACCGTTTCATATTTTAATTAATTTTATAATATTTGTTTAAATCCAAAAATATTTTTATTAAGATATAAAATAAATATCTTAACGCACTGAACTTTCTTTCCTATCCATTTCAGTTAATGTTGGAAAATAGTGAGCAAATGACCATCTTTGAAGCATTTTTTAGAAGTGTAAAGATGAAGATTCGAATAAAGAATTATTGATTCCTATTCTACTCCGTGAGATCTTTACAACGGTAGCTCATATGCTTAAAATTGTTGAGTGATGAATGAGAAATTGATGCTCAAAGTAAGAAGGTTGGAATAAAGTAAGGAATGAGAAGCCCCATTATCCCATATTGATGAGATAAATGAAGTGGGAAGTGTTTATATACACTTACCCACATAGTTATCATTGAATGACTTAACTCTTGGTTGGGGTGCACGATGTGGGCAATACAAATGTCTAGACCGGTTAGGCCCTTTTTGGGTTTGCGGATATTTTACCCGTTGTGAA
Organism: Abelmoschus esculentus; assembly: GCA_035048815.1. Lineage (NCBI taxonomy): Eukaryota > Viridiplantae > Streptophyta > Magnoliopsida > Malvales > Malvaceae > Abelmoschus > Abelmoschus esculentus. Next base: position 18,989,667 of record JAUCBN010000003.1, read on the forward strand.
TAATATTTCCTTAATTTATTTTTTTTAAATATCCAGAAAAGAGTTTTAATTCAGAATTAAATTTGAATTAATTAGCAGTTGACTGCTCTGGTAATTAGAGAAGTAATTGTTAATTATGGTATTTAATTTGAATTAAATACCAGATAATTGACAATTAATCTTGGATTTTTCGAATCTTAATTCGGGAAAGTCTGCTCACTGTTGCCCTAATTTCCACTATAAATATGAGATTGATTTCTCAGTTTTAAATATATCAAAAACATCTCACATCTCTCAAAATATATTTTCTCTCCTGCTTTTTATTCTGGTGACTAGCGAAGACAAGAACAGTTTGAGAACTCGACAAAAGTGCTACTGTTCGGAGTTCTTCTTGTTGTTGTATCTTGGGAGACAGACTACCAACAAACTCAGTACCATCGAAGTGGCAGAAAATCTGTCTTAAGGAAACTGCAATTGTGCAGGCTTCAACATGATTCCGATTTATCAAAAGCAAACTCGGTTTGATCGAAACTTATTTATTATGGTTTTTGTTTTTACTGTTCGTTTAAATAATAATAATTTAGATTCTTTTATTTTATTATTATTTTCTTGGATTAACCACCTATTGTCCAACAATCTTAAGACATATTTTGGTTTAATCCAAGTCGAACAGTGTTTATACCACGACGAAGTATATTTCCTTAATTTATTTTTTTTAAATATCCAGAAAAGAGTTTTAATTCAGAATTAAATTTGAATTAATTAGCAGTTGACTGCTCTGGTAATTAGAGAAGTAATTGTTAATTATGGTATTTAATTTGAATTAAATACCAGATAATTGACAATTAATCTTGGATTTTTCGAATCTTAATTCGGGAAAGTCTGCTCACTGTTGCCCTAATTTCCACTATAAATATGAGATTGATTTCTCAGTTTTAAATATATCAAAAACATCTCACATCTCTCAAAATATATTTTCTCTCCTGCTTTTTATTCTGGTGACTAGCGAAGACAAGAACAGTTTGAGAACTCGACAAAAGTGCTACTGTTCGGAGTTCTTCTTGTTGTTGTATCTTGGGAGACAGACTACCAACAAACTCAGTACCATCGAAGTGGCAGAAAATCTGTCTTAAGGAAACTGCAATTGTGCAGGCTTCAACATGATTCCGATTTATCAAAAGCAAACTCGGTTTGATCGAAACTTATTTATTATGGTTTTTGTTTTTACTGTTCGTTTAAATAATAATAATTTAGATTCTTTTATTTTATTATTATTTTCTTGGATTAACCACCTATTGTCCAACAATCTTAAGACATATTTTGGTTTAATCCAAGTCGAACAGTGTTTATACCACGACGAAGTATGCCGAACGAATCAAATTCTGCCCAACTGTGATGTTGCAAAATATGATGTTAAATTTCATTGCAACCATGAAATTCATGTTTCGGTTAATTGGGAAGTCCTAACTACCACGTTAAGGAAATTCCATTTTTGGAATTCTTCAACAGTGCTGAACTGCCACGTTAATCCAAGATCAATTCAAATTGAAAGGCCAACCACAAACTGGTTATGAAATGTGGCATAGTGGCAGCATTAAAGTGGTTGCATTTTAGCCATTTTAAATTTGCAGAAGCATGTGGCCGGTTGTTTTGCAGATCCCTCAACACCCTTGATTGCAAGTTGCAACAAATATCAACGGGTTTGGAAACATGGGCCCACAAAAGCACAATCAAATTTCGATTGTGTTTGGTAACTTCCAATTTGGAAGGAAAATAATATGCGAAAATTCAGCAAAAGTTACGGGATAACTTTGACCATTTGTGGTAACATACTCGGAGAGCAAAAATGGCATGAATTTCGACAAATCAAATTTGGTTACAAAACGTGGTAAACTCTTTAAATTAAGGTATTTTGTTGGTTTGTTTCTTTTATAATATTTATTATATTTAATAAATATTATTTTAAAAATAATGTATAATATTTTATTTCGTACTAATAATTTCTTTTGAGAAATTTTATAGTGACGAACAGAAAATTCGAACGATTAAATCGAGAATGGTGAATTTATTCTTTGGAATAAAATGAGAAAGCAAACAATTTATTTCAAGAATTAATCCTTCCGTTCTTAAACGGGTTTGCTAAAAATCTCAAATTGGGACAAATCTTTTCGACAAAAATTATCATGGAAAGTAATCGAGGTTACGGATTTTGTGAAATATCAAAATCGAATAAACGAAAATTTAATTTTCAATTTATTGGAATTATAATTAATTCCGGGTTTATTTCCTTTATTAAAAGAGAAACAATGGATATGGTAAATTTAATTTTACCTTGGTAAAACCTTATTCATGGAATAAAGGTTTGGCTTTAGATCAAATAAAGCATTTATTCAATATATGATTAAATTGCTTATTCGATATAATATATGGTAATATTAAAACCATATATTTAAATTTAAGGTAATCGTGGATTCCTTAAATATGTGTTATGATATCTCTATAATAATACCATATATATGAATATTTCATTAAGATTATATTCCTTAATGATTTAATAAATACATATGTGGTAATTTTAATATCATAAAGTATGATATTAATTTGATAATAATATTTTGATATTATTATGTTTAAGGCAATTTATTTATTTCAAAATAATATTGACCTTAATGTTATATGACATGAAAAGGAATATCATTTTTATCTGAAATAATAATTATTGCGATAATTATTATTTGTATTTGAAACACTTTGAATTATTATTTTTAATTAATAATTTTCTTTGAGAAAGTGTAAACACAACGGAATTCTTGATTGTTTTGGAAACAAAGATCTCGTAAATAATTTGTTTTAGGAATTATTTCCTATCGTTTTAATGGATTTACTTGATCTTCCAAACAATAATCAAAGAAATTTAAAAGGACTAATTCTTTTTGAAGAATTAAGTTGTTTTGATATCTTCATTTGGGTTTTTAATCCCAATATTTTAAAATGAAGATATAAGAGAAATAAATCAATGAATTTATTTCTTTGAGAGAATCTTGCGTTGATTCTAATTTTGAAAGAAAATAAATCACAAATTTATTTTTCGGAAAATCTTATTATTAGATTTATTCGAGAATCTTTCATGATTCTAACTTGGAAATAAATCAGAGAATTTATTTCATGTGAATGTTGGAAATTAAGATAAAGTAAATAAATTTGTTTTCAGGAATTTAGTTCTTGCCGTTATAACGGATTTACTTTATCTATTTTTTCCAAACAAAATGAACAAATCTGTTTTAACAGAATTTGTTAGTAGAAGTAACATTGGTTACTAATTCTACAACGTTGATTCGACCAAGGTCTTGAATCAAAGCATAGAAGAAAGTTATTTTCTATGTTAAAATTTCTTAAAGCCTATTTTGATGTATGTTATGAAATACACATTGTTTAAAATTGACTTAAGAACTATGATGGTCATTGGACCGTAAATGGAAGATGTTGGTGCTAAGAAATTCTTAGTGATTGATTCTAAATGATAATGAATCAAAGACAGTGACTTAATTGATCACTCAAACTTGAATGATTTCAAGAACTTCCATAAACGAGTGATTGAAAGAAAATTTGAAAGTGCATGTCTAAGATTGGTTCTTTGAAAAGACTTGGTTCTTAAGTGTGCCTAATGCACCACCTCTCTTATCATAAGTTACCTACCTGGTGTACTGTTTATTATTTTTCTTTCAATTAAAACCTTGTGAACTTTTGTTTTAGGATTTTAGTAAACAAAAATCTCATCCTCTAACAAAAGTTGGAAATTATAATTTTGTTTCTGATTTTTAGTCCTTGACTAAATTTCTGATGTTTAACAAATTTATAATATTTTGATTGTGACTATGCTACACAATCAATGAAATTCATGAGGAAGAATTTCAAAATGTGACAACAAAGGTGTTGTAAATTTGATAATGATAAACTTGATCAAAAAGAAAATTCTCCTAGTGCTAGAGAGAATGAGGTAAATGTGATTACCATATTTTGCTAAGCAAATATTACTATGAAAATATTGCTAGAGTAAATATATTGAAAATCAAAAATGACTCCAAGCCGCAAAGTAGGCAGTATATCTCAAAAACCTAAATTTTATGAGGAAATGCTTCAATTGTTATGAGATATAGAATAAGTCTTTGGACTATACTTCCAAATAAGATCAATATTATGATAAAATTTTATCATGACGAACAATTGTTTGAAAGAAATTTATTACCTTCGTGATAAAACAATTTAGTTTTGCTTAAGCAAAGTTGATATAAGGAAATTATTCCTTATAAGAAGGATGTTGAAACCCAAATTGATTAATTTAAGGAGAAACTCTATGTGAGTAATGTTGCAACATCCAAAGGTACAATAATTTTGAAGATAACTTCTAAAAGAATTAAATCTTCAGAATGAGCCTAACATGTGGAGGAGTTGTTCTATCAACTAAGTGCGAGACATCATATGAGTTATGGAAGGAAATAAAGCCTTCCTACAACTACATAAAAATATGGGAGTGTCACACCAAGGTAATATTCCATTACCAAAGAAAATAAAAATAAGTGGACTGTATTAGCTATATGAAACATAGCAATGAATATCAATTTTGTAGAAAAATATGATAATGAAAAAGAATGATTCATTCTTTAAATGCACTTCCTAGAGAGGTTGATCCAAGTTTCGTAAAACAAACTATGGATATGGGAAAGAGTCCACATGTTCAACAAATGGTTGAAATAAAGATATTGTCATGATGACAAGTAAGTGTGACAAATGATGGTATGTCAAACCAACTAGGATATATGGTCCTATGTTGATGACATATAATGAAATGGTAAATATACCAAAGACCTATCAATTGAAGATTGATAAGATTTGATTCTGGATATCCAAATCAAACAATCACTCGAAGGTCTCATATTGACAAAGTCACACTATATGGAAAAAGAAGTTTGGCCAGGATATTTCCGGCATAGCCAGAACTCCAAATACGAGCCAATATTTGTTGAAATGGAATAGGCAAATGTCCTGTATAATCTAAGTGAATTGTATTAGACAAAATAGTGCTTTCACTGTGAGCAGTTTAAACAAGTTCACAAAAGAATCCAAGGTCAAGCCCTGGATAATAATTGTGAGAATTTTGAGATATCTCAGAACTACTCAAAATTGTAAAGCATTATTCCATAAAGAATCTTCGATATAAGTGAATATTTTCACATTGAATGAATAAGTTATGTCATGTGTTTCTCAAGACAAACGTTTACAACCGGATTCGAAATAGAATCTGAGTTTGAGATCCAGACAATTCTGGAAAAAGTCAAATGACTTTAAAATATCTTACATGACACTCATGAATGGCCTGAGCATGTGCCAACAATGTTTATTGGTAGAACACATAGTTTTATGAGCAACGGTAATTTGAGACATATGGGTCTTCAATATAATACCGTTAAATAATTGATCTCAAATAGAGTTATCGCTATTGATTTGATAAAATCAAAGGATAACATTGTGGATCCACTAACATAAGGGTTAAATTGAGATCAAGTTGAGAAAATATCTAAAGGAATATGACTAAGCCCATGAAAAATAAAGGCGCTATGTGAAGGAAAAACCCTACCTAGCTGACTGGAGATCCCAAGAACTAGGTTCAAAGGGACAACCTAATTGCATAGACCTGTACGGTCACTGTGGGGGCTCCTTCCCCAAGTCTATTCCTATGATGTGAACAATGACAAAATTTTGGTAAAGGTTAAGCAAAAGCTTTTAATGATCATTGTGTGCTTCGGTGAGCCGAGCAACATAAGTCACCTATGTTAGAATGAAGTGGGGTCGCTTCAAGGAGACTATTGGGCATAGTTCTCTCAAACTCTCGCAGAACCAAAAGATGTCCACGGCCATAAGGGCATAACCATGAGAACTGTATCTCTTGTCAGAGAGATAGGTGTGTGAAGTATATCATCGTTTACATCAACGGCTGACAGTTCAAGGACGTCGCGTCTACTGATTAGCTAGTAAAGTAAATATACTTTCACAAGGGAAGGTTCAAAGGTGGATTCCTACCTATCCTATGCATCTATCAATCGTAGAGCCTATCACCATATTATGCAAAAATATTTTGATAAAAACATCAATTTTATTCATGTGGGGGATTGTTGGAAAATAGTGAGCAAATGACCATCTTTGAAGCATTTTTTGGAAGTGTAAAGATGAGGATTCGAATAAGGAATTATTGATTCCTATTCTACTCCGTGAGATCTTTACAACGGTAGCTCATATGCTCAAAATTGTTGAGTGATGAATGAGAAATTGATGCTCAAAGTAAGAAGGTTGGAATAAAATAAGGAATAAGAAGCCCCATTATCCCATATTAATGAGATAAATGAAGTGGAAAGTGTTTATATACACTTACCCACATAGTTGTCATTGAATGACTTAACTCTTGGTTGGGGTGCACGACATGGGCGATATAAATTTCCGGACCGGTTAGGCTTTTTTTGGGCTTGCGGATATTTTACCCGTTGTGAATAATATTTTCTTAATTTATTTTTTTTAAATATCCAGAAAAGAGTTTTAATTTAGAATTAAATTTGAATTAATTAGCAGTTGACTGCTCTGGTAATTAGAGAAGTAATTGTTAATTATGGTATTTAATTTGAATTAAATACCAGATAATTGACAATTAATCTTGGATTTTTCGAATCTTAATTCGGGAAAGTCTGCTCACTGTTGCCCTAATTTCCACTATAAATATGAGGTTGATTTCTCAGTTTTAAATATATCAAAAATATCTCACATCTCTCAAAATGTGTTTTCTCTCCTGCTTTTTATTCTGGTGACTGGCGAAGGTAAGAACAGTTCGAGAACTCGACAGAAGTGCTACTGTTCGGAGTTCTTCTTCTTGTTGTATCTTGGGAGACAAACTACCAACAAACTCAGCACCATCGGAGTGGCAGAAAATCTGTCTTAAGGAAACTGCAATTGTGCAGGCCTCAACATGATTCCGATTTATCAAAAGCAAACTCGGTTTGACCGAAACTTATTTATTATGATTTTTGTTTTTACTGTTCGTTTAAATAATAATAATTTAGATTCTTTTATTTTATTATTATTTTTTGGATTAACCACCTATTGTCCAACGGTTAATAAATTTAAAACTTTTCAATTTAATCAATTAACTTTCATTTGCACCTATTTTAGTCACTTAGGTGTTGAATCATAAATGGAAGGACAGCATGGAAGCTACATGTGCTGATGCGGACTGCTTTTCTTTGTTTTTTTGTTTTTTTATATTTCTACCCAAAGCTTAATGTTTTACACTTTAATTTCTTTTTTTTTTGACCAGATTACACTTTAATTTCCTGTTAACGTTGGAATCACTATTCTTTGGGGTTTTTTTATCACTCGAGACACTAATACTCGCTTTATCGTCTTTTATCTATCTACTAGTTTAGATTTTTTTAAAATTACATTAAAACTAATAAAATTCAACTCAAAAATCTAAAACTCGTAAAACATCAAATCATTCTGATCTACAATATCCATCGTCTGATGAACATGATATTAGGATATATATCTCGCTTCCTTTTTCTTCACTTTCCCATTATTGAAATTTTAAAAAAATTCTCCGTCGTTGAAAAATAAAATCAGAGCCCATGGGTTTGACAAAGAATAAGGAAAAGTTTTGGGGTTATTTTATACTTTTAAAAGACAGATGTACAACCATAACTCTATCAAGTATCTAAAACTTTAGTTATTGGGTTAAAAAAATTAAAATTTAATAATCAAATTATGAGTAAAATAAAGTTGAGTGATAAAATTTGTAATTTACTCAAAATAATATCATGAGTTTGGTTAACCAAAAAATTATAAAAAAGACTTAAGGGTAAAAAAAGCTCTTGAACTTTTTTAAAAAATCAATTAAACTCATAAATTTTTTAAAACTCAATTAAGCCCTTGAACGAATTTTTTTAATCAATTAAACCTTTGAAATAAGGAATTCAATCATTTAAATCTTTTGACCAACTTTTTACCATTAAATCTAAATAACTTTTTTATCCATTGTTGTTGCAGTACACTGTGTCACAGTGCTTCCACTTAAAATTTTTTAAAATTTTTATTTTATTTAAAAAATTCTTTAAATATTCAAAAAAAAATCTAAAAAACTTATAAAATTCATAATTTTTTTTATTTTTTTAAATACAACATGATAGAACTATACAGTATCATGTGTTGATATGATAATATTTAAAGAAAAAACTGTCAACATTTGGTCAAAGAACTTAATTAATTTAATTTCTTGGTTTAACGGCTTAATTGGTTAATTTTTTATTCAAAGACTTAATTAAGTGTAAAAAAATTAGTTGCTTAATTGATTTTCTTTCAAAAATTTAAAGACCTTTTAAACCCTTAAGCCCATTGAAAATAATTATATTAGGGGTCTTAAAATATAATTGACACTGTAATAAAAAAATAATTGATATGAATTCATAGTTTTATTCGTTCCTACAAACAATTTTAAGAAAGTATAATTAGATTCAAGTTCAATATTTGCAATTTTTCCTAATTATCGTACTAGTTTTTTTTTAATGCAAAAATAAATATAAATTATATGCTTAAAATTGAGTTAAAGACTTAAAACTATAAAGGAAAAAAAATCTTATACATTAGAACTATTATAAATATCATTTGATATAAACTACAATAAGTTGAATATTTTTCATTTCACAAGTGATTTCAATCTATTGTTGCGTCCCATTTATTATTTAAATATAAATAAAATATGTACCGAAGTAAATTAATATCACTTGTAGAGATAGAAATTTCACTATTATTATATAAAATAGTTAACTTATAACTAATTACTAATTCATCCGGTAGGATAAGGTATTAAATCCCTTGAATACTCAGAAATTTAATTATGCCAAAGTGAAATAAACATGTTGGTCCGATCTCTTTATGGATATTTACAATTAGGGATATTTATTGAGTTGAGCAGCTCACAAATAATTTAAACTCTATTTGATTAAAATCAATTAATGATTGAACCAAAATCGAATCGAGTCGAGATCTTAGTAAAAGTTGAATAAAGTCCAACTCGAATCAATAAGTTTGTGAGCAACTCATTATTATTTTTATAAAATTTTATGATTTTTTGGTGTTCACCTTAAAAAAATTATATTTCAAGAAGTTTAAATATTAATCGAAAACTCTAAAAAACTTCAGTATATTCCTACATAATTTACCCATAAAATTTTGGTTTCAAATTTTCAAAACGTTTCATATAAAAAAAAATATGATCAAAAGTTAAAACCTCAAAATTCATAAGATATTCTCTCAATTGTTGTTCATCGAAGATGATTGAGAAATTAAAAAGAGTAACACTAAAATATCGACTTCGTCTCTAACTTGATCATAACATAATCATTTATTTATCCCTATCTTACATTTTCCCTTGAATTTTTATGTCTATATTAAACTCTAATAGTATCACTAGTTCTTACTTATAATTTTAAAAAATAAGGTAAAATTTTTTGCAAGTTTAACAAGTAACGATTTGAGTCAAACAACGAGAGTTTTTACCGAGTACGAGACGAACAAAATTTTATCGAGCTTAACAAGAAATGAGTCAAGTCAAACAACAATATTTTTAACGAACAAGAGTCTAATACTACTCAACTCACGACCGACTCGCTCGATAAACACCCGTATCTACAATATCATATCCGTATTAATAGGACAATAGATCATGTACAACAATTATATCAAACTAATTAACCTAGACATTATTCTGTAGAGATTGATATATAGTTTGCTGGTGTGGCTAAATCTACTCTGCTCTCAAGTTCTTCTTCACAATCATATACAATATGAACACATTTCCTCAAAACATCTGCATCAGTCTCTTCCTTTTGGGAGCAAAGTCTTTAAACAATAACACACCAAAGTCCATGCCCTATACACACACAGTTATCACCTGAAAATAGTATGAGGTTAAAAACTCAATGAAACCTGAGTACTAATAACTGGATTTTCTTCATTGTAAAGCACTTCTAAATGCTCAATTAAATAAATGATAAGTAGTAGTTCTTGCCGTTAATTTTACATGTGTAGACAAGTTACATGTGTTTAACTTAGATTAAGACAGACTTAGAAGGTCAAGTTTTGACCGCTAATTATTTAATACACTGAAGTTGACGATATAATTAGAATCTAAATTAAATTCAAAATTTTAAGATTTATGATTTTAAAATATATAGACGAGTATAATTTAAATATTAAGGAATAAGTTAATTATTTCATATATTATTAAGAATTTTTTTATATGTAGGTTTTTAAAATAGTCGCATATTATTTTTAAGTTACTTAAACTTAAATTTTAAACTTTAAACATTAATTAATAAAATTTATTTTTAAACATTAAAACTTAATAGCAAGTACTAAAACCTTAGAAATTAAGTATTCTTGAAAAATAAGGTTTTCAGTATTAGTGCATATAATATTTTTCTATTATTATCACCTAAAGATGATATTTTAAGATCATCCTAATCTAAATTAAATTTATTTTGTTAGAGTGTTCATGATAGATTAATTGTATTATTTAGCTTAAACGGTTAATTAATCGTTATAGCGGTTATTAACCATAACCTAACTACTTAACTATTAAAGAAATGATTAATCGTTAATTTTTAAATTGTTAACCATTACAATTGTTAACTGACAAGAAGTAATTCAATTACAATTACAGATTAACATAACCTATTATAATTTTTTTTTCAAATGTTCATTGTTTTTATATAATAAATCTAATTTTTCAATAAATATTATATATAAATTTTTAAAAATAACTTAGATATAAACATTTTAAATATAAACTTCGTACTTAATTAAAAAATATCTATATAATCTATATATTAACTATTAATCATTTTTTTTAACGATTTAATTAACTAATTTTGTTTAACTTTTAATAATTAAATTAATCAACCTTAAAATAAACGACTCTATATCCATTAACAATTAAGATTTATTTTGGCACATTTTATATCAACAAGCAGTCTTTGGCGGTTTCTTAAGTCCACCCACTGCTAGAGCTTCAAACTTTGTTTTTAGTATCTCGGGAAGAAGTCCACTACAATTTCTTCCATCCATTTCTTAGTACTTCAATTGTTTTCTAACTCTGATAGTACAAAATCTCATACTACAAACCTTAAACTTAAATTTAAAATCATATTTCTAAATTATAAACACTTAGAAGTCGAAATCCTATAAATTATAAACCTTTATCATGACGACCCGGAATCTTCTTTACAAATATTATTGGTTAAAAGTATTACTATTAAGGATAATATGGATTTAGAGTAGGAGTGAGTATGATATTAATTATAATTTTTAAAGGTTATGTTTTTGGCAGCTCCAAGAATTATATAAATTCTTTTCAATATTTATTAAGCTTTTCGATAAAATTTAGTAAAATGTCATTAATTATATTCCTAACAAATTATATTTCAGTAATTTAAATTTTTTTAATATAATTGTACATTAAAATCATAAATCTTAAAACCTAAACTATTAACCCTAAACTATAAATATCAAAATCTAAACCTTAAATTACACACCATAAAACCTAAACCTTCAACTACTAAAACCCTAAACCCTAAACTATTTTAGGTGAGTATTAATTTCATTAAACATCCTAAATAAATTGAAGATAATTTTTTAAGAATATAATTAATTATATTTTACGGAATGTCATTAAAAACAAAACTAACATTACTTATAAGAATTTATGTATTTATTATAGACTTAGTTTTTTAAATATGAAGCATTAAATTTTTAAGGAAAACATTAAACAATCAAAATTAAATAGAAAGAAAAACAAGCACTTCATGTTACCTGCATTAGCTTGTTGAATTGGTGCCTTAGTTTTCGAGCTTTCCTTGCGTCGTCAAACCGTTAGCAATAACTGGACTGTGGCCAACGAACAAAGCAACGTGACCCACAAGCTTATCTTTCCTCGAAAATGTGGTTCCGCATGAACATTGCCACTTAAGATCACCACAGTTCTTTTCATGAGTCCGGAGATCCGACAGCACTGAGAACTGCTTCCGGTTGCACCGCTTGCAGACGTACATCTTCGGACAATGGCTTCTCTTGTAATGATTCTTCACGCAGATCATGGATTTCAAAGGTTGGAACTTGGCATGTTTCTGGTTCCACCTACATCCTTCTTGAGGGCACGAGTACTTCTTTGGGAACTTCGTCGAACACTTTCCCATGCCGTTATTACTTCCCTCATGATTCTTCATGGGGTTAACCAAAGCAGCATTGGTCTTGTATTCATCACCATGAGCTCTCATGTGCATCCTCAAATTCGCGTCCCGCTTGAACCCTTTACCACAAACTTGGCAGTAATGTGTGTACTTGGCTAACAAGTCCTCGGCATCCAATTCAACTATATCGCAATTTGTACCGGAAATATCCCCTAGTGACCCTTCACTTGTTTCGCTTCTCTGAACCATTTCAGCCAATTCTTTCTTTTTCTTCAACTTATCATCGTTACCGACTTGCAAACATCGTTCTTCGTTGATATTGCGGTGGTACCAGCTAAATGTTTCATCAGTACTAGGATAAAACCCTTTATCTGTTTCTTGAACTAAGTTATTACCAGCACAACTACTGTTATTACCTGAAATGGTTCCGAGAGACATTTGTTGGCAAACTACTGCCATCGAAGATGCCGTTACGATGATGTCTTGAACAAAAGAACCCATGCTTGCTATGGCGAAAGACCTGGTTGACTCAGAGTGGACTTGATCCGAGAGGATGTTAACAAGTGATTGAACCTGATGAACTTTATCTTTCAGGACCGAGAGATTATAGAGGAGAGAGCTTGAATGATCCTGGTCCTGGCCTGAATCGGCTGCTGCTTCAATAGAAGAATATGGAACATTAACATCGTCTTGATCAGCCAACATAGGATACATCGGCAAACCTTGCGACGCATTGGGGAAACATGAAGCACTCGCTTCTGGAATCATTTTCAAAAGCTCTTCCTACGCAATTGGACCAATCCCCGAGGGACAGCTTTGACTCGATTAAAGCTTGCTTTTCAGTCTTCCATGGAACTGGGATTTAATAGCATTCAAAACACCTATTTTGTGATTAGGAAATGGTTTATATGCAGAAGAGAGTTGGTCCGGTGGGATGAGGTGTTAGGTCTCTTAATTAAGGTTAAGGGTTTAATTTTTATGTTGTGAATGAAAAAAATCAGTTGAAAGAACGATTTTTATATTGAATTTTTATAAAATCTGATAAGATTAGTCCGTTAATTCATCATATACCCATAGTTAAACAAAAAATTGAGATTCATATACGAAGAGAGGTTGGAAGTCAACTTTTAAGAGCTTGTGTTCATCCCCACTTAAGACCTCCCTCAGATGATTGCACTAATTACCTTCAGCAGCTATCCTATTACGACAAATTTTAAATAAAGAAAACTTCGAAATGACCAAGTTGGCAGGCATTTTCCATACATAGTTTTACATTAAATTAGTCATTAATTAAGAAACTAAAATAACCCTATAGGTCTAATAAATTATATTTGACAGGAGAATATTATCTTAATACATGTTGGCATGCTAGGTTGCATCATGTCACTCTTAATTTTCTTCGGCGAAAATAAGATTTTTAATTTTTAGAGATCAATGTCTGTCTTGTGTCTAGAAGTTGAAGTATTCAAATTGTTGAAGGCCAATCCGGATGGATAAGAATTGGCATCAGTCATAATTAATCTCACTTTCCTTGGAAATTTGAAAGTGAAATTAAATAATTAATTGAGGAACAAATTCTTGGGGGTACAATCAATAAAGAGAACAATAAAAAAAACTTAGTAAAGAATCAAACTTCAACCAAAGAAATTAAGAACAGGATAAGTGAGATTTAGAAATAGAACAAGAGAGAGAAAAAGAGAAGAAAAATTTCTTTAATTCATTCGAAAAAAAACAGATTTTCTTAAATAATATACCCCAAAACAAATTTACTCCTAAACTTAACATTTTATTTAAAAATCGTTAAAACAAATATTTTAAAAGAAATGTCAAGGTGGCAGATTGGCTTTTTCTCTTCTTTTGACTAGTTACAATGTCCTCTTCTTCAAATATCCTTGACCTCAAGATTAAAGATAAAATATTCAACCAAGTCTTTGAAGTGACAATCCTTAAGCAATATCGAATCGTCTTAAATTTTTCTTTAAGTGGTTTGACCAGATGTTACTCATTGCTCTTTTCAATCCAAACAAAATAATGAACAAACCGGTGGTGATGTTTTTATTTGATCCCACTGTATATATTAAAGTCTTTCCATAAAGCACTCTAGATGTGTGACCAGTTAACTCTTTCAACTTCATCATCAATGGATATTTCTAGAGTCAATTGATTCTGAATAAATCCATGAGAACTCAAAAATTCACTCTCATTCTTGCTACACAACAAAGCATACACCTAAGAGTCTGTATCAACCAAATTCTAGCATGCACCAGTATGCTTGTTCCAAAATTTTATGGTTCGATCACCATCACCTCCATTAGTGGTCAGCAAATTGTTCTGAAAAAACACTAAACAAGAGATTTGACAATTGAGGTATAATCTTTCAACATGTGTGACCATCGTGTTGGTGAACTCGAAGATGTCATGGACCTATCCTATATGTGAACAAGTTTATTATTGTCTCCACTGGCTAGTTGTGGTTCGAAAGTTGACCATTTCAGCCCATAATCCTCTTGGTAGTGTCCTTTTTAGTTTTCAACATCACTCTCAAACGTGGTACTGTTCAAGTTAGAAACAAGCTTTCTAATGAAGTCTTTGCAGTTACCCCCAATAAAAAAACAACGTGTTATAATATTTTCTCCTCAAAAGGAATCTTTGTTAAATTTACCCACATTTCATAAATTTTTTGTTAAACATGGACAAAGTGTAAGTCCAACTCATAAATCTTTGTGACTTTGGATTGAATTTGACCATTCTCGATAATTAATTTCATTGGCCTCATTGTGTTTGTCCCGACAGTAAGAACTTCATACCCATCTTATATCATAGCCGATCGTATACAAATCTCAAAACTAATATCTGTTAATATTTTTAAATTTCATCTCTTTACTTGTTATGTTTCTTTATCGGTACAATTTTCATCAACTATATTATTAATTACTGGAGTATCAACAATAACATCACTACTCACCTTCTCAATTGACACTATTTCTCATAATTTTTTTCACTCCCGAAATTGGTGGTTAGATAGTAGACATTTGATCAAATACCTGTACTTCACTCGAATTTGCGAAACCAGTCACCATGGATGACTTATCCAATTTGTTATAACTTTGTGAAAAATCATTAGGGAGTTCGATTATTTTGTCAAAAGCCTTCTCCAATAGCATCTTTGCATCAACCAAAAAACTTCACTTGAAACTCATTGAACACCATAAATTTTCTAGACGAATGAACTCTGACCGTAATTGATTTGCGCCATTCGTAAGAATCAAACCTAGCTCTGATGCCTTTTTAACAGTACAAAACTCAAAGAAACAAGAATTTTACGTAAATAAAGAAGTGAAAAAACTGAGATTCAAGAATAAAAAATTCTCATTCATTCGATTGAAAAAATTGAAATACTGTAGAATTGGTTTTTTATGCCCTTACTATTAAACAACGTTGTGACAAGTAAAAAATTTATCTAAACTAGTAAAATGATACCGTTTCACTCTAATATAAAACGTGTTCTAATACTCCCTTGTGAAATTTGCCCACATTTCATAAATCTTTTGTTGAACATGGACAAGTTGTAAGTCCAACTCATAAATCTTTGTGACTTTAGATTTAATTCTCACATTGTTGTTGATAATTTGAACATCCATTCCTCGTATTGTAAGAATGTGATTATTCCATACCATAAAATCCACTCTTGATTTATGATAACCTCTCAGAATATGTAGCTATTTGTTGAAAGATGAATCCCATAATTGTACTTTAAAATTGTTCAAATCAATGACAATATACCGACCATCAACTGTGCAACTTTCACTTGTTATTGGTCCATTTTCATCATCAACAATGATGATTTTTGAGGTAGAACTATCTAAAGCATCCCACAAGTACACGATGTTTCCTAGTGCTATTGCTAGGACATTGTTACTGCCACAGTCCAATAAATTCAGGTAAAAGTCATCTATAAGATTAAGGGTATCCAATATTCTTTCAGAGCTTTAGGGAATGTGTCTTCTAAGCTTTGTAGATTTGATCATATTAACTGAAGTAGAGTTCTCGGAAGGGAAGAATTCAACTAATTCTGGTGGCTTATTCTTGAAAGCCAAGATACGAGTTATCCAAGTTTAAAGTCTCACAGCCAAGATGCTCCTTCCATTTCAATGTCGTCTTTTCTTTATGAGAATAATTAAGGTGAGTATAAGAATAAAGAACAAACTAGGACCATAGGTATTTGGTCTACCAGCACAAATAATGATCTTGTTATTGTCACCTGATCTTTTAACTAAACCTCGAGACATATCAACAACTGGTCTTTGAATAATTGCCATAGCCACCTCAACAATAGTAACCAAACGCCTATCTCTTGATGCTTCTGGAACATTTAACTTGTATGGACTTAATGAAGAGAATATTAGATGTGTCATCTCTTTTGATGCATGCATTAGTGACAAGTAGATACCAATTCCATAAATCAATCCTTTCAAGATCTCTCGAGTTGGTGAAGTGACACATGGACTCACATCAATAGATTTTAAATATTCACTATCACTTCTATTTAGATTCTAGCAGATTACACGCTACCATTGGCTAGACTCAATTAGACTGTTTGAAAAAAATTTGAATAAGCTCCACAATTATGGCATCGATAAAGATCATGTTGTATCACTTGAGGACCTGTTGAAATCTCCCCCCATAAGAAAACAATACTTTAAATCTAAACTAGGTAAATTTGCTAGATTCTTGTGTTCCAAAACTTTATAAACTAAGAATAAAATACATGTTCTCTCCCTAATATGCACTAATTCCTCCGTTACACTAGGAGCTTATTGTTGAAGAGCTCGTAACTTTCTAGTTTTCGTTAGTAGAAGTTTAAACCTATATGGGTTATCAATTTTAATTAATTCAAAGAGAAATTTACCTGTAACTAAATTCTTACATTTTCTCACAAACTTTTTGTCAAACATTTGAATTTCGTTCAAATTTATCTCTTTAACGATCACTATTGAATTTAGTCCCAAATCTTGATTCGGTAATTGTTCCTTTAGGTTACTAGTTAATTTCCCACACCCTTTGAAGATTATCTCATCATCTTTTGATCGTTCTAGCACCCTTTGAATCGTTCTTTAGCAGATTATAGTCCATATTAACTGTGTTAGGCACTTCCTCAAATTCTTTAGTATCCTTGATGTCAGCCAACAATAATTCTTGTTTTTAAAATTTTTTATTCGAATCATCCTTCAACAAAATTTCAACTGAATCCTCAATAGTGTCAGATTTCTCAATTGTTCACCTAGACAATTCGTCACTAACAAGTTTTGTTTTGGCTCAACCAATTCAAACATAATTGATGTTTCGTTCAACTTTTTTGACCTCTTGAAAGTTTTATTTCCCTGATTTTCAAACTCTATTTGTTTTACTGTATCATCTCTAGTAACCTGATTTAATAGCATAACTAGTTCAATAGATTTACCCAAAAAAATTTCCAATAATTTTCTAAAATCCTCTAGAAATTGGACTTGAAATGCACTGCACTTCTCCTCCAAACTAAGTTTAAAATGATTGGTCGATGATTGCAAACTCAAAACTTCTTGCTGTCATTTTAGAACTTTTGGAGTGAGTATGTAAAGTTCCTTCACCCATTGCAAGATTGTCGTGGCTATGATACTTAGAAATAGAACGAGAGAGACAAAAAAAGAAGAGAATTTTCTTCAATTTATTCGATAAAAGAGAAAAATATGTTTTCCTAGATAATATACCCTGAAAATAAACTTACCCCTAAACTCAATGTTTCACTTAAAAACCTTAAAACAAATAATTTTAAAAGAAATGCTAAGGTGACATATTGACTTTTTCTCCTCTTCTTTTGACTCGTTATGTAACAACCCAAAATTTTCCCCCAATTTAAACCTAAATCCCTAATTCGGAACCCTAAAAATTGGGAATTTGGAATTATGATTTTGGGGTCTTTTCTATAATTTATGAAAGTTTGAGGGTCGAATTTTAAATCCTGAAAAACTCAGACCCTCTTTGCATAATTGTTCCATTTTCAAATGGTAATTGTTTTCCTTCTTTCAAAACTGATTTGGTCTTAATGGAGATTAATTCTCCTTCAATTCATATGTTTAATTCGGAATTCGATCATTCCTTCAAAATAAAATTCAAATTGAGCTATATTCTTTTGATTTCTATGCACTAGATCGAGTCAACCAAGTCTTTTTCCTGTTCAGTTTCGAATCAGTGTCTTGTGTGGCTTTCGATTGGTTTCTGGGTGAGTTTGGTAAGTTTTTTATCACTGTTTGTGTTCGGGTGTTGTTGTTTAAGTGGGTTTTTAAGTTGGTTTTGATTTATCAGTGATAGAAGTTTGTGTTTGAGTTGTTTCAGGTTGTTTAAAAATGAAGATGGAGGATTGTTGTTTTAGAAGTTGTTTTTACTTCGAATTATAGTTAAAGGGATTCGATTTGGTGTTTCAGATCGACTTTAGTGAGGAAAATAAAAGGAAAAAGGTGTTTGAATCGAATTTAAGGTTTAATCGAGTCTAGGGGGGATTTTTTGGGTTTCTGGGAATTTTTGGAAATTCCAGATTTTCCCAGAAAATCTGGAAAACCCAGATTTTTTGGGAAAGCATAGAACCGAATCGGTCTGACCCGTTGACCACCCAGTCTGACCTGTTGACCACCCGACCTGCTAGTGACTTGACCCGACCCGAAAACCCAACACGTCTGACCCGAAAACTCAACCCAACAGACCCAACCCATGACCCACTAACGTCATGCTGACATCACCACTAACGTTAGTGTTAGCCTGGTGACGTTACTGCTGACGTCAGCGTTGATCGTGCTGACGTCAATGTTGACCTTTTCTGACCTAGTCCCACTTTATGTTTTTCGACATCCTGAGTCCGATGGTACTGTCCGTTTTTTGAAATTCAAACCTGAAATTTCATTTTGAGGGCTTTTAAGTTTGATTTTTTTCTAGAAATTATCAGTTTTGGTTTCTAAAATAGTTTCTGTTTAGATTCATGTGACGTGGTTTGCGACCCTGAACATCTGCCTCCTCCTCCACCTGGACGACCTCCTGTTCATCAATATTCGAGACCCGCATGTAAGTTTCGATTTATTTCTGATTAGTGTACTTTTCAGTATAATGACATAGTAGTGTGTAATATTCTATACTCGTACGTTCTACACCGGCTCATTCTAGTGGTAGTGCCGAGTCTAGTCAACGCCAATATCGTCGTTGAGCCTTCTATTTCAGGTGTGTTCTCTTTTATTAATTCTATTATTTTATGTGTGCAATTTCCATTAAATTTTGTATGTTCATACATCATCCTGTTTCTACATTTCTGATTCTGATATTTGTCATGTATGCCTCCTGTTAGATTATATGGCATGCATTCTGATTCTGTATCTGCACACGTTGCATCTAGTTGGATTATATGTACGGGGAAGTTAGTGATTTATTCACTTCTGTTCAGTGGCTCCACCTACGGGTTGAGATACCACTTCTGATTAGTGGCTCCATCTACGGGTCGAGTTCTCACTTCTGTTGGTGTGATGGTGTTAGAATGTTTCAAGGGGAACCTACTATTCTATTGGTGTTCGGAGTTGGGTGCATATCATACGTATTTTACATCATCTGCCTTATATTATTTTGTAACCCTGTTTATCTGCACACTAGACATACACTAGGCTTTCTAGCTTACACACTCTCAACTTCTTATTTCAGATCTCAGCCCTAGACTTCGTACGATACTTGGAGATCTCTGATGTCAACCTATTATGTATGTTTCATAGTTTTCAGAACAATCTTAATTATTCCGGATATTTTGTCATTTGTAATAAACTTTGGATTTGAGATTTTATTTCAGACTTTCTGGACTATAATATTTATTTAACGTTTGGATTGAACTTTATTTAATGGTTTGAGAAGTTTTTAGTATCTTTAATTATTAATTATTTTAATAATTTATCAGTATCATATTATTTAATTTATAAAACCTTAACTTGTAAATCAAGTTTCAGAAATGTAAAACCCTAACTTTTATTCTAAGAAATTAGGTATATTTTAAGGGTTACATTTAATGGTATTTGAGCCAGGTTCAACCCTCGGACTATGAGGTCTAAAATGTTTTTTAATTTGAAAATGATTTTTGTAAATCTGTTCTATAAATCCAGATTCCCGTTTTGACTCTATTTTGAAATTTTCTGAAATATTTTGATTACTACTCTAATTATCGATTTTAATACAGGATTCTTTGTCTTTCTGTAGATACTCTACTATGCCACCATGTCGAAGTATACGTTTAGCGGCTGGTAGAGGTCGTGTCCTAAGCCGTGGTTGAGGTCGTTTTGCTGGATCTACTAGTGATGTTCCGCCTCCTGTGGACCTACTACAGGATCAAAGTTTGGTCCAAGATATAGGCGGAGAGGATTTACCTGAGGTTCATACCGAGACTTAGTAGGTCGAGGATGATCAGCTGGTCCAGAGTGAGGGACCTTATATTTCTAGGGACAACGAGACTGTTGGTTTGGATTCTGTGACCATGCAGAGAGAGTTGCTCAGATATTTGCAGCAGAATGAGGGTGTTAGGAAACCCATATCTACCGAGTTTCTGGCTGTTGGGATGACCATGTTTGATGGCAAGACTAATACAGACCTAGTCGATGTAGAGTACTGGCTGAAGAAGCTTCATTGACTGTTTATGGAGATGGAATACCCTTCAGATAGGAAATTGAGGGTAGCCATATCATTACTTCAGGGTGAGACCCTGAACTGGTGGAAGGTAGAGGAAAAAGTTACTGCTTCAAATAAGATTTCCTGGGAGTTTTTCAGATAGGCCTTCGAGGATAGGTATGTTGGACCCGAGTATCTGGCTAAGTACCGGATGACTTTCTGAATCTGCAACAGAATGATATGTCAGTGAAAGAATACGGGATAAAGTTTCTGCGACTACTTCAGTATGCTCCGGGTATAGTTTCTACTAAGAAACAAAAATGTGATCACTTTCTGAAGGGACTTCGGGTACCATTGAAGATTGCTGTTACCACTCACCATGATACAGAATATAAGATGATCACTTGGCGTACCAAGGAAGCCGAGCGTAACGAGAGCTTGAAGGTTCAGTTGGAGTCTCAGGTTCAGGATAGAGGTAGACGATAGCCTACGATACCTGCTCAACACAGTCAGGGTTTTCAGTCTCGAAAGAGGGGCCGTGATGAGTTTAAGCCATAAAGTTCTGCATGTTCTAGACCAGCTGCTTCGATTATTCCTGCTACTAGTGGAGTTGTATCCACTAGTAGTCGAGCTTTTCCTCAGTGTTCTTTCTATAAGAACTAGCATTCAGGAGAGTGTCGCATGAAGAGTGAAGCCTGCTTTCGTTGTGGTTCCTATGATCACCGTCTTATGGACTGTTCAGTGGCACCACAGTCTGGTTATACCCAAGGGCAATCATATGCATCAGTTTAGACTCCTGTAGTGGGCAGAGGTTAGGGTAGACCTGCTATATCCGGTACCGATAGTAGAGGCAAACCCAGTCAGTTTAGAGGATCTGTTAGATCATGAGGATCTTAGCCCTGGTTGGTTTATGCTATGAGGAGACATGAGGACCGAGATAAACCAGACGTCATAGCCGGTACTTTTTCTGTTCATGCTATTTCTTTCTTTGTACTATTAGATAATGGGTCTACACACTCCTATGTTTCTAGCTCTGTGTCTGGGTATCTGGAAATTCTTATAGAGGATACTGGTAGTTCTGTCTCAGTTTATAGTCTAGTAGGTAACCTTGTGGTGTTTACCAAAGTGTATAAAGATTGTCCTCTTGAGGTTCAAGGGGAAATCTTTCCTGCTAATCTGATGGAGCTACTGTTTGGAGAGTTTGACTTGATTCTAGGGATGGATTAGCTGTCAGCTCACTGAGTTACTTTGGATTATGAGCGTAAGAGAGCTACTTTGAGGACTTCTGATGACCGCGAGGTAACCCTTATCGGTGAGCGTAGGGGGTTTCTATCCAATATTATCTCCGCTTTGAAAGCTGAAAAGATAATCAGGAAGGTATCTATAGCTTACCCTGCCTATATTCTTGATCCGAGGCAATATAATTCTGGGATAAATAAGATCAGAGTTGTGTGTGAGTTTCCTAATGTTTTTCCAGAAGAGTTACTGGGAGTGCCCCATAAGCGGAAGGGATGGAATTCGATATTGAGTTGTATCTGGGGACTACTCTAGTGTCTATGACACCGTATCAGATGGCTCCAAAAGAGCTTAAGGAGCTCAAGATTCAATTACAGGAACTTCTGGATAGAGGTTTCATTCGACCCAGTGTTTCATCGTGGGGAGCCCCTATTATGTTTGTTAAAAAAAAGATGGGTCTCTACGTCTGTGCATTGATTACCAGAAGTTGAACAAGCTTACGGTCAAGAACAAATATCCTCTCCCCCGCATCGATGATCTATTTGATCAGTTCCGAGAAGCTTTTATGTTTTCTAAGATAGACCTTAGGTCTGGTTATTACCAGCTCAAGGTTAAGGATTCTGATGCATTCAAGACAGTTTTCCGGACTCGTTATGGTCACTACAAGTTTCTGGTAATACCCTTCGGTCTTATGAATGCCCCTACAGCATTCATAGACATGATGAATAAGGTGTTTTGGCTCTATCTGGATCAGTTCGTTGTGGTCTTCATAGATGATATTCTGGTCTACTCCATGTCTGAGGATGAGCATGAGAAGCATCTCCGTATAGTGTTACAGACTCTGAGAGAGAAACAACTATATGCAAAATTCAGTAAATGCGAGTTCTGGCTTTCTGAGGTTGTTTTTCTGGGTCATGTAGTATCAGCTAAGGGTATCCAGGTGGATTCGAAGAAAATTGAGGCTATTATGGAATGAAAGCAACCCAAGAATTTCGTAGAGGTCCTTAGCTTTCTGGGATTAGCTAGTTATTACCAGAGGTTTGTGGAGGGATTTTCCTTTTTAGCCGCTCCGCTAACTAAGCTTTTGAGAAAAGATATCCCATTTACATGGTCTGAGTCTTAGCATGAGAGTTTTGAGAAACTCAAATCTGTTCGGACCCAAGCACCAATTCTGACACAACCAGAGTCGGGGTAACCTTATACTATTTACAGTGATGCCTCATACACTGGTTTAGGATGTGTTCTGATGCAAGATGAGAAAGTAGTGTCTTATACTTCTCGTTAGTTGAAACCGTATGAGTGTAACTATCCTACTCATGATCTGGAGTTAGTGGTAGTTGTCTTTGCTTTGAAAATCTAGAGACACTATCTCTATGGAGAGAAGTGTTTCATCTTGACAAAGCATAAGAGTCTAAAGTATCTTCTCACTCAGAAGAAGCTTAATCTGAGACAACAACGTTGGTTGGAGCTTCTAAAAGATTATGACTATGAGATTGATTACCATCCGGGTAAAGCTAATGTCATTGCGGATGCCTTGAGTCGCAACGCCATTTCAGATCTGAGAGCTCTATTTGTTCGGATGAGTTTGTTTGAGGATGGTAGTTTGTTGGTTGAGCTCCGCATAGTTCCCACTTTGATATCTGATATTCAGGCTAAACAACCTAATGATCCATACTTGGCTCATCGTATTGTTGAAGTTAAGGAGGGAACTTCTTAGGACTTTTCTCTAACTTAGAATAGAGTTTTATGTTTTCAGGGTCGATACTGTGTTCCGAGGAACTCTGAGTTAAAACAGGTTATTCTTCGGGAGGCCCATGATAGTCCGTATTCTATGCATCCTAGTGGTGATATATATAAGAATCTCTGGGAGAAGTACTGGTGGAAAGGTCTCAAGCGAGACGTCGTCAGTTTTGTATCTAAGTGCTTGACTTGCTAGAAAGTTAAAACAGAACATCAACGTCCATCTAGGCTTCTTCAATACAACGTCCATCTAGTTGGGAGGATTTCTTACCGTTGATAGAGTTCGCGTATAATAACAGTTATCAGACCAGTATTAAAATGACACCCTGTGAGACTCTGTATGGGCGTAAGTGTTGTACCCCTATTGGATGGACTGAGCTTAATGAGCATCGTTTATTGGGTCCAGATCTTGTACATGAGGCTGAGGAGACAGTCAGGTTGATTCGGGGTCGGCTTAAGGCTGCTTTTGATAGGTAGAAGTCTTACGCGGATTTGAGGCATAAGGATCTCGAGTTTGAGGTTGGTGATGAGGTTTTCCTGAAAATATCTTCGTGGAGGAAGGTACTCCGTTTTGGCTGTAAGGTTAAACTCAGTCCCCGTTATATTGGACCATTTCGGTTTCTCAAACGAGTTGGTCTTGTAGCTTATCATCTTGAGTTACCACTAGAGCTTAAACGTATCTATGATGTCTTCCATGTTTTTATACTGAGACGCTATCGAGCAGATCCATCTCATGTTCTGTCTATTGAGGATTTTGAGATCCGTCTAGATCTGTGATATGAGGAAGAACCAGTTGAGATTATTGCTCAAGATTAGAAAGTCCTTAGGAGGAAAACCATCAAGATGGTTAAGGTTCTCTGGCTTAATAGAGGTCTTGATGAGGCTACATGGGAGCCCAAATGTTATCAAAGCCCAGTATCCATATCTTTTTGATCTAGGTAAATTTTGAGGATGAAATTTCTGTAAGGGGGGAGAGTTGTAGCAACCCAAAATTTTCCCCAATTTAAACCTAAATCCCTAATTCAGAACCCTAGAAATTGGGGATTTGGAATTATGATTTTGGTTTTTTTTTGTAATTTATGAAAGTTTAAGGTTTGAATTATAAATCTTGAAAAACTCAATCCCTCTTTGCATAATTGTTCCATTTTCAAATGGTAATTGTTTTCCTTCTTACAAAACCAATTTGGTCTTAATGGAGATTAATTCTCCTTCAATTCATATGTTTAATTCAGAATTTGGTTGTTCCTTCAAAATAAAATTCAAATCGAGCCATATTCTTTTGATCTCTCTGCACTAGATCGAGTCAACCAAGTCTCTTTCCTATTCAGTCTCGAATCAACATCTTGTGTGGCTTCCGATTGGTTTCTGGGTGAGTTTGGTAATTTTTTTATCATTGTTTGTGTTCGAGTGTTGTTGTTTAAGTGGGATTTTAAGTTGGTTTCGATTTATCAATGATATAAGTTTGTGTTTGAGTTGTTTCGGGTTGTTTAAAAATAAAGATGGAAGATTTTTGTTTTAGAAGATGTTTTTACTTCGAATTATGGTTAAAGGGATTCGGTTTGGCGTTTCAGATCGACTTTAGTGAGGAAAATAAAAGGAAAAAGGTGTTTGAATCGAATCTAAGGTTTAATCGAGTTTAGGGGGATTTTCTGGGTTTTTGAGAATTTTTGGAAATTCTAGATTTTCTCGGAAAATCTAGAAAACACAGATTTTCTAGGAAAGCCCAGAATCGAATCGGTCTGACCCGTTGACCACCTGGTCCGACCCGTTCACCACCCGACCCGTTAGTGACCTGACCCGACCCAAAACTTGACCCGTCCGACCCAAAAACCCGACCTGTGACCCACTAACGTCATACTAACATCAATACTGACGTCATCCATTGACATCACTGTTGACGTCATCGTTGACCTAGTGACATCACTACTAACGTCAGCGTTGACTTTTTCTGACCCGATCCCACTTTATGTTATTCGACGTCCTGAGTCTGATGGTGTTGTCCATTTTTCGGAATTCAAACCCAAAATGTCATTTTGAGGGCTTTTATGTTCGAATGTTTTTTGGGAAGTTATCTGTTTTGGTTTCTGAAACAGTTTCTGTTTGGATTTAGGTGATGTGGATTCCGATCCTGAACATCTGCCTCCTCCTCCTCCTGGACGACCTCCTGTTCATCAGTATTCAGGACTTGCTCTTGAGTTTCAATTTATTTCTGATTAGTGTACTTTTCGATATAGTGGCATAGTAGTGTGTCTAATATTCTATACTCGTATGTTCTACACCGGCTCATTCTAGTGGTAGAGCCGAGTCCAGTCGATGTTAGTATCGTCATTGAGCCTTTTGTTTCATGTGTGTTCTCTTCTATTAATTCTGTTATTCTCTGTGTGCAATTTTCGTTAAATTTCGTATGTTCATGCATCATTTTGTCTCTACATTTCTGATTCTGATATTTGTCATGTATGCCTCCTGTTAGATTATAAGGCATGCATTCTGATTCTGTATCTGCACACGTTGTATCTGGTTGGATTATATGTACAGGGAAGTTAGTGATTTATTCACTTCTGTTCAGTGGCTTCACTTACGGGTTGAGATACCACTTCTGATTAGTGGCTCCACCTACGGGTCGAGTTCCTACTTCTGTTGTTATGATGGTGTTAGAGTGGCTCTGGGGGAACCTACTCTTCTGTTGGTGTTCGGAGTTGGGTGCATATTGATGAGTGCCTAAAAGATAGTTATTTACTACTCTTCTCATGGTACTTTATACATCTATTATACACCAACTTGAGCTAAAATATACTCTTTGCACAATATTGAATATTCCGTTATCATTACTTACAAAGACGAAATTTATAGAGAATATAGATATTATTACATATTCTGTACATGCAGGAATATCCAGGGCCGAAGCAGCAGTGAAGCAGTGTTGAGGCCGAGGCAGAGATAAAGGCCGTGGCAGCATCCAGAGTGGCAGCATCAACATTGTAGGCGAATGAAAGACAAAAATATAGAGAACATTCTGAAAGATGCAGCTCACCAATTGGACCAGGCTAGCGTACTAAAAGCCCAAATCAAAGACCAAACGAGAAAATTCTTCTAGAAGGCGGCAAACTTGGAAATATCAGATCTCTTGAAGAAGACTTGTTCCTTACTCCAAGTTAGAATCTATTTAGGAAAGGTTTACCCTAGCTTAAGACTATATATAGCCTACCCGGCCACATTGTTAAGGGAGCCGATTTTAGAGAAACCCTTCCCCTAAGAATTGTACCTATCGATATTATGTTCTAAAATTCTTAGGGATAGGTGAAGATTATAGATATTAGTGAGAGGAGATTGTTTCTTGTTTCTTGTTCTAATACAATAATAATATCAAAGTTTACTTATCCTATTGCCATTCCTTGTTCTTGCATTCAAGCTCGAGAGAGAAGTTTGTAAGTAATATATTTATCTAGCATCGAGAGGTGTAGATTCACGAAAGGGATAAGTACGCTGTTGTAGACACTAACTCGTCCTAGAGATAGGTTAAGAGTTTCAACAGCTAAAAGAAGTGTTGGATTGGTTGGTGATTATCGTTGATTTACGCCGAGAGGTATCGTCAAGGACCAGTCATCAATAGCGCTCTGACTTAGAGATAAGCGGAGTCAACTACGGACACTTTGCTGAACTTTGATGCATTTGCCCAAGAGCAAGAGATTGCCGCGGTAGAGAACACTCACGCTGCCGAGGCTGTATCTACAGTACTGCCGAAGTAGTATTGTGTAATTGCATTGGACAAGAAGAAGATCAATCGAATCTACTAATTGATGCAGCTGGATCTACCTACTTTCTCTATATCGTTCTCAATCCTTTATTTTATGTTTTGTTATTTAATTATTTAGTTAGTTAAACAAATCCACTTATCTGTGTTTTTACTTTATCTTTTAGGAGCAAGGGAATAAAGGGAGGCATATTAAGTATACCAATCCCTATGTAGACGATACATGGTATACTTATCACTTTATTACTTGCGACGTGTACACTTCACAGTTATGCTATTTTTACACGCAACAAGTTTTTAGCGCCCTTGCCGGGGATTGACAACTGATGTGCATGGTATAAGCGCAATTTGAGTGCAAGTATACACGTCGTCAAGTAATAAAATGATAAGTATATCGTGTATCGTCTCCAAAGGGATTGGTATACTTAATATGTCTTCCTTTGTTTCCTTGCTCCTGAAAATAAAATAAAAACACAAATAAGTTGATTTGTTTTCTCTAACTAAATAATTAAATAACAAAGCATAAAATAAAAAGGGTTGAAGACGTTATAGAGAAAGTGGGTAGGATCCAGTTGCGTCAATTAGTGGATTCAATTGATCTTCTTCTTGTCCAATACAATCACTCAACACTACTTCGACAGTACTGCAGATACCGCCTTGGCAACATTGACACTACTCTGCCGCGGCAATCTCTTGCTCTTGGAAAGAGGTATCAAAGTTCAGCAAAGTGTCCGTAAGTGACTCAGCTCATCTCTGAGTCAGAGTGTTGTTGATGCCTTGTCTCTGACGATACCTCTCGGCGTAAATAAAGGATAACCACCAACCAATCCAACACTTCTTTTAGCTGCTGAAACTCTTAACCTATCTCTTAGTGCCTCCACAAGAGTATAGGACGAGTTAGTGTCTACAACACCGTACTTATCCCTTTCGTGAATCTACACCTCTCGATGCTAGATAAATAGATTACTTACAAACTTCCTTCTCGGGCTTGGATACAAGAACAAAGAATGGAAATAGGATAAGCAAATTTTGATTTTATTATTACATAAGAACAAAAATACAAGAATCAATCTCTTCTCACTAATATCGACAACCTTCACCTATCCCTAAGAAGTTTACAACATATTGTCGTTAAGTACAATTCTTAGGGAGAAGGGTCGACTTAAAGGGTTTTTCTCTAAGTTGGCTCTCTCTAAATCGGCTCTCTTAACATTGTGGCCGGCTAAGGTATTTAAAGTCTTAACCTAGGGTAAACCTTTCCTAAATAGACTTCAACTTGGAGTAGAGAACAAGTCTTCTTCAAGGTATCTGATATTTCCAAGTTTGTCGCCTTCTAGAAGGGTTTTCCCGCTTGGTATTTGAATTGGGCGTTTAGCGTGCTAGCCTGGTCCAATTGGTGCGCTGCATCTTCCAGAATATTCTTTATATTTTTATCTTTCGTTACGCCTTCATTGTTGGTGCTGCCACACTAGATTCTACCGCGGCCTTGCTTCTGCCTCGGCCGTAACACTGCTTCACTGCCGCTTCTGCTTTGGATATTCCTGCATGTACAGAAATTGTAAATATATCTGCATTCTCTATAAATATTAACTTTGTAAGTGATGATAATGGAATATCCAATATTTGAGCAAAGAGTCTATATTTCGGTTCAAGTTGGTGTATAATAGATGCATAAAGTACAATGGGAAGGATAATAAATAACTGCCTTTTAGGCACTCATCAAATACCCCCAAACTCGAACTATTGGTTGTCCTCAAGCAATGTCAAATATCAAATTGCTAAACCTTACTCCCCTTTGGTCTCACTTTTCCATTTATTCTCCCCACCATGGTCATGTCTATCTCTCCGTTTTAGCCACTAGTTTACCCAAGGATTTTTACTAAGAAACAAACTATAGAGCTAGGTGAGTGTGTGTGTTTAATGGACAAGGCTGATTCAAGGCTTTCTTAGATAAACTCTAAGTTCAAGACAAGTAGAATATTAGACTAAAGCTATCTCCTTAAAATAACAAGTCTTGAGCAAATTTCGGGTACCTCAAGATATGTGTTTTCTATTTTCTTCTTTTTCTTATTTCTTCTTTTTCTTATTAACCACTTATTTAGCATACTAGAGCCAATTTCGGGCACCTCTAGCATGAAGGAGAGCAAAACTAGAGCCGGTTATAGGCACCTCTAGTTATTTTTCTAAAAGGTTCTAAGTCTTTATCACCTAAGTTTATTAAAAGAACTCCTAAATCAAACAAGTCCAAAAAGTGTTTATTTTCTTTCTAACGCTAAAGCAAGCTTCTAAGTTTTATTCCATGAGTATCCTATGATTATCCTTTCAAAACAGAACTAGGCCATGCTAAGGAGAAAGATTTCTATAGCCTTAAAAGAGTAAACTAAAGCAAAGTTGACGTAGGGCAGTGTAAGATTACAAACTTAAATTCAAGAAAAGAGAATATAAAAAAATTTAGAAAAAAATTACTCCCTTTATGGTAATGCCGCGACATTGGATAGCCTCGGCAGTGCTTCTTCACCTATAATCTCCCCCAAACTCAAACCGAGCATTATTCTCAATGCTCAAAATATAAGGCAAACAACAAAGAAAATATTGAAAAAAATATAGGTAGTAAAGGAAATATTTATAATGACTCCGAGGAGCTGCTTGTATGGAGCATTCTCCTAGGTCTTGCTGTTGGTGCCTTTCTCCTAGATCCTTGTGTCGGTGATTGTTGTTGTTTGGCCTATCGATGCGGTTGTACTCTACTAGGTGGTGTGCAGTGCATCGGTGCTGTAGCCTCATCCCCTTCTTCCATCTCGTCCATATTGTTAGTATCCATGATTTTCGTTCCATCTCCTGCTGTGGCAGTGGGTATTGCTGATTCATGGGATGAACTGTGGTATTCATCAATCTCACAAGATAGCGTATCTCTAGTGAGACTGGGCAAAGGAATTGGTTCTCTTTGGGGAGAGTTAAATACAACTTGTCTCTTGGATGACCTTTGGCTGGTAGATGATACTCCGACATACCTTGCTGGCCTGGAGGGTCCAACAACATAGAAATGTTGGTGCGGCCGTGGCTGGAAAGATGGTTGCGGCCCTGGGGCAGGTGTTGTATCGTTATAAGGGGCAAAAGTGACGAACATATTAGCTGAGAACTCTAGAAATTGTGCCCCTTGATGTGGGAAGTTTTGCATCATCATGTTGGCTAGCAATGTGTTAAAGTCCCGCTGGTACTCCATGTAGTGTTGTTGGCGAAGGTCCATGGATGCCATTCTTTGCAAAATTTCTTGGTATGGGTCTACTGCAGTAGTTGGCTCGGCAAAGGTTGGTGCTTCTGTTGAATATTGCACTCCAGCGGTGAAGTCGGTAAGAAACTGCTGCGGTGTTGCTTAGACAGGTTCTGCATGTGTTATCTGCATAACTCGGTGGAAGAAATCTCTTGTCCAGCCCTGCCGAGTTGACGTGTATTCATCCGTGTCTTCGACCGGAACTCCTGCATTAATGCACAAGGTAGAGATTAAACATGGGAAGTAAAGCGGTTCACGTTCCTTCTTACCATATTCATGGATTTTGTGAAGAATGATCTCTCCAACGTTGATGCTTCTCTTCTTGATGATGGACTGGATCAGCGCCAGTCTTTTGCGATCCACTGTGCTGTTACGGGAGGTTGAGATAAGTCGTCTTTTGACAAACGTATACTACATCTTGGCCTCGGGTATTAGACTCTGCCTTGTTACTGAACCCTTATGGGCACCGGTTTCCCATGATGTGTTGTTGTAACAAAGCTCATCTTTAATCTCCTCATAGTCTTGAGTGGTGATGTTGTCTACGTAGTCAGTATGATCATCCCGTGTGGGTGTGAGACCATAAAAGTCATTGATGACTTTGGCATCGAGTTGCACAGGGTTGCCTCGGCAGTGAATAAAGAGGTTGTCTTTGCATGGCCTATGTGCGTAAAATTCCCGCACAATTGTGGCATTCGCCGGTGGAGGTTGTAGGCAGAAAGCCTCCCAATCCTGATGCTGAATCTTGTTGAACAAGTATGATTCAATGCCAAAGTATATCTCATTATTCTGTTGAAATCCCTACTCTTCCCATAGTTGCCGAGCAACGAACAATCGGTCGAATCTGTCAGCAACAATGGTCGGGGCAAATCTTGTGTAAGAAGCCATTTGTTTGTGAGAAATTCTGGAGTGAATAGAGATTGTTCTAAAAATTGCAGGACATAGTGAGAGCAAGATTATGAAAGCAAAAATAGTAAGAATGCAAAGTAAATAATGCTCAGTAATGAGTCTGCATATATAGGCTGTAAAAATATGACTGTTAAAAATACTAGCCGTTAGGCATTTACTACCTTGTTGCACAGTTATTGCCGCGACGGGTTTCTCGGTAGAGAGTCGTTACACTGTTTCTGCCCATTAGGAATCCTGTGGTTCTGACACAGTGCATTGCCGCAGTAACAGACTTCCTGCTGTGGCATAATTTTTTCTGCATTCATACTTTATTCATAAAACAAAAACATAAAATACTGAAAATAAAGCATAACAACATAAAATACTGACAATAAGAATACTGAAAATAATATTATATAAACTAATCCTAATATAATAATTAAATTTAAAGGGAAGTGATTATGTTACTTGAGGAGTGCATATGGATGCATCTCTCATTCACATTCTCTCTTTCTGGCCAGTATCTATCTTCATGAGTTGGCCAGTTCCTTCAGTGCATCCGGCTTCTCCTTTGGGTTTTATTCATTTTCCGAACAGTCTGCCGAGTGTGCTGCCCAAGCAGGATGTTTTAGTACCCTTATTCGGTGTATGAAGAGCCTTACATTCTGCTGGAGCGTCTAAATTTGGAAGATTGTTGAAGGCGTTCAACTTGACTTGTTGATCGTTTATTCGCATTGTGAGCTCGCCATTTTCCACATCAATGATGGTGCATCTAGTAGCAAGGAAAGGTCGACCCAATATGATCGGTGCATTGTCGTCGGCCTCACAGTCAAGGACAAGAAAGTCGACAGGAAATATAAACTTGTCAACCTTCATCAGAATGTCCTCAATTTTGCCTTCAGGGTGCACATAAGACTGATCCGCGAGTTGGAGCAGTACTGTTGTTGGTTTTGCCCGTCCTATTCCAAGTTTCTGAAAAACTGATTTGGGCATTAAGTTGATGCTTGCTCCCAAGTCACATAGGGCATTTCCTTTATAACCATCCACAATCGCACAAGGAATTGTGAAGCATCCAGGATCTTTTAGTTTGGGTGGCATGCGATTATGCAGCATGGCCATGCAACCTTCAGTGGCTGCCAATGTTTCAAATTCTCCTAGCCTTCGTTGTTTGGATACTATGTCCTTTAAAAACTTGGCATAGTTGAGCATTTGTTCAATAGCCTCAACTAGTGGCAAGTTGATATGGACCTGCTTCAATATGTCTAGGAACTTTTGAAATTGGTGGTCCTGTTTCTGCTTCTTTAGCCTTTATGGAAAAGGAGGTGGTGGTCTGATATCCTCCAGGTTTCCTTGGATGTTTAGTTTAATACCTGGGGTGAGCTTATCTGCAGCTGCCTCGGTAGGTGGTTCTGATACTGCTGGTTCTATTGCCGTGGTAGAGCTTTCGTCAGGGTCCTGCTCAACCTCTAAGTCCTCATGATGTTGCTTTTCTCGTTGGACTCTTTCGGTTGAGGTTTCTTCTTTATTTTTCAATTGTAGGCCACTTTTAGTTGTGATTACTTTGTATTGCTCGTGGCCTAACACCTTAGCAACTTTAGTATTGCTAGGTAAACCTCTTGGTGGTCAAGTATTTTTGGCGTTGGGCGAATTGACCAACCTGGGTTTTTAGAGATTTTATTGCGGTCTCCTAGTTCTGCAGTCTCATCTCAGTTCGATTCATGAAGTTATCAATACGCTTCATGAAGCGGCTATTGTCCATCATGCAAGCATTAGTCTTCGATATAAAAGCTGTGAGAGAATCTGCCAGTGCGTTTAGAGACTGTTGCTGTTGTGCCTGCTGCTATGGCATGGACTGCTGAGTGTTTTGCTGCTGCAGGTTCTGGATCTGATGCTGGAATCTAGGGGCTTCATTGATTGGATTCAAGGCATTATTAGGGTTACTCCAAGAAAAATTCGGATGCCTTTTCCAAGATGGGTTATAATTGTTGGACATCATTTGGTTATTTCTGTTATAGTTCCAACATATAGGCTGATCTCCTCATCTGGTATGTAGTCCGATGAGTTAACTGCCTTAACCTCATATATGCTTCTTTGGGTTTGCATATTCTGAACCATCTTGGTCAGAGAAGCCAATTGTGCTGCCACCGAGCTTGATGTATCTAATTCATGGCCTCCTCGCCTTGATGTGCGAAATTGGAAATCGTTCCTTGCGAGTTTGTTCAGAATTTCAATGGCCTCCGCAGGTGCTCTATCTAAAAGTGTCCCATTTGCGGAAGCGTCTAGCATCATCCTTGTAGAGGCATTAGTAGTATTATAGAACATGGATACTTGCGTCCACAAAGGAAAACGATGTAGTGGGCATTTGTTTAATAGTTCTCTGTAACGTTCCCATGCCTCATACATCGGTTCATCTTCGTCTTGTTGGAATGATATGATTTCATTACGAATGCGGTCATATAGATTTATCGGATCGAACCTTGTAATGAATTCTTGGCAAAGTTCTTCCCAAGATCCTATGAATCCTACTAGGATACCATTCAGCTAGGTCTTCGCCCTATCCCTCAGTGAATAGGGGAACAACTTTAATCGCAAAATATCTTCATGTACTCCTTGAATCTTGAAAGAATTACATACTTCTTTGAAGGATTTGAGATGCTGCCTTGCATCTTCAGTAGCAGACCCACTAAACTGTCCAATTGTGTTCAACATGTTGAACATCACTGGATTGAGCTTAAAGTGAGTTGCTTCGATCTCTGTAGTGACTATGCCAGGGTTGAGTCCGTTTAAATCTTCCACCAGATAGTCTCTAACAGTGGGCTGCCTCGACAATGGTTGCGGCAGTGGTTGCTTCGGCATTGCTGGCGGCAGTACATTATGATCAACAGGTGAGATTTGTCCTCTTGGTGGATTGTCCAT
This sequence comes from Abelmoschus esculentus, assembly GCA_035048815.1. Taxonomy (NCBI): domain Eukaryota; kingdom Viridiplantae; phylum Streptophyta; class Magnoliopsida; order Malvales; family Malvaceae; genus Abelmoschus; species Abelmoschus esculentus. The sequence continues at coordinate 19,024,396 of JAUCBN010000003.1, forward strand.
AGCTTGGAATAGATTGCATCTCAGGTTATGTCTTGTTCGTTCAATCTCAGGATCCAACTCGTACAATGGTCCACTCGAGTTTGCCCTGGTCATAAACCAAATAAATAAAAGTTAATAAAAACAAAAATAAAATAATTAAAGTTAACTAAATAAATAATTGAAGTTAGAGTTAAATAAAGACAAGTTAAAGAGCAAGAAAATTAAAGAAAACAAGATTTAGTTGCCTATCCCCGGCAACGGCGCCAAAAACTTGATGTGCGTGGTATAAGCGCAATTTGAGTGTAAGTGTACACGTCGTTAAGTAATAAATTGATAAGTATATCGTGTATTATCTTCATAGGGATTGATATACTTAATATGTCTTCCTTTGTTTCTTTGCTCCTAAAAATAAAATAAAACACAAATAAGTTGATTTGTTTTATCTAACTAAATAATTAAATAACAAAACATAAAATAAAAAAGGTTGAAGACGATATAGAAAAAATGGGTAGGATCCAGTTGCGTCAATTAGTGGATTCAATTGATATTCTTCTTGTCCAATGCAATCACTCAACACTGCTTCGACAGTACTGCAGATACCGCCTCGGCATATTAGCGCTCCTCTGCCGCGACAATCTCTTGCTCTTGGGCAGAGGTATCAAAGTTCAGCAAAGTGTCCGTCAGTGACTCAGCTCATCTCTGAGTCAGAGCGCTGTTGATGCCTAGTATTTGACGATACCTCTCGGCGTAAATCAAGGATAACCCACCAACCAATCCAATACTTTTTTTAGCTGTTGAAACTCTTAACGTATCTCTTATTGCCTTCACAAGAGTATAGGCCGAGTTAGTGTCTACAACACCATACTTATCCCTTTCGTGAATCTACACCTCTCGATGCTAGATAAATAGATTACTTGCATACTTCCCTCTCGCACTTGGATACAAGAACAATGAATGACAATAGGATAAGTAAACTTTGATTTTATTATTGCATAAGAACAAAAATAGAAGAATCAATCTCTTCTCGCTAATATCGACAACCTTCACCTATCCCTAAGAAGTTTACAACATATTATCGTTAAGTACAATTCTTAGGGATAAGGGTCGGCTTAAAGGGTTTCTCTCTAAGTCGTTTCTTTCTAAGTTGGCTCTCTCTAAATCGTCTTTCTTAACATTGTGGCCGGCTAGGGTATTTATAGTCTTAACCTAGGGTAAACCTTTCCTAAATAGACTTCAACTTGGAGTAGGGAACAAGTCTTCTTCAAGGTATCTGATATTTCCAAGTTTGCCGCCTTCTAAAAGGGTTTTCCCGCTTGGTATTTGAATTGGGCTTTTAGCGCGCTAGCCTGGTCCAATTAGTGCGCTGCATCTTACAGAATATTCTTTATATTTTTATCTTTCGTTGCACCTCCATTGTTGGTGCTGCCACACTGGATTCTTCCACGGCCTTGCTTCTGCCTCGGTCGCAAAACTACTTCACTGCCGCTTCTGCTCTGGATATTTCTGCATGTATGGAAATTGTAAAAATATTTTCATTCTCTATAAATATTAACTTTGTAAGTGATGATAATGGAATATCCAATATTTGAGCAAAGAGTCTATATTTCGGTTCAAGTTGGTGTATAATAGATGCATAAAGTACCATGGGAAGGGTAGTAAATAACTGCCTTTTAGGCACTCATCAACAACTAAATTTCGTTTTCTTTATTTTCTTGCTCTTTAACCATTCTTTATTTAACTTTAATTCTAATTATTCATTATTTTTTTTTATTAACTTTGACTTATCTAGTATATGACTAGTGCAAACCAGAGTGGTCCATTGTACGAATTGGATCCCAAAATCGAACGCACAGGACACCATTTAAGGCGCAACCTGTTTCACGTCATGGATTATCCACCAAGAGGACAAATTCCACCTATCGATCAGAATGTACTACCACCAGCAATGCCGCAGCAGCCACTGCCGCGACCATTGCCGAGGCAGCTCACTGTTAGAGACTTTCTGGTGGAAGACCTGAACGGACTAAACCCTGGCGTAGTCACCCCAGAAATTGAAGCAACTCACTTTGAGCTCAAACTAGTGATGTTCAACATGTTGAGCACAATTGGACAGTTTAGTGGGTCTGCTACTGAAGATGCAAGGCAACATCTTAAATCTTTCATGGAAGTTTACAATTCTTTCAAGATCCAAGGAGTCCATGAAGATATTTTACGATTAAAGTTGTTCCCCTATTCACTAAGGGATAGGGAGAAAACTTGGTTAAATGGCATCCCAACAGGATCCATAGGATCTTGGAAGGAACTCTGCCAAGAATTCATTACGAGGTTTAATCCAACAAATCTCTATGATCACATCCGTAATGAAATCACATCATTTCGGCAGGAGGATGATAAACTGATGTATGAGGCGTGGGAACGCTACAGAGAATTGTTAAACAAATTCCCACCACATGGTTTTCCCTTGTGGACGCAAGTCTCCATGTTTTATAATGCTACCAATGCCTCCACAAGGATGATGCTAGATGCTTTCGCAAATGGGACACTTTTGGATAGAGCACCCACAAAGGCCATTGAGATTCTGAACAAACTCGCAAGGAACGACTTCCAGTTTCCCACATCAAGGTGAGGAGGAATGAGGCACCATGCCACGGCCCATGAATTAGATACACCCAGTTCGGTGGCAGCACAATTGGCTTCTCTGACCAAGATGGTTCAGAATATGCAAGCCCAGAGAAATATACATGAGGTTAAGACAGTCAACTCATCTGATTACATGCAAGATGAGGAAACCAGCCTGTGTGTTGAAAATTATAACAGGAACAATCAAATGATGTCCAACAATTACAACCCATCCTGGAAAAGGCATCCAAACTTTTCATGGAGTAACCCCAACAATGCCTTAAATCCAATCAACCAAGCCCCTGGATTCTAGCACTAAAGTCAGAACCTGCCACAGCAGCACACTCAGCAGTCCATGCCACAGCAGCAGGTACATCAGCAGCAATCTCTGAATGCATTGGCAGATTCTCTCACGGCTTTCATGACAAAGACTGATTCATACATGTCCGAGAATAGCCGCTTCATGAAGCGTACTGATGACTTCATGAACCGAACTAAGATGAGACTACAGAACCAGGAGGCTGCAATCAAGTCCTTAGAAACCCAAGTTGGTCAATTTGCCCAACGACAAAACACTCGACCACTAGGGGGTTTACCTAGCAATACTGAGGTTGCTAAGGTGTTAGGCCATGAGCAATGCAAGGTAATTACGACAAGAAGCGACCTACAATTAAAGGATAAAGAAGGGACCTCAACCGATAGAGTCCAACCAGAAAAGCAACATCATGAGGACTCAGAAGCTGAGCAGGAGCCTGTCGAAAGCACTATCACGGTAGCAGAACCAGAAACACCTATCGAGGCAGCTGCAGATAAGTTCACCCCAGGTATTAAACTTAATATCCAAGGAAACCTAGAGGACATAAGACCATCACCTCCTTTCCCGAAGAGGTTAAAAAAGCACAAACAGGATCACCAATTTCGGAAATTCCTAGACATCTTAAAGCAAGTCCATATCAACTTGCCATTAGTTGAGGCTATTGAACAAATACCCAACTATACTAAGTTCTTAAAGGACATAGTATCCAAACGATGAAGGTTGGGAGAATTTGAAACGGTGGCAGCCACTGAAGGTTGCATGGCCATGCTGCATAATCGCATGCTGCCTAAGCTAAAAGATCCTGGATGCTTTACAATCCCCTGTGCGATTGGGGATGGTTACGAAGGAAAGGCCCTATGCGACTTGGGAGCAAGCATCAATCTAATGCCCAAATCAGTTTTTCAAAAACTTGGAATAGGGTGGGCAAAACCATCAACAATACTGCTCCAACTTGCGGATCGGTCCTATGTGCACCCCGAAGGCAAAATTGAGGACATTCTGGTTAAGGTCGAAAAGTTTATATTTCCTGCCGACTTTCTCGTCCTTGATTGTGAAGCCGACGACAATGCATCGATCATATTGGGTCGACCTTTCTTTTCTACTGGACGAACCATCATCGATATGGAAAATGGCGAGCTCACGATGCGGATAAACGATCAACAAGTCAAGTTGAACGCCTTCCACAATCTAATAAATTCAGACGCTCCAGTAGAATGTAAGGCTCTCCATACACCAAACCAGGGTACTAAAACATCTTGCCTGGGCAGCACGCTCGACAGACTGTTCGGTAAGCGAATAAAGCCCAAAGGAGAAGTCAAATGCACTGAAGGGACTGGCCAACACACGAAGGAAGATACGAGCTAGAAAGAGATAATCAAATTGGGAGATGCATTCACATGCACTCCACAAGTAACGTAATCTCTTCCCTTCTATTTTAGTTATTATATTAGGACTAGTTTATATATTGTTATATGTTATTTTCAATATTTTATATTTTATATTCAGTATCTTATGTTTTATATGTTGTTATGTTTTGTTTTTTTAAGTTTTGTTTTTTTAGAATAAATAAAGCAGCGAATGTAGAAAAATTATTTCACAACAGGAAGTTTGCTGCCGTGGCAGTACACTGTGTCAGAGCCGTAGAATTCCTAACGGGCAGAAACAGTGTAACGGCTCTATGCCGAGAAATCCGCCGCGACAGTAACTGTTCAGCAAGGCAGTAAATGCCTAACGGCTAAATTCTAACAGTCATATTTTTACAGCCTATATAAGCAGCTTCATTGTTGTGCACTATTTACTCTTGCATTCTTGCTACTTTTGCTTCCTTTAACAATCTTGCTCTCACTATCTTTCCAATTTCTTGAAATTTTCAGAACCCTCTCTACTACTCTGGAATTTTTTTTCTCAAACCATTCTCCACGAACAATCAATGGCTTCTTACACAAGATTCGCCCCGGCCACTGTTGCTGACTGATTCAACCGCTCGTTCATTGCTCGGTAGTTATGGGAAGAGCAAAGATTTCACCAAACCAATGAGGCATATTTCGCTATTGAATCATACTTGTTCAACAAGATCCAATATCAAGATTGAGAGGCATTCTACCTACAGCCTCCACCGGCGAACGCCACCATTGTGAGAGAGTTTTACGCACATGGCCCGAGCAAGGACAACCTCTTTATCCACTACCGAGGTAAGCCTGTTTGACTTGATGCCGAGGTTATCAATGAATTTTATGGTCTCACCCCCACACGTGATGTTCATGCCGAATTCGTAGACGACATCACCACTCAAGACTATGAAGTGATTAAAGATGAGCTTTGTTATAGCAACACCTCATGGGAAACCGGTGCCTATAAAGGTTCAGTAACAAGGCAGAGTCTTAAACTTGAGGCCAAGATGTGGTGTACTTTTGTCAAGAGATGACTTATCCCAACCTCCTATAACAGCACAGTGGACTGCAAAAGACTGGTGCTGATCCAGTCTATCATCAAAAAGAGAAGCATAAACATTGGAGATATCATCCTTCACGAGATTCATGAATGTGGTAAGAAGGAACGTGGACCGATATATTTACTATGTCTAATCTCTGCCTTGTGTATTAATGCAGGAGTCCAGATCGAAGACACAGATGAATATATGCCAACTCGACAGGAATGGATAAGAGATTTCTGCCACCAAGTTATGCAGATCACACATACAGAACCTATCCAGGCAACACCGCAGCAGTTCAACGAAGACTTTACTACCGAAGGGTAATACTCAGCAGAAGCACTAGCCTCCGCCGAGCCAACTGTCGCAGTAGACCCGTACCAAGAAATTCTGCAAAGGATAGCAGCCATGGACCTTCGCCAACAACGCTACATGGAATACCAACGCGACTTCAACATATCTCTCGCCAACATGATGATGACATGCTTCCCAAATAAAGGGGCACAATTCCTAGAATTCCCAGCTAACATATTCGTCACTATCGCCCCTTATACCGAGACAACACCTGCCCCAAGGCTGCAACCATTTTTCAACCACGGCCGCCTCAACAGTTTCATGCTGCCGGATCTTCCAGGCCGACCAGGTCCGCTAGAGTATCATCTACTAGCCAAAGGCCTTCCAAGAGGCGATATGTTTTTAACTCTCCCCAAAGGGAACCAATCCCTATGCCCAGTCTCAGTAGAGACACGTTGTCTTATGAGATTGACGAATACCATAGTTCATCACATGAATCAGCAATACCCACTGCCACGGCAGGGGGCGGGACAGAAATCATGCAAACAGAAAATATAGACGAAGTGGAAGAAGGGGATGAAGTTACTGCACCAATGCACCGCACACCGCCCAGTCGAGTTCAGCCGCATCGGCAAGCCAAACAACAACAATCACCAACACAAGGATCTAGACGAAAGGCGTCAGCGGCAAGGCCTAGGAGAATGCTCCGTACAAGCAGCTCCTCAGAGTCGTTATAAATGATTTCATTTAATTCTTTCGTCAATTTCCTTATTGCAATTATTGTTTGCCTTATATTTTGAGCATTGAGGACAATGCTCGGTTTGAGTTTGAGGGTATTGTAGTTGCAGATGCAACAAACTTGACTGCCGAGGCAACCCACTGCCGCAGCATTACCATGAAAATGGAGTAATTTTTTTTTGAATTTTTTTGCTATATTCTCTTTTCTTGAATTACTGTTTTTTGATCTTGCACTGCTCTACATCAGCTTTGCTTTAGTTTACTCCTTTAAGGCTATAGAAATATTTTTCCTTACCATGGCCAAGTTTTGTTTTGAAGGGATAACCATAGGATACTCATGGAATAAAACTTACAAGCTTGCTTTAGGGTTAGAAAGAAAATAAACACTTTTTGGACTTGATTGATTTAGGAGTTCTTTTAATAAACTTAGGTGATAAAGACTTAGAACATTTTGGAAAAAAACTAGAGGTGCCTATCACTGGCTCTACTTTTGCTCTCCTTCATGCTAGAGGTGCCCAAAATTGGCTCTAGTATGCTAAATGGGCGGTTAAAAAGAAAATAATAAGAAAAAAAGAAGAAAATATAAAACGCATATCTTGAGGTGCCTGAAATTAGCTCAAGACTTGTTGTTTTAAGGAGACAACTTTAGTCAAAATTCTATTTGTATTGAACTTAGAGTTTATCTAAGAAAGCCTTGAATCAACCTTGTCCATAAAACGCACACACTTACCTAGCCTTATAGCTTGTTTCTTAGTAAAAGTCCTTGGGGTAAACTAGTGGCTAAAACAGAGAGATAAACATGACCATGGTGGGGAGAATAAATGGAAAAGTAAGACCAAAGGGGAGTAAGGTTCGGCAATTTGATGTCTTGTATTGCTTGAGGACAAGCAATAATTCGAGTTTGGGGGTATTTAATGAGTGCCGAAAAGGCAGTTATTTACTACCCTTCTCATGGTACTTTATGCATCTATTATACACCAACTTGAGCTGAAATATGGACTATTTGCACAATATTGGATATTCCGTAATCACTACTTACAAAGACGAAATTTATAAAGAATGCAGATATTATTACATATTCTGTACATGTAGGAATATCCAGGGCCGAAGCAACAGTGAAGCAGTATTGAGGCTGAGGCAGAGATAAAGGCCGCGACAGCATCCAGAGTGGCAACATCAACATTGTAGGCGAATGAAAGACAAAATATAGAGAACATTCTAGAAGATGCAGCGCACGAATTGGACCAGGCTAACGCATTAAAAGCCCAAGTCAAAGACCAAACGGGAAAGTTCTTCTAGAAGGCGGCAAACTTGGAAATATCAGATCTCTTGAAGAAGACTTGTTCCTTACTCCAAGTTAGAATCTATTTAGGAAAGGTTTGCCCTAGGTTAAGACTATATATAACCTAGCCGACCACATTGTTAAGGGAGCCGATTTTAGAGAAACCTTCCCCTAAGAATTGTACCTATCGATATTATGTTCTAAAATTCTTAGGGATAGGTAAAGGTTATAAATATTAGTGAGAGGAGATTGATTCTTGTTTCTTGTTCTAATGCAATAATAATATCAAAGTTTGCTTATCCTATTGCCATTCCTTGTTCTTACATTCAAGCTCGAGAGAGAAGTTTGTAAGTAATATATTTATCTAGCATCGAGAGGTGTAGATTCACGAAAGGGATAAGTACGGTGTTTTAGACACTAACTCGGCCTAGAGATAGGTTAAGAGTTTCAGCAGCTAAAAAAGTGTTAGATTGGTTGGTGATTATCATTGATTTACGCTGAGAGGTATCGTCAAGGACCAGTCATCAACAGCGCTCTGACTTAGAGATAAGAGGAGTCAACTACGGACACTTTACTGAACTTTGATGCATCTGCCCAAGAGCAAGAGATTGCCGCGGTAGAGAACACTCACGCTGCCGAGGCTGTATCTGCAGTACTACCGAGGCAATATTGTGTAATTGCATTGGACAAGAAGAAGATCAATCGAATCCCCTAATTGACGTAGCTGGATCCTACCTACTTTCTCTATATCGTTCTCAATCCTTTATTTTATGTTTTGTTATTTAATTATTTAGTTAGTTAAACAAATCCACTTATCTGTGTTTTTACTTTATCTTTCAGGAGCAAGGGAACAAAGGGAGGCATATTAAGTATACCAATCCCCGTGGAGACGATACACAATATACTTATTACTTTATTACTTGTGACGTGTACACTGCACACTTGCGCTATTATTACACGCAACACATATCATGCATATTTTACATCATCTGCATTATACTGTTCTATAACCTTGTTTATCTGCACGCTAGAGACACACTAGGCTTCCTAGTTTACACCCTCTCAGCTTCTTGTTTCAGATCTCAGCCCTAGACTTCGTACGGTACTTGGAGATCTCTGATTTCAGCCTATTACGTGTGTTTCATAGTTTTTAGAACAATCTTAATTATTCCGGATATTTTGTTATTTGTAATAAACTTTGGATTTGAGATTTTATTTCGGGCTTTCTGGACTGTAATGTTTATTTAACGTTTGGATTGAACTTTATTTAATGGTTTGAGAAGTTTTCAGTATCTTTAATTATTAATTATTTTAATAATTTATCTGTATCATATTTTTTAATTTATAAAATCCTAACTTGCAAATCAAGTTTTAGTAATGTAAAACTCTAACTTTTATTCTAAGAAATTAGCTATATTTTAGGGGTTACACGTTACACAGATCTGAAATCGGGAGTATAAGAATTAGAATTTGTCTGTAGTACTTGGGTCATATGGTATGAAATAAGGTAGGGAGAGCTCTTTTTCTTGCTGATTGTATTACACTATCACATCTTAGTGGAGATTAAGAGAAATTAAGGCTGAAGTGAATTGGGAATCATGTTGAAGGAGAATTAGGGTTGAAGAGGATTGAGGATCAAGCTGACGAGAGCTAGGGATCAGGTAAATTGGGAATCAAGTAAGAAAAATAAAAGAATTAATGGAACAAACACATTTTAGTTTGAAGAAGAGCGACGCCGTTTAGAAGACCGAGCAATGGGTCAAATGGTCTTTGCATTGGCTATTGTCCTTATTTTAACTTTTACTTATTTTCTTATTTTTGTTTCTTGTCCATTTGTCATTACTTGGGTGATAATGAGCTATACCAGCTCGCGAGCTTGTCAAGCTCGGCTCAGTCAAAGCTCGGCTCGAGTGAGCTCAACTCGAGAATAGGTTCGACTTGAAACCTCAACGAGTAGAGTTGAGCCTGTCCAAGCTCGGCTCAGAAAGCTTGTGATCAGGCTCATAATAATTATATTATATTTATACTACATATATTAAAAGTAATGTCTTTAGAAAAAGAAAAGCAATAAAATAAAATAGGAGAAATCTACTAAAAATAAATTAACTAAAAATAAATTGAGTATTTTTTTCCTTTCTCAATATTGAATTATATTTCATTGTTGGTTATGAAAAGAGATTTTAATGAGATCCCATCTTTTATAGAAAATATAATAAAATTATCTATTTTAAGTCGATTCGAGTCGAGCCTTACGATCCCGAGCCGTGCCAGATGTGCTACGAGCCTGAGCTAAGCTCTATAATATTTTTTATAGTCGAGCCCGAACTTAAAATTTTGAATTTACAAAGCCTCGAGTCCGAACCAAGCTCAATAGCATTATTTCCGAGCCGAGCTAAGCTTGACCAGGCTTAAGCTCGGCTCATTTTCACCCATAGTCATTACCAACAACAAGAATGTAGGACTAGATATATGAAGAACAATGTAACCATGTTATCTTATATTTGAAATGAAATTATATATTTTTTTATTCTTACTCTTTTATTCTTAATATCTTTTCTTCTATTTTCCACAACTCTTTCTTTCTCATTTATCTAGCTGTTACATTTGACATCAAAGTTTGATTTTAAATCCACAGATACACTGAAAAAACCAAGAAAGACACAACAAATAGCGGACAACGTGGACCTAATCGACATCAAAGATAATTGGATGAGATGAAGGTTGACAAGTAACTTGGACAATCGTTTGGGACAAATGAAAAACAAAATGTTAAACACTCAAGCTGACATGTGAAAAATCATCAACCAATTGATCATGTAAGTAAAAATCTTAGAATTAAGTTCACCGAAAAATCAATCTAATTGTCTGTTAACACACGATATAAAACATAAAAGTAACTATGGGTGAAAACAAAAATGAGGACACAATGGTCAGATAAGGGTTACACTTTCTTGTTACAAGAACCTTTAGCTATAAACACACACTCAATGAAACTGGATGAACTAGGTCTTTTAGCTATAAAACCATACAACACTACTATGTTTCTTGAGAAAAAAAAATAAAGACACAATGGTCAAATAAAGGTGACACTTTCCTGTTACAAGAACCATGTTACGAGAACTTTTAGTTATAAAACTACGCCTAATGAAACCGAATGAACTAGGTCTTTTAGCTATAAAACCATACAACACTACTATATTTTCTGAGAAAACAAAAATAAAGACACAATAGTCAGATAAAAGTGACACTTCCTTGTTACAAGAACCTTGTTAAATAAAAAAGGTTAACTATGGGTCAACTAAAATTAGTTTAACCTTAAATCTAAACTGTATCTTCACATGTTTAAAGGGGTAACCCTAGAAGCTAAATAAGAAAAAGTGAGAAATATTTTGATACATTCTCTATTCCATAAGAACATAAATTGGAGTATCATGTATTTAGAAGATAAGATAGAGACTTGATTTGATGGTTACATAATTTAAAAAAGTAAGTTTATTTAACAAGAATTCATGACTGGTCCGTGTCACATGTTCTCTAATAAAATATAGTAACATCATTGAACAATTCAACAAATTGATATAGAAAGACTTTGTGATGAATACTAATTTTTTTGAAGAACTCAAAACTTTCGGGAAAAAGTTATTTTGTCTTAAATTTTGTGAGTGATTTGAAGGAAGAGCTAAGACACAAGGTAAAGGTAAACAAGCATCCTTCATTTTTTTAGAGTTGAAAAAAAGGAATAAATACTTTACCAAATCATTTGGAAATTAACAACAAGACATCACTCAAAAATTATAGAATTCTAATCCAATTCAGAAAATTAATACCTTACCTTTGAACAACAAACAAACTCTAGTTGAATACAGAAAAGCACATAACTTTTACTTCAAATGTGTAGAAAAATATGTCATACCCTCAAGGTAAAATAAAATAACTAAACTTAATGGAAAAGGAGGAGACAAAGATTAAAGCATTGATTAAGGAAAGTGTGGAACAAAGAAACTTAAAAATATCTATGAATGCGCTTGCGAGACATGTTGGTTACAATATATTGAGACTCACTACACCAAAATAGATCTTTAGTGGTGTTTTTTTAGTTCTATAATGACTTTTTTTAGCGTCGCTAAAATATTTTGTAGCGTTAGAAAAATGCCACAAAAAACGATGCTAAAACCAACGTTGCAATAGTTTGTGACGTTTTTGGGTAAAAATACCGCAAAAGGTCAAGATCTTTAGCGGCGTTTGTGTTTTCATACACCGAAAAAACTATTCTTTAGTGGCGTTTGAAAATACAAACGCCGCTAAGAACAATTCTTTGCAGCATTTTTTGTTCACAAACACCACTAAAGAATAGTTTTTTGCGACGTTTTTTGCTCACAAACGTCACAATAGAATAGTTCTGTGGTGGCGTTTGTGTTTTCAAACGCTGCAAAATATTATCCTTTAGTGGCGTTTATGAATAAAAAACGCCGCTAATAGCATCATTCTTTAAAAAAATAAAAAAAAATTATAAATAATCGATTCATTTTGACATGCTTTTCAGAAACCAAAAACATGAAATATCTCAACAATTATACAAACATCATTAATGGCATATTCAAACAACAATAATTATACAAAAAATTGTGTTTTTGTAAGTCAAACCTACAAAATTTGCCGTCAGATGCAAAGCAAACTTATAGTTTCTGAATTCAACTACAAAAATACAATTAAAACAATACAACCATACCCAAAATTACATGTAAGTTAAGACCTTCGTTTCCGAGGAAAATGAATCCTAAAATTAGGATAAGAACGATCTTCATATGGCCAAGCATTTGGAACAATACAACCATAAACCTGCCGATGTAGATGAATTGGCTGAGATTGGTTCCCACTGCAATTGTGCATAACAGGATTGTGAAAAACTGCAAGCAAAAGTGCAGTACGATCATTTGTGATGCTTTACTAAAAGGAAATTGATGTTTATAAATATCTTGTTCTCAGTATAAAAGTTCCAAAAATTACTGACTCAATATTCAACCATGAAGTTAAGTGACGGAAAACCAAGGTTTTTAACCTTTTTTACAGATCATATGTAAAATATTAGTCTTGCAATCAAGAGCGCAAACCATATTTTTATCATCTTTCATCTCAAATTTTTGCAAAAATCAAAGTCACTGGACATAAAGCTATAGGAGAATTACCTCGGCTAAAAGGATCGCTATGGACATGATGCCAAGTATAATAGCCACGACCCTCTTTAGTTGTTTCTTTAGGATGCATAGCCAATAAATTCTGCAAAAGAAACACTATTTCATTCAAGAATTGCAGTTTAAGAACTTGTATAAAACATGTTTTCCTTATGGATACAACAGTTGTTATATCAATCCCTTAAAAGGTCTTTTCCACTTTCAAGAACCATAAAAAATCTTTGTTTCAGAACATAGTTGAAAACAATATAGACAAACCAAGCGTAAAACAAACACTCTTCCTTTAGAAGTAACTAATCAATAGAAAAATTTAGACATAAGCATTAGTTACCTATTTTTTCTAAGAGTGTTTCCATTTTCCTGAGAAATTATTACATGAATCCGTTCTATCACTTAAGATATGGTCCCCAACCAATTAAATTAAGATACAATATATTTTTTCCATATCATATTTACACATAAATATTGTCCAAATCATCCAATTTAATGTCTTTGATTTAAAAAAGAAAAAAAAATATTACCAAAGATTTCTTGTGTCATCTTTCTCTTTGTTCTTTAAAATTTTCCTAATTAATTTTTTATATATATTTAGGGTTTAGGGTTAGGGATTAAGGTTTTAGGAATTATGTGGTTATTGTTTAGTGTTTAAGGTTAGGGTTAAGGTTAGGGTTTAAGATTTAAGATTAAGGTTAGGGATTAGAAAAAAATAATTAAAAAATTGAACAATAAAAAGGAAGACAACATAAAAAATCTTTAGTAATATTTTTTCCTTTTTTAAATCTTTAGTATTATGTGTCTTAATTTAATTGGTTGAGAACATATCTTAAGTGGTGGAACGAATCTGTGTAATAATTTCTCCATTTTCCGTGAGCGAGCAAGTCTAAAACTTGAAACATGTTTCAAAAATATTTAAAACAATTTTAAGATGTACAACTTAGAAAAAAAAAAATATTCTCTGTGGATAATAAACTTTTAAGTCTAAAATCAGAACATACCTTTTGCATCAATAATACTCTTCTCAAGCTAGTCGAAGATGGCACTTGAGTGATGCCATCGATTTCTCATCTGAATAGTCCATATCATTTTCTCCCAGCTTACCACCTTGTGGCTTAAAGGATGGGCCTTCCCTAAACTGGAGAGCAACATAAAAAGTCATGCAACACTACATAAAAGAGAACCTTGTGCATAGAAATGTTTACGAACAAACACGAGAAATACCATTTGAGCTAACATATTATCAATAACATCCATGTATGGTCTCAAAGGATCAGGCTTGGACATCTAGTTGGATGTAGCTTGGGCAACCTGATGAAGCAAATATCCAGTTAGACAAAACCAACCATAACAATTAACATAGAATAATCACATAACATTTAGCCTCGGGGGAAAATCAGAGATATTGGAATCAATAATAAACAGATTAGTAAAAGCATGAGGAAAATCTAAAATTGAATAAATATATAATTAATGGGATAAAAAATCAGGGTCTTAAGAGGCACTCAGATAAATTTTGTTAAAATTTCCAGAACCTATTCAAAACAAGTTATGTATGATACTTTTTGGAGGTACAACGAACATTAAGTGATTGATCCAAAATAACCTATTCAAAACAAGGGTGCCAATAACAAGAATTGTTGGCTTAAGGTGATTTTTCATCTTCAGAAATCTCCTTAACATTGTTGAATTGAGATTGTGCCACAACATTGTTAGCATTGTGGAAATCTCCTTAACATTGTTGACCAGAAACGTGGTGGCCTATTCGAGTACTAATCACGCTTTTTAAGACTATATAATGAACCTAAAATATGAAAATTTTAGGATGAGAAGGAATAGAGAATTCATGATGTCTTCAGCGTTAAAAATTCATCAAGTGACTAACCAAATCTAAATGTAGCAATAACTAGTTTAATCTCTTAGATTATGATGTTCAAGATGGTAGTGCAAATAAACATATACGCGGAACAAGCAAACTAAATATATACATCTGAGGAAAAACTCAAAACTACCAATAGGTGTGGTGATCCACAAACAAGAAACCACAGAAACGACATTCTTGTTATTCCATAAACAATACAATCTAAAACTTTAGCACAAAACTACAATAAACTAAACTATTAAACTTTACACAAAACTTATTTAAGCATGGGTAAGTTAGAATGCATTCTGCGTATTGCTACATGAACTACAATAAACCAAACTATAAGACTTTAGCACCAATTCTAAGAAAAATTTCTTTTGGTTTGTAAGTAAATGAAGTAACGAAATAGGTTAAATTTATCTAAAATAGAGTGCATAACTTGAAATTGTTAACTGATTCCAGAAATTAACAGCAGTGGCGGGAACCTCTTTGGACAATTAATACATATAATCGATGATCGAAAGAAAACAAGAAGCTCCCAAGAGACCCTTACCGACATCGAACAAACAATCCAAAGGTAGGGTTTGTTTGTCGCAATGAAAGGAGCTTGGATTCAGAGACCGCCTCTTGAATGGACAACGAAAGTGGCCGAAAAATACAAACAAATAGAAGGGAGTGGAGTGGCCTCTCAATCTTTATAGAGAATGATAACGACCGCGTGGCTAGCATCACTGTGTTCAGAGTGGATTGGCGTCTCGACCGATGACATCGGTGTGTGCCACGAGGCGACGTTGGTGCATGAACCAGAACGACTAAGAAAGGGGTTGAGGAGAACCTTCGAGAATGAAAGAAAAGAGATAATTTGAATACTTTTGGGAAACAACTTGTGGGGAGGTGAAAGATCAAAATGTTTATTAAATTCAAATTAAAACACCTCTTAGGTTATTATTTAAGTTGAAGTAATGCTAAACCATCAAAAAAATGAGCATATAGCTTGGTGGTTAACCTTATTATTGTAGGAGAAAAATGTGCAAGGTCTTGGGATCAAGAACCCAAAGACTCTCCTTTAATTGAACATTTCTAACATATATTTTTAGGTGTTTTTGGCGTTATTTTCTAAAACGCCACTAAAAATTATATTTTTTTGCAGCGTTTTAAAAAAAAGGCCACTAAAAATTATATCTTTTGCGGTGTGTAACCCCCTTAGCCCGGCCTGGTCGAAACCGGCACTAAACGGGTTACACGGGGAATATCAAACTAAACCCGCGAAGGTTCGATTCGATAAACAACCCTAAAATCGTATGTGTGATTGACTCAAGAAAGACAGAGACAAACGCAGTTCACTCATTATTTGTAAATCAATTAAACGCATACATGATTAGGGACCAAAAAAAGTGTAAGAAACTAATATGCATCACCATATCCTCAATCAATCCATCGGATAACAATTAAGCAAGCTAATCACATTCACCATACATTTAAGATCAAACGAGGTAATCTTAATTAATCGATTTCACGTTCTAGCATTTATGGACTTAATTGCAAAGTATTTAATATTGGGTATTTTATCCATCTTAAATCATGCGATGTATATTCGGGTTAAAACATGAATCATGGTGTTACAGTATCTCCTAAATTACTCATAAATCCACTATATTCGCTTACTATATTAAATCCTACGTTTCATGCATTCAAAGCTCTCGAATTGCCCTTTTTAAGCCGGGTGTTTCGAAACAGCCCTGGAGTGTTTCGGAACACATCACCTGTTTCGAAACAGGACATAGGGTGTATCAGAACAGACAATTCCAGTAGCGTTTGGTACCGAACCCTGGTTCGATACAGCCATATCCAGTAGCATAAGGGTATCGATACTGCCACAGGGTGTTTCGATACCCCCTGTGTTCGGGATTGGGGTGTGACATTTCAAGCTCATTAAACCACCCAAGCAAAAACATTTATAACCCGAAGCTATATGCAACATTCCTAGGCATATTCATCGACACAAACACACCTTAAAATATCAGAAAAGATCACAAGAAGACCTATAGGCATGCTTCCTAAAGATTGAAAAGCAACATAACATTCAAGTTTGAACATGCTTCAACCACTCAAACAAATCTCGAGTTCAGCAATTAACAACCAAACAATAATGGTCTTATTACATCATGAACCAAAGCCTAAATGCTCACTCCTCTCATAGATTGTGTTACACATTGCCTTACCCAATTTATTTGCCAAAAACATACCAAATTCAAAGTGATCTTCCCCTTGGTTTCCTTGTCTCGAACGAAGCTCCAAATGCCTTTATTTTTCTGTAAAGATGAAAAGAGAGCTTAAGCAAACTTGCTTAGTGAGGTAGTTCCACAAAAGATCATCAATGCATCTATTTAAAACCATGATGAAACCATAATTTGCAATACTTTGTTAAATCATGCATTCTAATATTTCATGCCCAAGCTCATTAAATCATATGCACCCTTGAGATCACATAACCTTGTCAAAACAATTTATAAATGATGCTTAAACCTTTTCTCAATTTCATGTATGTATATTGGCTTTCTAGTGAACACTTAATGTGAACCTTGAGTTCACCGAATACACGGATCCATGAGACATTTGTCTCGTCATGACACGAAGTCACCATTGACATGACACTAAGTCACCATTAGCACTACCACGCACGATCGGACACATAGTCACCCTTGTTACGTGTAGGCGGCTCTACCACGCACGGTTGGACACAAAGTCACCCTTGTTACGTGTAGGCAATATTCTGTATTTTCAGTTTTGATTATAGTGCACTTAAGACAATCCTAATGACATGTCATTCGTATTCGAATCTAAAGTTAGTGTCACTAAGCCAATATCATAATCAAATGTGCATGATAACTTGCTGTTCATAATGCATGCATAAATTGTTCAACAAATGAACCAAAAGCCATGCCCAAAGGCACCATTATATATATAAGGCAAATAACCATATTGTATTCCAAATCATATAACTTGCTGCTCATAATGCATGCATAATATGTTCAACAAATGAACCAAAAGTCATGCCCAAAGGCACCATCATGTATAAGGCAAATAACCATATTGTATTCCAAAACATTTCTCATAATTTTTCATAATCATGGATTTTAAATAAGCTATGCTTTCAGCAAGTAATTCTCATGTATGCATCATTTCAAATCATGCTCATGCATTTGCATAAATCTCATCGCATTACCAACATAATGCCTTTATAAAATGTAGCCGAAACTCATATCGGTTTAACAAAACAAATACTTTACTTACTCTTGAACTATGAAGGTTTTCACACTCTTTCAAAGTCCCCAAAAACAGAACGTACCAAACGCGATTCGCTTTAAATCCGAAATCACTCACCAACAAGCGAAACGAGCTTTTCGCCGCTATCCGATGATCACACCAACGCACCAGCAATCAAGCTTCTTCTTGTACCTCTTCTACAACATTAAAAACAGAGCATTCTCACATCATAACTTGCTAAAACAAACAGCCATATCCGATCACCATTAAACTACCGAAAACTTAGCCGAAAAGACCGAAAACTAAGCCGAAACGCATCCGAACAACACCAGCCCAAAACCTAACGAATCTAACATCTAATCCACCTCAATTATGATCCAAAAACACATCTAAACCATCCTTATACCTCCATCAACATTTAAGCATCTAAAACAGCCCATAAAACAACCGAAAAGCACCTTAAAACTACACCGATTGCATTATTCCGGGATTAAATTAATGTGCTATCAAAAGAAGACTCAATTAATCATTAAATCAACATAAAAACATGATTGAATTCATCTAATTTCCAACATTAAATGAGATCCAAAAAGATTTCAGAAAAACATCACAAAATCACTAGATCTAACATTAAAAACATAGAATCAAGTTTTTATTCAAAGATTAGCAAGCTAATACTTGGGAATTTCAATAAAGAACCTTAGAAAAGAATAAAAATCCAGAAAATTACCTTCAAGATCTATTCACCAAAAATATGTAATTTTCCCCTTCTTGATTCCTTGCAATTTGATGTAGATTTGATGAAATCGATGCTTAGGTTTTGTAAAGGATGGAAAGATGATGCAAGTGATGAAATCTTTGTGGAAAAAGATGCAAAAATCAGCAAGGAATTGAAGAGAAAAGATGAAGAGAAAGTGGAGAGAAAATGAGAGAAAAAGATGAGAGAAAAATGAGGAAAAAGTGGTTTTGAGAAAAATGATCAAAAATCCCAATTAAAGTAATTAAAAATATATTTTGGTGAATAAATCATCATTAAAAATTAGAAATGGGTTTATGGCCCTCTAAGGATTCTAAGTTTTGCTTGCTTTTCAATTTAGTCACTAAAAACATCTATTTTCGAAAATCACCAAATCGGTCCCCCAAATTTTTCCAAAATTATAAATTGGTCATTTATGCATAATTAAGCATAATCAAAAATCAAAAATAAATCCAAATTACTTTCTTTTTAATTTTGAAACATATTTTTAATATTCCAAACCTTATTCCAAAATTATTATTTTTCTTAATTAAAAATATCCTTATTTTTATCTTTTCCGGAATAATGAATCGAAGAACCCGATTCGATTCGAATCGAATTCTCCTAACTAAGGCTAACTAATAACCCCAAAAACGGGATGTTACAACTCTCCCCCTCTTAAGAAAATTTCGTCCTCGAAATTTACCTGAAGTAAACAAGTGAGAAAACTGCTCCTCCATGCTTTTCCTTGTCTCCCAAGTTACTTCTTCAACACCTCGGTGTTTCCAAAGCACTTTAACCAACTCTATGGTCTTCCCTCGAAGAACCTTTGTATCCACATCCAAAATCCTCACCGGTTCTTTCTCATAACTCATATCCTCTCTTAACTCAATCTCCTCAACTGGTACAACATGAGAAGGATCCGATCTATATCTACGAAGCATTGATACATGAAAAACATCATGCATCTTACTCAACTCCTCCGGCAACCTCAACCTATAAGCAACAGGACCAACACGCTCCAACACCTCATATAGTCCAATAAAACGAGGACTCAACTTACCCTTACGCCTAAACCTCATCACTTTCTTCCATGGAGAAACCTTAAGAAACACTTTGTCCCCAACATCATACTCTATCTCCCTATGCTTCAAATCGGCATAGGATTTCTGCCTATCCGAAGCTTCCTTAAGTTTAGTATAGATCAACTTAACTTTCTCATTTGTATCCTTCAACACTTGAGGCAAAGAATCATATTTCTGTCCAACTTCCTTCCAACACAAAGGTGTACGACACTTACGCCCATATAACGCCTCAAACGATGCCATCTATA
The DNA here is from genome assembly GCA_035048815.1 of Abelmoschus esculentus. NCBI lineage: Eukaryota > Viridiplantae > Streptophyta > Magnoliopsida > Malvales > Malvaceae > Abelmoschus > Abelmoschus esculentus. Next base: position 19,044,441 of record JAUCBN010000003.1, read on the forward strand.
TACTCATCTGAAAACTATTATTGTAAGCAAACTCTACCAACGGCAATTGCTTCTCCCAAGAACCTTGAAACTCGATGGTACAACACCTCAACATATCCTCCAAAGTCTGAATAACACGCTCAGACTGTCTATCCGTCTGTGGATGATAAGCCGTACTAAAGCTAAGCCTCGTACCCAAAGCTGTCTGCAAACTCCTCCAAAACTTGGATATAAACCACGGATCTCTATCCGATATGATCGACTTAGGCACCCCATGCAACCTCACCATCTCAGAAACATATAAATCCGCCAACTTATCCATGGAGTACGTCGTATGCACGGCAAGAAAATATGCACACTTTGTAAACCTGTCAACAATTCCCCCCATATAGAATCCTTCTTGGACTCTGTCACATCTTCCTTTAAACCAACCCAAAAGTACACACTTTTGAGATCTCTATACATCTTCACATTACCCGGATGCATAGCAAACAGACTAGTATGTGCTCCCGCTAAAATAGCTTACCTCAACTCAACCTCATCCAGTACCACAATCTGACCCCTAAACCATAATATCTCCTCCTCATCAAAACGATACTCGGTCGGTCTACCCTTAGCCATATCCTCCACAAAAGGTACCAACGTCTCATCCTCTAACTGTTTCACCTTATCATCTCAACCAAGATAGGCTTTACTCACAACTCCACCACTCAACCACCTTCCTTTGAAACACTCAACTTAGCAAACATCACTCTCAACTCAACTGTCGTCTTACGGCTCAAAGATTCAGCCATCACCTTAGCTTTTCTTGGATGGTATACAACAGACAACCCACACTTACCCTCTTTGGACAACCAACAAATTCTTTTCCCACACCAAAGCAACAATACACAAACCACCATACCATCTCAACCTCTATAGAAAACATAACTCAAATGAAAACCCCATAAGGTTGATAACCAACTCTTAATAACCGCAACGGTTTCCCATACCATCACCATCGAACCAACCTTAATTTTGACATCCTCCCACATACCAAGTAACCAACTAAGCCTTTCACCAACCTTCACCCACACAACGATGCTCCACCAACAAGCTTCAAACTAACTTGCACAAAACTGTCAACAGTGTCTTCAGCAAACACCACTGCCAACAACAACTTCGTTATGAGTCATATTAACCATATCACAACGTCACAATATATCATCCATTTACCTATGAATGATAACACCCAACATCCAAACAACAACCTATGTCGGTCCCAAAACTTTCAAATCTTATCATGTTATAGATACACCACTCACATATCCTTCCAATGGGACTTAGGAACCCAAGAAAACCGTACTCCAACAAACGATTGATCCAACAATCCTCATAAGAAAACTCCATACCATCGATAGAACTTACTACCAAACTTATGATGATTCTTCCTGACTTCAACCCTGGGCACCCTTACTACTAACAATAACCCAAAGAAAATTGATACTCATTCTTACCTTATCAGCAAGATAAACATTTACATATGATTCAAACATAATCCAAACCAGCTTAGTCAAAAACACATGTTTTCCCCAACTCCTACCACAACACTTACCACCAAACTCATGGAAATAGATTACCATAAGCCCTGCTCAAGATACCATTCCATCTCGACACTTTCCGTAACAACCATGCGGTTAACATAACACAAAAAGATTCTCAACACAAAACTAAACCTTGCCAAGAACCTATCCTTCACTAGACCCTCCTCAAACACTTTGCCACGACATGTCTCCGATCAACTTTACCAAGGTTGAATTTCGCTCATAGATCCACCATTAACTAGGTCTCCCTATAGGTTAACCGAACATCTTCCCTTGTAACTCCACAACAACCCAGGCTTATCCCACGTAACAAACTCCCATTGCAAGCATCCTTATGTAAGCCAAGACATCTCCGGTTGCTAACATTCTACAAGATATATCATACAAAAATTTACCAACTTTGTATCAAACCTAACATCATACTCATCACAACGATAATACCTCCAACTTAAGGTTTAACCACCACAACCAACTCAACACCATGGTTCAAACGTTAAAATCTACACATCATTAAGTGCCTTGACACATAACCCAAAACTCCTTCCCATTATCAACTCATCGACAAACCAACTCTTATATTAACTATACCACAACAAAATCCAAGCTTGTAGAACTATTCTTCCACTAGCTCCAACATCTCTTATTTTATAACCTTGCCGAAGCGGTAATCATATTGATGAAACATCCACAAACATGAACTCACAGAATACAAAACCTCAAAACACTTTTCGATAAAATCAAACCCACAAGACTGAACAATCGATACAAACCATAAATTGTCCAGCGATCCACATTACACCACTTCAGACATCATCAAAGACTAACTTTACCCGAAGTATATCCAACTTAACATCCTATAAACACAACGTGTACACTTTCCTCCTTTATAGTATAACAAAACCTCTCAAGGTCACAACAATCTATGATTCAAACCCATGATTCCACAACTCCCATATCAAACTATATCTCATTTTTTTTCTTCCATCCTGACCATACCAGATTGGTCACAACCTCTGATCTAACTGCACACTAACTACACTACAAAGAACTCCATATAATTTCCACAAAATAATTTCATATCACTCAGAAAAAAAAACACCAACCCGCCTTACTCTATAAAATATGCTGCAACCTTGTTACAACCTCCAAATCTTAACTAGAAAGAATCCGTAAAACTCAGCCCTTCTTTTAGTAATGACCAACTCAAACTAACCATACCTCAGGGTATTTACCTCGGTTTCAAACATTCACAACTCTGAGACCAACTACTCATTGTTCATCCAAGACTATTCCCTATCCAAAAGGGTAGCTTGCCCATTACACATTCAGCTTAACACCACAAGAAAGTTCTTTCAACCTCTTTTTTTTCCACACCTTCACCTTAAAAGAACCTACCACACTCCACCTTCACCCTCAAGGAGCTACTCGCAAGTGTGAACAAATGTATGCATGATTTCCTGTATGCCCTCATAAATGCCTATGCAAGTGCATATGCATGTAAATGCAATTTCTAATGTCATGCTCAAGAATGCATGCATGTCCTACATTATCTATAAATATATACATATATGTGCTCTTAATCTAAACATGATTATTATTCACTCACAAATAACATCCTCAATTCCAACAACCTCAACTACCATCTTATTGACATCTCCCAAGTTAGATTAGCAACATCCGTACCAGCTTCAGCAGACTAAAACACAACCGAAAGAACAGTGCAACACCAAAACTAACCTTCCGGCCTAATCGAAGGCACACTCACAGAGGAGGAAGAATTTACTCTTCCCTAACAGTCGTTTCATCCATCGTCTTGACCATTAATGTTCATACCAACACTAGCTCGTGTTTCACGTCTCATAAGCATATTCCAAAAACTTTAAACATGCAGTTTAAAACATAATATCCAAATAAAATAAACTTACATTCGGGCAAGAACCAAGGGAAATCTGAGAGCATCTGAAAATATATTGGCAGTGGCAATGTGTAACCGATAACCCCAGTTTAACCACCATCAATCAAAGTACAACCATAACGAATAGATTTTCACACTCCAATAACATATCATGCTCAATCACACATATCATGATCAATCGCACATTTAAACACATAGCTTAGCAATCCTATACACTTTTCAAACCAACAACACATTTTATTCAACCTAGCTCTGATACCACCAAATGTAACCCCCTTAACCCGGCCTGGACGAAACTGGCACTAAACGGGTTACACGGGGAATATCAAACCAAACCCACGAAGGTTCGATTCGATAAACAATCCTAAAACCGTTATACTTTTTTTTATATTTTATCTTACCTAGATGCACAACTAATTCCCTATGTGTGATTGACTCAAGAAAGATAGAGACAGACGCAGTTCACTCATTATTTGTAAATCAATTAAACGCATACATGATTAGGGACCAAAAAAAATGTAAGAAACTAATATGCATCACCATATCCTCAATCAATCCATCGGATAACAATTAAGCAAGCTAATCACATTCACCATACATTTAAGATCAAACGAGGTAATCTTAATTAATCGATTTCACGTTCTAGCATTTATGGACTTAATTGCAAAGTATTTAATATTGGGTATTTTATCCATCCTAAATCATGCGATGTATATTCGGGTTAAAACATGAATCATGGTGTTACAATATCTCCTAAATTACTCATAAATCCACTGTATTCGCTTAGTAAATTAAATCCTACGTTTCATGCATTCAAAGCTCTCGAATTGCCCTTTTTAAGCCGGGTGTTTCGAAATAGCCCTGGAGTATTTCGGAACACGTCACCTGTTTTGAAACAGGACATAGGGTGTATCGGAACAGACAATTCCTGTAGCGTTTGGTATCGAACCCTGGTTCGATATAGCCATATCCAGTAGCATAAGGGTATCGATACTACCACAGGGTGTTTCGATACCCCCTGTGATCGGGACTGGGGTGTGACGTTAAAAGCTTATTAAACCACCCAAGCAAAAACATTTATAACCTGAAGCTATATGCAACATTCCTAGGCATATTCATCGACACAAACACACCTTAAAATATCAGAAAAGATCACAAGGAGACCTATAGGCATGCTTCCTAAAGATTGAAAAGCAACATAACATTCAAGTTAGAACATGCTTCAACCACTCAAACAAATTCCAAGTTCAGCAATTAACAACCAAACAATAATGATCTTATTACATCATGAACCAAAGCCTAAATGCTCACTCCTCTCATAGATTGTGTTACACATTGCCTTGCCCAATTTATTTGCCAAAAACATACCAAATTCAAAGTGATCTTCCCCTTGGTTTCCTTGCCTCGAACGAAGCTCCAAGTGCCTTTATTTTTCTGCAAAGATGAAAAGAGAGCTTAAGCAAACTTGCTTAGTGAGGTAGCTCCACAAAAGATCATATACACATCCGGGTATAACCTAGCCAAGGATATGAAGTGGAAACCAAAAATAAATCCAAATTACATCAGGATATGAAGTGGAGACAAATAGATATTTAAAACTTTTTTACGATATTGTGTCTACATGACAACATTAATGTGTGAAAAATGGAGTATGTTTTCTAACATACCCTCATCAATAATACTTTGGCACATAACTGAGTTTTATTCATTAATCATTCAGTGAATTATCATGTTTGCATTCATTTCAAGAAATGAAACGAATTCAATAATCGTATGGAATAAACATAATGCTTGCATTCACTTCAGGGATTAACATAAATCCAATAATCGCATGGAATAACCATCATGCTTGTGTTCACTTCAAGGAATACATAAATCTAATAATTGCATGAAATAAGCATCATGCATGCATTAACTTCAAGGAATGTCTCCCATAAAAATTCTTGGATCAAGACGATTTTCATAACTTGAACTTATGAGAAGTTTATAATCGAGTTTTTCGACACAAAAAATAATGTTTTCAAGTAAATATAGACTTTATAACATTCATATTATTAAATAGTAATCGATCAACCAATATATATATACAATACATACAAAGACCAAAAATTTAACCCTCATATGTGACATTGTTAAACTAGTCCACAGGGTCCTTTAAAAAGAACCTCCTTTGAGACTAGTAGCCTCGCAAAACGGGATGTTCAATCAATATAGTCGGATTAAACCAATATAACAGAGAATATATTAATTAATTAAATGTTCGATATTTGTTCCAATATCATGTAATACTTAAAACGTGATTAAAAACATAAACTTTCATCATCAAAATAAACAAATATTAGCCATAACTAAAGACAAAAAAATCTTAAATTAAATAGATGCAAAACACTATATATATATTTCATTGTATTTTAAATAATGATAATTCCACGCTTTTAATAACCATCCCTTAATTTGATAATAATTATCCACTATATCGAGATAAATAAGTAAAACATATCGGACTTTTCAGGCTAAATTGGATATATGATAGATTTAGTCATCAATATCTTGTTAAAATCTGTTTTGGAAATTATTGACAAGAACTATGATAATTGAGTCACTCTATCTCTACAGAAATATAAAATAATCGATGTTTTTTTCAAAAATTAAAAATCAAGTTAAAGATCAAGAGAGAAAAATAATCGATAATTAAAATACAATAAAAGGAGAAGAAATAAGCTTTGATTTATGCTAGTAATAAATTCTTTCCAACAACTCTTTTAAATTTCGATCGATAAACACCTTCGTTGGTTACAGTCTCGTGCTGATAACATAAATTAAACTAAAATACGCATATTATCATTCAATTATCTTTTCATTTTAATTATTCAGTTATTAAAAATTTTAATTTATTAATTAAATTTGTATATTTTGTTCCATCCGAACACTTACGGGTAAAATTTTTAGAATTTTTCATTAAATATTCAGATTACTTTTGTTTTTATGCTCATCTTTTTTCGATCTTAGTTTTAATAAAAACAAACAAATCATTTTAAAACCGTAAAATACAACTAAAATATTAACTATTAAAACAAGATAACTTATTCTACTTAAAATAAAATATGTAACTAATAATTTATAATTTTAAATCATAATTTGTTTGATCTAAAAAACCTAAATTTTATAATTTCTTCGATCATATAAATTATATCTTATAATTTTAAGCATATTATTTATGACAAATTCACGAAGTTATTGTCATTGTTATTTTAAAAATAATTTGCTACCTTTTTCTAATTTTTATTATCTCAAAAAATAATATCTCTTAATATATAAATTAAAATCAAGAATAGTTTATTTTAAACGAATTTAAATTTATACATGATTATATAAATCAAAATCAAGAATAATTTATTATAACTAGAGTATTTAAGCCATAATAGATACGACATTGCTTTCTCAGTCAATAAGGTAGTCTAATTTATGCAAAACCCTACTAAAACACATTTGGTAGATGTTAATTAAGTGTATCCTTTGATACCTCAAAGGAACATTGGATTTTGGGTTATGGTTCTTGCCTTGAAATGCAAAAGACATAGCGTACATGCTTTTTCAAATGTTGATTTGGGCAATGATTCTAATGACAAGTGTTCAATCTCAGGATATTGCATATATTTTGATGGATGATCCTGATTTCTTACAGCTCTCGTAAACGAAAAATTATGTTAGGATCAACAGCAAAAGTAGAATTTCATAGTCTTATTGATGCCGCAGCTGATGTGCTTTGGGTAAAAGCCGCACTGAGTGAAATGGATGTCCAACTAGCTGAAACCTCCCATAATTTGGAGTGACAACAATAGTGTTGTTGCAATGGCAGCCAATTCAGTCATGCTTGCGAAGACCAAGCACGTGGATCTTGATCTATTTATTGTTCGTGAGAAAGTGTTATCTCAAGCCATGCAGGTTAATTATGCCCCGATAATTAATCAAGTAACTGATATTTTTACCAAACAAATTCCCATTTAAACGTTTGAATAATTTCATGTTCAGTTGTGTTTAAAGATTAACAGAGGTCGAAGAAATGGTAGGAATATTAGAGATGTGCATTAAGGTTAGTTCTCAACATAAAAACTGTGTTGTGAGTTTGTTAGGAGTAACGGTTTTCCCTTGGTATGTGAGATGTAAGCTCAGCTAGGGTTTTTATATGGTATAAATATGAGAGCTAATCAAAAAATAAAAAGGATGATAATCATAATGAAAAGTTTGCAGTTTATTTCTTGAAGTTTCTCAATTTTTTGTGTATGCTTAACAGTCCAGTCTATCCTTACTCCAAATCGAGTCAGACGGACGGAGACAATAACGGTGCGCTAAAGACTCCATTATTCTTTATCACTTAACAGAGGAGTGGAGGGACATCTTAATAAATACCTATTTCAAAAGGCATTTATATTCTCAACGTGAGATTCAAGCATTACCCACAAATGTCTCCCGAATTCAGGCACCAAAATCTGAAAAGGTGATTTTGAACAAGGCCCAAAAAACAGTTAATTTGGTGAAGCTAATTGGTGCGAATACAATCAGGAATAAAAAAACATATACACAATATTAAGAGAATCATTGAAAAAAGGAGATATTTTCCGATTGTGGATATTAAATAGTGGGGGTCTGAGATAGATAGCAAGGAGGAAATGTGGAAGAAGGCAATGGAATACTCAGCTGATCTCTCATTATTGTCAACTATGGAGAAATTACATTAGAAATTCATTTACTAGGCGCGGCATAATATGTAAGTGGTTTGACGTGATATTCTTGTTTGCTGCTATTATTTTAATTAGATAGATGATTTGAGGAGATAAGGTAGTTGGTAATGGTATTTATATAAATATGAGGGTGAATTTGGAGACATTATATTTAGTATGTTATAGGAAAAAGAGTATCGATTAGTTGTTGAAGATGCAAGGTGGGTCATGATGTGATCCATAAGTACGTGAGACAATTGCTTCACATAGTTTGAAGTAACAAATTTTATAGGAATTGGTCGGGGGATTGCTCTTACTTTTGAAGATTTGAGCGATGTGTATTGTGTGATGGAAATGAATGGATCGCAGAACATGATTTTCAAATGGTGTTGTTAACACTCTAAAAAGTGTATATTTTATACCCTTTTACTTAAGGTTTTGTTTGATTTCAAGTTAATTTGCATTACATTTAGTTGTATTTCATGTGCATTTGTATTTAGTTTAGGTTTTTATTTTATTTTCTCTTTTATTTTAAAAGATGCTGATTTGAAGGGTATTTTTCTTGGTGATGATGTGCAGATGCTGGGCAAAGTTGAAAGATTGGAAGAGATGCTATAACATATTTTTAAAGTGTTGGATCGGACTTTAAGAATGTTATAGCATTATGGACGAACAAAACAGAACTGAAGAAAGGACATACATGCAGCCCACATTCCTCACGTATTTTTCCAGGCCAACTGCACCTGCTATGCAGGTATTGCACCTCCTCTGCAGACATTGTACCTCTCCTTGGCAGGCGTTGCACCGCTCCTGCGGACCTGCATTTTACTACCATCTGCTACAGCGAATTTTAGGGAATATTTCCTTGCACCATTAGGGCAAAAAACCCTAGAATCCTCCTATAAATACAAGGGCAAGCCTCCTCCTACAAGTATGCTAAGCAAGACAAGAAAAAAATCAATAGCTAAAAGAGCCACCAAAAAGGAGCGAACTTTAAGAGAGCACGAGGGACAAGAAAGAATAAAGGAGGCCACTTTCCTTCATCTTCAACCTCTAGCCAAGCCACCATTATTGGAGAGCTTCAAGCAAGAGATTTACGCGACTTAGGGAGGAGGGACAAGATAGGAAAAGCTTCATGACACATGCGTTTGAGACTTCCTCTTCACTTTGTTTTACCTCTTTTCTAAGTTGTTGAAAATGTATTTCAAGGGAAGAAAGTTGAATAGTTTTTCTTACCTAGCCATGAACTAAACTAGTATGGCTAAGGCTTGTTTTGGATGATTTTTACTTTGTTTTAATGGTTGTTTACTATTTCAGTGTTTATTTTAGTGTTTTGTTTAAAAAAGTTAACACCTTTTTCATCTAAACCTTGGTTTGTAAGAGCACCGGGAGGTAGCCATAGCTTAAGGGGTTAGGGAAGCTTAGATCTAGGGATAGACAAAGCTAGACCAACTTGAACAATTGGGTTACTGCGGGAGCAGTATCCTAACTCACCTTAAGGATAAGGTAGAGTTTCAACGACTAAAGGGGGTAGCATTTTATCAATATTAGGAGTGTTAGGGTTGAGACCGGGTGGTAATGCCTTAGCATTTTCGAGTGTTAGGCCTTCTTATTAGGGATAGTGGAGGCATTTTTAATAAACTCTGTCGAGCACTAGTAAAGCAATAGAACAATAGCATTCAGGAGAATAGTGAGGTCATACCATAGCAAGCCTAGCCTGTCTTAAGCTTGAATATCTTCTTTGTGTTGTATTTGTGCAGCTTTATTTATTTCTTCAAGATCTGTTTCAATTGCTACTGTATTTTCTTGACAATTTTTGTTTTGCTATAGCATCACTAGTGACATTCTTATTTTGCTAAAGCATTTGGGTGACACTTGCAGAATTGCTTTAGCATATGTTAATACAAAGGATTATTTTATCTTTTGTGTATGTTACTATTTTTGAAACAACCTACCCAACCTTTGTGAGAACGATCTCACTCACACACTTTATTACTTGTTCGATGTGTATACTTGCACGAGAATTAATCATCTTTTAAACATCACATCAAACTCAACAAGTTTTTAGCGTCGTTGCCGGGAATTTTGGCAATAGGTTATTTCAATCATAGTTTCCATACTTTTTATTTATATTTTATGTTTTGAGTCTTTTTATTTTGTTTAATCTTTGTTTTCTTGTTTATCTTTTTAGGTTTTTGGTTAGTGGATGCCTAGGGTGAATCGTCGAGAAGGCTTCAAACCATTTATTCTGGAAATCGAAAGGTATTTTAGAAAAAGGAGGCAAGAGCAAAGAAGAACAAGAGCCATGTATCAGGATCTGTAGAATCCAAATGCTAGAGCAATCCCTACAGCAAATCCAAATGCTACAGCAAATCATGAAATAGTAGTAGCAAGATCAAGGGAAATTCGAGATCACTTGACACCGATCTTGGATGAATTGAATTCTAGGATAGTGACACCTGAGATACAAGCAGCACACTTCGAGCTCAAACCTTTCATGTTTAATATGCTCAACTCGATCGGAAAGTTTGGAGGATCTTCTCACGAGGATACTCGACAACACATCTGTGCTTTCTTGGAGGTTTATGTTTCGTTCCTCCAACAAGAAGTGCACGAGAATATGTTAAAGCTCAAGCTATTTCCACACTCTTAGAGAGACCAAGCTAGAGAATGATTGAATGGAATTCTAGCCGGTTCGATGGAATCATGGACAGCTTTGTGCAAAAGATTTTTGGCGAGATACAACCCACCCAACATGAGCACTCAATTCTGAAATGAGATAGCTTCCTTTAGACAAGGGGATGACGAGTCGATGTACGAGTGTTAGGATCGGTACAAGAGGTTGCTACGAAGGTGTATCAATCACGGTTTTCAAGATTGGACTCAAATCGTGATGTTTTACAATGGATTCAATGCACCCACAAGGATGATGTTAGATGCTTTAGCAAATAGGACACTGCTGGACAAGTCACAAAAAGAAACATTTGATATTTTGGATAAGATAGCCAACAATGACTATCAGTTTCCAACTATCAGACTTAGAACAGGACGATGAAATCAAGGAAAGTTGGATTTTGACGCTAATGATTCTGTTTTAGCACAACTTTCTGTTATCACAAATACGTTGAAGAACCTTCAAAAGCCCAGGGAAGTACAAGATGTTAAAGCATTAATCTGTGTGCACTATAGTGAAAAACATTTCGATAAAGACTGCCCAACTCATCTAGAGTCTGCTCCTTACGTTGGAAACTTCAACAAAAATTCCAACAACCCCTACTCTAATACATACAACCTAGGGTAGAAACAACATCTTAATTTTTTGGGGGGTAATCAATGATCGAATCAATCTAGCATCTCGAATAGGAAGCAACCTATGGTAACATAACAAGGACTCCAAGGTTTTCAAGGCAATATGCCATGAAAAAATGAATACAAGGGAACAGTTCATCACCAAAGTTACAACAATTCTATGGAAGCTTCGCTGCAAGAATTCATGGCTTCTACAATGGAGTTCATGACATCAACAAAAACATTATTGCAGGAGCATTCCACCACCATCTCTAATCAAGGAAATCTTTACAAACCCAAGGCGGATTACTACAAAGTCACAGCTCTTCACTTAGATCGTTGGAGACTCAAGTGGGTTAAATTGCTCAAGCCTTACAAGTAAGACCAAGAGGCAACCTGCCTAGTGATAGTGAAGTCACTAAAAGTCATGGCAAAGAGCAATGCAATGCACTTACCTTGAGGAGTGGAAGACAAATCAACACGAGGGAGCAATTTAAAATAAAGAAAAAAGAAGAAACCCCCATTTAGGAGCAAAAAGAAACTGAACAACAAGAAGAAAAATCTTCTCAAGAAGAAACTAGAGAAAACTTAAATACTGAGACATGTGGTGAGAAGCTTATACATGCTGCAGAAAAAGAAGCAGTACCAACACAACCTTCGGGGGATGTAAGAACACCACCATCATTCCCTCAGCGATTGAAGTAACACAAGGAGGATCTTCAATTTCATAAATTTGTAAGTATTCTAGACCAATTTCATATAAATATTTCATTTTTAGATGCTATCGATCAAATACCCTTATATGAAAAGTTTTTGAAAGATATTGTTAAAAAAAAAGAAAAGCTTAGAATTTTGAAATAGTTGCTATAGCATCTAAGTTCTATTCTGGGAGGACTGAGCTTCCTATGAAGAGGCAAGATCCTGACAATTTTATTATTTCATGCTCGATAGGATACAATTTTGTGGGCAAGGTATTATGCGACCTCGGTTCGAGTGTCAATCTGATGCCCAAAGCAATACTCAAGAAGCTTGGTATATGGAGTACACGACTTACTACTGTCATCTTGCAATTGGTGGACCATTCTCATGTTCGACCCGAAGGCAAGGTTGGAGATGTGATAGTAAAAGTAGGCAAGATTGTGTTCCCTTTGGACTTTCTGATTCTGGATTACGAAGTGGACTACAAAACACTCATCATCTTGGGACGACTATAACTAGCCATCGATCGAATTCTCATCGACTGTGAAAAGGGAGACTTCACAACGAGAGTAGTATACCAATCCATAACTATCAATGTCTTCAACACTCTCAAGTATATGGATGATAATGAAGAATACAACTGTATGGCTGGGATAAATGCTACAACAATGAAAGAAGATGCAGATTTTTGCTATGACAAATCTCCGCAAATGAAAGACTTTGCAAAACTACTAGAGGAGCATGATCAGGATGAAGAAGAAGCTCATCTAGAGCTACAACAAATTGGGTCTTTCAAGCCATGAATAGGTACGAAATTTGAATCAATTGATTTCTCTGAATTTATTCCTCCTAAACCATCACTTTTACATGTACCATCTTTAGACTTGAAACCACTACCGCTGCATTTAAAGTATGCTTATTTAGGATTTCACAATACTTTCTCAGTGATTATTTCTTCTAGTTTAGATCCTAACCAAGAGCTGAGTCTTGTGAATTTTCTATCACAATAAAAGAAAGCTCTAGGGTGGACTATGGCCGATTTGAAGGGCATTAGTCCTACAATTTGCATGCACAAGATCTTGCTATAAGAATGCCACAACAATTTTGTTGAGCCCCAAAAAAGACTGAACCCAACAATGAGGAAGAAAGTGATGGCGGAGATTATCAAGTGGTTGGATGCAGGGATCATATACCCAATTTCTGATAGCTCATGGGTTATTCCTGTGCATTATGTTCCTAAGAAGGAAGGTACGACAGTAATCACAAATGAGGATAACGAGTTGCTTCCAAAAAGGACAGTCACAGGCTGGCGCATTTACATGGACTATAGGAAGCTGAACAAGGAAAACAAGAAGGACCATTTCCCACTCCCCTTTATCGATCAAATGCTGGATCGATTGGCGGGAAAAGCTTATTATTGCTTCCTTAATGGCTATTCTGGTTACAACCAAATTGCTATAGCACCAGAGGACCAGGAGAAGATAACATTCACCTGCCCATATAGGACTTATGCTTTTCGAAGAATGCCATTTGGGTTATGTAATGCTCCAGCAACTTTTCAACATTGCATGTTGGCGATATTTTAGACATGGTTAAATAATTTTTGGAGGGATTCAAGGACGATTTTTCTGTGTTCGGAGAAACTTTTGGAAAATGCCTAGTTAACCTGGACAACATACTGAAACACTGTAAAAAAGCCGACCTTGTACTTAATTGGGAAAAATGCAATTTCATGGTTACCGAAGGTACAGTTTTGGGGCACAAGATTTCAAGCAAATGAATTGAAGTTGACAAGGCAAAAGTGGAGTTGATAGAGAAGCTACCACCTCCAACAACAGTGAAAGGAATTATAAGCTTTTTGGGACATGTTGACTTCTACAAGAGATTCATCAAAGACTTCTCAAAAATCTCTAAGCCACTCTGCAATTTGATACGGAAAAATCAACCCTTTGTCTTCGATGAAAAATGCCACGGCGTTTTTACTGAACAAAAGAAGAAGCTTACCTCAACTCCAATAATGAAACCACATGATTGGACTGAACCATTCGAGTTGATGTGTGATGCAAGTGACTACGCAGTTGGCGCAGCAATAGGTCAAAGACGAGGTAAACTCTTCCATGTTATTTACTATGCAAGTAGAACTCTTAATTATGCTCAAATTAACTACACCACTACTGAGAATGAGTTACTTGCTATAGTATTTGCCTTTGATAAGTTTACGGCATATCTTATAGGAACTAGGGTTATAATACACACTAATCACTCTACTATCTAATACCTAGTGACCAAGAAAGATGCTAAGCCAAGACTTATTAGGTGGAATCTTTTGCTATAGGAATTTGATATTGAAATAAAGTATAGAAAAGGAACTGAAAATCAACTTTTATACCACTTATCTAGGCTAGAAAATCTTGATAATCTAAGAGATAATTATGAGATCGAAGAAAATTTCCCTGATGAGAAAATTTTCTTGTTAGTCAATTTAGTTTCAATTCACTTATTACTAGACATGATATAATCTATTGAGATCTCTTTATTATCAAGTAATTGAGTCATGTCAATGACTCTATTGGAGACCTTTTAATCTCTTTCAGAGATTTTCATAATGCGTTGATTCCTCGATCAAACCACCTTAAAATTTAGCTCCTTTTTTTGAGGATTTTTATCTTTGGAACCTACTTCTCTGCCACGCTTGAAGCATAAGTTAGACTCTTTAGCAACTAGAGTTTGTCCTTCCAGGACATTAAATTTAATCAAAGCATTCATAACTTGTATACGTGACTTAGTCACTCTTTTAAGGTCAGTAAAATTATCTGACAATTGATTTGCTAAATTAATTATCCTTTAAATTTATAGTTCATATTGTTGAATAATTTGATTAAACTAAGAAAATGATAATTCATTCCAAGTTATTTCACTTTCCAACTATTTTATTTTCTCTCATAATCTTGGATAAACTGACTTATTAAAATGATAGTGAATAAATCAAGCTCTAAATAAATTCCCTATCTTAGCTGATGATGATTGAATAATCAGATTGCTTTGATAACAAGTATCACATGAAAATTACCTTGAAGAAATTTTAGTTCTTTAATAAACGACCATAAGAAAGCGTCAACAAATTTTTGCATCATAATTGAAG
The DNA here is from genome assembly GCA_035048815.1 of Abelmoschus esculentus. Lineage (NCBI taxonomy): Eukaryota > Viridiplantae > Streptophyta > Magnoliopsida > Malvales > Malvaceae > Abelmoschus > Abelmoschus esculentus. The sequence continues at coordinate 19,059,768 of JAUCBN010000003.1, forward strand.
CAAGATGGCCTAACCGGTCATGCCAAATAAAATTATCAGTAAACATTTGGTTTACAATAGCATGAGCTTCAATTTGTACCAATTCTTTTATAGTACAAAATGGACGGCATTGCATGTAATTTTACCAAGATTTTCTTATTGCTTTGAGTTATACTCATAATATTGATATAGTCAGCATCCCATTAACTAATATTCTCAATATATTTCTCTAAATATGTTTAAAAGTCAATAAGTCTCTTTGCGAATTTGGCTAGTATAATGCACCATAAATATAAAATAAAGTTTCATTTTGCATTAACATATTTACTCAATCGGAGCCTTAGGTGATACTAAAACTTTCGGATATAGTACTCACATTATTCTCATGCATTTAAAATGAGAAAATAAGCATAATTATGTACCTTTTAATATGTGTTTTATTTTATTCATTTTGGGGAATGAAAAATATGTACTTTGTACCATTCACTTAGGGGAATGAAAAAATATTAAATATAGCACATCATATCAAATCAGTTATCTATAAAAGATAAACTCGCAAGAGCTTTTTCGAAGCATTGATATTTCAATAATTTGAGATATAGTACTCACATTTTTCTACTTTTATCTTGCGTTTAAAAGGAAAAATATTTCTTATGCTTAAGTACAGTATGAGTACTTACATTGTCTGCTTAACATAAATAGTTGTAATTCATTGTATATTTTATTCTAGAAGTAATAATATTATTCAAAGGATAAAATAACATAAAACAAAATAAATAAAATATCAATTACTGCCTTTAGAGGTTATAAGAGAAATAAAATAAATGGAGAATTATTCCTTTCTAAGGTTAAGAGAAATTTGACAATATCCAATTGAGTTGAACTAACAACGTCATAATTATTTTCACCATAATAAAAATTTGTTTATATTTTCTTTTATTTATCATTTATGAATAATGATTACAGATAAATCCCATAATACTTCAGTGTTTTTGTAACCCCCTTAGCCTAGCCTAGATGGCACCGACACTAATGGGTTACACGGGGAATATCGAACCAAACCTGTGAATATCCGATTCGATAAATAACCCTGAAAATCGATATATATTTTTTTCTTTTATTATATTCCTACATGTCTTGGTCACATACAAAGCATTAATGGAAACAATCCGATCACAAACAAGCATACGATTAAACACATAAGCAAATTAAGGACTAAAATGTAAAACTTTTAAATTCTAATGACAAAGTAGAAATTTGCTCTATTGAAGTTCAATTAAGCATGCAAGTATCACTCACGGTAAATTTCAAATCAAACGAAGCATTCTAACATCATCAATTACATGTTTTACTAATTAGAGACAAAAATGTAAATATTCCAAATTATAAGGACTTATCCAAATTAATCTAGCCAACTTGAAATTAAGTTAACTTCATACGTTCATATGAAAATTCAGCTCAAAATAACATCTATATCAACCATAATTGAACAACCAAGATAACTTGTACTAACATGTAATTTAAACACCTAAACTTCACTTTTCAGCTAGGGTATTGATACTAGCACAGCCCTGTTTCGATACCGTGATGTGGCAATAACCATATTACCTGCCAAAGCTCTGGGGTATCGATACGACCTATAGCGGTATCGATACCAAGATGACCAGTGAGGTAATTGCATCGAACCATGGTTCAAACAATACAAGATTTTGCCTTGGGGTATCGATACCTGGTTCGATACCCCTTGTATCCGAAACATATTTAGGTCACCTTAAGTGGTTTGCATCTAACCAAAATATAATTAATGATCATTAACAACTAAATGCATATTCCCTAATCATAACATGTCATTTAAACATTCAATTATAACCATCAACATACCATAACATCCTTAGGCATACTCCCTAACTTTGATTCAAAACCATAAATCATTTTAAGCCAAACATGCTTCAAGAAGTTCATCAATATATTATTAAACCATACCAATATAATCATCCATCAAGCAACAACCAAAGCAAAATTAGATGCCTTATTACAAGTCTTTAGCTAAACAACACACACTCTCTTATGAAATTGGTTTACACATAGCCAAGTCACTTTTATTAATCAAAGCATACCAAAGATGTGTAGGATTTCCCCTTGGATCCTCTTGCTCAAAATGCAGCCCCAAATGTCTCTAATTTTCTGCAAAGATGAAAAGAGAGATTAATCAAAACATGCTTAGTGAGGAAGCTCTAACAAAAACATCAATGCATCAATTTAAAACCATATTAAAATCATAGTTCGTAATGCCTTCCTTGAACCAAATATTCTTTACCAAGACATGGTCATATTCATAATTCCAAAACATTTCCTTGAGCATGCAAAGCATTATCAAATCATTTCCTAAACGATGCACAATGTTATCAAATCATTTCATGTATGCATATTGACTTTCTAGTGATCACTTGTTGTGAACCTTAAGTTCACCGAATACGCGGATCTATTGTAGAGACCCTTAGTCTCGTCATGATACAAAGTCACCATTGACATGACACAAATTCAACATTGATATGACACAAAGTTACCCTTATCAAGCTCTACCACGCACGTTTAGACACATAGTCATCCTTGTTACGTATAGGCGGTTCCACCATGCACGGTTAAACACAAAGTCACCCTCGTTATGTGAAGGCATTTTTCTTTATTTCTCATAATCTTTATAGTACACTCAATCCTAATGACATGTCATTCGTATTCGAGTCTAAAGTTAGTGTCACTAAGCCAATATCATTTCAATTATGCATTATAACTTGCTTCTCATAATGCATTCTCAATATGTTCAACAAATGAACCAATAATCATGTTCAACAGCTTTATCAATTGTAAGGCAATAACCTCATATTTAATCAAATTCTTTCCATGTTTTCTTAAGTCATTAATTTCATTCCAAATCATGCATTTTTTCCAGCAATTAACACATGCATGCACCATTTCAAAATCAAAACTATGCATCTCTAAAACATCATTGTAAACTTATTCCATAAAACCAATGCACTTAAAACCGAAACTCAAGGAATTCAATCAAGTATATTAAGATCACTTGCTCTTGAACCATGTAAAGTTTTTCACACTATTCCATAGTCCACAAAATAGAACCAAACCATTATGAGACACTTTTAACTCAAAATCACTCACCGACAAGCGAAACACGCCTTTGCCGATGCTCCAACGGCAACGCCAACGCACCAATCACTTAAGGGACTTCTTGCAATTTCTCTACAACATTAAAAACAGAGCATATACACATCATAACATGCTCAAAACAGCAGCCACACCAAACCTCCACAAAACTACTGAAAACCTAGCCGAAAAGACCGAAAACTAAGCCGAAACGCATCCAAAACATCACCAGCCCATAAGCTAATGAATCTAAACTCTAAACCACCTCAATTATGAAATAAAAACACTTCCAAACCATCTTTATACCTCCAGCAAAAACAGAGCACCTAAAACAGCCCATAAAACAATCGAAAACCACCTCCAAACAACATTGATTCAATTATTCTGGGATTAAATTAATGTGTCATCAATTCAAGACTCAAATAATCATCAAATTAAGTTTAATTTCATTAGAAATCACTCTAATTACAACCTTTAATTGGATTTAACCTAGTTTCTTAAAAATTCCCCCCAAACACCAAAATCTTGAATTAAAACATAAAATTAACTTTAGATTAATGATGTATAAGCCAAATGTTTGGGAATATCAAATAAACAACCTTAGAAAATGAAGAGAAATCAGCAATTATCTTTGAGATTAGATCCACCAAAAGATGAGAATTCTTCTCTTGATTTTCCTTGAAAATGGATGTTGATTTTGTAAAATTGATGAATAGGTTTTGTAGAGAATGAAATGGGAAGAAAAATGAGATAAATCTTGATGAAAATGGATAAGAATTCAACAAGTAATTGAAGAAATTAAGGAGAGAAAGTTTAGGAGAAAATATGAGAAAATGGGAAGTTAGAAAAGAAAATGAAAATAACTTCTTATTAAAACTAATTAAAAACAAAATTGGTGGATAATCTTTAATTAAAATAATTTGGATTAATAACCCTCTAAGGATTTTAAGATTTGGCTTACTTTCCAATTTAGTCATAAAAATCTTTAAATTTCCGAAAATTGCAATTTAACCCCCAAATTTTTAAAAATTTACAATTTAGTCACTAATGTAATAATCAGGCTTAGTTAAAACCAATTAAGTCTCAATTAATATTTCCTTAATTAAAAATACCATTCTAATATTTTTCTAAAACATTTTTATCAATTTATTATTCATCCGATACAAATATTATTATTTTTATTTAATTTACCCAGAATAACGAATCCAAGGAAATTCGGTTTTACTCGAACCAAACTCTCCTAACCAACACCCTAACTTCTAACCCCAAAACCGGGATGTTACAATTTGACAAGTACGAGACCAATGATTTGGTAACATCGCATTGATAACATAAAGATTTTGTTATAATCTTTATCATTCTTGTCATCCTTATAATCTCACTTCTGGTGGATATAAGCATTCTCAAAAGAATCATCTTATACATATCTATTTTACGACCTCAATCACGATCTCGATTGCTAATGTGACATTTATTCTCTCTACTATAAAATATCGTATTCACATCAAGATATGAAGTGGAGACAAATAGATATTTAAAACTTTTTCACGATATTGTGTCTACATGACAACATTAATGTGTGAAAAATGGAGTATGTTTTCTAACATATCCTCATCAATGATATTTTGGCACATAACTGAGTTTTATTCACTAACCATTCAGTAAATTATCATGTTTGCATTCACTTCAAGGAATGAAACAAATTCAATAATCGTATGGAATAAACATAATGCTTGCATTCACTTCAGTGATTAACATAAATCTAATAATCGCATGGAATAAACATCATGCTTGTATTCACTTCAAGAAATGACATAAATCTAATAATTGCATGAAATAAGCATCTTGCATGCATTAACTTCAAAGAATGTCTCCCATAAAAATTCTTGGATCAAGACGATTTTCATAACTTGAACTTATGAGAAGTTCATAATCGAGTTTTTTAACACAAAAAATATTTTTTTCAAGTAAATATTGACTTTATAGCATTCATATGATTAAATAGTAATTGATCAACCAATATATATACAATACATACAAAGAACAAAAATTTAACCCCCATATGTGATATTGTTAAACTAGTCCACAGGGTCCTTTAAAAAGAATACCCTTTGAGACTAGTAGCTTCGAAGAATGGGATGTTCAAACAATATACTCGGATTAAACCAATATAACAGAGAACATATTAATTAATTAAATGTTCGATATTTGTTCCAATATCATGTAATACTTGAAACGTGATTAAAAACATAAACTTTCATCTTCAAAATAAAAAAATAAGTCATAACTAAAGATGAAAAAAATCTCAAATTAAATAGATGCAAAAAACTATACATATATGTTATTGTATTTTAAATAATGATAATTTCACGCTTTTAACAACCATCCCTTAATTTGATAATAATTATCCATTATATCGAGATAAATAAGTAAAATATATTGGACTTTTCAAGCTAAGTTGGATATATGATAGATTTAGTCATCAATATCTTGTTAAAATCTGTTTTGGGAATTGTTGACAAGAACCATGATAATTGAGTCACTCTATCGCTACAGAAACACCAAATAACCGATGTTTTTTCAAAAATTAAAAATTAAGTTAAAGATCAAGAGAGGAAAATAATCGATAATTAAAATACAATAAAATAAGAAGAAATTATGTTTGATTTATGCTAGTATCAAATTCTTTTCAATAACTCTTTTAAATTCCGAATGATAAACACCTTCACTGGTTAGAGTCTCGTGCTGATAACATGTATTAAAGTAAAATACGCATATTATCATTCAATTATCTTTTCATTTTAATTATTCAGTTATTAAAATTTTCAATTTATTAATTAAATTTATATATTTCGTTCCATCTGAAAAACTTGCAGGTAAAATTTTTAGAATTTTTCATTAAATATTTCAGTTTTTTTTGTTTTTATGCTCATCTTTTTCCGATCTTAGTTTTAATAACAACAAACAAACCAATTTAAAACCGTAAAATAAAACGAAAATAATAACTATTAAAACTTGATAACTAATTCTACTTAAAATAAAATTTGTAACTAATAATAAATTTTATAAAAAATAATATTAAAATAATTCAGAATGATTAAAATAAGAATAATTTAAAATTTCTATTAATAAATTAAAAATTAAATAAATAAAATAGAAAAGAATATATAATTGAGTAGGTGTGTTTATCGAGCGAGTCGATCGTGGGTTGAGCATTACTCGATTCGTGCTCATTAAAAAATTGTTATTCGAATCGACCTGTTGCTCGTTAAGCTCATTAAAATTGAGCGTAAATCGTGCTCATTAAAATATTTTGTTGCTCAAATCGACTCGTTGCTCGTTAAGCTGGACTTATTGATCGTTAAGCTAACTAAAATTTATCTTATTTTTAAATAAAAATAAAATTTAATAATACTATATGAGGCTTAGTATTATTAATAAATAAAATAAAAATTGTTGTTCGAATCGACTTGTTGCTCGTTAAGCTCATTAAAATTGAGCTCAACTCGTGCTCATTAAAATATTTTTTTGCTTAACTCGACTCATTGCTCGTTAAGCTCACTAAAACTTATCTTATTTTTAAATAAAAATAAAATTTAATAATACTATATGAGGTTTAATATTAACATAAATTAATAAATTTAACCAAAAATATAAAAGGAGTGTATAAAATACTTTCAAAGTCTAAATTCGAAAGTAACAATCCATAAATACATCAAACTAGCATATTAAAATTAATGTAACAATTCATAAATTAATAAATATTATTATTTAGATTTATGTTTTGAATGAAATAATTTTAAAGTAATTACTAAAAAATATTTTTAACCGAATCGGGTTAGACTTTGATCGATTAAACTCGTTAAGGTATCTAGTCGAGTTCAAGTCGAGCCAATCCAAATAAAGTATTTATTGAGTTTTGACCGAATCGAGTTCGAGTACCTCACGAGCTGCTCAACTCGTTAAGCCCCTATAATTGAGTGATAAATAGTATAATTTATCCTTTTAATATTTTTCATCTTCAATTTTTCACATCTCTAAAAAAACCAAAATCTTAAAAAAAAAAATTCTACAAATTTTTAAGAATCGTTAATCTAAATCATTTTGCGTCAAACGTTTAATTTTAGTAAAGAAATTTCTCAACAATTTTTTTACGTAAAATACCTCAATCAATGGCTGCAATCAAATAAAAAATTAAAAGGGTAAATCACGTGATAATTTAATTATAAAATAATATCAAATTTATTCATTATACTTTTAATTTTAATAAATATATCACATAATTATTAAAATAATTTTAATTTAATCACGTGTTGTTAAAATTTTAATATGACAGTTGAAAATATAATTATATATTTGATCCATATTATTTACATATTTTTTTAATTTAATTTTAATTTTATTTTAATAAATAAATTACTTATTTAATTTGGTGATGACACATATCACCGCCTTATTAAAATATTAAAAAATATCACATCACAATCAAATTGAATAATTAATTTATTTTGTTAAAATTAAATTAAATTAAAATTAAAATTAACATATATATAAATAGCATAAGTTAAATATAAAATTATATATTTTTTTAACTATCATGTCACTCCTCTATTAGATTTTAAAGATAAAAAATAATATTAAAATTCTTTAAATAATTATACGATATATTTATTAAAATTAAAAATATAAATATCAAATCGTCACTAAACCGATAATTTACCGATGATCTTTATAGTTTTGATGCAAGTCTCAATTAACAGAGAAGATTAAAAGATGAAGAAGAGAATTGAAGAAAGAAAATGGGAAAGGTGTTCTGCTATTCCAGAGAGAAAAGAGAGAGAATTCACAATCCAGTATAAAATCAAACTAATGAAATCCCTAACGGCTGGAATCACCATCTTAAAGATAACCAAACGCTGTCGTTTAGCTAACGGTTACAAACAGATAAAACAAAAACTAATAACAACTTAAAGAAACGTTGCGTTTAGACACTCAAATAGAATGGCTGATAACAATACTCCCTGCTTTGAAGATCATCCTTGTCCTCAAGGATGGAAGTGAGGAAAATCTTGCTGCAACTTGTAAAAATTTTTCCAAGTGGCATCTTTGGGGAAACTGTTGGTCAATTCGACAAGAACTTTGGTGACTGCTCTATTTCCCTTTTTGACCATACGTTTGTCAAGTATCTTTAAAGGTTCCTTCAATAGAGTGCCATCTTCTCCCACTACTGGCAAAGTAGATTGACTAGGTGATGATCCGATGTGCTGCTTCAATTGGGAAACATGAAAAACAGGATGGATTCGGGATCCTGAAGGCAATTGCAACTTGTATGCTACCTTACCAATTCGTTCTACAATCTGATAGGGTCCGAACCACTTAGGAGTCAGCTTTTGGTTACTTCTAGAATGAACCGATTGTTGGCGATAAGGTTGGAGTTTCAAATAAACCCAATCCGCAACAGCATATTCTCTATCCAACCTCCTCTTGTTAGCCTGCTTCTGCATTCTCTCAGTGGCCCTTTTGAGGTAAAACTGCAGCACCTTAATGGCAGCCTCTCGAACTTGTAAACTCCTGTCAACAGTGACGACATTGGATTCCCCTGGTAAATATGGCAAATGTATAGCTGGAGCCTCTCCATACAATGCTTGGAAAGGAGTAGTGTTGATGGAGGAGTGAAATGAGGTATTATACCACCATTTTGCAAGAGATAACCATTTACTCCAATCCTTAGGAGTTTCATCAGTCATACACCTCAAATAGGTCTCTAAACACCTATTCACAACTTCGGTTTGGCCATCGGTCTCAGGGTGATAGGCTGTGGAAGGAGTAATAGTGACCCTGAGCTTGCTAAATAATTCCTTTCAAAATTGGCTCATAAAAATTTTATCCCTATCACAGACAATTGATTCAGGCAGACCATGAAGTTTAAAAACAGAATCCATAAAAGTCTGAGCTACTGTCAAAGCCGTAAATGGATGAAGTTTACCCAAAATTAAAACTACATTCAACACGCTGATTGTGATGCTTTGTGATGCTTCGACTCCGGAACCTTAAACACTTACGACAACCAGTTTTGATGAAATAGGTTTCTATTATTGAGGTTATCTCTAGAGTGAACAAATAGCATAATATTAAAGATAATTATATAAATGAAAATTTATATATAAATTATTTAAATATGTTTAATAATATTTTATGAAAAATTATTTTTAATCTAATTACAAAATATTAATAAATGGTAAATTATTTAATAACTATTATATAATTGTACTTAATATATTATTTTATTTATTTAAATAATTATTAATTAATTAATTTTACTAAAAACTTTATTTAATCAGTTAATATAATTTATTAATCAAAATAATTAATATAATCTATTATCAATTAATTACGTTTTATTAGATTTTATTAAAAAATAAAATAAATATTAATTGTAAAAATTAATAAAATAATTTATTAACGAGCCTAAAACTCTCAATGATATACTTTTTAATCTACTATCAAATATTACTGCTCATTGTAGAGTTTTGTATGATCAGAGAAATTCTGAATTCGTTTGAATTCACAAAAATATATGTGAATGTTGACAAAGAAAAGTTTGAATTTTGTGATGTATTTACTTAAAAATTAAATTAATTGTCTTAACTGTAATTACAAAATACTTCATGAATTCCTTTAGTAATTTCCGTGAAAAAAAATTATATTTAAAAAAAATTATAATAAATTATTTTAAAAAATATGTGAATTTTCTAAAAAAATAAATAAAAAATATTAACATAATTATATTAAAAAACAATATCGTATTTAATTAATGAAGTGTCGTCTTAATGATAAATTTATGAATTTTTTTCAATTTTAAATGACCAACAATAGTATTAATTTTAAAATTTAATTATTTTATTTTTATGACACAATTATTTTAGTATATATATTAATTATGGGTGAGTATTCGATCGAGTTGAATAAAAAAATTTTAATTATTCGAGTTGACGAGTCATATTTTATAACTTAAACTTTATTTAAAATTTTTCGGTTCGAGTCGAGTTTAAGAATTCGAGTCGAGTCGAATTTTTAAATTTTTATACATATTTAATTATAATTATTTATCATACTATAATATGATTTAATTCAAATTTAAACAAATTTCTTCAATTATATAAAATATGTATATATATTTACGAAGGCTCCTATTTGAAGGAGACCAAATCAATCTTCAACAATCATGACGATATTCAAAAGATTTTTAAGATTCTCTAAGATTCTTTTTCCATATAAAATTTCTTAACATATGCTGTGATAACTCAGAAGGAAAAGATATTCCCTCAATCTCCTTGATCACAAATCTAATAGTAAATAGAAAAAAAATCTCTATGTCTGGAAATATATTTATTTGATCATTTATAATCTAAAAAATTAGGATGAGTCAACCACGTGCGTCGAACACTACTGAACACTATTAATGTTGAATATTGTTGAATACCATTAAATTGATTAGTAAAAATTACAAATTTCAAGAACTCATCATACAATTAAAATTTATTTAAAATAAAATTTTAATTAAATTATTTTAGATGAAAAAAATATAGAAATAGTCACCTAACTATTACTTTTTTCTGTTTTGATCATCCAACTAAATTATTTTGTCAAAAACGTTGCTAATATTTCATTTTATTTTTATTTTGGTCATTGATCATTAAATATTTAACGAAAACTATAACATGACATTATTTAATAACAATTTAAATCTATAAAATTATTACATTATATCTATTTTATCCTAATAAAAATACAACTCGTTAAATAGTTTGATTAAACCTCAAAATTTTTATTTTTTCTTCAAATACAACAAGTAATATTATTCTCTTTTGTTGCACTTTCCTCAATAAACAAACAAAGATTCATAAGAGTTAACATTTTTTATAAGATCAATGCATAAACTTCTAGATCAACTTCTTTTTTTATAAGTATTCATAAATCATTTTTTCTTTTAATTTTTTCAAGAAATAATGTCAATTCAAGCATTGTTCCAATCTATATATACAAAATAAAAGATAAGAAAACACTAAATATTAAGTCATTTACTGTAATTTTTTAAGATTAAAGAATCGAGATAATTATTTTTATAATATCACTTAACATTAAAAAAATTAATCATTAAAAATCAAAAATATATATGAACCAATAGTATATGTATCGACTTCTTGATAATCGAATTGAAATAAATGGTCAATCGAACTGAAAAATCAATGGTAACAATAGCACAAAAATTTTCTACAACAAAGTTATGAACCGTTGCAATATGAACAAAAGTCTACAATTTGAGTTTCCTACAACCGTTACAAATCCTCTATGGTATATGTATTTTTAGTTTTTATAAGGAGAAATACAAAGTATAAAAATCTAATCAAATCGTAGTCTACATTTTGGGTTGCTTTACTCTAATATATTAAATGATAACTTTAGATTAAAACACAAAAAATGTTGATTTTTAAATATTTTTATTTTATATATATATAAATTGAAATAAAGTTTGAAGTGACGTTATTTTTAAAAAATTGATAAAAAATATTTTATAAATATTTATATTCAAATATGAATCAATATAAAACTTGACGAATTTATGGTAATTGTTGTAGATCTTTGTTTGGTTCTTGAAAAAAAGAAGAAGAATATCATATGTTGTAGAGGAAACAATAATAGAGAATTTAAGAACTAAATATTTGATAAATTATTTTTATTAGGATCAAATTGATAGAACATATAATTTTAGAGACCAAAATTGTTATTAAACTATGTCATGTTATAATCTCTATTAAATTAACGATCGATGAATAAAACGGTAACGAAATAAAATATTAGTATCAATTTTGATAAAAAATTTAATTGTGTGACCGAAATGTAAAAAGATAATAGTTGAGTAATTACCCGTGTAGTTTTTCCTATGAAAAACAATTTAATTAAAAAATTATTTTAAATAATTATTAATTACATGTTGAGTCCTTGAAAATTTTTAATCTTTATTAATCAATTTAATGATGTTCAACAAGGTTCAATGTTAGTAGTGTTCAGAAATGTTCGACGCCCGTTGTAGAATTTTCCAAAAAATTAATATAATTAGAAAAATTTTATAATCGACTTGAAATACTATTAAATATTGTTAAACATCATTAAACTAATTAATAAAGATTAAAAATTTTAAGAACTCAATATGTAATTAATAAATATTTAAAATAAAATTTTAATTAAATTATATTTTATAAAAAAATTACACAGATGGTCACTCAACTATCACTCTTTTTTGTGTTGGTCACCCAACTAATTTTTTATGAAAATCATCATTAATGTTTTATTTTATTATTATTTTAGTCTCCAACTAATAAATATTTGACGGAGACTATGAAATGCTATAGTTTAATAATAATTTTAATCCCTAAAATTATTATATTATATCAATCCTAATAGAAAACAACTCATCGAATATTTGGACTAAACTCAAATTTTTCATCCTTTTTCTTCTTTTTTTCTTGCAATACTACTTTAGAAATTAATTTGTGTTATGAATATATTTATTCATGGTGGATATCCATATATTAAGTTAAAGTTTAATGGGCTTTATTATTAGAGTTTAATATCTATTGGAATTAGGGTTTTCATCTTATGCCTATAAATATAGACTTTTGGCCAAAGCTTTGTACACAACTCTACTTTGAGAATATAATACAAAATCTCTCTCTTTGTCTCTCATCTTTTTTCTCTTATTTTATTCTTGTTCTTTACTTTATTCACAACAATTTGTTAATTTTCTTTATTTTTCTTGTGTCTTTGAACACCTCATTAATTTTCAGATTATAAAAGACTACTTTGATTTTATGATTTATTCTTTTAAAATCTAATTTAATTAGTTCAAGTTTTTTTTCAAATTATTAGCATAAATCCTTTTTTCTATATCCATGAAAAAAATACTTAATTTGTCAATTTACGTGAAGGTTCATAAATATCAATAGTCTTGAAATCTTTAACATATGAATACGTAGTATAGCTTGTTTTATCGCTTTCAATTATGAGTACACTATAACATTTTCATACAATAGATAAAATTCTTAATAAATTCTATAGGTAATATTTAGAATAAAAAATTAAATGATTAAATACTTTATTTATAGTTTAATTATTGGTATAAGATTATTAAACAAAATTTTTCGTGTGATAAAAGAAAATCAAATAATATAAATTATTAGAAAATTAATTAAATGATTAAAATTAATTGTGTTTAACTACAAGCATGTATGCCACAATAATATACTAAAATCTATTAAAAAACTTAATCATACTCTTAGACCTGATAGATGTAATGTTAATATGATAAACAAAACACAAAAAAAACCTGGTTATCGCAATATAATATGAAAGATCGTATAATTTATGACAAAACAAGTCTCCATTACTGTTGAGTTGATCGATTTATAAAGTTGGTCAAGAGGGGGATAAATTGGCAATTTAAAATTTTGGTGGAAGATTTTCGATAAAAGATAGAAAATTTAAGAAACACGATTTATAGTGGTTCAAGCTTTGAACAAGCTCTACATCCACTACCTTAGCTACCACTAAACTTTTTTCATAAAACCAATGCAATTGAAACCGAAACTCAAGGAATTTAATCAAGTACATTAAGATCACTTACTCTTGAACCATGGAAAGCTTTTCACACTAACCCATATTCCCCAAAACAGAACTGAATCATTGTGAAATACTTTTAACTCAAAATCACTCACGGACAAACAAAACACGCCTTCGTCGATGCTCCAACGGCAAAGCCAACGCACCAGCCACTTAAGGGACTTCTTGCACTTCCTCTGCAACATTAAAAATAGAGCATATACACTTCATAACATGCTCAAAACAAAAACCCCATGAAACCTCCACAAAACTACCAAAAACCTAGCCAAAAAGACTGAAAACTAAGTCGAAACGCATCCGAAACATCACCAGCCCATAACCTAATGAATCTAACCTCTAAATCACCTCAATTATGAACTAAAAACACTTTCAAATCATCCTTATACCTCTAGCAAAAGCAGAGCACCTAAAATAGCCCATAAAACAACCGAAAACCACCTCTAAACAACATCGATTCAATTATTCCGGGATTAAATTAATGTGCCATCAATTCAAGACTCAAATAATCATCAAAGTAAATTTAATTTCATTAGAAATCACTCTAATTACAACCTTTAATTAGATCTAACCTAGTTTCTTAAAAATTCTCCGAAAACACCAAAATCTTGAATTAAAACATGAAACTAACTTTAGATTAATGATGTGTAAGCAAAATGCTTGAGAATATCAAATAAATAACCTTAGAAAATAAAGAGAAATCATAAATTACCTTTCAGATTAGATCCACCAAAAGATTAGAATTCTTTTCTTGATTTTCCTTGAAAATGGATGTTAATTTTGCAAAATTGATGAATAGGTTTTGTAGAGAATGAAATGGGAAGAAAAATGAGATAAATCTTGATGAAAATGGAGAAGAATTCAGCAATTAATTGAAGAAATTAAGAAGAGAAAATGGAAAGTTAGAAAAGAAAATGAAAATAACTTCTTATTAAAACTAATTAAAAATAAATTAAAAAAAAATTGGTGGATAATCTTTAATTAAAATAATTTCCCTCTAAGGATTGTAAGCTTTAGCTTACTTTCCAATTTAGTCACTAAAATCTTTAAATTTCCAAAAATTGCAATTTAACCCCAAATTTTCCAAAATTTACAATTTAGTCACTAATGTAATAATTAGGCTTAATTAAAACCAACTAAGTCTCAATTAATATTTCTTTAATTAAAAATACCATTCTAATATTTTTCTAAAACATTTTTACCAATTTATTATTCATCTGATTCAAATATTATTATTATTTAATTTACCCGGAATAATGAATTCAAGAAAATTCGATTCTACCAAAACTGAACTCTCCTAACCATCACTCTAACTTCTAACCCTAAAACCGAGATGTTACAACTCTCGCCCTCTTTAGAAAGTTTCGTCCTCGAAATTTACCTTAAGCAAACAAGTGAGGAAATTGCTCCCTCATACTTGCTCTTGTCTCCCAAGTTGCTTCTTCCACACCTTGGTGTCTCCAAAGCACTTTTACCAAGTGTATAGTCTTTCCTCGAAGAACCTTTGTATCCACATCTAGGATCATCATCGGTTTTTCTTCATAAGTCATATATGCTCTTAACTCAATCTCCTCAACTGAAACAACATGAGAAGGATATGACCTATACTTACGAAGCATCGATACATGAAAAACAATATGCATCCTATCCAACTCCACTGGCAATCTCAACCGATAAGCAACAGGGCCAACACGCTCTAACATCTCGTACGGCCCAATAAAACGAGGAGTCAACTTACCCTTATGTCCAAACCTCATCACTTTCTTCCATGGTGAAACCTTCAAGAACACCTTATCCCCAACATCGTACTCTATCTCTCTACGTTTTAAGTTAACATAAGACTTCTTCCTATCCGAAGCCTCCCTAAGCTTAGCACAAATAAGCTTAACCTTCTCATCAGTATCTTTCATCACTTGCGGTAAAGAAACATGCTTCTATCCAACCTCTTTCCAACAAAAAGGTATACGACACCTACGTCCATATAAAGCCTCAAAAGGTGTCGTTTGTATACTTGCTTGAAAACTATTATTATAAGCAAACTCCACCAAAGGCAATTGTTTCTCCCATGTGCCTTAAAACTCAATGATGCAATATCTCAACATATCCTCCAAAGTTTGAATAACACATTCAGACTGACCATCCGTCTGAGGATAATAAGCTGTACTAAAACTAAGCCTCGTACCCAAGGCTACTTGCAAACACTTCGTCAACCTCTCAACGATCACCAATATTAAATCCTTTTTGGACGGTGTTAACGGTAACCCCGTCACAAAGTCCATAGTCACTCTCTCCCACTTCCATTCCGGAACTTGAATCGGTTGCAACAAACCCGCAGGAAATTGATGTTCAGCTTTCACTCGCTGACACACCATACACCGTGCCACAAACTTCGCTATATATCTCTTTAAACCAACCCAAAAGTTCACACTTTTGAGATCCTTATACATTTTCACACCACCCGGATACATAGTAAATGGACTAGTATGAGACTCGGTTAAGATAGCCTGTCTTAAATCGATATCATTCGACACCACTATCTGACTTCTAAAACAAAGAACCTCAACATCATCAAAATGATATTCGGTCGGTCTACCTTCAGAAATATCCTCTACATGAGGTACCAAAGCTTCATCCTCCAACTGCTTCGCTTTTATCATCTCAACCAACACCGGTTTTACTTGCAACTCTGTAACTAAACCACCTTCCTTTGAGATACTCAACTTAGCAAACATTACCCTCAACTCCACCGTTGTATTACGGCTCAAACCATCCACTACCACATTAGCTTTTCCCGGATGATACTCGATAGTCAAGTCATAGTCCTTAAGCAACTCCATCCATCTACGTTGCCTATGGTTTACATTCTTTTATGGTGTGAGATATTTCAAACTCTTGTGATTCGTGTATATAGTACACTTCTCACCATACAAGCAGTGTCTCCAAACCTTTAAAGCAAAAACTACCACCGCAAGCTCTAAATCATGCGTCGGATAATTCTTTTCATGCACTCTTAGTTGTCTAGATGCATATGCCACAAATTTTCCTTCTTGCATCAAAACACAAACAAGACCAACATAAGATGCATCACTAAAAACCACAAAGTCCTCATCTGACTCAGGTTGAACCAACACCGGAGCACTAGTCAACACCTTCTTTAACCTTTCAAATCTCTTTTGTTGACTTTCTTTCCACTCAAAAGGAACCTTGTTTTGCAAAAGCATGGTCATAGGAGCAACAATGCTCGAAAACCCCTCGAAAAACCTACGATAATAACCATCCAAACCAAGAAAACTCCAAACCTCAAACACCGACTTTGGTTGCTTTCAACCCATAATAGCTTCTATCTTTTTCGGATCAACACTAATAACCTTTTCCGAAACCACATGACCAAGAAACACCACTTCCTTTAGCCAAAACTCACACTTGCTTAGCTTAGAAAACAATTGATTCTCTTTCAATACTTGTAACACTATCCACAAATACCGGTCATGATCTTCCTCGGTACGTGAATACACAAGGATATCATCTATGAATACTACCACAAACTGGTCTAAGTATTCATGAAACACTCGATTCATCATATCCATAAAAGTAGTAAGGGAATTCGTCAAACCAAACGGCATCATCAAAAACTTATAGTGGCCATACCTTGTCTGAAAAGTCATTTTCAACATATTAGACTCCTTTACTTTTAACTGATAATACCCCGATCTCAAATCAATCTTCAAGAATACACTTGCACCTCAAAATTGATCAAACAAATCGTCAGTCCACGGTAAAGAATACTTATTCTTCACGGTCAACTTATTCAATTGCCGGTAGTCAATGCACATTCTCATGGTGCCATCCTTCTTTTTCACAAACAACACCGGTGCACCCCAAAGTGACACACTCGATTGGATAAAACCTCGGTCAAACAACTCTTGCAACTGTATCTTTAGTTCTTTCAACTCCTTAGGTTCCATGCGATAAGGAACAATAGACACCGGATTAGTAACAACATATGTCTCAATACTAAACTCCACATCATGATCGGGAGGTAATCCTGACAACTCTTCAGGAAATACTTTTGGAAAATCGCGCACTGCTCGAATGTCTTGCACCCGAAAATCTCCTATACCCGGATACATCACATAAGCTAGATACGCCACACCACCTTGTTGCAACATCTTATCCGCTTGCAAAGCCGAAACCACATTGGAAAAAATCCATTATACTCACTTTTCACCACAACCTTACAACCATCCAACAACCTCAACGTGACCCTCTTCTTTTCAAAGTTTATTATCGCTCGGTGCTCCGTCAACCAATCTACACCCAAGATATGATCAAAACCACGAAAAGGCAATTCCATCAAGTCAACCTCAAAGACATGCCCTTGCACCTCTAACGGACACCTCTTATACAACCTCTTAACCGTGACTGTTTCACCTAGAGAACTTGAAACCACCAAACCAACATCTAGCATCTCAACCGGAACATCCAACAAATGCGAATGCTCACTCAAAACATAAAAATGCGTAGATCCAGAATCAATAAAAAAAATAGCGGTACATTTTGCAAAGGAAAAATACCTGCAACAACATTTGTAGTATTACGAGTTCCACGCTGAGCATAAACCTTATGCCCATCTCCTTGGCTTTGGAAAGGACCTCTACCGCATCCTCTACCAAGCATCATAACAATATCAGCACAATCGCCGGACCCACCAGCAAACCTCGAGAAATCACGCTTCTTACGTCCTTCGATCTACAACCTATGCAAACACCAATGGCCCACCAACACTCTCCTGAATAGCGCCTAAAACACAGGTTACAAACTGAAACATCACCACCACCTCTACCAAACTGTTGAGCTCGACCACCGCCTCCAAAGTCACCTCGGCAGTGATCAACCTTGTATAGGTTATCTCGAAACCTCTTACCCTGAGCATTGGCCTGAGCATTTACCAGCACATCAAACTCAGTATACTCAAAGGCTAACAAGTAAGTCTTAATCTCAGGATCTAACCCATACCGAAACCTATCACATCTCTTTTGATCAGTAGGGACCAGCTCAGGAGCATAGTGGCTCATCCTGATAAATTGTATCTCATACTCTGCCAGAGACATGGAACCCTGAACCAAAGCATAAACTCCCGCTTCCTTGCATCCTTATATTGTGGACCCAAAAACTTTCACAAAAAAGCGGTTTGGAAGTACTCCCAAGTCACATTACCAACAACTACGCTAGCTCTCGTGATGATCCACCAACAATAAGCATATCCCTAGAGTAGAGAAATAACACATCCCAACCTCCTAGCATCCTGACAATCCATCTGGTCCAAGATCCTCTATGTACTAGCCAACCACTCCTTAGCTAAACTTGGATCTGAACCACGGAACTCAACTCTACCCAAGCTACATAATCTTCTAAAGGTAGCCAAGGGGTAACAGCAACAGCATGGGTAGGAGCAAGAGTAGGAACACGTACTCCAGCAGCAGCAGCCTGAAATGCACCCGTCAAAGCCTGTATAAACGGTGCAAACTCTCTAAACTGACCACTCTATGTAACCGGAGGTACACCCACGAGTGGAGGAGGAAGCTGCTCTTCCCTAACATTCGTCTCTCATTCATTCGGGCCATCAGTAATCATAACTGTAATAACTCGTGTCTCACGTCTCGGATGCATACTCAAAAACTTCAAACATGCAATATAAAATATAATATTAAAATATATTAGACTTACATTCGGGCAAGATCCAAGGGAAACTTATAAAGCATTTAAAAATGTATTGACATTGGCAATGTGTAACCTTTGACTCTTTCGGACAAACACTACTTAAAACACATTCACCGTACATAATTATCAACATATTAACAATAAGGCATATCGAATCACACACAATAAACCACGCTCTGATACCACCAAATGTAACCCCCTTAGCCCAGCCTAGACAGTACCAACACTAATGGGTTACACTGGGAATATCAAACTAAACCCGCAAAGGTCTGATTTGATAAACAACCCTGAAAATGATATATTTTTTTTCTTCTAGATACATAATTATATTCCTACATGTCTTGGTCACATACAAAGCGTTAATGGAAGCAATCCGGTCACAAACAAGTATCTGAATAAACACATAAGTAAATTAAGGACTAAACGTAAAAAATTTAAATTCTAAAGACAAAGTAGAAATTCTTTCTATCAAAGTTCAATTAAGTATGCAAGTATCACTCACGGTAAATTTCAAATCAAACAGAATATTCTAACATCATCAATTACATACTTTACTAATTAGGGATCAAAATTTAAATATTCCAAATTATAAGGACTTGTACAAATTAATCTAGCCAACTTGAAATTAAGTCAATTTTATACGTTCATGTGAAAATTCAGCTCAAAATAACATCAATAGCAACCATAATTGAACAAGCAAGATAACTTGGACTAGTAATTTAAAACACCTAAACTTCACTTTTCATGCCTAGAGTGGTATCGATACCAAGATGACCAATGAGGTAATTGCATCGAACCATGGTTCGAACAATCCAAGATTTTGCCTTGGGGTATCGATACCTGGTTCGATACCTCCTGTGTCTGAAACATATTTAGGGCATCTTGAGCGGTTTGCATCCAACCAAAACATAATTAATGATCATTAACAACTAAATGCATATTCCCTAATCATAACATGTCATTTAAACATTCAATTACAACCATCAACATATCATAACATCTCTAGGCATACTCCCTAACTTTGATTCAAAACCATATATCATACTAAGCCAAACATGCTTCAAAAAGTTCATCAACATATTACTCAACCAAACCAATATAACCATCCATCAAGTAATAACCTAAGCAAAATTAGAGGCCTTATTACAAGTCTTTAGCTAAACAACACACACTCTTATGAAATTGGTTTACACATTGCCAAGTCCCTTTTATTAATCAAAGCATACCAAAGATATGTAGGCTTTCCCCTTGGATCCTCTTGCTCAAAATGTAACCCCAAATGTCTCCAATTTTCTGCAAAGATGAAAAGAGAGCTTAATCAAAATATGCTTAGTGAGGAAGCTCTAACAAGAACATCAATGCATCAATTTAAAACCATAGTAAAATCATAGTTCGTAATGCCTTTCTTGAACCAAATATGTTTTACCAAGACATGGTCATATTCATAATTCCAAAACATTTCCTTGAGCATGCATAGCATTATCAAATCATTTCCTAAACGATGCACAATGTTACCAAATCATTTCATGTATTCATATTGGCTTCTAGTGATCACTTGTTATGAACCTTAAGTTCACCGAATATGCAGATCCATTGTAGAGACCCTTAGTCTCGTCATGACACAAAGTCACCATTGACATGATACAAAGTCACCCTTATCAAGCTCTACCACGCACGTTTAGACACATAGTCATCATTGTTACGTATAGACGGCTCTATCACGCACTGTTAAACACAAATTCACCCTCATTACGTGTAGGCAGTTTTCTTTATTTTTCATAATCTTTATAGTGCACTTAATCCTAATGATATATCATTTATATTCAAGTCTAAATTTAATGTCACTAAGCCAATACGATTTCAATTATGCATGCTAACTTGATGCTCATAATGCATTCTCAATATGTTCAACAAATGAACCAATAATCATGCTCAACGGCTTTATCAAATGTAAGGCAATAACCACATATTTAATCAAATCCTTTCCATGCTTTCATAAGCCATTAATGTCATTCCAAATCATGCATTTTTTTCCAGCAATTAACACATGCATGCACCATTTCAAAATCAAAGCTATGCATCTCTAAAACATCATTATAAACTTCTTCCATAAAACCAATGTAATTGAAACCGAAACTCAAGGAATTCAATCAAGTACATTAAGATCACTTACTCTTGAACCATGGAAATTTTTTCACACTATTTCATAGTCCCCAAAACAGAATCAAACCATTATGAAACACTTTTAACTCAAAATCACTCACCGACAAGCGAAACACGCCTTTGCCGATGCTCCACAGCAACACCAATGCACTAGCCACTTCAGGGACTTCTTGCACTTACTCTACAACATTAAAAATAGAGCATATACACATCATAATATACTCAAAAAAGCAACCACATCAAACCTCCATAAAACTACCAAAAACCTAGCCAAAAAAACTGAAAATTAAGTTGAAACGTATCTAAAACATAACCAACCCATAACCTAATGAATCTATCCTCTAAACCACCTCAATTATGAAATAAAAACACTTTCAAACCATCCTTATACCTCCAGCAAAAGCAGAGCACCTAAAATAACCCATAAAACAACCGAAACCACCTCTAAACAACATTGATTCAATTATTCTAGGATTAAATTAATGTGCCATCAATTCAAGACTCAAATAATCATCAAATTAAGTTTAATTTTATTATAAATCACTCTAATTATAGCCTTTAATTAGATCTAACCTAGTTTCTTGAAAATTCCCTCCAAATACCAAAATCTTGAATTAAAACATGAAACTAACTTTAGATTAATGATGCGTAAGCTAAATGCTTGGGAATATCAAATAAAGAACCTTAGAAAATGAAGAGAAATCAGAAATTACCTTTGATATTAGATCCACCAAAAGATGAGAATTTTTCTCTTGATTTTCCTTGAAAATGGATGTTGATTTTGCAAAATTGATGAATAAGTTTTGAAGAGAGTGAAATGGGAAGAAAAATAAGATAAATCTTCATGAAAATGGAGAAGAATTCGGCAAGTAATTGAAGAAATTAAGTAGAGAAAGTGGAGAGAAAATGGAGAAAAAGTTTAGGAGAAAATATGAGAAAATAGAAAGTTAGAAAAGAAATTGAAAATAACTTCTTATTAAAACTAATTCGAAACAAATTAAAAACAAAATTGGTAGATAATCTTTAATTAAAATAATTTGGGTTAATGACCCTCTAAGGATTTTAAGCTTTGGCTTACTTTCCAATTTAGTCAGTAAAATCTTTAAATTTCCAAAAATTTTAATTTAACCCCCAAATTTTCAAAAATTTACAATTTAGTCACTGATGTAATAATTAGGATTAATTAAAACCAATTAAGTCTCAATTAATATTTCCTTAATTAAAAATACCATTCTAATATTTTTCTAAAACATTTTTAACAATTTATTATTCATCCGATTCAAATATTATTATTATTATTATTTAATTTACCTGGAATAACGAATCCAAGGAAATTCGATTCTACTTGAACCGAACTCTCCTAACCAACACTCTAACTTCTAACCCCAAAACCGGGATGTTACAATTTGACAAGGACAAGACCAATGATTTGGTACCATCATATTGATAACATAAAGATTTTTATCATTCTTGTCATCCTTATAATCACACTTCTAGTGGATATAAGCATTCTCAAAAGAATCATCTTATACATGTCTATTTTACGACCTCAATCATGACCACGATTATTAATGTGATATTTATTTTTTCTACTGTAAAATATCGTATTCACATCAGGATATGAAGTGGAGACAAATAGATATTTAAAACTTTTTCACGATATTATGTCTACATGACAACATTAATGTGTGAAAAATGGAGTATGTTTTCTAACATATCCTCATCAATGATACTTTGGCACATAACTGAGTTTTATTCACTAACCATTCACTGAATTATCATGTTTGCATTCACTTCAAGGAATGAAACAAATTCAATAATCGTATGGAATAAACATAATGCTTGCATTCACTTTAGGGATTAACACAAATCAAATAATCGCATGGAATAAACATCGTACTTGTATTCACTTCAAGGAATAACATAAATCTAATAATTGCATGGAATAAGCATCATGCATGCATTAACTTCAAGGAATGTCTCCCATAAAAATTCTTGTATCAAGATGATTTTTATAACTTGAACTTAGGAGAAGTTTATAATCGAGTTTTTTGACACAAAAGTTTTCAAGTAAATATAGACTTTGTAACATTCATATTTGATGAGTGTTTAAAAAGGCTATTATTTACTATTGTTTTCCTAAACAATATGTACTCATTGCCCACTAATTTGAACTGATACATATACTTATTGTTCAATAATCAACATTTTTCCTGCCACAACATATAAAGATGATATTTGTGAGAAAAGAAGGCTTTATAGCTTGTTTTTGTGTAGTTGTAGGAATTACCTGCCGAGGAAGCAGCAGTGCTGAGGGCAAAACCAATATCGAGGCATCAGCATTGCCGAAGGCAGAAGCAATGTTGCGGCAGCAAAAAGTTCCAGTACTGATGCTGGGCGATTGAAAGAAAAAAATGAGCTGAGAATGCCTAGACTTGAAGCGTTTGGATTGGATCTGATTAGCACGTGAAAAGATCAAGTCAAAGGCCACGCGGGAATAGTCTTCTAGATAGAATTAAACTTGGAAATATTATATTTTTATTACTTGTTTCCTACTCCAAGTTATATTCTACTTAGGAAAAGTTACCCTAGGTCTAAACTATAAATACATGAGCCGTCCAATGTATAGGGAGAGCCGAATTAGAGAGAAAGCTTTACCTTGAGAATTGTGTTCTTCAATACAATATGTTCTAAGCTTTCTTAGGGTTAGGTGAAGGTTGTTGAATATTAGTGTGAGAAGATTGTATTTTGTTTCTTCATTTCAATACAATAAGAATATCAAAGTTTGCTTATCCTATTGTCATTCTTTGTTCTTACATTCAAACTCGAGTGAGGAGCTTGCAAGTAATCCATTTATCTAATATCAAGAGAGTTAGATTCACGAAAGGGGTAAGTGCGATGTTGTAGACACTAACTCGGCCTAAAGATAGGTTAAGAGTTTCAGTGGCTAAAAAAAGTGTGGGATTGGTTGGTGATTATAATTGATTCACGCTGAGAGGTATCATCAAGGACTAGTCATCAACAGTATTTCGACTTAAAGATAAGAGGAATCATTCAAGGACACTTTGCCGAACTTTGGTAATTCTCCCCAAGAGCAAGAGATTGTCGCGGTAGAGAACATTGTAGCTGCCGAGACAGTATCTGCAGTACTGCCGAAGCAGTGCAATGCCATTATATTGAACAAGAACAGATCGATCAAATTTACTATATGATACAACTGAATCCTACCCATTCTCTCTATTCGTTCTCAACCTTTTATTTAAGATTTTGTTCTTTAGTTATTCAATAAATCTTTTTACTTGTATTTTTATTTTATTAACTTCAAGAGCAAGGAAAGAGAAGAAGACATATTAAGTACACCAGTCCCTGTGGAGAACGATATTCGATAAATACTTATCATTATATTACTTGATGTGTACACTTGCACTTAAATACGCTTTTTATACACGCGTCAATATTATTAAATAGTAATTGATCAACCAATATATATACAATACATACAAAGAGCAAAAATTTAACCCTCATATGTGACATTGTTAAACTAGTCCACAGGGTCTTTAAAAAGAACATCCTTTGAGACTAGTAGCCTCGCAGAACGGGATGTTCAACCAATATACTCGGATTAAACCAATATAATAGAGAACATATTAATTAATTAAATATTCGATATTTGTTCCAATATCATGTAATACTTAAAACATGATTAAAAATATAAACTTTCATCATCAAAATAAACAAATATAAGTTATAACTAAAGACAAAAAAATCTCAAATTAAATAGATGCAAAACACTATACATATATGTCATTGTATTTTAAATAATGATAGTTCCACGCTTTTAACAACCATACTTTAATTTTATAATAATTATCCACTATATCGAGATAAATAAGTAAAACATATCGGACTTTTCAAGCTAAGTTGGATATATGATAGATTTAATCGTCAATATCTTGTTAAAATCTGTTTTGGGAATTATTGACAAGAACCATGATAATTGAGTCACTCTATCGCTACAGAAACACCAAATAACCGATGTTTTTTCAAAAATTAAAAATCAAGTTAAAGATCAAGAGAGAAAAATAATCGATAATTAAAATAAATTAAAATGAGAAGAAATTATCTTTGATTTATGCTAGTAACAAATTCTTTTCGATAACTCTTTTAAATTTCGAACGATAAACACCTTCGTTGATTAGAGTCTCGTGCTGATAACATGCATTAAACTAAAATACGCATATTATCATTCAATTATCTTTTTATTTTAATTATTAAGTTATTAAAAATTTCAATTTATTAATTAAGTTTTCAAATTGATCTTATTTTTTATTGTTATAAATTATTTTATTATTAATTTCTCGTAACATGATATTTAATATTATTATTAAATATAGAAAAATTAAAATAAAAATATATAAAATTATATCTCTATTCTACCTAAACCTTAAAACCTAATCTCCAAATTATAATATGAATCCATGAACCTAAAACCTCACATTCTTCTCTAGCAACACCTTCACCGGCTACTCCCAAAATATGAGGAGGGTTTACGATTGGGTTTGCTCATTGTTATTCAAAGGTATTTTTTTTCAAATCTGCACGTGCGTGCTTTAACTCCAAACGAAATCCTAGAAAACCATAAAATTAGAGGACTGGTGAATCCACTTGCTTTCCAGTTTTCGTAGTGGTGAATCCTAATAAGGTAGGTATCAAATATTTTGATTGTGCTTTTTACACCGCTCTGAGTTTGGGTGAAGAAGAGTTTTTTTGGTTTTATTGATTAAGAATTTAAGATTATAATTTGGAAATCGAGATTTAGAGTTTCAAATGTAATTTTTATTTAATAATAATATAGTATTTTATTTTAAATTCTTTTTATATTTAATAATAATAATAATAATAAATTTTATAAAAAAATAATATTAAAATAATTTAGAATTATTAAAATAAGAATAATTTAAAATTTCTATTAATAAATTAAAAATTTTAAAAATTAAATAAATAAAATAGAAATGAATATATAATTGAGTAGGGGTGTTTATCGAGCGAGTCGATCGTGAGTTGAGCATTATTCTATTCGTGCTCTTTAAAAAAATTGTTGTTCGAATCGACTTGTTGCTCGTTAAGCTCATTAAAATTGAGCTCAACTCGTGCTCATTAAAATATTTTTTTGCTTAACTCGACTCATTGCTCGTTAAGCTGGACTTGTTGCTCGTTAAGCTCACTAAAACTTATCTTATTTTTAAATAAAAATAAAATTTAATAATACTATATGAGGTTTAATATTAACATAAATTAATAAATTTAACCAAAAATATAAAAAAAAAGTGTTTAAAATACTTTCAAAGTCTAAATTCGAAAGTAACATTCCAAAAATACATCAAACTAGCATGTTAAAATTAATGTAACAATTCATAAATTAATAAATATTATTATTTAGATTTATGTTTTGAATGAAATAATTTTAAAGTAATTACTAAAAATTATTTTTAAAAATTAACGAGATGCCCACAAACTTATCGAGTCGGGTTAGACTTTAATCGATTAAACCCGTTAAGGTATAGAGTCGAGTGAGAGTTGAGCCAATCTAAATTGAGTATTTATTGAATTTTGACCGAATCGAGTTCTAGTAGCTCACGAGCTGCTCAACTCGTTAAACCTCTATAATTGAGTGATGAATAGTATAATTTATCCTTTTTAATAATTATCATCTTTAACTTTTTCACATCTCTAATAAAAAACAAAATCTCAATTTTTTTTTCCTACAAATTTTTAAGAATCGTTAATCTAAATCATTTTGCGTCAAACGTTTAATTTTAGTAAAGAAATTTCTCAACAATTTTTTTCACGTAAAATACCTCAATCAATGGCTGCAATCAAATAAAAAATTAAAAGGGTAAATCACGTGATAATTTAATTATAAAATAATATCAAATTTATTCATTATACTTTTAATTTTAATGAATATATCACATAATTAT
Organism: Abelmoschus esculentus; assembly: GCA_035048815.1. NCBI lineage: Eukaryota > Viridiplantae > Streptophyta > Magnoliopsida > Malvales > Malvaceae > Abelmoschus > Abelmoschus esculentus. Next base: position 19,087,451 of record JAUCBN010000003.1, read on the forward strand.
TAAAATAATTTTAATTTAATCACGTGTTGTTAAAATTTTAATATGACAGTTAAAAATATAATTATATATTTGATTCATATTATTTATATTTTTTTTAATTTAATCTTAATTTTTTTAATAAATAAATTACTTATTTAATTTGGTGATGACACATATCATCGTCTTATTAAAATATTAAAAAATATCACATCACAATCAAATTGAATAATTAATTTATTAAAATAAAATAAAATTAAATTAAAATTAAAATATATAAATAGCATAAGTTAAATATAAAAAATTATATATTTTTTTAACTATCATATCACTCCTCTATTAGATTTTAAAGATAAAAAATAATATTAAAATTCTTTAAATAATTATACGATATATTTATTAAAATTAAAAATATAAATATCAAATCGTCACTAAACCGATAATTTACCGATGATCTTTATAGTTTACCCAAAATTAAAACTGCATTCAACACGCTGATTGTGATGCTTTGTGATGCTTTGCGATGCTTCGACTCCGGAAACTCAAACACTTACGGCAACCAGTTTTGATGAAATAGGTTTCTATTATTGAGGTTATCTCTAGAGTGAACAAATCGTATAATATTAAAGATAATTATATAAATGAAAATTTATATATAAATTATTTAAATATGTTTAATAATATTTTATGAAAAATTATTTTTAATCTAATTACAAAATATTAATAAATGGTAAATTATTTAATAACTATTATATAATTGTACTTAATATATTATTTTATTTATTTAAATAATTATTAATTAATTAATTTTACCTAAAACTTTATTTAATCAGTTAATATAATTTATTAATCAAAATAATTAATATAATCTATTATCAATTAATTACGTTTTATTAGATTTTATTAAAAAATAAAATAAATATTAATTGTAAAAATTAATAAAATAATTTATTAACGAGCCTAAAACTCTCAATGATATACTTTTTAATCTACTATCAAATATTACTGCTCATTGTAGAGTTTTGTATGATCAGAGAAATTCTGAATTCGTTTGAATTCACAAAAATATATGTGAATGTTGACAAAGAAAAGTTTGAATTTTGTGATGTATTTACTTAAAAATTAAATTAATTGTCTTAACTGTAATTACAAAATACTTCATGAATTCCTTTAGTAATTTCCGTGAAAAAAAATTATATTTAAAAAAAATTATAATAAATTATTTTAAAAAATATGTGAATTTTCTAAAAAAATAAATAAAAAATATTAACATAATTATATTAAAAAACAATATCGTATTTAATTAATGAAGTGTCGTCTTAATGATAAATTTATGAATTTTTTTCAATTTTAAATGACCAACAATAGTATTAATTTTAAAATTTAATTATTTTATTTTTATGACACAATTATTTTAGTATATATATTAATTATGGGTGAGTATTCGATCGAGTCGAGTCGAATAAAAAAATTTGAATTATTCGAGTTGACGAGTCATATTTTATAACTTAAACTTTATTTAAAATTTTTCGATTCGAGTCGAGTCGAATTTTTAAATTTTTATACATATTTAATTATAATTATTTATCATACTATAATATGATTTAATTCAAATTTAAACAAATTTCTTCAATTATATAAAATATGTATATATATTTACGAAGGCTCCTATTTGAAGGAGACCAAATCAATCTTCAACAATCATGACGATATTCAAAAGATTTTTAAGATTCTCTAAGATTCTTTTTCCATATAAAATTTCTTAATATATGCTGTGATAACTCAGAAGGAAAAGATATTCCCTCAATCTCCTTGATCACAAATCTAATAGTGAATAGAAAAAAAAATCTCTATGTCTGTAAATATATTTATTTGATCATTTCTGGTCTAAGAAATAAATATAATTAGAAAAATTTTATAACCGAATTAAAATACTGTTAAATATTGTTAAATATCATTAAACTAATTAATAAAGATTAAAAATTTTAAGGACTCAATATGTAATTAATAAATATTTAAAATAAAATTTTAATTTATAAAAAATTACACAGATGATCACTCAACTATCACTCTTTTTTTGTGTTGGTCACTCAACTAATTTTTTATTAAATTCATCATTAATGTTTTATTTTGTTATTATTTTGGTCTCCAACTGTTAAATATTTGACGAAGACTATGAAATGGTATGGTTTAATAATAATTATAATCCCTAAAAATATTACATTATATCAATCCTAATTGAAAATAACTCATCAAATATTTGGACTAAACTCAAAATTTTCATCCCTTTTCTTCTTTTTTCTTGCAATACTACTTTAGAAATTAATTTATTAATTTTCTTTATTTCTCTTGTGTCTTTGAACACCTCATTAAATTTCATATTATAAAAGGTCCCTTTAATTTTATAATTTGTTCTTTTAAAATCTAATTTAATTAGTTCAAATTTTTATTTTCAAATTATTAGCATAAATCGTTTTTTCTATATTCATGAAAAAATTACTTAGTTTGTCAATTTACGTGAAGGTTCATAAATATCAATAGTCTTGAAATCTTTAACATATGAATACGTAGTATAGCTTATTTTATCGTTTTCAATTATGAGTACACTATAACATTTTCATACAACAAATAAAATTCTTAATGAATTCTATAGGTAATATTTAGAATAAAAAATTAAATGATTAAATACTTTATTTATAGTTTATTTATTGGTATAAGATTATTAAATAAAATTTTTCGTGTGATAAAAGAAAATCAAATAATATAAATTATTAAAAAATTAATTAAACGATTAAAATTTATTGTGTTTAACTACAAGCATATATGCCACAATAATATACTAAAATCTATTAAAAATCTTAATCATACTCTTAGAGTTGATAGATGTGATGTCAATATGATAAACAAAACACAACATACCTGGTTATCGCAATACAAAATGAAAGATCGTATAATTTATGACAATACAAGTCTCCATTACTATTGAGTTCATCGTTTTATAAAGTTGGACAAGAGGGGGTGAATTAGCAATTTAAAATTTTGGTGAAAAATTTTCGGTAAAAGATAGAAAATTTTAGACACACGCTTTATAGTGGTCCAAGCTTCGGAACAAGCTCTACATCCACTACCTTAGCTACCACTAAGGATTTCGAAATCAACTCACTAAGGAATTCGACCTTTTCCTTGGTTTAAAGGATAATCGTTACAATTTAAATCAATTCTTCTACCCAAGAATTGATTCAACCTCACAAGAATAAAAAATGAAAGAAAGCAAGTTCGTAATCTCTCAAAGATAAATAATTGCCTAATTACGAATGAACTCTCCTCAAACTCAATTACAAAGAATTAAAATTGAAGTACAAGAGATGAGGGTCAAGATTTTCAATGAAGTGCTTAGGAGTTGGATTTAAATGCTTGGATGATGATTGAGGTTTAATAGTTGTTAATGTTGCTTCAAATGCTTCAATTTATTCCTCCTCATTGATTTCTAACCGTTGTGGTTGTTGAGAATTGAAATAAATACGTTAGAGCTTCATCTTCCCATCATAAATGCACCTATGCAGGCTACGGTATCAAAACATGGGGTACCTGTTTTGAAACAGACCACAAACAGAAAGAGTCGTTGTGCATTTAATAAGTGTGTATCGAAACATATTTCGATACCTTTTAGTAAACTATGAAGATTGGTATTGAACCATGTTTCGAAACATGTTAATCATCATTTAAAGCTTTAACTGCCACCAACGGTCGACTCATTAAATACTAAAATAGTCGTTGGGAATATTGGGAGTATCGATACTAGTATCGAAACAACACTTAATATTTTAAAATATTTAAAGCATAAAACCTAGTTTGATACTTGGTTCGAAACAATTTCTGGGAGTGAGGTCCTGATATCGAACCATGTTTCGATACTTGTTCTTGGTCTCAAGAACATTCTTTGAAAATGCAAGTGGTATCGATACCTGTTCTAGGGGTATCGATACTACATCTAAAAACAATTAGAAAATAATTTCAAATTTCTTGGTTTGGCTTGAAACAAAAAGTTTGACTTAAAGACTTAAAAATTGATTACAAAATATTCCTTGATCATAATTGTTATATTAAAATCAATTTTAATTTTATAATCTCTCATTTTTGATATAATAAAACCACTTAGTTGAGCTTTGTATTTTAGGCTTCTAAAGTACTAGAAATGAGTCTCTAAAGTCCCTAGAAGTATGCATATGGTGTTATGACATGATTAAAATGCATGAACAAGTTCATACCCCCTAGCAACATGCATAGAAGCAACAAGATGCAAAACAACATAAGCATGATTTCAATCAAGATTCAAGCATAATTTTGCACAAAAAAAACATAAGAGGTCAAGAAAGGCTAGTTAGACCTAACTCTCTCCTAAGTGTCCAAAAATGCTCTTTGTCTAAAGGTTTGGTAAAGATATCCGCTAATTGGTTTAAGGTGTCAACAAACTCTAAAACAACATCATTTTTAGACACATGATCTCTAATGAAATGATGTCTAATTTCTATATGTTTGGTTTTAGAGTGTTGAATAGGGTTCTTAGAAAGACATATGACACTAGTATTATCACATTTTAGAGTTATAGTTTCAACCTTAATGCCATAATCTAAGAGTTGTTGCTTCATCCAAAGGACTTGAGCACAACAACTCCCTAAGGACATATACTTCGCTTCATTGGTAGATAGAGCTATATTATTTTGTTTCTTAGAGAACCAAACTATGAGCATACTACCTAGGAATTGACATGTTTCGGAAGTACTTTTCCTATCTATCTTACAACCTCCATAATCCGCATTCGAATAAGCATGAATACTATAGGAAGAGTCTTTAGGATACCAAAGACCTAAACAAGGTGTGTCTCTAAGGTACCTAAAAATTCTCTTAATGGCAACTAGGTGTGATTCTCTAGGACTAGCTTGAAACCTAGCACACAAGCAAATACTAAACATAATATCCGGTCTACTTGCTATAAGGTAAAGCAAAGAACCTATCATGGATCTATACAATTTAGAATCAACACACTTACTTCCTTCATCCTTGTCAAGCTTAGTTGATGAGCTCATAGGAGAGGTTTGATGTTTCACGTTCTCTAAGCCAAACTTCTTTAGTATATCCTTGATGTACATTGCTTGATTAATGAAGGTGTCATCATTCCTTTGCTTAATTTGGAGTCCCAAAAAGAATGAGAGCTCCCTCATCATGCTCATCTCGAATTCACCTTGCATTAGCTTAGCAAATTCTTGACAATAACATTCATTAGTAGATCCAAAAATAATATCATCAACATAAATTTGAACTACTAAGATGTCATTTTTAAATTTTTTTATAAAAAGTGTAGTGTCCACCTTCCCTTTTTCAAAGTCTTTTTCAGTCAAAAAGTTTGAAAGTCTTTCATACAAAGCTTTAGGAGCTTTTTATAAATTTGAACTACTAAGATGTCATTTTTAAAACTTTTTATAAAAAGTGTAGCGTCCACCTTCCCTTTTTCAAAGTCTTTTTCAGTCAAAAAGTTTGAAAGTCTTTCATACAAAGCTTTAAGAGCTTGTTTAAAACCATATAAAGCTTTTGTAAGTTTATAAACATGATTTGGAAACTTTGGATCTTCAAAATCCGATGGTTGTTCAACATACACTTCATTTATAAAACCATTTATAAAAGCACTTTTGACATCCATTTGAAAAAGCTTGAAATCATGATAACATGCAAATGCAAGTAACATCTTAATGGCTTTCATTCTAGCTACGGGTGCATAAGTTTCATCGAAATCTATTCTTTCTTCTTGAGTGTAACCTTGAGCAACTAGTCTAGCTTTTATTTCTCACAATGTTACCACTCTCATCTAGTTTATTTCTAAAGACCCATTTAGATCCTATAGTATATTAATTACTAGGCCTATCAACTAATGTACATACATTACTTCTCTCAAATTGATTTAACTCTTCTTGCATAGCCAATATCCAAAAGTCACCATCTAAGGCTTCATTGATATTCTTAGGCTCTATGCATGAGATAAATGCAATATGGTTCATTAATCTAAGAGAAGAACGAGTAGTTATCCCCATGGATGGATCACCCAAGATTTCATCACTCCTGACATAGTTGAACTTCCTTGGGTAGCTCACTTCTCTTTCTTCAAACTTTACATCTCATACAGCTTCTATTGGAGGATCTTGTGTTTCCTCATTGGTTGGAACCCCATTCACCTTTGATGCTTGTCCTTCATCAATGGTTTCAATGATTTCTACATCATCATCATCACAAGAATCCTTCCAAGGAATGAGGTTATCATCGAAAACAACATGTATTGACTCTTCTACAACTATTTTTCTTTTATTGAAAACTCTATAAGCCTTTGAAAGTTAAGAATAACCAAGAAAAATAGCTTCACCACTTTTTGCATCAAATTTACCTAAATTATCTTTTCCATTGTTTAAAACAAAACACTTGCACCCAAAAGGGTGAAAATAGCTAATATTAGGCTTTTTGGATTTTAAAATCTTATAAAAAGTTTTCTTCAAAATTGACCTAATCATTACACGATTTATAATATAGCAAGAAGTGTTTGTGGCTTCCGCCTAAAAATACTTAGGTAAATTATTTTCACAAAGCATGGTCCTAGCTATTTCTTCTAAAATTCTATTTTTCCTCTAAACTATCTCATTTTGTTGAGGAGTGCGAGAAGCCGAAAAGTTATGGCTAATCCCATTTTCATTACAAAAATTCTCAAAACCTAAATTTTGAAATTCGATTCCATGATCACTTCTAATATGAGAAATTCTTTGATTAAGATAATTTTGAGAAATATTTTTAAATGTGATGAATTTTTCTATGGCTTCATATTTTATACTTTAAAATAGAACCCAAGTGTATCTAGAGTAATCATCTATAATAACAAATGTATATGATTTTCCACCCAAACTAGTTGTCCTAATAGACCCAAAGAGATCCATGTGAATCAATTATAATACTCTACTAGTTGAAACATCATTAATGGATTTAAAAGAAACTTTTTTTTGTTTACCTTTAGCACATGCATCACAAATTTTACCTAGGGAGAGCTTTAGCTTAGGTAAACCTCTAACTAGATTTTGGGAAGCTAGTTTCTATAAAACACTTATGCTAGCATGTCCTAGTTTTCTATGCCATAACCATGCATCATTTTCATCACTAACAACTAAACATGCATGAGATAGGTTTATGCCATCTAGATGCACCATATATATATTTCCTATGTGATGATCTATGAGCATTGTTTTATTAGATTCTATGTCTATTATTTTACAACCACATCTATCAAAAGATACATAGAATCCTTTATCACATAATTGACTAATGTTCAACAAGTTATGTTTAAGATCATTAACAAGAAGAATATTTTCAATGAGAATAGAGGAGTGATTACCAATAGAGCCAATGCCCTCAATTTTGCCTTTGTAGTTGTCACCAAAAGTCGCTACTCCACCACTTTTGAGATCTAACTCCTTAAATCGTCCCTTGTCTTCGGTCATATGCCTTGAGCATCCACTATCAAGGTACCACATATTTTGACTTAAAGCTTTGGCCTTGAAGCAATGCTTAACCTACAAACAAAGATTTAGTTTTTGATTTTTGGTATCCAAATCATTTTGGGTCTATGAGAGTTAGTACCTAAATGTTTGGTTCCCTTAGGAATCCAAGATGCAATGGCATGAACATTATTAGAAATAACAAGTTCCTTAGGAACCCATATATTCCTAATCTTTCTATGTCTAGTATGCTTTTGAAAATTTTTTTGTTTGTAGTTTTGATTTTTTTTTCACATGGTTGGGTTTTAAAGTACTTCATTTTTCAAAATTTGAATTACCAACCATTTTGATTTGTTCTTTAAGCTCATTCACCACTTTGTGGTGATTCTCACTCAATCTTGAAATAAGGTTGTTTAAATCCATATTTTCTTTTTGAAAGAATTTTAAATCGTTATTTAAAACAACCTTTTCTTCAAAATCCAAAATCTTGTCAAAGAATCATTTTTCTTTTCTAAATCGGAAATGGTTTTCTTACTTTTTAAAATAGATTCTTTGAACTTTATGTGACACCCTCACCCCTGGTTAGGAGACGGGGGCGTCAACTGGACATACAAACTTGAATAATGTAATCAAATTCAAACAAAATTATTTATTTAAGTAACGTTGTGAGTTGATCTCTATTAGTTCTTACTTATTATACGGACCGAATCCTTGTATTACTTATACAAATTCGAGACAAATTTAAAACTTTTTCGATACTTAAACAATTTCCAATTCGAAACTTAGATACCCTTCATTAATCAATTGTAACTTCAATAAAATTGTTCTAAACTTTTATATCAATTCGTATTCATTTAACTATCCTTAATTATACCTTATTAGTCAAGCAATTATCCTTATTAAATTTGAACCCATGCAGTAAGGAGGTATCGATACCCCTAATGTTGGTATCGATACAGGGGTATCGAACCAGGTATCGATACCGGTCCTTGGTGTTGACACGTTGACCAAAATTAGGTAGCCAGTATCGAAACAAATTGGCTACTGGAAGCTCCAGTATCGATACATGCTTCGAACCAAATTGGCTACTGGAAGCTCTAGTATCGATACATGCTTCGGAACCAAGAGTCTACCAAAGTTGGTATCGATACCCAAGCTAGTGGTATCGATACCCCTGCTCGAAATTGATAAATTCAAGCCTTCTAAACACTTAGACATGTCAAAAGGGACTATCTAAAGGTCTCAACCCAAATCCTAAGCCATAAGGATCATTATTCAATTTTAGGTAACCTATATCGATTCACCAAACTTGTTCATTTTAACCATTTCATTATGCATTTTAACATTGAAATCATCCCTTACTTAGGACTAACATCTTGCCTTATCTTTCTTTAGTCTCCTAAGCAACATGATAGGTCCTAAGTTCACACGACCTAGACACAAAGCTAAGTTAGCCATATACCAAATGCATTCTTCCAAGCCATCATACCAACCATAGCCAAACTCAAAACATACAAGGCTAGCCTACCATGAATGTTATGCCTTATGGCTTACAAACCCAAAAGCTTAAATGATCATATGAATATACACATCATAAGCTAGCTATCAAAATGCATATACTAAACTAACATGATCACTATGCCACCGTATATTAGGAGTTACAAAAATTATCAAAATACCATACTTTGGTTTGCTTCCGTGTCCTTGCTCCGGTTCAAGCTTGGTCAATTTCTTTAACTCGTGAACCTGTTGTTTGGGAAGGAGGAAACAAAGAGTGTAAGTACTAAGAAGTACTTAGTGAGGTAGCCTAAGTCTAACCAATTTAGACATGAATCAAAACAAATGATACACTTCAAATAAGCAACAAAGCAATTACATATGGCAATTAGCACATCAAACAACATGCTTAAATGTACAATGGCAAGTCATATCATATGCTCAAGTTCAAATCATATCATATGCCCTATGGCAAGTACATATCAAAGGCTCAAATTCAAATAATATCAAATGCCCTATGGCAAGTACATATCAAAGGCTCAAATTCAAATAATATCAAATGCCCTATGGCAAGTACATATCAAGTGTGAAAGTTCAAATCATATCAAATGCCCTATGGCAAGTACATATCAAATGCTTATTAGCAATTACGTTTCAAATACTCTATGGCAATTATATTAATTTTAGTCTTTCGAATTAATTTCAAACGTTGCATTGGTATAGTTAGACTAGGTAAGCGAGTCAACAGAAGTACCCTAAGGTACTAACAAAAGTGCCACTAGGACACTAACAAAAGATACCCATGGTATCTACAAATGGTGACTAACCACCAATAAAGGTACCCATAGTACCAATAGAAGTACCGAAGTACTGATCAAAAGTACCGAAGTACTAACAAATGAGCTCAAACCCTAGGCATGTCGTACTACCTATGACCAACTATAACCCAAGGCTCAATCAGAATTTCTTATTCAATTAGTCTTCCATTTTACTTAATCAATTTTCTTATCACGGATGATGTACATAATATGGTATTAACAAAAGCATCAAATGCTATCAAGTCCAAAAGCCTAAGTGTCATGCTACTAATATATTAAACATATACATATTATCATGTTACCAAAATCCAAAAGCATAAGTCATGCTAACATATCAAAGTATATACATATCATGTTATCATGGACATAACTCATGCATGACTAACATACCTGGCATCCTTAGCCGCGTGCCATTACTTACCTCGACATTTCCGAGCTATGCAAATGCTCTAAACTAGTTTATTATCTAGTACTCAAACATAGAATCAAACAAGTCATTACCAATTAATCCTCCTTCCCCTAATGTCAAATATTCATTTAATCCGATCATGTTACAAAGCAAATCAAACAATCAAGATGGTTAGGACCCTAGGTCCTAACCCTAAGGTTTGCCACACTCACTAATACTCCGAGCTATCACGGGTTGTAGATCGCAACCCCTTTGCCTCTTTTCCTTGTTGTCTCGAGCCTCTCTTGCTCTTCTACTTCTTCTCTCGGATTATCTAGCAATTAACATATAATAGCTATGTATCAATACATCTTCAATTGTCCATTTCAAATATTCTTAAGCCTAACAATTGCAAACATGTACATTTGTTCCTTTCAAACGGTTTTGTTACCCTTTAGCGAAACGGTCATATCTCCTAGCTTAGATGTCCGATTTTAGTCCATTATACCTCGTTGGAAAGCTAGAAGAATCCTCTACAAGTTAATCTTAACCTCACATTTAATTTCCTAATCGATCAGCTCCAAATTTAATTCGAAACAGTTCTGGTCAGATTTCCCGGAACTGCTCGGGTAGCCCTACGGAACAGCTTATATCTTCCTCTACTGGACTCGGATTTAGGTTTCATAAATTTCCTCTTAAACTAGGTATACATGAGTATCATTATCCAAAGTTTTAGCTCTAAACTCCTTAAATCCCGACCTAGGGAAATTCTCAAAGATAGCTATCCGGAATGGCATTTCTAGGCTATTTTCGGCCAAGTTCTACTCTAAGTGTCCGAACTTAATCCGAACTACTCTCATAAGTTTTCCAGCACCTTCGACTAACCAATTAACATCAACGACTCCCTTTCCGTCATTATTTGAATCGTTTAACACTTACATATAGCACTTATGAAATCTAGTTCCAAAACTGTTTTGTGTTCATGTTTCATGACTTCATAACCCAACATTTGCTATGCTTAATTTAGGCTTCCTATTACCCTAATCTAACATAATGTGTCATAGAATATCAAAATCCCTAAATGTTCAAACCCTAAATTTCGGTTTAAGGAGAAAATCTTACCAAGCTAGACGAATGTGGGTTCCCAATCCAATAATCTAACCATGCAAGGCTTCAAGGATTCCCTCCTCTTGACTATGGAGATGAGGCAAATAAAGGATGAAGTCTTCTCCCCTTTTTCTCTTCTTGCCGTGCAAATGTGGGTGAAGGAGACAAATTTGGCCTCTTTTTGTTTGCTTAATATTAAGGGTGAAAGGACCTCTTTGCCCTTAATGATTTAACTTGGCTTAATTTATTATGGGGGTAGTCTAGGGAATATGAGTATTTATCATGCAATATTTTAGTTTCTCAACTAATTCAATTTGGTCCCTCACTTTGTCTAAGTGTTACAAGGTTTGGTTTAATCCCACAATTAATTCGATTCGTTTTATTAGCCCGGTTTTAGGGGTGTTACACTTTAAAACCAACTCATCATAAGCATCTTGTAATTCATCATAAGTGATGCGTGTAATAAAAGCGCAATTGAGTGCAAGTGTGCACGTTGACAAATAATAAAGTGATAAGTATATTGTGTATCGTCTCCACATGGATTGATATACTTAATATGTCTCTCATTGTTCCCTTGCTCCTGAAGAATAAAGTAAAAACACAGATAAGTGGATTTGTTTAACTAAATAAATAATTAAATAACAAAACATAAAAATAAAAGGTTGAGAATAATATAGAGAAAGTGTATAGGATCCAGTTGCGTCAATTAGTAGATTCGGTTGATCTTCTTCTTGTTCAATACAATTGCACAATACTGTTTCAATAGTACTGCAGATACAGCCTTGGCAGCATTAGTGTTCTCTGCCGTGGAAATCTCTTGCTCTTGGGCAGAGGCATCAAAGTTCAGCAAAATATCCGTAATTGACTCCGCTTATCTCTCAGTCAGAGCGTTGTTGATGACTTGTCCTCGACGATACCTCTCGGTGTAAATCAACGATAACCACCAACCAATCCAACACTTCTTTTAGCTGCTGAAACTCTTAACCTATCTCTAGGCTGAGTTAGTGTCTACAACACCATACTTATCCCTTTCGTGAATCTACACCTCTCGATGCTAGATAAATATATTACTTACAAATTTCTCTCTCGAGCTTAAATGCAAGAACAAAGAATGGCAATAGGATAAGCAAACTTTAATATTATTATTGCATTAGAACAAAGAAACAAGAATCAATCTCCTCTAACTAATATCTACAATCTTCACCTATCCCTAAAAAATTTAGAACATAATGTCATTAGGTACAATTCTTAGGGAGAAGGGTTTCTCTAAAAATCAGCTCTCCAAACAATGTGGCCGGCTAGGGTATATATATTCTTAACCTAGGGCAAACCTTTCCTAAATAGACTCCAGCTTGGAGTAAGGAACAAGTTTTCTTCAAGGGATCTGATATTTCCAAGTTTGCCGCCTTCTAGAAGGGTTTTCCCGCTTGGTCTTTGACTTGGGCTTTTAGTGCGCTAGCCTAGTCCAAATAGTGCACTGCATCTTCCAGAATATTCTCTATATTTTTATCTTTAATTGCGCCTCCAATGTTGGTGCTGCTACTCTAGATGCTGCCGTGGCCTTGTCTTCTGCCTCGACCTCAACATTGCTTCACTACTGCCTCGGCCCTGGATATTCCTGCATGTACAGAATATGTAATAATATCTGCATTCTCTATAAATTTCGACTTTGTAAGTAGTGATAACGGAATATCCAATATTGCGCAAAGAGTCCATATTTAAGTTCAAGTTAGTGTATAATAGATGCATAAAGTACCATGAGAAGGGTAGTAAATAACTGCCTTTTAGGCACTCATCAAATACCCCTAAACTCGAACTATTGTTTGTCCTCAAGCAATGCAAGACATCAAATTGTCAAACCTTACTCCCCTTTGGTCTTACTTTTCCATCTCTTCTCCCCACCATGGTCATGTCTATCTCTCCGTTTTAGCCATTAGTTTACTTAAGGACTTTTACTAAGAAACAAGCTATAAGGCTAGGTGAGTGTGTGCGTTTTACGGATAAGGTTGATTCAAGGCTTTCTTAGATAAACTCTAAGTTCAAGATAAACAGAATTTGGACTAAAGCTGTCTCCTTAAAACAACAAGTCTTGAGCCAATTTCGAGCACCTCAAGATATGCGTTTTTCTATTTTCTTCTTTTTCTTCTTTTTTTTCTTATTAATCACCTATTTGGCATACTAGAGCCAGTTTCGGGCACCTCTAGCATGAAGGAGAGCAAAACAAGAGCCAGTGATAGGCACCTCTAGCTATTTTTCCAAAAGGTTCTAAGTCTTTATCACCTAAGTTTATTAAAAGAACTCCTAAATCAAACAAGTTCAAAAAGTGTTTATTTTCTTTCTAACCCTAAAGAAAGCTTCTAAGTTTTATTCCATGAGTATCCTATGGTTATCCCTTCAAAACAGAACTTGACCATGGTAAGGAGAAAGCTTTCTAAAGCCTTAAAGGAGTAAACTAAATCAAGGCTGATGTAGGGCAGTGCAAGATTACAAACAGTAATTTAAGAAAAGAGAATATTGTAAAAATTTCAGAAAAAAAATTACTTGCTTTTCATGGTAATGTTGTGGCAGTGGGTAGCCTAGGTAGTGCTTCTGCACCTACAATCTCCCCCAAACTCAAACCGAGCATTGTCCTCTATGCTCAAAATATACGGTAAACAACAATTAAAATATGAAAATAGACAAAAGCAGTAAATGAAATTATTTATAACGACTCCGAGAAGCTGCTTGTACGGAGCATTCTCCTAGGCCTTGCTGCTGATGCCTTTCGCCTAAATCCTTATACTGGTGATTGTTGTTGTTTGGCCTGCTGATGCGGCTGAACTCGACTGAACGGTGTTCGGTGCATTAGTGCAGTAACTTCATCCCCTACTTCCACTTCGTCCATATTTTTTGTGTCCATGATTTCTATTCCGCCCCCTATCGTGGTAGTGGGTATTGCTGATTTATGGGATGAACTATGGTATTCATCAATATCGCGAGACAGCGTATCTCTGCTGAGACTAGGCATAGGGATTGGTTTTCCCTTTGGGGAGAGTTAAAGACAGATCACCTCTTAGATGGCCTTTGGCTGGTAGATGATACTCCGGCGGACCTGGCCGGCCTAGAAGGTCCGGCAGCATGAAACTGTTGATACGGCCGTGGCTAGAAAAATGGTTGCAACCCTAGGGCAGGTGTTGTCTCAGTATAAGGGGCGGCAGTAACGAACATGTTGGCTGGGAATTCAGGGAATCGTGCCCCTTTATGTGGGAAGCTTTGCATCATCATGTTGTCTAGGGAGGTGTTGAAGTTGCGCTGGTACTCCATGTAGTGTTGTTGGCGAAGGTTCATGGTTGCCATACTTTGCAGAATTTCTTGATATGGGTTCGTTGCGGCAGTTGGCTCGGCAGAAGCTGGTGCTTCTATTGAATACTGCCCTCCGGCAGTGAAGTTGGCAGTAAACTGATGTGGTGTTGCCTGCACAGGTTCTACATGTGTGATCTGCATAACTCTGTGGCAGAAGTCTCTTGTCCATCCCTGCCGAGTTGGTGTATATTCATCTGTGTCTTCGACCGGAACTCCTGCATTAATGCACAAGGCAGAGATTAAACATGGAAAATAAAGCGGTCCACATTCCTTCTTACCACATTCATGATTTTGTGAAGTATGATTTCTCTAATGTTGATGCTTCTCTTCTTGATGATGGACTGGATCAGCACCAATCTTTTGCGATCCACTGTGCTGTTATGGGAGGTTGGGATAAGTTGTCTCTTGATGAAAGTACACCACATCTTGGCCTCGGGTTGAAGACTCTACCTTGTTACTGATCCTTTATGGGCACCGGTTTCACATAAGGTGTTGCTGTAACAAAGCTCATCTTTAATCTCTTCATAGTCTTGAGTGGTGATGCCATCTATGAATTCAGCATGAGCATCACGTGTGGGTTGAGACCATAAAATTCATTGATACTTGTGGCATCAAGTCGAACAGGCTTGCCTCGATAGTGGATAAATAGGTTTTCCTTGATCGGCCCATGTGCATAAAATTCTCTCATAATGGTGGCGTTTGCCGGTGGAGGCTGTAGGCAGAATGACTCCCAATCTTGATATTGAATCTTTTTGAACAAGTACGATTCAATGTCAAAGTATATCTCATTGGTCTATTGAAATCCTTGTTCTTCCCATAACTGCCGAGCAACGAACGAACGGTTGAATCGGACAACAATAGTGGCTGGGGCGAATCTTGCGTAAGAAGCCATTGATTGTTCGTGGAGAACGGTTTTAGAAAAGAAATTCTGGAGTAATAGAGAGAGTTTTGAAAATTTCAAGAGATTGGAAAGATAGTGAGAGCAAGATTATTCAAGAAAATCAAAAGTAGCAAGAATGCAAGAGTAAATAGTGCATAGCAATGAGTCTGCTTATATAGGCTGTAAAAATATGACTGTTAGAAAATAGGCGTTGGGCATTTACTGCCTTGATGCATAGTTACTATCGCGGCGGATTTCTTAGTAGAGAGTCGTTACACTGTTTCTGCCTGTTAGGAATTTTACGGCTCTTACACAGTGTACTGTCGCGGCAGCATACTTCTTGCTGTGGACTACTTGTTTGTTATTCCTGCTTTATTTATTATAAAAAAAACAGAAAAATATAAAATACTGAAAATAAAACAACATAAAATAAAACATAATAACATAAAATACTAAAAATAATAATATATAAACTAATAATAAAGTTCATCATAAGAAAGATTATTAGAAGATGGTTCAAGGGTTACCTTGATCTCATCAAGAGCCATGAGACATAGGTTGGCCACTTCAGTAACCCTTAAATTCAATCTAATTTCTTAGATTAGAAGTTAGGGTTAACATTACGAAAACTTCATTTACAAGTTAGGTTTTAATAAAAATAATATTAAAATTTCTGATAAATTATTAAATAATGAATAATTTAAAGATAATGTAACATATCATTTATTTAATTTGAGTTCAACCCATAATTTCATAAACATTTAATATTTTAAATCCGAAATAAAGTTCAAAGTCTTTTATATAGAAAATAATATTCAATTAAAATTTTATAATCCAGAAACTGAAATTGCAAAACATACGATAAAAATAATCTGAGTCAGGATTCTTCAAGTACCGTACGTAGCCTAGGTCAGAGATCTGAAACAGAAAACTATCAGGGTGTAAGCTCAGGATCCTAGTGTGCCTCTAAGGTATAGATAAATATATCTACAGTACAGAAAATATAACACAGAGCAGAATAGCATGATCTCAGAACATAACATCATATCACTAAACAGATCAGAACATGCGATGTAATGCATGTATGACATGATATGCACTCAAACACCGAACATCATCAGAAGAGAAGGTTCCCCCGAACCACTCTATCTCCATACACACCATCAGATGTGAAGCTCGACCCGAAGGTGGAGTCATTGAACAGAAATGGTCACTTGAACCGTAGGTGGAGCCACTAAACAGAAGTGGATACTCGACTTGTAGGTGGAGCCACTGATCAGAAGTGATATTCACCAATAGGTGATACCACTGAACTTCCCCGTACACATCCAACCGATGCCATGACATGAATAGATAACATGGTATGAACATATAACAGAATCAGAATACATGCCTAAGAAAATAACATGAGGCATGCATAACAGTTTTAGAGTCCAATATTCAGTAATATTTCAGAGCATAACAATTATTAAATTATTTTCTAAAAATAACAGAAATGATGCAATCACATGTTACACAGAATGAACAGATATGCCAAATAATGCACATAGAGATAAACAGAAAACAGTCGGGAAAGACACACCTGTAACAGATCACTTAACGCCGATAAAGATGTTTATTGGCCTCAGTCCTAGAACTAGGTCTAGCAGGTGTAGAACCTATGAGTAACAGAAAGGTAAGATACTCTAACTACTATGCCACTAAATTAGAGAATATACGAGACATAAGTAAACCGAATACTCACGTGCGAGTCTAGAAGACTGATGAACAGGAGGTCGCCCAAGAGGAAGAGGCAGATGCTTAGGGTTAGAGTCTACGTCACCTAAATCAAATAGAAACTGATTCAGAATCCGATACAGATAACTTCTAGATAAGGAATTCGAACAAAAAAGCCTTAAAAACGACACTTCGGGTTCAAATTTTAAAAAACAAATAGAGCCAACAAACTCAAGACATCGAAAAACATAAAATGGGAATAGGTTGAAAAAGTCAACATTGATGTCAGCATTGACCAGTGCTGACGTCAACATTGACTAGTGCTGACGTCAACAGATGATGTTAGTAGTGACGTCAACAGATGATATCAGTAGTGACGTCAACAGATGATGTCAGTATGACATCAACCGAGTCAGTCTCGGGTCGGATCGGATCGGGTCAATGGGTCAGGCTTGGGTTTTCCCAAGATTTTCCCGAAAAAATTTGGGTTTTCAAGATTTTCCGAGAAAATTTGGGCTTTCTAGATTTTTTGGGAAAATTTGGAAAATCCAGAAATTTTCCCAGAAAAATCTAGTTGCCCAGATTCGATACATACTTCCAGATTTGTGATTCTAAGACCCCTGATTCGATCTGAAGTTGATTTTAAAACTCTGTTAAACCCCCCAAAAAATAATTTAAATAGCCATAAATCCATTTGATTCGATTTAAAACCATTAAAACTGAATTTAAACTAAGACCATAACTTTGCAAAGCTTCCAGATTCAAAACAACACGATCTAAAAACTCTTTTATTAACAGGTTCGATCGCATCAACCAACAAACATAAATCTCAACCATAAACGATTTAAAACCGAAACAAAAGTGATCAGAATACTTACCAGAAAACTGAAACGAACAAGATACGAACAAGAAGAAACAATGTTGAGAGAAAAGAAATCATGGTTGTAAATGGAAACTAGATTAAAATGTATGAATTAAAACAAGGAAATAAAAGTATAATAAAAGTGAATTTAATACAAAAACTAAAATGGGAGATGGGAAAGAAACTATCAGAAAACAAATCGGTAAAATTATCAGATAAGGGTTCAAACTTTTAAAATCTTACAAATGAACCCTTAACTTTTCAAAAATTACAATTTAGCCACTGAAAATCCCTAAATTATTAGGGTTTTAAATTAAGGATTTGGGATTTCAAAAGGGGAAAAGTTTGGGTTATTACAACTTCATTGTCCTTATCGGATATGACTCCTCATCACTTCATGTGGAAACCTGAGCCTTTTGCTCCTTCTTCTTCTCAAAACCCTTCCTTTTGTATTGTGGGCAATCGATCCTAATGTGATCGGGCTTCTTACATTTATAGTAAATAATTTGATCTTTCTCATCTTCTTTGTCCTTTCCTTTGAATTTCTTCTTTCTTTGGAATCTCCTATTCTGGTTTGCCCTCATGAGCCTAGTGAATCTTTTGTCTACCATAGCCAATTCTTTTAGCTCATCCTCTTCACTAGTGTCTACTTCCTCTTGTGAAGCTTTAAGTGCAATCCCTTGCTTTTTCTTTTCAATTTCTCTCTTTTTAAGCTTCATCTCTTCCTTCTTTTTCTCTTCTTCTCTTCCTTTCTTCATGATCTCATGGGTGAGAAGAGATCCACAAGAGCATCAAGCTTGAGATTCTTGAGGTCCTTGGCTTTAATAATGGTCATTCTCTTGCTATCCCAAGACTCGGGAAGAGAGTAGATGAGCTTTCTCACGAGTTTCTCCTTTGGTATGATCTCACCAAAACCCTTGAGACCGTTGACAATAACCAAAAAACGATCAAACATCTTGGTGATATCTTCATCCGGCTCCATCTTGAAGTTTTCATAATTAAGATTGAGAAGATCAATCTTAGTCTCGTTGACGTCATTGATGCCCTCGTAAGTTGTCTCCAATGAATCTCAAACTTCTTTGGCACTAGTACATGATGACATCTTGGAGTGGATGTCGGGACCAAGAGCACAAAAGAGAATGTGCAAAGCTTTGTCATTTGTGGACATTCTTCTTCTCTCTTCATCGGTCATTTCATTTCTCTTCTTGGGCACTTGCCTATCTCCTTCTTGCTTCATTGGAATTGAGGGTTCATCTTCTATTTTGTCCCATATAACATAATCATTTCATTTGAGGAACAACATTATCCCATTCTTCCAATAAGGGTAGTTGTCTCCATTGAAGAAGGGTGACTTGGTGATAGAGTGTGACTCGTTCCAACTTCCGGAAGTAGAGTCCATTGGATTTGACTAGGGATGATGATCAACACTCCTTGGATCTTCTTTGGTGGATTTTAATCCTTTCAAAGATCTAGGTCTGATACCAATTGTTGAGTTGATCGATCTATAAAGTTGGTCAAGAGGGGGGTGAATTGGAAATTTAAAATTTTGGTGGAAGATTTTCGATAAAAGATAAAAAATTTAAGATATGATTTATAGTGGTTCAAGCTTCGGAACAAGCTCTACATCCACTATCTTACCTACTACTAAGGATTTTGAAACCAATTCACTAAGTAATTTGACCTTTTTCTCGATTTAAGGGATAACCATTACAACTTGAATTAATTCTTCTACACAAGAATTGATTCAAACTCACAAGAATAAAAGATAAAAGAAAGACAAGTTTGTAATCTCTCAAAGATAAATAATTACCCCAATTACAAATGAACTCTCCCCAAACTCAATTACAAAGAATTAAAATTGAAGTATAAGAGATGAAAGTCAATATTTTTAATGAAGTGCTTAAGAGTTGGATTTAAGTGCTTGGATGATGATTAAGGTTCAATAGTTATTAATGCTGCTTCAAATTCTTTAATTTATACCTCCTCGTTGATTTCTAATCGTTGTGGTTGTTGGAAATTGAAATAAATATGTTAGATCTTCATCTTCCCATCATAATGCACCTCTGTAGGCTATGTTATCGAAACACGGGGTACCTGTTTCGAAACAGACCACAAACAGAAAGAGTCGTTGTGCATTTAATAAGGGTGTATTGAAACATGTTTTGTTACCTTTTAGTAAACTGTAAAGGTTGGTATCAAACCATGTTTCGAAACATGTTAACCATCATTTAAAGCTTTAACTGTCACCAACGATCGACTCATTAAATGCTAAAATAGCCATTGGGAATATTGGGGGTATCGATACTGGTATCGAAACAACACTTAATATTTTAAAATATTTAAAGCACAAAACCTAGTTCGATACTTGGTTTAGAACAATTTCTGGCAGTGAGGTCCTGGTACCGAACCATGTTTCGATACTTGTTCTTGGTCTCAAGAACATTCTTTGAAAATGCAAGTGGTATCGATACCTGTTCTAGGGGTATCGATACTGGCGTCTAAAAACACTTAAAATATAATTTTAAATTTCTTGGTTTGACTTGAAACAAAAAGTTTGACATAGAGACTTAAAAATTTATTACAAAATAATCCTTGATCATAATTGTTATATAAGATCAATTTTAGTTTTACAATTACATATTCACATGTTAAAGATTTCAGGACTTTTGATATCTATATAAACTTTGATGTGAATTGATAAATCAATTTTTTTTTGGAGCAGATAATAATAAAAATTATAGATAAAAAAATTGGTGTATGCTATTAGTTTGGAGAAAATCGAAGAAGTTAGATTAGATTTTAAAAGAACAAATCATAATATTAAAGTGTCTTCAATCTAAAATTTGGTAAATTATTCTAAAATACAAGAGAAATAAAAGAGAGAGTTGACAAATTAATTTTTAAAGTATGGTTACAAGAGAAGAAAAGAAAAATGATGAAAATTCTAGGATTTAATCCAAATATTTAATGAGTTATTTTATATTTGGATTAATCTGATATAATAGAATAATTTTAGAGACTAAAATTATTATTAAACCATGTCATATCGCAATATTAGTTAAATATTTAACAGTCGGTGATCAAAATGATAACGAAATGAAACATTAATGATGTTTTTGATGAAAAAATTAGTTGGGTGACCAATTAAAAAAGAGTGATAATTGCAAGACCATCCGTGTAATTTTCCCTATAAAAATGTTTTAATTGAAATTATATTCTAAATATTTATTAATTATATTTTAAATGATTTAAATATTTTTTCAATTTTTTAATTTTTATTAATTAATTTAATAATATTTAATAATATTTAACAATAATATTTATCAATATTCAACGCACACAATAAATTCATCCATATAATTAGCGAAAAAAAAAAATAATGTCATCGTCGCCTACATAAAAATAAGGGGAAAAGGTTTAAATTAAATGGAAAGTTGCGACAATCAATCTCATTTCTCCTATTATGTATATTTTTTTGGAAGAATATTTACCATAAATATAAAGATAAAATAATAATAAAATTTATGCCCTTACTGATACGCTACATAAAAAATTATATCTATAACTTAGGGTTTAAGTTTTTGACTAGAGTTTATAGATTTTGAGGATATGTTATTATTTTTTAGATTATAAAATTTAAAATTTAGAATCATCCAGAGGAAATCGAAATGAATATGCCATTTTAGAATTACTTAAACATATTGCGAACAAAATTTAATTTGATTAAAATAAATGAATTTTTTATTTTAATTTTATGTGAAAAACTCGACTTATTTTGATTTAATTTAAAATTTTATAAACTCAATTCGACTCAAAATTTTTTAAATAAATTTAAGTTATAAAATAAAAATTTTAATATTTCAAAATTTTAATAATTAGTGAATTAATTTTTAAGTTAACATTGAGTCTCTTAATATTTTTTATAATATCTACCGATATAAAATATATATACCATATATAAAAAATATATGTATCTTATAGAATAAAAAAATCATTTAAATTAAAATTAAATTATAATATAATATATTAAATATTTATAATTTAATTTATATAAAAAACTTGATTTAACTGAAATAATTTTTTAAAGGGTAAACTATCCCAGTGACCACCCAACTAATTTGAGATACCTATTTTGGTCACCTAACTAAAAAACTCGTCAATCAGGTCACTCAATTTTGAAACCCTACCTATTATAGTCATTGCCGTTAAAATTCTGACAAAAATGTTAACAACAGTCACATGGCAGTTAAATAAAATCTGTATAATTACACATTCAATCCCTTTAATTTATTTATTATTTTAATTCAATCTTAATTTTAAATTAATAAATAAAATTAATCACCTAATCGATTAATGACACGTGTCATCACCGAATTGGATAATTAATTTTATTTATTAATTTAATATAATTCTCTTTCCAATCAGATGGTGACACGTATCATAAATTGGTTAGGTGTTTAATTTTATTTATTAATTTAAAATTAAGATTAAATTAAAATAATAAATAAATTACAGAGATCGAATGTGTAATTATATAGATTTTATTTAACTGCTACATCACTGTTGTTAATTTTTTCGTCAGAATTTTAACAGCAATGACTAAAATAGGTAAGTTTCAAAGTTGAGTAATCTGATTGACGAATTTTATAATTGGATGATCAAAATAGGTATCTATAATTAATTGAATTGTCACTGGAGTAGTTTACTTTTTTAAAATAGAATATAAACTATAAAATAAAATGCTCATGACTCACGCCTACAAAAATATAAAGATTAGACATTAAAAAAGAACGCTTAATTAATATCCACGTGGTTTGTGTAGTCTAAAGTCATTTTGTCCAACTGTTGTGACGTTTAGCTATTATCTTATTCCCACCTGCAGCTGCAGGTAATTAATATGAGTTTAGAGAGTTGAGATTTATTTGACAAACATTATTGCCCACAATATTCTACTTTGTTATCAACATGTTAATATTTTTGTAATATGTTAAAGTGTTGGAAAATGTATGTTCTTAGTAACTGTGTAAAAATAAGATTACTAAATGTCTAAAATAATGCTTAATTAATATCCTACACTTATATGCATGTAACTTTGGATTTAGACAGAAATTAGTGGTCGAAAGTATGTTCAATATCATTCCTAGTTCAGATTTGTTCTAGTGGTTTTGGGATTTGCATATTTGGAAATCAATTGGGCGTCGTTTGACCAAAATAAGATTTTAATAGGTTATCCCGTTCCAGACTGTTCTTCATATTGATCCTGTTAAGGGCTGTCAAGTGGTGTTAAATATAACCTATGCTTGTTGGATTTTTAGCTAAATGTCTTGTTCCAAAGGTATAAGTATTTTTAAATGAACCTTAATAAGTAACTGATAAGTGCCTAAAATAGTAGTTCTTATGAGAAGGTATAAGAATTTATATAAGTATTTTTAAATGAACCTTAAGTTCGTCTACGTTCTCGAATATGATCTAAGTTAATAGGAGATTTAAGATCAGTTTAACATTACTTTTAAAAAATGTCATAAAAAGTTATGTTGAATTTTTTTTCAAAAGTAATTCTTTATTTTTGGTTTGAGATTTAAATATTTAATATTGATATCAAAAGTGCTTTCAAAAAGATAAATGATTATTTTAAACATTATATTACAAATTATATATAAATAATATATAAATTCTTTAATGTTATAATATATGAAATACATCAACTTAAATTATCATAAAAAATATTAATAAATATATATTTTAAATAATTGTTTGTGTTCTATGAAAATATAACAAATTTAAAATATTTTATTTAATATATAATTTTAAACTAAAAATATTTTATTAATCATATATTCATAAAAATTATAAATAAACATAATAACAAATGAATGTTAAAATTATGAGTTAATTCTCAAAATCACTTTCCCAATCACAAAAACTAAAATTTTTAATTTTTATATTTAAATTAAAAAGTATTTTTTAAACTTAATTTTTTATAAAAAAACTAATAATTTATTATTGATTTTTATTTCAAACTAACTTTTGAAGCCAAAAAAGCTGGCTTGAGAAACAATGGTAAATAAAGCTTTAAAACATTCTATGAATTATGAATAAATTTTCTGAATAAGTTTTCTTTGATAAATTTGTAGACGGTAACATGAGTATTTGTATTGTGTTAAGATGTTATTCTATGAAAAAAAGAGTTTATCTTAATTGATAAAGAATGAAGATATTACGTTTTTTATGAAATAATTTTTGGACATAATTTATTCTTTTACATGTCATTATATTATTTTTGTTATTATAATTTTAAATTGAAAACTCTATAGATGTACATATAAGTTACGTTGATAAATACTTTCTATTTATTTTTTCCCAGAAATCTTTCGGATTTTAATTGTCGCTTCTCCCTGTTGTTTTAATCCATCCCGAGCTTCCAGTTTTCATCAGTGCAAAGAATGGAGAAATCTGGGTATGGAAGAGATGGAATTTACAGGTCTTTAAGGCCGCCAATACTTCTTCCCAAGGAGCCAAATCTTTCCATGGTTTCATTTCTCTTGAGAAACGTCTCCCGTTACCCAGACAGACCAGCGCTCATTGAGGCAGATTCCGGTGAAACCCTCACTTTCTCTCAGTTAAAATTCAGTGTTATCAAGCTCGCCCATGCTTTTCTCAATCTAGGGATCAACAAAAACGACCGAGTCTTGATCTTTGCACCCAATTCAATCCATTTCCCTCTTTGTTTCTTAGCGGTAACAGCCATTGGTGCAATTGCTACAGCTGCCAACCCCATTTATACAGTGAACGAACTCTCGAAACAGCTTATAGATTCCGATCCGAAGCTTATTATCACCGTCCCTGAATTGTTCGACAAAGTCAAGGATTTCAAGATCCCTTTGATCTTCCTTGGTTCAAAAAGTAACCAGCGACCATCTGATGTAAAAAATATTCCCAAAATTTTCTCTTTCCATGATCTTCTTGATCAAGCGGGAAACGTAACAGAGTTTCCCGCAGTTTCTCGTTTTGTTAAGCAGACTGATACAGCGGTGCTTCTGTACTCTTCGGGCACGACAGGTGTAAGTAAGGGTGTTATTCTGACTCATGGGAATTTCATTGCATCATCTTTGATGATGACAAAGGACCAAGAGCTTGCTGGGGATATGAACCGGGTTTACTTATGCGTTTTGCCTATGTTTCATGTGTTCGGATTGGCGGTTCTCGTATACGCACAGCTGCAGATGGGAAATGCTTTGGTGACCATGGCTAAGTTTGAATTCGAGATGTTTTTGAGAAATGTGGAGAAGTATAGGGCTACCAATTTGTGGGTTGTGCCTCCTATTGTGCTTGCCATGGCTAAGCAGAATGTGGTTAACAAGTTCGATCTTTCCTCATTGAAGGAAATTGGATCTGGCGCTGCACCTTTGGGAAAGGAATTGATGGAGGAGTGCGCAAAGAAGTTCCCTCACGCTGTTATTATGCAGGTACATTAGCTTTCAAATAATATGCATGTTGATAGGCTCTTTGTAATTTAAAGGTGTTTAAAAATTTCTAATCCGATGATTTGATTCAAAAGTTTATATATTTGATTTGAATTCTATTTTTGGATCGAATATCTGATCTGATTTAAAATTTTTCAAATCGAATACGTATCACAATATTTTAAGTTTTTATGAAAATTAAAAAAATAAAATTTTTCATAGATATAAATCTTGTTATATTTGACAATTTATTGATTATTATATTCGAAATTTTAAAATTTTAATAAATATGATCTTCAAATTCAAAAAAAAATAGTTAAACTAAAATATATTTTCAGATAACCGGATATTCGAAAATCCAATCTGATTGTCCAAAAAAATGGATATCTGAAAAACCGAATTAGATACGGATCACTATGCTGTTGATATTAAAAACTGGATGAAGACTCCTACTATATATGTATGCATATAAAAGCTGCAGTAACTGTTCATATTTACGGTCGTCTTAGATCCGAGTTGATATCCAGGGCAACATTCTAGTGGGAATCAATGAATGCTGATTATCCTATTAACTTATATCAAGTAGGATTTGTAAATGAAATGGATATTAAGATTTTCTCCTGTATATATTAGCTCGGATTAGACATTTGGCATCCCCATTCCAAGTTAATGCTCGTTTGTGAAGTTTATTAGTACCTTAAAAGTTTCCTTCTCACCATGCAACTTTTTTGAGGTTTCAGGGATATGGAATGACTGAAGCTTGTTCAGTTGTATCGTTGGAGAGTGCCGCATTTGGTGTCCGGCATACTGGTTCAGTTGGATCGCTTGCTCCATGCATTGAAGCTCAGATAGTTAGTACACATGATCCAAAGCCTCTTCCTCCTAATCAATTAGGGGAAATATGGATTCGAGGGCCTAATATGATGCAAGGTAATGTTCTTTGCTTCTTTCCCGAGGAAATAACAGAAGATTGAATCTTTGAAATGAGTAGCATCCAACTAGTTATCTTGTTCTTTGAAATTATTAATTTCCTGAATGTATTGAATTGGATGATGATACAACTACACTGTTTATGCTAATTATTCAGACTCTTTGATATTATAACAATAACTTCAACAAATAGGTTTTATTTTTTTAAACTTTTATTATAACTTCTGCTTTCTCTCATCTGCAATTTCCAATGACTATTTTCAGGTTACTTCAACAATCCAGAGGCAACTAAACTGACAATAGATGAAAAGGGTTGGGTTCATACCGGAGATCTTGGATACTTTGATGAGAATGGGAATCTCTATGTTGTTGACAGGATTAAGGAGTTGATCAAGTACAAAGGTTTCCAGGTAACTTATTTCATTGTATTTCCTTTATAATAATTCATTTTTCTACCCTGCATTTTCTATCAAATGTATGTTTTGGATTTGAGTGTTTCATTTTATGAATAAGTTTGAGTTTTTTGAGCAGATAAATGTTACAAGGGACTCTGACGTAGGAGCTTAAAATAATATATATTTCAGTTTCACTAAAATATTAAATATTTTGGATGACTAAGTTTACTAAAATATAATTCACAACTAGGGAAAGACTACTTTGTATCTATATTTGTGAGTGATTTTAAAGAAGATGTCAGTGTCACGGGTCGCCAGTTCAGATCCGAGTTATATGCCCATTTAGCTACCAATGGGGTTGCGATAGAGGAATTGTGCGAGAAAAGCCACTAGATTTAGCCCGGTCCAAGAAGGTTCTAGAATGTTCTAGAAGATAACATTATCTTTTGAATTATTTCAAATGATTTATTTAGATAATGTTAGAGTTAATTAGAGATATTGTAAGATATTAATGTAATCTCGTCCGTCGATGTAAATCAGTTCTGACCGTTAGATCGAGGGGAGTTCAACTATAAATAGGGACTTCCATCTCAATTGTAAATCATCCATTCATTCTCTGTTTTCCGTCTTTCAGAGTAATGAAGGTATTCACTCTAAACTCTCTGAGTTGTTCTTCGTGTTCTTGTTTTCTTCGTGTTCTTGTTTTATTCTTTTGGCTTTGCGAGTTTATTTTTTATAATTAGCTTCCGCTTAGAACGATCTTGCGTTCTTGAAGACTTGGGAGTTTGATCTTCCAAAGTGGGAATTAAGGCTTACTTAGTTGTTTATCTTAAGGATTCGACTTAGGCCGTACGGGTTAGCTGGTTTAAGAGTTTGACCCCGTGACAAATGTCATCAGAGCGAGTTCGTGGAGCACGGTTTGTAACGATAGAGTTCATGAGCTAAGTGTTCGAGGAAGAAATTTCGAAATACCGCCAAAGAAAGGAGAAAATGTTGCAGTGCAAAAGGGTGCTGAGACCCAGGCTACTGAAGAGAAACGAGGAAGATCGAGGGATATCCTCACGTTGTTAGAGGGTAAGGTGACCTGACTTGAGGAATCGGTGAAAAACTCGATAGAGCGACTCGATGTGGTTGATACACGATTTGAGAAGCAAGACAACAAGAGAGATCATCTCAAGGAAGAGATGAAGGATCTTCTGACTGATTTGTTCGAGAAGGTCGGTAATAGAGGTGATGTGCTTGAGGCCGAGTTGAAGGCTGCGAAGGAAGAGATAGAAGAGATGAAGGCGGAGATGTTTTTAGTAAAAACAACCTTGATGAATGGAGCTGGGCCCATTGTGTCCAAGTTGATGAAGGACATCCCAAATCCGAAGTTGTTTAATGGGAATAGATCGACTCAAGATGTTAAGAACTTCGTGTGGGGCATGGAATAGTACTTTAGGGCCATGGGCATCAAGGATGATGCGGAGAAGATAACTGTTTCTTCTATGTATTTGACTGATGTCGCGCTATTGTGGTGGCGACGCAGATGCTCTGAGGAAAAGAGCAAAGACATTCCCATTGAGACATGGAAAGACTTTCAGATTGAGCTCAAGGATCAGTTTTGTCTGAGCAACGCTGAATTTGAGGCGCGAAAGAAGTTGCGACAACTCAAGCATGATAGTTCCATCCTTGAGTATGTTAAAGAGTTCATCGAGTTGAAGATTCAGATCCCGAACTTGAGTGAAGAAGAAGTATTTTTTACTTTCACAGGTGGACTTCAACGATGGGCTCAAATGGAGTTAGAGCGGAGGGGAGTCAAGGTACTTTCCAAAGCATTTACCGCAGCTAAATCTATCGCACAGTTTGAAGTTGGGATATCTAAGTCTTCCAAGTCCCGTAACAAGGACAATGGTGGGGGAGACGAGGATGATCACCATGGTGATGGTGATGAGAGGCCCAACAAGTTCGTTAGACCATGGGTGAAAAAGGAACGAGGACTCGTAAGGTGTTATCGTTGTGGCGGTCCATATATAATGAAAGACTGTCCCAAAAATAGCCGCCTCGATTCCATTGCCGATGGAGACAACGAGCAAGATGAAGGGGAATGTATACTTGGTGCGATTACGAGTGTGAAAGCAATCGAACAAAGGGTAGAAGCGAAGCAACTGAAGTGTTACCGATGTAAGGGACCTCATTTGGTTAAAGAGTGTCCAGATAGAGTCAAGCCGTCCAAGAAGGAGGACAAGCCAGAGAATAGTGAGGCTTTGAAGCTTGGTTCGATACTGCTGAGTTTTGCAAAGACGAGTAAAGGCTGAAAGCAGAAAGGGTTGATGTATGTTGACATCAACATTGCGGGTCAAAAGAGTAGTGCTCTTGTCGACACAAGGTCATCTCACTTATTCATATCAAAGAAAGTTGTTGACAAACTTGGTTTGAAGGTTGAAGATTCAACTGGGATAATCAAGACTGTGAATTCCAAAGGTGTTCCGATAGTGGGAATGGTACAAGGCGTGGAGTTGCAAGTTGGAGAATTGAAGGGCAAGGAATCGTTTGAGGTAATTCACTTGGATGACTATGACTTTTTCATCGGTTTACATTTCCTTGACCAGATTAATGCACTCCTTGTTCCTTTTGCCGATTATGTTTGCATCTTGGATCCTCACAAACAATGCATCGTCCCGGTTCATCGAGACACGAGGGTTGGAAATAGGGTACTGAATGATGTTGAGTTAACCAAGGATGCTGACTTGGTTATTGCCGACGAGGAGATGACTTTGGAAGGGCTAGGGAAGCTGAAGCTTTCGACAGACATGGGATCCGTCGATTATCCGACAGTGAGTAAGGTGGATGGGGCATTGAGCTTTGTAAACAAAGAAGCACAAGCCGAGGTGTTGGACTTCAAGATTGAAGAAGTACCGATGATGTTGATAAGCGACGAGTTGCTGATAGGCGATGGTGTATCAAACTTCGCGAGGAAGGAAGCGTTGATGCGCGTTAGAGTGAATGCCAGACCAAGTTACAAGGAGATATATCTTGAGCACAGTGTTAGTGTTTTATAGTGTAATATGCCTAGTTTGCTGGGTGTAGGAAGCGGAAAACCTAACCAATTAGATGATGCCAAGACTTGTCGAGGACATAGAAAACCTTTCAGAGTTTCGAATGTTTGTTCTGTGTTCAATGTGATAGTGTCCAAGTGTTAGAGCAAGGATCAAGATGATCCGAGTAGGGGCAAGTTGCAACTGGTAGGAAGGTGTTCCTACGATCGAGATGTACATCGTGAGTCAGTGAAAGATGTTACATGGCGAAGAGCATTGAAGCGAGCAGTCCTTATGGGGGACAACCGAGTCGAAGCAAGACAAGGTGCGGGAGCAAGTCCAGGATCGCATTGTTCAACTTCATTTTGAAGGCGTGACGAGGGCGTCTCTAAGTTTGGTGGGGGAGATTGTCATAGGCCGCCAGTTCAGACTCGAGTCATATACGCATTTAGCTACCGATGGGGTTGTGATAGAGGAATTGTGCGAGAAAAGGCCACCAGATTTAGCCCGGTCCAAGAAGGTTCTGGAATGTTCTAGAAGATAACATTATCTTTTGAATTATTTCAAATGATTTATTTAGATAATGTTAGAGATAATTAAAGATATTTTAAGATATCAATATAATCTCGTACGTCGATATAAATCAGTTCTGACCGTTAGATCGAGGAAAGTTCAACTATAAATAGGGACTCCCATCTCAGTTATAAATCATTCATTCATTCTATGTTTTCTATCTTTCAGAGTAATTAAGGTATTCACTCTAAACTCTCTGTGTTGTTCTTCGTGTTCTTATTTTCTTCTTTTGGCTTTGCGAGTTTATTTTCTATAATTAGCTTCCGCTTAAAACGATCTTGTGTTCTTGAAGACTTGGGAGTTTGATCTTCCAAAGTGGGAATTAAGGCTTACTTAATTGTTTATCTTAAGGATTCCACTAAGGCCGCACGGGTTAGCTGGTTCAAGAGTCTGACCCCGTGACATCAGACATAAGGTGAAGGTCCATAGCCCAAAAACTTCCTGAAAGCTTACAAGAAAACAAGATTATATGAATTGGCAGTAGAAGTGGAGAGCAAAATGAACAAATATGTGTATAAGGGTGCTGTGTGGAAACAAAACTCAAGCAAAAGAATATTTAGTGGAACCATAGTTAATCTTAAGGGTGCAACCACATTGAACAATCAAAAGCAAGGCTTAACAGAGTACAAAAAAGCCAATAATTTATACTTTAAATGTGGAGAAAGGTTTCGTAAAATAATATTTTTTTTTGTGAAAAAATACTCTATGGAATTTTTATTAGAACCGTGAAACAATAATACATATGTTACAAAACTTTAGTTCTCTTTTAATGATTAATTATAAAGTATAAGATGAATAAAACTTTAATTTTTAGTTAAAGATAAACTTTATCTAAAAGACTTATATATAAGAATAAACACCTAACTAGATAAGAACACCATCTTTTAGCTATTGGTATTTATCATTATCGACGCTCCTCTTCAAACTGGTGAGCAGATATTACTAATTCCAATTTAGTGAGAATGTCAGCTAACTTGTCGAAGGTGCTTCTTGGAAATGCTTTGGTGAGAATGTCATCTAACTGTTCTTGTGTAGGAATACAGTTTAGCTTGACCTCTTTACTTATAATTTTTTCTGAAATAAAGTGATTGTATAGTTCCACATGCTTTGTTCTGTCGTGTTGCACTGGATTCTTTGCAATACTTATTGCAGATTAATTATCATAATAGACTTTAAATTCTTTGCTAGAGTGTAACTTCAATTCTGATAGGAGTCTTTGAATCCAAATTGCTTCACAAATTCCATTTGCTAACGTTCTAAACTTTGCTTTTGCACTGCTTCTTGCAACTACTTGTTGTTTCTTACTTTTCCATGTCACTAAATTTCCCCATACTCTAGAACAATAGCCAATGGTTGATCTTCTAGCTGTCAATTCTCTTACCCAACTTGCATCAGTAAATATCTTCATTTTTTTGTTGTTATTCTTTGCAAAGAACATTTTATGTCCTGGAGTCATCTTCAAGTATCTCCTAATTCTCATTACTGCCTCTAGGTGTTCTTCTTTTGGATTGCTCATAAATTGACTAGCAACGCTTACAGGAAAAAATGTTTGGTCAAGTAAGTGATAGATAAATCAGCTTGCTCACTATTTCTGATATTGCTCCTTGTTTGTAGGAACTCCTTCATTTTCAAGTTTAAATATTAGATTTGATTCTATAGGTGTTTCTGCAGGCTTACACCCCAACATTCTTGTTTCTGATAAAGGATCAAATATGTGTTTTCTTTGGTTGATTATAATCCGAGAGTTTGATCTTGCCACTTCTATTCCCAAAAAATATCTCAAGTACCCAAGCCTTTTACCTCGAACTCAAAAGCAAGAAAAGCTTTTTAGCTTTCTAATTTCATGATCGCCATCACCTGTTATTATTATGTCATCAACATATACTATCAACATAGTCCTTTTATCTACTGAAGAAGTCTCCACAAATAGAGTATGATTAGACTGACATTGATAGTAGTCGAATTTCAAGACTGTTTTAGTTAATCTATCAAACCAGGACCTTGAAGATTGTTTTAGGCCATATAAGGATTTTATTAGCTTACATACTTCATTCGAATTACGAAATAATTCAGCTGGTCTGTGCATGTAGACTTTTTCCTCTAGATTTTCATTCAGGAATGCATTCTTTAGGTCAAGTTGATGTAAAGGTCAGTCTAGGTTTGCAGCAATAGACAAGAAAATTCTTACAGTGTTGAGTTTAGCTACAGGTGTAAATGTTTCATGATTTTAATACCTAAAAATTATTTCTAATTTTAAAACCTTAATTTTGAAATCCCTAATTAAAAATCCTAATTTTTAGATTCATAATTTCTGAAACCTTAATTTTTTTGAGGTTTTAAATTAATTTTCTAAATTTAAGAAAAAAATTTTGAGATAAGATTATAAAGTTTTGAAACTTTTAAATGTGAATTTAAAGATTAAAAGTTAAAGTAATGTTTTAAATTTGATAACTTTTGGATAACTAATTTGCTTTTAAATTGAATTATATTTTTATTGAGATTAATTTTTTATTAAAAGTTTTTCTTTAATCAATCTTTTTATTAAAAATATTATTTTATTTTTATTTTATTAAAACTCTTTATTTACTATTATAATATATATTTATATAAAGTCTCAGATAAAGAAAAGAAATCCTTTTAAAATTATATAATTTTTTATTATATTTATAATGTGATCTAATAGAATTTTAATTTTAATTGAAATCAATTATTTTTCTCTATAAATATATAGTATGGTCTAAGAGAAAACCCTATATTATTTTCTTTCATGAAGATTGTCTAAAACCTCTATTTTCATTATTTTTGTTCGAGTTCAAAACCACATTATTCAGTAATTTGAGTCTCTTTAGCTAAGGCGTCTTCTCTTACTGTTGCTATATGCGTTTTTCTAAAAAAATATATTTTTCTGTGTCATGTTTAATATTGTGATTTTAGAAATATATAAAACTTTTTGGATTTTGAAATCTCACACTTTGTGAGTAATTATGATTTTAAATCCTGTGAATTTGTGTTTACGGATAAATTATGATTTTGGATTGAATTGTGATTAGAGTATGTAGGTGTGATTTGTGTTGTGCGTACATCATGTTTTCCATTGTTTTTATAAGATATTACTCTTGAGAAATAATTTTATAAGTCATATTTTGTTATTTTTATCTACACCTTAGAGATACGCTAAGTTCTTTAGGTCACTCTATCTTAGTTTTCTCTTACAAATCCTTGAGCTTTAAGCAATACGATACCTAAAGAATCTCATATTCTATCTAGTTATTTTACTATTTAATATAAAACTAAATTTTAGTTATCCAAATCATTATTATTATTTTAGAAACTTTGATGCATTTGAGAATTATAGTTATTTCAGTATATATAAATATTTTTCTTACATTCAAATATTTTATTTGAACCATTAGACTATAATATTATTTTTAATAAGTTTTTGAGATAATTTATTTTGAGAATTTGAACTCTTTTTAAATTACCAAATTTTAGTTATAATTTTAAATTTTGTTTTTGACGAATTATTAAGAATTTAAATATTTTACAGTTATTAGAAATAATATAAATTAAATTGGTTATGAGGGTAAAGTTTTTAAT
Source organism: Abelmoschus esculentus (assembly GCA_035048815.1). NCBI lineage: Eukaryota > Viridiplantae > Streptophyta > Magnoliopsida > Malvales > Malvaceae > Abelmoschus > Abelmoschus esculentus. The sequence continues at coordinate 19,121,541 of JAUCBN010000003.1, forward strand.
GTTAACTTCTTAAATTTAACTTATTTCTTATTGTGTTAAGGGTGCATTTCTTTCCGTGCTATTGTTAAATAAATTCAAATGTGTGTTTTCTTCTTGTGCTAAATATGTGTTCTTTTTTGTGCTATTGTTAAATGAATTCAAATGTGTGTACTTTTCTTGTGATAAATGTGTATTTCTTCTTGTGTTATTGTTAAATGAATTTAAATGTGTGTTCTCTTCCTATGCTAGATTTTCTATGTATTGTTCTTATTCGTTACTGAGACTTTGTGGTATATTGACATGCTATATGATATTGTGAACCTTGTGTTACACTGTGAGATTGCGATCAGATTTTCTGAACTGTGTGATTCGTATACTATACGAATATCTGTGATGAGACATTTGAGATCATTAGCATTGGTTGCATAGCATGTGCATGGTGTGGAATTATAGGGAGAAAGGTGGTTTTACCACACTGTTTTGGTGAAATAAGGGGTGATGGGTTCTAGGGAACTACCTCCACAGCGATCGGTTGGTTTAGCCACCACTATATTTGATGTTCGAATTATGGGATTTTATTCTCTATGATATTGCATTTTCTGTGACATTGCATTCTCTGTTACATTGCATTCATCAATATATGTATTTATTTACCATGAAAAGTTAGACTATAATTATGTTTGTGAATTGAGTGACATTGTGATGTTTGATTGCACTTTAGAGATACACTAGGATTTGTAACTCGTTCTTTTAATTTATTTTTTCAAGTATCTGGCTATATGAGTTATTTTGGAATTTTTAGAGATCTAAGATGTTTTTAAACTTCATGCATTAAATCGTTTTATCAAATTTTCTCTATTTTTAATCAAAATAATTAATTTTAAATTATTTACTTAATATTTGGTTTACAATTTTTTTTGAATTACTTCAAGCGTTTACGTGACATTAAAGTTTTAAAATAATAATTTTAACTTGTCGTACACCTCAAGTTAAAATTAAGGGGTTACAATGATAATCAGTCCCATAAGATTGAGTAAATCCTTTTGTTACTAACCTTGCTTTGAACCTCTCATTGCTCCTATCCAAGTTGTATTTTACTATAAAGATCCATTTGCAATTCACAACCTTTTTTCAAGGAGGCAAATTAGTCATCACCCATATCTTGTTTTCTTTCAAGGACTTAATTTCATCCTCTATAACTTTCCTCCACTTAGGATCTTGTAGAGCTTCATGTATAGTTTTTGGAATCTGTACCTTGTCAACTTTTGCTGTGAATGCGTAGAAATTTAGCATTAACTTTCCATAGGCTATGTGTCTCTGGATTGGGTGACTATTACATTTCCTGAAACCTTTCCTTAAAGAAATAGGTAAGTTAGATGTATCAGAAGTACCAACAACACCATCATCATTCCAATTTTTCATACTTTCCTCCTCTAAGGATAATGGAATTGGTTCCATTTCTTGAACAATTTTCAATTGTGTAGTTTCCTGAGTGAGCTTTTTCTTTCTCGTTATACAAACATTGAGTTCTTTGTTTTCAAGTTGATTCCTAAAATAACATACGTTGTACTAGGAGATTTTTTAGTTTCATATATAGAGTCAAGAACATATCCATGAGTTTCATTTATAGGTTTAGTTTGAGTGACATCTAGTGCATGAATTGGCTCTTCTAGGGGCAGCTGTATTTGAGGAGATTGAAATTAACTTCATTTCTCTCCCTGAATTTTAGAATCTAAAAAATAAGGTAATGTTTCATGAAAAGTGACATCCATAGAAATGAAAAATTTCTTATGTGTAAGAGAGTAACATTTAAAGCCCTTCTTTTGTGAAGAATAACCAAGGAAGACAATTTAATAGCCTTAGGATCTAACTTATCCCAAAATTGTTTGTGTACATGAACAAAAGAGTAGAGCCAAAAATGTCAAAGGTAAAGTACAAGATAAAGGCTTAAAGAAGGGAAAACTCTTAAGAAAAATTTCCTTACGAGTTTTAAAACCTAAAATTCTGCTTGGTAACCTATTAATGAGAAACTAGCATGAAGTAAAGCTTCTCCCCAAAAAGAATAAGACATATTTGAGGATATCATTAAAGATAAACAACCTCCAACAAGTATCTATTTTTTCTTTCAACTACTCCATTTTGTTGTGGAGTATCCACATATGCACTAATATGAATAATATCTTTGTCTTGAAAATATTTCCCAATGAAGTAGTAAAAAAATCACTGCCATTGTCACTCTTAAAGATTCTTATTCGAATATGAAACTGATTTTCAATCATGAAGAAGAAAGACTTGAAAATGTTTTCAGTGTTAGATTGTTTTTTATTAGGAAACTCCAAGTAAGCCTAGTGTGATCATCTATGAAGGAAACAAATCATCTAGCCCCATTAACATTCTTCACAACCCCTTTGACCTAGTCTAGACGTCACCCGACTCGAACGAGCTATACGGAGAATATCGAGGCTAATCCGGATTCTTACCCGATAAATAACCTTAAAAAATTCTTCTTTTATCTTTTCTAAATAATTTAATTAATCCTACATCTTCATGTAAGGATCGAGTTCAAATACAACGAAAACTAAAGAGAAACGAGTCCTAATTTAACCGAATAAATTGTAGGGACCTAATCAAAATTTCCAGAATTTTATATCCGGATTGTGAAATTAGGGTTGTCAATAATTAATTAAGTATATTTCATGCTTGTACGTAAATTTTCAGCTTAAAATAATATCTACAAGTTATTTAATTGCATGCTCAATGTTTAAGACTATTTCTAGCCTCCAAAGGTTTTATGACATTCTCTATATGCAAATTTACCTAAAAACACTTTAAAAATATATCATGACATATTATTTAGATGCAATTCCACCTAATTAACAATAATATATTTAACTCCTAAGAGGTTCAACATCAACAATCTTATAAACACACGGAAGAACTACCTTAATATACTCAACATGATTTCTAGATATATTCCAACTTAAATAACAACATCATAGATTCAACTTATAAATAATCATGCTTTATTATCAACAACACTCAAATATACACATAGAGATATCAAAAATCAAACTTCAAAATAACTATATTATAACTAAAGGAATATCAATGGGCAATTCAAGTTAAAGCCATAAAACTAATATCAACATAGGTAAACATCAAACACGTATAAGCATACGACTACTATAAGTCTTATCAATATAAAAATATTCTTAATATGGTAACTCATCCCCATTGCTGTCTCACTAATATTAATATTATAAATACATACTTGAGCTTTCACTTGACGGTTACCTGGATCCTTGCTTCTCTTCGCTGTCTCAACTTTATTTATTCTGTATTGCAAGGTAAATGAGAGGGTAAGCATAATCTTAGTGGGTGAATAAAAACAAGTATAAAATCACCTTGCAATGCAACCCATATAAAACTAATTTCATCAATTTAAAAACATGTCATAGTCTTTATAAAACAAAACAAACATGGCTAACAACGCAACTTTTAAAACTCAGTAAGTGTCATCAAACCATGGCTAACAATGTCATCATTAAATTTAGTAAAATCCATTTATGAAATCACATGTTTTAAAAGCTAAAATACAAGTCTTACATGCTACTCACGTAACAATGCTTATACGTGCATCTCAATGCACAAAGCTCAAATCACATGCGTACCAATGCACAAAACCTCGTATGCATAATACCATATGCAATCAAGTAAAAACCATGATACTTACCTTTGAAAAGTAAAAACATATATTGGTTCTAGTGATCTAATTTGTATCACTCCAAATCGTTAGAATAAACAGGCAACCGCATGTTAGTACCACTCCTAGAGCATGCACGTATTAATATCATTCTCAACATAAATTATCTCACCTTGGTTTCCGGTGACAGTATCACTCCTATCAAATCGGATGTGACAGTACCGCTCCCATTATATAGCATTAGACTAAAAACCAAAATGTAACACAAGGAATTTAAACACGTACGACTTTTGAATATTTATAGTGCACTCTAGACCCTATTGATCGATCAACTTATCCCAATAGATACATCACTTAACTAGCCGATATATTATCGAAAACAATGCTCAAGTTTTAAGTTAAAAACAATGAAATAAACTCATGCATCCCACTAATACATACATCAATTGCATAAATCGGTAAAAACTACTTTTATCATATTTTCAAAATAAAACTGTAGGAGCATCATATATATATATATATATAAATTAAAAATATCCTCATAAGCATTAAAACACATGCATAATCACATATGCATGACACAATAAGAGTATGACAAATAACTTTGTAAAAACAAGTCACAATATGGGAACTTTTAAGAAAGCAATACTTAAAACTTACTTTCGAGTATAGGGAGTTTTTTTCACACCTTACCTACACCTCCAAACCTTTGACAACAAATTTAAAACCATGTCAAGTTGGTAGCCATCATAATCCATTCATCGATTTACCGAAACTTGCTCGATAAGTCACCCGAAAACGCGATTAAGCTTTCCAATATCCCTCAAACTTGTTCCTCTACCTCTTTACCTAATTCAAGAATCAAAACCAGAGGGTTAAATGTATTAAAATACACCAAAACATCCCTCACGTCGGACCAATACATGGTAACCCCTAAAACCACCGTAAAACCTAACTGAAACTCACCAAAAACCTTTCCAAACACCCTTTAAACCCCAGGTTCGAGATTAGATACTTAAAAGTAAACATAATTACATCTAAACACTTCAAGATTCATTTATTTAAGAATCAAGAACAACCATGTAAAACCCTTGAATGAAAATCAAGAAAATAATGAAATTTTTATCAAGAAACCGATTTTATTGATTCAAGACTTTAAAGATTGATTCAATAAGCCAAGAGCTTAGGAATTTCACTAAAGAACTTTAGATTTTAGAGGTTCTAATAATTCTCAGTTCCAAAATATATCACATCCCTTCCAAGGTTTAAAAACTTGAAAACTCGTAGAAAAACAACGAGATTTTGATGAAGAAAAATATAGGAAAATAAACAACAAAATTTTGTTAAAAAGAATTGATAGTTACCTTGAAAAGATAATGAAGAGGCTGCCTTGGAGAAGAAGAAACCTAAATTTAAAGAAGGGATATTTTTAGAAAGTGAATTTTTGGCTTTTAGGTCAAAATTAAAGAATTTTGATTACTTAGGTTAAAACTAGGAGTTAAAGGTTGTTTATATAGACTCTTGGAAGGATTAGATCAACTAGTATTAGGATTATATCAAATTTCCTTAAAGATTCAATGTTTTGGCTTAGTTTATAAAATTATCCTCAAATTTTAATTTTTACAAATTAGTTACTAATTTCAAAAATCTTAAGGATTCAATGGTCAATTTTTGAAATTGAGTTTACGTAAGTAAATTATAAGTGAAATAAGAATTTTAGAATATTTTTACCTAATTTATTTTGGTTTAAAACTAATTTTTATTTAACTATTTTTAATTCTTTCTAAAATAAAATCCTTCTCATTACTTTCCAGGTTGCACCAGCAGAGCTTGAAGGGCTACTTTTATCTCACCCTGAAATATTGGATGCTGTTGTTATCCCGTATGTTATACCCCAAATTTCGTAACTGCTTGCAAGTTCTAAATATGGAATACCTTTTATAAAATTTTATCCGTAAATACATCACCTAAAATGTTATATTTTAACGCACTGTAGATATCCTGATGATGAAGCTGGTGAGGTCCCGATTGCATACGTTGTTCGCTCTCCCAACAGTTCGTTAACAGAAGAAGATGTTCAGAATTTTATCGCCAAACAGGTAAAATATCCAAATAAATTGATAGCCATTTAAAGTGAAGTAATTCCAATTGAAACACGTGGTCTTGAAGTTCTTGTTTTCTATTTTTAATAGATTATTATTCCTGAAACAGCAAGGCTTAGCGTTATTTCTCCTTCGCAGGTGTCTCCTTTCAAAAGGTTGAGAAGGGTGACATTCATAAAAAGTGTCCCGAAATCAGTTTCAGGGAAAATCTTGAGGAGAGAACTTATCGCCAAAGTACGATCCAAAATGTGAGATTCTATTACTTTAAATGCACATCACACATGTTGAAGTTAAAGCTGTGTTCGTCTAAATCTATAACATTGTGTTTGGGGTACAATTACATTGAACAACATATTGTCGTTAAATTATCACGGTTGTTGGATAAAAAAATGTTTCAGCTCCTCAAAACAGCTTATCTAAATCCTTTTACCAAGTAAATTAAAGATTGAACACAAATAAGAGGTTATTAATTTGGGGCGGTTTTTCATAGTCCATTTTAAGGGGTTATTTAAAATTTTTAAAAATTTTGAAAGTTTAAATTGAAATTTTAAAAAAATTGAAGGGTTTAATTATTTTTTTAATAAAAGTATAACGGTTTAACTAAAATTTTTAAACAAAAATTAAACTTTATAGAATACATAATAAAAATAATTAATAAATTGACGTTAGAGGCAAATGTGCTTTAAAACTTCTCAAAATCAAAACCACTGGTGGGCTTAATAGCTTCCCAGGGTATGTTTTAACATGAAATGCCACCCGCCTTCGATTTGTTGATTCAAAAATCCTAATCTGCCCCAACCAACCGCTACTCGAATGCACGAAAAATTATTATACGATCTTAACTCATTATGTCATTTATAATTTTATCAAATGAGATTTATCTATTTAATAATATGTAAGGAAGATGCAAGATTTATATCTAAAAAAAGAAAAGAGATAAAGATTTAACTCGAAAGAAATGAGATGGTAATGAAATCATTGATGACATAATGAATTAGACCTATCTAATAATTTTTTTTTAAAAGAATATATACCATTCAAAGCATCACACCTACATCCAAAGTTATGAGCTACTAGCACTATATCTTACCCTTTTCCTATTGGAAGCAACCAATACGATTACTACGTACCATTTCCATCTCTATCTTTCTCTCCCACAATCATGGACATCTGCTGGGAACAAAGTGTCACCTATTCTATCAACACCATTTACCTTCTTTTCTCTGCTTATTTAGTTTCCATCATGCAGCTTGGCTATGCCATGATCTGTGTTGGTTTCATCCATACCAAGAATGCCATGAACATATGCTCACTAACGTTGTAGATGCAGTCGTTGGTAGCATCTCTTACTCTCTCTTCGGCTTCGCCTTTGAATATGGCGACCTACAACGATTTCATCGGAACCAACTTTTCCCTCAAAGATATTCCCAACATTTCATTCGACTACTGTTTCTTTCATTACCAATGGGCTTTCGCCATTGTTGCAGGGATTGCCACTGGGTCTATAGCTGAAAGAACCTAGTTTAGTGCTTACTTTGTTTTCTCAATCTTCCTCAGTAGGTTTTTTTACCCGGTTTTGGATCATTGGGTTTGGTCATCGAGTGGGTGTCTCAATGCTGATTCTAGCAATCCATTGTTTGCTTCTGGTGCTATTGATTTTGCAGGGAGTGGCTTGGTGCATATGGTGGGTACGTTTGCTGGGCTTTGGGGTTCATTAATTGAAGGTCCGAGAGTGGGTCGGTTCAATGCTTTTGGCAAGCCTATACCAATGTGTGGCGCTAGGGGTTTGATATTCACCGTTTTTTTTCCAAAACATGAGTTTGTGGTTCAAGCTTATGACTCAGGTGACGCCAGCATGGTTCGACCCTATAGCCTTTTCATGGGTAGGGACTGGGGATTGCTCGGTTACCAAGTGATCGAGCTTTTCGTGATAGTGAGCTGGGTAAGCGACATAATGGGGCCTATTTTCTATGTTCTTCATCGACTTAGGATACTGAGAATATCAGCAGATGAGGAAAATGTAGGACTCGATATTTCTAGGCATGGCGGATACACAGATTATAGGGAATGCTAGATCAGTCATGACTCATAACTAAGCTTATCAACCATTGAAAAAAACGGAACACGACCTTGAAGTTAATCATTATTAGAGGAAGATTCTTATACTTCTTCTTCCGGTTCTGGAAGCATCCTCTCTCACGATTCTAGAAGTATCTTCTCTCATGAATCTGTTAGACGTCCAGGTTTGTTAACATATGAGTTCCAGGTGGTTATAACTGGTTGCTTTTCTCTCCAATAGCAATACGGTTCACACACCTGGCTATATAAACCACAAGTGTGGCACTGGTAAGAATCATCTTGATTTCTTCAGCCTACATGTTAAAAAAAAAAACCTTCCTCTCTTCCTCATATTTCTGCTTTAGTTCGTTTGTTATTATCACTGAAACTCAGCTTCTTGTTTTTTGCATGGATAGTTGTTAGCTGCTTCATCGTGGAAGTGAGTTTACAGGTCGTCGGAGCATCGTCAACATGGTATCAGAGCTAGTCGGTCCGGCCATCGGTCACCGGTGAGCAACCTCAGTCGTCGTTTACTTACGTACCAACGTTTCTCGGAAGGAAAATGGCTACTGTTTCACCAAATCAGGTGTCGCCAGCTGCGAGCAACAACAGTTCTCAGACCACAGATGATTAGGAGCCGTCCTTCTTTGCCAACAAACAGGTGAATGTTAAGCTTGACGATTTCAATTTTCTTCTCTGGAAACAACAGGTGTTGTTGATGATTCGAGGACATGAGCTTGAACACTACCTAGATGAGTCAATGCCGATACCCTCAAAAATTATTACAAGTGCAAATGGAGATCTTAGTGTTAATCCAGTCTATCGACGATATAGGAAGCAAGACAGCTCACTCGCTTCTTGGCTTCTTTCAACAATCAGTCCGTCCATACTTCCTCAACTGGTTGGAGCTGATATTGCTGCAGCGGTATGGGGTGCTGTAAACAGGTTATATTCGCAACTTTCAACTACGAAAGTCATGAATCTTCATTACAGGCTTCGTTCTGTTAGAAAAGGTACTTCTACGATTAGTGAATATACTACTTCAATTAGAGAGAGATGTGATTTGCTGGCGACAAGTGATAGTCCTATATCTGAAATCGACAAGATTGCTACAGTTCTTAATGGCTTACCAGTAGAAATTGAGTCGATCATAGCAGCTATAACTGTTATTAGAGAGTCGCATACTTTTGAGTCAGTAACTTCTGTTCTTAAGGATGTTGAGGCGCGTTTACTTGATCCATTAAGAGTACCGATCGGTATTAACTATACTAGATATACTGGTGAAAGAATGTACGAACCACCAACTAGTGGTAGAGAAGGTATACGAACTCATGGTTCAAACGCTGCTGGAGGTCGTTATTATGGTAGGCCAAGGATTCAGTGTCAAATATGTGGTAAATTGGGACATTTAGCACATAAATGTTGGAACAGGTTCAATAAAGAATATAAGGGTCCACCCGAACTACAGGATAGTCAAACTAATGACAATTCTAATGTCAATACTCAAGCTAACATGTGCAGATATGTAGATGAATCTCCAATAGGTTTCTATGATCCCTTTGTTAATACTAGTGCTGAGCTTGAAGTTACGCCTGTTGAAGAAACCATAGATACAGCTCAAATCAATACTCTGGTAGCAAAAGGAATGCTTACTACGACTGACAAATGGTACCCCGACTCTGGAGCCACTCATCATGTCACATGTGTTCAACCAAGTGGACTAAAGGAGAAGAATTACACAGGTAAGGGTAAAGTTTATTTGGGTGATGGGTCTACTCTAGACATTTCTCATGTTGGGAAGATTGTCATAGACACACAAGACAAGAGTCTTGTACTTAATCAGTTACTTAGTGTACCTCAAATCACTAAGAATCTAATGTCTGTATCTTGTTTTGCTCAAGATAATTCTGTGTTTTTCGAATTTCATGATGTCAAGTGTTTTGTTAAGGATAGCACCACCAAAGCTGTTTTGATGGAAGGCCAGCTAGAGGATGGGTTGTATTGCTTTCATCTTCGTTCTGCAGTTCAACCAATCAACATGCTGTGCAACACTGCTACTTCAAACATTAATAAAGAAACATCTGATGTGCTGCTGGACAACAAGACTCGAACATTTTGGTTGTGGCATCAGAGGCTTGGTCATCCGGCTGCTAAGATAATAAATTCTTTGTTAAAGACACCATTAGGTGAAAATAAAATTCAGTTGTGTACGGCTTTTCAACTAGGGAAGAGTCATCACTTGCCATTTACTGCTTCTAATACAGTCTACACAAAACCTTTTGAACTTGTTGAGGCTGATGTATGGGGTCCAACTCCTGTTAAGTCTCTAACTTGGAGATACTATGTGACATTTGTAGACATGTATACAAGAAATTGTTGGTTATTTCTTTTGCATAGCAAGTCTGAGGTTACTTCTGCTTTTAAGGCCTTCTTAGCTATTGTTAAAAATCAGTTTTCTGCCTCCTTAGTTGCCTTGCAAACTGATGGAGGAGGTGAGTTTTGTGCGCTTGAAAATGAACTTAACGCTCTAGGGATTCAGCACAGAGTAACGTGTCCACACACCTCACAACAAAATGGTGTTGTGGAACGTAAACACAGACACATAATTGATACAGCGTTAACACTTTTGGCTCAAGCTCAAGTTCCTCTATAGTACTGGTCATTTGCAGTGTTAAGTGCAGTCTACTTGATAAACAGGTTGCCTACACCTGTGCTAAATGGAATCTCACCCTATGAAAAACTATATGATGTTCCACCAGATTATAAGTTTCTCAAAGTGTTCGGATCACAATGTTTTCCCTGTTTAACGGCTTATAACACCCACAAATTTGATTTTCGGTCTAAGCCTTGTGTGTTCTTAGGGTATTCGCCAAGGTATCGAGGATACCAATGTATGGATACTAATGGCAGGATATATATTTCTTGAAATGTTAAGTTCAACGAAACAATATTTCCCTTTGCTGCAGGAACTATTTTCAACAAACCTAAGACTAAGGATAAGGTGTTTTTGTCTCCCACCTTTCCTTTATCCCATGATGTGTCCACGGTTCAGCTTGAAGTTTTGCCTAATGATCAAACTGATGGTATTTTACCCACTAGACGAACGTCTGGTGATCAGCCTATGAGGGTCTCTTCGGTTAGTCCTGTACGAGTTGCTCATCAGGAAGAGACTTCTCCCAGACAGTCTACTGCTGAGGTTAATGGTTTACAAGAGTCTAATATCAACTCTTTTGAACATAATGGAGAGGATCACGGTTCTGAGGCTACAAGTTCAGCTCAAGGTGTGTCTGGAACTCATTCTTCATTGGGATATGGCGTGGTTAACTCAGAAGAAGCACCTGGTCTTCAAGACTTCGAGTCTACGAGTTCGATGGCACCTGAGGTTGCACCTGTTCAGTCCTGTGTTAATACACACAATATGGTCACCAGAAGTAAAGCAGGTATCTTTAAACCCAAGGTTTACAATGTTGAATGCTCACTTGTACCTGATAATGTCTTTGCAGCTCTTTCTGAACCACATTGGAGTGTTGCTGTTCATTTCGAATACAATGCTCTTATAGATAATAACACATGGATTCTAGTTAAGCTGCCACCCAATCGACGAGCTATCGGATGTAAATGGATTTTTCGAGTAAAATACAACTCATATGGTACCATCAATAGATACAAAGCTCGTCTTGTAGCAAAAGGTTATTCACAAGTCCTTAGTTACGATTTTGGTGAAACTTTCAGTCCTGTAGTGAAGTTCTTCACAGTCAATATACTTATTTCAATAGCTGTGTCCAACAGTTGGAAAATAAGACAAGTAGATGTGAATAACGCCTTTCTTAAAGGTGATCTCCAAGAGGATGTTTTTATGCAACAGCCTGAGGGGTTTGAGAAGGTTGATTCTGATGGATCGAAACTAGTTTGCAAGCTTCAAAAAGCCTTATATGGGTTAAGACAGGCACCTCGGAACTGGTTTAGCAAGCTCCGAGGGTTTCTACTTGAAATTGGTTTTGTTTCTTCTCGTGCAGATCCATCCTTGTTTGTGCATAAAGACAAAGATAAGGGAAGTGTTATGTATATTGCTGTTTATGTTGATGACATACTAATAACAGGTTCTTGCCCAGCTTATGTTGATCGTATCATATTCATGCTGCATGAAAAGTTCTCCTTGAAAGACTTGGGATTGGTTCATTATTTTCTAGGAATACAGGCAATACATACAAAGGATGGCTTATTTCTTAACCAAAGGAAGTATGTGGAAGAAATTCTCAGCAAAAATGGGATGTTGTCTATGAAAGGTGTGGATACACCCATTGTTGTTTCGCCTAAGCTAAGTAAAATCAGTGGGAATACTGATGTTGATGCTCAACATTACAGAAGCACAATAGGAGCTCTTCTATATGTCTACCATACATGGCCAGACATTTCGTTCTCAGTGAACAAAGTTGCTCAGTATATGCAGCAACCCAAGGATGCTCACTGGTCAGCCGTGAAAAGAATATTGAGATACTTATGTGATACTAAAAACAATGGTTTATTGTTCTCTTCTAATCAAGATAATTTTGAGGTTCAGGCTTTTTCTGATGCTGATTGGGCAGGAGATATTGATGATCGACGGTCAGTTTCGAGATATTATGTTTTTAGAGGGTCTCATTTACTTGCTTGGTGCTCGAAAAAACAACGTTCGGTGTCTCGATCTACTGCGGAAGCGGAGTATAGAAGCCTTGCTGATGCTGCTTCAGAGGTTCTATGGGTTAAAGTCGTTCTTAATGACATGGATGTTCCATGTATCGAGCCTTTAAAAATCTGGTGTGATAACACCAGTGCCGTGGCTATGGCAGCCAATCCAGTTCTATACTTGAAAACCAAACATGTAGAACTGGACTTACACTTTGTACGGGAGAGGGTCTTATCGCAGCAACTCGAAGTCAACTACATTCCAGCTTCAGCTCAAACAACAGATCTTCTCACTAAACCTTTACCAGTAACCCGTTTTCAGGAACTGCGACGACAGATGAGCGTCTGGTCGAGTGATCAACTTGGGGGAGCAAGAAAGGGGGGTGAATATTAGAGGAAGATTCTTATACTTCTTCTTTCGGTTCTGGAAGCATCCTCTCTCACGATTCTAGAAGTATCTTCTCTCATGAATCTGTTAGACGTCCAGGTTTGTTAACAGATGAGTTCCAGGTGGTTATAACCGGTTGCTTTTCTCTCCAATAGCAATACGGTTCACACACCTGGCTATATAAACCACAAGTGTGGCACTGGCAAGAATCATCTTGATTTCTTCAGCCTACATGTTAAAAAAAAAAAAACCTTCCTCTCTTCCTCATATTTCTGCTTTAGTTCGTTTGTTATTATCACTGAAACTCAGCTTCTTGTTTTTTGCATGGATAGTTGTTAGCTGCTTCATCGTGGAAGTGAGTTTACAGGTCGTCGGAGCATCGTCAACAATCATGTCATTGATTTTAGTTCAATCCTTCTGAGATCATTTGTATTATTACGTTAGGTCAGGTCAAATTTTGACAAATTTAAATTATTTTATCAGTTAGTACCGCATAATGTTTTCTAAAATATAAAAGGAGCAAAGATTGAAAGGACCAAGTATGAAAGTGAGCTACTCAGTATATCAAATTCTTATTTTTCTGGAAGTTCATAGTATATGAACATGCACTAAAATTATATACCTTCAATTGTTATTAGCTAATGAATCAACCGCTTCCCAAGACCATCACCACACAAATGTCTTCCGTCTTATCGGTGTTGCTACTGCTGATACGAAATTAAAGCATTGATGATCTTTTCTTTCCCGAAATCGGGACTTAGTTCTTGAGCAAAGAAGAGCTCAGCGTCGGTCAATTGCCACAACAAGAAATTGCTGACCCTGAATCCACCACTTGTTCTTATTAACAAATTTGGCTACGGATGCCTGGGTACCCTAGACTAATTTTCGCCAATTTGATCCTCAATAGACCAAATGTATCGATCCTTATGATTATTAATTTTAATCAAAATCGTTAATTTTATTTAAAAATTGATCAATATGATTGTGTCTTGTGACACTCCTAAAAATATAACTCAACTTTAATGAGAAAGACTAAATGAATTATCATGTCTCTTAAATTTTCTTTTCATTCAATTTAGTCAATGAAAATCTTAAGATAATTCTACATTGATCTAGGAACGAATTTATGTATTAAGTGGAATGGGTCCCCAAACTTTGTACCTTATATATATATATATTAAAATAAATTAATTATGAATTTGCTTGGACACACTTTCAAATATTCATGACTCATCTTTTAACCTCAACTATGGTTATCCCTGAATTGATTCTTATTTATTTTTAAATTTAATCCATTATTTATTATTCTTATTAATATTATTTTATTTTATAAAAAATATATTCTTATTTATGCTTGTGATTGGTTTTAATCTTATTTATATTAATTTATTATTGAAATTGTTCTAAAAGCTTAATGGTGTAATTCATAAAATTCATAATTTAATGATAATATATAGTCAAACTAAAGTTTAATGTCCTTGGAGGTAGTTTATCCTACAAATTATAAAATTGCAATAATATAATAAAGTTAAAGAATGATCTAAATTATAAAATAATATAAATAAAATTAAAAAAATGGTTAGAAAGCATAAATAAATATTTAGAATTACAATATAATATAAATAGTGAGTAGCTAGACTTCAATGATAAATTTGTAACGATGATGAGGTAAATGGTTTTGAACGACTGTACAAATGCAGCCTCTTGGGGACGAAAAATAATCTCTTGAAGGAAATTCTACTTCTACTCGAGGGGGATGCACAACTTTGATTTGATGGGATAGCGAGGCCGTGACTGATTTCGTGTATGCATCAACGCAAGATGGTACAAGCAGAGCACTGAATGAAAAGAGATCATTAAACAAAAAGGAAAGTAGTTATTGACTAGAATCTAAAATAAAAATAAGAAATAAGATTTGACCGTTTGCAGGTCTTTGTCTTGGTGCGTTCGATTTAAGAGGCATATAATTTAGTAATGCAATGGATAGCAAGCTAAAATATTACTAGTATTAAAGTTTTTAGTAGTTATATTTGTTCCTTTAGGAATATTACTTGTTCATTAGCCACCATCTCATCATCGAGAGCTATATATCTCTGGTTAGAAACGTTGTTAGAGACATTGTTCCAATAAAATCGAGCTCGGATTAAAGCCAAGTTGCAGGATTAGTTCTTGATCTCTTCTATTCACCCATGATTGATATTGGACTGATTTGGATCTTTCTTCTTATATATTTCTCACCTCAAATGCAGCCTTCTTTGGTTTCATACACTACACCAAAACTGTTTTTTGCGGCGTTTTTAAATGCATTTAGTGACGTTTATTAATATTAGCGGCGCTACAAAAAACGCCGCAACAAACGCTATTATAACCTGTGCCGCAAAAGATTATAGCGTTTATTTTTGAAAAATGCCACTATAGTACACGAACTATAGCGGCTTTTGTTTTTTCAAACGCCGAAAAACGTGTATATTAGTGGCGTTTTTCTACAAAAACGTCACTAATGTTCCTATCTATTGTGGCATTTTAGAAGAAAACGTCGCAGTAATCGTGTACTTCAGCGGCGTTTTTATATAAAACGCCGCCAAAGTCGTGTACAATTGTGGCGTTTTTATACTAAAATGCCACAATTTATTCTGTCCATTTGTGACGTTTATTATTACAATCGCCACTGATTTTGATTGCTTTTAGTGGCGTTTGTTTTTCAAACGCCGCTATTGTTACTGTACCATTCAAATTATATTTTATATTGTTATTTTACTACCAAGATTTCCCCTGTAATATTCCAACAACAATTATAATTTAAAAATAATATATCAACTGAAATAAAAAAATTAACCACAAAATAAATCAATGTCTAATACATTAAAGTGAAATATAATATTCAATGTTTATCGGGAATAATAATTAAGTAACATCATATCTTAAAATTAGCTACAAACCAAACGAGCCTAAAATCAACTAAGGTGAAGAAATCTTTTGTTGGTTCTGCTTTAACATCATCATCATATCTTGAAATTGTTTTTGAAGATTCTGATATACTGCTTCTCTTTTTGCTTCTCTTTCTGCTCTTTCGGCTTCTCTTTCAGCTTCTGTCCTTTCTCTTTCAGTTTCTCTAGCTTCCATCTCTGCTTGAAATTGAGTTAATTATTGTTTCAAACGATTAATTCCGCTTGAGAAGACTAACTTTGTGATGGCATGTATTTAGACGAGTTTGATTCAAAATATTTGGTCGGTGTTACGAATGATCCTTGACAATAGGGGTGTTCAAAAATACAGGACCCGATTGACTCGACTCGATTACCCAACTACCCGAACATAAATAATCGGGTATTTACCCGAAATTTTTTTAGGTTCAGGTCGGGTACTCGGCCCTTCAATTTCAGGGTCGGGCCCGAGTCATAATATTAAAAATTTTCGGCTACCCGGTTATTTTTGGGTACCGATTCCTATTTTTTTATATATTTTTTATTATTTTAAATATAATTATTATTTAAATAAAATAGCTTTATATTTATTATATTCTTAAACCAAACAACTTAATTCCTAAATTTCAATCCCTCAAACTTTATTTTCAAAAAAGAATTAGGGAATTATCGTAAAAAAATTAAGATTTATTGTAAAATAATAAATTTATTTATTTGAGTTGATAAAATTCGAACTTTACTCGTTTATATATACGTTAATTTTATATGTGCATTAACCAAGATGAAAATCAACTAAATATTTTTTACTATTTAAATCATTAATTTTTGTACATGAAAATAAATTAAACTAATTAAAAATATTTATAAAAAAACTTTTCTTACGCCTTATATTTTAATTCGAACTAGAGTATGTAATTTATATCTTAAATTTGATGTTTAAATTATGTAACTAGAGTCTTAAAATTTTATATTTGAATGTTAGATTATGTAATTCAAACTTTTACATTTGTATATATTTTTGTAGGATTAAATTTAAAATTTATAAAAAAAATTAAAATGCGGGTACTCGATTACCCGAAGTATTGGGTACCCGGATATTCGGTTACCCGAAATACCGGGTACCCGAAAAATCCGGGTCGGGACATGGTCTATTTTTCTAACTACCCAAACTTTTGAGTACCCGGTACTTCGGGTAACCGAATACCCGAGTACCTAGATTTGAACACCCCTACTTGACAACGCACTCAACCATATCTGTCAGGACCCAAAACGTCAACAAAAACTTGATTTTCGATATCACTAATATTAGTAGAATCATCAGTTGAAACTGTAGCTTCGTACTCTGTCCTTTTTCTCTCATTTTCATCTGATAACCATTTATCAATACATAATAAATGACAATATTATTTAAAAATAATATAATTTTATCAGAAATGATATACCATAATTTCTCCAGCTTCAAACGTCCAATGCTAGCACCACACGTAACAAGCTACAAAATATAATAAAAATGAATATTAACTTTAATGTAATACAAGTAAAAATAATCTTTAGCGAAAGGACTAATACCTATTCATTAGCTATACGAGCAAAGCTCTTCGTCTCTGCTGTGTGAGTAAACTTTTGTTTTTGTCTGCTAGAAACTCTGACCCGCTCTCGATCCTGTTTAATTTCCAAATTTTATTACGTTTAAATTTCAAATTATAATGATATAATATAAGTTTTAAAAATTTATCAATGTTGCCTCTGCTTTTGTTGAACTCCAAAACCCGACTGCATCTTCCCATTGATACCGTAGTATTCTTGGGCGAACATTTTAAATTTTCTCTTGAAGGTTAAGGTCATTCTTGAAATATGTCTTCTTCAAGAAACTCTATGGTCTCCCCATTTCTTTCCTAAGACATGCTTCACATAATCATCTGAGACCTCTAATGAAAATTTATCCTAAAAATGACACAATTAAAAAAATATAAATATTACTATTTAAATATAATAAATTAACTAATAGAATAATATTAACAAGATCCAAAGCTTGATTTTTGTTACCATTGTCATTTGATGCCAGAACTTATAATTGATTGGCAAAATTGAAGCATTGCGTGCAACAATACATAAATAACTTGCCAAGACATCTGTTTCTGCCCCAATAGGTTGGTCGGCATCGTTTCTTGAAACTTTCACACGTTCTCCAATTGGGAGATCGTATAATTCCGTCAAGGTTGTCTGCCTTCTAGTCTTGCGCCTTCGACCATTTCCACCTATATAACAAATATATCAAATCAAAACTTATTAAAATATTTTAAATAATAACAAATACGTATAATTCAAATAACTTGTTAAAAATACCTTCTATTTCTATATTTTCCACTGTTTCAAGCACTTGTGAAGATCCAACACTAGATAAATCATCTTCATTTGTTTCTTCCTCTATTCGAGGAACTCGAACAATATTTAAGCTATTTAATTTCCTCCTAGGTATAATACCTGCAAAAACCGATAAAAGTAGTGACAACAATACTATTAATATGTGTATAAATCTCCATCCATATTAATATAAATCTTACTACATATGCAGTTAATTATCATTAAAATCTCCATCCATGTTGTCTCGAACCCATTGAAATTGTGAAGTAGAAGTAGAACATGTTCCATCTAAGTTTTTTGTTGCAAAAGGCAAAGTTCCTGATCTTGTTTCAATGTCATCTCTACTCTCATCCCTGATATCAATCAAGTCTCTAGGGGTATTACGGAGTATAACATGCCAACCATCTTTTGTTGGATCATGAGAATAAAAAACTTGTTTGACTTGAGAAGGAAATACATATGGTTAGTCCATCAGTTGTTTACCAGTATGAATTAATCGAGAAAAATTCACCATTGTAAAACTAAATTGATTTTTTTTAATTCCTTGACTACTATTTACATCATCCCAGTCACAACGAAATAACGCAACCTTCCGTTTGCCATAATAATCCAACTCAATAATATCAGTAATAATTCCATAATATTCAACATCTCCTATCCATTTCGTATTTCTGTAATATATATTCAAATGTTAAATCATAAACCTAATCCTAACACATAAATACTAAAATAATAGATTAATTACATGATAGTCCCTAATCATAAAACATAAACAATATAATACAAATCAGTAGTTATTCTAAATCACAAATTATTGATATTAAAATCTAATGAGTGATTATATATAAACAATGTAATGGTCTTAAATAAAATACAAGTGTCAATTAAAAACTTAAACATGAATTGAATAAAAGAAATTGAAAGATATATAACATAAACAAAATGTGAAGAATGGTGTTACCTAGTGCTTGATAAGCTTTCTACGAATTGCTCGGGTCTTCCTCTTCTGGTTCGTGGATGCAGTCTCCACTTGAATTGTCTGGAAGGAAGAAAGCATTTGTAACTGCTATAGTTATTGCCAAAACAAATGAGATATAAACTATAATGGAGAAGAGGGATTTAAACCAATTTTCAAACACTAATTTCCCTGGTTTATGTTGCTTTGCTCTTATTTTAGTTGAAGTACATGTGTCTATATCAAAACGTACACTCATGTCTAAGTTTGAGTCGTAGAATTATGGAAGGCAGCCATTAACTTACAAGTATATGATGTATGCAAGCTATCTCTATCTCATCTCATGCTTCTTTATACCGAGTGTTTAGTTCCACTTGCATGTAGCAAGATACAACTTAGATGTGGTTCATTAGTAGCAAAATGGAGAAACATTGTTTAGCCCCTGGCCGACACATGTGCAACTTATTAAAATGGGACTTTAATTTTGAAAACAAATGATTGTTGACTTGTTTGCGACATAAACCTTTTGAATAAAAATGAATCTAATAAGACTCAAACACTCACATGCTTAATTAAGTAAAAAACTCCAAGAACGAAAGAAAAATAAACTAGTCTGAATCGGATACCCCTCTCTACCCTTCTCTTTATTTGTTATGATTTATGTTTGTTCAAAGAGTGACCACTTTAAACCTTTGAAAGAAAAAATCAAGAAATACCAAAAGAGAACAACAAAGGGGTGGGTTAAAAAATATAGAATCCCACCAGCTCTGGACAAGGGACACAAACTAAACGCACACAGCTTTGTTAATGAACATGGGCAATGACATGTACATACAGAAAGACATCATTCATTGGGTGACAAAAATAAAATCTCGTGAAGAAATAATGATGATGGGTTATTCTCCAAGTCGCTATCTAGCCATGGATTACTCTTAACAACCAGCTAACGCAATCTAGATTGAATATACGTGTATATCTTTCCTATATATCTATTTATTTCTTAGAAAATCACTCAAAGCTGAGAATTGCTCCTCCCATACAATCAAAACATGAGGAAATACAGGCAATAAAATGGTTCAGAGATCCATTTATCTGTATATAAAGATTCACTGATATATGAATTTAGAGAAAATTTCAGTAGCAGGATAGAGTGCAAAAACTGATGATTAATGTTGCAGGCTATAAGGAGAGATTAAAGAAGGGTTGGTAAGATTAGAACCCAAAAGAGTATAATAAAATAAATTTTTAGGGAAGAAAAAACAACCCAAAGAAGAAAAAAGGTTTAGAATTCTACAAAATTAGGAGAGAAGAGTCTCCACAAACCAAATGCAAGAGGTAATTGATCTTCTTGTTGAAAATGAAAAACAATCATTTTTTTATACGAAGAGTTCCCTATTGTGATTTCGAAGATTTTCAGCACCATTCAATCAAGTAAAGAACATTGAAATCAAACAGGAGATTCAGATTTTTTATGGAAAAATAAAATCTACCTAATAATTATGTAAAGTTAAAGACGAGTTCATAGAAGACAACATCATAATTCGTAGGTCTCGATATTCAGAACCATGATCTCTACAATAAACCATATTTACAAACGATTCAAATAACTGACTCTAATCGTATTCATGTTGTACATCACTCCTAAAAGCCTGCATCACTCCTACTCTCTCAGATAACTGAATTAAGGTTGGAAAATCTTAATGAATTCAAATATCGGATTCAAATATTGGATAGGGTTACCTTTGAAACCTTAGAGCAAACGACAATGTTGGATTCAAATATTCGATTCCGGTGGCGACAATGGTGGCAGACGAACATAGGGCAGACGATGATGATTTCGGTGAGTTCTCATCGACGAACAAGCTTCGATGGATATCTGGATGGCAGGGATTGAAAAGAGGGCGAGGGAAATTAATTTGGGGAAAATTTGATATGTGGGTTTCGCATGATAGATTAGGAAAATTTGGGCGTGATTTGCGGTGTTTAACTTTAAAAACGCCACAAATACATAAAGCAATTACGATGTTTTTATTTAAAACGCCACAACCATAATAAGTAATTGCGGCGTTTGGCACAAAAACGCCACAAATATAGAAACCAGTTGCAGCGTTTGCTGGTAAACGCCACTAAAGAGACAAATTTTGCGGCGTTTTCTAAGAAAAGGCCACTATAAGTTATACTATTATGGCGTTTTTCTAAAAAACACCACTATTGAAAACTTTTCCCGGTGATTATGGGTAAACGCCACTATGTATGGTATATATTGCGGTATTTCATCAAAAAACGCGGCTAAAAGTCAATTTTGTTGTAGTGTAAAAATTTAAGCTTTTTACTCGATTAAAATTCGAATGGATTCTCAATAAAGCCTATTTAGACATGCACGTTTTAATCTCAATAAAACGACAGCCAAATATGATTAAATCAAATTTTATGAGTTGAAATAGTTATTTTTGGGCTTTTAAACAAAATTATATAGATTAATCTAAAATTTTCAGCTTTTAACTTGGTTAAAATTCGAACGAATTCTCAATAAAGCCCATTTATACATACACGTTTTTATCTCAACTAAACGACAACCAAATATGATTAAATCAAATTTTAAGAGTTCAAATAGTTAATTATGGGCTTTTGAACAAAATTATACAGATTAATCTAAAATTTTCTGCTTTTTACTCGATGGAATGGATTGATTTTTTCTCTCCTCTCCTTTTCTCTTGCACCTCTCCCTTTTTCTTTTCTTTTTCACTATCTCTTTTTTGGAGATCAACTCTACCTTCGCCTCCATGGATTCGTCTCTCACCCTTCAAGGAGAGAAAGAAACTAGCATCCTGTCAAACTCTTAAACCATATTCCGATGTCTTGGTATGCTATTATCTTACACCTTTTCTCTTTTTTTTTTGTTTTTTATCTAAATATTCATCGTCTGGTGCAAAGCATTTTTTCTTGCCTTTCGACAGAAGGCTTCCTAATGGATTTGTTTCTAGATCTTCTTCTCGTTACCAACACATTCTTGTGTATTCTTTTTCTACCTAGTAATCGGATCTCTATCGTCAATAAAGTTTTGAAAGATTCGACAAATTCTTGGCCTTTCAAGATCGTATACATCACTGTTGGTCTAGATGCCAAACGACGACTAATACGGACTTCTTGACATCTTTTTTAATAGACTCTACAATCAAAGGATCTAGACTTTAGAATTTTTTGGCATCTCTATATCTGAGGAATTTTTGCCACGATAACTGTTTTTGTTTTCTTTACTGGAAGAAAAGTCCGGGTGGTTTTTGGAATACACGATGGTAACTGTAACACAGTGGTTAATTCTAAATGGTACAACTGTTGTTCTGATTATTTTGTTTATTGCTTTTCCAAACATTTCCAACACATATACATGTGTTCTTTTTCAACCGAGAATTCGAAGCTCTAACCAAGTTACACCAATGATCATCTTTGTCTTGATCGAATCGGTAAAGCTTGCTAGTTTCAACTTGGTTCTGTCGACAATCCTTTATGCCAAAGTTGAGTATATGGATAGCATAAAACCATATATCATAGATGTGTATGCTTCTACTATCAAAGGATTTAGGATTCTGTTATTTTTGGTTTCGCCAAGAAGTAACCTGGTAGTCTGGCACTGGAAGGTTTCTTGGTGTCGAGCTACGTCCTTGCATACTATACCGAACGCTTCAGAAAACAAAAACAAATTAGTTCTTTATTACACTATAATCACTTCCTCTTCCAGGCTTTAACGGATGAGGTTTCGTTTGCTTCAAACAGATAAGTTTACCTTTCCTTTAAACTTCTAATATTTACCGGTAGATAGCTTTATCCGTTTCGTTATACTCATGTTTAGTTCAAACTCTGATTTCTTATCTTGTCAACTTTCTTATCTTTGTTGGTTATCGACTTATCTTTATTTTATTTCTACTAATACTTGGAGGTTTCTATACATCATGTTCACCTTGACTAGTCCGACACTATCAAGAGAGTTCTTTGACTATGTTCGACATGCTCGGCTCTTGTTTTATCTTAGGAAGGATTGAATCCTTATCTATCTTACCTTATTTCTTATTACAATTTATACACTACCCTTAAATAGGGATTTTTCCAACACCACTCTTAGTGTATTATTATCAAAAAAGGTTGCTTGTCATGATCCTTTCCCTTCATCTACATTGAGGTTTATCTTCATTCTAATCGTTTCCTCTTTTCTCTTTCTTGTTTTATATTATGCTTATCCTATTTTTTCTTTTAACTTCAAGTTTATACCATCCTTTATAAGGGATTTATCCAACACCATCTATTGCGTATTATAATCAACCAAACATTCTTGTTTAATTGTTACCCTTCTGTTTACAATTCCTTTGATGTATTCCAATCAAGTTTTGTTAGTGCTTTTTCTATTTTCCTCTATTGTTTAAGCGTCTGACATTGTTGCTTACTATGTTTATTTACCTTCTAACTTGTTTATTTGCCGTGTGTGGCAAAAAACAACAAACATGATCGAGTTTACTACAGGCCCCGTTGTTGTTTTCCCTAATGCCATGATATTTTGGAAGCATGGCTCAACACTCTAGTTAGAGTGTATAAGACGTGAACAAGGATCTGGTTTGGCTTCCTTGATAAGCTTACTACCTCAACAAGGTTTCGTTTTGCTCTATGTTCGCACTAAAGATAACACATTCGGCTTCCCTTTGCTCCATGTTTGCACCAAAGGTTTCGTTTGACCCATTTTCATTGAGTTTTCTCTTTTTCCATGGTTTCTTAAATGCTATGTACACCTTTTACCCTATTCTTTATGTCATGTTCCTCCTTTTTATCATCTGTTTACTAATTTTGATTCTATTTTACCCATGACTTTTCCTCTGATCTTTCTTTAAGATTGGTGCCTTGCCTCTCATTTGGTCTTCGGTAATCTCTCTTACTCAGTAAGACCTCTACTTCCAAAAGTTTTTCTACCTTTATTATTGATGTTTGTTTCCTCGAAATTAGTATATTCTCTACAATGGTATTGTCATACTATTCCCATTATGATTTTCTTTATGTGTCTACCAACCCTTCCACGAGTTCTTTTCAACACCTTTCATGGTGCATACCTTTTTAAATTCATAAATATACCACCCTTTTAGTGGGAATTTTCTAACATCATCTCTTGTGAATTATCATCAACCAAACAATTTTTTATAGTTATAATTCTTTTTCTTACGTTTCCTTGGATGTTCTCATATCTCAAAATGTCATTACTTCCTCTCTTCTACTCTTTTTTTCAAGCTTTTGATATTAAGGATCGAGGGTTGCTTCCAAGACTCATATTTCTACTTGGTACCACCGCCTCTATAGGTATATTAACACCATTGTCGACTGATTGAGGGCAGGTTTTGGCCTTGCCGTCGGGGATCTTTAGATCTAAAAATTTTATCAATATTTAGTATTTCATATCAATTGAACATCAAGTTTTTTATTCTATAACTAGCTATTATCTTGTTTACCACAATAAGACTTCTATTCTATTTACAACTAGAACTCCTATTTACAATCAACTTAATCCTTTTCTTATACTACACGTGCTAGGTATCCTATTAAACACAACTCATTGTGTATCTTTTCAATCCCTTGAACTCTACCAAATCGAAGTCTACTTGTTATTTTAAATTCTTGCTCTTCATGAGAAGTCTAGATGATGTGGCGTTATGCTACTTTATTGAACCTAATCCATTAGAACGAAGTATGCATGTTCTTACAAAGACTCCACTATATGATGAGGGATGTAATTCTAAACGTCCTCGACCTCCATCAAAATCTTCATTTGAGAAAGTTGGGATGAGTAGCGGAAAAAACTCTCCGGCGGAGGTTGACGATGATTCAATCCTGCCGAGTGAAATGAAAATATTATACTAGAATTGTCAGGGTCTTGGCAATGCCGAGGCAGTTCATGCATTACAACGTGTTTTCTACAAGCATGGTGTTGATCTTTTATTTCTTTGCGAAACTAGATTAAATAGACACAATCTTGATCGCATTAAGATTAAGCTAGGAATGCAAGGTTGTATACCAGTTGAGTCTAGCCCCACTTATACGGGGCTTGCTATTATTTGGAATAATAAGATTACTATTGATTTGCTTTCCTACTCGGATCATCATATTGATGTTAATATACATTTTGGTCAATTGCAATTCCATTTTTCTGGTGTACATTGTTTTGTTGAAGTGACAAAAAAAATATAAAACTTGGCAACTAGTGGGCACATTACAAACAACTTCTTCTCTTCTCTGGCTCTTAGGTGGATACTTTAATGAAATCCTACACGATAATGAAAAGCAAGGCGGTATCCGTCAGGCACGATCACAAATTAATAATTTCAGAGATTGTCTTATGAGAAATCATCTCTTCGATTATAAACCAAAATCTGGATGGTTCACTTGGACCAAATCTGGACCTAATACCAAAACAATTATGGAACAAATCGATACATTCCTTGGTAACTTTCTTAGTTTAATGTATTTCCTAGATTCCAAGCTACGTCATTCTTTCAAGTCCGATCTGATCACTGCCCCATCTTAATGGACACTAGGCCCTCCCATGTAATCGGAACGAAAGCTTCCAAGAACCTCTTCCGCTATGATAATTGTTGGGCTGATAACTCGGAAGTCTCTTCTCGAATTAGAGAGATTTGGTCTAGCCCATCCAGCACGACCATTGTTAAACATCATGAAATTGGTCGTTTTCTAGAATCTTTGCAAACAAACAAACACATCAAGTCAAATGAACGTATTAACCAGTTAACTGAATTTATAAATATGTGACTCAAGCGACAACTTTCAGATGCTGATATCAATAATTTTATATATTCCAAAAACGAGCTTGATAGCCTGCTTAATGTGAAAAAATCTATTGGGTACAACGAGTCCGCACCACTTGGCTAGAACATGGTGACAGAAATACTTCCTTTTTCCATGCAAGAGCAAACAATCACCGGCGAAAAAACCATATTACTGGACTTTTCAACAATGAGAACATATGGCAAACACACACGAAAGACATCATGGCTACTGCCATTGATTTCTTCCAGACTCTCTTCTCATCCTCTTCTCCTACTATTGCATCTTCCATTTTGGACAACATTCCAAATATTTTTATTGACACCATGAACAATGACCTTAATAAGGAATTCACAAAAGACGAAATTACCACTGCTTTTCGCGATATTGATCCGAGGAAAGTCCCGAGAGTTGACGGATTTTTGAGTGATTTCTTTAGGAAGCATTGGGATATCCTTGTCCAGGACTTTAGAAACCTCTGCCTTAGACTCCTAAGTGGGTCTGTTCGCATGGAAGAGGTCAATCATACTATCATCATTCTTATACCTAAAATTAATGATCCCACAACTATGCGGTATCTCAGACCTATTAGCCTATGCACAATTATCTATAAGACTGTTGCCAAAGTGCTTGTTAATCATTTGAAATCTATTATCCCTTTATGTATAAGCGATAATCAAGCTGCCTTTGTTCATGGTAGGAACATTACCGGCAATATTCTCATTGCCCATGAGCTTATCCACCCTCTAAATAATGATGAGACCTCTCTTGCCAAAGGCGCTAGTTTAAAATTGGACATGGAGAAAGCTTTTTACCGTGTTGAATGACCTTTTCTATAATAAATTATGCTCCATCTAGGTTTCAATGACAAATGGGTTTCCCTTATTATGAATTGTGTCTCTTCCGTGTCTTTTCAAGTACGTGTCATGATTCTCTTTCATGACCTTTTAAACCTCAAAGAGGGCTTCGACATGGACATCCCCTTTCACCTTTCTTGTTTTTTTTGTACTCAAGGTCTTTCAGCATTGCTCAATACTGAGAAAGTAATTGGCAATTTCCCTGGCCTTTGTGCTAGCAGGAATGGCCCCCGTATAAATCACCTCCTCTTTGGTGATGATTGTGTGGTGTTCATTAAGAACATAACTACAGAAGCTCAACACCTAAAGGAAGCTTTGCATATTTATGCCATTTCGTCTGGTCAGGCGGTGAATTTTGAAAAATCAACTATATATTTCTCACACAAAACCTCTACATCCTTTCGATCAGAAATCAATAACATCCTTAATGTAAGAGAGGTTGACGACCTTGGTATTTATTTTGGGGTTCCACTCCTAATTGGTAAGAATAAGACAACTTTGGGTTTTACCAGAGATAAAATGAATGTTCGTCTTAACAAATGGGATAAGCACTTGCTCTCCTTTAACGGTAGATAAATTTTCATCAAAACTGTCATACAATCAATGCCACAATATGTTATGTCTTGTTATCTTCTACCCTAAAACATTATCGATTATATGACTACTTCGATATGCTGTTATTGGTGATCGGGGAAAACCGATAAACATGGATGGCATATGCTTTCATGGGACACTATTTGTCTACCGAAAGCCGCCAGAGGTATATGGTTTTGCGATATACACTATTTCAACATTGCTTTACTTGGTAAACAAATTTGGAGACTAATTTGTGAGCCTGATAATCTTCTTAGTCAGGTCTACAAGTGCAAATATTATCCATCGGGTTCTGTGCTCGAATCCGATTCCACTCGAAGATCTTTCTTTGCTTGGAAAGGTCTTAGTATAGCTATCTCTAAACTTGGAAATGGTTTCTTTACACGACCAGGTATGTCAAGTCAGTTGCAGATCCACTTCGACAATTAGGGATGATCTAAGCCTTTACACCTTTATGGAGATTATGAAGTGAATGAGGAAGTCCCCCTTCGAGCGGGATTTTTTATGCTATCTAATCTACCCCTATGGGATGAATCCAAGGTGAGAGATTATTTATCGCACGAAGATGCTAACATAATCCTTAATGTAGCAATTATTAATGATACGAAAGATACTACCCTTTGGGTTCATCACGACTCTAGCATCTATACGGTGCGTTTTGGTTATCAATTTCTCCAACTACAACTAGGGCCGGTTAATAGTCTCTCTAGGCTATGGAAAATTGTTACTAAGTTGCCTATGTTGCCTAAGGTTCGTTCCTATGGATGGCGGTTAAGCCATGATGCCCTACCGTCTGGCCACAAAATCCTCCAAGCAAATCTCGGTACTGGGTTTGCCCAATTTGTAATACGGATATTGAAACTACCCTCCATACTTTAAGGGATTGTCCTAGTGCCATGGAGTCTCTCCGTTTGGCAGGGTTTCCAGGCCGTATTTTCTCTAATACATCAATCTCCTCCCACCAGTGACTTTTTGAAATAACTGGTTTTCTCTCGTTGTACCAATTATCCTTCCTAATAACAATTCTATGGAATTTATGGAATTATCGTAATGACTTTGTCCATAACAACCATCTCTAACCACCATGGTTAACTGTATCTAACGCACGAAAACTCCTCGACGATTATACATTAGCCAATGATACTCTCCATCTAAGATCCCGACTAGTTGATCCCACCCTTGCTCAAGCAAGATGGACAAAACCGGACCGCGGTTTTCTTAAGGTTAATACGAATGGCGTCTTTGACCCTATTTTAAAGGGAGTTGCTACAGGTGTCATTGCTCGGGATTCTTCAGGCTCCGTTTTATTCCAGATCCGACTTCAGCCAAAGCTCTTTTCATTTTGGAGGGAATTAATCTTGTTGTTGATAATGGTTGGTCTAATGTCATCCTTGAGATTGATTCTGCTTCCATTGCAAAGAACGTTAACAGCACCCATCATTAAGATTTTTTCACGGTGCAACCCGTAGTATCTCGAATTCATTCTACTCTTGGTGCTTTGACTGATTGTAAGATTTGTTATGTGCCTAAAGAAGCAAATGTTGTAGCCCATGTCCTAGCTACTAGAGCTTTGCGTTCTTTTCTTTCTTTCTCTTTTGGATATAACTTTCCTGATTTTATTCGGGCATCTATAAACTCAGAGAGGTTCTCCTCTTATTCTCAATAAAAACTTAGGTACTCTTTTCCCCATAGGGGTCTACTCACCTCCCGAGGTGACTGGCTATAGATTTTTTTTAATGAGGCCCTTTAAAAAAAAATCGAACAGATTCTCTATAAAGCTCATTTAGACATACACGTTTTAATCTCAACAAAATGACAATCAAATGTGATTAAATCAAATTTTATGAGTTCAAATAGTTAATTATAGTATTTTGAAAAAAATATACAATTTAATATAAAATTTTTAGCTTTTTACTAGATTAAAATTCGAACGGATTCTCAATAAAGCCCATTTAGACATGCACGTTTTAATCTCAACAAAACGACAACCAAATGTGATTAAATCAAATTTTATGAGTTCAAATAGTTAATTTTGGGCTTTTGAACAAAATTATAAAGATTAATCTAAAATTTTCAGCTTTTTACTCGATTAAAATTCGAACGGATTCCTAATAAAACCTATTTAGACATGCACGTTTTAATCTTAAAAAAACAACAACCAAATGCGATTAAATCAAATTTTATGAGTTCAAATAGTTAATTATGGGCTTTTAAACAAAATTATATAAATTAATCTCAAATTTTCAGCTTTTTAGTCAGTTAATATTCGAACGAATTATCTATAAAGCATATTTAGACATGCACGTTTTAATCTTAACTAAACGACAACCAAATATGATTAAATCAAATTTTATGTGTTCAAATATTTAATTATGGGCATTTGAACAAAATTGTACAGATTAATATAAAATTTTCTGCTTTTTACTCGATTAAAATTCGAACGGATTCTCTATAAAGCCTATTTAGACATGCACGTTTTAATCTCAGCAAAACAACAACCAAATGTGATTAAATCAAATTTTTTGAGTTCAAATAGTTAATTATGGGCTTTTGAACAAAATTATACAGATTAATCTAAAATTTTCAGCTTTTTACTCTGTTAAAATTCAAATGGATTCTATATAAAGCCCATTTAGACATGCATGTTTTAATCTCAACAAAACGACAACCAAATGTGATTAAATTTGGTTGTGTCATATACGCATTCTCTTTACATTTTCCATTAAGAAATGCGGTTTTTACGTCCATTTGCCAAATTTCATAATCATGAAATGCAACTATAGCAAGCAAGATCCGGATGGATTTAAACATAGCTATAGGGGAGAAAGTTTCGTCATAGTCAATGCCATGAACTTGTCAAAAACCTTTAGCGACTAGTCGCCCCTTGTATATTTGTACGTTTCCATCCATGTTGGTTTTCTTCTTGAAAACCCATTTACACCCTATAGGTTTTACCAATTCAGGTGATTCAACCAAAGTCCATACTTGGTTAACTAACATGGATTCCATTTTAGATTTCATGACCTCAAGCCATTTCTCAGAATCTAGGCTCAATATTGCCTCTTGATAAGTTCTTGGATCATCTTGATCCATAATAAGAACATATCCATGCGTGGTGATAAGTGCTCAAAAGTCCTTTTTTTCATACCATTCTCCCACTCCATTGTTGCTAGTAAAGAACAGATTTAATGGTAATAACGGATATTTCTGGTCATTTTCCATACTTCAGCATTCGAACACTCAATACATGAATATATCTATTATTTGGCATAAAACAGATGCATTTGATGGTTTTCTTTCTTAAGACATGAAACTACATCATAGTAATTTCCAAGCGAAGAAGGTGGATGCTGGAAACTGAAGCTGAAATGTAGATAAGTACCCGCTTGGGTAGCACATTGATGCCTCGGCAGCATATTGACTCCGCGGCAACATCTGTGGCCGCGACAGCACCCCAAAAGGCAAATGTCAATATGGTGGGCAATTTGAAGAGAAAAATAAGGAACATTTTAAGACAAACGACAAAGAAATTGAAGCTGGGAAACACACAAAAAGTCAATGTCAAAGGTCATGTGGGAAAAGAATCCTTATAGGAATAAACTTGGAAATATTTTATTTATGAAAATTATTGTAATCCTACTCAAAGTAGTATTCCTACTTAGAAAAGGTTTGCCCTAGGCCAAGCCTATATAAACCATAGACTATGTAGAGAGGAGGATATCCTGAAATCAAGTATTCATAGAAAACCCTAAACTCCTCCATCGTCCACTAGGGTTTAGGTAGAGGTTGTTGAGTATTTGTGAGAGGAGATTGTACTTTGTTTCTTGTTTCAATGCAATAAAATATCAAAGTTTTCTTACTCTTTGTCATTCTTTTTTCTTGCATTCGAGCTCGGGAGGAAAGTTTGTAAGTAATCTATTTATCTAGACTTGGGAGAGTTAGACTCACGAAAGGAGTAAGTACGGTATTCAACTTAGTTGGAGGATACTAACTCGGCCTAGGAATAGGTTAGAGTTTCAACGTCTAAAAGAAGTGTGAGATTGGTTGTTGGTTATAATTGATTAACGCTGGGAGGTACCATCAAGGATTAATCATCAACAGTGTTTCGACTTAGGGATAAGCGGAGCCCTTCAAGGACACTCTGCTGAACTTTGGTAAAGTCTGCCCAAGAGCAAGAGATTGCTGCGACAGAGAACACTGTCGCTGCCGAAGACAGTAATCTGCAGTACTGCCGAGGCAGTGCAGTACGATTGCATTGGACAAAAACATGTCAATTAAATCCACAATATGACACAACTGGATCCTGCCCCACTTTTCCATCCTTGATTTCTTGATCATTTATCTTTATTGCTTTAATTAGTTTTCTTAGTTATAATTCACCCCATTAATCTGTGTCTTTTATTTTATTAAAGAGCAAGAAGAGAAAATGTTGCATATTAAGTACACCAATCCCTGTGGAGACGATACTCGATAAATACTTATCACTTTATTACATGATGACGTATTCACTTGTACTTAATTGCGCATATTTAGCACGCATCACGTGGTAATAAGAAAATCATATCTCTCAGGTGCATGTCGTTCTCTTGTGGTCCTGCGTATTGATTGTGTTTCTAAATCTGTGGACTGTTCCTCAACAATTTGTGGAACATATTCAATTTCAGTCTCAATGAAATATTATTCTTGAACTTCTCCAAGTTCAATGCATCTACCCTTTCCTTTCTAATTGCGAAAGTCTCTTTCGAGAAAAACTCCTATTCGAGCAACAAACACTTTGTTCTCTTTAGGGTTAAAGAAATAATATCCCTTATTTCTTTGGGATATCCAACAAAATTACACTTATGAGATTTTGGTTCGAGGTTTGTAGACATATGCTTCACAACCCCAAATCTTCATAAGAGACATACTAGGACATTTTCATGTCCATATCTCATAAGGTGTCTTTTGAACAGATTTAGACGAAACACGATTTAAAGTGAAAGCAACTGTTTCTAGTGCATGTCCCCAGAAAGAAGTCAGAAGATCACTATGACTCATCATTTATCGAACCATGTCTAACAAAGTTCGATTTCTCCTCTCAGAAACTCCATTCCACTATGGTGTACCTAGTGGAGTAAGCTGTGAGACAATCTCATATTCTTTAAGGAGTTCGTCAAATATTATGCTTAAGTATTCTCCACCTCAATCTAATCGAAGTGCTTTAATACTTATGCCTAGTTGATTTTTTACTTCATTCTTGAATACTTTAAACTTTTCGATAGTCTTAGATTTATGGCGCATAAGGTAAATGTAACCATATCGACTGAAGTCATCAGTGAAAGTGATGAAGTACTGAAATCTACCTCTAGCTTGTGTATTCATTGGTCCACATACATCACTATATATTAATCCTAATAAATCACTTGCTCGCTCACTTTTACCATTAAAAGGAGCCTTAGTCATTTTTCCTAATAAGCAAGATTCACTTACATTCAGTTGTATGAAAACAAATAAATCTAAGAATCCATCTTTATGGAGTTTTGATATACGTTCTCATTTATATGGCCTAAACAAAAATGCCAGAGATAAGTTTGATTTAGGTCATTTGTTTTTGATCTTTTGGTGTTTATGTTATAAATGACCTTTTCTAGATTTAAAATGTATAAGCCATTAACCAATTGTGCCGAACCATAGAAAATATTATCGAGATAAAACGAACAACAATTATTCTTAATAATAATCTCAAAGCTAATCTTGTCCGAACAAGAAATAGAAATAATGTTTTTAGTCCAACTAAGCACAAAATAACAATCTTCTAAATCTAAATTAAGTCCACTAGGTAAAGATAAAATGTATGTTCCTATAGCTAATGCAGCAACTCTTGCTCAATTTCCCACTCGTAGGTCTAAGTCTCCCTTAGCTAGTTTCCTTCTCTTTTGCAGTCCCTCTTACAGAAGTACAAATATGAGAACCATAATCGGTATCTAATACCCAAGAAGAAGATGTTGACAGATGCACATCGATAACATAAATACCTGAAACAAATGCATCATCTGCTTTTACCTTCTTGACCTCTTCAAGGTAAATGGGTCAATTTCTTTTCTAGTGTCCAGTCTTATTGCAGTGAAAACATTTTCCTTTCTTGCTAACTCCTCTTTGGGTTTCGGTGCATCCTATCCTCTGGGTATAGGCTTACCTATACCCTTTTACTTTGCCACTACCTTTCTCTTTCCTTTGTCCTTGCGGACCATCAGAATGGGCTTAGGTCCACCCTTAGATATATTTTTCTCAACAGTTCGTAATATGCCAAGTAACTGTGGCAAAGTTTTGTTAATTTCATTCATGTTGAAATTAAGGACAAATTGATTGAAGCTATTCGGTAATGATTGCAGAATAACATCAGCAACCAATTCATCCTTGAGAGAAAAACCTAGCTTTTCCAATGTTTGCAGAATAACAGGAGACCCCTCTACCATTTTGCACTGAAATAGAGCTTTAGAGGTCTCATACCTCTCTTGACGTGCTTGCTCCTCATATATTTCTTTGAGGTTTTGAATCATATCATATGCAACCATGTCCTCATGTTGCTTTTGAAGATCAGGAGTCATAGTAGCAAGCATAATACATCCGACATCTAACATGTTATCCATATGTTTCTTAAACTTGTCTTTGTCAGCTCTAAAAGCATTAGTTACCGGTTCATCTGGAACAGGTTCTTCAATGACATATTTCTTTCTTTCCTATTTAAGAACAATTCTTAAATTGCGGAACCAATCAAAGAAGTTTATTCCATTGAGTTTCTCCTTCTCAAGGAATGATCGCAGTGATATAGTGTTGTTTGCCATTTAGATCTACAATAATAGAAATACATAATATAAATTTACCAATTTGAAATATTATAAATAGTTTTTTGTTTATAAAATACTCCCACTATTTTTTTCAAAACTAAAAACCCCTCTCGTTTTTAATTTCAGAAAAATTCAACGAAAATTTTTCTAGTTAGTGAGGATCCATAATTCACCAATTTCCTAAATCAACTTTGACTTTTCTTTTAGGATAGATGTTATTTAGGTAAGTAACCCTTTAATAATTACATCTCATGTAACTCCTCCATTTGGTGAACAATTCTTATTCATTCATCTCATGACATAACCAAATACTTAGCCTTTAGGCTTTTAATCCTATTAGAATAACCTAACTAAGTTATTACCAATTTTTCGACCGATGAATATTACTTTTTTATTCTTCGCGTTTAACCAAGATGGACTTATGTGTTAATGCTTTGGCAAAAACCACATAAGATCGATCAAGGCCTTAACGAGGGCAAATATTGGACGACTAAATTTAACTTAGATTAATTTGAGAGAACATTTTAACTATCTCATCGTTATTTCTTTTAATTTATCCCTTATTGATCTCATCAATATATACGAGTAGAAGATATATATCATATATTGCATCACATACATGATAACTATAAAACAATAAGATTGCAATGGTTATAGCCCAAAATAGAGAACTAAGGTGGCTCATCCCAAGCCAATGGGAGAACCTTAAAACCCTAATTCTACACTAAAACTGCTTCTCAAGCATCTTTTCGCCTTTGCTTCAAACGTTTCGATTGCTTCTTGGAATAATATTACAATTATAGAAACTCGTTTTACATACGAGGGAGTAAGATGAGAAGAGAAGTACAATAGAGATAGAGAAAGGCATGACACGTAGGCCGTATTTAAAATTTACAACTATTGTAAAAGCAAGGTCTATAACCATGCATATCAAATACCATGCAAAACAAATATATTATATATATGGTATCATAGAATTGTTAATATTAGAAATATGAGCCTATAATCTATGTTGCCTACGAAGGGGTCTAGGAATGAAGCCCCTTGCGGCTCACCCACCAGTGCGACTTAGTCGAAATTTTTTTAAAAATAGCAACTATTTTTCTATGGAAAAACATCACGATTTGATAAAATTTATCAACAGAATTGTGTTTTCGAGATTTTTAAATCCCTTAGACTTTTCCCTATCGGAATAACAATTATTCCTTTTCTTTGATGCGATTTGCCATCGTACTTTCACCGATCATTATGTCAATGATTGACATATGATTACAGTGAAACCCTTGCAGCAACATGACGATTTTAATTAACAGATTAACATACTAATCGTACCCTAATCGACTATCAATATCTATATACATCGTTGGCATAGTTAAAAAAAGCATGCATCTCACATATATCGTATCAACCAAATATTTAACCCGATTAAGGATCGTACAAGTGGCTTTGATACCATTGTTGGGACCACCGGCATACCCCATGGTACATCGGAACAAAATTACGACGATCTTTCTAGTGATCCATGTACGTTTAATCCGAAATTGGGAGGAAGAGATGCGATAACTTACATTTAGTTCCTTAATAAACATCAAAGACAACAAGGAGATCAGCTACAATTACGATCGTTCAACAATCGAATCTTTAGCCTCCACAAATATCGTCTCGGCCTCTACTCAGTTCACCTGTTCGAGAGAGCAAATCTCAAAAAATTGTTTTTCGTGACTTTAGTGTTTGGAATTCAGAATTCTCTATTGTGGCTGCTAGACCAAAGATCCTTTATACAGGTATAACCCTAGGTATAAGAGTTCGATTCCGAATTTATTTATAAGAAATAATTACTTTAATTATTTCCTTAAATTTCGGAATCTATATTTAATTCAAATTTAAAAGGATATTGATAAGTGCCTAAAAGGCTATTACTTACTATTCTTTTCCTAAACAATATGTACTTATTACCCACTAATTCGAGCTGGTACAAATACTTATTGTTCAATAACTGACATTTTGTTGCCACAACATATAGAGATGATATCTGTGAGAAAAGAAGGCTTTATGGCATGTACGGTCTTTCCAGTGATCCATGTATGTTTAATCCGGAATCAAGAGGAAGAGTTACGATAACTTACATTGGGTTTCTTGATAAACAACAAAAACAACAACTAGATTTGCGGTAATCACGATCGTTCAACAATTCGAATCTTTAGCCTCCATGAATATCGTCTCGCCCTCTACTCAGTTCACCCGGTCAAGAGAGCAAATCTCGAAAAATTGTTTTTCGTGATTCTAGGGTTTGGAATTCGGAATTCTTTGATGTTGGTTGCTAGACCAAAAGATCCTTTATATAGGTGTAACCCTAGGCATAAGAGTTTGATTCTGAGTTTGTTTAGGAAATAATTAATATTATTATTTCCTTAAATTCCGGAATCTATATTTAATTTGAATTTGAAAAGGGATATAATTACTTTAATTATATCTTTTATATTTAAAATTCGGGATTAAATATATTCTACTTATAAATATATAATTTTGCTCATTTTCAACCATTGGGTGTGACCCTGTAAGCTCATTGTAACGTTAGTTATAATATTAGAACAATTCTAATATTACAAACAATGAGTGACATCTAGCAATGTATCATTGTCATGTAAGTTACAAGAGATCATGAGTCGATGTATCATGTCCGTGACTAACTCTTTTAATGTATTATATCCTTTTGTCCTTTTATATCTTTAATAGGCACCAGTCTTGGAATAGTCACACTTGTATAACCTATTTTAATGTTTCTTGATATCTAGAGTGAACTACTTTTAATGAATAATTTGTGATATCTCATATTAATGTATTCAAGCATAGCCATGCATTTCTAGTCTCACTCAATCAAATGGCCTTTGATATATTTTCCTATTATATAGGAAGGACAAATCCTATCTTGATCATTCACATCTCACTATATACATTGTAATATGTCCAATGTCAGTTTTTATAGTGTAACTAATTACGAGACATCTTTAACTGCATCAAAACATAAAACAACATATATTGAGATAGTAATAATCTCAAGTCTAAGGATCATATATATAGTTGTCACTATGAGCAATATTGTGACCGTCACATAATAATCCAAGATATATGCTCATAGTGGGTCAATCCAATATATTATTCTCTACTAATATATTCATGTATTAATTCTGACATCTCTATGTCAATGACAACTCATTGTCACCAATTAATCACATGTTAGTCTTAAGCGTATTATTATTGTCCATACCCATAATAATACTTGACTAAGGATCTTTTAATAATAATACATATATTATTATATGGACCTTATTGTTTCTAAGTTTATGTGACACATATATCTGAAAACAATAATGGCAATGCCTTTATTCTATAAAATTGGTAAATAAAAGTATCCATACAATCATCATATGACTGGTCTTTGGGCATATTCTAACAATCTCCCACTAGCACTAAGACCAATCACTCACATATCTAATACCGAGTGACTCAGTGTAACAATCATGCTTCTGTTGCATCAAAGGCTTCGTCAAGGGATCAATAATGTTATTATCCGTGTGTACTTTACATATCTCCATATCTCCTCGATCTATGATCTCTCGAATGAGATGGAAGCGTCTAAGAATATGTTTGGATCGTTGATGAGATCTAGGTTCCTTTGCTTGTGCAATGGTTCCATTGTTGTCACAACGGAGTTCTATAGCATCTGATATGCTTGGAACAACCCCTAGTTCGGATATTGATGCGTTTAATAAAAGCGCAATTGAGTACAAGTGTACACGTCGCCAAATAATAAAGTGATAAGTACATCAACGATAACCACCAACCAATCCAACACTTCTTTTAGCTGCTGAAACTCTTAACCTATCTCTAGGCTGAGTTAGTGTCTACAACACCGTACTTATCTCTTTCGTGAATCTACACCTCTCGATGCTAGATAAATAGATTACTTACAAACTTCTCTCTCGAGCTTAAATGCAAGAACAAAGAATGACAATATGATAAACAAACTTTGATATTATTATTGCTTAAGAACAAAGAAACAAGAATCAATTTCCTCTTACTAATATCTACAACCTTCACCTATCCCTAAGAAATTTAGAATATATTATCGTTAAGTACAATTCTTAGGGAGAAAGGTTTTCTTTAAAAATCGGTTCTCCTAAACAATATGGCCGTCTAGGGTATATATAGTTTTAACCTAGGGCAAACCTTTCCTAAGGCTTCAACTTGGAGTAAGGAACAAGTCTCGTTCAAGGGATCTGATATTTCCATGTTTGCCACCTTCTAGAAGGGTTTTCCCGCTTGGGCTTTTAGCGCGCTAGCCTGGTCCAATCAGTGCGCTGCATCTTCTAGAATGTTCTCTATATTTTTATCTTTTATTGCGCCTCCATTGTTGGTGTTGCCACACTAGATTCTGCCGCGGCCTTGTCTTTTGCCTCGGCCTTAACATTGCTCCACTACCTCTTCGGCCCTTGATATTCCTACATGTAAAGAATATGTAATAATATCTGCATGCTCTATAAATATTGACTTTGTAAGTAATGAGAACGGAATATCTAGTATTTGTGCAAAGAGTCCATATTTCAGTTCAAGTTGGTGTATAATAGATGCATTAAGTACCATGAGAAGAGTAGTAAATAACTACCTTTTAGGCACTCATCAGATATGAACTTTTTGATCCAAACAGCTTTCTTTTCTGCTTCACTGGCTGCAATATACTCAGACTCTGTCATAGAATCAACTACTGTATCTTGCTTAGAACTTTTCCAGCTTACAGTACCTCCGTTAAGGCAAAACATAAATCCAGATTGCGATCTTAAGTCATCCTTATCTGTTCGGAAACTAGCATCAATATAACCTTTTATACTAAATTCTTCTTTGCCTCCATAGACAAGAAATGTATCCTTAGTTCTTCTCAAGTACTTATGTTTTTGACTGCTATCCAGTGACTTTCACTAGGGTTTACCTGATATCGATTTGTCATGCTTAAGGCATACGATACATCTGGTCGAGTACATATCATGGCATACATGATAGAAACCATAGCCGAAGCATATGGAATATTACTCATTTATTCTCTTTCTTGTGGAGTTTAAGGACACATTTCCTTCGAAAGAGATATACCATGTCTTAAAGGTAAGAATCCTTTCTTGGATTCTCCCATAATGAATCTCTTTAGAACTTTGTCTATATATGTACTTTGACTCAGACCTAGAAGTCGTCTAGATCTATCTCTATAGATCTTAATCCCTAAGATATATGCTGCCTCACCCAAATCTTTCATAGAGAAACAACTACTTAACCAAATCTTAACTGACTATAAGGTAGGTATGTCGTTTCCTATAAGAAGTATGTCATCTACATATAAGATTAGAAAAGAAATAATGCTCCCACTAGTTTTTCTGTAAACACAAGGCTCCTCTTCGTTCTTGATAAAATCAAACTCTTTGATCGCATCATTGAAACAAAGATTCCAGCTTTGAGAAGCTTGCTTTAGTCCATAAATGGACCTTTGTAGCTTACTGATGAGTGCCTAAAAGGCAGTTATTTACTACCCTTCTCATGGTACTTTATGCATCTATTATACACCAACTTGAACTGAAATACGGACTTTTTGCGCAAATATTGGATATTCCGCTATCATTACTTACAAAGTCAATATTTATAGAGAATGAAAATATTATTACATATTCTATACATACAGGAATATCCAGGGCCGAAACAACAGTGAAGCAATATTGAGGCCGAGGCAGAAGACAAGGTCGCGGTAGAATCCAGAGTGGCAACACCAGCATTGGAGGCGTAATGAAAGATAAAAATATAGAGAACATTCTGGAAGATGCAGCGCACCAATTGGACTAGGCTAACACGCTAAAAGCCCAAGTCAAAGACCAAGCGGGAAAACCCTTCTAGAAGGCGGCAAACTTGAAAATATCAGATCCCTTGAAGAAGACTTGTTCCTTACTCCAAGTTGGAGTCTATTTAGGAAAGGTTTGCCCTAGGTTCAGACTATATATACCCTAGCCGGCCACATTTTTTGGAGAGCCGATTTTTAGAGAAACCCTTGTCCCTAAGAATTGTACCTAACGACATTATGTTCTAAATTTCTTAGGGATAGGTGAAGGTTGTAGATTTTAGTGAGAGGAGATTGATTCTTGTTTGTTTGTTCTAATGCAATAATAATATTAAAGTTTGCTTATCCTATTGTCAATCCTTGTTCTTGCATTCGAGCTCGAGAGAGAAGTTTGTAAGTAATATATTTATCTAGCATCAAGAGGTGTAGATTCACGAAAGGGATAAGTACGGTGTTGTAGACACTAACTCGGCCTAGAGATAGGTTAAGAGTTTCAGCAGCTAAAAGAAGTGTTGGATTGATTGGTGGTTATAGTTGATTTACGCCGAGAGGTATTGTCAAGGACCAGAAATCAATAGCACTCTGACTTAGAGATAAGCGGAGTCAACTACGGACACTTTGCTGAACTTTGATGCCTCTGCTCAAGAGCAAGAGATTGTCGCGGTAGAGAACACCAATGCTACCGAGGCTGTATCTGCAGTATTATCGAAGCAGTATTGTGTAATTGTATTGGACAAGAAGAAGATCAATTGAATCCACTAATTGACGCAGCTGGATCCTACCTACTTTCTCTATATCGTTCTCAACCTTTTATTTTATTTTTTGTTATTTAATTCTTTAGTTAGTTAAAAAAATCCACTTATCTGTGTTTTTACTTTATTTTGCAGGAGCAAGGGAACAAGGGGAGACATATTAAGTATACCAATCCCTGTGGAGACGATACACGATATACTTATCACTTTATTACTTGATGACGTGTACACTTGCACTCAATTGCGCTTTTATTACACGCATCAAGTTTTTGGCGCCGTTGTCGGGGATTGGCAACTAAATTTTGTTTCTCTTTATTTTCTTGCTCTTTAACCATTCTTTATCTAACTTTAATTTTAATTATTTTATTTTAATTAACTTTGATTTATTTGGTATATGACCAGGGCAAACCTGAGTAGTTTATTGTACGAATTGGAGCCTGAAATCGAACGCACAAGACATCATCTGAGACACAACCTGTTCCAAGTCATGGATGATCCACCAAGAGGACAAATTCCACCTATTGATCATAATGTATTGACACCAGCAATGCCGCAGCAGTCACTGCCACAACCATTGTCGAGGCAGCCCACTGTTAGAGAATATCTGGTGGAAGATCTAAACAGACTCAACCCTGACGTAGTCACCCCAGAAATCGAAGCAACTCACTTTGAGATCAAACCAGTGATGTTCAACATGTTGAACACAATTGGACAGTTTAGTGGGTCTGCTACTGAAGATGCAAGGCAACATCTTAAATCTTTCATGGAAGTTTGCAATTCTTTCAAGATTCAAGGAGTCCATGAAGATATTTTATAATTAAAATTGTACCCCTATTCACTGAGGGATAGGCCGAAAACTTGGTTGAATGGTATCCTAGCAGAATCCATAGGATCTTGGGAGGAACTCTGCTGAGAATTCATTACGAGGTTTAATCCGACAAATCTCTATGATCGCATCCGTAATGAAATCATATCATTCTGGCAAGATGAGGATGAACCGATATATGAGGCATGGGAACGCTACAGAGAATTGTTAAACAAATGCCCACTACATGGTTTTTCCTTCTGGATGCAAGTCTCTATGTTTTATAATGTTACTAATGCCTCCACAAGAATGATGCTAGACGCTCCGCGAATGGGACACTTTTGGATAGAACACCCGCGGAAGCCATTGGGATTCTAAACAAACTCGCAAGGAATGATTTCCAATTTCCCACATCAAGGCGAGGATGAATGAGATGTCATGCCACAACCCATGAATTAGATACACCCAGTTCGATGGCAGCACAATTGACTTCTCTGACCAAGGTGATTTAGAATATGCAAGCCCAGAGAAACATACATGAGGTTAAGGCAGTTAACTCATCGGATTACATGCAAGATGAGAAACCCAACCTGTATGTTGGAAACTATACCAACCTGTATGTTGGAAACTAT
This sequence comes from Abelmoschus esculentus, assembly GCA_035048815.1. NCBI lineage: Eukaryota > Viridiplantae > Streptophyta > Magnoliopsida > Malvales > Malvaceae > Abelmoschus > Abelmoschus esculentus. The sequence goes on from JAUCBN010000003.1 coordinate 19,163,837, forward strand.
AAAAGAAATAATCCAATGATGTCCAACAATTACAACCCACTCTGGAAAAGGCATCCAAACTTTTCATGGAGTAACCCTAACAATGCCTTAAATCCAATTAATCAAGTCCCTGGATTCTTGCCGCAGTAGCACACTCAGCAGTCCATGCCACAGCAGCAGGTACAACAGTAACAGTCTTTGAATGCATTGGCAGAATAACCGCTTCATGAAGCGTACTGATGACTTCATGAACCAAACTGAGATGAGACTACAGAACCAGGAGGCTGCGATAAAATCTTTAGAAACCCAAGTTGGTCAATTTGCCCAACGACAAAACACTCGACCACCAGGGGGTTTACTTAGCAATACTGAAGTTGCTAAGGTGTTAGGCCATGAACAATGCAAGGTAATTACAACAAGAAGTGGCCTACACTTAAAAGATAAAGAAGGGACCTCAACCGATAGATTCCAACCAGAAAAGCAACATCATGAGGACTTAAAAGCTGAACAAGACCCTGTCGAAAGCACTACCACGACAACAGAACCAACAGTACCAGAACCACTTGCCGAGGTAACTGCAGATAAGTTCACCCCAGGTATTAAACTCAATATCCAAGGAAACCTGGAGGACATAAGACCACCACCTCCTTTCTCACAGAGGTTAAAAAAGCACAAACAGGACCACCAATTTTAGAAATTTCTAGACAGCTTGAAGCAGGTCCATATCAACTTGCCACTCGTTGAGGCTATTGAACAAATGCCTAACTATGCCAAGTTCTTAAAGGACATAGTATCCAAACGATGAAGGCTGGGGGAATTTGAAACGGTGGTAGCCACTGAAGGTTGCATGGCCATGTTGCATAATCGCATGCCGCCCAAGCTAAAGGATCCTAGATGCTTCACAATCCCCTGTGCGATTGGGATGGTTATAAAGGAAAGGCCCTATGCGACTTGGGAGCAAGCATCAACCTTATGCCCAAATCAGTTTTTCAAAAACTTAGAATAGGACGGGCAAAACCAACAACAGTACTGCTCCAACTTGCGGATCGGTCCTATGTGCATCCTGAAGGCAAAATTAAGGACATTCTGGTGAAGGTCAACAAGTTTATATTTTCTGCCGACTTTCTTATCCTTGACTGTGAGGCCGACGACAATGCACCGATCATATTGGGTCGACCTTTTCTTGCTACTGGATGCACCATCATCGATGTGGAAAATGGCGAGCTCACAATGCGGATAAACGATCAACAAGTCAAGTTCAACACCTTCCACAATCTTACAAATTCAGACGCTCAAGTAGAATGTAAGGCTCTCCATACACCAAATCAGGGTACTAAAACATCCTGCCTGGGCAACACGCTCGGCAGACTATTCGGTAAACGAATAAAACCCAAAGGAGAAGTTCAATGCATTGAAGGGACTGGCCAACTCATAAAGAAAGATACGGGCCAGAAAGAGATAATGAAAGTGGGAGATGCATTTACATGCACTCCACAAGTAACACAATCTATTCCTTTCAATTGTAGTTATTATATTAAGATTAGTTTATATATTGTTATTTTTAGTATTTTATGTTATTATATTTTATTTTCAGTATTTTTATTTTTTTAAAATAAATAAAGTAACAAATGCAGAAAAATTATGCCACAAAAGGAAGTCTGCTGCCGCGGCAGTACACTGTGTCAGAGCCGCAGAATTCCTAATGGGCAGAAATAGTGTAACGGTTCTCTGCCGAGTCATCCGTCGCGGCAGTAACAGTACATCAAGGTAGTAAATGCCTAACGACTATTTTTTAACAGTCATATTTTTACAGCCTATATAAGCAGACTCATTGTTGTGCATTATTCACTCTTGAATTCTTGCTACTTTTGCTTTCTTGAACACTCGTGCTCTCACTATCTTTCCAATCTCTTGAAATTTTCAGAATTCTCTCTATTACTCCAAAATTTCTCAAACCATTCTCCACGAACAATCAATGGCTTCTTATACAAGATTTGCCCCGGACACTATTGCTGACCGATTCAATCGCTCGTTCCTTGCTCGGTAATTATGAGAAGAGCAAGGATTTCAACAAACCAATGAGATATACTTTGGCATTGAATCATATTTGTTCAACAAGATTCAGTATCAAGATTGGGAGGCATTCTGCCTATAGCCTCCACCAGCGAACGCCACAATTGTGAGAGAATTTTACGCACATGGGCCGAGCAAGGACAACCTCTTTATCCACTGCCTAGGCAAGCCTGTGCAACTTGATGCCAAAGTCATCAATGAATTTTATGGTATCACACCCATACGTGATGATCATGCTGAATTCGTCGACGGCATAACCACTCAAGACTATGAAGAGATTAAAGATGAGCTTTGTTACAGCAACACCTCATGGGAAACCGGTGCCCATAAGGGTTCAGTAACAAGGCAGAGTCTAATACCCGAGGCCAAGATGTGGTATACCTTTTTCAAAAGACGACTTATCCCAACCTCCCATAACAGATAGTGGATCGCAAAAGACTGGTGCTGGTCCAATCGATCATCAAGAAGAGAAGCATCAACATTGGAGAGATCATTCTTCACGAAATTCATGAATGTGGTAAGAAGGAACGTGGACCACTTTATTTCCCATGTACCTTGTGCATTAATGCAGGAGTTTCAGTCGAAGACATGGATGAATATACGCCAACTCGGTAGGGATGGACAAGAGATTTCTGCCACCGAGTTATGCAGATCACGCATGCAGAACCTGTCCTGGTAACACCACAGTAGTTTACTACCGACTTCACCATCGGAGGGTAGTATTCAACAGAAGCACCAGCCTCTGCCGAGCCAACTACCACAGCACACCCATACCAAGAAATTATGCAAAGAATAGCAACCATGGACCTTCGCCAACAACGCTACATGGAGTACCAGCGCGACTTCAACACATCTCTAGCCAATATGATGATGCAAAGCTTCCCACATCAAGGGGCACAATTTCCTGAATTCCCAACCAACATATTCGTTACTGCCGCCCCTTACACTGAGATAACACCTGCCCCAGGGCCGCAACTATTTTTCCAGCCACGACCGCATCAATAGTTTCAAGCTGCCGAACCTTCCAGGCCAACAAGATCTGCCAGAGTATCATCTACCAGCCAAAGGCCATCCAAGAGGCGAGTTGTCTTTAACTCTCCCCAAAGGGAACCAATCCCTATGCCCAGTCTCAGCAGAGATACGTTGTCTCGCGAGATTGATGAATACCACAGTTTGTCCCATGAATCAGCAATAGCCACTTCCACGACAGGGGGCGGAACGAAAATCATGGACACATATGGACGAGGTGGAAGAAGGGGATGAAGTTACGGCACCAACGCACCACACACCGCCCAGTAGATTTCATCCGCATCGGCAGGCCAAACAACAACAATCGCCAGTGCAAGGATCCAGACGAAAGGCAACAGCAGCAAGGCCTAGGAGAATGCTTCGTACAAGGAGCTCCTCGGAGTCGTTATAAATAATTTCATTTACTGCTTTTGTCTATTACCATATTTTAATTGTTGTTTGCCTTATATTTTGAGCATTGGGGACAATGCTCGGTTTGAGTTTGGGGGAGATTGTAGGTGCAGAATCACTGCCGAGGCTACCCACTGCCGCGGTATTACCATGAGAAGGGAGTAAATTTTTTTCTAAAATTTCTTTTTACAATATTCTTTTTTTTGAATTTCTGTTTGTAATCTTGCATTGCCCTACATCAGCTTTGCTTTAGTTTACTCCTTTAAGGCTATAGAAATCTTTCTCCTTAGCATGGCCAAGTTCTGTTTTGAAGGGATAACCATAAGATACTCATGGAATAAAACTTAGAAGCATGCTGTAACACCCCGACCCGGATGTCACATTGGGCCTCCGGCCCAAAACCCACATTTTAAAATTTCCTTCGAAAGTCCAAATATAATACGAATAAAATCCATTTAATTTAAAACAAAAGCCCAAAATAGTTTAAAGTGACCAGAACTCCAAATTACTACAAACCCATTTAAAACGTTTGACCCACTTAAAATAGCAGAGTTACAAAAATACATATAGGTCTGACATAGTACTAGCCCACTACATCTATCACTGTACCCTGACACAAAGTCGATGCTGAAATCCAAACCTCGATGGTGCTCCACGGGACCTACTTCACCTAACCTACGCACGAAAATAGATTTCGAACGCTGAGCCACACAAGCTCAGTGGATACGCCAAACTCGGCCAACATCATGCATATCAAAATCAGTAAAGCATGGCATATAAATCTCGTGCATGATATGATGATCTAGCATGCTCGCCTATCACATGGCATAATGAAATGTATATTATCGCACACAGCATATACAAATCAATTAAGTCAATACACAAGAGTGAGGCCCGCGTCCACATAGCATCGGGATCCTACACTCAAGATTAAGGCCGCCCTCAAATCCTATTCCCGGAGTGTTACATCGAACATCTTCGAACGAGGCCGCCCAATATTCGAAAAGGGGGGAGGACGCCCAACCAACCCTATGCTCGGAATCTTACATCGAACATCTTCGAGTGAGGCCGCCCAACACTCAGAATAAAAGTCTTCAATCATCACCCGGCATGTTACATCGGATGGCCTTCAACGTGTTGCAATACTTATGGATATCCGGATTTTCAACATACAAGGACTCGACCACACAAATGATCCACCTAGGATCCCATCACAACAAGATATACTAAAGTTTACCTCAATTAGTCTTTCGGGGTTATAACCTCAATCTTAGTTCGATAATTAATTTCATAGCTTTTAGATTAAAGTATTTATTTATTAAGATCACCAAAACCCTAAGTTCTACCCAACTTAGCCAAAACATACAAGGGTATCGATACCCTTAGATAGGGTATCGAAACAACCTGTATCGATACCCACCCAAAGAGGGTATCGAAACACAGAGGTATCGGTACCAGTATCGATACCCCTTGACCAAAGTCAAAGTCAACAAAAGAAGGAAGAATTGTTTTGAAACACGCATCGATACGAAAAGTTTCTGGAATCCTCTATATCGAAACGTGGTTCGATACTGTTGACCAACTTCAAAAGTCAACAGAAAGGGGAGAACCTGTTTCGATATAGGTATCGATACCAAAAGTTTCTGGAATCCCGGTATCGAAGCATAGTTCGATACCCCTAGGCAACAAGCCAAAATATACTCATGGGTATTGATACCGGTAGCCCGAGTATCGATACCCCCTGCACTGAGGACGGTTTTACACTTAGAATTTCTAGATTTTCGACCCCAAACTTAATCTAATCAGTTCTAAAGTGCCCCTACTCAAAATTAATGATGTTTAGAGCATTTTAACACCAATTTCCAACCCTTAAACATATTAATACGGATTTCACCATTAACACATACCAAGCTCAAACCAAGCACACACATGCACCAAACCTATATGAATGCTTCTACCATGATATGCAAAAATAATTAGAAGAGTTGGGAGTACCAACCTCAAGCAAGCAACAACAAAAACGAACTCTTTCCTCCCACTTAAGCTTTCTCCTTTCCCAAGCTTGAAGATGGTGTTCCAACTTGTTTCTCTACAAGAGGAAGACACTTAACCATTAGCCACCATTTAGGAAGGTCCTGAGATTCAAACCCTTAAAACCTTATTCCCGTTTTTCCTCTCAAACCAACTCATAAACCCCCATCCTCACCAAACCAATACATTCTTACCTCTTTGGATAGATCTTTAACCACTCAACAACTTACTTTCTTGTACTAAAACGTGATTCTCAAACTATCCCATAAAGATCAAACCTTTTCACTTTTCTTTTAGGGTGAGATGAAGAAGATGAAGAGAAAAGCTTCCCTTATGACCTCACTCTCTTACACTCTCTGCAGCACACACACACCATTCCCCTCTTACCTTGTCTTCCATAAAGGAAAAGATCAGAAGCCCCTTACTAACACCACTCTAACCCAACAACACTCAAGTCCAACAAGTCAAAGGCCCAATAACCGACCTAACAATACAAACCCGAGGCCCAAAACCACTAAACTCGAGACCAAAACTGAAACTCATAACTCTCGAATTGACCCGACACTCGGATCTGAATTCGGGTCGTTACACTTGCTTTAGGGTTAGAAAGAAAATAAACACTTTTTGACTTGTTTGATTTAGGAATTCTTTTAATAAACTTAGGTGATAAAGACTTAGGACCCTATCACTGGCTCTAGTTTTGCTCTCCTCCATTCTAGAGGTGCCCGAAACTGGCTCTAGTATGCTAAATAGGTGGTTAATAAAAAATAAACAAAAGAAGAAAATAGAAAATGCATATCTTGAGGTACCCGAAATTGGCTCAAGACTTGTTGTTTTAAGGAGACAACTTTAGTCCAAGATTCTATTTGTCTTGAACTTAGAGTTTATCTAAGAAAGCCTCGAATCAGCCTTGTCCGTAAAACGCTCACACGCACCTAGCCTTATAGCTTGTTTCTTAGTAAAAGTCCTTGGGTAAACTAGTGGCTAAAACGGAAAGATAGACATGACCATGGTGGGGAGAATAGATGGAAGAGTAAGACCAAAGGGGAGTAAGGTTCGGCGATTTGATTTCTTGCATTACTTGAGGACAAGCAATAGTTCGAGTTTGGGGGTATTTGATGAGTGCCTAAAAGGTAGTTATTTACTACCATTCTCATGGTACTTTATGCATCTATTATACACCAACTTGAACTGAAATATGGACTCTTTGTGCAAATATTGGATATTCCGTTATCATTACTTACAAAGTCAAAATTTATAGAGAATGCAGATATTATTACATATTCTGTACCTGCAGGAATATCCAGGGCCGAAGCAGCAGTGAAGCAATGTTGAGGCCGAGGCAGAAGATTAGGCCGCGATAGAATCCAGAGTGGCAGCACCAGGATTGGAGGCGCAATGAAAGATAAAAATATAGAGAACATTCTGGAAGATGCAGCGCACCAATTGGACCAAGCTAGCGCGCTAAAAGCCCAAGTCAAAGACCAAGCAGGAAAACCCTTCTAGAAGGTGGCAAACTTGGAAATATCAGATCCCTTGAAGAAGACTTGTTCCTTACTCTAAGTTGGAGTCTATTTAGGAAAGGTTTGCCCTAGGTTTAGACTATATATACCCTAGCCGACCATATTGTTTGGAGAGCCGATTTTTAGAAAAACCCTTCTCTGTAAGAATTGTACCTAACAACATTATGTTCTAAATTTCTTAGGGATAGGTGAAGGTTGTAGATATTAGTGAGAGGAGATTGATTCTTGTTTCTTTGTTCTAATGCAATAATTATATCAAAGTTCGCTTATCCTATAGTCATTCCTTGTTCTTGCATTCAAGCTCGAGAGAGAAGTTTGTAAGTAATATATTTATCTAGCATCGAGAGGTGTAGATTCACGAAAGGGATAAGTACGGTGTTGTAGACACTAACTCGGCCTAGAGATAGGTTAAGAGTTTCAGCAGCTAAAAGAAGTGTTGGATTGGTTGGTGGTTATCATTGATTTTCGCCGAGAGGTATCGTCAAGGACCAATCATCAACAACACTCTGACTTAGAGATAAGCGGAGTCAACTACGGACACTTTGCTGAACTTTGATGCCTCTGCCCAAGAGCAAGAGATTGCCGCGCCAGAGAACACCAATGCTGCCGAGGCTGTATCTGCAATACTGTCAAAGCAGTATTGTGTAATTGCATTGGACAAGAAGAAGATCAATTGAATCCACTAATTGACGGAGCTGGATCCTACCCACTTTCTCTATATCGTTCTCAACCTTTTATTTTATGTTTTGTTATTTAATTCTTTAGTTAGTTAAACAAATCCACTTATCTTTGTTTTTACTTTATTTTGCAGGAGCAAGGGAACAAGGGGAGACATATTAAGTATACCAATCCCTGTGGAGACGATACATGAAATACTTATCACTTTATTACATGGCGACGTGTACACTTACACTCAATTACGCTTTTATTACACGATATACTTATAACATAAACTGTAAAACAATAAGGTCCGTATAATAATATATGTATTATTACTAAAAGATCCTTAGTCAAGTATTATTATGGGTATGGACAATAATAATACGCTTAAGACTAACATGTGATTAATTGATGACAATGAATTGTCATTAACATAGAGATGTCAGAATTAACACATGAATATATTAGTAGAGAATAATATATTGGATTGACCCACTATGAGCATATATTTTGGATTATTATGTGACGGTTACGATATTGCTCATAGTGAGAACTATATGTATGATCCTTAGACTTGAGATTATTACTATCTCAATAAATGTTATTTTATGTTTTGATGCAGTTAAACGTGTCTCGTAATTAATTATACTATAAAAACTAACATTGTCATATTACAATGTATGTAGTGAGATGTGAATGATCAAGATAGGATTTGTCCTTCCTACATAATAGGAAAATATATCAAAGGCCACTTGATTGAGATTAGAAATGCATGGCCATGCTTGAATACGTTGATATGAAATATCACAAATTAATCATTAAAAGTAGTTCAATCTAGATATCAAGAAAGATTAAAATAGGCTATACAAGTGTGATTATTCCAAGACTTGTGCTTATTAAAGATATAAAAGTACAAAAGGATATAATACATTAAAAGAGTTGGTCACGGACATGATAAATCGACTCATGGTCTCTTGTAACTTAGATGACAATAATATATTGCTAGATGTCACTCATTGTTTGTAATATTAGAATTGTTCTAATATTATAACTAACGTTACAATGAGCCTACAGGTCACACCCAATGATTGAAAATGAGCAAAAATATATATGTATAAGTAGATTATATTTAATCCCGAGTTTTAAATATAAAGGATATAATTAAAATAATTATATCCCTTTTCAAATTCGAATTAAATATAGATTCCAAAATTTAAGGAAATAATAATATTAATTATTTCCTAAACAAACTCAGAATCAAACTCTTATACCTAGGGTTACAGCTATATAAAGGATCTTTTGGTCTAGCAGCCAACACATAGAATTCTGAATTCCCAAACCCTAGAATCATGAAAATAGTTTTTTGAGATTTTTCTTTATCAACCGGGTGAACTAAGTAGAGGCCGAGACGGTATTCGTGGAGGCTAAAGATTCGAATTATCGAACGATCATGATTGTCGCAAATCCAATTGTTTTTTTTTGCTGCTTATCAAGAAACTCAATGTAAGTCATCGTGTCTCTTCCTCCCGATTTCGGATTAAACGTACATGGATCACTAGAAAGACCGTTGTAATTTGGTTCCATTGCGCCATGGGGTGCGCCGGCGGTCCCAACATCCTTTGCATTGAAGCATCTACTTATTCTTCTTTTTCTTTGGTAATTTCCTCGGTGACCATAATATCTGTCTCGCCTTCATTCACTGCATCTGCCCAGGCATGGTGAGTGCTTGGCCCGACAACGGTTGAACTTTGATATACATAGGCATCTATCTCTGCTGAGAGACTACCCATGATGATGGGGGATCCTGGTGGAGTGCTGAAGATTGCTCTCCTCTAAGATGGTCGTCTGCTGGCAGATGATGCCGCGATAGTGTTTGCTGCCCTAGATAGGCCGGTAGCATGAAATTGTTGCTGAGGGCTAGTAGCGTAGAATGGTCGTGGTCCTCCTAGAGCAGTAGTCGTCTCTGTGTAGGGTGTAGCTGTGACAAACATATTGGTTTGGAATTTTAGAAACTGCACCCCTTGGCTGGGAAAATTATGGAGCATCATCTGGGCCAGTATGTTGTTGAAGTCCCTCTGATATTCCATGTATCTTTTTTGTCAAAGATCAATAGCTACCATCCTCTAGAGTATCTCCTGGTAGGGGTCTACTACGGTAGTGCTCTGGGCAGCGTTAGGTATATCTGTCGTGAACTGGGCCCCGATAGTTATGTCAACAATATATTGCTGAGGAATTGCATGGATTGGATCTGCCTGTGTGATTTGCATGATTTTGTGCAAGGATTCCCTAGTCCACCCATGCCTTTGGGAGGTGAATTCATCCGTGTCGACCATTGGTATACCTATAGCATTACAAATACTCGTAATTAAACAAGGAAAATATAAGGGTCCTTTATCCTTCTTACCGTACTCGTAGATTTCCCTTAAGATTATCTCTCCAACATTAATGCTTCATTTGTTGATGATTGATTGAATGAGCACCAATCATCTTCGGTCGACCGTGCTATTGTGGGAAGTTGGGATGAGGCGTCTTTTGACAAAAGTGTTCCATAGCTTGGCCTCGAGCCTAAGATTCTGCCTTACCATCGATCCTCTATGGGCACCGGTTTCTCAATGAGTATTGTCGTAGCAAAGGTCGTCTTTGATCTGCTCATAATCTTCATTTGTGATGTCCTCCATGAATGCAGCATGGTCATCACGATCAGGTGTTAGGCCGTAGTACAAATTTATTATCTTGGCATCAAGTGTGACAGGCCTGCATCGGTAGTGAACATAAAGAGAGTCCTTGCTCGGCCCATGAGCGTAGAATTCCTGCACGATTGTGGCCTTGGCCTTGGTAGATTGTAGGAAAAAGATTTGCCATTCTTGGTACTTGATCTTGTCGGATAAGTAATGCTCGATGCCATAATTTTCCTCATCAGAGTGTTGAAACCCTTGTTTTTCCCATAGCTGCCGAGTAATGAAAGACCTGTTGAAATGGTCTTCAATAGTGGCAGGTGCGAATCGGTTTTAAGTGGCATGGATAAGTAGTGGAGAGTTGAATATCTTGAAGAAGATCTTGGAGATTTTCTGAAAGTAATAAAGAAGCTTGGAGATAAGTAGAGAGTATTGCAAGAGAGATAGTAGCAAATAATTCTAAAAAGTTCAAGAATGCAAAAGTGAATAGTTCAAGAAGGAGAGGGTGCTTATAAAGGCCTCGGCCTTGTAGCCGTTTGAATAAATTATCCGTTAGCCTTTATTGCCGTTAGTCTTTACTACTGCGGCGAGAATTTTGGCAAACTAGCCGTTACATTGTTCTGCCCGTTAGGACTGCTACGACCCTGACACTTTTTTTCTGCCGCGACAGCAAATCTCCTGCTATGAATTTCATCACCTTCATTCTTGCTTATTGTCCTAAAAAAGTAAACATAAACAAGAAAAATAATTAAATAAAAATATAATTGATACGAGTAAAAAAACGTAATTAAGTGCAAGTGTACACGTCAAGTAATATAATGATAAGTATTTATCGAATATCGTTCTTCACAGGGATTGGTGTACTTAATATGCCTCCTTCTCCTTTATTGCTCCTGAAGTTAATAAAATAAAAACACAAGTAAAAAGATTTGTTGAATAACTAAAGAACAAAAGCTTAAATAAAAGGTTGAGAACGAATAGAGAGAATGGGTAGGATCCAGTTGTGTCATATAGTAGATTCGATTGATCTATTCTTGTTCAATACAATGGCATTGCACTGCCTCGGCTGTACTGTAGATACTGTCTCGGTAGCAACAATGTTCTCTGCCGCGACAATCTCTTGCTCTTGGGAAGAATTACTGGTGTGTTCTGTGTAGTGCTTATAATTGATGTATGTGAATACACATATATGTGCAAGTATACACAGTCATGCAAGTAATAATAGGGTGAGTGAGTATCGTTTCCACGAGGATTTAAATTAAAGTGTTCAGTCAAATTTGTCAAGGCAAAAAGGGTTGTCACTAAAGGAAAACAAAGATAAAGATAAAAACATAAGAAAATGGATATGTACGGTGAAGGTGTAAGCTAGAAATGCTATGACAATTTTAGAGTGCAAGCAACTAAAATTTGCCAAGGCAAAATAGAATGGATGATGATGGCAAGATGGATGTATGAAGGTGGTATGTGAGTGTATGGCAGAGTGATCGCAAGATAGCAAGAAAAGTAAAGAAAGTAAGTTGTAAATGCGAGGGCAAAAACAGGATGCAAAAACACATTAAACAATATATTATACTTTTCCTCTATTGATGAACTCTCTAGGGAATGACTGATGGTGGCTTCTATGGTTTCCTACCCCTTACCCCTACCTAACATATAGCTGCTATGGCGTATACTTACTAGACATAGGTTTCTAAGGTATTCCCGCTCTCTCGAGTCATAGGAACCTGACAAACTAAAATGCCATGGTATTTTCGTCTGTCACGCGAATGACACCTTAGCCTATCGATAAAGTACCCTCCTTTTAGTCGTTGAAGCCTTCACCTACGCCTCTCTCGAGTGCTCTAGGATCCAACTAGGCCTTATTTGCAGTCTAGAACCCAGTGCTCCCGTAGATCCTCCCTTAGCTCCTCTCGGATAATCTAAGGATCTATAACTAGGCCTCTCTCGAGTGCTCTAGCATGTATCTAAACTATGGACACTCTCGTGCCTCTTACAAAGCTTAAATAATTACCAACAATGAGCAAACAAATATACAAACACTTAGCACACAATATATTAAATTAAAACAAAAGTTAATCATCCATAAAAGCTACCATCGAAACAAGGTTACATGGTGGAGCTAAATGTTAAGAGTAATCAACCACATTAATCTTAAACATCCAACATTAATCTTTGATGTAAATATAACAAAATAAAGCAAGGAAGGAGGACTAGAAGACACCCTCGGTGTGCACCGCCGCCGGCTCTTCAACCACCATGGTCGCCTTGGTGAGCTATCCCCTCTCGAGTGCTTAGCTCACCACTCCCTTCGAGTGCTATCAATGGAGGTCCCTTTGGTCGGAAGTTGGAGAAGAAAGGTGGAAGCATTCCGCCGCAAAGACCGCCACAAAAAGGGCCTCTTTTCTGTGTTTTCTCACCCGAAAAAGCCTCCTCTTTGTGTAGGTCACCATGTCTTTTAAAGAGGGTGAAAAAACATAAAAGATGTGCAAAAATCCCTTTCTGCCCTCATTTTTGTCCTGACTTTCCTGTAGGACTGGAAGAGGTGACAGTGGTCCCCTACTAACATGGAATGCATATAGGCCATATTCTCTGTGGTCCCCCATTGAGGTGGCTATAGCCAGCTTTAGTGGTCCCGATCGGCTGTGGTAGCACCAGCTGGCACTCTTATCAAAATATCTTTTTGTCGTTTAGCTCAGCCCAGGAGTTCTCTAGCTTTGCCATGGCATTTTTCTTTTGCCATCCTTCTAAGAATGCCATGACAAATTGCCTCAACTTCCGTTTCTGCTTCACCTGCATAATACAACTAAAAAGAACTATCTTTCCCGTTAAATAACACCTATTACCACCTCAAAATGCTAAAGTATATCTAAATGAGTATATGCAATATCATAAACCTAAATGCAAATAAATGATCCTATATGAGCCTAAGGACACTCAATAACTTAAGTAAAAAGGGCTAAAATATAGCCTTTTTACGGAGTTATCACATCCCCAAACTTAAGCTATTGCTTGTCTCCAAGCAATGGATAGTAGCTAGCAGAGAAAGAATGTCATGACATTGTCAAAATCTAGGTAAGTAATAGGTCAAAGTTTCAGCCCTCAGAAAATATCATGGCATAAACATATAAGACTCGAAGAAATTGCAAGAACTTTGCCCTAGGACCAGGTCAGATGCGAATGCGTGTGTGAGTGAGTTTCCTTTCCATGCTTAGTTAACTTAGAAAAATTCTAAGGAATATTCACTATTCTAGCAGAGTAGGTCTATTTATTTAAGCACGTTTTTTTATATTCCTCATGTATATATATATATTCATTTTTTACAAGTAAATGCCAACAAACTGCTACGAGAGGAGTCAGCCTGTCATACTACCTTCTACTCATGCCATTGTTGCCATTTATTTAAACGCAGTATCCAGGCAATGTCATGTCAAGTTAAAAGTGTAGCGTCACCCTGTGCCTCTTTCAGTAACTCATATACACATGGAATTGCCATGGCATAGCAGAGTATCCCTCTACAGATATGTCCAGACATTTATTCTTAACTTCTAATACTAAACTATTGGGGGTTATCTATTAATAAAATAATTTACTAAAGTATGCTAAGCTATTCAAGTTTACATTCTATAAAAATTTTCTAGCTTTCCTAAGTATGGAGAACATACACTCGTGTAACAATAAAATAAACACAAACAACCAAATCCTAAGGCAAGTTCCATTCAAATCCCAAGTCATGCATATTCAACTCTATTTCTAGCCACATAAGGTATATCATCATCGGGCATCACTAACTATAACTCTGAAAACTTAACCTAAACTTTCACAGATGTTATGGCATATTTTTACAACTACTACTATCATGCACATGAAGTAGAGTGAAGAACGATACCTCCCCCAAACTTGAGGAAAGCATTATCCTCAATACAACTAAAAAAAATAAAAAAACTATACTAAATGTAATACAATGAAATGCAATGATATGTACCTTGGCTACTTGGGCGGTGGGTGGCAATTCGGCGTGATGTTCGACGCTTCAACGGGGGTGGGCTGACATCAGGGTCAGTTTCAGGATCGGCTCCCCGTGATTTTGACTTGCCAACAACTGAAGGCGGGGTGGGTTACTTCCCATCCGACATTGTGAGTTTACGCTTTGATTTCTTCCTCGAAGGAGAAGGCATTTGTGGTTCAACTATCGGTGTTGCTGGTTGGTGCTTTTCTTGATGTTGTGCTGGCGGTGGTGCGGATCTTGAAAAAGTGAAGAAATGAAATCAGCTTCTTTTTCAATGGTAGGGTCCGGGTGATCTTGAGTTTGGGCTTGTTCTTCTGAAAATGCCGCAACATTTTTGGGAGTTTGTTCTCGAGCATATGATTGCGCTTCTTGGGCTTACTTGTCGATCTTTCGCTTTGTTGGTTGTGCCTCCTCTGACGGCTCAGCTGGTGATGGTACCTGATTTAGATTAGGTGCAGCTCGCCTGGTCGGTGTTGAAGCAGCTATAAATGCCGTGGCATTTTCTGTTGCAGTGGGCAATATTGAGTCCAGGAAAGTAGGAAATTCTTGATCGAGCGGAGGAAGTAGCTCTACCAGATAAGCTTTGATGACTTCGTCTCTTTCCTTCGTGTAAAGGAAGAATTCTTTGAGATCTTTGGACAGGTCATCCACTTTTGCAATGGTATTCTTGGATAGCTCCAGGGCTTCATCCTTATAGAATGAAGCTCTTCCTCTAGCAGCAACAGCGTGTGAAGATTTTGGCTGCTCGTCTATGTTTCCCATCAAGGCGGTCACCTCCTCAAGGGTTAGCCCTTTCATGCCTTCTAAAATTTCATCAAACTGATCCTCCGGAACATTCTTTTTGCGGCACAAAGCCGTGATCAAATTTGGGAACATGAGGGTGCTCTTAGGTCTCTTCCAACATGCGTGTGTCTCTTGCACAATAATCCTCCCTACATCCATTGGGCAGCCAAATAAAATAGAATGCAACAGCATGAGGCGGGGCAAACTTACAGTGTTATGATACAAAGTAGGCATCAACTTGTATCGAACAAAGTGGCTCCACAACTGGGCGTAACTCTCGGTTCACCGTGCATCGTGCTGTTTGCTGGCCATTCCATTCTGTCTTGGGCAAACATAAATCCTCCTTCACTCTTTGGTAAGTCTCATAATCAGCCTCTTCTTCTTTCTTGGTATGGCAGTCCACTCTTTGGGGAATCTTGAAGAAGCGATTGATGGCGGTGTTGGTGAAGTAAATGTTTTTGCCCCGGACATAAACATATTTCTGGTATGGGCTATGGATGTTGGTGTAAAATTCGTGTACTAAGGTGGCGTTGACGGAGCCTGGATGGGCGGCAAACTTCTCCCAATGGTGTTACGCCACCACATCTTTCACCTCTGGTCCCATCTCATTGGAGAGATTGAAGCCTAGTTAGAACAAGATCCTTCAATTCTTGAAGCTTTTGAATCTTTCTTCCGCCTCTTGGTTCACAAAAAAGGGAGGAAGGGATGGTGCGGATCCTAAGGGTCTCATACGTACCATCTTTGAGTGAAAAGAAATGAAAGAAAGTGAGAAAACTTGAAACTTTGCTTTAATGGAGGAGGGGGTAGTTTTTGGCTATGGAGGGTTTTTGGGAAGAAGAAGATGAAGAAGTGTAAAGGTAAAAAGGAAAATAATAAAGGTGAACCCTTTATTATCCTAGTGGGGGGATTTAGACGTGTGGAGGGGGGTGATTGGTGGGGGTGTTGTTAGTTTTTTAATAGGAGAGAGAAGGGGTTTGAGTTTGAAATTCAAATTAAAAATTGAAATAAGTATTCCTCCTTTGTTTTGTCTTTTGCCGCCCAAAAAGTTTCAAAGTAGGGTTTTCTACTTTTCTCCTTCTTTGTCCTTCAGCCGTCCGCCTCCAAGGGTGTATGTTAACCTAAAAAAAAATTAAAGGAAAAGATTAAAATGGATTAAACAAATAAAAACAAATAAAAACAAACTTAAAAATTATTTATTCATGAACATGAGTAAACTGAAAATGCCATAACATTTCAGTATGTCAGGTATCTATAAGATATGTTGTAGGTTTATCTCGTATCACGTGGGCTCCAGTGTAAATCTTCGGACGCTGCCCATTAACTTTTAAAATTGTTCCATCGTCCGGATTTTTGATGTCTACAGCTCCATGGAGGTATACATGGTGAATCACAAATGGCCCGGACCATCTCGATTTCAGCTTCCCAGGGAAAAGCTTCAGCCTTGAGTTGAATAGGAGCACTTGTTGTCCCGCATGAAAATACCGTGGTAAAATTGCTTCATCATACCATCGCTTGGTTCGCTCTTTGTAGAGTTTAGCATTCTCATAAGCTTGGGTCCTGAATTCTTCCATCTCATTCAACTCTAAAAATCTTCTCTCACCAGCTAAATCGGCATCCAAAATGAGTTTCTTGATTTCCCAATAAGCCCTATGCTCTAGTTCGACCCGGAGGTGACAAGCGTTGTCATAGACTAACTTAAATGGAGACATCCCTAGTGGGGTTTTGAAAGCTGTTCGGTATGCCCACAACACTTCATCAAGCTTTGGTGACCAATCTTTCATTCTCAGATTCACCATTTTTTCCAAAATTTGCTTGATTTCACGCTTGGAAACCTCAGCTTGCCCATTGGTTTGGGGATGATATGCCCTGACAATTTTGTGTCGCACCCCATATCTTTGTAATACCTTGGGAATTAACTTGTTGTCAAAATGGGTGCCTTCATCACTGATGATAGCCCTTGGCACACCAAATCTTGTGAAAATGTGCTTATGTAGAAATTTAAGCCCTGTCTTTGCATCGTTCCTTGGTGTTGCAATGGCTTCAACCCATTTAGACGCGTAATCTACTGCTAAAAGAATGTATAGATCTCTAAATGAGGATGAGAATGGTCCCATAAAGTCTATTCCCCATACGTCAAATAACTCGACCTCCAATATGTTTTATCGTGGCATTTCATGCAGTCTGGAGATGTTCCCAGTTTTCTAACATCGGTCGCAGGCTTGGTAAAATGCCTGGACATCTTTGAATAAGGTAGGCCAATAAAATCCTGATTGGAGGACTTTTGTAGCTGTCCTCATCCCTCCAAAGTGACCTTCACATGGGCCTGTGTGATAGTGGTGTAGGATATCACGTTGCTCTTCTTCAGGCACACATCTTCGGATAATTTGATCAGCACAACGCTTGAACAGGTATGGTTCATCCCAGAAATATGACCGTGCATCGTGTCTGAATTTCTTCCTTCCCTGGCTAGTCATGTCAAAAGGCAAAACACCACTAACGAGAAAATTAGCAAGGTCAGCATACCACGGAAATGCCGTGGCATAAGGAATTTTCTCATCAGGAAATTCATCATGTATATCAATTTTGTCATGACATTCCAGGTAAGTTTCTAGCCTAGAAAGATGATCAGCAACTTGGTTCTTGGTTCCTTTCCTATCTACCACCTCTAAATCAAATTCTTGCAACAATAGTATCCATCTAATGAGCCTAGGTTTGGCATCCTTTTTAGTCACTAAGTACTTAATTGCTGAGTGATTGGTGTGAACAATGACCTTAGTGCCTATCAAGTATGACCTAAACTTGTCAAACGCAAATACCACGGCAAGTAGTTCTTTCTCGGTGGTAGTATAGTCAAATTGTGCATCATTTAAAGTACGGCTAGCATAATAAATAATATGAAAAATTTTACCTCGACGCTGCCCCAAGACTGCTCCCACGGTGTAGTTGCTTGCATCGTACATCAGCTTGAACGGTATTGTCCAATCTGGGGGAACAACAATTGGTGTAGAGATTAGGCTTTGCTTCAGATCTGTGAAGGTGCCATGACATTTTTGATCGAACACAAAAGGCTGGTTCTGTTGCAACAGCATGCACAAGGGCTTGGAGATCTTGGAGAAATCCTTGATGAATCTCCAGTAAAATTCCGCATGTCCAAGAAAACTTCTTATGCCCTTGACATTTGTAGGTGGTGGTAGCTTCTCGATCACCTTGATCTTAGCTCTGTCTACCTCAATGCCTTTGTGTGAGATATTATGGCCCAACACAATGCCTTCCGTCACCATGAAGTGACATTTCTCCCAATTCAGCATAAGGTCAGCCTCTTCACATCGCTTCAGGACCTTTGCTAAATTGCCAAGACATTTCTGGAAACTGTCTCCAGAAACAAAAAAGTCATCCATAAAAATTTCAAGAGACTCTTCCACCATATCGGAGAAGATAGCTTGCATGCAGCGCTAGAAAGTTGTCGGGGCATTACACAATCCAAAGGGCATGCTTCGAAAAGTGTAAGTGCCATAAGGAAAAGTGAAAGTGGTGTTCTCTTGGTCCTCTGGTGTGATATCTATTTTATTATAACCCGAATATCCATCCAAGAAACAATAGTAAGCTTTACCCGCCAAACGATCTAACATTTGGTTGATGAAGGGTAGAGGAAAATGGTCCTTCTTCGTATCCTTGCTGAGCTTACGATAGTCCATGCAAATCCTTCATCCGGTCACCACTCGTGTCTGTAATAGCTCATTGTACTCATTGGTCACCACTGTCGTGCCTCCTTTCTTTGGAACACACTGAACAGGGCTTACCCACGAACTATCCGATATTGGGTAAATAACTCCAGCATCAAGCCATTTAAGAATCTCCTTCATAAAAACTTGTTTCATGATGGGGTTGAGTCTACGCTGCGGCTCTATAGATTTACCATGACATTCTTCTAGAAGTATCTTATGCATACAAATGGTAGGACTAATCCCCTTTAAGTCCGCCATGGTTCATCCTATCGCTCGTTTATGCTGTGACAAAACAACAAGTAGACTTCTCTCTTGGTCAGAATTTAAGTTCGTAGAAATAATAACTGGTAGGGTCTCATTTTCACCCAAATAAGCATATTTCAAATGTTGTGGCAAAATTTTTAGCTCCAGCTTCGGTGCATCGAGTAATTGAAGGCTTAAGAGGACTGAATTCCTCGAAATCAAAGGGTTCGAAGCTTGAATTATTTCTAGCTATCAGCAGACTAGATTGATGTTCATCCAATGAAGGTTCACTAGCTTTTTCCTCTTCTTCATTCGTGAGCTCTTCATACTCATCTAGCTGTATGAAATTACTGTGGTAAAATGATCAGCTTCTGTAGATTGCTCATAATCCGCTTCCAAAATGCTCTGGCATTCTTCAGAGTCATCCATGTACTTGAGAGAATTGTTGATGTTCACGGTCAATCTTTGATTTGCTACACGCATTGTGAGCTCACCGTTCTCACAATCAATGAGAATACGACTGGTTCCTAGGAAAGGTCTCCCTAATATGATAGATGTATTAACATCAGCCTTGCAATCAAGTATGAGGAAGTCGGCTGGAAAAACGAACTTATCCACCCTTATTATGACATCTACGATCTTCCCCTCAGGTCTCACATGGGAATGATCGGCTAGCTGCAAGATGACGGATGTAGGTTTTGTATCTCCCATGCCAAGCTTCATGAAAATTGACTTGGGCATCAAATTAACACTCGATCTAAGATCGCAAAGTGCTTTCCCAAAAAACTTTTCTCCAATGGCACAAGGAATAATGAAGATGCCCAGATCCTTCTTCTTTGATGGTAGATTACTCAAGGCAGAGCAATATTCTTTTGCCGTGACAATTGTCTCGAACTTCTCCACTTTACGCTTCTTCGTGACTATCTCCTTTAAAAATTTAGCGTAAGTGGGCATCTGGTCGATTGCCTCCAATAACGGGACATTTATGTATAGCTGACCTAACTTGTCCATAAACCTTTTAAACAGAAATTCATCGTTGTGCTTCTTGAGCCTCTAGGGAAAGGGTGGGGGGGGTCTAACTTCTTCCACTGGTGGTGTAGGAACTGGTTTTGCCGTGGCATTTTTGCTCGCTCCATCAGCAGGTTCCTTTGTCAAACCTTCCTCCTGGTCCTTTTCCTCAAGATTTTGCTCAAGCATTTCTTCTTGCATAGGTTCTGGTAGGGAATCTTCGGACTTCTTCCCCCCAAACTTACCTTGCTGATTAGGTTGAGTACCACTTCTGAGTGCGATTGTGCTGCAATCCTCCTTACCATGTGGCTTAGTGACTTCAGTATCACTCGAAAGACGTCCAAGCTGATGCTTCTATAATGCCATGGCAATTTGGCCTATCTGACTTTCTAGATTTCACAACGAAGCACTGTGGCTTTGCATTAGAGTACCTTGGTTCTTGATGGCAGTTGTACGCTCTTGAAGCATCGTCTTGGCACTTAGAATAAATTCTTGCATAGGGCATATTCGGTTGATAATTCTTGAGCTCTAGCAGATTTTGGTTCCGCGCTGGGGGATTAGGATTGTTGGGTCCTTGGTTTTCCCATGAAAAATTCGGATGTTGTCTCTATCCTGGGTTGTAGGTGTTCGAATAGGGATTGTTGTTGCTTCGGTTGAAGTTGTTCACATAGTTTGTTGATTCATGGGTTCCTGAGCACTCACTCTCGTGATGATTGCCATGGCATATCAGACATGCTGAGTTGGCCATCTTCACTTCCTTCACCTCATTGGAACGTTGCATGCTCTTTAACATGTTGGTGATAGCTGAGAGTTGGGAGGATAGTGAGTCTTTCACATCAAGATCAAATGTCCCTTGTGCCTTCGTCCCGGTTTCAAGCCCTGTAAAAGGAAATTGATAGTCATTATTGGCAATTCTATCAAGAATGTCGAATGCCTCCTCGGGTGATTTGTCTAATAAAGTTCAATTTGCCGAGGCATCTAGCATTATCCTCGTTGGTGCATTGACTCCGTTGTAGAACATTACAACTTGAGTCCAATCTTGAAATCCATGATTTGTATACTTGCAAAGCAGTCCCTTGTATCGATCCCAACATTCGCACATTGACTCATCATCACCTTTGCGAAAAGAAGCAATGTCATTTCGAAGTTGGGTAATGAGATTCGGAGGATTATACCGTAACAAAAAGCTCTTGCATAGATCAGCCCATAATTCCATCCATCCGGGTGGTACTCCACTCAACCATCCCCTTGCTCGACCACATAGAGAATAAGGAAATAGTTTGAGTTTCAACACGTCCTCATGAACTCCTTGTTGATGGAATGAGTCACAAACTTCTCAAAATGCCCTGATATGTTGTCTTGCATCTTCATGTACCATACCTCTAAATTGCCCAATCTAGTTAAGCATGTTGAACATAACTGGCTTAAGTTCAAAATGTGTAGCTGTGATTTCTAGTGCCACGATGCCAGGATTGAGATCATCCAAGACAGGATTTAAATGATCCGTAATAGCTCTCGGTCTAGGTGCAACAACATGCTGATTTGCCCCGACATTTTGAACTACTGGTCCTGAATTGGTGGGTCCATAGTTGTATGCTGAGTACGCCTTCTTTGACGAAATAAACGCTCAATTTCAGGCACTATAGGATAGAGAGGTCCGTCAGTAGACCGTCTGGACTTGCACTGAAAAGAAAAACAAATAAAAAAGTAAAACTGAACTAGAAAAATAAACTAAGCAAAACAAAAATGCCAAAACAAAAATGATAAACTTCAAATAGATAGATCCCTGGCAACGGTGCCAAAATCTTGTTGTGTTCTGTGTAGTGCATATAATTGATGTATGTGAACACACATATATATATGCAAGTATACTCAAGTGTATGTTTAATTGAATATTGATGGAAAGAATTTCTACTTTACTAATTGAATTTAAAAGTTTTACGTTTTAGTCCTTAAAATACTCAAGTGTTTAATCGGATGTTTGTTTTTAGTTAATGTGTTACCAATAATGCTTTGTATGAGACCTTGACACATAGGAATAAGATTGCGCATCTAGGTAAGATATTAAAAAAGTATAGCGGTTTTAGGGTTGTTTATCGAATCCAACCTTCGCGGGTTTGGTTTGATATTCCCCGTGTAACCCGTTAGTGCCGGTTCCGTCTAGGCCGGGCTAAGGGGGTTACATTTGGTGGTATCAGAGCCAGGTTTGAAAAGTGTGTTGTAAGGTTTGTAAAATATGTTGTTGATTTGTAAACTGTGTAGTTGGTTGGTTAATGCATGTATATGATTGCTAAGTTATATGCTTAAATGTGCGATTGATCATGATATGTGTGATTGAGCATGATATGTTGTTGGAGTGTGAAAATCTATTCGTGATGATTGTACTTTGCGTTATGATGGTTAAACTGGGTTATCGGTTACACATTGCCAATGCCAACATATAGCTTGATTGATGTCCGTGTCGTTGTTGATTATGTGCCATATGTTACTAAATATGCCTAGGATTGATGCATTTAGTGGATCTAATTAATGGTGGAGTATTGAGTAATTGGTATGCACTTAGTGTAACGAAACTTTTGGTTTCAGACCCAAAGTTTCGAAACCTTTGGGTGAAGGTTCCGAAACCTTTGTCAAATAGTTTCGAAACCTTCACAAGGTTTCGAAACCTTGCGGGCAGTTTCAATTCTGGATAGCTACTGGACGCGAAAAGTTTCGAAACTTTCCAGGAAAGTTTCAAAACCTTTTACAAAAAGTTTCGGAACCTCTGGGAAGGTTTTGAAACCTTTGATCACCAAGAATTGAAAGTTGCTAGAAATTATATTTTAGTCCCGAATATCTTCCTTTGTTCGATTAAGGTACTTACCGATGTTATTTTGAGCTAAAATTTTGCATGCATGCATAAAGCTGATTTAATTTCAAAATAGTTAACCTAAATTGGATGAAGTCCTTGTATTTTGGCAGATTTACATTTTGGTCCCTAAATTAGAGAAACAAGCAATTGATGATGTTAGAATGATCCGTTTGAGTTGAAATTTGCTGTGAAGAACGCTTGAGTGTTTAATTGAACGTGGATACAAAGAATTTATATTTTATTAATAGAATTTAAAAGTTTTGCGTTTTAGTCCTTAATCTACTCAAGTGTTTAATCGGATGTTTGTTTTTAGTTAATGTGTTACCGATAATGCTTTGTATGAGACCTTGACAAGTAGGAATAAGATTGTGCATCTACGTAAGATAAAATAAAAAATATAATGGATTTTAGGGTTGTTTATCGAATCGAACCTTCGCGAGTTTGGTTTGATATTCCCCGTGTAACCCGTTAGTGTCGGTTATGTCTAGGCTGGGCTAAAGGGGTTACACAACTGCCGGTGTTGTTGGTTGGTGCTCTTCTTTTTGTTGTGCTGGCGGTGCGGGCGGGTCTTCAAAAAGTGAAGAAATAAAGTTAGTTTCTTTTTCAGCGGCAGGGTCTAGTTGATCGTTCAGACTTTGGAAGATATGTTGAGGTGTTGTGTCATCGAGTTTCAGGGTTCTTGGGAGAAGCAATTGTCATTGGTAGAGTTTGCTTATAATAATAGTTTTCAGACGAGTATACAGATGGCACCGTTTGAGGCGTTGTATGGACGTAAGTGTCGTACACCTTTATGTTGGAAGGAAGTTGGACAGAAGTATGTTTCTTTGCCTTAAGTGTTGAAGGATACAGATGAAAAAGTTAAGTTGATATGTACTAAACTTAAGGAAGCTTCGGATAGGTAGAAGTCCTATGCCGATTTGAAACGTAAGGAGATAGAGTATGATGTTGGAGACAAAGTGTATCTTAAGGTTTCGCCATGGAAGAAGGTGATGAGGTTCGGACGTAAGGGTAAGTTGAGTCCACGTTTTATTGGACCATATGAAATGTTGGAGCGTGTTGGTCCTGTTGCTTATAGGTTGACCTTGCCGGAGGAGTTGAGTAAGATGCATGATGTTTTTCATGTATCGATGCTTCATAGATATAGATCGGATCCTTCTCATGTTGTGCCCGTTGATAAGATTGAGTTAAGAGAGGATATGAGTTATGAGGAAGAACCGGTGAGGATTTTGGATGTGGATACAAAGGTTCTTCGAGGGAAGACCATAGATTTGGTTAAGGTGCTTTGGAAACACCGAGGTGTTGAAGAAGCAACTTGGGAGACAAGGAAAAGCATGGAGGAGCAGTTTCCTCACTTGTTTACTTCAGGTAAATTTCGAGGACGAAATTTTCTTAAGAGGGGGAGAGTTGTAACATCCTGTTTTTGGGGTTATTAGTTAGGCTTAGTTAGGTGAACTCGATTCGGGTCGAATCGGGTTCTCCAGTTTATTAATTCCGGGAAAAATAAAATAAGGATATTTTTAATTAAGAAAAATAATAATTTTGAAGGTGGGTTGAAATATTAAAAATATGTTTCAAAATTAAAAAAATAATTTGGATTTTATAATGAATTTTAATTATGCTTAATTATGCATAAATGACAAATTTGTAATTTTTAGAAAATTTGGGGGACTATTGTGCAATTTTCGGCAATTAAATGTTTTTAGTGACTAAATTGAAAATCAAGCTAAACTTAGAATCCTTAGAGGGCCATAAACCCATTTCTAATTTTTAATGAAGATTTATTCACCAAAATATATTTTTAATTACTTTAATTGTATTTTTAATCATTTTTCTACCAAAACCACTTTTCTCATCTTTTTCTCTCATCTTTTTCTCTCATTTTCTCTCCACTTTCTCTTCATCTTTTCTCTTCAATTCCTTGCTGATTTTTGCATCTTTTTCCACAAAGATTACATCATTTGCATCATCCTTCCATCCTTTACAAAACCTAAGCATTGATTTCATCAAATCTACATCAAATTGCAAGGAATCAAGAAGAGGAAAAATCTCATATTTTTGGTGAATAGATCTTGAAGGTAATTTTCTGGATTTTTATTCTTTTCTAAGGTTATTTATTGAAATTCCCAAGTATTAGTTTGCTAATCTTTGAATAAACACTTGATTCTATGTTTTTAATGTTAGATCTAGTGATTTTGTGATGTTTTTGTGAGATCTTTTTGGATCTTGGTTAATGCTGGAAATTAAATGAATTCATTCATGTTTTTATGATGATTTAATGATTAATTGAGTCTTCTTTTGATATCACATTAATTTAATCCCGGAATAATACAATCGGTGTAGTTTTAAGGTGCTTTTCGGTTGTTTTATGGGCTGTTTTAGATGCTTATATGTTGCTGAAGGTATAAGGATGATTTGGATGTGTTTTTGGATCATAATTGAAGTGGATTAGATGTTAGATTCATTAGGTTTTGGGCTGATGTTGTCCGTTTACATTTCGGCATAGTTTTCGGTCTTTTCGGCTAAGTTTTCGGTAGATTAATGATGATCGGATGTGGCTGTTGGTTTGATCATGTTATGATGTGAGAATGCTGTGTTTTTAATGTTGTAGAAGAGGTACAAGAAGGAGCTTCATTGTTGGTGCGTTGGTGCGATCATCGGATAGCGGCGAAAGCTCGTTTCGCTTGTTGGTGAGTGATTTCGGATTTAAAGCGAATTGCGTTTGGTACGTTCTATTTTTGGGGACTATGGAAGAGTGTGAAAACCTTCCATAGTTCAAGATTAAGTAAAATATTTGTTTTAATGAACCGATATGAGTTTCGGCTATTTTCGACAAAGGTATTTTATTGGAAGTACAATGGAATTTATGGAAGTGCATGAGCATGTTTTAAATTGATGCATACATTAGAGATACTTGCTGAAATGCATAGCTTATTTAGCATCCATGATTATGGAAAATTATGAGAAATGTTTTGGAATACAACATGGTTATTTACCTATACATGATGGTGCCTTTGGGCATGGCTTTTGGGTTCATTTGTTGAACATTTTATGCATGCATTATGAGCAGCAAGTTATCATGCACATTTGATTATGATATTGGCTTAGTGACACTAACTTTAGATTCGAATACGAATGACATGTCATTAGGATTGTCTTAAGTGCAGTATAATCAAAACTGAAAATACAGAATATTGCCTACACGTAACAAGGGTGACTTTGTGTCCAACCGTGCGTGGTAGAGCCGCCTACACGTAACAAGGGTGACTATGTGTCCGATCGTGCGTGGTAGTGCTAATGGTGACTTCATGTTATGTCAATGATGATTTCGTGTCATGTCAATGGTGACTTCGTGTCATGACGAGACAAATGTCTCATGGATCCGTGTATTCGGTGAGCTCAAGGTTCACATTAAGTGATCACTAGAAATCCAATATACATACATGAAATTGAGAAAAGGTTTGAGCATGATTTATAAATTGATTTAATGAGGTTATATGAACTCAAGGATGCATATGATTTAACGAATTTGGGCATGAAATATTGGCATGCATGATTTGACAAAGTGTTGCAAATTATGGTTACAACATGGTTTGAAATAGATGCATTGATGATCTTTTGTGGAGCTACCTCACTAAGCATGTTTGCTTAAGCTCTCTTTTCATCTTTGCAGAAAAATAAGGGCACTTGGAGCTTCGTTCGGGGCAAAGAAACCAAGGGGAAGATCACTTAAAACTTGGTATGTTTTTGGCAAATAAATTGGGCAAGGCAATGTGTAACACATTCTATGAGAGGAGTAAGGATTTAGGCTTGATTTCATGATGTAATAAGACCATCATTGTTGGTTATTAATTGTTGAACTTTTGTTTTGTTTAAGTTGTTGAAGCATGAACTAGTATGGTTGTTATGTTGCTATTCAATCTTTAGGAAGCATGCCTATAGATCTCCATGTGATCATTTCTGATGTTTGAGGTGTGGTTATGTTGAAGATGATGCCTAGGAAAGTTGCATATAGTTTCGGGTCATTAACGTTTGCGTTTGGGTGGCTCAAATGAGTTTGAAATGACACACCCCAGTCCTGAACACAGGGGGTATCGATACACTCTGAGGCTGTATCGATACCATTTTGCTACTGGACGTGGCTGTATCGAACCAGGGTTCGGTACCAAATGTTACTGGAATTGTTTGTTTCGATACACCTTAGGCCCTGTTTCAAAATAGGTGATGTGTTCCGAAACACACCAGGGCTGTTTCGAAACATCTGGCCTAGGATGGGCAATTAGAGAGTTTTAAATGCATGAAACGTAGGATTAAGTTTTAGTAAGTGAATACAATGAATCTATGAGTAGTTTAGGAGATGTTGTGACACCTTGATTCATGTTTAATCTGAATGCTTATCGTATGATTTAAAATGGACGAAATGCCTAATGTTAGATGTTTTGCAATTAAGTCCATAAATGCTAGAACTTAAAATTAAATAAATAAGATACCTTGTATGATCTGAATTGTGTGATGAATGTTTTTAAACTTGCTTGATTGTTATCCGGTGGGTTGATTGTGAATACGGGATGCATATTTGTTCCTTACGTGTTTGATCCCTAATCATGTATGCATTCGATTGACTTATTTATAATGGTTGAATTGCGTGTGTCTTTGTCCTACTTGAGTTAATTACACATAGGGAATTAATCGTGCATCTAGATAAGATAAAATAAAAAGAAAAAAATGTTACGGTTTTTAGGATTGTTTATCGAATCGAACCTTCGCGGGTTTAGTTTGATATTCCCCGTGTGACCCATTAGTACCGGTGTCGTCCAGGCCGGGCTAAAGGGGTTACATTTGGTGGTATCAGAGCCAGGTTGAATAAAATGCGTTGTTGGTTTATATGGTGCGTTGTTGGTTTGTCAAGTATGTATTTGTTTGCCATGTTTGGTGTAAGTATGTTAGAATGCTAGAATGAGTATGATATGTTGATGTTGCATGCATACTTATATATTGTGAGTGAATCTAGAATGAATATGAGTAAAAGAGGTGGTCAATTACACATTGCCTATGCCAACATGTTTTTAACTGTTCTTCGGTTTCCCTTGGATCTTGCCCGAATGTAAGTTTGATATGACTTAATGTTATGTTTTAAAATTGCATGTTTGAAGTTATTAGACGATGCCTCCGAGACGTGAGACACGTGCTACCCCGAGCTTGATCACTGATGGTCAGGCCGAGAGAGAAGCGACTGAGAGGGAGGAACCGCTTCCACCTCCTCCACCAGTTGGTGTGCCACCCGTTGGTGTACCTCCGGTACCAGTGGAAGGTTAGTTCGGAGACTTTGCACCGTTCATACAGGCTATGATGGGTGTGTTTCAGGCAGCTATGGCTGGAGTACACGTACCGGCTCCCACACCTGCCGTTGTAGTTACCCCAGGGCTACCGCTTGAGCGTTTGCATAGCTTGAGAGGTGTTGAGTTCCGTGGGTCTGATCCAAGTGTAGCTAAGGAGTGGCTGGCTAGTACTGAGAGGATTTTGGATCAGATGGACTGTTAGGATGCCCGTAGGTTGGGTTGTGTGGTCTCTCTTCTTCAGGGGGATGCTTATAGATGGTGGACTACCACGAGAGCGGGGTAGCAGTTGCTAACCTGACTTGGGAGTACTTCAGGACCGCCTTTGTGCGGAAGTTCTTGGGTCCGCAGTACGAGGATGCTAAGAAGAGGGAGTTCATGTCTTTGGTGCAGGGCACTAGGAGTGTTTCTGACTATGAGATATAGTTTATCTGGTTGAGTCACTATGCTCCAGAGTTGGTTCCTACGGAGCATAAGAGGTGTGATAGGTTCCGATATGGGTTGGATCCGGAGATCAAGACCTACTTGTTAGCTACGGAGTATACCGAGTTTGATGTGCTCGTGAATCGGGCTAAGGATGTCGATGAGTCCTTGAGGGAGGCTAGGAAGTCTTCCGATGTTGGAAAGAGGCCTGTTGAGGCTAGTACCCAAGGTGGTAAGGGTAAGAGGTTTTGTGATAACCGATATAGAGTTGATCAACGCTGAGGTGACTTTAGACACGGTGGTCATGCTCAGCAGTATGGTAGAGGTGGTGGTGATGCGGCATTTTGTAACTTGTGTTCTCGACACCATCCGGGAGAGTATTGGTGGGCCACTGGTGCCTGCATTGGTTGTGGATCTAAGGATCACCGGAAGAGGGATTGTCTGAGGTTTGCTGGCGAGGCTTGTAACCGGGCTGAGGGTGCTGTAGTACCTGGCAGAGGACGAGGTGATGGTAGAGATCCTTTCCAGAGGCAGGGAGATGGCCGTAGAGTGTATGCTTAGCGCGGGACCCGTAATGCTACAGATGTGGTTGTAGGTACTTTTTCTTTATGGAATGTACCGTTGTTTTCTTTGATAGATTCGGGATCTACGCATTCTTATGTTTTGAGTGAGCATGCATATATGTTGGATACCCCTGTTGATGTTTTAGATGTGGGAGTTGTGGTTACTAGTTTTTTGGGTGAGACGGTGACCGTAAGAAGGTTGTATAGGAGATGTCCGTTGGAGGTGCAAGGGCATGTCTTCGAGGTTGACTTGATGGAGTTACCGTTTCATGGTTTTGATCTTATCTTGGGGGTTGATTGGTTGACGGAACACAGAGCTGTAGTGGACTTTGAAAAGAAACGGGTTACTTTGAGGTTGTTGGATGGTAGTGAGGTTGTGGTTAAGAGTGAGTATACCAGATTCTTGTCTAATGTGGTTTCGTCCTTACAAGCAGAAAAGTTGATGCAACATGGTGGAGTAGCATATCTAGCTTATGTGATGAATCCGGGGATAGGAAAGGTTCGGGTATAGGACTTTGAACAGTATGTGACTTTCCGGAAGTTTTTCCTGAGGAGTTGCCAGGATTACCTCCCGATCGTGACATAGAGTTTAGTATCGAGCTTTATGCTGGTACTAATCCGGTGTCCATTGCTCCATATCGCATGGCACCTAAGGATTTAAAGGAGTTAAAGATGCAGTTGCAAGAGTTGCTTGACCGTGGTTTTACACGACCGAGTGTTTCACCATGGGGTGCATCTGTGTTGTTTGGGAAGAAGAAAGATGGCACAATGAGGATGTGCATTGATTATCGGCAACTGAATAAGTTGACCGTGAAGAATAAGTATCCTTTGCCGAGGATTGATGATTTGTTTGATCAGTTTCGAGGAGCAAGTGTGTTCTCGAAGATTGATTTAAGGTCGGGATACTATCAGTTGAAAGTGAAAGAGGAGGATGTGTTGAAAACGGCTTTCCGGACAAGGTATGGTCATTATGAGTTTTTGGTGATGCCGTTTGGGTTGACGAATGCCCCTGCTGCTTTTATGGATATGATGAACCGGGTGTTTCATGAGTACTTGGACCAGTTTGTGGTAGTGTTCATAGATGATATCCTCGTGTATTCACGTACCGAGGAAGATCATGATCGGCATTTGCGGTTGGTGATGCAAGTGTTGAAAAAGAACCAGTTGTATGCTAAGTTAAGTAAGTGTGAGTTTTGGTTAAAAAAGGTGGTGTTTCTTGGTCATGTGGTGTCGGAAAAGGGTATTAGTGTTGATCCAAAGAAGATAGAGGCTATTATGGGTTGGAAGCAACCGAGATCGATGTCGGAGGTTCGGAGTTTCTAGGTTTGGCTGGGTATTATCGTAGGTTCGTTGAGGGTTTTTCGAGCATTACTGCTCCTATGACCAAGTTGTTGCAAAAGAAGGTTCCTTTTGAGTGGAAAGAGAGTCAACAAAAGAGTTTTGAGAAGTTAAAGGAAGTGTTGACTAGTGCACCAGTGTTGGTACAACCCAAATCCGGTAAGGATTTTGTGGTTTATAGTGATGCATCGTATGTTGGTCTTGGGTGTGTTTTGATGCAAGAAGGGAAAGTTGTAGCTTATGCTTCTAGACAGTTGAGGGTGCATGAAAAGAACTATCCGACGCATGATTTGGAGTTAGCGGCGGTGGCTTTTGCTTTGAAAATTTGGAGACATTACTTGTATGGAGAGAAGTGTACTATATATACGGATCATAAGAGTTTGAAGTATCTCATGTCATAAAAGGATTTGAATCTTAGGAAACGAAGATGGATGGAGTTGCTTAAGGATTATGATTTATCTATTGAGTATCATCCGGGGAAAGCCAATGTAGTGGCCGATTCTTTAAGCCGTAAGGTGGCTGTTGAGTTGAGAGCGATGTTTGCTAGATTGAGTATTTCTAAGGAAGGTGGTTTAGTGGCGGAGTTGCAAGTAAAACCTGTTTTGGTTGAGATGATCAAGGTGAAACAGTTGGAGGATGAGACTCTGGTACCTTTTGTGGAGGATATTGCTGAGGGTAGGCCGACCGAGTATCATTTTGATGATGATGAGGTGTTGTGTTTTAGAGGTTGGATTGTGGTGCCCGATGATCAAGAGTTGAGGCAAGCTATCTTGGTGGAGGCTCATACTAGTCCGTTTGCTATGCATCTGGGAAGTGTGAAGATGTATAGAGATCTCAGAAGTGTGTACTTTGGGGTTGGTTTAAAGAGAGATGTGACGGAGTTTGTTTCTCGGTGTATGGTGTGTCAGTGGGTGAAAGCTGAACATCAGTTTCCTGCAGGTTTGTTGCAACCGGTTCAAGTTCCGGAATGGAAATGGGAGAGAATTACCATGGATTTTGTGACGGGGTTACCTTTAACACCGTCCAAAAAGGATTCTATATGGGTGATTGTTGATAGGTTTACGAAGTGTACACATTTTCTTGCCGTGCATACGACGTATTCCATGGATATGTTAGCGGGTTTGTATGTTTCTGAGGTGGTAAGGTTACATGGGGTGCCTAAGTCGATCATATAGGATAGAGATCCGCGGTTTACATCCAAGTTTTGGAGGAGTTTGCAGACAGCTTTGGGTACGAGGCTTAGCTTTAGTACGACTTATCATCCATAGACGGATGGACAGTCTGAATGTGTTATTCAGACTTTGGAAGATATGTTGAGGTTTTGTGTCATCGAGTTTCAGGGTTCTTGGGAGAAGCAATTGCCGTTGGTAGAGTTTACTTATAGTAATAGTTTTCAGACGAGTATATAGATGGCACCGTTTGAGGCGTTGTATGGACGTAAGTGTCGTACACCTTTATGTTGGAAGGAAGTTGGACAGAAGTATGTTTTGTTGCCTCAAGTGTTGAAGGATACAGATGAAAAAGTTAAGTTGATATGTACTAAACTTAAGGAAGCTTCAGATAGGCAGAAGTCCTATGCCAATTTGAAACATAGGGAGATAGAGTATGATGTTGGGGACAAAATGTTTCTTAAGGTTTCGCCATGGAAGAAGGTGATGAGGTTCGGACGTAAGGGTAAGTTGAGTCCACGTTTTATTGGATCATATGAAGTGTTGGAGCGTGTTGGTCCTGTTGCTTATAGGTTGAGGTTGCCGGAGGAGTTGAGTATGATGCATGATGTTTTTCATGTATCGATGCTTCGTAGATATAGATCGGATCCTTCTCATGTTGTGCCCGTTGAGGAGATCGAGTTAAGAGAGGATATGAGTTATGAGGAAGAACCGGTGAGGATTTTGGATGTGGATACAAAGGTTCTTCGAGGGAAGACCATAGATTTGGTTAAGGTGCTTTGGAAACACCGAGGTGTTGAAGAAGCAACTTGGGAGACAAGGAAAAGCATGGAGGAGCAGTTTCCTCACTTGTTTACTTTAGGTAAATTTCAAGGACGAAATTTTCTTAAGAGGGGGAGAGTTGTAACATCCTGTTTTTGGGGTTATTAGTTAGGCTTAATTAGGTGAATTCGATTCGGGTCGAATCGGGTTCTCCGGTTCATTAATTCTGGGAAAAATAAAATAAGGATATTTTTAATTAAGAAAAATAATAATTTGGAAGGTGGGTTGAAATATTAAAAATATGTTTCAAAATTAAAAAAAAATAATTTGGATTTTATAATGACTTTTAATTATGCTTAATTATGCATAAATGACCAATTTGTAATTTTTAGAAAATTTGGGGGACTATTGTGCAATTTTCGGCAATTAAATGTTTTTAGTGATTAAATTGAAATGCAAGCTAAACTTAGAATCCTTAGAGGGCCATAAACCCATTTCTAATTTTTAATGAAGATTTATTCACCAAAATATATTTTTAATTACTTTAATTGTATTTTTAATCATTTTCTACCAAAACCACTTTTCTCATCTTTTTCTCTCATCTTTTTCTCTCATTTTCTCTCCACTTTCTCTTCATCTTTTCTCTTCAATTCCTTGCTGATTTTTGCATCTTTTTCCACAAAGATTACATCATTTGCATCATCCTTCCATCCTTTACAAAACCTAAGCATTGATTTCATCAAATCTACATCAAATTGCAAGGAATCAAGAAGGGGAAAATCTCATATTTTTGGTGAATAGATCTTGAAGGTAATTTTCTGGATTTTTATTCTTTTCTAAGGTTATTTATTGAAATTCCCAAGTATTAGTTTGCTAATCTTTGAATAAACACTTGATTCTATGTTTTTAATGTTAGATCTAGTGATTTTGTGATGTTTTTGTGAGATCTTTTTGGATCTTGGTTAATGCTGGAAATTAAATGAATTCAATCATGTTTTTATGATGATTTAATGATTAATTGAGTCTTCTTTTGATATCACATTAATTTAATCCCGGAATAATACAATCGGTGTAGTTTTAAGGTGATTTTCGTTTTTTTTTATGGGCTATTTTAGATGCTTATATGTTGTTGGAGGTATAAGGATGATTTGGATGTGTTTTTGGATCATAATTGAAGTGGATTAGATGTTAGATTCGTTAGGTTTTGGGCTGATGTTGTCCGGTTACGTTTCAGCATAGTTTTCGGTCTTTTCGGCTAAGTTTTCGGTAGATTAATGATGATCGAATGTGGCTGTTGGTTTGATCATGTTATGATGTGAGAATGCTGTGTTTTTAATGTTGTAGAAGAGGTACAAGAGGGAGCTTGATTGTTGGTGCGTTGGTGCAATCATCGGATAGCGGCGAAAGCTCGTTTCACTTGTTGGTGATAGATTTTGGATT
Organism: Abelmoschus esculentus; assembly: GCA_035048815.1. NCBI lineage: Eukaryota > Viridiplantae > Streptophyta > Magnoliopsida > Malvales > Malvaceae > Abelmoschus > Abelmoschus esculentus. Next base: position 19,197,841 of record JAUCBN010000003.1, read on the forward strand.
TAAAGCGAATCGCGTTTGGTACGTTCTGTTTTTGGGGACTATGGAAGAGTGTGAAAACCTTCCATAGTTCAAGAGTAAGTAAAGTATTTGTTTTAATAAACCGATATGAGTTTCGGCTATTTTCGACAAAGGTATTTTATTGGAAGTACAATGGAATTTATGGAAGTGCATGAGCATGTTTTAAATTGATGCATACATGAGAGATACTTGCTGAAATGCATAGCTTATTTAGCATCCTTGATTATGGAAAATTATGAGAAATGTTTTGGAATACAACATGGTTATTTGCCTATACATGATGGTGCCTTTGGGCATGGCTTTTGGGTTCATTTGTTGAACATTCTATGCATGCATTATGAGCAGCAAGTTATCATGCACATTTGATTATGATATTGGCTTAGTGACACTAACTTTAGATTCGAATACGAATGACATGTCATTAGGATTGTCTTAAGTGCAGTATAATCAAAACTGAAAATACAGAATATTGCCTACACGTAACAAGGGTGACTTTGTGTCTAACCGTGCGTGGTAGAGCTCCCTACACGTAACAAGGGTGACTATGTGTCCGATCGTGCGTGGTAGTGCTAATGGTGACTTCGTGTCATGTCAATGGTGACTTCGTGTCATGACGAGACAAATATCGCATGGATCCGTGTATTCGGTGAGCTCAAGATTCACATTAAATGATCACTAGAAAGCCAATATACATACATGAAATTGAGAAAAGGTTTGAGCATGATTTATAAATTGATTTAATGAGGTTATGTGAACTCAAGGATGCATATGATTTAACGAATTTTGGCATAAAATATTGGCATGCATGATTTGACAAAGTGTTGCAAATTATGGTTACAACATGGTTTTAAATAGATGTATTGATGATCTTTTGTGGAGCTACCTCACTAAGCATGTTTGCTTAAGCTCTCTTTTCATCTTTGTAGAAAAATAAGGGCACTTGGAGCTTCGTTCGGGGCAAAGAAACCAAGGGGAAGATCACTTAAAACTTGGTATGTTTTTGGCAAATAAATTGCGCAAGGCAATGTGTAACACATTCTATGAGAGGAGTGAGGATTTAGGCTTGATTTCATGATGTAATAAGACCATCATTGTTGGTTATTAATTGTTGAACTTTTGTTTTATTTAAGTTGTTGAAGCATGAAATAGTATGGTTGTTATGTTGCTATTCAATCTTTAGGAAGCATGCCTATATATCTCCATGTGATCTTTTCTGATGTTTGAGGTGTGGTTATGTTGAAGATGATGCCTAGGAAAGTTGCATATAGTTTCGGGTCATTAACGTTTGCGTTTGGATGGCTTAAATGAGTTTGAATCGAACCTTCGCGGGTTTGGTTTGATATTCCCCGTGTGACCCATTAGTGCCGGTGTCGTCCAGGCCGGGCTAAAGGGGTTACAATTCCATTCTGTCCCGGGAAAACATAAATCCTCCTTCACTCCTTGGTAAGTCTTGTAATCGTCCTCTTCTTCTTTCTTGGCGTGGCGGTCCACTCCTTGGGGAATCTTGAAGAAGCGATTGATGGCACTGTTGGTGAAGTCAATATTTTTGCCCCGGACATAAACAAATTTCTGGTCTGGGGTATGGATGTTGGCGTAGAATTCATGTACTAAGGTGGCATTGACCGAGCTTGGATGGGCAGCGAACTTCTCCTAGTGGTGTTGCGTCACCACATCTTTTACCTCTGGTCCCATCTTATCAGAGAGATTGAAGCCTAGTTCAAATAAGATCCTTCGATTTTTGAAGCTCTTGAATTTTTCTTTCGCCTCTTGCTACGCAAAAACGGGAGGAGGAGTGGTGCGGATCCTAAGGGTCTCGTGCGTACCATCTTTAAGTGAAAATAAAGGAAAGAAAGTGAGAAAGCTTGAAACTATGCTTTAATGGAGGACTCCATCTCATTCAACTCTAGAAGTCTTCTCTCACCAGCTAAATCAACGTCCAAATTTTCAGTATTTTATGTTGCTATGTTTTATTTTAAGTATTTTATGTTTTTATGACTTCTTTTTTTTTAGAATAAATAAAGCAACGAATACAGAAAAATTATGTCACAGTAGGAATAATGTAATGGCTCTCTACCGAGAAATCCTCCGCTGCAGTAACTGTGCAACAATGCAGTAAATGCCTAACGGCTACTTTTTAACAGTCATATTTTTTTACAGCCTATATAAGCATACTCATTGCTGTGCATTATTTACTCTTACATTCTTGCTACTTTTGCTTTCTTGAACAATCTTGCTCTCACTATCTTTCCAATCTCTTGAAATTTTCAGAACTCTCTCTATTACTCTAGAATTTTTTTTCTCAAACCACTCTCCACGAACAATCAATGCTTCTTACACATGATTCGCCCCGGCCACTGTTGCTAACCAATTCAACCGCTCGTTCCTTGTTCGACAATTATGGGAAGAGCAAGGATTTCAACAAACCAATGAGGCATACTTCGGCATTGAATCATACTTGTTCAACAAGATTCAGTGTCAAGAATAGGAGGCATTTTGCCTACAGCCTCCACCGGCGAACGCCACAATTGTGAGAGAATTTTACGCACATGGGCAAACCAAGGACAACCTCTTTGTCCACTGCCGAGGCAAGCCTGTGCAACTTGATGCCAAAGTCATCAATGAATTTTATGGTCTAACATCACTCAAGACTATGAAGAGATTAAAGACGAGCTTTGTTACAGCAACACCTCATAGGAAACCGATGCCCATAAAGGTTCATTAACACAGCAGAGTCTTAAACCTGAGGCCAAGATGTGGTCTACTTTCGTCAAGAGACGACTTATAAGCGCTTTATGGGTATCATCATTCTTGATGATAGACTGGATCAACACCAGTCTTTTACGATCGGTTTCCTCATAAGAAGAGAAGCATCAACATTGGAGTGACCATTCTTCACGAAATTCATGAATGTATGATGGGCGTGGTATAAGCGCTTTTTGAGTGCAAGTGTACACGTCGTCAAGTAATAAAATGATAAGTATATCGTGTATCGTCTCCACAGGGATTGGTATACTTAATATGTCTTCCTTCGTTCCCTTGCTCCTGAGAATAAAATAAAAACACAGATAAGATGATTTGTTTTATCTAACTAAATAAGTAAATAACAAAACATAAAATAAAGAGTTGAGAACGATTATAGAGAAAGCGGGTAGGATCTTGTTGTGTCAATTAGTGGATTCAATTGATCTTCTTCTTGTCCAATGCAATCATTCAACACTGCCTCGATAGTACTGCAGATACTGCCTCGGCAACGTTGGTGCTCCTCTGTCGCGACAATCTCTTGCTCTTGGGAAGAGGTATCAAAGTTTAGCAAAGTGTCCGTAAGTGACTCCGCTCATCTCTGAGTCAAAGTGTTGTTGATGCCCAGTCCTTGATGATACCTCTCGGCGTAAATCAAAGATAACCACCAACCAATCCAATACTTCTTTTAGCTTCTAAAACTCTTAATCTACCCCTTAGTGCCTCCATAAGAGTATAGGCCGAGTTAGTGTCTACAACACCGTACTTATCCCTTTGATGAATCTACACCTCTCGATGCTAGATAAATAGATTACTTGCAAACTTCCCTCTCGGGCTTGGATACAAGAACAAAGAATGGCAATAGGATAAGCAAACTTTGATTTTATTGCATAAGAACAAAGATACAAGAATCAATCTCCTCTCACTAATACCGATAACCTTCACCTATCCCTAAGAAATTTAGAACATATTATCGTGTAAGTACAATTCCTAGGAAGTAAGGGTTTTCTCTACAAATCGGCTCTCCCAGACAATATGGCCGGCTAGGGTATTTATAGTCTTAACCTAGGGCAAATCTATCCTAAATAGACTTCAACTTGGAGTAGGGAACAAGTCTTCTTCAAGGAATTTGATATTTCCAAGTTTGTCGCCTTCTAGAAGGGTTTTCACGCTTGGTCTTTGAATTGGGCTTTTAGCTCGTTAGCCTGGTCCAATTGATGCGCTGTATCTTCCAAAATGTTCTCTATATTTTTATCTTTTAATGTGCCTCCATTGTTGGTGCTGCCACACTGGATTCTGCCGTGTCCATGATTCTGTCTCGGCCGCTACACTACTTTACTTCCGCTTCGGCTCTGGATATTCCTGCATGTACAAAAATTGTAATAATATCTGTATTGTCTATAAATATTGACTTTGTAAGTGATGATAACGAAATATCCAATATTTAAGCAAAGAGTCTATATTTCGGTTCAAGTGGGTGTAAAATAGATGCTTAAAGTACCATAAGAAGGGTAGTAAATAACTGCCTTTTAAGCACTCATCAGCTGTAACTTCATCTCCATTTTCTTCTTCGTCAGTATGCATCACCTTTGTTTCTCCCCAAACTCGGCAGTTGGTATTCTCTCTTGGGTATGCGATGAGCTCTCATGGACTTACTCATCAATCTATCTAGAGAGACTATCTTTAGAAAAACTGCCTATGAGGATAGGATTCTATGGTGGAAAGTTGAAGACAGCTCTTCTCTTTGATGGTCGCCTGCTACTGGATGATGTGACGGCCGTGCCCGTAGATCTGGATGGGCTGGTAGCGTGAAACTGTTGTTGTAGCCTAGCAGTAAAGAATGGTCTAGACCCTAGAGCAGGTGTTGTGTCTGCGTAAGGTGCGGTAGTGACGAAAATGTTGGGAGGTAAATCTGGAAACTGCATCCCATGGATGGGAAAGTTCTGGGTCAGCATATTGGAAAGGGTGTTGTTGAATTCTCTCTCATATTCCATGTAGCGTTGTTGGCGGAGGTCCATTGCTTTCATCCTCTGCAAAATCTCCTAGTATTGATCTGTTGCGGTAGTGGCATGGGCATGGGTATGGTCAGGTGCTTCTGCCGTATACTGCCATCCGGTAGTATAGTCGGCAGTGAACTGTTTAGGTGTTTCCTGCACTGAGTCTGCTTGGGTGATCTGCATTACTCTATGGCAGAATTCTTTTGTCCAACCTTGCCTTTGTATTGTGTATTCGTCGGTTGCTTTTATAGGGACACCTACATCAATACATAGAGCAAAGATTAAACTAGGGAAATATAATGAACCTCATTCTTTCTTACCATAATCATATATCTCTTGAAGAATGATCTCTCCAACATTGATGGTCTTTTGTTGATGATTGAATGAATGAGAAGCAATCTTTTCTTATCAACTATGCTATTGTGAGAGGTGGGCATGAGGCGTCGCTTGACAAACGTGCACCAAAGCTTTGCTTAGGGTTTAAGGCTGAGCCTTGTTACACAATCCATATGGGCACCGGTTTCTCATAGAGTGTTGTCGTAGAAAAGGTCATCCTTGATAGCCTCGTATTCCTCAATATTAGCTGCAAATTCACCATGCTCATCATTTATGAGGATCACGCCATAGTAATCGTTGATTGCCTCGGCATCAAGTTTCACAGGCTTGCCTCGCAGTAGACGAATAACGTGTCCTTGTTCGGGCAGTGTGCATAAAATTATCTTACAATTGTTGTATTAGCTATGCGAACAAGAATTGGTCGATGCCGTAATTTTCTTCAATGGTTTGCTGGAAACCTTGTTCCTCCCGTAACTGTCGTACAACGAAATATCTTTAAAAGCGTTCTGCTACGTTGCTACTGGCAAATCGTCTATATGCTGCCATGGATTTTGATGAGATGTTCTTGGAGATAAACAGTAAGAATGTGGGTAGGAATACAAAGAGTTCTGAAAAGGTCAAGATATAGTGAGAGCAAGATTGTTCAAGAAAGTAAACATAGCAAGAATGCAAAAGTAAATAATGCGCAGTAGTGAGTCTGCTTATATAGGCTATAAAAATATGACTGTTAAAAATACTAGCCGTTAGATATTTACTGCCTTGATGCACAGTTACTGCCGTGGCGGGTTTCAAGGCAGAGTACCGTTGCACTGTTTCTTCCCGTTATGAATTCTGCGGTTCTGACACAGTGCTGCCGCGGCAGCAGACTTTCTACTGTGACAAATTTTTTCTGCATTCATACTTTAAAAAAAATTAAAAACACTAAAAATAAAACATAGTGACAAAATACTGAAAATAAAAAAAATAATCCTAATATAAAAATTTAACATTGAAGGAAAGAGATTAGGTTACTTGTGGAGTACACGTGAATGCATCTCCCACTTTCGTTATCTCTTTCTGGCCCGTATCTGTCTTCATGAGTTGGTCAGTCACTTCGTTGCATGCGGCTTCTCCTTTGAGTTTTATTCTTTTAACGAACAGTCTCCCGAGCATGCTGCCCAGGCAGGATATTTTAGTATCCTTATTCGGTGTATGGAGAGCCTTACATTCTGCTGGAGCGTCTGAATTTAGAAGGTTGTGGAAGGTGTTCAACTTGATTTGTTGATCATTTATCCGCATTGTGAGCTCGCCATTTTCTACATCAATAATGGTGCATCCAGTAGCAAGGAAAGGTCGACCCAATATGATCGGTGCATTGTTTTCGACATCACAGTCAAGGACAAGAAAGTCGGCAGAAAATATAAACTTGTTAACTTTCACCAGAATGTCCTCAATTTTGCCTTTAGGATGCACGTAAGACCGATCCGTAAGTTGGAGCAGTACTGTTGTTGGTTTCGCCCGTCCTATTCTGAGTTTCTGAAAAACTGATTTGGGCATTAAGTTGATGCTTGCTCCTAACTTGCATAGGGCCTTTCCTTTATAACCATTTCCAATTGCACAGGGAATTGTGAAGCAGCCAGGATCTTTTAGTTTGGGTGGCATGCGATTATGCAGCATGGCCATGCAACCTTCAGTGGCTGCCACCGTTTCAAATTCTCCTAGCCTTCGTCGTTTGGATACTATGTCTTTTAAAAACTTGGCATAGTTGGGCATTTGTTCAATAGCCTCAACTAGTGGCAAGTTGATATGGACCTACTTTAGGATGTCTAGGAACTTCTGAAATTGGCGGTCTTGTTTTTGCTTCTTCAGCCTCTGTAGAAAAGGAGGTGATGGTCTGATACCCTCCAGGTTTCCTTGTATATTGAGTTTAATACCTGGGGTGAATTTATCTGCAGCTGCCTCGGCAGGTGGTTCTGATACTGCTGGTTCTGTTGCCGTGGCAGAGCTTTCAGCAGGGTCCTGCTCAGCCTCTGAGTCCTCATGATGTTGCTTTTCTGGTTGGACTCTCTCGGTTGATATCCCTTAACCTCATGTACGCTTCTTTGGGTTTGCATATTCTGAACCATCTTGGTCAGAGAAGCCAATTGTGCTGCCACCAAACTTGATGTGTCTAATTCATGGGCTGTGGCATGACATCTCATTCCTCCTCGCCTTGATGTGGGAAATTGCAAATCATTCCTTGCGAGTTTGTTCAAAATTTCAATGGCTACCGCGGGTGCTCTATCTAAAAGTGTCCCATTTGGGTAAGCATCTAGCATCATCCTTGTGGAGGCATTAGTAGCATTATAAAAGATGGAGACTTGCGTCCACAAAGGAAAATCATGTAGCGGGTATTTGTTTAATAGTTCTCTGTAACGTTCCCATGTCTCATACATCGGTTCATCTTCATCTTGCCGGAATAATGTGATTTCATTATGAATGCGGTCATAGAGATTTGTCAGATTGAACCTCGTAATGAATTCTCGGCAAAGTTCCTCCCAAGATCCGATTGATCCTGCTGGGATACCATTCAACCAAGTCTTCGCCCTATCCCTCAGTGAATAGGGGAACAATTTTAAGCGCGAAATATCTTCATGGACTCCTTGAATCTTAAAAGAGTTGCACACTTCCATGAAATATTTGAGATGCTGTCTTGCATCTTCAGTAGCAGACCCACTAAATTGTCCAATTGTGTTCAACATGTTGAACACCACTGGTTTGAGCTCAAAGTGAGTTGCTTCGATCTCTGGGTTGACTATGCCAGGGTTGAGTCCATATAAATCTTTCAACAAATAGTCTCTAACAGTAGGCTGCCTCGGCAATGGTTGCGGCATTGGCTGCTGCGGCATTGCTGGCGGCAGTACATTATGATCAACAGGTGGAATTTGTTCTCTAGGTGGATTGTCCAAAGTTTGGAACAAATTGTGTCTTAGATTATGTCTTGTATGTTCAATCTCAGGGTCCAACTCGTACAATGGTCCACTCGGATTTGCCCTGGTCATAAACCAAATAAATAAAAATTAGTAATAAAATAAAATAAATAAATAGTTAAAATTAAGGTTAGATAACTAATAATTAAAGAGAAAGAAAATTAAAGAAAAATAAAATTTAGTTGTCATTCCTTGGCAACGACACCAAAAACTTGATAGGCGTGGTATAAGCGTTTTTTGAGTGCAAGTGTACACGTCATCAAGTAATAAAATGATAAGTATATCGTGTATCGTCTCCACAAGGATTGGTATACTTAATATGTCTTCCTTCGTTCCATTGCTCCTGAAATTTAAAGTAAAAACACAAATAAGATGATTTGTTTTATCTAACTAAATATTTAAATAACAAAACATAAAATGAAAAGGGTTGAGAACGATTATAGAGAAAGTGGGTAGGATCTAGTTGCGCCAATTAGCGGATTCAATTGATCTTCTCCTTGTCCAATGCAATCACTCAACACTACCTCGATAGTACTGCAGATACTGCCTCGCCAACGTTGGTGCTCATCTGCCGCGACAATCTCTTGATCTTGGGCAGAGGTATCAAAGTTTAGCAAAGTATCCTTAAGTGGCTCCGCTCATCTCTGAGTCAAAGTGCTGTTGATGCTCAGTCCTTGACGATACCTCTCAGCATAAATCAAAGATAACCACCAACCAATCCAACATTTCTTTTAGCTACTAAAACTCCTAACCTACCCCTTAGTGCCTCCACAAGAGTATAGGCCGAGTTAGTGTCTACAACACCGTACTTATCCCTTTCGTGAATCTACACCTCTCGACGCTAGATAAATAGATTACTTGCAAACTTCCCTCTCAGGCTTGGATACAAGAACAAAGAATGACAATAGGATAAGAAAACTTCGATTTTATTGCATAAGAACAAAGATACAAGAATCAATCTCCTCTCACTAATATTGACAATCTTCACCTATCCGTAAGAAATTTAGAACATATTATTGTGTAAGTACAATTCTTAGGGACGAAGGATTTTCTCTATAAATCGTCTCTCTAGACAATGTGGCCGGCTAGGGTATTTATAGTCTTAACCTAGGGCAAACCTTTCGTAAATAGACTTCAACTTGGAGTAGGGAACAAGTCTTCTTCAAGGAATCTGATATTTCCAAGATTGCCGCCTTCTAGAAGGGTTTTCCCGCTTGGTCTTTGAATTGGGCTTTTAGCTCGCTAGCTTGGTCCAATTGATGCGCTATACCTTCTAAAACATTCTCTATATTTTATCTTTTAATGCGACTCCATTGTTGGTGCTGCCACACTGGATTCTGCCGCGGCCATGATTCTACCTCGGCCGCTACACTGCTTTACTACCGCTTCGGCTCTGGATATTTCTGCATGTACAGAAATTGTAATAATATCTGCATTCTCTATAAATATTGACTTTGTAAGTGATGATAACAGAATATCCAATATTTGAGCAAAGAGTTCATGATTCGGTTCAAGTGGGTGTAAAATAGATGCTTAAAGTACCATGGGAAGGTAGTAAATAACTGTCTTTTAAGCACTCATCAATGTGGTAAGAAGGAACGTGGACTGCTTTATTTCCCATGCTTAATCTCTGTCTCGTATATTAATGCAGGAGTTCCGGTCGAAGACACGGATGAATATACGCCAACTCGGTAGGGATGGACAAAAGACTTCTGCCACCGAGTTATACAGATCACACATACAGAACATTTCCAGGCAACACCATAGTAATTTACTGCTGACTTCACTGCCGGAGGGAAGTATTCAATAGAAGCACTAGCCTCCGCCGAGCCAACTACCGCGGCGTACCTATACCAAGAAATTCTGCAAAGGATGGCAGCCATGGACCTTCACCAACAACGCTACAAGGAGTACCAGCACGACTTTAACACATCTCTAGCCAACATGATGATGCAAAGCTTCCCACATCAAGGGGAGCAATTCCCCGAATTCCCATCTGACATATTCATTACTGCCGCCCCTTATACAGAGACAACACCTGCCCTAGGGCCGCAACCATTTTTCCAGCCACGACCTCATCAACAGTTTCATGCTGTCGGACCTTCCAGGCTAGCTGCGTCTGCCAGAGTATCATCTACTAGTCAAATGCCATCCAAGAGGCGAGCTGTCTTTAAATCTCCCCAAAGGGAACCAATCCCTATGCCTAGTCTCAGCAGAGATACGCTCTATCGCGAGATTGATGAATACTACAGTTCATCCCATGAATCAGCAATACCCACTGCCATGGCAGGGGGCGGAATAGAAATCATGCACACAGAAACTATGGACGAAGTGGAAGAAGGGGATGAAGTTACTACACCAACGCACCGAACACCGTTTAGTCGAGTTCAGCCGCATCGGCAAGAAAAACAACAACAATCACCAACACAAGGATCTAGACGGATGGCATCAGTAGCAAGGCCTAGGAGAATGCTCTATACAAGCAGCTCCTCGGAATCGTTAGAAATAATTTTTATGTTTCAGTCTATTTCCTTATTTTAATAGTTGTTTGCCTTATATTTTGAGCATTGAGGATAATGCTCAGTTTGAGTTTGGGAGTATTGTAGGTGTAGAAGCACTACCGAGGAAATCCACTACTGCGGCATTACCATAAAGGGAGTAAATTTTTTCTGAACTTTTTACAATATTCTCTTTTCTTGAATTACTGTTTGTAATCTTGCACTGCTCTACATCAGTTTTGCTTTAGTTTACTCCTTTAAGGCTATAGAAATCTTTCTCCTTACTATGGCCAAGTTCAGTTTTGAAGGGATAACCATAGGATACTCATAGAATAAAACTTAGAAGCTTGCTTTAGGGTTAGAAAGGAAATAAACACTTTTTGGACTTGTTTGATCTAGGAGTTCTTTTAATAAACTTAGGTGATAAAGGCTTAGAACCTTTTGGAAAAATAACTAGAGGTACATATCACTGGCTCTAGTTTTGCTCTCCTTCATGCTAGAGGTGCCCAAAACTGGCTCTAGTATGCCAAATAGGTGGTTAATAAGAAAAAAATAAGAAAAAGAAGAAAATAGAAAACACATATCTTGAGGTGCCCGAAATTGGCTCAAGACTTGTTGTTTTAAGGAGACAACTTTATTCTAAAGTCTATTTGTCTTGAACTTAGAGTTTATCTAAGAAAGCGTTGAATCAACCTTGTCCATAAAACATACACACTCACCTAGCCTTATAGCTTGTTTCTTAGTAAAAGTTCTTGGGTAAACTAGTGGCTAAAACGGAGAGATAGACATGACCATGGTGTAGAGAATAGATGGAAAAGTAAGACCAAAGGGGAGTAAGGTTTGACAATTTGATGTCTTGCATTGCTTGAGGACAAGCAATAGTTCGAGTTTGGGGGTATTTGATGAGTGCCTAAAAGGCAGTTATTTACTACCCTTCTCATGGTACTTTAGGCATCTATTATACACCAACTTGAACTGAAATATGGACTCTTTGCGTAATATTGGATATTCTGTTATCACTACTTACAAAGTCGAAATTTATAGAGAAAACATATATTATTACATATTCTAAACATGCAGGAATATCCAGGGCCGAAGCAGCAATAAAGCAGTGTTGAGGCTGAGGCAAGGGACAAGGCCGCGACAGCATCCAGAGTGGCAGCACCAACATTGGAGGCGCAATGAAAGATAAAAATATAGAGAACAGTCTTGAAGATGCAGCGCACCAATTGGACCAGGCTAGCGCACTAAAAGCCCAAGTCAAAGACCAAACGGGAAAATCCTTCTAGAAGGCGGCAAACTTGGAAATATCAGATCCCTTGAAGAAGACTTGTTCCTTAATCCAAGTTAGAGTCTATTTAGGAAAGGTTTGCCCTAGGTTAAGACTATATACAGCCTAGTCGGCCATATTGTTTAGAGAGGCGATTTTAGTGAAACCCTTCTCCCAAAGATTTGTACCTATCGACATTATGTTCTAAATTTCTTAGGGATAGGTGAAGGATGTAGATATTAGTGAGAGGAGATTGTTTCTTGTTTCTTTGTTCTAATGCAATAATAATAACAAAATTTGCTTATCCTATTACCATTTCTTATTCTTACATTCAAGTTCAAGAGAGAAGTTTGTAAGTAATATATTTATCTAGCATCGAGAGGTGTTGATTCACGAAGGAGATAAGTACGGTGTTCTAGACACTAACTCGACCTAGAGATAGGTTAAGAGTTTCAGCAGCTAAAATAAGTGTTGGATTAGTTGGTGATTATCGTTGATTTACGCCGAGAGGTATCGTCAAGGACCAGTCATCAACAGTGCTTTGATTAGAGATAAGCAGAGTCAACTATGGACACTTTGCTGAACTTTGATGTATCTGCCCAAGAGCAAGAGATTGCCGCGACAGAGAATACTAAAAATGCCGAGGTTGTATCTGCAGTACTGTCAAAGCAGTATTGTGTAATTACATTGGACAAGAAGAAGATCAATCGACTCCACTAATTGACGTAGCTGGATCCTACCCACTTTCTCTATATCGCTCTCAATATTTTATTCTATGTTTTGATTATTTAGTTAGTTAAACAAATCCACTTATCTGTGTTTTCACTTTATCTTTCAGGAGCAAGGGAACAAGGAGAGACATATTAAGTATACCAATCCCTGTGGAGACGATACACGATATACTTATCACTTTATTACTTGACAACGTGTACACTTCCACTCAATTGTGATTTTATTGCATGCATCAAAGGGACTGGCCAACACGCGAAGGAAGATACGAGCCAGAAAGAGATAATCAAATTGGGAGATGCATTCACATGCACTACACAAGTAACATAATCTCTTCTCTTCCATTTTAGTTATTATATTAGGACTAGTTTATATATTGTTATGTGTTATTTTCAGTATTTTATGTTTTATATTTTGTTATGTTTTATGTTTTTTTTAGAATAAATAACGCAATTAATGCAGAAAAACTATTTCACAGCAGGAGGTCTGCTGCCACAGCAGTACTGTGTTAGAGCAGCAGAATTCATAACAGACAGAAAAAGTGCAGCAGCTATCTGCCGAGATTCTCACCGTGGTAGTAAATTGTTGATTGGGCAGTAATTACCTAAAGGCTAGTTCTGAACGGTCATATTTACCAAAACCTATATAAGCAGCTTCATTTTTATGCACTATTTACTCTTGTATTCTTGCTACTTTTACTTTCTTTTACAATCTTGCTCTCACTATCTTTCCAATTTATTGAAATTTTCAGAATCCTCTCTACTAATCTGGAATTTTTTTTCTCAAACCACTCTCCACAAACAATCAATGGCTTCTTACACAAGATTCGCCCCAGCCACTGGTGCTGACCGATTCCACCGCTCGTTCATTGCTCGACAGTTATGAGAAGATCAAAGATTTCACCAAACCAATGAGGCATATTTTGGAATTGAATAATACTTGTTCAACAAGATCCAATATCAAGATTGGGAGGCATTCTGCCTACAGCCTCCACCGGCGAACGCCACCATTGTGAGAGAATTTTATGCACATGGGCCGAGCAAGGACAACCTCTATGTCCACTGCCGAGGCAAGCCTATTCGACTTGATGCCGAGGTTATCAATGAATTTTATGGTCTCACCCTCATACGTGTTGTTCATGTCGAATTCGTAGAAGACATCACCACTCAAGACTATGAAGTGATTAAAGATGAACTTTGTTATAGCAACACCTTATGGGAAACCGGTGCCCATAGAGGTTTAGTAACAAGGCAGAGTCTTAAACCCGAGGCGAAGATGTGGTAAACTTTTATCAAGAGACGATTAATCCCAACCTCCTATAACAGCACAGTGGACCGCAAAAGAGTGGTGTTGATCCAGTCTATCATCAAAAAGAGAAGCATAAACATTGGAGATATCATTCTTCACGTGATTCATGAATGTGGTAAGAAGAAACGTGGACCTCTATATTTCCCATGTTTACTCTCTGCCTTGTGTATTAATGCAGGAGTCCCGGTCGAAGATACAAATGAATATACGCCAACTCGGTAAGGATGGACAAGAGATTTCTGCCACCGAGTTATGTAAATCACACATGCAGAACCTGTTCAGGCAACACCGCAGCAGTTCAATGCAGACTTCATTGTTGGAGGGCAGTACTCAGCAGAAGCACTAGCCTTGTAACCCCCTTAGCCCGGCCTAGACGGAACCGGCACTAACGGGTTACACGGGGAATATCAAACCAAACCCGCGAAGGTTCAATTCGATAAACAACCCTAAAACCGCTATATTTTTTTATTATCTTACCTAGATGCGCAACCTTATTCCTATGTGTCAAGGTCTCATACAAAGCATTATTGGTAACACATTAACTAAAAACAAACATTCGATTAAAGACTTGAGTAGATTAAGGACTAAAACGTAAAACTTTTAAATTCAATTAGTAAAGTAGAAATTCTTTCCATCAATGTTCAATTAAACATACAAGAGTTCCTCATAGCAAATTTCAACTTAAACGTATCATTCTATCATCATCAATTGCATGTTTCTTTAATTTAGGGACCAAAATGTAAATCTTCCAAAATACAATTACTTCATCCAAATTAGGATTACCATCTTGAAATTAAATCAACTTTATACTTGTATGCAAAATTTCAACTCAAAATAACATCGGTAAGCACCTTAATCGAACAAAGGAAGATATCTGGGACTAAAGTATAATTTCTAGCAACTTTCAATTCTTGGTGATCAAAGGTTTCGAAACTTTTTGTAAAAGGTTTCAAAACTTTCCTGGAAAGTTTCAAAACTTTTCGCGTCCAGTAGCTATCCAGAATTGAAACTGCCCGCAAGGTTTCGAAACCTTGTGAAGGTTTCGAAACTATTTGACAAAGGTTTCGAAACCTTCACCCACAGGTTTCGAAACTTTGGGTCTGGAACCAAAAGTTTTGTTACACTAAATGCATACCAATTACTCAATACTCCACCATTAATTAGATCCACTAAATGCATCAATCCTAGGCATATTTAGTAACATATGTCACATAATCAACAATGACACGGACATCAATCAAGCTATAGGCATGCTCCCTAGGAAATGATTAACAACATATCAATCATGCTAGTACATGCTTCAACAATCCAAACAATTCCAAAGTTCAACAATTAACAATCAAACAATAATGGTCTTATTACAACATAAACCAAAGCCTAAGTACACACTCCTCACATAGGTTGGGTTACACATTGCCTTGCCCAATTTGTTTGCCAAAAACATACCAAATTCAAAGTGATTCTTCCCTTTGGTTTCCTTGCCTCGAACGAAGCCCCAAGTGCCTTTATTTTTCTGCAAGGATGAAAAGAGAGCTTAAGCAAACTTGCTTAGTGAGGAAGCTCTACATAAATCATCAACGCATCAATTTAAAACCATGATGAAACCATAATTTGCAATACATTGTCAAAACATGCATGCTAACATCTCATGCTCAAAATCTTTAAACCATATGCATCCTTGAATTTACATAACCTTGTCAAAACAATTTATAAATGATGCACAATCTTCTTCTCAAATTCATATATGCATATTGGCATTCTAGTGACCACTTTAATGTGAACCTTGAGTTCACCGAATACACGGATCCATTGTTAGAGACCGTAGTCCCGTCATGACACGAAGTCACCATTGACATGACACGAAGTCACCATTGACATGACACGAAGTCAACATTAGCACTACCACGTACGATTGGACACATAGTCGCCCTTGTTACGTGTAGGCGGCTCTACCACGCACGGTTGGACACAAAGTCACCCTTGTTACGTGTAGGCAATATTCTGTATTCTCAATTTTTTTTATAGTGCACTTAAGACAATCCTAATGACATGTCATTCGTATTCGAATCTAATGTTAGTGTCACTAAGCCAATATCATAATCAAATATGCATGATAACTTGCTGCTCATAATGCATGCATAATATGTTCAACAAATGAACCAAAAGCCATGCCCAAAGGCACCATCATGTATAAGGCAATTAACCATATTGTATTCCAAATCATATAACTTGCTGCTCATAATGCATACATAATATGTTCAACAAATGAACCAAAACCCATGCCCAAAGGCACCATCATATATAAGGCAAATAACCATATTGTATCCCAAATCATTTCTTATAATTTTTCATAATCATGGATGCTAAATAAGCTATGCATTTGAGCAAATAATTCTCATGTATGCACCATTTCAAAACATGCTCATGCATTTCCATAAATCTCATTGTATTACCAACATAATGCCTTTATCAAATGTAGCCGAAACTCATATCAGTTTATCAAAAACATTTACTTTACTTACTCTTGAACTATGGAAGGTTTTCACGCTCTTCTATAGTCCCCAAAACAGAACCGTATCAAACGCGATTCGCTTTAAATCCGTAATCACTCACCAACAAGCGAAACGAGCTTTTGCCGCTATCCGATGATCGCACCAACGCACCAGCACTCAAGCTTCTTCTTGTACCTCTTCTACAACATTAAAGCAGAGCATTCTCACATCATAACATGCTCAAACCAAAATTCATATCCAATCACCATAAAACTACCGAAAACTTAGCCGAAAAGACCGTAAACTAAGCCGAAACGCATCCGAACAACATCATCCCCAAACCTAACGAATCTAACATCTAATCCACTTCAATTACGATCCAGAAACACATCCAAACCATCCTTATATCTCCAGCAACATTTAAGCATCTAAAACAACCCATAAAACAACCGAAAAGCACCTTAAAACTACACCGATTGCATTATTCTGGGATTAAATTAATGTACTATCAAATCAAGACTCAATTAATCATTTAATTAACATAAAAATATAATTGAATTCATCTAATTCTAGCATTGAATAAGATCCAAATAGATTTCACAAAAACACTCACAAAATCACTAGATCTAGCATTAAAAACAAAGAATCAAGTTTTTATTAAAAGATTAGCAAGATAATACTTGGGAATTTCAATAAAGAATCTTAGAAAAGAATAAAAATCCAGAAAATTACCTTCAAGATCTATTCACCAAAAAGATGTAATTTCCTTTTCTTGATTCCTTGCAATTTGATGATGATTTGATGAAATTGATGCTTAGGTTTTGTAAAAGATGAAAAGATGATGAAAATGATGTAATCTTTGTTGAAAAAGATGCAAAAATCAACAAGGAATTGAAGAGAAAAGAGGAAGAGGAAGAGGAGAGAAAATGAGAGAAAAAGATGAGAGAAAATGAGAGAAAAGTGGTTTTGAGAGAAAATGATTAAAAATATCTAATTAAAGTAATTAAAACACATTTTGGTGAATAAATCATTATTAAAAATTAGAAATGGGTTTATGGCCCTCTAAAGATTTTAAGTTTAGCTTGCTTTTCAATTTAATCACTAAAACATGTATTTTTTCGAAAATTACAAAATAAGTCCTCTAATTTTTCCAAAAATTACAAATTGGTCATTTATACATAATTAAGCATAATTAAAAATCATTATAAAATCCAAATTATTTTCTTTTAATTTTGTAACATATTTTTAATATTTCAAACCATATTCTAAAATTGTTATTTTTCTTAATTAAAAATATTCTTATTTTATTTTTCCCGGAACAATAAACCGGAGAATCCGATTCGACCCGAATCGTATTCCCCTAACTTAAGCCTAACTAATAACCCCAAAAACGGGATGTTACAACTCTCCCCCTGTTAAGAAAATTTCGTCCTCGAAATTTACCTGAAGTAAACACGTGAGGAATTACTCCTCCAAACTTTTTCCTTGTCTCCCAAGTTGCCTCTTCGCCACCTCGGTGCTTCCAAAGCACTTTAACCAAACCTATGGTTCTTCCCTCGAAGAACCTTTGTATCCACATCCAAAATCCTCACCGGTTCTTCCTCATAACTCATATCCTCTCTTAACTCAAACTCCTCAACTAGAACAACATGAAAAGGATCTGAACGATACTTACGAAGCATCGATACATTGAAACACATAATGCATCTTACTCAACTCCACCAACAACCTCAAACAATAACAACCAATTGGCTCTAACACCTCATATGGCCCAATAAAACGATGACCCAACTTACTCTTACGTCCAAACCTCATCGCCTTCTTCCACGGAGAAACCTTAAGAAACACTTTGTCCCCAACAGTATACTCTATCTCTCTACGCTTTAAATCGGCATAGGGCTTCTGCCTATCCGAAGCTTACTTAAGTTTAGCACATATCAACTTAACCTTCCCATCCGTATCTTTAAAACTTGAGGCAAAGAAACATACTTTTGCCCAACTTCTTTCCAACACAAAGGTGTACAACACCTATGCCCGTATAAAGCCTCAAACGGTGTCATCCGTATACTCGCTTGGAGCTACTGTTATATACAAACTCCACTAAAGACAACTGTTTCTCCTAAGAACCTTGAAACTCGATGACACAACCCCTCAACATATCTTCCAAAGTCTGAATAACACGCTCAGACTATCCATCCGTCTGTGGATGATAAGTTGTACTAAAGCTAAGCCTCGTACCCAAAGTAACCTACAAACTCCTCCAAAACTTAGATGTAAACCGTGGACCTCTATCCGATATGATCAACTTAAGCACACTATGCAACTTCACAATCTCAGAAACATACAACTCTACCAACTTATCCATAGAACACGTTGTACGTACGGCAAGAAAATATGCACACTTTGAAAACCTATCATCAATAACCCATATAGAATCCTTCTTGGACTCCGTCACATCTTCCTTTAAACCAATTCAAAAGTACACACTTTTAAGATCCCTATACATCTTTACTCCACTCGGATGCATAGCAAATGGACCAGTATGTGCTCCTGCTAAAATAGCTTACCTCAACTCAACCTCATCCGGCACCACAATCTGACCCCGAAACCACAACATCTCCTCCTCATCAAAATGATACTCGATCGGTCTACCCTAAGCCATATCCTCCACAAAAGGTACCAACGTCTCATCCTCTAACTGTTTCACCTTATCATCTCAACCAAGATAGGCTTTACTTACAACTCCACCACTCAACCACCTTCCTTTGAAATACTCAACTTAGCAAACATCACATTCAACTCAACTGTCGTCTTACGGCTCAAAGATTCAGCCATCACCTTAGTTTTCCCCGGATGGTATGCAACAGACAACCCACACTTACCCTCTTTGGACAACCAACAAATTTTTTTCCACACCAAAGCAACAATGCACAAACCACCACACCATCTCAACCTCTATAGAAAACATAACTCAAAAGAAAACCCCATAAGGTTGATAACCAACTCTTGATAACCGCAACGGTTTCCATACCATCACCATCGTACTAACCTTAATTGACATCCTCCCATATACCAGGTAACCAACTAAGCCTTTCACCAACCTCCACTCCACACAACAAACTTCAGACTAACTTTGCACAAAACTGTCAACATTGTCTTAAGCAAGCTCCACCAACAACAATAACTCATTATGAGTCATATTAACCATATCACAACGTCACAACATATCATCCATTTTACCTATGAGTGATAAAACCCAACATCCAAAACAGCAACCTATGTTGGTCCTAAAAACTTTTAAATCTTATCATATTATAGATACACCACTCACACATCTTTCCAATGGGACTTAGGAACCCAAGAAAATCGTACTCCAACAAACGATTGATCCAACAAACCTCATAAGAAAAACTCCATACCATCGATAGAACTTACTACCAAACTTATGATGGTTCTTCCCGACTTCAACCCTAGGCACCCTTACTACTAATAATAACCCAAAGAAAATTGATACTCATTCTTACCTTATCAGCAAGATAAATATTTACATATGATTCAAACATAATCCAAACCAGCTTAGCCGAAGACACATGTTTTTCCCCAACTCCTACCACAACACTTACCACCAAACTCATGGAAAAAGATTACCATAAGCCTTGCTCAAGATACCCTTCCATCTCGACACTTTCCGTAACAATCATGCGGTTAACATAACATAAAAAGATTCTCAACACAAAACTAAACCTTGCCAAGAACATATCCTTCACTAGACCGTCAACAACACTTTACCACGACATGTCCTTGATCAACTTTACCAAGGTTGAATTTCGCTCATAGATCAACCATATAACTAGGTCTCCCTATAGGTTAACCGAACATCTTCCCTTGTAACTCCACAACAACCCAGGCTTATCCCACACAACAAACTCCCATTGCAAGCACCCTTATGTAAGCCAAGTCATCCTCAGTTGCTAACATTCTACAAAACATATCATACAAGAAACTTACCAATTTTGTGTCAACCTCAACATTATACTCATTATAACGATAATATCTCCAACTTAAGGTTTAGCCACCATAACCAACTCCACCAAGGTTCAAAATTTAAAATCTACACATCATTAAGTGCCTTGACACTTAACCCAAAACTTTTTTTTTCATTATCAACTCATCGATAAATCAACTCCTACATTAACTATACCACAACAAAATCCAAACTTGTAGAACCATTCCTTCCACTAGCTCCAACATCTCTTATTTTATAACCTTGCCAAAGCAGTAACCATATTGATGAAACATCCACAAACACGAACCCACCGAACACAAAACCTCACAACACTTTTCGATAAAAGCAAACCCATAAGACTGAACAATTGATACAAACCATAAATTGTCCAGCGATCCACATTACACCACTTTAGACATCATCAAAACTAACTTTACCCGAAGTATATCCAACTTAACATCCTATAAACACAACGTGTACACTTTCCTCCTTTATAGTACAACCAAACCTCTCAAGGTCACAATAATCTATGATTCAAACCTCTGATTTCACAACTCTCATACTAATATGTATCTCGTATTTTACTTCCATCCTGACCATACGAGATTGGTCACAACCTCCGTTCTAACTGCACACTAACCACACTACAAAGAATTCCATGTAATTTCTACAAAATAATTTCACATCACTCAGAAAAACACCAACCCGCCTTACTCTACAAAACATGCTGCAACCTTGTTACAACCTCCAGATCTTAACTAGAAAGAATCCGCAAAACTCAGCCCTTCCTTTAGTAATGACCAACTCAAACTAACCATAACACAGTGTATTTACCTTGGTTTCAAACATTCACGACTCTGAGACCAACCACTCATTACTCATCCAAGACTATTCCCTAACCAAAAGGGTAGCTTACCCACTACACATTCATCTTAACACCACAAGAAAGTTCTTTCAACCTCTTTTTTTTCCCATACCTTCACCTTAAAAGAACCAACCACACTCCACTTACACCCTCAAGGAGCTACTCGCAAGTGTGAACAAATGTATGCAGGATTTCCTGTATGCCCTCATAAATGCCTATGCAAATGCATGTGCATGTAAATGCAATTTCTAATGTCATGCTCAAGAATGCATGCATGTCCTACATTATCTATAGATATATACATATATGTGCTCTTATTCTATGCATGATTATTGTTCACACTCACAAATAACATCCTCAATTCCAACAACTTCAACTACCATCCTATTGATAGCTCCCAAGTCAGATTAGCAACAGCCGTACCAGCTTCAGCAGACTAAAACACACCCGAAAGAACGGTGCAACACCACAAACTAACCTTTCGACCTAACCGAAGGCACACTTACAAAGGAGGAAGAATTTACTCATCCCTAACAGTCATTTCATCTTCAATCTTGACCATCAAAGTTTATGCCAACAGTATCTAGTGACTTACGTCTCAGAAACATATTCAAGAACTTTAAACATGCAGTTTAAAACATAATGTTCAAATAAAACAAACTTACATTCGGGCAAGATCCAAGGGAAAACTGAGAGCATCTGAAAATATGTTGGCATCGACAATGTGTAACCGATAATCCAGTTTAACCATCATTACGCAAAGTACAATCATCACAAATAGATTTTCACACTCCAACAACATATCATGCTCAATCACACATATCATGAGCAATCGCACATTTAAGCACATAACTTAGCAATCATATACATGCTTTAACCAACCAACTACACACTTTACAAATCAACAACATATTTTACAAACCTTACAACACACTTTTCAAACCTGGCTCTGATACCACCAAATGTACCCCCCTAGCCCGGCCTAGACAGAACCGGCACTAACGGGTTACACGGGGAATATCAAACCAAACCCGCAAAGGTTCGATTCGATAAACAACCCTAAAACCGCTATATTTTTTTATTATCTTACCTAGATGCACAATCTTATTCCTATGTGTCAAGGTCTCATACAAAGCATTATTGGTAACACATTAACTAAAAACAAACATCCGATTAAACACTTGAGTAGATTAAGGACTAAAACGTAAAACTTTTAAATTCAATTAGTAAAGTAGAAATTCTTTCCATCAATGTTCAATTAAATATAAAAGAGTTCCTCATAGCAAATTTCAACTTAAACGTATCATTCTATCATCATCAATTGCATGTTTCTCTAATTTAGGGACCAAAATGTAAATCTTCCAAAATACAATTACTTCATCCAAATTAGGATTACCATCTTGAAATTAAATCAACTTTATACTTGTATGCAAAATTTCAGCTCAAAATAACATCGGTAAGCACCTTAATCGAACAAAGGAAGATATCTGGGACTAAAGTATAATTTCTAGCAACTTTCAATTCTTGGTGATCAAAGGTTTCGAAACCTTCCCAAAGGTTTCGAAACTTTTCGCATCCAGTAGCTATCCAGAATTGAAACTGCCCGCAAGGTTTCGAAACTATTTGACAAAGGTTTCGGAACCTTCACCCAAAGGTTTCGAAACTTTGGGTCTGGAACCAAAAGTTTCGTTACACTAAGTGCATACCAATTACTCAATACTCCACCATTAATTAGATCCACTAAATGCATCAATCCTAGGCATATTTAGTAACATATGGCACATAATCAACAATGACACGAACAACAATCAAGCTATAGGCATGCTCCCTAGGAAATGATTAACAACATATCAATCATGCTAGTACATGCTTCAACAATCTAAACAATTCCAAAGTTCAACAATTAACAATCAAACAATAATGGTCTTATTATAACATAAACCAAAGCCTAAGTACACACTCCTCACATAGGTTGGGTTACACATTGCCTTGCCCAATTTGTTTGCCAAAAACATACCAAATTCAAAGTGATTCTTCGCTTTGGTTTCCTTGCCTCGAACGAAGCCCCAAGTGCCTTTATTTTTCTGCAAGGATGAAAAGAGAGATTAAGCAAACTTGCTTAGTGAGGAAGCTCTACACAAATCATCAACACATCAATTTAAAACCATGATGATACCATAATTTGCAATACATTGTCAAAACATGCATGCTAACATCTCATGCTCATAATCTTTAAACCATATGCATCCTTGAGTTTACATAACCTTGTCAAAACAATTTATAAATGATGCACAATCTTCTTCTCAAATTCATGTATGTATATTGGCATTCTAGTGACTACTTTAATGTGAACCTTGAGTTCACCGAATACACGGATCCATTGTTAGAGACCGTAGTCCCGTCATGACACGAAGTCACCATTGACATGACACGAAGTCACCATTAGCACTACCACGTACGATTGGACACATAGTCACCCTTGTTACGTGTAGGCGGCTCTACCACGCACGGTTGGACACAAAGTCACCCTTGTTACGTGTAGGCAATATTCTGTATTCTCAATTTTTTTTATAGTGCACTTAAGACAATCCTAATGATATGTCATTCGTATTCGAATCTAATGTTAGTGTCACTAAGCCAATATCATAATCAAATATGCATGATAACTTGCTGCTCATAATTCATGCATAATATGTTCAACAAATGAACCAAAAGCCATGCCCAAAGGCACCATCATGTATAAGGCGATTAACCATATTGTATTCCAAATCATATAACTTGCTGCTCATAATGCATGCATAATATGTTCAACAAATGAACCAAAACCCATGCCCAAAGGCACCATCATATATAAGGCAAATAACCATATTGTATCCCAAATCATTTCTTATAATTTTTCATAATCATGGATGCTAAATAAGCTATGCATTTCAGCAAGTAATTCTCATGTATGCACCATTTCAAAACATGCTCATGCATTTCCATAAATCTCATTGCATTACCAACATAATGCCTTTACCAAACGTAGCCGAAACTCATGTCAGTTTATCAAAAACATTTACTTTACTTACTCTTGAACTATGGAAGGTTTTCACGCTCTTCCATAGTCCCCAAAACAGAACTGTATCAAACGCGATTCGCTTTAAATCCGTAATCACTCACCAACAAGCGAAACGAGCTTTTGCCGCTATCCGATGATCGCACCAACGCACCAGCACTCAAGCTTCTTCTTGTACCTCTTCTACAACATTAAAAACAGAGCATTCTCACATCATAACATGCTCAAACCAACATTCATATCCAATCACCATAAAACTACCGAAAACTTAGCCGAAAAGACCGTAAACTAAGCCGAAACGCATCCGAACAACATCATCCCCAAACCTAACGAATCTAACATCTAATCCACTTCAATTATGATCCAAAAACACAACCAAACCATCCTTATATCTCCAGCAACATTTAAGCATCTAAAACAGCCATAAAACAACCGAAAAGCACCTTAAAACTACACCGATTGCATTATTCCGGGATTAAATTAATGTGCTATCAAATCAAGACTCAATTAATCATTTAATTAACATAAAAACATAATTGAATTCATCTAATTCTAGCATTGAATGAGATCCAAATAGATTTCACAAAAACACTCACAAAATCACTAGATCTAACATTAAAAACATAGAATCAAGTTTTTATTAAAAGATTAGCAAGCTAATACTTGGGAATTTGAATAAAGAACCTTAGAAAAGAATAAAAATCCAGAAAATTACCTTCAAGATCTATTCACCAAAAAGATGTAATTTCCTCTTCTTGATTCCTTGCAATTTGATGTTGATTTGATGAAATTGATGCTTAGGTTTTGTAAAAGATGAAAAGATGATGAAAATGATGTAATCTTTGTTGAAAAAGATGCAAATATCAGCAAGGAATTTAAGAGAAAAGATGAAGAGGAAGTGGAGAGAAAATGAGAGAAAAAGATGAGAGAAAATGAGAGAAAAGTGGTTTTGAGAGAAAATGATTAAAAATATCTAATTAAAGTAATTAAAACACATTTTGGTGAATAAATCATTATTAAAAATTAGAAATGGGTTTATGGCCCTCTAAGGATTCTAAGTTTAGCTTGCTTTTCAATTTAGTCACTAAAACATGTAATTTTTCGAAAATTACAAAATAAGTCCTCCAATTTTTTCAAAAATTACAAATTAGTCATTTATGCATAATTAAACATAATTAAAAATCATTATAAAATCCAAATTATTTTTTTTTAATTTTGAAACATATTTTTAATATTTCAAACCATATTCCAAAATTGTTGTTTTTCTTAATTAAAAATATTCTTATTTTATTTTTCCCGGAACAATGAACCGGAGAACCCGATTCGACCCGAATCGTATTCCCCTAACTTAAGCCTAACTAATAACCCCAAAAACGGGATGTTACAAGCCTCCGCCGAGCCAACTGCCACAGCGAACCCTTACCAAGAAATTCTGCAGAGGATGGCAGCCATGGACCTTCGCCAACAACGCTAAATGGAGTACCAGTGCGACTTTAACACACCTCTCGCCAACATGATGATGCAAAGCTTCCAAAATCAAGCAGCACAATTCCCCGAATTCCCAGCTAACATATTTGTTACTACAGCCCCTTATACCAAGACAACAACTGTCCCAGGGCCGCAACCATTCTTCCAACCACGGCCGCCTCAATAGTTTCATGCTACAGGACCTTCCAGGCCAACCAGGTCTGTTGGAGTATCCTCTACCAGCCAAAGGCCGTCCAAGAGGTGAGCTGTTTTTGACTCTCCCCAAAGGGCACCAATCCCTATACCCAGTCTTGGCAGAGACACTCTATCTTGCGAGATTGACGAATACCATAGTTCGTCACATGAATCGGCATTACCCACTACACGGCAGGAGGCAGGACAGAAATCGTGCACACAGAAAATATGGACGAAGTAGAAAAGGGGGATGAAGTAACTACACCAATGCACCGCACACCGCCAAGTCGAGTTCAACCATATCGGCAAGACAAACAACAACAATCACCAGCACAAGGATCTAGACAAAAGGCGTCAGCGGCACGGCCTAGTAGACTACTCTATACAAGCAACTCCTCGGAATCGTTAGAAATAATTTTTATGTTTCTGTCTATTTCCTTATTGCAATTATTGTTTACCTTATATGTTGAGCATTGAGGACAATGCTCGGTTTGAGTTTGGGGGTATAGTAGGTGCAGAAGCACTACCGAGGCAATCCACTGCCGCGGCATTACCATGAAAAAGGGAGTAATTTTTTCTGAAATTTTTTATCTAGTTTCTCTTTTCTTGAATTATTGTTTTTAATCTTGCACTGCTCTACATCAGCTTTGCTTTGGTTTACTCCTTTAAGGCTATAGAAATCTTTCTCCTTACCATGGCCAAGTTTTGTTTTGAAGGGATAACATAGGATACTAATGGAATAAAACTTAGAAGCTTGCTTTAGGGTTAGAAATAAAATAAGCACTTTTTGGACTTGTTTGATTTAGGAGTTCTTTTAATAAACTTAGGCGATAAAGACTTAGAATCTTTTGGAAAAATAACTAGAGTTGCCTATCACTGGCTCTAGTTTTGCTCTCCTTCATGCTAGAGGTATCCAAAATTGGCTCTAGTATGCTAAATAGGCGGTTAAAAAGAAAATAATAAGAAAAAAAAGAAGGAAATAGAAAACGCATAGTCTAAAGTCTATTTGTCTTGAACTTAGAGTTTATCTAAGAAAGCCTTGAATCAACCTTGTCCATAAAACGCACACACTCACCTAGCCTTATAGCTTGTTTCTTAGTAAAAGTCCTTGGGTAAACTAGTGGCTAAAACAAAGAGATAGACATGACCATGGTGGGGAGAATAGATGGAAAAGTAAGACCAAAGGGGAGTAAGGTTCGGCAATTTGATGTCTTGCATTGCTTGAAGACAAGCAATAGTTCGAGTTTGGGGGTATTTGATGAGTGCCTAAAAGGCAGTTATTTACTACCCTTCTCATGGTACTTTAGGCATCTATTATACACCAACTTGAACTGAAATATAGACTCTTTGCACAATATTGGATATTTCATTATCACTACTTACAAAGTCAATATTTATAGAGAATGTATATATTATTACATATTCTATACATGCAAGAATATCCAGGGACGAGGCAGCAATAAAGCAGTGTTGAGGCCGAGGTAGGGGACAAGGCCGTGGCAGTATCCAGAGTGGCAGCATCAACATTGTAGGCGCATGAAAGACAAAAATATAGAGAACATTTTGGAAAGATGCAGTGCACCAATTGGACCAAGCTAGCACACTAAAAGCCCAAGTCAATGACCAAACGGGAAAATCCTTCTAGAAGGCGGCAAACTTGGAAATATCAGATCTCATGTAGAAGACTTATTCCCTACTCCAAGTTAGAGTCTATTTAGGAAAGATTTGCCCTAGGTTAAGACTATATATAGCCTAGCCGACCATATTGTTTGGAGAGCCAATTTTAGAGAAACCCTTACCCTAAGAATTGTACATATCGACATTATGTTCTAAATTTCTTAGGGATAGGTAAAGGTTGTAGATATTAGTGAGAGGAGATTGTTTCTTGTTTCTTTTTCTAATGCAATAATAATATCAAAGTTTGTTTATCCTATTGTCATTCCTTGTTCTTGCATTCAAGCTCGAGAGAGAAGTTTGTAAGTAATATATTTATCTAGCATCGAGAGGTGTAGATTCACGAAAGGGATAAGTACGATGTTGTAGACACTAACTCGACCTAGAGATAGGTTAAGAGTTTCAGTAGCTAAAAGAAGTGTTGGATTGGTTGGTAATTATCGTTGATTTACGTCGAGAGGTATCGTCAAGGACCAGTCACCAACAACACTCTGACTTAAAGATAAGCAAAGTCAACTACGGACACTTTGCTGAACTTTGATGCCTCTGCGCAAGAGTAAGAGATTGCCGCGACAGAGAACACTAACGCTGCCGAGGTTGTATCTGCAGTACTACCGAAGCAGTATTGTGTAATTGCATTGGACAAGAAGAAGATCAATCGAATCCACTAATTGACGCAGATGGATTCTACCTACTTTCTCTATATCGTTCTCAATATTTTATTTTATGTTTTGTTATTTAATTATTTAGTTAGTTAAACAAATCTACTTATCTGTGTTTTTACTCTATTTTTCAGGAGCAAGGGAACAAGGGGAGACATATTAAGTATACCAATCCCTGTGGAGACGATACACGATATACTTATCATTTTATTACTTGATGACGTGTACACTTGCACTTAATTGCGCTTTTATTACACGCATCACCATGTAAAAGACATGATAAGTGCCTAGAAAGGCTATTATTTACTATTGTTTTCCTAAACAATATTTACTCATTACCCACTAATTCGAGCTGATACATATACTTATTGTTCAATAACTGACATTTTGCTTCCACAGCGTATAAAGATGTTATCTGTAAGAAAAGAAGACTTTATGGCATGTTTTTGTGTAGTTGCAGGAAATACCTGCCGAGACAGCAGCAGTGCCGAAGGCAGAATCATTGCCGAAGCAGCAGCAGTGCCGAAGGTAGAACCATTGCCGAGGCAGCAACAGTGTCGAAGGCAGCAGCAATGCCGCGGCAACAGAAGTCCTAGTACTGATGTTGGGCGATTAAAAGAGAAAATTGAGTTGAGAATTTATGGACTTAAAGCGTTTGGATTGGAGCAGATTAGTACGTGAAAAGACCAAGTCAAAGGCCACATAGGAATAGTTTTCTAGATAGAGCTAAACTTGGAAATATTATATTTTTATTACTTGTTCCATACTCCAAGTTATATTCTACTTAGGAAAAGTTATCGTAGGTCAAGACTATAAATACATGAGTCATCCAATGTATAAGGGAGAGCTGAATTAAAGAGAAAGCTTTACCCTAAGAATTATGTTATTCGTTACAATATGTTCTAAGCTTTCTTAGGGTTAGGTGAAGGTTGTAGAATATTAGTGCGAGAGGATTGTATTTTGTTTCTTCATTTCAATACAATAAATATCAAAGTTTGCTTATCCTATTGCCATTCTTTGTTCTTGCATTCAAGATCGAGAGAGAAGTTTGTAAGTAATTTATTTATCTAATATCGAGAGAGTTAGATTCACGAAAGGGATAAGTGCGGTGTTGTAGAAACTAACTCGGCCTAGAGATAGGTTAAGAGTTTTAGTGGCTAAAAGAAGTGTGGGATTGGTTGTTGATTATCATTGATTCACGCCGAGAGGTATCATCAATGATTGGTCATCAACAGTACTTCAACTTAGAGATAAACGAGTACATCTAAGGATACTTTCTCGAGCTTTGATCAAACTGCCCAAAAGCAAGAGATTGCCGCGGAAGGAAACACTAACGTTGCCGAGGCAATATCTGCAATGCTGCCGAGACAATGTTGTGCCATTGTATTGAACAAGAACAGATCAATCGAATCCACTATATGACATAACTGGATCCTACCCATTCTCTCTATTCGTTCTCAACCTTATATTTAAGCTTTTGTTCTTTAATTATTCAAACAAACCTTTTTACCCGTGTTCTTTATTTCACTAAACTTCAGGAGAAAGGAAACAAAAGGAGGCAATATTAAGTACACCAGTCCCTGTGGAGACGATACACGATAAATACTTATCATTTATTACTTGCGACGTGTACACTATATAGATTGCGCTTTTATTACACGCATCAAGTTTTTGGCGCCGTTGCCGGGGACTGGAAACTAAATTTTGTTTTCTTTAATTTTCTTGCTTTTAAGTTATTATTAAAAAAAATTAAATAATTTAATCTATTTTATTTTTGGTGTATGACCAGGGCTAACCCTAGCACTCCCTTACGTGATATCGACCCAAAAATCGAAAGGACTTATCAAAGACTGAGAAGACAAATCCAAGGAGACATAGCAGTGAATCCAGGAAATCAAAATCTATCTAAAGGTATTGGAGGCCGTCAACAGCAACCACTGCCGCGGCAGCTAACTGTCAGAGACTTTCTGGTGGAAGATTTAAATGGATTAAACCCTAGGGTTGTTACACCAGAGATTGAGGCAAACCACTTTGAACTTAAACCATTTATGTTCAATATGCTTAATGCTATTGGACAATTTAGTGGGGCTGCAATAGAAGATTTTATGCAGCATCTCAAATTCTTCATGGAAGTATGCAACTCTTTAAAAATTCAAGGAGTACATGAAGATATTTTGAGGCTGAAAATTTCCCCTATTCATTACGAGATTTAACCCTACAAATCTATATGATAGAATCCGTAATGAGATCACTTCATTTAGACAGGCTGATGACGAACCTATGTACGAGGCTTGGGAACGCTACAGAGAGTTACTGAACAGATGTCCACTACATGGATTCCCATTATGGACGCAAGTAACCATGTTCTATAATGCCACCAATTCCCCGACTAGAATGATATTGGATGCCTCAGCAAACGGCATACTCCTTGATAAGGCCCCGGAAGAAGCTATCGAGATTCTAAACAAACTCGCAAGGAACAATTTCCAATTTCCTACTTCTATGCAAGGAGGATTAAGACGCCATGCCATGGTAAATGAGTTAGAAACCAACAATTCGGTGGCAGCATAGTTGGCATCTTTAGCAAAAATGGTTCAGAACATGCAATTACAACAGAATACTTAAGAAGTGAAGGCTATAAATTCTTCTGAGTATATGCAAGACGAGGAAACTGGATTTTATGTGGGAAATTATAACCGGAATAACAATATGATGTCAAATACATACAATCCGGCTTGGAAAAGGTACCCAAACATTTCATGAAGCAACCCGGACAATGCCTTAAACCCCACCAACCAGACCTCCAATTATCAGCCACTGCCGCAGCAGCAGATGCAACAGTCACTGCCGCAGCAGATGCATCAGCAACAACAACCTATGAATTCACTAGAAAATACTCTCAAGGCCTTTATTATGAAAATTGAATCATATATGACTTAGAACAATAATTTCATGAAGAGGACTGATGACTTCATGAACAGAACAAAGATGAGGCTACAGAACCAAGATGTTGCAATAAAATTATTAGAAACCCAAGTTGGTCAATTCGCTCTACGACAAAATACAAGACCACAAGGGGGATTACCTAGCAATACTGAAGTTGCTAAGGGAATGGGCCATGAACAATGCAAAGCAATCACAACAAGAAGTGGCCTACAAATGAAAGAAACAATGGGCAAATCAGCAACCAAAGCTCCACAAACAATAAAAGAGTATACAGATAAGGAGGACTTGGATGCTGAACAGACTAAGAACGAAGACGATGCCCCGGCAAAAAGCTCGGCAACACCTGCACTTCTTGCCTAGGCATTAAACAACACAATAATTCAAGGTATTAAATTCCAATCTAATGAAATCCTGGATGAGATGAGACCACCACCACCTTTCCCACAAAGGCTAAAAAACAGAAACAGGACCATTAGTTCAAGAAATTTCTTGATATTCTAAAACAAGTCCACATCAACTTACCACTAGTTGAGGCAATTGAACAGATGCCCAACTATGTTAAATTCTTGAAGGAAATTGTATCTAAAAGTAAGAGGATAGGTGAGTTTGAGACAGTGGCAGCAACTGAAGGGTGCATGACAATGTTGCCTAATCGCATGCCATCCAAACTGAAGGATCCTGGCTGTTTCACCATACCTTGTGCGATTGGGAACAACTATGAAGGAAAGACACTCTGTGACCTAGGGGCAAGCATAAATCTCATGCCTAAATAAGTTTTTTAGAAACTTGGTATAGGAAGGGCAAAACCAACAACAATGCTGCTCTAACTTGCGGATCGATCATATGTGCACCCCGAAGGAAAAATCGAGGACATATTGGTAAGAATCGTTAAATTTATTTTTCCAGTTGACTTTCTTGTCCTTGATTGTGAAGCAGATGAAAAAGCACCGATCATCCTGGGAAGACCTTTTCCTTGCTACTGGACGTACCTTAATTGATGTGGAAAATAGAGAGTTGACTATGAGGTTCAATGATTAACAAGTCAAACTTAATGCCTTCCACAATTTAAACAATTATGATGATCTAGAAGAGTGCAAGGCCATCCATGCCATAAACACCAAAATATCTTGCCTTGGTAGCATACTCAGCAGAATGTTTAGAACAAGAATTAAATCTAAAACAGAGGCCGCACACAAAGAAGAACCTGAGAAGGATGACCAACAATCACAGAAATATCATCTTGACCATAAAGAGAGGGACAAATTGGGAGATGCATTTTCGTGCACTCCCCTAGTAACTTAATTTCTTCCTTACTCTTTGTATTATTATATTAGGATTAATTTAGGTTAATAATTTCAAAATTTTATTTTTATTTATTTATTTAAGTACATCAATAATTATCATTAAAATACTTTTATCTCATTTATTTTTAGGATAATAAAGCAAGAATAACAGAGAAACAGTGCACAGCAGGAAGTCTGCTGTCGCGACAGTACATAGTATTAGAGCCACAGCAGTCCCAATGGGCAGAAACTGTGTAACGGTTGTCTGCCAAATTTTGTACCATGGTAGTGAATACCAACGGGCAGTTACTATTTTAAACGGCAGAAAAGCCTAACGACTAGAAATCAAACGGCTATGTCTGCCGAGGCCTATATAAGCAGCTTCCTTGTTGAAACTATTCACTTTGCATTCTTTGTTAATCTTGTCAAATCTTCCTCATAATACTCTCTGCATTTTTACCCGCATTCTTGCATCCTTTAGATCATTTTTCAAAGAATCTCTCATCAACATCCCAATTATTCAAGAATCATCAATGGCTACATACAATCATTTTATCCTGCCACTGTTGTTGAATGATTCAACAGATCATTTGTTGCTCGACAGTTATGGGAGGAGCAAGGATTCCTACATTCGAATGAACACAACTATGGCATTGAACCATTCTTGATTGTTAAATCAAATATCAAGTTTGGGAAATCTTCTACCTACAACCTTCCCCAGCAATTGCAACAATTGTGCGTGAATTTTACACACATATGCCAAGCGAGGGCAACCTGTATGTTCACTGTCGGGGCAATCCAATCGCCCTTACTACCGAGGCAATCAACCAGCACTACGACCTTGTCCCCATACGCGTTGAACATGGTGAATTCTATGAAGAAGCCACTAATGAGGATTACGAAGCAATCAAGGACGAACTTTGTTACGACAACACTCCATGGGAAACCGGTGCCCATAGGGGTTGTGTAACAAGGCTCAGCCTAAAACACGAAGCCAAGTTTTGGTGTACATTTGTCAAGAGACGCCTCATGCCTACATCTCACAACAACACAGTTGATAGAAGAAGATTGATGCTCATCCAATCAATCACCAACAAGCGGACCATAGATGTTGGAGAGATCATTCTTCAAGAAATTTATAATTGCGGTAAGAAAGAACGAGGTCCTTTATATTTCTCTTGTTTAATCTCTGCCTTGTGCATTGCTGCAGGTGTCTCAATAGAAGAAACAAATGAATATACAAATCAATGGCAAGGCTGGACCAGAGAATTCTGCCACAGAGTGGTGGAGGTAACGCAAGCAAAACCAGTACAAGCAACACCTCAACAGTTCACTGCTGACTGCATTACCGGAGGGTAGTACACGACCGAGATGCCAGGCACTACCGAAGCCCCTGCCGCAGCAGATCCATACCAGGAGATTCTGCAAAGGATGACAGATATGGACCTTCAACAGCAACGATATATAGAGTACCAGAGAGATTTCAACAACACTATTGCACACATGATGACCCAAAATTTCCCCACTCAAGGAATATAGTTTCCAAAATTCCCAACAAACATATTTGTCACTACCTCACCCTACACAGAAACTACCCCTACCCAAGGGCCAAGACCATTCTTCACTGCAAGACCACAAAAACAATTCCATGCTGTCGGACCATACAGACCAACGGACACTGCCGCGACATCATACACCAGCAGGCGACCATCAAAAAGGAGAGTTGTTTACAACTCTCCACTAAACCGCCCCATCCCAATGGTCAGTTTCCCTAGGGACAGTCTCTCTAGGGAGATTGATGAATATGCCCATCATAACTCACCACATGCTCAGCAAGATTCCCATATGTCGAAGCAGAAGGAGGAACACACATGATGCAGACAGAAGTACTTAGTGACGAAAAAGAAGGAGAGGAAGTTACTTCCCAAGGCCGAAGCTAACACCCAAAAGAGTGCAGCCGCCCCGACAGGCGAAAATACAATACTCACCAGGACAAGGGTCTAGAATAAAAGCTTTGACAGGAAAACCTAGAACGACAGCTGTTTCCAGCAACTCTTCAGAATCCGAATAACTTACTGCCTTGTTCTTTATTTATTTTCATATACTTGTTGTGAGATTTGAGCATTGAGGGTCATGCTCAGTTTGAGTTTGGGGGTATATGAATGCACTGCCAAGGCAGCCCACTACCGCGGCAATACTAGAAAAGGATGTAATTTGATGCCTTAATTGAAATTTTTTTATATATACCTGCCTTTACTTGAAATAATTGTCTTTACTTTTGCACTACCTTACATCAGCTTTGCCTTAGTTTATTCTTTCAAGGGTATAGAAATCTTTTTCCTTACAATGACTAGGTTCTGTTTTGAAGAAATAACCTTGAAATACTTAAGGAATAGAACTTAGAAGCTTACAATAAGGTTAGAATCAACAAACACTTTTGAGACTTGTTTGATTTAGGAGTTCTTTTAATAAACTTAGGTGATAAAGACTTAGATTCTAAGGAATGTGACTAGAGGTGCTTATCACTGGCTCTAGGATATTACTCTTCTTTATTCTAGAGGTGCCCAAAACCGGCTCTAGTATACCCAAGGAAAGAAAATAAGAAAGAAAAAAAGAATGGATCTTAAAGGGAAGCACAACTCTTGAGGTACCCAAAATAGGCTCAAGTGATTTATGTTTTCTAAAGAGAAATAACCATTCCAAGTCTACTTGTCTTGAACTTAGAGTTTATCTAAGAAAACCTTTAATCAACCTTGTCCACAAAAACGCACAAACTCATGTAATCTTATAGTTTGTTTCCGAGTAGAAATCCTTGAGTAAAGTAAAGGCTAGGACTGAAAGGTAGACATAGTTATCATGGGGAGAATAGATGGAAAAATAAGACCAAGGGAGAATAAGGTTCGACAATTTTATATTTTGCATTGCTTGAGGACAAGAAATAGTTCGAGTTTGGGGGTATTTGATAAGTGCCAAAAAAGGCTATTATTTACTATTCTTTTCCTAAACAATATGTACTCATTACCCACTAATTCGAGCTGATACATATACTTATTGTTCAATAACTGACATTTTGCTTTCACGGCATATAAAGATGATATCTATGAGAAAAGAAAGCTTTATGATATGTTTTTGTGTAGTTGCAGGAATTACCTGCCGAGATAGCAACAGTGCCTAAGGCAGAACCATTGCCGAGGCAGCAGCAGTGCTGAAGGAAGAAGCACTGTCGCGGCAGTAGAAGACCCAATACTGATACTGGGCGATTGAAAGAGAAAAATGAGTTGAGAATTTCTGGACTTAAAGCGTTTGGATTGGAGCAGATTAGTACATGAAAAAGCCAAGTCAAAGGCCACGCGGGAATAGTTTTCTAGATAGAATTAAACTTGGAAATATTATATTTTTATTACTTGTTTCCTACTCCAAGTTATATTCTACTTAGGAAAAGTTACTGATGAGTGCCTAAAAGGCAGTTATTTACTATCCTTCTCATGGTACTTTAGGCATCTATTATACACCAACTTGAACTGAAATATGAACTCTTTGCGTAATATTGGATATTTCGTTATCACTACTTACAAACTCGAAATTTATAGAGAATACAGATATTATTACATATTATGTACATGCAAGAATATCTAGGGCTGAAGCAGCAGTGAAGCAGTGTTAAGGCCGAGACAGGGGATAAGGCCGCGGCAGCATCCAGAGTGGCAACACCAACATTGGAGGCGCAATGAAAGATAAAAATATAGAGAATAGTCTGGAAGATGCAGCGCACCAATTGGACCAAGCTAGCGCACTAAAATCCCAAATCAAAGACCAAACGGGAAAATCCTTCTAGAAGGCGGCAAACTTGGAAATATCAGATCCCTTAAAGAAGGCTTGTTCCTTACTCCAAGTTAGAGTCTATTTAGGAAAAGTTTGCCCTAGGTTAAGACTCTATATAGCCTAGTTGGCCACATTGTTTAGAGAGCTGATTTTAGAGAAACCCTTCTCCCTAAGAATTGTACCTATCGACATTATGTTCTAAATTTCATCACGAAATTCATGAATATGGTAAGAAGGAACGTGGACCGCTTTACTTCCCATGTTTAATCTCTGCCTTGTGCATTAATGTAGGAGTTCCGTTCGAAGACACGGATAAATATACGCCAACTCGGTAGGGATAGACAAGAGACTTCTACCATCGAGTTCTGCAGATTCCACATGCAGAACCTGTCCAGGCAACACCGCTGCAATTTAATACCGACATCACTGCCGGAGGGCAGTATTCAACAGAAGCACCAACCTCCGCCGAGCCAACTGCCGCGGCGTATCTGTACCAAGAAATTCTACAAAGGATGGCAGACATGGACTTTCGCCAACAACGCTACATGGAGTATCAGCGCGACTTCAACACATCTCTAGCCAACATAATGGTGCAGAGCTTCCCACATCAAGGGGTGCAATTCCCCGAATTCATAGCTGACATATTCGTTACTGTCACCCCTTATACAAAGACAACACCTGCCCCAGGGCCGCAACTATTTTTCCAGCCATGGCCACATCAACAGTTTCATGCTGCCAGACCTTCCAAGCCAGCCAGGTCTGCCGAAGTATCATCTACTAGTCAAAGGTCGTCCAAGAGGCGAGCTGTCTTTAACTCTCCCCAAAGGGAACCAATCCCTATATCCAGTCTCAACAAAGATACGCTGTCTCGCGAGATTGACGAATAGCATAGTTCTTCCCATGAATGAGCAATACCCATTGCCATGGCAGGGGGCGGAACAGAAATCGTGCATACAGAAACCATGGACGAAGTGGAAGAAGGGGATGAAGTTACTACACCAACGCACTGAACACTGCCCGGTCGAGTTCAATAGCATCGGCAAGCAAAACAACAACAATCACCAACAAAAGGATCTAAAGGAAAGGCGTCAGCAACAAGGCCTAGGAGAATGCTCTATACAAGCAGCTCCTCAGAATCGTTATAAATAATTTTTATGTTTCAGTCTATTTCCTTATTTTAATAGTTGTTTGCCTTATATTTTGAGCATTGAGGATAATGCTCGGTTTGAATTTGGGGGTATTGTAGGTGCAGAAGCACTGTCGTGGCATTACCATAAAGGGAGTAAATTTTTTCTGAAATTTTTACAATATTCTCTTTTCTTGAATTACTGTTTGTAATCTTGCACTGCTCTACATCAGCTTTGCTTTAGTTTACTCCTTTAAGGCTATAAAAATCTTTCTCCTTACCATGGCCAATATTTGTTTTGAAGGGATAACCATAGGATACTCATGGAATAAAACTTAGAAGCTTGCTTTAGGGTTAGAAAGGAAATAAACACTTTTTGGACTTGTTTGATTTAGGAGTTCTTTTAATAAACCTAGGTGATAAGGACTTAGAACCTTTTGGAAAAATAACTAAAGGTGCCTATTACTAGCTCTAGTTTTACTCTCCTTCATGCTAAAGGTGCCCGAAACTGGCTCTAGAATGTCAAATAGGTGGTTAATAAGAAAAAAAATATGAAAAAGAAGAAAATAGAAAACGCATATCTTGAGGTACCCTAAATTGGCTCAAGACTTGTTGTTCTAAGCAGACAACTTTAGTTCAAAGTCTATTTATCTTGAACTTAGAGTTTATCTAAGAATGCCTTGAATCAACCGTGTCCATAAAACACACACACTCACCTAGTCTTATAGCTTGTTACTTAGTAAAAGTCTGTGGGTAAACTAGTGGCTAAAACAGAGAGATAGACATGACCATGGTGAGGAGAATAGATGGAAAAGTAAGACCAAAGGGGAGTATGGTTCGGCAATTTGATGTCTTGCATTGCTTGAGGACAAGCAATAGTTCGAGTTTGGGGGTATTTAATAAGTGCCTAAAAGGTAGTTATTTACTACCCTTCTCATGGTACTTTAGGCGTCTATTATACGACAACTTGAACTGAAATATGGACTTTTTGCGTAATATTGGATATTCTGTTATCACTACTTACAAAGTCAAAATTTATAGAGAATTCAGAAATTATTACATATTCTGTACATGCAGGAATATCCAGGGCCGAAGTAGCAATGAAGCGTTATTGAGGCCGAGGTAAGGGACAAGGCCGCGACAGCATCCAAAGTGGTAGCACTAACATTGGAGGCGCAACGAAAGATAAAAATATAGAGAACAGTTTGGAAGATGAAGCACACCAATTGGACCAGGCTAGCGCACTAAAAGCCCAAGTCAAAGACCAAACGAGAAAATCTTTCTAGAAGGCGGTAAACTTGGAAATATCAGATCCCTTGAACAAGACTTGTTCCTTACTCCAAGTTAGAGTCTATTTAGGAAAGGTTGCCCTAGGTTAAGACTATATATAGTCTAGTCGGTCATATTGTTTAGAGAACTTAGAGAAACCCTTCTCCCTAAGAATTGTACCTATCGACATTATGTTCTAAATTTCTTAGGGATAGGTGAAGTTTGTAGATATTAGTGACAGGAGATTGTTTCTTGTTTCTTTGTTCTAATGCAATAATAATATCAAGGTTTGTTTATCCTATTGTCATTCCTTGTTCTTACATTCAAGCTTAAGAGAGAAGTTTGTAAGTAATGTATTTATCTAGCATCGAGAGGTATAGATTCACGAAAGGGATAAGTACGATGTTCTAGACACTAACTCGACCAAGAGATAGGTTAAGAGTTTCAACAGCTAAAAGAAGTGTTGGATTGGTTGTTGATTATCGTTGATTTATGTCGAGAGGTATCGTCAAGGACCAGTCATCAATAGTGCTCTGACTTAGAGTTAAGCGGAGTCAACTACAGACACTTTGTTGAACTTTGATGCATCTACCCAAGAGCAAGAGATTGTCGCGGCAGAGAACACTAATACTGCCAAGGCTGTATCTACAATACTGTCAAAGCAGTATTGTGTAATTACATTGGACAAGAAGAAGATCAATCGACTCCACTAATTGACACAGCGGGATCCTACCCACTTTCTCTATATCGTTCTCAATATTTTATTTTATGTTTTGTTATTTAATTATTTAGTTAGTTAAACAAATCCACTTATCTGTGTTTTTATTTTATCTTTCAGGAGCAAGGGAATAAGGGGAGATATATTAAGTATATCAATCTCTTTGGAGACGATACACGATATACTTATCACATTATTACTTGACGACGTGTACACTTGCACTCAATTGCGCTTTTATTGTACGCATCAGTTACCCTAGGTCAAGACTATAAATACATGAGCCATCCAATTTATAAGGGAGAGCCAAATTGAAGAGAATGCTTTACCCTAAGAATTGTGTTATTCGTTACAATATGTTCTAAGCTTTCTTAGGGTTAGGTGAAGGTCGTAGAATATTAGTGCGAGAGAATTGTATTTTGTTTCTTCGTTTCAATACAATAAAAATATCAAAGTTTGCTTATCCTATTGCCATTCTTTGTTTTTACATTCAAGCTCGAGAGAGAAGTTTGTAAGTAATTTATTTATCTAATATTGAGAGAGTTAGATTCACGAAAGGGATAATTGCGGTGTTGTAGACACTAACTCGGCCTAGAGATAGGTTAAGAGTTTCAGCGGCTAAAGAAAGTGTGGGATTTTTTGTTGATTATCATTGATTCACTCCGAGAGGTATCATCAATGATTGGTCATCAACAGTACTTCGACTTAGAGATAAGCGGGTACATCTAAGGATACTTTGTCGAGCTTTGATCAAACTGCCCAAGAGCAAGAGATTATCGCGGCAGGAAACACTAACGTTGTTGAGGTAGTATCTAGAGTGTTGCCGAGATAGTGTTCTGCCATTGTATTGAACAAGAACAGATCAATCGAATCCACTATATGAAACAACTGGATCCTACTCATTTTCTCTATTCGTTCTCAACCTTTTATTTAAGCTTTTGTTTTTTAATTATTTAAACAAACCTTTTTACCTAGGTTCATCATCTGCCTATTGAAAAGAGGTAATTTCATTATGAATACGGTCATATAAATTTATTGGATTAAAACATGTAATGAAATCTTGGCATAATTCACTTAAAGATCCTATTGATCCTATTGGAATGCTATTTAACCAGGTTTTTACCTTATCCCTCAGTGAATAGGGGAATAATTTCAATCTCAAGACATCTTCATGGACTCCTTGAATTTTGAAGGAAATACAGATCTCCATGAATGACTTGAGATGTTGCCTGACATCTTCTGTCACAGACCCACCAAATTGTCCAATAGTGTTGAGCATATTAAACATGACAAGTTTCAGTTCAAAGTGGTTTCTTCTATTTCTGGTGTAACCACTCCAAGATTTAACTCATTCAAATCCTCTTCCAGGAAATCTCTAACAGTGACCTGCCGCGGCAGTGGCGGTGGCGGAAGGCCTTCACTGTCGGCAGGTAAGTTCTTTTCTCCTGGATTGACTACCATAGCTTCTTGGATTTGTCTCCTAAACCTTTTTCGTGTACGTTCAACCTCTGGATCTAGTTCGTACAAAGGGTTGGTTGGGTTGGCCCTGGTCATACACCAAGAAAACCAAAGTAAAATAAAAATAAAAATAAAAAATAACTAAAAGTAAGAAAATAAAGAAAACAAAATTTAATTGTCAATCCCCGCCAACGGCATCAAAAACTTTTTGCGTGTCAAAAGTGCGCAAATTGTGCAAGTGAGCACGTCGCAAGTAATAAAGTGATGAGTATTATCAGATATCGTCTCTGTAGGGATTGGTCTACTTAATATGCCTTCTTTTATCTTCTTGCTCTGTAAAAAGAATAAAATAAAACACAAGTAATTTGGTTTTGAGTGAACTAAATAAAGAAAACTAAATAATAAGATAATAAGTAGATAAAGAAAGTAGCCAGGATCTAGTTGTGTTGTATAGTGGATACAATTGACTTGTTTTTGTCCA
Source organism: Abelmoschus esculentus (assembly GCA_035048815.1). Taxonomy (NCBI): domain Eukaryota; kingdom Viridiplantae; phylum Streptophyta; class Magnoliopsida; order Malvales; family Malvaceae; genus Abelmoschus; species Abelmoschus esculentus. The sequence continues at coordinate 19,239,203 of JAUCBN010000003.1, forward strand.
ATCCAATCGCACAACACTGCGTCAGAATTACTGCATATTACTACCTCGACAACGATGATGCTCGTCCGTCGCAACAATCCCTTGCTCTTGGATAGACTTTACCAAAGTTCGTCAAAATGTCCTCTGATGACTCCACTTATCCCTAAGTCGAAGTACTGTTGATGACCAATCCTTGATGATACCTTCCGGCGTGAATCAATTATAATCCTCAACCAATCCCATACTTCTTTTAGCCGCTGAAACACTAACCTATCACTAGGCCAAGTTAATATTTCCCGATTGAAATACCGTGCTTATTCCTTTTATGAATTTAACTCTCTCGATATTAGATAAATAGATCACTCACAATCTTCTCTCCCGATCTTGAATACAAGAACAAACAATATCAAAGAATAAGCAAACCTTGATATCTTATTGCATTGAAATAAGAAACAAAGTTCAATCTCTTCTCACTAATACTCTAAACTTTCACCCAAGCCTAAAGAAAATTAGAACCTAATGAAAAGTAAAAAAAACCCTAAAATCTAAGATGAAGTCAGCTCTTTAGACTATGTCGTCTATGATACTAAGTGCTTTCTTCACCTTGGACGACTATGGCTTTTATAGGCTTGGCCTAGGGCAAACTGATGCGTGTCAAATATGCGCAATTAGTGCAAGTGAACACGTCTCAAGTAATAAAGTGATGAGTAAATCAAATATTGTCTCCACAGGGATTGGTGTACTTAATATGTCTTCTTTTCTCTTCTTGCTCTGTAAAATAAAATAAAGACACAAGTAGTTGAGTTTTGATTAGACTAAATAAAGTAATTAAAGAAAAATAAATAAAAGGAGATCAAATTGAGAAAGAGGGTAAGATCCAGTTGTGTTGTATAGTGAATTTGATTGATTTGTTTCTATGCAATACAGTTGCACTACACTTCCTCGGTAGTACTACAAATTACTATCTCAGTAGCGATAGTGTTTTCTACAGGGACAATCCTTTCTCTAGGGCAGATTTTACCAAAGTTTGGCAAAGTGTCCTTTGATGGCTCCGTTTATCCCTAAGTCGAAACATTGTTGATGATTAATCCTTGATGATACCTCCCGGCGTTAATCAATTATAACCAACAACCAATCCCATACTTCTTTTAGCCGCTGAAACTCCAACCTATTCCTAGGCCTAGTTAGTATTTTCCATTCAAGTCAAATATCGTACTTACTCCTTTCGTGAGTCTAACTCTCCTTATTCTAGACAAATAGATTACTCACAAACTTCTCTCCCGAGCTTGGATGCAAGAACAAAGAATGGCAAAGAGTAAGCAAACTTTGATATTTTATTGCATTGAAAACAAGAAACAAGATACCATATCTTCTCACTAATACTCAACAACCTTGACCTAAACCTTAAGGAAGCTTAGAACATGATGGAAAGAAGAACAATAATGATTCCTAGGGTGAACTCTCTCAATTCGACTCTCCTCTTCCCTTAGACGGCTATGCCTTATATAGGCTTGGCCTAAGGTAAACCTTTCCTAAGTAGAATACAACTTGGAGTAGGGAACAAGTCTTGTACATAGGTTAAATATTTCCAAGTTTAATTCTTCTAGAAAGCTTTCCAACGTGGCCTTGTCTTTGGGCTTTTCTTGTGTTGTCCAGCTCCAATCCTTGGGCTTCTTGTCCAGCAACGTTCTCCTCATTTTTCTCCTCAATTTGCCTGCCATATTGCTAATTTTTCTCTACTACCTCGGCATCAGGTCCTGCCTTGGCCCCAATTTGCTGTCGCGACAACACTTTTTTCTGCATAGACATAAAAATAAAGTAAAGTATGCCTTTTCTATAAATATCATCTTTAACAACTCAATCCCTAAATATATCACATTAAGTATATGCATTGGTCTAAGTAGGTGTAGAATTGATGATTAATGTCCATGAAAAGTGTAGAAAGTGATAGTGAGTTGAGCACTTATCACACCCTAAACTCGAACTATTGCTTATCCTCAAGCAATGCAAACCATCAATTTGTCAAAATCTATTCTCTCTTGGTCTTATGTTTCAATCTATTCTCCTCACCATAACTATGTCTTATTCTTTAGACTTAACCTTTTGTTTACCTAAGGGTGTACCTAGAACACAAACTCTAAGGTTTTGTGAGTGTGTGCGTTTTTGTGGACAAGTTTGATTAAGGGTCTTCTTAGATAAACTCTAAGTTCAAGACAAATAGATTTGGATTTAGTATACTGATGCGTGTCAAATATGCGCAATTAGTGCAAGTGAACACGTCGCAAGTAATAAATGATAAGTATTATCGAGTTATCGTCTCCTCATGGATTGCTATACTTAATATGCTTCCTTTGATCTTCTTGCTCTGTAAAACAAAAGTAAAGACACAAGTAAATTTGGATGTTGATTAAACTAAATAAAAGAAACTAAGTAGGATGAGATCAAATTAGAGAAAAAGGGTAGGATCCAGTTGTGTTGTATAGTGGATTTGATTGATCTGTTTCTATCCAATGCAATTACACTTCACTACGTCGGTAGTACTGCAGATTATTGTCTTTGGCAACGACAATTTTTTCTATCGCGGCAATCCCTTGCTCTTGGGTAGATTTACCAAAGTTTGACAAAGTGTCCTTTGATGGTTCCGCTTATCCCTAAGTCGAAACACTATTGATGATCAGTCCTTGATGATACCTCCCGGCATTAATCAATTATAACCAACAACCAATCCCACACTTCTTTTAGCCGCTAAAACTCCAACCTATCCCTAGGTCGAGCTAGTATCCTCCAATCAAGTTAAATACCGCACTTACTCCTTTCGTGAGTCTAACTCTCTCGAGTCTAGACAAATAGATTATTTACAAACTTCTCTCCCGAGGTTGGATGCAAGAACAAAGAATGGCAACGAGTAAGTAAACTTTAATATTTTATTGCATTGAAACAAGAAACACGATACAATCTCTTCCCACTAATACTCAACAACTTTCACCTAAACCCTAAGAAAGCTTAGAACATGATGGGAAGAATTATTCCTAGGGTGATCTCTCTCAAATTCAGCACTACCTAGTCCCTTGGACGGCTATACCTTATATAGGCTTGGCCTAGGGCAAACCATTCCTAAATAGAGGACAACTTGGAGTAGGGAACAAGTTATGTACATAGGTTAAATATTTCCAAGTTTAATTTCTTCTAGAAGGCTTTTTCCCGCGTGGCCTTGTCCTTGGGCTTTTGATATTTTCTTCAGCTCCGATCCTAGGGCTTCTTGTCCAACAACATTCTTCTCATTTTTCTCCTCAGTTTGCTTGTCATATTGCTTTTTATCCTCTGCTGCCTCGGCATCAGGTCTTGCCTCGTCCTCATTTTGCTATCGCGGCAATACTTGTTCCTGCACAGACATGAAAATGCAGTAAAGTATACCTTTTCTATAAATGTCATCTTGAATAACATCATCCCTAAATATATTACATTAAGTACATGCATTGGTTCAAATAGGTGTTGAATTGATGATAAGTGCCCATTAAAAGTGTAGAAAGTGATATTGAGTTAAGCACTAATCAAAACCCCAAACTCGAACTATTGCTTGTCCTCAAGCAATGCAAACCATCAATATGTTAAACTCTATTCTCTTTTGGTCTTATGTTTCCATTTATTCTCCCCATCATAACTATATCTATTCTTTAAACTTAACCTTTCGGTTACCTAAGGGTGTACCTAGAAGACCAACTATAAGGTTAGTGTGTGTGTGTGTGTGTGTGTGTGTTTGTTGATAAGTTTGATTAAAGGCCTTCTTAGATAAAATCTAAGTTCAAGACAAATAAACTTGGATTTAGTGTACTCTTCTTAAAACAACAATTCCTTGAGCTAATTTTGGGCACCTCTAGTATTTTGTTTTCTCCTTCTTATTTCCTTATTTCTTTTGCTATTCTTTTAAGCATACTAGAGCCAATTTCGGGCACCTCTAGCATGAAGAAGAGTATTTCTTAGAGCCGATTATAGACACTTCTAGTCACATTTCCAAAGATCTAAGTCTTTATCACTTAAGTTCATTAAAAGAATTCCTATAACCAAACAAGTCCCAAAAGTGTTTTCAATTTAACCTCATAGTAAGCTTCTAAGTTTGTCTTCTTAAGTATCCTAAAATTAAGCCTTCAAAACAGAACCTAACTATGGTAAGGAGAAAGATTTTTATTGCCTTCAAGAATAAACTAAAACAATATTGATGATGGGCAGTGCAAGAGTATAGATAATAATTTCAAGTAAAGTGGTGTAAATAAAACAAAAAAAATTATCACTAAAAACTTTCTTTTCATGGTAGGGCCTCGATAGAGGATTTCCTCGGCAGTGGCTCTACACCCCCAAACTCAAACCAATCATTATCCTCAATGCTTATTTCAGAGGCAGGCAGTAGGTAACAAAATATAAGCAGATTAAAAAACAATTATATAAGCGACAAGTAAAAAAAAGAACTTATAATGATTCAGAAGAGCTTTCTTCCATAATTTGTTTTCTCGATCTTGCTGTTGATTGTTGTGCCCTTGGTGATGGCAATGTCTTTTCTCGTCTTGGTAGCTAAACTCTCGTTGGTGTTGCTCGTTGCATGAGAGCATTAACCTCTTCTCCTCCTTCATCTTCTGTGTCCATTATCTTTGTTCCTCCTTCGTTCTCTTGATCTGCCTCGGCATTCTAAATGTTTGGCTTGGCAATGTTTATGCTCTGATTGACATAGGCATCTATCTCAGCTGATAGACTACCCATTGGGATTGGGGATCTTGGGGGAGTGGTGAAGACTGCCCTTTGCATGGAAGGTCTTCTGCTGGCAGATGATGCCGCGATAGGGTCTGCTACCCTAGATGGGCCAACTGCATCGAACTGTTATTGTTGTCTAGAGGAGAAGAATGGCCTCGGCCCTGGGGTTGGAGTAGTGTAACCCCCTTAGCCCGGCCTAGACGGAACCAACACTAATGGGTTACACGGGGAATATCAAACTGAACTCGCGAGGGTCCAATTCGATAAACAACCCTAAAACCGTTATACTTTTTTTATTTAATCTTACCTAGATACACAATCTTACTCCTACGTATTAAGGTCTCATACAAAGCATTATCGGTAACACATTAATTGAAAACAAACATCCGATTAAACACTAACATATATTAAGGACTAAAACGTAAAACTTTTAAATTCAATTAGTAAAGTAGAAATTCTTTCCTTCAATGATCAATTAAACACTCAAGTGTTCTTCACAGCCAATTTCAACTAATTTAGGGACCAAAATGTAAATCTTTCAAAATAAAAAGACTTCATTCAAATTTGGTTGACCATCTTGAAATTAAATCAACTTTATACATGCATGCAAAATTTCAGCTCAAAATAACATCTATAAGTACCTTAATCGAACAAAGGAAGATATCCGGGACTAAAATATAATTTCCAGCAACTTTCAATTCTTGGTGATCAAAGGTTTGGAAACCTTCCATAAGGTTTCCAAACTTTTTGTAAAAGGTTTCGAAACTTCCCTGAAAGTTTCCAAACTTTTCGCGTCCAGTAGCTATCCAGAATTGAAACTGCCCGCAAGGTTTGGAAACCTTCAAGAAGATTTCTAAACTATTTGTCAAAGGTTTCAGAACCTTCACTACGGTTTCGGAACTTTGGGTCTGGAACCCAAAAGTTCCATCACACTAAGTGCACAGCAAATACTCAATACTCAACCATTAATTAGAACCACTAAATGCATCAGTCCTAGACACAATTAGCAACATATGACACATAATCGACATCGTCACGGACATCGTTCAAGCTAAAGACATGCTCCCTAGAAAATGATTAACAACATAAGAAACTTGCTATTACATGCTTCAACAATTCAAATAATTCCAAAGTTCAACAATTAGCAATCAAACAATAATGGTCTTATTACAACATAAACCAAAGCCCAAGTACACACTTCTCACCTAGGTTGGGTTACACATTGCCTTGCCCAATTTGTTTGCCAAAAACATACCAAATTCAAAGTGATTCTTTCCCTTGGTTTCCTTGCCTAGAACGAAGCCCCAAGTGCCTTTATTTTTCCTACAAGGATGAAAAGAGAGCTTAAGTAAACTTGCTTAGTGAGGAAGCTCTACACAAATCATCAATGCATCAATTTAAAACCATGATGAAACCATAATTTGCAATACATTGTCAAAACATGCATGCTAAAATCTCATGCTCATAATCTTTAAACCATATGCATCCTTGAGTTTACATAACCTTGTCAAAACAATTTATAAATGATGCAAAATCTTCTTCTCAAATCCATGTATGTATATTAGCATTCTAGTGACCACTACAATGTGAACCTTGAGTTTACCGAATACACGGATCCTTTTTCTCATAACTGGAGACTCTTGGTCTCAACATGCATCGGTTGGACACTTAGTCACCATTGTATACATGTTACCCCCACTACGCACGGTCGGACACAAAGTCACCGTTGTTTACGTATGGGTCAACTATATGCACGATCGGACACAAAGTCACCCTTGTTTACATATAAGCAAGCTCTACACGCACGGTCGGACACAAAGTCACCCTTGTTTACGTGTAGGCAACATTATTATTCTCTTTATTTTATAGTGCACTCAATCCAAATGACATGTCATTTGTATTCGAATCTAAAGCTAGTGTCACCAAGCCAATATCATAATCAAATGTGCATGATAACTTGCTGCTCATAATGCATGCATAATATGTTCAACAAATGAACCAAAAGCCATGCCCAAAGGCACCATCATTTATAAGGCAATTAACTATATTGTATTCCAAATCATATAACTTGTTGCTCATAATGCATGCATAATATGTTCAACAAATGAACCAAAAGCCATGCCCAAAGGCACCATCATATATAAGGCAAGTAACCATATTGTGTCCCAAATCATTTCTCATAATTTTTCATAATCATGGATGCTAAATAAACTATGCATTTCAGCAAGTAATTCTCATGTATGCACCATTTCAGAACATGCTCATGCATTTCCATAAATCTCATTGCATTACCAACATAATGCCTTTATCAAATGTAGCCGAACCTCATATCGGTTTATCAAAAACATTTACTTTACTTACTCTTGAACTATGGAAGGTTTTCACACTCTTCCATAGTCCCCAAAACAGAACCGTACCAAATGTGATTCGCTTTAAATCCGTAATCACTCACTAACAAGCGAAACGAGCTTTCGCCGCTATCCGATGATCGCACCAACGCACCAGCACTCAAGCTTCTTCTTGTACCTCTTCTACAAAATTAAAAACAGAGCATTCTCACATCATAACATGCTCAAATCAACAGCCATATCCGAACACCGTTAAACTACCGAAAAATTAGCCGAAAAGACCGTAAACTAAGCCGAAACACATCTGAACAACATCAGCCCAAAACCTAACGAATCTAACATCTAATCCACTTCAATTATGATCCAAAAACACATCCAAACCATCCTTATATCTCCAACAACATTAAATCATCTAAAACATCCCATAAAACAACCGAAAAGCACCTTAAAACTACACCGATTGCATTATTCCGAGATTAAATTAATGTGCTATCAAATCAAGACTCAATTAATCATTTAATTAACATAAAAACACAATTGAATCCATCTAATTCCAGCATTGAATGAGATCCAAATAGATTTCACAAAAACATTCACGAAATTACTAGATCTAACATTAAAAACATAGAATCAAGTTTTTATTAAAAGATTAGCAAGCTAATACTTGGGAATTTCAATAAAGAACCTTAGAAAAGAATAAAAATCCAAAAAATTACATTCAAGATCTATTCACTAAAAAGATGTAATTTCCTCTTCTTGATTCCTTGCAATTTGATGCTAATTTGATAAAATTGATGCTTAGGTTTTGTAAAGAATGGAAAGATGATGAAAATGATGTAATCTTTATGGAAAAAGATGCAAAAATCAGCAAGGAATTGAAGAGAAAAGATGCGAGAAAGTGGAGAGAAAATGAGAGAAAAAGATGAGAGAAAATGAGGAAAAAGTAGTTTTGAGAGAAAATGATTAAAAATCTCTAATTAAAATAATTAAAATACATTTTGGTGAATAAATCATTATTAAAAATTAGAAATGGGTTTATGGCCCTCTAAGGATTCTAAGTTTAGCTTGCTTTTCAATTTAGTCACTAAAACATGTAATTTTTCGAAAATTACAAAATAAGTCCTCCAATTTTTCCAAAAATTAAAAATTGATCATTTATGCATAATTAAAAATCAATATAAAGTCCAAATTATTTTCTTTTAATCTTGAAACATATTTTCAATATTTTAAACCATATTCCAAAATTATTATTTTCCTAATTAAAATATTCTTATTCATTTTGCCTCGAAATAATGAACCGGAGAACTCGATTCGACCCGAATCGAATTCTCCAAACTACTAACCCCAAAATCGAGATGTTACAAGTAGTTTCTGTGTAGGGCGCTGTTGTGACAAATATGTTTGCAGGGAAATCTGGAAATTGCACCCCTTGCTTGGGAAAGTTCTGCATCATCATTTGGGCAAGAGTGTTGTTGAAGTCTCTCTGATATTCTATGTATCTCTACTGACGAAGGTCCATAGCTGCTATCTTCTGAAGAATTTCTTAGTAGTGGTCTGTTGCGGCAGTGGCTTGGGTAGTGCCAGGCTGCTATCATCATTATCTTTATTTTTATTTGATTTATTTTTTGTTTATAACCAAGGCTAACCCTAGCAATCCATTTTACGAAATTGACCCAAAAATTGAGATAACCTATCAAGGGTTGAGAAGACAGATCCAAAGAGCCATGACAGTAAATCAAGGAAACCAAAACCTTTCTGCTGGAAATGGAGGCCTTCCACAGCAACCACTGCTGCAAACTCTGTCGCGGCAGCTAACTGTCAGAGATTTTCTGGTGGAAGATCTGAATGGATTGAACCCTGAAGTTGTTACACTAGAGATAGAAGCAACCCACTTTGAACTCAAACCTGTGATGTTCAATATGCTTAATACTATTGGATAATTTAGTGGGTCTGCAACTGAAGATTCCAAGCAGCATCTCAAATCCTTCATGGAAGTATGCAACTCATTCAAAATTCAAGGAGTCCATGAAGACATTTTGAGATTAAAATTTTCCCCTATTCACTGAGGGATAAGGTCAAGACCTGGTTAAATACATTCCGGTAGGATCTATTGGATCTTAGAGTAAACGATGCCGAGATTTCATTACGTGATTTAACTCTACCAATTTATATGATCGAATCCGTTATGAGATTACTTCTTCTAGACAGGCTGATGATGAACCTATGTACGAGGTTTGGGAACACTACAAAGAGTTACTAAACAAACGTCCACTGCAAGGATTTCCACTATGGACACAAGTAACCATATTCTATAATGCTACCAATGCCCCGATAAGGATGATGTTAGATGCCTTGGCAAATGGCACACTCCTTGACAAAGCTCCGAAAGAAGCTATTGAGATTCTGAACAAACTCGCGAGGAACGATTTTCAATTCTCTACTTCTAGGTGAGGAGGAATAAGACGCCAAGCCATAGTGAATGAACTAGAAACTACCAATTCAGTGACAGCGCAGTTGGCATCTTTAACCAAGATGGTTCAGAACATGCAAGTGCAAAAAAATACTCATGAGATAAACGCGATCAATTCTTCTGAGTATATGTGATGAGTGCCTAAAAGGCAGTTATTTACTACCCATCTCATGGTACTTTATGCATCTATTATACACCAACTTGAACTGAAATATGGACTCTTTGCGTAATATTGAATATTCCATTATCACTACATACAAAGTCAAAATTTATAGAGAATACAAATATTATTACATATTCTGTACATGCAGGAATATCCAGGGCCGAAGCAGCAGTGAAGCAGTGTTGAGGCTGAGGCAGCATCCAGAGTGGCAGCACCAACATTGGAGGTGCAATAAAAGATAAAAATATGGAGAACAGTCTAGAAGATGCAGCGCACCAATTGGACCAGGCTAGCGCACTAAAAGCCCAAGTCAAGGATCAAACGGGAAAATCTTTCTAGAAGGCGACAAACTTGGAAATATTAGATCCCTTGAAGAAGACTTGTTCCTTACTCCGAGTTAGAGTCTATTTAGGAAAAGTTTGCCCTAGGTTAAGAATATATATAGCCTAGTCGGCCACATTGTTCAAAGAGCCGATTTTAGAGAAACCTTTCTCCCTAAGAATTGTACCAATCGACATTATGTTCTAAATTTCTTAGGGATAGGTAAAGGTTGTAGATATTAGTGAGAGGAGATTGTTTCTTGTTTCTTTGTTTTATAGCAATAATAATATCAAAGTTTGCTTATCCTATTGTCATTCTTTGTTCTTACATTCAAGCTCGAGAGAGAAGTTTGTAAATAATATATTTATCTAGCATCGAGAGGTGTAGATTCACGAATGGGATAAGTACGATGTTGTAGACACTAACTCGACCTAGAGATAAGTTAAGAGTTTCAGCAGCTAAAACAAGTGTTGGATTGGTTGGTGATTATCGTTGATTTACGCCGAGAGGTATCGTCAAGGACCAGTCATCAACAGTGCTCTGACTTAGAGATAAGCGGAGTCAACTACAGACACTTTGCTGAACTTTGATGCATCTGCCCCAGAGCAATAGATTGTCGCGGTAGAGAACACTAATACTGCCGAGGCTGTATCTGCAGTACTGTCAAAGCAGTGTTGTGTAATTACATTGGACAAAAAGAAGATCAATCGACTCCACTAATTGACGCAGCTGGATACTAACCATTTTCTCTATATCGTTCTCAATTTTTTATTTTATGTTTTATTATTTAATTATTTATTTAGTTAAAGAAATCCACTTATCTGTGTTTTTACTTTATCTTTCAGGAGCAAGGGAACAAGGGGAGACATATTAAGTATACCAACCCCTGTGGAGACGATACACGATATACTTATCACTTTATTACTTGACGACGTGTACACTTGCACTCAATTGCGCTTTTATTGCACGTATCAATATGCAAGATGAGGAATCTAGTTTCTTTGTGGAAATTACTACCGGAACAACAATATGATGTCAAACAGATACAATCCGACATGGTAAAGGCACCCAAACATTTTATGGAGCAATCTTAATAATGCCTTGAACCCCACTAACCTAGCCTCAGGATATCAGCATACACTATTGCAGCAGCATATACAACAGTCACTGCCGCAGTAACAGATGCATCAGCAGCAACCCAAAATTCATTAGAAAATACTCTCAAGGCCTTCTTGATGAAACAGAATCATATATGGCTGAGAACAACAGTTTCATGAAGAGAACTAATGACTTCACGAATAGAACTGAGATGAGGCTGCAAAACTAGGAAGTTGCTATTAAATCACTAGAAACTCAAGTTCGTCAATTTGCTCAAAGACAGAATACTAGACCACAAGGGGGACTACCTAGAAATACTGAAGTTGCTAAGGGAATGGGCCATGAACAATGCAAAGCAATCACTACAAGAAGTGGCCTACAACTTAAAGAAACAATGGGCAAGCCAGACACCAAAGTTCCACCAGCAACACATGAGGAAACAAACAAAGAGGACTTGGATGCAGAACAATCTGACCAAGAGAACACTGCCCCAACAGAGAGATCGGCAGCACCTGAACTAGCTACCGAGACAGCGAGAAATAGAGTAGTTCCAGGTATTAAATTCCAAACCAATGAGACCCTAGAAGAGATGAGGCCACCACCACCTTTCCCACAAAGGTTGGAAAAGCAAAAGCTGGACCACCAGTTTAAAAAGTTCCTGGATATTCTAAAGCAAGTCCACATCAACTTGTCATTTGTTGAGGCAATTGAACAGATGCCCAACTATGCTAAATTCTTGAAGGACATTGTGTCTAAAAGAAAGAAGCTAGGTGAGTTTGAGACAATGACAACAACTGAAGGATGCATGACAATACTGCACAATCGTATGCCACCCAAGCTGAAGAATCCTAGATGCTTTACCATACCTTGTGTGATTGGTAACAATTATGAAGGAAAGGCATTATGTGACCTAGGAGCAAGCATCAATCATATTCCCAAATCAGTCTTTCAAAAACTTGGAATATGAAGGGCAAAGCCTACCACAGTGCTACAATTACAATATTTACATATCTGTGCAGGAACTAGTATTGTCGAGGCAGTAGAATGAGGCCGAGGCAGGACCTGATGCCGAGGCCGCAGAGGATAAAAAGCAATATGGCAGGCAAATTGAAGAAAAAAATGAGGAGAATGTTTCTGAAAAAGTGATGAGTGCCTAAAAGGCAGTTATTTACTACTCTTCTCATAGTACTTTATGCATCTATTATACACCAACTTGAACTGAATTATGGACTCTTTACACAATATTGGATATTCCGTTATCAATACTTACAAAGTCAATATTTATAGAGAATGAAGATATTATTACATATTTTGTACATGCAGGAATATCCAGGGCCGAGGTAGCAGTGTAGTAGTGTTGAGGCCGAGGCAAGAGACAAGGCCGCCGCAGCATCCAGAGTGGAAGCACCAACATTGGAGGCTCAATGAAAGATAAAAATATAGAGAACATTCTGGAAGATGCAGCGCACCAATTGGACCAGGCTAGCGCACTAAAAGCCCAAGTCAAAGACCATGCGGGAAAATCCTTCTAGAAGGCAGCAAACTTGGAAATATCAGATCCCTTAAAGAAGACTTGTTCCTTACTCCAAGTTGGAGTCGATTTAGGAAAGGTTTGCCATAGGTTAAGACTATATATACCCTAGCGGGCCACATTGTTTAGAGAGCCGATTTTTAGAGAAACCCTTCTCCTTAAGAATTGTACCTAACGACATTATGTTCTAAATTTCTTAGGGATAGGTGAAGGTTGTAGATATTAGTGAGAGGAGATTGTTTCTTGTTTCTTTGTTCTAATGCAATAATAATATCAAAGTTTGCTTATCCTATTGCCATTCCTTGTTCTTACATTCAAGCTCGAGAGAGAAGTTTGTGAGTAATATATTTATCTATCATCGAGAGGTGTAGATTCACGAAAGGGATAAGTACGATGTTGTAGACACTAACTCGTTCTAAAGATAGGTTAAGAGTTTAAGCTGCTAAAAGAAGTGTTGGATTGGTTGGTGGTTATCATTGATTTATGCCGAGAGGTATCGTCAAGGACCAGTCATCAACAACACTCTGACTTAGAGATAAGTGAAGTCAACTACGGACACTTTGCTGAACTTTGATGCCTTTGTCCAATAGCAAGAGATTGTCGTGGCAGAGAACACTAATGCTGCCGAGGCTGTATCTGCAGTACAGTCGAAGCAGTGTTGTGCAATTGTATTGGACAAGAAGAAGATCAATCGAATCCACTAATTGACGCAGCTGGATCCTACCCACTTTCTCTATATCGTTCTCACCCTTTTTATTTTATGTTTTGTTATTTGATTATTTAGTTAGTTAAACAAATCCACTTATCTGTGTTTTTGCATTATTTTTCAGGAGCAAGGGAACAAGGGGAGACATATTAAGTATATCAATCCCTGTGGAGACGATACACAATATATTTATCACATTATTACTTGGCGACGTGTACATTTGCACTCAATTACGCTTTTATTACACGCATCAAGTTTTTGGCGTCGTTGCTGGGGATTGGCAACTAAATTTTGTTTTCTTTATTTTTTTTCTCTTTAACCATTCTTTATCTAACTAAATTTGGTATATGTCTAGGGCAAACCCGAGTGGTCCATTGTACAAATTGGATCCTGAAATCGAACGCACAAGACACCAGCTGAGGCGTAACCTGTTTCAAGTCATGGATGATCCACCAGGAGGACAAATTTCACCTGTTGATCAAATGTACTGCCACCAGCAATGCCGCAGCAGCCGCTGCCGCAACCATTGCCGAGGCAGCCCACTGTTAGAGACTATCTAGTGGAAGATCTAAACGAACTCAACCCTGGCGTAGTCACCCTAGAAATCGAAGCAACTCACTTTGAGCTTAAACCAGTGATGTTCAACATGTTGAACACAATTGGACAATTTAGTGGGTCTGCTACTGAAGATGCAAGGCAACATCTTAAATCTTTCGTGGAAGTATGCAATTCTTTAAGATCCAAGGAGTCCATGAAGATATTTTACGATTAAAATTGTTCCCCTATTCACTGACGGATAGGGAAAAAACTTGGTTGAATGGCATCCTAGCAGGATCCGTAGGATCTTATGAGGAACTCTGCCGAGAATTCATTACGAGGTTTAATCCGACAAATCTCTATGATTGCATCCATAATGAAATCACATTATTTCGGCAGGATGATGATGAACCAATGTATGAGGCATGGGAACGCTACAGAGAATTGTTAAACAAATGCTCACTACATGGTTTTCCTTTGTGGACGCAAGTATCCATGTTTTATAATGCTACCAATGCCTCCACAAGGATGATGCTAGACGCTTCCGCAAATGGGACACTTTTGGATAGAGCACCCGTGGAGGCCATTGAGATTCTGAACAAACTCGCAAGGAATGACTTCTAATTTCCCACATCAAGGCGATGAGGAATGAGACGTCATGCCACAACCCATGAAATAGATACACCCAGTTTGGTGGTAGCACAATTGGCTTCTCTGACTAAGATGGTTCAGAATATGCAAGCCCACTGGAACATACATGAGGTTAAGGTAGTTAACTCATCGGATTACCTGCAGGATGAGGAGACCAGCCTATATGTTGGAAACTATAAAAGAAACAATCAAATGATGTCCAACAATTACAACCAATCCTAGAAAAGGCATCCAAATTTTTCATGGAGTAACCCTAAAAATGCCTTAAATCCAATCAATCAAGACCCTGGATTCCAACATCAAAACCAGAACCTGCCGCAGTAGAACACTCAGTAGCCCATGCCACAACAGCATGTACAACAACAATAGTCTCTAAATGCATTGGCAGATTCTCTCACGGCTTTTATGTCAAAGACTGATGCTTATATGACCGAGAATAGCCGCTTCATGAAGCGTACTGATGACTTCATGAACCGAACTGAGATAAGACTGCAGAACCAAGAGGCTGCGATCAAGTCTTTAGAAACCCAAATTTGTCAATTTGCCCAACGACAAAAAACTCGACCACTAGGGGTTTTACCTAGCAATACTGAAGTTGCTAAGGTGTTAGGTCACGAGCAATGGAAGGTAATTACGACAAGAAGTGGCCTATAATTAAAAGATAAAGAAGGGGCCTCAACCGATAGAGTCCAACCAGAAAAGCAACATTATGAGAACTTAGAAACTAAGTAGGACCCTGCCGAGAGCACTTCCACGGCAGCAGAACCAATAGTACCAGAAACACCTGCCGAGGCAGTTGCAGATATGTTCACCCCAGGTATTAAAATCAATATCCTAGGAAACTTGGAGGACATAAGACCAACACCTCCTTTCCCGCAGAGGTTAAAAAAACACAAACAGGACCACCAATTTCAGAAATTCCTAGACATCTTGAAGCAAGTCCATATCAACTTGCCACTAGTTGAGGCTATTGAACAAATGCCTAACTATGCCAAGTTCTTAAAGGACATATTATCCAAAAGACAGAGGCTAGAGGAATTTGAAACGGTGGTAGCCACTGAAGGTTGCATGGCCATGCTGCATAATCGCATGCCACCTAAACTAAAGGATCTTGGATGCTTTACAATCCCATGTGCGATTGGGGATGCTTATAAAGGAAAAACCCTATGCGACTTGGGAGCAAGCATTAATCTAATGCCCAAATCAGTTTTTCAAAAATTTGGAATAGGGCGGGCAAAACTAACAATAGTACTACTCCAACTTGCGGGTCGATCCTATATGCACCCCAAAGGCAAAATTACGGACATTCTAGTTAAGGTCGACAAGTTTATATTTTCTTCCGACTTTCTTGTCCTTGATTGTGAGGCTGATAACAATGCACCGATCATATTGGATTGACCTTTCCTTGCTACTGGACGAACCATCATCGATATGGAAAATGGCGAGCTCACAATGCGGATAAACGATCAATAAGTCAAGTTGAACGCCTTCCACAATCTTACAAATTCAGAAACTATAGTAGAATGTAAGGCTCTCCATACACCAAACCAGGATACTAAAACATCCTTCTTGGGCAGCACGCTCGGCAGACTGTTCGGTAAGCAAATAAAACCCAAAGGAGAAGTCGAATGAACTGAAGGGACTGGCCAACACGTGAAGGAAGATACGGGCCAAAAAGAGATAATGAAAGTGGGAGATGCATTCATATGCACTCCACAAGTAACATAATCTTTTCCCTTCAATTTTAGTTATTATATTAGGATTAGTTTATATATTGCTATTTTTAGTATTTTTTGTTGTAATATTTTATTTTCAATATTATATATTTTTATGTTTATTTTAATAAATACAGAAACGAATGCAAAAAAATTATGTTACAGCAAGAAGTTTGCTATCGCGGCAGTACACTGTGTCAGAGCCGCAGAATTCCTAACGGGCAGAAACAGTGTAACGACTAGCTACCGAGAAATCCACCGCGACAGTAAATGTGCATCAAGGTAGTAAATGTCTAACGGCTACTTTTTAACAGTCATATTTTTACAGCATATATAAGCAGACTCATTGCTGTGTACTATTTACTCTTACATTCTTGCTAATTTTGCTTTCTTGAACAATCTTACTCTCACAATCTTTCCAATCTCTTGAAATTTTCAGAACTCATTCTATTGCTCCAGAATTTTTCTCTCAAACCATCTTCCACGAACAATCAATGGCTTCTTAAACAAGATTCGCCCCGGCCACTATTGTTGACCGATTCAACCGCTCGTTCGTTGCTTGGTAGTTATGGGAAGAGCAAGGATTTCAACAAACCAATGAGATATATTTCGGCATTGAATCGTACTTGTTCAACAAGATTCAGTATCAAGATTGGGAGGCATTCTGCCTACAGCCTCCACTGGCAAACACCACCATTGTGAGAGAATTTTATGCACATGGACCGAGCAAGTACAACCTCTTTGTCCACTACCGAGGTAAGCCTGTTTGACTTGATGCCGCAAGTATCAATGAATTTTATGGTCTCACCCCCACACGTGATGCTCATGCCGAATTCGTAGACGACATCACCACTCAAGACTATGAAGAGATTAAAGATGAGCTTTGTTACAGTAGCACTTCATGGGAAACCGATGCCCATAAAGATTCAGTAACACAATAGAGTCTTCAACCCGAGGCCAAGATATGGTGTACTTTCGTCAAGAGACGACTTATTCATCAAGAGACGACTTATCCCAACCTCCCATAACAGCAGAGTGGATTGTAAACGACTGGTGCTGATCCAGTCTATCATCAAGAAGAGAAGCATCAACATTGGAGAGATCATTCTTTATGAAATTCCTGAATATGGTAAGAAGGAACGTGGACCGCTTTATTTGCCATGTTTAATCTCTGCCTTGTGTATTAATGCACGAGTTTTGATCGAAGACACAGATGAATATACGCCAACTTGGCAGGGATGGACAAGAGATTTCTGCCACCGAGTTATGTAGATCACACATGAAGAACCTGTCAAGGCAACACCGTAGTAGTTTACTACCGACTTCACTACCGGAGGGCAGTATTCAACAGAAGCACCAACCTCTACCGAGCCAACTACCGTGGTGGACCCATACCAAGAAATTCTACAAAGGATGGCAGCCATGGACCTTCACCAACAATGCTACATGGAGTACTGGCGCGACTTCAACACATCTCTAGCCAACATGATGATGCAAAGCTTCCCACATCAAGGGGCACAATTTCCCAAATTCTCAGCCAACATATTCGTTACTGCCGCCCCTTACACTAAGACAACACCTGCCCTAGGGCCGCAACAATTTTTCCAGCCACGGTCGCATCAACAATTTCATGCTGCCGGACCTTCTAGTCCGGCCAGGTCCACCGGAGTATCATCTACCAACCAAAGGCCATCCAAGAGGCGAGCTGTCTTTAACTCTCCCCAAAAGGAACCAATCCCTATGCTCAGTCTCAGCAGAGACACACTGTCTCGAGAGATTGATGAATTCCATAGTTCGTCACATGAATCAGCAATACCCACTGCCACGGCAAGGGGCGGGACAATAATAGTGGACACAGAAAACATGGACGAAGTTGAAGAAGGGGATGAAGTTACTGCACCAACGCACTGCACACCGTCAGTCGAGTTCAGTCGCATCGGCAAGCCAAACAACAGCAATAACCAGCAAAAGGATCTAGGCGAAAGGCATCAGCAACAAGGCCTAGGAGAATGCTCTGTACAAGCAGCTCCTTGGAGTCATTATAAATGATTTTATTTACTGCTTTTGTCCATTTCCTTATTGCAATTGTTGTTTGCCTTATATTTTGAGCATTGAGGACAAAGCTCGGTTTGAGTTTGGGGGTATTGTAGGTGCAGAAGTACTGCCGAGGTAACCCTATGCCGCGGCATTATCATGAAAGAAGGGAGTAATTTTTTCTGAATTTTTTTTACAATATTCTCTTTTCTTGACTTACTGTTTGTAATCTTATACTACTATACATCAGCCTTGCTTTAGTTTACTCCTTTAAGGCTATAGAAAGCTTTCTCCTTACCATGGCCAAGTTCTGTTTTGAAGGGATAACCATAGGATACTCATAGAATAAAACTTAAAAGCTTGCTTTAGGGTTAGAAAGAAAATAAACACTTTTTGGAATTGTTTAATTTAGGAGTTCTTTTAATAAACTTAGGTGATAAAGACTTAAAACCTTTTAGAAAAATAACTAGAAGTGCCTATCACTGGCTCTAGTTTTGCTCTCCTTCATGCTAGAGGTGCCTGAAACTGGCTCTAGTATGCCAAATAGGTGGTTAATAAGAAAAAAAATAAGAAAAAGAAGAAAATAGAAAATGCATATCCTTAGGTGCCCGAAATTAGCTCAAGACTTGTTGTTTGAAGGAGACAGCTTTAGTCCAAAGTCTATTTGTCTTGAACTTAGAGTTTATCTAAGAAAGCCTTGAATCAACCCTGTCCATAAAACGCATACACTCACCTAGCCTTATAGCTTGTTTCTTAGTAAAAATCTGTGGGTAAACTAGTGGCTAAAACAGAGAGATAGACATGACCATGGTGAGGAGAATAGATGGAAAAGTAAGACCAAAGGGGAGTATGGTTCGGCAATTTGATGCCTTGAATTGCTTGAGGACAAGCAATAGTTTGAGCTTTGGGGTATTTGATGAGTGCCTAAAAGCAGTTATTTACTACCCTTCTTATGGTACTTTATGCATCTATTATACACCAACTTGAACTGAATTATGGACTCTTTATGCAATATTGGATATTCCATTATCGCTACTTACAAAGTCAATATTTATAGAGAATGCAAATATTATTAAATATTTTGTACATGCAGGAATATCCAGGGCCGAGGTAGCAGTGCAGCAGTGTTGAGGCTGAGGTAGGAGACAAGGCCACGACAGCATCCAGAGTGGCAGCACCAATATTGGAGGCGCAATGAAAGATAAAAATATAGAGAACATTCTGGAAGATGCAGCGCACCAATTGGACCAGGCTAGCACACTAAAAGCCCAAGTCAAAGACCAAGCGGGAAAATCCTTCTAGAAGGCGGCAAACTTGGAAATATCAGATCCCTTGAAGAAGACTTGTTCCTTACTCCAAGTTGGAGTCTATTTAGGAAAGCTTTGCCCTAGGTTAAGAATATATATACCCTAGCCGGCCACATTGTTTAGAGTGCCGATTTTTAGAGAAACTCTTCTCCCTAAGAATTGTACCTAACGACATTATGTTCTAAATTTCTTAGGGATAGGTGAAGGTTGTAAATATTAGTGAGAGGAGATTGATTCTTGTTTCTTTGTTCTAATGCAATAATAATATCAAAGTTTGATTATCCTATTGTCATTCCTTGTTCTTGCATTCAAGCTCGAGAGAGAAGTTTGTGAGTAATATATTTATCTAGCATCGAGAGGTGTAGATTCACGAAAGGGATAAGTACGGTGTTGTAGACACTAACTCGGCCTAGAGATTGGTTAAGAGTTTTAGTAGCTAAAAGAAGTGTTGGATTGGTTGGTGATTATCATTGATTTACGCCGAAAGTTATCATCAAGGACCAGTCATCAACAAAACTCTAACTTAGAGATAAGCGAAGTCAACTACGGACACTTTGCTGAACTTTGATGCCTCTGCCCAAGAGCAAGAGATTGCCGCGGCAGAGAACACTAATTGTGCCGAGGCTGTATCTGCAGTACTATCGAAGCAGTGTTGTACAATTGCATTGGACAAGAAGAAGATCAATCGAATCCACTAATTGACGCAGCTGAATCCTACCCACTTTCTCTATATCGTTCTCACCCTTTTATTATATGTTTTATTATTTAATTATTTATTTAGTTAAACAAATCCACTTATCTGTATTTTTACTTTATTTTTTAGGAGCAAGGGAACAAGGGGAGACATATTAAGTATACCAATCCCTGTGGAGACGATACACGATATACTTATCACTTTATTACTTGGTGACGTGTACACTTGCACTCAATTTCCCTTTTATTACACGCATCAACCAAAAGCCCAAGGATCGGAGCTAAACAACATATCAAAAGCCCAAGGACAAGGCCACGCGGGAAAGAAACCTTCTAGAAGCTTGAACTTGGAAATATTTAACCTATGTACATAACTTGTTCCCTACTCCAAGTTGTACTCTAATTAGGAAAGGTTTGCTCTAGGCCAAGCCTATATAAGGCATAGCCGTCCAAGGGACTAAGAGATCCGATTTTGAGAGAGTTTACTCTAGAGAGACGAATTTTGAGAGAGTTCACCCTAGGAACAATTCTTCCCATCATGTTCTAAGCTTTGTTAGGGTTTAGGTGAAAGTTGTTGAGTATTAGTGAAAGGAGATTTATTTTGTTTCTTGTTTCGATATAATAAAATATCAAAGTTTGCTTACTCTTTGTCATTCTTTGTTCATGCATCCAAGCCCGGGAGGGAAGTTTGTAAGTAAATTATTTGTCTAGACTCGGGAGAGTTAGACTCACAAAAGGAATAACTGCGGTATTCAACTTGATTGGAGGATACTAACTCGTCCTAGGGATAGATTGGAGTTTTAGCGCCTAAAAGAAGTGTGAGATTGGTTGTTGGTTATAATTGATTAACGCTGGGATGTATCATCAAGGACTGACCATCAACAGTGTTTCGACTTAGGGATAAGCAGAGCCATTAAAGGACACTTTGCCGAACTTTGGTAAATCTGCCCAAGTGCAAGGGATTGTCGTGGCAAAGAACATTGTCGTTGCCGAAGACAGTATCTGTAGTACTACCGAGGTAGTGCAGTGCAATTGCATTAGACAGAAACATATCAATCAAATCCACTATACAACACAAATGGATCATGTCCTCTTTCTCAAATTTGATCCCATTCTATTTAGTTTATTTTATTTAGTTTAATCTATACCCATCTTTACTTGTGTTTTTACTTTTGTTTTACAGATCAAGAAGACCTAAGGAAGCATATTAAGTATACCAATCCCTGAGGAGACGATAACTCGATAATACTTATCACTTATTACTTGTGACGTGTTCACTTGCACTCATTGCGCATATTTGACACGCATCAGGGACCAATCTGGTGGGACCACTATTGGTGTAGTGATCAGCTTCTCCTTTAGGGCTTCGAAAGCTTCAGTATATTCCGTGTTGAATTTGAATTTTCTGTCTTATTTAAGCAGGTTACAAAGAGGTTTAGAAATTTTAGAAAAGTTAGAAATAAACCTTCTATAAAAACCTGCATGCCCCAAGAAGCTTCGAACTCCTTTCACAGAAATTGGTGGAGGAAAATTCTTTATCACATCAGTCTTGACTTTATCAACTTCGATTCCTTCTGATGATATTTTATGTCCCAATACTATGCCCTCATTCACAATAAAGTGGCATTTTCCCAATTTAGGACTAAATTGGATTCCTCACATCTTTGCAACACTCTTTCTAAATTGCCGAGGTAGTGACCAAAGCTTTCTCCAAAGACTAAAAAATCATCCATTCGAATTTTAACCTAGTAAAAAAATGAAAATTTGAGATTAATCTCTATAATTTTATTCAAAAGCCCATAATTAACTATCTAAACTCATAAAATTTGATTTAATCATATTTAGTTGTCGTTTTCTTAAGATTAAAACGTACATGTCTAAATGGGCTTTATGGAAAATCCGTTTGAATTTTAACCGAGTAAAAAGCTTAAAAATTGAGATTGATCTATATAATTTTGTTAAAAAACACATAATTAACTATTTGAACTCATAAAATTTGATTTAATCAAATTTGGTTGTCGTTTTATGAAGATTAAAACGTGCATGTCTAAATACGATTTATAGAGAATCCGTTCGAATATTAACCAATTAGAAAGCTAAAAATTTGAGATTAATCTATATAATTTTGTTTAAAATACTATAATTAGCTATTTGAACTCATAAAATTTGATTTAATCACATTTGGTTATCGTTTTATTGAGATTAAAACGTCCACGTCTAAATGGGCTTTATAGAGAATCCTTTCGAATTTTAATCGAGTAAAAAACTAAAAATTTTGGATTAATCTTTATCATTTTGTTCAAAATCCCATAATTAACTATTTGAAATCATAAAATTTGATTTAATCATATTTGGTTGTCGTATGTATAAATGGGCTTTATAGAGAATCAGTTCGAATTTTAACTGAGTAAAAAGCTAAAAATTTGAGATTAATCTGTATAATTTTGTTCAAAATCCCATAATTAACTATTTGGACTCATAAAATCTCCTTTAATCATATTTGGTTGTCGTTTTGTTGAGATTAAAATGTACATGTCTAAATGGGCTTCATTGGGAATCCGTTCGAATTTTTTTTGAAGGAAAGGGCCTCATTAAAAAAACCCTATAGCCAGTCACCCCGAGAGGTGAGTAGGCCCCTATGAGGAAAAGAGTACCCAAGGTATTTTGAGAAGAAGAGGAGAACCTCTCCGAGTTTACAGAAACCTGAATGAAGTCGGGAACGATATAACCAAAAGAGCTAGAAATAAAAGAACATAAAGCCCTAGTAGCTAAAACATGGGCTACAATGTTTGCGTCTCCAGGCACATAACAAATTTTACAATCAAGTAGAGTATCGAGAGTGGAGCGGATGTGAGACACCAGATGTTGCACTGTGAAAAGATCTTGGTGATGATTGTTGTTAACTTTGTTGGCAATCGAAGCAGAATCTGTTTCAATGATAACATTAGTCCAGCCATTGACACCAACAAGTCGTAAGCCTTCTATAATAGCGAGAGCCTCGGCAGAAGCTGGGTTTGGGCAAACAAGGGGCATAGAACAACCATCGATTATGGAGCTAGAGGAGTCTCGAGCAATGACACCTGACGAAACCAGGGGTCGGTTCATCCATCTAGCTAGAGCGAAGGTGGGCTCAGCTAGCCGGGAACGTAGGTGGGAGGCATCATTAGCTGATATATAGTCAGTGAAAAGTTTTTATGCATTGGACACAGTCAACCAAGCCGGTTGGAGATGGTTGTTATGGACAAAGTCGTTACGGTAGTTCTATAAATTCTATAAGATCATAATAAGGAACTAGAATTGATGCAAGAAAAGAAAACTAGCAACATCAGAAAGCCACTAGTGGGGGGAGTTATAAGTATTGGACAAAATTCGGGTGGGAAGACTTTCCAAATGGAGCGTCTCCGTAGCACTAAGATAGTCCCTCAAAACATGTAGGGTGTACTCAATGGCCATGCTACAAATAGGGCAGACCCCCGTACCAAGATTGGCTTGAAGAATTTTGTGACCAGAGGGTAGTGCATCATGACATAATCGCCATCCAAAGAAACGAATCTTTGGTAGGATAGGCAATTTGGATAGAATTTTCCAAAGTTTCGAGGGCCTATTAACAGGCCCAGGCTGCAGCTGCAGAAATTGTTAATCAGATCATATTGTATAGATGCCAGAATCATGGTGACCCCAAAGTGTGGTGTCTTTTGTATCATTAATAATGGGTACATTAAGTATGGTGTTAGCATCTTCATAGGAGAAGTAATCTCTTACTTTTGATTCGTCCCAGCGGGGTAAGTTAGGTACCATGAAGGTACCTACACGTAGAGAGATTTCTTCATTCACCTCATAATCACCATAGAGGAGTACAGGCTGAGAACCGCCCCAATTGTCAAAGTGGATCTGAACATTACTGGACATACCAGGACATTTGAAAAAACCATTGCAAAGTTTAGAGATATCTATGCTGAGACCTTTCCAGGAAAAGGAAGAGCTCTGAGTGTAATCAAAATCAAGAATCGAGCTCGTTGGGTAATATTTGCATTTGTAGACCTGACTAAGAAGGTTATCAGGTTCACAAACTAAACGCCAGATTTGTTTACCTAGAAATACAATATTAAAGTGGTGTAGATCACAAAAACCTAGACCACCTACAGCTTTCGGTAGATAGGCAGTATCTTAAGGAAGCATATGCAACCTCATTTGTCAGCTTTCCTAGACCACCAATAACGGTGTATCGAAGTAGTCATGTCATCAATAATGTTCTGAGGTAGAAGGTAGCAAGACATAACGTATTGAGGCATAGAATGTATGACAGATTTGATGAAGATTTCTCTTCCACTAAAGGAAAAAAGGTGTTTGTCCCATTTACTTAGTCGGGCATTCATTTGTTCCCTGGTAAACCCCAAAGCCATTGTCTTGTTCTTCCCTATTAGGAGTGGGACTCCGAGATAAATACCTGGATCATCCACTTCTCTTACATGGAGGATATCGTTGATTTCCGAATGTAGCGAAGTAGAGGTTTTCCGTAAAAAGAAAATAGTAGATTTCTCAAAGTTTACCGCCTTCCCAAACGAAGTAGTATAAGTATGTAGAGTGTCCTTAAGATGTTGAGCTTTTGTAATTGTGTTTTTAATGATAACAACATAGTCATCCGCAAAAAAGAGGTGGTTTAGACGTGGTCCATTCCTGTTGGCACAAAGTCTAGGGGGATTACCATTTGTTTGCTCAGCATTGAGCAAGGCTGAAAGGCCTTGAGTACAGCAAAGAAACGGGAAAGGGGAGAGGGGGTCCCCTTGCCGTAATCCTCTATTAGGTTTAAAAGGTCGTGAAAGGGAGTCGTTGATACGTACTTGGAAGGATACTGAAGACACACACCTCATAATAAGGGATACCCAGCTGGGGTTAAATCCTAGTCAAATCATAATTTGTTCTAGAAAAGGCTATTCAACACGGTCGAAGGACTTTTCCATATCTAGTTTTAAGCTAGCACCTTTTCCAAGGGAAGTTACATCAGTATTTAAAGTATGGATGAGCTCATTGACAGTAAGGATGTTGTTAGTAATGTTCCTTCCATGAACAAAAGTAGCTTGATTGCCACTAATACATAAGGGTATGATAGATTTTAGACGGTTAACAAGTACTTTCGGTACAATTTTATAGATGACTGTGCAAAGGCTAATAGGTCTGAAGGGATGTATTGTAGTGAGATTACTGATTTTGGGGATAAGAACAATAATGGTACGATTTACCTCTTCCATGTTAACCGACCCTCTCAGGAGCCCGAGGCAGAGGTTTGTAAAGTCCTGGCCAAGGATATCCCAATGCTTCCTGAAGAAACCACTTGGGAATCCATCAACTCCGGGGGCTTTCCTCGGGTCAATATCACGAAAAGCAATGGATACTTCATCTGCTATGAATTCCTTATTAAGGTCATTGTTCATTGATTCGTTAACAATAGTGGGAATATTATCCAAGATGGAAGACGCTATAGTAGGAGAGGAAATCGTAAAAAGGTTTTGGAAGTAAGTAATAGCAGTAGACATGATATCATATGTATGTGTTTGCCATATATTCTGGTGGTTGAGAAGTCTAGCAATATAATTCTTCCGTCATCGGCAATTCGCTCTGGCATAGAAAAATGAAGCATTTTTGTTATCGTGTTCGAGCTTGTTGAGCCCAATAGATTTCCTTCGCATTTAGTAAGCTATCAAGATCACTTTTAGCAGAAATAAAATTATGGATTTCCGTATCAGATAGATGTCGTTTAAGACAAATATTAATGAAATCGTTCAGGTGGGTGATACGCTCATTGGATTTTATGCGTTTGTTAGATTGCCATCTGGCTAGGAATCGTCCAATGTCATGAAGTTTTTGAAGAGTCGAGCGGGATTGGTTGGATCAGATCTCTCTAATTCGACACAAGACTTTCGGGTTATCAGCCCAGCAACTATCATAGCGAAAAGGATTGGTAGGCCGTGTGGATCTAAGAGGTTGTGATGGGCTAGTGTCCATTAAGATAGGGCAGTGGTCAGAACGCGCCTGAAAGAAGGATATAGCTTGGCAGGTACAAAATGTATTAAACCAGGCGGAGTTACCAAGGAATCTATCGATTCTTTTCATAATGGTGTCTGTATTATGAGTCGATCTAGTCCAAGTGAACCATCCAGATATTGGTTTACAGTCGAATAGATCATTCTTATTAAGACAATCTCGAAAATTATTAATTTGTGAACATGCGCACAAGAACCGCATTGTTTTTCATTGTCATAAAGGATTTCATTGAAATCCCCCTAAAAGCCAGGGAAGGGAGCAGGAGGTTGATTTTAGCGTATCTATTAACTGCCAAGTTTTATATTTATTTGCAGTTTCGGGGAAGCCATGTAAACCGGATAAATAGAATCGTAGTTGTCCAAAAGAAATAATGACATCAATATGACGGTTTGAGTAAGAAAGTAAATCAATAGTAGTTTTATTATTCCAGAGAATAACAAGCCATGTACACGAAGGGTTGGATTCAATATCTATGCAGCCATGTATGCCTAGCTTAAACTTAATACGTTCTATGTTGTGTCTGTTTAATCTAGTCTCACAAAGAAAGAGACAATCGGCATCATGCTTGGTGGTAGCACGTTGTAATGTATGAACTGCCTGGGTGTTGCCAAGACCCTGACAGTTCCAACATAAGAGTTTCATTTTTCTCGGCGGGATTGATCACCGTCAACCACCGCCGAAGAGTTTTTAACGTTGCTCATCCCAGTTATTCCAGTATGGTCCTTGATCAAAGTAAGAGGCCTCTTAGCCGTAATACCATCGGCAGAAAATGGGATTCTTATAGTATCTTTGCATGAAGTGGAACCAATAACTCGTAAAGTAGATGGCATGGTAATTATAAGGCTAGAATCGAAGTACAATACAATGTTAGAAGTTACACCATGAGAGGTATTGGTAGAAACCCTTTGGAAGAGTGGTAAATAATAAGACTTAATAGTATCTAAAATAACATGCTTATGAAGAAATATGATTGTCGATTTAGAGGAGGTATAGAACCCCAAAAGATCCGTGTAGGGAATATGTATATTCATTCGCATCTCAACATTAAGATTCTTGATGGTAAGAGTCTTTTCTATATAGATACATCATAAAGGATATTGGATTGATCCCTTTTCAAGGGTGGTACATTCATAAAAATAAAAGACTTTATAAAAGATGTGTAGTAGATTAAGAAACAAACTGAAAAGTAAATAGGTTGTTGTGTAATTGGATTAGAAAGTCAGAGAATTGAGAATACCATGTAGGTATAAAAACACCATAATAAGTAAACTTGTTCAACATAAGAAAGAGGGAAAAAGTAACAAAAACAACAAAAAGATAAAAGAAGTAAAGAAACAAAGCAGTAAAGATATTATTATTCCAAAACAGAAAAAACTTTGAGAAAAGAGGCCTAAAATGAAGCAAAACATACCACAAAAGCCATAGACGAAAGAAAAGATAAGTGTAAAAAACCTTGTACCACAGTATAAATGCTAGAAACAAAGTAAGAAGATAGATAAAAACGATGTTATTTAGCACGAAAGAAGGAAGTAAATGAGGAGAGGAAAAGATATCGACCAAAGGAAAACCCAAGTAAAAAAAGAAAAAAAAACTGCAGTAATATTATTCCACGAGAAGACATACCCATAAAAATGCATGGAAAGAACGAAAAGACAACTAAACAACCCTAATGTGATCCTAAAAAGCAACAAAAATTGACTTAAAGAATGAAGAAAGCAAAAGAAAATAAAGTTGGCAGCAAGCACAGTAGAGTCACGTTGCCATTCATGAACTGTCTGGGCGTTACAAAGACCCAGACAGTTCCAACAACGGTAGATCATTTGGCTCGCGGGTTGTTCTCCATCAACCTCCGCCGGAGAGTTTCTTGTGCTGCTCATTCCAGCTTTGTCTAAAGAAACCCTGGTCGGTGGTCTTGGACGCTTAGCCTGATTACCTTCATTAGAAGGCGGTGTTCGTTTAGAGACTTACCTATGGCAGGTCGACCCACTCTTTTGGAAGTTGGCGCATTATCCAGCCAATCGGTAGCCTCTTGGAAAGCGACGTCATTGGCAAGATCCAGCTCCAGGTCTTGGAGTTCAAGCGGCAACAAACTGGTATCACTGGTATCATCATAGGTTTGAGACCGAGTAGTGATATTAGGTTCTTGATCTAGGAAAACCATTTGCAAGGGTTGGGTAGGACATTGACGAGCGAAGAGTTTACTCGTAACATTTGGCAGCCTTCGAGGCCCTTTCAAAAAAACAACTTGTGGAGAATCGGTAGGAGGAACATGTTCATTTCTAAGAGGCGGTAAAGTTGATATAGGATCCTTGCCTTTGTCATTGGCGCCACTGGATTGGTTGGCAGATGTTTTCGAAGATGTTGGAGCAGGTTGGGAGGCATGAGTGACGTTGGATAAGTAACGAATACGACCTTTTTGTGTAGCTTAAGTGTCTTTTTTCTTGGGAATATAGCGAAGCCATTCGCCATACTGAGGTTGTTTCAGACGAGCTTCAGCCGGGATATCATACGAATCCATAGAATGACCGACTATACCATAAGAGTAGCATAACGTAAGGAGACGTTCGTATTGGAGAAAGCAAAATCTGGGAGAAGACCCCCCATCAATGGCGACGTAGCGCCTAATAGGCTTGGAAGCATCAATAGTCAAACCAACCCGAAGGTATTCAATCATGTTGAAGTCGATTTTCCTGGTGTCAATTTTTGTCACTGTTCCAATTATAACATCAAGGGAGACTTCGGTGTTATGGGAAGAGTCTTCCAAAGCAAGAAGAACAGAAGAGATGTTGAAGATACAGACTCAAACGTTCATCATAGAAAAAGAGTGCTCATCAAGACTGATGAACGGATTGTATTGCACCAGAGCTAACCATTCATCTTTATAGATCCAAGAACCCCGAGATAGAATATCATCCTTGATTTTTTCATCATGAAATCAGATTAGAAACAAGCATGGCTTTAGAATTCGTATAGAGACAACCTTAGTCGGGGTCCAGATTCTAGTAAAGGCTTTAACAATCACCTGATCATCTATATCCTTTGAGGATTTCAGATTCCCTAGTAAGGTAGTTTGTACGTCTTCTTCATTCGAGTCCCAGGTTAAACTAGGTTGAAAGACTACAGATTGTTCTTCAGCAGTGAATTGGATATTTCCAAATTGTTGAATAAAAGTTTTGGGGTCCATAGATGATTGAGTGAAAAAGATGGAGATGTTAATCTTAGGGGAAGAAGGTAGGCGATTATGAGAGAGAGTTGTGGGTGGTGGAGATTAAGGAGTGGAGAAAGTAATATATAGAAGATACGAGAGTATTTGAGATATAGTAGAACTAGGAAGACTAGTTGTACTAGAAGAGGTAAGAAAAAGTTGAAGATGATTAAAAGACTTGTGAATAAAAGAGATAATAAGACCAAGATTCAAAATATTAGAAAATTGAGAATAAATAAAACTCCTAAAAATATAGGTGTATTTAGGAGTCCATGTTGTGGATGGAACGAGACTCTTGTGATAGATATGTAGGGGCCGACAACTAAACATGATCCACCGAATAAACCATGAAAAGTTTTGATCAAATAATTCGTATGAACAATAAACACCACAAAAGGTGTTGGGAGTATCCCTATTAGATTAGAGGGTGGTATCTGCAGAAGAAAAATTAAGAAGGCATAAACTGAGTAAAATAACAACCAATTGACATCGCCATAATGTTGTGCAAGGTCCTGATGGTCCTGATGATCAAGGGGTCGATTAAATTTAGACCCCATAAACTTCAAGGATCGAAAGGGTATAGACGGCCAAGAGGCAGTCGAAAAAAACAACCGAAATACTAATAGGGAAAAAAGAAAGGTAGATACCAAGATAAAGATGACAAAATAAAGTGAGGCAAACGAACCCTTATCGAACAATGGCCGATGGAGCGGAACGAGCTCAGCCATCGTTATCTTTCGGGATAGCAAACATGGTATCGTAGATAGCAAAGGAAGCTATCGAGCTTAGCACCAGGTACAGTTGAATTAGTGGAGGTATAAATATAAAAAACAAAAGAAAAGAAACGTATAAAAGATAAGAAAACAAATCCATGAGGACCAGAGTTAGAGTTAGAGGTAGGATAGAAGTGGGAACCGAAACCAAACGAAGAGATCAACCCCCATGGAAGTCAAAAATAAAAACATTAATGGTAGGAACCATGGAGACCAAAGGATCATATCGTTGAAAAGAGAAAAAAAAAACTTGACCGAGTAACGTATAGAAAGCAAGGCAGGAAGAAAAGAGTAGGAAAAGAAAAAAATAAGGATTAGATAGTCATATATGTTTATAACTAATGAAGAATTTGAATGAGAATAAAGAAACAAGGAAGACCACAGTAAGGAAAAGAAATTATCCGACCAAACCTGGTGAATCTCATAAATTTGTCGAGAAAATTAAGATAAGGGATAAAAACCGTGGTCAAGACTTGGAAAAGATGGAATCTGAATGGTTGATTCAGAAGTCGAGAAACTGCAAGAGTCCCAGATGATGGAGAATGAACCATACGTTTTTTTCAAGGGAAAAAGACATGGCGTGTTATGAATAGAGATCCCCATGAGAGGTGGTACGTCGGTAAGAGAGCCTGGTTGAAAAAATCTGATAGGTTTCAAGCATAGTTTCCCTTGATCTTGATCGAAAGCCAGCCAAAGATCTAACGCAGTTGCTGCAATGGTCAAATCTTGAAGCCCAAAACTAGGATTGTAACACCATCGTCGATGAAGAATAAGACGAAGGCTGGAAAACATGCACTGGGAGGGTCCCTTGACAACAAAAATCAAGGAGATCGCGAATAAGGGTGAATGTCTTGGTGGTAGAATTGTGCTTTGGTTTGATGGTTCTGGTAAGATTGCTTCCTCCTCTCCCGATGGGGGAGTAGATGGATGGCCGATCAAAGGAAGAAAAGATGATCGGTAGGAGGGAAAGAAGGCGACGGAAGGAGAGAAAGGAAAAAGGAAAAGGTAGAGGGAGAGGAGAGAGCAATCCATTAATATTAATCGAATAAAAAGCTGAAAATTTTATATCAATCTATATAATTTTTTTCAAAAGCCTATAATTAGCTATTTGAACTCATAAAATTTGATTTAATCACATTTTGTTGTCGTTTTGTTAAGATTAAAACGGGCATGTCTAAATGGCCTTTATTAAGAATACACTCAAATTTTAACCGATTAAAAACCTAAAAATTTGAGATTAATCTGAATAATTTTGTTCAGAAGCCCGTAGTTACCTATTTGAACTCATAAAATTTGATTTAATCACATTTGGTTATCATTTTGTTTAGATTAAAACCTGCATGTCTAAATGAGCTTTATTGAGAATCCGTTTGAGTTGTAATCAAGAAAAAAGCTAAAATTTTTATATTAATTTGTATAATTTTGTTCAAAAGCCCATAATTAACCATTTGAACTCAAAAATTTGATTTAATCACATTTTATTGTAGTTTTATTGAGATTACAAAGTGCATGTCTAAATGGGCTTTAATGCGAATCCGTTCGAATTTTAACCGAGTAAAAAGCTGAAAATTTGAGATTCATTTGTATAATTTTGTTCAAAAGCCTATAATTAAATATTTGAACTCATAAAGTTTGATTTAATCACATTTGGTTGTCGTTTTGTTGAGATTAAAACGCGTATGTCTAAATGGGCTTCATAGAGAATCCGTTCGAATTTTAACCGAGTAAATACCTGAAAATTTTAGATTTATCTGTATAATTTTGTTCAAATTGCCGTAATTAATTATTTAAACTCATAAAATTTGATTTAATCACTTTTGATTTTCGTTTTGTTGACATAAAAACGTGCATTTCTAAATGGACTTTATAGAGAATCCATTCGATTTTTAACCGAGTAAAAAGCTGAAAATTGAGATTAATCTGTATAATTTTGTTCAAAAGCCAATAATTAACTATTTGAACTCATAAAATTTGATTTAATCACATTTGGTTTTCGTTTTGTTGAGATTAACGTGCATGTCTAAATGGGCTTTATAGAGAATCCGTTCGAATTTTAACTGAGTAAAAGCTGAAAAAATAGATTTATCCGTATAATTTTGTTCAAATTCCCATAATTAACTATATGAAATCATAAAATTTGATTTAATCACTTTTGGTTATCATTTTGTTAACATTAAAACGTGTATGTCTAAATGAACTTTATAGAGAATTCGTTCGATTTTTAACCGAGTAAGAAGCTAAAAATTAGAGATTAATCTGTATAATCTTGTTCAAAAGCCCATAATTAACTATTTGAACTCATAAAATTTGATTTAATCATATTTTGTTGAGTTTAAAACGTGTATTTATAAATGGGCTTAATAGAGAATCCGATCGAATTTTAACCGTGTAAAAAGCTAAAAAATTGAGATTAATCTGTAAAATTTTGTTTAAAAGACTATAATTAACTATTTGAACTCAAAAAATTTGATTTAATCACATTTGGTTGTTTTTTTGTTGAGCTTAAAACGTGCATGTCTAAATGAGCTTTATAGAGAATCCATTTGAATTTTAACCGAGTAAATAGCTGAAAATTTTAAATGTTTCTTTACAAATTTGTTCAAATTCGCATAATTAACTATTTGAACTCATAAAATTTGATTTTATTACATTCGGTTATCGTTATATTGAGATTAAAACGTACATGTCTACATGAGCTTTATTAAGAATCCGTTCGAAATTTAACTGAGTAAAAAGCTAAAAATTTGAGATTAATTTGTATAATTTTGTTCAAAAATCCATAATTAACTATTTCGACTCCTAAAATTTGCTTTAATCATGTCTGGTTGTCGTTTTTTTGAGATTAAAATATACATGTCTAAATGAGCTTTATTGGGAATCCGTTCGAATTTTAATCGAATAAAAAGCTAAAAATTTTAGATCAATCTGTATAATTTTGTTCAAATGCCCATAACTAACTTATATGAACCTGGTAGTATGGTCTGACTCAAGTTATGTTGCCTTATCGTGATTCTAGTAAGAATGGATTCCTCAAGGATTAGTATGTTGTATTTGCATAAACATGAAGCATAAGAACGAATAAGAATATAAAAAATGATAAAATTGTGATGGTATTGTGATTATATGAAATGAATGAATAAGTGGTGAAAGATGATGGAAGTGATGGTGAAATTGACATGGATTTTATAAGTTGTAAGGATGGTGGATTGTAACCTACTAGCTATATCGAGTTAGGAACCAATAATATAACTTTATGGATTGAAGTGAAGGAATGTGACACGTGACACACTAGCTATAAGGAGCTAGAAACCAACACGATAATAAGATGGAATGGATGAAGACTACAAGCCTAACTTGAAGCCGATAAACTTCTCGCAAGAACAAAGCAGAAAACAACCTTTCAAAAGAGTTTTATTATATCAAATTTGTGTCCTAAAAATGAAGGAAATGTTCCTATTTATAGTGTTCATAGAAACCATATGAAGAGTCTTACAACAAGAGATGAATGCTACATGTTTATGGTGATAAATGCTAATGAATGCTTTGTTTTCTCTTCCATCTTTAAGTGGATGAATGTTCAAGGTATTAGTAATGAATATGGACTTAATTTAGACTTAATATACACATAATTTCGTCCAAATGGTGGAAGAACTCTTGAGCTGCCTTGTCTTGCTCTTTCATGGAGAAAAAGGGGATGAAAATGAACACTTGATGTATGTAGACACTTTGGTATCAAAAGGGGAGTGTCTCTTCCAACTCCATGCTGATACTCAAGCTAATTAACCTTCTTGAATGTCATAATATTATGTATTAAGAGGCCCTTCTTTGGTTATCTTTATGTAAAATACAAATAGCCTCCAAAAGATGATGAAAAAGGACTTTAGTGCCTTGATTATTTGTATAATGATGGCCTTCATTTATATGAATAAAAATCACCTTTGAATTGACTTAAATATGTGAATAAAGAAGACCTTCAATGAATTTTCTCTTGGATGAAGATGAAGGGACTCTTCCTTGGCTCAAACTCATCCAAATCATCCTTGCACAAAATTTTCGTAATGAAAATTTTAGCTTGCACTGTCTTCGGTAAATTGATCATATCTCAAGCTTCTGATATCAGATTAAGGTGATTCAAAATGCGTTGGAAAGATAAGATATACACGAATAAACTTGAAATAGACTTCAATACTCAAATCTTCCCGTATCCAGTTCAAAAATGGAGATCAATCTAGCATATATTCTTGCAATTGGTGTGACTGCTCAACTCCCTTCATTCACCTAATATAAAGGTAAACTATATTTATATTTTAATTAGAAAAAAAATATGCATAAAACAATATAAAAGTTAGTTTAATTAATTAACTAATTCAATGAATGAACTAGCTTGATCAACGCACTTTATTAAAGAACTACATGCATTAATAAACTAATGATTCAATGCAATGCATACTTAAATGAGCCTAACTAAAGTACATGCTTGAATAAAGTAGCATGATTATTTCTTCATGTAATTTGATATCATGCAACTAATAAAATTCATGTAGATTCATGCACAAGTATAAATCATGCAAATGAATGATAGGATATAATGCATAAATGAGTAAGTAGAGAATGAGATATGGTAGAACTCCCTTTGAATAATTCATGGAAAAAGTCCAAGGTATGACAAGTATATGTGAAACGATGAGTCTAGTTAGGATCACATCATTAACTATTTGAACTCATAAAATTTGATTTAATTACATATGGTTATCATTTTGTTGAGATTAAAATGTGCATGTCTAAATGGGCTTTATTAAGAATACGTTCGAATTTAAACCGATTAAAATGCTAAAAATTTGAGATTAATCTGTATAATTTGTTCAAAAGCCCATAATTAACTATTTAAACTCATAAAATTTGATTTAATCATATTTGGTTGTCGTTTTGTTAAGATTAAAACATGCATGTCTAAATGGGCTTTATTGAGAATCCGTTCGAATTTTTATCTAGTAAAAAGCTGAAAATTTTAGATTAATCTATATAATTTTGTTAAAAAGCACGTACTTAACTATTTGAACTCATAAATCTGATTTAATCACATTTGGTTATCATTTTGTTGAGATTAAAACATGCATGTCTAAATGGACTTCATTTAGAATCCTTTCGAATTTTAACCGATTAAAAAGCTGAAAATTTTAGATTAATACGTATAATTTTGTTCAAAAGCTCATTATTAACTATTTGAACTCATAAAATTTGATTTAATCATATTTGATTGTCATTTTGTTAAGATTAAAATGTGCATATCTATATGAGCTTTATAGAGAATCCGTTCGAATTTTAACTGAGTGAAAAGCTAAAAATTTGAGATTAATCTGTATAATTTTGTTCAAAAGCATATTATTAACTATTTGAACTCAAAAAATTGATTTAATCACATTTGGTTTTAGTTTTATTAAGATTAAAACGTGCATGTCTAAATGGGTTTTATAGAGAATTCGTTCGAATTAACAAAGCAAAATATTGAAAATTTTACATTTACCAATATAATTTTGTTCAAATTCCCATAAATAACTATTTGAACTCATAAAATTTGATTTAATTACATATGGTTATCATTTTGTTGAGATTAAAATGTGCATGTTTAAATGGGCTTTATTAAGAATACGTTCGAATTTAAACCGATTAAAATGCTTTAAATTTGAGATTAATCTGTATAATTTTATTCAAAAGCCCATAATTAACTATTTAAACTTATAAAATTTTATTTAATCATATTTGGTTGTCGTTTTGTTAAGATTAAAACATGCATGTCTAAATGGGCTTTATTGAGAATCCGTTCGAATTTTTATCTAGTAAAAAGCTGAAAATTTTAGATTAATCTATATAATTTTGTTAAAAAGCACATACTTAACTATTTGAACTCATAAATCTGATTTAATCACATTTAGTTATCATTTTGTTGAGATTAAAACGTGCATGTCTAAATGGACTTCATTAAGAATCCTTTCGAATTTTAACCGATTAAAAAGCTAAAAATTTTAGATTAATACGTATAATTTTGTTCAAGAGCCCATTACTAACTATTTGAACTCATAAAATTTGATTTAATCATATTTGGTTGTTGTTTTGTTAAGATTAAAATGTGCATATCTATATGAGCTTTATAGAGAATCCGTTCGAATTTTAACTGAGTGAAAAGCTAAAAATTTGAGATTAATCTGTATAATTTTGTTCCAAAGCACATTATTAACTATTTGAACTCAAAAAATTGATTTAATCACATTTGGTTTTAGTTTTATTAAGATTAAAACGTGCATATCTAAATGGGTTTTATAGAGAATTCGTTCAAATTAACAAAGCAAAATGGTGAAAATTTTACATTTACCAATATAATTTTGTTCAAATTCCCATAATTAACTATTTGAACTCATAAAATTTGATTTAATCATATTTGGTTATCATTTTTTGAGATTAAAACCTGCATGTCTAAATAGGCTTTATAAAAAACCCGTTCGAATTTTAACAAAGTAATTTGAGATTAATATGTATAATTTTATTCAAAAGCCCATAATTAACTATTTGAACTCTTAAAATTTGATTTAATCATATTTGGTTATCGTTTTGTTTAAATTAAAACGTGCATGACTAAATGGGTTTTATAGAGAATCTGTTTGAATTTTAACTAAATAAAAAGCTGAAAATTTGAGATTAATCTGTATAATTTTGTTAAAAAGCCCATAATTAACTATTTAAATTCATAAAATTTAATTTATTCACTTTTTTTATCATTTCTTTGAGCTTAAAACTGCAAATCTAAATGGGCTTTATAGAGAATACGTTCGAATTTAAACCTATTAAAAATCTGAAAATTTGAGATTAATCTGTATAAATTTATTCAAAAGCCCATAATTAACTATTTGAACTCATAAAATTTGATTTAATCATATTTGGTTGTTGTTTTGTTGAGATTTAAACATGCATGTCTAAATGGTCTTTAAAGAGAATACGTTCGAATTTAAACCTATTAAAAATCTGAAAATTTGAGATTAATCTGTATAAATTTGTTCAAAAGCCCATAATTAACTATTTGAACTCTTAAAATTTTATTTAATCATATTTGGTTGTTGTTTTGTTGAGATTCAAACGTGCAAGTCTAAAAGGGTTTCAATAAAAATCCGTTCGAATTTTAATCTAGTAAAAAGTTGAAAATCTTAGATTAATCAGTATAATTTTATTCAAGTTCGTATAATTAACTATCTTAACTCATAAAATTTGATTTAATCACATTTGGTTATCGTTTTGTTGAAATTAAAACGTGCATGTCTAAATGGGATTTATAAAGAACCCGTTAGAATTTTAACTGAGTAAAAAGCTGAATATTTGAGATTAACCTTTATAATTTTTTCAATAGCCCATAATTAACTATTTGAACTCATAAAATTCGATTTAATCAAATTTCATTATCATTTAGTTGAGATAAAAATGTGCATTTCTAAATTGGCGAAATAGAGAATCGATTCAAATTTAAACCTTCTAAAAAGTTGAAAATTTTAGATTAATATGTTTAATTTTGTTCAAAAGCCCATAATTAACTATTTGAACTCTTAAAATTTGATTTAATCAAGATAATCCGCTCTAATTTAAAACGAGTAAAAAGCTGAAAATTTAAGATCAATCTTTAAAATTTTATTCAAAAGCCCACAATTAACTATCTGAAGTCATAAAATTTGATTTAATCACATTTTGTTACCGTTTTATTGAGATTAAAATGTGCATGTGTAAATGGGCTTTATTGAGAATCCGTTCGAATTTTAACATAATGTAAAAATCTGAAAATTTTAGATTAATATGTATAATTTTCTTCAAAAGACTATAATTAACTACTTGAACTCATAAAATTTGATTTATTAACATTATTTGTCGTTTTGTTGAGATTAAAATGAGCATGTCTAAATGAGCTTTATGGAGAATCCGTTTGAATTTTAATCGATTAAAAAGCTGAAAATTTAAGAATTTTATGTATAATTTTGTTCAAAAGCCCATAATTAACTATCTAAACTCATAAAATTTGATTTCATCTGTAACATCCTGTTTTTTGGGGTTATTAGTTTAGACTTAGTTAGGGGAGTTCGATTCGGGACAAATCGGGTTCTCCGGTTCCTTAATTCCGGGAAAAATAAAATAAGGATATTTTTAATTAAGAAAATAATAATTTGAAAGGTGGTTTGAAATATTAAAAGTATGTTTCAAATTAAAAGAAAATAATTTAGATTTTATAATGATTTTTAATTATGCTTAATTATGCATAAATGATCAATTTGTAATTTTTGGAAAATTTGAGGACTTATTGTGTAATTTTCGGCAATTATAATATTTTAGTGACTAAATTGAAATGCAAGCTAAACTTAGAATCCTTAGAGGGCCATAAACCCATTTCTAATTTTTAATGATGATTTATTCACCAAAATATATTTTTAATTATTTTAATTTGGTTTTTAATCATTTTCTACCAAAACCACTTTTCTCATCTTTTTCTCCCATTTTCTCTCCACTTTCTCTTCATCTTTTTTCTTCAATTCCTTGCTGATTTTTGCATCTTTTTCCACAAAGATTACATCATTTGCATCATCTTTCCATCCTTTACAAAACCTATGCATTAATTTCATCAAATCTACATCAAATTGCAAGGAATCAAGAAGGGGAAAATCTTATATTTTTGGTGAATAGATCTTGAAGGTAATTTTATGGATTTTTATTCTTTTCTAATGTTCTTTATTGAAATTCTCAAGTATTAGCTTGCTAATCTTTGAATAAACACTTGATTCAATGTTTTTAATGTTAGATCTAGTGATTTTAAGATGTTTTTGTGAAATCTTTTTAGATCTCCTTTAA
This sequence comes from Abelmoschus esculentus, assembly GCA_035048815.1. Classification (NCBI taxonomy): domain Eukaryota; kingdom Viridiplantae; phylum Streptophyta; class Magnoliopsida; order Malvales; family Malvaceae; genus Abelmoschus; species Abelmoschus esculentus. The sequence continues at coordinate 19,278,396 of JAUCBN010000003.1, forward strand.
TGCTGGAAATTAGATGAGTTCAATCATGTTTTTATGTTGATTTAATGATTAATTGAGTCTTGATTTGATATCACATTAATTTAATCCCGGAATAATGCAATCGGTGTAGTTTTAAGGTGCTTTTCGGTTGTTTTAGGGGCTGTTTTAGATGCTTAAATGTTGCTGGAGGTATAAGGATGTTTTGGATGTGTTTTTGGATCATAATTGAAGTGGATTAGATGTTAGATTCGTTAGGTTTTGGGCTGATGTTGTTCGGATGCTTTTCGGCTTAGTTTTCGGTCTTTTCGGCTAACTTTTTGGTAGTTTAATGGTGATCGGATATGGTTGTTTGTTTGAGCATGTTATGATGTGAGAATGCTTTGTTTTTAATGTTGTAGAAGAGGTACAAGAAGAAGCTTGATTGATGGTGCGAGTGGTGCGATCATCGGATAGCGGCGAAAGCTCGTTTCGCTTGTTGGTGAGTGATTTCGGATTTAAAGCGAATCGCGTTTGGTACGTTCTGTTTTTGGGGGCTATGGAAGAGTGTGGAAACCTTCCAAAGTTCAAGAGTAAGTAAAGTAATTGTTTTGATGAACCGATATGGGTTTCGTCTATTTTCGACAAAGATTTTTCATTGATAATGTATGAGATTTATGGAAGTGCATGAGCATGTTTTTAATTGATGCATACATGAGAGATACTTGCTGAAATGCATAGCTTATTTAGCATCCATGATTATGGAAAATTATGAGAAATATTTTGGAATACAACATGGTTATTTGCCTATACATGATGGTGCCTTTGGGCATGACTTTTGGGTTCATTCGTTGAACATGTTATGCATGCATTATGAGCAACAAGTTATCATGCACATTTGATTATGATATTGGCTTAGTGACACTAACTTTAGATTCGAATACGAATGACATGTCATTAGGATTGTCTTAAGTGCACTATAATCAAAACAAAGAATACAGAATATTGCCTACACGTAACAAGGGTGACTTTGTGTCCAACCGTGCGTGGTAGAGCCGCCTATACGTAACAAGGGTGACTATGTGTCCGATCGTGTGTGGTAGTGCTAATGGTGACTTCGTGTCATGTCAATGGTGACTTCGTGTCATGATAAGACAAATGTCTCATGGATCCGTGTATTCGGTGAGCTCAAGGTTCACATTAAGTGATCACTAGAAAGCCAATATACATACATGAAATTGAGGAAAGGTTTGAGCATCATTTATAAATTGTTTCGATAAGGTTATGTGAATTCAAGGATGTATATGATTTTATGAATATGAGCATGAGATTTTAGCATGCATGATTTAATAAGGAAACGCAAATTATGTTTTCCTCATGATTTTAAATAGATGCATTGATGATTATTCATGGAGCTACCTCACTAAGCATGTTTGCTTAAGCTCTCTTTTTATCTTTGCAGAAAAATAAGGGCACTTAGAGCTTCGTTTGGGGTAAGGAAACCAAGGGGAAGATCACATTGAATTTGGTATGTTTTTGGTAAATAAATTGGGCAAGGCAATGTGTAACACAATCTATGAGAGGAGTGAGGGTTTAGGCTTTGATTTCATGATGTAATAAGACCATTATTGTTGGTTATTAATTGTTGAACTTTTGTTTTGCTTAAGTTGTTGAAGCGTGAACTAGTATGGTTGTTATGTTGCCATTCAATCTTTAGGAAGCATGCCTATAGATCTCTTTGTGATCTTTTCTGATGTTTGAGGTGTGGTTATATTGATGAGTATGCCTAGGAGTGTTGCATATAGATTTGGCTTATTAAAGTGTATGCTTGGGTGGTTTAAATGAGCTTAACATGTCTCTCTTGGGCCAGGATGCAGGGGGTATCGAAACATCCTAAGGCAGTATCGATACCCTTATGCAACTGGACATGGTTGTATCGAATCAGTGTTCGGTACCAAATACTACTGGAGTTGTCTGTTCCGAAACACTTTATGGCCTGTTTCGAAACAGGTGACGTGTTCCGAAACACCACAAGGGCTGTTTCGAAACACCTGGCCTAGAATGGGCAATTCGAGAGTTTTAAATGCATGAAACGTAGAATTAAAGGTTAGTAAGTGAATACAATGAATCTATGAGTAGTTTAGGAGATGTTGTGACACCATGATTCATGTTTTAACCCGAATACTCATCGTATGATATAAGATGGAAGAATTACCTAATGTTACATACTTTGCAATTAAGCCCATGAATGCTAGAATGTAAACTTGATAAACTAAGATACCTCATTTGATCCGAATTGTGAGATGAATGTTTTTAAGCTTGCTTAATTGTTATCCGGTGGTTTGTTTCGGGATATGGTGATACATGTTAGTTTCTTACATTTTGGTCCCTAATCATGTATGCATTTGATTGACTTATTTATAATGGTTGAATAGCGTGTGTCTCTGTCTTACTTGAGTTAATTACACATAGGGAATTAATCGTGCATCTAGATAAGATAAAAATAAAAAAAAAGGTATTACTGTTTTCAGGGTTGTTTATCGGATCGGACCCTCACGGGTTTGGTTCGATATTCCCTATGTGGCCCATTAGTGCTAGTTCCGTCTAAGCCGGGCTAAAGGGGTTACATTTGGTGGTATCAGAGCCAGGTTAGAAAAGTGTGTTGTCCGGTTGAGTAAAATACGTTATTGGGTTATATAGTGCGTTGTTGGTTCGTTAAGTGTGTAGTTGGTTTGTCAAATTTATAAATATATTGGTTTGCTATGTTTGCATTGGTGTGTATTGGAATGTTAGATTGAACATAATATGTTGATGTTGCATGCATACTTATAGACTATGAGTGCATCTAGAACGAATATGAGTAAAAGAGGTGGTCAGTTACACATTGCCTATGCCAATATGTTTTTAAGTATTCTTCGGTTTCCCTTGGATCTTTCCCAAATGTAAGTTTATGATGTTTTGAGATTATGTTTTAAAATTGCATGTTTGAAGTGTTAGGATATGCCTCCGAGACGTGAGACGCGTGCTACCGTAAGCTTGATCACTGATGGTCAGGCAGAGAGAGAAACGACAGAGAGGGAGGAACCGCTTCTACCTCCTCCACCAGTTGGTGTGCCATCTGTTGGAGTGCCTCCGGTTCCAGTGGGAGGCCAGTTTGGAGACTTTGCACCGTTTATACAGGCTATGACGGGTGCGTTTTAGGCAGCTATGGCTGGGGTACAAGTACCGGCTCCCGCACCTGCCGTTGTTGTTACCTCAGGGTTACCGCTTGAGCGTTTGCGTAGCTTGGGAGGTGTTAAGTTCCGTGGGTCTGACCCGAGTGCAGCTGAGGAATGGTTGGCCAGTACCGAGAGGATTCTAGATCAGATGGATTGTCAGGATACCCGTAGGTTGGGTTGTGTAGTCTCTCTGCTTCAGGGGAATGCTTATAGATGGTGAACTACCACAAGAGCGGGTGTAGCAGTTGCCAACCTGACATGGGAGTACTTCAGAACCGCCTTTGTGCGGAAATTCTTGGGTCCGCAGTACGAGGATACAAAGAAGAGAGAGTTCATGTCCCTAGTGCAGGGCACTAGGAGTGTTACCGACTATGAGATACAGTTTGTCCGATTGAGCCATTATGCTCCTGAGTTGGTTCCTACGGAGCATAAGAGATGTGATAGGTTCCCGTATGGTTTGGATCCAGAGATTAAGACTTACTTGTTGGCTATGGAGTACACTGAGTTCGATGTGCTCGTTAATCGGGCTAAGGATGTCGAGGAGTCTTTAAGGGAGGCTAGGAAGTCTTCCGATGTTGGGAAGAGGCCTGTTGAGGCTAGTACCCAAGGTAATAAGGGTAAGAGCTTTTGGGACAACCGATATCGAGCTGATCGACGCTGAGGTAACTTTGGACACGGTGGTCGTTCTCAACAGTATGGTAGAGGTGGTGATGCAGCAGTTTGTAACCTGTGTTCTAGACGCCATCCGGGAGAGTGTTGGTGGGCCACTAGTGCCTGCATTGGTTGTGGATCTAAGGATCACCGGAAGAGGGATTGTCCGAGGTTTGTCGGTGAGGCTGGTAACCGAGTTGAGGCTGCTGTGGTACCTGGCAGAGGATGCGGTGGTGGTAGAGGTCTTTTCCAGAGACAGGGAGATGGTCGTAGAGTGTATGCTCAGCGTGGGACCCGTAATGCTACAGATATGGTTGTAGGTACTTTTTCTTTATGGAATGTACCGTTGTTTTCTTTGATAGATTCGGGATCTACGCATACTTATGTTTTGAGTGAGCATGCATATATGTTGGATACCCCTGTCGATGTCTTAGATGTGGGAGTTGTGGTTACTAGTTCCTTGGGTGAGACGGTGACTGTAAGAAGGTTGTATAGGAGATGTCCGTTGGAGGTGCAAGGGCATGTCTTTGAGGTTGACTTGATGGAGTTGTCGTTTCATGGTTTTGACCTTATCTTGGGAGTTGATTGGTTGACGGAGCATAGAGCTGTAGTGGACTTTGAAAAGAAACGGGTTACCTTGAGGTTGTTGGATGGTAGTAAGGTTGTGGTTAAGAGTGAGTATACGGGATTCTTGTCTAATGTAGTTTCGGCTTTACAAGCGGAAAGGTTGATGCAACATGGTGGTGTAGCATATCTAGCTTATGTGATGAATCCGGGGATAGGAGAGGTTCGGGTGCAAGACATTCGAACAGTATGTGACTTTCCGAAAGTGTTTCCTGAGGAGTTACCAGGATTACCTCCTGATCGTGAGGTGGAGTTTAGTATCGAGCTTTATGCTGGTACCAATCCGGTGTCCATTGCTCCTTATCGTATGGCACCTAAGGAGTTAAAGGAGTTAAAGATGCAGTTGCAGGAGTTGCTTGACCATGGTTTTATACGACCGAGTGTGTCACCGTGGGGTGCACCGGTGTTGTTTGTGAAGAAGAAAGATGGCACAATTAGGATGTGCATTGATTATCGGTAATTGAATAAGTTGACCGTGAAGAATAAGTATCCTTTGCCGAGGATTGATGATTTGTTTGATCAGTTTCGAGGAGCAAGTGTGTTCTCGAAGATTGATTTGAGGTCGGGGTACTATCAATTGAAAGTGAAAGAGGATGATGTGTTGAAAACAGCTTTTCGGACAAGGTATGGCCATTATGAGTTTTTGGTGATGCCGTTTGGTTTGACGAATGCCCCTGCTACTTTTATAGATATGATGAACCGGGTGTTTCATGAGTACTTGGACCAGTTTGTGGTAGTGTTCATAGATGATATCCTCGTGTATTCACGTACCGAGGAAGATCATGATCGACATTTGCGGTTGGTGATGCAAGTGTTGAAAGAGAACCAGTTGTATGCTAAGTTAAGTAAGTGTGAGTTTTGGTTAAAAGAGGTGGTGTTTCTTGGTCATGTGGTGTCGGAAAAGGGTATTAGCGTTGATCCAAAGAAGATAGAGGCGGTTATGGGTTGGAAGCAACCGAGATCGGTGTCAGAGGTTCGGAGTTTCTAGGTTTGGCTGGGTATTATCGTAGGTTCGTTGAGGGTTTTTCGAGCATTGCTGCTCCTATGACCAAGTTGTTGCAAAAGAAGGTTCCTTTTGAGTGGAAAGAAAGTCAACAAAAGAGTTTTGAGAAGTTGAAAGAAGTGTTGACTAGTGCACCGGTGTTGGTACAACCCGAATCCGGTAAGGATTTTGTGGTTTATAATGATGCATCATACGTTGTTCTTGGATGTGTTTTGATGCAAGAGGGAAAAGTTGTAGCTTATGCTTCTAGACAGTTGAGGGTGCATGAAAAGAATTATCCTACACATGATTTGGAGTTGGCGGCGGTGGTTTTTGCTTTAAATATATGGAGACATTACTTGTATGGAGAGAAGTGTACTATATACACGAATCATAAGAGTTTGAAGTATCTCATGTCACAAAAGGATTTGAACCTTAGGCAACGAAGATGGATGGAGTTGCTTAAGGACTATGATTTATCTATTGAGTATCATCTGGGGAAAGCCAATGTAGTGGCCGATGCTTTGAGACATAAGGCGGCGGTTGAGTTGAGAGCAATGTTTGCTAGGTTGAGTATTTCTAAGGAGGGTGGTTTAGTGGTGGAGTTGCAAGTAAAACCAGTTTTGGTTGAGATGATCAAGGTGAAACAGTTGGAGGATGAGACTTTGGTACCTTTTGTGGAGGATATTGCCGAGGGTAGACCGACCGAGTATCATTTTGATGATGATGAGGTGTTATGTTTTAGAGGTCGGATTGTGGTATCGGACGATCAAGAGTTGAGGCAAGCTATCTTGGTGGAGGCTCATACCAGCCCGTTTGCTATGCATCCGGGTAGTGTGAAGATGTATAGAGATCTCAAAAGTGTGTACTTTGGGGTTGGTTTAAAGAGGGATGTGACGGAGTTTATTTCTCGTTGTATGGTGTGTCAGCGGGTGAAAGCTGAACATCAGTTCCCTGCAGGTTTGTTGCAACCGGTTCAAGTTCCGGAATGGAAATGGAAGAGAATTACCATGGATTTTGTGACAGGGTTGCCTTTAACACCGTCCAAAAAGGATTCTATATGGGTGATTGTTGATAGGTTTACGAAGTGTGCACATTTTCTTGCCGTGCATACGACGTACTCCATGAATAAGTTGGCGGATTTGTATGTTTTTGAGGTGGTAAGGTTGCATGGTGTGCCTAAGTCGATCATATCGGATAGAGATCCGCGGTTTACATCCAAGTTTTGGAGGAGTTTGCAGACAGCTTTGGGTACGAGGCTTAGTTTTAGTACGGCTTATCATTCACAGACGGATGGACAGTCTGAGCGTGTTATTCAAACTTTGGAGGATATGTTGAGATGTTGTGTTATCGAGTTTCAAGGTTCTTGGGAGAAGCAATTGTCGTTGGTAGAGTTTATTTATAATAATAGTTTTCAGGCGAGTATACAGATGGCACCGTTTGAGGCGTTGTATGGGCGTAAGTGTCGTACACCTTTGTGTTGGAAGGAAGTTGGGCAGAAGTATGTTTCTTTGCCTCAAGTGTTGAAGGATACGGATGAGAAAGTTAAGTTGATATGTACTAAACTTAAGGAAGCTTCAGATAGGCAGAAATCCTATGCCGATTTGAAGCGTAGGGACATAGAGTATGATGTTGGGGACAAAGTGTTTCTTAAGGTTTCGCCATGGAAGAAGGTGATGAGGTTTCGATGTAAGGGTAAGTTGAGTCCACGTTTTATTGGACCATATGAGGTGTTGGAGCGTGTTGGTCCTATTGCTTATAGGTTGAGGTTGCCGGAGGAGTTGAGTAAGATGCATGATGTTTTTCATGTATCGATGCTTCGAAGATATAGATCGGATCCTTCTCATGTTGTACCGGTTGAGGAGATTGAGCTAAGAGAAGATATGAGTTATGAGGAAGAACCGGTAAGAGTTTTGGATATGGATACAAAGGTTCTTCGAGGGAAGACCATAGATTTGGTTAAAGTGCTTTGGAAACACCAAGGTGTGGAAGAAGCAACTTGGGAGACAAGGAAAAGCATGGAGGAGCAGTTTCCTCACTTGTTTACTTCAGGTAAATTTCGAGGACAAAATTTTCTTAAGAGGGGGAGAGTTGTAACATCCCGTTTTTGGGGTTATTAGTTTAGGCTTAATTAGGGGAGTTCGATTCGGGATGAATCGGGATCTCCGGTTCATTAATTCCACGAAAAATAAAATAAGGATATTTTTAATTAAGAAAATAATAATTTGAAAGGTGGTTTGAAATATTAAAAGTATGTTTCAAATTAAAAGAAAATAATTTGGATTTTATAATGATTTTTAATTATGCATAAATGACCAATTTGTAATTTTTGGAAAATTTGAGGACTTATTGTGTAATTTTCGGTAATTATAATATTTTAGTGACTAAATTGAAAAGCAAGCTAAACTTAGAATCCTTAGAGGGCCATAAACCCATTTCTAATTTTTAATGATGATTTATTCACCAAAATATATTTTTAATTATTTTAATTTAGTTTTTAATCATTTTCTACCAAAATCACTTTTCTCATCTTTTTCTCTCATCTTTTTCTCCCATTTTCTCTCCACTTTCTCTTCATCTTTTCTCTTCAATTCCTTGCTGATTTTTGCATCTTTTTCCACTAAGATTACATCATTTGCATCATCTTTCCATCCTTTACAAAACCTATGCATTAATTTCATCAAATCTACATCAAATTGCAAGGAATCAAGAAGGGGAAAATCTTATATTTTTGGTGAATAGATCTTGAAGGTAATTTTCTGGATTTTTATTCTTTTCTAAGGTTCTTTATTGAAATTCCCAAGTATTAGCTTGCTAATCTTTGAATAAACACTTGATTCAATGTTTTTAATGTTAGATCTAGTGATTTTAAGATGTTTTTGTGAAATCTTTTTAGATCTCCTTTAATGCTGGAAATTAGATGAGTTCAATCATGTTTTTATGTTGATTTAATGATTAATTGAATCTTGATTTGATATCACATTAATTTAATCCCGGAATAATGCAATCGGTGTAGTTTTAAGGTGTTTTTCGGTTCTTTTAGGGGCTATTTTAGATGCTTAAATGTTGCAGGAGGTATAAGGATGGTTTGGATGTGTTTTTGGATCATAATTGAAGTGGATTAGATGTTAGATTCGTTAGGTTTTGGGTTGATGTTGTTCGGATGTGGTTCGGCTTAATTTTCGGTCTTTTCGGCTAACTTTTTGGTAGTTTAATGGTGATCGGATATGGCTGTTGGTTTGAGCATGTTATGATATGAGAATGCTCTGTTTTTAATTTTGTAGAAGAGGTACAAGAAGAAGCTTGATTGCTGGTGCGAGTGGTGCGATCATCGGATAGCGGCGAAAGCTCGTTTCGCTTGTTGGTGAGTGATTTCGGATTTAAAGCGAATCGCGTTTGGTACGTTCTGTTTTGGGGGGCTATGGAAGAGTGTGAAAACCTTACATAGTTCAAGAGTAAGTAAAGTAATTGTTTTGATGAACCGATATGGGTTTCAGCAATTTTCGACAAAGGTTTTTCATTGATAATGCATGAGATTTAAAGAAGTGCATGAGCATGTTTTGAATTGATGCATACATGAGAGATACTTGCTGAAATGCATAGCTTATTTAGCATCCATGATTATGGAAAATTATGAGAAATATTTTGGAATACAACATGGTTATTTGCCTATACATGATGTTGCCTTTGGGCATGGCTTTTAGGTTCATTCGTTGAACATGTTATGCATGCATTATGAGCAGCAAGTTATCATGCACATTTGATTATGATATTGACTTAGTGACACTAACTTTAGATTCGAATACGAATGACATGTCATTAGGATTATCTTAAGTGCACTATAATCAAAACAGAGAATACAGAATATTGCCTACACGTAACAAGGGTGACTTTGTGTCCAACCGTACGTGGTAGAGCCGCCTATACGTAACAAGGGTGACTATGTGTCCGATCGTGCGTGGTAGTGCTAATGGTGACTTCGTGTCATGTCAATGGTGACTTCGTGTCATGTCAATGGTGACTTCGTGTCATGACGAGACAAATGTCTCATGGATCCGTGTATTCGGTGAGCTCAAGGTTCACATTAAGTGATCACTAGAAAGCCAATATACATACATGAAATTGAGAAAAAGTTTGAGCATCATTTATAAATTGTTTCGATAAGGTTTGTGATTTCAAGGATGCATATGATTTTATGAATATGAGCATGAGATTTTAGCATGCATGATTTAATAAGGAAACGCAAATTATGTTTTCCTCATGGTTTTAAATAGATGCATTGATGATTATTCGTGGAGCTACCTCACTAAGCATGTTTGCTTAAGCTCTCTTTTCATCTTTACAGAAAAATAAGGCCACTTGGAGCTTCGTTCGGGGCAAGGAAACCAAGGGGAAGATCACATTGAATTTGGTATGTTTTTGGCAAATAAATTGGGCAAGGCAATGTGTAACACAATCTATGAGAGGAGTGAGGGTTTAGGCTTTGATTTCATGATGTAATAAGACCATCATTGTTGGTTATTAATTGTTGAACTTTTGTTTTGCTTAAGTTGTTGAAGCGTGAACTAGTATGGATGTTATGTTGCCATTCAATCTTTAGGAAGCATGCCTATAGATCTCTTTGTGATCTTTTCTGATGTTTGAGGTGTGGTTATGTTGATGAGTATGCCTAGGAGTGTTGCATATAGATTTGGCTTATTAAAGTGTATGCTTGGGTGGTTTAAATGAGCTTAACATGTCTCTCTTGGGCCAGGATGCAGGGGGTATCGAAACACCCTGAGGTAGTATCGATACCCTTATGCAACTGGACATGGTTGTATCGAATCAGTGTTCGGTACCAAATACTACTGGAGTTGTCTGTTCCGAAAACTTTATGGCCTGTTTCGAAACAGGTGACATGTTCTGAAACACCCCAAGGGCTGTTTCGAAACACCTGGCCTAGAATGGGCAATTCGAGAGTTTTAAATGCATGAAACGTAGGATTAAAGGTTGGTAAATGAATACAATGAATCTATGAGTAGTTTAGGAGATGTTGTGACACCATGATTCATGTTTTAACCCGAATACTCATCGTATGATATAAGATGGAAGAATTACCTAATGTTACATACTTTGCAATTAAGCCCATGAATGCTAGAATGTAAACTTGATAAACTAAGATACCTCATTTGATCCGAATTGTGAGATGAATGTTTTTAAGCTTGCTTAATTGTTATCCGGTGGTTTGTTTCGGGATATGGTGATACATGTTAGTTTCTTATATTTTGGTCCCTAATCATGTATGCATTTGATTGACTTATTTATAATGGTTGAATAGCGTGTGTCTCTGTCTTACTTGAGTTAATTACACATAGGGAATTAATCGTGCATCTAGATAAGATAAAAATAAAAAAAAGGTATTACTGTTTTCAGGGTTGTTTATCGGATTGGACCCTCACGAGTTTGATTCGATATTCCCCATGTGGCCCATTAGTGTTGGTTCCGTCTAAGCCGGGCTAAGGGGGTTACATCATCACATTAGGTTGCCGTTTTGTTGGGATTAAAACGTGCATGTCTAAATAGGCTTTATTGAGAATCCGTTTGAATTTTACCGAGGAAAAAGCAAAAATTTTAGAATAATCTATATAATTTTGTTCAAAAGCTCATAATTAAATATTTGAACTTATAAAATTTGATTTAATTACATTTGGTTGTCGTTTTGTTGAGATTAAAACTTACATGTCTAAATAGGCTTTATTGAGAATTCGTTTGAATTTTAACCGAGTAAAAAGCTGAAAAATTTAGATTAATCTATATGATTTTGTTCAAAAGACTATAATTAACTATTTGAACTCATTAAATTTGATTTAATCACACTTGGTTGTCGTTTTGTGGAGATTAAAACGTGCATGTCTAAATGGGTTTTATAGATAATTCGTTTGAATTTTAACCGAGTAAAAAGTTGATTAATTTAGATTTAACTGTATAATTTTGTTATAATTCCCATATTTAACAATTTGCACTCATAAATTTAGATTAATCACATTTGGTTATCGTTTTATTGAGAATAAAACGTACATGTCTAAATGGGATTTATAGAGAATCCGTTCGAATTTTAATAGAGTAAAAAGCTAAAATATTTAGATTTTTCTATATAATTTTGTTCAAATTCCCATAATTAAAAATTTGAACTCATAAAAGTTGATTTAATCACATTTGGTTATCGTTTTATTGAGAGTAAGATATGCATGTCTAAATGGGTTTATAGAGAATCTCTTCGAATTTTAACATAGTAAAAAGCTGAAAATTGAAGATTAATTTGTATAATTTTGTTAAAAAGCCCATAATTAACTATCTGAACTCATAAAATTTGACTTAATCACATTAGGTTGTTGTTTTGTTGAGATTAAAACGTGCATGTCTAAATAGGCTTTATTGAGAATCCGTTCGAATTTTATCGAGGAAAAAGCTAAAAATTTTAGAATAATCTATATAATTTTGTTCAACAGCTCATAATTAAATATTTGAACTTATAAAATTTGATTTAATTACATTTGGTTGTCGTTTTGTTGAGATTAAAACCTACATGTCTAAATAGGCTTTATTGAGAATTTGTTTGAATTTTAACCGAGTAAAAAGCTAAAAAATTTCGATTAATCTATATAATTTTGTTCAAAAGACTATAATTAACTATTTGAACTCATTAAATTTTATTTAATCACACTTGTTTGTCATTTTGTGGAGATTAAAACGTGCATGTCTAAATGGGTTTTATAGATAATTCGTTTGAATTTTAACCGACTAAAAAGCTGATTAATTTAGATTTAACTGTATAATTTTGTTCTAATTCCCATATTTAACAATTTGCACTCATAAATTTAGATTAATCACATTTGGTTATCGTTTTATTGAGATTAAAACGTACATGTCTAAATGGGATTTATAGAGAATCCGTTCGAATTTTAACAGAGTAAAAAGGTAAAATATTTAGATTTTTCTATTTAATTTTGTTCAAATTCCCATAATTAAAAATTTGAATTCATAAAAGTTGATTTAATCACATTTGGTTATCGTTTTGTTGAGATTAAGATATGCATGTCTAAATGGGTTTATAGAGAATCTCTTCGAATTTTAACATAGTAAAAAGCTGAAAATTGAAGATTAATTTGTATAATTTTGTTAAAAACCCATAATTAACTATCTGAACTCATAAAATTTGATTTAATCACATTAGGTTGTCGTTTTTTTGAGATTGAAACGTGCATGTCTAAATAGGCTTTATTGAGAATCCGTTCGAATTTTACCGAGGAAAAAGCTAAAAATTTTAGATTAATCTATATAATTTTGTTCAAAAGCTCATAATTAAATATTTGAACTTATAAAATTTGATTTAATTATATTTGGTTGTCGTTTTGTTGAGATTAAAACCTACATGTCTAAATAGGCTTTATTGAGAATTCGTTTGAATTTTAACCGACTAAAAAGCTAAAAAAATTAGATTATTCTATATAATTTTGTTCAAAAGACTATAATTAACTATTTGAACTCATTAAATTTTATTTAATTACACTTGGTTGTCGTTTTGTGGAGATTAAAACGTGCATGTCTAAATGGGTTTTATAGATAATTCGTTTGAATTTTAACCAAGTAAAAAGCTGATTAATTTAGATTTAACTATATAATTTTGTTCTAATTCCCTTATTTAACAATTTGCACTCATAAATTTAGATTAATCACATTTGGTTATCGTTTTATTGAGATTAAAACGTACATGTCTAACTGGGATTTATAGAGAACCCGTTCGAATTTTAAAAGAGTAAAAAGCTAAAATATTTAGATTTTTCTATATAATTTTGTTTAAATTCCCATAATTAAAAATTTGAACTCATAAAAGTTGATTTAATCACATTTGGTTATCATTTTGTTGAGATTAAGATATGCATGTCTAAATGGGTTTATAGAGAATCTCTTCGAATTTTAACATAGTAAAAAGCTGAAAATTGAAGATTAATTTGTATAATTTTGTTAAAAATCCCATAATTAACTATCTGAACTCATAAAATTTGATTTAATCACATTAGGTTGTCTTTTTGTTGAGATTAAAACGTGCATGTCTAAATGGGCTTTATTTAGAAACCGTTTAATTTTAACCTAGTTAAGAGCTAAAAATTTTAGATTAATCTATAATTTTGTTCAAAAGACTATAATTAACTATTTGAACTCATAAAATTTGATTTAATCAAACTTGGTTGTCGTTTTGTGGAGATTAAAATGTGCATGTCTAAATGGGCTTGATAGAGAATCCGTTCGAATTTTAACCGAGTAAAAAGCTAAAAAATTTAGATTTAACTGTATAATTTTGTTCTAATTCCCATATTTAACAATTTTCAACTCATAAAATTTGATTTAATCACGTTTGGTTGTTGTTTTGTTGAGATTAATACGTGAATTTCTAAATGATATTAATTGGGAATTCGTTGGAATTCCAAACGAGTAAAAAGTTAAAAATTTTAGTTTAATTTTTATAATTTTGTTCAAAAGCCCATAATTAAGTATTTGAACTCATAAAATTTGATTTAATCATATTTGGTTTTTGTTTTGTTGAGATTAAAACGTGCTTATATAAATGGACTTTATTGGGAATACGTTCGAATTTGAATTAAGTAAAAAGCTGAAAATTTGAGATTAATCTGTATAATTTTGTTTAAAAGCTAAATATTTTACTATTTGAACTCATAAAATTTGATTTAATCACATTTGGTTATGCTTTTGTTGAGATTAAAACGTGGTTGTCTAAATGGGCTTTATTAAGAATTCGTTCGAATTTTAATCAAGTAAAAAGCTGAATATTTGAGATTAATCTATTTAATTTTGTTAAGAAGCCAATAATTAACTATTTGGACTCAAAAAATTTTATTAAAAGATATTTTTATTGTATTGAAACGAAGAAACAAAATACAATCTTCTCGCACTAATATTCTACAACCTTTACCTAACCCTAAGAAAGCTTAAAACAGATTGTAACGAATAACTCAATTCTTAAGGTAAAGCTTTCTCTCTAATTCGTCTCCCTTATAGTCTTGACCTAGGGTAACTTTTCCTAAGTAGAATATAACTTGGAGTAAGGAACAAGTAATAGAAATATAATATTTCCAAGTTTAATTCTATCTAGAAGACTATTCCCGTGTGGCCTTTGACTTGGTCTTTTCACGTGCTAATCTGCTCCAATCTAAATGCTTTAAGTCCAGAAATTCTCAGCTTATTTTTCTCTTTCAATCGCCCAACATCAGTACTGGGACTTCTACTGCCGTGGCATTGCTCTGCCTTCAGCACTGTTGTTGCCTCGGTAATGGTTCTGCCTTCGGCAATGCTGCTGTCTCAACAGGTATTTCCTGCAACTACACAAAAAAATGCCATAAAGCCTTCTTTTCTCACAAATATCATCTTTATATGAAGTGGCATCAAAATGTCAGTTACTGAACAATAAGTATATGTATTAGCTCGAATTAGTGGGTAATGAGTACATATTGTTTAGAAAAAGAATAGTAAATAATAGCCTTTTTAGGCACTTATCAACGAAGATTGTTGAATGTTTTAAGATGTATGTGGATGATATTTCTTTAACATTTGTCACCACCATGAGTTGCTTTGTTAGGTGGTTGTTAATATGGATGATTATCTTTTGCTTTTTAGTAATATATAGCCTTCTATGTGTTTGTGTATTTTCTTTGCTCATAGATTTTAATCATTTAAGCATTGTAAGAGACACGATTGTGTTCCGTATTTAGGTGCATGCTAGAGTACTCGAGAGAGACGTAGCTATAGATACTTAGATCATCCAAGAGGAGCTAAAAGAGGATCTACGTGAGCAATGGACTTCGGATAGTAACCATAGCCTAGTCTGAGCTTAAAGCACTCGATAGAGGCGTAAGTGAGGGTTTCAACGACTAAAAGGAGTGTTTTTTTTCGATAGACTAGTGCCACTTACGTGACAGGCGAGATGCCGTGACATTTTAGTTTATCAGGTTCCTATGACTCGAGATAGCGAGAACACTTTAGAAACCTCTGTCGAGTAGATATACACCTTAGTTGCTATATGTTAGTAGGAGTAAGGTTAAGAAGTCCATAGGAACTTCCACCAATCATTCCCGAGGGAGCTCATCAATAGAGGGTTATTCCAACATATTGTTTAAACATGTTCTTGCATTCCAATTTTGCCTCAACATTTACAAACTGATTTCATTGTTTTACTTGCTTTATCTGTTCTCCTACAATCACATCAACATACTCTTCACTCACTGCTTCCATATATCGATCACTCCATCACCATCAATTCCATTTTGCCTTGGCATATTTTGGTTGCTTGCATACTGAAATTGTCAAAGCATTTCACCATCACACCTTCATCGTACATATTCCACTTGTATATATCTTTAATTTATTTTCCTTTTTAGTTAGTGACACTTTTTTGCCTTGACGAAATTGACTTACACTTTTTCCCGATCCTCATGGGAACGATACTCACTCACACCTTATTACTTGTATGAATGTGTCTACTTGTACATATATATGTGTACACATAATCTATAATAGCACTACACAGGGCACACCACATATTAATATAAAATTTTTGACTTTTTACTGGGTTAAAATTCGAACGGATTCTCAATAAAGTCCATTTAGACATGCACGTTTTATTTTTAACAAAACGAAAACTGAATGCGATTAAATCAAATTTTATGAATCCAAATTGTTAATTATGGGCTTTTGAACAAAATTATACAGATTAATCTAAAATTTTCATCTTTTTACTCAGTTAAATTTCGAACAAATTAACAATAAAGCCCATTTAGACATGCACGTTTTAATCTCAACAAAACGACAACCAAAGGTGATTAAATCAAATTTTATGACTCTAAATTGTTAATTATGGGCTTTTGAACAAGAATATACAGATTAATCTAAAATTTTTAGACTTTTACTCGGTTAAAATTCGAACGGATTATCAATAAACCCTATTTAGACATACATGTTTTAATCTCAAAAAACGACAACAAAATGTGATTAAATAATATTTTACGAGTTCATGTAGTTAACTATGGGCTTTTGAAAAAAATTATACAGATTAATCAAATTATTTTATCTTTTTAATCGATTAAAATTCTAACGTATTCTCAATAAAACCCATTTAGACATGCACATTTTAATCTCAACAAAATGACAACCAAATATGATTAAATCAATTTTATGAGTTCAAATAGTTAATTATGGTCTTCTGAACCAAATTATATATATTAATATAAAATTTTTAGTTTTTTACTCGGTTAAAATTCGAACGGATTGTCAATAAAGCCAATTAGACATGCACGTTTTAATCTCAACAAAACGACAACCAAATGTGATTAAATAATATTTTATGAGTTCAAATAGATAATAATAGTCTTTTAAACAAAATTATATAGATTAATCTAAATATTTTAGCGTTTTAGTAGGTTAAAATTTGAACAGATTTTCTATTATTCCCATTTCGACATGCACGTTTTAATCTCAACAAAATGACAACGAAATGTGATTAAATCAAATTTTATGAGTTCAAATAGTTAATAATGGACTTTTGAACAAAATTATACAGATTAATCTCAAATTTTCAGCTTTTTACTCGATTAAAATTCGAATGAGTTCTCAATAAAGTTTAGTTAGATACGCACATTTTAATCTCAACAAAACAACAACCACATATGATTATATAAAATTTTATGAGTACAAATTGTTAATTATGGGCTTTTGAACAAAATTGTACAGATTAATCTCAAAATTTCAGCTTTTTACTCGATTAAAATTCGAACGGATTTTCAATAAAGTCCATTTTGACACGTACGTTTTAATCTCAACACAATGAAAACCAAATGCCAATAAATTAAATTTTATGAGTTCAAATAGTTAATTATGGGCATTGAACAAAATTATATAGATTAATCTAAAATATTCAACCTTTTACTTGGTTAAAATTCGAACGGATTCTGAATAAAGCCCATTTAGACATGCACGTTTTGATCTCAACAAAAAAACAACCAAATGTGATTAGATCAAATTTTATGAGTTCAAATAGTTAATTATGGGTTTTTGAACAAAATTATACAAATTAATCTAAAATTTTTAGCTTTTTACTCTCTTAAAATTCGAACGGATTATCAACAAAGCTCATTCAGATATGCACGTTTTAATCTCAACAAAACGACAACCAAATGTGATTTAATAAATTTTATGAGTTCAAATAGTTAATTATGGGCTAATGAAAAAAATTATACATATTAATCTAAAATTTTCAGCTTTTTACTCGATTAAAATTTGATCAGATTCCAAATAAACCCCATTTAGACATGTACGTTATAATCTCAACAAAACAACAACAAAATGTGATTAAATAAAATTTTATGAGTTCAAATAGTTAAATATGGGCTTTTGAACAAAATTATATAGATTAATCTTAAATTTACATCTTTTTTCTCTGTTAAAATTCGAATGGATTCTCTATAAAGCCTATTTAGACCTTGACGTTTTAATCTCAACAAAACGACGACCAAATGTGATTAAATCAAATTTTATGAGTTTAAATAGTGAATTATTGTCTTTTGAACAAAATTATACAAAATAATTTAACATTTGTGGCTTTTTACTCTATTAAAATTCGAACGGATTCTTTATAAAGCCCGTTAAGACACGCACGTTTTAATCTCAAGAAAATGATACCGAAATGTGATTAAATCAAATTTTATGAGTCCAAATGCTTAATAATGGGCTTTTAAACAAAATTATACTGATTAATCTAATTTTTTTTTGCTTTTCACTCGATTAAAATTCGAAAGAATTCTTAATAAAGCCAATTTATTCATGTACGTTTTAATCTCAACAAAATTATAATGAAATATGATTAAATCAAATTTTATGAGATCAAATAGTTAATTATAGACTTTTGAACTAAATTATACAGATTAATCTAAAATTTTTAGCTTTTTACTCGATTAAAATTCAAACGAATTCTTAATAAAGTCCATTTAGGCATGTACATTTTAATCTCAACAAAAGGATAACGAAATGTGATTAAATGAAATTTTAGGAGTTCAAAAAGTTAATTATGGGATTTTGAACAAAATTATAAGATTAATCTCAAATTTTCAGCTTTTTACTCGGTTAAAATTCAAACGAATTTTTTATAAAGCCCATTAGACATGCACGTTTTAATCTTAACAAAATGAAAACCATATGTGATCAGATCAAATTTTATGGGTTCAAATAGTTAATTATGGGTTTTTAAACTAAATTATATAGATTAATCTCAATTTTTCAACTTTTTACATGATTAAAATTCGAATTGATTCTCAATAAATCCCTATTAGACGTGCACGTTTTAATCTCAATAAAACGAAAACGAAATGTGATTAAATGAAATTTTTGGAGTTCAAATAGTTAATTATGGGTTTCTGAACAAAATTATACATATTAATCTAAAATTTTCAGCTTTTTACTCGGTTAAAATTCGAATAGATTCTCTGTAAAGCCCATTTAGACATGTACGTTTTATTATCAACAAAACAATAACCAAATGTGATTAAATCATATTTTATGAGTTCAAATAGTTAATTATGGGCTTTTGAACAAAATTATACATATTAATCTTAAATTTTCAGCTTTTTACTCGGTTAAAATTTGAATGGATTCTCTGTAAAGCCCATTTAGACATGCACGTTTTATTATCAACAAAACAATAACCAAATATGATTAAATCATATTTTATGAGTTCAAATAGTTAATTATGAGCTTTTGAACAAAATTAAATAGATTAATCTAAAATTTTCTGCCTTTTACATGATTAAAAATCGAACGGATTATCAATAAAGCCCAATTAGATGTGCACGTTTTAATCTCAACAAATCGACAATCATATGCTATTAAATCAAATTTTATGAGTTCAAATAGTAAAATATGAGCTTTTGAACAAAGTTAAACAGATTAATCTCCAAATTTTAGCTTTTCACTCGATTAAAATTCGAACGGATTATCTATCAATCCCATTTAGACATGTACGTTTTAATCTCAACAAAACGACAACCAAATGTCATTAGATCAAATTTTATGTGTTCAAATAGTTAATTATAGGCTTTTGAACTAAATTATATAAATTAATCTCAAGTTTTTAGCTTTTTACATGATTAAAATTCGAATGGATTCTCAATAAAACCCATTTAGACATGCATATTTTAATCTCAACAGAACGACAACCAAATGTGATTAAATAAAATTTTAAGAGTTCAAATAGATAAATATGAGCTTTTGAACAAAATTAAACAGTTTAATCTCAAATTTTCAACTTTTTACTCGGTTAAAATTCGAACGGATTCCTAATAAAGCCCATTTAGACACACACGTTTTAATCTTAACCAGACAACAACCAAATGTGATTAAGTCAAATTTTATATTATGGGCTTTTGAAGAAAATTATACAGATTAATCTCAAATTTTTAACTTTATACTCGGTTAAAATTTGAATGGATTCTCTATAAAGCCCATTTCAATATGCACGTTTTAATCTGAATAAAACGACAACCGAATATGATTAAATCAAATTTTATGAGTTCAAATAGTTAATTATGGGCTTCTGAACAAAATAATACAGATTAATCCAAAATTTTTGGCTTTTTAATCAGTTAAAATTTAAATGGATTCTCTATAAAGCCCATTTAAACATGCATTTTTAATCTCAACAAAACGACTATGAAATATGATTAAATCAAATTTTAGGATTTAAATAGTTAATTATGGGCTTTTGAATAAAATTATAAAGATTAATATAATTTTTTTATCTTTTTACTTGGTTAAATTTTGAACGGATTCTCTATATAGACCATTTAGACATGCACGTTTTAATCTAAACAAAATGACAACGAAATATGATTAAATCAAATTTTATGAGTTCAAATAGTTAATTATGGGCTTTTGAACAAAATTTTACAGATTAATCACAAATTTTTAGTTTTTTACTCCGTTAAAATTCGAACGTATTCTCTATAAAGCCCATTTAGATTAAAACGTATGAGTTCAAATAGTTAACTATGGGAATTTGAACAAAAGTATACAGATAAATCTAAAATTTTCAACTTTTTACTCGGCTGAAATTTGAACAGATTCTCTATAAATCCCATTTAGACATGTACGTTTTAATCTCAATAAAATGGCAACCTAATGTGATTAAATAAAATTTATGAGTTCAAATAGCTAATTATGGGCTTTTGAACAAAATTATACAGATTAATCTCAATTTGTCAGCTTTTTACTCGGTTAAAATTTGAATGGATTCTCTATAAAGCTCTTTTAGATATGCACATTTAAATCTCAACAAAACGACGACCAAATATGATTAAATCAAATTTTATGTGTCCGAATGGTTAATTGTAGGATTTTGAAAAAAAATTATACAGATTAATCTAAAACTTTCAACTTTTTACTCTTTTAAAATTCGATCCGATTCTCAATAAAGCCCATTTATGCATGTAAGTTTTAATCTCAACAAAATGACAACGAAATATGATTAAATAATATTTTATGAGTTCAAATAATTAATTATGAGATTTTGAACAAAATTATACAGATAAATCTAAAATTTTTAGCTTTTTACTCTGTTAAAATTCGAACGGATTCTCTATAAAGCCCATTTAGGCATTCACGTTTTAATTTCAATAAAACGGTAATCAAATGTAATTAAATTAAATTTTATGACTTCAAATATTTAATTATGGGCCTTTGAACAAAATTATACAGATTAATATCAAATTTTTAGCTTTTTACTCGGTTAAAATTCAAAAAGATTCTATATAAAGCCCATTTAGACATGCACGTTTTAATCTCAGTAAAATTAAAACCAAATATGATTAAATCAAATTTTAAGTGTCTGAATGGTTAATTATGGGCTTTTGAAAAAAATATACAAATTAATCTAAAATATTTGGCTTTTTACTCGGTATAATATTGAGATTAATCTGTATAATTTTATATTAGTCTGTATAATTTTGTTTAAAAGACTACAATTAATTATTAAAACTCATAAAATTTTATTTAATAACATTTGGTTGTCATTTTGCTGAGATTAAAACTTGCATGTCTAAATGGGCTTTATAGAGAATCCTTTCGAATTTTGACCGAGCAAAAAGTTGAAAATTTTAGATTTATTTGTATAATTTTGTTCAAATTCCTATAATTAACTATTTGAACTCATAAAATTTTATTTAATCATATTTGATTATCATTTTTTTGATATTAAAACGTGCATGTCTAAATGGGATTTATAGAGAATTCATTGGAATTTTAACAGAGTAAAAAGCTAAAAATTTGAGATTAATCTGTATAATTTTGTTTAAAAGCCCATAATAAACTTTTTGAACTCATAAAATTTGATTGAATCATATTTATTTTTTGTTTTGTTGAGATTTGAACGCGCATTTCTAAATAGGCTTAATAGAGAATCCGTTTGAATTTTAACCGAGTAAAAAGCTAAAAATTTTAGATTAATTTGTGCAATTTTGTTTAAAAGACTATAATTTACTATTCTAACTCATAAAATTTAATTAAATCAAATTTGGTTGTCGTGTTGTTTAGATTAAAATGTGTACATCTAAATGGGCCTTATAGAGAATCCCTTCGAATTTTGACTAAGTAAAAAGCTTAAAATTTTAGATTTATCTGTGTAATTTTGTTCAAATTCACATAATTAACTATTTGAACTCATAAAATTTGATTTAATCACATTTAGTTATCGTTTTGTTGAGATTAAAACGTACATTCTTAATGGGCTTTATTGAGAATCCCTTCAATTTTTTTGGAAAGAAAGGGCCTCATTAAAAGAACCTATAGACAGTCACCTCGAGAGGTGAGTAGGCCCCTATGGGGAAAAGAGTACCTATGGTTTTATTGAGAAGAAGAGGAGAACCTCTCCGAATTTACAGAAGCTCAAATAAAATTGGGAAAGTTACAGTCAAAAGAACAGGAAGTAAAAGAACATAAAGCCCTAATAGCTAAGACATGGGCTACAACGTTTGCGTCTCTAGGTACATAACAAATCTTACAATCAGGCAAAGTACAAAGAGTGGAGTGGATGCGAGACACTAAATGTTGCACTATGGAAAGATCTTGATGATGGGTGTTATTAACCTTGTTTGTAATGGAAGCTGCAAAGACCACATGAATCCAGCCATTAGCAACAACAAACTTTAGACCTTCCAAAATGGCAAGAGCCTCAACAGAAGTGGGGTCCGGGTAAATGAGCGGCATAGAACAACCACCAGCGACGATGCTAGAGGAATCTTGGGCAATGATGCCAGTAGTAGCACCCCTTAACACGAGGTCAAAGGCATCATCTGTGTTAATCTTGATGAAACCAGGGTCTGGTTTCGTCTATCTAGCTTGAGCAAAAGTGGGCTCAGCTAGCCGGGAACGTAGATGGGAGACATCATTAATTGATGTGTAGTCATTATAAAGTTTTTGTACATTGGAAACAGTTAACCAAACTGGTTGGAGATGGTTATTATGGACAAAGTCATTTCGACAATTCCATAAATTCCAAAAGATCATGATAAGAAGTGAAAATTGATGTAAGGAGAGAAAACTAGCTACTTCAGAATGCCACTAGTGGGGGAGACAAAGGTATTCGGGAAAATTCGTGCAGGAAACCCTACCAACTAGAGGGTGGTTTCGATGGTCATGTTAAAAATCGGGCATATCCCCGTACCAACATTGGCTTGGAGGATTTTAAGGCCAGATGGTAGTGCATCATGACATAAACCCCATCCAAAGGTACGAACCTTGGGTTTAGTAGACAGCTTAGATATAATTTTCCAAAGACTGGAGGGCCTGTTAACTAGCCCTAGCTATAACTACAAAAATTAGTAACCAGATCGAACCATGTACATGCCATAGTCATGGTGAACCCAAAGGGTGGTGTCCTTTGTGTCATTAATAATGGGAAAATTAAGGATGGTGTTGGCGTCTTCGTGGGAGAAGTATTCTCTGACTTTTAATTCGTCCCATCGCGGTAAATTAGGCAACATGAAAGTACCTGCTCGAAGAGGAACTTTATCATTGACCTCATAATCACCATAAAGGTTGACAAGCTGGGAGCCTCCCCATTTATCAAAGTGGATTTGTACTTGGCTGGATATGCCTAGGCGTTTGTAAAAGCCATCGCGAAGCTTAGAGATAGCAATGTTAAGGCCTTTCCAAGCAAAAGAAGATCTCCAAGTGTGATTAGATTTGATAGAACCCGAAGGGTAATACTTGCATTTGTAAACCTAACTAAGGAGATTATCAGGTTTACAAACCAGACGCCAGATCTGTTTGCCTAGTAAAGCAACATTGAAGCGGTGAAGATCACGAAACCCTATATACCTCCTACTACTTTTGGCAGACAAATGGTCATATCATCAATAACGACGTATTGAAGTGGTTATATCATCAATAATGTTTTGGGTAAAAGGTAGTAAGACATAACATATTATGGTATAGATTGGATGACAGATTTACTAAAAATATCTCTACCACTAAAGGAGAGGAGATGTTTATCCTAATTACTCAGGTGGGCATTTCTTTTTTC
Organism: Abelmoschus esculentus; assembly: GCA_035048815.1. Classification (NCBI taxonomy): domain Eukaryota; kingdom Viridiplantae; phylum Streptophyta; class Magnoliopsida; order Malvales; family Malvaceae; genus Abelmoschus; species Abelmoschus esculentus. The sequence goes on from JAUCBN010000003.1 coordinate 19,302,445, forward strand.
CATGGTGAACCTCAAGGTTGTTGTCTTGTTCTTTCCCATAAGGAGAGGGACTCCCAGATAAATTCCAGGATCATCCACTTCTCTTACATTAAGGATATCATTGATTTCCGTCCGTAGCGATGTGGAAGTTTTTCGAGAAAAGAAAATAGTAGACTTTTCAAAATTCATCGTCTGCCCAGACGAAGTAGCGTAAGTATGAAGAGCATCCTTAAGGCGTTGAGCTTTTGTGGTTGTATTCTTAATGAAAATGACACAGTCCTCGGCAAAAAGAGGTGATTGATACGTGGCCCATTCCTGCAAGCACAAAGTCCAGGGAGGTTACTATTTGTTTGCTCAGCATTGAACAAGGCTAAAAGGACTTGAGTACATAAAAGAAACAGGAAAAGAGATAGAGGGTCCCCTTGTTGTAACCCTCATTGGGGTTTAAAAGGTCGCAAAAGGGAATCATTAATACGTACTTGAAAGGATACTGAGGATACAAACCTCATAATAAGGGAAACCCAACTGGATTTGAAACCTAGACGAATCATAATTTGTTCAAGAAAAGGCCATTCAACACGGTCGAAAGCCTTTTCCGTGTCAAGTTTTAAGCTAACATCTTTTGCAAGAGATGTTTCATCAGTATTTAAAGTATAGATGAGCTCATGGGCAATAAGGATTGTAACATCCCGATTTTGGGGATAGTAGTTTGGGTATTAGTTAGGAGAATTCGGTTCGGGTCGAATCAGATTCTCCAGTTCGTTATTCCGGGGAAATATAAACTGAAAATATTTTTAATTAGAAAAGTAATAATTTTGGAATATGGTTTAAAATATTAAAAAGATGTTTCAAAATTAAAAGAAAGTAATTTGAACTTTATATTAATTTTTAATTATGCTTAAATATGCATAAGTGACCAATTTGTAATTTTTGAAAAATTAGAGGACTTAATTGGTGATTTTCGAAAATAGTTGTTTTAGTGACTAAATTGAAAAGCAAGCTAAACTTAGAATCCTTAGAGCGCCATAAACCCAATTTAATTTTTAATAATGATTTATTCACCAAAATGCTTTTTAATTAATTTAATTAAAGATGATAATCATTTTCTCCCAAAACTACCTTTTTTCTCTCATTTTTTTCTCTCATTTTCTCTCCATTTTCCTTCATCTCTTTTCTTCAATTCCTTGCTGATTTTTGCATCTTTTTCAACAAAGATTACATCATTTTAATCATCTCTTCATTCTTTACAAAACCTAACCATCAATTTTATCAAATCAACACCAAATGGCAAGGAATCAAGAAGAGGAAACTTCGTCTTTTTGGTGAATAGATCTTAAAGGTAATTTGCTGGATTTTAAACTCTTTTCTAAGGTTCTTTATTGAAATTCCCAAGTATTAGCTTGCTAATCTTTGAGTAAAACTTAATTCTATGTTTTCAATGTTAGATCTAATGGTTTTGTGAATGTTTTTGTGAAATCTTTTTAGATCTCATTCAATGCTAAAATTAGATGGATTTTGTTATGATAATATTTCAATTAAATGATTAATTGAGTCTTCATTTGATGGCACATTAATTTAATCCCGGAATAATGCAATCGATATTGTTTTAAGGTGATTTTCGGTTGTTTTAGGGGCTGTTTTAGATGTTTTAATGTTACTGGATGTATAAGGATGGTTTAGATGTGTTTTTGGTTCATAATTGAAGTGGATTAGATATTAGAATCATTAGGTTTTGGGCAGATGTTGTTCGGATACGTTTCGGCTTAGTTTTTAGTCATTTCGGCTAAGTTTTCGGTAATTTTGTGGAGGTTTGATGTGGCTGCTGGTTTGATCATGTTATGATGTGAATATGCTCTATTTTTAATGATGTAGAGGTAGTTCAAGAAGGTGTATAAGTGGCTGGTGCACTGGCGCTATCATCGGAGCATCGGCGAGGGATCGTTTGGCTTGTCGGTGAGTGTTTTTAGGACTTAAAGCGAATCGTATTGGTATGGTTCTGTTTTGGGGACTATGGAAGAGTGTGAAAACTTTCCATAGTTCAAGAGTAAGTGAAGTAAATGTTTTTGATATATTAACATGAGCTTCGGCTACATTCTGTAAAGACATTGATGTTGGTAATGCAATGAGAATTTCGGAAATACATAAACATGATTTTCAATTTGTGCATGCATGAGATAATTGCTGAAAATGCATGGTTTAAAAAGACATACAATGTTAAGGAAAACATGGAAAATGATTTTGGAATATATGTGGTTATTTTCCTTCAAATTAAAGGTGCCATTGGGCATGACTTTCAGTTCATTTGTTGAGCACATTATGGATGCATTATGAGCTGAAAATGAATTAGAATATTATGTGGTTATTTTACTTGAAATTGATGGTGCCATTGGGCATGACATTTGGTTCATTTGTGAACATATTATGCATGCATTATGAGCGGCAAATTATCATACACATTTGATTATGATATTGGCTTAGTGACACTAACTTTAGATTCGAATACGAATGACATATCATTAGGATTGTCTTAAGTTCACTATGAACATTATTAAGAATAAAGAATATTTCCTACACGTAACAAGGGTGACTTTGTGTCTAATCGTGCGTGGTAGAGCCGCCTACACGTAACAAGGGTGACTATGTGTCTAATCGTGCGTGGTAGTGCTATAATGATGACTTCGTGTCATGTCAATGGTGACTTCGTGTCATGTCAATGGTGACTTGGTGTCATGTTAATGGTGACTTTTTGTCATGACGAGACTAATGTTCTCTAACAATGGATCTGTGTATTCAGTGAACTTAAGGTTCACAATAAGTGATCATTAGAAGCCAATATGCATACATGGATTAAAAGAGAACATTGTGCATCATTCATGAAATATATTGATAATGTTGAACATACTCAAGAAAGTGATTTGATATTATAGACATGGACGTGGAATGTTAAGCATGCATGTTTTTAATGATGCATTGCAAACTATGGTTTTAAATAGATGCATTGATGATCTTGTGTAGAGCTTCCTCACTAAGCATGTTTGCTTAAGCTCTCTTTTAATCTTTGTAGAAAAATAAAGGCACTCGGGACTACATTCGGAGCAAGGAAACCAAGGGGAAAGGTTACTCCAAATTCGGTATGTTTTGACAAATAAGTTGGGGTATGACAATGTGTAAACCCAACCAATGTGAGGAGTGTGAACTTAGATTTTGGTTTATGTTGAAATAAGACCTTTACTGCTTGATTGTTAATTGTTGGAATATGGTATTATTTGGATTGTTGAAGCATGTACTTGCATGATTGTTATGTTTTTAATCATCTTCTAGGAAGCATGCCTATAGTTTGATTGATGTCTGTGACGTTGTTAATCATGTGTTATAAGTTGTTAATTATATCTAGGACTTATGCATTTAGTGGTAGTGAATGACGGTTGTGTTTGAGCCGAAGATGTTCACTTAGTGTGATGGAATTTTTAGGTCCCAGACCTAAAGTTTCGAAACCTTAAGGAAGGTTTCGAAACCTTTGCCAAACAGTTTCAAAACCTTCAAGAAGGTTTTGAAACCTTACGGGCAATTTCAATTTTGGAAAGTTACTGGACGCGAAAAGTTTTGAAACCTTTTTCAAAAAGTTTCGAAACCTTTATGAAAGGTTTTGAAAACTTTGGCTGCTAGAAATTAATAGTTGCTGGAAATTGTATTTTAGTCCTGAATATCTTTCTTTGTGCAATTGGGGTATCTACAGATGTTATTTTGAGCTGAAATTTTACATGGATGCATAAAGTTGATTTAATTTCAAGATGGTTAACTCAATTTGGAAGAATTCCTTATAATTTGAAAGATTTACATTTTGGTCCCTAAATTGGAGAAACATGCAATTGATGATGTTAGAATGATCCGTTTGACTTGAAATTTACCGTGAAGGATACTTATGTATTTAATTGAACTTTGATGAAAATAATTTCTACTTTGTTATTAAAATTTAAAAGTTTTACGTTTTAGTCCTTAACTTACTTAAGTGTTAAATCGGATGTTTGTTTATGATTGGATTGTTTCCATTAATATCTTGTATGAGACCTTGACATATAGGAATACAATTATGCATCTAGAAGAAAAAATATAACGGTTTTAGGGTTGTTTATCGAATCAGACCTTCGCAGGTTTTGTTTGATATTCCCCGTATAACCCATTAGTGTCGGTTCCGTCTAGGCCGGACTAAGGGGGTTACATTTGGTGGTATCAGAGCCAGGTTTATAAAGCATGTAGTTGGTTGGTTAAAGCATGTGTAGGATTGCTAAGTTATGTGCTTAAATGTGCGATTGATCATGATATGTGTGATTGAGAATGATATGTTGGTGGTATTTAAAAATCTATTTATGATGATTGTAGTTTGAGTAATGATGGTTAAACCGGGGTTATCAGTTACACATTGTCAATGCCAACATATTTTCAGATGCTCTTAGTTTTCCCTTGGATCTTGCCCGAATGTAAGTTTGTTTTATTTGAATATTATGTTTTAAACTACACATTTAAAGTTTTTGGAATATGCTTCTGAGACGTAAGTCACTAGCTAGTGTTGGTATAAATATTGATGGTCAAGATTGAAGATGAAACGACTGCTAGGGAAGAGTAATTTCTTCCTCCTCTGTTAGTGTGCCTGACTTAGGTTAGTTTATGGTGTTACACCTTTCTTTCGGGTGAGTTTTAGTCTACTGAAGCTGTTACGGCTGTTGCTAATCTGACTTAGGAGTTGTCAATAGGATGGTAGTTGAAGTTGTTTAAATTGAGGATGTTATTTGTGAGTATGAACAATAATCATGTTTAGAGTAATAGCACATATATGTATATATCTATAGATAATGTAGGACATGCATGCATTCTTGAGCATGACATTAGAAATTGCATTTACATGCATATGCACTTGCATAGGCATTTATGAGGCCATACAGGAAATCATGCATACATTTGTTCACACTTGTGAGTAGCTCCTTGAGGATATAAGTGGAGTGTGGTTGGTTCTTTTAAGATGAAGGTGTGGAAAAAAAGGTTGAAAGAATTTTCTTGTGGTGTTGAGCTGAATGTGTAGTGGGCAAGCTACCCTTTTGGTTAGGGAATAGTCTTAGATGAAGAATGAGTGGTTGGTCTCAGAGTTATGAATGTTAAAACCGAGGTAAATACCCTGAGTTATGGTTAGTTTGAGTTGGTTATTACTAAAGGAAGGGCTGAGTTTTGCGGATTCTTTCTAGTTAGGATTTGGAGGTTATAACAAGGTTGCAGTATGTTTTGTAGAGTAAGGCGGGTTGGTGTTTTTCTGAGTGATGTGAAATTATTTTGTGGAAATTACAAGGAATTCTTTGTAGTGTGGTTATTGTGCAGTTAGATCGGGGGTTATGACCGATCTGGTATGGTCAGGATGGAAGTAAAATATGAGATATATATTGGTATGGGAGTTATGAAATCGGGGGTTTGAATCATAGATTGTTGTGACCTTGAGAGGTTTGGTTGTACTATAAAGGAGGAAAGTGTACATGCTGGGTTTACAGGATGTTAAGTTGAATATACCTCGGGTAAAGATAGTTTTTGATGGTGTTTGAAGTGGTGTATCGAGGACCGCTGGACAATTTATTGTTTGTATCGATTGTTCAGTCTTGTGAGTTTGCTTTTATCGAAAAGTGTTGTGAGGGTTTGTGTTCGGTGGGTTCGTGTTTGTGGATGTTTCATCAATATGGTTACTACTTTGGCAAGGTTATAAAATAAGAGATGTTGGAGCTAGTGGAAGGAATAGTTCTACAAGTTTGGATTTTGTTGTGGTATAGTTAATGTAATAGTTGGTTATCGATGAGTTGATAATGGGAAGGAGTTTTGGGTTAAGTGTCAAGGCACTTAATGATGTGTAGATTTTAAAGTTTGAACCATGGTGTTGAGTTGGTTATGGTGGCTAAACCTTAAGTTGGAGGTATTATCGTGGAGATGAGTACGATGTTGGGTTTGACACAAAGTTGGTAAGTTTCTTGTATGATATGTTTTGTAGAATGTTAGCAACCAGGGATGACTTGGCTTACATAAAGATGCTTGCAATGAGAGTTTGTTATGTGGGGTAACCCAGGGTTGTTGTGGAGTTACGAGGGAAGATGTTCAGTTAACCTATAGGGAGACCTAGTAAAATGGTGGAGCTATGAGCGGGACTCTATCTTGGTAAAGTTGATCGGGGACAAGTGGCAAAGTGTTTGTTGAGGGTCTAGTGAAGGATATGTTCTTGGCAAGGTTTAGTTTTGTGTTGAGAATCTTTTTGTGTTATGTGAACCGCATGGTTGTTTCGAAAAGTGTCGAGATGGAATGGTATCTTGATCAGGGCTTATGATAATCTTTTTCCATGAGTTTGGTGGTAAGTATTGTGGTAGGAGTTGGGGAAAACATGTATTTTCAACTAAGCTTGTTTGGATTATGCTTGAATCATATGGAAATGTTTATCTTGCTGATAAGGTAAGAGTGAGTATCAATTTTCTTTGGGTTATTATTAGTAGTAATGATGCCAAGGTTGAAGTCGAAAAGAATCATCATAAGTTTGGTAGTAAGTTCTATGGATGGTATGGAGTTTTCTTTTGAGGGTTGTTGGATCAATCGATTGTTTGAGTACGGTTTTCTTGGGTTTCTAAGTCCCATTGGAAAGATGTGTGAGTAGTGTATCTATAACATGATAAAATTTGAAAGTTTTTAAAACCGACATAGGTTGTTGTTTGGATGTTGGGTTTTATCATTCATAGGTAAATGGATGATATGTTGTGATGTTGTGATATGGTTAATATGACTCATAATGAAGTTGTTGGTGGTGGTGGAGTTGCGTGAGACAATGTTGACAGTTTTGTGCAAAGTTAGTTTGAATCTTGTTGATGGAGCATCATTGTGTGGGTGGAGGTTGGTGAAAGGCTTAGTTGGTTACCTGGTATGTGGGAGGATGTCAAAAATCAGGTTAGTTTGATGGTGGTGGTATGGAAACCGTTGCGGTTATCCAAAGTTGGTTATCAATCTTAGGGGGTTTCCTTTTGAGTTATGTTTTCTGTAAAGGTTGAGAAGGTGTGGTGGGTTGTGCATTGTTGCTTTGGTGTGAGGAAAGAATCTATTGATTTTCCAAAGAGGGTAAGTGTGGGTTGTCTGTTGCATACCATCCGGGGAAAGCTAATGTGATGGCTGAATCTTTAAGCCGTAAGACGGTAGTTGAGTTGAGGGTGATGTTTGCTAAGTTGAGTATTTCAAAGGAAGGTGGTGGAGTGGTGGAGTTGTATGTAAAACTTATCTTGGTTGAGATAATAAGGTGAAACAGTTAGAGGATGAGACGTTGGTACCTTTTGTGGAGGATATTACTGAGGGTAGACCAACCGAGTATCATTTTGATGAGGATGAGATGTTGTGGTTTAGGGGTTAGATTGTGGTGCCGGATGATGTTGAGTTGAGGTAAGCTGTTTTTAGCAGAAGCACATACTAGTTCGTTTGCTATGCAACCGAGTAGTGTGAAGATGTATAGGGATCTTAAAAGTGTGTACTTTTAGATTGGTTTAAAGAAAGATGTGACGGAGTCCAAGAAGGATTTTATATGGGTTATTGTTGATAGGTTTTCAAAGTGTGCACATTTTCTTGCCGTGCATACAACGTGTTCAACGGATAAGTTGGTAGAGTTGTATGTTTCTGAGGTGGTGAAGTTACATACTGTGCCTAAGTTGATCATATCGGATAGAGATCCGCGGTTTACATCTAAGTTTTGGAGGAGTTTGCAGGTTGCTCTGGGTACGAGGCTTAGCTTTAGTACAGCTTATCATCCACAGACAGATGGCCAGTCTGAACGTGTTATTCAGACCTTGGAGGATATGTTAAGGTGTTGTATCATTGAGTTTCAAGGTTCTTTGGAGAAACAGTTGCCTTTGGTGAAGTTTACATATAACAATAGCTCCAAGCGAGTATACAGATGGCACCGTTTGAGGCTTTATACGGGCATAGGTGTTGTACACCTTTGTGTTGGAAAGAAGTTAGGCAAAAGTGTGTTTCTTTGCCTCGAGTTTTAAAAGATACGGATGAGAAGGTTAAGTTTGTTTGTGCTAAACTTAAAGAAGCTTCGGATAGGCAAAAATCCTATGCCGATTTAAACCGCGGAGTGATAGAGTATGCTGTTGGAGACAAAGTGTTTCTTAAGGTTTCCCTTAGAAGAGGTTAGTGAGGTTTGGACGTAAGGGTAAGTTGAGTCCTCGTTTTATTAGGCTGAATGAGGTGTTAGAGCGAATTGGTCCTGTTGTTTATCGATTGAGGTTGCCGGTAGAGTTGAGTTGGATGCATTATGTTTTTCAATGTATAGATGCTTCGTAAGTATAGTTCAGATCCTTCTCATGTTTTTCTAGTTGAGGAGTTTGAGTTAAGAGCGGTTATGAATTATGAGGTACAACTAGTGAGGATTTTAGATGTGGATACAAAAGTTTTTCGAGGAAGGACCATAAATTTGGTTAAAGTGCATTAAAAACACTGAGGTGTCGAAGAGGTAACTTGGGAGACAAGGAAAAAAAGTATGGAGGAGCAGTTCCTCACTTGTTTGCTTTAGGTAAAATTTCGAGGACGAAATTTTCTTAAGAGGGAGAGAGTTGTAACATCCCGATTTTGGGGTTAGTAGTTTGGGTATTAGTTAGGAGAATTTGGTTCGGGTTGAATCGAGTTCTCCGGTTCGTTATTCTGGGGAAATATAAAATGAAAATATTTTTAATTAGAAAAGTAATAAGTTTGAATGTGGTTTAAAATATTAAAAAGATGTTCCAAAATTAAAAGAAAATAATTTGAACTTTATATTAATTTTTAATTATGCTTAATTATGCATAAGTGACCAATTTATAATTTTTGGGAAATTGGAGGACTTAATTGGTGATTTTCGAAAATAGTTGTTTTAGTGACTAAATTGAAAAGCAATCTAAACTTAGAATCCTTAGAGGGTCGTAAACCCAATTTAATTTTTAATAATGATTTATTCACCAAAATGCTTTTTAATTAATTTAATTAAAGATGATAATCATTTTCTCCCAAAACTACCTTTTTTCTCTCGTCTCTCTCATTTTCTCTCTATTTTCCTTCATCTCTTTTCTTCAATTCCTTGCTGATTTTTGCATCTTTTTCAACAAAGATTACATCATTTTAATCATCTCTTCATTCTTTACAAAACCTAACCATCAATTTTATCAAATCAACACCAAATGGCAAGGAATCAAGAAGAGGAAACTTCATCTTTTTGGTGAATAGATCTCAAAGGTAATTTGCTGGATTTTTAACTCTTTTCTAAGGTTCTTTATTGAAATTCCCAAGTATTAGCTTGCTAATCTTTGAATAAAACCTAATTCTATGTTTTCAATGTTAGATCTAATGATTTTGTGAATGTTTTTGTGAAATCTTTTCAGTTCTCATTCAATGCTGAAATTAGATGGATTTAGTTATGATAATATGTCAATTAAATGATTAATTGAGTCTTCATTTGATGGAACATTAATTTAATCCTGGAATAATGCAATCGGTGTTGTTTTAAGGTGATTTTTGGTTGTTTTAGGGGCTGTTTTAGATGTTTTAATGTTACTGGAGGTATAAGGATGGTTTAGATGTGTTTTTGGTTCATAATTGAAGTGGATTAGATATTAGAATCATTAGGTTTTGGGCAGATGTTGTTCGGATACGTTTCGGCTTAGTTTTTAGTCATTTCGGCTAAGTTTTCGGTAATTTTGTGGAGGTTTGATGTGGCTGCTGGTTTGATCATGTTATGATGTGAATATGCTCTATTTTTAATGATGTAGAGGTAGTTCAAGAAGGTGTATAAGTGGCTGGTGCATTGGCGTTGCCATCGGAGCATCGACGAGGGATCGTTTGGCTTGTCGGTGAGTGTTTTTCGGACTTAAAACGAATCGTATTGGTACGGTTCTGTTTTGGGGACTATGAAAGAGTATGAAAACTTTCCATAGTTCAAGAGTAAGTAAAGTAAATGTTTTTGATATATTAACATGAGTTTCGGCTACATTCGGTAAAGGCATTGATGTTGGTAATGCAATGAGATTTTTGGAAATACATAAACATGATTTTGAATTGGTGCATGCATGAGATAATTGCTGAAAATGTATGGCTTAAAAAGGCATACATGGTTAAGGAAAACATGGAAAAATGAATTTGGAATATATGTGGTTATTTGCCCTCAAATTAAAGGTGCCATCGGGCATGACTTTCGGTTCATTTATTGAGCATATTATGGATGCATTATGAGCTGAAAATGAATTGGAATATTATGTGGTTATTTGCCTTGAATTGATGGTGCCATTAGGCTTGACATTTGGTTCATTTGTGAATATATTATGTATGTATTACGAGCAGCAATTATCATGCACATTTGATTATGATATTGGCTTAGTGACAATAACTTTAGATTCGAATACGAATGATATGTCATTAGGATTGTCTTAAGTGCACTATAAACATTATTGAGAATAAAGAATATTGCCTACACGTAGCAAGGGTGACTTTGTGTCCAATCGTGCGTGGTAGAGCCGCCTAGACGTAACAAGGGTGACTATGTGTCCAATCATGCGTGGTAGTGATATAATGGTGACTTCGTATCATGTCAATGGTGACTTGGTGTCATGTCAATGGTGACTTGGTGTCATGACGAGACTAATGGTCTCTAACAATGGATCCGAGTATTCGGTGAACTTAAGGTTCACAATAAGTGATCACTAGAAGCCAATATGCATACATGGATTAAAAGAGAACATTGTGCATCATTCATGAAATATATTGATAATGTTGAACATACTCAAGAAAGTGATTTGATATTATAGACATGGGCGTGGAATGTTAAGCATGCATGTTTTTAATGATGCATTGCAAACTATGGTTTCATTATGGTTTTAAATAAATGTATTGATAATCTTGTGTAGAGCTTTCTCACTAAGCATGTTTGCTTAGGCTCTCTTTTCATCTTTGCAGAAAAATAAAGGCACTCAGGACTACATTCGGAGCAAGGAAACCAAGGGAAAAGGTTACTCCAAATTCGGTATGTTTTGACAAATAAGTTGGGGCATGACAATGTGTAAACCCAACCAATGTGAGGAGTGTGAACTTAGACTTTGGTTTATGTTGAAATAAGACCTTTGTTGCTTGATTGTTAATTGTTAGACTATGGTATTGTTTGGATTATTGAAGCATGTACTTGCATGGTTGTTATGTTTTTAATCATCTTCTAGGAAGCATGCCTATAGTTTGATTGATGTCTGTGACGTTGTTAATCATGTGTTATAAGTTGTTAATTATGCCTAGGACTTATGCTTTTAGTGGTAGTGATTGACGGTTGTGTTTGAGCCGAAGATGTTCACTTAGTGTGATGGAATTTTTAGGTTCCAGACCTAAAGTTTTGAAACCTTAAGGAAGGTTTCAAAACCTTTGCCAAACAGTTTCAAAACCTTCAGGAAGGTTTCGAGACCTTACGGGCAATTTCAAATATGGAAAGTTACTGGACGCAAAAAATTTCAAAACCTTTTACAAAAACTTTCGAAACTTTTAGGAAAAGTTTCGAAAACTTTGACTGCTAGAAATTGATAGTTGCTAGAAATTGCATTTTAGTTCCGAATATCTTTCTTTGTGCAATTGGGGTATCTACATATGTTATTTTGAGCTGAAATTTTACTTGGATGCATAAAGTTGATTTAATTTCAAGATGGTTAACTCAATTTGGAAGAAGTCATTATAATTTGAAAGATTTACATTTTGGTCCCCTAATTAGAGAAATATGCAATTGATGATGTTAGAATGATCCGTTTGACTTGAAATTTACCGTGAAGGATACATGTGTGTTTAATTGAACTTTGACAAAAAAAATTTATACTTTGTTATAAGAATTTAAAATTTTTACGTTTTAGTCCTTAACATACTTAAGTGTTTAATCGGATGTTTGTTTATGATCGGATCGTTTCCGTTAATATCTTGTATGAGACCTTGACATATAGGAATACAATTATGCATCTAGAAGAAAAAAAATATAACACTTTAGGGTTATTTATCGAATCGGACCTTCGCGGGTTTGGTTTGATATTCCCCGTGTAACCCATTAGTGTCGGTTCCGTCTAGGACGGGCTAAGGGGGTTACAAGGATGTTGTTACTAATGTTCCTTCCTTGAACAAAAGCAGCTTGATTGTCACCGATATATAAGGAAATGATAGATTTTAGACGGTTAACAATTACTTTCGATACAGTTTTATAGAGGACTGTGCCAAGGCTAATAGGTCTTAGATGGCACATTGTAGTGGGATCACTGATTTTGGGAATAAGATCAATGATAGTACGATTGACCTCTTCCATATTAACTGACCCTCTCAGGAGTCCGAGGCAGAGGTTTGTAAAGTCCTGACCAAGGATATCCCAATGCTTCATGAAGAAACTTCTTGGGAATCCATCAACACCCGAGGCTTTCCTCGGGTCAATATCACGAAAAGCAATAGTAACTTCATCTGTTGTGAAATTCTTATTATGATCATTGTTCATTGTTTTGGTAATAATAGTGGGAATGTTATCTAAGATGGAAGAGGCAATAGTAGGAGAGGAAGACGTAAAAAGGTTTTGAAAGTAATTAATAGTAGTAGACATAATGTCGTCTTTATGTGTTTGCCATATATTTTGATTGTTTAGAAGTCCAACAATATGATTCTTCCGCCGTCGACTATTTGCTCTTGCATAAAAAAAGGAAGTACTTTTATCACCGTGTTCTAACTAGTGTGTCCGAGCTCGTTGAGCTTAGTATATTTCTTTCACATTTAGCAAGCTATCAAGCTCACTTTTAGTAGAAATAAAGTTGTGGATTTCTGTACCAGAAAGATATCATTTGAGACACATATTAATAAAATCGTGTAGTTGAATAACGCTCATTTGATTTAATGCGTTTTTTAGATTGCCAAGTGGCTAGGAATTATCCAATATCGTGAAGTTTATGAAGTGTCGGGTGTGATTGGTTAGACCAAATTTCTCTAATTCAAGACAAAACTTCCAGGTCATCAACCCTACAATTCTCATAGCGAAAAGGATTATTAGAGTGTTTGGATCTTAGAGCTCGTGATGGGTTAGTGTCTATTAAGATAGGGTAATGATCAGAACGTGCCTGAAAGAATGATATAGCTTGGCAGTTAGGAAATGTATTAAACCAAACAAAGTTGCTGAGGAATCTATCGATTTTTTCCCTAATGGTTTCCGTATTACGTCCAGATCTAGTCCAACTTAACCATCTAGACGTTGGTTTACTGTCAAAAAGATCATTATTATCAAGATAATCTCTAAAATTATTAATTTATGATCGCGCACGACGAGTACCACCTTATTTTTCATTGTCATAAAAGATTTCATTAAGGTTTCCCCCTAAAAGCCAGGGAAGGGAAGAGGCTGATTGAAGACTGACTATTAATTGTCAAGTTTTGTATTTGCTTGTAGTTTCGGCAAAACCATGTAAATCGGAAAAATGGAATTGTAATTGTCCAAAAGAAATAATGACATCAATATGACGATCCGAGTAAGAAAGCAAATCAATAGTAGTTTTATTATTCTAAATAAGAGCAAGCCCTGTATAAGAAGGGTTGGATTCAATAGCTATGCAACCATGCATTCCTTACTTAAGCTTAATACGGTGCATAATGTGTCTGTTTAACCTAGTTTCAAAAGAAAAAGAATAGCGAAATCATGCTTTGAACAAGCACGTTGTAGAGAAAGAACTGTTTGTGTATTGCCGAGACCCTGGCAGTTCCTACATAATATTTTCATTTTGCTTGGAGGGGTTGATCATATCAACCGCCACCAGAGAGTTTTTTCCGCTACTCATCTCAACTTTTCTAGTAGAAACCTTGGTCGAAGTACGAGGCCTCTTGGTTTTTTTGCTCTCATCAGAAGGTGGTGTTCGCTTGGTACCTCTATTCAAAATTCGATATAAATTTAGAAATTGATAAAATACACAATGAGGGGTGTTGGTTAAGATCCCTATTCAAGAGAAAATACACAATATAAATTTTGAGAGTGAATCCATCTTTATGATCAAAAGGATGGAGTAAATCAAAGAAAGCAATAACGGAGCTATTAGAACTTTGGGTCTTAGTTGCATTCATTGTGCCTCAAGAAAGAGGATGTTAATAGTACAAATTAACTTGTTCGTTAATGGCATACTTTAAAAGGTATTAGAGGAATCTATTAACAAGGGTGGTATGTATATGAAAGTAATACATAAATTAAGACAAACATAGTAAAAAATATATAGTAGTATTAGAAAGAAAGAAAAAATAAACTTAGCATCAATGGTCATAAACCAAGAACTTAGGAAGTACGTAGAATTTGATTTAATCACATTTCGTTGTCGTTTTGTTGAGATTAAAACGTTCATTTCTAAATGGGCTTAATAAAGAATCCGTTCAAATTTTAATAAAGTAAAAATCTAAAAATTTTAGATTAATATATATAATTTTGTTCAAAATCCCATAATTAACTATTTGAACTCGTAAAATTTGATTTAATCATATTTAGTTGTCGTTTTGTTCAGATTAAAGCGTGCACGTCTAAATGAGCTTTATAGAGAATCTGTTCGAATTTTAACCTAGTAAAAAGCTAAAAATTTTAGATTTATCTGTATAATTTTGTTTAAATTCCCATAATTAACTATTTGAACTCATAAAATTTGATTTAATCACATTTGGTTATTGTTTTGTTAAGATTAAAAAGTGCATGTCTAAATGGGCTTTATAGAGTGTAATACCCTAAAAATTATATCTAATTTTAAAAACCCTAATTTTAAAATCCTTAATTAAAAACTCTTTTAAGATTCTCAATTTCTGACACCCTAATTTTTTTTTGAGGTTTTAAATTGATTTTCTATATTTAAGGGGAAATTTTTGAGATACGATTATAAAGTTTTGAAAGTTTAAATGTGAATTTAAAGATTAAAAGTTAAAGTGATGTTTTAAAATTAGATGACTTTTTAGATTACTAATTTTCTTTTAAACTGAGATTAATTATTTTTTTATTAAGAGTTTTTCTACAATCAATCTTTTTATTAAAAATATTACTTTATTTAATTATTATTTTATCAAAACTTTTTGTTTAATATTATATATATTATATAAAGTCTCAGATAAAGATAAGAAGCTCATTTGAAATTATACAACCTTATTTATTATTATTATTATTATTATTATTATTATTATTATTATTATTATTATTATTATTATTATTATTATATTTATAACATGATCTAATAGAATTTTAATTCTACTTAAGCTCAGTTATTTTTCTCACTATAAATACATATTGTGATCTAAGAGAAATCACTACATTATTTTTCCTCCATCAAGATTCTCTAAAGTCTCTGTTCTCACTCTTTATTTCTATCCGAGATCAAAACTATGTTATGCAATAATTTGAGTCACTTTGGCTAAGGTGTGTTCTCTTACTGGTGCTATATTTGTTTGTTTGATGCTTTAATATATATATATATTGTGACATGCTTAACATTTTATGCTTTGAAAAATATTCTTGTTTTGCTGGTAAGTCGAATTTTTGTATGTGTCTTTGATTGCATATTTGTGTTTCCTTGCTTACATGTCATTGTGATTTAAGAAATATATAAAACTTTTTGGATTTTTAGATCTCACACTTTTACGAGTAATTATGATTTTAAATCTTGTAGAATTGTGTTTTTGGATAAATTAAGATTTCGGATGAATTATAATTTTGGATTGAACTATGATTAAAATATATAGTTGTGATTTGTGTTGTGCGTACATCATGTTTTTACATTGTTTTTCTAAAATATTACTCTTGAGAAATAATTTTATAAACTTTGTTTTATTGTTTTTATCTTCATCTTTAAGATACGCTAAGTTCTTTAGGGTTACTCCATCTTAGTTTCCTATTATAAATCTTTGGACTTTAGGCAATACGGTACCTGAAGAATCTCATATTTTATCTGTTTTTTATTATTCAATATAAAACAAACTATTAGATTTTCAAATTATTATTATTATTCTGAAAACTTTGATACATTGGGAATTAAGATTGTTTTTAGTATACATAAATATTTTTTTATATTCAGATATTTAATTTGAACCATCAAATTATAATATTAATTTAATAAGTTTATGAGATAATGTATTTTGAGAATTTAACTATTCTTAAATTATCAATTCTTAGTTATAATTTTAACCTTCGGATGTGATGAATTATTAAGAATTTAAATATTTTACAGTTATTATGAAATAATATAAATTAAATTAGTTTTGAGTTTAAAGCTTTTAACGTTAACTTCCTAAATTCGACCTGTTTCTTCTTGTGCTAAAAATATATTTATTTCTGTGTTATTGTCGAATAAATTCAAATGTGTCTTTCCTGTTTGTGTTAAATGTGTGTTATTTTCTTGCGTTAAATATGTGAGTTTCCACGTTCTATTGTTAAATGAATATAAATGTGTGTTTTCCTCTTGTCCTAAATGTGTGATTCGTATACTATACGGATGTCTTTGTTGTGACATGAGATCCTTGGCATTTATTACATTACATGTGCATGGGGTGGATTGTATGGAGAAATGTGGTTTTACCACACTGTGTTTTGGCGAAATAAGGGGTGAGGGGTTCTAGGGAACTACCTCCACTGTGATCGGTTGACTTTGCCACCACTGTGTTTGGCGTTCGAAGTATAGGACTACATTCTCTGTGACATTGCATTTTCTGTGACATTGCATTCATCACTCTTTGTGTTTATTTACTACGAAAGTTATATTATACTTGTGATTGTGATTTGAGTGATATTGTGATTTTTGATTGCACTTTAGAGGCACATTGGGCTTTATAGCTCATTCTTTTAATTTATTTTTTTCAGATATCTGGCCCTAAGAGTTGGTATTTGGAGATCTCTATCGGACAATATTTTTTTAGTATGGTTATTTAAAACCATTTTTATTTCAGTTATTTTGGGACTATCAGGGATCTAAGATGTTTTAAAACCTCATACATAAAACTATTTATCCATTTTTAAATCAGAATATTTACTTTTTAATTATATTTTTATCTTTTTGCTTACAAATTGGTTTTGTATCACTTTTTAAAATTTCTTGACATAAAAGTTTTAAAAACAACAATTTTAACCTATCGTACTCTTTAAATTAAAATTAAGAGGTTACATAGAGAATTCGTTCAAATTTTAACCGAGTAAAAAGCTGAAAATTTGGGATTAATCTCTATAATTTTGTTCAAAAGCAAATAATTAACTATTTGAACTCATAAAATTTGATTTAATCATATTTCGTTGTCGTTTTGTTCATATTAAAACGTGCACGTCTAAATAAGCTTTATAGAGACTCCGTTCGAATTTTAACCTAGAAAAATCTGAAAATTTTAGATTAATATGTATAATTTTGTTCAAAATCCCATAATTAACTATTTGAACTCGTAAAATATTATTTAATCACATTTGGTTGTCGTTTTTTTAGATTAAAACGTGTACGTCTAAATAAGCTTTATAGAGAATTTGTTCGAATTTTAACCTAGTAAACAGCTAAAGTTTTTAGATTTATCTATATAATTTTGTTTAAATTCCTATAATTAACTATTTGAACTCGTGAAATTTGATTTAATCATATCCTGGAGACCTGGAGCCTGTAAATTATCCTTACCAATATCATCATGGACTCTTAGACGAGTAGTAACATTAGTTTCTTGCTCTGGAAGGACCATTTACAATGGCTGAAGAGGATATCGTCGAGCGGACAATTTACTCGTAACAGTTGGTAAAGTTCGAGGGCCTTGCGAAAAAACATGCAGAGGTTCGGTAGTAGGGGCTTGTGTATTGTCAAGGGTTGGAGAAGTTGCAATGGAAGCCTTATCCTTGTCATTGGCACCAGTGGAAAGGTTGGCAGATGTTTGAGAGGATGTGGGCGTGGGTTGCGAAGCAAGCGGGGCAATGGAGATGTAACGAATGCGACCTCGTTGTGT
This sequence comes from Abelmoschus esculentus, assembly GCA_035048815.1. Taxonomy (NCBI): domain Eukaryota; kingdom Viridiplantae; phylum Streptophyta; class Magnoliopsida; order Malvales; family Malvaceae; genus Abelmoschus; species Abelmoschus esculentus. The sequence continues at coordinate 19,320,430 of JAUCBN010000003.1, forward strand.
AGGTTGAGTGTCTTTTTTCTTAGGGATATAGCGAAGCCAGTCACCATATTGTGGTTGTGCATGCCGAGCCTTGGACGGGACATTACAAAAATCGATAGAATGGCCAACTTTACCAAAACAGTAGCATAGAGTGGGAAAACGTTCATATTGAAGGAGGTAGAATCTGGTAGAGGCTCCCCCACCGATTGTAATACAACGCCTTATTGGTTTGGTAGCATCAATTATCAATCCTACTCAGAGATAGTCAATCATATTGAGATCAATTTTCCGAGTATCGATTTTCGTAACTATACCAATAATGACCCCAAGGGATTCACCAATGTTGTTGGTCGAATCTTCCGAAGCAAGAAGAATAGGGGGGATATTGTGGATACGTACCCAGATATTCATCGAAGCAAATAAGTGCTCATCAAGACTGATAGTTGGATCATATTGTGTTAGAGCTAGCCATTCATCCTTGTAAGTCCAAGGTCCCCTGGCGTGATATCCTCCTTAATTTTCTCATCTTTGAACTGGATGAGAAACACATGAGGTTTCATGATTCGCATCGATGCCAGTCTGGCCGAGGTCCAGATTCCTATAAAGGCTTTGATAATCACTTGGTCATCAATCTCCTTTGAGGAGATGAGGTTTCCGAGTAGGGTAGATTATGCTTCTGCTCCAGATGAATCCCAAGAGATACTTGCTTGAAAGACGGATTTCTATTCAATATCCGTGAATTGAAGGTTCTCAAGCAGTTGCGGAAAAGATTTGGATTCCATTGGTAGTTGGTTGGGAAAGATAGAGGAAAAGAAGAAGAAGGAAAAACATGCCGTTGATATTGGGTATGAAAAAATATGAGGGGAATGTATGGCTATATATAGGAGTGAGTGGAGAGTTTGATATGCAGAAGAGTTTTGATAATGGTTCAATATAGAGAAAGATGTAGTAGTTGGAGAACAAGTGAAACACTTTAGGGTAATAAAATATTAAAAGATAATATGGAATTGAAAATAATATATTAGGGAGATAATTGATGATCAGAAGTAGTACAACTAGCTAACTCTTTGTTAAAGAGCTTATTTGGAAACAGGAATAATAAAAAAAACTTGATGGTTACACCTACTAAAAATAAAATTCAAAGTCCTTACTAGAATAGGTATGGATGACTTGAAATTAAGATAAATAGACCAATAAGTAGTTATCATCAATTTAGTTGACGTGGTAACATAGCACCATGAGAGGTGTAGGCAAAAGGGCTTGTTTGATAAAAGGACACCATAAAGGATGGTGGAGACATATAAGGGTGGCATATTCAAGTAATGAAGTACGAGAGCATAAGTTAAGAAATAGTTGATGGAGGAATATAATAGTAGAAGAGGATTTAGCCGGTAGAACAACATCCAAAGAGGAAGGCAATTGAAGTATTCGAGGCAATTGAAGGGTCTAGTGGAGGGACTCTTGTTGTTGGTCTTGAAACCCCGATATGTGTTCGGCAACCAGAGAATAAAATTGGAGGGAAAATATTTTCGAGCATAATCTCGAATATGTAGGGAATCATAAATTACCAGAGTCATTAATGTTGATTTACGGGTGTGGCTTTCGGTGAAAGGGTAACAAGAAACCCTTCTTATCTGGTAAAGGGAGTCCCACGCTTAAGGAGAAGCTCTCATATCAACCCCTACAGTCTGTGGAACAAACTCTAGCGTCGAGTCAATAGCAAAAGCTATCGTTTGTGATAGCCAAGAAAAAAAGGCGTTGGAGTAGAAGACACCATAAATGTTGTTGGGTAAACCCCTTTGAAAGGGTAGTTCTATCATGTAATTGACAAAGAAAATATGGTAAATATAGTGATAAAAAGTAATTAAAAACAAGCATAGGAATTGTTCGCGGGATCAAAGTGACTTCCATGGCACTAGAGGCATAGGTTGTAACCTCCAGGAAAGATGCATAATTGTGAAAATGTAGCCCATGTAATCCAAACGACGAAGCTCCACCAGAACGGCCACAAAACCAGACAAAGGCTCGGTAGAAACATAGATAAAAGATGGCTTAAGAAAGGCACTCCAAAGAAGAGATGAAAATAGGAACTTACAGAAGATCACAGAAGTCTGGTAACCATGTAAATAAAACATACAGACAATTTGATAAAAAGGACTCGTACCTGAAAAGTAATTGTTGGTGAGTAAGGGTGTAAACACCATTGGTAGTTTTCAGCGTTAGAACATTGGATCTTCTTCCATAAGGAGGCAAGTGGGGTTGCATTGAACGGGGAAGCACTATGATGTTGCTTTCCCCACTGTATGCTTACTGAAGCGAGAAACCAGTCTAGAAGGTAAAGAAAATTCGTCCAAGTTCGAACGTAGTTAAGAGTTATTTTTGTAGATACTGAGACCATGGAATAGTAAACAAGACCTAGAGGAATTAGGAAAGGTAAAAATAATAAAAATAATAAAGAGATAGGAATGACTTTGGAATTTAGAACATTCTAGAGTCCTTCCCCAAACCAAACACAAGGGAGAAGATGGCTCCTAAAACAATGTTTAGGCAAACAAAAAGTGCGTAGCAAGCAAGAGCCACTCTTTGAAGTTTTCGGACTAGTAAGAGAATTGTTGAAAATAAAGCACAATAATAGGTGTTGATGGGATCCCTTTGAAAGGGTAGCAAAGCATCAACATGCCACGCAGTCCACAACTAGAAATAGTTTATGTTAAATGAAATAAAAGAAAACTTAAAAATAAAAGAATAAACTGATGAGGATTGTAGTTGTATCTCCTTGAAAAACATGGCAAAGTCATCAGAGAAATTATGGATCAGAAGAGCGTAACGAAAGATTTTAGCCTTAAAAGACCAAGAAACTAAAGGGGGGTAGAACATGGTTTCATCAAGAAACCGGTCAAAGCTATGGATAAGGAGTCCTCTTTGGACGAGAGGTAAGTATGGAGGATCCAGAACAACGATCTCCAAAATACAACGCAAGAACCAGAGAAATAAAGAAAGATAAAGATACATATCGCAAAAAATATTTGAAAAATAAATGTAATTATAGAGAAAAAAACAACATATCTCAATGGAGTGGAAAGGGGCGGCTGTTGAGTCTTCCTCTCCCAAGGCTGCTGGTATTGTCGTGGTGGTGAGAAGGACAAAGATGGTCTTCAGAACGTAAAAGAAAAGAAAAAAAAAAGAGAAGAGGAAAGAAGACATGGGAGGACGAGAGAAGGGAGAAGGAGTTGTTAAAAACAATAACCTGGTGTGAACGACTAATAAAAAATCTGGAGAACATGCAAGAAACATAAAAATAATAAAGATCTTGATAAAGATAAAAGCATAAATGAAAGATATAGATAAGAGTTTGATTCCTCCCGGGAGTGGAAATCTGACCAAAAAAACAGAAATACATGGAGAATCAGAAAATAAGTCTGAGTTTCGAATGGAATCAGCGTATCGGAACCCATGAGTTGCAAAAGCAGTGGTTTACGCAGAAACCAAGGATTGTTTTGGAATGAAGTCCCAAACCGAATTTGTAATGCGACATTCATTGACGTAAGGATTGTACTGGTTGGTACTTCCTCTCTCGGCCTTAGTGATGATGTAAAATGGCCGATCAAGGAGGGGAAAGAGGGGACGGCAGTGAGCAATGCAAAGGCGAGGTAGTCCACAATCCAAAAACTGATAAAACGGCCGGTCAACTGATGTCTTGCCATGGGAAACAAAAGAGTATCAAAACGCGTCAATTTTGACAACAAAAGTTGGATGATAGAGATCCGATTACTCGGTAGAGATAGAATACACAAAATGTGTTGGTAATAAGAAGAAAGTCCAGAAGCAAATCAATAGTCATAATGTTAATGGCCACTAGTATGAATCCTTTTATCAAATGAAAAAAGCAAGCAAATAGTACCAGTGAATGTATTATAAGAGAAAAAATAAACAAAAAATAATAAGTATAGGGAGATAGCATGCTATACCATCGAAAAATGGTTGGAAAAATCGACAGGATGCTAATTTCTTTCTCTCCTTGAGGGATGAGCGACGGATCCATGGATACAAAAGCAAAGTCGATCTCTAAAAAGGAGATGGTGAAGAAGCGAAAGAAGGAGAGAGAAGAGAGAAAATGAGAGGAGAGAAAAAAGCAATCCATTCTTCCGTTCAATTTGTTCGAATTATAATCGAATAAAAAGCTGAAAATTTGGGTTTAATTTGTATAATTTTGTTTAAAAGTAAATAATTAACTATTTAAAATCATAAAATTTGATTTAATCATATTTCGTTGTCATTTTTTTGAGATTAAAACGTTCATTTCTAAATGGGCTTAATAAAGAATCTGTTCGAATTTTACCGAGTAAAAATCTGAAAATTTTAGATTAATATGTATAATTTTGTTCAAAATCCCATAGTTAACTATTTGAACTCGTAAAATTTGATTTAATCACATTTGATTGTCGTTTTGTTAAGATTAAACCGTGCACGTCTAAATGAACTTTATAGAGAATCCGTTCAAATTTTAACCTAGTAAAAAGCTGAAAATTTTAGATTTATCTGTATAATTTAGTTTAAAATCCCATAATTAACTATTTGAACTCATAAAATTTGATTTAATTACATTTGGTTATCGTTTTGTTGAGATTAAAAAGTGCATGCCTAAATGGGCTTTATAGAGAATTCGTTCGAATTTTAGCCGAGTAAAAAGCTGAGAATTTGGGATTAATCTGTATAATTTTGTTCAAAATCAAATAATTAACTATTTGAACTCATAAAATTTGATTTAATCACATTTCTGTGTCGTTTTATTGAGATTAAAATGTTCATTTCTAAATTGGCTTAATAGAGAATCCGTTCGAATTTTAACCGAGTAAAAATTTGAAAATTTTAGATTAATCTATATAACTTTGTTCAAAAGCCCATAATTAACTAGTTGGACACATAAAATTTGATTAAATCAAATTTGGTTGTCGTTTTGTTGACATTAAAATTTGAATGTCTAAATGGGCTTTATAGAGAATCCGTTGGAATTTTAATAGAGTAAAAATCTGAAAATTTTAGATTAATTTGTATAACTTTGCTCAAAAGAATATAATTAACTATTTGGACACATAAAATTTTATTAAATCATATTTGGTTGTCGTTTTGTTGAGATTAAAACGTGAATGTCTAAGTGGGCTTTATAGAGAATTCATTCGAATTTTAACCGAGTAAAAAGCTGATTATTTTAGATTAATCTGTATAATTTTATTCAAAAGATTATAATTAATTATTTAAACTCATAAAATTTAATTTAATCACATTTGGTTATCGTTTTGTTGAGATTAAAACGTGAATGTCTAAATGGGCTTTATAGAGAATCCGTTCGAATTTTAATCTAGTAAAAAGCAAAAAATTTGAGATTAATCTGTACAATTTTGTTCAAAAGCATATAATTAACTATTTGAACTCATAAATTTTGATTTAATCACATTTAATTTTTTGTTTTGTTGAGATTAAAACGTCCATATCTAAATGGGCTTTATTGAGAATCAGTTCAAATTTTAACCGAGTAAAAAGCTGAAAATTTAAGATTAATCTGTATAATTTTGTTATAATCTTATTTGGACTCATAAAATTTTATTTGTACTCATAATATTTAATTTAATCATATTTGGTTTTCTTTTTGTTAAGATTAAAACGTGCATGTCTAAATGGTCTTTATTGGGAATCTATTCGCATTTTAATCGAGTAAAAAGCTAAAAATTTTAGGTTAATCTATATAATTTTATTCAAAAGACCATAATTAACTATTTGAACTCATAAAATTTGATTTAATCATATTTGGTTGTCGTTTAGTTGAGATTAAAATGTCCATGTCTAAGTGGGCTTTATTTATAATCCATTCGAATTTTAACCAAGTAAAAAGCTGAAAATTTTAGATTAATATGTATAATTTTATTCAAAAGCCCATAATTAACTATTTGGACTCATAAAATTTGATTTAATCACATTTAGTTGTCGTTTTGTTGAGATTAAAACGTGCATGTCTAAATGGGCTTAATTGAGAATCTATTCGAATTTTAACCGAGTAAAAAGCTAAAAATTTGAGATTAATCTATATAATTTGTTCAAAATCTCATAATTAACTATTTGAACTCATAAAATTTGATTTAATAACATTTGGATGTCGTTTTGTTGAGATTAAAACATTAATGTCTAAATCGGCTTTATTGAGAATCCGTTCGAATTTTAACCATGCAAAAAGCTGAAAATTTTAGATTAATACGTATAATTTTGTTAAAAATACCATAATTAACTATTTGAACTCGTAAAATTTGATTTAATCAAATTTGGTTTTCGCTTTGTTGAGATTAAAACGTGCACATCTAAATGGGCTTTATAGAGAATCCGTTCAAATTTTAAACTAGTAAAAAGCTAAAAATTTTAGATTTATTTGTATAATTTTGTTTAAGTTCTCATAATTAATTATTTGAACTCATAAAATTTGATTTAATCACAATTGGTTATCGTTTTGTTGAGATTAAAAAGTGCATGTATAAATGAGCTTTATAGAGAATTAGTTCGAATTTTAACTGAGTAAGAAGCTGAAAATTTGGGATTAATCTGTATAATTTTATTCAAAAGAACATAATTAAATATTTGAACTCATTAAATTTGATTTAATCAAATTTCGTTGTCGTTTTGTTGAGATTAAAACATTCATTTCTAATTGGGCTTAATAGAGAATCCGTTAAAATTTTAACCGAGTAAAAATCTGAAAATTTTAGATTAATATGTATAATTTTGTTGAAAATCCCATAATTAACTATTTGAACTCGTAAAATTTGATTTAATCATATTTGGTTGTCGTTTTGTTGAGATTAAAACGTGGTTTTTAGATTAATCTGTATAATTTTTTAAAAAGACCGTAATTAACTATGTGATCTTATAAAATTTGATTTAATCACATTTGGTTGTTTTTTTGTTGATATTAAAATGTATTAGAGTATGCCCAAAGACCAATCATTTGATGATTGTAAGGATATTTTTATTTACCAATTTTATTAAATAAAGGCATTACCATTATTGTTTTTAGATATATGTGTCAATGTATAACATAAACTAAGGAACAATAAGGTCCATATAACAATATATGTATTATTATTAAAAGATCCTTAGTCAAGTATTATTATAGGTATAGACAGTAATAATACACTTAAGACTAACATGTGATTACTTGATGACAATGATTTATCATTGTCACAGAGATGTCAAAATTAAGACATGAATATATTAGTAGAGAATAATATATTGGATTGACCCAATATGAGTATATATCTTAGATTATTATGTGGCGTTTACGATATTGCTCATAGTGACGACTATATGTATGATCCTTAGACTTGAGATTATTACTATCTCAACATATGTTGTTTTATGTTTTAATGCAGATAAATTATCTCGTAATTAGTTACACTATAAAAGCTGAAATTGAACATATTACAATGTATATAGTGAGATGTGAATGATCAAGATAGGATTTGTCCTTCTTACATAATAAGGAAATATATAAAAGTAATCCACTCTAGATATCAAAAATATTAAAATAGGCTATACAAGTGTGACTATTTTAAGACTTGTACCTATTAAAGATATAAAAGAGCAAAAGGATATAATAAATATAAAGAGTTGGTCACGGACATGATACATCGAATCATGATCTCTTGTAACTTAGTTGACAATGATATATTGCTAGATGTCACTTATTAGTTATAATATTAGAATTTTTCTAATATTATTACTAATGTTACAATAAGCATACAGGGTCACACCAATGGTTGAAAAGGAGCAAAAAATATATATGTATAAGTAGATTATATTTAACACTGAATTTTAAACAAAGGATATAATTAAAGTAATTATATCCCTTTTCAAATTCGAATTAAATATATGTAACATCCCATTTTTGGGGTTATTATTTAGGCTTTAGTTAAGAGAATTCGATTCGGATCGAATCGGGTTCTCTGGTTCGTTATTCCGGGGAAAAATAAAATAAGAATATTTTAATTAAGAAAAATAATAACTTTAGAATATGGTTTAAAAATATTAAAAATATATTTCAAAATTAAAAGAAAGTAATTTGGACTTTATATTGAGTTTTAATTATGCTTAATTATGCATAAGTGACCAATTTATAATTTTTGGAAAAATTGAAGGACTTAATTTAGGATTTTCGAAAAAAATGTTATTTTAGTGACTAAATTGAAAATCAAGCTAAACTTAGAATCCTTAAAGGGCCATAAACCCATTTTAATTTTTAATAATGATTTATTCATCAAAATGCTTTTTAATTACTTTAATTAAAGATGATAAATCATTTTCTCTCAAAACTACTTTTTTCTCTCATTATCTCTCCATTTTCCTTCATCTCTTTTCTTCAATTCCTTGCTGATTTTTGCATCTTTTTCCACAAAGAATACATCATTTTAATCATCTTTCTATTCCTTACAAAACCTAACCATCAATTTTATCAAATCAACACCAAATTGCAAGGAATCAAGAAGAGGAAATTTGCATCCTTTTGGTGAATAGATCTTAAAGGTATTTTTTTGGATTTTTAACTCTTTTCTAAGGTTATTTATTGAAATTCCAAAGTATTAGCTTGCTAATCTTTGAATAAAACTTAATTTTATGTTTTTAATGTTAGATCTAGTGATTTTGTGAATGTTTTTATGAAATCTTTTTGGATATCATTCAATGCTGAAATTAGATGGATTCAATTATTTTTTTATATTAATTAAATGATTGATTGAGTCTTCATTTGATAGCACATTAATTTAATCCCGGAATAATGTAATCGGTGTTGTTTTAAGGTGATTTTCGGTTGTTTAGGGGCTGTTTTAGATGTTTTAATGTTGCTGGAGGTATAAGGATGGTTTAGATGTGTTTTTGGTTCATAATTGAAGTGGAATAGATGTTAGAATCATTAGGTTTTGGGCTGATGTTGTTCGAATGAGTTTCGGCTTAGTTTTCGGTCTTTTCGGCTATGTTTTCGGTAATTTTGTGGAGGTTTGATGTGGCTGCTGGTTTGAGCATGTTATGATGTGAATATGCTCTGTTTTTAATGATGTAGAGGTAGTGCAAAAAGGTTCATAAGTGGCTGGTGCATTGGCGTTGTCATCGGAGCATCAGCGAGGGATCATTTGACTTGTCGGTGAGTGTTTTTCGGTCTTAAAGCGAATTGCATTGGTACGGTTCTGTTTTGGGGACTATGAAAGAGTGTGAAAACTTTTCATAGTTCAAGAGTAAGTGAAGTAAATGTTTTTGATATATTAACATGAGCTTCGGCTACATTCGGTAAAGACATTGGTGTTGGTAATGCAATGGGATTTTTGGAAATGCATAAACATGATTTTGAATTTGTGCATGCATGAGATAATTGCTGAAAATGCATGGTTTAAAAATACATACATTGTTAAGGAAAACATGGAAATGAATTTGGAATATATGTGGTTATTTGCCTTCAAATTAAAGGTGCCATTGGGCATGACTTTCGGTTCATTTGTTGAGCACATTATGGATGCATTATGAGCTGAAAATAAATTGGAATATTATGTGGTTATTTGCCTTGAAATTGATGGTGCTATTAGGCATGACATTTGGTTCATTTGTGAACATATTATGCATGCATTATGAGTAGCAAATTATCATGCACATTTGATTATGATATTGGCTTAGTGACACTAACTTTAGATTCGAATACAAATGACATGTCATTAGGATTGTCTTAAGTGCACTATAAACATTATTGAGAATAAAGAATATTGCCTACACGTAATAAGGGTGACTCTATGTCCAATCGTACATGGTAGAGCCGTCTATACGTAACAAGGGTGACTATGTATCCAATCGTACATGGTAGTGCTATAATGGTGACTTCGTGTCATGTCAATGGTGAATTCGTGTCATGTCAATAGTGACTTGGTGTCATGTCAATGGTGACTTTGTGTCATGACGAGACTAATGGTCTCTAACAATGGATTCGTGTATTCGGTGAACTTAAGGTTCATAACAAGTGATGACTAGAAGCCAATATGCATACATGGATTAAAAGAGAACATTGAGCATCATTCATGAAATGTATTGAAAATGTTGAACATACTCAAGAAAGTAATTTGATATCATAGACATAGATGTGGAATGTTAAGCATGCATGTCTCTAATGATGCATTGCAAACTATGGTTTCATTATGTTTTAAAAAGATGCATTGATGATCTTTTGTAGAGCTTCCTCACTAAGCTTGTTTGCTTAGGCTCTCTTTTCATCTTTGCAGAAAAATAAAGGCACTCGGGACTACATTCGGAGCAAGGAAACCAAGGGGAAAGGTTACTTCAAATTTGGTATGTTTTTGACAAATAAATTAGGGCATGGCAATGTGTAAACCCAACCTATGTGAGTAGTGTGAACTTGACTTTGGTTTATATTTAAATAAGACCTATGTTGCTTGATTGTTATTTGATGGACTATGGAATTGTTTGGATTGTTGAAGCATGTACTTGCATGATTGTTATGTTCTTAATCACCTTTTAGGAAGCATGCCTATAGTTTGATTGATGTTCGTGACATTGTTAATCATGTGTTATAAGTTATTAATTATGCCTAGGAATTATGCATATAGTTGGAAGTGACTAATGGTTGTGTATTGTATTGTTGGTGTTCACTTAGTGAGACGGAACTTTTGGTTCCAAACCTAAAGTTTCGAAACCTTTGGGAAGGTTCCGAAACCTTTGTCAAATAGTTTCAAAACCTTCAGGAAGTTTCGAAACCTTGCGGGAAATTTCAATTCTGGAAAGTTACTAGACGCAAAAAGTTTCAAAACTTTCTAGGGAAGTTTCGAAACCTTTTACAAAAAGTTTCGAAACCTCTGGAAGGTTTCAAAACCATTGACTACCAAGGATTGAAAGTTGTTGGAAATTATTTTTTGGTCCCGAATATCTTCCTTTGTTCGATTAAGGTACTTACAGATGTTATTTTAAGCTAAAATTTTGCATGCATGCATAAAGTTGATTTAATTTCAAGATGGTTAACCTAATTTGGATGAAATCCTTGAAATTTGGAAGATTTACATTTTAGTCCCTAAATTAGAAAAACATGCAATTGATAATGATTGAATGATTCATTTGACCTGAAATTTATTGTGAAGGAAACTTGAGTGATAAATTGAACTTTGATGAAAAGAATTTATACTTTATTGATAGGATTTAAAAGTTTTACGTTTGAGTCCTTAATTTACTTAAGTGTTTAATCGGATGTCTGTTTATGATTGGTTTGTTTCCGTTAACGCCTTACATAAGACCTTGACATGTAGGAATAAGATTATGCGTCTAGGAAAGATAAAATAAAAAAAATATAACGGCTTTAGGGTTGTTTATCGAATCGAACATTTGCGGGTTTGGTTTGATATTCCCCGTGTAACCCATTAGTGTCGGTTCTGTCTAGGTCGGGCTAAGGGGGTTACATTTGGTGGTACCAGAGCAAGGTTTGTAAAGTGTGTAGTTGGTTGGTTTAAGTTTGTGTAAGATTGCTAAGTTATGTGTTTAAATGTGCGATTGATCATGATATGTGCGATTGAGCATGATATGTTGTTGGTGTGTGAAAATCTATTCATGATGATTGTACTTTGAGTAATTATGGTTAAACTGGGGTTATCGGTTACATATTGCTAATGCCAACATATTTTCAGATGCTCTCAGTTTTCCCTTGGATCTTGCCCGAATGTAAGTTTGTTTTATTTGAATATTATATTTTAAACTGCATGTTTAAAGTTATTGGAATATGCTTCTGAGACGTAAGTCACTAGCTAGTGTTGGTATGAACATTGATGGTCAAGATTAAAGATGAAACGACTGTTAGGGAAGAGTAATTTCTTCCTCCTCTGTGAGTGTGCCTTCGGTTACGCAGAAAGGTTAGTTTGTGGTGTTGCACCGTTCTTTCGGATGTGTTTTAGTCTGCCGAAGCCGGTACGACTGTTGCTAATCTGACTTGAGAGTAGTTAACAGGATAATGGTTGAATTTGTTGGAATTGAGGATGTTATTTGTGAGTGTGAACAATAATCATGCTTAGAGTAAGAGCACATATATGTATATATCTATAGATAATGTAGGACATGCATGCATTCTTGAGCATGACATTAGAAATTGCATTTACATGTACATGCACTTGCATAGGCATTTATGAGGGCATACAGGAAAGCATGTATACATTTGTTCACACTTGCGATTAGCTCCTTGGGGGTATAAGTGGAGTGTGGTTGGTTCTTCTAAGGTGAAGGTGTGGGAAAAAAAAGTTGAAAGAACTTCCTTGTGATGTTGAGCTGAATGTGTAGTGGGCAAACTACCCTTTTTGTTAGGGAATAGTCTTAGATGAAGAATGAGTGGTTGGTCTCAGAGTTATGAATGTTTGAAACCGAGGTAAATACCCTGAGTTATGGTTAGTTTGAGTTGGTCATTACTAAAGGAAGGGCTGAGTTTTGCGGATTCTTTCTAGTTAGGATTTGGAGGTTGTAACAAAGTTAAAACATGTTTTGTAGAGTAAGATGGATTGGTGTTTTTCTGAGTGATGTGAAATTATTTTATGGAAATTACATGGAATTCTTTATAGTGTGGTTAACGTGTAGTTAGATCGGGGGTTGTGACCGATCTGGTATGGTCAGGATGGAAGTAAAATATGAGATATATATTGGTATGGGAGTTGTGGTATCATGGGTTTGAATCATAGATTGTTGTGACCTTGAGAGGTTTGGTTGTACTATAAAGGAGGAAAGTGTACATGTTGGGTTTACAAGATGATAAGTTGATTATACCTCGGGTAAAGATAGTTTTTGATGGTGTTTGAAGTGGTGTATCGAGGATCGCTGGACAATTTATGTTTTGTATCGGTTGTTCAGTCTTATGGGTTTGGTTTTATCGAAAAGTGTTGTGAGGGTTTGTGTTCGGTGGGTTCATGTTTATGGATGTTTCATCAATATGGTTACTGCTTTGGCAAGATTATAAAATAAGAGATGTTGGAGCTAGTGGAAGGAATAGTTTTACAAGTTTGGATTTTGTTGTGGTATAGTTAAGGTAAGAGTTGGTTTATCGATGAGTTGATAATGGGAAGGAGTTTGGAGTTTAGTGTCAAGGCACTTAATGAGGTGTAGATTTTAAAGTTTAAACCATGGTGCTGAGTTGGTTATGGTGGCTAAACCTTAAGTTGGAGGTATTATCATGGAGATGAGTACGATGTTGGGTTTGACACAAAGTTCGTAAGTTTCTTGTATGATATGTTTTGTAGAATGTTAGCAACCGGGGATGACTTGGCTTACATAAGGATGCTTGCAATGAGAGTTTGTTATGTGGGGTAATCCAGGGTTGTTGTGGAGTTACGAGGGAAGATGTTCGGTTAACCTATAGGGAGACCTAGTAAAATGGTGGAGTTATGAGCGGGACTTTACCTTGGTAAAGTTGAACGGGGACAAGTCGTGGCAAACTGTTTGTTGAGAGTCTAGTGAAGGATATGTTCTTGGCAAGGTTTAGTTTTGTGTTGAGAATCTTTTTGTGTTATGTTAGCCGCATGGTTGTTTCGAATAGTGTCGAGATAGAATGGTATCTTGATCGGGGATTATGGTAATCTTTTTCCGTGTGTTTGGTGGTAAGTGTTGTGGTAGAAGGTGGAGAAACATGTGTTTTCAACTGAGCTTGTTTGGATTATGTTTGAATCATATGTAAATGTTTGTCTTGCTAATAAGGTAAGAGTGAGTATCAATTTTCTTTAGGTTATTAGTAGTAGTAATGGTGCCAAGGTTGAAGTCGGAAAGAATCATCATAAGTTTGGTAGTAAGTTCTATGGATGGTATGGAGTTTTCTTTTGAGGGTTGTTGGATCAATAGTTTGTTTCAGTACGGTTTTCTTGGGTTTCCAAGTCCCATGGGAAAGGTGTGTGAGTGTTGTATCTATAATATGTTAAGATTTGAGAGTTTTTAAGACCGACATAGGTTGCCGTTTGGATGTTGGGTTTTATCATTCATAGGTAAATGGATGATATGTTGTGATGTTGTGATATGGTTAATATTACTCATAATGAATTTGTTGGTGGTAGTGAAGTTGCATGAGACAATGTTGACAGTTTTGTGCAAAGTTAGTTTGAAGCTTGTTTGTAGAGCATCATTGTGTGGGTAGAGGTTGGTGAAAGGCTTAGTTTGTTACTGGTATGTGGGAGGATGTCGGAAATCAGGTTAGGTCGATGGTGGTGGTATGGAAACCGTTGCGGTTATCAAGAGTTAGTTATTAATCTTAGGTAAGAGAAAGGGGGTTTCCTTTTTAGTTATGTTTTCTGTAAAGGTTGAGATGGTGTGGTGGGTTGTGCATTGCTGCTTTGGTGTGAGGAAAGGATCTGTTGGTTGTTCGAAGAGGGTAAGTGTGGGTTGTCTGTTCCCTACCATCCGGGGAAAGCTAATGTGATGGCTGAATCTTTAAGCCATAAGACGGTAGTTGAGTTGAGGGTGATGTTTGCTAAGTTGAGTATTTCAAAGGAAGGTGGTGGAATGTTGGAGTTGTAAGTAAAACCTATCTTGGTTGAGATGATAAGGTGAAACAGTTAGAGGATGAGACGTTGGTACCTTTTGTGGAGGATATTGTTGAGGGTAGACCAACCAAGTATCATTTTGATGAGGATGAGGTATTATGTTTTAGAGGTCGAATTGTGGTGCCGGATGATCAGGAGTTGAGGCAAGCTATTTTGGCAGAAGCTCATACTAGTCTGTTTGCTATGCATCCGGGTAGTGTGAAGATGTATAGAGATCTCAAAAGTGTGTACTTTTGGATTGGTTTAAAGAAAGATGTGACAGAGTCCAAGAAGGATTTTATATGGGTTATTGTTGATAGGTTTTCAAAGTTTGCACATTTTCTTGCCGTGCATACAATGTGTTCTATGGATAAGTTGATAGAGTTGTATGTTTTCTGAGGTGGTGAAGTTGTATAGTGTGCCTAAGTTAATCATATCGGATAGAGATCCGTGGTTTACATCAAAGTTCTGGAGGAGTTTGCAGACTGCTTTAGGTACGAGGCTTAGCTTTAGTATAGCTTATCATCCACAGACAAATGGCCAGTCTGAACGTGTTATTCAGACTTTAGAGGATATGTTAAGGTGTTGTATCATTGAGTTTCAAGGTTCTTGGGAGAAACAGTTTCCTTTGGTGGAGTTTGCATATAACAATAGCTCCAAGCGAGTATACAGATGGCACCGTTTGACGCTTTATACGGGCGTAGGTGTTGTGCACCTTTGTGTTGGAAAGAAGTTGAGAAAAAGTGTGTTTCTTTGCCTCGAGTTTTAAAAGATACGAATGAGAAGGTTAAGTTTGTTTGTGCTAAACTTAAGGAAGCTTCGGATAGGCGAAAGTCCTATGCCGATTTAAAGCGCAGAGAGATAGAGTATGTTATTGAAGACAAAGTGTTTCTTAAGGTTTCCCATAGAAGAAGTTAGTGAGGTTTGGACGTAAGGGTAAGTTGAGTCCTCATTTTATTGGGTTGAATGAGGTGTTAGAGCGAATTGGTCCTGTTATTTATCGGTTGAGGTTGTCGATGGAGTTGAGTTGGATGCATTATGTTTTTCAATATATCGATGCTTCGTAGGTATAGTTCTGATCCTTCTCATGTTGTTCTAGTTGAGGATTATGAGTTAAGAGCGGATATGAATTATGAGGAGGAACCAGTGAGGATTTTGGATGTGGATACAAAAGTTCTTCGAGGAAGGACCATAGATTTGGTTAAAGTGCATTAGAAACACAGAGGTGTCGAGGAGGTAACATGGGAGATAAAAAAAAGTATGTAGGAGCAGTTCCTCACTTGTTTACTTTAGGTAAATTTTGAGGACGAAATTTTCTTAAGAGGGGGAGAGTTGTAACATCTCGTTTTTGGGGTTATTAGTTAGGTTTTAGTTAGGAGAATTCGATTCGGGTCGAATCGGATTTTCCAGGTTCGTTATTCTGGAGAAAAATAAAATAAGAATATTTTAATTAAGAAAAATAATAATTTTGGAAGATGGTTTAAAAATATTAAAAATATGTTTCAAAATTAAAAAAAAATAATTTGGACTTTATATTGATTTTTAATTATGCTTAATTATGCATAAGTGACCAATTTATAATTTTTGAAAAAATTGGAGGACTTAATTTGGGATTTTCGAAAAAAATGTTATTTTAGTGACTAAATTGAAAATCAAGCTAAACTTAGAATCCTTAGAGGGCCATAAACCCATTTTAATTTTTAATAATGATTTATTTACCAAAATGCTTTTTAATTACTTTAATTAAAGATGATAAATAATTTTCTCTCAAAACTACTTTTTTCTCTCATCTTTTTCTCTCATTTTCCTTCATCTCTTTTCTTTAATTCCTTGCTGATTTTTGCATCTTTTTCACAAAAAATACATCATTTTAATCATCTTTCTATTCCTTACAAAACCTAACCATCAATTTTATCAAATCAACACCAAATTGCAAGGAATCAAGAGGAGGAAATTTGCATCTTTTTGGTGAATAGATCTTAAAGGTAATTTTCTGGATTTTTAACTCTTTTCAAAGGTTCTTTATTGAATTGCCCAAGTATTAGCTTGCTAATCTTTGAATAAAACTTAATTCTATGTTTTTAATGTTAGATCTAGTGATTTTGTGAATGTTTTTGTGAAATCTTTTTGGATCTCATTCATTGCTGAAATTAGATGGATTCAATTATGTTTTTATGTTAATTAAATGATTGATTGAGTCTTCAATTGATAGCACATTAATTTAATCTCGGAATAATGCAATCGATGTTGTTTTAAGGTGATTTTCAGTTGTTTTAGGGGCTGTTTTAGATGTTTTAATGTTGCTGGAGGTATAAGGATGGTTTAGATGTGTTTTTGGTTCATAATTGAAGTGGATTAGATGTTAAAATCATTAGGTTTTGGGCTGATGTTGTTCGGATGCGTTTCGGCTTAGTTTTCAGCCTTTTCAGATAAGTTTTCGGTAATTTTGTGGAGGTTTGATGTGGCTGCTGGTTTGAGCATGTTATGATTTGAATATGCTCTGTTTTTAATGATGTAGAGGTAGTGCAATAAGGTGCATAAGTGGCTGGTGCACTGGCGTTGCCATCGGAGCATCAGCGAGGGATCGTTTGACTTGTCGATGAGTGTTTTTCGGTATTAAAGCGAATCACATTGGTACGGTTCTATTTTGGGGACTATGGAAGAGTGTGAAAACTTTCCATAGTTCAAGAGTAAGTGAAGTAAATGTTTTAGATATATTAACATGAGCTTCGGCTACATTCGGTACAGATATTGGTATGGGTAATGCAATGGGATTTTTGGAAATGCATAAACATGATTTTGAATTTGTGCATGCATGAGATAATTGCTGAAAATGCATAGTTTAAAAAGACATACATTGTTAAGGAAAAAATGGAAAATGAATTTGGAATATATGTGGTTATTTGCCTTCAAATTAAAGGTGCCATTGGGCATGACTTTCGGTTCATTTGTTGAGCACATTATGGATGCATTATGAGCTGAAAATAAATTGGAATATTATGTGGGTATTTGCCTTGAAATTGATGGTGCCATTGGGCATGACATTTGGTTCATTTGTGAACATATTATGCATGCATTATGAGCAGCAAATTATCATGCACATTTGATTATGATATTGGCTTAGTGACACTAACTTTAGATTCGAATACGAATGACATGTCATTAGGATTGTCTTAAGTGCACTATAAATATTATTGAGAATAAAGAATATTGCCTACACGTAACAAGGGTGACTTTGTGCCCAATCATGCGTGGTAGAGCCGCCTACACGTAAAAAGGGTGACTATGTGTCAAACCGTTCGTGGTAGTGCTATAATGGTGACTTCGTGTCATGTCAATGATAACTTCGTTTCATATCAATGGTGACTTGGTGTCATGTCAATGGTGACTTTGTGTCATGACGAGAATAATGGTCTCTAACAATGGATCCGTGTATTCGGTGAACTTAAGGTTCATAACAAGTGATCACTAGAAGCCAATATGCATACATGGATTAAAAGAGAACATTGAGTATCATTCATGAAATGTATTGATAATGTTGAACATACTCAAGAAAGTAATTTGATATTGTAGACATAGACGTGTAATGTTAAGCATGCATGTCTCTAATGATGCATTGCAAACTATGGTTTCATTATGTTTTTAAAAAGTTGTATTGATGATCTTGTGTAGAGCTTCCTCACTAAGCTTGTTTGCTTAGACTCTCTTTTCATCTTTGCAGAAAAATAAAGGCACTCGGGACTACATTCGGAGCAAGGAAACCAAGGGGAAAGGTTACTTCAAATTTGGTATGTTTTTGGCAAATGAATTAGGGCATGGCAATGTGTAAACCCAACCTATGTGAGTAGTGTGAACTTGACTCTGGTTTATATTTAAATAAGACCTATGTTGCTTGATTGTTATTTGATGGACTATGGAATTGTTTGGATTGTTGAAGCATGTACTTGCATGATTGTTATGTTCTTAATCACCTTTTAGGAAGCATGCCTATAGTTTGATTGATGTCCGTGACGTTGTTAATCATGTGTTATAAGTTGTTAATTATGCCTAGGAATTATGCATATAGTTGGAAGTGACTAATGGTTGTGTATTGTATTGTTGGTGTTCACTTAGTGAGACGGAGCTTTGTTTCCAGACCCAAAGTTTCGAAACCTTTGGGAAGGTTCCGAAACCTTTGTCAAATAGTTTCGAAACCTTCAGGAAGTTTCGAAACCTTGCGGGCAATTTCAATTCTGGAAAGTTACTGGACGCGAAAAGTTTCAAAACTTTCTAGGTCAGTTTCGAAACCCTTTACAAAAAGTTTCGAAACCTCTGGAAGGTTTCGAAACCTTTGACTACCAAGGATTGAAAGTTTCTAGAAATTATATTTTGGTCCCGGATATCTTCCTTTGTTCGATTAGGGTACTTACAGATGTACATGTCTAAATTGATTTTATTGAGAATCCATTTTAATTTTAATCGAGTAAAATGCTGAAAATTTTAGATTAATCGATATAATTTTGTTTAAAAGCCCATAATTAACTATTTGAACTCATAAAATTTGATTTAATAAAATTTGGTTGTCGTTTTGTTGATTTTAAAACATTAATGCCTAAATGGGCTTTATTGGGAATCCGTACGAATTTTAACCGAGCAAAAAACTGAAAATTTTATATTAGTTTGTATAATTTTGTTAAAAATCCTATAATTAACTATTTAAACTTGTAAAATTTGATTTAATTACATTTGGCTTTCGCTTTGTTGAGATTAAAACGTGCACGTCTAAATGGGCTTTATTGGAAATTTATTCGCATTTTAATCGAGTAAAAAGCTAAAAATTTTAGGTTAATCTATATAAGTTTATTCAAAAGCCCATAATTAACTATTTGAACTCATAAAATTTTATTTAATCACATTTGGTTGTCGTTTAGTTGAGATTAAAATGTCCATGTCTAAGTGGGCTTTATTGATAATCCATTCAAATTTTATCCAAGTAAAAAGCTGAAAATTTTAGATTAATATGTATAATTTTATTCAAAAGCTCATAATTAACTATTGGGATCATAAAATTTGATTTAATCACATTTGGTTGTTATTTTTTTGAGATTAAGACGTACATGTCTAAATGGACTTAATTGAGAATCTGTTCGAATTTTAACCGAGTAAAAAGCTGAAAATTTGAGATTAATCTATATAATTTTGTTCAAAATCCCATAATTAACTATTTGAACTCATAAAATTTGATTTAATAACATTTGGTTGTCGTTTTGTTTAGATTAAAACATTAATGTCTAAATGGGCTTTATTGAGAATCCTTTCGAATTTTAATCGAGCAAAAAGCTAAAAATTTTAGATTAATATGTATAATTTTGTTAAAAATCCTATAATTAACTATTTGAACTTGTAAAATTTGATTTAATCAGATTTGGTTTTCGCTTTATTGAGATTAAAACGTGCACGTCTAAATGGATTTTATAGAGAATCTGTTCGAATTTTAAACTAGTAAAAAGCTGAAAATTTTAGATTTATCTATATAATTTTGTTTAAATTCCCATAATTAACTATTTGAACTCATAAAATTTGATTTAATCACATTTGGTTATCGTTTTGTTGAGATTAAAAGTGCATGTCTAAATGTGCTTTATAGAGAAGTCGTTCGAATTTTAACTGAGTAAAAAGCTGAAAATTTGGGATTAATCTGTATAATTTTATTCAAAAGCACATAATTAAATATTTGAACTCATAAAATTTGACTTAATCAAATTTCGTTGTCGTTTTATTGAGATTAAAATGTTCATTTCGAAATGGGTTTAATAGAGAATCCGTTCAAATTTTAACCGAATAAAAATCTGAAAATTTTAGATTAATATATATAATTTTGTTCAAAATCCTATAGTTAACTACTTGAACTCGTAAAGTTTGATTTAACCATATTTGGTTGTCGTTTTGTTGAGATTAAAACGTGCACGTCTACATGAACTTTATAGCGAATCCGTTCGAATTTTAATAGAGTAAAAAAATGAAAATTTGATATTAATCTATATAATTTTGTTCAAAATCCCATAATTAACTATTTGAACTCATAAATTTTGATTTAATCATATTCGGTTGTCATTTTGTTGAGATTAAAACGTGCATTTTAGATTAATCTGTATAATTTTTTTCAAAAGATCGTAATTAACTATGTGATCTTATAAAATTTGATTTAATCACATTTGGTTGTCGTTTTGTTGATATTAAAATGTGTTAGAGTATGCCCAAAGACCAATCATGTGATGATTGTAAGGATATATTTATTTACCAATTTTATTGAATAAAGACATTACCATTGTTGTTTTCAGATATATGTGCAATGTATAACATAAATTGAGAAACAATAAGGTCCATATAATAATATATGTATTATTATTAAAAGATCCTTAGTCAATTGTTATTTTGGGTACGGATAATAATAATACGCTTAAGACTAACATGTGACTACTTGATGATAATGATTTGTCATTGTCACAGAGATGTCAAAATTAAGACATGAATATATTAGTAGAGAATAATATATTAGATTGACCCAATATGAGTATATATCTTGGATTATTATGTGATGTTCACGATATTGCTCATAGTGAAAACTATATGTAAGATCCTTAGACTTGAGATTATTACTATCTCAATATATGTTGTTTTATGTTTTGATGTAGTTAAATTATCTCGTAATTAGTTACACTATAAAAACTGACATTGAACATATTGCAATGTATATAGTGAGATGTGAATGATCAATATAGGATTTATCCTTCTTACATAATAAGGAAATATATCAAAGGCCACTTGATTGAGTGAGACTAGAAATGCATGACCATGCTTGAATACGTTGATATGAGATATTACAAATTATTCATTAAAAGTAATCCACTCTAGATATCAAAAAATATTAAAATAGGCTTTACAAGTGTGACTATTCTAAGACTTGTACCTATTAAAGATATAAAAGCACAAAAGGATATAATAAATATAAAGAGTTGGTCACGGACATGATACATCGAATCATGATCTCTTGTAACTTAGTTGACAATGATATATTGCTAGATGTCACTTATTGGTTGTAATGTTAGAATTGTTCTAATATTTTTACTAATGTTACAATAAGCGTACAGGGTCACACCAATGGTTGAAAAGTAGCAAAAAATATATATGTATAAGTAGATTATATTTAACCCCGAATTTTAAACAAAGGATATAATTAAAGTAATTATATCCCTTTTCAAATTCGAATTAAATATAGATTTTGAAATTTAAGGAAATAATAAAAGTAATTATTTCCTAAACAAATTCGGAATAAAAGTCTTATAGCTAGGGTTTCACATATATAAAAAGGATCTTTGGGTCTAGTAGCCATATCAGAGAATCACAAATTCTCAAAAACCTAAAATCAAGATAAAATGTTTTTTTAGATTTGCTCTCAACCGGGTGAACTGAGTAGAGGTCGAGACTATATTTGTGGAGGCTAAAGATTCGAATTTTTGAACGATCATGACTATAGCAAATCTAGTTGTTGTTTCTACTGATTATCAAGGAACCCAATGCAAGTCATCGTATCTCTTCATCTCGATTTCGGATTAAACGTACATGGATCACTGGAAAGACAGTCATGATTTTGTTCCGCAGCACCTTAGGGTGTGCAGGCGGTCCCAACAAACGTGCACGTCTAAATGGGCTTTATTGAGAATCCGTTCTAAATTTAATCGAGTAAAAAGTTGAAAATTTTAGATTAATCTATATAATTTTGTTCAAAAGCCCATAATTAACTATTTGAACTCATAAAATTTGATTTAATAACATTTGGTTATCGGTTTTTGAGATTAAAACGTTCATTTCTAAATGGGCTTTATTGAGAATTCGTACGAATTTTAACCGAGCAAAAAGCTAAAATTTTTATATTAATATGTACAATTTTTTTAAAATCCCATAATTAACTATTTGAACTCGTAAAATTTGATTTAATCATATTTGGTTTTCGCTTTGTTGAGATTAAAACGTGCCCGTCTAAATGAGCTTTATAGAGAATCCGTTCGAATTTTAACCTAGTAAAAAGTTGAAAATTTTAGATTTATCTGTATAATTTTGTTTAAATTCCTATAATTAATTATTTGAACTCATAAAATTTGATTTAATCATATTTGGTTATCGTTTTGTTGAGATTAAAAAGTGCATGTCTAAATGGGCTTTATAGAGAATTCGTTCGAATTTTAACTGAGTAAAAAGCTAAAAATTTGGGATTAATCTCTATAATTTTGTTCAAAAGAACATAATTAAATATTTGATCTCATAAAATTTGATTTAATCAAATTTGGTTGTCGTTTTGTTAAGATTAAAATGTTCATTTCTTAATGGGCTTAATAGAGAATCCGTTCAAATTTTAACCGATTAAAAATCTAAAAATTTTAGATTAATATGTATAATTTTGTTCAAAATCCCATAATTAACTATTTGAACTTGTAAAATTTGATTTAATCACAATTTGGTTGTCGTTTTGTTGAGTTTAAAATGTGCACATCTAAATGAGCTTTATAGAGAATCCGTTCGAATTTTAACCTAGTAAAAAGCTGAAATTTTTAGATTTATATGTATAATTTTGTTTAAATTCCCATAATTAACTATTTGAACACATAAATTTGATTTAATCACATTTGTTTATCGTTTTTTTGAGATTAAAAAGTGCATGTCTAAATGGGCTTTATAGAGAATTCGTTCGAATTTTAACCGAGTAAAAAACTGAAAATTTTGGATTAATCTGTATAATTTTGTTCAAAAGCAAATAATTAACTAATTGAAATCATAATATTTGATTAATCTCGTTTTTGGGGTTATTAGTTAGGCTTAATTAGGGGAATTCGATTCGGGTCGAATCGGGTTCTCCGGTTCATTAATTTGGACTTTATATAAAATAAGGATATTTTTAATTAAGAAAAATAATAATTTGGAAGGTGGTTTGAAATATTAAAAATATGTTTCAAATGTAAAAGAAAATAATTTGGACTTTATATTGATTTTTAATTATGCTTAATTATGCATAAATGACCAATTTGTAATTTTTGAAAATGTTTGGAGGACCGATTTAGTGATTTTCGAAAATATGATATTTTTAGTGACTAAATTGAAAAGCAAGCTAAACTTAGAATCCTTAGAGGGCCATAAACCCATTTCTAATTTTCAATGATGATTTATTCACCAAAAAGGTATTTTTAATTACTTTAATTTGGTTTTTAATCATTTTCTCTCAAAACCACTTTTTCTCATATTTTCTCTCATCTTTTTCTCTCATTTTCTCTCTACTTTTTCTTCATCTTTTCT
This sequence comes from Abelmoschus esculentus, assembly GCA_035048815.1. Taxonomy (NCBI): domain Eukaryota; kingdom Viridiplantae; phylum Streptophyta; class Magnoliopsida; order Malvales; family Malvaceae; genus Abelmoschus; species Abelmoschus esculentus. Next base: position 19,344,303 of record JAUCBN010000003.1, read on the forward strand.
CTTCAATTCCTTGCTGATTTTTGCATCTTTTTCCACAAAGATTACATCACTTGCATCATCTTTCCATCCTTTACAAAACCTAAGCATCAATTTCATCAAATTGTAAGAAATCACAAAGGGGAAAATCTTATATTTTTGGTGAATAGATCTTGAAGGTAATTTTCTGGATTTTTATTATTTTCTAAGGTTCTTTATTGAAATTCCCAAGTATTAGCTTGCTAATCCTTGAATAAAAACTTTATTCTATGTTTTTAATGTTAGATCTAGTGATTTTCTGATGTTTTTGTGAAATCTTTTTGGATCTCATTTAATGCTAGAAATTAGATGAATTCAATCATGTTTTTATGTTTATTTAATGATTAATTGAGTCTTCTTTTGATATCATATTAATTTAATCCCGGAATAATGCAATCGGTGTAGTTTTAAGGTGTTTTTCGATTGTTTTATGGGCTGTTTTAGATGCTTAAATGTTGCTGGAGATATAAGGATGGTTTGGATGTGTTTTTGGATCATAATTGAGGTGGATTAGATGTTAGATTCGTTAGGTTTTGGGCTGGTGTTGTTCGGATGCGTGTCGGCTTAGTTTTCAGTCTTTTCGGTTGTTTAACGGTGTTCGGATATGGCTGTTGGTTTGAGCATGTTATGATGTGAGAATGCTCTATTTTTAATGTTGTAGAAGAGGTACAAGAAGAAGCTTGATTACTGGTGCGTTGGTGCGATCATCGGATAGCGGCAAAAGCTCGTTTCGCTTGTTGGTGAGTGGTTTCGGTTTTAAAGCGAATCGCATTTGGTATGTTCTACTTTGGGGGGCTATGGAAGAGTGTGAAAACCTTCCATAGTTCAAGAGTAAGTAAAGTATTTGTTTTTGATAAACCGATATAAGTTTCGACTACATTTGATAAAGGCATTATGTTGATAATGCATGAGATTTATGGAAATGCATGAGCATGATTTGAAATGGTGCATACATGAGAATTACTTGCTGAAATGCATAGCTTATTTAGCATCCATGATTATGGAAAATTATGAGAACTGATTTGGGATACAATATGGTTATTTGCCTATTATATGATGGTGCCTTTGGGCATGGCTTTGGTTCATTTGTTGAACATATTATGCATGCTTTATGAGCAGCAAATTATATGATTTGAAATACAATATGGTTAATTGCCTTATACATGATGGTGCCTTTGGGCATGGCTTTGGTTCATTTGTTGAACATATTATGAATGCATTATGAGCAGCAAGTTATCATGCACATGTATACAAGGGTGACTAAGTGTCCGATCGATGCATGTTGAGAAAAGGATCCGTGTATTCGGTGAACCTAAGGTTCACATCAAGTGGTCACTAGAAAGTCAATATATATACATGAAATTGAGAAAAGGTTTGAGCATCATTTATAAATTATTTTGATAAGGTTATGTGAACTCAAGGATGCATATGATTTAATGAATTTGGACATGTAATATTGGCATGCATGATTTAACAAAGTGTTGCAAATTATGGTTTCATCATGGTTTTAAATAGATGCATTGATGATCTTTTGTGGAGCTACCTCACTAAGCATGTTTGCTTAAGCTTTCTTTTCATCCTTGCAGAAAAATAAAGGCACTTAGAGCTTCGTTCGAGGCAAGGAAACCAAGGGGAAGATACACTTTGAATTTGGTATGTTTCTGGCAAATAAAATTGGGCAAGGCAATGTGTAACACAACCTATGTGAAGGGTGTGTAATTAGGCTTTGGTTCATGATGTAATAAGACTATTATTGTTTGGTTGTTAAGTGTTGAACTTGGAATTTGTTTGAGTGGTTAAAGCATGTTCTAACTTGATTGTTATGTTGCTATTCAATCTTTAGAAAGCATGCTCATAGGTCTCCTTGTGATCTTTTCTGATGTTTTGAGGTGTGGTTATGTTGATGGTGATGCTTAGGAGTGTTGCATATAGCTTCGGGTTATTAACGTTTATGCTTGGGTGGTTTGAATGAGCTTAATACGTCTCACACAGTCCAGAATGCAGGGGGTATCGAAACACCCTGTTGCAGTATCGATACCCTTATGCTACTAGACATGGTTGTATCGAACCAGGGTTCGGTACCAAATGCTACTGGACATGTCTATTCTGAAACACCCTATGGCCTATTCCGGAATAGGTGACGTATTCTAAAACACTCCCGGGGCTGTTTCAAAACACCTGGCTTAAAAAGGACAATTCGGGAGTTTTGAATGCATGAGACGTAGGATTTAATTTAGTAACAAATACAATGAATTTATGTGTAATTTTAGGAGATGTTGTGTCACCATGATTCACGTTATAACCCGAACATACATCGTATGATATAAGATGGATAAAATACCTAATATTACATACTTTGCAATTAAGTCCATAAATGCTAGAACGTAAAATGGATTAATTAAGATACCTCGTTTGATCCGATTTGTATGGTGAATGTGTTAAGCATACTTAATTCTTATCCGATGGATTGATTGAGGATATGGTGATGCATATTAGTTTCTTACATTTTTTTGGTCCCTAATCATGTATGCACTTAATTGATTTACTTATAAAGATCGAACTGCGTCTGTCTCTATCTTACTTGAGTTATTTACATATAGGAGATTGATCGTGCATCTAGGTAAGATAAAATAAAAAAAATGTTACGGTTTTCAGGGTTGTTTATCGAATTGAACCTTTGCGGGTTTGGTTTGATATTCCCCATGTAACTCGTTAGTGCCGGTTTCGTCCAGGCCGGACTAAGGGGGTTACAGTAAAAATCTGAAAATATTAGATTAATCTGTATAGCTTTGTTCAAAAGCCCATAATTAACTATTTGGACACATAAAATTTGATTAAATCATATTTAGTTGTCGTTATATTGAGATTAAAACGTGAATGTCTAAATGGGCTTTATAGAGAATCCATTCGAACTTTATTCGAGTAAAAAGCTGATTATTTTTTAGTAATCTGTATAATTTTGTTCAAAAGACTATAATTAATTATTTGAACTCATAAGATTTGATTTAATCTGTAGCGACCCTAAATTTCTTAAAAATAATAATAGGTGTGTAGTAAAAAAGAGAAAAGGGTCGCTAGTGGAAATTAGGGTTTGAAAATTAAAGATTAGGTTCTTAAATTAGGTATAAAAAATTGAGAATTTTGAAATGTTAAAAGAAACTTGAAATCTAGGGTTCTTAAAAAATAGAAATTGGAAGGTTAAAATTAGGGATTTGAGAAAAGAAATTTTAGATTGAAAAGAAAAATTTTGAAATTAGGGACCTTTTAAAAAAAAGGTAGAGTCGCCACCGGCCACTTTGGTAGGCCGAACACCATAAAAACCAGAGATTCGAAATGTTTTAGGTTCGAGAGTCGGTTACGGTTAAAAAAGGATTTATGGTTTAAAACCGCCCAAAATTGGCACCTTTACAAATTACCGCTTAATTAATTTTAGATTTTTCGGATTAAAGTGGCATTTAAATTAATTTTTGTTTAAAGATTCGAATCAATTTTATTTTTACCGTGTCTTTATTCGGAGGCAACGCATACACCGCGACCACTACATTGAAACACGGGCCCGTTACGACCGAATAAAGACGTATTTAATTAAGATTCATTAATTAATGTGGTGAAATGTGAGTTGGGCAAAATAAATATAAGCAAAATATACAAGCGTATAAATACAAAATATTAATATGTCATACAACATCAAAATAAATATGAGCAAAGTATATAAATGATAAGCTAAGATGCATAAATAAATGTAAAGCAAACAAAATTAAAAAAGACAAAACATGACATAATAAAAAAACATAATAAAGTAAATATGCACAAATAGAAATGCAACATAAATAATTAGAAACATGAATATAAATAAATAAGCAAGATAAAATATAAATAATTAAAAAGTAAACATGCATGTAATAAGACAAAATTAAATAAAATTCATTGACCTAAACATTATCAAAATAAGAACAAGATTAAATATTTCATAAAAAATGTGGTCAAAAATATTTACATGAATAAAATATACATGGCATATATAATACATAGTATTTTAAATATAATACATATCGTATATAATAAACATCTTAAATATAGCATATACTTTATTACATATAAAATGAAAAAATTATAATATATAATATAAAAATATAACGAAACATAAATATAATATATTATATAATTGTATAAATATAGCAAATATAATATCTCATATTATATACCTAAATAATATACAAGGAATATGAAAAGTTAAAACATATTATTAAAAATAAGAGATATTTATGGTATAAAAAAAATCATATTGAACGATCCAGACAAAATAGAAAGAAGAATAAAAATATAGCTAATAATATGGCATTTACGGTAAGGAAAAACAAATAAATTAAATGCTATTAACAAAATAAAAGGAATTAGTGAAAAAGGAAATAAAATTATGATACTAATAAAAATATATTACATTTATTGAAATAAAAAACAATATTAAAACGTGTAAAAGAAATGTAATAAGGAAAAAAGCATAAAAACAGTCAAAAGAAAATAAAAAGGAAATAAATTATAATATAATAAAAACACACACCATATTTACTGGTATAATAAAAAACATAAAAAATAAAGAAAGAAATATAAAACAATCAGAAATTTTATGGAAAACTGAGGCATTGAATGCCATGTTTGAAAACAATTAGAATGAAATTAATATCGTATCAATTTTCAAAACAAAAAAAGAAACTTTGAATTTAAAAGGCATTGAATGCCGTTTTCGGTAATGATAAAAAATATTAAATATTTAAATACAAAAAGGAAATAAAATCAGAGACTAAAATTAAATGAGATAAAATATAAAATATAAATATAAATATAAATAAAAAGGACGAAATTAAAAGATTTTGGAAAGTTTGAAGGACCACGAGGAGAAATATTTAGGGACGGAGGGATTTAAATGGCAGTAAATCCATTTCTCTTTTATTTGCAAAGTATAAAACACAAAAAGAATTTTGAAATCCCCCCTTTTTTCATTTGTCATCCGAAGATTAAGAGAGAAGAGGAAAAACTCTCTGTCTTTTTCTTGCAAACCCAGAAAATGATGAGTGTTCATCCCCATTCGAACCAAAATCCAGAAATCACTGTGAGATTTCCAGATTCCGGCCGTGTCGGCCGCCACCAGCAGCGGCCGGCGAAATAAAAATCTTTTTTTCTAAACTAAAAAAAAGCAACACCAAACCCTTTTGTCTTCCTTTTCAAACCGAAAGTAAAATGTTCTCGAAGGCGAAGATAAAACTCCGATTCCCTTTCAAAAATCAGACTCAAAAGTCTGATGAAAACGTGAAAAAGAACTTTTTTGAGGAAACGGTTACTCTTCCTCCCTTTCAACTCACCCTTGAAGGCACAAAGGCCACTGGGATTATCATCGGCTCAGGGGAAACTAAAGGAGAGACCGAATCGATTCAAAGATAAAAAGAACTAAACCCTAATCTTATTTCTTTGTTGAATGCGAAGAGAAAAAAACGAGGTTTTGATTACCTCAAACTATTCTTTCTATTGCTTTCGAAAGTTCCAAGGGTACCCCCCCCAAAAAAAAGGTTTTCGTTACATGCTTTTGATTCCGTTCTTATAGTCGAATGTTACAGAGATTGAAAAGGTAAAATGATCCCTAAATTTCTATTGGTTGATATGTTGTTCTTTGGCCGGATTCATGTTGTCCTTTGGTCTTGGAAATCTCTGATTTTGCCTCTAATATATCGACAAAGCTTCTGAAATAGTTGTCATTTTCGGCTCTGCAATGTGGGTTGGTTATGTATCTGAAAAATTGGTACCATACTGATAATTCTTTTGTTGTTTTGTGTATATGGCATTCGGACGAGGGGACCACTGGAATCGAACGATGATCGGCCGGTGAGGAGTCGAGGAGTCTTCGAAGAGCCAAAAGGTCGCGTGCGTGCAAGCCACGCGCGTGGGGTGCTGAGGAGATGACGCGTGCAGGAGAGTGGCATCTGTTGGAAATTTCCTCGGTTTGATCTGAACCGTTGGATCAAGGGCCAGATCCAACGGTCTAGATCTGGCTGCGTAAATAAGCAAAGATGGAGTGTTAGGGTTTTTGTGTTATAATCCTAGATCCGGGCTGATCCAATTTTGGGCTTAGGATTAATTTGTAATGGGCTGAACGTTTTATTTATTTTTATATATAAATGTGGGCTTGTAATTTAAATGGGTTGTATGTAATGTATTGGGTTTTATTTATTTAGTTATGTATGTATAATAATAATATTATAACAACTAATAATATAAGTCGAACAATTTAAAATGACAAATAAAGTAAATAATAATAGTATATAAAAACATAGTAAAATTACTGAATAAAAATAATATGATAATAATAATAATAATGTGTAATAAAAAACAAAATGATAATAAACCGTGATGAAAGCGTAAAAGTAAATACATATATGTATTAATAATAAATGGAAGTAATGATATTCATAATAATATAAAAAGGTAAAATATGTCTACACATGATCAAAAAGGCTAGTAAAAATATAATTATAGTATATAAAAGAGACTAGAAGTAATAAACACTATTAAATAGTAATAATAAAACGAAAACTGAAAAAGAAAAAGGAAAAGATAAAATAAAAAGAGTATTTACAACTATTTTTGGAGTTTTAACTAAGTCAAGGAAAAAGATGTTAAAAAGAAATGGAAACTCAAATGGGAAAGAAACATTATGTGACATTTTTTGGATTTTTTAGTTTATAAAAGATAATAATAATGAAAATAACAATAAAATGAAGCTAATGCAAAAGAAATAGATAAAATTATGTAGTATAATAGTATTTTTGAATTTTTTTTAATATTTCGATTTATTTATAACATATAATAATATAGTAGTAATAGAAGAAAACGAAAGTGAATAATATAATAAAACTAAAACTAAATATAATAATAAACAAAAGGAATAAAACTTTAAACAAGTTTACCGGAAATTAAAATAATATATTTTTCTTTAAAAAAAATAAAGCAGGAAAAACAAAAGATTAGTATGTACAATTTTAGCCTTTCAAAATATATTCATAAAGTATTATTTTTGTGATTTTTGGATAAAAATACATATACAATAATAAAGTAATTTTTGATTTTTTCTTTTTCTCTTTTTTTTTACAAGCCCGTTATTGAAAAGAAAATTAAAAATGAACCCGAGTTTAAATCTCGGATAAAATTAATGATTACAGTTGCCCCTCTTTGCTTATCGTTGTAGAATAATGATGAAGCAAAGACAAAAAGCACTAATTTTATCCGACTTCCCTGTTTGAAGACTTTGATCTGGAGATCCTTTCTTTACTGCTTTGATAGCCCTCTTGTCCTTTAATCCCCTGATTTGCTTTGCTGCGAACAACATCCTGACTTAAGACCACCTGCACACATAAAGAGAGATTTCAGAAGCGAATTTTGATACCCTTATTTAGACATTTTGAACAAATTAAAAGATTCTGAGCTGTGGGTCCCCCCTCTATGAGACTTTAAGCTTTGAACTGTTGAAGAAGTTGATCCTTCCTATATAGAACCAACTTCTGAAAAAGCTTCGAGTCTTTCCTATATAAAACTCTTCGCCAAAGTCTTCGATCTGAGTCTCTCCTATATGAAACCCGAAATCTAGAATTCTAACAATGTTGATCCCTTCTCCATAGAATCCACATCTTCGAGATGCTCTGATTTTTGATCATTACAGCATCTGACGGTCCCTCTCTTTGAGCGTATACCGTGGTGGGCGACCCCTCTCTTCGAGCGTATATCGCAAAAACGATGTTGATCCCTTCTCCATAGAATCCACATCATCGAGATGCTCTGATTTTTTATCATTGCAGCATCTGACGGTCCCTCTCTTCGAGCGTATATCGTGGTGGGCGACTCCTTTCTTCAAGCGTATATCATAAAAACGATGTTGATCCCTTCTCCATAGAATCTTCATCATCGAGATGCTCTGATTTCTGATCATTGCAGCATCTGACGGTCCCTCTCTTCAAGCGTATACCATGGTGGGCGACCCCTCTCTTCGAGTGTATATCGCAAAAAACGATGTTGATCCCTTCTCCATAGAATCTACATCATCGAGATGCTCTGATTTTTTATCGTTGTAGCATCTAACGGTCCCTCTCTTCGAGCGTATACCTTGGTAGGCGACCCCTCTCTTCGAGTGTATGTCGCAAAAACGATGTTGATCCCTTCTTCATAGAATCCATATCTTCGAGATACTTTGATTTTTGATCATTGCAGCATCTGACGGTCCCTCTCTTCGAGCGTATACCGTGGTGGGCGACCCCTCTCTTTGAGTATATGTCGCTAAGTATGACCCCTTTACTCAAGCGTATGTCATAATGAACGGTCCCTCTCTTCGAGCATATACCATCCTGGTATTAAAGAAATCATTTGTTTGTCTCTAGATATTCTCAATTAGTCAACCTCGATTGTCTCTTGACTTTTCTTCTTCTTCTTCTTCTTTTTTCTTCTCTCTCTTTTTCTTCTCCAATGTCTGCATATCGATTTCTGATAATCTTTTCTCATATATTTTTTCTTTTTCTTTCTCTCTTTTTCTCTCTCTTTTTTCTTCTCTTTTTTTTATTTTTCTTTCTTCTTCTTTTTCTTTTCGTCTTCCCTTTTCCTTTCTTTCTCTCTTTTTTACTTTCTTCTTTTTCTTTCCTTTTTCTTCTTTTTCTTTCTCGTTCTCTTCTTCTTTTTTCTTTTCCTCTTGCTTTTCGCTCTTCTTCTTCTTCTTCTTCTCTTTTTCTTCTCTTCTATTTCATTCTCTTTTTCTCTTTTTTTCTCCCTCTTTCTCTTTCTTCTTTTTTTTATATTCTTCTTTCTTCTTCCTTTGTCCTTTTTCTTTTTTCTTCTTCTTCTTCTTCTTCTTCTTTCTCTTCTTTTTCTTCTTTTTTTTCTTTTTGTTTTTCTCTTTTTTTTCTTTTACTTTTTCTTCTTTTTCTTTCTTTCGTTCTTTTTCTCCTTTTCTCTTTCTCTCCTTCTTCTTTTTCTTTTCTTTTTTTCTCTTTTCCTTTTCTCTTCTCTTTTTCGAACGAGGTATCTCAACCTCAACTCCAAGGGCTCATGGTTTTTCTGATTTTGTTTCTTCTCTAGGGCTACAGATCGAGCTTCTAATCATTCTTCAGGATTTCTGTTTAAGATGTGCAAAATGCCATGATGGAATGAAATGGGAATGCTATGAGGCATGAATATCTAACCTAAATGATGCATGAACACTTAACCTTCATGATGCATGAATGTTTAAAATAATGCATGAATACTTAACCTAAATGATGCATGAATATCTACCCTAAATGATGCATGAATGTTTTTTCTTTTTCTTTTTTTTCTTCTTAGAGGATAGATTCTCGCTTCCTGTCACGTCGGGCTTCCATCTCTTCTAGATTTTCCTTCTCTGTCTAGAAAGGGGTTTATTCTTCGTGTGTTGGTCAGAACAGATCTCTCATTTTACGCTTTAATTATCTTCTTATGATATAGGTTCAACACTTACTTAAGGGTCTTCTTCTTTCTCTCTCTTTTTTTTTCTTCTTCCCCTTCTTTTTTCTATTCTTTTCTCTTCTTCTTTTCTTCTCTTTCTTTCTCTTTTTCTCTTTCTCAAGGGCTAAGGTGGATACATGCCCCAAACTACCCATAGTTCAAATTTGGACAAAAGATCATCCTTATCTTTATTGTTCTTCATTTTTTTTCTTTTTTATTTTTTTTCGACTCTTCGAAAGGTTAAAACCGACTTGCGTCGATGGGTCAAAACCTTCTATTAAAAAATGCCTCATTTTTTTAAAGTTTTGTCCCAACCATAGTTTTTCATTGAGTCCTTGCGATGAGTCTTAGATTGCGATGTTAGGGTAAACACGTGCCTCCAAATTCTCGGATTTGCTTCTTCAATTAAGACTCTATCTGTATATCTGAAAATATTCAAAACACTATGGTAGAAGACTAGCTAGCATTTGAAACTTAGCATTTTTCCTTCTTTTTCTTTTATATTCTTTTCCTCTCGAATAAACACGGTTATTCTCTTACTCGTATTCCACTAAAAGATTCTGAAGTAATGATCACGGAATACTCTTATTTCCCGCTTATGGTAATGGCTCTCAATTATTGGGCCCGGTTTGTTTAACGTTCATTTTCAGTTTGTTCATTTAGGATTACCCTCCTGGATTCTGTCTCTAGGCCTTCTGATTGACCCTCTTTATTGCCCCCAATATACTCTTGTACCTAAGGCTTGATGTTTATCTTTGCTCAAATTGTAATCTCAAAAGGCTCAAGTAATCCTTACTTATTCACACTGGCCTGACCTCTTGAAATGTATCATTTTTCAATCAAAGTGATCTTTTCCGACAACACTTAATATCATACATTGCCCCTTCTTCTCGGCTTATATCAAAGATGATCATTTGCATTAATGGTCTTGCTTGTAAACTTTTGGACAAAAATAAAATAATTTAATAATTGTAAATAAAGCAAAATTTAAATGGGTTTTGGTAAATAAAAATTTTAAAAGGAAATAACAAAAAAAAGAAGTTTCTTGGATATCGAGTGCTTTAGACTCAACCCTGGAAGTTTAATTTTTGGAAGCTGTGGTGATAGTTGAAGATTTTGAGATCCTTTCAGATTGCTCGGTTCATCCTCATGATTATCGTATTTGCTCGATCTATTCGAAAACTACTCCTTCTAGTTCTCAATACTTTTTCCTCTTATATATTCAAGCTTTTCCTACTTGCCCCTACTAGTATTTTCTCGAGAATTCGATATGGCTTCAGAATGCATCTAAATATTTTTCTCTTTACTTTTTTCTCTTTTTTTTCTTTTCTTCTTTTTCTTTTCCTTTTCTCTTTCTTGTTATTTTCCATTTTCCTTATTTTTATTTCGGAGAAATCAACTCATCACAGTCCTTTGTCTCAGAGATTAAGATGAAGCATACAACTGAGCTCCGACTTACTCGGCATAGTCATGAATTTGAAAATATTACCATCACTCATGAAACAAAAGATTAAGAATGGTGTATTGCTACCTTATTAGGTCTATCACTTCAGCGGAGTGCCCCGAATACTTCCACACTCTTGTTCGAATATACCTATTATCAGGTTTTAAATATTGGAGTGCTTTTTATTTAATAAGTATTCTCTCATCTCTTTTTCTACTTTTTCTTTTTCTCAAACTCTCTTTTTTTTCTTTTTTTTCTTTTTCTTTTTCTTTGTTTTTCCTATCATTCTTTCTTTTAGATGCAATCTTTATGCTCTTTGGGGAAATTCTCAAGATCACCTAATATCATCGGGTCTTTCTAGGAGATTTTCTTATCATTGAACATCACTGAAGGAGTAATCATCTTATCTCTCGTGCGTTACTAACCGAAGCTACTGAGAAAGAAAACATAATTCATCGTAATCATAACATTTCAACCATCTTGTAATTGAGTCATAAGTACGTGACATCCAAGGAAATTTGAAGATAGTCGAATATGTACAAACGTTTTAACAAAAGGCATCTCTTAATTAAAATTAAAAACATGTGGCCTTCACATAGATTCATTGCTACTTTTAGGCCAACAGTAGCAAAATTGATTAAAACACGGAAGAAAAACAGTAAATGCAAGACTTGTTAATGCAAGCTATCATCTAGGACGAGAAAGAATGAGATGCGCCTAACACCCCTTCTATTACTCCTGAACCACCCTGATCGTTCCGTCTCCTCAACGTCCACCATAATTAGATGAGGAGCTGGATCCCATGCCTGACGAATCAAGCCTTATTACCCCGGTGTTAATCAGGTTTTGCACTGTTTTCTTGAACATTATGCAGTTCTCTATTGAGTGCCCTGTTACACCGGCGTGGTATTCGCAATGTGTGTTAACATCATACCAAGCAGGATATGGCGGCAAGAAGGGAGTGACATAAGTGGGTCGAATCAGATTTGCCTCATACAAAATAGAGTACATCTCCTTGTAGGAAAATGGCAGAAGGGTAAAGGTTTTCTTTGCTTTCTCTCTCTTAGGAACCTGAGCTGTATTTCTTGCATGCGGTGGGAAACTCCTGAAGGTCTCAGGAGTTGGGTGGGCAACTTCATAGTTCACCTGACGTTCTTGACCCTTAAAACATCCTTCAAGGCTCCCATCCACCGATGAAGCTAAAATTTTCCTAAGAGCGACTTCAACCTTGTCTAACACTAGTTCAGTGGGGCAGACAGTGGCATTACAAGCTACCTCATATGGGCGAAGAATAGCTTGGTCTTGTTTCGATAGAGTCATCTCCTCACAATCCTGACTCTTGCTTCCTTGCATGAAGGGACCTTCTATCGAACCCTTTCCCTTGATCGGAGCGGCCAACATGTCTCTTAACTCCCTGAATTGTGCCCTAGTTTCATCTTGAAGACTCTTCATGCTCAACAGTATCTCATACTGATTCTTGATCACTAACTCATGCAGTCCTTCGAGTTTGCTCACCCTTGCCACAAGATTGTTTATGTTCTTGAAATCGTACTGTTCCGAGGTCGTCCCCTTGTTCTTCCTAGCGTCAAACATGAATGCCCCCCTTGGGACCACTCCTTGCCTAGCGAAATTCTTATCCATTTGGTTGGCGTAGTCCTTGAAAAGCTGCCACATGATGCCCATGATTATTCCTCTTATGTTATTAATTAATGCAAATTATATGCTTGAAAATGCATGAGATGAAAATGTATGAATAAATGCATGAGATGCATGAATGAAATTAAAGGTGTTGATCACGTTAGTGATCGCCCTTTGAGCAGCTTTCATCAATTAAGAGGTCTCAATGCCCCTTTGTTATTTTTTCTTCCTATTTTCTCTCTTCTTTCTTCTTCTTCTCTTGATTTTCTCTTCTTTTTTTTTCTTCTTTTTTTCTTTTTTCATTCTTTCTCTTTCTTTTTCTTTGTTCTTCTCAATATTTTCTTTTTCTTAGTTTTATTTTCTTATTGCTTTTTTTTTATCTTCTCTCATTTTTTCCTTTTTCATCCTCTTTCTTTTTTTCTTCCTATTTTCAAATCTTCCCTTGTTTTATTGTTTCTCTTCCTTTCTAGCTTTTCTATTTTTCTATTTTTTTATTAGAATGAAAGCCTCTAATTGGAAAAACCACTTAAACCAACACCTTTAAATATGAAATGTCTATGCAAATAAGAAAACTCATGAGAATGTTAGAAAGATAGACAAATAATTGGGCCAACAAAGTAAAAGACATCCTTATTTACTTCGTCTAAAAAACCCTAGGTTATCCACATGGCTCTAATGGGGTGGGTTTACTAGTTCTCTAAATGCAGTTTTGGTTCTACGAGGTACCCGAATTGTCCTTACTGACCTCTTCTAAGAGTAGCAAGGCCCCCGATCATCACCCATTATAGGCTCATCTCAATCGAGTTCAATCCGGGAGGACCCTTTCGCTATGCCCATATGAAGGAACAATATCCTCAAGAAAGCATAGGATAGTCGAGCCCCGAAGGGACTTTGCTAGGCCCATACGAAGGAACAATATCCTCACGAAAGCACTAGCGTTTTCCCCCCACTTAGAGAGACGGGTTGAAATGATATAACTTCGAATTAATAAACAAATGATAATTTAATTGCCATTTTAATTCAAACTTCCAAAATTAATTAAGCGGTATTTAAAAACAAGGCTTGACTCGTTTGAAAAATTGGTCCCCAGCGAAGTCGCCAACTGTAGCGACCCTAAATTTCTTAAAAATAATAATAGGTGTGTAGTAAAAAAGAGAAAAGGGTCGCTAGTGGAAATTAGGGTTTGAAAATTAAAGATTAGGTTCTTAAATTAGGTATAAAAAATTGGGAATTTTGAAATGTTAAAAGAAACTTGAAATCTAGGGTTCTTAAAAAATAGAAATTGGAAGGTTAAAATTAGGGATTTGAAAAAAGAAATTTTAGATTGAAAAGAGAAATTTTGAAATTAGGGACCTTTTAAAAAAAAGGTAGAGTCGCCACCGGCCACTTTGGTAGGCCGAATACCGTAAAAACCAGAGATTCGAAATGTTTTAGGTTCGAGAGTCAGTTACGGTTAAAAAAGGGTTTATGGTTTAAAACCGCCCAAAATTGGCACCTTTACAAATTACCGCTTAATTAATTTTAGATTTTTCGGATTAAAGTGCCATTTAAATTAATTTTTGTTTAAAGATTCGAATCAATTTTATTTTTACCGTGTCTTTATTCGGAGGCAACGCATACACCGCGACCACTACATTGAAACACGGGCCCGTTACGACCGAATAAAGACGTATTTAATTAAGATTCATTAATTAATGTGGTGAAATGTGAGTTGGGCAAAATAAATATAAGCAAAATATACAAGCGTATAAATACAAAATATTAATATGTCATACAACATCAAAATAAATATGAGCAAAGTATATAAATGATAAGCTAAGATGCATAAATAAATGTAAAGCAAACAAAATTAAAAAAGACAAAACATGACATAATAAAAAAACATAATAAAGTAAATATGCACAAATAGAAATGCAACATAAATAATTAGAAACATGAATATAAATAAATAAGCAAGATAAAATATAAATAATTAAAAAGTAAACATGCATGTAATAAGACAAAATTAAATAAAATTCATTGACCTAAACATTATCAAAATAAGAACAAGATTAAATATTTCATGAAAAATGTGGTCAAAAATATTTACATGAATAAAATATACATGGCATATATAATACATAGTATTTTAAATATAATACATATCGTATATAATAAACATCTTAAATATAGCATATACTTTATTACATATAAAATGAAAAAATTATAATATATAATATAAAAATATAACGAAACATAAATATAATATATTATATAATTGTATAAATATAGCAAATATAATATCTCATATTATATACCTAAATAATATACAAGGAATATGAAAAGTTAAAACATATTATTAAAAATAAGAGATATTTATGGTATAAAAAAAATCATATTGAACGATTCAGATAAAATAGAAAGAAGAATAAAAATATAGCTAATAATATGGCATTTACGGTAAGGAAAAACAAATAAATTAAATGCTATTAACAAAATAAAAGGAATTAATGAAAAAGGAAATAAAATTATGATACTAATAAAAATATATTACATTTATTGAAATAAAAAAACAATATTAAAACGTGTAAAAGAAATGTAATAAGGAAAAAAGCATAAAAACAGTCAAAAGAAAATAAAAAGGAAATAAATTATAATATAATAAAAACATACACCATATTTACTAGTATAATAAAAAACATAAAAAATAAAGAAAGAAATATAAAACAATCAGAAATTTTATGGAAAATTGAGGCATTGAATGCCATGTTTGAAAACAATTAGAATGAAATTAATATCGTATCAATTTTCAAAACAAAAAAAGAAACTTTGAATTTAAAAGGCATTGAATGCCGTTTTCGGTAATGATAAAAAATATTAAATATTTAAATACAAAAAGAAAATAAAATCAGAGACTAAAATTAAATGAGATAAAATATAAAATATAAATATAAATATAAATAAAAAGGACGAAATTAAAAGATTTTGGAAAGTTTGAAGGACCACGAGGAGAAATATTTAGGGACGGAGGGATTTAAATGGCAGTAAATCCTTTTCTCTTTTATTTACAAAGTATAAAACACAAAAAGAATTTTGAAATCCCCCCTTTTTTCATTTGTCATCCGAAGATTAAGAGAGAAGAGGAAAAACTCTCTGTCTTTTTCTTGCAAACCCAGAAAATGATGAGTGTTCATCCCCATTCGAACCAAAACCCAGAAATCACTGTGAGATTTCCAGATTCCGGCCGTGTCGGCCGCCACCAGCAGCGGCCGGCGAAATAAAAATCTTTTTTTCTAAACTAAAAAAAAGCAACACCAAACCCTTTTGTCTTCCTTTTCAAACCGAAAGTAAAATGTTCTCGAAGGCGAAGATAAAACTCCGATTCCCTTTCAAAAATCAGACTCAAAAGTCTGATGAAAACGTGAAAAAGAACTTTTTTGAGGAAACGGTTACTCTTCCTCCCTTTCAACTCACCCTTGAAGGCACAAAGGCCACTGGGATTATCATCGGCTCAGGGGAAACTAAAGGAGAGACCGAATCGATTCAAAGGTAAAAAGAACTAAACCCTAATCTTATTTCTTTATTGAATGCGAAGAGAAAAAAACGAGGTTTTGATTACCTCAAACTGTTCTTTCTATTGCTTTCGAAAGTTCCAAGGGTACCCCCCCCAAAAAAAAGGTTTTCGTTACATGCTTTTGATTCCGTTCTTATTGTCGAATGTTACAGAGATTGAAAAGGTAAAATGATCCCTAAATTTCTATTGGTTGATATGTTGTTCTTTGGCCGGATTCATGTTGTCCTTTGGTCCTGGAAATCTCTGATTTTGCCTCTGATATATCGACAAAGCTTCTGAAATAGTTGTCATTTTCGGCTCTGCAATGTGGGTTGGTTATGTATCTGAAAAATTGGTACCATACTGATAATTCTTTTGTTGTTTTGTGTATATGGCATTCGGACGAGGAGACCACTGGAATCGAACGATGATCGGCCGGTGAGGAGTCGAGGAGTCTTCGAAGAGCCAAAAGGTCGCGTGCGTGCAAGCCACGCGCGTGGGGTGCTGAGGAGATGACGCGTGCAGGAGAGTGGCATCTGTTAGAAGTTTCCTCGGTTTGATCTGAACCGTTGGATCAAGGGCCAGATCCAACGGTCTAGATCTGGCTGCGCAAATAAGCAAAGATGGAGTGTTAGGGTTTTTGTGTTATAATCCTAGATCCGGGCTGATCCAATTTTGGGCTTAGGATTAATTTGTAATGGGCTGAACGTTTTATTTATTTTTATATATAAATGTGGGCTTGTAATTTAAATGGGTTGTGTGTAATATATTGGGTTTTATTTATTTAGTTATGTATGTATAATAATAATATTATAACAACTAATAATATAAGTCGAACAATTTAAAATGACAAATAAAGTAAATAATAATAGTATATAAAAACATAGTAAAATTACTGAATAAAAATAATATGATAATAATAATAATAATAATAATAATAATGTGTAATAAAAAACAAAATGATAATAAACCGTGATGAAAGCGTAAAAGTAAATACATATATGTATTAATAATAAATGGAAGTAATGATATTCATAATAATATAAAAAGGTAAAATATGTCTACACATGATCAAAAAGGCTAGTAAAAATATAATTATAGTATATAAAAGAGACTAGAAGTAATAAACACTATTAAATAGTAATAATAAAACGAAAACTGAAAAAGAAAAAGGAAAAGACAAAATAAAAAGAGTATTTACAACTATTTTTGGAGTTTTAACTAAGTCAAGGAAAAAGATGTTAAAAAGAAATGGAAACGCAAATGGGAAAGAAACATTATGTGACATTTTTTGGATTTTTTAGTTTATAAAAGATAATAATAATGAAAATAACAATAAAATAAAGCTAATGCAAAAGAAATAGATAAAATTATATAGTATAATAGTGTTTTTGAATTTTTTTTAATATTTCGATTTATTTATAACATATAATAATATAGTAGTAATAGAAGAAAACGAAAGTGAATAATATAATAAAACTAAAACTAAATATAATAATAAACAAAAGGAATAAAACATTAAACAAGTTTACCGGAAATTAAAATAATATATTTTTCTTTTAAAAAAAGATAAAGCAGGAAAAACAAAAGATTAGTATGTACAATTTTAGCCTTTCAAAATATATTCATAAAGTATTATTTTTGTGATTTTTGGATAAAAATACATATACAATAATAAAGTAATTTTTGATTTTTTCTTTTTCTCTTTTTTTTACAAGCCCGTTATTGAAAAGAAAATTAAAAATGAACCCGAGTTTAAATCTCGGATAAAATTAGTGATTACATAATCACATTTGGTTATCATTTTTTTGAGATTAAAATGTGCATGTCTAAATGGGCTTTATAAAGAATCTGTTCGAATTTTAATCGAGTAAAAAGCTAAAAAATTGAGATTAATATGTACAATTTTGTTTAAAATCACATGATTAACTATTTAAACTCATAAATTTTGATTTAATCACATTTAATTTTCGTTTTGTTGAGATTAAAATTTGCATATCTATATGGGCTTTATTGAAAATCAGTTCAAATTTTAACCGAGTAAAAAGCTAAAAATTTGAGATTAATCTGTATAATTTTGTTCAAAATCTCATAATTAACTATTTGGACTCATAAAATTTTATTTAATCACATTTCGTTTTTTTTTTGTTAAGATTAAAACATGCATGTCTAAATAGTCTTCATTGGGAATCCATTCGCATTTAATCGAGTAAAAAGCTGAAAATTTTAGGTTAATCTGTATAATTTTATTCAGAAGCCCATAATTAACTATTTAAACTCATAAAATTTTATTTAATCACATTTGATTGTCGTTTGGTTGAGATTAAAATGTCCATGTCTAAGTGGGCTTTATTGATAATCTATTTGAATTTTAACCAAGTAAAAGCTAAAAATTTTAGATTAATATGTGTAATTTTATTCAAAAGCCCATAATTAATTATTTGGACTCATAAAATTTGATTTAATTATATTTAGTGGTCGTTTTGTTGAGATTAAAACGTGCATATCTAAATGGGCTTAATTGAGAATCTGTTCGAATTTTAACCGAGTAAAAAGCTAAAAATTTGAGATTAATCTATATAATTTTGTTCAAAATCCCATAATTAACTATTTGAACTCATAAAATTTGATTTAATCACATTCGGTTGTCATTTTGTTGAGATTAAAACGTGTATTTTAGATTAATCTGTATCATTTTGTTCAAAAGACCATAATTAACTATTTAATCTTATAAAATTTGATTTAATCATATTTGGTTGTCGTTTTGTTGATATTAAAATGTGTTAGAGTATGCCCAAAGACCAATCATGTGATGATTGTAAGGATATTTTTATTTACCAATTTTATTGAATAAAGACATTATCATTGTTGTTTTCAGATATATGTGTCAATGTATAACATAAACTGAGAAATAATAAGGTCTATATAATAATATATGTATTATTATTAAAAGATCCTTAGTTAAGTATTATTATGGGTATGGACAATAATAATACTCTTAAGACTAACATCTGATTACTTGATGACAACTCATTGTCATTGTCATAGAGATGTCAAAATTAAGACATTGATATATTATTAGAGAATAATATATTGGATTGACCTACTATTAGCATATATCTTGGTTTATTATGTGACGTTCATGATATTCCTCATAGTGACAACTATATGTGTGATCCTTAGACTTGAGATTATTATCATCTCAACATATGTTATTTTATGTTTTGATGCAGTTAAATTATCTCGTAATTAGTTACACTATAAAAACTGACATTAGACATATTATAATATATATAGTAAGATGTGAATGATCAAGATAGGATTTGTCCTTCCTACATAATAAGGAAATATATCAAAGGCCTCTTGATTGAGTGAGACTAGAAATGCATGGTCATGCTTGAATACGTTGATATGAGATATTACAAATTATTCATTAAAAGTAATCCACTCTAGATATCAAAAAATATTAAAATAGGTTATACAAGTGTGACTATTCTAAGACTTGTATCTATTAAAGATATAAATGTATAAAAGGATATAATACATTTAAAGAGTTAGTCACGGACATGATACATCGAATCATGATCTCTTGTAACTTAGTTGACAATGATATATTGCTAGATGTCACTCATTGTTTGTAATATTAGAATTATTCTAATATTATTACTAATATTACAATAAGCGTACAGGGTCACACCAATGGTTGAAAAGTAGCAAAAAATATATATGTATAAGTAGATTATATTTAACCCCGAATTTTAAACAAAGGATATAATTAAAGTAATTATATCCCTTTTCAAATTCGAATTAAATGTAGATTTTAAAATTTAAGGAAATAATAAAAGTAATTATTTCCTAAACAAATTCGGAATAAAATTCTTATACCTAGGGTTTCGCATATATGAAAAGGATCTTTAGGCCTAGCAGCCATATTAGAGAATCACAAATTCCTAAAACCCTAAAATCACGAAAAATAGTTTTTTGAGATTTGCTCTCAACTCAGTAGAGGTCGAGACGATATTCATGGAGGCTAAATATTCGAATTGTTGTACGATCGTGATTA
The DNA here is from genome assembly GCA_035048815.1 of Abelmoschus esculentus. Lineage (NCBI taxonomy): Eukaryota > Viridiplantae > Streptophyta > Magnoliopsida > Malvales > Malvaceae > Abelmoschus > Abelmoschus esculentus. The sequence continues at coordinate 19,364,490 of JAUCBN010000003.1, forward strand.
TCGCAAATCTAGTTGTTGTTTTTACTAATTATCAAGGAACCCAATGTAATTCATCGTATCTCTTCATCTCGATCTCGGATTAAACGTACATGGATCATTGGAAATACAGTCGTAATTTTTTCCACAGCACCATAGAGTGTGCCGACGGTCCTAACAAATGTGCATGTCTAAATGGTCTTTATTGAGAATCCGTTCTAATTTTAATCGTGTAAAAAGCTTAAAATTTTAGATTAATCTATATAATTTTATTCAAAAAACCATAATTAACTATTTTAACTTATAAAATTTGATTTAATCATATTTGGTTGTCATTTTGTTGAGATGAAAACATTAATGCTAAATGGGCTTTATTGAGATTCTGTTCGAATTTTAACCGAGCAAAAAGCTGAAAATTTTAGATTAATATGTATAATTTTGTTAAAAATCCTATAATTAACTATTTGAACTCGTACAATTTGATTTAATCAAATTTGGTTTTCGTTTTGTTGGGATTAAAACGTCCGCATCTAAATGGGCTTTATAGAGAATCCGTTCGAATTTTAACCTAGTAAAAAGTTGAAAATTTTAGATTTATCTATATAATTTTGTTTAAATTCCCATAATTAACTATTTGAACTCATAAAATTTGATTTAATAACATTTGGTTATCGTTTTGTTGAGATTAAAAGGTGCATGTCTAAATGGGCTTTATATAGAATTCGTTCGAATTTTTTTGATAGAAAGGGCCTCATTAAAAAAACCTATAGCCAATCACCTCGAGAGGTAAGTAGGCCCCTATTGAGAAAAGAGTACCCATAGCTTTATTGAGAAGGAGAGGAGGACCTCTCCGAAAATACAGAAGCCCGAATAAAATCGGGAAAGTTACAGCCAAAAGAACAAGAAATAAAAGAACACAAAGCCCTAGTATGTAACATCCTGTTTTTGAGGTTATTAGTTTAGGCTTAGCTAGGGGATTCGATTTGGGTCGAATCGGGTCTCCGGTTCATTTATTCCGGAAAAAATAAAATAAGGATATTTTTAATCAAGAAAAATAATAATTTGGAAGGTGATTTGAAATATTAAAAATATGTTTCAAAATTAAAAGAAAATAATTTGGATTTTATAATTATTTTTAATTATGCTTAATTATGCATAAATGACCAATTTGTAATTTTTGGGAAATTGGAGGACTTATTGTGTAATTTTCGGTAATTATATTATTTTAGTGACTAAATTGAAAAGCAAACTAAACTTAGAATCCCTAGAGGGCCATAAACCCATTTCTAATTTTTAATGATGATTTATTCATCAAAATATATTTTTTATTTACTTTAATTTGGTTTTTAATCATTTTTCTCAAAAACCACTTTTCTCATCTTTTTCTCTTATCTTTTTCTCTCATTTTCTCTCCACTTTCTCTTCATCTTTTCTCTTCAATTCCTTACTGATTTTTGCATCTTTTTCCACAAAGATTACATCATTTGCATCATCTTTCCATCCTTTTACAAAACCTAAGCATTGATTTCATCAAATCTACATCAAATTGCAAGGAATCAAGAAGGGGAAAATCTCATATTTTTGGTGAATAGATCTTGAAGGTAATTTTCTGGATTTTTATTCTTTTCTAAGGTTCTTTATTGAAATTCCCAATTATTAGCTTGCTAATCTTTGAATAAACACTTGATTCTATGTTTTTAATGTTAGATCTAATGTTTTTGTGATATTTTTGTGAAATCTTTTTAGATCTCATTTAATGCTGAAAATTAGATGAATTCAATCATGTTTCTATGTTGATTTGATGATTAATTGAGTCTTGATTTGATATCACATTAATTTAATCCTAGAATAATGCAATCGGTGTAGTTTTAAGGTGCTTTTCGGTTGTTTTATGGGCTATTTTAGATGCTTAAATGTTGCTGGAGGTATAAGTATTTGTTTTAATGAACCGATATGAGTTTCGGCTATTTTCGATAAAGGTATTTTATTGGTAATGCAATGGAATTTATGAAAGTGTATGAACATGTTTTGAATTGATGCATACATGAGAGATACTTGCTGAAATGCATAGCTTATTTAGCATCCATTATTATGGAAAATTATGAGAAATGTTTTGGAATGCAATATGGTTATTTGCCTTATACATGATGGTGCCTTTGGGCATGACTTTGGTTCATTTGTTGAACATTTTATGCATGCATTATGAGCAGCAAGTTATCATGCACATTTGATTATGATATTGGCGTAGTGACACTAACTTTAGATTCGAATACGAATGACATGTCATTAGGATTGTCTTAAGTGCACTATAATCAAAACTGAAAATACAGAATATTGCCTACACGTAACAAGGGTGACTTTGTGTCCAACCGTGCGTGGTAGAGCCGCCTACACGTAACAAGGGTGACTATGTGTCCAATCGTGCGTGGTAGTGCTAATGGTGACTTCGTGTCATGTCAATGGTGACTTCGTGTCATGACGAGACAAATGTCTCATGGATCCGTGTATTCGGTGAACCCAAGGTTTACATTAAGTGTTCACTAGAAAGCCAATATACATACATGAAATTAAGAAAAGGTTTGAGCATGATTTATAAATTGTTTTGATATGGTTATGTGAACTCAAGGATGCATATGATTTAATGAATTTGGGCATGAAATATTAGCATGCATGGTTTAACAAAGTATTGCAAAATTATGGTTTCAATAAGGTTTTAAATAGAAGCATTGATGATCTTTTGTGGAGCTACCTCACTAAGCATGTTTGCTTAAGCTCTCTTTTCATCCTTGCAGAAAAATAGAAGCACTTGGAGCTTCGCTCGGGGCAAGGAAACCAAGGGGAAGATCACATTGAATTTGGTATGTCTTTGGCAAATAAATTGGGCAAGGCAATGTGTAACACAATCTATGAGAGGAGTGAGCTTTTAGGCTTTGTTACATGTTGTAATAAGACCATTATTGTTGGTTATTAATTGTTGAACTTTTGTTTTGTTTAAGTTGTTGAAGCATGAACTAGTATGGTTGTTGTGTTGCTATTCAATCTTTAGGAGGCATGCCTATAGATCTCCTTGTGATCTTTTCTGATGTTTGAGGTGTGGTTATGTTGATGAGTATGCCTAGGAATGTTGCATATAGTTTTAGCTTATTAAAGTGTATGCTTGGGTGGTTTAAATGAGCTTAACATGTCTCACTCGGGCCAGGATGCAGGGGGTATCGAAACACCCTGTGGTAGTATCGATACCCTTATGCAACTGGACATGCCTGTATCGAACCAGTGTTCGGTACCAAATGCTACTGGAGTTGTCTGTTCCGAAACACTTTATTGCCTGTTTTGAAATAGGTGACGTGTTCCGAAACACCCCAAGGGCTGTTTCGAAACACCTGGCCTAGAATGGGCAATTCGAGAGTTTTAAATGCATGAAACGTAGGATTAAAGATTAGTAAGTGAATACAATGAATCTATGAGTAGTTTAGGAGATGTTGTGACACCTTGATTCATGTTTTAATCCGAATACATATCGTATGGTTTAAGATGGATGGAATACCTAATATTACATACTATGCAACTAAGTCCATCAATGCTAGTTCGTAAAATCGATTAATTAGAATACCTTGTATGATCTAAACTGTATGTTGAATGTGTTAAGCTTGTTTATTTGTTATCCGGTGGATTGCTTATAAATATGGTGATGTAAATTAGTTCCTTACGTTTTTGGTTCCTAATCATGTATGCGTTTGATTGATTTACTTATAATGACTAAACTGCGTCTGTCTCTGTCTTACTTGAGTTAATTACACATAGGAGTTTAATCGTGCATCTAGGTAAGATAAAAAGAATTAAAAAAAAGTATAACGGCTTGTTAGGGTTGTTTATCGAATCGAACCTTCGTGGGTTTGGTTTGATATTCCCCGTGTGACCCACTAGTGCCGGTTTCGTCCAGGCCGGGCTAAGGGGGTTACATAGTAGCTAAGACATATGCAACAACGTTTGCGTCTCTAGGTACATAACAAATCTTACAATTAGACAAAGTACCAAGAGTGGAGCGAATTCGAGACACCAAATGGTGCACTGTATAAAGATCTTGGTGCAGAGTGTTATTAACCTTGTTGGCAATTGAGGTAGAATCAGTTTCGATGATCATAATTGTCCATCCATTATCAACTGCCAATTTTAAACCTTCTAGGATAGCAAGAGCCTCCGCAAAAGTTGGATCCGGGCAGACAAGAGGCATAGAACAACCACCAAGGACGGAACAAGAAAAATTGTGAACGATGATTCCTGCAGCAGCACTACTTAACACAGGGTCAAAAGCGTCATCCATGTTAATTTTAATAAAACCAGAGACCGGTTTCCTCCATCTAGCTTGAGCGAAGGTGGGCTTAGCTAGCCGGGAACGTAGGTGAGAAGCAGTATTAACTAATGTATAGTCAGTGAAGAGTTTTTGTACATTGGAAAAAGTTAACCAAACTAGTTAGAGATGGTTGTTATGGAAAATGTCATTACGGTGGTTCTATAAATTCTATAAGATCGTAAGAAGAAACGAAAATTGATGCTAGGAAAGAAATCCAGCAACATCAGAAAGCCACTGGTGGGGGGATATATAAGTATTGGACAAGATTCGAGTGGGGAGCCCTGCCAATTGGAGCGCCTCCTTAGCACTAGGACAATCCCTCATAGCATAGAGGACGGATTCGATGGCCATGTTGCAAATAGGGCAAACCCCTGCACCAAGATTGTCTTGAAGGAGTTTATGGCTAGAGGGTAGAGCATCATGACATAATAGCCATCCAAAGGAATGAATCTTGGGTAGAGTAGGCAATTTGGACAAAATTTTCCATAGTTTAGAGGCCTATTAACTGGCTCTGGCGGCAACTGCAAATATTGTTAACCAAACCGTACTGTATAGATACCAGAGTCATGGTGACCCCAAAGCGTGGTGTCTTTTATATCATTAATAATTGGTACATTAAGTATAGTGTTAGCATCTTCATGGGAGAAGTAATTTCTTACTTTTGATTTATCCCATCGGAGTAGGTTAGGTACCATGAAGGAACTTCACATAGAGGGACTTCGTCATTCACCTCATAATCACTATAAAGGTGTACAAGCTGAGAACCACCCCATTTGTCAAAATGGATCTGAATGTTACTTGACATGCTAGAAAGTTTGAAAAAATCATTGCGAAGTTTGGATATAGCTATGTTGAGACCTTTCTAGGCGAAGGAAGAACTCCAAGTGTAATCAGAATCAAGGATCGAGCCTGATGGGTAGTACTTACATTTGTAGATCTGACTAAGAAGGTTACCAGGTTCACAAACTAAGTGCCAGATTTGTTTACCTAGCAAAGCAATATTAAAGAGGTGTAGGTCACGAAAACCTATACCTCCTACTGCTTTCGGTAGACAGATAGTGTCCCAAGGAAGCATATGCCAACCTCGTTTATCAGCTTTCCTAGACCACCAGTATCAGCGTATCGAAGTGGTCATATCATCAATAATGTTTTGGGGTAAAAGCTAGCAAGACATAACATATTGAAGCATAGATTGTATGACTGATTTAATAAAGATTTCTCTACCACTAAAAGATAGAAGGTGTTTATCCCATTTACTCAATCGAGCATTCATGTTTTCCCTGGTAAAACCCAAGGCCGTTGTTTTGTTCTTCCCTATTAAGAAAGGGACACCCAGATAAATACTTGGATCGTCCACTTCTCTTACGTGAAGGATATCGTTAATTTCCTCTCTAAGCGATGTACAGGTTTTCTGTAAGAAAAAAATAGTAGATTTTTCAAAGTTTACCGCCTGCTAGGATGAAGTGACATAAGTATGTAGAGCGTCCTTAAGGCGTTGAGCTTCTATGGTTGTGTTTTTAATGAAAATGACACAATCATCTACAAAAAAGAGGTGCTTGACACGTGGTCCATTCCTACTGGCAAAAAGACCAGGGAGGTTACCATTTGTGTGCTCAGCATTGAGTAAGGCGGAGAGGCCTTGAGTACAGAAAAAAAACAGAAAACAGAATAGAGGGTCCCCTTGCCGCAAACCTCTATTAGGTTTGAAAGGTCATGAAAGGGAGTCGTTGATACATACTTGGAAGGATACTGAGGATACACACCTCATAATAAGGGACACCAGTTGGGGTTGAAATGTAGGCGAATCATAATTTGTTTTAGGAAAGCCCATTCAACTTGGTTAAAGGCCTTTTCCATATCTAACTTTAAGCTAGAACCTTTTGCCAGGGATGTTGCATCAGAATTTAAAGTATGGATGAGCTCATAGGCAATAAGTATGTTGTCAGTAATATTTCTTCCTTGGACAAAACAACTTGATTACCACTAATAGGTCTGACTTGACAAGTACTTTAGACGGTTAACAAGTACTTTCGATACAGTTTTATAGATGACTGTGCAAAGGCTAATAGGTTTGAGTTGACGTATTATAGTGGGATTACTAATTTTGGGAATATGAACAATGATGGTACGATTAACCTCTTCCATATTAACCGACCCTCTCAGGAGCCTGAGGCATAGGTTTATAAAGTCCTGACCAAGGACATCCCAATGCTTCCTGAAGAAACCACTCGAGAAACCATCAACTCCCGAGGCTTTCCTCGGGTCGATATCACGAAAAGGAATATAAATTTCATCTGCTGTGAATTCCTTATTAAGATTATTGTTTATTGAATCGTTAACAACAGTGGGAATGTTATCCAAGATGGAAGATGATATAGTAGGAGAGGAAGACGTAAAAAGGTCTTGAAATTAATTAATAGCAGTAGACATGATATCTACTGTATGTGTTTGCCATATATTCTTGTTGTTTAGTAGTCCAACAATATGATTCTTCCATCGTCGGCTATTTGCTCTAGCATGGAAAAAGGAAGTACTTTTATCACTATGTTCTAACCAATGTGTTCGAGCTCGTTATGCCTAGTAGATTTCCTTCACATTTAGCAAGCTATCAAGCTCACTTTTATCAGAAATAAAATTGTGGATGTCCATATCAGAAAGTTTTCGGTTGAGACAAATATTAATGAAATCGTTCAGTTGGTTGATACGCTCATTAGATTTTATGCGTTCTGTAAACCCCTTAGCCCGGCCTAGACGAAACTGACACTAATGGGTTACACGGGGAATATCCAACTAAACCCGCGTAGGTCTAATTCGATAAACAACCCTAAAACCGTTATATTTTTTCTTCTAGATGTATAATTATATTCCTACAAGTCAAGGTCTCATACAAGGCATTAACGGAAACAATCCGATTAAACACTTAAGTAAATTAAGGACTAAAACGTAAAACTTTTAAATTCTAATAATAAAGTAGAAATTCTTTTCATTAAAGTTCAATTAAACATACAAGTATCCCTCACGGAAAATTTCAACTCAAACGGAGCATTCTAACTTCATCAATTGCATGTTTCACTAATTTAGGGACCAAAATGTAAATCTTTCAAACTATAAGGACTTTTTCCAAATTGAGTTATCCATCTTGAAATTAAATCAACTTTATGCATCCATGTGAAATTTTAGCTCAAAATAACAATTGTAGATACCCTAATTGAACAAAGATATTCGGGAATAAAATGCAATTTCTAGTAACTATCAATTTCTAGCAGCCAAAGGTTTCGAAACCTTTCATAAAGGTTTCGAAACTTTTTGTAAAAGGTTTCGAAACTTTCCTAAAGGTTTCGAAATTTTTCGCGTCTAATAACTTTCCAGAATTTAAATTGCCCGCAAGGTTTTAAAACCTTCCTGAAGGTTTCGAAACTGTTTAGCAAAGGTTTCGAAACCTTACCTAAGGTTTCGAAACTTTAGGTCTGGAACCTAAAAATTTCATCACACAAAGTGAACATCTTCGGCTCAAACACAACCGTCAATCCCTATTAACTATTTGCATTAATCCTAAGCATAAATAGCAACATATAACATATGATTATCAACATCAAGAACATCAAGCAAACTATAGGCATACTACTTAGAACATGATTAAAAACATAACGACCATGCAAGTACATGCTTCAACAATCCAAACATCACCATAGTTCATCAATTAACAATCAAGCAACATAGGTCTTATTTCAATACAAACCAAAGTCAAGTTCACACTGCTCACATAGGTTGGGTTTACATATTGCCAAGCCTCAACTTATTTGTCAAAACATAACGAATTTGAAGTAACCTTTCCCCTTGGTTTTCTTGCTCCGAATGTAGTCCCGAGTGCCTTTATTTTTCTGCAAGGATGAGAAGAGAGCTTAAGCAAACATGCTTAGTGAGGAAGCTCTACACAAGATCGTCAATGATCTATTTAAAACCATAATGAAACCATAGTTTGCAATGCATTATTAAAAACATGCATGCTTAACATTTCAGATCCATGTCTATAATATCAAATCACTTTCTTGAGTCTTTGGTACCTTTTGTGGAGGATATTGCTGAGGGTAGACCGACCGATTATCATTTTGATGATGATGGGGTGTTGTGTTTTAGAGGTCGGATTGTGGTGCTTGATGATCAAGAGTTGAGGCAAGCTATTTTGGTGGAGGCTCATACTAGTCCGTTTGCTATGCATCCGGGTAGTGTGAAGATGTATAAAGATCTCAAAAGTGTGTACTTTTGGGTTGGTTTAAAGAGAGATGTGACGGAGTTTGTTTCTCGTTGTATGGTGTGTCAGCGGGTGAAAGCTGAACATCAGTTTCCTACAGGTTTGTTGCAACCGGTTCAAGTTCCGAAATGGAAATGGGAGAGAGTTACCATGGACTTTGTGACGGAGTTACCTTTAACACTGTCCAAGAAGGATTCTATATGGGTGATTGTGGATAGGTTTACGAAGTGTGCATATTTTCTTGCCGTGCATACGACGTACTCCATGAATAAGTTGGCGGATTTGTATGTTTCTGAGGTGGTGAGGTTGCATGGTGTGCCTAAGTCGATCATATCGGATAGAGATCCGCGGTTTACATCCAAGTTTTGGAGGAGTTTGCAGACAGCTTTGGGTACGAGGCTTAGCTTTAGTATGGTATATCATCCGCAGACGGATGGACAGTCAGAGCGTGTTATATAGACCTTGGAGGATATGTTGAGGTATTGTATCATCGAGTTTCAGGGTTCTTGGGAGAAACAGTTGTCGTTGGTAGAGTTTGCTTATAATAATAGTTTTCAAAAGAGTATGCAGATGGCACCGTTTGAGGCGTTGTATGGGCGTAAGTGTCGTACACCTTTGTGTTGGAAGGAAGTTGGACAGAAGTATGTTTCTTTGCCTCAAGTGTTGAAGGATACGGATGAGAAAGTTAAGTTGATATGTGCTAAGCTCAAGGAGGCTTCGGATAGGCAGAAATCCTATGCCGATTTGAAACGTAGGGAGATAGAGTATGATGTTGGGGACAAGGTGTTTCTTAAGGTTTCTCCATGGAAGAAAGTGATGAGGTTTGGTCGTAAGGGGAAGTTGAGTCCTCATTTTATTGGACCATATGAGGTGTTAGAGCGTGTTGGTCCTGTTGCTTATAGGTTGAGGTTACCGGAGGAGTTGAATAAGATGCATGATGTTTTTCATGTGTCGATGCTTCGTAGATATAGATCAGATCCTTCTCATGTTGTTCCGGTTGAGGAGATCGAGTTAAGAGAGGATATGAGTTATGAGGAAGAACCGGTGAGGATTTTGGATGTGGATACAAAGGTTCTTCGAGGGAAGACCATAGATTTGGTTAAGGTGCTTTGGAAACACCGAGGTGTGGAAGAAGCAACTTGGGAGACAAGGAAAAGTATGGAGGAGCAGTTTCCTCACTTGTTTACTTTAGGTAAATTTCGAGGACGAAATTTTCTTAAGAGGGGGAGAGTTGTAACATCCCGTTTTTGGGGTTATTAGTTAGGCTTAGTTAGGTGAATTCGATTCGGGTTGAATCGGGTTCTCCGGTTCATTAATTCCGGGAAAAAAATAAAATAAAGATATTTTTAATTAAGTAAAATAATAATTTGGAAGGTGGTTTGAAATATTAAAAATATGTTTCAAATTAAAAGAAAATAATTTGGATTTTTAATAATGATTTTTAATTATGCTTAATTATGCATAATGACCAATTTGTAATTTTTGGAAATTTGAGGGACTAATTTGTGATTTTCGGCAATTGAGTTATTTTAGTGACTAAATTGAAAAGCAAGCTAAACTTAGAATCCTTAGAGGGCCATAAACCCATTTCTAATTTTTGATGATGATTTATTCACCAAAATAAATATTTTAATTACTTTAATTTGGTTTCTTAATCATTTTCTCCTAAAACCACTTTTTGACCCATTTTCTCTCATCTTTTTCTCTCATTTTCTCTCTACTTTCTCTTCATCTTTTCTTCTCAATTCCTTGCTGATTTTTGCATCTTTTGCTACAAAGAATACATCACTTGCATCATCTTTCCATCCTTTACAAAACCTATGCATTGATTTCATCAAATCTACATCAAATTGCAAGGAATCAAGAAGGGGGGAAAATCTCATATTTTTGGTGAATAGAACTTGAAGGTAATTTTCTGGATTTTTATTCTTTTCTAAGGTTCTTTATTGAAATTCTCAAGTATTAGCTTGCTCATCTTTGAATAAACACTTGATTCTATGTTTTTAATGTTAGATCTAATGTTTTTGTGATGTTTTTGTGAGATCTTTTTGGATCTTGTTTAGTGCTGGAAATTATATGATTTTAATCATGTTTTTATGATGATTTAATAATTAATTGAGTCTTGATTTGAGATCATATTAATTTAATCCCGGAATAATGCAAACGGTGTAGTTTTAAGGTGTTTTTCGGTTGTTTTGTGGGCTGTTTTAGATGCTTAGATGTTGCTGGAGATATAAGGATGATTTTGATGTGTTTTTGGATCATGTTTGAGGTGGATTAGATGTTAGATTCATTAGGTTTTGGGCTGATGTTGTTCGGTTGCGTTTCGGCTTAGTTTTCGGTCTTTTCGACTAAGTTTTCGGTAGTTTTATGGTGATCGGATATGGCTGTTGGTTTGAGCATGTTATGATGTGAGAATGCTCTGTTTCTAATGTTGTAGAAGAGGTACAAGAAGAATCTTGATTGCTGGTGCGTTTGGTGCGATCATCGGAGAGCGGCGAAAGCTCGTTTCGCTTGTTGGTGAGTGGTTTTCGGATTTAAAGCGAATCGCGTTTGGTACGTTCTGTTTTGGGGGGCTATGCAAGTGTGTGAAAACCTTTCATAGTTCAAGAGTAAGTAAAGTATTTTGTTTTGTTAAACCGATGTGAATTTTGGCTACATTTTACAAGGGTATTATGTTGATAAAGCATGAGATTTATGGAAGTGCATGAGCATGTTTTGAATTGATGCATATATGAGATATACTTGCTGAAAATGCATGATTTATTTAGCATTCATGATTATGGAAAACTATGAGAAATGTTTGGATTACAACATGGTTATTTGCCTTCTACATGATGGTGCCTTTGGGCATGGCTTTTGGTTCATTTGTTGAACATATTATGCATGCATTATGAGCAGCAAGTTATCATGCACATTTGATTATGATATTGGCTTAGTGACACTACTTTTGATTCGAATACGAATGATGTCATTAGGATTGTTTTAAGTGCACTATAATCAAAACAGAGAATACAGAATATTGCCTACACGCGTAACAAGGGGACTTTGTGTCTAACCGTGCGTGGTAGAGCCGCCTACACGTAACAAGGGTGACTATGTGTCCGATCGTGCGTGGTAGTGCTAAAGTTGACTTAGTGTCATGTTAAAGTTGACTTAGTGTCATATTAAAGTTGACTTTGTGTCATGTTAAAGGGGACTTTGTGTCCTGACGGGACGAATGTCTCAAGATCCGTGTATTCGGTGAGCTCAATGTTCACATTAAGTGTTCACTAGAAAGCCAATATACATACATGAAATTGAGAAAAGGTTTGAGCATCATTTTTGAATTGTTTTGGCAAGGTTATGAGAACTCAAGGATGCATATGATTTAATGAACTTGGACAACGGAATTTTAGCATGAATGATTTAACTATGAATTGCAAATTATGTTTTCTTCATGGTTTAAAATAAATGCATTGATGATTATTTGGGGAGCTACCTCACTAAGCAAGTTTGCTTAAGCTCTCTTTTTATCTTTGCAGAAAAATAAGGGCACTTGGAGCTTCATTCGGGGCAAGGAAACCAAGGGGAAGGTTACATTGAATTTGGTATGTTTTGGCAAATAAATTGGGTAAGGCAATGTGTAACACAATCTATGAGAGAAGTGAGCTTTTAGGCTTTGAATCATGTTGTAATAAGACTATTAGTTTGATTGTTAATTGTTGGACTTTGGATTTGTTTGAATTGTTGAAGCATGTACTAGCATGATTGTTATATTGTTAATCAGTTCTTAGGGAGCATGCCTATAGCTTGTTTGATGTCCGTGACGTTGTTGAATATGTGCCATATGTTGCTAATTATGTTTAGGATTGATGCATTTAGTGGTTCTAATTAATGGTTGAGTATTGAGTAAATGTTGTGTACTTAGTGTAACGAAACTTTTGGCTCCAGACCCAAAGTTTCGAAACCTTAGTAAAGGTTCCGAAACCTTTGACAAATAGTTTGGAAACCTTCACGAAGGTTTCCAAACCTTGCGGGCAGTTTCAAGTTGAAAAGCTACTGGACGCGAAAGGTATGGAAACTTTCAGGAAAGTTTCGAAACGTTTTACAAAAAGTTTGAAAACCTTCAGGAAGGTTTCCAAACCTTTGACCACCAGGATTTATTAATTGTTGAAATTTTATTTTAGTCCCGGATATCTTCCTTTGTTCGATTAAGGTACTTACCGATGTTATTTTGAACTGAAATTTTGTATGCATGCATAAAGTTGATTTAATTTCAAGATAGTTAACCTAAATTGGATGAAGTCCTTTTATTTTGGAAGATTTACATTTTGGTCCTTAAATTAGAAAAACATGCAATTGATGGTGTTAGAATGATCCGTTTGAGTTGAAATTTACTATGAGGAACTCTTGTATGCTTAATTGATTATTGATGGAAAGAATTTCTACTTTACTAATTGTATTTAAAAGTTTTACGTTTCAGTCCTTAATCCACATTAGTGTTTAATCGGATGGTTGTTTTAATTAATGTGTTTTCAATAATGCTTTGTATGAAACCTTGACATGTAGGAATAACATTGTGCCTCTAGTAAGATAAAATAAAAAAAAAGTATAACGGTTTTAGGGTTGTTTATCGAATCGAACCTTCGCGGGTTTGGTTTGATATTCCCCGTGTGACCCATTAGTGCCGGTTTCGTCCAGGCCGGGCTAAGGGGGTTACACAAAGTCACCCTTGTTACGTGTAGGCAATATTCTTTATTCTCAATAATGTTTTCAATTTGCTGCTCATAATGCATGCATAATATGTTCACAAATGAACCAAATGCCATGCCCAATGGCACTATCAATTTTAAGGCAAATAACCACATAATATTCCAATTCATTTTCAGCTCATACTGCATCCATAATGTGCTCAACAAATGAACCGAAAGTCATGCCCAATGGCACCTTTAATTTGAAGGCAAATAACCATATTTATTTCAAATTCATTTTCCATGTTTTCCTTAATAATGTATGTCTTTTTAAACCATGCAGTTTCAGCAATTATCTCATACATGCACAAATTCAAAATCATGTTTATGCATTTTAAAAAATCTCATTGCATAACCAACATCAATGTCTTTACTGAATGTAGCCGAAGCTCATGTTAATATATCAAAAACATTTACTTCACTTACTCTTAAACTATGGAAAGTTTTCGCACTCTTCTATAGTCCCCAAAACAGAACCGTACCAATACGATTCGCTTTAAGTCCGAAAAACACTCACCGACAAGCAAAACGAGCCTTCGCTGATGCTCCGATGGCAACGCCAATGCACCAACCACTTATGCACCTTCTTGCACTACCTCTACATCATTAAAAACAGAGCATATTCACATCATAACATGCTCAAACCAGCAGCCACATCAAACCTCCATAAAATTACCGAAAACTTAGCCGAAAAGACCGAAAACTAAGCCGAAATGCATCCGAACAATATCAACCCAAAACCTAATGATTCTAACATCTAATCTACTTCAGTTATGAACCAAAAACACATCTAAACCATCGCTATACCTCCAGCAATATTAAAACATCTAAAACAGCCCCTAAAACAACCGAAAATCACCTTAAAACAACACCGATTGCATTATTCCGGGATTAAATTAATGTGCCATCAATTGAAGACTCTATTAATCATTTAATTGACTTAATAACACAATTAAATTCATCTAATTATAGCATTGAATGAGATCTAAAAAGATTTCACAAAAACATTCATAAAATCATTAGATCTAGCATTGAAAACATAAAATCAAGTTTCATTTAAAGATTATCAAGCTAATACTTGGGAATTTCAATAAAGAACCTTAGAAAAAGAGTTAAAATCCAGCAAATAACCTTTGAGATCTATCCACCAAAAAGATGAAGTTTTCACTTCTTGATTCCTTGCAAATTGGTGTTGATTTGATAAATTTGATGGTTAGATTTTGTAAAGAATTGAAAGATGATTAAAATGAAGTAATTCTTGTTGAAAAAGATGCAAAAATCAGCAAGGAATTGAAGAAAATAGATGAAGGAAAATGGAGAGAAAAAGGTAGTTAAGTGAGATAATGATTATCATCTTTAATTAAACTAATTAAAAAGCATTTTGGTGAATAAATCATTATTAAGAATTAAATTGGGTTTATGGCCCTCTAAGGATTCTAAGTATAGCTTTCTTTCTAATTTAGTCACTAAAATTAACAATTTCCGAAAATTACAATTAAATCCCCTATTGTTTTCCAAAAATTACAAATTGGTCACTTATGCATAATTAAGCATAATTAAAAATCAATTTAAAGTTCAAATTACATTCCTTTAATTTTGAAACATCTTTTTAATATTTTTAAACCAAATTCCAAAATTATTACTTTTCTAATTAAAAATATTCTCATTTTATATTTCTCCGGAATAACGAACCGGAGAACCCGATTCGACCTGAATCGAATTCTCCTAACTAAAGCCCAAACTACTAACCCCAAAATCGGGATGTTACACGTTTGTTAGTTTGCCAAGGCGAAAGGAATCGCCCAATATCCTGAAGTTTCTAAAGAGTTGAGTGGGATTGGCTAGATCATATTTCTCTAATTCGACACAAAACTTCTAGGTTATCGGCCCAACATTTATCATAGCGAAAAAGCTTATTAGGCCACGTGGATCGAAGGGTATGTGGTGGACTAGTGTCCATTAAGATTGGGTAATGGTCAGAACGTGCTTAAAAGAATGAGGTAGCTTGGTAGTTAGGAAAGGTATAAAACCAGACAGAGTTACCAAGGAATCTATCAATTCTTTCCATAATGGTCTCAGTATTACGTCCCGATCTAGTCCAAGTGAACCATCAGACGTTGGCTTACATTCGAAAAGATCATTCTTATCAAGGCAATCTCAAAAATTGTTAATTTGTGATCGCGCACGACGAGACCCGCCTTGTTTTTCATTATCATAAAGAATTTCATTAAAATCCCCGCCTAAAAGCCAAGGGAGGGAGGAAGTTGATTTTAGATTATCTATCAACTACCAAATTTTATATTTATTTGCAATTTCAGGGAACCCATGTAATCCAGAAAAATTGAATCGTAGTTGTCCAAAAGAAATAATGACATCAATATGACGATCCGAGTAAGAAAGCAAGTCAATAGTAGTTTTATTATTCCAAATAATAGCACGCCCAATACTAGAAGGGTTGGATTCAACAACTATGCAGTCATGCATGCCAAGCTTAATCTTGATACATTCCATATTTTGTTTGTTTAATTTGGTCTCACAGAGGAAGAGACAATCAGCGTCATACTTTGTGGTAGCAAGCTGTAATGCGTGAACCGCCTGGGTGTTACCGAGACCCTGACAGTTCTAACATAAGATTTTCATTTTTCTCGGCGGGGTTGCTCAACGTCAACCACCGCCGGAGAGTTTTTAACGCTGTTCATTCCAGCTATATCAGTATCGCAACCAAAACTACGTAGAGTATAATAAGTAATAGGATAAACAGACCTAGTAGTTGCAGTAAAATACTTATAAACAATATATGAAGATATGAATGCCGATTTAGAGAAGGTATATCGCATCTCAATAATAAGATTTTTAAAGTTAATAGCCTTGTTTGATAAAGAAACACCACTAGCATGAGAGGTGTTGGCAAAATCCCTTTGTAAGGGTGGTGTAAAGACAATAGAAAAAATAGATAAAAAGTACAAAGTATTATTCAAAGTAGAAAATTCAACAACAAAAGGGTTATCAACAGGGCCGAAAAACATAAACCATTGTGAAAAAACCGAGAAACAACACGTAGAATAAAAAAGAGTGGGAACATAAAAAAAATCCAATATGAAAGATGTTTGCAAACCCACAGTGGTAAGAAGATGTTATAAAAAGAGTTAGTATACAAAAGAAAGTGAGAAATATGATTCCACACCATGCCAACGCCAAAGTCAGTATTGATCTCCAAGAAGGCAACAATGAAGGTGACGGATGGGCCAAAATTAAATTCATGATATAAAGCATTGACATATCATATAACATAAAATAGAAAGTTATCATGGTCGATGGTCGCAAAACGTGAAGAAAGTCATAGGGATCCCTTATCAAAGGAGGCCCTTGGGCGAAGTGCATAAAAGAAAGCATAAAGGAAGTAAGATGATTCAAGTAAGAAAATAAAAAAAAGTAATATATTATTTAACCAAATAAAACAGAGTCTGGTATAAATAGGCCTGGTAATAACTGCTAAACAAACAAACAATCCTAAACTAATCCAAAGATGGATCTTTGTTTGCCTAAAAAACCTAGAACTACCAAGGAAAAAGAAAACGACAACATGCTCAGAAGAGGCATGTTGTAAAACGTGAACTGTTAGGGTGTAGACGAAACCTTGACAGTTCTAGCACGAAGTTGTCATTTGGCTCGGCGGGGTTGAATTCCATCAACCTCCGTCGAAGAGTTTTTTATGATGCTCATCCCAGCTTTTTCTCCAGAGACCTTCGGGGGCGGTCTAGGTCGCTTATTTTTGTTACCCTCGTCAGAAGGTAGAGTTCGCTTAGTGCCCCTATTCGTGGAAGGCCGACCAACTTTTCTAGGGGTTGGCGCATTGTCAAGTCAGTCAACAGCTTCTTGGAAGGCGATATCATCAGCAAGCTCCAATTCCAGATCCTGGAGACCTGGAGCCTGTAAATTATCCTTACCGATATCATCATGGACTCTTAGACGAGTAGTAACATTAGTTTCTTGCTCTGGAAGGACCATTTACAATGGCTGAAGAGGATATCGTCGAGCGGACAATTTACTCGTAACAGTTGGTAAAGTTCGAGGGCCTTGCGAAAAAATATGCAGAGGTTCGATAGTAGGGGCTTGTGTATTGTCAAGGGTTGGAGAAGTTGCAATGGGAGCCTTATCCTTGTCATTGGCGCCAGTGGAAAGGTTGGCAGATGTTTGAGAGGATGTGGGCGTGGGTTGCGAAGCAAGCGGGGCAGTGGAGATGTAACGAATACGACCTCGTTGTGTAGGTTGAGTGTCTTTTTTCTTAGGGATATAGCGAAGCCAGTCACCATATTGTGGTTGTGCATGCCGAGCCTTGGACGGGACATTACAAAAATCGATAGAATGGCCAACTTTATCAAAACAGTAGCATAGAGTGGGAAAACGTTCATATTGAAGGAGGTAGAATCTGGTAGAGGCTCCCCCACCGATTGTAATACAACGCCTTATTGGTTTGGTAACATCAATTATCAATCCTACTCAGAGATAGTCAATCATATTGAGATCAATTTTCCGAGTATCGATTTTCGTAACTGTACCAATAATGACCCCAAGGGATTCACCAATGTTGTTGGTCGAATCTTCCGAAGCAAGAAGAATAGGGGGATATTGTGGATACGTACCCAGATATTCATCGAAGCAAAGGAGTACTCATCAAGACTGATAGTTGGATCATATTGTGTTAGAGCTAGCCATTCATCCTTGTAAGTCCAAGGTCCCCTGGCGTGATATCCTCCTTAATTTTCTCATCTTTGAACTGGATGAGAAACACATGAGATTTCATGATTCGCATCGATGCCAGTCTGGTCGAGGTCCAGATTCCTATAAAGGCTTTGATAATCACTTGGTCATCAATCTCCTTTGAGGAGATGAGGTTTCCGAGTAGGGTAGATTGTGCTTCTGCTCCAGATGAATCCCAAGAGATACTTGGTTGAAAGACGGATGTCTGTTCAATATCCGTGAATTAAAGGTTCTCAAGCAGTTGCGGAAAAGATTTGGATTCCTTTGGTAGTTGGTTGGGAAAGATAGAGGAAAAGAAGAAGAAGGAAAAACATGCCGTTGATATTGGGTATGAAAAAATATGAGGGGAATGTATGGCTATATATAGGAGTGAGTGGAGAGTTTGATATGCAGAAGAGTTTTGATAATGGTTCAATATAGAGAAAGATGTAGTAGTTGGAGAACAAGTGAAACACTTTAGGGTAATAAAATATTAAAAGATAATATGGAATTGAAAATAATATATTAGGGAGATAATTGATGATCAGAAGTAGTACAACTAGCTAACTCTTTGTTAAAGAGCTTATTTGGAAACAGGAATAATAAAAAAAACTTGATGGTTACACCTACTAAAAATAAAATTCAAAGTCCTTACTAGAATAGGTATGGATGACTTGAAATTAGGATAAATAGACCAATAAGTAGTTATCATCAATTTAGTTGACGTGGTAACATAGCACCATGAGAGGTGTAGGCAAAAGATCTTGTTTGATAAAAGGACACCATAAAGGATGGTGGAGACATATAAGGGTGGTATATTCAAGTAATGAAGTACGAGAGCATAAGTTAAGAAATAGTCGATGGAGGAATATAATAGTAGAAGAGGATTTAGCCGGTAGAACAACATCCAAAGAGGAAGGCAATTGAAGTATTCGAGGCAATTGAAGGGTCTAGTGGAGGGACTCTTGTTGTTGGTCTTGAAACCCCGATATGTGTTCGGCAACCAGAGAATAAAATTGGAGGGAAAATATTTTCGAGCATAATCTCGAATATGTAGGGAATCATAAATTACCAGAGTCATTAATGTTGATTTACGGGTGTGGCTTTCGGTGAAAGGGTAACAAGAAACCCTTCTTATCTGGTAGAGGGAGTCCCACGCTTAGGGAGAAGCTCTCATATCAACCCCTACAGTCTGTGGAACAAACTCTAGCGTCGAGTCAATAGCAAAAGCTACCGTTTGTGATAGCCAAGAAAAAAAGGCGTTGGAGTAGAAGACACCATAAATGTTGTTGGTAAACCCCTTTGAAAGGGTAGTTCTATCATGTAATTGATAAAGAAAATATGGTAAATATAGTGATAAAAAGTAATTAAAAACAAGCATAGGAATTGTTCGCGGGATCAAAGTGACTTCCATGGCACTAGAGGCATAGGTTGTAACCTCCAGGAAAGATGCATAATTGTGAAAATGTAGCCCATGTAATCCAAACGACGAAGTGCCACCAGAACGGCCACAAAACCAGACAAAGGCTCGGTAGAAACATAGATAAAAGATGGCTTAAGAAAGGCACTCCAAAGAAGAGATGAAAATAGGAACTTACAGAAGACCACAGAAGTCTGGTAACCATGTAAATAAAACATACAGACAATTTGGTAAAAAGGACTCGTACCTGAAAAGTAATTGTTGGTGAGTAAGGGTGTAAACACCATTGGTAGCTTTCAGCATTAGAACATTGGATCTTCTTCCATAAGGAGGCAAGTGGGGTTGCGTTGAACGGGGAAGCACTATGATGTTGCTTTCCCCACTGTATGCTTACTGAAGCAAGAAACCAGTCTAGAAGGTAAAGAAAATTCGTCCAAGTTCGAACGTAGTTAAGAGTTATTTTTGTAGATACTGAGACCATAGAATAGTAAACAAGACCTAGAGGAATTAGGAAAGGTAAAAATAATAAAAATAATAAAGAGATAGGAATGACTTTGGAATTTAGAACATTCTAGAGTCCTTCCCCAAACCAAACACAAGGGAGAAGATGGCTCCTAAAACCATGTTTAGGCAAACAAAAAGTGCGTAGCAAGCAAGAGCCACTCTTTGAAGTTTTCGGACTAGTAAGAGAATTGTTGAAAATAAAGCACAATAATAGGTGTTGATGGGATCCCTTTGAAAGGGTAGCAAAGCATCAACATGCCACGCAGTCCACAACTGGAAATAGTTTATGTTAAATGAAATAAAAGAAAACTTAAAAATAAAAGAATAAACTGATGAGGATTGTAGTTGTATCTCCTTGAAAAACATGGCAAAGTCATCAGAGAAATTATGGATCAGAAGAGCGTAACGAATGATTTTAGCCTTAAAAGACCAAGAAACTAAAGGGCGATAGAACATGGTTTCATCAAGAAACCGGTCAAAGCTATGGATAAGGAGTCCTCTTTGGACGAGAGGTAAGTATGGAGGATCCAGAACAACGATCTCCAAAATACAACGCAAGAACCAAAGAAATAAAGAAAGATAAAGATACATATCGCAAAAAATATTATAAAAATAAATGTAATTATAGAGAAAAAAACAACATATCTCAATGGAGTGGAAAGGGGCGGCTGTTGAGTCTTCCTCTCCCGAGGCTGCTGGTATTGTCGTGGTGGTGAGAAGGACAAAGATGGTCTTCAGAACGTAAAAGAAAAGAAAAAAAAAGAGAAGAGGAAAGAAGACATGGGAGGACGACAGAAGGGAGAAGGAGTTGTTAAAAACAATAACCTGGTGCGAACGACTAATAAAAAATCTGGAGAACATATACTCAAGAAACATAAAAATAATAAAGATCTTGATAAAGATAAAAGCATAAATGAAAGATATAGATAAGAGTTTGATTCCTCCCGGGAGTGGAAATCTGACCAAAAAAACAGAAATACATGGAGAATCAGAAAACAAGCCTGAGTTTCGAATGGAATCAGCGTATCAGAACCCATGAGTTGCAAAAGCAGTGGTTTACGCAGAAACCAAGGATTGTTTTGGAATGAAGTCCCCAACCGAATTTGTAATGCGACATTCATTGACGCAAGGATTGTACTGGTTGGTACTTCCTCTCTCGGCCTTAGTGATGATGTAAAATGGCCGGTCAAGGAGGGGAAAGAGGGGACGGCAGTGAGCAACGCAAAGGCGAGGTAGTCCACAATCCAAAAACTGATAAAACGGCCGGTCAACTGATGTCTTGCCATGGGAAACAAAAGAGTATCAAAACGCGTCAATTTTGACAACAAAAGTTGGATGATAGAGATCCGATTACTCGGTAGAGATAGAATACACAAAATGTGTTGGTAATAAGAAGAAAGTCCAGAAGCAAATCAATAATCATAATGTTAATGGCCGCTAGTATGAATCCTTTTATCAAATGAAAAAAGCAAGCAAATAGTACCAGTGAATGTATTATAAGAGAAAAAATAAACAAAAAATAATAAGTATAGGGAGATAGCATGCTATACCATCGAAAAATGGTTGGAAAAATCAACAGGATGCTAATTTCTTTCTCTCCTTGAGGGATGAGCGACGGATCCATGGATACAAAAGCAAAGTCGATCTCTAAAAAGGGGATGGTGAAGAAGCGAAAGAAGGAGAGAGAAGAGAGAAAATTAGAGGAGAGAAAAAAGCAATCCATTCTTCCGTTCAATTTGTTCGAATTATAATCGAGTAAAAAGCTGAAAATTTGGGTTTAATTTGTATAATTTTGTTTAAAAGTAAATAATTAACTATTTGAAATCATAAAATTTGATTTAATCATATTTCGTTGTCGTTTTTTTGAGATTAAAACGTTCATTTTTAAATGGGCTTAATAGAGAATCTGTTCGAATTTTACCGAGTAAAAATCTGAAAATTTTAGATTAATATGTATAATTTTGTTCAAAATCCCATAATTAACTATTTGAACTCGTAAAATTTGATTTAATCACATTTGATTGTCGTTTTGTTAAGATTAAACCGTGCACGTCTAAATGAACTTTATAGAGAATCCGTTCAAATTTTAACCTAGTAAAAAGCTGAAAATTTTAGATTTATCTATATAATTTAGTTTAAAATCCCATAATTAACTATTTGAACTCATAAAATTTGATTTAATTACATTTGGTTATCGTTTTGTTGAGATTAAAAAGTGCATGTCTAAATAGGCTTTATAGAGAATTCGTTCAAATTTTAGCCGAGTAAAAAGATGATAATTTGGGATTAATCTGTATAATTTTGTTCAAAATTAAATAATTAACTATTTGAACTAATAAAATTTGATTTAATCATATTTCGTTGTCGTTTTATTGAGATTAAAATGTTCACTTCTAAATGGGCTTAATAGAGAATTCGTTCAAATTTTAACAGAGAAAATATCTAAAAATTTTAGATTAATTCGTATAACTTTCTTCAAAAGCCCATAATTAACTATTTGGTCACATAAAATTTGATTAAATCATATTTGGTTGTCGTTTTGTTGAGATTAAAACGTGAATGTCTAAATAAGCTTTATAGAGAATCCGTTCGAATTTAAACCGAGTAAAAAGCTGAAAATTTTAGATTTATATGTGTAATTTTGTTCAAAAGCCCATAATTAAATATTTGAACTCATAAAATTTTATTTAATCACATTTGGTTGTCGTTTTGTTGAGATTAATACGTGCATGTCTAAATGAGCTTTATAGAGAATCTATTCGAATTTTAATCGAGTAAAAAGCTGATTATTTTAGATTAATCTATATAATTTTGTTCAAAAGACTTTAATTAATTATTTGAACTCATAAAATTTGATTTAATCACATTTGGTTGTCGTTTTGTTGAGATTAAAACATGCATGTCGAAATGGGCTTTATATAGAATCCGTTCGAATTTTAACCGAATAAAATCTGAAAATTTAAGATTAATCTGTATAATTTTTTTCAAAATCCCAGAATTAACTATTTGAACTAATAAAAATTTGATTTAATCATATTTCGTTTTCATTTTGTTGAGATTAAAACATTAATGTCTAAATGGCCTTTATTGAGAATCCGTTCGAATTTTAACCAAGCAAAAAACTGAAAAATTTAGATTAATATGTATAATTTTGTTCAAAATCCCATAATTAACTATTTGAACTCGTAAATTTGATTTAATCACATTTGGTTTTCTTCTTGTTGAGATTAAAACGTGCACATCTAAATGGGGTTTATAAAGAATATGTTCAAATTTTAACCTAGTAAAAAGCTGAAAATTTTAGATTTATCCGTATAATTTTATTTAAATTCCCATAATTAACTATTTGAAGTCATAAAATTTGATTTAATCACATTTGATTATCGTTTTGTTGAGATTAAAAAGTGCATGTCTAAATAGGCTTTATAGAGAATTCGTTCGAATTTTAACTGAGTAAAATGCTGAAAATTTTGGATTAATCTGTATAATTTTGTTGAAAAGCACATAATTAACTATTTGAACTCATAAAATTTGATTTAATAACATTTCATTGTCATTTTATTGAGATTAAAACATTCATTTCTAAATGGGCTTAATAGAGAATCCGTTCGAATTTTAACCGAGTAAAAATCTGAAAATTTTAGATTAATATGTATAATTTTATTTAAAACCCATAATTAACTATGTGAACTCATAAAATTTGATTTAATCACACTTTATTGTCGTTTTGTTTAGATTAAAACGTGCACGTCTAAATGAGCTTTGTAGAGAATCCGTTCAAATTTTAACCTAGTAAAAAGCTGAAAATTTGGGATTAATCTGTATAATTTTGTTCAAAAGCAAATAATTAACTTTTTGAACTCATAAAGTTTTAGATTAATCTGTATAAATTTGTTCAAAAGCCCATATTTAACTATTTGGATACATAAAATTTGTTAAAATCATATTTGGTTGTCATTTTGTTGAGATTAAAACGTGAATGTCTAAATGGGCTTTATAGAGAATCCGTTCGAATTTTAACTGAGTAAAAAAATAAAAAAATTTAGATTTATATGTGTAATTTTGTTCAAAAGCCAATAATTAACTATTTGAACTCATAAAATTTTATTTAATCACATTTGGTTGTCGTTTTGTTTATCTTAAAACGTGCATGTCTAACTGGGCTTTATTGAGAATCCGTTCGAATTTTAACCGAGTAAAAAGCTGATTATTTTTTATTAATATGTATAATTTTATTCAAAAGACTATAATTAATTATTTGAACTCATAAAATTTGATTTAATCACACTTAGTTGTCGTTTTGTGGAGATTAAAACGTGTATGTCGAAATGGGCTTTATATAGAATCCGTTCGAATTTAACCAAGTAAAAAGCTAAAAATTTGAGATTAATCTGTATAATTTTTTTCAAAATCCCATAATTAACTATTTGGACTCATAAAATTTGATTTAATAACATTTCGATGTCGTTTTGTTGAGATCAAAACAGGCTTGTCTCAATGGGCTTTATTGAGAATTCGTTCAAATTTGAAACAAGTAAAAAGCTGAAAATTTGTGATTAATTTGTATAATTTTTTCAAAAGCCCATATTTAACTTTTTAGACTTATAAAATTTTATTTAATAACATTTCGTTTTCGTTTTGTTGAGATTAAAACATGCATGTCTAATGGGCTTTATTGAGAATACGTTCGAATTTTAACGGAGTACAAAGCTGAAAATTTTAGATTAATATGTATAATTTTGTTCAAAAAACCATAATTAACTATTTGAAGTTATAAGATTTGATTAATCACATTTGGTTGCCTTTTTATTGAGATTAAAACTTGCATGTCTAAATGGGCTTTATAGAGAATCCGTTCGAATTTTAACCGTATAAAAAGCTAAAAATTTTATATTTATCTTTATAATTTTGTTCAAATTCCCGTAATTAACTATTTGAACTCATAAAATTTAATTTAATCACATTTAGTTATCGTTTTGTTTTGATTAAAACGTGTATGTCTAAATGGGCTTTATAGAGATTTCTTTCGAATTTTAACCGAGTAAAAAGATGAAAATTTGGGATTAATTTGTATATTTTTTCAAAAGCACGTAATTAACTATTTGAACACATAAAATTTGATTTAATCACATTTCGTTGTCTTTTTGTTCAGATTAAAACGTTCATTTCTAAATGGGCTTAATAGTGAATCCGTTCGAATTTTAACTGGTAAAAAGCTAAAAATTTTAGATTAATCTGAATAACTTTGTTCAAAATCCCATAATTAACTATTTGGAAACATAAAATTTGATTAAATCATATTTGGTTTTTGTTTTGTAGAGATTAAAACGTGAATGTCTAAATGGGTTTTATATAGAATCCGTTCGAATTTTAACCGAGTAAAAAGCTGAAAATTTGAGATTAATTTGTATATTTTTTTTCAAAAGCCTGTAATTAACTATTTGGACTCATAAAATTTGATTTAATAACATTTCGTTGTTGTTTTGGCGATATTAAAATGTGCATGTCTAAATGAGCTTTATTGGGAATCCTTTCGAATTTTAACAGAGTAAAACGCTGAAAATTTTAGATTAATCTGTATAATTTTGTTCAAAATCCCAGAATTAACAATTTGAACTCATAAAATTTAATTTAATCACATTTCGTTGTCGTTTTAATGAGATTAAAATGTGCATTTCTTAATGGGCTTATTAGAGAATCCGTTTGAATTTTAACCGAGGAAAAAGCTAAAGATTTTAGATTAATTGTATAATTTTATTTAAAAGATTATGATTAACTATTTGAACACATAAAATTTGATTTAATCATATTTAGTTGTCATTTGTTGAGATTAAAACGTGTATATCTAAATGGGCTTTATTGGGAATCCGTTTGAATTTTAATCGAGTAAAAAGCTGAGAATTTTACATTAATATGTATAATATTGTTTAAACGCCAATAATTAACTATTTTAACTCATAAAATTTGATTTAATCATATTTGGTTATCGTTTTGTTGATATTAAAACGTGAATGTCTAAATGGGCTTTATTAAGAATACTTTCGAATGTTAACCAAGTAAAAAGCTAAAATTGTAGATTAATATGTATAATTTTATTCAGAAGCCCATAATTAATTATTTGAACTCATAAAATTTGATTTAATCACATTTGATTGTCATTTAGTTGAGATTAAAACATCCATGTCTAAGTGGGCGTTATTGATAATCCGTTCGAATTTTAACCAAGTAAAAAGCTGAAAATTTTAGATTAATATGTATAATTTTGTTCAGAAGCCCATAATTAACTATTTGACTCATAAAATTTTATTTAATCACATTTGGTTGTTGTTTTGTTGAGATTAAAACGTGCATGTCTAAATGGGCTTTATTGAGAATTCGTTCGAATTTTAACCGTGTAAAAAGCTGAAAATTTTAGATTTATCTGTATAATTTTGTTCAAATTCCCATAATTAACTATTTAAAATCATAAAATTTGATTTAATCATATTTGGTTATCGTTTTGTTGAGATTAAAATGTTCAGGTCTAAATGGGCTTTATAGAGAATCCGTTTGAATTTTAACCAAGTAAAAGACCAAAAATTTGAGATTAATCTATATAATTTTATTCAAAAGCTCATAATTAACTATTTGAACTAATAAAATTTGATTGAATCACATTTCGTTGTCATTTTGTTGAGATTAAAACGTGCATTTTTAAAGTGGCTTAATAGGGAATTCGTTTGAATTTTAACGGAGTAAAAAGCTAAAATTTTGAGATTAATCTATATAATTTTATTTAAAAGACTATAATTAACTGTTTGAACTCATCAAATTTGATTTAGTCACATTTGGTTGTCGATTTATTGAGATTAAAATGTCCATGTCTAAATAAGCTTTTGTAACATCTTGGTTTTGGGCTTAGGAGTTATTAGACTCTAAACTAGGATTAGTTTCGGGTTAATTTTAATTAAAGAGATGATTTTTCAAAGGTTTATAATATTTACAAAAACGCCATTAATGAAATTCATAAGGCAATTTGAAGAATCAAAACACCCCTTTCCTCATCTTTATTTCTTCATCATCCAACATCATCCAAGAGCTTTTTCAAAATATAATTTCATATTTGACTTGTCCTTTTAATTTCTTATCTTTTGATAGTTAAAAATCCTATATTTAGCAAGTCTTAGAGAATCTCTATTTTTCAAGATTTGATGAGAAAAGTGAGGATTTTGTTGAAATTTAGAATAGGCTTAGTAAAAAAAAGTTTAAGGATACTTTTAAACTCTTTAATGAAGTTAAACATGTTTGGAAAATGGTTTAATCTTAGGAAACCTGAAACTAGTCTTAAGGAGGAATTTTAGAGGTGTTGTGGTTCAATTTTGTTGAAAATAAAGGGTTGGAGGTATATAGAACCTTGGTAGGTGTTTTTAGAATGTTAAAGGATGGATTTTGAGTAGTTAAATGAGGTAGATGATTGAATTCCCGAAGTGGGTGCAGTAAGTAATTTTTGAAAGTGGAAAATGAGTGTTTTTGGATTGTTTTAGTGTGGAAATGAAGGGCTGATGGTTATATTATGTATGAGTGATGTTTTGGACATGTTTTGAAGTATTTTAGGTGTTTAAATTGAAGGGTAGGGTTTGCTTTACTTAAGTACGAAAATGAGAATATTTGGGATGAATTTATCTTTGAATTGTTAAGAAAATATTGTGGATTTGTGAGATGATGTAAAACAGTGAATTTGTGGTTGATTATGAGGTTAATATTTTAATTTTGGTTAGTTTAAAGCAACACATTTGGTTCTGGATGATTCGAGTGCAATTCTGAAAGGTTCGGGGTTCAATTTGGCTACCATTAGAGTTGTGTAGTGAGTAGAAAAATATTTTAAACTTTGTTTTGGTTCAAGAAAGACTTTGGGAGTTTGGATTAGAGCTAATCCAAACTTAAGAGTAAGATATGTCCATTTTACTTACCTTGTATGCTTGTTAGATGGCAAAGATTGGAAAGCTTGTTGTGTTTAATTGTTGTCGATGGCATGTTAATTGTTATGTTGAGTTGTCTTGATTATCTATTGATAAATGACATGTTAATATGCCATGTGAGATATTTGTATGGTAATTGTATGATGTTGTAGGTTATGCTTGAAAGTAGTAAGTAAGACCACTTGTGTATGGTAAGATTATAGCCGGGTGACTATGTAAGATATTGTAAGCCATAAGATATTGTAAGATTATATTATGGTAATGATGTTGGCATTCTTTGAGTCAAACCGGATATAATTGGTCGACCAATAGCTTGTAAGAATAGTGCACTATGAGAAAAAATTCGCAAATCAAACAAGTCCAAAAAGTGTTTATTTTCTTTCTAACCTTAAAGCAAGCTTCTAAGTTTTATTCCATGAGTATCCTATGGTTATCCCTTCAAAACAGAACTTGGTCATGGTAAAGAGAAAGATTCCTATAGCCTTAAACGAGTAAACTAAAGCAAAGTTGATGCAGGGCAGTGCAAGATTACAAACAGTAATTCAAGAAAAGAGAATATTATAAAAAAAATTCAGAAAAAATTTACTCCTTTTTCATGGTAATGCCGCGGCAGTGGGTAGACTCGGCAGTGCTTCTACACCTACAATCTCCCCTAAACTCAAATTGAGCATTGTCCTCAATGCTCAAATCACAAAACAGATAAAATTAATAAAATAAGTAAAGATAGTAAAGGGAGAGTTTCTTGGAAAGATTCTGAGAAAAATAAGAGAGTTTTGAGATTGTAACGAATATAACAAGAGAGGGATTGAGTAAACAATTCTAAAGAAACAAGAATGCAAGAGTGAATAGTTCAAGAGAAGGAAGGTGTTTATATAGGCCTTGGCTATGTAGTCGTTTGGTCTTTACTGCTGTTTACATTTACTGTCGCGGCAAGACAGACTAGTTGTTACCCTGTTCTGCCTATTGGGACTACTGCGGCTCTGACACTATGTACTGCCACGGCAGCAGACTTTCGGCTGTGAACTACTTCTCTGTTATTCCTGCTTTATTGTCCTAACCTAAAAATATAAATATCAAGAAACATTCAAATAATAAGAATATAATTATTCTTAAATACCATAAAATAAAAGAGAAAATTAATATAAAATAAGAATATAAAGAAAACTTATGGAGATTCATTTTCGATATTTCTTATAGTCCATCTGCACCCTCCATCGAGTGACAATTCTACCCAAAAAGGATTGGTCCATAATGAATACGGATAGTCCCCTTTGTATTATCATGGTGGAGGTATCTTTCTTTCGTTTTCTCTTGTAATCCATGCTTGTCCTCCATCTTGATATTGTTTCTGAAGACAGAAATAAATTATTATAAAAAATTATATCAACATCCAACCACTTAATTACCTCATTGTCATTAACTTCCATTATTGTTGGATATAGCCTTCGTTGTTGTACCAATTGTTGTGATAGCCAATTGTCGTGGTAATCTTTTGCCAAAATTCGGTGTAAGTCAAGTGAAGAATCATCTTTCTTGAAGTCTTCAAGAATCAACCCACATTGTTTCTTATGCTTCTTAGTAATCTCCATCAATAGAGACTTTGGCTTGGAACTAATATTAGATGGAGTTACAATAGAAATATCATCTTCCAAACAATCATATCCTATTTGTGATGGCTTCAAATCTTGTAACGTTGACTCCTCAAAATATACCTGCAATGGAAGATATGAGTTTTAAAAGAATTCAAAAGGTTCATTCATTACCATCTCATATTCTATTATCACGGTATTGTCATCTTGTTGATCGAGCATGTCATCGTGTAACTACCCCGACAGCTATGAGTGCGAGTAATCCTCAGCTTCTTTTTTCAGCATCATTGCTGCCGTAACATCTTGGGAATCAAACTCCTCAAAATTGTCTAGAGCATTATCTTATTGGCCTCGTTGAATGGTATCGTGACATTGTCATGTTCAGGCTTCTCTACTGCCGCAGCAGGACTCTCAGTAGACTCATCCATTATTTGACAGTCTTTCTCATCAACATGTTCTGGACTCAGAGGTTCTAGAATTTCCTCTTTGTCCTCTACTGTTGGGATTTCAGTATCCCCAAGGATTGATTGTTGGGTTATGTTATCCCTGGCATGCAATTGATTTTCCGAATCCCTTAAGGGTGCATCCAATTTAGCTATATGTGCATCCATGAACCTTGATTGCTCTGTCATAAATTCTTCAATTCTAGCAATTGATGCTTTCGATGTTTCCTCAAGTGAATTTGAATACTCTTGAAAAGAATTATATTACCATGGCATATTTGTAACATCAACAAAATTGTCATGATAAAAACAATTTGAGTGTTTTGATCATACCATGAAGGATTTTGTTGTTGGTTCCATCTACGGTCCTCTCTGTGGTCATAGGTTCCAGTACTGTATAGACAATTGCTAACTAAATGATCATCTCCGCAATTGAAACAAAAATTTGCCCAGGCATAAACTTGTTGGGTTGCTCTTGGTTGGCATAGATAATCATCAATTAATCTACGAAATTCTTGATTGGTTCGATTTATATCTTCCAACATCAACTCTCGAATAGATTTACTTCTTTCTCCTTGCATTTTGAACCTTCAACTTGAAACACACCTATAAAACTTTTTTTAAGAAAAAGAAAAAAGAAAATATATTAGTAAAAATAATAAATAAAAAAGGCAAGAAAATTAAAGAAGACAATTTAGTTATCAATCCCCGACAATGACGCCAAAAACATGATGCGTGTAATAAAAGCGCAATTGAGTAGAAGTGTACACGTCGCCAAGTAATAAAGTGATAAGTATATCATGTATCGTATCCACAGGGATTGGTGTACTTAATATATCTCCCCTTGTTCCTTTTCTCCTGAAAATAAAGTAAAAACACAGATAAGTGGATTTGTTTAACTAACTAAATAACTAAATAACAAAACATAAAATAAAAGGTTGAGAACGATATAGAGAAAGAAGGTAGGATCCAGTTGCGTCAATTAATGGATTCAATTGATCTTCTTCTTGTCCAATGCAATTACACAACACTGCTTCGACAGTACTGTAGATACGGTCTCGGCAGTATTGGTGTTCTCTGCCACGGCAATCTCTTGCTCTTGGAAAGAGGTATCAAAGCTCAGCAAAGTGTCCGTAGTTGACTCCACTTATCTCTAAGTCAGAGTGTTGTTGATGACTGGTCCTTGATGATACCTCTCAGCGTAAATCAACGATAAACACCAACCAATCCAAAACTTCTTTTAGCTGCTGAAACTCTTAACCTATCTCTAGGCCGAGTTAGTGTCTAGAACACCGTACTTCTCCCTTTCGTGAATCTACACCTCTCGATGTTAGATAAATATATTACTTACAAACTTCTCTCTCGAGCTTGAATGCAAGAACAAAGAATGGCAATAGGATAAGCAAACTTTGATATTATTATTGCATAAGAACAAAGAAACAAGAATCAATCTCATCTCACTAATATCTACAACCTTCACCTATCCCTAAGAAATTTAGAACATATTATCGTTAAGTACAATTCTTAGGGAGAAGGGTTTCTCTAAAAATTGGCTCTCTAAACAATGTGTCGGCTAGGGTATATATAGTCTTAACCTAGGGCAAACATTTCCTAAATAGACTTCAACTTAGAGTAAGGAACAAGTCTTCTTCAAGAGATCTGATATTTCCAAGTTTGCCGCCTTCTAGAAGGGTTTTCCCGCTTGGTCTTTGACTTGGGCTTTTAGCGCGCTAGCCTGGTCAAATTAATGCGCTGCATCTTCAAGAATGTTCTCTATATTTTTATCTTTTATTGTGTCTCCATTGTTGGTGTTGTCACTTTGGATTCTGTCGCGGCGTTGTCTTCTGCCTCGGCCTTAACACTACTGCACTGTTGCTTCGGCCCTAGATATTCCTGCATGTACAGAATATGTAATAATATCTGCATTCTCTATAAATATTAACTTTGTAAGTAGTGATAACGGAATATCCAATATTTGCGCAAAGAGTTCATAATTCAGTTCAAGTTGGTGTATAATAGATGCATAAAGTACCATGAGAAGGGTAGTAAATATCTGCCTTTTAGGCACTCATCAAATATCCCTAAACTCGAACTATTGCTTGTCCTCAAGCAATGCAAGATATCAAATTGTCGAACCTTACTCCCCTTTGGTCTTACTTTTCCATCGATTCTCCCTACCATGGTCATGTCTATCTTTCCGTTTTAGCCACTAGTTTACCCAAGGACTTTTACTAAGAAACAAGCTATAAGGCTAGGTGAGTGTGTGCGTTTTATGGATGAGGCTGATTTAAGGCTTTCTTAGATAAACTTTAAGTTCAAGACAAATAGAATTTTAGACTAAAACTGTCTCCTTAAAACAACAAGTCTTGAGCCAATTTCGGGCACCTCAAGATATGCGTTTTCTATTTTCTTCTTTTTCATTTTTTTCTTATTAACCACCTATTTAGCATACTAGAGCCAGTTTTGGGCACCTCTAGCATGAAGGAGAGCAAAACTAGAGTCAGTGATAAGCACCTCTAGTTATTTTTTTCAAAAGGTTCTAAGTCTTTATTAGCTAAGTTTATTAAAAGAGTTCTTAAATCAAACAAGTCCAAAAAGTGTTTATTTTCTTTCTAACCCTAAAGCAAGCTTATAAGTTTTATTCCATGAGTATCCTATGGTTATCCCTTCAAAACAGAACTTGGCCATGGTAAGGAGATAGATTTCTATAGTCTTAAAGGAGTAAACTAAAGCAAAGCTGATGTAGGGCAGGGCAAGATTACAAACAGTAATTCAAGAAAACAGAATATTATAAAAATTTTAAAAAAAATTTACTCCCTTTATGGTAATGCCGCGGCAGTGGGTAGCCTCGGAAGTGCTTCTGCACCTACAATCTCCCCCAAACTCAAACCGAGCATTATCCTCAATGCTCAAATCACACAGCAGATAAAATTAATAAAACAAATAAAGATATTAAAGAGAGAGTTTCTTGGAAAGATTCTGAGAAAAATAAGAGAGTTTCGAGATTGTAACGAATATAACAACAGAGAGATTGAGTAAACAATTCTAAAGAAACAAGAATGCAAGAGTGAATAGTTCAAGAGAAAGAAGATGTTTATATAGGCCTTGGCTATGTAGCCGTTTGAACTACTAGCCGTTTGGTCTTTACTACCGTTTTCATTTACTACCGCGGCAAGAATCTCGACAGACTAGTTGTTACCCTGTTCTGCCCGTTGGGACTACTGCGGATCTGACACTATGCACTACCATGGCAGCAGGCTTCCTGCTGTGAACTACTTCTTCGTTATTCCTGCTTTATTGTCCTAACCTAAAAATATAAACATCAAGAAACATTCAAATAATGAGAAGATAATTATTCCTAAATACCATAATTAAGAGAATTCATGAAAATATCAAATAAAATAAAAGAGAAAATTAATATAAAATAAGAATATAAAGAAAACTTATGGAGGGTCATTCCCGATATTTCTTATAATCCATCTGCACCCTCCATCGAGTTACAATTCTGCCGAAAAAGGTTTGGACCATAATGAATACGGATAATCCCCTTTATATTATCTTGGTGGAGGTGTCTTTCTTTCGGATTCTCGTGTAATCCATGCATATCCTCCATCTTGATATTGTTTCTGAAGGAAAAAATAAATTGTTAGAAAAAATTTTATCAACATCCAACCACTTAATTATCTTATTGCCATTAACTTCCATCATAGTTGGATATAGCCTTCGTTGTTGTAGCCATTGTTGTTATAGCCAATTGTCATGGCAATCTTTTGCCAAAATTCGGTAAGTCAAGTGAAGAATCATCTTTCTTGAAGTCTTCAAGAATCAACCCACATTGTTTTTTATACTTCTCAGTAATCTCCATTAGTAGAGATTCTGGCTTGAAACTAACATTAGATGGAATTACCACAGAAATATCATCTTCCAAATAATCATATCCTGTTTGTGATGGCTTCAAATCTTGTAACGTTGATTCCTCAAAATATACCTACAATGGAAGAGATGGGTTTTTAAAGAATTCAAAAGGTTCATTCAGTACCATCTCATTTTCCATTATCACGGCATTGACATCTTGTTGATTAAACATGGCTTCATGTAACTGCCCCGACAACTATGAGTGAGAGTAATCCTCAGTTTCCTATTTCAGCATCATTGTTGCCGTAACTTCCTAGGAATCAGACTCCTTAAAATTTTCTAGAGCATTACTCTCATCAGCCTCGTTGAATGCCATCATGATATTGCCTTGTTCAAGCTTCTCTACAACCACGATAGAACTCTCGGTAGACTCATCCACTATTTGATAGTCTTTCTCATCAACATGTTCTGGACTCAGAGGTTCCGAAATTTCCTCTTTGTCCTCTAGTGTTGGGATTTTAGTATCCCCAAGGATTAATTGTTGGGTTATGTTATCCCTGGTATGCAATTGATTTTCCGAATCCCTCAAGGGTGCATCCAATCTAGCTATATGTGCATCCATAAACCTTGATTGTTCTGTCATAAATTCTTCAATTCTAGCCATTGATGCTTTCAATGTTTCCTCAAGTGAATTTGGATACTTTTGACAAGAATTATACTGTCATGGCATATCTGTAACTTCAAGAAAATTGTCATGATAAAAAAAAATTGAGTGTTTTGATCATACCATGAAGGATTTTGTTGTTGGTTCCATCTATAGTCCTCTCTGTGGTCATAGGTTCCAGTACTGTATGGGCAATTGCTAACTAAATGATCATCTCCGTAATTGAAACAAAAATTTGCCCAAGCATAAACTTGTTGGGTTGCTCTTGGTTGGCATAGATAATCATCATTTAATCTAGGAAATTCTTGACTAGCTCGATTCATATCTTCCAACATCAACTCCCGAATAGATTTGCTTCTCTCTCCTTGCATTTTGAACCTTCAACTCGAAACACACCTATAAACTTTTTTTAAGAAAAAGAAAAAGAAAATATGTTAGTAAAAATAATAAATAAAGAAGGCAAGAAAATTAAAGAAGACAAAATTTAATTGTTAATCCCCGGCAACGGTGCCAAAAGCGCAATTGAGTGTAAGTGTACACGTCGCCAAGTAATAAAGTGATAAGTATATCGTGTATCGTCTCCACAGGGATTGATGTACTTAATATGTCTCCCCTTGTTCCTTTCTCCTGAAAATAAAGTAAAAACACAGATAAGTGGATTTGTTTAACTAACTAAATAACTAAATAACAAAACATAAAATAAAAGGTTGAGAACAATATAGATAAAGAAGGTAGGATCCAGTTGCGTCAATTAGTGGATTCAATTGATCTTCTTCTTGTCCAATGCAATTACACAACACTGCTTCGATAGAACTGCAGATACGGTCTCGGCAGTATTGGTGTTCTCTACCACGGTAATCTCTTGCTCTTGGGTAGAGGTATCAAAGCTCAGCAAAGTGTCCGTAGTTAACTCCGCTTATCTCTATGTCAGAGTGCTGTTGATGACTGGTCCTTGACGATACCTCTCGGCGTAAATCAACGATAACCACCAACCAATCCAACACTTCTTTTAGCTGCTGAAACTCTTAACCTATCTCTAGGCTGAGTTAGTGTTTACAACACCGTACTTATCCCTTTCGTGAATCTACACCTCTCGATGCTAGATAAATATATTACTTTCAAACTTCTCTCTCAAGCTTGAATGCAAGAACAAAGAATGGCAATAGGATAAGCAAACTTTGATATTATTATTGCATAAGAACAAAGAAACAAGAATCAATCTCCTCTCACTAATATCTACAACCTTCACCTATCCCTAAGAAATTTAGAACTTATTGTCGTTAAGTATAATTCTTGGGGAGAAGGGTTTCTCTAAAAATCGGCTCTCTAAACAATATGGTCGGCTAGGTTATATATAGTCTTAAACTAGGGCAAAACTTTCCTAAATAGACTTCAACTTGGAGTAAGGAACAAGTCTTTTTCAAGGGATCTGATATTTCCAAGTTTGACGCCTTCTAGAAGGGTTTTCCCGCTTGGTCTTTGACTTGGGCTTTTAGCGCGCTAGCCTGGTCCAATTAATACGCTGTATCTTCCAGAATGTTCTCTATATTTTTATCTTTCATTGTGCCTCCATTGTTGGTGCTGCCACTCTGGATTCTACCGCGGCCTTGTCTTCTTCCTCGGCCTTAACACTGTTGCACTGCTGCTTCGGCCCTGGATATTCCTGCATGTACAAAATATGTAATAATATTTGCATTCTCTATAAATATTGACTTTGTAAGTAGTGATAACAGAATATCCAATATTTGCGCAAAGAGTTCATAATTCAGTTCAAGTTAATGTATAATAGATGTATAAAGTACCATGAGAAGGGTAGTAAATATCTGCCTTTTAGGCACTCATCACTTGCTTATTATCCTAAAAAAATTAAACACTTAAATAAATAAAAAACAAACATAATAATAAAAATTAACTCTAAACTAAAATTAATCCTAACAATAAAATAAAAGCAAGATAAACTCTGAAGACATTTTTGATTTGATCCTCATAAAACGACATTTTTCTCAATTAAGGATTAAATTGGATTCCTCATATCTTTGCAGCACCTTTTCTAAGTTATCGAGGCAATGAGTGAAATTGTCTCCAAAGACGGAAAAATCATCCATGAATATCTCCAAGAAGTGCTCTATCATGTTAGAAAAAATTGTCATCATGCATCTTTGAAAAGTTATCGGGGCATTGCAAAGGCCGAATGACATTTTTCTAAATGCATATGTCTCATACGGACAGATGAAAATGATTTTTTCCTGGTCTTCTGGATCTATGGAAATCTGATTATAGCCTGAGTAACCATCAAGAAAACAATAAAAAGGCTTACCAGCAAGTCTATCAAGCATTTCATCAATAAAGGGTAATGGATAGTGATCCTTCTTTGTTGCCTTATTTAACTTGCGGTAATCCATACAAAACCTTCAACCATTCACAATCCTGGTTGGGATTAGCTCATTGTTCTCGTTGGTTATGACAGTCATACCACTGATAAGTGCTCAACTCACTATTACTTTTTACACTTTTCATTGGCATTAATCATCAATTCTACACCTACTTGAACCAATGCATATACTTAATGTGATATATTTAGGGATTATGCTATTAAAGATAATATTTACAGAAAAGGCAAACTTTACTGCATTTTTCTATCTGTGTAGGAAGAAGCATTGTCGCGGTAGCAAATTGTGGCTGAGGCAGGATATGATACCGAGACAACAGTGGACAAGTAGCAATATGACGGGTAACCTGAGGCGAAAAATAAGGAGAACATTGCTGGATAAGAATCCCAAGGATCGGAGCAGGATAACGCAAGGAAAACCCAAAAACAAGTCCACATGGGAAAGCCTTCTAGAAGAAATAAACTTTGAAATATTTGACATATGTATATGACTTGTTCCCTACTCCAAGTTGTATTCTACTTAGGAAAGGTTTGCCCTAGGCCAAGCCTATATAAGGCATAATCGTCCAAGGGAAGAGGAGACATTAGATAGATAGCTTAGAATATAGAATTAGATTTAGTTTTTCTTTTCTACATTATGTTCTAATTTTGTTTTAGGCTTAGGTGAAGGTTGTAAAGTATTAGTTTGAGGAAGTCAAACTTTGTTCCTTGTTTCAATGCAATAAAATATCGAAGTTTTGTTATTCTTTGTCATTCCTTGTTCTTTCATTCAAGCTTGAGAGAGAAGTTTGTGAGTACTCCATTAATCTAATATCGAGAGAGTTAGATTCACGAAAGAGAAAAGTACGATGTTTCAGTCGGGAAACACTAACTCGGCCTAGAGATAGGTTAAGAGTTTCAGTGGCTAAGAGAAGTGTTGGATTGGTTGGTGATTATAATTGATTCACGCCGAGAGGTATCATCAAGGACTGGTCATCAATAGTATTTTGACTTAGAGATAAGCGGAATCATTAAAGGACACTTTGCCGAACTTTGGTAAGGTCTACCCAAGAGCAAGAGATTACCGCGACAGACAAGTGACACCACTGTCGAGGTAGTAATTTGCAGTCCTACTGATAAGTGCTCAAAAGTCCTATTTTTCATACCACTCACCCACTCGATTGTTGCTAGTAAAGAACAGATTTAATGACAATAATGGATATTTCTGGTCATTTTTCATACTTCAGCATCCGAACACTCAATACATGAATTTATCTATTATTTGGCATAAAACAGATACATTTGATGTTTTTCTTTCTTAAGACAAGAAACTGCATCATAGGAATTGCCAAGCAAAGAAGATGGATGCTGGAAACTAAAGCTGAAATGCAGATAATTATCCGCCTCGATAGCACATTGATGCCTCGACAGCACATTGACGTCGTGGCAGCACCTGAGGTCGCGGCAGCACCCGAAAAGGCAAATGCCAATATGATAGGCAATTTGAAGAAAAAAATGAGGTGAACATTTTAAGACAAGCAACATAGAAATTGGAGATGAGAAACACACGAAAAGTCAATGCCAAAGGACACGTGGGAAAAGAATCCTTATAGGAATAAACTTGAAAATATTTTATTTATGAAAATTATTGTAATCCTACTTCAAGTAGTATTCCTACTTAGGAATGGTTTGCCCTAGGCCAAGCTAATATAAACCATAGCCTACGTAGAAAGGAGGATATCTTGAAATCAAGTGTTCATGGAAAACCCTAAACTCCTACATCGTCCACTAGGGTTTAGGTGAAGGTTGTCGAGTATTTGTGAGAGAGATTGTACTTTGTTTCTTGTTTCAATATAATAAAATATCAAAGTTTGCTTACTCTTTATCACTCTTTGTTCTTGCATCCAAGCCCGGGAGGAAAGTTTGTAAGTAATCTATTTGTCTAGACTCGAGAGAGTTAGACTCACGAAAGGAGTAAGTGCGGTATTCGACTTGGTTGGAGGATACTAATTCGGCCTAGGGATAGGTTGGAGTTTCATCGTCTAAAAGAAGTGTGGGATTGGTTGTTGGTTATAATTGATTAAAGCCGGGAGGTATCATCAAGGACTGACCTTCAATAGTATTTCGACTTAGGGATAAGCGAAGCCATCAAAGAACACTTTGCCAAACTTTGGTAAAGTCTGTCCAAGAGCAAGGGATTGCCACAGCGGACAAGTACTATCGCTGCCGAGGCAGTAATCTGTAGTACTGTCAAGGTAGTGATGTGCGATTGTATTGAACAAGAACAAGTCAATTGAATCCATAATACGACGCAACTGGATCCTACCTCACTTTTCCATCCTTGATTTCTTGATTATTTATCTTTATTGTTTTAATTAGTTTTCTTAGTTATAATTCAAACCCAATAATCTGTGTCTTTTATTTTATTTCAGAGCGAAAAGAGAAAAGGTTGCATATTAAGTACACCAATCCTGTGGAGACGATACTCGATAAACACTTATCACTTTATTACTTGACGACGTGTACACTTGCACTAATTGCGCACCTTTTACACGCATCAAGTTTTTGCGCCATTACTAGGGATTGGCAACTAAATTTTGTTACCTTTATTTTCTCGCATTTAGTTTTATTTAAAAAAAATCTAAACTAATCAGGGTTGTTTTGACCTTGCCAACAAAACAGCACTGCTTTGAATACCGCCGGGGCAGAAAACCGCGACGTATTCGCAGTAGTTGATCCAAGAATTCTTCAACATAGGAAAGAGCACGAACAGTTCATGATTATTTGGAGGAAGACTTGGATGGACTACCTAAACAAGACCTGCCGAGGCATCCTTTGCCGCGATAGCACTCCCCTTGAGCAGAAATATATCAGAAAGAAACCACCTGATGAGGAGACAGCGACTGGGACATCAGCTTCTCATCCATTCAAAAAGGGGAAGATGGTTGCTGCAGGATATGCATTTTATTGCACCCCTATAGTAACCTAAATTTCTATCTCTTTGTCTCTATTCGCTTTTATGCTTTAGGAATCAGTTTTTTGTTTTCAGTTTAGGAATTAGACTTTAAACTTCTTGCAATTTAGTTTTACTGTTTTTATTAATATTCTTTGCAGTTATTTAGGAAGGAAACCCAAGAAGGAGAAGCCATAGAGCACATAAAACGACCCTGAAATCAAGCTCACTATCTCACCTAAGAAACGACCAAGGTGGTTGGCCGCCCAAATCCAAGTGATAGCAGGTTTGCGTCTCTAGAACTTCATCTCCCTCGTTTTATTTCATACTTTATCATTAATATTTTCCAGTACAGTTTTTAGTTTATTTCTCCATAAACTCCACACCAACTGATGACCCTCACGATACAGAAGAGGCCGTACACAATATCTAAAAATTGGTTTATCTTTTCCTTATATCTTGATTTTTATCTTGTCTTTAATTGTTGCCTTATGTTCAGATACATGAAGTGAGGACAATGCATCCCTCGAGTTTGGGGGAGTACTGATCATATTTTCTACCTTATAACTATCTGCCATATATGGAAGTTATTCAGATTATCCTACTATTACCTCAATTTTTGTGTTTATAGTAATTTCAATTTGATGCAATTTTTTTTTGTTTCAGTCTATTGAATTTTATTAAAATTGCCTCGGAATCAATATATTCTCATGCCGTCGTAGCAGTAAGCATCATTCACCAAACTTGAATTCGGAAAGTTCTCTTAGGATTAGACTATGAGCCTGAAATCACATAAACACTGCTAGTCTTAGTTGATCTTAAAAGTTCTTTTCTTTGAAAAGCAATAAGGACTTAGGCTTACATTTTATATTAGAGATATCTATCACTGGCTCTAGTTTAGTCTATAGAGATGCCCATGACAGGCTCTAGGACTTAGGTTTCTCCCATTTACTAGAGGTGTCTATCATCGGCTCTAGTAAGAATAGCTAAAACACTTGAGGTGCCCGAAATTGGCTCAAGCAATATTAATTTATAGCAATATAGATTTATATATCATTGTTGGGAAAAGAAAAGAAAAATAATTAAAGAAAAATCTTAGTCGAAAGTCTTGAGCTAGAAAAAGGGATTAGAAATTAGAAAATCATCTTTGACACAGCTACGCACACACTCACCAAGACTCATAGTCTAGTTCAGAGGAACTCCTAGGAACCATGAAGAGGCCGAGTCAAGAAAGCAATTCTGCCGTGGCAGGCAGGAAGGTATTTTACCTTTAAATTCCTTACTTAAATTTATCTTTTGCATTACTTGAGGACAAGCAATAGTTCGAGTTTGGGGAGTGATGAGTGCCTAAAAGTCCTCATCTTTTACATCATTTTCCCACTCGATTATTTTTTTATTATCTTTTGCATTGCTTGAAGACGAGCAATAGTTCAAGTTTAAGGGGTGTGATAAGTGCTCAAAAGTCCTATTTTTCATACCATTCGCCCACTCGATTGTTGCTAGTAAAGAACAGATTTAATGGCAATAACGGATATTTCTAGTCATTTTCCATACTTCAGCATCAGAACACTCAATACATGAATTTATCTATTATTTGGCATAAAATAGATGCATTTGATGGTTTTCTTTCTTAAGATAGGAAACTGCATCATAGGAATTGCAAAGCAAAGAAGATGGATGCTGGAAAATGAAGCTGAAATGCAGATAAGTACCCGCCTCGGTAACACATTGATGCCTCGGCAACACATGGACACCGCGGCAGCACCCGAAAAGGTAAATGCCAATATGATAGGCGATTTGATGAGAAAAATAAGGTGAACGTTTTAAGACAAGTGACATAGAAATCGGAGCTGGGAAATACACGAAAAGTCAATGTCGAAGTCCACGTGGGAAAAGAATCCTTATAGGAATATACTTGGAAATATTTTATTTATGAAAATTATTGTAATCCTACTCCAAGTAGTATTCCTACTTAGGAAAGGTTTGCCCTAGGCCAAGCCTATATAAATCATAGCCTACGTAGAAAGGAGGATATCTTGAAATCAAGTGTTCATAGAAAATCCTAAACTCCTTCATCGTCCACTAGGGTTTAGGTGAAGGTTGTCGAGTATTTGTGAGAGAGATTGTACTTTGTTTCTTATTTCAATGTAATAAAATATCAAAGTTTGCTTACTCTTTGCCACTCTCTGTTCTTGCATCCAAGCCCGGGAGGGAAGTTTGTAAGTAATCTATTTGTCTAGACTCGAGAGAGTTAGACTCACGAAAGGAGTAAGTGCGACATTCGACTTGGTTGGAGGATACTAATTCGGCCTAGGGATAGGTTGGAGTTTCATCGTTTAAAAGAAGTGTGGGATTGGTTGTTGGTTATAATTGATTAACGTCGGGAGGTATCATCAAGGACTGACCTTCAATAGTGTTTCGACTTAGGGATAAGCGAAGCCATCAAAGGATACTTTACCGAACTTTGGTAAAGTCTGCCCAAGAGCAAGGGATTGCCGCGGTGGATAAGTACTATCGTTGCCGAGGCAATAATCTGCAGTACTGTCGAGACAGTGATGTGCGATTGCATTGGAGAAGAACAAGTCAATTGAATCCACAATAAGACGCAATTGGATCCTACCCTACTTTTCCATCCTTGATTTCTTGATCATTTATCTTTATTGTTTTAATTAGTTTTCTTAGTTATAATTCAAACCCAATAATCTGTGTCTTTTATTTTATTTTAGAGCGAGAAGAGAAAAAGTTGCATATTAAGTACACCAATCCCTGTGGAGATGATAGTCGATAAATACTTATCATTTTATTACTTGACGACGTGTACACTTACACTAATTGCGCATTTTTTACACGCATCACCTGCCGAGGCAGTGTTGTACAATTGCATTAGACAAGAACAAGTTGATCAATTCCACTATACAGCACAACTGGATCCTAGCCACCTTCTTTATCTTATTTTTCTATCTTTATTTAGTAATTATTATTTAGTTCAATCATAACCCAATTAATTATGTTTTTACTTTATTTCTTTTACAGAGCAAGAAGACTAAGGGAAGCATATTAAGCATATCAATCCCTGTGGAGATGATATCCGATGATAGTCATCACTTTATTACT
The DNA here is from genome assembly GCA_035048815.1 of Abelmoschus esculentus. Lineage (NCBI taxonomy): Eukaryota > Viridiplantae > Streptophyta > Magnoliopsida > Malvales > Malvaceae > Abelmoschus > Abelmoschus esculentus. The sequence continues at coordinate 19,407,410 of JAUCBN010000003.1, forward strand.
TGGCGACGTATTCACTTGCACTAATTGCGCATATCTAACACGCATCAACCACCTTTCTTGGGTAAACATTATATCGGGCTTACCCATGCGTTGTAAAGATAGTGTAGATATTTCCTGCATCAAGCCATTTAATTATTTCCTTAGGTATTACCTCCTTCATGGCATGGTTAAGTCTCCTTTGGGCTTATGATCTTCCTCTAGAAGGATTTTGAGCATGCACACTACTGGACTTATTCCCTTCAAATCATCAATTAACCACCCAATTGCCTTCTTGTGTTGCTGTAGCATCTCGATCAAGCTTTGTTCCTGTTCTGGCTGTAACTCAGAAGAAATAATTACGGGCATTGTGTGGTTGGCTCCCAAATAAGCTTATTTTAATTTTTTAGGTAAGGGTTTTAATTTCGTAACCAATGGTTATTTACTTACAGATTTTTCATCCTTACCTGGGTAATCTAAGGGTTCAAAATACTTACCTAGAAGGTGTATTGTCCAGTTAGGTTCCTCAATCTCTAGTGTTTCAACATTGTCTAAAACTGTGTTGTAGCAATCATCAATATCACTGCCGAGGTAGATCTATGGTATATTGTCACGATTGTTGCCGAGGCATGTTGCATCTGTATTGTAAAGCATCTGACATTCTTCTGGATCATCATCTTTTTTCAGAATTTGGAAAACATTAAGTTTGACTTACTGATCATAAATCCTCATTGTCAACTCTCCTTTTTCCACATCTATCAGAGTGCATCCAGTGGCTAGGAAGGTCTCCCCAAGATGATCGGTGCATTATCATCTGATTCACAATCAAGAACAAGATAGTCAGCGGAAAAAATAAATTTATCCACTCTTATCAATATGTCCTTGATTTTTCCTTCAGGTTGCACATACGATCTATCTGCTAATTAGAGCATCATGGTTGTATGTTTTTCCCTTCCTATTACAAGCTTTTGGAAAACAAATTTAGGCATCAAATTTATGCTTTCTCCAAGGTCATATAAGGCCTTTTCTTCATAGTGGTTTCCTATTGCACAAGGTATGGTAAAGCACTCAGGATCCTTCAATTTAGGAGGCATGCGATTATGAAGCATTGTCATGCATCCTTCAGTTTCATCCACTGTTTCAAACTCACCAAACCTTTTTCTTTTAGACACGATGTCTTTTAATAAATTGGCATAGTTTGGCATATGTTCTATTGCTTCGACAAATGGAAAGTTTATGTGGACTTGCTTCAGGATATCTAACAATTTTTTAAATTGGTGGTCCTAATTCTGCTTTTTTAACATTTTTGGGAAAGGTGGTGGCGGTCGTATTTCCTCCAGGGTCTCATTAGTTTGGAATTTTATATCTGGCACCACTAGTTCTTTTGCTGTTTCGGCGGCTTGTCAAGGTATTGCCGAGTTCTCTGTCGTGGCAGTGTTTTCTTCTAGTATTACTGTGACATGATCTTTTGGTTCAATATCTATGTCCTTTTTATCTGGTTCTTCTTGTTCTACTAGTGGGACTTTATCTGCTGGATTGTCTAGTATCTCTTTAAGTTGTAGACAACTCTTAGTAGTAATTTCCTTACATTGCTCTTGGCCCATTACCTTGGAAACTTCAGTATTGCTGGATAATCCTCCTTGTGGTCTAGTGTTCAGATTTTGGGCAAACTACCCAACTTGAGTTTCCAGTGATTTAATAGTTGCCTTTTGGTTCGACAACCTCATCTCAGTTCTATTTAAGAATACATCTGTTCTTTTGATGAAGTTATTATTCTCTGTCATGTATGATTTTGTTTTCATTATAAAGTCCTTAAGAAAATTTTCTAGTGAACTTATAGGATGTTGCTGATGCATCTGCTACTGCGGCAATGATTGTTGTATCTGCTGCTGTGGTAGATCTTGCATTTGCATCGGTTGCTAGAAACCTAGGGGTTGAGAAGTTGGATTCAGTACATTATTGGGGTTACTCCATGAGAAGTTGAGATGTCTTTTCCATGCTGGATTGTATGTGTTGAACATCATGTTGTTTTGATTGTAGTTTCCAACATAAAGGCTAGATTCATGATTCTGCATGCATTCAGAAGAACTATGGTTACCTCCACATAAATTTCAGAAAGAATCTATTGCCTTAACCTCATGGGTATTATGTTGTATTTGCATGTTCTGCACCATCTTAGTAAGAGAGGCCAATTGTGCTGCCACTGAATTAGATGTTTCCAAATCATTCACTAGCTTGACGTCTTACTCCTCCTAGCCTAGATGTAGGAAATTAAAAATCATTCTTTGCGAGCTTGTTTAAGATTTTTATAGCTTCCTCCGAAGCTTTATCAAGGAGTGTTCCATTGGCAGAAGCATCTAACGTCATTCTTGTTAGGGCATTGGTTGCATTGTAGAACATGGTCACTTGTGTCCACAATGGGAATCCATGCAAAGGACACTTGTGCAGTAGCTCCCTATAGAGCTCCCATGCCTCATACATTGGTTCATCATCTGCTTGTCGAAAACAAGTAATTTCATTATGTATGCGGTCATATAAATTAGTAGGATTAAAACGTGTAATGAAATCATGGTATAATTCACTCCAGGATCCTATAGATCCTACTGGAATGCTATTTAACCAAGTTTTTGCCATATCCCTCAGTGAATAGGGAAACAGTTTCAATCTCAAGACATCTTCATGGACTCCTTGGATTTTGAATGAATTACATATCTCCAAGAATAACTTAAGATGTTGCATGGCATCTTCAGTCAAAGACCCGCCAAACAGTCTAATAGTATTGAGCATATTGAACATGACAGGTTTCAGTTCAAAGTGGGCTTCTTCAATTTCTGGAGTAACCACTCAGGATCTAACCCATTCAAATCCTCTTCTAAGAAATTTATGACAGTGAGCTGTCGCGACATTGGTGGCGGCAGAAGGCTTCCATTGCCAGCGGGTAAGTTCAGCTCTGCTAGATTACCTGTCATAGCTGCTTGGATTTGTCTCCTCAACCTTTGGCGCGTGCGTTCGATCTCTGGATCTAGTTCATACAAAGGGTTGGTTGGGTTTGCCCAGATCATACACCAAAAAAAACAAAGTAAAATAAAAATAAAAATAACTAAAAGCAAAAAAATAAAGAAAAAAATTTAGTTGTCAATCCCCGACAACGGCTCCAAAAGCTTGTTGCGTGTAAAAAGTACGTGATGCGTGTCAAGTATGCGCAATTTGTGCAAGTGAACACGTCGCAAGTGAACACGTCGCAAGTAATAAAGTGATAAGCATTATCATGTATCGTCTCCACATGGATTGTTTTACTTAATATGCCTTCTTTTTTCTCCTTGCTCTGTAAAAGAAATAAAGTAAAAAGACAAGTAATTTGATTGTGATTGAACTAAATAAAGAAAGCTCAATAATAATAAAAAATCAAATAAAGAAAGTGGCCAGGATCTAATTGTGTTGTATAGTGGATTTAATTAATTTGTTTTTGTCCAATGCAATCACACATCACTACCTCGGCATAACTGCAGATTACTGCCTCGACAACGATGATACTCATCTACCACAGCAATCCCTTGCTCTTGGGTGGACTTTACCAAAGTTCAGCAAAGTGTCCTTTGATGACTCCAGTTATCCCTACGTCAAAGTACTGTTGATAACTAGTCCTTGATGATACCTCTCGGCATGAATCAAGTATAATCATCAACCAATTCCACACTTCTTTTAGCCGTTGAAACTTTAACATATCTCTAGGTCGAGTTAGTGTTTCCCGATTGAAACACCGTATTTATTCCTTTCGTGAATCTAACTCTCTCGGTATTAGATAAATGGATTACTCACAAACTTCTCTCCCGAACTTGAGTGCAAGAACAAAGAATGGCAAAGAACAAGCAAACTTTGATCTTTTATTGCATTGAAACAAGAAACAAAGTTCAATCTCTTCACACTAATACTCTACAACTTTCACCTAAGCTTAAAGGAAATTAGAACATAATGTAAAGAAAAGAAAACTCCAAAAATCTAAGTCTAGGTCTAAGCTCTCAATCTTGCATGCTTTTCTCCTTGGACAGCTATAGCTTATATAGGCTTGGCCTAGGGCAAACCTTTCCTAGGTAGGAATACAACTTGGAGTAGGACACAAGTCGAGTACATAAATAAAATATTTTCAAGTTTATTCTAACTAGAAGGCTTTCCCGCGTGGCCTTTGTCTTGTGCTTCCCACGTGCTATCCAGCTCCGATCCTTAGGCTGCTTGTCCAGCAACGTTCTCCTCATTTTTCTCCTCATCTCGCCCAAAATATCGCTACTTGTCCTTAGCTGTTGCCTCGGCATCAGGTCCTTCCTCAGCCTCAATTTCTACCGTGGCAATACTTTTTCCTGCAAAGATACAAAAATGCAGTAAAGCTTGCCTTTTCTAGAAATATCATCTTTAACAGCACAATCTCTAAATATCTCACATTAAGTATATGCATTGGTCCAAGTAGGTGTAGATTTGGTGATTATTGCCTATGAAAGGTGTAAAAAATGATAGTGAGTTGAGCACTTATCACACCCTCAAACTCGAACTATTGCTTGTCCTCAAGTAATGCAAACCATCAATTTTGCCAAACTTTATTCTCTCTTGGCCTTATGTTTTCATCTATTCTCCCCACCATAACTATGCATATTCTTTAAACTTAACATTTCGGTTACCCAAGGGATTACCTAGAAAACAAACTATAAGATTTTTGTGAGTGTGTACATTTTTGTAGACAAGCTTGATTAAAGGTTTTCTTAGACAAACTCTAAGTTCAAGACAAATAGACTTGGATTTATTCTACACCTCTTAAAACAACATTCTCTTGAGCCAATTTGGGGCACCTCAAGGATTGTGTTTTCTTATCAATATCTTCTTCTTTTTACTTGTTCAATTTTTTAAGCATACTAGAGCCAATTTTGGCACCTCTAGCATGAAAAAGAATAATTTCTAGAGCCGTTGATAGGCATCTCTAGTCTTATTTCCAATAATCTAAGTCTTTATCACCTAAGTTTGTTCAAAGAAATCCTATAATCCAACAAGTCACAAAAGTGATTTTAAGATCGACCTTATAGCAAGCTTCTAAGTTTTTTTCCTTAAGTCTCCTGGACTTAAGCCTTCTAAACAGGACCTAACCATGGTAAGGATAAAGATTTCTATAGACTTAAAAGAATAAACTAATTTAATACTGATGAAGAGTAGTGCAAAAGTATTGGCAACAATTCAAGGGAGGTGATGGACATCAAAAAATTTTTAACAATCACTTAAAAATTCTTCCTTCTCATGGTATGGCCGCAGCAGTGAATTGCCTCGGTAGTGGCTTTACACCCCCAAACTTGAACCAAGCATTATCCTCTATGCTTATATCAGGGGCACTCAGTAGGTAACAAAATAAGAAAAGGAAACATGTAAGGATTTATAAAAGCAACATAAAAAAAATTAAAGTGACTCCGAAGAGCTGCTGTCGACAATTAATTTTCTAGTTCGTGCTACTGAGTGCTTCATCTTGGGTGATGGCGATGGCTGAGTTTTTGCTTGTCGTGGCAGTTGAACTCTTGTTGGTGGTGTCCGTTGCATTGGAGTATCCACTTCTTCTCCTTCTTCTTCAGCAAGTTCCTCGGTGACCAAGATGTTTGTCCCTACTTCATTTGTTGTGTCTGCCCAGGCATGGTGAATGCTTGGCCCAGCAGCAGTTGAACTTTGATGTACAGAGGCATCTATCTCTGCTGATAGACTGCCCATGATGATGGGGCATCTTGGTGGAGTGCTGAAGACTGCCCTTCTCTTTGATGGTCTTCTGCTGGCAGATGATGCCGCGGCAAAGTCTATTGCCCTAGACGGGCCAGCAACATTTGCTGATGGCCAGTGGGGAAGAATGATCGTGGTCCTCTTGGATCTGGGGTTTTCTCGGTGTAGGGTGTAGCTATAACAAACATGATGGTAGGAAATTCTAGAAACTACACCCATTGGCTGGGAAAGTTATGGAGCATCATCTGGGCAAGTGTGTTGTTGTAGTCCTTCTGATACTCCATGTATCGTTGTTGTCGAAGATCCATAGCTGCTATCCTCTGTAGTATCTCCTGGTAGGGGTCTACTACGGCAGTGGTGTGGGCAGTGTCAAGCATGTCTACCGTGAATTGGGCCCCGACAGTTGTGTTAGTAGTGTATTGCTGAGGAGTTGCCTGGACTGGCTCTACTTGTGTGATCTGCATGAATTTATGGCAGAAGTATTTAGTCTACCCTCGTGTATGGGCTGTGAATTCGTCCGTTTTTGCCATTGGTACACCTGTAGCAGTACAAATACCAGTAATTAAACAAGTATAAGGGTCTTCTATCCTTCTTGCCGCACTCGTATATCTCCCTTAAAATTATTTCTCCAATATTGATGCTTCGTTTGTTGATGATGGATTGGATGAGCACCAATGAGGCGTCTTTTGACAAAGGTGTTCCATAGCTTGGCCTCGGGTTTAAGATTTTGCCTTGCCATTGATCCTCTATGGGCACCGGTTTCCCAAGGAGTATTTTTTTAGCAAAGGCCATCCTTTATCATCTCATAATCTTCGTTGGTGATGTCCTCCATGAATTCAGCATGGACATCACGTTCATGTGTAAGGCCGTAGAATAGGTTGATTGTTTCGACATCAAGTTTGACAGGTTTGCCTCGGCAGTGGATGTACAAAGAGTCCTTGCTCGGCCCGTGCTCATAAAATTCTCGCACGATGGTGGCATTGGCCTGAGTAGATTGTATGCAAAAGATTTGTCAATCTTGATACTTGATTTTGTCGAACAAGTAATGTTCGATGCTGAAATTTTCCTCATCAGAATGTTGGAACCCTTTGATAAGTGCTCAACTCACTATCACATTCTACACTTTTCATGGGCATTTATCATCAAATCTACACCTACTTGAACCAATACATGTACTTAATATGATATATTTAGGGATTATGCCATTGAAGACAATATTTGTAGAAAAGGCGTACTTTACTGCATTTTCTTATCTGTGCAGGAACAAGTACTGTCGAGGCAGCAGAATGAAGCTGAGGCAGGACCTGATGTCGAGGCAATAAAGGAGAAAAAGCGATATAGCTGGCGATTGAAGGAGAAAAATAAGGAGAAGGTTGCTGAACAAGAAGCCCAAGAATCATAGCTGAACAACACAAGAAAAGCCCAAGGACAAGGCCACGCGGGATGAAACCTTCTAGAAGATCAAACTTGGAAATATTTACCCTATGTACATAACTTGTTCCCTACTCTAAGTTGTACTCTAATTGTTGGGACCGCCGGCACACCCCATGGCATAGCGGAACAAAATTACGATGGACTTTCCTGTGATCCATTTACGTTTAATCCGAAATTGGGAGGAAGAGACGCGATGACTTACATTGGGTTCCTTGTTAAACAGCAAAAAAAAACAATTGGATTTGCGACAATCACTATCGTTCGACAATTCGAATCTTTAGCCTCCACGAATATCGTCTCGGCCTCTACTCAGTTCACCCGGTTGATAAAGCAAAATCTCGAAAAACTATTTTTCGTGATTCTAGGGTTTGGGAATTCCCTAGGTATAAGAGTTTGATTCCGAGTTTGTTTAGGAAATTATTAATATTATTATTTCCTTAAATTTTAGAATCTATATTTAATTCGAATTTGAAAAGGGATATAATTACTTTAATTATATTCTTTATATTTAAAATTTAGGATTAAATATAATGTACTTATACATATATATTTTTACTCATTTTCAACCATTGGGTGTGACCCTATAGGCTCATTGTAACGTTAGTTATAATATTAGAACAATTCTAATATTATAAACAATGAGTGTCATCTAGCAATATATCATTGTCATCTAAGTTACAAGAGATCATGATTCGATGTATCATGTCCGTGATCAACTCTTTTAATGTATTATATCCTTTTGTCCTTTTATATCTTTGATAGACACAAATATTGGAATAGTCACACTTGTATAGCCCATTTTAATGTTTCTTTATATCTAGAGTGAACTACTTTTAATGAATAATTTGTGATATCTCATATCAACGTATTCAAGCATGGCCATGCATTTCTATTCTCACTCAATCAAGTGGCCTTTGATATATTTTCCTATTATGTAGGAAGGACAAATCCTATCTTGATCATTCACATCTCACTACATACATTGTAATATGTCCAATGTCAGTTTTTATAGTGTAACTAATTACGAGACACGTTTAACTGCATCAAAATATAAAACAACATATATTGAGATAGTAATAATCTCAAGTCTAAGGATTATACATATAGTTGTCACTATGAGCAATATCGTGACCGTCACATAATAATCCAAGATATATGCTCATAGTGGGTCAATCCAATATATTATTCTCTACTAATATATTCATGTATTAATTCTGACATCTCTATGTCAATGACAACTCATTGTCATCAATTAATCACATGTTAGTCTTAAGCGTACTATTATTGTCCATACCCATAATAATACTTGACTAAGGATATTTTAATAATAATACATATATTATTATATAGACATTATTGTTTCTCAGTTTATGTAACCCCCTTAGCCCGGCTTAGACGGAACTAGTACTAATGGGTCACACGGGGAATATCGAACCAAAACCGTGAGGATCCGATCCGATAAACGACCCTGAAAATCGTAATACTTTTTTTTTTATCTAGATGCACGATTCATCTCCTATGTGTAGTTAACTCAGGTAACACAGAGACAGACGCAATTCAACCATTATAAGTCGATCAATTAAACACATATATGGTTAGGGACCAAAATGTAAGGAACTAATATGCATCACCATATCCACAATCAATCCACTGGATAACAATTAAGCAAGCTTAACACATTCACCAAACAATGAGAGATCAAACGAGGTTTCTTAGTTAATCGATTTTACGTTCTAGCACTTATGGACTTAATTGCAAAGTATGTAATATTAGGTATTTCATCCATCTTATATCATTCAATGTGTGTTCGGGTTAAAACATGAATCATGGTGTCACAACATCTCCTAAATTACTCATAAATCCACTGTATTCGCTTACTAAATTAAATCCTACGTTTTAAGCATTCAAAACTCTTGAATTGCCCTTTTTAGGCCAGGTGTTTCGAAACAGCCTTGGGGTGTTTCGAAACACATGTGTCCAGTGAACTTTTGGTTCGGACCATGGTTCGAACTATGGCCACCTGTTTCGAAACAACCATAGGGTGTTTCGGAACAGCCATGCCCAGTAGCTTTTGGTACCGAACCTGGTTCGATACAGACGTTCAAATATGCATAGGAGTATCGATACTGCCACAAGGTGTTTCGATACCCTCTGTATTCGGGACTGAGGTGAGACGTATTAAGCTCGTCTAAACCAACCCAAGTATAAACTTTAATAACCCGAAACTATATGCAACATTCCTAGGCATCTCCATCAACATAAACACACCTTAAATCATTTGGAAAGATCACAAGTAGACCTATAGGCATGCTTCCTAAAGAATGACTAGCAACGTAACAATCATGCTAATACATGCTCCAACAACTCAAACAAGTTCAACAATTAACAATCAAACAATGATGGTCTTATTACAACATGAATCAAAGCCTAGGTACACACTCCCCACATAGGTTGTGTTACACATTGCCTTGCCCAATTTATTTGCCAAAAACATACCAAATTCAAAGTGATCTTCCCCTTGGTTTCCTTGCCTCGAACGAAGCCCCTAGTGCCTTTATTTTTCTGCAAGGATGAAAAGAGAGCTTAAGCAAACATGCTTAGTGAGGCAACTCCACAAAAGATCATCAATGCATCAATTTAAACCATGAAGAAAATATAATTTGCAATACATTATTAAATCATGCATGCTAACATCTCATGCTCATGTTCTTTAAATCTTATGCATCTTTGAGTTCACATAATCTTATCAAAACAATTTATAAATGATGCTCAAACCTCTTCTCAATTTCATGTAGGTATATTGGCTTTCTAGTGACCACTTAATGTGAACCTTGAGTTCACCGAATACACGGATTCATGAGACATTTGTCTCGTCATGACACGAAGTCACCATTGACATGACACGAAGTCACCATTAACATGACACGAAGTCACCATTGACATGACACTAAGTCACCATTGGCACTACCACACACGATCGGACACATAGTCACCCTTATTACGTGTAGGCGTCTCTACCACGCACGGTTGGACACAAAGTTACCCTTGTTACGTGTAGGCAATATTCTGTATACTCAGTTTTGATTATAGTGCACTTAAGACAATCCTAATGGCATGTCATTTGTATTCGAATCTAAAGTTAGTGTCACTAAGCCAATATCGTAATCAAATGTGCATGATAACTTGCTGCTCACAATGCATGCATAATATGTTCAACAAATGAACCAAAAGCCATGCCCAAAGGTACCATCATGTATAAGACAAATAACCATGTTGTATTCCAAAACATTTCTCATAATTTTCTATAATCATGGATGCTAAATAAGCTATGTATTTCAGCAAGTGTCTCTCATGTATGCATCAATTCAGAACATGCTCATGCACTTCCATAAATCCCATTGCATTACCAATTAAATACCATTGTCAAAAATAGCCGAAACTCATATCGGTTCATCAAAAACAATTACTTTACTTAATCTTGAACTATGGAAGGTTTTCACACTCTACCATAGTCCCCAAAAACAGAACGTACCAAACGCGATTCGCTTTAAATCCGTAACCACTCACCAACAAGCGAAACGAGCTTTTGCCGCTATCTGATGATCGCACAAACACACCAACAATCAAGCACCTTCTTGTAACTCTTCTACAACATTAAAAATAGAGTATTCTCATATCATAACATGCTCAAGCCAATAGCCATATCCGATCATCACTAAACTACCGAAAACTTAGCCGAAAAGACCGTAAACTAAGCCGAAACACATCCGAACAACATCAGCCCAAAACCTAACGAATCTAACATCTAATCCACCTCAATTATGATCCAAAAACACATCCAAACCATCCTTATATCTCCAGCAATATTTAAGCATCTAAAACAACCCATAATACAACCGAAAAGCACCTTAAAACTACACCGATTGCATTATTCCGGGATTAAATTAATGTGCTATCAAATGAAGATTCAATTAATCATTTAATTAACATAAAAACACAATTGAATCCATCTAATTCCAGCATTGAATGAGATCTAAAATGATTTCACAAAAACATTCATAAAATCATTAGATCTAACATGGAAAATATAAAATTAAGTTTTTATTCAAAGATTAGCAAGCTAATACTTGAGAATTTCAATAAAGAACCTTAGAAAAGAATTAAAATCCAGAAAATTACCTTCAAGATCTATTCACCAAAAAGATGTAATTTCCTCTTCTTGATTCCTTGCAATTTGATGTTGATTTGATAAAATTGATGCTTAGATTTTGTAAAGGATGAAAAGATGATGCAAATGATGTAATCTTTGTAGAAAAAGATGTAAAAATCAGCAAGGAATTGAAGAGAAAAGATGAAGAGAAAGTGGAGAGAAAATCAGAGAAAAAGATGAGAGAAAATAAGAGAAAAAGTGGTTTTGAGAGAAAATGATTAAAATTCTAATTAAAGTAATTAAAAACACATTTTGGTGAATAACTCATTATTAAAAATTAAAAATGGGTTTATGACCCTCTAAGGATTCTAAGTTTAGCTTGCTTTTCAATTTAGTCACTAAAACATGTAATTTTCGAAAATTACAAAGTAGTCCTCCAATTTTCCAAAAATTATAAATTGGTCATTTATGCATAATTAAGCATAATTAAAAAAATCATTATAAAATCCAAATTATTTTTTTAAATTTTGAAACATATTTTAAATATTTTAAACCACCTTCCAAATTATTATTTTTCTTAATTAAAAATATCCTTATTTTATTTTTCTCGGAATTAATGAATCGGAGAACCCGATTCGACCCGAATCGAATTCCCCTAACTAAGCCTAAACTAATAACCCCAAAAACGGGATGTTACAACTCTCCCCCTCTTAAGAAAATTTCATCCTCGAAATTTACCTGAAGTAAACAAGTGAGGAAACTGCTCCTCCATGCTTGTCCTTGTCTCCCAAGTAGCTTCTTCAACACCTCGGTGTTTCCAAAGCACTTTAACCAATTCTATGGTCTTCCCTCGAAGAACCTTTGTATCCACATCCAAAATCCTCACCGGTTCTTCTTCATAACTCATATCCTCTCTTAACTCGATCTCCTCAACCGGTACCACATGAGAAGGATCTGATCTATATCTACGAAGCATTGATACATGAAAAACATCATGCATCTTACTCAACTCCTCCGGTAACCTCAACCTATAAGCAACAGGACCAACACGCTCCAACACCTCATATGGTCCAATAAAACGAGGACTCAACTTACCCTTACGTCCAAACCTCATCACCTTCTTCCATGGAGAAACCTTAAGAAACACTTTGTCCCCAACATCATACTCTATCTCCCTACGCTTCAAATCGGCATAGGATTTCTGCCTATCCGAAGCTTCCTTAAGTTTAGTATATATCGACTTAACTTTCTCATCTATATCCTTCAACACTTGAGGCAAAGAAACATACTTTTGTCCAACTTCTTTCCAACACAAAGGTGTACGACACTTACGCTCATACAACGCCTCAAACGGTGCCATCTGTATACTCGTCTGAAAACTATTATTATAAGCAAACTCTACCAACAGCAATTGCTTCTCCCAAGAACCTTGAAACTCACTGACACAACACCTCAACATATCCTCCAAAGTCTGAATAACACGCTCAGACTGTCCATCCGTCTGTGGATGATAAGCCGTACTAAAGCTAAGCCTCGTACCCAAAGCTGTCTGCAAACTCCTCCAAAACTTGGATGTAAACCGCGGATCTCTATCCGATATGATCGACTTAGGAACCCCATGCAATCTCACCACCTCAGAAACATACAAATCCGCCAACTTATCCATGGAGCACGTCGTATGCACGGCAAGAAAATGTACACACTTCGTAAACTTATCAACAATCACCCATATAGAATCCTTTTTAGACGGTGTTAATGGCAACCCCGTCACAAAATCTATGGTAACTCTCTCCCATTTCCATTTCGGAACCTGAACCGGTTGCAACAAACCTGCAGGGAACTGATGTTCAGCTTTCACCCGCTGACACACCATACAACGAGAAACAAACTCCGTCATATCTCTCTTTAAACCAACCCAAAAGTACACACTTTTGAGATCTCTATACATCTTCACACTACCCGGATGCATAGCAAACGGACTACTATGAGCCTCCACCAAGATAGCTTGCTTCAACTCTTGATCATCCGGCACCATAATTTGACCTCTAAAATATAACAACTCATCATCATCAAAATGATAATCGGTCGGCCTACCCTTAGCAATATTCTCCACAAAAGGTACCAAAGCCTCATCCTCCAACTGTTTCACCTTGATCATCTCAACCAAAACAGGTTTTACTTGCAACTCCGCCACTATACCACCTTCCTTAGAGATACTCAGTCTAGCAAACATTTCTCTCAACTCAACCGCCGCCTTACGGCTCAAAGCATCAGCCACCACATTGGCTTTCTCCGGATGATACTCAATAGATAAATCATAATCCTTAAGCAACTCCATCCATCTTCGTTGCTTAAGATTCAAATCCTTCTGTGACATGAGATACTTCAAACTCTTATGATCCGTGTATATAGTACACTTCTCTCCATACAAATAATGTCTCCAAATCTTCAAGGCAAATACCACCGCCGCCAGCTCCAAATCATGTGTCAGATAATTCTTTTCATGAACCCTGAACTGTCTAGAAGCATAAGCTACAACTTTCCCCTCTTGCATCAAAACACACCCAAGACCAACGTATGATGCATCACTATAAACCATGAAATCCTTACCGGATTCGGATTGAACCAACACCGGTGCACTAGTCAACACTTCTTCCAACTTCTCAAAACTCTTTTGTTGACTTTCTTTTCACTCAAAAGGAACTTTCTTTTGCAACAACTTAGTCATAGGAGCAGCAATGCTCAAAAAAAACCCTCAACGAACCTACGATAATACCCAGCCAAACCTAGGAAACTCCGAACCTCCGACACTGATCTCGGTTGCTTCCAACCTATAACAGCCTCTATCTTCTTTGGATCAACACTAATACCCTTTTCCGACACCACATGACCAAGAAACACCACCTCTTTTAACCAAAACTCAAACTTACTTAACTTAGCATACAACTAGTTCTCTTTCAATGCTTGCAACACCAACCGCAAATGTCGATCATGATCTTCCTCGGTACGTGAATACACGAGGATATCATCTATGAACACTACCACAAACTGATCCAAGTACTCATGAAACACCCGGTTCATCATATCCATAAAAGCAGCAGGGGCATTTGTCAAACCAAACGGCATCACCAAAAACTCATAATGACCATACCTTGTCCGAAAAGCCGTTTTCAACACATCCTCCTCTTTCACTTTCAACTGGTAGTACCCCGATCTCAAGTCAATCTTCGAGAACACACTTGCTCCTCGAAACTGATCAAACAAATCATCAATCCTCGACAAAGGATACTTATTCTTCACAGTCAACTTATTCAATTACCGATAATCAATGCACATTCTCATTGTGCCATCTTTCTTCTTCACAAACAACACCGGTGCACCCCAAGGTGACACACTCGGTCGTATAAAACCACGGTCAAGCAACTCTTGCAACTGCATCTTTAACTCCTTTAACTCCTTAGGTGTCATGCGATAAGAAGCAATAGACACCAGATTAGTACTAGCATAAAGCTCGATACTAAACTCCACATCACGATCAGGAGGTAATCCTGGAAACTCCTCAGGAAAAACTTCCGAAAAATCACATACTGTTCGAATGTCCCGCACGCGAACCTCTCTTACACCCGGATTCATCATATAAGCTAGATATGCTACTCCACCATGCTGCATCAACTTTTTCGCTTGTAAAGCCGAAACCACATTGGACAAGAATCCGGTATACTCACTCTTAACCACAACCTCGCCACCGTCTAAAAACCTCAAGGTAACTCGTTTCTTTTCAAATCCACCACAGCTCTATGCTCCGTCAACCAATCAACTCTCAAGATAAGATCAAAACCATGAAACGGCAACTCCATCAAGTCAACCTCAAAGACATGCCCTTGCACCCCCAACGGACATCTCTTATATAACTGTTTTACGGTCACCGTCTCACCCAAAGAACTAGTAACCACAACTCCCACATCTAGAACATCAACAGGGATATCCAATATATATACATGCTCACTCAAAACATAAGAATGCGTAGATCCCGAATCTATCAACGAAAACAACAATACATTCCGTAAAGAAAAAGTACCTGCAACCACATCCGTAGCATTACGGGTCCCACGCTGAGCATAAACTCTACGACCATCTCCCTGTCTCTGGAAAGGACCTCTACCTCCACCACGTCCTCTGCCAGGTACCACGGCAACCTCAGCTCGGTTACCAGCCTCACCAGTAAACCTTGGACAATCCCTCTTCCTGTGATCCTTATATCCACAACCAATGCAGGCACCAATAGCCCACCAACACTCTCCCGGATGGCGTCGAGAACACAAGTTACAAACTGCCACATCACCACCACCTCTACCATACTACTAAGCACGTCCACCGTGTCCAAAATCACCCCGGCGTTGATCAGCTCTATATCGGTTGTCCTAAAACCTCTTACCACTATTACCTTGGGTGCTAGCCTCAGCAGGCCTCTTCCCAACATCGAAAGACTTCCTAGCCTCTCTCAAGGACTCCTCAACATCCTTGGCCCGATTAACGAGCACATCAAACTCAGTGTACTCCGCAGCCAACAAGTATGTCTTGATCTCCGGATCCAAACCATATCGGAACCTATCACATCTCTTATGCTCCGTGGGAACCAACTCAGGAGCATAGTGACTCAATCTGATAAACTGTATCTCATAGTCAGCCACACTCCTAGTGCCCTACACCAGGGACATAAACTCCCTCTTCCGCGCATCCTCGTACTGTGGACCCAAGAACTTCCGCACAAAGGCGGTCCTGAAGTACTCCCAAGTCAGGTTAGCAACTGCTACACCCGCTCTCGTGGTAGTCCACCATCTATAAGCATCCCCCTGAAGCAGAGAGACCACACAACCCAACCTACGGGCATCCTGACAGTCCATCTGATCCAAAATCCTCTCGGTACTAGCCAACCACTCCTCAGCTGCACTCGGATCAAATCCACGGAACTCAACACCTCCCAAACTACGCAAACGCTCAAGCGGTAGCCCTGGGGTAACTACAACGGCAGGTGCGGGAGCCGGTACTTGCACCCCAGCCATAACTGCCTGAAACGCACCCGTCATAGCCTGTATGAACGGTGCAAAGTCTCCGAACTGGCCTCCCACTGGAACTGGAGGCACACCAGCGGGTGGCACGCCAACTGGTGGAGGAGGTGGAAGCAGTTCCTCCCTCAAATTCGCCTCTCCCTCGGCCTGACCATTGGTGATCAAGCTCGTGGTAGCACATGTCTCACGTCTCAGAGGCATTATCCAAAAACTTCCAACATGCAATTTAAAACATAACATTAAGACATAATAAGCTTACATTCGGGTAAGATCCAAGGGAAAACCGAAGAACAGTTAAAAACATTTTGGCATTGGCAATGTGTAACTGACCACCTCTTTTACTCATAATCATTCTATGTACACTCACATCAAATAGGTATGCACATAGCAAGGTCATATCATGTTCAACCTAACATTCTAACATACCAACACAAAACATGGCAAACCAAAACATACTTTGACAAACCAATAACACACTCTACAAACCAACAACGCATTTTATTCAACCTGGCTCTGATACCACCAAATGTAACCCCCTTAGCCCGGCTTAGATGGAACCAGTACTAATGGGTCACACGGGGAATATCGAACTAAACCCGTGAGAGTCCAATCCGATAAACGACCCTAAAAACCGTAATACTTTTTTTTATCTAGATGCATGATTAATCTCCTATGTGTAGTTAACTCAGGTAACACAGAGACGGACGCAATTCAACCATTATAAGTCGATCAATTAAACACATACATGGTTAGGGACCAAAATGTAAGGAACTAATGTGCATCACCATATCCACAATCAATCCATCGGATAACAATTAAGCAAGCTTAACACATTCACCATACAATGAGAGATTAAACGAGGTTTCTTAGTTAATCGATTTTACGTTCTAGCACTTATGGACTTAATTGCAAAGTATGTAATATTAGGTATTTCATCCATCTTATATCATTCAATGTGTGTTCGGGTTAAAACATGAATCATGGTGTCACAACATCTCCTAAATTACTCATAAATCCATTGTATTCGCTTACTAAATTAAATACTACGTTTCAAGCATTCAAAACTCTCGAATTGCCCTTTTTAGGCCAGGTATTTCGAAACAGCCTTGGGGTGTTTCGAAACACATGTGTCCAGTGAACTTTTGGTTCGGACCATGGTTCGAACTATGGCCACCTGTTTCGAAACAATCATAGGGTGTTTCGGAACAGCCATGCCCAGTAGCTTTTGGTACCGAACCCTGGTTCGATACAGACGTTCAAATATGCATAGGAGTATCGATACTGCCATAGGGTGTTTCAATACCCTCTGTATTCGGGACTGAGGTGAGACGTATTAAGCTCGTCTAAACCAACCCAAGTATAAACTTTAATAACCCGAAACTATATGCAACATTCCTAGGCATCTCCATCAACATAAACACACTTTAAATCATTTGGAAAGATCACAAGGAGACCTATAGGCATGCTTCCTAAAGAATGACTAGCAACGTAACAATCATGCTAATACATGCTCCAACAACTCAAACAAGTTCAACAATTAACAATCAAACAATGATGATCTTATTACAACATGAATCAAAGCCTAGGTACACACTCCCTATAACGGTCACAACCAATTAATTCTTGATTTAATGTCCAATTGGAGTTCAATATAAGCTTTAATTCGAATTATAGGACCATTAAACAATATGTGAGACTTCCATTCTTTTAACCTTAAAATTTGAGTCACAAGTGGCTGAGGGTATCGATACCCCTATAATGGTGGTATCGAAACAAGTATTGAACTGGAGTTCGATACCAGTCAAAGGTGTTGACCTTCGACTTGTTGACTTTAAAGCAAGGCATCCTGGTTCGTATCAGGCATCGATACCTTTTTTGCCATTGAAGGCCCTAGTACTGAACCATGTATCGAACCGGACCTCCTTTATTGACTCGTTGACTATGGATAGATAGCCTGGTTCGATACCAGTATCGAACCAGAGGAGCTCGAGGAGCTCACTGCCAAGGGTGGTATCGATACTCAAGATAGTGGTATCGATACCCCTACTCGAAATTGACAAATTTAAGCCTTTCAAACACTTAGACATTTTCAAAGGGGTATCTAGATGATCTCAACCCACCTCTAAACCTTAGGGGACAATTTCAGCATATTTAAACAACATGTATCAATTTATTTAACATATTCACTTAGGTCATTCCTTACTCAAGCCATTAACCTTATGCTATGACATTCAAGACACTATGTCATGTACTTCTCACTATAACAACTAGCATGCCCATGTTATAACTTAACGATTTCACATGCTAACCTATTTAGATCATGTTTATCATGCCAAGACAATTTCTCACCTAACATATGCATAACACCAAGGCCTACTTATGCCAACCATAGCCAAGAACTCAAAATATGCAAGGCTAGCCTACCATGAACATTATGCCTTATTCTTTACATACCAAATCAATTACCAAGCCACAAATATATATACAACCCATGGACAAGCCCTTA
Organism: Abelmoschus esculentus; assembly: GCA_035048815.1. Lineage (NCBI taxonomy): Eukaryota > Viridiplantae > Streptophyta > Magnoliopsida > Malvales > Malvaceae > Abelmoschus > Abelmoschus esculentus. Next base: position 19,426,287 of record JAUCBN010000003.1, read on the forward strand.
AATGCATAGGCTAACAAAATATGACCACTAATGCCACCATACTATGGGTTAACAAAAGTTTAAAATACCATACATTAGCTTGCTTGGTGCCCTTGCTTCGGTTCAATCCTGATCTAGCTCCCTAGCTCGTTAACTTATTGTTTTGGGAAGGAGGAAAGAAGAGAGTGTGAGTACTAAGAAGTACTTAGTGAGGCAGCCCTAGTCTAACCATATTAGACATAAAACATATAGCAATTAACATGCTTAATTCAATCATCATATCAAGATCATGGCATTAAAGATGACATGCTTCAATTAAGCAAATAAATCGGTTCATGGCATTAGTTCTATCAATGTACGAGTTCAACAATAACCAAATATCTTAGGCAACATGCTTCCATGCTTACATTTCTATCGTACCTATCAATGTCATGATCTATATGCTCAAGCTAGCATAGAATCAATGCACCTATCTCATTACTCATTTTTATTTCTCAAGTTCATTAACTATTCACAACAAGGGCTACACTTAGCCATGTGTTCATTTTTAATATCAATAGCCATTTCATATTCAAGTGCTACACTTAGCATCAATTCCATTTCAATAGTCAATATAAACCATAAACAATTACCAATGCTTCATAGGCCAATTTATATGCACACATGTAATATCTCATTTTTATTTAAATCTTTTCATTTTACTTCGTGTGGTGTATTGGTATAGTAGGACAAGGTAAGCGAGTCATCAAGAATGTCACGAAGACACTAACAAGAGCACCACAAAGGCACTAACAAGAGTATCATAAAGATACTAACAAGAGATACCCATGGTATCTAACAATTGGTGACTAACCACCATATCACGGTACCCATAGTTCCAAACAAGAGTACCAAAATACTAAACAAGAGTGCTAAGCACTAAACAATGAGCTCAAGACCCTAGGCATGTCGTACTACCTATGACCAACTATAGACCAAGGCTCAATAACATTTCAATATCCATTTGATTATTATTCAATTCATGTAATCAAGTTCTTATTCCCAAGAGCAAGTATCCAATACAAGCTACTACAAAGGCAATTATCATGCTTCTATCATTTCCTTTAAAGCAATCCAATTCATATTATCAATGCCAAGTATTCATAACATGTCACCAATACATGTAAATCATAATATCAATAACATGCATATCATGCTATCAACCAATGTTCATATAATTACATTCATGCTTCATGCATGGTTTGTGTACCTGACATTCGTAGCCACGTGCCGTTACTTACCTCGGCATTTCCAAGCAATGCATATTGTCACACCCTGCCACCACATGATCGAGGAGGCCGCACACCAAGGGGCCAACATGACCGAGGAGGCCGCACCACTAGGGGCCAAGACGGACACCATAGTTTCTGCCCAACACCATGGGGCGGAAGTCAGCACCCGACGTGCACACCAAGGAGCCGAGGACAGCACCCGACGTGCACACCAAGGAGCCGAGCACAACACCCGCATCACTCGTCCACCCGTGCGGGCCGATAGCAGCACTAGTCATGCGCAACCAAGGGGCGAGATCCGCGCCCACACCATCCCACCGAGGGGCGAACCCATTGCTCGCATCTTCCAGCAGCATCTGGGGTCCGAGGGCCTTGCCACCCAGACCGAGCCCGATACCTTGCGAGCTGCCCAAGTGTTTCTGTCCGAAGTCTTGGGCCTTTCTCAAGCCCATCCAGCCAATCCACTTGGAGAATGCACATTTGACCGGATTACACAAGGAAAGAAGGAGCCACCAACCAAATCCCCTGATTCAAGGAAAGTGTCTCCCAGCACTTATGGAAACAATCATCATTCATCCATGCATTGAAGGAAAGCTCACCAACCATGATTTTCCTTCCTTTATTACTTGTCTTAGATTAATCTTAGCCATCGATTTACTTCTTTTGTAACCGTTAGATCATAGCTAGCCATCCTATAAATAGTGGCTTCATTTTCATTTGTAACTCACTTCATTCTTCACTTTTCTCTTGAGTAATAGAAAGCAACACTTTCTCTCATCTTTCTTTTGCCTTGCTTTTATTTCCGCTGTGCTTATCCAAGCATTTCTCTTGGATTTTTAGGCTGACTTAGCCGCACCACCAAAGAGATTCGCGACTAAGGCCGCACGGTTCCGCTAGTAGAACCCTAGCCCCGTGACAAGTGGTATCAGAGCCAAGTTTTCCAGCAAGGATCCGATCAAAAGATGACGAACCCAAGTGAAGTTGCAACAAAAACTGTCGAGACTCGTTCGGACAAAGCCAAAAGGGCCAGTTCGAGAGATGCAATTTCTTCTTTGCAAGACAAAGTCACCCGCTTGGAGAATTCCAAGAGGGAGTCAACGGAGCGACTCGATGTGGTAGATGACCGACTAAATGAGTTGGAGAACAAGGGGGACGGTCTTAAGGAAGAATTCCAAAGCCTCATCGATGATACGATGGAGAACTTGGAGTTGCAGAACGCATCACTTAAGTCCGAACTGAATGATCTCAAGAAGATCGTGGAAGTGATGAAGTCAGATTTGTTCGCGTATAAGAGTGCCATGTCGAATGGTGTGATGGCTAGCCCAACCAAGGTGTTAGCCGATGTCCCTAAGCCGAAGGTGTTTAAGGGAACGAGAGATGCTCAAGATGTAGAGAATTTCATCTGGAGCATGGATCAGTATTTTCGCCGCATGAACATTGTGGAAGAGTCCACAAAGGTAAATACTGCATCCGCTTATTTTACTGACACTGCCCTTCTATGGTGGAGACGCAGGTGTACAGAAGAGAAGAGCAAAGACGCTCCTGTTGAGACATGGGAAGAACTCCAAGCAGAAGTCAAGGAGGCCTTCTATCCCAAAAATGCACAAAGGGAGTTGCGGACAAAGCTTCGGCAACTCAAGCATGATGGTACTATTCAAGAGTACGTAAAGAAGTTCACAGAGGTGAAACTTCAAATCCCGAACTTGGGAGAAGAAGAAGGTTTTTCAATCTTCATGGACGGGCTCCAACGATGGGCCAATTTAGAGTTGGAAAGACGCGGTATCACTGATCTTTCCAGGGCTTTGGACGAGGCCGAAACCATAGCCAAATTCGAGAAGAGGGGCGAGTCTTCCAAGCCAAAACCAAAACCAAAAGGTAATGGTTGGGATCGAGATAAGCATCCCAAAAGTGGTTCAGACAAGCCATCGAGTGAACATTGGAGGCATTCGAACAACAGGCCAAACAGGTTTGTTCGTTCGTGGGAGAGAAACAAGGGTCCAGTTAAGTGCTTCCATTGTGATGGGCCTCACTTCATCAAGGATTGCCCAAAGAAGGCCAGTCTTTCGGCCATCAAAACGGATGAGGAGTCATCCGAGGTAAGGGTCCAACTTAGTTCCATAATTAGTTCTCTTCAAACTAAGTCTACTCGCAGGAACAAGGGCCTTATGTACGTTGAAGTAACAATTGCGGGGAAGCAATTGAGCGCACTAGTGGACACCGGAGCATCCGAGTTGTTCATGTCCGAGGGAGCTGCCAAGAAGCTTGGCCTTCAAGTGGAGAAGGCAAGTGGATGGATCAAGACAGTCAACTCCAAGGAGGAGCCCATTGCCGGAGTGGCAAAACGAGTAGAGCTTCAACTTGGGAGTTGGACGGGTAAAGAGTCCATCAAGGTAATTCCCTTAGACGATTATGATTTGGTAATTGGTTTATCTTTTTTGGATCGGATTAATGCACTTCTCTTGCCTTTTGCCGATTGTTTGTGTATCCTCGACCGCCAACATCAATGTGTTGTCCCGGTGAGTCGAGAGGCAGGTGTGCAAGCCAAGGTGTTATCCGCAATCCAATTCAACAAAGGTGTGCGCAAGGATGAGGCATCCTACCTTGCAGTGCTCAAGGAGGATGAACCCATGGAGACCATGGAGATCCCCGATACCGTGGGACGAGTCCTTGAAGAGTTCAAGGATACCATGCCTTCCGAGTTACCGAAGGTGCTACCACCAAAGCGAGAGGTGAATCACAAGATCGAGTTGTATCCGAATGCGGAACCACCAGCAAGGGCCCCATATCGGATGGCACCACCAGAACTTGAGGAGTTACGAAGGCAACTTAAAGAGCTCTTGGATGCGGGCTATATTCGACCATCCAAGGCACCATTTGGTGCACCCGTGCTGTTTCAGAGGAAGCACGACGGTAGTCTACGAATGTGCATCGACTACCGGGCTTTAAACAAGCTCACCATCAAAAACAAGTACCCGATTCCTTTGATCGCGGACTTGTTCGACCAGCTTGGGAGCGCGAGATGGTTCACCAAGCTAGATCTTCGCTCGGGATACTACCAAGTGCGGATTGCCGAAGGAGATGAGCCCAAAACCGCTTGTGTGACAAGGTATGGGTCTTTCGAGTTCCTTGTCATGCCATTCGGCCTTACCAACGCTCCCGCCACATTTTGCACGTTAATGAACAAGGTATTACATCCTTTCCTTGATCGTTTTGTAGTTGTCTATCTCGATGACATAGTCATCTATAGCAATACTCTTGAGGAGCATATAAGGCACTTGAGAAAGGTTTTACAGGTTCTTCGCGAAAACGAGCTTTACATCAAGAAGGAGAAGTGTGCTTTTGCCCAACGGGAAATTCCTTTCTTGGGGCATATAATCGGAGAAGGAAAAATCTGAATGGACCAAAGTAAGATCCGTGCTATCAACGAGTGGGATCCTCCGACCAAGATAACCGAGCTTCGCTCTTTCCTTGGCCTAGCGAACTACTACCGTAAGTTTGTCAAGGGTTACTCCAACATCGCCACTCCACTGACCGAGCTGCTCAAAAAGAACAACGAGTGGAATTGGAGTTCGAGTTGTCAAAAGGCATTCGAGGAGCTGAAACAAGCCATGGTAAGTGAACCAGTGTTGGCTCTTCCCGACCACACTAAGGCGTTCGAGATCTACACCGATGCATCAGACTTTGCGATCGGTGGGGTGCTCATGCAAGAGGGGCATCCAGTGGCTTTCGAGAGTAGAAAGCTAAACGAGACTGAGAGGCGTTACACCGTCCAAGAGAAGGAGATGACCGCCGTGATCCATTGTTTGCGTACTTGGAGACATTATGTTTTGGGTTCAAGGTTTGTTGTCTATACCGATAATAGTGCTATTAGCTTTTTCTTAACCCAAAAGAAATTGTCTCCTAAGCAGGCTAGGTGGCAAGACTTTCTAGCCGAGTTCGACTTTACCATGGAGCATAAGCCAGGTAAAATGAATACCGTAGCCGACGCACTAAGCCGGAGGTCTACATTTGCTGCAATTAGCGAACCCGAGGGGGCCTTGATCGAGAGCATCAAGGAGGGGCTTTCCCACGATCCAAGTGCAAAGAACCTTATCGAGTATGCAAAGGAGGGTAAGTCTCGACGATTCTGGATCGAAGAGGGCTTACTTTACACAAGGGGAAACCGCCTCTATATCCCTCACTTCAACAACCTACGAAAGCAACTCTTGAAGGAGTGCCATGATTCGAGATGGGCGGGTCATCCAGGCGTGCATCGCACCTTAGCCTTGCTAGCCGAGAGGTACTATTGGCCGCACATGGGAAACGATGTGGAGGCCTATGTCAAAACTTGTCTAGTGTGCCAACAAGACAAGGTGGAAGCAAAGAAGCCAATGGGCTTACTTCAGCCGCTTCCAGTTCCAGAGAAACCATGGGAGAGTATTTCTCTTGACTTTATAATTGGTTTACCTAACGTTAACGATTTTTCGAGTATTATGGTTGTGGTTGACAGGTTCTCTAAGTATGCAACCTTTATTCCAGCAACCAAGGTTTGTCCAGCCGAGGAGGCAGCCCGTTTATTCCTCAAACACGTGGTAAAGTATTGGGGAATTCCGAAGACTATCGTGAGCGATAGGGACACTCGCTTCACCGGCAGATTTTGGACCGAGTTATTTAAGTTGATGGGATCCAACTTAAACTTTTCAACAGCCTTTCATCCGCAAACGGACGGGCAAACGGAGAGGATCAATGCGTTACTCGAGATTTATCTAAGGCACTATGTAAGTGCTACGCAAAGGGACTGGCCAAAGCTATTGGATGTGGCCCAGTTTTCGTACAACTTGCAACGAAGCGAGGCAACCAATATGAGTCCATTTGAGATAGTAAATGGGCAACAACCGCACACTCCCGATGCGATTGCGACCAAGTATGAAGGTCCAAATCCCGCAGCCTTTAATTTCACAAAGGCCTGGCAAGAACAACGAGACTTAGCCGAAGCTTGCTTGCACAAGGCTCAGAAGAGGAACAAGAAGTGGGCGGATCAAAAGCGCAGGGACATGGAATTTCAGGTAGGGGACTTAGTCCTTGCTAAATTGAATCTAACACTTCGCAATTCTTCTGTTCACAGAGCGCTCGTGAGAAGATACGAGGGACCATACAAGGTGGTCAAACGAGTAGGCAAGGTGGCCTACAAGTTGGAGTTACCGGCAAAGCTTCGAGCCCACCCAGTTTTCCACATCAGCATGCTAAAGCCCTTCCATGAGGATGCTGATGACCCGGAGAGGAGTATATCCAGCCGAGCACCAGTTGGAGTCAGGGTCTCCTACGAGAAGGAGGCGCAAGACATCTTGGCGGACCGAGTTATCCGACGACCCGGACATAGACCAAGGCACGAATACTTTGTGCTTTGGAAGGGACTTCCCGAAACCGAAGGTAGTTGGGAACTTGCCGAGGACTTATGGCAATTCAGCGACAAGATAGCTGAGTTCCATCAAAGCCGAGCGACGAGGGCGTCGCTCAATTCAGTGCGGGAGAATGTCACACCCCGCCACCACATGATCGAGGAGGCCGCACACCAAGGGGCCAACATGACCGAGGAGGCCGCACCACTAGGGGCCAAGACGGACACCATAGTTTCTGCCCAACACCATGGGGCGGAAGTCAGCACCCGACGTGCACACCAAGGAGCCGAGGACAGCACCCGACGTGCACACCAAGGAGCCGAGCACAACACCCGCATCACTCGTCCACCCGTGCGGGCCGATAGCAGCACTAGTCATGCGCAACCAAGGGGCGAGATCCGCGCCCACACCATCCCACCGAGGGGCGAACCCATTGCTCGCATCTTCCAGCAGCATCTGGGGTCCGAGGGCCTTGCCACCCAGACCGAGCCCGATACCTTGCGAGCTGCCCAAGTGTTTCTGTCCGAAGTCTTGGGCCTTTCTCAAGCCCATCCAGCCAATCCACTTGGAGAATGCACATTTGACCGGATTACACAAGGAAAGAAGGAGCCACCAACCAAATCCCCTGATTCAAGGAAAGTGTCTCCCAGCACTTATGGAAACAATCATCATTCATCCATGCATTGAAGGAAAGCTCACCAACCATGATTTTCCTTCCTTTATTACTTGTCTTAGATTAATCTTAGCCATCGATTTACTTCTTTTGTAACCGTTAGATCATAGCTAGCCATCCTATAAATAGTGGCTTCATTTTCATTTGTAACTCACTTCATTCTTCACTTTTCTCTTGAGTAATAGAAAGCAACACTTTCTCTCATCTTTCTTTTGCCTTGCTTTTATTTCCGCTGTGCTTATCCAAGCATTTCTCTTGGATTTTTAGGCTGACTTAGCCGCACCACCAAAGAGATTCGCGACTAAGGCCGCACGGTTCCGCTAGTAGAACCCTAGCCCCGTGACAATATGTTCTATCAATTTCAAATAAAGTTTGAGTTGTAAAATAAAAATTCGAATAACTCGAATATTTAATAATTAAAAGATTAATTTTTAAGTTTGAGACAAGTCTATCAATTTTTTAATGATATATATATATTTATATATAAAAATATAAAGAAATATTGTTACATATAAAAAATATATATATATACACATATCTTATATGATTAGAGAAAGTCGTTTAAATTGAAATCAAATCATACTATAACATGATAAATAATTATAATTAAATATTTATAGAAACTCGAAAACTCGACTCGATTCGACTCGACTCAAATTTCTTAGACTCGAATCGAATCGAAAAAATTTCAAATAAAGTTTGAGTTGTAAAATATGACTCATCAACTCGAATAACTCAAAATCTTTTGACTTGACTCGATCGAATACTCACCCTTACCCTCAAGAATCGGCAGCCGCAATGGCAACGACCAAGTGTGCAATCCCTTCCAAATGTACAATAGACAAAACCCGTCTTTCCTTGGCATTCTAAAACACTGATAATTTCATAGACCATGAACACCTTCCTACCTCTAAGATATGGTCATCAGGGTAAATCGTCAAAATTGGGGTTCAATGACACTAGGGAGCAAGGACATCACTTGGCTAATGGCGGTCCTCTCTCGTGCTAGTATGCTTCTCTTTGGCACGGAAATCCTCCAATCGTCGATACTCTTCCCTCAGTAACCTATCCAGTTCGGGATGTTTCTTTATAGGTTCTTTCTGGTCTCTAAAGTGATGGAATGCCCTGGCAATATATTGACAACTCTAAGTTTAGATAGATGAAGTGAAAATACTAGTTCAAAAGGCAGCCTCAGATTTGTAAAAGATTTATAATTTTCTTTCATCAAAAGAATCAAAGATTTATTTCTCAAAGAAAATAAATAAATAAATAAATAAAGGTAACTTATGGTTTATTTTCGAAGCAGCCAATTAAGTGTTCAGGGAAAAAGGAAATTACCAGTATTTTTCAAGGCCATAAAGATTGCCCTTATGATAGAAATCAAGGGTAAGTTGCTCAAAATCCTTATAAAGATCATCCTGATATTGCTTCTCCAAACCATAACTGAAAAAAATGAACTTAATCAGTACACATGTCGAAAAGAACGAAGCATGGTAAAGAAAACAACTGAAAATGAACCAAAACTTCAGAAATGCAGCTTCTACCAGCCAAAAAGCAGGAATATATGTTCCTTTTTTAGACATCAAGGCTACCTATAAAATCTGAAAAGGCACTCTATTCCGTAATTGTAATTTGCAGCTGCATCTTCAAGAGCAAGTTTCCGGAAATCATTATACATGGAAGGGACAAGCATGTCCCTAAGGAAATATGACCAAAACCTGTATAGTGAATTCATTTCCTGCGTGTAAAAACATTGGAAAAGTTACATTTCTAACCTGGAGAAATAAGAAGGAAACATGTGCAAACAGGTATGAAGCATTAAATATCATTCAGTATATTAGTCTGTACATATATATCTAAGAGGATAAAAGCAAAATGAACAATAAAAAGTTCAAGCACAGAGATCCAATTTTCTTCTATGACAAATGGTCAGAGTAACGAAAAAATGGAAACAAACCAAACAACCCGTTCTTTGTAAGCGGGATACTTACACATGTTGATCAATTAAACAGTAGATGGAAACAGTAGTTATTCATTTAAGCTAAGACAGTTATTTAGTAGCTAAGGCAGTTCAGATATGAAGTTGACCTCACTGCAACCAATTCCCAACTTCTTCCTGTCACTCAGGCAGCGCTTGTGAAACTTTAGGTACCTGAACTTAAAAACCGAATTAGCCAATTTCTTCACAAGTTTAGGGTTAAGCACAAGGGCTCAAACACAAACCACAGTATTTTTTTTGTGCAACAAAAGTATGATGTTATTTGTACAACAGTGCAAAACAGCGCAAGCATACATTCATACTGGGGGGTGGGGGAATCCAACATTGCTTACTTCTGTTGTTTAAAACCATTATCTTCTAGTAGCTGATGACTTGGATGCTGAAAAGGTGGGAATGACTTTGGCAATGAACCAACTGGTGGACTGCTGGAAAGAGACCCATGAGGAGAACAGCTCAACATCAAAGGTTGCTTAGGGCTGTAAAAATTGAAACTTAGACATCCATTTGCTCAGGAAAACTGTGGTAACTATCCCATATTCTAAAACTCAAAAGCAATAAAAGTTACAATTGAAACTGAGTGAAAAGAACTTATGGCCGTTGTGAATTGTGAAATTTAAAATGACAAAATGGTCATTTAGAACTAACCCATGACTATCTGGAGGAGTAGAGCCAAAGAAATATCCAACTGAATTACTTGGCAGACTTTCTGATATTATTGCAATAGAACTACGGCTAGTTCCATGATTCTTTGCATTGCTGGAGAAAAATCTCTGCTTATGGAATGATTGTTGCTTGGAGAAGCCTTTATTTTGCTTCCTTCGCAAATTTGATCCTCCAGATTCTTCAAGAGTACAACTCCCAACAGCATTTGCAACCGTCTTAAGATTTGATACTCCCAATGCACCCCTTGGAGACCTTGGATTTCCATCTTTATTATCATAAGTGGAATTATTGTTTCTACGACTAGATCGTTTAGTTTGCAGCTCCTGCTAGCAATGAAACACCAAAGGAGAAACTTATTCATATATACTACCATAACAAAATTTGAAATAAATTAGAAAACCAGTGCCTGAACCTGTTCATAGAAGTAAAGACCATCATTTATTACAGCAGCAAGTTCACTGGATATGGACTTTGAATCCTTTGGACAAGCTTTAGATCCTTCGGCTGTTGCGGTATTCTGCACATCAGAAGAAAGGATATGTTCCATCAAGATGGAACCAAAACCATTCTAGTGTTTAATATGTGTAAGATATCACTGAAGAAAATGCATGCTTACAGGCATAACTTCGATCAGGGAGGACATACCAATCTCAATTAAGAATTAAAATATGAGGAAGAGAAACGGATGCAAGAGTAGTAAAGTCCCATCCACTCAAACTCTAAATTCTAAATCATTGTTGATGTGAAAAAAAATGTTATCCATCAATTTCACCTGAGAAAGAACAATGTCCCTCTTGAATCAAGGTCAAAATGCTTCGACTTCACAAAACGGAAGTATTGCATTATTCATGCATATGCTTCAAAAGTTAAATGCCTGTGAAAACACTGATTTAGAAGGGTCATTTTTCTGTATATTCTTTTGAATTGCATTTCCTTTGATAACTAAGTTAAGTTATACATTCTTATCTTTTCTAAAGACATAAAACAATCAATATGTTACTATTGAAAGGTCATAATAGTAAGACTGAGTATTATAAATTTCTAGGTAAAAATATAAACTCAGGTGATCCAACGAACCTATCTTTGAACATTTAATATAATAATAAGGTTGAATAAGAACTCATACAAAGCTAGGCCACAATACCTGGGTAACAATCACTAGTCTCTGAACATCTTGATCATTGACCATCTCATCCTCTTCATCATCCATTCTAAAAAAAATTGCCATTGAGATATTCAAGGGATCATTATTACCATCTAGAAGCATTGAAACATGCCTTTATGCAGAACTAGAAATTTCCCTGGCTCAACAATAGGGGTGATATGCTAATTAAATACAAAATATACCTGTTCAATGCTGAAGGAGTCTTTGTTGTTTTTTGCTCAAGCTCTAGTTCTTCATCCAGCATAAATGTATGTGTGAAATCATTTGACAGGTATGTGTGAAATCATTTGACAGGTCAGAAAGATTCTGTATAGTTACATTTGATGATAATTCCACACTTTCAGTTTTTTGGCCATTGAACCTTCTGGGGTCAATTCCTTGTGACTGATCAATATCTGAGAATTTAATGAAGGAATCAACAGTTAATTTCTTGCTCAAGTTACAATTTCCACTAGAAAATGCTTGTTTCTTACCGTCCAATTGCACTTGCACAGCTGCATGTTTTCTGTTACTTTTATACATTACTTCTGCAGGATTTCCCTCAGGTGATGCATGATTGAAGCTCTCACTATCCAAAGGAAATTTAGCATTTTCTTCACAGGTATCCCTTGAATTATCTTCATTCACAACACCATTTCCACAGGAATCAGTATTCTCTTTTGATTGGTATTGAGTAGCCTGAGCTTCAGATGACACTGTTGTCGAACTGGTCGGGCTCCACTTGGACCATTCATCACGTCTTCGTATCTTGCTGCCCTATAGTATCATTTACCAAGTAGAGAAAAGGCCATTGAGGCGAAGAATAGCATCAAAAAGCAGTACCACTTGCCAATGTACCCACACAACAATCAAAGACTGTCAAATTTGACCCCTCAAATTCACTTGAAACACTTGAGATAATATATGTTTTAAATGTTAATGTATGAATACCAGCACTAACACCACCATTAGTTAATAATCATACCCACCCACCCTCCTTTTAAACCTTAAAGTAAATTAAATCTAACCAATAACCATGTGAAGAAGATAAAAGTATATTGATTCAGAGTCTAAAATTTAACATGTATGATGTTGCCTGATCCCATCTATTACGCATTAGTAAAAAAATTAAAATTTCAAAAAAGTAAACCCAGAAGAAAACAAAAGTCAAACCTGAACTTCTACAGTACTAGAACTCTGAAGCGCATCAATGATAAATTGTATGTCTGTACTCATTCGCCTAACCTGTGACTCAGAAAGTGAAAACTACTCAAAAGCATTAAACTAACAATTCTTATGCTAGGGAGAAAAGAGAGAAAAACTATTCGAAATTCTAATTCAGTAGGTTAATAAAATAACCATGAATGAGAAAACTCCAAAAACATAAAAACAGCAGTTGCATATAATCTATGCCATAAAAACCAAGTAGTAGTGAGTTAACATACCCTTTTGAAGTCTGCAATTGTGGAGATTGGAACCCATCCTTGATCATCCATCAAGGAAATTAGGTAATGATCATGTCGAAGATTTTCATCACTGCAAAAATTATATAAACAATAACATAAAATAGATGAATATACTAGTGGTACAAGCATATGAACATTATATATCACTGCACATACACTTAAATGAATATAAATGCTATGCCAAAAACTCCAGACATATAAAAGTAATTGATATGAGGTCGCAGTTTAAAAATTTTCTAAAATGGATACCACACAGTCAGTTTTTTTACAAGAGTTTTAGTTCTTCAATGGCCACATAAATAGCACGTGCACACACAACAAACAAGAGTTGAAAATGCAAATACCAACATCTGATAATGGCATCGATACATGTGGAAGTGGAAGAACCTAGAAACTATTCTAAACTGTGGTACCCAGCTACAAAAGAACAAAAGATATTAAATGAATAAATACGAGGCAAAGAGGCCTTTCCTCACCTGAAATAATACTCAATTTGTCTCACTATATTAGCTCTCAAAGTCACCATCTCTGGAGGGAGCACATTAGTTTCTGGATTTATAGGGTATGGAACAAATCTTGGAGAATGGGGTCCCCTTATAGAGCCTGGAGTAGCAATAGGCACATAATATACAGCTCCTGGAAGTTGTAATTGAAAAGGCTTTACTCTACGAAAGGTACAATATAAAGCAACAGTTCTAACAAGAACAAAAGGCAGCATCACCTGAGAGGCTGAAATGCAGGCCTTACCTTGCTGGAAGATATAAGTAGCAAAGAAGCTTTACATATAAGAAGTAATACAACATGTTGTAGTCTTTTAACTGAAGGCATGTGGATTGAGTTATTACCGGGGTAACTTGCACCAATCATGAACCCTGGAGCTGGACCAAAGAATGGAGGTCTAACAAAAGATCTTGGTCCAGTGCCCGGCTGCATCGGAATGGGTTCTCTAGGATTAAAGGCACGTTGATGGTTCCATCCAGGATTAAAATGGTCAGCAGGTTCTTGCATGTTGGGTCTTCTATTAGAGAAATTGGCTGAATGAGCATTGGGATCTCCTCGGGGAGGAGGCTGCATATTTCTGCTGGCATCGAGACCTTGAACTGGGGGACCAAAGACGTTCATTGTTGACTCAGATCCGGATTTTACCAACTGAGGATTAATACCAGGAAATGGTCCAGGGCCAGGGTGGTAAGCATACCCAGGTCCAGGAACTGCAACGTGTTGTGGAGATACCATAGGATGGAAAACAGCTGGAACTGGTTGATAATAAGGTAGAGGTACAGGAAAATTAGGTCCTGCGTTAGGGTTGTGTTTAGAGTCTGACTTATGATGGCGAGCAGATGAATTCTTGTATGAAGAATTTTTGTTTCCAGATCCATTTGATTTCGGCTGCCCAGCTGCTCTCTAAAAGACCCAAAAAATAAATTAAGATATTCCAAGACAAGAATACAATTTTTCTTCATAATACTAAAACAAAAAGTATATTGGCAACATCTAAATAAACCATGCCCCACTTAATACGATGACCTGCTATTGAATCATAAATAAAGGTAACAGCAAATGCAAAGAAGAAGCAAACACGGACAACCAGACTGACTGAGAGTCAGAGATAGATAAATGATGTGGGGATTTCTTCACAGAGAAGTTATATTCCATAAAGATTTAATAGGCATCAAATTATCAAAGACCAGGTTACTGCAAACTGAGCAATATCCTTTATATGAGTTCTCTGATTCTGTCAGCATATAATTCAAGGAAATAAAAGCATTGCTTGGGAGAGTAACTGATATTGAAGCAAACTTATAAGTCAAAGAAGGCTAAAAGCCTAGTCTGGTGAAGTTTTCCATTTGAATTCTTATTGAAACCACATTACCAATAGAAACTCAAATTACAGGATTTTCAAATTTATCCAAAATTTACACTCAAACAACTGATTGATCAACAGTTAAAAATAAACCAAAACACAAAGTGTCCGTTTGAAAAGGATTTTTTTTTATTTTTTATTTTTTTTTTGGGGGGGGGGGGATAAAACACATTTACAACTAATGGTACTACACATGCCACTTAGTTCACCAAAACAAACTCAAAATTAAATCTAAAGATATTATCAAATCCATCAAAATTTTACACTCATAAAAAGGACCAACCAGTGACTAAAGAAAATCCCATAACCAAAAGAGCAATGACTAACCTGCTCAATTGATGGGTGTGGAGCTGCTGGAGAACACTCAACATCAGCAACCTGAGGATTTTCAGGTGTTTGCTGTGTCCCACTAAGGTCAGGCCAAGATTGGGCACCCATAACAGGAGCATCAGCCACTTTCTCTCCATCAATTACGGGAGTCTTCCACGGTGACTTGACCTCGTTAAGACCATCCCCTGCCTCATTATCAGCCATTACCATAATAATCTCTATCACCACCCACCAGCAACCACTAACCAGACACCACAACCTCCAACAAATCAAAACAACCACAACAAAAAAAAAAAAAAAAAAACCCAAAGTCAGTAAAAGCAATTCAATTCGTGCTAACCCAAAAATGAAAAAGAAAAGATCCACTAAAAGGAAGTATTTTTATTTAAGATCAAGGTGTTAGGTGGGCTTTAAACAGTGAAGTGTTTTGATTAAAAGTGGGTTTGGGGGGTTGAGAAAGATTGAGAAGGAAGTTTGTGAAAGTGAGGAGTGAGGGCTCAAGACTTAAAAAGCCGACAAAGCCGTGGCTATATGCCTGCTTTGCGTTTGATTGTTTTAGTATCGAGAAAGAAAGTACTGTTGCCAGGTAGTTATTTACTATTTACACACCTGAGCTAGCTGGGTGGTTCTACAAAGAGCCACTTAAATAAAGCTTAAAAAAAGCCCTTGCTAAAGGGTAATGGGGAACCGGCCAACAGCCGGTTCTAATGTAAAATCAGTTTTTTTTTTTTAAATAATAGTTATTAAATTTATTTTTATATATTCGAATAAAAAATATACGAATAAAAATATTTATACAATAAATATTCGAATAAAAATATTTATAAAATAAATATTTGAATAAAAATATTCATATAATAAATATTCGTATAAAAATATTTGTATAATAAATATTCGAATAAATATATATTCGAATAAAAATATTCATATAATAAATATTTGAATAAAAATACTCGAATAAAAATATTTGAATAAAAATATACGAATAAAAATATTTGTATAATAAATATTCAAATAAAAGTATTTGTGTAATAAATATTAGAATAAAAATATGCGTATAATAAATATTTGAATAAAAATATTTGTATAATAAATATTCGAATAAAAATATTCATATAAAAATATTCGAATAAAAATATTTATATAATAAATATTCGAATAAAAATATTCATATAATAAATATTGGAATAAAAATATTCATATAATAAATATTGGAATAAAAATATTCGAATAAAAAATATATAAATAAAAATATTCGTATAATAAATATTCCAATAAAAATATTTGAATAAAAAATATTCGAATAAAAATATTCGTATAATAAATATTCGAATAAAAATATTCATATAATAAATATTAGAATAAAAATATTCGAATAAAAAATATACAAATAAAAATATTCGTATAATAAATATTCTAATAAAAAATTTTGAATAAAAATATTCGAATAAAGATATTCGTATAATAAATATTCAAATCAAAATATTCATATAATAAATATTCAAATAAAAATATTCGAATAAAAAGTATACGAATAAAAATATTAATATAATAACTATTCAAATAAAAATATTCGAATAAAAATACTCGAATAAAAATACTCGAATAAAAATACTCGAATAAAAATATTCGAATAAAAATATTCGTATAATAAATATTCAAATAAAAATATTCGAATAAAAAATATTCAAATAAAAAATATACAAATAAATATTGTACACAATTCCTTACAAAGTATACACAATGACCTACAAAAATCGTAAAGAAAAAGGTATGTACACAATTCCTTACAACTTCTCACCATGAGCTAAAGGAGCCATCCAAAGGTAAGGATTTGTGTACATACACAATTTACTACGATTTCCGTAAGCCGTTGTGTATACTTTGTAAGGAATTGTGTACAAACATAAATCCTTACCATTTAGGTGGCATATTGTGTATTCTTGTAGGAAATTGTGTATGTACACAAATTTTTACCCTTGAAAGCCTCCTCGAGCTCATGATTTTGAAGTGGTAAGGATTTGTGTACATACCTTTTTCTTACGTTTTTCGTAAGCCGTTGTGTATACTTTGTAAGGATTTGTGTACAAACACAAATCCTTACCTTTTTCGTGCCATATTGTGTATTCTTGTAGGAAATTGTGTATGTACACAAATCCTTAGCCTTGGAAAATTCCTTGAACTCATGGTTTTGAAGTGGTAAGGATTTGTGTACATACCTTTTCTCTTACGATTTTCGTAAGCCGTTGTGTATACTTTTGTAAGGATTTGTGTACAAACACAAATCCTTACCGTTTTCATGCCATATTGTGTATTCTTGTAGGAAATTATGTATATACACAAATCCTTACCATTGGCAAATTCCTTGAACTCATGATTTTAAAGTGGTAAGGATTTGTGTACATACCTTTTTTCTTACAGTTTTCGTAAGCCGTTGTGTATACTTTGTAAGGATTTGTGTACAAACACAAATCCTTACCGTTTTCGTGCCATATTGTGTATTCTTGTAAGAAATTGGGTATATACACAAATCCTTACCCTTGGAAGCCTCCTTGAGCTCATGGTTTTGAAGTGGTAAGGATTTGTGTACATACTTTTTTTCTTACGGTTTTCGTAAGCCGTTGTGTATACTTTGTAAGGATTTATGTACAAACACAAATTCTTACCGTTTGGGTGGCATATTATGTATTCTTGTAGGAAATTGTGTATGTACACAAATCTTTACCCTTAGAAGTCTCCTTGAGCTCATGGTTTTGAAGTCTCAAGGATTTGTGTACATACCTTTTTTCTTACGTTTTTCGTAAGCCGTTGTGTATACTTTGTAAGGATTTGTGTACAAACACAAATCCTTACCATTTGGGTGGCATATTATGTATTCTTGTAGGAAATTGTGTATGTACACAAATCCTTACCCTTAGAAGTCTCCTTGAGCTCATGGTTTTGAAGTGGTAAGGATTTGTGTACATACCTTTTTTCTTACGGTTTTCGTAAGCCGTTGTGTATACTTTGTAAGGATTTGTGTACAAACACAAATCCTTACCGTTTTCGTGGCATATTGTATATTCTTATAGGAAATTGTGTATGTACACAAATCCTTACCCTTAGAAGCCTCCTTGAGCTCATGGTTTTGAAGTCATAAGGATTTGTGTACATACCTTTTTTCTTACGTTTTTCGTAAGCCGTTGTGTATAATTTGTAAGGATTTGTGTACAAACACAAATCCTTACCGTTTTCGTGCCATATTGTGTATTCTTGTAGGAAATTGTGTATGTACACAAATCCTTACCCTTGAAAAATTCCTTGAACTCATGGTTTTGAAGTGGTAAGGATTTGTGTACATACCTTTTTTCTTACGATTTTCGTAAGCCGTTGTGTATACTTTGTAAGAAATTGTGTACAAACACAAATCCTTACTATTTTTGATGTTTGTACCGTTTTTCTTACAGTTTTTGTAAGAAATTATGTATAGCACAATGTGACCGGGTAAACAGGTTTAGGCTTCTTTTAGGCTTTTTTTTAAGAGCTTTCCCTAGAACTACCCGAGCTAGCAATGTAAGAAATTCGGAGACGAAATAGAATTGGAGTGGAAGTAGGAAACAGATGCCGTTTGAAAAGATGGATTTTGTAGGATGGGTCACGTCAAAAACCCTAGAATAAAAGTTTCTAAGGAAAGTTTAAGGGAAAATACAGTTTTATATAATTTTTTTTAATATAATACTCCCTCCATCCCATATAAAAAGTCTATTATTAATTTTTTAAAGTTAAATTTTTTAAACTTTGATCATAATTATTTTAAATATTTTAATTTATTAAATTTAATAAAATTTATATTCTTAAACTACTTGATTAGAGGTTTCTAAAATATATTTTTTAATATTTTTATCAATAATAGATTTAAAGTTATAATGAATCAAAATTTAAAAAATTTGACCAAAAAATTCAATATTGGACAAATAAAATGGGACGGAGGCAATAGTGATTTACATAAAATTGAATAATAATTTAGTTATAATAAAAAAATTATTAATTCAATAAAATTTTATATTTATTAATTTGATAAAAGATTATATAAATTTTATATTAGATAATAATTTGTATAGTTATACAAATTATTATATAATAATATCCTAAATTTTTATTATTTGAGTCAAAATTTGTGTAGTTGTATAAATTCTTACAAAATAACAAGAATTTATGTAAAATCATTTTATTTTAATCATTCTGTAAGGAAAAAATATATAATGAGTCATTTTCGTCACGGATCAGAGAACTCTTAAATTTTTTAGTATAATTACATTGAAGGTCTTTATTAGTTTAAATAATAATAATAAAATAAGACTTTTGTCCTTCTCAAATTTTAGATTTAAAGGCTTAATAGACTTGTGTCTCTCCCAATGTTTGATCCTGGCTCCGTCCCAACATGGGACTAGGGCTATAAATGAGTGTGTGTTCATGTTCGTTCATTTAATTTTAACCGAACAAATAAACGAACACGAACATAAACTATAAACCACTCGACCTGGTCTAGACAAAACTCGACTCGAACGAGCTACATGAGGAATATCGAGGCTAATCTGAAGACTTGCCCGATAAACAATCCTAAAATTTTGTCTTTTTATCTAGATATTTTATTTTGATCCTACATATTCATGCATAGTTTATATTCAGTTGCAGCGGAAACAGATAATGAACGAGTCCTAAAACTTACAAACATACTTCAGGGACCAAAATATAATTTTCTAGAAACTAAAGCGATAATTATGAAATTGATGTTGCCAACTTTAATTAGGTTCATTACATGCTTGCATCCCAAATTTCAGCTTAAAATAACATCTACAACCTATTTAATTGCATGTACAAGTTTTAGGAATTAAAACGTAAAGAATCTAAACTATTTTCAGCTTATAACAAACTTAACGACTATGGGTATCGATACCATTTGGTCCCGTTTCGATACTATTTGTCACTGTCAATAGTGGTATCGAAAAACCAGCCAAGCGTATCGATACTCGAGCTATTTCTCGTTTGATACCCTACGTAACAAGTTTGTGTTTTGATACAGTCAAGACCATGTTTCGATATGAATCAACACTGTCAAAATAGGTATCGAAACCCTTGTCAAGCGTATCGATACACCTGCTTGTATTTAAGCTACCGTTTCTAAACCATCTCCTCAAAAACTACAGATTACTAGATTTCAAGTCTCTAACGGTTTCAAAACATTCTCTAGATGCATAAACACCTAAATAAACATCATCTGCATATAATAAACAACTTACTAGATGCATTGCAACCTAGTTACAACTTAAAATTTAACTGATTAACTAATTTTACTTTGGTTCGATCAGTTAGCTCGTTTAACAAAAATATGAACACCCTTAGCTTATAACAAGTTTTTAACGAGTCATAAAATAAGATTCCTCAACTCGAATAACTCAAATTTTTTATTCGACTTGACTTGATCTAATACTCGCCCTTAGACATATGTGAATAAATTTAAACGAACATAAATGAAAATAAAAAAATAGATTACCGAACGTTCACGAACATAAAATGAACGAACGAGCCCTTTGATCGTGTTTGTTCGTTTAATTAAATGAACGACAAATCTTGGTCATGTTCGTTCGTTGAACATAAACGAACTTCCCACTAAACGGTTCATTAAACGATTTGTTCGTTTACAGCCCTACATGGGACCAACCAATCAAATTTATCTATTTTATTAATTTCTTTTATCTTATCTTTTTTTAAAAAAGTAAATCTTCATTAATATTTTATCATGAATTAAATCTAAATATAATCTTTATGAAATAAAAATTCACTTAATAAATAATACAACGAGAATAATTTATAATATAATTTTTCTTCCCAATGATATCTCACCCTAAAACTACTCTTTGTTATAATAAGATCTTGTAAATTAGAAATAGCCCAAATTTAATAACGTACAAGTGTGAATGATAATTATTTTTTAAATAAAACATAATGTGTATAAATAATATAAGAAATGTGAAGTATGTATAAACGTAAATAATTTATCTTGAAATATTTTTAAAAAATAAATAAAAATAATATCAAAATCAAATATATTTGTTTTAACTGAGATTATATAATTAAATTGTGTTTCATATTTTTTTAAATAAATTAAATATTAAGTCATAAATAATCTCAAATTAATATGAAATTAAAATTATAATCTTATAAATAATAATGTCATTAAAAACAATTGATTTCTAAAATTTAAACGAAATCCGTATTAGTTTGGTTAAGTATTTTAGGTTATTTAGTTAAGTTTTAAACTATTTTTTGTATGGTTATATTTGTTAGTATTTTTTTATATTATTTTTTATGAAGAATAAGATAATATATCAAACCAAAAAGTATCGATATATATACACATTTTGCGATCATTATATTTTAGATAAATAAAAATAATAGCACGAGCCTTCTAATTTAAGTGGTTAATGAAACGGTTTTTGTTCTTAGAAATTACGAGTTCGAATATCAGCGATACCAATAAAGTAATTGAGCGATCAGTGTTAGATAATAAAAATTATATTCTAAAATAAATATTATTATAATCATTATTAGCTTGTTAAAAAATATAATAATATTTAATATAAATGGAGTTTTTGCTGCAAGCTATGCGAATAATTGTGCGGATGAGTATGTTGTATCAGGTAGTGTAGAGGAAATTTTAAAAAGGGGCGGTATTGTACTTTTATAAAAGTTATAAAAATTTTGGTATATATTAAAATTTTTATAATTTTTGTAAGAAAAATAGTATATAGCGAAATTTTTATATATTTTTTAAGAAATTTAGTATATAAATCGAAATTCTTATATTTTTATAAAAAAATCGGTATATATCGTTTTTCTTATAAAAATTGTAAGAATTTCTATATATAACAATCAATATTAACTTTTATAAAAAAAATAATGGAAAATTTTAAGAATCAATATTAACTTTTATAAAAAAAATAATGGAAAATTTTATAACGGGTGTCGAACACCGCTGAACATTATTAAATTAATTAATAAAAATTAAAAAAATTAAGGACTTAACATATAATTATAAATTATTTAAAATATTTTTTTATTAAATTATTTTATATATTATTTTATTTTTTAAAATAATTGAATAAAATACTAATTTAAATTAATTTTAAAAAATAAAAAATCTTAAACTCTAAATCCTAAAACCCCAAAATATAAAATCTCAAAACCCTAAATCAAAAACCTAAAATCAAAAATCCTAAAAATATTAAACTATAAACACTAAATCCTAAACCCTAAAATCCTAAACCCTAAAATAACCAAAACACCTATATCTAAATCTTTTTTGAATTAAGTATATCTAAATTTAAAAATAATTTAAGGTTTCAAGTTTAGGGTTTATACTTTTTATAGTTTTAAATTTTTTATTTTAGGTTTTGGGTTATGGTTATATTTTTAGATTTTAGGGTTTATGATTTTATTGTTTTAGAGTTTAGAGTTTATGATTTAGTGTTTTGGATTTTAGGATTTAATGTTTAGTATTTTAGCTTGAGTTTAGGGTTTTAGGTTTTGGATTTAATATTTTTATTTTTAAATTAAAAATAATTTAAATAAATTATTTTTAAAAAATAAAATATAATATATATATAATTTGTTTTAAATTTTGTTTTAAATAATTTAAAATTATATATTTAGTCCTTAAAATTTTTAATTTTTATTAATTAATTTTATAGTATTCAACGGTGTTTATCGTTAGTGGTGTTTAATAATGTTCGACACACGTGATAGACTCATCCAAAAATAATACCGTTGTTTTTAATCATTTTTAAAGATATCGTTTTTTAGAATTTTTCGATAATATAACGAACGAATGATAGAAATGTTAATGGCCAGTGCTCGATATTGAGTATTAATCTAATTCCTATTAAAAATTTAGTTAATCGAAAAAGAACATTTGTTATAGGGAGTAAAAACCTGGATGCTATAGTTAACCTCAACAAAAGACTCTGATTCTCAGGTTAGCGATTAGGAACTAACAATATAAAGAAAAAGGAATTGTATACCACATGCATTATCCTTGAAAAGTCGATCGAGTTCTCATAAAACAAGATAAATGAAAACTCACAAAGTTTATTATTTTGAATTGTGTGTTTAGAATGAAGGGTGCAAATTGGGCGATTTCTATAAGAAAACCCTTAAACGTGCGGCTAAAAGAAAACAAACGTTTTCTATCCGTTCGATTTACTAAAATAATTATTAACTGTTTGAATAAAAAATATATAAATATCACCCGGTTAACCGGTTAGTTTTAAAGTAACATAAAATTGGGTAATAATTTTGATACCTATCGTTTTTATTACGTTTTGTGTAATAAATTATGTATAATTTATAATAATTTATTTACTTATCAAAATTTTTACCGTTCTTATAATAAATTATGTTTTCTTGTAAGAAAATATGTATGTATATAAATGTTTACCCTAAGTTGAGTTTTTTTTAGTTTGGGTGATCTTGTGTAAGAAATACGGTACCTATCGTTTTTATTACGTTTTAGATAATAAACTATATATAATTTGTAATAATTTATATATCAACTAAAATTTTCAATTTTTTTGTAATAAACTATGTTTTCTTGTAGGAAAAATATGCATGTACATAAATACTTACCTTACGTTGAACTTTTTCGAGTTTCGGTGATTTCGTGTAAGAAATAAGATACATACTGTTTTTATTACATTTTTATAAGAAACTATGTATAGTTTCTAATAATTTATGTACCTACTAAAATCTCACCGTTCTTATAATAAATTATATTTTTATTAGAAAATTATGTATGTACATAAATGTTTACCTTAAGTTGAACTTTTTTGAGTTTGGATGATCACTTGTAATAAATATGATACCTACCATTTTTATTACGTATTATGTAAGAAACTATATATAATTCGTAATAATTTATGTACCTACTAAAATTCTCACCGTTCTTGTAAAAAATTATGTTTTCTTGTAAGAAAACATGTATGTAAATAAATTCTTACCCTAAGTTGAGCTCTTTTGAGTTTGGGTAATCTCGTGTAAAAAATTCGGTACATACCTTTTTATTATGTTTTATGTAATAAACTATGTATAATTTATAATAATTTTTTTACCTACTAAAATTCTCACCGTTCTTGTAATAAATTATGTTTTCTTGTAGAAAAATATGTTTATACATAAATGCTTACCCTAAGTTGAGCTCTTTTAAGTTTGGGTGATCCCGTGTAATAAATACGGAACCTATTGTTTTTATTACATTTTGTGTAAGAAACTATGTATAGTTTATAATAATTTGTGTACCTACAAAAATTCTCACCGTTTTTTGTAATAAATTATATTTTCTAGTAAGAAAATATGTATGTACATAAATGCTTACACTAAGCTCTTTTGAGTTTAGGTGATGTCATGTAATAAATACGATACATATCGGTTTTTTTACATTTTGTGTAAGAAACTTTGTATAGTTTGTAATAATTCATGTACCTTTTAATATTCTCACCGTTCTTGTAATAAATTATATTTTTTTGTAGGAAAATATGTATGCACACAAGTGTTTACCCTAAGTTGAGCTCTTTTGAGTTTGGATAATCTCGTGTAAGAAATTCGGTATATATTGTTTTTATTATGTTTTGTGTAATAAACTATGTATAGTTTGTAACAATTTATGTACCTACTAAAATTATCACCCTTTTTTATAATAAATTATGTTTTCTAGTAGGAAAATATGTATATACATAAATATTTACGCTAAGTTGAGAATTTTTGAGTTTGGGTGATTTCGTGTAATAAAATATGATACATACCGTTTTTATTATATTTTGTGTAAGAAACTATGTATAGTTTGTAATAATTTATGTACCTTCTATTATTCTCACCGTTCTTGTAGTAAATTGTGTTTTCTTATAGGAAAATATGTATATACATAAATGCTTACCCTAAGTTGAACTCTTTTGAGTTTGGGTGATCTTATGTAAGAAATTCGGTATATACCATTTTTATTATGTTTTGTGTAATAAACTATGTATAATTTGTAATAATTTATGTACCCACTAAAATTCTTATCGTTTTTATGATAAATAAGGTTTATGGTAGTAAAATAAGTATGTACATAAATCTTTATTTCGTAATATTTATGTATATATTGTTTTTATTACAATTATTGTAATACTTTATGTATAAACCTTTATAAGAAATTATGCACAAACCAGCTACTTGTATAATAGGTCAATCTTAAATTAGTTTTGATTTATTAGTTTCACGCTAGAATCACCCGTGCAAATTGTTTGTTCTCTAATTGTACCCTCATTGATGCTCCCACTTTAAATTAGTGGGTTTAGGGTTTGAGGTTAAGAGTTGTGGTTAGGGTTCAGAGAATTCAATGTAGGATGTATTTTTTAAGGTGTAAGATGTATGATGTAGAAAATAAGGGTTAGCATTTATATTATTTTTAAAGATTTTTAATAGAACATGAAAGGATGAAAGAAAGAGGACAAGATTAGGGGACAGAGAATTCCTACTCACAATAAAGATAGAAAAGAAAGCCTATCTTTAAATTTAATGTCTATTTATTAATATATATAAAAGCATTGTTTCCAAACTTGTCTCTATGGTAGCCGAAAAATCTTTAGAAAGAATGTTGACAAATCAGAGTGAATGTAAAGATCTATTTGTCTAAACGAATTCCAAGCTGTTTTAAGTATTCTCCTTTTAAGTGGTGAAATAATTAAGCTTTAGAATGCAGACTTTGAATGCTCTTTATTCCTTTTGAAATCCGTAACAGCTTCTAGAGTGAAGATGTTTTAAGTGCTATTCATTAAGTGTTTCTCTTCTTGCTTTCAAATCTTCTTTATTATTGCAAATGTATTAAGATATACTTCGAGGAACAATTTTAAAGAAATCATAAATAACATGCAAACCATGTATGCAAGCACTATATGTAGTTAATTGTATGTGAACAGAAACATGATAGCAAAATGTTGCGAATACAAATTTAAATGTGTTCAGAACGGGATATATATGAACAAAAATATAAATGCTTAATGCAATATATGCGAATAAAAAGAATACTTGTGAACATATTAATGCGAACAAAATGTAATACATCTATAGCCAACGATATAAGCAACAGTCTTCTGACCTTCGTAAGTTCGCCACGCTATAAGCAATAATCTTTCGACTCTCGTTTCGACAAAGTTATCTCGACTACGACCATGATCTGGTTCCTAACACTCTACCAAATATCATCTCCCGTCATGCCCACACTCAAATACCTTAGTAAAAGAACTTTGACCATGTTGTCCTTTACCAACATTGCCTCCACCACTTCTATGATTGGTGATACCTTTTATTTCAATGCTTCTTGATCTGATTCCACCCATATTAGAATTTGAAGCTCTCTTGCTAGAGATAAAACCTCCAAAATGAGAAAAAAAATTTAAGGTTTTGCTCAATATTCTTAACCTGAGTAACCAACAAATCAAAACAAATATAATTCGAAGCCTATATAATGTCTTGACATCCTTGACCAACCCATAATGTCTTGATATCCTTGACCAATTCGAGTGCATATTGACTTAGGCTCACAAATTATATCTTACACTCACATAGACACATACTCTCATGTTACCCAATGCCAATGCCAATGCCAATGCCAATGCCAATGCCAATGCCATAAACTCTCTCATCTTCTCGTTCAGATAGAGGACACCTAGGTATTTCTTCTAGAAAGTAGCACAAAATCTCTCAAAGTCACTTTCTCAAGCATCGTACCAGCAATCACTATTGTCCACCATAAACATCATCCTAAAGCAATGATACGGTATGACCCATCTTATGGGCATCTTAGCACTCCATATGTTCCAAAAATCCACTCAGTGTTTGCAAACCATTATTTAGCTGCCTCAAGAGTCAACCTACTAAACTCGACAACTCTTAAAATCCTTAAGCGCTCCAAAGGAAGTCCCAGATTAACATCTACAACCGATGCTAGTGTAGGTACATGCATCCCAGCTACCATTGCCTAAAATGCCCCAGTCACTGCCTGTATCAATAATGTTATATCACTAAACACTAGAATGGGTGGAGCTGGCAGTGTTTGCTCAACTCTTACTGTTGGATTAGGTAGAGGGGAAGGCAACTTCTCATGATGTACAACAACCTTCTCAACCCCTTGCCCTTCAGCAGCAAAACTAGTATTTGACCTACTTCTCGTCTTGATGGCATAATGAAAACACGCATCTATGAAATGAAAAATATAATATAAATAATTAGATCAACATTAAGCAAAGATCCAAGATAATCACCTAAAAATAAAATCGACTTAACCCGGTTTACCCAACCTAGCTATTCTATTGCCCCAGCTTACCCTTTAAATATCACTGTCTATTGTCCTTCCCAAACAATTCTTTTATAATAACCCCTTATTTGAATCCCATTTTTCATTAAATTCAGATCCAATACAACACCAAACCAAAAATCAATATTTATTAAACCCATATCCAAACCCATGACTCATCTGGCAATCCAATTCAAGCCCAATCTCTTGTCCAATACCCATAACCAAAACCCATTTAGCAACCCAAAAATAACCCTAATTGTAACCTAACTAAACTCTAGCAGCTTCCCCTCTAGCCGCCATCATCCCTTGAGCTTCTCAGCGCGTGTGAGTCACACGTTGACATTTCGGCCACCGTGATTCACACACGCAAAACGTGGGTGATGTGTTGGCCTTCCACCGTTCTTTCACACTACCACCATTACCCAAGATGTTAGAATCACCGTCTGAGAACTGCAAAACATAAAAGAAAAAAGATTAATCTCTGAAGAATATCATATCTGAAAAAAGCAAGGAAAAGGGCTTTTTTTATTATTATTTTTGCTTGTAATCTAAACGGGTATAAAACCCAAAATGAAAAGTGATGTAAGCTCTCTCTGGATTTTCGAATGAAAAATATAAAAAGGGGACTTTTCGAATAAAAAAATATAACAACAATAGCCTAAACTGAAAAAAAAAAAGAGAGCAACAGAGTTAAGCCGAAACCAAATCGGAAGATAGAGAGCAAATAAAAAAATGTAAAAAATACAAAAAAAGTTTGAATACTTAGCTTTGTAAATCTACGCTTGCATACTTCTTTTTTCGAAATTCCAAGTCTAGATTCGGAATCCCTATGTTGATAACTCTCGAAAAGGTATAAACTTTCAACTCCGGCAATCTCCGGCTGCGACGGACCGCCGCGTACTCCCCATCGGCGACTGAAACTCGAAGGGTCGAGAGAAACAAAAATGACTCAGTTTTTTTTGTTACGAAAATAATGATGTGATGATGTTGTTGGATTAAAAATGGGGTATATAAGCTTAACTCAAAACTACGTCGTTTGGTGTCTGCTTTTAAGACCCAAAATGACGTTGTTTCATCCTTGGATACCTGAGAACCGCTCCAAAACACGACCTGGATCCGCTGTTAACCTGAAAAAAGGGAATATTTACTTGCACAGTCCCTATTGTTCCAGTATCCTTCATTTCAGCATTCCGATTTACTTTTTCTTCAAATTTAGTTATTATTTTAATGTTTTTAGCTTTATAATTTCATTTCTATCCCAATTTGGTCACTAATTTCACTGTTTATTTATTTTTAACCCCATAATTTTGGTTTTTCTGCAGGTTTAGCCCCTGTTATAACTATTATTATTATTTTATTATTATCGGATTATAATTATTATTATAAAGTTGTAATATCTTTTATTCTATTTATTATTTCTACTTTATTTTTACATTACTTTTGTTTCGTTGTTTTATTAGAAATTATTATCCCTATATATTCTATTAGGAGTAACATCTAGGTCTTTGGGTGTTATCTTCTTTGAATTTTCATGGATATTAGGATATGCATTTTAAATTAAAAAATAATTTAATTCGAATTTTATATTTTCTTAAACAATTACGATTCGAACCTTTAGGTACCATTTTTGGGCGTTATGGGGTGCTAATCCTTCCCCAAATATAACCAACTACAAACCCAATTTTCTTTAGTTTTGTTTTCTCGGTGTTCGACCCACCTTTTTGAATGATCGATGACGACTTCAACCGATTAATTAATTTTAAATTTTAATAATATTCCAATAGGAGTGATATCCTGTTCTTTAGGTATCATCTCCCGAGATACCAGATTTTTAAATATTATCGCAAATTTTGAATTTTAACGGTATTCCATTAGGAGTGACATCCTGTTCTTCAAGTGTCATCTTCACATATCAAATTTTCAAATCCCACCAAACCTTTCAACATTTTTTAAAATTTTCAAAAAAAAAGGGTCGTTACAGATGGTGACTCCGCTGGGGATAAAATTTTAAAAAATGGAGTTAAGCCTTAGTTTGGTTCGCATCATAATTTTAAGAAAATATAAAGTTTTAATTAAATTAATTTTTAATTTTCATCTACATTAGATTAAGAACCTTTAAGTGAGAATGATTACTTTGCTTCGTTGGGTCTTCACCTTTGTATAGTGTTGCAATTCATTTTCAGAATTTTGATTCTTATATTTTGTGGGGTTTTGACCTCCGTATAAATAAGGATCATATTCCCCCGAATCGATATCCTCATTGATAGTTCGGGACCACTTACTCTAGAACCAAAACGTACATAATGAACCTTAGAAACCCACATTTTCAAAATCATGTCACCAACACTCCTAGTCCCGGTTACTCAAATGCTCGATCGACCTTTAGGCCAACAACACCATTGGTCTCCTTTTGGCAGCAAGATGGTCCCCCTCTCCAGCTCACATGCAAATAACAAACAAACCATATCAAAGAATGGTAGTAGAATAACAACAAAAAATTCAGAATTGGTAGAGGATAGTACACAAATTTTCAAGTGGCAACCAAGGACAATAGAGGATAAAGACAAGAGAAATCAGTTTTTAATTTTTGTTTTTTTCAGTGTAATTTCAGCTATATAACCGAAGCTAGATTATTGTAAAAGGGGGTTCTTTTTTCTCCTACAACCAGAAATGAAATGAGAAAAAACAGAGATTTCTTTGAGAAATCTAGCTTTTTTTCTTTTTTACGTATTCTTTTATTTTCTAGCATAAATAGATAACACCCACAAAGATAAGCATGGTTTTGTTCATAACAAAGAAGATCATATCAATAAGAAGTTACAAAAATTTTGAAATTAATTTTCGGCTTCTTTTGGTTTGAAGGTAGAGAAAAAAAGAGTTTTTTCTTGTTTCTATTTGAAAACCCTAACTAACTAGAAGAAAATCAGAAAAAAAAAATTGAGAAAGGAGGTATTTTACCTCCGACTGTGACAACTTCCAACGTTTGGAGTCTCCGACGAGTAATCCAACGGTGAAAGGGAAACCCACGTGATGGTGAACCATATACTTTGAAACCACAACGATCCAACGACCATTTGTTTAGATCGGCGACAAGGAAGACCTGAGCGATTCATGGCGATTTCTTGGTTTTTGGAGCATCCCAGGTGAAATCTAGGCCATGGAGAAGAAGAGGGGAGCAAGGGTTCTCGTATGTCAGCCTTATTTCGCCGGAAACCGGCCGAGATCAACGTCGGCGATGAGATTCAAGGAGGTGACTAGGGTTTTGTTGAGAGGATATACCCTCATCTGGTTAACCCGTGCCTATGCCCCACCCATGTCAGATCCAGCTCCACAATTCGACTAGTCCCCGATTTAGGCCAAATTTTGGATCAAGCCTAACACTTTTGCTGGACCAGAGTTCAAATCTATGGGTCATGAGTATCCTTTATTATTTTTACAAGCCCGCCTTTTTAAGCTTAATATTATGGTTATCTCGCTTTGATTTCATCACATGTTATTTTCAATTTTCTTTTCATGTAGTGTATCATTTACCTTTGTGTTTATCATTTTATTCTCATGATATCTTATTTTGTTTCAATATAAAATTAGAATTGTTTGTTTATTTTAGGTTTATATTTTCATATGTAGTTTTTTTACGTAGTTTATAGTGGTTTATGTTATGTTTTTTAATTTTCTTACGTAATATAGATTGTGCTCATTTTATATAGGTAGTTATAATATATATTTTGTTATATTATGTGTTTTATATTTAATATTACATGTTTATTTACGACTATCATGTTTTAATTAATAAAGAAATGAAAGGACTCCCCCACGTGACATGGTATGTAGTGTAATAATGTTTATTAATATGCTTTATATTATTAGGTACACTTAGTTCATGTTTTAAATAAATTATAGTAAAATCATGTATTTTATTGTTTGATCTCATTTAAGTTTGGCTTCAGTACATGTTTGTATGCAAAGTATAGACATTTTTGTTATTAGGGAGTGAATTTGGCTAATACCAGTCGCGGTGGTGGTGATCATTTGTATCCTTTTAAATATTGGGTTTGTGGTTCGTCTCTATGTTTTCTATATATACTTGCCTTGTTGCTTATTATTTTTCATGTACATATATCTTGTATTTTGTACTTTGTAACACATATTTTATTTTTGCTCAACTTCACATCCTCCATTAATTAATGAACCTATTAAAATACGTCTTTATTCGGTCGTAACGGGTCCCTGTTCCAACGTATTGGTTGCGGTGTATGCGTTATCTTCGAATAAAGACACGGTAAATTTAAAATAAATTCTAATATTTAAACAAACATTAATTTAAATGCCACTTTAAAACGGAAAATCCAAAATTAATTAAGCGGTTACTTTGATAGAGGTGCCAGTTTTTTGGTGTTTTTTTTACGCTAATATTGTTTAAAATCGTAACTGACTCTAGAACTCAAACCATTTCGAATCTCTGGTTTTTCGGTATCCGGTCTACCAAAAGTGATCGGTGGCGACTACAACCCATTTTAAAACCTTTTTTCAAATATTTCTCACAAATTTTTAAATCCTTTTAGGTGTTTTCAAACCCTAATTTTTAATCCCTAAATTTAACATTTCAAACCCCCCAATTTTAGGTCTAATTTCTCAATTCCAACTTTTAAGACCTAACCCCTAATTTCCACTTTTCACTAGTGACCCTTTTCTCCTTTTTACTACACTTATTATTTTAAGAAATTTAGGGTCGCTACATTGCCAATCCCCGGCAACGACGCTAAAAACTTGTTGCGTGATTTTAGTGCAACATAAACGGTGCAAGTGTACACGTGGCAAGTAATAGTGTAGATTTAGATATCGTCTCCACAAGGATTAATGCTTCTTCCGGCATTTAATTTCTTACACTAAAAAATAAAAACACAAATAGTTTATAGAATTGATATTGAAATAAAAATAATAAAATAAGCAAATAAGATAAATTGGAGCAATCGATAAGAGATATTTGGTTTGGTTATCCTAAATTATAGAATGAATGTCGAATGATTTCTTCTCCGTAAGTGTATGCTCGCACCACCCAACTCGTTTCGACAATTAGGCTCAATCGATTGCTTATGTCAGTTCTTCGAGTTGTCAGTTCGTAGAATATTTGAGAAATTGCGATGAGAGAATTGCTCGGGCAATTTGGGCGACTATCCTTAAGGTTCGACAAAGCGTAGCTTTTATTAGCCGTTGAAATCCTGCACTTATCCCTAAGCCGGATTAGTTCTTTCGTACTTGGATCGAACCATGCTTATTCATTTCGTAAATCTAATTCTCTCGAATCTAGATAAATGAATCGTTTATCGAGGTCCTTTCCCAATTTTCCCGCAAACCAAATTAACACCAAGAATAGACAAACCTTAATTAAGAACACTCAAAAACTTAGATAGAATTCAAATGAAATCAAACCATAGAACAAAATAACCCAAGTCACTTTAAATTAGTTCATGGCTGGGCATAATATCCAAAAAGCAAATCCTCTCATCCCTCGAAATAAAACAGAAAACATGAAGAAAATTGCAATGGAAATCGACAACCTCCTTGTGTACTTTCTCGCACTCGATCGACTCAATTTGTTTGGACAACAATCTTCCTTTTTATAGGATGTTCCTAGGTCAAATTTTGTAACGAGAATTAATTTGATAAGGAGATAATTATCTTTTTAGAGAATTCAAATTAATTCAAATCTTTGTTTCCTTATCAAGTCCAATCTCCTAGAATCTCTCCATGATCTCCTAGAATCTCTTCTTAATTTTTTTAAATCAAATTTATCTCCTTGTGATTCCTTCCAACTTGGCATCAAATCCTACAAATAAAGAAACACACAACCACTGTATCTTTTTCCATGCAATTAACTGAAATATAAATTAAATATAATAATTAAAGAAATTATACAAATATGCATGAATGACTAATTATGCAATTAATATTATGCTTAATTCTAACAATAATAAGAGTAAAAAGGGTAATAAAAATAGTACTTTTGGACACTCAAAACCTAGCGATCGATTGTTGTTCACATAGAGATTTAATCGATTCTAGTTTCTGATTTATGTTTTTGTCGATGATCGCATGAAAAGATTTATACCCACTCGATTAATGATTGTTTGACGATGAAATCAGTCCTAGGTAGCATTACTTTTTGTATGGAAGTTTGGATCGCCTACAACTCCTTCCTTCGTTATACGTCTCGTTTGGACAGAGATAAGGAGATTCAAGAAGCTTGTAAGTTTTATTGTTATGCTTATGTCCATATAAATTTTTATTTTTCTTTGTTTTGGGGTTGTAAGATTTTTTTGATTGCTTAATCTAATTATTTTATTTCTTGATTGCGATGTAATTATAATTTTTTTATGGATTTAATAAAAATTTAGAGACATTTGTTAAAAAAACGAATCAAATTTATTGATACTTGTTATTACGGGTTAATTATTATTATTTTCCAATATTTGTTATCATATGTGTTCATTTTTCAGTATTTATTATTAA
The DNA here is from genome assembly GCA_035048815.1 of Abelmoschus esculentus. NCBI lineage: Eukaryota > Viridiplantae > Streptophyta > Magnoliopsida > Malvales > Malvaceae > Abelmoschus > Abelmoschus esculentus. The sequence goes on from JAUCBN010000003.1 coordinate 19,459,934, forward strand.
GTTCTCAATTGTTTTTAATATTTGTATTAGGCCTGTATTAAAATTTATTTATTTTCAATATTTATTATTACGAGTGCTAAATTTTTGTAATGCTTATTGTTAAGGATTTATCTTTTTCTAATACTTATTATTCGGAGTATACTCTTAATAAGATTTTTAATATCTGTTAATATATACGTATTGTTAAAAAATATTTTTTATGTTACTAGATATTAGAGCCTCGATTTTTTTTCTAATACTTATTATTAGGAGTTTAAACTTAAAAATTATTTTTTTAATATTTTTTATAAGAAACCTATTTTTCTAATATACTTGTTATTAGGATCCAATTTTCCCTAATATTTACATTAGAGGTCTATTTTTTTTTTAGTAATTATTATTAGGAACCTAATTTTTTAGTACTTATTATTAGAGGCTAGACTTTTCCCAATATTTTTATTAGAGGTTTAATCTTAAAAAAATTCTCAATATTTATTATTAAATATTTAATATTTTATCAATACTTTTTTATTAGTGGCTTAATTTTTTTTTTAATATTTATAAGTAGACATATACTCAATTTATTTTTTTTAACTTTTTAAAACTAATTTTTAATACTTATTATTCGGGACTTAATTTTTACGTTCTTTCTAAAACCATTAAAATCTCAGGAACAACTCTGTCAATCGTATCCTCTCAATCGAAAAATTAAACAATCAACTCGGCCTCCCACCTAGAACTAAGTCTCGCCTTTTCAATGACGTAGGGAAAAATTGAACGTAACCAAGACCTAATAGCTCTTTAAAAAGTAAGTTTTTTCTTAGATTTATGAATTAAATTGTTCTCACGTCAATATTTTGGGCATTATTAGTTGCATTTTTTGTTTATCATTTGTATTTTGAATAACTCATGTCTTAGTTTTTACTCTGTTTACTACGGTTGTCACTATATTACCAATGTCCTTATAAAAGAAGATAAGATTCAACAGTGCAATGGTCAACTGTCCTATAAAATCATGCAAATTTTATTTCTAGAGATCTAAAATAAGCAAGACAGAAAAATATAAGAAAATAAGGATTGATGTACAAGAACAAGAATTATCTTCTTTAAATTTTTCTAAAGGTATATGTTTATTGAAGACTCTATTATCTCAATTCAATATAATATTATTAACTTTCAATTTATTTTAATTATTGAATCAGATCTTTGTTTGCATGGGAGTGTTTAACATTGTCATTGACATTGAAAAATTATGTGACAAGTTAACAAGTTATTACAACGATAATTGAACGAGAATACGATAAAATAAAATTGATCAACTTATTCAAAGATTTATAGTTTTGATAAATAATAAAAATTATAATTGATCACATATTTATGTCACTAGTTTAGAATTGAATGAAAGTTATTAAGCAAGTTCATTTTCTTATTTTTCATATGAACCATCGTATATTTTGCGTTATACTTAAAGTTCTGCCGTACCTAATAAGGAGTTCCAACTCTCCACTTAAAATTTCTATTATATTTATTATATTGTTTATTGTTGCTCTCACAATCAATTTGATATTTCATATATATTATTCCTTCGTTATACCCACATTTACATTCAAAATCCTTTTATCCATAGAATTGCTTACAGTTACGTAAGAATATATCTAAATATTTATCATCAATTCATCATAAGATCGATATATATATCTAACAAGATTTACTTGTAAATTCAACTTTCATTAACAATATACGTTTGTATATTTTATATGATGATTATTCACAGATTAGATCCCTATAAAAACACACACATTAAAATGAACTCAATTTTTTTTTTGAAGCAATGAACAAAAGTATAATGGTTTAACTCAAAACAATAAATGGGTATTTATAATCTACATTACAACAAACTTTATAATGATCTAATTAATTTTAATGATAAATTAACTAATTAATCGCTAATTAATCATTACTCTAACATTTATCCTATTTTTTTGAGCTTTTGAATTTCTTCAACAGTGAACACTAAAAATCACCCTATTTTCTTATCTTGTTGAGCTTCTTTAATCTTCATTTTAAGTTCATGATTTAATTCGGTGAATGTAACACCCCCTACCCGCTTCAATAGAAAAACGGCTTGGGAGCGTTACCCGAGCAAGTAGGATAGACCAAAAAATCAGAACAATTTAAATTTTTTCCAAATTAGACTTATCAATAACGAATAAATCAAACCTTATCTAACATTTAAACATGTGATTATTATTATTAACCAGTTGACATTAAAATTTTGGTTTATCCGATTTTTAAGGCCTATTAAATATTTGCCATAATCTACACGTATTATTAGCTAACCTTATATTTTTTTTTAACCTGTTCCAATGAAATAATATTTTCTCAATCAAAAATATATACACCAAAATAAGCCTAATTACCTACAAAGGTAAACTGTTCATTTATTTTATTCTTGAACAATTCAAACCTAGGGATCAATATATTGACTCAATCTGTTCGAAACATACATATCATTCAGATTTAATCATATGAACCATTTTTCTTGACATTAATACACCAATTAGTGTACCATTTAAGTATCATAACATTTTCTATATTATGTCAATCTAAGTCTTTCAGGTCATATCATCATTCAAGATACTAAAAGCTAATTGAGTCATGCATAACTATAATATTATAATAGGCTTCTTCACAAGCCTTTATACACTCAATAACAATTTAATTCATGTGCAACAATTTATGCTCAACTATGCCACCACTAGGATGTATTCAAATATAGTTTACCATGTAAATTTTAGTGCTTGTGCTTGTAACCCCCTTAGCTCAGCCTAGACGGAACCGGCACTAACGGGTTACACGGGGAATATCAAACCAAACCGTGAAGGTTCGGTTTGATAAACAACCCTAAAACCGTTATATATTATTTTTTATTTTATCTTACTAGATGCACAATCTTGTTCCTACGTGACAAGGTCTCATACAAAGCATTGTCGGTAACACATTAATTAAAAACAACCATCCGATTAAACACTAACATAGATTAAGGACTAAAACGTAAAACTTTTAAATTCAATTAGTAAAGTAGAGATTCTTTCCATCAGCGTTCAATTAAATATACAAGAGTTCCTCACGACAAATTTCAACTCAAACGGATCATTCTATCATCATCAATTGCATGTTTCTCTAATTTAGGGACCAAAATGTAAATCTTCCAAAATACAAGTTCTTCATCCAAATTAGATTAACCATCTTGAAATTAAATCAAGTTTATGCATGCATGCAAAATTTCAGCTCAATATAACATCTATAAGTACCTTAATCGAACAAAGGGAGATATCCGGGACTAAAATATAATTCCTAGCAACTTTCAATTCTAGGTGATCAAAAGGTTTCGAAACCTTCCCAGAGGTTCCAAAACTTTTTGAAAAAGGTTTCGAAACTTTCTTGGAAAGTTTCGAAACTTATCGCGTCCAGTAACTTCCCAGAATTGAATCTGCCTGCAAGGTTTCGAAACCTTGTAAAGGTTTCGAAACTATTTGACAATGTTCGGAACCTTCACCCAAAGGTTTCGAAACTTTAGGTCTGGAGCCAAAAGTTTCGTTACACTAAGTGCATACCAACTACTCAATACTCAACCATTAATTACAACCACTAAATGCATCAATCCTAAATATAATTAGCAACATATGGAACGTAATCAACAACGTCACGGACATCAATCAAGCTATAGGCATGCTCCCTAGATAGAGACTAACAACATAACAATCATGCTAGTACATGCTTCACCAATTCAAACCATTCCAAAGTTCAACAATTAACAATCAACAATAATGGTCTTATTACAACATAAACCAAAGCCTAATTACACACTCTTCACATAGGTTGTGTTACACATTGCCTTACCCAATTTATTTGCCAAAAATATACCAAATTCAAGTGAGTCTTCCCCTTGGTTTCCTTACCTCGAACAAAGCTCCAAGTGCCTTTGTTTTTCTGCATGGATGAAAAGAGAGCTTAAGCAAACATGCTTAGTGAGGAAGCTCTACACAAATCATCAATGCTTCTATTTTAAACCATGAAGAAAACATAATTTGCAATACATAGTTAAATCATGCATGCTAACATCTCATACTCATGTTCTTTAAACCAAATGCATCCTTGAGTTCACATAACCTTATCAAAACAATTTATAAATGATGCTCAAACTTCTTCTCAAATTCATGTATGTATATTGACATTCTAGTGACCACTTTAATGTGAACCTTGAGCTTACCGAATACACGGATCCATGAGACTATTGTCTCGTCATGACACGAAGTCACCATTGACATGACATGAAGTCACCATTGACATGACACTAAGTCACCATTAGCACTACCACGTACGATTGGACACATAGTCACCCTTGTTACGTGTAGGCGGCTCTACCACGCACGGTTGGACACAAAGTCACCCTTGTTACGTGTAGGCAATATTCTGTATTCTCAATTTTGTTTATAGTGCACTTAAGACAATCCTAATGACATGTCATTCGTATTCGATTCTAAAGTTATTGTCACTAAGCCAATATCATAATCAAATGTACATGATAACTTGTTGTTCATAATGCATGCATAATATGTTCAACAAATGAACCAAAAGCCATGCCCAAAGGCACCATTATATATATAAGGCAAATAACCATATTGTATTCTAAATCATATAACTTGCTGCTCATAATACATGCATAAATTGTTCAACAAATGAACCAAAAGCCATGCCCAAAGACACCATTCTATATAAGGCAAATAACCATATTGTACTCCAAATCATTTCTCATAATTTTTCATAATCATGGATGTTAAATAAGCTATGCATTTCAGCAAGTATCTCTCATGTATGCACCATTTCAAAACATGCTCATGCATTTCCATAAATCTCATGCATTATCAACATAATGCCTTTATCAAATATAGCCAAAACCTATATCGGTTTATCAAAAACATTTACATTACTTACTCTTGAACTATGGAAGGTTTTCACACTCTTCCATAGTCCCCAAAACATAACCATACCAAACATGATTCGCTTTAAAATCCGTAATCACTCACCAACAAGCGAAACGAGCTTTCGCCACTCTCCGATGTTCGCACCAACGCACCAGCAATCAAGCACCTTCTTGTACCTCTTCTACAACATTAAAAACAGAGCATTCTCACATCATAACATGCTCAAACCAACAGCCATATCCGATCACCATAAAACTACTGAAACCTTAGCCGAAAAGACCGTAAACTAAGCCAAAACGCATCCGAACAACATCAGCCCAAAACCTTATGAATCTAACATCTAATCCACCTCAATTATGATCCAAAAACACATCCAAACCATCCTTATATCTCCAGCAATATTTAAGCATCTAAAACAGCCCATAATACAACCGAAAAGCACCTTAAAACTACACCGATTGCATTATTCCGGGATTAAATTAATGTGCTATCAAATGAAGATTCAATTAATCATTTAATTAACATAAAAACACAATTGAATCCATCTAATTCCAGCATTGAATGAGATCTAAAAAGATTTCACAAAAACATTCATAAAATCATTAGATCTAACATGGAAAATATAAAATTAAGTTTTTATTCAAAGATTAGCAAGCTAATACTTGAGAATTTCAATAAAGAACCTTAGAAAAGAATTAAAATCCAGAAAATTACCTTCAAGATCTATTCACCAAAAAGATGTAATTTCCTCTTTTTGATTCCTTGCAATTTGATGTTGATTTGATAAAATTGATGCTTAGGTTTTGTAAAGGATGAAAAGATGATGAAAATGATGTAATCTTTGTTGAAAAAGATGCAAAAATCAGCAAGGAATTGAAGAGAAAAGATGAAGAGAAAGTGGAGAGAAAATGAGAAAAAAAGATGAGAGAAAATGAGAGAAAAGTGGTTTTGAGAGAAAATGATTAAAAATATCTAATTAAAGTAATTAAAACATATTTTGGTGAATAAATCATTAATAAAAATTAGAAATGGGTTTATGGCCCTCTAAGGATTCTAAGTTTAGCTTGCTTTTCAATTTAGTCACTAAAACATGTAATTTTTCAAAAATTACAAAATAAGTCCTCCAATTTTTCCAAAAATTACAAATTGGTCATTTATGCATAATTAAGCATAATTAAAACTCAATATAAAGTCCAAATTATTTTCTTTTAATCTTGAAACATATTTTCAATATTTTAAACCATATTCCAAAATTATTATTTTTCTTAATTAAAATATTCTTATTCATTTTTCCCCGGAATAATGAACCGGAGAACCCGATTCGACCCGAATCGAATTCTCCAAACTACTAACCCCAAAATCGGGATGTTACAGTGCTTACTTTGCTAATCTCAACTCCATTGCTTGTATCCAAACAATATCCTGATGTTTGGGAAGAAGAAAACAAAAGAGTGATAAGTACAATTTGTACATAATGAGGTAGCACCTAAAACTAACCATTTAAATCATATATTAGAAAATCAATATTGAAATCAAACAGGTTTCAAACTTCATTTTGACCTCAAACCTTACTTATCCTGTTAAGGTTCTTTATCTAAATATCATTTATTTTATATGATTTTAAATCATTTTCATACATCATTAACTAGGGCAAGATCATAAATCCAGTAACAATTTACTAGACATACTTTCATTTATTTCTATATAATCATGTACTATCATTTTATATTTCAATTATCAAATAACCAATTACGTTTCGTTGAAATCATATACATATAATGTTTTTGATCTTATAAACAATGTAACAATAGCTAGCCATTTACGAACATATATCAAGTAAACAACATGAATATAAATTGATAACATGATTTACAAGTCTTATACATACTTTGTTCTGGTCGCACTACAGCTTAATGTTTCATTTATCATGTATTCAAGTTCATTTATCATGGCATCTCATCTATCAAGATAAATCAAGTAACATGACAAATCAATTAGCATGCATTTAAGTAGCTAACATTCCAAAAGGTACATCATTTAAAGTTGCTTAACATCTCAATTGTCATGTATTTCATTAAACAAATTTTTCAAGTGACATGCATTTCATTAAATCATGTATTTTATTATAGCACGTACTTCAAGTATATTACTTTCTAGTAGTTAGTTTTCATTTTTCTTAGCAGTATCAAGTAATATGTATTTTACTTTGTTATATGTCCAATAGCTAGCTTCTTTCATCTTAGCAATATCAAGTAACATGTATTTTACTATGTACCGAGAAAGATAATACACAAAGTATCCATAAAGGTGTCAAAACACCACAATATGTACACAAAGTACGAGTACACAAAGTACCGTCAGTAATACACGAAGTATGAGTACACAAAGTACCATCAGTAGTACACAAAGTACATAACATTAGTACCGAAGTACTGGGAAATAGTACACAAAGTACATAACATTAATAGCTCTAGACTCAACTAACATCCAAGGCTTGTATATCTTTATTATCAAGTATTTTTAAGTATTCAAGTTCATATAAGTCAAGTATTTCAAGATCATGTAAATTAAGCTTCCAATTTCAGCTTTCAGGTTCATTTCAATCCATGTTCAAGTATTAGATTTTCTAATTCATGTTACAAGATTTCAATTTCAAGTTCTAATATTCAAGTTCTTTAACATCTATTACATGTTTGTCCAAACAAATTCAAGCTTCCAGATTCAATTTCAAGGTTTATTTAACAACCAAACAATGTCTTATTTCATGAGTATAAGATTTATGTATATTTTACATACCTTGTATCCAAGAAGAAATGTGTCATATACATACCTTGGCATCTCAAAGCAATATAAACATGATCATGCATTCATTTCAAGGCATGCTATCAAGCATGGACAAGTATATAACTTTTTATCACTCATTCTCATTTTTATAGCATTTAAACAATTATCAAACTATTAATTTTATTACCAAGTTTATATTTATTCTATTTTCATAGCATTTTAATTAAATCGAGGATTGGTTAGGACCTAAGTCCTAACCTTAAGATAGCTACACTCACTCTTACTTCCAAGCTAGTTTTGGATGGCTAATCTTTTGTTTCGATTGCTGGCTAGCTCACCCTTCTTCCCTTCACTTTGTTGTGCTCTATGATCCTTATTTACATACACAATGATATGTAAAACAGGTTAGAATCAATTCAATACCTATTCATTTAACCAAGTGCATTAAAACATTATTTTTTCAAAATAGTTTCAGCATTCTGCCAGCTTGACTACCTTGCACTAAATCGGGCATATCTCACAATCCTTAATTCAAAATTGTGATTGTCATATACCGTTGGAAAGATATCGAATCCATATAAATGAAAATCATGGCCTTGCATTTTATATACTAAGAAATTAAATCAGTTTATTCAATAAAGTTAAGCATTCTTGATTATCTTAGGTACTGTATTAGTCTTACTAAAATCCTTATAACTTCCAGAATACAACTCCAAATGATGTACCATTTTTTTCAATTAAAATAGACTCATAAGGGTACATTCATGCAAATTTTAAGCCTCAAATTCCTTATAAATAGGAAATGGCACACATTTAAACATATTGTCCAGAACATGGCATTCTGGACAGCATGTGTATCCTTCATTTCTTACTTCCATTAGGACACCTAAAACTACATTTTCATTTATTGAAAGATTCAACTAGATAATTAACTCATTATAGAACAATTCTTGTATACACAAGTCATTCAAATTCCCACCCTACAAGACCCAAATTCGGGCTACAAAACAGTTTTGATTTCCAACATTATCAAAGGACTATTTTGGTTCATACTTAATTTTCTTGCAAGAAACCACTAACCCTAACTTACTAAACCAAAAATTAATGTTCTTAACACCTAAATAAAGTGTTATAAACTCTAAATCAAACAAAAATGATCCCAAAATATCCAAAAAAATCAAGATAACTTACTATGCTCAAAACAGTCCAAAGCTTCTTCTAATTTGATATATAAGCTCTAATGGCCTCTTTAAGCTTCCTTAGCTGTTTATAACTCACCCTTAAGCTTCTTAACTCTCTAATTTAATGAAAGTATGAAGAAATTTGAAGCTCTCTCTAAGCTTCCAATGGTGTTCTCGTGGATTTGGGGGAAGAAGAAGAAAGTGAAGCAAATAAGACAAAATGGGATTAAAACCAACTCAATAGCCAACCACCCATCTTTATCTATTCTATTTTTTTTTCATTTATTTTTAATCACATAATTTATACTATATATCACTTTTTATTTTATTTTATTTTAATTGCAAGATGCTTGCTTGTTTTTTTTAACTTCAATTGACCACTTGAATGCTTTCATTAAGCTCTTGTTTAATTTAATTGAACCTTAAATCCTAGTTACAATAATCTTTATTATTTTAGTTTATCTTAATTTGAGCCATAATCGATCTAACGGGGTTCAATTTTAAGAAAGTGCACTTAAAACGTTTTATAATTCTCTAAACTTTCAATAACCTAGCTTAATTTTCAATTGCTCAACGACCTATTTATGCTTTCTAATTAGGTCCGGTTGAGGATATTACAATAAACTAGTTTAGGAAGTTAGGGAGTTACTCTTTCTTCATCAATTGTCTCTAAATCTAACTTATTTTAACTTTTTTTCTTCCTTCTCATATATTTTTTTTCATCCCCACAACCTTCTTTGAGTTGTAGGATCACTACAACTCTATAACCAACTTTAACCAGCTTCTTTGATCACTGAATGTCTCACAAGCTAAAACGGTTTACCAGCCGTAAGATTGTCATCCATGATTGTAACTAGCACAAGCAACACTCTATGATGATATTGAGTCTGTAATTCCGGGAATAAGTTTGTACACAAATGACCGATGGCATTAATAGCTGTCCATCAAATTTGGGGATGAGAATCCTGAAACGAATTCAAAATCATTAACACTACATGTTCTAGAGTTTTTATCATCACCTTAGAACAACTCTCAGCAATTTGAGTGAGTGCAATTAGAGCAGCATGTCGCTTCTGCCATTTCGGAACAAACAAGAATGTCAGAAGCAACTTTGAAGCCACTGAAATGATGATTTTGCCTCCTAATGAAATCGATAAATTTAATTGTCAAATACCTTATTTTGTTTCTTTCTAACCTCTCCGTCTTTGCAATTTGTAACATCGATCTTACTACTCCCAAGTCCGCCTCCTTAGAAACCTAGGATTAGTCCTAAATAAAGTCAATTAACAACTCCAAAGCCTCTTGAACAGTTTCTTCTAATCTAGAGTTTAATTCCTTGATCAACGTTTGTATCTTCAACGATAAAAAATCTTAGAAAGTATCCTGATCTTGGAAGAGGAACAACTGTTAGAGTATACCCAAAGACTGATTATATGATGATTGTAAGGATACTTTTATTTATTAATTTTATTGAATAAAGGTATTGCCATTGTTGGTTTCAAATATATGTGTCAATGCATAACATAAACTGAGAAACAATAAGATCCATATAATAATATATGTATTATTATTAAAAGATCCTTAGTCAAGTATTATTATGTGTATGGATAATAATAACACGCTTAAGTCTAACATGTGATTAATTGATGACAATGAGTTATCATTGACATAGAGATATCAGAATTAATACATGAATATATTAGTAGAGAATAATATATTGGATTGACTCACTATGAGCATATATCTTGGATTATTATGTAACGGTCACGATATTGTTCATAGTGACAACTATATGTATGATCCTCAGACTTAAGATTATTACTATCTCAACATATGTTGTTTTATGTTTTGATGCAGTTAAACATGTCTCGTAATTAGTTACACTATAAAAACTGACATTGGACATATTAAAATGTATGTAGTGAGATGTGAATGATCAAGATAAGATTTGTCCTTCCTACATAATAGGAAAATATATCAAAGGCCACTTGATTGAGTGAGACTAGAAATGCATGTTCATGCTTGAATACGTTGATATGAGATATCACAAATTATTCATTAAAAGTAGTTCACTCTAGATATCAAGAAACATTAAAATAGGCCATACAAGTGTGACTATTCCAAGACTTATGCCTATTAAAGATATAAAAAGGACAAAAGGATATAATACATTAAAAGAGTTGGTCACGAACATGATACATCGAATCATGATCTCTTATAACTTAGATGACAATGATATATTGCTAGATGTCACTCATTATTTGTAATATTAGAATTGTTCTAATATTATAACTAACGTTACAAGGAGCCTACAGGGTCACACCCAATGGTTGAAAATGAGAAAAAATATATGTATAAGTCGATTATATTTAATCCTGAATTTTAAATATAAAATATATAATTAAAGTAATTATATCTCTTTTCAAATTCGAATTAAATATAGATTCCGAAATTTAAGGAAATAATAATATTAATTATTTCCTAAACAAACTCGGAAACAAACTCTTATAGCTAGGGTTACATCTATATAAAGGATCTTTTGGTCTCGCAGCCGTAATTGTGAATTCTGAATTCCCAAAACCCTAGAATCACGAAAAACAGTTTTTTGAGATTTGCTCTCTCAACCGGGTGAATTGAGTAGAGGCCGAGACGATATTTATGGAGGCTAAAGATTCGAATTATCGAACGATCGTGATTACCGCAAATCCAGTTGCTGTTTTTTTGCTGCTTATCAAGTAACTCATTGTAAGTCATCGCATCTCTTCCTCTCGATTTCGGATTAAACGTACATGGATTACTGGAAAGACCATCGTAATTTTATTCCGATGCGCCATTGGGTGTACCGACGGTCCCAACAAAAACATCAGTTCTGACCAACCTTTATAGGAAACAATGGAAGATGCGAGTTCAAAAATTATATCAGAGTTTTTTTTACAATTTGTTTAGATTGATATGTTTGGATGGAGAATAGAAACGCAGATTGGATGGCAACTTGTGTGGACACAACTAGATAAGCAGAAAGAAAAAATCCGGACATTTTGATCTTAAGATCGACGGCGATTGATATCATGTAAAAAACACACATTAAAATTAAGTCTATAGTTATAACGAATTTTATAATTATTTAACTAATTCTAAAAATAGGCTAACTAATTAATATAATAGCTAATTAACTATTAGTTTAATAATCTCGATACAACCTAACCATTAAATGAAAAAGATTTATATGCTAATTTCTATAACCCAACACAATGACAATATCAGAAACCCATTTGTTCGCAGTTGAGAAAAATTCTTCCACAATTCTAATTTGACCGATAGCTGTTTTTAAGGACCTTTGAAATAAAGGACAGGAAGAATCAAGCAAAATCACGATTAAAGAGGATAAACTATAACATAGGTCATTCAATTATGGATAATATTGCATTTGAATTATTTAATTATTAAAAATTATAATTGAGTCACTCATTTATAGATAAGGATACATTTAGATCACCAATATCAACGGATACATTTACATCATTCAATTATAGGTAAGTTTATGATTGTGTCACCCTTTATATTTAAAAAAATAATCAATTTAATAATTTTTTCTTCCAAATCACTTATATACCCTTGTTAATTAGAGTACTTCATTTGAAATCAATAATTAATCTAATATACGAATTGATAAATTTTTAAATATTAAAGGTAACCCAAATATAACCTTACCTATAATTGAGTGATCTAAATGTAACCTTTATTAATTGGATGATCCAAATATAACTTTACCCATAATTAAGTGACTCAAGCTTGATATTTAATAATTAAGTGACCCAAACTTGATATTTAATAATTAAATGATCCAAATATAATTTTATCCATAATTGAGAGTCATCTATTATAGTTTACCCATTAAAAGACAAGAATTGTTCCTGGCAAGTTCCACCATTCATCCTTGTAAGCGTCTGGGACTTCATCAGCGCCAGGGGAGGAGAATAAAGACTAAAAAACTCATTGCAACAACAAATCACATAGACATTCCGGTTGTTCAACTCAAAAAATGGGGAAAAGTGATACCGTAGATTCCACTGCGAAAACTAGACCAAGACCCTTATGAACCTGATTCAATGCAATGACCAAAAAAATAGCCAAATCACATAACACCCATTTGCCTAAATTCAAGATTTGTCTAGCATCCCCGCTGTAAAACCAACAATGGACATAACCTAGTCGCACCCAACCAACTTTCCGGGAGCAACTAAAGCAGCAAGGTTTTGGAAAGAACCAGACCGCTGAGCCAATTTGGCCACCACCCCACTGTCGACAGAACAAAAAAAACCACTCTAGGGATGCTTGCAACTAGCCGATAACATGACTGTTAGCACACAAGCCCCACCCCATGGTTAATTGTTTTAGTGGTGTATAATGGTTCACGTATTATAATATTTTCCTTTTGTTTTATTGTTTTCCGAAAAAAATACACCTTGTATTATATTTGATGGATAAAGATTTCCGGGTTTTGTGATCAAAGTTCAAATTCAAGTAGATAAATCTAAACCTGGTAATGAACCTACATGTGCCTAAGTCCCATAAATTTGAAATGAATGAAAAAAAGTAGTTGTCCCCAACTACTATTGGGCATAGGCTACTAATTATGCCTTACATTATTGTGAGATAATGATAAAGGCATCAGGCCGTTGAACAATGTTTTCTGGATCAGCACTAGCTCGACGGCTCTTCAGTACAAAAGCACTGCAAATGCCAAAGCCAAACTAAAAACAATGCCAGCAGCAACTCCGTCAGCTCCTCCCATTCTGTGGCCTGATTCATCCGGTGTCAACGATACCTTGTCTGCAAGTGCTTTGGAACCGTCAACTTGAGCTGCAACGGGCAACGGTAAGCAGTTGGAAGTCGAGCAAGGGGTTTTGCTGTTCGGGTCTCGGGTTTCAGGATGGAAAAACTCGTATGCTGAGGGCGAGAAGGCCATAGGACTCTCGTATTCAATGCCATGGGGAGCTCTTTCTTGAGCCATGACCATGGAAACTAAAGCTTGAGTAGATAAGATCAGCAAGAAAGAAGCAAATGGATTCATGTTTTTTTTTCTTTTTTCACTCTTTGCTTGAGTTAAAAATCTTTGGGTAACAATGGCCTTTATAAGGCCTTTAAAAGTGGTTGTTGATTGCAATAATTTTCTGTGTTTTTAATCTCTATTTACTCAGCAGGGTGATTGTTTTCCATAGGCGTGCTCTCAAAGCCAAGTTTCTATCACATCCTTATAATTGATCATCAACTAATTGCTACTCAAATGAGAAGAAAACCATACCCTAATCTATCAAATGAATGAACCCTACAATATTCTGAATGAATTTCTTATCGTATATTTATTAAATAAAAATTCTTTGTCTTAATTATATATCTTCCTATGTCTCACACTAAAAGTTATTAAAAAATTAAATTATAAATTCTAAACCTATTTTTCACATCTTAAACCCTAAACCCTACACCCAAAAACTAAATTATACTCTTAATTCCCTAAACCTTAATTATAATCCCTAACCTTGAACCCTAAATTCATAATTTTAAAATGAAATACCAATAAAGACACAATAAAATAAAAGACGATTTACACCCATTTTTAGTATATACAAAAGCACATATATGATGTTAATAACAATTACTTAGTCACCTTTACTAATACCGTGGGAGGGGTAATTTGATGATTTAAATATAATAAGAAAATATATAGTATATACATATACATTTTTATATAAATAACATCATTTGAACACGATCAACACAGTTGATAGAACACGTCTATTGCACATATAATACGTGATTAAGATTTTGCAACATTTAATTTCAAACTTTTGAAATTAATTCAATCATCTTCTCGACATGCCACATTTAAACCATGTAACCTGTCATGTTTTGCATGGTTTGGTTTGCTGCTGTCAAGTGACCCATTTAACATTTCCACAAGAATCATGTTTTAGAGTCGATGGGTTTTCAAGGCTTCACATGTTTTAGCCACGACGTAATATTAATTTGAACGCCTAACATCACATCAAAAATGGGATGGGATGTTTTTCAAGACTATTCTTTTGAAAAGAAAATCACTCATTTCTATCTATCAAGACTTCCTCTATTTTTTTTTATCATAAGTGTGAATTACCCAATTTATAAGTGAATCTTATAAGTAGATTTTGAGATCCAATGAACTAATTTGTTTTCTGTTAACTAAATCTAAGCTTCGACTATTTCATACGATTATTTTTAGATTTGTTAGATCTAATTTGGGGTCATAAGTAATCTATGTCTAATTTGAAATAAATGTGAAATGTGAAGTTTTAACTGCAAATACAGATAAAACGATTCAAGTGCAAAGAGTGCAAAGTTGAATGATTAAGCTTGGCATTATCCCTTAATCTTTAAAGAGATTTGTCATCCATATAGGTGGCTAGTCCCTATTAATACATGTGTTATTGAAAAAAAGGAAAGAATTGAGACTAACCAATCAAATATACACATTTAGTTAATTTTATTGCCTCATATTTTTTACAAAATGAATCTTCATTTGGTAAAAACTTTTTCAACTTAATTTACAGTGAATATTAGTGAAGATTCAATTGGTAAAAAAGATGAGGTAACAAAATTAATTAAATGGGTGCATTTGATTGGTTGGTCCTATGGATGACATGACAAATGTTGCGAGTGTAATGTCCTATGCAAATCGAGTGCAAGTATAAACTTATTGTCAAGTTATAGTATAAAAGATATCGTTCTCCACAAGGATTTTTTTACTTTCACAATTTATTATCCTACACAAGAAAAGTAAAGAACACAAGTAATTTGATTTGAGTATTGGGTTTAAACTAAAGAAAATAACTAAAACTAGTAAACTAAATATTTGAGAAATCAAGTTGAGAAAGTAGGCTAAATTAGATTGGTTTGTAGTGTGAAATAAGAACGCAATTGTTTCGGTCTTATAATGCAAAGTTAACTTGGCTACCTTGGCGGGTTGCTAAAGAGTCACCATGATGGGTTGCTTTGGCTGACTCGACGATTTTATGCCCGAGAAGCTAAGTTATAACTTCAAAGTTTGACAGAACGTCCCTTAATGATTCCTTCTGATTCCTAATTCGGAATGCTATTGATGATCAAATCTTAATAATACCTTCTAACGTGAATCAAGGATGAACACTAATTAATATTACGCTCCTATTAGCTGCTGAAACTAGAACTTATCCCTAAGCCGAATTAATCTTTATCGAATTGGAAAAAATCGTGTTTATTTTTTCGTGAATCTAACTTTCCCCATATTAAACAAATAGATTTTCCTTACAAACTTCTCTCACGAGATTGAGTGTAAGAAATAGTAGAAACCAAGAATAAACAAACATTGAATTTGTAAATTGCATTAACAAAAACTTAAACAAAGCACAAACGTCTTCTCACAACTACTCCATAACTTAATATTATCCCTAAGGGAATTTAGAACATAATGAAGATGATAGATGACAAAGGATTCTAAAGAATGGCTCTCAGATACTAGGTTACAAGGTATATGCTCTCCTCATAGGTTATGGTATTTGTAAGGCTTGACCTAAGTCAAATCCTTATTGAAGTAGGATTACGTAAAAACCCAAAAATGAGTCTTGAAGTTTATAGGTCGGTTTATAAGTCTACTGAATCGGTTTAGTCGGTTAAGCCTATTTCGGGATTAAATTCTTAGAAATTAGTTTTTGATGAAAATAAATCTTTTAATAATATTCTAAAATTCTTATTTGACATATAATTGACTTTGGTCAAATAAATTTTGAAAATTGACCCTATCCTAGAGATTTTGAAATTAGTGACTATTTTATAAAAATTAAAAATTTAGTGACTAAATAGCGATTGGGCCAAAACTTTGAATCTTTAAGGGTATTTGATCCAATCCTAATCCTATTTGATATAAACCTTCCAAGAGTCTATATAAACAACTTTTAATCCTTGTTTTAACCTAAGTAATCAAAAATTCCCTAATTTTGATCAAAAAGCTAAAAATTCACTTTTAAAAATTAACATTTCTTTAAATTTCGGTTTCTTCTTTTTAAAAGGCAGCCTATTCATCATCATTTCAATATAAATGTTCATTCTTTTTAATAAAATTTCTTTGTTTTAATTTGTTATAATTTTCTTCTTCAAAATCTCTTCGTTTTTCTATAGATTTTCTTATTTTTAAACCTTAGAAGGAGATTGGATCAATTTTGGAGGTGAGAATAATACAAACCTATGAAAACTAAATTTCTTTAATGAAATTCCTAAGTTCTTGGTTTATTGCAATAATCTTTAAAGTCTTGAATCAATAAAATCGTTTTTCTTGATAAAAATTCTATTGTTTTCTTGATTTTTGTTCAAAGATTATACATGGATATTTTTGATGACTAAATACATGAATCTTGAAGTGTTTAGATATAATTAAGGTGGCTTTTAAGTATCTAATCTTGGACCTAAGGTTTAGATGGTGTTTGGAGAGGTTTTCAGTGAGTTTCGGTTAAGTTTTATGTTGATTTTAGGGGTTGTTTAGTATTGGTTCGACTTGATGGATGTTTGAGTGCGTTTTAATGAAATAAACCCTCTGATTTTGATGCTTGAATCATGTCAAGAGGTATAAGAAGTTTAAGGGAGATCGAAAAGCCAAATCACCTTTTTGGGTGACTTGTCGAGCAAGTTTCGGTAAATCAGTAAATGGATTAAGACGGATGCCAATTCGGCAGTGTTTTTAATGTATTTTCAAAGGTTTGAGGTGTATGGAAGGTGTGAAAAACTTCCTATACTCGGAAGTAAGTTTAAAATATTACTTCTGAAAGGTTTCTATATTATGCCTTATTTTTATTATGATTAGTCATGCTCGTGTTATACTTGTGTGATGAGTGCCTAAAAAGTAGTTATTTACTACCCTTCTCATGATACTTTATGCATCTATTATACACCAACTTGAACTGAAATATGGACTCTTTGCGCAAGTATTGGATATTCCATTATCATTACTTACAAAGTCAATATTTATATAGAATGTAGATATTATTAAATATTCTATACATGCAGGAATATCTAGGGCAGAAGCGGCAGCGAAGCAATGTTGAGGCTGAGGCAGAAGACAAGGCCGCGACAGAATCCAGTGTGGCAGCACCAATAATGGAGACGCAATGAAAGATAAAAAAATAGAGAATATTCTGGAAGATGCATCGCACCAATTGGACCAGGCTAGCGCGCTAAAAGCCCAAGTCAAAGACCAAGCAAGAAAACCCTTCTAGAAGGCGGCAAACATGGAAATATCAAATCCCTTGAAGAAGACTTGTTTCCTACTCCAAGTTGAAGTCTATTTAGGAAATGTTTTCCCTAGGTTAAGACTATATATATCCTAGCCGGCCACATTGTTTAGAGAGCCGATTTTTAGAGAAAACCTTTCTCCCTAAGAATTGTACCTAAATGACAATATGTTCTAAATTTCTTAGGGATAGGTGAAGGTTGTCGATATTAGTGAGAGGAGATTGATTCTTATTTCTTTGTTCTTATGAAATAATAATATCAAAGTTTGCTTATCCTATTGTCATTCTTTATTCTTACATTCAAGCTCGAGAGAGAAGTTCATAAGTAATCTATCTATCTAGCATCGAGAGGTATAGATTCACGAAAGGGATAAGTACGGTGTTGTAGATACTAACTCGGCTTAGAGATAAGTTAAGAGTTTCAACAGCTAAAAGAAGTGTTGAATTAGTTGGTGGTTATCGTTGATTTATGCCGAGAGGTATCGTCAAGGACTGGTCATCAACAACACTCTGACTTAGAGATAAGCAGAGTCAACTACGGAGCTTTGTTGAACTTTTATTTTAAGTTCAATGTTTTTCTATGCTGAAAAATCATGATAATCCAGAAGAATGCCAAGTATCAGAAAACTTTGACGAGGACTTGATACAACCATGTTTGGAAAACAACTGCCTCGGCAGCGTCATCAGCAATTTGACGCATCACTGCCTCGGCAGTTCAGAGGATGATTGCTATACCCATGCTCTGAACAAAGCATATGAAGTTGATAGCCTTGAGGAAAAGGAAATCGAGGAAGCAAACTGGACAACCCACTTTCCAAGTAAGCACTTTGAACCTCTGAATTATCTAAGAAAGGAGCCCACTAGTATGGAACCAGTAATTGATGAGTGCCTAAAAGATAGTTATTTACTACCCTTCTCATGGTACTTTAAGCATCTAATATACACCCACTTGAACCGAATTATGAACTCTTTGCGTAAATATTGAATATTCTGTTATCATTACTCACAAAGTCAATCTTTATAGAGAATGTAAATATTATTACATATTCTGTACATGAAGGAAAATCCAGAGCCGAAGCGGTAGAGAAGCAGTGTTGTGGCCAAGGCAGAAGACAAGGCCGCGGTAGAATCTAGTGTGGCAGCACCAACAATGGAGGCGCGATGAAAGATAAAAATATAAAGAATATTCTGGAAGATGTAGCGCACCAATTGGACCAGGCTAGTGCGCTAAAAGCCCAATTCAAAGACCAAGCGGGAAAACCCTTCTGGAAAGCAGCAAACTTGGAAATATCAGATTCTTTGAAGAAGACTTGTTCCCTACTCCAAGTTGAAGTCTATTTAGGAAAGGTTTGCCCTAGGTTAAGACTATAAATACCTTAGCCGGCCACATTGTCTAAGAGAGCCAATTTTTAGAGAAACCCTTCCTTCCTAAAAATTGTACTTAACGATAATATGTTCTAAACTTCTTAGGGATAGGTGAAGATTTTCGATATTAGTGAGAGGAGATTGATTCTTGTATCTTTGTTCTTATATAATAATAATATCAAAGTTTGCTTATCCTATTGCCATTCTTTGTTCTTGTACTCAATCCCGAGAGGGAAGTTTGCAAGTAATCTATTTATCTAGCATCAAGAGGTGTAGATTCACGAAAGGGATAAGTACGGTGTTGTAGACACTAACTCGACCTAGACTCTTTGGAAGCCCAGGAGATAGGTTAAGAGTTTCAACAACTAAAAGAAGTGTTGGATTGGTTGGTGGTTATTGTTGATTTACGCCAAGAGGTATCGTCAAGAACTGGTCATCAACAGCACTCTGACTCAGAGATGAGCTGAGTCACTTACGGACACTTTGCTGAACTTTGATACTTCTGCCCAAGAGCAAGAGATTACCGCGACAGAAGAACACCAATATTGCCGAGGCGATATCTGCAGTACTATCAAAGCAGTGTTGTGTGATTGCATTGGACAAGAAGAAGATCAATTGAATCCATTAATTGACGCAACTAGATCCTACCCACTTTCTCTATAATCGTTCTCAACCTTTTATTTTATGTTTTGTTTTTTAATTATTTAGTTAGATAAAGTAAATCAACTTATTTGTGTTTTTACTTTATTTTCAAGAGCAAGGAAACAAAGGAAGACATATTAAGTATATCAATCCCTGTGGAGACGATACACGATATACTTATCATTTTATTACTTGACGACGTATACACTTGCACTCAAATTGCGCTTATACCTCACGCATCAAGTTTTTGGCGCCGTTGCTGGGGACTGACAACTAAATTTTGTTTTCTTTAATTTTCTTGCTTTTTAACTATTCGTTATCTAACTTTAATTTTAATTACTTATTTATTTTATTTTTACTAACTTTAATTTATTTGGTTTATGACTAGGGCAAATCCGAGTGGACCATTGTACGAGTTGGATCCTGAGATTGAACGTACAAGACACTATCTAAGACGCAATCTGTTCTAAGTCATGGATAATCCGCCAAGAGGACAAATTCCACCTGTTGATCATAATGTACTACCGCCAGCAATGCCACAACAGCCAATGCCGCAGCCATTGCCGAGGCAGCCCACTGTTAGAGACTATCTGATGGAAGGTTTAAACAGACTCAACCCTGGCGTAGTCACACCAGAAATCGAAGCAACTCACTTTGAGCTCAAACTAGTGATGTTCAACATGTTGAACACAATTGGACAGGTTAGTGGGTCTGCTACTGAAGATGCAAGACAACATCTCAAATCTTTCATGGAAGTATGCAACTCTTTCAAGATTCAAGGAGTCCATGAAGATATTCTACGATTAAAATTGTTCCCCTATTCACTGAGGGATAGGGCGAAAACTTGGTTGAATGGTATTCCAGTAGGATCCATAGGATCTTGGGAGGAACTCTGCTGAGAATTCATTACGAGGTTCAATCCGATAAATCTCTATGACCGCATTCATAATGAAATCACATCATTCTGGCAAGATGAAGATGAACCGATGTATGAGGCATGGGAACGTTATAGAGAACTATTAAATAAATGCTCACTATATGGTTTTCCCTTGTGGACGCAAGTCTCCATGTTCTATAATGCTACTAATGCCTTCACAAGGATGATGCTAAATGCTTCTATAAATGAGACACTTTTAGATAGAGCACCCGCGAAGGCCATTGAAATTCTAAACAAACTCGCAAGGAACGATTTCCAATTTCCCACATCAAGGCGAGGACGAAAGAGACGTCATGCCACAGCCCATGAAATAGATACATCAAGTTCGGTGGTAACACAATTGGCTTCTCTGACTAAGATGGTTCAGAATATGCAAGCCCAAAGAAACGTACATGAGGTTAAGGCAGTTAACTCATCGGACTACATGCCAGATGAGGAGACCAACCTATATGTTGGAAACTATAACAAAAACAATCCAATGATGTCCAACAATTATAACTCATCTTGGAAAAGGCATCCGAACATCTCATGGAGTAACCCTAATAATGCCTTAAATCCAATTAATCAAGCCCCTGGATTCCAGCATCCAAGTCAGAACCTACCGCAGCAGAACACTCAGCAGCCCATGCCACAACAGTAGGTACAACAACAGTCTCTAAATGCATTGGTAGATTCTCTCACGACTTTCATGACAAAGACTGATGCTTACATGATGGAGAATAGCCGTTTCATGAAGCATACTGATGACTTCATGAACCGAACTGAGATGAGACTACAGAACCAGGAGGCCGCAATAAAATCTCTAGAAACCCAAGTTGGTCAGTTCGCCCAACGACAAAACACTCGACCACCAGGGGGTTTACCTAGCAATACTGAAGTTGCTAAGGTGTTAGGCCACGAGCAATTTAAGGTAATCACAACCAGAAGTGGCCTACAATTGAAAAATAAAGAAGGAGCGTCAATCGAAAGAGTCCAACCATAAAAGTAACATCATGAGGACTCAGAAGCTGAACAGGACCCTACCGAAAGCTCTGCCATGGCAAAAGAACCAGCAGTATCAGAACCTTCCGCTGAGGCAGCTGCAGATAAGTTCAACCCAGGTATTAAACTCAATATCTAAGGAAACCTGAAAGATATCAGACCACCATCTCTTTTTCCACAGAGGCTAAAAAAGCAGAAACAAGACCACCAATTTCAGAAATTCTTAGACATATTGAAGCAGGTCCTTATCAACTTGCCACTAGTTAAGGCTATTGAACAAATACCCAACTATGCTAAGTTTTTAAAGGATATAGTATCTAAACGATGAAGGCTAGGGGAATTTGAAATGGTGGCAGCCACTAAAGGTTTCATGGCCATGCTACATAATCGCATGCCACCCAAACTAAAAGATACTAGATGCTTCACAATTCCTTGTGCAATTGGGGATGGTTATAAAGGAGAGTCCCTATGCGACTTGGGAGCGAGCATCAACCTAATGCCCAAATCAGTCTTTCAGAAACTTGGAATAGGACGAAAAAAACCAACAGTACTGCTCCAACTTGTAGATCGGTCCTATGTGCATCCTGAAGGCAAAATTGAGGATATTTTGGTGAAAGTTGACAAGTTTATATTTCCTGTCGACTTTCTTGTCCTTGATTGTGAGGTCGACGATAATGCACCGATCATATTAGGACGACCTTTCCTTGCTACTGGATGCACCATCATCGATGTGGAAAATGGTGAGCTCACAATGCGGATAAATGATCAATAAGTCAAGTTGAACGCCTTCCATAATCTTCCAAATTCAAACGCTCGAGCAGAATGTAAGGCTCTCCATACACCGAATAAGGGTACTAAAACATCCTGTTTGGGCAGCATGCTCGACAGACTGTTCGGTAAAAGAATAAAATCTAAAGGAGAGTCCGAATGCATTGAAGGGACTGGCCAACTCATGGAGACAGATACGGGCCAGAAAAAGATAATGAAAGAGGGAGATGCATTCACATGCACTCCACAAGTAACATAATCTCTTCCCTTCAATTTTAATTATTATATTAGGATTAATTTATATATTATTATTTTCAGTATTTTATGGTGTTATGCTTTATTTTTAGTATTTAATGTTTTTGTGTTTTTGTTCTATAAATAAAGCAGTGAATGCAGAAAAAATTATGCCACAGCAGAAAGTCTGCTATCGTGGCGTTACACTGTGTCAGAACCGCAGAATTCCTGATGGGCAAAAACATTGTAATGACTCTCTGCCGAGAAACCCGCCGTAGCAGTAACTGTGCATCAAGACAGTAAATGCCTAACGACTATTTTTTAACAGTCATATTTTTTACAGCCTATATAAGCAGACTTATTTTTTTGCCTTATTTACTCTTGCATTCTTGCTAATTTTGCTTCTTTGAAAAATCTTGCTCTCACTATATTTTGAACTTTTCAGAACAGTTTCTATTTACTCTAGAATTTCTCAAACCACTCCCCACGAAAAATCAATGGCTTCTTACACAAGATTCGCCCCTGCCACTGTTGTTGACCGTTTCAACTGCTCGTTTGTTGCTCGGCAATTATGGGAAGTACAGGGATTTCAACAGAACAATGAAATATACTTCGGCATTGAATCATACTTGTTCAACAAGATTCAACATCAGGATTGGGAGGCTTTCTGCCTACAGCCTCCACCGGCGAATGCTACAATTATAAGAGAATTCTATGCGTATTGCCCAAGCAAGGACACCCTTTTTATCCACTGCCGAGGAGTTCCGGTCGAAGAAACGGATGAATACACACCAACTCGACAGGGATGTACAAGAGATTTCTGCCACCGAGTTATACAAATCACGCATGCAGAACCTGTTCAGGCAACGCCGTAGTAGTTCACTACCGACTTCACCGCCGGAGGGCAGTGTTCAACAGAAGCACCAGTCTTTGCCGAACCAGCTACCGCAGCGGACCCATACCAAGAAATTCTACAAAAGATAGCAACCATGGACCTTCCCCAACAATACTACATGGAGTACCAGCGCGACTTCAATACGTCCATAGCCAACATAATGATGCAGAGCTTCCCACATCAAGGGGTATAATTTCTTGAATTCCCAGTCGATATGTTCGTTACTGCAGCACCTTACACTGATACAACACCTGACCAGAGTCGCAACCATTTTACCAGCCACAACCGCACTAATAGTTTCATGCTGTCGGACCGTCCAGGCCAGCAAGGTCTGCTGGAGTATCATCTACCAGTCAAAGGCCATCCAAGAGGCGAGCTATCTTTAACTCTCCCCAAAGGGAACCAATCCCTATGCCCAATCTCAACAAGGATACGCTGTCTCACGAGATTGATGAATAAAACAGTTCATCCCATGAATCAGCAATACCCACTGCCATGGCAGGAGGCAGAACAGAAATCATGGACACAAACAATATGGACGAGGTGGAAGAAGGGGATGAGGTTACGACACTGACGCACTGCACACTGCCCAGTAGAGTTCAGCCGCATCGCAAGGCAAAACAACAACAATCACCAGCACAAGGATCTAGACGAAAGGCACCAGCAACAAGGCCTAGGAGAATGATCCGTACAAGCAGCTCCTTGGAGTCATTATAAATATTTCCTTTACTACTTTTGTTTATTTACATATTTTAATTGTTGTTTGCCTTATATTTTGAGCAATGAGGACAATGCTCGGTTTGAGTTTTGGGGAGATTGTAGGTGCAGAAGTACTGCCGAGGCTACCAACTGCTGCGACATTACCATAAATGGAGTAATTTTTTTCTGAAATTTTTTTAATATTATCTTTTCTTGAATTTATGTTTGTAATCTTGCACTATCCTACGTCAGCTTTGCTTTAGTTTACTCCTTTAAGGCTATAGAAATCTTTCTCCTTACCATGGCCAAGTTCTGTTTTGAAGGGATAACCATACGATACTCATGGAATAAAACTTAGAAGCTTGCTTTAGGGTTAGAAAGAAAATAAACACTTTTTGGACTTGTTTGATTTAGGAGATTTTTTAATAAACTTAGGTGATAAAGACTTAGAACCTTTTGGAAAAATAACTAAAGGTGCCTATCACCGACTCTAGTTTTGCTCTCCTTCGTGCTAGAGGTGCCTGAAACTTGCTCTAGTATGCTAAATAGGTGGTTAATAAGAAAAAGAAAATAGAATACGCATATCTTGAGGTACCCGAAATTGGCTCAAGACTTGTTGTTTTAAGGAGACAACTTTAGTCCATGATTCTATTTATCTTGAACTTAGAGTTTATCTAAGAAAGCCTTGAATCAGCCTTGTACATAAAACGCACACACTCACCTAGCCTTATAGCTTGTTTCTTAGTAAAAGTCTTTGGGTAGACTAATGGCTAAAACGGAGAGATAAACATGACCATGGTGGGGAGAATAGATGGAAAAGTAAGACCAAAGGGGAGTAAGGTTCGGCAATTTAATGTTTGGCATTGCTTGAGGACAAGCAATAGTTCGAGTTTGGGGGTATTTGATGAGTGCCTAAAAGGCAGTTATTTACTATCCTTCTCATGGTACTTTAAGCATCTAATATACACCCACTTGAACCGAATTATGAACTCTTTGCGCAAATATTGGATATTCCGTTATCATTACTCATAAAGTTAATATTTATAAAGAATACAAATATTATTACATATTCTTTACATACAGGAATATCCAGAGCCGAAGCGGTAGAGAAGCAATGTTGCGGTCGAGGCAGAAGACAAGACCGCGACAGAATCCAGTGTGGCAGCACCAACAATTGAGGCACGATGAAAGATAAAAATATAAAAAATATTTTGGAAGATGCATCGCACCAACTGGATCAAGCTAGTGCGCTAAAAGTCCAATTCAAAGACCAAGCGGGAAAACCCTTCTGGAAGGCGGAAAACTTGGAAATATCAGATTCCTTGAAGAAAACTTGTTCCCTACTCCAAGTTAAAGTCTATTTAGGAAAGGTTTGCCTTTGGTTAAGACTATAAATACCCTAGCCGACCATATTGTCTAAGAGAGCCGATTTTTAGAGAAACCCTTCCTCCCTAAGAGTTGTACTTAATGATAATATGTTCTAAACTTCTTAGGGATAGGTGAAGGTTTTCGATATTAGTGAGAGGAGATTGATTCTTGTATCTTTGTTCTTATGCAATAATAATATCAAAGTTTGCTTATCCTATTGTCATTCTTTGTTCTTGTATTCAAGCCCGAGAGGGAAGTTTGCAAGTAATCTATTTATCTAGCATCGAGAGGTGTAGATTCACGAAAGGGATAAGTACGGTATTGTAGACACTAACTCGGCCTAGACTCTTTGGAAGCCCATGAGATAGGTTAAGAGTTTCAGCAGCTAAAAGAAGTGTAGGATTGGTTGGTGGTTATCGTTGATTTACGCCGAGAGGTATCGTCAAGAACTCGTCATCAACAACACTCTGACTCAGAGATGAGCTAAGCCACTTACGGACACTTTGCTGAACTTTGATGCTTCTACCCAAGAGCAAGAGATTGCCGCTGCAGAAGAACACCAATATTGCCGAGGCGGTATCTGCATTACTGTCGAAGCAGTATTGTGTGATTGCATTGGACAAGAAGAAGATCAATTGAATCCACTAATTGACGCAACTGGATCCTACCCACTTTCTCTATAATCATTCTCAACCTTTTATTTTATGTTTTGTTATTTAATTATTTAGTTAGATAAAGAAAATCTACATATTTGTGTTTTGATTTTATTTTCAGGAGCAAGGGAATAAAGGAAGACATATTAAGTATACTAATCTCTGTGGAGACGATACACGATATACTTATCATTTTATTACTTGACGACGTGTACACTTGTACTCAAATTGCGCTTATACCACACTCATCAGTAATCACTGAAATAAAAACCTTGCCTGCTAATTTAAAGTATGTTTATTTGGGACCCAACCATACAATGCCCGTAATCATTTCTTCTAAGCTGCAGCCAAAACAGGAACAGAGCTTAATAGAAGTGCTGCGGCAGCATAAGACAACATTAGGGTGGACAATTGATGACATAAAGGGAATAAGCTCAGCCGTTTGTATGCATAAAATCATAGTAGATGAAGGTCAAAAACCCACTGTGGAGGCTCAGAGGAGACTTAACCATGCTATGAAGGAGGTAGTTCGGAAGGAAATAATCAAGTGGCTTGATGCCGGAATCATTTGTCCTATCTCTGATAGTGAATGGGTAAGCCCAGTACAATGTGTGCCAAAAAAAGGTGGCATGACTGTCATAACCAATGAAAACAATGAGTTAATCCCAACAAGAACTGTGACAGGGTGGAGAGTTTGTATGGACTACCGAAAGTTGAACAAAGCAACAAAGAAAGACTATTTTCCTCTACCCTTTATTGATGAGATGCTCGACAGACTGGATGACAAATCCTATTATCGTTTCCTTGATGGATATTCTGGATATAACCAAATTGCTATTGCTCCCGAAGATCAAGCAAAAACCATATTCACCTGCCCGTATGGAACATACGCTTTTCGAAGAATGTTGTTCGGCCTTTGCAGTGCCCCAGCCACCTTTCAGAGATGCATGATGGCAATCTTTTCAGACATGATAGAAGATTTCATGGAAGTATTCATGGATGATTTTTCTGTCTTTGGGGACAACTTTTCTCACTGTCTCAGCAATTTGGAGAAAGTACTACAAAGATGTGAGAAAACCAATTTAGTCCTCAACTGGGAAAAATGTCACTTTATGGTAAACATGGCATAGTATTGGGCCATAAAATATCATCTGAAGGAATTGAGGTAGATAAAGCCAAGGTTGATGTGATAAAGAATCTACCTCCACCCATTTCTGTGAAAGAAATTCGAAGTTTCTTGGGACATGCAGGTTTCTATAAAAGGTTTATTTCGAACTTTTTTACAATTTCTAAACCTCTCTGTAACATACTTGATTAGGATAGAAAATTCGAATTTACTGACAAATGTACTGAAGCATTCGAGACCCTAAAGGAAAAGTTAGTTACAGTACTGATAGTGGTTCTACCAGATTGGACCTACCCTTCGAGGTAATGTGTGATGCAAGTGATCATACTGTCGGGGCAGCACTTGGACAGAGGAAAAACAATATCTTCCATGTTATTTACTACGCTAGCAAGATACTCAATGATGCTCAGATAAATTACACTATAACCGAGAAAGAATTACTAGCAGTAGTGTTCATCTTCGATAAGTTTCGTTCCTATCTCATTGGCACTAAAGTCACCGTCCATACAGACCACTCGGCACTTAAGTACATTTTCTCCAAAAATGATGCCAAACCAAGATTGATAAGATGGATTCTTCTACTACAAGAGTTCGAAGTGGAGATAAAAGATAGGAAAGGTATTGAAAACCAAGTAGCTGATCATTTATCCAGACTGGAGAATGAAGGTTATAAACTGGAAGACATACAAGACACCTTTCGAGATGAACAAATATTGCATGTCACAACAAAATATGCCAATGCTACCGAGGCAGCACCCATAGCAGTACAAGATTACGAGGCCCAGGCACTGTTTACATATATTTCAGAATCTATCAAGGAAGACATACAGGCAGTAACGACAACTCCCTGGTACGCAGATCTTGTTAACTTTTTAGTCAGTGGCATATTTTGTTATAACTTGAATTATAACGAAAAAAAGAGGTTTCAGCATAATGCCAAGCATTATTTCTGGGATGAACCTATCTTGTTTCGACAATGTGCAGATCAGGTTATACGATGATGTGTCCTAGAAAAGGAACAACAAGCAATTCTTCAACAATGTCACGACCTACCGTGTGGAGGACATTTTGGCAGAAACAAAACAAAAATAAAAGTGTTTCAATTAGGATTTTATTGGCCGATGCTCTTCAAAGATGCCCACCTCTATTGTAAGGCCTGTGATCGATGTCAAAGAACGGACAGTATATCGAGATGAAACGAGATGCCACAAAAGCCAATATTGAAAGTAGAATTATTCGATGTATGGGGAATAGATTTTATAAGACCATTCCCTTCATCTCAAGGAAATCTCTACATCTTAGTGGCAGTGGATTATGTGTCCAAATGGATTGAAACAATTGCCACGCCCCATAATGATGCCAAGACAGTACACAAATTCCTCAAGAAGAATATATTCACAAGATTTGGAGTACCGAGAGCCATCATTAGCGACGAAGGTAAGCATTTTGACAATAGACTTATTGCCGCGACACTAAAGAAAATAAGTGTCACTCATAAAATGGCTACGACATATCATCCACAAAAAAATGGCTAGGCTGAACTTGCAAATAGGGAACTAAAACAAATCCTTGAGAAGATAGTACACACTTCTAGAAAGGATTGGTCTCATCGGCTTGATGATGCTTTATGGGCGTATAAAATAACTTACAAAACGCCTTTAGGAGCATCGCCCTATAGATTAGTATTTGGCAAAGCTTGTCATTTACCCGTGGAAATTGAGCATAAAGCTTACTAGGCAGTAAAGAATCTAAGCATGGAATGGGAAAAAGCTGGATAAAAACGACTACTGGACCTGAATGAACTAGATGAATTCAAGACGGAAGTTTATGATAATGCCAAGATCTATAAAGAGAAGACGAAACGCTGGCATGACAGTAAACTACTGCCGCGACAGTTCCTACCAGGGTAGCAGGTCCTCCTCTTTAACTCCAGACTCAAGTTATTCCCTGGGAAACTCAAATCCAGATGGTCAGGTCCTTTTGAAGTTGTTAAGGTTTATCCCCATAGAGCTGTCACAATCAAGTCACAAAAAGAAGGTGTTGAATTCAAAGTGAATGGCCAACGAATGAAGCATTACTCTGAATATCAAAGAAACAAAAACGATGGCAACCATCACTTTAGGCGATACAACTACATGACATCCTCCTCTGGTTTAAGTTTAAGCATTTAATTATTAGTTTTACTTTCGTTTTTACTGTTTCTTTTTTTGTGTTTTAGATAGAATAGAGAATCACAAAAGAAATTTCCAAGAAGATCTACAAAGACTGATCCAACATCGCATCTCTCATTTTATTGTTGTTTGCCTTATATTTTGAGTATTGGGGACAATGCTCGATTTGAGTTTGGGGGAGATTGTAGGTACAGAAGCATTACCGAGTCTACCCACTGCCACGACATTACCATAATAAGGGAGTAAATTTTTTTCTAAAATTTCTTTTTACAATATTCTCTTTTCTTGAATTTCTGTTTGTAATCTTGCATTGCCCTACATCAGCTTTGCTTTAGTTTACTCCTTTAAGTCTATAGAAATCTTTCTCCTTACCATGGCCAAGTTCTATTTTGAAGGGATAACCATAAGATACTCATGGAATAAAACATAGAAGCTTGCTTTAGGGTTAGAAATAAAATAGACACTTTTTGGACTTGTTTGATTTAGGAATTCTTTTAATAAACTTAGGTGATAAAGACTTAAAACCTTTTGGAAAAATAACTAAAGGTGCCTATCACTGGCTCTAGTTTTGCTCTCCTTCGTGATAGAGGTGCCCGAAACTGGCTCTAGTATGCTAAATAGGTGGTTAATAAAAAAATAAACAAAATAAGAAAATAGAAAACGCATATCTTGAGGTGCCCGAAATTGACTCAAGAATTGTTGTTTTAAGGAGACAGCTTTAGTCTAAGATTCTATTTGTCTTGAACTTAGAGTTTATCTAAGAAAGCCTCGAATCAGCCTTGTCCATAAAATGCACACACGCACCAAGCCTTATAGCTTGTTTCTTAGTAAAAGTCCTTGGGTAAACTAATAGCTAAAATGGAGAGATAAACATGACCATGGTGGGGAGAATAGATGGAAGAGTAAGACCAAAGGGGAGTAAGGTTCGACAATTTGATGTTTTGCATTGCTTGAGGACAAGCAATAGTTCGAGTTTGTGGGTATTTGATGAGTGCCTAAAAGACAGTTATTTACTACCCTTATCATAGTACTTTATGCATCTATTATACACCAACTTGAACTAAAATATGGACTCTTTGCGCAAGTATTGGATGTTATCATTACTTACAAAGTCAATATTTATAGAGAATGCAGATATTATTACATATTTTGTACATGCAAGAATATCCAGGGGCAGAAGCGGAAGCGAAGCAATGTTGAGGCCGAGGCAGAAGACAAGGCCGCAGCAGAATCCAGTGTGGCACAACCAACAATGGAGGCGTAATGAAAGATAAAAATATAGAGAACATTCTGGAAGATGCAGTGCACCAATTGGACCAGGCTAGCGTGCTAAAAGCCCAAGTAAAAGACCAAGCGGGAAAAGTCTTCTAGAAGGCGGCAAACTTGGAAATATCAAATCCCTTGAAGAAGACTTGTTCCCTCTTTCAAGTTGAAGTCTATTTAGGAAAGGTTCGCCCTAGGTTAAGACTATATATACCCTAGCCAACCATATTGTTTAGAGAGCCAATTTTTAGAGAAAACCTTTCTCCCTAAGAATTATACCTAAACGGCAATATGTTCTAAATTTCTTAGGGATAGGTGAAGGTTATCGATATTAGTGAGAGGAGATTGATTCTTGTTTCTTTGTTCTTATGTAATAATAATATCAAAGTTTGCTTATCCTATTTGTAACCCCCAAAATTTATCTAATTTCTTAGAATAAAAGTTAGGGTTCACATTACTAAAACTTGATTTGCATGCTAGGTTTTTTTTATTAAAATAAAAGATAAGAACAAATTATTTAAAATAATTTATTATTAAACATACTGAAACTTATTCAAATTAAATAAGGTTCAACCCAATATTAAATAATATAAAATCCAGAAAGTCCGAAATAAAGTTCTGAATCCAAAGTTCATTATAAATAATGAAATATTCAAAAATAATAAAATATTCTAAAAACTATGAAACATACGTAATAGTCTGAAAATAGTAATCTCCAAGTATCGAAGTAGCCTAGGTCAAGGACCTGAAACAGGAAGATGAGAGGGTGTAAGCTAGGGAGCCTAGTGTGTCTCTAGAGTACAGATAAAATAGGATTTTAGAACAGTATATATAGATGATGCGGTGTATGCATGAAATGCACCTATCTTCGAACACCAACAGAAGAGTAGGTTCCCCTGAACCCCTCTAACTCCATCACACTAGCAGAAGTAGAAACTCAACTCGAAGGTGGAGCCACTGATCAGAAGTGGTATCTCGACCCACAGGTGAAGCCACTGAACAGAAGTGATAAATCACTAACTTCCCCGTACACATATTCTACCAGATATAATGTATATGCATAAACAGTTTCAGAATACATGCTTTACAGTTTAACAAGAGGCAAGCATATCATATAGCAATAACAGGAATGTGATGTCAGAATAATGTACGATCATACGGATTTAACAGTAAACGGAACATACTGACAAACAGAGTCAACAGAAGAGAACACACCTAAATAGGAAGCTCAACAACGATACTGACGTCAGCTGGATTCGGCTCTACCACTAGAGTACGCAGGAGTAGAACCTACGTGTAACAATTATCGTTAGACACCCTACTATGCCACTCCACTGATAAGTACACTAAATAGAAATTAAACCGAACTCACGTGCGGGTCCCATAGACTGATAAATAGGTGGTCATCCAGGAGGACGAGGAGACAGATGCTCGGGCTCGGAATCCACGTCACCTGAAGTGAACAAAAACTGATTCAGAATCCACTAAAGATAATTTCTAGATAAGCATTCGAACTTAAAAACCTAAAAAACGACACTTTAGGTTCGAATTTCGAAAAATGGACAGCGCCATCGGACTCAAGACGTCTAAAAACATAAAGTGGGCCCGAGTTAAAAATGTCAATACTGACGTCAGCATGGTCAACGCTGACCTCAGCAGATGACATCATCAGGTCAACGCTGACGTCAACAGTGATGTCATCTGATGACGTCAGCTGATGACATCAGCATGACGTCATTGGGTCACAGGTCGCATCGGATTCGGGTCGGACGGGTCGGGTTTTAGGTCGGCCAGGTCGGGTCTCAGGTCGGGCCGGGTCGGACACGGGTTGGGACAGATTTTCCCGAGAAAATCTGGAAAAATCCTAGATTTTCCGAGAAAATTCTAGAAAATTTCCAGATTCTCTTAGGCCACTTTTGGTTGTTTTCCGACACACTAAACCCCTATTCGAATCATTTAAAACTGAACTAAAACCTCCCCAAAACAGATTCGATTCAAACAACTCAACACTAACCAATCTAACAAAACCGATCAGAAGAAAACGAAGGAAGAAAAAGGCTTACCGAACAACACACAACAGAACAGAGGCCACGACTGCTACTAAGGGAAAGCAAGAAAAAAAAAGAAAATGAGGGAATCGACTTGTTATAAAAGTAAGAAATTGAAAAGGAAACAAAATCCCACGCATAAACGTAAAGACTCGGGGAACAAGACTTTCCAAAACCAAAATGGTGAAATTGCACAAAAAGGGTCTGAACTCCTAAGAGTTCAAAAAGAATCCTTCAGTTTCCAAAATTTACAAAAAGGTCCCTAATTTCAGTTTTAAAATCCCCAAATTTTTAGGGCACAAAGTTAGGGATTTTGATTCTAATTGGGGAAAAATATTTAAGGTGTTACAACTCTCCCCCCCTTACAGAAATTTTGTCCTCGAAATTTACCTGGATCAAAAAGGTGTGGATACTGGGCTATGATAACAAACTTGGGCTCCCAGGTAGTCTCATCAAGACCTCGATTACGCCAGAGAACCTTAACCATCTTAATGGTTTTCCTCTAAAGGACTTTCTGTCTCTAAGCAATAATCTTAACGAGTTCCTCCTCATAGCACAGATCTGGACGAATCTCGAAATCCTCTACTGACAAGACATGAGACGGATCAGCTTGGTAACGTCTCAATACAGAAACATGGAAGACACCGTGGATACGCTCAAGTTCTGGTGGTAACTTAAGCTGATAAGCAACAAAACCAACACGTCTGAGAATACGGTAGGGTCCAATGCATCTGGGGCTGAGCTTGCCCTTATGGCCGAAACGAAGTACCTTCCTCCACGGAGATACTTTCAGAAAGACTTGATCGCCTACCACAAACTCAAGATCCTTACGCCTTAAATCTGCATATGATTTTTGTCTGTCAAAAGCGGCCTTAAGCCGATCCCGAATCAACCTGACTGTCTCCTCAGCCTTATGAACAAGATTTGGACCCAGTAACCGGTGCTCAGTGAGCTTAGTCCAACCAATCGGGGTGCGACACTTATTCCCGTGTAGAGCCTCATAAGGTGCCATCTTAATACTGGCCTGATAACTGTTATTATACACGAACTCTGTCAAAGGTAAGAAATCCTCCCAACTACCTCTGAAATATATTATACAACCTCTCAACATGTCCTCAAGGATCTGAATCACACGTTCAGACTAACCATCGGTCTGAGGGTGATAATCAATGCTGAAATTCAACCGAGTACCTAAAGCCTATGCAGAGATCCCCAGAACTTAGACGTAAATCTCGGATCTCGATCAAATATGATAGATAGAGGCACACCATGTAATCGAACGATCTCAGAGATGTATAACTGGGCCAACTTACTCAGACGACAAGTGGTCTTGACAGGAATAAAGTGTGCAAACTTAGTCAACCGATCAACGATGACCCAAACAAAATCTTTCTTTGACGGAGTCAAAGGTAAGCCACTGACGAAATCCATAGTCACACGCTTCCATTTCCATTGAGGAATCTCGATGTGATGAAGAAGTCCAGATGGACGCTGATGCTCTGCTTTGACTTTCTGACAAGTCAAACACTTGGACACAAAGCTGACAACATCCCTCTTGAGACTTTTCCACCAGTACTTCTCCCGGAGATTCTTATACATCTTATCACCTCCCGGATGCATAGAATATGGACTATCATGGGCCTCCCGAAGAATAACCTGTTTCAACTAAGAATTTCTTAGAACACAGTAACGACCCCGAAAACATAAGACACCATCCTGATTCAGAGAAAAGTCCTGAGAAGTCCCTTCCTTAACTTTCGTAATTCGATGAGCCAAGAACGGATCATTAGGTTATTCAGCCTGGATTTCAGATATCAGTGTAGGAACCACCCGAAGCTCTGCTAACAAACTGTCATCCTTAAACAAACTCATCCGGGCAAACATGGCTCTCAAATCTGTAATGGTGTTGCGACTCAAGGCATCCTCAACGACATTAGCTTTACCCGGGTGGTAGTCAATCTCACAGTCATAGTCTTTAAGAAGCTCCAACCAACGTCGCTGTCTCAGGTTGAGCTCTTTCTAAGTGAGAAGATACTTAAGGCTCTTATAGTCTATAAAGATGTAACACTTCTCTCCATAGAGGTAGTGTCTCCAGATCTTCAGAGCAAAGATTACTGCTGCTAACTCTAGATCATGGGTGGGGTAGTTACACTCATGCGGTTTCAACTGTCGAGACGCATAAGCCACTACCTTCCCATCCTGCATTAGAACACAACCCAGACCAGTGTATGAGGCATTACTATAAACGGTATAGGGTTTCCCCGGTTCTAGCTGTATCAGAACTAGTGCTTGTGTTAGAACTGATTTTAGTTTCTCAAAACTCTCCTGCTGCTCATGCTCCTCCTCAATTTAGAATAGACCAGAATATCGTCTATGAAGATCACAACAAACTGATCTAGATAGGGTCGAAACACCCTATTCATCATGTCCATGAATGCTGTAGGGGCATTCGTAAGAACGAAGGGCATTACCAGAAACTCGTAGTGACCATAACGAGTCTAGAAGGCTATTTTGAACACATCAGAATATTTAACCTTGAGTTGGTAATAACCAGATCTCAGGTCTATCTTAGAGAACACGTAAGCTCCTCGGAACTAGTCAAACAGATCATCGATGTGAGGAAGAGGATACTTATTCTTGATGGTCAACTTGTTCAACTTTCGGTAGTCAATACACAACCGTAGAGAACCATCTTTATTTTTAACAAAAAGGACAGGGGCTCCTCACAGCGAAATACTCGGTCGAATGAAACCTCTATCCAGAAGTTCCTACAGCTGAACCTTAAGCTCCTTGAGCTCCTTCGGAGCCATCCGGTACGATGCCATCGATATTGGAGTTGTCCCCGGATACAACTCAATACCAAACTCCACCTCCTCCCGCTTAAGGGGAACTCTCGATAACTCTTCTGGAAAAACATCAGGGAACTCGCACACCACACGGATCTTATCTATACCAGAATCAGATTATCTCGGGTCAAGGATGTAGGCAAGATAGACCACAAATCCCTTCCTGATCATTTTCTCAGCCTTCAGAGCAGAAACCACATTAGTCAAAAACCCTCTGCGCTCACCGATATGAGTCACCTCTTAGTCATCAGAAGTTCTCAGAGTGGCCCTCTTATGTTCACAATCTAGTGTAACTCGATGAGCTGACAGCCAATCCATCCCAAGAATCAAGTTGAACTCTCCAAACGGTAGTTCCATCAGATTAGCGGGAAAGATTTCCCCTTGAACCTCAAGAGGACAATCTTTATACACCTTGGTAACCACCACAGGGTTACCTATAGGACTATAAACTGAGAGAGAACTACCAGTATCCTCTACAGGAATTTCCAGATACCCCGACACAAAACTAAAGACATACGAGTGTGTAGACCCATTATCAAGAAGTGCGAAAAAGGAAAGACCATGAACATAAAAAGTACCAGCAATGACGTCTGGCTCATCTCGGTCCTCTTGTCTCCTTGTAGCATAAACTAAGCCGGGATGAGACCCTCATGATCTAGCAGGTCCTCTAAACTGACTGGGTCTGCCCCTACTACCGGTACCAGATACAGCAGGTCTACCCTAACCTCTTCCCGCTGTAGAAGTCTAAACTGACGCTTGTGATTGTCCCGGAGTATGACCAGACTAGGGTGCCACTAGATAGTCCCTGAGACGGTGATCATACGAACCACAACAGAAGCAGGCCCCACTCTACATACGACACTCTCTTGAGTGCCACTTCTTACAAAATGAACACTGGGTAAGGCTCGGGTATTAGTGGATCTAGCTCCACTAGCAGTAGGGGCAACAAAAGTAGCTGGTATAGAACATGCAGAACTCTGCGGCTCAAACTCATCATGACCCCTATTCCGGGGCTAAAATCCCTGATTGTGTTGAGCAAGTGCTTCGGGCTGTCGTCTACCTCTATCCTGAACCTGAGACTCCAGCTGAACCCTCAAGCTTTCATTACGCTCGGCTGTCCTAGCACGTCGAGTGATCATCTTATATTCCGTGTCATGATGAGTGGCAATAGAAATCTTCAGCGGTACTCGGAGTCCCTTCAAGAAATGATCACACTTTTGTTTCTCAGTGGAAACAATACCAGGGGCATACTAGAGCAAGCGGAGGAACTCAATCTCATAGTTATTCACTGACATGTCGTTCTACTACAGACTCAGGAAATCATCTCGGCACTTGGCCAGATACTCAGGTCCCACATATCTATCCTCAAAGGCCTGCCTGAAAAACTCCCAGTTGAGCTTCTCCGAAGCAGTAACTTTCTCCTCGGCCTCCAACCAATTCAGAGCTTCTCCCTGAAGTAACGATATGGTAGCCCTTAGTTTCCTATCAGAGGGATATTCTATCTCAACGAACAAACGCTGAAGCTTCTTCAGCCAGTACTCTGCAACAGCTGGATCTGTACCAGTCTTACCATCGAACATGGTCATCCCAGCAGCCAAAAACTCCGTAGATATGGGTTTCCTAGAACCCTCATTCTGCCGCAAATATCTGAGCAACTCTCTCTGCATCATCACAGAGTCCAAACCGATAGTCTCACGATCCCCAGACTCAAATGTCCCTCACTCTAGACCGGCTGATTAACCTCGGCTTGCTAAGCCTCGGTCTGAACCTCAGGCTGATCCTCCACTCCTACCTCCTGAGCCAAACTCTGCTCCTGTGGCGGATCCACAGGAGGCAGAACTTTACTAGCAGAAGCAGCAGATCGACTTCGGCCACGGCCTCTCCCAATAGCTAAACGTATACTCCTACGAGGTGGCATAGTAGAGTATCGACAGAATGATAGACAAAATCCTATATTAGAATTGGTACTTGGAGTAATATTCAAAATATTTCAGAGAATTTCAAAATACAATTCAAAACAGAAATCCAGATTTTTAAATAATATTGTCAAAATATTTTCAGATCAAAAATCATTTTGGACCTCACAGTCCGTGGGTTGAACCTGACTTTGATACCACTAAACCCCCCCAAAATTTATCTAATTTCTTAGAATAAAAGTTAGGGTTCACATTACTAAAACTTGATTTGCAAGCTAGTTTTTTTTATTATTAAAACAAAAGATAAGAACAAATTATTTAAAATAATTTATTATTAAACATACTGAAACTTATCCAAATTAAATAAGGTTCAACCTAATATTAAATAATATAAAGTCCAGAAAGTCCAAAATAACTTTTCGAATCCAAAGTTCATTACAAATAATGAAATATCCGAAAATAATAAAATAGTCTGAAAACAATGAAACATACGTAATAGTCTGAAAATAGTAATCTCCAAGTACCGAAGTAGCCTAGGTCAAGGACCTGAAATAGGAAGCTGAGAAGGTGTAAGCTAGAGAGCCTAGTGTGTCTCTAGAGTACAGATAAAACAGGATTTTAGAACAGTATATGCAGATGATGCGGTGTATGCATGAAATGCACCCATCTCCGAACACCAACAGAAGAGTAGGTTCCCCTGAACCCCTCTAATTCCATCACACCAGTAGAAGTGGAAACTCAACCCGAAGGTGGAGCCACTGATTAGAAGTGGTATCTCGACCCACAGGTGAAGCCATTGAACAGAAGTGATAAATCACTAACTTCCCCGTACATATATTCTACCAGATGTAATGTATATGCATAAACAGTTTTCAAAATGCATGCATTACAGTTTAACAGGAGGCAAGCATATCATGTAGCCATAACAGGAATGTGATGTCAGAATGATGCATGATCATACGGATTTAACAGTAAACGGAACATACTAAAAAACAGAGTTAACAGAAGAGAACACACCTGAATAGAAAGCTCAACGACGATACTGACATCGGCTGGACTTGGCTCTACCATTAGAGTGCACAGGAGTAGAACCTACGTGTAACAATTATCGTTAGACACCCTACTATGCCACTCTACTGATAAGTACACTAAATAGAAATTAAACCGAACTCACGTACGGGTCCCATAGACTGATAAACAGGTGGTTGTCCAAGAGGAGGAGGAGGCAGATGCTCGGGCTCGGAATCCACGTCACCTGAAGTGAACAAAAACTAATTCAAAATCCACTAAAGATAATTTCCAAATAAGCTTCGAACTTAAAAGCCCCAAAAATGACACTTTCGGTTCGAATTTCGAAAAACAGATAGTGCCATCAGACTCAGGACATCGAAAAACATAAAGTGGGCCCAGGTTGAAAAAGTCAACGTCGATGTTAGCGTGGTCAACACTGACGTCAACAGATGACGTCATCAGGTCAACGTTGATGTCAGCAGTGATGTCAGCATGAAGTCAACAGGTCATGGGTCTAGTCGGATTCGGGTCGGACGGGTCGGGTTTTGGGTTGGCCGGATTGAGTTTTGTGTCGGACACGGGTTGGGACAGATTTTCCCGAGAAAATCTGGGAAAAGATTTTTTGGGAAAATTCTGGAAAATTTCCAGATTCCCTCAGGCCACTTTTGGTTGATTTCTGACACTCTAATCCCCTATTTGAATCGCTTAAAACCGAACTAAAACCTCCCTAAAACAGATTCGATTCAAACAACTCAACACTAACCAATCTAACAAAACCGGTCAGATGAAAACAAAGGGAAGAAGAAGGCTTATCGAACAACACACAACGGAACAGAGGCCACGACTGCAACTAAGGGAAAGCAAGAAAAAAAAGAAAAGTAGGGAATCGACTTGATATAAAAGTAAGAAATTCAAAAGGAAACAAAATCCCACGCATAAACGTAAAGACTCGGGGAAGAAGATTTTACAAAACTAAAATGGTGAAATTGCACAAAAAGGGTCTAAACTCCTAAGAGTTCAAAAAGAATCCTCTAGTTTCCAGAATTTACGAAAAGGTCCCTAATTTCGGTTTTAAATTCTCCAAATTTTTAGGGCACAAAGTTAGGGATTTTGATTCTAATTGGGGAAAAACATTTGAGGTGTTACAATATTCTCATTCTTTGTTCTTACATTCAAGCTCGAGAGAGAAGTTTGTAAGTAATCTATTTATCTAGCATCGAGAGGTGTAGATTCACGAAAGGGATAAGTACGGTGTTGTAGACACTGACTCGGCCTAGAGATAGGTTAAGAGTTTCAGCAGCTAAAAGAAGTGTTGGATTGGTTGGTGGTTATCGTTGATTTACGCCGTGGCGTTGCACTGTGTCAGAACCGCAGAACTCCTAACGAGAAGAAACAGTGTAACGACTCTCTGCCAAGAAATCCACCGCGGCAGTAATTGTGCAACAAGGCAGTAAATGCCTAATGGCTATATTTTTAACAGTCATATTTTTACAGTCTATATAAGCAGACCCATTGCTATGCATTATTTACTCTTGCATTCCTACTAATTTTGCTTCTTTGAACAATCTTGCTCTCATTATCTTCCCAATCTCTTGAAATTTTTAGAACTCTCTGCATTCTTACCCGCATTCTTACTCGTATTCTTACAGCTTATTTTCAAGAACATCTCATCAACATTCGAATCCTTCATGGACGCATACAAACGCTTTGCCAATATCATCATAGCAGAACGTTTCAAAAGATCTTTCGTTGTACGTCAGTTATGGGATTAACAAGGATTCCAGCACACTATTGAAGAAAACTATGGCATTGACCTATTCTTGTTCGATAAGATCGAAGACCAAGATTGGGAAAATTTTGCCTCCAACCTCCTATAGCAAATGCCACAATTGTAAGAGAATTTTATGTGCATTGTCCGAACAGGGACACGCTATTTGTCTACTGTCGGGGCAAGCCAGTAAAGCTTGACGCTGAGGCAATCAATGATTACTACGGCATTATCCTCATACGTGATGAACATGGTGAATTTGCAACCAATACTGAGGATTACACGGCCGTCAAGGATGAAATTTGCTACGATAACACTCCATGGGAAACCAGTGCCCATAGGGGTTGTGTAACAAGGCTCAGCCTTAAACCCAAAGTCAAGATTTGGTGCACATTTGTCAAACGATGCCTAATGCCCACCTCCTACAACAACACAGTTGATAGAAGAAGATTGTTGCTCATTCATTCAATCATCAACAAAAGGACCATCAATGTTGGAGAGATCATTCTTCAAGAAATTTATGATTGCGGTAAGAAAGAACGAGGTCCATTATATTTCCCTAGTTTAATCTCTACCCTATACATTGCTGCAGGTGTCCCTATAGAAGAAACCGATGAATACACAATACAAAGGCAAGGATGGACAAGAGAATTCTGCCATAGAGTGATGCAGATCACCCAAGCAGACCCAGTGCAGAAAACACCTCAACAATTCACTGCCGACCTTACTACTAGAAGGCAGTATACGGTAGAAACACCTAACAATGCCCAAGCCACTACCGCAAATCCATATCAGGAGATTTTGCAGAGGATGTCAGACATGGACCTGCACCAGCAAAGATACATAGAATATCAGAGAGATTTCAACAACACTCTTGCCAACATGCTGTTCCAGAATTTTCTCACCCAAGGGATGCAGTTTCCAGACTTCTCTCCCAACATTTTTGTCACTGCCGCACCATACACAGAGACAACCCCTGCGACATGGCCTCGACCATTATTTACCGCCAGGCCACAACAACAGTTTTATGCTACCGGCCCATCCAGACCTGCAGGCATGGCCGCCACATCATCCAGTAGCAGGCGACCATAAAAAAGGAGAGTTGTTTTCAACTCTCCACCACATAGTCCTATCCCTATAGGCTGTTTCTCTGAAGATAGTCTCTCTAGACAGATTGATGAATATGTCCATGAGAGCTCATCGCATACCCAAGAAAGAATACCAACTACCGAGGTAGGGGGAGAAATAGAGGTGATGCATACAAACGAGGAAGAAGAAGGAGATGAAGTTACGGCCCCAATGCAGAAACAAACACCCACCAGAGTACAGCTGCCCCGGCATGCAAAAACTCAACAATCATCAGGACAAGGATCAAGA
This sequence comes from Abelmoschus esculentus, assembly GCA_035048815.1. Lineage (NCBI taxonomy): Eukaryota > Viridiplantae > Streptophyta > Magnoliopsida > Malvales > Malvaceae > Abelmoschus > Abelmoschus esculentus. Next base: position 19,502,230 of record JAUCBN010000003.1, read on the forward strand.
CAGAAAGCACCGACAGGAATACGTAGGAGGGGGCAACTATTTCCAGCAGCTCTTCTAAATCACAATCCAAATTTCTTTAATCCCTGCTGCTTTACTATCCTTATTTTCTTTTGCATGCTGTATATTTTGAGCATTGAGGACAATGCTCAGTTTGAGTTTGGGGGAGATTGTAGGTGCATTAGCACTGCCGAGGCTACCCACTACAGCGATATTACCATGAAAAGGGAGTAAATTTTTTCTAAAATTTCTTTTTACAATATTCTCTTTTCTTGAATTTCTGTTTGTAATCTTGCAATGCCCTACATCAGCTTTGCTTTAGTTTACTCCTTTAAGGCTATAGAAATCTTTCTCCTTACCATGGCCAAGTTCTGTTTTGAAGGGATAACCATATGATACTCATGAAATAAAAATTAGAAGCTTGCTTTAGGGTTAGAAAGAAAATAAACACTTTTCAGACTTGTTTGATTTAGAAATTCTTTTAATAAACTTAGGTGTTAAAGACTTAGAACCTTTTGGAAAAATAACTAGAGGTGCCTATCACTGGCTCTAGTTTTGCTCTCCTTCGTGCTAGAGGTGCCCAAAACTGGCTCTAGTATGATTAATAGGTTGTTAATAATAATAAAAAAAATAAACAAAAGAAGAAAATAGAAAACGCATATCTTGAGGTACCCGAAATTGGCTCAAGACTTGTTGTTTTAAGGTGACAGCTTTAGTCCAAGATACTATTTGTATTAAACTTAGAGTTTATCTAAGAAAGCCTTGAATCAGCCTTGTCCATAAAACGCACACACGCACCTAGCCTTATAGCTTGTTTCTTAGTAAAAGTTCTTGTGTAAACTAATGGCTAAAACGGAGAGATAGACATGACCATGGTGGGGAGAATAGATGGAAGAGTAAGACCAAAGGGGAGTAAGGTTCGGCAATTTGATGTTTTGCATTGCTTGAGGACAAGCAATAGTTCGAGTTTGTGGGTATTTGATGAGTGCCTAAAAGACAGTTATTTACTACCCTTATCATAGTACTTTATGCATCTATTATACACTAACTTGAACTAAAATATGGACTCTTTGCGCAAGTATTGGATGTTATCATTACTTACAAAGTCAATATTTATAGAGAATGCAGATATTATTACATATTTTGTACATGCAAGAATATCCAGGGGCAGAAGCGGAAGCGAAGCAATGTTGAGGCCGAGGCAGAAGACAAGGCCGCAGCAGAATCCAGTGTGGCACAACCAACAATGGAGGCGCAATGAAAGATAAAAATATAGAGAATATTCTGGAAGATGTAGCGCACCAATTGGACCAGGCTAGCACGCTAAAAGCCCAAGTAAAAAACCAAGCGGGAAAACTCTTCTAGAAGGCGGCAAACATGGAAATATCAAATCCCTTGAAGAAGACTTGTTCCCTCTTTCAAGTTGAAGTCTATTTAGGAAAGGTTTGCCCTAGGTTAAGACAATATATACCCTAGCCAACCACATTGTTTAGAGAGCCAATTTTTAGAGAAAACCTTTCTCCCTAAGAATTATACCTAAACGACAATATGTTCTAAATTTCTTAGGGATATGTGAAGGTTATCGATATTAGTGAGAGGAGATTGATTCTTGTTTCTTTGTTCTTATATAATAATAATATCAAAGTTTGCTTATCCTATTGTCATTCTTTGTTCTTGCATTCAAGCTCGAGAGAGAAATTTGTAAGTAATCTATTTATCTAGCATCGAGAGGTGTAGATTCACGAAAGGGATAAGTAAGGTGTTGTAGACACTAACTCGGCCTAAAGATAGGTTAAGAGTTTCAGTAGCTAAAAGACGTGTTGGATTGGTTGGTGGTTATCGTTGATTTACGCCGAGAGGTATCGTCAAGGACTGGTCATCAACAACACTCTGACTTAGAGATAAGCGGAGTCAACTACGGACACTTTGCTGAACTTTGATACCTCTGCCCAAGAGAAAGAGATTGTCGCGGTAGAGAATACCAATACTACCGAGGCTGTATCTACAGTACTGTCGAAGCAGTGTTGTGTAATTGCATTGGACAAGAAGAAGATCAATTGAATCCACTAATTGACGCAGCTGGATCCTATCCGTTTTCTCTATATCGTTCTCAACCTTTTATTTTATGTTTTGTTATTTAATTATTTAGTTAGTTAAACAAATCAACTCATCTGTGTTTTTACTTTCTTTACAGGAGCAAGAGAACAAGGGGAGACATATTAAGTATACCAATCCTTGTGGAGACGATACACGATATACTTATTATTTTATTACTTGGCGACGTGTACACTTGCACTCAATTGTGCTTTTATTGCACGCATCATTGTGTATATGTGAATATGCATGTATTTTCAATGCTCATGAGACTATTTTTACAAAGGTTTTATATGCCTATTATGCTCCTATGGTTTTTTTGAAAAGATAAGAAAAATGGTTTTTACCGGTTTATACATTTGATGCATGTGTTAGTGGGATGCATGTAGTTAATTCAGTGTTTTTGACTTAAAATTTGAGCATTGGTTTTGTTTTGTATTTGTTATTATGTGATGGCTAAGAGGGATAAGTTGATCGATCAATAGGATAGTAGTGCACTAAATATATTAAAATTGTACGTGTGAAATTCCTTAGTGATGCTTTAAGGGGAGCTAATGCTGCGTGATATAAAGGATTTTATCGCATTTAGATTTGTTAACTAACATGGACACTAAGGTGAGTTTTGGAATGGTGGAACTAGACCTCCATGTAACCTCGTTCAAGGGACTGAGTGAGAGTCTATTTATCTCAACGATTAGCGGTAGACTAATCAGATCACTAATACTAATATAACCTAAAAAGCAAGTGTTTTTACTTTGCAATGTCCATTGTATATGTTGTGATTTGTGCACAAGAGTTTTGATTTAAGCTTTGCTTGAATAGCATATAAGACTTGTTTTTTGCTTATTAAGCATGCGATTTGAAAAAAATATTTTGAAAATTTTTTTTGCTTGTGAGCCATGGCACATTTGCTGATTTTCTAAGGATGACATTGAGAGCCGTGAATGTTTTTCTTACAAAAAACATCACATAGTTTTCAAAATTGATTTTGGCTTGGTTTTTAAATTGATTTTTACTTAGTTTTGACTTGGTTTTCAAACTGGTTTTTACTTGGTTTTTAAATTGCTAAAATTGGTTTAATATGGGTTGCTGTAATCACTAATTTTATCCGAGGTTCAAACCCGGTTTTTTATTCTTTTTTTTCATTTTTAATAATGGCAATATATATATATGCGTGTGTTTGTACATATATCTCATGTTTTTTAAAATAATAATAATAATAATAATAACAATAAATCCAAAAATATTATATCATCCTTTATTATATTATACACGTTTATTCATAAATAAATATTATTAATTATTTCCCAAATTAGAAGTTATTTTACTAATTATCATCTTTTTTCTCTTTTCGTTCGCTATATTACTTCATCATTTATTATTATTATTATTTTATTATTATTATTATTATTATTATTATTATTATTATATATAAGATAAATAAATAAACCCATGTCCATTTATTTTATTAGTACAAATTAATAAACATAGCCCATTTTCATTAAAACTATAACAACAGGTTTACACCTTTTAACCCCCAAAATAATTAAAACATAAAGCCCAGACAAAAACAAACCCATTTGATAATTAAACAAGAAAACCCTAGCCCTAACACCCTTTGCTTCTACGAAGCTGCAGCCCAGTCGTCAGATCTGGGATAAATCTGACAGTTCAGATCGATTCGAAGAAAGATTCAGAAGCTCTACGCTCCTTCATGCCAGATTTTCATAGTGCCCCATGCACGCACGTCACGCTCACGCGTGACCATCGAATGCCCGAAGACTCCTCGCCGAGCATTCGCTCTCAAGTGGTCCCCCTTGTCCGATAGTAGCCATGTTTACAAGAAAACAAAACCCAGTTTAATTGGTACGAATTTACAGAGCAAAAACAACAATTACAGGAGGAATTTGGTCAAAATTTCACAACGAAATTCAGAGAATATCAGAGGCCATAACGCAACAATCGTTAGAGATAATCAAAGCAGAATAAACAAATTTCAACAATTTCTTTTCCTTTTTTATTTCTATTGTAAATCGGTTATAAAAATCAAAATGATGAACATTGTAAAGGGTTCCCCCACCACCAAATCAATAGAAAAAAGGAAGCATTTTAGAGGTAATAACCTCTCTCATTTTTTTGTGTGCATTAAATCGGGGAACCGAAAACGAGTTTTAAGTTTTAAGTTTACCTTTTAATGAAGTCTTCTTCTCCCTTCCTCCTCATCTCTTCAATCGGCTCCGATGATAAGCCTTAGCCTCCGAGTTATTTGGTGAACCGAGAACGAAGAAGAACGTTTCCCCTTTTTTGCTCTCTTGGTTTTCAAACACAAAAAGGGGATTTTTCATTGTCGGTTTAAAAAAGTTATTTTTTGGTTCGTGTCTTTATAATGGTTTGAAAGGGGCCGGGTTTTAGTTTTGAAAACAAAGGAAAAGAGGGGTTTTTAAATTTCCATTCATGGTCGTTGTTCTTCATTTCTGGAAAAACCCAGAAGAACACTTGGTGTTCTTAATGAATCTGGATTTTCTAGTTGAAGAACTCAGAGAAAATGGGAGGTTCTCTCTTTCGGTTAAGAGAAAAATGAGAAAAAGGGGGTGATTTTATTTTATTTTGTTATTTGTACTCAGCCCCTATTTTGAAAATGGGATATTTATTTAATAAATCCCTCCGTGCCATGCAAATAACCCCCGAAGTCCTCCAAACTTTCAAAATTCTTTTAATTTCATCACTATTTCGGTTATAATCCTTTTTAAAAATGTTTTAATTCTTTTTGAACCCTTCCGTGCTTTGCAAATCCTCCCCGTGGTCCTTTCGCATTTCGAAATAGGGTTCTAAGGACCTAAATGTTTTCAAATTCTTTCATTTTGGTCACTATTCGTAAATAATGTTTTCTTTTTTTAATTTTTTCATAATTTTTTTCCTTTTATTTCAGTCATTTCCAGTAATTAAAGTCTTTAAATTTAATCTTTAAATTAATGTTTTTATCTAATTTAGTCCTTGTTTGATATTTGTTTTGACATGTCTTTTAGTCTTTTTTATGTATATTTTTTATTATGCCATGTTCTTTATTCATGCATCTTATTGTGTCGTTCATATACGTCTTTGATGTATATATTTGTTTAATCATTTTTGTAATTTATTATGTCATACATGTTCATATTTATTTGTGCATTTTAATTTATTGTTCCATTATGTATGTGTTTTATATATTTTGCTATATAATTATTTTTGTTTAAGTCACACCTTCTCAATTAATGAACATAATACAATATTTTTTATTCAGTCGTAACAGGCCCAACACCAGGTGTAATGGTGATAGTGTATGCGTTTACATTCGGATAAAGACACGGTAAAAATAAAATTGAATTCAGATATTTAAACAAATCTTAATTTAAATTCCACTTTAATCCAGAAAATCCAAAATTAATTAAGCGGTTATTTTGTAAAGGTGTCAATTTTAGGCAATTTTAAAAAATACTAAAACCGTTTTTAAATCGTAATCGAATCTCGAACCCAAATCATTTTGAATCTCTTGTTTTTACGGTGCCCGGTCTACCAAAGTGACCGGTGGAGACTCCAACCCAATTTTTAAATCTTTCCCCCAAATTTTTTAATTCCTTTTAGGTGTTTTCAAAACCTAACTTTTAAATTTCCCCTTTTTGAGATAAATTCTCAATTTTCAATTAAACCTAGATTTTTATTTTTTCAAAATCCCTAATTTTAGGTCTAATTTCCCAATTCTAATTTTCAAGACCTAATTTCCTTATTTTATCAAATTAGCGACTTTTCGATTTTTATTACACCTTATAAGAATTTATAGCGGAAGGGTCGCTATAGTTGGCAATTTCATTGGAGAAGTTTTTTAAAAACAAATGAGTCAAGTCTTGGCTCAAATTACCGCTTTATTAATTTTAGAAATTGCGAAGTAAAGTAGCAATTAAGTTATTATTTGTTTATTAATTCGACGTTACTTTTAACGCATTCAAACCCACCTCTTTAAGTGAGGGGAAATGCTAGTGCTTTCATAAGGATATTGTTCCTTCGTATGGTCCGTAGTAAGTACCTTTGGGGCTCGACCACCCTATGCTTTCGAGAGGATATTTTTCCTTCGTACGGGCATAGCAAAAAGGTCCCCTAAATTGAACTCGATCGAGATGAGCCTATAATGGGTGATGATCAGGGGTGTTGCTACTCTTAGAAGAGGACAACAAGGAAAATTTGGGTATCTCGTAGAACCAAAACTGGATTTAGTGAATTTAGTCAACCTACCCGATTATAGCCATTTGGTTAACCTAGGTTCTATTAGATGAGACGTATAGGTTTGCTTTATCTTCTATCTTACTTGCATCTTTGCTTCATTATTTTTTGCATCATCATTACATGAAGGTGTTGATCTAAGTGGTTTGTCCAATTAAAGGCTTTCACTATAGTTAGACAGTTAAATTGAGAAATAAAAAGATAGGTGAAAAAAAGAGGGAAAATAATAGGAATATAAAGAGGAAAGAAAACAATAAAAAAAATAGGAGACAAAAAATAAAAGATAGAAAAAAAATTAAAAAAAAGAGAAAATAAAATAAATAGAAAAAGGAACATTAAGATCTTTTAATCGGTGAAAGTTGCTCAAAGGGCGATCACTAGCATGATAAACACCTTTTCTTGCATTCATTTTTGCATTTCATGCATTCATAGCATGTATCTTGCATTCAATAATAAAGCAAGAGGATTAACCTTGGATACATCGTGAGAGTTTTTCAAACCGCAACCATTCCGCACTCTTACAACACTCATTCTCAGACAAATCATGGACGAGAGATTGACTAATGTTGAGAAGTCACACAAGGACCTCAAAGATCGTTTGATAAATATCGAGGCAAAGATTGAGAAGTTCCAAAATGATATTATCACCCATCTCTCTGCTTTATTCGGAAAGTTTGACCGTGGGAAACCAAGGTTCCCGATGAGTAATCTAATATGGAAGAGTTAGATGGTAATACGCCTCAAGCTAGGTCTCAACTCAAAGGATCGATTTGGAAGAGTGTTCACATTACCGGGGCATCTTCTAGTCATCCAATTAATGTGGGTAAAGTTTTCGAGAATGAAGCCAATGTCGAGGTCCCAAATTTAGACTTGATGAACGAAATCGAGTTGAGATTGAGAAAAAAAATTCAAGAAGAAATTTGAGGAGAAACGCCTTCAAGTCGAAGAAAAGGTCAATCTCTTGCAAGCGATCGGAGGATTGACGCCTATGAGCTAAGCTTAGTGTCCGATTTGGTCATCACACCTAAGTTTAAGGTGCCGAACTTCGAGAAATATGATGGGACCACTTGCCCTTCAGATCACTTAACTATGTACTGCCGCAAGATGACGGTACATGTGAGGAATGAGAAGCTTCTCATCCATTTCTTTCAGGATAGCTTGACCGGGGCAGCTTCTCATTGGTATTCCCAACTCAATCGGGCTAATGTGAAGTCGTGGAAGGACTTGTCCAAAGTTTTCATCGAATAGTACAAACATGAGAAGGACATGGTCCCAAATAGAACTATTGATGAGTATCCAAACGTATTATTTTTATTACCCTTTTTACTCTTATTATTGTTAGAATTAAGCATAATATTAATTGCATAATTAGTCATTCATGCATATTTACATAATTTCTTTAATTATTATATTTAATTTATATTTTGATTAATTGCATGGAAAAGGATACTGTGATTGTGTGTTTCCTTATTTGTAGGATTTGATGCCAATTTGAAAGGAATCACAAGGAGATGAAGTTGATTTCAAAAGACATGGGGAGATTCTAAGAGATTGGACTTGATAAGGAAAATAAATATTTAAATTAATTTGAAATCTTTAAAGAGATAATTTATCTCTTTATCAAATTAATTCTTATCACATAATTTAACCAAGCAAGATCGTATTAAAATGGGAGATGCCGTCCAAAGAAAAGAGGAGGCTAGATTGAGTGACCGAGAGAAAGGAAGCAAGGAGTCATCATCTTTTTCATCTTTATTTTCTCTTGTTTTATTCGAGTGATGAGAGGATTATTTGTTGGATATTTTTGCCCAGCCATGAACTAATTTAAAGTTGGCTTGGGTTACTTGTTTTATGGTTTGATTTAAGTTTGAATTTTATCTAAGTACTTGTAGTGTTCTTAATTATGACTTGTCTATTCTTGGTACTTATTTGGTTTGTGAGAAAATTGAGAAAGGACCTAATAAACAATCCGTTTATCTAGATTCGGGAGAATTAGTTTCATGAAACGAATAGACATGGTTTGATCCAAGTGCGTGAGAACTAATCCGGCTTAGGGATAAGTACAGGATTTCAACGGCTAATAGAAGCGCAAGAAAGTTGTTATGCACCATTGATTAACGCATGAATGTATCATTAAAGATTGTGCAATTAGCAGAGTCTCGGGTTAGGGATAACAAGGACCACTGAAGAACACTTTGCCGAGTCTTGAGGATAGTCGCTCAAATTGCCCGAGCAATTCCCTTAGTTGCAATTGCCCAAGCACTCGGATGAATTGACTAGGCAATATGACTAAGCCCAATTACGGAACAATTGATTGGTGCGAGCATCCCACTTATAAGGAAGAATTCATTCGACCGTCATTCCATAATTTAGGATAACCCAGTCTAATCCATCTCATTGATTGTTCCAATTCGTTTTACATGTTTATTTTATTTTTCATTTTAATTAAATCAATTTTATAAACCAATTGTGTTTTTATTTTCAGTGCAAGAAATTAGATTCCAGAAGAAGCATCAATCCCTGTGGAGACGATATCTAATCTATACTATTACTTGTGACCTGTTTAGTTGCACGGTTTGCGTTGCACTAAACTCACACAACAAATTTTTGGCGTTGTTCACGAGGATTGACGATAGCGACTTTGTTTTTAGTTTCTTGCATTTTATTTTATTTCTTTTAAGTTTTTAATTCTCTTTTAGATTCAAGGAATTTACCAATCTTGGTTTTGTTGCGGTGTTTGACCAGGGCAAGACCAACATCAAAAGAGCATTCGTTTGAACCCAAAATTGAACAAGTATTTCATAGAAAGAGACGTGAACAATAAGCAAAAATGGTAGATCTTGTTCCTCGTATCGATAATCAAAATGCCGTGGCAATAGGAGATGACATAGATGGACAACATCCAATTCATATGAGACGAAGGTCTATTCAAGATTACTTGGAGGATGATATCAATGGATTAAACCCAGGACTTGTTATACCAGAAATTGAGGCAGTACATTTTGTGTTAAAGCCAGTAATGTTTAGTATGATCAATACAATTGGTCAATTTAGCGGATCGACAACTGAAGATACTCGACAACATCTCAAGTCTTTTCTGAAGATTTGCAACTTAGTCAAAATTTAGGGAGTTCATGATGATATATTGAGATTAAAATTATTTCCTTATTCATTATGAGATAGAGCTAAAATATGGTTAAATAGTATTCCATCTGAATCTATAGGATCTTGGGCAGAATTATGTCGTGATTTTCTTGCTCGATCTAGTTGTACAAGTTTAAATGATAGATTACGTAATGAAATCACTTCTTTCCGGCAGTGTGATGATGAAGCGATGTACGAAGCATGGGAGCGATATAGAGAACTTTTACACAAATGCCCTATGCATAGATTTCCATTATGGACACAAGTGACGATGTTCTACAATGCTGTGAACTCGCCAACTATAATGACGCTAAATGCCTCGGCAAATGACATACTCTTGGACAAATCAGCAGAAAAAGTAATGGAAATTTTAAATCGCTTGGCAAAGAAGGATTATCAGTTTCTAAACACTATACGAGGGGGAATTAGACGTAACACCACTTAAAATGATGTATCAAGTTCAATTGCTTCATAATTGGCTACATTAACGAATCTGGTTATGAATATGCAACGCCAAAATAACACAAAAGAAATCAAGGTATTGAATTCCTTATATGATTTATGTAATGAAGACCATAATTCTTCTGAGTGATTGTAGAATCTAGAGTCAATTTTTTACATGGTAAACTATAATCGAAACAATGCAATGTCAAATATTTATAATCCATCCTAGAGAAGAATCCCAATTTCTCTTATAGCAATCCGAATAATGCTGTCAATCAGGGACGTTCGAGCATACAAGTATCATGATTCTAGTAGAATATGACTCGGTAAAAGATGCCACAGCAATCGCATAGTCTGTAACATCCCGTTTTTGGGGTTATTAGTTTAGGCATAGTTAGGAGAATTCGATTCGGGTTGAATCGGATTCTCCAATTCATTATTCCGGGGAAAGATAAAATAAGAATATTTTTAATTAGGAAAAATAATAACTTTGGAATATGGTTTAAAATATTAAAAATATGTTTCAAAAATTAAAAGAAAATAAGTTAGACTTTATATTGATTTTTAATTATGCTTAATTATGCATAAATGACCAATTTGTAATTTTTGGAAAAATTGGAGGACTATTTTATAATTTTCGGAAAAATTGATGTTTTAGTGACTAAATTGAAAAGCAAGCTAAACTTAGAATCCTTAGAAGGCCATAAATCCATTTCTAATTTTTAATAATGATTTATTCATCAAAATGCATTTTAATTGCTTTAATTAAAGATTTTAATCATTTTCTCTCAAAACTGCTTTTCTCTCATTTTCTTTCATCTTTTTCTCTTATTTTCTCTCCACTTTCTCTTCATCTTTTCTCTTCAATTCCTTGCTGATTTTTGCATCTTTTTCCATAAAAATTACATCATTTTGATCATCTTTCCATCCTTTACAAAACCTAAGCATCAATTTCATCAAGTCAACATCAAATTGCAAGGAATCAAGAAGAGGAAATTACATCTTTTTGGTGAATAGATCTTGAAGGTAATTTTATGGATTTTTATTCTTTTCTAAGGTTCTTTATTGAAATTCCCAAGTATTAGCTTGCTAATCTTTGAATAAAAAACTTAATTCTATGTTTTTAATGATAGATCTAGTGATTTTGTGGATGTTTTTGTGAAATCTTTTTGGATCTTATTTAATGCTGAAGTTAGATGGATTCAATTATGTTTTTATGTTAATTAAATGATTAATTGAGTCTTCATTTGATAGCACATTAATTTAATCACGGAATAATGCAATCGGTGTAGTTTTAAGGTGTTTTTTGGTTGTTTTAGGGGCTGTTTTAGATGCTTTAATGTTGCTGGATATATAAGGATGGTTTGGATGTGTTTTTGGTTCATAATTGAAGTGGATTAGATTTTAGATTCATTAGGTTTTGTGCTGATGTGGTTCGGATGCGTTTCGTCTTAGTTTACGATCTTCTCGGCTAAGTTTTCGGTAGTTTTATGGTGATCGGATATGGCTGTTGGTTTGAGCATGTTATGATGTGAGAATGCTCTATTTTTAATGTTGTAGAAGAGGTACAAGAAGGTGCTTGAGTGTTGGTGCGTTGGTGCGTTCATCGGATAGTGGTGAAAGCTCGTTTCGCTTGTTGGTGAGTGATTACGGATTTAAAGCGAATCGCGTTTGGTACGGTTCTATTTTGAGGACTATGGAAGAGTGTGAAAACCTTCCATAGTTTAAGAGTAGGTAATGTAAATGTTTTTGATAAACCGATATGAGTTTCGGCTATTTTCGACAAAGGTATTATGTTGATAATGCAATAAGATTTATGGAAATGCATGAGTATGTTTTGAATTGATGCATACATGAGAGTTACTTGCTGAAAATGTATAGCTTATTTAGTATCCATGAATATGGAAAATTATGAGAAATGATTTGAAATACAATGTGGTTAATTACCTTATACACGATGGTGCCTTTAGGCATGGCTTTTGGTTCATTTGTTGAACATATTGTGCATGCATTATGAGTAGCAAGTTATCATGCACATTTGCTTATGATATTGGCTTAGTGACACTAACTTTAGATTCGAATACGAATGACATGTCATTAGGATTGTCTTAAGTGCACTATAAACAAAATTGAGAATACAGAATATTGCCTACACGTAACAAGGGTGACTTTGTGTCCAATCATACGTGGTAGAGCCGCCTACACGTAACATGGGTGACTATGTGTCCAATCGTACGTGGTAGTGCTAGCCGCCTACACGTAACAAGGGTGACTATGTGTCCAATCGTACTTGGTAGTGCTAATGGTGACTTCGTGTCATGTTAATGGTGACTTCGTGTCATGACGAGACAATAGTCTCTAACAATGGATTCGTGTATTCGGTGAACTCAAGGTTCACATTAAAGTGGTCACTAGAATGCCAATATACATACATGAATTTGAGAAGAAGATTGTACATCTTTTATAAATTATTTTGATAAGATTATGTAAACTCAAGGATGCATATGATTTAAAGAACATGAGCATGAGATGTTAGCATGCATGATTTAACAAAGTATTGCAAATTATGGTTTCATCATGGTTTTAAATAGATGCATTGATGATTTTTGTAGAGCTACCTCACTAAGCATGTTTGCTTAAGCTCTCTTTTCATCCTTGCAGAAAAATAAAGGCACTTGGGGCTTCTTTCTAGGCAAGGAAACCAAGGGGAAAGATCGCTTTGAATTTTGTATGTTTTTGGCAAATAATTTGGGCAAGGCAATGTGTAACACAACCTATGTGAGGAGTGTGTACTTAGGCTTTGGTTTATGTTGTAATAAGACCATTATTGTTTGATTGTTAATTGTTGAACTTTGGAATTGTTTGAATTGTTGAAGCATGTACTAGCATGATTGTTATGTTGTTAATCATTTTCTAGGGAGCATGTCTACAGCTTGATTGATGTCCGTGACGTTATTGATTATGTGCCAAATGTTGCTAATTATGCCTAGGACTGATGCACTTAGTGGTTCTAATTAATGGTTGAGTATTTAGTAATTGGTGTGCACTTAGTGTAACGAAACTTTTGGTTCCAGACCCAAAGTTTCGAAACCTTTGGGTGAAGGTTCCGAAACCTTTGTCAAATAGTTTCGAAACCTTCATAAGGTTTCGAAACCTTGCGGGCAGTTTCAATTCTGGGAAGCTACTAGACGCGATAAGTTTCGAAACTTTCCAGGAAAGTTTCGAAACCTTTTACAAAAAGTTTTGGAACCTCTGGGAAGGTTTCGAAACCTTTGATCACCAACAATTGAAAGTTGCTGGAAATTATATCTTAGTCTCGGATATCTTCCTTTGTTCGATTAAGGTACTTACAGATGTTATTTTGAGCTAAAATTTTGCATGCGTGTATAATGTAGATTTAAATTTCAAGATGGTTAACCTAATTTGGATGAAGTCCTTGTATTTTGGAAGATTTACATTTTGGTCCCTAAATTAGAGAAACTTACAATTGATGATGATAGAATGATCCGTTTGAGTTGAAACTTGCTGTGAAGAACACTTGAGTGTTTAATTGAACATTGATGGAAAGAATTTCTACTTTACTAATTGAATTTAAAAGTTTTACGTTTTAGTTGTTAATCTACGTTAGTGTTTAATCGAATATATGTTTTTAATTAATGTGTTACCGGTAATGCTTTGTATGAGACCTTGACATGTAGGAATAAGATTGTGCATCTAGGTAAGATAAAATAAAAAAATATAACGGTTTTATGGTTGTTTATCGAATTGGACCCTCGTGGGTTTGGTTTGATATTCCTTGTGTAACCCATTAGTACCAGTTTCGTCTAGGTCGGGCTAAGGGGGTTACATTTGGTGGTATCAGAGCCAGGTTGAATAAAATGTGTTGTTGGTTTGTAAAGTGTGTAGTTGATTTGTCAAAGTACGTGTTGGTTTGCTATGTCATGTGATTAATATGTTCAGTGTAAGAATGAATGTGATGTGTTGTTGATGTGTGAATACCTATATTTTGTTAGTGCACCTAGAATGATTATGGGTAAAAGGGGTGATCAGTTACACATTGCCAATGCCAACATGTTTTTAGACGTTCTTCTATTTCCCTTGTATCTTGCCCGAATGTAAGTTTATTATGTTTTGGTATTATGTTTTAAAATTGCATGTTTGAAGTGTTTGGATAATGCCTCCGTGACGTGAGACACGTGCAAGTACAAGCTTGATCACCGATGGTCAGGCAGAGGGAAAGGCGAATATGAGGGAGGAACCGCTTCCACCTTCTCCACCAACTGGCGTGCCACCCGCTGGTGTGCCTCCGATTCTAGTAGGAGGCCAGTTCGGAGAGTTTGCACCGTTCATACAGGCTATGACAGGTGCGTTTCAGGCAGCTATGGCTGGAGTTCATGTACCGCTCCCGCACCTAGCATTGTGGTTACCCCAGGGTTACCGCTTAAGCGATTGCGTAGCTTGGGAGGTGTTGAGTTTCATGGACTTGACCCGAGTTTAGCTGAGGAGTGGTTGGCTAGCACTGAGAGGGTTTTAGATCAGATGGACTATCAGGATGCCCGGAGGTTGGGTTGTGTGGTCTCTCTGCTTCAGGGGGATGCTTATAGATGGTGGACTACCACGAGAGCGGGTGTAGTTGTTGCTAACTTGACATGGGAGTACTTTAGGACCGCCTTTGTGTGGAAGTTTTTGGGTTCATAGTATGAGGATGCACGAAAGAGAGAGTTTATGTCTCTAGTGCAAGGTAATATGAGTGTGGCTGACTATGAGATACAATTTATCAGATTGAGTCACTATACACCGGAGTTGGTACCTACGCAGCGTAAGAGATGTGATAGGTTCCGATATGGTTTGGATCCAGAGATTAAGACATACTTGTTGGCTGCGGAGTACATTGAGTTTGATGTGCTTGTTAATAGAGCTAAGGATGTTGAGGAGTCCCTGAGGGAGGCTAGGAAGTCTTCCGATGTTGGGAAGAGGCCTGCTGAGGCTAGTACCCAAGGTAATAAGGGTAAGAGGTTTCGGGACAACCGATACAAAGCTGATCGACGCCGAGGTGATTTTGGACACGGTGGTCGAGGTGGTGGTGACATAGCAGTTTGTAACTTGTGTTCTAGACGACATCCGGGAGAGTGTTGGTGGACCACAGGTGCCTACATGGGTTGTGGATCTAAGGATCACAGAAAAAGGGATTGTCCGAGGTTTGCTGGTGAGGCTGGTAACTGAGCTGAGGCTGCTGTGGTACCTGGCAGAGGATGTGGGGGAGGTAGAGGTCATTTTCAGAGACAGGGAGATGGCAGTAGGGTTTATGCACAGCGTGGGACCCGTAATGCTACGGATGTGGTTGCAGGTACTTTTTCTTTACGGAATGTACCGTTGTTTTCTTTGATAGATTCGGGGTCTACATATTCTTATATTTTGAGTGAGCATGTACATATGTTGGATATCCCTATTGATGTTTTAGATATAGGGGTTGGGGTTACTAGTTCTTTGGGTGAGACGGTGATCGTAAAAAGGTTGTTTAGGAGATGTCCGTTGGAGGTGCAAGGGCATGTCTTTGAGGTTGACTTGATGGAGTTACCATTTCATGGTTTTGACCTTATCTTGGGGGTTAATTGATTGACGGAGCATAGAGCTGTGGTGGATTTTGAAAAGAAACGGGTTACCTTGAGGTTGTTAGATGGTGGCGAGGTTGTGGTTAAGAGTGAGTATACCGGATTCTTATCCAATGTAGTTTCGGCCTTATAAGCAGAAAAGTTGATACAACATGGTGGTATGGCATATCTAGCATATGTAATGAACCCGGGGATAGGAGAGGTTCGGGTGCAGGACATTCGAACAATATGTGACTTTCCGGAAGTTTTTCCTGAGGAGTTGCCAGGATTACCTCCCGATCGTGATGTGGAGTTAAAAGAGTTAAAGATGCAGTTGCAAGAGTTGCTTGACCGTGGTTTTATACGACCGAGTGTGTCACCTTGGGGTGCACCGATGTTGTTTGTGAAGAAGAAGGATGGCACAATGAGGATGTGCATTGATTATCGACAACTAAATTAGTTGACCATGAAGAATAAGTATCCTTTGCCGAGGATTGACGATTTGTTTCATCAGTTTCGAGGAGCAAGTGTGTTCTCGAAGATTGACTTGAGATCGGGGTACTACCAGTTGAAGGTGAAAGAGGAGGATGTGTTGAAAACGGCTTTTCGGACAAGGTATGGTCATTATGAGTTTTTGGTGATACCGTTTGGTTTGACAAATTCCCCTGCTGCTTTTATGGATATGATGAACCGGGTGTTTCATGAGTACTTGGATTAGTTTGTGGTGGTGTTCATAGATGATATCCTCGTGTATTCACGTACCGAGGAAGATTATGATCGACATTTGCGGATAGTGTTGCAAGCGTTGAAAGAGAACCAATTGTATGCTAAGTTAAGTGTGAGTTTTGGTTAAAAGAGGTGGTGTTTCTTGGTCATATGGTGTCGGAAAAGGGTATTAGTGTTGATCCAAAGAAGATAGAGGCTGTTATGGGTTGGAAGCAACGGAGGTCAGTGTCGGAGGTTCGCAGTTTCCTAGGTTTGGCTGGGTATTATCGTAGGTTCGTTGAGGGTTTTTTGAGCATTGCTGCTCCTATGACCAACATTATTTGTATGGAGAGAAGTGTACTATATATACGGATCATAAGAGTTTGAAGTATCTCATGTCACAAAAGGATTTGAACCTTAGGCAACGAAGATGGATGAAGTTGCTTAAGGACTATGATTTGTCTGTTGAGTATCATTCGGGGAAAGCCAATGTAGAGGCCGATGCTTTGAGCCGTAAGGCGGCGGTTGAGTTCAGAGCAATATTTGCTAGATTGAGTATTTCTAAGGAAGGTGGTTTAGTAGCGGAGTTGCAAATAAAACTTGTTTTGGTTGAGATGATCAAGGTGAAACAGTTAGAGGATGAGGTGTTGTGTTTTAGAGGTCGGGTTATGGTGCCGGATGATCCGGAGTTGAGGTAAGCTATTTTGGTGGAAGCTCATACTAGTCCTTTTGTGATGCATCCGGGTAGTGTGAAGATGTATAGAGATCTCAAAAGTGTGTACTTTTGGGTTGGTTTAAAGAGAGATGTGACGGAGTTTGTTTCTCAATGTATGGTGTGTCAGCGGGTGAAAGCTGAACATCAGTTCCCTGCAGGTTTGTTACAGCCGGTTCAAGTTCCAGAATGGAAATGGGAGAGAATTACCATGGATTTTGTGACGGGATTACCATTAACACCGTCCAAAAAGGATTCTATATGGGTGATTGTTGATAGGTTTACGAAGTGAGCATATTTTCTTCTCGTGCATACGACGTACTTCATGGATAAGTGGGCGGATTTGTATGTTTCTGAGGTGGTAAGGTTGCATGGTGTGCCTAAGTCGATCATATCGGATAGAGATCCGCGGTTTACATCCAAGTTTTGGAGGAGTTTGCAGACAGCTTTGGGTACGAGGCTTAGCTTTAGTACAGCTTATCATCCACAGACAGATGAACAGTCTGAGCGTGTTATTCAGACTTTGGAGGATATGTTGAGGTGTTGTGTCATCGAGTTTCAAGGTTCTTGGGAGAGGCAATTGCCGTTGGTAGAGTTTGCTTATAATAATAGTTTTCAGATGAGTATACAGATGGCACCGTTTGAGGCGTTATATGGGCGTAAGTGTCGTACACCTTTGTGTTGGAAGAAAGTTGGACAAAAGTATGTTTCTTTGCCTCAAGTGTTGAATGATACGGATGAGAAAGTTAAGTTGATATGTACTAAACTTAAGGAAGCTTCGGATAGGTAGAAGTCCTATGCCGATTTGAAACGTAGGGAGATAGAGTATGATGTTGGGGACAAAGTGTTTCTTAAGGTTTCTCCGTGGAAGAAGGTGATGAGGTTTGGACGTAAGGGTAAGTTGAGTCCTCGTTTTATTGGACCATATGAGGTGTTGGAGCGTGTTGGTCCTGTTGCTTATAGGTTGAGGTTGCCATAGGAGTTGAGTAAGATGCATGATGTTTTTCATGTATCAATGCTTCGTAGATATAGATCGGATCCTTCTCATGTTGTTCCGGTTGAGGAGATTGAGTTAAGAGAGGATATGAGTTACGAGGAAGAGCCGGTGAAGATTTTGGATGTGGATACAAAGGTTCTTCGAGAGAAGACCATAGATTTAGTTAAAGTGCTTTGGAAACACCAAGGTGTGGAGGAAGCAACTTGAGAGACAAGGAAAAGCATGGAGGAGTAGTTTCCTCACTTGTTTACTTTAGGTAAATTTCGAGGACGAAATTTTCTTAAGAGGGGGAGAGTTGTAACATCCCGTTTTTGGGGTTATTAGTTTAGGCATAGTTAGGAGAATTCGATTCGGGTCGAATCGGGTTCTCCGGTTCATTATTCTGAGGAAAGATAAAATAAGAATATTTTTAATTAGGAAAAATAATAATTTTGGAATATGGTTTAAAATATTAAAAATATGTTTCAAAAATTAAAAGAAAATAAGTTGGACTTTATATTGATTTTTAATTATGCTTAATTATGCATAAATGACCAATTTGTAATTTTTGGAAAAATTGGAGGACTATTTTGTAATTTTCGGAAAAATTGATGTTTTAGTGACTAAATTGAAAAGCAAGCTAAACTTAGAATGCTTAGAGGACTATAAACCCATTTCTAATTTTTAATAATGATTTATTCACCAAAATACATTTTAATTGCTTTAATTAAAGATTTTAATCATTTTCTCTCAAAACTACTTTTTTCTCATTTTCTCTCATCTTTTTCTCTCATTTTCTCTCCACTTTCTCTTCATCTTTTCTCTTCAATTCCTTGCTAATTTTTGCAGCTTTTTCCATAAAAATTACATTATTTTGATCATCTTTCCATCCTTTACAAAACCTAAGTATCAATTTCATCAAATCAACATCAAATTGCAAGGAATCAAGAAGAGGAAATTACATCTTTTTGGTGAATAGATCTTGAAGGTAATTTTCTTGATTTTTATTCTTTTCTAAGGTTCTTTATTGAAATTCTCAAGTATTAGCTTGCTAATCTTTGAATAAAAAACTTAATTCTATGTTTTTAATGATAGATCTAGTGATTTTGTGGATGTTTTTATGAAATCTTTTTGGATCTCATTTAATGCTGAAGTTAGATGGATTCAATTATATTTTTATGTTAATTAACTGATTAATTGAGTCTTCATTTGATAGCACATTCATTTAATCACGGAATAATGCAATCGGTGTAGTTTTAAGGTGCTTTTCGGTTGTTTTAGGGGCTGTTTTAGATGCTTTAATGTTGCTGGAGATATAAGGATGGTTTGGATGTGTTTTTGGTTCATAATTGAAGTGGATTAGATGTTAGATTCATTAGGTTTTGTGCTGATGTGGTTCGGATGCGTTTCGGCTTAGTTTACGGTCTTTTCGGCTAAGTTTTCGGTAGTTTTATGGTGATCGAATATGGATGTTGGTTTGAGCATGTTATGATGTGAGAATGCTCTATTTTTAATGTTGTAGAAGAGGTACAAGAAGGTGCTTGAGTGCTGGTGCGTTGGTGCGTTCATCGGATAGCGGCGAAAGCTCGTTTCGCTTGTTGGTGACTGATTACAGATTTAAAGCGAATCGCGTTTGGTACGGTTCTGTTTTGGGGACTATGGAAGAGTGTGAAAACCTTCTATAGTTCAAGAGTAGGTAATGTAAATGTTTTTGATAAACCGATATGAGTTTCGGCTATTTTCGACAAAGGTATTATGTTGGTCATGCAATGAGATTTATGGAAATGCATGAGCATGTTTTGAATTGATGCATACATGAGAGTTACTTGCTGAAAATGCATAGCTTATTTAGCATCCATGACTATGGAAAATTACGAGAAATGATTTGGAATACAATGTGGTTAATTGCCTTATACATGATGGTGCCTTTGGGCATGGCTTTTGGTTCATTTGTTGAACATATTATGCATGCATTATGAGCAGCAAGTTATCATGCACATTTGCTTATGATATTGGCTTAGTGACACTAACTTTAGATTCGAATACGAATGACATGTCATTAGGATTGTCTTAAGTGCACTATAAACAAAATTGAGAATACAAAATATTGCCTACACGTAACAAGGGTGACTTTGTATCCAATCGTACGTGGTAGAGCCGCCTACACGTAACAAGGGTGACTATGTGTCCAATCGTACGTTGTAGTGCTAGCCGCCTACACGTAACAAGGGTGACTATGTGTCCAATCGTACGTGGTAATGCTAATGGTGACTTCGTGTCATGTCAATGGTGACTTCGTGTCATGACGAGACAATGGTCTCTAACAATGGATCCGTGTATTCGGTGAACTCAAGATTCACATTAAAGTGGTCACTAGAATGCCAATATACATACAAGAATTTGAGAAGAAGATTGTACATCTTTTATAAATTGTTTTGATAAGGTTATGTGAACTCAAGGATACATATCATTTAAAGAACATGAGCATGAGATGTTAGCATGCATGATTTAACAAAGTATTGCAAATTATGGTTTCATCATGGTTTTAAATAGATACATTGATGATTTGTGTAGAGCTTCCTCACTAAGCATGTTTGCTTAAACTCTCTTTTCATCCTTGCAGAAAAATAAAGGCACTTGGGGCTTTGTTCGAGGCAAGGAAACCAAGGGGAAAGATCACTTTGAATTTGGTATGTTTTTGGCTAATAATTTGGGCAAGGCAATGTGTAACACAACCTATGTGAGGAGTGTGTACTTAGGCTTTGGTTTATGTTGTAATAAGACCATTATTGTTTGATTGTTAATTGTTGAACTTTGGAATTGTTTGAATTGTTGAAGCATGTACTAGCATGATTGTTATGTTGTTAATCATTTTCTAGGGAGCATGCCTATAGCTTGATTGATGTCCGTGACGTTATTGATCATGTGTCAAATGTTGCTAATTATGCCTAGGACTAATGCACTTAGTGGTTCTAATTAATGGTTGAGTATTGAGTAATTGGTGTGCACTTAGTGTAATGAAACTTTTGGTTCCAGACTCAAAGTTTCAAAACCATTGGGTGAAGGTTCTGAAACCTTTGTCAAATAGTTTCGAAACCTTCATAAGGTTTCGAAACCTTGCGGGCAGTTTCAATTCTGGGAAGCTACTGGACGCGATAAGTTTCGAAACTTTCCAGGAAAGTTTCGAAACCTTTTACAAAAAGTTTCGGAACCTCTGAGAAGGTTTCGAAACCTTTGATCACCAAGAATTGAAAGTTGCTAGAAATTATATCTTAGTCTCGGATATCTTCCTTTGTTCGATTAAGGTACTTACAGATGTTATTTTGAGCTGAAATTTTGCATACATGTATAATGTAGATTTAAATTTCAAGATGGTTAACCTAATTTGAATGAAGTCCTTGTATTTTGGAAGATTTACATTTTGGTCCCTAAATTAGAGAAACTTGCAATTGATGATGATAGAATGATCCGTTTGAGTTGAAACTTGTTGTGAAGAACACTTGATTGTTTAATTGAACGTTGATGGAAAAAATTTCTACTTTACTAATTGAATTTAAAAGTTTTACGTTTTAGTCCTTAATCTACGTTAGTGTTTAATCGGATGTATGTTTTTAATTAATGTGTTACCGATAATGCTTTGTATGAGACCTTGACATGTAGGAATAAGATTGTGCATCTAGGTAAGATAAAATAAAAAAATATAACGTTTTTAGGGTTGTTTATCGACTCGGACCCTCGCGGATTTTGTTTGATATTCCCCGTGTAACCCATTAGTGCCAGTTTCGTCTAGGCCGTGCTAAGGGGGTTACATAGTCTAGTTCTTTTGAAGATATATTTAATTCTTTTATGAAAGGAATTGAATATATGTTTGTTAGTAATGAGAAAAACCGATGCTTTCACGCACAAGACTGAAACTTTCATGAATAGGACTGAGATGCGGTTGCAAAATCAAGAGGCAACACTAAAAGCTCTGGAAACACAATTTGGTCAATTTGCACAAAATGTGAATACAAGACCACAAGGCGGTTTACCAAGAAACACTAATATCACCAAGGGAATTGACCATGAGTAATGTAAGGTAATCACTAATCGAAGTAGATTAAAGATTAACGATGAATCTATGCAGGAAAAAAACATTCAGTGAAGTCAAAACCAAGACAAAAAGGGGAACCTAATGAAAAAGAGGAATTGGAAAATGCTATGGCAAGTCCTGATGCCTTCGCATTACCCTCTTTCAAATTCTAAATGAATGAGAGGATTGAGGATATAAGATTGCCACCACCTTTTCCATAGAGGCTACGATGACAAAAGCAAGAATAATAATTCAAGAAATTCTTGGATATTCTGAAGCAAGTTCATATTAATTTTCCATTGGTTGAGGTAATAAAAAAATGCCGAATTACGCTAAGTTTCTCAAGGAAATTGTTTCTAGGAGAACAAGGTTAGGCGAGTTTGAGACTATTGTCGTGGCAGAAGGGTGTATGTCTATGTTGCACAATAGGATGCCACCGAAGTTAAAGGATCCAAGAAGTTTCACAATTTCATTCTTAATTGGAAATCACTATGTAGGGAAGACATTATGTGATCTAGGTCAAGCATAAATCTTATGCAAAAATCGGTTTTCCAACGATTAGGAATCGGAAAAGCTAGACCCACTATAGTAATGTTGTAGCTTGCCGATAAGTCTTATGTGCATCCAGAAGGAAAAATTGAGGACATATTGGTAAGGGTTGTAACATCCCGTTTTTGGATTATTAGTTTAGGCTTGGTTAAGAGAATTCAATTCGGGTCGAATCGGGTTCTTCGGTTCATTAATTTCGGGAAAAATAAAATAAGAATATTTTAATTAGGAAAAATAATAGTTTTGGAATATGGTTTAAAATATTGAAAATATGTTTCAAGATTAAAAGAAAATAATTTGAATTTTATATTGATTTTTAATTATGCTTAATTATGCATAAATAACCAATTTGTGATTTTTGGAAAAATCGGAGGACTTATTTTGTAATTTTCGAAAAATTACATGTTCTAGTGACTAAATTGAAAAGAAAGCTAAAATTAGAATCCTTAGAGGTCCATAAACCCATTTCTAATTTTTAATAATGATTTATTCACCAAAATGTATTTTAATTATTTTAATTAGAGATTTTTAATCATTTTCTCTCAAAATCACTTTTCTCTCATTTTCTCTCATTTTCTCTCCACTTTCTCTTCATCTTTTCTCTTCAATTCCTTGCTGATTTTTGCATCTTTTTCCATAAAGATTACATCATTTTCATCATCTTTCCATTCTTTACAAAACCTAAGCATCAATTTCATCAAATCAACATCAAATTGCAAGGAATCAAGAAGAGGAAATTATATCTTTTTGGTGAATAGATCTTGAAGGTAATTTTCTTGATTTTTATTCTTTTCTAAGGTTCTTTATTGAATTTCCCAAGTATTAGCTTGCTAATCTTTGAATAAAAACTTGATTATATGTTTTTAATGTTAGATCTAGTGTTTTTGTGGAAGTTTTTGTGAAATCTTTTTGGATCTCATTCAATTATGGAATTAGATGAATTCAATTATGTTTTTATGTTGATTAAATGATTAATTGAGTCTTGATTTGATAGCATATTAATTTAATCCCGGAATAATGCAATCGGTATAGTTTTAAGGTGCTTTTCGGTTGTTTTATGGGTTGTTTTAGATGCTTTAATGTTTCTGGTGATATAAGGATGGTTTGGATGTGTTTTTGGATCATAATTGAAGTGGATTGGATGTTAGATTCGTTAGGTTTTGGGCTGATATTGTTCGGATGCGTTTCGGCTTAGTTTACGGTCTTTTCGGCTAAGTTTTCAGTAGTTTAATGGTGATCGGATATGGTTGTTGGTTTGAGTATGTTATGATGTGAGAATGCTCTGTTTTTAATGTTGTAGAAGAAGTACAAGAAGGTGCTTGATTGCTGGTGCGTTAGTGCGATCATCGGATAGCGACGAAAGCTCATTTCGCTTGTTGGTGAGTGATTACGGATTTAAAGCGAATTGCGTTTGGTACGATTCTGTTTTGGGGACTATGGAAGAGTGTGAAAACCTTCCATAGTTCAAGATTAAGTAAAGTAAATGTTTTTGATAAACCGATATGAGTTTCGGCTACATTTGATAAAGGCATTATGTTGGTAATATAATGAGATTTATGGAAATGCATGAGCATGTTTTGAAATGGTGCATACATGAGAATTACTTGCTGAAATGCATAGCTTATTTAGCATCCATGATTATGGAAAATTATGAGAAATGATTTGAAATATAATATGGTTATTTGCCTTATATATGATGGTGCCTTTGGGCATGGCTTTTGGTTCATTTGTTGAACATATTATGCATGCATTATGAGCAGCAAGTTATATGATTTGGGATACAATATGGTTAATTGCCTTATACATGATGGTGCCTTTGGGCATGGCTTTTGGTTCATTTGTTGAACATATTATGCATGCATTTTGAGCAGCAAGTTATCATGCACATTTGTTTATAATATTGGCTTAGTGACAATAACTTTAGATTCGAATACGAATGACATGTCATTAGGATTGTCTTAAGTGCACTATAAATAAAATTGAGAATACAGAATATTGCCTACACATAACAAGGGTGACTTTGTGTCCAAACGTGCGTGGTAGAGCCGCCTACACATAACAAGGGTGACTATGTGTCCAATCATACGTGGTAGTGCTAATGGTGACTACGTGTCATGTCAATGGTGACTTTGTGTCATGTCAATGGTGACTTTGTGTCATGTCAATGGTGACTTAGTGTCATGTCAATGGTGATTTCGTGTCATTTCAATGGTGACTTTGTGTCATGACGGGACAATGGTCTCTACAATGGATCCGTGTATTCGGTGAGCTCAAGGTTCACATTAAAGTGGTAACTAGAATGCCAATATACATACATGAATTTGATATGGACATTGTGCATCATTTATAAATTGTTTTGATAAGATTATGTAAACTCAAGGATGCATATGATTTAAAGAACATGAGCATGAGATGTTAGCATGCATGATTTAATAATGTATTACAAACTATGGTTTCATCATGATTTTAAATTGATGCATTGATGATTTGTGTAGAGCTTCCTCACTAAGCATGTTTGCTTAAGCTCTCTTTTCATCCATGTAGAGAAATAAAGGCACTTTGGGCATCGTTCAAGGCAAGGAAACCAAGGGGAAGAATCACTTGGATTTGATATGTTCTTGGCAAGGTTTAGTTTTTTGTTGAGAATCTTTTTGTGTTATGTTAATCGCATGGTTGTTACGGAAAGTGTCGAGATGGAATGGTATCTTGAGCAAGGCTTATGGTAATCTTTTTCCATGAGTTTGGTGGTAAGTGTTGTGGTAGGAGTTGGGGAAAAACATGTGTTTTCGACTAAGCTGGTTTGGATTATGTTTGAATCATATGTAAATGTTTATCTTGCTGATAAGGTAAGAATGAGTATCAATTTTCTTTGGGTTATTATTAGTAGTAAGGGTGCCCAGGGTTGAAGTCGGGAAGAATCATCATAAGTTTGGTAGTAAGTTCTATCGATGGTATGGAGTTTTCTTATGAGGTTTGTTGGATCAATCGTTTGTTGGAGTACGGTTTTCTTGGGTTCCCAAGTCCCATTGGAAAGATGTGTGAGTAGTGTATCTATAACATGATAAGATTTGAAAGTTTTTAAGACCAACATAGGTTGTTGTTTGGATGTTGGGTTTTATCATTCATAGGTAAATGGATGATATGTTGTGACATTGTGATATGGTTAATATGACTCATAATGAAGTTGTTGTTGGTGGTGGAGCTTGCTTAAGACAATGTTGACAGTTTTGTGCAAAGTTAGTCTGAAGTTTGTTGTGTGGAGTGGAGGTTAGTGAAAGGCTTAGTTGGTTACCTGGTATGTGGGAGGATGTCAATTAAGGTTAGTTCGATGGTGATGGTATGGAAACCGTTGCGGTTATCAAGAGTTGGTTATCAACCTTATGGGGTTTTCTTTTGAGTTATGTTTTCTATAGAGGTTGAGATGGTATGGTGGTTTGTGCATTGTTGCTTTGGTGTGGGGAAAGAATTTGTTGGTTGTCCAAAGAGGGTAAGTGTGGGTTGTTTGTTGCACACCATCCGGGGAAAGCTAAGATGATGGATAAATCTTTGAGCCGTAAGACGGCGGTTGAGTTGAGAGTGATGTTTGCTAAGTTGAGTATTTCAAAGGAAGGTGGTTGAGTGGTGGAGTTGTAAGTAAAGCGTATCTTGGTTGAGATGATAAGGTGAAACAATTAGAGGATGAGACGTTGGTACCTTTTGTGGAGGATAAGGCTAAGGGTAGATCGACCGAGTATCATTTTGATGAGGAGGAGATGTTGTGGTTTAGGGGTTAGATTGTGGTGCCGGATGAGGTTGAGTTGAGGTAAGCTATTTTAGCGGGAGCACATACTAGTCCGCTTGCTATGCATCCGGGTAGTGTGAAGATGTATAGAGATCTCAAAAGTGTGTACTTATGGGTTGGTTTAAAGGAAGATGTGACGGAGTCCAAGAAGGATTCTATATGGGTTATTATTGATAGGTTTTCAAAGCGTGCAGATTTTCTTGCCGTGCATACAATGTGATCTATGGATAAGTTGGTCGAGTTGTATGTTTCTGAGATGGTGAAGATTGCATGGTGTGATTAAGTTGATCATATCGGATAGAGGTCCGCGGTTTACATCTAAGTTTTGGAGGAGTTTGTAGGTTACTTTGGGTACGAGGCTTAGTTTTAGTACAACTTATCATCCACAGACGGATGGACAGTCTGAGCGTGTTATTCAGACTTTGGGGGAATATGTTGAGGTGTTGCATCATTGAGTTTCAAGGTTTTGGGGAGAAGCAATTGTCGTTGGTAGAGTTTGCTTATAATAATAGTTTTCAGACAAGTATACAGATAGCGCCGTTTGAGGCATTATATGGGCGTAAGTGTCGTACACCTTTGTGTTGGAAGGAAGTTGGACAAAAGTATGTTTCTTTGCCTCAAGCTTTAAAGATACAGATGGGAAGGTTAAGTTGATATGCGCTAAACTTAAGTAAGCTTCGGATAGGCAGAAGTCCTATGCCGATTTAAAGCGTAGAGAGATAGAGTATACTGTTGGGGACAAAGTGTTTCTTAAGGTTTCTCCGTGGAAGAAGGTGATGAGGTTTGGACGTAAGAGTAAGTTGGGTCATCGTTTTATTGGGCCATATGAGGTGTTAGAGCCAATTGGTTGTTATCGGTTGAGGTTGCTGGTGGAGTTGAGAAAGATGCATTATGTGTTTCAATGTATCGATGCTTCGTAAGTATCGTTCAAATCCTTTTCATGTTGTTCTAGTTGAGGAGTCTGAGTTAAGGGCGGATATGAGTTATGAGAAGGAACCAGTGAGGATTTTGGATGTGGATACAAAGGTTTTTCGAGGAAGAACCATAGGTTTGGTTAAAGTGCTTTGGAAGCACCGAGGTGGCGAAGAGGCAACTTGGGAGACAAGGAAAAAGTTTGGGGGAGTAATTCCTCACTTGTTTACTTCAGGTAAATTTCGAGGAAGAAATTTTCTTAAGAGGTGGAGAGTTGTAACATCCCGTTTTGGGGGTTATTAGTTTAGGCTTAGTTAGGAGAATTCTATTCGGATCGAATCGGGTTCTCCGGTTCATTAATTTCGGGAAAAATAAAATAAGAATATTTTAATTAGGAAAAATAATAGTTTTGGAATATGGTTTAAAATATTGAAAATATGTTTCAAGATTAAAAGAAAATAATTTGGACTTTATATTGATTTTTAATTATGCTTAATTATGCATAAATGACCAATTTATAATTTTTGGAAAAATTGGAAGACTTATTTTGTAATTTTCGAAAAATTACATGTTTTAGTGACTAAATTGAAAAGCAAGCTAAGCTTAGAATCCTTAGAGAGCCATAAAACCATTTCTAATTTTTAATAATGATTTATTCACTAAAATGTATTTTAATTATTTTAATTAGAGATTTTTAATCATTTTTCTCTTAAAACCACTTTTCTCTCATTTTCTCTCATCTTTTTCTCTCATTTTCTCTCCACTTTCTCTTCATCTTTTCTCTTCAATTCCTTGCTGATTTTTGCATCTTTTTCCATAAAGATTACATCATTTTCATCATCTTTCCATCCTTTACAAAACCTAAGCATCAATTTCATCAAATCAACATCAAACTGCAAGGAATCAAGAAGAGGAAATTACATCTTTTTGGTGAATAGATCTTGAAGGTAATTTTCTGGATTTTTATTCTTTTCTAAGGTTCTTTCTTGAAATTCCCAAGTATTAGCTTGCTAATCTTTGAATAAAAACTTGATTCTATGTTTTTAATGTTAGATCTAGTGTTTTTGTGGAAGTTTTTGTCAAATCGTTTTGGATCTCATTCAATGCTGGAATTAGATGAATTCAATTATGTTTTTATGTTGATTAAATGATTAAATGAGTCTTGATTTGATAGCACATTAATTTAATCCCGGAATAATGCAATTGATGTAGTTTTAAGGTGTTTTTCGGTTGTTTTATGGGTTGTTTTGGATTCTTTAATGTTGCTGGAGATATAAGGATGGTTTGGATGTGTTTTTGGATCATAATTGAAGTGGATTAGATGTTAGATTCATTAGGTTTTGTGTTGATGTAGTTCGGATGCGTTTCGGCTTAGTTTACGGTCTTTTCGACTAAGTTTTCGGTAATTTAATGGTGATCGGATATGACTATTGGTTTAAGCATGTTATGATGTGAGAATGCTCTGTTTTTAATGTTCTAGAAGAAGTACAAGAAGGTGCTTGATTGCTGGTGCGTTAGTGCGATCATCGGATAGCGGCGAAAGCTCGTTTCGCTTGTTGGTGATTGATTACGGATTTAAAGCGAATCGCGTTTGGTACGGTTCTGTTTTGGGGACTATGGAAGAGTGTGAAAACCTTCCATAGTTCAAGATTAAGTAAAGTAAATGTTTTTGATAAACCGATATGAGTTTCGGCTACATTTGATAAAGGCATTATGTTGGTAATGCAATGAGATTTATGGAAATACATGAGCATGTTTTGAAATGGTGCATACATGAGAATTACTTGCTGAAATGCATAGTTTATTTAGCATCCATGATTATGGAAAATTATGAGAAATGATTTGAAATATAATATGGTTATTTGCCTTATATCTGATGGTGCCTTTGGGCATGGCTTTTGGTTTATTTGTTGAACATATTATGCATGTATTATGAGCAGCAAGTTATATGATTTGGAATACAATATGGTTAATTGCCTAATACATGATGGTGCCTTTGGGCATGGCTTTTGGTTCATTTGTTGAACATATTATGCATGTATTATGAGCAGCAAGTTATCATGCACATTTGTTTATGATATTGGCTTAGTGACAATAACTTTAGATTCGAGTACGAATGACATGTCATTAGGATTGTCTTAAGTGCACTATAAAAAAAATTGAGAATACAAAATATTGCCTACACGTAACAAGGGTGACTTTGTGTCCAAACGTGCGTGGTAGAGCCGCCTACACATAACAAGGGTGACTCTATATCCAATCGTACGTGGTAGTGCTAATGGTGACTACGTGTCATGTCAATGGTGACTTATTGTCATGTCAATGGTGACTTCGTGTCATGTCAATGGTGACTTAGTGTCATTTCAATGGTGACTTCGTGTCATGTCAATGGTGACTTTGTGTCATGACGGGACAATGGTCTCTACAATGGATCCGTGTATTCGGTGAGCTCAAGGTTCACATTAAAGTGGTCACTAGAATGCAAATATACATACATGAATTTGATATGGACATTGTGCATCATTTATAAATTGTTTTGATAAGATTATGTGAACTCAAGGATGCATATGATTTAAAGAACATGAGCATGAGATGTTAGCATGCATGATTTAACAATGTATTACAAACTATGGTTTCATCATGATTTTAAATTGATGCATTGATGATTTTTGTAGAGCTTCCTCACTAAGCATGTTTGCTTAAGCTCTCTTTTCATCCATGCAGAGAAATAAAGGCACTTTGGGCATCGTTCGAGGTAGGGAAACCAAGGGGAAGAATCACTTAGATTTGGTATGTTTTTGGCAAATAAATTGGGCAAGACAATGTGTAACCTAACCAACGTGAGGAGTGTGTACATAGGCTTTGGTTTATGTTGTAATAAGACCATTATTGTTTGATTGTTAATTGTTGAACTTTGGAATTGTTTGGATTATTGAAGCATGTACTAGCATGATTGATATGTTGTTAATCATTTCCTAGGGAGCATGCCTATAGTTTGATTGATGTCCGTGTCGATGTTGATTATGTGCCATATGTTACTAAATATGCCTAGGATTGATGCATTTAGTGGTTCTAATTAATGGTTGAGTATTGAGTAATTATTGTGCACTTGGTGTAACGAAACTTTTGGTTCCAGACCTAAAGTTTCGAAACCTTTGGGTGAAGGTTCCGAAACCTTTGTCAAAGAGTTTTGAAACCTTTACAAGGTTTCAAAACCTTGCGGGCAGTTTCAATTCTGGATAGCTACAGGACGCGAAAAGTTTTGAAACATTCCAGGAAAGTTTCGAAACCTTTTACAAAAAGTTTCGAAACCTTTGGGAAGGTTTTGAAACCTTTGGGAAGGTTTCGAAACCTTTGATCACCAAGAATTGAAAGTTGCTAGAAATTATACTTTAGTCTCAAATATCTTCCTTTGTTCGATTAAGGTACTTACCGATGTTATTTTGAGCTGAAATTTTGCATTCAAGTTTAAAGTTGATTTAATTTCAAGATGTTAATCCTAATTGGGACGAAGTCCTTTTATTTTGGAAGATTTACATTTTGGTCCCTAAATTTGAGAAACATGCAATTGATGATGATAGAATGATCCGTTTGTGTTGAAATTTGCTATGAAGAACTCTTGTATGTTTAATTGAACATTGATGGAAAGAATTTCTACTTTACTAATTGAATTAAAATGTTTTACGTTTTAGTCCTTAATCTACCCAAGTGTTTAATCGGATGTTTGTTCTTAGTTAATGTGTTACCGATAATGTTTTGTGTGAGACCTTGTCACGTAGGAAAAAAAATTACACATCTAGGTAAGATAATAAAAAAAAATATAGCGGTTTTAGGGTTGTTTATCGAATCAAACCTTCGCGAGTTTGGTTTGATATTCCCCGTGTAACCCGTTAGTGTCGGTTCCGTCTAGACCCGGCTAAGGGGGTTACAAGGGTTGATAAATTTATTTTCCCACTGATTTTATTATTTTGGATTGTGAAGTAGACGAATTTGCACCCATCATTCTTCGGAGGCTATTTTTAGTGATGAGAAGGACCTTATTTGATGTTGAGAAGGGACTACTTACGATGCGAGTCAATGACCAGCAAGTCAAGCTCAATGTTTTTCATACTCTTAAGCATGTAGATGATCCAGAGGAATGCAAGATTATCCAAGCAACTACGGAATTCAATTTTGGAGTTGAAAAAGATATCCTTGAAAATTGTCTCGGCAATTGCATTGCCGAACCTGAAGAACATAAAAAACTTGAAGAATCAAACGTAAAAGAACAACATGAAGCAAATTGAATAGTTAGTCTTTCAGGTAAGTTCTTCGAACCAATTGATTATTCATGTAAGGGAGGTAAGATTTCAAAACCATCTATTGAGCAATCTTCAATTATTGAATTAAATCCATTGTTAGGGTAATTGAAATATGCTTATTTGGGATATAATGATTCATTGCCTGTTATAATTTCTTCTAAGTTGTAGCCAAATCAGGAAGAACAATTGATTGACATGTTGAAAAGGCATAAGAGGGCCTTAGGATGGACGATTGTTGACTTAAAAGGAATTAGTCCGGTGGGGTGTATGCATAAAATCATTTTGGATGAATATCATAAGCTATCAATTGAGGCACAAAGGAGACTTAACCCAGCTATGAAGGAGGTTTTTATGAAAGAGATCATCAAATGGCTTGATGCTGGTATTATATACCATATCTCTGATAGTACATGGGTAAGTCCGGTACATTGTGTATCGAAAAAGGGAAGTATGACTGTGGTAAGCAATGAGAATAATGAATTGATTCCAACTAGAACTGTTATAGATTGGAGAGTTTGCATTGATTACCGTAAGTTAAATAAAGCCACTAAAAATGATCATTTCCCTTTGAGCTCTAACTCCTTAAACCGTTTCTTGTTTCCGATCATATGCCTTGAGCATCCTCTATCAAGGTACCACATGTTTTGACTTGAAGCTTTGGTCTAGAAGCAATGCTCAACCTACAAACAAAGATTTAATGTTTGATTTTTAGTACCAAAATCATCTTGGATCCATTTGTGTTAGTTCTCAAAGCTTGGTTCCCTTAGGAATCTAATATGCAATAGAATGAATGCCATTAGATATAATGAGTTCCTTAGGAACTCATACACTCCTAATTTTTCTATGTCTAGTATGCATTTGAAAATATCTTTGTTTGTAGTTAGAAAAATTCCTTTTCACATGGTTGGCTTCTGAAGAACTTTTTTCAAAATTTGAGCTCCCAACCACTTTGATTTGTTCTTTTAGTTCATTCACCATTTTGTGGTGATTCTCACTCAAGATAGAAATAAGGTTGTTTAAATCAACATTTTCTTTTTGAATAATTTTAAATCATCATTTAAAACAACAACCTTTTCTTCAAAATCCAAAAATCGTTTGTTGTCAAAGAATCGTTTTTCTCTTTTAAATCGGAAATAATTTTCTTGTTTTTTAAAACTGATTTCTTGAATTTCAAAACAAACTCATCATAAACATCTTGCAATTCATCATATATATCATATAATTCATCATAAGAAAGATCATTGCAAGATGGTTCAAGGGTTACCATGGGCTCATCAAGAGCCATGAGACATAGGTTGATCACTTCATTTTCTTCATCGGATGATGACTCCTCATCACTCCACGTGGCAATATGGGCTTTTTGTTTTTTCTTCTTCTCAAACCCTTTCCTTTTGAATTGTGGGAAATTAGTTAAAATATGATCGGACTTCTTGCATTCATAGCAAATTATTTGATCCTTCTCATCTTCCTTACCCTTTCCTTCAAATTCTTTCTTTCTTTAGAATCTCCTATTACGGTTTGCCCTCAAGAGCATCAAGTTTGAGAGTCTTGAGGTCTTTAGCTTCAATGATAGCCGTTATCTTGCTATCCCAAGACTCGGGAAGAGAGTAGATGAGTTTCCGTATAATCTTCTCCTCTGATATAATCTCACTGAAACCTTTGAGACCATTTACAATCACCGAAAATCTATCAAAAATCTTGGTGATGTCTTCATCCGGCTCCATCTTGAAGTTCATGTAGTTGAGATTGAGAAGATCGATATTTGTCTCCTTCACATCATTGGTTCCCTCATATGTTGTCAACAAAGAGTCTCATTCTTCTTTGGAACTTGTGCAAGATGACATCTTGGAGTAGATGTCGAGACTAAATTCACAAAATAAGATGTGCAAGGATTTATCATTTGTAGACATTCTTCTTTTCTCCTTAGCGGTCATCTCTTTCCTCTTCTTTGACACTTGTCTATCTCCTTCTATCTCCATTGGAATTGAGAGGCCATCTTCAATTATATCCCAAAGGACATAATCATTAGAGTTGATGAATAATCTCATTCTATTCTTCCAATAAGAGTAGTTGTCACCATTGAAGAAGGGAGGTTTGGTGATGGAGTGAGACTCGTTCCAACTTCCGGAAGTAGATGTCATTGAATTTGACTTGAAATGATGATAAAAAAATCTTGGATCTTCTTTGGTGGATGTTAATCCTTTCAAAGATCTAGCTCTGATACCAATTGTTGAGTTGATCGAACAATGAAATTGGCCAACAGGGGGTGTATTGGCTATTAAAATTTTGATGGAAGATTTTTGGTAAAAATGAGAAAAATTAAGGACACAAGATTTATAGTGGTTCAAGCTTCAAAACAAGCTCTACATCCACTACCTTAGCTCCCACTAAGGATTTTTAACCAATTCACTAATGAATTCGTCCTTTTCTCGGTTCAATGGGTAACCGTTATAAATCAAATTAAACATTCTACCTAAGGGTTGATTCAAACCTCACAAGATAATAAAAGAAAGACAAATTTAGATATCTCTCAAATGAAAAAATATTGTACCAATTACAAAGTTACTCTCCTCAAAATCAATTAAAAAGAATTAAAATAAAATACAAGAGTTGGGAGTAAAGGATTTGCAATGAAGTGCTTTGGAGTTGAATTTGTATGCTTGGATATTGCTTAAGGCTCAATAATTGTTAATGCTACTTGAAATACTTCATTTTATACATTCTCAATGATTTCTATCCGTTGTGGTTGTTGAGAATTGAAATATAGACGTTAGAGACTCATCTTCCCACCATAAATGCACTCTACAGCAATTGTATTGGAACACGGGCTACCTGTTTCGAAACAAACCACAAAAAGAAAGAACCGTTGTGCATTTAATAAGTGTGTATCGAACCATGTTTCGATACCTTCATTAAACTGTGAAGGTTCGTATCAAAACATGTTAACCATCATTTAAAGTTTTAACTGCCACCAACGGTTAACTCATTAAATGCTAAAAGAACCGTTGGGGATTTTGGGGTTTCGATACTAGTATCGAAATGATACTAATATTTTAAAAATATTTAAAAATTAAACTCTGGTTTGAAACAAATATTTGCAATGAGGTCTTGGTATCGAGGGGTATAGAAACGGGTATCGATACTTGTTCTTAGTTTCAAGAATTTTTTTGAAAAATGAAGGACTGTATCAATACCTAATCTAGTGGTATCGATACTATTGTCTAAAAAACACTTAGAAAAATATTTTAATGTTATTGGTTTGACTTGAAACTTGAGGTTTGACTGAAGGACTTAAAAATTTATTACAAAATGGTCCTTAAGCATAATTGTTATATCAAAATCAATTTTAGTTTTACACGACCCACACGAGGATCTTATCACAAAGGGTTTGCTACCAAAACCAAAATCTCAACATACATCTCATAAAGATAGGATTCAGTCTCATCCTTACACCACCTGTCATCACAACTTTCAATGATTCACAGAATAACGATACACAAAAATAAAAAGGTTTGTCTCAACACTCTTTACACCCTCAAGCCAAAAGAAAAACTATATTTCTTTTTCCAATGGCCTAAACTCTCTTTACTCAAGGTTGACAAACAACTCTCGACAACTACAACAACTTTCCACTTTCACTAACAAACTTAACTTTCTTAAATATATTCCAACATACAAGATAACAAACAAAACTTTTCACCGAGTCTCACTCACCACAACAATACATAACAACTTCCACCAACAAAAACCTTAAACAATATCACTTGATCACAGAACTTCTAAAAACGGTTATAAGAAACTCTACCAACGACTATATCCTTACCAAAACCCAAAAGATTCATGTCACAATACCTTGACATACCTTTTCAGACCTGGATAACTCACTTATACCGATTACGCGCCCATTAACGAGAAGATACCTATAAATTAACCAGAAACCTAACATTCGTCTCAAAGCCTTACCATATTAAGGCATAATACTCAATAGTTCCAACCGTTCTAAAAAAACACTCTCTTTTAACTACCAAGAAACCACGTTACAAAACTTACGGAGATTTGTTAACACATTTCTATTCTAGCACCTTAGACGACAACAACATTCGCAAAGAACACTGACTCTCAAGTTCAACTTACCAGCAAAATAAACATTCACTTTCAATTCTTCCTCATCCAAAACAAGTCCATCAAACAACAACCGCTTACAAACTCCCTTCACAACTTTGACTAAGAAACCATTCTAACTTATAGCACCATACAATACAACAACGTGCCTCATAGATATAAAAGACAACCAATACCACAGCTAAAACCCATCAACACAACTTCCACAATGCCCCGTTCACGCAACTCCACCAAAATCTGATAACAACTTACCTCAAAACATCTTAATCATGGAAAGTATCACTTAAAGATCTATCACTTACTTAGACCGACACTCTTCAATAACTTAATCAATCCAACACTGTTCTTGATTTCACAAAAATCTTAACTTACACCAATGAACTGACACCTCTCAAGACATAACCCTTAAACAACCCAAGTCACACTAAGCAACTCTGATTTAACTCATCAAGCAACACAAGACACTTTTAATCCTTTTGTGTCAGTATACACCATCATCCTTACAAAATGCCAGGGCTTCATTTAAAGACTAACTCATAAAAAAACATCTCAACAACTTATCGTTAACAACTAAAGTGCACCACACATAACCTTTCCCAAAAATAACTTCTTGAGGGGAACTTCTCATAACAAGGAACCAAAATCAACAAACCCTTTTCTCACTTAGACTCTTCTAAGGTTAAACTTGTGCCATCTTTAATCTACCCAAGTTAATGCTACTCTTCCATCCATTAACTTTAATATCCTTCTTAATGTTAAGCAACCACCACATAGGAGAAAACTAACCGTAAACAGAAAACTCAACATCACAAACCTTCGCAACACTTCTTGACGATAAAAGAAGCTCAAAAGAATGTCTGACCTATAATGGTTATAAACTATCCAACGTTCCTTATCACAAAACTTCTCCATACAGAGATATCCAAGGATTACATCCAAAACCTCCACAACAACCTGAAAATACCCAAGTAAAACCTGACACAGATCTTTATGAACACAACATGTAAAAGCTAAGCTAAACGACACAACCACCACCTCTCAAGGTTCACACAAGTCTGTTATGCATCCTTAAACACCTCAACTCTTTTTCCAATATATTTACTTCCTTTCCAAAACAAAACACTAGATCAATCACACCCTTGACCTAAATACTTTCGAAACCATACCAAATAGAAAATACTAAGTATTACTTCCACAAAACACAACGATAACATAATACCTCTTACATAAGCTAAACTTTCGACAAATAAACCTTGTGAAACTCAGCCTTCCAATTTACAAACAACCAACTTCGACCGACATTACTCTCAAGGCACTCAACCTAAGTTTTACCATCCACAACTTCAAGACCAACTAACCAATCATTATCT
The DNA here is from genome assembly GCA_035048815.1 of Abelmoschus esculentus. NCBI lineage: Eukaryota > Viridiplantae > Streptophyta > Magnoliopsida > Malvales > Malvaceae > Abelmoschus > Abelmoschus esculentus. Next base: position 19,539,254 of record JAUCBN010000003.1, read on the forward strand.
AAGATTACTTTCCAACCAGAACAATAACTCGACCCACTAAAACATAGGCTTAAAACCAACAAGAGTATCTTCCAAGAACCTTTATAAACCTATAACATTTCCCTAAAGAACCGACCTTAGCAAAACTTCTATTTTCAAGAGGGAAAAGTTTGTAAATATGGAAAATATATACATGAGTCCTGTATGTCACTCTAGATGCATATGCAAGTGCATGCAAGTGCAATCTAATGTCATGCTCAAGAATGCATGTATATCCTAAGATGTCTAATGTATATGCATATAAGTGCTCTTATACTATACATGGTTGTTTTCCATACTCACAAACAACGTCCTTAACTCTGAAACTTCAACTTTCTACCTCTTCAACGTTCCAAACCATAGAAACTTAGCACTCAATAGTACACAACCACACCATAACCCGAACGTTCCCAATACATTCGATTCACCTTTCATACAAACCACTTTGAAACTCCCAAGGTGCCATCGGTGATGTAGTCACCTACTACTCACCATCATAACAACTCTCAGACTAAAGTGATTCAAAACCGTTTTACACTCAAACACGATCGAGGAACAGTCAACTCAGGATCAAATATCACAACACCACAACACAAATGTTTCTATACTTTCTAATCTCCAAAACCCCTATATTACCAAGTTTTAGCTTTCTTTTTGGTCCTATATCAAGCACAATAAAATAGAAAATTAATTTTAACATGCAAAATATTCTGTAAAACTTGTGAGCTCAACTGAAGCAAGTTCAAAGTAGATCAAGTACAATATAAAATAATTTCCTAGTAGTATTTAGAGTAATGGTTAACCCCCAAAAAACCAACAATATATACTTAATCATCAAATAGAACAATCATCAACTATGATTAGCATCAAGAACATATAACCATGCAACAAGTGTATTTTCCATAACATGTATTAAGCATCATATAAAATCACCTCAAAGTCTCATGCATTAACTAATGCAAATTAAATCTAGTTTTCTATACTACATGGATTATCAAAAACCAAAAATTTTATGAGATCTTCAAGTTATAAATCAGTTTTTAAGACCAACTTACAATAATGTATACAACATTTAAAATCTAAAAACATTTTACTTTTATAAATTTCACATACAAGATAACCTTAAACATGGTTAAAACAGTAGTCTATGTCACATAATATTTAATTCACTTAGTCAAGCAACTCACAGACATGTTCACATTTACATATTACTAATGTCAAAACAAAGCAGCAAGATTTCATCATGCTTACAAACAATAATTCATATAGCAATATTTAAGCATATTAAAATTTAATAATGCTTGCAAAAACCCTAACATATCATTCTTTATCAATAGCTACATGATGAATGCCCAAAAGTCCTCATATTTTATATCATTTTCCTACTCGATTATTGCTAATAAAGACAGAATTAGAGGCGATAATAGATATTTCTGCGTATTTTCTATATTTCACCATCCGAATACGGATTTCATGAATTTATCTATTATTTGGCATAAAACAGATGCATTTAATGTTTTTCCTTCTTAGACAAGAAACTGAATCATAGGAATTGCCAAACAAGAAGATGGATGCTGGAAGCTGAAGCTAAAATATAGAAAAGCACCCGTCTCGGTAGCATTTTGATGCTGCAGCAGCACCTGGTACCGCGGCAGCGCCAGGAAAACAAATACTGATATTATAGGCGATATGAAGAGAAAAATAAGATGGACGTTTTAAGACAAGTGGCATAGAAAGAGGAGTTGGGAAACACGTAGAAAGACCAAGTCAAAGGTCATGCGGGAAAAGAATCCAAGTGGAAATAAACATGGAAATAAAACAAATATTTTATTTATGTACTTGACTTGTTTCCTACTCCAAGTTGTATTCCTACTTAGAAAAGGTTTGCCCTAGGCCAAGCCTATATAAACCTTAGTCGTCTAAGGAGAAAGTGCATCATAGAGAAGAGAGACTAGAGAGACGAATTAGGATTTAGAGTTTTCTTTGTTTTTATTTCTTTAGGTTTAGGTGAAAGTTGTAGAGTATTAGTGAGAAGAGATTGAACTTTGTTTTTTGTTTCAATGCAATAAAATATCAAGGTTTGCTTATTCTTTGTCATTCTTTTTTCTTGCATTCATGCTCGAGAGAGAAGTTTGTGAGTAATCCATTTATCTAATATCAAGAGAGTTAGGTTCACGAAAGGAATAAGTATGGTGTTTCAATCGGGAAATACTAACTCGACCTAGTGATAGGTTAGAGTTTCAGCGGCTAAAAGAAGTGTGGGATTGGTTGGTTTTTATAATTGATTCACGCTGAGAGGTATCATCAAGGACTGATCATCAACAGTACTTCGACTTAGAGATAACCAGAGTCATCAAAGGATACTTTGCCGAACTTTGGTAAAGTCCTCCCAAAAGCAAGAGATTGTTGCGGCGGACGAAGCCCATCACTGTCGAAGCAGTAATCTACAGTTCTGCCGAGGTAGTGTTGTGCGATTGCATTGAACAGAAACAAGTCAATTGAATCCACTATACTACACAACTGGATCCTGGCCACTTCTTTAATCTGTTTATTCTCTTTTATTTAGTTTTCTTTATTCAAGTTGTCAAACCCTAAATTTACCAGTGTCTTTATTTTATTCGTTTTACAGAGCAAGAAGACAAAAGAAGACATATTGAGTAGGCCATTCTTGTGGAGACGATATCTGATTATACTTATCACTTTATTACTTGCGACGTGTTCACTTGCACAATTTACGCACTTTTGACATGCATCAAGTTTTTGGCGCCGTTACCGGGGATTGACAACTAAATTTTGTTTTCTTTATTTTCTTACACTACTACCTTAGAAAATTAGTTTAATTATTTTTGAGTTATTTTTCTTATGAAAGAAGTTTAATTATGTTTGAGTTATTTTTTTTAGGAAGGAATTTCAAGAAGGAGAAGCCATGAAGCATATAAAATGACCCTAAAATCGAGCTCATCGTCCTGCCCAAGAAGGTTGCCTCGGCGGCAAGTTGTCATGGCGGAAGGTTGCCTCGATGGAAAAATGTGAAGGAGGTCTGGCCATCCAAAAACATATAATGACGGGTTTACATCCCTAGAACTTAACTATCCCCGTTTTATTTCATACTTCTTCATTATTATTTTCCAGTGCAATTTTTTTTGTTTCTCTCTCAACAAACTCCACACAAACTGATGACCCTTAAGATACAGAAGAGGCAAAGATGCAACATATATATATTGGTTTATCTTTTTCTTGTCTCAGATACATGCATTGAGGACAATGCATCCTTCGAGTTTGGGGGAGTATTGGTCCTATTTTCTGCCTTATAAAAATATTTTTCATGCATGAATATTATTCGGATTATCCTATTACTGCCTTAATTTCTGTCTTTACAGTAATTACAGTTTTATGCATGGAATTTTTTTAAGTCTGTTGAATTTTATTAAGACTGCCTCGGCAACAATATATTCTCCAACCGTCGCATCAGTATGTACCATTCACCAGACATAAATTCGGAAAGGTCTATTCAGATTAGTACTTAGGATTAGACTATGAGCCTGAAATAACATAAACATTGCTAGTCTTAGTTGATTTTAAAAGTTCTTTTCTTTGAAAAGCAATAAGGACTTAGGCTTAGATTTTATACTAGAGGTGCCTATCACTCACTGGCTCTAGTGTAGTCCATAGAGGTGCTCATGACTGACAATAGGACTTCGGTTTCTCCCACTTACTAGAGGTGCCTATCACCGGCTCTAGTAAGAATAGCTAAACACTTGAGGTGCCCGAAACAGGCTTAAGCAATATAAATTTATAACAATATAGATTTATATACCACCTTTGGGAGAAGATGTAACCCCCTTAGCCTGGCTTAGACAGATCCAGCACTAATGGGTCACGCGGGGAATATCGAACCAAACCCGTGAAGGTTCGATCCGATAAACAACCCTGAAAACTGTAATACTTTTTTTTATCTCACCTAGATGCACGATTAATCTCCTATGTGTAATTAACTCAAGTAAGACAGAGACGGACGCAGTTCAACCATTATAAATAAATCAATTAAACGCATACAAGATTAGGGACCAAAATGTAAAGAACTAATTGCATCACCATATCCACAAACAATCCACCGGATAACAATTAAACAAGCTTAACCCATTCATCATACAATGAGAGATCAAACGAGGTATCTTAGTTAATCGATTTTATGTTCTAACATTTATGGGCTTACTTGCAAAGTATGTAATATTAGGTATTTCATCCATCTTTTATCATTCGATGTGTATTCGGGTTAAAACATGAATCATGGTGTCACAACATCTCCTAACCTACCCAAAGATCCATTATTTTCACTTACTAAATTTTAATCCCACGTTTCATGCATTTAAAACTCTCGAATTGCCCTTTCTAGGACAGGTTTTCGAAACAGCCCTGATGTGTTTTGGAACACGGGTGCCCAGTGAACTCATGGTTCGAACTATGGCTACCTGTTTCGAAACAACCGTAGGGGTGTTTTGGAACAGCCACGTCCAGTAGCATTTGATACCGAACCCTGGTTCGATACAGATGCTCAAATAGGCATAGGGGTATAGATACTGCCACAGGGTGTTTCGATACCCCCTGCATTCTGGACTGAGTGAGACGTATAAGCTCACCTAAACCAAACCAAACATAAACTTTAATAACCCGTAACTATATGCAACTTTCCTAGGCATATTCATCAACATAAACACATCTTAAAACATTTGGAAAGATCACAAGAGACCTATAGGCATGCTTCCTAAAGAATGACCAACAACATATCAATCATACTATTACATGCTTCCACAACTCAAACAAAACAAAGTCAACAATTAACATCCAATCAATAATGGTTTTATTACAACATGACACAAAGTCACCCCTGTTTACATATAGGCAAGCTCTACACGTACGGTCGGACACAAAGTCACCCTTGTTTACGTGTAGGCGGCACTACCACACACGGTTGGACACAAAGTCACCCTTTTTTACGTGTAGGCAATATCAATATTCTCTTTATTTTATAGTGCACTCAATCCTAATGACATGTCATTCGTATTCGAATCTAAAGTTAGTGTCACTAAGCAAATATCATAATCAAATGTGCATGATAACTTGCTGCTCATAATGCATGCATAATATGTTCAACAAATGAACGAAAGTCATGCCCAAAGGCACCATCATGTATAAGGCAATTAACCACATTGTATTCCAAATCATTTCTCATAATTTTCCAAAATCATGGATGCTAGATAAGTTATGCATTTCATCAAGTAATTCTCATGTATACATCATTTCAAATCATGCTCATGCATTTGCATACATCTCATTGCATTATCAACATAATGCCTTAATAAAATATAGCCGAAACTCATATCGGTTTAACAAAACAAATACTTTACTTACTCTTGAACTACGGAAGGTTTTCACACACTTCCATAGCCCCAAAAAACAGAACGTACCAAATGCAATTCACTTTAAAACCGAAATCACTCACCAACAAGCGAAACAAGCTTTCGCCGCTATCCGATGATCGCACCAACGCACCAGCAATCAAGCTTCTTCTTGTACCTCATCTACAACATTAAAAAAAGAGTATTCTCACATCATAACATGCTCAAACCAACAGCCACATCCGATCACCATAAAACTACCGAAAACTTAGCCGGAAAGACCGAAAACTAAGCCGAAACGTAACTGAACAACATCAGCCTAAAACCTAACGAATCTAACATCTAATCCACCTCAATTATGATCCAAAAACACATCCAAACCATACTTATACCTCCAGAAATAATTAAGCATCTAAAACAGCCCATAAAACAACCGAAAAGCACCTTAAAACTACACCGATTGCATTATTCCGGGATTAAATTAATGTGACATCAAAAGAATAATCAATTAATCATTAAATCAACATAAAAACATGATTGAATTCATCTAATTTCCAGCATTAAATGAGATCCAAAAAGATTTCACAAAAAAAACATCACAAAAGCACTAGATCTAACATTAAAAACATAGAATCAAGTTTTTATTCAAAGATTAGCAAGCTAATACTTGGGAATTTCAATAAAGAATCTTAGAAAAGAATAAAAATCCAAGAAATTACCTTCAAGATCTATTCACCAAAAATATGTATTTTTTCCCTTCTTGATTCCTTGCAATTTGACGTAGATTTGATGAAATTGATGCTTAGGTTTTGTAAAGGATGGAAAGATGATGCAAGTGATGTAATCTTTGTGGAAAAAGATGCAAAAATCAGCAAGGAATTGAAGAGAAAAGATGAAGAGAAAGTGGAGAGAAAATGAGAAAAAAAAGATGAGAGAAAAGTGGTTTTTGAGAAAAATGATTAAAAATCCAATTAAAGTAATTAAAAATATATTTTGGTGAATAAATCATCGTTAAAAATTAGAAATGGGTTTATGGCCCTCTAAGGATTCTAAGTTTAGCTTGCTTTTCAATTTAGTCACTAAAAACACATAATTACCGAAAATTACAAAATAAGTCCTCCAATTTTCCAAAAATTACATATTGGTTATTTATGCATAATTAAGCATAATTAAAAATCATTATAAAATCCAAATTATTTTCTTTTAAATTTGAAACATATTTTTAATATTTCAAACCACCTTCCAAATTATTATTTTTCTTAATTAAAAATGTCCTTATTTTATTTTTCCCGGAATTAATGAACCGGAGAACCCGATTCAACCCGAATCGAATTCCCCTAACTAAGCCTAAACTAATGATCCCAAAAACGGGATGTTAAAACTCTCCCCCTCTTAAGAAAATTTCGTTCTCGAAATTTACCATAAGTAAACAAGTGAGGAAACTGCTCCTCCATGCTTTTCCTTGTCTCCCAAGTTGCTTCTTCAACACCTCGGTGTTTCCAAAGCACTTTAACCAAATCTATGGTCTTCCCTCGAAGAACCTTTGTATCCACATCCAAAATCCTCACCGGTTCTTCCTCATAACTCATATCCTCTCCTAACTCGATCTCCTCAACCGGTACAACATGAGAAGGATCCGATCTATATCTACGAAGCATTGATACATGAAAAACATCATGCATCTTACTCAACTCATCCGGCAACCTCAACCTATAAGCAACAGGACCAACACGCTCCAACACCTCATATGGTCCAATAAAACGTGGACTCAACTTACCCTTACCTCCAAACCTCATTACCTTCTTCCACGGAGAAACCTTAAGAAATACTTTGTCCCCAACATCATACTCTATCTCCCTACGTTTCAAATCGGCATAGGACTTCTGCCTATCCGAAGCTTCCTTAAGTTTAGTACATATCAACTTAACCTTCTCATCCGTATCCTTCAACACTTGAGGCAAAGAACCATACTTCTGTCCAACTTCCTTCCAACACAAAGGTGTACGACACTTACGCCCATACAACGCCTCAAACGGTGCCATCTGTATACTCGTCTGAAAACTATTATTATAACCAAACTCTACCAATGGCAATTGCTTCTCCCAAGAACCTTGAAACTTGATAACACAACACCTCAACATATCCTCCAAAGTCTAAATAACACGCTCAGACTGTCCATCCGTCTGTGGATGATAAGCCGTACTAAAACTAAGCCTCGTACCCAAAGCTGTCTGCAAACTCCTCCAAAACTTGGATGTAAACTGCAGATCTCTATCCGATATGATCGACCTAGGCACACCATGCAACCTCACCACCTCAGAAACATACAAATCCGCTAACTTATCCATGGAGTACGTCGTATGCACGGCAAGAAAATGTGCACACTTCGTAAACCTATCAACAATCACCCATATAGAATCCTTTTTGGACGGTGTTAAAGGTAACCCCGTCACAAAATCCATGGTAATTCTCTCCCATTTCCATTCCAGAACTTGAACCGGTTGCAACAAACCTGCAGGGAACTGATGTTCAGCTTTCACTCATTGACACACCATACAACGAGAAACAAACTCCGTCACATCTCTCTTTAACCCAACCCAAAAGTACACACTTTTGAGATCTCTATACATCTTCACACTACCCGGATGCATAGCAAACGGACTAGTATGAGCCTCCACCAAGATAGCTTGCCTCAACTCCTGATCATCCGGCACCACAATCCGACCTCTAAAACACAACACCTCATCATCATCAAAATGATAATCGGTCGGCCTACCCTCAGCAATATCCTCCACAAAAGGTACCAAAGGTTCACCCTCCAACTGTTTCACCTTGACCATCTCTACCAAAATCGGTTTTACTTGTAACTCCGCCACTAAACCACCTTCCTTAGAAATACTCAGTCTAGCAAACATCGCTCTGAACTCAACAGCCGCCTTACGGCTTAAAGCATCGGCCACTACATTGGCTTTCCCCGGATGATACTCAATCGATAAATCATAATCCTTAAGCAACTCCATCCATCTTCGTTGCCAAGGTTCAAATCCTTTTGTGACATGAGATATTTCAAACTCTTATGATCCGTATATATAGTACACTTCTCTCCATACAAATAATGTCTCCAAATCTTCAAGGCAAAAACCACCGCCGCCAACTCCAAATCATGCGTCGGATAGTTCTTTTCATGCACCCTCAATTGTCTAGAAGCATAAGCTACAACTTTCCCTTCTTGCATCAAAACACATCCAAGACCAACGTATGATGCATCACTATAAACCACGAAATCCTTACCGGATTCGGGTGGAACCAACACCGGTGCACTAGTCAACACTTTCTTCAACTTCTCAAAACTCTTTTGTTTACTTTCTTTCCACTCAAAAGGAACTTTCTTTTGCAACAACTTGGTCATAGGAGCAGCAATGCTCGAAAAACCCTCAACGAACCTACGATAATACCCAGCTAAACCTAGGAAACTCTGAACCTCCGACACCGATCTCGGTTGCTTCCAACCCATAACAGCCTCTATCTTCTTTGGATCAACACTAATACCCTTTTTCGATAACACATGACCAAGGAACACCACCTCTTTTAACCAAAACTCACACTTACTTAACTTAGCATACAACTGGTTCTCTTTCAACGCTTGCAACACCATCTGCAGATGCCGATCATGATCTTCCTCGGTACGTGAATACACGAGGATATCATCTATGAACACCATCATAAACTGATCCAAGTACTCATGAAACACTCGGTTCATCATATCCTTAAAAGCAGCAGGGGCATTCGTCAGACCAAACGGCATTACCAAAAACTCATAATGACCATACCTTGTCCGAAAAGCCATTTTCAACACATCATCCTCTTTCACTTTCAACTGATAGTACCCCGACCTCAAATCAATCTTCGAGAACACACATGCTCCTCGAAACTGATCAAACAAATCATCAATCCTCGGCAAAGGATACTTATTCTTCACGGTCAACTTATTCAGTTGTCGATAATCAATGCACATCCTCATTGTGCCATCATTCTTCTTCACAAACAACACCGGTACACCCCAAGGTGACACACTCGGTCGTATAAAACCACGGTCAAGCAACTCTTGCAACTGCATCTTTAACTCCTTTAACTCCTTAGGTGCCATGCAATAAGGAGCAATGGACACCGGATTAGTACCAGCATAAAGCTCGATACTAAACTCCACATCACGATCAGGAGGTAATCCTGATAACTCCTTAGGAAAAAATTCTGGAAAGTCACATACCGTTCGAATGTCCTGCACCCGAACCTCTCCTATCCCCGGGTTCATTACATAAGCTAGATATGCTACACCACCATGTTCCATCAACTTTTCCGCTTGTAAAGCCGAAACCACATTAGACAAGAATCTGGTATACTCACTCTTAACCACAACCTCACTACCATCCAACAACCTCAAAGCAACACGTTTCTTTTCAAAATCCACCACAGCTCTATGCTCCGTCAACCAATCAACCCCCAAGATAAGGTTAAAACCATGAAACGGCAACTCCATCAAGTCAACCTCAAAGACATGCCCTTGCACCTCCAACGGACATCTCCTATATAACCTTTTTACGATCACCGTCTCACCCAAAGAACTAGTAACCACAACTCCCACATCTAAAACATCAACAGGGGTATCCAACATATATGCATGCTCACTCAAAACATAAGAATGCGTAGATCCCGAATCTATCAAAGAAAACAACGGTACATTCCATAAAGAAAAAGTACCTGCAATCACATCTGTAGCATTACGGGTCCCACGCTGAGCATAAACTCTACGACCATCTCCCTGTCTCTGGAAAGGACCTCTACCACCACCGCGTCCTCTACTAGGTACCACGACAACCTCAGCTCGGTTACCAGCCTCACCAGCAAACCTCGGACAATCTCTCCTCCTGTGATCCTTAGATCCACAACCCATACACGTACCAGTGGCCCACCAACACTCTCCCGGATGGCGTCGAGAACACAAGTTACAAACTGCTGCATCACCACCACCTCTACCATACTACTGAGCATGACCACCGTGTCTAAAATCACTCAGCATCGTTCAGCTCTATATCGGTTATCCCGAAACCTCTTACCCTTATTACCTTGGGTACTAGCCTAAGCAAGCCTCTTTCCAACATCGGAAGACTTCCGAGCCTCCCTCAGAGACTCCTCAACATCCTTAGCCCGATTCATGAGCACATCAAACTCAGTGTACTCCGCAGCCAACAAGTAAGTCTTGATCTCCGGATCCAAACCATATTGAAACCTATCACATCTCTTATGCTCCGTAGGAACCAACTCAGGAGCATAGTGGCTCAATCGGACAAACTGTATCTCATAATCAGCCACACTCCTAGTGCCCTGCACCAAGGACATGAACTCCCTCTTCCGTGCATCCTCGTACTGCGGACCCAAGAACTTCCGCACAAAGGCGGTCCTGAAGTACTCCCAAGTCAGGTTAGCAACTGCTACACCCGCTCTCGTGGTAGTCCACCATCTATAAGCATCCCCCTGAAGCAGAGAGACTACACAACCCAACCTACGGGCATCCTGACAATCCATCTGATCCAAAATCCTCTTAGTACTAGCCAGCCACTCCTCAGCTGCACTCGGATCAGATCCACGGAACTCAACACCTCCCAAGCTACGCAAACGCTCAAGCTGTAGCCCTGGGGTAACAACAACGACAGGTGCAGGAGCCGGTACATGTACTCCAGCCATAGATGCCTGAAACGCATCCGTCATAGCCTGTATGAACGGTGTAAAGTCTCCGAACTGGCCTCCTATTGGAACCGGAGGCATACCAACAGGTGGCACGCCAATTGGTGGAGGAGGTGGAAGCGGTTCCTCCCTCACACTAGCCTCTCCCTCGGCCTGACCATCGGTGATCAAGCTCACGGTAGCACGTGTCTAACATCTCGGAGGCATTATCCAGAAACTTCAAACATGAAATTTTAAAACATAATATCAAAACACAATAAACTCTCATTCGGGCAAGATCCAAGGGAAATCGAGGAACAACTAAAAATATATTGGAATAGGCAATGTGTAACTGACCCTCTGTTTTACTCATAATCATTCTAGATGCTCTCACAACACATAGGTATACACACAACAAAATACATCATACTCAATCTATCATTCTAACATACTAACACAAAACATGGCAAACAAATACATACTTGACAACCAACTACACACTCAACAAACCAACAACGCATTTTATTCAACCTAGCTCTGATACCACCAAATGTAACCCCCTTAGCTCGGCTTAGACGGATCCAACACTAATGGGTCACACGGGGAATAACGAACCAAACCCGTGAAGGTCCGATCCGATAAACAACCCTGAAAACCATAATACTTTTTTTTATCTTACCTAGATGCACGATTAATCTCCTATGTGTAATTAACTCAAGTAAGACAGAGACGGACGCAGTTCAACCATTATAAATAAATCAATTAAACGCATACAAGATTAGGGACCAAAATGTAAAGAACTAATTGCATCACCATATCCACAAACAATCCATCAGATAACAATTAAACAAGCTTAACTCATTCATCATACAATGAGAGATCAAACGAGGTATCTTAGTTAATCGATTTTATGTTTTAACATTTATGAGCTTACTTGCAAAGTATGTAATATTAGGTATTTCATCCATCTTTTATCATTCGATGTGTATTCGGGTTAAAACATGAATCATGGTGTCACAACATCTCCTAACCTACCCATAGATCTATTATTTTCACTTACTAAATTTTAATCCCACTTTTCATGCATTTAAAACTCTCGAATTGCCCTTTCTAGGCCAGGTGTTTCGAAACAACCCTGAAGTGTTTCGGAACACGGGTGCCCAGTGAACTCATGGTTCGAACTATGGCTACCTGTTTCGAAACAACCTTAGGGGTGTTTCGGAACAGCCACGTCCAGTAGCATTTGGTACCGAACCCTGGTTCGATACAAATGCTCAAATAGGCATAGGGGTATCGATACTGCGACAGGGTGTTTTGATACCCCCTGCATTCTGGACTGAGTGAGACGTATAAGCTCAGCTAAACCAAACCAAACATAAACTTTAATAACCCGTAACTATATGCAACTTTCCTAGGCATATTCATCAAAATAAACACATCTTAAAACATTTAGAAAGATCACAAGAGACCTATAGGCATGCTTCCTAAAGAATGACCAACAACATATCAATCATACTATTACATGCTTCCACAACTCAAACAAAACAAAGTCAACAATTAACATCCAATCAATAATGGTTTTATTACAACATGACACAAAGCCTAAGTGCTCACTCCTCTCATAGATTGTGTTACACATTGCCTTGCCCAATTTATTTGCCAAAAACATACCAAATTCAAAGTGAACTTCCCCTTGGTTTCCTTGCCTCGAACGAAGCTCCAAGTGCCTTTATTTTTCTGCAAGGATGAAAAGAGAGCTTAAGCAAACATGCTTAGTGAGGTAGCTCCACAAAAGATCATCAATGCATCTATTTTAAACCATGAAGAAAACATAATTTGAAACACATTATTAAACCATGCATGCGAACATCTCATGCTCATATTCTTAAAATTATATGCATCCTTGGGTTCACATAACCTTTTCAAAACAATTTATAAATGATGTACAATCTTATTCTCGAATTCATGTATGTATATTGGCATTCTAGTGACCACTTAATGTGAACCTTAAGTTTACCGAATACACGGATCCTTTTTCTCAACATGCATCGATCGGGCACTTAGTCACCCTTGTATACATGTTATCCTCTACTACGCACGGTTAGACACAAAGTCACCCTTGTTTACGTATGGGTCAACTATATGCACGGTCGGACATAAAGTCACCCTTGTTTACATATAGGCAAGCTCTACACGTACGGTCGGACACAAAGTCACCCTTGTTTACGTGTAGGCGGCACTACCACGCACGGTTGGACACAAAGTCACCCTTGTTTACGTGTAGGCAATATCAATATTCTCTTTATTTTATAGTGCACTCAATCCTAATGACATGTCATTCGTATTCGAATCTAAAGTTAGTGTCACTAAGCCAATATCATAATCAAATGTGCATGATAACTTGCTGCTCATAATGCATGCATAATATGTTCAACAAATGAACGAAAGCCATGCCCAAAGGCACCATCATGTATAAGGCAATTAACCACATTGTATTCCAAATCATTTTTCATAATTTTCCATAATCATGGATGCTAGATAAGCTATGCATTTCAGCAAGTAATTCTCATGTATGCATCATTTCAAATCATGCTCATGCATTTGCATACATCTTATTGCATTATCAACATAATGCCTTAATAAAATATAGTCGAAACTCATATCGGTTTAACAAAACAAATACTTTACTTACTCTTGAACTACGGAAGGTTTTCACACACTTCCATAGCCCCAAAAAACAGAACGTACCAAACGCGATTCACTTTAAAACCGAAATCACTCACCAATAAGCGAAACAAGCTTTCGTCGCTATCCGATGATCGCACCAACGCACCAGCAATCAAGCTTCTTCTTGTACCTCATCTACAACATTAAAAAAAGAGTATTCTCACATCATAACATGCTCAAACCAACAGCCACATCCGATCACCATAAAACTACCGAAAACTTAGCCGAAAAGACCGAAAACTAAGCCGAAATGTAACCGAACAACATCAGCCCAAAACCTAACGAATCTAACATCTAATCCACCTCAATTATGATCCAAAAACACATCCAAACCATCCTTATACCTCCAGCAACATTTAAGCATCTAAAACAGCCCATAAAACAACCGAAAAGCACCTTAAAACTACACCGATTGCATTATTCCGGGATTAAATTAATGTGACATCAAAAGAATACTCAATTAATCATTAAATCAACATAAAAACATGATTGAATTCATCTAATTTCCAGCATTAAATGAGATCCAAAAAGATTTCACAAAAAAAACATCACAAAATCACTAGATCTAACATTAAAAACATAGAATCAAGTTTTTATTCAAAGATTAGCAAGCTAATACTTGGGAATGTCAATAAATAACCTTAGAAAAGAATAAAAATCCAGAAAATTACCTTCAAGATCTATTCACCAAAAATATGTATTTTTCCCCTTCTTGATTCCTTGCAATTTGATGTAGATTTGATGAAATTGATGCTTAGGTTTTGTAAAGGATGGAAAGATGATGCAAGTGATGTAATCTTTGTGGAAAAAGATGCAAAAATCAGCAAGGAATTGAAGAGAAAAGATGAAGAGAAAGTGGAGAGAAAATGAGAGAAAAAAGATGAGAGAAAATGAGAGAAAAGTGGTTTTTGAGAAAAATGATTAAAAATCCAATTAAAGTAATTAAAAATATATTTTGGTGAATAAATCATCATTAAAAATTAGAAATGGGTTTATGGCCCTCTAAGGATTCTAAGTTTAGCTTGCTTTTCAATTTAGTCACTAAAAACACATAATTGCCGAAAATTATAAAATAAGTCCTCCAATTTTCCAAAAATTACAAATTGGTCATTTATGCATAATTAAGCATAATTAAAAATCATTATAAAATCCAAATTATTTTATTTTAAATTTGAAACATATTTTTAATATTTCAAACCACCTTCCAAATTATTATTTTTCTTAATTAAAAATGTCCTTATTTTATTTTTCCCGGAATTAATGAACCGGAGAACCCGATTCAACCCGAATCGAATTCCCCTAACTAAGCTTAAACTAATGACCCCAAAAACGGGATGTTACAGAAGAAAAGAAAAAGAATTAAAGAAAAATATTAGTCGGAAGTCTTGAGCTAGAAAAAGGATTATAACTTAGAAAATCATCTTTGACACAACTACGCACACACCCACTAAGACTCATAGTCTAGTTTTGAGGAATTCCTAAGAACCAAGAAGAGACCGAGTCAAGAAAGGAAATCTGCCGCGGCAGGCAGGACAATATATTACTTTAAAATTCCTTAAATTTATCTTTTGTATTGCTTGAGGATAAAAAATAGTTCGAGTTTGGGGTGTAATGAATTCCCAAAAGTCCTCATATTTTATATCATTTTCCCACTCGATTATTGCTAATAAAGACAAAATTAGAAGCGATAATAAATATTTTTACATATTTTCTATATTTCACCATCTGAATACGGATTTCATAAATTTATCTATTATTTTTCATAAAATAGATACATTTGATGGTTTTCTTTCTTAGACCGGGAACAACATCATAGGAATTATCAAAGAAGAAGATGGATACTGGAAGATGAAGCTGAAATGTAGAAAAGCACCTGCCTCGGCAGCATAGTGATACTGCGACAGCACCTGGTGCCGCGGCAGCGCCGGGAAAACAAATACTGATATTATAGGCGATCTGAAGAGAAAAATAAGGTGGACGTTTTAAGATAAGTGGCATAGAAAGAGGAGTTGAGAAACGCGTAGAAAGCCCAAGTCAAAGGCCATGCGGGAAAAGAATCCTATTAGGAATAAACTTAGAAATAAAACAAATATTCTATTTATTTACTTGACTTGTGTCCTACTCCAAGTTGTATTCCTACTTAGGAAAGGTTTGCCCTAGGCCAAGCCTATATAAACCATAGCCGTCTAAGAAAGAGCATCATAGAGAAGAGAGACTAGAGAACCGAATTAGGATTTAGAGTTTTCTTCGTTTTTATTTCTTTAGGCTTAGGTGAAAGTTGTAGAGTATTATTGAGAAGAAATTAAACTTTGTTTCTTGTTTCAATGCAATAAAATATCAAGGTTTGCTTATTCTTTTCCATTCTTTGTTCTCCCATTTAATCTCGAGAGAGAAGTTTGTGAGTAATCTATTTATCTAATATCGAGAGATTTAGGTTCACGAAAGGAATAAGTACGGTGTTTCAATCGGGAAACACTAACTCGTCCTAAAGATAGGTTAGAATTTCAGTGGCTAAAAGAAATGTGAGATTGGTTGGTGATTATAATTGATTCACGTTGAGAGTTATCATCAAGGACTGGTCATCAATAGTACTTCGACTTTGAGATAAGCGGAGTCATCAAAGGATACTTTGCCGAACTTTGGTAAAGTCCTTCCAAGAGCAAGAGATTGCCGCGGTGGACGAAGCCCATAACTATCGAGGTAGTAATCTGCAGTTCTGCCGAGGTAGTGTTGTGCAATTGTATTGGACAAAAATAAGTCAATTGAATCCACTATACAACACTACTGGATCCTGGCTACTTCTTTAATCTGTTTATTCTCTTTTTATTTAGTTTTCTTTATTCAAGTTATCGAACCCAAAATTTACTTGTGTCTTTATTTTATTCTTTTTACAAAGAAAGAAGAAAAAAGAAGACATATTGAGTAGACCAATCCCTGTGGAGACGATATTTGATTATACTTATCACTTTATTACTTGAGACGTATTCACTTGTACAATTTGTGCACTTTTGACACACATCACTACATATATAGCAAATCCAAGCATATTAAAATTTTATCATGCTTGCACACAAAATGCTTTTTAAACAAGGCCCTAACTTACTATGATGCAACACAAATCAATCACATATAGCAAACATTGTGTATTTCATACAATAACATAGAATTTTAAACAATCACCGTGCATAACCAACATTTAAGCATTCATTAACATTACAACATACCAAGCAAACAAATCATCCCAAAAGGTTTCATAAATGTAAGCTCTGATACCAAAAAATGTAAACCCTCGACTCGGTCTAGACGCCACTCGACTCGAACGAGCTACACAGGGAATACCGAGGCTAATCTAGAGACTCACACCGATAAACAATCCTAAAATTAAAATTTTCCTTTTATAATTTATAAATGCTTTAATTAGATCCTACATATTCATTCAAGGATCGAGTTTAATTGCAACGGAAACTAAAGAGAAACGAGTCCTAATTTAATCGAACAAGTTTTAGGGACCTAATCATAATTTCAAAAATTTTATGCATTGATTGTGAAATTAAGGTTATCAATATTTAATTAAGTATATTTCATGCTTGAACATAAATTTTTGACGTAAAATAATATCTACAAGTTATTTAATTGCATGCTCAAAGTTTAGGGACTATTTTCAACTTCAAAAGGTTTCATGACATTCTCTATATGCAAATTCACCTACAAACACTTTAAGTACATATCATGGCATATTAACTAGATGCAATTCAACCTAGTTAGCAACAATATATTCAACTCCAAAGAGTGTGCTTCAACATCAACAACACTCAAATTCACGCGTAAGGATATCTAGAATTAAACTTAAAAATAACTATATTATAACTAAAGGAATATTTATAAACAATTCAAGTTAAAGTCATAAATCTAATATCAATATAGATAAACATCACAAATGTATAAGCATACGATAACTAAAAATCTCATCAATATAATAATATTCTTAACATGGTAACCCATCCCCATTGCTCTCTCACTACCACTATTGTTATAAAGACATACTTGAGCTTTCACTTGGTGGTTACCAGGATCCTTGCTTCTCTTTGCTGCCTCAAATTTAATTACTCTATATTGCAAGGTAAATGAGAGGGTAAGCATAAGCTTAGTGAATGAATAAAAAAAAGTATAAAAATACCTTGCAATGCAACCCATATTAAACCAATTTTATCAATTTAAAAACATGTCATGCTCTTTATAAAATAAAACACACATGGCTAACAATGCCACTTTTAAAACTCAGTAAGTGTCATCAAACCAAGGTTAACAATGTCATCATTAAATTTTAGCAAAAATCATTTTGTAATCACATCCTTTAAAAGCTAAAACACAAGTCTTACATGCTACTCACATAACAATGCTTACACGTGCATCTCAATGCACAAAGCTCAAGTCTTATATGCTAACAACATAGCAATGCTCAAATCACATGCATACCAATGCATAAAACCTCGCATACATAATACCATATGCACTCAAGTGAAAACCATGACAATTACCTTTGAAAAGTAATATATTGGTGCTAGTGATCCGATTTATACTACTCCAAATTGTTAGGATAAACGGGCAACCGCATGTTAGTACTACTCCCAGAGCATGCGAATGTTGATACTACTCTCATGATGAAATATCTCACCTTGATACCCGGTGACAGTACTACTCCAATAAACCCTAATGTGATAGTACTACTCCCATCACATAATATTAGAATAAAAGGCAAAATGCAACACACAAGGAATTTAAACACGTACGACTTTTCAATGTTTATAGTACACTCTAGATCCTATTGATCGATCAACTTATCCCATAAGATTCATCACTTAAATAGTAAATATTTTATCAAAAATCAATGATCAAACCTTATTTCAAAATAGAATTCAAATCACATGTATCCCATTTTTCACGCATCACTTTCAAAAACTAATAAAACTACTTTTATCTTATTATTCAAAATAAAAACGTGGGAACATCAAATGCATGTAAAATCTCTTTAAAAACATACTCATGAGCATTTATATGCATGCATATTAACATATGCACAATGCAATAAGAGCATGAAAAATAACATCGTAAAAACACGACATAATATGAGAACTGATGCGTGTTAAATATGCGCAATTAGTGCAAGTGAACACGTTGCAAGTAATAAAGTGATAAGTATATCAGATATGGTCTCCACAGGGATTGGTGTACTTAATATGTCTTCTTTTGTCTTCTTGCTTTGTAAAAAGAAATAAAATAAAAACACAAGTGATTAGGTTGAGATTGAACTAAATAAAGAAATTATGAAAAACTAAATAAAAAGGAGGTCAAATTGAGAAAGAGGGTAGGATCCAGTTGTATTGTATAGTGGATTTGATTGATCTGTTTCCGTCCAATGCAATTGCATTACACTGCCTCGGTAGTACTGCAGATTACTGTCTCGACAGTGATAGTGTTCGCTGTTGCAACAATCCCTTGCTCTTAGGCAGGTTTTACCAAAGTTCGACAAAGTGTCCTTTAATGGCTCTACTTATCCCTAAGTCGAAACACTATTGATGATTAGCCTTTGATAATACCTCCCGGAGTTAATCAATTATAACCAACAACCAATCCAACACTTCTTTTAGCCGCTGAAACTCCAACCTATCCCTAGGCCGAGTTAGTATTTTCCAATCAAGTCAAATACCGTACTTACTCTTTTCGTGAATTTAACTCTCCCGAGTCTAGATAAATGGATTAGTTATAAACTTCTCTCCCGGGCTTGAATGCAAGAACAAAGAATAACAAAGATTAAGCAAACCTTGATATTTTATTGCATTAAAAATAAGAAATAAGATACAATATCTTCACACTAATACTTAACAACTTTCACCTAAACCCTAAGAAAGCTTAGAACATGATGGAAAAAATAACAATTATTACTATGGTGAACTCTGTCAATTTGGCTCTCCTCTTTCCTTGGACAACTATGCCTTATATAGGCTTGGCATAGGGCAAACCTTTCCTAAGTAGAATACAACTTGGAGTAGGGAACAAGTCATTTACATAGGTTAAATACTTTCAAGTTTAATTCATCTAGAAAGCTTTCCCGCGTGGCCTTGTCTTTGGGCTTTTTTTGTGTTGTCTAGCTCCGATCCTTGGGCTTCTTGTCCAGCAACGTTCTCCGCATTTTTCTCCTTAGTTTGCTTGCCATATTGCTATTTGTCCTCTGCTGCCTCGACATCAAGTCCTGTCTAGGCCCCAGTTTGCTGCCTTAGCAATACTTTTTCCTTCACAGACATAAAAATGCAGTAAAGTATTCCTTTTATATAAATATTATCTTTAATAGCATAATCCCTAAATATATCATATTAGGTATATGCATTGGTCCAAGTAGGTATAGAATTTATGATAATTGCCCATGAAAAGTGTAGAAAGTGATAGTGAGTTGAGCACTTATCAAGAACCTTTAAGAAAGCAATACTTAAAACTTACTTCCGAGTATAGCGAGGTTTTTCACACCTTCCCTACACACTAAACCTTTGAAAACACACTTAAAACCATGTCAAATAGGCAACCCTCATAATCCACTCATCGATTTACCGAATCTTACTCGACAAGTCACTCGAAAACACGATTCGGCTTTCCAAACTTCTTCAAATTTGTTCCTCTACCTCTTGACCAAATTAAAGCATCAAAACCAAAGTTTTTAGTGCATTAATACACACCCAAACATCCCTCAATTCGGACAAATACATGGCAGCCCCTAAAAACACCATAAAACTTAACCGAACTCTCCGAAAACCTCTATAAACACCCCCTAAAACGTAGATCCAGAATTAGATACTTAGAAGAAAACTTAATTAAATCTAAACACTTTAATATTCATGTATTTAGGCATCAAAAACAACATGTAATACCCTTGAACGAAAATCAAGAAAACAATGGAATTTTTAGCAAGAAAATCAATTTTATTGATTCAAGACTTTAAAGATTGTTTCAATAAGTCAAGAACTTAGGAAATTAATTAAAGAAATTTATGTTTTATAGTTTTTAATGATTCTAAACTCCAAAATTAATCTCACCCCTTTAAAGGTTTAAAAACTAGAAAACCCATAGAAAAACGACGAGATTTTGATAAAGAAAAATATATGAAAAATAAACCAATGAAATTATATTAAAAATAATGGATATTTACCTTGAAAATATGATGGAGAATATGTCTTGGTAAGGAAGAAATTAAAATCTAAGAGAAGGGTTTAAAGCTTGATGCAAAAATAGGGTTTTTCAAGTAAAACCGAAGAAGAAAATTATAAAGAATTAACCAAAGGGATTTTTATTGAAAAGATTGATGTTCACCTTTGAAATGATATATTGGCTTCCAAAAAGATGAAAAGTCGGAATTTTAAAAATAGGTTTACGTTTATGACATAAAAATAGGTTTTTAGGATTAATATTAAGTTATTTGGGTTATTAATTAAAATTATGGGTTATGGTTTATTAAAATCGGCCCTTGGAAGGCTTGAATCATCTAGGATTAGGATTGGATCAAAGGCCCTTAAATATTTAAAGTTTTGGTTTAATTTATGAAATTATCCTCAAGTTTTCAATTTTTACAAAATAGTCACTAATTTCAAAATCATAGGGATTCAAGGGTCAATTTTTGAAATTGATTTTACCTAAGTAAAATATAAGTCAATTAATAATTTTAGAATATTTTTCTATAATTTATTTAGGTTTAAAACTAATTTTTAAGTATTTAATCCCGAACTAGGTTAAATCGACAAAACTGGTCTACCAAACCTCTAAACTGGCCTCTAATCTTCTTGGCCTAAATTTGGGGTGTTACATGTGAATACCACGCTGGAGTACCGGGGCATACTATTGAGAATTTCATCGCTTTCAAGAATATGGTGCAAAATTTGCTGAATGTCGGAATTATCCAACTAGACTCCCTAGATGTGAAGAGCAATCCCCTACCAAATCACGACAAAGAGTGAGACCTAGAACTCATGTTGATCCACGCCTATTAAGAATCCGTAATTCACCTCATTTAGCTTTTCTTAGATGGTGTTTGCATCTTTGTCTTTGCATTTTCAATTTTCAGTTTCTTTTCTAATCAATCATACTTTCTTTATTCAATGAAGAGGTTCACTTTTTATTTGTATATCTTCTTAACCTTTTAAAGATTCTTGGATATTTAATGCTTATTGTGTCTCTAATTTAGATACATAAAAATAAGAATTAATTAATTGAATGTTGTGATAACGATGAAGTGCAATTCTGTCTTCGACCCACTTTGGTCGGAAAGCTTGAGAAGAAAGACTAATCCTTCTTTGATAATATTTGATGATAAGAATATCTCGTGAAAAAGAATTTACTCGAGTTTGAGAATCCAAGTGGTCAAAAGCATTTAAAAAAAAAGAAAGAAAAAGAAAAAGAGAAAAAGATAAGTGGTGAAAATTTTAAAACCCTCAAATAAACGAGCAATCCAATAAGTCTCGGAGCATCCTGATGGAGCTGCGGGGAAGAACAAGTCTAATAAGGAGCTAGAGTTCCACCAGTTCGATACCCTAGCGTTAGCGATGACTCTTTGAAGATACTGACACCTTAATGCATCAATTATTAAGTGCAAACTAAAGAACATGCTTACACTTGGAATTCTCGAACCGAGTTACAAAAAAATAATATGAGAACTAAAAGGTGTAGTTTTCAAGTGAATCGAGCGAGTACGGTAATAACGAGGATGCACAGAATAATTCAAACGAAATTTTGACACTTCAAATATCGCCACAACATTTCAAGGCAAAATATTAATTATTGAGTGTCGAGTTTGAGACACATTTGCATCCGATATCCAATGACTCTATTTTTGTCTTTACTATTAGTTTTCACTTTTTGAGCATTTATTCATAAAGGCATTGAGCATTAAAACGCCAATTTTTGAAAAATCTCTTCAAAATATTCTTGAAATTCATTTTTTAACAAAATGCAAGACTATTGATGCATTTAATCATCTTTGATAAATCCTATTGATGAATGCCAAAACTCCTCATATTTTATATCATATTCCCACTCGATTATTGTTAATAAAGACAAAATTAGAGGCGATAATAGATATTTCTGCGTATTTTCTATATTTCACCATCCGAATACGGATTTCATGAATTTATCTATTATTTGGCATAAAACAGATGCATTTGATGATTTTCTTTCTTAGACAGGAAACTACATCATAGGAATTGTCAAACAAGAAGATGGATGCTGGAAGCTGAAGCTGAAATGCAAAAAAGCACCCGCCCCGGTAGTATTTGGAGGCCGCGACAACGCTGAGAAAACAAATATTGATATTATAAGCGATCTGAAGAGAAAAATAAGGTGGACATTTTAAGACAAGCGGCACAGAAATTGGATCAAGAAAACACACGACAAGTCAAGGTCAAAGGCCACGTGGGAAAAGAATCCTAATAGGTATAAACTTGGAAATAAAACAAATATTTTATTTATGTACTTAACTAGCGTTTTACTCCAATTTGTATTACTACTTAGGAAAGGTTTGCCCTAGGCCAAGCCTATATAAACCATAGCCGCCC
This sequence comes from Abelmoschus esculentus, assembly GCA_035048815.1. Lineage (NCBI taxonomy): Eukaryota > Viridiplantae > Streptophyta > Magnoliopsida > Malvales > Malvaceae > Abelmoschus > Abelmoschus esculentus. Next base: position 19,562,712 of record JAUCBN010000003.1, read on the forward strand.
AAGGAAGAAAGATCATCGATATCGGAGATTAGAGAATTCACCTTAGGTTTTAGAGTTTTCTTTATTTCTTTAGGCTTAGGTGAAAGTTCTAGAGTATTATTGTGAAGAGATTGTACTTTGTTTATTGTTCCAATGCAATAAAATATCGAAGTTTTCTTATTCATTTCCATTCTTTGTTCTTTCATTCAAGCTCGGGAGAGAAGTTTATAAGTAATCCATTTATCTAATATCGGGAGAGTTAGATTCGTGAAAGGAATAAGTACGGTGTTTCAATCGGGAAACACTAACTCGGCCTAGAGATAGGTTAAGAGTTTCAACGGCTAAGAGAAGTCTGGGATTGGTTGATGATTATAATTGATTCACGCTGGGAGGTATCATCAAGGACTAACATCAACAGTACTTCGACTTAGGGATAAGCAGAGACATCTAAGGACACTTTGCCGAACTTTGGTAAAGTCTACCCAAGGGCAAGAGATTACCGCGGCGGACGAGCATCATCGCTGTCGAGGCAATAATCTACTATACTGCCGAGGCAGTGTTGTGCGATTGCATTGGATAGAAACAAGTCAATTGAATCCACTATACAACACAACTAGATCCTAGCCACTTTCTTTATTTGATTTTTCTATTATTATTTAGATTTCTTTATTTAGTTAAATCACAACTCAATCACTTGTGTTTATTTTATTTCATTATAGAGAAAGAATATTGAAGGAAGCATATTAAGTAGACCAATCCCCGTGGAGACGATACTTGATACTTATCACTTTATTACTTGGTGACGTATTCACTTGTACTAAGTTGCGCATATTTGACACGCATCACCTTTGAGTGACAACATTATATGGTGCAAGTTTTTCTGTGAAACAAGTTACCTTCCTTTTTTTTCGAGAAGATTTCTCAAGCTTTTTGACGAAGAAGTTCAGCCTTTTAAAAAGCATAGTATAATAAATTTTTTGGGGCAAAATTTTATTGGGGGTAAAGAGACATCCTTTCAGCATAAGGATAAGAGTTTCCTTAAAGACAGAGTTTGACCAATTCTAATTCATGATGGAAATTTTCGAAGAAAGGCTTTAATCAAGCCAAACTTATTTTGAGAAGAAAGAACCCACTAATGTTTGGAGCACAATCAGTTGCAAGTTTTCACACGCAATATAACTTATCAGGAGTTGGTACCAGATGTTCATAATTGGGGGGAAAGTATTCACCCTACCTTCAAGAGCGCTCATAGATAGCATATCTAACCTTGATTTCGACCAATGTAAGACAACGGTCTCCTATTAAGAAGAAGATTCAGCGAGTCAAAAGCTCAGAGTATCCAATGGTGATCAAATTTGAAGGTTAATCCTTAAATATTTAAAAAGAAAAACATTCATTATTTCAGTTAGGCATCCCTATGATTTGGGGTATGTTGATATATACATTCATTCATGCATCATTTCTAGTTAGGCTTCCCTAGGATTAGGGGCATGCTAACACATACATACATACATTTTTACCTATTTTTGAAAGGTATTCAAAGAGAAAAAGAAAATTTTGAATATATAGCTTGACAAGAGAAAAAACTTCAAGGTGGATGATTCTACAAAGAAGGGATCAACATCTTCACTATTCGAGTTAATGTTTCACAGAGAAAGGACTTATAGCTCACAGCTTTTAGAGGCTGAGTTTTATAGAGAAGGGATTTAGCTTTTAAAGGTGGATGATTCTATAGAGAAGTGATTGAAATCTTCAGTATTCAAGTTAAGGTTTCATATAGAAGGGATTTAGAGCTCACAATTTTCAGAGGCCGAGTTCTACAGAGAAAAAACTCAGCTTTTCAAGGTAGATGATTCTATGGAGAAGATATTGACGCTTTCAGTATTCGAGTTAAGGTTTCATAGAGAAGAGACGTATATCTCACAATTTTTAGAGGCTGAGTTTTATAGAGAAGGGATTCAAATTTTCAAGGGCGATGATTCTAAAGAGAAGGGATCAACATCTTTAATATTCGAGTTAAGGTTTCATAGAGAAGGGACTTATAGCTCACAATATTCATAGGCCGAGTTTTATAGAAAATGGACTTAGCTTTTCAAGGTGGATGATACTCTGGAGAAGGGATCGACATCTTCAGTATTCGAGTTAAGGTTTCACAGACAAGGGACTTATAGCTCACAGTTTTCACAAGCCGAATTTTATAGAGAATAGACTCAGCTTTTCAAGGCGGATGATTCTATGGAGTAGGGATTCACATCTTTAGTATTCGAGTTAAGGTTTCAAAGAGAAGGGACTTAAGCTCACAGTTTTCACAAGCCGAGTTTTATAGAGAAGATAGTCAACTTTTCAAGGTGGAAGATTCTATAGATAAGGGATCGATGCTTTCAGTATTCGAGTTAAGGTTTCCCAGAGAAGGGACTTATAGCTCATAGCTTTAGAAGCCGAGTTTTATAGAGATGAGACTCAACTTTTCAAGGTGGATGATTCTAAGGAGAAGAGGTCAACATCTTCAATATTTGATTGAGGGTTTCATATAGAAGGGACTTGTAGCTCACAGATTTCAAAGGCTGAGTTTCATAAAGAAGTGACTCAGTTTTCAAGGCGGATTTCATGGAGAAGGGATCAACATCTTTAACATTCAGGATTTAGGGTTTCATATAAGAGGGACACAATTTTAGATTTTAGCAAAGGGTTTTATATATGAGGGACTTGATGCATCACAATGATATTCAGAACTCAGGATTTATGGTTTCATATAGGAGAGACTCGGTCGAAGACTTTTGATGAAGAGTTTTATATTGGAAAGACTCAATGTTTTTTAGGGATTTGTTCTATATAGGAGGGATCAACGTTTTTAAAAGTTCAGAGCTTAAGGTTTCATATAGGACGGACTCTGTAACATCCCGTTTTGGGGGTTATTAGTTTAGGCTTAGTTAGGAGGATTTGATTCGGGGCGAATCGGGTTCTCCGTTTCATTAATTCCGAGAAAATAAAATAAGGATATTTTTAACTAAGGAAAATAATAGTTTTGGAAAATGGTTTGAAATATTAAAAATATATTTCAAAATTAAAAGAAAATAATTTGGATGTTATAATGATTTTTAATTATGCTTAATTATGCATAAATGACCAATTTGTAATTTTTGGAAAAATTGAGGACTTATTTGGTAATTTTCAGAAATTATGTTATTTTAGTGACTAAATTGAAAAGCAAGCTAAACTTAGAATCCTTATAGGTCCATAAACCCATTTCTAAATTTTAATGATGATTTATTCACCAAAAAGGTATTTTTAATTACTTTAATTTGGTTTTTAATCATTTTCTCTCAAAACCACTTTTTCCTCATTTTTCTCTCATCTTTTTCTCTCATTTTCTCTCCACTTTCTCTTCATCTTTTCTCTTCAATTTCTTGCTGATTTTTGCATCTTTTTCAACAAAGATTACATCACTTGCATCATCTTTCCATCCTTTACAAAACCTATGCATCAATTTCATTAAATTTACATCAAATTGCAAGGAATTAAGAAGGGGAAAATTTCATATTTTTGGTGAATAGATCTTGAAGGTAATTTTCTGGATTTTTTATTCTTTTCTAAGGTTTTTTATTGAAATTACCAAGTATTAGCTTGTTAATCTTTGAATAAAAACTTGATTCTATGTTTTTAATGTTAGATCTAGTGATTTTGAGATGTTTTTGTGAAATCTTTTTGGATCTCATTTAATGCTGGAAATTAGATGAATTCAATCATGTTTTTATGTTGATTTAATGATTGATTGAGTCTTCTTTTGATAGCACATTAATTTAATCCCGGAATAATTCAATCGGTGTAGTTTTAAGGTGTTTTTCGGTTGTTTTATGGGCTGTTTTAGATGCTTAATTGTTTCTGGAGATATAAGGATGGTTTGGATGTGTTTTTGGATCATAATTGAAGTGGATTAGATGTTAGACTCGTTATGTTTTGGGCTGATGTTGTTCGGATGCGTTTCGGCTTAGTTTTCGGTCTTTTCGGCTAAGTTTTTGGTAGTTTAATGGTGATCGGATATGGCTGTTGGTTTAAGTATGTTATGATGTGAGAATACTCTGTTTTTAATGTTGTAGAAGAGGTACAAGAAGGTGTTTGATTGCTGGTGCGTTGGCGCGATCATCGGATAGCGGCGAAAGCTCGTTTCGCTTGTTGGTAAGTATTTTCGGACTAAAAGCGAATCGCGTTTGGTACGGTTCTGTTTTCGGGACTATGGAAGAGTCTGAAAACCTTCCATAGTTTAAGAGTAAGTAAAGTAAATGTTTTTGATAAACCGATATGAGTTTTGGCTACATTTGATAAAGGCATTATGTTGGTAATGCATGAGATTTATGGAAATGCATGAGCATGTTTTAAAATAGTGCATACATGAGAATTACTTGCTGAAATGCATAGCTTATTTAACACCCATGATTATGAAAAATTATGAGAAATGATTTGGAGTACAATATGGTTATTTGCCTTATATATAATGGTGCCTTTGGGCATGGCTTTTGGTTCATTTGTTGAACAATTTAGGCATACATTATGAGCAGCAAGTTATATGATTTGAAATACAATATGGTTAATTGCCTTATACATGATGGTGCCTTTGGGCATGACTTTGGTTCATTTGTTGAACATATTATGCATGCATTATAAGCAGCAAGTTATCATGCACATTTGATTATGATATTGGCTTAGTGACACTAACTTTAGCTACGAATACGAATGACATGTCATTAGGATTGTCTTAAGTGCACTATAATCAAAACTGAAAATACACAATATTGCCTATACGTAACAAGGGTGACTTTGTGTCCAACTGTGCGTGGTAGAGCCGCCCACACGTAACAAGGGTGACTATGTGTCCGATCGTGCGTGGTAGTGCTAATGGTGACTTAGTGTCATGTCAATGGTGACTTCGTGTCATGTCAATGGTGACTTCGTGTCATGACGAGACAATAGTCTCATGGATCTGTGTATTCGGTGAACTCAAGGTTCATATTAAGTGATCACTAGAAAGCCAATATACATACATGAAATTGAAAAGAGGTTTGTGCATCATTTATAAATTGTTTTGACAAGGTTATGTAAACTCAAAGATGCATATGATTTAAAGAACATGAGCATGAGATGTTAACATGCATGATTTAACAATGTATTACAAATTATGGTTTTAACATGGTTTTAAATAGATGCATTGATGATTTGTGTAGAGCTTCCTCACTAAGCATGTTTGCTTAAGCTCTCTTTTCATCCATGCAGAGAAATAAAGGCACTTGGAGCTTCGTTCGAGGCAAGGGAACCAAGGGGAAGAATCACTTTGAACTTGGTATGTTTTTGGTAAACAAATTGGGCAAGACAATGTGTAACCCAACCTATGTGAGGAGTGTGTACTTAGGCTTTGGTTTATGTTGTAATGAGACCATTATTGTTTGATTGTTAATTGTTGAACTTTGGAATTGTTTGGATTGTTGAAGCATGTTCTAGCATGATTGATATGTTGTTAATCATTTCTTAGGGAGCATGCCTATAGCTTGATTGATGTCCGTGTTGTTGTTGATTATGTGCCATATGTTACTAAATATGCCTAGGATTAATGTATTTAGTGGATCTAATTAATGGTTGAATATTGAGTAATTGGTATGCACTTAGTTTAACGAAACTTTTGGTTCCAGACCCAAGGTTTCGAAACCTTTAATCACCAAGAATTGAAAGTTGCTAAAAATTATATTTTAGTCCCGAATATATTCTTTTGTTCGATTAAGGTACTTGCAGATGTTATTTTGAGCTGAAATTTTGCATGCATGCATAAAGTTGATTTAATTTAAAGATGGTTAACCTAATTTGGATGAAGTCCTTGTATTTTGGAAGATTTACATTTCGGTCCCTAAATTAGAGGAACAAGCAATTGATGATGTTAGAATGATCCGTTTGAGTTGAAATTTACTATGAGGAACTCTTGTATGTTTAATTGATTATTGATGGAAAGAATTTCTACGTTACTAATTGAATCTAAAAGTTTTACGTTTTAGTCCTTAATCTATGTTAGTATTTAATCGGATGTTTGTTTTTAATTAATGTGTTACCGTTAATGCTCTATATGAGACCTTGTCACATAGTAATAAGATTGTGCATCTAGGTAAGATAAAATAAAAAAAATATAACGGATTTTAGGGTTGTTTATTGAATCGAACCTTCACGAGTTTGGTTTGATATTCCCCGTGTAACCCGTTAGTGTCGGTTCCGTCTAGGCCGGGCTAAGGGGTTTACAGACTCACAGCTCAAAATCTTCAAGTTTGCTAGAAATACCAAAATAGGGATTCAAAGTTCGCTTCTAAAAGTTTTCTTTGATGTGTGCAGGTGGTCTTAAGTTGAAATATCGTTCGTGGCAAAGCTAATCAAGGGTCCAAGGAACAAAAAGGCTATAACATTATGGAAAAGGGCTTTCAGATCAAAGACTTTAAAAATGAAAGTCAGATAAAATTAGTGCTTAATGTCTTTGCTTCATCATTGTTTTACAACGATAAGCAAAGAGGGGCAGCTATAAACAATAATTTTATCCAGGATACAAACCTGATTTTTTATTTTTTTTCATTTTTAATAATGGGCAATATATATATACATGTGCATGTGTTTGTACATATATCTCATTTTTTTAAAAAATAATAACAATAAATCCAAAAATATTATGTCATCCATTATTATATTATACACGTTTATTTATAAATAAATATTATTAATTATTTCCTAAATTAGAAGTTATTTTACTAATCATCATCTTTTTTTCTCTTTTCGTTCGCTATATTACTTCATCATTTATTATTATTATATATAAGATAAATAAATAAACCCATGTCCATTTATTTTATCAGTACAAATTAATAAACATAGTCCACTTTTATTAATAACTATAATAGTCCGTTTACACCTTTTAAACCCAAACTTAATTAAAATACAAAGCCCAAACAAAAAAGAGCCCCCATCTAATAACTAAAGAAGAAAACCCTAGACCTAACACCCTTTGATTTTGTGCAATTGCAGTTCAGCCTTCAGATCTGGGATAAATTAGTCAAACTCAAGCGTTACCATTCAACTGCCCAAAGACTCCTCGCCTCCTTACTGTTCGATCGCCGATTGTTTGATCTTCGGCAGTCCCCTTCGTCCAAAAGCAGCAACATTTACAAGAAAACAAAATCCATGTTAGATTGGTACGAATTTACAAACCAAAAACAACAATTGTAGGAGGAATTCGGCCAAAATTTCACAACGAAATTCAGAGAATATCATAGACCAAAACGCAACAATCGTCAGAGATAATCAGACGAGAACAAACAAATTTCAACAATTCCTTTTCTTTTTTATTTCCATTGTAAATCGGTTATAAAAAACGAAATGATGAACATTATAAAGGGTTCCCCCCACACCCAATCAATAGAAAAAAAAGAAGCATTTTAGAGGTAATAACCTATCTCGTTTTCAAACCCTAATTTTTCAATTTCCCCTTTGTTAGATAAATTCCCAATTTTTATATCTTTTCCCCCATTTTTTTTAATTCCTTTTAGGTGTTTCCAAACCTTAATTTTTAAGTTTTTCCTTTTTGAGATAAATTTTTAATTTTCAATTAAACCCTGGATTTCTATTTTTTTCAAAATCGCTAATTTTAGGTCTTATTTTCCAATTCCAATTTTTAAGATCTAATTTCTCATTTTTTTAAATTAACTTTTTTTATTTTTATTACACCCTATAAGAATTTCTAGCGGGAGGTTCGCTACAGTTGCATTGCAAGGAGTTTTTTTATAATTTTTTATTTACTCACTAAGCTTATGCTTACACTCTCATTTCCCTTGCAATGTAGAGTATATAATGTTGAGGCGACAATTGGAAGCAAGGATCCAGATAACCGCTAAGTGAAAGCTCAAATATGTCTTTATAATATTAGTAGTAGTGAGAGAACAATGAGTATGGAATATTATATTGAGAATAATGTTTATACTCTAATGGCTATTATGATTATATATGTTGCTTTTTGCTTGGTGACTTGGATTTGAATTTCCTATTAGTATTCTTTTAGTTATAATCAAGTTATATTGAAGTTTTATTCTTGTTATCCCTATGTATGATTTTGAGTGTTGTTGATAATGAAGTATGACTATTTATAAGTTAAATCTATTATGTGGTTATTTAGGTTGGAATGTATATAGAAACCATATTGAGTATATTGAGATCGTTCTTTCATGTGTTTATAAGATTGATGATGTTGAAGCATGCTCTTAAGAGTTGAATATATTATTGTTAACTAGGTTGAATTGCTTCTAGCTAATATGCCATGATTTTTGCTTAAATTGTTTTTAGGTGAATGCATATAAAGAATGTCTTGTAAACCTCATTTTAAGATAAAATTTGAGAATTAAGCATATAATGAACTTAGTTGAGGATTAGAAACATTAATTTCATGATAGGTCCTTAAATTTCTAAAAAATTATAATTAGATCCCTAAAACTTGATAATTTAAATTAGGACTCGTTCCTTATTGGTTTTTGCTGCAATTAAACTCAATCCTTGCATGAACATATAGGATTTAATTAAAGTATCTAGAGTTTAATTTTATTAGGTTGTTTATCGGGGTAAGTCTCTAGATTAGCCTCGGTATTCCCTATTTAGCTCGTTCGAGTCGGGTAGTGTTTAGACCGTGTTGAGGGGTTTACACATTACAAGTTAGAATCAAATCCATATTCATTAAATGAATAAATCTCTTTATTTTGATTCCTCATTAACTCCCGTTTGACTTTTTCCACATGGCTTTGTCCTTGATTTTCCATGTATTTTTCAGCTTCCATCTTTATGATGCTTGCCTTAAAAAGTCCAGCTTTTTATTCTCTTTAGATCGTACACCATATAAACATCTTTTATGTATTGTCTCGGCAAGTTTAATGTGTTTCCTCGTCAACTGCTTTCAATAGTATAATGCTTTATCTCGATAGTAGTTATTCATTTTCCTTGGTTGGAACTACATCAATATAGTTTTATTAGTCTGGTTTTGTCACTCATTCATCAGTTTAGCATATCTTAGTAACGTCTAGTGATAAATCTCAACTGCAGTTGCCCTCCTTGATTGTCGTAATATTGTCTGTTTGGGAGATAAATTACTTATCAAGGCATAAAAACAACAACAATACCTCTTTCTACCAAATATTGTATAAATTCAATAATAAATCATGTTGATACTAAACTGAAGGAAATATGCATGAATCACTAGTATTGTCTCTCAAATAAGCTTAAGACTAACAATAACTATAGTAAAAAAGGCACATAAAATAGAACTTTAGAGAACTTATCAAACCCCTATACTCAAACTATTTCTTATCCTCTAGCAAGACCAAATAAACTAAGTCATTAATTTCTATGGTATTATGCCTTATCTCTTACGGCAAAGGTGTTCATCTCCCTTTTTCTTTTTATCTCGCATGTCTAAAATTTTCTCGAAATTAACAATAAGTATCACGGGTGTATGCGTAATTATAAACATGACTAGTTGTATGAGTTCTACATAAACTCTAAGCTAAAGACTTATGACTTTGAATTCACTTATTCTTTTATTTCTCTTCTCTCCTTTTCTGAATAACAAATGTTAGTTTCGGGTAGCTCTAGTTGTTGCGTGTAAAAAGTGCGCAAATATTGCAAGTGTACACGTCGCAAGTAATAAAGTGATAAGTATTATCGTGTATCATCTCCGCAGGGATTGATAGACTCAATATGCCTTCTTTTATCTTCTTGCTCTGTAAAAGAAATAAAATAAAAACACAGGTAATTTAGGTTGGAAAAACTAAACAACTTGAAAACTAAATAATAAGAAAATAATCAATTTAAGAAACTGGCTAGGATCCAACTGTGATGTATAGTGGATGCAATTGACTTGTTTTTGTCCAATGTAATCACACATCACTGCCTCGGCAGCACTGCAGTTTTACTGCCTCGACAGCGATAAGTGTCATCCGCCGCAGCAATCCCTTGCTCTTGGTGGACTTTATCAAAGTTCGGCAAAGTATCCTTTGATGACTCCGCTTATCCTAAGTCGAAGTACTGTTGATGACCAATCCTTGATGATACCTCTCGGCGAGAATCAATTATAATCACCAACCAATCCCACACTTCTTTTAGCCGTTGAAAATCTAATCTATCTCTAGGCCGAGCTAGTATTTTCCGACTAGAAAATACCGTACTTATTCCTTTCATGAATCTAACTCTCCTGATATTAGATAAATAGATCTCTCACAAACTTCTCTCCCGAGCTTGAATGCAGGAATAATGAATGGCAAAGAATAAGTAAACCTTGATATTTTATTGCATTGAAACAAGAAAACAAAGTTCAATCTCTTCTCACTAATACTCTACAACTTTCACCTAAGCCTAAAAGAAATTAGAACATAACAAAGAAAAACTCTAAAATCTAAGATGAATCCGTCTCTCTAGTCTCCGATCTCTCTTGATGCCCCCTTTCTCCTTGGACGACTATGGTTTATATAGGCTTGGCCTAAGGCAAACCTTTCCTAAGTAAGAATACAACTTGGAGTAAACCATAAGTCAAGTACATAAATAAAATATATTTTTTTCAAGTTTATTCCCACTAGGAATCTTTTCTCGCGTGGCCTTTGACTCGAGCTTTCTATTTACTTCTCAGCTTTGATTCTTGTGTTGCTTGTCAAGAAATGTCCACCTCATTTTTCTCTTCAGCTCGCCTACAATATCGGTACTTGTCCTTCAGCTGCTACCTCTACATCAGGTTCTGCCTCGGTCTTAATTGCTACCGTGAAAATAGATATTCCTGCAAATGCATAAAAGTGTAGTAAAACTTGTCTTTTCTGTAAATATCATCTTTATAAGTCACAAAAGCAAAATATCTAAATATCTCACATTAAGTACATGCATTAGTTCAAGTAGGTGTAGATTAAGTGATTATTGTCCATGAAAGGTGTAAAAAGTGATAGTGAATTGAGCATTTATCACACCCCCAAGCTCAAACTATTGCTTGTCCTCAAGCAATGCAAACCATCAATGTGCAAAACCTTATTCTCTTTTGGTCTTACATTTTCATCTATTCTCCCCACCATAACTATGTCTATTCACAAGCCTTAACCTTTCGGTTACTCAAGGTTTTACCCGGAATCAAGCTATAAGATTTTGTGAATGTATGAGTTTTTATGGACAAGTTTGATTAAAGTCTTTCTTAGAGAAACTCTAAGTTCAAGACAAGTAGACTTGGATTTAGTGTTCTCTTCTTAAAACAACAATTTCTTGAGTCAATTTTGGGCACCTTAAATTGTGTTTTCTCATCAATATTTCCTTCTTTCTTTTGATAGATTTTTTAGCATACTAGAGCCAATTTCGGGTACCTCTAGCAAGAAGAAGAGTAATTCCTAGATCCGGTGATAGACACCTCTAGTCACATACATTTCTAAAAATCTAAGTCTTTATCACCTAAGTTGATTAAAAGAATTTCTATAATCCAATAAGTCCCAAAAGTGTTTTTAGGATTAATCTTATAGTAAGCTTCTAAGTTTTTTTCCTTAAGTATCCTAAAGTTAAGCCTTCTAAACAGGACCTAATCATGGTAAGGAGAAAGATTTCTATAGTCTCAAAAGAATAAACTAAGACAATACTGATGTAGATACAGTAGAAAAGCATGTACAATAATTCAAGTAAGGTGGTGGACATAAAAAATTTGAAAACCCACTTAAATACTTTCTTTCATGGCTAGGCCGCAGTAATGAGTTGCCTTAGCAGTGAACCTACACTCTCAAACTCGAACTAAGCATTATCCTCAATGTTTATATTAATGGCACATAGCAGGAAACAGAATATGAAAATGAACAAGTAAAGATACATAAAAGAGCATAAATATGTAAAAATTAAATACTCTGAAGAACTACTGTCGACAATCAATTTTCGTGGCCTTGCTGTTGATTGTTTCATTTTTTGTGATGGTGATGGCTGAGTTTTGGCTTGTCGAGGCAATTGAACGCTTGTAGGATGTGTTCATTGTATTAGATCGTCCACTTCTTCGACAATTTCTTTGGTAGGCATTATATCCGTCCCACCATCATCTTCAACATTCATTACCTCGGCATATTGAGTGCTTGGCCTGGCAGCGGTTGAAGATTTATGTACGTAGGCATCTATTTCTGCCGAGAGACTTCCCATGATGATGGGGATCCTGGTAGAGTGCTGAAGACTGCTCTCCTCTTTGATGGCTGTCGACTGGTAGATGATGATATGGCAGTCTCTGCTGTCTGTGATGGGCTAGTAGCATAGAATGTAACATCCCGATTTTGGGGTTAGTAGTTTGGGCTTTAGTTAGGAGAATTCGATTCGGGTCGAATTGGATTCTCCGGTTCGTTATTCCGGGGAAATATAAAATAAAAATATTTTTAATTAGAAAAGTAATAATTTTGGAATACGGTTTAAAAATATTAAAAAGATGTTTTAAAATTAAAAGAATGTAATTTGAACTTTAAATTGATTTTTAATTGTGCCTAATTATGCATTAGTGATCAAATTGTAATTTTTGGAAAACAATGGAGGATTTAATTTGTAATTTTCAGAAATTATTATTTTTAGTGACTAAATTAGAAAGCAAGTTATACTTAGAATCCTTAGAGGGCCATAAACCCAATTTAATTTTTAAATAATGATTTATTCACCAAAATGATTTTTAATTAGTTTATTAAAAGATGATAATCATTTTCTCACTTAACCACTTATTTTCTCTCATCTTTTTCTCTCATTTTCTCTCCATTTTCCTTCATCTATTTTCTTCAATTCCTTGTTGATTTTTCCACCTTTTTCAAAAAGAATTACTTCATTTTAATCATCTCTTCATTCTTTACAAAATCTAATCATCAATTTTACTAAATCAACAACAATTTGCAAGGAATCAAGAAGAGAAATTTTCATCTTTTTGGTGGATAGATCTCAAAGGTAATTTACTGGATTTTAACTCTTTTGCAAGGTTCTTTATTGAAATTCTCAAGTATTAGTTTGTTAATCTTTGAATGAAACTTGATTTTATGTTTTCAATGCTAGATCTAATGATTTTGTGAATGTTTTTGTAAAATCTTTTTAGATCTCATTCAATGTTGTAATTAGATGGATTTAATTATGTTATTATATCAATTAATGATTAATTGAGTCTTTAATTTATGACACATTAATTTAATCCCGGAATAATGCAATCGGTGTTATTTTAAGGTGTTTTTCGGTTGTTTTAGGTGTTTTAATGTTGCTGGAGGTATAAGAATGGTTTGGATGTGTTTTTGGTTAATAATTGAAGTGAATTACATGTTAGATTTTTTAGGTTTTGGGCTGATGATGTTTCGGATATGTTTCGGCTAAGTTTCGGTATTTTCGGTTAGGTTTTTCAGTATTATTGTGGAGGTATGATGCGGCTGATGGTTTAAGCATGTTATAATGTGAGAATGCTATGTTTTTAATGTTGAAAAGGTAGTGCAAGAAGGTGCTTGAGTGCTGCTGCGTTGGCATAGTCATCGGGATATCGGTGAAAGCTTGTTTTGCTTATCGGTGAGTGTTTTCGAACTTAAAGCGAGTCGCATTTGGTACGGTTCTATTTTGGGGACTATGGAAGAGTTTGAAAACTTTCCATAGTTCAAGAGTAAGTAAAGTAAATGTTTTTGATATATCAACATGAGTTTCGGCTACATTCGGTAAAGGCATTAATATTGGTAATGCAATGAGATTTTTGGAAATGCATGAACATGATTTGAATTGTTACATGCATGGGAAATACTTGCTGAAATGCATAGTTTATCAAGCATCCATGATTATGGAAATTATGAGAAATGATTTGGAATACAATATGGTTAATTGCCTTACATATGATGGTGCCTTTGGGCATGGCTTTCGGTTCATTTGTTGAACATATTATGCATGCATTATGAGCAGCAAGTTATCATGCACATTTGATTATGATATTGGCTTAGTGACACTAACTTTAGATTCAAATACGAATGGCATGTCATTAGGATTGTCTTAAGTGCACTATAAACATTATTGAGAATAAAGAATATTGCCTACATGTAACAAGGGTGACTTTGTGTCTAATCGTGCGTGGTAGAGTCGCCTACATGTAACAAGGGTGACTATGTGTCCAATCGTGCGTGTTAGTGCTATAATGGTGACTTCGTGTCATGTCAATGGTGACTTCGTGTCATGACGAGACAATGGTCTCTAACAATGGATCCGTGTATTCGGTGAACTTAAGGTTTATAATAAGTGGTCACTAGAATGCCAATATACATACATGGATTTAAAGAGGATATTATGCATCACTCATGAATTGTTTTGATAAGGATGTGCAAACTCAAGGAAACATTTGATTTAAAGAACATGAACATGAAAAGATAGCATGCATGATTTAGTGATGCATTGCAAATTATGGTTTGATTATGTTTTTAAATAGATGCATTGATGATCTTGTGTAGAGCTTCCTCACTAAGCATGTTTGCTTAAGCTCTCCTTCACCCTTGTAGAAAAATAAAGGCACTCGGGACTATATTTGGAGCAAGGAAACCAAGGGGAAAGGTTACTTCAAATTCGGTATGTTTTGGCAAATAAGTTGGGGCTTGACAAAGTGTAAACCCAACCTATGTGAGGAGTGTGAACTTAGACATTGGTTTATGTTGAAATAAGACCTATGTTGCTTGATTATTAATTGATGGACTATGATATTGTTTGGATTATTGAAGCATGTACTTGCATGATCGTTATGATTTTAATTGTGTTCTAGGTAGCATGCCTATAGTTTGCTTGATGTTCTTGACGTTGAAAATCATGTGTCATATGTTGTTAATTATGCTTAGGACTTGTGCTTATAGTGATAGTGATTAATGGTTGTATATTGTGTCGTTAGAGTTCACTTAGTGTGACGGAACTTTTGGGTTCCAGACCCAAAGTTTCGAAACCTTGCAGGCAATTTCAATTCTGAAAAGTTACTAGACACGAAAAGTTTTGAAACCTTCGGGGAAGTTCCGAAACCTTTTACAAAAAGTTTTGAAACCTTTATGAAATGTTTTGAAACCTTTGATTACCAGGAATTGATAGTTGCTGGAAATTATATTTTAGTCCAGATATCTTCCTTTGTTCAATTAGGGTACCTAAAGATGTTATTTTAAGCTGAAATTCCACATGGATGCATAAAGTTGATTTAATTTCAAGATGGCTAACTTAACTTGGACGAAGTCCTTGTAATTTGAAAGATTTATATTTTGGTCCCTAAATTAAAGAAGCATGCAATTAACAATGTTAGAATGCTCCGTTTGATTAGAAATTTTTCGTGAGGGATACTTGTATGTTTAATTGAACTTTGATGAAAAGAATTTCTACTTTATCATTAGAATGTAAAAGTTTTACGTTTTAGTCCTTAATTACTTAAGTGTTTAATCGGATACTCGTTGTGATCAGATTGCTTCCGTTAAAACTTTGTATGAGACCAAGACACGTAGGAACCTAATTATGCATCTAGGAAAGAAAAAAAATATACCAGTTTTCAGGGTTCCTAAACCTTCACGGGTTTGGTTCGATATTCCCCGTATGACCCATTAGTATCGGTTCCGTCTAGGCCGGGCTAAGAGGGTTACATAGAATGGTTGTTGTGGTCTAGTAGGGAAGAATGGTCGTGGTCCTCTTGGGGCTGGAGTTGTCTCGCTGTAGGGTACAGGTGTGACAAACATGGTTGTGGGGAATTTTAGAAACTGTACCCCTTGGCTGGGAAAATTGTGGAGCATCATCTGGGCATGTGTGTTGTTGATGTCTCTTTGGTATTCCATGTATCGTTGTTGTCGAAGATCCATGGCTGCCTTCCTCTGAAGTATCTCCTGGTAAGGATCTACTGCGGCAGTGCTGTAGGTAGCATGAGGTACATCTGTTGTGTACTAGGCCCCGACAGTGGTGTCAATAGGGTATTGCTGTTGAGTAGCCTGGACTGGTTCTGCCTGGGTGATTTGCATTATTTTGTGGCAGAACTCTCTAGTCCACCCACGCCTTTGGCTGGTGAATTCATTCGTGTCTTCCATTGGTATACCTGCAGCAATGCAAATACCCGTAATTAAACAAGGAAAATATATGGGTCCTTTGTCCTTCTTAACGCACTCGTAGATTTCTCTTAGGATTATCTCTCCCACGTTGATGCTTCATTTGTTGATGATAGATTGGATGAGAACCAATCTTCTTCGATCTACTTTGTTGTTGTGGGAAGTTAGAATGAAGCGTCTTTTGACAAAAGTGTTTCATAGCTTAGCCTCGAACCATAAGTTCTACCTTGACATCGATCCTCTATGGGCACCGGTTTCCCAATTGGTATTATCGCAGCAAAGGTCGTCTTTGATCAGCTCATAATCTTCGTTGGTGATGTCCTCCATGAATGTTGAGTGGTCATCACGATCAGGGGTTAGGCCGTAGAACATGTTGATTGCCTTGGCATCAAGTCTGACTGGCCTGCCTCGGTAGTGGACGTACAGTGAGTCTTTGCTCGGCCCATGAGTGTAGAATTCCTGCACTATTGTTGTATTGGATTCGGTTGGTTGTATGCAAATGATTTTCCATTATTGGTACTTGGGTTTATCGAACAAGTAATACTCGATTCCATAGTTTTTTTCATCAGAGTGCTGGAATCCTTGTTCTTCCCATAATTGTCGAGCAATAAAAGATCTGTTGAAGCGTTCTTCAACAGTGGCGGGGTCAAATATGTTGTAGGTAGCCATGGATAAGCAGTGCAGAGTTTTTGAAGGTCTTTGAGATAATCTTGGAGAGTTCCTGAAAGATGATTTGGATGTAAGCAAAGGGTAATATAAGAGAGAGATTTAAGCAAGTAAAAGATTCAAGAATGCAAGAGTGAATAGTTCAAGAAGGAGATAGTACTTATAAAGGCCTCGGCTTTGTAGCCGATTGAATCAACTAGTTGTTAATATTTATTGCTGCGGAAGGAATTTTGGCAGACTAGCCGTTACACTATTCTACCCGTTGGGGCTACTGCGGCCCTGACACTATGCACTGTCACTGCAACAAATCTCCTGTTATGAATTTCTTCACTTTCATTCTTGGTTATTGATCCTATTTTCTACCTTATAAAAATATTTGTCATGCATTGAAATTATTAAGATTATCCTACTATTGCCTTAATTTTTGTCTTTACAGTAATTATAGTTTTATGCATGAATTTTTTTAAGTCTGTTGAATTTTATTGAGACTACCTCAGCAGTAATATATTCTCCAGCCGTCGCAGCAGTATGCACCATTCACCATACTTGAATTCAGAAAGGTCTCTTAGGATTAATACTTAGGATTAGACCATGAGCCTGAAATCACATAAACACTGCTAGTCTTAGTTGATTTTAAAAAATTCTTTTCTTTGAAAAGCACTAGAGGTGCCTATCACTGGCTCTAGTGTAGTCCATAGAGGTGTCCATTACTGGCTCTAGGACTTAGGTTTCTTCCACTTACTAGAGGTGCCTATCACCGGCTCTAGTAAGAATAGCTAAAAACTTGAGGTGCCCGAAACTGGCTAAGGCAAAATAAATTTATAGCAATATAGATTTATATACCACACTGTTGGGAGAAGAAAATAAAAAAGAATAAAAAAAAATCTTAGTCGGAAGTCTTGAGCTAAAAAAGGATTATAACATAAAAAAATTATCTTTGACATAGCTACGCACACACTCACAAAGACTCATAGTCCAGTTCCGAGGAATTCCTAGAATCTAGAAGAGACTGAGTCAAGAAAGGAATTCTGCTGCGGCAGGCAGGACGAATATTACTTTAAAATTTCTTACCTAAATTTATCTTTTGCATTGCTTGAGGATAAGCAATAGTTCGAGTTTGGGAGTGTGATGAGGGCCCAAAAGTCCTCATATTTTATATTATATTTCCACTCAATTATTGCTAATAAAGACAGAATTAGAGGCGATAATAGATATTTCTGCATATTTTCTATATTTCACCATCCGAATACGAATTTCATTAATTTATTTATTATTTGGCATAAAACAGATTCATTTGATGGTTTTCTTTCTTAGACACGAAACTGCATCATAGGAATTGCCAACAAGAAGATTAATGCTGAAAGCTAAAACTGAAATGCAGAAAAGCACCTGCCTCGACAACATTTTGAGGCCGCGACAGCGCCGGGAAAACAAATATTGATATTATAGGCGATCTGAAGAGAAAAATAAGGTGGACATTTTAAGACAAGCAGCATAGAAATCGAAGCTGGAAAGCGAGTAGAAAGCTCAAGTAAAGGCCATGCGGGAAAAGAATCCTAGTCGGAAAATACTAACTCGGCCTAGAGATAGGTTAGAGTTTCAGTGGCTAAAAGAAGTGTGGGATTGAATGATGATTATAATTGATTCACGCCGAGAGGTATAATCAAGGACTGGTCATCAACAATACTTCAACTTAGAGATAAGCGAAATCATCAAAGGACACTTTGCCGAACTTTGATAAAGTCCACCCAAGAGCACGAAATTGCCGCGATGGACACTGAGTATCATCACTGTCGAGGCAGTGATCTGTAGTATTGCCGAGGCAGTGTTATGCGATTGCATTGGACAAAAACAAGTCAATCGAATCCACTTTACAACACAACTGGATCCTTGACACTTTCTCTATCTTATTAAATTTTTATTTAGTTTTCTTTATTTAAGATATTTAGTTCAATCAAAACCAAATTTACTTGTGTCTTTATTTTATTTCTTTTATAGAACAAAAAGACAAAAGAATGCATATTAAGTATATCAATCCCTGTTGAGACAATATCTGATTTACTCATCACTTTATTATTTGCGACGTGTTAACTTGCACAAAAACTTGATGCGTGTCAAATATGCGTAATTTAGTGCAAGTGAACACGTCGCAAGTAATAAAGTGGTAAGCATTATTGTGTATCGTCTCCACAGGGATTGATTTATTCAATATGCCTTCTTTTGTCTTCTTGCTCTGTAAAAAAGAAATAAAATAAAAACACAAGTAATTTAGTTGTGATTGAACTAAATAAAGAAAGTTTAATAATAATAAAAAATCAAATAAAGAAAGTGGTCAGGCTCTAGTTGTGTTTGCTGCGTGTAATAATAGCGCAACTGTGTAGTGTACACGTCACAAGTAATAAAGTGATAAGTATATCATGTATCGTCTTCACAGGGATTGGTATACTTAATATGTCTCCCCTTGTTCCCTTGCTCCTGAAAGATAAAGTAAAAACACAAATAAGTGGATTTGTTTAACTAACTAAATAATTAAATAAAAAAATATAAATTAAAGGATTGAGAACGATATAGAGAAAGTAGGTAAGATCCAGTTGCGTCAATTAGTGGATTCGGTTGATCTTCTTCTTGATCAATGCAATTACACAACACTGCTTCGGCAGCACTGCAGATACAACCTCGGCATCGTTAGTGTTCTCTGCGGCAATCTCTTGCTCTTGGGCAGATGCATCAAAGTTCAGCAAAGTGTCCGTAGTTGACTACGCTTATCTCTAAGTCAGAGCGTTATTGATGACTGGTCTTTAACGATACCTCTCGGTGTAAATCAACGATAATCACCAACCAATCCAATGCTTCTTTTAGTTGCTGAAATTCTTAACCTATCTCTAGGCCGAGTTAGTGTCTACAATACTGTACTTATCCTTTTCGTGAATCTATACCTCTCGATCCTAGATAAATATATTACTTACAAACTTCTCTCTCGAGCTTGAATGCAAGAACAAGGAATGACAATAGGATAAGCAAACTTTGATATTATTACTGCATTAGAACAAGAAACAAGAAACAATCTCCTCTCACTAATATCTACAACCTTCACCTATCCTTAAGAAATTTAGAGCATAATGTCGATAGGTACATGCTACGTGTAATAATAGTGCAACTGTGCAATGTACACGTCGCAAGTAATAAAGTGATAAGTATATCGTGTATCGTCTTGACAGGGATTGGTAAACTTAATGTCTTCCTTTGTTCCCTTGCTCCTGAAAAATAAAATAAAAAGACAGATAAGTGGATTTGTTTAACTAACTAAATAATTAAATAACAAAACATAAAATAAAGGATTGAGAATGATATAGAGAAAGTAGGTAAGATCTAGTTGCGTCAATTATTGGATTCGATTGATCTTCTTCTTGTCCAATGAAATTACACAATACTTCTTTGGCAGTACTGCAGATACAACCTCGGCAGCGTTAATGTTCGCTGCCGAGGCAATCTCTTGCACTTGGGCAAATGCATCAAAGTTCAGTAAAGTGTTCGTAGTTGACTCTGCTTATCTCTAAGTCAGAGCTCTGTTGATGACTGGTCCTTGACGATACCTCTCGGCGTAAATCAACGATAATCACCAACCAATCCAACACTTCTTTTAGCTACTGAAACTCTTAACCTATCTTTAGGCCGAGTTAGTGTCTACAATACCGTACTTATCCCTTTCGTGAATCTATACCTCTCGATGCTAGATAAATATATTACTTACAAACTTCTCTCTCGAGCTTGAATGCAAGAACAAGGAATGGCGATAGGATAAGCAAACTTTGATATTATTATTGCATTAGAACAAGAAACAAGAAACAATCTCCTCTCACTAATATCTACAACTTTCACCTATCCCTAAGAACTTTAGAATATAATGTTGATAGGTATAATCCTTAGGGGAAAGGTTTCTCTAAAATCGGCTCCCTTAACAATGTGGCCGGCTAGGCTATATATAGTCTTAACCTAGGACAAACCTTTCCTAAATATATTCTAACTTGGAGTAAGGAACAAGTCTTCTTCAAGAGATCTGATATTTCCAAGCTTGCCGCCTTCTAGAAGAATTTTCCCGTTTGGTCTTTGACTTGGGCTTTAGTGTGCTAGCCTGGTCCAACTGGTTCGCTACATCTTCAAGAATGTTCTCTATATTTTTGTCTTTCATTCGCCTACAATGTTGATGCTGCAACTCTAGATGCTGTCGCGGCCTTTATCTCTGCCTCGGCCTCAACACTACTTCACCGCTGCTTCGGCCCTAGATATTTCTGCATGTACAAAATATGTAATAATATCTGCATTCTCTATAAATTTCGTCTTTGTAAGTAGTGATAATGGAATATCCAATATTATGCAAAGAGTCCATATTTCAGCTCAAGTTGGTGTATAATAGATGCATAAAGTACCATGAGAAGGATAGTAAATAACTGCCTTTTAGGCACTCATCAAATACCCCCAAACTCGAACTATTGCTTATCCTCGAGCAATGCAAGACATCAAATTGCCGAACCTTACTCCCCTTTGGTCTTACTTTTCAATCCATTCTCCCCATCATGGTCATGTCTATCTCTCTGTTTTAGCCACTAGTTTACCCAAGGACTTTTACTAAGAAACAAGCTATAAGGCTAGGTGAGTGTGTGCGTTTTATGGACAAGGTTGATTCAAGGCTTTCTTAGATAAACTCTAAGTTCAAGACAAATAGAATTTGGACTAAAGCTGTCTCCTTAAAACAACAACTCTTGAGCCAATTTCGGGCACTTCAAGATATGCGTTTTCTATTTTCTTCTTTTTTCTTATTGTTTTCTTTTTAACCGCCTATTTAGCATACTAGAGCCAATTTTGGGCACCTCTAGCATGAAGGAGAGCGAAACTAGAGCCAGTGATAGGCACCTCTACTTATTTTTCTAAAAGGTTCTAAGTCTTTATCACCTAAGTTTATTAAAAGAACTCCTAAATAAAACAAGTCCAAAAAGTGTTTATTTTATTTCTAACCCTAAAACAAGCTTCTAAGTTTTATTCCATGAGTATCCTATGGTTATCCCTTCAAAACAGAACTTGTCCATGGTAAGGAGAAGATTTCTATAGCCTTAAAGGAGTAAACTAAAGCAAAGCTAATGTGGGGCAGTGCAAGATTAAAAAAACAATAATTCAAGAAAAGAAAATATTGCAAAATATTTCAAAAAAATTACTCCCTTTTCAAGGTAATGCCGCGACAGTGGGTTGCCTCGGTAGTGCTTTTGCACCTACACTACCCCCAAACTCAAATCGAGCATTGTCCTCAATGCTCAAAATATAAGGCAAACAACAATTACAATAAGGAATAAACAGAAGCGTAAAAATTATTTATAGTGATTCCGAGGAGCTGCTTGTACAGAGTAGAGTCCTAGGCCGTGTTGCTGACGCCTTTCGTCTAGATCTTTGTGTTGGTGATTGCTGTTGTTTGACTTGTCGATGTGGTTGAACTCGACTAGACGGTGTGCGGTGCGTTGGTGCATTAACTTCATCTTCTTCTTCCACTTCGTCCGTATTGTTTGTTTGCATGATTTCTGTCCCGCCCCCTTCCGTGGTAGTGGGTATTACTGATTCATGTGACAAACTATGGTATTCATCAATCTCGCGAGACAGCGTGTCTCTGCTAAGACTGGACATAGGGATTGGTTCCCTTTGGGGAGAGTTAAAAATCGCTCGCCTCTTGGACGTCCTTTGGCTGGTAGATAATACTCCGGCAGACCTAGCCGGTCTGAAAGGTCCGACAGCATGAAACTGTTGATGCAGCCATGGTTGAAAAAATGGTTGCGGCCCTTGGGCAGGTTTTGTCTCGGTATAAGGGGCGACAGTGACGAATATGTTAGTTGGGAATTCTGGAATTGTGCCCCTTGATTTGGGAAGCATGTCAGCATCATGTTGGTGAGAGATGTGCTGAAGTCGTGCTGGTACTCCATGTAGCATTGTTGGTGAAGGTCCATGGCTGCCATCCTTTGCAGAATTTCTTGGTATGGGTCTGCTACGGCAGTTGGCTCGGCGGAGGCTGGTGCTTCTGTTGAATACTGCCCTCTAAAAGTAAAGTCTTCATTGAACTGCTGCGGTGTTGCTTGGACAGGTTCTGCATGTGTGATCTGTATAACTCGGTGGCAGAAATCTCTTGTCTATCCTTGCCGAGTTGGCGTATATTCATCTGTGTCTTCGACCGAGACTCCTACATTAATACATAAGGTAGAGATTAAACAGGGGAAATATAGCGGTCCATGTTCCTTCTTACTACAATCATGAATCTCGCGCAGAATGATATCTCCAATGTTTATGCTTCTCTTTTTGATGATAGACTGGGTCAGCGCTAGTCTTTTGCGGTCCACTGGGCTATTATGGGAGGTTGGGATAAATCGTCTCTTGACAAAAGTATACGACATCTTGGCCTCTGGTTTAAGACTTTGCCTTGTTACTAAACCTTTATGGGCACCGGTTTCCCATGAGGTATTGTTGTAACAAAGCTCATCTTTTATCACTTCATAGTCTTGAGTGGTGATGTCGTCTACGAATTCGGCATGAGCATCACGTGTGGGGGTGAGACCATAAAATTCATTGATAACCTTGGGATCAAGTTGAACAGGCTTTCCTCGGTAGTGGACATAGAGGTTGTCCTTGCTCGGCCCATGTGCGTAAAACTCTCTCATAATGGTAGCGTTCACCGGTGGAGGCTGTAGGTAGAATGCCTCCCAATCTTGATATTGGATCTTGTTGAACAAGTATGATTCAATGCCGAAACATGCCTCATTGGTTTGGCGAAATCCTTGCTCTTCCCATAACTACTGAGCAACGAACGAGCGGTTGAATCAGGCAGCAAAAGTGGTTGCGGCAAATCTTGTGTAAGAAGCCATTGATTGTTCGTGGAGAATGGTTTGAGAAAAAAATTCTGGAGTAGTAGAGAGGGTTCTGAAAATTTCAAGAATTTGGAAAGATAGTGAGAGCAAGATTGTTAAAGAAAGCAAAAGTAGCAAGAATGCAAGAGTAAATAGTGCACAGCAATGAAGCTGCTTATATAGGCTGTAAAAAATATGACTGTTAGAAATTAGCCGTTAGGCATTTACTGCCTTGCTGAACAGTTACTGCCACGGCGGATTTCTCGGCAGAGAGCCATTATACTGTTTCTGCCTGTTAGGAATTTTGCGGCTCTGACACTGTGCACTGCCGCGGCAACAGACTTCCTGCTGTGAAATAATTTTCTTGTATTCGTTGCTTTATTTATTCTAAAAAAACAAAACTTAAAAACATAAAACAAAACATAACAACATATAAAACATAAGATACTGAAAATAAAACATAAAATGCTGAAAATAACACATAACAATATATAAACTAGTCCTAATATAATAACTAAAATAGAAGGGAAGAGATTATGTTACTTGTGGAATGCATGTGAATGCATCTCCCAATTTGATTATCTCTTTCTGGCTCATATCTTCCTTCACGTATTGGCCAGTCCCTTTAGTGCATTTGACTACTCCTTTGGGCTTTATTCGCTTACCGAACAGTCTACCGAGCGTGCTTCCCAAGTAAGATGTTTTAGTACCCTGGTTTGGTGTATGGAGAGCCTTACATTCTGCTGGAGCGTCTGAATTTGTTAGATTATGGAAGGCGTTCAACTTGACTTATTGATCGTTTATCCTCATCATGAGCTCGCCATTTTCCATATCGATGATGGTTCGTCTAATAGCAAGGAAAGGTCGACCCAATATGATCGGTGCATTGTTTTCGGCCTCACAATCAAGGATGATAAAGTCGTCAGGAAATATAAACTTGTCGACCTTAACTAGAATGTCCTCAATTTCGCCTTCGGGGTGCACATAGGACCGATCCACAAGTTGGAGCAGTATTGTTACTGGTTTTGTCTACCCGATTCCAAGTTTTTGAAAAACTGATTTAGGCATTAGATTGATGCTTGCTCCCAAGTCGCATAGGGTCTTTCCTTCGTAACCATCCCTAATCGCACAAGGGATTGTAAAGCATCCACGATCCTTTAGCTTAGGTGGCATGCGATTATGCAGCATGTCCATGCAACCTTCAGTGGCTGCCACCGTTTCAAATTCCCCTAGCCTTCGTCGTTTGGATTCTATGTCCTTTAAGAACTTAGCATAGTTGCTTTAAGATGTCTAGGAATTTCCGAAATTGGTGATCCTATTTGTCCTTTTTTAACCTCTGCGAGAAAGGAAGCGATGGTCTTATGTCCTCCAGGTTTCCTTGGATATTGAGTTTAATACCTGGGGTGAACTTATCTACAACTGCCTCGGCAGGTGTTTCTGGTTCTACTGCCGTGTCAGTGCTTTCGGCAAGGTCCTGCTCAGCTTCTGAGTCCTCATGATGTTGCTTTTCTGGTTAGAATCTATCGGTTGAGGTCCCTTCGTTATCCTTTAATTGTAGACCACTTCTTGTCGTAATTACCTTGCATTACTCGTGGCCTAACACCTTAGCAACCTCAATATTGTTAGGTAAACCCCTTGGTGGTCGAGTGTTTTGTCGTTTGGCGAATTGACCAACTTGGGTTTCTAAAGATTTGATTGTAGCCTCCTGGTTCTGTAGTCTCATCTGAGTTCGGTTCATAAAGTCATCAGTACGCTTCATGAAGCGACTATTCTCGGCCATGTACGAACCAGTCTTTATCATGAAAGCCGTGAGAGAATCTACCAATGTGTTCAGAGACTGCTGCTGTTGTTCTTGCTGCTATGGCATGGACTGTTGAATGTGCTGCTGTGGCAGGTTCTGACTTTGGTGCTGGAATCCAGGGGCTTGGTTGATTGGATTTAAGGCATTGTTGGGGTTACTCCATGAAAAGTTTGGATGCCTTTTCCAGGATGGGTTGTAATTGTTGGACATCATTTGATTGTTCCTGTTATAATTTCCAACATACAGGCTGGTTTCCTCATCTTGCATGTAATTAGATGAGTTGAATGCCTGAACCTCATATATATTTCCCTGGACTTGCATATTCTGAACCATCTTGGTCAGAGAAGCCAATTGTTCTGCCAATGAACTAGGTGTGTCTAATTCATGGGTCGTGGCATGACATCTCATTCCTCCTCGCCTTGATGTGGGAAACTGGAAGTCATTCCTTGCGAGTTTGTTCAGAATCTCAATGGCCTCCGCGGGTGCTCTATCCAAAAGTGTCCCATTTGTGGAAGCATCTAGCATCATCCTTGTGGAGGCATTAGTAGCATTATAAAACATGGAGACTTGCATCCACAAGGGAAAACCATGTAGTGGACATTTGTATAACAATTCTCTGTAGCGTTCCCACGCCTTATACATCGGTTCATCATCATCCTACCGAAATAATATGATTTCATTACGGATGCGATCATAGAGATTTGTCGGATTAAACCTCGTAAAGAATTCCCAGCAGAGTTCCTCCAAAGATCATATGGATCCTGCTGGGTGCTGATGCGTGTAATAAAAGCGCAATTGAGTGCAAGTGTACACGTCGCCAAGTAATAAAGTGATAAGTATATCGTGTATCATCTCCACATGGATTGGTATACTTAATATGTCTCCCCTTGTTCCTTTGCTCCTAAAAATAAAGTAAAAACACAGATAAGTGGATTTGTTTAACTAACTAAATAATAAAATAACAAAACATAAAATAAAAGGTTGAGAACGATATAGAGAAAGTGGGTAGGATCCAGTTGTGTCAATTAGTGGATTCAATTGATCTTCTTCTTGTCCAATGCAATTACACAACACTGCTTCGATAGTACTGCAGATACAGCCTCGACAACATTGGTGTTCTCTGTCGCGGCAATCTCTAGCTCTTGGGCAGAGGCATCAAAGTTCAGCAAAGTGTCCGTAGTTGACTTCGCTTATCTCTAAGTTAGAGTGTTGTTGATGACTGGTCCTTGACGATACCTCTCGGTGTAAATCAATGATAACCACTAACCAATCCAACACTTCTTTTAGCTGCTGAAACTCTTAACCTATCTCTAGGTTGAGTTAGTGTCTACAACACCGTACTTAGCCCTTTCGTGAATCTACACCTCTCGATGCTAGATAAATATATTACTTACAAACTTCTCTCTCGAGCTTGAATACAAGAACAAGGAATGACAATAGGATAAGCAAACTTTGATATTATTATTGCATTAGAACAAAGAAACAAGAATCAATCTCCTCTCATTAATATCTACAACCTTCACCTATACCTAAGAAATTTAGAACATAATGTCGTTTAGGTACAATTCTTAGGGAGAAGGGTTTCTCTAAAAATCGGCTCTCTAAACACTATGGCTGGCTAGGGTATATATAGTCTTAACCTAGGGCAAACCTTTCCTAAATAGACTCCAACTTGGAGTAAGGAACAAATCTTCTTCAAGGGATCTGATATTTCCAAGTCTGTCGCCTTCTAGAAGGGTTTTCCCACTTGGTCTTTGACTTGGGCTTTTAGCGCGCTAGCCTGGTCCAATTGGTGCGCTGCATCTTCTAGAATATTCTCTATATTTTTATCTTTTATTGCGCCTCCAATGTTGGTGCTGTCACTCTAGATTCTGCCGCGGCCTTGTCCTCGCCCTGGGCCTCAACATTTCTTCACTGCTGCTTCGGCCCTAGATTTTCCTACATGTACAGAATATGTAATAATATCTGCATTCTTTATAAATATTAACTTTGTAAGTAATGATAATGGAATATCCAATATTTGTGCAAAGAGTCCATATTTCAGTTCAAGTTGGTATATAATAGATGCATAAAGTACCATGAGAAGGGTAGTAAATAACTGCATTTTAGGCACTCATCAAATACCCCCAAACTCGAACTATTGCTTGTCCTCAAGCAATGCAAGACATCAAATTGCCAAACTTTACTCCCTTTTGATCTTACTTTTCCATCTATTCTCCCCACCATGGTCATGTCTATCTTTTCGTTTTAGCCACTAGTTTACCCAAGGACTTTTACTAAGAAACAAGCTATAAGGCTAGGTGAGTGTGTGCATTTTATGGACAAGGTTGATTTTCAGGGCTTTCTTAGATAAACTCTAAGTTCAAGACAAATAGAATTTGGACTAAAGTTGTCTCCTTAAAACAACAAGTCTTGAGCCGATTTCGGGCACCTCAAGATATACGTTTTCTATTTTCTTCTTTTCCTTATTTTTTTCTTATTAACTACCTATTTAGCATACTAGAGTCAGTTTCGGGTACCTCTAGCACGAAGGAGAGCAAAACTAGAGTCCGTGATAGGCACCTCTAGTTATTTTTCCAAAAGGTTCTAAGTTTTTATCACCTAAGTTTATTAAAAGAATTCTTAAATCAAACAAGTCCAAAAGGTGTTTATTTCCTTTCTAACCCTAAAGCGAGCTTCTAAGTTTTATTCCATGAGTATCCTATGGTTATCCCTTCAAAACTGAACTTGTCCATGGTAATGAGAAAGATATCTATAGCCTTAAAGGAGTAAACTAAAGCAAAGCTGATGTAGGTCAATGCAAGATTACAAATAGTAATTCAAGAAAAGAGAATATTATAAAGATTTCAAAAAAAATTTACTCCCTTTTCATGGTAATACCGCGGCAGTGGGTAGCTTCGGCAATGCTTCTACACCTACAATCTCCCCCAAACTCAAACCATGCATTATCCTCAGTACTCAATACACAACATGCAAAAGAAAACAAAAATAGTAAAGCATAAAGGATTAAATAGATTCTGATTTTGATTCAGAAGAGTTGTTGGAAATAGCCGCCCTCCTAGGTTTTCTTGCCGATGCTTTCTGTCTGGATCCTTGTCCTATTGATTGTTGTGTTTTTGTATGCCGGGGCAGTTGTACCCTAGTGGGTGTTTGTTTCTACAGTGGGGCAGTAACTTCATCTCCTTCTTCTTTGTCGTTTGTATGCATCACCTCTGTTTCTCCTCCTGCCTCGGCAGCTGGTATTCCTTCTTGGCCATGCGATGAGCTCTCATGGACATACTCATCAATCTGTTTAGAGAGACTATCTCCAGAGAAACTGCTTATGGGGATAGGACTCTGTGGTGGAGAGTTAAAGACAACTCTCCTTTTTGATGGTCGCCTACTGTTGGATGATGTTGCGGCCATGCCTACAGGTCTGGATGGGCCGGCAGCGTGAAACTGTTGTTGTGACCTGTCGGTAAAGAATGTTCTAGGCCCTAGGGCAGGGGTTGTCTCTGTGTAAGGTGCGGTAGTGACGAAAATGTTGGGGGGAATTCTGGAAACTGCATCCCATGGGTGGAAAAATTCTGGATCAGCATGTTGGCAAGAGTGTTGTTGAAATCTCTCTGATATTCCATGTATCGTTGCTGGCGAAGGTCCATGCCTGACATCCTCTGCAAAATATCCTGATATGGATCTGCTACGGCAATGGCTTGAGCAGTGCCAGGTGCTTCTGCCGTAGACTGCCCTCCGGTAATGAAGTCGGCAGTGAATTGTTGAGGTGTTTCCTGTACTGGGTCTGCTTGGGTGATCTGCATCACTCTGTGGTAGAATTATCTTGTTCAGCCTTGCCTTTGTATTGTGTATTCATCTGTTTCTTCTATAGGTACACCTGTAGCAATGCATAGGGCACAAATTAATCTAGGGAAATATAATGGATCTCGTTCTTTCTTACCGCAATCATAAATTTCTTGAAGAATGACCTCTCCAACATTTATGGTCCTCTTGTTGATGATTGATTGAATGAGCAACAATCTTCTTTTATCAATTGTGCTGTTGTGGGAGGTCGGTATAAGGCGTCGTTTGACAAATCTGCACCAAAGCTTGGCTTCGGGTTTAAGGCTGAGCCTTGTTACACAATCCCTATGGGCACCAGTTTCCCATGGAGTGTTGTCGTAGAAAAGTTCGTCCTTGATGGCCTTGTAATCCTCGGTATTGGCTACAAATTTACCATGTTCATTGCGTATGGGGATAAGGCCATAGTAATCGTTGATTGCCTCGGCATCAAGCTTTACTGGCTTGCCCCAGCAGTAGACGAACAACGTGTCCCTGCTTGGACAATGCGCATAGAATTCTCTTACAATTGTGGCATTTACTACGGGAGGTTGGAGGCAAAATTTTTCCCAATCTTGGCCTTCAATCTTATCGAACAAGAATTGGTCGATGCCATAGTTCTCTTCAATGGTGTGCTAGAATCCTTGTTCCTCCCATAACTGTCGTACAATGAAAAACCTTTGGAATCATTCTGCTACGATGGTATTGGCAAAGCATTTGTATCCTGCCATGGAGGATTCGAATGTTGATGAGATGTTCTTGAAAATAAGCTATAAATTGCGAGAATACGGGTAACAATGCAGAGAGTAGTGTGAGGAAGATTTGGCAAGATTAACAAAGAATGCAAAGTGAATAGCTTAAACAAGGAAGCTGCTTATATAAGCCTCGGCAGTATGACTGTTTAAACCACTAGCCGTTTTGTAGCCGTTTGGAATTTTCTGCCCGTTGGCATTTAACTGCCTCGGCAGGAAACTCGGTAGATAACCGTTACACTGTTTCTGCCCGTTAAGACTGTTGCGGCTCTAACACTGTGCACTACCACGGTAGCAGACTTCTTGCTGTGAATTACTTCTCTGTTTTTCCTGCTTTATTGTCCTAATCTAAAAAAAATAAACATCAAGAAATATTCAAATAATGAGAAGATATTTATTCCTAAATACTATAATTAAGCGAATTCATGAAAATACAAAATAAAATAGAAGAGAAAAATAAGAATATAAAGAAAACTTATGGAGGGTCGTTTCCGATATTTCTTATAGTCCATTTACACCATCCAATGAGTTAAACTTCTGCCCAAAAAGGTTTGGACCATAATGAATATGGATAGTGCCCTTTGTATTATCTTGGTGGAGGTGTCTTTCTTTCGTGTTCTCTTGTACTCCATGCATGTCCTCCATCTTGATATTGTTTCTGAAGGCAAAAATAAATTATTAGAAAAAATTATATCAACATCCAACCATTTAATTATCTCATTGTCATTCACTTTCATCATAGTTGGATATAGCCTTCGTTGTCGTGGCAATTGCTGTGATAGCCAATTGCCGTGGCAGTCATTTGCCAAAATTCGGTGTAAGTCAAGTGAAAAACCATCTTTCTTGAAGTCGTCAAGAATCAACCCACATTGTTTCTTATGCTTCTCAATAATCTCCATCAGTGGAGACTTTGGCTTGGAACTAATATTAGATGGAGTTACCATAGAAATATCATCTTCCAAATAATCATATCTTATTTGTGATGGCTTCAAATTTTGTAACGTTGACTCCTCGAGATATACCTGTAATGGAAGAGATGAGTTTTTAAAGAATTCAAAAGGTTCATTCAGTATCATCTCATTTTCCATTATCACGGCATTGTCATCTTATTGATCGAATATGTCTTCGTGTAACTGCCCCGGTAGCTGTGAGTGAGAGTAATCCTCAGCTTCCTTTTTAAGCATCATTGCTGCCGTAACATCCTAGGAATCAGACTCCTCAAAATTTTCTAGAGCATTACTCGCATCGGCCTCGTTGAGTAGTATCGTGACATTGCCCTATTCATGCTTCTCTAATGCCACGGAAGGACTCTCGGCAGACTCATCCACTGTTTGACAGTCTTTCTCATCAACATGTTCTGGACTCAGAGGTTTCGGAATTTCCTCTTTGTCCTCTAGTGTTGGGATTTCAGTATCCCCAAGGATTGATTGTTGGGTTATGTTATCCCTAGCATGCAATTGATTTTCCGAATCCCTTAAGAGTGTATCCAATCTAGCTATATGTGCATCCAGGAACCTTGATTGCTCTGTCATAAATTCATCAATTCTAGCCATTGATGCTTTCCATGTTTCCTCCAATGAATTTGGATACTCTTCAGAAAAATTATATTGTCATGACATATCTGTAACTCCAACAAAATTGTCATGATACAAAAAATTTTGAGCGTTTTGATCATACCATAAAGGATTTTGTTGTTGGTTCCATCTATGATCTTCTCTGTGGCCATAGGTTTCAGTATTGTATGGGCAATTATTAACCAAATGATCATCTCCACAATTAAAACAAAAATTTACCCATGCATAAACTTGTTGGGTTGTTCTTGGTTGACATAGATAACCATCAATTAATCTAGGAAATTCTTAATTGGTTCGATTCATATCTTCCAATATCAACTCCTGAATAGATTTGCTTCTTTCTTCTTGCATCATGAGCCTTTAACTTGAAACATACCTATTTTTTTTAAGAAAAAGAAAATATGTTAGTGAAAATAATAAAACAAAAATAAGAAAATTAAACAAGACAAAATTTAGTTGGCAATCCCTGACAACGACGCCAAAAACTTGATGCGTGTAACAAAAGCGTAATTGAGTGCAAGTGTACACGTTGCCAAGTAATAAAGTGATAAGTATATCGTGTATCGTCTCTACAGGGATTGATATACTTAATATGTCTCCCCTTGTTCCCTTCCTCCTAAAAATAAAGTAAAAACACAGATAAGTAGATTTGTTTAACTAACTAAATAATTAAATAACAAAACATAAAATAAAAAGGTTAAGAACGATATAGAGAAAGTGGGTAGGATCCAACTGCGTCAATTAGTGGATTCAATTGATCTTCTTCTTTTCCAATGCAATTACACAACATTGCTTCGAGAGTACTGCAGATATGGTCTCGGCAACATTGGTGTTCTCTGCCGCGGCAATCTCTTGCTCTTAGGTAGATGCATCAAAGTTCAACAAAGTATCCGTAGTTGACTCAGCTTATCTCTAAATCATAGCGCTCTTGATGACTAATCTTTGACAATACCTCTCGGCGTAAATCAACGATAATCACCAACCAATCCAACACTTCTTTTAGCTGCTGAAACTCTTAACCTATCTCTAGGCCGAGTTAGTGTCTACAACACCGTACTTATCCTTTTCGTGAATCTACACCTCTCGATGCTAGATAAATATATTAGTTACAAACTTCTCTCTCGAGCTTGAATGCAAGAACAAGGAATGGCAATAGGATAAGTAAACTTTGATATTATTATTGCATTAGATCAAGAACAAGGAATGGCAATAGAAAATATATATGAGGTTAAGGCATTTAACTCATCTAATTACACGCAAGATGAGGAAACCAGCCTATGTGTTGGAAACTATAATAGAAACAATCAAATGATGTCCAACAATTACAACCCATCCGGGAAAAGGCATCCAAACTTCTCATGGAGTAACCCTAACAATGCCTTAAATCCAATTACTCAAGCCCATGGATTCCAGCATCAAAGCCAGAACCTGCCGCAGCAGCACACTCCACAGCCTATGCCACAACAGCAGGTACAACAGCAACAGTCTCTGAATGCATTGGCAGATTCTCTCATGGCTTTTATGACAAAGACTAATACTTACATGACTGAGAATAGCCGCTTCATGAAGCATACTGATGACTTCATGAACCGAAATGAGATGAGACTGTAGAACCAGGAGGTTGCGATAAAGTCTTTAGAAACCCAAGTTGGTTAATTTGCCCAACGACAAAACACTCGACCACCAGGGGGTTTACATAGCAATACTGAAGTTGCTAAGGTGTTAGGCCACTAGCAATGCAAGGTAATTACAACAAAAAGTGACCTACAATTAAATGATAAAGAAGTGATCTCAACCAATGAAGTCCAACCAAAAAAGCAACATCATGAGGACTCAGAAGCTTAGCAGGACCCTGCCGAAAGCACTATCTTGACAGTAGAACCAGCAGTATCAGAACTACCTGCTGAGGCAGCTGTAGATAAGTTCACCCCAGGTATTAAACTCAATATCCAAGGAAACCTGGAGGACATAAGACCACCACCTCCTTTCTCGCAGAGGTTAAAGAAGCATAAACAAGACCACCAATTTCAGAAATTCCTAGACATATTGAAGCAGATCCATATCAACTTGCCACTAGTTGAGGCTATTGAACAAATACCCAACTATGCCAAGTTCTTAAAGGACATAGTATCCAAACAATGAAGGCTAGAGGAATTTGAAACGGTGGCAGACACTGAAGGTTGCATGGCCATGTTGCATAATCGCATGCTGCCAAAGCTAAACGATCCTGGATGCTTCACAATCCCCTGTACGATTGGGGATGGTTATAAAGGAAAGGTCCTATGCGATTTGGGAGCAAGCATCAACCTTATGCCCAAATCAGTTTTTCAAAAACTTGGAATAGGACTAGCAAAACCAACATCAGTACTACTCCAACTTGCGGATCGGTCCTATGTGTATCTTGAAGGAAAAATTGAGGATATTCTAGTGAAGGTCGACAAGTTTATATTTCTTGCCGACTTTCTTATCCTTGACTGTGAAGCTGACGATAATGCACCGATAATATTGGGTCGACCTTTCCTTGCTACTGGATGCACCATCATCGATGTGGAAAATGGCAAGCTCACAATACGGATAAACGATCAACAAGTCAAGTTGAACGCCTTCCACAATATTACAAATTCAGACGCTCCAGTAGAATGTAAGACTCTCCATACATCAAATCAGGGTACTAAAACATCCTGCCTCGGCAGCACGCTCGGCAGACTGTTCGGTAAACGAATAAAACCCAAAGGAGAAGTCGAATGCACTGAAGGGACTGACCAACTCATGAAGAAAGATACGGGCCAGAAAGAGATAATGAAAGTGGGAGATGTATTCACATTCACTCCACAAGTAACATAATCTATTCCCTTCAAATTTAGTTATTATAGTAGGATTAGTTTATATATTGTTATTTTTAGTATTTTATGTTTTATTTTTAGTATTGTTATTTTTTAAAATAAATAAAGCAATGAATACAGAAAAATTATACCACAACAGAAAGTCTGTTGCCGCAGCAGTGTACTGTGTTAGGGCCGCAGAATTCCTAATAGATAGAAACAGTGTAACGGTTTTCTGCTGTGAAATCCGCTGCAACAGTAACTATGCATCACGGCAGTAAATGCCTACGGCTATTTTGTTAACAGTCATATTTTTACAGCCTATATAAGCAGACTCATTGTTGTGCATTATTTACTCTTGCATTCTTGTTGCTTTTCTTTCTTGAACAATCTTGCTCTCACTATCTTTTCAATCTCTTGAAATTTTCAGAACTCTCTCTATTACTCTAGAATTTCGCAAACCATTCTCCATGAACAATCAATGGCTTCTTACACAAGATTCGCCTCAGCCACTATTGTTGACCGATTCAACCGCTCGTTTGTTGCTTGGCAATTATGGGAAGAGCAAGGATTTCAACAGACTAATGAGATATACTTCGGCATTGAATCATACTTGTTCAACAAGATTCAGTATCAAGATTGGGAAGCATTCTGCCTATAACCTCCACCGGCTAACGCCATAATTGTGAGGGAATTTTACGCATATGGGCCGAGCAAGGACAACCTCTTTATCCACTGTCGAAGCAAGTCTGTGCAACTTGATGCCAAAGTCATCAATGAATTTTATGGTCTCACACTCACACGCGATGGTCATGCCGAATTCGTAGACGGCATCACCACTCAAGACTATGAAAAGATTAAAGATGAGCTTTGTTACAGCAACACCGTATGGGAAACCGGTGCCCATAGGGGTTCAGTAACAAGGTAGAGTCTAATACCCGAGGCCAAGATGTGGTGTACCTTTGTCAAAAGACGACTTATCCCAACCTCCCATAATAGCACAGTGGACCGCAAAAGACTGGTGCGAATCAAGTCTATCATCAAGAAGAGAAGCATCAACATTGGAAAGATCATTCTTCACGAAATTCATGAATGTGGTAAGAAGGAACGTGGACCGCTTTATTTCCCATGTTTAATCTCTGCCTTGTGCATTAATGCAAGAGTTCCGGTCGAAGACACGAATGAATATACACCAATTCGGCAGGGATAGACAAGAGATTTTTGCCACCGAGTTATGCAGATCAGCATGCAGAACCTGTCCAGGCAACGCCGCAGCAGTATACTGCCGACTTCACCATCGGAGGGCAGTATTCAACAGAAGCACCAGCCTCTGCCAAGCCAACTACCACAACAAACCCATACCAAGAAATTCTGCAAAGAATGGCAGCCATGGAACTTCGCCAACAATGCTACATGGAGTACCAGCATGACTTCAACATATCTCTAGCCAACATGATGATGCAAAGCTTCCCACATCAAGGGGCACAATTTCCTGAATTCCCAGCCAACATGTTCATTATTGCTGCCCCCTACACTGAGACAACACCTACCCCAGGGTCGTAACCATTTTACCAGCCACAGTCGCATCAACAGTTTCATGCTGCCGGACCTTCTAGGCCCGTAAGGTCTGCCGGAGTATCATCTACCAACCAAAGGCCATCCAAGAGGCGAGCTGTCTTTAACTCTCCCCAAAGGGAACCAATCCCTATTCCCAGTCTCAGTAGAGATACGTTGTCTCGCGAGATTGATGAATACCACAGTTCATCCCATGAATCAGTAATACCCACTACCATGGCAGGGGGCAGAACGAAAATCATGGACACAAATAATATGGACGAGGTGAAAGAAGGGGATGAAGTTACGGCACAAACGCACCGCACACCGCCTGGTAGAGTAAAGCCGCATCGGTAGGCCAAACAACAACAATCACCAGCATAAGGATCCAGACGAAAGGCATCAGCAACAAGGCCTAGTAGAATGCTCCATACAAGCAACTCCTCGGAGTCGTTATAAATAATTTCATTCACTTCTTTTGTCTATTTCCATATTTTAATTGTTGTTTGCCTTATATTTTGAGCATTGAGGACAATGCTCGGTTTGAGTTTGGGGGAGATTGTAGGTGCAGAAGCACTGCCGAGGCTACCCACTGCAGAGGCATTACCATGAAAAGGGAGTAAATTTTTTCTAAAATTTTTTCTTACAATATTCTCCTTTCTTGAATTTCTGTTTGTAATCTTGCACTGCCCTACATCAGTTTTGCTTTAGTTTACTCCTTTAAGGCTATAGAATCTTTCTCCTTACCATGACCACGTTCTGTTTTGAAGGGATAACCATAGGATACTCATGGAATAAACTTAGAAGCTTGCTTTAGGGTTAGAAAGAAAATAAACACTTTTTGGACTTGTTTGATTTAGGAATTCTTTTAATAAAATTAGGTGATAAAGACTTAGAACCTTTTGAAAAAATAACTAGAGGTGCCTATCACTGACTCTAGTTTTGCTCTCCTTCGTGCTAGAGGTGCTCGAAACTGGCTCTAGTATGCTAATAAGTGGTTAATAATAATATATATATATAAGAAAAAGAAGAAAATAGAAAACGCATATCTTGAGGTGCCCGAAATTGGCTCAAGACTTGTTGTTTTAAGGAGACAACTTTAGTCCAAAATTCTATTTGTCTTGAACTTAGAGTTTATCTAAGAAAGCCTTGAATCAGCCTTGTCCATAAAATGCACACACTCACCTAGCCTTATAGCTTGTTTCTTAGTAAAAGTCCTTGGGTAAACTAGTGGCTAAAACGAAAAGATAGACATGACCCTGGTGGGAAGAATAGATGGAAAAGTTAGACCAAAGGGGAGTAGGGTTTGGCAATTTGATGTTTTGTATTTCTTGAGGACAAGCAATAGTTCGAGTTTGGGGTATTTGGTGAGTGCCTAAAAGGCAGTTATTTACTATCCTTCTCATGGTACATTATGCATCTATTATACACCAACTTGAACTGAAATATGGACTCTTTGTGCAAATATTAGATATTCTGTTATCATTACTTACAAAGTCAATATTTATAGAGAATGCAGATATTATTACATATTCTGTACATGTAGGAATATCCAGGGTAGAAGCAGCAGTGAAGCAATGTTGAGGTTGAGGCAGAAGACAAGGCCGCAGTAGAATCTAGAGTGACAGCACCAACATTGAAGGCGCAATGAAAGAAAAAAATATAGAGAACATTCTGGAAGATGCAGCGCATCAATTGGACCAGGCTAGCGCGCTAAAAGCCCAAGTCAAAGACCAAGCGGGAAAACCCTTCTAGAAGGCGACAAACTTGGAAATATCAAATTCCTTGAAGAAGACTTGTTCCTTACTCCAAGTTGAAGTCTAGTTAGGAAAGGTTTGCCCTAGGTTAAGACTATATATACCCTAGCCGACCACATTGTTCGTAGAGCCGATTTTTAGAGATACCCTTCTCCCTAAGAATTGTACCTAAATGATATTATATTCTAAATTTCTTAGGGATAGGTGAAGGTTGGAAATATTAGTGAGAGGAGATTGATTCTTGTTTCTTTGTTCTTATACAATAATAATATCAAAGTTTGCTTATCCTATTGTCATTCCTTGTTCTTGCATTCAAGTTCGAGAGAGAAGTTTGTCAGTAATATATTTATCTAGCATCGAGAGGTGTAGATTCACGAAAGGGATAAGTACGGTGTTGTAGACACTAACTCGGCCTAGAGATAGGTTAAGAGTTTCAGCAGCTAAAACAAGTGTTGGATTGGTTGGTGGTTATCATTGATTTACACCGAGAGGTATCATCAAGGACCAGTCATCAACAACACTCTGACTTAGAGATAAGCGGAGTCAACTACGGACACTTTGCTAAACTTTAAAGGATTTACCCAAGAGCAAGAGATTATCGCGGCAGAGAACACCAATGCTGCCGAGACCGTATCTGCAGTACTGTCGAAGTAGTGTTGTGTAATTGCATTAGACAAGAAGGAGATCAATTGAATCTACTAATTGACGTAGCTGGATCCTACCCACTTTCTCTATATTGTTCTCAACCTTATATATTTTGTTATTTAATTATTTAGTTAGTTAAACAAATCCACTTATCTGTGTTTTTACTTTATTTTCAGGAGCAAGGAAACAAGGGGAGACATATTAAGTATACCAATCCCTGTGGAGATGATACACGATATACTTATCACTTTATTACATGGCGACATGTACACTTACACTCAATTGCGCTTTTATTACACGCATCAGTAGTGATAACGGAATATCCAATATCGTGCAAAGAGATCATATTTCAGCTCAAGTTAGTGAATAATAGATACATAAAGTACCATGAGAAGGGTAATAAATAACTGCCTTTTAGGCACTCATCAGTGTTGTTAGTGGATTTAATTAACTTGTTTCTGTCCTATACATTCGCACAACCCTGCCTCGGCAGTACTGCAGATTACTGCCTCAACAGCGATGATGCTCGCCCGCCGCGACAATCTCTTGCTCTTGGATGGACTTTATCAAAGTTCGGAAAACTATCCTTTGATGACTCCGCTTATCCCTAAGTCGAAGTACTGTTGATGACCAGTCCTTGATGATACCTCTCAGCGTGAATCAATTATAAATATCAACCAATCCCACACTTGTTTTAGCCGCTGAAACTCTAGCCTATCTCTAGGCCGAGTTAGTATTTCCCGATTGAAACATCATACTTATTCTTTTTGTGAATCTAACTCTCTCAATATTAGATAAATGGATTACTCACAAACTTCTCTCTCAAGCTTGAATTCAAGAACAATGAATGGCAAAGAATAAGCAAACCTTGATATTTTATTGCATTGAAACAAGAAACAAAATTCAATCTCTTCTCACTAATACTCTACAACTTTCACCTAAGCCTAAAAGAAATTATAACTCTAAAACCTAAGGTGAATTCTCTAATCTCCGATATGTAGTATGATGCTCTCCCTTGGGCGGCTATGGTTTATATAGGCTTGGCCTAGGGAAAACCTTTCCTAAGTAGGAATACAACTTGGAGTAAAACACAAGTCAAGTACATAAATAAAATATTTGTTTTATTTCCATGTTTATTCCCACTAGGATTCTTTTCTCGCGTGGCCTTTGACTTGAGCTTTCTACTCGCTTCCCAACTCCGATTTTTATGCCGCTTGTCTTAAAACTTCCTCCTTATTTTTCTCTTCAGATCGCCCATAATATCAATATTTGTTTTCCTGGTGCTGTCGCGGCCTCAAAATGCTGCCGAGGTGGGTTTTTTCTGCATTTTAGTCTTAGCTTCCAGCATCCATCTTCTTGTTTGGCAATTCCTACGATGCAGTTTCCTATCTAAGAAAGAAAATCACCAAATGCATCTGTTTTATGCCAAATAATAGATAAATTCATGAAATCCATATTCGGATGGTGAAATATAGAAAATACGCAGAAATATTTATTATCGCCTCTAATTCTGTCTTTATTAGCAATAATAGAGTGAGAATATGATATAAAATATGAGGACTTTTGGGAACTCATCAGTTATTATCCTAAAAACAATTAAACTCTAACAAGAAAAATAATTAAATAAAAAAACATAATAATAAAAATTAACTCTAAACTAAAACTAATCCTAAAAATAAAATAAAAGCAAGATAAAGAGACTAATTCACGATAGGAGTGCAGACAAGTATATCTCCTAAAGTAAAGGTCTTTATAATCCTCATCTCCTGTTGGCCAGTATCATGCTTCAATAGTTGGTCATTCTCTTTGAATTCATGTCCATCCCTTCTTTATTTGATCTTTACTGCACCATGTGGTTCTGTCCATTTGGACCTTAATGTGCCTGGACAATGTATTGTCCTATTGGCTTCCTCCACCTCTTGTGTTTCAACATTGTCCAATATGTTACAAGAACAATCATCAATTGTGCTGGCGAGCGCACTACCGAAGTAGTGGTTGCTGAGACAGGATATTTTTTTGCCTGCATCTGTGTTGTGGATAACTTTGCACTCCTAGGGATCATCGTGTCTTTTCAAATTATGGAAAGCATTGAGTTTGACTTGCTGGTCGTTAACCCTCATTGTCAATTCTCCTTTTTCCACATCTATCAAAGTGCGTCCAGTGGCTAGGAAAGGTATCCTATTGCATGTCAAAAGTGCACAAATTGTGCAAGTGAACATGTCGCAAGTAATAAATTGATAAGTATAATCAGATATCGTCTCCATAGTGATTGGTCTACTCAATATGCCTTATTTTGTCTTCTTGCTCTATAAAGAGGATAAAATATAGACATATGTAAATTTGGGGTTGATAACTTGAATAAGGAAAACTAAATAAAAAGAGAATAAACAATTTAAAGAAGTAGCCAGGATCTAGTTGTATTGTATAATGGATTCAATTAACTTGTTTCTGTCAATTGCAATCGCACAACACTGCCTCGGTAGTATTGGAGATTACTTCCTTGACAGCGTTGATGCTCATCCGCCGCGACAATCCCTGGCTCTTGGGTGGACTTTACCAAAGTTCGGCAAAGTATCCTTTGATGACTCCATTTATCCCTAAGTCGAAGTACTGTTGATGACCAATCCTTGATGATATCTCTCGGCGTGAATCAATTGTAATCATCAACCAATCCTACACTTCTTTTAGCCGCTAAAACTCTAACATATCTCTAGGATGAGTTAGTATTTCCCGATTGAAGTACCGTACTTATTCCTTTCCTGAACCTAACTCTGTTGATATTAGATAAATAGATTACTTGCAAACGTCTCTTTTGAGCTTGAATGCAAGAACAATGAATGACAAAGAATAAGCAAACCTTTATATTTTATTGCATTGAAACAAGAAACAAAGTTCAATCTCTTCTCACTATACTCTACAACTTTCACCTAAGCCTAAAGAAAAATAGAACATAAAGAAAAGTAAAGAAAACTCTAAATCTAAGGTGGAGTCGCTCTCTATGATGCAAAGTCTAAGTGTTTTCTCTCTTTGGACGGTTATGGTTTATATAGGCTTGGCCTAGGTCAAAACTTTCCTAAGTAGGAATACAACTTGGAGTAGGACTCAAGTTAAGTACATAAATAAAATATTTCTAAGTTTATTCCAACTAGGATGCTTTTCCCGTGTGGACTATGATTTGGGCTTTCCACTTGCTTCTCAGCTCCGATCCATGTGTTTCTTGTCCAAAAACATCCAAATCATTTTCTCTTCAGCTCGCCTACAATATCGCTACTTGTCTTTCATCTGCTGTCTCGGAATCAGGTCCTGCCTCGGCCTTAATTGTTGCCGCGACAATAGATATTCCTGCAAATACACAAAAATGTAGTAAAGTTTGCCTTTTCTGTAAATATTATCATTATATATTGCAAAAGAAGAATATGTAAATATATCACATTAAGCACATGCAGTAGTCCAAGTTGGTTTAGATTGCGTGATTATTGTCCATGAAAGGTGTAAAAAGTGATAGTGAGTTGAGCACTTATCACACCCCCAAACTCGAACTATTGCTTGTCCTCAAGAAATGTAAACCATCAATTTTCCAAACCTTACTCTCTCTTGGTCTCATATTTTCATCTATTCTCCCCACCATAACTATGCCTATTCTTAAGCCTTAACCATTCGGTTACCCAAGGATTTACTCAGAAACAAGCTATACGATTTTGTGAGTGTGTGCATTTTTATGGACAAGTTTGATTAAAGGCTTAGTTAGACAAACTCTAAGTTCAAGACAAGTAGACTTGGATTTAGTGTACTCTTCTTAAAACAACAAATTCTTGAGCCAATTTCGGATACCTTAAGGATTGTGTTTTCTCATCAATATTCTCTTCTTTCTTTTGATAGTCTTTTAATCATAGTAGAGCCAATTTCGGGTACCTCTAGCATGAAGAAGAGTGATTCCTAAAGCTGGTAATAGGAACCTCTAGTTACATTTCCAAAAATCTAAGTCTTTATCACCTAAGTTCATTAAAAGAATTCCTATAATCCAACAAGTCCCAAAAGTGTTTTTAAGTTTAATCTTATAGCAAGCTTCTATGTTTTCTTCCTTAAGTATTCTAAAGTTAAGTTTTCCAAAGAGGACCTAACCATGGTAAGGAGAAAGATTTCTATAGCCTCAAAAGAATAAACTAAAACAATACTGATAAAGAGCAATGCAAAAGTATGAACAATAATTCAAGGTGGTGGACATAAAAATTTTGAAAAATCACTTAAATATTTCCTTTCATGGCAAGGCCGTGACAGTAAATTGCCACAGCAGTTGATCTACACCCCCAAACTAGAACCAAGCATTATCCTCAATGCTTATATTAATGGCACATAGCAGGATATGAAATAAGAAAATGAAACAAGTAAAGATATAATTGCAGCATGAATACATAAAAATTAAAGAGACTCTAAAGAACTATTGTTGACAATTAGTTTTCGAGGCCTTGTTGCCGATTGTTTCATCTTTGGTGATGGTGATAACTGAGTTTTTGCTTGTCGTGGTGGTTGGACTCTTGTTGGTGGTGTCCGTTTCATTGGAGCGTCCACTTCTTCTTTGGCAATTTCTTCAGTGGCCATAATATCTTCCCCGCCTTCATTCATTGTATATGCCTAGGCATGGTGAATGCTTGGCCCGACAGCGGTTGAACTTTGATGTACATAGGCATCTAACTTTGCTGAGAGACTGCCCATGATGATGGGGGATCCTAGTGGAGTGTTGAAGACTACAGTCCTCTTGGGTGGTCATCTGCTGGCAGATGATGCTGTGGTAGAGTTTGCTGCCCTAGATGGGCCAACAACATGGAATTATTGTGGTCCAGTGGGGAAGAATGATCGTGGTCCTCCTGGAGTTGGAATCCTCTTAGTGTAGGGTGTATCTGTCACAAACATATTGGTAGGGAATTCTGGAAATTGCACCCCTTGGCTGGGAAAATTATGGAGCATCATCTAGGCAAGTGTATTGTTGAAGTCCCTCTGGTACTCAATGTATAGTTGCTATCTAAGATCCATAGTTGTTATCCTCT
Source organism: Abelmoschus esculentus (assembly GCA_035048815.1). Classification (NCBI taxonomy): domain Eukaryota; kingdom Viridiplantae; phylum Streptophyta; class Magnoliopsida; order Malvales; family Malvaceae; genus Abelmoschus; species Abelmoschus esculentus. The sequence goes on from JAUCBN010000003.1 coordinate 19,606,107, forward strand.
TAAGTATCTTGTCACACCCCTAAGTTTTCCCCTCAATTAAAGTCAAATCCTTAATCTGAAAACCCTAGAATTTGGGGATTTAAATTTTGAAATGAGTGACTAAATTGAAGAATTCTAGAAGTTATAGGTCTAAGTGTGAAGTTTCAAAAACTTCAAACCCTTATCTTGTAATTTACCCATTTCTTCTCTGGTAACGTTTCCCTCCCCTTTTTCTGATTCTGAGTTAATGAGGATTAATTTCTTCTTAAATTCTCAGATTAAAATCTGAATATCTATCCTATCTGGTGAGAAACCAAACAATCGAGCTTTATCTCTTGTTGCGTTTGATCTTTCGTCCTTTTGAAACCCAAGCTTGCATCGGGTGTTTTCTTTTTCGGGTTGGTTAGATCGGTAAGCTCTCTCAACCAACTTCTTGGTTCATTCGATCCTTTTTATTTGTTTTGTAGTGAAACTTTTATTATGTGATCGAATCCAAGTTGTGAGCATTGTGGTTAATGTTTTTGAGTTTGAAACCAAGGATGGATTTTGGTCTTTAATTTTATCGATTTGGAAAAGAAGTTGAGTTTTGATAAGTTTGATTGATTTCTGGAGTTAGGAAGTGTGTTTAGAATCGAATAGGATTAAAGAGGTTGAATCGAGCCTTAGGGGGGTTTAAAATCTTGAAAATACCCAGTTTCGTTGCCGAGAAAATTTGGGAATTTCCCAGAAATCGACCCGACCTGACCCGGCTAACATCATCGCTGACGTTATCTGCTGACGTCAGTGTTGACATGATGACATCACTACTGACGTCAGCGTTGACCTGATGACATCACTACTGACATCAACGTTGACCAATGCTGACGTCAGCAGTTGACTTTTTCGACCCAAGACCACTTTTATGTTTTTCGACGTCCTTAGTCCGATAGCATTGTCTGTTTTTCGAAATTCGAACCTAAAGTGTCATTTTTAAGGCTTTTAATTTCGATCAGTTATCTAGATGTTATCTGTAAAGGTTTTTGAATCAGTTTCTGTTTGGTTCAAGTGACATGGATTTCGACCCCGAGCATCTGCCTCCTCCTCCTGGACGCCCTCCTATATTAAGCAGTCTCCAGGACATGCTTGATCTGCACCAGCTCATTCTAGTGGTAGAGTCGAGTCTAGTAGACGTTAGTATCGACATTGAGTCTTCTGCTTCAGGTGTGTTCTCTTCTGTAAATTCTGTTATTTTTAGTATGTTCAGTTTCTGTTAAACCGTATGGTCATGCATTATCCTGCCATCATATCTCTGATCCTGTTATTGACATGTATGTCTCCTGTTGATATCAAGGCATGCATTTTTATTTTGTTTATGCATAAAACATTACATCAGGTAGAATATATGTGTACGGGGAAGTTAGTGATTTATCACTTCTGTTCAGTGGCTCCACCTGCGGGTCGAGTTTCCTGATTTGATCATGTTTTAAAAAAATCTGTAATATTTTGAATTTTACTCAAAATACCGATTCTAATATAGGATTCTTTTTATTCTTCAGTAGATACTCTACTATGCCACCTCGTAGGAGTACACGTTTAGCTTCAAGAAGAGGTCGTGGCTGAGGTCGATCTGTTGCTTCATCTAGTGATGTCCTGCCTCCTGTGGACCCGCCACAGGATCAGAGTTTGGCACAAGATTTAGGAGGAAAGGATTTACCTGAGGTTCAGACTGAGGCTCAGCAAGCTGAGGTTGATCAAGCGGCCCAGAGTGAGGGACCTTATGTTTCTAGGGACAGTGAGACCGTTGGGTTGGATTCTGTGACCATGCAGAGAGAGCTACTCCGATACTTGCGACAGAATGAGGGTGTTAGGAAACCCATCTCTACCGAGTTCCTTGCTGCTGGGATTACCATGTTTGATGGTAAGACCGGTACTGACCCAGCCAATGCAGAGTACTGGCTGAAAAAGCTTTAACGTCTGTTCGTCGAGATGGAATACCCCTCGGACAGGAAACTAAGGGTTATTGTATCTTTACTTCAGGTAGAGGCCCTGAACTGGTGAGAGGCAGAGGAGAAAGTCACTGCTTCGGAGAAGATTTCTTGGGAGTTTTTCATATATAGTTTTGAGGATCGATATGTTGGACCTGAGTATCTGGCTAAGTGCCGTGAGGATTTTCTAAATCTACAATAGAACGACATGTCCGTTAATGACTATGAGATTGAGTTCCTCTGTCTACTCCAGTATGCTACTGGTATTGTTTCCACAGAGAAACAAAAGTGTGACCACTTTCTAAAGGGACTTCGGGTGCAGTTGAAGAATGTCGTTGCTACTCACCATGACACAGAATACAAGATGATTACTCGGTATGCCAGGACAGTCGAGCGTAATGAGAGTTTGAGGCTTCAATTGGAATCTCAGGTTCAAGATAGAGGTAGACGATAGCCTGCAGCACCGGCTCAGCACATTCAGGGTTTTCAATCCTGGAAGAGGGGCCGTGATGAGTTTGAGCCTCAGAGTTCTACACATTTTAGACCAACTACCTCTGTTGTACCTTCTACTAGTAGAGCTGGATCCACTAGTACCCGAGCTTTACCCTAGTGTACTTTCTGTAAGAAATGGCATACAAGAGAGTGTCACATGAAGAGTGGGGCCTGCTTTCGTTGTGGTTCTTATGATCACCGTCTCAGGGACTGTCCAGTGGCACCACAGTCTAGTTATACTCAGGGGTAGTCTCAGGCATCAGTTCAGACCCCAGCTGGGGGAAGAGGACAGGGTAGACCTGCAGCATCTGGTACTGGTAGTAGGGGCAGACCCAGTCAATTCAGAGGATCTGCCAGATCAGGAGGATCTCATCCCGGCTTGTTTTATGCTACGAGGAGACAAGAGGACCGGGATGAGCCAAACGTCATTACTGGTATTTTTTCTATTCATATTTTTCCTTTGTTTGCACGTTTAGATAATGGGTCTACACACTCCTATGTCTCTAGTTCTGTATCTGGATACTTGGAAATCCTAGTAGAGAATATCAGTAGTTTTGTTTTTGTTTATAGTCTAGTAGATAATCCGTTAATGGTTACCAAAGTGTATAAGGATTGTCCTCTTGAGGTCCAAGGGGAAATCTTTCCGGCTAATCTGATAGAGTTATCGTTTAAGGAGTTTGACTTGATTCTTAGAATGGATTGGTTGTTAGCTCACCGAGTTACTTTGGATTGTGAGCGTAAGAGAGCTACTTTGAGGACTTTTGATGACCGTGAGATAACCCTTATCGATAAGCGTAAGGGGTTTTTGTCCAATGTTATCTCTGCTCTAAAAGCTAAAAAGATGATCAGGAAGGGATCTGTAGCATATCTTGCCTACATACTTGACCCGAGGAAATCTGATTCTGGGATGGAGAAGATCCGAGTGGTATGCGAATTCCTGATATTTTTCCAGAAGAGTTACCGTCAGTACCCCCTAAGTGGGAAGAGGTGGAATTCAGTATTGAGTTGTATCCGGGGACTACTCCAGTGTCTATGGCACCATATCGGATGGCTCTGAAGGAGCTCAAGGAGCTTAAGGTTCAGTTACATGAACTTTTGGACAGAGGTTTCATACGACCCAGTGTTTTTCCGTGGGGAGCCCCTGTTCTGTTTGTTAAAAAGAAAGATGGCTCTTTGTGCTTGTGTATCGACTACCGGAAGTTGAACAATTTGACAATCAAGAATAAGTACTCCCTTCCCCGCTTCGATGATCTTTTTGACCAGTTACGAAGAGCTTCTGTGTTCTCTAAAATAGACCTGATGTAACATCTCGTTTTTGGGGTTATTAGTTTAGGCCTAGTTAGGGGAATTCGATTTAGGACGAATCGGGTTCTCCGGTTCATTAATTCCGGGAAAAATAAAATAAGCATATTTTTAATTAAGAAAAATAATAATTTGGAAGATGGTTTGAAATATTAAAAATATGTTTCCAAATTAAAAAAAAATAATTTGGATTTTATAATGATTTTTAATTATGCTTAATTATGCATAAATGACCAATTTATAATTTTTGGAAAAATTTAGGGGACTTAATTTGGATTTTCGGAAATTATGTTATTTTAGTGTCTAGATTGAAAAGCAAGCTAAACCTAGAATCCTTAGAGGGCCATAAACCCATTTTTAATTTTTAATGATGATTTATTCACCAAAATATAATTTTAATTACTTTAATTTGGTTTTTAATCATTTTCTACCAAAACCACTTTTCTCATCTTTTTCTCTCATCTTTTTCTCTCATTTTCTCTCCACTTTCACTTCATCTTTTCTTCTCAATTCCTTGCTGATTTTTGTATCTTTTTCCACAAAGATTACATCACTTGCATCATCTTTCCATCCTTTACAAAACCTATGCATTAATTTCATCAAATCTACATCAAATTGCAAGGAATCAAGAAGGGGAAAACCTCATATTTTTGGTGAATAGATCTTGAAGGTAATTTTCTGGATTTCTATTCTTTTGTAAGGTTCTTTATTGAAATTCCCAAGTGTTAGCTTGCTAATCTTTGAATAAACACTTGATTCTATGTTCTTAATTTTAGATCTAATGTTTTTGTGATATTTTTGTGAAATCTTTTTGGATCTCACTTAATGCTGGAAATTATATGAGTTCAATCATGTTTTTATGTTGATTTAATGATTGATTGAGCCTTGATTTGATATCACATTAATTTAATCCCGGAATAATGCAATCGGTGTAGTTTTAAGGTGTTTTCGGTTGTTTTATGGGCTGTTTTAGATGCTTTAATGTTGCTGGAGATATAAGGATGGTTTGGAAGTGTTTTTGGATCATAATTGAAGTGGATTAGATATTAGATTCGTGAGGTTTTGGGCTGATGTTGTTCGGATGCGTTTCGGCTTAGTTTTCGGTCTTTTCGGCTAAGTTTTTGGTAGTTTAATGGTGATCGGATATGGCTGTTGGTTTGAGCATGTTATGATGTGAGAATGCTCTGTTTTTAATGTTGTAGAAGAGGTACAAGAAGAAGCTTGATTGTTGGTGCGTTGGTGCGATCATCGGATAGCGGCGAAAGCTCGTTTTGCTTGTTGGTGAGTGGTTTCGGTTTTAAAAGCGAATCGCGTTTGGTACGTTCTGTTTTTGGGGGCTATGGAAGAGTGTGAAAACCTTCCATAGTTCAAGAGTAAGTAAAGTATTTGTTTTAATGAACCGATATGAGTTTTGGCTATTTTCGACAAAGGTATTTCATTGATAATGCATGAGATTTATGGAAGTGCATGAGCATGTTTTGAATTGATGCATACATGAGAGATACTTGCTGAAATGCATAGCTATTTAGCATCCATGATTATGGAAAACTATGAGAAATGTTTTGGAATACAATATGGTTATTTGCCTTATACATGATGGTGCCTTTGGGCATGGCTTTGGTTCATTTGTTGAACATTTTATGCATGCATTATGAGCAGCAAGTTATCATACACATTTGGTTATGATATTGGCTTAGTGACACTATCTTTAGATTCGAATACGAATGACATGTCATTAGGATTGTCTTAAGTGCACTATTATCAAAACTAAAAATATAGAATATTGCCTACACGTAACAAGGGTGACTTTGTGTCCAACCGTGCGTGGTAGAGCCGCTTACACGTAACAAGGGTGACTATGTGTCCGATCGTGCGTGGTAGTGCTAATGGTGACTTAGTGTCATGTCAATGGTGACTTCGTGTCATGTCAATGGTGACTTCGTGTCATGACGAGACTATGGTCTCATGGATCCGTGTATTCAGTGAGCTCAAGGTTCACATTAAAGTGGTCACTAGAATGCCAATATACATACATGAAATTGAGAAGATGTTTGAGCATCATTTACAAATTGATTTGACAATGTTTTGTGAACCCAAGGATGCATATGATTTAAAGAGTATGAGCATGAGATGTTAGCATGCATGATTTGACAATGTATTATAAACTATGTTTTCATCATGATTTTAAATAGAAGCATTGATGATTTTTGTAGAGCTTCCTCATTAAGCATGTTTGCTTAAGCTCTCTTTTCATCCATGAAGAAAAATAAAGGCACTCGGAGCTTGGTTCGAGGCAAGGTAACCAAGGGGAAGAACCACTTGAATTTGGTATGTTTTTGGAAAATAAATTGGGCAAAGCAATTTTTAACCCAAACCATGTGTAGTGTGTGTAATTAGGCTTTGGATTATGTTGTAATAAGACCATTATTGTTTGATTGTTAATTGTTGAACTTTGGATTTGTTTGAATTGTTGAAGCATGTACTAGCATGATTGTTATATTGTTAATCACTTCTTAGGGAGCATGCCTATAGCTTGTTTGATGTCCGTGACGTTGTTGATTATGTGCCATATGTCGCTAATTATGTTTAGGATTGATGCATTTAGTGGTTCCAATTAATGGTTGAGTATTGAGTATATGTTGTGTACTTAGTGTAACGAAACTTTTGGTTCCAGACCCAAAGTTTCGAAACCTTAGTGAAGGTTCTGAAACCTTTGACAAATAGTTTGGAAACCTTCACGAAGGTTTCCAAACCTTGCGGGCAGTTTGAAGTTTGAAAAGCTACTGGACACGAAAGGTTTGGAAACTTTCAGGAAAGTTTCGAAACCTTTTACAAAAAGTTTGGAAACCTTCAAAAAGGTTTCCAAACCTTTGACCACCATGATTTGTTAATTGTTGAAATTTTATTTTAGTCCCGGATATCTTCCTTTGTTCGATTAAGGTACTTACCGATGTTATTTTGAGCTGAAACTTTGCATGCATGATTAAAGTTGATTTAATTTCAAGATAGTTAACCTATTTCGGATAAAGTCCTTGTATTTTGGAATATTTACATTTTGGTCCCTAGAATAGAGAAACATGCAATTGATGATGTTAGAATGATCCGTTTGAGTTGAAACTTGCTGTGAAGAATACTTGGGTGTTTAATTGAACATTGATGGAAAGAATTTCTACTTTACTAATTGAATCTAAAAGTTTTACGTTTTAGTCCTTAATCTATGTTAGTGTTTAATCGGATGGTTGTTTATAATTAATGTGTTACCGACAATACTTTGTACGAGACTTTGTCACGTAGGAATAAGGTTGTGCATCTAGGTAAGATAAAATAAAAAAAGGTAACGGTTTAGGGTTGTTTATCGAATCGAACCTTCGCGGGTTTGGTTTGATATTCCCCGTGTAACCCATTAGTGTCGGTTTCGTCTAGACCGGGCTAAGGGGGTTACACCTGAAATCTGGTTATTACCAACTCAAGGTTAAGGATTCTGATGTGTTCAACACAGCCTTCCGAACTCGTTATGGTCACTAGTGATGTCCTGCCTCCTGTGGACCCGTCACAGGATCAGAGTTTGGCACAAGATTTAGGAGGAAAGGATTTACCTAAGGTTCAGACTGAGGCTCAGCAAGCCGAGGTTGATCAACCGGCCCAGAGTGAGGGACCTTATGCTTTTGGGGACAGTGAGACCGTTGGGTTGGATTCTGTGACCATGCAGAGAGAGCTACTCCGATACTTGCGATAGAATGAGGGTGTTAGGAAACCCATCTCTACCAAGTTCCTTGCTGCTAGGGTTACCATGTTTGATGGTAAGACCGGTACTGACCCAGCCAATGTAGAGTACTGGCTGATAAAGCTTTAGCGTCTGTTCGTCGAGATGGAATACCCCTCGGACAGGAAACTGAGGGCTATTGTATCTTTACTTCAGGGAGAGGCCCTGAACTAGTGAGAGGCAGAGGAGAAAGTCACTGCTTCGGAGAAGATTTCTTGGGAGTTTTTCATATATAGTTTTGAGGATCGATATGTTGGACCTTGGTATCTGGCTAAGTGCCGTGAGGATTTTCTAAATCTACAACAGAATGACATGTCCATTAATGACTATGAGATTGAGTTCCTCTGTCTACTCCAGTATGCTACTGGTATTGTTTCCACTGAGAAACAAAAGTGTGACAACTTTCTAAAGGGACTTCGGGTGCAGTTGAAGATTGCCGTTGCTACTCACCATGACACAGAATACAAGATGATTACTCGGCATGCCAGGACAACCGAGCGTAATGAGAGTTTGAGGCTTCAATTGGAATCTCAGGTTTAGGATAGAGGTAGACGATATCCTGCAGCACCGGCTCAGCACATTCAGGGTTTTTAGTCCTGGAAGAGGGGCCGTGATGAGTTTGAGCCTCAGAGTTCTGCACGTTTTAGACCAACTGCCTCTGTTGTACCTGCTACTAGTAAAGCTGGATCCACTAGTACCCGAGCTTTGTCCTAGTGTACTTTCTGTAAGAAATGGCATACAGGAGAGTGTCACATGAAGAGTGGAGCCTGCTTTCGTTGTGGTTCTTATGATCACCGTCTCAGGGACTGTCCAGTGGCACCACAGTCTAGTTATACTCAGGGGTAGTCTCAGTCATCAATTCAGACCCCAATTGGGGGAAGAGGACAGGGTAGACCTGCAGCATCTGGTACTGGTAGTAGGGGCAGACCCAGTCAATTCAGAGGATCTGCCAGATCAGGAGGATCTCATCCCGGCTTGGTTTATGCTACGAGGAGACAAGAGGACCGGGATGAGCCAAACGTCATTACTGGTATTTTTTCTATTCATATTTTTCCTTTGTTTGCACGTTTAGATAATGGGTCTACACACTCCTATGTCTCTAGTTCTGTATCTGGATACTTGGAAATCCTAGTAGAGAATATCAGTAGTTTTGTTTCTGTTTATAGTCTAGTAGGTAATCATGTAGTGGTTACCAAAGTGTATAAGGATTGCCCCCTTGAGGTCCAAGGGGAAATCTTTCCGGCTAATCTGATAGAGTTATCGTTTAAGGAGTTTGACTTGATTCTTAGAATGGATTGGTTGTTAGCTCACCGAGTTACTTTGGATTGTGAGCGTAAGAGAGCTACTTTGAGGACTTCTGATGACCGTGAGATAACCCTTATCGGTAAGCGTAAGGGGTTTCTGTCCAATGTTATCTCTGCTCTAAAAGCTAAAAAGATGGTCAGGAAGGGATCTGTAGCATATCTTGCCTACATACTTGACCCGAGGAAATCTGATTCTAGGATGGAGAAGATTCGAGTGGTATGCGAATTCCTGATGTTTTTCCAGAAGAGTTACCGAGAGTACCCCCTAAGTGAGAAGAGGTGGGATTCAGTATTGAGTTGTATCCGGGGACTACTCCAGTGTCTATGGCACCATATCGGATGGCTCTGAAGGAGCTCAAGGAGCTTAAGGTTCAGTTACAGGAACTTTTGGACAAAGGTTTCATACGACCCAGTGTTTTTCCGTGGGGAGCCCCTGTTCTGTTTGTTAAAAAGAAAGATGGCTCTTTGTGCTTGTGTATCGACTACCGGAAGTTAAACAAGTTGAGAATCAAGAATAAGTACTCCCTTCCCCGCATCGATGATCTTTTTGACCAGTTACGAGGAGCTTCTGTGTTCTCTAAAATAGACCTAAATTCTGGTTATTACCAACTCAAGGTTAAAGATTCTGATGTGTTCAAGACAGCCTTCCGAACTCGTTATGGTCACTACGAGTTTCTAGTAATTCCCTTCGGTCTTACGAATGCCCCTGCAGCATTCATGGACATGATGAATAGGGTGTTTCGACCCTATCTGGATCAGTTTGTGGTGGTTTTCATAGATGATATTCTGGTCTATTCCAAGTCTGAGGATGAGCATGAGCAACATCTCCGTATTGTGTTAAGACTCTAAGAGAGAAACAACTTTATGTAAAGTTTAGTAAGTGTGAGTTTTGGCTTTCGGAGTTCATTTTTCTGGGACATGTTGTTTCATTCAAGGGTATTCAGGTTGACCCGAAGAAGATAGAGGCTATCATGGATTGGAAACAACTTAAGAATGTAGTAGAGATTCGTAGTTTTCTGGGATAGCTGGTTATTATCGGAGGTTTGTGGAGGACTTTTCTTCCATAACTGCTCCATTAATTAAGCTTCTAAGGAAAGATGTTTCGTTTACCTGGTCTGAGGCTCATCAGGAGAGTTTTGAGAAACTGAAATCCATTCTGACAGAAGCACTAGTTTTGATACAGCCAGAGTCGGAGAAACCCTATACAGTTTACAGTAATGCTTCGTACACCGATTTGGGTTGTGTTTTAATGCAGGATGAGAAGGTAGTGGCTTATGCTTCCCGACAATTGAAACTGCATGAGTGTAACTACCCGACCCACGATCTAGAGTTAGAGTAGTGATCTTTTCTCTGAAAATCTGGAGGCACTATCTCTATGGAGAGAAGTGTTACATCTTCATAGATCATAAGAGTCTTAAGTACCTTCTCACTCAGAAGGAACTTAATCTGAGATAGCGACGTTGGTTAGAGCTTCTGAAAGATTATGACTGTGAGATTGATTACCATCCGGGCAAAGCTAATATCGTTGCGGATGCCTTGATTCGCAATGCTATTTCAGATTTGAGGGCTCTGTTTGCCCAGATAAGTTTGTTTGAGGATGGTAGTTTGTTAGCAGAGCTTCGGGTGGTTCCTACTCTGAGATATGAGATTCAGGATGAGTAGCCAAATGACCCGTACTTGGCTCATCGCATTGTTGAAGTTAAGGAAGGAACTTTTCAAGACTTTTCTCTGAATCAGGATGGTGTTTTATGTTTCCGTGGTCAATACTGTGTTCCAAGGAACTCTGAGTTGAAACAAGTGATCCTTCGAGAGGCCCATGATAGTCCGTATTCTATGCATCCTGGTGGTGATAAGATGTATAAGAATCTCCGAGAGAAGTACTGGTGGAAAGGTTTCAAGCGAGACATGGTCAGTTTTGTGTCCAAGTGCTTGACTTGCCAGAAAGTCAAAGCAGAGCATCAACGTCCATCTGGACTTCTTTAGCACATTGAGATTCCTCATTGGAAGTGGGAGCGTGTGACTATAGATTTTATTAGTGGGTTGCCTTTGACTCCGTCTAAAAAGGATTCTGTTTGAGTCATCGTGGATCGGTTGACCAAGTCTGCACACTTCATTCCTGTCAAGACCACTTACCCTCTAAGTAAGTTAGCCCGGTTATACATCTCTGAGATTGTTCGGCTGCATGGAGTGCCTCTGTCCATTATATCTGATTGGGATCCGAGGTTCACATCTAAGTTCTGGGGGTCTCTACATACTGCTCTGGGTACTCGATTGAACTTCAGCACTGCTTATCACCCTCAGACCGATGGTCAGTCTGAGCGTGTGATTCAGATCCTTGAAGACATGTTGAGGGGATGTATTCTGGATTTCAGAGGTAGTTAGGAAGATTTCTTACCTTTGGCAGAGTTCGCGTCTAATAACAGTTATCAGGCCAGCATTATGATGTGACCGTATGAGGCTCTGTATGGGCGTAAGTTTCACACCCCTATCGGGTGTACTGAGCTTAATGAGCATCGTTTATTGGGTCCAGATCTTGTACATGAGGCTGAGGAGACAGTCAGGTTAATTCGGGATCGACTTAAGCCTGCTTTTGATAAACAAAAATCTTACGCAGATTTGAGGCGTAAGGATCTTGAGTTTGAGGTTGGTGACGAGGTTTACCTGAAAGTATCTCTGTGGAGGAAGGTACTTCATTTTGTCCGTAAGGGCAAGCTCAGTCCGAGATATATTGGACCTTATCGTATTATCCGACGAGTTGGACCTGTAGCTTACCAGCTTGAGTTATCACCAGAGATCAAGCGTATCCATGATGTCTTCCATGTTTCTTTACAGAGACGCTATCGAGCAGATCCGTCTCATGTTCTGTTCGTTGAGGATTTTGAGATCCGTCCAGATCTGTGTTATGAGGAGGAACCAGTTGAGATTATTTCTCAGGATCAGAGAATTCTTCGAAGAAAAACCATTAAGATGGTTAAGGTTCTCTAGCGTAATCGAGGCCATGATGAGGCTACGTGGGAGTCCAAGTCTGTCATCAAAGCCCAATATCCACATCTTTTTGATCCAGGTAAATTTCGAGGACGAAATTTTTGTAAGGGGGGAGTTGTCACACCCCTAAGTTTTCCCCTCAATTAAAGTCAAATCCCTAATCTAAAAACCCTAGAATTTGGGGATTTAAATTCTGAAATCAGTGACTAAATTGAAGATTTCTGGAAGTTGTAGGTTTGAGTGTGAAGTTTCAAAAACTTCAAACCCTTATCTTGTAATTTACCCATTTCTTCTCTGGTAACGTTTCCCTCCCCTTTTTCCCGATTCTGAGTTAATGGGGATTAATTTCTTCTTAAATTCTCAGATTAAAATCTGAATATCTATCCTATCTGGTGAGAAACCAAACAACCGAGCTTCATCTCTTGTTGCGTTTGATCTTTCATCCTTTTGAAACCCAAGCTTGCATCGGGTGTTTTCTTTTTCGGGTTGGTTAGATCGGTAAGCTCTCTCAACCAACTTCTTGGTTTATTCGATCCCTTTTATTTGTTCTGTAGTGAACCTTTTATTATGTGATCGAATCCGAGTTGTGAGTGTTGTGATTAATGTTTTTGAGTTTGAAACCACGGATGGGTTTTGGTCTTTAATTTTATCGATTTGGAAGAGAAGTTGAGTTTTGATGAGTTTGATTGATTTCTGGATTTAAGAAGTGTGTTTAGAATCGAATAGGATTAAAGAGGAGGTTGAATCGAGCCTTAGGGGGGTTTAAAATCTTGAAAATAGCCTGTTTGGTTGCCGAGAAAATCTAGAATTTTCCAGATTTTCCTGGAAAATCTGGGAAATTCACAAATTTTCTCGGGAAAATTTCCAGAAACCGTGGCCAGCTCAAACCGACCCGGATACCGACCCAACTAACCCGACCCATGACCCGACTGACGTTACTGCTGACGTTATTGCTGCTGTTAGCGTTGACCAGTGTTGACGTCAGTAGTTGACTTTTTCGACCTGGGCCCACTTTGTGTTTTTTGACGTCAAGAGTCTGATAGCGTTATCCATTATTCAAAATTCGAACCCGAAGTATCATTTTTAAGGCTTTTAAGTTCGATCAGTTATCTAGATGTTATTTGTAAAGGTTTTTGAATTAGTTTATGTTTGGTTCAGGTGACATGGATTCCGAGCCCGAGCATCTGCCTCCTCCTCCTCCTGCACACCCTCCTGTTCAGTAGTCTCCGGGACACGCTTGATCTGTACCGGCTTATTCTAGTGGTAGAGCCGAGTCCAGTAGACGTTAGTATCGACGTTGAGTCTTCTGCTTCAGGTGTGTTCTCTTCTGTAAATTCTATTATTTTTAGTATGTTCAGTTTCTGTTAAACCATACGGTCATGCATTATCCTGCCATCACATCTTTGATCCTGTTATTGTCATGTATGTCTCCTGTTGATATCAAGACATGCATTCTGATTCTGTTTATGCATTAAACATTACATCTGGTAGAATATATGTGTACGGGGAAGTTAGTGATTTATAACTTCTGTTTAGTGGCTCTACCTGCGGGTCGAGTTTCCACTTCTGTTGGTGTGATGGAGTTAGAGTGGTTCAGGGGAACTTACTCTTCTGTTGGTGTTCGGGGTTGGTGCATATCATGCATACTTCACATCATCTGCATTGTACTGTTCTATAATATTGTTTATCTACTTTAGAGACACACTAGGCTCCCTAGCTTACATCCTTCCCGTTTCTGTTTTAGATACCCAGTCGTAGATCTCGATACTTGGAGAACTTTTGAATTTGAACTTCTGTTTTACTGTACGTTTTATTATTTCAGCCCTGCAATTATTTCGGTTAATAATTTGTATCAGACTTTGAATAACTTTTGTTTTTGGATTATTTATTATTTGTGGGTTGAATTTGGTATTTCAAACATTGAATTTTATTTTTAGTATTTTAGATTTTCAAATATTTAATTAATTATCTGAATTATATTTTTATTTTATAAAACCCTAACTTGTAAATCAAGTTTCAGTAAAATAAAACCTTAACTTCTATTTCAAGAAATTAGGTAAATTTTAGGGGTTACATATCTCCTAGTAAGGGTCTGCTACGACAGTGTTATGGGCAGCATCAGGTATGTCTATCGTATATTGGGCCCCGGTAGTTGTGTTAGTAGTGTATTGCTGAGGAGTTGCCTGGACTAGCTTTGCTTGTGTGATCTGCATGATTTTGTGGCAGAAGTCCCTAGTCCACCCACGCCTTTGGACGGTGAATTCGTCCGTGTCTACCATTGGTACACCGCACTCGTAGATTTCCCTTAAGATTATCTCTCCAACATTGATGATTCATTTGTTGATGATTGATTGAATGAGCACCAATCTTCTTCGGTCGATCGTGCTATTGTGGGAAGTTGGGATGAGACATCTTTTGACGAAAGTATTCCAAAGCTTGGCCTCGGGTCGAAGATTCTACCTTGCCAACGATCCTCTATGGGCACCGATTTCCCAATGAGTATTTTCGTAGCAAAGGTCATCTTTGATCAGCTCATAATCTTCATTGGTGATGTCCTCCATGAACGCAGCATGGTCATCACGAACAGTGGTTAAGTCATAGAACAAATTTATTGTCTCGGCATCAAGTCTGACCGGCCTATTGTTAGAATATGCCCAAAGACCAACCATATGATGATTGTATGGATACTTTTATTTACCAATTTTATTGAATAAAGGCATTGCCATTATTGTTTTCAGATATACGTGTCACATAAACTGAGAAACAATAAGGTTCATATAATAATATATATATTATTATTAAAAGATCCTTAGTCAAGTATTATTATAGGTATGGACAATAATAATACGTTTAAGACTAACATGTGATTAATTGATGACAATGAGTTGTCATTGACATAGAGATGTCAGAATTAATACATTAATATATTAGTAGAGAATAATATATTGGATTGACCCACTATGAGAATATATCTTGGACTATTATGTGACGGTGACGATATTGCTCATAGTGACAACTATATGTTTGATCCTTAGACTTGAGATTATTACTATCTCAATATATGTTGTTTTATGTTTTGATGCAGTTAAACGTATCTCGTAATTAGTTACACTATAAAAACTGACATTGGACATATTATACTGTATGTAGTGAGATATGAATGATCAAGATAGGATTTGTCCTTCCTACATAATAGGAAAATATATATCAAAGGTCACTTGATTGAGTGAGACTAGAAATTCATGGCCATGCTTGAATACGTTGATATGAGATATCACAAATTATTCATTAAAAGTAGTTCACTCTAGATATCAAGAAACATTAAAATAGGCTATACAAGTGTGACTATTCCAAGACTTGTGCCTATTAAAGATATAAAAGGACAAAAGGATATAATACATTAAAAGAGTTGGTCACGGACATGATACATCGAATCATGATCTCTTGTAACTTAGATGACAATGATATATTGCTAGATGTCACTCATTGTTTGTAATATTAGAATTTTTCTAATATTATAACTAACGTTACAATGAGCCTACAGGGTCACACCCAATGGTTGAAAATGAGCATAAATATATATTTATAATTAGATTATATTTAATCCTGAATTTTAAATATAAAGGATATAATTAAAGTAATTATATCCCTTTTCAAATTCGAATTAAATATAGATTCTAAAATTTAAGGAAATAATAATATTAATTATTTCCTGAACAAACTCAGAATCAAACTCTTATACCTAGGGTTACACCTATATAAAGGATCTTTTGGTCTAGCAGCCAACATTAGAGAATTTCGAATTCTAAACCCTAGAATCACAAAAATTAGTTTTTCGAGATTTGTTCTCTTAACCGGGTAAACTGAGTAGAGGCCGAGATGATATTCGTGGAGGCTAAAGATTCGAATTGTCGAACGATCGTGATTACCGCAAATCCAGTTGATGTTTTTGCTGTTTATCAAGGAACCCAATGTAAGTTATCATAACTCTTCCTCTTGATTTCGGATTAAACGTATATGGATCACTGGAAAGACCGTCATAATTTTGTTTTGCTGCGCCATGGGGTGTGTCGGCGGTCCTAACAGGGCCTACCTCGATAGTTAACATACAGAGAGTCCTTGTTTGGCCAATGAGCATAGAATTCCCACACGATTATGGCATTAGCCTGGGTAGGTTGTAGGCAAAAGATCTGTCAATCTTGATATTTGATCTTATCGAACAAGTAATGCTCAATGCCGTAATTATCCTCATCAGAGTGTTGGAATCCTTGCTCTTCCCATAGTTGTTGCACAATGAAAGATCTGTTGAAGCGTTCTTCAACAGCGACGGGGAAAATCTGTTGTTTGCAGCCATGTATGAGTAGTGGAGAATTCTGAATATCTTGGAAAGTTTCTTGAAAAGTTTCTAAAAAAAAGTTAAGAGAACTTTGAGATTGCAAAGAATACAAAAAGAGATAGATTGAGTAAATAATTCTAAAGAATCAAGAATGCAAGAGTAAATAGTTAAAGAGGAAGAGGGTGCTTGTAAAGGCCTCGGCCTTGTAGCCGTTTAAACCACTAACCGTTTTGTAGCCATTAGACTTCACTGTCGTTTGCTTTTACTATCACGGTGGGAATTTCAGCAGACTAGCCGTTACACCAATAAAAATAGTTAAATAAATAACAAACATAATAAAAAATTTAACTCTAAACTAAAACTACTCCTAATATAATAAAGATAAGGGAAAGAGATTATGTCACTAGAGGAGTGCATGCAAATGTATATCCTAAGGTGATTGTCTCTTGTTGGCCAGAATATAATGCTTCAAATATTGGCCATTCTCCTTGAACTCATGCCCATCCCTTTTCGATTTGATCTTTATTGCACCATGTGGTTCTGACCATTTATACCTGAATGTGCCTGGACAATGTGTTATCCTATTGGTTTCCTCCACCTTTGGCTTGATCTTACTGCCAAATATTCTGCCATAACAAGCATCAATTTTCTACGAGCTTACTACCGAGGCAGTGGTTATTGAAAAAAGATATTTTGGTGCTTGTATTTGTGTTATGGATAACTTTGCACTCCTCTGGATCATCATGTCTTTTTAAATTATGGAAAGCATTGAGTTTGACTTACTGGTCATTAACCCTCGTTGTCTACTCTCCTTTTTCCACATCAATTAGAGTACATCCAGTGGCTAGGAAATGTCTCCCCAGAATGATCGGTGCATTGTCATCTGTTTCACAATCAAGAATAAGAAAGTCAGCGGGAAAAATGAATTTATACATTCTTATCAATATGTCCTTGATCTTTCCTTTAAATTGTACATACGATCTATCCGCTAGTTGGAGTATCACGGCTGTAGGTTTTGCCCTTCCTATTCTAAGCTTTTGGAAGACAGATTTAGGTATCAAGTTTATCTTTGCTCCAAGGTGGCATAAGGTCATTCCATCGTAGTGGTTACCTATCGCACAAGGTATGATGAAGCATCCAGGATCCTTCAATTTATGAGGTATGCGATTATGCAGTATTGCCATGCATCCTTTAGTAGCAGCCACTGTTTCAAACTCACCAAGCCTTTTTCTTTTAGACACAATGTCTTTTAAGAATTTGGCATAATTTGGCATTTGTTCTATTGCCTCAACAAATGGCAAGTTGATGTTGACTTGCTTTAAGATATCTAAGAATTTTTTAAATTAGTGGTCTTGTTTCTGCTTTTTCAACCTTTGTGGGAAAGGTGGTGGTGGTCGCATCACTTCCAGGGACTCATTAGTTTGGAATTTAATACCTAGCAACACTGGGTCTTTTGCTGTCTCGACAGCTTGTCGAGGTACTGCCGAGTTCTCTGCTGTGGTAGTTCTTTCTACTGGGATTTTTATTACACTCCTAGTAGGACTTTGTCTTTTGATTCAACATCCAAGTCTTGTTTGTCTGATTCTTCTTATTCTATTGGTAGGGCTTTGTCTATTGAGTTTTCTAACTTCTCCTTAAGTTGTAGACCACTCCTAGTAGTAATTGTTTTACATTGTTCATCGTCCATTACCTTAGCAACTTCAGTATTGCTAGATAGTCCACCTTATGGTCTAGTGTTCATGTTTTGAGCAAACTGTCGAGCCTGAGTTTCTAGTGATTTGATAGTTGCCTCTTGGTTCTACAACCTCATCTCAGTTCTATTTATGAATGCATCTATTCTTTTGATGAAGTTACTATTTTCTGTCATGTATGATTCTGTTTTCATCATAAAGGCCTTAAGAGAATTTTCTAGTGAACTTACAGGCTGCTACTGATACATTTACTGCTGCGCAAATGATTGATGTATCTGCTGTTGCGGCAGATATTGTATTTGCATCGGTTGCTGGAAACCTGGGGATTGAGTAGTAAGATTCAGCGCATTGTTGGGGTTACTCCATGAGAAGTTGGGATGCCTTTTCCATGCTAGATTGTATGTGTTGGACATCATGTTTCAATTGTAGTTTCCAACATAAAGGCTAGATTCTTGATTCTGCATGCATTCAGAATAACTATGGTTACCTCCACATAAATTACAGAAAGAATCTATTGCCTTAACCTCACGTGTATTGCATTGTATTTGCATGTTCTGCACCATCTTAGTAAGAGAGGTCAATTGTGTTACCACTAAATTGGATGTTTACAACTCATTCACTGTAGCTTGGCATCTTACTCCTCCTCACCTAGATGTAGGGAATTGAAAATCATTCTTTGTGAGTTTATTTAAGATTTCTATACCTTCCTCTGGAGGTTTATCAAGGAGTGTTCCATTTGCAGAAGCATCTAACATCATTCTTGTTGGGACATTGGTTGCATTGTAGAACATGGTCACTTGTGTCCATAATGGAAATCCATGCAAAGGACACTTGTGTAGTAGCTCCCTATTGTGCTCCCATGCCTCATACATTGGTTCATCATCTGCATGCCGAAAAGAAGTAATTTTATTACTTATGTGGTCATATAAATTAGTAGGATTAAAACGTGTAATGAAACCACGACATAATTTACTCCAAGATCCTATAGATCCTGCTGGAATGCTATTTAACCAGGTTTTTTCCCTATCCCTCAGTGAATACGAAAACAGTTTCAATCTAAAGACATCTTCATGGACTCCGTGGATTTTGAAGGAATTACAGATCTCCATGAATGACTTAAGATGTTGCCTGGCATCTCCTGCCGAAGACCAACCAAATTGTCCAATAGTAATTATAAAACATCATCCGCAGGTGCTTTATCCAAGAGTGTTTCATTTGTCGAAGCATCTTACATTATCCTTGTCGGGGAATTGATGGTATTATGAAACATTGTCACTTGTGTCCATAGTGGAAATCAATGCAATGGACATTTGTGCAATAACTCTCTGTAGCGCTCTCAGGCCTCGTACATAGGTCCATCATCACCCTGTCGAAAATAAGTAATTTCATTACGAATTCTATCATATAAATTGGTAGGATTAAAGCGCGTAATAAAATCTTGGCATAATTCACTCCGAGATCTAGAATGCTATCTAGCTAGGTTTTTACCCTATCCCTCAGTGAATAGGGAACAACTTCAATCTTAAGACATCTTCATGGACTCCTTGAATTTTGAAAGAGTTGCATATTTCCATGAATGACTTAAGATGTTGTCTGGCATCTTTTGTCATTGACCCACCAAACTATCCAATAGTATTTAGCATATTGAACACAATAGGTTTCAGTTCAAAGTGGGCCGCTTCTATTTCTGGTGTAACCACTCCTGGATTTAACCCATTCAAATCCTCTTCCAGGAAGTCTTTGACAGTGAGCTATCGCGATAGTCGTGGTGGAAAAAGGTCTCCATTGCCAGCGGGTAAATTTTGCTCTGCTGGATTATCTACCATAGCTGCTTGGATTTGTCTCCTCAACTTTTGATGCATACGCTCGATCTCTGGATCTAGTTTGTAGAAAGGGTTGGTTGGGTTTGTCCTGGTCATACACCAAAAAAAACCAAAATAAAATAAAAATAACTAAAAGCAAGAAAATAAAAAAAACAAAATTTAGTTTTCAATCCCCGGCAACGGCGCCAAAAACTTATTACGTGTAAAAAGTTCATAAATAGTGCAACTGTACACATTGTAAGTAATAAAGTGATAAATATTATCGTGTATCATCTCTATAGGGATTGGTAGACTCAATATGCCTTCTTTTGTCTTCTTGCTCTGTAAAAGAAATAAAATAAAAACACGGGTAATTTGGGTTGGAGTAAACTAAACAACTTAAAAACTAAATAATAAGAAAATAATCAATTTAAGAAAGTGGCCAAGATCCATTTGTGTTGTATAGTGAATTCAATTGACTTATTTTTGTCCAATACAAACACACATCACTGCCTCGGCAGCACTACAATTTTATTGCCTCGATAGCGATAAGTGTCATCCGTCGCGACAATCCCTTGCTCTTAGGTGGACTTTATCAAAGTTCGGCAAAGTGTCCTTTGATGAATCCGCTTATCCTTAAGTCGAAGTACTGATGATGACCAGTCCTTGATGATACCTCCCAGCGTTAATCAATTATAATCACCAACCAATCTCACACTTCTTTTAGCCGCTGAAACTCTAACCTATCCCTAGGCCGAGTTCGTATTTTCTGACTAGAAAATACCGTACTTATTCCTTTCATGAATCTAACTCTCTGGATATTAGATAAATGAATCTCTCACAAACTTTTCTCCTGAGCTTGAATGCAAGAACAATGAATGATAAAGAATAAGCAAACCTTGATATTTTATTGCATTGAAACAAGAAAACAAAGTTCAATATCTTCTCACTAATACTCTACAACTTTCACCTAAGCCTAAAAGAAATTAGAACATAACAAAGAAAAACTCTAAAATCTAAGATGAATCTGGCTCTCTAGTCTCCAATCTCTCTTGATTCCCTTTTTCTCCTTGGACGACTATGGTTTATATAGGTTTGGCCTAGGGCAAACTTTTCCTAAGTAGGAATACAACTTAGAGTAAAACCCAAGTCAAGTACATAAATAAAATATTTGTTTTTTTTCAAGTTTATTCCAACTAGGAATCTTTTCCTGCGTGGCCTTTGATTAGGGCTTTCTACTTGCTTCCCAGCTCCAATCCTTGTACTGCTTGTCCAGAAACGTCCACCTCATTTTTTTCTTCAGCTCGCCTACAATATCGGTACTTGTCCTTCAGTTGCTGCCTCAGCATCAGGTTTTGCCTCGGCCTCAGTTGCTGTCGCGGTAATAGATATTCTTGTAAATGCACAAAAGTGCAGTAAAACTTGTCTTTTCTATAAATATCATCTTTATAAGTCACAAAAGCAGAATATCTAAATATCTAACATTAAGTATATGCATTAGTTCAAGTAGGTATAGATTAAGTGATTATTATCCATGAAAGATGTAAAAAGTGATAGTGAATTGAGCACTTATGACTAGTCAATATCCAAAGTGTAAGTCTCCATTATCTAGGTTTATAAAGAACTCCTAGAATCAGACGAGTCACAAAAGTGTTTCGATTTTCAATCTTATAGTGTAATTCAAGTTAAACTCCATGGACATCTTAAATATTTTAAGCATGTTGAGAAATGAACATTGTCGCGGCGGCTAAGTCATAAAAGTTAGTAACATAATTTTTTATGCATAGACAGAATAATTAGAGACAATGAGACATAGCATTGTCGGATTACAAGCATTTTTTTCACATATCAATATAAAATATTGACAAATCTTCCCCAAATTCAAATGATGCATTTTTCATAATGCCTGAATCTATATATCATGAAACAATAATAGAAAAGAATAAAAAGAAAAAGAAAAGTAATGAAAAAGCTATGTATATATGTTGGGCGACAAACCCGACATGACGGGCTCTTGAGCGGGTATAGTGATCATGATATTTGAGTTGTTTTATGGGATTCTTAGCTTTTTTCTTCTTTGGTTTTCTTCCTAAAATAAAACAAATAAAATTTAGTAGTTCTTAAAATTATTAAATTATTTTACTAAAAATAAAATTAAACCTAATTCCTAAAATAATAAATTAAAAATATTGAGAGAGAATTTTTTTAAGTTACAAGAGGAGTGATTGATATGCATCTCCTAGAGTAACTACTTCCTTTTTATTGTAGAATGTGGGACCCATTGTAATGTTACATCCGTTGACCATGAACTTAGAATTTATGTTCATCCTTGGTTGATTTTATCGTTATTGCACCATGGGGATATGTCTTGACAACTTCAAATGGTCCAAACCATATTGACATATTCTTTCTAGTGAATAACTTTAGTCGGGAATTAAAGAGAACTTGATGCCAAAGCAGCAGTTATCGTGGCAGCAACTTTTTGTCATGCCAATGCTTTGTTTTCTCCTTGTAGATTTTACGTTGTCATATTCAGTGGCTCAAAATTCTTCAATTTCATTGAGATCCAAAAATCATTTTTATCTAGACTAATCTCAATCCATATTCACCATCTTTATTGCCTAATATGCCTTGTGCTAAATTTCCATAGGTAAATGACATAATTTTTCATAAACAAGATGATATGGAGACATCTTTAATGGTGTCTTAAATGATGTCTGATAGGCCCAAATAGCGTTATCCAATTATAAAGACCGATCTTTTTTGAAAATGGGTAGACTAGTTTTTTTAAGTATATTCTTTAGTTCTCTATTGGATATCTCACCCTGTCCATTGTTTGTGGATGGTATGTCTTTGCGACCTTGTGGTTGACACCAAGCTTCTTCAGTGTCATTGCAATGTATTTATAGAAAGTGTTTGCTCCCATCACTAATGATAGCTCGTAGAACTCTAAATTGAGTAAAAATATATTTTTTTGAAAAATTTGTATGGTTTTTGAGTCATTATTTGTTGTGGCAATGGCTTTAACCTATTTAGAGACATAGTCCACAACTAGTGTGTGTAGATATTCTCATATAAGGATGATAAAAATCCCATAAAATCAATTCTCCATACATCAAATAGCTCAAATTAAAGTATGTTTTGTAAGAATATCTCATTCTTTCTTGAGATTTTTCCTATTCGTTGATATCAGTCACATCGTTGATAGTATGAATGGATATCTTTTTATAATGTAGACCAATACAGTCCAGAGTACCTTTGTTGTTGTTCTGGTCCCTCTAATGTTTCCTCCATAAGATGAAGAATGATATTGTTGGAGTATTTTTTTTTCTTGTTCTTCTTTAAGTATATATCCTCTTATAACCTGATATACACATTGTCTAAACAAAATAGACTCATCCAAAAAATAATATTTTACATTATGTTGAAACCTCTTCTTGTCTTGGTGGTTAAGGTTATAAGGTAAAATACCACTAGTAATATAATTAACAACCTCGATGTCGCAGCGGAAAATTTTATATCCATGTACTATACCCTTATCCACCTTAAAGTGACATTTCTCTAAGTTTAAGAACAGTTCGATTCTTCAAATCTTTGTAAAACTTTTTTATGTTGCCGAGGCAACTATCAAATTCATCATCAAATACTAAAAAATCGTCCATAAATATTTCAATAAAATCTTCTACCATGTTAGAGAAAATTATTGTCATACATCTCTCGAAGGTTGTCGGGGCATTGTATACGTCAAATGGTATCCTTCTAAATGCATATGTTCCATATAGGTAAGTAAATATGGTATTGACTTGGTCTTTAGGAGTGATTGCAATCTAATTATATTTTGAATTAGTATCAAGAAAACATTATAAAGATTTACGTACAAGTCTATCAAGTATTTGATCAATAAAAGATAGAGGAAAATGATTTTTTCTAGTTGCTTTATTTAGTTTGCGGTATTTCATACAAACCCTCCAACCGTTTACAGTATTGGTTAGGATTAATTCATTTTGTTTATTGGTTACCACAATCAATCCACCTTTCTTCGATACATATTGTACCAGGGTTACTCAAGTGTTGTTAGAGATTTGATACATAATGTTGGCGCCAAGCTATTTGATAATTTCTTTTCTCACTACCTCTTTCGTTACTTGGTTTAGCCTTATTTAAGCATCAACAATTGGTTTATGATTGTCTTTCATGAGAATTTTATGTATGCAAACTGCTGGATTTATTCCCTTTAAATAGGCAATTGTCCACCCTATTGCTTTCTTGTGGTGCCTTAGCATGCTTATGAATTTTCGTTCATGTTTAGGCTACAACTTAAAAAAAATGATTACAAGCAATGTGATAATAGGTCCTAAATAAACATATTTTAATTACGCTGACAATGATTTTAGTTCAAGTAATGGTGGTTGCTCGATTGAGAGATTGTCTATCTTATTTTCATTAGTTGAGTAATTGAATAGTTCAAAATACTTACCTGGATTAATAGTCACTCAATTATCTTAATCTATTTCAGTGACACAATCTCCAAAGGTAAGCCTCTGGTTGTTAAGATAGATATTGTTGAGGCATTCTTCTTGGGTACAGTCACGATAAAAGTTGTCGAGGCATGTGTTGTCATTATTTTGGTAGGCATCTAGGTTATTACCGATGTAGTTTACTTCTGTATTAAACTTAAACTCAAAAGTTTCTTGAAATATTTGGCATTCTTCTAGATCTTTAGGATGCTTAAGGGTTCTAATGATAAGGTCTCCTTTTATGCAATCAATTAGAATCTGTCCAATGATCAAAAAAGGTATTCCTAAGATAATTTGATCATGTTAATCGGCTTCACAATCAAGAATAAGGATGTCAAAAAAATTATCAAAATGTACTAATAAATCTTTGATTTTTTTTATAGTTGTACATTAGGCAGTCAGCCAGTTGAAGCATGATTGGTATCGATTTAGTTTTTTCGATGCCTAGTTTTTGGAATACAGATTTTATCATCAAATTGATTCTTGCCCCTAAATCACACGAAGCCTTACCAATATATTGATTCTCGATTGAACATGATATACTGAAGCTCTCAAGATCCTTGAGTGATTGTATAACATGGAAATGCATCCTTCTGTCGTGGCAACTGTCTCAAATTCTCTTATCCTTGTCCTTTTTGAGATGATTTCTTTGAAGAACTTGACATCGTTTAGCATTTGCTTGACTGCTTTTATGAGTGGTATTTTGGTGTGTACCCATTTCAAAATATCCAAGAATTCTCTAAACCGATACACTTGTTTCCATTGTTTCAATCTTTGCGAGAATGATGAAGTCAGATATCCTTAATTTTTTCTTTACATTGGAATTTAATCTAGGGAACCTTCGAGGTATCGTTTAACGAGGCATCAATGTTAGCTTCAGGTTCTTCTATAATCTTTTCTCTGGTATTTGTGAGAGTGATATTCTCTTTCTCTGTTTAGGTAGTGTTCTGGGTTGTCGTTGCGAGAAATTTTGTTTGAGCATCTTTGAGTTGCTCACCGCTATGTGTAGTGATGGTCTTGTAATTCTGTTTGAGCCTTTTTAGCAACTTTAGTATCGTTAGGTAAGCCTCTCAATGGTCTAGTGTTCAGAATTTATGCAAACTGTCCAACTTGAGTCTCCAGAGATTTCAGGGGTGCCATATGAAAAATAATTACTGAGACTATTCTTCGTATTCTTAGATTTCAATACAAGAAAAGGAATTTTACATATCTTTTTTTTTGTCGAAATAATAATAGAGACCGTTCATCAAAGATTTTTCCATATTTTTCAGAACCCTTTATTTTTTACTTACTTATATTTTACTTATAATAGAATAAGTTAATAGAATAAGTAATAAGGATAATATAATAAGTATAAAATAAGTCTAAACTAAATAAATAGAATATAAAGTAATGGACAACAGAAAAAAGGGAAGGAATCCTTTTTTTGTTTTTTTGACAAAATAGAATCAAGGCGATGAACTTATAAAAGAATTTCAAACTTTAACGAAATACTAAAATTAAAATAAATAGAGTAAGATTGGGCTAATCTACAAAAGGTTTTCTTGATTTCTTGTCGATAGAAAGAAAAGGAAATAATATATATATAATATATACTATAATATATATTAAATATATATTGTGTCATCCAATTGAGTGATTCCGTTTTTAATCTAACCTTGAAAGTCTTGATAGATACTATCGAAGAAAAAATGCTATGAATCAATTAATTGAGTTTGTTTTTCAAAAAAGTCATCGGAAAAAGTGATCCATATGTTATCATTTATATGACCAAAATATTATGATAATGATCATTAAGAACTGGATTCTACATCCTCATCTCAATCCTATCGATAAATGCATTTACTCTCTGAATAAATTTTTTAGTGTTTGATATATATGAACTAGTTTGAGTTTTAAAATTTTTTTAAAGTATTTTCCAAGGTCCTAAAATTTGTAGGTTGTTATTGTGGTTGAGGTTATCGAGGTGGGTTTTGCTTTATGAGAAGTTTGGATGCTTTTTTCATGTTAGGTTGTATGTGTTGGACATTATATTTCTATTGTAGTTTTAAACATAAAGGCTTGACTCTAGATTCTGTGGACATTCAAAAGAATAATTGTTATTACCATATAATTCACAAAAAAGATTTATTACCCTGGCCTCTTGAATGTAGCTTAGTTTCTACATATCTTTGACCACATTTCTTAGAGTTGATAATTGGGTCAAAATTGAATCTAAGATGTTCAAACTTACAACATCTCACTGAACTACTCATCTTCTTGTTGTAAAATGTTGATAATCATTCTTAGCATGTATTTACAGAATCTCCAACCTTTAATGGGATGGTTTGTCGAGAAGTATATCATTTGTCAAGGTATTAAGTATCATTCTTGTAGGTGTGTTTAAAGAGTTGTAGAATATTTATACTTGAGTCCATTCGGGTAATCCACGCATGGGATATTTTTGATACATCTCATTATATCTTTCTTTAGCCTCTTACATGGATTCATCATCTTTGTAAAACTGAAACTAGCAAAAAAAACTTCGATACAAATCTGTCTAGGATTGAAGCGAGATAGGTGGTAGGTTTTCCAACCATGACGCTATCACTTAGTGAATAGGGGAAAATTTTAAGTTTGAGGATATCGGTAGATACTCCTGGTAGTTTGAATGAATTACAGATCAACAGGAATGACTTAAGATGTTGTCGTGTATCTTCAGTGGTTGATTCTCTGAATTGCCCAAGTGTTTTTATCATGTTGAACATCACTGGTTTTAGCTCAAAGTGCCCAGCGTCAATTTCAGGCATGAAAACTGCTGGAGTGAGTCCATCAAGATCTTCTTCTAAGTAATCTCGAACTGATTTGATTCTTTCAGGAACTGGAAGATCAGTTGGGTTCACTATTGCATATGGCACGACATTTCCTGTTGTGTTGTTGTTGTTGCCATGTTGTCCAGGTGGTTGGTTCATTGTTACTCTTATCCTTTGTCTAAGTCTTTGTGAAGTACATAAATGATCTCAGCCAAAAGATTGTCCTTCAGATGGTGAGTTCGCTCTGGTCATGCACCAAAACAAACCGAATTATGAAAATAATATGGAAAAGTGCAAGAAAAATAAAAACAAAAGTTGAAATCACTAATCCACGATAACGACGCTAAAAACTTGTTACAAATGTAATATCCTACACAAATTCAGTGCAAGTATACACTTATCGCCAAGTTATAATATAAAAGATATCATTCTCCACAGGGATTTGGGTTTACTTTCGCAATTTATTATTTTGTACAAGAAAAATAAAAAACACAAGTAATTTGATTTGAGTATTGAGTTTAAACTGAAAAAAGTAACTAAAACTAGTAAACATAAGATTTGAGAAATCATATCGAGAAACTATGTTAGAATAGAATCGTTTATAGTGTGGAATCAGAATACAATCATATTTGGTCTGGTATTGCAAAATCAACTTGGTCGTCTTGGTGAGTTTATAAATGGTCGCCATGACAAGTTGCTTTGGCTGCCTCTGCGGGTTTATGCTTGGGCAGCTAAGTGACAACTTTAAGGCAGAACGTCCCATAATGATTTCTTCTTATCCTTAATTCAGAATGCTATTGATGTACAAATCTTAATAATATTTCTCGGTGTTAATCAAGGATGAACACCAACCAATATTACTCTCATGTTAGTCGCTAAAACTCAAATTTATCATTAAACCGAAATAATCTTTTTTGAATTGGATAAAATCGTGTTTAATCGTTTCGTGAGTCTAATTCTCCCGATATTAGACAATAGATTTTCTTTATAAACTTCTCTCACAACCTTGAGCGCGAGAAATAGTAAAAACAAGAATAAACAAACCTTAAATTTGCAAATTACATTAACAAAAACCTAAACAAAGTACAAATGTCTTCTCACAACTACTCCACAACTTAATCTTAGCCCTAATGGTATTTAAAATGGTATATGGCTTTCCTCATATGTTATGGTATTTATAATGGAGATGGTAGATGGCATAGGATTCTAAAGTAGGATTACAAGTTGAAATCAAATTCAACTTTATTAAATGAATAAATATCTTTATTTTGATTCCTCATTAACTCTCGTTGACTTTGCCATGTAGCTTTGAACTTAACTTTCCATGTGTTTCTCAGCTCTAATCTTTATGTTGCTTGACTTAAAAAGTCAAAGTTTTTATTCTCTTCAGATCACACACCATACCAATATTTTTCAGGTAAAGCCTCAGCAAGTGTAATGTGTTGCCTAGATAACTACTATCACGATAGGTAAAATACTTTTTCTCGACAGTAGTCAGTCTTTTGTCTTGGTTTTGAAATTGCATCAGTACACTAAACTAGAGGAAATATGCTAAAATCACTAGTGTGCCCTACTTGACTTCCACAACATTGTCTTCCTAGGTGGCTAATAACCTATTTGTAAAACTAAAATTGATTTTGATATAACAACAATATTAAAGGACTATTTTGTAATAAATTTTTAAGCCCATAAGTCAAACTTTATGCTTTAAGTCAAACCAAGAACTTTGAAATAATTTTTCTAAGTGTTTTTATACAGGTGTTTCGATACCAATAGGTATGGTATCAATATGGACCTTTATTTTCATAAAATATTCTTGAGACGAAGAACAAGTATGGAACCATGACCGATACCATTTAACTTCAAGAGCTCACTGCCAAAATCTGTTTCGAACCATGTATCGAACCACCCTTTAATTTCTTAAATATTTTAAAATTATGAACCATGTACCTTAAATCCCAATGGCTATTTTAGCATTAAATGACTTGACCGTTGGTGACAACTAAGCTTTAAATAATGGTTAACATGTTTCGAACCTTGATCCGATACCAGTATCGAAACAAGTTTCGATACCCCTTGTAATAAATGCACAACGACTCTTTATACTTTTGTCTGTTTCGAAACTGGTACATCGTGCATCGATACCAGTTTCATCAAAGTGCATTTATGATAGAAAAATGAAGCTCTAACGTCTCAATTTATTTTTCCAACAACCCTAAAGGCTAGAAATTAATGAGAAGGTATAAAATGAAGTATTTCAAGCACCAGCACCAACTATTATTGATCCACAAGACAATATTCTAACATCAAATCCAACACCTTGAGCTTAATAGCTATATCTTGTAACCCAACACTTGGGAATTTTCTTTGTAATATTGTTTTAGAGTTTGGGGAGTATTTTTGATTGTATTGGGGCAAAATCTTCTATTAGAGAGAGTTTAAATTTGTCTTTTTTTTCTTGTAACCTTGTGAGGTTGAATCAATCTTTAGGTAGAAAGATTGATTCGTTGTGTAACGGTTATCCTTTGAACCGAGAAAAAGTTTGAATTCAATAGTGAATTGGGTTGAAAATCCTTAGTGAGAGCTAAGGTAGTGGATGTAGGTGCTTGTTCGAAGGCCGAACCACTATAAATCTTCTTGTTCTTCAATTTCTCTATTTAACCGAAAATCTTCCACCACCAAAGTTTTAATTGCCAATTCACCCCCTCGTGGTCATCTATCAAGATTGATCAACTCAAAACTATCAAGGCATAAAGAAAACAACAATATTTTTTTTCACCAAATATTGTATAAATTTAATAATTAATCATGTTTGTATTAAATTGAAGGAAATATGAATGAATCACTAAAATTGCCTCTCAAATGATCTTAAGACTAACAATAATTATAATAAAAAATACACATAAAATAAAATTTTTTAACACTTATCAATGGAATAACCCATGATATAATTCTAAAATTATATTTGTCTACAGGAACAACATTTGGATAAGAGAAAATAAAGAAAAGAAAAAATGATTTCATCTTCTTCAATTTTCAATTGTCAATGAATTCCATCTCTATAAATTAATTTCATATTTCATAAGCCCATGCTTTTAGTTTTTGATTTTTTTTGAGAAATTAGTATATTCTTGATCATAAACCCTAAAAATTTAAAATTTGAATGTCTGAAAATCTCGCATCAAAATTTCTTTTAATTTATAATTTACGATAATTTTCTTATAAATTTTATGGATTACAAATGTTAAAAGCCTAATGTTTTGATGATTAAGGTTAATACTTTTTTTAGATAAGAATTTCTTAAATTTTTGTTTTATAAGCTGATGAATCCTATGTTAAATCAATAAAGGTTCTTCAATTTCAAAAGAAAAAAACAAGTCAAGGAAAAACAGAAAAATGTTAGCTTCAAAAGTGTTGGTAAATGTAGTTTGCATTCTCGAGATTGATTGGTGCTATCGTGAATTGTAAATTTTTTTTAAAGTATAAAACTACATTTTATACAAAGTATACTTAGAGTTATTTTTATTGAAAAATTTGTGTAAACATTTTTCGTAAGTTGATTTAGTATGAATCCATCATGTAAGTGTACAATGCATATGATATAACACGATAAGGTTTGTACTATGATTTTTTATTGAGTAATTAAGTTCATTTATAAATTATGTCATGACCTTGATAAATACATGTTATGGAGCCTAAGGTTCATCTTCTTTTAATGACATATTAATTATATTAATGACATGTTATATAAATTAAGAACTACCTTGAATATAATATAACATGAGATACAATTGGTGTGTCATATAATTCATTGAACTCATGTAATATTTAGATTTTTATCCTTATTAGTGATGATTATTTTGATATTGATGATGGTTGTAAAGATAGATATGTTTTGTTTATTGATGAAAACTGGTTGAAAATTTGAGTATTTATTTATAATCTAAAGGAACTAAATAAATTATATATTTATTATTATGAATCATAATTTTTCTATTATAATTTTATCAATTTGAAGCATGATATATTACTCATACACGTCTATGATCATTCATATATATTTATTAGTTGTCAACTAACTTACTAAGATATATAAATTTACATATATTATTTTATTTCATTCATTTTAGGTACAAAACCTTTTAATTGTTGGTCGTGCCAAAAAAGATACAAGTCACCTCTTCATATTTTGTAATGTACTTATTTTTGTTATAACTCATAGAAGGTGGTATATAAAATAAGCATGAACTTATGTGTTAATAATATGTGTTTATTATATAATTAAATTATTTGACTTATAATAGGTTAGATAATCCCATGTGATGTTTATTATGTTCATTAGATGTTTGATGTATGGGTTATTAAGTTGAAATATATGTAGAGTTACTATAAGAATAAAATGGTAAAAGCATATTTTGTATTTTTGAGTTTTTTATACGAATATTTGATTAAATCTTAAAAAATTGATGTAATTTTTATGTTCATATAGCTTCGATAGATATGAAACTGTAGAAGCATGCTTTGGTTGTATTGGACATGTTTACATTGAATTTAAGATAAACTGTATTTTTTGCTACAAAAATTTATAGATAGTATCAATGCAGTTTTCGTTAGTAATAGTATGGTTAGGCTAAGATCTATAGTTTCATGCTTAACATACTTATATCACTCTTATCCTGATTTAGGAGATAGGAATGCTATTCATACTTTCCAAGGAAGACAAGAGTATATTTTGTTAACTCCTTGAGTTGGTGGCATAGTTATATAGTTAGCATGCCATGCATTGTGATTTTGTAATTTTTATATATTGATTTCGATTTGGCATGTAAATATTTTTTTTATAGCTTGTTGATATGTAAGGATTAGCGAAAGAACATACTTGAAACTTGGTTTACTTGATGAATAATTATATATGTTAATCTTGATTCTACTTGGCTAAATGGACATGGTTTATATTCTTGATACATGTTGTCCAAACATGTATAGAATAGGTCCTCATAGTATAGGAATGACTTGAATTTGAATGATTGAATTCGATTAAGTATAATAAAAATTTTGTATGCTTGTGTCTCGATGATTAAGTATGCGTATAAGTGTTTAGATCGATTTAAACAATGAATTTAGGTTTTTTCTTGATTGATAATCGAATGACATATGAGTTTAGAAGGTTGCTTAGACCTTAAGGGTGGCCAAATTGTTTACTTGTGCTTAAAGAAATACCAAATGGTTACTTTGTCTCCCAAGAAAGACAAAATTGGTCACTTTGTTAAGATTCTTGTCTTGTTTGGAAAGCATGACTAGCACTCTTATCTCCTAAACCAGGATAGAGGTGTTATAATACTAGTAAAATGTATTGGTATGTGTGGAATCATATCGATAAGAAAATTCAATACCGATAAAAAATATTATTAAATTTATTAAAAATAAGCATACCAGTGTAACCTAAAATATTGATTTCTTAGGTAGTTAAGTTCGTTATACAATGTTTCAGTTTTTATATTTTTGTATGTTAATCTTAAACTTATATGTATCAATTTATTTTAAACACATAGTGTAAAAATTATTTTAAACACAATATAAAATTTTATTGTCAAACAAATTCATCACAATTTGTATTGATTGTAGTGTATAATATTTTGTCACTAATAAAATTTATCAATTTAATTATACATTAAATTTTTAAAACTCTTAATCTATGCTAATCAATTTAATAATGTTCAACGGTATTCAGCGTTAGTAATGTTTAATACTACTTGATATAAGTCATCCCATAATAGATCTCTACGATATTGCTTCTAAATTATTTAATAATAGATTGAATATTTTTCATTATTAAAAATCGGTCACCCTAAACTCTCTCCGATCAACTCTGATGTATCTTCCTTGGACGACTATGGTTTATATAGGCTTGGCCTAGGGCAAACCTTTCCTAAGTAGGAATACAACTTGGAGTAAAACAAAAGTCAAGTACATTAATAAAAATATTTGTTTTATTTCCAAGTTTATTCCTATTAGGATTTTTTTCTCGCGTGGCCTTTGACCTTGACTTTTTGTGTGTTTCCTAGCTTCGATTTCTATGTCGTTTGTCGTAAAATGTCCACCTTATTTTTCTCATTAGATCGCCTATCATATCAACATTTGCTTTTCAGATGTTGTCGTGGCAACAGGTGCTGCTACGACCTCAAAATACTTCTGAGGCGGGTACTTTTCTGTATTTCTGATTTAGCTTCTAGCATCCATCTTCTTGTTTGGCAATTCCTATGATGCAGTTTCCTGTCTAAGAAAGAAAACCATCAAATGCATCTGTTTTATGCCAAATAATAGATAAGTTCATGAAATCCGTATTCGAATGATGAAATATAGAAAATAAACAGAAATATCTATCATCGCCTCTAATTTTGTCTTTATTAACAATAATCGAGTTGGAAAATTATATAAAATATAGACTTTTGGGCAGTCAACAATATTTTTTCTCCATGTCGATTGATGCACAAGGATTGGAGGAGATCTCTTCTCGAGTCTCAATGATATTCAAATCATCGACATACACCACAATAAAAATTCAGAGCTAAATATCTTAAAAAATGCTCGGAGGAAATTAAATAATTCATATAGCGTCATACTAAATAAGTATTCAATGAGGTGATTATATCAAATACGCTTAAATTGTTTCAAACCATAAAATATATATTCAATACAGTTGAATAATATTCTCGAGAACTTGAATGAATTGCTTATGGCAATCTAAATTTTTCCGGAAGTTTCATGTAAGTATTACTGTCAAGAGGCTCATTCAAATATGATGTAACAACATCCATTAGGAAGAAACCGAGTAATTTTATTTATTGTCAGACTGATCAAAATCTAAAAGTAGTTGCATCCACCACCAAGGAATATATTTTCCTCATAATCTATTTCATGTCTTTGTGAGAATCCTTCTGCAACCAAATAACATTACATCTTATGATTTCCCCTTTTGATTTCTCTTTCTCACAAAGGCTCGTTTATATCCACAAGTTTTACAAATTTTAATGTACATGCTATAGGCCCAAATACTTCTCTTTTCAAAAAAGATTTTAATTTCTTCTCAATTGCATCTTTCATGTTGGCCAATCATTTCTTTGTTTACATTGCCCAATTGACAATGATTCATGATCCACATCATCAAATAAAATCTCTAGTGCTATATTACATGCAAATATATAAACGACATCGATTTAATTTCAGTTCCACTTATAACAGACATGGCATAATATATTGAGATCTCTTTATTATCAAGTACATGATTAAAGTCAATGTCTCTGTTGGAGATCATTTAATCTCTTTTAGAGATTTTTAAAGATTTTTATAATTATTGATTCCTCGATCAGACCATCATAAAATATAATTCTTTTTCTTTTTCGATGATTTTTTTGGAACTTACTTGTCTACTACACTTCAAGCGTAAGTTAGACTCATTAATAACTAGAGTTTATCATCATTCTATGACATCAAATTTAATCGGAGCATCCATAGCTGGTATACCTGACTTAGTCACTCTTTTAGGGTTAGTAAAATCATCTGACAATTGATTTGCTAAATAAATTATCAATTAAATTTATAGTTCACATTGTGTAACACGTAGATCAAAAAGAGAAAATGATAATTCATTCCAATTTATTTCTTTTCCAGCTATTTATTTTCTCCCCCTAATGTTGGGTAAATTAATTCATTAAAATGATAGTCAATAAATCGGGTTGTAAATAAATTTCCTATCAAAAGCTTAAGATATTTAAATCCGATACATATTCCCAACAAAACTCATCTTTGTGCATTGTAGTGGAGCAATTAGAACATATATCGCACAAAAAAATCTAAGATGAGAAATATTTGGTTCCTGACCAAAAACCATTTGTAATAGGGAGAACTTATGATCATTTGTTGGCTTGATGCGAATTTGTGATACTACATATAAAATTACATGTCATCAACAATATTAAGACTGATTCTCTTTATAAAATAATCTGGAAAATGTACTCGTAATTTTATCAACTGAGCAAGTAGCCTCGCAAACACCGAGTTGCGGGTTAATAATAAGGATACACATAATCATCTAGTCGGTGCATCGATAAAAATCATAAAATATCTAGATGGTCTTTAAAAAAGGTGTACGGGCCCATATATATCACCTTGTATCCGTTCCAGAAAATTAATAGCACTCTATCTTAGATGTTGATGATTGAATAATCAAATTGCTTCCATAGAAAGTATCACGTGAAATATTACCATGAAGAAAATCTTAGTTCTTCAATAAATGACCACATAAAAGTGTTAGCAAATTTTCGCATCGTAATTGAACCGAGATGGTCTAACCGGTTATGCCAAATAAAATTATCAGTGTAATAACCCAAAAATACGAGTCAAAATCCCCAATTAAAGTCAAAATCCCTAATTGAAACCCTAAAAAATTTTGGGATTAAAATTTCTGAAATTAGTGACTAAATTGAGAATTTTGAAAACTTAAGGGTTATAACATAATAATTTAAAGATATCAGGCCCCTGTATGGTAATTTTACCATTTTCTTGGTGAAACGTTTTCTCCTTCTTCCTGAAACTGAAAAATATGAGTTATGGGGGCAATTAATTCTCTTTTAATTCTTTAATTAAAAATTTGAATTATAATCCGAGTATTGTTCTGGAATTTCTCGTTGTTCTCGTTGTTTCTACCGATTGTTTTGTCTTGGTGTAATTTTCGTCCTTGACTCTTGAAGGTAAGATTTCGGTTCCTAATTTAGTTTCTGTTCGAGTTAACATACGTAAAAATTATTCTGTGATTAGTTTCGGTTATGATATATTCGATTAAGGAGGTATAAGTTTTAGTTCGAAGTATTCATGGGTGTTTGCTTCGGTTCAAAAAGAAAGGGGAAGTGTTCTTGAGTTATTTGATTTATTTGGAAGAAAAAGGGAATGATTTCGGTTGGTTTGATTCGATTTAAGTTGTTGTTTATGCTTAGATCGATTAGGAATTATTTCGGATGATTTTTGGGTTGAAACCGAATCGAATGGGGGATTAAAAATCGAAATTTATGCATGTTTATTAACCGAGAAAATCTGGAAATTTTCTATATTTTCCCGGAAAATCTGGGAAATTCCCAGATTTTCCCAAGAAACAAACAGGCCTGGAAACCAACCCAGAAATCGGCCCAGCTGAACCGAGCGGCCCAGCAGAACCGGCCAGACCGAACCGCCGAACCCAGACTCGACCAGACCCGAACTGCGACCCGACCCAACCGCCCGACCCGACCCGATCTCCGACCCGAACCCGACCCGGTTAACGTCATCGCTGACGGCACTGCTGACGTCATCTGCTGACGTCAGTGTTGATATCATCTGCTGACGTCACTGCTGACATCACTGCTGATGTCATCTGCTGATGTCATCTGCTGACGCCAGCATTGACTGATGACGTCACTATTGACGTCAGCGTTGACCAGTGCTGACGTCAACAGTTTACTTTTTCTGACCCGGGCCCACTTTATGTTTTACGACATCCTGAATCCAATGGAGCAGACCGTTTTTTGAAATTCGAACCCGAAGTGTTATTTTTGGGGGTTTTAAGTTCGATAAGTTATCTGGAAATTATCTGAAAAAGGTTCTGAATCAATTTCTGTTTGCTTTAGGTGATGAGGATTCCGACCCCGAGCAGTTACCTCCTCCTCCTCCTGTACAAGGTCCGATACATCCACATTCGGGACCTTCACGTGAGTAACAAATTATTTATGTTTAGTTTATTTTTCGGTATTGTGGCATAGTAGGATGTCTAACGTAATTCTGTTAATTGTAGACTCTACGCCTGCTCAGCCTGATGGTAGAGTCGAGTCCAGTAGACGTTAGGGTCGTCGTTCAGTCTTCTGATACAGGTGTGTTCTCTCCCGTTCATCCTGTAAATTCTATTGATCTGTTTATTCGATTTCTGTTATCCGTATGATCATGCATCATTTTATTGTATCAATTCTGATTCTGTTATCTGTCATGCCTGCCTCCTGTTAGATAATAAGGCATGCATTCTGATTCTGTATCTGCATTTAACATGGCATCTGTGATATTATCTGTGTACGGGGAAGTTAGTGATTTTATCACTTCTGTTTAGTGGCTCCACCTTCGGGTCGAGATACCACTTCTGTTGGTGTGATGGTGTTAGAGTGGTCTAGGGACCAACTCTTCTATGGTGTTCGGAGATGGGTGCATATCATACATACTCTGTCTATTATGCATAATTTGTTCTGTTATTCCGTTATCTGTTCTAGAGACACACTAGGCTCCCTAGCTTGCACCCTCTCATGTTCTTGTTTCAGATCTCAGACCTAGGCTCGGTACGGTACTTGGAGGTTCCTGATTCATATTCTGATTTATAGTATGTATTCAGTTTCGGATTCCGGATTATTTATAATATTTGAACAATATTTCTATAATTAAATGTTTATCGGCTTTTGCGACATTTACTGTTTATAAATTTATGGGTTGAACTTTGTTATTTAAATGTTTAATTTTATTATTATTTTAATTTATCAATTATTCAACAATTTATCCGAATATTTTATTTATTTTCGTAAAAACCCTAACTTGAGAAACAAGTTTTCAAGCCGTAAACCATAACTTATAATCTAAGAAATTAGGTTAGATTTTAGGGGTTACAATCAGTAAACATCTAGTTCACGATAGCAAGAGCTTCAATTTGTACTAATTCTTATGTAGTACAATATGGATAATAATGCATGTAATTTTTTTCAAAATTTTCTTATTGCCTTGAGCTACACTCGTAACATTGAGATAATCAACATCCCTTTGATAGATATTCTTAATATATTTCTGCAAAGACCTTTAAAATTAAATAAGTCTCTTTACGACTTTGACGAACATAATGCACTGTAAATATGAAATAAAGTTCCATTTGGCAATAATATATTTGCTTAGTCGGATCATTCTATAATATTAGTACTTTCGGATATAGTACTCACATTATTCTCTTGAATTTAAAATTGAAAAATATGCATAACCATGCACCTTTTAATATATGGTTTATTTTATTCACTTCGGGGAATGAAAAATATGTGCTTTGTACCATTCACTTCAGGAAATGGCAAAATATTAAATATAACACATTATATCAAATCAGTTATCTATCAACGATAAACTCTCAAAAGATCTTCCGAATCATTGATATTTCAGTACTTTGAGATATAATACTCATATTTCCCTTGTATTTAAATGAGGAAATATTTCTTATGCTTAAATATTGTATGAGTACTTGCACTGTCTGCTAAGCATAAATTGCCATAAATTATTACATATTTTATTCCGGAAGTAATCATATTCTTTTAAAGGAAAATTAACATAAAAGATAAATAAATAATAAATAAAAGTAAATTAACATAAATCAATAAATTAATATTAAACAAAATAAAATAAAGATCAATTATTCCTTTTAGAATTTATAAAGAAAATAAATGGCGAATTATTCCCTTCAAGGGTTATGAGAAAAATTATCAATATCCAATTGAGTTGGATCAATAACGTCATTATTTTCGTCACAAAGAAAATATGTTTATATTTTCTTTAATCTATCATTTATGATTATGGATAAAGTCCATAATACTTTGGTATTTGACAAGTACGAGATCAATGGTTTGTATCATCGCATTGATAACATAAAGGTTTTGATATGATCTCTATCATTCCTGTCGTCTTTATAATTTCACTTCTTGTGGATATAAGCATTCTCAAAATAATCATCTTATCCATGTCTATTTTATGATCTCAATCATAATCATAATTACTAATATGTCATTTATTCTTTCCGCTATAAAATATCATACTCACTTTAGGGAATTGAGTGAAGACTGATAGGTATTTAAAACCCTTGTATGATATTGTGTCTGTAAGACAATATTAATGTGTGAAAAGTGCAGTATGTTTTTCTAACATATCCTCATCAGTGATACTCTTGCACATAATTGAGTTTTATTCACTAACCATATAGTGAATTATCACGTTTACATTCACTTCAAGGAATGAAACAAATTCAATAATCGCATGGAATAAACATCATGCTTGCTTTCACTTTAGGGAATGACATAAATCAAATAATCGCATGGAATAATCATGATGCTTGCATTCACTTCAGGGAATGCCTCCCATAAAAATTCTTTGATCAAGACAATTTTTGTAACTTGAACTTGGGAGAAGTTTATAGTCGAGTTTTTCGACATAAAATAACATTGCTTTCAATCAAATATAAACTTTATAATATTCATACTATTAAATAGTAATTGATCAACCAATATATATACAATAAGGAACAAAAATTTAATCCTTATACGTAGCGTTGTTAAACCAGTCCACAAGATCCTTTAAAAAGAACCTTCTTTGAGACTAGTAGCCTTGCAGAACGGGATGCCCAGTCAATATACTCGGATTAAACCAAAATAACAAAAAACATATTAATTATAGGTTTAATATTTGTTCTAATATCATGTAATACTTAGAACATGATTAAAACATAAACTTTTATCATAATAATAAAATAAACAAATATTGGTTATAATAAAGACAAAAATCTCAAATTAAATATGTAAAACATACAAAACTTTTCACTATATGGTAGATTTAATTACCAATATCTTGTTAAAATTTTTTCAGGAATTATCAATAAGAACCATAGTATTTGAGCCACTTTATCGTTACACAAACACCAAACAACCAAAGATTTTTAATAAATTAAAAATCAAATCAAAGATCAAGACAAAAAAATAACCGATAATTAAAATATAATTGAGGAAGAAGAACTTATCTTTGATTTATGCTAGTAACAAATTTTTTTCAATAACTTCTTCAAGATTCAAACGAAAAACGCCTCCATTGGTTAGAGTCTCGTGCTCATAACATGTTATAAATAAAATAATGAAGAATAAAACAAGAATAAAGAACAAGAATGAAAGAACAAAGAGAAGATATAAAGCGAGATATTTGTATTATTCTCAATATTTACTTGTATACAATGTCTTCACAAACTCATCTATTTATAGGGATAAGCAGTACATAATGTATTAAACTCTAATTAATAAAGATAATATTTTTAATGATAAAGTTCTTATTATGATAGACATCTATATAAATAATATTCATAACAATATATATATATATATATATATATATAAAAAGTTCATATTATAAAAATACATCCCATTTTAATATCCATTACAAATCTCAACCCACAATGAAAATCTGTCACAGCCCATTTGTTCCTCAAGTTTCATGTTGTTTGGCTTATTGTCATGGTGCAATAACCATTTTAGTCCCTCAGTCTAAGTTTCTGTTATAATTTTATCACTATTCGTATATTATTTGTTTCGATTTTACTCTTAAATTTTATTTTCTTTCCGATTTTACCCATGTTTTTTTATTATTTTATTCAATTTTATTTACCTCAATCATTCTGTAATAAATAATAATTAATTCCCATAAAAAATTGACTTTTTATATTTCCTTTCTTATTCATTTCATTTGATTAATTTTATTAAGAAAAATATATTGATTGAAATTTTAAAAGCTGTCATTTTTATAATTTATTCTTTTTGAAACTTTCCAAAATTTATAAAATTCTTATTTATTCTTTTCATTGATTTCCTTTACCAATTTTAATAGCATTTATTTCCTTTTTTTCCCTTACGTTTGAATGCCATTTTTGGCTATTTTTTTATATATATATTTTTTATTTTTTTAAAAATCATTCAATGTCTCTTTTTTTTCTTCTTATATACCATAAATATCATATTTTCTAGTTTGTTTTTCATTTTGTTTACCGTATATTTTGTCATTTTTTTAATTATATTGTTAACATGTATGTATGTATATATATCATATCATATATTATATTACCATAACTACGTATTATATTTATATTATATATGTTATTTATGTATCAATTTATAATAAATTTTTAAGTATTTTATTGTTCATTTTATATATTATTATTTTTATAATCTATACATTACATTATATTAATATTCGTTATTTGTATCATTTGTTTATTCTTTATTTATTTATTTTATTCGATCGATTTTACTGTAACCCGCAACGAAGAATGATCCGTATTATCTATAGCCTGTTTAGTGTAAATAACTAACCTCTAACATTTAATTTCCCGTATTTATTTTTCTTGCAATTTATTTTATGCGATTTGATTTTTTGTATTTACTTTTCCGCAATTTAATTTCTCGTGTTTAATTTCTTGCATATACTTGTTGTAATTTACTTTGAGCACTTTTAATTTTTCGCATTTTTTTGTATATTCGATTCATTTATCAACATTTATCTCACTTCCTTAATTAATGAGCATAATAATTACTTCTTTACTTGGTCGTAACGGGCCCGTCACCAAACGTAATGGTAGCGATGTATGCGTTTACCTTCGAATAAAGATACGGTAAAAATAAAATTTGAAATCGGATCTTTAAACAAATCATAATTTAAATATCACTTTAATCCAAAAAATCTAAAATTAATTAAGCGGTTATTTTGGAAAGGTATCAATTTTGAGCGGTTTTAAAACGCTAACATCATTTTTTAATCGTAACTGACTCTCAAATCCTTTTTTTTAGAATCTCTGGTTTTAATGATATCTGGTCTACCAAAGTGACCGGTGGCGTCCGTTTAAGTGGGGGAAAATACTAGAGCTTTCGTGGGATATTGTTCCTCCGTATGGGCCTAGTAAGTACCTTAGGGGCTCGACTAACCTATGTTTTCGTGGGAATAT
This sequence comes from Abelmoschus esculentus, assembly GCA_035048815.1. NCBI lineage: Eukaryota > Viridiplantae > Streptophyta > Magnoliopsida > Malvales > Malvaceae > Abelmoschus > Abelmoschus esculentus. The sequence goes on from JAUCBN010000003.1 coordinate 19,647,828, forward strand.
TGTTTCCCCGTATGGACATAGCGAAAGGGCCCCCTCGAATTAAACTCGATTGAGATGAGCCTATAATGAGTGATGATCAAGGGCCTTGCTACCCTTAGTAGGGGACAGCGAGGACAATTTGACTACCCCTTTAGCACCAAAACTGTATGTAGGGAATCTAGGTAACCCACCCTTTTAGCGCCATGCGATAACCCTAAAAATTAGAATATCATGCGATTAGGGTTTATTTTCTATGCTAAAACATGTCAGGTTTATTTTTGCCATTTATTTGTAAATATTTTGTTATACACTAACCATTATTTTCTTATGACATTTTGCATCATAACATCATCTAGTGTTCAATTTTATCACATCAATATTTTTTATCACATTACATCATACTAGCATAACTCATACAATAATTATATCACAGAAGCATTGTGTATTCTCATAACCATTGCTCTTATCATTAGTTGTACTAAATTGCATCTCATATTAGTTACATCTGTTTGCATCATTTTAACACATAACATACACACATACAATAATTACATCACATGAGCATTCAATCATAATTTTATCTGTTCATATTACAGTTATATCATATTTACATCAATATTTGTATATTAGCATTTTCATTTAGGGGCCTGTGATGCGTGTAATAAAAACGCAATTGTGTGCAAGTGTACACTTCGCCAAGTAATAAAGTGATAAGTATATCGTGTATCGTCTCCACAGGGATTGGTTTACTTAATATGTCTCCCCTTGTTCCCTTGCTCCTGAAAAATAAAGTAAAAACACAGATAAGTGGATTTGTTTAACTAACTAAATAATTAAATAACAAAACATAACATAAAAGGTTGAGAACAATATAGAGAAAGCAGATAGGATCCAACTGCGTCAATTAGTGGATTCGATTGATCTTCTTCTTGTCCAATGCAATTATACAATATTGCTTCGACAGTACTGCAGATACAGCCTTGGCAGCATTAGTGTTCTCTGCCGCGACAATCTCTTGCTCTTGGGCAGATGCATCAAAGTTCAGTAAAGTGTCCGTAGTTGACTCCGCTTATCTCTAAGAAAGAGCGTTGTTGATGATTGATCCTTGACGATACCTCTCGGAGTAAATCAACGATAACCACCAATCAATTCAACACTTCTTTTAGCTGCTGAAACTCTTAACCTATCTTTAGGCCGAGTTAGTTTCTACAATACCGTACTTATCCCTTTCGTGAATCTACACCTCTCGATGCTAGATAAATATATTACTTACAAACTTCTCTCTCGAGCTTGAATGCAAGAACAAGGAATGACAATAGGATAAGCGAACTTTGATATTATTATTGCATTAGAACAAAGAAACAAGAAACAATCTCCTCTCACTAATATCTACAACCTTCACATATCCCTAAGAAATTTAGAACATAATGTCGATAGGTACAATTTTTAGGGGGAAGGGTTTTTGTAAAATCGGCTCCCTAAACAATGTGGCCGGCTAGGGTATATATAGTCTTAACCTAGGGCAAACCTTTCATAAATAGACTCTAACTTGGAGTAAGGAACAAGTCTTCTACATAAGATTTGATATTTCCAAGTTTGTCGCCTTCTAGAAGAATTTTCCCGTTTGGTCTTTGACTTGGACTTTTAGTGCGCTAGCCTGGTCTAATTGGTGCGCTACATCTTCCAGAATGTTCTTTATATTTTTATCTTTTATTGCGCCTACGATATCGATGCTGTCACTCTGGATGTTGCCGCGGCCTTATCTTTTGCCTCGGCCTCAATACTGTTGCACTGCTGACTCGGCCCTGGATATTCCTGCATATACAGAATATGTAATAGTATCTGCATTCTCTATAAATATTGACTTTGTAAGTAGTGATAACGGAATATCCAATATTGTGCAAAGAGTCCATATTTCAGCTCAAGTTGGTGTATAATAGATGCATAAAGTACCATGAGAAGGGTAGTAAATAACTGTCTTTTAGACACTCATCAGTATGCATGATCCCTCATTATTAATAAAAGTGATGCTTCAATCGGTACACAATGACAAACTTCATTCGTAAGCCTAATAGTCGACATCTACAGACAGTGGGAGCGATCACACATTTGGGGACATCTCGGTAAGTAAAAGTAAAAAAAATAAAATTAAATAATTTGACTTAAGGCTACATCTTGAAGGTTTAAATGAAATGATGCTTTTGTGATCCTCGTATATCAATTGCATAAGGGACATCGACTTTGACCCGAAGATTGATTCCAAACAATCCATGTCTGATTGAACTTTTAAGTTGCGAAGATTACGAATATGTGACTTGCATTTTGATATTAAGGACCACATGAACCGGTACAAAAAAATCAAAAGAAAAAGAAAAAAGAAAAGAGGAAAAAGGAAAAAGGGGAAAAAAGAAAAAAATGAAAAATGAAAAATAAAAAAAATGGACTCAAAGCCTAATAATAGGCCTTAATCAAAAGCACTCCAATGTTCAAAACCTGGTAATAGGTTTTTTCGAATAAGAGTGAAAATTTTGGGGCACTCCGCTGAAGCCCATTCTAATCGAATACCCTACGCTTCATGAGTGGTGGTAATATTTTCAAGGTCATGACAATATCGAATAACTCGAGAATTTGTTGTTTGCTCCATCATTTATTTCGAGCCAAAGAAATGTGATGAAATGAATTCTCCAAAACAAAAAAAAACAAGAATGAATCGACCAAAATAAGTGGTCAGAAACCAAAGAAGTAAAAATGCATTTCACATATTTAAACATCAATTAAACTTCTAAGGTCTCTTAGACACAGAATTTGTTTGGGGCAATCCCCTGCCTTTTTTAGTATCATTTGTGCACTTGATATTCGGGGCACTCAATCTAGTTCTACACATTTAACCCGAAAAAATCTTTCAATAAGAATTTTATAATCACAAAATTCAAAAAGTACATGGGCCAACAATAAGAGTGCCTTTCCATCTCGCCTACAAGGCTCATCAGTTGACCTTTACCAAGAAAAGTAATAATTTGAAAAAAGACGGTCAAACCCACAAAAGATTGGGCATCATCACCTTAAAAAAATCAATCACAAAAGTCAATATTAAGCATCTTTGCATGCATCACTATCACACTATCATACATAGATCAAATCCATTTATATTACATATTATTGGCTCATTTCATTCTTCTTATTGTCATGCATACATCATCTAAAATATAAAGCATCCTCATCATTGCATAATAGAATCATAGTTAAATGCACATATCGCATGTCAAATGCATCTCATGACCAATATCACTGCATATTAGCATTGTGTCACATATCTCATTACCATACATTTAAATGCATACATCATGTATCAACATCTCATCATACCATGACCTGCATTGCATGCCATTCATATCAATGCATTCACATCATGCATCACATACTAAGTTATAGCTACCATGCATTATATTAGCATCATACCATACATCAAGTTAGGTGCACCATACATCAACTTCAAACAAAAGAAATAATAGGTTTCAAACAAAGCTCTCAACCAGGATGATCAAATCGACGAATCCTCATCCAAGAAGGAAGTCAGAACCAACAAAAGAGTTAAAACCTCAGAATGGAGGATAATCATGCAAAAAACAATCTAGACAGAGAAAATATAATTTTAAATGAAAATGAACAACTACTAACCATGATTTTCTCTTTTCTTTTCAGGTCTTGTCTCATCGTCAACGGTGTAACGGACAAAACAATACAAAAAAACGGTCATACCTCTTCGTTGGAGTCGTAGCTAAACAACCCAAAAATATCGGACCATGCCTCTTCTTCGGAGTCGTAATTTGGTCATACATAAATGACCATGCCTCTTTATCGGAGTCGTAGCTTGATCACCCATAAAAAACAAAAAAATGGTCATGCCTCTTCGTTGGAGTCGTAGCTTGACCACCCAAAAATATCAGACCATACCTCTTCGTCGGAGTCGTAGCTTGGTCCCACATAAATGATCATGCCTCTTTGTCGGAGTCGGAGCTTGATCACCCATAAAAAAACGGTCATGCCTCTTCGTCGGAGTCGTAGCTTGACCACCCAACAATATCAGACCATGCCTCTTCGTTAGAGTCGTAGCTTGGTCCCACATAAATGATCATGTCTCTTCATCAAAGTCGTACCTTGATCACCCCGGTCATGCCTCTTCGTCAAAGTCGTAGCTTGACCACCTCTAACATCTAGATCATGCCTCTTCGTCAGAGTCGTAGCTTGATCACCCCTAACACCTCGGTCATACCTCTTCTTCGGAGTCGTAGCTTGACCACCTTTAATACCTCAATCATGCCTCTTCGTCAGATTCGTAGCTTGATCATCACTAACAACCCGATCATACCTCTTCGTCAGAGTCGTAGCTTGATCAACCCTAAATCCCGATCATGCCTCTTCATCGGAGTCGTAGCTTGATCACCAATTATCCACCGGGCCATGCCTCTTCGTCAGAGTCATAGCTTGACCCAACCAACAGATCTTGTCTCTTCGTCGGAGTCGTAGCGGATCACCCATATCCAAACTTTTTTCTTTACTCTTATCTTTTAAATTTTTACAGATTTAAATAAAAACATGGATATTGTGTTTTGAAACAATTTTCTTTTTATTCGTACAAGTTTCGTTTTTTAATGAAATGAAGAGATGAACAAATCAACCGAACCTTGACTCTCCATCGGTGGTGTAGCAGGTCAATAGACGAGTTTATTTCTCAAACAAATTGAAAGATGAGCTAGTGTGAGTGTGAAGAAATTGAGATGTTGTTGCTATCATTTGACAAGGAGTGAATAATTCGATCAAATGATAGTGGCTTAACGTGTCGATAAATCTATCTCTGGCGGAGCAAGTTGAAAGACCGACCATTTTGAAGTTAGAAAGAAAGACCGTAGCGTAGACTGAGTGGAGGTTGGACCGAACAAAAATGATCATCTTATGTCTTTGTTATGTCATCGTTTCACAACGACAAACAAAGAAGGATAACTGTAATAACCATTTTTGTTCGGGTTTAGATAAACCCTAAACCAAAATTTTACCCCTAAACCAAAATCCCTTAAACTAAATCCCTAAATCATTTATATAATAATAAATAATAAATAAACCATAAATCAAAATTAAAAAAAATATTATTATTATTCAAAATCCAAAAAACTATTATATATAAATAAAAAGTTCATATTATAAAAATACATCCCATTTTAATATCTATTACAAATCTCAACCCACAATACAAATCTGTCAAAGCCCATTTACAACCATTATAACCTTTAAGCTCACATATCCTAAATCCCTTGCCCAAATCTACCGGCCCATATCTAAAATAATAACCCATTACAAGATCCAGACCCAATCCATGCCTAAACCCAAATACCCGGTTGACCCGAATATCCAACTTGATTGGAAACCCGACCTTTTCCCTCCTCCCAAATGACTCTTCAATTTCTAAAGGATCCAGAAGCTTCTGCGAGAGGCCATTCATCTCCCCGGCATTAATCACGTCGCTCCCTTAAAGTCGCACTACTCCATCAGTTTAAATACACAAACTCGAGTGACCATTTCTCACACTCAATATAATTTCTCCCCTAATAAACAACCTTTTCTCATCTTCTACTTCAAAGTATCCAATGGCCAACCAACAACAAAATACTACCGGAGCAACAATTTGCAAAAGATTCTCTACAAGAGATGTCGAGCATGAATACCACCAAGTATTTCAAAATCGACAGATCTGGATAGAACAGGATTCTACTACAGAGAAGAAGAAGACTTGGGGTTGGACAACTTCATCCTATCAAACTTCACATTTCAAAAATAGCAAAAGTTCGCCGAACGACCTCCAACATCGAACATTGAATGGGTACGATAATTCTACGTACACAGACCAGTAGCAAAAAATCCATACTCCTACCTTTGAGGAAGAGCCATTATCATTGCTGATGTAGTCATCAATGCATATTTTGGCATCGACATAACAACTGACGAACATGTTGTGTTCGTAGCCGCCCTAAAAGCCAATGACTACGAAATGATAAAAACAGAACTATGTATATGGGAGCAGAATGGAATAAGGGAAACATCACGGCTCAGTTAGCCGCCGAGAATTAAGGACAAAAGTAATATTGTGGAACACCTTTATAAAAATAAATCTACTGCCAATATCCCACAACCAGACAGTCGATAGGCCACGACTAGCATTAATACACTCAATCATCCACAACAGAAGAATAAATGTCGGCCGCATAATAAGCGAACAAATATTCGAATATACCGCCAAAGACAGAGATATACTAATTTTTTCATGTTTAATTACTAACCTTGCAAGGTATGAAGGAATATCGATACTATCCACGGACACATACACCCCAAAGAGAAAAGAATGAACTAGAGAAATATACATGAAAAGAATGCAAGTGGAAGAAACTACACCACAAGCATATATTCCTCCCACTGTTGAAGCAGAGTCCGCCGAGGCCGGTCAAGCAACAACCCAAACTGAAAATACACTAACAGGAATCCTGAAAATCCTGCAGAAGATGGAGAGAAGGCAGTTGGCCTTCATGATGTATGTCAGGAACTTCAACAACGCCATTATCACAACAATCCGAAAGGAACTCCCCACATGCACGATTGTCTTCCCAGAATTCACAGTCGACCTCTCCACTTCTCAACCTCTCTCTGCCACACCAACCGCCTCGGCCACGGTCCCACTGTCCTAGTCTTTCCTGCCACCGCAGCCGCTGCATCTGCAACCGAACCATTCTTAGTAGACTCAATAGTCGATTTTCTCCGAATGGAATCCACCAATAGAGGAGCTACACCAGAAAATTTGTAACATCCCGTTTTGGGGTTATTAGTTAGGATTTAGTTAAGAGAATTCGAATCGGGTCAAATCGGGTTCTTCGGTTCATTATTCTGGGGAAAAATAAAATAAGAATATTTTAATTAAGAAAAATAATAATTTTGGAATATGGTTTAAAAATATTAAAAAAATGTGTTTCAAAATTTAAAAGAAATTAATTTGGATTTTATATTGATTTTTAATTATACTTGATTATGCATAAATGACCAATTTGTAATTTTTGGAAAAATTGGAGGACTTATTTTGTAATTTTCGAAAATTTGATGTTTTAGTGACTAAATTGAAAAGCAAGCTAAACTTATAATCCTTAGAGGGCCATAAACCCATTTTTAATTTTTAATAATGATTTATTCACCAAAATGCTTTTTAATTACTTTAATTAAAGATTTTAATAATTTTCTCTCACAACTACCTTTTTTCTTTCATTTTTTTCTCTCATTTTCTCTCCATTTTCCTTCATCTTTTCTCTTCAATTCCTTGCTGATTTTTGCATCTTTTTGGTGAATAGATCTTAAAGGTAATTTTCTGGATTTTTAATTCTTTTCTAAGGTTCTTTATTGAAATTCTCAAGTATTAACTTGCTAATCTTTAATTAAAAACTTAATTCTATGTTTTCAATGTTAGATCTAGTGATTTTGTGAATATTTTTGTGAAATCTTTTTGGATCTCATTCAATGCTGAAATTAGATGGGTTCAATTATGTTTTTATATTAATTAAATGATTAATTGAGTCTTAATTTGATAGCACATTAATTTAATCCCGGAATAATACAATCGGTGTTGTTTTAAGGTGTTTTTCTGTTGTTTTAGGGGTTGTTTTAGGTACTTTAATGTTGCTGGAGATATAAGTATGGTTTGGATGTTTTTTTTATTCATAATTGAAGTGGATTAGATGTTAGATTCATTAGGTTTGGGTTGATGTTGTTCGGATGCGTTTCGGCTTAGTTTACGATCTTTTCGGCTAAGTTTTTGGTAGTTTTATGATGATCGGATATGGCTGCTAGTTTGAGCATGTTATGATGCGAGAATGTTCTATTTTTAATGATGTAGAGGTAGTGCAAGAAGGTGCATAAGTGGCTAGTGCATTGGCGTTGCCATCGGAGCATCGGCGAGAGATCGTTTGGCTTATGGATGAGTGTTTTCGGACTCAAAGCGAATCGCGTTTGGTACGGTTCTATTTTGGGGACTATGGAAGAGTGTGAAAACTTTCCATAGTTCAAGAGTAAGTGAAGTAAATATTTTTGATATATTAACATGAGCTTCGGCTACATTCGGTAAAGATATTCATGTTGGTAATGCAATGAGATTTTTGGAAATGCATAAACATGATTTTGAATTTGTGCATGCATGAGATAATTGCTGAAAATGCATGATCTAAAAAGACATACATTGTTAAGGAAAATATGGAAAATGAATTTGGAACATATGTGATTATTTGCCTTCAAATTAAAGGTTCCATTGGACATGACTTTCGGTTCATTTGTTGAGCACATTATGGATGCATTATGAGCTGAAAATGAATTGGAATATTATGTGGTTATTTGCCTTGAAATTGATGGTACCGTTGGGCATGACATTTGGTTCATTTGTGAACATATTATGCATGCATTATGAGCAGCAAATTATCATGCACATTTGATTATGATATTGGCTTAGTGACACTAACTTTAGATTCGAATACGAATGACATGTCATTAGGATTGTCTTAAGTGCACTATAAACAAAGTTGAGAATACAGAAAATTGCCTACACGTAACAAGGGTGACTTTGTGTCCAACTGTGCGTGGTAGAGCCGCCTACACGTAACAAGGGTGACTATGTGTCCGATCGTGCGTGGTAGTACTATAATGGTGACTTCGTGTCATGTCAATGGTGACTTCGTGTCACGACGAGATAATGGTCTCTAACAATGGATCCGTGTATTCGGTGAACTCAAGGTTCACATTAAGTGGTCACTAGAATGCCAATATACATACATGAATTTGAGAAGAACATTGTGCATTATTTATAAATTGTTTTGATAAGGTTATGTAAACTCAAGGATGCATATGGTTTAAAGAACATGAGCATGAGATGTTAGCATGCATGATTTTTAACAATGTATTGTAAATTATGGTTTTATCATGGTTTTAAATAGATGCATTGATGATTTTGTGTAGAGCTTCCTCACTAAGCATGTTTGCTTAAGCTCTCTTTTCATCCTTGCAGAAAAATAAAGACAATTGGGGCTTCGTTCGAGGCAAGGAAACCAAAGGGAAGGATTACTATAATTTGGTATATTTTTGGCAAATAAAATGGGGCATGACAATGTGTAACCTAACCTATGTGAGGAGTGTGTACTTAGACTTTGGTTTATGTTGTAATAAGATCTTTGTTGCTTGATTGTTAATTGTTGGACTATGAAATTGTTTGGGTTGTTGAAGTATGTACTTGCATGATTGTTATGTTTTTAATCATCTTCTAGGAAGCATGCCTATAGTTTGATTGATGTCCATGACGATGTTAATCGTGTGTTATAAGTTGTTAAATATGCTTAGGAATTATGCATATAGTTGGAAGTGATTAACGGTTGTGTATTGTGTTGTTAAAGTTCACTTAGAGTGATGGAACTTTTGGGTTCCAGACCCAAGGATTCGAAACCTTAGTGAAGGTTCCAAAACCTTTGACAAATGAAGGTTTCCAAACCTTGCGGGCAGTTTCAAGTTTGGAAAGCTACTGGACGCGTAAAGTTTGAAAACTTTCAGGAAAGTTTCTAAACCTTTTACAAAAAGTTTGAAAACCTTCTGGAAGGTTTCCAAACCTTTGACCACCAGGATTTGTTAGTTGTTGAAATTATACTTTAGTCCCGGATATCTTCCTTTGTTCGATTAGGGTGCTTACAAATGTTATTTTGAGTTGAAATTTTGCATGCATACATAAAGTTGATTTAATTTCAAGATGGTTAACCTAATTTGGATAAAGTCCTTGTATTTTGAAAGATTTATATTTTGATCCCTAAATTAGAGAAACATGCAATTGATGATGTTAGAATGATCCGTTTGAGTTGAGATTTGCTGTGAAGAACATTTGAGTGTTTAATTGTACTTTGATGAATAGAATTTATATTTTATTAATAGGATTTAAAAGTTTTACGTTTTAGTCCTTAATTTACTAAAGTGTTTAATCGGATGTTTGTTTATAATTGATTTGTTCCGTTAATGCCTTTTATAAGACCTTGACAAGTAGGAATAAGATTATGCATCTAGAAAAGATAAAATAAAAAAAATATAACGTTTTTAGGGTTGTTTATCGAATCGGACCTTCACGGGTTTGGTTTGATATTCCCCGTGTAACCCGTTAGTGCTGGTTCCGTCTAGGCCGGGCTAAGGGGGTTACAAAATTCAATAACTTTCACTTGGAGTGATTCAAAAGAAGATTTGACTAGCCAACTCAGAGCTTTCGATGAATTCATTGTTGCAACACAAAGAGGGCAAAAGAGAAAGGCAACATCTTCATCCCCAATCAACTTGGATCCAGAGGAGGAGTAGTTACGAGACCCAACTTTTATCCGAGTCCAGTCACACCGTTCTGCCAAAAAGTCGATGGTGAGCCCACAAAGGCAGTGACCCAACAACCACCCAAACCAACCATCCAGTAGGCATCTAGAACCTGCCGAAAGCTTCTCATCGCTAACGATTTTGAGGATTCATTTGGATCCTCCACATCATTTAAGGGCGATAGTCTTTCTTCTTTTCTTTTCTTTTCTTTTTCGGTTATATTTTATTCTCTCCATGTCCATACATTGAGGATAATACATCCCTTGAGTTTGGGGGAGCATTTGTCTATTTTGTAATATGTAAATGCAATGTATGAAAGTAAACGAAGTATCTCATAAATGCTTTAAATATTGTCGTAGTTACTTAAGTATTATTGCAAAATTTTGTTTAAAAGTCTATTAAATTTTATTGAAACTGCCTCGGCAGTAATATATTCTCCAGCCACCGCCACAGTCTGCACCATTCACTAGACTTGAATTCCGAAAGGTCTGCTAGGATTAGTACTTAGGATTAGACTATAATCCTGAAAACATCTTAAAACAATTCTAGTCTAATTTTATTTAAAAGATCTTTTCTTCGAAAAGCAATAAGGACTTAGACGTAGATTTTAACTAGAAGTGCCTATCACCGGCTCTAGTTTTAGTTCATAAAGGTGCCCATTATTGGCTCTAGGACTTAGAATTCTCCCACTTACTAAAGGTGTCTATCACCGGCTCTAATGAGAATATGCTAAACACTTGAGGTGCCCATGACTAACTCAAGTAATATAAGTTTATAGCAATATAGTTTATAGAATAATGTTGGGAGAAGAATCAAGAAAATCTTAAGTCGAAAGTCTTTTGTCTTGAGCTAGAAAATAATTAGAACTTAGAAAATTAGCTTTGACACAGCTACGCACACACCCATTAAGACTTATAGTCCAATTCCAAAAAATTCCTAAAAACCAAGAAGAGGTCAAATCAAGAAAGGAATTCTGCCGTGGTAGGTAGGACGATATATTGCTTTAAAATTCCCTACTTAAAATTATTTTTTGCATTGCTTGAGGACAAGCAATAGTTCAAGTTTGGAGGTGTGATGAGTACCTAAAAGTCTCCATCTTCCATAACATTTTCCCACTCATTTATTGCTAATAAAGACAAAATTAAAGGAAATAATAGATATTTTCGGTTATTTCTCATACTCCAATATCTGAATACTACTTTTACGAATTTACTCATTAATTGGCATAAAACAGATATGTTTGATAGTTTTCTTTCTTAGACAAGAAACTAGATCACAAAAAGAGCCAAAGAAGAAAATAGATACTGAATTACAGATGAAGCATCCGCCACGGCAGCGTTCTGAAGACCGTCGCAGCAGCATAAAAAAAGACAAGTGATGCTCAACAGAAAGAGGAAAAATACCGAAATCAAAAGACAAAGAGCAAAAGAAAGAAGACGACTCAGTTAGGAGGTCAAGCCTAATCCAAACCGCGGGAAGAGATATTTTAAAAAATAAGATTAATTTAATATAATTTACTTAGAAATTAGTATTTTTTTTCTTGTTTAGAAATCTTTCCTTGCATAGAAAGATTAACTTAGGCCTTGACCTATATAAGACACTTGTTTAGGTTTAAGGAGAGAAGTCGTTTTTTCACACATAACATATCATTAGCTGTCGATCACAATATGTTCTAAACTCCCTTGGAGGTTTAGATTGTTGTGGAGTAGATGAAGAGAAAGGTTACATTGTTATTGATATTTATTAGTGCAAAACTTATTTTATAGTTTATTCTTTCTGTGTACTTAACTTTCTTTGCATATGAGCTCGAGATGATAAATATGTGAAGAAATATACATTTGTCTAATATCGAGAGAGTTAAGCTCATGAAACGAGAGAATACGATCTTTGCTCAAGGGCATTGACTAATCCGGTTAAGAAATTAACCGCCTAGGATTTCAACGACTAACAAGACGCATGTGAGGTTGTTATTCGCCCTTGATTAACGCTGGAAGGTATCATCAAGACACGGGGTTTCAATAATTCTCTTCGCTTAGAGATAAGGAAGAAAACATATAAGGATGCTCTGTCGAACTATGAAAAGTTGAATTATCAACAAGGCATAACCCCACCTGGGTAACTACGACGACCCTTTGTGCAATCTGTCAAGGCGGTAGTTCAACCCATTGCATTAATAAGTGGATTGACAATATAACTGAATTCTCCTCTACAAAATATTTAATCTAACCTCATATTTTTCATTATTATCTTTCTATAATTTAGTATAGTTTAGTTAATTTTAATTCAATCCATCAATTACTTGTGTTTTTATTTTCCATAGTGCAGTTATAAAAAGTAGTAGAATTGACTCAATCTTCGTGGGATCGATATCTTAAATATTACAATCTTACAAAGGTAGATTTAATAAGGACTCCATAGCCTCCATCAGTAACTACCAGAAAGAAGCTAAAAGAGGAAGAACCCTTGGAGACAAGATTACCTCTCATCATCAGCAAAGTTTGCTCTATAAGGAACATCCTACCAATCAAAAGCACCTGAAAGAAACTATACAACCGCATAAGATTGGCTTGCAAAAGCAAATCATAAACTTTCCTTTTTTTTATATATAATATCCTAATAAATCCACCTCTAACATAAACATCATATCCAACGATTGTGCTTCACATGAAAGCACTCCGATGTGATGAATAATATAAGCTAATACCCTCTTCTTTAATTCATTTTATACAACTATTTTTCTGTGGCTATGATCCATATAACAAATACTCACTAACATTCATATCTTTACTTTTAGTGTTCTTCTCTTTGCATTTATAAACAAGAAGATAAACAACAACACAAATGGCATGGTCCACAAATAGGCATCCCAAAGCTTGATCCCACCTGAATAAACAAAGATGCTTCCCAGTGTTTTCTGCAAAATTAAACAGCACGATAAGGATGGATTGAAACTATAGCTGCTTTCACCCAGGCCTCACCATGTCAGAATCTATAAAGCACATAGATATCAAGCAAGAATATCAATGATATGCATGATTAAAAATAGGTCATGTTTCGGTTAATGAGCATTGATTAACAGGAAATTACAAGTTACAATCATATGGTATCATATTTGTATGTCGTCGATGTGTACCAAACTCACTGTGTCAAACAAGCTCTCTGCTGCTTGCTTGTGCTGTTTTGCAAAGATGCCTTGTGCGTACTCATAGAGCACTAAATCAAGCTTGTTAAGATATTGTATCCGCTGCAGGACCATTTGAGGAACTCGAAGACGTGCCTGTAAATTTAGATGTTAATAATAAAAAGAAGACTCCAACATTGACCAAGCTACTACAGTTGAGCTTTCATTCCAAAATTGAAGCAACCATTTGATTTTATTCTTTTATATTCTTCTTTTACTTCTCCCTCACTTTTCCACAAAACTCTGTTGGATTTTGATGTTCAAGCCCCCCAAAAGACCACAGCTATTGATTATAAATACCCTTTTCTAGTTACTTTTGAAACCTTAAACTTTTCCCTACTTGTACACATAATAGATCTGCACAAATGACAACCCCAAACAAATAACCGACAATCAAAGCAATGGAAATCTAACTCCCTTGACAATAAAGATTGACCAACATAAGATTAGAAGATACAAGCATGGTATGCTCCAGCCAAAGTGCTCTCTCAATAGTTGTATAGTTAAACCAATCATGCTCTAGAAATAGATTACATGTATTTAAATGTTCAGTATTTTACAGTACCTCCTTTGTGAAATTTGCCGGTGAGATTCTCTTCAAAGAAGCTATACGTCGAAGTAGTTGCCCATTTTTTAACCACAATTTCGCAATGCTCGTAATCATTTATAGAAAAGCCATTCACCACTATAGCATAAATAGAAAAGGAGGAGAGCTCAAAATAGTGAACACTTCAAAAATATCAAAATCAATGAAAAAGAGGAAAGAATATGTTCAGCAAATACCTAATCCAAGAAGAGTCAACAAAATGGTGCATTTTACAGTAGGATCCATTCATTCAATTCCTATTCTAATCTCGGCCAAGAAAATAATGATAATTATGAGAAATCAAAGAAATAACAAATAAAAGAAAGACAATAACGAAAACGAACACGAAAGAGATGGAGCAGGGTCACAAATCACAATAAAACCCTAATAAAAAAACAGAAGGCCAGGAGAAGAGAGTTCAATTCCAAAAATTAAAAAATAACCCCCTCGAAGCTGTGTCGGAATTTTGGATACACAATTAACTTTTTAATCGATTTGATCCCACAATACTCATGCATAAAACAACAACAACAACAACAATTATGTTGTGAATTTCCTCTTTTTCTGAGAAAAGAAAAATAGATTTCTGCGCAGCCAAACAGGGTCTGGGGAATTTTTATATGAAAAATAGAGGAGAATAAGAAAATTAAGGTGGTTGTGATCTGTGTTCGGGTAAGAACACAGAACCAGCCTGCCTTCCTGCTCAAGAAAAAACTAGGAGTGCTTATATGATCTACAACGATGTTGAAAAATGACAGTGGAGACATTTTATTTTGGACTATTTTAGAAACGTCTTTCATACGGATTGAATTGTAAAAAAGCAAAAGCTACAGTGATTTTTAAAATTTTAAAACGTTTTTCATAGGGATTGAATTGTAAAATAAAAAAAAATTATGCCGAAAGTAAAAAGAAAAAGGTGTGTTGCATTAAATAATAATTATATATAAAGATGAAAAATAATTATTGTTACATTGAGGTGTATGGTTGTCATTGATAATTATATTTTTTTTAGTGTATAAGATTTATGTTTTATAGTTTAGGTTAAGGGTTATAGTTTAGCGTTTAATATTTATGGTTTATAGTTTATAATTTAAATTTTAGTATTTATAGTTCATGGAATATAGTTTAGAGTTTAGGGTTTATTGTTAAGGCATAGGGTTTATTATTTAGGATTTAATATTTGAAGTTGAAAGTTGAAAGTTTATGGTACATAATTTATATTTTAAGATTTAAGGTTTAAGATTTAGAGTATATGATTTAGAGATTAAGGTTTAATATTTATACTTTAAGTTTTAAGATTCATTGTATATAATTTAAAATGTAATTAAAATGTAATATTTAGAGTGTGAAAATAGTATGAAGCATAATTGACAAAATTGGGATAAACTAATATATTAAATAAAAATCGAACTCTGTCTCATTGTTAAATATCATATAACTTGTTTATTATATACTACGACAATTAAATATTATCTCTACCAAAAACGAGATTAATTTTACTTTCCGTAATACAGTCATGTTAAGTAATATAAAGCATTAGTTATAAGCTTAACCGGCACATTATATATAATTCGTGTTTAAATAATTTTTAATCTATAAGTGGTTATATGTTTATTTAGATTTTAAAATTGGATATAAATACTATAAAATTAATTTAATACTACCGGTACTGGTTATAGAAAAGATAAAAGGTTGACACAAACTTTAATATAAAGTCATGCTAAACGTAACTTCACCTCACAAAGTCCATGTTACTAAACTAATAGTTTGTTAGGAAAAAAATATAAATAAATCAATAAAAAATGATAATTCAAGGTGAACAAATAGATTTTAACTTTGGAGGATTTGTTTAATTCAATCCAAGGTATTATACTTCTCAGCTTTTTCAATTTATTATAGTTTTTACAATAAATTTAAAATCAGATTAAAAATTTTAATTTTAGATAATATTTAAATATTTTTGTTAAAATATTAAATTTGAAGTGCTTTATTTCAGTAAAATAAAATTCTAAATAATATTTTAAGCAACTGTACTTCACTTTTCTTCGATTTTTTAATGTAAAACATTATATCACTGTATATAGATGGGTTGTATTAAATCCGTGTTCACGGGTTGTAATAATTGCTCAACTCACTATCATTTTCTACACTTTTCATGGGCATTAATCACCAATTCTACACTTACTTGGACCAATGCATATACTTAATATGATACATTTAGGGATTATGCTGTTAAAGATAATATTTACAGAAAAAGCAAGCTTTACTGCATTTTCTATATGTGCAGGAAGAAGCATTATCGTGGCAGCAAACTTGGACCGAGGCAGGACCTGATGCCGAGGTAGCAGAGGACAAACAGCGATATAGCAGGCAAGAGGAGGAGAACATTGTTGGACAAGAAACCCAAGGATCGAAGCTAGATAACACGTGGAAAGCTCAAAGACAAGGCCATGCGGGAAAGCCTTCTAGATGGAATAAACTTAGAAATATTTTATTTTTGTACATGACTTGTTCCCTACTCCAAGTTGTATTCTACTTAGGAAAGGTTTGCCCTAGGTCAAGCCTATATAAGACATAGTCGTCCAAGGAGAAATGCAACCATTAGAGAATTCGATCAATTCATAGAATTAGAGAGCTTAGATTTCATCTTTTAGTCTTTCTTTTCCTTTACATTATGTTCTAAGTTTGTTAGGTTTAGGTGAAAGTTGTAAGTGAGGAAGTTGAACTTTGTTTCTTATTTAAATGCAATAAAATATCGAAGTTTGCTTATTCTTTGTGATTTCTTGTTCTTACATTCAAGCTCGGGAGAGAAGTTTGTAAGTCATCCATTTATCTAATATCGGGAGAGTTAGATTCACGAAAGGAATAAGTACGGTGTTTGAATCGCGAAACACTAACTCGGTCTAGAGATAGGTTAAGAGTTTCAGCGGCTAAGAGAAGTGTGGGATTGGTTGGTGATTATAATTGATTCACGCCGGGAGGTATCATCAAATACTGGTCATCAATAGTACTTCGACTTAGGGATAAGCGAAGTCATCTAAAGACACTTTGCTGAACTTTGTTAAAGTCCACCCAAGTGCAAGGGATTGCCGCGACGGGCGAGTATCTACACTATCGAGGCAGTAATCTGCAGTTCTACCGAGGCAGTGTTGTGCAATTGCATTGGACATAAACAAGTCAACTGAATCCTCTATACAATATAACTGGATCCTAGACACTATCTCTATCTTTATTTAGTTTTCTTTATTTAGTTAAATCACAACTCAATCACTTGTGTTTATTTTATTTCTTTACAGAGCAAAGAGAAGATTGAAGGAAGAATATTAAGTAGACCAATCCCTATAGAGACGATACTTGATACTTATCATTTTATTACTTGGCAATGTGTTCACTTACAGTAAATTACGCATATCTAACACGCATCAAGTTTTTGGTAATGTTATCGGGGATCGAACCCGGGTCACCCGCGTGACAGGCGGAATACTCACCACTATACTATATTTTCTTGCTTTTTTTAGCGCCAAAAACTTGATGCGTGTTAGATATGCGCAATTTAGTACAAGTGAACATGTCGCCAAGTAATAAAGTGATAAGTATCAAGTTTTTGTCTCCACAAGGATTGGTCTACTTAATATGCAATCCCACACTTTTGGATAGAGCACCCGCAGAAGCCATTGAAATTCTGAACAAACTCGCAAGAAACGATTTTCAATTTCCCACATCAAGGCGAGGAGGAATGAGACGTCATGCCACAGCCCATGAATTAGACACATCAAGTTCGGCGGTAGCACAATTGGCTTCTCTAACCAAGATGGTTCAGAATATGCAAACCCAAAGAAGCATACATGAGGTTAAGACAGTTAACTCATCAGATTATATACCAGATGAGGAGACCGGCCTATATGTTGGAAATTATAACAGAAACAACCCAATGATGTCCAACAATTATAACCCATCTTGGAAAAGGCATCCAAGTTTTTCTTGGAGTAACCCTAACAATGCCTTGAATCCAATTAATCAAGCCCTGGATTTCAGCATCAAAACCAGAACCTGCCATAGCAGAACACTCAGCAGCCTATGCCACAGCAGCAGGTACAACAACAATAGTCTTTGAATACATTGGCAGATTCTCTCACAGCTTTCATGATAAAATTGATGCCTATATGATGGAGAATAGCCGCTTCATAAAGCGTACTGATGACTTCATGAACTGAACTGAGATGAGACTGCAGAACCAGGAGGCTGCAATAAAATCCTTAGAAACCCAGGTTGGTCAATTTGTCCAACGTCAAAATACTCGACCACCAGGAGGTTTACCTAGCAATACTGAAGTTGCTAAGGTGTTAGGCCATGAGCAATGCAAGGTAATTACAACCAGAAGTGTCTACAGCTGAAAGATAAAGAAGGGATCTCAACCAAAAGAGGCCAACCAGAAAAGCAACATCATGAGGACTCAAAGGCTAAGCGGGACCCTGCCTAAAGCTCTGCCAAGGCAACAGAACCAATAGTATTAGAACCACCTACAGAGGCAGTTGCAGAAAAATTCACCCAGGTATAAAACTCAACATCTAAGGAAACCTGGAGGATATTAGACCACCTCCTCCTTTCCCACAGAGGCCGAAGAAGCAAAAACAAGACCACCAATTTCAGAAGTTCCTAGACATCCTAAAGCAAGTCTATATTAACTTGCCACCAGTTGAGGCGATTGAACAAATGCCCAACTATGCTAAGTTTTTAAAGGACATAGTATCCAAACGACGAAGGCTAGGAGAATTTAAAACAGTGGCAGCCACTGAAGGTTGCATGGCCATGCTACATAATCGCATGCCACCCAAACTAAAAGATCCTGGATGCTTCACAATTTCTTGTGCGATTGGAGATGATTATAAAGGAAAGACCCTATGCGACTTGGGAGCAAGCATCAACTTAATGCCCAAATTAGTTTTTTAGAAACTCGGAATAGGACGGACAAAACCAACAACTGTACTGCTCTAACTTGCGGATCAGTCTTACGTGTATCCTGAAGGAAAAATTGAGGACATTCTAGTGAAGGTTGACAAGTTCATATTTCCTGTCGACTTTCTTGTCCTTGACTGTGAAGCTAACGACAATACACCGATCATATTGGGTCAACCTTTCCTTGCTACAGGTCGTACTCTCATAGACGTGGAAAATAGAGAACTGACTATGAGGATAAATAATCAACAAATAGGACCACCACCTCCTTTCCCACAGAGGCTAAAGAAGCAAAAATAGGACCACCAATTTCAGAAAGTTCCTAGACATCCTAAAGCAGGTCCATATTAACTTGCCACTAGTTGAGGTGATTGAACAAATGCCCAACTATGCCAAGTTTTTAAAGGACATAGTATCCAAACGACGAAGGCTAGGAGAATTTGAAACAGTGGCAGCCACTAAAGGTTGCATGGCCATGCTACATAATCGTATGCCACCCAAACTAAAAGATCCTGGATGCTTCACAATTCCTTGTGCGATTGGAGATGGTTATAAAGGAAAAGCCCTATGCGACTTGGGAGCAAGCATCAACTTAATGCCCAAATCAGTTTTTCATAAACTCAGAATAGGACGGCCAAAACCAACAATAGTACTGCTCCAACTTACGGATCGGTCTTACGTGCATCTTAAAGGAAAAATTGAGTACAGTCTGGTGAAGGTTGACAAGTTCATATTTCCTGCCGACTTTTTTGTTCTTGACTGTGAAGTTGATGACAATGCACCGATCATATTGGGTTGACCTTTCCTTGCTACAGGCCGTACTCTAATAGACGTGGAAAACGAAGAACTGACTATGAGGATAAATGATTA
Source organism: Abelmoschus esculentus (assembly GCA_035048815.1). Lineage (NCBI taxonomy): Eukaryota > Viridiplantae > Streptophyta > Magnoliopsida > Malvales > Malvaceae > Abelmoschus > Abelmoschus esculentus. The sequence continues at coordinate 19,667,813 of JAUCBN010000003.1, forward strand.
ACAAATCAAGTTCAACGTTTTTCGAATGATGAAAAAACATGATAATCTAGAGGAATACCAAGAATCAGAAAACTTTGACGAGGACTTAATACAACCATGTCTTGAAAACAACTGCCCCGGCAGATCCATCTGTAATCCGATGCATCCCTATCTCGGCATCTCAGAAGATGATTGCTACACACATGCCCTGAACAGAGAACATGAAGTTGATAACCTGGAGGCAAAAGGAAAAGAGGAAGCAAACTGGACAACCCACTTTCCAGGTAAGTACTTTAAACCCCCTGAATTATCCAAGAAAGGAACCTACTATTACGAAACTAGTAATCACAGAACTAAAACCATTACCTGCTAATTTAAAGTATGTTTATTTGGGACCCAACCATACGATGCCCGTAATCATTTCTTCTAAGCTGCAGCCGAAACAGGAACAAAGCTTAATAGAAGTGCTACGGCAGCATAAGACAACAATAAGGTGGATAATTGATGACATAAAGGGAATAAGCTCAGTTGTTTGTATGCATAAAATCATACTAGATGAAGGTCAAAAACCCACTGTGGAGGCCTAGAGAAGACTCAATCATGCCATGAAGGAGGTAGTTCGGAAGGAAATAATCAAGTGGCTTGATGCCGGAATCATTTATCCTATCTCTAACAGTGAATGGGTAAGCCTAGTAGAATACGTGCCAAAAAAAGGTGGTTTGACCTTCATAACCAATGAGAACAATGAGTTAATCCCAACCAGAACTGTGACAGGGTGGAGAGTTTGTATGCACTATCGAAAGTTGAACAAAGCAACAAAGAAAGACCATTTTCCTCTACCCTTTATTGATTAGATGCTTGATGGACTGACTGGAAAATCCTACTATTGTTTCCTTGATGGATATTCTGGATATAATCAAATTGCTATTGCTCCCGAAGATCAAGCAAAAACCACATTCACCTGCCTGTATGGAACATATGCTTTTCGAAGAATGTCATTTGGCCTTTGCAATGCCCCGACCACCTTCCAAAGATGTATGATGGCAATTTTTTCATATATGATAGAAGATTTCATGGAAGTATTCATGGATGATTTTTCTGTTTTGGGGGACGACTTTGCTCACTGTCTCAGCAATTTGGAGAAGGTACTACAAAGATGTGAGAAAACCAATTTAGTCCTCAATTGGGAAAAATGCCACTTTATGGTAAACGAGGGAATCGTACTGGGCCATAAAATATCATCCAAAGGAATTGAGGTAGATAAAGCCAAGGTTGATGTGATAAAGAATCTACCTCCACCCATCTCTGTGAAAGGAATTCGAAGCTTCTTGGGACATGCAGGTTTCTATAGAAGGTTCATCTCCAACTTCTCTAAAATTTCTAAACCTCTCTGTAACTTACTAGAGCAGGATAGAAAATTTGAATTTACTGGCGAATGTATTGAAGCATTCAAAACCCTAAAAGAAAACTTAGTCACAGCACCAATAGTGGTTCCACCAGATTGGACCCACCCTTCGAGGTAATGTGTAATGCAAGTGATCATGCTGTCGGGGCAGCACTTGGACAGAGGAAAAACAATATCTTCCATGTGATTTACTATTCTAGCAAGACACTCAATGATGCTCAGATAAACTACACTACAACAGAGAAAGAATTACTTGTAGTAGTGTTTGCCTTCGATAAATTCCGTTCCTATCTAATTGGAACTAAAGTCACTGTCCATACAGACCACTCGACACTAAAATACCTTTTCGCCAAAAAGGATGCCAAACCAAGATTGATAAGATGGATCCTTCTACTACAAGAGTTCGATGTGGAGATAAAAGATAGGAAAGGTACTGAAAACCAAGTAGCTGATCATTTATCCAGACTAGAGAATAAAGGGTATAAATTGGAGGACATACAAGACACCTTTCGAGATGAACAAATATTGCATGTCGCGACAAAAGATGTCCTTGCTACTGACGCAGAACCCATAGTAGTACATGATTACGAGGCCGAGGCACTATTTGCATATATTTCAAAATCTATCAAGGAAGACATACAAGCAGTAACGATAACTCTCTGGTACGCAGATCTTGTTAACTTTTTAGTTAGTGACATATTTCTGTATAACTTGAATTATAACAAAAAAAAGAGGTTTCAGCATAATGCAAAGCATTATTTCTGGGACGAACCTCTCTTGTTTCAACAATGTGCAGATCTAGTTATTCGACGATGCATCCCAGAGGAGGAACAACAAGCAATTCTTCAACAATATCACGACCTACCGTGTGGAGGACATTTTGGCGAAAACAAAACAACAATAAAAGTGCTTCAATCAGGATTTTATTGGCTGACACTCTTCAAAGATGCCCACCTCTATTGCAAGGCTTGTGATCGATGTTAAAGGACGGGCAATATATCAAGACGCAACGAGATGCCACAAAAGCCAATACTAGAAGTAGAATTATTCGATGTATGGGGAATAGATTTTATGGGACCATTCCCTTTATCTCAAGAAAATCTCTACATCCTAGTAGCAATGGACTATTTGTCAAAATGGGTTGAAGCAATAGCCACGCCCCACAATGATGCCAAGACAGTACACAAATTCCTCAAAAAGAACATATTCACAAGGTTTGGAGTACCGAGAGCCATCATTAGCGATGAAGGTAAGCACTTTGATAATAGACTCATTGCCGCGACATTAAAGAAAATAAGTGTCACTCATAAAATGGCTACATCATATCATCCACAAACAAATGGCCAAGCTGAACTTGCAAATAGGGAACTGAAACAAATCCTCGAGAAGGTAGTACATACCTCTAGAAAGGATTGGTCTCATCGGCTTGATGATGCTTTATGGGCGTATAGAACAGCTTACAAAACACCTTTGGGGGCATCACCCTATAGCTTAGTATTTGGCAAAGCTTGTCATTTACCAGTGGTAATTAAGCACAAAGCTTACTGGGCAGTGAAGAATCTAAACATGGAATGGGAAAAAGATGGACAAAAACGACTACTAAACCTGAATAAACTAGATGAATTCAGGACAAAAGCTTATGATAATGTCAAGATCTATAAAGAGAAGACAAAACGCTGGCATGACAGTAAACTGCTTCTGCGACAGTTCCTACCAGGGCAGTAGGTCCTTCTCTTTAACTCCAGACTCAAGTTATTCCCTGGGAAACTAAAATCCAGATGGTTAGGTCCTTTTGAAGTTGTTAAGGTCTATCCTCATGGAGCAGTCGAAATCAAGTCACAAAAAAAGGTGTTGAATTTAAAATGAATGGACAACGGTTGAAGCATTACTCTGAACATTAAGAAACGAAAACAATGGCAGCCATCACTTTAGGCGATGCACCTACATGACAGCTTTCTATGGTCTTGTAATTAGTTACACTATAAAAACTGACATTGGACATATTACAATGTATGTAGTGAGATATGAATGATCAAGATAGGATTTGTCCTTCCTATATAATAGGAAAATATATATCAAAGGCCACTTGATTGAGTGAGACTAGAAATGCATGACCATGCTTGAATACGTTGATATGAGATATCACAAATTATTCATTAAAAGTAGTTCACTCTAGATATCAAGAAGCATTGAAATAGGCTATACAAGTATGACTATTCCAAGACTTGTGCCTATTAAAGATATAAAAGGACAAAAGAATATAATACATTAAAAGAGTTGGTCACGGACATGATACATCGAATCATGATCTTTTGTAACTTAGATGACAATGATATATTGCTAGATGTTACTCATTGTTTGTAATATTAGAATTGTTCTAATATTATAACTAACGTTATAATGAGCCTATAGGGTCACACCCAATAGTTGAAAATGAGCAAAAATATATATGTATAAGTAGATTATATTTAATCCCTAATTTTAAATATAAAGAATATAATTAAAGTAATTATATCACTTTTTAAATTCGAATTAAATATAGATTCCGAAATTTAAGGAAATAATGATATTAATTATTTCCTAAACAAACTCGGAATCAAACTCTTATACCTAGGGTTACACCTATATAAAAGATCTTTTGGTCTAGCAGCTAACATCAGAGAATTCCGAATTCCAAACCTTAGAATCACGAAAAACAATTTTTCGAGATTTGCTCTCTTAACTGGGTTAACTGAGTAGAGGCCGAGACGATATTTATGGAGGCTAAAGATTCGAATTGTCGAATGATCATGATTACCGTAAATCCAATTGCTATTTTTGCTGTTTATCAAGAAACCCAATGTAAGTTATCGTAACTCTTACTCTTGATTCCGGATTAAACGTACATGGATCACTAGAAAGACAATCGTAATTTTGTTCCGCTGTGCCATGGGGTGTGCTGGTGGTCCCAACACATGTACCCTTCAGTTGCTGCTACTGTCTCAAAATCAACTAGCCTCTTCCTTTTAGACACAATGTCCTTCAAGAATTTAGCATAGTTGGGCATCTGTTCGATTGCCTCAAAAAGTGGCAAGTTGATTTGGACTTGTTTTAAAATATCAAGAAATTTCTTGATTTGATGGTCCTGTTTCTGTTTGTTTAACCTTTTTGGGAAAGGTGGTGGTGGTCTTATCTCATCCAGGATTTCATTAGATTGGAATTTAATACCTAAGGCCACTGTTTGTCTTGCTGCTTCGGAAGGTAGTGCAGGTGCTGTCAAGCTTTCTGCTGGGGAATTGTCTTCGTGCTCAGTCTATTCAGCATCCAAGTCCTCCTTAGCTGTATCTTCTTGTATTGTTTGAGGAGCTTTGGTTGCTGAATTGGCCATTGTTTCTTTCAGTTGTAGGTCACTTCTTGTTGTGATTGCTTTGCATTGTTCATGGCCCATTCCCTTAGCAACTTCAGTATTGCTAGGTAATCCCCCTTGTGGTCTTGTATTTTGTCTTATAGCGAATTGACCAATTTGGGTTTCTAATGATTTTATTGCAGCATTTTGGTTTTTTACCCTCATCTTTGTTCTATTCATGAAGTTATCAGTCCTCTTCATGAAATTACTGTTCTCAGTCATATATGATTTAATTTTCATCATAAAAGCCTTGAGAGTATTCTCTAGTGAATTTATAGGTTGTTGTTGCTGTTGCATCTGCTGCTGCAGCAGTGGCTGATAATTGGAGGTCTGATTGGTAGGGTTTAAGGAATTGTTTGGGTTACTGATAACTCCGCAAAAAGGCTATATTTCAAGACTTTTTACTTGAGTTATTTATTGTCTTCAAGAACATTTAGGTTCATTTAGTTGCATTTAGGATCATTACATTGCATTTGGTGGTTGTTTATGTTTTTGAATCTATAGTACGGAAATAGATGCTATTTTACGGGAAAGGTCGTGCTTTTGGTTGATGTTGTGTAGGTAAGGTAAAATGGCAAGCAAAAGGAATTTGTCATGGCATTCTCAGAAGGATAACAATGGGAAAATGCCATGGCAAATCTGGAGGACTCCTATGCTGAGCTAAACGATAAGGAGATATTTTGATAAGAGTGACAGCTGGCGCCATTACAGCCTGGCTACAACCACCTTAGTAGGGGACCACTGTACCATGCCAGATATTCACAAAAGAATAGAAAAAGGAAAATGTCATGGCAATTCTGGAGACCTCCTGTGCTGCACTATAGGACAAGAAGATATTTTGAGAGGAGTGCCATCTGAGGCCAATACAGCCTGGCTACAGCCACCTTAGTCGGTCGGGACCACTACAACCTGGATATAGCCACCTCGGTAGGGGACCACAACAAATATGGTTTGTATGCGAGCCACCTCAGTAGGGGACCACTGTCACCTCTGCTAGTCCTGTAGAAATACCACGACAAAAGGAGGGCAGAAAAGGATTTTTACCTATCTTTTAGTTTTTTTCACCCTCTTATAAAAGAGCAACCTTTATTCAAGAAAGGTAGGACCTTTGGAGCAGATTTTGAGGCACAAGGAGAGCAAAAAGTGGTGAAGAAAGTTTCCACCTTTCTTCCCCAACCGAAGGGTTCCTCCATTGATAGAGCTTGAAGGGAGTGGCATGCTAGGTGTCACGGACCTAGCCCTCGCGCCCCTAGGTGACGGGTCTTAGCCCTCGCACCCATGGGTGGCTAAGCCGTGCGGCACTTGAAAAGGAACACATCCTAGACAAGTCAGCCTTCAACACGTCCTTCACCAAGGACCAAACACGGAAGCGTCATCTCGATTAGCGTCGGGTAACATAACCAAACCAACACGGAATCCCGCAGGGCCTAGCGAATGCTAGAAGGCAACCCCATGGTTCCAAGTCGAGCGCGATATGGGGCACTAAGACCCCAAACCGTCCCTAGGGACACACCCTAGAGAAACGTTGTGCCATCCACTTGGCCCCAACGCCCGCACACCTAGGCCCCACGTAGGCCTAGGAGAAGGTCACTTCCACCATGGTAGCTCCACTGCTAGCCTATGGCAAGGGGGCTGGTGGAGACCCAACACCAGTTCACTTCCCCCTAAAGAGCTAATAAAACTTACCAAGTATGCCACGAGTAGACGTTGCTTTGTCCCAAACGGGGACACTTTCTGAACAGGTCCTTCAATGCCTTCCAAAAGCATCCCGACTCGCATCCTTACTTGGTTACTCCTTAGGGATCGCTCAAATCAGCTCCGAGGCTCGCATCTGCTCGGTCTCCAACGGGTTAGTCACGATAGGATCTCGATGCAATATGAGACGATCGTGACACTCTCCCCCACTTCCTCTTTCGATGTCCTCATCGATGTTGACAGTAAAACTTGACCATCTGACGAGACAACAAACACACAGGAGAACTCATCTTCAAACTCAACTTGGCAAAGCTCCCCCACTTTTACTCTGATTCATGCTTGAGCAACATAACCTTAAACACAACAATCACTTTTACTCTGATTGAGGCTCGAGCAACATATCTACAAACCCAAAGATACACTCGAGCAAGTTCCTTTTACAACTCACTTGTTCCTATCAGATTCGGCTTAGACATAGCTCCACGACTATGACCGAGGAAAGAGAACGGCCATAACAATCTCCACCACCCAATTTGTCGACGTCCTCGTCGACTCAGCAAGTTTCAGCTCCATCGTCTGGTTAGTGTTCACATCCGTCTTGATCAATAGCCCTCACCATGATAAGTGTCCCATTGCGTGGACACCCGAACATCCCATGAGAACCCTTGTCAATGGAAGCAACTCGGACCAAACAAGCTCAGTTTTCGCTTCCCTTATCTGGCATTTCTTTAATGTTATCCCAGAAGACGCTTGCAGTTCTGGCTGTCTTCCCCCACTAAGTTAGTCGGCGTCCTCACCGGCTAACCAAGGTGAGCTTCTTGATTAAGCTCCATTGGAACCCACACACAACTTGATTCTAGAAACGGAAAGCACACCACGAATTTCTCCACATTCCGAAGGAACCACTGTACCCAAGGAACTCTTAATCCCAACTATGCCAAAACAAACGAGGCATCACAATTCCCTATGTCCAAAAATCTGCCATACGCATAACTCGGTAAAACACCAATGTGCCATACCCTCATAATGCCACCGCATTAAAACGAGCAACCATGCTCCTCTGGGACAATATGCTCCATCACGCATTAACCCACGAAACACTCGTTACGCAACCACGATCACAAGGCTACTTTGTATTAAGTAAGAACCAACATGCATCCGCAATACGATATCCCACTACAATAACACAAGAAGCATCACAATGCAACATGTCCTCAACGCCACTGCGCCAACAAACGCGTCCTTGCTTAGCTGCAAAGAACCACAGCAAACACAACTTTTGTCACAACTCAAACGCGCCACTGTGCCAGCAAAAGCGTCCTTGCCTATCTGCAAAGAACTACAACAAACACAACTTTTGTTAACTCAAAATGCGCCACTGCGCAGGGATAATTGTCGTGGTTAACGACAGCCACCGCGTGTGAACTGATTCCACTCCAACTATCCCAAACAGCACCACTGTGCTAGAGCAATCAATCATGGTTAACGACAGGCACCGTATGTACATTGATTCCATGATGATTAACCCAAAGGCACCTTTAAGCCATACATGTTGAGCGTCACCTAACATCAATATAGATCAAGCACCGCGTATGCATTGATCACACTAGTGGTAAACGATAGGCACCACGTATGCACTATCCCACTATTTCACAAAATAAGCACCTCTGTGCTAACACAAGATCGAGCACCTCGTATGCAACGATCATTCTAGTGGTTAAAGATAGGCACCGCGTGTGCACTAATTCCACTATCCTCATAAATAAGCACCTCTGTGCAACATGCGCCACCGCGCTTATCAAATTATCAAGGTTAACGTCAGACATCGCGTGTGTACTGACTCCATAATATTGAATTCGATAGGCACCCCACTAGGCTCTATCCACGGGGCCATTACCCTCTTCCTAAGAGACAAATCCGATTGGACGTGCAGCGCCAACGTTTTACCCACGAGGCCATTACCCTCTTCCAAGGGCATGCCTAATAGGACGTGCAGAGCCCTCAATTTCACATCATGATTCCATTGCGGCAATCATCTCATTTATTCACCCTGCCTACTTCACAGGATAAAGTGCTTGGAGTGAAACTATCCACCCTGCCTACCCAACATGTCAAAGCGCTTGGTGTAATCCAAGACTACCCTGCATACTCCAACCATGTGAGCGCTTGGTGTAGACTAGAACACCCTGCCTGCCTTACCCAATGAAGCGCTTGGTGTGAGCTCAAACAACATCATCCTACCCTGCCTACTCTTTTCACAAGAGCGCTTGGCGTAAGAAGAAATAGCCAGATCACCCTGCCTACTCCCTTATGGGAGCGCTTGGCGTAACATTGCCTTACCTTGCCTACTTTTCTAGCTTGAAGCGCTTGGTGTGACTCGACACCATCCTGCCTACTATTACGAATGAAGCGCTTGGTGTAGAGAAGGACCACCCTACCTACTCCCCATAAAGCGCTTGGCGTGAAATCCTTCTACCCTGCCTACATCATTCGATCAAGCTCTTGGCCTGGAGTCGATCGACCCTGCCTACTTCACGCAAGAGAGCGCTTGGCGTAAAGCCAAATTATATGCGTACTATCCCAACTGACAGATTCGCAATCTAGCTCTGATACCACTTGTCACAGACCTAGCCCTCGCGCCCCTAGGTGACGGGTCTTAGCCCTCACACCCATGGGTGGCTAAGCCGTGCGGCACTTGAAAGGAACACATCCTAGACAAGTCAGCCTTCAACACGTCCTTCACCAAGGACCAAACACGAAAGCATCATCTCGATTAGCGTCGGGTAACATAACTAAACCAACACAGAATTCCGCAAGGCCTAGCGAATGCTAGAAGGCAATCCCATGGTTCCAAGTCGAGCGCGATATGGGGCACTAAGGCCCCAAACCGTCCCTAGGGACACACCCTAGAGAAACGTTGTGCCATCCACTTGGCCCCAACGCCCGCACACCTAGGCCCCACGTAGGCCTAGGAGAAGGTCACTTCCACCATGGTAGCTCCACTGCTAGCCTATGGCGAGGGGGCTGGTGGAGACCCAACACCAGTTCACTTCCCCCTAAAGAGCTAATAAAACTTACCAAGTATGCCACGAGTAGACGTTGCTTTGTCCCAAACGGGGACACTTTCTGAAACAGGTCCTTCAATGCCTTCCAAAAGCATCCCGACTCGCATCCTTACTTGGTTGTTCCTTAGGGATCGCTCAAATCAGCTCCGAGGCTCGCATCTGCTCGTATCTGCTCGGTCTCCAACAGGTTAGTCACGATGGGATCTCGATGCAACATGAGACGATCGTGACACTAGGCACCCGAGAGGGGTTAGCATGCTAAGGCGTCCCATGGTGGTCGAAGAAGTCAGTGGTGGCGCGGACCGAGGGTGTCTTCTTTCCTCTTCCTTCGCTTTATTTTATATCTTTAAGAGTTTTTATGTGGATGATTTAAGGATGGTATTAGTGGTTAATATTTGTTCTTAAACTCTTTCACCCACCATGTGTTAGCTTTATTTGGTGGATACTTTTGTGGATGATTATCTTTTATTTCTATTTAATATATTGCCTACTATGTGTTTGTATATTTACTTTGCTCATTGTTGGTAATTATTTAAACTTTGTAATAGGCACGAGAGTGTAACCCCCTTAGCCCGGCCTAGATGAAACCGACACTAATGGGTTACACGGGGAATATCAAACCAAACCCACGAAGGTCTGATTCGATAAACAACCCTAAAATCGTTATATTTTTTTCTTCTAGATGCATAATTATATTCCTACATGTCAAGGTCTCATACAATGCATTAACGAAAACAATCCGATCATAAACAAACATCCGATTAAATACTTAAGTAAATTAAGGACTAAAACATAAAACTTTTAAATTCTAATAACAGAGTAAGAATTCTTTTTATCAAAGTTCAATTAAACATACAAGCATCCCTTATGGAAAATTTCAAGTCAAACGGAGCATTCTAACTTCATCAATTACATGTTTCACTAATTTAGGGACCAAAATGTAAATCTTTCAAACTAGAAGGACTTCTTCCAAAATGAGTTATCCATCTTGAAATTAAATCAACTTTATGCATCCATATGAAATTTCAGCTCAAAATAGCATCTGTAGGTACCCTAATTGAACAAAGGAAGGTATCCGGGACTAAAGTATAATTTCCAACAACTATCAATTCCTGGTAGTCAAAGGTTTCGAAACCTTTCATAAAGGTCTCAAAACTTTTTTTGCAAAAGGTTTCGAAACTTCCCTAAAAGTTTCGAAACTTTTCACGTCCAGTAACTTTTCAGAATCAAAATTGTCCGCAAGGTTTCGAAACCTTCCTAAAGGTTTCGAAACCTTCACTAATGTTTCGAAACTTTGGGTCTGGAACCTAAAAGTTCCGTCACACTAAGTGAACATCATCGGCTCAAACACAATCTTCAATTACTATTAAGTATATACATTAATCCTAAGCATAAATAGCAACATATAACACATGATTTTCAACGTCCAGAATATCAAGCAAACTATAGACATGATACCTAGAACATGATTAATCATAACGATCATACAAGTACATGCTTCAACAATCCAAACAATACCATAGTCCATCAATTAACAATCATGCAACATAGGTCTTATTTCAACATAAAGCAAAGTTAAAGTTCACACTCCTCACATAGGTTGGGTTTACACATTGCCAAGCCCCAACTTATTTGTCAAAACATACCGAATTTGAAGTAACCTTTCCCTTGGTTTCCTTGCTTTGAATGTAGTCCCGAGTGCCTTTATTTTTCTGCAAGGATGAAAAGAGAGCTTAAGCAAACATGCTTAGTGAGAAAGCTTTACACAAGATCATCAATGCATCCATTTAAAACCATAATGAAACCATAGTTTGCAATGTGTCATTAAAAATATGCATGCTTGACATTCCACGTTCATGTCTATAATATCAAATCACTTTCTTGAGTATGTTCAACATTATCAATACATTTCATGAATGATGCACAATGTTCTCTTTTAATCCTTGTATGCATATTGGCTTCTAGTGATCACTTATTGTGAACCTTAAGTTCACTGAATACACGGACCCATTGTTAGAGACCATTAGTCTCGTCATGATACAAAGTCACCATTGACATGACACCAAGTCACCATTGACATGACACGAAGTCACCATTGACATGACACAAAGTCACCATTATAGCACTACCATGCACGAGTAGACACATAGTCACCCTTGTTACGTGTAGGCAATATTCTTTATTCTCAATAATGTTTATAGTGCACTTAAGACAATCCCAATGACATGTCATTCGTATTCGAATATAAAGTTAGTGTCATTAAGTCAATATTATATTCAAATATGCATAATAATTTGCTTCTCATAATGCATACATAATATGTTCACAAATGAACCAAATGTCATGCCCAACGACACCATCAATTTCAAGGCAAATAACCACATAATATTCCAATTCATTTTCAGCTCATAATGCATCCATAATATGCTCAACAAATGAACCGAAAGTCATACCCAATGGCACCTTTAATTTGAAGGCAAATAACCACATGTATTCCAAATTCATTTTCCATGTTTTCCTTAACCATGTATGTCTTTTTAAACCATGCATTTTCAGCAATTATCTCATGCATGTACCAATTCAAAATCATGTTTATGTATTTCCAAAAATCTCATTGCATTACCAACATCAATGTCTTTACCGAATGTAGCCGAAGCTCTTGTTAATATATCAAAAAAATAAACTTTACTTACTCTTGAACTATGGAAAGTTTTCACACTCTACCAGAGTCCCAAAACAGAACCGTACCAATGCGATTCGCTTTAAGTACGAAAAACACTCACCGATAAGCAAAACGAGCCTTCGCCGATACTCCGATGGCAACGCCAATGCACCAGCCACTTATACACTTTCTTGCACTACCTCTACATCATTAAAAACAGAGCATATTCACATCATAACATGCTCAAACCAACTGCCACATCAAACCTGCACAAAACTACCGAAAACTAAGCCGAAACGCATCCGAACAACATCAGTCAAAAACCTAATGAATCTAACACCTAATCCACCTCAATTATGAACCAAAAACACATCCAAACCATCTTTATATCTCCAAAAACATAAAAAACACCCAAAACAGGCCCTAAAACAACCGAAAATCACCTTAGAACAACATCGACTACATTATTCCGGGATTAAATTAATGTGCCATCAATTGAAGACTCAATTAATCATTTAATTGACATAATAACATAATTAAATCCATTTAATTACAATATTGAATGAGATCTAAAAAGATTTCACAAGAACATTCATAAAATCATTAGATATAGCATTGAAAACATAAAATCAAGTTTCATTTAAGGATTAGCAAGCTAATACTTGGAAATTTCAATAAAGAACCTTAGAAAAAGATTTAAAATTCAGCAAATTACCTTTGAGATCTATCTACCAAAAAGATAAGAATTTCTCTTCTTGATTCCTTGCAAATTGTTGTTGATTTAGTAAAATTGATGATTAGGCGTTGTAAAGAATAGAGAGATGATTAAAATGAAGTAATTCTTGTTGAAAAAGGTGGAAAAATCAGCAAGGAATTGAAGAAAATAGATGAAGAAAAATGGAGAAAAAATGAGAGAAAATAGTGGTTAAGTGAGAAAATGAAATTATCATCTTTTAATAAACTAATAAAAAATCATTTTGGTGGATAAATCATTAATTAAAAATTAAATTGGGTTTATGGCCCTCTAAGGATTCTAAGTATAGCTTGCTTTCCAATTTAGTCACTAAAAATAGCAATTTTCAAAAATTACAAATTAAATCCTTCATTCTTTTTCAAAAATTACAATTTGATCACTAGTGCATAATTAGGCACAATTAAAAATCAATTTAAAGTTCAAATTACATTCTTTTAATTTTGAAACATTTTTTTTAATATTTTTAAACCATATTCCAAAATTATTACTTTTCTAATTAAAATTCTTTTATTTTATATTTCCCCGGAATAACGAACCGAAGAACCCAATTCGACCCGAATCGAATTCTCCTAACAAAAATCCAAACTACTAACCCCCAAATCGGGATATTATAACTCTCCCCCTCTTAAGAAAATTTCGTCCTCGAAATTCTCACCTGAAGCAAACAAGTGAGGAACTGCTTCTCCATACTTTTTCCTTGTCTCCCAAGTTGCCTCTTCGATACCTCAGTGTTTCCAAAGCACTTTAACCAAATCTATGGTCCTTCCTCGAAGAACTTTTGTATCCGCATTGAAAATCTTTATTGGTTCCTCCTCATAACTCATATCCACTCTTAACTCAATCTTCTCTACTAGAACAACATGAGAAGGATCTGAGCTATACTTACGAAACATTGATACATTAAAAACATAATGCATCCAACTCAACTCTACCGACAACCTCAACCGATAAGCAACAGGACCAATTCACTCTAATACCTTATTCAACCCAATAAAACGAGGTCTCAACTTACCCCTACGTCCAAAACCTAACACCTTCTTCCACGGAGAACCTTAAGAAACACTTTATCTCCAACAACATACTCTATCTCTCTGCGCTTTAAATCGGCATAGGACTTCTACCTATCCGAAGCTTCCTTAAGTTTAACAAAAATAAACTTAACCTTCTCATCCGTACCTTTTAAAACTTGAGGCAAAGAAACATACTTTTTCCCAACTTCTTTCTAACACAAAGGTGTACAACACCTACTCCCATATAAAGCCTCAAACGGTGTCATCTGTATACTCGCTTGGAGCTATTGTTATATGCAAACTCCACCAAAGGCAACTGTTTCCCCCAAGAACCTTGAAACTCAATGATACAACACCTCAACATATCCTCCAAAGTCTGAATAACACGTTCAGACTGGCCATCTATCTGAAGATGATAAGCAATATTAAACTAAGCCTTGTACCCAAAGCAACCTACAAACTCTTCTCAAGACATAGAGATAAAACGCGGATCTCTATCCGATATGATCAACTTAGGCATACTATGCAACTTCACCACCTCAGAAACATACAAACCTACCAACTTATCCATAGAACATGTCGTATGCACGGCAAGAAAATGTGCACATTTTGAAAATCTATCAACATAACCCATATAAAAATCTTTCTTGGACTCCGTCACATCTTTCTTTAAACCAATCCAAAAGTACACACTTTTAAGATCCCTATATATCTTCACTCTACCCAGATGCATAGCGAACAGACTAGTATGTGCTTCTGCCAAAATATCTTACCTCAACTCAACATCATCCGGCCACTTCTTGTTGTGATTACCTTGCATTGCTCATGGCCTAACATCTTAACAACTTCAATATTCCTAGGTAAACCCCCTAGTGGTCGAGTGTTTTGTCGTTGGGCAAATTGACCAACTTGGGTTTCTAGAGATTTTATTGTAGCCTCATAGTTCTACAGTCTCATCTCGGTTCGATTCATGAAGTCATCAGTACGGTTCATGAAGCAGCTATTCTCGGTCATATAATCGTCAGTCTTTGTCATAAAAGCTGTAAGAGAATTTGCCAATGCATTTAGAGACTGTTGCTGTTGTACCTGCTGCTGTGGCATGGGCTGCTGAATGTTCTACTGTGACAGGTTCTGGTTTTGAAGCTAGAATCCAGGGACTTGATTAATTGGAATTAAGGCATTGTTAGGGTTACTCCATGAAAAGTTTGGATGCCTTTTCTAAGATGGGTTGTAATTGTTGGACATCATTTGATTGTTTCTGTTGTAGTTTCCAACATATAGGCTAGTTTCCTCATCTTGCATATAATCCGATGAGTTAATTGCCTTAACCTCATGCATATTTCTCTGGGATTGCATATTCTGAACCATCTTGGTCAAAGAAGCCAATTGTGTTGCCACTAAACTGGATGTATCTAATTCATGGGCTGTGGCATGATGTCTCATTCCTCCTCGCCTTGATGCGGGAAATTGGAAATCGTTCCTTGCAAGTTTGTTTAGAATCTCAATGGTTTCCGTGGGTGCTCTATCCAAAAGTGTCCTATTTGCAGAAGCATCTAGCATCATTCTTGTGGAGGCATTGGTAGCATTATAAAACATAGAGACTTGCGTCCATAAGGGAAAACCATGTTGTGGGAATTTGTTTAGCAATTCTCTGTAGCGTTCTCATGCCTCATACATTTATTCATCCTCATCTTGACAGAATGATGTGATTTCATTACGGATGCGGTCATAGAGATTTGTCGGATTAAACCTCATAATGAATTCTTGGCAGAGTTCCTCCCAAGATCCTATGGATCCTGCTGAGATACCATTCAACCTGGTTTTCGCCCTATCCCTCAGTGAATAGAGGAACAATTTTAATCGCAAAATATCTTCATGGACTCCTTGAATCTTGAAAGAGTTGTATACTTCCATGAAAGATTTAAGATGCTGCCTTGCATCTTCAGTAGCAGACCCACTAAACTGTCCAATTGTGTTCAACATGTTGAACATTACTAGTTTGAGCTCAAAGTGAGTTGCTTCGATTTTTGGAGTGACTATGCCAGGGTTGAGTCCGTTTAGATCTTCCACCAGATAATCTCTAACAGTAGGCTGCCTCGGCAATGATTGCAGCAGTGGCTACTGCGGCATTGCTTGTGGCAGTACATTATGATCAACAGGTAGAATTTGTCCTCTAGGTGGATTATCCATGACTTGGAACAGATTGCGTCTAAGATGATGTCTTGTGCGTTCGATCTTAGGATCCAACTCGTACAATGGTCTACTCGGTTTTGCCCTGGTCATAAACCAAATAAATCAAAGTTAATAATAAATAAATAAATAAATAAATAATTATAATTAAAGTTAGATAAAGAATAGTTAAATAGCAAGAAAATAAAGAAAAACAAAATTTAGTTGCCAATTCCCGGCAACGGCGCCAAAAACTTGATGCGTGTAATAAAAGCGCAATTGAGAGCAAGTGTACACGTCGCCAAGTAATAAAATGGTAAGTATATCGTGTATCGTCTCCAAAGGGATTGGTATACTTAATATGTTTCCCTAGTTCCCTTGCTCCTGAAAAGAAAGTAAAAACACAAATAAGTTGATTTGTTTAACTAACTAAATAATTAAATAACAAAATATAAAATAAAGGTTGAGAACGATATAGAGAAAGTGGGTAGGATCCAGCTGCTTCAATTAGTGGATTCAATTGATCTTCTTCTTATCCAATGCAATTACACAATACTGCTTCGACAGTACTACAGATACAGCCTCGGCAGTATTGGTGTTCTCTGCCCCGGCAATCTCTTGCTCTTGGGCAGAGGCATCAAAGTTCAGCAAAGTGTCCGTAGTTCACTCCATTTATCTCTAAGTCAGAGTGTTGTTGATGACTAGTCATTGACGATACCTCTCAGCGTAAATCAACGATAACCACCAACCAATCCAACACTTCTTTTAGCTACTAAAACTTTGAACCTATCTCTAGGCCGAGTTAGTGTCTACAACACCATACTTATCTCTTTCGTGAATCTACACCTCTCAATGCTAGATAAATAGATTACTTGCAAACTTCTCTCTCGAGCTTGAATGCAATAACAAAGAATGGCAATAGGATAAGCAAACTTTGATATTATTATTGCATAAGAACAAAGAAACAAGAATCAATCTTCTTTCACTAATATCGAAAACCTTCACCTATCCCTAAGAAATTTAGAACATATTATCGTTTAGGTACAATTCTTAGGGAAAAAGGTTTTCTCTAAAAATCGTCTCTCTCTAAACAATATGGCCGGTTAGGGTATATATAGTCTTAACCTAGGGCAAACCTTTCCTAAATAGACTTCAACTTGGAGTAAGGAACAAGTCTTCTTCAAGGGATCTGATATTTCCAAGTTTGCCGCCTTCTAGAAGGTTTTTCCCGCTTGGTCTTTGACTTAGGATTTTAGCGCGCTAGCCTGGTCCAATTGGTGCGCTGGATCTTCCAGAATATTCTCTATATTTTTATCTTTTATTGTGCCTCCATTGTTGGTGCTGCCACACTGGATTCTGCCGTGGCCTTGTCTTCTGCCTCGGCCTCAACATTGCTTCACTGCCGTTTCTACCCTGGATATTCCTGCATGTACAGAATATGTAATAATATATGCATTCTCTATAAATATTGACTTTGTAAGTAATGATAACGGAATATCCAATACTTGCGCAAAGAGTCCATATTTCAGTTTATGTTGGTGTATAATAGATGCATAAAGTACCATGAGAAGAGTAGTAAATAACTACCTTTTAGGCACTCATCACGCATATTCAGCACGCATCAAATGCAATAAAATATTAAAGTTTGCTTACTCTTTGCCATTCTTTGTTCTTGCATCCCAGTCCGGGAGGGAAGTTTGTAAGTAATATATTTGTCTAGACTCGGTAGAGTTAGACTCACGAAAGGAGTAAGTGTGATATTCAACATGACTAGAGAATACTAACTCGACCTAGGGATAGGTTAGAGTTTCAGCGGCTAAAAGAAGTGTTGGATTTGTTGTTGGTTATAATTAATTAACGCTGGAACGTATCATCAAGGACTGATCATCAACAGTATTTCGACTTAAGGATAAACGAAGCCATCAAATGATACTTTGCCAAACTTTGGTAAATCTGCCCAAGAGCAAGGGATTATCGTAGCAAAGAACACTATCTCTACCGAAGGCAGTAATCTGCAGTACTGCCGAGGCAATGCAGTGCAGTTGCATTGGACAGAAACAGATCAATTAAATCCACTATACAAAAAAACTAGATCTTGCCCTTTTTCTCAAATTTGATCTCATCTTATTTAATTTCCTTTAATTATTTTATTTAGTTTAATCAACACTCAAATTTATTTGTGTTTTTACTTTTATTTTACATAGCAAGAAGACCAAAGTAAGCATATTAAGTATACCAATCCCTGAGGAGATGATAACTCGATAATACTTATCACTTATTACTTGCAACGTGTTCACTTGCACTCATTGCGCATATTTGACATACGTCATCTATCAGAAGGGAGAGATGCCAATGTACATCAAAGTTCAGACGCTGCCGGGCCAATCATTCCCCATGCCTTGGCAAATCCATAAAATGAAGGAGGAATGGATGTAATGGAGACCGAAGATGAAGGAGAAGAAGAGGTGAACGCTCACATGCAACGAACAACACCCACAAGAGTCCAACCACCAAGACAAGCAAAGACTCAACCATCGCCATCACCAAGGATGCAACAATCAACAGCAAGATCCAGAAAATTAATTGTGGAGGACAGCTCTTCGGAGTCCTTATAATTTTTTTGTTTTTTTAATTGCTTATTTCCTTTTTATATTTTGTTGCCTACTGTTTGCCCCTAATTTAAGCATTGAGGATAATGCTTGGTTCAAATTTGGGGGTGCCGAGATACCGCCGAGGTAACTCACTACCGCGGCCTTGCCATGAAAAGGGAGTTTTAAGTGATAAAATTTTATTTTTATGTCCACCACTTTACTTGAAATTGTTGCCCATACTCTTGCACTGCTCATCATCAGTATTGTTTTAGTTTATTCTTTTAAGGTAATAGAAATCTTTCTCCTTACCATAGTTAGGTTCTGTTATGAAGGCTTAATTTTAGGATACTTAATGAGAAAACTTAGAAGCTCACTATAAGGTTGATCTTAAAACATTTTTCAGACTTGTTTGGCTATAAGAATTCTTTTAATAAACTTAGGTGATAAGAACTTAGATCCTTGGAAAGGTGACTAGAGGTTCCTATAACCGGCTGTAGGAAATATTCTTCTTCATGCTAGAGGTGCCCCAAATTGGCTTTAGTAAGTTAAAAATAATAGCAAAAGAAATAAGAAAATAAGAAAGAGAAAACGCAATCCTTGAGGTGCCCGAAATTGGCTCAAAAAATTGTTGTTTTAAGAAGAGTACACTAAATTCAAGTCTATTTGTCTTTAGCTTAGATTTTATCTAAGAAGGCCCTTAATCAAACTTGTCCATAAAAACGCACACACTCACAAAACCTTATAGTTTGTCTTCTAGGTAAACCCTTACGTAACCGAAAGGTTAAGTCTAAAGAATGGAAATAGTTATGGTGGGGAGAATAGATGGAAATATAAGACCAAGAGGGAATAAAGTTTGACAAATTGATGGTTTACATTACTTGAGGACAATCAATAGTTAGAGTTTTGGGGTGTGATAAGTGCTCAAACTTACTATTACTTTCTACACTTTTCGTGGGCATTAATCATCAATTCTAGACCTACTTGGACCAATGCATAGACTTAATATGATATATTTAGGGATTATGCTATTAAAAATAAAATTTTACAGAAAAGGCAAAGCTTTACTGCATTTTTGTATCTATGCAGGAAGAAGCATTACCGCGGCAGTAAACTATGGCCGAGGTAGGACCTAATACCGAGGCAGTAGAGGACAAGTAGCGATGTGGTGGGCAAGCTGAGGAGAAAAATGAGGAAAACATTGTTGGACAAGAAGCCCAAGGATCGGAGTTAGATAACACGAGGAAAGCCCAAAGACAAGGCCACGCAGGAAAGCCTTCTAGAAGAAATAAACTTGGAAATATTTGATTTATGTACATGACTTGTTCTCTACTCCAAGTTTTATTTTACTTAGGAAAGGTTTGCCCTAGGCGAAGACTATATAAGGCATAATCGTCCAAGGGAATAATAGATAATTAGATTCGGCCAATTCATACAATTAGATTCGAAACTCTTAGATTTTAGTTTTCTTCTACATTATGTTCTAATTTTGTTTAGGCTTAGGTGAAGGTTGTAGACTATTAGTGAGAGGAAGTCAAACTTTGTTTCTTGTTTCAAGTGCAATAAAATATCAAAGTTTGCTTATTTTTTTTCATTCCTTGTTCTTATATTCAAGCTCGGGAGAGAAATTTGTAAGTCATCCATTTATCTAATATCGGGAGAGTTAGATTCACGAAAGGAATAAGTACGATGTTTCTGTCATGGAACACTAACTCGACCTAGAGATAGGTTTAGAGTTTCAGCGGTTAATAGAAGTGTGGGATTGGTTGGTGATTATAATTGATTCATGCCGGAAGGTATCATCAAGGACTGGTCATCAACAGTACTTCGACTTAGAGATAAGCGGAGTCATCTAAGAACACTTTGTCGAACTTTGTTAAAGTCTGCCCAAGAGTAAGGGATTGCCACGGCAGACCAGTATCTTCACTTTCGAGGCAGAAATCTACAGCTCTGCCGAGGCAGTGTTGTACAATTGCATTGAACAGAAACGAGTTGATCAAATCCACTATACAGCACAACTGGATCCTAGCCACCTTTTTTTTATCTAATTTTCTATCTTTATTTAGTTTTTATTATTTAGTTCAATCACCATCCAATCATTTGTGGTTTTATTTTATTTCTTTTTACAGAGCAAGAAGAAAAAATAAGACATATTAAGTATACCAATCCCTGTGGAGACGATATCCGATGATACACATGACTTTATTACTTGCGACCTGTTCACTTGCACTAAAATTTTGCATATCTAACACGCATCAAGTTTTTGGCGCCGTTGTCGGGGATTGACAACTAAATTTTATTTTCTTTATTTTCTTGCACTACTATCTTAGGAAATTAGTTTAATTATTTTTGAGTTATTTTTTTTGGAAATAAGTTTAACTATGTTTGAGTTATTTTTTTTGGAAGGAATTTCAAGAAGGAGAAGCCATGAAGCATATAAAACAACCCTAAAATCGAGCTCATCGTCCCGCCCAAGAAGGTTGCCTCGGCGAAAAAATGTGAAGGTGAGCTTGCCACCCAAGAACATATAATGACGGGTTTACATCCCTAGAACTTAATTTCCCCCGTTTTATTACATACTTCTTCATTATTATTTTCCAGTGAAGTTTTCTTTAGTTTTTCTCTCAACAAACTCCACACAAACTGATGACCCTCAAGATACAGAAGAGGCAAAGATGCGACATATAAATATTGGTTTATCTTTTCCTTGTCTCTTAATTTTTATCTAGTCTTTTATTGTTGCCTTATGTTCAGATACATGCATTGAGGATAGTGCATCACTCGAGTTTTGTGGAGTATTGATCATATTTTCTGCCTTATAAAAATATCTGTCATGCATGGAAATTATTCGGATTATCCTACTACTGCCTTAATTTTCGTCTTTACAGTAATTATAGTTTTATGCATGGATTTTTTTAAGTCTGCTGAATTTTATTGAAACTGCCTCGGTAACAATATATTCTCTAGCCGCCGCAGTAGTATGCACCATTCACTAGACTTGAATTTGGAAAGGTCTCTTAGGATTAGTACTTAGGATTAGACTATGAGCCTGAAATCACATGAACACTGCTAGCCTTAGTTGATTTTAAAAGTTCTTTTCTTTTAAAAGCAATAAGGACTTAGGCTTAGATTTTACACTAGAGGTGCCTATCATTGGCTGTAGTTTAGTCCATAGAGGTGCCCATGACCAACTCTAGGACTTAGGATTTCCCACTCACTAGAGGTGCCTATCACCGACTCTAGTGAGAATATACTAAATACTTGAGGTGCCCGAAACTGGCTCAAGCAATATAAGTTTATAGAAATATAGATTTATATACGACTGTTGGAAGAAGAAAAGAAAAAGAATTAAAGAAAAATCTTAGTCGAAAGTCTTGAGCTAGAAAAAGATTAGAACTTAGAAAATCATCTTTGACACAGCTACGCAAAGACTCATAGTCCAGTTACGAGGAATCCCTAGAACCAAGAAAAGGCCGAGTCAAGAAAGGAATTCTGCCCGGCAGGCAGGACGGTATATTATATTAAAATTCCTTACTTAAATATCTATCTTTTGCATTACTTGAGGACGAGCAATAGTTTAAGTTTGGGGTGTGATGAGTTCCTAAAAGTCCTCATATTTTATATCATTTTCTCACTCGATTATTGCTAATAAAGACAGAATTAGAGGCGATAATGGATATTTCTGCGTATTTTCTATATTTCACCATTCGAATACGGATTTCATGAATTAATCTATTATTGGCATAAAACAGATGCATTTGATGAGTTTCATTCTTAGAAAAGAAACTAAATCATTGGAATTGCCAAACAAGAAGATGGATGCTAGAAGATGAATCTGAAATATAGAAAAGAACCCACCTCGGCAGCATTTTGAGGCCGCGGCAAGACTTGTTGTCGCGGCAGCATCAGAAAAGCAAATGTTGATATGATAGGCGATCTAAAGAGAAAAATAAGGTGGGCATTTTAAGACAAGCGGCACAGAAATCGGAGCTAGGAAACACACGAAAAGTTAAGGTCAAAGGCCACACGGAAAAAGAATCTAAATACGAATAACTTGGAAATAAAACATATATTTTTATTTATGTACTTAACTTGTGTTTTACTCCAAGTTTTATTCCTACTTAGAAAAGGTTTGCCCTAAGCCAAGCCTATATAAACCATAGCCGCCCAAGAAAAAGAAATCATCAATTTCGGTGACTAGAAAGTTCATCTTAGGATTTAGAGTTTTCTTTGATTTTGTTTTTTTAGGCTTAGTTGAAGGTTGTAAGATATTAGTTTGAGGAAGTCAAACTTTATTTCTTGTTTCTAATGCAATAAAATATCAAGTTTCCTTATTCGTTGCAATTCCTTGTTCTTATATTCAAGCTCGGGATAGAAGTTTGTAAGTCATCCATTTATCTAATATCGGGAGAGTTAGATTCTCGAAAGGAATAAGTACGATGTTTCTGCCATGGAGCACTAACTCGGCCTAGGGATAGGTTTAGAGTTTTAGCGGCTAATAGAAGTGTGAAATTGGTTGGTGATTATAATTGATTCACGCCGGGAGGTATCATCATGGACTGGTCATCAACAGTACTTCGACTTAGGGATAAGCTGAGTCATCTAAGGATACTTTGTCGAACTTTGGTAAAGTCTGCCCAAGAGCAAGGGATTGCCGCGGTAGGCCGATATCTTCACTATCGAGGCAGTGTTTTATAATCTGCAGTTCTGCTAAGGCAGTGTTTTATAATTGCATTGGGTAGAAACAAGTTGATCAAATCCACTATACAACACAACTGGATCCTAGCCACTTTCTTTATGTAATTTTTTATCTTTATTTTGTTTTTATTATTTAGTTTAATCACCACCCAATCATTTGGGTTTTTATTTTATTTCTTTTTACAGAGCAAGAAGACAAAACAAGACATATTAAGTATATCAATCCCTGTGGAGACGATATCCGATGATACTCATCACTTTATTACTTACTATGTGTTCACTTGCACTAAAATTGCGCATATCTAACACGTATCAAGCTTCAAATCATGCGCCGAATAATTCTTCTCGTGCACTCTTAACTATCTAGAGACATACGCCACAACTTTCCCTTCTTGCATCAAAACACATCCGAGACCAACATAAGATGCATCACTATAAACCATAAAGTCTTTACCCGACTCGGGCTGAACCAACACCGGAGCACTAGTCAATACCTCTTTTAACTTCTCAAAGTTCTTTTGATGAGTTTCTTTCCACTCAAATAGAACCTTCTTTTGCAAAAGATTAGTCATAGGAGCGACAATGCTCAAAAACCCTTCAACGAACCTACGATAGTATCCAGCCAAACCTAGAAAACTCTAAACCTTTGAAACCAATTTTGGTTCCTTCCAACCCATAACAACTTCTATCTTTTTTCGGATCAACAATAATACCCTTTTTTGAAACCATATGACCAAGAAACACCACTTCCTTTAGCCAAAAATCACATTTGCTTAGCTTAGCAAAAAACTAATTCTCTTTCAACACTTGAAACAGTATCCGCAAATACCGATCATGACCTTCCTCGGTACGTGAATACACAAGGATATCATCTATGAATACCATCACAAACTGGTACAAGTATTCATGAAACACTCGGTTCATCATGTCCATAAAAGCTGTAGAGGTATTCATCAAACCAACCGGCATCACCAAAAACTCATAATGACCATACCTTGTCCAAAAAGCCATTTTCAACACATCAGCCTCTTTTACTTTCAACTAATAATATCCCAATCTTAAATCAATCTTCGAGAATACACTTGCACCTCGAAACTAATCAAACAGATCATCAATCCTCGGCAAAGGATACTTATTCTTCACGGTCAACTTATTCAATTGCTAGTAATCAGTGCACATTCTCATAGTGTCATCCTTCTTTTTCACAAACAACACAGGCGCACCCCAAGGTGATACACTCGGCTGGATAAAACCTCGGTCAAGCAACTGCATCTTCAGTTCTTTCAACTCCTTAGGTTCCATATGATAAGGAGCAATAGACACCGGATTAGTACCAATATAAGTCTCGATACTAAACTCCACATAGCGATCGAGAGGTAATCCTAGCAACTCCTCAGGAAATACTTCTGGAAAATCGTGCACTACTCGAATGTCCTACACCCGAAGATCTCCTATACCCAGATTCATCATATAGGCTAGATACGCCACACCACCATGTTGCAACATCCTATCCGCTTGCAAAGCCGAAACCAGATTGCACAAAAATCCAATATATTCACTTTTCACCACAACCTTACTATCATCCAACAGCCTCAAAGTAACCCTCTTCTTTTCAAAGTCTACCACCGCTCGATACTCCGTCAACCAGTCAACACCCAAGATAAGATCAAAACCATGGAAGGCAACTCCATCAAGTCAACCTCAAAGACATATCCTTGCACCTTCAACGGACACCTTTTATATAACATTCTGACCATGATTGTTTCACCTAAAGAACTGGTAACCACCAAACCAACATCTAACACCTCAACCAGAACATCCAACAAATGCGCATGCTCACTCAAAACATAAGAATGCGTAGATCCGTAATCTATCAAAGAAAACAATAATATATTTTGCACAGAAAAAGTACCTTCAATAACATTTGTAGTATTACGAGTCCTACACTGAGTATAAACTCTACGCCAATCTCCCTGCCTTTGGAAAGGACCTCTGCCTTGACCACATCCTCTACCAGACATCATACCAGCCTCAACACGATCACCAGACGCTCCAGTAAACCTCGGGCAATCACGCCTCATGTGATCCTTTGATCCACATTTCATACAAGCACCAGTGGCCCACCAACACTTACCTGGATGGTGCTTAGAACACAGATTACAAAATAGGACATCACCACTACCTCTACCATGCTACTGAGCTCGACCACCGCGTTCAATGTTATCTTAGCGTCGATCAACTCTGTATCGGTTATCACGGAACCTCTTACCCTACTTACTCTGAACATTGGCCTCAACAAGCCTCTAACCAACATCGGAAGACTTCCTAGCCTCCCTCGGGGACTCCTCAACATCCTTGTCCCTATTCACTAACATATCAAACTCAGTGTACTCAGTAGACAACATGTATGTCTTAATCTTGGGACCCAATCCATATCAGATCCTATCACATCTTTTTTGATCAGTAGAGACCAACTTAGAAGCATAGTGGCTCATCCGGATAAACTGTATCTCATACTCTACCACCGTCATCGAACCCTGAACCAAAGACATAAACTCTTATTTCCTTGCATCATCATATTATGGACCCAAAAAATTTTGCATGAAAATTGTCTTGAAATACTCCCAAGTCAAGTTACCAATAGCTACACCAGCTTTCGCGATAGTCCACCAACGATAAGCATCTCCCTAGAGCAAGGAAACTACACATCCCAACCTCCTAGCATCAAGACACTCTATCTTATCCAAGATCCTCTCTGTACTAGCCAACCAATCCTCAATTGAACTCGGATCCGAAACACGGAACTCAACACCACCCAAGCTACACAGTCACTCTAAAGGTAGCCCAGAGGTAATAACAATAGTAGGGGCAGGAGCAGGAAAATGCACTCTAGCAACAGCAGCTTAAAACGCATCTATCATAGCCTGTATGAATGGTGCAAACTCTCTAAACTAACCACCCTGTGGAACCGTAGGTACACGCACGGGTGAAAGAGGAAGCTGCTCTTCCCTAGCAACCGCCTTGCCTTCAATCTGACAGTTAGTAACCATACCCGCACTAGCTCATGTCTCACGTCTAGGAGGCATACTCAAAAACTTCAAGCATGCAATATAAAACATAATATCAAAACATATTAAACTTACATTTGGACAAGATCCAAGGGAAAACTTAAAAGCATTTAAAAATGTATTGACTTTGACAATGTGTAACCTTTGACTCTTTCTAATAACCACCATTTAAATCATATTCACCGTACATAATTATACACATATTAACAATAAAACATATCAAATCACACATAATAAACCACGCTCTGATACCACCAAATCTAACCCTCTTAACCCGGCCTAGACAGAATCGGCTCTAATAGGTTATACGGAGAATATCGAACCAAACCTGCTAAGGTCCGATTTGATAGACAACCCTAAAAACAGACATATTTTTTTCTTTTTAGATTATAATTAATTCCTACATGAGTTGATCTTAAATAGAGCAAGTGCTGAAGCAACCCAATCACAAACAAGCATTCAATTTAAAACATAAGTATATTAAGGACTAAAATGTAAAACTTTTAAATTCTATTGAAAAAGTATAAATTTGTTCCATCAAAGTTCAATTAATCATGCAAGTATCACTCACGGTAAATTTCAAGTCAAACGGAGTATTCTAACATCATTTATTACATGCTTCACTAATTAGGGACCAAAATGTAAACATTCCAAATTCTAAGGACTACTCCAAATTAAGTTAGCCAACTTAAAATTAAGTCAGATTTATGCATTAATGAGAAATTTGGCTCAAAATAACATCTATAACTACTATAATTGAACAAAGCAAGATAACCGGGACTAACATGTAATTTCAACACCTAAAACTCATTTTTCAGTCAGGGTGATGCGTGCTGAACATGCGCAATTGGAGTGTAAGTGTACACATCAATTAATAAGTGATAAGTGTTTATCGAGTTATCATTTCCTTAAGGATTGGTGTAATTAATATGCTTCCTTCAGTCTTCTTGCTTTAGTAAAATATAAGTAAAAACACAATTAAGTTTGGAAATTGATTAAACTAAATAAACTAAATTAAATAAGGTGAGATCAAAGATAAGAGAGAGAGGGTAGGATCCAGTTGTGTCATATTGTGGATTTGATTGATCTGCTTCTGTCCGATGATATTGCACTACACTGCCTCAACAGTACTACAGATACTATCTCGACAATGACAATGTTTTTTGTCGCGACAATCCCTTGCTGTTGAGAAGATTTACCAAAGTTCGGCAAAGTGTCATTTCATGGCTCCGCTTATCCCTAAGTTGAAACACTGTTGAAGGTCAATCCTTGATGATACCTCCCGACGTTAATCAATTATAACCAACAACCAATCCTACACTTCTTTTAGCCACTGAAACTCTTAACCTATCCCCAGGCCGAGTTAGTATCCACCAATCAAGTTGAATACCACACTTACTACTTTCGTGTATCTAACTCTGACAAGTCTAGACAAATAGATTATTTACAAACTTCCCTCCTGGGCTTGGATGCAAGAACAAAGAATGGCAAAGAGTAAGCAAACTTTGATATTTTATTGTATTTAAACAAGAAGCAAAATACAATCTCCTCTCACAAATACTTGACAACCTTCACCAAAATCATAAGAGATCTTTAGAACATGATAGGAAGAATTGTCCCTAAGGTAAAACCTCTCGCGGTATGTGTGTATTAGCCGAATCTAATGTCTCCCTGCCCCTAGGACGGCTATGCCTTATATAGGCTTGGCTTAGGGAAAACCTTTCCTAATTAGAGTACAACTTGGAGTAGGGAACAAGTTATGTACATAGGGTAAATATTTCCAAGATTGATCTTCTAGAAGGTTTTTTCCCGCGTGGCCTTGTCCCTGGGCTTTTCTTGTGTTGTTTAGCTCTTCTTCTTGGTCCTGTTGTTCAACAACGTTCTCTATATTTTTCTCCTTCAGTTGCCAGCCATATTGCTTTTTCTCCTCTACTGCCTCGACATCAGGTCCTGCCTCAACAATACTTATTCTTGCACATATATGAAAATGTAGTAAAGTACGCCTTTTTCTACAAATATTATCTTGAATGGTATAATCCCTAAATATATCACATTAAGCACATGCATTAGTTCAAGTAGGTGTAGATTTGATGATAAGTGCCCATGAAAAGTGTAGAAAGTGATAGTGTGTTAAGCACTTATCACACCCTTAAACTCGAACTATTGCTTGTCCTCAAGCAATGCAAACCATCAATTTGTCAAACTCTATTCTCTCTTGGTTTTATGTTTCCATCTATTCTCTCCACCATAACTATGTCTCTCCTTTAGACTTAACCTTTTGGTTACCTAAGGGTGTACCTAGAAGACAAACTATAAGGCTAGTGTGTGTGTGTTTTTGTAAACAAGTTTAATTAAAATCCTTCTTAGATAAACTCTAAGTTCAAGACAAATAGACTTGAAGTTAGTGTACTCTTCTTAAACTACAATTCCTTGAGCCAATTCCCGGCACCTCAAGTATTGTGTTTTCTATTTCTTAACTCCTTATTTCTTTTGCTATTCTTTTATGCATACTAGAACCAATTTCGGGCACCTCTAGCATGAAGAAGAGTATTTCCTATAGCCGGTCATAGGCACCTCTAGTCACCTTTCCAAAATCTAAGTCTTTATCACCTAAGTTTATTAAAAGAATTCCTATAGCCAAACAAGTCCCAAAAGTGTTTTTAAAGTTCAACCATATAGCAAGCTTCTAAGTTTTTCTCCTTAAGTGTCCTAGAATTAAGCCTTCAAAACAGATCCTAACTATGGTAAGGAGAAAGATTATTATTGCCTTCAAAAATAAACTAAGACAATACTGATGATGGACAGTGCAAGAGTATGGCAACAATTTAAAATAGAGTGGTGGACATAAAAGAAAAATTTTATCACTAAAAACTTCCATTTTATGGGAAGGCCGCGACAATAGATTGCCTCGACAATGGCTCTACACCCTCAAACTCAAACCAAGCATTGTCCTCAATGCTTAATTTAGGGGTAGGCAGTAGATAAAAAATTATAAGCAGTAAAAAAAACAATTATATACGCAATAAGAAGAAAAGATTATTATGATTCGGAAGAGCTCTCTTCCACAATTTATCTCCTCTGTCAGGCTGCTGATTGATGTACCCTTGGTGATGGTGTTGGCTTTACTCTTCTCGACGGTTGAACTCTCGTTGGTATTGCCCTTGGCATTAGAGCGTTGACTTCTTCTCCTCCTTCCTCGTCTGTGTCCATGACTTTTGTGCATCTTTCATTTTCTGGATCTGCCCCAGCATGCTGGATGCTAGGCTCGGTAATGGATGAGCTCTAATGAACATAGGTATCTATCTCAGCTGATAGACTGCCCATTGGGATTGGAGATCTTGGGGGAGTGATGAAGACTCCCCTACGCTTTGAAGGTCTTCTGCTTGCTGATGACGCTGCGACAACGTCAGTTGCCCTAGATGGTCCAGTTGCGTGGAACTACTGCGACGGCTGGAGTTGAAAAATGGTCTCAGCCCTAGAGCTGGAGTAGTCTCTGTGTAGGATACTGCCGTTACTAATATGTTGGCAGGGAATTCTGGGAATTGTGCCCCTTGGCTTTGAAAGTTCTACATCATTATCTGGGCAAGGGTGCTGTTGAAGTCTCTTTTGTATTCTATATATCTCTATGGAGAAGGTCCATGGCTTCCATCCTCTGTAGAATTTTTTGGTAGGGGTCTGCTGCGGTAGGGGCTTTGGCAGTGCCTGACATCTCTGTCGTGTACTGGTTGCTGGCAGTGAAGTTAGTAGTGAACTGCTGTGGTGTTGCCTAGACAGGTTCTGCCTGCGTGATCTGTATGACTCTGTGGTAGAATTTTCTCGTCCATCCTTGCCTAGTTGGTGTTTATTCGTCCGTGTCTTCAACTGGTACACATGTAGCAATACATAAACCAGATATTAAACATGGGAAGTATAAAGTTCATCGTTCCTTCTTACCACACTCATGAATTTCTCATAGAATGATCTCTCCAACATTTATGCTCCACTTGTTGATGATTGATTGGATCAACACTAGTCTTTTTTGGTCCACTGTGCTATTGTGGGAGGTAGGGATGAGGCATCTTTTGATGAATGTGCACCACAATTTGGCCTCGAGCTTGAGGCTTTGCTTTATCATAGAACCTCTATGGGCACCGATTTCCCATGGAGTGTTGTTGTAACAGAGGTCATCTTTAATCCATTTATAGTCTTGGGTGGTGATGTCGTCCATGAATTCGGCATGCCTATCACTGATGGAGATGAGGCCATAAAATTCGTTAATTGCCTCGGCGTCAAGTCGGACAGGTCTGCCTCAATAGTGGACATAGAGGTTGTCCCTGCTCGGCCCATGTGTATAAAACTCGCGCACTATGGGTGCATTAGCCTGGGAGGTTGTAGACAAAAGATCTCCCATTCTTGATATTTAATCTTGTCCATCAAGTAATTGTCGATGCCGAAGTTTTCCTCCTTACTGAGTTGGAATCCTTGCTCCTCCAATAACTGCCAAGTAACAAAAGATGTGTTGAATTGGTCTGCAACAGTGGTGGGGGCAAAGCGAGTGTATGCGGCCATTGATCATTTGTAAAGATTGAGAGTCTTGTTGAAAAATTCTGAAAATTTCAAGAAGATTTGTGAGAGTACTGTGAGAGCAAGATTGAATAGAATGTTAAAGAATTCAAGAATGCAAGAGTGAATAGTTCAACAGAAGGATGCTCCTTATATAGGCCTTGGCAATATGACCGTTTTAACCACTAGCCGTTTTGTAGCCGTTTTGAATTTACTACCCGTTAGCATTTACTGTCGCGGCGGAAAACTCGGCAGATAGCCGTTACACTGTTTCTGCCCGTTGGGACTACTACGTCTCTTGACAATGTTTACTGCCTCGACAGGTCTCTTGCTTAGAACTATTTCTCCTTTGTTCTTGATTTTATTGTCCTAAAAAGAAAATTTAATTAAACATATTAATAATAAAAGAAAAATATTACTAAAAATATTACTAAAGGAAAATACTGAAAATAAAATAAACACATAAATTATAAATTAAAATTAATCCTAATATAATAAATAAAGTAGAAGGAAGAGATTATGTTACTGGTGGACTGCATGTGAATGCATCTCCCAATTTGCTCATCTCTTGTTGGCCTATATTTTCCTTCAAGTGCTGGCTAGTCCCTTCTGTATTTTCTGCCCCAACTTTGGCTTTAATTCTCTTACCAAATAATCTGCCGAGCGTGCTGTCTAGGTAAGATATCTTGGTGTGTGCATCTATTTTCTAGAGGGATTTGCACTCTTCTGAATCATCAAATTTCTTTAAATTGTGGAAAGCATTGAGTTTGACTTGCTTATCATTGACCTTCATTGTCAACTCTCCATTCTCCACTTCTATTAAGGTTCGTCTAGTGGTAAGGAAATGTCTTCCCAGGATAATCGGTGCATTATCATTGGCTTCACAGTCAAGGAAAAGAAAGTCGGAAGGGAAAATGAATTTGTCAACTCTAACCAATATGTCCTCTATGTTTCCTTTAGGAGGCACATAGGATCTATCCGCAAGTTGGAGCAGCACTGTGGTAGATTTTACCCTTCCTATCCCGAGCTTTTGAAAAACTGATTTGGGCATGAGATTGATGCTTGCTCTTGAGTCACATAGTGCCTTTCCTTCATAATTATTACCAATCGCACAAGGTATGGTAAAGCATCCATGATTCTTCAGTTTGGGTGACATACGATTATGCAGCATTGTCATGCATCCTTCAGTTGCTGCCACTGTTTCAAACTCACCTGGGTTCTTTCTTTTAGACACAATGTCTTTCAAGAATTTAGCATAGTTGGGCATCTGTTCAATTGCCTCAACAAATGGCAAGTTGATGTGGACTTGCTTTAGAATATCCATGAACTTTTTAAATTGGTGATCTTGTTTCTGGTTTTTCAACCTTTGCAGGAAAGGTGGTGGTGGTCTCATCTCTTCCAAGGTCTCACTGGTTTGGAATTTAATACCTGGAACCATTATGTCTCGTTGTCTCGGTAGGAAGTGTAGGTTCTGCCGAGCTCTCTACTGGGGTAGTGTTCTCTTGTTCAGTCTGTTCAACATCCAAGTCCTCCTTGTTTGTTTCCTCCTGTGTTGCTGGTGGAACTTTGGTTGCTGACTTGCCCATTGTTTCCTTGAGTTGTAGGCCACTTCTTATTGTGATTGCTTTGCATTGTTCATGGCTCACTCCCTTAGCAACTTTAGTATTGCTAGGTAGTCCCCCCTAGGGTCTAATATTTTGTATTTGAGCAAACTGACCAACTTGGGTTTCTAGTGATTTTATAGCAGCTTCTTGGTTTTGCACCCTCATCTCTGTTCTATTCATGAAGTCATCAGTCCTATTTATGAAACTGCTGTTCTCAGCCATATATGATTCAGTTTTCATAATAAAGGCCTTGAGAGCATGCTCTAATGAGTTCATAGGCTGATGATGATGATACATATGCTGCTGCGGCAGTGACTACTGCACTTGCTGCTGCGGCAGTGAATTTTGGTAACTTGAGGTCTGGTTAGTGGGGTTCAAGGCATTGTTAGGATTGCTCCATGAAAAGTTTGGGTGCCTTTCCCATGCCGGATTGTATGTGTTTGACATCATGTTGTTGTTCCGGTTATAATTACCCACATAGGAACTAGATTCCTCGTCTTGGATATACTCATAAGAATTGATCGCTTTTACCTCATGAGTATTTTACTGTATTTGCATGTTCTGAACCATTTTGTTTAAAGATGCCAATTGTGCTGCCACTGAATTGTTGGTTTCTAGCTCATTCACTTTGGCTTGGCGTCTTAATCATCCTCGCCTCAAAGTAGGAAATTGGAAATTATTCCTTGCGAGTTTGTTCAGAATCTCTATAGCTTCTTTCGGAGCCTTATCAAGGAGTGTGTCATTTGCCGAGGCATCCAACATCATCCTTGTCGGGGCATTTGTGGCATGATAGAAAATGGTTACTTGCATCCAAAGTGGAAATCCATGCAGTGGACATTTGTTCAGTAACTCTCAGTAGCGTTCCCAAGCCTCGTACATAGGTTCGTCATCAGTCTGTCTAAAAGAAGTAATCTCATTACAGATTCGATCATATAAGTTTGTAAGGTTAAATCGCATAATGAATTCTCGGCAATGTTCACTCCAAGATCCAATTGATCCTGCCTGAATGTTATTCAACCAGGTTTTGGCCCTATGCCTCATTGAATAGGGGAAAAGTTTCAATCTCAAAATATCTTCATGGACTCCTTGAATTTTGAAAGAGCTGCATACTTCCATGAAGGATTTGAGATGCTGCCTGACATCTTCAGTTGCAACCCCACTAAATTGTCCAATAGTATTAAGCATATTGAACATCATAGGTTTGAGACCAAAAGTCCTATTTTTCATACCATTCTCTCACTCGATTATTGCTAGTAAAGGACAGATTTAATTGCAATATTGGATAATTCTGCTTATTTTCCATACTTCAGCATCCGAACACTCAATACATAAATTTACCTATTATTTGGTATAAAATAGATGCATTCGATAGTTTTCTTTCTTAAGACAGTAAACTGCATCATAGGAATTGTCAAGAAAAGAAGATGGATGATGGAGACTAAAACCGAAATGTAGATAAGCACCCGCCTCGGCAGCAGTTTAATGCCTCGGTAGTACTTTAATGCCTCGATAGCACTTTAATGCCTCGACAACACCCGAAAAGGCAAATGTCAATATGGTAGGCGATTTGAAGAGAAAACTAAGGTGAACGTTTCAAAACAAGCGGCATAGAAATCAGAGTTGAGAAACACACGAAAAGTCAATATCAAAGGCCACGTGAGGAAAGAATCCTTATAGGAATAAACTTAGAAATATTTTATTTATGGAAATTATTGTAATCCTACTCTAAGTAGTATTCCTACTTACGGAAGGTTTGTCCTAGGCCAAGCCTATATAAACCATAACCTATGTAGAGAGGAGGATATCTTGAAATCAAGTGTTCATAGAAAACCCTATATTCCTCAATCGTCCCCTAAGGTTTAGGTGAAGGTCGTCGAGTATTTATGAGAGGATATTGTACTTTGTTTCTTGTTTCAATGCAATAAGAATATCAAAGTTTGCTTATCCTATTGTCATTCCTTGTTCTTACATTCAAGCTCGAGAGAGAAGTTTGTAAGTAATTCATTTATCTAATATAGAGAGTTAGATTCACGAAAGGGATAAGTGCGGTGCTGTAGACGCTAACTCGGCCTAAAGATAGGTTAAGAGTTTCAGCGGCTAAAAGAAGTGTGAGATTGGTTGGTGATTATAATTGATTCATGCCAAGAAGTACCATCAAGGATTGGTCATCAACAGTATTTTGACTTAGAGATAAGTGGAATCATTTAAGGACACTTTGCCGAACTTTGATAAAACTGCCCAAGAGCAAGAGATTGCCGCGACAGAGAACATTGTCACTACCGAGAAAGATCTGCAGTACTGTCGAGGAAGTGGAATGCAATTGTATTTGACAGAAACAAGTCAATTGAATCCACAATACGACACAATTGGATCCTGCCCCACTTTTCCATCCTTGATTTCTTGATCATTTATCTTTATTATTTTAATTAGTTTTCTTAGTTATAATCCAGACCTAATAATTTGTGTCTTTGATTTTATTACAGAGCGAGAAGAAAAAAAGGTAGCATATTAAGTATACCAATCCCTGTGGAGACGATACTCGATAAATGCTTATCACTTTATTACTTGACGACGTGTTTACTTGCACTTAATTGCGCATCTTTTAGCACGCATCATCTATCTCTAGTGTAACAACTCCAGGGTTCAATTCATAAAGATCTTCTACTAGAAAATCTCTAACAGTTAGCTGTCGTGGCAGTGGGTGTTGTGGTTGGCCTCCATTTCTTGCAGGTAGGTTCTGATTTTCTTGATTCACTGCCATGGCTCCTTGGATCTGTCTTCTTAGCCTTTGGTAAGTTCTTTCGATTTCTAGGTCAATCTCGTACAGTGGATTGCTAGGGTTGACCCTAGTCATACACCAAAAATAAAATTAAATAAAAAAATAAAAATAAACTAAAATAAAAAGCAAGAAAATAAAGAAAATAAAATTTAGTTGCCAATCCCCGGCAACGATGGGAAAAACTTGATGCGTGTTGAATATGCGCAATTGAAGTGCAAGTGTAAACATCAAGTAATAAGTGATAAGTATTTATCGAGTTATCGTCTCCTCAGGGATTGGTGTACTTAATATGCTTCCTTCAGTCTTCTTGCTTCTGTAAAATAAACTTAAAACACAATTAAGTTTGGACATTGATTAAACTAAATAAACTAAACTAAATAAGGTGAGATCAAAGATAAGAGAGAGAGGGTAGGATCCAGTTGTGTCATATTGTGAATTTGGTTGATCTGCTTTTGTCCAATGCAATTGCACTGCACTGCCTCGGTAGTACTGCAGATACTATCTCGGCAACGACAATATTCTCTGCCGCGACAATCCCTTGCTCTTGGTAAATTTACCAAAGTTCGGCAAAGTGTCCTTGTATGGCTCCACTTATCCCTAAGTCGAAACACTATTGAAGGTCAGTCCTTGATGATACCTCCCGGCATTAATCAATTATAACCAACAACCAATCCTACACTTCTTTTAGCCGCTGAAACTCTTAACCTATTCTTAGGCCGAGTTAGCATCCTCCAATCAATTTGAATACTGCACTTACTCCTTTCGTGAGTCTAACTCTCCCAAGTCTTGATAAATAGATTACTTACAAACTTCCTTCCCGGGCTTGGATGCAAGAATAAAGAATGACGAAGAGTAAGCAAACTTTGATATTTTATTGCATTGAAGCAAGAAACAAAATACAATCTCCTCTCACAAATACTTGACAACCTTCAGAAAAACCCTAAGAGAACTTTAGAACATGATGGGAAGAATTGTCCCTAAGGTAAACGCTCTCTCGGTATGTGTGTATTATCCGAATCTAATGTCTCTCTATCCCCTAAGACGGCTATGCCTTATATAGGCCTGGCCTAGGGCAAACCTTTCCTAATTAGAGTACAACTTGGAGCAGGGAACAAGTTATGTACATAGGGTAAATATTTCCAAGTTTGATCTTTTAGAAGGTTTCTTCCCGCGTGGCCTTGTCCTTGGGCTTTTCTTGTGTTGTTCAACTCCGATTCTTGGGCTTCTTGTTCAGCAACGTTCTCCACATTTTTCTCCTTCAATTACCAGCCATATTGCTTTTTCTCCTCTACTGCCTCGACAATACTTGTTCCTACGCATATATTTAAATGCAGTAAAGTACGCTTTTTCTACAAATATTATCTTGAATGGTATAATCCCTAAATATATCACATTAAGAACATGCATTGGTTCACGTATGTGTAGTTTTGATGATAAGTGACCATGAAAAGTGTAGAAGTGATAGTGAGTTGAGTACTTATCACATGGGTATCGATACCAACACAACCTTGTATCGATACCATGATGTGGCTGTAACCATATTACCTACCAAAGCTCAGGGGTATCGATACTACCTTGGACGATACCGATACTCAGATGACCAGTAAGGTAATTGCATCGCACCATGCTTCGATGCCACAAATATTTGCCTTGGGGTATTGATACGTGTAATAATAGCGCAACTGTACAGTGTAAACGTCGCAAGTAATAAAGTGATAAGTATATCGTGTATCGTCTCCACAGGGATTGGTATACTTAATATGTCTCCCCTTGTTCCCTTGCTCCTGAAAAAATAAAGTAAAAACATAGATAAGTAGATTTATTTAACTAACTAAATAATTAAATAACAAAACATAAAATAAAGGATTGAGAACGATATAGAGAAAGTGGGTAGGATCCAGCTGCATCAATTAGTGGATTTGATTGATCTTCTTCTTATCCAATGCAATTACACAACACTGCTTCGGCAATACTGCAGATACAACCTCGGCAGTGTTAGTGTTCTCTGCCGCGACAATCTCTTACTCTTGGGTAGATGCATCAAAGTTTAGCAAAGTGTCTGTAGTTGACTCCTCTTATCTCTAAGTCAGAGCGCTGTTGATGACTGGTCTTTGACGATACCTCTCGGCGTGAATCAACGATAATCACCAACCAATCCAATACTTCTTTTAGCTTCTGAAACTCTTAACCTATCTCTAGGCCGAGTTAGTATCATCAACACCGTATTTATCCCTTTCGTGAATCTAACTCTCTCGATGCTAGATAAATAGATTACTTACAAACTTCTCTCTCGATCTTGAATGCAAGAACAAGGAATGGCAATAGGATAAGCAAACTTCGATATTATTATTGCATTAGAACAAATAAACAAGAAACAATCTCCTCTCACTAATATCTACAACCTTCACCTATCCCTAAGAGATTTAGAACATAATATCGATAGGTATAATTCTTAGGGGAAGCGTTTCTCTAAAATCGACTCCCTTAACAATGTGGCTGGCTAGGCTATATATAGTATTAACCTAGGGCAAACCTTTCCTAAATAGACTCTAACTTGGAGTAGGGAGCAAGTCTTCTACATGAGATCTGATGTCTCCAAGTTTGCAACCTTTTAGAAAGCTTTTCCCGTTCGGTCTTTGACTTGGGCTTTTAGTGCGCTAGCCTGGTCTAATTGGTGCACTCCATCTTCCAGAATGTTCTTTATATTTTTGTCTTTCATTCACCTACAATGTTGATGTTGCCACTCTGGATGTTGCCGCGGTCTTGTCCCTGCCTCGGCCTCAACACTGCTTCACTGCTGCTTCAGCCCTGAATATTCCTGCATGTACAGAATATGTAATAATATTCGCATTCTCTATAAATTTCGACTTTGTAAGTAGTGATAACGGAATATCCAATATTGTGCAAAAAGTCCATATTTTAGTTCAAGTTGGTGTACAATAGATGCATAAAGTACCATGAGAAGGGTAGTAAATAACTGCCTTTTAGACACTCATCAGGTATCGATACCAACAAGGGTGTTTCGATACCCCATGTGTACATAACACAATTAGGACAATTTGAGTGGTTTGCATCCAACCAAATCATTATCAAGGATCATTAACAACTAAATGAAAAAATCCCTAAACATAATAACCAAACATGCTTCAAGAAGTTCATCAACATATTATTCAATCAAAATAACAAGCAAACATATTCAAAGGTTGTTCATACAATTCATTTGCCAACTCAAAACATACTCAAAAAGTAAAGGATTTATGCATTGCCAAGTACTACTTATTTTTGTCAAATCATAAAAAAATATGCAAAGTATTCCCCCTTGACCTCTTGCTCCAAATGTTGCCTTTAATGCCTTTATTTTTCTGCAAAGACGAAAAGAATGCTTAAGCAAAACATGCTTAGTGAGGTAGCTCTAAATACAAGTTCATCAATGAAACATTAAAACCAAATTAAAACATCACTTGCACTTTTCATGTTAAACCAAAGTATGCTTGATCAAATTGATAAGTGCTCAACTCACTATCACTTTTTACACCTTTCATAGGCAATAATCACCAACTCTATACCTACTTGGACCAATGCATATACTTAATGTGATATATTTAGAGGTAATGCTTATAAAGCTGATATTTACAGAAAAGGCAAGTTTTACTGTATTTTTGTATCTTTGCAGGAAAACCTATTGTCGTGGCAGCAACTGAGACCGAGGCAGGACCTGATGTTGAGGCAGTAGAGGACAAGTAGCGATAAGTTAGGCAAGCTACGAAGAAAAATAAGGAGAACGTTGCTGGACAAGAAGCCCATAGATTGGAGCTGGATAACACGAGGAAAGCCTAAGATAAGGCCATGAGGGAAAGCCTCCTAGTTGGAATAAACTTGGAAATATTTTATTTATGTACATGACTTGTTCTCAACTCTAAGTTGTATTCCTACTTAGGAAAGGTTTTCCCTAGACCAAGCCTATATAAGCATAGTCGTCCAAGGAGAAAGCAAATTAGACAATTCAGAATTAGAGAGCTTAGAACTAGCTGACTTCATCTTTTAGTTTTTCTTTCTTTTACATTATGTTCTAAGTTTGTTTAGGCTTAGGTGAAGGTTGTAAAGTATTAGTGTGAGAAAGCTGAACTTTGTTTCTTGTTTTCAATGCAATAAAATATCGAAGTTTGCTTATTCTTTGCCATTCCTTTTTCTTGCATTCAAGCTCGAGAGAGAAGTTTGTAAGTCATCCTTTTATCTAATATCGGGAACGTTAGATTCACGAAAGGAATAAGTATAGTGTTTCAATCGGGAAACACTAACTCGGCCTAGGGATAGGTTTAGAGTTTCAGCGGCTAAGAGAAGTATGGGATTGGTTGATGATTATAATTGATTCACGCCGAGAGGTATCATCAAGGACAGGTCATCAATAGTACTTCGACTTAGGGAAAAGTAGAGTCATTTAAGGATACTTTGCCGATCTTTGGTAAAGTCCACCCAAGAGTAAGGGATTGTCGCGGTGGGAGATTATCTCCACTATCGAGGCAATAATCTGCAGTTCTACCGAGACAATATTGTGCGATTGCATTGGACAAAAACAAGTCAATCAAATCTACTATACAACACAACTGGATCCTGACCACTTTCTCTATCTTTTTTTCTATCTTTATTTAGTTCAATCACTACCCAATTACTTGTGTTTTTATTTTATTTCTTTAAGAGCAAGAAGACAAAATAAGACATATTGAGTAGACCAATCCATGTGGAGACGATACACGATTTACTCATCACTTTATTACATACAATGTGTTCACTTGCACTAATTACGCATATTTGACACGCATCAATTTTTTGGCGCCGTTGCCGGAGATTGACAACTAAATTTTGTTTTCTTTATTTTCTTACTTTTTAGTTATTTTATTTTTATTTTACTTTGGTTTATTTTTGGTGTATGACTAGGACCAACCCTACTAATCCTCTGTACGTATTATATCCAGAAATCAAACGTACACATCAAAGGTTGAGGAGATAAATCCAAGGAGCCATGGCAGTAAATCACGGAAATCAAGGAGATCAAAACTTACTTGCCGGCAATAGAGGCCTTCTACTGCCACCACTACCACGGCAGCTCACTGTCAGAGACTTCCTAGAGGAAGATCTAAATGGGTTAAATCCTGGAGTAGTTACACCTGAAATAGAAGCAACCCACTTTGAACTAAAACCTATCATGTTCAATATTCTAAACACTATTGGATAGTTTGGTGGGTCTATGACAGAAGATGCCAGGCAATTTCTTAAGTCATTCATGGAAATTTGGAATTCTTTCAAAATTCAAGGAGTCCATGAAGATGTTTTAAGATTGAAGTTATTCCCCTATTCACTGAGGGATAGGGCAAAAACCTGGCTAAATAGCATTCCAGCAGGATCAATAGGATCTTGGAGTGAATTGTGTCGAGATTTCATTACATGCTTTAATCATACAAATTTATATGATAATATTTGTATTG
Source organism: Abelmoschus esculentus (assembly GCA_035048815.1). Classification (NCBI taxonomy): domain Eukaryota; kingdom Viridiplantae; phylum Streptophyta; class Magnoliopsida; order Malvales; family Malvaceae; genus Abelmoschus; species Abelmoschus esculentus. The sequence continues at coordinate 19,708,699 of JAUCBN010000003.1, forward strand.
AAATTACTTCTTTTGGACAGGCTGATGATGAACCTATGTATGAGGCATGGGAGCGCTACAAAGAATTACTGCACAAGTGTCCTTTGCATGGATTTCCACTATAGACACAAGTGACAATGTTTTACAATGCCACCAATGCCCCGACACGGAGGATGTTAAATGCCTCGATAAATGGAACACTCCTTGATAAAACACCTAAGGAAGCTATTGAGATACTAAACAAATTCGCAAAGAATGATTTTCAATTCCCTACATCTAGGCGAGGAGGAGTAAGACGCCAAGCTACAGTGAATGAATTAGAAACATCAAATTTAGTGGCAGCACAGTTGACCTCTCTTACCAAAATGGTGCAAAATATGCATCTACAATAAAATACCAATGAGGTTAAGGCTATTGATTCCTTTTGCAATTTATGTGGAGGTAACCACAATTTTTCTGAGTGTATGCAGAATCAAGAGTCTAGCCTGTATGCTAGAAACGACAATCAAAACAATATGATGTACAACACATACAACCCCTCATGGAAAAGGCATCCAAACTTTTCATGGAGTAATCCCAACTATGCTTTGAATTCAACTACCTAACCACCAGGTTTCCAGCAAACAGATGCAACATCTGCCGCAGTAGTAGGCACAGCAGCCCATGTCGCAGCATCATATACAATAGCAGCCTATAAGTTCTCTGGAAAATTGTCTGAAAGCCTTTATGATGAAAACTGAATCACACATTGTAGAGAACAATAACTTCATCAAAATAACAGATGCATTTATAAATAGAACTGAGATGAGGTTACATAACCAAGAGACAACAATTAAGGCATGGGAAACTCAGGTTGGGAAGTTTGCCCAGAACATAAACACTAGACCACAAGGAGGTTTACCTGTAATATCCTGATTTTGGGGTTAGTAGTTTAGGCTTTAGTTAGGAGAATTCGATTCGGGTCAAATCGGGTTCTCCGGTTCATTATTCCGGGGAAATATAAAATAAGAATATTTTTAATTAAAAAAGTAATAATTTTGGAATACGGTTTAAAAATATTAAAAAGATGTTTCAAAATTAAAATAATGTAATTTGAACTTTAAAGATTTTTAATTATGCTTAATTATGCATTAGTGACCAATTTGTAATTTTTAGAAAACAATGGAGGATTTAATTTGTAATTTTTGAAAATTATTATTTTTAGTGATTAAATTGGAAAGCAAGCTATACTTAGAATCCTTAGAGGACCATAAACCCAATTTAATTTTTTAAATAATGATTTATTCACCAAAATACTTTTTAATTAGTTTAATAAAAGATAATCATTTTCTCACTTAACTACCTTTTTTATCTCATCTTTTTCTCTCATTTTCTCTTCATTTTCCTTCATATATTTTTTTCAATTCCTTGCTTATTTTTCCATCTTTTTCCACAAGAATTACTTTATTTTAATTATCTCTCCATTCTTTACAAAACCTAACCATCAATTTTACTAAATCTATAACAATTTGCAAGGAATCAAGAAGAGAAATTCTCATCTTTTTGGTGGATAGATCAAAAAGGTAATTTGCTGGATTTTAACTCTTTTCTAAGGTTTTTTATTGAAATTCCCAACTATTATCTTGCTAATATTTGAATAAAACTTGATTTTATGTTTTCAATGCTAGATCTAATGATTTTGTGAATGTTTTTATGAAATCTTTTTAGATCTCATTCAATGCTGTAATTAGATGGATTTATTTATGTTATTATGTCAATTAAATGATTAATTGAGTCTTCAATTGATGGCACATTAATTTAATCCCGGAATAATGCAATTGGTGTTGTTTTAAGATAGTCTTCGGTTGTTTTAGGGGCTATTTTAGGTGCTTTAATGTTGCTGGAGATATAAGGATGGTTTGGATGTGTTTTTGGTTCGTAATTGAATTGGATTAGATGTTAGATTCATTAGGTTTTGGGCTGTTGATGTTTCGGATACGTTTCGGCTAAGTTTTGGTGTTTTCGGCTAGGTTTTTCGGTAGTGTTGTGGAGGTATGATGAGGCTGATGGTTTAAGCATTTTATAATGTGAGAATGCTCTATTTTTAATGTTGTAGAGCTAGTGCAAGAAGGTGTTTGAGTGCTGGTGCGTTGGCGTGGTCATCAGGATATCTACGAAAGCTCATTTTGCTTGTCGATGAGTGTTTTCGGACTTAAAACGAGTCGCATTTGGTACGGCTCTGTTTTTGGGGACTATGGAAAAGTGTGAAAACTTTCTATAGTTCAAGAGTAAGTAAAGTAAATATTTTTGATATATCAACATGAGTTTTGACTACATTCGATAAAGGTATTAATGTTGGTAATGCAATGAGATTTTTGGAAATGCATGAATATGATTTGAATTGGTGTATACATGAGGAATAATTGCTGAAATGCATAGTTTATCAAGCATCCATGATTATGGAAAATTATGAGAAATGATTTGGAATACAATATGGTTAATTGCCTTACATATGATGGTGCCTTTGGGCATGGCTTTTGGTTCATTTGTTGAACATATTATGCATACATTATTAGTGTAGCGACCCTTAAAAAATTTTATAAGTGTGATAGAAAAGGGTGTTAATTTGAAAATTAGGAATTAGGTAAAAAAATTTAGAATTTAATTTAGTTTTTTTAAAAAAAAATTAAAAATTTAAGGCTTAAATTGAAAAATTGGAATTAGGATTTGAAAAGGCTTAATAATGAAATTGAATTGGGAATTTTGAAAAATATTTAAAGATGGGTAAAAAATATTTTAAAAAGGGTGGAGTCGCCACCGGTCACTTTTGGTAGACCGAACCCCATAAAGAAACCATAGATTCGAAATGATTTAGGTTCGAGAGTCGGTTATGGTTAAAAACAGGTTTTGGGTTTAAAATCGCCCAAAATTGGCACCTTTACAAATTACTACTTAATTAACTTTGAATTTTCCGGATTAAAGTGGTATTTAAATTAACGTTTGTTTCAAAATTTAAAATCAATTTTATTTTCTACCGCGCCTTTATTCGAAGGCAACGTATACACCGCGACCTATACATTAGAATGTGGGCCCGTTACGATCGAATAAAGACATTGAAAATTAAATTCAAAAATTATTGTAGGAGATGTGAATTGAACAAAATAAAAGACGAAACTTACAACAAAATAAATATGCACATGAGTAATGGAGAAGGAAATAATAAATGAATGATGCATGTCACATGTGTACAAATATGTAACAAAATACAAAAATAGATAATGCACAACATGTGACTAACATAATAAAAAGCACAAATAGTAAAACATGAAATAATATAAAATAAGTGAAGCATAAGATAACATGCAACAATGAGATATAATAAAAAAACACAAATGCATGGTATAATGAATATTTAACAAAAAGATAAATGTATGAAAAGCAAAACATGTACAAGCAAAATAAACATGCATAAACCTAAAAACATAACATAAATCTATGCACATCCCAAATAAAAACATACATAAATAAAAAGCATAATATAATATGAACAAGCCTACAAAGGCATGATAAATACAATATAATAAAAGGGGCCACATCCATAAATGAATAAAATAAATAAACAAAACAATAATAAAAAGAAACTGGAAGTGATCGAATTGTAAATATTTGAAAACTTTGAAGTCCTCCACACGCTATTACTAAGCGGGGAAGGGCTTAAAATTAAACCTCCAAATACGGAGGGATTAGTTCGGAATAAAACCATTTTTTAAAACAATTATAACTAATTTGGGACCAAACTGAAAACATTTAAGAAATCAGAGGGACCACGGGCACAATTTCGAAAGCAAGGAAGGGTTTAATGAAGTGAAAAAAACATTTTAAAAGAAGACTTAAGTATAAATGATAATTAAAACAGAAAACAACTCCTTTGTTCATTTAATCCGAGAAACAAGAAGAAAAAAACCCCACCTTTTCTCTCCACTGTTCTTCAACAAAGATGAATACTCATCCTCAAAACCCAGAAAAGTCACCACAAAATCCCAACGATGGCCAAAAAAATCAAAACCCCTATTCCACGTTTTAAAACCAGAACAAAAAATAACCACTTTTTCTTTGATTTTTTAAACCCCGAAATAGATCTAAAACCTTTAGTTCGTAGAGGAAAAGGGTTCGAAAATCTCTGGTTCAAAATAAAGAGAAGAGATGTCTCTTTTTTCCTTTATTGGCTCACTCTCAGACGCGTGATGCCATGGGATTATTGTCGGCGGAGGGAGAACATGAGGAAGCCAAAAAACAAAGGTGAATAGCTTCTCCCTTTTTATTTTTAAGAAACAAATGGAAACTAGAGGTCTTTTACCTCTCAACTATTCTCTGTTTTTGTATTGATTGAAAGTGGGAATCCCCATTACAAAGGATGAGTTCGGTTTAAATACTGATTATAAGAACCCCTAAAATTCTATGGTTTTCTAAAATTTATGTTATTATTTTCCTCTGAAGTCTCTGATACGCGTTTTTGTTGCCTCTGATTTATCGAATGGTTTTCTCTAAGATTCTGAATATGTGTTGATAATCCTCTGGTTTTGTCGAAATGTTTCTGTTTTGGTCAGATTATTGTACTATTCTGACGATTTACTTTTGTTTGTTTGTGAACTTGTACGAATCGAATGAGATCAGGGGACCACCGGACGGACGAACGGATGGCCGGAGAAAACAAAGTGTCGGTTAGGTTTTCGAAAGGTCATTGCATGGGAAGCACGCGCGTGGGCATCTCTTCCGTCGGCACGTGGTGCGTGTGAGGAGTCGAAGGATTCACTCTCCTTTGATCTGAGCCGTTGGATCAAGATTAGATCCAATGGCCCGAATTAGGCTGCGCAAGTGGAAAGGAAGGATTAGGGTTTTTGTTTGTTATAATATCCGGTTGGGCAAGATGGGCTTGGTGTAAGCTTAAGAAAAATTCATTCGGGCTTATATTTTCATTTAATGTATATGGGTTGTGATTATTTGAGTTATGTTATTGTTAGAGAAGTGTAAATAGACTATAAATTAAATAAAAACATGGGCATGTTTGTTTATTTAAATATTTTTTATTTATTTATATTCTAATATACTAATAATAATATTAAATAATAATAAAAATAAAATAATAATATAGAAAAGAAAAAAAGAATGAAACTTTAAATAATAAAATAAAAGTATTAAAAACAACAAAGTATTACATATAATATTTTTGATTTTTGATTTTTCACTTAAATATATAATTATAATAACGTGATAACTATATGAAGAAAAAAGAAGAAAAATAACATATGATTTTTTGTTGTTCATAAAAGTAACAAAGTATAAAAGATAATAAAAGTATAAGTTATAGTAATATATAGATTTTTTGGTTTAATAACAAAATAAAATAAAAAAAAATATAATACATATAATAATATTTTTTTTGCATTTTTGGATTAACAACTACAATCCCGCTATTCGATTTGAATGAAGAATTTAAAACCTGAGTTTGAACCCCAGATAAAATTAGTGATTACAATGAATGGCAAGTTATCATGCATATTTGATTATGATAATGGATTAGTGACACTAACATTAGATTCAAATACGAATGACATGTCATTAGGATTGTCTTAAGTGCACTATAATCAATATTGAGAATACAGAATATTGCCTACACGTAACAAGGATGACTTTGTGTCCAATCGTGTGTGGTAGAGCCGCCTACACATAACAAGGGTGACTGTGTCCAATCGTGCGTGGTAGTGCTATAATAGTGACTTCGTGTCATGTCAATGGTGACTTCGTGTCATGATGAGACAATGGTCTCTAATAATGGATCCGTGTATTCGGTGAACTTAAGGTTCATATTAAGTGGTCACTAGTATGCCAATATACATACATGAATTTAAAGAGGACATTATGCATCATTCATGAATTGTTTTGATAAGGTTTTGCAAACTTAAGGAAACATTTGGTTTAATGAACATGAACATGAAATGATAGATTGCATGATTTAGTGATGCATTGCAAATTATGGTTTCATTATGGTTTTAAATAGATGCATTGATGATCTTGTGTAGAGCTTCCTCACTAAGCATGTTTGCTTAATGTCACGTCCCGCCAGCAAGCACCGAGACAAGCCAAGCACCCTTGGGCGGATCCATGGCAAGCCTGCATCGAAGGAGATGATAAGTCGGCCTAGCAAGGCCAATTCATGTTCCCACAAAGTCCAACCGAGGTTCTAGCCATCCTTGGGCCATTTTGTAGCAAGCCAAGCACCAAGGAAGGTGCTAGAAAGAACTAGGACGGCCCAGTATGTAACATCCTGTTTTTGGGTTATTAGTTAGGCTTAGTTAGGGGAATTCGATTTGGGACGAATCGGGTTCTCCGGTTCATTTATTCTGGGAAAAATAAAATAAGGATATTTTTAATTAAGAAAAATAATAATTTGGAAGGTGGTTTATAATATTTAAAAATATGTTTCAAAATTAAAAGAAAATAACTTGGATTTTATAATGATTTTTAATTATTCTTAATTATGCATAAATGACCAATTTGTAATTTTTGGAAAATTGGGGGGACTTATTTTGTAATTTTCGACAATTATGTGTTTTTAGTGACTAAATTGAAAAACAAGCTAAACTTAGAATCCTTAGAGGGCCATAAACCCATTTCTAATTTTTAATGATGATTTATTCATCAAAATATATTTTTAATTACTTTAATTGGATTTTTAAACATTTTTCTCAAAAACCACTTTTCTCTTAATTTTCTATCATCTTTTTCTCTCATTTTCTCTCCACTTTCTCTTCATCTTTTCTCTTCAATCCCTTGCTGATTTTTGCATCCTTTTCCACAAAGATTACATCACTTGCATCATCTTTCCATCCTTTACAAAACCTAAGCATCAATTTCATCAAATCTATATCAAATTACAAGGAACCAAGAAGGGGAAAAATACATATTTTTGGTGAATAGATCTTGAAGGTAATTTTATGGATTTTTATTCTTTTCTAAGGTTCTTTATTGAAATTCCCAAGTATTAGCTTGTTAATCTTTGAATAAAAACTTGATTCTATGTTTTTAATGTTAGATCTAGTGATTTTGTGATATTTTTGTGAAATCTTTTTGGATCTCATTTAATGCTGGAAATTAGATGGATTCAATCATGCTATTATGTTGATTTAGTGATTAATTGAGTCTTGATTTGATATCACATTAATTTAATCCCGGAATAATGCAATCGGTGTAGTTTTAAGGTGCTTTTCGGTTGTTTTATGGGCTGTTTTAGATGCTTAAATGTTGCTGGAGGTATAAAGATAGTTTGGATGTGTTTTTGGATCATAATTGAGGTGGATTAGATGTTAGATTCGTTAGGTTTTGGGTTGATGTTGTTCGGATACTTTTCGGCTAAGTTTTAGGTAGTTTAAAGGTGATCGGATGTGGCTGTTGGTTTGAGCATGTTATGATGTGAGAATACTCTGTTTTTAATGTTGTAGAAGAGGTATAAGAAGAAGTTTGATTGCTGGTGCGTTGGTGCGATCATCGGATAGCGGCGAAAGCTCGTTTCGCTTGTTGGTGAGTGGTTACGGATTTTTAAGCGAATCGCGTTTGGTACGTTCTGTTTTTGGGGGCTATGGAAGTGTGTGAAAACCTTCCATAGTTCAAGAGTAAGTGAAGTATTTGTTTTGTTAAACCGATATGAGTTTTGGCTATATTTTATAAAGGCATTATGTGGGTAATGCAATGAGATTTATGCAAATGCATGAGCATGATTTGAAATGATGCACACATGAGAAATTACTTGCTGAAATGCATAGCATATTTAGCATCCATGAGTATGGAAAATTATGAGAAATGATTTGGAATATATGTGGTTAATTTCCTTATACATGATGGTGCCTTTGGGCATGGCTTTGGTTCATTTGTTGAACATTTTATGCATGCATTATGAGCAGCAAGTTATCATGCACATTTGACTATGATATTGGCTTAGTGACACTAACTTTAGATTCGAATACGAATGACATGTCATTAGGATTGTCTTAAGTGCACTATAATCAAAACTAAGAATACAGAATATTGCCTACACGTAAAAAGGGTGACTGTGTCCAACCGTGCGTGGTAGAGCTGCCTACATGTAACAAGGGTGACTATGTGTCCGATCGTGCGTGGTAGTGCTAATGGTCACTTCGTGTCATGTCAATGGTGACTTCGTGTCATGACGAGACAATGGTCTCATGGATCCGTGTATTCGGTGAACTCAAGGTTCACATTAAGTGGTCACTAGAAAGCCAATATACATACATGAAACTGAGAAGAGGTTTGAGCATCATTTATAAATTGTTTTGATAAGGTTATGTGAACTCAAGGATGCATATGATTTAATGAATTTGGGCATATAATATTGGCATGCATGATTTAACAAAGTGTTGCAAATTATGGTTTTAATATGGTTTTAAATAGATGCATCCATGATCTTTTGTGGAGCTACCTCACTAAGCATGTTTGCTTAAGCTCTCTTTTCATCCTTGCAGAAAAATAGAGCACTTGGAGCTTCGTTCGAGGCAAGGAGACCAAGGGGAAGTTCACTTTAAATTCTGTATGTTTTTGGCAAATAAATTGGGCAAGGCAATGTGTAACACAATCTATGAGAGGAGTGAGCACTTAGACTTTGTTTCATGTTGTAATAAGACCATTATGGTTTGGTTGTTAATGGTTGAATTTTTGTTATGTTTAAATGTTGAAGCATGAACTAGCATGTTTGTTATGTTGCTATTCATACTTAGGAAGCATGCCTATAGGTCTCCTTGTGATATTTTCTGGTGTTTTGTGGTGTGGTTATGTTGATGGTGATACCTAGGATTATTGCATATAGCATTGGGTTATTAATGTTTATGTTTGGAATGGTTTAGGTGAGCTTATACGTCTCACTCAGTCCAGAATACAGGGGGTATCGAAACACCCTGTGGCAGTATCGATACCCCTATGCCTATTTGAGCATCTGTATCGAATCAGGGTTCGGTACCAAATGCTACTGGACGTGGCTATTCCGAAACACCCCTAAGGTTGTTTCGAAACAGGTAGACATAGTTCGAAGCATGAGTACACTGGGCACCCGGGTTCTGAAACACTTGAGGTCTGTTTCGAAACACCTGGCCTAGAAAGGGCAATTCGAGAGTTTTAAATGCATGAAATGTAGGATTTAAATTAGTAAGTGAATACAATGGAATTATGGGTAGTTTAGGAGATGTTGTGACACCATGATTCATGTTTTAACCTGAAAACATATTGTATGTTATAAGAAGGATAAAATACCTGTATTACATATATTGCAATTAAGCACATGAATGTTAGAACGTAAAATTGATAAACTAAGATACCTCGTTTGATCTGAATTGAATGGTGAATGTTTAAAGCTTGCTTAATGGATATCCGGTGGATTGCGTGTGGATATGGTAATGCATATTGGTTTGTTACATTTTAGTCCCTATTCGTGTATGCATTTAATTGATTTACTTATAATGGTTGGATTGCGTTCGTCTCTGTCTTACTTGAGTTAATTACACATAGGAGACTAATCGAGCATCTAGGTAAGATAAAATAAAAAAATGTTACGGTTTCAGGATTGTTTATTGGATTGGACCCTCACGGGTTTGGTTCGATATTCCCCGTGTGACCCATTAGTGCTGGTTCCATCTTAGCCGGGCTAAGGGGGTTACATTTGGTGGTATCAGAGCCAGGTTTGAAAAGTGTGTTGCCAGGTTGAGTATAATGCGTTGTTGGTTCGTTTAGTGTGTTGTTGGTTTATCAAGTATGTATCGGTTTGCCATGTTTTGTGTTGGTATGTTGGAATGTTAGGTTGAACATGATATGTTGATGTTGCATGCATACTTATAGACTATGAGTGCATCTAGAATGAATATGAGTAAAAGAGGTGGTCAGTTACACATTGCCTATGCCAATATGTTTTTAACTGTTCTTCGGTTTCCCTTGGATCTTGCCCGAATGTAAGTTTATTATGTTTTAATATTTTGTTTTAAAATTGCATGTTTGAAGTTTCTAGACAATGCCTCCGAGACGTGAGACACGTGCTACCGCGAGCTTGATCACCGATGGTCAGGCCGAGGGAGAGGCTAATGTGAGGGAGGAACCGCTTCCACCTCCTCCACTAGTTTGCGTGCCACCCGCTGGTGTGCCTCCGGTTCCAATGGGAGGCCAACTCAGAGACTTTGCCCCGTTCATATAGGCTATGAAGGGTGCGTTCCAGGCGGCTATGGCTGGAGTACACGTACCGGCTCCCGTACCTGTCGTTGTTGTTACCCCAGGACTACCGTTAGAGCGTTTGCGTAGCTTGGGAGGTGTTGAGTTCCGTGGATCTGATTCGAGTGCAGCTGAGGAGTGGTTGGCCAGTACCGAGAGGATTCTAGATCAGATGGATTGTCAGGATGCCCATAGGTTGGGTTGTGTGGTCTCTCTGCTTCAGGGAGATACTTATAAATGGTGGACTACCACGAGAGCGAGGGTAGCAGTTGCTAACCTGACTTGGGAGTACTTCAGGACCGCCTTTGTGCGGAAGTTCTTGGGTCCGCAGTACGAGGATGCGCGGAAGAGGGAGTTCATGTCACTGGTGCAAGGCACTAGGAGTGTTGCTGACTATGAGATACAGTTTATCAGGTTGAGTCACTATGCTCCTAAGTTGGTTCCTATAGAGCATAAGAGGTGTGATAAGTTACGATATGGTTTGGATCCAGAGATTAAGACTTATTTGTTGGCTGCGGAGTACACTGAGTTTGATATGCTCGTGAATCGGGCTAAGGATGTTGAGGAGTCTCTGAGGGAGGCTCAGAAGTCTTCCGATGTTGGGAAGAGGCCTGCTGAGGTTAGTACCCAAGGTAAGGGTAAGAGGTTTCGGGACAACCGATATAGAGCTGATCGATGCCGAGGTGACTTTGGATACGGTGGTCGTGCTCAGTAGTTTGGTAGGAGTGATGGTGATGCAGCAGTTTGTAACTTGTGTTCTCGATGCCATCCGGGAGAGTGTTGGTGGGATATCGGTGCCTGCATTGGTTGTGGATCTAAGGATCACAAGAAGAGAGATTGTCCGAGGTTTGCTGGTGAGGCTGGTAACCGAGCTGAGGTTGCCGTGGTACCTGGCAGAGGATGCGGTGGTGGTAGAGGTCCTTTCCAGAGACAGGGAGATGGCCGTAGAGTTTATGCTCAGTGCGGAACCCGTAATGCTACAGATGTGGTTGCAGGTACTTTTTCTTTACGGAATGTACCGTTGTTTTCTTTGATAGATTCGGGATCTACGCATTCTTATGTTTTGAGTGAGCATGCATATATGTTGGATACCCCTGTTGATGTTTTGGATGTGGGAGTTGTGGTTACTAGTTCTTTGGGTGAGACGGTGACCATAAAAAGGTTGTATAGGAGATGCCCGTTGGAGGTACAAGGGCATGTCTTTGAAGTTGACTTGATGGAGTTACCGTTTCATGGTTTTGACCTTATCTTGGGGGTTGATTGGTTGACGGAGCATAGAGCTGTGGTGGATTTTGAAAAGAAACGCGTTACCTTGAGGTTGTTAGATGGTAGTGAAGTTGTGGTTAAGAGTGAGTATACGTGATTCTTGTCTAATGTGGTTTCGGCTTTACAAGCGGAAAAGTTGATGCAACATGGTGGTGTAGCATATCTAGCTTATATGATGAATCCGGGGATAGGAGAGGTTCGGGTGCAGGATATTCGAACGGTATGTGACTTTCCGGAAGTTTTTCCTGAGGAGTTTCCAGGATTACCTCCCGATCGTGATGTGGAGTTTAGTATCGAGACCTATGCTGGTACTAATCCGATGTCCATTGCTCCTTATCGTATGGCACCTAAGGAGTTGAAGGAGTAAAAGATGCAGTTGCAAGAGTTGCTTGACCGTGGTTTCATACGACCGAGTGTGTCACCATGGGGTGCACCGGTGTTGTTTGTGAAGAAGAAAGATGGCACAATGAGGATGTGCATTGATTATCGGCAACTGAATAAGTTGACCATGATGAATAAGTATCCTTTGTCGAGGATTGATGATTTGTTTGATCAGTTTCGAGGAGCAAGTGTGTTCTCGAAGATTGATTTGAGATCGGGGTACTACCAGTTGAAGGTGAAAGAGGATGATATGTTGAAAACGGCTTTTCGGACAAGGTATGGTCATTATGAGTTTTTGGTGATGCCGTTTGGTTTGACAAATTCCCCTGCTGCTTTTATGGATATGATGAACCGGGTGTTTCACGAGTACTTGGACCAGTTTGTGGTAGTGTTCATAGATGATATCCTCGTGTATTCACGTACCGAGGAAGATCATGATCGGCATTTGCGGTTGGTGTTGCAAGCGTTGAAAGAGAACCAGTTGTATGCTAAGTTAAGTAAGTGTGAGTTTTGGTTAAGAGAGGTGGTGTTTCTTGGTCATGTGGTGTCGGAAAAGGGTATTAGTGTTGATCCAAAGAAGATAGAGGCGGTTATGGGTTGGAAGCAACCGAGGTCGGTGTCGGAGGTTCGGAGTTTCCTAGGTTTGGCTGGGTATTATCGTAGGTTCGTTGAGGGTTTTTCGAGCATTGCTGCTGCTCCTATGACTAAGTTGTTGCAAAAGAAGGTTCCTTTTGAGTGGAAAGAAAGTCAACAAAAGAGTTTTGAGAAGTTGAAGGAGGTGTTGACTAGTGCACCAGTGTTGGTACAACCCGAATTCGGCAAGGATTTTGTGGTTTATAGTGATGCATCGTACGTTGGTCTTGGGTGTGTTTTGATGCAAGAAGGGAAAGTTGTAGCTTATGCTTCTAGACAGTTGAGGGTTCATGAAAAGAATTATCCGACACATGATTTGGAGTTGGTGGCGGTGGTTTTTGCTTTGAAGATTTGGAGACATTATTTGTATGGAGAGAAGTGTCCTATATACACGGATCATAAGAGTTTAAAGTATCTCATGTCACAAAAGGATTTGAATCTTAGGCAACGAAGATCGATGGAGTTGCTTAAGGATTATGATTTATCGATTGAGTATCATCCGGGGAAAGCCAATGTAGTGGCCGATGCTTTGAGCCGTAAGGCGGCGGTTGAGTTGAGAGCAATGTTTTCTAGACTGAGTATTTCTAAGGAAGGTGGTTTGGTGGCGGAGTTGCAAGTAAAACCTGTTTTGGTTGAGATGATCAAGGTGAAACAGTTGGAGGATGAGACTTTGGTACCTTTTGTGGAGGATATTGCTGAGGGTAGACCGACTGAATATCATTTTGATGATGATGAGGTGTTGTGTTTTAGAGGTCGAATTGTGGTGCCCGATGATCAGGAGTTGAGGCAAGCTATCTTGGTGGAGGCTTATACTAGTCCGTTTGCTATGCATCCGTGTAGTGTGAAAATGTATAGAGATCTCAAAAGTGTGTACTTTTGGGTTGGTTTAAAGAGAGATGTGACGAAGTTTATTTCTCGTTGTATGATGTGTCAACGGGTGAAAGCTGAACATCAGTTCCCTGCAGGTTTGTTGTAACCAGTTCAAGTTCCGGAGTGGAAATGGTAGAGAATCACCATGGATTTTGTGACGGGGTTACCTTTAACACCGTCCAAAAAGGATTCTATATGGGTGATTGTTGATAGGTTTAAGTAGTGTTCACATTTTCTTGTCGTGCATACGACGTACTCCATGGATAAGTTGGCGGATTTGTATGTTTCTGAGGTGGTAAGGTTGCATGGTGTGTCTAAGTCGATCGTATCGGATAGAGATCTGCGGTTTACATCCAAGTTTTGGAGGAGTTTGCAGACAGCTTTGGGTAAGAGGCTTAGTTTTAGTACGACTTGTCATCCACAGACGGATGGACAGTCTGAGCGTGTTATTCAGACTTTGGAGGATATGTTGAGGTGTTGTATCATCGAGTTTCAAGGTTCTTGGGAGAAGCAATTGCCGTTGGTAGAGTTTGCTTATAATAATAGTTTTCAGACGAGTATACAGATGGCACCGTTTGAGGCGTTGTATGGGCGTAAGTGTCTTACACCTTTGTGTTGGAAGGAAGTTGGACAGAGGTATTTTTCTTTGCCTCAAGTGTTGAAGGATACGGATGAGAAAGTTAAGTTGATATGTACTAAACTTAAGGAAGCTTCGGATAGGCAAAAATCCTATGCCGATTTGAAGCGTAGGGAGATAGAGTATGATGTTGGGGACAAAGTGTTTCTTAAGGTTTCGCCATGGAAGAAGGTGATGAGGTTTGGACGTAAGGGTAAGTTGAGTCCACGTTTTATTGGACCATATGAGGTGTTGGAGCGTGTTGGTCCTATTGCTTATAGGTTGAGGTTGCCGGAGGAGTTGAGTAAGATGCATGATGTTTTTCATGTATCAATGCTTCGTAGATATAGATCGGATCCTTCTCATGTTGTACCGGTTGAGGAGATCGAGTTAAGAGAGGATATGAGTTATGAGGAAGAACCGGTGAGGATTTTGGATGTGGATACAAAGGTTCTTCGAGGGAAGACCATAGATTTGGTTAAAGTGCTTTGGAAACACCGAGGTGTGGAAGAAGCAACTTGGGAGACAAGGAAAAGCATGGAGGAGCAATTTCCTCACTTGTTTATTTCAGGTAAATTTCGAGGACGAAATTTTCTTAAGAGGGGGAGAGTTGTAACATCCCGTTTTTGGGGTTATTAGTTAGGCTTAGTTAGGGGAATTCGATTCGGGACAAATCGGGTTCTCCGGTTCATTTATTCCGGGAAAAATAAAATAAGGATATTTTTAATTAAGAAAAATAATAATTTGGAAGGTGGTTTATAATATTTAAAAATATGTTTCAAAATTAAAAGAAAATAACTTGGATTTTATAATGATTTTTAATTATGTTTAATTATGCATAAATGACCAATTTGTAATTTTTGGAAAATTGGGGGACTTATTTTGTAATTTTCGACAATTATGTGTTTTTAGTGACTAAATTGAAAAGCAAGATAAACTTAGAATCCTTAGAGGGCCATAAACCCATTTTTAATTTTTAATGATGATTTATTCATCAAAATATATTTTTAATTACTTTAATTGGATTTTTAATCATTTTTCTCAAAAACCACTTTTCTCTTAATTTTCTCTCATCTTTTTCTCTCATTTTCTCTCCACTTTCTCTTCATCTTTTCTCTTCAATTCCTTGCTGATTTTTGCATCTATTTCCACAAAGATTACATCACTTGCATCATCTTTCCATCCTTTACAAAACCTAAGCATCAATTTCATCAAATCTACATCAAATTGCAAGGAAACAAGAAGGAGAAAAATACATATTTTTGGTGAATAGATCTTGAAGGTAATTTTCTGGATTTTTATTCTTTTCTAAGGTTCTTTATTGAAATTCCCAAGTATTAGCTTGTTAATCTTTGAATAAAAACTTGATTCTATGTTTTTAATGTTAGATCTAGTGATTTTGTGATGTTTTTGTGAAATCTTTTTGGATCTCATTTAATGCTGGAAATTAGATGGATTCAATCATGCTTTTATGTTGATTTATTGATTAATTGAGTCTTGATTTAATATCACATTAATTTAATCCCGGAATAATGCAATCAGTGTAGTTTTAAGGTGCTTTTCGGTTGTTTTATGGGCTGTTTTCGATGCTTAAATGTTGCTGGAGGTATAAGGATAGTTTGGATGTGTTTTTGGATCATAATTGAGGTGGATTAGATGTTAGATTCGTTAGGTTTTGGGCTGATATTGTTCGGATACGTTTCGGCTTAGTTTTCGGTCTTTTCGGCTAAGTTTTCGGTAGTTTAAAGGTGATCGGATGTGGCTGTTGGTTTGAGCATGTAATGATGTTAGAATGCTCTGTTTTTAATATTGTAGAAGAGGTACAAGAATAAGCTTGATTGCTGGTGCGTTGGTGCAATCATCGGAAAGCGGCGAAAGCTTGTTTCGCTTGTTGGTGAGTGATTTCGGATTTAAAGCGAATCGCGTTTGGTACGTTCTGTTTTGGGGGGCTATGGAAGTGTGTAAAAACCTTTCATAGTTCAAGAGTAAGTGAAGTATTTGTTTTGTTAAACCGATATGAGTTTCGGCTATATATTATAAAGGCATTATGTGGGTAATGCAATGAGATTTATGCAAATGCATGAGCATGATTTGAAATGATGCATACATGAGAAATTACTTACTGAAATGCATAGCTTATTTAGCATCAATGATTATGGAAAATTATGAGAAATGATTTGGAATATATGTGGTTAATTTCCTTATACATGATGGTGCCTTTGGGCATGGCTTTGGTTCATTTGTTGAACATTTTATGCATGCATTATGAGCAGCAAGTTATCATGCACATTTGACTATGATATTGGCTTAGTGACACTAACTTTAGATACGAATACGAATGACATGTTATTAGGATTATCTTAAGTGCACTATAATCAAAACTGAGAATACAGAATATTGCCTACACGTAACAAGGGTGACTTTGTGTCCAACCGTGCGTGGTAGAGCCGCCTACACGTAACAAGGGTGACTATGTGTCCGATCGTGCGTGGTAGTGCTAATGGTGACTTCGTGTCATGTCAATGGTGACTTCGTGTCATGACGAGACAATGGTCTCATGGATCCGTGTATTCGGTGAACTCAAGATTCACATTAAGTGGTCACTAGAAAGTCAATATACATACATGAAATTGAGAAGAGGTTTGAGCATCATTTATAAATTGTTTTGATAAGGTTATGTGAACTCAAGGATGCATATGATTTAATGAATTGGGCATGTAATATTGGTATGCATGATTTAACAAAGTGTTGCAAATTATGGTTTCAATTTGGTTTTAAATAGATTCATCGATGATCTTTTGTGGAGCTACCTCACTAAGCATGTTTGCTTAAGCTCTCTTTTCATCCTTGCAGAAAAATAAAGCACTTGGAGCTTCGTTCGAGGCAAGGAGACCAAGGGGAAGTTCACTTTAAATTTGGTATGTTTTAGCAAATAAATTGGGCAAGGCAATGTGTAACACAATCTATGAGAGGAGTGAGCACTTAGACTTTGTTTCATGTTGTAATAAGACCATTTTGGTTTGGTTGTTAATGGTTGAATTTTTGTTATGTTTAAATTGTTGAAGCATGAACTAGCATGTTTGTTATGTTGCTATTCATACTTAGGAAGCATGCCTATAGGTCTCCTTGTGATATTTTCTGGTGTTTTGTGGTGTGGTTATGTTGATGGTGATACCTAGGATTATTGCATATAGCATTGGGTCATTAATGTTTATGTTTGGAATGGTTTAGGTGAGCTTATACGTCTCACTCAGTCCAGAATACAGGGGGTATCGAAACACCCTGTGGCAGTATCGATACCCCTATGCCTATTTGAGCATCTGTATCGAATCAGGGTTTGGTACCAAATGCTACTGGACGTGGCTATTCCGAAACACCCCTAAGGTTGTTTTGAAACAAGTAGCCATAGTTTGAACCATGAGTACACTGGGCACCCGTGTTCCGAAACACTTCAGGGCTATTTTGAAACACCTGGCCTAGAAAGGGCAATTCGAGAGTTTTAAATGCATGAAACGTAGGATTTAAATTAGTAAGTGAATACAATGGAATTATGGGTAGTTTAGGAGATGTTGTGACACCATGATTCATGTTTTAACCTGAAAACACATCGTATGTTATAAGAAGGATAAAATACCTAGTATTACATATATTGCAATTAAGCACATGAATGTTAGAACGTAAAATTGATAAACTAAGATACCTCGTTTGATCTGAATTGAATGGTGAATGTTTAAAGCTTGCTTAATGGATATCCAGTGGATTGCGTGTGGATATGGTAATGCATATTGGTTTGTTACATTTTGGTCCCTATTCGTGTATGCATTTAATTGATTTACTTATAATGGTTGGACTACGTTCGTCTCTGTCTTACTTGAGTTAATTACACATAGGAGACTAATCGAGCATCTAGGTAAGATAAAATAAAAAAAAAATGTTACGGTTTCAGGGTTATTTATCGAATTGGACCCTCACGGGTTTGGTTCGATATTCCCCGTGTGACCCATTAGTGCTGGTTCCGTCTAAGCCGGGCTAAGGGGGTTACACAGTATATGCCACAAGGTTCTAGAAAGGTCCGGGACGTTCCACCCAAGTCTAGAACCACCCGGGAGGACCTAGAAGGCTCGGGAAGGCTCGGGACTATCCCGGAAGACCTTGGAGTTCTCTAGAACCCTTTAGATACATGTAGATATGTATACATAGGTGTAGAGTTCTCTAGAACCATGTAGGTCTTAGGAGATATTTTGGGAGGCAACACATGAGCTGTCCAATCAAGTAAATCTCAACCGTCTATTCGGGAGGAGGGGAGCCTATAAATAGGGCCACTCCCTTCATTTTGTATATAGCCTGAGAAGTTTAGCATACTTGTAAACATCCTCTTAAGCTTAATACCAAAGCTTCCTTTCAAATTCCTTTACCTTCTCTTGTCTTTCTTTTGCCAAGCCACAGGGTTGCGTGTAAATAAGTCTTGCTAACATAGCTCGAGATTGTTAGCGCCACCAAGTGCATGCTTCATTTGAGATGGTGATCATTGGGTTCGAGAGTGCCCGCAGCGGCAAGCACTTAGCGCTCTCTTAGCCAAGCAGCGCGAAGACAGTGATACCGAGGAGTCCGAGCCCGATGCACAAATCGGATCCTTGCAATTACTCAACGTCATGCAATCCACTCCAAAGACCCAAGCCAAAGGGTTGCTCTATGTGGACGTTACCATCAATGGAAAGGCATCAAGGGCAATGCTCGACATAGGTGCGTCCTATAACTTCATTTCTCTTGATGAAGCCAAGAGGCTTGATCTTAAGGCAACCAAAGGTGAAGGATCCATCAAGGCAGTTAACTTTGTCGCATCACCTATCCAAGGCATCACTCGAGGGGTCAAGATCAATATAGGGACATGGTCTGGCCACCTAGACTTCACGGTAGCTTCAATGGACGATTACAAGCTCGTCCTAGGCATTGACTTCTTCGATAGGGTCAAAGCCATTCCGATGCCATATGCCACCTCTTTGTACATCACGGAGGGTCACCAATCTTGTGTGGTGCCAACCATTAGGGCCACCAAACCAACTTCTAAAGTGATCTCATCACTTAGAATGGAGGAGTGTGCAGTGCCGAAGAATGCACCTCCGAACTCTCCAAAGAAGCTACCACCAAAGGGGAAAGATGGTCATAAGACCACACCCAACTCGGGCAAAGCGATGCGACACAAGGGTACCAAACGAAGGAAGACCAAAGCAAAGAAGAGAGCACCCTCACCAGACCCCAAAGGAAGGGCACCCCTAGCCACACCCAACACAAGGGTCCGTCCAACACAAGAGCTAGCCAAGACTTCAAGGAAACACTCGGCAAGTAAGAAACTAAGTCCAACAGCTCATTGTGAGCGCGACGAGGGTGTCGCGAGCTTAGGTGGGGGTGGATGTCATGTCCCGCCAACAAGCACCGAGACAAGCCAAGCACCCTTGGGCGGATCCATGGCAAGCCTGCATCGAAGGAGATGCTAAGTCGGCCTAGCAAGGCCAATTCATGTTCCCACAATGTCCAACCGAGGTTCTAGCCATCCTTGGGCCATTTTGTAGCAAGCCAAGCACCAAGGAAGGTGCTAGAAAGAACTAGGACGCCCCAGTATATGCCATAAGGTTCTAGAAAGGTCCGGGATGTTCCACCCAAGTCTAGACCCACCCGGGAGGACCTAGAAGGCTCGGGAAGGCTCGGGACTATCCCGGAAGACCCTGGAGTTCTCTAGAACCCTTTAGATATATGTATATATGTATACATAGGTGTAGAGTTCTCTAGAACCATGTAGGTCTTAGGAGATATTTTGGGAGGCAACACATAAGCCGTCCGATCAAGTAAATCTCAACCGTCCATTCGGGAGGAGGGAGCCTATAAATAGGGCCACTCCCTTCATTTTTTATATAGCCTGAGAAGTTTAGCATACTTTTAAACATCCTCTTAAGCTTAATACCAAAGCTTCCTTTCAAATTCCTTTGCCTTCTCTTGTCTTTCTTTTGCCAAGCCACAAGGTTGCATGTAAACAAGGCTTGCTAACATAGCTCGAGATTGTTAGCGCCGCACGGATCGAGTTTGAGAGAATTAAATCCGTGACATTAAGCTCTCTTTTCATCCTTGCAAAAAAATAAAGGCAAACGGGACTTCATTCGGAGCAAGGAAATCAAGGGGAGATGTTACTCAAATTCGATATGTCTTGGCAAATAAGTTGGGGCTTGGCAATGTGTAAACCCGATCTATGTGAGGAGTGTGAACTTAGACTTTGGTTTATGTTGAAATAAGACCTATGTTGCTTGATTGTTAATTGATGGACTATGGTATTGCTTGGATTGTTGAAGCATGTACTTGCATGATTGTTATGAATTTTAATCGTGTTCTAGGTAGCATACCTATAGTTTGCTTGATGTTCTTGACGTTGAAAATCATGTGTCATATGTTGTTAATTATGCTTAGGACTTGTGCATATAGTGGTAGTGATTAATTGTTGTGTATTTAGTCGTTAGTGTTCGCTTAGTGTGACGGAACTTTTGGGTTCCAGATCCAAAGTTTCGAAACCTTAGTGAAGGTTCCGAAACCTTTGTCAAATAGTTTCGAAACCTTCAGGAAGGTTTCGAAACCTTGCGGGCAATTTCAATTCTGGAAAGTTACTGGACACGAAAAGTTCCGAAACTTTCAGGGAAGTTTCAAAACCTTTTACAAAAAGTTTTGAAAACTTTGACTACCAAGAATTGATAGTTGCTGGAAATTATACTTTAGTCCCGGATATCTCCCTTTGTTTAATTAGGGTACCTACAGATGTTATTTTGAGCTAAAATTTCACATGAATGCATAAATTTGATTTAATTTCAAGATGGTTAACTTAATTTGAATAAAGTCCTTGTAATTTGGAAGATTTACATTTTTGTCCCTAAAATAGAGAAACATGCAATTGATGATGTTAGGGTGATCCGTTTGACTTGAAATTTACTGTGAAGGATACTTGTGTGTTTAATTGAACTGTGATGAAAAGAATTTATACTCTATTAATAGATTTTAAAAGTTTTATATTTTAGTCCTTAATTCACTTAAGTGTTTAATCGGTTACTCGTTTGTGATCAGATTGCTTCTACTAAAGCTTTGTATGAGACCAAGACATGTAGGAACATAATTATGCATATAGGAAAAATAAAGAAAAAAATATATATCAGTTTTTAGGGTTGTTTATCGAATGAACCCTACACGGGTTTGGTTCGATATTCTCCGTGTAACCCGTTAGTACCGATTCCGTCTAGGCCAGGCTAAGGGGGTTATATTTGGTGGTATCAGAGCTAGGTTTGTCAAAGTGTGTATAGGTTTGCTAAGTTTTGTGATTAGTCTGTTAAAGTGTAAGATTGAACGTGATATGTTGTTGATGTGTGAATACCTATACATTGTGAGTGTACCTAGAGTAATAATGGGTAAAAAGGGGTGGTCGGTTACACATTGCAATGCCAACATATTTTATATGCTCTTTAGTTTCCCTTGGATCTTGCCTGAATGTAAGTTTATTATGTCTTAATATTATATTTTAAAATTGCATGTTTGAAGTATTTGGATAATGCCTTCGAGACGAGAGAATCGTGCTAGTGCGAGCTTGATCACCGATGGTCAGGCAGAGGGTGAGGCGACTGTTAGGGAGGAACCGCTTCCACCTCCTCCACCAGTTGGTGTGCCACCTGTTGGTGCTCCTCCGGTACTTGTAGAAGGCCAGTTTAAAGAGTTTGTCCCGTTCATACAGGCTATGATGGGTGAGTTTTAGGCTACAATGGCTGGAGTGCATGTTCCGGCTCTCACACCTGCCGTTGTAGTTACCCCAGGGCTGTCGCTAGAGCGACTGCGTAGCTTGGGTGGTGTAGAGTTTCGTGGGTCTGACCCGAGTTTAGCTGAGGAGTGGTTAGCTAGTACTAAGAGGATTTTGGACCAGATGGATTGTTAGGATGCCCAGAGGTTGGGTTACGTGATCTCTCTGCTTTAGGGAGATGCTTATAGGTGGTGGACTACTACGAAGGCGGGTGTAGCTGTTGCTAACCTGACATGAGAGTATTTTAGGACCACCTTTGTGCGGAAGTTTTTAGGTCCGTAGTACGAGGATGCTCGGAAGAGGGAGTTTATGTTTCTAGTGCAGGGCACTATGACTGTGGCGAAGTATGAGATATAGTTTATCAGATTGAGTCACTATGCTCCAGAGTTGGTTCCTACGGAGCGTAAGAGATGTGACAGGTTCCGATATGGTTTGGATCCAGAGATTAAGATGTATTTGCTAGCTGCTGAGTATGCGGAGTTTGATGTGTTGGTGAACTGGGCCAAAGATGTTGAGCAATCCTTGAGGGAGGCTAGGAAGTCTTCCGATTCGGCGAAGAGGTCTACGGAGACCAGTGCTCAAGGTGGTAAGGGTAAGAGGTTTCAGGATAACCGATACCGAGCAGATCGATGCCGAGGTGATTTTGGACACGACGGTCGTGCTCAGCAGTTTGGGAGAGGTGGTGGTGACATCGCAGTTTGTAACTTGTGTTCTAGGCGTCATCCGGGAGAGTGTTGGTGGGCCACTGGTGCATGCATTAGTTGTGGATCTAAGGATCACAAGAAGAGGGATTGTCTGAGGTTTGCCGGTGAGGTTGGTAACCGAGCTGAGGCTGCTGTGGTACCTAGCAAGGACGCAGTGGAGGTAGAGGTCCTTTCCAGAGGTAGGGTGATGGCCGTAGAGTTTATGCACAACGTAGGGCCCGTAATGCTACGGATGTGGTTACAGGTACTTTTTCTTTGCAAAATATACCATTGTTTTCTTTGATAGATTCAGGATCTACACATTCTTATGTTTTGAGTGAGCATGCATATTTGTTGGATATCCCTGTTGAGGTTTTAGATATGGGGGTTGTGGTTACTAGTTCTTTGGGTGAGACGGTGACCGTAAGGAGGTTGTATAGGAGGTGTCTGTTAGAGATAAAAGGGCATGTCTTTGAGGTTGATTTGATGGAGTTGCTGTTTCATGGTTTTGACCTTATCTTGGGTGTTGACTGGTTGACGGAGCATAGAGCTGTGGTGGATTTTGAAAAGAAGCGGGTTACCTTGAGGTTGTTAGATGGTAGCGAGGTTGTGGTAAAGAGTGAGCATACTGGATTCTTGTCCAATATGGTTTCGGCCTTACAAGCAGAAAAGTTGATGCAACAAGGTGGTATGGCACATCTAGCGTATATGATGAACCCGGGAATAGGAGAGGTTTGAGTGCAGGACATTCGAATAGTACGTGATTTTCCGGAAGTTTTCCCTAAGGAGTTACCAGGATTACCTCCCGATCACGATGTGGAGTTTAGTATCGAGACTTATGCCGGTACTAATCCGGTGTCCATTGCTCCTTATCGCATGGCACCTAAGGAGTTAAAAGAGTTAAAGATGTAGTTGGGGGAGTTGCTTGACCGTGGTTTTATACTACCGAGTGTATCACCTTGGGGTGCAACGGTGTTGTTCGTGAGAACAAAGATGGCACGATGAGGATGTGCATTGATTATCGGTAATTGAATAAATTGACCGTGAAGAATAAGTATTCTTTGCCGAGGATTGATGATTTGTTAGATCAGTTTTAAGGAGTAAGTGTGTTCTCGAAGATTTATTTGAGATCGGGGTACTACCAATTGAAGGTGAAAGAGGAGGATGTGTTGAAAACGGCTTTTCGGACAAGGTATGGTCACTATGAGTTTTTGGTGATGCCGTTTGGTTTGACAAATGCCCCTGTTGCTTATATGAATATGATGAATTGGGTGCTTCACGAGTACTTGGACCAGTTTGTGGTAGTGTTCATAGATGATATCCTCGTGTATTCACGTACCGAGGAAGATCATAATCGGCATTTGCGGATAGTGTTGCAAGCGTTGAAAGAGAACCAGTTGTATGCTAAGCTAAGTAAGTGTGAGTTTTGGTTAAAGGAAGTGGTGTTTCTTGGTCATGTGGTATCGGAAAAGGGTATTAGTATTGATCCAAAGAAGATAAAGGATGTTATGGGTTGGAAGCAAGCGATATCGGTGTCAGAGGTTCAGAGTTTCCTAGGCTTGGTTGGGTATTATCGTAGGTTCATTGAGGTTTTTTTGAATGTTGCTTCTCCTATGACCAAGCTGTTGCAAAAGAAGGTTCCTTTTGAGTGGAAAGGGAGTCAACAAAAGAGTTTTGAGAAATTGAAGGAGGTGTTGACTAGTGCTCCGGTGTTGGTTCAACCCGAGTCCGGTAAGGATTTTGTGGTTTATAGAGATGCATCATACGTAGGTATCGGGTGTGTTTTGATGCAAGAAGGGAAAGTTGTAGCTTATGCTTCTAGACAGTTGAGGGTTCATGAAAAGAATTATCCGACACATGATTTGGAGTTGGCGGCAGTGGTTTTTGCTTTGAAGATTTGGAGACATTATTTGTATGGAGAGAAGTGTACTATATACACGGATCATAAGAGTTTAAAGTATCTCATGTCACAAAAGGATTTGAATCTTAGGCAACGAAGATGGATGGAGTTGCTTAAGGATTATGATTTATCGATTGAGTATCATCCGAGGAAAGCCAATGTAGTGGCCGATGCTTTGAGCCGTAAGGCGGCGGTTGAGTTGAGAGCAATGTTTGCTAGACTGAGTATTTCTAAGGAAGATGGTTTGGTGGCGGAGTTGCAAGTAAAACCTGTTTTGGTTGAGATTATCAAGGTGAAACAGTTAGAGGATGAGGCTTTGGTACTTTTTGTGGAGGATATTGCTGAGGGTAGACCGACCGAGTATCATTTTGATGATGATGAGGTGTTGTATTTTAGAGGTTGGATTGTGGTGCCGGATGATCAGGAGTTGAGGCAAGCTATCTTGGCGGAAGGAGAAATTATCCGCCTGTTCGTGGACTCACTTCATGGTCCACTTTATGAGAAGATGATCAGCAACATATCCTTGGGATTCGCTGAATTTGTGAACACGGTAGAATCCATCGAGGCTGCTTTCAGAAGTGGCAAGCTCAAGACCGGGGAAAGTATGTCGAAGTATCCGAGGAGGAAGGACCATGAAATAAACTATGCCACCCCTGCTAAGAATTTTATAATTTCTTCATCTCAAACCAACAGGAGGGAAACTAGGCCTCCCAAGAAGGAAAATGAGAAGATGACTTTTACCCCCTTGCCGGTGTCATACAAGGAGATGTATGCTCAGTTGCACAAGGCAGATTTAGTCCGACCCTACCATGTGACTCCTTACAGTTTGCCTTACTTGACATGGTACGATGTCGATACCCACTGTGAGTACCACACCGGAGTGCCGAGGCATACTATCGAGAACCGTGTTGCTTTTAAGAAGATGGTGCAAAACTTGTTGAACACCGGAGTCATCAAGCTAGACTCCCAAAATGTGAAGAACAATCCCCTTCCGGATCACAACAAGGCTTGAGAGTTAGAGTCAATGCGGACTTTGTCTGCCAACAAGTTCATGCATCTCATTCTTAGCTTTCCTTAGATGTTTGTTTACATCATTCTCCTTGCGCTCCCAGTGTTTTATCTTTCAAATCAATTCCGCTATCTTTGTCTCGAAAGTAGCGATGACTTTTTGTAAATGGTTTTTATCCTATTTTTCCATTATTTTTCAATTTAATGAAGAGATGCACTTTTATATATACCTTTTCTTACACTTTTAACATTCTTGGATATTTAATGCTTATTGTGTCCGCGATTTAGACACAAAAGTTAATTAAATGTTGTGATCACGACGAAGTTCAATTCTGCTTTCGATTCGCTTCAGTCGGAAAGCTTAAGAAACAAGACTACTACTCCTTCGATAATATTCGATGATAAAAAGGTCCTGCAGAAAGTGAACCTACTCAGTTTTGAGAATTCCAAGAGGTAAGAAACATTAAAAAGTAAAAAAAAAAGAGAAAGAAGAAGAAGAAAAAGAAGAAGAAGAAAGAAAGAAAGAAAAAAAAACAGAAGAAAAAGAAAAAGAGGCGAAAGTATTAAAACCTTAACTGAACAAGCAATTCAATAAGTCTCAGAGCATCCTGATGGAGCTGTGGGAGAAGAACGAGTCTAATAAGGAGCTAGAGTTCCACCAGTTCGATATCCCAACATCAGTGATGACTCTTTGAAGACACCGACACTCTAATATATTTATGATTAAGTGCAAACTAAAGCACATGCTTACACATGGAATTCTCGAATCGAGTTACAAGAGAAAACAAATTTGAGAACTAGAAGGAGTGGTCTTCAAGTGGATCAAGCAAGTACGGTAATCATGAGGATGAACCGAGCATTTTGAATTGAATTTTGACACTTCAAATATCGTCACAACATTTCAAGACAAAATATTAACCACTAAGTGGCGAGTCTGAGATACTCAAGCATTTAATACCCAAGGATCCAACTCCTTTTAATTTTACTAACAGTTTTATTCATAAAGACGTTGTCTGTGAAAACACTAATTTTTGAAACTTTATTCGAAAGATTCGAAAGATTCACTTTTGAAAAAATGCAAGGACATTGGTGCATTTAATCATCTTTGATTCAGCCAGTGAGTGGCCGTATTTTACGAGACAAGTTTCCGAGCTTATTATCAAAGAAGTCCAATTTTTGGACCAGATATAGAAAACAAAATTTTGGGGGCAAAATTTGGTTGGGGCAAAGAGACAACCTTTCAACATAGGGGCAAGAGTCCCCTCAAGGTCAGATTTGACCAGGGTTTAATCTATGACAGAAATTTGGAAAGAGGTTTCGATCAGGCCAATCCTTTTGAGAAAACGAAACCCGTTAACGATTGGGGAACATTCAGTTACAAGATTTCGCGAGCAATGCGACTTTTTAGAAGTTTGTACTAGATAATTATATTTTTGGGGCAAGTGTTTACCCTAGCTACAAGAGTAAGCAAAGACATTTATAACCTTGGTCTCGAATTCAATAGACCTTATTTTTGACCGACGCAAGCCAACAGTCTCTCATCCAGAAGAAGAATCAGCGAATTGAAAGCCCGATATCCAAGGGTGACCAAATTCTAAGGGTTAATCCTCAAACGTTAAAAGGAAAACATTTCATCATTTAGTTAGACATCCCTAAGATTAGGGGCATGTTGACATAAGTATTCATGCATCATTTAGTTAGACATCCCTAAGATTAGGGGCATGTTGACATATGCATTCATGTATCATTTATAGTTAGGCATCCCTAGGATTAGAGGGCACGCCAACACATGCATACATACTTCTACCTATTTTGACAGGTATCCAAATAGAAAAGAAAGTTGTGAATATATGGCTTGACAAGAGATAAAAGCTTCAGCGTGGATGATTCTACAAAGAAGGGATCGACACTTTTAGAATTCGAGCAAAGGTTTCATATAGAAGGAACTTATAGCTCACAACTTTCACGAGTTTTGTATAGAAGGAACTCAGCTTTCAAGATGGATGGTTCTAAAGGGAAGGGATCAACAATTTCAGTTTTCAGAAACCGAGTTTTATTAGAAAGAACTCGGGTTTACAAGATGAATAATTCTACAGAGAAGGAATTAACAATTTCAACATTCGAGTAAGGGTTTCATAAAGAAGAGACCCGCAGCTCATAGTCTTCAAAAGCCGAGTTTTATATAGAAGAGACCTAGCTTTTCGAGGTAGACGATTATACAGAGAAGGGATCTCCACTTTCAGTATTCGAGTTAAGGTTTCACAGAGAAGAGACTTATAGCTCACAGTTTTTACAATTCAAGTTTCATATAGAAAGGACTCAGCTTTTCAAGATTAATGATTCTACAGAGAAAGGATCAACACTTTCAGTATTCGAGTAAGAGTTTCATATAGAAGGGACTTGCAACTCACAGTTTTCAAAAGCCAAGTTTTATAGAGAAGGAACTCAGTTTTTCTAGGTGGATGATTCTACGAAGAAGGGATCAACATCTTCAGTTTTCGAGTGAAAGTTTCATATAAAAGGGACTTATTGCTTACAATCTTCAGACACCGAGTTTTGTATAGAAAAGACTCAATTTTTTCAAGGTGAATGATTCTACAGAGAAAGAATCAACACTTTTACTATTCGAGTGAGAGTTTCATATAGAAGAGACTTGTAGCTCACAATTTCAAAAATCGGGTTTCATATAGAAGAGACTCAGTTTTTCAAGGTGGAGGATTCTAGAGAAGGGATCAGCATCCTTAATATTTCAGAATTTAGGGTTTCATACAGAAGAGACTCGAGTCGAGATACTTGGCGAAGAGTTTTATAAGAAAGACTCAAAGCATCTCACAATTACTAATTCTACGGAGAAGGAATCAACCCCGAAACAGTACTAGATTTAGGGTTTCATATAGAAGAGACTCGATCAAAGATTTTAGCAAAAGGGTTTTATATAGAAGGAACTCGATACATCAAAATTTTCAAAGTTTAAGATTCAGGGTTTCATACAGGAGAGACTCGATCAAAAAAACTTGACGAAAAGTTTAATATAGGAAGAACTCGAAACTTTCAAGGATTGGTTCTGTATAGGAAGGATCATTGTTTACAATATTTTGGAGCTCAAAGTTTCATATAGGAGGAACTCGCAGCTCAAAAAAAAATCAAGGTGGTCTCAAAATGTCGATCATGGAAGAGTTAATCAGGGATTCAAAGAGCACAAAAGGCTAGCGAAACTGCGGAGAAAGGGCTTTCGGATCAGGGTCTTCAAACAAGGAAGTCGGATAAAATTATTGTTTTTTTGTCTTTGCTTTATCATTGTTTTACAACGATAAGCAAAGAGGGGCAGCTGTAATCACTAATTTTATCCGGGTCTAAGCCCGTTTTTCTTATTTTTATCGTATTTGAATAATGGGCTTGTTTTTGTTAATCGAAAATAAAGATATTATACCGTTTTTGTTTTTATCTCGGTTTTATTTTGTTTTGTTAACTTAAAAATTCAAAAATGTTACTATTATATTTATTTTGCCCTAGTTTTGTTTTATTATTATTATCTCCTTGTTTTTCATTAATATCATCATTTAACCAAATCAAAAAGATTATACTTATATATATTATTATTCCTTCTAAAATGGTTATGTAATATATTTGTTCTTCATTAATTTAAGTTACTTAGATATAATAATATACATCAAGGTTTTGTTTTTACTTTTATTATCTTCGTTACTTTATAGTTATTATTATTTTTGTTATTATGTTATTTTTCTTTTCATCATATTATATTATATTATATTATATTATATTATTTATTTATTTATTATTATTATTATTATTATAAATAAATAAATTAGAATAATAAAACCCAAAACAATTTAATTAACAGTCCAACAGATAATAAGCCGAAACACTTAAATAAAATACAAGCCCAGACCCGTTACAAACCCTTAGCCCATCAGCTAAATGAAACCCTAGCTGATCTAATCTTGATCCTCATGCGCAGCTGATCCTGGACTGTTGGATCAGATCTGTGATCCAACGGTCGAAATTGAGGGAAGAGAGCCGGCTGGATATCCAACACACGCCATGCGCGACGGTCCAACTCTCCACACACACGATTGGCGTGCACACGCGCCCTTTCAGCTTCAGACGATTCCTCCAATGCCGGCAATGACACAGATCTCCGATGCCCCCCTCGCGATCCCGATCACCACATGCAAACAAACCAAAGAGTGTCAGATTCGTACCAAATTTCAGAGCCAAAACAACACAAAGAGGCAGAGAATTTCCGGTTAAATGGCAGAAATTTTCAGAGGCTAACAAGGACAATAGCAGAGATTTTCAGCAATGCACCAACAAATGATAGAGATCACTCGGCTAACAAAATCAGAGATCGCACATACATAAATACAAAAGATAGAAGAACCAATAGGAGTGATTTTGAATCCTTTTGTCACATACTGATGTAATACATCGGCTATAAAAAGGAAAGCTGAATCCATTTTAAGGGGTTCTCCCCACCAGTTTAGAATCAATAGAAACAGATCCATTTCAAGAGGTAAAAAACCTCTATTTTTCAGTTGTGGATAGATAGAAAAAAAAGGAGAAATAGTTTAGTTCTTTACCTTTTCTGTCTTTTGCTCGGTCTCCTAAACCGGTGACAAGCCTCTCACCTTCGGGTGGGTTTGGTAAACAGATCGAAAAGAGAGTTTTCGTCATCCTTTTTCTTCTTCGTTTTTTTTAAAAAGGGTTTTGTTTTCAAAAAGAAAACGAAGGTTTCTTTGGTCTTTGGTTAATGTTTTCGGTTTCAAAGAAAATAAAGAGTGTTTCTTTCGTTTTTTAAAAAGAGGGATATTTGTTTTCTCCGACCACCGTCAATGGTGGCTGAAATCTAGAATGTACGGTGTTTTCTAGGCAAAGGGGATGAACATTCTTCAAGTTCATCTATTTATAGATGAACCAGATATAGGAAATTGGGGAAGGAGTTTCGATTCTCTGAAAATAATGGTTAAAGGGTTTTAGCCCTTTTTCAAAATATGTTTTATACTTCCCTGATAACTTAAAATTGGTTTTTTACACATTTAAGGGCCTCCGTGTTTTGGTTCTTACACCTGGGGTCCTTCAAATTTTGTTTCGCTTTATTTTTTGGTCACTAAATTGCCATAAACACCCGTTTTCAAATGGTCTAATTAGCATCCGATCCCTCCGCGTATTTCGTTTTACTTTTAAGACCTCCCCTATGGTTAAATCCGCCCCGTGGTCCTTGTTTGGTTTTGGAAAATTACTTTTTAATCACCGTTTTATGTCGATTTGAACTCCAAAATTTCTAAACACTTTTAATTTAATCATTGTTCTGATTTGATATTTGTATCTCTTTTATTCTTGATCTTTTGTTTTGTTTTTTATTATTTTTGTCATTAACAGTAACTTTTTTTCTCTCTTAATTTCTCTTTCATTATTGATATTTCATGCATTTTTAATGCTCATGCATGTTATTATATTGTAATATTATTTGTTTTCTTTTTTTTTTACATGCATATTTAATTATTGTGTTACATATATTATTTTTGGCCATGTATATTTGATGTATTTGTACATTTTATTTTATTGTGATACTTTGTGTTTTTTTATCATATTTATTTGAGCATTTTATCTTGTACATGTATATTGTTTTTTCTTTTATCTACACTTACTTTCATGATTATCTATATTTGTACATGCATTCGTTTATTTCCATCAAAATGTTATTGTATTACGTATTATATGCACTTCATCCTTTTTTATACGCATATATTTTTTTTTATATTGTGACATGTATTTTTTTTTGTAACATCCCGTTTTTGGGGTTATTAGTTTAGGCTTAGTTAGGAGGATTCGATTAGGGTCGAATCGGGTTCTCCGGTTCATTAATTCCGGGAAAAATAAAATAAGGATATTTTTAATAATTTGGAAGGTGGTTTGAAATATTAAAAATATGTTTTAAAATTAAAAGAAAATAATTTAGATTTTATAATAATTTTTTAATTATTCTTAATTATGCATAAATGACCAATTTGTAATTTTTGGAAAATTGGGGGACTAATTTGTAATTTTCGGTAATTATGTTATTTTAGTGACTAAATTGAAAAGCAAGCTAAACTTAGAATCCTTAGAGAGACATAAACTCATTTCTAATTTTTAATGATGATTTATTCACCAAAATATATTTTTAATTACTTTAATTCGGTTTTTAATCATTTTCTCTCAAAACCACTTTTCTCATCTTTTTCTCTCATTTTCTCTCCACTTTCTCTTCATCTTTTCTCTTCAATTCCTTGCTGATTTTTGCATCTTTTTCCACAAAGATTTCATCATTTGCATCATCTTTCCATCCTTTACAAAACCTAAGCATTGATTTCATCAAATCTACATCAAATTGCAAGGAAACAAGAAGGGGAAAATCTCATATTTTTGGTGAATAGATCTTAAAGGTAATTTTCTGAATTTTGATTCTTTTCTAAGGTTCTTTATTGAAATTCCCAAGTATTAGCTTGTTAATCTTTGAATAAACACTTGATTCTATGTTTTTAATGTTAGATCTAATGTTTTTGTGATGTTTTTGTGAAATCTTTTTGGATCTCATTTGATGCTGGAAATTAGATGAGTTTAATCATGTTTTTATGTTGATTTAATGATTAATTGAGTCTTGATTTGATATCACATTAATTTAATCCCGGAATAATACAATCGGTGTAGTTTTAAGGTGCTTTTCGGTTGTTTTATGGGCTGTTTTAGATGCTTAAATGTTGTTGGACGTATAAGGATGGTTTGGATATGTTTTTGGATCATAATTGAGGTGGATTAGATATTAGATTCGTTAGGTTTTGGGCTGATGTTGTTCGGATGCGTTTTGGCTTAGTTTTTGGTCTTTTCGGCTAAGTTTTCGGTAGTTTAACGGTGTTCGGATATGGCTGTTGGTTTGAGCATGTAATGATGTGAGAATGCTCTGTTTTTAATGTTGTAGATGAGGTACAAGAATAAGCTTGACTGCTGGTGCGTTGGTGCAATCATCGGAAAGCGGCGAAAGCTTGTTTCGCTTGTTGGTGAGTGATTTCGGATTTAAAGCGAATCGCGTTTGGTACGTTCTGTTTTTGAGGGCTATGGAAGAGTGTGAAAACCTTCCATAGTTCAAGAGTAAGTAAAGTATTTGTTTTAATGAACCAATATGAGTTTCGGCTATTTTTGACAAAGGTATTTTATTGGTAATGCAAAGGGATTTATGGAAGTGCATGAGCATGTTCTGAATTGATGCATACATGAGAGATACTTGCTGAAATGCATAGCTTATTTAGCATCCATGATTATGGGAAATTATGAGAAATGATTTGGAATACGATATGGTTATTTGCCTTATACATGATGGTGCCTTTGGGCATGGCTTTTGGTTCATTTGTTGGATATATTATGCATGCATTATGAGCAGCAAGTTATCATGCACATTTGATTATAATATTGGCTTAGTGACACTAACTTTAGATTCGAATACGAATGACATGTCATTAGGATTGTCTTAAGTGCACTATAATCAAAACTGAAAATACAGAGTATTGCCTAAACGTAACAAGGGTGACTTTGTGTCCATCGTGCGTGGTAGAGCCGCCTACACGTAATAAGGGTGACTATGTGTCCGATCGTGCGTGGTAGTGCTAATGGTGACTTCGTGTCATGTCAATGGTGGCTTCGTGTCATGTCAATGGTGAGTTCGTGTCATGACGAGACAAATATCTCATGGATCCGTGTATTCGGTGAACTCAAGGTTCACATTAAGTGATCACTAGAAAGCCAATATACATACATGAAATTGAGAAAAG
Source organism: Abelmoschus esculentus (assembly GCA_035048815.1). Classification (NCBI taxonomy): domain Eukaryota; kingdom Viridiplantae; phylum Streptophyta; class Magnoliopsida; order Malvales; family Malvaceae; genus Abelmoschus; species Abelmoschus esculentus. The sequence goes on from JAUCBN010000003.1 coordinate 19,741,925, forward strand.
GTTTGAGCATGATTTATAAATTTTTTTGATAAGGTTATGTGAACTCAAGGATGCATGTGATTTAATGAATTTGGGCATGAAATATTAGCATGCATGGTTTAGCAAAGTATTGCAAAATTATGGTTTCAATAAGGTTTTAAATAGATGCATTGATGATCTTTTGTGGAGCTACCTCACTAAGCATGTTTGCTTAAGCTCTCTTTTCATCTTTGTAGAAAAATAAGGGCACTTGGAGCTTCGTTCGAGTCAAGGAAACTAAGGGGAAGATCACATTGAATTTGGTATGTTTTTGGCAAATAAATTGGGCAAGGCAATGTGTAACACAATCCTTAGGGGTAATATGTACTTAGGCTTTGGTTTATGATGTAATAAAACCATTATTGATTGAATGTTAATTGTTGAACTTTGTTTTGATTGAGTTATGAAAGCATGTAATAGTATGATTGATATGTTGTTGCTATTCAATCTTTAGGAGGCATGCCTATAGGTCTCCTTGTGAACTTTACAAATGGTTTAAGGTGTGTCATGTTGATGAATATGCCTAGGAATGTTTCATATAGTTTCGGGTTATTAATGTCTATACTTGGGAGGCTTAATTGAGCTTGAAACGTCATACCCCAGCTCCGAACACAGGGGGTATCGAAACACCCTGTGGCTGTATCGATACCCTTATGCTACTGGACATGCTAGTATCGAACTAGTGTTCGGTACCAAATGCTACTGGAGTTGGCTGTTCCGAAACACTCTATGGCCTGTTTCGAAACAGGTGACGTGTTCCGAAACACTCCAAGGGCTGTTTCGAAACACCTGGCTTAAAAAAGGCAATTCGAGAGTTTTGAATGCATGAAACGTAGGACTTAATTCATAAATGCTAGAACGTAAAATTGATTAATTAGAATACCTTGTATGATCTGAATTGTATGTTGAAAGTGTTAAGCTTGTTTATTTGTTATCCGGTGGATTGATTATGAATATGGTGATGTAAATTAGTTCCTTACGTTTTTGGTCCCTAATCATGTATGCGTTTGATTGATTTACTTATAATGAATGAACTGCGACTGTCTTTGTCTTACTTGAGTTAATTACACATAGGAGGTTAATTGTGCCTCTAGGTAAGATAAGATAAATAAAAAAAATGTTACAGTTTTCAGGGTTGTTTATCGAATTGAACCTTCGCGGGTTTGGTTCGATATTCCCCGTGTGACCCATTAGTGTCGGTTTCATCCAGGCCGGGCTAAGGGGGTTACATTTGCGCACTTATGCAAGATGGTAAGGTGGTAGCTTATGCCTCTCGTCAATTGAAACCGCATGAAGGTAACTACCTAAAGCATGCAATAAAAGCGCAATTTGTATAGTGTACACGTCGCAAGTAATAAATGATAAGTATTTATCGTGTATCGTCTCCATAGAGACTGGTGTACTTAATATGCCTCCTTTTGTTTCCTTGCTCCTAAAGTTTAGTAAAATAAAGAACACAGGTAAAAAGGTTTGATTGAATAACTAAAGAACAAAAGCTTAAATAAAAGGTTGAGAACGAATAGAGAGAATGGGTAGGATCCAGTTGTGTCATATAGTGAATTTGATTGATCTGTTCTTGATCAATACAATTACACAACACTGTCTCGGCAACACTGTAGATACTACCTCGGCAGCATTAGTGTTCCCTACCGCAGCAATCTCTTGCTCTTAGTCAGTTTAATCAAAGCTCGGCAAGGTGTCCTTAGATGCCCCCGCTTATCTCTAAGTTGAAGTACTATTGATGACCAATCTTCGATGATACCTCACAGCGTGAATCAATGATAATCAACAACCAATTTCATACTTCTTTTAACCGCTGAAACTCTTAACCTATCTCTAGGTTGAGTTAGTGTCTACAACACTACACTTATCCCTTTCGTGAATCTAACTCTCTCGATATTAGATAAATCAATTACTTACAAACTTCTCTCTTGAGCTTGAATGCAAGAACAAGGAATTACAATAGGATAAGCAAACTTTGATATTCTTATTGTATTGAAACGAAGAAACAAAATACAGTCCTCCCGCACTGATATTCAACAACCTTCACCTAACCCTAAGAAAGCTTAGAACATATTGTAAAAGAATAACACAATTCTTAGGGTAAGGTTTTCTCTTATATTCGTCTCTCTAACAAGTTAGCCAGCTAGTGTATTTATAGTCTTAACCTAAGGTAAATCTTTCCTAAGTAGAATACAATTTGGAGTAGGGAACAAGCAATAAAAGTATAATATTTTCACGTTTAATTCTATCTAGAAAACTATTCCCGCGTGGCCTTTGACTTGGTACTTTCACGTGCTAATTTGGTCTGATCCAAACGCTTGATGTCCAGAAATTTTCAGCTTATTTTTCTCTTTCAATCGCCCAGCATCAGTTCTGGGGCTTCTGCTACCGCGGCATTGCTTCTGCCTTCGGCACTACTACTGCCTCGGTAATGGTTCTGCCTTCGGCACTACTTCTGCCTCGGTAATGGTTCTGCCTTCGGCACTACTGCTGCCTTGGCAGGTATTTCCTGCAACTACACAAAAACATGCCATAAAGCCTTCTTTTCTTATAGATATCATCATTATTAAGTTGTGGCAGCACAATGTCAGTTATTGAGCAATAAGTATATGTATCAACTCGAATTAGTAGGTAATGAGTACACATTGTTTAGGAAAAGAATAGTAAATAATAGCCTTTTAGGTACTTATCAAATACCCCAAACTCAAACTATTGCTTGTCCTCTGCAGAATCTCCTGGTATGGATCTGCTGCGGCAGCGTGATAGGCATGGTATAAGCGCTATTTGAGTGCAAGTGTACACGTTGTCAAGTAATAAAATGATAAGTATATCGTGTATCGTCTCCACAGGGATTGGTATACTTAATATAATTCCTCTTGTTCCCTTACTCCTAAAAAGAAAGTAAAAACACAAATAAGTTGATTTGTTTTATCTAACTAAATAATTAAATAACAAAACATAAAATAAAGGGTTGAAGAAGATATAGAGAAAACGGGTAGGATCCATTTGCGTCAATTAGTGAATTCAATTGATCTTCTCCTTATCCAATGCAATCATACAACACTGCTTTGATAGTACTGCAGATACCGCCTCGGCAACATTGGTGGTCCTCTACCGCGGCAATCTCTTACTCTTGGGCATAGGTATCAAAGTTCAGCAAGGTGTCCGTAAGTGACTCCGTTCATCTCTGAGTCAAAGTGTTGTTGATGACCAGTCCTTGACGATACCTCTCGGCGTAAATCAAAGATAACCACCAACCAATCTAACACTTCTTTTAGCTGCTGAACTCTTAACCTACCCCTTAGTGCCTCCACAAGAGCATAGGCCGAGTTAGTGTTAACAACACCGCACTTATCCCTTTCGTGAATCTACACCTCTCGATGCTAGATAAATAGATTACTTGCAAACTTCCTTCTCGGGCTTGAATTCAAGAACAAAGAAGGGCAATAGGATAAGCAAACTTTGATTTATTATTGCATAAGAACAAAGATACATGAATCAATCTCCTCTCACTAATATCAACAACCTTCACCTATCCCTAAGAAATTTAGAACATATTGTTGTTAAGTACAATTCTTAGGGAGAAAGGTCGACTTAAAGGGTTTCTCTCTAAATCGGCCCTCTCTAAATTGGCTCTCTCTAAATCGGCTCACTTAACAATATAGCCGGCTAAGGTATTTATAGTCTTAACCTAGGGCAAACCTTTCCTAAATAGACTTCAACTTGGAGTAGGAAACAAGTCCTCTTCAAGGAATCTGATATTTCAAAATTTGTCGCCTTCTAGAAGGGTTTTTCCGCTTGGTCTTTGAATTGGGCTTTTAACGTGCTAGCCTGGTCCAATTGGTGCGCTGCATCTTCCGAAATATTCTTTATATTTTTATCTTTCATCACGCCTCCATTGTTGGTGTTGTCACACTAGATTCTGTCGTGGCCTAGCTTCTGCCTCAGCCGCAACACTGTTTCTCTACCGCTTCTGCTCTAGATATTCCTGCATGTACATAATATGTAAAAATATATGCATTCTCTATAAATATTGACTTTGTAAATGATGATAATGGAATATCCAATATTTGAGCAAAGAGTCTATATTTCGGTTCAAGTTGGTGTATAATAGATGCATAAAGTACCATGGGAAGGATAGTAAATAACTGCCTTTTAGGTACTCATCAAGCGGCTTCGGCAGTGCCAGGTATATCTGTCATGTACTACCCTTCGGTAGTGTAGTCGACAGTGAACTGTTGAGGTGTTGCTTGCACTGGGTCTGCTTGTATTATCTGCATCACTCTGTGGCAGAATTCTCTTGTCAAACCTTGCCGTTGATTTGTGTATTCATCTGTTTCTTCTATTGGGACACCTGCAGCAATGCACAAGACAGAGATTAAATAGGGGAAATATAAAGGACGTCGTTCTTTCTTACCGCAATCATAAATTTCTTGAAAAATGATCTCTCCAACATCTATGGTCTGCTTGTTGATGATTGATTGGATGACCACCAATCTTCTTCTATCAACTGTTCTGTTATGAGAGGTAGGTATGAGGCGTCTCTTAACAAATGTGCACCAAAGCTTGGCTTCGGTTTTTAGGCTGAGCCTTGTTATACAACCCTTATGGGTACCGGTTTCCCATGGAGTGTTGTCGTAACAAAGTTCGTCCTTGATTGCTTCGTAATCCTCATTAGTGGCTTCTTCATATAATTCACCATGTTCATCGAGTATGGGGACAAGGCTGTAGTGCTGGTTGATTGCCTCGGCAGTAAGGGTGACTGGTTTACCCCGACAATGAACATACAGGTTGCCCTTGCTCGGCATTTGTGCGTAAAATTCATGCACAATTGTTGTATTTGTTGGGGGAAGTTGTAGGCAGAAGATTTTTCAATCTTGATATTTGATTTTATCAAACAGGAATTGTTCAATGTCATAGTTGTGTTTATTTGAATGTTGGAATCCTTGCTCCTCCTATAACTGCCGAACAACAAACGATTTGTTGAATCGTTCAGCAACAGTGGCAGGATAAAAACGATTGTATGCAGCCATGGATGATTCTTGGATAATTGGAATGTTGATGAGAGATTCTTTGAAAATGATCTGAAAGTTGCAAGAATGCGGATAGGAATGCAGAGAGTATTGTGAGGAAGATTTGGCAAGGTTAAAAAAGAATGCAAAGTGAATAGTTTCAACAAGGAATCTGCTTTTATAGGCATCGGCAGATATAGCCGTTTGATTTCTAGCCGTTAGGCTTTTCTGCCGTTGCAAATAGTAACTGCCCGTTGGCATTCACTATCGTGGTAGAAAATTCGGCAAATAGCCGTTACACTGTTTCTACCCATTGGGATTGTTGCGGCTCTGACACTGTGTATTGCCGCGGCAACAGACTTCCTACTGTGCATTGTTTCTCTGTTATTCTTGCTTTATTATCCTAAAAATAAATGAGATAAAAGTATTTTAAAGATAATTATTGATATACTTAAATAAATAAATAAAAATAAAATTTTGAAATTGTTAACCTAAATTAATCCTAATATAATAATACAAAGAGTAGAGGAGAAATTAAGTTACTGAGGAAGTGCATGAAAATACATCTCCCAATTTGTCCCTCTCTTTATGGCCAAGATGATGTTTCTATGATTGTTGGTCATCCTTGTCAGGTTCTTCTTTGTGTGTGGCCGCTGTTGTGGATTTAATTCTTTTTCCAAACATATTGCCGAGCATGCTACCAAGGTAGGATATTTTGGTGTCTATGGCATGGATGGTCTTTCACTCTTCTATATCATCAGATTTGTTTAGATTGTGGAAGGCATTTAGTTTGACTTGTTGGTCATTGACCCTCATAGTCAACTCTTCGTTTTCCACATCAATTAAGGTGCGTTAGTAGCCAGCAAAGGTCTTCCCAGGATGATCGATGCTTTTTCATCTGCTTCATAGTCAAGGACAAGAAAGTCGGCTAGAAAAATAAATTTATCGACTCTTACCAGTATGTCCTCGATTTTTCCTTCGGGGTGCATTTATGATCGACCCGCAAGTTGGAGCAACACTATGTTAGAGTATGCCCAAAGACCAATCATATGATGATTGTATGGATACTTTCATTTACCAATTTTATTGAATAAAGGCATTGCCATTGTTGTTTTCAGATATATGTGTCACATAAACTGAGAAACAATAAGGTCCATATAATAATATATGTATTATTATTAAAAGATCCTTAGTCAAGTATTATTCCAAGAAGCAATCGAGACGTTTGGACCAAAGGCGAGAAGATGTTTGAGAAGCAGTTTTAGTATAAAATTACGGTTTTTAAGGTTCTCCCATTGGCTTGGGATGAGCCACCTTAGTTCTTTATTTTGGGTTATAACCATTGCAATCCTTTTATTTTATATCTATCATGTATGTGATGCAATGTATGATATATATCTTCTACTCGCATATATTGATGAGATCAATAAGGGCCAAATTAAAAAAAAGGTAACGATGAGATATTCAATGTTTTCCCTCAAATTAATATAAGTTAAAATTAGCCGTCCAATATTTGCCCTCGTTAAGGCCTTGATCGATCTTATGTGGGTTTTGCCAAAGCATTAACACATAAGTCCATCTTGGTTAAACGCGAAGAATAAACAAGTGATATTCGTCGGTCGAAATATTGGTAATAACTTAGTTAGGTTGTTCTAATAGGATTAGAAACCTAAAGGCTAAGTATTTGGTTAAGTCATGAGATGACTGAACAAGAGTTGTTCACCAAATGAAGGAGTTACATGAGATGTAATTAGTAAAGGGTTACTTACCTAAATAACCTCTATCCTAAAAGAAAAGCCAAAGTTGATTTAGGAAATTGGTGAATTATGGATCCTCACTCACTAGAAAAATTTTCGTCAAATTTTTCCGAAATTAAAAACGAGAGGGGTTTTTAATTTTGAACGAAATAGTGTGAGTATTTTATAAACAAAGTTCTATTTATAATATTTCAAATCGGTAAATTCATATTATGTATTTCCATTTTTGTAGATCTAAATGGCAAACAATACTATATCATTGCGATCACTCCTTGAGAAGGAGAAACTCAATGGCGTAAACTTCCTTGATTGGTTCCGTAATTTGAGAATTGTTCTCAAACAGGAAAGAAAGGAATATGTCATTGAAGAACCCGTTCCAGATGAACCGGCAACTAATGCTTCTAGAGCTGACAAAGACAAGTTTAAGAAACATATGGATGACATGTTAGATATCGGATGTCTTATGCTTGCTACCATGACTCCTGATCTTCAGAAGCAACATGAGGACATGGTTGCATATGATATGATTCAAAACCTCAAAGAAATATATGAGGAGCAAGCACGTAAAGAGAGGTATGAGACCTCTAAAGCTCTATTTCAGTGCAAAATGGTGGAGGGATCTCCTGTAGGAGCTCATGTCATTAAGATGATAGGCTATATCCAAACGTTGGGAAAGCTAGGTTTTCCTCTCAAGGATGAATTGGCTACTGATGTTATTCTGCAATCGTTACCGAATAGCTTCAATCAATTTGTCCTTAATTTCAACATGAATGAAATTAACAAAACTTTGCCACAGTTACTTGGCATGTTACGAACTGTTGAGAAAAATATGTCTAAAGGTGGACCTAAGCTCATTCTGATGGTCCGCAAGGACAAAGGAAAGGGAAAGGCAGTGGCAAAGTACAAGGGTAAAGGTAAGCCTATACCCAAAGGACATGATGCATTGAAACCCAAAGGGGAAGTTAGCAAGGAAGGAAAATGTTTCCACTGCAATAAGACCGGACACTGGAAAAGAAATTGCCCCATTTACCTTGAAGAGGTCAAGAAGGCAAAAGCAGATGGTGCATCTGCTTTAGGTATTTATGTTATCGATGTGAATCTGTCAATATCTTCTTCTTGGGTATTAGATATCGATTGTGGTTCTCACATCTGTACTTCTATACAGGGACTGTAAAAGAGAAGGAATCTAGCTAAGGGAGACGTGGATCTACGAGTGGGAAATGGAGCAAGAGTTACTGCATTAGCTATAGGAACATATGTTTTATCTTTACCTAGTGGACTTGATTTATATTTAGAAGATTGTTATTTTGTGCCTAGTTTGACTAGAAACATTATTTCTATTTCTTGTTTGGACAAGATTGAATTTGAGATTATTATTAAGAATAATTGTTGTTCTTTTTATCTCGATAATGTCTTTTATGGTTCAGCACAATTGGTTAATGGCTTATATATTTTAAATCTAGAAAATGTCATTTATAACATAAATACCAAAAGATCAAAAACAAATGACTCAAATCAAACTTATCTCTGGCATTGTCGTTTAGGCCATATAAGTGAGAAACGCATATCAAGACTCCATAAAGATGGATTCTTAGATTCATTTGTTTTCGAACGATTGGATGTATGTGAATCTTGCTTATTAGGAAAAATGACTAAGGCTCCTTTTAATGGTAAAAGTGAGCGAGCAAGTGATTTATTGGGATTAATACATAGTGATGAATGTGGACCAATGAACACACAAGCTAGAGGTGGATTTCAGTACTTCATCACTTTCACTGATGACTTCAGTCGATATGGTTACATTTACCTTATGCGCCATAAATCTGAGGCTATCGAAAAATTTAAAGAATTCAAAGAATGAAGTACAAAATCAACTAGGAAAGAGTATTAAAGCACTTCGATCAGAACGAGGTGGAGAATACTTAAGCATAGAATTTAATGAACTCCTTAAAGAATGTGGGATTGTCTCACAACTTACTCCACCAGGTACACCACAGTGGAATGGAGTTTCTGAGAGGAGAAATCGAACTTTGTTAGACATGGTTCGATCAATGATGAGTCACAGTGATCTTCCGACTTCTTTCTGGGGACATGCACTAGAAACAGCTGCTTTCACTTTAAATCGTGTTCCGTCTAAATCTATTCAAAAGACACCATATGAGATATGGACTGGAAAACGTCCTAGTATGTCTTTTATGAAGATTTGGGGTTGCGAAGCATATGTCAAACATCAGATGTCTACAAAGCTCGAACCCAAATCTCATAAGTGTAATTTTGTTGGATATCCCAAAGAAACTAAGGGATATTATTTCTTTAACCCCAAAGAAAACAAAGTGTTTGTTGCTCGAACAAGAGTTTTTCTCGAAAGAGAATTTCTTAATAAGAAAGGAAAGGGTAGAGACATTGAACTTGGAGAAGTTCAAGAACAACAATTCATTGAACCTGAGATTGAACATGTTCCACAAATTGTTGAGGAACAGTCAACAGATTTAGAAACACAACCACTGCGTAGGTCCACAAGAGAACGCCATGCACCTGAGAGATATGGATTTCTCATTACCACACATGGAGATGTTCTCATTATGGATAAGGATGAGCCAAGAACTTATCAAGAGGCAATATCGAGCCCAGACTCTGAGAAATGGCTTGAGGCCATGAAATCTGAGATGGAATCCATGTCAGTCAACCAAGTATGGACTTCGGTTGAATCACCTGAAGGGGTAAAACCTATAGGGTGTAAATGGGTTTTCAAAGAAGAAAACCGACATGGATGGAAATGTACAAACATACAAGGGGCGACTAGTCGCTAAAGGTTTTCGACAAGTTCATGGTATTGACTATGACGAAACTTTCTCCCCTGTAGCTATGTTTAAATCCATCCGGATCTTGCTTGCTATAGCTGTATTCCATGATTATGAAATTTGGCAAATGGACGTCAAAACCGCTTTCCTTAATGGAAGACTTGAAGAGGATATGTATATGACACAACCAGAAGGTTTTATCCCTCCAGGAAATACTAGAAAGGTTTGTAAGCTACAAAGGTCCATTTATGGACTAAAGCAAGCTTCTCGAAGCTGGAATCTTCGTTTCAATGATGCAATCAAAGAGTTTGGTTTTATCAAGAACGAAGATGAGCCTTGTATTTACAGGAAGACTAGTGGGAGCATTGTTTCTTTCCTAATCTTGTATGTAGATGACATACTTCTTATAGGAAACGACATACCTACCTTACAGTCAGTTAAGATTTGGTTAAGTAGTTGTTTCTCAATGAAAGATTTGGGTGAGGCAGCATATATCTTAGGGGTTAAGATCTATAGAGATAGATCTAGACGACTTCTAGGTCTGAGTCAAAGTACATATATAGACAAAGTTCTAAAGAGATTCAGTATGGAAGAATCCAAGAAAGGATTCTTACCTATGAGACATGGTATATCTCTTTCGAAGGAAATGTGTCCTTCAACTCCACAAGAAAGAGAACGAATGAGTAAGATTCCATATACTTCGGCTATTGGTTCTATCATGTATGCCATGATATGTACTCGACCAGATGTATCGTATGCCTTAAGAATGACAAGTCGATATCAGGTAAACCCTGGTGAAAGTCACTGGGTAGCAGTCAAAAACATCTTTAAGTACTTGAGAAGAACTAAGGATACATTTCTTGTCTATGGAGGCAAAAAAGAGCTTAGTATAAAAGGTTATACTGATGCTAGTTTCCAAACAGATAAGGATGACTCAAGATCGCAATCTGGATTTGTGTTTTGCCTTAACGGAGGTTCTGTAAGCTGTAAAAGTTCTAAGCAAGATACAGTAGCTGATTCTACGACAGAGGCTGAGTATATTGCAGCCAGTGAAGCAGCAAAGGAAGTTGTTTGGATCAAAAAGTTCATATCCGAACTAGGGGTTGTTCCAAGCATATCAGATGCTATAGAACTCCGTTGTGACAACAATGGAGCCATTGCACAAGAAAAGGAACTCAGATCTCATCAATGATCCAAACATATTCTTAGACGCTTCCATCTTATTCGAGAGATCATAGATCGAGGAGATGTGGAGATATGTAAAGTACACACGGATGATAACATTGTTGATCCCTTGACGAAGCCTCTAACACAACAGAAGCATGATCGTCACACAGAGTCACTCGATATTAGATATGTGAGTGATTGGTCTTAGTGCTAGTGGGAGATTGTTAGAGTATGCCCAAAGACCAATCATATGATGATTGTATGGATACTTTCATTTACCAATTTTATTGAATAAAGGTATTGTCATTGTTGTTTTCAGATATATGTGTCACATAAACTGAGAAACAATAAGGTCCATATAATAATATATGTATTATTATTAAAAGATCCTTAGTCAAGTATTATTATGGGTATGGACAATAATAATACGCTTAAGACTAACATGTGATAAATTGATGATAATAAGTTGTCATTGACATAGAGATGTCAGAATTAATACAAGAATATATTAGTAGAGAATAATATATTGGATTGACCCACTATGAACATATATCTTGGATTATTATGTGATGGTCATGATATTGCTCATAGTGACAACTATATGTATAATCCTTAGACTTGAGATTATTACTTTCTCAACATATGTTGTTTTATGTTTTGATGCAGTTAAATGTGTTTTGTAATTAGTTACACTATAAAAACTGACATTGGACATATTACAATATATGTAGTGAGATGTGAATAATCAAGATAGGATTTGTCCTTCCTACATAATAGGAAAATATATCAAAGGCCACTTGATTGAGTGAGACTAAAAATGCATGGTCATGCTTGAATATGTTGATATGAGATATCACAAATTATTCATTAATAGTAGTCCACTCTAGATATCAAGAAACACTAATAATAGGCTATACAAGTGTGACTATTCCAAGACTTGTGCCTATTAAAGATATAAAAGGACAAAAGGATATAATACATTAAAAGAGTTGGTCACGGACATGATACATCGAATCATGATCTCTTGTAACTTAGATGACAATGATATATTGCTAGATGTCACTCATTATTTTTAATATTAGAATTGTTCTAATATTATTACTAACGTTACAATGAGCCTACAGGGTTACACCAAATGGTTGAAATAGAGCAAAAATATATAAGTATAAGTAGATTATATTTAATCCCGAATTTTAAATAAAGAATATAATTAAAGTAATTATATCCCTTTTAAATTCGAATTAAATATAGATTCTGATATTTAAGGAATTAATTAAAGTAATTATTTCTTATAAACCAAATCAGAATCAAACTCTTATACCTAGGGTTACATCTATATAAAGGATCAATTGATCTAGCAGCCAAGATAGAGAATTCCGAATTCCAAACCCTAGAAGCACGAGAAACAGTTTTTCGAGATTTGCTCTCTTAACCGGGTGAACTGAGTAGAAGCCGAGACGATATTCATGGAGGCTAAAGATTCGAATTGTCGAACAATCGTGATTATCACAAATCTAGTTATTGTTTTTGCTGCTTATCAAGGAACCCAATGTAAGTCATCGTATCTCTTCCTCTCGATTTCGAATTAAACGTACCTAGATCACTGGAAAGACCGTCGTAATTTTGTTCTGCTGCATCATGGGGTGTGCCGGCGGTCCCAATAGTGTAGGCTTTACCCTTCCTATTCCAAGCTTTTGAAAAATTGATTTGGGCATTAGGTTGATGTTTTCTCCAAGGTCACATAAGGCCTTTCCTTCATAATTATTCCCAATCGCACAAGGTATGATGAAATAGCCAGGGTCCTTCAGTTTGGGTGGCATGCAATTATGCAACATTGTCATGCACCCTTCAGTTGCTGTCATTATCTCAAACTCACCTAGCCTCTTTCTTTTAGACACAATGTCCTTCAAGAATTTAGCATAGTTGGGCATTTATTCAACTACCTCAACAAATGGTAAGTTGATGTGGACTTATTTCAGAATATCAAGAAATTTCTTGAACTGCTGGTCCTGTTTTTGTTTTTTCAACCTTTATGGGATAGGTGGTGGTGGTTTCATTTCTTCCAAGGTCCCATTGGTTTGGAATTTAATTCTTGGAATTACTGGGTTGTTTACTGCCTCGGGAGAAGGTCTGGTTGCTGTCAATTTCTTTGTCGGGGTAATGCTTTGAACAATATCCGCGTCCAAGTCCTCCTTGTCTGTTTCCTCTTGTATTGCTGGTAGGACTATTTCTGCTAGTCTGTTTAATGGTTCCTTTAATTGTAGGTCACTTCTTGTAGTGATTGTTTTGCATTGTTCATAGCCCATCACCTTAGCAACCTCAGTATTGCTAGGTAGTTCTCCCTGTGGTCTAATGTTTTGTCTTTGAGCAAACTGACCAACTTGGGTTTCTAAGGATTTAATTGCAGCCTCCTAGTTTTGTAGCCTCATCTCAGTTCTGTTCATGAAGTCATCAGTCCTCTTCATGAAATTACTATTCTCATCCATATATGATTCAGTTTTCATAATAAAGGCCTTGAGAGTATTCTCTAGTTAATTCATAGGTTGTTGCTGCTGATGCATCTACTGCTGCGGCAGTGTGACTACTGCATCTGTGGCGGCGGCAGTGAATGGTAATTGGAGGTCTGGTTGGTGGGGTTTAAGGCATTGTTGGGATTGCTCCATGATAAGTTTGGGTGTCTTTTCCAAGCCGGATTGTATATATTTGACATCATGTTGTTATTCCGGTTGTAATTTCCCATATAAAACCCAGTTTTCTCGTCTTGCATATACTCAAAACAATTTATAGCCTTCACTTCTTGAGTATTCTATTGTACTTGCATGTTCTGAACCATTTTTGTTAAAGATGCCAACTGTGTTGCCACCGAATTGTTGGTTTCTAACTTATTCACCATGGCATGGCATCTTAATCCTCCTCGCCTAGAAGTAGGAAATTGAAAATCTTTCCTTGCGAGTTTGTGCAGAATCTCTATAGCTTCTTTTGGGGCCTTGTCAAGGAGTGTGTCATTTATTAAGGCATCCAACATCATTCTAGTCGGGGAGTTAGTGGCATTATAGAACATGGTTACTTGCGTCCATAATGGGAATCCATGTACTGGACATTTGTTTAGTAACTCTCTATAGCGTTCCCAAGCCTCGTACATAGGTTCGTCATCAGTCTGTCTAAATGAAGTGATCTCATTACAGATTCTATCATATAGATTTGTAGTGTTAAATCTCGTAATGAATTCTCGGCAGAGTTCACTCCAAGATCCAATTGATCCTGCTAGAATGTTGTTTAACCAGGTTTTGGCCCAATCCCTCAGTGAAAAGGGAAAAAGTTTCAACCTCAAAATATCTTCATGTACTCCTTAAATTTTGAAAGAATTGCATACTTTCATGAAGGATTTGAGATGCTGCCTGGCATCTTCTGTTACAGCCCCACTGAATTGTCCAATAGTATTAAGCATATTGAACATTACTGGTTTAAGTTCAAAGTGGGTTGCCTCAATCTCTAATATAACAACCTCAGGGTTTAATCCATTTAAATCCTCCACCAGAAAGTCTCTAACAGGTAGCTTCCGCGGTAGTGGTTGTGGCTGTGGTTGCTGTTGGTTGCCTCCAATACCTTCAGGTAGGTTCTGATTTCCTGGATTCACTGCCATGGCTTCTTAGATCTTTCTTCTTAGCCTCTAATAAGTCCTTTCGATTTCTAGGTCGATATCACTTAATGGAGTGCTAGGGTTAGCCCTGGTCATACACTAAAAATAAAATAAATTAAATTATTTTTAATGATAACTTAAAATCAAGAAAATTAAAGAAAACAAAATTTAGTTGTCAGTCCCCGACAACGGCGCCAAAAACTTGATGCGTGTAATAAAAGCGCAATCTGTGTAGTGTACCCGTTGCAAGTAATAAATGATAAGTATTTATCGTATATCGTCTCCATAGAGACTGGTGTACTTAATATGCCTCCTTATGTTTCCTTGCTCTTGAAGTTTAGTAAAATAAAGAACACAGGTAAAAAGGTTTGTTTGAATAATTAAAGAACAAAAGCTTAAATAAAAGGTTGAAAACGAATAGAGAGAATAGGTAGGATCCAGTTGTGTCATATAGTGAATTTGATTGATTTGTTCTTGTTTAATACAATTGCACAACACTATCTCGGCAGCACTACAGATACTGCCTCGGCAGCGTTAGTGTTCCCTACTGCGACAATCTCTTGCTCTTGGGCAGTTTAATCAAAGCTCGGTAAAGTGTCCTTAGATGCCCCCGCTTATCTCTAAGTCGAAGTACTTTTGATGACCAATCTTTGATGATACCTCTCGGCGTGAATCAATGATAATCAACAACCAATCCCACATTTTATTTAGCTGCTGAAACTCTTAACCTATCTCTAGGACGAGTTAGTGTCTACAACACCGCACTTATCCCTTTCATGAATCTAACTCTCTCGATATTAGATAAATGAATTACTTACAAACTTCTCTCTCAAGCTTGAATACAAGAACAAGGAATGACAATAGGATAAGCAAACTTTGATATTCTTATTATACTGAAACGAAGAAATAAAATACAATCCTCTCGCACTGATATTCAACAACCTTCACCTAACCATAAGAAAGCTTAAAACATATTGTAAAAGAATAACACAATTCTTAGGGTAAGGTTTTCTCTTCTATTCGTATCTCTAACAAGTTAGCCGGCTTGATGTCCAAGTTTAATTCTATATAGAAAACTATTCTCGCGTGGCCTTTGACCTGGTCTTTTCACGTGTTAATCTACTCTGATCCAAACGCTTGATGTCCAGAAATTCTCAGCTCATTTTTCTCTTTCAATCGCCAGCATCAGTATTAGGGCTTCTACTACCGCGACATTGGTTCTGCCTTCGGCACTACTGCTTCCTCGGTAATGGTTCTACCTTCGGCACTGCTACTGCCTCGGCAGATATATCCTGCAACTACACAAAAATATACCATAAAGTCTTCTTTTCTTATAGATATCATCATTATAAGTTGTGGCAGCACAATGTCAGTTATTGAGCAATAAGTATATGTATCAGCTCGAATTAGTGGGTAGTGAGTACATATTGTTTAGGAAAAGAATAGTAACTAATAGCCTTTTAGGTACTTATCACTACCCTACCCATGACCTTGAGCTAGCTGTTGTGGTTTTTACTCTCAAAATCTGGAGACATTATCTCTACGGGGAGAAGTATTATATATTTATCGACATAAGAGTTTGAAATATTTTCTCACTTAGAAAGAGCTTAATTTGAGACAACATCGTTGATTAGAACTTCTGAAGGACTATGAATGTGAGATTGAGTATCACCCTGGAAAAGCTAATATGGTGATAAACGCCTTAAGCCGTCGTGTAATTGTAGATCTGAGAGCCCTTTTTGCTCGTTTGAGTTTATATGAGGATGGTAGTATCTTAGTGGAACTTCAGGTTATCCCTACTTTAATCTCTAAAATTCGTTCAAAACAGCCGAATGATGTATTCTTGATGCATCGTAGGAAAAAGATTGAGGAAGGCACTTCTAGAGATTTCACCATCAACCAGGATGGTGTTCTTTGTTACCAAGGTAGGTATTGTGTTTCAAAGAATTCTGAGCTAAAGCAAACTATTCTTCATGAAGCCCATGGTAGTCCCTACTCTATGCATCCAGGTAGAGACAAGATGTATAAGAATCTCCAAGAACGATATTGGTGGAAAGGACTTAAGAGAGATATTGTGGATTATGTCTTTAAGTGCTTAACTTGTCAGAAAGTGAAGGCTGAACATCAGAGACCATTTGGGTTGTTACAGCATATTGAGATCCTTTAGTGGAAGTGGGAATGTGTGACTATGGACTTTGTTAGTGGTCTTCCTTTGACTCCGTCGAAGAAAGACTCTATTTGGGTTATTGTGGATCATCTCACTAAGTCCGTACATTTCATTCCGGTTCGAGTTGACAATTCCCTCAGTAAGTTAGCTCGATTATACATATCTGAGATAATACAACTTCATGGAGTACCAGTTTCTATAATTTCTGATCGTGATTCGAGATTTACAGCCAAGTTCTAGAAATTCTTTCCATACTGCTTTAGGCACTCGACTTAATTTCAGTACTGCGTACCATCCATAAACTGATGGTCAATCTGAATGGGTTATTCAGATCCTTGAGAATATGTTGAGGGGATGTGTTGTTGATTACCCGGGTAGTTGGGAGAATTTTCTACCCTTGGTAGAGTTTGCATATAATAACAGTTATCAGGCTAGTATTCAGATGGCACCTTGCGAAGCTTTATATAGAGGTAGATGTAGTACACCCATTGGTTGGATTGAGTTAACGGACCATAGGATATTTGGCCCAGATATTACTCGAGAAGCTGAAGAAACGGTTAGAATGATCAGAGACAGACTTAAGGTTGCTTTTGATAGACAAAAATCTTATATAGATCTAAAACATCGGGATATTGAGTATGATGTGGGTGATAGAGTCTTCCTAAAACTATCTCCATGGCGGAAGGTACTTCGTTTTGGTCGGAAGGGTAAATTGAATCCCCGTTTTATTGGACCTTATCAGATTTTGCGAAGAGTGAGTCTAGTTGCCTACCAGCTTGAGTTACCTCCTGAGTTACAGTGCATAATCCCACATCATTTCTATCGATGATATTGAAGTTAGATCTGATGTAAATTTGAAGAAGAACCAGTTAAAATTCTTGAGGAGGACACGACAGTGTTAAGGAAAAAAGACAATTAAGATGGTTAAAGTTTTGTTGCGACATCATGGGTACGACGAGGTCATGTGGGAACCTACATCTTTTGTCAAAGCCCAGTATCCGCATCTTTTTTCACCAGGTAAATTTTGATGACGAAATTTCTTCTAAGGAGGGGAGATTTGTAACACCCATAAATAAGTATAAGAGAAAAGCCCAATTTTTTGATCAAATCCTAATTTCACTTTTCCTCAATTTTGAAACTCTAATTTGAATTAAATTATGATTATACCTAGAGGGTATCTTTTAGTTTCCCTCGTCAATCCTAAACCTATATGAAATATAACTCCTCTTTTAGTTTTATAGTCAGTTGAGACTCTTTCTCTAATATATCTTTGTTTTGTTTTTTTTCTCTTTCATCTCCTCTGTCCGTCCACTTCTCTCCTTACCATTATTTCTCGATCGGTGAAGGCTTGTTGCCTATCCATCAACACCCATCGATCCAACAATCGGTAAGCAACCCTTTATTTTTTCAGTGTAGTTAACATCTCTGGTAGGTATGGTATTGTTTCAGTTGTGTGAGGGATTGAGGGTTTCATCTCAAAACAGTAGTGAGGGTTGTGGTTTGTTAGGTATCGATTTAGTCTTGTCGAGAGAAAGTGAGAGAAAGATTCGTGTTTTGGATTACCGTGAACTGGGTTTCGTTTTGTTGTGGGACGATAATCAATGACAATTTGTCTGGGTAATTAATTAATCCACGTGTGTATTTTGTAGGGGAGAGTGACTTGATTTGTTCGGTTTTGAGGGTGGTCTAGAATCTCACGTGAAAGCCAAGCATGGAGGAAATTGGGTTGTGGTTATGTGCTTGTTGTGCATGTCTAATTTCTTGGGAAAAGAAAACAATTTGAATTTGTTTTCAAATTGTTTCCACGTGAACCCGAGAGCTCTGATTTTAATCATTTAATGTGTTACTTGGGTAAATAAACTTGATTGAGAATTTAATTGGAATTTTTATGGTCTTTTTTAGACGACGTAGACTCTAAAGAGAACGTGTTACCTCCTCCGCCTTCGCTTCGTGTTCGATTGACTCCTACGAGTGTCACTCGTGATTTGTGTATGTGTCCCTTCTATGTTCTTTTAGGTGGCATAATATTATTTCTTTTTAGAATAAGTTTAATTTATAGAATTTATTGTAGGCTCTAACTCAGCTAGAGCAGGACCTAGCTCAGACCGTGAAAAACGTCCGTATCAATAATAGTACGTGTGCTAGTGAGAGATGTATTCTCTCCTTGTGCTAGATTGTGCACTGTGATTAATTGTTTACTGTGATTCTGAATTCTTGAGATACTTTGTGATATGGTGATCATACCGTATGAGCTGTGCGTTTCATATTTTATATCATTGTTGAGACATTGAGTTTATTTGCATTAATTGCATAACATGAGCATGGGGTGGATTGTACGGAGGAAGGTGGTTTTACCACACTGTGTTTTGGAGAAATAAGGGGTGAGGGGTTCTGGGGAACTACCTCCACTGTGATCGGTTGGCTTTATCACCACTGTGTTTGGCGTTCGGAGTATGGGACTGAATTCTCTATGACATTGCGTTCATCACTCATTGAGACTTTCATTGCGATTATTTACATGTTATATATCTGTGAACTGAATGCTTTTGAGATTTGAGACGACACTATAGAGATACACTGGGCTTTATAGCTCACCCGTTTTTTTTTCTTTTTAATATTTTAGATACTCGACCCTAGGAGTTGGTACTCGGAGATCTCAATCCGATACTTATTTCCAATTATTATTTTCAGTATGTTAGTTGTTAGAAGTTATACTTTATTGTTTTGGGAATATTAGGGATCGAAATGTTTTAAGTTCATGCATCTATTTGGGATATTATTATTATTATTATTATTATTATTATAAACTATGGTCTAACAATTATGATATAATTTGGTATTTTGAAATTACTTTCTGGTTTATTTATCAATCAAGTATTAAATATTAATCTTAAACCTACCGTACTCTTCAAGATAAAAATAAGGGATTACAATAACAGAGAAAAGATTGTCCATTTCAAAATGATTTATCAACTACAACAATTGAATAGATCACTTATAAAATCTATCATAATATGAATTGTGTTCATATATGTACATCAAAAAAATACAATGCTCGGTCAATAGCGTCCTTCATGTCAATAAAGGATCGATTGAGGGGATGGAGAAACATTGCATATCTTAGAAACAAAGTTAAAAGATATGAATCCAAGATCCCTGTATTGCTATATTGTTACTTTCCAGTTTCCACAAAAATGCACATGCAAAGCACTCAGCACGCATGCATACAAAGGGTATATAGCAGATACTCCTGCTTAAACCTATTAGATGCCCTGAGAAAACTAATTCATTGGACAATTATCGTTAGGCAAGGCGCGGGTCTAGTCCTACACATGTAAAATGTCTCCTAATAAACACAATAAAGTAGTACTAAATTCATAAATATACATATTAGTGATGACTAGAATGAAGTAGTAAATTCATAAACTCAAGGATAACTCGCTGAAACTGAATGGCTTTTCACTCAAGGATAACAGGTGGTGGCTCTAAGTTTTGAAAGTTACAAACCCACTCTTTATCGTCGCCACCATATTTTTTCTGTTCTACATCATCAATAGGCAAATGAAATTCCTTTATAACACCTTCTCCATTACAACCATCAGTGCCTTCAACATCTTTCAATGGGAAGTCCAAATAGTTTATTACATCATCAAAGAAATCATCATTGACCCCATCAAAGCCTTTTTCAAACCACGAATGATTCATAATTTATTTTCTAATTCTATTTTCTTAATATCTCTGTCCATATGAGAAAGATTATTTACCATCATAATATATATATATATATAAAAGTTAAAAAAGTATTTATAACATTAACCCAAATGAATATAAAATGGGTGGCAAAGACATAAAATCCCATTTTGGAAATTAACTTATATAGCTATTATTATTATATAAAAATCAAAAAATAAATTAAACAATTATAGACTCTACAACAACATATTACGGAATATTAATAATATTAATCATGAAATTTATAAATAGGAAAATTGTATATTTCTATGTTTGGAGAATAAGTAAAGTTCATTTTAGCATGTAGATTAATCAAGCAATATACTAAATTTAAGAAATAATATAAACAAATAGTAATAACAACTAAAAAATAATGTTAAAAAACTTTTACAATTATTTTTTTCAGGAATTTGGTTGGATACATAAAAAGTAAAAATTTAGTCAAAAAGAAGGTTAACAGTTACTAAAAATTATAAAGAAAATAGTTGGTACTTACAAATGGTATCCTTCTCTTCATATTTGTGGGAAACGATACAAAAAGCAAAACCCAGAATAAATTCCAACATTTTATTAATAAGAGAGATAGAGAGATGAGACTTGGTTTGAAGACTGAAGAGTATGTATTATTTGGATCAAAGGAAAATGATGGTAGAAAGGGGATTCCTTTTGCTTGCTTTGGGAGTTTTCAGGGATTATTGTGAAGGAGGATACAAGTGCACATGAAGGTGTGGGTTGTGTGTTTTCCTGTCAATCACCTCTTTTTGTCTTCAATTTTAAATCTTTATTTTAGAAATCAAGATTCAAAACATGAGAAGATGGGTGGATTTAAAATTGTTTTTATAATGTAATAAGAGATGGATCACCGACAAAATTGTCTTGGTGAGAAAGTATCCTTTGTGTTGTCCCAACTCTTTTTAGTTGGAGCTTCCATTCACATGTTGTGGTCCCTCTCCCTCTCATGTTTAATTTTATTTTCTGTGTTTCACCGTCACTGAAATGACTAATGACCAATCTTTTTTAGATTTATAGAATTTGGTTTCTCTCATAAAATGCTATTGATTCTAATGGGGTTGGGGATTTGGGGCACAAATATCAGATGTTTATATATATATAATTATCTTTATTAATCATAAAATATATTATAAGACAATTCTTTTAATTTAGTTTATTGATGGTTATATAGCGATTCGATGTGTCGAGCCACATTCACATTATCCACTTGGAGCATTGACTGCTCACTTGGACAGAATCTCCCATCCAATGCTTCTTCCTAATTCCACATTCTTATTCCCAGCCGCTAATATCCGAGTCCTCAAGTTCCTAATTCAAGTACAATATAACACTGTTTGAATACTCCTCCCTCTCTTCTTTATCAAAACCCAAGAAAGGTTGAAAACCTCTGCTCGATGGAAAAAGAGTGTTGCGTTTCTATCAAGGGATCCAAATGCAAGTTAGCTAGACTACCCTGGGTAGTTGGAAGCGTAAAAATGGGTATATTTATGGTTGGTTTTAACCATCTTTGGTATGCAAAGTTATAGATAAATAAATTTTATGGATTTGGTATCGTATTATTTTAGTTGATGTAAGAATAAGTATAACTTTTGTAGGTAATGGGCGAGTGAGAATATGAAAAATTATATTTGTCGTGGGTAGTAGAAAGGTAATGAATTTATGACTTTATCTTTATTATATTCATTCGTCTGTCCAATAATTACTCACCATATAAATTTGAGATCATATATGTTCATAGAATTTGATTATGCTTTTTATTATGGGGTTTCATGTACTTAGATCTTAGATCTTTTAAAATCTATGTTAATCATAAGTTTGTAGATTTTGAACTTAATTAAATTAGTTTGGAAAAAAATGATGGTTTATGATAAAATTTGAATTCATAGCTCATGATCAAACTTGAATTAATCAAGCTATGAATTTATAATGTGTTGTTAAATAAAATTTATACGGGTGTAAATGTATTATGTATACACTTGATCGATCAATAAAATATGCGAAATTTTATTCTTTTTTACAAAAATTTAATGTATTTTTACATCATCCGTTTTTTAAAAGTACACTTGCTTGAAGTTCTATTCACTCTACAATATTATTAGCATTAACAATATAATAAATGGATCGTATGAATCTTCTAGTCCAAGTGGTTAAAGAAACGATTGTTGTTCCTAGAGGTCACGGGTTCGAGCAACCAACGATGTCAACAGAGTGATTAAGATCACTCTCAAATGGTGGAGATTATAGCTTGTTCAAAGAAAATATAATGGATGGATCAAACTAGAATTAGATACTAAAAATACATGTAACACCCTAAAATTTACCCCAAATGAAACTCTATTTATTTAAAATCCTCAATTCGAGACCCTAGAATTTAGGAATTTTCAGTGTTTTTTTTGTAAATTCTAAAAGTTTAGGGTTCTGTTTGAAAGGTTGATTAAGTCCAGACCCTTGTTGGGTAATTTACCCATTTGTTTTCTGAAATCAATTTCCTTCCTACTTTTCCGCTTCTGTTTCGATTTGTGCCTTAACTCCCCATTAAATCCATTTCATTACATTTCTTTATCTAAGTTTTCCATTTCCAAACTGAGAGAAGTTGTGTTCCATTCGAATCCCTATACAAATCAAATCCCGAAGTGTTGGTGGTAAGTTTTGAATCCTTTTCCTCTTGTTTTTTGTTTAATTCAGTGTTGTGTAATGAGGAAGTGAGTTCTGTTTTAGTTGAATTTAAGGGGGAAATTAAGTTCTATTTCGGGTGTTTTTAGTTGGTTCGAATATGGTTTTACAGTATTCAATCGGAGTAAAAAGAGAGAGTTTTTTTGTTAAAAATTCCAACTGGAAAAACCCAAGATTTTCTGGGGGAAATCTAGAAAATTCCCAGAAAATCTGGAAAATTCCAGATTTTTCAGGAAAGCTGGAACCCTACCCGAGACCCAACCTGTTGACGTCGGTGTTGGCCTACTGACGTTAGCGTTAACTAGTACTGATGTCAACATTGATTTTTTCTTATCTGGTCCCACTATAAGTTTTTTAACGTCCTGAGTTCGTTGGCGTTGTCTGTTCTTCGAAATTCAAACACGAAGTGTAGTTTTTAAGGCTTTTTAGTTCAAATTTCAGTCAGATGTTATCCTTATCAGAATCTAAAATTAGTTTGTTATATGGTTCAAGTGACGTGAATTCGGATCCCGAGTTTGTTCTTCTTCCTCTTTCTGGACAACCTTTTGTTCCTTTAACTTCGGGACACGCATGTGAGTTATTCAGTTTATTTCTATTTTGTGTACTTCCTTGCTTAGTGGCATAGTAGTGTGTCTTATGTATTTGTTACTCGTAGGTTCAGCATCCGCTCAACCTAGTGCTAGAGTTGAGTCTAGTAGATGTCATTCTCGACGTTGAGTTGTTTGCTTAAATGTAACATCTCGATTTTGGGGCTAGCAGTTTGACTGTTGGTTTGGGAGGATTCGATTCGAATCGAATCAGATTCTTCGGTTCATTAATTCCGGGAAATTTAAAATAATAATTTTTAATCGGGTAAATAATAAATATGTAGAAAAATTTTAAAAATGTTAAAATGATATTTTTGAGTTAAAGGAATATTATTTGAGTTTTAATTGGATTTAATTAAGCCTAATTATCACATTATTGACTAAATTGTAAATTTAGGAAAGTTTAGGGCTTAAATTGAAATTTTTTGAAATTTATGATTTTTAGTTACAAAATTAGAAAGTAAACCAAAGATTAGAGTTCTTAGAGGTTCATTAAACCAAATTATTTTAATTAAAGATTATCCACCAAAATTATTTTTTAATTAGTAGTTAATTTCATTTTCTTTTCCAACTTCTTATTTTCTCATTTTTTTCTCCCAAATTTTCTCTATTTTCTCTCCATTTTTCTCTTCATGATTTCTTCAATTATTTACTGAATTCTTCTTTATTTTTATCATGATTTATCTCATTTTACTCACTATTTTATTCTCTACAAAACCTACCCATTAATTTTGCAAAATGATCATCCAATTTCAAGGAAATCAATAGAAGAATTCACATCTTTTGGTGGAATAGATCTCAAGGTAATTTTATTATTTCTTTTCATTTCTAAGTTTCTTTATTTTATATTACCAAGAATTTGATTTACAAATCAATAATCTAAACTTGATTTCATGTTTTAATTCAAGATTTTGATGTTTTTATGGAATTTTCAAGAAATTAGGTTAAATCTCATTCAAGGCTTAATTAGGATGATTTCTTATGAAATTAAACTTACTTTGATGATTAATTGAATCTTGAATTGATGGCACATAGTTTTAATCCCATAATAATTAAATCGGTGTTGTTTAGAGGTGGTTTTCGGTTGTTTTATGGGTTGTTTTAGGTGTTCTATTTTTGTTGGAGGATAAGGATGGTTTGAAGGTGTTTTTAGTTCATAATTGAGGTAGATTAGATGTTAGATTCATTAGGTTAGGGGCTGGTGTTATTTCGAATGCGCTTCGGCTTAATTTTTGGTCTTTTCGTCTTAGTTTTCGATAGTTTTGTGGAAGGTTAATGTGACTACTGTGTTGAGCATATTTTGATGTGTATATGCTCTGTTTTTAATGTTATACAGGAAGTGCAAGAAGTCTCTTAAGTGGCTGATGCGTTGGTGTTGCCGTTGGAGCGTCGGCGAAGGCTCATTTCTCTTATCGGTGAGTGAATTTCGGTTAAAAGCATTTCATAATCGAATGGTTCTTTTTTGGGACTATGGAATAGTTTAGAAACTTTCCTTAGTTCAAGATTAAGTTTACAAAGGTTTTGATGCATTTTTTCTAAGTTTCGACTATTTGGTAATGGCTTTGAGAAAGATGATTTCATAATGATTTTGTTGAAAATGCATAACTTGACTTTTGAAATGATGCATGCATATGTTAATTGCTGTAAATACATAGTTTAGAAAGACATTCATGGCTTATAGAAGCATGAAAATGAATTGGAACAATATGTGGTTATTTGTCTTACATTTGATTAAGTCGTTGAGCATGATTTTGGTTCACTTGATGAACATATTATGAATGCATTGCGAGCAACAAGTTAACATGCATAATTGGAATGGCATTGACTTAGTGACACTAACTATAGTTACGAATACAAATGACATGTCATTAGGATTAAGTATACTATAAAGATTGTGAGAATAATGATGTTGCCTACACGTAAATAATGGTGACTTTATGTCTGACCGTGCGTGTAGAGCTTGCCTACACATAAGGGTGACTTTGTGTCCGACCGTGCATATAGATGACCCTACATAGACAAGGGTGACTTTATGTTCGATCGTGCGTAGTGGGATAACATGTATACAAGGGTGACTATGTGTCTGACCGATGCATGTTAAGACCAAGAGTCTCCAATTATGATAAGGAACCCGAGTATTCGGTGAGCTAAAGGTTCACAATATGTTATCACTAGAATGTCAATATGCATGATACATGAAATGATTTGGTTATATAGATGAGCATGATTTGATCAAACATACTATGGTTTAGCATGAAAAGTACAAATGATGTTTTTAAATTGGTTTTAAATGTTGCATTGATGAACTTGTGTTTAGAGCTACCTCACTAAGCATGTTTTGCTTAAGCTCTCTTTTCATCTTTGTAGAGAAATAGAGGCATTAAGGGTGGCATTTGGAGAAAGAGGTCCAAGGGGAACGACCTTACACGATTTGGTATGATTTGGCAAAAATAAGTAGGACTTGGCAATGTGTAAATCTTTTTGTTTTTGAGTATGTTTTGAGTTAGCAATGAAATTGTGTAAGCAACCTATGAACATGCTTTACTAGCGGATTTGGTTGATTGATACGATGTTGTATTTGTTTGATGCATGTTTGTTTTGATTATCTATTTGAATTGATTAATGTTAGGAAGCATGCCTCTAGTTGTTACGTGATCTAAGATGGTTATACTCGATTGTATAATTTATTCTTAATGTTTAGGAATTATGCATATAGTTGATGGTGATTAGTGGTTGTGTCTTGAGTTTGTTGAATTCAATTAGTATGACA
Source organism: Abelmoschus esculentus (assembly GCA_035048815.1). Classification (NCBI taxonomy): domain Eukaryota; kingdom Viridiplantae; phylum Streptophyta; class Magnoliopsida; order Malvales; family Malvaceae; genus Abelmoschus; species Abelmoschus esculentus. The sequence goes on from JAUCBN010000003.1 coordinate 19,768,264, forward strand.
GAATTTTAGGTTCTGGGCACAACAGTTTCGAAACCTTAGGGAATATTTTGAGACATTTGTCAAATAGTTTCGAAACCTTTTGGAAGGTTTCGAAAACTTGTGGGCAATTTCGATTCTGGAACCTTACAGAACGCGAAAAGTTTCGAAACTTTAAAAGAAGTTTTAAAACCTTTTACATAAAGTTTCGAAAACTTTATGGAAGGTTTCGAACCCTTTGATTGCTAAGAATTGTTAGTTGCTAGAAATTGCATTTTAGTCCCGGATATCTTTCTTTGTTCAATTAGGGTAGTTACAGATGTTATTTTGAGTTGAAATTTCACATAGATGCATAAAGTTGACTTAATTTCAAGTTGATTAACTTAATTTGGACTAAGTTTTTATAATTTGAAAGATTTACATTTTGGTCCCTAAATTAGTGAAACATGAAATTATTGATGTTAGAATGCTCCTTTTAATTTGAAATTTATCGTGAGTGATATTTGTATGTTTAATTGAACTTTGATGGAATAAATTTCTACCTTGTCAATAGAATTTAAATGTTTTACGTTTTAGTCCTTAATATACTCATATGCTTAATTGAATGCTCGTTTGTGATTGGAATGCTTTCGTACTTGCTCTGCTCATGACCAACACGTAGGAATTCAATTATGTATCTAGAAAGAAAAATATATATATCGGGTTTTAGGATTATTTATCGAATCGGACCTACGCAAGTTTGATTCGATATTCCTCGTTTGTAGATTCTGTCATATCAGTTTATCCATGTTAATTACATCGTTTTTGTGATTTTTGAAATAATTCATAATGCCATGCTCTGAGTTATATAAATGCATATCTGATTCTAAAATTATCATGCATGTCTTCTGTTAGTTTTTAAGGCATGCATTCCAACTTTGTTATATGTTCATGTCACTACACTGGTTGGTTTATATGTACGAGAAAGTTCAGTGATATCACCTTTTGGGTGAGTATCACTTCTGATCAGTGACTCCACCTTCGGGTCGAGATTTCACTTTTGTTTAGTGGCTCCACCTTCGGGTCGATATTCACTTCTGATGGTGTGGAGTTAGAGTGGTTTAGGGGAACCTACTTTTTTGGTGGTGTTTGATGTTGACTGCATATCATGTATACATTACTTCTTACGTTCTGCTCTATACTATGATTATATTTATCTGCACACTAGAGACACACTAAGCTCCATAGCTTACACCCCTACAGTTTTTGTTTCAAATACTCAATCTTAGGCTTGAGTACTTAGAGGACTATTGATTCTGAACTTCTAATCCGTATGTTTTAATATTTCAAACTTATTTTTAAATTTTCAATTAATAATTTATGTATTAGACTTTGAACATTTATTCAAATTTCAAAACTGTTATATATATTGGCTGAACCTTCAAATATTTCAAATGATAAATATTTCAATATTTCCAATATTTTTGTTTCTAATTACTTATCAAAATTTTATATTTTTTTTCATTTAATCCCTTACTTGTGAAACAAGTTTTTTAAACGTGATCCTTAAATTTTAATCAAAAAATTAAGTTAAATTTAGAGGTTATACTATACAACTGCATGAGTTGGCTTGCAAAAAGCAAATCATAAACTTTCATTTTTTATATAATATCCTAATAAATCCATCTCTAACATAAACATCATATCCAACGATTGTGCATCACATGAAAGCACTCTGGTGTGATGAATAATATAAAAGCTAATCCCCTCTTATTTAATTCATTTTATACTACAACTATTTTTCGGTGGCTATGATCTATATAACCAATACTCACTAACATTCATATCTTTACTTTTAATGTTCTTCGCTTTGCATTTACAAACAAGAAGATAAACAACAACACAAATGGCATGGTCCACAAACAGGCATCCCAAAGCATGATCCCACCTGAATAAACAAAGATTCTTCCCAGTGTTTCCTGCAAAACTACACAGCACGATAAAAGATGGATTGAAACTATTAAAGTTATGGCTGCTTTCACCCAGGCCTCACCATGTCAGAATCTATAAACACATAGATATCAAGCAAGAATATCAATGATATGCATGATTAAAAATAGGTCATGTTTCAGTTAACGAGCATTGATTAACAGGAAATTACAAGTTACAATCATATGGTATCACATTTGTAAGTCGTCGATGTGTACCAAACTCACCGTATCAAACAAGCTCTCTGCTGCTTGCTTGTGCTGCTTTGCAAAGATGCCTTGAGCGTACTCAAAGAGCACTAAATCAAGCTTGTTAAGTGATTGTATCCGCTGCAGGACCATTTGAGGAACTTGAAGACGTGCCTGTAAATCTATATGTTAATAATAAAAAGAAGACTACAACATTGACCAAGCTACTACAGCTGATCTTTCATTCCAAAATTGAAGCAACCAATTGATCTTGTTCTTCTTTTATATTCTTCTTTTACTTCTTCCTCACTTTTCCACAAAACTCTGTTGGATTTTGATATTCAAGCCCCCAAAAGACCACAGCTATTGATTATAAATACCCTTTTCCAGTTAATTTTGAAACCTTAAAATTTTCCCTACTTGTACACATGATAGATCTGCACAAATGACAACCCAAACAAATAACCGACAATCAAAGCAATGGAAATCTAACTCCCTTGACAATAAAGATTGACCAACATAAGGATTAGAAGATACAAGCATGATTTGCTCCAGCCAAAGTGCTCTCTTAATAGTTTTATGGTTAAACCAATCATGCTCTAGAAATAGATTACATGTATTTAAATGTTCAGTATTTTACAGTACCTCCTTTGTGATACGTTGATGTGTTTGGGTGTTCCGCAAACCGGAAGTACAAGCCTCATAAGTTTCCATAAGTTTTTCCACAGTCATCTGTTAGAAAACATAGTTATACATGTTTAATAAAGAAAGAAACCATATAAAGTCCATAAAAAAAGTAAGGTATTACAGTACACAAAAGGGCTTACACTCTCTTGCTTTACTTCATTGTCATCTGATGATGATGTGGTTTCATTCCCCTTCTCGTCTGAGTTGGCATTCTGTCATGACAGAAAAGAGAAATTCGTTAAGTGCTAACTCTAGATGGTATCTGGCTATAAGCATTCATTTGCTATAACATAGCACCTGATCCAGCTCTGAATCTGAAAATGAACTGGTCGGTTCTGCAGCACAAGTGATTTCCATAAGCTAAGAGTATCTTGATTTCAACTGGTTTAGAGAAGGATATGAAACAACAATGTGGCAAAACCAGCACTTTGATGTAATACAACCAAATACATTTAACAAGGTTTTACAAGGCTTTTTACATTAGACAAGTTTTAGGAGGAAATTTCAATAAAATTCCACTAACCTGATTTGTTAACAGTGGCTCCCTCACCAATTGCTTTGGAGTTTACCAGCTGAGAAATCACTTGTTGCCCGACCACATTGGCAAACATTGTAGCAGATTCCCTATGATCCTCAGTTAGACCAACATATAACATATTATCCAACCTTGTCTGCAAGATTTACATGTATTTACCATTATTGCAACAAAATACCGGAAAATAGGGGCAAATCAGAAAAGCTATAAGAACAGTTCTTAAGACATTAAAACAATAAAAGTTATTTTAATTACCTTTGCAACTTGAAGCACATAGTCACCAAGATTATGGTACTTGTCCACACAATGGCGCACCTCATGTGATTCAGGTAAATAAGAGTTGTTTGTCAATCCTGCAATCTGTAAATTAAATTAATAAGCCAGCATTCTGGACAAGAACATGGATAGATTTGCTGCAACATGTGGATTAGTACCTGAAAGGTTGCTCCATTATGCACAATTTCATGAGCAATAGGATCATTGATGTAATTGAATAATGGCATTGCCATGTCTTCCATGTTGTATGGATCATTGCTAGTAATGTTATTAGAGCCCCTAGCTTCCCTAGTATCTCTCTGCTCACAATAATAGAAGTAAATATCTCACAAAAAATTATATCAACACAAAAAGGTTTATTGACAACAATAAAGAAGTCAACTTCCTCCTCTTGATCACTTCAGATCACATGAGAGAAATGCAGATCCGCTAGGATCATAGCAACTGAGAAAGACTAGTGAAGATGTTCTCACATTGGGGAAAGTAATCTATCTTAAAAGGTAAATGAAAAACGAATGAAATTAATAATTACCAACAGCAGCAAAATGCACACTAGAAAGACTTTCTACAACACCTTTACAATAAATGAAAAAAAGGTAAAGTTGGCATAGAGATTTAGAGAAAGCTTGGCAATCAGGAATATACAGTGACCTCGACTTAAAGTGTAGACAAAACTCTAATCCCTAAAAAAGTGTAAAATGCATGAGCATAAGAAAGGAAAAGGTTTAAATGACAATGGAACAATAATTCACACAGGATTAGAGAAAACATACCCGGGAAAACATGTCATCTCTCATCCATGGAACCAGATACTTCCAAGGCCATATATCCAGAGTACTTACTCCTTTACTTTTAGATCGCAAACGGCCAGTCATTCGTGTGGCAGATGTTAAGTTGGGATGAACTAGAAACCTAGCTGCCATCTCCATTGAAAATTCGTATGTGCTAAAGACACGGTCGATTGGATTCCTAAGTATTGTCACCACTGACGTCCTACCCCTGGGAAGTTTAGAGGTTATGCTATAGTCATCATGAGTAACCAATAACCTGCATTTTTCCTTGCTGCATTCAAGTGGAAAATTTCGACTAAACAACCTTGAAAGAAAAAAGTACACATAACAAGGTGAACTTATCCTTCAACATTGAATACAAACGGAATAGCCAAGGTACCTAGGATCAAACCGTAGCTTGTCATAAGAACGAGGGCATTCTAGAGAACTTGAATATAACTTCTTTAAGAAACTGCCAGCATAAACAAAATCAGCGGGGGAACCAAATTAAATGCAATTAGAAAATTGGTTGAATTCTTATATTTCATCCATAATATACATATAATTGAAAACTACCAGTGGAAATAGGTTCGTCCTCCGGTTCGAGGAACATGCAGGAAGAAAAGTAAATCCTTCAGCGTGTGTTTATCCCCTTTGCGCTCATGTTTAAGCGAAGTAGTTGCCCATTTTTTAACCACAATTTCGCAATGCTCGTAATCATTTATAGAAAAGCCATTCACCACTATAGCATAAATAGAAAAGGAGGAGAGCTCAAAATAGTGAACACTTCAAAAATATCAAAATCAATGAAAAAAAGGAAAGAATATGTTCAGCAAATACCTAATCCAAGAAGAGTCAACAAAATGGTGCATTTTACAGTAGGATCCATTCATTCAATTCCTATTCTAATCTCTGCCACGAAAATAATCATAATTACGAGAAATCTAAGAAATAACAAAATAAAAGAAAGGCCAGAACGAAAACGAACCCGAAAGAGATGGAGCAGGGTCACAAATCACAGTAAACCATAATAAAAAAACCCAGAAAGCCAGGAGAAGAGAGTTCAATTCCAAAAACTTAAAAATAATACTTCAGAAATAGTGGGCTACCTGTATCGGATAACAGGATATAACAATTCAAAACCGAAGAAGAAGAATTAAATGGAAGTAGACAAAGTAGGGGAAGACTAAAAATAAAAAATTACGAGAAGAAAAGATAGTTTTTATTGTATTTTCTCGATATTACTTTTAAATTAATCAATAAATAGATTAAATATTTTTATTATTAAAAATCAGGATTAATGATTTATATATTGTAAAAAACACAGGCTTTTGCTCTAAATTGATTTATCATTGAAATTTTGAAATCTTAAAGCAAAGGATGCCTCTAATTTTCAACAGCAAAATCTCATCTAACTTTGTAATTTATATCTAAATTGTTCTTTATCAAAGAGCTAAACACTCACCTACTTTTCCCTTGAAAATGACCACGGGATATATAAATTAAGGATAAGACAATGTATATTAATCCAATAATTATAATTTTATACCACCTAATACATTGACATTAAAAAATAATCATAGTGACAATTTAATAGTTAAAGAAAACTCGACAAGTGGTTCCAAAAGAAAAAAAATGAAATTAATTAGAGGTTTATCTTCGAATAATTGTCTTGAAAGTATATGTCTTATCAAAGAATTAAAAAAATAAGAACAAATATTACTTTAAAATCAATATTGTCCCTATGCATGAATAAGAAAGGTGGCCGGCTAAGTCTAACTTTTTTTTAATATTTGATATTAACGTCTTATATTTTTAATACTTGTTATTAGGGCCTAAATTTTTATAATACTTGTTATTAAATGATCAATTTTTTCTTAATAATTGTTATAAGAACGTAATCTTAAAATTTATTTTTTTCTATTATTTGTTAGTGTCTCAACTTTTATTCTCTTATAAATCTATACTCTGCTTCTTTTCTTAACCTAAATATCAACAATTTTTATAGCATCGTTACATTAAATCCCCTCAAAGCTGTGTCGGGGTTTTGAATACACAATTAACTCTTTAACCGATTTGGCCCTACAACACTCATGCATAAAAGAACAACAACAATTATGTTGTGAATTTTTTTCTTTTTCTGAGAAAAGAAAAATAGATTTTTGGGCAACCAAACAGGTCTGAGGAAATTTTACATGAAAAAATCCATAAATAGTGGGCTACCTGTCTGGATAACGGGATGTAACAATCCAAAACTGACGAAGAAGAATTAAATGGAGATAAAAAAAATAAACAAAGGAAAGACCAAGAAAAAGAAATTAGAAGAAGAAGAAGAAGACAATTTTCATTATATTTTCTCGATATTACTTTTAAATTAATCAATAAATAGATCGAATTTTTTATTATTAAAAATTATAATTAATGATTTATATATTTTAAAAATACACATGCTTTTGTCCCAAGTTGATTTATCACTGAAATTTTGAAATCTTGCCTTCTAAAGCAAAGGATGCCTCCAACATAATAATATTTCACTTTTATATGCAATTTTCAACAGTAAAATCTCATCTAACATCTTTGTAATTTATATTCAAATTATTCTTCATCAAAGAGCTAAACACTCACCTACTTTCTCCTTAAAAATGACCACATGAATATATAAATTAAGGATAAAATAATGTATATTAATCCAATAACTATAATTTTATACAACCTAATACATTGGCATTAAAAAATAATCATAGTGATAATTTAATAGTTAAAGAAAACTAGAAAAGTGGTCCAAAAAAAAGAAAAAAATATAATTGATTAGACGTTTATCTTCGAATAGTTGTCTTGAAGGTATATGTCTTATCAAAGAATTAAAAAAATATGAACAAATATTACCTTAAAATCAATATTGTCCCTATGCATGAATAAGAAAGGTGGCCGGCCAGGATCTAACTTTTATTTAATATTTGATGTTAAACTCTTATATTTTTAATACTTGCTTTAGGAATTTAAAATTAAATTTTATTTTTTAATATTTTTAATACTTGTTATTAGGATCAAAATTTTTATAATATTTGTTATTAAATGATCAATTTTTTCCTCAATATTTGTTATAAGAACATACACTTAAAATTTATTTTTTCTATTATTTGTTAGTGTATGGAAGAATTATATATGCTGATGAAATAAAATGTAAAACTTAATTGTTGAATAAAGAAAATTTTCAACTTTTATTCTCTTCTAAATCTATATTTTACTTCTTTTCTTAACCTAAATCTCTACAATTTTTATAGCATCGTCACATTAAATCCCCTCGAAGCTTGTCGGGACTTTGGGTACACAATTAACTCTTTAGTCAATTTGGCCCCACAAAACTCGTGCATAAAAGAACAACAACAACAACAATTATGTTGTGAATTTTCTTCTTTTTCTAAAAAAGAAAAATATATTTCTGGGCAACCAAACAGGGTCTGAGGAATTTTTATATGAAAAAATTTCAAAAATAGTAGGCTACTTGTATCAAATAATGGGGTGTAACAATCCAAAACTGCAGAAGAAAAATTAAAAGGAGATAAAGAAGTAGATAAAGCAGGGAAAGACCAAGAAGAAGAAATTAGAAGAAATAGAAGACAATTTTCATTGTATTTTCTCGATATTACTTTTAAATTAATCAATAAATAGATCAAATATTTTTCATTATTAAAAATCATAATTAACGATTTATATATTTTAAAAACACACATGCTTTTGCTTTAGGTTGATTTATCACTGAAATTTTGAAATCTTGCCTTCTAAAGCAAAGGATGCCTCCAATATAATAATATTTCACTTTCGTATGCAATTTTCAATAGCAAAATCTCATGTAACATCTTTGTAATTTATATCCAAATTGTTCTTCATCAAAGAGCTAAATACTCACCTACTTTCCCCTTGAAAATGACTACATGGATATATAAATTAAGGATAAGATAATGTATATTAATCCAATAACTATAATTTTATACCACCTCATACATTGGCATTAAAAAATAATCATTGTGATAATTTAGTAGTTAAAGAAAACTCGAAAAGTGGTCCCAAAAGAAAAAAAAATGAAATTAATTAGAGGTTTATCGTTGAATAATTGTCTTAAAGGTATATGTCTTATCAAAGAATTAAAAAATAAGAACAAATATTATCTTAAAATCAATATTGTCTCTATGCATGAATAAGAAAGGTGGTCGGTCAGGGTCTAACTTTTATTTAATATTTGATATTAAGCTCTTATATTTTTAATACTTGTTTTATGAATTTAAAATTTATTTTTTAATATTTTTATTAAAAATACAATATTTTTAATACTTGTTATTAGGGCCTAAATTTTTATAATACTTGTTATTAAATGATCAATTTTTTCCTCAAATTTGTTATAGGAACATACTCTTAAAATTTAATTTTTTCTATTATTTGTTAGTGTATGATAGAATTATATATGCTGATGAAAAGGAATGTAAAACTTGATTGATGAATAGAAAAAAATCTTAACTTTTATTCTCGTCTAAATCTATACTCTGCTTCTTTTCTTAACCTAAATCTCTATAATTTCTATAGCATCGTTACATTAAATCCCCTCGAAACTGTGTCGGGACTTTGGGTACACAATTAACTCTTTAATCGATTTGGTCCCACAACACTCATCATAAAACAACAATAACTATGTTGTGATTTTTTTTTGAAAAAAAAATAGATTTCTAGGCAGCCAAACAGGATCTGAGGAATTTTTACATGAAAAATAGTGGAGAAAAAAAAATTTTAGGTGGTTGTGATCTGTGTTCGGATAAGAACACAGAACCAGCCTGCCTTCCTGCTCGAGAATAAACTAGGAGTGCTTAATATGATCTACAACGATGTTGAAAAATGACAGTGGGGACATTTTATTTTGAACTATTTTACAAACGTCTTTCATAGGGATTGAATTGTAAAAAAGAAAAGGCTATACTGATCTTTTAAATTTTAAAACGTCTTTCATAGAGATTGAATTGTAAAACAGAAAAAAAAAATTATGTCGAAAGTAAAAAAGTGTGTTGTATTAAATAATAAATTAATAATTTTATGTAAAGATGAAAAATAATTATTGTTACATTAAGGTGTATGGTTTTCATTGATTATTACATTTTTTATATGATTTATGTTTTATAATTAAAGGTTTAGGGTTATTGTTTAGTGTTTAATATTTATGTTTTATTGTTTATAATTTAAATTCTAGTGTTTATAATTTATGGAATATGGTTTAGAGTTTAAGGCTTATCGTTAAAGCATAAGGTTTTATTATTAAGGATTTAATATTTGTAGTTTAAAGTTTAAAGTTTATGGTATATAATTTAGAGTTTAAGATTTAAAGTCTAAAGTATATGATTTAGAGTTTAGGGTTTAATATTTATAGTTTAAGTTTTAAGATTCATTATATATAATTTAAAATGTAATTAAAATGTAATATTTAGGGTGTGAAAATAGTATGAAGTATAATCGACAAAATTGGTATAAACTAATATATTAAATAAAAATAAAACTCTGTCTCATTGACAAATATCATATAACTTGTATTATATACTACGACAATTAAATATTATCTCTATCAAATACGAGATTAATTTTACTCTCTGTAATATAGTCATGTTAAGTAATATAAAGCATTAGTTACTAGCTTAACCGACACATTATATGTAATTTGAGTTTAAATAATTTTTAATTTATAAGTGGTTATATGTTTATTTAGATTTAAAATTGGATATAAATACTATGAAATTAATTTAATACTACTGGTTATAGAAAAGATAAAAGGTTTACACAAACTTGAATATAAAGTCATGCTAAGCGTAACTTCACCTCACAAAGTTCATGTTACTAAACTAATAGTTTGTTAGGAAAAAAATATAAATAAACTAATAGAAAATGATAATTCAAGATGAACAAATAGATTCTGACTTTGGAGGATTTGTTTAATTCAATCCAAGGTATTATACTTCTCATATTTTTTTTAATTTATTATAGTTTTTATAATAAATCTAAAATCGGATTAAATATTTTGACTTTAAATAATATTTAAATATTCTTGTTAAAATATTAAATTTGAAGTGCTTTCATTTCGGTAAAATAAAATTCTGAAGAATATTTTAAGCAACCGTATTTCACTTTTTTTAAATTTTTTAATGAAAAACATTATATCATTGTTTATGGATGGATTGTATTAAATACATGTTCGATTTCACTATTCAAAGTTTTACGTATTAGAAAATAATTTGAGCAGTGTAATATATTTGAAAAAAAACATTAATATTCCATTGATCTCTATAATTGTTATTGAGCAATTACATTATAGACCTGACAAACTTGATCTAAGAACTGAAAATTGAACCGATTTATCTGAATCGAAACCCGAACCAAAATCAAAATAGATGATTTAGCGTGATTCGAAACCCAAACCGAAATCGAAACCGATCCGAATTCTAGAAGAACCGATATAGACCCGTAACCGATTTGACCCATAACCGATTTTCACCCGAATCAAAAGCAACCCGAAATTAACTTGCTTAAAACTAATCTAAACCGAACATCAATTTGATTTTAACCCGATAATTGAGTCAAAGTGAATGAATAATATATTTTTACTATTGTTTATTTTTTAACAATATGATAAATAATTAAATAATATATATTTTATTATCTTTTTGTATACTAATTAATCACTACATTTGATAATAATTTAATTTTTAATATTACATTTCCTTTTTTAAAAATCAATTTATTTTTGTTAAAATTTGGGGTGTTATAAAAATGACCAAAATGTTATTAATGAATCCATGTATTTAAAAAAATGACATTATCTCTTAAATTACTAATACTGACTTTACTCGAATAAAAGCTGAGGCAAAATTTTTTAAAACAATTCCAATATGAAATAAAAATGATATATTTTTACAAGAATATATGATTAATTCTATATGTAATATAGACAATTATATTTATACTCAAACTAAATTAACCCTAAAATTCAAAGATTGACCCGATCCGAACTGATCCGAATGACCCAACATGGACCCGACCCAAAAACATTCGATCTGATATTGACCAGACCCGAAAACAACCGATCCGATATTGATCCAAATCACCGACCCAATATTCGAACTGAACCGAATTATCGTGTAACCGAATTAAAACTAAAACCGAAACTAGAATTGATCCAAACCGAATCTAAACCGAATGCAAATAAACCCGAAATGAACCGAACCAAAATAATCCAAACCGAAACCGAACCGAATGACATGTTTGCCACCTCTATTATATTATACACAGACAATAATTTTTTTTATTTCTCTTGAAAAGTCAAAGCTAGTCATATTCTACAAATGGTAACAGTTATAGTCAATTATTTTTTTATATAGCCCCTATTTTATTTCTATTTTTAGGTATATAGATATATGTATTATTATTATTCAATCCAATAAGTAAAAATATAGAGTCTATTAAAAATAATAGAGTCCATTAAATAAAAGATTATATACATAAATAAGGGCATATTTCACCCTATATATATATTATATTGTTATTTTAAATTTATTTTAGTTATTCTGATAACATAAGATCTTAATCATATTATCATGGGTTAAAGTTTAACTAGCGAGATCGTGCGACCCAAGTCACAGAACTTCTCGAAATACGACTAGGTCAGTCTAAAAACCAAGCAAAGAACTTGGATGAGCAACGAAATGAAAGAGCAAGAAAAGAATATTTGAGAGTGAAATGGCTCTCTTATTACTCAAGAAAAAAAATGAATGAATTACAAAGAATAGTTAAGCCTCTATTTATAGCATGGCTGTAAGACTTAGAACAGAGAATAAAAGTCTATATTTGATATATTGCACAGAGATACAAACCTCCTTATATACAACAACACTAGAGACCATATATGATAAACCTAATGAATCAAGGAATTACAAAGAGTAAATAAGGAATTTAAAATATTAAAAGAGATTTTCACTCTTGATTATCAGCAAGATTTGCTCTTGTTTGACATCCCCCCTCAAATTGATGACCGGTGTTAACAAGCATCAATTTTTTCACTAGATACTCATGACGAGCATAAGACATAGGTTTAGTAAATAAGTCGGCAATTTGATCATGGGATGAAACATGGACAAGGGAAAGAACTTCATCTTGAACCAATTCACTAATACAATGACAATCAACTTCAATATGTTTGGTGCACTCATGAAGAACTAGATTGGTGGCAATGCTAAGAGCACTAGTATTATCACCAAATAAAAGGAACATATATTTTATCACAATTAACACCAAAATCAAGGAGAAGACATCGACTGATACTCAGCTTCGGTAGATGATTTTGATACTCGTTCTTGTTTTTTACACTTCCAAGAAATAGAAGAGGGACTTAGAAAAATACCAGTCTATTGTAGATTGTCGAGTGTCAACACATCTAAAATAGTCGGCATCAAAATATACAGTAAGAGTAAGAGGTGTGTGGGAAGCAAAGAAGAGTCCACGGTCACAAGTGCCCTTTAAATAGAGAATAACACGATGAAGAGCAGAAAGATAATATCGTCGAGGCTGAGAAACATATTGACTGATGAATTGAATAGCAAAGGAGATATCAGGACGTGTGATGGTTAGATAAATCAGGCTACCCACCAATCGTTAATACAATGTAGGATCAGAAATAAGCGGACCATCATCACGTTTCAATTTGAGATTCTATTCCATCTGAGTGAAACAAATTTTATCATCATTCAACTTGGCGAGTTTGATAAGATTTGTAATGTATTTTTGCTACATAAGATATAGACCGTGAGAAGAGTATGATACTTCTAAACCCAAAAAATAAGTAAGAGGACCAAGATCCTTCATATGAAAGGAATTATGAAGAAACTTTTTAAGTCTGCAATACCTTGTTAATCACTTCTTGTGACAATCATATCATCCACATAAAAAAGAAAAACGACAATACCATTAGAGGAATGACAAGTGAATAAAGATGGATCATTAGAACTTTGCTGAAAACCATCCAAACAAATGGTAGCGTGAAAATTTTCAAACCAAGTTCGCGGTGCTTGCATAAAGGGGTCTGTTTAGTTTACAAACTAAATTAGTATCACCAAGAGAATAACCAGGGGGCATTCCATGTAAACAATTTCCTTTAAATGATCATGAAGAAAAGCATTTCGTACATCTCACTGATACAATGGCCAATGTTGATAAGATGCGATAGCAAGAAGAGTTTTGACTGAGGTCATTTTGGCTACCAAAGCAAATATTTCTTCGTAATCAATCCCATATTCCTGCTTATATCCTTGAGCAACCAAACGGGATTTGTAACATCTCGGTTTTGGGGTTAGAAGTTAGAGTATGTAATGTATTTTTGCTACATAAGATATAGACCGTGAGAAGAGTATGATACTTCTAAACCCAAAAAATAAGTAAGAGGACCAAGATCCTTCATATGAAAGGAATTATGAAGAAACTTTTTAAGTCTGCAATACCTTGTTGATCACTTCTTGTGACAATCATATCATCCACATAAAAAAGAAAAACGACAATACCATTAGAGGAATGACAAGTGAATAAAGATGGATCATTAGAACTTTGCTGAAAACCATCCAAACAAATGGTAGCCTGAAAATTTTCAAACCAAGTTCGCGGTGCTTGCATAAAGGGGTCTGTTTAGTTTACAAACTAAATTAGTATCACCAAGAGAATAACCAGGGGGCATTCCATGTAAACAATTTCCTTTAAATGATCATGAAGAAAAGCATTTCGTACATCTCACTGATACAATGGCCAATGTTGATAAGATGCGATAGCAAGAAGAGTTTTGACTGGGGTCATTTTGGCTACCAAAGCAAATATTTCTTCGTAATCAATCCCATATTCCTGCTTATATCCTTGAGCAACCAAACGGGATTTGTAACATCTCGGTTTTGGGGTTAGAAATTAGAGTATTAATTAGGAGAGTTTGGTTTGGGTATAATCGAATTTCCTTGGGTTCGTTATTCTGAGTAAATTAAATAATAATAATATTTGAATCAGATGAATAATAAATTGGTAAAAAAATGTTTTAGGAAAATATTAGAATGGTAGTTTTGATTAAGGAAATATTAATTGAGACTTAATTGGTTTGAATTAAGTCCAATTATTATATTAGTGACTAAATTGTAAATTTTGGAAAATTTGGGGGTTAAATTGCAATTTTTGGAAATTTAAAGATTTTAGTTACTAAATTGGAAAGTAAGCCAAAACTTAGAATCCTCCATTAACCCAAATTATTTTAATTAAATATTATCCACCAATTTTGTCTTTAATTTGTTTTTAATTAGTTTTAATAAGAAGTTATTTTCATTTTCTTTTCTAACTTCTCATTTTCTCATATTTTCTCCTAAACTTTCTCTCCACTTTCTCTCCTTAATTTCTTCAATTAGTTGCTTAATTCTTCTCCATTTTCATTAAGATTTATCTTATTTTTCTTCCCATTTCATTTTCTACAAAACCTATTCATCAATTTTGCAAAATCAACATCCATTTTCAAGGAAAATCAAGGGAAGAATTCTCATCTTTTGATGAATCTAATCTCAAAGGTAATTTATGATTTTTATTCATTTTCTAAGGTTCTTTATTTGATATTCTTAAGCATTTGGCTTACACATTATTAATCTAAAGTTAATTTCATATTTTAATTCAAGATTTTGGTGTTTTGGGGGAATTTTCAAGAAACTAGGTTAGATTTAATTAAAGGTCGTAATTAAAGTAATTTCTAATGAAATTAAACTTACTTTGATGATTATTTGAGTCTTGAACTGATGAAACATTAATTTAATCCCGGAATAATTGAATCAATGTTGTTTATAGGTGGTTTTCGGTTGTTTTATGGGTTGTTTTAGGTGCTCTGCTTTTTCTGGAGGTATAAGGATGATTTGGAAGTGTTTTTAGTTCATAATTAAGGTGGTTTAGAGGTTAGATTCATTAGGTTGTGGGATGGTGATATTTCAGATACGTTTCGGCTTAGTTTTCGTTCTTTTCGGCTAGGTTTTCGGTAGTTTTGTGGAGGTTTGATGTGGCTACTATTTTGAGAATGTTATGATGTGTATATGCTCTTTTTTAAATTTTGTAGAGGAAGTGCAAGAAGTCCCTTAAGTGGCTGGTGCGTTGGCGTTGCCGTTGGAGCGTCGATGAAGGCGTATTTTGCTTATCGGTGAGTGAATTTTGGTTAAAATGAACCTCAAGTGTTCGATTTTGTTTTGGGGACTGTGTAACAGTATAAAAGATTTCCATGGTTCAAGAGTAAGTGATCTTAATGTTCTTGATTGAATTTCTTAAGCTTTGATTTCAAGTGCATTGGTTTTATGGAAGGAATTTGTATTGATATTTTGGAGATGCATAGCTTTGGTTTAAAAATGATGCATGCATATATTAATGGCTGGAAAAAATGCATGATTTAGAACGACAATCATGGCTTATGAAAGCATGGAAAGTATTTGATTAAATATGTGGTTATTGCCTTACAATTGATAAAGTTGTTGAGCATGATTATTGGTTCATTTGTTGAACATATTGAGAATGCATTATGAGTAGCAAGTTAACATGAATAATTGAAATGGTATTGGCTTAGTGAAACTAACTTTATACTCGAATACAAATGATATGTCATTAGGATTGAGTGCACTATAAAAATTATAAAAATAAAGAAAAATGCCTACATGTATCGAGGGTGACTTTGTGTCTAACTGTGCGTGGTAGAGCTTGATAATGGTAACTTTGTGTCATGTCAATGGTGACATTGTTTCATGTCAATGGTGAATTTGTGTCATGACGGGACTAAGGGTCTCTACAGTGAATCCACATATTCGGTGAACTTAAGATTCACAACAAGTGATCACTAAAAAGCCAATATGCATACATGAAATGATTTGGTAACATTGTGCATCATTTAGGAAATGATTTGATAATGCTATGCAAGCTCAAGGAAATTTTTTGGAATTATGAATATGACCATGTCTTGGTAAAGCATATTTGGTTCAAGGAAGGCATTACGGACTATGATTTTACTATGGTTTTAAATTGATGCATTGATGTTCTTGTTAGAGCTTCCTCACTAAGCATATTTTGCTTAAACTATATTTTTATCTTTGTAGAAAATTAGAGACATTTGGGACTGCATTTTGAAAGCCTACATATCTTTGGTATGCTTTGATAAATAAAAGGCACTTGGCAATATACAAACCAATTTCATAAGAGAGTATGTGTTGTTTAGCTAAAGACTTGTAATAAGGCCTCTAATTTTGCTTAGGTTGTTGCTTGATGGATGCTTATATTGGTTTGGTTGAATAATATGTTGATGAACTTCTTGAAGCATGTTTGGCTTAGTATGGTTTATGGTTTTGAATCAAGTTAGGGAGTATGCCTAGGGATGTTGTGGTATGTTGATGGTTGTAATTGAATGTTTAAATGACATATTATGATTAGGGAATATGCATTTAGTTGTTAATGATCATTAATTATGTTTTGGTTGGATGCAAATCACTCAAGATGCGCTAAATATGTTTCGGACACATGGGGTATCGAACCAGGTATCGATACCCCAAGGTAAAATCTTGGATGGTTCGAACCATGGTTCGATATAATTTTCTCACTGGTCATCTTGATATCGATACTGCTCTAGGAAGTATGGATACCCCTAAGCTTTGGTAGGTAGTATGATTATTGCTATGTCACGGTATTGAAACAGGCCTATGCTGGTATCGATAACCTTGACTGAAAAGTGAAGTTTAGGTGTTTTAAATTACATGTTATTCTAGGTTATCTTGCTTGTTCAATTATGATTGCTATAAATGTTATTTTGAGCTGAATTTTCACATGAACATATGAAATTGACTAAATTTTAAGTTGGCTAGATTAATTTGGAAAAGTCCTTATAATTTACAATATTTACATTTTGTTCCCCAATTAGTAAAGTATGTAATTGATGATGTTAGAATGCTCCGTTTGATTTGAAATTTACCGTGGGTGATACTTGCATGCTTAATTGAACTTTTATAGAACGAATTTCCACTTTTTCTTTAGAATTTAAAAGTTTTATGTTTTAGTCCTTAATTTTCTTATGTGTTTAATTAGATGTTTGTTTGTGATCTGATTGCTTCTATTAACGCTTTGTATGTGACCAAGACATGTAGGAGTATAATTACGCATCTAGAAGAAAAAAATATATCAGTTTCAGGGTTGTTTATCGAATTAGACCTTTGCGGGTTTGATTCGATATTCCCCATGTAACCCATTAGTGCCGGTACCGTCTAGGCCGGGCTAAGGGGGTTTACATTTTGGTGGTATCAAAGCATGGTTTATTGTGTGTGATTCAATATACATTGTTGTTAATATGTTGATAATTATGTACGGTGAATGTGTTTTAAAGTGGTGTTTGTCCGAAAGAGTCAAAGGTTACACATTGCCAATGTCAATACATTTTTAAATGCTTTACAGGTTTCCCTTGGATCTTGCCCGAATGTAAGTATAATACGTTTTAATATTATGTTTTATATTGCATGTTTGAAGTTTCTGTGTATGCCTCCGAGACATGAGAGACGAGCTAGTGCGGGCATGATTACTAATGGCCCGAGTGAAGGAGAGACGAACGCTAGGGAAGAGCAGCTTCCTCCTCCACCCGTGGGTGTACCTCTGGTACCACAGGGTGGTCAGTTTAGAGAGTTTGCACTGTTTATACAGGTTTTTACTGGTGCGTTTCAGGCTACTGTTGCTGGAGTGCTTGTTCATGCTCCTGCCCCTACTGTTGCTGTTACCCCTGGGCTGCCTTTAGAATGATTGCGTAGCTTGGGTAGAGTTGAGTTCCGTGGTTCGGATCCAAGTTCAGTTGAGGAGTGGTTGGCTAGTACAGAGAAAATCTTAGACCAGATGGATTGTTAGGATGCTAAAAGGTTGGGATGTGTTTTTTCTCTACTCTAGGGAGATGCTTATCGTTGGCGGACCTCTACGAGAGCTGGCATAAATGTCGGTAATGTGACTTGGGAGTACTTCTGAACCACTTTTGTGCGGAAGTTTTTGGGTCCTCAATATGAGGATGCAAGGAAGCGGGAGTTTATGTCCTTGGTTCAAGGTTTCATGTCTGTGGTAGAGTATGAGATACAATTTATTAGGATAAGCCACTATGCTCCTGAGTTGGTCCCTATTGATCAAAAGAGATGTGATAGGTTTCGGCATGGGTTGGATCCTAAGATTAAAACTTACTTGTTGGCCACTGAGTATACTAAGTTTGATGTGTTGGTAAATAGAGCCAAAGATGTTGAGGAGTCTTTGAGAGAGGCTAGGAAGTCTTCCAATGTCGGGAAGAGGCCTGCTGAAGCCAATGCTTAGGGTAAGCAGGGTAAGAGGTTTCGAGATAACCGATACAAGGCTGATCGTCGTAGAGGTGACTTTGGACGTAGTGGTCGAGCTCAGCAGTTTGGTAGAGATGGTGGTGATGTTGCAGTTTGTAACATGTGTTCTAGGCATCATCAAGGAGAGTGTTGGTGGGCTACTGGTGCTTGCATAGGTTGTGGATCGAAGGATCATAAGAAGCGTGATTGCCCGAAGTTTTCTAGTGGGTCCGACGATCGTACTGATGTTGTTGTGATGCCTTATAGAGGACGCAGTAGAGGCAGGGATCTTTTCTAAAGACAAGGAGATGGGCATAAGGTTTATGCTCGCGTAGGACTCGTAATTCTATATATGTTGTTGCAGATACTTTTTTTTTGCAAAATGTACCATTGTTTTCTTTGATAGATTCCAGATCTATGCATTCTTATATTTTGAGTGAGCATGCGCATTTGCTGGATGTTCCGGTTGAGATGCTAGATATTGGTTTGGTGATTTCAAGTTCTTTGGGTGAAACAATCACGGTTAAGAGGTTGTATAAGAGGTGTCCATTGGAGGTGCAAGGGCATGTCTTTGAGGTTGACTTGATAGAATTTCCTTTCCATGGTTTTGATCTTATCTTGGGTTTCGACTGGTTGATGGAGCACCGAGCGGTAGTAGACTTTGAAAAGAAGAGGGTTACCTTGAGGTTGTTGGATGGTAGTAAGGTTGTGGTGAAAAGTGAGTATATTGGATTTTTGTCTAATATGGTGAAGAGGGTTACATAAAACCCAACACAAGGCCCAACAACTAAGGGTCCAACAAGGCCCAAACTACACAAACCTGGATCCAAAACCGAAGTTTAACTCCTCGGGTTAACCCGATACTCGAATTTTGAATCCGGGTCGTGATAAGTAGAGTTGGTAGCAGTGAAACAAAATGGAGAACATTGTTTTAGATCAAGGTCAAGGTCAAACAAACGCTCATGTTTAGTCCCTTTCATGATCACTTGCTTTGTTTAAAGGTCCTGCACATGACAACCTTGAGGAGAAAAATTAACTAAACAATTTTGATCGGTCAATTGACTAACAAAAATCAAATTGGCTATCAATCGAGGAACATAAAAGGTATGTGAAAGGCACATAGATTTTGAAGAATTTGACAAGCAAACAATTCTAATCTCCTTAATTGGTAATTTTCTACCCTTTGCGGTAGTGAAAGATTGACTAGAGGGACAAGATTTTAAAGTAGTTAACAAATGTTTTTGATTTGTCATATGATTAAAGACAGAAGAATCTAGAAACCAAGGAATGGATTTATTTTATGTATCTGATAACCCATCAACAGAAAACACAGAAGAAATAACACCTGGAAGTGTTGCTTGCACAGAGTCTTGAATCATCTTTTGAACAGCTTGTGGTGTAAGGGAAATTGCATCATTAATGTCTGTTGTGGTTACTATTTTCTGATCACAATTCATAGTAACAAAGGCATGCTGATTTTGCTTGTTCTTCAAAGTTCGACACTCCAAAATCATATGGCCTGGTTTCTTATAGTAATTGCATATATTCCGCTTCCTGCAATGAGATATCACATGCTCAAATTCTTTACAATAGTTACACTGGATATCGCCTTTGTTTCCAATCTTAGGTTTCGATTAAAATCGTCCACGAGAAGCAAGAAATATTTAATCAACAATATTACTCTTTGTGTCCAGTTGAGCATGTGCTTTCAAGCATGTTTCATCACGAATAAGTTCGCCCAAAATAGACTCTATAGTCAAATTGCCACGGTTGATCAGGGTCCCTCTTCATATCTCAAATTCAGGTTGAAGCTTCATGAGGATTTGCATCACTCTTACACGATCTCGTTCTTTCTTGATTTTTGCATATGCAGTATGTGAGATCGTTGAAGAAGATATCATATTTTGTTTTGTCCAAAGTGTTAGCATTGCAACATAAAAGCTATGAATATCCTTATCCTCTTGACTAATATTTGCTATTTCATATTCAATTTCAAATTCTCGTGACCGATAAACTTGAGAATAAATCCCATTGAGATGATCCCATATAGCAGCAGTAGTATTGAAACTTCGGAGATTCAGGACAATGTTAGGTTCGAATGAGTTAAGTATCCAACTAATAACCTTTGCAATCTTTATTTTCCAATTGCTTTTGGCCTTTTCATCACTTGCTTCGCTGGTAGAACCATCTAGAATGCCAGACAAAACTTTTCCTTCAACATAGATTCGAAAGTGAAACTCCCAAAGGGCATTATTCCTGGCGTTGAATTTAAAAGATATAGTTTCGAATTTGTTTGTATCCATAATGATTGACAGGAACAAATCCTTGAAAGGATAAGCGCAGGGAAAGAAAAATCTCAAAAGAATGAGACTAAATTTTTTTTCTCAAAGCTCTGATGCCATGTTAGACTATGGAATAGAGAATAAAAGTCTATATTCGATATATTACACAGGGATACAAATCTCCTTATATACAACAACACTAGAGACCATATATTGTAAACCTAATGAATCAAGGAATTACAAAGAGTAAATAAGGAATTCAAAATATTAAAAGAGATTTTCACTCTTGATTATCAACAAGATTTGCTCTTGTTTGACAATGGCTTACTTTGATCCAACGATTACAAAGGAATGGCTAAGATTAGCCTAAAATCTCTATCTAAAGAAGGAAAATCATGTAGAAAGCACCTTCCTTCTATAATTGGTTTCACATGGACAATTTTTTGTGTGTTGGAAGACACTCTTCATGGATTGGGAAAATATGTTGGTGGCATTGTCCTTTCTATGAATGCTTTGGTCAACTAGATAAGCATTCTTCAAGGTGTTGGCTGGATTGGGTAGTGATAGGCTCAAGAGTTTGGACAGGATCTCTTGGACAGCTCGTAAGGTGTTGGACTCGGACCCCGAGTGTATTTTGATGGTATTGATCTCGGACCCCGGGTGCTCCTGGATGGTGCGGAAACTAGGTTCGCCCCTCTGGTGTGCATAAGTGTTGTTAGACTCGGCCCCTAGGTGTAGATGAATGATGCGACCATTGTGCTCGGCTCTTTGGTGTGCACATCGGATTTTGTACCCTGCCCCATGGTGTTGGGCATCAAGTGATGTGCGAGAATGGGCCCTTTATTGTGCGGCCTCCTCGGTCTTGGAATGATGTGCTGTGACAATATTATAAGAAGATTGAAAAAAATCATGTTCAAGTCAAGTGATGCACACAAAAATTCTTATTATGGACTCACGAAAAATTTACGATATCATGTATTGATCATATTTAAATTACCTTTTTAATATATCTTGAATGGTATAAAATTAATTAAAGAAATATATTTGATTGATTAGTCTCATAAATGATGTGATGAAAATAACCCATGATATAATTTTTTTGTTTTATTTTAGTTTTTTTTAAAAAATAATGTTGTATTTTAGTTTTTTTAACGAAATGCCGTTCTATTAGTTTTCTCTAGCATTTGTCAGTAGTGACATTGGAAGCTTATAATAGTTGGGTGGAAATCGTCTTCCTTTTTCTCATGCCTCCGTTTTAAATTATAGAGTTTAGGGTGTATGGTTTGGGTTTCAGGTTAGAGATTGTGGTTAGGGTTTAGGGAATTAAGGGTATGGTGTATTTTTTAGGGTGTATGGTGTAGGATATAGAAAATATGAGTTAGGGTTTAAAATTTTATTTTTTACAAAATTTCAATACGAGGCAAGAAATGATGCATGATAAAAAGACAAATGATTTTTACCCATAACCATTTGCTAATCATTCCATAGATTTCTATATTTCTAAGGCGTGAAAATGGAAGTTGAAATGAATGTTTTTTTTTAACATTTTACAACGGGCGTCGAACGTCATTCAACATCACTGATGTTGAATATTATTGAACACTATTAAATTAATTAATAAAGATTAAAACTCTTAAAGACTTAATATATAATTAATAATTATTTAAAATAAAATTTAAATCAAATTAATTTTTTATAAGTAAAACTATAAGGATGATCACCAAACTATTACTCTTTACTTGTTTTGATTATCGAATTAAACTTCTCATTAAAATCATCACTAGTGTTTTATTTTGTTATTGTTTTGGTCATCGATCGTTAAATATTTAATAGAGTTTGTGACATGATATGGTTTAATAACAATTTTAATCTCTAAAATTATTATATTATATCAATTTAATCCTAATAAAAATAACTAATCAATATTTAGATTGAACTTCAAGTTTTCTTTCTTTTTTTTCCTTTCTATGCTATATTACTTTCCGTTAAATGTTTATGTGTAGGAATTCTCTTCGTTCCATAGTTTGAAATAAAGAAAATTATGACAACTAATTGGAGCTACTTCTTATTTATTTATGATTAAGTATTGAAGTAACTGATTGTTCATTTTTAAAAGGAAAAACAAAGAAATTAATTTTTAGGAACTTTGAAACAATATAAATCAATCGTTTAATGAAATTTCTTCTCCAATAGCAATGGCGATATTAATCAAATCCTTAAATGTATTTTGAATCAGACCAAGATTTTTTTCGTTTCAAGGAACTTTGTTTTTCTGAGATTTGTCGATGTTGGAGTTGCGAAATTCATTCATGGAGGGTAGATTTTTAAAAAACGAGACAATTTTTAGAAATTTTATATCAATATTGTTGCAGAGGAAGAAGAAAAGAGAATAAAATTTTGGTGTTTAGTTCAAATATTTGATAATTTTTTTATTAAAATGAAATTGATATAATGCAATAATTTTATGGACTATTTTTTTATTAAATCATACCATGTCACAATCTCCATTAAATATTTAACGGTTACTAACTAAAACGATAATGAAATAGAACATTAGTGACGATTTTAATAGTTGGATGACCAAAAAAGTGATAGTTGGGTGGCCAAGCTTATAGTTTTTCCTATAGAGAATAATTTCATTTTATTTTTATTTTAACTAATTATTAATTATATATTAAGTCCTTTAGAATTTTAATCTTAATTAATTAATTTAATAGTGTTTAATGGTGTTCAATATTAATAGTGTTTAGCGATATTCGACGTCCATCATAATTTTTTTTAAAGAATTGAGGACAAAACATTTCAAGCAATTTAATCCTTGAATATATCTGATTTGTAGTATAATGTAAGAGTACCTAAGACCCCAATGGATCAGCTTGTTTCTTTCTGTTCTCTTAGGTGCAAAAATAAAACTAAAATCTCACATCCCAAAAATAGAAATCAAGGATGTTCCGCTGGTTGAAAGGGTCATTCAACAATGTAAATCCAGATGCAAGAATCATGCAAGTCTTGAGGTCCCAAGAACTTGATTGTGCCAACAAAGTGGAGTTGGAGATCAATGATGGAGGCAACGCCAACTCCGACAAGTAAAAGGAAGAGTGACAGGTTAATCTTTTGGTTGCACAAAGTAGAACACAAATAACATTTCTCTTAAAAGTGCTCAAATATCATAAGCAAATGTCTATTAAGAGAATGAACCTGAATTGGTTGTTTAGTAAGATGATCTCTAGTAAAACAGTGAATGGTATGATTGCAAGCTTGGTCATCTACAAAAAACAGAATGAGGACCCAAACTTATGGACTAAAAAGGTAATAAACGAAATCCCACTGGTAAAAGACAATGGAGTTGAAGCCATAGCTCAAGTTGAGAAGTCCAATGAAAACAATATTGAGGATGCCAAAGAGCATCATGGTCTTCATTCTAATCGGTTTAATCTCGAACAGGTTGAAGCGTTATCCGCGTAGAGGGTACAAAATGTTACCATCAGATCCAGCTTGTGAGTGTTGTAGCTATAGGGATTAAAACGAAATCCAACTAAATGTTATTTTTGTTGGTTAAATAGACTACAAAACAGGGCGTTGATGAGGACTCAAAAGTCCTCATTTTTCACATTATTTTTCCACTCATTTATTGCCAATAAGGAAAAAATTAAAGGCGATAATAGATATTTTCGATTATTTCTCATACTTTAGCATCTAATCACTAACTTCATGAATTTATCTATCAATTGACATAAAACAGATATGTTTGATAGTTTTCTTTCTTAGAAAGGAAACTAGATCATAGAAAGAGCCAAAGAAGATAATAGATGCTAAATTGTAGATAAAGCACCCGCCACGGCAGCATTCTGAAGACTGTCGCGGCAGTGTAAAAGACGACAATTGATGCTCAACAGGAATAAAAGATACCAAAATCAAAAGACAAAGAGAAAAAGAAAGAAGACGACTCAGTTAGGAGGTCAAGCCCAAGTCAAACCACAGAAGATATATTTTAGGAAATAAGATTAATTTAATATATTTTAATTAGGAACTAAATTTCTTTCCTGTTTAGAACTCTTTCCTTGCATGGAAAGATCAACTTAGGGCTTGGCCTATATAAGGCACTTGTTAGGTTTAGGTTAAGAGACCGAAGTCGGTTTTTATACATAACATATCCTTAGCCGTCGACCATAATATGTTCTAAACTCCCTTGGGGGTTTAGATTGTTGTGGAGTAGATGGAGAGGAAGGTTACATTGTTATTGATATTTATTAATACAAAACTTATTTCATAGTTTATTCTTTCTAGGTACTTAAGTTTCTTTGCATATGAGCTCGAGATGATCAGTATGTGAAGAAATATCTATTTATCTAATATCGGTAGAGTTAGGCTCATTAAACGAGAGAATACGGTCATTTTTCAAGGCAATGACTAATCCGGTTAAGATTTCAGCGACTAACAAGACGCATGTGAGGTTGTTATCCGCCCTTGATTAATGACGGGAGGTATCATCAAGACACGGGGGTTTCAACAGTTCTCTTCACTTAGGGATAAGGAAGAAGACATATAAGGATGCTCTATCGAACTATGAAAAGTTGAATTATCGATAAGGCATAACCCCACCTAGGCAGCTACGACGACCCTTTGTGCGATTTGTCGAAGCGGCAGTTTAACCCATTGCATTAATAAGTGGATTGACAATATAAGTGGATTCTCCTCTATAAAGCATTCAATCTAACCTCGTCTTTTTCATTATTATCTTTCTATAACTTAGTATAGTTTAGTTAATTTAGTTAATTCAATCTATCAATTATTTGTGTTTTTATTTTCCATAGTGAAATTATAAGTAGTAGAATCGACTCAGTCTTTGTGAGATCGATATCTTAAATATTACAATCTGAAAAATATTTAATTAGTAAGGACTCCATAGCCTCCATTAGATTTGGCGCCGTTGCTGGGGACTGACGCTCAATTTTTCTACCAATTATTTCTGCACCTTTTTAATTATTTTAGTTTATTTATTTAGTTTTAGTTTTAGTTTAACTTCCAAGGGTTGTTTTGTGCATGCCATGTCCAACCCTACCATTGATCAATACCCTTACGATCCAAAAATCGAAAAAACAACAAGAGATCTGAAACGAAGGGAAAGCCAAAATATGAACATAGAACCTGGCCAACAAAACAACGCGGGTATGAACGACACCGCGATAGACAACCACAGTGCTTTCGCAGTAGTTGATCCAGTAACTATTCCTAAATAGGAACACGTGATGAGTGCCTAAAAGGCAGTTATTTACTATCCTTCTCTTGGTACGTTATGCATCTATTATACACCAACTTGAGCTGAAATATGGACTCTTTGCAAAATATTGGATATTCCATTATCACTACTTACAAAGTCAAAATTTATAGAGAATGCAGATATTATTATATATTTTGTACATGCAGGAATATCCAGGGCCGAAGCAGCGGTGAAGCAATGTTGAGGTCGAGGCAGAGATGAGGTCGCGACAGCATCCAGAGTGGCAACATCAACATTGTAGGCGAATGAAAGGCAAAAATATAGAGAACATTCTGGAAGATACAGCGTACCAATTGGACCAGGCTAAGCGTAATAGAATCCCATGACAAAGATCGAACGAGAAAAGCTTTCTAGAAGGTTGTAAACTTAGAAATATCAGAAGACTTGCTCCTTACTCCAAGTTAGAATCTATTTAGGAAAGGTTTTCCCTAGGTTAAGACTATATATAGCCTAGTCGACCACATTGTTAAAAGAGCCGATTTTAGAGAAACCCTTCCCCTATGATTTGTACCTATAGACATTATGTTCTAAATCTCTTAGGGATAGGTGAAGGTTGTAGATATTAGTGAAAGGAGATTGTTTCTTGTTTCTTTGTTCTAATGCAATAATAATATCAAAGTTTGCTTATCCTATTGTCATTCGTTATTCTTGCATTCAAGCTCGAGAGAGAAGTTTGTAAGTAATCTATTTATCTAGCATCGAGAGAGTTAGATTCACGAAAGGGATAAGTACGGTATTGACGACACTAACTCGGCCTAGAGATAGGTTTAGAGTTTTAGAAGCTAAAAGAAGTGTTGGATTGGTTGGTGGTTATCGTTGATTTACACCGAGAGGTATCGTCAAGGACCAGTCATCAATAACGCTCTGACTTAGAGATAAGTGAAGTCAACTACAGACACATTGCTGAATTTTGATGCATCTGCCCAAAAGCAAGAGATTGCCGCGACAGAGAACACTAACGCTGCCGAGGTTGTATCTGCAGTACTACCAAAGCAGTGTTGTGTAATTGCATTGGACAAGAAGAAGATCAATCGAATCCACTAATTGGAACAGCTGGATCCTACCCACTTTCTCTATATCGTTCTCAATCCTTTATTTTATGTTTTGTTATTTAATTATTTAGTTAGTTAAACAAATCCACTTATTTGTGTTTTTATTTTATCTTTCAGGAGCAAGGGAACAAGGAGAGACATATTAAGTATACCAATCCCTGTGGAGACGATACACGATATACTTATCACTTTATTACTTGTGACGTGTACACTGCACAGTTGCGCTATTATTACACGCATCAAGGTATTTGTACCGTTGTCGGGGATTGACAACTAAATTTTTGTTTTCTTTATTTTCTTGCTCTTTAACCATTCTTTATTTAACTTTAATTCTAATTATTTATTTTTTTATTAACTTTGACTTATCTGGTATATGACCAGGGCAAAACCGAGTGGTCCATTGTACGAATTGGATCCTGAAATCGAACGCATAGGACACCATCTAAGGCGCAACCTATTTCAAGTCATGGATGATCCACCAAGAGGACAAATTCCACTTGTTGATCGTAATGTACTGCCACCAGCAATACCGCAGCAGCCACCGCAGCAGCCATCGTCGTGACCATTGCCGAGGCAGCTCACTGTTAGAGACTTTCTGGTGGAAGACCTAAACGGACTAAACCCTGACGTAGTCACCCCGGAAATTGAAGCAACTCACTTTGAGCTCAAACCAGTGATGTTCAATATGTTGAACACAATTGGACAGTTTAGTGGGTCTGCTACTGAAGATGCAAGGCAGCATCTTAAATCTTTCATGGAAGTGTGCAATTCTTTCAAGACCCAAGAAGTCCATGAATATATTTTACGATTAAAGTTGTTCCCCTATTTACTGAGGGATAGGGCAAAAACTAGGTTAAATGGCATCCCAGCAGGATCCATAGGATCTTGGGATGAACTCTGCCGAGAATTCATTACAAGGTTCAACCCGACAAATCTCTATGATCGCATCCGTAATGCAATCATATCATTTCGGTAGGATGATGATGAACAGATGTATGAGGCGTGGGAACGCTACAGAGAATTGTTAAATAAATGCCCACTACATGGTTTTCCCTTGTGGATGCAAGTCTCCATGTTCTATAATGCTACCAATGCCTCTAGAAGGATGATGCTAGATGCTTCTGCAAATGGGACACTTTTGGATAGAGCACCCGCGGAGGCCATTAAGATTCTGAACAAACTCGCAAGGAACGACTTCCAGTTTCCTACATCAAGGCGAGGAGGAATGAGACGCCATACCACAACCCATGAATTAGACACAACCAGTTCGGTGGCAGCACAATTGGCTTCTCTGACCAAGATGGTTCAGAATATGCAAGCCCAGCGAAATATACATGAGTTTAAGGCAGTCAACTCATCTGATTACATGCAAGATGAGGAAACCAGCCTGTATGTTGGAAATTATATCAGGAATAATCAGATGATGTCCAACAATTATAACCCATCTTGGAAAAGGCATCCAAACTTTTTATGGAGTAACCCCAACAATGCCTTAAATCCAGTCAACCAAGCCCCTGGATTCCAGCACCAAAGTCAGAACCTGCCGCAGCTGCACGCACAACAATCCATGCCACAACAGCAGGTACAACAACAACAGTCTCTGAACGTACTGGCAGATTCTCTCACGGCCTTCATGTCAAAGACTGATTCATACATGGCCGAGAATTGCCGCTTCATGAAGCGTACTGATGACTTCATAAATTGAACTGAGATGAGACTGCAGAACCAGGAGGTTGTAATAAAGTCTTTAGAAACCCAAGTTGGTCAATTTTCCCAACGACAAAATACTCGACCACCAAGGGGTTTACCTAGCAATACTGAGGTTGCTAAGGTATTAGGCCACGAGCAATGCAAGGTAATTACGACAAGAAGTGGCCTACAATTAAAACATAAAGAAGGGACCTCAACCGAAAGAGTCCAACCAGAAAAGCAACATCACGAGGACTCAGAAGCTGAGCAAAACCCTGCCGAAAGCACTGCCACGGCAGCAGAACCAGCAGTAACTAAAAATCCTGTCGAGGCAGCTACAGATAAGTTCACTCCAGGTATTAAACTCAATATCCAAGGAAACCTGGAGGACATAAGACCACCACCTCCTTTCTCGCAGAGGTTAAAAAAGCATAAACAGGATCACCAATTTCGAAAATTCTTAGACATCTTAAAGCAAGTCCATATCAACTTGTCATTAGTTGAGGCTATTGAACAAATGCCCAACTATGCCAAGTTTTTAAAGGACATAGTATCCAAACGATGAAGGCTAGGGGAATTTGAAACGGTGTCAGCCACTGAAGGTTGCATGACCATGCTACATAATCGCATGTTGCCTAAGCTAAAGGATCCTGGATGCTTTACAATCCCCTGTGCGATTGGGGATGGTTATGAAGGAGAGGCCTTATGCGACTTGGGAGCAAGCATCAATCTAATGCCCAAATCAGTTTTTTAAAACTTGGAATAGGGCGGGCAAAACCAAAAACAGTGCTGCTCCAACTTGCGGATCGGTCCTATGTGCATCTTGAAGGCAAAATTGAGGACATTCTGGTTAAGGTCGACAAGTTTATATTTCCTACCGACTTTCTCGTCCTTGATTGTGAGGCTGACAACAATGCACCGATCATCTTGGGTTGACCTTTCCTTGCTACTGGATGCACCATCATCGATGTGGAAAATGGCAAGCTCACGATGAGGATAAACGATCAACAAGTCAAGTTGAACGCTTTCCATAATCTAACAAATTCAGACGCTCCAGCAGAATGTAAGGCTCTCCATACACCAGACGAGGGTACTAAAACATCCTGCCTGAGTAGCACGCTCGGCAGACTATTCGGTAAGCGAATAAAGCCCAAAGGAGAAGTCGAATGCACTGAAGGGACTGGCCAACACGTGAAGGAAGATACAAGCCAGAAAGAGATAATCAAATTGGGAGATGCATTCACATGCACTCCACAAGTAACATAATCTCTTCCCTTCCATTTTATTTATTATATTAGGACTAGTTTTATATGTTGTTATATTTTATTTTTAGTATTTTATGTTTTTAAGTTTTTAGGATAAATAAAGCAACGAATGCATAAAAAGTATTTCACAGCAGGAATTTGCTGCCGCGGCAGTGCACTGTGTTAGAGCCGCAGAAATCCTAACGGGCAGAGATAGTGCAACGACTCTCTGCCGAGAAATCCGCCACGGCAATAACTGTTCAGCAAGGCAGTAAATGCCTAACGGCTAATTTTTAACAGTCATATTTTTTTACAGCCTATATAAATAGCCTCCTTGCTTAGAATTACTCACTCTTGCATTCTTTCCAATCTTCTTTCTTTCACAATCTTGCTCTCAATTACTTTAGCTCTCATCTACTTCTTGAAATTTTCAGCAATCTTTTCAAGTACTCCAGACTTCGCTCAAGGCAATCAATAACTAAAATCATGGCCTCTTACAATCGCTTTTACCCTACTGCCATTGAAGAGAGATTCAACCGTTCTTTTTTTGCTCGGTAGCTATGGGAGGAGCAAGGATTTCAGCACTTGGATGAAGATAATTATGGCATCGAACAGTTCTTGTTCGACAAAATCAAATACCAAGATTGAGAAATCTTCTGTCTCCAACCTCCCCCAGCGAATGCCACGATCGTCCGAGAGTTTTATACCCACATGCCGAGCAAAGAAAATTTATATGTCCACTGCCGAGGGAAGCCAGTCGCCCTTAATGCCGGAGCAATCAACCAACACTATGGCCTCACTCCGTTGTCCAATGCACATAGTGATTTTGAAGAGGAAGTCATCGATGTCGACTTCGAGCTAATCAAAGAGGATCTTTGTTACGATGATACCCCTTGGGAGACCGATAACCATAGAGGATCCGTAACAAGATTGAACCTCAAACCCGAGGCTAAGATATGGTGCACCTTTGTCAAAAGACGTCTAATACCCACATCGCATAATAGCACAGTCGACAAGAGACGTTTGGTGCTTATCCAGTCCATAATCAACAAGAGGATCATCAACGTTGGAGAAATTATTCTCTAAGAAATTTATGATTTCGGTAAGAAATACAAAGGCCTTTATGTTTCCCTTCTTTAATCTCTGCATTGTGTATTGCTGCAGGTGTACCAGTTGAGGCTACAGACGAGTACACACCGAATCGGTTAGGATGGTCTAAAGATTTCTATCGCTGAGTCATGTAGATAACCCAGGCTGATCATGTCCAAGCAACACCGCAGTAGTTCACTGCAGACTTTACCGCCGGAGGGTAGTACTCGGCAGAAGTACCCACATCTTCCCAGGGCCCTGCTGCAGTAGACCTTTACTAAGAAATTCTATAGAGGATGGCATCCATGGACCTTCGCCAGCAACGCTAAATGGAGTACCAGCGCGACTTCAACACATCTCTTGCCCACATGATGATGGCAAGCTTCCCAAATCAAGGGGTGTAATTCCAAGAATTCCCAACTAGTATCTTTATCACTGCCGCGCCTTATACCGAGAAAACACCTGCCCCAGGGCCACAACCATTTTTCCAACCACGCCCGCCTCAAAAGTTTCATGTTGTCGGACCTTCTAGGCCGGCCAGGTCTGCCGGAGTATCCTCTACTAGCCAAAGGCCGTCCAAGAGGCGAGTTGTTTTTAACTCTCCCCAACGGAATCCAATCCCTATGCCCAGTCTCAGCAGAGACACTTTGTCTCGCGAGATTGACGAATACCACAGTTCGTCACATGAACCAACAATACTCACTGCTACGGTAGGGGGCGGGAAAAAAACCATGCACACAAAAAATATCGACGATGTGGAAGAAGAAGATGAAGTTACTGCACCACCACAACGCACACCGCCCAGTCGAGTTCAGCCACATCGGCAAGCCAAACAACAGCAATCACCAGCACAAGGCTCTAGACAGAAGGCATCAGCGGCACGACCTAGGAGAATGCTCCGTACAAGCAGCTTCTTGGAGTCGTTATAAATGATTTCTTTTAATGCTTTTGTCTATTTCCGTATTGAAATTGTTGTTTACCGCATGTATTGAGCATTAAGGACAATGCTCGATTTGAGTTTGGGGGTATTGTAGGTGCGGAAGCACTACCGAGGCAATCTACTGTCGCGGCATTACCATGGAGAAAGGGAGTATTTTTTTTGAAATTTTTGGCAATATTCTCTTTTTTGAATTACTATTTTTAATCTTGCACTGCTCTACATCAACTTTGCTTTAGTTTACTCCTTTAAGGCTATAGAAATCTTTCTCCTTACCATGACCAATTTCTATTTTTGAAGGGTTAACCATAGGATGCTCGTGGAATAAAACTTAGAAGCTTGCTTTAGGGTTAGAAAACAAAGAAACACTTTTTGGACTTGCTTGATTTAGGAGTTCTTTTAATAAACTTAGGTGATAAAGGCATAGAATCTTTTGGAAAAATAACTAGAGGTGCCCGAAACTGGTTATAGTTTTGCTCTCATTCATTCTAGAGGTGCCCAAAACTGGCTCTAGTATGCTAAAGTTCGCTTAAAATAAAATAAAATAAAATATAGAAAACACATATCTTGAGGTACCCAAAATTGGCTCAAGACTTGTTGTTTTAAGTAGATAGCTTTAATCCAAATTCTACTTGTCTTGAACTTAGAGTTTATCTAAGAAAGCCTTGAATTAACCTTGTCCATAAAATGCACACACTCACCTAGCCTTATAGCTTGTTTCTTAGTAAAAGTTCTTGGGTAAACTAATGGCTAAAACGGAGAGATAGACATGACCATGGTGGGGAGAATAGATGGAAAAGTAAGACCAAAGGGGAGTAAGGTTCGGCAATTTGATGTCTTGCATTGCTTGAGGACAAGCAATAGTTTGAGTTTGGGGGTATTTGATGAGTGCTTAAAAGGCAGTTATTTACTACCCTTCTCATGGTACGTTATGCATCTATTATACACCAACTTGAGCTGAAATATGGACTCTTTGCATAATATTGGATATTCCGTTATCACTACTTAGAAAGTCAAAATTTATAGAGAATGTTGATATTATTACATATTCTGTACATGCAGGAATATCCAGGGCCGAAGCAGTGGTGAAGCAGTGTTGAGGCTGAGGTAGAGACGAGGCCGCGGCAGCATCAAGAGTGGCAACATCAATATTGTAGGCAAATGAATGACAAAAATATAGAGAACATTCTAGAAGATGCAGCGTACCAATTGGACCAGGCTAAGCGCACTAAAAGCCCACGACAAAGACCGAACGGGAAAAGCTTTCTAGAAGGTTGTAAACTTGGAAATATCAGAAGACTTGCTCCTTAATCCAAGTTAGAATCTATTTAGGAAAGGTTTTCCTTAGGCTAAGACTATATATAGCCTATCCGGCCAAATTGTTAAGAGAGCCAATTTTAGACAAACCTTTCCCCTAAGATTTGTACCTATCGACATTATGTTCTAAATCTCTTAGGGATAGGTGAAGGTTGTAGATATTAGTGAGAGGGGATTGTTTCTTGTTTCTTTGTTCTAATGCAATAATAATATCAAAGTTTGCTTATCCTATTGTCATTCCTTGTTCTTGCATTCAATCTCGAGAGAGAAGTTTGTAAGTAATCTATTTATCTAGCATCGAGAGAGTTAGATTCACGAAAGGGATAAGTACGGTGTTGACGATACTAACTCGGCCTAGAGATAGGTTAAGAGTTTTAGAAGCTAAAAGAAGTGTTGGATTGATTAGTGGTTATCGTTGATTTACGCCGAAAGGTATCGTCAAGGACCAATCATCAACAACACTCTGACTTAGAGATAAGCGGAGTCAACTACGGACACTTTGCTGAACTTTGATGCATCTGCCCAAGAGGAAGAGATTGTCGCGACATAGAACATTAATGCTGCCAAGGTTGTATCTGCAGTACTGCTAAAGCAGAGTTGTATAATTGCATTAGACAAGAAGAAGATCAATCGAATCCACTAATTGGCACAGTTGGATCCTACACACTTTCTCTATATCGTTCTCAATCCTTTATTTTATGTTTTGTTATTTAAGTATTTAGTTAGTTAAACAAATCCATTTATCTGTATTTTTACTTTATCTTTCAGGAGCAAGGGAACAAGGAGAGACATATTAAGTGTACCAATCCCTGTGGAGACAATACACGATATACTTATCACTTTATTACTTGAGACGTGTACACTACACAGTTGCGCTATTATTACACGCATCAACACACTCAAACTGTTCGAGACTATTTAGAGGAAGATTTAGATGGGTTAACTCCTGCTGTTGTGATGCCTAATATAGAGGCAGAGTACTTCGAACTAAAACCGGTCATGTTCAATATGATTAGCACCTTGGGTCAGTTTCGGGGTTTGGCCGATGAAGATGCTCGACAGCATCTTAAATCCTTTTTGGAGATCTGCAACTCATTTAAACTGTCGGAAGTCTCAGCCGACATCCTTAAGCTGAAATTATTCCCCTATTCACTGAGGGATAGGGCAAAATTATGGTTAAACATCCTTCAGCCGGGATCGTTGAATTCATGGATAGAACTATACCGAAGCTTCCTTGCCAGATTTAGTTACACCAATATGACTAACAAGCTCAGAAATGACATAACATCCTTTAGGCAAGACGAAGAAGAATCAATGTATGAGGCTTGGTAAAGATACAAAGAACTATACAGAAAATGCCCTATGCATGGTCTGCTTAAGTGGACCCAAGTATCCATCTTCTACAATGCAGTTAACACTTCTACGGTGATGATGCTTGATGCTTCCGCCAATGGCACCCTCTTAGACCGCCCACCTCATGAGAGTTTAAAAATTTTGGATAGGTTGGCAAAGAATGACTATCAACACCCTACCACCAAAAGAGACACAAATAGGTGAGGTATGACAACGTCTGATTCTACAGATTCTATCCTAGCACAACTACCAACCTTAACCAACATGGTCAAGGATCTGCATAAACCTAGCCTTGTTCGAGAAAAAAAGCACTTACCATTCTTTGCGAAACATGTGGTGACAATCATGACTCAAACGCATGCTCAAACAATCCAGAATCCTTCTGCTATGTTGGGAACTTTAATAGAAATAATATGTCCAACAACTACAACCCATCATGGAGGAAACACCCTAATTTCTCATGGAGCAATCCTAACAATGCACTTAACACACAACATCAACTAGTACAATCTACGAGATTCTAGAAAAATAATAGATTTGCTCAAAAATAGATGCTTCAACTGACATCGCCGCCGCAACAAACAATAGAAGTCCAGACTTTGCAGAACACACTGTAAACATTTATAGCCCAGACTAGTGCATACATTGCAAATACCAACAAGTTCATCCAAAGAGCTGACACCTCCATGAACAGAACAGAAATGAGAATGTAGAATAACGAAGTTGCTCTCAAGGCGCTGAAAACCACAGTAGGACAAATGGCACAACAGATGAAAAGCATATCCATAGGAGGTCTCCTGAGCGATACTAAAGTCGCTAGAATTGGTCTTCATGAACAATGTAAAGCCATATCAACCAAAAGTGGATTACAACTAAAGGACCCTAAAATACCTACTCAAATAGTAGGTAAGACCCTTGAAATAGTAGTCCCTGAAGAAGCTACTGACGAAACATCTAAGGCAAAAGAACCAACATATACTACCGAAGATACTGCAACAACAGAAGATTCCATAACCGTACCACAGATAAGATTTTAGTGTGATGAAAGGATCGAAGATCTGCGTCTACCACTATATTTTTCACAAAGGTTAAAAACAACAAAAGCAGGAGTACCAGTTTAAGAAATTCCTAGACATACTTAAACAGGTACATATAAATATACCTTTAGTAGAGGCAATTAAGCAAATGCCTAAGTACGCCAAGTTCCTTAAGGATATTATATCCAAGAGGACTACAATTAGGGAATTTGAAACAGTTGCCGCAACAGAAGGATGTGTGGGAATGCTGCAAAATAAAGCCACCACCAAAAGAAAAGATCATGGTAGCTTCACCATACCATGTTCTATCGGAGAATAATACGTGGGCAAGGCACTATGCGACTTAGGCGCAAGTATCAATCTCATGCCTAAGTCAGTATTTCAATAGCTAGGCATTGGGTAAGCAAAGTCAACAACAGTCATGTTGTAGCTGGCAGACCGCTCTTACGTATAACTAGAAGGAAAAAATGAAGACATTCTAGTAAGGGTGGATAAATTCATTTTTCCTGCTGACTTCTTAATTCTTGATTGTGAAGCAGATGAACATGCACCAATCATATTAGGAAGGTCATTCCTAGCCACAGGAAGAACATTGATCGACTACGAGAAAGGACAATTGATCATAAGGGTCAATGAGCAACAAGTAAAGATCAATATTTTCAAAACTCTAAGGCATCCTGAGGAACCAGAGGAACTCGACCACGATGAGGAAACCAATTTTTTTGACACAACTAGCCAAGGCAGCAGTGCTGAATACCGCGGTCGCTTTTTTTATGGAGAACCATGTATAGACAACTAAAAGATAGAGATTCAAGAAAAACAAACAGAAGAAGGTAATTGGGTAACCACATACCCAGGTAAGTATTTCGAGTCTCTTGATTACACTTCAAATGGAAACAAGAAATACAAATCATGTTTAGAACATCCTTCAAAATTGGAATTAAAACCACTACCTGAGCAATTAAATTACATATATTTGGGATTAAATGATACTCTACCAGTAATCATTTCTACTAAGTTACAGCTTGAACAGGAAAGACAGTTAATCAATATGCTACAACGACACACTAAGGGAATTAGCTAGACAATTGCAAATCTAAAAGGAATTAGTCCATCCGTATGCATGCATAAAATTTTACTAAAGGAAGAACATAAACTAACAATTGATGCACAAAAGAGATTAAATCATGCAATGAAGAAAGTGGTAAGAAAAGAAATAATCAAATGGCTAGATGCAGGGATTATTTACCCCATATCAGATAGCACGTGGGTAAGTCCAGTGCAATGCGTACCAAAAAAGGGTGGAATGATAGTAATCTCAAACGAAAACAATGAACTAATCCCAACTAGAATTGTAACCGGATCGAGAGTATGTATGGATTATTGGAAACTTAATCAAGCAACAAGAAAGGATCACTTCCCTTTACCATTCATCGACCAAATGCTTGATAGATTAGCCGGTAAGCCCTACAATTATTTTCTAGATGGCTACTCAGGATTCAATCAAATTGCCTTAGCACCCGAAGACCAAGACAAAACCATATTTACATGTCTATATGGAACATACGCATTTAGAAGAATGTTGATGAGAGCCTAAAAGGCAGTTATTTACTACCCTCCCCATGGTGCTTTATGCATCTATTATACACCAACTTGAACCGAAATATACTCTTTGCTCAAATATTGGATATTCTATTATCATCACTTACAAAGTCAATATTTATAGAGAATGTAGATATTTTACATATTCTGTACATGTAGGAATATCCAGAGCAAGAAGTGGCAGAGAAGCAATGTTGCGGCCGGGGCAAAAACAAGGTCACGGCAGAATCCATTGTGGTAGCACCAACAATGGAGGCGCAACGAAAGATATAAATATAAAGAATATTCTGGAGGATGCAGCGCACCAATTGGACCAGGCTAGCGCGCTAAAAGCCCAATTCAAAGACCAAGCGGGAAAACCCTTCTAGAAGGCGACAAACTTGGAAATATTAGATACCTTGAAGAAGACTTATTCCCTACTCCAAGTTGAAGTCTATTTAGGAAAGGTTTATCCTAGGTTAAGACTATAAATACCCGAGTTGGCCACTATGTTAGGAGAGCCGATTTAGAGAGAGCCAACTTAGAGAGAAACGACTTAGAGAGAAACCCTTTAAGCCGACCCTTCTCCCTAAGAATTGTATTTAACGACAATATGTTCTAAACTTCTTAGGGATAGGTGAAGGTTGTTGATATTAATGAGAGGAGATTGATTCATGTATCTTTGTTCTTATGCAATAATAAATCAAAGTTTGCTTATCCTATTGCCATTCTTTGTTCTTGAATTCAAGCCCGAGAGGGAAGTTTGCAAGTAATCTATTTATCTAGCATCGAGAGGTGTAGATTCACGAATGGGATAAGTACGGTGTTGTTAACACTAACTCGGCCTATACTCTTGTGGAGGCACTAAGGGGCAGGTTAAGAGTTTCAGCAGCTAAAAGAAGTGTTGGATTGGTTGGTGGTTATCTTTGGTTTACGCCGAGAGGTATCATCAAGGACTGGTCATCAACAGCACTTTGACCCAGAGATGAGCGGAGTCACTTACGGAAACTTTGCTGAACTTTGATACCTCTACCCAAGAGCAAGAGATTGCCGCGGCAGAGGACCACCAATGCTGCCAAGGCGGTATCTGTAGTACTGTCGAAGCAGTGTTGTGTGATTGCATTAGACAAGGAGAAGATCAATTGAATCCACTAATTGACGCAACTGGATCCTACCCATTTTCTCTATATCGTCTTTAACCTTTTATTTTATGTTTTGTTATTTAATTATTTTGTTAGATAAAACAAATCAACTTATTTGTGTTTTTACTTTCTTTTCAGGAGCAAGGGAACAAGAAGAAACATATTAAGTATACCAATCCCAGTGGAGACGATACACGATATACTTATCATTTTATTACTTGACGATGTGTACACTTGCACTCAAATAGCGCTTATACCACACCTATCAAGTTTTTAGTACCGTTGCTGGGGATTGGCAACTGAATTTTGTTTTCTTTGTTTTCTTGCTCTTTAACTATCCTTTATCTAATCTTAACTTTATTTTATTT
Source organism: Abelmoschus esculentus (assembly GCA_035048815.1). Lineage (NCBI taxonomy): Eukaryota > Viridiplantae > Streptophyta > Magnoliopsida > Malvales > Malvaceae > Abelmoschus > Abelmoschus esculentus. The sequence goes on from JAUCBN010000003.1 coordinate 19,807,438, forward strand.
TATTTTTGTTTTTATTAATTTTTATTTAATTGGTTTATGACCAGGATAAATCCGAGTGGACCATTGTACGAGTTTGATCCTGAGATTGAATGAACAAGACATAATCTGAGACGGAATCTGTTCCAAGCTATGGACAATCCACCTAGAGGACAAATTTCACCGGTTGATCATAATGTACTATCGCCAGCAATGCTGCAACAACCAATGTCGCATCCATTGTCGAGGCAACCTACTGTCAGAGACTATCTGGTAGAAGATCTAAACGGACTCAACCCTGGCGTAGTCACCCCAGAGATCGAAGCAACTCACTTTGAGCTAAAACCAGTGATGTTCAACATGTTGAACACAATTGGACAATTTAGTGGATCTGCTACTGAAGATGCAAGGCAGCATCTCAAATCTTTCATGGAAGTGTGCAACTCTTTCAAGATTCGAGGAGTCCATGAAGATATTCTGCGATTAAAGTTGTTCCCCTATTCACTGAGGGATAGGGCGAAGACCTGGCTGAATGGTATCCCAGCAGGATCCATAGGATCTTGGGAAGAACTTTGCCGAGAATTCATTACGAGGTTCAACTCGACAAATCACTAATGACCGCATTCATAATGAAATCACATCATTCAAGCAAAATGAAGATGAACCGATGTACGAGGCATAGTAACGTTACAAAGAACTATTAAACAAATTCCCGCTACATGGTTTTCCCTTGTGGACGCAAGTCTCCATGTTCTATAATGCTACTAATACCTCCAGAAGGATGATGCTAGTCGCTTCCGCAAATGGGACACTTTTGGATAGAGCACCCGCGGAAGCCATTGAAATTCTGAATAAACTCGCAAGGAACGATTTCCAATTTCCCACATCGAGGCGAGGAGGAATGAGACGCCATGCCACAGCTCATGAATTAGATACATCAAGTTCGGTAGCAGCACAATTGGCTTCTCTGACCAAGATGGTTTAGAATATGCAAACCCAAAGAAGTGTACATGAGGTTAAGGCTGTTAACTCATCGGATTACATGCCAGATGAAGAGACCAGCCTATATGTTGGAAATTATAACAGAAACAACCCAATTATGTCCAATAATTATAACCCATCTTGAAAAAGGCATCCGAATTTTTCATTGAGTAACCCTAACAATGCCTTGAATCTAATTAATCAAGCCTCTGGATTTCAGCATCAGAACCAGAACCTGCCGCAGCAGAACACTCAGCAGTCCATGCCACAGCAGCAGGCACAACAACAACAGTGTCTGAATGCATTGGCCGATTCTCTCACAGCATTCATGTCAAAGACTGATGCTTACATGATGGAGAATAGCCACTTCATGAAGCGTATTGATGACTTCATGAACAGAACTGAGATGAGACTGCAGAACCAGGAGGCCGCAATAAAATCTCTAGAAACCTAGGTTGGTCAATTTGCCCAACGTTAGAACACTCGACCACTAGGGGGTTTGCCTAGCAATACTGAAGTTGCCTACGATTGAAAGTAATCACAACTAGAAGTGGCCTACGATTGAAAGATAAAGAAGGGATCTCAACCGAGAGAGTCCAACCAGAAAAGCAACATCATGAGGACTCAGAGGCTGAGCAGGACCCTGCCGAAAGCTTTGCCACGACAATAGAACCAGCAGTATCAGAACCGCCTACCGAGGCAGTTATAGATAAATTCACCCCAGGTATTAAACTCAATATCCAAGGAAACCTGGAAGATATCAGACCACCACCTCCTTTCCCACAGAGGTTGAAGAAGCAAAAACATGACCACCAATTTCAGAAGTTCCTAGACATCTTGAAGCATGTCCATATGAACTTACCACTAGTTGAGGCTATTGAACAAATGCCCAACTATGCTAAGTTTTTAAAGGACATAGTATCCAAACAACGAAGGTTGGGAGAATTTGAAACAGTGGCAGCCACTGAAGGTTGCATGGGTATGCTGCATAATCGCATGCCACCAAAACTAAAAGATCATGGATGCTTCACAATTCCTTTTGCAATTGGAGATGGTTATAAAGGAAAGACCCTATGTGACTTGGGAGCAAGCATCAACTTAATGCCCAAATCAGTTTTTTAGAAACTTGGAATAGGACGGGCAAAACCAACAACAATACTGCTCCAACTTGCGGATCGGTCCTATGTGTACGCTGAAGGCAAAATTGAGGACATTCTGGTGAAAGTTAACAAGTTCATATTTCCTGCCGACTTTCTTGTCCTTGACTGTGAGACCGATGATAATGAAACGATCATATTGGGTCGACCTTTCCTTGCTACTGGATGCACCATCATTGATGTGGAAAATGGCGAGCTTACAATGCGAATAAACGATCAACAAGTCAAGTTTAACGCCTTCCACAATCTTCCAAATTCAGACACTCCAGCAGAATATAAGGCTCTCCATACACCGAAAAAGGGTACTAAAATATCCTGCCTGGGCAGCACACTCGGTAGACTGTTCGGAAAACGAATAAACCCAAAGGAGAAGCCGAATGCACTGAAGGAACTGGCCAACTCATGAAGACAGATACCGACAAGAAAGAGAGAATAAGAATGGGAGATGCATTTACATGAACTCCACAAGTAATATGATCTCTTCCCTTCAAATTTAATTATTATATTAGGATTAGTTTATATAATATTATTTTTTTAGTATTCTTATTTTCAGTATTTTATGTTTTTATGTTTTTGTTTTATGAATAAAGTAGTGAATGTAGGAAAAATTATGCCACAGCAGGAAGTCTGCTGCCGCGGCAACACTGTGTCAGAGTCGCAGAATTCTTAACGGGAAAAAACAGTGTAACGGCTCTCTACCGAGAAACCCGCCGCGGCAGTAACTGCACATCAAGGCAGTAAATGTCTAACAGCCACTTTTTAATATTCATATTTTTACAGCCTATATAAGCAGACTCATTATTGTGCATTATTTATTTTTGCATTCTTGATATCTTTACTTCCTTGAACAATCTTGCTCTCACTATATCTTGAACCTTTCAGAACTCTCTGCATTCCTACCCACATTCTTACAACTATTTTCAAGAATATCTCATCAACATTATCCATGGCAGCATACCGACGATTTGCCAACAACAACGTAGCAGAACGTTTCCAAAGAACTTTTGTTGCACGACAGTTATGGGAAGAACTAGGATTTCAGCACACCATTAAAGAAAACTTAGGCATCGACCAATTCTTGTTCGACAGAATCGAAGACCGGGATTGGGAAAAATTTTGCCTCCAACCTCCCATAGAAAATGCCACAATTGTGAGGGAATTCTATGCGCATTGCCCGAAAAAGGACACGCTATTCATCTACTGTCGGGGCAAACCAATAAAGCTTGATGCCGAGGCTATTAACGATTACTACAGCGTTATCCCCATACGCGATGAACATGGTGAATTTGCAGCCAATATCGAGGAATACGAGGCTATCAAGGACGAACTTTGCTACGATAACACTCTATGAGAAACCGGTGCCCATAGGGGTTGTGTAACAAGGCTCAGCCTTAAACCCAAAGCCAAGCTTTGTTGCATATTTATCAAGCGACGCCTCATTCCCACCTCCCACAATAGCACAGTTGACAGAAAAAGATTGTTGCTCATTCATTCAATCATCAACAAAAGGACCATCAATGTTGGAGAAATCATTCTTCAAGAAATCTATGATTGCGGTAAGAAAAAACGTGGTCCATTATATTTCCCTAGTTTAATCTTTGCCCTATGCATCGCTGCAGGTGTCCCTATAGAAGAAACCGATGAATACACAATACAAAGGCGAGGCTGACAAAAGAATTTTACCACAGAGTGATACAGATCACCCAAGCAGATCCAGTGCAAGAAACACCTCAACAATTTACTTTCAATTACACTGTCGGAGGGCAGTATACGGCAAAAGCACTTGACTATGCCCAAGCCACAACCGCAGCAGATCTATATCAGGAGATTTTGCAGAGGATGACATACATGGACCTGCGCCAGCAACAATATATGGAATACCAGAGAGATTTCAACAACACTCTTGCCAACATGCTGATCCCAAATTTTCCCACCCATGGAATACAATTTCCAGAATTCCCTCCCAACGCTTTTGTCATTGCCGCACCGTACACAGAGACAACACTAGCTCCCTGGCCTAGACCATTCTTTACCCTAGGCCACAATAACAATTTCACGCTGTCGGCCCATCCAGACTTGCGGGCACGGCCGCTACATCATCTAGCAGTAGGCGGCTACCAAAGAGGAGAGTTATCTTCAACTTTCCACCACCGCGTCCCATTCCCATTGGCAGTTTCTCTAGGGATAGTCTTTCTCGACAGATTGATGAGTATGTCCATGAGAGCTCATCGCATACCCAAGAGAGAATACCAACTATCGAGCCAGAGGGAGAAATACTGAATTTTTCTGAATTTGGGGAGATTAAAGGTGCAGAAGCACTAACGAGGTATTACCATAAAAGGGAGTAAATTTTTCTGATTTTTTTTAATATTCTCTTTTCTTAAACTTATGTTTGTAATCTTTCACTGCCCTATGTCAGCTTTGCTTTAGTTTACTCCTTTAAGGCTATAGAAATCTTTCTCCTTACCATGGCCTAATTCCGTTTTCAAGGGATAACCATAGGATACTCATGGAATAAAACTTAGAAGCTTGTTTTAGGGTTAGAAAGAAAATAAAAAAATTTAGACTCGTTTGATTTAGGAGTTCTTTTAATAAACTTAGGTGATAAAGACTTGAGGTGCCTATCACCGACTCTAGTTTTGCTCTCCTTCATACTAGAGGTCCCCGAAATTGGCTCTAGTATGCTAAATAGGTGGTCAATAAGAAAAAAAGAAAATAGAAAATACATATCTTGAGGTGTCCGAAATTGGCTCAAGACTTGTTGTTTTAGGGAGACAATTTTAGTCCAAGATTCTACTTGTCTTGAACTTAGAGTTTATCTAAGAAAGCCTTGAATCAACCTTGTCCATTAAACACATACACTCACCTAGCTCTATAGCTTATTTCTTAGTAAAAGTCATTGGGTAAACTAATGGCTAAAATAGAGAGATAGACATGACCATGGTGGGGAGAATAGATGGAAGAGTAAGACCAAAGGGGAGTAAGATTCGACAATTTGATGTTTGGCATTGCTTGAGGACAAGCAATAGTTCAAGTTTGGGGGTATTTGATGAGTGCCTAAAAGGCAGTTATTTACTACCCTTCCCATGGTGCTTTATGCATCTATTATACACCAACTTGAACCAAAATTTAGACTCTTTGCTCAAATATTGGATATTCCATTATCATCATTTACAAAGTCAATATTTATAGAGAATGCAAATATTTTATATATTCTATACATGCAGGAATATCCAGAGCAAGAAGCAGTAGAGAAACAATATTGCGGCCGAGGCAGAAACAAGGCCGCGGCAGAATACAGTATGGTAGCACCAAAAATGGAGGCATAACGAAAGATAAAAATATAAAGAATATTCTGGAGGATGCAGCGCACCAATTGGACCAGGCTAGCGCGCTAAAAGCCTAATTCAAAGACCAAGCGGGAAAACCCTTCTAGAAGGCGGAAAACTTGGAAATATCAGATACCTTGAAGAAGACTTGTTCCCTACTCCAAGTTGAAGTCTATTTAGGAAAGGTTTACCCTAGGTTAAGACTATAAATACCCTAGTCGGCCACTATGTTAGGAGAGTCGATTTAGAGAGAGCCAACTTAGAGAGAAACGACTTAGAGAGAAACCCTTTAAGCCGACCCTTCTCCCTAAGAATTGTACTTAACGATAATATGTTCTAAACTTCTTAGGGATAGGTGAAGGTTGTTGATATTAATGAGAGGCGATTGATTCATGTATCTTTGTTCTTATGCAATAATAAATCAAAGTTTGCTTATCCTATTGCCATTCTTTGTTCTTGAATTCAATCCCGAGAGGAAAGTTTGCCAGTAATCTATTTATTTAGCATCGAGAGGTGTAGATTCACGAAAGGGATAAGTACGGTGTTGTTAACACTAACTCGGCCTATACTCTTGTGGAGGCACTAAAGGGTAGGTTAAGAATGTAAGCAGCTAAAAGAAGTGTTGGATTGATTGATGGTTATCTTTGATTTACGCCGAGAGGTATCTTCAAGGACTGGTCGTCAACAACACTTTGACCCAGAAATGAGTGGAGTCACTTACGGACATTTTGCTGAACTTTGATACCTCTGCCCAAGAGCAAGAGATTGTCGCGGCAGAGGACCACTAATGTTGCCAAGGTGGTATCTGCAGTACTGTGGAAGCAGTTTTGTGTGATTGCATTAGACAAGGAGAAGATCAATTGAATCCACTAATTGACGCAACTGGATCCTACCCGTTTTCTCTATATCGTCTTTAACCTTTTATTTTATATTTTGTTATTTAATTATTTAGTTAGATAAAACAAATCAACTTATTTGTGTTTTTACTTTCTTTTCAGAAGCAAGGGAACAAAAGGAAACATATTAAGTATACCAATCCCTGTGGAGACGATACACGATATACTTATCATTTTATTACTGAACGACGTGTACACTTGCACTTAAATAGCGCTTATACCACGCCTATCAAATGCCATTTGGACATGTAACGCACCTGCCACCTTTTAACAGTGTATAATGGCAATCTTCTCCGATATGATCGAAGATCACCTGGAAATTTTTATTGATGGTTTTCAGTATTTAGAGATGATTTTGGTAACCTACAAAGATGTGAAGACACGAACCTAATTTTGAATTGGGAAAAATGTCATTTTATGGTTAACGAAGGAATAGTGCTTGGCCACAAAATCTCCTGCCGCGGCATTGAAGTTGATAAGACAAAAATAGAAGTGATAGAAAAATTGCCGCCACCAACATCGATCAAGGGTATACGTAGATTTCTTGGACATGCTGGTTTCTACCAACGGTTTATTGAGGATTTTTCTAAAATAACAAAACCCTTATCCTCACTACTGGAACAAAATAAACTATTTATTTTTTATAAGAAATGTGTAAAAGCCATCAAAACCTTGAAACAAAAACTTATATCAGCACTTGTAGTGGTACCACCCGACTGGAATGAACCTTTTGAACTAATGTGCGATGATAAGTGCTCAACTCACTATCACTTTCTACACTTTTCATGGGCATTAATCATCAATTCTACACCTACTTGGACCAATGCATATACTTAATATGATATGTTTAGGGATTATGCTGTTAAAGGTAATATTTATAGAAAAGACATACTTTACTGCATTTTTATGTCTCTGTAGGAAAAAGTATTGCCGAGGCAGGACCTGATACCGAGGCAGCAGAGGACAAGTAACAATATGGCGGGAAAACTAAGGAGAAAAATGAGGAGAATGTTGCTGGGCAAGAAGCCCAAGGATCAGAGCTGGATAGTACAAGGAAAACCCAAAGACAAGGCCACGCGGGAAAGCTTTCTAGAAGAATTAAACTTGGAAATATTTGACCTATGTACATGACTTATTCCCTACTCAAAGTTGCATTCTACTTAGGAAAGGTTTTCCCTAGGCCAAGCCTATATAAGGCATAACCGTCCAAGGTAAGAAGATACACATTTGATTCATAGCATAGAATATAGAATTAGATTTAGTTTTTCTTTTCTACATTATGTTCTAGTTTTGTTTAGGCTTAGGTGAAGGTTGTAAAGTATTAGCATGAGGAAGTCAAACTTTATTTTTTGTTTTCAATGCAATAAAATATCAAATTTTGCTTATTCTTTGTCATTCCTTGTTCTTACATTCAAGCTCGGGATAGAAGTTTGTAAGTCATCCATTTATCTAATATTGGGAGAGTTAGATTCACGAAAAGAATAAGTATAGTATTTCTACAATGGAGCACTAACTCGACCTAGAAATAGTGTAACCCCTATAATTAACCTAATTTCTTAGATTACAAGTTAGGTTTTACTGCTTGAAAACTTGTTTCCCAAGTTAGGGTTTTTATCAAAAATAAATTAAAATATTCGGATAAATTGTTAAATAATTAATGAATTAAAATAATAATACAAATTAACATTTTTAAAACGAAATTCAACCCATAAATTTAAATAAACAGTAAATATTCCAAAGTCAATAAAAGTCTGAATGTTCAATATACAGAAATATTATTCAAATATAAAATAATCTGGAATCCGAAAATTGTAAAACATACTATAAATCAGAAAATGGATCAGGAACCTCCAAGTACCGTACCGAGCCTAGGTCTGAGATCTGAAACACAAATCTGAGAGGGTGTAAGCTAGGGAGCCTAGTCTGTCTCTAGAACAGATATCGGAATAACAGATCAGAATATGCAGACTAGGCAGAGTATGCATGATATGTAACCCATCACCGAACACCTTAGAAGAGTTGGTCCCCAGACCACTCTAACACCATCACACCAACAGAAGTGGTATCTCGACCCGAAGGTGGAGCCACTGAACAGAAGTGATAAAACCACTAACTTCCCCGTACACAGATAATCCCAGATGCCATGTTAAATACAGATACAATATCAGAATGCATGCCTTAAAGTCTAACAGGAGGCAAGCATGACAGAAATCAGAATCAGAATTGATACAACAGAATGATGCATGATCATACAGATAACAGAATCGAATATATAGAACAACAGAATTTATAGGATGAACAGGAGAGAACACACCTGTATCAGAAGACTGAACGACGACCCTGACGTCTACTAGACTCGGCTCTACCACCGGGATGAGCAAGAGTAGAGTCTACAATTTACAGAAACAAGTTAGACTTTCTACTATGCCACATTACCGAAAATAATCTAAACAGAATAATTCATACTCACGTGAAGGTCCCGAATGTGGATGTATCGGTCCTCGTACAAGAGGAGGAGGAGGCAACTGCTCGTGGTCGGAATCCTCGTCACCTGAAGCAAACAAAATTTGATTCAGAACCTTTTACAAATAATTTCCAGACAACTTATCGAACTTAAAACCCCCAAAAATGACACTTCGGGTTCAAATTTCGAAAAACGGACAGCGCCATTGGATTCAGGACATCAAAAAACATAAAGTGGGCCCGGGTCAAAAAAAGTCAATTGTTGACATCAGCACTGGTCAACGCTGACGTCAGCAGTGACGTCATCAGTCAACGCTGATGTCAGCAGTGACGTCAGCAGGTGACGTCTGTAGTGACGTCAGCGATGATGTCAGCCGGGTCGGGTTCGGGTCGGAGATCGGGTTGGGTCGGGCGGGCGGGTCGGGTCGGGTCGCGGACGGGTCGGGTCACAGTTCTGGTTTAGCCGGTTCAGGCTTGGACCGGTTCTGGGCCGGTCGGTCTAGTTCATCACTGGGCCGGATGGTTCTGGGTCGGGTTTCTCTGGGCCGGTTCAGTTACCGTTTGGATCCCAGGAAAATTCTCGGAATTTCCTAGATTTTTCGGGAAAATCTGGAAAATTTCCAGATTTTCCCACCTTCCAAACAGGTCTAAAAACGTATAAACACCCTTCTTTTTGCCTCGATTTGACCCTAAATTAATTCAAAACTTACCCTAAACAATCTAGGCACGAACAACAACTAATATCGGATCAAAAACACCTTTAACGAACATAAATAAAAGATTGAACATAACCCAATCAAACAAAAACCAGAACCCTTACCTCACAACAAAAATTCGAATCGAACGTGGGTGAGAAAGCAGACACTCGGTTAAAAGACTCAGAGCATTGAGGATTTGTGTTGAGAAAATTCTTAATTATACAAGAATTAAAACAAATTTATTTCCTCCCCCATTAATAAAGAATCGGTTTTAGGGGAGGAAGAAAATGTTATAATTAAATAATGGTCTAATTACAGAAAGAGGGCTTGAAAATTTTAAATTCTCACACTTTAACCCTTTAAGTTTTACATTTTCTCATTTTAGTCACTAATTTCAGAAAATTTTAATCCCAAAATTTTTAGGGTTTCAATTAGGGATTTTGACTTAATTTTTTCGGGTTATTACAACTCTCCCCCTCTTACAGAAAATTTCGTCCTCGAAATTTACCTAGATCAAAGAGATGCGGATACTGGGCTTTGATGACAGACTTGGGCTCCCACGTAGCCTCATCTAGACCTCGGTTACGCCAAAGAACCTTAACCATCTTAATTGTTTTCCTCCGAAGAACTCTCTGGTCCTGATCAATGATCTCAACAGGCTCCTCCTCATAACACAGATCAGGCCGAATCTCGAAATCCTCCACAGACAGAACATGAGACGGATCTGCTCGATAACGTCTCAGTACAAAAACATGGAACACATCAAGGATTCGCTTGAGTTTAGGTGGTAACTCAAGCTGATAAGCTACAGGTCTGATGCGTCTGATAATCCGGTATGGTCCAATATATCTGGGACTGAGCTTGCCCTTACGGCCAAATCGTAGTACCTTCCTCCATAGAGATACTTTCAGGAAGACCTCGTCATCAACCTCAAACTCAAGATCTTTACGCCTCAAATCAGCGTAAGATTTCTGTCTCTCAAAAGCGGCTTTGAGCCGATCCCGAATCAATCTAACAGTCTTCTCAGCCTCATGTACAATATCTGGACCCAGTAAATGGTGCTCAGTGAGCTCAGTCCAACCAATCGGGGTGCGACACTTACACCCGTACAGAGCCTTATATGGTGCCATCTTAATGCTGGCTTGATAGCTGTTGTTGTACGCGAACTCTGCCAAAGGTAGGAAATCCTCCCAGCTACCTCTGAAATCCAGAATACATCCTCTCAACATGTCTTCGAGGATCTGAATTACACGCTCAGATTGACCATCGGTCTGAGGGTGATAAGCAGTGCTGAAGTTCAGACGAGTACCCAGAGCAGTATGTAGGGATCCCCAGAACTTAGACGTAAATCTCAAATCCCGATCAGATATAATAGACAGAGGTACTCCATGTAGCCGGACAATCTCGGAGATATATAATCGGGCCAGTCTACTCAGAGGGTAGGTGGTCCTGACCGGAATAAAATGAGCAGATTTGGTCAATCGATCAACGATGAAACAGACAGAATCCTTCTTTGACGGAGTCAACGGTAACCTACAAACAAAATCATGGTCACACGTTCCCATTTCCACTGAGGAATCTCAATGTGCTGAAGAAGCCTAGATGGTCGTTGATGCTCTGCTTTGACTTTCTGGCAAGTCAAGCACTTGGACACAAAACTGACCACGTCTCGCTTGAGACCTTTCCACCAGTACTTTTCTCGGAGATTCTTATACATTTTGTCACCTCCAGGGTGCATAGAGTACGGACTATCGTGAGCCTCTCGCGGAATAACCTGTTTCAATTCAGAGTTCCTCGGAACACAGAGTCGACCCCGGAAACACAAAACTCCATCCTGGTTCAGAGAAAAATCCTGAGAAGTCCCCTCCTAAACTTCTGCAATGCGGTGAGCCAAATACGGATCATTAGGCTGCTTAGCCTTAATCTCAGAAATCAATGTAGGAACCACTTGAAGTTCTACCAGTAAACTGCCATCCTCTAACAGACTCATCCGGGCAAATAGAGCTCTTAGATTAGAAATGGCGTTGCGACTCAGAGCATCCGCAACAACATTAGCCTTACCAGGATGATGTTCAATCTCACAATCATAATCCTTCAGAAGTTCTAGCCAGCGACGCTGTCTCAAATTAAGTTCCTTCTGGGTGAGAAGGTACTTAAGACTCTTGTGATCAGTGAAAATATAACACTTCTCTCCATAGAGATAGTGTCTCCAGATTTTCAGAGCAAAGATCACGGCTGCTAACTCTAGATCGTGGGTGGGGTAGTTACACTCATGCGGTTTCAACTATCGGGACGCATAAGCCACTACCTTCTCATCCTACATCAGAACATATCCCAGACCAGTGTATGAGGCATCACTGTAAACGGTATAGGGTTTCCTCGACTCTGGTTGTATCAGAACTGGTGCTTGAGTCAGAACGGACTTCAGCTTATCAAAACTCTGCTGATGAGCCTCAGACCAGATAAACGGAATATCCTTCCTCAGAAGCTTAGTTAAGGGAGCGGATATGGAAGAAAAGTCCTCCACAAATCTCCGATAATAACCCGCTAGTCCCAGAAAACTACGGATCTCTGCTACATTCTTGGGCCGCTGCCAACTCATAATAGCCTCGATCTTGTTCGGATCAACTTGAATACCTTTAGCTGATATCACGTGTCCCAGAAAAATAACCTCCGAGAGCCAGAATTCACATTTGCTGAATTTTGCATACAACTGTTTCTCCCTCAGAGTCTGTAGAACAATCCGAAGATGCTGCTCATGCTCCTCCTCAGACTTGGAGTAGACCAGTATGTCATCAATGAAGACCACTACGAACTGATCCAGATAGGGTCGAAACACCCTATTCATCATGTCCATGAATGCTGCAGGGGCATTCGTAAGACCGAAGGGCATAACCAGAAACTCGTAGTGACCATAACGAGTTTGGAAAGCTGTCTTGGACACGTCAGAATCCTTAACCTTGAGTTGGTAATAACCAGATCTCAGGTATATCTTAGAGAAAACCAAAGCTCCTCGGAACTGATCGAACAGATCATCAATGCGGGGAAGGGGGTACTTGTTCTTGACAGTCAACTTGTTGAGCTTCCGGTAATCAATACACAAGCGTAGAGAGCCATCTTTCTTTTTAACGAACAGGACGGGGTCTCCCTACAGTGAAACGCTATGTTGTATGAAACCTCTATCCAGAAGTTCTTGTAGCTGAATCTTAAGCTCCTTAAGCTCCTTCGGAGCCATCTGATAAGGTGGCATAGATACTGGAGTAGTCCCCAGGTACAACTCAATACTGAACTCCACCTCTTCTCGCTTAGGGGGTACACCCGGTAGCTCTTCCGGAAAGACATCTGGAAATTCACAGACTACTCGGATCTTATCCATTCCAGAATCAGGTTGCCTCCGGTCAAGGATGTAGGCGAGATAGGCTATACACCCCTTCTTGATCATCTTTTCAGCTTTCATGGCTGAAATCAGATTGGATAGATAACCTCTCCACTCGCCGATGAGAGTTACCTCGCGGCTATCAGAAGTTCTCAAAATTGCCCTCTTACGCTCACAGTCCAGAGTAACTCGGTGAGCATATAACCAGTCCATCCCCAGAATCAAGTCGAAGTCCAAAAATGGTAACTTCATCAGATTTGCAGGAAAGATTTCCCCGTGAAGCTCAAGGGGACAATCTCTGTAAACTTTGGAAATCTCCATCTGGTGGCCTACAGGGCTAAAAACTGAAACGGAACTACCAGTATCCTCCTCTGAAATTTTTAGATAGCTCGCTACAGAACTAGAGACATAGGAATGCGTTGACCCATTATCTAATAGTGCGAAGAAAGGAACAGTATGTACAGAAAATGTACCAGCAATGACGTCTGGCTCATCCCGGTCCTCCTGTCTCCTCGTAGCATATACCATGCCATACTGAGATCCTCCTGATCTGGCAGCTCCTCTGAACTGATTGGGTCTGCCTCTACTACTAGTACCAGATGCAACGGGTCTACCCTGTCCTCTACCCCCTGCTGGGGTCTGAACTGAAGCCTGTGACTGGCCCGGAGCGTAGCCAGACTGTGGTGCCACTGGATAGTCTCTGAGACGGTGATCAAGGGATCCACATCGAAAACAGGCTCCACTCTGCATGCGACACTCTTCGGGGTGCCATTTCTTATAAAAGGTACACTGAGGTACCGCTCGGGTACTAGTGGATCCAGCTCCACTAGCAGCAGGGACAGCTGATACTATAGGTCTAGACCGTGTCGAACTCTGCGGCTCATACTCATCGCGGTCTCTCTTCCGGGACTGAAAACCCTGACTGTACTGAGCAGATGAGGCAGGTTGTCGTCTACCTCTATCCTGACCTTGGGATTCCATCTAAACCCTCAGAACCTCATTACGCTCGGCTGTCTTGGCACGCCGAGTGATCATCTTGTACTCCGTATCATGATGCGTAGCAACTGCAATCTTCAGTGGAATCCGGAGTCCTTTCAGAAAGTGATCACACTTTTGCTTCTCGGTCATCACTATACCAGGGGCATACTGAAGTAATCTTAGAAACTCAATCTTATAATCCTTGACAGACATATCATTCTGCTGCAGATTTAGGAAGTTCTCTCGGCATTTATCCAAATACTCTGGGCCCACATATCGGTCCTCAAAACTCTGTCTGAAGAACTCTCAGTTAATCCTCTCAGAAGCAGTAACCTTTTTCTTCTGCCTCCCACAGTTCAGGGCCTCTCCCTGTAGCAAAGATATCGCTGCTCTCAATTTCCTATCAGAGGGGTATTCCATCTCGACAAATAGACGCTGAAGTTTCTTCAGCCAGTACTCTACATCCGCTGGGTCAGTACCGGTCTTACCATCAAACATAGTTATCTCAGCTGCTAGTAGCTCAGTAGATATGGGTTTCCTGGAACCCTCATTCTGTCGCAGAAATCTGAGTAGCTCCCTCTGTATGGTCACTGAGTCTAAACCGACAGTCTCTCTGTCATCAGGCACATATGGTCCCTCACTCTGGACCGGCTGATCAACCTCGACTTGCTGAGACTCGGTCTGTATCTCGGGCTGAGCCTCCCCTCCTAGATTTTGTGTCAGACTCTGAGCCTGTGGCGGGTCCACAGGAGGCGGAACATCACTGGAGGATGCAACAGATCGACCTCGGCCACGGCCTCGGCCACGACCTCTACCGATCGCTAAACGGGTACTTCGACGCGGTGGCATAGTAAATATCTACAGAAAGATAGACAGAATCCTATTAGAGTCGATACTTGGAGTAATATTTGAAATAATTCAAAATTTTTCAAAATACGAGTCAAAACAGAAATCCGGATTTTCAAATACTTTAACAAAATATTTTTAGATCAAAAATCATTTCGGACTTCACAGTCCGTGGGTTAAACCGGGCTCTGATACCACTAAATGTAACCCATAAAATTAACCTAATTTCTTAGATTACAAGTTAGGTTTTACTGCTTGAAAACTTGTTTCCTAAGTTAGGGTTTTTATCAAAAATAAATTAAAATATTCGAATGAATTAAAATAATAATACAAATTAACATTTTTAAAATGAAATTCAATCCATAAATTTAAATAAACAGTAAATATTCCAAAGTCCATAAAAGTCTGAATATTCAATATACAAAAATATTATTCAAATATAAAATAGTCCGGAATCCGAAAACTATAAAACATACTGTAAATCAGAAAATGGATCAAGAACCTCCAAATACCGTACCGAGCCTAGGTCTGAGATCTGAAACACAAATCTGAGAGGGTGTAAGCTAGGGAGCCTAGTGTGTCTCTAGAACAGATATCGGAATAACAGATAAGAATATGCAGACTAGGCAGAGTATGCATGATATGCACCCATCACCGAACACCTCAGAAGAGTTGGTCCCCAGACCACTCTAACACCATCACACCAACAGAAGTGGTATCTCGACCTGAAGGTGGAGCTACTAAACAGAAGTGATAAAATCACTAACTTCCCCGTACACAGATAATCCCAGATGCCATGTTAAATGCAGATACAGTATCAGAATGCATACCTTAAAGTCTAACAGGAGGCAAGCATGACAGAAATCAGAATCAGAATTGATACAATAGAATGATGCATGATCATACAGATAACAGAATCGAATATACAGAACAACAGAATTTACAGGATGAACGAGAGAGAACACACTTGTATCAGAAGACTCAACGACGACCCTGACGTCTACTGGACTCGGCTCTACTACCGGGCTGAGCAGGAGTAGAGTCTACAATTTACAGAAACAAGTTAGACTTTATACTATGCCACATTACCGAAAATAATCTAAACAGAATAATTCATACTCACGTGAAGGTCCCGAATGTGGATGTATCGGTCCTCGTACAGGAGGAGAAGGAGGCAACTGCTCGGGGTCGGAATCCTCGTCACCTGAAGCAAACAAAATTTGATTCAGAACCTTTTACAGATAATTTCCAAACAACTTATCAAACTTAAAACCCCAAAAACGACACTTCGGGTTCGAATTTCGAAAAACGGACAGTGCCATTAGATTCAGGACGTCGAAAAACATAAAGTGGACCCGGGTCAAAAAAAGTCAACTGCTGACGTCAACACTGGTCAACGCTGACGTAAGCAGTGACGTAAGTAGTGACGTCAGCGATGACGTTAGCCAGGTCGGGTTCGGGTCGGGTCGGGTCGCGTGTCGGGTCTGGCCGGTTCAGGCTTGGACCGATTCTGGGTCGGTCGGTCTGGTTCATCACTGGGCCGGATGGTTCTGGGTTAGGTCTGGGCCGGGTTTCTCTGGGCCGGTTCAGTCACCGTTTGGATTCCAGGAAAATCTGGAAAATTTCCATATTTTCCCTCCTTCCAAACAGGTCTAAAAACGTATAAACACCCTTCTTTTTGCCTCAATTTGACCCTAAATCGATTCAAAACTTACCCTAAACAATCTAGGCACGAACAACAACTAATATCGGATCAAAAACACCTTTAACGAACATAAATAAAAGATTGAACATAACCCAATCAAACAAAAATCGAAACCCTTACCTCACAACAAAAATTTGGATCGAACGTGGGTGAGAAAGCAGACACTCGGTTGAAAGACTCAGAGCATTGAGGATTTGTATTGGGAAAATTCTTAATTATACAAGAATTAAAATAAATTTCCTCCCTCATTAATACAGAATCGGTTTTGGGGGAGGAAGAAAATGTTACACTTAAATAATGGTCTAATTACAGAAAGAGGGCTTGAAAATTTTAAATTCTCACACTTTAACCCTTTAAGTTTCACATTTATATGATATTACTTTTTTCGATAGGTTGATGATGAACCTATGTTTGAGGCATGGGAGCGCTACAGAGAGTTACTGCACAAGTGCCCATTGTATGAATTTCCACTATGGACACAAGTGACCATGTTCTACAATGCCACCAATACCCCGACAAGGATGTTGTTAGATGCCTTGGCAAATGGAACACTCCTGGATAAAACACCTGAGAAAGCTATTGAGATACTGAACAAACTCGGAAAGAACGATTATCAATTTCCTACATCTAGGCGAGGAGAAATAAGGCTCCAAGCCACAGTGAATGAATTAGACACATCAACTTCAGTGGCAACACAATTGGCCTCTATTACCAAGATGATGCAGAACATTCAACTACAACAGAACACCCATGAGGTTAAAGCCATTGATTCTTATTGCAATTTGTGTGGAGGTAACCATAGTTCTTCTGAGTGTATGAATCAAGAGGCCAGTATGTATGTTGGAAATTATAATAAAAACAATATGATGTCAAACACATACAACCCCTAATGGAAGAGGAATTCAAACTTTTCATGAAATAATCCAAACAATCCCTTGAATCTAACTACTCAACCACCAGGATTCTAGCAACAAATACGACATCTAACACAGCAGTAAGTTCAACAACCTCTGCTGCAGCAGCAGATGCATCAGCAACAACCTGTAAGTTTTCTGGAAAATTCTCTAAAAGCATTCATGATGAAAACTGAATCCTACAAGGTAGAGAATAGTAACTTCATAAAAAGAACAGATGCATTCATCAATAAAACTGAGATCAGGTTACAAAACCAAGAGGTTGCTATCAAGGCACTGGAAACTCAGGTTGGGCAGTTTGCCCAGAACATTAATACTAGACCACATAGAGTATTACCTAGCAATACTGAAGTTGCTAAGGTAATGGGCCATGAACAGTGCAAAGCAATCACTACCAGAAGTGGTCTACAGCTGAAAGAAAAGGTAGAAAGCTCACCAGCCAAAGTCCCATCAACAAAACCAGAAAAAGAGGACTTGGAGGCTGAACAAACTAATCATGAGAACACTGCTCTAGCAGAGAGCTCGGCAATACCTGAACAAGCTACCGAGACAGCGACAGACACAGTGGTTCCAAGTATTAAATTTCAAACTAAAGAAACCTGGAAGAAATGAGATCATCACCACCATTCCCAGAAAGGTTGAAAAAGCAAAAACAGGACCATCAATTTAAGAAATTTCTTGATATCTTAAAGCAAGTCCACATTAATTTACCCTTTGTAGAGGCAATTGAACAAATGCCTAATTATGCTAAATTCTTGAAAGATATTGTGTCTAAGAGAAAAAGGCTAGATGAGTTTGAAATAGTGGCTACTACAGAAGGATGCATGGCAATGCTACACAATCGCATGTCACCGAAATTGAAGGATCCTGGATGCTTTATAGTACCTTGTGCAATTGGTAACCACTATGAAGGTAAGACCCTATGCGACCTTGGAGCAAGCATCAATCTAATGCCCAAGTCTGTCTTCCAAAAGATTAGAATTGGAAGGGCAAAACCCATAATTGTGATGCTCCAACTTACGGATCGATCATACATGCAACCCAAAGGAAAAATCAAGGACATACTGGTAAGAGTAGATAAATTTATTTTTCCTACTGACTTTCTTGTCCTTGATTGTGAAGTAGATGATAATGCACCGATTATCCTTGGGAGACCTTTTCTTGCCACTAGAAGAACGTTAATTGATGTGGAAAGAGGAGAGCTAACTATGAGGGTCAATGACCAAAAAGTTAAACTCAATGCCTTCCACAATCTAAATAGGTATGGTGATGCAGAAGAGTGCAAAGTCCTTCACACTACAAATGCAGACACAAAGGTATCCTGCTTCAACAACCACTACCTGGGCAGCATGCTCAGCAGAAAATTAGATATCTGTTATGGAGAATTTTTGGCAGGAAAATTAAGGAAGAAGTGAAGGAACCCAATAGCACAACATACTATCCAGACAAACAGGGTGTAGTGAAGATCAAAATAATAAGGGATGAACTTAAAGCCAATGGCCAACACTTGAAGAAAAACTCTAGCCAACAAGAGATAATCAGATTGGAAGATGCATTCACATGCACTCCACTAGTGATATAATCTCTTCCCTTCTACTTTTATTATTATATTAGGATTAGTTTAGTTTAGATTTACTTGCTATAATTATTTTTGTCTTTAATTAATTTTCTTGTTTCTGTTTAATTTTTTTAGGACAGTAAGCAAGAATAAAGGAGAAATAGTTCATAGTAGGAATTCTATCGAGGCAGTAAACATTGGCAGAGCCACAACAGTATCAACGGGTAGAAACAACATAACGACTATCTGTCGAAATTCCCGCCACGGCAGTAAAAGTTAAACAGCTACAAAATGACTAGTGGATTAAAAAGGTCACACTACCGAGGCCTATATAAGCAATCTCTCCCTCTTGAACAATTCACTCTTGCATTCTTGTTATCTTTACTTCTTTGCTAATATTGCTCTCACAATACTCTCTGCCTACTTACCTTCTTGCAATTTTCAGTAACTCTTCAAGAAATTCTACAAGAACATCAACTCTCACAACACTCACTCATGGCCACCTACAAACGTTTTACCCCAACAACTGTTGAAGACCAATTCAACAAACTGTTCATTACTCGATAATTATGGGAGGAACAAGGGTTCCAAAATTCAGAAAAAGAAGATTTCGGCATCGAACATTACTTGTTCGACAAGATAAAATATCAAGAATGAGAAATTTTCTGCCTACAACCTCCCTAGGCCAATGCCATCATCGTGCGAGAATTCTATGCGCACAAGCCAAGCAAGGACTCTCTCTTTGTCCACTGCCAAGGCAGGCCTATCACGCTCGATGTCGATACAATCAACGACTTTTACGGCCTTGTCCCAATACGTGATGTCCATGCCGAATTTATGGAGGATATCACCACTCAAGACTACGAGTTGATAAAGGACGACCTCTGCTATGGTAATACCCCTTGGGAGACCGGTGCCCATAAAGAATCCGTAGCAAGGCAAAGTTTGAAACCCGAGACAAAGCTTTGGAATACCTTTGTCAAGAGACGACTCATTTCAACCTCCCATAATAGCACGGTGGACCGAAGGAGATTGGTGCTCATACAATCGATCATCAACAAAAGGAGCATCAACATTGGAGAAATTATTTTGCGAGAAATTCATGAATGCGGTAAGAAGGATAAAGGTCCTTTGTATTTCCCTTCTTTAATCACTAGTATTTGTAATGCTGCAGATGTACCCACTGCCGAGACAGATGAATTCACACCCCAAAGAAAAGAATGGACCAGAGAATTCTGCCACAAGATCATGCAGATTACACAAGTAGAACCAGTCCAGGCAACGCCACAATAGTTCACTACTGAAATATTGTTGAGGCCCAGTACACGACAAACATACCCGACACTGCCCATACCACTACCGTAGCAGACCCATACCAGGAGATTCTACAAAGGATACCAGCCATGGATCTTAGGAAGTAAAGATACATGGAGTATCAAAGAGACTTAAACAGCACACTTGCTCAAATGATGCTCCACAACTTTCCAAACCAAGGGGTGTAGTTTCTAGAATTCCCCACAAACATGTTCGTAATAGTTGCACCCTACACAGAGACAACACCAACTCCATGAGGACCGAGAACATTCTTCCCCACAGGCCCTCAGCAACAGTTTCATGCTGCTAGCCCATCTAAGGTAGCAGATTCTGCAGCGGTATCATCTGCCAGCAAAAGACCTTCCTAGAGGAGGGCAGTCTTCAGCACTCCCCCAAGATCCCTAATCATCATGGGCAGTCTATCAGCTGAGATAGATGTCTATGTACACCAAAGCTCAGATGTTGTCAGGCCAACAATTCACCATGCTGAGACAGATCCAGAAAACGATTGAGGGACTGATATAATAGAGACTGAAGATGAAGGAGAAGAAGAGGTGAACACTCTCATACAACGAACAACACCCAAAAGAGTCCATCCAACAAGACAAGCAAAGACCCAACCATCGCCATCACCAAGGACGCAGCAATCAACAGCTAGATCCAGAAAATTAATTATGGAAGATAGCTCTTCGGAGTCCTTATAATTTTTTACTACTTTTATAATTGTTTGTTTCCTTTTTTATATTTTGTTGCCTACTGCTTGTCCCTAATTTAAGCATTAAGGATAATGCTTGGTTTGAGTTTTGGGGTGTAGAGCCGCTACCGAGGCAACCCACTGTCGAGGCCTTGCCATGAAAAGGGAGTTTTAAATGATAATTTTTTTATTTATGTCCACAACTTTACTTGAATTTGTTGCCCATACTCTTGCACTGCCCATCATCAGTATTGTTTTAGTCTATTCTTTTAAGACAATAGAAATCTTTCTCCTTACCATAGTTAAGTTCTGTTTTGAAGGCTTAATTCTAAGATACTTAAGGAGAAAAACTTAGAAGCTTACTATAAGGTTGAACTTAAAACACTTTTGGGACTTGTTTGGCTATTTTAATGAACTTAGGTGATAAAGACTTAGATCTTTAGAAAGGTGACTAGAGGTTCCTACAACCGGCTCTAGGAAATACTCTTCTTCATGCTAGAGGTGCCCGAAATTGGCTCTAGTATGTTCGAAAGAATAGCAAAGGAAATAAAGAAATAATAAGAAGAAAACACAATCCTTGAAGTTCCCGAAATTGGCTCAAGAAATTGTTGTTTTAAGAAGAAAACACAATCTTTGAGGTTCCCTAAACCCATTTTTAAACTGTAACCGACTCTCGGACCCGTCTTTTTTGAATCTTTGGTTTTTACGGTGTCTGATCTACCAAAGTGGCCAGTGGCGACTTCCAATATTTTTTATCCCTAAAATTACAATTTTAAATCAAAGATTCCAATTTTGAATAAATTTTTTAATTTTTCAAAATCCCTTTTATTTTAGGCATTTTCAAACCTAATTGCAAATTCCTCTTTTTTAATTTCAAAATCCCTAAACCTAATTTTGCAAATCCCTAATTTTATCTCAATTCCCAATTTTAATTTCAAAATATAGATTTTTGATTTCCCAAATTTTAGGTCTAAATTCCCCTTTCAAAATCTAATCCCAATTTTTGAAATTAAAATTCTTTATTTTAAGACATTTTAATCTTATTTTTTTATTCTTTCAAAATAGTGACCTTTTTCCCAAACATGTAATTTTTAAATTACATTTAATTTTCAAAAAAAACTCGCTTAATTAATTTTGAAAGTTTTGAATTAAAGTGTCAATTAAATTATCATTTATTTATTAATTCAAAGTTATATCATTTCAAACTCGTCTCTAAGTGGGGGGAAAACGCTAGTGCTTTCGTGAGGATATTGTTCCTTGGTATGGGCCTAGCAAAGTACCTTCGGGGCTCGACTACCCTATTCTTTTGTGAGGATATTGTTCCTTCGTATGAGCATAGCGAAAGGATCCCCCTAAATTGAACTTTATCGAGATGAGCCTATAACGGGTGACGATCGGGGGCTTGCTACTTTTATAAGAGGACAACAAGGACAATTTGGGTACCTCGTAGAATCAAAACTGCATTTAGAAAACTAGAAAATCCACCCGATTAGAGTCATGCGGTTAACCTAGGTTCTATTAGACAAGATAAATAGGGTTGTTTTGTCTCCTTTCTTGCTTGCTTCATCATTTTTGCATCGACATTTCATGAAGGTGCTGGTCTAAGTGGTTTGTCCAATTAGAGGCTTTCACCACAGCTAGAGAGTTAAAACAAAAAATAGGAAGGCAAGTGAGAAAAGGGAGAAAAAAAATGAAAAAAAAAGAGAAAAAAAAGAAAAGAGAAAAAAAGAAAGAAAGAAAAAAGAAGAAAAAAAGAAGAGACAAAAACAATGGAAAAAAGAGAAAATAAATAGATGAAAGTTGCACAAAGGGCGACCACTAGCATGATCGACACCTTCGCTTGCATTCATTTTTGCATTTCATGCATTGCCATCGCATGCATACTTTTTGCATTCATCAATAAGACAAGGAGATTGACCTTGGATACCTCGTGACAGTTTTTCAAGCCGCAACCATTCCGCACTCTTACAACACCCGTTCTCAGTCAAGAATCATGGACGATATACTAGCCAATATGGAGAAATCACAACAGGAAATCTAGGACGTTTAACCAGTATTGAGGTGAGGATCGAAAAGTCTCAGAATGACATCATCATAAGCTCACGGAATTGTTCGGAAAATCTGATCATGGAAAGGCTAAGGTTTCTAATGAGCAATTCAACATGGAAGACTTAGGTAGAAACGTCTCTCACACTAGGGCTCAACCCGAAGTGTCAATTCTGAAAGGCATTCATATTGTTGGGGCATCTATTAACAACCCAGTTGATGTGGGTCATAGTTTCGACAATGAGGCCAATGTCGAAGTACCGGATTTAGACTTGATGAACGAAGTTAAGTCGAGATTGAGAAAAGAATTTGAGAACAAGTTTGAGGAGCAATGCCTCTAGGTCGAAGAGAAAGTTAACCTGTTGCAAGCCACCAAAGACTACGGGATCGATGCCTACGAGCTAAGCTTAGTATCCGATTTGGTCATTCTACCTAAGTTTAAGGTATCGGACTTTGAGAAGTACGATGGAACCACTTGCCCCTCAGCTCACTTAACAATGTATTGCCATAAGATGGCGGCGTATCTGAGGAATGAAAAGCTTCTCATCCACTGCTTTCAGGATAGCTTAACCGGGGTAACTGCCCGTTGGTATACCCAGCTTAATAGGGCCAATATGAAGACGTGGAAAGACATGTCTAAACTTTTCACCGATCAATACAAGCATGTGAAAGACATGGTCCCGAATTGAACTATGCTTCAGAGCTTGACTCAGGGGCAAGATGAGACCATCCGGCAATACGCCCAAGGTGGAGGAATATTGCGGCCCAGGTTCAGCCTCCTATTCTAGAAGTAGAGATCACCTGCCTGTTTGTGGAATCGCTTTATGGTCCTCTTTATGAGAAAATGATTAGCAATATATCTTTAGGATTCGCCGAATTCATGAACACGGCAGAATCTATGGAAGTTGCTTTCAAAAGTGGCAAGCTCAAGACCGGGGAAAATATGTCAAAGTACCCGAAGAAGGACCATGAAGTCAACTATGTCGCCCCTTATCAGAATCCAAAGAACTTCACAATTTTCTCCTCTCAGAACAAAGCCGGGACAGGTCAAGGCTCGAATAGGAGGGAAACTAAGCCTCCTAAGAAGGAAAATGAAAAGTTAACCTTTACTCCTTTGTCGATGTCATACAAAGAGATGTATGCTAAGTTGCACAAGGCAGATCTAGTCCGACCCTACTATGTTACCCTTTACAGTCCTCCTTACCCAGCATGGTACGATAACGATGCCCACTGCAAGTACCACACTGGAGTGTCGGGGCATACAATCGAGAACTGCATCGCTTTTAAGAAGATGATGCAAAACTTGTTGAACACCGAAGTTATCCAACTAGACTCCCCTGATGTGAATAGCAATCCCCTTTCGAATCATGACAAGGCTTGAAAAGTAAGGCCCATGTTGACCCCGTCTTCCAAAATGTCTGTGCATCTCATCTAACTTTTTCATAAATGTTTGTTTGCATCTATTTCCTTGTGTTTTCAGCTTTTTCATCTTTTAATCAATCTCTCTATCTTTGATCTGAAAGTAGCGATGACTTTTTATAAAGGGCTTTTATCTTGTTCTCTTTACTCCCTTTACAATTCAATGAAGATGTGCACTTTTTTATATACCTTTTCTTACACTTTTAATATTCTTGGATATTTAATGTTTATTATGTCCCCGATTCAGACACATAAAAATTAATTAATTAACTATTGTGATCACGATGAAGTACAATTCTATCTTCAATCCGCCTCGGTCGGAAAGCTTGAGAAACAAGACTACTACTCTTTCGATAATTTTCGATGATAAGAAGGTCCTGTAGAAAGTGAACCTACTTAGTTTTGAGAATTCAAAGAGGTAAGAAACATTAAAAAATGAAAAAAGGGGAACAAAGAAAAAGAAAAAGAAAGAAAAAAGAGAAAAAGAAAAAGGAGAAAATGAGAAGAAAAAGAGAAAAAGAAGAAAAAAGAGGAATAAAAAAAAGAGAGAAGAAAAAAGAAGATGAAAAAAATAAAAAAAAAGAAGGAAAAGAAGAAAAAAGAAAGAGGTGAAAATTGGGAACCCTTCAAATGAACGAGCAATTCAATAAGTCTCGGAGCATCCTGATGGAACTGTGGGGGAAGAACGCGTCTAATAAAGAGCCAGAACTCCATCTTTGATACTCTAGCGTCAGTGATGATATTTTGAAGACACTGACATCCTAATCCATTAATGACTAAGGGTCAACAAAAGCACATTCTTACACTTGGAATTCTCGAACCAAGTCACAAGAGAAAATAAATTTGAGAACTAGGAGTAGTTTTCAAACGGATCAAGCGGGTACGGTAATCATGAGGATGAACCGAGCATTTTGAATTGAATTTTGACACTTCAAATATCGCCACAACATTTCAAGGCAAAATATTAACCACTAAGTGTTGAGTCTGAGATACTCAAACAATAGAAATCCAAGGATCCAGATCCTTTTGTTTTTACTATCAATTTTCAATTTTTGAACGTTTATTCATAAAGGTGTTGTCTGTGAAAACGTTAATTTTTGAAAAATTTATTCAAAATTTCTTTAAATTCATTTTTGACAAAATGCAAGGACCTTGATGAATTTAACCATCTTTGGTTAAGCCCATGAGTGACAACATTGCATGATGTAAGGTCTTGCGTGAAAAAAGTGTTTTCCCTTTTCGAGAAGATTGCTCGAGCTTGTTGACAAAGAAGCTCAGCTTTTGAACCAAATATTGAAAACAAAATTTTTGGGGCAAAGAGGTCGCCTTCCAACATAGGGGCAAGAGTTCCCTCAGGGTCAGATTTGATCGGGTTTAATCCATGACAGAAATTTGAAAGAGATGCTTCAATTAAGCCAAACCTTTTTGAGAAGATAGAACCCACAGTGCTTGGGGCATGATCATTTACAAGTTTTTGCGAGCAATGCGATTTTTCAAGAGTTTGCACTAGTTATCTATATTTTTGAGGCAAGCAGTCACCCTAGCTTCAAGAGTGAGTAAAGACAACATTTCTAACCTTAGTCTTATATCCAGCGGACCTCATTCTGACCAACACAAGCTAGCGATCTCCTATCTAGAAGAAAATTCAGCGAGTGGAAGCCTAGAGCATTCAAGGGTGATCAAATTTTGAGGGTTAATCCTCAAACTTTAAAAAGAGAAAAAAATCATCATTTAAACTAGGCATCCCTAAGATTAGGGGCATGCTAATACATGCATTCATTTCACGCATCATCTTTTAGTTAGGCATCCCTAGGATTAGAGGGCATACTAACACGTGCATTTATTCATTTCTACCTATTTTGACAGGTATTCAAAGAGAAAAAAAAGAATATTAATATATAGCTTGAAAAGAAAAAGCTTCAGGTAGATGATTCTATGGAGAAGGATCGACACTTTCAGTATTCGAGTGAAGGTTTCATAAAGAAGGGACTTGTAGCTCACAGTTTAGAGGCCGAGTTTTATATAAAAGGGACTCAGCTTTTCAAGGTGGATGATTCTACGGAGAAGGGATCGACATCTTCAGTATTCGAGTTAAGGTTTCACAGAGAAGAGACTTATAGCTCACAGTTTTTAAATGTCGAGTTTTATATAAAAGAGACTCAGCTTTTCAAGGTGGATGATTCTACAGAGAAGGGATTAACGCTTTTAGTATTAGAGTGAGAGTTTTATATAGAAGGAACTTATATCTCACAGTTTCATAGGCCGAGTTTCATATAGAAGGGACTCAATTTTGCAAGGCCGATTCTATGGAGAAGGGATCAACATCTCCAGTATTTTAGAATTTAGGGTTTCATATAGGAGAGACTCGATTCAAGATTTTCGATGAAGAGTTTTATATAGGAAAGACTCAGAGCATCTCAAAGATATGGATTTTGTATAGAAAGGATCAACAGTTCAAGCTTAGGGTTTCATATAGGAGAGACTCGATTTAAGATTGCAGCAAGGAGTTTTATATAGGAGAGACTCAAGCCTTAGTGATTCTATATAGGAGGGATCAATATTTTCAGAGTTTAAAATTTAGGGTTTCATATAGGAGAGACTCGATCGAAGACTTTATGCAAAGGGTTTTATATAGGAAGGACTCGATGCGTCACAATGATATTCAAAGCTCAGGATTTCATATAGGAAAGACTCACAATTCAAGACTTTGGAGAATAGTTTTATATAGGAAAGGCTCGAAGCTTCTTAGGGATTAGTTCTGTATAGGAAGGATCAATGTTGTCAATAGTTCAGAGCTTAAGGTTTCATATAAGAGGGACTTGCAGCTCAAAATCTACGAATTTGCTGGAGATATCAAAGTGGGAAATCAAAATTCGCTTCTAAAATATCTTTTTTAATGAGTGTAGATGATCTCGGGTTGAAATACAGTTCGGGGCAAGCTAATCAGGGGATCAAGGAATGAAAAGGGCTATCGAATTCGCGAAGAAAGGGCTTTTAGATCAGACCCTCTAAACAGGGAAGTCGGATAAAATTAGTGCTTATTGTCTTTGCTTCATCATTATTTTACAACGACAAGCAAAGAGGGGTAGCTGTAATCATTAATTTTATCTAGGTCTAAATTCATTTTTATTTTTAGTTTATTCAAATATCGAGCTTGTAATTAATTAAAAAATGCAAAAAAATATATATGCATATAATACTTGTTTTCTTTTTTAATTCTAGTTTTACTTCGATTTTATTTTATTAAATTAAAAAGAAACCAAAAAATTATTACACTAGTATGCATTTTAAATACATATTTACTTTCCTTTAATTTTGTAAATATATGTATAATATTATTTAAACAAAGATCTAAACACATTAGGTAATATATTTGATTATTGTTTTTTTAACGTTCAGTTCCTTTTCTTGTTACAATTAGTTTATTTCGTTTTTAATTATTACTATTTTATTATTATTTGTTATGATTATTATTAGTTATTATAAATAAATAAAACCTAATTTTATAATAAACAACAACCCATATTTATTATCAATCCAAAACAAATAAGTAAGCCCAATGATAATCCATTTATACAATCCAATAATAAAATAATTATAAGCCCGTTATACTTTTAATTAAACACAATCCCATATTTCTGAGCCCAAAATCGATTAAAATAGAAAACCCTAGGCTAACCCTTTATTCATCTCCATGCGCGGCCCAAGCATAACCCTTTATTCAGTTTCAAGTGTAAAAATAAGGTTCAAATGCAGACAGTAGTTGATAGATCAATGCTTCATTACAATACAAGCCATGTGTTCATTTTGTCTCGTGTCCTTCCTAGGGATGGACACGGAACTCGAATCCGACGAGTTCTGATCCGATCCGGTCCAATTCGGTCGGATTTTTGGTGAAAAATTTGGGGTCAAGTCGGATTTTTTAAGGGTGGTCTCGGGTCGGGTCGGGTTCGGGTTTAGGGTGAAAAAAATTCAACCCGACCCGACCCGGGACTAATAATGTAATTTTCTCATATATATTTTAGGGATATTTGCAATAATAACCCCTCTTTATATATTTTTTATACAATTAGATCACTAAAAATATTTTTTTACAATTAAGTCATTAAAATAAATATTTTTACAATTATATCCCTAAATTTTATTTTTTTTAAAATTTAGTCCCTAAAGATTTATTTATTTTTAATGATTCAGATCGGATCGAATTTTAAAGCTTAAAAATCGGGTCGGATCAGGTCGGATCTTTTCACCCTAAACTCGGGTTGGATCGGGTGGCGGGCAAAATGTATGATTTTTTGGGTCGAATGCGGGTGAGCCGAAAATCTGACCCGACCCGACCCGTGCCCATCCCTAGTCCTTTCTGATCTAATGATGATATAAATTAATACCAGAGGGCTCAGAAGAAATAAGTTTTTGATGAAATCAGCTGAAAAATTCTTCACTTCCTTATGATTGAATGATTTTGCAATTTGCAATTTGTACTTTGGCTTTACAATTATTTGTTGCTTCATTCAACAGCAGCTTTCAGTGACAAATCACAAGTTTTTTTTTATGGAAATGTTACAATCTATGACACCCATCATTGTTCTTCATGAGGAACAACTGATAAAAAAATTCACCCTTCTTTTTATACCTGTAAAAATCTTAAGATACAAGAAAATGTTGGTTAGGGAAATGAGTCCACCCTCTTGCCGCCCAAAATTGAAGCCAAGCTAGAATCAAGTGAGATGATAGATGTAGGCAGACATGAGGGGTGACAATGAGGGTTGGTTGGGGTAAAAGGTAAAAAAATGTTTATCCCTTTGCCCTTTTAAGCTGAGATATGTATGCTAAGTCAGCATCCGTGATTCGCTTCTGAAACATCGCCCACTCGATTTTAGACCTTATTCTAACCTGTGAAGGAGAAGGAAAAGAAATGTGTGTCTGGTTTTGAGATTTAATCTTTCTTTAATGACCAAAGTATATAAAATGATGTCAAACTTGGTCAATATACATACCGCGTCTCGTGGAGATATCCCGGCATGAGGTTCACCCTAAAATTTGACAGAAAGCATAGTAATGAGAATATAATCAGCATGACCGTAATAAACAAGTATGTCGAAACTCATAGTAACAAGCAACCAGATAAAGATCAAACTTATGTTCATACATACAAGGAAAATATATGGTGACTATAAGCCATAACATCATTCATCATATATCACAGACAAAAGATCTGCCAAGTTGACAAGAACTCACCTGGTTCCCGAGAGTTGGAATCACTTGATGAACTATCCACTCTGAATCTACAACGCCAATTTTTTCATGTGCAGGCTATGGAAAAGAAAATGACGAATTAGTACAAAAATAAGTAGCAAAACTGAGGACAAGAAATGTATGAGTCTGATTTTGAGATTTAATCTTTCTTTTTTTATAGGATGGACTAAGAGAAGCTAGCAACACATGTTATTGAAATCGATCTCACGAAAATTAAATATTTTTCAATCATGTTTCGAAGTAGCTTCTTTCATACTTTCTGTCGCATTTGCTACAAATTTAATGGATGCTAATTTTTTCAAGGTGTCCAAACAAATGCTCCAATTATGCAGCTAACGACAAGTTCCGGGTGTTCGGATTGACAATTTGTATACTGCAAAGCTATGTTACATGGAGTCAGGTATTAATCTCAGAAAAGAGCAAGTGTTTGGACAGGGTTCCTGCTTCTTTGTAGCAAACACGTGTGGAAAATGAGTAGTTGAAGAAAATTCTTCAAGAATCAGATCAACATGATTAGATTCTAGAAAATAACATAAAGGAAACAACAAAAATAGGCAGAAATCACTTACTGTAACACATCTTCTGAGAGCAAAACCTAATCCCCATCCATGCACCAAATCATTCTACAAGAACATGATTTGCTAAACATTTAGGTAGTATTTAAAAGGAAATCAAGATATTATGTGAATTTATAGCAAACGTTGTTGTATGCTCTTAATCTGTGCCGTCATTTTGTTCCCATCATTTTTATTCATTTACTTTTAGGGCATCATGAGATGTGCAATTTTTCATCCAAAGGGTTCGATCTAACTACTCGTAACCGTTCAAAATTTGCACAAATACTAATAAGCACTTATGTTGGGAGGCAAGGATGCATATAGAAAGTGCAATGTATCTAGTCGGTTAATTTGCAGGCATGTATATATTCTAAACAATGCTTGAATCTACAAAATCCTTAAGCATGCTTTACCTGAATCAAGTACCATACACATCGCCAAGCTTCCCGAGAAAATACAGGTGCCATAATTTCCACAAAACTGAAAGAAAGTAAACAGTAGTAAATGCACCGAAAGAAAGGAAGAAATCCGGTCTAAGGACTGTTAACAGTGAAGTGCACTACAAACTCACAAATCAAGGATACTGCTCAAGCATTGCCAACTATGATTCTCCTCCAAACAAACACGATTCTCATTTTTTCAGAATTTTAGGTTGGTCCAAATTAATGATGTCCGGGACATTTCGAAAATGTTCACTAACATATTATTAAATTGTAAAGAGAGAGAGAGAGAGAGAGTACGCGGCACATGGTGGAAAACGTGGATCACTACACCAGCCAGGTTTCTCTCTGGTAAACCTGCGAACCAAGTCGAATCACAGAACTTCAAAGTTACAATGAAAATAAAGAAGAATGGTTGTTGATGATTGTTAAAAGTAATTGACCCTTCACATGTTGTGCACACAAGACAGAACCTACTTGTGAACTTCTCGGCCAACTCTCCTCTTTGTCATCTGCCATGTCAGTGCATAATTGGGCTCCAAACCTGGTTGTGAGATCTCTAGACCATGTTTCTTGACCAGTTTGATATATCTGGTAACATGTGCAGAGAAAATTAGAATGAAAAAAATATATAAATGTCTGAAATTAAGCTAGGAATATAATCACATGAAGAGGCAAACCTATCTGCATTGAAGTTTTCCACTCCCAGATCTTCATCCCAGATAAATATATATTCATAAGCGGCAACAATATCCGGATGCAAAAACCTTTTTGCGTACCACCTAGTATATGTATAAGATCAGGAAAGGAGAACAGGCAGCAAAATTATCCAGTGCTACTGCTAAGCAAATCTACCAAGGGAGGTCTTAAACTTACCATTTTGTTTGTTTCCTTGCACTGACATGGATTGCATTCTTTGACCACTCCAATTGGTCCCATTCAGAGGTCCGGCCATCATAATGAAAATCCTCAGAAAACTACCTCAACATGTAAGAATGCAAAGTGTCATAAACCCGGAAAATCAAGATTAGAAGGGGGAAATGATGAAACTGATCCATTGTCACTAACCTTTTTAACACATCGATTAATATTCTTCATCTGATCGATACCAACTGTAAATGTAGCTAAATACTTTGGTTTCTTCTTTATATCCTGCGGATTTAATGAAACATCATGATAAGACCGAGAATAACAGGACACAGGGAATTATATTTTAGCACACCGTAATGCATATGTTTCCAAGCAGACTATAATAGCAATGTAGTGCCAAACTGGTCCTAATATGCATTGGAACCTTTTTCGGGTGGAAATAGCAGGATAAGATGCATGGAACATTCTGAGTTGGCAACGATGTTAACAATATTTCTATGATGCATCATACCTTGCTAGGATCTCCCCATAATCTGCGTGGGTAAAGGTCGGTCTCTGGAACAACAATTCCTGGAGGTAATGATTCTGCACCACGAGGATTTGTTGGAACATATATCTGGGAAAGCATGGAAGCAGAAAGCAATTTTAAACAAGGATCAAAAATCAGCACCATGCTGTAATTCTAAACAAACATGCTGCTCGATAGAAAAAGCTGGAAAACATAATATAACGGTTCAATAACATAGGGGCAAACGAAACACACTCCCTGATAATTTGATAATATACAATCCAAGAAGCATTGATAAATATTCACCTTACCGATGATGAAAGATTGCAAGAAAAAGGGACGGAGAGTAAGCAACAAGCACCTTGGAAACATTTCTTCGAGTTGTTTCAGAAGATTTGACCATATAGAATTGTTTGCTGTTAGATGTGGCTACATCAATAGATGGTCCAAGGCTTGAAGGTAAGTTTTGAATCTGCAGCAATTAGAAATAGATCATATGAATGATAGAGCAAAGCAACTACAGCATAGCTATATAGAAACGAAAGCAAGCGTACCCTGTAAAGGGAAACTGATGGAAAGGAAACACCGACAAAAAATCCGAAAACAGCTCCAATAGTTGTTGTGATAATGAGCCTGGCACTACAAATTTTCCTACAAATTCCACTGCAAAGCATTCAACTAATTTAACAGAAGGGGCCATAGAAATTTGTCATCATAAGCAATAAACTGAAGAACTCCTTGGATCGAATACACACATAAGAATGCCATGAGGGTCAAAACAATTTCATACACCAGCACTTTGTAATACCGAGAAACAACATACTCTAACCTGCGGTTCATGCTTCCCATAGCGGTATGCTCCCTTGCACTAGATTTAAAAGGCTAGATGCCCACAAGAACTGTTATCTCCCATAAGCACCTTACGAGCATTCTTCTAGAATACCTAAGCATTGCAACTTTTATCTCCAACCAAGCTTGACCTCAGATTAGCATGGGCCTTCGAGCTTAATATATATCACAGAAGATATCTAAGTACGAATAGAGATATGCAACGAAACCTATTTGAGCAGGAAAAGAATGCTACAATCTAAATTAAAAGTCTCATTTACTTTCAACATGATACAAATTCCGTAAGCTATTCAAGCTAGTCACTAAATAAGTTATTGCTTTAACTCAGGCCAATGATTAAAACTTTCAGTACCCATGACATAGTTGAATCATGTTCTCACCATTCGTTACTCTTAGAGTTGGAGTGCAATTTACTGCTAAAATTTCAACACAATTTATGTCAAAACTATTTAATTTGAATTAATAATAAAAAAACCTGCCTCAAATTCTGATTTGTATACTATTTTAACCATACAGATTCATCATAACTTTTCCAAAACCAAAATTCCAAATGGTTTAAAATAATACATTGAAAGAAATAGCCAATCCTCTAAAATTAAAATTTTCTTCAAAAAGATTATTTTTTTAAAATTTTGTGCAAGGAAAAGAAATAGTTAAGCCATATCATTCAACTTTTTGATCTACATATTGAATTCAAGGGTTAAAATACCTTTGTTCTCTGGAGATTCTAATTCCCATAAAAGGGAAAACCTAAACAAATGAAGAAAAAAAATAAATTTATTATTTTTATAAAATATAAATTCAACAACAACAAAAAAAAAATCCCAGAAATTACCTGCCTTTCTTTGGTGATGATAAATTGATCATATAACAGAGAAAATAGAGTGTTTTCTTTCCACATAAATTTGTATAAACAGAAAGAGAAAATTTAGAGAAAGTACACCTGGTTATAGTTGTTTAAAGTGGATTAAGAATTGAATTAAGGGATGGATCAAGTTTTACAGTAGATTTGATCTTCTTGGATTATATTAATTTCATTCTAATTTTAATGTAATTTTATAAAATTTCCTTAACTGACATGTTACCGGTTTGTCACTTCCCCGTTAATTTTTTAACAGTCAATTTAATAAATTTAATAGTTTAATTAATGAATTTGGTAGTTCAATGATCAAAATAAGTATATTCATACAGTTCGATGGTCATTGAATTAATTTACCCTTGTTGAATTATGATTTTCATTTTTCTAAAAAAAGAAACAAAGAATAACCAAATAACAAAGGATTTTCGTTTAGAGGAACTTCGAGCATCATTGTGGCAGATCGGTTAGGTTACCGACAACCACGATTTCTGTTGCGTTATCGTAAAACATCTTGACCCAATTTGACTCCGGCTGTTTTCAGCCCTTTCAATGAATCAGGTTGGTTGAAAAGGTTAAGTGATGGCAGCTTTGAAGCTAGTGGTAACTTCCCATTAGGTAGCAATGGCCTAAAATCTTCCATCGGTCTTGTTGTGCCTAATGACATTGTTCTTTGCACTTATGTGAGTCTCTGATTCCATATGGTACGTCGAAAAGCTAGCCTAGTTGGATAACTTGGGATAAAGGCTAGCTAACATATCCTCTGAGATACATCATGTCAATGAGGAACTTCTTCCATGAAGCTTGGCAACCATTTGTTTTTGACTGTGAGATTTGAATTGTGTTTGCTTTTGCGTTTTCGGTGAATCTCATCTTCATATAAACATAGAATTTCCTCCAAAGCTTGGGTAAGAAAACTGCACCCCAAGTACTGTTAGGTATGGGTCCTATTATATGGGGAACCTAAAATCGTTATGCCATTTTTTGACTTTAGCCTTAAAGGGCAATCATTTTTTGCCTTGGGATTGACAGAGTGGGCAACCTAATATTGCATAT
Source organism: Abelmoschus esculentus (assembly GCA_035048815.1). Lineage (NCBI taxonomy): Eukaryota > Viridiplantae > Streptophyta > Magnoliopsida > Malvales > Malvaceae > Abelmoschus > Abelmoschus esculentus. The sequence continues at coordinate 19,842,180 of JAUCBN010000003.1, forward strand.
AAAATCATATTTGATTTTCAGATTTGAGCTCCACGTTTTGAGAGGAAAAACAAAGAAGAGAAAACAGTTTTCCAAGCTTGGTGCAACAGTGATCAAGTCTTCGATCGAAGGTTCATCCATGGTCCGATTGAGCTAATTTTTTTTATAGCAACTAGGTGACAAGGTGTTCTTGACTTTGTATGGTCGGATTTTTTATCTGAGTCTTGTAGTGTTGGAAATAACCCTTTTACAGCAGCTGCATTTTGGTGATATTCTCTCATTTTCTCTATTGTTGTTAAAGACTACTTGTTATTAGCCTTGTTGGAGCTAAATGCTTGTTTTAGGTTGGATATTTTAGTCTTGTACTTGAACATTAGATGATAGTAGAGCTTTTGATCGAACTCTAAAGTCCCGGTGTTTTTTACCCTTGATTTAGAGGGGTTTTCCACATAAAAATATTGGTGTCTCGATTTATTTGCTATTGTTGCATTATTGCCTGGTGATTGATTAATATTGCTTAAAGAACATATTTGTGATATTTGTGTTTGCCATAATTATTGACTTGAGTTATAGGAAGAGAAAGAACATCGATTGTGCTTCGATTTTGGTTGTTCGGTTTCTTCCCTAATAAAATGGTATCAGAGCTTGGTTATTGTGTCAAATAATTATGGAGATCAACACTAGCAAGATGATTCTATTGAATGGAATGAATTATCAACTTTGTCGGAATAAAATGAAAGACTTGTTTGTGAAGGCTTTGCATTTTCCGATCTTTGCTACTCAAAAACCCAAGTCGAAAAGTGATAAAGAATGGGAATTTGAGCATCAACAAGCGTTTGACTTTATTCGGCAATTTGTTGAAGAAAATGTTTACAACCGTATTGATCAGGAGATACATGCTCGTACATTATGGGAAAATCTCGAAAGCTTGTATGCTTCGTGGTCGAGCAATAACAAGTTATTTTTGCTAAAGAAAATGGTGGCGTTGAAATATAGAGAAGAAAGGTCTACAGCTGACCATGTTAGTGAGTTTCAAAGTGTGATGAATCAGTTGCTTGGTATGGGTGTCAAATTTGATGATGAGATTTTAGGGCTTTGGTTACTTGTTACTCTACCAGATTATTGGGAGACTTTTCGGGTCTCACTCATTAATTCTGCTCCACAGGGTATTATTACTTTGGATTTGGTTAAGAGTGGTTTGTTGAATGAAGAGGTTAGAAGAAGATTTCAGGGTTCTACATCACAGTCCGAAGTGCTAGTTATCGAGAACATGGGAAGAAATAGAGATAAAGATGGTAAGGATATAGATAAAAGTCAAATCAATTCAAGATCGAGATATAAGAATCTTGAGTGTCATCATTATGGTAAGAAAGGTTATATCAAGAAATATTGCTTCAAGTGGAAGAGAAAGAACAAAGGTGGTGGTGATAAACACTACCGAAATGATGATGAAAAATTCGAGCGTGCTACTACTGTTACTCGTGAAGATCTACTTGTTATTTGTGATGAGAATTTGGTGAACCTAGCATGCAACGAGGCTAGTTGGGTAATTGATACTGGTGCCTCAATTCATGTCATGTCGAGGAAGGATTTATTTGTATCTTATACTCCTGGTGATTTTGGGGTATTGAAGATGGGTAATGACGGTTTGGTTTCCGTTATTGGCATGGGAGATGTTAGCTTGGTGAGCAATAATGGAACAAAGTTAACTCTCAAGAATGTCAGACATGCACTGGATATCCGTTTGATTTTGATTTCTGTAGGAAAGCTTGATGATGAGGGATTTTGTAGCACCTTCAGTGAGGGGTAGTGGAAGCTAACTAAAGGCTCCTTGGTTGTGGCTCGAGGAAAGAAGAACTCAAATTTTTACTTGATGCAGACTTCGGCTTCTAGAGACACTTTGAATGTGACAATAGATGACTCAACTGAGTTGTGGCACAAACGGCTTAGTCATATGAATGAGAAGGGGCTTAATTGTTTAGCTAAAAAGAATAAACTTTCAGGTTTGAAGAATGCCACATTGAAGAACTATGCTCATTGTCTAACAAGGAAGCAGAAAAGAATTTCTTTTAGAAAACACCCTTCTCATAGAAGATCAAAATTGTTGGAGTTGGTCCATTTAGATGTTTGTGGTCCGATAAAGGTAAGTCGCATGGTGGTGCACTTTATTTTGTGACTTTCATTGATGATTGTTCAAGAAAGCTATGGGCCTACACTTTGAAGTCGAAAGACCAAGTTTTTGAGGCATTTAAATAGTTTCAAGAATCAATTGAAAGAGAAACAGGGAAGAAACTGATAATGGTGGCAAGTATATGGGGCCATTTCATGAGTATTGTTTGCGATATGGAATCAGACATCAAAGAACACCACCGAAGATTCCAGAGTTAAATGGGCTAGCTGAAAGAATGAACCGAACATTGATTAAGAGATTCAGATATTTGCTATCAAATGCAAGATTGCCAAGATCATTTTGGGCTGAAGCCTTGAATATAGTGGCACATGCGATTAATCTGTCTCCTAGTGTTCCATTGCGAGGTGATGTACCAGATAGAGTTTGGTTTGGTAAAGACGTGTCATATAATCACCTACGTGTGTTCGATTGTAAAGAATTTGTTCATGTTCCAAAGGATGAAAGATCCAAGTTGGATGTTAAGACCCGTCAATGCATTTTTATTGGTTATGGTCTAGATGGTGTGTTTGGTTATAGACTCTACGATCCAATTCAAAAGAAGCTCGTGAGAAGTCGAGATGTTGTCTTCATTGAGGATCAGACCATTGATGATATTGATAACATGGAGAAAAATGATTCACAGAATAGTGGTGACTTGACTGATGTGGATCCGATTCCTTTAGACTATTCACCGGTTCCTATTCAGGATGATGTACATGGTGATGTTAATGATGACCAGCAGGACATAGGTGACTTTGATGCTCCCATAGCCTATAGCTCCACCTGCAGTTCCACTTTGGAGGTCTTCTAGAGATCAGTGATCTTCTGTCAGGTATTCTTCTGATGATTATTTTCTTTTGACTGATGGAGGAGAACCTGAATGTTATGAAGAGGCTATGGAGAGTGAATGCAAAGATCAGAGGGTTGAAGCGATGAAAGATGAACTTCAATCCTTGCATGATAACCATACCTTTGAGTTTTTGAAACTACTTAAGGGCAAGAGAGCTTTGAAGAATCGTTGGGTTTACAGGCTGAAGCAAGAAGAAAAGTCTTCATCTCTACGATACAAAGCTAGATTGGTCGTCAAGGGTTATACACAGAAAAATGGGATTGATTTTGAAGAAATATTTTCTCCAGTTGTGAAGATGTCCTCTATTCGAACTATATTGAGTTTGACAGCTTGCTATGACTCAGAGGTTGAACAAATGGATGTGAAAACTACTTTTCTTCATGGTGATTTGGTGGAAGAGCTTTACATGCAGCAGCAAAGGGATTTGTTACACAAGGAAAAGAGGACTGCGTGTGCAGGTTGAAGAAGAGTTTGTATGGTTTGAAACAAACTCCTAGGCAATGGTACAAGAAGTTTGAGTTTGTTATGGGTGAGCAAGGCTACAAGAAGACTACTTCTGATCATTGTGTTTTTGTCAAGAGATTCTCTAGTGATGATTTTATTATCCTTTTGCTCTATGTTGATGATATGCTTATTGTTGGTCGTAATGCTTCCAGAATTGACAAGTTAAAGCAGGAGTTGAATAAATCCTTTGCAATGAAGGATTTGGGATCAACAAAGCAAATTCTTGGCATAAAGTTGACACGTGATAGAAAGGTCAAGAAATTATGGTTATCGTAGGAGAGGTACATTGAGAAAGTACTTCAGAGATTTAACTTGGACAGAGCTAAACCGGTGAATACTCTATTTGCTACACACTTCAGATTGAGTGTTAAGCATAGTCCTTCCACAGAAAAGGAGAAGGAAGAGATGAAGAAAGTTCCTTACTCTTCAGCCGTGGGTAGTTTGATGTATGCAAATGGTTTGCACGAAACCAGTTTAGCTTTTGCAGTTGGCACAATTAGTCGGTTTCTTTCTAAACTAGGCAAAGAGCATTAGAATGCAGTGAAGTGGATCATGAGATATCTTCGTGGCAGTTCCAACTTGAAACTTTGTTTCGGTAATGAGAAACTTATTCTTGTTGGATATACAAATTCAGACATGGTCGGGGATATCGACTCGAGAAGGTCTACTTCGGGTTACTTGATCACTTATGTAGGGGGAGCTGTGGCATGGCAATCGAGATTGCAAAAGTGTGTTGCCTTATCCACCATATAATCAGAGTTCATTGCAGCAACCGAAGCGTGCAAGGAGATGCTTTGAATGAAGAAATTTATGAATGAGCTTGGTTTTACTCAAGAGAGGTATGTCTTGTATTGTGATAGCAAGAGCGCGATTCATCTCGGTAAGAACTCAACTTTTCATACTAGATCAAAGCATATTGATGTGAGGTACCATTGGATACGAGATGTTCTTGAAACTAAATTGTTAGAGCTTGAGAAGATTAATACTAACGACAATGTTGTTGATATGTTCACAAAAGCCTTACCAAGAGAGAAATTTAAAGCATGTTGTTTAACCGCCGACATGGACGTATTCCCCACATAGTTGGAGGGGAAGATTTGTTAGGTATGGGTCCCACTATGTTGGAAACCCAAAATCTTTCTGCCACCTTTTTGACTTTAGCCTTAAAGGATAATCATTTTTTGCCTTGGGATTGAGAGAGTGGGCAGCTAATATTGCATAGAAAATCAGATTTGAGCTCCACGTTTTGAGAGGAAAAACAGAGAAGAGAAAATAGTTTTCCAAGCTTGGTGTAGTAGTGATCAAGTCTTCGATCGAAGGTGTAACCCCCCTAACCGGCCTATGCGAGAAGCCAGTCTAGAGGTACATTGATTGTTAAAACATAAATCAAGTTTCAAGTAAACTACAATAACCGATATGAAAAATAAAATTGGATGTCACCTAAAACAAATAAAAACATTACTAAAATAGGGTGTCCTGAAAACATAGTTATTCACGAAAAATAATCCTTAAATCCGAAGTCAAACGTAAAATATTTAAAATAATGTCATTGATAAAATAGCTCATGTCACCCTAAATGTAACTAGAAATTTAAAACATTACTTAAAAGAATAACTGGAAATGAGTAGATCCTCCAAGTTCCAAACCCGTGACACCTATCTACGGCTATCTAAAAGGGGGAGAAAACGGTATGAGCTACGGAGCCCAGTGTGTTCCAACAGTGAAAGTAAAATACAAGTAAAATCAATAAACAATAATAATAGTAAATCAGGTCATGTATGTGCATGTCATGCTACCCTCCAACCGAACTCCTAGATACAGTTCCCCAGAACAGTATCAGACACAAGCATTAACCTAGGCCCACCGGGGCGAAGGTACCGACCTAAGGAATCACCATAGGGTACAGACGGAATTACCCCGATCGTAGCACGAGAATCGATATCAAGTGGAATTACCTTAACCAAAGCTAGGAACCGTAAACAGGAGAAATTACCAACGGGATCAAGACTGAACCGAAACACAACACTATATATTTTATCCCATTCCCAAGGTATCAGGCATGCAGTAATAACAGGTATAATGACAAGTGCTAGGAAAAATAATCCGATGTCATGTATATACCAAAACAAGAAGTATTATACAGAATATATCATGCTTAAAGCTCAAAATATATGTTTACGTAAAATCCAAAAAAATAGTCATGTGCACATGACAGGTTCGTTTAAAACAAGAAAACAGTAATTTACAGTTATATAGCTCACAAGAAAATACACCTCGAATGGCAGAAACAGGTAGGTGATCTACTGGGAGTTTGAACCTCACTCTGTAGTAATACTGGACCCTAGAAATATAAGATATAAATTTTATTAAAACAGGAACTAAAACCTGAATTAACCATTTAGGGGTAAGAACATAGGGTTACGATTGGCTCTTGGGTTTGGTCAAAACGGGAGGAACTGGGCTGAGTCGGAACACGATTGGAAGAACTATGGGGTCCTACAAATAATCATGTACAGACATTAGACTTTAAAAGCAATTCAGGACTTAACTTAGAAGAAAAATTTGACTCGAGACATAAAAGTCCAATTTGGAGGCTTTCGGGTTCGAATTTCGAGAAACGGACTTCACGGATGGACTCAGGACGTCGTAAAACATAAAATAGGATTTTTTGAAAAATTTGACTTTTTGGGTCAAAGTCAACGTTGACGTTATGCTGGTGTCAACAGTCAAAGTCAACGTTGACGTCATGATCAACGGTCAACGGGTTGGGTCAACGGGTCGAGTCAACGGGTCGGGTCGGTCAACGGGTCAGGTTGGTTTGACCGGTTCGATTCTGGTTGGACCGGTTTAGCTCGAGTTGACCGGTTCAAGACCGATTTGGACCGGCCGACTCCAGGCCACCGTCCAGGGCGGTCGAAAATCGCCCCGGCGGCGTGTGGAGGCCACACACGGCCCAAAATCGGTCGGAAAACACCTAAAGAAACCGAATTTCTCCCCTTTCTAACCAAAAACATAAGATTTCAGGCCAAAACAACTTAGAAAAGCATGAACCGAAAGGGTTTTTACCCAACTCACCAAAACGGAGAATCTTTCCGATGATGGTCTTGTCGGCATCGAACGGATACGAGACCAGGGGTGTTTCGTTCGTCTCGACACGGAGAACATGGGACGACTGGCGACGCAAGGAAACAACGTCGATCAGAGGCCGATTTGAACCAATTCTAGAAGGGTTCAAACCCTAAGGCTAAACAAAGCTTTCGACCCTGATTCCGGCCGATACGGGTAGCAACTCGGCGCGTAGATAGAGGGTTTCTGATCAGAGGACGGTTGTCGTTCGAACGGTGGTGGCGGTGACAGCCACGGACTAACGGTCAAGGAGATCGACGGTGGTCGGGGTCTGAGAGGGATGAGGGTTTAAACTGGTTCGAATAAAAACCGATTTCAGATCTAGAATTTTATTTATATAGGACCCAACATGATTTAAAAAAACTAAAAAAAAAACTTTATTATTATTATTATTTATCTTTTATTTTTATTATTATTTTAACACGGGTGTTACAGGAGGTTCATCCGTGGTCCAATTGAGCTGATTTTTTTATAGCAGCTAGGTGATAAGGTGTTCTTGACTTTGTACGGTCGTATTTTTTATCTGAGTCCTGTAGTATCGGAAATAACCCTTTTACAGCAGCTGCATTTTGGTGATATTCTCTTATTTTCTCTCTTGTTGTTAAAGACTACTTATTATTAGCCTTGTTGGAGCTAAATGCTTGTTCTAGGTTGGATATTTTAGTCTTGTACTTGAACATTTGATGATAGTGGAGATTTTGATCGGACTCTAAAGTCCCAATATTTTTTACCCTTGATTTAGAGGGGGTTTCCACGTAAAAATATCGGTGTCTCAAATTATTTGCTATTGTTGTATTATTGCTTGATGGTTGATTAATGTTGCTTAGAGAATATATTTATGATATTTGTATTTGCCATAATTATTGACTTGAGTTATAGGGAGAGAAAGAACATCGGTTGTGCTTCCGCTTCGGTTGTTCGGTTTCTTCCCAACAAGTACAAGGCAACTGGTAGATGTACGGTGTGTTTTGGTGAATGAGCTTCAGCCATTTCAGAGTTATACCAGCATCCTCAGTAGGGCAGAAATATCCCCCAAAGACTACAATATAAGCATTGTTGCAAACAGTGGACCTGAACCTTACGAGCAACGGGACAACAGTGCAAGCGTCTTAAACTCATTGACTGACTGAGCACAATGTATCAACCATTTTGTCCACTACGATAATAAAAAATTAAAAGCATCCCATTTTTATATGAAAACTCATTTTAAAGGGGGTTTCTTTAGAAAATTCATATTTTTGAAAATATTATCGTCGGTCACCTTTAGTAGAACAAAACATACTCGCATATACGAGTATATATATGTAAGTACATTAATAGTATCATAACAATAATATGTACCTGCTTTCATAAGAAAACACATAAATTAACACAAAATATGAATATAGAGAAAGTATAAAAATAATAATATAAACAATGATTAACCTCCTTTGAAAACAACTTAAACTAAAAAAAAGGCTCGATTGAAAACCATTAAAATCATAGGAGGATTGATAAAGTATTTACTCATGCAAAAAGTTAAATCTTAGAAGCAAAATGGGGTGGAGGACCTCAGTGATAATCTACCCGTTTAAAATTTGATTTAATTTAATTTAGGGATGAAATTAAAAAAAAAATAAAAGTTTAAACGATCGTGGAACGAGTTAAAAGATATAGAAAGGTAATAAGACATTTCTAGAAACACGGAGGGAATAAAACAAGAATAAACCATTTTTAAAAAATAAACACATTATAAAGAGACATCTTTAGGATTGATTTTAATATTTTTTAATTTTAATTTTAATCTTAAAAATCCTCCTTGTCTACTAATTTCTTTGATCCAAATATCAAAATAAATATTATTAATTCACTCATCATCATCCACCTTTATCTTTTAGATTCTAACCATACGTCGTTATGTTTTACCGCCTTTCAATGCCGAAATCTAAAAAAATAATACCAAAAAACCTTTTAATTCTTTTAAATCTAAAATCAAATTCTTTTTTTAATTTGAATTCCAAAAACAATTTTAGTTTCCAAAAAAATTTTACACCTCCCTTTCCTAAAAAAAATTGAGATATGTATTTTTTTATTTATGTTATATTTTAATATTTAAATGTGTGTATGCAGGAGTAGAATATACTTTATGATTTTTTCTTTTGTATTTCATTTCTTCTAAAAATTTATTATAATGATTCTAGCATATATATCAGATTTGTCTATGATTTGTTTACTCGTAAACAAGAATTTAATGCTTGAAGTGTGAATTTGATATTGATCTGACTTTTCTCATGCTTTTAATTAATACAAATCTGAAAACCTAATAATTTAGGTTTTCTGTCGAAGATAAAAATTTTGATTTTCTTTTGATCTGAAATGTAGAATCAAAATTTAATTTGACGATCTAGAAATTTAATTATTAAATTTAATAAGAGTTATTAAATTTAATTAAGTTGGGGTTTTAGGTTATTTGGGTTGTATTGGTCGATTGGGTTTAGTGTATGATTTGATCAGTTTTGTTTGTAATAATAGACTTAAACTTTTAATGTTAAGATTTTTATTTTAATATAACAATTAAAAAATATTTCTAAACTAATTTGATAAGATTTAAAAAATACTTTTAAGTTCAAATAATCTGAGAAATGTGTTTAAGTTTATTTTAGAATGTTTTTATTACTTGAACGAATGTTTTAACCCTAAAAATGTAAAAAACTAAAGTATGGTACCGATACCGAATCCTCGGTATCGATACCAAGAGGATCGTACTGTTAAAGAAATCTCAAGAATGATATGATTATTTGAAGTCAAATTCTATAATCAATTTGGTGCACCGATACAAGCTCAGACGTACTACTACCTTGTAACACTCTCAACTTGAATGTGACATTTGGGCCTTAAACCCAAACTCAAAGCTATAAATTTTTTCAAACTAGATTAGCCCAACAAGAAATTTGTAAAAATATTTAAAGTTAACAATTAAAATATATAAATAAATAAAAAGTTGCAAAGAAACTCTAATTTGAATGTATGTTTCGAATAGTATAATTTCAAAATAATAATTATAAACTCTAAGGTATAAGGTCAAATGATTATATAGACCATTAAACTTAAATACCATACTATGAAGATCATCATGTTTTAAAATCTCGATCTAATAGTATTCCTTGATCCCACAGTCTAACGTCCAACCTATACATTTCAATTATTACGTATGTTGATACTAGCAATAAAAAGAGATAAATAAATATGTAATACTATCATATCCACATAAACACATATCAAACATAGATGCAACATCTTAAATAACATAAGAACATCAATAAAACAAATTAGGAGTGAGGCCCAATATCACTCAACACTGGGAAAACCACCCATGCTTGATATCTCAGATTGAGATACTAGGAATCTCACATAGAGTAAATATAGTCAAAATCTTATTTCAAGTTATTACTCGAAATTTTTCATCGAGTGAGACTCAAAATCTCACATTGAGAAAATATATTCACTTAGAATATCATATTGGATGACCTCCAAAGCAAGCTGATAGAACTCTCAAATGATCCTCTTAGGCCTTCTTCTTGCTCAAGCTTCTTGATGGTTCCCCTTGATATCCCACTACAAGGTTGAACACCAAAAAATTACAGATCTATTTGGACGATTTAAGGAATCTAGAAATAAACTTTTAAACGTCCTAGATCTTCCCAAAATTTATTTTTGTTAACCTCTAAAAAACCTCTTTAAAACTTCAACCTCTATCATACAAAACTAAACTTATCTTGTTAAATAGATCCTTTGAAGATGAACAACCTTCCTTCTAGCATCCAAACGAGATTTTACACTATAACTTTCAAAATCCATCATTTAATGATGGTTTTTGGAGAGAAAAATTGTTTTGAAAATGAAAGGAAGATGAATTAAAAGTGATGATATCACTTACTCTGTAAAAGAAAAAAATTCAACCTCCCTTCCCTCCTTTTTCTCCATTTAAACATTTACCAAAATGTCCCTAGACCATCATCCAAACCCAATCCTAAAATATGGTCCCTAAGCAAAAAAAAAAAAAATTCAAGGCCCAAACATGAGGCTCATTATATTGGGTTAACCCGATATTCAAGTTCTGAAACATGGGTCGTGACACCATGATTAAGAGAAGATGGGTATAAAATATAATATTTTTACGCCTAAGCATTATAAAGCAATACAAAAGTCGTATCGTTAAGCTCCTCCATGTATCGGTACTCATAAACGTTATTAGAATTCAAATTACCCAAAGGGTATCGATACACAAGAACCCATATCGATACGTTACTCTTGATCAACCTCTAAAAACTACTCTAACGTACCAATACACCCTATAACTGTATCGGCACACACACTTAGAATTACAGGCCTGGTATGGATTTCATCAAAAATCCTTGTTTAACCTATATTGTTAATTCTCAAATCATTCCTACAAGTTATTGTGATAGTTTTGGGTATGTTGCTACTTATTTTATATTAATTCAACCATCAAATATAAATTTTTCATTGAAGGAGCTCTAATCATTCATATCAAGCAATAAAAACACTAAATGCATCAAAGCATAATTTCATGATATGTACAAATTTATAGAAGTTAGTGGTGTACTAACCTCGAGCAAACAAACCTAAAAACAAAGATTTCTCCCAGCTCAAGCCTTCTCTTTACAAAGAGACTTTGATGTTCCTCCACTTCTTTCACTACAAGAAAGTGTATTAAAACGAGATTAAACACTACTAAAAAAAATTTAGAACTTAAAAACACTAACCAATTGGGAATGGAGCACCCAAAACTTCATTCTCGTTCTTGCCTCAACCCTCTCCATAAAACCTTTTTTCTCACTAAAACATCATACCCTTACCTTGATTTATAAATTATTTGGCTCTACAACTATTTCTCAATCACAAAAATATGTTTTTACTTCAAACTAACTAAGACAAGACCTTGAGCTCAAATTTTAGGATGGGGGAATAAGGATGAAAAAGAGGAATAAGGATGACTTTATCCTATCGTATGTTGTATCTTGTATTTAGATTTAAAATGATTGAATTAAATATTTTTATATTATAATTTAAAAGGAATCAAATATTTGTTTATATTTTATCGGATTAAAAATCAAAAGGATTTATAATTTGGTTGTGGTTTGAGCTAAACTATGTCAAAAAAATTTATAGTTTATGTGTAGGCTTGAAACTCAAACATTATATCCGTGTGAGGTGTTACAAGCACATCGTTTCTTGCTCTTGGCAAAAAATTGAAAATATATTATGTTTTTATCGCTAAAATTCTTCCATTTCAAATATGATTCTGCCTCCAAAGTAATTCCTCATGTTGAAGAGTAGAATCAAGCTCTTGAAGAAGTTTTAACTCTAATTTCACCAAGTTGGTAGAGCGTTGAATGTCATTTTTACGTTGGACACCTCGAAGGCAATCCATAAGCTTCTTCTTCCTTAACCCAATTGACCCATAAGCCATAATATTCAAAGCTTCTATAATTTTCTTAACTGAGTAATAGAATACAAAAGTGGTAAGGAAGAATTCTAGTGATCACGAAAAAATTGATTGAATTCATTATGAAGAGACCAACCTGCCAAATAACAAAAAGGCCTACGATTATAAAATATGTAATGTTATCATTTATATATCTTAAGATTTTCTTTTCTTTTTTTATGTAAGATTAATATCCTCGTTTCTTCTAAATCCTAACATAAGATTGTAACAATATGTAAAGAATCGAACCAATCATCATTGCAAAAGGCTCGATCAAGGCAAACCTAACAATTTCCTTTATATCTATGGATGCACACGGGAAACAAAACCAATGATTTCCAACCTAACCTGATCCGATCGGGTGGGGGTTTTAGTAAAAAATTTGGGTTCGGGTTGGATATTTTTTAAGGACGATCTTGAATCAGGTTCGAGTTTAGGGTGAAAAAATCCTACCTGACCTTGATTAATAATGAATCATTCTTATATATATATTATACAATTAGATCTTTATATTTTATTTTTTTATAAATAAGTCCCTAAAATTTAAATTTTTTAAGTGTAAACTACCGTGTTATTCACTTTCTTTTATCCCCGTATACTTTTAGTCACCGATTTTAAAAAATGACTAGTAAGATCACTATCGTTTTTGGATGTAAAGTTTTGATCACTCCAACGTTAAGTACCGTTAAATATTGATGAAAAGATGATCTGACATAATAAAACTGATAAATTACTTAAATAGTCCTTAAACTATTATTATATTTTTTTTCATCTTTAATTTGACTCTAAAAAAATTTAAAACTTTATATTTTTACCATCTTCAACCCAAAACCTAATCTTAACCCTTATCCTAAACCCTAAAATCTTTACCAAAATAACATTAAAACAAAAACTCCATTATTCTCCCGACCTTATATATTTATGCAAATAGTTTATGCATCTTTAAGTTGAAACTCTTTTATTTTGCTCAAAGACCTTTCGGCATCAACAAATTTTCACATATATTCTAAAAGAACTAAGGTATGGTTCTTCCTTGAACCTCCTTCTCCATACAACTCATTCCAATGTTTCATCTCTCTCATTACAAGTCCTTAAAAAAAACTGACAACAACCTACGTTGTGCAGTGTTTGAAATAAAATTTTGTACGTAAAACGTAAATTTCATGATAAAAAAGAAAAAAAAATGTAAAAGTTCATTATTTCTCGTATACTTAAAACTTTCAAAATATGAAGATTCTGCCAACATTTATGTTAAGACTAATATGCTGATTGTTTATAGTCCGAAAAAACCTATGGATGGTAAATAGAGCTAGTCTGAAGCACTTGATGAAAAATAAATCATGGCTTGAACTTATCTGATTTTTTGTTTTCTCGTATCTTCCACGTTTAAAGGCCTAAAATTTATTGCCCCTTCATTCTTATTCTCCTTTTTTGTCTTTAAAATTAAAGCAGCTTCTATACTCTGGCTTGCTTCTTTCTTTTTTTTTCTAATTAAAGTTCTTGAAAACAGAAATAGTAAGGTACATTGACTGCACCTACTACTAATAGTAAGATAATGAGTTAGAACCGTGAAGTTTTAGAAAAAAAAGATAAGTTGTAGTCACCTGATTCTACAACATCTCCTGCTAAATCAACCCCCTAACAGGCCGATAAGTTGTTGTCACACACAAGTTCTGTTTCAGGTAGTTAATGTATGATAGGGGCTATAGAGTCCTATTAATTCCACCATTGTCAGATTGTAGTATTTAAGATGTCGGTCTCACGAGGACTGAGTCAACCTTGCTACTTCTTATGAATACACTAAGGAAACTAAAAACACAAGTAATACGAAAGGTTGAATTATAACTTAGATAATTATAAAAGTATAAAATTAATTAACAAAATAATAAGATAAAGGCGAGTCTAGATTGAGTACTTTGTAGAGGAGAATCCAGTTATATTAAGTATCCACTTATTAATGCAATGAGTTGAATAACTGTCTCGGCGAATCGCATAAAGGATCATCGCAGCTTCCTTGACAGGGTTATGCCTTGTCGAAAATTCAATATTCCATAGTTCGACAAAGCATCCTTGTATGTCTTGTTCCTTATCCCTCAGCGAAGAGAACTGTTGAAACCCACGTATTGATGATACCTCTCAGTGTGAATTAAGGGCGGACAACAACCAAACACATGCGTTTTATTAGTCATTGAAATCCTTGACGGATTAGTCAATGCCTATGAGCAAAGACTGTATTCTCTCGTTTTCGTGAACCTAAATCTCCTGATGATAGGCAAATGGGTTTTTCTCACATACTTATCTTTCGAGCTCATATGCAAGAAGAGTAACTGCCTAGAGAGAATAAACTATGAAATAGGTTTTGCATTAATAAATATCAAATATAACATAACCTCCATCTCCGGCTACTCTACAAATAATCTAAACCTCCGAAAGACTTAGAACATGATGGAGGCAACGTCTAAAGGTATAATAAAATGAGAATCCGTCTCGACTCCACACTAAACCTAAACCTAATAAGTGTCTTATATAGGATAAGCCCTAAGTTGATCTTCCATGCAAGGAAAGAGTTCTAAATAGGAAAGAAATCTAATTCCTAATTAAATTATATTAATTTAATCTTATTTCTTAAAATATCTTTTCTTTCCTGCGGTTGGCTTTGACATGGGCTTGACCTCCTAACTGAGTTTCCTTCTTTCTCTTGCTCTTTGTCTGTTGAGTTCGGTATCTTTTCCTCTTTCTGTTGAGCACCAATTGTTGTCTTTTATGTTGCTACTGCGGCCTTCAGAATGCTGCCGTGACGGGTGCTTCATTTGTAATTTAGCATTTTTTTTCTTCTTTAGACCTCTCTGTGATATAGTTTTCTGTCTACGGAAGAAAACTATCAAACGTATATGTTTTATGCCAAAAAGTAGATAATTTCATAAAGTTAGTGTTCGGATGCTGAGATATGGAAAATAACCAGAAATATCGTATTATCGTCTTTAATTATGTCTTTATTGGCAATAAACGTGTGGGGAAATGATATGAAAAAATAAGGACTTTTGAGTGTTTATCACACCCCCAAACTCGAACTATTACTTGTCCTCAAGCAATGCAAAAGATAATTTTTAGATCTGGAATTTTAAAGTAATATATCGTCTTGCCTGCTGTGGTAGAGTTCCTTTCTTGACTCGGCTTCTTCTAGGTTCTAGGCGTTCCTCGGAATTTGACTATAAGTCTTTGTGTGTGTATGGTAACTAAGTCAAGGCTGATTTTCTAAGTTCTAATCCTTTTCTAGCCAAAGACTTCCGACAAAGATTTTTCTTAATTCTTTTTTTCTCTCTAAAATTGATGTATAAATATATATTGCTATATACTTATACTGCTTGAGCCAGTTTTGGGGCACCTCCAGTATTTAACTATTTCTTACTAGACCCAATTTCGGACACCTCTAGTAAGTGGGAGAAAAATTAAGTCCTAGAGCCAGTCATGGGCACCTCTATGGACTAACTAGAGCCGGTGATAGGCACCTCTAGTTTAAAATCTAAACATAAATCCTTATTGTTTTTCAAAGAAAAAAACTTTTAAAATCAACTAAGATTAGAAGTGTTTATATGTTTTTTAGGCTTATAGTCTAATCCTAAGTACTAAGCCTAGTAGACCTTTCTAAATTCAAGTTTGGTGAATGGTGTGAACTACTGCGGCGGTTGGAGAATATATTACTACCGAGGCAGTTTCAATAAAATTCAACAGTCTAAAAAAAATTTAATTGCAATTGTATAAGGCAGAATATTAAGTAGAATTTATAAGGAAAAGAAATAGCAAGATACTCCGACTATTTCCATACTATTGGTAGATCATTACATGTTACAAAATTGGATAATTACTCCCCTAGACTCGAGAGATGCATTATCCTCAATGCATGGTTAAGTAATAGAGAAAAAGAAAAAAAATAACCGAAAAGAAAAAGATAAAAGAAAAGGAAAAATAAGAAAATTACTCCCCTTAAAATTCTTCTGACCCGAAGGAATCTTCGGAGTCACTATCGATGAGTAACTTACGACGGGTTTTGGGCGGTTGCTCGGTGGTTGGTTTCGGTGGGTTCACCATTAGTTTCTTTGTCGAGCGTGGTGGTTGGATGCGAATGGAAGTGGGGTCTTGCTGTGATTCCTCTATATCCAGATTTATCGGAAAGGTTGTTGTAGCAGAACTAGGGGCTTTCCTCTTTTTGCTGGTTTCGGGTGTAATGGAAAGTGATTCCATGTCATCAGAGGAGCTGCTCCAATCAAGTGAATTGGATTTTATTAGTATGGCAATGTCTTGTTTCTTGGTTGTTGTTGCAGACTCGGCAAATAATGGTTCCGTTGTTGTGGCTGCATTTATGGTAGCGGGGGATAATGGAATCATGGCTGAGGTGATTGGTGTAGCAGGGAGAGGCTGAGAAGTGGAGAGGTCGATTGTGAATTCTAAGAAGACAGTCGTGCATGTGGGGAGTTCTTTTCGAATGATTGTGATGATGGTGTTGTTGAACTCCCTAGTGTATGTCATGAAGGCCAGCTGCCTTCTCTCCATCTTCTGTAGGATTCCTGTTGGTGCATTTTCAGCCTGGTCTGCTTGTTGGCTTGCCTCGGCGGGCTTTGCTTCGGTGGTAGGAGGAATAAAAGCTTGTGGGACAACTTCCTCTACTTGTATTCTTTTGATATAGATATCCATGATCCATCCTTTTCTCTCTAAGGTGTATGTTTCGGTAGGCAGTGTCGGTACACCTTCGTACCTTGCCAAGACAGTAATTAAGCAAGGGAAAATTAATATACCTCTATCTTTGGCGGCACATTCAAATATTTATTCACTTATTATACGGTCGATATTGATGCTTCTATTGTGTATGATTGAATGAATTAGTGCCAAACGTAGTCTGTCCACCATTTGATTGTGGGATATCGGTAGTAGATTCCTTTTTATAAAGGTGTTCCAAAATATTGCTTCTTGCCTTAAATCTCAGCGGCTGACAGAGCCGTACTGTTTTCTCGTGTTCCATTCTACTCCCGGCATATAGAGTTTTGTTTTCATCATTTCATAGTCATTGGCTGTCAGGGCAGCTACAAACACAGCATATTCGTCAGTTGTGATGTCGAGGCCAAAATGTGCATTGATGACCAATTCAGCAACGGGAATGGTTTTCCCTCGAAGGTATGAATATGGATGTTTTGCCACTGGTCTGTGTGCGTAGAATTCTCGTACCCATTCAATGTTCTCCGTTGGAAGTTGTTTGGAGAACCTTTTGCCAATTTTAAAATGTGATTTTCGACAGGATAAAGTTGTCCAGTCCTAGATCTTCTTCGTCTGTGTAGTAGAATCTTTTTTCTTCCCAGATCTGTCGATTCTGAAATACTTGGTGATATTCATGCTCGACATCTCTTGTAGAGAATCTTCTGCAAATAGTTGCTCCGGCAGGGTTTTGTTGTCGGTTGGCCATTGAAGATTTTAAAGTAGAAGATGAAGAATGATTGTTGACTAAAATAGAAATTATATTGAGTGTGAGGAAAATGGTTCCCTTCCCTTGTATTTAAATTGATGGAGCAACGCAGCTTTTGAGGGAGTGGCGTGATTAATGCCTTTAGGCGTGCACGTATCACAATTATAGTTGTTGTCCATTGGCAGCGGGAATGAAGCAATTCTTGAATTGAACGGCATAATTCTTGCCCGTAATTTCTTCTTGGTGTGGGCTGTGGTTTTGGGATAGGTTATCTTTTTATTTTATTTTCTTTATTGGGCCTAAAGCTGAAATTAAAATTAAAGCTATGAGAAAATTTAAAAGTTTAAAACTAATTTGTGAAAATTAAAATCTAAATCTTAAAACTAAAGTTAAAATGATATTCTAACTCCTAAAACATAAAAATAAATTAGGGACTAAGAGATAGAAATTTTAGGTTACTGAAGAGGTGCAATAAATTGCATCTTTGGCAACAACCATCTTTCAATTTTTGGATGGAGGAGAAGCTAATGTCCCAGTTGTTGTCTCTTCATCAGGTGGTTTCTTTCGAATATAATGTTGTTCAAGGGGCGTGCTGCCTCGGCAGCGGTTGCCTTGGAATGGTTTGTTCAAGCAATTTTTTTCTAGATTGAAGTTAAATTCAGTTTTAGCTTCAATTATTTGGCATTCATCTGGTTCGTCCTAATTCCTTAGAGTTTTAAAAACATTGATCTTTACTTGTTGATCATTGACCCTTATGATCAATTCTCCTTTCTCGTAATTGATCAATGTTCTTCCTGTGGCTAGGAATGGCCTTCCTAATATGATTGGTGCATATTCATTTGCTTCACAATCAAGAATTAAGCAATATTGGTTACACATAAGAGCGGTCTGCCAGCTGCAGCATCACTATTGTTGGCTTTGCTTGCCCGATGTCTAACTTCTGAAATACTGACTTAGACATGAGATTTATGCTGGCGCCTAAGTCACATAGTGCTTTGCCCAAGTATTGATCACCGATAGCGCATGGTATTGTGAAACTACTAGGATCTTTTCTTTTGGTCATGGCCTTATTGTGCAGCATTGCCACACATCCTTCTATTGCAGCAACTGTTTCAAATTCCCCAGTTTTTGTCCCTTTGGATATAATATCCTTAAGGAATTTGGTGTAGTTGACCATTTGCTTTATTGCCTCCACCAAAAGTATGTTTATATGTACCTGTTTAAGTATGTCTAGAAATTTCTTAAACTGGTATTCTTGTTTTTTTTGTTTCAACCTTTGTAGAAAAGATGATGGTAAACACAGATATTCAATCTTTTCATCGCACTAGAATATTATCTGCGATGTTGCTATGGCATCATCTGCTGTGGAAGTAACATCGGTAGTGTCTGTTGGTTCCTTTGCTTTAGATGTTTTATCAGTAGCTTCTTCAAGGGCTACTGTTTCATGGTCTTACCTACTGTTTGAGCAAGTATTTCTAGGTCCTTCAATTGTAATCAACTTCTCGTAAATATGGCTTTACATTGTTCATGAGGACCAATTCTAGCGACTTCAGTACCGCTAGGGAGACCTCCTATGGGTCTACTTTTCATCTGTTGTGCCATTTGTCCTACTGTGGTTTCCAGCGATTTGAAAGTAGCTTTGTTATTCTGCATTCTCATTTATGTTCTGTCCATGAAAGTGTTGGCTCTTTAGACGAACTTGTTGGTGTTTGCAATATATGCACCAGTCTGAGCCATAAAGGTTTGTACTGTGTTCTCTAGAGTCTGGATGTCTATTGTTTGTTGCGACGACGGTGCCTGCTGCGGCATCTGCTGCTGAGCAAATCTATTGTTTTGCTAGAATCTCGTAGATTGCACTGGTTGATGTTGCGTATTAAGTGCATTATTAGGATTGCTCCATGAGAAATTAAGGTGTTTCCTCCATGATGGGTTGTAATTGTTGGACATATTGTTTCTATTAAAGTTTCCAACATAGAAGGAACATTCTGGAATGTGTGGGCATGCGTTCGAGTCATGGTTGTCATCATATGTTTTTTCAAAGAACGGTGACTGCTTTTACTTCCCGAACGTGGCTTGCTTTATGCAGATCTTTGACCATGTTGATTAAGGCTGATAGTTGTGCTAGGATAGAATCTACAGAATCAGAAGTTGTCATACCTCGCCTATTAATGCCTCTCATGGGGTGTTGATAGTTATTCTTTGTCAACCTATCCTAAATTTCTAAACTCTCATGGGGTGGGCGTTCTAAGAGGGTGCCATTGGCGGAAGCATCAAGCATCATCCTCGTATGGGTGTTAACTGCATTGTAGAAGATGGATACTTGGGTCCATTCAGGCAAACCATGCATGGGGCATTTTCTATATAGTTCGAGCGCGTTCTTGTCTTAAAATATTTACTGGATCAACAAATGTGAAAGCACCGCAGTTGTCTGCCGCGTTCGTACCTGCGTTGTTTTGTTGGCCATGTTCTATGTTCATTCTTTGGCATGTCCTATGTTTCAGATCTCGTGCTGTTTTTCGATTTTTGGATCGTAAAGGTATTGATCAATGGTAGGGTTGGACCTGGTCATGCACAAAACAACCCTTGTAAATTAAACTAAAACTAAAACTAAATAAAATAAAATAAAATAATTAAAAAGGTGCAAAAATAATTGGTAGTAAAATTGAGCGATAGTCCCCAACAACGACGCCAAATCTGATGGAGGCTATGGAGTCCTATTAATTCCACCTTGTTAGATTATAGTATTTAAAATGTGGGTCCCACAAGGACTGAGTTAACCTTGCTACATCTTATGACTGCACTACAAAAACTAAAAACACAAGTAATTCGAAAGGTTGATGATGCGTGTAAAAAGTGCACAATTGGAGTGCAAGTGTACACGTTGTCAAGTAATAAAGTGATAAGTAAATCAAGTATCATCTCCACAGAGATTGGTATACTTAATATGCTTCCTTTGATCTTCTTGCTCTGTAAAATAAAAGTAAAGACACAAATAAGTTGGATATTAATTAAACTAAATAAACTAACTAAATAAAGAGAAATCGAATGTGAGAGAGAGGGGTAGGATCCAGTTGTGTTGTATAGTGGATTTGATTGATCTTCTTCTGTCCAATGCAATTGCACTGCACTACCTCGGTATTACTGTAGATACTATCTCGGCAGCGATAATGTTCTTTGCCATGACAATCTCTTGTTCTTATGCAGATTTACCAAAGTTCGACAAAGTGTCCTTTAATGATTTCGCTTATCTCTAAGTCGAAATATTGTTGATGACTAGTCCTTGATGATACCTCTCAGCGTGAATCAATTATAATCACCGACCAATCTCACACTTCTCTTAGCCGCTGAAACTCTTAACCTATATCTAGGCTGAGTTAGTGTTTCCCGATTGAAACACCATACTTATCCCTTTCGTGAATCTAACTCTCTCGATATTAGATAAATGGATTACTCACAAACTTCTCTCTCGAGCTTGAATGTGAGAATAAGGAATGGAGAAGAATAAGCAAACCTCGATATTTTATTGCATTAGGAACAAGAAACAAAATACAATCTTCTCTCACAAATACTCAACAACCTTCACCAAAACCTAAGAGAACTTTAGAATATGATGGGAAGAATTGTCCCTAAAGTGAAAGCTCTCTCGGTATATGAGTATTGGCCGAATCTAATATTTTTCTCTCTCTCTAACCCCTAAGACGGCTATACCTTATATAGGCTTGGCCTAGGGCAAACCTTTTCTAATTAGAGTACAACTTGGAGTAGGGAACAAGTTATGTACATAGGATAAATATTTTCAAGTTTGATCTTCTAGAAGGTTTCTTCCCGCGTGGCCTTGTCCTTGGGCTTTTCTTGTGTTGTTCAGCTCTGATTCTTGGGCTTCTTGTTCAGCGATGTTCTCCATATTTTTCTCCTTCAATTGTCAGCCATATTGTTTTTTCTCCTCTCTGCCTCGGCATCAGGTCCTACCTCGACATTATTCTGCTACCTCGGCAGTACTTATTCCTACACAGATAAGAAAATGTAATAAAGTACGCCTTTTCTACAAATATTGTCTTCAATGGTATAATCCCTAAATATATCACATTAAACACATACATTGGTTCAAGTAGGTGTAGATTTGATGATAAGTGCCCATGAAAAGTGTAGAAAGTGATAGTGAGTTAAGCACTTATCAGTTGAATTATAACTAAGATAATTATAAAAACATAAAATTAATTAACAAAATAATAAGATAAAGGCGAGGCTAGATTGAGTGCTTTATAAAGGAGAATTCAATTATGTTAAGTATCCACTTATTAATGCAATGGGTTGAATTATCGCCTCAACGGATCGCACAAAGGGTCACCGCAGCTGCCTAGGCGGGGTTATGCCTTGTCGACAATTCAACATTACATAGTTCGACAGAGCATCCTTGTATGTCTTCTTCCTTATCCCTAAGCGAAGAGAACTGTTGAAACTCATGTTTTGATGATACCTCTCGGCGTGAATCAAGGGCGAACAATAACCAAACACATGCATCTTATTAGTCGCTGAAATCTTGACGGATTAGTCAATGCCCATGAGCAAAGATCGTATTCTCTCGTTTCGTGAACCTACATCTCCCGATACTAGGCAAATGGGTTTTTCTCACATACTTATCTTTCGAGCTCATATACAAGAAGAGTAACTACCAGTAGACAATAAACTATGAAATAAGTTTTCCATTAATAAATATCAAGCATAACATAACCTTCATCTTCGACTACTCCACAAACAATCTAAACCTCCGAAAGACTTAGAACATGATGGAGGCGGCGGTTAAAGGTATAATAATGTGAGAATCGATTTCACACTAAACCTAAACCTAATAAGTGTCTTATATAGGCTAAGCCCTAAGTTGATCTTTCCATATAAGGAAAGAGTTCTAAACGGGAAAGAAATCTAATTTCTAATTAAACTATATTAATTTAATCTTATTTCCTAAAATATCTCTTTTCCCGCGGTTGGCTTTGACATGGGCTTGACTTCCTAACTGAGTTTTCTTCTTTCTCTTGCTCTTTGTCCGTTGAGTTCGGTATCTTTTACTCTTTCTATTGAGCATCAATTGTTGTCATTTACACTGCGGCGGCGGCATTTAGAATGCTGCCGTGGCGGGTGCTTCGTTTGTAATTCAGCATCTATTTTCTTCTTTGGCCCTCTCTGTGATATAGTTTCCTCTCTATGAAAGAAAACTATCAAACGTATATGTTTTATGCTAAAAGGTAGATAATTTCATAAAGTTAATGTTCGGATGTTGAGATGTGAAAAATAACCAAAATTATCCTATTATCGTCTTTAATTCTGTCTTTATTGGCAATAAACGAGTGGAGAAATGATATGAAAAATGAGGACTTTTGAGTGCTCATCAATGCAATTGAATGCATTGATAACACAAATTAATTATAAATGTTAGTGATATAAATACAAACCTTGCGTTCACTTTTATTGTATCCTTCTGTCATGGTTCCAAGCTTCTTATAGTCTAGATCAAAAACTCTCTTTTGCAAGTCGACTCCTCAAAATCTTTTCTCTGCTCTCAATGGATGGAAGGCCATCCATAATTCTGGTCAAAACGAAAGATACGATGCTCAGTTATATTATCTTGTTAGCAAGTCAATCCATGAATTGTTTGCATAACTGAACTTTGGACTTTTGAGAAAATCCTTGGTAAGAGCTAAATGTAGGTCGATAATGTGTTCGATAATGCGTCCGATAAAAATAATATTATTTGGGTGAGGATTTTAGGGTTTGTGATAAGGTTTAGGTTTAGAGTTTTGGGGGAAGATGATAAAAATGTAAAGTTTTAAGTTTTTGAGAGTCAAAATAAAGATGAATAAAAAGTATAATAATAGTTTGATGTCTATTTAAGTAATTTATCATTTTTTTATTATATCAGATAATCTTTTCGTCAATATTTAACGCACTTAACGTTGGAGTGACCAAAACTTTATACTTGAAAAACGATGGTAACCTTACTGATCGTTTTTTAAAATCGATGACTAAAAATGTACTGAGATAAACGAAAAAAACTAGCACAGTAATTTACCTTTTCTTAATGATTCGGGTTACGTCTGATCGGATTGTACGCTTAAAAATTAGATCGGATGTCGGGTTAACGGTATAAATCATCGATCAGGTGTGGGTGGACCGAAAATCCTGCCCTACCCTTACCCATCTCTATTTATACCAAGCGAAATCCGGACTGTGAAAACTAAGATCGTGCAACTCGCAATCAAATATTACTCGATCTGAAATTCACGATCAGGGTTGCCAAAGGATGCATAGCCTTTACGATAACATTCGATGAAGTAGCGTTGAAATCGCCGATAATAATCCCCGGTTCTGCAATCTGAGATGCCAATGAGCGAAGATAAGACCATAGGGGAGCACGTTTACAGTAATTGGGGCTGGCATAAACGAAGGTAGCCAGGCAAGAAGACGACCCAACGGAGCAAAGATTCTACAGAGAATTAATTGAAAGTGGCAGAAGATGACATCAATCAAGATATTTTCAGACTAACATATCCCTATTTTTAAATGTGTTTGTTTTGTAGACACATCGTGACATTGATTTTACATTTTCATATCTCATTGGCCAATTAATTTCTTAAAACTACATTATAATATGGTGGCGTGTTATAAAGAAAATAAACTGAAGAAGGTAAGTAATACTTGGAAACGGTCTGTTTTGGTACATTTTCTTTGTAATGAACACTGAACCTTTCATTTCCAGTCATAGCCAAAGCTGCCAACTAAATTTTTCCAGAAAATGTTTTTCTTTTTGTCTGTGTTTGGGTATTTCATGGACCAAGAAGAAAAATGGCAAAAAGAAGTGCGAGAATATGGCATGTCCGTTAGTTTCATGATTTGGCATGTTAACAAAAAGGTATATCCTTTTAATCATATGTTTTCTTTCTAATGCGTGTCCGAAGAAAGTTGAAGAAAAATAAATAACTAAAAAATAAATTAATGAATGGCGGGAAAAAAGGAAGAAGAAACAACAAAATCAAGTGGAGAAGACCGAGTGTGGGGATGGATGGGGACATTATGATCGAAGATGGGAAGCAAAATCATGAAGCATGACTTTATGCAGCAGATACTGAAATCATATATTGCTTGGGTGTTTGAACTTTTACGTATGTATATTACATTTTTTTATAAAATAATAAAAATATATTTTAAATACGATAAATCACAGATACACTCGTTAAGAGATAACTATAAAATATTTAGATCGATAATAATCAAACTTCTAATCTCGTGATTAAGGGATAAAATAAATAACTACATTGTCTGTAATACCAAGTTTCTCGTACTGTCTTTGATCTTTTATGAATTAATAATTCATGTATTGCTAATGTATTTTTAAAATTTCTATATTTATATCAATTATACTTTAAGTATATTTATACCCATCTATATTTTAATACGTTTGTTTGTGTATTACATATCTTTTAAACTATTTTATATTCACATTTATTATTTTCATATTACAGTATATTGATTGAATTATTTTTCTTATTATTGTTTAATCATATTTAAAATAAACGAATCTGAACATATATATATTATATGTATTTTTTTTATAGATTGCATACCTTCAAATCAATTATTATTTCAGGTTGATGTTTTGTCTCCCTAACTTTATCAAGATTCATGAGCGTTGAAATTGTCCAAACATAATGTTTAAAACATGTGATTAGAACATGTGATTAATGCCATCTAAGACATTTAATGGGTAATTTTGTTATTGTATCCAGCCAAAATTGTCTCTCAAACTGTAATAAAAGTTGTTAGATAGTTCACATTGTTTAGAGTATTTTTAAAATAAAAATTCTACGAAGGGCGTCAAACACCGCTGAACACCGTTAATGATATTAATTGCCAGCAAGACTCTTTGAAATAATTAGTTAGCAAAAATAGAGATAATAAAAGATAGGAAAATCATAACAAAATCTTATGTTTAGCTTCGTATTGCTGTTGTATCTGCTCCAAATCCATTGTTGGCGATGGGAAACTAAATAACTTTTTTTCTACAAGGTCAGCTTATGAATCTTCATGTAGGTCGACTGCTCCTGTTTCAAATGTGTAGAAGTCTTTATGGAAACTTTGTGTGCCTCAACATATTCGTACATTCCTTTGGTTAGCTTTTCAGGAAAATCTTCTAACTAACCAAGAACGAGTTAAGCATCACTTAACAACGATTGATTCTTGTCCTATTTGTAACAGCGGTACGAAAGATATCCTTCATGTTTTGCGAGATTGCATTAAGGCTAAATCTGTTTGGTTACAGGTAGTTCGACAAGATAAGTTACCGATTTTCTTTAATCTAAATTTCGTTGATTGTTTCACTAGAAATATTTTGCAACCGAAGGCTCTTAATTATGGTGACCAAGTCTTGGAGATCAGATTTGCTGTTATATGTTAGATTCTTTGGTCGCGACGAAATCGATTATTGTTCAATAATAATTACACTAAATCAAGGTCAATTTTGGAAGAATGCTCAACATTGTTGGATGTTATGGATTCAAATATTGTATCACTAGAAAGTAAATTCATACCTAAGTGGATTACTCCAAAACAAGGTTGGGTGAAGATCAATGTTGAAGGTGTTGTTTGTTTGATGGACTCCTCTACAGCATGTGACGGGATGATACAGGATGCATCTGGACAATGGTTGATTGGGTTTTCTAGAAGTCTGGGATCTTATCCCATTATATTTGCAGAATTATGGGGTGTTCATGATGCTTTAAAACATGCTTGGAGTATGGGTTGCCGAAGAATCATCATTGAAACAAATAGCGTTGATGTTGCAAGTATGTTTAGTAGAGACAATAAAGCTCTTCGTGGTAATACACTCGCTTCAGAAGTTCGTCGAATAATCAATTTGAATTGAGATATTAGATTTTGTAAAATTAGTCATGATCAAAATAGAGTTGCAAATGTGTTGGCTATATCCAGTCGTGGAAGACCTGTGGGAGAAATAATTTATACCGCTGCACCACCTTTTGTATATGATCTAATCAAGGAGGGATTCTAATCTCTTCTCTTCTCTACATAATCGGAAAAAAATAACGAGTTGTGTTGATCTACATTAAGTTTATTTTTTAATTGTGTCTGAAAAAATTAAAAAAAATAAGTTTTTTTAATCACAAAGTCAGAGTTTAGAATAGCTATAAGTACATTTTATGCGGTTTAATAGTCTAAAAAATACCAATAATATTGTTTATTTTTACAATATTATAATGTTGCTATGTAATGTTTTTAAAAAATATTTTTCTCTTTAAGTTTTATATTGTTTGTGTGTGGATTTTAATTCATATAGTATGTAAAGTTGAAACATAGTAATCGATTACAGTCTTACAGATATTCATTAAATAAAGTGAAAACATAAATTATGCAATAATCACATGAATAAACTATTTGGTTTTATCGATCTAAAAAATTGTTTGATTTTTTTACTATTCGATCATTGTAGCTAACATAATTTAATTAAAATATTTAATAAACTTAAAATTATGTTTAAAAATGTATTTTTTAAAAACTGATTTTTAATAGAAAAATAGTTATGAGTTGAACTTTGATTCAAATTAAGAAGAAACTGATATTCAATTATTATTTTGTAAGTTTAGTATTAAAAAACAATAATTTACTGCACAATAAATTTGATTAAAATTATAATAAACGTTTAAAAAATCTTTGAATTACAGGAATAATTTTACAATTAATATTACTTTATTTTAATATTTATATGTGAAATGTTAAAATATTTGTATAAATTTGACTCATAACGTATACGAGTAACTTAAAGAATCAAAGAAGTTAAATTAGACTTAAAAAACGCAAATCAAAAAATTAAAGTGGTGTTTTATAATTTAAAATTTAATAAGTTACTGATTTTCTTTAATCTAAATTTCGTTGATTGGTTCACTCAAAATATTCTGCAATCGAAGGCTCTTACTTATGGTGACCAAGGTTTGGAGATCAGATTTGCTGTTATATGTTGAATTCTTTGGTCACGACGAAATCAATTATTGTTCGATAATAATTACACTGAATCAAGGTCAATTTTGGAAGAATGCTCAACATTGTTGGATGTTATGGATTCAAATATTGTATCACTAGAAAGTAAATTCATACCAAAGTGGATTGCTCCACAACAAGGTTGGGTGAAGATCAATGTTGAAGGTGTTGTTTGTTTGAGGGACTCCTCTACAGCATGTGGCGGGATGATACGGGATGCATCTGGACAATGGTTGATTTGGTTTTCTAGATGTATGGGATCTTGTCCTGTTATATTTGCAGAATTATGGGGTGTTCATGATGCTTTAAAACATGCTTGGAGTATGGGTTACCGAAGGATCATCATTGAAACAGATAGAGCTGATTTTTCAAGTATGTTTAGTAGAGACAATGAAGCTCTTCGTGGTAATACACTCGTTTCAGAGGTTCGTCGAATGATCAATTTAGATTGGGATATTATATTTTGCAAATTTAGTCGTGATCATAATAGAGTTACGGATGTGTTGGCTAGATCCAGTCGTGGAAGACCTGTGGGAGAAACAATTTATACCGCTGCACTACCTTTTGTATCTGATCTAATCAAGGAGGGATTCTAATCTCTTCTCTTCTCTACATAATCGAAAAAAATAAAGAGCTGTGTTGATCTACATTAAGTTTAATTTTTAATTTTGTGTGAAAAAATTAAAAAAATAAGTTTTTTTAATCACAAAGTCAAAGTTTAGTATAGCTATAAGTACATTTTATGTGGTTTAATAGTCTAAACAATACCGATAATATTATTTGTTTTTACAATATTATAATGTTGCTATGCAATGTTTTTAAAAATATTTTTCTCTTTAAGTTTTATATTACTTTTGTGTGGATTTTAATTCATATAGTATGTAAAATTAAAACATAGTAATCGGTTACTATCTTACAGATATTCATTAAATAAAGTGAAGACATAAATTATGCAATAATAACATGAATAAACTGCTTGGTTTTATTGATCTAAAAAATTGTTTGATTTTTTACTATTCGATCATTGTAGATAACATAATTTAATTAAAATATTTAATAAATTTAAAATTATGTTTGAAAATGTATTTTTTAAAATCTGATTTTTAATAGAAAAATAGTTGAGTTGAACTTTGATTCAAATTAAGACAAAACTGATATTCAATTATTATTTTATAAGTTTAGTATTAAAAAACAATAATTCAGTGCACAATAAATTTGATTGGAATTATTATAAATGTTTAAAAAATCTTTGAATTACTTCTATAAGAATCTTATTTTTCTTTGTTTTTGGATTGTAAAAATTTTTAGATTTTTTAAGCCAATTATTTTACTTCTTTGATTACGTAGTAATTATAATTTTCTATGGATTTAGTAAAAATTCAGTAGCATTTGTCTAAAAAAATCTTTGAATTACAAGAATAATTTTACAATTAATATTACTTTATTTTAATATTTATATGTGAAATGTTAAAATATTTGTATAAATTTGACTCATAATGTATACGAGTAACTTAAAGAATCCAAGAAGTTAAATTAGATTTAAAAAAGGAAATCAAAAAATTAAAGTGGTGTTTTATAGTTTAAAATTTAATAAGTTGCCCAAAGACACAAAAAATGTAATATAAAAGTGAGTTGGTTAATTAATTTTAAGAGTAGTTTGTAAAGGAAAAAGGAAAGGGATGAAAAATTTATTGTTTAATTCAAATATTTGATGATTTATTTTCTATTAGGATTAAATTGATATAGTATAATATTTTAGAAACTAAAATTATTATTAAATCATATATTTTATAATTTTTGGTAAATATATAATGGAGGATGTTCAAAATGAGAATGAAATAAAATGTTAGTGACGGTTATTACTAAAATTTTTGTTTGATGACCAATATAAAAAATGATGATAGTTGGGTGATTACATGTGTAATTATTCCTATAGAAAATAATAATTAAAAATTTGTTTTAAATAATTACTAATAATACGATTAGTCCTTTAAATTTTTAATTTATATTAATTAGTTTAATAGTGTTCAACAATATTCAACGGTGTTCGACGCACGTGGTAGACTCATCCATTTTTGAAATCAACTTCCATGTTGCTAAAAGTATGTTTTGAAACGTGATATATTTTTGTACCCTAAAACAACATGATAATGTGATGCACTAAAAAATGGACCGATTGAATATGTCCGTACAATCGGAGAATTCTCTCATTTTTGTTTTCGGCCAAATGAGTTTTCTTTATTGTTTTTCTTGGTTCATCGGTCTATTGGTTGTTGGAAGAGTGACCAGTCATCGTCCAACCGTGAAGAGGGGTGATCTGGGTTTAATTCACCTTGTCGCCTTCACCGTCAGGCTTGGAACGATGCATGAAGCGACGGAGGAACTCTTGGGTGTTATATAGGTACTTGGTTTTCTTTTTTGCGGGTACTCGATTGTTGGCGAGCTCCTATAGGTTGTATAGAGATTGGTATTGGTGTTGTTTCTTGGTTAGGTTTTGTTTACGGGATAGATGGTCGGAAGGGTTTTGGAAAGGTTTGGGTTTTGATGTGGCAGAGGTTTGATGTAAGTGAAATGTGAAATTTTTATGGTTGTTCTAGAAGGAAGGTTCGTTGAATTTGGTTGGTGGTATTTGGTTGTTTTCTGGGTTTTTGGTTGTTACTAGTTGTTTGATGGGGAGTGGTTTTGATGGTCGGTTAAGGTTTGTGTGGAGGTGGGTTTTGAAAGGGGTTGAAAGAGGTTTTGAATGGCTTGAAATGTTTATCAGAAGAATTAGTTTGGATTCATTGTTTTGGAAGTGTTGAGGAAGGTGTTTCCAGAAGGAGTCTGAGTTTTTGTAGTGGTTATGGAGATGGAATATTTGTTTGGGTTGAGTTTTGGTTTGTAGGAAGAGGAATAATGATTTTCTGGGTTTTTTTGTTGGTGGTTATGGAGTTTTGAGGAAGGTGGGGTGGTTAGCGGAGTTTATCACTAGTGTTTTTTTTCTGTTCACAGTGTTTGGAGGATGGAGGCGGGAGGTTGATGATGATGATATGGCCTTTCGTTATTGGTATCTGGTGTTTAGGGGGGTTAAGCGTATCATATTTTTGTTTTCTTATTTATGGGGGGTTTATCCGGTTTATGTGAGGACAACTAACGATTTATGCTTGATTATGGGAGGTTTAGGGGATGATTATCTGGTTTTCTGATTTATTTGAGGTTTATGGATGATTAGGTCATCATGATTTAATAATAGGGGAATGTTGGATAATAGTTTTAAAAGGCATCGTCTTTATCTATTTTGTGTGCGTAGGTTATTTAATGATATTTATTTATTTATTGAGGGGTATAATGGTCTTTTTTTGCAGGTGATCGTGATAATTATTTTATTTAGGTATCGAGAGGATTCGAAGAGTTTTTTAGCCTAGAGAAAAGGGTTCCTACTATTTCGATCGGAGTTTATGGATGAAGAGATGGCTAATCTTATGAAGAGCTTGAATTTCGCAGATGATGAGATGGTTGATATTGAGGAGAAACTTAATGTGGCTAAGGAAGATTCGTATGGGTCGGAGAAATGAGCAGTGGGTAAGCTTTCTTCGTCGAGAGTTGTGGAGAGTGATAAACTCATTCGAGTTTTCTTTGTTGTATGGAAGGATACACTATTGGAGGATGCTTCGCTGATTTGCCCGAATGTCTTTTTGTTTAAGTTCAAAAAAAAGGAGTTTCTAGAATCGGTGTTGAACCGTTGTCCTTGGTTGTTTGTTGAGAATCTCTTTGCTCTGAAGTTATTTGATGGTGTACTGAGCCCTCAGGAGTATGGTTTTTTTCCTCTTTCAATTTAGATTCTTGTTTATAATATTTCGTTAGGTTGTTTAAATCTAGATTTGGGGAACATATTGGGATTTCTTTTAGTTCAAAGTTAGTAGTAGATTTATGGGGTAATGAAGAGAATATGAGAAATTAATTAAGGATAAGGGTTGAGATTGATATTAAGAAGTCTCTTAAGAGATGTGTTATTGTTGGGAAGTTAAGGTATGGAAAGTCGAGAATGTGTATGGTTCGTTATGAAAGACTTTTTAGGTTTTGTTTTAAATGTGGTGTTATTGGGCATGAAGTGGATGATTTTACTGGATTGTCTAAAGTTATTAGGGGATCTTTTCAGTTTGGAGACTGGTTAAGAGTTGCGAATGAAAGGAAAAGGGTGAATGAACAAGAGAGTAGGAGTGAGATTGCTTATTTCAAGAAGGGTTCTAAGTCGAGTTTGGTGTGTAGAAGGAATTTTGTTAAGGAGGGTGGTTCTTCTGATAACTCTGTTGATTTTTTAGTGAATTTAGAGACGAGGGAAAGGAGTTTTATCCCTCCTCCAGAAAGGGCTAAAGCTGCGGTGGTTTCTAATTTTAAGAATATGAGTTCAAAAAGATTATTGCAGGGAAAGAACGAGGTGGTTACTACTTTAGCTCAGAAGAGAGTTGAAGCTAGTACTAGTAGCACAGCTTGTGAAGATGAGTTAGGTCAGGAAGTTGTCTCAAATTTGAATCTATCAATGGAGGTTGTTGGACAGTCCCGCCGAGAACAATAAAAATACTTTGTTGGAACTATCAAGGATTAGTCAACCCTGAGACAATTTGAATCCTTAAGGGTATTGTGACTGAAAAAAGAATTTCTTTAGTCTTTGTTAGTGAAACTATATTAGTAAAGTATAAAGGTTATAGTATTAAAAGAAAGTTGTATGATTGGATGTTTGGAGGTTGAAAGGGGTGAAAATTGTATTGGATTACTTTTATTTTAGAAGAATAATGTGCGGGTGGATTTTCTTCCTTTTTCTAAGATTCATATTGATGTAAAGGTAAAGGAGGGTTATGATTCTTTTAGGTTCACTGGGTTCTATGGTTTAGCTGATAAAGCAAGAAAAAATGAAGATTGGCAGTTTTTTGATAGGCTTAAGGTAAAATCATCTTTACCTTGACTGCTGGGAGGTGATCTAAATGATATCTTGAGTTTGAATGAGAAAGTTGAAAGAAAGAGAAAGCCTAGAGTTGAAATGAAAACTTTTAAAGAGGATTTGTCTAAGAATGATTTATGGGATATAAAACCTTCTGAGGGATGGTTTACATGGAAATCTAGGGAAAATGTGAGGAATCATGTGAAGAAAATGCTTGATAGATTTGTGACAAATTCCTATGGTTGCAAAGATATAATCAAAAAGAAGTTGTGTCTGAATTTTTTTTGGTTTGGATCATTGCTATATTTTTAATGGATCTGAGAGAGGTAGAAATTATTTTAAGTTCGATAGTTGTTGGGCTCAAGAGGAGGAATGTTTGGAAACATTTAAAGATGCTCAGGATTCTTGTGAAGGAAGTACTTTAAAGAAGTTTCAAATGGTTGGATCAAAGCTTGTGTCTTGACAACTACAAAGGAGAAAAAGAGATCAAGGGAGAATAAGATAATTAGAAAGAGGATTGAGAATATTATGAATCAACAGGGTAGTGAAAATGGTTTGGGAGAGTTAAAAGAGGTTCAAAAGGAACTGAAGAAAATCCTAGGTAGGAATGAACTATATTGGAGGTAGAAGTCGAGAGTCCAATGGTTAAAGGGTGGATAGAAATACTGAATTTTTCATACTCGAGCTTATGGTAGATTTTTTTTTATAAAGGGTGTTAAGGATGATAGGGGTGTTTGGAAGGAAGGGGTGAAGAATATTTTTGAGATGTCTAGGAGTTTCTTTACCAATCTTTAATTTTTCCAATGGGAGTCCTCCTTCGATTGAGATACTGGATGCAATCGAGACCTACATAACACCTGAGATGAACTCGAAACTCTTTGCTGGATTTATGGTAGAGGAAGTTAAATCTACTTTCATTCAAATTTACCCTAGCAAAGCTCTTGGTTTAGATGGTATGCATGTATCTTTTTTTAGAATATTTTAACATATTGTAGGTTCTGAGTTTATTTCTTTATATTTAAATTTGCTTAATGGTAAGGTTGATATGGTTGCCACCAATATTGTTCTTATTCTTAAAGTAGATAATCCTTCCTTGTTAAAACAGTTTAGGCCTATTAGTTTATGCTCGATAGTTTATAAAACTCATTATAAAGTGTTGGTTAATAGACTTAAAGGTATTATGTTTGTTTGTATTGCTCCAAATCAGTTTGCTTTTGTACCTAGAAGGTTGATCTCTGATAAATTTTTAGTGGCTCATGAGTTGATTTATTTTTTGAAAAGTGCCAGGAATGATCCTAATAAGGGGGTTGCTATTAAGTTGGATATGGAGAAGGCGTATGATAAGTTAGAGTGGGGCTTTCTTAATGGTGTTATAGAAAAGATGAATTTTGATAGAAATGGATTGACTTGATTATGTCTTTTGCCACTTCAGTGCCATATTATTTTAAGGTTAATAGTTATATTTTTGAGTTTTATAGTCCTGAAAGGGGTTGAGACAAGGTGACCCTTTATCTTATTTTCTCTTTTTATTTTGTACTTAGGGATTGTTAGCTTTGTTGTTGAGAAAACAAGTTCAAGGGAAAACTAGAGGGGTAAGAGCTAGTTTACAAGGGCCTAAGGTTAATCATTTATTTTATATTGATGATTTCTTGTTTTTTATTAAGAACTTGTTTAAGGAAGCTAAATGTTTGAAGGATACTTTATCTCTGTATGAATATATTTTTGGTCAAAAGGTGAATATGGATAAGTCTTATGCTTATTTTAATAATGGTATGACTAGTGCTAGTAAGCATAATATTTTACAGGTTTTACAAATGAGGGAGGAGAATGATGTGGGTTCTTATATAGGTCTGTCTTTGATTGTTGGAAAAAATAAGACTTTATCTTTAGGTTTTTAACGGGAGAATATGGATAAAAGGGTTGGAGGGTGGACTAAAAATCTTTTATCTTTAGGGGTGGTGAGGTTTTGTTAAAATTTGTGGCTCAAGCCTTGCCTACTTATGCCATGATGTGTTTCTTCTTGTCTGATTGCATTATAGATCTTATTGTTACAAAAATGAGAAGCTTTTGATGGTCTGGAAAGATTAAAGAAAGGGGTTGAACTCATGTGGCTTAGAAGAAACTATATAGACCAAAGAGGGATGGGGGTTTATATCTGAGAAATTTAAAGCTTTTTAATATTGCTTTACTAGGGAAATAGGTATGGAGGTTGATTGTGAATTCTTATTCTCTTTGTTTTAAAGTATTATCTGTTAAATATTTTTCTGATGGGGATGTTTTGAAAGCAATGTTAGGTGATAAACTCTCTTTTATTTGAAAAAGCATTTTTAAAGATAAGAAGAAGTTAAAGGAGGGTTTTTATTGGAGAATTAGAATTGATAGTAAAATTCTAATATTTTTGTCCAGATGGGGTGTAACCCCTAAAATTTACCTAATTTATTACATTAGAAGTTAAGGTTTTATTTTACTGAAACTTGGTTTACAAGTTAGGATTTTTATAAAATTAAAATCTAATTCAGATAAATTATTAAATAATTAATAATTTAAAATACAGAAAACTTAACAACCATTAAATATAGTTCAACCCAAAAGTTTAATAAAAATTACAGTACAAAAAGTCCGAAATAAAAATCCCAAATACAAAGTTTATTACAAATAACAAAATATCCAAAATAATTATGATTATTCTGAAAACTATAAAACATACGTAAATAGTCTGAAAGCAGTAACCTCCAAGTACCGTAGAAGTCTTGGTCGGAGATCTGAAACAGAAAACTGAGAGGGTTTAAGCTAGGGAGCCTAGTGTGTCTCTAGTGTACAGGTAAACAGAAACAGAGAATAGTATAATAGATGATGATATGTATGCATGACATGCACCCATATTCGAACACCATCAGAAGAGTAGGATTCCCCTGAACCACTCTGACTCCATCACACCAAACAGAAGTGGAAACTCGACCCGCAGGTGGGGCCACTGAACGGAAGTGGTATATTACAAAACCACTGAACAAAATTGAATTAATCACTAAACTTCCCCGTACACATATAATCCAAACCATATGCAATGTTATGTGCAGATACAGAAACAGAATGTAAGCCTTATATTTTCTAACAGGAGGCATGCATGATAATCAGGATCAAACATGTAACTTAGTAACAAAACATGGCATAATGATGTATGAACATGCTTATACATGACAGAAACTGCACACACAGAAATAACCGGAATTTAAAAAATAGAAAACACCTGAATCAGAAGGCTCAACAACGATACTAACATCGACTGGACTCGGCTCTACCACTAGAATGTGCAGGAGTAGAACCTACGAGTAACAAGTATCATTAGACACCCTACTATGACACTTTATTGATAAGTACACTAATCAGTAATAAACCGAAACTCACATACGGGTCCTAAAGACTGGTAAACAGGAGGTCTTCCAGAAGGAGGAGGAGGCAATTGCTCGGGGTCGGAATCCACGTCACCTGAATCAAATAGAAACTGATTTAGAATCCAAAACAGATAACTTCCAAACAGACAAATGAACTTACAAGCCCTAAAAATGATATTTTTTGGTTCGAATTTCGAAAAACGAACAACACCAACGGACTCAAGACGTCGAAAAATATAAAGTGGGGCTGGGTCGGAAAAAGTCAACTACTGATATCAACATTGGTTAATGTTGATGTTAGCAGTGACATCATCAGGTCAGCGGATGACGTCAGTAGATGACGTCAGTAGTGACATCAACGGATGAGGTTAGCAGTGACGTCAGCGAATGACGTCAACACTGACATCACCGATTGACGTCAATAATGATATCAGTGGATGATGTCAGTAGTCACGTCAATGGGTCGGATGTCGGGTTCGAGTCGGACACCGGTCAGATTCAGGTTCTAGAATTTTCCCGTAAAAATCTGGAAAACCCCAGATTTTCTAAGAAAATCTGGAAAAATTCCAGATCTTCTCAAGTGCCAAACAAGACTTTTTCAGACAAACCCCCCCTCTCAACTCGATTCAAACCCCTTTTTAATCCAATTCGATTCAAACATACTCGGATCTAATACCACAACCCCGTATCGAATTAAAAGATACCAAAACAACAACATCCAGATTCAAATCAACCCTCATTCGGTACCTTCAATAAAAACTCAACTTAAGCAAGAACGAACTCCTCTTGACTTATGATACAACATGAAACACACACTTATTTGATGCAACCACTTCAGAACTGAAATCGAACTTAGCAAAACACAACAACAACCTCAAAGGAACCATGAACAACTAAAACGGAAAGAAGAAACGAAAGATCAGAGGCTTACCGAAAACACCACTCTGCACTAAGGAAACCATGAACTCACAGGTAAGATCGGGAAGAGGGATAGAGATTAACAGAAGAAAGATAAAGACCAAATTGAAATCGAATCCTTTGGTTTGAATCAGAATTAAAGGAAAGTGATAAAACCAGACTTGAAACCGATGCGGGAAAAAGGGGGAAGAAAACTTTGTTACTAAACGAAAGGGTAAAATTATCATATAAGGAACTAAAATTTTCAGAAAATTTCAATTTAGTCACTGAAATTTCTAAGGTTCCGAAAATAGGTATTTTGGATTTAATTTGGGGAAGATTTTGCGGTATTACAACACTTACCCTTACAGAAATTTCGTCCTCGAAATTTACCTGGATCAAAAAGATGTGGATACTGGGATTTGATAACAGATTTGGGCTCCCACGTAGCCTCATCAAGACCTCTATTACGCCAGAGAACCTTAACCATCTTGATGGTTTTCCTTTGAAGAACTTTCTGGTCCTGAGCAATGATCTCAATTGGTTCCTCCTCATAACACAGATCTGGACGGATCTCAAAATCCTCAACTGACAGAACATAAGATGGATCAGCTCGATAGCATCTTAGTATAGAAACATGGAAGACATCATGGATGCACTTAAGCTTTGGCGGTAACTCAAGTTGATATGCTACCGGTCCAACACGTTTTAGAATACGGTAAGGTCCAATATATCTGGGACTGAGCTTGCCCTTATGGCCGAAATGGAGAACCTTCCTCCACGGAGATACTTTCAGGAAAACCTCGTCACCAACCTCAAACTCAAGATCCTTACGCCTCAAATCTGCATAAGATTTCTATTTATCAAAAGCGGTCTTAAGCCGATCCCGAATCAACCTGACTGTCTCCTCAGCCTCATGCACAAGATCTGGACCCAATAAACGATGCTTATTAAGCTCAGTCTAACCAATAGGGGTGAGACACTTACGCCCATACAAAGCCTCATAAGGTGCCATCTTAATACTAGCCTAATAACTGTTATTATATGCGAACTCAGCCAACGGTATGAAATCCTCCCAACTACCTCTGAAATCCAGGATATATCCTCTCAACATATCCTCAAGGATCTGAATCACACGCTTAGACTAACCATCAGTTTAAGGGTGATAAGCAGTGCTGAAGTTCAACCAAGTACCTAGAGCAGTATGCAGAGATCCCTAAGACTTAGATGTAAACCTCAGATCTCGATCAGATATAATAGATAGAGGCACTCCATGTAACCGAATAATCTCAGAGATGTATAACCGGGCCAACTTACTAAGAGGGTAAGTGGTTTTAACTAGAATGAAGTGAGCAGACTTGGTTAACCGATCAACAATGACCCAAACAGAATCCTTCTTTGATGGAGTCAAAGGTAAACCACTGACAAAATCCATCGTCACACGCTTCCATTTCCACTGAGGAATCTCAATGTGCTGAAGAAGCCTAGATAGACACTGATGCTCTGCTTTGATTTTCTGGAAAGTCAAGCACTTGGACACAAAACTGATAACATCCCTCTTGAGACTCTTCCACCAATATTTCTCCCATAGATTCTTATACATCTTATCACCACCATGATGCATAGAATACGGACTATCATGGGCCTCACGAAGGATCACTTGTTTCAACTCAGAGTTCCTCGGAACATAGTATCGGCCCCGGAAACATAAAACACTATCCTGATTAAGAGAAAAGTCTTGAGAAGTTCCCTCCTTAACTTCAACAATACAATAAGCCAAGTACGGATCATTAGGCTGTTCAACCTGAATATCAGATACCAAAGTAGGAACCACATGGAGTTCAGCCAACAGACTATCATCCTCAAATAAATTTAACCGAGCAAAGAGAGCTCTCAGATCTGAAATGGTGTTGCGACTCAAGGCATCCACAATGACATTAGCCTTACCAGGATGATAATCAATCTCACAATCATAATCTTTCAGAATCTTCAATCAACGTCGCTGTCTCAGATTAAGCTCCTTCTGAGTTAGAAGGTACTTAAGACTCTTATGATATATAAAGATGTAACACTTCTCTCCATAGAGATAGTGTCTCTAGATTTTCAGAGCGGAGATTACTGATGTTAACTCCAGATCGTGGGTCGGATAGTTACACTCATACGGTTTGAACTGTCGAGATACATAAGCCACTACCTTCTCATCCTGTATCAGAACACAACCTAAACCGGTATACGAGGCATCACTGTAAATTGTATAGGGTTTCCCCGACTCTGGCTGAATCAGAACTCTCTTGCTGAGCCTTAGACCATATAAATGAGACATATTTCCTTAGAAGCTTAGTTAGCAGAACGGCTAAAGAGGAAAAGCCCTCCACAAACCTTCGGTAATAACCAGCTAATCTTAGAAAGCTACGAACCTCTGCCACATTCTTGGGTTGCTTCTATTCCATAATAGCCTCAATTTTCTTCGGATCAACCTGGATACCCTTAGCTGAAACCACATGACCCAGAAAAACAACCTCAAAAAGCCATAACTCACATTTACTGAATTTTGCATAGAGTTGTTTCTCTCTCGGTGTCTGTAAAACAATACGTAGATGCTGCTCATGCTCCTCCTCAGATTTAGAATAGACTAGAATATCATCTATGAAGACCACAACAAACTAATCCAGGTAGGGTCGAAACACCTTATTCATCATGTCCATGAATGCTGCAGGGGTATTCGTAAGATCGAAGGGCATTACCAAAAACTTGTAGTGACCATAACGAGTCTGAAACGCTGTTTTGAATACATCATAATCCTTAACCTTGAGTTGGTAATAACTAGATCTCAGGTCTATCTTAGAGAATACAAAAGCTCCTCGGAACTAGTCAAACAGATTTTCTATACGGGGAAGAGGGTACTTTTTCTTGACGGTTAACTTGTTCAACTTTCGGTAGTCGATACACAGGCACAGAGAACCATCTTTCTTTTTAACAAACAGAACAGGGACTCTCCACGGAGAAACACTGGGTCGTATGAAACCTCTATCCAAAAGTTCCTGTAACTAAACCTTGAGCTCCTTAAGTCTTTCGAAGCCATCTGATACGGTGCCATCGACACTGGAGTTGTCCATGGATGCAACTCAATACTGAACTCCACATCTTCCCGCTTATAGGGCATTTCCGATAACTTCTCGGGAAAAACATCTGGAAACTCACACACAACTCTAATCTTATCCAACCCAGAATCAAATTGCCTCGGGTCAAGAATGTAGGCAAGATAAGCCATAGATCCCTTCTTGATCATCTTTTCAGCTTTTAGGGATGATATAAGATTAGACAAATAACCTTTACGCTCACCGATAAGAGTCACCTCACGGTCATCTGAAGTTCTCAGAGTTGCCCTTTTATGTTCACAGTCTAAAGTAACTCGGTGTGCTGACAGCCAATCCATTCCCAGAATCAAGTCAAACTCTCCAAACGGTAGCTCCATCAGATTAACATGAAAGATTTCCTCTTGAACCTCAAGAGGACAATCTTTATACACTTTGGTAACCACCACAAGGTTACCTACAGGACTATAAACAAATACAGAACTATCAGTATCCTCTACAGGAATTTCCAGATACCCAGATACAAAACTAGAGACATAGGAGAGTGTAGACCCATTATCCAACAATGCAAAGAAAGAAATAACATGAACAGAAAAGGTACCAACAATGACGTCTAGCTCATCCTGGTCTTTTTGTCTCCTCGTAGCATAAACTAAGTCGGGCTAAGATCCTCCTGAACTGGCAGATTCTCTAAACTAACTGGGTCTGCCTCTACTATCGGTACCAGATGCAACAGGTCTACCCTGACCTCTTTCCGCTGCAGGAGTCTGAACTAATACCTGAGATTGTCCTTAAGTATAATCAAACTGTGGTGCCACTAGACAGTCCCTGAGACGATGATCATAGGAACCACAACGAAAGAAGGCTCCACTCTTCATGCGACACTTTCCTGAATGTCATTTCTTACAGAAAGAACACTGAGGTAAAACTCGGGTACTAGTGGATCTAGCTCAACTAGCAGCAGGCATAACAAAAACATCTAGTCTAGAATATGCAGAACTCTGTGGCTCAAATGCATCACGACCCCTCTTCTAAGACTGAAAGCCCTAACTATGCTGGACAGGTGCTGCAGGCTGTCGCCTACCTCTATCCTGAACCTTGGACTCCAACTGAACCCTCAAGCTCTTGTTACGCTCAGCTGTCCTAGCACGCCGAGTGGTCATCTTATATTTCGTATCATGATGAGTGGCAAATGCAATCTTCAACGGTATCCGGAGTCCCTTCAGAAAATGGTCACACTTTTGCTTCTCAGTCAACACAATACCAGGAGCATACTGGAGTAGGCGGAGGAACTCAATCTCATAATCATTTATCGACATGTCGTTCTACTACATACTCAAAAAATCCTCACAACACTTAGCCAAATACTCGGGTCCAACATATCTATCCTCGAAAGCCTGTCTGAAAAATTCCCAAGAAATCTTCTCTGAAGCAGTGACTCTCTCCTCTGCCTCTCACCAGTTCAGGGCCTTTCCTTGAAGCAAAGATACAGCAGCCCTCAGTTTCCTATCAGAGGGGTATTTTATCTCGACGAATAGACACTGAAGCTTCTTTATCCAGTACTCTACATCGGTTAGGTCAATACCGGTCTTACCATCAAACATCGTCATACCGATAACCAAAAACTCTGTAGATATGGTTTTCCCAGCACCCTCATTCTGCCGCAAATATCTGAGCAACTCTCTCTGCATGGTCACAGAATCCAAACCAATAGTCTCGTTGTCCCCAGAAACATAAGGTCCCTCACTCTGGATAGGCTGGTCAACCTCGACCTACTGAGCCTCGGTCTGAGCCTTAGGTAAATCGTCTCTTCCTATATCTTGGGCCAAACTCTGATCCTATAACGGGTCCACAGAAGGCGGGACATCACTAGAAGAAGAAGCAGGTCGACCTCGGTCATGGCCTCTCTTAGTAGCTAAACGTATACTCCTATGAGGTGGCATAGTAGAGTATCTACAGAATAATATAAACAAAATCTTATGTTAGAAATGATACTTAGAGTAATATTTAAAATATTTCAGAGTATTTCAAAATCAAGTCAAATCGAGATTCCGTATTTATAAAATAGATTTATAAAATTATTTTTAGATCAAAAATCATTTTGGACCTTACAGTCTGAGGGTTGAACCTGACTTTGATACATTAAATGTAAACCCTAAAATTTACCTAATTTCTTAGATTACAAGTTAGGGTTTTTATAAAATTAAAATCTAATTCAGATAAATTATTAAATAATTAATAATTTAAAATACAGAAAACTTAACAACCATTAAATACAGTTCAACCCAAAAGTTTAATAAAAATTACAGTACAAAAAGTCCGAAATAAAAATCCTAAATCCAAATTTATTACAAATAAAAAAATATCTAGAATAATTATGATTATTCTAAAAACTATAAAACGTACGTAAATAGTCCAAAAACAATAACCTCCAAGTACCATAAAAGTCTAGGTCGGAGATCTGAAACAGGAAACTGAGAGGGTGTAAGCTAGGGAGCCTAGTGTGTCTCTAGTGTGCAAGTAAATAGAAACAGAGAACAGTATAACAGATGATGATATGTATGTATGACATGGACCCATCTCCGAACATCATCAGAAGAGTAGGTTTCCTCTGAACCACTCTAACTCCATCACACCAAATAGAAGTGGAACTCGACCCACATGTGGGGCCACTGAACGGAAGTGGTATATTACAAAACCACTGAACAAAAGTGAATTAATCACTAAACTTCCCCGTACACATATAATCCAACCAGAGGTAATGTTATGTGCAGATACAGAAATAGAATGCAGGCCTTATATTTTTTAACATGAGGCATGCATGATAATCAGGATCAAACATGTAACTTAGTAACAGAACATGGCATAATGATGTATGAACATGCTTATACATGACAGAAACTATACACACAGAAATAACCAGAATTTACAAAAGAGAACACACCTGAAGCAGAAGGTTCAATGACGATACTGACTTCGAATGGACTCAGCTTTACCACTAGAATTTCCAAGAGTAGAACGTACGAGTATCAATTATCATTAGACACCCTACTATGCTACTCTACTTATAAGTACATTAATCAGAAATAAACCGAAACTCACGTATGGGTCCCGAAGATTAGTAAACAGGAGGTCTTCCAGGAGGAGGAGGAGGAGGCAATTGCTCGGGGTCGGAATCCATGTCACCTAAACCAAATAGAAACTGATTCAGAATCCAAAACATATAACTTTCAAACAGACAAACGAACTTAAAAGCCCTAAAAATGACATTTCGGGTTTGAATTTCGAAAAATGAACAACGCCAACGGACTTAGGATGTTGAAAAACATAAAGTGGGATCGAATCGGAAAAAGTTAACTACTAATGTCAGCACTAGTCAATACTATCGTCAGCAGTGACATCAACGGGTCGGATGTCGGGTCGGTCGGGTCGGACATAGGTCGGATTCGGGTTCTAGAATTTTCCCGAGAAAATCTAGAAAATTTTCAGATTTTCTCAGGTCTAAAACAAGACTTTTTCAGATAAACCCCCCTCTCAACTCGATTCTAACCCCTTTTTAATCCAATTCGATTCAATCACACTCGGATCCAACACCACAACCTATAATCGAATTAAAAGACACCAAAACAACAACACCCAGATTCAAATCAACCCTTATTCGGTACCTTCAATAAAAACTCAACTTAAGCAAGAACGAACTCCTCTTGACTTCTGATACAACACGAAACACACACTTATTCAACGTAACCACTTCGAAACTGAAATAGAACTTAGCAAAACACAACAACAACCTTAAATGAACCACGAACAACTAAAACGGAAAGAAGAAAGGAAAGATCAGAGGCTTACCCAAAACACCACTCTGCACTAAGGAAACCACGAACTCATAAGTTAGATCGGAAGGAGAGAGAGAGATTAATAGAAGAAGGATAAAGACCAAATTGAAATCGAATCCTTTGGTCTAAATCAGAATTAAAGGAAAGTAATAAAACCAGACTTGAAACCGATGCGGGAAAAAGGGGGAAGAAAAATCTGTTACTAAACGAAAGGGTAAAATTACTAGATAAGAAACTAAACTTTTCAAAAAATTTCAATTTAGGCACTGAATTTGGAATTAAAAATTCCCAATTTCTAAGGTTCCGAAAATAGGGATTTTGGATTTTATTTTGGGAAGATTTTGGGTATTACATGGGGTGGGGACAAATCAGACACTTTTTCTGGTAGTTATATGAAAACCGTGGATCTTGTTAGATGTGAGGAGTTTATGATGGCAGGAAGAAATTGTTGATATAAGAGGAAAGTATCTGGGGTGCTCTCTTCGGAGGATATTGCTTTTGTATTGAAGTATCCTATTACTGTTGTTTATATTGATATGTTAGTTTGGTAGCATCACCCTTCTAGAGAATATATGACTAGATCTGCTCATAAGTGGTTGTTTGATAAGAATGAGTTGGAAAAGGATTCTTCCATTATTTGAAAAGTAATTTCTAAGCTTCATACCATTCCTAAGATAAAAAATTTTGGTTGAAGGATTAGTATAAATATTTTACGTACTACTCAGATACTGGTAATGATTGATATTAGAGATGGTTTAT
The DNA here is from genome assembly GCA_035048815.1 of Abelmoschus esculentus. Lineage (NCBI taxonomy): Eukaryota > Viridiplantae > Streptophyta > Magnoliopsida > Malvales > Malvaceae > Abelmoschus > Abelmoschus esculentus. Next base: position 19,886,693 of record JAUCBN010000003.1, read on the forward strand.
GTAAGTTGTGCAATAAGGATGAGGAATCTTTAATTCGTGCTTTGAGAGATTGTCATTTGATTGAAGAGATCTTTGATTTGTGTGGTCTGTCTTCAGTTCTTCCCCAGGATCAGTTTTCTAGTTGCAAAGAATGGCTAGAGCTAGTACTTGGAGCTATCGATTTGGATATGTTTACATTTTTTATTATTCTTTTATGGAACATATAGAATAGGAGGAATCATTAGATTCATAATGGTGTTTTGAATTTTTCTTAAATTGTTGTGGATTATACTTAGATTCTTTCTACAGATTTTTTGCAGGCTAGGGAGGTGTTCTCATCCTTATTTTCTTGTAGCAGAGCTGAAAAATGGTCATGTCCTATTACAGATGTGATAAAGATAAATGTTGATGCTTCATTTTTGGATGCTTCTAGTTAAGCGTCGATTGGGGTCATTGCTAGGAACAACCATGATTGATGATTGATGGTTTGGCCATGAGGTTGCAGGGAGCTCATTCTGCAAAGTCGAAAAAAGCTTACGATTTAGCCATTGGAGTTATGCTTGTTATGGATAATTGATGGTGGAAGGTTATTGATGAGTGCCTAAAAGGCAGTTATTTACTACCCTTCTCATGGTACTTTAAGCATCTATTATACACTCACTTAACCTAATTATGAACTCTTTGCGCAAGTATTGGATATTCCGTTATCATTACTTACAAAGTCAATATTTATAGAGAATGCAGATATTATTACATATTCTGTACATGCGGGAATATCCAGAGCCGAAGCAGTAGAAAAATAGTGTTACGGCCGAGGCAAAAGACAAGGTCGTGGCAGAATCCAGTGTGGCATCACCAACAATTGAGGCGCAATGAAAGATAAAAATATAAAGAATATTCTGGAAGAAGCAGCGAATCAATTGGACCAGGCTAGCGCGCTAAAAGCCTAAATCAAAGACCAAGCGGAAAAATTCTTCTAGAAGGCGGCAAACCTGGAAATAACAGATTCCTTGAAGAAGACTTATTCCCTACTTCAAGTTGAAGTCTATTTAGGAAAGGTTTGCCCTAGATTAAAACTATATATACCCTAGCCGGCCACATTGTTAAGAGAGCCAATTTTTAGAGAAACCCTTTCTCCCTAAGAATTGTACTTAAACGATAATATGTTCTAAATTTCTTAGGGATAGATGAAGGTTGTCGATATTAGTGAGAGGAGATTGATTCTTGGATCTTTGTTCTTATGCAATAATAAAATCAAAGTTTGCTTATCCTATTACCATTCTTTGTTCTTGTACTTAAGCCCAAGAGAGAAGTTTGCAAGTAATCTATTTATCTAGCATCGAGAGGTGTAGATTCACGAAAGGGATAAGTACGGTGTTATAGACACTAACTCGGCCTAGAGATAGGTTAAGAGTTTCAGCAGCTAAAAGAAGTGTTGGATTGGTTGGTGGTTATCGTTGATTTACGTCGAGAGGTATCGTCAAGGACTGATCATCAACAGCACTTTGACTCAGAGATGAGTGGAGTCACTTACGGACACTTTGCTGAACTTTGATACCTCTGCCCAAGAGTAGGAGGTTGTCGCGGCAGAGGAGCATCAATGTTGTCGAGGCGGTATCTGCAGTACTGTCGAAGCAGTATTGTGTAATTGCATTGGACAAGAAGAAGATCAATTGAATCCACTAATTGACGCAACTGGATCCTACCCATTTTCTCTATATCGTCTTCAACCTTTTATTTTATGTTTTGTTATTTAAATATTTAGTTAGTTAGACAAATCAACTTATTTGTGTTTTTACTTTATTTTCAGGAGCAAGGGAACTAAAGAAGACATATTAAGTATACCAATCCCTGTGGAGACGATACACGATATACTTATCATTTTATTACTTGGCGACGTGTACACTTGCACTCAAATTGCGCTTATATTACACGCATCAGTTATCTTTGAAACTAATGTAATTGCCATGATGAACAAGATCAATGCTGAAAATTTGGATCTATCGTTAGCTGTTGTGTACCTTAAGGAAGCTCATGGTTTATTTCATTCTAATATTGATTTTAAGGTTATTCATGTAAGTCGTATGACAAATCGGGTGACTCATGAGTTAGCTCATTGAGGTCTTACCTTAGTTAATCCCTTTTATTTTTCGTTTGAAATGTCGATTTGTATTGAACAATATATTTTGGAGGATGTCATTTATGATTAATTAATATATTTTTCTTTCTCAAAAAATTAATGTGATACACTAAAAACCAAGTCAAAAGTAGTATGTCCAAAGTCCATTGCTATCTTTGTGGTGAAATCTAAGGAATCGAATTGGGTCCCATAAACCTAAACCCTTGCTCTTCAAGAGTTTATATTTTATACTCATACTATTTGTAATTGTTCATATACATATCATTTATCAAGACAAACTTTGTATTTTATATTCTTAATATAATCTTTTGATCTCATCTAAATACCTACTGATTTAAACAAGTTACGGGGTGTTACACTTCCCACAACAATCAGTAGAATGCTAAAAAAAATATGGACTTTCTTGAGAAGAAATGCGAGTGTTTACATCCGTTTAATTTTAGTTAAACAAACGAATGAATATAAATAACTAAACTAACATAATTTCTTGTTTGTGATTTTTCATTAAAATATTAACGAACGCATACAAATATAAACAAACATAAAGAAATATTGAGTATAGTTTAATTATTTTCTTAAGAAATCTAAAGTCTTGTACATTGAGTATTGTTTAATTTTTTTATATTTTCAATATATGGTTTTAAAATTTTTAAATATAATACTTTTGTTACGAAAAAATAACAAATATAAACGAGTATGTGCGAATAAATATAACGAGCATAAATAAATAAATTATCATATATTCACGAGTGTTAATAAGCCAATGAATCATTTTGATTATGTTCGTTCTTTTAATAAAATAAATAAAAAAATTTATTCATATTCGATTATTTAATAAATAAATGAACATAAACAAACTTTCTATTGTATGATTCACAAATAGTTCATTGAACGTTCGATTTGTTTAACTCTATACACAAATGTGGATAGTAAATTTTTTTTGAGGGACCCGAAATAAAATTAAAAAAGTGAGAATTTTTATAACAGAAACTAAATTGAATTACAAAATTCCATAAAAACACCATTTAATGCAAGGTGTCCAAACTGCATGGCCCATTAGATTCTCCATGCTGGTATATAATGAAAGTTATGATATGTACAAACATTTTAAAAAAAAATAAGTATTACCTTAATAATACGCAGAGGCGGTTTTTATATTAGTTTAGGGCCTTGCCCCAAGATTTATCAAATTGGCATTTAATCCTGAAAATTTTTTAGTTTAATTCCTTAAAAAAATAATTTGTTATTATGTTTCAAATATTTTTATGCTTTTAATTAAATTTTTTCTTAAAAGTTTTAATTAATATCTCATTATAAGGTTATTTTCATGGAATAAATGCCTTGCTGATAAAAAACAACTACATGAGTTTAAAATTTAAGATAAAGTATTATTAATTTAATGAATTTTATTAAAAATGTTAGAATGCAAAATGGTCTGAAAATAATGGGTGCATGTTATTCCTGGTTACTGCGGCGCAGTCTCCTCCATAATCACCGCATTCAGGAATCCTAAGCCTAAAGCTTAGCTAAGGCATGAAATATGGGCATCGGGGGAAGGGGAAGTAGGGTGAGTAAAATTTAATTCGAAAATTCGAATAATTTGATTTGAGTTAAAATACTTAAATTGAAATTTTATAAATTCGATTTAAAATTTTTTAAATAAAGTTTGAATTATAAAATGAAAATTTGAATAAATCAAATAACTCAAAATTTTTAGTAATTAAAATATTTATTTTTAAGTTCGAGATGAGTCTCTCAATTTTTTATGATATACATTGATATATAAAAATATGAAGAAATATTGTCACATATGAAGAAATATATACACATACCTTGTATGATTAGAGAAAGTCATTTAAATTAAAATTAAATTATACTACAACATGATAAATAATTAAAATTTAATTTTTAAAAGAACTAAAATACAATCGAATCGAAGAAATTTTAAATAAATTTTAAATATTAAAATATAACTTGTAAACTTAAATAATTCGATTTTTTAACAAGACTCAATCAAATACTCACCCATAACCGAGTGACGCCCAGGGAAACATGCAACCAAGGCAGGATATCTACCGCAGAGAAAAGCCTTCTTTTGAAGTAATATTATTATATTAGAGCCTCTATGATGAGATCTCTGGTTTTTGTTTCTGGGGAATCATTGCACATTCTTTTTTTTTTTTATTTTCAATTATCAAACATAATCTCATGCTTTTATATTTATATATATATATATTTATAAATCTTATAATTATGGCTTCAATCATGATTGAGATAAACAAAGAAAATTCAAAGGCAATGATATTGCCGGAGAAAATAAAATTCTGAGGTTTCCTGGAAAATGATTTAGAACCCATTCATCCTTGCAGGTTCTAAGGTCAAAGAGAGAGCATGGCCTACGCGGCCTAAACCATGCACCCGACAGTGTCTCCTTGCTCCCAATGCAAGCGACCCCATAAACTTTGTTTTCACTAATTCACTCTTTGAAATCCACATGAATTTTACAGCACAAAACATGGTGATTTTATTTTCTTTGTACTTTTTCTCGGAAAACAAACAAGCAATGATGAGGAATCATGGGAAAATGTCGCGAGATGGATAAATCATGGAGTGAGAGATGTAAACCACGTGATTTGATGCATCAAAGTTTGTAGACATGAGGGAAAAGGATTTTGCTTAAAAGGAGATTTTAGAGGGTTAGTTTAGTGGGGTGACGCATTTCGTTAGGGTGAGAGTGAAGTACAAATCATTTGTCCAATTTTCTCATGTTTCATTTATTCCCCACTTTAAATTAGAGAGTTTAAGGTATAGGATTTAGGGTTTTAGGTTATAGATTTAAGTTAGGGTATAAGGAATTAGGGATAAAGTGTATTTTTTAGATATAAGGTTTAGGATATAAAAAATGTGAATTAGAGTTTAAAATTTAATTTTTTAGTAAAATAACAAAGGAGGCATTACAAATGGGAGCATGAGAAAGTTACATAAGATTTTTCTCATAAGAGAGAGTGAAAGAGACTTCACCTAATCTAGAAAATAATGGTAAAATTTTGATTTCAGTCCCTCTATTCTGCGATGACTCAAAGGTTTAGCAATCTTATGTAATTTATCAAAGGAGAAATTATCTAAATAGTATCTTAGTTATTTTTTCTCATATTCTGACATTAATCGAGATTATAGGAGTATAGTGAAGGATCCTGAAACAAACTTAAATTTGTTGTTTAGGGGAGATATGACAAATTATGGTGATGCAACAACTTGTTTTGTTTTGGATATTGTAATCAGTCTTGTCTTGTTTCTCATGTTTTTTTTTAGGATTTGATTTAGGGAAAATTGGGAAAGAAGAAGATGGGGATATTTTTAGTATTTGGGGAATATAATTAAATTAATAAATATTTGAATATAATAATTTAATTTAAAAATTTTAATGATGCAGTGAGTTTTTATTGGTTCAAGTAATTCTTTTAAATGGTTTTAATTTTAAGGGTGTTTCATCTTGTGTAAAACCTAAATTTGATTTTGATAAAACAAATAATCTAAAATTAATAAATAGTCTTGAACTTATTTAGGCGTTTTGATACGTTACAGATCGTTTCGATACCATTTGAAATTGTATTTTTTTGTTTTAAAATATTTACCGAGTTGTATCGATATCACCCTTTGCAATTAAAAATAAAATTAAATATTTAGTTTCGTTTTGATACCACATCTTAGTGTTTCAATACCTTTGTTATTTTTTTCAAGAATTTTAAAGTATTAAATATTTTGACCGTTGAGATGTCAGTTATTTTTTAAAAGGTTATTGACCAGTATCGATACGCCCTATAGGCGTTTTGATACTAATTTCGGCAGTTTCAAAACATTTCGATACAACCTTCAATTTGTTTCGATGCCCCTTGTTTTTAAAGGCAGAATAGTTTTGATATCTTGACCTATAACATCGATACCCTTTATTAAATGCATACGTCTTTTTCTCTTTTGATACCGTTTTGATATATGTACCCCGAGTATCGATATCGGTAGTTGTATAAGTGTATTTATGATGGGAAGATTAAGTCCTAACGTCTATATTTATATTCTCAACCACTTCAACGTTTAGAAATCAAAGAGAATGTATAAAATCAAGCTTCTAAAACAACAGAAACAACTATTGATCTAAAAGACAACATCCAAGCATTCAATCCAACCTTAAGAGCTTTATTGCTAAAATCCTTCTACACAAACTCTTGTAGTTCTCATTATAAATTTTTGTTTGAGTTTGGGTAATGTTTTATTGTGTAATTGAGAAAAATTATTTATTCGAGAGAAATTATCTTTGCCATTCTTTTTTATTGTAATCTTGTGAGATTCAATCAATCGTTGGGTAGAAAGATTGATTCGGTTTGTAACGACTATCCCTTGAACTGAAAAAAGGTCGAATTTCATTAGTGAATTGGGCTGAAAATTCTTAGTGAGAGTTAAGGTAGTGAATGTAGAGTTTGTTCGAAGCTTGAACTACTATAAATCTTGTATTCTTCATTTTTCATATTTTTACCAAACCCTTAACAAAAATTTTAATTGTCAATTAACCACCTCTTGATCAATTACATTGTTCGATCAACTCAACATCTTGAGAAAGTTTAAGCACCAAACTGGAAAAAGAAATATAGTTTGAGAGGAAAATATTGAATTAAACCATTTTTTATAAGTTGGAACAGGAGTTTTTAAGAGAAAGATAACATTCATATTTTAACTTGAATAATGTTTTTGACTTAAGGTTTAAAAAGCCTTTAAACTTTTTTTAAAAAAAATAAAGTGAAAAAAAATAATTTTTTACTCAATTAAGTCTTTGAACTAATAAACTAAATTAATTAAGCTTTTTAACCAATTTTAATTATTAAATCTTGATAAAAAAAAATTTCATATATTATCGACACATGATACAATATAGTTTTTTTCATGTTGCACTTATAAAAAAAACTTAAAAATATTTTTTTTATAACTTTTATAAGGTTTTTAGAATTTTTAGAATATTTAGATAATTTTTTAAATGAAATAAAATTCTGAAAAATATCAAGTGAAAACATTGTGACACGATACATTATAACAGTAGATTTAAAAAATTGTTCAGATTTAATAGTCAAAATTGATCATAGGGATTAATTAACTACATTAATTTATTGGTTCAAGAGCTTAATTGGATTAAAAAAATTAAAAACTTAATTGATTTTTTTTAAAAATCAAGAACTTCTTTTACCCTTAAGAATTAATGGAATTAACTATATAGATTGACTAAGGAAATTTAAAAGTAATTGACCAAATTATTCCAAATTAAAGTATACAAACTAAATACTAAATTAAGCATAGTAGAAGGATCAAAACAACACTTTGACCAAAAAAATAGATATCTGAGCTATAGGAAGTGTCCTTTTATAGAGAGTGAAAGCAAGAAAGATTTGTGAGCTTTTGTTTATATCTACTGCATTGGATCCTACGCCAAAGTGGGTTCTCAAAACCTCTCTCTGTTATCTTTCTTCTCTTTTTCTTATCAGAAACCAAACATGTTTCAGAACTAAATTCCAAGGAAAAGCTGAGAGAAAAGAAAAACACATCAGCGAACCATCAAGGAAGATGCTGATGTGATGAATTAAAAGAAACTTTGGCATTTTCTTTTCCCTAAAATCAGACTTCTTCCTTGTTTTTCTGGGATTTTCTTACCTCAGTGTTCATGCTGGTACTTGTTTTTTTCTTTGTTTTGCAGTTGTATTAGTTGATCGCGTCTCATGTTTTCTCCTTTGTCCTTGCCATCCTACTAGGTTAATTTAAGACTTTGGGTCAGTTTAATTTTTAACATTTGTCTTATCTGTCTTCATGCACTCGAATTTAAATCCATTTTCGTTCATGGGTGTCTCCAATTCCGAGATGTTTAAAGATCTAAGCAGTATGGAAATCAGTTTCTTGGTTCGATCTCCCTTAGAATTCCCAGAAGTTCAGTGTCAAACTGCACCTGAGTTAGTAGTACATGGAAATGGAGAAAAATGCAAGTTAAAATCGGCATGTTCAGGAGAATTCGATGTTGCTGATGATGAAGACGATGATGGGTTCAAAACTCCAACTTGTTTGGACCATAAAATTCCATCCGTTCTCAAGTGCCCACCTGCACCAAGGAAACCAAAGTCTCTCCCGATTATATCAGCAAAACGAAAAGCCTTTCGCCGGAGAATCCTACTGGATTTGACGAAAGAGATAGAGTCTTTATTCCCTCCAGCTCTTCTTGCTGATCTAGGGAACAAGATTAAGAAAGTCAGACAAGGAAGTGACTTCAAATGATATGATATATAGATATATATTATGTATTTATGTGAAGAGTTTTCATTATCTATGATACTACTATTTCTCCCATTATGAATGCTTATGCTAAGCTTCATATGTATATATATTGTTGTTGTTTTCGGTGTTTTCACCACAGAATCCAGATCTAAGACTTTGCCAAAAAAGATCACAGTAAAGTAGTTTCAAGTAATGAATAATCATCATGGATTTGAGCATTGGGATTTTGTTTCTTTTGCTGCACTCAACCAAGCAAGCAGTTAAGAGATGAACAAGTTTTTGAATCAGAAGACGAAATGGATTAGAATTTGACTGTCATTGTCTCATTGATTTTCCCTAGTGAAGCAAACATTCATATTCAGATACTGCCTTGGTTTTACCGGAGAGTGAGAAAAACCAAGTGGGATATTCCACCCCACAGCTCATCTCCTGGTGACAGAAATTGTCATGACTGTAAATAGTAGAGACCAGAGAAGATGCTGTCATAAATTCAAGCTACTTTTTGCCTCCTCAGCTGGTCCTTTGCCAAGTACACCCCACTCTTGCTATTTCCAATATACGTATTAATTGCACTGTCCACTTTTTTTATGGCTCTAGTTTCTATTCAGCAGCTATATATGTTGTTAACGGGATGGATTTTTCATTTGAATATGGATTTTTCTCTTTACAATTGTTGTTTAATTGAAAAATTTTAGAAGAGGGATAATGAGGGGCGGTTTAAAAATTTCGGGGACCCTGTGCAATTTATTAAAATACGACCCTTAGAAATAATTGTCCATAACTTTTGCTAGTTATAAAATTGTAACCCTTAGAAGCAAATGTCCTTTCTAGGGGCCCCTGTTCGATTATTTCTATTGTGCCTATCCAAAACTTCACTAGTTCTATAGAAGTAATAATAATAAGAATAATCAATAAGATTTTATAATCAATTATCGTATTTAAGAAATAATTATAACGTTTAAACAATTATAATGCATCTTTCTTAATTGCATTTTCAAAATCTTTCAATGAATTTCGGAATTAACGTCATCTAAAAAATGTTTTATCAAAATTTTGGGCTCTCTTTTTTAGAGGGCCCTGTGCGGTCGCTCTTATTGCGCATGTCCAGAACCCCCACTGGGGATACTGTTTATTAAATTGAGAAAGGAGGCAGTATAGAATAGATGAATATACTGAAGAATACGAGAACTTCTCTATTCAACATGCCTATTAACATCTCTCTTATCTTTTAATCATACTTTCTTTTCGGTCTTTTGTTAAAAAAATAAAATATTAAATTATAAACTCTAATTTTAGTTTTTTCATATCTTAAATCTTACATCCTAAAAATATATCTCACTCTTAATTTTACGGACCCTAACCACAACTCTTAACCTTGAATCTTAAACTTTAAACTCTAAATCACTAATTTAAAGTGAGACACTAATAAAAACATGATTAAGATACAAACGATTTACATTCACTCAATGAAACCGCTGCATGTCTATTTAAAGTACACATGAGCTGATGATAACAACTTTAACGAACCCTAACAGATTTTTAATTTCTTTTGACGCCAAATGTGCCTAATATAATTTATTAACCAGTTTGATTATTGGCTATGTTTAACATTTATCATAATTCCACAATCTTTTGAAGTTTTTGAATGTCATGAACACATAGCTTATCTCTGAGTTGTTCAAATCTTGTAATAGCCAAAACCTTGATAAGTATCTCAGCTATTTGATCTTGTGAAGGAACATAATTAATGTAACTTCTAATTTGAACCTAATCTTTTAGATTAAAATTTGGGGATCACGCTAAGTAAAATTGTTTCATAAATTAGTATTCAATGAGTAAAATACAAAATTTTGTTAAATTATCAAAACAAAAAATTATTAGAATACCAAAACTTAACATTTAATACAATCTAAAGTGACAAGCGTCGAATTGTTTGTTCAGCCATTTGTTCTGATCCTTCGTCGTCAGAAGTAAGTAACTCCTCGGTGTAAGAAATTTCCTCAAAATCAGGATTTGGTTGAAGGTCTCGATTCAACCTTCTGCGTCTAAGGGTCTCTCCACGCAGCCTCCGGGCAAGAGCTTCGATCTCGGGTTTGTTTGACTCCTTCTTCCACCTTTATTTTGTGCATACAAGTCGATGGACTAAGCCCTTTAATGTCGGCTATAGTCCACCCAATTGCCTCTTTGTAAGCTTTCAAAACTGTGACTAAATTTTCTTCTTCCTCCATTGAAAGCTTGTTCGATATGATGACCGGTAACGTGGCGTTATCTCCCAAAAATGCGTATTTAAGGTGTTCCGGTAACTGTTTTAATTCGACCTTAGGTGCCTGTAAAATAGAAGGCAAAATTTTAGTTTTATTTGAGGTAAGGCATTTATCAGAACTAATTAAAAAAAATTCCTCAAACTCTCTGATATCTTCCTCAAAGTCTTCCAACTCCCTGCACATATCATCTATAAAATTAGATTCAAAAAATTCTTCAATAGTAGGCTCAATAACATCAATAAAACTAATATTAGCCACAGTCTCTGGATACTTCATTGCTTTATAAACATCAAATTTGACAACCTCACCATCGAACTCCATTGTAAGGATTCCACTCCTCACATCAATTTTTGCATGCGCTGTACATAGAAAGGGTCTTCCAAGTAAAATTTCGGATGACATGTTGGTTCGGTCATCTTCCATGTCGATAACATAGAAGTCTGCTGGAAAAATTAAATCATTTACCTTTACGAAAACGTTTTCAAGAACTCCTTCAGGGTAAACAACGGACCTGTCGGCGAGCTGAATTGTTACACCTGTTTCCTTCAAAGGCTCAGCACTAAGTAAGTTATAAACAGATAGTGGCATGACATTTATAGAAGCACCAAGATCGCACATAGCTCGCTTAATACCTATTTTACCAATTTTACAGGGAATGGCAAACATACCTTGATCTTTGTATTTAGGCGGGATTTTACGTTGAATAACAGCCGAAACATTTTCACCCAAATTAACTTTCTCATTACCGGTAAGTCTCCTTTTATTTGTGCAGAGATCTTTTAAAAACTTAGCATATTTCGGTACTTTTCGAATTACATCAAGAAGGGGTATGTTTATTTCTACCTTTGAGAAGACGTCAAAGATCTCTTTCTCTTCGGCTTGTTTGTCGCGTTTTACTAGCCTTGATGGAAAAGGAGGCGGAACAGCATAAGGAGATGGTGTAAGGGTGGCTTGTGATTTATCTTCCTTCTCTTTCTGAGGTAACGTGACATTTTCCTTAGGTTCGATAACAGTACCGCTTCTCAAGGTGATTGCACTTACGTTTTGTCGCGGATTTGGCTCGGTCTGTGAAGGCAATTTTCCTTGTGATTCCAAACGTCCCATAGTTTGAGCAAGTTGACTCATTTGCTTGTCTAGTTCTTGCAAATGAGCTTCGATACGGTTTTGGAATTTCTCTTGGGATAATGCCAACCGTTCAATGATAGATTCTAAAGAAGGTTTCGACGGTTGATATTGTTGATGTATTGGGGGTTTCGGTTGGCATACTTGGTTTGGTCTCATATTAGTTCCATAGTTGAGGTTTGGATGATCTTTCCATCCCGGATTATAGGTGTTGGCATTAGGATCATATCGTCTCTGGGGAGGTCTTGGAAAGTTTCCAACAACATTTACTTGGGCAGTAGTATCTTCTTGAAGCATAGGACAACAATCCGTAGGATGGTCTGACATGGTACAAATTCCGCATAGGCGAGCTTGGGTTATTTTTCCTGCGAACAAAGTTTGAACTATATTAGTAAGTTTATCAATTTTTTCTTCAATTGAAGGAGTACTTATCTCATGAACCCGTCTAACAGGTTCATTTGAGCGAAATTGTTGTGCATTGGCAGCCATGGTTGAAATGAGATTCCTAGCTGCAGTGGGAGTCATATTCACAAAAGCCCCCCCACTAGCTGCGTCGATCATTTTCATCTCCATTGGAAGCAATCCTTCGTAGAAGTATTGGAGGAGAGTCTGCTCGGTTAGTCCATGTTGTGGATAACTGGCACAAAGTTTTTTAAATCGCTCCCAGTAGTCATATAAAGATTCTCCATCTTTCTGTCGGATCCCCAAAATGCTTCTCCTTAATTCACTTGCTTTCGCTGCAGGAAAGAACCTGTCAAGAAATATTCGTGCCATGTCAGTCCAGGTATTTATTGAACCAGGAGGTAAATAAAATAACCAATCTTTTGCCGCGTCGGCTAAAGAAAAAGGAAATGCACGAAGTTTTATTTGATCTTCGGATACTCCCTGCGGTTTCATACTCAGACAAACCATATGAAACTCTTTTAAATGCTTGTGTGGATTTTCATTCTGCAAGCCGCGAAAAGTTGGAAGTAAATGTATCAAACCAGTTTTAAGTCCAAATGGTGTTTGTCGAATTGTTTGTTCAGCCATTTGTTCTGATCTTTCGTCGTCAGAAGTAAGTAACTCCTCGGTGTAAGAAATTTCCTCAAAATCAGGATTTGGTTGAAGGTCTCGATTCAACCTTCTGCGTCTAAGGGTCTCTCCACGCAGCCTCCGGGCAAGAGCTTCGATCTCGGGTTTGTTTGACTCCTTCTTCCACCTTTATTTTGTGCATACAAGTCGATGGACTAAGCCCTTTAATGTCGGCTATAGTCCACCCAATTGCCTCTTTGTAAGCTTTCAAAACTGTGACTAAATTTTCTTCTTCCTCCATTGAAAGCTTGTTCGATATGATGACCGGCAACGGCGCCAATTTGACAAGCGTCGAATTGTCAAATAAATAATTCCTATTTCTCAAATTAAATAAAAGAATAGTATAGAGAAAGTAGGGTCGATCCACAGGGACTAAGAAATTTCCAACGTTGAATTGAATTGATCCTGTTCCAAAAAAAAAAAAATTAGAAAATGAGAGTTTGATATTATAAAACCAAAAATAATATTAATCTAATAATAGCTGAAATTAAATGAAAATAAATATTTGAAGTAATAAATTTAAAGGATATAGCCTCAAGCTTTGTTTCGCCTTAATTCCAAATTGATCATCGAAATAGATTTTACTTCAAGATCCATGCCAGTTACAGTCTACAAGGCCCAACCCTTATAACTTGCTTCTCTCTTCGGTAAACCAATATTCCCAAGTCTATCTCCGGAATTCGGTCTTTGCTGGACTAACCACGCCTATCGCCGTTAGCGCCAATACAACTTTAAGCACTGGAAAAGCCTGACTCGAGTTATAGCGTCTCACAGAGAATCGAACCCGATCTTGATTTCCCTTAGTGGACCGCCACCAAGTTTGTTCACAGGAAGCCAAATTTGCTACCAGCCGATTTTTCTTCCCAACGATAGATCTAAACAATCTTCAAGTCAACGTGCACTTTTTGAAATGAAGGCGTCGAGATCATTAAAGGAAAAGCCGATTGCCAATCCTTGATTTTAGAAAATCAAGAATGTTATCCGAAGGAATTAAGCGCTTCACGATTCTCACAATATGGATTGAGTCGTCACTAGCTTTCGGCTAAATAAAAGTTTAGCCAAGCATGAATGAGGTCATACTTAGCATTTTCTAGAAGAAAAGAAATAAGAAAACTCAAAGAAGATTAAAAGAACCAGAGAGAACTTTTATTACTCAAGAGAGAAAGTGAAAATTGAAGTACATCTCAAGCTTTACCTCTATGGGTATTTATACTATTCTAAAACCCTAAAAATGTAACAATTCAAAATTTAAAAAAAATAAAAAAGATAAAGATAAAAATAAATGTTCTAAAATTTAAAATTTAAATTCCTAAGATAAATCTTCAAGATAATTCTCAAATAATCCATTCATCCTTCTAGAATATATGACTGGACTATCTTCTGGAAACTTTTGCTGACTGGATAATCCAAATCTGCCAGATCGAAAAGCGTCGTGCGACTTCAGTCATAAAAAAAAATGCAGAATTCACTATTTTCTGTTGGTTCTGAAAAATAAGTTCCTACACTGAAAATGATCAAAATAGAACCAAATTAGTAATATCAAATCGATAATGGGAAATAATTATTAATAAAAAATATATAAATTCGAACACTCATCATAAAGGTTCAACTCAATTTCATAAATAATATTAAAAATTCTGAAAACTGAATAAATATCCAAAGTCCATTACAAAAGTAAATATTCAAAATATAAATTATTAAATCCGAAGTTTGTAAAAACATACGTAGAAAGTTCTAATACAAGAATCCTCTAAATACCGTAACCTAAGTCTGAGTATCTGAAACAGAAACTAAAAGAGTGTAAGCTAGGGAGCTTAGTATGTCTCTAGTGTGAAGATATAGCAAGATCACAATAATCATAATATCATGTATATATGTCTCAAATATTCTCACGTCAATAGAATACATATAAAATAACATGAAAGAAACATATGATCCAACGTATGAATGCCATGCACCCATCACCAACATTATCTGAAGAATAGGTGTTTTTGAACCACTCTAACTTCATCGTCACCATCTGAAGTGGAAACTCGACCCAAAGGTGGAACCACTAATATGAAATGGAAACTCGACCCGAAGGTGGAGCCACTAATCCGAAGTGATATTCACGTAAAGGTGATATCAATGAACTTCCCCAAACAGAATATCCAACACAATACAATGACATGATTCGATATCTGAGTCTGAATGCATACCTTATAAATAACAGGAGGTGTACATAATAATTCCGAATAAAACATATTCTAAGTTTTTTATTAATTCTGAATCAGATATAAATAAATCATATAATATGACATAACATCATATAATCTAACTGTATGATCATAGAATCTAACAAGTCAACAGATAAACACAAAAACATAGAATCTGCACACAAAAATATACATAGAGTATCGGGAGAGACACACCTTAAGCAGTTAGCTTAACGTCGAGAGTGATGTCTATTAGGCTCCGTCCTAGCACTAGATCGAGCAGATACATAATCTACGAGTAATACATACATAAGATACTCTATTATGCTACTAAAAAGAAATTACCAAATAAATAAATTAGATAACTCACGTGTGGGTTCCGAAGTTTGAGCAATAGGAGGTCATCCAAGAGGAAGAAGAGGAGAAAGAAACTCGGTATTCGAATCCACGTCACCTAACTTAACCAATTTTAGATTCCGATAAAGATAATCTTCTAATTAAACATTCGAATTAAAAAGCCTCAAAAATAACACTTCGAGTTCAAATTTCGAAAAATGAATAGCGTCATCGAATTCATGATGTCGAAAAACATATAGTATGTGTCGAAAAAATCAACGTTGACATCAATAGTTGACGTCAACATTGGTCAATGTTGACGTCAACAAGTCAACACTGATGTCATTAGGTCAATGGGTTAACCAAAATTTTCGCGAGAAAATTTAAGTTTTCTAGATTTCCCTAGAACCAATTCCGACTAGATTCCTATAAAACCCATATTCGAAACCAAACATTCCACATCAAAATACACCCAAAATAAACTCATTTCCACCTTTTACTAATCAAAACAAAAACTATTTCCCCTTTTCTTAACACCAAAACAGAACGAAGAAGAAGATAAAGAAACTTATCAGCAATTCACACACAGAGCAAAACGAAGGATGAAAAATGACGAACGGTGAGAACACTTTTGGTTAGAATAAAGAAAAATAAAAAGGGTAATGAATTATGAAGAAAATAAAGAGAGAAATCAAGACAAACTCAAAATTGAAGCGAAAAAGAAGCTGAGAGAATTTATTTCATAAAAAATATTAAATTACCTAATAAGGGTTTGAACTTATTCAATTTTTCAAAGAACCTTTTAACTTTCAGAAATTACAATTTAATCACTAAAATTCCAATTAGGTTAGATCAAAAAATCCCCAAATCTTAGAGTTTTGAATTAGGGATTTTGTTGAAATCAGGGTTTTAAATTGGGATTAAAATTAGGTTGTTACAATTAACATGAAATTCTCTTGTTGCAACCCTTTCAGGCACAAAGCGTTGGTAAAGGTCCATGTGCTTCATTTTAGTATATGTAAGACTGAATTGACGATCATTGTCACAGTACTGGTATTATCACACCGTAATCTAACTATTGGTATAACTAGAATATGCATTACATCAAGTACAACCTTGATCCAGAGTGTTTCAAAAGTGACATAAGCAAGACTTCTTTATTCAACTTTTGTTGTTGATCTGGAGATAGTTCGTTATTTTTTTGGAGCTTTAAGAAAGTATGTGACTCCCTTGAAACATGCAATACCTTATGATAGATCATCTCTATCTTGAGAATGCTACTAGATCATGATTTAATGTAGTTTGAGTTAAAAATAATAACCTAAATTTTAATGCGTCTTTAAGATACCTTAATATTTGTTTGACAGTATTCCAATGAGCATCAATAGGTTCTTGCATAAACTTTGCCACTTTAGTTACATCAAAAGCTATATCTGATCGTGTATGGCACACATACAGTAAAACTCCAATTGTGCTCTTATAATGTTGGCATCTTTTTTCCCTTCAAATCTACTGAGTTTTTTTAGGAAGCAATAGGTTGAGAATGGGTCTGGAGTCCAACATATGTGTTTTCTTTAGAAACTGAACAAACTTCTTTTAAGAGAGAAACAATCATGTGAGAACCGTTAAATTTTAGTGCCAAAGAAGTAGAACAACAATCCAAGGTCTTTTAGGTGAAAACTTGTCATGTAACTTGACTATTACATGAGTCATTCATCTTTTTCCCTTCAAATCTACTTAGTTTTTCTGAGGAAGCAATAGGTTTAAAGTGGGTCTGGAGCCCAACATATGTGTTTTATTTAAAAACTGAACAAACTTCTCTTGGGAGAGAAACAATCATGTGAGAACCGATAAATTTTAGTTCCCAAAAAATAGAACAACAATACAAGGTCTTTTAGGTGAAAACTTGTCATGTAACTTGACTATTACATGAGTCATATGGTCTCTAAATTTTCTGTAAAAAGTATATAATCTACATACACCACCAAGTATGTGGTGATGTTTAGTGTAGAAAATAAACAGTGAAAGGTTTGCTTGAGATGATTTGAACCCTAGTTCTATAAAAAATTCATAGAGAGGCTTTCTCAGCCTGCAAGCAGTCTGTCACCTTTTTTGTTCTATAGGTTGAAGCATGTAAACCTTTTCAAGTAAGTCCCCTTAGAAAAATGCATTGTTGACATCTACTGGCCTTATTTTTTTTATTGTACATGAACGCATGTGATATCAGGATGTTCAAGGTAGAAAACCTTATGATTGGGCTGAAGGTATCTTGAGAATCACATTTAGGAATTTGAGAAAACCTTTTTGCCACTAAACAGGCCTTGTATCGACTGTCAATTCTATTAAAATTATATTTGATACAAAAAAGGACATTTGCATCTTATCGGTTTTTGATCAAGTGTCATTTTGACAACTTCCCAAGTTCTAATGTTGATGAGTGTTTTGTATTCATACAACTAAAATCCTTTAAAACTTTTTGAACGATGAAAGGTATTTGATTTTATTGAAGATGATAGATTTTTTATTTGAATACTTTTGCTTTACTATGTGTTATCATTCTGTATATGTTACCAGTTAGTGGCACAAGTAAGTCATTTACTGGTGTCTCAGGTGCTGCTTCATTGGTCATGTGTGTTGAATCATTTGAAGTTGTAGGCTCTATGAGACATGGATGAGTATTAGCACAAGGTTCATGTTGATCAGTTCTTTCCCTTGGGTTAGAATCAGTATGTGGGGTCTATATTCCCGTGTAAATCGGATGATCTATGTAACCTAAGTGATCTTGAGAGGAATCAACAGCTTTATTCCTATAGGTTTCAACCGTTTGACTAGCCTATAGAGGCATCTTTGATTCCTATATATCATGAATAGGGATGTAAAAACAGTTACTCGGATGTGTTTCAGGTCGGGTACTGTCAGGTCGGGTAAAACCGAATACAAGTCATTTCAAGTTGATTTGATGTTTTGACTCGATTCGGGTCGGGTGGAGGTCCATTTCAGGTCGAATCCATTTCAGGTCGGGTCTGTTTCAGGTCGGTTCAAACGGTTCAGGTCCAAATCGAATAATTGACAGTTTCATTTCAGGCCGGGAAGATTTCAGGTTGGGTCTATTTAAGTTCGGTTGCATTTTAGTTCGAGTTCATTTCAAGTCGGTTTTATTTCAGGTCGAATTAATTTTGGTTTTAAATTCATAATAATTAAAATTATTAAGTTTGATTTTGTAAAAGTAAATAAATAAACGATAGACTTTTGGTTGAATGGTTGATCATTTATTTCGACTTAATTATTTAATATTTAACGTCTTTTACTAGCATGAATCTCATTAAAAATAAATATTACACAGTAGACTTAACAAAAATATCATATCATGAATAATGATTCATATCTTAAAAAATAAAAATTATGTTAAATTATAAAAATTAAAATTAATAAAGAATAAATATTGGACTATAAAGTCAAATAATAAAATTTTAAATTAAAAAATTAAATATTAATAAAATAAAATATTATCTTATTAATACATTTCAAAAAATGAAAATATAAAATTTAGACTATATAAAATTTATATTATAAATGAATAATAATATATATAAAATTTATATCATATAAGTAATTTATACTATATATAAAAAATATACTATATATAAAATAATATTATATATGGATTAATACTATTTTTTAAAACGAAATAATACTATATATAAATTATATTATATATGAAATAATACTATTTTTTGAAATAGAATAATACTATATATAAAGAATAAATTTATATTAAGTATAAAAATATAGAATATATAAATATAATATTACTTACATAACACAATAATAATTTAATATAAGTTTATATAATATATATTGATAATTAGATGTACACATTAATATATATTATATGTATATAATTATATATTAGTAATTAGATGTATCATGTATACATTAATATATCATATATGTATAATGTATACATAATACATTCATATATACTATAATGATTAATGTATACATAGTAGACTAATAGTAGTACATTATTATATACATAGTACATTAATATATGTTTACATAGTAATTAGATGTATCATGTATGTATAACTAGATGTATTATATACTAGATGTATATATATATATATGAAATTATGTATATATACTTATAATATATATGTACAATATATTATATTATATTATATTATATGTATATTTGATTAATCCCTAAACAAAAAATAGAAGTTTTTCCTCCATTGTTTTATTTTGTTGTTAGCTTCCCCCCTCAAATAAAAAACAAAAGTTTTCCTTCTAAACTAATTTTTTTTCTATTACTTTAATAGTTATAATTATTTTTTAATAAATATTTTTAATTTAATGATTATAATATAGTTTAATATATATATAATATATATACTTAAATGTATTAATATATTATATGTATTAATAAATATAATACTTTATGTATTAATATATTATATATAATATAATTATATAATATATTTTAATATATATACTAATATATGTATTTAATTTGTTTATGAATTAATGTATGTATATTATTAATTCTTTAAGCCCAACACTATTTCCTTAAGTCTAAATTATTAAACTAGTTATCTAAAATTAATTCTTTAATCACTAAACTAATTCCCTATGATCAAATTAAAACAATTTTAAAATATAAAAAATGATCTTATTAAATGAGGACCAAATCGAATAAAAACTTAAAATTTAAAACTTCATTTTTGAGTGGTTATAACCAAATTGAAATAATTTTAAAATAATGTGTAGAGTGACGTGAGATTCGATTTTTTAGGCGCGACCTATATAAAAGAATACGAAATTTTTTACCCTATCTAAAGTTGTGTCAAATGAATATCTAAATCTAATATCTTTTTTTATATATTTTTAATTGATTATATTTAATCAAAATTTATTATTTGATTATATTTATAATAATAATAACAATCCACCAAAATTTACTATGTATATTAATTCCCTCAAAAATTTTGTTTTTTTTTCTTCTCTTTTTTATATAATAATCAAAACTTATTTTTTATTTCCCTCAAAAATTTTAAGCAACTTATATCCCTCTAAAATTTTTACACTAAAAGTAAATTAATCTCAAACTTAAAAATAAGTAGTATATTTCCTCCAAACTTTATAAATTTGCTACGTTGTAATCTATGCTTTTATTGCCAATACAACTTTATTGTGCGCGTGACTAATCTAAGGTACATATTATTGTTTGATATCATAGCCGACTTAAAATATCAAAAACTCATACTTTCACTCAGGAGAGACACTTCAGTAGAAGAAAGTTAAGTAGACTATACTTATATTTAAAGTTAGTTTATCACTTTGAGATATAGGTTGGATTGTCATGTAAGTTGGGAATTTTAAATTCTCTATAGACGTATAAATGTTTAAGGTTGATAATTTAGGTCATTATAATCAACGAAGATATTGCTATTACAAAACCCGTCCGACAATAAATTTAAATTAAGCTTAATCTGTTTATGCCTTTATATCAGTGTATTCCAAATATCCTTTCTCAACTTGTTGATCATTCTTAAGTTTTTTTATCAGCAAGATGCATGATTTTATTAAGAAGAAAGGAATCATACATCGCCACACTTACTTCGGCCTCATTAAAAACCTCCCCTAAACCTATGTGGGAGGAAAAGAGTACCGAAGCAAGCGACACAGAGGGAAAACACCAACTAAAATTAATAAAACACCCATATCCACGCCTTACGCCTAACACCCCCTTTAGCCAAAACATTTGCTCTCCCGAAAGACATTATAAAAACAAACATTAGACAATACATTACAACAACGATCAATAGAGTCAAAACAATGTCACAATTGCCACGGACGTTGTTCCACATTAAGCACCCATGAAATAGTAATCCGAGAATCAGACTCCACAATATAAGAGAGCACCTCCCCCCATGATGCCTCCCTCAACATCAACAACGATTTAAAACTATTTTTAAATTTTTATAAACAATGATTGGAATTTCACCACCCACCCATCCGAAACCAAGAAACGATCCAAATGACAACACTTATTACCTGATCCAAATCATGTAAATCTCTTCCCTTGAATCTGTAAATCCAAGAGAGTTAAACACTTGCATTCCTCGAACAATTTTTGCATATCCCATCCGCTCATCTTCATGCAAAACCATATTAAAATCACCCCCATAAACCTCCAATTTGCAAGCACTAAGGGAATTCAACACCAAAGCCCAATAAGACTCTTGTTCTAATACAGAACAAGGCGCATAAACACCAAAAGTCTCCGTTTGCCAATCCTCCTTTAACCAAGACGCTTCAACTGACTTAAGACCGTCTCAAAGATCACTTCCATCTACGTTTCCTGGAGAATGACTAAGTCGTATCGCTGTTGTCGTAAAATATTTTGAAAACCACACCTTTTTGATGAAGAATTAATCCCTCGCACATTCTACGACAATAACCTCATCTGTCCTTGCTATTTGGCGCACCCCCACACTTCAATCAAGCACGCAAGTTCGTTAATAATAACAACTTCGTTACCTTTAGTTTCCACCCCAATCAAATTGCCTAGCTGAACCATTTTCGAAGCCTCTCGTAGTATCGCTTTCTTACGCTGCATAAAATCCGAATCAGAAAGAGAACCATTCACCACACCAACCCAACCCGTCCCCTTCTTCTTTGGCCTTCCTCTCCCTTTCTTAATAACTTTCGTTGCATCTTAACAGTTCAACACCTTTGAAACATTTCGCACACGATGACTAACCCCATCAATTTTAATAACACCTGCTTTAAAAACCCTCTGAATTTCCAAACCCTGCCTCCTCAATCCTTCCCGATACCTCAACATCCACAGGTGACACAAAACTACTCGCACCCTCTCCATATCCCTGCTCACTAAACCAACAAGTTCATCATCCCTACCACTATCCTGGCTCAACACACGCAAGTCTATTCTCGGTACCATCACCAACAACCTGAACCGTGAACTAGCACAATCATCATCCAAAGAATTGGGCATAAAGGTGCCGGATTCCTCACAATATAATTATTGTTTATCGATGGAATCCATTCAAAACTTATCAATATTTTTCTGTTCATCTTCCTCCGAAGCAAAAATCTCCTCTGACAACTCACAAATATAGTCACATTTGGGTCCAATAGCTTCCTCAATTTCTGTAACCCGAATCAAAAAGGAAATATCATCAAACTGTAAATCGATCCGCTCATCAATATGTAGATTCCAATCTATTTCTATCTAAAATCGAGCTCTTTCAAAAGATGATGGATACAACATCTCAATATCTATGCGCACAGATGAATTGGAATACCACTAACTGAAAGCCACACCCTAGGATTAATGCCGCAATGTTCCTAAAAGATTCCTCCGAACACAGATGAATTGGAATGCCACTAACCGAAAGCCACACCCTAGGATTAATGCCGCAATGTTCCTAAAAGATTCCTCCGAACACAGATGAATTGGAATGCCACTAACCGAAAGCCACACCCTAGGATTTGGTAACGATGCTACCGATTCTCAATCATGAACATTTTCTAACCAGGTATCTAAAATCCCACTCTGCAACACCTGGTCCCTTTTAGACGTGTCCTCGAACATCAACAAAACCAAAAAGCCTGTCACTCTCATTATCGACATCCCTTACACTTTCTCATTTCGAAATTCCTTTGTAAGTTCCACAATCTAGTAAGAAAAACGACAAAAACCTAATGCACAACATTTTAAAATTTTCAATTTATCCAAATCAATTATACCCAATACGGATCGTCTACTATTTTTCGCAACTTGATGTAACGTCTTCTCCATTTTTTGATCCCCCTCATTCACCTGATCAGATCTCCTACCCAATCCATTCCTATCAACTGTATCCCCTCTCGGAGACTCTGTGACCTTCCTAACAAGATCCACAAGATCATACCTACCTTTGAAAGTCTGCTTTTTATGCTACCAAAAATTTTCCCTTGATGAACGATGTGCCCATTTTACCCTGATCCGTGAACCATATAGCCAAAAACCATCAAAGCGTTCTATCACTCTTTCCGCATCGATTCTTGATTTCATCCTGACAAAACCAAATTGAGAACTATCTCTTCCTTTGTTCAATGGGATGAAAACATCAATAACCACTCCATGTCGATCAAAAACCTGCCACACCCCCTTCCAATGTAGTTGTTCTGGTAAATTGGAAATGAACAACGTCCATACCCCCTATCTGATCTCCATTTTTCATCTTACCGCCTTCGCCCAAATACACCACCTTTAAATATTGTGGGATTGATCCAACGATCACTGCCACATTGTTCTCTCTCCATAAGGGATTTGTTTATTCTTAAGTTTATATTTTGCCTAATGCATTCTTCTCTGAGTTCGACTTTGCTTTCTTTTATAGTTTTCTTTCTTAATATTATTTTCTTTAGATTTTCATAGTTTATTACCATACAATAATTGCAAATCTTATAAGTATTAATTTGACAATTAATTCCTAGATAATCCAAATAGAGTTGATACTCAATTTATCACTTTATTACTTGATGACCATGTATACTTGCATGTAAAGATTTTATATTGTCATTATTCTCAAATAATTAAGTATTCAATCTTTTGTCAAGTGTAAACCAGTCAAAAACTTGCCTTCTTATCCACCAATCATGTTATTTACTTTCTTGTACGAAATTCTTTTTATAATCTAATTTTCTTTCTTTTTTCTTTTATTATAATTTTATGCCATTGTTTATGAAAAAGGCAACTAAGTTCACGTGTGATCAGCTACCAAGGAGGTGATTAAACACCATAAAAAGTACAATTATGAGGTTGGACCCTCAACTTTCAAAAATTTGTAATTTTATCCTCAAACTTTTAATTATTTTGCAATTTAGTCACCAATAGCTTTTATTCTTCCAATTGGATCCTTAGAACAAAATCTAACTCAATTGAGGTTCTATTACATAGTAATTGAGTAAAAAAAAGGTTTAATATAGTATTTATGTTTTTCGATACAAAATTTCGATCATTGAAACCTAATTTCGACTAGACAAGTTTTCATGGTGTTACAGTACCACTAATCCTCATTGAGTACCGATCTCTAACTTATTATCGATATGACTTTTAGCCACTTGAATTGTCAATGAAATAGTAGTACCAGTACACCCTAACACTTATCGATACCTCTTTTGCATATTGTCTAAAAGAGTTATCTTTATGAAGGGCAACAAGATACGAGCCTGAATCGTATAGGTATACAAGAGTCTAAAACACATGATCGATATTATACAAAAAATAAAAAATATAATCATTTATATATCCCTAACATATATCTTAGTAAAAAACCTATATTGAAAAAAATAAAAATAAACCTCTAATTATATTATTATCACCCTAACTTGGTCTCAAACTTAACATAATCTCTCTCAAATTTCTCAATCGCATTGTCGCATGTTTTTTTTTGATAATTGTCACTGAATTTTTATTAAATCCATAGAAAATATTACAATTACAATGAATTCAGAAAAACCAAAAACAAAGAAAAGTAAAATATTTTCTATGGAGATAAGCATACCATCAAAATCCAAAAGCTTCCTGAATCTTCTTGTCTCTGTCCAATTGAGACACATAATGGGTGAATAAGGAGTGGTGTGCGATCCAAACCATCGGGCAGAATATTCTACTACCCAAACTGCTTATATCGGTACACAACCATCAAACGAGTGAGGATCTAACCATCTATGACAACCGACAAAATCATAATTAAAAACTAGCGCCGATTTAAATCTCTGCAACAATCGGCTGCTACGGTATGCTAAATCATGCCACAAAGAAAGATAAAATAAACTAAACAAATAAAAATAAAAAACTTATCACAAGGACAGAGGAAAAGCTTGCCATGAAGGCAGAGATTTTTATTAACATATAAGAAAATAAAAGAAAAAGAATAACAAAAATTCGATGGTCGACAACTAATATAAAATTAGTTGCTGACCACCGATTAGAAAACAAAAGAGATGAAGAACGATGATAGCAAGGACAGAAAACCTAGAGAATATTGCAAAAAAGAGAAAACCCTAAAATTATGTAAATTTTTCTTCTTATTGTCGCATGGTTCTTCTTCAATTTTTCTCATTTTGTTTATATTTTAGGTAAATCATGTACATCTTTTCTTTTTATTTTTTATTTATAGAATGACTATTTGTCGATAACAACTCCATTACCTCAAGAATGATCTCAATACCTAGAATTGCTCTTTAAATGAACTCTTGATTTTTTTCCTTTCAACATTACTAAAACTTTACTTATGTGTTAAAATATCAACACTAATTAAGTTCATTTAACGTTTACAAAAATTTAAATTAAATTTATTTTTTTAGTTTAACAAATAGTTAATTAACGAATTTAATTGTTAATTAATAAATATTAATTAAGTTTAACATTTATTAAACTTTTCTTTGTTCCTTATATTAAGAATATGCATACGTACTTGTAAGACACGACAAAGAAAAATTAATAGTCTTTCTTCTTTTATCTGATTGTTTTTAACTATGATGTGTTCAACAATTGATGTCAGAGTTTCGTTGAAGATTATTTTAGTTGCTTAATTAATATAAAATAGTGTTGTATAGTGGTAGTTCATGTTTAAGAAAGTTCTGACTAAGAAAGACTTGGTATTTGGGTGTTTTCAGTGGTTCACCTCTCTTTCTTGAGAGCTTACCTAGTTTATTTTAAACATACTTTTACTGATACATTTATTTTGGTGAAAATCATTTGTCGACACAATGACGGGCCTACATGCTATCAAAGGAACGAGAAAATTTAACAACAATAATTATAATACATGGTAAGCTTGCATGATATCATATATGCAGGGACAAGATCTATGTGAGATTGTCAATGGTAGTAAAAATGAACAACCGGAAATAGAGGATACAAATGGTACGCTAAAAAATGGAAGATAAAAACAAGCAAGGAAATGTGCACCTTAAAGACACAGTGGAAGAGAAGATATGCTAAAGCGTATTGATATGTCAAAACCCCTGATAAAGTTTGGAAAAAAATAGCCAAGTTGTTTTCTAAAAAGAACAACATGAAGCTCCAACTTCTAGAGAGCGAGTTGTTTATGAAGTAAGAAAATATGACGATTAAACGATACTTTCATAAAGTAAAGTTGTTATGTCTGGAGATTTCTAAGTTAGATCCATCATCTCCTATTGGTACTATCAGGATAAAACGAATCATTGTTCATGGTCTAAAGGCAGAGTTTAGAAGTTTTGTTGTTATTGTTGTACAATGATGACAAACATAGCCATCACTTGTACAATTCAAAATTTTGTTAGCTAGTTAAGAAACATTAGCTAAACAAATGGTAGATTTTTCATTGAAAAATGAAGAAGAAACAATCTATGTTAATAAAGGCAATTGAAACTTCAAGCAGTGTGACAATGGTAGATTCATTAGAAATCAAGGAAAAAGAAATCTCTAGTAAAAGAAAAGATTTCAAAAATTACAACGGAAATAAAAAGTTGGAAGGAAAGTGTTATAATTATGAAAAGAATGGTCATATGACCAAATCTTATTTGTCAAACAAAAATCTATAGAAAGTAATGTTGTTACTTCCAATAATGAAGAGGAATGGAATGCAGAAGTTGTGAGGGCTAAGAAGTTCTATGCTTTTCCACCTTTCGCCAAATTGTAGTATTTTAGATTGTCGAACCCACAGAGATTGGATCAGCCTTGACTACTCTTTAAACATGAACTTTGTAAAAGTAAAAGCGCAAATATTTGAATGGTTGAGATAACTAAAATGAACTAAATTAAGAACTAAATAAAGAATACGAAGAATAATGAATGAAGTAAGACCAAGCTGGAAGCTTTATAGAGGGGAATCTAGTTGTACTTATTATCCACTTATTAATGTAATATGTTGACTTGTCGCCACGACGGGTCACACTAAGGGTCGCCTTGACTGCCTAAGCGGGGTTATGCCTTTTTGATAACTCAACTTTCAATAGTTCGATAGAGCATCTTTGTATGTCTTCCCATTATCCCTAAGCTCAGAGAATTGTTGAAATCCATGTCTTGATGACACCTCTCGGCGTGAATCAAGGATGAACAACAATCAAACACATGCATCCATTTAGTCGCTGAAACTCTTGCGGATTAGTCGATGCCCTTGAGCAAAGACCGTACTCTCTCATTTTATGAACCTAACTCTCCGATAATAGACAAATAGGTTTTTCTTTACATACTATCTTACCGAGTTCATATACAAAGAAGAGTAAACGCCAAGAGAGAATAAACTATGAAAATAAGGTTTGCATTAATAAATATCAAATAGAGTACAACTTTCTTCCCCCAAATTACTCCAGAAACAACCTAAGCCTTGATGGGGGTTTAAAACAGAATGGCTTTGTCGGTGACCTTATGTTTTTCTATGAGAATCTGACCTCTCTCTTCCTAACCCTAATGGATGGCTTATAATGGCCAAGCCTGGTTAAAGTCTTTCTCACAAGGAAAGAGTTCTAAAAGGAAAAGAATACAAATCCTTATTAACTTATGGCAATTTATTTTATTTCCTAAGATAACCCCTATTTTTCCGCGTTGACTTTTGACCATGGCTTGACTACTTTTATCCACTTCGGATTTCTTTCTCTTTGTGTCCGTGATAATTGGCATCTTTTTCTCTATCTATCAAGCACCAGATGTCATCTTATCCGTTGTCGCGACCTCCAAAGTGCTACCGTGGTGGGTGTTTATCTGCAATTCGGCTTCAACTCTAGCATCTATCCTCTTGTTTGACAATTATTATGATGTAGTTTCTTGTCTAAGAAATAAAACCATCAAATGCATCTGTTTTATGCCAAATAATAAATAAATTCATGAATTAAGTATTAGGGCGCTGAAAAATAGAAAATAAGCAGATTTATCTATTATTGCTCTTAAATCTATCATTTATTAGTAATAATCGAGTGAGAAAATGATATAAAAATTAGGATTTTTATATACTTATCAGGAAATATTCCTTGCATTAGAAGAAGAGCTTGCTTTTATGGCGACTATATTATAAAAAATTGATTATGAAACAAGATCGCAAAAAGGAAACAAGATTGCAGAATTGCCAAGTATATTTCGAAGGGTAGTGAAATGAACATTATGGAGGAAAATACATAGAATAAAAAACCTTGAGATATTCGAACATGCTAGGGTCAGAGTGATGTACGAGTATCATCAAACTGTACGAGCAATGTTACCTGATGACTTGTCATATCTATAATTATCATTTTGGTTTTTACTTGTTTACTTCATTGCAATGAGATGTGTTTATTTCATGTTACGAGCAAATGATTACTAATAGGACACTTGGAAAGTCTCAGCAACAAAGAAACACATGATAGTTTAAATGTCTGTCACTTTTAAGAATTGCACGCTAATAAATCAATTTATTCGTCTATCGTTTTTCAGAAACGAAAACCACAAAGGGTGGCTTAAGCTGATGCCACTTTTAAGTACTATAAATTAGAGCGGGAAAAAACTCCAATTATTTGTTTTTGGTCTCGGATCTGATAAGATCTGGTAGATTTTTATTTGGTATTATTTTCAGTAAGCTCGGGACTGGATCTAAAATTTAGGTCCCGATCATAACCAGGACTGAGACTAGATCTTGATTTTTTGGATCCGGTACCCGGTGGGTACTCAGTAGGACCGGGTCCAATACCAAATATCGGATATTGATTTTCTTTTGTTTATTTTTCTTATCAAACTTTCTCTTTATACATGAATATTATGAGTATGACTAGTTTTAAAACTTTAATTTTAAATCTACAATATTCTAATTTTATTATTTAATATTATTATTGGTGGTCAAAATTTTTTTCTTTAATTACTCTATTTTTTTTAAAAATAAAATTAATTGATCAGGTATCCAGTATTGGAACCGGTACCCACCAGTAACGGGACCGGTTCTTAAAATTTAGGACACGGTATGACCGAGACTGATTCCAATTTTTAAAAACCGATAATTACCGAGACCGAAACCAATACTATTTAAATTGACCGGGTACCCGATCTTGCCATCCCTACTATAAATTAAGGAATCAACTTATTTTTCTAGAGCTTTTCAAAAGCAAAGAACCACGGGTTTGCTTAAGTGCCTGCCACTTTTAAAATGTGTATTAAGGAATTAACTTATTCACCTTCTATTTTTCAGAAATGAAGAACCACGTGATTGTTTAAGTGTACACCACTTTTAAGAAGTACACATTAAAGAATCAGCTCATTTGCTCTCTTGTTTACAGAAGCAAAGAACCACATGGTTATTTAAACGTGCAACATTTTTGTGAACTACGAAGGAATCAACTTATTTTTCAACCTCTTTTTGAAAGCGAAGAACCACGTATTCATTTAAAAGTTTGTCACTTTTCAGAAATGTGTATTAAAAAATCAAATTCATTTATAGTTTTTTCTAAAAGCGAAGAACCATAAGTCATTTGAACGTCTATCACTTTTAAGAAATATAAATTAAGGAATCAACTTATTTATTTACCGTTTTTCAGAAGCAAAGAATTCTAAGATAGTTTAAATATATGTCACGCATTTAAAAATCAACTTAATAATCTTCATTTTTCAAAGTAAGCGAGCAAAAAATGGTAGCACGTGAATAAAAAACAATGACATGTTGCCAAAATGGTAACGGGTGAATTTAAAACAACGTGAACGACCAGTCATAAAAAACCCATTACATGAAAAAATTATATCATGCGTCAGTCCTATCACGTGTTCATGGGACCGACTAATGAGAACTATCCACTTCATCAATTTTTCCATGTCATTTTTTTTTTTCAGGTGAATTTTCACTTTAAAAATTAAAAAATAATGAGGTGGATGATTATCATTGGTCGGTCCCATGGATAACGTAGTGAGACTGACCCATGATATAATTTCTCCAGGATTATACACAAGATTAATTAATGCGCAAATAAGTACATAGAGATCAAAGATTGTCTTACCTGGGGGACAAGAACCCTCCCAATTCACGGTAAACTAGACAACAAATTTGCTTACCATAAATCCTTTCAAAAAGCCTGAAGAATTTCTCAATAAAAAAAATGAAAATGCGATCACATAAAAAGATATAATTCGTCACTTATTTATTTCCGAGTTCCTAATATCAAAATCTCGTATTCATGTTTTACCATCCTAAAGACAATGAAATTTTAAAAATACACACAAAATCAAAAGAGTAATAATAATATCCATTCATATTGGAAAGACAAATACACTGTAAAATTTCTTGTATCACCGTTCTAATTGGTTTGTTGAAAACTCGATTATTTCTCCTTAATTTTCCTTTCCTAACTTCTTATCACCATTTTGTTTAACAAATTAATTGATTAGTTATATCTCACCTAGCACTTTCATTCTCACATACCAAGTTCCTACGGGACTATCTTCGATGTTTCCAAAATGTCCATTTAAGAATACAAATAAAATTACAATAAAAAACTAGTCTGATGAAGATTTCTTTACGAGCAACAAAAGGTTGTTAAAAATATGTTGAAATTATGTTAAAAAAAATATAAAACGAAACTAAAAAAATAAGAAAAAATATACCAAAAAAAATATTACAAAGGCTAAAATTCTTATTAAAAATATAAAAATAAAAATAATAAATTTAACAATCTGCAATCAATACTTAAATCGATTACTAATCATCAACTAAGAAAAAAAATTTTGACGCTAAGAATATGAGGGAAAAAATAGTTTTCACCTTCGTACTTAAATCTAAAGATTGTTATGAACATAACTACTTTGATACTCTAACTTAATTATAATAAAATATTGTTTAGAAAGATACGAGCCATCATCATTTCCATAGAGAGAGATACCATCATTTTACATTATGTGCATTTTTTTCTCAAATTATTAGATAAAGATAAATAGATGATTAAAATTAATAATAAAAAAGTAAAAAAAATGAAAAAAATAGAATATGATAATCTCAATCAACCATTTACTTCCATCCAATAGTCCAAAAAATGTATAAAATTAAACGAGTTTTACATTATATATGTAGATCCTAACCCATATATCTAAATTTATTGTGAAAGATAATTTTTTGAAAAATTCGTCATCATATATCTGATCCATGTATAATATCATAAAAATGGATATAATTTTTTATCGCTACTTAATATGGAAGTAAACAGATATATTCGCGCTTGAGTATCGTTAAGCTTGACTCTAACTTAAAATTCTCAAAGCCAAACTCGACTCGGACAGAAAGCTCATTAGCTTAAGTTTATAAAGCTCAAGCTCGAAAGCTCGTGAGCTCAAAGTTATCAAGCTCGAATCAAACTCGAAAATAAAAATTAGAGATCGAACTAAACCTTAATTTGTTAATCCCTAATCCCTTAAAACAAATATGCCATTATTAACCTAACCAAGACCTAAATCTTAAATCAAATTCTAAACTCTAAATTAATCCCAAACCCAAAAAATTAAACACTAATTAATCAAAATAATATATTATATTTTCAAGTAGCTCACGAGCTTTTAAATTAGTGTATTGAGCAGTTTATCTCGGGCCTTTAAAACTCTAGTCGATTTCAATTGAATCAAACTTTGATCGAATCTAACTCGAGTAACACATGATCTGTATCGTCTCATTTATATCCCTATTACTGGTATCTAGAAAATAAAAATTTAGATATTTATACTTTGTCAAAATAAAGAACCATGACATATATGTTTGGAATAGATCCTAATTTGAGACGGTTAAAAAAACACTATCCTTTTAAAAGATTTTATACATCAACCATTTCTCAACGCATTTCTTTAGATAAAGATTGTTTTTCTTATTTTTCGGATGTTAAATATTTCTTAGAATATGAAATGTGAAGTAAACTCATGCTCAAATCAAAATAGAGATATTGATTCGAGTTCTTCCTTTTTAAATCAGATGAATTCATATACGAAAGAAGTTGATCATAAGTTCTTTTAGAATTGACTAGTTGAGCCTTTATTAGAGGTGTTCCAAAAATATAGTCAATAGAATAAGTAGTTCTAGAACTAATGAATCGGATCAAATTAAAAATTAGAAGATTCGTATAAATTATACAGTTTTTTATCACTTTATGAAAAATTATTATATATGAATATGTTAGATACTTGCAACTCGATTAGGGAAAATGACATAGTATCTCTTCCAAACACGCTTGATATATATATATATATATATAAAGGATTAAACAAATTAAAGAAAATAAAAAAACTTGATGATTATTTATTTATGAACAGTAGTAAACTGAAAATGCTATGACATTTCAGTATGTCATGCATCTATCAAATATGCTGTTGGTTTATCTCGCATCACGTGGGCTCTAGTGTAAATCTTCAGATGATGCCCATTAACTTTAAA
Organism: Abelmoschus esculentus; assembly: GCA_035048815.1. NCBI lineage: Eukaryota > Viridiplantae > Streptophyta > Magnoliopsida > Malvales > Malvaceae > Abelmoschus > Abelmoschus esculentus. The sequence continues at coordinate 19,919,535 of JAUCBN010000003.1, forward strand.
AATTGTCCCGTCTTCTGGATTCTTGATGTCTACAGCTCCATGTGGGTATACATGGTGAATCTCAAATGGCCCGGACCACCTCAATTTCAGCTACCCAGGGAAGAGCTTCAGCCTTGAGTTGAATAGGAGCACCTGTTGTCCCGCATGAAAATGTCGTGGTAAAATTGCTTGATCATGCCATCGCTTGGTTCGCTCCTTGTAGAGTTTAGCATTCTCATTTGCTTGGGTCCTGAATTCCTCAATCTTATTCAACTCTAGAAGTCTTCTCTCACCAGCTAAATCGGCGTCTAAATTGAGTTTCTTGATTGCCCAATAAGCCCTATGCTCTAGTTCGACCGAGAGGTGACAAGCTTTGCCATAGACTAACTTAAATGGAGACATCCCTAGTGGGGTTTTAAAAGCTGTTCGGTACGCCCATAATGCTTCATCAAGCTTTAGTGACCAATCCTTCATTCTTAGATTCACCATTTTTTTCCAAAATTTGCTTGATTTCACGGTTGGAAACCCCGACTTGCCCATTGGCTTGGGGATGATATGCCGTGACAATTTTGTGTCGTACCCCATATCTTTGTAATGCCTTGGCAATTAACTTGTTGTCAAAATGGGTGTCTTCATCACTGATGATAGCCCTTGGCACACCAAATCTTGTGAAAATGTGCTTATGCAAAAATTTAAGCACTGTCTTTGCATCGTTCTTTGGTGTTGCAATGGCTTCAACCCATTTAGACACGTAGTCTACTACCAAAAGTATGTATATATCTCCAAATGAGGATGAGAATGGTCCCATAAAGTCTATGCCCCATACGTCAAATAACTCGACCTCCAATATGTTTTGTCGTGGCATTTCATGCCGTCTAGAGATATTCCTAGTTTTCTGATATCAGTCGCAAGCTTGGTAAAATGCCTGAGCATCTTTGAATAAGGTAGGCCAATAAAAACCTGATTGGAGGACTTTTGTAGCAGTCCTTATCCCTCCAAAGTGACCTCTACATGGGCCTGTGTGACAGTGATGCAGGATATCACGTTGCTCTTCTTCAGGAACATATCTTCGGATAATTTAATCAGCATAACGCTTGAAAAGGTACGGTTTATTCCAGAAATATGACCGTGTATCGTGTCTGAATTTCTTCCTTCCTTGCCTAGTCAAGTCAAAAGGCAAAACACCACTAATGAGAAAATTAGCAAGGTCATCATACCACGGAATTGTCGTGGCATAAAGAATTTTCTCATCAGGAAATTCATCGTGTATATCAATTTTATCATGACATTCTAGGTTAACTTCTAGCCTAGAAAGATGATCAACAACTTGGTTCTCGGTTCCCTTCCTATCTATCACTTCTAAATTAAATTCTTGCAATAGCAGTATCCATCTAATGAGCCTAGGTTTGGCATCCTTTTTAGTCACTAAGTACTTAATTGCTGAGTGATCGGTGTAAACAATGACCTTAGTTCCTATCAAGTATGACCTAAACTTGTTAAATGCAAATACCACGACAAGTAGCTCATTCTCTGTGGTCGTATAGTTAAGTTATGCATCATTTAAAGTACGACTAGTATAATAAACAATATGAAAAATTTTACCTCGACGTTGACCCAAGATTGCTTCCACAGCATAGTCGCTCGTGTCTTACATCAACTCGAATGGTAGTGTCCAATCCGGGGGAACAACGATTGGTGTAGTGATCAGGCTTTGTTTCAGATCCGTGAAAGCGCCATAACATTTTTGATCGAACACAAAAGGCTGGTTCTGCTACAACAACATGCACAAGGTCCAAGGAAACTTCTTATGCCCCTGACATTTGTTGGTGGTTATAGCTTCCCGATCACCTTGATCTTAGCTCTGTCTACCTCAATGCCTTTGTGTGAGATCCTATGGCCCAACACAATACCTTCCGTTACCATGAAGTGATATTTCTCCCAATTCAGCACAAGGTCAGCCTCTTCACATCGCTTTAGGACCTTTGCTAAAGTGCCAAGACATTTCTGGAAACTATCTCCAGAAACATAAAAGTCATCCATAAAAATCTCAAGAGAGTCTTCAACCATATCGGAGAAGATAGCTTGCATGCAGTGCTAGAAAGTTGCCGAGACATTACACAATCCAAAGGGCATCCTTCGAAAAGCATAAGTGCCATAAGGACATGTGAAAGTGGTCTTCTCTTGGTCCTTCGGGGCGATAGCTATTTGATTATAACCTGAATATCCATTCAAGAAACAATAGTAAGCTTTTCTCGCCAAGCGATCTAACATTTGGTCGATGAAGGGTAGAGGAAAGTGGTCATTCTTCGTAGCCTTGTTAAGCTTACGATAGTCCATGCAAATCTTCCATCCGGTCACTACTCTCGTCGCCAATAGCTCATTGTCCTCATTGCTCACCACGGTCGTGTCTTCTTTCTTTGGCATACATTGAACCGGGCTTACCCATGAACTGTTCGATATTGGGTAAATAACTCTAGCATCAAGCCATTTAAGAATCTCCTTCATAACAACTTACTTCATGATGGGGTTGAGTCTATGCTGTGGCTCTACGGATTTGCCATGGCATTCTTCTAAAAGTATCTTATGCATACAAATTGTAGGACTAATCCCCTTTAAGTCCGCCATGGTCCATCTTATCACTCGTTTATGCTGTGACAAAACAGCAAATAGACTTCTCTCTTAGTCAGAATTTAGGTTCGTAGAAATAGTAACTAGCAGGGTCTCATTTTCACCCAAATAAGCATATTTCAAATGTTGTGGCAAAATTTTTAGCTCCAGCTTCTTTGCATCGATAATGAAGGCTTAGGAGGACTGAATTCCTCGAAATCGAGAGGTTCCAAGCTTGAATTGTTTCTAGCTATCAGTAGACTAGATTGGTGTTCCTCCAATGAAGGTTCACTAGCTTCTTCCCCTTTTTCATTCGTGAGCTCTTCATACTCATCTAGCTGTACGAAATTGCTATGGCAAAATTGATCAGCTTTAGTAGATTTCTCATAATCCGCCTCCAAAATGCTCCGGTATTCTTTAGAGTCATCCATGTACTTGAGAGAATTGTTGATGTTCACGATCAATCTTATATTTGCTACACGCATTATGAGCTCACCCTTCTCACAATCAATGAGAATGCGACCGATTGCTAGGAAAGGTCTTCCTAAGATGATAGGTGTATTAGCATCAGCCTCACAATCAAGTATGAGGAAGTCGGTTGGAAAAACAAACTTGTCCACCCTCACTATGACATCTTCAATCTTCCTCTCAAGTCTTACATGGAAACGATCGGCTAGCTGCAAGATGACGGATGTGGGTTTCGTATCTCCCATGCCAAGCTTCACGAAAATTGACTTGGGCATCAGATTAACACTTGATCCAAGATCACAAAGTGCTTTCCCAAAAAACATTTCTCCAATGGCACAAGGAATAATGAAGTTGCCTGGATCATTCTTCTTTGATGGTAGATTACTCAAGGCAGAGCAATACTCTTTTTCCGTGGTAATTGTCTCGAACTTCTCCATTTTATGCTTCTTCGTGACTATCTCCTTCAAAAATTTAGCGTAGGTGGGCATCTGGTCAATTGCCTCCAATAGTGGGACATTTATGTATAGCTGATCTAACTTGTTCACAAACTTTTTAAACTGAAGTTCATTGTTGTGCATCTTGAGCCTCTGGGGAAAGAGTGGTGGGGGTCTAACTTTTTCCACTGGTGGGGTAGGAACTAGTTTTGCCGTGGCATTTCTGCTCACTCCATCGGCAGGTTGTTTTGTCAAACCTTCTTCCTGGTCCTTTTCCTCAAGATTTTCCTCAGGCATTTCTTCCTGCACAGGTTTTGGTAGGGAATTTTCAAACTTCTTCCCCCCAAACTTATCTTGCTGATTAAGTTGAGTACCATTTCTAAGTGTGATTGTGCTGTAGTGCTCCTTACTATGCGGCTTAGTGACTTTAGTATCACTCGGTAGACGTCCATGTTGACGCTCCTGTAATGCCGTGGCAATTTGGCCAACCTGACTCTCCAGATTTCGTAACGAAGCACTATGGCTTTGTAGTAGAGTAACTTAGTTCTTGATGGCAGTTGTATGCTCTTGAAGCATCATCTTGGTACTTAAAATAAAATCTTCCATATCCACCTCTGAAGAACTGATATTAGATGATGATGCAGCCCCCTTGCTCTGATTATGCCAGGGCATATTCGGTTGAAAATTCTAGGGCTCCTATTGATTTTGGTTCCGCGCTTAGGGATTAGGATTGCTGGGTCCTTGGTTTCCCTAAGAAAAATTTGGATGCTGTCTCCATCCTGGATTGTAGGTGTTCGAGTAGGGATTGTTGTTGCTTCGGTTGAAGTTTCTCACATAATTTGCTGTCTCATGGGTTCTTGGGCACTCACTCTCGTGATGATTGCCATGGCATATCAGACATGCTGAACTGGCCATCTTCACTTTGTTCACTTCATTGGAACGTTGAATGCTTTTCAACATGTTGGTGATAGCTGAGAGTTGGGCGGATAGTGAGTCTTTCACGTCAAGCTCAAATGTCCCTTGTGCCTTCCTCCCGGTTCCAAGTCTTATAGAAGGAAATTGATAGTCATTGTTGGCAATTCAATCAAGAATGTCAAATGCCTCCTCGGGTGATTTTTCTAACAAAGTTCCATTTGCCGAGGCATCTAGCATCATCCTCGTTGGTGCATTAACTCCGTTGTAGAACATTACAACTTGAGTCCAATCTTGAAATCCATGATTTATACACTTGCGAAGCAGTCTCTTATATCGATCCCAATATTCGTACATTGACTCGTCGTCACCTTTTCAAAAAGAAGCAATGTCATTTCGAAGTAATAATAGGGTGTGTAACCCCCTTAGCCCGGCCTAGACGGAACCGACACTAACGGGTTACACGGGGAATATTAAACCAAACCCGTGAAGGTTCGATTCGATAAATAACCCTAAACCGTATATATTTTTTTTATTATCTTACCTAGATGCACAATCTTTTTCCTACGTGACAAGGTCTCACACAAAGCATTATCGGTAACACATTAACTAAAAACAAACATCCGATTAAACACTTGAGTAGATTAAAGAGTAAAACGTAAAACTTTTAAATTCAATTAGTAAAGTAGAAATTATTTCCATCAATGTTCAATTAAACATACAAGAGTTCCTCATAGCAAATTTCAACTTAAAAGGATCATTCTATCATCATCAATTGCATGTTCTTCTAATTTACGGGCCAAAATGTAAATCTTCAAAATACAAGGACTTCATCCAAATTAGGATTACCATCTTGAAATTAAATCAACTTTATACTTGCATGTAAAATTTCAACTCAAAATAACATCGGTAAACACCTTAATCGAACAAAGGAAGATATCTGGGACTAAAGTATAATTTCTAGCAACTTTCAATTCTTGGTGATCAAAGGTTTCGAAACCTTCCCAAAGGTTTCGAAACTTTTTGTAAAAGGTTTCGAAAATTTCCTGAAAAGTTTCGAAACTTTTTGCGTCCAGTAGCTATCCAGAATTGAAACTGCCCGCAAGGTTTCGAAACCTTGTGAAGGTTTCGAAACTATTTGACAAACGATTCGGAACCTTCACCCAAAGGTTTCGAAACTTTTGGTTCGAAACTTTGGGTCTGGAACCAAAAGTTTCGTTACACTAAGTGCATACCAATTACTCAATACTCAACCATTAATTAGATCCATTAAATGCATCAATCCTAGGCATATTTAGTAACATGTGGCACATAATCAACAACGACACGGACATCAATCAAGCTATAGGCATGCTCCCTAGGAAATGATTAACAACATATCAATTATGCTAGTACATGCTTCAACAATCGAAACAATTCCAAAGTTCAACAATTAACAATCAAACAATAATGGTCTTATTACAACATAAACCAAAGCCTAAGTATACACTCCTCACATAGGTTGGGTTACACATTGCCTTGCCCAATTTGTTTGCTAAAAACATACCAAATTCAAAGTGATTCTTCCCCTTGGTTTTCTTGCCTCGAACGAAGCTTCAAGTGCCTTTATTTTTCTGCAAGGATGAAAAGAGAGCTTAAGCAAACTTGCTTAGTGAGGAAGCTCTACACAAATCATCAATGCATCAATTTAAAACCATGATGAAACCATAATTTGCAATACATTGTCAAAACATGCATGCTAACATCTCATGCTCATAATCTTTAAACCATATGCATCCTTGAATTTACATAACCTTGTCAAAACAATTTATAAATGATGTACAATCTTCTTCTCAAATTCATGTATGTATATTGGCATTCTAGTGACCACTTTAATGTGAACCTTGAGTTCACCGAATACACGGATCCATTGTTAGAGACCATAGTCCCGTCATGACACGAAGTCACCATTGACATGACACGAAGTCACCATTAGCACTACCACGTATGATTGGACACATAGTCACCCTTGTTACGTATAGGCGGCTCTACCACGCACGGTTGGACACAAAGTCACCCTTGTTTACGTGTAGGCGGCTCTACCACGCACGGTTGGACACAAAGTCACCCTTGTTGCGTGTAGGCAATATTCTGTATTCTCAATTTTGTTTATAGTGCACTTAAGACAATCCTAATGACATGTCATTCGTATTCGAATCTAAAGTTAGTGTCACTAAGCCAATATCATAATCAAATGTGCTTGATAACTTGCTGCTCATAATGCATGCAAAATATGTTCAACAAATGAACCAAAAGCCATGCCCAAAGGCACCATCATGTATAAGGCAAATAAACCATATTGTATTCTAAATCATATAACTTGCTGCTCATAATGCATGCAAAATATGTTTAACAAATGAACCAAAAGCCATACCCAAAGGTACCATCATATATAAGGCAAATAACCATATTGTATCCCAAATCACTTCTCATAATTTTTCATAATCATGGATGCTAAATAAGCTATGCATTTCAGCAAGTAATTCTCATGTATGCACCATTTCAAAACATGCTCATGCATTTCCATAAATCTCATTGCATTACCAACATAATGCCTTTATCAAATGTAGTCGAAACTCATATCGGTTTATCAAAAACATTTACTTTACTTACTCTTGAACTATGGAAGGTTTTCACACTCTTCCATAGTCCCCAAAATAGAATCGTACCAAACGCGGATCACTTTAAATCCGTAATCACTCAGTAACAAGCGAAACAAGCTTTTGCCGCTATCCGATGATCGCACCAACGCATCAACACTCAAGCTTCTTCTTGTACCTCTTCTACAATATTAAAAACAGAGCATTCTCACATCCAAACAACATCAGCCCAAACCAACAGCCATAACCGATCACCGTTAAACTACTGAAAACTTAGCCGAAAAGACCGTAAACTAAGCCGAAATGCATCCGAACAACATCAGCCCAAAACCTAACGAATCTAACATCTAATCCACTTCAATTATGATCCAAAAACACATCCAAACCATCCTTATATCTCCAGCAACATTAAAGCATCTAAAACAGCCCATAAAACAACCGAAAAGCACCTTAAAACCACATCGATTGCATTATTCCGGGATTAAATTAATGTGCTATCAAATCAAGACTCAATTAATCATTTAATTAACATAAAAGCACAATTGAATCCATCTAATTCCAGCATTGAATGAGATCCAAATAGATTTCACAAAAGCATTCACAAAATCACTAGATATAACATTAAAAACATAGAATCAAGTTTTTATTAAAAGATTAACAAGCTAATACTTGAGAATTTCAATAAAGAACCTTAGAAAAGAATAAAAATCTAGAAAATTACCTTCAAGATCTATTCACCAAAAAGATGTAATTTCCTCTTCTTGATTCCTTGCAATTTGATGTTGATTTAATAAAATTGATGCTTAGGTTTTGTAAAGAATGGAAAGATGATGAAAATGATGTAATCTTTATGAAAAAAGATGCAAAAATCAGCAAGGAATTGAAGAGAAAAGATGAGAGAAAGTGGAGAGAAAATGAGAGAAAAAGATGAGAGAAAATGATTAAAAATCTATAATTAAAATAATTAAAATACATTTTGGTGAATAAATTATTATTAAAAATTAGAAATGAGTTTATGGTCCTATAAGGATTCTAAGTTTAGCTTGCTTTTCAATTTAGTCACTAAAACATGTAATTTTTCGAAAATTACAAAATAAGTCCTCCAATTTTTCCAAAAATTATAAATTGGTCATTTATGCATAATTAAGCATAATTAAAAATCAATATAAAGTCCAAATTATTTTCTTTTAATATTGAAACATATTTTCAATATTTTAAACCATATTCCAAAATTATTATTTTCCCTAATTAAAATATTCTTATTCATTTTTCCCTGGAATAATGAACCGGAGAACCTGATTCGACCCGAATCGAATTCTTCAAACTACTAACCCCAAAATCGGGATGTTACAGGGTGAGTGAGTATCGTTCCCATGAGGATCTAGAGTAAAGTGTGCAGTCAAATTTACCAAGGCAAAAAGGGTTGTCACTGAAAAGAAAACAAAAGATAAAGATATAAACACAAGAAAATGGATATGTACGATGAAGGTGTAAGATTGAAATGTTATGACAATTCTAGAGTGTAAGCAAACTAAAATTTGCCAAGGCAAAGTAGAATGGATGATGATGGCAAGGTGGATGTTTGAAGGTGGTATGTGAGTGTATAGCAGAGTGATCACAAGATGATAAGCAAAGTAAAGGAAGTAAGTTGTGAATGCAAGGGCAAAAACAGGATGCAAAAACACGTTAAGCAATATATTGTACTTCTCCTCTATTGATGAACTCTCTAGGGAATGACTGATGGTGGCTTCTATGGTTTCCTACCCCTTACCCCTACTTAACATATAGCTGCTATGGTGTATACTTACTCGACAGAGGTTTCTAAAGTATTCTTGCTCTCTAGAGTCATAGGAACCTAACAAACTAAAATGCCATGGTATTTTCGCTTGTCATGCAAATGACACATTAGCCTATCGATAAAGTACCCTCCTTTTAGTCGTTGAAGCCTTCACCTACGCCTCTCTCGAGTGCTCTAGGATCAACTAGGCCCTATTTGCAGTCTAAAATCCATTGCTCATATAGATCCCCTCTTAGCTCCTCTCGGATGATCTAAGGATATATAGTTATGCCTCTCTCGAGTGCTCTAACATGTATCTAAACCATGGACACTCTCGTATCTCTTACAAAGTTTAAATAATTACCAACAATGAGCAAAGGAAATATATAAACACTTAGTAGGCAATATGTTAAATAGAAACAAAAGTTAATCATCCATAAAAGCTACCACCGAAACAAAGTTACATGGTGGAGCTAAATGTTAAGAATAATCATCCACATTAATCCCAAACATCTAACATTCATCCTCGGTGTGCACCGCTGACGCGTGTATAAAAAGCGTATTTAAGTGCAAGTGTACATGTAAAGTAATATAATGATAAGTATTTATCGAATATCATTCTCCACAGGGACTGGTATACTTAATATGCCTCCTTCTCTTTCCTTGTTCCTGAAGTTAATAAAATAAAAATACAAGTAAAAAGATTTGTTGAATAACTAAAGAACAAAGTCTTAAATAATAGGTTGAGACCGAATAGAGAGAATGGGTAGGATCTAGTTGTATCATATAGTGAATTCGATTAATCTGTTCTTGTTCAATACAATGGCACTGCACTGCCTCGGCAGTACTGCAGATACTGTCTCGGTAGCGATAATGTTCTCTACCGCGACAATCTCTTGCTCTTGGGCAAAATTACCAAAGTTCGGCAAACTGTCCTTGCGTGATTCTGCTTATCTCTAAGTCGAAATACTGTTGATGACCATTCCTTGATAATACCTCTCAGCTTGAATCAATTATAATCACCAACCAATCCCACACTTCTTTTAGCCGTTGAAACTCTTAACCTATCTTTAGGTCGAGTTAGTGTCTACAACACCGCACTTACCCCTTTCGTGAATCTAACTCTCTCGATATTAGATAAATGGATTACTTACTAGCTCCTCTCTCTAGTTTGAATGCAAGAACAAAGAATGACAATAGGATAAGCAAACTTTGATATTCTTATTGTATTGAAACGAAGAAACAAAATACAATCTTCTTACACTAATATTCAACGACCTTCACCTAACCCTAAGAATGCTTAGAACATATTATATTGAAGAACACAATTCTTACGGTAAAGCTTTCTCTCTAATTCAGCTCTTTTTTATATATTGGACGACTTATGTATTTATAGTCTAGACCTAGGGTAACTTTTCCTATGTAAAATATAACTTGGAGTAGGAAACAAAAACTATAATATTTCCAAGTTTAATTCGATCTAGAAGATTATTCCCGCGTGGCCTTTGACTTGGTCTTTTTACGTGCTAATCAGCTCCAATCCAAACGCTTCAAGTTCAGACATTCTCTGCTTATTTTTCTCTTTCAATCACCCAGCATCAGTACTGGAACTTCTGCTACCGCGACATTGCTTCTACCTTCGGCAGTGCTGCTGCCTCGGTAGGTAATTCCTGCAACTACACAAAAACAAGCCATAAAGCCTTCTTTTCTTGCATATATCATCTTTATATGCTGTGGCAGGAAAATGTCAATTATTGAACAATAAGTATATGTATCAGTTCAAATTAGTGGGTAATGAGTACATATTGTTGAAGAAAAGAATAGTAAATAATAGCTTTTTAAACACTCATCAAATACCCCAAACTCGAACTATTGCTTGTCCTCAAACAATGCAACACATCAAATTGCCTAACCTTATTCTTCCTTGGTCTTTTTTTCCATATATTCTCACCACCATAACTATGTCTATCTTTCAGTCCTAGCCTTTAGTTTACTCAAGGATTTCTACTCAGAAACAAACTATAAGATTACGTGAGTGTGTAGGTTTTTGTGGACAAGGTTGATTAAAGGTTTTCTTAGATAAACTCTAAGTTCAAGACAAGTAGACTTGGAATGGTTATTTATCTTCTAAAAACATCAATCACTTGAGCCTATTTTGGGTACCTCAAGAGTTGTGCTTCCTTCTATATTTCTTTCTTTTCCTTAGGCATACTAGAGTCGGTCTTGGGCACCTCTAGCATGAAGAAGAGTAATTTCCTAGAGCCAGCGATAGGCACCTCTAGTCATGTTCCTTAGAATCTAAGTCTTTATCACCTAAGTTTATTAAAAGAACTCCTAAATGAGACAAGTCCCAAAAGTGTTTGTTGATTCTAACCTTATAGTAAGCTTCTAAGTTCTATTCCTTAAGTATTCCAAGGTTATTTCTTCAAAACAGAACCTAGTCATGGTAAGGAAAAAGATTTCTAAAGCCTTAAAAGAATAAACTAAGGCAAAGCTGATGTAAGTCAGTGCAAAAGTAAAGATAATTATTTCAAATAAAGGCATGTATAAAGAATTTTTTTTTGAATTAGGCATCAAATTACTTTCTTTTCTGGTATTACCGCTCGACAGTGGGCTATCCTTGGTAGTGCACCCACATACCCCCAAACTCAAACTGAGCATTATCCTCAATGCTCAAATCGTACAGCAAGTAAAAGAAAATTGTATAAATAAAAAAAACAAGGCAGTAATTTTATTCTGATTCTAAAGAGCTGCTGGAAATACCTGCTTTTGTAGGTTTTCCTACCGATGCTTTTATTCTGGACCCTTGTCATGGTGATTGTTGTATCTTTACTTGTCTAGGCAGCTGCACTCTTTTGGGTGTTGGCTCGGTCTTAGGGCAGTGACTTCTTCGCCTTCTTCTTCGTCACTAAGTACTTCTGTCTGCATCATGTGCGTTCCTCCTTCTGCCTCGTCATATGGGACTCCTTGCTGATGGTGTGGTGAGTTGTGATGGACATACTCATCAATCTCCCTAGAGGGACTGGCCATTAGGATAGGGCGGTTTGGTGGAGAGTTGTAAATAACTCTCCTTTTTGATGGCCGCCTGCTGGAGGATGATGCCGCGGCAGTGTCTGTTGGTTTGGATGGTCCAGCAACATGGAATTATTGTTGTGGTCTTGCAGCGAAGAATGGTCTTGGCCCTGAGGTAGGGGTACTTTCTGTGTTAGGTGAGACAGTGACAAATATGTTTGCTGGGAATTCTGGAAATTGCATTCCTTGAGAGGGAAAATTTTGTATCATCATGTGTGCAAGAATGTTGTTGAAATATCTCTGATGCTCTATATATCGTTGCTATCGAAGGTCCATGTCTGTTACCCTCTAGAGAATCTCCTGGTACAGATCTACTGCGGTAGGGGCTTCGACAGTGCTTGGTACGTCTATTGTATACTGCTCTCTGGCAGTATAGTCGGTAGTGAACTATTGGGGTGTTACCTGCACTGGGTCTGCTTGCGTTATTTGCATTATTCTGTGGTAGAATTCTCTGGTCCAGCCCTGTCTTTGATTTGTGTATTCATCTATTTCTTCTGTTGGGATACCTGCAGCAATGCACAAGAAAAAGATTAAACAGGGGAAATATAAAGGGCCTCGTTCTTTCTTACCGCAATCATAAATTTCTTGGAGAATGATCTCTCCAACATTTATGGTCCGTTTGTTGGTGATTGATTGGATGAGAACCAATCTTCTTCTATCAATTGTGCTGTTGTGAGATGTAGGCATGAGGCGTCTCTTGACAAATGTACACCAAAGCTTGGCTTCGGGTTTAAGGCTAAGCCTTGTTACACAACCCTTATGGACACCAGTTTCGCATGGAGTGTTTTCGTAACAAAGTTCATTCTTGATTTCTTCATCATCCCCATTGGTGACTTCTTCATAGAATTCACCATGTTCATCGCGTATAGGGGCAAGGCTATAGTACTGGTTGATTATCTCGGCGTTAAGGGCGACTGGCTTGCCCCGATAATGGACAAATAGGTTACCCTCGCTCGGCATATATACGTAGAATTCATGCACAATTGTTGCGTTTGTTGGGGGAGGTTGTAGGTATAAGATTTACCAATCTTGATATTTGATTTTATTCATCAAGAATGAATCAATGCCATAGTTGTGTTCATTCGAATGTTGGAAACCTTGCTCCTCCCATAGCTGCCGAGCAACAAATGATCTGTTGAATCGTTCAGCAACACCAGCAGGATAGAAGCGGTTGTAAGTGGCCATGGATGATTCTTGAATATTTGGGATATTGATGAGAGATTCTTTAAAAATTGATCTAAAAAGATACTAGAATGCATGTAAGATTGCAGAGAGTATTGTGAGAAAGATTTGGTAAGATTAACAAAGAATGCAAAGTGAATAGTTTCAAAAAGAAAGTTTCTTATATAGGCCTTGGCAGATATAGCCGTTTGGATTTCTAGCCATTTGGATTTTCTGCCGTTTCAAATATTAACTGTTGGCATTAACTACCAAGATAAAAAATTTGGCAGATAACCGTTATACTATTTTTGCCCGTTATAAATGCTACGGCTCTGACACTGTGCTCTACCGCGACAACGGACTTCTTGCTATGCATTGTTTCTCTATTATTCTTGATTTATTATCCTAAAAAAATAAATAAACGAGATAAAAAATAATTTAAAAATAATTACTAATATACTTAAATAAATAAAACAAAATTTTAAAATCATTAACCTAAATTAATCTTAATATAATAATATAAAGAGTAGGGAAGAAATTAAGTTACTGGGGGAGTGCATGAAAATGCATCTCCCAATTTGTCCCTCTCTTTATGGCCAAGATGATGTTTCTGTGATTGCTGGCCATTCTTATCAGGTTCTTCTTTGTGTGCGGCCTCTGTTATAGATTTAATTCTTTTTTCAAACGTTCTGTCGAGCATGCTGCCAAGGCAGGATATTTTGGTGTTTGTGGCATAGATGGCCTTGCACTCTTCTGGATCCTCAGAATTGTTTAGATTGCGGAAGACATTGAGTTTTACTTGTTGGTCATTGACCCTCATAGTCAATTCTCCATTCTCCACATCAATTAAGGTGCATCCAGTAGCAAGGAAATGTCTTCCTAGGATGATCGATGCTTTTTCATCTACTTCACAATCAAGGACAAGAAAGTCAACCGAAAAAATAAATTTATCGATTCTTACTAGTATGTCCTCGATTTTTCCTTCGAGGTGTACATATGATCGACCCGCAAGTTGGAGCAGCACTGTTGTTGGTTTTGCCCTTCCTATGTTGAGTTTTTAGAAAGCTGATTTGGGCATTAGGTTGATGCTTGCTCCAAGGTCACATAGGACCTTTCCTTCATAGTTATTCCCAATCGCACAAGGTATGGTGAAACAGCGAGGGTCCTTCAATTTGGGTGGCATACGATTATGTAATATTGCCATGCACCCTTCAGTTGCTGCCACTATCTCAAAATCACCTAGCCTCTTCCTTTTAGACACAATGTCCTTCAAGAATTTAACATAGTTGGGCATCTGTTCAATTGCCTCAACAAGTGGCAAGTTGATGTGGACTTGTTTTAGAATATCAAGAAATTTCTTGAATTGATGGTCCTGTTTCTTTTTGTTCAGCCTTTGTGGGAAAGGTGGTGGTGGTCTCATCTCATCTAGGGTTTCATTAGATTGGAATTTAATACCTGGGACCACTGTTTGTCTTACTGTCTCGGCAGGTAGTGCAGATGCTACCGAGCTTTCTACTGGGGCATTGTCTTCGTGCTCAGTCTGCTCAGCATCCAAGTCCTCCTTACTTGTATCCTCTTATATTGTTTGGGGAGTTTTGGTTACTGAATTGCCCATTGTTTCTTTCAGTTGTAGGTCACTCCTTGTTGTGATTGCCTTGCACTGTTCATGGCTCATTCCTTTAGCAACTTCAGTATTGCTAGGTAATCCCCCTTGTGGTCTTGTATTTTGTCTTATAGCGAATTAACCAATTTGGGTTTCTAATGATTTTATTGCAGCATCTTGGTTTTGTAGCCTCATCTCTGTTTTGTTCATGAAGTCATCAGTCCTCTTCATGAAATTACTGTTCTCAGCCATATATGATTCATTTTTCATAATAAAGGCCTTGAGTGTATTTTCTAGTGAATTCATAGGATGTTGCTGCTGATGCATTTGCTGTTGAGGCAGTGGCTGCTTCATCTGCTGCTGCGACAGTGGCTGATAGTTGGAGGTTTGGTTGGTAGGGTTTAAGGCATTGTTTGGGTTGCTGCATGAAAAGTTTGGGTGCCTTTTCCAAGCTGGATTGTATGTATTTGACATCATGTTGTTGTTGTTCCGGTTATAATTTCCCACATAAAATCCAGTTTTCTCGTCTTGCATATACTCAAAAGAATTTACAGTCTTCACTTCTTGAGTATTTTGTTGTACTTGCATGCTCTGAACCATTTTTGTTAATGATGCCAACTATGCTGCCACCGAATAGTTGGTTTCTAACTCATTTACTGTGGTATGGCGTCTTAATCCTCCTCGCCTAGAAGTAGGAAATTGGAAATCATTCCTTGCGAGTTTGTTCAGAATCTCTATAGCTTCTTCCGGGGCTTTGTCAAGGAGTATGTCGTTAGCTGAGGCATCCAACATCATTCTAGTCGGGCATTGGTGGCATTATAGAACATGGTTACTTGCATCCATAATGGAAATCCATGTAGTGGACATCTATTTAGTAACTCTCTGTAGCGTTCCCAAGCCTCGTACATAGGTTCGTCATCAGCTTGTCTAAATGAAGTGATCTCATTACGGATTCTATCATATAAATTTGTAGGGTTAAATCTCGTAATGAATTCTCGGCAGAGTTCACTCCAAGATCCAATTGATCCTGCCGAAATACTGTTTAACTAGGTTTTGGCCCTATCCCTCAGTGAATAGGGGAAGAGTTTCAGCCTCAAAATATCTTCATGTAATCCTTGGATTTTGAAAGAGTTACATACTTTCATGAAGGATTTGAGATGTTGTCTGGCATCTTTTGTTGCAGCCCCACTGAATTATCCAATAGTATTGAGCGTATTGAATATTACTAGTTTAAGTTCGAAGTGGGTTGCCTCAATCTCTGGTGTAATAACCCCAGGGTTTAATCCATTTAAATCTTCTACCAGAAAGTTTCTGACAGTTAGCTGCTGCGACAGTGGTTGCGGCAGAGGTTGCTGTTGCTGGCCTCCAATGCCTTCATATAGGTTCTGATTTCCTGGATTTACTGTCATGGCTCCTCGGATCTGTCTTCTCAGTCTTTGATAAGTCCTTTTGATTTCTGGGTCGATATCACGTAAGAGAGTGCTAGGGTTAGCCCTCGTCATACACCAAAGATAAAATAGATTAAAAATTTCTTTTTAAAATAAAAATTTTATTTTTTTTTATTTTTTTATAATAACAACTTAAAAGCAAGAAAATTAAAGAAAACAAAATTTAGTTGTTAGTCCCCGGAAACAACGCTAAAAACTTGACGCGTGTATAAAAAGCGTATTTAAGGGTAAGTGTACACATCAAGTAATATAATGATAAGTATTTATCAAATATCGTTCTCCATAGGGACTAGTGTACTTAATATGCCTCATTCTCTTTTCTTGCTCCTGAAGTTAATAAAATAAAAACACAAGTAAAAAGATTTGTTGAATAACTAAAGAATAAAATCTTAAATAAAAGGTTGAGAAAGAATAGAGAGAATG
Source organism: Abelmoschus esculentus (assembly GCA_035048815.1). Taxonomy (NCBI): domain Eukaryota; kingdom Viridiplantae; phylum Streptophyta; class Magnoliopsida; order Malvales; family Malvaceae; genus Abelmoschus; species Abelmoschus esculentus. The sequence continues at coordinate 19,936,058 of JAUCBN010000003.1, forward strand.
GGTAGGATCCAGTTGTATCATATAGTGGATTTGGTTGATTTGTTCTTGTTCAATACAATGGCACTGCACTGTCTCGGCAGTACTGCAGATACTGTCTCGGCAGCGACAATGTTCTCTGTCGCGGCAATTTGTTGCTCTTGGGCAGAATTACCAAAGTTCGGCAAAATGTCCTTGCGTGATTCCACTTATCTCTAAGTCGAAATATTGTTGATGACCAGTCCTTGATTATACCTCTCAGCGTGAATCAATTATAATCACCAACCAATCCCACACTTCTTTTAGCCACTAAAACTCTTAACCTATCTTTAGGCCGAGTTAGTGTCTACAACACCGCACTTACCCCTTTCGTAAATCTAACTCTCTCGATATTAGATAAATGGATTACTTACAGGCTCCTCTCTCGAGTTTGAATACAAGAACAAAGAATGACAATAGGATAAGCAAACTTTGGTATTCTTATTGTATTGAAACGAAGAAACAAAATACAATCTTCTCACACTAATATTCAACAACCTTCACCTAACCCCAAGAAAGCTTAGAACATATTGTATTGAAGAATACAATTCTTAGGGTAAAGCTTTCTCTCTAATTCGGCTCTCTTTTATACATTGGACAACTTATTTATTTATAGTCTAGACCTAGGGTAACTTTTCCTAAGTAGAATATAACTTGGAGTAGAAAACAAAAAATATAATAATTCCAAGTTTAATTCGATCTAGAAGATTATTCTCGCGTGACCTTTGACTTGGTCTTTTCACGTACTAATCAGATCCAATCCAAACGCTTCAAGTTCAGGCATTCTCATGTCATTTTTCTCTTTCAATCGCCCAGCATCAGTACTGGAACTTCTGCTGCCGCAGCATTGCTTCTGCCTTCAGCACTCTTGCTTCCTCGACAGATAATTTCTGTAACTACACAAAAACAAGCCATAAAGCCTTCTTTTCTTGCAATTATCATCTTTATATGCTGTGGCAGGAAAATATCGATTATTGAAAAATAAATATATGTATCAGTTCAAATTAGTGGGTATTGAGTACATATTGTTGAGGAAAAGAATAGTAAATAATAGCCTTTTTAAACAGTCATCAACCACCGTCGGCTCTTTAACCCCCATGGACGCCTTGGTGCGCTAGCCCCTCTCGGGTGCCTAGCACACCACTCCCTTCGAGTTCTATCAATGGAGGTCCCCTTGGCTAGAAGTTGGAGGAGAAAGGTGGGAGCTTTCCAATGCCGCAAAGACCGTCACAAAAGGTGCCTCTTTTTCTGTGTTTTGTTTTCCCGAAAAAGCCTTTTTTTGTGTAGGTCACCATGTCTTTTAAAGAGGGTGAAAACCCTAAAATATGTACAAAAATCTATTTTTGTCCTTATTTTTGTCCTGACATTTCTGTAGGATTGGCAGAGGTAATAGTGGTCCCCTACTGACGTGGCTCGCATACAGGCCATATTCTCTATGGTCCCCTACTAAGGTGGCTGTAGCCAGCTGTAGTGGTCCCGATCGGCTGTGGTAGCACCAACTGACACTCTTGTCAAAATATCACTTTTTCGTTTAGCTCAGCCTAGGAGTTCTCTAGCTTTTCCATGGCATTTTCCTTCTGCCATCCTTCTGAGAATGCCATGACTAATTGACTCAACTTCCGTTTTGCTTGACCTGCACAACACCACTAAAAAGAACTACCTTTCCCATTAAATAACACCTATTACCACCTCAAAATGCCAAAGCATATCTAAAGGACTATATGCAATGTCATGATCCTAAATACAACTAAATGAACCTATATGAGCCTAAGGACACTCAATAACATAAGTAAAAAGGCCTAAAATATAGCCTTTTTGCGGAGTTATCACTTCACTAATTATGGACCTAAATGTAAATCTTTTAAATTCTAAAGACTTCATCCAAATTAAATTAGCCAACTTGAAATTAAGTCAACTTTATGCATCCTTTTGAATTTCAGCATAAAATGACATCTGTAGCTACCATAATTGAACAAAGAAAGATATATGGGACTAATATGTAATTTTGACACCTAAAGCTCATTATCTAGTCAGGGGTATCGATACAGCTGAGCCCTGTATCGATACCGTGATGTGGCAATAACTAAATTAACTACCAAAGGCTAGGGGTATCAATACTGCTCTTTGACAGTATTGATACTCTAGCGACTAGTGAGCTCGAATTGGCCTGGGGTATCGATACCTTATCAGGGGTTTTTGATACCCCTACACCTAGAATAAAAAATTCAGATATTTTAAGTGGATTTAAATCATTCAAAACACCACCAATAATCACCATTAACTATGATGAGTGCCTAAAAGACACTTATTTACTACCCTTCTCATGGTACTTTATGCATCTATTATACATCAACTTGAACTAAAATATGGACTCATTGCATAATATTGGATATTCCATTATTACTACTTACAAAGCTTACATTTATAGAGAATGCAGATATTATTACATATTCTGTACATACAGGGATATCCAGGGCTGAGGCAGTAGAGAAGCGTCGTTGAGGCCGAGACAGGGACAAGGCCGCGACAGCATCCAAAGTGGCAACATCAACATTGTAGGCGAATGAAAGACAAAAATATAGAGAACATTTTGGAAGATGCAGCGCACCAATTGGACCAGGCTAGCGCACTAAAACCCCAAGTCAAAGACCGAACGGGAAAAACTTTCTAGAAGGTTGTAAACTTGGAAACATCAGATCTCATGTAGAAGACTTACTCCCTACTCCAAGTTAGAGTCTATTTAGGAAATGTTTTCCCTAGGTTAAGACTATATATAGCCTAGCCGGCCACATTGTTAAAGAGAGCCGATTTTAGAGAAACCCTTCCCCTAAGATTTATTCTAAATCTATTAGGGATAGGTGAAGGTTTTAGATATTAGTGAGAGGAGATTGTTTCTTGTTTCTTTGTTCTAATGCAATAATAATATCAAAGTTTGCTTATCCTATTGCCATTCCTTGTTCTTGCATTCAAGCTCGAGAGAGAAGTTTGTAAGTAATCTATTTATCTAGCATCGAGAGAGTTAAATTCACGAAAGGGATAAGTACGATGTTGACGATATTAACTCGGTCTAGAGATAGGTTAAGAGTTTCAGAAGCTAAAATAAGTGTTGGATTTGTTGGTGATTATCGTTGATTCACGTCGAGAGGTATCGTCAAAGACCAGTCATCAACATTGCTCTAACTTAGAGATAAGCGGAGTCAACTACGGACACTTTGCTGAACTTTGATGCATCTGCCCAAGAGCAAGACATTGCCGCGACATAGAATACTAACGCTACCGAGGTTGTATCTGCAGTACTGCCGAAGCAGTATTGTGTAATTGCATTGGACAAGAAGAAGGTCAATCGAATCTACTAATTAACGCAGTTGGATCCTACCCACTTTCTCTATATCGTTCTCAATCCTTTATTTTATGTTTTGTTATTTACTTAGTTAAACAAATTCACTTATCTGTGTTTTTACTTTATCTTTCAGGAGCAAGGGAACAAGGGGAGACATTTTAAGTATACCAATCCATGTGGAGACGATACAAGATATACTTAACACTTTATTACTTGCGACGTGTACACTGCACAGTTGCGCTATTATTACGCGCATCAAGTTTTTGGCGCCGTTGCCGGGGATTAGCAACTAAATTTTTGTTTTCTCTATTTTCTTGCTCTTTAACCATTCTCTATTTAACTTTAATTCTAATTATTTATTTTTTTATTAACTTTGACTTATCTGGTGTATGACCAGGGCAAACCCGAGTGGTCCATTTTATATATTGGATCCTGAAATCGAACGCACAGGACACCATCTAAGGCGCAACCTGTTTCAAGTCATGTATGATCCACCAAGAGGAAAAATTTCATTTGTTGATCATAATATACTGCCACCAGTAATGCCGCAGCAACCACTGCCGCGACCATTGCCGAGGCAGCTCACTGTTAGAGACTTTCTGGTGGAAGACATAAACAAACTAAACCCTGGCGTAGTCACTCTGGAAATTGAAGTTGTTTTCCTATTCACTGAGGGATAAGGCAAAAACTTGGTTAAATGGCATCCCAACAGGATCCATAGGATCTTGGGGTGAACTCTGCCGAGAATTCATCACGAGGTTTAATCCGACAAATCTCTATGATCGCATCCGTAATGAAATCACATCATTTCGGCAAGATGAGGATGAACCGATGTATGAGGCGTAGGAACGCTACAGAGAATTATTAAACAAATGCCCACTACATGGTTTTCCCTTGTGGATGCAAGTCTTCATGTTCTATAATGCTACCAATGCCTCCACAAGGATGATGCTAGATGCTTCCGTAAATGGGACACTTTTGGATAGAGCACCAGCGGAGGCCATTGAGATTCTGAACAAACTCGCAAGGAACGACTTCCAGTTTCCTACATCAAGGCGAGGAGGAATGAGACGCCATGCCACGGCCCATGAATTAAACACAACCAGTTCGGTGGCAGCACAATTGGCTTCTCTGAACAAGATGGTTCAGAATATGCAAGCCCAGTAAAATATACATGAGGTTAAGGCAGTCGACTCATTTGATTATATGCAAGATGAGGAAACCAGCCTATATGTTGGAAATTATAACAAGAACAATCATATGATGTCCAAAAATTACAATCCATCCTGGAAAAGGCATCCAAACTTTTCATAGAGTAACCCCAACAATGCCTTAAATCCAGTCAACCAAGCCCCTGGATTCCTGCACGAAAGTCAGAACCTGTCGCAGCAGCACGCACAACAGTCCATGCCACAGCAACAGGTACAATAACAGCAGTCTCTGAATGCACTGCAGATTCTCTCACGGTCTTCATATCAAAGACTGATTCATACATGACCGAGAATAGCCGCTTCATGAAGCGTACTGATGACTTCATGAATCGAACTGAGATGAGACTGTAGAACCAGGAGGCTGCAATCAAGTCTTTAGAAACCCAAGTTGGTCAATTTGCCCAACGAAAAAACACTCGACCACTAAGGGATTTACCTAGCAATACTAAGGTTGCTAAGGTTTTAGGCCACGAGCAATGCAAGGTAATTACGACAAGAAGTGACCTACAATTAAAAGATAAAGAAGGGCCATCAACTAGTAAAGTCCAACCAGAAAAGCAATATCACGAGGACTCAGAAGCTGAGCAGGACCCTACCGAAAGCACTACCCCGGCAGCAGAACCAGCAGTACCCGAAAATCCTACCGAGGCAGCTGCAGATAAGTTCACCCCAGGTATTAAACTCAATATCAAAGGAAACCTGGAGGACATAAGACCACCACCTCCTTTCCCGCAGAGGTTAAAAAAGCACAAACAGGATTGCTAATTTCGAAAATTCCTAGACATCTTAAAGCAAGTCCATATCAACTTGCCATTAGTTGAGGATATTGAACAAATGCCCAACTATGCCAAGTTCTTAAAGGACATAGTATCTAAACGACGAAGGCTAGGGGAATTTGAAACGGTGGTAGCCATTGAAGGTTGTATGGCCATGCTACATAATCGTATGCCGCCTAAGCTAAAGGATCCTAGATGCTTTACAATCCTCTATGCGATTGGGGATGGTTATGAAGGAAAGGCCCTATGCGACTTGGGAGCAAGCATACATCTAATACCCAAATCAGTTTTTCAAAATCTTGGAATAGGGCGGGCAAAACCAACAACAGTACTGCTTCAACTTGCGGATCGGTCTTATATGCATCCTGAAGGTAAAATTGAGGACATTTTGGTTAAGGTCGACAAGTTTATATTTCTTACCGACTTTCTCGTCCTTGATTGTGAGGCCGATGACAATGCACCGATCATATTGGATCGACCTTTCCTTGGTACTGGACGCACCATCATCGATGTGGAAAATGGAAAGCTCACGATGCGGATAAACGATAACAAGTCAAGTTGAACGCTTTCCATAATCTCACAAATTCAGAGGCTCCAACAGAATGTAAGGCTCTCCATACACCAGACCAGGGTACTAAAACATGCTGCCTGGGCAGCACGCTCGGCAGACTATTTGGTAAGCGAATAAAGCCCAAAGGAGAAGTCGAATACACTGAAGGGACAGGCCAACACGCGAAGGAAGATACGAGCCAGAAAGAGATAATCAAATTGGGAGATGCATTCATATGCACTCCACAAGTAACATAATCTCTTCCCTTCCATTTTATTTATTATATTAGGACTAGTTTTATATGTTGTTATGTTTTATTTTCAGTATTTTATGTTTTTAAGTTTTTTTTTAGGATAAGTAAAGCAACGAATGTAGAAAAATTATTTCATAGTAGGAAGTCTGCTGTCGCGACAGTGCACTGTGTCTGAGCCGCAGAAATCCTAACAGGAAAAAATAGTGCAACGACTCTCTGCCGAGAAATCCGCCGCGACAGTAACTGTTCAACAAGGCAGTAAATGCCTAACGACTAAATTTTTAACAGTCATATTTTTTTACAGCCAATATAAACAGCTCCCTTGCTTAGAATTACCCACTCTTGCATTCTTGCTAATCTTCTTTCTTTCACAATCTTGCTCTTCATTACTTTAGCTCTCATCTACTTCTTGAAATTTTCAGCAATCTTTTCAAGTACTCCAGATTTCGCTCAAGGCATACAATAAATACAATCATGGCTGCTTACAATCGTTTTTATCCTGCCGCCATTAAACAACGATTCAACCGTTCTTTTGTGGCACGACAACTATGGGAGGAGCAAGGATTTCAGCACTTGGATGAAGATAATTACGACATTGAACAGTTCTTGTTCGACAAAATCAAATACCAAGATTGGAAAATCTTCTGTCTCCAACCTCCTCCAGCGAATGCCACGATCGTCCGAGAATTTTATACCCACATGCCGAGCGAAGGAAATTTATATGTCCACTACCGAGGGAAGCCAATCGCCCTTAATGCCTAAGAAATCAACCAATGCTATGGCCTCACTCCGTTTTCCAATACACATAGTGATTTTGAGGCGGAGGTCACCGATGTCGACTTCGAGCTAATCAAAGATGATCTTTGTTACGATGATACCCTTTGGGAGACCGATAACCATAGAGGATCCGTAATAAGATTGAGCCTCAAACTTAAGGCTAAGATATGGTGCACCTTTGTCAAAAGATGTCTAATTCCCACATCGCATAATAGCATAGTCGACATGAGACATTTGGTGTTCATCTAGTCCATAATCAACAAGAGGACCATCAATGTTGGAGAAATTATTCTCCAAGAAATTTATGATTGTGGTAAGAAAGACAAAGGCCCTTTATGTTTCCCTTCTTTAATCTCTGCTTTGTGTATTGCTGCAGGTGTATCAGTCGAGGCTACAGACGAGTACACACCGAATCGGTCGGGATAGTCTAAAGATTTCTGTCGCCGAGTCATACAAATAACCTAGGCAGAACCTGTCCAAGCAACACCGTAGCAGTTCACTACAGACTTTACTGCCGAACGACAATACTCGGCAGAAGTACCCACATCTGCCCAGGGCCCTGTCGCAGTAGACCCTTAACAAGAAATTCTGCAGAAGATGATAGCCAAGGACCTTCGCCAGCAACGCTACCTTGAGTACCAGCATAACTTCAACACATCTCTCGCCCACATGATGATGACAAGCTTCCCAAATCAAGGGCGCAATTCCCAGAATTCCCAGCTAACATCTTTGTCACCACTACCCCTTATACCGAGACAACACCTGCCCTAGGGCCGCAACCATTTTTCCAACCACGACCACCTCAACAGTTTCATGCTGCCGGACCTTCCAAGCCGGCCAGGTCTGCCGGAGTATCCTCGACCAGCCGACGGCCGTCCAAGAGGCAAGTTGTTTTTAACTCTCCCAACGGGAACTAATCCTTATGCCCAGTCTCAGCAGAGACACTCTGTCTCACGAGATTGATGAATACCACAGTTCGTCACAGCAATACCCACTGCTATGGCAGGGGGCGAGATAGAAATTATGCACACAGAAAATATTGACAAAATGGAAGAAGGAGATGAAGTTACTACATCACCGCAATGCACACCGCCCAGTCGAGTTCAGCCACATTGGCAAGCCAAATAACAACAATCACCAGCACAAGGATCTAGACGAAAGGAGTCAGCAGCACGGCCTAGGAGACTACTTCGTACAAGCAGCTCCTCGGAGTCGTTATAAATGATTTCTTTTAATGTTTTTGTCTATTTTCTTATTGAAATTATTGTTTGTCGCATATATTGAGCATTGAGGACAATGCTCGGTTTGAGTTTGGGGGTATTGTAGTTGTAGAAGCACTGCCGAGGCAATCCACTGCCAAGGCATTACCATGAAAAAAGGGATAATTTTTTTGAAATTTTTGGCAATATTCTCTTTTCTTGAATTACTATTTTTAATCTTGCACCGCTCTACATCAGCTTAGCTTTAGTTTACTCCTTTAAGGCTATAGAAATCTTTCTCCTTACCATGGCCAAGTTCTGTTTTGAAGGGATAACCATAGGATACTCATGGAATAAAACTTAGAAGCTTGCTTTAGGGTTAGAACGAAAATAAATACTTTTTGGACTTGCGTGATTTAGGAGCTCTTTTAATAAACTTAGGTGATAATGACTTAGAACCTTTTGGAAAAATAACTAGAGGTGCCTATCACTGGATCTAGTCTTGCTCTCCTTCATGCTAGAGGTGCCCGAAATTGGCTCTAGTATGCTAAATAGGTGGTTAAAAAGAAAAAAAAAGAAGAAAAAGAAGAAAATAGAAAACGCATATCTTGAGGTGCCCGAAATTAGCTCAAGACTTGTTTTTAGGAGACAACTTTAGTCCAAATTCTATTTGTCTTGAACTTAGAGTTTATCTAAGAAAGCCTTGAATCAACCTTGTCCATAAAATGCACACACTCACCTAGCCTTATAGTTTGTTTTTTAGTAAAAGTCCTTGGGTAAACTAGTGGCTAAAACGGAGAAATAGTCATGACCATGATGGGGAGAATAGATGGAAAAGTAAGACCAAAAGGGAGTAAGGTTCGGCAATTTGATGTCTTGCATTGCTTGAGGACAAGTAATAGTTCAAGTTTGGGGGTATTTGATGAGTGCCTAAAAGGCAGTTATTTACTACCCTTCTCATGGTATTTTATGCATCTATTATACACCAACTTGAACTAAAATGTGGAGTCATTGCATAATATTGGATATTCTGTTATTACTACTTACAAAGCTTACATTTATAGAGAATGTAGATATTATTACATATTCTGTACATGCAGGGATATCTAGGGCTGAGGCAGCAGAGAAGCATCATTGAGGCCGAGGTAGGGACAAGGCCGCGTCAGCATCCAGAGTGGCAACATCAACATTTTAGGCGAATGAAAGACAAAAATATAGAGAACATTCTGGAAGATACAGCGCACCAATTGGACCAGGCTAGCGCATTAAAAGCCCAAGTCAAAGACCGAACTGGAAAAACTTTCTAGAAGGTTGCAAACTTGGAAACATCAGATCTCATGTAGAAGACTTGCTCCTTACTCCAAGTTAGAGTCTACTTAGGAAAGGTTTACCCTAGGTTAAGACTATATATAGCCTAGCCGGTCACATTGTTAAAGAGAGCCGATTTTAGAGAAACCCTTCCCCTAAGATTTGTTCTAAATCTATTAGGGATAGGTGAAGGTTGTAGATATTAGTGAGAGGAGATTGTTTCTTGTTTCTTTGTTCTAATGCAATAATTAATATCAAAGTTTATTTATCCTATTGTCATTCCTTGTTCTTGCATTCAAGCTCTAGAGAGAAGTTTGTAAGTAATCTATTTATCTAGTATCAAGAGAGTTAGATTCACGAAAGAGATAAGTACGGTGTTGACGATACTAACTCGGCCTAGAGATAGGTTAAGAGTTTCAGAAGCTAAAAGAAGTGTTGCATTGGATGGTGATTATCGTTGATTCACGCCGAAAGGTATCGTCAAAGACCAGTTATCAACAACGCTCTGACTTATAGATAAACGGAGTCAACTACAGACACTTTGCTGAACTTTGATACATCTGCCCAAGTGCAAGAGATTGCCGCGGTAGAGAACAGTAACACTGCCGAGGTTGTATCTGCAGTACTGCCGAAGCAGAGTTGTGTAATTGCATTGGACAAGAAGAATATCAATCGAATCCACTAATTGACGCAGTTGGATCCTACCCACTTTCTCTATATCGTTCTCAATCCTTTATTTTATGTTTTGTTATTTACTTAGTTAAACAAATCCACTTATTTGTGTTTTTACTTTATCTTTCAGGAGCTAGGGAACAAGGGGAGACATATTAAGTATACCAATCCCTGTGGAGACGATACACGATATACTTATCACTTTATTACTTGCGACGTGGACACTGCACAGTTGCGCTATTATTACACGCATCAAACTATATGCATAATTCTTAAACATTAAGGACAATTTAAACATCCAAAACCTACACAAGTTCATACAATCAAGGTAATTCTCATCAACCAAAAACCAACTTTTGCAACAATGAAACTATACCCCATTACTCTCTTACTACTACTGCATTTTAGAACACATACTTGAGCTTTTCATCGACAAACACTTGAAATCTTGCTTCTCTTTGCCGCCTCGATTATTTTTCTCTGCATTGTAAGGTAAAAGAGAGGGTAAGCATAAGCTTAGTGATGGGTAAAACATAAAAAAACACTTTTATAATGCAACCCATAAGTCCATCAATAAACTCTTTAAATCATGCCATAAAATGCACACTAAAAGTATCTCAAACATGGTTTACAAAATCAAAATAATTTCTTTATAAGGTATCATTTATCTCATGTATTACAAAGCTAAAATTCTCATTACTTTCATTCTTTTAAAAAAACAACAGAACTTATGGCCTTTTTAATACATATGCATCTCTATGCATCATCACAAGTCTTACATGCTATTCACCTAGTAAAGCTTATATCAAGTGCACTATAATGTGCATGGTACAAGTCTTATATGCTAAACTCATAGCAACGCTTAGGCTATTCTCTTGTGCTCATATCCTTCCACAAAGCTTAGTCAAGAACACATGCTTGTGAAACTCATAACTTTAAAACATTACATTCTAAATAGTTTTATATCAATATGTGTCATAATCTCATGCTTTTCAGTACACAAAAGTCTCAATCATAAATCATGCATATTGGCAACTAAGTGACTAGTCTTATTTAAACCTTATACCCATCGAATACATGGATTCTTTATTCCTTATCTAGAGACACTTGGTCTCAACATGCATCGGTTGGACACGAAATAACCTTGTATACATTTTACTCCCACTACGTACGATCGGACACAAAGTCACCCTTGTTTACGTATGGGTCAACTATATGCACGGTCGAACACAAAATCACGCTTGTTTACATATAGGCAAGCTCTACACGTACAGTCAGACATAAAGTCACCCTTGTTTACGTGTAGGCAACACAACCTAGTAACTCAATATTATAGTGCACTTAATCCTAATGACTTGTCATTTGTATTCGTGGTTTTAAATAGTGTCACTAAGCCAATATCATTCTCATTATGTATGGAAGCTTTCTATTTAACAATGCACTCAATATATGTTCAACAAGATGAACCAAATCATGCTCAACGGCTTTTTTCGGGGAAAAAGGTAATCACCATACTTTATTCCAAATCATTCTCATGCTTTATAAGTCATGGAAACCATCATTTGACATGCATACACAACTGTTATCACATGCTTGTTGGGACCGTCGATACACCTCATGACGCAATAGAACAAAATTACGACAGTCTTTCTAGTAATCCATGTACGTTTAATCCGAAATCAAGAGGAAGAGATGTGATGACTTACATTGGGTTCCTTTATAAGCAACAAAAACAACAATTTTATTTGCAACAATCACAATCGTTCGTCAATTCGAATCTTTAGCCTCCATGAATATCGTCTCGGCCTCTACTCAGTTCACCCGGTTGATAGAGCAAAATCTCGAAAAACTATTTTTCATGATTCCAGGGTTTGAGAATTCAGAATTCTCTATCTTGGCTGCTAGACTAAAGATCCTTTATATAGGTGTAACCCTAGGTATAAGAGTTTGATTCTGAATTTGTTTATAGGAAATAATTACTTTAATTATTTACTTAAATTTTGGAATCTATTTTTAATTCGAATTTAAAAGGGATATAATTACTTTAACTATATCCTTTATTTAAAATTCGGGATTAAATATAATCTACTTATACTTATATATATTTTTTCTCCTTTTCAACAATTTGGTGTGACCCTGTAGGCTCATAGTAACATTAGTAATAATATTAGAAAAATTCTAATATTACAAACAATGAGTGGCATCTAGCAATATATCATTGTCATCTAAGTTACAAGAGATCATGATTCAATGTATCATGTCTGGGATCAACTATCTTAATGTATTATATCCTTTTGTCCTTTTATATCTTTAATAGGCACAAATCTTGGAATAGTCACACTTGTATAGCCGATTTTAATGTTTCTTGATATCTAGAGTAGACTACTTTTAATGAATAATTTGTGATATCTCATATCAACATATTCAAGCATGGTCGTGCATTTCTAATCTCAATCAATCAAGTGGCCTTTGATATATTTTTCTATTATGTAGGAAGGACAAATCCTATCTTGATCATTCACATCTCACTACATACATTATAATATGTCCAATGTCAGTTTTTATAGTGTAACTAATTATGAGATACGTTTAACTGCATCAAAACATAAAACAACATAAGTTGAGATAGTAATAATCTCAAGTCTAATGATCATACATATAGTTGTAATTATGAGCAATATCGTGACCGTCACATAATAATCTATGATATATGCTCATAGTGGGTCAATCCAATATATTATTCTCTACTAATATATTCATGTATTAATTCTAACATATCTATGTCAATGACAACTCATTGTCATCAATTAATCACATGTTAGTCTTAAGCGTATTATTATTGTCCATCCATAATAATACTTGACTAAGGATCTTTTAATAATAATACATATATTATTATATGGACCTTATTGTTTCTCAGTTTATGTTATATATTGACACATATATCTGAAAACAATAATGGTAATGCCTTTATTCAATAAAATTGGTAAATAAAAGTATCCTTACAATCATCATATGATTGATCTTTAAGCATACTCTAATAATCTCCCACTAGCACTAAGACCAATCACTCACATATCTAATACCAAGTGACTCAGTGTGACAATCATGCTTCTGTTGTGTCAGAGGCTTCGTCAAGGGATCAACAATGTTATCATCCGTGTGTACTCTACATATTTCCACATCTCCTCGATCTATGATCTCTCGAATGAGATGGAAGCGTCTAAGAATATGTTTGGATCATTGATGAGATCTGGGTTCCTTTGCTTGTGCAATGGCTCCATTGTTGTCACAACGGAATTTTATAGCATCTGATATGCTTGGAACAACCCCTAGTTCGGATATGAACTTTTTGATCCAAACAACTTCCTTTGCTGCTTCACTGGCTGCAATATACTCAGCCTTTGTCGTAGAATCAGCTACTGTATCTTGCTTTGAACTTTTCTAACTTACAACACCTCCATTAAGGCAAAACACAAATCCAGATTGCGATCTTGAGTCATCCTTGTCTGTTTGGAAACTAGCATCAGTATAACCTTTTATACTAAGCTATTCTTTGCCTCATAGACAAGAAATGTATCCTTAGTTCTTCTCAAGTACTTAAGGATATTTTTGACTGCTACCCAGTGACTTTCACCAGAGTTTACCTGATATCGACTTATCATGCTTAAGGTATACGGTACATCTAGTCGAGTACATATTATCGTATACATGATAGAACCAATAGCCGAAGCATATGAGATCTTACTCATTCGTTCTTTTTCTTGTGGAGTTGAAGGAAACATTTACTTCGAAAGAGATATACCATATCTCATAGGTAAGAATCCTTTCTTGGATTCTTCCATACTGAATCTTTTCAGAACTTTGTCTATATATGTACTTTGACTTAGATCTAGAAGTCGTCTAGATCTACCTCTATAGATCTTAACACCTAAGATATATGCTGCCTCACCCAAATCTTTCATAGAGAAACAACTACTTAACCAAGTCTTAACTGACTATAAGGTAGGTATGTCATTTCCTATAATAAGTATTTCATCTACATACAAGATTAGGAAAGAAACAATGCTCCCACTTGTCTTATTATAAACACAAGGCTAATCTTTGTTCTTGATAAAACCAAACTCTTTGATCGCATCATTGAAACAAAGATTCCAGCTTTGAGAAGCTTGCTTTAGTCCATAAATGGACCTTTGTAGCTTACAAACCTTTCCAGCATTTCCTAGAGCGACAAAACCTTTTGGTTGTGTCATATACACATCCTCTTCAAGTTTTCTATTAAGGAAAGTGGTTTTGACATCCATTTACCAGATTTCATAATCATGGAATGCAGCTATAGCAAGCAAAATCCGGATGGATTTAAACATAGCTACAAGGGAGAATGTTTCGTCATAGTCAATACCATGAACCTATCGAAAACCTTTAGCGACTAGTTGCCCCTTATATGTTTGTACGTTTCCATCCATGTTGGTTTTCTTCTTGAAAACTCATTTACACCCTATAGGTTTTACCCCTTCAGGTGATTCAACCAAAGTTCATACTTGGTTGACTGACATGGATTCTATCTCAGATTTCATGGCCTCAAGCCATTTCTTAGAGTCTGGACTTGATATTGCCTCTTGATAAGTTCTTGGTTCATCTTGATCCATAATAAGAACATCTCCGTGAGTGGTTATGAGAAATCCATATCTCTCAGGTGCATGGCATTCTCTTGTGGACCTGCGCAGTGATTGTGTTTCTAAATCTGTTGACTGTTCCTTAACAATTTGTGGAACATGTTCAATCTTAGGCTTAATGAATTGTTGTTCTTGAACTTCTTCAAGTTCAATATCTCTACCCTTTCCTTTCTTATTGAGAAATTCTCTTTCGAGAAAAACTCCTGTTCGAGCAACAAACACTTTGTTCTCTTTAGGGTTAAAGAAATAATATCCCTTAGTTTCTTTGGGATATCCAACAAAATTATACTTATGAGATTTGAGTTTGAGTTTTGTAGACATCTGATGTTTGACATATGCATCGCAACCCCAAATCTTCATAAAAGACATACTAGGATGTTTTCCAGTCCATATCTCATATGGTGTCTTTTGAACAGATTTAGACGAAACACGATTTAAAGTGAAAGTAGCTGTTTCTAGTACATGTCCCCAAAAAGAAGTCGGAAGATCACTATGACTCATCAGTGATCGAACCATGTCTAACAAGGTTCAATTTCTCCTCTCAGAAACTCTATTCCATTGTGGTGTACCAGGTGGAGTAAGCTGTGAGACAATCCCACATTCTTTAAGGAGTTCATCAAATTCTATGCTTAAGTATTCTCCACCTCGATCTGATCGAAGTACTTTAATACTTTTACCTAGTTGATTTTGTACTTCATTCTTGAATACTTTAATCTTTTCGATAGCCTCAGATTTATGGCGCATACGGTAAATATAACCATATCGACTGAAGTCATCAGTGAAAGTGATGAAATACTGAAATCCACCTCTAGCTTGTGTGTTCATTGGTCCACATACATCACTATGTATTAATCCCAATAAATCACTTGCTCGATCACTTTTACCATTAAAAGGAGCCTTAGTCATTTTTCCTAGTAAGCAAGATTCACATACATCCAGTTGTTCGAAAATAAATGAATCTAAAAATCCATCTTTATGGAGTTTTGATATGCGTTTCTCACTTATATGGCCTAAACGAAAATGCTAGAGATAAGTTTGATTTGATTCATTTGTTTTTGATCTTTTGGTATTTATGTTATATATGGCATTTTCTAGATTTAAAATATATAAGACATTAACCAATTATGCTGAACCATAAAAAATATTATTGAGATAAAAATAACAACAATTATTCTTAATAATAATCTCAAAGCCAATCTTATCTAAACAAAAAATAGAAACAATATTTTTAGTTAAACTAGGCACAAAATAACAATCTTCTAAATGTAAATCAAGTCCACTAGGTAAAGATAAAACGTATGTTCATATAGCTAATGCAACAACTCTTGCTCCATTTCCTACTCGTAGGTTTATGTCTCCCTTAGCTAGATTCCTTCTCTTTTGTAGTCCTTGTACAAAAGTACAAATGTGAGAACCACAACCGGTATCTAATACCCAAGAAGGAGATATGGACAAATTCACATCAATAACATAAATACCTGAAGTAGATGCACCATCTACTTTTGCCTTCTTTGCCTCTTCAAGGTAGATGGGATAATTTCTTTTCCAGTGTACAGTCTTATTGCAATGGAAACATTTTCCTTCCTTGCTAACTCCCCCTTTGGGTTTCAGTGCATCATGTCCTTTGGGCATAGGCTTACCTTTACAATTGTACTTTGCCACTGTTTTTCCCTTTCCTTTGTCCTTGCGGACCATCAGAATGGGCTTAGGTCCACCCTTAGACATGTTTTCCTCAGCAGTTCCTAACATGCCAAGTAACTGTGGCAACGTTTTGTTAATTTCATTCATGTTGAAATTAAGGACAAATTGGTTGAAGCTATTTGGCAACGATTGCAGAATAACATCAGTAGCCAATTCATCTTTGAGAGGAAATCCTAGCTTTTCCAATGTTTGGATATAGCCTATCATCTTAATGACATGAGCTCCTACAGGAGATCCCTCTACCATTTTGCACTAAAATAGAGCTTTAGATGTCTCATACCTCTGTTGACGTTCTTGATCTTCATATATTTCTTTGAGGTTTTGAATCATAGCATATGAAACCATGCCCTCATGTTTGTTTTAAAGATCAAGAGTCATGGTAGCAAGCATAAGACATTCGACATCTAACATGTCATCCATATGTTTGTTAAACTTGTCTTTGTCATCTCTAGAAGCATTAGTTGCCGGTTCATCTGGAACAGGTTCTTCAATGATATATTCCTTTCTTTCCTGTTTGAGAACAATTCTCAAATTGTGGAACCAATCAAAGAAGTTTATGCCATTGAGTTTCTCCTTCTCAAGGAGTGATCGTAGTGATATAGTGTTGTTTGCCATTTAGATCTACAACAATGAAAATATATAAAGTAAATTTTCCAATTTGAAATATTATAAATATGTCTTTGTTTATAAAATACTCCCACTATTTTGTTTAAAATTATAAACCCATCTCGTTTTTAATTTCGGAAAAATTCGACGAAAAATTTTCTAGTGAACGAGGATCAATAATTCACCAATTTCTCAAATCAAATTTGGCTTTTCTTTTAGGATAGAGGTTATCTAGGTAAGTAACCCTTTACTAATTACATCTCATGTAACTCCTCCATTTGGTGAACAACTCTTGTTCAGTCATCTCATGACTTAACCAAATACTTAGCCTTTAGGTTTCTAATCCTATTAGAACAACCTAACTAAGTTATTACCAATATTTCGACCGACGAATATCACTTGCTTATTCTTCGCGTTTAACCAAGATGGACTTATGTGTCAATGCTTTGGCAAAACCCACATAAGATCGATTAAGGCCTTAACGATGACAAATATTTGACGGCTAATTTTAACTTAGATTAATTTGAGGAAAAACATTAAATATCTCATCGCTATTTCTTTTAATTTGACCCTTGTTGATCTCATCAATATATGTGAGTAAAAGATATATATCATACATTGCATCACATACATGATAGATATAAAATAAAAAAATTGCAATGATTATAGCCCAAAATAAAGAACTAAGGTGGCTCATCCCAAGCCAATGGGAGAACCTTTAAACCCTAATTATATACTAAAACTGCTTCTCAAGCATCTTCTCGATTTTGCTCCAAACGTCTTGAATTCTTCTTGGAATAATATTACAATTATAAAAAATCGTTTTACATACGAGGGAGTAAGATGAGAAGAGAAGTACAATAGAGATAGAGAAAGGCACGACACACATGCCTTATTTTAAATTTTACAACTATTGTAAAAACAAGGTCTATAACCATGCATGTCAAACACCGTACGAAGCAAACATATCATATATATGCTATCACGAAACCGTTTATGTTACCAATATGGGCCTACAATCTATGTTGCCTACGAAGGGGTCAAGGGGCGAAACTTCACGATTTGATAAGATTTATCAACAAAATCGTGTTTTCAGAATTTTTAAAATCCCTTAGATTTTTTGGTATCAGAATAACAATTATTTCTTTTTCCATGATACGATCTGCTATCGCACTTTCGCTAATCACTATGTTAACGATTGGCATATGATTATCGTAAAACCCTTGTAGCAACATGGCGACTATAATTAACAGACTAACAGATTAATCGTATCCCTAATCGACTATCAATAACAATATATATCGTCGACATAGTAAAATAAAGCATGCATCTCATATATATCGTATCACCGAAGTATTTAATCAGATTACGGATTGTACAAGTGGCTTTGTGATGAGTGCCTAAAAGGCAGTTATTTACTATCCTTCTCATGGTACTTTATGCATCTATTATACACCAACTTGAGCTGAAATATGGACTCTTTGCACAATATTGGATATTCCGTTATCACTACTTACAAAGTCAATATTTATAGAGAATGCATATATTATTACATATTCTATACATGCAGGAATATCCAGGGCCGAGGCAGTAGTGAAGCAGTGTTAAGGCCGAGGCAGGGGACAAGGCGTAGCATCTAGAGTGGCAACATAGATATCGTAGGCGCAATGAAAAATAAAAATATAGAAAACATTCTGGAAGATGCAGCGCACCAATTGGACCAGGCTAGCGCACTAAAAGTCCAAGTCAAAGACCATGCGGGAAAATCCTTCTAGAAGGCGGCAAACTTGGAAATATCAGATCTCTTGAAGAAGACTTGTTCCTTACTCCAAATTAGAGTCTATTTAGGAAAGGTTTGTCCTAGGTTAAGACTATATATACCCTAACTGGCCATATTGTTTAGGGAGCCGATTTTAGAGAAACCCTTCTCCCTAAGAATTGTACCTATCGACATTATGTTTTAAATTTCTTAGGGATAGGTGAAGGTTGTAGATATTAGTGAGAGGAGATTGTTTCTTGTTTCTTTGTTCTAATGCAATAATAATATCAAAGTTTGCTTATCCTATTGCCATTCCTTGTTCTTGCATTCAAGCTCGAGAGAGAAGTTTGTAAGTAATATATTTATCTAGCATCGAGAGGTGTAGATTCACGAAGGGATAAGTACGGTGTTGTAGACACTAACTTGGCCTAGAGATAGGTTACGAGTTTCAGCAGATAAAAGAAGTGTTGGACTGGTTGGTGGTTATCGTCGATTTACGCCGAGAGGTATTGTCAAGGACCAGTCATCAACAACACTCTGACTTATAGATAAGCGGAGTCATCTACAGACACTTTGCTGAACTTTGATGCATCTACCCAAGAGCAAGAGATTATCGCGGTAGAGAACACTGATGTTGCCGAGGCTGTATCTGCAGTATTGTCGAAGCAGTGTTATGTAATTGCATTGGACAAGAAGAAGATCAATAGAATCCACTAATTGACACAGCTGGATCCTATCTACTTTCTCTATATCGTTCTCAACCTTTTATTTTATGTTTTGTTATTTAATTAGTTAGTTAAACAAATCCACTTATCTGTGTTTTTACTTTATCTTTCAAGAGCTAGGGAACAAGGGGAAACATATTAAGTATACCAATCCCTGTGGGGACGATACACGATATACTTATCACTTTATTACTTGGCGACGTGTACACTTGCACTCAATTACGCTTTGATTACACGCATCAAGTTTTTGGCATCGTTGCCGAGGATTGACAATTGAATTTTGTTTTCTTTATTTTCTTGCTCTTTAACCATTTTTTATCTAACTTTAATTCTAATTATTTATTTTTCTTTTTATTAACTTTGACTTCTTTGGTATATGACCAGGGCAAACCCGTGTGGTCCATTGTACGAATTGGATCCTGAAATTGAACGCACAAAACACCATCTGAGGTGAAACCTGTTCGAAGTCATGGATGATCCACCAAGAGGACAAATTCCACCAGTTGACCATAATGTACTGCTACCAGCAATGCCCCAACAGCCATTGCTGAGGCATCCTACTGTTAGAGACTATTTGGTGGAAGATCTAAACGGACTCAACCCTGGTGTAGTCACCCCAGAAATTGAAGCATCTCACTTTGAGCTCAAACCAATGATGTTCAACTTGTTGAACACAATTGGACAGTTTAGTGGGTCTGCTACTGAAGATGCAAGGCAGCATTTTAAATCTTTCATGGAAGTATGCAATTCTTTTAAGATTCAAGGAGTCTATGAAGATATTTTACGATTAAAATTGTTCCCCTATTCACTGAGAGATATGGAAAAAACTTGGTTGAATGGTATCCCAGCAAGATCCATAGGATCTTGGGAAGAACTCTACCGAGAATTCATTACGAGGTTTAATCCGACAAATCTCTATGATCGCATCCGTAATGAAATCACATCATTCCGGCAGGATGATGATGAACCGATGTATGAGGCATGGGAACGCTACAGAGAATTGTTAAACAAATGCCCACTACATGGTTTTGCCTTGTGGATGCAAGTCTCCATGTTTTATAATGCTACCAATGCCTCCACAAGGATGATGATAGATGCTTCCGCAAATGGGACACTTTTGGATAGAGCACCCGCGAAGGCCATTGAGATTCTGAACAAACTCGCAAGGAACGATTTCCAATTTTCCACATCAAGGCGAGGAGGAATGAGACGTCATGCCACAACCCATGAATTAGATACATACAGTTCGGTGGAAGCACAATTGGCTTCTCTGACTAAAATAGTTCAGAATATGTAAGCCCGGAGAAACATACATGAAGTTAAGACAATTAACTCAACGGATTACATGCAAGATGAGGAAACCAGCCTATATGTTGGAAACTATAATAGGAACAATCAAATGATGTCCAACAATTACAACCCATCTTGGAAAAGACATCCAAACTTTTTATGGAGTAACCCTAACAATGCCTTAAATCCAATTAATCAAGCCCCTAGGTTCCAGCATCAAAGTCAGAACCTGCCGCCGCAGTAGGTACAACAACAACAGTCTCTGAACGTATTGGCAAATTCTTTCACGGCTTTTATGTCAAAGACTGATGCATACATGATCGAGAATAGCCGCTTCATGAAGCGTACTGATGACTTCATGAACTGAACTGAGATGAGACTACAGAACCAGAAGGCTGCGATCAAGTTTTAAAACCTAAAATAACCAAAACCCGTAAACATAAAACCCTAGAATCATAAATCTTAAAATAATTTTGGGTTTTAAGCTTAGTGTTTATACTTTTATAGTTTCAATTTTTTTATTTTTGGGTTTAAGTTATGGTTATATTTTTATATTTTAAGGTTTAGGGTTTTATTTTTTAGGGTTTAAAATTTATGATTTAGTGTTTTGGATTTAAATATTTAATGTTCAGTATTTTTAGCCTTTGATTTCAGGTTTTTAGATTTTTGGTATAATATTTTTTATTTTTAAATTAAAAATTATTTTTTAAAAATATTTTAATAAATAAATAAATATATATATATAATTTTTTAAAAAATTTATTTTAAATAATTTGAAATTATATGTTTAATCCTTAAAGTTTTAAATTTCTATTAATTAATTTAATAATATTTAACATTGTTTATCGTTAGTGGTATTTAACAACGTTAGACGTTTTTAAAATTACAACATAATATTTACTGGTTATTTATCAAAAAAATGCTTGGTTAGTATTTACATTTACATACAATTATATTATAATATCTCAACACACTTTAAAAGTTGAAAGTTAAGAATAACATAGCATTTAAAATTTAAATAGAAAACAAAACTTTATAATGCACTAAGTCCAAATTTTGGAGCTAAATATTGTAAATGACAACCCACTGAATAAAAAATAGCAATAGTCAAATAACGCGAATAAATCAGGATTTTTTTACCTTAATGATACTGTCACGGGGCTAGACTTTTGAACCAGCTAAACCGTGCGGCCTTAGTCGAGTCTTCAAGACAAACAACTAAGTAAGCCTTCTCAACACTTACGAAAGATTAAACTTCCCAAGCATCGACAAACGCGAAGCATTTTAAGCGGAAACGGATCAAAAGAGATAACGAGGACAAACTCTTCAAGAAAGCTCAAGAACGCTTAAGAACAAAGAAAGAACGAAACAAGAACAACTCAAGGGATTTAGAGAAAATACCTTTATTTCTTAGAAAGTTGGAATAACTCAGTACATCAGATGAGGTGGGGAAAGACCTCAATTTATACTTGAACTCCCCTGATCCTACGGTCTATACAGATTTACATCGACGGCTATGATACAACTCTATCCATTCACAAAACATAATTCTGAGAATATTCCCGTCTAACTATGGAAAGTATCTTCTATGTTCACACAATGTGTTCACACACCTTGGATGGATAAGTCTTCTAGAACACTCTTTGTATCGGGCCAACGTTTGTGGTCTTCGCAAGTCCAACATCACTCTTGAAAATACTTGGGCAGGCCAAAATACACCATGTGATGCAATGTCTCGGAGCCCAATGTGCAACCTGTGACATTCTCCCCCAACAAACTTGGCAACGCCCTCGTTGTGCCACTCGGACAAGTCCGAGTTTGATCCTAGAGTTTCTCGCGCACCTTAGCTAGCTTTTGTCTTAGAGTCTGGCTTGAATGTCCCCCAATAAGAACCGATCTCCCCATAAAGAGCACCAGACTTTGATTCAGTTGTCCCCCCATAAGGACTACTCACTTCGGCTCGCACCGCCATGTAAAATCACCGGTACCAAGCACTTCTTGATCACTATCCCCATGTTCAAGAGGTACTTCACTCATTGACCCAGCATTTTCTCTCTCTGACAATACATGCAATCCATTTGCTTATTTTCCCCTGCAAGCCCTTATGGGTCACCAGCCTTCGCTATGACTGCTTCAATTTCTTTTTCCATTGGGAAACATAGGGAATATTTGACTTGTTCCCAAATTTCAAGGCTGCTTATTGATCCATTCATTTTCTGCAGCAATCCTCCCCATCATGTTAAATGAACCCAATGCAGATAAGCAGTGGAGTTCTGGACATGCGCAATAGGAGCGACCGCACAGGGCCCCCTAAAAAAGAGGGTCCCAAAATTTTGATAAAACATTCTTTAGATGATGTTAATTCCGAAATTCATTGAAAGATTTTGAAAATGCAATTAAGAAAGATGCATTATAATTGTTTAAACGTTATAATTATTTCTTAAATACGATAATTGGTTATAGAATCTTATTGATTATTCTTATTATTATTGATTCTATAGAACTAGTGAAGTTTTGGATAGGCACAATAGAAATAATCGCACAGGGGGCCCTAGAAAGGACATTTGCTTTTAAGGGTTACAATTTTATAACTAGCAAAAGTTATGGACAATTATTTTTAAGGGTCGTATTTTAATAAATTGCATAGGACCCCTGAAATTTTTGAACCGCCCCTGCAGATAAGCTCTTGAAACTGCTGCTTCCCTCACTGAAATTCCTTGACTTCCTTGGTTTTCTCATCTTTGGGGAATTGACGTCCATCTCGTGATCGGTGCCGTTGCAATCTTTTACCGTAGCTACCACCAACCGCACAATGGTGCTCCGGCAAAAGGGGCATAACAGAGGCATTACTCTTGCGGTCGTGGGGTTCGGCTTGTTGTGGCAGCAAAGGGGCATTGTGCATTGTGCACACATTTGGTGGCCACAGTCCTGAACTTCGATCGTGCAGTGCTGCTCAAAGCATATGCAGCAAACTTCGGCATCACCAGCCTACATCGAAAGAATTCCCCAGTGAATATATCAGTTCCATTATTTTCAGTTGCAAACTATTGACTGTTGTAAATAGTCCATGTGATAAAAGAAGAACATGGGCCGCAACTTATTTACATAACCCTAGCAACCAACTGCTAATTAGAAGTGTCAATGGAAAAATGGAGATTATGCTGACTTTAAATATAGGATTCATAGTATGCTAGAGTAAAAAATACATGCTGTGAATTGCTAGATCGCTGAACTTAAGAATTTCATCCTGGACCACAAATGAAACCTAGATAGTCAAGGGCAAATCTATGCGTTTAAACACAAGTTTAATGGGGTAAATATCAAGAAAAGGCAAAAAATGGTTTTCATTCAAGAGTTAAAGAAACTAACTTCGAACAAAACTTACTTAAGCTAAATATAGAAATCGAACCCATGGTTTCGGATTTGGAGTTTTACCTCGGAAATAGTGTCGTCTAACCTGGAATCAGAGTGAGAGTGTGAAGGTGATGGGAGTGAGTAACTTGTTCCTTTCAAGATGTTCTTTTCCCTTTCCCTGTTTGCCTCCATTAAGGCCTGTTTCTAACAGTGATTTTGCCTCATCGTTGAGCTCACTAATGAACTTTAAAGGTGCTGGCCAGACAAGAGGTTCGGCTGATGAAGGATTTAACAGAGCGGCACATGCTCTATGTTTGTACTTAAGAGCAACTATATACGGTATTCTCCTGTAAGATACAAACATAACAACAGCAAGTCTAAACAAAAATAATCAAAAACAAATGAAATATATACGCAAGCACTTACATTCGTGTAAATAATTAGACATGTATCATATCATTATCACATATGGTAAGAGAAAAAGAGAGGAAAAATTGACTAGAATATAATGAGACCAAATCAGGAATCTCTCAAAACAATTAAACAAAAACACGAAGAACGAAAGATCTGCAATAAGATAACAATTTAGAAATTCAAATCGTTGAACAATAGAATGAGCTGTTAAGCTCATGGGACGGTTATCTGAGCTGGGCAATCTGAAGAGGCCCTCAAACCTCCATTGGCCACCATACTCGATGAAGGAGGCGTTAGGGTTGAGAATGATGAATATGAAGCATTCATTGCTTAGGATAGTGCCCTAGCACAATGGTTACTCTCGACGATCAGCGTTCATCTTCTCCTACAGTTCGTTGGAGCTGAAACAACTGCAGAAATTTGGTCACTGGTTCTTCAGTTCTTTGCTAGAAGGTAAACAACAACAGTTATGAGTCTTCACTATCGGCCGAGGTCCTTAAAGAAAGGTTGAATAACTAATGTTTTGATAAAATAATTGAAAATATTTTTAGTCTAATTTGAAAAGATTTCAAAAATAATTCTTATGTCCAAACAACTTGAAAATATATTTAAATTGTTTTTGAGAGATTTTAAAGGTGTTTTAAATGATTTAAAGAAACCAAAGAAATGTTTTTAACTCAGGTGTTTTGATATAGCCATGCTTTTCAAAGGAAAAATTGCACAGCCATTTCGATACAGTCTTGAACCGTTTCGATATCTTTTTGCCACTATAAATTTTGGTTTCGATACACCTTAAGGATCATTTGAAAACTCCCAACAGCTAGGAGTAGTATCGAAATGGCTTAGCCTTGTTTTGGTACCATGAGCTAAGGGTTTCGATAACGATTCTTAAATGCAGATTCAACGGCTATTTCACAAAGCAGCTATATCGATACCACTTTTATCTATTTTGATACCGGTCATACTAGAAGTAGAAATAAGCCTTAAAACCAGCTCCAAACGGCTTCAAATCAATCCCAACAATCACCAACGGTTAGAAGCTCATTTGGGATGATAAAAGAAAGGTTCAAGCATCAAAAGAAAAAGAACGCTTCAATTGTAACAACATTTGATGAGAAAATTGTCTTAGAGCTAATGTAACACCCTAAAACTGGGCTAGAAGAATGATATGAATAGTTCATAAATTAGATTGAATCATATGTTAATTGGATTAAAAGAAAGGGACCAAATTGAATTAAATGATAAACTTGGAGATTGCATGATAAATATAAGGATTCTATAAACTACCCTTCCTAATAAACTAAGCCTAGTTATAATTAAAATGTCAAATTGGTCTTCACACCCCATTAATAAGCAAAGAAATCAGCCCAATTCTCCCTTTCTTTTCCTCATTTCACGTGAAATAGAAAGAGAAAAGGAAGAGAGAAAATTTCATCTTCTACCCTATTTCTCCATAGCCAAAAGAAAAGAGGAAATTTCAAGAGGAGAAAAGCTTAGAATTTGGAATATATTAGCATAAAGATTAAGGATTTTGGTGCATAGCTTTTGTGAGTAAGTTAAGGCTTGATCTACCCTCTCTTGAAATGTATATTTGCATATTGAATTTTGGGGGGTTGTTGCCATGAGAAATTGGGGTAAATTATTCATGTCTTGTTATGTTAGTTAGGATTTTTGAGAAGTGTTACATGTGTAAATTGATTCAATATTAGATATGCATGAGATTAAGTGGATAAAAAAATGAATTAAGTGATGTTACTCTTAAGTTTAAGATGCTGGAAATTCATGAGAATAAGTTTGAGATTAGGAATTAAGTCCATGGAATGAAAGCTAGTCAAACTTGCTAGAAAATACAATTCTGGGTAGCTATTTTAGAAAAATTCCCTAGGATGAGTTTGAATGAATTATAGGCTGAAATTTTGCAGTCAAATAGTTTCATGTATATAGTTTAAGTGAATATTTACAGAACCTCGTTTGGAGTTGTTTAGAGAAAGTTATAAGCTAATTAGTAAGGGTTGTTCGAGTAGTACCGAATCTGGATATGTCTAGCTTTAAACAAAATCTGGTGCTAATTGGATTGCAATTAAATTGTAAGGTTAAAATATCCTTGTATAAGATCTTCTTATCTTTCTAAAGAGGTAAAATAAGCTAAATTCGGATGAGGGAGCTAAGAGATATGATTGATTTCTTAAAAGGTAACAAAGCTAAATTCCTTTGCCTTTTCTTTTTGTTAGCTCTAGCATTTCCTCTTCTTCAATATCCCTTCTCTTGGATTCTCTAATAAACCATATATATATAGCAATTCATTAGAACATACATTTAAATAAATTTTTTGGATGTTGTATCTGAGAAAAAACAACATCAAATGTTTGATTCATTTGATCAAAGATGTGAACCTTCATCGATGTTTTATTTCGTCACATTATCTTGCATTTTACTTACAAGTTCAGTAGCCTAATTTTGTCTCTATTTATTAAGGCCTCCATTTTTTTTCCTTTAACTGCCCAAACTTTAGCCAACATGTAGTACGTCTCTTCAATAAGCTTGTTATTGTAAGAGAACATGTGCTTTTTAGTACTCCATTGATGCACTCCACAAGGTTGGTGGTCATTTGTCCATATCGTCTACCACCTTCATCATATGACTGGATTCATCTTTTCCTATCAATAATATTTACCCAACTTCAAACACGCACACCATACTTTCTTAAATTCCTTATTTTTTTCTCAAAATTTGGTCATGTTAGTGGATATTTTATGTTATAATATTATTAGTATAGAGACAATTTAAAACATTCCTCATAAATAAATAATTTAGTTTAAAAAAAATACTTACTCATGCTTAAAATTTTTTATGAAGGTATTAATTTTTGAACTAATCATATTTGTTCATACCAATGCAATAAACGCAATATATGAGATATGCATATGGGAGTGTTCAATGACTTCCATGTCAATTAATTGTTGTTTTAATACTATACCCTCAATTAGATATAATGCAAAACTCATCTTCTCGGATGATATGATCAAAAAAATTTCAAAAAGAAATTTCAAGCATCCGTAGTCTCCTATTCTACAATTACAAATGTAATTGGGAAATAATATTCTCACCATCTTGTGTAATGAAAATCAACAATACAAGAAAGTATCTCTTATATATCCAAGTGTCATTCACTAGAATCATACCTTTACAATAAAGAATGCCTTCAATACAAGACTTGAATGCCTACAAGAGTCGATGAAAAAATTTATAGGCTGTATGCATTATTTGTTTGATACCTGACTATGATGCTTGAGATAAAATATGTCATTACTACTAATAACTCCAGTAACTTGTTGTAGGAGTTTTCATAATCATCGTACATTGAGTTCATCATATTTTTTTTTTGCATGTCATTCTTTCTTGTAATTTATCTACTTTAATTGCTGCACGTCACCGGTAACACAAACCAAAAATATCTCTTCTAATTTTATATGTTATTTTATCACTCATTTCTTGAAGTGTCCATTTTAATAGACAATTGTCATAAATCTATTGTTGCTTAATTTTTTGTAAGCAATGGTAGATGCACTCATAGGATAGAGTGCACCTGGACTCAACCAGAATTTTTTGAAGTTTATATATTTGGCTTTAAATTTTTTAAATTTTATGAGATAGTCTTTAATTTTTTTTAATATTTATGAGATGTGCCCACCGTAAAATTTTAAAATTTTATTTATGCCCATCCTCAAATATTTTTTTGGATTTACCATTGTCTGCAAGTTCAAAAATACATAAATGAATATTAGAATCAACATAAATAAAATATGAACAAACTAAAATAAAATAAAATTTATAAAATTTAAATTATTTAAAAAAATAAAAAATAAAAACAAAAAAAATTGAAATCAGTTACAATATTTTCTCTACTGATTTCTAAAAAAATTAAAAATATTAATATTATATTCAAAAAATTACTTAAAATATATCTTAGAATTATCAATAATATTTCTTACCTTGAACAACTATTTAACTCAAACAAAAAATATTTAAAATATCAAAATTATATTAATAAATTAAACCAAATTTACATAATAAATATTAATACGAAATAAAAAACTTACAAATTACTTTAAACTTTTCACTCTAAAATTTTTTTATTATAATCTTCAACCTTAAACCTTCAACCATCAATTTAAAACCCCTATTTAACAACCCAAAATTAAACTTTTATCATTCCCAAAAAATATTTATCAACACACTTAAAGTCAAAGCCTTCTGTTAGTCTTCAAACAATGTAATACAGACCCATTATGTGTTACGTGGTATTCTCCACAATGGCTGAAATCTGTATCTTTCGCACCGTATTAAAGCTAAAATTATAAGAAG
This sequence comes from Abelmoschus esculentus, assembly GCA_035048815.1. Taxonomy (NCBI): domain Eukaryota; kingdom Viridiplantae; phylum Streptophyta; class Magnoliopsida; order Malvales; family Malvaceae; genus Abelmoschus; species Abelmoschus esculentus. The sequence continues at coordinate 19,965,049 of JAUCBN010000003.1, forward strand.
ATTAATTTAGGTGAATTCGACTTCAATGCACGGTCGAAAGTATTATATTTTTGAAAATAATTTTTTAAATACAATATAATGGAAATTATTGAGAAATTTCCATTTTTAATGATAATATTTAAATTTTATTTTTTTAAAAAAAAATTATTTATCTCATGTTATTGCTGCAATAAATTATTGATAAATAATTATTTTATTTAATATATTTTTTATTTAATGGAGATTTTATTAATAGGAGATCAATAATTCTATTTTATATGCCATTTTTTTATAATTATTGCTAGTTTTTGGGATAATTGAGTCTGAATATGGTCATTTTTGAATATTTTCACAGTTTAACATACGTAATTGTTGAATTTTTGTAATATTTGGTGAAAAAAAGGTATTGTTATCGTTTTTATTTTGTGAAAAATAATATGTTGCCTTGGCAGCATTTTGCCACAACAGGGAAGAAGACAACTAAAGTCCAAGGTCATCAGAGATTGTTGAAATATGTTGGCTAATGAATGAATAGATAAGTTAGACCTGAATGAGACATAGCATCTGATGGAGGCTATGGAGTCCTGTTAATTTCACCTTTGTCAGATTGTAGTATTTAAGAAGTCGATCCCACGAGGACTGAGTCAACCTTGTTACTTCTTATGACTGCACTAAGGAAACTAAAAACACAAGTAATTTGAAGGGTTGAATTATAACTATAATAACTATAAAAGCATAAAATTAAATAACGAAATAATTAGATAAAAGCGAGGCTAGATTGAGTGCTTTGTAGCAGAGAATCCATTTATGTTAAGTATCTACTTATTAATGCAATGGGTTGAACTGTCGCCTCGGTAGATCGCATAAAGGGTCGCCGCAGCTGCCTAGGCGGGGTTATGCCTTGTCGACAATTCAATATTCTATAGTTCGATAGAGCATCCTTGTATGTCTTCTTCCTTATCCCCAAGAGAAGAGAACTTTTAAAACCCACATCTTGATGATACCTCCCGACGTGAATTAAGGTCAGACACAACCAAACACATGCGTCTTGTTAGTCGTTGAAATCCTTGACGGATTAGTTGATGCCCATGAGCAAAGACCATATTCTCTCGTTTCGTGAACCTAAATCTCCCGACGCTAGGCAAATGAGTTTTTCTCACATACTTATCTTTCAAGCTCATATGCAAGAAGAGTAACTACCAAGAGAGAATAAACTATGAAATAGGATTTCTCAATAAATATTAAACATAACATAACCTTTATCTCCGACTACTCTACAAACAATCTAAACCTCCGAAAGACTTAAAACATGATGGAGGCAGTGGCTAAAGATATAATAAAGTGAGAATCCGTCTCGACTCCACACTAAACCTAGACCTAATAAGTGCCTTATATAGGCCAAGCTCTATGTTGATCTTTCCATGCAAGGAAAGAGTTCTAAACGGGAAAGAAATCTAATTTCTAATTAAACAATTAATTTAATCTTATTTCCTAAAATATCTCTTCTTTCCCGCGTTTGGTTTTGATATGGGCTTGACCTCCTAACTGAGCTTTTTCTTTCTCTTGCTCTTTGTCCATTAAGATCGGTATCTTTTTCTTTTTCTGTTGAGCAATAATTGTTATCTTTTACGCTGCTGCGGTGACCTTCAGAGTGCTGCTGTGGTGGGTGCTTCGTCTACAATTCAGCATCTATTTTCTTCTTTGGCCCTCTCTATGATATAGTTTCCTATCTAATAAAGAAAACTATCAAACTCATATGTTTTATGCCAAATAATAGATAAATTTATAAAGTTAGTGTTCGGATGCTGAAATATAGAAAATAACCACAAATATCTATTATCGCCTTTAATTCTGTCTTTATTGGCAATAAACGAGTGGGGAAATGATATAAAAAATAAGGAATTTTGAGTGCTCATCACACCCTCAAACTTTAACTATTGCTTGTCCTCAAGCAATACAAAAGATAATTTTTAGGTCTGGAATTTTAAAGTGATATACCGTCTTGTCTGCCACAATGGAATTCCCTTCTTGACTCGGCCTATTCTAGGTTCTAGGCGTTCCTCGGAATTGAACTATAAGTCTTAGTGTGTGTGCGTAGCTATGTCAAGGTTGATTTTCTAAGTTCTAATCTTTTTTCTAGCTCAAGACTTCCAACTAAGATTTTTCTTGATTCTTTTCCCTTCTTTCTCCCTAAATTGATTTATAAATATATACTGTTATACACTTATACTGCTTGAGCCAGTTTTTGGGAACCTCAATTATTTAGTTATTTCTTACTAGAGCCAATTTCGGGTACCTCTAGTAAGTGGAAGAAAAAAAATCTAAGTCCTAGAGCCAGTAATGGACACGTCTATTGACTAACTAGAGCCGATGATAGACACCTCTAGTTTAAAATCTAAGCCTAAGTCCTTATTGCTTTTAAAAGAAAAGAACTATTAAAATCAACTAAGACTAGCAGTGTTTGTATGAATTTAGGCTCATAGTCTAATCTTGTTGTGATTCCTCCGTATCCAGATTGATGGGAGAGGTTGCTGTAGCAGAACCAGGGGTCTTCCTCTTTTTGTTGTTTTCGGGTGCAATAAAATTTGTGATTATTTTCATAAGTGATTCCATGTCATCAGAGGAGCTGCTCCAATCAAGTGAGCTGGATTTTATTGGTGTGACAACGTCTTGTTTCTTGGTTATTGCTGCAGAGTTAGTAGAGAATGGTTCCGTTGTTGTGGCTGCATTTGTGGTAGCGGGAGACAGTGGAACCGTTACCTAGGTGGTTGGTGTAGTAGGGGGATGTTGGGAAGTGGAGAGGTCTACTGTGAATTCTGGGAAGACAATCGTGCATGTGGGGAGTTCTTCTCTGATAGTTGTGATGATGACGTTGTTGAATTCCCTAACGTATGTTAGCTACCTTCTTTCCATCTTCTGCAGAATTTCCAGGATTCCTGCTGGTGTATTTTTAGTTGGGTCTGCTTGTTGACCGGCTTCGGCAAACTCTGCTTTGACGGTCGGAGAAATGAAAGCTTCTGGAATAGCTTCCTCCACTTGTATTCTTTTGATATAGATATCCCTTATCCATACTTTTCTCTCTGGGGTGTATGTACCCGTGGACATTGTCGGTATACCTTCAAACCTTGCCAAGTTAGTAATTAAATACGGGAAAATTAATATACCTCTATCTTTGGAAGCATATTCGAATATTTGTTCACTTATTATGCGGCCAACATTTATCCTCCTATTGTGAATGATTGAGTGTATTAGTGCTAATCGTGGCCTATCTACTGTCTGGTTGTGGGATGTCGGCAGTAGATTCATTTTGATAAAGGTGTTCCACAATATTGCTTCTGGCCTTAGATCTTGGCGGCTGATATATCCGCGGTGCTTGCCCGTATTCCATTCTATTCCTGGCAGATATAATTCTGCCTTCATTCGCTTGTAATCTCCGACCGTCAGACAGCTATGAACTCTGCATATTCGTTGTTTTCAATGTGGAGGCCAATGTAGGCATTGATAACGACGTCTACAATCGGGATTACTCTTCCTCGGAGGTAGGCATATAGGTTTTTCACCACTGGCCTATGAGTATAAAATTCTCGTACCTATTCAATGTTCGTTGGATCTGGTTGCCTTGCAAATTGTTGCCATTACAGGAAGGTTATTTTTGCCAGTATAAATGCTTCCAGGCCCAGATCTTCCTCATCGGTGTACTGGAATCCTTGTTCCTCTCAGATCTATCAGTTTTTGAAATTCCTTTCATATTCATGTTCTGCTGCTGTTGTAGAGAAGCGTCTAAACTTTGTCGCTCTGGCAGAGGTTTCTCTTGCGGTTGCCATGTTTTAGTTGAAGAGGAATTTTGGCAGAGTAAAAGTAGTGTAGAAGAAGTGTGGAAAAGATGAAGATTGCTTATTTATTTATAGGTGAAGGCGGCCAACCGTTGGAAGTGGTAGCAGTGTCATGATTATTCTTAGCGTGCATGCTACATAAATCCAGTTAGATTGCACTGGGCGGAAGAAACAATGTGTCTTCGACTTGGGCGACAAGTTTCTCGCCGAGATATTTTTGCCTTGAGTTATGCTGTTTTTTTGGCTTGGTCATCTGTTTATTTTCTTTATTGAACCTAAAAGCTGAAATTAAAGTTGTCAAAAAAAGTTTGAAACTAATTTGCAAAAATTAAAAATCTAAATCCTAAAACTAAAAATAATACTCTAATTCTTAAAACATAAAAATAAACTAGGGACTAAGAGATAGAAATTTAGGTTACTGTAGAAGTGCAATAAATTGCATCTTAAGCAGTAACCATCTTCCCCTTTTTGGATGGAGGAGAAGCTGATGTCCCAGTTGTTGTCTCCTCATCAGGTGGTTTCTTTCGAATGTAATGTTGTTCCAGGAGCGTGTTGTCTCGGCAGAGGTTGCCTTGGCAAGTTTTGTTCAGACTATTTGTTTCTGTATTGAAGTTAAATTCAGTTCTAGCTTAAATTCTTTGGCATCCATCTGGTTCGTCCTGATTCCTTAGAGTTTTAAACATATTGATCTTTACTTGTTGATCATTGAACCTTATGATTAATTCTCCTTTCTCTCAGTCGATCAATGTTCTTCTTGTGGCTAGGAATGACCTTCCTAATATGATTGGTGCATGTTCATCTGCTTCACAATTAAGAATTAAGAAGTCAGCAGGAAAAATAAATTTATCACCCTTACCAGAATGTCTTTAATTTTTCCTTCTTGTTGCACGTAAGAGCGATCTGCCAGCTGCAGTATCACTGTTGTTGGCTTTACTTGTCCAATGCCTAGCTTGTGAAATACTGACTTAGGAATGAGATTTATGCTGGTGCCTATGTCACATTATGCTTTGCCCATATATTGATCACCGATAGCGCATTATATTGTGAAACTACCAGGATCTTTTCTTTTGGTCATGGTCTTATTGTGTAGCATTGTCACACATCCTTCTGTTGCGACAACTGTTTTAAATTCCCCAATTTTTGTTCTTTTGGATATAATATCCTTAAGGAATTTAGCATACTTGGGCATTTGATTTATTGCCTCCACAAAAGGTATGTTTATATGTACTTGTTTACGTATGTATAGGAATTTCCTAAACTGGTATTCTTGTTTTTGCTGTTTCAACCTTTGTGGAAAAGGTGGTGGCAAACCCAGATCCTCAATCTTTTCGTCGCACTAGAATCTTATCTGCGGTGTAGCTATGTCTTCTTCTGCTACGGCAGTACCATCGGCAGTGTCTACTGGTTCTTTTGCCTTAGATGTTTCATCAATAGTTTCTTTTGGGGCAACTATTTCATGGGTCTTACCGATTGTTTGAGTAGGTATTTTGGGCTCCTTCAGTTGTAATTCACTTCTAGTCGATATGACTTTATATTACTCATGAGGACCAATTCTAGCGACTTCAGTATCTCTAAAGAGACCTCCTATGGGTCTGCTTTTCATCTGTTGTGCAAATTGTCCTATTGTGGTTTCTAGCGATTCGAGAGCAGCTTCATTATTTTGCATTCTCATTTTTGTTCTGTCCATGAAGGTGTCAACTCTTTGAATGAACTTGTTGTTGCTTGCAATGTATGCACCAGTATGAGCCATAAAGGTTTCCAGTGTATTCTCCAGAGTCTAGACATTTGTTATCTGCTGCGGCGGCGGTGCCTGCTGCGACATCTGCTGCTGAGCAAATCTATTATTTTGCTGGAATCTCGTAGATTGCACTGGTTGATGTGGCTTGTTAAATGCATTACTAGGATTGCTCCATGAGAAATTAAGGTGCTTCCTCCATGATGGGTTGTAATTGTTGGATATATTGTTCTTATTAAAGTTTCCAACATAGAAGGAAGATTCTGGATTGTGCGGGCATGCGTTTGAGTCATGATTGTCACCACATGTTTCGCGAAAAATGGTGACTGCTTTTACTTCCAGAACGTGGCTTAGTTTATGCAGATCTTTGACCATGTTGGTTAAGGCTAATAGTTGTACTAAGATAGAATCTGCAGAATCAGAAGTTGTCATACCTCGCCTATTTATGCCTCTTCGGGTGGTTGGGTGTTGAAATTCATTCTTTGTCAACCTATCCAAAGATTTTAAACTCTCATGGGGTGGACGGTCTAAGAGGGTGCCATTGGCGGAAGCATCAAGCATCATCTTCGTAGGGGTATTAACTGCATTGTAGAAGATGGATACTTGGGTCCACTCAGGCAGACCATGCATGGGGCATTTTCTATATAGTTCTCTGTATCTTTCCCAAGCCTCATACATTGATTCGTCTTCGTCTTGCCTAAAGGATGTTATGTCGTTTCTGAGTTTATCAGTCATATTAGTGTAACTGAATCTGGCAAGGAAGCTTCGGCATAGTTCTATCCATGAGTTCAATGATCCCGATTGGAGGTTATTTAACCAAGATTTTACCCTATCCCTCAGTAAATATGAGAACAATTTCAGCTTAAGGATGTCGGCTGAGACTCCCGACAGCTTAAACAAATTACAAATTTATACAAAGGATTTAAGATGCTGTCGAGCATCTTCATTGGCCGAACCCCAAACTGGCCTAGGGTGTTGATCATGTTGAACATGACTGGTTTTAGTTCAAAGTGCTTTGCCTCTATGTTAGGCATCACAACAGCAGGAGTTATAACCCATCTAAATCTTCCTCTAAATAATCTCGAACAGTTCATGCGCGTTCTTGTCTTGGAATATTTACTGGATCAACAACAGCGAAAGCACCGCGATCGTCTGCCGCGGCGACATTCATACCAAAATTGTTTTGTTGGCCATGTTCTACGTTCATTCTTTGGCGTACCCTACGTTTCAGATCTCGCGCTGTTTTTTCGATTTCTGGTTCGTAAGGGTATTGATCAATAGTCAGACTGAACCTGGTCATACACAAAACAATGCTTGTAAGTGAAGATAAAAACTGAACTAAAAAAAATAAAATAAAATAATTAAAAAGGTGAAAAAAATTATGGGTAGAAAAATTGAGCGCTAGTCCCCGACAACGATGTCAAATCTAATGGAGGCTATAGAGTCCTGTTAATTCAACCTTTGTTAGATTGTAGTATTTAAGATGTCGGTCCCACGAGGACTGAATCAACATTGCTACATCTTATGACCACTAATTAAACTAAAAACACAAGTAATTTGAAGGGTTGAAGTATAACTACGATAACAATAAAAGCATGAAATTAAATAACGAAATAATAAGATAAAAGCAAGACTAGATTGAGTGCTTTGCAGAGGAGAATCCAGTTATGTTAAGTATCCACTTATTAATGCAATGGGTTGAACTGTCGCCTCGGTAGATCGCACAAAGGGTCGTCGCAGCTGCCTAGGCGGGGTTATACCTTGTCGACAATTCAACATTCCATAGTTCGACAGAGCATCCTTGTATGTCTTCTTCCTTATCCCTAAGAGAAGAGAACTGTTGAAACCCACATCTTGATCATACCTCTCAGCGTGAATCAAGGGTGGACAACAACCAAACACATACATCTTGTTAGTCGCACAAATCCTTAACAGATTAGTTAATACCCATGAGAAAAGACCGTATTTTCTCGTTTTGTGAACCTACATCTCCCGATGCTAGCAAAATGAGTTTTTCTCACATACTTATCTTTCGAGCTCATATGCAAAAAGAGTAACTACCAAGAGAGAATAAACTATGAAATAGATTTCGCATTAATAAATATCAAACATAACATAACCTTGATCTCCGACTACTCCACAAACAATCTAAACCTCCGAAAGACTTAGAACATAATGGAGTCGGCGGCTAAAGTTATAATAAAGTGAGAATCCGTCTCGAATCCACACTAAACCTATACCTAATAAGTATATTAATTTAATCTTATTTCCTAAAATATCTCTTATTTCCTAAAATATCTCTTCTTTCTCGCGTTTGGTTTTGACATGGGCTTGACCTCCTAACTGAGCTTCTTCTTTCTCTTGTTCCTTGTCCGTTAAGATCGGTATCTTTTCCTCTTTCTACTGAGCACCAGTTGTTATCTTTTAAGCTGCTGTTGCAGCCTTCAGAGTGCTGATGTGGCGGGTTTTCGTCTGCAATTCAACATCTATTTTCCTCTTTGGCCCTCACTGTGATATAGTTTCCTATCTAAGAAAGAAAACTATCAAACATATATGTTTTATACCAAATAATAGATAAATTTATAAATTTAGTGTTCGGATGCTGAAATATAGAAAATAACCAGAATTATCTATTATCGCCTTTAATTCTGTCTTTATTGGCAATAAACGAGTGGGAAAATGATAATAAAAATGAGGACTTTTGAGTGCTTATCAGCACCGCACTGACGAGACGAAAATTATATCGTCGAGGTAGTACTTGTAATTTCTTATACGGTGTACGAATTGAAGAAGGTAAAGAGATGGATCTTTCAAGATAACTTTTGATTTGAACATAGAAGAGAATCGTAAGGAAAGATACGATCAAAGCCACGTGGGAAAATCCAATAAGAATAAACTAGGAAAAAATAAAGAAATTTTATTTATTTAATAGATTTATATTTTACTCCAAGTTGAATTATTACCTTTAGAAGGATTGACGTAGGCCTAGCCTATATATATACCCTTGGTAGAGAGTAAGAAATCGAGAAATCATACCACATTCTAGTCGAAAACCCTATCCCTCTTCTACCATCAATATGTTCTAAATTTCCTTAAGGCTAAGATTATTTTGTGGGTAGCTGTGAAAGAAAGTTTGTATTTTGTTTAAGTTTTAATTAATGGAAGTTTGTTATTCACAGTTTATTTACACTTGAAATTCATTATTTTTGCATTCAAGCTCGAGAGAGAAGTTTGTGAGGAAAAACATATTTGACTAATGTCGGGGGATATAGACCCACAGAATGAGTAAACATGGTTTTTACCTACTCTGGTGAAGACTAATTCGGCTTAAAGATAAGTTTGGATTTCAACGACTAAAAGCAATTTAAAATTGGTTGATGTTTACCATTGATTCATACTGGGAGGTATCATCAAGATGTAACCATCAATAGCATCCCGAATTAGTGATAAGGAGGATTCATCAAAGACCGTTCTATCAAACTTTGAGTTGTCAACTTGCCACTCAAGCATAATCCGTCGAGGCAGCTAAGACGACCTTTTATCGCCCCACCGAGGCGGAAAACTTGACATTGCATTGCAAAACCAAGGCAATTTAAATTCTAAATCCATACTATAAATCAATTTAATCTGGCCTATCTCTAATCCTTGATTTCTCGATCTTTTATTTAATTTTTTAGTTAAATACCTTAGTTTAGTTCCAAAACCAAATCAATTTACTTGTGTTTTTAATTTTCTTTGTGTAGGAAAAATAATTCTTAGAACTAACACTAATCCTTGTGAGAATGATAATCTTATATATTATAACTTGGCAAAGTGTATACTTGTATTACAAAAGTGTAATACATTACATGCGCGATAAGTTTTTGATGTCGTTGTCGGGGATTGACGATTACAACTTTCTTATTTATATTTTTTGCATTTTTTTCTTTATAAAATCATAATTTGAATTTTTTGGTGCATGGCAAGAGCAAAACCATCCTATGAATAACATCATTTTGACCCAGAGATCGAATGGACCATATGTAGACTCAAACAAAGGACTAAAGCAACAATGAACCCATAACCTAGACAACACTGCAACAACACTGCCATGAATGCCACCGCAATAGGTAATGTAGCAACATATGCAATAGTGAACCTAACAGACCTTCTAACTCTTGAAATAGTCAAAATAGTACGAGACTACTTAGAAGAAGATACGGATGGACTAACTCCAGCAGTTTTCATGCCTAACATCGAAGCAGAGCACTTTGAACAGAACTAGTGATGTTCAACATGATAACCACACTTGGGCAGTTCGGCGGAACAACTAATGAGAATGCAAGATAGAATCTTAAATCTTTCCTAAAGATCTATAGTTCTCTTAAATTATCAGTAGTATCTACCAACATACTCAAGTTAAAATTGTTCCCTATTCAATGAAGGATAGGGCAAAGTCATGGATGAACAACCTACAACCAGGCTCGCTTCAATCCTGGACATAACTATGTCGAAGTTTTCTTGTCTGTTTTAGTTATACTAATATGATTGATTATATAAGGAATGATATTACATCTTTTAGGTAAGAAGATAACGAATTCATATACGAGGCTTGAGAAGGATACAAAAAACTATATTGTAGAAGCCTCATGCATGGATTTTCCTAGTAGACTCAAGTATCAATCTTCTACAACTCGATGAATACACCTACAAGGATAATGCTTGATGCCTCGATAAATAGTACACTTCTCGATAGACAACCCCATAAAAGCTTAGGATCCTAGAAAGACTCTCTAAGAAGGATTATTAGCACCCTACAATAAGGAGATAAGTAGTCAGGCAGGGCGTGATAAATTTTGACATTTTATATTCGATATTAGCCTAGTTATTATCTCTAAGAAATATGGTTAATGATATGTAGAAGCCAAATAACGTTCAAGAGGTCAAGGTAATTACACCATTCTATGAATTTTGTGGTGATAACCATGATTTTTCTGAATGTTCGTAGAATCCATAATCGAGCTTCTTTGTTGAAAACTATAATAAGAATATCATCTCCAACACATAAAACCCAACATGGACGAAGAATCCGATTTTTTCATGGAGAATCCCAAACAGTGCACTTAATCCAAATTAGAATATACAAGCGACATGCTTTTAGCAGAATCAATCTCATCAACCTCAACAACAAATATTGTTATAAAAGACTTTGCTGTCGCAACAACCTATTGATCTCAAAACCCTAGAGAATACTCTAAACATGTTCGTATCTTAAAACAAGTCATACATATAAAATAATGACAAATTAATACAAAGAGTTGACGAGTTTTATTAAAATGACTGAGATGAGGATGACGAACCATGAGGCTCTAAAATCCCTAAAGACTCAAATTGATCAATTTGTACAGTTTCTAAATACTAAAATCATTGGAGGTTTACCAAGCGATATTGATATCGCTAGAAAAGGTTCGTACTAGCATGGCAAAGCCATCACCACCCGAAGCGATAAGCAACTTCAGGACCCAGAATTGTCCGCCAATGCGGTAACACAAAACACCACCTTGACAGAGAAAGAAGTTAAATCTGCAACAAACCCTAAGATAAAGGATATAGCAAAACTAGTAGCATAACCCAAACTTGATACTAATGCCATTGTAGATGATGTAACAGCAGCACCCCTGATCAAATTTCCATGTAATAAAAGAATTGAGGATTTGAGACTACCACCACCATTCCCACAAAGGTTGAAACAACAAACGTAAGAGTACTAGTTCAAGAAGATGCCCAATTATGCTCAATTCCTCAAAGATATCATTTAAATTGTACAAGGATAGGGAGTTTGAAACAACCACCGTGATAGAGGTATGTGTTGCCATGCTACATAATCGTGCACCGACAAAAAGAAAAGATCCTAAGAGTTTCACCATACCATGTTTCATTGGGGATCAATATGTTGAGAAATCATTTTAATTTAGGGGAAAACATAAATTTGATGCCCAAATCAGTGTTCCAGAAGCTAAGCATCAGACTAACAAAACTGATTATTGTTATGATATAATTGGTCGACCGCTATTATATGCAACCAAAAGAAAAAATTAAAGATATACTGATAAGAGTTGATAAGTTTATTTTTCTTGTTGATGTTTTTTATCCTTAATTGTAAAGTAGATGATCTTGCTCTAGTTATTCTAGTAAGATCATTCTTGGCCATTGGACGAACTCTGATCGTCTATGAGAAAGGAGAGCTCGCTATTAAGATGAATGACCAACAAATAAAGATCAGTATTTTCAAAACCTTGAAGCAACCTGATGAACCTAAAGAATATCAGAGGATCCAAGCAACAATCGAATTTAATTTTAAGAAAAAGATGAATTACTTAGATAGTGATCAATTTTGCCTAAGCAATGTCTACCGTAGTAGTAACAACATGAAAAACAAGGAGGTAAAATCTAAACGTTGTGATACACAAATAGAAAATCAGAAGAAACCCCCATATGATAAATCATTAGCTGCTCCAGCAGTAAAGAATATCATCCCAGCAACTGCAGAACATGGAGTAGTTACGTTAGGAGATGTATTTGAATGCACTCCTCTAGTAACCTAAATTTTTTATCTCTATTTCAATATTTTAAAGTTAATGTTTTAGGAATTAGATTTATTTTAGTTTACTTTTTAAGAAAATAGTTTAACTATTTTTTTAGTTTTACTTAATTTTATTTATTTATTTTTTAAAAGGAAACCAATTAATAAAGAACAATAATTAAGAGTAAAATAAATAAACTGATATAGACAAAAGGAAAATAACAAAAAATTGTCAAGGTAAAATGGAATGGAAAGTGATGGCAGGGTAGCATTATGAAAGCAGTGTATGAAGAGTATGGTAGTGTGATTGCACGCATACAAGTAAATAGAGGAAACACTTTGTAAATGCCAAGGAAAAAGCAAAATGCAAAATCACGAGTAAACAATATGATATAATAATCCTCGATTGATGAGCTCCACTAGAAATGATTGATAGGGGTTCTTATGGACTTCTTAACCTCACTCCTACGAACAGCTAGATACTATGTGGCCTATTCACTCGATAGAGTTTCCTAATATACTCCCACTCTCTCGAGTCAAAGGAACCTAACAATCTAAAATGACACGACAACTCCTCTCGATCTCAGCAATGACATCTAGCCTATTTATAAAGCATACTCCTTTTAGTAGTTGAAACCCTCACTTAAGTCTCTCTCGAGCACCTAAGGTCAGGTTAGGCTTTATTTCCAGTCTAGAACCCATTGCTCACATTGATCCTCCCTTAGTTTCTCTCAAACACTAAAGATCTATGGCTAGGTTTCTCTCGAACACTTAACATTATACCTAAACAAAGGACACTCTCATGCCTCTTACAAGCTTATATAATTCAAAAAAATGATCAAAGCAAGTAAACAAACACATAGCATGCTAAAATATTCATAAAAAGATAAAGGTTATATCATCCACAAAGAACATCCACCAAATAAAGCTAAACATGATGGTGTAAAAACGTTTAAAGACATATCATCCACAAACATCTACATAAACCTCTCAGATATATGAAATAAAGCAAAGGGAAAGGTTAGAAGACACCCTCGATGTACGCTACCGTCGACTCTTCGACCACCATGGAGACGCTTTAGCGTGCTAGCCCCTCTCGGGTGCCTAGTACACCATTACCTTCAAACTCTATCAATGGAGGAACCCTTGGGCGGTGGTAGGGGAAGAAAGGTTAAAGCTTTATACTCCATTTTTTGCTCACTTTGTACCTCGAAAATAGCTTCAAAGGTCCTCTCCTTAGAGGTAAAGGTTTTCTCATTTCTTAGGTCACCATTCCTTATAAAGTGGGGGGTGAAAACCCTGGGATTAAGGGAAATTTCCTTTGCACCCTCATTCACGTGATGGCATTTCTGATATGATGACATTGGCCCCTCCAAGTTGGTTATGGCCTGCCTCGCGTACAGTACCAGTTGGCATTTTTTGCAAAATATCTTCTTCTCTTTTTCTGCAGCAGTGGGGTCTCCACATTTTCCATGACATTTTCCTTTTGTTATACTTCTGCAAATGTCATGAAAAATTTCCCTTGCTCCCAGCTTTGCTTTATCTGCACAACATCAACCACATCATGACCTTCCCCGTAAAATAGCACCTATTGTCACACCATAAATGTCAAGGCATAACTAACCACTACATGTTATGATCCAAAATGCATCTAAATGCTCCTATATGCACTTAAAGACACTCTATAATTTTAGTAAAAAGGCTCTAAATATAGCATTTTTGCGGAGTTATCACGCACCCCAAACTTAAACTATTGCTTGTCCTCAAAAAATGGATAACAAATAGAAGAGATAAATGTCATGACAATGTTCAGGATCAAGAGAAGCAAATGGTTAGAGTTTCAGCCCTCAGAAATGTCATGGCGTAAATATATAAGACTTGGGAAAATTTTAAGAATACTACTCTAGGACCAGATCAGATGCAAGTGTGTGTGTTGACAGTATCCAATCTATGCTTAGTTAACTTAGAAAAATTCTAAAGAAAGTTCACTTTTCTAGCAAAACATTTTTTCTCATTTAAGCACAAGTTCAATACTCCCCTAATATATATATATATATATATATAAATTTTCTTCTTTTTTTAAACACTACTACGAGGGGAGCCAGGTTGTCACACTATCTTTTACTCATTTCATAGTTGTCATTTACTGAAACACAGTATCAGGGCAATGCCATGATAAGGTAAAAGTGTAACGTCACCCTGTGCCTCTTACATTAACTCATATACACATGGATTTGCCATGGAACAACGGAGTATCCCTCTACAGTTATGCTTAAGCATTTATTCACAACTTCATTAACTAAACTACAAGAGTTTTCTATCAACATTTAAATCCATTAAAGACACTCTATAACTTTAGTAAAAAGGCTCTAAATATAGCATTTTTACGGAGTTATCACGCACCCCAAACTTAAACTATTGTTTGTCCTCAAGAAATGGATAACAACTAGAAGAGATAAATGTCATGACAATGTTTAGGATCAAGAGAAGCAAATGATTAGAGTTTCGGCCCTAAAAAATGTCATGGCGTAAATATATAAGACTTTTGGAAATTTCAAGAATACTACTCTAGGACCAGATTAGATGCGAGTGTGTGTGTGAGAGTATCCAATATATGCTTAGTTAACTTAGAAAAATTCTAAAGAAAGTTCACTATTCTAGAAAAATATTTTTTTTCTCATTTAAGCACAAGTTTAGTACTCCCCTAATATATATATATATATTATTCTTATTTTAAACACTGCTACGAGGGGAGCCAGGTTGTCACACTACCTTTTACTCATTTCATAACTGTCATTTATTGAAACACAGTATCAGGGCAATGCCATGACAAGGTAAAAGTGTAATGTCACCCTGTGCCTCTTACATTAACTCATATGCACATGGATTTGCCATGGAATAACAGAGTATCCCTCTACAGTTATGCTTAAGCATTTATTCAGAACTTCATTAACTAAACTACAGGATTTTTCTATCAACATTTAAATCCATTAAAGCATGCTAAGCTTTTCGAGTTTTCATTCTATAAAAATTTTCTAACTTTTGGAAGATTGTGGAAGGCGTTCAACTTGACTTATTGATCATTTATCCGCATTGTGAGCTCACCATTTTCCATATCGATGATGGTGCGTCTAGTAGCAAGGAAAGGTCGTCCCAATATGATTGGTGCATTGTCGTCAGCCTCACAATCAAGGACAAGAAAGTCGACAAGAAATATAAACTTGTCAACTTTCACCAGAATATCCTCAATTTTGCCTTCAGAATGCACATAGGACCGATCTGCAAGTTGGAGCAACACTGTTATTGGTTTTGCCCGTCCTATTCCAAGTTTCTGAAAGAATGATTTGGGCATTAAGTTGATGCTCGCTCCCAAGTCGCATAGGGTCTTTCCTTTATAACCATCCTCAATTGCACAAGGAATTGTGAAACATTCAGGATCTTTTAGTTTGGGTGGCATGCGATTATGTAGCACAACCATGCAACCTTCAGTGGCTTCCACCGTTTCAAATTTCCCTAGCCTTCGTTGTTTGGATACTATATCCTTTAAAAACTTGGCATAGTTGGGCATTTGTTCAATAGCTTCAACTAGTGGCGAGTTGATATGGACATGCTTCAAAATGTCTAAGAACTTCTGAAATTTGTGGTCCTATTTTTGCTTCTTCAACCTCTGTTGGAAAGGAGGTGGTGATCTGATATCCTTCAGGTTTCCTTGATTGAGTTTAATACTTGGGTTGAACTTATTTGCAGTTGCCTCGGCGAAAGGTTCTGATACTGCTGGTTTTGTTGCCATGGCAGAGCTTTCGGCAGGGTCCTTCTCAGCTTCTGAGTCCTCATGATGTTGTTTTTCTGGTTGGACTCTTTTGGTTGAGGTCCCTTCTTTATTTTTCAATTGTAGGCCACTTATGGTTGTGATTACCTTACATTGCTCATGGCCTAACACCTTAGCAACTTCAGTATTGCTAGGTAAACCCCCTGGTGGTCGAGTGTTTTGTTATTGGGCAAATTGACCAACCTAGGTTTCTAGAAATTTTATTGCGGCCTCCTGGTTTTGCAGTCTCATCTCAGTTTGGTTCATGAAGTCATCAGTATGCTTTATGAAGCGGCTATTCTCCATCATGTAGGCATCCGTCTTTGTCATGAAAGCCGTGAGAGAATCTGCCAATGCATTTAGAGATTGTTGCTATTGTACCTGCTGCTGTGGCATGGGCTGCTGAGTGTTCTGCTATGGCAGGTTCTGGCTTGGATACTGGAATCCAGGAGCTTGATTAATTGGATTCAAGGCATTATTAGGGTTACTCCATGAGAAGTTCGGATACCTTTTCCAAGATGGGTTATAATTGTTGGACATCATTGGATTGTTTCTATTATAGTTTCCAACATATAGGTTGGTCTCCTCATCTGGAATGTAGTTCGATGAGTTAACTGTCTTAACCTCATGTACGTTTCTCTGGGCTTGCATATTTTGAACCATCTTGGTCAGAGAAGTCAATTGTGCTGCCACCGAACTTGAT
Source organism: Abelmoschus esculentus (assembly GCA_035048815.1). NCBI lineage: Eukaryota > Viridiplantae > Streptophyta > Magnoliopsida > Malvales > Malvaceae > Abelmoschus > Abelmoschus esculentus. The sequence goes on from JAUCBN010000003.1 coordinate 19,981,669, forward strand.
GTATCTAATTCATGGGTTATGGTATGACGTCTCATTCCTCCTCGCTTTGATATGGGAAATTGGAAATCGTTCCTTGCGAGTTTGTTCAGAATTTCAATGGCCTCCGCAGGTGCTCTATCTAAAAGTGTCCCATTTGCGGAAGCATCTAGCATCATCCTTGTGGAGGCATTGGTAGCATTATAGAACATGGAGACTTGCATCCACAAGGGAAAACTATGTAGTGGGCATTTGTTTAATAGTTCTCTGTAACGTTCCCATGCCTCATACATCTATTCATCTTCATCTTGCCGGAATGATGTGATTTCATTATGAATGCGGTCATAGAGATTTGTCGGATTGAACCTCGTAACGAATTCTCGGCAGAGTTCCTCCCAAGATCCTATGGATCCTGATGGGATACCATTCAACCAAGTTTTCGCCCTATCCCTCAGTGAATAGGGGAACAATTTTAATCGCAGAATATCTTCATGGACTCCTTGAATCTTGAAAGAGTTGCACACTTCCATGAAAGATTTGAGATGCTGCCTTGCATCTTTAGTAGCAGACCCACTAAATTGTCCAATTGTGTTCAACATGTTGAACATCACTGGTTTGAGCTCAAAGTGAATTACTTTGATTTCTGGTGTGACTACGCTAGGGTTGAGTCCGTTTAAATCTTCCACCAGATAGTCTCTAATAGTGGGCTGCCTCGGCAATGGCCTCGGCATTGGCTGCTGTGGCATTGCTGGCGGCAATACATTATGATCAATATGTGGGATTTGTCCTCTTAGTGGATTATCCATGGCTTGTAACAGATTGCGTCTCAGATGGTGTCTTATATGTTCAATCTCAGGATCCAACTTGTATAATGATCCACTCGGATTTGCCCTCGTCATAAACTAAATAAATTAAAGTTAGTAAAAATAAAATAAATAAATAATTAAAATTAAAGTGAGATAACGAATAGTTAAAGAACAAGAAAATTAAAGAAAATAAAATTTAGTTTCCAATCCTCGGCAACGACGCTAAAAACTTGATGCGTGTGGTATAAGTGCAATTTGAGTGCAAGTGTACACGTCGTCAAGTAATAAAATGATAAGTATATCGTGTATCGTCTCCACAGGGATTGGTATACTTAATATGTCTTCCTTTGTTCCCTTGCTCCTGAAAAATAAAGTAAAAACACAAATAAGTTGATTTGTTTTATCTAACTAAATAATTAAATAACAAAACATAAAATAAAAGGTTGAGAACGATTATAGAAAAAGTATGTAGGATCCAGTTGCGTCAATTAGTGGATTCAATTGATCTTCTTCTTGTCCACTACAATCACATAACACTGCTTCGACAGTACTGCAGATACCGCCACGGCAATATTGGTGTTCTTCTACCGCGGCAATCTCTTGCTCTTGGGCAAAAGCATCAAAGTTCAATAAAGTATCCGTAAGTGACTCAGCTCATCTCTGAGTCAGAGTGTTGTTGATGACAAGTCCTTGACGATACCTCTCGGCGTAAATCAACGATAACCACCAACCAATCTAACACTTCTTTTAGCTGCTGAAACTCTTAACCTATCTCCTGGGCTTCCAAAAGAGTATAGGCCGAGTTAGTGTCTACAACACCGTTCTTATCCCTTTCATGAATCTACACCTCTCGATGCTAGATAAATAGATCACTTGCAAACTTCCCTCTCGGGCTTGAATACAAGAACAATGAATGGCAATAGGATAAGCAAACTTCGATTTTATTATTGCATAAGAACAAAGATACAAGAATCAATTTCCTCTCACTAATATCACAACCTTCGCCTATCCCTAAGAAATTTAGAACATATTATCATTTAAGTACAATTCTTAGGGAGAAAGGTTTTCTCTAAAAATCGGCTCTCCTAGACAATGCGGCCGGCTAGGGTATTTATAGTCTTAACCTAGGGCAAACCTTTCCTAAATAGACTTTAACTTGGAGTAGGGAACAAATCTTCTTCAAGGAATCTGATATTTCCAAGTTTGCCGCCTTCTAGAAGGGTTTTCCCGCTTGGTCTTTGAATTGGGCTTTTAGCGCGCTAGCCTGGTCCTGTTGGTGCGCTGCATCTTCCAGAATATTCTTTATATTTTTATCTATCATCGCGCCTCTATTGTTGGTGCTGCCTCACTGGATTCTGCCACGACCTTGTCTTCTGCCTTGGCCGAAACACTGCTTCTCTGCCGCTTCGGCTCTGGATATTCCTGTATGTACAGAATATGTAATAATATCTGCATTCTCTATAAATATTGACTTTGTGAGTAATGATAACGGAATATCCAATATTTGCGCCAAGAGTTCATAATACGGTTCAAAATGGGTGTATATTATATGCTTAAAGTACCATGAGAAGGGTAGTAAATAACTGCCTTTTAGGCACTCATCAGTTTTCTATCAATATTTAAATCAATTAAAGACACTCTATAACTTTAGTAAAAGCTCTAAATATAACATTTTTACAGAGTTATCACGCACCCCAAACTTAAACTATTGCTTGTCCTCAAGAAATAGATAACAACTAGAAGAGATAAATGTCATGACAATGTTCAGGATCAAGAGAAGCAAATGGTTAGAGTTTTAGCCCTCAGAAATGTCATGGCGTAAATATATAAGACTTGTGGAAATTTCAAGAATACTACTCTAGGACTAGATCAGATGCAAGTGTGTGTGTCGGAGAGTATTCAATCTATGCTTAGTTAACTTAGAAAAATTCTAAAAAAAAGTTCACTATTCTAGCAAAACATTTTTTCTCATTTAAGCACAAGTTCAATACTCCCCTAATATATATATATATATTTCTTCTTTTTTAAACACTGCTACGAGAGGAGCCAGGTTTTCACAATACCTTTTACTTATTTCATAGCTGCCATTTATTGAAACACAGTATCAGGGTAATGCCATGACATGGTAAAAATGTAATGTCACCCTGTGCCTCTTAGATTAACTCATATGCACATGGATTTTCCATGGAATAACGGAGTATCCCTCTACAATTATGCTTAAGCATTTATTCACAACTTCATTAACTAAACTACAGGTGTTTTCTATCAACATTTAAATCCATTAAAGCATGCTAAGCTTTTCAGGTTTTCATTTTATAAAAATTTTCTAACTTTGCTAAGCATATAAAACATACACTCGTGTAACAATAAGATAAACACAAACAATCAAGTCCTAAAACAGATTCTATCCAAATCCTAAGTCATGCATATTCAATTAAAGCATTTTCCATAAAAATATCATCATCGGGCATCGTTAACTTTAATCCAATAAACTTATTCTAAAACCTAATTATTTGTCATTGCATTTTACTACAACTGCGGCTATCATGCAAATGAAAAATGAAGTAGGGAACGATGCCTCCCCCAAACTTGAGGCAGGCACTGTCCCCAATGCAACTAAGGAAAGAAAATTAAATGCAATGAAATTAAATGAATGCAGATTACCTTGGCTTATATAGGTGGTGTTGGTGTAATGGCGGTAATGCAGCGGGTTGCTCGTCTTTTAACGGTCGTCTCCACAGGGATTTGTCTACTTAATATGCCTTCTTTTGTCTTCTTGCTCTATAAAGGAATAAAATAAGAACATAAGTAATTTGGGTTTAAGTGAACTAAATAAAGAAAACTAAATAATAAGATAATAAGCGGAAAAAGATAATGGCCATGGGCTTAATTCATGGTCGGAGTCATCATCTTCACCTCGTGGTCGTGGCGATTTAGCGTATTGTTGGGGTTACTCCATGAAAAATTTGTATGCTTCCTCCATGATGGATTATAGAATCCAAAGAGTCTAGGTTTGCCATACCTCGCCTTGTTACTCCTCTCTTGTGGTCAGGTGTTGATAATCATTCTTTGCGAGTTTATCCAGAATTTCTACTTTCATGGGGTGGGAGGTCTAGAAGTGTTCCATTGGCTGAGGCATCAATCATCATTCTTGTGGATGTGTTCACCGTATTATAGAATATTGATACCTGATTCCATTCGGGCAGTCCATGCATTGAGCATTTTCTATAAAGTTTTTGAGATTTGTCCCATGCCTCATACATGGATTTATCATCTTCTTGCCTAAAATGATATGATGTTATTTCTTAACTTATCTATCATATTTATGTAACTGAAACAGGCAAGGAAGCTACAGCTCAATTTCGTCCATGAGCTTAAAGATCCAGGTTAGAGATTGTTGAGCCAGGATTTCGCCCTATCCCTTAGTGAATAGGAGAAAAGTTTCAATTTAATTACATTGGCAGAAATTCTCGGCAACTTAAATGAATTAAAAATATAAAAAGGATTTCAGATACTGTTGAGCATCTTTATTAGTCGAACCTCCAAATTTTCCCAGAGTACTGATCATGTTGAGCATGATCGGTTTTAACTTAAAATATTTTGCATCTATGTTTGGGATGATGACAACAGGCGTCAACCCATCCAAATCCTCCTCCAAGTAGTCAGGAGCAGTATGGACATATTCATGTCGAGGGAGGTTGTCTGGATCGACAACTGCAAATGTTGCCTTGTTGATTACCTCGACGACATTCATGACATCGTTGTTCCTCTACTGGCTAGATGTTGGATTCATCCTTTCGCGTAACATTTCTCGAAGATTCCTTGTGGTTCGCTCGATTTAAGGATCAAAAGGATAGTTGTTAGTAGATGGATTTGGCCTGGTCATACAACAGAACAACCCAGATAATATTAGAATAAAACAAAAATAAAAATATAAAAAAGCAGAAGCAGAAGTAATATGCGGTTAGTTTGAATGCCAGTTGTTGCGTGTCAAAAGTGCACAAATTATACAAGTGAATACGTCGCAAGTAATAAAGTGATGAGTATTATCAGATATCATCTCCACAGGGATTGGTCTACTTAATATGCCTTCTTTTGTCTTCTTGCTCTGTAAAGGAATAAAATAAGAACATAAGTAATTTTGGTTTGAGTGAACTAAATAAAGAAAACTAAATAATAAGATAATAAGCAGAAAAAGAAAGCGGCCAAGATCCTGTTGTGTTGTATAGTTGAATCGATTGAATTGTTTTTGTCCAATGCAATCGCATAACACTGTCTCGACAGTACTGCAGATTACTGCCTCGACAGTGATGATCCTCATCCGCTGCGGCAATCCCTTGCTCTTGGGTAGACTTTACCAAAGTTCGGCAAAGTGTCCTTTGATGACTTCGCTTATCCCTAAGTCGAAGTACTGTTGATGACCAGTCCTTGATGATACCTCCCGGCATGAATCAATTATAATCATCAATCAATCCTACACTTCTTTTAGCTGCTGAAACTCTAACCTATCTCTACGCCGAGTTAGTATTTCCCGATTGAAATACCGTACTTATTCCTTTCATGAATCTAACTCTCCCGATATTAGATAAATGGATTACTCACAAACTTTTCTCCCGAGTTTGAATGCAAGAACAAACAAAGGCAAAGAATAAGCAAACCTTGATATTTTATTGCATTGAAACAAGAAACAAAGTTCAATCTCTTCTTACTAATACTATACAACTTTCACCTAAGCCTAAAGAAAATTAGAATATAATTAAAAGTAAAGAAACACTAAGAACTAAGATAAAGTCGACTCTGTAGTCTATGTCGTCTATGATGTTGAGTGCTCTCTTCTCCTTGGACGGCTATGGCTTATATAGGCTTGGCCTAGGGAAAACCTTTCCTAAGTTGGAATACAACTTCGAGTAGGACACGTGTCAAGTACATAAATAAAATATTTCGTAGTTTAATCCCACTAGAAGGCTTTTCCTGCGTGGCTTTTTACTTGGGCTTTCCATGTGCTACCCAGTTCCGATCCTTGTGTTGCTTGTCCAGAAACATCCGGCTCATTTTTCTCTTCAGCTTGCCTATAATATCAATATTTTTCCTTTAGCTACTACCTCAGCATCAGGTCCTGCCTCGGTCTCAATTGTTGTCGCGGCAATAGTTTTTCCTGCAAAGACACAAAAGTGTAGTAAAGCTTGTCTTTTCTGTAAATATCATCTTTATAAGTTGCAATAACAAAATATCTAAATGTCTCACATTAAGAACATGCATTAGTCTAAGTAGGTGTAAATTTAGTGATTATTGTCCATGAAAGGTGTAAAAAGTGATAGTGATTTTAACACTTATCACACCCCCAAACTCGAACTATTGCTTGTCCTCAAGTAATGCAAACCATCAATTTGCCAAACCTTACTCTTTCTTGGTCTTATATTTTCATCTATTCTCCCCACCATTATTATACCTATTCTTAAGCCTTAACCTTTCGTTTACCCAGGGGTTTACCTAGAAACAAACTATAAGATTTTGTGAGTGTGTGCATTTTTGTGGACAAGTTTGATTAAAAGCTTTCTTAGACAAATAGACTTGGATTTATTGTACTCTTCTTAAAACAACAAATTCTTGAGCCAATTTCGGGCACCTCAAGGATTATGTTTTCTAATCAATATTTCTTTCTTTTTACTTGTTCATTTTTTTAAGCACAGTAGAGCCAATTTCGGGCACCTCTAGGATGAAGAAGAGTGATTTCTAGAGCTGGTGATAGGCACTCTAGTCACAATTCCAAAAATCTAAGTTTGTATCACCTAAGTTCATTAAAAGAATTCTTATAATCCAACAAGTCCCAAAAGTGTTTTTAAGATCAATCTTGTAGCAAGCTTCTATATTTTCTTCCTTAAGTATCCTAAAGTTAAGCCTTCTAAACAGGACCTAACCATGGTAAGGAGAAAGGTTTCTATAGCCTCAAAAGAATAAACTAAGGCAATACTGATGAAGAGCAGTGCAAAAGTATGGACAATAATTCAAGTAAGGTGATGGATATAAAAAAATTTGAAAAAACACTTAAATACTTCCTTTCATGTTATGGTCGCGACAGTGAATTACCTCGGCAATGGATCTACACCCCCAAACTCGAACCAAACATTGTCCTCAATGCTTACATTAATGACACGCAGTAGGCAACAAAATTAGAAAATGAACAGGTAAAGATAAATAAAAGCAACATAAATATGTAAAAAATTAAAGAGATTCCGAAGAACTGCTGGTAAAAATCAATTTTCATGGCCTTGCTGTTGATTGTTTCATTTTTGGTGATGATAATGGCTGAGTTTTGGCTTGTCGAGGCGGCTGAACTCTTGTAGGTAGTGTCCTTTGTATTGGAGTGTCCACTTCTTCTCCTTCTTCTTCTTCTACAATTTCCTCGGTGACCATAATATCTGTCTCGCCTTCATTCATTGCATCTACCCAGGCCTGGTGAGTGCTTAGCCCGATAGCGGTTGAACTTTGATGTACATAGGCATCTATCTCTACTGAGAGACTACCCATGATGATGGGGGATCCTGGTAGAGTGCTGAAGACTGCTCTCCTCTTGGATGGTCGTCTGCTGGTAGATGATGCCGCGGTAGAGTCTGTTGCCCTAGATGGGCCAGCAGCATGGAATTGTTGCTGAGGGCCAGTAGTGTGGAATGGCCATGGTCCTGGAGCTGGAGTTGTCTCTGTGTAGGGTGCAGCTGTGACAAACATATTGGTGGGGAATTCTAGAAATTACACCCCTTGGCTAGGAAAATTATGGAGCATCATTTGGGCAAGTATATTGTTGAAGTCCCTTTGGTACTCCATGTATTATTACTGTCGAAGATCCTTAGCTTCCATCCTTTGAAGTATCTTCTGGTAGGGGTCTGTTGCGGTAGTGGTGTGGGCAGCATCAGGTATGTCTGTCGTATACTGAGCCCCGGTAGTGGTGTCAGCAATGTATTGCTGAGGAGTTGCTTGGACTGGCTCTGCCTGTGTGATTTGCATGATTTTGTGACAGAATTCCCTAGTTCATCCACGCCTTTGGACGGTGAATTCGTCCGTATCTGCCATTGGTACACCTGCAGCATTGCAAATACCCGTAATTAAACAGGAAAAATATAAGAGTCCTTTATCCTTCTTACCACACTCGTAGATTTCTCTTAAAATTATCTCTTCAACGTTGATGCTTTGTTTGTTGATGATTGATTGAATGAGCACCAATCTTCTTCGGTCGACCGTGCAATTGTGGGAAGTTGGGATGAGGTGTCTTTTGACAAAAGTGTTCCATAGCTTGGCCTCGGTCCTAAGATTTTGCCTTGCCATTGATCCTCTATGGGCACCGGTTTCCCAATGAGTATTTTCGTAGCAAAGGTCATCTTTGATCAGCTCATAATCTTCATTGGTGATGTCCTCCATGAATACAACATGGTCATCACGATCAGGGGTTAGGCCATAGAACAGATTTATTGTCTCGATATCAAGTCTGACCGGCCTGCCTCAACAGTGAACGTATAGAGAGTCTTGGCTTAGCTCATGAGCGTAGAATTCCCGCACGATTATGGCATTGGCCTGGGTAGGTTGTAGGCAAAAGATTTGTCATTCTTGGTACTTGATCTTGTCGAACAAGTAATGCTTGATGCTGCAATTTTCCTCATCAGAGTGTTGGAACCCTTGTTCTTCCCATAGTTGCCAAGCAATGAAAGACCTGTTGAAATGGTCTTTAACAATGGCAGGTGCGAATCGGTTGTAAGTGGTCATGGATAAGTAGTGGAGAGTTGAATATCTTGGAGATGATCTTTGAGATATTTTGAAAGTAATAAAGAAGCTTGGAGATAAGTAGAGAGTATTACAAGAGAGATAGTAGCAAATAATTCTAAAAAGTTCAAGAATGCAAAACTGAATAGTTCAAGAAGGAGGGGATGCTTATAAAGGCCTCGGCCTTGTATCCGTTTGAATAAACTAGCCGTTAGTCTTTACTGCCGTTAGTCGTTACTACCACGACGGGAATTTCGGTAGACTAGCTGTTACACTATTCTGCCCGTTGGGACTACTGCGGCCCTGATATTGTTTTCTGCCACAACAAAAAATCTCCTACTATGAATTTCTTCACCTTCATTTTTTCTTATTGTCCGAAAAAATTAAACATAAATAAGAAAAATAATTAAATAAAAATATAATAATAAAATTTAACTCTAAATTAAACTAATCTTAAAAATAAAATAAAAGTATAAATAAGGGAAAAAGATTGTATCATGGGAGGAGTGCATGCAAGTGAATCTCCTAAGGTGATTGTCTCTTTTTGGCCAAAATAATGCTTCAGATGTTGGACATTCTCTTTGGATTCATGTCATCCCTTTTTGATTTGTTCTTTATTGCACAATGTGGTTCTGACCATTTGGACCTGAATGTGCCTGGAAAGTGTGTTTTCCTGTTGGATTCCTCCACTTCTGGCTTAATCTTATTGTTCAGTATTATTCTGTAACAAACATTAATTTTTCTACCGAGCTTACAACCGAGGCAGTGGTTGCTGAAACAGGATATCTTGATGCTTGCATCTGTGTTATGCATAACTTAGCACTCCTTTGGATCATCATATCTTTTTAAATTATGAAAAACATTGAGTTTGACTTGTTGGTCATTAACCCTCATTGCCAACTCTCGTTTTTCCACATCTATTAGAGTGCAGTGCGTCCAGTGGCTAGGAAAGGTCTCCCCAAAATGATCGGTGCATTTTCATCTGTTTCACAATCAAGGACAAGGAAGTCAGCGGAAAAATAAATTTATCCACTCTTACCAGTATGTCCTCGATCTTTCCTTCTAGTTGCACATACGATCTATCCGCTAATTGGAGTATCACGGTTGTAGGTTTTGCCCTTCCTATTCCAAGCTTTTGGAAGACGGATTTAGGCATCAAGTTTATGCTTGCTCCAAGGTCGCATAAGGCCTTTCCTTCATAGTGTTTACCTATCGCACAATGTATGCTAAAGCATCCAGGATCCTTCAATTTAGGAGGCATGTGATTGTGCAACATTGTGATACATCCTTCAATAGCAGCCACTATTTCAAACTCACAAAGCCTTCTTCTCTTAGACACAATGTCTTTTAAGAATTTGGCATAGTTTGGCATTTGTTCAATTGCTTCAACAAATGGCAAGTTGATGTGGACCTTACTTCAAGATATCTAAGAATTTTTTAAATTGATGGTTCTGATTTTGCTTTTTCAACCTTTGTGGGAAAGGTGGTGGTGGTCGCATTCCTCCAGGGTCTCATTAGTTTAGAATTTAATACCTGGAACCACTGGTATTTTGTTGTCTCGGCAGCTTGTCTAAGTACTACCGAGTTCTCTACTGGGGCAGTGCTTTCTGCTGGGATTCCTGTGACATGATCTTTTGGTTCAGCATCCAAGTCCTCTTTGTCTGATTCTTCTTGTTCTATTGGTGGGACTTTGTTTGCTGAGTTCCTAACTTCTCCTTAAGTTGTAGACTACTCCTAGTAGTAATTGTTTTACATTGTTCATGGCCCACTACCTTAGCAACTTCAGAATTGCTAGGTAGTCCTCCTTGTGGTCTAGTATTTATATTCTGAGCAAACTGCCCAACCTGGGTTTCTAGTGCTTTAATTGTTGCCTCTTGGTTCTGCAACCTCATCCCAATTCTATTTATGAATGCATTTGTTCTTTTGATGAAGTTGTTATTCTCTTCCATGTATGATTCTATTTTCATCATAAAGGCCTTAAGAGAATTTTCCAGTGATGCATCTGCTGCTGCAGCAGCATTGGCTGATATACCTGCAGCTGCGGTAGATGTTGCATTTGTATCGGTTGCTGGAAACCTAGGGGTTGAGTAGTTGGATTCAAGGCATTGTTTGGATTACTCCATGAACAATTTGGATGCCTCTTCCATGATGGATTGTATGTATTGGATATCATGTTGTTGCTATTGTAGTTTCCAACATAAATGTTAGATTCTTGATTCTGCATACATTCAAAAGAACTATGGTTACCTCCACATAAATTGCAGAAAGAATCTATGGCCTTAACCTCATGGGTATTGTGCTGCATTTGCATGTTTTGCACCATCTTAGTAAGAGAGGCCAATTGTGCTGTCACTGAATTGGATGTTTCTAACTCATTCACTGTGGCTTGGCATCTTACTCCTCCTCGCATAGATGTAGGGAATTGAAAATCGTTCTTTGCGAGTTTGTTAAAAATTCCAATAGCTTCCTCAGGTTCTTTATCAAGGAGTGTTCCAATGGCAGAGACATCTAATATCATCCTTGTTGGGGCATTGGTGGCATTATAAAATATGGTCACTTGTGTCCATAATGGAAATCCATGCAGAGGACACTTGTGTAGTAGTTCCCTATAGCGTTTCCATGCCTCATACATAGGTTTATCATCTGCCTATCGGAAAGAGGTAATTTCATTACGAATACGATCATATAAATTTGTAGGATTAAAATGTGTAATGAAATCACGACATAATTCAATCAAAGATCCTATATATCCTGCTGGAATGTTATTTAACTAGGTTTTTGCCCTATCCCTCAGTGAATATGGGAATAATTTCAATCTCAAGACTTCTTCATGGACTTCTTGGATTTTGAAAGAGTTACAGATCTCCATGAATGACTTAAGATGTTGCCTGACATCTTTTGTCATAGACTCACCAAACTGTCCAATAGTGTTGAGCATATTGAACATGACAAGTCTCATTTCAAAGTGGGTTGCTTTTATTTTTGGTGTAACGACCCTAGGATTTAACCCATTCAAATCCTCTTCCAGGAAATCTCTGACAGTGAGCTGCCGCGATAGTGGTGACGGCAGAATGCCTCCATTTCCGGCAGGTAAGTTCTGTTCTCTTGGATTGACTGCCATAACTTCTTGGATTTGTCTCCTAAACCATTGTCGTGTACGTTCAATCTCTGGATCTAGTTCTTACAAAGGGTTGGTTGGGTTGGCCCTGGTTATACACCAAGAAAAAACAAAGTTAAATAAAAATTAACTAAAAGTAAGAAAATAAAGAAGATAAAATTTAGTTGTTAATCCCCGGTAACGGCGTCAAAAACTTGTTGCGTGTCAAAAGTGCGCAAATTGTGCAAGTAAACACGTCGCAAGTAATAAAGTGATGAGTATTATCAGATATCGTCTTCACAAGGATTGTTCTACTTAATATATCTTCTTTTGTCTTCTTGCTCTATAAAAGGAATAAAATAAGAATACAAGTAATTTGGTTTTGAGTGAACTAAATAAAGAAAACTAAATAATAAGATAATAAGCAGATAAAGAAAGTGGTCAAGATCTAGTTGTGTTGTATAGTGGATTCGATTGACTTGTTCCTGTCCAATATAATCGCACAACACTGCCTCGGTATTACTACAGATTACTACCTCGACAATGATGATGCTCGTCCGCCGCGGAAATCCCTTGCTCTTGGGTGGACTTTACCAAAGTTCGGCAAAGTGTCCTTTGATGACTTCGCTTATCCCTAAGTCGAAGTAATGCTGATGATCAGTCCTTGATGATACCTCCCGGCGTGAATCAATTATAATCATCAACTAATACCACACTTCTTTTAGCCGCTGAAACTCTAACCTATCTCTAGGCCGAGTTAGTATTTCCCGATTAAAATATCGTACTTATTCCTTTCATGAATCTAACCTCCTGATATTAGATAAATGGATTACTCACAAACTTCTCTCTCGAGCTTGAATGCAAGAACAAAGAATGATAAAGAATAAGCAAACCTTGATATTTTATTGCATTGAAACAAGAAACAAAGTTCAATCTCTTCTTACTAATATTCTACAACTTTCACCTAAGCCTAAAGAAAATTAGAACATAATTAAAAGTAAAGAAACCCTAAGATCTAAGGTGAAGTCGGCTCTCTAGTTTATCATCCCAAAAGAGCTTCTAGTCGTTTATGACCGTTGGGGATGTTTTGGAGCCGTTTGGAGCTGATTACAAGGCATATTTCTGTTTCTGGTGCAGGTGGTATCGATACCACTAAGATTGGTATCGCAACATCCTCTTTGGGAAATAGCCATTGACCTGCATTTATGAACTGGTATCGATACCAGTATCGATACCGCTCCTAGTCGTTGGGGGGTTTTATAAAATCATTTTGACCATTGGGGGTGTTTCGAAACAGGGTTCGAAACAGAGCATCACAGTGGCAAAAAGGTATCGATACCAGTATCGATACCACTGTGGTTTTGCCTTTGAAACCATGGTATTGAAGAACAGGTATCGAAACACCTTAAGGGTGTATCGAAACACTTGGGTTAAATCAAAACATTTAAAACATATTTGGTTTCTTTAAATCATTTAAAACATATTCAAAATCACTCAAAAATATCTTAAATATATTTTCAAGTAGTTTGGACATAAGAACCATTTTTGAAATCTTTTCAAATTAGTCCAAAACTATTTTTCAATTATTATATCAAAACATTAGTTCTACAGCTTTCTTCTCCTTGGAAGGCTTCCACCTCTTGAGCACTTATGTGAGATTATTGTCCATGAAAGTTGTAAAAAGTGATAGTGATTTGAGCTCTTATTACCAGTCCCAGCAACGACGCCAAACTTGGTGTGAGCTTTGGAGTATTATGCTTATGTGTGAAAGCTTCCACCTCTTGCCAAGTTGTAATACTTAAGATATCGATCCCACAAGGTCTGGATCATCCTAAGTAGCACGTTATTTATGCGCTTAAGAAAAATAAAAGAGCACAAGTAATATGTTTGAAGAATGGTTTAAGTAAAGAAAATAAACAAAATAAAGTAAAGAGAATCTCAATTATAAGAATAAGAACAGGTTGATTGCTTTGTAGAGGGAATCCAGTTTCACTTATTATCCACTTATTAATGCATTGAGTTGACTTGCCGACACAGCGGGTCGCACGAAGGATCGCCTTTGTTGCCTCGGTGGGGTTATGCCTTGTCGACAACTCAATGTTCCATAGTTCGACAGAGCATCCTTGAATATATCTTCCTTATCCTTAATTCGAAGAACTATTGAAATCCATGTCTTGATAATACCTCCCGGTGTGAATCAAGGATAAACAACAACCAATGATATGCTTCCTCTTAGTCATAGAAACATTTCGGATTAGTCGATGCGCATGAGCAAAGACTGTACTCTCTAGTTTTGGGAGTCTAATTCTCCCGATATTAGATAAATATATTTTTCATCTTAAACTTATCTTTTGAGCTCATATGCAAAGAACGGTAAAAGCCAAGATAGTGTAAACTATGAAAATAGGGATTGCTTTAATAAATATCAAATAAGATACAATTTTCTTCTCCAAGTACACCACAAACAACCTAAGCCTCGATGGGAGTTTAGAACATAGTGAGCTTTATCGACGGCTTAAGGTTTTTCTATGAGAACCGACTTCTTGTTCCTAACCCTAAGAGATTGCTTTATATAGGCCAACCCTAGGTTAGAGTCTTCCATAAAGATATAAGTTCTAAAAGGAAAAGAATATATGTCCATATTAAATTACGACTCTATATTCTATTTCCTAATTTAACTCCTTTTTGACTTTCTTTAATTCTACGTTGATTTTGATAATGTTTTGACTCTATTTCTTCACTTTTGTTTTTTCTCGCTTTATATCCACTGGAATCAACATTTTATTCTCTATCTACCGAGCACTAGTTGTCATCTTTAGACTATTGTCGTGGCCACCAACGTGCTACCGTGGTGGGTCCTTATTCGTATTCCAGCTTTAGTTTACAGCATCCATCTTACTATTTGACATTACCTTTATGGTTGTTTCTTGTCATAGATCAAGTTAAAACTCCAAAAGAAGAAGCGGTAGCCAAAAGAACTCCTACCTTTCCAAAGAAGAACATTAAACCATAACAGATGAAATGGATTATTATTTATTTTTTCTTTATTGCCGTTACATAACAATAAGCAAAGAGGTGCAGCTGTAATAACCCATTTCATAATAAAATCTATATCCATTTAACTCTCAATCCCAACAAACAAAAACCACTACCAAATCCATATCAGATTAAACCATTTACCCAAATAACCTAACCCAATTAAAAATACCCTAACCCTGATAAAACAAAAAACCTAAATATTATCAATGCTAGCCTTCAGCTCTCCCATTGCCAACACGTGGCCACCACATACGGCTCCCTAACTCTCACATGGAGGTCACGCGTGCTCCTATTCGCCCGAATGATGGGCCACCGCCCACGTCTACTCCACCGACATGCTTCACCGCTCTCACCTGCAAGGATTACAAAAGAAGCATCAGAGATATTTCATGATTTATGTAATATTTTAAAGTGAAAATCTGGGTATATAAACCCAAAAACGAAGCAATGTAAAATGGGGGATTTTTGACGGATTTTAAAATAAAAAAAAATCATTCGAACCAAAATAATTCCAATAGCATTCGAACAAAGTAAAATTCTAAGCCAAAATCTAGAGCAAAAGTCTGATATTCAAAATAAAAAAGAGTAGATCGGAAATTGGAATCAAATAAGAGAGAAATGGTAAAAAAAACATATTTCCCACTTATCTTTTTCATAGATCTACTGTGATTCGCTTGTTATTTTGAAGATCGGCGGCCAGATCCGTATTCTTCACATTGAAAGGATTCAAAAAGTTCACTCATGTATGATTTTGAGCAACTAGTCGCGGCGGCCGACAGCCGTGTGCGATGGTCGACGGTAGTTGAGCATGAAAGTCGGAAAGGACAGAGAGCTGCATCATGGCTCTATTGTTCTGTTATGAGAAACAAATGAAAATTAAGGGAGAGTTGGGGTTATAAACTACATCCAAAATGGCACCATTTTGGTGTCAGTTCATAGGCCCAAAACAGTGTCGTTTAAACCTTGGACCCATCGAACCAACCCGATCCAGACTCGAACCCGTGCGTCAACCCGAGTAAATGAGAAAATCACTATTCCAATCCTCCATGTTTTTGTATCCTTGCATGCATAATTTAAAATTCTCAATTTCTTTCAATTTAGTCATTGTTTTCTTCATTTTAACCCTATAATTTTGTTTGCTAAGCAATTTGGCCATTGTTTTGTTTATTTTCATATATTTATTAAAATTATTAGTAATTATATAATTTATGATATATTATTATTATCATTAATTATTTATTTATACCTTATTATTATTAGAATAATATATATAAAATATATATTATTATTATTTTCTTTCATTTGTTTTTATTTTATTACTATGGTTTTTTTCTATATTTTGTGGATTAGACTTTAAAAATATATGGATCACAACATTAAATGTAAAATCGAATTGATATTTTTTATTATATAAAATATTTTGTAACCGACTGGTGTTAATTTTGGGCATTGGGGTGCTCACCCTTCCCCACGCGTAATAAACTGTCGGATCCGACTCTGATTCTACAGACTTTGTGATGATATTTCAATCGCACCGTAAAAAAATTAGTGGGGAATCCCTATACTAATTTCGGTGATTATAACCACAATCATGAATGGTTTGTTTGGTCAACCACATAATGTATACAAATTGTGACATTGTTGTTAACCTATAATGTACTGGTCAAATATGCTTATCAGTCAACTGGGTCCATTAATCCAAAATCTCATAGTCGTATTGTTTCATTTTCATATATATAATTTTTCCAAATACAAACATCATTAAATTAATTATTTTTAAAAATAAATTGACCAACTCCTAGGCATTGTTTGTGTTCGGTTTAATGGGTCGGGTTTTATATTTCTAGAATACCCCTTTAAAAATTACAGATTCAACTATATATTTTTTAATTATTTATTTTTTTATAAAATAAAATATTTAAATTATAATATGCAATTATCAAAGAATTATTTCCCTGATAAGATGTTGATGCATAATAAAAATTATTTAAAATAATAATAATAATAATAATAATAATAATAATAATAATAATAATAATAATAATAATAATAATAATAATAATGTGTTGCCGTGCGATTGATTGAATATCTTTTACGTCGATGTTTAGATTGATTATGGAATTTTAGTATAAGTACATGATCCAATCGCTAATTTAAAATTTTTTATTAAATAATTTTTTTATATTTTATAAGTAAATATCAATTTATATATTAAATTTTTTAATGTATTATTTATAGTACCGATTAATAAAATATAAATTCTATTATTTTTTATCTTAGTTTTTATTAAATAAATATTTATTTGATAAAACTTATTTTTAAATTTTATTTATAATAAATATGAATGAAGATTTGATTGATAAAAAGATAAGGTAAAGGGTATGTTTTTGGATTATTTCACAACCTAAAATCATTTTTTTAAGTGCTTTTATTAAATTTTTGTTGTTTTTTTATTGCTTTTCAAACTAGTTTTTTCACCTAAAATCAAAAGCTAAAATTTAGGACTTTCATGTTGAAAAAGCTACCTTACAAAGTAAAATTATTTTTTTACCCTTATAATATATTGATAAAATAATTTCTATACATATATAATTATAAAATATTTTATTTTTATAATATTATATTAAAAATAAAATTATTTATTTTAAATTTATTATTAATTTATAATTGTTATGTCTGCATATTATCTAAATTATATTTTATATTTTTAAATTAAAATTAAAAAATAATTTTTTATTATAAGTAAGTTGATTTATTTAATAAATTGTAACATTAACGAATTTGAACATCATACAAGTTCACTTATATTTTACAACAGCATGCCTAAAATAGAGTTTTATCTTTTCAAAATCACCTTTTAACATCAATAAAAAATACTACCTAACTTCCCAAAATTACTTTTTTACTGTATTTTTAAAATCATTTTTTAACCATACTTTTTAATAGCAATGCCAAACTAAGCTAAAGAAATGAATGAGATATATGAATTTAATTAGTTGATTTCATATGTGAAAAAAATAAATTTTAAAAAAATATTACCGAGTGAAGTGTTACTGGATAAAGAAATGAAAAAGAAATTAATAAAATCAGTTTATTTTATTGGTTGATCCCGTAAATAACATGACAAAAAGTAAATTAAATTTTAAAAACTGTTTTTACAAAATGAATGAACATATAGTAAATCATGTACTTAAATTAAAATCTAAAAATAATTTTTATCGACTTAAAAAGTATTTTTTTATAAACAGTGAATGAACATGTTACTTGGTCCACGAACATCAACTGTCTGATTTCGACATTTTCAGTTTCTGTGAATCTGTTTTACAGGTAGTAAACTTAGACCAATTGATGATATAAATGATTTTTAATAATTGATCATATAAAAAATATAATAAAATTTACACATGATGTAATTTCTCTTTATCTATCCAA
Source organism: Abelmoschus esculentus (assembly GCA_035048815.1). Lineage (NCBI taxonomy): Eukaryota > Viridiplantae > Streptophyta > Magnoliopsida > Malvales > Malvaceae > Abelmoschus > Abelmoschus esculentus. The sequence continues at coordinate 19,999,771 of JAUCBN010000003.1, forward strand.
AACCTACGTCAATTTTACCGTCAAATCTTTAAAATTAATGTTTCATTATATCATTAAAGGAAATAAATTTATCAAGAAAATAATATCTAAATATACTAATTCAAACATTGTTAATTATTCAATATCGAAAACCTAACATAATAAAAAATAACTAATGATAACAATTTTATTGTTGATATGATAAAATTTAGAGTTAAAATTTGAAATTTTTATGTGTAAGAGCATGAAAAAAATACCGAAAAGACATAAAATTTTGTTCCCATCATGTGTACAAAAACAAATTTAAGACTTTAATGTTAGAATAGTTAGCTTTTATATTTATTAAAATTATATAAATATTTTAATCATATAAAATTAGATAATTAATATAAAATTATTTAAAATATAATTAATATTTTTTAAAACTTATATAATAATTTAAAATTTCCAAGTGCAAATGTGTTTAGATCTCGATATCCATGCACATGTTGCTATATGCATGTTGAAGCAGTCACCAGCAGTGACTCCTTCTGCATGAGAGTTTTTGAATAAAAGCGTGTACAGCAGCTCACACCATTAATTTACAGCCGTCCCGGAGGCCGAGTTTGAAAACTTCCGGTCACCGAAACCCGAACATGTCAGCCATAGTAATCTCCTCAGTCAAACATGGAAATCAAAGATTCCATATAAATACCAGCTTACACGCTCCCAATCTTCAAACACAACAACCGAGACTACTACAAATCACAATGTCTTCTTCAAGAATCGCCGCCTTTGTTTATCTCGTAGCCGCCATTGCGTTCCACCTCCAAACAGCTTCCGGAGCCGACCCTCTCCTCCATATTTGCTCAAACTCCGGGAATTTCTCTGCCTACGATCCTTATGAAGCCAACTTAAGGCTACTCACCGGCTATCTCTCCATTCAGACTCCTCCCTCGGGGTTTGGCCTCGGTTCCATCGGCCAAAACCCGAACCAAGCGTATGGCCTCGCACTTTGCAGAGGCGATGTATCGAGCCAGGATTGTAAAACCTGTGTCGTGGAAGCGGGCAGCGAGATACGCAAACGTTGCCCCCCGGACAAAGGTGCGATCATCTGGTACGATGATTGTCTTTTTAAGTATTCAAACGTGGAGTTCTTCGGCCGGATTGATGACCGGGACAGATTCTCCATGTACAACTTGAATAATGTGAGTGAACTAGAGGTGTTTAAAGTGAAGACCAGGGAATTGTTGAGTGAGTTGAGTAACGAAGCTTTTGTGAATCCCAGAATGTATGCCGCCGGAGAGATGGAGCTGTATGGATCGAAGAAGCTTTACGGGTTGACTCAGTGCACCAGAGATCTTTCTAATGATGAGTGCAAGAAATGTCTTGACGGCATCATCGGCGAGCTTCCGAGTTGCTGTAATGGGAAGGAAGGTGGCAGAATCGTTGGTGGCTGTTGCAACTTTAGATATGAAATTTACCCCTTTGTTAAAGCTTAGTTCATGTAGCATGTGGTATACACACATATATAGATAGATTATTCCTTACGGTGGTGTAGAATAAACATAAATTGATTTTATTTAAAATGAAATAAAATAATTATATTTTTATATGGATCGTATTTAATTTATTAATTGATTAATAAATATCATATATTGTAGATGTTTATTTTAAGATGATATTCTCAATTTATTTTGTTCCATTCTTCTTATAATGATTCAAATTTTTAACCTTGTTAAATTTTGTTTTATATTAATTAATAATCTCATTTAACCTATAAAAGAGAATTTTATAACGTGAGACAGATTAAAATGAAGTTAAAATCAGACACAAACTAAAACTGTTACAAAAGTTTATAAGAATTTTGGTATTAATTTTTCATTATATATCAAAATTCTTTCACTTTTTGTAAGAGATTCAATATATACCGAAATTCTTATATTTTTAAAAAATTTATAAGAAAATTATTTTATACAAAAATCTTTACGCATTTTTTAAGAAATTCAATATATACAAAAAAATCGATACAAAATTTCTTATAATTTTTATAATAATTTCTGATGCACTTTATTTAAACTGTTTCACCCTAAAACTTCTCCTATACAAATACTATTAATACTATAAAATATAAATATTAGATACACTATTAATATAAAAATATAAAATCTAAATCCAAATTTTATTTTCAACAAAATATTCTACCTATCCAAACATTTTTCAGATGTATTACTTAGGAAGGTATCACCCATACGATGTCGTTTTATACATAAAAAACCTAAATCACTGATTACACTATTAATCTTCCAATCTTCTAATTTTGTATTACTTGAAGTTTCTAGTCTACTATCTAACATTGTAGTTACTTTGCTTCTTCGTTTAATTCTGTGTGATGGTACCGTGACTCAGGGTTGGGTGGGACTATTATGCTGCTGAACCACCTAGGAAGTTGGATTTGGATGGACCGACTCTTTTCGAAAAGAATTTTTATGTTAAGATTCTATCGGTGACGATAATGTCAAAGACTAACAAATGAATATTTTAAATATTTTTATTAATTTAATATTTAAGTATTCGATATAAGCATTCGATATCTAAATATTTGAATGTTTTTATTTTTATAGATAAAAATAAATTATTATATAGTTAATCGAAAAAATTAAATATCTTAAAAATCATATCAAATCAAATCCAATACTCTAAAATTAAGACTAATAAGAACAAAGTAATGATCAGCTGTCTTTGGGGAGATCTAAAGGAAAAGATCTCAGCGGTTGATAACTTCGTTTGTTGAAAATTGTCTGTATGATAGCGAAGTGTAAAATTAAAAGGATAAATTATGTTAAACAAAATAATAGTAATAATGAAATGTTGAGGCCAATGAAATTGCAGAGTGATGATTGGAGTTAAGATGGTTTTATTAAGAGCCGACCTCATTTTACTTTTACCCACGCTAATCATCTTTGCTTTGCTTCTTTCTATCTCTTCTTTTTCCTTTTCTTTTCACTAATTGGCTAATTATTTTTTGAAATATCAAATCGTTTAATACAACGATCTTTTTAAGTCTAAAGATTAAAAATAATGAAAAATTACTTTTAAATGTGGATGTTTTGGTTAAATGGTCTTAATACTACTATTTCCCCATAAAATCATTTTTTTAAAAAATATATAAAAACTTTAATTCTTTTAAAAACAATAAATTTATAGTTGTCATGGTCATTTAGGTAGATCGGACACCATAAAACCAAAGTTTCGTTTTAAAAAAGTTTCAGAAGTTGATTACGCGTAGGAAAGGATTAGCACCCCTATCACGTCCGAAAACCATTACAAAAAATATTTATTTACCTTTAAAATTTATTTTTTAAATTTAAATTAATTTTAATTCTATTTTTCCCAATTCACAATCAACTCTTAATTAAACGGACTTAACTTAATTGATAAATTCGAATTAATTAGGCATTTAATTAATAAGATTGAGGATACACCAAACCATATACTAAATCAACATCAAATAATACTGATTATCGTATTATTTTTGGGTTAGGATCTAGTACTTTACCTTTACGAATTATGCACACTTCAAAAGAATGGTGTTATGGTATTTTCAATTTTAATTTAATTTACCTAAAGACGATGAAAATTAATTTGAATGTTCGGTTAACATCCAGAATGTTAAGACATCAAATAATACTGATTGTCGTGTTAGTTTAGAGTTCGGATCACATACGTCACCTTTATGATTGATGTACACATAAAAAAGAATAATGTTATGGTATTTCCAATTTTAATTTTAATTATTTATAGACGGTAAAAAATAATTTAAATATTTTGTTAAGATCCAATAATTCGTAGTGTTATGAAATAAATATCAGAATTAATAATTACCTCTCTTTTTTAGGTAAAATTAACATACAAATTAAATACATAAAAACCAAGAATACGTAAGTAAATGCATGAGAAAGAAATAATAGAAATAACCACAAACATTAATTATAACACCCTCAGCCCGGATGTCACATTGGACCTCCGGCCCAAAAATCGTTTTATAAATTTTCATTTAAAGGCCCATCTTTTCAAAACCTAAGAGTTCACAAAATAAAATCAACCATTTAAATAATGTAAAACCCAATGTTTTACAAAACTAGAAATCGGAGCTCCTTTTAAAAATATATAATCTGGCCCAAGTAAGATAAAAAGAGAATACAAACTCGATTGTGGTAAGGTTCTATAAATACATTAAGTCCTACTAAAGCGAGCATGCTAGATAAGATAGTCAAAAGTGCAGAGAAAGACTTCTATCATACTCGCCTATCACATGGTATAATGAGATGTATACTAACGCACACAACATATACATGTCAAACCAAAATCAAACACAAGGTAGTGAGGTCCGCATACACACAACATCGAAATCCTACACTCAAGATTGAGGTCGTCTTCCAATCCCATGTTTGGAATGTTATATCAAACATCTTCGAATAAGGTCATCCTACATTCAGAAAATAGTAATCTATACACCGGGATGGAGGCTGTCCTCCCAATCCCATGCTCGAAATGTTACGTCGAACATCATCGAATATGGTCGCCCACCATTCAGAAATAGTCTTTAATACACCGGGATTGAGGTTTCCTACAATTCCAAGCTCGGAATGTTACATCAAATATCATCGAATGAGGTCGCCCACCATTCAGAAATAGTCTTTAATACACCAGGATTGAGGTTTCCTACAATTCCAAGCTCGGAATGTTACATCAAACATCATCGAATGAGGTTGTCCTACATTCAGAAATAGTCTTCAATAAATCACCCGGAATATTAAATCGGATGACCTTCTTTGTGTTGCAACATTATTCAAATATCCGGATTTCCAATACCAAGACATACAAGTAACTCATGATCCACGAGCATCCACACACGCAACATCAACAATTTAGGTCAAACATATAACTCACTAATAACCAAGATATCTCTCATAAAAAAGAATAGATACATAAAGCCACTAGATCATCTATAAGATCCTTTGAAGATTATTTCATTATCCAAAGACCCTTAAATATATTGATGTCCTATCAGCACACAACAAGAACTCTAACCACCACGCGCTACTGTCCGATCAACCACGGATCCTTAGGGTGAAGATATTACTATTAATCCACCTATCGACTAATAAGTCATTAGTTATATATTCATATATCATAATATTAAACTCGAACAATTAGTTTTATAATTTATTTTACACCTATAGAGACCCATTGGAGCCTACATGATGAATTATAGGACCCCCAAACTCAATCCTTAAAACATGAGCAGATTGTCAGGCGTATCGATACACCTATATGAGATATCGAAATACCCTTGTATCGATAAACCTCCAATGCAAAACGATACGACCCCTATCGATATACTTCCTTTTGCGTATCGATACACCAAGCTAAATAGCCTTGCCTAGCTCACGAGTTAACTACCCGTATTGATACGCCTGTTGTCTATGCCTAAATTTTGCCCTCAAGGTATCGATACACTCCTCACGTGTATCGATACACCTACACGGAATTGTAGGTTTAAGGTAGAAAATTCACCAAGAACCCTCATCCAACCCACATGGTTGATCCCTAACTCGATTCTACAAGTTTAATGAAGCGTAAAAGGTGATTTCCTACTAGTTTTACATTAAAACAACCCTAATACAAAATCTATCATTTTTAGAGTTTCTAAGATACCCCAAACACCCATCTCAAACAATTCTAACCAACAATCAATCAAGACAACCATTTCATTATGTACATGAAGTTTAAGAGTCAGAAATATACTGACCTTAAGCAACAAACACAGATTTAAGGCTCCACAAAGCTTCATCCACTAGTTCCCTTTGCTACAAGCTTCAAAATACACTTCCCACTAAAGCCAATATATACACCTTGATTGATAGATCTCCTTTGGCTGAAAAACTTTTCCTTGATGGCCAAAACAAACAACAGCAAATTTCCATTTTTCTCTTGTGTTCAAGATGCACAAGATGAAGGAAATTAGAGGAGAAAAATGTTAAGACCAAAAGACTCCCTTTTTCTTTTCCCCAACCCTTTTTGCCTTCATAGTGTATAATTTACCCAATTACCCTTCGAGGCCTTTTCATTTAACAAACATAATCCCAACAACCAAGCCCATAACAAACCCGAAAGGTCTAACAAGACAAAATAGAGTCCCGCGATGATCCAACACGACCTTACGAGCTCAAAACGAGACCCGTCTTGATGATACATGGCTTGAGTCAACGCCCGATGTTGACCTAGAAAACCGGATCATTACATGAATAATTCTAAAAGAAGGAAGATAGATAACAATTAAATTATAAGATAGATTTTATATGAAATATATTATAAATATTTTACGTAGTAATAAATAAAGATAATACATAATAAAAACAGATAACATATGTATTGCCTAATACAAGAAATAAACCTATAGGTAATACCAGATAATATCGATGGATGCTGGAAGATGAAGCTGAATCGCAGATAAGCACCTGTCTCGTCAGCATATTGGTTGCCTTGGTAGCAGAATAAAGACGATAACTGGTGCTAAGTAGATAGAGAATAAAGTATCGATTCCAATGAGCATAATCAGAGAATAGGCAGAAGCGAGAAAAGAAATTCAAGTCTTGGTCAAAGTCAATAGAAGATCAAGAATCCAAAGAGAAGTAAAATTAGGAAATAAAAAAAAGAATTGTAATTTAATATGAATATGTATTTTATTCTTTTTAGAATTCCTAACAATCATAGGAGACTTTAACCTAGGCTTGGCCTATATAAAGTAAACCCTTAGGTCTGGAGAAGTATGTCAATTTCCATAGAATAAATCCTTAGCCGGCGACAAGCTTATCATGTTCTAATCCCCCCTCGAGGCTTTGGCTAATTGTGGAGTAGTTGGGGAAGAAGGTTATAACTTATTTGATCCTTATTAATTTAATAAAGTTTTCATAATTTGTTCTCTCTTGGTTCTCACTCTTTCTTCCACACAATCTCGGAAGATAATTTTGCGAGGAAAACATATTTGTCTAGACTAGGGATAGTTAGGCTCACGGAATAAGAGAATACGGTCTTTGCTCTTGGGCATTGGCTAATCCAGCTTAGAGATAAGTCATCCAGGATTTCAACGACTAAAAGGAAGCATATAATTGGTTGTTGTTCACCCTTAATTCACATCAGGAGGTATTATCAAGACGTGGCTTTCTGTAGTACTCTGAATTAGGGATAAGGAGGAGGCAATTAAGGATGCTCTGTTGAACAATGAGAAGTTGAATTTTCGATAAAGCATAACTGCGTCGAGGCAGCTAAGGCAACCCTTCAGTGACCCGCCGAGGCAGTAGTTCAACATTATACATTAATAAGAGGATAATATATTGTAACTGAAGGTCTTAAGTAGGGATGTAAAACAAATAATCAGATGTGTTTCAAGTCGGGTCTTGTCAAATCGAGTCAAATTGGATACAAATTATTTCAAGTCGATTTGATATTTTGGCTTGATTCGAGCCGGGTGAGGGTTAGTTTCAAGTCAGGTTCATTTCAATTCGGATTTATTTTAGGTTAGGTCCAAGCGGTTATGGTCTAAAATAATTAATTGGAATGTCAATTCGGGTTCATATAGACTTCGGGTTGGATTCATTTCATATCGGGTTCATTTTAGGACATGTTTATTTTAGGTCAGGTTAATTTGGGTTTTTAATTCGTATTAAGTTTTAACTTTGTACAAATTTTCGATTTGCTTTGGGTTCAATCATTTTTAGTGAATTATTTAATGTCATTCACGAACGTGAATTATATTTAAAATAAATATTATACATTATAATGAACAAAAATATCATTTTATTTTAAAATATTAACTTAAATTATAAAAATTAAAAATTAAAAAAAGGTTCAATTTCAATGAAAGAAATTTTTAAGGACTAATATGATTAAAATACTATCATTTTTAAAATATTGCACTAAATTATAAAAATATAAAATAAAAAAAGTTTAAATTTTTATAATAAAATTTTAAGACTCAATTTAAATATCTAATTAAACTAGAAGGATAAACTACACTCTTAATTAAATGAAAAAAACTAAATGAAAAAACATCTAAAGTAGGAAGGGCTAAAAAATAATTCCCCAACCTAAAAATTTGGGTAGGTTCTTTCCCTCCAATTTTCATTCATTTTAATTAAAAACAATAATTGGTTAAAAAAAAGGGAAATATAAATTTTTTGAGAGAATATACTAATTTAGTTATAAGTATTTCCATAGTTTTGAATTTAGATATAATAATTCTTTTTCACGATATTATTTAGTCCTTAATAAAATTTTATATAAAATTGAATCATATTTATTTTGAGTTTTTAAATTTTTTGTATTAGTTTCAATATTCTATTTTAAAAGGTAAAAATAATTTAAATGATAAAAATTAAATAATATTTATTTTAATTTTAAATACAAAAATTAATAATTTAAATGGTAAAGTATATAATCGGTAAATTAATTGTCTCAACTTAAATATTAACTAAATTAAATATATATGTCCAATTATCAATAACAGGAAAAAGAACAACTTAATTAATTATTAAATAAGCTCAAGCTCAATCACTAAACAAAATCCCTAAACCCAACCCCTAAACTAATTCCTAAGTCTAATCCTTAAACTAATTCTCTAAGTCCAATCCCTAAACTAATTCCTAATACCCAATTCCCTAAACTAATTCTCTAAGATCAATACCTAAACTAATTTTGTAAGTCCAATCCCTACACTAATTGTCTAAGCCCAACAATAATCCCCTAAGCCCAATCACTAAACTAGTTCCCTAAGTCCAGTTCCCTAATCCTTACACTAATTTTCTATGTACAATCCTTAAACTAATTCTCTAAGCCCAATCCCTAAATTAATTCCCAAAGCCTAATTCCTTAATTCTTAAACTAATTCCTTAAGCATAATACTAATTTTCTAAGCTAATTCTCTAAACTAATTCCCTAAGCCCGACACTAATTGTATGAAATATAAAAAATAAATTAAAAATAACATTAAATAATTTTTATTTATATATTTAAAATAATCTATAATATAAAATTTACATATTGAATAAATTTAATATATATAATAATAAATTTAAATATTAATTAAAAGTATAATATTTAATGACCTAATTATAAGAAATATAAAAAATAGTTCTTGCTTTTTAATTTTAAATGCATAACGCAAATTCATTTATCACCCTTATAGTTGCTAGATCTCTTAATGTAAAAAAAGATCCATTCCAACCTCGAGAAAAAGGTGATGATATTCTTGATCTAAAAGCACCATATATACATTAATTTGTAACACCCGATCCGGATGTCACAATGGGTCTCCGGCCCAAAACCCATATTTCAAAATTTTGTTTTAAAAGCCCAACAATAAAAATCATGTAAGTCCAAAACCAAGTTCATAATCCAATTAAATAAAAACAAGTTCAAAATAATTCAAAGTAAATCGGAGCTCCAAATATATATTACAGACTGTTTAAAACATTCGACCCAAATAAAATAACAGAGTTACAAAACATATAGGGTTCAACATAGTACTAAGTCCACTACATCTAATAACGGTACTCTGACAACACGGTCGATGCTGAAAGTCCAAACCTTGATGGTGCTCCACAAATCTCGCTCCACCTAACCTACGCACGAAAACAAATTTCGAACGATGAGCCACACAAGCTCAGTGGATACGCCAAACTCGGCCATCATCATGCATATCAAGCAGTAAAGCATGGCGTATAAATCACATGCATGGTATGAAGATCTAGCATGCTAGCCTACACATAGCATAAATGAATGTATACTATCGCACACAGCATATACAAACATATAAGTCAACACACAAGAGCGAGGCCTGCGTCCACACAGCATCGGGATCCTACACTCAGGATTGAGGCCGCCTTCAAATCCTATGCTCAGAATGTTACATCGGACATCTTCGAACGAGGCCGCCCAACGTTCGGAAAGGGTGGAGGCCGCCCAACCAACCCTATGCTCGGAATGCTACATCGAACATCTTCGAGTGAGGCCGCCCAACACTCGGAATAAAAGTCTTCAATCATCACCCGGCATGTTACATCGGGTGGTCTTCAACGTGTTGCAATACTTATGGATATCCGGATTTCCAACACAAAGGACTCAAACCACACAAACGATCCACCTAGGATCTATCACCGCAAGACATATTAATTCTTATCATACTTAAGTCTTTCAGGATTACGATTATCAATCTTAGTTTGACAATTCATTTCATAGCTTTTAGATTTAAGTGTTTGTTTATTAAGACCACCGAAGCCTTAATTTCTACCCAACTTAGCCAAAACACACAGGGGTATCGATACCCTTAAGTAGGGTATCGAAACACCCTTTATCGATACCCACCCAAAGAGGGTATCGAACCATAGGTATCGAACCAAGTATCGATACCGTTGACTAACTCCAAAAGTCAAAAGAAAGGGGAGGACCTGTTTCGATACAGGTATCGATGCAAAAACTTTCTGGAATCCACGGTATTGAAACAAGTATCGATACCCTTGAACAACAAGCCAAATACACTTACTGGTATCGATACCGGTAGCCCGAGTATCGATACCCCCTGCACTAGGGACGGTTCTGCACTTAGAAATTCTAGATTTTCAACCCCAAACTAAATCTAATCGATCCCTAAGTGTTCCTACTCAATATTAGTGATGTTTAAAGTGTTTTAACACCAATTTCCAACCCTTAATCACATTATCACGGATTTCACCATTGAAGACCCATTTTCAAGAAAACCAAGCAACACAACATACAAGCATGATTATCTCTACATGTCATGCAATCTACCATGAATGAATGATGAAGAAGGAGTTGGGAGTACCAACCTCTTAGCAAAACAGCAGCAAACGAGCTTCCCTTCCTACCTCAAGCTTTTCCCCCTCCAAGACTAGTTGATGGCCCACAAGTCTCTTTGTCTACAAGAGAAGATGGAGAACGGGTTAAACATACATCGGGGAAGATTTTAGGAGCTTAAAACACTAAAAGAAAAGAGATTTAAGCTCTCCAAAAACCCATTCCCAAACTCAACTAAAACCCCCACATAAACCTCTTCCCCCATCAAACTTGGCAAACCAACCCTCATTCTATAGATCCAAACTAGCTCTATCACTTCCTCTTCATCAAGAAAACGAGATTCCAAACCCAATTCAACAAAATCTTACCTTTACACACCCTTTTTCTTGCTTCAAAAGTATTAGAGGATGAAGAAAAGAGAGAAGAGAATGAAGTCATTCTCTACAAAGGATTAAAGACCCCATCCTCCCTCTTGTCTTCACTTTAGACAATTTACAAAAATGCCATCCCTCCACAACCAAGCCCAACAAGCCTATGGCCCAACAAGGCCCAAACCAACAACCCTGAGCCTAAACCCGAGGCCCAACACAACGGGTTAACCCGACACACTAAACCGAGAGTTTGGGTCGTTACATAATTGATCTGGAAGCATCATATCTTAGGTGGTCTGGAAATACAATTTAAATGCTACGAGATCATTACCTTTAAATATTTGTTATGTATGAACCAAAGTTGAAATATATGTTTAGCTAAACATATCCAAAAGATATATAAATTGCTTTCACAACATATGATGCAATCTATCTTTTGTAGAGATAATACAAAATTTATATCTCAAGGTGGATACATCAAATGTGATAAAACAAAATATATTTCTTTAAGGTTTCGTCCTTCATCATCTTCAGAAGAATAGTATTTGATGAATCATTTCAAGTACTAATTTAGAAGATGTATCCACTACTACAAAATCTACTTCAATATTTTAAGATTGTATTTACTATTGAATTATGAAGGTTTAAAGATCTTATGTTATATTTTCATGAGGGGAAATAAATACGCATTGCACTCTTTTCCCTTTATCGAGGTTTTGTCCCACTAGGTTTTCTTAGTAAAGTTTTTAATGATACAACATCTTAGATATATCAAAGATATGTGTACTTTTTTCCTTCACTAAGATTTTTTCCCACGGGGTTTTATATTAGTAAGTTTTAAGGAGGCATATTATCTTCATGGATATCCAAGGGGTATTATGAATATCTTTATTTTTGGTAGTTATTCATATATTAAATAATACTTTAATATACTTTATTATTAGAATTTAATACCCATTAGAATTAGGATTTCAATCTTATGCCTATAAATATAGACTTTTGGTAAAAGCATTGTACATACCTTACTTTGAAAATATTATAAAATTAAATTTGATTTTGATATAACAAATATATTAGAAGACTATTTTAAAATAATTTTTAAGTCCCTAAATCAAATATCCTTTGTCAAGTCAAACCAAGAACACTAAAAATAAATTTTTATGTATTCTCTTCAAGCGTTTAGATACCATTTATATTGGTATCGATACCGACCTCTTGTTTTTGAAGAATGTTCTTGATTTTTAACAAACATTTTGATACGCGTTCCGATAATGGAACTAAACTGCCAAGAAATGTTTCGAACCTAGTATCGAAACCATACTTTAATTTTTAATTTTTTTTAATAATGACAAGGTTTTTCGATACCAATATCGATACCACTGAAAAATTCCAATGGCTCTTTTAAGTTTCAAATCTTTCGATTGTTGGTAACATTTGAAGCATTAAATGCTATATAAGACGTTTCGATATCCATTTCGATACCAATATTCATAGTTTACTCTAAGTTTCGAAACTTGTATCGATACACCTCTACTTTAAAACATAGTGTTTCGATACCATGACCTATGGTTTCGAAAACCCTGTAATAAATGCAAAACGTCTCTTTCTATTTTAGTGTTGTTTTAAAACATGTAACTCGTGTTTTGATGTCATGGGCTGCAGAGGTACATTTACGGTGGAAAAAAAAAGCTCCAACGTCCATATTTATATTTCTAATAACCCCAACGGTTTGAAATCAATGAAGAGGTATAAAATAAAGTATTTCAAGCTGGATTAACAACTATTGAACCTCAAGAAAACATCTAAGCATTCCAATCCAACTCCATGTGCTTTATTGCAAACTTTGTACCCAACTCTTGTAATTTTTATTGAAATTCTTTGTTAGAGTTTGGGTAGTGTTGATTGTATTTGGGCAATATTTATCTGTTTGAGAGATATCAAACTTGCCTTTCTTTTATTTGTAACCTTGTGAGGTTGAATCAATCTTTGGATAAAAAGATTGATTTGATTTATAACGGTTATCTTTTGAACCGAGAAAAGGTCGAATTCTCTAGAGAATTGGTCTAAAAATCCTTAGTGGGAGCTAAGGTAGTGGATGTAGAGCATGTTTTGAAGCTTAAACCACTATAAATCTCGTGTTCTTCATTTACCAAATTTTTACCAAATATTTCACCGAAAATTTTAAATAGCCAATTCACCCCTCTCTTGCCCAAATACATTGTTTGATAAACTCAACAATTGGTATCAGAGCTAGTTCTTTGAAGGGGTTAACATCCACCAAAGAAGATCCAAAGTTTGTTGATCATCTTTACAAGTCAAAGCAAATGACATCTACTTCCGAAAGTTGGAACGAGTCTCACTCCATCACCAAGCCTCTATTCTTTAATGGTGATAACTATCCCTATTGGAATAATAGAATGAGGTTTTTTATCAACTCAAATGATTATGTTCTATGAGATATAATCAAAGATGGCCCCTCAATGCCAATGAATCAAGAAGGAGATAGACAAGTACCAAACAAGAGGAACGAGAGAACAAAGATGTCTACAAACGATAAAGTCTTACATATTCTTTTTTGTGCTCTTGGTCCCGACATCTACTCCAAGATGTCATCTTGCACAAGTGCCAAAAAAGTATGAGAATTATTGGAGACAACATGCGAGGGCACCAATGATGTTAATGAGATTAAGATCGGTCTTCTTAATCTAAACTATGAGAACTTTAAGATAGAGCCGGATGAAGACATCACCAAGATGTTTGATCGATTTTCGGTAATTATCAATGGTCTCAAGGGTTTAAGTGAGATCATACAGGAGGAGAAGCTTGTACAAAAGCTCATCTACACTATTCCCGAGTCTTGGGATAGCAAGAGAACAACAATCATTGAAGCTAAGAACCTCAAGACACTGAAGCTTGATGCTCTTGTGGGATCTCTTTTCACCCATGAGATCATGAAGAAAGGAAGAGAAGATGAGAAGAAGAAGAAAATTTTGAAGCTTTAAAAGAGAGTGGTAGAAAAGAAGAAGCACGGTATTACTCTTAAAGCTTTAACTTCTCAAGAGAAGGTGGACACTAGTGAAGAGGATGAGCTAGGGGAATTGGCTATGGTAGTCAAAAGATTCACAAAGCTCATGAGGGAAACCGAAATAAGAGATTCCAAAGAAAGAAATAATTCAAAGGAAAGGGAAAAAAAGAAGAAAAAGACCAAATTATTTGCTCACAATATAAGAAGAATGGTTTTGAGAGAAAGAAGAATAGTTTTGAGAGAAAGAAGAAACAAGAGGCTCATGTTGCCACTTGGAGTTATGAGGAGTCTTCATCCGACGAGGATAACAAAATGGTCAATCTTTGTCTCATGGCTCTTGATGAGCCGAAGGTAACCCTTGAACAATCTTGCAATTATCTTACTTACGATGAATTATATGATGCATATGATGAACTGCAAGATGTTTATGATGAGTTGGTTTCAAAGTTCAAATAATCTATTTTGAAAAACAAGAAAACCATTTCAGATTTAAAAGAACAAAATGATTCTTTGACAAAAATAAATTTGGAGCTTGAAGAAAAGATTGCTAGTTTAAAAGATGATTTAAAATTTTTTAAAAAAGAAAATATTAATTTAACCAATCTTATTTATATCTTGAGTGAGGATAACCACAAAATGGTGAATGAACTCAAAGAACAAATCAAAGTGATTGGTAGACCAAATTTTAAAAAAGGAAGTTCTTCAAAAACCAACCATATAAAAAAGGTTTTTAATCACAAACAAAGAAATTTTAATAGGCATGTTAGCATAAAAGAATTAAGAGTATATGGGTTCCTAAGAAACTTGTTATTTCTAATAATATTCATGTCGTTGCATCTTGGATTTCTAAGGGAACCAAGTTTTGGGGAACTAACACTCATGGACCCAAAATGATTTGGGTACCAAAAATCAAAAACTAAATCTTTGTTTGTAGGTTGAGCATTGCTTCAAGGCTAAAGCTTCAAGTCAAAACATGTGGTACCTTGATAGTGGATGCTCAAGGCATAAGACCGGAGACAAGGGACGATTTAAGGAGTTAGAGCTCAAAAGTGGAATAGTGATGTTCGATGACAACTCCAAAGGCAAAATTAAGGGTATTAACTTTATTGGTAATAACTCCCTTATTCTCATTGAAAATGTCTTACTTGTTAATGATCTTAAGCATAATTTATTGAGCATTAGTCAATTTTGTGATAAAGGTCTCTATGTCTCTTTTGATAGATGTGGTTGCAAAATAATAGACATAGAATCTAATAAAACAATGCTCATAGGTCATTACATAAGAAATATCTATATGGTACATCTAGATGACATAGGTTTTTCCCATGCATGCTTAGTTGCTAGTGATGAAAATGATGCATGGTTATGGCATAGGAATCTAGAACATGCTAGCATAAGTGTTTTAGATAAATTAGTTTCCCAAAATCTAGTTAGACGTTTACCTAGACTTAAGTTTTCTTTAGATAAAATATATGATGCATGTGCAAAGGATAAAGTAAATGAGTTTCTTTTAAGTCCATTAATGATGTTTTAACTAATAGAGTATTACAAATGATTCATATGGATCTTTTTGGGCCAATTAGAATTACTAGCTTGGGTGAGAAATCATATGCATTTATTATTGTTGATGATTACTCTAAATACAGTTGAGTTCTATTTTTAAGTACTAAAGATGAAGCCTTAGAAAAGTTTATCATATTTTCAAATATTTCTCAAAATGATCTTGACCAAAATATTTCTCATATTAGAAGTGATCATGGAACTGAATTTCAAAATTTAGGTTTTAAGAATTTTTGTAACAAAAATGAGATTAGCCATAATTTTTCGGCTCCTCACACTCCTCAACAAAATGGGGTAGTTGAGAGAAAAAATAGAACTTTAGAAGAAATAGATAAGACCATGCTTTGTGAAAATAATTTACCTAAGTACTTTTGGGCGGAAGCCACAAACACTTCTTATTATATTATCAATCGCGTAATGATTTGACCAATTTTGAAAAAAACTCCTTATGAGATTTTAAAATTCAAAAAGCCTAATATTAGCTATTTTCACCCTTTTGGGTACAAGTGTTTTATTTTAAATAATGAAAAAGATAATTTAGGTATATTTGATGTAAAAAATGATGATGTTATTTTCTTTGATATTCTCAACATTCAAAGGCTTATAGAGTTTTTAACAAAAGAACCTTAGTTATAGAAGATTCTATACATGTGGTTTTCGATGATAACCTCCTTCTTAGGTAGGATTCTTGTGATGATGGTGATATAGGAATCATTGAAACCATTGATGAAGGACAAACATCAAAGGTGGAAGGGGTTAAAACTAATAAGGAAACACAAGATCCTCCAATAGAAGCTTTAGGAGATGTAAAGCTTGAAAAAAGGAAGTGAGCTACCCAAGAGAGTTCAACTATATCAAGAGCGGTGAAATCTTGGGTGATCCATCCAAGGGGGTAACTACTCATTCTTCTCTTAGATTAATGAATCATATTGCATTTATCTCATGCATAGAGCCTAAAGATATCAATGAAGCTTTAGATGATGTTTTTTTTATATTAGCTATACAAGAGGAATTAAATCAATTTGAGAGAAGTAATGTATGGACATTAGTTGATAGACCTAGTAATAAATCTAATATAAGAACTAAATGGGTTTTTAGAAACAAACTAGATGAGAGTGGTAACATTGTGAGAAATAAAGCTAGATTAGTTGCTCGAGGTTACACTCAAGAACAGAGAATAGATTTTGATGAAACTTATGCACTCATAGCTAGGATAGAAGTTATTAGGATGTTGTTTGCATTTTTATGTTATCATGATTTCAAGCTTTTCAAATGGATGTCAAAAGCGCTTTTCTAAATGGATTTATAAATGAAGAAGTGTATGTTGAACAACCACCTAGTTTTGAAGATCCAAAATTTCCAAATCATGTTTTTAAATTGACTAAAGCCTTATATGGTTTGAAACAAGCTTCTAGAGCTTGTTATAAAAGGCTTTCAAACTTTTTGATAGAAAAGGGTTTTGAAAAAGTGAAGGTGGATACAACACTTTTTATAAAAAGTTTTAAAAAATGACATTTTAGTAGTTCAAATTTATGTTTATGATATTATTTTTGGTTCTACTAATAAATATTGTCAAGATTTTTTTAAGTTAATACAAGTTGAATTCTAGATGAGCATGATGAAGGAGCTCTCATTCTTTTTGGGACTCTAAATCAAGCAAAGGAATGATGACACCTTCATCAATCAAGCAAAATACATTAAGGATATGCTCAAAAAGTTTGGCTTTGAGAATGTGAAACCTCAAGCTACTCCTATGAGCTCATCAACTAAACTTGACAAGGATGAAGGAGGTAAATGTGTTGATTCTAAGTTGTATAGATCCATGATAGGTTCTTTGTTTTACCTTACCACAAGTAGATCAGATAATATGTTTAGTGTTTGTTTGTGTACTAGGTTTCAAGCTAGTCCTAAAGAATCACACTTAATAGCCATTAAGAGCATTTTTAGGTACCTTAAAGGCACACCTTGCTTAAGTTTTTGGTATCCTAAAGACTCATCCTTTGATCTTCATACTTATTTGGATGCGGATTATGGGGTTGTAAGATAGATAAGAAAAGTACTTCCAGGACATGTCAATTTTTAGGTAGTATCCTTAGAGAGTTGTTGTGCTCAAGTCCTTTGGATGAAGCAACAACTCTTAGATCATGATATTAGAATTGAAACTATACCTCTAAAATGTGATAACACTAGTGCTATATGTCTTACTAAGAACCTCATTCAACATTCTAGAACTAAACACATAGAAGTTAAACATCACTTCATTGGAGATCATGTGTCTAAAAATGATGTTCTAAAGTTTATTGACACCTTAAATCAATTAGCGGATATCTTTACTAAAACTTTAGACAAAGAGCGTTTTTGGAATCTTAGAAGAGAGTTGGTATTAACTTATCTTGATCCTTTTTGTGTTATTTTTGTACAAATCTTGCTTGAATTTTGTTTGAATCATGCTTATATTAATTTGTATCTTGTTGCTTCTATACATGTTGCTAGAGGGAGTATGAACTTGTTCGTGCATTTTAATCATGTCATAACATCATATGCATGCTTCTAGGGATTTTAGAAACTCATTTGTAGTACTTTGGAAGCCTAAAATGCAAAGCTTAGCTAAGTGGTATCGAAATAGGTGTGCTCGGTTTCGATACTTGCTATTCTTAATCATCTTTGAACATTTCTGGGTAGGTTGGTATCGAAATGCCCAAAATGTGTTTCGATACACCTGGATTCGATAAAAATTGGTTTTGGTTTCGGAACACCAAGTTTCGAAATGCCTATAAGGACGTATAGAAACGCGTGGGGCAGTTTGCTTTAAAACTCCTAAAACCTAATTCTTTCAAATCAAAATAAACTTAAACACCACTCTCTTGAACCCTAGCCGAAAACCCACCTATAAACCCCCCGCTTTTAATCAATTTTTCATCAAAATCAAACGATTTTCTTGAGGGATTTTCTTCTAAACATCAATGCTAAGGAAATATCAAAGTTTGGTTCTTCAAAAACCATCAATTCATCCTAATCCATATTCAAGATAATTTTTGAAAAACCTTAATTTCGTTGATTTTTAGAGTGTTAAAATTAAGATTTTAAACATCTTTTGAATGCTTATTGTATGGGTTTTCAAAATCCTACAAAAAATTTTTTAAAATAAATTTTTTTTCATTCGAATATAAAATATTTTCGTAGTATTTATTTCTACTGGTTTTTCAAGTTATTTTCAATTTTTTTAAAATCCTTGAATTATTAATTAATAGGATTGAACACGGTTTCTAGAGCATATATTTTTTAAGTGCCTAAGCTTATCCTTAATTGTTATAATTCCTAGATTATGGCACCAAAAAATCGTCAACGCACTGAGGGAGGTAGTTCTTCAAGTTCCGCTGCCCATGTTTCCCAAACCGGTCTTCTAGTGGTCTATGAACGTAGTTTGGACGATAACTCAAAGATTGACAATTTCCAACGTATTCGCACCCGCAAGCTCAAAAAGGAACGGTGTGTGGATGTCGGTTTCATGAACTCTTCCAAGTTTCAATTCTGCTATCTTCGACTTCTTCAAGATTGGAAGTTTATGACCTTTTTTTCATCCACCGGCAAGTTCTACCCAACTCTTGTTCTTATCTTTTATGCTAATGCATCTTGCATTCTTTCACAGGACAAATCTAAGGTGATTGCCATCGAGTCGTACCTCATGGACGAAGCTTTCGGATAGATGTTGACACCATTGTTGATGTCCTTCATCTTGAGGATGAGGGCATTGAGGATGAGGATTCGATTGACACCTTTACAGGATCCATCATGAGTCTCGACGTCTATGATAGGTTTTTACACCTTATCATATCTTGGTGGATTCGTCCATCAAATGAAAAATACTCATGAATTCGTCAAATTGACGAATTTTGAATTAATTACTTTCATCATGATCGTTAACAAAATCTTCCTCATATCATCTTTGCCGATATTTTTTGGCAAGTCAAAAACCGTGAGACTCCTCTTGTTCGATCGTTTTCCTATGCTTGTGTCCTTAGTTCAATCTTCGTGCATTTGGAAATCGATTGTTCTTTTGACCTTAAGAAATCAGTCACTACAAGAAATATCTATTATTGTGACAAATTTAATTTTGACAAACTTATTTTTGTCACTATTAGTATTTTATCGTGACAAAATAAATTAGCGTTACGTTAAATTGGAAATATATATATAATTGTCACAAAATTTAAATCCGTCATAATATTTTGACACAATTAACAAATTTATATAATATATGTTGAAAAAATATATTTTGTTATCATTGTTTATCATAAATGTTTCCCTCTATTTATTTGGCGCCAAAAAAAGATATATAATGATAAATTTTGTAACTATACGTTATATATATTATTAAAAAAAATTATCGCAACAAATAATAAAAGTATTTTTTTGTGATAAATTATGTTTGTATTTATATATTTGAGATATACTGACAAAATTTATTATCATAAAATCTTTATTACGTAAAACATAATATAGTGACATGATTTGTAACTATAAGTTATAGTTGTTGTTTCAAAAAAATACTATAAATAATAAAATTCATATTTTTTGTGATAAATTTTATTTGAAGTTATAGATTTTAATTATAGTGATAAAATTTATTGTTATAAAATGCTTTTCTTGAATTTTTGATGCAAAAAAAAATCATATAGTGATAAATCTTGTAACTATAAGTTATACATATTTTTTAAAAAATTATCACAAAAAATAATGGTATTTAAGATTTTTGTGACAAGTTATTTTTGTAGTTATATATTTTAATTATAGTGATAAAATCTATTCTCATATTTTTTTTCTTTTTTTTGCGCTAAAAAAATCATATAATGACAAATTTTGCAACTATATATTACACTTATTTTTATATAAAATTATTATCACACTAAATAATAAGATTTGAATTTTTATGTTAAATTATGTTTTTAGTTATTTATTTTATCGTGGCAAAATATATTGTTTTAAATATTTATAAAAATATATTTTAATTATAAGTTATAGTTCTTAAAATTATGTTAAATTATGTTTTTAGTTATTTAATTTAGGGATTTTTAAAAATTTTTAAATCAAAAAGTCAAAAACAACTTTGATAAAGAAAGAATATATATTGATATATTTTTTTACCTTTAATGAAATACTGAATTTCATATTCGATACTAATATTTCTCATGCTTTGGGTGATTAATAATATATATTGAGATATTTTTTTTAATTTTTTAAGATACCTAGTTAAATATTTAAATTATTATTAACAAAGCTTATTTTAATTATTAATTTTTAATAAAAATCCAAAAATACTTCTTAACAAATCATATTTTAATTCTTATTTATAGTAATATTAATAAAATTATTATTGTTAAATATTTAAAAATTGTTATTATTATGCTTAATTAGATATTTTGTTAAACTCTAATTACAATTTAATTTAGCCATCTTAAGTCATTATCTCATAATCATCTTGATGAAGAAAAGCAAAACTGTACATTTTTTCTTATATTTCATCTTATCTAGTATATTATGATCTATAATTTGGGGTTATAATTTAATTTTTTATTTTTTTCTAAGAAATAATATATAAGAACAAAAGAGTGAGAATTTCTTCTTCAACTCCGGTTGACTCTAATCGACAAAAATAATCAAAATCTAATAAGTATAATGAGTCGATAGACAATCAAGGTAATATTTAAATTAGTTTGAGTGTGTATTTTCAATTAACTAGAGCCGGTGATTACATATATTTGATTGGGGATTTATTCCTTGCTTTAGATGTTTTTTTCCTTGTTCGATACTTTGTATTTGTTCCAGTTTAATAATAAATTTTGCTTTGTTAAAATATAGAGATATAAACATCCAAATACATATATAATCAACATTTGCTTGCATTATTTTTTATTTATTATTTTATAGTGTTTTATAACATTTATTTGCTATAATTTTCATATGTTTAGATAATGTTACGTTCGACGGTAAAAATATTAACATGTTGTTTTCCCAAAGTTCAATACAATCTAACTTACAAAATATGCCAAGTGAGACAATACCAATTGAATCCTTAAATAGTCAAGGCAAGTTATTTCTAACCAAATAGATTCATAATAAGTTATGAAATATTTATTTAATAAAAATAAAAATTATAATAAATATTGATTTATCGCTAAAAATAATTATGACAATTAATATCTTTCACGATAATAAATTGTAACAAAGCTATTTAGTCACAAAAAATTATGATAAATATTATTTTTAGTCACAAAAATAAATTTATCACTAAATTATTTATAAAAAAAATATTATTTTGGTCACAAAAATAACTTATAAAAAATATTATTTTGGTCACAAAAATAACTTATGACAAATATTATTTTAGACAAAAATAAATTTATCATAAAAATAATTTATGACTAATATTTATTTAGTCACAATAACAATTTATGACAAATATTTTTTTCTTATAATAAATTTTTAGTGATAAAATAAAATTAGTGAAAAAATAAAATTTGTTATAATATGTATTTTTATCACAAAAATCATTTTTATTTGGTTTTATAATTTAAGTTAATTGTGACAAAACTTTAATTTTTTTTGGCAAAAAAATATTTTATTCTAACAAAAAAAATTTTTCATTAAGTTATATTTACTAACGAAATAATATAAGTGAGAAATTTTTTGTCACAATATATTTTTGTCATAAAAGTATTATATATTATATATTAAAATACAAGTTAATTGTGACAAAACGTATTTCTTGTGAGAAAATATTTATTTTTTGTGACAACTATTTTTTTGAGGATAAGATAATAGTAATAAAAAAAATTTATTGTTACAATAAATGGTAAAAAATGGTAACAAACAAATTTTTGTCACAATATACTTTACATAACGGGGTTGTTCTAACAAATATGGTAACAAATAAAAATTGTTAAAATAAATATATTGTGACAAATTTAATACTTTTAGTGATAAATAATTTTGTTACAATATTATCATTTTTTTGTAGTGAGTTAAGGAACCTATCAGCGAGATTTCTCTCAACCGTTCCCATTTTCTGTATGTTAATGGTAAATGGCTTCGAGGTGCTTCTCCTCCTCCTCTCGTTCATCCGAAATCTCTTTAGTAAGTAGCCCCTAATACCGAGATGATGTCTTTTCTCAATTGTCGGTTTGAAGGCTTGGGCACTAGTATAGATACTCGTTTTGATTCCATGAAATCTCACTTCAACACAAGGTTTGATGCCATGGACACAAGGCTAAAAAGCCTTGAAAATCAAAACATCTTCATGCGTCTCACGCTTGAAGCTCTTAGGGATCAATGATGTCTTCACAATGCTCCTAACAACGATGACGACGATAATGGTGAAGATGAGGGCAGTGGTGAGGATGGTAGTGATGAAGAGGACGAGTGATATTTAGCTCTCTTTCTAGCTTTGCTATGGCTTATTAGAACTAATTATGGTTTTCTTAGGTTTACGTTGCATTTCATGTCATATTAAGATCTAAGCACCTATGTTCTTTCTTTTACTATCCTTTGATACTTTTATGTTGGATTTGAATTTTATTAACGCTATGGCATGTTTGTTTTTATTGCTTGAATTGATTATTGCATTTTGTACCTTATCTTACATTAATTTTTATCTAATAAAAAGGGGAGAAAAATCATAAACAAATTTTTTAAAACTATGCAAAAATTCAGGGGGAGTTTTCAAGAACTTTTCAAGTTTTTTAAACTTCAAAATTTGATTTAAACTTAAAATTTTATGTTGGTTTTATTATATCAAAAAAGGGGAGATTGTAAACTAAATTTGATTTTGATATAACAAATATATTAGAGAACTATTTTAAAATAATTTTTAAGTCCCTAAATAAAATATCCTTTGTCAAGTCAAACCAAGAACACTAAAAATAAATTTCTAAGCATTTCTCTTCAGGCGTTTTGATACCATTTACATTGGTATCGATATCGACCTCTTGTTTTTGAAAAATGTTCTTGAGTTTTAACGAACGTTTCGATACGCATTTCGATACCAGAACTACACTACCAAGAAATGTTTCAAACTTAGTATCAAAACCATAATTTAATTTTTTAATATTTTTTAATAATGACAAGGTGTTTAGATACCAGTATCGATACCACTGAAAACCCCCAATGATTCTTTTAAGTTTCAAATCTTTTGATCGTTGGTGACAATTGAAGCAATAAATGGTAGATAAGACGTTTCAATACCAATATTCACAGTTTACTCTAAGTTTTGAAACCTATATCGATACATCCCTACTTTAAAACACAGTGTTTTGATACCATGACCTATGGTTTCGAAACCCCTATAATAAATGCATGTCTCTTTCTATTTGAGTACTGTTTCGAAACAAGTAGTCTATGTTTCGATACCGTATACAACAGAGGTGCATTTATGATGGAAAGAAGAAGCTCCAATGTCCATATTTATATTTTCAACAACCCTAGTGGTTAGAAATCAATGAAGAGTGATAAGTGCTTAAAATAGTTATTATTTTATGTTGAATTACTCCTTGGTTTGGTGAATATGTTATTGATCTTGTTGTTTTTCGTGTGATTTTGTGCAAGACTCTAAATCTAGAAAATACACTTAAATGGGCCGAGTTTTGAAGTTTTTTATTTTATGGATCGAGTCTGGGTTCATGGGCTCGATTTTGGGTTTGAAATCTGACGCATCATTTTGTCAGCAGCTTCTAGAAGATGATGTCAGCAGGCGCGTGATAGCTTATCAGCATTCCAGATAACTTATCAGTCGCGTTTTGAACTTCAAATTAGGATTTATCTCTTTGTAATTTAAAATTAAATATTTTTAGTTTATCTAGGATTTATCTCTTATTTTTATGATTTGTAAAAGGCTATAAATACCCACCTTGGGTAAGCCTAGAACATATCTCTTCATTTCATCTTTAATTCCAAATCTTAGAGTTTTCTTTCATCTCTTTTATTCTTTATTTATTTTTCTTGTTTTTATTTTTTACTTTATTTTATTTTTATGTCGAGCATAATTCATTCTATAATTATGCTCGGCTAAGTTTTTATTAGCCAAGGGGTTAAGCGATGACTCGATCCAAACGTGAGCATTGAAAAACACAACAATAGCTTCATCTTTCTATTTCTTTAAAGTTTTCTTTTGAACTTAATTTTTTTTATTTCTAATTGATTTCAAAACTAAAGATTTGCTTTGGTCAAGATTTTGATTTGATCATTTGTGTGGGAGGAAAGATCGGCTATTGAAGCAAATTTTCTGGGAACACATTAAAAATTGATTGCTAAGAAGAAAATAAAGATTGGATCAGTTATTATTGAAATAACATAATCCAAGTCGGTTTAAATGATTTAAATGATTTTTCTACAAACATTGAGTTGGTGAATTAATCCATGAAATGAATATCAAAGATAGACTTGGGTATTCGGTTTAGATGTTTTGCTTCAAGGATTGAATCTTGAAAGCTAATTACCGACGTAAAATCCCGAAGTGAAAATCTTTTTCCGATAATCTATTAAAGTCGAGTCAAAGCGAAAGCCTAAGGCTAGTTTTTATTATTAAATCAATTTCTTTATTTTATTTTCTCCAATTACTTAGTTTTACTTTATTCAACAAACCCCCTATTTTGCTTAAAACATCATTCGATCAATATTCTTGGATCACCAATCAAACAGAGCATAATCAGGAAGTTTTTAGTCCCTATGGGATCGACCCTTACTTCTCCTTTATTATATTTAATTTCCTATTATTTATTTGAGAATAAGGAATTAATTTTTGACACTTTACGACGCGTGTCAAAGAGGTATAAAATGAAGTATTTTAAGCTGGATTAACAACTATTGAACCTCAAGCAAACATCCAAGCATTCCAATCCAACTCAAAGTGCTTTATTGCAAATCTTTGTACCCAACTCTTGTAATTTTTATTGAAATTATTTATTAGAGTTTAGGGAGCGTTTTGATTGTATTGGGGCAATATTTATCTGTTTGAGAGATACCAAACTTGTCTTTCTTTCATTTGTAACCTTGTGTGGCTGAATCAATCTTTGGGTAGAAAGATTGATTTGATTTATAACGGTTATCCCTTGAACCGAGAAAAAGATCGAATTCTCTAGTGAGTTGGTCTGAAAATCCTTAGTGGGAGCTAAGGTAGTGGATGTAAAGTTTGTTTTGAAGCTTGAACCACTATAAATCTTATGTTCTTCATTTATCAAATTTTTACCAAATATTTCATCGAAAATTTTAAATAGATAATTCATCCCTCTTGGCCAAATACATTACTTGATTAACTCAGCAAATATAATACAAGTCTCTCTTTTTGTCTCTTATCTTTGTTCATCTATTTTTTTTTATTTTTTAATTTATTCACAACACTAAATAAATTTTTAAATTTCATTATTCATCATATTCGAATTTTAAATCTTAATTGAGCTATTATCCTCTCTAAGATTCAATCTATCCTTTCATATTATACATTTGATTAAAGTTAGTATGTTTAATGTTTACGGGGACTTGTATACCAATGGTTCAACCTTTGAAGTTCCTTCTAGTCTGTAACACCCGAAGTGTATCCCCAAACAGAAACAATTGATCTCTAGTCCATACAAATTGTGACGAACAGAAAGAGGGAGGAAAGCTTTTGTCTCTTTATGAAGCAAGAAGACTACCAATCCTTATAATTCATGCACCCAATCACAAGAGAAAACAAAGGGATAAACGATTAAAATCTTGACAAAAGGAGTATTACCGTCAATGAAGCCCAATCATGCAAAACCAAAAAAGTTGGTGGTTTTGGAGAAGAAAACGATGGATACAGTCGCGATGGTGGAGGTGGTGGACATGGTGGTCGCCAAGGAGGTTATGGCGAAGGATGAGGACGCGAAGGAGGTGGATATAAAAATGGTGGAGGTTATGGTGGTGGTGGACATGGAGACAATCGTCGTGATAGAGGATATGATGATGATGGTTCCCGTTACTCGATAGGCGGCGTTGCCTCTGTAGGCAACTGGAGGTCATAAGTTGTTTAATTGGGGTTATAGTTGTTAGTATTATGATTTGTGTATAGATCTCGAATGATTTGTGTACTCTTATACTTTTTGACCGGTATTTTTGCATACTTGTCATTGTTATCTCTTCAAATCATAATATAAGAATAAAGTAATGTTACGTGTTTTAAAGCTACTACTTTAACTCTTGTTCCAAAGGTTACTGCCCCTATGGTAGCAACAGATTTTAGGCCAATATCTTGTTGTAGTACAATTTATAAATGTATTACCAAGATACTAGCAAATAGAATGAAGGAATGTCTGCCTTGTTTGATTATGAGAAATCAATCTACTTTTCTTTCTAGAAGGGATATTATGGAAAACGTTCTTTTGGCTCAGAAGGTCATAAATGGCTATGGTAGGGCTAATCTTTCTCCTAGGTGCGCTTTGAAGATTGATTTGAGAAAAGCATTCGATTTCTATAAATTGGGACTTTATTCTTTAGCTTCTTCTAGTAATGGGATTTCCAAGAAAATTCTGTAACTGGATAGAGGCTTGCGTCATGAACTCAAAGTTTTCAATAAATTTGAATGGTGGATTGGTGGGATATTTCGATGGGGCAAAGGGTGTTCGTCAAGGGGACCCTATATCTCCTTATTTGTTTATTTTAGTAATGAACGTTTTGTCTGCTCTATTGAATAAGGCTGGACAGGCTGGAATTTTTTAGTATCATCCAAAATGTAAGAGAGTCCAACTTACACATTTATGTTTTGCAGATGATTTGCTTGTGTTCATAAAGGGTACCATACACTCTATAATGGGGATAAAAGGAGTATTGGATATATTTTATAAGCTCTCTGTTTTGCAGATAAATAAATCAAAATGTGAATTGTTTAATGTTGGTATCAGCGTGGATATTTTACAATTGATTTTAACTCAATCTGGTTTTAGAGAAGGCAAATTACTTGTTCGATACTTGGGTATTCCTCTTGTCACTAGAAACTTATCAGTTGCTAATTGTGATGGTTTAGTTGGAAAAATTATTGGTAGAATAAAAAGTTGGCCATCCAAATGCCTTTCTTTTGCTGGTAGGCTACAGTTGATCCAATTTGCTCTCTTTAGTATCCAAAATTTTTGGTGCCGAATGTTCGTGTTGCCTATTAAAGTTTTGAAAAAGGTCTCACAGGTGTGTAACTCATTCCTTTGGAAAGGAAATGAAACTGATGCTAGGGGTGCCCGCGTAAGTTGGGATTGTATTTGTCACCCAAAAAGTGAAGGGGGTTTGGGGGTACGAGATATGATTGCATGGAATCGGGCATGTATGATTAGATGCTTATGGCTTCTATTAATTCAATCTGGTTCTCTTTGGGTAGCATGGGTACAAAAATACTTGTTAAAGGATAATCTTATTTCAACTGTCCAGGTTAAGCCACATCATAGTTGGACTTGGAAAAAATTATTAAAGCTGAGGGATTGGTTATCGATCTTAGACAGACGACATGAGAATTTTACAGCTAGGAAGGTTTGGCAACACATTAGGCATAAGAAGGAAAAAGTTTCCTGGGATGGCATGGTATGGGGAAAGTTAACAATTCCAAGGCATTCACTTATAACTTGATAAGTTGTATTGGATCGATTGCCTACTAAGGAGAGAATGATGAAGTGGGGATGCCAATTAGATTCGACTTGTATCCTTTGTGAGGCCGATGTAGAAACCCGAGATCATTTATTTGGGGATTGTGATTTTTTATGGGAGATTTGGGAGATGATATTGCGTGATTGTGAATGTCAGCAAAATAGATGTTCTTGGTCCGATTTGTTTGCATGGATAAGTAGAGAAGGTAAGGGGAAGACATTGCGCGCTACTATTCTCAGAGTGGCTTGGGGTGGATTAAATTATTACATCTGGCAGGAAAGAAATGGGAGAATTCATGGAAGACAATCTCGTAGGGCTACTGCTATCTTTGCAATTATTCAAAATGACGTTCGTTTGCGTTTATTGGATTGTAAAAATCTTAGTCTAAATACTAGATTAGCTTGTAAATGGAGTTTAAGTTAGATATCATTTGTATAGGGGGTTATTGTACATGAAGTTTATATGAGGTTCTTGGATGAATAAAAAATTCATTTATCCAAAAAAAAATATTCTTTTCTAGTTAGAGAGGTTTGGGTGAAATTTGGGATAACCTAATGGATAGTATTTGTTGCCACGTGCGTGATAGCAAAAGTACAGACTTTTGATATGACAATTGATTAAATGCGGATGGTCGTTTGTTTTCCTATTGCACATCTCATGACTCTGCTACACAATCTAAGGTGAGCGAAATGGTTGATGCTACACGTAAGATAATTGGGATTAAGATCGCTTTTCTAGATTGCTCCCTCAAAAGGTTCTCTTAAAAATTACTACAGTTATTCTACCAAATAGCAATTTTTTAAATGATCTTTTCGATTAGCGTTGAGAAAAGGAGAGACGTTACTCGACTAAATCAACTTATTCTGCGTTAAATTATAATATTGAGGTTGTTGTTAGTTTCCCTTGGAAAAATATTTGGGAATGAAGACTTCCCCAACGTATAAAGGTTTTTCTTTGGCTAGCTGCCCATAATTGTTTATTAGCTAATGTCACCGTGGATCAAAAAATTTGAATCATGTAATATGAGGGTGTTTTATGAGTTTTGATATTTGAAGTAAGGTTTTAAAACTTGATAAGCTTACTGATTTTTTTTGTCTACCATATGAAGATTGACTTGCTACAAACATTAGAGGAAGATGTGATTTTGCTAGAGTGTCAACTAACTGGAGGGAACATTTTACTGTTATATATTGGATGTTATGGAAACACAATTACAGTAATTTGTTGGATGAGTATTATGTTTAGCGGAATAAATTTTTTTATTATGTGTGATCGGCTTACTGTTGTGTTTAATTATGGTGATCTTTCGTCTATACAGGTTAAAGGACAAGTTGATTCTAAGAATTTAATTTGGCAAAAGTCACCACGTTTGAGGGAGTTCTCCGAGGTGA
Organism: Abelmoschus esculentus; assembly: GCA_035048815.1. Classification (NCBI taxonomy): domain Eukaryota; kingdom Viridiplantae; phylum Streptophyta; class Magnoliopsida; order Malvales; family Malvaceae; genus Abelmoschus; species Abelmoschus esculentus. The sequence goes on from JAUCBN010000003.1 coordinate 20,029,593, forward strand.
TCAAGGAGAATAGATTTTTGGTTTTGCTAATAATCTGGATATCTGATCTATTCTCGTTTTGGAATTTTGGGTTGCTCATGATTTTCTTGTTTATGCCTGAAATCTTGGATTTAGACAAGTTATTATGGAAACGGATAAGATTGAAGTTGCGCGTGTATTGCAGTGATTAGATGCATTGTGCAGTTTTGTGCTTGGGTATGTTCTTAATGAACTTATGTCTCACCCTTGGTTGATTAAGGTTAGTCACATTGTTCGGGAGAGAAATATGGTGGCGGATTACCTTTCGCTAAGAGTCGAGATGCTATGACAGGTGTGATCGAATTTCATTCTATACCTCATGAATTTTTGAATTTTATTAGGAAGGAGGTCGTATATGGTTAGTCGTGATTCTTTGCTTAGACATATGTTTGACTTTTTTATGCTCTCGTCTCGTTTGAATCAGGTTTTCTATTTTCTCTTTGTATGATAACACTTTAGGTATTATTTTCCTCCATTTAAGTTTAAGGAGGTTTTTAACAAGTCCTACAATATTATACACCAATCAATTCAAAAATATTCTTTTTTCAATTTGATGTCAATCATACCTTTTTTTTTAAGATATTCGACTTCAAAGTATTTATAATTAAACCTAATTTTCACAAGCCATTTACGATTTAAATCATTGAATTTACCCTCAACTTTCGTATAGGTCACAAAATTTTAATTTAATCGGATTAAATTATTAAACTTAACACAATTAATTATTTTAACAGGAAAGCTGACTCAATAATTTTACTAAACATATTTTTCAATGTCAGCAAGTTAATATTAATTAAAATTAAAGAAAAAATCTTTAAAATCTTTTTTATATTAAATTATTAAAAAATTGAAATTCAATCGATATCAATTTTTTCAGTTTCTTTAGTAATTTAATATAAAAAATTTTAATATTTTTTCTTTAATTTTAATTAATATTAATTTGTTAACATGGAAATACATGCCTGGTAGGATTATTATGTTAGTTTTTCATTAAAATATTTAACGATATTAGTCTAAATGATTTAATTTGTTAATAATAAAAATTTAATGACTTAATCTGATTAAATTAAAGGTTTATGACTTATATGAAAGTTGAGGATAAGTTCAATGATTTAAATCGTAAATGTCTCAATTTTCACTATTTAAACGGGTTCTATTAATAAGTGTAATTTGCTATTTAAAATAAAAACAAGCAATCATTGTTTACTTTTAGCTATTAAGTGTTATTATTGTCAAATCATGAATTTGAATACAATAATTTGGCCTTTGAATTTTATTAATAAATTAAATTTTTTAAGTTAAATTATTTGAGTTTATGTTTAAATTTAATTATAAATATTTATGATATTATAATATTAATTATTTAAATTTAAATAATTTTTATAATAATATATTTATAACATTATTTTTTAAAAAGGTAAAAGAAGTATCGGGTATAAAAATGTTGAGGAATTGATGATAAAAATAATTTATAAAAGGTACGATTGAATCAAAGTTGAGAGATAATTGGACTAAATTATATAGAGGAAATTCATTTTTGTTTTTACTTTTTAGTAGTGAAAGGTGTCTTGCGATAAATATTTTGTTCTAATAACAATTTTTTAGTAGTTTTCATACTTGCACCATAACTTTTGGTTTCGATTTTAGAATAAACTTTAAATACTTTATTTTTTTAAATAAAATCTTTAAACGCCCTATGTATCCAATGGAGCCACTAAATCACCAATTTTAACATTTGAAAGAGGTTATAGTTGAATACAAAAGTGGTAATTATTTGATACACCACGAGTGATTTTTTCATCAACGAACTTCTAAAGATATTACATGTTTTGTTTAGGTGCCTTGAACTCTAACCCTTAAACATTAAACCTTAAACAATAACTTTAAAAACAATCAATTCAATCATTAAATCTTAAAACATAACTATAAACACTAAAATTATAACCACTAAACACTAATCTATAAGTCCTAAAACCTAAAGACTTTCATTAGTGCATAGAATATTTTCATAAAAACATATTGTTTTGCGGCTGATGCAAATATGCAAAATATTATTCTGTGGTGCGTTAAGGATGTTGAAAATATTGGTTAACCGAAATAACTGATCAAATTAAAAAAATTTAGTTACGATCAATTGATTTTAGATTGGATTAGTTAATGATTAATATTTTTCTAAAATTTCGGTTATCGGTTAATTCGATTTAAAATCAATTAATTAATCGAATTAACTAAAGTTTTTATATTATATATTTTATATATTTTTTTGGTCTTTAAATTATAAAAAATAATCATTAAAGTTTTTAATATTTATCAATAATTTATAATGTGTGATGAATCAATAATCATTTTGTAATATTTCGATAAGTTTAATAGTTATTATAATTTTTGAAACTTCAGTGACTAAAAAACCTTTTTAGCATAGTTTAGTGATTATTTATGTAATTTTTCCAATTTCTTTTTGAGAAGTTCGGTTAAACAAATTAACTGATCGGATTAATTGAACACTTTTTTGTTTCGTTCAAAATTTTTGAAATTTAGTTCGGTTAATAGTCAATATGAAAAATAGATTGGTTAAAGAAAATTTAAAAATTCGGTTCAGTCGATTAACTAAATCGATCATTTCAACATCTCTAATAGTCGTTGGGTCTCTTTAACCGATAAATACAAAAATTCTTTTCAGAGGCCATCAAAATCCTCCATTAATAAGACTAACTAAAATAATCACTAATATTTTGCTCCAAATTCAAAGGAAGGGGGACCATTTTGCAAAAGAATTAAAGTAAAGAGACATTACTTTCAAAGGGATTAGATTGAATGATAAGGATTCCAAATATCCAAAACCATCACTTTATTTTCTTTTAATCCTTGTTTTTCGTACTAGAAAGCTGTGTGCGTAATTTTCAACCAATCATCACATGCAGCCACATTGGCCATTAGAATCATTGAAATATGCCCCCCCCCCCCCCCCCCCGGCAACTTGACATTCCTAACAAGATATTTAATTCTCTGGTTTACCTTGTTGAATCATCAATCATGGTATGTCAACTTTGAAATCATAGAGGTGAAAGGTCAGATGGAATTGTAACGATGTTGTGAATGAAAAAAATTGGATCGATAAAATTCTTTTTTTTATAAAATTTAATTTTCAATTAATTAATTAATTATTCGAATACTGATAATATTATATTAATATGTTTTTTTATTATTTTATTACACAAATATATCCCTTATAACTTCATTTATAAAATTATACCCGTCAAAACACGTAAGCATAAATCGCTTTGTGTGCAAAGCGATTTCAGAAATCGTTTTCTACGCAAAACGATTTCAAGATGATTTGACATCCGTTGTCACATAGACATCATTAGTTTTTTTATTAATGTAATATTTTATTATTTTTTATTTCATATGTTGAATTTTTTTACATATTTAACATTTTATTGGTTGATGTGGCAAAAGATGCCAAATCACCTTAAAATCACTTTGCGTAGGAAGTAACTTCTGAAATCACTTTGCATTATTTTGTGTCTACTTGTTCTGATAGGAGTATATTTTTGTGAATAAAGTTGAAAGAAGTATATTTGAGTAATAAAATATTAAAAAATATATATTAATATAATATTACCTCGAATACTAGTTGCAGAGAGGATAGGTACATATAGTTTAGGGATAAGTCTAGCTCAACTTCAGAGCTCAAAATTCTTTTTCTGTTCCTGTTAAAACTTGCAGCTTGAATTCATGTTGTGTCATCCCACCTCCCTCTTCAGTTCTGATGCTTTCTAGATATGACTTGTTATTCCAAATCAGATATTTAAAATATACACACGATAAGATTAAGTTATACAATATAAAATTTTATGTTTTATAGGTTTTTAGATCTTTAAATGAATAAAATGTACGACTTATAGAATTTTACGCAATGTAAATTAATTTTATCCTATATATATATGGATTGTTTTGTGCTGATATTTTTTGGGCAAAACTTTTAAACATGAACCAGAAAGAACAAGTCCACAAATGTTGGCCCCGGCCAATGAAAGATTCGTTGAATGACTCTGGATCCTCATCATTATAGGAACATGGATATGAACAAGCTTTCCATTTCTATGAACAAATCACCATCCACTGTTACTCTAAGGAGAAGAATATAGATCAAATCATTGGCAGAATAACATAAGCCAAGAAAAAGACTTGAAATGCTGGCATAAGTATATTATTTACTGCTCTCTCTCTCTCTCTCTTTATTCTCTTGCATGTCAGTTTCTTCTTCTTCCCTCAACAATTTTTGTGGTTCCAAATGGAGCAAATCACTAAAATTCTACAAATTCTGTTTGCAAGATTTCTAAGCCAATTGATAGATATCATATATCCCCACTTCCAGTGGTTATAAAAGAGGAGCTGTTGCCAACTCTTTGGATCATACCAGTTCCCATTGTAGTTTGTGCCGTCTATTTCGTCACTTGTTGGTGCCCAAGTGTTTGACATTGTGGCATCGAGCTCAATGTCGTCCCGTGGGTCTGATTCATGGACAGCCAAGCAGAACAAAGACTTTGAAAGGGCTTTGGCTGTTCACGACAAGGACACCCCCGACTGTTGGTACAATGTTGCCAAAGCGGTTGGAGGGAAAACTGCTGACGAAGTTAAGAGGCACTACGAGAAACTCGTGGCCGATGTCAAGTACATCGAGTCTGGCCAAGTTCCCTTCCCCTATAGGTCGTCTGCTAATTAGCCCAAAGGTAAATAAGATATTTATGTTTTGCCTTTTCAGCTCACGTTGTCCCAGATTATCGTGTCAGAGTTAAACCATTTCCATCCCATGCCAATAAAAGCAAACTAAATGCATGTTGTCTTCTTACATGAGGACCCATTTACATAGTTTTTGTTTCTCTCTGTCTGACCTATTGCCTCATGTGGTGCACTTTTCACATTGCTCGAATTGCAGCAGGCAACAGCTTCAATTATTTTATGGCTAAACCTTGTTTTCACATGCAGGATTGAGTTGCGTTCATCTGCTAAAACTAGTATTAAGTTAAAGAAGTAAGCGCCATTAATAGAGCCGGCTCTAGGGGTGGGCAATAAGGGCGACCGCCAGGGCCACCCCTGATCAAGGCCCTAAATTTTAATTTTTTATTAAATATATTTAATTTTAATTTTTTAATATTTATTATAAAATTTAAATTTTAATATTTATTATTATAGATTGATTATTTTTTAATACTTGCTATTATACGATTTTATTTTTTAGTATTTATTATTATGTTTTTATTTTTTTTAATATTTGAATTAATTTTACTCTTAAAATTTATTTTTCACTATTCTTTATTATGATTCCTAAATTTTAATTTTTTCAATACTTGTTGCTAGGTCTTATCTTTTACTAAACTTATTATTAGGGGTACTCTAAAAAAATATTTTTTAAAATTTATTTATTTTCTTTATTTGTTATTAGAGTCACAATTTTTCTAATACTTGTTATTAAGAGTTTAATTTTAAAATTTATTTTTTGATATTTATTGTAAGAAATCTATTTTTTTAATATATTTGTTATTAGGGTCTAATTTTTTTAATACTTATATATAAGAGGTTTATTTTTTCAATAATTATTAATAGGACCATAGTTTTTCAATACTTGTTATTAGAGGTTAGGTTTCTCACATTATTTGTTATTAGAGGTTTACTCTTAAAATTTATTTTCCTTGTATTTATTATTAATGATTAAATTTTTTTATCAATATTTGTTATTAGGAGCCTAATTTTTCCTAATATTTTTAGTATGTATATACTTAATTTAATTTTATTATACTTTTTATTAAAAATTATTTTTTCTAATATTTATTATTAAAAGCCTATTTTTTTATGTTTGCCCTAGGACCACTAAAATCTCAAAATCGGTTCTGCCATTGATGACAATCTTCTAAGTTTTGTTGTACTCTTACATTTGTTGTTTTCAGTACTAGAATTGTACGAGGAAGAGGCTTTCTCCCTCTGTGTTTTTTTCTCAAACTATCTATATAGAAATCAATATATATTATAATAAGTAACGTAATAAGGCAGTATAAACTATCTACTTCTTTATTATGCCTCCATTTATGTCTCATGTTAAAATATTTTAAAATTTTGAATTTTAAGTTTTAATCTTATTTTGTATATTCTAAACCCTAAACCTTAAATCCTAAAAATACATATTACTCCTAATTCCCTAAACCTTAACCACAACCCCTAACCTAGAACCATAAAATGTACACCCTAAGCTCTCTAATTTAAAATAGAGACACAAGTGGAGACATGTGAAAGAGGTTGACGATTTGCACCCGTAATAAGGAAAGAGTCTGTCACCGATTTTTTGTTTATTTGTTATTTTTGGGTACAATTGGAACACCAGTAAAACTCGGTTATTCTAATAAAATTTATTTTATACTTTTATTAAAATAATAAGTTTTGGTTTGCAAAATAAAATAAAATAAAATAAACAAGAATCAGTTATGTGTGAAGAAGAGTGAACACCCAACAATACCCGACAATAATAGTAGTAAAAAATAATGATAATAGTAATAATACCGAACAATAATAATAATAATAGAAATAATAATAATGAAAATAATGATAAAAATAATTATCATAATAATGATAATGGTTATTTAATAACATTGTAAATAGCAGTGATAAAATAGTGACAAAAACAAAATAAAATAGAAATTAGAGGAACAAAGAAAATAGTGACTAGAATAAAAAGGAAGTCAAAATTTAAGGGTAAAATTGTAAGGATACGAAAGTTGAGTGACTGAAGCAGTAATTTGCCTATTTCGCTAAAAATGCATAGATCCGAGTCTGGGTTTTTGATTCAACAGATAAAAAAAATTACTTTTAAGTGGGTTTGGGGTAAAAACGACTTCGTTTTGGAGCCCCTTAAATTGCCATTCTTGATCCAAAAAAAAATTGTCCATGTTGTCTTTAAATTTCAGCTCTTTCAAATTTTCTCTGGCCTCTCCGATGTAGGGTATATCGGCCATCGTCCTCCTCTGGGTCATTCCCCGTTGATCATTGTACCGACTATCGATAATAACAATGACAATCAAAAAACTTATAATTTTTACACTTCTTTCGACGTCTTGAACTCAAATCCGAAGCTAGATTTTTGAAAAGAACATCATAATATGTACAAAGATCTACGAAAGAAAAATATAAGATTTTTTTTCTTTCTCGATTTTCTTATTTATATTTTCAGACTGAAGATGATAAATGGATCATTCAACTCAGTTTATTTCGGTTCGAGTCTGATTTTAATTTTAATTTAAATTTATGCTGATTTTGGTTCTAGTTGCATCGGTTGATTTTTTAATTTGATTTGGTTTCGATTAAATTATTATCAGTTTGGTTATTAAGTTAAAGAAGAAACCGCCATTAATGACAATCTTCTGAGTTTTGTTATGCTCTTATATTTGTTGTTTTCAGTACTAGAATTGTACGAGAAAGACGCTTCCTCCCTCTGTGTTTTTGTTATCAATCAATCTATTATTGAAATCAATATATATTATAATAAGAAATGTAATAAGGACAGAGTCATCACTAATCCTTTTTTGGTCTTGTTTTAAAGGTATGATTAGAACATTAATAAAACTTGGTTATTCTAATAAATTTTTATTTTTATTAAAATTATGAGTTTTATAAAATCAGAAAATAGATTCAAAAGTCAGTTACGTGTAAGGAAGAGTGAACTCTCCAAAACACCCAAAAATTATACCTAGTCAACTGTAAAATATTTAATGACGAAAATTATAAATTCGAATTTAATTTAAAATTGTGATCTCATATTTTAAAAAGTTATTTTAAAACTTTATTACTAAACATAAACAAATAAATATATTGATAATAGATTAATTATTAAATACTACTATATAAAATTTAACGTAATATACCGGCATAAATAATAATGAGTAATAAATAAACATCATCATCATAATAACAAATATTAATGATATTAATAATACCAAATAATAATATTGAGGAATAGCAGCAGCAACAATAATAATAATAATGAAAATAATAATAACAAACATAATGGAAAAAATGATAATCATAACAATGATAATGGTTATTTAATAATATTGTAATAGTAGTAATAAAATGTAGACAAAAACGAAATAAAATAGAAATTAGAGGGCAAAAACAAAGAAAAACAGTGACTAGAATGAAAAGGATGTTGAAATTAAAGGTAAAATTTTAAGGATAAAAAAGTTGAGTGACTGGAGCAGCAATTTGCCTCTTTCGCTAAAAAATTTGTTGATCTAAGTTTAGGTTGGTTCGGTTCTCAGTTTGACGTATCAAAAAAACATCGTTTTAGGCTAGGGGATTTGGGGGACAAAACGACGTTGTTTTGGAACCCCTTAAATGGTTATTCTTGGTCTAAAAATTTAATTTGTTCATATTTTTTTAAAAAAAAAATTTATATCTCTCAAATTTTTTATGATATCTTCAGGTATATCAGTCACTATCTGCCTTCGCATCGGTCATCATTGACTACTGTAACGAATGACAACTAAAAAGGTTATAACTTTTTGATTTCTTTCGACCTCTTGGATTTAAATCTAAAGTTAGATTTTTTAAAATAACATCATATGTTTATAAATCTAAAATATATATATATATAAGATCTTGTTTCTCTTTTTTTTTTACTTTTTCGATTTCCTTCATCATATTTTCAGTTAATATTTGAATAAGAATAATTATTTTATTATTTTTTTTAATCTGATTCTGCTTTTTTTTTTTTTTTTTTTTTTTTTCGTTTCTAAATAACCCCATTTATATCATTTTATGGATTTTTATAACCCGAAAATGCATATAAAAAATAAATTTTAGAAGTAATGATGTTTTTGACTTTTGCAGGGTGGTAGAGTAGACAATCGGTCAGTGACTTAGACGATGGGGCGATGGTAACACACGTGCAACTCACGGTAGCCAAAAACTCTACGTGTGACTTCCACACGCCAAGGAAACTGAAGTAGCAAAGTCGACGACTGTCTCGGAGATGATAAGTTTGTGAGGTTTTTATTGATATTAGGGTTGAGTTTTAATATTTAGGATATTTTAAATATTTATTTATTTGTAAATAATATTGGGTCTGGTGGGTTTAGTTAGGGATGTTCATGGTAGGTTAATCGTACCGTTTAATATAAACGACCGGTTAACCGTTATAACGATTATTAAATTTTATTAACCATAACCTAACAATTAAAACAATTATCCACTTAATATGCAATGAACCAACGGTTTAGTTATAGATTAACCTATAATCTATTATAATTTTTTACCACATGTTCATTAATTTTTAGAGAATAATATAGTTATCTCGCATGATGAATAATCTATTAAAAATTGTATAAAAATATTTAAATAATGATATTTTAATCACTTACGTCATAACTAAAAAAAATACTTACCCTAAAATTTCAAAACAAGACAAAATACACATCGCGACCTCTTTAAAAACGCGTTTTTAGGTGAAAAGTAGCTTGACGATTAGTTTTGAAAAATACGAACTTTATCGCTTTTAATCTTGAAAAACCCAAATTTTAGGAAAAATATATAATTTAATCTTTAAAACAATTTGGACTCGTCATCGGCCACTTTGGTAGGCCAAACACCATAAAACAAACCAGAGATTCATTTAAAAAACTTTTGGGTTCGGGAGTCGGTTACGTGTAAGGACGGCCCTTACAAACGCCCCAAAAATTGGTACCTTATTAATTTTATGTGGCATTTGGATATTTTGAAGATAGATATTAATTTAATTCTCCATTGTTAATCAAACATTATTTGAATTGAGGATATCCTTTTGATTTAGAAATTACATCACCTTTAAACTTGGGTTGAGCGAGACGTCCTCTAGATAGGAAACCTCACCCAAATTTAAAGGAATGTAACTTCCGCCTCAAAAGGTTAAAAGAAAATGCATGACCGTTTTTATCTTGTTCATTTTAAGTTCTAACCTTACGAAGGCTCCATTAATTAAGTGTTAAAACCTAAGTTACTAATGTCGCTAGTTGTTTACCTATCAATTTTATTTAATACTAAGCTTAAGGTATTTTATCAAAATTCTAGGTTTTAATAGCACATGAATTCGATACCAAGGTACACTCTTTAGGCCAACATCATGGTACGTCAAAACATCAGCCTCTTTAGTGTATCCGAGATATAAGATTCAAATACCATTATTTACTAATTATTTCCCTATTTAATTAATTAATTAATTAAAACGACTAGTCGTAGAGGGCTCTAAATTAATTAACTAAATATTTATTAAGTGATCTCCCTAAAAATATGCCATGCAAAAACGTACTTATATAAAATAAACAAACAAGATAAAAGGAACTTGATATTTTATTTAGAACATGGGGGTACAAATTACATCAAAATTGTCACCATGAGTACAAAGGGACTTGTATTAGTAAAGATAAAAGGAAGAGAAATCAAACTTCAAAAGATGAATTAGATTTAATTAAGTGTATAATTAATTTTAAAGTTTAGAAATTTTTAATTAAATTAACTAATTAAATTTCCCTAACTTTAAACTTAATTAATCCTAATTAAAACCTAACTTGATGGATTTTAAGTTTTTAAAGTTCGATTAGGGTTGGATTAAATTTAATTAGATTAATTTTTAAATCTTATCTTAGAAATTTTAAATTAATTAAGAGACTTAATTAAAATAATTTCTCAATTTTAAGAATTTAATTAAACCTAATTAAAGTCTAGTTTGGTGAAACTTGGGCTAATTAGACCTAATTAATTTTAAATCTTATCTTTAGAAATTAATTAAAATTAATTAAAATAATTAATTAAAATTATTTCCTAAATTTAAGAATTAAATTAAACCTAATTAAAGTCTAATTTTTAGGTTCTAGGGGTCATATTAATCTTAAATTAGATCTAACTAGGTTAAATTAATTTTAAATTATCTTAAAAATTAAATTAAATTCTATTTTAGAACCTAATTGATAAATTTTTAAGTCTTAGAATTAATTTTTTATCCTAATTAAAGTCTAAAATTAACCAATTTTAATCTTAGGGATCTAATTAGGGTTTTAGGGACCTAATTGAAGGAAATCTAAAAGTTTAAGGGCTAGATTTTGTTTTTAGGGACTAATTTGAACAACACTTCAATCCTAGGAGGACCTAGGAAGTAATATCCCCTATTTTAGCCAAAATGCACGGACCCGAGTCGAACCCGGGTCCGACCCGCGTGCCCGCTGTTCAAAACGGCACCGTATGGGAGAGGATATACCCCCCTTAGGCTGAGTTCACTCGGCCATTTCTCTCTTTCCCCACTCGGTATAACTCAGTTTCCTCTGAGACTAACACAACTAACCCAGAAACCAAGTGTTAAAATGGATCAAAAGGGCTAAACAAGTAAGAACAGTTTGAATGTTCTTCATGTTCAAGATGAACATGAAGAACACGGTTACACAGCGCCGCATGAGCCGCCGCTCGATCCACCTCGCCATCGTCCGGTGCTGCTCCGGCGAGTTTGCCGACCGTCGCAACGGAGGTTCCGACCGCTCCTCCGACAGCGTTTTCGACTCCGATGATGGCTCCGGTCATCGGCGAAGCCACCAGAACCCTTAAAATACTCGACAACACTCCTAAATCACCAGAAATAGATCTAAAGCCCCAAAAAGCCGATCAAAACCCCTAAATCCTTCCCTAACTACCCAGAATCTACCGAAACAAAACACTTAAAACTCCTATCAACCGAAATAAGCAAACGAAAAAAAGGGGTTTTTTATTCACCTGAATCAAACCGCCTCTGCCGATTCAAGCCTCCTCTAGTTCCAGCACCGATTCCTCTCTTCCGGTTGATTTCTGCCAATTCGAAAAGCTCCAAAAACCTCCCCTGAATCAGTCGATTGAATCCCTTTTAAAGGGATTCAAATCTAAAAACCCAAAATCCTTCAAACTCTATCCAAAATCCTTATAAAATCTCAACCTAACCCCAACTAATCTAATCCCTAACAATCCGGCCACAAATCCCTCACCTAATCCCTCAATTCCAGCCACCGAAACTCCTCACGTTTCTTACTCTGTTTTTCAGATTTTTTGATTTTATTATTTATATATTTTATTAATTATTATTTATTATATTTTATTATTTATATTTTTAAATTCGTGTTGACAGTTGCCCCTCTTTGCTCAATGCTGCGAAGCAAGAGATGGGCAAAGACTGAAAAACACGAATTTTGTTAAAGCCCTGCAGCTTGAAGCTGTTCTTCTCATTACGAAATTCTTCAAGCGAAACCTTGTGACACAACTCGAGGTTTTTTTTCTTTCTGAAACTCTTCGTCTTTGGAATAACTGGAGCTGTTCTTCTTATTATGAAATTCTCTAGGGTCTGAAGCTATTCTTCTTATTACGAAATTCTTCAGACGAAATTCCTTAGACTCATCAAGTGATGGAGCTTGAGGTTGTTCTTCTTATTATGAAATTCCTCATCTTCGGAATCTGGAGCTGTTCTTCTCATTACGAAATTCTCCAAATAAGAGTGGTGAAATCCGAGGTTGTTCTTCTTATTATGAAATTCCTCGTATCTCGTAGAATTTGGAGTTGTTCTTCTTATTACGAAATTCTCCAAACTCATCAGGTGGTGGAAATTGAGGCTGTTCTTCTTATTATGAAATTCCTCATTTTCGAAAGATCTAGAGTTGTTCTTCTTATTACGAAATTCTCCAAATATAAGCGGTGAAACTTGAGGTTGTTCTTCTTATTACGAAATTCCTCACGATATACCACTTCTTTCGGGACTCACGCTGAAAAGGCTGTCAATTTCTGTTTGTATCGGGACCCACACCGAGAAGGCTGCCAATAGTGTTTATATCGGGACTCACATCGAGAAGGCTACCAATAGTATCTTATATCGAGACTCACGCCGAGAAGGCTGCCAATAGTGTTTATATCGGGACTCACGCCGAGAAGGCTGCCAATTCTGTTTGTATCAGGACTCACGCCGAGAAGGTTGCCAATTTTTGTTTGTACCGGGACTCACGTCGAGAAGGCTACCAAAAATGTTCGCTGTTGTTGATTTCTTTGAATCCTATTTAACAAAAATATCGTGCATTGTTAGCATGCTTCTAAATACAAATATTCCTATTATGATGTATGAGTATTGCCTTGAAAGGCATGTATTATCAGTCAGTTCGCCACTCTGAAGGGACCGATTGACTCTTCTCCCTCTTTTCGGCATTCAAGGTTTTCATCTCACATAGCGAGGGCAACTTTTAATGATTGTCCTTTTTATAAAGCTGTTTTGAGGCATTTTTTCGAGACAGATTTCGTCTGAATGTCAGAACATGTTTGCTGTATTCCGTTATCTTGATCCGAAAAACAAATCTTACCTGTAACTTAAAATATAGTGATGCCAAAAGATTTTCTGTATTCATTAATTCATATTAATTCACTAGCATGATGCTTTGGATAGATTTGAAGGCTCAAAAGAAAGAAATGAATATCTTTATTGGAGCTTTTCGTAAATTTATGATAAACGTGTAAAACAAACAAGGCAAAACAAAAAGGAAAGGAACAAAATGCAAGTTCCCAAACGCTTATCACAAGCGATTATCCAAGCTTTTTCCCGAGATATAGATTTAAGAATGATTTACTTGTCTAGCCATTCTTCAAATGAGGATCCAACTTTGCAAATGTGAAGATCCTTCCGCATTGCTTGATAACCGAGAGGCACGAATCACCGGATGTCTATTTCATTCATTTGAGCCGCCATTCCTGGTTTTTGACCCAAATTCTCCGTTGGTATCAAGACGCCTTTTTCGGGTTTTTATCTTGACCCCTCCTTTTCTTTTAATCACTTTTTTTTATGAAGCTCCCTTTCAGGTTTTCGCTTCATTTTCTTTTTCTCTTTTTCTTTTCTCTTTTTCTTTTTTTTATCTCTTTTTCTTCTTTTTCTTCAGGCATAATATCTCTTAACTGAATCAGAATTCACCGGTTTACTTAATTCTTGTCTGTCCATTTTAGTCAAGATCAGTGCGCCTCCAGAGAAGGCCTTTTTGACAACATAAGGCCCTTCCTAATTCAACATCTATTTCCCTCGGAAATCTTGGTGTATAAGCAAGATCTTTTTAAACACTAGATCCCCCTCTCGGAATTCACGCGGTTGAACTTTCTTATCATAAGCTCGAATCATTCGTTTCTGATACATTTGGCTGTGATAGATAGCTTTCAACCGCTTTTCTTCGATTAGATTCAACTGATCCAAACGAATTTGTACCCACTCTACATCGTTCAACTTCACTTCTGATAATACCCGAAGAGATGGGATTTCAACTTCCAGAGGTAACACTATTTCAATACCATATACTAGGGAATATGGCGTTGCCCCGGTAGAAGTTCTTATCGAAGTTTGGTACGCAAACAAGGCAAAAGGAAGCCTTTCATGCCAGTCTCTGTAGGTTTCAGTCATCTTCGATATGATCTTCTTAATGTTCTTGTTTGCTGCCTCAACAACTCCATTCATTTTTGGTCGGTATGCCACAAAGTTGTGATGAATTATTTTGAACTGCTCATAAATTTCTGCTATCAATCTATTGTTGAAGTTGGTAGCATTATCCGTGATGATTCGCTCTGGTAGACTATACCGAAAAATAATCTCTTTCTTCAAGAACTTGCAAACTGTTGTTCTTGTGATGTTAGCATAAGAGACAACTTCTATCCACTTGGTGAAATAATCGATAGTCACTAGGATAAAACGATGCCCATTTGAAGCCTTCGGGTGAATCTGCCTAGTTACATCTAGTCCCCAAACAACAAAAGGCCAGGGCGAATTCATCGTATATAACGATACTAGCGGAGAGTTGATTTTATCTGCATAGATCTGACATTTGTGATACTTTTTGGCATATTCTATGCAATCCCCCTCCATAGTAGACCAGTAATATTCGTATCTCATTATTTTCCGTGTCATTGAGAAATGTGTACCGCAAATTCCATCATGCACCTCTTCCAGAATACTTTTAGCCTCACGAACATTGATACATCTTAGCAACACTTGATCTCTTCTTTTTCTGTATAAGACATCGCCATTTAACACATATACAGCGGTCATTCTTCTGATTGTTCTTTTGTCAATGTCATTAGCTCCTAATATATAAGCTTGGAATTTGATGTATTGTAGAATATCAAAATACCAAGGATTACCATCCTCTTCTTCCAAGTTGCAGCAATGAGCATATGTTTCATAGCTCTACATCCGGATTAGTATCATATCCTCCGGTCTATTCGCTTGGAATACCGAGGCTAGTGTAGCTAAGGCATCTGCCATTTGGTTGTCCTCTATAGGAAGGTAAACAAATGTTATCTCTTCAAATTCTTCAATTAGCTCTAATATCAATTTTCGATATTCTATCAACTTTGTGTCTTTGGTTTCCCATTATCCACGTAGCTGATAAATAACTAATGTTGAGTCTCCGTATACCTTCAAGGCCTTTATCTTTCTTTCAATTGCAGCCTTTAAACCCATGACACATGCTTCGTATTCAGCCATGTTGTTAGTACACAAGAATTCCAACTTGCTCGTGAGAGGGTAATGTATGCCATCTGGAGATATCAATATAGCTCCGATTCCTTGTCCGAGGGCATTGACTGCCCTATCGAAATATAATTTCCATTTTTCCATTTCTTCGTTTTCTTCAACGGAAATGGTCATTATATCCTCATCAGGAAAGTCAAAGTTTAGAGGCTCATAATCGTCCGAGGCTCTACTCGCAAGAAAGTCAGCTATGACACTTCCTTTGATTGCCTTTTGGCTGACGTACACTATAAGGAATTCGAACAACAACATTTGCCATCGTGCTAATCTCCTAGTTAATGCGGGTGTTTCCATCAGAAACTTTAATGGATCGAGCTTCGATATCAACCACGTGGTATGATATAATAAATACTGCCTGAGTCGACGGGTAACCCAAACAAGTGCACAGAACATCTTTTGGATAAATGGGTATCGTACCTCACACTCGGTAAATTTCTTACTCAGGTAATAGATTGCTCTTTCCCTCTTTCCTGTATCGTCATGTTGCCCCAGTACGCACCCCATGGAATTCTCGAATACCGTCAAGTAGAGGATTAATGGTCTCCCAGGAACTGGTGCCACCAATATTGGCGCGTTGGACAAATATTGTTTGATCTTGTCCAATGTTTCCTGACATTCATCATTCACTCACTTGGCTTGTTCTTCCGAAGTAGTTTAAAAACGGGATCACATTTGTCGGTTAGTTGAGAAATAAACCGAGAGACGTAGTTCAATCTCCCGAGGAAGCCCCGAACCTCTTTCTGTGTTTTTGGAAGTGGCACGAAACCAAGTAGCTTGCCGGATGTAACCCCAAACGTACATTTATTGGGATTGAGCTTCAGTTGATACTTTCGTAGGCTTTGGAACAACATTTTCAAATCTTGCACATGTACATCTTCTGTTTGGGACTTAGCTATCATATCGTCCATATACACTTCGATTTCTTTGTGCATCATGTCATGAAACAGTGTCACCATAGCTCTCTGGTATGTGGCCCCGACATTCTTCAATCCAAAAGGCATGACTTTATAGCAGAACCTGCCCCATAGTATGGTAAAGGTTATCTTCTCCATATCTTCCGGATTCATTTTAATCTTATTGTAACCCGAGAACCCATCCATGAAAGAAAACCATGAATGCCCCAAAGTATTGTCTACCAGAACGTCTATATGGGGTAAAGGGAAATTGTCCTTCGGGCTCGCCCTGTTCAAATCCCTATAATCTACACACATCCGAACTTTCCCATCTTTCTTTGGTACGGGGACTATGTTTGCTACCCATTCTGGGTATGCTGCCACTTATAGGAAGCCTGCATCGATCTGTTTCTATACCTCTTCCTTGATTTTCAACAACATTTCTGGTCTCAACTGTCTGAGCTTCTGTTGTATGGGCTTGCAATATGGTCTAATGGGCAACTTGTGGACCACAATGTCAGTATTCAAACCCGGCATATCCTGATAAGACCATGCAAAGACATCCTTGATTTCTCGCAATAAGTCTATCAAATTTTGCTTTGCCCCTGGCGGAAATGCTGCTCCGATCATGACTTCCTTTTTCTCTTCTTCGGTGCGCAGATTCAGAGTTTCTATCTCTTCTTTGTGGGGCATGATTTGCTTATCTTCTTACTCCACCAACCTTAACAATTCTTCAGGAATCTCGTAGTCCGCATTATCTTCACACTCATTGATTTCTGTTAGACAAGAGATCCTTTTCAAATCTATTTCGGGTTTAGGCCCAGAATCATTCATACGATCATTGTTCGGGAACCTGCGAAGAAAATTTGTATAGTTGGATGAGAATAATAGATGAATAAAGAATGAAATGAATGAAGCGAATGAAAGAAAAGAAAAATGTTTGCCACTGAAGAAAGGGAAAAACATCTTTATTTGCTAATGAAAATTATGAAAAAACCCTTTACAGAAAATCTCCTATACTTGCAGGCAAAAGTACAGGGTGGTTTATGGTATTACTCTGTCTTGAAAACTACAGGTAAATCCTCTACAGTCCAATTATTCAGAGTCTCGCCAGGGAGGCACGGACGAATTCTCTCCAATAGATTCATCCTCGGACCTTCAGAAATTCCTCCCACCATCAGACCTTCAAAAGCTTCCCCGAAGATCTCTTCCTCTTGCAACCTAATAGCTTCCATACGATTCTTCTCCGCTTGTTCTATGACATTCACAAACCCGTGAGAGACAAAGTCGATTTTTGCATTCAATGAAGTTGACTTCTTGGCCGTGGTTCTTTCGTACTTGTTCCAATACGCCTCAATTGAGAAGCCTAACTCGGCTCGCCCCTTCTTCATAACCACGGGCTTCGGGCGCAAGCTTCCTTGTAACCTCTTTCCTAATCCCCTTTCGGCTTTGGCCCCTTTACCAAGGGTCTGCTTGACGGTCATCTCAGTACAGTTTGATAACTTCGGACATGGGAATTTTGTACCTTCAACGACGAATGCAACGTTGATAAACTCTAAAGCTTGAAAGAATATTCTAACGCTTCCTCATTCGCTTGAACATAGGGTGTATCTGTGGAGACGGATGCAATGATGTCTTCTTTTAACCTGACACACACGAGCTTCCCGTCTACTACAAACTTTAGCTTCTGGTGAAGTGTTGACGGCACTGCCCCGGCAGAATGGATCCAAGGTCTGCCGAATAGACAATTGTAGGTGGGCTTAATATCCATTACAACAAAATCTATGTTGTACATGGATGGCCCAATCAGCAACGGTACTTCAATTCTTCCCAACACATCCCTTGTGGTCCCATCGAATGCTCTGACCATATTCTGATAGTTTTTCATGTGTGTAACATCTATGGGTAACCTTTGCAAAGTTGCCATAGGTAGCACGTTCAAAGCTGATCCATTGTCGATTAGAACTCCTGGCACCACATGACCCTTGCAGTGGGTCGTGATGTTTAAAGCTTTGATAAACCCCATTCCACCGTCCGGGATCTCATCATCAGTGAACGTTATATAATTGTCCGCGGTGATATGATTAACGATTCCGTCCAACTTGTTCACTGATATGTCTTTCGGGATAAAAGTCTGGTTTAATACTTTCAATAGGGCATCACGGTACCCTTCAGAACTTAACAGCAGATCGAGAATAGAGATTCTGGCTGGTTGTTTTTTCAACTGCTCCACTATATTGTATTTGCTGTGTTTCAAAAATCGCAG
Source organism: Abelmoschus esculentus (assembly GCA_035048815.1). Taxonomy (NCBI): domain Eukaryota; kingdom Viridiplantae; phylum Streptophyta; class Magnoliopsida; order Malvales; family Malvaceae; genus Abelmoschus; species Abelmoschus esculentus. The sequence continues at coordinate 20,048,359 of JAUCBN010000003.1, forward strand.
AAACTCATGCGCTTGCTCCTCGGTGATAGGCTCATTCACCTTCGGAGTCGAATTTGCAAAAATTTTCTTATTCTCAGTATGTTTAGTTTGGTCCTCTTCTTTTTCTTGAGTCGGTGAGTAACATCTCCCGCTTCTCGTGAAATGTCCTACCTCATTCACTGGCTTTTGTGTTTCTACTCTCTCAACGATTTCTAGTCTTCCTGGTTGTACCCCCTCAATGAGCTTCGAACTACTTGGCCCAGCTACACTCGCGGCATAATTCCATGGAACCCTTTGTGTATCCTTAAACGGGAAGGGTGCCGGAGAGGTAATTACTATGCAAGGAGCATTTGCCGATCCAACTGAATTGTTACCCCTTGGTCGAGCTAAGATGACTAGCGGACTGTTTGCATTGTATTTCGGCCCAGTATTTTCAGACGTGCATACATCCATCACTTTTCGGCCACCTTCCTTTGCAAAGAACTCCACCTCCTTATTGTCCATCATCCCTTGTAACAGATTCCTGAACTCACTACACTGTTGAATTGTATGCCCGTGTTCTTGGTCCAACTCGCAATACAAGCCTACCTTGGTAGATTCTTTCATTTTCATCCCTTGGCATACGAGCCCGTTATTGAATAATTGTAAAAAGACCCATTTTAACGGTGATCGAATCTCCGACACACTTATCTTAATCCGCCTTATTTGGTCTTCTTCAATCGCATTTACGCCCTAACCGCCATGGTTCGGAAGTGGGTTTATTGATACACTGGGTTCATCAAATTTCAAAACCCCAGCGTTCATCATGTTTTGGAAAATCCTCTTAAAGGCTGTGCAGTTCTCGATGCTATGTCCCTGAACGTTAGCATGGTATACGCACTGGGCCTTCGGGTCATACCAGTGTGGATAAGGGGGATTGAGTGGTATGATGAAGTACGGGCGTATCATATCCGCATCGTGTAGCTGAGTGTACAACTCAGCATACGTAACTGGGATAGGTGAGAAATTCGACCTTTCCCATTTTGAGTCCTTGTTCGAATCCTGCAAGCCACCTGCTCCTGTCCCGGGTTTTGAAATCGTCACAATTCTCGGGGCTTCATATACAACGACATTATTCACCTTGTTGTCCTTCTTTTTGAAGTTCTTTTTAGAACTGTCAGATCCTTCAATTCTTCCACTTTTGATAGCTGCTTCCACCAACTCTCCGGTAGCAACTATCTGAGAGAAGCTTTGCATTAACGTGCTAGTGAACAGACGATCGTACATCGGCCCCTTCAACGTTTCTACAAACATGTGGGTCATTTCCCACTCAATCAACGGAGGCTGCACCTGAGAGGCCAGACCTCTCCATCTGTGAGCATATTGTCGGAAGGTTTCATTAGACCTTTGCCCTATCTGTTGTAAAATGACTCTAGTGGGTCCCATCTCCAACACGTGCTTATAATTTTCCATGAATGCATGATATAGGTCTTTCCATGACTTTATATTTTCCCAACTGAGATGTGTGTACCATCGGATAGTAGAACCCGTCAAGCTATCCTGAAAGCAATGGATCAATAACTTCTCATCCTTACTAAAAGCGACCATCTTCCGACAATACATCGTTATATGGGTGCTAGGACATGATGTTCCGTCGTACTTCTCGAAATTGGGCATTTTGAACTTCGGTGGCAGGACCAAATCGGAAACTAAGCTGAGATCGAACACATCGGTGCTTTTATCAGCCGACCCTTGGACTTGGATTTCTTGAATCTTCGTCTCAAACGCCTTAAAGTGGTCAACATATTTCTTCTCCATGTCCTGTCGCATCTTTTCTACTTCACTCATGAAATTGAGATCTGGGACCTCGTCGATATTCAGAGTGAAGTCATCGACTTTCACGGGGTGACTTGTAGATGCCCCTACCACATTGAGCTGCACTCTCCCTGGGACTGAATGCATTTCTGGTTGCCCCCTTATATGAGTTACGGTGTCTGCCTGTCCTTCAGCTTCATTCGTCCCTCCCATCGACGCCTTGCCTTTCTCATCTTGTTTCGGGCCCAACAAAGCAGCTATCTAACTGATAATATCTGTCTGAATTTTGGTGAAGCCATCTTTCATGCCATTTTCTATCACATCCAAGCGATTTGCAAATTCAACATGATGATCCTCTAGTTTCTGTAGTCTTTCCTCTATTGCTAGTTTCCTAGTGCGCGAGCGCGTCGAGTATGTGTATAGTATGTTTGCAATTTTTAAAGTTCACTGCCATAAAACCTTTATTATTAAACTTTATTTTAATTAATAATGCACATGATGAATGAATGTATGAATGCATGAATGCAAGTGGGTATTAAATTCGAAAAACAATCTCTTAAAAATATCCGTTTGTCCAAAAAGGATTCACTACAAATTAAAGATAATCTACAGAAAACTATTGGCCCTAATCCCCAAATTGGTCAACTCATGTAGCAGGCGTACGATGGCTTCTCCGTGCTCTTGCTCGACGTTCGGCTGGTTCAGAAGAGTTGTAGCTTCTCTCGACAATATCTGTACGTAAGATGCAATACTTCTAACTTGTCCCTTGAAGCTGACCAACTCATTATTCTGACTCTGGATCGTGCGCTGTGCTGCTTCATACTTCGTCTTCCACACTCCTCCGGCATTTTGACACAAAGCCCCTTCGAAGTCGACTAACTTCTCTTGCAACTCTTGTACTTAACCCTCGAGCGAGACAATCTTCTATTGAAGCCCCTCCTTTTCCTCTTCCATCTTGGCCTTGTCTTTATTGTGATACTTAGCAACCAATTCTTCTAGCTGTGCCACCTGGGTTGTCAACTCAAGGTTCTTCGCTTGCTCTTTGTCCGACATCTTCCTAGCTTTGTAACTTGCTTCTCTTGCTTCACGGTATTTCCTTTCGTAAAGCCTCTTGTAATCTTCCTTTTCCCTTAACGCCTTGTCCAAGCGGTCAGAATTATCCCCGATGCTCCTATTTTCACCTCCCCTTGGGTATTTCCTTTTACGCCCCTCAGATACCTCTTGTGCATCTCTCAAATCTCAAATCTCATCTCTTTCTCTTTCCTTTCTTGCGTCTGCACCTGGTAATTTGTGAGGTTCAACTCCTGCATAAGTTCGTAGATCTTCTTCTCTTGTCTTTGAAAATCCAAGTCCCGATCTTCATTGAGCTTCTCTAATGCCGATGGTGCTTCTAGGGTTACCTTGCTTGATGACGGTCCATCATCCCTCGGTATTCCTCAGAAAATTCCATCATTCAACCTTTGCTCCCTCCATTCGTCATATCGGGCCATAATTTCGAACTCTCGATAAGGCTGAACTCTCCTGGGCGAATCCCAAGCTTTCATAATCTAAGCTATTTTAGATCTGTACCCTTCGCTTTGGTGTGAATAATCGAAACTTGCCATCCCCGCTGTAGCTGGTATGAACTGTCTTGATCCGAATTACCTCGAGGCTAGCAACGGGAAATAAGTTGTTCCACCCCATATGCCCGCTAATGGAATCCAATCACTATCTCCGCACCGATACTGAAAAGTCATCCCCCTATTCAACAAGTAGGCTTTCTAAACGATGTTCGAATCTGTCAAATCCCGGAAAAGATCGCTCCATTGGACTTTGGTCTTCTTCTCCAAAACACAGCTCTTTAGGTGCTCTTCGATGGGTGAGTAAGTAGTCCTGAACCTTAAGGCGCTATACGGGGAGCTCCAACGATGGACTTTGAACCATATCTCCAAAAGTTGTGCACAACCCCAAAATCTTCCTTCGCCGGCCCTCTTGCATGCGGTCAGTGATCTATAGGTCTTGACTAGTATGGCATGAACCAGATTTATGCCTTTGAACAACCTCTCGAACAAGCCAACTGTGGATGGGTCTATATGCTCGGGAGTTCTGGGAAATAACACCGACCCATAGATACAAAGGGCGTAAATCCTTCTTGCTTTGGTGGGCTCTTCGCTGCTTGCGGCTATTAAATCCTTGAAAACCTTCCAACTCACTCTCTGCCTTTCCTTGCTCACGTCTTTATGGTCATGGCCTGTTATCTTCTGGTCCCAAAATTCTTTATCCTTGCCGATAATCTTCATCAATTTCTTCGTGAACCCTGAAGTGCTGTTGGGTTTAACATATATCTTATCGCTCTTTATCGCCGGACAATTGATCAGAACTTCATACTCCTCTAACGTAGGCGTCATGTCAATCTTCCCAAAGGTAAAATAGTTGTAAGCGGGATTCCAGAACTGCATCATCGCTCTCATTAGGTGTCTGTCAATAGGAACCTTCACTAATAAAGCAATGTCTCTAAACTCCCTCTTGAATTGCTCTTTCATGTCATCACTCCACTGTTCCCATATTTCTTGAACTTCGGAGAGACAAGGACTTTGATTTGTGTTAATCCTGACATACCCTTTCAGTGTTGAGACGCTTCCTGATGGTAAGCTGTCACCTTTCTCGTGCTGAACTGACACTGACCATGTCCAAACTTCCGTATTATCTTCGCCTATAATGATCCTTTCTGACATTTTTGGATACACTTAACTTTACTATTTCCCGAATTAATACCCATGTAAATGATATGCCAAGTAAATATAAAATAGATAAAAGGATCAAAAAAATGAAAATAGAAAGAAAATGTGTTAGTATGACGAATACAAAGATTAAATAAGATAATAAAGAGGTGCTTGAAAAAAAATAACCATAAAGTAGTTCATAATGCAATGAAAAGTAACCAGAGAGCAGACTAAATTGCATAAAATAACCAGAGAGCAGGCTAAATTGCACAAAATAACCAGAGAGCATGTTAACAGAGAAATCCTAAGTTTGGCGGCATTTCGGCAGCATATCGCCTTATCTTATGGTCCCTGTCTGGCTCTAGGAGGGGTAGGATTCTACTCTATATGCGATTTTTGGTCTAGACACTGGGTTCCCGAACTGTCGTTACCGCCTACTGCGACGATAAGACATCGATTCGGTGGTATAGGTCCCTTATAACGGAGATGAAGACCCCACGATGCGTAAGTTTAGTATACCGGAAGCAGATAAAAATCTAAAACTCGGAGCTGGAGAGCATCACGTCGGATAATATCTAACTCCCACTTAAGGGTAAAAGCTCGGGTCGAGAGCTTATGCATGAATGAAAAGATATAGCACCAAAGTAAAAAGCTATCCTCATTCAAACAATGTTTATTTAACAATAAAAAATTAAAATAATATCTATCTTCAAAATGCCAAAATGCCACGTAAAAAATTTTAAAAAGTTTAGGCCTGACTCACAAAGAATAATTTTTTACGTCCCCAGCGGAGTCGTCAAGCTGTCGCGACCTCTTTAAAAACGCATTTTTAGGTGAAAAGTAGCTTGACGATTAGTTTTGAAAAATTCGAACTTTATCGCTTTTAATCTTGAAAAACCCAAAATTTAGGAAAACTATATAATTTAATCTTTAAAACGATTTGGTGTCGCCACCGGCCACTTTAGTAGGCCAGACACCATAAAACAAACCAGAGATTCATTTAAAAAACTTTTGGGTTCGGGAGTCGGTTACGTGTAAGGACGGCCCTTACAAACGCCCAAAAAATGGGTACCTTATTAATTTCATGTGGCATTTGGAAATTTTAAAGATAGATATTAATTTAATTCTCCATTGTTAATCAAACATTATTTGAATTGAGGATATCCTTTTGATTTAGAAATTACATCACCTTTAAACTTGGGTTGAACGAGACGTCCTCTAGATAGGAAACCTCATCCAAATTCAAAGGAATGTAACTTCTGCCTTAAAAGGTTAAAAGAAAATGCATGACCGTTTTTATCTTGTTCATTTTAAGTTCTAACCTTACGAAGGCTCCATTAATTAAGTGTTAAAACCTAAGTTACTAATGTTGTTAGTTGTTTACCTATCAATTTTATTTAATACAAAACCTAAGTTATTTTATCAAAATTCTAGGTTTTAATAGCACATGAATTCGATACCAAGGTACACTCTTTAGGCCAACATCATGGTACGTCAAAATATCAGCCTCTTTAGTGTATCCGAGATATAAGATTCAAATACCATTATTTACTAATTATCTCCCTATTTAATTAATTAATTAATTAATTAAAGCGACTAGTCCTAGAGGGCTCTAAATTAATTAACTAAATGTTTATTAAGTGATCTCCCTAAAAATATGCCATACAAAAACGTACTTATATAAAATAAACAAACAAGATAAAAGGAACTTGATATTTTATTTAGAATATGGGAGTACAAATTACATCAAAATTGTCACCATGAGTACAAAGGGACTTGTATTAGTAAAGATAAAAGGAAGAGAAATCAAACTTCAAAAGATGGATTAGATTTAATTAAGTGTATAATTAATTTTAAAGTTTAGAAATTTTTAATTAAATTAATTAATTAAATTTCCCTAACTCTAAACTTAATTAATCCTAATTAAAACCTAACTTGATGGATTTTAAGTTTTTAAAGTTCGATTAGGGTTGTATTAAATTCAATGAGATTAATTTTTAAATCTTATCTTAGAAATTTTAAATTAATTAAGAGACTTAATTAAAATAATTTCTCAATTTTAAGAATTTAATTAAACCTAATTAAAGCCTAGTTTGGTGAAACTTGGGCTAATTAGACCTAATTAATTTTAAATCTTATCTTTAGAAATTAATTAAAATTAATTAAAATAATTAATTAAAATCATTTCCTAAATTTTAAGAATTAAATTAAACCTAATTAAAGTCTAAACTTTAGGTTCTAGGGGTCAAATTAATCTTAAATTAGATCTAACTAGGTTAAAATAATTTTAAATTATCTTAAAAATTAAATTAAATTCTATTTTAGAACCTAATTAATAAATTTTTAAGTCTTAAAATTAATTTTTTATCCTAATTAAAGTCTAAAATTAACCAATTTTAATCCTAGGGGTCTAATTAGGGGTTTAGGGACATAATTGAAGGAAATCTAAAGATTTAAGGGCTGGATTTATGTTTTAGGGACTAATTTGAACAACACTTTAATCCTACGAGGACCTAGGAAGTAATATCCCCCATTTTAGACAAAACGCGCGGATCCGGGTCGAACCCAGATTCGACCCGCGTGCCCGCTGTTCAAAATGGCACCGTATGGTAGAGGATATACCCCCCCTTGGGCTGAGTTCACTCGGCCATTTCTCTCCTTCCACACTCGGTCTAACTCAGTTTCCTCTGATACTAACACAACTAACCCAGAAACCAAGTGTTAAAATGGATCAAAAGGGCTAAACAAGCAAGAACAGTTTGAATGTTCTTCATGTTCAAGATGAACATGTAGAACACGGTTACACAACGCCGTATGAGCTGCCTCTCGATCCATATCGCCACCGTCCGGTGCCGCTCCGGCGAGTTCGCCGGCCGTCGCAACGGAGGTTCCGACCGCTCCTCCGATAGCATTTTCGACTCCGATGATGGCTCCGGTCACCGCCGAAGCCACCAGAACCCTTAAAACACCCGACAACACTCCTAAATCACTACAAAAAGATTTAAAGCCCCAAAAAGCCGATCAAAAACCCTAAATCCTTCCCTAACTACCCAAAATCTACCGAAACAAAACACTTAAAACTTCTATCAACCGAAATAAGCAAACGGAAAAAAGAAAGGGTTTTTTATTCACCTGAATCAAACCGGCTCTGCCGATTCAAGCTTCCTCTAGTTCCAGCGCCGATTCCACTCTTCCGGTTGATTTCCGCCAATCTAAAAAGCTCCAAAAACCTCCCCTGATTCATTCGATTGAATCCCTTTTAAAGGGATTCAAATCTAAAAACCCAAAATCCTTCAAACTCTATCCAAAATCCCTATAAAATCTCAACCTAACCCCAACTAATCTAATCCCTTAGGATCTCTGCGGCTCTGACACAGTGCACTGCAGCGGCAACAGTCTTCCTGCTGTGGCATAATTTTTTCTGCATTCATTGCTTTATTTATTAAAGAAACATAAAAACATAAAATAATAAAACATAACAATATAAAATACTAAAAATAATAATAATATATAAACTAATCCTAATATAATAACTAAAATGGAAGGCAAGAGTAAATAATGCACAACAATGAGTCTGCTTATATAGGCTGTAAAAATATGACTATTAAAAATATAGCCGTTAGGCATTTACTGCCTTGTTGCACAGTTACTGCCGCGACGAGTTTCTCGGCAGAGAGCCGTTACACTGTTTTTGCCCGTTAGGATCTCTGCGGCTCTAACACAGTGCACTGTAGCGGCAGCAGTCTTCCTGCCGTGGCATAATTTTTTCTGCATTCATTGCTTTATTTATTAAAGAAACATAAAAACATAAAATAATAAAACATAACAATATAAAATATTGAAAATAATAATAATATATAAACTAATCCTAATATAATAACTAAAATGGAAGGGAAGAGATTATGTTACTTGTGGAGTGCATGTGAATGCATCTCCCACTTTTATTCTCTCTTTTTGGCTCGTATCTTTCTTCATGAGTTGGCTCGTCCTTTCAATGCATTCGGCTTGTCCTTTGGGTTTTATTCGTTTGTCGAACAGTCTGACGAGTGTGCTGCCCAGGCAGGATGTTTTAATACCCTAATTTGGTGTATGGAGAGCCTTACATTCTGCTGGAGCGTCTAAATGTGTAAGATTACGGAAGGCGTTCAACTTGATTTGTTGATCATTTATCCGCATTGTGAGCTCACCATTTTCCACATCAATGATGTTGCGTCCAGTAGTAAGGAAAGGTCGAACCAATATGATCGGTGCATTGTCGTCGTCCTCACAGTCAAGGACAAGAAAGTCGGCAGGAAATATAAACTTGTCAATTTTTACCAGAATGTCCTCAATTTTGCCTTCAGGATGCACATAAGACCGATCCGCAAGTTGGAGCAGTACTGTTGTTGGTTTTGCCCGTCCTATTTCAAGTTTCTGAAAAACTGATTTGGGAATAAGGTTGATGCTTGCTCCTAAGTCGCATAGGGCCTTTCCTTTATAATCATCCCCAATCGCACAAGGGATTGTGAAACATCCAGGATCCTTTAGTTTGGGCGGCATAAGATTATGCAACATGGCCATGCAACCTTCACTGGTTGCTACTGTTTCAAATTCTCCTAGCCTTCGTTGTTTGGATACTTTGTCCTTTAAAAACCTGGCATAGTTGGGCATTTGTTCAATAGCCTCAAATAGTGGCAAGTTGATATGGACCTGTTTCAATATGTCTAGGAACTTCTGAAATTGGTGGCCCTGTTTCTGCTTCTTTAGCCTCTGTGGAAAAGGAGGTGGTGGTCTGATATCCTCCAGGTTTCCTTGGATATTTAGTTTAATACCTGGATTGAACTTATCTGCAGCTGCCTCGGTGGAAGGTTCTGATACTGTTGGTTCTCTGCCGGTGCAGTGCTTTCGACTGGGTCCTGCTCAGCGTCTAAGTCCTCATGATGTTGCTTTTCTGGTTGGACTCTATCGGTTGAGGTTCCTTCTTTATCTTTTAATTGTAAGTCACTCCTTGTTGTAATTACCTTGCATTGCTCGTGGCCTAACACCTTAGCAACTTCAGTATTGCTAGGTAAACCCCCTGGTGGTCGAGTGTTTTGTCGTTGGGCAAATTGACCAACTTGGATTTCTAAGGATTTAATCGCAGCCTCCTGGTTCTGCAGTCTCATCTTAGTTCGGTTCATGAAGTCATCAGTACGCTTCATGAAGCGGCTATTCTCGGTCATGTAAGCATCAGTCTTTGTCATAAAAGCTGTGAGAGAATCTGCCAATGCATTCAGAGACTGTTGCTGTTGTACCTGCTGCTGTGGCATGAGCTGCTGAGTGTTCTACTGCGGAAGGTGCTGGTTTTTATGCTGGAATCCAGGGGCTTGATTAATTGGTTTTAAGGCATTGTTAGGGTTACTCCATGAAAACTTTGGATGCCTTTTCCAGGATGAGTTGTAATTGTTGGACATCATTTGATTATTTCTGTTATAGTTTCCAACATATATGCTGGTCTCCTCATCTTGCATGTAATCCGATGAGTTAACTGCCTTAACCTCATGTATGTTTCTCTGGGCTTGCATATTCTGAACCATCTTGGTCAGAGAAGCCAATTGTGCTGCCACCGAACTGGATGTATCTAATTCATGGGCTGTGGCATGACGTCTCATTCCTCCTCGCCTTGATATGGGAAATTGGAAATCGTTCCTTGCGAGTTTGTTCAGAATTTCAATGGCCTCCGCGGGTGCTCTATCTAAAAGTGTCCCATTTGCGGAAGCATCTAGCATCATCCTTGTAGAGGCGTTGGTAGCATTATAAAACATGGAGACTTGCGTACACAAAGGAAAACCATGTAGTGGGTATTTGTTTAGCAATTCTCTGTAGCGTTCCCATGCCTCATACATCGGTTCATCATTATCTTGCCGGAATGATGTGATTCCATTACGGATGCGATGATAGAGATTTTTCAGATTAAACCTCGTAATGAATTCTCGGTAGAGTTCCTCCCAAGATCCTATGGATCCTGTCAGGATACCATTCAACCAGGTTTTCGCCCTATCCCTCAGTGAATAGGGGAACAATTTTAATCGTAAAATATCTTCATGGACTCCTTGAATCTTGAAAGAGTTGCACACTTCCATGAAAGATTTAAGATGTTGCCTTGCATCTTTAGTAGCAGACTCACTAAACTTCCATTTGTGTTCAACATGTTGAACATCACTGGTTTGAGCTCAAAGTGAGTTGCTTCGATTTCTGGGGTGACTACGCCAGGGTTGAGTCTGTTTAAATATTCCACCAGATAGTCTCTAATAATGGGCTGCCTCGGTAATGGTTGCGGTAGTAGTTGCTACGGTATTGCTTGTGGCAGAACATTATGATCAACAGGTGGAATTTGTCCTCTTGGTAGATTATCCATGACTTGGAACAGATTGCGTCTCAGATGATATCTTGTGCGTTCCATCTCAGGATACAACTCGTACAATGGTCCACTCGAGTTTGCCCTGGTCATAAACCAAATAAATTAAAGTTAGTAAAAATAAAATAAATAATTAAAGTTAAAGTTAGATAAAGGATAGTTAAAGAGTAAGAAAATAAGAAAAACAAAATTTAGTTGCCAATCCCCGGTAACAGCGCCAAAAACTTGATGCGTGTAAAATAAGTGCAATTTGAGTGCAAGTATACACGTCGCCAAGTAATAAAATGATAAGTATATCGTGTATCGTCTCCATAGGGATTGATATACTTAATATGTCTCCCCTTGTTCCATTTCTCCTGAAAACAAAGTAAAAACACAGATAAGTTGATTTGTCTAACTAACTAAATATTTAAATAACAAAACATAAAATAAAAGGTTAAGATGATATAGAGAAAGTGGGTAGGATCTAGTTGCGTCAATTAGTAGATTCAATTGATCTTCTTCTTGTCCAATGCAATCACACAACACTGCTTCAACAGTACTGTAGATACTGCCTCGTCAGCATTGGTGTTCCCCTGCTGCGGCAATCTCTTGCTCTTGGGCAGTGGTATCAAAGTTCAGCAAAGTGTCCGTAAGTGACTCCGCTCATCTCTGAGTCAAAATGTTGTTGATGACCAGTCCTTGACAATACCTCTCGGCGTAAATCAACGATAACTATCAACCAATCCAACACTTCTTTTAGTTGCTGAAACTCTTAACCTATCTCTAGGCCGAGTTAGTGTCTACAACACCATACTTATCCCTTTCGTGAATCTACACCTCTCGATACTAGATAAATAAATTACTTGCAAACTTCCCTCTCGAGCTTGAATGCAAGAACAAAGAATGACAATAGGATAAGCAAACTTTGATTTTATTATTACATAAGAAAAAAGATACAAGAATCAATCTCCTCTTACTAATATCGACAACCTTCACCTATCCCTAAGAAATTTAAAACATATTATCGTTTAAGTATAATTCTTAGGGAAAAAAGGTTTTCTCTAAAAATCGGCTCCCTTAAAAAATATGGCCGGCTAGGGTATATATAATCTTAACCTAGGGTAAACCTTTCCTAAATAGACTTCTACTTGGAGTAAGGAACAAGTATTCTTCAAGGAATCTGATATTTCCAAGTTTGTCGCCTTCTATAAGGGTTTTCCCGCTTGGTCTTTGACTTGGGCTTTTAGCGCGCTAGCCTGGTCCAATTGATGCGGTGCATTTTCCAGAATATTCTCTATATTTTTATCTTTCATTGCGCCTCCATTGTTGGTGCAGCCACACTGATTCTGCCGCGGCCTTGTCTTTTGCCTCGGCCTCAATATTGCTTTTCTGCCGCTTCTACCCTGGATATTTCTGCATGTACAGAATATGTAATAATATCTACATTCTCTATAAATATTAACTTTGTAAGTGATGATAACAGAATATCCAGTTTTTGCACAAAGAGTTCATAATTCGGTTCAAGTTGGTGTATAATAGATGTATAAAGTACCATGAGAAGGGTAGTAAATAACTGTCTTTTAGTCACTCATCAACCCCTCTCTTCGAGCGTATGTCACAAAGCATGATCTCCTTCTTCAGGCGTATGCCATAGTGAATAGTCCCTCTCTTCGAGTGTATACCGTGGTAGGCGACCCCTCTCTTCGAGCGTATGTCGCAAAGCATGACCCCCTTCTTCAGGCATATATCATAAAGAACGGTCCCTCTCTTTGAGCGTATACAGTGGTGGATGACCCCTCTCTTCGAGCGTATGTCGCAAAGTATGACCCCCTTCTTCAGGCGTATGTCATAAAGAACGGTCTTTCTCTTCGAGCGTATACCGTGCTTATATTAAAGAAATATTTTGTTGGTCTCTACATACTCTCAATTAGTCGACCTTGACTGTCTATTGATTTTTTTCTTTTTTTTTCTCTTTTTTTTTCTTCTTCTTCTTTGTTTTCTTCTTCTCTTTTTTTCTTTTTGTCTTTTTCTTTTTTTCTTCTTTTTCTCTTTTGTGTTATTTTCCTTTTCTTCATTTCTCTTCTTTTTTTAGTCTTTGTTTTTTTCCTTTTCTTTTTCAATTTTATATTCTTTTTCTTCTTCTTTTTGTTTTTTTCCTCCTTTTTTTCTTCTTCTTTCTTCCTTTTTTTCTTCTCTCTCTCTTTTTTCCTCTCTCTCTCTTTTTTTTATCCTGAATATCTTATAAAAGTATCGATTTCTAATAGTCTCACATTTTTTCTCTTTTTCTCTCTTTTTCTTTTCCCTTCTTATTTTTCCTCATTTTTTCCTCTTTCCTTTTTCTCATTTCTCTATTCTTTCTTTTTCGTCTCTTTCTCCTTTTTTTTTTAACATCCTTAAGGAAGGAACATACTGAGAAGTTCGAATGTAAGGTGGTATCTTGCTTAAAGAATACTTGAATATAATATTTCATTCTAGAGAATGCTTAACGTCTCATATGGATATTTTGATATTTGATTCCCTCGACACAAAAAGCTCGTTGCCCCCCAAATAACTAGAGGTTGGAAGGCTTTTCAAAAACCACGATCATGACGTTTGATCTTTGCTAAAATCCATCTCTCTTCTCGTGGAACTATGGATCGAATCTTTGATCATTCTTCAAAATTTATGTTTTAAAAATGAGCAGAATGAAAGGATGACATGAATTAGAATGCTCTTAATGCATGGATGCCTAACCTAAATGATGCACGAGTGTTATTTTTTCTTTTTTCCTTTCTTTTCATTCTTCTTTTCTTTTCTTTCCTTTTTCTTCTTTTTTCTTTCTTTTCGTTCTTCTTTTCTCTTTCTCTTCTTCTTCTCTCTCTTTTCATTCTTCTTCTTTTTATTCTTTTTTCTTTTTCCTTTTCTCTCTTTTCTTTCTTTCTTTTCGTTCTTCTTTTTTTCTTTTTGTTCTTCTTCTCCTTTCCTCTTTCTTTTCCTCATATTGTTTATCGTCGAACAAATCCATGGACTCATGATGTTTTTAGACTTGTTTCTTCTCTGGTGAGCTGTAGATCAAGTTTCTGATACATCTTCAGAATTCTTGTTTAAAATGCATAAGACGCAATGATGGAATGAAACAAAAATGTTAATGATGCATGGATATCTAACCTAAATAATGCATGGACATTCAAACTAAACGATGCATGAATATTTAACCTAAACGATGCATGAATATTATTTTTCTTGTCTTTTCTCTCTCTTTCTCTCTCTCTCTCTTTTTAGGGGATAGATTATTGCTTCCTATCTTCTCTAGATTTCATCTCTTCTAGATCTTCATTTTCTATCTTGTCTTGACAAAGGGGTCATTTTTTTGTTGGTTAGAACAGATCTCTCATTTTGCGATCTTCTTTCGGTAAAGGTCCATCGCTTACCTAGTTTTTTCTTTTTTCTTCTCTCTTTTTTTCTTTTTTCTTTCTTTTTTTCTTTTTATTCTTTTTTCTTTTTTCTTTCCTTTCTTCTTCTTCTTCTTCTTCTTCCTCTTTCTCTTTTCTTCTTTCCTCTTATTTTCTTTTTTTCTTTTTCCTTTTCTTTATCTTCTTTCTTCTTTCAAGTATTAAGGTGGACACATGCCCCAAACTACATGGAGTTCAATTTTGGACAAAAGATCATCCTTATCTTTGTTGTTCTTTTTCAACTCTTCTAAAGGCTAAAACTAACTTGCGTTGATGGGTCAGAACCATGCCTCATTTCTTTAAGCCTTGTCCTAACCATAGTTTCTCATTGAGTCTTTGCGACAAATCTTAGATTGCAAAGTTAGGGTAAATACGTGCCCCCAAATTCTCGTGTTTGTTTCTTCAATTGAGACTCGATCTGTATTTTTGAAAACATTCAAAATATTATGGTAGGAGACTAGCTAGCATCTGAAATTTGACATTTTCCCCTTTTTTTCCTTTTTCCTTTTTCTTTCATATTCTTTTCCTCTCAAATAAATACGATTATTCTCTTATTTTTATTCCACTACGAGATTCTGAAGTACCGATCTTTGAAATACTCATTATTTCTTGCTTGTGGTAATGTCTCTTAATTCTCAAGCTTGGGTCATTTGACGTTCTTTTTCAACTTGTTTATTTGGGGATTACTCTCTTGAATTCCATTTCGAATTCTATCTCTGGTTTTCCGACCGACTCTCTTTATTGTCCCCAATATGCTTTTGCCCCAAAGGCTTGAGGCTTATCTTTGCTTAAACTGTGACCTCAATAGGCTCGAGTAATCCTTACTTATTTATGTCGGCCTGACCTCTCGACATGTATCACCTTACAATCAGAGTGATCCTTTTCGACAACACCTACTATCGCATATTGCCCCTTCTTCTCGGTATATATCAAAGATGATCATTTGCATTAATGGTCTTATTTGTAAACTTTTGGACAAAAATAGAATAATTTAATAATTGTAAATAAAGCAGAATTTAAATGGGTTTTGGCAAACAAAAGTTTTTAAAAGGAAATGAATAATAAATAAAGGACAGAAAAGAAGTTCCTTGGATATCGAGGGCTTTAGACTCAACTATGGAAGTTCAATTTTTAACCTTTGGAAGTTGTGGCGATATTTGAAGATCTTGAATTCCTTTTAGATTGCTTGGTTCATCCTCATGATTATCGTATTTGTTCGATCTATTTGAAAATTACTCCTTCGAGTTCTCAATACTTTCTCCTTATACATATTCAAGCTTCTCTTACTTGCCCATACTAGTCTCGAGAATTCGATGCATTTCAAAATGCATCTATCTATAGAAATGTTTTCCTCTCTCTCTCTTTTCTTCTTCTTCTTTTTTATTATTATTTTTTTTCTCTCTTTTTTTTCTCTTGTTATTTTTCATTTTCCTTATTTTTTAATTCGGGGAAATCAACTCATCACAATCCTTTGTCTCGGAGATCAAGATGGAGCATACAACTGAGCTGCGACTTACTCGGCATAGTCATGAATTTGAAAATATTTCCATCGCTCATGAATCAAAGACTTTGGATGGTGCATTGCTACCTTATTAGGTCTATCACTTCAGAGGAGTGCCCCGAATACTTACACACTCTTGTTCAAATATACCTATTATCAGGTTTCGAATATTGGAGTTCTTTTGTTTAATATTTGTTCTCTATTCTCTTTTTCTTCTTTTCTTTTTTTCCTCTTCTTTTCCTTATTTCTATGTTTTTCCGTTCTTTTTCTAGATGCAATCCTTATGTTTTTAAGGGGAATTCTCAAGATCGTCTAATATCATCGGGCTCCCTTTTTTAGGAGATTTTCTTATCATTGAACATCACTGAAGGAGTAGTATTCTCATTTCTCATGCGTTACTAACCGAAGCTACCGATAGAGGGATCATACTTCATCGTAATCACAATATTCCAACAACTTTATGATCGTGTCCTAAGCATGTGACATCTAAAGAATTTTGAAAATAAAGGAAAATATACAAAACATTTTAACAAAAGGTATCTCTTAATTAAAAACATTAGGCCTTTACATAGATTCATTGCTACTTTTAGGCTAATAGTAGCAAGATTGATTAAAGATAAAGAAACAAAGACAGCGAGTGCAAGACTATTAAAGTAAAATATCATCTAAGACATGAAAAACTGAGATGCACCTAATACCCCTTCTAGCTCGGGCATTACTCCTGAATCACCCTAATTATCCCATCTCTTCAGCGTTTACCATAATTAGATGAGGAGCTGGATGTCATGCCTGACGAATCGATTTTCAGAACCCCGGTGTTAATCAAGTTTTGCACTGTCTTCTTGAACATCATGCAGTTCTCTATCGAATGTCCTATTACGTCGGCGTGGTATTCGCAATGTGCGTTAACATTATACCAAGCAGGATATGGCGGTATGAAGAGAGTGACACAAGTGGGCCGTATCAGGTTTGCCTCATAAAAAATAGAGTACATCTCCTTGTAGGAAAATGGAAGAGGGGTAAAAGTCTTATTTGCTTTCTCTCTCTTAAGAAGTTGAGCTATATTTCTTTGGTGCGGTGGGAAACTCCTAAAGGTCTCAGGAGTTAGGTGGGCAACTTCATAGTTCACCTGACGTTCCTACCCCTTAAAACACCCTTTGAGGCTCTCATCTACCGAAGAAGACAGAATCTTTTTAAGAGCGACATCGATTTTGTCTAACACTAGTTCAGTGGGGAAAACAGAAGCATTACAAGCTACCTCATATTGGTGAAGGATGGATTTGCCTTTTTCCGACAGAGTCATTTCCTGACTCTCAATTTCTTGCGTGAAAGAGCCTTCCTTCGGACCCTTTCCCTTGATTGGAGCAGTCATCATGTCCCTTAACTCCCTGAATTGTGCCCTAGTTTTATCTTGAAAACTCTTCATGCCTAGCAGTATTTCATTCTGATTCCTGATCACTAGCTCAAACAATCCTTCAAGTTTGCTTACCCTTGTCACAAGGTCGTTAGAGTTGTACTACTCTGAGGTCTTCCCCTTGTTCTTCCTAGCGTTAAACATGAATGCACCCTTGGGACCACTCCTCGCCTAGTGAAATTCTTATCCATTTGATCAACGTAGTCTTTGAAAAGTTGCCACATGATGCCCATAATTATTCCTCTTATGTTATTAATTAATGCAAGTTATATGCCTGAGAATGCATGAGATGAAGATGCACAAATAAATGCATGAGATGAACGGTGCACAAGTAAATGCATGAGACAAACAATGTACGAACAAATGCATAAGATGAACAGTGCACAAATAAATGCATGAGATAATAATGCATGAATGTACTTAAAGGTATTGATCACGGTAGTGATCGCTCTTTGAGCAACTTTCATCGATTAAGAGATCTTAGTGCCCCTTTATTATTCTATCTTATCTTTTTCTTCTTCTTCTCTCGATTTTCTTTTTCTTTTATTTTTTTTTCTTTCCTTTTCTTCTAATCTTTTTTCCTTATGTTTTCATTTTTATGTTCCTCTTTTTCTCTTTTTCTTTTTTTAATCTTCTCTCAATTTCTTTTTCTTAGTTTCTTTTACTTATTTTTTCTTCTCTTTTTTTCTCTCTTTTTCTCCGTCTTTTTTCTTTTTTTTCTCTCGATGTTTTCTTTCTCTTTCCATTTCTCTTATTTTCTCTTCTCTCTTTTTTCTCTCTTCTTTTTTCTAATCTCTTAATTTCTATTTTTTTCATCCTCTTTCATTTTTTTTCTTTATTCTTTCTATTTTCAAACCTTCTCTCGTTTTATTCTTTTATTCCTCTCTTAATTTTCTTTTGTTTCTTTTTCTTTCTATTTTTTTCTATTTTTCCTTTCTTTCTCTTATTTTTCTATTTTTTTATTCTAACCGAAATGAAAGCCTCTAATCGGACAAACTACTTAGATCAACACCTTTAAATATGAAGTGTTTATTTAAACAAAAGAACACACAAAAGGGTTAGTAAGAGATGAAAACAATAAATGAGCTAATGAAACAAAGTAAGAGACAAAGCAACATATTTATTCCTTCTAAAAGAACCTAGGTTAACCACATGGCTCTAATTGGGTAGGTTTTCTAATTCTCTAAATGCAGTTTTGGTTCTACGAGGTACCCAAATTTTCCTCGCTATCCACTTCTAAGAGTAGCAAGTCCCCCGATCATCACCCATTATAGGTTCATCTTGATCGAGTTGAATTTAGGGGACCCTTTCGCTATGCCCCTACGGAGGAACAATATCCCCACGAAAGCATAGGGTTTTTGAGCCCCGAAGATACTTTACTCGGCCCATACGAAGGAACAATATCCTTACGAAAGCACTAGCGTTTTCCCCCCACTTAAAGAGACGGGTTGGAGTGATATAACCTCCAATCAATAAACAAATAATAATTTAGTTGTCACTTTAATTCACAACTTCCGACACTAATTAAACGATATTTGAAAATAAGGCTTGACTCATTTAAAAAAAATTGGTCCTCAACGGAGTCGCCAACTGTAGCGACCCTATTAAAATCTAGGTTTAAAAATAAAAGATCGCTAGTGGTAAATATATGTCAAAATTAGAAAATTAGGGATCGAATTGAAATATTAATTGGAAAAGAAAATTTTAATTTGTAAAGGAGGATTTTTAAAATTAGGGTTTTTAGGGATTAGGGGGTTCGAATAAGGATTTTAGTTAAACAGAAAATTGAGAGATTGGATTTTTAAAATTTAGGAATTTTAGGGTTTTGAATTTAGAAAATGGGATTTTGAAATTTATGTTAAAATCAAAAGTTGGGAAAATTTAAAAATGTCTCAAAAATCGAAATTCAAGGTTTTCAAAAAAAAAGATTTAAAAATCTTAAAAGGTTAAGAAATCATGGTTTAAAAACCTAAAACGAAAGATAAATTAAAAGGAATTAAAAGGTTTTTTTTAAAATGGGCTAAAAAAATTTAAGAAAGGGTTGAAAAATAAATTGAAAAATAACTGAAACAATTAACAAAAAAAGGGGGAGTCGCCACTGATGAGTACCTAAAAGACAGTTATTTACTACCCTTCTTATTGTACTTTATGCACCTATTATACACTCACTTGAACCGAATCATGTACTCTTTGCTCAAATATTGGATATTCCGTTATCACCACATACAAAGTTAATATTTATAGAGAATACAGATATTATTACAATTTATGTACATGCAGGAATATCCAGAGCCGAAGCGGCAGAAAAGCTATATTGAGGCC
Organism: Abelmoschus esculentus; assembly: GCA_035048815.1. NCBI lineage: Eukaryota > Viridiplantae > Streptophyta > Magnoliopsida > Malvales > Malvaceae > Abelmoschus > Abelmoschus esculentus. The sequence continues at coordinate 20,067,860 of JAUCBN010000003.1, forward strand.
GAGGCAGAAGACTGGCCGCGGCAGAATCCAGTGTGGCAGCACCAAAAATGGAGGCGCATTGAAAGATAAAAATATAGAGAATATTCTGGAAGACACAGCGCATCAATTGGACCAGGCTAGCGTGCTCAAAGCCCAATTCGAAGACCAAGCGGGAAACCCTTTCTAAAAGGCAGCAAACTTTGAAATATCAGAATCCTTAAAGAAGACTTGTTCCCTACTCCAAGTTGAAGTCTATTTAGGAAAGGTTTGCCCTAGGTTAAGACTATAAATATACTAGCCGGCCATATTGTCTAAGAGAGCCGATTTGTAGAGAAAACCCTTCCTCCCTAAGAATTGTACTTCCACGATAACATGTTCTAAATTTTTTAGGGATAGGTGAAGGTTGTTGATATTAGTGAGAGGAGATTGATTCTTGTATTCTTGTTCTTATGCAATAAAATCAGAGTTTGCTTATCTTATTTTCATTCCTTGTTCTTGTATCCAAGCCCGAGAGGGAAGTTTGCAAGTAATCTATTTATCTAGCATCGAGAAGTGTAGATTCACGAAAAGAATAAGTACGGTGTAGGCGACACTAACTTGGCCTATACCCTTGTGGAGGCACTAAGAGGTAGGTTAAGAGTTTCAGCAGCTAAAAGAAGTGTTGGATTGGTTGGTGGTTATCTTTGGTTTACGCCGAGAGGTATCGTCAAGGAACGAGCATCAACAATACTTTGACTCAGAGATGAGCGGAGTCACTTACGGATACTTTGTTGAACTTTGATACTTCTACCCACGAGCAAGAGATTGTCGCGGCAGAAGCACATCATCATTGCCGAGGCAGTATCTACAGTACTATCGAAGCAGTGTTGTACGATTGCATTGGACAAGAAGAAGATCAATTGAATTCACTAATTGACGCAACTGGATCCTACCCACTTTCTCTATAATCGTTCTCAACACTTTATTTTATGTTTTGTTATTTAATTATTTAGTTAGATAAAACAAACCACCTTATTTGTATTTTTATTTTATTCTCAAGAGCAAGGGAACGAAGGAAGACATATTAAGTATATCAATCCCTGTGGAAACGATACACGATATACTTATTAGTTTATTACTTGACGACGTGTACACTTGCACTCAAAATAGCGCTTATACCACGCCTATCAAGTTTTTGGCATCATTGCCGGAGATTGACAACTGAATTTTGTTTTCTTTAATTTTCTTGCTCTTTAATTATTAGTTATCTAACTTTAGTTTTATTTTATTTTTGTTTTTACTATTTTTTTATTTAGTTTATGATCAGGGCAAATCCGAGTGAACCATTGTACGAGTTGGATCATGAGATTGAACGTACAAGACATAATCTAAGACGAAATATGTTCCAAACTATGGACAATCCACCTAGAGGACTTGTTGATCATAATGTACTGCCGTCAGCAGTGCAGCAGCAGCCAATTCCGCATCTATTGCCGAGGCAGCCTACTGTCAGAGATTATCTAGTGAAGGATCTGAACGGACTTAACCCTAGCGTAGTTACCCGGAGATTGAAGCAACTCACTTTGAGCTTAAACCAGTAATGTTCAATATGTTGAACACAATTGGACAGTTTGGTGGGTCTGCTACTGAATATGCAAGGCAACATCTTAAATTCTTCATGCAAGTGTGCAACTCTTTTAAGATTCAAGGAGTCCATAAAGATATCTTGCGCTTAAAATTGTTCCCCTATTCACTGAGGGATAGGGCGAAGACTTGGTTGAATGAAATTTCAGCAGGATTAATCGGATCTTGGGAAGAACTTTGCCGAGAATTCATTACGAGGTTCAATCCAACAAATCTCTATGACCGTATTCATAATGAAATTACATCATTCTGGTAAGATGAAGATGAACCGATGTACGAGGCATGGGAATGTTACAGAAAACTATTAAACAAATGCCCCTTACATGGTTTTCCCTTGTTGACGCAAGTTTTCATTTTCTATAATGCTACCAATGCTTCCACAAGGATGATGCTAGATGCTTCCGCAAATGGGACACTTTTAGATAGAGCACCCGCGGAAGCCATTGAAATTTTGAACAAACTCGCAAGGAATAATTTACAATTTCCCACATCAAGGCGAGAAGGAAAGAGACGTCATGCCACAGCTCATGAATTAGACACACCAAGTTCGGTGGCAGCATAATCGGCTTCTTTGACCAAGATGGTTTAGAATATGCAAAACCAAAGAACCATACATGAGGTTAAGGCAGTCAACTCATCAGATTATATGCCAGATGAGGAGACCGGACTATATGTTGGAAATTATAACAGAAACAATCCAATAATGTCCAACAATTATAACCCATCTTGGAAAAAGCATCTGAACTTCTCTTGGAGTAACCCTAACAATGCCTTGAATCCAACTACCCAAGCCCCTAGATTTCAACATCAGAACCAGAACCTGCCGCAGCAGAACACTCAGCAGCCCATGCTGCAGCAGCAGGTACAATAGCAACAGTCTATGAATGCACTAGCCGATTCTCTCACAACTTTCATGTCAAAGACTGATACTTATATGATGGAGAATAGCCGCTTCATGAAGCGTACTGATGACTTCATGAACAGAACGGAGATGAGACTACAGAACCAGGAGGCTACAATAAAATCCCTAGAAATCCAGGTTGGTTAATTTGCCCAACGCCAAAATACTCGACCACCTGGAGGTTTACCAAGCAATACTGAAGTTGTTAAGGTATTAGGCCACGAGCAATGTAAAGTAATCACCTCTAGAAGTGGCCTACAGCTGAAAAATAAAGAGGAGACCTCAATTGAAAGAGTCCAACCAGAACAACAACTACATGAGGACTCAGAGGCTAAGCAAGACCCTACCGAAAGCTCTACCACGGCAACAAAACCAACAGTATCAGAACCTTCTACCGAGGCAGTTGTAGAAAAATTCACTACAGGTATAAAACTCAATATCCAAGGAAACCTGGAGGATATCAAACCACCACCTCCTTTTCCACAGAGGCTAAAGAAGCAAAAACAGGACTATCAATTTCAGAAGTTCCTGGACATCCTGAAGCATGTTCATATTAACTTACCCCTAGAGGAGGCGATTGAACAAATGCCCAACTATGCCAAGTTTTTAAAGGACATAGTATCCAAACGTCGAAGGCTAGGAGAATTTGAAACGGTGGCAACCACTGAAGGTTGCATGGAAATGATACATAATCGCATGTCACCCAAACTAAAAGATCCTGGCTGCTTCACAATTCCCTATGCAATTGGAGATGATTATAAAGGAAAGGCCCTATGCGACTTGGGAGCAAGCATCAACTTAATGCCCAAATCAGTTTTTCAGAAACTCGGAATTGGACGGGAGAAACCAACAACAGTACTGGTCCAACTTACGGATCGATCTTACGTGCATCCTGAAGGCAAAATTGATGACATTCTGGTGAAAGTTGACAAGTTCATCTTCCTTGCCGACTTTCTTGTCCTTGACTGTAAAGATGACGACAATGCACCGATCATATTGGGTTGACCTTTCCTTGATACTGGACGCGCTATCATTGATGTGGAGAATGGCGAGCTCACAATGCGAATAAATGATCAGCAAATCAAGTTGAACGCCTTCCACAATATGCCAAATTCAGACACTCCAGCAGAATGTAAGGCTCTTCATACACCAAATAAGGGTACCAAAATATCCTACATGGGTAGCACACTCGGCAGACTATTCGGTAAAAGAATAAACCCAAAGGAGAAGCCGAATGCACCGAAGGGACTGGCCAACTCATACAAACAGACACGGGCCAAAAAGAGATAACGAAAATGAGAGATGCATTCACATGCACTCCACAAGTAACCTAATCTCTTCCATTCACTTTTAATTATTAGGATTAGTATATATAGTATTATTTTCAACATTCTTTATTTTTAAGTATTTTATTATTTTCAGTATTTTGTTATGATCAACAAATTTTTATTTTTAGTATTTTAGATTCAGTGTTTTTAATTTTTAATAAAGTGATGAATGCAGGAAAAATTTTGCCACAATAGGAAGTCTGCTACCGCGGCAGCACTACGTCAGAACCGCAGAATTACCAACGGGTAGAAACAATGTAACGGCTATCTGCTGAGAAATCCGTCGTGACAATAACTGTGCATCCAGGCAATAAATGCCTAACGGCTAGTATTTTTAACAGTCATATTTTTAAAGCCTATATAAGCAGACTACCGCTGTGCATTATTTACTTTGCTTATGACATGCGAAAAAAAGAGAAAAAGGTTACTACTGAAATCTCTTTTCCTTTCTATTGATTCGAGACGTGGGAGAGAGATTACAATGGTTGCTTTTGTTCGATTTTATAATCAAAACTATAGATAGAAAAATAAGAAAATTCTCAAATTCATATTGGCTATTCTCCTTTTTTTTGCTGGAATTTTGCTTGTGATGAGTGCCTAAAAGGCAGTTATTTACTATCCTTCTCATGGTACTTTATGCATCTATTATACACCAACATAAAATGAAATATGGACTCTTTGCACAAATATTGGATATTTTGTTATCATTACTTACAAAGTCAATATTTATAGAGAATGCAGATATTATTACATATTCTGTACATGCAGGAATATCCAGGGCAGAAGCGGTAGTGAAGCAATAGTGAGGCCGAGGCAGAAGACAAGGCCGCAGTAGAATCCAGTGTGGAAGCACCAATAATGGAGGCGCATTGAAAGATAAAAATATAGAGAACATTCTGGAAGATGCAGCGCACCAATTGGACCAGGCTAGCGCGCTAAAAGCCCAAGTCAAAGACCAAGCAGGAAAACCCTTCTAGAAGGCAGTAAACTTGGAAATATCAGATCCCTTGAAGAAGACTTGTTCCTTACTACAAGTTGAAGTCTATTTAGGAAAGGTTTGTCCTACGTTAAGACTATATATACCCTAGTCGGCCACATTCTTGATAGAGGCGATTTTTAGAGAAAACCTTTCTCCCTAAGAATTGTACCTAAACGACAATATGTTCTAAATTTCTTAGGGATAGGTGAAGGTTGTCGATATTAGTGAGAGGAGATTGATTCTTGTTTCTTTGTTCTTATGCAATAATAATATCAAAGTTTGCTTATCCTATTACCATTCTTTATTCTTGCATTCAAGCTCGAGAAAGAAGTTTACAAGTAATCTATTTATCTAGCATTGAGAGATGTAGATTCACGAAAGGGATAAGTACGGTGTTGTAGACACTAACTCAGCCTAGAGATAGGTTAAGAGTTTCAGCAGCTAAAAGAAGTGTTGGATTGGTTCGTGGTTATCGTTGATTTACGCTGAGAGGTATCGTCAAGGACTGGTCATCAACAGCACTTTGACTCAGAGATGAGCGGAGTCACTTACGGACACTTTGCTGAACTTTGACACCACTACCCAAGAGCAAGAGATTGTCGCGGTAGGGGAACACCAATGTTGCCGAGGCGGTATCTGCAGTACTGTCGAAGTAGTGTTGTGTGATTGCGTTGAACAAGAAGAAGATCAATTGAATCCACTAATTGACGCAACTGGATCCTACCCACTTTCTCTATATTGTCTTCAACCTTTTATTTTATGTTTTGTTATTTATATATTTAGTTAGTTAGACAAATTAACTTATCTGTGTTTTTACTTTGTTTTCAGGAGAAATGGAACAAGGGGAGACATATTAAGTATATCAATCCTTGTGGAGACGATACATGATATACTTATCATTTTATTACTTGGCGACGTGTACACTTGCACTCAATTGCGCTTTTATTACACGCATCAAGTTTTTGGCGTCGTTGTCGGGGATTGGAAACTAAATTTTGTTTTTCTTTATTTTCTTGCTCTTTAACTATTCTTTATCTAACTTTAATTCTAATTATTTATTTATTTTATTCTTTACTAACTTTGATTTATTTAGTTTATGACCAGGGCAAACCCGAGTGGACCATTGTACGAATTGGATCTTGAGATCGAACGCAAAAGACATCATCTGAGACGCAATCTGTTCCAAGTCATGGATAATCCACCAAGAGGACAAATTCCACCTGTTGATCATAATGTACTGCCACCAGCAATGTCGCAGCATCCACTGCCGCAACCATTATCGAGGCAGCCCACTGTTAGAAACTATCTGGTGGAAGATCTAAACGGACTCAACCCTAGTGTAGTCACCCCAGAAATCGAAGCAACTCACTTTGAGCTCAAACCAGTGATGTTCAACATGTTAACACAATTGGACAGTTTAGTGGGTCTGCTACTGAAGATGCAATGAAGCATCTTAAATCTTTCATGGAAGTGTACAACTCTTTCAAGATTCAAGGAGTCCATGAAGATATTTTACGATTAAAATTGTTCCCTTATTCACTGAGGGATAGATCGAAAACCTGGTTAAATGGTATCCCAGCAGGATCTATAGGATCTTGGGAGGAACTCTACCGAGAATTCATTACGAGGTTTAACCCGACAAATCTCTATGATCGCATCCGTAATGAAATTACATCGTTCCGGCAAGATGAAGATGAACCGATGTATGAGGCATAGGAACGCTACTGAGAATTGCTAAACAAATGCCCACTACATGGTTTTCCCTTGTGGATGCAAGTCTCCATGTTTTATAATGCTACCAATCCACAAGGATGATGCTAGACGCTTCCGCAAAAGGGACACTTTTGGATAGAGCACCCGCTGAGGCCATTGAGATTCTGAACAAACTTGCAAGGAACGATTTCCAATTTCCCACATCAAGGCGAGGAGGAATGAGACGTCATGCCACAACCCATAAATTAGATACATCCAGTTCGATGGCAGCACAATTGACTTCTCTGACCAAGATGGTTCAGAATATGCAAGCCCAGAGAAACATACATGAGGTTAAGGCAGTTAACTCATCGGATTACATGCAAGATGAGGAGACCAGCCTATATGTTGGAAACTATAACAGAAACAATCAAATGATGTCCAACAATTACAACTCATCCTGGAAAAGGCATCCAAACTTTTCATGGAGTAACCTTAACAATGCCTTAAAACCAATTAATCAAGCCCCTGGATTCCAGCACCTACCGCAATAGAACATTCAACAGCTCATGCCACAGCAGCAGATACAATAGCAACAGTCTCTGAATGCATTGGTAGATTCTCTCATGGCTTTTATGACAAAAACTGATGCTTACATTACCAAGAATAGCCGCTTCATGAAGCGTACTGATGACTTCATGAACCAAACCGAGATGAGACTACAAAACCAGGAGGCCGCGATAAAATCTCTAGAAACCCAAGTTGGTCAATTTGCCCAACGACAAAACACTAAACCGTCAAGGGTTTTACCTAGCAATACTGAAGTTGCTAAGGTGTTAGGCCATGAGCAATGCAAGGTAATCACGACAAAAAGTGACCTACAATTAAAAGATAAAGAAGGGACCTCAACCAATAGAGTCCAACTAGAAAAGCAACATCATGAGGACTCAGAAGCTAAGCAAGACCCTGCCGAGAGCACTGCCACGGCAACAGAACCAGAAGTATCAGAACCACCTACCGATGCAGCTGTAGATAAGTTCATTCCAAGTATTAAACTCAATATCCAAGGAAACCTGGAAGATATAAGACCACCACCTCCTTTCCCACAGAGGCTAAAGAAGCACAAACAAGACCACCAATTTCAGAAATTCCTAGATATATTGAAGTAGGTCCATATCAACTTGCCACTAGTTGAGGCTATTGAACAAATTCCCAACTATGCCAAGTTCTTAAAGGACATAGTATCCAAACAAAGAATGCTAGGGGAATTTGAAACGGTGGAAGCCACTAAAGGTTGCATGGTCATGTTGCATAATCGCATGCCACCCAAGCTAAAGGATCTTGGATGCTTCACAACCCCCTGTGCGATTGGGGATGATTATAAAGGAAAGGCCCTATGCGACTTGGGAGCGAGCATCAACCTTATGCCCAAATCAGTTTTTCAAAAACTTGGAATAGGATGGGCAAAACCAACAACAGTACTGCTCCAACTTGCGGATCGGTCCTATGTGCATCCTGAAGGCAAAATTGAGGACATTTTATTGAAGGTCGACAAGTTTATATTTCCTGTCGATTTTCTTGCCCTTGATTGTGAAGCCAACGACAATGTACCAATCATATTGGGTCGATCTTTCCTTGCTACTGGACGCACCATCATTGATGTGGAAAATGGCAAGCTCACATTGCGGATAAATGATCAACAAGTCAAGTTGAACGCCTTCCACAATCTTCCAAATTCATACACTCAAGCAGAATGTAAGGCTCTCCATACACAAAATTAGGGTACTAAAACATCCTGTCTGGGCAGCACACTCGACAGACTGTTCGGTAAATGAATAAAATCTAAAGGAGAAGCCGAATACACTGAAAGGACTGACCAACTCATGAAGAAAGATACGGGCCAGAAAGAGATAATGAAAGTGGGAGATGCATTTACATGCACTCCACAAGTAACATAATCTTTTTCCTTCCATTTTAATTATTATATTAGGGTTAGTTTATATATTATTATTTCAGTATTTTATGTTGTTATTTTTAGTAGTTTATGTTTTATTTTCAGTGTTTTTATTTTTTAGAATAAATAAAGAAACGAATACAGAAAAAAATTATGTCACAGCAGAAGGTCTGCTGCCGCGACATTGCATTGTGTCAGAATCGCCAAATTCCTAACGGGCAGAAACAGTATAACGGTTCTCTACCGAGAAATCTGCCGCGGCAGTAACTGTGCATCAAGGCAGTAAATGCCTAACGGCTATTTTTTAACAGTCATATTTTTACAGCCTATATAAGCAAACTCATTGTTGTGTATTATTTACTCTTGCATTCCTACTAATTTTGCTTCTTTGAACAATCTTGCTCTCATTATCTTTCCAATCTCTTGAAATTTTTAGAACTCTCTGCATTCTTACCCGCATTCTTACAGCTTATTTTCAAGAACATCTCATCAACATTCGAATCCTTCATGGCAGCATACAAACACTTTGCCAATATCATCACAGTAGAACGTTTCCAAAGATCTTTCGTTGCACGATAGTTATGGGAGGAATAAGGATTCCAGCACACCATTGAAGAAAACTATGGCATCGACCCATTCTTGTTCGACAAGATCGAAGACCAAGATTGGAAAAATTTTTACCTCCAATCTCCTATAGCAAATGCCACAATTGTTAGAGAATTCTATGCGCATTATCCGAACAGGGACACGCTGTTCGTCTACTGTTAGAGCAAGCCAGTAAAGCTTGATGCCGAGGCAATCAATGATTACTACGACATTATCCTCATATACGATGAACATGGTGAATTTGCAGCCAATACCGAGGATTACGAGGCCATCAAGGACGAACTTTGCTACGACAACACTCCATGGAAACCGGTGCCCATAGGGGTTGTGTAACAAGGCTCAACCTTAAACCCAAAGCCAAGCTTTGGTGCACATTTGTCAAACGACGCTTAATGCCCACCTCCCACAACAGCATAGTTGATAGAAGAAGATTGTTGCTCATTCATTCAATCATCAACAAAAGGACCATGATTGTTGGAGAGATCATTCTTCAAGAAATTTATGATTGCGGTAAGAAAGAACGAGGTCTATTATATTTCCCTAGTTTAATCTTTGCCCTATACATTGCTGCAGGTGTCCCTATAGAAGAAACCGATGAATACACAACACAAAGGCAAGCCTAGACAAGAGAATTCTGCCACAGAGTGATGGAATATCAAAGAGATTTCAACAACACTCTTGCCAACATGCTGATCCAAAATTTTCCCACCCATGGGATGCAGTTTCCAGAATTCCCTCCCAACATTTTCGTCACTGCCACACCATACACAGAGATAACCCCTGCCCCAGGGCCTCGACCATTCTTTACCGCAGGCCACAACAATAGTTTGACGCTGTCGGCCCATCCAGACCTGCAGGCATGGCCGCCGCATCATCCAACAGCAGGTGGCCATCAAAAAGGAGAGTTGTGTTCAACTCTCCACCACAGAGTTCTATACCCATAGGCAGTTTATCTGAAGATAATCTCTCTAGATAGATTGATGAGTATGTCCATGAGAGCTCATCGCATACCCAAGAAAGAATACCAACTGCCGAGGTAGGGGGAGAAACAGAGGTGATGCATACAGATGAGGAAGAAAAAGGAGATGAAGTTATGGTCTCACTGCAGAAACAAACACCCACCAGAGTACAGCCGCCCCGGCATGCAAAAACACAGCAACCACCAGGACAAGGATCAAAACAGAAAGCATCGACAGGAATACTTAGGTGGGCAGCTCTTTCCAGCAGCTCTTCTGAATCACAATCGGAATCTCTTTAATCTCTGCTGCTTTACTATCCTTGTTTTCTTTTGCATGCTGTATATTTTGAGCATTGAGGATAATGCTTGGTTTGAGTTTGGGGGAGATTGTAGGTGCAGAAGCACTGTCAAGGCTACCCATTGCCGCGGCATTACCATGAAAAGGGAGTAAATTTTTTTCTGAATTTTTTTTATAATATTCTCTTTTCTTGAATTTCTGTTTGTAATATTGCATTGCCCTACATCAGCTTTGCTTTAGTTTACTCCTTTAAGGCTACAGAGATCTTTCTCCTTACCATGGCCAAGTTCTGTTTTGAAGGGATAACCATAGGATACTCATGTAATAAAACTTAGAAGCTTGTTTTAGGGTTAAAAAGAAAATAAACACTTTTTGGACTTGTTTGATTTAGGAATTCTTTTAATAAACTTAGGTGATAAAAACTTAGAACCTTTTAGAAAAATAACTAGAGGTGTCTATCGCTGGCTCTAGTTTTGCTCTCCTTCGTGCTAGAGGTGCCCGAAACTGACTCTAGTATGTTAAATAGGTGGTTAATAAGAAAATAAATAAATAAACAATAGAAGAAAATAAAAAACGCATATCTTGAGGTGCCCAAAATTGGCTTAAGACTTGTTGTTTTAAGGAGACAGCTTTAGTCCAAGATTCTATTTGTCTTGAACTTAGAGTTTATCTAAGAAAGCCTCGAATCAGCCTTGTCCATAAAATGCACATACGGACCTAGCCTTATAGTTTGTTTCTTAGTAAAAGTCCTTGGGTAAACTAATGGCTAAAACAGAGAAATAAACGTGACCATGGTGGGGAGAATAGATGGAAGAGTAAGACCACAGGGGAGTAAAGTTCGGCAATTTGATGTTTTGCATTGCTTGAGGACAAGCAATAGTTCGAGTTTAGGGGTATTTGATGAGTGCCTAAAAGGCAGTTATTTACTATCCTTCTCATGGTACTTTATGCATCTATTATACACCAACTTGAACTGAAATATGGACTCTTTGCGCAAATATTGGATATTCTGTTATCATTACTTACAAAGTCAATATTTATAGACAATGCAGATATTACTACACATTTTGTACATGCAGGAATATCCAGGGCAGAAGCGGCAATGAAGCAATGGTGAGGCCGCAGCAGAAAACAAGGCCGCGGCAGAATCTAGTGTGGCAGGACCAACAATGGAGGCGCATTGAGAGATAAAAATATAGAGAACATTCTAGAAGATGCAGCGCACCAATTGGACCAGGCTAGCGCGCTAAAAGCCCAAGTCAAAGACCAAGCGGGAAAATCCTTCTAGAAGGCGACAAACTTGGAAATATCAGATCCCTTGAAGAAGACTTGTTCCTTACTACAAGTTGAAGTCTATTTAGGAAAGGTTTGCCCTAGGTTAAGACTATATATACCCTAGCTGACCACATTGTTGACAGAAGCGATTTTTAGAGAAAACCTTTCTCCCTAAGAATTGTACCTAAACGACAATATGTTCTAAATTTCTTAGGGATAGGTGAAGGTTGTCGATATTAGTGAGAGGAGATTGATTCTTGTTTCTTTGTTCTTATGCAATAATAATATCAAAGTTTGTTTATCCTATTGCCATTCTTTGTTCTTACATTCAAGCTCGAGAGAGAAGTTTGCAAGTAATCTATTTATCTAGCATCGAGAGGTGTAGATTCACGAAAGGGATAAGTACGATGTTGTAGACACTAACTCGACCTAGAGATAGGTTAAGAGTTTCAGCAGCTAAAAGAAGTGTTGGATTGGTTGGTGGTTATCGTTGATTTACGCTGAGAGGTATCGTCAAGGACTGGTCATCAACAGCACTCTGACTTAGAGATAAGTGGATTCAATTACGGACACTTTGCTAAACTTTGATACCTCTTCCCAAGAGCAATAGATTGTTGCGGCAGAGAACAGCAATATTGCCGAGGCTGTATCTGCAATACTGTTGAAGCAGTGTTGTGTAATTGCATTGGACAAGAAGAAGATCAATTGAATCTACCAATTGACGCAGCTGGATCCTATCCACTTTCTCTATATCGTTCTCAACCTTTTATTTTATGTTTTGTTATTTAATTATTTATTTAGTTAAAGAAATCAACTTATCTGTGTTTTTACTTTGTCTTTAGGAGCAAGGGAACAAGGGGAGACATATTAAGTATACCAATCCTTGTGGAGACGATACACGATATACTTATCATTTTATTACTTGGCGACGTGTACACTTGCACTCAATTGCGCTTTTATTACACGCATTAGCTTGCAATTGATATTAAGCTCCTAAAATTGTTCGTACATTTGCCTTTGATACTCTGCAATTTGGTCGGCCGATTGTCCTCTGTGTATCTCTGTGATATGTTGTTTTGTTTTTAGCCTCTGATTTTGATGTTTTTACTCTAACATTCACTGTTTTTGGCTCGTTCTTCGTACGAATCGGATAAGGGTTATTTTTGTTTGATGTACGTGGCTGTTGAGGAGGAGGGGGACCACCAGCGACAGCAACATCGATCGGAGAAGGCGAAGGGACCACGAGGGATCTGTAACGTCGCTCGCGTGCAACCCACGCACGCGTGGAGGGACCAGAACACCGTGCGTGGGCGCGTGGGGTACTCCAGAAGATTCTTTACCTTATAATCCTGGCCGTCAGATCTAAGTTAGATCCAACGGATGTGGGCATGCGGCTGCAAAGGATAAGAAGGGTTAATCAATTAGGGTTTTTAATGTTTAATTATTAGATGGGCTTAATGTGGGCTTTGAAATTAATTCCCTGGGCTTGGTGTATTTTAATTCGGACCTTGTAATTTATTATTATTGGAATGTTATATATTTATTAAGTGGGTTATTCATTTATAAAGTTTGGGTTTTTTATTCTTTTATTTATTTTGCCTTTATATATATATAATAATAATAATAATAATAATAATAATAATAATAGTGTAAAACGTAATTAAATGAAAAGAAAAAGAAATATGTACATACACGTAAAGGAAAAAAGAGAACGAAATAAAATATAAAATTAGTGATATTTTTGGTTTTTTAAATAATAATAATAATAATAAAATAATAATAAGATAATATTAATAATAATAGTTACGAATAATAATAAAATAAAAAAAGATAATAATAATATAATAATATTTAATAATAGATAACAACTATGAGACGTGTATAAAAGAAATAAATTAGTAGCACATATATATTTTAGTTTATAAAGGAAATAACAACATAATTAATAATAATGGAATAAAGTTGAACAAAAGAAACAAATGCAAAAATTAAACGAAAATAGATAAAAAGAAACATAAAATATGTGTACAAAAATAAATAAGTGAAAATATAATGTTTTTGAATTTTTAGAATGTAAGAAATATTTAGAATATATAATAACTTAATGAATGGTAATATTTTTTTATTTTTATAAAATAATGCATGAACTAAGAGAATATACTTCTTTTTTGGATTTTATTTAAATGATATAAACAAACAAATTAAGAAAGCAATATATTTGCGCACTTTTTGGATTAATTGTTTCAAGCCCATTATTTAAAATTAAAACGAAAATTAAACCCTGTTTTAGCACTCCAAATAAAATTAGTGATTACAAATAAATTAATGTTTAAAATAAAAAATGTGAATTGAGTAAGGAAATAAAAACATTTGTCCCACATTGATAGAATAGAGATCATAGGGAGTGTTTGAATACACTTACCTACTTGATTATAAGATATTTGCATGATATGATGGTGCAAATGATCAAATTGATTAAACTTTTTTATAAATCTAAAGATTTTTTACTCATTTTAAAATTATCTTTTATTATAAATAATTTATCTTTTTGAATATTCTAAATTTAAAGGATATATTTTTTATTTCCTTAAATTCAAATACTAAAAAGGTAATAACTTAAATTCACGAAAATATATACATTCTAATAAGGTATTAAAATTGATTATTTTGAATTAAAACAGGTAGAGAATCGATGGCTATTAATACGAAATATTTTTTTTATATTTTCCCTCTTCCACTAACTTATAAATAAAGAGCAATTTTTATTTTTTAGAAAAATTAGAAAATGATTTTTGTGTCCTCCAATATTTTCGATGATTTGTAAAGATAAGAGAATAGTTCATGATCTTTAAAGTATTGTCACTGGAAATATCATTTTATTGTTTCTTGGGAGACTGATAGCCAAAAAACTCAAGCATTTTAGAATAGTCGAAATTTGTCTTAAAGAAATTACATAGTTATAGGCATGTTTTTTATTGGTTTTACATTTCAAATCGATTTGATTATAAATATTTTGTATTTGTCTAATTTATTTATTATGAGCGATTTATAATATCAATATTTGATTTTATTATTTATTATTTTATTCTTGGATTAACGATTTTATAACAAAGATTTGTTCGCACTTTTTCTTAATCCTTTGTGGTGAGGCTTGAGGGGTCTTGTATTGTGAATAAAGTGTCCACCTAATGTCAAGTTGTAATATTTAAGGTTGTCGAACCCACAAGGACTGGATTATCTACGTGACAAATAATTCCAGCATTAGAAAGATAACACAAATAATTTTGGTTTAGAGAATGATTGACTTAAAGAAAATAAACTAAATAAATAACTGAAAATGACATGAAAGAAGGCCAGTTCAATTGCTTTGTAGAGTGGAGTCCAGTTGCAATTAAGAGTGAGAAAACTCGACTCGAAAAATCGTATAACACGATTCAACTCAAGGCGAAAATACTCGACTCGTTTTGACTCAACTCGAAATTTCATAGACTCTGACTCGAAAATATTTTAAATAAAGTTCGAGTTGTAAAATGTAAATTCAAATAACTCGAAATTTTTAGTAATTAAAGTATTAATTTTTAAGTTTGAGACAAGTCTATCATTTTTTTATGATATATACATTGATATATAAAAATACAAAGAAATATTGCTACATATAAATATATATATATACATATCTTATACGATTAGAAAAAGTCGTTTAAATTGGAATCAAATTATACTATAACATGATAAATAATAATAATTAAATATTTATAGGAACTCAAAAATTCGACTCAAATCAAATTTCTTAAATTCGAATCAAACCAAAAAAAAATTAAAATAAAGTTTGAGTTGAAAAATATGACTCGTCAACTCGAATAACTCAAAATTTTTTGACTCGACTCGACTCGATCGAATACTCACTCTTAGTTGCAATATATTATTCTCTTATTAATGCATGGAGTTGAAGTGGTGCCTCGGCAGGTTGCTGAAGGGTCGTCTTGACTACCTCGACGGGTTATGCCTTGTCGACAATTCAACTTTTCATAGTTTGACAGAGCTTCCTTAATTGTCTCCTCCTTATCCCTAATTCAGAGTACTATTTAAGGCCACGTCTTGATAATACCTCCCAGCGTGAATTAAGGATGAAAAACAAACGATAATATGCTTCCTTTTAGTCGTTCAAATCCTTGTTGGATTAGCCAATTTCCAAGAGCAAAGTCTATATTCTCTCGTTTTGTGAGTCTATCCTTAGTCTAGATAAATAAGTTTTTTCTTGCAAACCTATCTTCCGAGCCCGTATGCAAGAAAGAGTGAGACCAAGAGAGAATAAACTATGAAACTTGGATTACATTAATAAAGATCAAATAAATTAAAACCCTCTTCCCCAACTACTCCACAATTAACCTAGGCCTTGAGGAAGATTTAGAATATGGTACGTTGTCGGCGGCTAAGAGTTTATTCTATGGAGACCGACTTGCTTTTCTTAGACCTAAGGGCTTGCTTTATATAGACCAAACCTAGGCTAAAGTCTCTCATAAGTATTAGGAGTTTTAAAAGGAATAGAATATGTATTCATATTAAATTATAACTCTTTATTCTATTTCCTAATTTTACTGCCTTTGGACTCTTGAAATTTCATTGACTTTGATCATGGCTTGACTTTCTTTCCTTGCTTATGTTTCTTCTCTAATTATGCTTGTTGGATTCGGTATTTTATTCTCCATCTATTGTGCACTAATTGTTGTCTTTATTCTGCTGTTGCGACAATCAATGTGCTATCATGGTGGGTGTTTATCTGCGATTGTCAGCAATTTCTACTTCTAGCATCTATCAATAGTATCTAGTATTACCAATAGGTTCATTTCTTATCTAAGACAGTAATCGTACTTGTTTTTACCGAATAATATATAAAAACATTAATTAAGTACTTAGATGTTGAAATATAAATAATATGTAGAATTAATCAATATTACCAATAAATTTATTCATTACTAGCATTAATTGTGTGGATAAATGATAGAAAATATATGACTTTTGTGCGCTTATCACTTTATAAGGTAAAATTACTTTATAAACAAAGTTGTTTGAATTCAAATCTCATAAAATAAACATTATATTTTCTAATTGAGAACATTGATTGAATTTAAATATTGTTTTAATAATATATTATTTGAATTTTATTAAAAATCAAAATAAAGAAACAACCCAAAAATGAAATTTTAACGGAAAAAACACATAGTAAATCTAAATTAAAAAAAAAATTAGACCGTCAAAACACGTTGAGTGAACTACAAAACTTTGATAAGAATAAAACATTGAAAAAATAGAAACAAGGAGCAAAACTTCTTGTCTCTATCCACTCGCACGCAAGATTAAAGTAGGAGTGGTGTACAAAACCAACAATCTTAAAGGTTGTTTCGTAAAATAAATTTAATTGTTTCAGTAAACGAACCACAAAAAGAATCAAACTATTAAAGACTATTAATAATTTGTAAATCAGAGTCGAACATTGTAAAAACGTATCACAAATACAAATTCATCACAATAATAGATGATAACGTGCCATAAGATAGGAGCTATCGATAATCGGTAAATCAGAATCGAACATCTTAAAAAACGTATCACAAATATAAATTTATCACAATAATAAACGATAAGGCACCATAAAACTAAAACATGCTACAACATAAAAAAATATATACTACAAAACATATAAAATCTAGAAGAAAATCAAAGTATAAAATAAAAGAAAAATTGATATAAAAATTAAGATAAAATATCGATGATAATCAACATTATCGTTGATAAATAAAAGAAAAAAGAAAATTAACTATTAAAAAAAAAGTTAGACCAGTTAAATTAAGTTACAGAATTTTCTGAAAACAGTAGTCTATATGTATTTTCCAGAAATGTCATTCTAGTGACACCAATTTCCTATTAAACAAAAGTAACCAAAATGTTTTTGGATTATCGGAAACTAGTATATATTCCATGCACCTGGCACACGTGATTTTAGGAAAAAACTCTTAAAAACGGTTAAAAAAGACTATCGATTTACCCGGTCATTTTATGTATATAATTGGTTACGAACTATGTACATAATTTTTTACAAAAACTGTAAGAAAAACGATACATACATAGATTGTTACAAATGTAAAGATTTGTGTACATACATAAATTCTTACAAATCTTATAAGAGAAACGGTATATACATAAAATGTTACAAAGTAAGGATTTGTGTACATACACAATTTACTACGATAATACATAAATTGATACGAAAATGTAAAGATTTGTGTATGTACACAAATCCCTACAAAGTATATACAAATGCTTACGAAAATGGTAAGAAAAAAGGTATGTACACAAATCCTTATAACTTCTCACCAATTATCAAAAGGAGGTCATCCAAGGGTAAGTATTTGTGTACATACACAATTTACTACGAGAATACATAATATGACACAAAAATGGTAAGGATTTGTGTATGTACACAAATACTTACGAAAATCATAAGAAAAAATGTACGTAAACAAATCCTTACAACTTTTCACCATGAGCTAAAGGAGGTCATCTAAGGGTAAGGATTTGTGTACATACATAATTTATTACGAGAATACATAATATGACACAAAAATGGTAAGGATTTGTGTATATACACAAATCCCTACAAGGTATACACAAATGGTTATGAAAACCGTAAGGAAAAAGGTATATACACAAATCCTTACAACTCATCACCATGAGCTGAAGGATGCCATCCAAAGGTAAAGATTTGTGTACATGTCTTTTTCCTTACAGTTTCCGTAAGCATTTGTGTATACTTTGTAAGCATTTGTATACATACGAGATAATTATGATTCGTATATTTTGAATATTTAATATTTAAAGTAAAATAATTTTGTATTTAACATTCGAATCAAATTTATTAGATATTTTAATTCAAATGTTAAAATATTTAAATATTTTGATTCGGATATTAAATATTTTTATATTATGATTTAATATTTTAATGTTTTAAATATTTTTAATTTAACATTTTAATCAAATTTATTAGATATTTAATATGTGAATTTTAAATTTGATGTAAAATAATTTGATTCGAATCAAATTTGATGTTTTAAATATTAAAATCAAATTTGATATTTTAAACGGTGGAGGAACCCTTTACATTGTTAATTCTTTCGGTTTAAATAACCGATAGGAAAAAAGGAAAACAAAGCCTCTAATATTCCTATTGGTGCTACCGATTTTGGCTCTATTCATGTATACTGCTCTAATTTTACGTTTTGGCCTCTGATATTGTCGAGTTGTTCTCTTTGGAAATTGTTGGCATTGCCTCTAATTTTTCAGATTTTGGTGTTAATTCTTTGTACGAATATGAATTCTTTCTTTTAATTGCATGTACGTGGTGGCCGGTAGGCGATGAGGGGACCACTGAAAATGCGATCGGACGACGAGGGGATTCGAATGGTCTCCAAAGATTCAATGGGTTGGCGCATGCGCCACACTCGCACGTAAGGCACACCAACAGTTGCGTGTGAGTGGATGTTGGATCTGAAAGGGTGATTCTTGCTTCGATCTCAACCGTTAGATACAAAGGCTGATCCAACAGCCCTGGAGCAACTGCGCATAGACAAAGCAAGGGTTTTGTTAGGGTTTCATCCGGATCTGGCCGGTGTAATTAATTTGGGCTTTGCAAGTTATGTAAAAAAAAGGGCTTATGTATTTATTCTTTGAGTTTAATGTATTGAACTGTTTTAAATTAAATAAAGCTTGGGTTTTATTTTAATATGTTTTGGTTTTTTAAAATTAATTAAGTTTTATTTATTTATATAATAATTAATATTACTCAAATAATAATAATAATAAAGGTTAATAATAATAAAAAAAGAAGTATAAAAAAACGAAATAAAATAAAATAAATAACAATAACTAAATATTTTTTTGGATTTTTGTAAGATTGAATAATAATAAACATATAGTAAAAGGATAAACATATATTTTTTGGATTTTTTAATGATAAATTAAAGTCTGTTATTGAAAATAAAATGAAAATTAAAACCAGGATTAAACCTGGATAAAATTAGTGACTACACATTCATTTAATTAATTTTCTAATCTCATCTTTTTTACCAAATGAACCTTCACTAATATTTACCATAAATTAAGATGAGGTAAAAAAATAATTAAATAAATACTTTAGATTTGTTGGTCTCTCGTGGATGATGTGACGAAAATAACACATGATATAATTTTTATAGGGACAATTCCTTATTTTAAGTTGAGGTGAAGGGTTGGGTTGACGTGGCTCAAATGTTTTACTTTTATTAATTTTTAATTTTTTAAATTAATTTAATTAATTAGTAACATTATTTTAAATTTTCTTATAATATTAAAATTATAATAAAATACAATAATATTATACCCCAATAAAAACGAGTGATTATACTCATTTCGTAGACGCATAGGGCTAATGTTTCACACGCAGCTTAACTTGTTTTTTAAAGGAAATTCATACGACAACGGCATCTCAGCCCACGGACGCGGTGGGATTCACAAGACCAAGTGCATTCACCACGAGAATCTGACCTATTACTGCGCTGGATTTATATAGACAATAATATTTCCAATATATTGCCAAGCCTGCAACTTCTGGATTTTTAATTCGACAAATTGCATTCGTATTTGTCTTCAGAAATAAGGGATCTTGTAGGGTCCTTTTCAGGCATATAATATAAGTTTTATTCGATTAATATTCATAATTTAAAAATAAAAATTAAAATAATGTTGATTCTCAAATCCAGATTTGTTAAATGTTACAGTATATTTGGAATTCAGCAACCGGATTAAGGAAACATGCACAATTAATACTCAAGAATCAACAACAGATTGATACTTTCATTTTAACAAAACAAGCCCCAAAATTCATTTGATTTCTATGCCTCAATTCCTAACATAAACATCGTTAATTTGTATATCAGAAATTCGAATTCTAATCAATTAAATTGGTATTTACAATAATCAAATGATAAAAATAATATTTGAAGAAAAAGAAATTACTTGTTTTTTTTTTCTTTTTAATAATTTTGTTTATTCCAAAACAGAATTGGAGGTTGATCTTATGCTTCTTGTAAACCTATGGAACATAGATGTTGAACCATTCCTGGTCAACCCACCGGATTCTTCCCTTCTCCGGTGAGGCCTCAAAGCCCTCAAAAACGACGCCATGTTCCTAACAACTCTCCTAAGCCCGTTCTCTCTTCTTCTAACCCCCACCCACGTAACCCTCCTTGGAGCTCCATGGTCAGAACCAGAATCACCAAACCCTCCGTCCATCTCTGTGTAAACAACGGGCACTTCTCTTTCCCCTCTAAACCTTCCCACCGCGAATACCCCACCAGGTAACCTCCATATACTTAGTCCCACCGTCTCTGAAACTTCGTCGTTTGACTCGCTCCGATCCGACGGCAATTCGTGGCGGCAAAGTGGGCATGAGTTTCGAAGCGAGAGCCATGGGATGATACAATCCTCGTGGTAAATATGCTTACACGGCATCTCCCTAGCTTCCGAACCGAGCTCGAAAGCTTCTTTACAAACGGCACAGTGAGTTTCTGAGCAAACATGGGTCTTTTCTATTTGAACCGTCGGCATCGATTCGATGGCTGATTTTGAAGCAGGTGGATTCTCGGGTTGACCCAGTCCGGTCATTTCGGTCTGGGAAAGTTGTTCTAACAAACGATCAAAACCCATACCCATTAAAGAGTCGGACATCGATGTCGGTATGGGTCTTAAACCAGACCCAGATCCGTCGTCGTAGAAGAATCCAAAGCCTCTGCCGTTGTTTCCATCTGCGGTGCTGTTCTCCTCATCGGTTGAACCACGCAGGACGATGATCGGATTGATGTTCGACCGGTCAACGGACCCCCGACGATTCCTACGAAAAACGAGATTTCTTGTCCGGTTCGAATTTTGACGGCTATTTTCGTTGCTGGCGATCATATACATAGCTGGAAATCGACGGTGGTGATTATCAGATGAGTCGATCTCCTCAATGAAACCACCGTCACAGTAGGGGCATGCAACGGCGTCGTTGTTCCCGTCTAAAGCCAACACACGAACCAGACGGGTGCAACTGTAACACCAATAAGACGAGGACGTTGAAGACATGGTTGAATCCCGGCGAGAATTCCAGATCCAGAAGGAAAAAGTAAAATAAACAATGATTCTTCAGAGAATGAAATGGGGAGCTTCACTAGCTTTTAAGGCAAAGCAGACCGCCTTAAAGTTTCGACGACGTAAGGCGTGTGATTCCACGTGGCGGTTCAGGAGTGGAGGAGAAGAGAAAACTTAACGTCGTTTATGGATTGACCAGTCAAGTGGAGACTGGCGTTAAAGTTAAAAATCTGGGGTATAAGAGTTAAAAAACTTATGCTGTAAAAATGTCGGGACGCCGAGTTTGAAATTCAAACAAGAAACCGAGTAATGAGAGGCGCGTGTGACGTGGTGGAGCGTGAGTGGACAACTGGCAGGAACTACTAGGAAGATTCTTTAAACCGAGGCAGCAGAGAGGGTCTTGTCGTGTCTTTGGTTGGCGCGTGAGATGGACCCACACTTTATCAATATAGAAACCATACAATTTGTGGACAAAATCTTGAAACTCCCTGCAATGAATTTTCCAAACCAAGTAGAATAACGTGTAATTAGAATTGTTAGGTCAATTGTTGTTGGAAAATTAAAGAAAAAAAACAAAAAACAAAGGGCATCAAGGAATGTGCTTGTATTTGGAGATGTGTTAATTGACAAAAATAATAAGGGGAAGAAAGATATTCGGTATATTGTAATTGTTCTGCTCAGATAGTATTTATCCAATTCTATTTATTTATATAATCTTAAAGGGTATAAAAAGCACTTTTAAAGAAATCAATTGAAATTTTGAATTTTTATGTAATTTTAAATTAATAAATTAAATTAATTAAGTTTTTTATTTAATATTAACGATTAAATCTAACAAATATTTTAGATACGATGATGCATTGTATTATATTACAATGTTATCATTTGATATTTTCAAAAATTGTTTATTTTATATAGAAAATTTAAAAGTCTTAGAAAATTATAAAAATATATTTTTTAATTGGTAAGACTGAATATTTTATTAAAAGAACGAAAAATATAGTGTTTCAACAAAATAAGATGACAAATAAAACAAAAAAAAAACGAAACACCACCCAACCAAACTTTTCAAAAGCAACCACAGTATCGAGACAATTATAACATTGATAAAACCGAGTGTAGGAAAGTAAAATCATCTTAAGTGATCGTAATGAATAAAGATGATGCACCGATCATATGAGAGACTCAATCATCCTTGAAAGCTAATTCATCTCCGGTCTCTTTGATGAAATCTTCAATTTTTATTGAATCTTCTTGAATCCAAACTCGACAAGAATACAAATATCTTCCCAAACGAATAAGAGAATTCGCTGCTTGATTCTGCTCCCAATGGGTGTGAATAAAGGAAATTGACTTAAAAACCTTTGCTTTCTCCCTAATGTTGCAGATATTTGGATTCACAGTTGATTTATCAAGATTAAACTTTAAAATCTTGTTGATAACCTGAATCGAATCACTCTCAACAATAATATTATTGAAAATATTGTTAAAAATATGTAAATGTTGCATTAAAAATTATAGTGTATCATATGATAATAATATCTAAAAAATTATTAAAATTAAATGATTAAAATTAGTCAAATGACTTAATTCATTTAATTTATAGTTCAAACACTTAATTGAATAAAAAAGTCTAAGATTTAATTGATTTTTTTAAAAATTCAAATATTCTTACATCTTAAACCTGTTGAGATATTTATTTTTATATAACTTTAATGAAAATATTCTAACTTATACAAAATAAAAAAAATATTTTAAAATCCAAAATATTTGAAAAACATGTTTAAAATTGTTTTAAAGTGTTTTACTGAAACAAATATTTTCAAAGCCATTTAAAAGTTAATATAGGCCTTTGGTACCGATATGATATTCTAAATATCGATACGAAGTTACTCATATTGGTACGGTAATACTTGTAGTGATATACTTCAGGTTTAAGTTTTTTATTGAGCACTTTATATAACAATACGTAAGTGTCACGCATAAAAAAAGGCAAGGTGTATTAATTCTACATCGAAAAAAAAATTGAGGTCTTGGGATATATAAACGGTGGCGTTGTATATCCTATCAAACATGTCTTTTAGGAAGAGGGTAATGTCCCCGTGACAAAGTGGTATCAGAGCGACCCTTTAACTGCCCGATTTCACCCCGAGTGTCCATGAGAGGGTAGGCAAGGTGAATAACCGTGACAAAGAGGGTCAATCACGAGAGTAGAAGCTCGTGACGAGGTTGAGTGGGAGAGAATGTCACGCCTGAAAAGAGGCAAGGTGCATTAATCCCTCATCAGAAAGGAAAAGGGAGGTCTTGGGATATATAAACGGTGGCATTGCACATCCTATCAGACATGTCTTTTAGGAAGATGATAATGACCTTGTGACATCGTTACGTTATGCATTTATTTGCTATAACTATTTATGTTTTGATAAGTACCGATATCTAAGGTTGTAGAAATGAATTTATGACTGAAATGAAATTCTCTGATAGTTATAAACGAATAGTTTTTATCATTAGCAATTAGTTTTTAACGGTTAGTTTTCATTTTCAACAGTTACTAATAATTAATTTTTTATTATATACTATAAATACAAAACTAATGACACAAGAAAAATAAGAGGATGAATATCCAAGCTTAAAAATCAAAAGAGTAGAGTTTTATTGTCTATTTTTTTTTATCTCTTGTACTTCTTTAGTCCGATGTTAGTGTGCAAAAAAGTATAAACACCCGCTTAGAGAGGTATTTTGTTTATAAATGTCAAGACCTCATTTTTGAGAGATAAGTTCTAATTGATCCTTATAAAAATTTAAGTAGGGAGAGTGCTCTATCATAAACCGTGAAAAGATAAATTATAAAGGTTATCTCTTTACCTTATAAAAAGAAAAAAAATTCATAGTAGTGAATTCTTTGGTTTGAATGGTAAGGTAATAAATGTAGACTTTGATTGAGAAGATCAAACTACTCTAAAATTAAATATGTCAAATTATATTTTTTCGATTTTTACGTCCCAAATTTAAAGAGAGATTTTTACATCTTTTATTGACAATATTTAGTTTTTCAGTTTATTATTGATATACATATTTGTTTTTTTATTAAGAACTATATAATTTTTTTATTAAATTAATATGTGACATAAATTGATTCAAATTAATAAATAAAAAGTCTTAAAAATGAAAGGACAACTAAAAAATTAATTCAACAACAATTACTATTAGATTAGTTATTATAATCATAATTAATTAATATAAATCTTAAAATGCATAATTAATTTAAATCTGAATTAAACTTAACTAAAAAAATCACATATAATTATTTAAAATATTATCAACTTGATACTTAACTCCCAGGCCTGCCAAAGACTTTACTGACATGAATAATAAGTAATAACTAGTCATAGCTGCAATTTTTATTACCTTTTAGAATCTAATTATACCATATGGCATGTCCATGAACAGAGTTTCACCCGCTTGATTAACCAAAGAAATACATTACATGTTAACTCTCAATCCGACTATCCATGGCCAAGCTTGAGTTAACAGTTTGAAGGAAATAACTTAATTTTTTTAAATTGAAGTTTTAAATTAAAATTTTTAAAATTTTAAGAGTTTAATTAAATTTAATAATAATTTTAAAAATTTAATAAGAACTTTAAAAATTATAGGAGAAGATTTAATTAGAATTAATTTTTTATGTCAAAAAAATATTTTATATAATTTTATAAAATTATTTTTGATTGATATAACATTTTTTTAAGTCAATATATTTATCGATATGATATGAGAAATAAAATTTAATTATCATTTAAATCTCGATTAATATGCGAAATAAATATTTTTTAATTTTTTTACAACAACTCTTTAATTATCGCAGGTAAAACATTGTTCATAATCTCCAAATACTACATCTTTAATATACATATTTACTTTTAAACAATCCGACTCAATTATATTACGTAGTTTAATTAAGATCACTCCTACTTAAAACAAAGCATTTATAGTTATTATAAAAATGTCTGTTGGCTGGATTGAATTCTTTGAAGCAACATCCAATTAATTGAAATTCTCCACCTATAATCGGTACATCCAAGTAATTAATGGATATCAACTACATTAAATATACCTAATAATCAAATAATCTTTGAAAAAAAATAATTAGAATCTTAATTGAATATTAGTTATTAGCATTATGATAATCCACTAACGTTATATAATTCAAGATAACAAATTCAATTATTTTTTGTATTAAGTAAAATTGCATGCTTATACAATAAATAAACATAAAATGAATTCACATAAATAACAATATTACTTATTGAGAAGATCAATCGAACAATAATGATCGAGAGTGATCAATTGACAAATTAAAAACTAAAGGGTGATAAAGAAAAATATGAAAAATAGACACAAAAACTTTTAGAGTGGTTCAAGCTTTAAACAAGCTTCACATCTACTACTTTAGCACACTACAAAGGATTTCAACCAATTCACTTACTCGAATTTCTCATTTTTTTCTCGAATTAGAAGAAAACCTTACAATCGATCAAAATTTCTACCAAAAGATTGATAAAAAAATCATTCTTTACTAAAAAAGAAATGGTAAACTGAAAATACCTCATAAAGACTAATAATTGTTGACCCAATTATAATAGAAACACTCTACAAACTTGCAATAAAAATTATAATTAATTAAACACAAGTTGAGTATAAAAGTTTGACAATAAGTGTTCAACAATATTAAATTTTTACTTGATTGCTCACATAATGATCATTCGTTATTGATAGATGTCATCGATCGATCATCGGAAGGTAAAGTTGGCATTGAGGTTGCAAGTAAGGATTTGGAACATTTTATTAAACACAATCTTATTCCAACTTCACATAATGACATTTTTTTTTGGAAGATCGATTGGTTTTGTTGCATTGCATTGCTAAAGGTATGAAATTAATGTGGGGAAACTTGTTATTAAAGAGACTTAAAAGTGTACTGTAAAAGATAAGAAGAGCTTGTTTAGTTGATTGAGTGTACAATCATCACTGTCAACATTTGGAGAAATTTTACTAGATTAAAAACTAAAAGGAAAGGAAGGACAAAGTTAAGACTACTCTTCTATGTTGAAAATATGTAATGCTTAAATCTCACACTTTGTTTTTATAGGTTGTATGAGAGCAGTTCAGTTGATTTAAAATTCTCTTTAAATTTTAAATACTTAACCGAATAGATTTAATAACAAAATATCCGAGATTTAAATGGATATTTTCGGTTATAAAATCTACTATTTTTAGATAGATATTAACAGATTATCTAAGATTTAATTAGATTTTATCTGTTAATAAATCTAATTTTGAATATGTTTTATCCGAGATTTAAATGGATATTTTTGGTTACCAAATCTACTATTTTTGGATAGATATTATTTGATATTAAATTTTAAATTTAAATTTAAATCAAATTTTATTTGATTCTCGGATAGATTTGCCCCTGCTTTCAACCTATAAATAAGATGTTTTTCTCTCATTTTTAATCATCCCATTTAGAGTTCATCTGTCTTACTTGAGAGAGAATTAGAGAGCATCATTTTGTTCGACTCCAGTTCCGACGATCATTTCCTCTACAGTCCACTCCAAACTTTGGGTGTACACTGTTTGGAGGACCGTGCTAACCTTCGGGGGACAACCGCCTAAAGTAGCGAGTACACACATCGGGGCGATTTGTTTCTAAGGCAGTGACCTCCATACCACAACACGGTCAAACTTTCTATCAGTTCGTTCCTTTAATTTTTCCTGTCAGTGCTAACGCCCTGTTTTGCAGTCTATATAACCAACAATTTAGAAACAAATCTACTGCAAAAATAATATTATTGTCAAGGTGGTTTTGGGTTTGTTCAAGCTTGACGCACTTGACGGGTCAATAATCGAAGGTGGTGGTAAAGTTGAAGATAAGAACCAAAATCCTAAAGATAAGGATATTTTACTATCAGTGAATTTTATTTATTTATTTATTATTACTGTTAGTAAATTATTTTCGTGACTAACCATATATAATTTTATTTGAATTTTGTAGATTCAAAATATATGTAAAATATCAGTCATGATGAATTTGGGATCATGATACAAGGATTGAAGTTGCAGACATGATCAAAATAGACAAGGTCTACATGAATTGTGTTTCTACTTATAAGGTCAGATTATTTAAATCATGATTTATATTACATGAATTTATATTAAAGCCTTTACCTAGTCTATAAGCTTAGAGAGTATGGTTTGGACTAGGTTGTAAAAGGGCTAGATGACCTTTTTGAGTAGAAAACTTATCTTGAGTGTGCTTAATATTTTTTTTAGTGGGGAATATATATTAAGCATAACTTTTAAAAGACCTAAATGAGGAGAGAAATATTCATAAGAGTTTAATTGGAAAGTAGTGAGATAGTTTAAATAATGCATGTCTAGATTGGTTTTTGAAAGATTTGGTATTTAAGTATGCTTTATGCATCACCTCTCTTTCTAAACCTACCTGGTGCATTACTATGCTCATTATTCCAATTTATAAAATACTATGACTAAATAAATATTTTGTACTTAGTGTAGAAGTTAGAAAAATAATCTTAATAATTTTTAAGATATATTTCTTTTAGTCATATTAGATGAATACTTCTAATGGTCTTTTAAGGCAAGAACCTTGTCTAAAATAAAGAGAAAATGATAGACATTAATGCTACTAAAAGATGTTTGTAGCTATTAATTCTCTTTGAGTTCTTTTCTTCAGATAATTAAGAAGGGGAAAAGATTTGTCTATCTTAGGAGTGTGCAAAAATCTCCATAAAAATTCTCTTTATGAAAAAAGATAAAAAGAGTTATGTCCGATAGAATTGGTGATTTGGATCTAAATTTCTTAAAGAGGTATATGAGACGAATGACATAGTTCATGAAACTTCTGTCCCTTAATTTCCTCAATAAAACGATATAGTCGAGAGGAAAAAGAGAACTTTAAAAGAGATGATAATTTCATTGTTGATAAGTTCTGAGTTAGCTGATAACATATCGGGGAAAGTCATTCTATCGGTAAATCTTAAACCGAATACCTCATAAGAAATTAGACTCAACCCCATACGAACTGTGAAAAAGTTATGCACCTAACTTATAATACCTGAAAGTGTAGGGGTGTCTGGCTAAAATAAGTTTGCCTGACTTTAAGAAGTCCACCATCGGTGCCTAAACCGTTGATGTAGTATTTATTGAGTATGCTACCAACACTGTCATATGAGATGCTCTAGAGTTTGAGTTAGAGCCTAAACAAAGATAAAAATATCTTTTGGACCAGACTTTGTTACTTTCTTTATTTTTGAGATAAATGATCTAGACAACTTATCAGATCTTATAGCTCAAGTTTCTTGTTAGATGAGGATCCTAAAACTTATAAAGAAGCTATGAGATCTATTGACACTAGTTTTGGAGAAGAGTTGTTAATGATAAACTAGAGTCAATAATGTTTAAATCATATTTGGGAATTGGTAGACTTGACTAAAGGATTTAAACCTATCAGCAACAAATGAGTTCTTAAGAAGAAACTCATACCAGATGGGTCAATCCAGAGTAAGGCAAGGCTAGTAGTTATAAGGTTCACTCAAAAATATTAAAGAGTTTGACAATTGAGATGTCATTTATACTCGGATCCCTTTTGACTCTAGCACTCATCTCTTTAAAAATAAAGGAAGTTGTATTTTCCAGGTTGAATATGCTAAAATTATTGAAAGCCTAATGTTCTTAATGAACTATACTGACGCCAACTAGGTTTCTAATAGTGATGAGGTAAGCTCTAAGAATGAATATGTTTTCACTTTAGGTGGAGTTGTAATCTTGTGGAAGTTTGCTAAGCAAACTTGTATTGCACGCTCCATCATAGAGTCAGAGTTTATAGCTCTAGACTTAACTAGGTAAGAAACCGAGTGGCTAAAGAATCTTTTAGCAGAGATACCTTTGTGGGGAAAACCGACTCATCTGATATCTTTATTGTGAGATTCGTAATTTGCGATACATGTGGCTCTAAATCAAGTTTACAATGGTAAGAAGAGACACATTCGCATAAGGTACGAATATGTGAGGCATCTAATAAAGAACGAAGTACTTACCTTAGAGTATGTTAAGTCGGAGATGAATTTGGCTGATCCTACTACCAAAGGATTGAGCAGGAAACAAATTCTAGATTCGTCGAGGGGGATGGGTCTTAAGCCCATTTGTTGAGAGATTCATGGTGGATACCCAACTTAGTTCCCTAAGTTCAATGTGGTTAAACGAAACCATGAAAGAGACTCATAGTGTACATGTCCCTTTACCCAATCCCTATGATGTTTCATGTACCTGCCTAGGTTGAGCTTAAATGCTCTTAATAAATTCATAGCCCAAGTTTAGGTGGTCTTAGTGAGAAAGACTTGATGAATTTACCGATTTTGGTTGAATAACTACTCTTAATAAGTTCTTAGACCTATTGCAAAGGACTAATTGAACTTACCGCTCGGAAGGATGAGTTTATTTTTAAACTCTTAATAAATTCTATCCAAAGAGGTTGGATTGTTCTATTGAGAAGAACATTATGAATTTACCGAACAAAGAGGTTGAGCTTTTATTCTTAATGATTTCTTAGCCCAGAGTTTGGGTGGTTCATTTAATATGAACTTGAAGAAATCACCTTATTTTCTTGTGAGGTTGAGCTTTATACAAAGCTCTTAATTATTTCATAGCCCAATTTTGGGTGGTTTATGTTGAGACAAACTTGATGAAATAACCTATGTAAGTGAGAAGAGTTAGTCGCCTTCTATGAAAAACGATGGGCTGTTTTTCTAGTACAATTACTAAAATTCCGAGGTAAGATGGCTAAATATATATATTTTATGTATATACACATCTTCACATCGTGGATTGTGGTGGATGAAGAGATTGGTTATGTGTTATGAGTTTACCCCGATCTTAGAAAGTTCAAGACTAGTTTCACTTATCTAAGAGGAGGATTACTCATCATCACTACGTACTAGTTCAAGATTCGTTCACTATGTACTTAAGTAACTAATCTCGCAAGTGCTCGTCTAGTGATAGTCGAACTTTGTGACATCATGAGGATTCTTTCGCATTAGTGGGGGATTGTTGGAAATATGTAATGCTTGAATCTCACACTCTGTTTTTATAGGTTGTATGAGAGCAGTTCAGTTGATTTAAAATTCTCTTTGAA
The DNA here is from genome assembly GCA_035048815.1 of Abelmoschus esculentus. NCBI lineage: Eukaryota > Viridiplantae > Streptophyta > Magnoliopsida > Malvales > Malvaceae > Abelmoschus > Abelmoschus esculentus. Next base: position 20,098,828 of record JAUCBN010000003.1, read on the forward strand.
TTTTAAATACTTAACCGAATAGATTTAATAACAAAATATCCGAGATTTAAATGGATATTTTCGGTTATAAAATCTACTATTTTTAGATAGATATTAACAGATTATATGAGATTTAATTAGATTTTATCTGTTAATAAATCTAATTTTGAATATATTTTATCCGAGATTTAAATAGATATTTTCGGTTACCAAATCTACTATTTTTGGATAGATATTATCTTATATTAAATTTTAAATTTAAATTTAAATCAAATTTTATTTGATTCTTGGAAAAATTTGCCCCTGCTTTTAACCTATAAATAAGATGCTTTTCTCTCATTTTTAATCATCTCATTCAGAGTTCATCTGTCTTACTTGAGAGAGAATTAGAGAGCATCATTTTGTTCGACTCCGGTTCTGACGATCATTTCCTCTACAGTCCACTCCAAACTTTGGGTGTACACTGTTTGGAGGACCGTGCTAACCTTCGGGGGACAACCGCCTAAAGTAGCGAGTACACACATCGGGGCGATTTGTTTCTAAGGCAGTGGCCTCCATACCCGACATGGTCAAACTTTCTATCAGTTCGTTCCTTTAATTTTTCTTGTCAGTGCTAACGCCCTGTTTTGCAGTCTATATAACCAACATTCTAAAGTAGAAACCTAAGTAAAACGTGTAAGTATGCCATGAAATCTGTCAATAGAGTCTAAGATCACATTGACAGAAATCTATGCTCGTTAAGAAATTATTTTATAAAAATTAAAGAAGACAGAGGAGTTGAAAGCCAAGATGCTAAAATATATAAGAGGACGAGACTTAGTTGTTAGTGGGTTCTTGATAAAGCTATCTTCTAAGAAAAAATCAGTATTCTTATCATTCCCTATGGATCTTGAAGTAAGTCTAGTAATGCTAGCAAGTGTAGTTATGCATACTAGTCATACCAGTCATGTTAGTATTCCTAGTCAGCAGACTCCAAAACACTCTGCTAGTGTTGAATTAGATGAGACTGTGAAAGTTGCAAGTCCAGTTCATACTCCATTTTTCACACATTAATGTTGTCTTACAGACACATATTATACAAGGGTTTTAAATACCTATCAGTCTTCGCTCTATTCCCTAAAATGAATGTGATATTTTATAGCAGAATGAATAAAAGCCACATTAGTAATTGCAGTTGCGATTGAGGTCATAAAATAAACATGGATAAGATGATTCTTTTGAAAATGCTTATATCCACCAGAAGTGGAATTATAAAGATGACAAGAATGATAAAGATCATATCAAAATCTTTATATTAACAATTTGATGGTACAAACCATTGATCTTGTACTTGTCAAACGCCGAAATATTATGGACTTTATCCATAATCATGAATGACAAATGAAAGAAAATATAAACAAATTTTCTTGATGGCGTAAATAATTATGACATTGTTGGTCCAACTCAATTGAATATTGTTAACTTTCTCATAATCTTTTAAGAGAATAAATTCGTCATTTATTTTATTTTGATTTATGTTAATTTATTTTGATTTATTATTTATTTATAGTTAATTTATTTTATATATTATTTATTTATGTTTTATATTATTTTATCCTTTGAAGAATATTATCACTTTCGGAATAAAATCTATAATGAATTGTGGCTATTTATGCCAAACAGACAATGCAAGTACCCATAAATATTTAAGCATAAGAAATATTTTCCCATTTAAATACAAGGGAAATATGAGTACTATATCTCAAAGTACTTAAATATCAATTGAGAGATTATCTTTGATAGATAACTGATTTGATATAATGTGTTATGTTTAATATTTTACCATTTCTTGAAGTGAATGGTACAAAGCACATATTTTTCATTCTCCGGAGTGGATGAAATAAAGTACATATTAAAAGGTGCATGGTACCGCATATTTTCCCATTTTAAATTCAAGGTAATAATGTGAGTATTATATCCGGAAGTACTAATATCATAGAAGGCTCTGACTGAGCAAATATATTATTGCCAAATGGAACTTTATTCCATATTTATAGTGAATTATACTCGTCAAAGTCACAAAGAGACTTATTGAGTTTTAAAGATATTTAAAGAAATATATTGAGAATATCTATCAAAGGGATGTTGATTATCTCAATGTTACGAGTATAACTCAAGGCAATAAGAAAATTTTGACAAAATTACATGCACTGTTATCCATATTGTACTCATAAGAGTTAGTACAAATTGAAGCTCATGTTATTGTAAACTAGATGTTTACTGATAATTTTATTTGGCATGACCGGTTAGACTATCCCGTTTCAATTATGATGTGAAAATTTATTGACACTTTTATGTGATCACTTATTGAAGAACTAAGATTTTTTTCAAGGTAATTTTCATGTGATACTTGCTATGAAAGCAATTCGATTATTCAATCATCAACAATTAATATAGAGTGTAAATCTATTAATTTTCTAGAACGGATACAAGGTGATATATATGGGCCCATACACCTTTCTTAAAAACCATCTAGATATTTTATGATTTTTATCGATGCATCGACTAGATAGTTATGTGTATCCTTGTTATTAACCTATAACTTGGTGTTTGCGAGGCTACTTGCTCAGTTAATAAAATTATGAGCATATTTTCCAGATTATTTTCTAAAGACAATCAGTCTTGATAATGTTGATGACATGTAATTTTACATGTAGTATCACAAATTCACATCAAGCTAACAAATGATCATAAGTTCTCCCCATTACAAATGGTTTTTGGTTAGGAACCAAATACTTCTCATCTTAGATTTTTTTTGTGTGCGATATATGTTCTAATTGCACCACCACAACGCACAGAGATGAGTTTTGTTAGGAATATGTATTGGATTTAAATATCTTGAGCTTCTGATAGGGAATTTATTTACAACCTGATTTATTGACTATCATTTTAATTAGTCAATTTACCCAACATTAAGGGAAAAAATAAATAGCTGGGGAAAGAAATAAGTTGGAATGAATTATCATTTTCTCTTTTTGATCCATGTAATACACAATGTAAACTATAAGTTCAATGGATAATTCATTTAGTAAATCAATTACCAGATGATTTTTCTAACCCTAAAAGAGTGACTAAGTCACGTATACCAGCTATGAATGCTCCGATTAAATTTGATGTCATAGAATGACAAACTCTATTTGCTAATGAGTCTAACTTACGTTTGAAGCGTAGTAGACAAGTAAGTTCCAAAGAAATCATCAAAAAAGAAAAGGAGCTATATTTTATGATGGTCTGATCGAGGAATCAATGATTATAAAAATCTCTATAAGAGATTAAATGGTCTCCAACAAAGACATTAACATGACTCAGGTACCTGATAATAAAGAGATCTCAATAATTATGTCATGTCTGTTATAAGTGGGACTGAAATTAAATCGACGTTGTTTATATATTTGCATGCAATATAGCACTAGAAATTTTATTTGATGATGTAGATCATGAATCATTGTCAATTGGGCAATGTAAACAAGGAAATGATTGGCCAACATGGAAAGAGGAAATTGAGGCGAAACTAAAATCTCTTTCAAGAGAGAAGTATTTGGGCCTATAGCCCATACATTGAAATGTGTAAAGCTCGTGGATATAAACGAGCCTTTGTGAGAGAGAAATCAAAAGGAGAAATCATAAGATATAAGCTCATTTGGTTGTATAAGGATTCTAACAAATATATAAAATTGAATAAGGAAAATATATTCCTCTGTGGTGGATGCAATTATTTTTAGATACTTTGGCAATGAATAAAATGACTTAGTTTCGTCTAATGGATGTTATTACATCTTATTTATGTGAGCCTCTTGATAACAACATTTACATGAAGCTTCTAAAAGGATTTAAACTGCTAGAAGTAGTTAATTCAAGTTCTCGAGAATATTATTCAACCATATTGAATATATCTTTTATGGATTGAAACAATTTAGGCGTATTTGATATAATCGCCTCATTGAATACTTATTAGCATAATGCTATATAAATTATTTTTCCCGAGCATTTTTAGTAAGAGATTTATCTTTGAATCTTTATTGTGGTGTATGTCGATGATTTGAATATCATTGAGACTCTTGAAGAGATCTCCTCAAATTCTTGTGCATCAATCGACATACAGAAAAGATATTTAAAGAAACTTCACATGCATAACGCATATTTATTGATCAACCTTATGGTTGCTAAGTCTCTTAATGTAAACGATCTACCTCAACATTTGAAGATTGTATTCAATATTGAATCATGAAGATTCAAAGATCTTATATGATATTTTCATGAGGGGGAGTAAATACGTGTTGCACTCTTTTTCCCTTAACAGATGTTTTGTCCCAATGGGTTTTCCTGATAGGTTTTTAAAGAGGCAATATGTTATGCGTATCAAAGATGTGTGTACTCTTTTTCCTTCACTTAGATTTTTTTCCTATAGGGTTTGTTTTTATCTTAGTAAGGTTTTAACGAGGCACATTATCTTCATAGACATCCAAAGGAGAGTGTTATGAATATTATCTATGTGGATGTCTATCATAATAAGAACTCTATCATTAGAAATATTATCTTCATTAATTAGAGTTTAATACATTATGTACTTCTTATACCTATAAATAGATGAGTTTGTGAAGACATTGTACATAAGTCAATATTGAAAATAATACAAATATCTCTCTTTATATCTTCTCTTTGTTCTTTCATTCTTGTTCTTTATTCTTGTTTTATTTCTTGTTTACTTTATTCACAACATAGTATATATTTTATAAATAAATACAAATAAAATATTATTAATTAATACGTAAAAATTCATTTGAGCCCAAATTAGCTTAAATTTTTTCAATTGATTATATTTAAGTTGTGATAACCCATTTTAAATTACATAACCCATACCAAATATATAAAACCCAACTAAATTACTAGCCTAACAAAAACCCATAAAACCTTACAACAAAGTTGTCTCGAACGACAAGGATGAAAATCAAACTGATTATGGGAAGAAGAGCCTGAGTCGGCCGAGGACTAAGAAGGTATATGCAAGGTGACATCAATGCACCGACCATAACCAACAAACAAGACCGCTTTGAATTGAGATACAAGGCAACTAAGAATCAAAGAACGAAAGAAGCCCTAAAACAGTAAGAGACGAAAGCTCGCTTGCAAGGAGGAGAACTCAGCTAGGAATCCATGATATTCCCTCCAATTTCTAAGAATTTTATCTTTGGAAGAATTATTGATGGAAGTGGTATAAGCGCAATTTGAGTGCAAGTGTACACATCGTCAAGTAATAAAATGATAAGCATATCGTGTATCGTCTCCACTGGGATTGGTATACTTAATATGTTTCCTCTTGTTCCCTTGCTCCTGAAAATAAAATAAAAACACAAATAAATTGATTTATTTTATCTAACTAAATAATTAAATAACTAAACATAAAATAAAAGGTTGAGAACGATTATAGAGAAAGTGGGTAGGATCCAGTTGCGTCAATTAGTAGATTTAATTGATCTTCTTCTTGTCCAATGCAATCACAAATGTTGCTTCGATAGTATTGCAGATACCGCCTCGGCAACATTAGTGTTCCTCTGCCATGGCAATCTCTTACTCTTGGGCAGAAGCATCAAAGTTCAGCAAAGTGTCCGTAAGTGACTTAGCTCATCTCTGAGTCAGAATGTTGTTGATGACTAGTCCTTGATGATACCTCTCGGCGTAAATCAAAGATAACCACCAACCAATTCAACACTTCTTTTAGCTGCTGAAACTCTTAACCTATCTCCTGGTGCCTCTAAAAGAGTATAGGCCGAGTTAGTTCTATAACACCGTACTTATCCCTTTCGTGAATCTACACCTCTCGATGCTAGATAAATAGATTACTTGCAAACTTCCCTCTCGGGCTTGAATACAAGAACAAAGAATGACAATAGGATAAGTAAACTTTATTTTATTATTGCATAAGAACAAAGATACAAGAATCAATCTCCTCTCACTAATATCGACAACCTTCACCTATCCCTAAGAAGTTTAGAACATATTATCGTTGAGTACAATTCTTAGGGAGAAAGGGTTTCTCTAAAAATCGACTCTCTCTAAATCGGCTCTCTTAGACAATATGGCCGACTAGGGTATTTATAGTCTTAACCTAGGGCAAACCTTTCCTAAATAGACTTCAACTTGGAGTAGGGAACAAGTCTTCTTCAAGGAATCTCATATTTCCAAGTTTGTCGCCTTCTAGAAGGGTTTTCCCTCTTGGTCTTTGAATTGGGCTTTTAGCGCGCTAGCCTGATCCAGTTTATGCGTTGCATCTTCCAGAATGTTCTCTATATTTTTATCTTTCATCACGTCTCCATTGTTGGTGCTGCCACACTGGATTCTGCCGCGACCTTGTCTTCAGCCTCGGCCACAACACTACTTCTCTGCCGCTTCGACTTTGGATATTCCTGCATGTAAAGAATATGTAATAATATTTGTATTATCTATAAATATTAACTTTTTAAGTGATGATAACGGGATATCCAATATTTGAGCAAAGAGTTCATAATTCAGTTCAAGTGGGTGTATATTAGATGCATAAAGTACCATGGGAAGGGTAATAAATAACTACCTTTTAGGCACTCATCAATTATGTACCCCAAAAGTGAGAAGGTTGAATTAAGAAAAACGATGGAAAACTTAGACATTAGTTTTGTCACAGAAGAAGGAAATGCTAGACCATGCCCTAGGGGAATTACACCCTACACTCTGGGAACAACTTTGAATAATTGGACCACCGAAGAAATTCCTACGGTTTTTAGGAAAATTTTAGAGTAATGCTCAAATCATACTTGTTACTCTAGCCCGAGATTAACAAGAATCTTTTTGTAAAAAAGGCCTAAGTTTACTATGTTTGCGATAATAAAATGAAACTTTTTGTTGTAAACTTTGAGGAAAAAATTTTCATTTTCAAATAGTTGAATTTCAACTAAATTTTGTATTCTTAATCTTTTTATTCAAATAAGATTTTATTTCAGGTCCCCAAATATCGAACTATCGAACGATATCGAGATCGATTTAGAACTCATCTTCGAGAAAGATGTATGCCTAGGGGAACTTGCAGAATTCGTGGATGATCGAGACTATGATCTGCCTTCTCGTCTGTTAAGACTGGTAGAGAAAGAAGAGAAACAAATACAACCCCACAAGGAGTGTGTAGAAATTGTGAGTCTGAGAATGAAGAAGAAAACGAATAAGTGAAAATTGGCTAGTCTTATCAAGACATGTCTGGTTTAAGCACAAATATTGTGGTATATAAACTCTCTATAAAAGAGGACTACAAACCGATTCAGCAAACGTTACGAAGAATGTGACATGACGTACTACTCAAAATAAAAGAATAAGTGAAGAAGTAATACAATGTAGGCTTTCTCCAAGAAGTCAAGTATTCAGAATAGGTAGCTGATATAGTCCTTGTACCCAAGAAAGAGGATAATGTTCGCATGTGCATTGACTACCGCGATCTAAAAAAACTCGTCCGAAGGATAACTTTTCGTTGCCTCACATCGACACCTTATTCAATAACATAGCAAAGCATTCTTTGTTCTCCTTTGTGGATAGATTTTCAGGTTATAATCAAATAAAAATATATCCCGATGATATGCACAAAACAACGTTTGTGACACAATGAGGATCCTTTTGCTATAAGGTGATGCCCTTAGGACTAAAAAATGAAGGAGTAACATATTAGTGAGCCATGGTTTCCTTATTCCATGACATGATGCATAAGGAGATTGAGTTTTATGTTGATGAAATGATTGCCAAGTCACGAACTGAAGACGAGCACCCAAGATTCTTAAAAAAATATTCTTGAAACTAAGAAAGTTTCAATTAAAGCTGAATCCCGCTAAGTGTACGTTCGAAGTCGTATCTGGGAAGCTGTTGGGATTCATAGTCAGTGAAAGAGGCATCAAAGTTGACCCCGACAAAGTTAAATCCATTTAATACCTGTCACCTCCACACACTCAGAAAAAAGTGAGAGGTTTCTTAGGAAGATTAAATTATATTGCTCAATTCATATCACAATTAACCAAAAAATGTGATCCTATGTTCTAACTTCTAAAGAAGCTTGATCCCGGTGAATGGGATGATGAATGTCAGGAAGCCTTCAACAAGATTAAGTACAACCTGACAAGCCCTCAAGTTCTGGTGTCGCTAATTCCAAATATACCACTAATTCTTTATTTAATAGTCTCCAAGAATTTTTATGGGATATGTATTGGGTCAACACGATGACTCGGGCAGGAAAGAAATGAGAATCTATTACCTTAGTAAGAAGTTCATATATTGCGAAACAAGATATTCTTCAATTGAAAAATCCTATTATGCTTTATTTTGGACTGCCAAAAGACTGAGGCAGTACATGTTATATCATCTGACTTGGCTGATCTCAAGACTTGATCCCCTCAAATACCTAATGGAGTCAACTGCACTAACCGACAGGATGGCCAAATAAAAGATTTTATTGTATGAGTTTGATATTGTTTATGTCAACAAAAAGTCCATAAAAGGGAGTGACATAGCTTATTTTCTAGCCAGCGGAATTTTAGATGACTATAAACCTCTAAATTTTAAATTTTCCAACAAAGACATGATGTGTGATGAGAAAGATGACACAGATGATAAACACTGAAAACTAAACTTCGATGGTTCTTCCAATGTCATAGGCAAGGGGATTGAAGTGGTGTTAGTATCTCTGGAGGGTGGTTGTTACCCTTTCTCCAGCAAGCTCGACTTCGACTGCACAAATAATATAACAGAGTATGAAGCCTGTATCATGGGAATCCGAGCCGCTATCGATCGTAAGATCAAGCAGTTGAAAGTATATGGAGACTTATGCTTGTGATTTACCAACTTTGCGGAGAATAGGGCACCCGAGATACCAAGTTCATGGATTATCAAAATTTGGTCCTCGACTTAATCAAAATATTTTATCAAATAATCTTTCACTACCTTTCACAAGAAGATAATTAGATGGCGGATACCCTGGCTACTTTGTCATCATTGATCAAAGTAAACAAACCATCAAACTTGAGGCCAATACAAATGAGCATTTATCATTCACTGGCCTACTGTTACAATGTTGAAGAGGATGAAAATGATCAATGTCCTTGGTATCTCGATATCTTACGATACATAAAGAGTCGTGAATATTCAAAAGAAGCCACTAAAAATGAGAAAATAATGTTATGAAGGATGGTAAGCGATTACGTCCTAGATTAGGAGATACTATACAAGAAAAGAAAAGATCAAGTATTTCTACGGTGAGTAGATACCGCTGCAGCTAAGATGATCCCCGAAGAAGTTCATGAGGGCGTATGCGAAACCCATGCTAATAGATTCACATTGGCAAGACAAATTATGAGATTTTTGTATTATTGGCCCACAATAGATAGTGACAAAATTAATTATGCTAAAAAGTGTCACAAGTGTCAAATCTATGCTGACAAATCCATGTTCCTCTGTCACCACTACATGTGATGACCTCCCCTTGTCCATTCTCTATATGCGACATGCTTTCCATTGTAACTATCTCGCCAAAGGCTTTCAATGGTCACCAATTCATCTTTGTTGTCATCGACTACTTTACCAAGTGGGTGGAAGAAAACACTTTTGTTAATGTCACCAAAGTAGCAGTGAGTGAATTCCTAAAAGTAGGAGATCATATGCCGATATGGAATGTAGGAGAGTATCATATCTGATTATGCATTGAACCTGTACAACAAGACCAATACAGAAGTGTGCAAGCAATTCAATATAAGACAACAGAATTCCTCACCATACCATCCACAAATGAATGGAGCAGTGGAAGCCTCCAACAAGAATATCAAGAATGTTGTTGGAAAAATGGTAGAGACCTACAAATAGTGACACAAGAAGCTATCATTTTCCTTATATGCTTATAGAATACCAGCTAGAACCTATACTAGGGTAACACATTTTCTCCTAATCTATGGGATGGAAGCAGTATTACCTACAGAGGTTGAAACCTCTAGTTTGCGAGTTTTGTATGAGCTTAAACTAGAAAAAACAGAATAGGTTCAAGCCAGATATGACCGACTTGCCTTAATCAAGGAGAAAAGGTTAAAGGTGATACAGTCAAATATACCAGAAACAAAGAATCCAAGTTTTTAATAAAAAGGTTCACCCAAGAAATTTTCAAGAAAGAGATTTAGACTTGAAAAAATCCTTCCTATGCAGAAAGACTTCCGAGACAAATGGATATCGAATTGGGAAGGATCGTATGTTGTGAAGAAGGCATTTTCAGGAGGAGCATTAATTCTAGCTGAAATGATTGAAAAAGATCTTCCTATTCTGGTGACGTCAGACTCAGTTAAGAAGTATTTTGCTAGAAGACTCCTTCCTAGACACATAAAGATATCCCATCAAACTAGCTCTGTAAAGTTAGATAGCTAGATATTTGAGGCACCAAATCTTGTCTTTTTTTCTCATCAATAAATTTCTTGAGTTTTATTATCAATAAAATACTCTTTGCTAATAAAAAGTTAGCAAATTAATAGTTTCTCCTGCATTGCTTCTGATATTTAAAAAAACGTACAAAGACTAGAAGAAGTTTCACTTCAAAAAGATAATTTATCAGAAAGTATTTTGAAAAAAGAGCATGCACTCTCCAAATAAAATAGGGTTAGATATTTTTTTCATGATGAAAGTGGCACGACTATTAGAGTTTCAACAGTCAATCAGGTCAACTAATTGAGCAAATCTTGAAACCAAAAAATTATCATAAGCAGTTTAAATGTCATGCTAGAACCATGTATTCATTCTTCAAGATATATTAGAACTAAAATCATGTGGTATAGGCTAAACATAGCATTATGAATCTGTTTGCAAGAGTGTTACAAATTATGTACCTCTGAAGGGAGATAAAACAGACGAACATAGCATCATCATCAAAGAACTTCGACAGAGTAATGCAGATTTACCCCAGATTATGACATTTTGTTAGGGTGATGCAGATTTAAACGTCTATAATTGTGAAATTTCGTCGAGGTTGTGTAAGTAAGAGTCGTCCTCTTTTTTTTCTAGTTAGTAAATACGTCATTTTGTAAAAAAGTAAAACCAATGAGTGATAAGTACTATTCAGATGTCCATCAGAAATTCATTTTTATGAATGGTCAAATGAAAATAAATCCTTTGGAAAATTTCAATCTCAAGATTGTTACAAACTGATTGTACACAGAGTAATGGTACAACTAGTCTGAAGCAGACGACTAATGATAAATGCGAGTCAAACCTGCTGAACCTTGTGCATTTGGGAAAAATGCATTGATATGGACCATTCAAATGTCCATTAAAATACATTTTCACAAATGGTCAAAGGAAAACAAACCCTTTGGAAAAATTCAATCCCATGATTGATACCAACTGATTATACCCAGGGGAATGGTACAACTAGCCTGGGGAAAATGACCATCAATAAAGGCATGTCAAATCCATTAACCCCTGTGCATTTGGAAAAAATGCATTGATAAGGACCATTCAAATATCCATTAAAATCCATTTTCACGAATGGTCAAAGGAAAATAAATCCTTTGGAAAAATCCAATATCACGATTAGTACCAACATATTATACCTAGGGGAATGATAAAACTATCCCGGGGAAAATGAATACCGATAAAGGAAAGTCAATCCATTGACCCCTTTGTATTGGAAAAAATACATTGATAAGGACTATTCAAATGTCCACTAAATCCTTTAAAGAAATCCAATATAACAATTGGTACCAACTGATTGTATCCAGGGTAAACCTGGCAAACTTGATCCGAGAACCGAGAATCAAACCGATTTACCCGAACCAAAACCGAAATTGATCATTTAGTGTGACCCAAAACCCAAACCGAAATTGAAAACAAAATCGAAACCAACCTGAGTTCTAAAAGAACCGATATAGATCCGTAACCGATTTGACTCGAACCGATTTTCATCGGAACCGATTTTCACCCAAATCGAAAGCAACTCAACATTAACTTGTTCAAAACCGATCTAAACTGAACACCAATCCGATTTTAACCCAATAATTGAGTCAAAGTGAATGAATAATATATTTTTACTATTGTTTACTTTTTAACAATATGATAAAAAATTAAATAATATATGTTTTATTATCTTTTTTATTATGATAATACTAATTAATCATTACATCTGATAATAATTTAATGTTTAATATCATATTTTCTCCTATAAAAATCAATTTATTTTTTGTTAAAATTTGGGGTGTTACAAAAATGACCAAAATGTTATTAATGAATCCATATATTTAAAAAAATGAATAAAAGATTGACCCGATCCGAATGACTCGACATGGACCCGACCCGAAAACATCCGATCTGATATTGACCCAACCTGAAAATAACTGATTTGATATTGACCCGAATCACCGATCCGATATTTGAACCGAACCGAATTATCATATAATCAAATTAAAACCAAAATCGAAACCATAATCGATCCAAACCGAATCTAAACCAAATGTTACATTACAAACCCAAAATGAACCAAACCAAAACAATCCGAATCGAATCCGAACCGAATGACCGTTTGCCACCTCTAATCTAGGGGAATGATACAACTAGTCCGTAGCAAATAGCTACCATTAGAGAACACGTTTCTTTTTTAGTGTTGCAGTTAGATCAAACATCGGAACTTGTCGCCAGGTCGCACTTCTTCGTTAGTGTAGCATCTAGATCAAACGTTAAAATTTGTCGCTAGATCATGATTTTTCATTAGTGTTACAGTTAGATCGGGCATCAGAACTCTCCATCAAATCGGGCTTCATCGTTAGTGTAGTAGCTAGATCAAATATCAAAACTTATCGTCAGATCGTGTTTTTTCTTCAGTGTTGTAGCTAGATTGAGCTTCAGAGCTCGTCCTTAAGTCACGTTTCTTCATCAGTGTAGTAGTTAGATCAGGCATCATAGGTTTAATTCAGATCATGTCTCTCCATCAATGTTGCGGCTAGATCAAACACTAGAACTTTCAGCATTCGATCTTGCTACTCCATCAGTATTGTAGGTGGATCAAAATTTGTTCCTCATCTCGTCGTCAGTTTTGCAGATGGATTAAGAATTGCAGACCTTGTCGCTTCTTCAGTTTCACAGCTAGGTCAAGTCCTCATCAGAAGTGGTAATGTAAGCAATATCATCACAGCTCAAGTTTTTATCATCTTCTCCAATGGATCATCAATTTTGAAGATTTTGTTGACAAGGGTAGTGTAGTAGATTAAGTTATGCTCTAAAAGAAGAAACGGTGGCGAAAAATGGAACCCCTAAACCATACCATATAAAATAGGTTATTATTTATTTTTGCTTCGTTGTCATTACACAACAACATAGATGGGCAACTATAGTAACCCATTTCAAATTACAAAACCCATACCCAATATACAAAACCTAACTAAATTATTAGCCCAACAAAACCCCATAAAAATCGATCCCAATAAAAGCCCAACAACCAAACCCAATTTGAAAAACAATAACAAGACCAAATCCAATCTAAATCCTAACCAGATGTGATAAACTAAACCCTAACTAACAACTCTTCCCAGCCGCCGCTCGTAAGTGTGCATGCCAGATTGTCGTGCATGGCCTCCATGGGCGGCGCATGGCTTGCCTTGTGGCATCCACGCGCTCTCCTATTGGACAAAATTGTCGATCATCGCCTGCTACACCGTCTCACCGCCTTCATACCTATAGGAGATTAGCATAAGAAACATAATTAGATCTGAAATTTCATATCAAAGCAAGGATATTTAATAATTTTATAATGTAAAAATTAGGTATATATACCCATTTAAACACCCATATAATCCAGTTACAATAGAATCGAATAAAAATAAAAAAGAGCATTCAAATCAGAGCATATTTTCACGAACAAACACCACCACAAAAATAGTAGATAAGTTAGGTGACTAACGAGGAATAAAGACATAAATTTTAGACACATTATTTTCAATCATACAAGTATAAACATGCTTCTTATTCATTTTAGTTACCAATTTGATTAAGAACCATTTCATTCATGGCATGTAAGACATAGATTGAGCTGGGAAAGCTCAAGTGAAAGAGGCAATTTATGTCCTAATTTAATGATCAAGACAAGTAAACATTCTGAATCATATTAGATTATCGCTCGAACTAATCATGTTCAACAAGACTAACAATTTATTTGGTCAAGTATCCATGATATCGTGATTGTAACTTCTTTATTAAGTAATTGATTAGATATTTTTTTAACAGCAAGTAATCTAAACTTCCCAAAAGAATCCAAGGCCAAACTTTTTTCGAACTTTTGTGAAATTAAGCACATACGTCCACTGTCTTCTTATTCCTTGAGCTCAAGCATCTCAATCTTCAATTTTTCTATTTGGTTGATTTCTCAACACCACAAAGAAGTTAAGAGATTGTTAAGCAAAAGCCCTGATTTCATTGAAGGATTCCATGAAGAATTTGTATTTAATTTCAAGAAGAGCTCTTAAAAATTTGATTATGGAACCTATATAATTGGAGCTTTAATCATAGAATATAAGTTGCCTACAAAGTTTATTAAGCTTCCTTATCAATTACGAATTTATAAAATCTTTTAATAAAGTTTCTTTAAATTATTTGCCTACCTCAATCTTTGGAGGCTCCTGTATCAAGTCCTACCAAGCTTAAAGGTAAAGGAGTAGAGATTAGAGAGTCTTGAAGAATTTTACAATCAAGGTGAGTGTTGTAATATCATAAGAGTAAGCTAGGTGTTTTTACTATTTCATTGTCATTGATCATTACAACTATAATTCATGAAAGTGCAAAAAAAATAATATTGGATCCATATATGGTGTCATGGTAAACTTTAGTAAGCTTTCTTTTAAGCATTGATGTGCATTAAATCACTGGACATGTTATTGACCTTTTGAGATTGTGTGCGATTTAGTGACTATGCCATCGGCATAGTTTTGGGATAACATCATAGCAAGGTGTTTCATACCATCTACTATGTCAGCAGAACTTTGAACAAAGCAAAACTTAATTAATCTAGATTAGAGAAAGAGTTTCTTACAATAGTATTTGTTTTTGATAAATTTAAACTTTATTTAATTGGTAATAAAGTTATTGTATATTAGATCATTTGACATTAAAGTACCTCTTGACAAAGAAGTATGTATTAGGATACCACTAAATGGAACTCCTAAATGGGTTGAACCGGGCTCTGATACCACTAAAAGGAACCCCTAAAATTAACCTAATTTCTTAGATTACAAGTTAGGGTTTACAGACTGAAAACTTATTTCGCAAGTTAGGGTTTTTACAAAATTAAATATAATATTAGGATAATTTATTAAATAATTAATAAACTAAAATAAAAATTAAACATTTAAAGAATAAAGTTCAACCCATAATTTTATAAACAAAAATTGTCCAAAAGTCAATAAAAGTCTGAATGTTCGATATACAGAAATATTATTCAAATATAAAATAGTCTAGAATCCGAAACTGAAAACATACTATAAATCAGAAACTGAATCAAGAACCTCCAAGTACCGTACCGAGCCTAGGATTGAAATCTGAAACAAGAATCTGAGAGGATGTAAACTAGGGAGCGTAGTGTATCTCTAGAACAGATAAAAAGGAATAACAAAACAGAAATATGCAGAAGATGCAGAGTATGCATGATATGCACCCACCTCTGAACACCACAGAAGAGTTGATCCCCAGACCACTCTAGCACCATCACACTAACAGAAGTGGTATCTCGACCCGAAGGTGGAGCCACTGAACAGAAGTGATAAATCACTAACTTCCCCGTACACAGATAATATACCAGATGTCATGTTATATGCAGATACAGAATCAGAATGCATGCCTTATAATCTAACAGGAGGCAAGCATGACAGATAACAGAATCAGAAATGATATATCAGAATGATGCATGATCATACGGTTTAACAGGGATCGAATATACAGAATAACAGAGTTAACAGGATGAACGGGAGAGAACACACCTGTATCAGAAGACTCAACGACGACCCTGACGTCTATTGGAATCGGCTCTACCACTAGGCTGAGCAGACGTAGAGTCTACAATTAACGGAAATAAGTTAGACTTCCTACTATGCCACATTACCAAAAAATAAACTAAACAAAATTTAATCGTTACTCACGTGAAGGTCCCAAATGCGGATGAATCGGACCTCGTACAGGAGGAGGAGGAGGCAACTGCTCGGAGTCGAAATCCTCGTCACTTGAAGCAAACAAAAAATGATTCAGAAACTTTTACAGATAATTTCTAGATAACTGATCGAACTTAAAACCCCCAAAAACGATACTTCAGGTTCGAATTTTGAAAAACGGACAGCGCCATTGGATTCAGGACGTCGGAAAACAAAAAGTGGGTCTGGGTCGAAAAAGTCAACTACTGACGTCAGCATTGGTCAATGTTGACGTCAGTAGTGACGTCAGCCAGGTCAATTGTCGGGTTGGAGATCGGGTCGGGGATCGGGTCGAGTCGGACGGTCGGTTGGGTCGGGTCTCTCTGGGCTGTTTGTTTCCCAAGAAAATTTGGGAATTTCCCAGATTTCCCCCCTCTCCAAACAAGCTTAAAACGCAAAAATTAACCCCTTTCCTCACCCGATTCAACTCAAAACTTGATTCAAATTGTCCTAACACAATCCTTTACTCGATTCGGTACTACCAACATCATCAAATCAATAAAACAACAACCCCCACCTTTTAATCGATCAAAACAGAAACTTAACCCCTCTCAACTCAAACAAAAACTTTCGATTGATTCCACCCAACCGAACCGGCTCTAAACTACACCAAATGAAATCAATAACCATTCGAACCAATTATAAACCGAATCGAACATGGAAAAAGGAAAAAAAGAAACTAAGTTTGAAACCTTACCAACAACGAGCCAAGGAAGAAGACAACACCAAGACACAACTCGGCAGTAACAGAGAGTGAGATGAGTGATTCAAAACGATTTTGAAATCCCAGTCAAGCAAAGGTTTAGATTTTAATCTTAAAAAAAATTAAAGGATAATTAATTCCCCGCATGTAACCGAAGTAGGAAATGGGGAAAAGGAAAAGCTTACCATTTGAAAATGGTTAAATTACCCTACAAGGGTTTGAATTTCTCAAAATTTAAAATGTGACCCTCATAGTTTTAGAATTTTCAATTAAGTACCATTTTTTTTTCGAATTTTAATCCCCAAATTTTAGGGCTTTGATTAGGGATTTTGACTTTGATTTAAGGATTTTGACTTTAAAATTTTGTGTTATTTCAACTCTCCCCCCTTTACAGAAAATTTCGTCCTCGAAATTTACCTAGATCAAAGAGATGCAGATACTGGGCTTTGATGACAGACTTGGGCTCCCACGTAGCCTCATCAAGACCTCGGTTACGCCAGAGAACCTTAACCATCTTAATGGTTTTCCTCCGTAGAACTCTCTGGTCCTGAGCAATAATCTCAATGGGTTCCTCCTCATAACACAGATCAGGTCGAACCTCGAAATCCTTCATAGACAGAACATGAGACGAGTCTGCTCGATAACGTCTCAGTATAGAAACATGGAACACATCATGGATTCGCTTGAGTACAGGTGGTAACTCAAGCTGATAAGCTACAAGTCCGATACGTCTGATAATCCGATAGGGTCCAATATATCTGGGACTGAGCTTGCCCTTACGGCCAAAACGTAGTACCTTCCTGCACGAAGATACTTTCAGAAAAACCTCGTCGCCAACCTCAAACTCAAGATCCTTACGCCTTAAATCAGCGTAAGATTTCTGTCTATCAAAAGCGGCTTTGAGCCGATCCTGAATCAATCTAACAGTCTCCTCAGCCTCATGTACAAGATCTGGACCCAGTAAACGGTGCTCAGTAAACTCAGTCCAACCAATCGGGGTACGACACTTACGCCCGTACAGAGCCTCATATGGTGTCATCTTAATGCTGGCCTGATAACTGTTGTTGTACGTGAACTCTTTCAAAGGTAGGAAATCCTCCCAGCAGTACTGAAGTTTAGTCGAGTACCCAGAGCAGTATGCAGGGATCCCCAGAACTTAAACGTAAATCTCGGATCCCGATCAGATATAATAGACAGAGGCACTCCATGTAGCCGAACAATCTCAGAGATGTATAACCGGGCCAGCCTACTCAGAGGATAAGCGGTCTTAACAGGAATAAAATGAGCAGATTTGGTCAAACGATCAACGATGACCCAGACAGAATCTTTCTTTGACGGAGTCAAAGGTAAACCACTAACAAAATCCATGGTCACACGCTCCCATTTCCACTAAGGAATCTCAATGTGCTGAAGAAGTTCAGATGGCCGCTGATGCTCTGCTTTGACTTTCTGGCAAGTCAAGCACTTGGACACAAAACTGACCACGTCTCACTTGAGACCTTTCCACCAGTACTTTTCTCGGAGATTCTTGTACATCTTATCACCACCAGGGTGCATAGAATATGGACTATCATGAGCTTCTCGCAGAATAACTTGTTTCAATTCAGAGTTCCTCGGAACACAGAGTCGACCCCGGAAACACAGAACTCCATCCTGGTTCAGAGAAAAATCCTGAGAAGTTCCCTCCTGAACTTCCGCAATATGGTGAGCCAAGTACGGATCATTAGGCTGCTCAGCCTGAATCTCAGATATCAGACTAGGAACCACCCGAAGCTCTGCCAGTAGACTGTCATCCTCTAACAGACTCATCCGAGCAAATAGAGCTCTCAGATCAGAAATGGCGTTACGACTCAAAGCATCCGCAATAACATTAGCCTTACCAGAATGATGTTCAATCTCACAATCATAGTCTTTCAGAAGCTCTAACCAGTGACGCTGTCTCAGATTAAGTTCCTTCTGAGTGAGAAGGTACTTAAGAATCTTATGATCAGTGAAAATGTAACACTTCTCTCCATAGAGATAGTGTCTCCAGATTTTCAGAGCAAAGATTACGGCTGCTAACTCCAGATCGTGGGTAGGGTAGTTACACTCATGCGGTTTCAACTATCGAGACGCATAAGCCACTACCTTCCTATCCTGCATCAGAACACAACCCAAACCGGTGTATGAGGCATCACTGTAAACGGTATAGGGTTTCCTCGACTCTGGCTATATCAGAACTGGTGCTTGAGTCAGAACGGATTTCAGTTTCTCAAAACTCTGCTGCTGAGCCTCAGACCAGATAAACAGAACATCATTCCTTAGAAGCTTAGTTAATGGAGCGGCTATGAAAGAAAAGTCCTCCACAAACCTCCGATAATAACCAGCTAGTCCTAGAAAACTGCGGATCTCTGCTACATTCTTGGGTTGTTGCCAACTCATAATAGCCTCAATTTTCATCAGATCAACCTGAATACCTTTAGCTGATACCACGTGTCCCAGAAAAACAACCTCAGAAAGCCAGAACTCATACTTGCTGAACTTTGCATACAACTATTTCTCTTAGAGTTTGTAAAACAATTCAGAGATGCTGCTCATGCTCATCCTCAGACTTGGAGTAGACCAGAATTTCATCAATGAAAACCACTACAAACTGATCCAGATAGGGTCGAAACACCCTATTCATCATGTCCATGAATGCTGCAGGGGCATTCGTAAGACCGAAGGGATTTACCAGAAACTCGTAATGACCATAACGAGTTCGGAAAGCTGTCTTGGACATATCAGAATCCTTAACCTTGAGTTAGTAATAACCAGATCTTAGGTCTATCTTAGAGAAAACCGAAGCTTCTTAGAATTGATCAAATAGGTCGTCGATGCGGGCAAGGGGGTACTTGTTCTTGATGGTCAACTTGTTCAACTTCCGGTAGTCAATACATAAGCACAGAGAACCATCTTTCTTTTTAACAAACAGAACAGGGGCTCCCCACGGTGAAACACTATGTCGTATGAAACCTCTATCCAGAAGTTCCTGTAGCTAAATCTTAAGCTCCTTCGGAGCCATCCGACAAGGTACCATAGATACTGGAGTAGTCCCAGGGTACAACTCAATACTGAACTCCACTTCCTCACATTTAGGGGGTACACCTGGTAGCTCTTTCGGAAAAATATCTGGAAATTCACACACCACTCGGATCTTATCCATTCTAGAATCAGATTGCCTCCGGTCAAGGATGTAGGCAAGATAGGCTATACACCCATTCTTGATCATCTTTTCAGCTTTCATGGCTGATATCAGATTGGACAGATAACCTCTACGCTCACCGATGAGAGTTACCTCTCGGCCATCAGAAGTTCTCAGAATTGCCCTCTTACGCTCGCAGTCCAGAGTTACTCGGTGAGCAGATAACCAGTCCATCCCTAAGATTAAGTCAAAGTCCACAAATGGTAACTGCATCAGATTAGCAGGAAAGATTTCCCCGTAAACCTCAAGGGGACAATCTCTGTAAACTTTGGTAATCTCCACCTGGTGGCCTACAGGACTAAAAACTAAGATGGAAGTACCAGTATACTCTATTAGAATTTTCAGATACCCCGCTACAGAACTAGAGACGTACGAATGTGTTGACCTATTATCTAACAATGCGAAGAAAGGAACAGTATGTACAGAAAATGTACCAGCAATGACGTCTGGCTCATCCCGATCCTCCTGTCTCCTCGTAGCATATACCATACCAAACTGAGATCCTCCTGATCTGGCAGCTCCTCTGAACTGACTGGGTCTGCCTCTACTACCAGTACCAGATGCGGCGGGTCTACCTTGTCCTCTTCCCCCTGCTGGGGTCTGAACTGAAGCCTGTGATTGCCCTAGAGCATAACTAGACTGTAGTGCCACTAGACAGTCTCTGAGACGGTTATCAAGAGAACCACATCGGAAGCATGCTCCACTCCGCATGCGACACTCTCCGAGGTGCCATTTCTTACAGAAGGTACACTGAGGTACAACTCGGGTACTAGTGGATCCAGCTCCACTAGCAGCAGGGACAGCTGATACTGCGGGTCTAGACCGTGTCGAACTCTGAGGCTCATACTCATCGCGGCCTCTTTTCCGGGACTGAAAACCCTGTCTGTACTGAGCAGGTGCGGCAGGCTGTCATCTACCTCTATCCTGACCTTGGGATTCCATCTGAACCCTCAAAATCTCATTACGTTCGGCTGTCCTGGCACGCTGAGTGATCATCTTGTACTCCGTATCATGATGTGTGGTAACTACAATCTTCAGTGGTACTCGGAGTCTTTTCAGAAAGTGATCATACTTTTGCTTCTCAGTCGTCACAATACTAGGGGTATACTGAAGTAGTCTCAGGAACTCAATCTCATAATCCTTGACAGACATGTCGTTCTGCTGCAGATTCAGGAAGTCCTCTCGGTATTTAGCCAAGTACTCAGGGCCTACATACCGATCCTTAAAACTCTATTTGAAGAATTCCCAGTTGATCCTTTCAGAAGCAGTAACCTTTTCTTCTGCCTCCCACCAGTTCAGGGCCTCTCCCTATAGCAATGATATAGCTGCCCTCAATTTCCTGTCAGAGGGGTATTCCATCTCGACGAACAAACGCTGAAGTTTCTTTAGCCAGTACTCTGCATCGGCTGGGTCAGTATCGGTTTTGCCATCAAACATGGTCATTCCAGCTGCTAAAAGTTCAGTAGATATGGGTTTCTTAGAACCTTCATTCTATCGCAGATATTTGAGTAATTCCCTCTGTACGGTCACTAAGTCCAAACCGTCAGTCTCACTGTCATCAGCCACATAAGGTCTCTCACTCTGAACCGGTTGATCAACCTCGGCTTGCTGAGCCTCGGTCTGTATCTCGGGCTGATCCTCTCCTCCTAGATTCTGTGTCAGACTTTGATCCTGTGGCGGGTCCACAGGAGGCGGAACATCACTAGAAGAGGCAACAGATCGACCTCGGCCACGGCCTCGGCCACGACCTCTACTGGTCGCTAAACGGGTACTTCGACGCGGTGGCATAGTAGAATATCTACAGAAAGGCAAACAAAATCCTATATTAGAGTCGGTACTTGGAGTAATATTCGAAATAATTCAAGAATTTTCAAAATTCGAGTCAAAACAGAAATCCGGATTTTCAAATAATTTGACAAAATTATTTTCAGATCAAAAATCATTTCGGACTTCACAGTCCGTGGGTTGAATCGGGCTCTGATACCACTAAATGGAACCCCTATAATTAACCTAATTTCTTAGATTACAAGTTAGGGTTTACAGACTGAAAACTTGTTTCGCGAGTTAGGGTTTTTACAAAAATTAAATATAATATTTGAATAATTTATTAAATAATTAATAAACTAAAATAAAAATTAAACATTTAAAGAATAAAGTTCAACCCATAATTTTATAAATAGAAATTGTCCCAAAGCCAATAAAAGTCTGAATGTTCGATATACAGAAATATTATGCAAATATAAAATAGTCTAGAATCCAAAACTGAAAACATACTATAAATCAGAAACTGAATCAGGAACCTCCAAGTACCGTACCGAGCCTTGGATTGAGATATGAAACAAGAATCTGAGAGGGTGTAATCTAGGGAGCCTAGTGTGTCTCTAGAACAGATAAAAAGGAATAACAGAAAAGAAATATGCAGAAGATGCAGAGTATGCATGATATGCACCCATCTCCGAACCCAATAGAAGATTTGGTCCCCAGACCACTCTAACACCATCACACCGATAGAAGTGTTATCTCGACCCGAAGGTGGAGCCACTGAACAGAAGTGATAAATCACTAACTTTCTCGTACACAGATAATATACCAGATGTCATGTTATATGCAGATACAGAATCAGAATGCATGCCCTATAATCTAATAGGAGGCAAGCATGACAGATAACAGAATCAGAAATGATATATCAGAATGATGCATGATCATACGATTTAACAGGGATCGAATATACAGAATAACAGAGTTAAAAGGATGAACGGGAGAGAACACACCTGTACCAGAAGACTCAACGACGACCCTGACGTCTATTGGACTCGGCTCTACCACTAGGCTAAGCAGGCGTAGAGTCTACAATTAACGGAAATAAGTTAGACTTCCTACTATGCCACATTACCGAAAAATAAACTAAACAGAATTTAACCGTTACTCACTTGAAGGTCCCGAATATGGATGAATCGGACCTCGTACAGGAGGAGGAGGAGGAGGCAACTGCTCGGGGTCGGAATCCTCGTCACCTGAAGCAAACAGAAATTGATTCAGAAACTTTTATAGATAATTTCCAAATAACTGATCGAACTTAAAACCCTCAAAAATGACACTTTGGGTTTGAATTTCGAAAAACGGGCAGCACCATTGGATTTAGGACGTCGAAAAACATAAAGTTGGCCCGGGTCGAAAAAGTCAACTGCTGACATCAGCATTGGTCAACGCTGACGTAAGTAGTGACGTCATCGGTCAACGCTGACTTTAGCAGATGACGCCAGCAATGACGCCAGTGATGACGTCAATAGTGACATCAATGATGACATCAGCCGGGTCAGTTTTCGGGTGGGAGATCGGGTCAGGGATCGGGTCGAGTCGGACGATCGGTCGGGTCGGGTCCCTTTAGGTTGTTTGTTTCCTAAGAAAATCTGGGAATTTCCCAGATTTTCTTTTCCCAGAAAATCTGGAAGATTTCCAGATTTCCCCCCCTCTCCAAATAGGCTTAAAACGCAAAAATTAACCCCTTTCCTCACCCGATTCAACTCAAACCTTGATTCAAATCGTCCTAAAACAATCCTTTACTCGATTCGGTACTACCAACATCATCAAATCAATAAAACAACAACCCCCACCTTTTAATCGATCAAAACAGAAACTTAACCCCTCTCAACTCAAACAAAAACATTCTATTGATTCCACCCAACCGAACCGGCTCTAAACTACACCAAATAAAATCAATAACCATTCGAACCAAATACAAACCGAATCGAAAACAGAAAAAGGAAAAAAAAGAAACTAAGTTTGAAACCTTACCAACAATGAGCCAAGGAAGAAGACAACACCAAGACACAACTCGACAGTAACAGAGAGTGAGATGAGTGATTCAAAACGATTTTGAAACCCCAATCAAGCAAAGGTTCAGATTTTAATCATAAAAAAATTAAAGGAGAACTAATTCCCCCCATGTAACCAAAGCAGGAAACAGGGAAAAGGAAAAGCTTACCCTTTGAAAATGGTTAAATTACCCTACAAGGGTTTGAATTTCTCAAAATTTAAAATGTGACCCTCATAGTTTCAGAATTTTCAATTAAGTACCAATTTTTTTCAGAATTTTAATCCCCAAATTTTAGGGCTTCGATTAGAGATTTTGACTTTGATTTGGGGATTTTGACTTTAAAATTTTGGGTTATTACAGGTTCAAGAAAGAAGTTGCTTGATCTCAATGAGTTTAAAGAATTCATGATACAAGCCTACGAGAATGCAAACATATACAAAGAGAAAATAAAGCGTTAGCATGACAAATCATGCCAAGACAATTTGATGTAGGTCAACTTGTTTTATTGTTTAATCCTCGACTATTTATTTTTATAAAAGCTAAAAACAAGATGAATGAGACCTTATAAAGCTGTAAAAATATATGCTCATGTAGTTGTTGTGATCAAGAATTTGCAAACATGAAAAATATTTAAGGTGAATGGATAGCTCCTCAAGTATTATTTGGATAGTAAACATGTTCATGCCAATGAGGTGATCCTCTTGGCAGAATTGGAAGTAAAGATCGCACGTTTGAAATATTTTTGTAAATATAAGATAATTATTTTAGCTTTTGTTTTAGGAGTCAGATTTTTACAATAAATTTTTATCATTATAAATTTATTATTTTAACTATGTGAAGTGATTCTTTCATTTAGTGTGTGCAGAAATAACATGATTTTTGTTTGAAATCTTATAAGTAGTGTGTTTGCTAATATTGTATTTTCTAAAAATCATGCAAAGTACCGTGCCAGAAATGGTGAAGAGTGATGCATGTGAAAGAAAGAGAAACACTAAGTGTGTGAGAGAGAAAATTGGAATAACCCTTGTAATCACCCTAATTATGATAAACATCTTATCATAATTTAATTCTCAATCTTTTCATATCTTTATCCAGTAAACTTAAATTTAAAATAAAAAGACTTCTCCAATTAAATCTTTTTAAAACTTATCATTACCCCCTATTTCGATTATCCTTCCCCCAGTTAAACACTCAATCATTTCCTCCATTAAAACTGAAAGAATCTCCCAAAAAGAACTCATATTTTTCTCTTGATTTTTTCTTGGATTTGAACCAAGATTCACTCTTTCTCTTTTACACCGTTTTCTGTTATGGCTTCTTCATCTAATATTTTTAAGAGGTTATTTAATGATGAGATTCAAAAAAATCGACGATAATTTCTCAACCTGAACTTTTCTTCATGCGAAGAATTTTTAACACCAAGATGCTAGTCTCCATTGGATTTCTTAGCCACCATCGAGATTCATGACTGAAAGTTTTTTTTCAAAATGACAAGGGAGATGTTTCCGATGATTATGTACGAATTTTATGCTCGTTTAGTGATTAAAGATTCTCTCCTTTTGATGATGAGAGGAAAATATATCAGATTTGATGAAGGATAAGTTAACTCACTATTTTATTTACCTATTATAAAAGATAAATATTTCGAATATCTGAAGAATCTGTCTATTGCCAAAAGAAAGAAAATCCTAAAATATTTATGCAAACCTGGAACTTTTTGGATTATGTCAACCAATAATCGAACAGTGAAGAGGCTAGGTCCTAAAGCCTCAAGTGCAGGGTTGAAACTATTTCATTCAGCACAACCTTATTTCAACTTCACACAACAACATTATTTTGGAAGGTAGGTTGGTTTTGTTAAATTGTATTGTGAAAGGGTAAAAGATTAATGTTATGAGACTCGTTATCGAGGAGACTTACAAGTGTGAAGCAAAAGGTAAGGGAGTTTGTTTTTTACTTATTGATTACTAATGTTGGCGAGGAGGACCAGTTGGTTAGAGGTATGATTATTGCTACTAACATTTGAAAGAATCTTACAAGATTAGAGACCAAAGAGAAAGAGAAAGGGAAGGTTAAAACCACTCTAACAAAGTAGAGACCGTAAAGAGATTTTGCACGCCAAGAAATCATTATCCAAAAACTGAAGAAGGCTGAAGAGTTGAATGACAAGATGTTTAAGTATATAAGAAGCATGGATTTAATTGTTAAAGAAGCCTTGAAAAATTATCTCCTAATATAAAGCCAATGTTTCCACCATTCCCTATTGATCTTGAAGTGAATCTAGTAATATCAACAAAACCATTTAGCCATGCCAGTCATACTAGTCATGGCAATCTATCTAACCAGTAAAGTCCATAATAGTATGCCAAAATTGAGTCAGAAGCTAATGAGAAAGTTGCAATTCCAGTTCATATTCAGACTACCAACATTGACTCTTCTAAAGATGAGGAGGAAGTGCATACTAAGAAAAAAGCCAAGACACAATCAGTAAATCTACCAGCTAAGCTAAACGTGAAGTAGAAAGACATTGAAGGCTATATCGTTGTTACAAAGCAGTATTAAACGAGAAAGAAGATGATAGACCAAAAGCGAAGAAGTTATGCCATGACAAGAACAAGGACCAAAAAAGAGAAAGAAGAGCGTGCTAAGAAGGAGGAAGTTTTAACTAAAAGGGTGTTCTCTTCCATATAACTTCTTGCGTTTTTTATTTCTTTTGCATATCATCGCATGCATTTTTATGTTCATGCATTTGTAGATTTTGTTTTTTTAATTATTTTATTCTTTATTATCTTCATGCATTAAGGAAAATGCATATATTGGATTTAGGGTGTGTATTTACTATAGTATGTCTTGCTATTGTATGTTTATATTTTTGTATGCCATATAGTTTTATGTAGTTTAGTTTCATACCAAACATTTTTTTTGAAATTCTTATCTCAACGTAAATTTGAGAGATGTTATTAATTGTTGCTCTATTTGTTTGCTCAATGATGACTTAATTTTTAGTTTGTCATGCCAATAGATTAGTATGCTAAGTTGCCATGATAATTACTCTCTGATTTAGGGAATTAATTTTTATACTTGACACATGGTATGCATTTAGTTCCCCAACAAACATAGGTAATTTGAAACCGTATTTAGTTTGAAAAATAAAAAAGGTAAAAAATCAAAAGCCAAGTTGAATAAGGTAGAAATGTTCTACTAATAACAATAAAAGTAATGAACTCTCCTCTACCTAGGGATAATAAGTACTTAAGGCTTCGTGGTACGCTCACTCTTAGTTCTTATTCAACTTGATACATATTGCCTATACTTTGCCCACATATCATGCACTTAGACTAGGGTTATATCGTTGCACTTGAATGATTGTCTGCTTGGCATGATATACTAAGGTTTTTGAGTGTAACACTAGAACCTAACTCTTCTTGCAAGCACATATTGGCATTCTAATCAACTTTTGTCGTGGTATTATTTTTATTACTATTTTTATTCATTTTTTTCTTTTGAATTATTTGAGGAAAAGAAATAAGTTGGATTTCATGGGTGTTACCTCTTCAAAAGTATTGATTTTCATGCTTATTGATATGCTTTTGCTTGTACTTAAGGATATTTAATTGCATTAGTTACTTAATTTCATTCATTTATATCAAGAAGTTAGTGATCGTCTTTTCTTTCTAAAAGATTGTGTTTTTCTGGTTGTTTTTAAGGAAGTGTATCGAACTCCCGAAATGAGCTAAAAGAACACACTAAACTTTGGGCTTTCTCCTTTCCCAACATCCTTGAAGGATCACCAAGCTCTTTCACTACAAAGAAAGATATCAAGGGATTATTGTTCTATTTAGAACGATTCTAAGAGGCTAAAAACAAGCTCTTAAACAACATAAAGCTCCCCTAAAACTCATTCTTGTTGATCCCTAAACCACCCAACCAAAAACTCAATTTCTACCATTTCTAACTAAACTTACCTTAGAAGATAGATCTTGTAAAACTGAAAAACCTTCCATCACTAAGCCAAACAAGATTTCCAAGATAAAGCTCTCAAAACTCAGCCTTGGGTGGTGGATTTGGGAGAGAAAAATGAGAGAAGAAGATATAAAAGACAACAGATATAGTGATGATATCACCCCTTTGCATAAGCAGAGAAAAACCACCTATTTCCTCTCTTTTTTCTCTCAACAAGCCATTTAACAAAACACCCTTGGGCCACCATCCAAATCCAAACTATAACCCTTAAGCCCAACGAGACATTCAATGCCCAAACATGAGGCACACAACCTTGGGTTAAACCGATTCTGAGTCCCGAAACTTGGGTCATGACACTAAATATGCTCGACAAACAATGCCAAGACATTTTTCCAATAAAGTTTGGCATGAATCATATTGAACTCAACCATTCCCTGCCAACAATCATCCCTCATTTTAAAACACCTTCCTTAGAAATACCTAACTGAATCACTTTGTTTTATTTTTACTTAGTTTATTTTATTCCTTCTCTTTAGTTTTCAAAGCGACCATTTTGAGCAATAATATTTTCTTACAAAATAAGTAAACATCGTAGCAATTAAATCCCTAACACAATCATTGTATGATCGATAATTCAACTTACCAAAGTTGTATTACTTATGGATCATGTATAATTGGATGCAAAAGAGTCTTTTAGCATCTTTTAATACCCATTTAGACATTGTTTTAAACCTTTTTTCAACATAAACACATCTCTACTGAGTCCAAACAATCATCATGCTTGGATGTGTTCTCTAGCCTTTTCAAGAATCTAAAGCTTGCTTTTTATAATGTGGAATAAGTTCTTAGCTGTTAAAGAATATTGGGGATGATTTGGAGTCGTTGGGGATGATTTAGAGACATTAAGGATGATTTTCCAGTATGAATTATAGTTTTGATATAGTAGGTATCAGTGCACGACTTTGCTTATCGGTACCTATAAAAAGTAGAAAGAGTCATTGCAATTTGTCTGGGTGTACTGGTACTAGATACTAAAGGTATCGGTACAATATCTTGGGTATCGGTACTCGCATATGCATATTGATACTAGAGTTTCATTCTGATTTAAATTTTTTCGAGTTAATTTTATGAAATTTTGAATCGAGTCAAGATGAGTCGCGTATTTTTGCCTCAAGTTAAGTCGAGTTATTCGTTTTTTCGAATCTAGACGAGTTTTACTCACCCCATGATGTGGGTCAATTTCTTTATAATATTGGTTAACCCGACTCCGAGTCCCGGAACTCGAGTCATGATAGTGAACACGTCCGACAAACAATGCCAAGACACTTTTGCCAATAAAGGTTGGCATGAATCATGTTGAACCCAAGCATCCCTTGTCAATTGTTATCACTCATTTTAAAATGCATTCCTTATCAACACCTATTCGAATCACTTTGTTTTATTTTTACTTAGTTTATTTTATTACTTCTCTTTAGTTTTCAAAACGACCATTTTCAGCAACTCAAAAGAGACTCTAAGCATATTTGAATACCCATTTTCACATTTTTTAAACCTTTTTCCAGCATCAAACACATTTCTACCGAGTCCTAACAATCATCTTGCGTGGATGTATTCTCTAACCTTTTTAAGAGTCTCAAGATTGCTTTTATACTATGAAATAAGTTCTTAACCATTAGAGACCGTTGAGGATGATTTAGAGTCGTTGGGATGTTTTTCCATTTTGAATTACAGTTCTGATGTAGTAGGTATCAAAGCACGACTTCGTGTATCTATACCTACTAAAAATAGAAAGAGTCATTGCAATTTAGCTAGGTGTACTGGTACTAGATGCTAAAGGTATCAGTACGATGCCTTATGTATCGATAATCGCATACGCACATCGATACTAGAATTTCATTCTGATTTGAATTTTTTTGAGTTGAGTTTATAAAATTTTTAAATCGAGTCAAGACGAGTTAATTATTTTTACCTTGAGTTAAATCAAGCTATTCGGTTTTCTCGAATCTAGTCTAGTCTTATTCACCCCTTCATGTGGGTCAATTTCTTTTTAAAGTGGGGCAGATACAAGGACTATTTCTTTTTAAAGGGTATCAAAAAATTTTAAATGGTGTGTTATTTTTTATATTATATATTAA
Organism: Abelmoschus esculentus; assembly: GCA_035048815.1. Classification (NCBI taxonomy): domain Eukaryota; kingdom Viridiplantae; phylum Streptophyta; class Magnoliopsida; order Malvales; family Malvaceae; genus Abelmoschus; species Abelmoschus esculentus. The sequence continues at coordinate 20,128,892 of JAUCBN010000003.1, forward strand.
ATTTATATTAGGAAAAAACATTCTAAAATATTTTAACACACCTTAATTAATATACAAGGTTAACTACACATATGACCACATAATTATGGATTGATGTCGATATGATCACTATAATTTTAATTTGAACAAATATACAAAATAATTATTTAAGTGTTTTCAAAAGTGATATAATTATACATTTGGTCATCGTTACTTACACAATTTATCATAATTTTAACGTGATCAAATAAATTATTTATTTAATTAAATAATGGCACGTTTTACAGAATGAAAAATTAAAACAAGAAAACCGGCGATGTATGGATTCAAACTTTGGACCTCTTAGATAAAAAGCGAAGAGTTTACCACGAGAGTGAACAACGTGCTGTGACATTAACTATAATATATTTCCTCCATGAATTATCCAATTCTGTTCCAGAATTTGAGGGTCCTGCACTTTATTTTCAAAATTGTGTATGCTGGACAAGAAGTACAGTGAGTATGCTGGACAAGTGGGGCAATCGCCTTGCTCTGAAATTTCAAGAAAAGGGAAACTGAAATGTTTCTCAAAGTTGTGTTCGGGTTTTAAACATTTTCTGCCATTGTTACACCTTTTGTATTTTGCATTAAAAACATGATAGGTTATATTAAATATTATAATTCATATCATAGCATGTCCTTTAGCCTAATCTTAAATGCATTGTTTTTCATCAGGGAGATTACTTGTTGGAATCTATGCATGGACAATTTCCTTGATTTAATTTTTCTTCCCTTAATCGGGTGACATATATGGTAATTTTTTTCTGAATCAAGTGACACTTGGCATTATCTGATCGAAAGAGAAACAATTTAATTAATTAAATAAGAGTAATTAAAAACACCCAATCAATTGATGACATATATCAACACATAATTAAATAATTAATTTATTTTTATTATATTAAAATCATAATCAAATTATATGATATATTTGTTAAAATTAAAAATATAGTGACCATATCGATACAAACTCCATAATTAAATGTTCATATGTGTAGTTTACCTTAATATAGATAGGTTCCACATATTTCTTTGCATGCTAATTTTTATTTTTATTAAAAATCATTATTGATACTCAATTTTTGAGAATATCGATTTTAAAAATACTATAGTTATTGTTATAGATTAAAAAAATAATAGAAGTACCATATTTTTTTAAAATAAAAATCTAAACTACAATAGTAACCCAATTCCTCGAGAAATTATATCATAGACGCGGCCTACCATGTCAGCCGTGGTCCCATCCAATAATAACCACCTACTTCACCACTAATCTCCAACTCATTTTTTTTTCAACCAATGAATCTTCACTCATAATTTGCATGTCATTTTAAAAATATAATTTCTGGAAGTTATATTAATTACATAGTTGATTAGTGGTGGAATGGGTGGTTTTCATTGGCTAGGGACCACGGCTGATGTGGTAGGCCGGGCCTATGATATAATCTCTCCAGTTCCTCCGTATGGGTGTTCATAAAAACCCAACCGATATATCATACAAAAAAATGAACTAAATGTTAGGTAACTCTTGAGTTGATCAATCGAATGAAATGATCAAGTGAAGAGTGATTTCGTAAATTAAAATTTAAAAGGAGTAAGAGAAAAATGGAAAATTTGAACAGAAACAATTTTAGAGTGATTTAAACTTCAAACAAGATTTACGTCTACTACCGTAACATTGTACTTAAGATTTCAACAATTCACTAATAGATTTTATCCTCTTTACTTGGATTATGAGAAAATCTTACAATTTGATCAAGCTTTATACCTAGACCTTGATCAAATATTACTCTATTATAAGAAAGGAATTGGTAAATTGAAATGTATCTTAACAAAGATTGATATTGTTTACCCAATTATAGAAAAATACTGTAAAACTTGAAATAAAAATTACAATGAAATAAAAATTACTCAATTAGATTGAATTTTTGCTTGATTGATCCCAAAATGATTATTAGATGTTGTAGCAGCTTTGGAAACTTGTAACTCTTCTTAGATTTCTATTTGTTTGGGTTGTTGGAGAGTTGAATATAGTCATTGAGGAGTAAATTTCTCGCATTAAATGTTGGTTTTCAATCCTTGATATCTATACGCGAGAATATTATGTACTTAAAAATTTATTTTATTTTTTAATTTGAACTTTGTAAAATAAATTATATGAAAATCAAACTTAATTTTATTTTATTTAACAAAACTAATACAAATATTTAAAACTTTAAAACTTTTAAAATACACTCTCGTTTACTTTATTATATAATCTTAAAAAATAGTTCTACTTACTTTTCTTCCTTTTTATTATACTAAAATCAATTAAGACATAAAAGTATAAAAGTTTAAAACAAGTCATATGACATGATATGCAACTAAGGAGTGTCCTCATCGTCCTTATCTTCATCTTGAACATTACCTAAAGATCGTCCATTCTATTCGCCAATAAATGCAGTAAATTATAAGTTCAAGGATGCTTGACGAATCTCAATAAAAAGGATACAATTCTCCAAAGAAGTAAAGTGAGAATCAAAAACATCAAACCTATCTTTCATCTCATTGAAGTACGTGTTCATGATAGAAAACTTCCTATCGAGACAGGTCATAAGAACATCAAGGGAAGGAGCCATCGCTAAAGCTTATGAAGTATTCACCATTGATTCGAGTAGAATATTTGATGAAAGATTCACAAGACGAACCCATTCACCATTATGATAGTGAAATTTAGCACAAAGTAGAGAGTGCTCATCAATGGGATTGGAAAAAAATAAAACTGAGTCGTAAGAATAATCTATTCTAACTTAGTGAACATGTAACTAAGGCAATCCCATAAGTAAAAGATGATAGAGAAGTATGTTTGTGACTTGACGAAAAGTAGACAACTTATCATTGGATGGTAGAAATTACCATGTAGGCATAAGGCGAAGGACTCATTCATGAACATCTAGGTTAATAACAGAGCCACTATAACGAGGAAGGAATATATCTTCATCATCTAAGTCTATGTCTTATAATCCTAAAAGGTTAGTAATTCTAGTAGAATCAAGAATTAAAATTCGATCTGTAAGAAAGAATTCAATAGCAACAATTTTAGTTTTTTCTTGACTCAAAATACGACAAACATTTGAATAAAAAATTAAAAACACGATTACGCTATAAAAGTCTGGTTAAATTTAAAAAATTTATGAACTTCTAATCATGCATTAAGGGAAGATAACAAAATTGAAATCGATCAAAATTCAAAGAAATGTATAGAAAGAATACGTTGTCTAAAGAATTTAAAGTTTTGGAATGAATTTAAAATCATCCATGATATTAGGAAAACAAGTTCATTAAAACAATTTTTAAAGATATATATTAAGTTTGACTTTTTAATAATATCGAAAAAATATTACTTAATTCTATATCTCTTCACATTCTTTTCTTTAGTGTCAAAGATTACCCTAAAAATTTTAAATTATATGGAAAACAATATATTCATAAACACAATATTTAATTCAAAATAATAATCATATGAACAACATATTGTAACAAAATCTATATATTATATAGTTTGAAATAATATAGGAGTGTAAAAAGATTTTTTAGTAAATTAAAAAATATATGATATAAAATTTTATATTCGAATAAAAAATTAATTTTAAAAAATTATATTAAAATCTTTGAAACTCATAATATATACAATTTAAAATCTTAAAATTTGATAATAAAAAATATATAAACAATAAAAACGAAAAAAATAAATAAAATAAGGTTTCTACTTTAAATTTGAATTTTGGTTGAATGAAGGGTTGATGATGCACAAAACTTGTTGATTTTGTAAGGATTTGATAAAAAACACAAATTCTATCAAAGAGGTTAACGAAATTTAATGAAAAAATAGAGAGATTTGAGTAGTTTTTATATTAGTGTTGACTAGGGTTTTAAGACTTAGAGTTAGTGTTGATGTAAAATTAGAAAAACTCAATTAAAACTCAATTAAAGCCTTCAGCAGTTATGCGTATCAATAAGGTTATTACATATATTAGTCTCGTGCACAGGTACGACCTAAAGACATATCGATCCTTCTCCTGTATCAATAAAGACTTTACTCATATTAAAATGCCTATTCAAAAACCTTGTATTGATACATTATATACCAGATCAATATAATTGATCATTTTTTTTATAAAATTAGCTAAAAAGAACTTAAAAAAAGATATTTTGCATGAACCTGTACACATGTATAAAATATGAGCACAAAGAGATGATAAAAATAACAAACTTTCTCTAACTATATGAATTAAAGCACATAGGATCAAAAACACATTAACATGTAAACCAAACAATTTCAAGCATATTTTTAAGTTAAAAACAAAACCTCTAAGGTTCAAGAAAGGCTACTAAACCCTAAATCTCTCTTAAGAACCCTAAAATGTTCTTTATCTAATGGTTTTGTAAAGATATTCGATACATGGTTTAAGGTATCGACATATTCTAAAACTACATCTTATTTTAAGACATGATACCTAATAAAATGATATATTACTGTTATACGCTGTTATAGAGTGTTGGATGACATTTTTAGTAAGACAAATAGCACTAATATTGTTACACTTAAGGGTATAGTACCTACATCAATTACATAATCTAAAACTTGTTTCACATAAAGAACTTGAGCAGAACAACTTCTAGTCGATATGTATTCCAGTTTAATGGTAGATAAGGCTACACTATTGTCACGACCCGGATTCAGATTTAAGTTTCGAGTTAACCTAAAATATTGGGCTTTGGTTTTGCACCATGGTTTTATATTGGGCCTTGTTGGGCTTGAGTGGTTTGGGGTCTTAGGAGTTTTAGGATAGGGACATTTTGGTAAATGTCTAAATAGTATGAAAATAAGGGCGAGGAGGTTTAATGTTTTGGAGGGGGATGATATCACCCTTCTTTCTCTTTTACTCCCTTCACCATCTTCTTTGAAGCAAGGAAAAAGAATTACAAAAAGGTTGAATCTTGGAGAGTTTGACAGAAAATCTCATTCTTGTGCTGAAGAAGAAGTTTTATAGCTCAAGAGATCTATTAAACACGGTTAAAGTTGAAAGGTTTGGAGAAGAAACAGGTTGAAGAGGGATATATAGGTTGAGTTCGAGTATGGATTTTTGGGAGCTTAAATCCAAGTCTTTTAGTATTTTTAAGCTCTAAATATCATTCTAAGATGTTTCTAATCCATTTTTTATCTTTCTCTTATAGAGAAAGAGGTTGGTGAGCCCTCAAGAAGCTTTGGGAAGGGTAAAGTTTGAGGAAGAGGTAGGAGGACGAGTTGTTGTTCTTTCTACAAAGGTTGGTATTTCTCCAACTCTTAAGTATCATTCATTCAAAGTTTTGCCATGTATTGCATGTATAATGAGTTGGTTTGATATTTGAATGCTTTGAATGACCTTTAATGGTGGATTATTGAATTGTTGATGAACCTTTGTGTTTAAGGTGTAAGAATGCTTAGAATCATCCCCCTGGCGTGTAGGAATAAGTTGAGAGTCATTGTAATCGAATTCGGTAGAGTTCTAAGTGTTTGAGGGTTCAAAATCTGTATTTTCGTATAGGGGTATCGATACTCTTAGTAGGAGTATCGATACCCTAAAGAGTAAACTAAGCTAAGAAAGACAAGCATTTCAGAACGCTCAACCCAAGTTTGGATATCGGAACTTCCAGTAGCAAAATGTATCGATTCCTCATGTTAGGTGTATCGATACCTAAAAATCTAGTAACAAACAATTTCAATACCTCTTCAAGGGTGTACCGAAACTTGTGGCGTTTCGATAATCCATATAGGAGTATCGATACGGTCGAGTCTTTCTTGGGTTAGCTGGACTGATTAAATTAGCGCATCGATACACGAAAGAGGTGTATCGACACTACATGCATTTCGATACCCCTTACAAGTGTATAGATACCGTTGGGCATTTTGCCCAATAATTCTAATGGTTGAGTTGAGGATTCTATAAATAATATTAAGGGTTCATATAGGTTAATTCAGCTTATAAAAGAATACTAAAACTGAGAAATTGACACCTTAGCCTCATTTAGGTGGTTTTGGATAAAAGCATAGAAATCGATATGTATTCGATACATAGTAGAGACCCAATGGATATTGATGGTATAATTATATGCTACGATAAGTTAGGGACCTTGCTTAGTGTTGATGGATCGCCTAGAGTTATAAATTATATTACGGTGGTTCCTAAGGTTCCTGATACCCTTATTATATATTGACCAAAGTTTTGCAACACTCGAAGACTTTTCGAACATAGGATCTCGATGCTTAGTGGAAACAGGCCAATTCAAAGATTCTTGATCAAACATTCCAAGCATGGATGTAGGATCCTGATGCTTAGTGGACGTGGGCCTCATCCTAGAGTATGAGATCCCGATGCTTAATGGACACGGACCCTACTCATAGTGTAAGATCCCGATGTTTAGTGGTCGTTGGTTGCACTAATTATATGTATATAAGATATACATGAGGTATATGGGATTTATGAACTTGAGATACTATGTGGATCTCTCTTGATATTCATATGACATGGGTCGATATTTGTATATGCATATTATCTTGAGTTTAGAGGAATATGGTAGCGCCATCGTACCCATGCTATATCATTATTTCAGGCTTCATATGCTTATTTATGACATGTTTGATGTGAAACGGTTGGTAGATTACACACTAAGCTTATGTATCTCTGTGTTTTGAAATGTATTTTTGTGCTTATATTAAGGAAAGCTTGTTCGGAGCAGCAACATCGTGGTGGGTTCAACATCGACGTTGTTGTCAGAATAGTGCTACTAGATATAGTAAGCTATGCACTTGTAGGACTCTATGTAATTGTAACTCTATTTTATTAATTAAGTCAAATGCTTTAAACGGTTTATAATATTTTGGAGTTCCAACTAATTTAAGTTATTCAAAATTTATGTTTTAATTGGAATTGAATTTTATGAAATTGTGTTGGACTTGAAATTGAATTTATTTTTTGGGTTTTGAAAGAAATTTTGAAATACGGGTCCGGTCCAATGCGTCACCGGGTCGAGGGTATTATAACTATGTTGTTTCTTAAAGAACCAAGATAAGAGCATACCATCTGAGAATTGACTAATTTTGGAGGTATTTTTTCTATCTTTCTTATATCCCCAAAATTCGTATACAAGAATGCATGAATATTAAAGAGGAATCCCTAGGATACCAAAGACCTAAACAAGGTGTGTATTTAAGGTAGCTAAAAATTCTCTTAACTATTATGAGGTTTGATTCTCTAGGACTAACTTAAAATCTAACACACAAGCAAACATTAAATGTAATGTCGAGTCTACTTACAGTAAGATAAATTAAATATTCAATCATAGAATGATAAAGCTTAGAATTAACACACTTACCTCATTCATCCTTGTTGAGCTTTGTAGAAGAACTCATTAGTGTAGCTTGAGGTTTCATATTTTTCAAGCCAAACTTCTTGAGCATTTCATATAATTGGCTTGATTGATTAAGGTTTCATCCTTCCTTTGATTTGGAGCCCCAAGAAAAACAAAATCTCTCCTATAATGCTCATCCTAAACACACCTTGCATTAACTTAGAAAAATCTTGACAAAACAACTTAGTAGTAAAACAAATATTAATATCATCAAAATAAATCTGAACGACTAAAATATCTTTTTCATTTCATTTTATAAGTACTGTAGTGTCTACCTTTCCTTTGTTAAAATCTTTTTCAATCAAAAAAATTAGATGTCGTCATACTAAGATCTAGAGCTTGTTTCAAACCATATAAAACTTTAATTAATTTGAAAACATGGTTTGAAAATTTAGATCTTTAAAATTGGGTGATTGTTCAACCTACACTTCTTCATTTATAAAACCATTTAGAAAAATTTTTTAACATCCATATAAAAAAACTTGAATTCATGATAACATGCAAATACAAGTAACATCTTAATAGTTTCTATTCTAACTACGGGTGCATAGATTTCAATAAAATCAATTCTCTTTTAGAGTGTAACCTTGAGAAACTAATCTAGCTTTATTTTTACTATGTTACTACTCTCAAATAGTTTATTCATAAAAGCCCAATTAATTACTATAGTAGATTTGTTACAAGGTCTATCAACTAAGGTCCAAACTTGACTTATCTCAAATTGATTGAGCTCTTCTTGCATAGCTAATATCCAATAAAAATGTTTTAAAATATCATTGATATTTTAAGCTCTATGTGTGAAATAAATGTAACAGTACAACTATTTCTAAGAAAAAGTCTAGTGGTTACACCTTTGGAGGGATCACCCAAAATTTTATCATATTTTACATAATTGAACTTTGTTGGGTTGCAAATTTCCTTTTCATCAAGATTCATATCTCTTAAAGCTTCTAGTGGAGGATTTTATGTTTCTTCTTGTTCGGTTGGAACCTCATCCTCCTTTGATATTTGTCCTTCATCAATGGCTTTAATGATTCCTTTATCATCATTATCACAAGAATTTTTTTCTCATAAAGAGGTTATCATCAAAATCACAAGTAAAGACTCTTCAACAAATAAGGTTCTTTTATTAAAAGTAAGATAAGCTTTAGATATTAAAGAATATCATAAGAAAATTATTTTATTGCTTTTTGCATCCAATTTTTACAATTTTTCTTTTTTATTATTTAAAATAAAAACGCTTATATCTATTGCGTGTAAAAAGTGTTCGCAATTACGTATAGGTGTACACGTTTTGAAGTTATAGTATAGAAAGATATCGTCTCCACAGAGATTGGTGCTTCTTCCGAAATTTAATTTTTTGCACTGAAAATAAAGACACGAATAGTTTATTGAATTTATATTTAAATGAAAATAATAAAATAAACAAATAAAATAAATTGGAGCAATCGATAAGAGATTAGGTTGGGTTATCCAGAATGATGGAATGATGGACGATTGAATTCTTTTCGTAAGTGGGTGCTTGCACCACTCAACTCGTTCTGACAATTGGGTTCAGTCGAATTGCCTATGTCAGTTCTTTGAGTTGTCAGTTCGTAGAATGTTTGGGCAATTGCGATGAGGGAATTTCTCGGGCAATTTGGGCGACTATCCTTAAGGTTCGCAAAGCGTAGCTTCTATTAGTCATTGAAATCCTACACTTATTCCTAAGTCAGATCAGTTCTTTCGCACTTGGATCGAACCATACCTATTCGTTTCGTGAATCTAATTCTTCTGAATCTAGATAAATGAATCGTTTATCGGGGTAATAAAAATAATTATGATGAGGGAATTTCGTTTCGTGAATCTAATTATTCGTTTCGTAGAATGTTTGAGCAATTATGATGAGGGAATTGCTCAGACAATTTAGGTGACTATCCTTAAGGTTCGGCAAAGCATAGCTTCTATTAGCCGTTGAAATCTTGTATTTATCCCTAAGCCGGATTAGTTCTTTCGCACTTGGATCGAACTGTGCCTATTTGTTTCGTGAATCTAATTCTCCAAAATCTAGATAAATGAATTGTTTATCGGGGTCCTTTCCCAATTCTCCCGCAAACCAAATTAACACCAAGAATAGACAAACCTTAATTAAGAACACTCAAAAACTTAAATAGAATTCAACTAAATCAAACCACAAAACAAAATAACTCAAGCCAACTTTAAATTAGTTCATGGCTGGGCAAAATATCCAAAAAAATATTTCTCTCATCACTCGAATAAAACAAGAAAACAAGAAGGAAAATACAAAGGAAATCGCCAGCCTCCTTAAGTACTCTCTCTCACTCGATCGGCTCAATTTGTTTGGACGACAATCTTCCTTTTTATAGGATCTTCCTAGGTCAAATTATGTGATGAGAATTAATTTGATAAAGAGATAATTATCTCTTTAGAGAATTCAAATTAATTCAAATTAACTCAAATCTGTATTTCCTAATCAAGTCCAATATTCTAGAATCTCTCCATGCTCTTTTTAAATCAACTTTATCTCTTTGTGATTCCTTCCAACTTAGAATCAAATCCTACAAATAAGGAAATACACAACCACAATATCTTTTTCCTTACAAATTAACCGAAATATAAATTAAATATAATAATTAAAGAAATTATGTAAATATACCTGAATGACTAATTATGAAATTATTATTATGCTTAATTCTAATAGTAATAAGAGTAAAGAGGGTAATAAAAATAATATTTTTGAACGTTCAACACACCCCCAAACTCGAACTATTGCTTGTCCTCAAGCAATACAAACCTAACAATTAATTACTAAGACATCCAATCTTCGAAAACATGCTTCAAAATTTAACTTCGAACCTCAGAACTGGGGCACAAATTATGATCACCTTTAAATTTTTCAAAAAGAAAAGAAATTTTCCATAATCAAACTATAATGCTCGTGACAAAGTGTGTACGTAGTTGTGTAAAAGTTAATTTTCAAGATTCTATGTGAATTTTTTTAAAAAAAATAATTGTCTGGCATTAATTTTTAATCTTACTAGATCCAGTTTTGGGTATGATGAGTGCCTAAAAGGCAGTTATTTACTACCCTTCTTATGGTACTTTATGCACCTATTATACACCCACTTGAACCGAATCATATACTATTTGCTCAAATACTAGATATTCTGTTTTCACCACATAAAAAGTTAATATTTATAGAGAATGCAGATATTATTACAATTTCTGTACATGTAGGAATATCCACATAAAAAGTACGGTATCGGTAGCACTAACTCGGCTTATACCCTTGTAGAGGCACTAAGGGGTAGGTTAAGAGTTTCAGCAACTAAAAGAAGTGTTGGATTGGTTGATGGTTAGCTTTGGTTTACGCCGAGAGGTATCGTCAAGGACCGAGCATCAATAGTACTTTGACTCATAGATGAGCGGAGTCACTTACGGACACTTTGCTGAACTTTGATACTTCTTCCCATGAGCAAGAGATTGCCGCAGCAGAGGAGCATCAGCATTGCTGAGGCAGTCTCTGCAGTACTATCGAAGCAGTGTTGTGCGATTGCATTGGACAAGAAGAAGATCAATTGAATCCACTAATTGACACAACTAGATCCTACCCGGTTTCTCTATAATCGTTCTCAACTCTTTATTTTATGTTTTGTTATTTACTTATTTAGTTAGATAAAACAAACCATCTTAATTGTGTTTTTATTTTATTCTCATGAGCAAGGGAACGAAGGAAGACATTAAGTATACCAATCCCTGTGGAGACGATACATGATATACTTATCATTTTATTACTTGACGACGTGTACACTTGCACTCAAAATAGCGCTTATACCATGCCTATCAAGTTTTTGGCGCCGTTGTCGGGGATTGGCAATTGAATTTTGTTTTCTTTAATTTTCTTGCTCTTTATTTATTAGTTATCTAACTTTAACCTTAGTTTTATTTTATTTTTGTTTTTATTAATTTTTATTTATTTGGTTTATGACCAGGGCAAATCCGAGTGGACCATTGTACGAGTTGGATCCAGAGATTGAACGTACAAGACATAATCTAAGACGAAATCTGTTTCAAACTATGGACAATCCATCTAGAGGACCTGTTGATCACAATGTCCTGCCGCCGGAAATGCAATAGTAGCCAATGCCGTATCTATTGCCGAGGCAACCTACTGTCAGAGATTATCTGGGGGAGGATCTGAACGGACTTAACCCTAGCGTGGTTACCCCTAAGATTGATTCAACTCACTTTGAGCTTAAACTAGTGATGTTCAACATGTTGAACACAATTGGACAGTTTGGTGGGTCTGCTATCGAAGATGCAAGGCAGCATCTTAAATCCTTCATGGAAGTGTGCAACTCTTTTAAGATTCAAGGAGTCCATAAAGATATTTGCGCTTAAAATTGTTCCCCTATTCAGGGATAGGGCGAAGACTTGGTTGAATGGAATCCCAGCAGGATCAATCGGATCTTGGGAAGAACTTTGTCGAGAGTTCATTACGAGGTTCAATCTAACAAATCTCTATGACCGCATTCGTAATGAAATTACATCATTCCGGTAAGATGAAGATGAACCGATGTACGAGGCATGAGAACGTTACAGAGAACTATTAAACAAATCCCCCTTACATGGTTTTCCCTTGTGGACGCAAGTTTCCATGTTCTATAATGCTACAAATGCCTCCATAAGGATGATGCTAGACGCTTCCGCAAATGGGACACTTTTAGATAGAGCACCCGCGGAAGCCATTGAAATTCTGAACAAACTCGCAAGGAATGATTTCTAGTTTCCCACATCAAGGCGAGGAGGAATGAGACGTCATGCCACAGCTCATGAATTAGACACATCAAGTTCGGTGGCAGCACAATTGACTTCTCTGACCAAGAGGGTTCAGAATATGCAGAACCAAAGAAGCATACATGAGGTTAAGGCAGTCAACTCATCAGATTATATGCCAGATAAGGAGACCGACCTATATGTTGGAAATTATAACAGAAATAATCCAATGATGTCCAACAATTATAACCCATCTTGGAAAAGGCATCCGAACTTCTCTTAGAGTAACCCTAGTAATGCCTTGAATCCAACTACCCAAGCCCCTGGATTTCAGCATCAGAACCAGAACCTGCCACAGCAGAACACTCAACAGCCCATGCCGCAGCACCAGTTACAACAGCAACAGTCTCTGAATGCACTGGCCGATTCTCTCACAACTTTTATGTCGAAAATTGATGCCTACATGATGGAGAATAGCCGCTTCATGAAGCGTACTGATGACTTCATGAACAGAATAGAGATGAGACTGCAGAACTAGGAGGCTGCAATAAAATCCCTAGAAACCCAGGTTGGTCAATTTGCTCAACGCCAAAATACTCGACCACCTAGAGGTTTACCTAGCAATATTGAAGTTGCTAAGGTATTAGGTCACGAGCAATGTAAAGTAATCACCACCAGAAGTGGCCTACAGCTGAAAAATAAAGAGGGGACCTCAACTGAAAGAGTCCAACCAGAACAACAACCACATGAGGACTCAGAGGCTGAGCAAGACCCTACCGAAAGCTCTGCCATGGCAATAGAACCAGCAGTATCAAAACCTACTGCCGAGGCAGCTGTAGAAAAATTCACCCCAGGTATAAAACTCAATATCCAAGGAAACCTAGAGGACATCAAACCACCACCTCCTTTTCCACAGAGGCTAAAAAAGCAAAAACAGGACCACCAATTTCAGAAGTTCCTAGACATCTTGAAACAGGTACATATTAACTTGCCCCTAGTTGAGGCGATTGAACAAATGCCCAACTATGCCAAGTTTTTAAAGGACATAGTATCCAAACGACGAAGTCTAGGAGAATTTGAAACGGTGGCAGCTACTGAAGGCTGCATGGCAATACTACATAATCGCATGCCACCCAAACTAAAAGATCCTGGCTGCTTCACAATTCCCTGTGCAATTGGAGATGGTTATAAAAGAAAGGCCCTATGCGACTTGGGAGCAAGCATCAACTTAATGCCCAAATCAGTTTTTCAGAAACTCGGAATTGGTCGGGCGAAACCAACAACAGTACTATTCCAACTTGCGGATCGGTCTTACGTGAATCTTGAAAGCAAAATCGAGGACATTCTGGTGAAAGTTGACAAGTTCATCTTCCCTGCCGACTTTCTTGTCCTTGATTGTGAAGCTGACAACAATGCACCGATCATATTGGGTCGACCTTTCCTTGCTACTGGACGCATTATCATTGATGTGGAGAATGGCGAACTCACAATGCGAATAAATGATCAACAAATCAAGTTGAATGCCTTCAACAATTTGCCAAATTCAGACACTCCAGCAGAATGTAAGGCTCTCCATACACCAAATAAGGGTACTAAAATATCCTGTCTGGGCAGCACGCTCGGCAGATTATTCGGTAAAAGAATAAAACCTAAAGGAGAAGCCGAATGCACTGAAGGGACTGGCCAACTCATGCAGACAGACACAGTTCAGAAAGAGAGAGCAAAAATGAGAGATGCATTCACATACACTCCACAAGTAACCTAATCTCTTTCCTTCACTTTTAATCATTATATTAGGATTAGTATATACAGTATTATTTTCCACATTATTTAAGTATTCTATTATTTCAATATTTTGTTATTATTTTTACAGGAAGTAAATGTGGAAAATATTTTAACAGTCATATTTTTACAGCCTATATAAGCAGATTACTCTTTGCATTATTTACTTTGCATTCTTGTTATCTTTACTCTCTTGAACAATCTTACTCTCACTACATCTTGAATTTTTCATAACTCTCTGAATTCCTACCAACATTCTTTCTGTTTATCTTCAAGAATATCTCATCAACATCCATGGCAGTATACAGACGATTTGCCAGCGGCAACGTAGAAGAACGCTTTCAAAGATCTTTTATTGCAAGGCAATTATGGGAGGAACAAGGATTCCAGCAAACCACTGACGAAAACTACGCATCGATCAATTCTTGTTCGACAGAATCGCAGACCAGGATTGGGAGAAATTCTGCCTCCAACCTCCCATAGCGAATGCAACAATTGTGAGAGAATTCTACGCACAATGCCCGAACAAGGATATATTATTCGTTTACTACCGGGGCAGGCCTGTGAAACTTGATGCCGAAGCAATCAACGATTACTACAGCGTAATCCCCATACGCGATGAGCATGGTGAATTTGCGGCAAATATCAAGGAATATGAGGCTATCAAGGACGACCTTTGCTACGACAATACTCCATGAGAAATCGGTTCCCATAGAGGTTGTGTAACAAGGATCAGCCTTAAACCCGAAGCAAAGTTGTGGTGCACGTTTGTTAAACGACGCCTCATGCCCACTTCTCATAATAGCACAGTGGACAGAAAAAAATTGCTAATCATTCATTCCATCATCAACAAAAGAACGATCAATGTTGGACAGATAATTCTTCAAGAGATCTATGACTGCGGTAAGAAAGAACGAGGTCCATTATATTTCCCTAGTTTAATCTCTACTTTATGCATTGCTGCAGGTGTCCCGATAGAAACAACCGACGAATACACATCACAAAGGCAAGGCTGGACGAAAGAATTCTGTCACAGAGTGATGCAGATCACCCAAGTAGACCCAGTGCAGGAAACACCTCAACAATTCACGACTGACTTCCATGCCGGAGGGCAGTATTCAGCAGAAGTACCTGACAATGCCCCAGCCCCTGTCGCAGCAGACACATACCAAGAGATTTTACAAAGAATGTCAGTCATGGACCTCAGAAAATAACGCTATATGGAATATCAGAGAAATTTCAACAACACCCTTGCCAATATGCTGACTTAGAACTTCCCCACCCATGGGATGCAGTTTCCAGATTTCCCTCCCAATATTTTTGTCATTGTCGCACCATACACAGAGACAACACCTGCTCCAGGGCCTAGACCATCCTTTGCTGCTAGGCCACAACAACAGTTTCACGCTGCCAGACCATCCAGACCTACGGGCACGGCCGCCACATCATCTAGCAGCAGGCGACCACCAAAGAGGAGAGCTGTCTTCAACTCTCCGTAACAAAATCCTATCCCCATCGGCAGTTTTTCTGAAGATAGTCTCTTTAGACAAATCGATGAGTATGTCCATGAGAGCTCATCCAAGAAAAAGAATAAATAAGAAAAAGAAGAAAATAGAAAACACATATCTTGAGGTGCCCGAAATTGGCTTAAGACTTTTTGTTTTAAGGAGATAGCTAATCCAAGATTTTACTTGTCTTGAACTTAGAGTTTATCTAAGAAAGCCTTGAATCAGCCTTGTCCATTAAACGCACACACTCACCTAGCCCTAGAGTTTGTTTCTTAGTAGAAGTCCTTGGGTAAACTAGTGGCTAAAACGGAGAGATAGACATGACCATGGTGGGGAGAATAGATAGAAGAGTAAGACCAAAGGGGAGCAAGGTTTAGCAATTTGATGTTTAGCATTGCTTGAGGACAAGCAATAGTTCGAGTTTAGGGGTATTTGATGAGTGCCTAAAAGGCAGTTATTTACTACCCTTCTTATGGTACTTTATGCACCTATTATACACCCACTTGAACCGAATCATATACTCTTTCCTCAAATACTGGATATTCTGTTTTCAACACATACAAAGTTAATATTTATAGAGAATGCAAATATTACTATAATTTTTGTACATGCAGGAAAACCCAGAGCCGAAGCAGCAGAAAAGTTATGTTGAGGCCGAGGTAGAAGACCGACCGCGGCAGAATCCAGTGTGGCAGCACCAACAATGGAGGCGCATCAGAAGATAAAAATATGGAGAATATTCTAGAAGACACAGCGCATCAATTGGACCAGGCTAGTGTGCTCAAAGCCCAATTCAAAGACCAAGCGGGAAACCCTTTCTAGAAGGCGACAAACTTGGAAATATCAGAATCCTTGAAGAAGACTTGTTCCCTACTCCAAGTCGAAGTCTAATTAGGAAAGGTTTACCCTAGGTTAAGACTATAAATATACTAGCCAACCACATTGTCTAGGAGAGTCGATTTGTAGAGAAAACCCTTCCTCCCTAAGAATTGTACTTCCACGATAACATATTCTAAATTTCTTAGGGATAGGTGAAGGTTGTTGATATTAGTGAGAGGAGATTGATTCTTGTATTCTTGTTCTTATGCAATAAAATCAGAGTTTGCTTATCCTATTGTCATTCCTTGTTCTTGCATCCAAGCCCGAGAGGGAAGTTTGCAAGTAATCTATTTATCTAGCATCGAGAGGTATAGATTCACGAAAGGGTAAGTACAGTATCGGCGACACTAACTCGGCCAATACCCTTGTGAAGGCACTAAGGGGTAGGTTAAGAGTTTCAACAGCTAAAAGAAGTGTTAGATTGGTTGGTGGTTAGCTTTGGTTTACGCCGAGAGGTATCGTCAAGGACCGAGCATCAACAGTACTTTGACTCAGAGATGAGCGGAGTCACTTACAAACACTTTGCTGAACTTTGATACTTCTTCCCACGAGCAAAAGATTGCCGCAGCAAAGGAGCATCAGCATTGTCGAGGCAGTATCTGCAGTACTATCGAAGCAGTGTTGTGCGATTGCATTGGACAAGAAGGAGATCAATTGAATCCACTAATTGATACAACTGGATCTTACCCGCTTTCTCTATAATCGTTCTCAACTCTTTATTTTATGTTTTGTTATTTACTTATTTAGTTAGATAAAACAAACCATCTTAATTGTGTTTTTATTTTATTCTCATGAGCAAGGGAATAAAGGAAGACGTATTAAGTATATCAATCCCTGTGGAGACGATACACGATATACTTATCATTTTATTACTTGACGACGTGTACACTTGCACTCAAAATAGTACTTATACCACGCCTATCAGGGCACCTCTAACAATTAAGCAATTCGTTTAATTTTATCAACAAAAGCCAGTTTCAGGCACCTCTAGTGATTCGTCAATGCACACAAACTAGAGTTAGTTTCGGTCACCTCTAGAATGATATTGCTTATCTACTTTCTCTTTTTTATTCTTTTTTTAATTCTTAAATGCCCAAAATTCAACCTAAAATCACAAAATCTCTATGAATCAATAAGTCACAACCGTTTAAAAAAAATTCAGCATCATAGAAAAAAATCTATATTCTTCCAATGCAATCCTAAAATCAAAGGCTATTTCAATTAAGTGCAATGGTAAAATTCTATCATTGGTTATCCACCAAACATTAAAGCAATTAGATCAAATTAAAATTATTGGCAAATAATATATCCAATCTATATGCAATAACTGATTATGAATGCAACTATCATGAATCAATTAAAGGTAAATAACCCCCAAACTCGAGATGAGCATTTTCCCCAATGTATGTAAAAATAAAAAAATGCAAATGAATTAGAAACGTTTTCACCTTGAGTTAGTAACTGCGTGCCATGGATTTAGCTTCTATCCTTATCGTGGTGGTGGTGCTAGTGGATTAAGTCCTCCATTGATGCTTTTCCATTATTTTGAGCAGCACTTGCCGAAGCAATACCCATTTCCTGGCCATGTGAAATTGCAAGTATAACTTCACAACGAATGGATCCAAAATTTTTAATATAATCACAACTCCACTTGCCTGTCAAGAAAAACGAAATATTATGGAGGGTAGGTGACAAAGATCATTAATGAAGGAAAGAAAAGGAAATAAATGAACCAAAAATATGGGTAACTTTTAGAGTTAATTATGGAATTAATCTCTTCAAAGTTTGACCCATATTAAAGTTTATCCAAATCTTCAAGCAAATCTCTAGTGATCTTGATTTTCTTTCCTAAAAAGATAAACATCAATAAAGCAAGAATTATTCAAGTAATGAGAATATAATTATTCCTAAAAACCATAATTAAGAAAATTCATGAAAATATCAAATAAAATAAAAGAGAAAAATAAAATAAAATAAAATAAAATATAAAGAAAACTTATGGAGGATCATTTCTGATATTTCTTATAGTCCATTCACACCATCCATTGAGTGACAATTTTACCCAAAAAGGGTTGGGTGAATATGAGCACGGATGTTCCCATTTACGTTATCATGGTGGAGGTGTTGTTCTTTCGTGTTCTCTTGTAATCATGCATATCCTCCACCTTGATATTATTCCTGAAGGCATAAATAAATTATTACAAAATATTATATCAACATCCAACCATTTAATTACCTCATTATCGTTAACTTCTATCATAGTTAGATATAGCTTTCGTTGGCAATTGTTGTGCTAGGCAATTGTCGTGACAATCTTTTACCAAAATTCAGTTTAAGTCAAGTGAAGGTTCCTTTTTCTCTAAAGTCTTCAAGAATCAGCCCACCATTTTCTTTATGCTTCTTAAATATCTCCATTAGTAAAGAATTTGGTTTAGAACTAATATTAGATGGAATTACCAAGGATAGAATGTCTTCTCCCAAACAATCATACCTTACTTTTGATGGCTTTAAATCGTTTAGCGTTGATTCATCGGAAAATACCTGCAATGGAAGAGGTGAATTTTGAAAGAATTTAAAAGGTTCAATTATTACCTTTTCATATTCTATTAACAAGACATCGCCATCTTGTTGATCGAGCATGTTGTCATGTAACTGCCCTAACAACTATAAGTAAGAGTAATTCTCAGATTCCTTCTTCAGCATCAGTGTTGATGTAACATCTTGGGAATCAGACTCCTCAGAATTTTCTGTAGCATTACTTTCTTCGGCCTCATTGAATGTTATCGTGACATTGCGCTTTTCAGGCTTCTCCAATATCGTGACAATTATTTCTGTAGACTCATCCCACATGTGATAGTCTTTCTCATCAACATGCTCTAGACTCGGAGGTTCTGAAATTTCCTCTTCGTCCTCTAATGTTGGGACGCCAGTATCCCAAATAATTGATTATTGGGGCATGTTATCCATGAAATATATGGATCTCCTTAATTAATCTTCCAAATCCCCCAAGGGTGCATCAAACTCCATTTTCCTCGCATTCATGGACTTTATTTGATCTCTCATTTTCTCTATTAATCTTTCCATTGTAGCCATTGCTACTTGAAATATTTCCTCTAAAGAATTTGGATTCTATTGAAAAGGACAATAATGTCATGGCATATCTGTAGCATCAACAAAATTGTCATGGTAAAAAAAATGAGCTTTTTGATTATACCATGAAGGATTTTGTTGTTGGTTTCATCTGTGGTCCTCCATGTGGCCATATGTTCCAGTATTATACGGGTAATTTCTAAACAAATGATTTTCTCCACAATAAAAACAAACAGTTTTTGTGGCATGAACTTGTTGAGTTTCTCTAGGTTGGCATAGGTAATCATCATGAAATTTTTGATTGGATCAATTCATATCTTCCAACATTAATTCCCGAATAGATTTCTTTCTTTCTCCTTGCATCTCTAAGTTCCTTCAACTTGAAACACACCTATAATAGATTTTTTTGATTTTTTTAAAAAGAAAAAAATTAGTAATAATAATAAAAAAGTACAAGAAACTAAAAACAAAGTAGCTATTGTCAATCCTCGACAACATCGCCAAAAACTTGTTGTGTGTAAAAAGTGTTCGCAATTGCGTGCAAGTGTATACGTTTTCAAGTTATAGTATAGAAAGATATCGTCTCCACAGAGATTAGTGCTTCTTCTAGAATTTAATTTCTTACACTGAAAATAAAGATACAAATAGTTTATCGAATTAATATTTAAATGAAAATAATAAAATAAACAAATAAAATAAATTGGAGCGATCGATAAGAGAGATTAGGTTGGGTTATCTAGATTTATGGAATGATGGATAAATGAATTCTTCTTCGTAAATGGGTGCTCGCACCACTCAACTCGTTCCGGTAATTGGGCTTAGTCGGATTATCTATGTCATTTCTTTGAGTTGTTAGTTCGTAGAATGTTTGAGCAATTATGATGAGGGAATTGCTCAGACAATTTAGGTGACTATCCTTAAGGTTCGGCAAAGCATAGCTTCTATTAGCCGTTGAAATCTTGTATTTATCCCTAAGCCGGATTAGTTCTTTCGCACTTGGATCGAACTGTGCCTATTTGTTTCGTGAATCTAATTCTCCAAAATCTAGATAAATGAATTGTTTATCGGGGTCCTTTCCCAATTCTTCCACAAACCAAATTAACACCAAGAATAGACAAACCTTAATTAAGAACACTTAAAAACTTAAATAGAATTCAACTAAATCAAATCACAAAACAAAATAACCCAAGCCAACTTTAAATTAGTTCATGGTTGGGCAAAATATCCAAAGAAATATTCCTCTCATCACTCGAATAAAACAAGAAAACAAGAAGGAAAATACAAAAGAAATCAGCAGCCTCCTTGAGTACTCTTTCCCACTCGATCGACTCAATTTGTTTGGACGTCAATCTTCCTTTTTATAGGATCTTCCTAGGTCAAATTATGTGATGAGAATTAATTTGATAAAGAGATAATTATCTCTTTAGAGAATTCAAACTAATTCAAATCTTTACTTATCAAGTCCAATCTCTTAGAATCTCTTCATGATCTTTTTAAATCAACTTTATCTCTTTGTGATTCCTTCCAACATAGCATCAAATCCTACAAATAAGGAAATACACAACTGCAATATCTTTTTCCATGCAAATTTACCGAAATATAAATTAAATATGATAATTAAAGAAATTATGTAAATATACATGAATGACTAATTATGTCATTAGTATTATGCTTAATTCTAACAATAATAAGAGAAAAGGGTAATAAAATAACATTCAACAATATCCAAAATAAATAAAAAAGCTAATATTAGGTTTCCTAGATTTTAAAATCTTATAAGGTGTTTTATTTAAAAGTGGCCTAATTATGACTCGATTAATAATATAATAAGCGGTATTTTTATGGCTTTCACCCAAAAATACTTGGATAATTTTTTTAACAAATTATAGTTCTAGCCATTTTTTCTAAAGTATGATTTTTTCTCTCAACAACCTCATTTTGTTGAGGAGTTTAAGGTTCTAAAAAATTATGACTTATACCATTTGAGTTACAAAAATTCTCAAAATCTAGATTTTAAAATTCAGTTTTATGGTCACTTCTAATAAGAGAAATCCTTTGAGCAAGATTATTTTGAATTTTTTTAAAATGTGATATTTAGAGGTTATTCATATAAAGATGATATTTACAGAAAAGGCAAGTTTTACTGCATTTTTGTATCTATGCAAGAAAACCTATTATCGTGGCAGCAACTGAGGCCGAGACAGGTGATAAGTGGCTCAACTCACTATCATTTTCTATACTTTTCATGGGTATTAATCATCACTTTTACACCTACTTGGACTAATACATATACTTAATGTGATATATTTAGGAATTTTATTGTTAAAGATAATATTTATAGAAAAGACATACTTTACTGTATTTTTATATATGTGTAGAAAAAATTATTGTCGTGGCAGAAACTTAAGGTCGAGGCAGGACCTGATGCCAAGGCAGCAAAGGACAAGTAGCGATGTGGTAGGCAAGCTGAGAAGAACGTTGTTGGACAAGAAACCCAAGGATCGGAGCTGGATAAGCACGTGAATAGCCCAAAGACAAGGTCACGCAGGAAAACCTTCTAGAATGAATAAATTTGGAAATATTTGATTTATGTATATGACTTGTTCCCTACTCCAAGTTGTATTCTACTTAAGAAAGGTTTGCCCTAGTCCAAGCCTATGTAAGACTTAGTCGTCCCAAGGAGAAAGAGCACTAGATTTTAGAGAATTCAGTTTATAGAGAGCTTTGATTTTATCTTTTAGTTGTTCTTTTCTTTTACATTATGTTCTAAGTTTGTGTAAGCTTAGGTCAAGATTGTAAAGTATTAGTGTGAGGAAGTCAACATTGTTTCTTGTTTTCAATGCAATAAAATATCAAAGTTTGCTTATTCTTTGCCATTCCTTGTTCTTGCATTCATGCTCGAGAGAGAAGTTTGTAAGTAATCCATTTATCTAATATTGAGAGAGTTAGATTCACGAAAGGAATAAGTACGATGTTTCAATCGAGAAACACTAACTTGATCTAGAGATAAGTTAAGAGTTTTAGCGGCTAAAAGAAGTATGGGATTGGTTGATGATTATAATTGATTCACGCCGAGAGGTATTATCAAGGACTGGTCATCAACAGCGCTTCGACTTATAGATTAGCAAAGTCATTCAAGGACACTTTGCCGAACTTGGGTAAGATCTGCTCAAGAGCAAGAGATTGTCGTAGCAGACGAGTAACACCACTGTCAAGGCAGTCCTACCGAGGCAATATTGTACTATTGCATTGGATAAGAACAAGTTGATCAATTCCACTATAAAGAAAAACTGGATCCTGACCGCTTTCTTTATTCAATTCTTTTATTCTTATTTAATTTTAATTATTTAGATAAATCACAATCCAATCATTTATGTTTTTATTTTATTTCTTTTACAGAGCAAGAAGATTAAAGGAAGCATATTGAGTAGACCAATCCCTGTGGAGACGATACTTGATACTTATCACTTTATTACTTGGTGACGTGTTCACTTGCACTAAATTGTACATATCTAACACGCATCAAGTTTTTGGCGCTGTTGCTAGGGATTGGCAACTAAATTTTGTTTTCTTTATTTTCTTGCACTATTATCTTAGGAAATTAGTTTAATTATTTTTGAGTTATTTTTTCTTAGGAAATAAGTTTAATTATGTTTGAATTATTTGTTTTAGGAAGGAATTTCAAGAAGGAGAAGCCATGAAGCATATAAAATGACCCTGAAATCAAGCTCGTCGTCCCGCCCAAGAAGGTTGCCTTGGCGGCAAGTTGCCACCGCAGAAGGTTGCCTCGGCGGAAAAATATGAAGGAGGGTTGGCCACCCAAGAACATATAATGACGAGTTTACGTCCCTAGAACTTAATTTCCCCGTTTTATTTCATAATTCTTCATTATTGTTTTTCTAGTGCAGTTTTTAGTTTCTCTCTTAACAAACTCCACACAAACTGATGACCCTCAGGATACAAAAGAGACAAATGCGTGACATATAAATATTGGTTTATCTTTTCCTTGTCTCTTAATTTTTTTCTTGTCTTTTATTGTTGTCTTATGTTCAAATACATGCATTGAGGATAATGCATCCCTCGAGTTTAGGGGAGTATTGATCCTATTTTCTGCCTTATAAAAATATCTGTCATGCATGGAAATTATTTAGATTATCCTACTACTACCTTAATTTATGTCTTTACAGTAATTATAGTTTTATGCTTGGAATTTTTTTATGGAATATTTTTAAAGTCTGTTGAATTTTATTGAGACTGCCTCGACAACAATATATTCTCCAGACGCTATAGCAGTATGCACCATTCACCAGACTTGAATTCGGAAAAGGTCTCTTAGGATTTATACTTAGGATTAGACTATGAGCTTGAAATCACATAAACACTACTAGTCGTAGTTGATTTTTAAAAAAAAGTTCTTTTCTTTGAAAAACAATAAGGACTTAGGCTTAGATTTTATATTAGAGGTGTCTATCACTGGCTCTAGGACTTAGGTTTCTCCCACTTACTAGAGGTGCTTATCACCGGCTCTAGTAAGAATAGCTAAACACTTGAGGTGCCCGAAATTAGCTCAAGTAATATAAATTTATAGCAATATAGATTTATATATCACTATTGGGAGAAGAAAATAAAAAGAATTAAATAAAACTCTTAGTCGGAAGTCTTGAGCTAGAAAAAAGATTAGAACTTAAAAAATCATCTTTGACACAGTTACGCACACACTCACCAAGACTCATAGTCCAGTTCCGAGGAATTCCTAAGAACCAAGAAGAGGTCGAGTCAAGAAAGGAATTCTGCCGCGACAGGCAGGACGGTATGTTACTTTAAAATTCCTTACTTAAAAATTTATCTTTTGCATTACTTAAGGACAAGTAATAGTTCGAGTTTGGTTGTGTGATGAATGCCCAAAAGTCCTCATATTTTATATCATTTTCTCACTCGATTATTGCTAATAAAGACAGAATTAGAGGCGATAATAGATATTTCTGTGTATTTTCTATATTTCACCATCCGAATACGGATTTCATGAAGTTATCTATTATTTGACATAAAACAGATGCATTTGATGGTTTTCTTTCTTAGACAGGAAAATGTATCATAGGAATTGCCAAACAAGAAGATGAATGCAGGAAGCTAAAGCTAAAATGCAAAAAAAACCCACCTCGGTAGCACTTTGTGGTTGCGGCAGCACCAGGAAAACAAATATTTATATTATAGGCGATCTGAAGAGAAAAATAAGGTGAAAATTTTAAGACAAGTGTCACAGAAATCGAAGCTGGGAAACACACGAAAAGTCAAGGTCAAAGGCCACGCGGGAAAAGAATCCTAATAGGAATAAACTTGGAAATAAAACAAATATTTTTATTTATTTACTTAACTTGTGTTTTACTCCAAGTTGTATTCTTACTTAGGAAAGGTTTGCCCTAGGCCAAGCCTATATAAACCATAGCCGCCCAAGGAAGAGAGATCATCAAATATCGGAGACTCGAGAATTCACCTTAGGTTTTAGAGTTCTAATTTTCTTTAGGCTTAGGTGAAGGTTGTAGAGTATTAGTGTGAAGAGATTGAACTTTGTTTCTTGTTTCAATGCAATAAAATATCAAGGTTTGCTTATTCTTTGTCATTCATTGTTCTTGCATTCAAGCTCGAGAAAGAAGTTTGTGAGTAATTCATTTATCTAATATTGAGAGAGTTAGATTCACGAAAGAAATAAGTACGGTGTTTCAATCGGGAAACACTAACGCGGCCTAGAGATAGGTTAAGAGTTTTAGCGGCTAAGAGAAGTGTGGGATTGGTTGGTGATTATAATTGATTCACGCCGAGAGGTATCATCAAGGACTGATCATCAACAGTACTTCGACTTAGAGATAAGTGGCGACACTAAAGGATACTTTGCCGAACTTTGATAAAGTCTTCCTAAGAGCAAGATATTGTCACGGCAGACAAGCATCATCACTATCGAGGCAGTAATCTACAGTACTGTCGAGGCAGTGTTGTGCGATTGCATTGAGAAGAAACATGTCAATCGAATCCACTCTACAATACAACTGGATCCTGGCCACTTTCTCTATTTGTTTTTCCTTATTATTTAGTTTTTTTTTATTTAGTTCAATCTCAACTCAATCACTTGTGTTTTTATTTTATTTCTTTACAGAGCAAGAAGATTAAAGGAAGCATATTAAGTAAACCAATCCCTATGGAGACGATATACGATTTACTCATCACTTTATTACTTGGCGACGTGTTCACTTGCACTAAATTGTGCATATTTCACACGCATCAGTTATTTTTTAGATTAGTTGTCATTTTAAATCACAAGCCTTAATTTAACATACCATATTAACTTGATATGTCAAAGGTTGAGTACTTGAGTTCTTATTTTGAATCTTTTTCTAAAGAAAAATTTACAATATACTTTATGTAACACTCATGTCTTATTAAATTCTCTTTATATCAATTTAAGAAGATTATAAATTTTCACTTACTATGACTTAAAAGAATCTTTTTTAGAAAGATTAAATATATAAATTAGAATAATAATGCACTAGGTAAGTTTAAAAGAGAGACGATGTATGAAACACATCTAAATACCAAGTCTTTCATTAAACTAATTTTAGACATGCACTTTTTTTATTACAATCTCACTTCTTTTTCAATTAGCAACTTTTTATTAATGTCTCTTTGCAAAATATGCTTTAATATTTTTTAACTACAAAAGTATATAATTAGGAACACATAATGAGGTTTTCTAGTTAGAAAAATTGTCTAGTCTTAGAGTACATCCTAAACTAAAACATACTCACAATGTTTATAAATTAATTTAAAGGTTTAATATAAGTTCACGTATTATAGAGAATGAATTAGCATATAATATATTTAAATAATATGACCTCACCAGTAGAAACAAAATTTTAAATAGACTTGTTCATTCAACTTCAATCTCTGCATCAGCAGCTTTAAGCAGAATCTATTAAGTCATTTCATTAACATTTCCTTAAAATTTGTTAATTCTGGAGTCATAGAAAGAATATTTTATTGTTAGAAAATTTATCCTTTTAACACAAAAGATATCCGTTTACTATATAATTCACCAATAGTGATAGAGGTTCTTATGTTTCAGATTCCCTTATTATCCAATAGTTTATTGGGATTGGGCAAAAATCTGGATAGCTTCTTAACATGCATTAGAACTTGAAGAACTTTATTTCTATTATAATTAGTTTTGTTCATCTTTTTCTAGATAGTTAAATTTAATTACCAACATATTCATTTTCATAAATAAACATTCACAGTTTTATTGACATGTAAACTTTTTTCAATAAAATTATGATTAATATAAATTATTGTGATCATAAAATGAAATTTTTTAAATAATTTTTTTCTTTTCAATGTTTTTATCTCGGTTTCGGTTGATACAAAAGAAGAAGAAAAATTTAACAAAATTCTTTCTTTTAAGTAAATTATAATGATATAAAATCATTGATTATAAAAGTATTTGTGTAATTAATATTTGTATTATTAATATACATTTTCTAAACTTCTAATTATTTTAAACTTGAAGACATTTTAAATATAAATTGAAGACTTTATTTGCTTATTTTTGAAACCCGTTAAATATAACAATAATAATAATAATAATAAATATATAAAATAATTTATGATTAATAGAGTAATTATATCGAATAAATTAATTATTTATTTAATTGATAACTAATTTAAATTAGACAATATTTTCTATTAAAATGTTAAATAAATATTTTTGATAATTATACCGATAAATCATATCGATATGTTTAAATGTACATGATCGCATCTATCCTTGAGTAGGGATTTTTCTTTTATAAAATATTTTATTATGAAATTTATTAGAAAAATTCTATAACGTGCGTCGAACACCACTGAATATCATTAATTTTAAACACCGTTGAACACTATTAAATTAATTAATAAAGATTAAAAATCTTTAAGACTCAACATATAATTATAAATTATTTAAAATAAAAAATTAATTTAATTAATTATTCATTGAATTCTTAAAATTTTTAATCTTTATTAATTAATTTAATAATATTCATCAGTATTTAATATTAATGATGTTCAACGATATTAAACATGTTAATTCAATTTATTAATATTAAAACATTGTTAATCAAGGATAATACTATTGATAGTTTTAGTTTTCCATCTAACGGTCCTCTGTATTCCACGTTCTCCATAATATATTCATCCCATCTGTTCACCAACATTCACTTCTCCTATTGCTTAGTCCGCTGTTAAGAAAAAAAAAAAAGCACTTTAAAAAGATAATTTTAATTCTTAATGTTTTTTATTTTTATCATTTTGGTTTTTATTCTTTTTTAGGATAAATTTAGTTTTTAATCTATATCTTTTTGATAAATATCTATTTTTTAACTAGAATAATAATTAGATAATTAAAAAATTAACGACAATGATATGCCATATTTATGTAGAATGACATGTAAGATTTGAGAATTCTTAGTAGTATTTTATTTTAGATTTAATTAATTTTTAACATTTTATTTAAATTTTAATTGTTTTATATTTTATGTTAGAATAAAATTATATTTTACATGTATTTGTCATTATCGTAAAAAAATTTAACGATAATGACATGTATATATATGTAGAATGAGGCTAGATGTGTTGGGGAAACCGAGTTATTTCCCACATGAACATAGCTTCAAATCTGAGTTGAGATATCAAGATTGAAACCACCAAAATTTGCACAACGGACAAACCCATGAAACTATTGAATATTGTAATCCAAGGAAAAATCCAATATTAAACAACCAAAATAAATAATGGAGAGAACACAGAGAATTTACGAGGTTCGACAAATGTTTACTCCTTGGGCACCAACACCGAATGATAACTTCATTATTACCAAAATGGTAGAAACAAATGGAATTCCTAAGAATTCTCAAATACAACAAACGAGAGAAGAAAGAACGAAATAAGATAGATGATTGAGATTTATAGTTAAGCTCTAAGGGCTAAATTTGTAAACACTCTAAAGTTTAGGGACCAAATTATAAATAACCCATAAAAGAATTTAATAAAACATAAGTTTGTCCCGATTTTTAAACTCACTTCATTTATTTATTCATTAATGGTTGAATATTTCAAGCCATCTTTAACAAATCTCCATCTTGGCTTAAAATTGACTAAGTTTCTCAAATCTTCTTCAACTTCCCAAATAGAGTTATCTTTTGTAGTGCCTCTAAATATGCTCACGAGCGCCATACACCCGAAGGTGCTCAAACTCATAGGATATTAATTAAGTTCAAACAACGATTGAACTTGATTATTGTTACCACCTTGGTCAACATATCTGCAGGATTTTTTGTTGTTATAATCTTCTGAAATAAAATCTTTTCTTCTCCAAATATCTATTGCACAAAGTGATACCTTACGTCGATGTGCTTGGTTCTTGAATGGTAGACTTGATTTTTCGTTAAATTAATAGCACTTTGACTGTCACAATAAAGACTAATGTGACTTTGAACAACTCTCAAGTCTTCCAACAATGCGTAAAGCCAAATCGCTTCTTTAACAGACTCTAAAACGCTATATACTCTATCTCTATAGTAGATAAAACCACCATAGACTGTAAAGTAAACCTCCAACTCACTGTTGATTTTGCTAAAGTAAACAGATATCCAGTAGTCGATCGACGCTTATCTAAATCACTAGCATAGTTGGAATCAACATATCCAACCACAATCTAACAAAGTTCTTCATCCTGCTCAACCACTAAACCAACATCTACGCTTTGTTGGAGATACCATAGAATCCATTTCACAGCTTGCCAATTTCCTTTTCCAGGATCATGCATATACCTTCTCACAACTCCAACTGCTTGGAAAATGTAAGGTCGTAGACACACCATCGCATACATCAAGCTCCCTACTATATTAGCATATGCAAGTTTTGTCATATATTCTCGTTCTTCATCAGTTTTAGAAGATAACTAAGAACTAAGTTTCAAATGAGAAACGAGTGGGTTACTTACATATTTTGTGTTATCATTCATACCAAAATATTGTAATACCTTTTTCAAATATTGCTTCTGAGTTAAACAGAATCTGCCTCTCTGTCTGTCTCTAATTATTTCCATACCGAGAATATTCTTGGACTCACCAAGATCTTTTATCTTAAACTCTTAATTCAACTAAGCCTTCAATTTGCCAATCCTCTTGTTGACTCTTTGAAGCGATCAATATATCATCAACATACAATAGAAGATAAATAAAAGATTCATCTTGTAGTTTTCGCAAATACACACAATGATCATATTTACTTCTTGTGTAACTTTGACTTATCATAAAACTATCAAATCGCTTTTACCACTACCTCGAGGATTGCTTTAATCCATAAAGCGATTTGTTCAACTTGAAAACCCATTTCTCACCACCAACATTTTTGTATCCTTCTAGCTGAGTCATATAGATCTCCTCTTCTAAATCATCATGCAAGAAAGTCGTTTTTACATCGAATTGAGCTAACTCTAAATTCAATTGTGCTACCAAGGACAACAAAATTCTATTGGAGGAATGCTTCACAACAGGAGAAAATACTTCATTATAGTCAATTCCCTCCTTCTGAGCATATTTTAACGACCAAATTTTGTCTTGTAGCGAACATCTTTCTTGCTAAGAGATCCATCTTTATTTGCAAATACCCACTTGTATCCAATTGCTCTTTTACCTTTCGTTAAATTCATCAAATCCCAAGTGTTGCTCTTCTGGAGAGATTGCATTTTTTTCATCCATAGTAAATTTCTCTTATCACTTTCTAAGCTTTGCATTGCTTCTTGATAAGTGATAGGGATATCATCATAAACAACTGGAAGAGCATAGGCCACCATATATGTAAATCGAGTAGGTCTACGAATTTCTCTCCTTGGCCTTCTAACTGGAAGTGGTTCTAGTGTCTCCAATAGTTCTTGAGTTTGAACATCTTCATCTTCTGATTCTTCTATTAGAGTTAGAGAATTAGTAACATCAGTTACTAGGCTAATCACCGTCTGTTGAAGCTCCATCTGTTTTGGAGTACACTCCACCTATTGTGGAGTATTACTCGTCTAAAATTTTCCATTTATTATCTTCTCTAACATGAAAGACTCATCAAAGGTAACATCTCTACAGCAAATTATCTTCTTTGTCTCTAAGAACCAAAGACGAAATCTCTTCACCTCATGGGTGATTCCCATAAAGTGAGCATTCTTTGCTCTAGGATCAAGCTTTGAATCCTTCACATGATAGTATAAAGTGGATCCAAATACATGTAAGGAATCATAATCTGTGGCGAATTTTCTAGACTCTACCTCTAATGGTGTTTTTCCTTCAATTGTTGATGACGGTAGATGGTTGATGAGATGGCCATCATATGTCACAGCCTCAACCCAAAATGATTTTTTGAACCCAGCATTGGATAACTTACATCGAACTTTCTCAAGTAACGTTCGATTCATACACTCTGTCACCTCATTTTGTTGTGGCGTATGTCTAACAGTAAAGTGTCGAACAATAACAAACTCTTGGAAAACATCAAAGAGTGGATCACTTCTATATTCCCCTCTATTGTCCGTCCTAAGCCGTTTGATCTTCTTGTCAGTCTAGTTTTCAATCATATTTTTCCATTTTAGGAAAAATTTGAGTACTTCATCTTATTAAATACACCCAAACTCTTCTGCAAAAATCATCGACAAAAGTTACAAAATAGTATTTTCCTCCCAGCAATGCTGTTTTGGAAGGACCCCACACATCTGAGTGAATATAATCCAAAATACCTTTCATACTATGGATAGTGGTGCCGGATTTCATTATCTTCTACTTTCCCAGAACACAATGCTCACAAAAGTTTAACTTGCAAGCCTTTGCACCTTTCAACAATCCTTGCTTTGCCAGAATTTATAAAGATTGCTCACCAACGTATCTCAATCGCATATGCCATAATATGGTTGAATCCAATTTGTCTCCCTCGGAAGCTAGTGCTCCTGCTCCAATAAGTGTACTACCTTGTAGTACAAGTTATTTTTCCTGATGTCTTTCATTATTACCAATGCACCATATGTAACATTTAAAATTCCATCTCTCGTAGTAACAACTAAGCCCTTATATTCCAAGGCTCCCATTGGGATGAGATTCTTCTTTAAACTGGGCACATATTGAACATCAATCTAAACTCTAGTTGATCAATCTTTATTCTTTAATCGAATTGAACTCATCCCAACAGTTTTACAACCATTGTCATTGCCCATATAAACAACTCCTCCATTTAGTTCTACTAAATTAGAGAACCACTCCCTGTTAGGGGACATATGATAGGTGCAACCTGAATCTAATATCCACTCATCTGAATGGAAAGTTTATGGTGAAACAATTAGTGATATTTCAGAGTCACTGATATCATGCTCTGCAACACATGCATCTGGAATAACTTTTCCTTTTCTCTTTAGCTTCGGATAATCTTTCTTTTAATGGATTTTCTCATGACAAAAGGCACATTCATCTTTCTCAAGTCTGGACTTTGACTTTGATCTCCTTCTTCACTTTGATCTTTGGCTTTTTGAGTGACCTCTAACCACCATGGCTTCCGCTGCATTATTCTTGTTTTCTATCTCAGTTTTCTTTCTGAACTCGTAACTATACAAAGCATCAGTTACATCTTTAAAGGATACTTCTTCCTTTCCATGAAGTAACATTGTTTCAAGGTGCTCAAATTCATCTGAAGTGATGACAACAACATTAAAGCCAAATCCTCATCTTTGAAAGTTTCATCCATACCCAATAAGTTTGACACTACCTCATTAAATGCAGTGATGTGTTCATTCATACTGGTGCCTAGTTGATAATCAAATCTAAATAATCTTTTCTTCATGTAGAGACGATTCTGAGAGCTTTTCTTTAGGAACTTTTCCTTTAATGCTTTCCACAGCTTGCATGTAGAAGTATCATTCTTATAGACACACTTTTGCTCCCTGAAAAGACAAGATCGAATCATACCACACGTCATATGGTTGATTGTTTTCCAATCATTCTCCATCATATCTATGGGTTTTTCTTCTTCAATGATAATATCCAAACCTTGATGGAATAAAGCATCTAGCACTTTACCTTACCACATGCCGAAATGATCGAATCCATTGAACAACGCTTAATATTCAATAGTAAGAACTGGATACTAAGAACACTACATCAGGTAAGTTCCTAGAAAAAAGAGGTGAATCACACGGATCACTTAAATACCAAGTCTTTCCTAGATACAACTTTCCTAGACATGTAATGTCACAATATCACTCTTCTTTACAGCAATCGAGCAACCAAGATAACCTTCACTGAAGCTCTGATACCAATTGTTGGGGAAACCGAGTTATTTTCTACATGAACGTAGCTTCAAATTTGAGTTGAAATATCAAGATTGAAACCACCAAAATTTGCACAACGGACAAACTCGTCAAACTATTGAATATTGTAATCCAAGGAAAACCCCAATATTAAATAACCAAAATAAATAATGGAGAGAACATAAAGAACTTACGAGGTTCGATAAATGTCTACTCCTTGGGCACCAATACCGGATGATAACTTCACTATTACCCAAATGGTACAAACAAATGAAATTCCTAAGAATTCACAAATACAATAAATGGGAGAAGAAAGAACCAAATGAAAGAGATGATTATGATTTTTAGATAATATGAAATGAAAAGTTTAAACCTATTTATAATTAAGCTTTAGGGGTTAAACTTCTAAAAACCCTAATATTTAGGACCAAATCATAAAATAACCTATAAGAGAATTTAATAAAACATAAGTTTCTCCCTGTTTTTAAACCTATACGTTGGCAGATCGATCTGGAATCTGACGCTACACTTTTTTCTCCCCCTATTTTCCCTCAGAAAAAGAAAATTATCTTTTTTTTCCCTTGTCCCCAAAAGCCGCCTGATTTCCATGCAGATATCTAAAAATCTCCTTAGATTTTACACTCTTCTTTCCGATCCAAACTACAAAATTTGAAGAATCGCTCAAAAACGACTAATAAGATCCCTGATTTTGAGATATAAACATGGGAGAAGAAGTGAGGATGAGTGAATTTAAAGTTAATGGCGGATACGACGAAGGAGCTACCGCAACAGCCAACACCGTCGTCGTCGACGATGAAGATGATGCTGACCAAAGAGTTCTCGAATGGGAGATTTGATTACTGACTGTGATGATTTAACCCCGTTATCTCAATCCTTAATCCCACCAGAAGTCGCCTCCGCTTTCAGCATCTCGCCAGAACCTTGTCGGACGTCTCTCGATGTCAACCATGCCTCTCATGATATCCTCTCCTCCCTTCGATCAAGTGGAGCCCATTTCTTCACTAACACTAACAATATAAACAACAATAACAATCTCCATTCTTTTAATGACCGATGATAGTGGAACCGGAAGGTAACAGATCGGGTTCCGGTTCTGAATCTGAACCAAAGAAGATGAGGAAGACGGATGCTGGTATTGCAGAGGAACTGGATTCAGCGGTTAATACAACGGAGAATTCAGAGGATCCATCAGGGAGGACACTGAAACGGGCACGTTTAGTGTGGACGCCGCAGCTGCATCAGAGATTCGTTGATGTGGTGGCCCATTTAGGCATAAAAACGCGGTTCCTAAAACAATCATGCAGCTAATGAATGTAGAAGGCTTGACTCGCGAGAACGTCGCCAGCCATTTGCAGAAATGTCGACTTTACTTGAAAAGAATACAAGGGTTATGCAACGAAGGACCATCGGCTTTAGATGAGCTGTTTGCGTCAACTCCAGTACCTCAGAGCTTTCGTCAGAGTGGAAACGACGGAAGAGGAGGAAATGGTTTTGTTGGTGTTAGTGCGAATGGCAATGGGCATGTTGGGCTGCCTATACCGGTACCTTACGGGGCACCTCTGGTGCCTGTAGCAATACCGATGTACTGACACATGGGTATGCGTCAAAGAGGGTTCCAGAATGGGTATGAGGCGAATTCGTACGGGATGTAGCGGAGAGATTGGCCAGGTGGGAATAATATGGATCAGTGATGTATCCCAACCTTATGGATTGGCTCCCAGAGATAAGTTAAATTAGCTGATTCTTTTCTACAAAGGTTAGTTCCTTTCTTTCTTTTTCAGTA
Organism: Abelmoschus esculentus; assembly: GCA_035048815.1. Classification (NCBI taxonomy): domain Eukaryota; kingdom Viridiplantae; phylum Streptophyta; class Magnoliopsida; order Malvales; family Malvaceae; genus Abelmoschus; species Abelmoschus esculentus. The sequence continues at coordinate 20,163,546 of JAUCBN010000003.1, forward strand.
TTAGAATATGATTTTTCAGCTTTATTGTCCGGTTGAATTTTAGTTGCAAACTCATAATTGTATATACCATGCTAAATTGTTTGAAAATTTTGGTTCTTCTTTGTAAAGCAATCTTGAGGTATACTCTTGTTCAATATTGTAGGATTTGGAACTTGCATAGGGATGACAATGGGGTTTAAACAGATTAAGAGGCAATAATTACGTATTTGTGCACATCTAAAAGAAAATGAATCAGTTTTCCTCTTACGCTACTCTATTAAGTTACTTGATTATGATTGATGCCTGTTTTGCATAAAGAATTACTGTATGATTGTGTACTTGTTTCTTTGTAAGCATACAAAATAATTGTTTTATGGTAAGAAATTTTGATTTAATGTGCAATATTATTTGTGAATTTGATTTGATGCTGTTATATACATGAAACTTAATGTGTAAATGTAACATGGTGTCGCTAAACTTAATATCAATTGCCATGTATTTCACAATTTTTTAGTTTCACCAAATTAAATCACTGAACTTTTAAGATGCACCTTGGCATACACACATGATTTATATCTTAAGTACAATCAACACTAGGATTTCGTGTAGAGTTATGAGAATTACTTAAAGGAGTTAGTATAAGTGAACTAAGGTATTAACAAAGAAGTTTACTGATGTAACTTAATGGAACTAAATGTTTGTGATTTATATAAAGTTTGATGCATTTTAAGTGACCTAAAATATAGATCACCCTTGTAAATGTGTTAGTTCTTTTAGAAAATTGAATCAAACCCAAAATCTCATGCATCAAATCAAGGTCCATATAGTACACACATTGAGGCATTGCTTTTCGAATAGTTTTTTAACTTCATGTATACTTTTGAATTTATCCCTTTTCGGGTAGTTTTAGTATACCCTTTTACTTTATGTGTGCATTGGACAGCCTGCATTCATTTACCATTGCCGCTGCTTCTGTTTTCTACATTCTTAATTTATTGTCACTCGTTCGGTAACCGATTGCGAAGTGGTTTTGCTCCAGGTTGGTTTTATTGTCACTCGTTCGGTAATCGATTGCGAAGTGGTTTTGCTCCAGGTTGGTTGTTCTTCGATTACTGGCGATGAAACTAGAGTTTTTCCTGTTTCTTAAAACGACGGTCTTAGAGGGAATCAATTTTATGTTTCTCATGTTCATTGATTATTGGACTCGTGGATTAAAATTTCACTAAATCTTTGCATCCCGACCTATTATTTTTTTAATGAACTTGGTGTTCACTTTGACACTCTGAAACGACTTTGGGTTCTTATGGGTTTTGACAGGCATGATGTGAACGAGAATTGACAAAGAGAACCAAACCTCTCACTCTCAGGGTATTATTGGTTTCTTGAGTTAATTAGCATTAAGGAATCTTGTTATTCACTTGATAATTATCATTAACTTCTGTATCATTCAATATATTAATCCTTTTTATTGTTTTGGCCATGGAACAAAAGCAAATACTATTTGTGACTATGACCTTTTTCCTTTAGAAAACCTTTTCATTTGTTTTTCTCTCAATTAGCTTGAGCTGGTAGTAATTAGCAGCATCAAATTTTATGTTGAACACAAAACCAGACGATTCAAAGATCGAAGGATTTTATATAATTTATTAAAATTAAGTCTTTAATTTTAGAAAAAAAAAGTATATGTTCAATGACTTGTTGGGTTGTGGTAAACTAACTTATTCATAGATTCTGGCTTATTTTTAGGAGTTATATTTGTGTTATAAGCTTATTCATAGAGGGTGTATTTAGTTCGGTTCGTTTTTTAAGAAAATTTAAACTTAACCGTATCATATTATTTAAAAAAAAAACAAATCGAAACCGAATGATATAAAAATTAAAAATTGAATTTTATGGTTCAGCTCGGCTAAAATCCATTGTTTTAATGGTTTTTTAATAAAAAATAAACCAAACTAATGAAATATTTATTAGACCCTTAAATATAAATTTATTTTGTCATTAAGAACATGAAAAGACATGTCTTGAGCCTTTGAGAAATCTAAGACCTTAAATAAGGATTAAAAATATAACAACTATTACAAAACAAACAATATATCTCAAAAACAAATCATAAAAATATTTATTTAATTAATATACACTCAATGATTCTATATCACCAAACTAAACATGTATACATACTAGCATAATATATTGTTTAATTAAAGGCAAATTCAAATATTCCATGTCATAAAATAGCCGTAAATAGTAAATATTATAAAAATATATTCGAATTTAAAATATGATATCTAATCAATTTAATATTATAAAATTATATCTAAATATTTCAAGATATCAATTTAAAAAATAAATCTAAATATTTCAAGAAACTATCTTTAAAACATATTTGATACAAGTCATAATATTTTTTTAATTTAGGTTAATATAAAATAAACGAGTTCCTTATAAAAAAATCAAAACCGAACTGAATTACAAATCTAAATTTTAAATCAAATTAAAAACTAAACTTTAATATTTAAACTCAAACCGAACAGAATCACATAACTCTGTTTAAATATTTTTTTTCTCGATTTCGTTGCTGAACTCTAAGGGGTCGCATGTGGGACAGACACAATTAGGTGAGGAAACTTTACCTTTGGAGAAACGCAACGGTCGCTCCAAATTCCAATGTATGATTATTAATCCAATTATTGGGAATAAATTGAATTTTTTTATTTTTAGATAATTTACTTATGGATGAGTCTATCACGTGCGTCGAACACTGCTGAACACTATTAATGTTGAACATTGTTGAATATCACTAAATTAATTAATAAAAATAAAAATCTCAAGGACTCAATATAAAATTAAAAATTATTTAAATATATTTTTAATTAAATTATTTTAGATGAAAAAATATACAAATAGTCACTCAACTATTATTTTTTTCTGTTTTGATCATCTAATTAATTTTTTTTATCAAAATCGTCGCTAACATTTCATTTTATTTTTATTTTGGTCACTGATCATTAAATATTTAACGAAAACTATAACATGACATTATTTAATAACAATTTAAGGCTTTGTTTAGCAATGCTTTTCAAATCAGCTTTTGGACCAAAAGCTGGTTTGAAACGCAGAAGCAATACTAAACAGTTAACATTTGGGAAAAAAAAATCTGCGTTTGAAAAGTGATTTTCAACCTAAACGCAAAAGATAAAATTTCTAGCTTTTGTAGTTCGAAAAGTGCTTTTAAGAGTCAGATTACAATTTTAACCTTCATTTGCTATGTTTTATTATAATTTAATTTCTACAAATACATAATTATATTTAACATAAATTATTTTTTTAATTTAAAAATTATATACTTATATAAAAATTATATATTTTTTCAAAAGCACTTCTAAAAAGCACTTTTCAAAAATAATTTATGTATTCATTTATTAATATTTTTATATTTTATCATAATTTAAATTAATATTATAATATGAAATAATTTAATTATTATTTAAATATATATTTTTAACTTATAAAGTCATATCTAAAATAGTCATTTACTTTCTCAAAAGCACTTTTTGACAGCAATACTAAACACATATATTTCAAACTAAAAATTCCAAAAGAGCTTTTTCACTATACTTTTTCACCACACTTTTTCACCGCACTTTTTAAAAGCAATGTTAAACTGGCCCTAAGTCCCTAAATTTATTATATTATATTTATTTAATCCTAATAAAAATATAACTCATTAAATATTTTGATTAAACCCCAAAATTTTTATTTTTTCTTCTAGTGAAACAAGTAATATTATTCTCTTTTGTTGCACTTTCCTCAATAAACAAACAAAGATCCACAAGAGTTATCATTTTTTATAAGATCAACTCATCAAGTTCTAGATCAACATTTTTTTATAAGTATTTATAAATCATTTTCTTTTAATTTTTTTCAAGAAACAATGTCAATTCAAGCATTGTTCTAATCTATATATACGGAATAAAAGATAAGAAAAATTAAATATTAAGTCATTTACTGTAATTTTTTAAGATTAGAGAATCAAGATAATTATTTTTATAATATCACTTAACGTTAAAAAATAATCTTTAAAAATGACGAATTTATGGTAATTGTTGTAGATCTTTGTTTGGTTCTTGAAAAGAAGAAGAAAAAGAATATCATATGTTGTAGAGGAAACAATAATAGAGATCTTAAGGTTTAGACTAAATATTTGATAAATTATTTTTTATTAGGATTAAATTGATATAACATAATAATTTTAGAGGCTAAAATTGTTATTAAACCATGTCATGTTATAATCTCCATTAAATTAACGATCAATGAATAAAACGGTAATGAAATAAAATATTAGTATCAATTTTGATGAAAATTTTAATTGTGTGACCGAAATATAAAAAAGATGGTAGTTGAGTGATCATCCGTGTAGTTTTTCCTATGAAAAACAATTTAATTAAAATTTTATTTTAAATAATTATTAATTATATGTTTAGTCCTTGAAAATTTAATAATATTCGATAATATTCAACATTAGTGGTGTTCAGCAATGTTCGACGCCCATTGTAAAATTTTCATTTACGTAAATGGTTATTTAGGGTTAATTTTAATATAATTAGTATATTTTTAATTTTAAATTAAAGAATTATTTTTATTTTTTAAATTTGATCCAAAAATCAATGTCGTCTCTGAAGAAAAACACATTCAATGTGGCCCTTTAATATATGGAATTGATCAAATTAATTCTCTAAAAGACGTTGATTGTTAAAGTGCTGATTTGATAATTAATGATGATAACACGACAGTCATGACATTGACATAATGCTAACATTATATATGTGATGATAATACGAAGGAATTGAATTGATTATTTTAATTGAATTTGAGGGCGTAATTATTTTTTTTGGAATTTAAAAGTATAATTGATTCTAATTAAAAGTTTAATAACTTTATATTTAAACTAAAAAATAATTTATGAAATTATTAAAATTTTTATTAAGGTGATTTAAAAATAAGTAAAGTGAGATAAAAAGTTAGTCTTTTCTAATAGTTTATAAACGTTTTTAATTTTATTTTTTTTAATATTTATAACCTTTTGATATTTTTTAATTTGAATGTTTTTACTTATTTTTTAATTCTTTATGGTGTTTTTATTTTTAATATTTTATAGAAATTGAAATAATATTTAGTAATAATATTTTTATGTTTAGCTTAAAAATTAAGTTATCAAACTTTTAATTAAAATCAATTATGTCATCTAATTCAGTTATAATATTCAATCTAGCCCCTTCTGTCGAACATCATCCCATGAATATTGTCATGCAAGTATTATGGATTATCATGTCAGTATTGTAGACTACTACATCATCACTATAAAGGTTAATATTGGTCAAAAAGCTTAATTTGATAAATTTCATGGACTGAGGGTCCACATTGAGCGCATTTTTTTGTTAAAGGAGGAAATTTATTTTGGGGTCAAACATAGGGGTTAAAATACCCTATTTAGCCTTAATTTTATCATTTTGATCACATAGCTATTTATATGGTAGCAATCAAGTTTTTTTATCGTTATAACCTAATGAAAAAAGTGATGTCGTAGTTAGTAGAAGTTCGTTTAATTATATAATTAGTCCTGTTACTTACATAATATATTAATTTAGACTTAATTTAATTTAATTTATAATAAATATAATTCTCAAATCATATGATGACACATATAAATTTATTTTATTTAAAATTATTTGGTTTAAAATTTTTATTTTTTCCTCCAATTCGACGGTGACAATAAAAATTGAAGGAAGATTCAACCAAATAGATTAAAAGAAAATACGTTGAATATGTATCATTCTATGATCGAAGGATTTTATATTTATTCATTTAGATTAAAATTAGGACCTAATTTATTCACTGCAACAATTGTAAGGAGCTAGGACATATGAAGAGAAATTGTCCAAAATTTAAAGGGTAGATATATGATAACATGATGCATCATCCAAAACTATGAATGTGGTGCAGAACGGTAATTCTAATTATAGTGTCAGAGATATACTTTTTATTTCAACAACTTAGTTCACTCAATTCATTATGCTCTTATCATATAATGCCTAACAGGGAGTAGTTTTCTACATGCATATCAGTTATTTCTGATTCTATCTATTTAGGTAATAATAAATACAATATTATTGACATTATAGGATGTATGATGTTGCTATTAGAACACTATGTGACGTTAGATATTGTTGGAAATATGACTTAGAATATTTCAAATATCAAATTAAAGATATGCGGTTGGAGGAAGATTATTTTCAAAGTTTAAATTATTAGGATAGATTTTATATTTTAAATATATTTTTGTTATCTCTTTGTTAGTTATTTGCTCTATAAATTGAGCATTTTACATTGAATAAAATCATACTCTCATACAATAATTATTATTTTTTCTTTATTATTCTTTTTCACACACCTCAAAAAACAACAATTGGTATCAGAGCTCTTTATCTTGAGGGACTTGTAAAAAATAGAAGGAACACGTTTTACAATGGCACCACCAGTCTTCAACGGATAAAATTACCAAATTTGGTCTATTAAGATGAGTGTTCATATACAAGCTCTTGACGTCTAGGATGCGGTGAAAGAGGATTATGAAATTACTTCACTTTCGACGAATCCAACGGCGGCTCAAATGAAGAATCATAAGAGAAAAAGACAAGAAAAGCTAAAGCCAAGTCATGTCTATTTTTTGCGGTTTCACCATCAATTTTTACGAAAATAATGTACTTCGATTCTACTGCAGAAATCTAGGAGTATCTGAAAGAACAATATGAAGAGAATGAAAGAACGAAGAATATAAATGTGATGAATTTAATTCGTGAATTTAAAATGAAAAAAATGAAGGAGTCTGAGTTAGTAAAAGATTATGTTGAAGAACTTGTCAAAATTACAGATAAGGTGAGAATGTTAGGTAAAAAATTCTCTGATAAAAAAATTATTGAAAAGATTCTAGTTACACTTCCTGAGAAGTTTGAACCTACAATATCTTCATTGAAGAATACTAAAGATCTTTCAAGTATTGCTTTGGACAAACTTTTAACATCATTGCTGGTTTCAAAAACCAGAGGACACATGAGGCAAGAGAATTTTGTAGAAGGAGCATTTCAAGCTCATAAATACAAAAAGATTCTAAACAACAAACAAACAAATGGATCATATCCACCATATCCTCACTGCAAAAAAAAAAAAAATAATCATCCTCAACAAAAATGTTGGTGGACACCAGATGTGAACTACAACAAATGCGATAAACAAGGACATGTAGAAAAGATATGTAAAACTCCGTTGCAGCAAGATATGACCAATATTACAGCTGAACAATGCGAGGAGGAGGATGAACTCTTTTTTGCAACTTGTGTTGAAAATATAAACACTACAGAGAGTTGGCTTGTCGATAGTGGTTGCACAAATCACATGAAATATGACCAAGATCTTTTTGTGAAACTTGATAACACAAATATTTTCAAAGTTAAAATTGGAAATGACCAATATATCCCAATAAAAGGCAAAGGAACAGTAGTTGTGCAAAGCCAAAAAGGCACAAAGCTCATTTCTGATGTTTTATTTGTACCTGAAATTGATCAAAATTTGTAAAGCGTTGGACAACTTATCAAAAAAGGATTTAAAATCTTGTTCGAAGACAAACATTTTTGGATCAAAGATGCAGAAGGTACAACAACATTCATCATAAAAATGAAAGATAAAATTTTTGCCTTAAATATAACAAAGGATGAGCAAGTTGAGGTTCTTTTCGAGACAAAGATTAAGTTTCGACGAAAAAGATTGAAGGCTACATCTTTTAAGTCAAGGAGGAGTGTTGGAAATATGACTTAGAATATTTCAAATATCAAATTGAAGATATGCGGTTGGAGGAAGATTATTTTTAAAGTTTAAATTTTAAATTATTAGGATAGATTTTATATTTTAAATATATTTTTGTTATCTCTTTATTAGTTATTTGCTCTATAAATTGAGCATTTTACATTAAATAAAATCATACTCCCATACAATAATTATTATTTTATCTTTATTATTCTTTTTCACGTACCTCAAAAACCGACAAATATATTTCAGATTTTAAAAAATCTAATTTCCCTTAACACTTTGCATAATATGAAAACTATTAGAATTGTTAAAGGTGTATTGACTGTGATAAAAGAAAATATAAATACATGGAATATCTATAAATTTTTGGAGAGTACAGTTATAAGTGAAGCTCATTTTGTTGAGTCATAAAGTGATAATACGAAACTGTGACTTATGCATCTTGGTTATCTTAATGAGTGTGAAATGAATAAATTCAATAATAAAAAAAATATATGTTACATGGTGTTAAAAGCTACAAACTCGATTTTTGTAAGTTCTGTATGTTGGATTAAAATTCAATAATAGTGGGCACATATGTATAATGTATATTGCTATTATAAAATTTAACACGTAATTAAGTGACCAATTATGTTACACGTGTTATAGGTATTAAATTATCATAGAATTAAAAGTGTATATATCATAAGGTGTATTTATAATTTGATGAGGGACAAAGTTATAAAACTTAATAGTTGGTTATTAAATCAACTATATAAATGGATTATGGTCCCTAAGAATTAGGTCAACTTGCATATCTCTTTTCCCTATCTGAGGGTTGTGCCGCAAGAGAAAACCTAACTTCTTGGAAGATCAAACCCTTTAGAAAATCTTCATCAATGGATTCAGGTACGCTTCCGCATTCAGTTTATTTATCTTATTGTTCTTGATGATTTAACATGTATAGATCTTGGGTTTATATTCATATCAAATATATTTTAATTCTAATACTGTATTCTAGATGCATTAAGTTAATTTCATGACTAGAAAATGCAAAACTAAAAAATTCTTGATTATCTACATTTTGATGTATAAAACCCCATTAGGCAATTATCATTGGGTGTATTTATTAAAACAAAAATCTAAAATATTTTTCAAGTTTATGCTGTGGAAAGCTAAGATTAAGAATCAAACTGATTAAAAAGATCAAGTATCTTAGGTCTAATAATAGCACAAAGTTAACAAATTTATAGTTTCTCAAATTTTATGTTTAGATATATTTTTCTATGTACGAGACACTATAACAAGATGGTGTTGCATAAAGGATGAATAAGATATTAACTAAAAGGGCTCGGTGCTTGAAACTGAATGTAGAGCTTTCTAAATTGTTTTGATCAGAGGCTATGAGTATGACATGCTACCTCATTAACATATTAATTACCATGGACATCTTTGGATGGAAAAGTTATAAAAGAGCTATAGACAGATAATGTAATTGATTTTAGTTACTTATATTTTTTTGTCCTGTTATGTGCATGTATCATTGATGAAATATCAAAATTTGATGCAAAATCGAAGAAGTACATCTTTCTGAATTATAAAAAAGCTGTCAAAGGATACAATTTTAAGGAACTGATCATAAAAAATAAACACAGTAGATACATAATTTTTGATGAGACATTCATGTTACAGTAAAATCAAAACAAGTTGTTGATGGATTTAAAATAGTATCTAACAAAAACTGCAAAGATATAACAATTAAGAAAGGTGAAAATTTTAATTTAACATTTGAAGGTTATAGTATAGTTGATTTGTAGATTTATAGTCTGAGATAGAAAGAGACACAATATGTAAAATACCCAAACATATTAAATTTTAAAGACAGGGTATCTTTTTTACTTCACATTAGTAGTGATAATATAGTTACCTTTCAAGAAGTTATCACTAGTTAGGAGAAATGAAAGTGAATGACTGTAATGTTTGCGAAAAATCATACATGAAAACTAGTTTGACTTCTTAAAAAAAGGCTATTATTGTAAATTTGTGTATAAAAAAACATTAATATAAAAAAAGAGAAAAAATTCAAAGACTAATTGATAGCAAATATTTTTTTATAAAAGAAGAGAATTGACTATGATGAAATCTTTTCTCCCGTGGTTAGATACACTTTAATCAGGCAATACTTATATTAGTTGCTAGATTGGATTTGTATTTTGAGCATATGAATGTTAAATTATTTTTTTACATGGTGATGTAAAGAAGCAGATTTATATACAACAAACAAAATGATTCATTCAATTTAAAAATAAATACTTAGTTAAAAAGTTAAAGAAACCCTTGTATAGGTTAAAACAGTCTCTAAAATAATTATACAAACAATTCAACTCCTACATGATTTATATTAGCTATAAACGATGTTAATATGAATGTTGTTTATGTTAAGAGTCTTTATGATGATTCTTTTATATATTTTTTGTTGTTATATGTAGATGATATATTGATTGCTGCAAAGAAAATACAGGATGTTGTTTGTTTGAAAGATTTATTGAGCCAAAAATTTCATAAGAAAGACTTTGGAGTTGTAAAGAAAATTTTTTAAATTAAAAATTAAGAAAACTATGGTTATCTCAGCAAGATTGTTAAGAAAGTGTTAGACATGTTTAAGAAGAGCAATGCAAAGCCTATGAACACTCTATTGGCAAAACATTTTATGCTTTCTTCTGAATAGTGCCTAAAATTAGATAAAGAAATTGAATAAATGACAAAGGTTTCATATACTAATGTTTTTGGTTGCTTGATATATGTAATGGTATGTACACGCCTTAATTTAGTCATGTTGTTGGTCATATTTGTAAATACATGTCTAAAATAGGTAGATAATGTTGTAAAGTAGTCAAGTGATTTTTTAAGGATTTAAAAAATATTATGGGACATCAATGTTTTTGGTAGTCAACGACTTGATCTTTTGGTTGTAGGATATGTGAATTCATACTATACAAGAGAATTGGATGATACAAGGCTTACGACTGGGTATGTTTTTTCCTTTGGTAGAGAGCTTATATGTTGGAAGTCAATTGTTTAGTCTATTGTAATATTATATACAATAAAATTTGAAAATATGGTAGTAGTTGAAGTTACAAAAGAAGCCTTATGACTTATTGGGCTATTGAAAAAAATGATATTTAATAAGGCGGAGTTCATTTATATTTTGATGGTCAATATGCTATTCACTCGGCTAAAAATTATGTGTACCATGCTAAAAAAATATATTGATGAGAGATTTCACAAGATTAAAAAATTGATTACATTCGGTGAGATATTGTTATAGAATGTGTATACAACACATAATGAATATAATATGTTGACCAAGTCAGTTACTATTGACAAGTTCTTGCATTGTTTCGACTTGTTGAATGTTTGCAATTTCTAGAGAAGCATGGTAACCCGACCTACTTTTGATGAATGAGAAAATCTTAGGTTTATCTTTTAAGGGGCATGATATTCGTCAAAGTGGAGATTTGTTAAGTATGGTCATATACTGGTAAAGAATAGTCGCTCATTGTTCCTCGAGTATGTAAGCACATTGTTAAGCCTCGTTAGAATCTTATGTTCTTGTGTGCTTGATCTCTTGTCCATTGTTGAAGTATTGGAGCAGAACTAGTCATGGTGAATGAATGCAAAAGATATTTTTAAGTTGATAAATTTGATGAAAGCATATGCAAAAGTGCTCGAAAACGGACCATTTAGGTCTTCTTATATGGTTAGAAGGTCTAATGAAGTGGCGACAATGCTGAAAAGATGTGACAAATGTAAGGGTGTGCATAATTAACCATAATTGTTAATTGATATAATCATTATATTTTATAGGTTAATTAACTGAACCGTTAAAGTTAAATGATTTTGGTTAACCAAACTGTTAAAAATAATAGTTAATGGTTATAATTACGGTTAAAATATTTTTTAATAGTTAACATATAGGTTAATCTTTATTAAATTATTTTTATATATTTAAAATTTTAAAAAAATAAAAATTTGATGAAAATTTTTATGTCTTGAACTTTGATTAGTATATGTTAGTTAAAAATTTATCTTTAAAACTTTGATGATGGTTTGTATGTCTTGAACTTTGAAGATGTATTGCTATAATGTTGTGTTATAAACTTTTTAAACTTTAAAATATTACGAAGCTTGTATGTTTTGCCTTATGTTGAAACTTATAGTATGTAAGTATTTTTTATAATTATTGCGTAAGTGTTTACAATATCTTTATTTAAGTATTTTATAAATATTTTAATAGATTATTTATCGGAGAGATAATTACATTATTCTCTAAAAAAATAAGGAATGTATGAGAAAAAATTATAATAAGTTACAAGTTAACCTATAACGAAATCATCATTTAACCGTGTCTTAACGGTTAACTGTTGATGGTTAATCACTTCTTAATGGTTAAGTTACGATTAACAAAACTCATAATCGTTATAATAGTTAACCAACTATTACATTCACCTTGTTATTAAGGGGTAGACATTTGAAATACTATTTTATTATAAAATATAAAATTTAATTAAATATTTAAAATTTAATTGTCATTTTATTTATTTTTAACAAAATTTAATGATATTTCAGTACTTTACCATAGATTTTTTTTTGTTACAATTCAAAGTCTTAGATAGAATTCAAACATAAGTACAACCACAAAATAAAATAGCTCAAGCCAACTTAAATTAGTTCATGGTTGAGCAAAGTATCAAACAATAAAATTTTCCCAACATCACTCGAATAAAAAAAAAGAAAACTAAAAAGATGAAGTCGACAACCTTTGCTTCACTCTCTCAATCTCGCCTTATCCCTGTAATTGATAGCATTTTTTCTATTTTGAAGGTTTGGCTTGGTCAACTTAGGTGATAAGATAAAGTTTGATTTGAAAATAATCATGAAAGAGAATTTCCTTTCAAACTTAATTAAAATAATATCTTGTCATCTTTACTTCAATCTTCTAAAATCTTTCTTTGTCTTGATCTTCTTGAGATTCCTTCCAAATTGGTAGCCTATCACCAAGGGATTGATTCCTACAAATAAGGAAATACACCAAAACGGTATCTTTTTCCATGAATATTAACCAAAAAACAAATTAAATGTGATAACGAAAGAAATTATGTAAAAAATGGATAAATGACTAATATTGCAACTAGTAATGTGCCTAAATTTAACAATAATATGAGTAAAAAGGGTAATAAAAATAGCACTTTTAAACATTCAACATTCAATAAGACTAGAAAGTGTAGTAGTTTCAAATGAAAAAGTGTCAAAGAAGGATCTTGAAGACAAATTGAGCAACCTTGAAGCCAGAATAAACAATCCAAACGACATTCTTCTAAACGTATATGTTCCCCTCTGGATGCACATAGGATCTATCTGCAAGCTGCAACATGACTATGGTATGTCTAGACTTTCCTATGCTCAATCGTTGGAAAACTGATTTTTTTAATGAGGTTTATGCTTTCTCCAAGATTACACAACGCCTTTCCAACATAATGATTTTCAATTGTATACAAAATTGTGAAACTTACGGGATCCTTTAACTATAGTGGCATTTGGTTATGCAACATAGCCATACATCATTTCGTCATGCTATTCTTGTTTTTGCCGTTGAATTCTTTGTGGGAAAGGTGGTGGTAATCGAATCCTCAACCTTCTCATTTGAAATTTTATAGAGGGCATTACCAAGGCTTCAAGACTTGCTGCAACATTTTCTGATTCATCAATCTTTTCACCAATTTCATCTTTTTGGGTTATCTTTGACTTCGCTGGATGTTTCTTATCCTGTATAGATTCATTGTTAAATTTTAATCCACTTCGAGTAGTAATCACCTTACATTGTTCATGGACAATTCCCTTGGTGATCTCGATGTTGCTAGGAAAATCGCCTTTTGATCTTGTATTCAAATTCTATGCAAATTGACCAATTTGGGTTTTCAAAGTTTTTAAAGTTGCTTTTTGGTTTTGCAATCACATCTCAGTCCTGTTAATAAATTATTTAGTCCTTTTCATGAAATTACTATTCTCATACATATAAGATTTAGTTTTCAATATAAAAGCATTAAGAGTATTTTCCAAAAAGCTAAATTGTGTCAATTGTTGTTGCAGCATCTATTGCAAAGGTATGTTCTGTTGGAATCTCGATACTTATGTATTTAAATTGCCTTGATTGAGAGCGTTGTTCAAATTACTTTATGAAAAATTTGAGTGTTTTTTACAGGCTAGATTATAAGTGTTGAAGATAGCATTTTCTGATTGTAATTTCCACATAAAAACTTGACTTTAGGTTCTAGTAACACTTAGAAGAATCATGATCACCATTGCATAAATTCCAAAAGTAATCTAATAACTTGATTTCCTATGTGTTACTAGGGTGTATATTCATGACCAAACTGGTTAAGGTTGCCAATTGTGCGACAATTGAGTCTGATGGATCAAGTTCGTTGATCATGGCATTACATCTGATTCCTCCTCACCTAGTGTTTAGGAACTGATAATCATTCCTGGCTATGCAATTTAAAATCTCTATTGCTTCTGTGGGAAATTGTCTATGAGTATTCCATTTGCTGAGGCATCTAACATCATCCTTGTAAGCATGTTCACAGTATTGTAGAACAATGTTACTTGTTTCCGTAATGGGAATATCACGACCTAGTTTGGGTCTTAATGTTGTATTAACCCAAGGTATGAGCCTCATGATTGGGCATTAAGGGTCTTACTAGGATCAAGGGGTTTTAGTGGGTCTTGGGCTTAGATGATGACTTAGGATTAAAGGTCTCTACATTATGCAGAGAATGATCTCACCCCTCTCTTTATTGTCTTTCTCACCCTTTTCCCCATCCATTTTCACTTCCAAATCCATCACCAAAGGTAAAGTCTTGAGTGTTGGTTGTTAGAATCATATTTATAGGCGAGAAGAAGGTTTGTTCAGCTCTAAGTGATCTATCTTGCAAGGTAAGTTTGATTAAAAATGGTGAAGGTTGGGTTTTTAAGGGGAGTTATTTGGTAAGAACAAGTTTAGGTTTTGAGGAAGTTTTGACTTGTAAAACAGTTCATTTTGGCATCCTTCAATCATCTAAAGGATCTTCGTAACCCCCTAACCCGGCCTAAACGAAACCAGCTCTAATGGATTACACGAGGAATATTGAACTAAACCCGCAAGGGTCCGATTCGA
This sequence comes from Abelmoschus esculentus, assembly GCA_035048815.1. Lineage (NCBI taxonomy): Eukaryota > Viridiplantae > Streptophyta > Magnoliopsida > Malvales > Malvaceae > Abelmoschus > Abelmoschus esculentus. Next base: position 20,178,580 of record JAUCBN010000003.1, read on the forward strand.
TAAACAACCTTGAAAATCGACATATATTTTTTCTTTCTAGATGCATTATTAAATTCCTATATGTGTTTGTCTTAAGCAAAGAAAGTACGGAAGCATCCTAATCACAAACGAGTATTCGATTAAACACATTAGTAAATTAAGGACTAAAACGTAAAACTTTTAAATTCTATTGACAAGGTAGAAATTAGTTCCTTAAAAGTTCAATTAAGCATGCAATTATCACCTACGGTAATTTAAAAACAAAACGGAGCATTCTAACATCATCAATTACATGTTTAACTAATTAGGGACTAAAATCTAAATATTCCAAATTATAAGGACTTGTCCAAATTAAGTTAGCCAACTTGAAATTAAGTCAACTTTATGCATCCATGTGAAATTTCAGCTCAAAATAACATCTATACCTATCATAATTGAACAAAGCAAGATAACCGGGACTAATATGTAATTTCAACACCAAAAACTCAATTTTTTAATCAGGGATATCGATACCGGACAAGCCCTGTATTGATATAGTGACGTGGAAGTAACCATATTACCTACCAAAGTTCAGGGGTATCGATACAATCTTGGACAGTATCGATACCAAGATGACCAGTGAGGTAATTGCATCGCACCATGCTTCGATGCCACCAAAAATTGCCTTGGGGTATCGATACCAGCACAGGGTGTTTCGATACCTTCTGGTGCAGAAAACTAAATTGGGCATTTTAAGTTGATTTATCCCCATCCAAACATAGCCAAAGATCATTATCAGCTATAGGCATAACTCCTAAACATAATGTGCTATTTAAACACCCAATTACAACCATCAACACCCCGTAACACCTAGAGGCATGTGATGAGTGCCTAAAAGGAAGTTATTTACTACCCTTCTCATGGTACTTTATGCATCTATTATACACCAACTTGAACTGAAATATGGACTCTTTGCGCAAATATTGGATATTCCGTTATCATTACTTACAAAGTCAATATTTATAGAGAATGCAGATATTATTACATATTATGTACATGTAGGAATATCCAGGGCCGAAGCAGTAGTGGAGAAATGTTGAGGCCGAGGAAGAAGACAAGGCCGCGGCAGAATCCAGAGTGGCAGCACCAACATTAGAGGTGCAATGAAAGATAAAAATGTAGAGAACATTCTGAAAGATGCAGCACACCAATTAGACCAGGCTAGCGTACTAAAAGCCCAAGTCAAAGACCAAGCGGAAAAACCCTTTAGAAGGCGGCAAACTGGGAAATATCAGATCCCTTGAAGAAGACTTGTTCCTTACTCTAAGTTGGAGTCTATTTAGGAAAGGTTTGCCCTAGGTTAAGACTATATGTACCATAGCTGACCACATTATTTAGAGAGCCGATTTTTAGAAAAACCCTTCTCCCTAAGAATTGTACCTAACGATATTATGTTCTAAATTTCTTAGGGATAGGTGAAGGTTGTAGATATTAGTGAGAGGAGATTGATTCTTGTTTCTTCGTTCTAATGCAATAATAATATCAAAGTTTGCTTATCCTATTGTCATTCCTTGTTCTTGCATTCAAGCTCGATAGAGAAGTTTGTAAGTAATATATTTATCTAGTATCGAGAGGTGTAGATTAACGAAAGAGATAAGTACGGTGTTGTAGACACTAACTCGGCCTAGAGATAGGTTAAGAGTTTCAACAGCTAAAAGAAGTGTTGGATTGGTTGGTGGTTATCGTTGATTTACGCCGAGAGGTATCGTCAAGGACCAGTCATCAACAACACTCTGACTTAGAGATAAACGGAGTCAACTACGGACACTTTTGCTGAACTTTGATGCCTCTGCCCAAGAGTAAGAGATTGTCGCGGCAGAGAACACCAATGCTGCCGAGGCTGTATCTGCAGTACTGTCGAAGTAGTGTTGTGTAATTGTATTGGACAAGGAGAAGATCAATCGAATCCACTAATTGACGCAGCTGGATCCTACCCACTTTCTCTATACCGTTCTCAACCTTTTATTTTATGTTTTGTTATTTAATTATTTAGTTAGATAAAACAAATCCACTTATCTGTATTTTTACTTTATTTTTCAGGAGCAAGGGAACAAGAAGAGACATATTAAGTATACCAATCCCTGTGGAGACGATACACGATATACTTATCACTTTATTACTTGGCGACGTGTACACTTGTACTCAATTGCGCTTTTATTACATGTATCAAATTTTTGGCGCCGTTGCCGGGGATTGACAGCTAAATTTTGTTTTTAATTATTTTCTTGCTCTTTAATCATTCTTTATCTAACTTTAATTTTAATTATTTATTTTACTTTTATTAACTTTGATTTATTTGGTATATAACTAGGGCAAACCCGGGTTGTCCATTGTACGAATTGGATCCTGAAATTGAACGTACAAGACACCATCTGAGACGTAACTTGTTCCATGTCATGGATGATCCACCAAGACAACAAATTCTAACTGTTGATCATAATGTACTGCCATCAACAATGTTGCAGCAGCCACTACCGCAACCATTACTGAGGCAACCCACTATTAGAGACTATCTGGTGGAAGATCTAAACGGACTCAACCCTGGCGTAGTCACCCCAGAAATCGAAGCAACTCATTTTGAGCTCAAACCAGTGATGTTCAACATTTTGAACACAATTGGATAGTTTAGTGGGTCTGCTACTGAAGATGCAAGGCAACATCTTAAATCTTTCATGGAAGTGTGCAACTCTTTCAAGATTCAAGAAGTCCATGAAGATATTTCACAATTAAAATTGTTCCCCTATTCACTGAAGGATAGGGCGAAAACTTGGTTGAATGGTATCCCAGCAGGATCCATAGGATCTTGGGAGGAACTCTGCTGAGAATTCATTATGAGGTTTAATCCGATAAATCTCTATGATCGCATTCGTAATGAAATCACATCATTCCGGCAAGATGAGGATGAACCGATGTATGAGGCATAGGAACGCTACAAAGAATTATTAAACAAATGCCCACTACATGGTTTTCCCTTGTGGACGCAAGCCTCTACAAGAATGATGCTAGACGCTTCCGCGAATGGGACACTTTTAGATAGAGAACCCGCGGAGGCCATTGAAATTCTGAACAAACTCGCAAGGAACGATTTCCAATTTTCCACATCAAGGCGAGAAGGAATGAGATGTCATGCCACAGGCCATGAATTAGATACATCCAGTTCGGTGGCAGCACAATTGGTTTCTCTGACCAAGATGGTTCAGAATATGTAAGCCCAGAGAAATATACATGAGGTTAAGGCAGTTAACTCATCGGATTACATGCAAGATGAGGAAACCAACCTATATGTTGGAAACTATAACAAAAACAATCCAATAATGTCCAATAATTACAACCCATCCTGGAAAAAGCATCCAAACTTTTCATGGAGTAACCCTAACAATGCCTTAAATTCAATTAATCAAGCCCCTGGATTCCAGCATCAAAGCTAGAACCTGCCGCAGTAGCACACTCAGCAGTCCATGCCACAACAGCAGGTACAACAACAACAGTCTCTGAATGCATTAGCAGATTCTCTCACGGCTTTTATGACGAAGACTGATGCTTACTTGACCGAGAATAACCGCTTCATGAAGCGTACTGATGACTTCATGAACCAAACTAAGATGAGACTACAAAACCAGGAGGCTGCGATAAAGTCTTTAGAAACCCAAGTTGGTCAATTTGCCCAACGACAAAACACTCAACCACCAAGGGGTTTACCTATCAATACTGAAGTTGCTAAGGTGTTAGGCCGTACAACAAGAAGTGGCCTACAATTAAAAGATAAAGAAGGGACCTCAACCGATAGAGTCCAACCAGAAAAGCAACATCATGAGGACTTAGAAGCTGAGCAGGACCCTGTCGAAAGCACTGTCACGACAATAGAACCAGCAGTACCAGAACCACCTGCCGAGGCAGCTGTAGATAAGTTCACCCCAGGTATTAAACTCAATATCCAAGGAAACCTGGAGGACATAAGACCACCACCTCCTTTCTCGTAGAGGTTAAAAAAGCACAAACAAGACCACCGATTTCAGAAATTCCTAGACATCTTGAAGCAGGTCTATATCAACTTGCCACTAGTTGAGGCTATTGAACAAATGCCCAACTATGCCAAGTTCTTAAAGGACATAGTATCCAATTGACGAAGGCTAGGGGAATTTGAAACAGTGGCAGCCACTGAAGGTTGCATGGCCATGTTGCATAATCGCATGCCGCCCAAGCTAAAGGATCCTGGATGCTTCACAATCCCCAATGTGATTGGGGATGGTTATAAAGGAAAGGCCCTATGCGACTTGGGAGCAAGCATCAACCTTATGCCCAAATCAGTTTTTCAAAAACTTGGAATAGAACGGGAAAAACCAACAACAGTACTGCTCCAACTTGCGGATCGGTCCTATGTGCATCCTGAAGGCAAAATTGAGGACATTCTGGTGAAGGTCGACAAGTTTATATTTCCTGCCGACTTTCTTGTCCTTGATTGTGAGGCCGACGACAATGTACCGATCATATTGGGTCGATCTTTTCTTGCTACTGGACGCACCATCATCGATGTGAAAAATGGGGAGCTCACAATGCGGATAAATGATCAATAAGTCAAGTTGAAAGCCTTCCACAATCTTACAAATTCAGACGCCCCAATAGAATGTAAGGCTCTCCATACACCAAATCAGGGTACTAAAACATCCTGCCTGGGCAACACGCTTGGTAGACTGTTCGATAAATGAATAAAACCCAAAGGAGAAGTCAAATGCACTAAAGGGACTGGCCAATTCATGAAGAAAGATACGAGCCAGAAAGAGATAATAAAAGTGGGAGATGCATTCACATGCACTCCACAAGTAACATAATCTATTCCCTTCAATTTTAGTTATTATACTAGGATTAGTTTATATATTATTTTTAGTATTTTATGTTTTATTTTCAGTGTTTTTATGTTTTTAGAATAAATAAAGCAATGAATGCAGAAAAATTATGCCACAGCAGGTAGTCTACTGCCGCGACAATGCACTGTATCAGAGCCGTAGAATTCCTAACAAGCAGAAACAGAGTAACGGTTCTCTGCCGAGAAATCCGCTGCAGCAGTAACTGTGCATCAAGGCAGTAAATGCCTAACGACTATTTTTTTAACAGTCATATTTTTACAGCCTATATAAGCAGACTCATTGTTGTGCATTATTTACTCTTGCATTCTTGCTACTTTTGCTTTCTTGAACACTTTTGCTCTCACTATCTTTCCAATCTCTTGAAATTTTCAGAACTCTCTCTATTACTCCAAAATTTCTCAAACCATTCTCTATGAAAAATCAATGACTTCCTACACAAGATTCTCCCTGCCACTGTTGCTAACCGATTCAACCGCTCGTTCGTTGCTCAACAATTATTGGAAGAGCAAGGATTTCAACAGACCAATGAGATATACTTCGGCATTGAATCATACTTGTTCAACAAGATTCAGTATCAAGATTGGGAGGCATTCTGCCTACAACCTCCACCGGTGAACGCTATAATTGTGAGAGAATTTTACGCACATCGGCCGAGCAAGGACAACCTCTTTATCCACTGCCGAGGCAAGCCTGTGCAACTTGATGCCAAAGTCATCAATGACTTTTATGGTCTCACACCCACACGTGATGATCATGCCGAATTCGTAGACAACATCACCACTCAAGACTATGAAGAAATTAAAGATGAGCTTTGTTACAGCAACACCACATGGGAAACCGGTACCCATAAGGGTTCAGTAACAAGGCAAAGTTTAATACCCGAGGCCAAGATGTGGTGTACCTTTGTCAAAAGACGACTTATCCCAAACTCCTATAACAACACAGTGGATCGCAAAAGACTGGTGCTGATCCAGTCTATCATCAAGAAGAGAAGCATCAACATTGGAGAGATCATTCTTCACAAAATTCATGAATGTGGTAAGAAGAAACATGGACCGCTTTATTTCCCATGTTTAATCTCTGCGTTATGTATTAATGTAGGAGTTCCGGTCGAAGACACGGATGAATATATGCCAACTCGGCAGGGATAGACAAGAGATTTCTACCACCGAGTTATGCAGATCACGCATACCGAATCTGTCCAGGCAACGCCGCAACAGTTTACTGCCGACATCATTGCCGAAGGGTAATATTCAACAGAAGCACCAGCCTCTACCGAGCCAACTATCGCAGTAGACCCATACCAAGAAATTATGCAAAGGATGACAGCCATGGACCTTCGCCAACAACGCTACATGGAGTACCAACGCGACTTCAACATAGCTTTAGCCAACATGATGATGCAAAGCTTCCCACCTCAAGGGGCACAATTCCCTGAATTCCTAGTCAACATATTCGTTACTGCCGCCCTTTACACTGAGACAACACCTGCCCTAGGGTCGCAACCATTTTTTCAGCCACAACCGTATCAACAGTTTCATGCTGCCGAACCTTCCAGGCCAACAAGGTCTGTCAGAGCATCATTGACCAGCCAAAGGTCATCCAAGAGGTGAGCTGTCTTTAACTCTCCCCAAAGGAAACCAATCCCTATGCCAAGTCTCAGCAGAGATACGTTGTCTTTCGAGATTGATGAATACCATAGTTCATCCCATGAATCAGCAATACCCACTGCCACGGTAGGGGGCGGGACAAAAATCGTGCAAACAGACAATACAGACGACGTGGAAGAGGGAGATGAAGTTACGACACCAACGCACCGCACACCACCTAATAGAGTTCATCCGCATCGGGAGGCCAAACAACAGCATTCACCAGCACAAGGATCCAGACGAAAGACATCAGCAGTAAGGCCTAGGAGAATGCTCCGTACAAGTAGCTCCTCGGAGTCGTTATAAATATTTCATTTACTGCTTTTGTCTATTTCCTTATTGAAATTGTTGTTTGCCTTATATTATAAGCATTGAGGATAATGCTCGGTTTGAGTTTTGAGGAGATTGTAGGTGTCAAAGTATTACCGAGGCTACCAACTGTCGGGGTATTACCATGAAAAAGGAGTAAATTTTTTCTGAAATTCTTTACAATATTCTCTTTTCTTGAATTACTGTTTGTAATCTTGAACTACCCTACATCAACCTTGCTTTAGTTTACTCCTTTAAGGCTATAGAAATCTTTCTCCTTACCATGGTCAAGTTCTGTTTTGAAGGGATAACCATAGAATACTCATGGAATAAAACTTAGAAGCTTGCTTTAGGGTTAGAAAGAAAATAAACACTTTTTGAACTTGTTTGATTTAGGAATTCTTTTAATAAACTTAGGTGATAAAGAAAATAAACTCATGAAAATGAACCTTTTGAAAAATTAACTAGAGGTGCCTATCACTGGCTCTAGTTTTGCTCTCCTTCATGCTAGAGGTGCCCAAAACTAGCTCTAGTATGCTAAATAGGTGGTTAATAAGAAAAAAATAATAAGAAAAAGAAGAAAATAGAAAACGCATATCTTGAGGTACCCGAAATTGGCTCAAGAATTATTGTTTTAAGGAGACAGCTTTAGTCCAAAATTCTATTTGTCTTGAACTTAGAGTTTATCTAAGAAAGCCTTGAATCAACCTTGTCCATAAAACGCACACACTCACTTAGCCTTATAGCTTGTTTCTTAGTAAAAGTCCTTGGGTAAACTAGTGGCTAAAACGGAAAGATAGACATGACCAGGTGGGGAGAATAGATGGAAAAGTAAGACCAAAGGGGAGTAAGGTTCGACAATTTGATGTCTTGCATTGCTTGAGGACAAGCAATAGTTTGAGTTTGGGGGTATTTGATAAGTGCCTAAAAGGCAGTTATTTACTACCCTTCTCATGGTACTTTATGCATCTATTATACACCAACTTGAACTGAAATATGGACTCTTTGCGCAAATATTGGGTATTCCGTTATCATTACTTACAAAATCAATATTTATAGAGAATAAAGATATTATTACATATTCTGTACATGCAGGAATATCCAGGGCCGAAGCAGCAGTGGAGCAATGTTCAGGCCGGGGCAGAAGACAAGGTCGCGATAGAGTCCAGAGTGGTAGCACCAACATTAGAGTACAATGAAAGATAAAAATATAGAGAACATTCTGGAAGATACAACGCACCAATTAGACCAGACTAGCGCACTAAAAGCCCAAGTCAAAGACCAAGCGGGAAAACCGTTTAGAAGGCGGCAAACTTGGAAATATTAGATCCCTTGAAGAAGACTTGTTCCTTACTCCAAATTGGAGTCTATTTAGGAAAGGTTTGCCCTAGGTTAAGACTATATGTACCATAGCCGGCCACATTGTTTAGAGAGCCGATTTTTAGAGAAATCCTTCTCCCTAAGAATTGTACCTAATGACATTATGTTCTAAATTTCTTAGGGATAGGTGAAGGTTGTAAATATTAGTGAGAGGAGATTGATTCTTATTTCTTCGTTCTAATGCAATAATAATATCAAAGTTTGCTTATCCTATTGCCATTCCTTGTTTTTGCATTCAAGCTCGATAGAGAAGTTTGTAAGTAATATATTTATCTAGCATCGAGAGGTATAGATTCACAAAAGGGATAAGTACGGTGTTGTAGACACTAACTCGGCCTAGAGATAGGTTAAGAGTTTCAGTAGCTAAAAGAAGTGTTGGATTGGTTGGTGGTTATCGTTGATTTACGCTGAGAGGTATCGTCAAAGACCAGTCATCAACAACACTCTGACTTAGAGATAAACGGAGTCAACTACGGACACTTTTGCTGAACTTTGATGCCTCTGCCCAAGAGCAAGAGATTGCCGCGATAGAGAACACCAATGCTGCCGAGGCTGTATCTGCAGTACTGTCGAAGTAGTGTTGTGTAATTGTATTGGACAAGGAGAAGATCAATCGAATCCACTAATTAACGCAGCTGGATCCTACCCACTTTCTCTATATCGTTCTCAACCTTTTATTTTATGTTTTGTTATTTAATTATTTAGTTAGATAAAACAAATCCACTTATCTGTGTTTTTACTTTATTTTTCAGGATCATGGGAGCAAGGGGAGACATATTAAGTATACCAATCCCTATGGAGATGATAGACGATATACTTATCACTTTATTACTTGGCGACGTATACACTTGCACTCAATTGCGATTTTATTACACGCATCAGCATGCATCCTAACTTTGACTTAGAACCATAGACCATACAAAAGCAAACATGCTTCAAGGGAAATTCAACAACATATTATTCAACCAAACCAATAAGCAAACATGATTATAGGTGATTTATACAATTTAATTGCTAACTCAAAACATACTCAAGAAGTAAGTATTTACACATTGTCATGTATTACTTATTTTTGCCAAATCATATCAAAACGTGCAAAGTTTTCCCCTTGGACCTCTTGCTCCAGATGTTGCCTTCAATGCCTTTATTTTTCTGCAAAGATGAAAAGAGAACTTAAGCAAAACATGCTTAGTGAGGTAGCTCTAAACACAAGTTCATCAATGCAACATTAAAACCATTTTAAACCAACACTTGCACTTTTCATGCTAAACCAAAGTATGCTTGATCAAATCATGCTCATCTATATAACCAAATCATTGTATGTATCATGTATATTGGCATTCTAGTGACAACATATAGTGAACCTTTAGCTCACCGAATACTGGATTCCTTATCATAATTGGAGACACTTGGTCTCAACATGCATCAGTCGGACACATAGTTACCCTTGTATACATGTTACCCCCACTACGTATGGCCGGACACAAAGTCACCCTTGTTTACGTATGGGTTAACTATATGCACGATCAGACACAAAGTCACCCTTGTTTGCATATAGGCAATCTCTACACGCCCGGTCGAACATAAAGTCACCCTTGTTTACGTATAGGCAAGCTCTACACGCACGGTCGGACATAAAGTCACCCATATTTACGTGTAGGTAACATCATTATTCTCATAATTTTTATAGTACACTTAATCCTAATGACATGCCATTTGTATTCGTAACTATTGTTAGTATCACTAATCCAATATCAATCCCAATCATGCATGTTAACTTGCTGCTCATAATACATTAATAATATGTTCATCAAGTGAACCAAAATCATGCTCAATAGCTTAATCAAATCTAAGGTAAATAAGAACATATTGTTCTCAATCTTTTTCATGCTTTCACAATCCATGCATATCTTTCTAAACCATGTATTTTCAGCAATTAACACAATCATGCATCATTTCAAAATTCAAGCTATGCATTTCAATAAAATATCTATGAAAACACCTTTCTTAAAGCCATTATCAAATAGCCAAAACTTAGGAAAATTGCATCAAACCTTTGTACACTTACTCTTGAACTAAGGAAAGTTTTTACACTATTCCATAATCCCCAAAAAATAACCGTTCGATTATGAATCACTTTTAACCAAAATTCATTCACCGACAAGCGAAACAAGCCTTTGCCGACGCTCCAACGGAAACGCTAATGTAACCCCTAAATTTAACCTAATTTCTTAGATTAAAAGTTAGGGTTCATAATACAGAAACTTCATTTTCATGTTAGGTTTTAATAAAATAATATTATAATTACTGATAAATAATTAAACGGAAAAACTAAAAATTAATAATTATAATAACGGAAGGTTCAACCCAAAATTTTAATAAACATAAAAGTTCCAAAAATCGTTTAATTGTCCAATGTCCAAAATTAAGTACAAAAATACTAAATATCTGAAATTAAAGTTATCAACGGAAATCTATGTAAATGATACTTAAAAATTTCTGAAAGCGGAATCCTCCAAGTACCGTAGCCTAAAGCTGAGAATCTGAAACAAAAACTGTGGGGACGTAAGCTTGGGAGCCTAGTGTGTCTCTAAAGTACAGTGTAATGCATGTACGATATAAAATGCACCCAAGTCCGAACACCATCAGAAGAGAAGGTTCCCCTGAACTAATATAACTCTGTCACGCCAACAGAAGTGAAGTTCGTCTCGAAGGAGTCACTGAACAAAAGTGGATACTCGACTCGTAGGTGGAGCCACTAAACTTCCCCGTACACATAATCTACCAATGTCATGTCATGACTAGATGATCAAGTATGAAAATATATTAGAATCAGAATACATGCCTAAGAGAGTAACATGAGGCATGCATATCAATTTAGAATTAGATATACAGTTAATATTCAGAACTTAACAATTATTAAATTAATTTTAGAAAATAACAGAATGATGCAATCAACATGTTACATGGAATTAACAAATTCACAGAAAGTTGCACACAAAAATAAACAGGAAATTGTCGAGAGTGACACACCTGTAGCAGATCACTTATCATCGATAATGACGTCTCCTGGTTCAGTCCTAGTACTAGGTCTAACAGGCGTAGAACCTACGAGTAACAATAAGGTAAGATACTCTAACTACTATGTCACTATACAGAAATTACACGAAACAAAAAAGATCAGAAACTCACGTGTTTGTCTCGAAGACTAAAAAATAGAAGATCATCTAGGAGGAGGAGGAGGCAGATGCTCAGTGTCAGAATCTACGTCACTTGAACTAAATAGAAACTGATTCAGAATCCGATACAGATAACTTTTAGATAAACATTCAAACTTAAAAGCCCTAAAAACGATACTTCGAGTTTGAATTTCAAAAAACAAACAATGTCATCAAACTCAAGACGCCGAAAAACATAAAGTGGGACTGGGTCAGAAAAAGTCAACGTTGACGTCAGCAAGGTCAACACTAACGTCAGCAAGTCAACACTGATGTCAACAGATGATGTCAGCACATGTGACGTCAGCAGATGATGTCAGCATGACATCAGCAGATGATGTTAGCATGATATCAGCGAGTCGTAGGTCGGGTCGGTCAGGTCAGATTTCGGGTCAATAGGGTCGGGTTTCGGGTCAGACACGGGTTCTAGAAATTTTCTTGAGAAAATCTGAAAAATTCCAGATTTTCCTAGGACGCAAACATGGATTTTCAAACTATAAACCCCTTTAATTAACTCGATTCACTCTCTCTTTGAACCTAATTGATTCAAACACACTAAGTTCCAACACCACAACCCCAAAACGCAACAACACCCACTCTAGAACCGATAAAAAGAAAGATCGAAACCATCCTTGCTTCCTAAAACGAAAACACAAGCCACCACTCATCTAAACTCAGAATCGATTACCAAAAACCAAGGTTCACTACCGAATCCAATAAACCAAAACGAAAAAAATAAAGATTGAAACCTTACCAACTTACTCAACAAAATGAAAGACAACCAAGGCAGAGGCTATCGAGATGTTGATGAAAACGAAAACAAAAGGGAAGGAACAAGGTAATTGATACGATACAGAAACAGAAGTATTCCCGAATGAAAGAAGGAATAACTTAGAATTAAATTTCTTTAATTCCTAGGCTGAAGATCAGAAACGGAAAAAAGAAAGTGGAGTTACCAAATTTGAAAAGGTACAAATACCTTACAAGGGTATGGGCTTTCAAAAATTGCAAAAAGGTCACTAATAAAAATATAAATCCCCAAATTCTAGGGTTTAGAATTAGGGATTCAATAATTACTTTGGGAAAGATTTAAGGGACAACTCTCCCCTCCTTACAGAAATTTCTTCCTTAAAATTTGCCAAGACCAAAAAGATACGCATATTGGTCTTAGATAACAAATTGAGTTCCCACAAAGCCACAATAGGATCCTCTACAAGACTGTATACTGAAACTGAACTACCAGGAGATTTTACAGAAATTTTTTAGATAACTTGAGACATGACTAAGAACATGTAACTGAGTATTTCTAATATTCAGAAATGAAAGAGAAGAAGCAAGACTAAGAAAGGTACCCGTGAAATCATCTGTCTCAATCTGATCCTCATGCCTCCTCGTAGCATAAACTAACCTGGCTGAGATCCTCCTGATCTGTCAGATCCTCTAAACTGACTGGGTCTACCTCCACTACCGGTAGCAAATGCGGAAGGTCTACCCTGACCTCTTCCCCCTGTAGGGGTCTGAACAGACGTCTGAGATTGCTCTGAAGCATTACCTAACTGCGGAGACATTGGACAGTCCCTTAGACGATGATCGTAAGAACCACAGTGAAAGCAAGCTCCACTCCTCATACGACACTCTCCTGAATGTCATTTCTTACACAAAGAACATTGAGGCAAGGCTCGCGTACTAGTGGATCCAGCTCCACTAACATCAGGAACAACTGACTCTGTTGGTCTAGTCCGTGCAGAACCCTGGGGCTCAAACTCATCACGACTCCTCTTCCGAGATTGAAAACCCTGACTGTGTTGTGCAGGTGCTGCAGGCTTACATCTACTTTTATCTTGAACTTGGGATTCCAGCTGAACCCTCAAGCTCTTGTTACGCTCGGTTGTCCTAGCACGCCAAGTGATTATCTTATACGCTGTATCATGGTGGATGGTGACAACAATCTTTAACAGCACCCGAAGTCCTGTTAAAAAGTGATCACACTTCTGTTTCTTAGTTAAAACAACTTCTGGAGCATACTAGAGTAGGCGGAGAAACTCAATCTCGTAGTCATTCACTGACATCTCATTCTGCTGAAGATTCAGAAAATCCTCTTGGCACTTAGCCAAATACTCAGGTCTTACATATCTCTCCTCAAAAGCCTACCTAAAAAACCCCAGGTTATCCTATCCGAGGCATTCACTCTCTCCTCTGCCTCCCACCAGTTCAGGCTTCACCCTGAAGTAAAGATATGGTTGTCCTAAGTTTCCTATAAGAGGGGTATTCCATTTCTACTAATAGATGATGAAGCTTCTTCAGCCAGTACTCTGCATCAGCTGATTTTGTACCGGTCTTACCATCGAACATAATCATCCCAACAACCAAAAACTCAGAATAAATGGGTTTCCTTACACCCTCAGATTGACGAAGATATCGGAGCAACTCTCTCTGTAAAAGGATAGAACTTAGGTTGACAGACTCACTGTTTCTAGAAATATACAGTCTCTTACTCTGGGAAGGCAGATTAACATCGGCTTGCTGAGCCTCTAGCTGAATACCAGGTTGTTCCTCCCCTCCTAAATCTAGTGTTACACTTTGATCCTTCGGAAGATCCACAGGTGGTGGAACATCATTCATAAGAACAGAGATACGACCATGGCCTCGACCTCGACCGGTCGAAAGACGGTTACTCCAATGGGGTGGCATAGTAGTGTATCCACAGAAGGATAAACATAATCCTACATTAGAACCGGTACTTGGAGAATTATTCAAAATATTTCAGAAAATTTAAAATACGAGTCAAAACAAGAATCCGGATTTTTAGAAAAATTTGACAAAATCATTTTCAAATCAAAATTATTTTAGATCTCACAGTCCGAGGGTTGAACTTGGATCTGATACCATTAAATGTAACCCTTAAATTTAACCTAATTTCATAGATTAAAAGTTAGAGTTCACAATACTGAAACTTTATTTCTAAGTTAGGTTTTAATAAAATAATATTATAATTACTGATGAATAATTAAACGAAAAAACTGAAAATTAATAATTATAATAACGGAAGGTTAAACCCAAAATTTTAATAAACATAACAGTTCTAAAAATCGTTTAATTTTCCAAAGTCCAAAATTAAGTTTAAAAATACTAAATATCTAAAATTAAAGTTATCAACGGAAATCTCTGTAAATCATACTTAAAAATTTCTGGAAGCAGAATCCTCTAAGTACCGTATCCTAGATCTGAGAATCTAAAACAAAAACTATGGGTATGTAAGCTTGGGAGCCTAGTGTGTCTCTAAAATACAGATAAATATAACAACATTATAGTAAAGCATTTCACAGAACAGAATAACATAAATTCAGATCATAATATCATAATACAAAATAGAACAAAACATGCGATGTAATGCATATATGATATGAAATGCACTCGAGTCCAAACACCATCAGAAGAGAAGGTTCCCCTGAATCACTCTAACTCTGTCACGCCAATAGAAGTGAAAATCGTCTCGAAGGAGGAGTCACTGAACAAAAGTGGATACTCGACTCGTAAGTGGAGCCACTAAAGTTCCCCGTACACATAATCTACCGATGTCATGTCATGAATAGATGATCAAGTATGAAAATATATCAGAATTGGAATACATGCCTAAGAGAGTAATCGGAGGCATGCATATCAGTTCAAAATCAGATATACAGTTAATATTCAGAACTTAACAATTATTAAATTAATTTCAAAAAATAACAATAATGATGCAATAAACATGTTACATGGAATTAAAAAAATTCACAAAAAGTTGCACACAGAAATAAACAGGAAATTATTGGGAGAGACACACCTATAGCAGATCACTTATCGTATATAATGACATCTCCTAGTTCAGTCCTAGTACTAAGTCTAACAGGCGTAGAACCTACGAGTAACAATAAGGTAAGATACTCTAACTACCATGCCACTAAACAGAAATTATACGAAACAAAAAAAATCAGAAACTCACGTGTATGTCCCAAAGTTTGATAAATAGAAGATCGTCTAGGAGGAGGAGGAGGCAGATGCTCAAGATCAGAATCTACGTCACCTGCACCAAATAAAAACTGATTCAGAATCCGATACAGATAACTTTTAGATAAATATTTGAACTTAAAAGCCTAAAAACGACACTTCGGGTTTGAATTTCGAAAAACGGATAACGTCATCAAACTTAGTACGTCGAAAAACATAAGGTGGGATCGGGTCAGAAAAAGTCAACGCTGATGTCAGCACGATCAGCGCTAACGTCAACAGATGACGTTAGCCCAAGTGAAATCAGCAGGGATAACATCAACAGATGACATCAGTATGACATCAGCAAATGACGTCAGCAAGATATCAATGGGTCGCAGGCCAGGTCGGTCGGGTCAAATTTTGGGTCAATCGGGTCGGACACAGGTTCCCGAAATTTTCCCGTGAAAATCTAGAATTTCCAGATTTTCCCGAGAAAATCTGGAAAAATTCCAGATTTTCCCAGGACCCAAACATGGATTTTCAAACTATAAAACCCTTTAATTAACACGATTCACTCTCTCTTTGAACCTAATTGATTCAAACACACTCAGTTCCAACGCCATAACCCAAAAACGCAACAACACACACTCCAGAACCGATTAAAAACAGAGACCGAAACCATCCTTGCTTCCTAAAACAAACACACAAGTCACCACTCATCTAAACTCAGAATCGATTACCTAAAACCAAGGTTCACTACCGAATCCAATAAATCGAAACAAAAAAAAAGAAAAATGAAACAAATAAAGACTGAAACCTTACCAACTTACTCAATAAAACAAAAGACAACCAAGGCAGAGGCTATCGGGATGTTGATGAAAACGAAAACAAAAGGGAAGGGACAAGGTAATTGATACGATACAGAAACAAAAGTATTCCCGAATTAAAGAAGGAATAACGTAGAATTAAATTTCTTTAATTCCTAGGCTAAAGATCAGAAACAAAAAAGAGAAAGAGGAGTTACCAAATTCGAAAAGGTACAAATACCTTACAAGGGTCTGGACTTTTAGAAATTGCAAAAAGGTCACTAATAAAAATATAAATCCCCAGATTCTAGGGTTTAAAATTAGGGAGTCAACAATTAATTTGGGGAAGATTTTAGGGTGACAGCTAATACACCAGCCACTTATGGGACTTCTTGCACTTCCTCTACGACATTAAAATCAGAGAATATACACATCATAACATGCTCAACACAACAACCACATTAACCTTCCACAAAACTACCAAAAACTAAGCTGAAAAGACTGAAAACTAAGTTGAAATGCATCCGAAACAACACCAGCCCCTAACCTAATGAATCTAACATCTAAACCTCCTCATTGATGAATTAAAAACACCTTTAAATCATCCTTATACCTCCAGCACAAGCAGAGCACCTAAAACAACCCATAAAATAACCGAAAACCACCTCTAAACAACACCGATTCAATTATTTCGGGATTAAAATTATATGCCATCAATTGAAGACTCAATTAATCATCAAAATAAGTTTAATTTCATAAGAAATCATTCTAATTACAGCCTTGAATTACATCTAACCTAATTCCTTGAAAATCCCATAAAAACATCAAAATCTTGAATTAAAACATGAAATCAAGTTTAGATTATTGATTTGTAAGCCAAATGCTTGAGAATATCAAATAAAGAACCTTAGTAAACAAATATAAATCAGAAATTACCTTGAGATCAAACCACCAAAAAGAATGTGAATTCTTCTCTTGATTTTCCTTGAAAATGGATGATGATTTTGTAAAATAGATGGGTAGGTTTTGTAGAGAATGAAATAATGAGTAAAATGAGATAAATCTTGATGAAAATGGAGAAGAATTTAGCAAGTAATTGAGCAAATCAATGAGAGAAAATGGAGAGAAAAAGATGAGAAAATTTAGGTGAAAAGATGAAAAAATGGGAAGTTAAAAAAAATGAAAATGAAAATTAACTACTAATTAAAACAAATTTTGGTGGATAATTTTTAATTAAAATAATTTGGGTTAATGACCCTTAAGGATTCTATGCTTTGGTTTACTTTCCAATTTAGTCACTAACATATTAATTAAGTTTAGTTAAATCAAATTAAAAACTCAAATAACATTCCTTTAACTTAAAAAAAATACCATTTTAACATTTTTAAAACATTTCTACATATTTATTACTTATCCAATTAAATCATTATTATTTTAAATCTCCCGGAATTAAAAAGTTGAAGAATCCGATTCAATCCGAATCGAATCCTCCCTTACCTACACTCAAACTACTATCCCCAAAATCGGGATGTTATAACTCTCCCCCCTTAAGAAAATTTCGTCCTCAAAATTTACCTAAACTAAACAAGTGAGGAAACTGCTCCCTCATACTTTCCTTCGTCTCCCAAGTTGCTTCTTCTACACCTTGATGTCTCCAACGCACCTTTACCAAGTCTATGATCTTCCCTCGAAGAACCTTTGTATCTACATCTAAGATCCTCATCGGTTCTTCTTCATGGGTCATATCCGAATCGAATCCTCCCTAACCTACACTCAATTTACTAGCCCCAAAACTGGGATGTTACAATCTCAAGCAAGGAGAAAGTTTAAGAGGTTGTTGTGGAGTTTCTTCAGCTCGATTTGGAGGTTGATACCCTTCTAAATCCTTGCATTCTTGTGCATCATCATTATTTTGGCATTCTTGATTGGTTTGTTGTGGTTTGGCTTAGGTTAGAGACTTTACATGCTTTAATGGTGGATTAAATTATAATTGATGATATAGAGTAAAATTGGTTTAAAACTCACCTAAACTACTTCAATAATGTGTAAGAATGTTTTAAGATTGAATGGTTCGGTTTAGGTTGACGTTGTTAGGCATTTTTAGCTCTAAACTTGCACTTTCTTACATGCGTAACAATACCCATTGGTTAGCGTATCGATACCACAGAGAGAAAATAAGATCTAGAATATTAGACATATTAGAATGCCTTGCCCGTGTTTCGAAACCAAAAACTCTAGTAGTATTTCATTTCAGTACCCCCTTGTAGGCGTATCAATATGGGTGAGTTTTTCCGAATCTAAGTTCTATGAACTATCCGTTCTAACCGGTTCACCCCTTCGAATCCCAAACCTCTAATCCCTATTTCAAGATGTTACAACTCTCCCTCACTTAAGAAATTTTGTTCACAAAATTTACCTGACGAAAAAAGATGGGAAATTGCTCCAACATATCGACCTTCCGCTCCAAGTAGCCTTATCTACACCCCGATGCCTCTACAACTCCTTTAACAAAATTAGTCCCGGTGCTATTCGAGGATCTATTCCTTCGGTTTGAGGTTGATCCACCATAGGAGGTGAAGATGGTGGTAAGTCCTCTACACGCTCACCATAGTCCTCTCCAACCCCTCTAAGTCGTAGCTCTCTCCTTGGTACCATATAACAAATAATAATACAAGAAACCATTTCAAAACATATTAGTCAATTATCAAGGAAGCTAAGATCCAAGTGCTTGAGTTTTATAGCAAAACCATTTATATTCATAGCAATATGGTAATGGAGTCCCTTATTTGTTCTCCCTACTACCCTACATAAGTGATGTGTGAACAAACATTCTAACATTCAACAACAATCATATCACAATATTCTATAGCATGTGTACTAAAACTAACGCTTGTTCACCAACATACCTATCAATTCATATCTATTAACCTAATATCACCCAAACATTTTGAAACCTGGCTCTGATACCAACAAATGTAATCCCTTCAAGCTGGTCTAGGCAAAACCCAAATCAAACGGATTACACAGGGAATACCGACACAACTCGAGAGGATTTGCACAGATAAACAACCCTATTATTAATTTATTTTATCTTGACTAGATGATTTAAGGTTATACGTGTATATGAATTCAACTAGAAGTCTTGCATTTAAAAAAAAATCGAAAAGAGAATCGATACATCAGACACATAAAAAACAAATTGTAATTTCCATGAATTCAAGGACCAAGTATTAAATTTGTATTGCTAGTCTTTGTTTAAGTTCATTACTTGTTTGCATATCAAATTTCAACTAAAAAGTAGTGTGTATAACTCATTTAATTGCCAACATAAGTTTCAAGGATTTAATCGTAGAGATCCAAATCGTATTGTAGCTTATAACTAACCATAACTACCAGTGAAATCAGAACAATTCAAAACCATTTCAAAACCCTTGGTGAAACAATAGGGGTTTCGAAACACCTATTAATTATTCTGATACCCTAGCAGGTCCTACCTCGAGGCCTTGCGTCCTTGTTTTGATATTGTTGAAGACCCATTTCAAAATGTTTTGACACTGCCAAAACATGTATCAAAACCATAAACTAATTGTTTCAATACATAAACTCAAGTCCTAGCTACGGTTTCGAAATACGTGTATATGGTTTCGATACCCAACTTTAAATTCCTAAAAATACTTCATGTTTCAACTTAGGGTATCGATATCATAAAGATATCGTTTCGATACTATACACACGTTTTCTATAGTCCACTGACTCTTAAGACTCTAAAGACCTTCATACTAATCACTACATGCAACAAACTCCTAAACACAAATATCAACACCCAAACTCATTCATTCTAGATGCTTTCAACCTAACAAAGCTAACTTGGTTCTAGCATTCTAGAAACAACTCAAGCAAACTAGGTGATTAGCAGATCATGCCAAACAAAAATCGGATGGTAACAATGCAAGGCAACCTAAAAACCATCAAATGTAAACTGAATGTTAAACAAGTGTACCTAACATTATGACATCTCCCACAATATTGCCTATTGACTTAAAGGACCTTCCCATTGTCATTATTGAACTATGAAAGACAAGTGAAAACCATACTCGAGCTCCTACTTGGGTCTTGGATCGCCTTATCTCCCTTGTGAAATCAACGAGCTACGAATCTGCATTGTTGAAACAGTGAGCGTAAGCTTGAAAGCTTAGTGAGGAAAGCTCGAAAATCACATATAATGCTACTATAAATACAATTGCATCAATGGAAAATCATTTCTATTTCACCATCCATAATATATTCACATGCTCATTTTCATTAATAGGCTTAGTCTTCCTCAATAACATCATTATGATGTAACACATATATATTGGCTATCTAGTGACTCTACAACAAATACATTGTTATAAGAAAACACATCAGATACATATATCTTTATTCTATAGATGAACTTGTACCGGAGCTACCTTTAACGGTTATAAGTCATCAAATCCACCAACGAGAGTATCTATAATTCTATCATAACTCACGTGGAGGAGCCACCTCAAACTCACACGAGGAGGCAAATTCCTCAACCATTGCGGTTCACATGGAGGAGCAACCTCGAACTCACATGTGGTAACTTTCTCTTAGTGCACCTGACCCTATAGCCGACTATTTATATTTGATAACAATTGGTAAAAATTGTCACTTGCCAATATGTAATTCTATCGTCTAGCATGCTAGTCTTTTCAAACATGAGCATCATTGGTCTACCACATTAAGACCCATTTTAAAGCTTTTCTATTCAATTTGCATTTCCATAACAAGATGTATCTACCTCTATACACACATGGCGTCAATATGGAGTAAAAAACATGTCTATTCAAATTTGAGAGAATGTACATGATTGAAAACAACATTCTATTTTTCTTTGCGAAATTGAATTTGTATCTTTTCGGAAGCAAAGGTTTGAGAGCAATAACCATCTATCCTCATCGCAGCTCTTAGCAAACTTTTAATGTATAAAAGATTCACAAATCTCATGAATTCACCATTGTAAACCATAATATAGCCATTTTTACTCACCAATACACACTTAGCTTGCTTGTCGGTGCCCTAACAAGTTTCTAATACACCTCCAAAGTTGATCGAAGTCTATGGATTCTTTTACCCTGCTCGTAATAAGGTAAAAATAGAGTAATCAAATTTCATTCATTCATTCATTCAATAAACCTCTATAAGTTCAAGAACCAACAAACCCTCTTTCTACCTAAAAAGTCAACCAAAAATCGATATCTACTAACCATCAAAAGCCTCTGAACCTCCACTCAACGTGATCACACATCCTTCCAGTCTTAAACACATTCGTTACACCATAAACAAAGCTTATAACAACCCAACATTAACAGAGTATAGAACAAAGACTCTACACACTAGCCACAAGCCACTAAACTACCATAGAACTCAAGATCCGGGATTTATAACTCAAGACTCACCAAATAAACATTAAATCTAACCTTAAAATTTTGATTTAATATATCAAAACATTCGGCTAGGGATTGATTACGAAAATTACCCAAGAACCCAAGAAATCGCCAACTAATCCCATAAACTCATAAAATTCATTTAAGAAATTGATACAATGAGTCACATACTTGGGAATTTCAATAAAAATTAAAAGTTCAGAGTTTTGAATTGATTCTTACCTCTAAACATGACCCATGCTTCTTCTAATTAAGAAAAACATGGAAATCCATGTAAAATCAATGAGATTTTAAGGAAAAGAAATGAGAAAACTCTTAAATAAAATCAAAGTTTAAAGATGAGAATTAACTTGAAAGAATGAAGGAAATTCTGCGTAAAACCAAAGAAAGTTGAAGAGAATTGGAAGGAAAATGGGAGTTACATAAAATTTGATGATTTTGGCTAAAATGGGGAAAAGTGGTTTTATAAAAGCTTTATTGGAAGCTTAAATCAGCTGAGAAAGTTTGGATCATTAGCCCCATAAAGATTCAAAGTATTGACCCATCTACAATCAAGCCACCAAAACAATCTACTTTTCAATTTTTAGTAAATAGTCATTGGTTTTCAAAATATTAGGGATCAGAATATGATCAAAATTAATTTGAACAATGTCAAATATATATAAAATAAGAATCTTAGATAATTTTCTACAATTTATCTCAAACAAAAACAAAATTTATGATTAAAAATCCCTAATCTAAGTTCTATGACC
This sequence comes from Abelmoschus esculentus, assembly GCA_035048815.1. Classification (NCBI taxonomy): domain Eukaryota; kingdom Viridiplantae; phylum Streptophyta; class Magnoliopsida; order Malvales; family Malvaceae; genus Abelmoschus; species Abelmoschus esculentus. Next base: position 20,200,996 of record JAUCBN010000003.1, read on the forward strand.
TATCCGGTCTAACCGGTTCCCACCTTCAACTCACAAACCTCTAAGACCTATTTCAGGATGTTACAAATAGCACCAAAAACTTTTTGAGTGTTTAAAGGGCTTCGCAATATGTGCAATTGTACACATTACAAGTTATAGTATAGAATACATATTGTCTCCACAAGGATTGGTGCTCCTTATGGAATCTCATTTCTCACACTAAAAATAAAAACACAAATTGTTTATAGAATTGATATTTAATAAAGTAAATTAATAGAATAGAAAATAAAGTAAATTGAAGTGATTAATAAGAGAGATGAGGTTGAGTTATCCTAAATTGTGGTGTGATGTACTAATGAATTATACTTTGTAAATGAGTTCTCGTACCGTTCAATCATTCCAAAATTGGGCTTAATCGGATTGCCTAATTAGTTCTTCTAATGCTTGAGCAATTTCTTTTTTGAAGAAAAGGGCCGCATTAAAAAAACCTATAGCTAGTCACCTCGAGAGGTGAGTAGGCCCTTATGGGGAAAAGAGTACCCATGATTTTATTGAGAAAAAGAGGAGAACCTCTCTGAATTTACAGAGGCCCGAATATAATCAGGAAAGTTACACGCAAAAGAAAAAGAGAGAAAAGAACGTAAAGCCCTAGTAGCTAAGACATGGGCTACAATGTTTACATCTCTAGGTACATAACAAATCTTACAATCAGGTAAAGTACCAAGACTAGAGCAGATGCGAGATACTAAATGTTGCATTGTGGAAAGATCTTGGTGATGAGTGTCGTTAACCTTGTTGGTAATGAAAGCATAATCAGTTTCAATGATCACATATGTCCAAACATCAGCAACAACAAATTTTAAACCTTCTAGAACAGCAAGAGCCTCCGCAGAAGTTGGATCTTGGATAGATGAGAGGCATAGAGCAACCACCAAGGAAGGAACCAGAAGAATCTCGAGCGATGATGCCTGCAGTCACACCCCTTAACACGGGGTCAAAGGCACCATCCGTCTTAATCTTAAAGAAACTAGGGTTCAGTTTTGTCCATCTAGCTTGAGCAGAAGTGGGCTCAGCTAGCCGAGAACGTAGATGGAAGGCATCATTAACTGATGTATAGTCATGGAAGAGTTTTTGTGCATTAGAAACAGTTAACCAAATCGGTTGGAGATGGTTATTATGGACAAAGTCATTACGGTGGTTCCATAAATTCCAAAGGATCTTAATAAGGAAAGAAAATTGATGTAAGGAAAGAAAACCAACTACTTCAGAAAGCCATTGATGGAGGGAAATAAGGTTATTAGAGAAAATTCGAGGAGGGAGCCCTGCTAACTAGAGTGCCTCCTTGCACCAGGATAATCCCTCATTACATGGAGAGTGGTTTCAATAGCGATGTTGCAAATTGTGCAATTTCAACCAAGGGAATTGCTCAGGCAATTTATGTGACTACCCTTAAGGTTCGACAAAGCTTTCTTCAATGGTTTCCGTTATACCAAACACGAAACTCTGTTAATTGTGCATTCTTTGGTAATACATACTTGCGTTAATCAAAGGTGAAAAACAAATAATCTTGTGCTCTTATTAGCTGTTGAAATTCTTAGCTTATTCCTAAACCGGATTAGTTATCACACACTTGGTTTGATCTATGTTTATTCATTTTTATGAATCTAACTTTCCCGATATTAGATAAATAGATCGTTTTATGAGTTTCTTTCTCAATTCACTCGTAAATAGTTGAGTATCAAGAATAAGCAAATCTAGATTCGGAAAAACTCAAATACTTAGATAAAATTCAAGCATAAGCACAACCATAAAACAAAATAAGCCAAACCAACTTAAATTAGTTCATGGTTCGGAAAATTATCAAACAATAAAATCCTCTCAATATCACTCGAATAAAAACAAAGAAAAAAAAGATAAAGTCGGTATCTTTTTCTTCACTCTCTCAATCTCGCCTCATCCATGTAATTAACGGCATGATCTCTATTTTAAATTTTGATTTGATCATCTTTACTTAAATCTTTAAGAATCTTTTCTTTTCTTGATCTTCTTAAGATTCCTTCCAAATCAGTGTCCTATCACAAAGGGATTAATTCCTCCAAATAAGGAAATTCACAAAAGTAATATCTTTTTCCTTAAATATTAACCAAAATACGAATTAAATGCGATAACCAAGGAAATTATGTAAAAATGCATAAATAACTGTAACACCCTAAAATTGGGCCTAGAAGTTTAGAGTTCGATTTAGAGGTCTAGTGGATCGATTTTGTCGGTTTAACCTAGTTCGGGATTAAATACTTAAAAATTAGTTTTAAATCAAAATAAATTATGTAAAAATATTCTAAAATTCTTAATTAACTTATATTTGACTTAGGTAAACTCAATTTCGAAAATTGACCCTTGAATCCCTACGATTTTAAAATTAGTGACTATTTTGTAAGAATTGAAAGCTTGAGGATAAGTTTATAAACTAAGCCAAGTTTGATATAATCGTAATCCTAGTTGATATAGGATTTCCAAGAGAATATATAAATAGCCTTTAATCCCTTGTTTTAACCTAAGTAATCAAAATTCTCTAATATTCATCAAAACCCCCAAAATTCACTTTTTAAAAATATCCCTTCTTTAAATTTTGGTTTCTTCTTCTCCAAGGCAGCATCTTCATCATCTTTTCAAGGTAAATATCAATTCTTTTTAATAAAATATCATTAGTTTATTTTCTTATATTTTTCTTCTTCAAATTCTCTTTGTTTTTCTTCGGTTTTACTTGAAAAACTCTATTTTTGCATCAAGCTTTAAACCCTTCTCCAAGTTTTGGTTTCTTCCTTAAAAAGAAATATTATTCATCATCTTTTCAAGGGTAAGCACTAATATTTTCAATAAAAATTCATTTGATGAATTCTTTATATTTTTTTCATCAAAATCTTGTCATTTTTCTACGGGTTTTCTAGTTTTTAAACCTTTGAAGGGGTGAGATCAATTTTGGAGTTAAGAATCATTAAAACCTCTAAAACCTAATGTTCTTAATGAATTTCTTAAGTTTTTGGTTGACTGAAACAATCTTTAATGTCTTGAATCAATAAAATCGGTTTTCTTGATTAAATCCATTATTTACTTGATTTTCGTTCAAGGGTTTTCCAAGGTTGTTTTTTATGCTTAAATACATGAATCTTGAAGTGTTTAGATGTAATTAAGATGGCTTTTAAGCATCTAATCATGGACCTAAGGTTTAGGGGTGTTTGGAGAGGTTTTAGGTGAGTTTTGGTTAAGTTTCATTGTGTTTTTTAGGGCTGCCATGTATTGTGATGCGTGTTAGATAAGCGCAATTTAGTGCAAGTGAACACACTGCCAAGTAATAAAGTGATAAGTAAATCAAGTATCATGTCCACATGGATTGGTCTACTCAATATCATCTGTAAAGAAAAAACACAAGTGATTGGGTTGTGATTTAACTAAATAAAGATAGAAAAATTAAATAGAGATAGTGTCTAAGATCCAGTTGTATTGTATAGAGGATTTAGTTGATTTGTTTCTATCGAATGCAATTGCACAACACTGCCTCGGTAGAACTGAAGATTACTTTCTTGATAGTGAAGACACTCGTCCACCGTGATAGTCCCTTACTCTTGGGTGGACTATACGAAAGTTCAACAAAGTGTCCTTAGATGACTCTACTTATCCCTAAGTCGAAGTACTGTTGATGACCATTCTTTGATGATACCTCTCGACGTGAATCAATTATAATCATCAACCAATCCCACACTTCTTTTAGCCACTGAAACTCTAAACCTATCCCTTGGCTGAGTTAGTGTTTCGCGATTGAAATACCGTATTTATTCCTTTCGTAAATCTAACTCTCTCGATATTAGATAAATGGATGACTTATAAACTTCTCTCCCGAGCTTGAATGTAAGAACAAGGAATGACAAGAAATAAGCAAACTTTGATATTTTATTGTATTGGGAACAAGAAACAAAGTTCAACTTCCTCACACTAATACTTTACAACCTTCACCTAAGCCTAACAAACTTAGAACATAATATAAAAGAAAAGAAAAACTAAAAGAAGTCGGCTAAGCTCTTTATAATCTGATTTGTCTCTAAAATCAAGTTCCCTTGCTCTTTGGACGGCTAGGTTCTATACAGGCTTGGCCTAGGGCAAACCTTTCCTAAGTAGAATAGAACTTAGAGTACGGAACAAGTCATGTACATAAATAAAATATTTCCATGTTTATTCCAACTAGGAGGCTTTCCCGCGTGGCCTTGTCTTGGGCTTTTCCTTGTGCTATCAAGCTCCGATCCTTGGGCTTCTTGTCCAGTAACATTTTCCTCATTTTTCTCCTCAGCTTGCCTACCACATCACTACTTGTCCTCTACTGCCTCAGCATCAGGTCTGCCTCGGCCTCAGTTTGCTGCCATGGTAATGCTTCTTCTTGCACATGTAATATCCTGGTTTTGGGGTTAGTAGTTAGAGCGTTAGTTGGAGAAGTTTGATTCGGGTCGAATCGGATAAGTAATAATTTTGTGAAATGGTTTAGAAATATTAAAATGACGTTTTAAAATTATATGAATATTATTTGAACTTTAATTTGATTTTTAATTAAATTTAATTATGTGTGAGTGACCAAATTGAAATTTTGGAAAATATTTAGCGATTTAATTAGTGATTTTCGAAAATGTGGATTATTAGTGACTAAATTGGAAAGCACGTCATACTTAAAATCTTTAGAGGATCATAAACCCATTTTATTTTTAATTAATGATTTATCCACCAAAATTGTTTTTAAATAGTTTTATTTAAGATGATAATTTGATTTTCTTTCTTAACCACCTATCTTTTCTCCCAAAATTTTCTCTCCATTTTCTTTTCATCTTCCTCTCTAAATTTCTTCAATTACTTGCTGATTTCTTAATCATTTTCAACAAGATTTATTTCATTTTACTCATATTTTCATTCTCTACAAAATCTACTCGTCAATTTTGCAAAATCAACATCCATTTTCAAGAAATCAAGGAGAGGATTTCTCATCTTTTTGGTGGAGTAAATCTCAAAGGTAATTTGTTGATTTCTAATCTTTTTTCTAAGGTTTTTTATTGAAATTCCCAAGTATTGGCTTGTTAATAAATAATTGAAACTTTATTTTATGTTTTTAATTATAGATCTATGAACTTTATGGAGGTTTTTGTAAAATCTTTTAGATCTTAATTAATGCTTTAATTAGGTTGATTTAACTATAATATTACGTCATTTAAATGATTATTTGAGTCTTGAATTGGTGACACATTAATTTAATCCCAGAATAATATAATTAGTAGTGTTTTAAGGTGGTTTTCGGTTGTTTTAGGGGTTGTTTTAGGTGTTCTAATGTTGCTGGAGGTATAAGGATGTTTTGGATGTGTTTTTGGCTCATAATTGAAGTGGATTAGATGTTAAATTCATTAGGTTTTGGGCTAATATTGTTTGGATGCGTTTCGGCTTAGTTTTCGGTCTTTTTGGCTAGGTTTTCGATAGTTTTGTGAAGGTTTGATGTGGCTGCTAGTTTGAGCATGTTATGATATGAATATGCTCTATTTTTAATTTTGTAGAGTAAGTGCAAGAAGGTGCTTAAGTGGCTGGTGCATTGGCGTTATCATCGGAGCATCGGTGAAGGCTCGTTTCGCTTGTCGGTGTGTGATTTCAGACTAAAAGCGAATCGCATTGGTTCGGTTCTATTTTGGGGACTACGGAATAATGTGAAAACTTTCTATAATTCAAGAGTAAGTAAAGTAAATAACTTTGATGCATTATCATGAGTATCGATTATTTTCGGTAATGACATTTATGTTAATGATTCAAAGAGATTTTGGAATAAGTATGATTTTGGAATGATGCATGCATATGTAAATTGCTGAAAATACATGGTTTATAAAGATATTCATGGATATGGAAATATGAAAAATGAAGTGGTGTATGATGTGGTTATTTGCCTTACACACAATGGTGCCTTTGGGTATGGCTTTTAGTTTATTTATTGAAAACATTATGGATGGATTATGAGCAGCAAATTAACATGTATATTTGAACTTGATATTGGCTTAGTGACACTAACTTTAGACTTGAATACGAATGACATGTCATTAGGATTGAGTGCACTATAAATATTATGGAAATAAAGAATATTGCCTACACGTAACAAGGGTGACTTTGTATCCAATCAATCGTGGTAGAGCCGCCTACACGTAACAAGGGTGACTATGTGTCCAACCGTGCGTGGTAGAGCTAATAGTGATGACTTTATGTCATGTCAATAGTGACTTCGTGTCATGTCAATGGTGACTTTGTATCATATTAATGGTGACTATGTGTCATGATGAGACTAAGGGTCTCTAAAACAATGGATCGACGTATTCGGTGAACTTAAGGTTCACAACAAATGTCTAATTTTCTACCGAGCATACTGCCAAGGCAGCGGCTATTGAAACAGGATATCTTTGTGCCTACATCGGTGGTGCGAAGGACTTTGCACTCTTCTACATCATCATACCTTTTCAATTTGTGGAAGGCATTGAGTTTGACTTGCTGGTCATTGACCCTCATTGTCAACTCTCCTTTTTCCACATCAATTAGTGTTCATCCAGTGGCAAGGAAAGGTCTCCCAAGGATGATTGGTGCATTATCATCTGCTTCACAATCAAGGACAAGAAAGTCAGAAAGAAAAATAAATTTGTCTACTCTTACCAGTATGTCCTCTATTTTTCCTTCGGGTTGCACATATGATCGATCCGCAAGTTGGAGTATTACAGTAGTGGGTTTTGCTCTTCCTATTCCAAGCTTTTGGAAGACAGACTTAGGCATTAGGTTGATGCTAGCTCCAAGGTCACATAGGGCCTTTCCTTCATAGTGGTTACCAATCGCACAAGGTATGGTAAAGCATTCAGGATCTTTCAATTTTGGTGGCATACGATTGTGTAGTATTGCCATGCATCATTCTGTAGCAGCCACTGTTTCAAACTCACCTAGCCTCTTTCTCTTAGACACAATGTCTTTAAGAACTTAGCATAATTAGGCATTTATTCAATTGCCTTTACAAATAGTAAGTTGATGTGGACTTGCTTTAAAATATCAAGAAATTTCTTAATTTGATGGTCCTGTTTTTGCTTTTTCAACCTTTGTGTGAATGGTGGTGGTGGTCTTATCTCTTCCAGGGTTTCTTTATTTTGGAATTTAATACCTGGAACCACTGTGTCTGTCGCTGTCTCGGCAGCTTGTTCAGGTACTGCCGAGTTCTCTACTGGGGTAGTGTTTTCTACTAGGACATGATCGGTTTGTTCAGCATCCAAGTCGTCTTTTTCTGGTTCTGTTGATGGACTTTGTTTGCTGGGATTTCTATTTTCTCTTTCAACTGTAGACTACTCCTAGTAGTGATTGTTTTGCACTATTCATGTCCCATTAGCTTAACAACTTCAGCATTGCTAGGTAGTCCTCTTTGTTGTCTACTGTTTATGTTCTAGGAAAACTACCCAACCTGAGTTTCCGGTGCCTTAATTACTGCCTCTTGGTTCTGTAACCTCATCTTTGTGCTATTTATAAATGCATCTGTTCTTTTGATGAAATTACTATTCTCTGCTATGTATGATTCAGTTTTCATCATAAAGGCTTTCAGAGAATTTTCCAGAGAACTTACAGGCTGCTGCTTATGCATCTGCTGCTGCGGCATAAGCTGCTAGATTTGCTGCTGTGATAGATGTTGTGTTTGTTGCTGTAATCCTAGGCGTTGAGTAGTTGGATCCAAGGCATTGTTCGGATTGCTCCATGAAAAGTTTGAATGCCTTTTTCATGAGGGATTGTTGTGTTGAACATCATATTGTTTCTATTGTAGTTTCTAACATACATGCTAGACTTTTGATTCTGCATACACTCAGAAGAATTGTGGTTACCTCCACATATATTACAAAACGAATCAATGGCCTTAACCTCATGGATATTTTGCTGTAGTTTCATGTTTTGCATCATTTTCGTAAGAGAGGCCAGTTGTGCTATCACTAAATTTGATGTTTCTAATTCATTCACTGTCGCTTTTCGTCTTACTCCTCCTCGCCTCGACGTAGGAAATTGAAAATCATTCTTTACGAATTTGTTTAGGATCTCAGTAGCTTCCTCAGGTGCTTTATCTAGGAGTATTCCATTTGCCGAGGAATCTAACATCATCCTTGTCGGGGCATTTGTGGCATTATAAAACATTGTCGCTTATGTCCATAGTAGAAATCCATGCAATGGACACTTTTACAACAACTCTCTATAGGTCCCCCATGCCTGGTACATAGGTTCGTCATCAGCCTGTCAAAAACAAGTAATTTCATTACGAATTCTATCATATAAATTGGTAGGATTAAAGCACGTAATGAAATCTCGGCATAATTCACTCCAAGATCCTATTGATCCTTCTAGAATGCTATTTAGCCAGGTTTTTGCCATATCCCTTAGTGAATAGGGGAAAAACTTCAATCTTAAGACATCTTCATGGGCTCCTTGAATTTTGAAAGAGTTGCTTATTTCCATGAATGACTTAAGATGTTGTCTGGCATCTTTTGTCATTGACCCACCAAATTGTCCAATAGTATTTAGCATATTGAACATGACAAGTTTCAGTTCAAAGTGGGGCGCTTTTATTTATGGTGTAACTACTCCAGGATTTAACCCATTTAAATCTTCTTCTAGGAAGTCTCTAATAGTGAGCTACCGCGACAGTGGTGGCAGCGGAAGGCCTCAATTTCCGGCATGTAAGTTTTGATCTGCTTGGTTTCCTTGATGGCCTGTCATAGCTTCTTAGATTTGTCTCCTCAACCTTTGATGTATACGTTCGATTTCTGGATCTAACGTGTACAATGGATGGGTAGGTTGGCCCTAGTCATACACCAAAAATAAACCAAAGTAAAATAAAAATAAAATAACTAAGAAGAAAGAAAATAAAGAAAACAAAATTTAGTATCAATCCCCGGCAACGGCATCAAAAACTTGATGCATGTTAGATATGCGCAATTTAGTACAAGTGAACACGTCACAAAGTAATAAAGTGATAAATAAATTAAGTATCGTCTCCATAGGGATTGGTCTACTCAATATGCTTCCTTTAATCTTCTTGCTCTATAAAGATAAAACACAAGTGATTGGGTTGTGATTTAACTAAATAAATAAAACTAAATAAAGATAGAAAAATCAAATAGAGATAGTGGCTAGGATCAAGTTGTATTATATAGAGGATTCAATTGACTTGTTTCTATCCAATACAATTGCACAACATTGTCTCGGCAGAACTACAGATTACTACCTCGACAGTGAAGATACTTGCTCGCCGCGATAATCCTTTACTCTTGGATGGACTTTACCAAAGTTCGGCAAAGTGTCCTTAGATGACTCCGCTTATGCCTAAGTCAAAGTAATATTGATGACCAGTCCTTGATGATACCTCCCGGCGTGAATCAATTATAATCATCAACCAATCTCACACTTCTTTTAGCCGATGAAACTCTAAACCTATCCCTAGGCCGAGTTAGTATTTTGCGATTGAAACACCGTACTAATTCCTTTCGTGAATCTAACTCCCCCGATATTAGATAAATGGATGACTTACAAACTTCTCTCCCAAGCTTGAATGTAAGAAAAAGGAATGGTAAAGAATAAGCAAACTTCGATATTTTATTGCATTGGGAACAAGAAACAATGTTCAACTTCCTCACACTAATACTTTACAACCTTCACCTAGGCCTAACAAACATAGAACATAATGTAAAAGAAAAGAAAAACTAAAAGAAGAAGTCGGCTAAGCTCTCTATAATCCGATTTGTCTCTAAAATCAAGTGCCCTTGCTCTTTGGACAGCTAGGTCTTATATAGGTTTGGCCTAGGGCATACCTTTCCTACATAGATTACAACTTGGAGTAAGGAACAAGTCATGTACATAAATAAAATATTTCCAAGTTTATTCTAACTAGGAGGCTTTTTCGCGTGGCCTTGTCTTGGGCTTTTCCTCATGCTATCCAACTCCGATCCTTGGGCTTTTTGTCCAACAAACATTTCCTCATTTTTCTCTGCAACTTGCCTACCACATCGCTACTTGTCCTCTGTTGTCTCGGCCTCAGTTTGCTGCCACGGTAATGCTTCTTCTTGAATAGATACAAAAATGCAGTGAAGCTTGCCTTTTCTATAAATATTATCTTTAACAGCAAAATCCCTAAATATATCATATTAAGTATATGCATTGGTCCAAGTAGGTGTAGAATTGGTGATTAGTGCCCATGAAAAGTGTAGAAAGGGATATTGAGTTGAGCACTTATCATATTGGTCTGACTTGAGGGATATTTGGATGTGTTTTAATGAACTAAACCCTATGATTTTTATGCTTGAATTAGGTCAAGAGGTAGAAGAACAAGTTTAAAGGAATTTAGAAAGCCGAATCGGGTTTTTGGGAGACTTGTCGAGCAAGTTTCGGTATATCGGTAAGGGGATTATGAGGGCTGCCATTTTGGCATGATTATATTGTGTTTTCAAAGTTTGGGGGTGTAGGGAAGGTGTGAAAAATCTTCATATACTCGGAAGTAAGTAAAATTATTGCTTAAAGGTTCCCATATTATGCCTTAATTTTACTATGTTTAGTCATTCTCGTGTTGTGCATATTTGAATATGCATGTGTTTCAATGCTCATGAGATTGTTTTACAAAGTTTCTATATGCATATGATGCTCCCACGGTTTTATTTTGAAAATAAGAGAAAAATAGTTTTTACCGGTTTATGGATTTGCTGCATATTTTAGTGGGATGCATGTTGATGACTTATTGTTTTTGACTTAAAACTTGAGCATTGATCCTGTTTTGTGTTGGATATTGAGATGATGTTATCGGGATAAGTAGATCGATCGATAGGATGTTAGTGTTTTGTTTATATTTATGAAAATTTGTATACGTGAGTAAATTCCTTAGTAATGCACTAAAGTTATTGTTTAAATTGTGATATATGTGTTGTGTTACATTTAAGTGTAGCTTATCCTGGAAGCTAAGGTGGAAAACATGTTTGGATTTAATCTATTCGTGTGCATGAGATAGACTCGTGCATGGTATGAGTAGGTGATAGAGCCCTCATACGTGGTATGGTGCGGGTTAGTCCCATACGTGGCATGATTCAACATTTATGTCTTTATGCGAGTATCCGTTTATCCCAACGATTAGAAGTAAACTAATCGGATTACTAATACCAACATGAGAAAACGCAGGTGTAATGTTTTTACTTATTTTATTACAAACAGAGTTTGTGAGTGTTTGACATTAAGTTCAAATGTTTTATAATCCTTGCTAAGTGAAGCATATAAGCCTTAAGTTTTGTGGCTGAGACCACGTGATGAAACACTTGCTGATTTTTATTATTGGTGGCAATGTTAGCCACGAGTGATTATTTTAATAGAGCATGACTTGGTTTTTAAATTGATGAAATCGGTTTAATATGGGCTGCATTGCAAAGTGTTTTTATACTTGTTTTTATTCACTTACTAAGCTTATGCTTACCCTCTCATTTACCTTGCAATGCAGATTATTTATTGCAAAGGTAGCGAAGAGAATCAACGATCCAGGTAACCACCAAGTGAAAGTTCAAGTATGTCTTTATAACAATAGTAGTAGTGAGAGAGCAATGGGGATGAGTTACCATGTTAAGAATATTGATATATTGAAGAGACTTGTAGTAGTCGTATGCTTATACATGTTTAATTTTATCTATGTTGATATTAGCTTTATGACTTTGACTAGCCAATTGATATTCCTTTAGTTATAATATAGTTATTTAGAAGTTTGATTCTTTATATCCCTATTTTTGAATTTGAATGTTGTTGATAATGAAACATGACTATTTATGAGTCGAATCTATGATGTTATTTAAGTTGGAATGCATTTAGAAATCATATTGAGTATACTAAGGTAGTTCTTCTGTGCGTTTATAAGATTGATTATGTTGAAGCATACTCGTAGAAGTTGAATACATTATTTCGAAATAGGTTAAATTGTATCTAGTTAATATGCCATGATATGTTCCTAAAGTATTTTTAGGTGAATTTAAATATAGAGAATGTTTTAAATCTTTGGAGGATGGAAATAATCCCTAAACTTTGAGCATGCAATAAAATGACTTGTAGATATTGTTTAAGCTGAAAATTTATGTGCAAGCATAACATATACTTAATTAAATATTGATAACTTTAATTTCATAATTGGTTCATAAATTTCTAGAAAATTACAATTAGGTCCCTATAATTTGTTCAATTAAATTAGGGATCATTTCTCTTTAGTTTTCGCTATAATTGAACTTGGTTCATGCATGAACATGTAGGATCTAATTAAAGCATTTAGAAAAGATAAAAGAAAAATTTTAATTTTTAGGATTGTTTATTAGGGAGAGTCTCCGGATTAGCCTCGATATTCCCCGTTAGCTCCTTAGAGTCGGGTGGTGTCTAGACCGGATCGAGGGGTTACAATAACTAATATTTCAACTAATAATTTGCCTATGTTTAACAGTAATGAGAGTACAAGGATAATAAAAATAGTACTTTTAAGCACTCAGCAATCAACAAGACCAGAAAGTGTAGTAGTTTCAAATGAAAAAAGAGTCGAGGAAGGATATTGAAGAAAGAATGAGAAACCTTGAAGTCATAATGAAGAAAATAAAAACATATTTAGAACATATCCTGAGTATAGTGAAGGCAAAAGCAGGAGAAATAAGCCCATAATGGATGATTAGGAAATGGACTCGATGTGCTACTTCAAATCCAAGATAATGGTAGCAAACCATTTAGGTAATTGTTCTCAATGATTAACAAAGGTATGATAAAAAATCAAGAGCACTTGAGGAAGATTGAACTATGAACAAACCTAATCAGAACTTATTCTCTACTAAAGCAAAAGTAGAATTACAGATGTTTGAGGGAATCAATCCGAGGGGATAGATTAGAAAATATGAAAAAAATTTTGCTTATTTTTGGGTATCCAAGGCTCAAAAAATTGGGTAAGCAACTATGCATTTGACAAGAGAGACTGAAACTTAATTTGATGGGTATACTATGCAAAAATATAGATTGACTTGTCAGGAATTTGCTTCTGATCTTTGTCATGGATTTTGTGACAATACCTACAGTGTTGTTATTGAAGAATTTTAGTATGTCGATGAAAAAATGGTATGTAGAAGAATATCAAAAGAGGTTTAAAGAGTCTAAATCTTTCATGATATAAAAGAATTCAACTCTAGAAGAAGGTTATTTTGTTTCTATGTTTGTTAGTGGACTTAAAGTGGAGTTGAATCATAAGGTTAAGGTTTTTCAACCAAGAACATTATTTGATGCTAAAAGGCAAGCTAAATTTTATGAATTATCCTTGGAAGTACAAAATAAGAAGCGTAATGTGGGTTTGAAAATCATCTTTTTCTTTAGCAACACTACTCAAAAAGTAAATTCATGTACTACCTTTCAAAAATTTGCGCAACCCTTACCTCGTCATAATAGAGCCTAATAGACTACAGAAGAGTCAATAACTTATGTTTTAAATGTGGCAAAATTTTGGTTCAGGGCATTAGTGCAAAGCTAAACAACTACATTTTAAAAGGATGGAGAGCTGAAAAACAAGAGGAGGAGTCTGAGCCTATCTTTGAAGAAAACACTGAGGAATGAGTCTCAGAGATATCAACTAATACCTTGAATGAAAATTCTGGTTATACCACTCTAAGAATGCAAGGTGTGATAAAAGGAAAAACCTTAAATATACTAGTGGAAAGTGATAACACACAATTTATTATCAAAAATGGGTTGAAAAAGGATTGGAAATGTTATAATCACCGACATTGACTATCATAGTTGTAAATGGAAAGAAATTATTTAGCATAACAAGAAGCAATTTTTGAGCTAAAAAATAAAAAGATACATCTTTAAACATGACTTCATGGTGCTACAAATGGGGATAGTGACATAGTCTTAGGAGTAGATTAGATAAAGAAATACAGTTCAGTACTCCTGGATTTCAATGACATAAAAATGAGTATCAAAAAGAAGGAAAAGATATAGTAATGCACGAAAGAAAGAGAGCAATAGAAATAAAATTGATAAAAAAAACTTCAAAAACTAACTAAGAAAGATCCTAAAGTGATAGGAGAAATATATTTGATAAGTGTTGAAAAAGTGAGCTATACAGTTCCTGAAAACTTACCCTCTTTAGTGGAGGAATATAAATATGTTTTTTAAAAAATCTAAAGGAATTCTCCCACCAAGAATTCAAGACCACGCAATTATACTTAAATTTGATGCCCTCCTTATCAATTTAAGGCCATACAAATTATCTCATCATTATAAAGTTGAAGCAGAAAAACAAGTCAAAAAGATGTTAATTGCTTCCATCATTCAGACCAGTAGTAGCTCTTTTACGTCTTCTTATTTGATAGTTAATAAGAAATATGGGTTTTAGAGAATATGTGTGGATTACAACAAGCTAAACTCTTAAAAGAATACATTTCTAATTTCAATAGTGAATGATTTATTGTATAAACTAGAGAGATCTACTTATTTTGTAAAAATAAATTTGAGGTTAGAATATTGACAAATACAAATAAATGAGCAAGACATTCATAAGACTAACTTTAGTAAATACCATGAGCATTTTGAATTCAATATAATACCTTTTGTGCTCACTAATACTCCTATCACATTTCAATCCTAAATAAATTCCTATTTAAACCCTATTTGAGAATATTTGTACTGATATATTTTATGATATTTTTGTGTATAGTTATACTTTGACTCTACATGTAGACCACCTTAGAACAATTTTGGAGATACTGATACTATATCAATTGTTTGCAAAAGAGACTAAATATTTTTTTGGTCAAACTAGTATAAAATACCTGAGATATCTGATTTTAAAATAAAGGGTTTTAATAGATCCTTATAAGATTGAAGCCATGACTAGATTGTTGGGACCGTCGGCACACCCTATGGTGTAGCGGAACAAAATTACGACGGTCTTTCTAGTGATCCATGTATGTTTAATCCGAAATCGGGAGGAAGAGATACGACGACATACATTGGGTTCCTTGATAAACAACAAAAACAACAACGTGATCTGCTACAGTCATGATCGTTCAATGATATGAATCTTTAGCCTCCATGAATATCGTCTTGGCCTCTACTTAGTTCACCCGGTTGAGAGAGCAAATCTCGAAAAACTATTTTTTGTGATTTTATGGTTTGAGAATTTGGGATTCTCTCATACGTCTACTAGACCAAAAGTCTCTTATATATGTGTAACCCTAGGCATAAGAGTTTTATTCCGAACTTGTTATAGGAAATAATTACTTTAATTATTTCCATAAATTTCAAGATCTATATTTAATTCGAATTTAAAAGGAGTACAATTACTTTAATTGTATCCTTTGTTTAAAATTCAGAATTAAATATAATCTACCTATATATATATATTGCTCCTTTTCAATCATTGAGTGTGATCCTGTAGGCTCATTATAATATTAGTAATAATATTAGAACAATTCTAATAATACAAACAATGAGTGACTTCTAGCAATATATCATTGTCATCTAAGTTACAATAGATCATAATTCGATGTGTCATGTCCGTGACCAACTCTCTTAACGTATTGTATCCTTTTGTCCTTAAATATCTATAATAAGCACAAGTCTTGGAATAGTCACAATTTTATAGCCGATTTAATGTTTCTTGATATCTAGAGTAGACTATTGTTAACGAATAATTTGTGATATCTCATGTCAATTTATTCAAGCATGACCATGAATTTCTAGTCTCACTTAATTAAGTGGTCTGTGATATATTTCTTATTATGTAGAAAGGACAAATCTTATCTTGATCATTCACATCTCATTACATACATTCTAATATGTCTAATATCAATTTTTATAGTGTAACCAATTACGATACACGTTTAACTACATCAAAACATAAAACAACATATGTTAAGATAATTATAATCTTAAGTCTAAGAATCATACATATAGTTGTCACTAAGAGCAATATCGTGATCGTCACATGATAATTCAAGATATATGCTCATAGCGGGTCAATCCAATATATTATTCTCTAATAATATATTTGATGATTACTCAAAAGTCCTCAATTTTAACATCATTTCTCCACTCATTTATTATCAATAAAGACAGAATTAAATAAGATAATAGATATTTCTGGTTATTTTCCATATCTTAGGATCCGATCACTAACTTCATGAATTTATCTATTAATTGGCATAAAACAAATACGTTTGATAGTTTTCTTTCTTAGACAGTAAACTAGATCACAGAAAGAGCCAAAGAATAAAGTAGTTGTTGAATTGCAAACGTTCTGAAGACCGTCACGACAGTATAAAAGACGACAAATGATGCTCAACAGGAAGAGGAAAAGATAGCAAAATCAATGGACAAAGAGCAAAAGAAAGGAGACAACTCAGTTAGGAGGAGAAGCCCAAGCCAAACCGCGGGAAGAGATATTTTAGGAAATAAGATTAATTTAATATAGTTTAATTAGGAATTAGATTTCTTTCCTGTTTAGAACTCTTTCCGTGCATGAAAAGATCAACTTAGGACTTAGCCAATATAAGACACTTATTAGGTTTATGTTTATTGTGGAGTCAAGACAGACTCTCATATTATTATACCTTTAGTCGCTGCCTCCATCATGTTCTAAGTCTTTCGGATGTTTAGATTGTTTGTGGAATAGTCAGAGATAGAGGTTATGTTATGATTGATAGTTATTAATGCAAAACATATTTCATAGTTTATTTTATCTTGGTAGTTACTCTTCTTGCATATGAGCTCGAAAGATAAGTATGTGAAAAAAGCTCATTTGCCTAGCATCGAGAGATATAGGTTCACGAAATGAGAGAATACGGTCTTTGTTCATGGTCATTAACTAATCCATCAAGGATTTTAGCGTCTAATAGGACGCATGTGTCGGTTGTTGTCCGTCCTTAATTCACGTCGGGAGGTATTATCAAGACATGAGTTTCAATAGTTCTTTCTGCTTAGGGATAATGAAGAAGACAATCAAGGATGCTCTGTCGAACTATGGAATGTTGGATTATCAACAAGACATAATCCCGCCTAGGCAGCTGCGACAATCCTTAATGTGATCCGTCGAGGCGGCAATTCAATCCATTGCATTAATAAGTGGATACTTAACATAATTGGATTCTTCTCTATAAAGCACTCAATCTGACCTCGCTTTTATCATATTATTTCATTATTTAATTTTTTGCTTTTATAGTTGATAACTCTGTAAAAAGGCTATATTTTAGGCCTTTTTACTTAAGTTATTGAGTGTCATTAGGCTCATATAGACTCATTTAGTTGCATTTAGGTTCATGATATTGCATATAGTCATTTTGATATGCATTGGCATTTTAAGGTGGTAATAGGTGATATTTAATAGGAAAGGTAGTTCTTTTTAGTGGTGTTGTGCAGGTAAAGCAAAACGGAAGTTGAGGCAATTTGTTATGGCATTCTCAGAAGGATGGAAAAAGGAAAATGCCATGGTAAATCTAGAGAACTCCTGGGCTGAGCTAAACGACAAAGAGATATTTTGATGAGAGTGCCAATTGGTGCTACCACAGCCGATCGGGACCACTACAGCTAGCTACAGCCACCTCAATAGGGGACCATAGAGAATATGACCTATATGCATTCCACGTCAGTAGGGGACCACTGTCACCTCTGCCAGTCCTGTAGGAATGTTAGGACAAAAATGAGAGCAAAAGGGGATTTTTTCACATCTTTTAGGTTTTTCACCCTTTTTAAAAGACATGGTGACCTACACAAGAAGGAGTCTTTTTCGGGAGAGAAAAACACAAAAAAGAGGTACCTTTTGCGGTGGTCTTTGCGGCAAAAAGCTTCCACCTTTCTCCTCCAACTTCTGGCCAAAGGGACCTCCATTGATAGCACTCGAAGGGAGTTGTGTGCTAGGCACCCGAGAGGGGCTAGCACACCAAGGCGACCATGGTGGTTGAAGAGTCGGTGACGGTGCACACCGAGGGTGTCTTCTAGTCCTTCTTCCTTGCTTTATTTTATTATATTTTCATGAGTATTAATGTTAGATGTTTAAGTTTACTGTGGTTGATTACTCTTAATATTTAGCTCCACCATGTAACCTTGTTTTGGTGGTAGCTTTTATGGATGATTAACTTTTGTTTCTATTTAATATATTGCATGCTAAGTGTTTGTATATTTGCTTTGCTCATTGTTGATAATTATTTAAGCTTTGTAAGAGGCACGAGAGTGTCCATGGTTTAGATACAAGTTAGAGCTCTCGAAAGAGGCGTAGCTATAGATCCTTAGATCATCCGAGAGGAGCTACGGGAGGATCTACATGAGCAATGGGTTCTGGACTGCAAATAGGGCCTAGTTGGATACTAGAGCACTCGAGAGAGGTGTAGGTGAAGGCTTCAACGACTAAAAGGAGGGTACTTTATCGATAGGTTAAGGTGGCATTTGCGTGACATGTGAAAATACCATGGCATTTTAGTTTGTCAGGTTCCTATGACTCTAGAGAGCGGGAATACCTTAGAAACCTCTGTTGAGTAAGTATACACCATAGCAATTGTATGTTAGGTAGGGGTAAGGGGTAGGAAGCCATAGAAGCCACCATCAGTCATTCCCTAGAGAGTTCATCAATAGAGGAGAAGTACAAAATATTGTTTAATGTGTTTTTGCATCATGTTTTTGCCCTCGCATTCACAACTTACTTTCTTTACTTTGCTTGCTATCTTGCAATCACTCTGCTATTCACTCACATACCACCTTCATACATCTACCTTGCTATCATCATCCATTTTATGTTGCCTTGGCAAATTTTAGTTTCTTGCACTCTAGAATTGTCATAGCATTTCCATCTTACACCTTCATCGTACATATCCATTTTCTTGTGTTTTTATCTTTATCTTTTTTTTTTCTTTTAGTGACAACCCTTTTTGCCTTGACAAATTTAACTGCACACTTTACTCTAGATCCTCGTGGGAACGATACTCACTCACCCTATTATTACTTGCATGACTATGTATACTTGCACATATACGTGTGTTCACATATATCAATTATAGCACTACACAGAAACACACCAAGTTTTTGGCGTCGTTGCCGGGGATCTATCTATCTAAAGTTTGTCATTTTTGTTTTGTCATTTTTGTTTTGCTTAGTTTATTTTTCTAGTTCAGGTTTACTTGTTTATTTGTTTTTTCTTTTCATTGCATGTCCAAACGGTCTACTGACGAACCTCTCTATACTATAGTGCCTGAAATTGAGCGTTTGTTTCGTCAAAGAAGGTGTACTCAGCATACAACTATGGACCCACCAGTTCAGGACCTAGTAGTTCAAAATGTCGGGGCAAATCAACATGCTGTTGCACCTAGACCGAGAGCTATTAGGTATCATTTAAGCCCTGTCTTGGATGATCTCAATCCTGGCATCGTAGCACCAGAAATTACAGCTACACATTTCGAACTTAAGCTAGTTATGTTCAACATGCTTAACTCAATTGGGCAATTTGGAGGTATGGCACATGAAGATGCAAGGCAACATATCATGGTATTTTTAGAAGTTTGTGACTCATTCCGTCAACAAGGAGTTCATGAGGATGTGTTGAAGCTCAAGCTATTTCCTTATTCTCTATGTGGTCGAGCAAGGGGATGGTTGAGTGGAGTACCATCCAGATCGATGGAGTTATGGGCTGATTATGAAAGAGCTTTTTGCTACGATATAATCCATCGAATCTCAATACTCAACTTCAAAATGATATTGCTTCTTTTCGCCAAGGTGACGACGAGTCAATGTGCAAATATTGGATCTATACAAGGGACTGCTTCGCAAGTGTACAAATCATGGATTTCAAGATTGGACTCAAGTTGTAATGTTCTACAATGGAGTCAATGCACCAACGAGCATGATGCTAGATGCCTCGGCAAATGGAATTTTGTTAGACAAATCACCCGAGGAAGCATTTGACATTCTTGATAGAATTGCCAACAATGACTATCAATTTCCTTCTACAAGGCTTGGAACCGAGAGGAAGGCATAAGGGACATTTGAGCTTGATGTGAAAGACTCATTATCCGCTCAACTTTCAGCTATCACCAACATGTTGAAGAGCATTCAACGTTCCAATGAAGTGAAGGAAGTGAAGATAGCCAGTTCAACATGTCTGATATGTCATGGCATCATCATGAGAGTGAGTGCCTAGGAACCCATGAGTTAGCGAATTATGTGAGCAACTTTAACTGAAGCAACAACAATCCTTACTCGAACACCTATAATCCAGGATGGAGATAACATCCGAATTTTTCATGGGGAAACCAAAGACCCAACATTCCTAATCCCCTAGTGCGGAACCAAAATCAGCAAGATCCCAGAATTTTCAACCGAATATGCCCTGGCATAATCAGAGCAAGGGGTTGCATCATCATCTAATACCAGTTCTTTAGAGGCAACTATGAAAGATTTTATTCTAAGTACTAAGACGATGCTTCAAGAGCATACAACTGCCATCAAGAACCAAGGTACTCTACTGCAAAGCCACAGTGCTTCGTTGCGAAATCTGGAGAGTCAGATGAGCCAAATTGCCATGACATTATAGGAGCGTCAACTTGGACGTTTGCCGAGTGATACTAAAGTCACTAAGCCGCATGGTAAAGAGCACTACAGCGCAATCACACTCAGAAGTGGTACTCAAATTAATCAGCAAGATAAGTTTGGGGGGAAGAAGTCTGAATATTCCCTACCAGAACCTGTGCAAGAATAAATGCCTGAAAAAAATCTTGAGGAAAAGGACCAGGAGGAAGGTTTGACAAAGGAGCCTGCCGAAGGAACGAGCAGAAATGCCACGGCAAAACCAGTTCCTAACCCAGTAGTGGAAGAACTTAGACCCCCCCACCCTTTCTAGAGGCTCAAGAAGCACAACGATGAAATTTAATTTAAAAATTTTGTGGACAAGTTAGATCAGCTATACATAAATGTCCCGCTATTGGAGGTAATTGACCAGATGCCCACTTACGCTAAATTTTTAAAGTAGATGGTCACGAAGAAGCGTAAAGTGGAGAAGTTCGAGACAATTGCCACGATAAAAGAATATTGCTCTGCCTTGAGTAATCTACCATCAAAGAAGAAGGATCCGAGCAGCTTCATTATTCCTTGTGCCATTGGAGAAAAGTTTTTTGGGAAAGCACTTTGTGATCTTGGATCGAGTGTTAATCTGATGCCTAAGTCAATTTTTATGAAGCTTGGCACGAGAGATGCAAAACCTACATCCGTCATCTTGCAGCTAGCCGATCGTTCCCATGTGAGACCTGAAGGAAAGATCGAAGATGTCATAGTGAGGGTGGACAAGTTCGTTTTTCCGACTAACTTCCTTATACTTGATTGTGAGGCTAATGCTAATACACCTATCATATTAGGGAGGCCTTTCCTAGCAACCGATCGTATTCTCATTGATTATGACAAGGGTGAGCTCACGATGAATGTAGCAAATCAAAGATTGACCGTGAACATCAACAATTTTCTCAAGTACATGGATGACTCTGAAGAATGCCAGAGCATTTTAGAAGCGGATTATGAGCAATCTACAGAAGCTGATCAACAACAATTTCGTACAACTAGATAAGTATGAAGAGCTCATGAATGAAGAAGAGGAAAAAGCTAGTGAACCTTCATTGGAGGAACATCAGTTTAGTCTGCTTATAGCTAGAAACAATTCAAGATTTGAACCTCTCGATTTCGAGGAATTTAGTCCTCCCAAGCCTTCATTACTCGATGTACCGAAGTTGGAGCTAAAAATTTGCTACAACATTTGAAATATGCTTATTTGGGTGAAAATGAGACCTTGTCAGTTATTATTTCTATGAACTTAAATGTTGACCAAAAGAGAAGTCTACTCGCTGTTTTATCACAGCATAAACGAGCGATAGGATGGACCATGGCGGATTTAAAGGGGATTAGTCCTACCATCAGTATGCATAAGATACTTTCGAAAGAATGCCATGGAAAATCTATAGAGCTGCAGCGTAGACTCAACCCCATCATGAAGCTAGTTGTTATGAAGGAGATTCTTAAATGGCTTGATGCTGTAGTTATTTACCCAATATTAGACAGTTCGTGGGTAAGCCCGGTTCGGTGAGTGACAAAGAAAGGAGGCACGACCGTGATGAGCAATGAGGATAATGAGCTATTACCGATAAGAGTAGTGATCGGATGGAGGATTTACATGGACTATCGTAAGCTCAACAAGACTACGAGGAAGGACCATTTTCCTCTACCCTTCGTCGACCAAATGTTAGATCACTTAGCGGGCAAAGCTTACTATTGTTTCTTGGATGGATATTCGGGTTATAATCAAATATCTATCGCACTGGAGGACCAAGAGAAGACCACTTTCACTTGTCCTTATGGCACTTACGATTTGCGAAGGATGCCCTTTGGATTGTGTAATGCCTCAGCAACTTTCTAGCGCTGCATGCAAGCTATCTTCTCCGATATGGTTGAAGACTCTCTTGAAATTTTTATAGATGACTTTTCTGTTTCTAGAGACAGTTTCCAGAAATGTCTTGGCAATTTAGCAAAGGTCCTGAAGCAATGTGAAGAGGCTGACCTTGTGCTAAATTGGGAGAAATGTCACTTCATTGTGACGGAAGACATTGTGTTGGGTCATAAGATCTCACACAAAGGCATTGAGATAGACAGAAATAGCATCAAGGTGATCGAGAATCTATCACCACCAACAAATGTCAAGGGAATAAGAAGTTTCCTTGGACATACGGGATTTTACCGGAGATTCATCAAGGATTTCTCCAAGATCTCCAAGCCCTTGTGCATGTTGTTGCAGTAGAACCAACCTTTTGTGTTCGATCAAAAATGTCATGGCACCTTCACAGATCTGAAGCAAATCCTGATCACTACACCAATCGTTGTTCCCCCAGATTGGAAACTATCATTCGAGCTGATGTGCGACACGAGCGACTACGCCGTAGGAGCAGTCTTGGAGCAGCGTCAAGGTAAAATTTTTCATGTTGTTTATTATGCTAGCCATACTTTAAATGATGAACAACTTAACTATACTACCACCGAGAAAGAGCTACTTGCCGTGGTATTTGCGTTTGACAAGTTTAGGTCATACTTGATAGGCACTAAGGTCATTGTTCACACCGATCACTCAACAATTAAGTACTTAGTGACTAAAAAGGATGCCAAACCTAGGCTCATTAGATGGATACTGTTGTTGCAAGAATTTGATTTAGAAGTGGTAGATAGGAAGGGAAGCAAGAACCAATTTGCTGATCATCATTCTAGGCTAGAAGTTAACCTGGAATGTCATGACAAGATTGATATACATGATGAATTTCCTGATGAGAAAATTCTTTATGCCATGACAATTCCGTGGTATGCTAACCTTGCTAATTTACTCGTTAGTGGCGTTTTACCTTTTGACATGATTAGCCAGGGAACAAAGAAGTTCAGACATGACGCGTGATCATATTTTTAGGATGAACTGTACCTGTTCAAGCATTGTTCCGATCAAATTATTCAAAGATGTGTGCCTGAAGAAGAGCAACATGATATTCTGCATCACTGTCACACATGTCCATTTGGAGGTCACTTTGGAGGGATGAGGACAACTGCAAAAGTCCTCCAATCATGATTTTATTGGCCTACATTATTCAAAGATGCCCAGGCATTTTACCAAGCCTGCGACCGATGTTAGAAAACTGGGAACATCTCCAGACGGCATGAAATACCACGATAAAACATATTAAAAGTCAAGTTATTTGACGTATGGGGCATAGACTTTATGGGACCATTTCCATCCTCATTTGGAGATCTATACATCCTTTTGGCAGTAAACTACGTGTCTAAATGGGTTGAAGCCATCGCAACACCAAGGAACGATGCAAAGACAGTGCTTAAATTTCTAAATAAGCATATTTTCACAAGATTCGGTGTGCCAAGTGCTATCATCAGTGATGAAGGAACCCATTTTGACAATAAGTTAATTGCCAATGCATTACAAAGATACGGGGTGCGACACAAAATTGTCACGGTATATCATCCCCAAACCAATGGGCAAGCCGGGGTTTCTGACCGTAAAATCAAGCAAATTTTGGAAAAGTGGTGAACCTGAGAAGGAAGGATTGGTCACCAAAGCTTGATGAAGTGTTATGGGTGTACCGAACAGCTTTCAAAATCCCAGCTTTCAAAATCCCACTAGGGATGTCTCCATTTAAGTTAGTCTATGGCAAAGCTTGTCACCTTCCAGTCGAACTAGAGCATATGGCTTATTGGGCAATCAAGAAACTCAATTTGGACGCTGATTTAGCTGGTGAGAGAAGACTTCTAGAGTTGAATGAGATAGAGGAATTCAGGACCCAAGCCTATGAGAATGCTAAACTCTACAAGGAGCGAACCAAGAGATGGCATGATCAAGCAATTTTGCTACGGCATTTTCTTGCGGGACAACGAGTGCTCCTATTCAACTCAAGGCTGAAGCTCTTCCCTGGGAAGCTGAAATCGAGGTAGTCCGGGCCATTTATGATTCACAATGTATACCCTCATGGAGCTGTAGACATCAAGAATCAAGAAGACGGGACAATTTTCAAAGTTAATGGGCAACGTCTGAAGATCTACGCTGGATCCCACATGATGCGAGATAAACCTACCGCATATTTGATAGATGTATGACATACTGAAATATCATGGTATTTTCAGTTTACTCCTGTTCATAAATAAATAGCCGTTAAGTTTGTTTTATTTTCTTTAATTTGTTAAACCTTTTAATCTTTTCTTTTAATCTTTTTAGGTTATTTTACATCGTTGGAGGGGGACGGCTGAAAGAAAAAGAAAGAGAAAAGTAGAAAACCCTACTTGAAGCTTTGGGCGCCAAAAAGAAAAAGAAGAAGTTTTTATTTTGAAATTCAAATTTACCCCCTCTCTCCTATTAAAAACAAAATCGAACACCTTTATTCTCCCACCAATTAACCCCTCCACACGTCTCTAGCCCACAACCCCACTAAGATGATAAAGGTTTCACTTTTATTATTTTTCTCTTTCACTTTACACTTAATCTTATTCTTCACCAACAATTCTCCATAGCCGAAACCTTACCCTCCTCCATTAAAGAAAGTTTCAAGCTTTTTCACTTTGTCTTCTTTATTTTTACTCAAAGATGCTATGCACGAGACCCTTAGGATCTGCATCACCCCCTCCTTTCGTTTTTGTAGACCAAGCGGTGGGAGAAAGATTCAAGAGCTTCAAGAATCGAAGAATTATGTTCGAACTAGGCTTCAATCTCTCTGATGAGATGGGACCAAAGATGAAAGATGTGGTGGCGCAATACCATTGGGAGAATTTTGCCGCTCATCCAGGCTCCGTCAACGTCACCTTAGTACGTGAATTCTATGCTAATATCCATAGCCCAGACCAGAAATATGTTTATGTCCGAGGAAAAAGCATTCACTTCACCAACACGACTATCAACCGATTCTTCAAGATTCCTTAAAGAGTGGACCGCCACGCCAAAAAGGAAGAAGAGGTTGATTATGAAACTTACCAAGGAGTGAAGGAGGATTTATGTTTACCCGACACCGAGTGGAATGGTCAACAACCGGCAAGGCACACGGTGAACCGAGAGTCTTTACTTCCCAACACCCGGTTGTGGAGCCACTTTGTTAGATACAAGTTGATGCCTACCTCGCATCACACCATTGTGAGTTTGCCCCGCCTTATGCTGTTATATTCCATTCTCTATGGTTTCCCTATAGATGTAGGGAGAATTATTGTGCAAGAGATGAACGCTTGATGGAAGAGACACAAGAGCACCCTCTTATTCCCAAACTTAATCACAACCTTGTGCCAGAAAAAGGATGTTCCAGAAGATCAATATGATGAAATTTTAGGAGGAATGAAAGAGTTATCTGCTGAGAAGGTGATAGCTTTAATGGGAAACATAGACAAGCAGCCGGAATCTTCGCATGTTGCTGCTGCTAGAGGAAGGGCCCCATTCTACAAAGATGAGGCACTAGAGTTATCCAAGAATGTCATGGCAAAAGTAGATTACATGTCCAAAGATCTCAAATAATTCTTCCTCTACACAAAGGAAAGAAACGAAGTCATCAAAGCCTACCTGGTAGAACTACTTCCTCCGCTTGATCAAAAATTTCCTGCTTTCGCAGACTCAATATTTCCCACTGTAACAGAAAATGCCACGACATTTATAGCTGCTTCAACACCGACCAGGCGAGCTTCACCTGATCTAAATCAGGTATCATCACCAACTGAGCCGTCTGAAGAGGCACGACCAACAGATCCAGAGACCGAGGAGCAAGCCCAGGAAGCACATTCACCTGCTCGAGAACAAACTCCCAAAAATGTCACGGCATTTTCAAAAGAGCAAGCCCAGACTCAAGATTAATCGGACCTCACTACTGAAAAGGATCATGGAGCTAGTTTCATTTCTCCATTTTTTGAAGACCCGCCCGCACTGCCCATACAACAAGAAGAACACCAACCAACAACCCCACAAGTAAATTCAACTATGCCCTCTCCTTCGAGGAAGAAATCCAAGCACAAACTCAAAATGTTAGCGGGAAAACAACACACCCCACCTTCAGCTGCTGGCAAGTTAAAATCACGAGGAGCCACTGCTGAGAATGACCCTGATGTCAGCCCACTCCCGTTGAAGCGCCGAACATCGCGCCGAATTGCCACGAAATTGCCCAAGTAGCCAAGGTACATATCATTGCATTTCATTGCATTGCATTGTATTTAATATTGTTTATTTTTTTAGTTGCATTGAGGACAATGCTTTCCTCAAGTTTGGGAGAGGTATCGTTCTTTACTCTACTTCATGTGCATGATAGAAGTAGTTGTAGAAATATGTCATGACATCTGTGGAAATTTAGGTTAAGTTTTTAGTGTTATAGTTAGTGATGTCCGATGATGATATACCTTATGTGGCTAGAAATGATATTGAATATGCATGACTTGGGATTTGAATGGAACTTGCCTTAAGATTTAGTTGTTTATGATTATTTCATTGTTACACGAGTGTATATTCTCCATGCTTAGGGAAGTTAGAGAATTTTTATAGAATGTAAACTTGAATAACATAGCATGCTTTAGTGAATTGTTTTGTTAATAGAGAACCCCCAATAGTTTAGTATTAGAAGTTAAGAATAAATGCCCGGACATATCTGTAGAGGGATACTCCGCTATACCATGGCAATTCCATGTGCATATGAGTTACTGAAAGAGGCACAGGGTAACGCTACACTTTTAACTTGCCATGACATTTTCTGGATACTACATTTAAATAAATGGAAGCTATGGCATGAGTAGAAGGTAGTGTGACAGGCTGGCTCTTCTCGTAGCAGTTTGTTGGCATTTACTACTGTATAAAAAAGAATATATATATATATATATGGGGAGTATTAAAAACGTGCTTAAATGAATAGCTCTGCTTTGCTAGAATAGTGAACATTCCTTAGAATTTTTCTAAGGTAACTAAGCATGGAAAGGATACACTCACTCGCATCCGAACTGGTTCTAGGGCAAAGTTCTTGCAATTTATTCGAGTCTTATATGTTTATGCCATAACATTTTTTTATGGCTGAAACACTAACCTATTGCTTACCTAGATATTGATAATGTCATGACATTTTTTCTCTTCTAGCTACTATCCATTGCTTAGGGACAAGCAATAGCTTAAGTTTGGGGGTGTGATAACTCCGTAAAAATGCTATATTTTAGGCCTTTTTACTTAAGTTATTAAGTGTCCTTAGGCTCATATAGACTCATTTAGTTGCATTTAGGTTCATGACATTGCATATAGTCATTTAGATATGCATTGGCATTTTAAGGTGGTAATAGGTGTTATTTAATGGGAAAGGTAGTTCTTTTTAGTGGTGTTGTGCAGGTAAAGCAAAACGGAAGTTGAGGCAATTTGTCATGGCATTCTCAGAAGGATGGAAAAAGGAAAATGCCATGGCAAAACTAAAGAACTCCTGGGCTGAGCTAAACGACAAAGAGATATTTTGATAAGAGTGCCAACTGGTGCTACCACAGCCGATTAGGACCACTACAGCTGGCTATAACCACCTCAACAAGGGACCATAGAGAATATGGCCTATATGCATTCCACGTCAGTAGGGGACCACTGTCACCTCTGCCAATCATGCAGGAATGTTAGGACAAAAATGAGGGAAAAAAGGGATTTTTGCACATCTTTTAGGTTTTCTCACCCTCTTTAAAAGACTTGGTGACCTATACAAGAAGGAGGCTTTTTCGGAAGAGAAAAACACGGAAAAGAGGCACCCTTTACAACGGTCTTTGCGGCGGAAAGCTCTCACCTTTCCCCTCCAACTTTCGGCCAAAGGGACCTCCATTGATAGCACTCGAAGGTAGTGGTGTGATAGGCACCCGAGAGGGGCTAGCACACCAAGGCGACCATAGTGGTTGAAGAGTCGGCGGTAGTGTACACCGAGGGTGTCTTCTAGTCCTCCTTCCTTGCTTTATTTTGTTATATTTTCATGAGGATTAATGTTAGATGTTTAAGCTTACCGTGATTGATTACTCTTAACATTCAGCTCCACCATGTAACCTTGTTTCGGTGGTAGCTTCTATGGATGATTAACTTTTGTTTCTATTTAATATATTGCATGATAAGTGTTTGTATATTTGCTTTGCTCATTGTTGGTAATTATTTAAGCTTTGTAAGAGTCACAAGAGTGTCCATGGTTTAGATACAAGTTAGAGCACTCGAGAGAGACGTAGCTATAGATCCTTAGATCATCCAAGAGTAGCTAAGGGAGGATCCTTCTATAGATCCTCGCATTCACAACTTACTTTCTTTACTTTGCTTGCTATCTTGCAATCACTCTGCTATTCACTCACATACCACCTTCATACATCTACCTTGCTATCATCATCCATTTTATGTTGCCTTGGCAAATTTTAGTTTCTTGCACTCTAGAATTGTCATAGCATTTCCATCTTACACCTTCATCGTACATATCCATTTTCTTGTGTTTTTATCTTTATCTTTTTTTTTCTTTTAGTGACAACCCTCTTTGTCATGACAAATTTGACTGCACACTTTACTCTAGATCCTCATGGGAACGATACTCACTCACCCTATTATTACTTGCATGACTGTGTATACTTGCACATATACATCTGTTCATATATATCAATTGTAGTACTACACAGAAACACACCAATAGTTATCTTAAGTTATTATTCACTCTCTCAAATTACTTGTGCTTTTCAGCTTTCTTAAGTGCAGTTATAAGAAGTAGTAGAATCGAATCTGTCTTTGTGGGATCGATATCTTAAATATTACAATTTGACAAAGGAATAAGAACTCCATAGCCTCCATCAATATTCATGTATTGATTCTAACATCTCTATGTCATTGACAACTCATTTTCATCAATCAATAACATGTTAGTCTAAAGCGTATCATTATTGTCCATGTCCATGATAATACATGACTAAAGATCTTTTAATAATAATACTAATATTATTATATGGACCTTATTGTTTCTCAGTTTATGTTAAACCTTGATACATATATCTGAAAACAACAATGGCAATGTCTTTATTCAATAAAATTGGTAAATAAAAGTATCCTCTCACAATCATCATATGATTGGGCTTTGGGTATACTCTATCATTGTATTTGGTTCGTGCTTTGTAGTGCTATAAATTACGCAAAAATATGTGCAAGTATACACAATAAAACAAAATAATAAAGGGTGAGTGAGTACCAATCCCGCAAGGATTGGATGAAAATTTATGTCAATTTTGTCAAGACAAAAAGAACACTAACTATAAGGAAAATAAATAAGTTGGTATAGACAAAGGGAAATATGGTGAAAACGGTATAGATGTACGGTGATGTGTGGTGAAGGTATAATAGTGAAAATGCTATGAAAATTTAAAAATGCAAGCAAGCAAGCAATTAAAATTGTCAAGGAAAATAAAATGGAAGGTAATGGCACGGTAGAAGTATGCAAGAAATGTGAGGAGTATAAAATTATAATTGCATGCAAACAGGTCAACAGAGGAAACACTTTGTAAATGCCAAGGCAAATGCGAAATGAGAAAGCAAGAGAAAGTAATATGACTTAATGATCCTCGATTGACAAGCTTTACTAGGAATGAATGATGGGTTCTCATGGACTCCTAACCGACACTCCTCTGAACAACTAGATGCTATATGGCTTATTTACTCGACAAAGTTTTATAATATGTTCCCGCTGTCTCAAGTCAAAGGATCCTAATAATCTAAAATGTCACGACATCTCATCTCGGTCTCAGTAGTCTTGGAATAGTCATAAGTCTTGGAATAGTCATACTTGTATAGCCTATTTTAATGTTTCTTGATATCTAGAGTGGACTACTGTTAATGAATAATTTGTGATATCTCATATCAACCTATTCAAGCATGGCTATGCATTTCTAGTCTCACTCAATCAAGTGGTCTTTGATATATTTTCCTATTATGTAGGAAGGACAAATCCTATATGGATCATTCACATCTCACTACATACACTATAATATGTCCAATGTCAGTTTTTATAGTGTAACTGATTACATGACACGTTTAACTGCATCTAAACAAAAAAACAACATATATTGAGATAGTAATGATCTCAAGTATAAGGATTATATATATGATTATCACTATGAGCAATATCGTGACCGTTACAAAATAATCCAAGACATATGCTCACAGCGGGTCAATCCAGTATATTATTCTCCATTAATATAGTCATGTATTAATTACGATATCTCTATGTCAATGATAACTCATTGTTATCAATTACTAACATGTTAGTCTTAATTGTATTATTATTGTCCATACCCATAATAATACTTGACTAAGGATCTTCTAATAATAATATTTATATTATTATATGGATCTTATTATTTCTCATTTTATGTCATACATTGACACATATATCTGAAAACAACAATGGTAATACCTTTATTCAATAAAATTGGTAAATAAAAATATCCTTACAATCATCATATGATTGGTCTTTGGGCATATTCTAACATAAATAGACTCTCCTAAAGAATTTGAAGTCTTTGAAATAGTTTTTAGGTTTGGCTGTGTATTATAGGAAGTTTACCAAGGGATATGAAGCAATCAACAAACCATTAAATGATATGTTGAAGTAAAATAGTTTTAAATGGACAACAACTATCCAAGTTGCATTTAAGATTTTGAAACATGCCATGTGCAAGGCACTAGTGTAAGCACTTCTAATTTTTAACAAGCCCTTTTATTTGGAAAATGATGCTAGTTCTAAGAATATTGGAGCAGTCATCTCACAAGATGGAAGGCCTATTTCTTACCAGAGTGGATCCTTAGGGCCTAAACATGCAGACCTCTTCATATATGAGAAAGAGTACCTAGTTATACTTATGACTATATCCCAATAGAGACATTACTTAAAAGGTGAGACATTTATTTTTAAAATTTACCATGAGGCTTTAAAGCACTTATTGAAATAGAAAATTACTACAACTTTTTATAAGTGCTCAACTCATTATCACTTTCTACACTTTTCATGGGTATTAATCATCAATTCTATACCTACTTGGACCAAAGCATAACTTAATGTGATATATTTAGGGATTATGCTATTAAAGATAATATTTACAGAAAATACAAGTTTTACTGCATTTTTGTATCTGTGCAGGAAGAAGCATTGTCGCGGTAGCAAACTGAGGCCGAGGTAGGACCTGATGGCGAGGCAGCAGAGGAAAAGTAGCAATATTGCAAGCAAGCTCAGGAGAAAAATAAAGAGGACGTTGCTAGACAAGAAGCCCAAGGATCGGAGCTGGATAACATGAGGAAAGCTCAAACATAAGGCCACGCGGAAAACCTTCTAGAAGAAATAAACATGGAAATATTTGATTTATATACATGACTTGTTCCCTACTCCAAGTTTTATTCTACTTAGGAAAGGTTTGCCCTAGGCCAAGCCCATATAAGGCATATCCATCCAAGGGAAGAGCATTGTTTAGAATATAGAATTAGATTTAGAACTTTTAGTTTTTCTTTTCTACATTATGTTTTAATTTTGTTTAAGCTTAGGTGAAGGTTGTAAAGTATTTTTTTGAGGAAGTCAAACTTTGTTTCTTGTTTCTAATGCAATAAAATATCAAAGTTTGCTTATTCTTTGCCATTCCTTGTTCTTACATTCAAACTCGGGAGAGAAGTTTGTAATTCATCCATTTATCTAATATCGGGAGA
The DNA here is from genome assembly GCA_035048815.1 of Abelmoschus esculentus. Taxonomy (NCBI): domain Eukaryota; kingdom Viridiplantae; phylum Streptophyta; class Magnoliopsida; order Malvales; family Malvaceae; genus Abelmoschus; species Abelmoschus esculentus. The sequence goes on from JAUCBN010000003.1 coordinate 20,233,298, forward strand.
GTTAGATTCACGAAAGGAATAAGTACGATATTTCTTCCATGGAACACTAAATCGGCCTAGGGATAAGTTTTGAGTTTCAGCGGCTAATAGAAGTGTGAGATTGGTTGGTGATTATAATTGATTCACGCCGGGAGATATCATCAAGGACTGGTCATCAACAATACTTTGACTTAGGGATAAGCGGAGTCATCTAAGGATACTTTGCCGAACTTTGGTAAAGTCTGCCCAAGAGCAAGGGATTGTCGTGGTAGACCAGTATCTTCACTGTCAAGGCAGTAATCTGCATTTCTACCAAGGCAGTGTTGTACAATTGCATTGAACAAGAACGAGTTGATTAAATCCACTATACAACACAATTGGATCCTAACCACCTTCTTTATCTAATTTCCTATCTTTATTTAAGTTTTTATTATTTAGATTAATCACAATCCATTCACTTGTGTTTTTTATTTTTTTTCTTTACGGAGCAAGAAGATCAAAGGAAGCATATTAAGTATACCAATCCCTAAGGAAACAATACTTGATACTCATCACTTTATTATTTGGTGACGTGTTCACTTGCACTGAAATTGCACATATCTAACACGCATCAATTTTCTAAAAGAAAGGTTTATAAAACTATTGGGTTTAATTATACCATCCACTATAAAAAGGGCAAGATAAATATGATGACAGATGTATTGTTAAATAGATTTGAAGAGTAATCTGGAGACCTACAAATGTCTATGGTTCATATCACTTCAACTTGAATACTGATAACTCTGCAAAAGGTCTATATTTAGAGCATTTTTACTTAAATTATTGATTGCTTTTAAGTATATATAGGATCATTTAGATGCATTTAGGATCATAACATTACATTTGATTGTTAGTTACGCCTACACATTTATGGTGCGGTAATAGATACTATTTTACAGGGAAAGTTGTGTTGTTGGCTGATGATCTGCAGGTAAAACAAAGCTGAGATTTGCAGAAGAACAGCGAAGGAAAATGTCATGACAAATATGGAGACATTTGGTGTTGTAGAAAAAGACAAGAAGATATTTTATAGAGAATTACCAGTTGGCGTTGTACGTGAGGCTGACCAATAACCACCATGAAGAGGACCACTGTCTCTTGGGAAGATTTGTATATCACGTGAATAGGGTGCAAAGAAAATTTCCCTAAAACCTACGGTATTCGTCCCCCACTGTATAAAGAATGGTGACCTAAGAGAAAATGGGAAGCTTTAGAGCAGATTTTGAGGTGCAAAAGTTAGGTAAGAGGAGGCGGAAAACTTCCACCTTTCTTTCCCCACCGACTTTCAAAGGGTTTCTCCATTGTTGAGATTGAAGGGAGTGGCATGCTAGGCACCTGAGATGGGCTAGCACACTAAAGCGTCTCTATGGTGGTCGAAGAGCCGGCGGTAGCCCGCATCATGGGTGTCTTCCAACTCTTTACTTTGCTTTATTTTATTCCTTGAGGGTTGAAGTGAATAATATTTTTAATACTTTCACCCTATCATGTTTATGCTTTATGTCATGGATGTTATTTTGTGGATGATTTAACTTTGCTTTTTATGAAAATATTAGATGTCTATGTGTTCATTTATTAGCTTTACTCATTATTTTTAATTATCTAAGTTTGTAAGAGACATGAGAATATCCTTTGCTTAGGTATAATGTTAGGTGTTCGAGAAAAGCATAGCTATAGATCCTTAGTGTTCAAGACAAACTAAGGGAAGATCGGCGTGAGCAATGGGTTTTAGATAGTAACTAGAGGCTAATCCGATCTTAGGTGCTCGAGAGAGACTTAAGTTGAGGATTTCAACGACTAAAAGGAGTTTGGTTTGACGTTAGGCTAGATGTCACTACTGAGACCAAGATGAGATAACGTGACATTTTAGGTTATTAGGTTCCTTTGACTTGAGAGAGCGGGAGCATATTATAAAATATTGTCGAGTAAATAGGCCATATAGCATCTAGTTGTTCAGAGGAGTATTGGTTAGGAGTACATGAGAACCCATCATTCATTTCTAGTAAACCTTGTCAATCAAGGATTATTAAGTCATATTACTTCCTCTTGCTTTCTCATTTCGCATTTGCCTTGGCAATTACAAAGTGTTTCCTCTGTTTACCTATTTGCATGCAATTACAATTTTATACTCCTGACATTGCTTGCATACTTCTACCGTGCCATTACCTTCCATTTCACTTTGCCTTGACAATTTTAATTGTTTACTTGCTTGTATTTTTAAATTTTTATAGCATTTTCAATATTATAGCTTCACCACACTTCACCGTACATCTATACCATTTTTCACCAGATTTCCCTTTGTCTATACCAACTTATTTATTTTCCTTATAGTCAGTGTTCTTTTTGCCATGACAAAATTGATATAAATTTTCATCCAATCCTCGTGGGATCGATACTCACTCACCCTTTATTACTTTGCTCGATTGTGTATACTTGCACATATTTTTGTGCAATTTATAGCACTACACAGCGCGGACCAAATACAATGATAGAGTATGCCCAAAGACTAATCATATGATGATTGTAAGGATACTTTTATTTACCAATTTTATTGAATAAATACATTGCCATTGTTATTTTCAGATATATGTATCAAGGTTTAACATAAAATGAGAAACAATAAGGTCCATATAATAATATTAGTATTATTATTAAAAGATCTTTAGTCATGTATTATCATGGACAATAATTATACGTTTAAGACTAACATGTTATTGGTTGATGAAAATTAGTTGTCATTGACATAGAGATGTTAGAATGAATACATGAATATATTATTAGAGAATAATATATTGGATTAACCCGCTATGAGCATATATCTTGAATTATTATGTGACGGTCACGATATTGCTCATAGTGACAACTATATGTATGATTCTTAGACTTAAGATTATAACTATCTTAACATATATTGTTTTATGTTTTGATGTAGTTAAACGTGTATCGTAATTGGTTACACTATAAAAACTGTCGTTGTACATTTTACAATGTATATAGTGAGATGTGAATGATCAAGATAAGATTTGTCATTCCTACATAATAGAAAATATATCACATGCCACTTGATTGAGTGAGACTAGAAATGCATGGTCATACTTGAATAAGTTGATATGAGATATCACAAATTATTCATTAACAATAGTCTACTCTAGATATCAAGAAAAGTTAAATAGGCTATAAATTGTGACTATTCCAAGACTTGTACTTATTATAGATATTAAAGGACAAAAGGATACAATATATTAAGAGAGTTGGTCACGGACATGGTACATCAAATTATGATCTCTTGTATCTTAGATGACAATAATATTTTGCTAAAAATCACTCATTGTATGTAATATTAGAATTATTTTAATATTATTATTAATGTTACATTGAGCCTACAGGGTCACACCAATGGTTGAAAATGAGCAATAAATATATATGTATAAATAGATTATATTTAATCCCGAATTTAATCAAATGATACAATTAAAGTAATTGTAACCTTTTTCAAAATCGTATTAAATATAGATCTCGAATTTTAAGGAAATAATAAAAGTTATTATTTTCTATAACAAATTTGGAATAAAACCCTAATACATAAGGTTACACAAATATAAGGGATGTTTTGGTCTAGCATCCATTTTTGAACTTAATCTTGATTTCAAAAACCAAAAATCACGAAAATAGTTTTCGCGATTTGCTCTCAATTGGGTTAACTGAGTTGAGGACGAGATGATTCTCGTGGAGGCTAAAGATTCGAATTGTCAAACAATTGTTCCGGTAGTGGTTCTTGTTACTTTATTTTCTGTTTATCAAGGAACCCAATGTAAGTAATTGTATTTATTCCTCCCGACTTCGGATTAAACGTACATGGATCATTGAGAATATCATCGTAATTTTGTTTCGTTGTGTCATGGGACACGTCGGCAGTCCCAACAATGGTATTATAGCCACTAGTACGATCCGTAATTGGGTTAAATATTTGTTTGATGCGTTATGTATGAGATGCATATTTTATTTTACTGTTTCAACGATATGTTTTGAAATTGATAGTTGATTAGGGATATGGTTAATATGTTAATTTGTTAATGAATGTTACAGACACCATGTTGCTGCAAGGGCTTTACGGTAATTATATGTCAATCGTTGACATAATGATCGGCAGAAGTGCGATGACAGATTGCATCAGAGCAAAGGAATAATTATTATTCCGATGCAAAAAAAAATCTAAGGGATTGAAAATCTTAAAAACACAATTGTGTTGATAAAAGTTATCAAATTGTGAGGTTTTTTCGAGGGAAAATAGTTGTTATTTTTCAAAATTTTGGATCGGACACACAGGTGCGGCCTACTCGCCACAACATAGATTGTAGGATCATATTGGTAATATTAACGAATTCATGATAGCATGTATACGATATATTTGCTTTGCACGATGTTTGACATGCATGGTTATAGCTCTATTTTTACAATAGTTATAAATTTTAAATATGGCATGCATGGCATGCCTTTCTATATCCTAGTTGTACTTTTCTCCTCATCTTACTCACTCGTATATAAAACGAGTTTCTATGATTTTAGTAATATTCCAAGAAGCAGACGAGGCTTTTGGACCAAAGGAGGGAAGATACTTGAGAAATAGTTTTAGTATAGGATTAGAATTTTAGGTTCTTCCATTGGCTTGGGATGGGCCACCTTTATTCTTTATTTTGGGTTATAACCATCGCATTTTTATTACTTTATATCTATCATTTATGTGATTCGATATATGATATATATATATGCTCGTATATATTGATGAGATTAATAAGGGTTAAATTAAAAGAAATAACGATGAGATAGTTTAAGAATTCCCTCTAATTAATCTAAGTTAAAATTAGTCGTCCAATATTTGCCCTAGTTATGGACTTGATTGATCTTACATGATTTTTCCAAACCAATGACACATGAGTCTATCATGGTTAAACACATAAAATAAGCAAGTGATATTCTTCAATCGAAATATTGGTAATAACATAGTTAAGATATTCTAATAGGATTTGAAACCTAAAGGCTAAGTATTTGGTTAAGTCATGAGATGACCTGAACAAGAGTTGTTCACTAAATGAAGGAGTTACATGAGATTTAATTAGTAAAGGGTTACTTACTCAAATAACCATTATCCTAAAAGAAAAGACAAAGCTAATTTAGGAAATTGGTGAATTATGTATCCTCGCTCGCTAGAAAAAAATTTATCAATTTTTTTTGAAATTAAAAATGAGTTTGAATGAAATAGTGGTAGTATTTTGTAAATAAAGACCTATTTATAATTTTTTGAAATTGGTAAATTTACTTTATTTATTTCCATTGTTGTAGATCTAATTGGCAAACAAGACTTTACTACTGCGATCACTCCTTGAGAAGGACAAACTCAATGGCATAAACTTTCATGATTGGTTTCATAATTTGAGAATTATTCTCAAACAGGAAAGAAAGGAATATGTCATTGAAGAACTTGTTCCTAACGAATCGACAACTAATGCTCCTAGAGCTGACAAAGACAAGTTTAAGAAACATATGGATTATATATTAGACAAATGATGTCTTATGCTTGCTACCATGACTCCTGATCATCAGAAGCAACTTGAGGACATGGTTGCATATGATATGATTCAAAACCTCAAGGAAATATATGAGGGGCAAGCATGTCAAGAGAGGTATGAGGCCTCTATAGATCTATTTCAGTGCAAAGTGGTAGAGGGATCAACTGTGGGAGCTCATGTCATTAAGATGATGGGTTATATCTAAACGTTTGTAAAGTTGAGATTTCCTCTCAAAGATGAATTGGCTACTGTTGTTTTTCTACAGTCGTTGCTGATGCGTGTCAGATATGCGTAATTACTACAAGTGAACACGTCGCAAGTAATAAAGTGATAAATATATCAGATATCGTCTCCACAGGATTGATGTACTTAATATGTCTTCTTTTTTCTTCTTACTCTGTAAAATAAAATAAAAACACAAGTAGTTTAGTTTTGGTTAGACTAAATAAAGTAATTAAAGAAAACTAAAAAGGAGGTCAAATTGAGAAAGAGGGCATGATCCAGTTGTGTTGTATAGTGGATTTGATTGATCTATTTCTGTCCAATGCAATTGAACTACACTTCCTCGACGGTACTGCAGATTACTGTCTCGGCAGCTATAGTGTTTTCTGCCGTGACAATCCCTTGCTCTTAGGCAGATTTTACCAAAGTTCAACAAAGTATCCTTTGATGGCTCCGCTTATCCCTAAGTCGAAACACTATTGACGATTAGTCTTTGATAATACCTCCCGGCGTTAATCAATTATAACCAACAACCAATCCAACACTTCTTTTAGCCGCTAAAACTCTAACCTATCCTTAGACCGAGTTAGTATTCTCCAATCAAATCAAATATTGTACTTACTCCTTTCGTGAATCTAACTCTCCCGAGTCTAGATAAATAGATTACTTACAAACTTCCCTCCCGGGCTTGGATGCAAGAACAAAGAATGGCAAAGAGTAAGCAAACCTTGATATTTTATTGCATTGAAAACAAGAAACAAGATTCAATCTCTTCTCACTAATACTTAACAACTTTCACCTAAACCCTAAGAAAGCTTAGAACATGATGGAAAGAATAACAATTATTTCTAGGGCGAACTCTCTCAATTTGGCTCTCTTCTTCCCTTGGACGGCTATGCCTTATATAGGCTTGGCCTAGGGCAAACCTTTCCTAAGTAGAATACAACTTGGAGTAGGGAACAAGTCTTGTACATAAATCAAAAATTTCCAAGTTTATTTCTTCTAGAAGGTTTTCCGCGTAGCCTTGTCTTTGGGCTTTCCTCGTTTTATCCAGCTTTGATCCTTGGGCTTCTTGTCCAGCAACGTTCTCCGCATTTTTCTCCTTAGTTTGCTTTCCATATTACTATTTGTCCTTTGCTTCCTCGGCATCAGGTCCTGCCTCGGCTCTAGTTTGCTACCTCGATAATACTTTTTCGTACACAGACATAAAAATGCGATAAAGTATGCATTTTCTATAAATATTATCTTTAATAGCATAATCCCTAAATATATCACATTTGGTATATACATTGGTCCAAGTAGGTGTAGAATTTATGATAATTGCCCATGAAAATTGTAGAAAGTGATAGTGAGTTGAGCACTTATCACACCCCTAAACTCAAACTATTGCTTGTCCTCAAGCAATACAAACCATCAATTTGTCAAACTTTATTCTTTTTTGGTCTTATTTTTCCATCTATTCTCCCCATCATAACTATGTTTATTCTTTAGACTTAACCTTTCGGTTACCTAAGGGTGTACCTAGAAGACAAACTATAAGGTTTTAGTGTGGGTGTGCGTTTTTGTGGACAAGTTTGATTAAGGGCCTTCTTAGATAAACTCTAAATTCAAGACAAATAAACTTGGATTTAGTGTACTCTTCTTAAAACAACAATTTCTTGAGCCAATTTTGGGCACCTCAAGTATTGTGTTTTCTCCTTATTTTCTTATTTCTTTTACTATTCTTTTAAGCATACTAGAGCCAATTTCGGGCACCTCTAGCATGAAGAAGAGTATTTCCTAGAGCCGGTTATAGGCACCTCTAGTTACTTTTCTAAAGATCTAAGTCTTTATCACCTAAGTTTATTAAAAGAATTCCTATAGCCAAACAAGTTCCAAAAGTGTTTTTAAGTTCAACGTTATAGTAAGCTTCTAAGTTTTTCTCCTTAAGTATCCTAGAATTAATCCTTCAAAACATAACCTAACTATGGTAAGGAAAAAGATTTCTATTGCCTGAAAGAATAAACTAAAACAATACTGATGATGGACAGTGCAAGAGTATGGGCAACAATTTCAAGTAACGTGGTGTACATAAAAAAATTTAACACTAAAAACTCTCTTTTCATGGCAAGGCCTCAACAGTGGATTGCCTCGGCAGTGGCTCCATACCCCCAAACTCAAACCAAGCATTGTCTTCAATGCTTAAATTAGGGGCAAACAGTAGGCAAAAATATAAAAAGAAAACAAGTAATAACAACAACATAAAAAAAACATAAGGACTTCGAAGAGCTATCCTTCATAATTAATTTTCTGGATCTTGCTGACGAATGCTGCATCCTTGGTGATGGCAATGGCTTTGCTCGTCTTGGTGGTTGAACTCTTGTTGGTGTCACTTGTTGCACAAGAGCATTCACTTCTTCTTCTCCTTCATCTTCGGTCTCCATTATATCCATCCCTTCGTCATTCTCTAGATCTGCCCTGGCTTTTTGAATGCTTAGCTCGGCAGAGTCTGAACTCTGATGTATATAGGCATCTATCTTGGCTGATAGACTGCCATTGGGATTGGGGATCTTGGGGGAGTGCTGAAGACTACCCTTCTCTTGGAAGGTCTTCTGCTGGCAGATGTTACCGCGGCAGAATCTATTGCCCTAGATGGGCCAGTAGTGATGCGTGTATAAAAGATGCGCATTTAAGTGTAAGTGTACACGTCAACTAATAAAGTGATAAGTATTTATCAAATATCGTCTCCACAGGCATTGGTATACTTAATAAGTTTTAATTAGTCCCCTTGCTTCTATAAAAGAAAAGTAAAAACACAATTTAATTGATCTTGAAGTAACTAGTAAACTAAACTAACTAAAGTAATAACAATTATGAGAGAGATAGGGTAGTCTCAGCAGCGACAATATTCTCTGTCACGGAAATCCGTTGCTCTTGGGCAGATTTACCAAAGTTCGGCAAAGTGTCATTGTATGGCTCCGCTTATCCCAAAATTGAAACGCTATTGAAGGTTAGTCCTTGATGATATGTCCCGACATTAATCAATTATAACCAACAACCAATCTCATACTTCTTTTAGCCGCTGAAACTCTTAACCTATCCCTAGGCCGAGTTAGTATCCCCAATTAAGTGAATACCGCACTTACTCCTTTCGTGAGCCTAGCTCTCCCAAGTCTAGACAAATGGATTACTTATAAACTTCCCTCCCGGGCTTGGATGCAAGAAAAAAGAATGGAAAAGGGTAAGCAAACTTTGATATTTTATTGCATTGAAATAAGAATCAAAAAACAATATTCTCTCATAAATACTTAACAACCTTCACCAATACCCTAAGAAAATTAGAACATGATGGGAAGAATTGTTCCTAAGACTCTCTCAAAGTATGTCTAGCTAATTCTCTTTAATTTTCGTCTCCCCTTAACCCTAGGACGGCTATGCCTTTATATAGGCTTGGCCTAGGGCAAACCTTTCCTAATTAGAGTACAACTTGGAGTAGGGAACAAGATATGCACTTTAGGTTAAATATTTCAAAGTTTAATCTTCTTGAAGGTTTAATCCCGCGTGGCCTTGTCCATGGGCTTTTCTTATGTTGTTTAGCTCCGAATCTTGGGCTTCTTGTTCAACAATTCTCTCCTCAATTTTCTCTTTCAACCGCCAGCCATATCACTTTTTCTTCTCTACTACCTCGGTATCAGGTCTTGCATCGGCCTCATTCTGCTGCCTCAACAGTACTTGTTCCTACACAGATAAGAAAATGCAATAAAGTATGTCTTTTCTACAAATATGATCTTTGATAGCATTTTCCTAAATATATCATATTAAGTCTATGCATTGGTTCAAGTAGGTGTAGATTTGATGATAAGTGCCCATGAAAAGTGTAGAAAGTGATAGTGATTTGAGCACTTATCACACTCCCAAACTCGAACTATTGCTTGTCCTCAAGCAATGCAAATCATCAATTTGTCAAACTCTATTCTCTCTTCGTCTTAAGCTTCCATCTATTTTCCCCACCATAACTATGTCTAGTCCTTGGGCTTAACCTTTCGGTTACTCAAGGGTGTACCTAGAAGACAAACTATAAGGCTAGTGCGTTTGTCCGTTTTTGTGGACAAGTTTTAGTAAAGGCCTTCTTAGATAAACTTTAAGTTCAAGACAAGTAGACTTGGTTTTAGTGTACTCTTCTTATAACAACAATTCCTTGAGTCAATTTCGGGCACCTCAAGTATTATATTTTCTCTATCTTAATTCTTAATTTCTTCTGCTATTCTTTTATGCATACTAAAGCTAATTTTGAGCACCTGTAGCATGAAGAAGAGTCTTTCCTAGAGCCGGTCATAGGCACCTCTAGTCACTTTTCCAAATTCTAGGTCTTTATCACCTAAGTTCATTAAAAGAATTCTTATAGCCAAACAAGTCCCAAAAGTATTTTTAGTATTCAACCTCATAGCAAGCTTCTAAGTTTTTCTCCTTAAGTATCCTAGAGTCAAGCTTTCAAAACAGATCCTAACTATGGTAAGGAGAAAGATTTCTATTGCCTTTAAGAATAAACTAAGACAATACTGAAGAAGAGCGGTGCAAAAGTATGGCAACAGTTTTAAGTACATTGGTGGATATAAAAAAAATTATCACTAAAAACTTCCTTTTCATAGTAGGGCCGCGGCAGTAGATAGCCTCGATAGTGTCTCTACACCCCCAAACTCAAACCAAGCATTGTCCTCAATGCTTAATTTAGGGGTAGACAGTAAAAGATATATATAAAATATAAGCAAATAAGAGAAAAAAATTAGAAAATAGTTTATATTAGCAACAATAGAGAAGAACAATTAATATGATTTGGAATAACTTTCTTCCACAATTTGTCTACTCGGTCTGGCTGTTGATGGTTGTGCCCTTGGTGATGGTGATGGCTTTTCTTTTCTTGATAGATGAACTCTTGTAGGTGTGGTCCTTTTTATTGGGGCATTGACTTCTTTTCCTCCTTCATCTTCTGTATCCATGATTTCAGTACCTTCTTCATTTTCTAGATCTGCCCATTGATATCGGTGATCTTGGGGGAATGCTGAAAACTCCCCTTCTTTTCGAAGGTCTTCTACTTTCAGATGATGCCGCGGCAGCGTCTGCTGCCCTAGATGGGCCAACTGCATGATGTTGCTGCTGCGGTATAGGTGTAAAGAATGGTCTCGACCCTGGTGCTGGAGTGATCTGTGTATGGTGCTGTCATTACAAATATATTTGTAGGACATTCTGGAAATTGCACTCCTTGGTTGGGGAAGCTTTGCATTATCATCTAGGCGAGCGTGCTGTTGAAGTCTCGTTGGTATTCCATGTATCTTTGTTGGTGAAGATCCATGGCTTCCATCCTTTGAAGGATTTCCTGCTAGGGATCTGCTGTGATAGGGGCTTCAATAGTGTCTGGCATCTCGGTCGTGTATTATTCTCCGACAGTGTAGTCAGCAGTAAATTGTTGTGGCGTTGCCTGGACAGGTTCTGCTTGTGTGATCTGTATCACCATGTGGCAGAATTCTCTAGCCTTGCCTTGCTGGTGTTTATTCATCGGTTTTTTCTATTGGGACACCTGCAGCAATGCACAAGGCAGAGATTAAATAGGGGAAATATAAAGGACATCGTTCTTTCTTACCGCAGTCATAAATTTCTTAAAGAATAATCTCTCCAATGTTGATACTCCTCTTTGCGATGATTGAGTGGATAAGCACCAATCTCTTGCGGTCTACTGTGCTGTTGTGGGAGGTAGGGATGAGTCGTCTCTTGACGAATGTACACCACATTTTTGCCTCGGGTTTGATGCTTTGCCTTGTTACCGAACCTCTATGGGCACCGGTTTCCCATTGAGTGTTGTTGTAACAAAGGTCATCCTTGATTAGCTCGTAATCTTGTGTGGTGATATCGTCCATGAATTCGGCATATCGATCTTATTTTGGTGCTAGGCCGTAGAACTTATTAATTGTTTCAGCATCAAGCGTACCGGTCTGCCTCGGCAGTGGACAAACAGGTTGTCCTTGCCGGGTCCATGTGCATAGAACTCGCGCACTATGGTCGCATTGGCTTGATCAGGTTATATGCAGAAGAGTTGTCATTTTTTATGCTGAATTTTGTTGAACAAATAGTGCTCAATGCCGAGATTTTCTTCTTCAAATTGTTGGAATCCTTGTTCTTCCCACAGTTGCCAAGCGACAAAAGATTTGTTGAATCTTTCTGCAACAGTGGTTAGGGCAAATCTGGTATATGCTGCCATTGATGATTGTTAGATAATGTTGTTGAGAGGATCTTTGAAAATGGTCTGAAAATTATAAGAATGTAGGTAAGAATGTAGAGAGTATTGTGAGGAAGATTAGAATTCTAAAGAAATTTCAAGAATGCAAGAGTGAATAGTTCAAGAGCAGGATGTTATTTATATAGGCCTCGGCAATGTGACCGTTTTAACCATTAGCTGTTTTGTAGCCGTTTTGAATTTACTACCTGTTAGCATTTACTGTCCGTTAGCATTTACTGTCGCATCGTAAAATTCGGCAAATAGTTGTTATACTATTTTTTGTCAGTTGGAATTTCTACGACTTCTGACATTGTTTACTGCCCTTGGCAGGGTTTTTCTCTGAACTATTTCTCTTTTATTCTTGAATCCTAAAAAAACTGAAATAAGCTTAATAAAAAATATATCAAATAAAAAGAATAAGCATATAGAATAAAACTAATCCTAATATAATAAAATAAAATAGAAGGGAAGAGACTAAGTTATTGGTGGAGTGCATGTAAATGCATCTCCTAAATTGCTTCTCCCTTCTTTCTTTCTTGCCTCTCCATTGGTCTTAATTTTCTTGCCAAATAATCTGCCGAGTGTGCTACCTAAGTAGGATCTCTTGGTATCTGCTTCTATTGTTTGGAGGGCTTTGCACTCTTTTGGACTATCAAATTTTTTCAAATTGTAGAATGCATTGAGTTTAACTTGTTGATCATTGACCCTCATTGTCAACTCTCCGTTTTCCACATCTATCAACGTCCGTCCAGTAGTAAGGAAAGGTCTTCCTAGGATGATCGGTTCATTTTCATCTGCTTTGCAATCAAGGACAAAGAAGGCGACAGGGAAAATAAACTTGCCAACCCTCACCAATGTATCCTCAATTTTTCCTTCTGGATACACATAGGATCTATCCGCAAATTGGAGCAGTACTATCGTAGGTTTCGCTCTTCCTATACCAAGTTTCTAAAAAACTAATTTAGGCATGAGATTTATGTTTGCCCCTAAGTCACAGAGATTATTTCCTTCATAGTTGTTACCAATCGCACAAGGTATGGTGAAGTATCCAGGATCCTTCAGTTTGGATAGCATGTGATTGTGCAGCATTGCCATGCATCCTTCAGTTACTGTCACTGTCTCAAACTCACCTAGCTTTTTTCTTTTGGACACAATGTCTATCACGAATTTAGCGTAGTTGGGCATTTGTTCAATTGCCTCAATAAATGACAAATTGATGTGGACTTGATTTAATATATCAAGGAATTTTTTAAACTAATGGTCCTGTTTCTATTTTTTCAGCCTTTGTGGGAAAGGTGGTGGTGGTCTCATCTCATCCAGGTTTCATTAGATTGGAATTTAATACTTGGGACCACTATTTGTCTTTCTGTCTCGGCAGGAAGTGCAGGTGCTGCCGAGCTTTCAGTCTGTTCAGCATCCAAGTCCTTCTTATCTGTATCCTCTTGTATTGTTTATGGAGCTTTGGTTGCTGATTTGCCCATTGTTTCTTTCAATTGTAGGTCACTTCTTGTTGTGATTGCTTTGTACTGTTCATGGCCCTTTCCCTTAGCAACTTCAGTATTGCTAGGTAACCCCCCTTTTGGTCTTGTATTTTTCTTAGAGCGAATGGAACAACTTGGGTTTCTAATGAATTTACTGTAGCATCTTGGTTTTGTAGCCTCATCTTTGTCCTGTTCATGAAGTCATCAGTTCTCTTCATGAAATTATTGTTCTCAGCCATATATGATTCAGTTTTCATAATAAAGGCCTTGAGAGTATTTTCTAGTGAATTCATAGGTTGTTGCTGCTGATGCATCTGCTGCTGCGACAGTGACTGCTGCATCTGCTACTGCGGCAGTGGCTGGTAATTGAAGGTCTGGTTGGTAGGGTTTAAGGCATTGTTGGGATTGCTCCATGAAAAGTTTGGGTGCCTTTTCCAAGCCGGATTGTATGTATTTGACATCATGTTATTATTCCGGTTACAATTTCCCACATAAAATCCAGTTTTCTCATCTTGCATATACTCAGAAGAATTTATAGCCTTTACTTCATGAGTATTTTGTTGTACTTGCATGTTCTGAACCATTTTTGTTAAGGATGTCAATTGTGCTGTCACCGAATTATTGGTTTCTAGTTCATTTACTGTGGCATGGCGTCTTAATCATCCTCGCCTAGAACTAGGAAATTGGAAATCGTTCATTGGGAGTTCGTTCAGAATCTCTATAGCTTCTTCTGGGCCTTATCATGGAGTGTGTCGTTTATTGAGGCATCCAACATCATTCTAGCTGGGGCATTTGTGGCATTGTACGGTTAAATCTCGTAATGAATTCTCGACAGAGTTCACTCCAAGATCCAATTGATCCCGTCGGAATAGTGTTTAACCAGGTTTTAGCCCTATCCCTCAGTGAATAGGGGAAAAGTTTCAACCTCAATATATCTTCATGTACTCCTTGGATTTTGAAAGAGTTACGTACTTCTATGAAGGATTTGAGATGTTGACTGGCGTCTTCTGTTGCAGCCCCACTGAATTGTCCAATAGTATTGAGCATATTGAACATTACTGGTTTAAGCTTAAAATGGGTTGCCTCAATCTCTGGTGTAACAACCCAGGGTTTAATCTATTTAAATCTTCCACCAGAAAATCTCTAACAGTTAGCTGTCGCAGTAGTGGTTGTGGCAGTGGTTGCTATTGATGGCCTCCAATACCTTCAGGTAGGTTCTGGTTTCTTGGATTCACTACCATGGCTCCTTGGATCTGTCTTCTCAGCCTCTGATAAATCCTTTCAATTTCTGGGTCGATATCTCGTAATAGAGTGCTAGGTTTAGCCCTGGTCATACACCAAAGACCAAATAAAAATAAAAATAAAAATAACTAAAAATAAAGTAAATAAAAAAAATAAAAACAAGAATATAAAGAAAACAAAATTCAGTTGCAAATCCACAGCAACAATGCCAAAAACTTGATGCGTGTATAAAAGATGTGCCTTTAAGTGCAAGTGTACACGTCAAGTAATAAAGTGATAAGTATTTATCGAAAATTGTCTCCACAGGGATTGGTATACTTAATATGTTTTCTTCAGTCCTCTTGCTTCTATAAAAGAAAAGTAAAAACACAATTTAGTTGATCTTGAAGTACTAATAAACTAAACTAATTAAAGTAATAACAATTATGAGAGAGATAGGATAGAATCCAGTTGTATTGTATTGTGGATTCGATTGATTTGATCCTTGTTCCAATGCATTTCCACTGCACTGCCTTAGCAGTACTGCAGGTACTATCTCGGCAGCGACAATGTTCTCTACCGCGGAAATCCCTTGGTCTTGGACAGATTTACCAAAGTTCGGCAAAGTGTCATTGTATGGCTCCGCTTATCCCAAAATCGAAACGCTGTTGAAGGTTAGTCCTTGATGATATGTCCCGACATTAATCAATTATAACCAACAACCAATCTCATACTTCTTTTAGCCGCTGAAACTCTTAACCTATCCCTAGGCCGAGTTAGTATCCCCAATTAAGTGAATACCGCACTTACTCCTTTCGTGAGCCTAGCTCTCCCAAGTCTAGACAAATGGATTACTTATAAACTTCCCTCCCGGGCTTGGATGCAAGAACAAAGAATGGAAAAGGGTAAGCAAACTTTGATATTTTATTGCATTGAAATAAGAATCAAAAAACAATATTCTCTCATAAATACTTAACAACCTTCACCAATACCCTAAAAAAATTAGAACATGATGGGAAGAATTGTTCCTAAGACTCTCTCAAAGTATGTCTAGCTAATTCTCTTTAATTTTCGTCTCCCCTTAACCCTAGGACGGCTATGCCTTTATATAGGTTTGGCCTAGGGCAAACCTTTCCTAATTAGAGTACAACTTGGAGTAGGGAACAAGATATGCACTTTAGGTTAAATATTTCAAACTTTGATCTTCTAGAAGGTTTAATCCCGCGTGGCCTTCTCCATGAGCTTTTCTTGTGTTGTTTAGCTCCGAATCTTGGGCTTCTTGTTCAGCAATTCTCTCCTCAATTTTCTCTTTCAACCGCCAACCATATCACTTTTTCTTCTCTACTGCCTCGGTATCAGGTCCTGCACCAGCCTCATTCTACTGCCTCGGCAATACTTGTTCCTACACAGATAAGAAAATGCAATAAAGTATGTCTTTTCTACAAATATGATCTTTGATAGCATTTTCCTAAATATATCACATTAAGTCCATATATTGGTTCAAGTAGGTGTAGAATTGATGATAAATACCCATGAAAAGTGTAGAAAGTGATAGTGATTTGAGCACTTATCAAGTAGCTTGAAATTGTTACTGAGGGTGGGGGAAGAATGGTCTCGGTCCTCCTAGAGCTGGTGTTGTCTCTGCGTAGGGTGCAGCCGTCACGAACTTGTTGGTTGCAAATTCAGGAAACTGTACCCCTTGGTCTGGAAAGTTGTGGAGCATCATTTGAGCAAGTGTGTTGTTGAAGTCTCTTTGATACTCCATGTATCTCTGTTGCCTAAGGTCCATGGTTGTCATCCTTTATAGAATCTCCTGGTATGGGTTTGCTACGGAAGTGGTATGGGTAGCGTCAGGCATGTCTACCTTGTATTGGGCCCCGACAGCTGTGTCGATAGTGAATTGTTGCGGAGTTGCTTGGAATGATTCTGCTTGAGTGGACTGCATAACTTTATGGCAGAAGCCTCTGTTTCATCCTTTTCTTTGGGGTGTGAATTCATCCGTCTCAGCAGTGGGTACACCTGCAACATTACAAATACTAGTGATTAAAGAAGGGAAATGTAAAGGGCCTTTATCCTTCTTACTACATTTGTAAATTTCTCATAAAATTATTTCTCCAACATTGATGCTCCTTTTGTCGATGATTGATTGTATGAGCACCAATCTCTTTCGGTCTACCGTGCTGTTATGGGAGGTTGGGATGAGGCGTCTCTTTACAAAGGTGTTCCAAAGTTTAGCCTCCAGTTTCAAATTTTGCCTTGCTACGGATCCTTTGTGGGTACCGGTCTCTCATGGAGTATTGACGTAGCAGAGGTCGTCCTTTATCAGCTCATAATCTTGAGTGGTGACATCCTCCATAAATTCGGCATGGACATCACGTATAGGGACAAGGCCATAGAAATTATTGATTATCTCGGCATCGATCCTGACAAGCCTACCTCGGCAGTGGACAAAGAGAGAGTCCTTGCTTGGCTCGTGCGCATAGAATTCTCGCACGATGGTGGCATCGGCCTGGGGAGTTATAGGCAGAAAATATCTCATTCTTGATATTTAATCTTGTCGAACAAGTAATGTTCGATACCGAACTTCCTCTGAATATTGGAACTCTTGTTCCTCCCATAATTATTGAGAGATGAAGGACCTGTTGAAGCATTCTTCAACGGCGGCAAGGTCGAATCGTTTGTAGGTGGCCATCGATGAGCAATTGAAAATTGAGTCTTGGAGAAATTCTTGAATATTTTCTGAAAATTTCGAGAAGGTTGTGAGTAGGCAGAGTATTGTGAGAGCAAGATTATCAAATATCCTAAAGAAAACAAGAATGCAAGAGTGAATAGTTCAAGAGGAAGTAAGTGCTTATAAAGGCCTCGGTAGTGTGACCGTTTTAACCACTAGTTATTTTATAGCCGTTTAACTTTTTCTGTCGTTCGCATTTACTTTTGCATCGAGAATCTCGGTAGATAGCCATTACGCAGTTTTTGCCGGTTAGAACTACTGCGGCTCTGACATTGTTTACTGCCTCAGCAGAATTCCTATTGTGAACTATTTCTCCTTTAATCTTGCTTATTGTCCTAAAAAATAAACATTAATAAAGAAAGAATCATTCAAGTAATGAGAAGATAATTATTTTTAAATACCATAATTAAGAGAATTCATGAAAATAACACATAAAATAAAAGAGAAAATTTATATAGAATAAGAATATAAAGAAAACTTATGGAGTGTCATTTTCGATATTTCTTACAGTCTATCTGCACCCTCCATTGAGTGACAATTCTACTCAAAAAGATATGGGCTAATACGGGTACAGATACTCCTATTTGTACGATCATAGTAGAGGTGTCTTTCGTTCGTGTTCTTTTATAGTCCATGCCTATCCTCCAACTTGATATTATTCCTAAAGGCATGAATATCTCGTTAGAAAAAATTATATCAATATTCAATCATTTAATTACCTCATTCTTGTTGACTTCTAGAATGGTTGGATATAGCCTTTGTTGTTGAGGCAATTGTTGTGCTAGCCAATTGCCGTGGCAATCCTTTGCCAAAATTTTGTGTACGTCAAATGAAGAACCATATTTCTTGAAGTCTTTAAGAATCAATCCAAATTGTTCTTTATGCTTCTCAAAAATCTCCACCAGTAGAGATTTTGGTTTAGAGCTACTATTAGATGGAATTATCACAGATAGAATATCATTTTCCAAATAATCATATCCTATTTGTGATAGCTTTAAATCTTGTAACGTTGACTCCTCGAAAGATACCTACAATGGAAGAGATGAATTTTTAAAGAATTCAAAAGGTTCAATCATTACCTTCTCATATTCCATTATCACGGCATCGCCATCTTGTTGATCGAGCATGTCGTCATGTAATTGCCCAGGCAACTTTGAGTGAGAGTAATCCTCAGATTCCTTCTTTAGCATCATTGCTGATGTAACATCCTGGGAATTAGACTCCTCAGAATTTTCTATAGAATTACTCTCATCGGCCTTGTTGAGTGGTATCATGACATTACCCTTTTCAGGCATCTTCATTGTTGTGGCAATTATTTCTATGGACATCCAATGTTTGATAATCTTTCTCATCAACATGTTCTAAACTCAGAGGTTCCAGAATTTCCTTTTTGTCCTCTAGTGTTACGATTTCAGTATCCGTAAGGATTGATTGTTGAGTCATGTTATCCATGGTATATTCGGATCTCTGCAATTGATTTTCCGAATCCTTCAAGGGTGCATCCAATCTAGCTATATGTGCATCCATGGACATTGATTGCTCTGTCATTAATTCTTTAATTCTAGCCAGTGATGCTTTCAATGTTTCCTCAAATGAATTTGGATACTCTTGAGAAGAATTATATTACCATGACATATCTGTAACATCAACAAAATTATCATGGTAAAAAAAATTGAGTGTTTTGATCATACCATGAAGGATTTTGTTGTTGGTTCCATCTATGGTCCTCTCTGTGGCCAAATGTTCTAGTACTGTATGGGAAATTGCTAACCAAATGATCATCTCCACAATTAAAACAAAAATTTTCCCAGGCATGAACTTGTTGGGTTGCTCTTGGTTGGCATAGATAATCATCATTTAATCTAGGAAATTCTTGATTGGTTCAATTTATATCTTCCAACATCAACTCCCGAATAGATTTCTTTCTCCTTGCATCTTGAACCTTTAATTTGAAACACACCTAAAAGAAAAAGAAAATATATTAGTTAAAATAAATAAAATACAAAAATTGTAAGAAAATAAAGAAAACAAAATTTAGTTGTCAATCCCCGGCAACGGCGCCAAAACTTGATGTGTGTCAAATATACGCAAATAGTGCAAGTGAACACGTCGCAAGTAATAAAGTGATAAGTATATCAGATATCGTCTCCACAAGGATTGGTGTACTTAATATGTCTTCTTTTGTCTTCTTGCTCTGTAAAATAAAATAAAAAACAAGTAGTTGAGTTTTGATTAAACTAAATAAAATAATTAAAGAAAATTAAAAAGGAGGTAAAATTAAGAAAGAAGGTAGGATCCAGTCATGTTATATAGTGGATTTGATTGATCTGTTTCTGTCTAATGCAATTGCACTATATTGCCTCGGTAGTATTGCAGATTACTGTCTCGGTAGCGATTGTGTTTTCTACCGCGGCAATCCCTTGCTCTTCGGTATATTTTACCAAAGTTCCGCAAAGTATCCTTTGATGGCTCTGCTTATTCCTAAGTCGAAACACTGTTGATGATTAGTCTTTGATGATACCTCCCAGTGTTAATCAATTATAACCAACAACCAATCCAATACTTCTTTTAGCCGCTAAAACTCCAACCTATCCCTAGGCCGATTTAGTATTTTCCAATCAAGTCAAATATCGTACTTACTCCTTTCATGAATCTAACTCTACCGAGTCTAGATAAATGGATTACTTACAAACTTTCCGCCCGGGATTGGATGCAAGAACAAAGATTGGCAAAGAGTAAACAAACCTTGATATTTTATTGCATTGAAAACAAGAAACAAGATACAATCTCTTCTCACTAATACTTAACAACTTTCACCTAAACCCTAAGAAAGCTTAGAACATGATGGAAAGAATAACAATTATTCCTAGGGTAAACTCTCTCAATTCGGCTCTCTTCTTCCCTTGGACGGCTATGCCTTATATAGACTTGGTCTAGGGAAAACCTTTCCTAAGTAGAAGACAACTTGGAGTAGAGAACAAGTCATGTACAGAGGTTAAATATTTCTAAGTTTAATTCTTCTAGAAAGCTTTCCCGCGTGGCCTTGTCTTTAGGCTTTTCTTGTGTTGTCCAGCTTCGATCCTTGGGTTTCTTGTCCAGCAATGTTCTCCGCACTTTTCTCCTTAATTTGCCTGTCATATTGCTATTTATCCTCTGCTGCCTCAGCCCCAGTTTGCTGTCTCAGAAATACTTTTTCCTGCACAAACATAAAAATGTAGTAAAGTATGTCTTTTCTATAAATATTATCTTTAATAGCATAATCCCTAAATATATCACATTAGGTATATGTATTGGTCCAAGTAGGTGTAGAATTTATGATAATTGCCCATGAAAAGTGTAGAAAGTGATAGTGAGTTGAGCACTTATCAGTTGCCGAACAGCTTTAACCAATTTGTCCTGAATTTCAACATGAATGAAATTAATAAAACTTTGCTATAGTTACTTGGCATGTTACGAACTGTTGAGAATAATATGAATAAGGTTGGACGTAAGCTCGTCCTGATGATCCACAAGGACAAAGGAAATAAAAAGGTTGTGGCAAAGTACAAGGATAAAGGTGAGCCTATGCCCAAAGGAAAGGATGCACTAAAACCCAAAGGGGAGTTAGCAAAGAAGGAGAATGTTTCTATTGCAACAAGACTAGAAACTAGAAAAGAAACTACCCTTTCTACCTTGAAGAGGTCAAGAAGGCAAAAACAGATGGTGCATCTGCTTCAAGTATTTATGTTATTGATGTGAATTTGACATCTTCTTCTTGGGTATTAGATATTGGTTGTGGTTCTCAACTTTGTACTTTTGCAAAGGGACTGTAAAAGAAAAGGAATCTAGCTAAAGGAGACGTAGACCTATGAGTGGAAAATGGAGCAAGAGTTGCAACATTATCTATAGGAAAATGCGTTTTATCTCTACCTAGTGGACTTAATTTACATCTAAAAGATTGTTATTTTGTTCCTAGTTTGATTGAAAACTTTATTTATATTTCTTGTTTGGACAAGATTGGCTTTGAGATTATTATTAAGAATAATTGTTGTTCTTTACATCTTGATAATATTTTTTATGGTTTAGCACAATTTGTTAATGGCTTATATATTTTAAATCTAGAAAATGCCACGTATAACAGAAATATCAAAAGATCAAAAACAAATGACTAAAATCAAACTTATCTATGGCATTGTCTTTTAAGCCATATAAGTGAGAAACACATTTCAAAGCTTCATAAAGTGAGCGAGCAAGTGATTTATTAGGTTTAATATATAGTGATGTATATGGATCAATAAATACACATTTCTATTATTGTCTGCAAGAACAAAAGTTCAATGTCAGATTTTATGGACCTTATGATATTGAGAAAAAAGTTAGGTTAGTCGTTGTAATATCCTAAAAATTATTTCTAATTTTAAAACCCTAATTTTGATATCCTAAATTTTAAAAAAAACTAATTTTTAAATTTTGAATTTTGAAACCCTGATTTTTTTTGAGTTTTTTAAATTAATTTCCTAAATTCAGCGAAAAAAATTGGGATAAGATTGTAAATTTTAAAAGTTTAATGTATGAGTTTAAAGTTTAAAAGTTAAAGTGATGTATTAAAAATTTTAGAGAGATCAATGGCTTAATACGTAAATTACCTTTTTTTTAACTTAACCAACATGATTTTTTTTAAATAATATTATTATATTATATAATATATATTTTGAAATTTGAGAACTCTTAGATAATCGATTTGTTTTTAAATTAAATTTTATATTTTATTAAAATTGGGTTTTTTATTAAAAGTATTGTTTTAATTATATTATATTTTATAAAAATATTTTTTATTTTAATTATTATTTTGTTAAAACTCTTTACTTTTTTATAATATATTATATATATTATATAAAGCCTAGTTGAAGAAAGGAAAACTCTTTAGAATTCTATATCTTTTTTTTAATATATATTATATTTATATTTTAATCTAATAGAATTTTAATTCTAATTAACGTTAGTTATTTTTCTATATATATATGTACATATTATGGTCTAAAAGAAAAACCTAGATTTTTTTTCCTCTATCAAGATTCTCTAAAATTTATGTTTTAATTCTTTATTTGTGTTCGAGATCAAAACCCTATTATTTAGTAAATTTAATCGCTTTAGCTAATATGTGTTCTTTCATTGGTGTTATATGTGTTTTTTTAAATATTTTTCTGTGGCATGCTTAAATTTTGTGTTTTAAGAAAAATATTTATGTTTAACTAGTTTGTCTAATTTTTGTTTGTCTTGGATTTCACACGTGTGTTACCATGCATACATGTCATTGTGATTTGAGAAATATATAGTTTTTTATATTTTTATACCTCTCACTTTATTGAGTAATTATAATTTTTTATATCTTATGAATTTGTGTTTTTGAATGAATTGAGATTTCGTATAAATTATGATTTTGGATTGAATTGTTTTCGGATTTTTAAATCATGTTATATCATATTGTGTGCGGAGGGTGGGATTGTGTACGGAGGAAGAAGTTGTTTGACGATACTGTGATGGAAGAAATAAGGAGGAGTTTTAGGGAACTTCCTTCACTATGGTTGGTTGGCTATGTCATCACTGTGATTGAAGTATTTAGTTAGAATTTGTGTTGTGCGTATGACATTATTCATACATCATATTTTGCATTGTCTTCTAAAATACTACTCTTGAGAAATAATTTTGTAATTTGTGTTTTGTTATTTTTACCTGCACTTTAGAGATACACTAAGTTCTTTAGCTTACCCCTCTTAGTTTCCTCTTACAAATCTTTGGACTTTAGGCGATGTGTTACTTCAAGGATCTCATGTTTTATCTCGTTATTTTATTATTTAATACAAAACTAACTTTTAATTATTCATACTTTTATTATTATTTTAGAAAATTTGATGTATTTGAGAATCAAAAAAAATTTCAGTATACATGAATATTTTTTTGTACATTCGGATATCTTATTTGAACTACTAAACTATAATATTATTTTAATAAGTTTTTAAGATAATTTATTTTGGGAATTTTAACTCTTTTTATGTTACCAATTTTTAGTTATTATTTTAACTTTTGGTTTTGATGAATTATTAAATATTTAAATATTTTACAATTATTATGATATAATATAAATTAAATTAGTTTTGAAGGTAAAGTTTTCAACATTAACTTTCTAGATTCAGCCTATTTCTTATTGTGCTAAATGTGTGTTTTTGTAATACCCTTGACCAGTTCTAGACACCACCCGACTCGAACGAGTTATACGGGAAATACCGAGGCTCATCTGAAGACTCACCCCGATAAACAACCCTAAATATTAAAGAATTATTTTTTTCTTTTATCTTATCTAGATACTTTATTTTGATCCTACATGTTCATGTATAGATTATATTCAATTGCAATAGAAACAAATAAGGAACGTATCCTAAAACGTGCAAACATGCTTTAGGGACCAAAATGTAATTTTCTAGAAATTTAAGGATTAATTATTAAAATAGTGTTAACAATCTTTAATTAGATTCATTACATGCTTGAGTCTCAAATTTCATCTTAAAACGAGGTTTACAAGACATTCTTTATATGCAAATTTACCTAAAAAAAGTTTAAGCACGTATCATGGCATATTATCTAGATGCAATTCAACCTAGTTAGTAATATATTTAACTCTTAAGAGCATGCTTCAACATCAACAATCTTATAAACACATGAAAAAACCACTTCAACATACTCAACATGGTTTTTATATGCATTCCAACCTAAATAACCACGTCATAGATTAGACTCATAATTAGTCACACTTCATTATCAACAACACTCATATTCAAATATAGGAGTACCAAGAACCAAACTTCAAGATACTTCAATTTAATATCTTAATAGTCAATTACATGTTCAAGTAGGTAATTCAAACCCCAAGTCACATAGCTTAACATATAACACCCCGGCCCCGGATCACAACCTACTTTCAACATAAGGTTCATAAAGCTATCATTCAAGCAACATCAACATTGATAAACATCAAACATGTATAAGCATACAACTATTACAAGTCTCATCAATATAACAATATTCTTAACATGGTAACGCATCCTCATTGCTCTTTGACTACTATTAGTGTTATAAAGACATACTTAAGCTTTCACTTGACAGTTATATGGATCATTGCTTCCTTTTTGTTGCCTCCACATTAAATACTCTGCATTGCAAGGTAAATGAGAGGGTAAGCATAAGCTTAATGAGTGAATAAAACATATTTAAGAATACCTTACAATGCAACCCATAATATACCAAAATCAATTTTAAAACAAGTCATGCTCTAAGTAAAAACAATGTTCATGTCCGTCAATGCCACTACTTGAAAAAAGATCTACAAGTGTAAATAACCATGGCTCACAAGCCACAAAACCTTTCAAAGATACCTTTTCGAAATCACATGCTTTGTAAGCATAACCAAATCTTACATGCTACTCGTAGCATATAAGTCATTTGAGATTAGTAATAAAACTCATGCAATCCTCGAATTGCACCAAAACAATAAATATTTTACACTTGTATTTTTCACATGTTGGTTAAGTGATACGAATGGATTTACCTTCAATCGTTGGGATAAATAGAAAATATGTGAATGGCATCGTACACCAATCCACATAGATTGACTATCACAATTTAAAGATCCTACCTTGGTGTCCAGGATAGTTAGCCATACCCGAAGGTGATAAGGTGATTGTTATATCACACAGCACTAGGTTAACTTCTAATGCATCACTCAAGGAATTTAAAATAAATACTAATTTTTATTTATAGTAGCGACCCTTTTAAAATAAAAATAATAAGTGTAAGTGTGGTAAAAAGGAAGGGGCCACTATTTTGAAAAGATAACAAAATTGGGGATTATGTTTCAGAACTTAGGGATTAGGGTTATAAGACAGAAAAAGGAAATTAGGGATTGAAATTTTAAAATTAGGGATTTGAAATTGAAGAAGAGGATTTTTAAAATAAAAAAGTGGAATTGAAAACCCTCTAGGGTTAGGGATTTGGAAACCTAAGAATTTGGAAATTTTAAGAACATTGAGAAATTAGGGTTTGAAAAACTAAAATGAAAGATGAATTAAAAAGGGATTTTTTAAAAAAATTAAAAGGGGTTTTGATTTAAAAAAGGTTAAAAATTAAAAAAAATGGTTGAAAATAATTAGAAAATTATTGGAAAAGATTTAAAATTAGGTAAACTACCCCAGTGACCATCTAACTAATTGGGGATACCTATTTTGGTCACACAACTAAAGAACTCGTCAATCAGGTCACTCAACTTTGAAACCCTACCTATTTTGACCATTGTCGTTAAAATTCTGACGGAAAAGTTAATAGCATTGACGTGATAGTTAAATAAAATCTATAAAATTACATATTTAATTCATAAAATTTATTTATTATTTCAATTTAATCATAAATTTAAATTAATAAATAAAGTTAATCACCCTATCGATTGATTACACATGTCATCATTGGAATGGGTGACTAATTTTTATTGTTTATTTATTATATTTATTTTTCTCCAATAAGATTGTGACACGTGTTATCACCAGGAGATAACATGTGTCGATTTAAAAAAAATAGGGCTTACCACTAGACCAAACAAATGTTTATGACATTTAGTGCATCATAATATATATAAATCGTATAAAACAAAAAAAATGTTAGAGAAAAAAGTAAGAAATATCAAAGACGAATTATTTCAGTCGAATATAGTATTTTTGAATAAAAGTATTCAGATGTTAAACATTGGTATAAGAACATTTTAATATTAAATATACGAATAAAAATATTCGTATAATAAATATTCAAATAAAATTGTTCCTATAATAAATATTCGAATAAAACTTATAAATATTCGAATATTTGGATTTAAAAATATTTAAATAAAAATATTTGTATTTTAAATATTGGAATAATAAATATACAAATAAAAATTTTTGTATAATAAACATTTGAATAAAAATATTTGAATTAAAAAATATTTGAATAAAAATATTCGAATACTTATGATTTTTATTCGAATGTTGGAATAAAAATATTTATAATTTTTATTTGAATATCCAAATATTTTTATTTGAATATTTAAAATTTAAATATTATTATTCTAATATTTTTAATTCAAATATTTTTATTCGAATATTTATTATACAAATATTTTTATTTATATATTTATTATTCAAATATTTAAAATATAAATATTTTTATTTGAATATTTTTAAATCCAAATATTCAAATATTTATGATTTTTATTGAAATATTTATTGTAGAAATACTTTTATTTAAAAATATAATATTCGAATAAAATAATCCGTCTTTGATGTTTCTTACTTTTTTTCATTAACATTTTTTTGTTTTATACTATTTATATATATTGTGATGCACTTAGACGCATAAACAATGGGTTGGTTTAGTGGTAAGCCTTTTGGTTTTGCAATCAAGAATTTTCATAATTTTCCTTTCATCCATTCCGATGATGATACGTGTCATCAATCGATTGGTTGATTAATTTTATTTATTAATTTAATTAAAATTAAGATTAAATTAAAATAATAAATAAATTACATGGATTGAATATGTAATTATACAAATTTTATTTAACTGTCATTTCACTGTTGTTAACTCTTTTGTCACTGTTGTTAACTTTTCCGTCAAAATTTTAACGGAAGTGGCCAAAATAGGTAGTGTTTTAAAGTTAGGTGACTTGATTGACGAGTTTTTTAGTTGGATGGCCAAAATAGGTATCCCCAATTAGTTGGATGGTCACTGGGGTAGTTTACCCTTTAAAAATTAATAGAGTCTTCACTGATCACTTTGGTAGACCGGACACTAGGAAACCAGAGATTTGAAAGAAAACGGGTTCGAGAGTCGGTTACTATTAAAAATGGTATTAGCATTTAAAACTACCCAAAATTGGCACCTTTATAAAATACCGCTTAATTAATTTAGGAATTTCTGATATAAAGTGACATTTAAATTAATATTTGTTTAGAATTCAAATTTTATTTTAATCTTATCTTTATTCGAAGGTAAACGCATACACTGTCACCATTACGCCTAGTATCGGGTTCGTTACAACCGAATAAAGATGGTTCATTAATTAATGAGGTGTGACTTAAGCAAAATAATATAAAACAATATATAAAATTATATACGTAAATAAAATAATAAATCACAATAAATAAAAACATGGCACAAATATGTTCACAACATGAAAGTAGATAATTAAACGAAATAATAGACAAAAGAAATATAAAAGCAAAAATAAATGAATAAATGAATATAAAATAAATAAAACAACAACCATGATAAAAATCAAGGACCCAATTAAATAGAGACAGGAAATTAAGAACACTAAAATAATGAAAATAATCACCGAAAATATGATTAAATTGAAAAAAAAAAGTTGGGGTAAAATTGAATAGACAGAAATTTTAATTTGCAAACAGTGTCTGAAACAAAATAATTTGAAAGCATTTAGACCCTTGAAACGTTTATTTTCAAGTGAGTAAGGACCGCGGGGTTAATTTATAAAAAACACAGAGGGGTTTTTTATCATAAAACCAATATTAAAATGAGATTAATCTTGAAATTGGGACAAAATTATAAAATAAAAGGAAAAAGGGAGAACTGCAGGCATGATTCCTATGGGACGGAGGGTTTTAAAAGTATATAACCCATTTTTAAAATAAGGACCATGTATATAACACAAACAAAATATTACAAACACTTCCCTTATTCATTTTCAAATCGGAACCTTCAAAAATAAGAGAAATTCTCTCTGTTTTCCTTCAACCAAACCCAGAAGAGATGAACACCTTCAAGGTGTTCATTGTCTTTTCCATAAAACACCAATAAACCCGAAAAATGGTCAAAAGATCCTTCCTCTTTTTTAAACCAAAATAAAACCCTCCTTTTCAAAACCCTTTTCAAACACCAAAAACGCGATAATCCCTCTTTATTCGAACGACAAAGATGGGAAAGAATAGTGACCAAGCAACATTTCTCCTTCTCTTTGACTCACCAACAACTTCTGAAGAAGATTAAGAGGCTTATCACCTAGATGGAGGAGTCAAAATGATAAAGGTAAATCGCTGAAATCCTAAATCTATTCTCCTTTATTTTGTGTGTGCAAAACGGAAGAGGATTTTACCTTTGAAATTTCTTGCTTTTCTGTTGATTGAAAGGAGGGGAAAAATTCCCTTTACATGATTTTTGTTTCGGTTTAAATAACCGGTTACAGAGAAAGGGAAAACAATCTGAAATCTTCTATTGGTTGTCCTTGTTTTGTTTGTATTCACGTCTGATTTTTTTTTGGAATTATTGGCCAAAAATGCTTCTAAAATTGCTGCAATTTTTGTTGTTACAGCTTTTGAATATTTTTGAAAATCCCCGACTGAAATTATCTGTAATTTTATGGGATTTGTTTGCTCTCTCATGAATTTCGTACGAATCTGATAGTGGTTATTTTCTCCTTTTTTGTTTGCATGTTCTGCTAGCGATCAAGGGGATCACCGGACGATCAGTCGATGATGATGACCGGGAGACGGGTAACCACCTATGGTATTCGAAGAGGCGTGTGTGCGTCATACGTGGAAGCCAAGGAGTCGCCTGGATAATCGAAGAGTCATGCGTGGGAGCTCTCGTCCTTAGCGCATGAACGCGTGACGTTCCAGACAATTCTTCTGATGATCATGGCCGTTAGATCGAAGAGCCAGGTTTAACAGCCCAGGATTGGTTGCGTAAGGATAAAGAAGGGTTGTTAGTTTAGGGTTTTCTGTAAACGGGTTACCCGGTTGAACTTGGATACGGGTCTTGCAATGTTTGGGCTCTTATAATTATTTATTTTGCTATTGGACTTAATAAATGGGCTTTAGGATATTATTTGGACTGTTAATCATTTAGTAAAATGGATTTGTATTTGGGTTATTTATTTAATAAGATTATGTGTTAACAAATTAATTGGTCTGATAAATATATATAATATAATATAATATAACAATAATGTAATAATAATAATAAATAAAAATGAAAGTGAAAGTGAAAATACTTTAACTAATAATATAAAAAGTTGACCGAAAATAAATAATAAAATAGTATATCTAAAATATTTTTAAGTTTTAAATAATCATAATAATAATTTTTTAGATTTTGATTTAAATATCAAATAAGTGATAAAACAAACACATTAAAAAATTAATATATTTACACATATATTAATAAAATATTTTTTGGATTTTTATAACAATAAATCAACTAATGTCCATTATTTGAAAAGAAACAAAATTTAAAATCGGGTTTTACAACTCCGGGTAAAATTAGTGATTATATAGTGCACTCACATCCTATTGATCTATCAACTTATCCATGTTTTATCAACTTAATACTAACACTAAAAACAAAAACGATACTCAAGTTTCAAGATAAAAACAATGAATTGCATTCATGCCTCCCACCAATATATGCATAAAATACATAAATCGATAAGACCTCTTTTATCAAAATTTTTAAATGGAAACGAGGGAGCATCAAAACATTATAAAAACAATATCATGAGCATCTAATCACATGCATATTCTCATATGCACAAATAAAACATGAACATGACAAAATCACATAGCAAAACAAGGCGTAATATGGGATTATCAAGAGAGCAAAACTTCAAAACTTGCATCCGAGTATAGGGAAGTTTTTCAAACCTTACCTACACCCCCAAACCTTAATAAAATAGATTAAAAACACTACCGAAGAAGCTCACTCTAATAAATCACTAATCGATTTACCGAAACTTGCTCGATAAGTCGCACGAACACGCGATTCGGCTTTCCTGATCTCCCTCAAACTTATTCCTCTACCTTCTAACCTAATTCAAGCATTATAACATGTCCAAACATCCCTCAAGTCAGACCAATACTAACCCCCCTAAAAACACCATAAAACTTAACCGAAACTCACCGAAATCCTCTCCAAACATCACCTAAACCTTATATCCGAGATTAGATAATTAAAAGACTTATTAATTACATTTAAAAATTTCAATATTTATGTATTTATGTATAAAAACAGTCATGTAAAATCCTTGAACGAAAATCAAGAAAACAATAGAATTTTTACCAAGAAAACCGATTTAATTGATTCAAGAATTTAAAGATTATTACAATCAACCAAGAACTTAGAAATTTCATTAAAGAACTTTAGTTTTTAGAGGTTTGAATGATTATCACCTATAAAATTCATTCAACCTCCTTCCAAGGTTTAAAAACAAGAAAACTCAGAAAAACGTAGAGATTTTGAAGAAGAACATTATAGAAATTTAACCTACGAATTTTTATTAAAAAGAATGGATATTTACCTTAAAAATATGATGAAAAGGTTGCCTTAGGAAAGAAGAAACCGAAATTTAAATAAGGGTTATTTTTAAAAAGTGAATTTTTGGGTTTTGGATCAAAATTAGGGAATTTTAATTACCTAAGTTAAAAAAAGAATTAAAGGTTGTTCATATAGTCTATTGGAAGGTTTAGATCAACTAGGATTAGTATTGGATTAAAGTCCTTTAAAGATTCAAAGTTTTGTCTCAATTGCTATTTAGTCACTAAATTTTCAAATTTTATAAAATAATCACTAATTTCAAAATCTCTAGGATTCAAGGGTCAATTTTCAAAATTTATTTGACCAAAGTCAAATATATGAAAAATAAGCATTTTAGAATATTTTTCCAAGATTTATTTTCATCAAAAACCGATTCATTTTCTAAACCCACCTCTAAACTTTTACGCCCATTTTTTTGGGAGTTATAGTTATTTCTTATAATATTGTAAAATGAATTTAAATGTTTTTTCTTTCTATTCTAATGTTAAATGAATTTAAATGTGTTTTCTCTTCTTGTGCTAAATGTGTGTTTCTCTTGTGCTATTGTTAAATGAATTTAAATATGTGTTTCTCTTGTGCTATTGTTAAATGAATTTAAATATGTGTTCTCTTCTTGTGTTAAATGTATGTTTCTTCTTGTGATATTGTTAAATGAATTAAATGTGTGTTTCTTCCTGTGCTATTGTTAAATGAATTTAAATGTGTTCTCTTCTTGTGCTAAGCGTGTTTTTTTCCTATGTTATTGTTAATTGGATTTAAATGTGTTTTCTCTTCTTATGCTATATTTTTTGCATCGTATAGTTACTTGTTTGTATGTTATTTTTGTGACTCTATGACATTGAGACATGTGATTTGATGTTATGCATACTGTGAATTGGTGTTTGAATATTGTGACTGTGATGATCAGATTATCGAAACTGTGTGCCTCGTATATTGTAAAAATATTTGTGATGAGACTTTTGTGATTTGTGATATTGATTGCATAATCATATGCATAGGGTGAGACTGTGCAGAGGAAGACGTGGTTTTACCACACTGTGTTTGGAGAAATAAGGATGAGGAGTTCTGGGAAATACCTCCACTGTGATCAGTTGGCTTTGCCACTACTATGTTTGAAGTTCAAAGTTTGGGATATGTATTCTCTATGACATTGCATTCATTACTCTTTGTGTTTATTTACTTTGAAAATTTATGATATATTAGTGATTGTGAATTATTGAATATTGTGTTGTTTGCTTGCACTTTAGAGACACACTAGGTTCTATAACTTATCCTTTTCTAGTTTATTTTTTTCCAGATACTTGACCCTAAGAGTTTTGGTACTTGGAGATCTCTATCGGACAACTTTTAATTTTTTGTTTGCAGTAGTATTATTTACAAACACTTTTTTCGGATTACAAGGGATTTTGATGGTTTAAATTTCACGTATGAACTTTTATTAAAAAAATTATTTTGAGTTTTGGGTAATTAAAATTTTGTTATTCAATTTTATTTATTTATAATTAATTAGTATTTATTATTTTTATTTATGTACTTAATTTTTGGATTACAAGCTTAGTTTCAATCACTTTATGCGTTTACGTGACGTTACAATTTTAAAATTACATATTTAACCCTACCGTACACTTCAAATTAAGTCTAGAGGTTTACAGTCGCATATCAACTCAAGCTCCCACCATATTTTAGTTTTTCACGTGAGTTTGCTTAAGAAAAAAATTACGAAACGACAAATTACCTCCATAGATCCTCCTGATGCTACCGAAGATGGTCAATTGTGTATGTACCCAGCCCTGGTCTAAGATAAAAGGACGGTCAAACCTCACAATCGCGCCTTTACACAATTGTTAATCCAATGGCCAAATCTCGACGTTGATAATGCAACTTGAGAAGATTACACACACTCAAGGTTCAATTTTTTGATTTCGATCCTTGTGTACAAGTATTGATTGGTGGAGGGGTATTGTCATGATAATGGGTTAAGAATTGGTGAAATGTGGAGCAATTACGGCTGAAGAATCGAACGTTATTGAAGATTGGAAAAGAATTGAAGATCGATGAAAGGGGGGGTGCTGCTAAGCCAAACAACATTGCAGGCTAATATTAAAGAGGTGGGCAGTGGTCCAAATGTGATAAAAGGTGGTGGGCTCGGTTGTATGGCCCAAATGGGAAGGAAGAACATGAGCAAGGCAGCTGTTATTGTCTGAAGAGCACGTGAGGATACTCTTAGCTAATGAGGTGGAGACAGTTTAGGTATGTCCTTGCACAAATGTCATTAAATAATTCGTTAGAGTATTGAGTATTCTGTATTCCAACTAAATAGGAGATTTGGTGTACAAACCATTTTTATTATGAACGAAAAGAATCAATTCTATCTTTTTCTCTGCTGCTTCTAAAATCCCTTTTTCCTACTGCAAATATAACAGTAGCCGTTTGTACACACTCGTGGTCTTTGCTTCTCTCGGTATTCACTGTCTCTTCCAAGCTCTCATGACTGCCGTTATTGAAGCTGGTGGCTGGTAAAATTCCTTCTTCCCCCTCTTTCTTGTTGCTTTCTGAGTTATTTGTTAACTCCTCATATCTTGTTATGGATCTGTCTTTGTTGGGTTATTGTGGTTTTGGGATATAAAAAAGTAGATCGTTAAATCTGATGCTTTGGTCGTTTGGATTATTCATATTTTATTTGTAAGTCTTAGTTTTGTTTAGCTGGTTTTGGATGGTCGATTTTCGATTTTTACACGGCTGATTTTGATTGAATAATGATCTTTGGTTTTCTTGTCTATTACAATTTGAAATCATGCAGTTTCATGCATTATTTGAAGAATTTTTCCTTTTTTTTTTCCCTAAGCTTTGCAAATGATTATTTGAAGAATTTCTACAGCATCATAGGATGAACCTTTCTATGTGTTCGTTTGCATGAATGAAGTTGCTGTCCTATTTTTGGTTTTAGTTTAGAGTAACTGATAGGTAGTAGTCGATATTTAATTGAGTCGAGTTAACAAGTCTTATTTTATAATTCAAATGTTATTGAAATTTTTTTGAGTAATGTTGAATTATTTCAGTTTCGTTCAAATTTAATTATAAACATTATAATATTATGATATTAATTTATTCTAGTTTGAATGATTTACTATAACAATATTAAATATATTTATATTTTTTCATATATGATATACATATATTAGACTAAATTGAGAATTTCAGCTCAAACATGAAATGATCCATTAGTTATTAATAATTTTGAGTTAATTAAAATTTTATTGTATAATTTAAATTTGATTTTAATCTATTCGAATTGAATTTTGTATACTTATATTAAAATTTCATAGCTTACCAATGATAGATTTAATACATTAAACCAAACTAACTATGAACAATCTTTTCTGGTTGCTAGATTGAATTTTCTTTAAATTTATATTTTAAAATTGATTAAAATATACATTTAATATCTTAATTATTAGAATTATTCTCTCGAGTTAATAGTATCTAATGAATTTTTCTCTCAAATTGATATCTATATTAGGTATATTCTCTCAAGTAATTAAGGAATTTTTCTCTCAAATTAATATCTAAATTACATTATTCTCTCATATAATTAAAGAATTTTTATTCTCAAGTTAGTATATGAAGTAGACAATTCTCCTAAATTAGTACAAAAATTTATACATTTTATTAATATGGTCCTAATTCAAATCAATAAATTTAACGTTTAATATTTATAAATTTTATATAAAAAATTATTATTATTCTAAATTATTTGTTCTTTTCTCAGGAATATTAGATTACTTTCTTAATATAATAAAAGTTTAACAATAACTAGTTATTTTATCATAAAATATGATTGTTCAATTATTTCTTTAATCCTTAATATTCAATTGATTTGATAATATCATATTTTATATTAAATTATTATAATTGTAAAATATTACTATTAAATTTTTTGAATTAAAATCAAATTAGTATAATGTATAAGTTTTTAAGATTAAATTATTAATAAAAATATCAAAACCATAAATAAAATTAAAACTATAATACTAACTTGAGAGTAAATATATTTTACGTATCAATTTAGAAAAAAATATATAATTCAGATACCAATTTAAAAATAAAAAAAATAAGTACCAAATTTAAAAAATACCAAATTTAAATTCAAGCCTTTAAAATTTTACAAGTTTAACATATGGAAAAATGGTGAAAATGCTAATAACATCAAGGATTTAATATATGATCTTTTAAATTTAAATCTAAAAGAGTTAGTTGATCTAATATTTGATTTTTTTTGGCTTAAAGATAGTTTTCACCCTTAATATTTATAATTATTGTCATTTTGGTCCCTATTTTTTTTGTGATAAATTTAGCATTTGACCTTTATCTTTTTAACAAATAACTCATTTTTTAACTACCATGATAACTGAACCGTTAAAAATTTAATAATGATGACATGTTATAGATATGTAATAGTATATTTTAAATGATTTAACATCTAGTATATTAAATATATAAACGTGGGATATAGTTTTATTTTAATCTAAAAATATAAAACAATTAAAATTTAAATAAAATATTAAAAATTATTTTTTATTTATTAAAAAATAATTAAATATAAAACAAAAGGCTACTAAACATTCTCAACCTTAACTATAGTAAAATCAAAATTTTATCTAAAAAGGTATGAACATAATCTGAAAAGAAAGGGTTTTACATAGTTTGTTACCGGTGAATCAAAGATAAAGAATTTTAATAATAATAAATTGGATTTTTATTATTTTAGTTTAGAATTTAGGTATTTTAGTTTTAATCTAAATCGGAGTTTTAGGGTTTTATAAAGATATTTTAGTTTAGTTATGGTTGAGAATATTTAGTAAATTTTTGTTTTGTATTTAATTACTTTTTAATATTTTATTTAAATTTTAATTTTTTATATTTTATACCGGAATAAAATTATATTATATGTATATATTTAATAGGTTAGATTATATGTCATTTAAAATATATTATTACATATATAATATGTTACCATTATTAAATTTTTAACGGTTCAGTTATAATGGTAGTTAAAAAATGAGCTATTTGTTAAAAAGACATAGGTCAAGGGCTAAATTTATCCCCAAAAAAGAATAAGGGCCAAAATGACAAAAATTATAAACGTTAAGGGTGAAAATTATCTTTATGCCTTTTTTTTCAATACAAAGACTAAACTGCGGCCCCTGCTTCCTCAGGCGGAACTCCAGGTTGAGGAGTTACTCGGAAGGCTGCCAAGGTATCAGTATCTTTGGTTTCATATTGAGGAGTATAATAAGTCAATTTATACTCTTTAACACCGGCTTGGAATACTAAAGTACAACACTGATGGCGTATTTTTACCCCCCAAAAATATCTCTTGAAACCTAATGTAATGTACCTACGCGGTAGGGGTGAGTACTCGATCGAGTCGAGTCAAGTCAAAAAGTTTCGAGTTATTTGAGTTTACGAGTCATATTTTACAACTCGAACTTTATTTGAAATTTTTTCGATTCGAGTCGAGGTTAAAAAATTCGAGTCAAGTTGAATCGAGTTTTCGAGTTCCTATAAATATTTTTTTGTAATTATTTATC
This sequence comes from Abelmoschus esculentus, assembly GCA_035048815.1. Lineage (NCBI taxonomy): Eukaryota > Viridiplantae > Streptophyta > Magnoliopsida > Malvales > Malvaceae > Abelmoschus > Abelmoschus esculentus. Next base: position 20,269,765 of record JAUCBN010000003.1, read on the forward strand.
ATGTTATAGTATGATTTGATTTAAATTTAAACGACTTTCTCTAATCATATAAGATATTTATCTATATATTTTTTCATATGTAGAAATATTTCTTTATGTTTTTATAATATCAATGTATATATCATAAAAATTTGATAGACTCGTCTTAAACTTAAAAATTAATCCTTTAATTATTAAAAATTTTGAGTTACTCGAATTATTCGAATTTCCATTTTACAACTCGAACATTATTTGAAATTTTTTCGAGTTGAGTCGAGTCTATGAAATTTCGAGTCAAATCAAAAAAAAATCGAGTATTTTCGCCTCGAATCAAGTCAAATTATTTAATTTTTTTTAATTGAGTCGAATTTTACTCACCTCTACTGTGTGGTTGTCCTTAATCCACCACCACGACGCTTACGTTGTCTGTCCAATGCCAGCTTTGTCAGCAATATAGACGCGTCACCATATACCTTGTACGAGATCTCTCTTCTTTTCCCTCCTATTATGGACCCTACACCCGCCTCACCACCTTTCTCTACAACCAAGAATATGGACGCATCACCGCATGCCTTGTCCAAGATCTCTCCCCTTCCCCTCCCATTATGGACCCTACACCTGCCTCACCACCTTTTCCTACAACCAACCAAGGCGGAGCCTGTACGTCTACCTTACCCCTTAAACGAAAAATTATTTGGTGAATTCTATTCACCATGTTATCTATGATTCCAATTAATTAGTATCGTTGATCTTAATTTTTTTCCAAGTAGATCATCATCTTTTTCTTACATGTATTAGGTGGTAGGTAATTATTAAGTAGTTATTTAAAGATCAACGGTCCTAATCGTTTAAAACATGGATGACGTGGTGAATAAAATTCACCTAATAATCTCTCTCCTTAGACACATACGCGTCGCCTTGCACGCAGTATCATTTGACACAACATTCCATAAACCGCCAGTCGCAATAATCAAGCATTCGTCCCCCGTCGTTCGATCAGTCACTTTAACCTCCGGTTCACAGCTTACATACGGTTTCAAATAGTTATCACCTGTCGTGTTGAAATTATTTTTCAAGAAAACGACGTTGGGTAAGGACAAAGGTGGTATCATGCTCCGGTTGTTAAAAGAGTATAATTATTTTTCAGTATTTTGAAGTGTTTACCTATAGATCTGTTCATTGCGAGGACTCCTAAAACTCCAGGGTCGTCCTAGTAAATGACCCGACCGTCGGCTTCTTGAATCCGGTCTAACTCATCCGAACAATCTGGATGTAACAAGTTTCACAAGAAACAAATATAAAGTTACTAATACTATAAACGACGTTGGATTTCGATATCTCATCATTTTCGCAGAAAGACTACACAATCGCTTAAACTACGATCAAGCTGATTGGCTCCCTGGAAATTTAAAAAGACAGCTAGAAAAGAAAAGGCGATTCCTTCGGTAGAAAATTGAAACTTGTTTCTTACATTAGAGTTAAGAGAAACAATGAAATTATGGTAATATAACTATCGTTTATAATCCGACTTAAATCACATGCTTAATAAATATAATGAAAAAATAAAATGAAGATTTTCTCAGAAGCCAAACAGTCTAACAATAAGCAATAATTCTATTTTTTTACATTAAGCAAAAGAAAGCTAACTACGAAATGTTAACCTTATGATCAGACGATTATGGAACGGGCTTGCCTTTACGACACAAAACAACTCTAGAATCACCACAGTTTGCAACAATGATTTTATCACACGTTACGATGACTACAACAGCTGTAGAACCAATGGCATCGCACTCCAGCGACTGTAACTCGCATTTGCAATTAGCATCGATCATGTTTCTATCTTGCCTAAAAAATCAAGGAACGTTAATCTCACGTCGGAAAAGAATATGGAGGTCTTGAGATATATATAGTAGCGTTGCACATCCTATCAGAAACGTCTTTTAAGAAAAGAATAATAATCCCGTGATAAGTGGTATCGAAACAATCCTTTGACTATCTGATTTCATACCGAGTGCCCATGAGAGGGATAGACAAAGTGAACAACCGTGACAAGAGGGCAATCACAAAAATAAAAGCTCGTGAGAGGTTGAGTGAAAAAAAATAAATAAAAGTCTTGGGATATATATATGGTGGCATTGCACATCCCATTAGACAAGTTTTTTAATAAGAGAGTACTAACCCGTAATATTTCTATTACACTCGTTTACTTCCTTATCCATGCGCATGAATCTACGCGCCATCGCACCTTTCCATTTGTCCTCACACTCCAACTCTTGTTTCACCACTCATGTAAGTTGTAACTGCTATTTGCACCTCGTCGCATCCTAACAAACAGTAACAACCATAACCGGAAAAAATCATAAAGGAAGAGCAATAACTGTTTTTTTTTTTGTTTTCGTTTCAAAATTTTAAGATTCGTATGTGAGAGCAACCATGGCCATCGTAGACGCCGAAATAGTGGAAGCCAACGGAAACTCCTGTTCTTGGTAGTGAAACGACGGGTGAATATCGACGGCGTCTTCCATGTCTCTTCTTCCACAAACTGAAGCGACGCCAAAATTTGGAGATGTTGTCGAACCTATCACAGGAAATAATAGCGAGGGACTCAAGTTGCTTTTCACTATGGTTTCTTTCGTTTTCGTTCGGAAGTTTTTAAGTTTTATCATTTGTTTTTTCCCTTCATCTGAACCGGAACCATCTTCTACGTTTTCACGGTCTAGAGAGAATGAGGCAGCGGACCTGAAGCTTCTTCCATTTATGGCCGTTCTCAGCCTCTTAGGGAATCACGTCCAAGAATTTGAATTGTATGATCTCCATTCTATGGCTTCTTGTTGCAGGTGAACTCCACTCCCTCAAGGTATTAATGCTTCACCTTCGTTCATCATTCTGTAACAGACCTTCGCCGTCAACCACTTAAACCACTCGATCGACGATTATTATCATGAAAATTATACGCAAAACTCTAAAATTGTAATAAATGCAAAAAGGGACACCTTTTTAAAGGCGAGAAGAAACCCAATGCAAAAGCGAAATGAAAAAGAACGCTGGAATACTCCAGGAGATCTTTAAAATAAAGGAACTTCCTGCGGACTGCAAAAATATTTTATACATAATTAATTTACTAATTCTCTAATAAAATTATTATGCATGGACATAAATATAGGGCAAATTTTAGAAAATATTACAAAATATTTTCCATGATTTGAGAAAATTATTTCTTAAAATATTTTATGCATAATTAATTTACTAATTCTCTAATAAAATTATTATGCATGGACATAAATATAGGGCAAATTTTCGAAAATATTACAAAATATTTTCCATGATTTGAGAAAATTATTTCTTAAAATATTTTACCTTTTATAATGAATGTGAAATAAAATTCACTTGAATATATCTTTAAATAATGATTGATATATGATTTTTATCTTACTTTTTATAATGAATGTGAAATAAAATATTTTACCTTTTATAATGAATGTGAAATAAAATTCACTTGAATATATCTTTAAATATTGATTGATATATGATTTTTATCTTATTTTTTGGTATTTTTTAAAATCTAATTCACTTGATGTTGATTTCAAATAATAAATATAACAGAAGATAGAGGACTTAGTAACGTTAAAATCGGATTTTTTGATACCGACTTTAATTTAACACTGTTTAAAATCGAATTTTGATGAATTTGATTTTTATTTCATTGTGAATTCATTATATTTTTAGGATGATTTCTCCTATAGATTGTATTAGGAATTCTTATTGTTTATACAATATTAGTGAGAATTATCCTAAATAAGAATAATTTTTTATATTCATAAATGATTAAGAGGGAAGAGAAAATTTTACTTCTCACTAGTTAAATTAACATTTTTTATATGTATAAGTTCTTTTATTATTTTTTTTTACAAAAATTGAGTTTCAATAAACAATAAGGAAGATATAGCAAAAAAATCACTTCAGTCGTAGAGAATTTCAGTGATTATGTCTATTCATAAAGAGAAAAGTAAAATATATAAATTTAAGGATCAAGAAAATAATATCTTTTTTTTCAATATATTATTCATGTTCTATAAAAATATAACGATTCTCATATAAATCTTACTATATTTATCTAATTACATGTAAAAAAATATTAGTGTACAACAGATGATAGAGAAAACCACTCTTACTTAACAAACTAAAAACTTAGTAATTATATTATAAGTTTAATATTTGGTGATTATAAAGTAAATATCTTAAAAATTTGAGATCTTTATGAAATTTACCCTTAAATATAATTTAAAAACATATCTCATATATTATGGAATAGCATGTATCAAATAAATTAAATTTTTATCTTTGTTATTAGCGATATTGTCATTATTTTAAATTTAAATGTAAATTGGTATAAAGTTTTAAAAATTTATCTCCTCCATTGGTAGGAATATTTAATATATTGTATTTGATATATAATAAATATTTAAATAATATAAATTTTATTTGTATTATTAACCGCCATGTAATCGGAATATACTAAGTATAATAAATTTATAAATATACTGACCGTTAAGTTAATCTAAGAGACAATTTCAACTTGTTATCGACACATTGTTCACAAAATGATGTAGATGTTGTATCGTCTTCGATGATAAGACATTTCTATGTATCTTCTTTTGATTTCAACCATAACCTACGACCAATCGAACCATCATTCGTAAAAAATTCGACCTTAACTTACCACCAACCCAACATCCGTCCGTATCTGTTGGTGGTGTTGGGGAATTAGAGTTGTTCCAGTTTGAGGGTGACCACTCGGACAAAGAACCGATAAGAGAGCCCGACCCTGATGGTGAAGAGAAAGACTCCTTTTATGGCGAACCAGAAGATATTGAGGAGACACAAGAAGTGGAGGCTCCTAACACCTTAATGGCCATGTCGTTTTACGAGTCACCATCCCACTTTGTATCAGTTGATATGGAAGCCTTCAATGCTCCCGAATTTTTGTAATTCCCATATATCGATCAATACAAAGAATATGGTGATCATGAAATATATAAGGAAATGGTTTTTTTGATAAAAAAACTTGCGATTGTAGCCATCAAGAACTACAATATAATGCACAATTCCAGTTACGTCTGGTGTGTACAAAAATACAGCTGACAAGTACATTACTGAATGTATACACAAGAAGCAGGGATATAAATGGAGGGTTCATGTTTATCGTCTAAAGAAACTAATCAATCTTTGGTAGATCACCAAATATGAAAAACCTCACACATGCACTGTGAGTAGGCTTAATTAGGATCATAGAAACTTAGATGTGTAAGTGCTTTGTGAGGCCTCCCTTCCCTTGGTTAAAGAGAATCCACGTATAACAATTAAGACTTTTATAGCTTCAATCAGCTTGCAATAAGGATACACGGTCGATTACCATAAAGCATGGTATGCAAGGTATCATGTTGTTCAAAAATTATATGGTTAATGAGAGGCATCATACAATGAATTGCAACTATGGCTTCATTTGATGCAAAAACATATTTAGGACGGTTGTGAAGCTCAAAACAGTACCAACTTATGAAAACGGTCGTGTCATACCAGGTGTATGCCACTTTGAATGGTTATTCTAAACTTTTTCGTAATGTGTTAATGCATTCCGTCATTACAAATTGATGATTCAGATCGATGATAGTTGGATAATTGGTTGTACGGTAGATACACATAAATTTTATTATTGGCAGTTGCACAAGATGGTAACAGAAAGATAATTTCAGTTACCTTCATAATCCCTTCTTAGGAGTCATTCCTAAAGAACTTAAGAAGATATATTCTATCACCTATTTTACAGGATAGAAATGATGGAATATGCGTTATTTCTAACAGAGGAAAAAGGGATCAAATACGAAATAAAACATTTTGGCCAAACTTGGCAACCGCCTAATATTTATTATCGATACTGTCTGAGACACATTGTGGCGAATTACTTGGCGAAGTTCAAGAGCGTCGATGAACGTTTAATGGTTTTCGAATGGGTTAGTTTTTTATTATTATTCTTTATTAAGTTATCTTTGAATTTATTATCTTTATTCAATTTTTTTCATTTTTTATTAAACATGTAACATGTATTTAGTACGTAAAGTTGAAAAGTTGTTGGAGGAATTACAACATCGTAAATTAGAGGGTTATAACTATCTTATTAAAATCCCAAGGGATAAGTGGCTTTGTTCATTTGATGGAGGCAAAAGATATGGTCACATGAACACAAACTTAGCATAGGCAATCAATTCATCACTGAAAAGAGTAAGACACTTACCTATCACTTTTGTTTTCAAAGCCACATATTATCGGTTGGGTACCTTCTTTGCAACATTGAATAAACAAGTTTCAGAATATATTGTAGGTGGTCACATAATGTACCAAGATCTTCGAAATAGATTACAAGCATTTGTACAACATTCTTACTCGATAAATATGACATGTTTCTCACGTGAAGGGCATTTACTCCGTGTATCGTAATAATCAAGAACGTTAGAAGGCATACAACATAATGCTTATGTAGTTGATATGCGAAAAAGAACATGTTACTGTGGATTCTTCCAAACATTCAAATACCTATGGCCGCACATCATCACTGCTTGTTCTTTCGTCTAGATAAATTATATGACGGTTGTAGATTCAGTTTACTTGCTTGAAGCCGTATTTAAGGTTTATGAACATGAGTTTCATCCTATTGGAAATGAATGGGGTGGAGATGCAATGAATGATGAACCTACTGTACGGACTAATTTGGTCGTCCTAGACCAACATGAATATATTGCAATGAAGATTTGGTCGATCATAGAGAAAGTACTAGACAACAAAAATTGTGTACAATTTTTAGGAATCCTAGACACAAAAGAAGAACATATCCTAATCGATCCGATCCACGAATTGAATGAACATGTCCTAATTAGCACAATTATTGTACATTTATTCTCTATTTTTAGTATTTAATTATTCCACAGTTATTGTATTTAATTATTTGAATGTTTAGGGTTTAAGTTTTATGATTGCATTGTATATAAAAAATATATAAAACATTCAAAATATTAAATATATATAAAAAATTCAACATATTAAATAAATTAAACATTTAAATACAAAAACATTTAACAAAACATTATATAAAAAAACTAATGACGACTATATCCACTCGTACCGCAAAGTGGTGGATGATGATCCTACCACAGAATTCTTCGTTGTAATCTTCAAGCGTCTTCTTTTTCCTCTTCATCCTCCTCTCCTCGAACATTATCTGCCTCTTAGGTATAATCACTACCACTGGGACCGGTATAAAGTAGGCTCTGAGGTGGATTATGGTCTACAATATCGAATCCAAAATGTGACAACTGAGAAACATAAGGAACATATGCTGACGGAGGATAATAAGACGACAACGACATCAGAACAATGGAGGCACTCGTACCAGACGTAAACAGATACAAGAAGTTAGTAAAAAAACCATCTAATGATGAAAAATATTGGGGAGAAAAGGTAGGTTGTGCCATCGGTATCACAGGTGGCGAGTCTTGAATATTTCTTCCTCTTCCCCGGCCTTATCGTTGGGTCAGTGGATGTCTCTGAGGAGCAACAACTTATTTTCGTTCTTGCTCCTCTAGGGTCAAGATATGAGGCTTCCATAAGCAACGAACCAATTCATGTAATCGAATTAGACACTAAACTGTCCAATTTGTTGACAAATGGGTTTTTGCACTAGTCTTTATGCCCACAACTGAATCTAGATAGAATGTCAATCAGACCAATCAACATGTCTTGCCTTGTCTGGTCAAACTATGTAAGATGTCCAAATTTAGAGGTTCATTAGGAATGCCTTGGACCTATCCAAACTGTCGGAGCACTCTACCAGTAGGATGTCACTCAATAGTAGAATAGTGGATTGGCGTTACAATTGACACCCAGATGTTAGCAGTATCAAATATTTCTATAATAATACACTACATAACATCTCCTTCATGGTACGACATCCAAACATATTAAAAAAAATAATATTTTAATTAAAAAATAATATTAAGATATTTAAAATATAATAATTGAAATTAATAATTACAATTTCAAACAAATTACCTTATCAATCTTGTCAAGTAATAGTAAAAAATCTTGTTGAGTTGTCGACAATCTGGCATACGTCAATCGATAAAACCACCTATCATTCATAAAATAAAATTATTATTAAAAATATAAAATATATTATTAATAAACAAAATTAAAATTACATTAACTCTAAACTAGTGGAAACTCAAATAACTTTTCCGAAAGAATGGAAGAGCGTAGAAAAGACATACGAAACCATGTCCATGATTGAAGTAACAATAAACATCATCTTATAACATGTTTCTTGGGATCTACATTCTTATACAACTCCCAAAATAAAAAAAAAAGCAAAAATGTTCGATCCTTAACTTAAATTACCAGAATCCTCAAAGTTACGCAGATGACGTAACTAGACCAAATGTACTTTATTGCGGGATTTGTCCGACATCAAAATACTACCAAGAATACATAAAATATGTGCACGAGAAAAATACTATAATAAAATAAATTTAAATTATGAAAAATAAAAATAAAAATAAAAAAATATAAAAATATACAATTAAAAAATAATATAAAATATACAAAATAAAAAATATATACAAATAAAAATAAATAAATTATTTACCTTTTTAGTTTGTTCAGAAGCTTCCACCGGTAAATTGAAAAAATTATGTTCCAACCAAGTTAAATATATATTTCCCTCTATCAAATTAGTCGGGAACAACTCCAAGCAACTCATACTAGAGACTAACTCAATCACATTCTGTGGTACCCGTTATAAGAGCACCGTCAATATGTAAACCAAGTTGAAAAGAAACATCTTGTAAGGTGATAGTAGCCTTAACATAAGAAATATAAAAAAATATGTGTGTCTCCGGTGTCCACCTTTCGAGCAAGGCATTAATCAGTTGAGAATGTAATTTACTTCCGCCTATTATATTGTTGATGTAACTAAATTCAGCTTCAATCAACTACGAAACTATTTCTTCATGTGGCGGTTCTATGATACAATAATAGTAACAATTCAAAACTTTTTCGTAACCCTTCAAAAATTTTAAATTATAAATAAAAAATTGAAAAATATAAAAATAATATCATGACCCAAGTTTCAGGACTTAGAGTCGGGTTAACCAAAGGTTTGGGCCTCATGTTTGGGTCTTGAGGGTGTTGTTAGGTTTGGTTTGGGCCTTGGGTTTGGGTTTAGGATTGAGAGCATGTTGGTAACTGCCTTTTTAGAGTGGTAAGAGAGATGATGGAGTTATTTTTGTACACTTGACAAAAAAAATAAGATCATTCTCACCCTTTTTTGTTTCATCTTCTCTCCAACACCATCTTCGCCTAAGAGCTTCTTCATCAAATGTTAGATCTTAAGGTTTGAGTTTGCTTATCTCATTTAAAGGTGGGAGAAGCCTTTGTTCAAATCCGAGAGATCTTTCTTTCAAGGTAGGTATGGTTTAAGATGGTGGAGGTAAGGCTTTTGGAGGATTTTATGGGTTATATGGGATTAGGTTTTTGAGAAGATTTTAGAGTGATTTTAAGGTTGTTTTAGATTCCTTAAATCACCTAGATAGAATAGTAATCTCTTGATCATCTTTCTTGTAGATGGAGAGCAAAGAGAGTCATCAAGAAGCTTGGGCAAGGCGAAGGCTTAGAGGTGTAGCTTCAGAGTTCTTCAGCTCATTTTGGGAGGTTGTTACACTTCCAAATCCTTTACATTTCATGTGAATCATCATTTTTAGCATGCTTGATTGAATTGTGATTTTTTGGATTAGGATAGTGCCTTTGCATGCTTTAATAGTGACTTGAATTATAGTTGATGATATTGAGTAAAATTGGTTAGAAACTTACTTAAACTACTTCAATAATGTGTAAGAATGTTTTTGGATCAATTGGTTCGGTTTAGGTTGGTGTTATTAATCCTTTAGGTAGCGAACTTTCATTTTCGTGCAGGGGTATCGATACCATTGGTTGAGGTATCGATACTGCAGAGAGGAAAAATAAGCTAATAAGACAAGCATTTTGGAACGTCTTTCCCGTGTATAGAAACTAATTTCTCCAATAGTAATAGATTTCGATTCCCTTTGGTGGGTGTTTCGATACCTTAATTCCAATGGTAAATTGTTTTGATACCCTTGTTAGGGCGTATCGAAATAAGGGATCGTATAGATACCCTATATAGGTCTATTAATATGGGTTGGTCTCCATTGGTCTTAAACCAAATCTATAGCGTATCCTAATGCAAGGTAAGTGATGGAGGCTCAGAAGTCCTTTTGATTCCACCTTTTTCAGATTGTAATACTTTAGATTGTCGAACACACAAGGACTGTATCGACTTCACTACTTCTTACAACTACACTACAGAAAATAAGAAGATAATTATATTATGAAATTGGAATAATAAGATTAACTACTCAATTAACTAAATAACGAAAGATAAGTATAATAAGAATGAGGTTAGGTTGAATGCTTCATAGAGGAGAATCCAGTTGTATTATTTATCCACTTATTAATGCAATGTGTTGAACTACCGCCTCGACAGATCATACTAAGGGTCGCCGCAACTGTCTAGGCGTGGTTATCTTTTGTCGACAATTCAACTTTTCATAGTTCGACAAAGCATCCTTTTATGTCTTCTTCCTTATCCCTAAGCAAAGAGAATTGTTGAAACCCACGTCTTGATGATACCTCTTGGCGTGAATCAAGGGTGAATGACAACCAAACACATGCGTCTTGTTAGTCGCTGAAATCTTTGGTAGTTAATCTCTCAACCAGATTAGTCAATGCCCATGAACAAAGACCATATTCTCTCGTTTCGTGAACCTACATCTCCCGATGCTAGACAAATGTATTTTTCTTCACATACTATTATCCCGAGCTCATATGCAAAGAAGAGTAAATACCAAGAGAGAATAAACAAGGAAATAAGTTCTTACATTAATAAATATCAATAATAATACAACCTTATTCTCCTACTACTTCACGAACAACCTAAACCTCTGAAAGGTTTAGAAAATGATGTAGTTGACGGCTAAAGGTTTGTGAAAGAGAGAATCCGACTCCACACTTAAACCTAAATCTAATAAGTGTTTTATATAGGCCAAGCCCTAAGTTGAAGTTTCCATACAAAAAAAGAGTTTTAAAGGGAAAAAAATACAACTCCTAATTAACTATAATATTTTATTTTTATTTCCTAAAATAACTCTTCTTTCACGCATTTGACTTTGATCAGGGCTTGACTTCTCAAATCGGTACCATCTTCCTCTTGCTTTCTATCCGTTAAGATCAACATCTTTTTCTCTCTTTGTCGGTCACTAGTTGTTATCTTCATGCTACTGTCGCGGCCTCCAAAGTACTATTGTGGCGGGTGCTTCATCTGCAATTCAAAATCTATCTTCTCAATTGACTATCTTTGTGATGTATTTTCCTGTCTAAGAAAGAAAACTATCAAACACGTATGTTTTATACCAATAATAGAAAAATTCATAAAATCAGTGTTAGGATGCTAAAGTATAAAATTTAACTGGAAATATCCATTATCGCCTTTAAATCTATCTTTATTAGCAATAAACGAGTGAGAAAATGATATAAAAATGAGGATGATGCGTGTAATAAAAGCACAATTGAGTGCAAGTGTACACGTCGCCAAGTAATAAAGTGATAAGTATATCGTGTATCGTCTCCACAGGGATTGGTATACTTAATATGTCTCCCCTTGTTCCCTTACTCCTGAAAAATAAAGTAAAAACACAGATAAGTGGATATGTTTTATCTAACTAAATAATTAAATAACAAAACATAAAATAAAAGATTAAGAACGATATAGAGAAAGTGGGTAGGATCCAGCTGCATCAATTAGTGGATTCGATTGATCTTCTCATTGTCCAATGCAATTACACAACATTGTCTCGACAGTACTGTAGATACAGCCTCGGTAACATTGGTGTTCTCCGCCGCGACAATCTTTTGCTCTCGGGCAGAGGCATCAAAGTTTAGTAAAGTGTCCGTAGTTGACTCCGCTTATCTCTAAGTCAGAGTGTTGTTGATGACTGGTCCTTGACGATACCTCTCGGCATAAATCAACGATAACCACCAATCAATCCAACACTTCTTTTAGCTGCTGAAACTCTTAACCTATCTCTAGGCCGAGTTAGTGTCTACAACACCGTACTTATCCTTTTCGTGAATCTACACCTCTCGATGCTAGATAAATATATTACTTACAAACTTCTCTCTCGAGCTTGAATGCAAGAACAAGGAATGACAATAGGATAAGCAAACTTTGATATTATTATTGCATTAGAACGAAGAAACAAGAATCAATCTCCTCTCATTAATATCTACAACCTTCACCTATCCCTAAGAAATTTAGAACAAAATGTCATTAGGTACAATTCTTAGCAAGAAGGGTTTCTCTAAAAATCGTCTCTCCAAACAATATGGCCGGCTATGGTATATATAGTCTTAACTTATGGCAAACCTTTCCTAAATAGACTTCAACTTGGAGTAAGGAACAAGTCTTCTTGAAGGGATTTGATATTTTCAAGTTTTCCGCCTTCTATAAGGGTTTTCCCGCTTGGTCTTTGACTTGGGCTTTTAGTGCGCTAGCCTGGTCCAATTGGTGCGTTGCATCTTCCAAAATGTTTTCTATATTTTTATCTTTCATTGCGCCTCCAATGTTGGTGCTTCCACTCTAGAATCTGTCGCGGCCTTGTCTTTTGCCTCAGCCTCAATATTGATTCACTGCTGCTTCGGCCCTAGATATTCCTGCATGTATAGAATATATAATAATATCTGTATTCTCTATAAATATTGACTTTGTAAGTAATGATAACGGAATATCCAATATTTGCGCACAGAGTCCATATTTTGATTCAAGTTGGTGTATAATAGATATATGAAGTACCATGAGAAGGGTAGTAAATACCTGGTCCAATTGGTGCGCTGCATCTTCCAAAATGTTCTCTATATTTTTATCTTTCATTACGCCTCTAATGTTGGTGCTGCCACTCTGGAATCTGTCGCGGCCTTGTCTTTTGCCTCGGCCTTAACATTGCTTCATTGTTGCTTCGGTCCTGGATATTCCTGCATGTACAAAATATGTAATAATATCTGTATTCTCTATAAATATTGACATTGTAAGTAATGATAACAGAATATCCAATATTTGCGCAAAGAGTCCATATTTCGGTTTAAGTTGGTGTATAATAGATGCATAAAGTACCCTGAGAAAGGTAGTAAATAACTGTGTTTTAGGCACTCATCAAATACCCCCAAACTCAATCTATTGCTTGTCCTCAAGCAATGCAAGACATCAAATTGTCGAACCTTACTCCCCTTTGGTCTTAATTTTCCATCTATTCTCCCCACCATGGTTATGTCTATCTTTCCGTTTTAGCCATTAGTTTACGCAAGGACTTTTACTAAGAAACAAGCTATAAGGCTAGGTGAGTGTGTGCATTTTATGGACAAGGTTGATTCAAGGCTTTCTTAGATAAACTCTAAGTTCAAGACAAATAGAGTTTTGGACTAAAGCTGACTCCTTAAAACAACAAGTCTTGAGCCAATTTCGGGCACCTCAAGATATGCGTTTTCTATTTTCTTCTTTTTCTTATTTTTTATTAACCACTTATTTAGCATACTAGAGCCAGTCTCGGGCACCTCTAGCATGAAGGAGAGCAAAACTAGAGCCAGTGATAGACACCTCTAGTTATTTTTCCAAAATGTTCTAAGTCTTTATCACCTAAGTTTATTAAAAGAATTCCTAAATCAAACAAGTCCAAAAAGTGTTTATTTTCTTTCTAACCCTAAACCAAGCTTCTAAGTTTTATTCCATGAGTATCCTATGGTTATCGCTTCAAAACAGAACTTGGCCATGGTAAAGAGAAAGATTTCTATAGCCTTAAAGGAGTAAACTAAAGCAAGGCTGATGTAGGGCAGTGCAAGATTACAAACAGTAATTCAAGAAAAGAGAATATTGTAAAAAATTTCAGAAAAAATTTACTCCCTTTTCATGGTAATGCCGCGGCAGTTGGTAGCCTCGGCAGTACTTCGGTACCTACAATCTCCCCCAAACTCAAATCGAGCATTGTCCTCAATGCTCATAATATAAGGCAAACAACAATTGCAATAAGGAAATAAAAAAAAGCAGTAAATAAAATATTTATAACGACTCCGAGGAGCTGCTTGTACGGAGCATTCTCCTAGGCCTTGTTGCTGATGCCTTTCGTCTGGATCTTTGCGCTGGCGATTGCTGTTGTTTGGCCTGCCGATGCGGCTGAACTCTACTGGGCGGTGTGCGGTGCATTGGTGCGGTAACTTCATCCCCTTCTTCCACCTCGTCCATATTATCTGTGTCTATGATTTCCGTTCCGCCCTCTGCCGTGGCAGTGGGTATTGTTGATTCATGGGACGAACTTTGGTATTCATCAATCTCATGAGACAGCGTATCTCTGTTGAGACTTGGCATAGGGATTGGTTCCCTTTGGGGAGAGTCAAAGACAGATTGCCTCTTGGATAGACTTTGGCTGGTAGATGATACTCTGACAAACCTTGCTGGCCTGGAAGGTTCGACAGCATGAAACTGTTGATACGGCCGTGGCTGGAAAAATGGTTGCAACCCTGGGGCAGGTGTTGTCTCAGTGTAGGGCGCGGCAGTAACGAACATGTTGGCTGAGAATTCAGGAAATTGTGCCCCTTGATGTGGGAAGCTTTGCATCATTATGTTGGCTAGAGATGTGTTGAAGTCGCGCTGGTACTCCATGTAGCTTTGTTGGCGAAGGTCCATGGCTGTCATCCTTTGCAGAATTTTTTGGTATGGATTTGCTGCGGTAGTTGGCTCGACAGAGGCTGGTGCTTCTGTTGAATATTGCCCTTCGACGGTGAAGTTGGCAGTAAACTGCTGCGACGTTACCTGGACAGGTTCGGCATGCGTGATCTGCATAACTTGGTGGCAGAAATCTCTTGTTCATCCCTGTCGAGTTGACATATATTCATCCGTTTCTTTGACTGGAACTCCTGTATTAATGCACAAGGCAGAGATTAAACATGGGAAATAAAGTGGTCCACGTTCCTTCTTACCACAATCATGAATTTCGTAAAGAATGATCTCTCCAACGTTGATTCTTCTCTTTTTGATGATAGACTGGATCAACACCAGTCTTTTGCGATCCATTGTGCTGTTATGGGAGGTTGGGATAAGTCGTCTTTTGACAAAGGTACACCATATCTTGGCCTCGGGAATTAGACTCTACCTTGTTACTGAATCTTTATGGGCACCGATTTCCCATGAGGTATTGTTGTAACAAAGCTCATCTTTAATCTCTTCATAGTCTTGAGTGGTGATGTCGTCGAAGAATTCGACATGATCATCACGTGTGGGTGTGAGACCATAAAATTCATTGATGACTTTGGCATCAAGTTGCATAGGCTTGCCTCGGCAGTGGATAAAGAGGTTTTCCTTGCTCGGCCCATATGCATAAAATTCTCTCACAATTGTGGCATTCACCGGTGGAGGTTATAGGCAGAATGCCTCCCAATCTTGATACTGAATCTTGTTGAACAAGTATGATTCAATGCCGAAGTATATCTCATTGGTCTGTTGAAATCCTTGCTCTTCCCATAATTGCCGAGCAACGAACGAGCGGTTGAATCGGTCAGCAACAGTGGTCGGGGCGAATCTTGTGTAAGAAGTCATTGATTGTTCGTGGAGAATGGTTTGAGAAATTTTGGATTAATAGAGAGAGTTCTGAAAATTTTAAGAGATTGGAAAGATAGTGAGAGCAAGATTGTTCAAGAAAGTAAAAATAACAAGAATGCAAGAGTAAATAATGCATAACAGTGAGTCTGCTTATATAGGCTGTAAAAATATGACTGTTAAAAGGTAGTCGTTAGGCATTTACTGCCTTGATGCACAGTTAATGCCGCGGCGGATTTCTCGGCAGAGAATCGTTACACTGTTTCTACCCATTAGGAATTCTGCGACTTTAACACAGTGCACTACCGCGACAGCAGACTTCCTGCTGTGGCATAATTTTTTTGCATTTATTGCTTTATTTATTCTAAAAAAATAAAGATACTGAAAATAAAACATAATAACATAAAATACTGAAAATAACAATATATAAACGAATCCTAATATAATAACTAAAATTGAAAGGAATAGATTATGGTACTTGTGGAGTGCATGTGAATACATCTCCCACTTTCATTATCTTTTTCTGCCCCGTATCTTTCTTCATGAGTTGGCCAGTCTCTTCAGTGCATTCGACTTTTCCTTTGGGTTTTATTCGTTTACCGAACAGTCTGTCAAGCGTGCTGCCCAGGTAGGATGTTTTAGTACCCTAATTTGGTGTATAGAGAGCATTACATTCTGCTGGAGCGTTTGAATTTGTAAGATTGTGGAAGGCGTTCAACTTGACTTGTTGATCGTTTATCCGCATTGTGAGCTCGTCATTTTCCACATCGATGATGGTGCGTACAGTAATAAGGAAAGGTTGACCCAATATGATCGGTGCATTGTCGTTGGCCTCACAATCAAGGACAAGAAAGTCGACAGGAAATATAAACTTGTCGACCTTCACCAGAATGTCCTCAATTTTGCCTTCAGGATGCACATGGGACCGATCCGCAAGTTGGAGCAGTACTGTTGTTGGTTTTGCCCGTCCTATTCCAAGTTTTTGAAAAACTGATTTGGGCATAAGGTTGATGCTTGCTCCCAAGTCTCATAGGGACTTTCCTTTATAACTATCCCCAATCGCATAGAGGATTGTGAAGCATCCAGAATCCTTTAGCTTGGGCGGCATGCGATTATGCAACATGGCCATGCAACCTTCAATGGCTGCCACCGTTTCAAATTCCCCTAGCCTTCCTCGTTTGGATACTATGTCCTTTAAGAACTTGGCATAGTTGGGCATTTGTTCAATAGCCTCAACTAGTGGCAAGTTGATATGGACCTACTTCAAGATGTCTAGGAATTTCTGAAATTGGTGGTCCTATTTGTGTTTTTTTAACCTCTGCGGGAAAGGAGGTGGTAGTCTTATGTCCTCCAGGTTTCCTTGGATATTGAGTTTAATACCTGGGGTGAACTTATCTACAGCTGCCTCAGCAGGTGGTTCTGGTACTTCTGGTTCTGCTGACGTGGTAGTACTTTCGACAGGGTCCTGCTCAACTTCTGAGTTCTCATGATGTTGTTTTTCTGGTTGGACTCTATCGGTTGAGGTCCTTTTTTATCTTTTAATTGTAGGCCACTTCTTGTTGTAATTACCTTGCATTGCTCGTGGCCTAACACCTTAGCAACTTCAGTATTGCTAGGTAAACCCCCTGGTGGTCGAGTGTTTTATCGTTGGGCAAATTGACCAACTTGGATTTCTAAAGACTATCGCAGCCTCCTAGTTCTGTAGTCTAATCTTAGTTCGGTTCATGAAGTCATCAGTACACTTCATGAAGTGGTTATTCTCGGTCATGTAAGCATCAGTCTTTGTCATAAAAGCCGTGAGAGAATCTGCCAATGCATTCAGAGACTGTTGCTGTTGTACTTGCTGTTGTGGCATGTACTGCTGAGTGTGCTGCTGCAGCAGGTTCTGGCTTTGATGCTGGAATCCAGGGGCTTGATTAATTGGATTTAAGGCATTGTTAGGGTTACTCCATGAAAAGTTTGGATGTCTTTTCCAGGATGGTTGTAATTGTTGGATATTATTAGATTGTTTATGCTATATTTTCCAACATATAGACTGGTTTCCTCATCTTGTATGTAACCCGATGAGTTAACTGCCTTAACCTCATGTGTGTTTCTCTGGGCTTGTATATTCTAAACCATCTTGGTCAGAGAAGTCAATTGTGCTGCCACCGAACTGGATGTATCTAATTCATGGGATATGGTATGACGTCTCATTCCTCCTTGCCTTGATGTGGGAAATTGGAAATCGTTCCTTGCGAGTTTGTTGAGAAACTCAATGGCCTCCGCGGGTGCTCTATCCAAAAGTGTCCCATTCGCGGAAGCGTCTAGCATCATTTTTGTGGAGGCATTGGTAGCATTATAAAACATAGAGACTTACATCCACAAAGGAAAACCATGTAGTGGGCATTTATTTAACAATTCTCTATAGCGTTCTCATGCCTCATACATCGGTTCATCCTTATCTTGCCGGAATGATGTGATTTAATTATGGAGATTTGTCGGATTAAACCTTGTAATGAATTCTCGGTAGAGTTCCTCCCAAGATCCTATAGATCCTGCTGGGATACCATTCAACCAAGTTTTCGCCCTATCCCTCAATGAATAGGGGAACAATTTTAATCGTAAAATATCTTCATAGACTCCTTGAATCTTGAAAGAGTTGCATACTTCCATGAAAGATTTAAGATGTTGTCTTGCATCTTCAGTAGCAGACCCACTAAACTGCCCAATTGTGTTCAGCGTGTTGAACATCACTGGTTTGAACTCAAAGTAAGTTGCTTCGATTTCTGGTGTGACTACGCCAGGGTTGAGTCCGTTTAGATCTTCCACCAGATAGTCTCTAACAGTGGGATGCCTCGGCAATGGTTACGGTAGTGGCTTTTGCGGCATTACTGGTGGCAGTACATTATGATCAACAGGTGGAATTTGTCCTCTTGGTAGATCATCCATGACATGGAAAAGGTTGCGTCTTAGATGGTGTCTTATGCGTTTAATTCTAGGATCCAATTCGTACAATGGACCACTCAGGTTTGCTCTAGTCATATACCAAATAAATCAAAGTTAATAAAAATAAAATAATTAAAATTAAATTTAGATAAAGAATGGTTAAAGAACAAGAAAATAAAGAAAAACAAAATTTAGTTGTCGATCCCCGACAACGACGCCAAAAACTTGATGCGTGTAATAAAAGCGTAATTGTGTGCAAGTGTACACGTCGCCAAGTAATAAAGTGATAAGTACATCTTGTATCGTCTCTATAGGGATTGGTATACTTAATATGTCTCCCCTTGATCCCTTGTTCCTGAAAAATAAAGTAAAAACACAGATAAATGGATTTGTTTCATCTAACTAAATAATTAAATAACAAAATATAAAATAAAAGGTTGAGAACGATATAGAGAAAGTGGGTAGGATCCAGCTACGTCAATTAGTGGATTCGATTGATCTTCTCCTTGTCTAATGCAATTACACAATACTGCTTCGACAGTACTACAGATACAGCCTCGGCAGCATTAGTGTTCTCTGTCGCGGCAATCTCTTGCTCTTTGGAACATGCATCAAAGTTCAGCAAAGTGTCCGTAGTTGACTCCGCTTATCTCTATGTCAGAGTGTTGTTGATGACTGGTCCTTGACGAAACCTCTTGGTGTAAATCAACGATAACCATCAACCAATTCAACACTTCTTTTAGCTGTTGAAACTCTTAACCTATCTCTAGGCCGAGTTAGTGTCTACAACACTGTACTTATCCCTTTCGTGAATCTACACCTCTCGATGCTAGATAAATATATTACTTACAAACTTGTCTCTCGAGCTTGAATGCAAGAACAAAGGAATGGCAATAGGATAAGCAAATTTTGATATTATTATTGCATTAGAACGAAGAAACAAGAATCAATCTCCTCTCACTAATATATACAACCTTCACCTATCCCTAAGAAATTTAGAATACAATGTCGTTAGGTACAATTCTTAAGGAGAAGGGTTTCTCTAAAAATTGGCTCTTTAAACAATATTGTCGGCTATGGTATATATAGTCTTAACCTAGGGCAAACCTTTCCTAAATAGACTCCAACTTGGAGTAAGGAACAAGTCTTCTTCAAGGGATCTGATATTTCCAAGTTTGCCGCCTTCTAGAAGGGTTTTCCCGCTTGGTCTTTGACTTGGACCTTTAGTGCGCTAGCCTGGTCCAATTGGTGCGCTGCATCTTCTAGAATGTTCTTTATATTTTTATCTTTCGTTGCGCCTCCAATGTTGGTGCTGCCACTCTAGAATCTGTCACGGCCTTGTCTTCTGCCTCGGCCTCAACATTGCTGCTTCGGCTCTTGATATTCCTGCATGTATAGAATATGTAATAATATCTGCATTCTCTTTAATATTGACTTTGTAAGTAATGATAACGGAATATCCAATATTTGCGCACAGAGTCCATATTTCGGTTCAAGTTGGTGTACAATAGATGCATAAAGTACCATGAGAAGGGTAGTAAATAACTGTCTTTTAGGCACTCATCATAGGACTTTTTAGTACTCATCAGGAAACATTTTAATACTTACGGCATTTCGATAACCCTATACAGGAGTATAGTTTAATACATATATAATATACTTTAATATATATAATATATATATTTAAATGTATACTAATATATGTATTTAATTTATTTATGAATTAATGTATGCGTATGTATTTAACTAATGTATGTATATTATTAATTCTTTAAGCCCAACACTAATATCCTAAGCCCAAATCACTAAACTAGTTCTGTAAGATCAATTCTCCAATCACTAAACTAATTCCCTATGATCAAAATGAAACAATTTAAAATTATATAATCTAATTTGAATTGAATGAGGACCAAATTAAATAGAAAATAAAATTTAAAACTTAATTTTCGGGTGATCATAACCAAATTTAAATAATTCTTAAATAAGGTGTAGAGTAGCGAGAGATTCGATTATTTATGCATGACCTATTTAAAAATATGCGAAATTTTATACGTGACCTAGAGTAGTGTCAAATGAATATCTAAATCTAATATCTTTCTTATATTTTTAATTGATTATATTTAATCAAAGTTTATTATTTAATTATATAATAATAATAATAATCCAAAATTTACTTTATATATATATTAATTCAATCCAAAAATTTGTTTTTTCCTTTTTATATAATAATCAAAACTTATATCTATTTCCCTCCAAAATTTTAGGTAACCTATGTCCCTTCAAAAATTTTACACTAAAAGCAAATTAATCTCAAATTTAAAAAAATAAGTAGCTTATTTTTCTCCAAAATTTTATCTTTTCACTCTTTTTTATCAATTGTTTTGGTTTAATTTAATTCAGTCATAATTTAAATTAATTTAATAAAAATTTACATTTGATTATAAAATTCTTTTAATTATGTTTATAATTTATTTTTTTATATTTTAATTTAGATTAATTAATATTAAGTTCAATAAGTTAATTTAACTTAACAAAATATTAATTTAAATTATAATTTTTAATGAAATGTTAATTTAAAATTATACTTAAAATTAAATACATTATAACTAAATAAAGTCTAAATAAATTAATTTACTTAAATATGTAATACTAAATTTAAATATTAATCCCTAAATTAATTCTCATGTCTAATTTTATTTCTTTTAAGTATAATTATATTTATCAATACTTCAAATTCATCAAATTATAAATATAGTTAATTATATGTCATGTAAATATTAAGTCTTTGTTTATATTAGGTCAAGTTCAAAACTAGTCTAGTTATTTTTCATGTCGGGTTCAAAATAGGTCAAGTTCAAAACAGTTTGGATAAAATCAAGTTTCAGGTCAATTCAGTCGGGTAATATAGGTTATCTGTCAGGTCAGACTTGGATTCGGTTCGTTTCAATCGGATACAGGTTAAGTTTTGGGTCCACAGTAAACAGTTTGAAATTGTGTTTGGGTCATTCTCTGTGTAATACAGTTCGAGGGAGGTTACTACATTAACAAGTCTAACCCGGGTTTGAGTCATTTATATCCCGGGTCAAATCAGGTTCGAATTTAAGGTTGCATATAGGTGATTCTAAGGAATGATTTCTTTGGTGATGGCGAATTGTTTTGATGACTTACAGATCGAATAATGGAGATTGATTCAAGAGTTTAAAGAACATAAAAGAGGTCTCCATTAATGAATAAAAAAATGGGTGGTTGATGATTTTTTATGAGGGTAACATGGGTTGGTAGACGATGGTGAAGGTGGAGATGATGGATTGTTGGTGATAGAGACACGGGGGCAATAGGGGAAGGGAATTGGCAGAGATAGCGTGGAGTATCTAGGATTGCAAAATTACATCCCGACATGATCTGAAGAGCCTTTAACTGATCTGTTTTTTTTTTTTTTAATTTAAGAAATCGAGTCACGATGAGATTTAAAAATTATTAAGTTGTGATAGATTAAGTTTAGATACATGCTTAAAATTTTTCGTCTTATCTTAACTTGATATATTTTATTTATTATTTATTTTTAAAAATATTAATATATAAATATTTTTATTGATTTTAATTTATTTTTTACTTTTTGAGGTTTGTTATTATAACATTTTATTGGATGTTGTAATAACCATTTTCATTCAGATTTAAATTTGAATAAAATATTTAATTCATACAATCTCAAAAAATATTTCAAAATTCAAAAAATAATCCATAAATAATAATATCCATATAACCGCTCTGTCTACCCTAATACCAGTTTACCAAATCGGATAATTTGTTACCCAAAATCATTCGTTGGATCTTCCTTTCCCAAAGACCTTTCACATTTCAAAACTTTCTGAAAAGAAATCCTCCATATCCCTTGACTTTTCAAATACATGCTACATATGTAAGCGTCACGTTATTAGTCGGCCGCCACATTATCGCCGGAACACCAATAGAGTTGCTACATCTCCTGTTCTCCTTTCCTCTGCAAATCCGATCAAAGACGCATCTCCACAAAAGCATACAAATAAAACAAAAGGATAGAATCAAAACCAATCAGAATTTTTATTTATTTTTTATTTTTTTCAATGTAAATCGGTTATTAAAGTCTGAATCAAATCACATATAACTCAGACAAGGTTTTGTAAGGAAATCAATACAAGCCAATTTTGAGAATGTTTATTTCTGAATAACAAAAGTAAAATCACAATAAAGAATTTTGGGTCTTACCTTTGGAGAAAGGGTTTGTTTCCTGTCTGTGATCATCTAAACCTTCTCCTTTGTTTAGAATTTCAAAGCTTTTTTTAGTTTTTAAAAGGATCAAGAAACTCATATTTCAAACAGAAAAGTTTTTTTTTCTTTTTTAAAACGAGAGTGAATGGTTCATATTTTTTTTTCAAAATCAAAGGTCAGTTGTGAGTGTAAAACAAAGAAAAACAATTTTGACCACTGTTTGATGTCGTTGGCCACCGCTGGCTGTGGCCGAGACGATAGAGACACGTCAACTATTTTTTAAATGAAGGGGTATGGTTTCATTATTTTAGAGCATTTGCTCTCTAGGTTTCTCGGTTTTAGAATGAGAGGAGAAAATTGAAGGATTATGGTCGTTTTAGCCTTAAAATTTGATATTTATCTAATTCATGAAATGGTGCCATTTTGGCAACCACCGACCAGCATGGTGATCTGGGAGAGAATTCGGCTTTTTTGGGTTTGGGGTTATTTGCAACATCAAATCCCTCTTCTTTCACTTAGTTTTCAAACTTATCGCGGGTTAATAAACCTTCTTGTCCCTATCCCTTTTTATTTTTATAGAATTTCAATTTTTTCCTTTTTATTTATTTCAATTGTAGCCTCAAGACTTTATTTTTCTTATAATTTAGTCATTTTTTTACTATCTTTTATATTATGCCTTATATTACATATATAATATATACATATATTTATTTTATTTTTATAAGAGATCTTATAACAAATAGTATATATATATATAGCATTTATATTATTGTAGTTATTAGTTATATATCATATTATATTATATTAGTATACTTTATATCACCATATCGTAGTATATTAATTCAAATCTATTTTTCAAATCACACCTTACTATATATTTTCGAATATACTATATATATTATGTTACATTACATAGATATCTATATTTATATTATACTATTTTTATTATATAGTATGTTGTATACATTACTAAATATAGCTACAAATATATTAGTACAACATTATATTTATTTACATATATATATTATTTATTGTTTATTTATTTACTCTTTGTTTGATTCGGCCTTACGATAATCTGTAACGGAGACGACTCATATTGGTACTGGTA
The DNA here is from genome assembly GCA_035048815.1 of Abelmoschus esculentus. Lineage (NCBI taxonomy): Eukaryota > Viridiplantae > Streptophyta > Magnoliopsida > Malvales > Malvaceae > Abelmoschus > Abelmoschus esculentus. The sequence goes on from JAUCBN010000003.1 coordinate 20,293,794, forward strand.
CGACACATTTAGTATAGAATTTATTTTATGGAATTTACTTTCTCACACTTTATTTCTTGTATTTAATTCTCACAATTTACTTTCTTGTAAATTAAATTTTATTTAATTATCGTATTTACTTATTGCTTTAATTTTGTATATTTGCTTTATTTATTTTAGGATTAATTACTGCCAAAGTCACTTATGTTTGAGTGCAGTACAAAGTTAGTCACCATTTTGAAATGAATCAATAAAGTCACATACATTTTCGGGGTGTAAATATTTGGTCACTTCGACGTTAGAGACCGTTAATGGGTAACAGAAAGATGATTTAGTGAATTAAAAAATATTTTTTTTCATGTGGGCTACTTACGTGGTTGTCTTCCTCATCATCTTCTTCATGTAACATGAAAGAAAAATGAAACCATCCAACCTTTCACAACCACAACACAATCACCCAATCCATCCGCCACTACCACAACACAACCACTGGTTCACCATATCACCGCCGCGACCACCGGTTCACCATATCGCCGCCGCGGCCACCCGCAACCTCAATTTAAACAAAATGACGAAAAAACAAGCTCACAAGTCACAAGGATATATAAGAGGCATTGAAGAAAAGAAAGAGCCAAGGGGGAAACTTCTTTTTTCATCATGTCATGATTTTTCTTTTTTATTTTAAAGTTGTAGAGCTAACTCCAAATCTTTTGATTAAAATTTCTTTTTTTATGAATTCTATTATTGTTTGATCTGTTGTGTTGTAGCTATTTCTTTCTTCTTTTGTTGTATTCCCTTGAAAAAATTTAAAATTTTTAGTTCAAATTTAGCTTACTAAATACTCATTTCTCAAATTTGTAAAATTTTAGTATTGAACCTAATTTTTTATCCATTTCAAGCAATTTTAGCTTTTGGGTTCATATTTCTTAATTTAGGGTTCTTTATCCCCCAATCCCTTTTTATCCAACATGGATTACAGTAGAAAAAATATTGTTCATGTAATTCAGACAAATGAACCTGATAATTGGGTCCTAAATTTGAGTGACCCTTTAATTTTGGCAATGGAAGAAGATTACCGTGCTTGCTACAACCAAGAAACCTTTGTCAACACACCTTCAAACACTAGTTGTGATCTAAGACAACCTCAGGCACTATCCGAATAGCCGCTAAAAAAGAAACCACAGAATTTCTTGGACTTGAGTTCCAATTCCAGGTGGAGAGCTATAGGCAAAAGGTGAGGGTGGTTTCTTTCTCCTTTCATGTTGACATAAAGAAGATGATGAGGAAGGAAGTCACGTAAGCAAGCCACGTGAAAAAAAATATTTTTTAATTCATCAGATCATCTTTTCATTACCCATTAATGGTCTCTAACGTCGTAGTGACCAAATATTTACACTCTGAAAACGTACGTGACTTTACTGATTCATTTTCAAAATGGGTGATTAACTTTATACTGAACTCAAACATAAGTGACTTCCGCAGTAATTAACCCTTTATTTTATTGCATTTGACCTAATTAATTATAAATCCAATTCTTTTTTATTTGATAGTAATGTTACCAATACTAATTGAAGTGGTGATGGTTCTTTTGTTTATTATCGACTAACAAGGCTTTTAAATTTTACTCACATTCCAAATAAATTTTAAATTAATAAAATTTAAACTTGTAAATTTTTAATTTTGGGTAATTCGTGTTTAACAAGGTATCAATTTTTGGATGGTGTGGGTGTCAATCATTTCCCATCAATAATTGAATTTTAAATTCATCTTTAGAAGAACCTCTGATTTTAATGGTGTTCGAGCTACTAAAGAGATCGGTGGCGATTCTAGCATTTCATTATTTTTATTTTATAATCAAAGTTTCTCGGTCTTTATTTTCAAAATCGAAAACCATTTTTTAAAACAAAGTTCCAATAAAATTCAATTTTTTTCATAATTTTCAAAATTAAAAAAAACACCACACCAAAAATTTCTAATACTTAATAATATTTTTTTCTAACAATTTAAAAGAGGCCGCTACGACCGGTGATTTTGTTGGAATAATTTTATTTTAAAGAAAAGAGAGTCAAGCCATAAGTCAAACATCCTTTGTTCTAATTGAAAGTTGTAAGTATACTTTTAAATTAATTCAATATATTTTTAGGAATAGAAGTTTATTTTTATATATTCTAAAATATGCTATATAAACTCATTCATCTAAGTTGGTGTAAATACTAGTGCTTTTGTGAGGATATTATTCCTATGTATGTGTCTAGTAAGTACCTTTGAGGCTTTATTACCCAATATTTTTGTGGAATATTATTTTCCTATATGGACACAGCGAATGGATACCCTGAATTGAACTCGATTGAAATGAGCCTACAATGGGTGATGACCGGAGGGTTTGCCACACTTAATAGAAAACAACGAGGATAATTTAGGTACCTTTATAACCATACGATAACCCTAAAAATTACAATATCTTACAAATAGGGTTTATTTAACATATTTTCTTCATCAATCAAATAATCATATCACAAGCATTCAACATTCACTTACATTGCACCCAACATTAATGTTTCTTATTCTTATGGTAGTTTCATCAGACAAGCATGTAGCACAAATTGTATCATTTATATGATAATTGCACTTAATGTTAATTTTACTCTCTTTAATATAAATAATAGTTATATCCCACGTTAATTTTATTCTTTTGCATCACATTAACATGTAACATATATATTATTTATTTGTATCATAATTATATCATATAAACATTTATCAATAATTTATATCATAATTACAATACATTATTTTAAAATTTTAATCATTCATTTTCTTGCATGAATATATATAATTCTAGATAATAACATCGTATTTAGAGATACAAACTTTTTTCATTCATCATCATATTGGTTTAAAATAATACTATATTCAATAAAATGGTATCTCAATAATGAAAAATTTTATGATCGACACTTATAAGTCAGGCAATGTAGATGGTCAAGTATTGGGGGTACCCGAACACCCTCGGTAAGTTTACATTTTCATGCCCGAATGTGAGTAATCTTTTATAATGGCCTAAGGCCACACATTCAAAGTTTCAATAGAAATATACAATTTTTTCTTTATTTTTATATTTTATAAATATATTTTTCTATTGAATTTTCGTATATCAATTACACAAGGGATATTGATCATTAGCATGAAAGTTGATTCCAAATTGCTTGTGTTTAATTGAAATTCTAAGCTGAAGAGATTACGAATATGTGACTCCCATTCTATATAAGAATCATACATAATAATAAATCAGTGCAATTTAATGCTTGAAGCTCGATAGTAGGCATTTTTTAAAAATAAAAAAAATATTCAAAGCTCGGTAATAACTAATTTTTAAAAAATAATACTTCAAATATTGAAAGCATAGTAATAAGCAATTTACAAAATGCACTTCAAAGCATGGTATAGGCATTTTTTTTAAGATTAATAAAAAGCAATCTAGTATTCAAAATTTAGTTATAGACTTTTTCATATAGGAGTACGAGTTTTGGGGGCACTCCGTCACTGAAGCCCATTCTAATCGAAACTCTTCACATCATGAGTGATGATAATATTTTTAAATCACAACATTGTCAAGTAGCTTAGAAATTTATTGTTTCTTCCATCAATTATTTTGAGTCAATAGAATGTGATGAATTAAAATTCTTAAACAAAAATAAGAAAAAAGAACATACCAAATGTTCCAACACCGAAGTATATTAAAATACACTTCACATGTTCAAACATCAATTCAGCTTTTGAGGTCTCCTAGATACAAGATTTGCTTGGAAAAATTCTCGGTAAGTCATTTTCAGTGTTGCTCATGTACTTGATATTCAGGGCATTCAAAACATCTCTTGATATATTCAAAATTAAAAAAAAAACTCAATTTTTTAAATAAGCATTTCACATTAAAATCAGAATATGTATTCTGAGACGTGTTCAATTAAAAAAAATATTACACGTAAAAGCTTGAAAAGTATAGAGACCAAAAGCAAATTACCTTTTTAGCTCCGCTTTGATTAAACAAAGCTCATCGGTCAACCTTTACGTAGAAAGGTAATATTCCAGAGGAAGATGATTAAACCCACAGGAGGTTAGATCATTAATGCAAAAAAGACAAAACCATCAAATCAATCTACGTGATAAAATATATACAAAAATAAGTCCTAACCATCTATATGCTCAAAAAGTCATGGGGTATCCCATGAAAGTTAAAATTATGACCAAATGTATCGTATTCCATTCATGTCAGCATCATATTATCATATATTCACATTAAATGCATAGCATGACCAACTACAATGCATTTCATTCATATTAGCATCATGTCATTCATCCTATCACAATACATTCATATTAAATGCATACTTTACATATCAAGTTAATACCTTAAGATCTTGACTCACCATCAATGGTGTAGTGAAAGAATCATTTATCCACTCAGATCATACTTCATTATTAGTGGTGTAGCTTGATCAAATCAATACCTTAAGATCTTGACTCATAATCAGTGGTATTGGTGTGTTCTGTGTAGTGCTATAATTGATGTATGTGAGAACACACATAAATGTGCAAGTATACACAGTCATGCAAGTAATAATAGGGTGAGTGAGTATCGTTCCCACGAGGATCTAGATTAAAGTGTGTAGTCAAATTTGTCAAGGCAAAAAGGGTTATCACTAAAGGAAAACAAAGATAAAAATAAAAATACAAGAAAATAGATATGTACGATGAAGGTGTAAGATGGAAATGCTATGGCAATTCTAGAGTGCAAGCAACTAAAATTTGCCAAGGCAAAATGGAATGGATGATGATGGCAAGGTGAATGTATGACGGTGGTATGTGAGTGTATGGCAGAGTGATTGCAAGATAGCAAGCAAAGTAGAGAAAGTAAGTTGTAAATGCAAGGGCAAAAACAGGATGCAAAAACACGTTAAACAATATATTGTACTTCTCATCTATTGATGAACTCTCTCTAGGGAATGACTGATGGTGACTTATATGGTTTCCTACCCCTTACCCCTACCTAACATATAACTTCTATGGTGTATACTTACTCGACAGAGGTTTCTAAGGTATTCCCGCACTCTCGAGTCATAGGAACCTGACAAACTAAAATGCCATGGTATTTTCGCCTGTCACGCGAATAATACCCTAGCCTATCGATAAAGTACCCTCCTTTTTTAGTCGTTGAAGCCTTCACCTACGCCTCTCTCGAGTGCTCTAGGATCCAACTAGGCCCTATTTATAGTCTAGAACCCATTGCTCACGTAGATCCTCCCTTAGCTCCTATCGGATGATCTAAGGATCTATAACTACGCCTCTCTCGAGTGCTCTAGCTTGTATCTAAACCATAGAAACTCTCATGCCTCTTACAAAGGTTAAATAATTACCAACAATGAGCAAAATAAATATACAAACACTTAACATGCAATATATTAAATAGAAACAAAAGTTAATCATCCATAAAAGCTACCACCGAAACAAGGTTACATGGTGGAGCCAAATATTAAGAGTAATCAACCACATTAATCTTAAACATCTAACATTAATCCTCATGAAAATATAACAAAATAAAGTAAGCAAGGAGGACTAGAAGATACCCTTGGTGTGCACTGCTGCCGGCTCTTCAACCACCATGGTCGCCTTAGTGATCTAGCCCCTCTCGGGTGCCTAGCTCACCACTCCCTTCGAGTGCTATCAATGGAGGTCCCTTTGACCGGAAGTTGGAGGAGAAAGGTGGGAGTTTTCCGCCGCAAAGACCGTCGCAAAGGTCTCTCTTTTCTGTGTTTTCTCTCCCGAAAAAGCCTCTCTTTTGTGTAGGTAACCATGTCTTTTAAAGAGGGTGAAAACCCTAAAAGATATGCAAAAATTCCTTTCTATCCTCATTTTTGTCCTGACATTCCTGTAGGACTGACAGAGGTGACAGTGGTCTCCTATTGGTGTGGAATGCATATAGGCCATCTTCTCTGTGGTCCCCCATTGTGGTGACTGTAGCTAGCTGTAGTGGTACCGATCGGCTGTGGTAGCACCAGCTGGCACACTCATCAAAATATCTCTTTGTCGTTTAGCTCATCCCAGGAGTTCTCTAGCTTTGCCATGACATTTTCCTTTTGCCATCCTTCTGAGAATACCATGACAAATTGCCTCAACTTCTGTTTCTGCATCAACTGCACAACACCACTAAAAAGAACTACCTTTCCCATTAAATAGCACATATCACCACCTCAAAATGCCAAAGTATGTTTAAATGACTATATGCAATGTCATGAACCTAAATGCAACTAAATGATCCTATATGAGCCTAAGGAAACTCAATAACTTAAGTAAAAAGGCCTAAAATATAGTCTTTTTATGGAGTTAACAGGTATAACGAATAAATATCTTTGATTATGTCTCTTTATAATAATTATAGCTTGATCAAATGAAAATTTTATCCGATCATACCCTTTCATTAGAGTTGTATCTTGATCGTTACTAATAGCTATGATCATGCCTCTACATCATAGTTGTAGTTAGATTATCACTAACACCTCAGATTAAACCTCTTACACCTCAGATTAAACCTCTTAATTAGAGTTGTAGTTTGATTGCAACCAATCTCGTCAATCATGTCTCTTCGTCAGAGTCATAGCTTGATCATCAATGAATTCGATCATACCTCTTAGTTAGAGTCATAGCTCGATCACCAATAAATCTCATCACGCCTCTTCTTTATAATCATAACTTGATCACAACTAGCTCATTCGATCATACCTTTCATTAGTGTTGGAGCTTGATCGTAACTAATGACTCTAGTCATGATTCTTTGTCAGAGGCATAGCTTAATCACCAATAACTCCGATAATGCCTCTTCGTCATACTTGTAACTTGATTGCAATTAATTCTTTTGGTCTTGTCACTTCGTAAGAGTTATATCTTGACCGCAATCAATAACTCATTCATTCATATTCTTTAGAGCTGTAACTTGATCATCAATCTTACTCATTATATCATGTCTCTTTGTCAGAGTTGTAGCTTGATCGTCAACCTACTCAACTAGTCATGCCTCATCGTCAAAGTTATAACTTGATACAATCCAATCTCTTGTTTTTGTTCTACCTTTGTAGTGACCTAAAAAATTTGTAAGTGACGCTATAAATTCTTTTCGAGATTGGAAAACATTTTTGGATGTCATTTTCAAAATAATGTCTTTTTCTATTGGAGATTTTTCGATTTAAAATTGGATTTTTGAACAAAGATTTTTGAAATCGGAGTTCGGGAGTCAGTTACGGATGGGTAAAGATTAGCATCCTATACCTCCCAAAAATTGATATTTTATTTGATTACCGATTTATTAAAATTAATTTTTTGGGCTAAACTATTATCAAATTAATTTTAATTAAAAATGCGAATTTATTTTAGAGAACTTAAATCTGAAAGTAAACATCTAAATCACTACCACCACCACAATAGAGTTGACTTCGCTTACTAACGAATTTAGGATTAAATTAAAATAAATAAATAAAATGCAGGTATTAAATGTGTAATTATACAAATTTTATTTAACTACCACGTCACTGCCGTTACTTTTTCTGTTAGAATTGTGACGGCGATGACCCAAATAGGTAGGGTTTTAAAGTTGTGTGGCCTGATTGACGAGTTTGTTAGTTGGATGACCAAAATATATATCCCCAATTAGCTCGGTGGTCACTAGGTTAGTTTACCCTAAAATAAATATAACACACATAAATTATACATAACATACCTATAAAGATAAATCCATATATAACATACACATAAACACATGGTGACATAATAAGGCCCTTATTTAGAAAATCCGAAAAGGTTAAATATTTTAATCTTTGGTTAAAAATGAGTGATTACATTTGCACCTCTATGTTCGTTCTTATGAAACAAGTATAAGGCAAAGACCATTTTCACTTATTTTTAACAAACATCCCTGTTAGTAGTCTCGAAATGATGTATTTTTTTGAAACTCTCCACCTCCCTTGACTGATTCTCCAGGCTCGTAAGTCCCTTATGTAGAGAACTTGCTTGCTTTTGGCTTTGAAGTTGCATGTCACTCATGTATGTGATCGTTCGCTTTTTAAATGAATCTTGCTAAATAAAAGTCCCTCCTATATAGAATCTTTATTTCTAGATTCAGAGTTCTAGTTTCTACTATATAAAACTTTTACTCTTAAGTCTTGATTTACGTTCCCTTTTTGTATAAAACCTTTCACTCGAAGACAGTGTTGAAGGTGGGGGTCCCTCCTATATGAGACTCCATGTCTTCCACGCTATAAGTTCTTCCTATATAAAATCTTCTGCGTCTTGAATGGATCTTGCGAAATAAAGTCCCTCCTATATAGAGCTTCACTTCTGGATCTAGAATTAGGGTATCTCCTATATGAAACCTTCTACTCTGAAATCTTGAGATGTATACCTCTCATGTATGGAACCTTCAATATCAGAGAAGAGTTGAAAATAGGAGTCCCTCATATATGGAACTCTTTATTTTCGGTGTTATTGATTTCTCTTATATAAAATCATCGCGTCATGGGTGACTTTCCAACTGGTAGCTTTTTTATATATAACTACGAGCTTCTGTGTTCAGTGTGAGTTCTTTTTGTATAGAACTATGACAAATCTCCTATTATGGGACTTTGAACATATCGATACCTTCTGTGCAAAACCTTCATCTTCAAGACTTTCGAGACTCATGCCAAGCGGTTGTAAATTTTCTTTCTGAATCGCGACTCACACCGAAAAGGCTGTCAATATTTTTATGAATCTAGACTCATGTAAAGTGGCTATCAATCTTATTCAAATTCTCAGGATTCATGCCAAAATGATTGTAACATCCTCGACCCAGTCTAGACACAGCCCGACTCGAATAAGTTACACGGGAAATACCGAGGCTAATTCGGAGACTCGCCATGGTAAATGACCCTTATTTTCCTTCCATATTTTTGTTATTTATCTTATCTAGATGCTTTATTTTGATCCTAGATGTTCATGCATAACTTGTCTGCAATTGCAGTGGAAATAGAAGAGAAACGAGTCCTAAAACGAACAAACATGTTTCAAGGATCAAAATGTAATTTTCTAGAAAAATATTGACAAATAAATAAATTAATATTACCAAACTTTAATTAAGTTAATTACATGCTTGCATCTTTTAACTCAAAACAAGATCTACAACTCATTTAATTGCAGACACAAGTTTTAGGGACTAAAACATAAGAATTTAAACTTATTTTTAGCCTTTAACTAACCTAACAACTACTATTATGAAACTCCTTGATCTTGTTTCGATACTTTTTGGCACTGTCTTAACTACTATCGGAAAGCCGACCAAGTATTTCGATACTCGGGTTAATTCTCATACGATACCCGGTTTGACAAGTCCGTGTTTTGATACAGCTAATGCTCCATTTTGATACCATTCAACATCGTCAAAATTGGTACCGAAACCCTGGTGAAGCGTATCAAAACGTCTGGTTGAATTCAAACTACTATTTCCAAACGTGTTCATGTAGTATCGATACACATGTTTAATTTCCCAGATTTTCCTTAATGATCATGCTTGCGTATCGATACCCCATAGAGACCTTCCGAAACTATCTACTCAGAAAGCTATAGATTTCAAGATTTTCATATCTCAATGGTTCCAAACATTACCTAAATGCATTTTCACCTTAGAAGACAATAAGTGCATATCATAGTCCACTTTCTAGATACATAACAACATAGATAGCAACATTTTAACTCAAGCTTTTAAAAGCATGCTTCAATATCATATAACTTTAAATTAACACATTGATAACATAAAACAATATTCAATATAACCTCAATATAACATCATAAAGTCAAAAAAGCTCTAATAAGCAATTCAACTCAAAGTCATAAATTAACAAAGGTTTAACTATCTCATTACTTTCAACTTAAGATCATGTAACATCTCGGCTAAAGACGTCACAATCTAATTTTAATATTAGGTTCATGATACTCATATATTTTAACATAAAGCTTTCACTCAAGCAACATCAACAATGATAATTGTCAAATACACACACATGCACACACACATATATATATATATGAATACAATCTTTTTTAAGTATCACTAGTATAAACAATTTTCTAATTATATTATCCCGTCCCTGTTACTCTCTTACTACTACTAATGTTAGAAAGACACACTTGAGCTTTCACTGGTAGTTACATGAAATTTTCCTTGCCCTTTCTACCTCAACATTTTTTCGCATTGCAAGGTAAAAGACATGGTTAAGCATAAAGCTTAGTAAGGGAATAAAACACATTTAAAAATAACTTGCAATGCAGCCCATAATAAATAAATTCCATCAATTTAAAACCAAGTCATGCTTTTTATAAAAACAGTAAATGGTGACAAACAATGCCACATTTTGAAAATCACCAAGTGTAATTAAACCATGGCTCACAGGCCACTATAAAATCTCTTTTGAAAACACATGCTTTATAAGTACCACAAGTCTTACATGCTACACCTAGCAAGCTTAAATATAAAATCTCTTGTGCAAAAATCAAAATCTCATGCAATCACTTATTGCAAAATAAATCAATCCACTTGCTTTTAACGTATTGAAATTAGTGATCAAATTAGGTTCACCGCCGATCGTTAAGATAAATAGACTCTCGTTCAATCACTTGAACGAGGTTACATGGAGGTTTACTTTAACCATATCAAATCTCATCTTAGTGTCCGGAATAGTTAGGTACCCCGAATACGATAGAAACATTTATATCACACATCATTAGCTCACTTATAATGCATCACTAAAGAATTTCACATGTACGAATTTTGTATAGTTAGAAATAATTTTAAAAATAAAAATGAAAGGAAGTAACAAATTTGGTAACATATCACATTTTTATTGGATAACTATAATTTTTTTAATGTATGTCATGAAAAAAAAACTTTAAAAGAATCACGATATAAAACGTTAGACATCTATTTTGGCCGTAAAATACTTTAGGTACATATATAAAAAATGGATTAACTACATAGGCTACCTATGGTGTCTTTCCTATTTTAGTAATCCAATTAAGAAATTTATCAATCAGAATATAAAATTTTTAAAGTACTACTAGTTTGACTACTATTTTTTAAAATCTAATGGAAGAAGTAACGTGACGGTTAATAAAAATTTATATAATTATACATTTGATATCTATTGGATACTTAGTATATTATTTTGATCTTAAATTTAATTTATTTAAATAAAATTAATCAACTAATCAAATGAAGAAATATGTGATGACATTTGTCAAATAATGACATGTATTATCATCTAATTGGATAAATTTACTCTAATTTTAAATTTATTTTATTCTATATTAATAAAATTTATTATACTCTAATCGGACGATGGCAATATACATACTTATAGTCAAATTAATTAAACCTAAATTTTTAAGATAAATGTAGTTTATTTTTCATTTATACTATTTGTTGAATTCAAAAGTCACAACACGTTCAAGTTTGAAAAAAAATACACGTGATAGATGCCACCTACTTTGGACCAAATCTAATTGAACGGATAAGATATTTTAAGAGATAAAGGGTTCTTGATATTTTGTATCCAGAAAATATCTAAGCTAACAAATATCTCTTTTCGCTTTTCAATATATATAAAAAAACCAAATATCTCTTTTCCATTGCCAATAAAGTTCGAGCAAGCTCTTGAAAACAAGGAAACCGAAATGGAGTGTTGTAGGAGACCTAATAGGAGTGATGTGCATTTGTCAGTGGAGGAAGAGGCTAAAATGGAGGAGCAGACCAGGGAATACTTTGATGACAAAGCTCCTAAACGCCACACCAAGCCTCAACGAAGCGAGTATTCTTCCAAGTACGTCGACGCTGTTACCACCGGTGATATCCCTGAATACGTCGAGTTTCAGCGTCTGGAGAATGATCCCCAGGTCAGATTTCCCCCTTTTCTTACAAGTTACAAACTATAAAAATGTCATATTGCTTTAGTTTTTCTCTGGTTGTTTGATTTTGTTGTTTCCCTTTGAAATTTGAAACCAGAAAATAGTCTACAATGGAAGTGAAGTGGGAGAGGAATTTATGGAGACTGAATACTATAAAGATCTCAACTTCGTTGACAAACAACACCACACGGTACAATGAAATCTTCCATGACAAATTAAGTGTTGTTGTTGCTGTTCTCTTTCAATTATAATAAATAAAAATGTTATGAATGATGGTGGGTTTGTGTTTCAGACAGGATCAGGTTTCATCAAGATAGACGACACAAATGGCAGAAGCTTCACTTTGGAACCAGATTCAGATACCAGTTGCCACGCCTCTTGTAAGGGAAACCCAGCAACCAACGACTGGATTCCAGCTGCATCAGATGCGGTGAATATCAGATTCATTTCATTAGTTAGCATCTAAACAACATGATTGCCTTAACTTTTGTTTACATTTCTCTTTGATTTTCCAGGTTTATTTTGCTTCGGACAAGCCTCGCAGGAGTGATATTTGAATTTTGGCGAATCGGCAGCGTTGTTATATTATCTCCTTTAATGTGTTTCTGAATTTAGATGTTGAAAACAATTGCTATTCACCATGGTTTTATTATTGTGTATCCTACTTAACTAGACTGTGATCAAGGATTGCTTATGTATGTGTCTTTGTGTAGCAAGCTTGAAATAAATAAAAAAATGGCTGTACCTTAGTATGAATCTAATCTATAATTAAGCAGAGTCAAATCAAAAATGATTTAAACAATTAGAAGTTGGAAATTAACAATTTTGCAATATGTTTTAGCGGGATCTATCGTTGGTTTTGAAGTGTATGAAAAAGAATAACAAAGAGAAATAAGAAAAGTTGTGTGGGTGTATGATTTTATTTAATGAAAAATGTTTAATTTATAAAGTTATTTTCAACAAAAAGATAACAGAAAAATTAATTTAAAATCTGAAATTTATCCTAACAAATTAAAATTTAAACTTTAAAAAAGATTTTACTCGAATAACATATCTTTAATTTGATATTTGACATATTCTAAGTTATATTTTTTAACATTTCTCCTTGACTTAGAAGATGTAGCTTTCAACCTTTTTTGTCAAAACTTAATATTTATGTTGAAAGAACCTCAACTTGTTCATTGTTGCGACAATTTTAAAAACCGAGGGTGTGAAAAATAGTTTGCTGAGTTAATTTCTAAAAAATCAAATTTTATTGCTGATACGCTCCAATTCTCCAATTGTTGTTGTAGAGAGAAGCTTTGATTGTCCCGACCGTGATTGCAAGCAAGCCTTGATCCTCGTATACTTTTTTTGTTGTTTGATGAAGAAAAGATGGTGAAGCGTGTAATCACTAATTTTATCCGGGGTAAACTCATTTTTTATATTTATTTTTTTTAAATAATGGTTTGTGATTATTTTCTCAATTAATATTAAACCAAAAATTCAAAAAATATTACTATTATTATCTTTATGAAAAAACAAAAAGAACAAAAATATTATAACTAGTAATATATAGTTAATATATGATATTATTTGAAAAAATACAAAAATATTAATTATATTAAGTTTGTAACTTTTCTATTATTGTCGTAATAGTATTTCCATGTCTTCCTTTAGTTTCTCTTTGATTAAAGTCAAAATCTAAAATTTAAAAATACTACCATATTATAATTAAATAATCATCCTATTATTATATTTAGACTTATATTAATATTACTATCATATTATTTTCTTTTTATTATATATTACACAATTAAATAAAGTCTAAATAAAGCCATTTTTTTAAGGAATAAAAGCCTATTTACAATATTAAAAAATTTAAAAATATTATAAATTAATTAAAAAATTACAAAAATGCTAATTTTGTTATTTCTCTACTCCTACAGACTTGCAGAACCTTAAGGACCTCCATCAACAACCCAGGTGCCTCTTTCCCGCACCCTGCGCTCGAACCCATGTTGCACTCCAGGTGCTTGTCTCGCACCTCTTGGTCTACAGCTTACTTGGACTGCGATCAACAACACCCATGGCCATACATACTCTTGCACCCGTGAAGATGCTGGAATCGACAACAAAGATGGTCCCCTGTCCAGCTCCAAATGAAAACAAAACAATCAAAATTGAGAATTAACAAAAATGCAACAAATTTCAGAGGCAATAGCAGGGAATGGCAGAGAATGAAGACAAAAGAGCATAATGTAATTTTATTTTCCCTTTTTATTTTCAATATAATTGGGTTATAAGAATCGGTTCAACCATTGTAAAAGAGGAGCCTTTTCTCCTACCATGAGAATGAAAAAAAAAACAAAGAACTTTCAGAAATCATTTTCTTTTCTTCTTCATATTACTTCCCTTCATATTATTAGCATTTCACACAAACAAAAAGAGATTTTCTTTGAAAGACAGAGGTTTTAATTTAAATCAAAAAGGGAGAAGAAAATAAAAAGGATAACGTTTTACCTTCGGCCATGGTGGTCGCCGGCCACCGGAGTGTTGTCTAAAAGATATCAACGGTGGAGAGAAAGCTTACGGCGTGATGAGCAATATATCTCAGAATCAACTCGATCCGACGACTGGTTTCTTAGACCGTCGACATGAAAGTCTGACGAGTTCTTCATGATTTTCGATGACGTGAAGCATTCCCGGTGAAATCCAGGACGAGGAGAAGAAGAAAAGATCGTGAGCTCTCATCTTAGTAAGCTACATACCTCAGATTTGCGTTGATCCGACAGTGGGTTACTTAGATTGGAGACCAAAACCCCGAGAAACGCTTGGAGATTTCAAGATGTTTAGAAGTCTCTCCACTGGAATTTGAACCGTGAAGAAGGAGAGGGAGGCGAGATCCCTTCACCGACGGCCTAGTCTCATCGAAAATCGTATCCAAAACGGCGACAATGGCGAAGAGAACACAACGGTGGCTTGAGTTTGTCACAAAGGAATTCCATGGTTCTCTGTCGAAGGGTAAAACAAACATGAAAGAAGAAAGGGGATTAACCCTTTTTGTTGACCCGCGTGAATCCAAAACGCCCCCCCCAGATCCATATAGGCAACCCGGTTCAGATCCTCCTTGGGCCACATTCGGGGTCAATCCGATGCAGTCCATCTGGCTTAGATCCAAGTCTTTGGGGTCTTAAATATCCTTTTTATTTATTTGTTCCAGCTAATCCTTTTGTTGAATGTTGCATACATATTTCGTTATTGTTTTTATTATTACCATTTATTTAATTTATTTTATTTTAAAAAAGAAAGATCTGCACTGCTTATTAATCTTTCATATCTATATATATAGGAATTTATTTAGTTTTATAGATAATTAAATGTTTATTTAATTTACTTTTCTTAGCCATGCATATTTTATTACATTATATGTATTTTAGATAATATTTTGTATACTTTTATGTATCATATTTTAGTATAAAATATTCACTATTGTTAAAATAATGCTTTTGGGTACATGTTATTAATATACGTAGCATAATATTAATTGCATGTTTTAGTATCCATCTTATATATCGGTATATGGTTTTTATTATGTTTTTGTTTTGTGACATGTTCACGTATTTAATCAATGCATAATGCATGGTTACTTGATTTATGTTATTGCATGTTGCTTACATATGAAATACTTTGCATGTGTATATATTTGGTTTGAGTTTTTCTTTTATTTTGGTTATTTTGTTTTTCATATCTCATTTGTTTGAATAATGGATATTAATGCTTTGATTGCTTATTTTATTATTAGGGAATGGATTTGACTAGTATCAATCGCGGTAGTGATGATCATTCGTTTCCTTTCGAATATTAGATTTGTGGTTCGGTTCCATATTTTTATATATACTTGCCTTGTTGCCTACTATCTTTCTTGTACATATACCCTTTCTTGTACATATTTGTCTTATTATTATGTCTTTTATTTTTTTTATTTTATATGTTGCTCTTGTATTTTATTTATCTTCATTCATGTTGCATGTTAGTATATATTTGTCTAGCCATATTTATCTTGTTTATATTCATCGTTGCATATATTTATTTTGTTATGTCTAATTTATTTTTATCATGCACATTTAAACCTTTACATGCTTATTTATTTTATTATGCTTTTATTCTTTTTGCCATGCATTTTAGTTAGGTTATGTTTTTTTTTATGTCATGTCTTGTGCCTTTTTTTGCACATGCTTTTAGTTATTTGTCATGCATTTATTTTATGTCATTCATTTATATTTTGTTACATAGTTTTATTTTGTGCTTATATTTATTATTTATTATTCGTGTATTTATGCCTTTTTATACACATGTATTTTATTTATGTTGTTACTTCTTGTATTTTATTTTCATGTTGTACATATCTATTCATGTTTGTCAGGTCATACATATTTGTGCTATGTATTTACATTCATGTATTTATTGTACATATTTGATTTATCATGCTCTGCTTATTTATTTGTATTTATTTTTGTATTTATTTGTTCCACGCATCCTTTCATTATTATTTGTGCATTTTATTATTTTTGCTTATTATCTTTTATTTTGTACATTCATTTTTGTATATATTGTTGTATTTATTTTTGCCCAACCCACATCTCGCATCTCATCACAATAATTAATAAGCTTAATTTCCAACGGTTTTATTTGGTCGTAACGTGCCCGCGTTCCGATGTATAGGTTGCGGTGTACACGTTGCCTTTGAATAAAGGCACGATACAAAATAAAATAGAATTCATTTTTTTTAAAAAAAAAACGTTAATTTAAATGCCACTTTAATTCAGAAAATTCAGAATTAATTAAGCGGTTAATTTGATAAAGGTACCAATTTTGGGCGGTTTTAACGCTAACCCCGTTTTAAACCGTAACCGACTCTCAAACCCAATTTTAAAGAATCTCTGGTTTTTACGGTGTCCGGCCTACCAAAGTGGCCGGTGGTGACTCCACTTTTTTAAAACCTCTTTTTAACCTTTTTAAATTCTTTTTAATTTTCAAATCCCTAACCTAATTTCAAAACCACCCTTTTCGAATTTCCCTTTCCAAAGCCCTAATTTTTAATAAAAAACCCAATTTTTAATCCCTAATTTCCCTTTTCAAAGCAATTTTAATTCAAGCCCCAACTTTAACCTAATTTTCTAAAATTTTCCTTTTCGGGATGAATTCCCAATTTTGAATTTAAACCTTAATTCCCCAATTTTTAATTCGAAACCATAATTTTCACTCTTCCACTAGTGACCCCTTTTTACTATACCTATTATTATTTTAAGAAATTTAGAGTCGCTACAAAATGGTGTAAAGAGGGTTGCAGAAGTGTAGCTATATATGTAATTGGTAAGGGAGCTTAGGGTGATGTTTTGATTAGGGAAACAAATAGAAAAGGTGATAGTGAAAGCTATAGAAATTGGCTATGGTGATGGATGAAATGGATTGGATGGAATGTATGTAAGGTGGTAAAGAAATAGTATTCAAAGATAACAAAAGTAGAACTTATTCTATGAAAGCATAAACCCAACTTATAGTATGCTTTGAGGGTGGTATAGGACTTAGACACTTAGGAAATAAGTTTCTGGAATCTTAAGTATGGATGGAAAAGATAGGAGACGCCACAAACCTATATAATAGATTTAGTAAGTTGTTATAGTTCTAAGAAGAACAAGTTTGAGAGTAAACTCACAAAGGAATTTTTATATTGATCAAAGATGTGTTTTACAAATGAATTTAAGTCATATTTATAGTTTTCTAATAGGTTTGACCAAAGTGCCCTTTAACTATTCGGATAACCATTCATTTGAATGGTGTGATCTCCCTCTAAATCTATTAGAAGAGTTGTGATGCATGCAATAAAAGCGCAATTAAGTACAAGCGTATACGTCGTCAAGTAATAAAGTGATAAGTATATCGTGTATCGTCTCCACAGGGATTGGTATACTTAATATGTCTCCCCTTGTTCCCTTGCTCCTGAAAAATAAAAACACAGATAAGTGGATTTGTTTAACTAACTAAATAATTAAATAGCAAAATATAAAATAAAAGATTGAGAACGATATAGAGAAAGTGGGTAGGATCCAGCTGCGTCAATTAGTGGATTCGATTGATCTTCTTCTTGTCCAATGCAATCACACAACACCGCTTTGACAGTACTGCAGATACAACCTTGGCAGCATTAGTGTTCTCTGTCGCGACAATCTCTTGCTCTTGGGCAAATGCATAAAAGTTCAGCAAAGTATCCGTAGTTGACTCCGCTTATCTCTAACTCAAAGCACTGTTGATGACTGGTCCTTGATGATACCTCTCAGTGTAAATCAGCGATAATCACCAACCAATCTAACACTTCTTTTAGCTGCTGAAACTCTTAACCTATCTTTAGGCCGAGTTAGTGTCTACAACACCGTACTTATCTCTTTCGTGAACCTACACCTCTCGATGCTAGATAAATATATTACTTACAAACTTCTCTCTCGAGCTTGAATGCAAGAACAAGGAATGACAATAGGATAAGCAAACTTTGGTATTATTATTGCATTAGAACAAGAAACAATCTCCTCTCACTAATATCTACAACCTTCACATATCCTTAAGAAGTTTAGAATATAATGTCGATAGGTATAATTCTTAGGGGGAAGGGTTTCTCTAAAAACGGTTCTCTAAACAATGTGGTCGGCTAGGCTATATATAGTCTTAACCTAGGGCAAACCTTTCCTAAATTAGACTCTAACTTGGAGTAAGGAACAAGTTTTCTTCATGAGATATGATATTTCCAAGTTTGCCGCCTTCTAGAAGGATTTTCCCGTTTGGTCTTTGACTTGAGCTTTTACTGTGCTAGCCTGGTCCAATTGGTGCGCTGCATCTTCCAGAATGTTCTTTATATTTTTATCTCTCATTGGGCCTATAATGTTGATGCTGCCACTCTGGATGCTGCCACGGCTTTGGCCCCTGCCTCGGCCTCAACACTGCTTCACTGTTGCTTCGGTCCTGGATATTCCTGCATGTACAAAATATGTAATAATATTTGCATTCTCTATATATTTCGTCTTTGTCAGTGGTGATAACGAAATATCCAATATTATGCAAAGATTCCATATTTCAGCTCGAGTTGGTGTATAATAGATTCATAAAATACCATGAGAAGGGTAGTAAATAACTGCCTTTTAGGCACTCATCAAATACCCCCAAACTCGAACTATTGCTTGTCCTCAAGCAATGCAAGACATCAAATTGCCGAACCTTACTCCCCTTTGGTCTTATTTTTCCATCTGTTCTCCCCACCATGGTCATGTCTATCTCTCCATTTTAGCCACTAGTTTACCCAAGGACTTTTACTAAGAAACAAGCTATAAGGCTAGGTGAGTGTGTGCGTTTTATGGACAAGGTTGATTCAAGGCTTTCTTAGATAAAATCTAAGTTCAAGACAAATAGACTTTGGACTAAAGCTGTCTCCTTAAAACAACAAGTCTTGAGCCAATTTCGGGCTCCTCAAGCTATGCGTTTTCTATTTTCTTCTTTTTCTTATTTTTTTCTAACACCTATTTAGCATACTAGAATCAATTTCGGGCACCTCTAGCATGAAGGAGAGAAAAACTAGAGCCAGTAATAGGCACCTCTAGTTAATTTTCCAAAAGGTTCTAAGTCTTTATCACCTAAGTTTATTAAAAGAACTCCTAAATCAAGCAAGTCCAAAAAGTGTTTATTTTCTTTCTAACCCTAAAGCAAGCTTCTAATTTTTATTCTATGAGTATCCTATGGTTATCCCTTCAAAACAGAACTTGGCCATGGTAAGGAGAAAGATTTCTATAGCCATAAAGGAGTAAAATAAAGCAAAGCTGATGTAGAATAGTGCAAGATTAAAAACAGTAATTCAAGAAAAGAGAATATTACAAAAAAATTTTAAAAGAAATTTAGTCCTTTTATGGTAATGCCGCGACAGTGGGTGGCCTCGGTAGTGCTTCTGCACCTACAATACCCCAAACTCAAGCCAAGCATTGTCCTCAATGCTTAAAATATAAGGTAAACAACAATTACAATAAGGAAATAGACAAAATCAGTAAATGAAATCATTTATAACGACTTCAAGGAGCTGCTTGTACGGAATATTCTCCTAGGCCTTGCTGCTGACGCCTTTCGTTTAGATCCTTGTACTGGTGATTACTGTTGTTTGGCCTGCCGATGCGGCTGAACTCGACTGGTCGGTGTGCGATGCGTTGGTGCAGTAACTTCATCCCCTTCTTCCACTTCGTCCGTATTTTCTGTGTGCATGATTTCTGTCCCGCCCCCTACCGTGGTAGTGGGTATTGTTGATTCATGAGACGAACTGTGGTATTCGCCAATCTCACGAGATAACGAGTCTCTATTGAGATTGGGCATAGGGATTGGTTCCCTCTAAGGAGAGTTAAAGATCGCTCACCTCTTGGATGGCCTTTGGCTGGTAAAGGATACTCTGGCAAACCTGGCCGACCTGGAAAGTCCGATAGCATGAAATTGTTGATGCGACCGTGGCAGGAAAAATGGTTGCGGCCCTGGGGTAGGTGTTGTCTCTATATAAAGGACGATAATGACGAATATGTTAGTTGGGAATTCGGGGAATTGCGCCCCTTGATGTGAGAAGCTTGACATCATCATGTTGGCTAGAGACATGTTGAAGTTGCGCTGGTACTCCATGTAGCGTTGTTGGCGTAGGTCCATGGCTGCCATCCTCTGCAGAATTTCTTGGTAAGGGTCCGCTGCGATAGTTGGCTCGGCGGAGGCTGGTGCTTCTGTTGAATACTGTCCTCCGACAGTGAAGTCTGCAGTATATTGTTGCGGTGTTGCCTAGACAGGTTCTGCATGTGTGATCTACATAACTCGGTGGCAGAAATCTCTTGTTCATCCTTACCGAGTTGGCGTATATTTATCTGTGTCTTCGAATGGGACTCCTGCATTAATATACAAGTCATAGATTAAACATAGGAAATATAGAGGTCCACGTTCCTTCTTACCACATTCATGAATCTCGTGAAGAATGATCTCTCCAATGTTTATGCTTCTCTTTTTGATGATAGACTGAATCAGAACTAATCTTTTACGATCCACTATGCTATTATGGGATGTTGGGATAAGTCGTCTCTTGACAAAAATACACCACATCTTGGCCTGGGGTATTAGAATCTGCCTTATTACTGAACCTTTATGGGTACCGGTTTCCCATGAGGTATTTCTGTAGCAAAGCTCATCTTTAATCACTTCATAGTCTTGAGTGGTGATGTTGTCTACGAATTCAACATGAATATCATGTATGGGTGTGAGACCATAAAATTCATTGATAACCTTGGTATCAAGTTACACAGGCTTGCCTCGGCAGTGGACAAAGAGGTTGTCCTTGCTTGGCCCATGTGCGTAAAATTCTCTCACAATTGTGGGGTTCGCCGGTG
Source organism: Abelmoschus esculentus (assembly GCA_035048815.1). NCBI lineage: Eukaryota > Viridiplantae > Streptophyta > Magnoliopsida > Malvales > Malvaceae > Abelmoschus > Abelmoschus esculentus. The sequence continues at coordinate 20,315,183 of JAUCBN010000003.1, forward strand.
GAGGCTGTAAGCAGAATGCCTCCCAATCTTGATATTGGATCTTGTTGAACAAGTACGATTCAATGCCAAAATATGCCTCATTGGTTTGGTGAAATCCTTGCTCTTCCCATAATTGTCGAGCAACGAACGATCGGTTGAATCGGTCAGCAACAATGGTTGGGGTGAATCTTGTGTAAGAAGCCATTGATTGTTCGTGGAGAATGGTTTGAGAAAAGATTCCGGAGTAATAGAGAGGGTTCTGAAAATTTCAAGAATTTGAAAAGATAGTGAGAGCAAGATTGTTAAAGACAGCAAAAGTAACAAGAATGCAAAAGTAAATAGTGCACAGCAATGAAGCTGCTTATATAAGCTATAAAAATATGACTGTTAGAAATTAGCCGTTAGGCATTTACTGCCTCGCTGAATAGTTACTACCGCGACAGATTTCTCGGTGGAGAGCCGTTACACTATTTCTGCCCGTTAGGAATTCTGTGGCTCTGACACAGTGCACTGTCGCGGTAGCAGACTTCCTGCTGTTACATAATTTTTCTGCATTCGTTGCTTTATTTATTCAAAGCTTAAAAACATAAAACTAAACATAACAACATATAAAGCATAAGAGACTGAATATAAAATACTGAAAATAACACATAACAATATATAAACTAGTCTTAATATAATAACTAAAATAGGAGGGAAAAGATTATATTACTTGTGGAGTGCATGTGAATACATCTCCCACTTTGATTATCTTTTTCTGGCTCGTGTCTTCTTTCACGTGTTGGCCAGTCCTTCAGTGAATTCGACTTCTCTTTTGTGCTTTATTCGCTTACCGAATAATCTACCGAGCGTGCTGCCCAGGCAGGACGTTTTTATACTCTGGTTTGGTATGTGGAGAGCCTTACATTCTGCTAGAGCGTCTGAATTTGGTAGATTGTGGAAGGCGTTCAACTTGACTTGTTGATCGTTTATCCGTATCGTGAGCTCGCCATTTTCCACATCGATGATGGTGCGTCCAGTAGCAAGGAAAGGTCGACCCAATATGATCGGTGCATTGTCGTTGGCCTCACAATCAAGGACGAGAAAGTTGGAAGGAAATATAAACTTGTCAACCTTAACTAGAATGTCCTCAATTTTGGTTTCGGGGTGCACATAGGACCAATCCTCAAGTTGAAGCAGTACTGTTGTTGGTTTTACCCGCCCTATTCCAAGTTTTTGAAAAAATGATTTGGGCATTAGATTGATGCTTGCTCCCAAGTCGCATAGGGCCTTTCCTTTGTAACCATCCCCAATCACACAAGGGATTGTAAAGCATCTAGGATCCTTTAGCTTAGGCGGCATGGGATTATGTAGCATGACCATGCAACCTTCAGTGGCTGCCACCGTTTCAAATTCCCTAGCCGTCATTGTTTGGATATTATGTCCTTTAAGAACTTGGCATAGTTAGGCATTTGTTCAATAGCCTCAACTAATGGCAAGTTGATATTGACTTGTTTTAAAATGTTTAGGAATTTCTGAAATTGGTGGTTCTATTTGTGTTTTTTTAACCTATGCGGGAAAGTAGGTGGTGGTCTTATATCCTCCAGGTTTCCTTGGATATTGAGTTTAATACCTGGGTGAACTTATCTGCATTTGCCTCGGAATGGTGTTCGGGTACTGGTGGTTCTGCTGCCGTGGCAATGCTTTCGGTAGAGGCCTGCTCAGCTTATAAGTCCTCATGATGTTGCTTTTCTGGTTGGACTCCATCGGTTGAGGTCCCCTTTTTATCCTTTAACTATAGGTCACTTCTTGTTGTAATTACCTTGCATTACTCGTGGCCTAACACCTTAGGAACCTCAGTATTGCTAGGTAAACCCCCTGGTGGTCGAGTGTTTTGTCGTTGAGCAAATTGACCAACTTGGGTTTCTAAAGACTTGATCGTAGCTTCCTAGTTTTGCAGTCTCATCTCAGTTTGGTTCATGAAGTCATCAGTACGCTTCATGACGCTGCTATTCTCTGTCATGTATGCATCAGTCTTTGTCATGAAAGCCGTGAGAGAATCTGCCAATGCATTCAGAGACTGCTACTGTTGTACCTGCTGCTGTAGCATGGACTGCTGAGTGTGCTGCTACGGCAGGTTCTGACTTTGGTGTTGGAATCCAAGGGCTTGATTAATTGGATTTAAGGCATTGTTGGGGTTTACTCCATGAAAAGTTTGGATGCCTTTTCCAAGATGGGTTGTAATTGTTGGACATCATTTGATTGTTCCTGTTATAGTTTCCAATATATAGGCTGGTTTCCTCATCTTGCATGTAATCAGATGAGTTAACTGCCTTAACCTTGTGTATATTTCTCTGGGCTTGCATATTCTGAACTATCTTAGTCAAAGAAGCCAATTGTGCTGCCACCGAACTGGATATGTCTAATTCATGGGCTGTGGCATGACGTCTTATTCCTCCTTGCCTTGATATGGGAAATTGGAAGTCCTTCCTTGCGAGTTTGTTCAGAATCTCAATGGCCTCCGCGGGTGCTCTATCCAAAAGTGTCCCATTTGCGGAAACATCTAGCATCATTCTTGTGGAGGCATTGGTAGCATTATAAAACATGGAGACTTACGTCCACAAGGGAAAACCATGTAGTGGGCATTTGTTTAACAATTCTATGTAGCGTTCCCATGCCTCATACATCGGTTCATCATCATCCTGCCGAAATGATCTGATTTCATTACGGATGCGATCATAGAGATTTGTCAGATTAAACCTCGTAATGAATTCTCGATAGAGTTCCTCCCAAGATCCTATTGATCCTGTTGGGATGCAATTCAACCAAGTTTTCGCCCTATCCCTTAGTGAATAAGGGAACAACTTGGATCGTAAAATATCTTCATGGACTCCTTGGATCTTGAAAGAATTGCACACCTCCATGAAAGATTTAAGATGTTGTCTTGCATCTTCAGTAGCAGACCCACTAAACTGTCCAATTGTGTTCAACATGTTGAACATCACTGGTTTGAGCTCAAAGTGAGTTGCTTCAATTTCTGGTGTGACTATGTCAGGGTTCAGTCCATTTTGGTCTTCCACCAGATAGTCTCTAACAGTGGGCTGCCTCGACAATGGTTGCGGCAGTGACTGCTGCGGCATTGCTGGTGGCAGTACATTATGGTCAATAGGTGGGATTTGTCCTCTTGGTGGATCATCCATGACTTGAAATAGGTTGCGCCTCAGATGGTGCCCTGTGCGTTCGATTTCAGGATCAAATTCGTACAATGGACCACTCGGATTTGCCCTGGTAATATACCAAATAAATCAAAGTTAATAAAAAAAATAATTAGAATTAGAGTTAGATAAGGACTGGTTAAAGAGCAAGAAAATAAAGAAAACAAAATTTAGTTGTCAATCCCTGACAACGGCGCCAAAAATTTGATACGTGCAATAAAAGCGCAATTAAGTGCAAGTGTACACGTCGTCAAGTAAAAAAGTCATAAGTATATCGTGTATCGTCTCCACAGGGATTGATATACTTAATATGTCTCCCCTTGTTCCCTTACTCCTGAAAAATAAAAACATAGATAAGTGGATTTGTTTAACTAACTAAATAATTAAATAACAAAACATAAAATAAAAGATTTTGAACGATATAGAGAAAGTGGGTAGGATCCAGCTGCGTCAATTAGTGGATTCGATTGATCTTCTTCTTGTCCAATGCAATCACACAACACTGCTTTGAAAATACTACAGATACAACCTTGGCAGCATTAGTGTTCTCTGCGACGACAATCTCTTGCTCTTGGGTAGATTCATCAAAGTTCAAGAAAGTGTTCGTAGTTGACTTCGCTTATCTCTAAATCAGAGCGCTGTTGATGACTAGTCCTTAATGATACCTCTCGGCGTAAATCAACGATAATCACCAACCAATCCAACACTTCTTTTAGCTGCTGAAACTCTTAACCTATCTCTAGGCCGAGTTAGTGTCTACAGCACCGTACTTATCCCTTTCGTGAATCTACACCTCTCGATGCTAGATAAATATATTACTTACAAACTTCTCTCTCGAGCTTGAATGCAAGAACAAGGAATGGCAATAGGATAAACAAAGTTTGATATTATTATTGCATTAAACAAGAAACAAGAAACAATCTTCTCTCACTAATATCTACAACCTTCACCTATCCTTAAGAAATTTAAAAAATAATGTCGATAGGTACAATTCTTAGGGGGAAGGGTTTCTCCAAAATCGGCTCTCTAAACAATGTGGCCGGCTAGGCTATATATAGTCTTAACCTAGGGCAAACCTTTCCTAAATAGACTCTAACTTGGATTAAGGAACAAGTCTTCTTCATGAGATGTGATATTTCCAAGTTTGCCGCCTTCTAGAAGGATTTTCCCGTTTGGTCTTTGACTTGGACTTTTAGTGCGCTAGCCTGGTCCAATTGGTGCGCTGCATCCTCCAGAATGTTCTTTATATTTTTATCTCTCATTGTGCCTACAATGTTGATGCTGCCACTCTAGATGCTGCCGCGGCTTTGTCCCATGCCTCGGCCTCAACACTGCTTCACTGCTGCTTCTGCCCTGGATATTCCTACATTTACATAATATGTAATAATATCTGCATTCTCTATAAATTTCGTCTTTGTTAGTGGTGATAACCGAATATACAATATTATGCAAAGAGTCCATATTTAAGTTTGAGTTGGTGTATAATAGATGCATAAAATACCATGAGAATGGTAGTAAATAACTACCTTTTAGGCACTCATCAAGTTGTAACTTCTCGGTCCAGCCTGCACGTCTTCAGTAATTGGGCCGTATCTCAAGTTCACGATATTAGAGTAATGTTATTCAACATGCGTTGGAAGGATAAGAGATAGAGGAACAACTTTCATGAAGACATAGAAACCCAATTATACTTGTATCTTGCTCGAAATTGGCAAACAAATGGACCATCATGAATCTGTCCAATGAAAGTGCTATCTCTTTATTTTGGACGAAATCGACTATGGTGAAGGACAAAATGGATTGGATGGAATGTATGTAAAGTGGTAAAGAAATAGTATTCAAAGGTAGCAAAAGTAAAACTTATGCTATGAAAGCATAAACTCAACTTATAGTATGCTTTGAGGGTGGTATAGGACTTAGACCCTTAGGAAATAAGTTCCTAAAATCTTAAGTATGGATGGAAAAGATAGTAGACACCACAAACCTATATAATAGATTTGATAAGTTGATATAGTTCTAAAAAGAACAAGTTTGAGAGTAAACTCACTAAGGAACTTTTATATTGATCAAAGATGTGTTTTACAAATGAATTATGGTCTTGGCCCCCAATATGGATTATGGTCGGTCATGATGCTTGGTGAAGGGTAAGTGACCTTCGGGTATTGAGCTGGGAGTGATAGTTGGAGTTGAGGTGAGCTAATCGAGCTGGGAGTGAGCTGGATTGAACTAAGCCATCTAGTTGAAAGACTTAGCTAAAGTTTGAAGCTGAAATAATATAATTCGAGCTGCCTTTTTCAAAGTGAGCTAGTCCATTAGCTTTATTATACTCTCTTCTAGTGTGAGGAGTGTTTCGGTGCTAATCTGAATCTCCTAAGTACTCGTTTTGAATTATGTTTCATTTGAGCTCATATGGGATTTGTGAGTTGAGATGGAGCTATCTTTTAGTCCTTTAAGTACTGTAGGAGTGTTCCATGCATTTCCAAGCTATTCTGAAGTTGGCTCCATGTGTTTTTAGCATTGCCTTCCGTTTAGCTTCTTCTCAGTTGACTGAGTTGACACCGAGCTAATACTTACTCCTTGAGCTATAGGTAAGTCTTATGAAGACAATATAATAATGAAAATAATAAGAATACTTAAAATAACTTAATATAAATTTAGATCTAAGCTAAAACTTAATAATGTGGTTATAATGACTATTCATATTTATAGCCTAATTAATATAACTCTTAAGTAATAAATACTAAGATCAATAAGATAACTCCCCTTTGATCCCATGTGTAAAATAAAGCATGAAGGCATGAGATAAATGAGTAGAAATGTAAACGCATTAATTGCATTTAATTGTTAATTATAAAAATCGGGGTCTTGTTAAAACATGTATCATTTTAATTTCAAAATGACTTGGAGTCGCCACCGACCACTTTAGTAGGTCAGACACCATAAAACAAACTAGAGATGCTTTTAAAAATATTTTCTTTGGGAGTCGGTTATACGTAAGGACGACCCTTACAAGTGCTCAAGATCGTTACCTTATTAATTACACGTGACATTTTAGCATTTTGAATAATAATAATATTAATTTAGTTAGTCATTGTCATATGAATATCATTCGAATGAGGATATCCTTTAGGATAAGAAAAATATATTTCTCTTAAATACGAGATCGAATAAAACGTCCTATAATAGAAAACCTTAACTCGTATATAAAGAAATGTAAACTCTGCTCTAGAAGGTTTGAATGCATGATAGATTATTATCTTGTCAATTTTAAGTTCTAACCTATAAGACTTCATTAATTAAATATTTAAAATTCTATTAAATTATTAATTTCTCAAGTGTAATATGATAGCATCTAAACGATTGGACAATACCATCTCGACACTTAATAAAATTAATAATACTATTGTATTTTTAATTATTTATCAAATTAATTTTATTTAATTCTAACCTTAAATTATTTAATATTTTCTAGGTTCAGATGACACATCGAATGGGATACCAAAGTACACTCTTGGTCAACATCAAGGTCGTCAAAACACAGACTGTAACCCCCTATGACAACCAAGAATTTCCTAGATTAATTTATGATTATCTATGCCAACCAAGAGCAACCCAACAAGTTTATGCCTGGGCAAAATTTTGTTTCAATTGCAGAGATGATCATTTAGTTAGCAATTGCCCATACAGTACTGGAACCTATGACCATAGAGAGGATCATAGATGGAACCAACAACAAAATCCTTCATGGTATGATCAAAACGCTCAAAATTTTTTGTATCATGATAATTTTGTTGATGTTACAGATATGCCATGACAATATAATTCTTCTCAAGAGTATCCAAATTCTCTTGAGGAAATATTGAAAGCATCAATGGCTAGAATTGAAGAATTTATGACAGAGCAATCAAGGTTCATGGATGCATATATAGCTAGATTGGATGCACCCTTGAGGAATTCGGAAAATCAATTGCATGCCAGGGATAACATAACCCAACAATCAATCCTTGGGGATACTGAAATCCCAACACTAGAGGACAAAGAGGAAATTCCGGAACCTCTGAGTCCAAAACATGTTGATGAGAAAGACTGTCAAATAGTGGATGAGTCTGCCGAGAGTCCTACCGCGATAGTAGAGAAGCCTGAACAGGGCAATGTCACGATACTATTCAACGAGGCCGATGAGAGTAATGCTCTAGAAAATTTTGAGGAGTCTGATTCCCAAGATGTTACGACAACAATGATGCTGAAAAAGGAAGTTGAGGATTACTCTCACTCACAGCTGTCGGGGCAGTTACATGAAGACATGTTCGATCAACAAGATGGCAATGCCGTGATAATGGAAAATGAGATGGTATTGAATGAACTTTTTGAATTCTTTAAAAACTCATCTCTTCTATTGCAGGTATATTTCGAGGAGTCAACGTTACAAGATTTAAATCCATCACAAATAGGATGTGATTGTTTGGAAGATGATATTTCTATGGTAACTCCATCTAATATTAGTTCCAAGCTAGTCTACCGAGATTCTTGCAGCGACAATAATTGCAAACGGAAATAAAGACCAAACGGCTAGTAGTTCAAACGGCTACATAGCCAAGGCCTATATAAGCACCTTCTTTCTCTTGAACTATTCACTCTTGCATTCTTGTTTCTTTAGAATTGTTTACTCAATCTCTCTCTTGTTATATTCGTTACAATCTCAAAACTCTCGTATTTTTCTCAGAATCTTTCTAAGAAACTCTCCCTTTACTATCTTTACTTGCTTTATTAATTTTATCTGCTGTGTGATTTGAGCATTGAGGATAATGCTCAGTTTGAGTTTGGGGGAGATTGTAGGTGCAGAAACACTGCCGAGGCTACCCACTGCCGCGGTATTACCATGAAAAGAGAGTAAATTTTTTCTAAATTTTTTTACAATATTCTCTTTTCTTGAATTTCTGTTTGTAATCTTGCATTTCCCTACATCAGCTTTGCTTTAGTTTACTCCTTTAAGGCTATAGAAACCTTTCTCTTTACCATGGCCAAGTTTTGTTTTGAAGGGATAACCATAGGATACTCATGGAATAAAACTTAGAAGCTTGCTTTAGGGTTAGAAAGAAAATAAACACTTTTGGACTTGTTTGATTTAGGAATTCTTTTAATAAACTTAGGTGATAAAGACTTAGAACCTTTGGAAAAATAACTAGAGGTGCCTATCACTGGCTCTAGTTTTGCTCTTCTTCGTGCTAGAGGTGCCCGAAACTGGCTCTAGTATGCTAAATAGGTAGTTAAAAAAATATAAACAAAAGAAGAAAATAGAAAACGTATATCTTGAGGTGCCCGAAATTGGCTCAAGGCTTGTTGTTTTAAGGAGACAGCTTTAGTCCAAGATTCTATTTGTCTTGAACTTAGAGTTTATCTAAGAAAGCCTCGAATCAGCCTTGTCCATAAAATGCACACACGCACCTAGCCTTATAGCTTGTTTCTTAGTAAAAGTCCTTGGGTAAACTAATGACTAAAACGGAGAGATAGACATGACCATGGTGGGGAGAATAGATGGAAGAGTAAGACTAAAGGGGAGTAAGGTTCGACAACTTGATGTTATGCATTGCTTGAGGACAAGCAATAGTTCGAGTTTGGGGGTATTTGATGAGTGCCTAAAAGGTAGTTATTTACTATCCTTCTCATGGTACTTTATGCATCTATTATACACCAACTTGAACTGAAATATGAACTCTTTGCGCAAATATTGGATACTCCGTTATCATTACTTACAAAGTCAATATTTATAGAGAATACAAATATTATTACATATTCTGTACATGCAGGAGTATCCAGGGCAGAAGCGGTAGTGAAGCAATGTTGAGGCCGCGGCAGCATCCAGAGTGGCAGCACCAACAATGGAGGCGCAATGAAATATAAAAATATAGAGAACATTCTGGAAGATGCAGCGCACCAATTGGACCAGGCTAGCGTGCTAAAAGCCCAAGTCAAAGACCAAGCGGGAAAACCTTTTAGAAGACGGCAAACTTGGAAATATCAGATCTCTTGAAGAAGACTTGTTCCCTACTCCAAGTTGAAGTCTATTTAGGAAATGTTTGCCCTAGGTTAAGACTATATATACCCTAGTCGGCCACATTGTTGGAGAGAACCGATTTTTAGAGAATATCTTTCTCCCTAAGAATTGTTCCTAAACGACAATATGTTCTAAATTTCTTAGGGATAAGTGAAGGTTTTCGATATTAGTGAGAGGAGATTGATTCTTGTTTCTTTGTTCTTATGCAATAATAATATCAAAGTTTGCTTATCCTATTGCCATTCCTTTGTTCTTGCATTCAAGCTCGAGAGAGAAGTTTGCAAGTCATCTATTTATCTAGCATTGAGAGGTGTAGATTCACGAAAGGGATAAGTACGATGTTGTAGGCACTAACTCGGCCTAGAGATAGGTTAAGAGTTTCAGCAGATAAAAGAAGTGTTGGATTGGTTGGTGGTTATCGTTGATTTACGCCGAGAGGTATCGTCAAGGACTGGTCATCAACAACACTCTGACTTAGAGATAAGCGGATTCAACTACAGACACTTTGCTGAACTTTGATGCCTCTGCCCAAATGCAAGAGATTGCCGTGGAAGAGAACACCAATACTGTCGAGGCTGTATCTGCAGTACTGTTGAAGCAGTGTTGTGTAATTGCATTGGACAAGAAGAATATCAATTGAATCCACTAATTGACGCGGCTGGATCCTACTCACTTTCTCTATATCGTTCTCAACCTTTTATTTTACGTTTTGTTATTTAAATATTTAGTTAGTTAAACAAATCAACTTATTTGTGTTTTTACTTTATTTTCAGGAGCAAGGGAACAAGGGGAGACATATTAAGTATACCAATTCCTCTGGAGACGATACACTATATACTTATCATTTTATTACTTGACAATGTGTACACTTGCACTCAGTTACGCTTTTATTACACGCATCACTCAGCCTAGATGAAATCGACACTAATGGGTTACATGAGGAGTATCGAACCAAACCCGCGAAGGTCCGATCGATAAACAATCCTAAACCGATATATTTTTTCCTTCTAGATGCATAATTATATTCCTACATGTCTTGGTCTCATACAAAGCATTAACGGAAGCAATCTAATCATAAACAAACATTCGATTACACACTTAAGTAAATTAAGGACTAAAACGTAAAACTTTTAAATTCTAAATAAAAAGTAGAAAATCGTTCCACCAAAGTTCAATTAAATATACAAGTATCCCTCACGGTGAATTTCAAATCAAACAGAGCATTCTAACATCATCAATTGTATGTTTCACTAATTTAGGGACCAAAATGTAAATCTTTCAAAATTATAAGGATTTCGTCCAAATTAAGTTATCCATCTTGAAATTTAATCAACTTTATGCATCCATATGAAATTTCAGCTCAAAATAACGTCTATAGATACCCTAATTGAACAAAGAAAGATATTTGGGACTAAATTGCAATTTCCAGCAATTATCAATTTCTAGAAGCCAAAGGTTTCGAAACCTTCCATAAAGGTTTCGAAACTTTATGTAAAAGGTTTCGAAACTTCCCTGAAGGTTTCAAAACTTTTCGCTTCCAATAAGGGTCCAGAATCAAAATTGTCCGCAAGGTTTTAAAACCTTTAGGAAGGTTTCAAAACTATTTGACAAAGGTTTCGAAACTGTGCCTGAAACCTAAAAATTTCCGTCACACTAAGTGAACTCAATCGAATCAAGACATAACCGTTAATCACCATCATCTATATGCATAATTCCTGAACATTAAGAACAAATTATATATTCGAGTATAGCCATCATAGATCACGTAACAACTAGAGACATGCTTTCTAACATTAATCAATTCCAATGGCTAATCAAATCAAACATGCTTCAAAAAAACACAACATCGCATCAATCAACCAAAACAATATAACAATCCATCAAACAACAACCTAAGCAAAATTAGAGGTCTTATTACAAGTCTTTAGCTAAACAACACATACTCTCTTATGGGATTGGTTTACACATATAGTTGTCACTATGAGCAATATCGTGACCGTCACATAATAATCCAAGATATATGCTCATAGTGGGTCAATCCAATATTTTATTCTCTACTAATATATTCATGTATTAATTTTAACATCTCTATGTCAATGATAACTTATTGTCATCAATTAATCACATGTTAGTCTTAAGCGTATTATTAATTGTCCATACCCATAATAATACTTGACTAAAGATCTTTTAATAATAATACATATATTATTATATGAACCTTATTGTTTCTCTGTTTATGTTATACATTGACACATATATATGAAAACAACAATGGAAATACCGTTATTCAATAAAATTGATAAATAAAAGTATCCTTACAATCATCATATGATTGGTCTTTGGGCATACTCTAACACCCTCAACAATGTCCTCCACATAAGGTACCAAAGCTTCATCCTCCAACTGCTTCGTTTTTATAATCTCAACCAAGACAAGTTTTACTTGTAACTCCTCTACTAAACTACATTCCTTTATAATAGTCAACTTAACAAACATAGCCCTCAACTCCACTTCCGTCTTATGGCTCAAAGCATCCGTCACTACGTTAGCTTTTCCCGGATGATACTCGATAGTTAAATCATAGTCCTTAAGCAACTCCATCCATCTACGTTGCCTAAGGTTTAGATCCTTTTGTGACATGAGATATTTCAAACTCTTGTGATACGTGTATATAGTACACTTCTCACCATACAAGTAGTGTCTCCAAACTTTCAAAGAAAAACTACCGCCACGAGCTCCAAATCATGCGTCGGATAATTCTTTTCATGCACTCTTAACTGTCTAGATGCATATGCCACAACTTTACTATCTTGCATCAAAACACATCGGAGACCAACATAAGATGTATCATTATAAACCACAAAGTCTTTACGCAACTCGGGTTGAACCAACACCTGAGCACTAGTCAATACCTCTTTTAACCTCTCAAAGCTCTTCTGTTGACTTTCTTTCCACTCAAAAGGAACCTTCTTTTGCAAAAGCTTAGTCATAGGATCAACAATGCTCGAAAACCCCTCAATAAACCTACGATAGTATCCAAACAACCCTAGGAAACTCCGAACCTCGGAAATCGACTTTGGTTGCTTCCAACCTATAACAACTACTATCTTTTTTGAATCAACAATAATACCCTTTTCCGACACCACATGACCGAGAAACACCAATTACTTTAGCCAAAACTCATTTGTTTAGCTTAGCAAGCAACTGATTCTCTTTCAACACTTGCAACACTATCCGCAAATGTCGATCATGTTCTTCCTCAATACGTGAATACACAAGGATATCATCTATGAATAATACCACAAATTGGTCCAAGTATTCATGAAAAACTCGATTCATCATATCCATAAAAGCAGTAGAAGATTTCGTCAAACCAAACGACATCACCAAAAATTTATAGTGGTCATACCTTGTCCGAAAAGCCGTCTTCAACACATCAAACTACTTTACTTTCAACTGATAATACCCAGATCTCAAATCAATCTTCGAGAATACACTTGCACCTCAAAATTGATCAAACATATCGTTAATCCTCGGCAAAGGATACTTATTCTTCACGGTCAACTTGTTCAATTATCGGTAATTAATGCATATTCTCATAGTTCCATCCTTCTTTTTCATAAACAACACCGACGCGCCCCATGGTGATACACTCGGTCGTATAAAATCTCGGTCAAGCAACTCTTGCAATTGCATCTTCAATTCTTTCAACTCTTTAGGTGCCATACGATAAGGAGAAATAAACACCGGATTAGTACCAGCATAAGTCTCAATACCAAACTCCACATCGCGATCAGGAGGTAATCCTGGAAACTTCTCAGGAAACACATTCGGACAATCGCGCACTGCTCGAATGTCTTGCATCCGAACATCTCCTATACCTGGATTCATCACATGGGCTAGATACACCACACTACCATGACGCATCATCTTCTCCGCTTGCAAGGCCGAAACCATATTAGACAAGAACCCGATATACTCACTCCTTACCACAACCTCGCTACCATCCAACAACCTCAAGGTAACTCTTTTCTTCTCAAAGTCAACCACTGCTCTATGTTCTGTCAACCAATCTATACCCAAGATAAGATCAAAGCCATGGAAAGGCAACTCCATCAAGTCAACCTCAAAAACATGTCCTTGCACCATTAACGGACACCTTTTATGCAGCCTCCTTACCGTAATAGTCTCACCCAAAGAACTTGTAACCACCAAAACCATACCCAAAACCTCAACCGGAACATCCAACAAATACGCATGCTCACTCAAAATATAAGAATGCGTAGATCCTAAGTCTATCAAAGAGAACAACGATACATTTTGCAAATAAAAAGTACCAGCAACAACATCTATAGCATTACGAGTCTCACGCCGTGCATAGACTCTATGCCCATCACCTTGCCTCTAGAAAGGACCTCTACCACGACCACGTCCTCTATCAAGTGTCACAGCTAAATTCGCCCGATCACCAGTCTCACTAGCAAACCTTGGGCAATCATGCTTCTTATGATCCTTCAATCCACAACCAAGAAAAGCATGAGTGGCCCACAAGCACTCTCCTAGATGGCGCATAGACCATAGGTTACAAACTGTAACATCACCACCACCGCGTCCAAAGTCACCTCGACAATGATCAGCCCTGTATCGGTTGTCTCGAAACCTCTTACCCTGCTTACCCTGAGTATTGGCCTCAGCAGGCCTCTTCCCGATATAGGAAGACTTCCTAGCCTCTCTTAGAGACTCCTCAACATCATTGGCTCTATTTACAAGCACATCAAACTCAGTATACTCAGCGGTTAACGGTAAGTCTTAATCTTAGGATCCAACTCATAACGGAACCTATCACATCTCTTACGATCGGTAGGGACTAACTTAGTGGCATAGTGGCTCATCCTAATAAACTATATCTCATACTCCGCCACTTTCATAACACCTTGCACCAAGGACATGAACTCCAGCTTCCTTGCATCCTCAAATTGCGGACCCAAAAACTTTCGCATAAAATTGGTTCGGAAATACTCTCAAGTCACATTATCGACAGTTACACCAGCTCTCGTGGTCGTCCACCAACGATAAGCATCTCCTTGGAGTAAAGAAACCACACAACCCAACCTCCTAGCATCTTGACAATCCATCTGATCCAAGATCCTCTCTGTACTAGCCAACCATTCCTTAGCTAAGCTCGGTTCCGAACCACGAAACTCAACACCACCCAAGCTACATAATCGCTCTAGAGGTAGCCCAGAGGTAGCAGCAACAACAGGGGTAGGAGCAGGAATACGCACTTCAGCAACTGTAACCTGAAGCGCACCCTTCATAGCCTATATGAACAGTACAAACTCTCTAAACTAGCCACCCTGTGGAGCCGGAGGTACACCTACGGGTGGAGGAGGAAGTTACTCTTCCCTAGCAGTCGTCTCTCCCTCATTCGGGCCATCAGTGACCATACCCGTAGTAGCTCATGTCTCACGTCTCGGAGGCATACTCAAAAACTTCAAACATGCAATATAAAACATAATATCAAAACATATTAGACTTACATTCAGGCAAGATCCAAGGGAAACCTGTAAAGCATTTAAAAATATATTGACACTGGCAATGTGTAACCTTTGACTCTTTCAAATAAACACCACTTAAAACACATTCACCGTACATAATTATCAACATGTTAACAACAAAGCATATCAAATCACATACAATAAACCATGCTCTGATACCACCAAATATAACCCCCTTAGCTTAACCTAGACGAAACCGACAATAATGGGTTATATGAGAAATATCGAACCAAACTCACGAAGGTCCAACTCGATAAATAACCCTGAAACTGATATATTTTTTTCCTTCTAGATGCATAATTATATTCCTGCATGTTTTGGTCTCATACAAAGCATTAACAGAAGCAATCCGATCACAAACAAACATTCGATTAAACAATTAAGTAAATTAAAGACTAAAACATAAAACTTTTAAATTCTAAATACAAAGTAGAAACTCGTTGCATCAAATTTCAATTAAACATACAATTATCCCTCACGATAAATTTCAAACAAAATGAAGCATTTTAACATCATCAATTGCATGTTTCACTAATTTAGAGATCAAAATATAAATCTTTCAAATTACAAGGACTTCGTCCAAATTAATTTAGCCATCTTGAAATTTAATCAACTTTATGCATCCATGTCAAATTTTAGCTCAAAATAACGTCTATAGATACCCTAATTGAACAAAGAAAGATATCCAGGACTAAAATGCAATTTCCAGCAACTATCAATTTCTAGCAGCTAAAGGTTTCAAAACCTTCCATAAAGGTTTTGAAACTTTATATAAAAGGTTTCAAAACTTCCCTGAAGGTTTCGAAATGTTTCGCGTCTAGTAAGGATCTAGAATCAAAATTGCCCGCAAGGTTTCGAAACCTTCCTGAAGGTTTCGAAACTGTTTGACAAAGGTTTCAAAACCTTCCTTAAGGTTTCGAAACTTTGTGCCTGAAACCTAAAAATTCCGTCACACTAAGTGAAATCAATCGACTTAAGATATAACCGTTAATCACCATCATCTATATGCATAATTCCTAAACATTAAGAACAAATTATACATTCGAGTATAGCTATCTTAGATCACGTAACAACTAGATGCATGCTTCCTAACATTAATCAATTCCTATGGGTAATCAAATCAAACATGCTCCAAACAAACACAACATCACATCAATCAACCAAAACAATATAACAATCCATCAAGCAACAACCTAAGCACAATTAAAGGTCTTATTACAAGTCTTTAGCTAAACATCACACACTCTCTTATGAGATTGGTTTATACATTGCTGACAAGTGCTCAATTCACTATCACTTTTTGCATCTTTTATGGACAATAATCACTTAATCTACACCTACTTGAACTAATGCATGTGCTTAATGTAAGATGTTTAGGTATTCTGCTTTTGTGACTTATAAAGATGATATTTATAGAAAAGGCAAGCTTTACTACACTTTTGTGCATTTATAGGAATATCTATTGCCGCGATAGCAATTGAGGCCGAGGCAGAACCTGAGGCTGCGGCAACACTTGAAGGATAAGTATCGATATTGTAGGCGAGCTAAAGAGAAAAATGAGGTGAATGTTTCTGGACAAGCAGTACACGGATCGGAGCTGAAAAACAAGTAGAAAGGCCAAATCAAAGGCTACGCAGGAAAAACATTCTAGTGGAAATAAACTTGAAAATATTTTATTTATGCACTTGACTTGTGTCCTACTCCAAGTTGTATTCCTACTTAGGAAAGGTTTGCCCTAGGCCAAACCTATATAAACCATAGTCGTCTAAGGAGAAGAGAGCATCATAGACGACATAGACTAGAGAGCCGGATTCATCTTAGATTTTAGAGTTTTTCTTTACTTTTCACTATGTTCTAATTTTCTTTAGGCTTAGGTGAAAGTTGTAGAGTATTAGTGAGAAGAGATTGAACTTTGTTTTATGTTTCAATGCAATAAAATATCAAGATTTGTTTATTCTTTGCCATTCATTATTCTTGCATTCAAGCTCGGGAGAGAAGTTTGTGAGTAATCCATTTATCTAATATCGGGAGAGTTAGATTCCGAGCTTTGGTAAAGTCCACCCAAGAGCAAGGGATTGTCGCGGCAGACAAAGCTCATTACTGTCAAGGTAGTAAATCTACAGTGCTGCCGAGGCAGAGATGTATGATTGCATTGGGTAGAAACAAGTCAATTGAATCTACTATACAACACAACTGGATCCTGGCTACTTCTTTAATCTGTTTATTCTCTTATTATTTAGTTTTCTTTATTCAAGTTATTTAGTTCACTCAAACCCAAATTATCTATGTTTTTATTTTATTCCTTTTACAGAGCAAGAAGACAAAAGAAGACATATTGAGTAGACCAATCCCTGTAGAGGCTATATCTGATAATACTTATCACTTTTATTACTTGCGTTGTGTTCAATTGCACTACTTGCACACTTTTGGTACGCAACAAATTTTTGGCGTTATTGCTAGGGATTGACAACTAAATTTTGTTTTCTTTATTTTTTTGCTTTTAGTTATTTTTATTTTTTTTAGTTTGGTTTTTTGGTGTATGACTAGGACAAACCCAACCAACTCTTTCTACGAGCTAGATCAAGAGCTTGAACGTACGCGTCAGGTTGAAGAGACAAATCCAAGCAGCTATGGCAGATAATCCAGTAGAGAAGAACTTACCCGCAGGCAATGGAGGCCTTCCACCGTCACCACTGTCGCGGTAGCTCACTGTCAGAGACTTCTTAGAAGAGGATTTGAATAGGTTAAATCCTGGAGAGGTTACACCAGAAATAGAAGCAGCCCACTTTGAACTAAAACCTGTCATGTTCAATATGCTCAAAACTATTGGACAGTTTGGTGGGTCTATGACTGAAGATGCCAGGCAACATCTCATGTCATTCATGGAGATCTGTAATTCCTTCAAAATCTAAGGAGTCTATGAAGATGTCTTGAGATTGAAACTGTTTCCCTATTCAATGAGGGATAGGGCAAAAACCTAGTTAAATAGCATTCCAGCAGGATCAATAGGATCTTAGAGTGAACTTTGCCGTGATTTCATTACATGTTTTAATCCTACTAATTTATATGATCGTATTCGTAATGAAATTACTTCTTTCTGGTAAGCAAGTGATGAACCTATGTATGAGGCATGAGAGCGCTATAGGGAGCTACTGCACAAGTATCCTTTACATGGATTTCCTTTGTGGACACAAGTGACCATGTTTTATAATACCACCAAAGCCCCAACAAGTATGATGTTAGACGCCTCTGCCAATGGAACACTCCTTGACAAAGCACCTGAGGAAGCTATTGAAATTTTAAACAAACTCGCAAAGAACGATTTTCAATTCCCTACATCTAGGCGAGGAGGAGTAAGACGCCAAGCTACAGCGAATGAATTAAAAATATCCAATTCAGTAGCAGCACAATTGACCTCTTTTACTAAGATAGTGCAAAACATGCAAATACAGCACAATACCCATGAGGTTAAGGCAATGATTCTTTCTACAATTTAAGTGGAGGTAACCATAGTGCTTCTGAATACATGCAGAATCAGGAATCTAGCCTATATGTTGGAAACTACAATCAAAACAATATGATGTCCAACACCTACAACCCATCATGGAAAAGACATCCCAATTTCTCATGGAGTAACCTCAACAATGACTTGAATCCAACTACTCAACCCCCAAGTTTCTAGTAACCGATGCAATTGCAACATCTGTCGCAGCAACAAGTACAACAACCAATGCCACACCAATAGATGCATCAACAACAACCTGCAAGTTCACTGAAAAATTCTCTTAAGGCCTTTATGATGAAAACAGAATCATACATGGCAAAAAATAGTAACTTCAATAAAAAATAGATGCATTCATAAATAGAACTAAGATGAGGTTGCAAAATCAAGAGGCAACAATTAAATCACTGGAAAACCAGGTTGGGTAGTTTGCTCAAAACCTGAACACTAGACCACAAGGAGGATTACCCAACAATACTGAAGTTACAAAGGTAATGGGCCATGAACAATGCAAAGCAATTACTACTAGGAGTAGGTAGTCTACAACTTAAAGAGATACTAGGTAGTCCAGCAGATAAAGTCCCACTAGTAAAACAAGAAGAATCAGATAAAGAGGACTTGGATGCTAAACCAAGACATCACGCCACAGTAATCCCAGAGAAAATACTACTGTGACAGATAACTCGGTAGCCCCTCGACAAGCCGCTGAGATAGTAAGAAAACCAGTGGTACCATGTATTAAATTCCAAACTAATGAGACACTGAAAGAAATATGACCACCACCACCTTTCTCACAAAGGTTAAAAAAGCAAAAATAAGACCACCAATTTAAAAAATTCTTAGATATCTTGAAGCAAGTCCACATCAACTTTCCATTTATTGAAGCAATAGAACAACTGCAAAACTATGCCAAATTCTTAAAAGACATCGTGTCTAAGAGAAAAAGGCTTGGTGAGTTTGAAATAGTGGCTGTAACTGAAGGATGCATGGCAATGCTGCATAATCGCATACCTCCCAAATTGAAGGATCCTGGATTCTTTACCATACCTTGTGCGATAGGAAATCACTACGAAGGAAAGGCCTTACGCGACCTTGGAGCAAGCATAAACTTGATGTCTAAATCTGTTTTTCCTAAAACATTGAATAGAAAGGGCAAAACCTACAACAATGATGCTCCAACTAGCGGATAGATTGTATGTGCAACTTGAAGGAAAAATGGAGGACATATTTGTAAGATTGGATATATTTATTTTTTCAGCTGATTTCCTTGTTCTTGATTGTGAAGCAGATGACAATATACCGATCATATTGGGGAGACCTTTCCTAGCCACTGGACGCACTCTGATTGATGTGGAAAAATGAGAGTTGATAATGAGGGTTAACGACCAGCAAGTCAAACTCAATGCTTTCTATAATTTAAAAAGACATGATGATCCAGAGGAGTGCAAAATTATCCATAACACAGATGCAGGCAGAAAAATATCCTGTTTCAGCAACCACTGCCTCGGTAGAAAAATTGATGCTTGTTACAGTAGAATACTGGATAGTACTGAAACATTAGAGGTGGAGGAAGCCAATAGGACAACACATTTTCCAGGCACATTCAGGTCCAAATGGCCAGAACCACATAGTGTAGTAAAGATCAAATCAAGAAGGGATGGACATGAATCCAAAGAGAATGGCCAACATTTAAAGCATTATTCTGGCCAACAAGAGATAATCACCTCAGGAGATGCACTTGCATGCACTCTCTCCATGACATAATCTCTTTCCCTTATTTTTACTTTTATTTTATTTTTAGGGTTAGTTTAGTTTAGAATTAATTTTTATTATTATATTTTATTTATTTATTTTTCTTGTTGACGTTTAATTTTTTAGGACAATAAACAAGAATAAAGGAGAAGTAGTTCACAATAGGAAATCTGCTGCCGTAGCAGTAAACAGTGTTAGGCCGCAATAGTCTCCAACGGGCAGAACAGTGTAATGACTAGTCTGCCAAAATTCCCGCCGCAGTAGTAAAGGCTAACGGTAGTAAATGTTAACGTCTAGTTGATTCAAACGGCTACAAGGACAAGGCCTTTATAAACATCCTCTTCTTCTTGAACTATTCACTCTTGCATTCTTGACTCTTTAGAATTGTTTGCTACTATCTCTCTTGCAATACTCTCTACTTATCTCCAAGCTAATCTCCAAGATCTTCAACTCTCCACTACTTATACATGGCTGCATACAACATATTTGTGCTGCCACTATTGAAGAACGCTTCAACAGATCTTTCATTGCTCGGTAGTTATGGGAAAAGCAAGGATTCCAACACTTTGATGAAGAAAATTATGGAATCGAGCATTACTTGTTCGATAGAATAAAGTACCAAGTGATGCATGTTAGATATGCACAATTCAGTGCAAGTGAACATGTCGCCAAGTAATAAAGTGATGAGTATCAAGTATCGTCTCCTCAGGTATTGATATACTTAATATGATTCATTTGATCTTCTTGCTCTATAAAGAAAACAAAATAAAAACACAAATGATTGGGTTATGATTAATCTAAATAATAAAAACTAATTAAAGATAGAAAATTAGATAAAGAAGGTGGCTAGGATCCAGTTGTGCTGTATAGTAGATTTAATCAACTCGTTCTTGTTCAATGTAATTGTACAATACTGGCTCGGTAGAGTTGCAGATTACTGCCTCAACAATGAATATACTGGTCTACCGCGGTAATCTCTTGCTCTTGGGCGAACTTTACCAAAGTTCAGCAAAGTATCCTTAGATGACTCCGCTTATCCCTAAGTCGAAGTAATGTTGATGACCAGTCCTTGATAATACCTCCCGGCGTGAATCAATTATAATCACCAACCAATCTCACACTTTTATTAGCCGCTGAAAATTTAAACCTATCCCTAGGCTGAGTTAGTGTTCCATCGCAGAAACACCGTACTTATTTCTTTCGTGAATCTAACTCTCTTGATATTAGATAAATGGATGACTTACAAAATTCTCTCCCGAGCTTGAATGTAAGAATAAGGAATGACAAAGAATAAACAAACTTTGATATTTTATTGTATTAGAAACAAGAAACAAAGTTTGACTTCCTGACACTAGTAATTTACAACCTTCACCTAAGCCTAAAAAAATTAGAATATAATATAGAAAAGAAAAACTAAAAGTTCTAAATCTAATTCTATATTCTAAGCTATGCTCTTCTCTCGGACGACTATGCCTTATATAGGCTTGGCCTAGGGGAAACCTTTCCTAAGTAGAATACAACTTAGACTAGGGAAAAAGTCATGTACATAAATCAAATATTTCCAAGTTTATTTCTTCTAGAAGGTTTTCCCGCGTGGTCTTGTCTTTGGGCTTTCCTCGTGTTATCGAGCTTCGATCCTTGGGCTTCTTGTCCAGCAAAGTTCTTCTTATTTTTCTCCTCAGCTTGCCTGCCATATTGCTACTTGTCCTCTGCTACCTCAACATCAGGTCTTGCCTTATCCTCAGTTTGCTGCAACGACAATTCTTCTTCCTGCACAGATACAAAAATACAGTAAAGCTTGCTTTTTCTGTAAATATTATCTTTAATAGCATAATCCCTAAATATTTCACATTAAGTCTATGTATTGGTCCAAGTAGGTGTAGAATTGATGATTAATGCCTATGAAAAGTATAGAAAGTGATAGTGAGCTTAGCACTTATCACCCCCAAACTCGAACTATTGCTTGTCCTCAAGCAATGCAAAACATTAATTTGTCAAACTCTATTCTCTCTTGGTCTTATGTTTCCATCTATTCTCCCCACCATAACTATGTCTATTCTTTAGACTTAACTTTTCAGTTACCTAAGGTTTTACATAGAAGACAAACTATAAGGTTTAGTGAGTATGTGCATTTTTGTGGACAAGTTTGATTAAGGGCCTTCTTAGATAAACTCTAAGTTCAAGACAAATAGACTTAGATTTAGTGTACTCTTCTTAAAACAACAATTTTTTGAGCCAATTTCGGGCACCTCAAAGATTATGTCTTCTTCTTATTATTTCTTTATTTCTTTTTCTATTCTTTTAAGCATACTAGAGCCAATTCCAGGCACATCTAGTATGAAGAAGAGTATTTCCTAGAGCCGGTTATAGGAACCTCTAGTTACTTTTCCAGAGATCTATGTCTTTATCACCTAAGTTTATTAAATGAATTCCTATAGCCAAACAAGTCCCAAAAGTGTTTTAAGTTCAACCTTATAGCAAGCTTCTAAGTTTTCTCCTAAAGTATCCTGGAATTAAGCCTTCAAAACAGAACCTAACTATGGTAAGGAGAAAGATTTCTATTGCCTTAAAAGAATAAACTAAAATAATACTAATGATGGGCAGTGCAAAAGTGTAGGCAACAATTTCAAATAAAGTGGTGGACATAAAAATATTTTTTTTATCACTTAAAAACTCTCTTTTCATGGTAAGGCCGCGACAGTGGATTGCTTCACCAGTGACTCTATACCCCCAAACTCGAACCAAGCAATTGTCCTCAATGCTTAAATTAGGGGCAACAGTAATAAGTAATTAAAGCATTATTAAAGGGACTATGAGGGATTGATGGTAATAATCAGTTGGCATGGTCTTGATGTTGAGAGTGTCTTCACCTAAAATAAATAACAATAAAAGATTAATGAAAAATCTAGACTAAAACTAATCCTAAAGTGCAATAAAGATAAATGAAAGGATTAATCTATGATAGGAGTGCATGTAAGTGCATCTCCTAAAGTGATGTTCTCTAGTTTTCATCTCGTGTTGACCAGAATAGTGCTTCAATATTTGGCCATTCACTTTGAACTCATGCCCATCCTTTTTTGATTTTATTATTATTACACCATGTGGATAAGCCTGAACAACTTCAAATGAGCCTAACCATCTGGATCTGACTTTGCCTGGAATAGTTTGATTCTGGAGTTGAAAAGGAGAACTTGCTGCCCTGGCAGGAACTGTCGCGGCAATAGTTTACTGTCATGTCATTGTTTCATCTTTTCTTTGTAGATCTTGGCATTTTCATAGGCTGTCGCTCTGAATTCTTCTATTTCATTGAGGTCTAGCAGTCGTTTCTAGCCAGTTTTCTCCCATTCTATGTTCAAATTCTTTACTGCCCAATAAGCTTTGTGTTCAATTTCCACTGGCAAATGGCATGCTTTTCCAAATACCAGCATGTCTGGAGATGTTCCCAAAGGGTTTTTATAAGCTGTCCTATATGCCCACAGGGCATTCTCTAGACGATGAGACCAATCCTTTCTAGATGGGTTTACCACCTTTTTAAGGATTTGTTTTAATTCCCTTTTCCATATTTCAGCTTGCCTATTTGTCCGTGGATGGTATGACGTGACAATTCTTTGAGTGACACCTAGTTTCTTTAGGGCCACGACAATGAGTCTATTGTCGAAGTGTTTACCTTCATCGCTAATAATGGCTCTAGGGACTCCAAATCTTGTGAAAACGTTTTTCTTGAGGATTCTTTGTACAATTTTGGAATTATTGTGAGGCGTGGTAATTGCTTCGACCCATTTTGATACATACTCTATGCCCCAAACATCAAATAAATCTACTTCCAATATGGGATTCTGTGGCATCTCATTGCGTCTAGAGATATTGTCCGTTCTTTGATATCGATCACAATTTTTGCAGTAAAGTTGGGCATCTTTAAAGAGGGAAGGCCAATAAAAGCCTGATTGAGACACTTTAGTTGTTATTCTGGTTCCTCCAAAATTTCCTCCACAAGGTGAATCGTGACAATGCTGAAGTACTTCTTGTTGCTCATCTTCTGGAACACATCTTCTTATAACATGATCTGCATATTGCTTAAACAAAAGAGGGTCATCCCAGAAATAATGCTTTGAATTATGCTGAAACCTCTTCTTTTCGTTATAGTTAAGGTTATAAGAGATAACACCATTAGCTAAATAATTAACAAGATCAACATACCAGGTGGTGGCTGTTACTACAGCAAGATCTTCTGTTAAGGTTGCCGAGATGTATTCAATCAATGCCTCGACCGTGCAGTCATATACTACCGTGGTTGCTGTCTCGACAGTGTCCTAGTTGCCATAATATGTAGTATTTGTTCATCTGGGAATACATCTTGTATTTCTTCCAGTTTGTTGTTATTATCTTCATTTTTCAATCTGGGGAGGTGATAGGCTACCTGATTTTCTGTACCTCTTCTATCCTTAATATCGACATCAAATTCTTGCAAAAGAAGGATCCATCTAATTTGTCTAGGCTTGAAATCCTTCTTTAAGAACAGGTACTTAATTGCCGAATGGTCAGTATGGACAGACACTTTTGTTCCGATAAGTTATGATCGGAATTTGTCAAAAGTAAATACTACTGCTAGTAATTCATTCTTTGTTGTGTGTAATTGATTTGAGCATCATTGAGTATTTTACTAGCATAGTAAATGACATGGAACAGGTTGTTCTTTCTCTGCCCCAGTGCTTCCCCAACAACATGATCACTTGCATCACACATTAATTCAAATGGCAGGGACCAATCTGGTGGGACCACTATTGGTGCAGTAATTAGCTTTTTCTTTGAGGACTTCGAATGCTTCAATGCATTCCTTATTGAATTCAAATTTTTTGTCTTGTTCAAGTAGGTTACAAAGAGGTTTAGAAATTTTAGAAAAGTTAGAAATAAACCTTCTATAAAAACTTGCATGGTCCAAGAAGCTTCGAATTACTTTTACAGAAATTGGTGAAGGCAAGTTCTTTATTACATAAATCTTGGCTTTATTAACTTTAATTCCTTCTGATGATATTTTGTGTCCCAATACTATGCCTTCATTCACCTTAAAGTGACATTTTTCTCAATTGAGGACTAAATTGGATTCCTCACATCTTTGTAGCACTTTTTCTAAATTGCCGAGGTAGTAACCAAAGCTTTCTCCAAAGAATGAAAAATCATCCATGAATATTTCTAGGAAGTTCTCTATCATGTCAAAAAAATTGCCATCATGTATCTCTGAAAAGTTGTCGGGGCATTGCAAAGGCCGAACAACATTCTTCTAAATGCATATGTTCCACATGGGCAAGTGAAGGTGGTCTTTGCATGGTCTTTTGAATCTATGGCAATCTGATTATAGCCTGAATAACCATCAAGAAAACAATAAGAAGGTTTACCAACAAATCTATCAAGAATTTCATCAATAAATGGTAAAGGAAAGTGATCCTTCTTTGTTGCCTTATTCAACTTGCGATAATCCATACAAACCTACAACCGGTCACAGTCCTGGTTGGGATCAACTCGTTGTTCTCGTTGGTTATAACAGTCAGACCACCTTTCTTGGGTACACATTGTACCGGGCTTACCCATGCACTATCAGAAATAGGGTAGATAATTCCGGTATCAAGCAACTTGATTATTCCTTTACGTACTACCTCCTTCATGGCATGATTAAGTCTCCTTTGGGCCTCAACAGTGGGTTTATGGTCTTCCTCTAAAAGGATTTTATGCATACACACTACTGGACTTATTCCCTTCAAATCATCAATTGACCACCCAATTGCCTTCTTGTGCTGCCACAGCATCTCGATCAAGCTTTGTTCCTATTCTGGCTGAAACTTAGAAGAAATAATTACAGACATTGTGTGGTTGGATCCCAAATCAACATATTTCAATTTTTCAGGTAAGTATTTTAATTCAGTGACTGATGGTTCCTTGTAGATTTTTCATTTTTCTGGGTACTCTAAGGGTTTGAAATACTTACCTGGAAGATGTGCTGTCCAGTTAGCTTCCTCTTTTTCTGGTGTTTCCACACTGTCCAAGACACTACTGTAGCAGTCATCTATGTCACTACCGAGCCAAATCTGTGGTGTATCGTTAAGATTGCTGCAGAGGAAGTTGTAGCTGAGACAGGGTATTATACTCACTGCATCTGTATTGTCCAGCATTTGACATTCTTCTGTATCATCATATCTTTTCAGAATTTGGAAAACATTGAGTTTCACATGTTGATCATTAATACCCAATGTCAATTCTCCTTTTTCCACATCAATTACTGTTCGTCCAGTGGCAAGAAAAGGTCTCTCAAGGATGATCAATGTATTATCATTTGCTTCATAATCAAGGACAAGAAAGTCAACAGGAAAAATAAATTTGTCTACTCTTACCAGTATGTCCTCAAGTTTTCCTTCAGGTTGCACATATGATCGATCCGCAAGTTGGAGCATCACAGTTATGGGTTTTGCCCTTCCAATTCCAAGCTTTTGGAAGATAGACTTGGGTATTAGATTGATTCTTGCTCCAAGGTCCCATAGTGTCTTACCTTCATAGTGGTTTCCAATTGCACAAGGTATTGTAAAGCATCCAAGATCCTTCAATTTTGGTGGCATGCGGTTATGTAGCATTACCATGTATCCTTCTGTAGCAGTCACTGTTTTAAACTCACCTAGCCTCTTTCTCTTAGAAACAATGTCTTTCAAGAACTTAGCATAATTAGGCATTTGGTCAATTGCCTCTAAAAAGGGTAAGTTAATGAGAACTTGCATTAAAATATATAGAAACTTCTTAAATTGATGGTCCTATTTTTGCTTTTTTAACCTTTGTGGGAAAGGTGGTGATGGTCTCATCTCTTCCAGGGTTTCTTTGGTTTGAAATTTAATACCTGGAACCACTATGTCTGTCACTGTCTCGACAGCTTGTTCAAGTGTTACCGAGCTCTCTGCTGGGGCAGTGTTCTCATGATCAGTTTGTTCAGTCTCCAAGTCCTCTTGTCCTGGTTCTTTTGGTGGGACTTTGGCTGGTGAGATTTCTACCTTTTCTTTCAGCTGTAGGCCACTTCTGGTAGTGATTGCTTTGCACTGTTCATGGCCCATTATCTTAGCACCTTCAGTATTGCTAGGTAATCCTCCTTGTGGTCTGGAATTGATGTTTTGGGCAAACTGCCCAACCTGGCTTTCTAGTGCCTTGATAGCAACCTCTTGGTTCTGTAACCTCATCTCATTCCTATTGATGAATGCATCTGTTCTTTTTATGAATTTATTATTCTCTGCCATGTATGATTCAGTTTTCATCATGAATGCTTTTAGAGAATTTTCCAGAGAACTCATAGGCTGTTGCTGATGCATCTGCTACTGCGGTACAGGGTGTTATACTTACTACTGCGGTAGATGTTGCATTTTTTGCTGGAATCTTGGTGATTGAATGGTTGGATTTAAGGCATTGTTTGGATTGCTCTATGAAAATTTTGGATGCCTCTTCCATGAGAGGTTGTATGTGTTGGACATCATATTGTTTCTATTGTAATTTTCAACATACATGATGGCCTCTTGATTCTGCATACACTCAAGAGAATTGTGGTTACCTCCACAAAAATTGCAATAAGAATCAATGTCTTTAACCTCATGGATGTTCTGTTGTAGTTGCATATTTTGCACCATCTTGGAAAGAGAGGTCAATTGTGCTACCACTGAATTTAATATTTCTAATTCATTCACTATGGCTTGGTGTCTTACTCCTCCTCGCCTAGATGTAGGAAATTAAAAATCGTTCTTTGCGAGTTTGTTCAGTATCTCAAAAGCTTCCTCAGGTGCTTTATCCAGAAGTGTTTCGTTTGTCGAGGCATCTAACATCATCCTTGTCGGGGAATTGGTGGTATTGTAGAACATTGTCACTTGTGTCCATAGTGGAAATCCATATAATGGGAACTTGTGCAATAACTCTCTGTAGCGTTCTCATGCCTCGTACATAGGTTCGTCATCAGCCTGTTGAAAAGAAGTAATTTCATTACGAATTCTATCATATAAATTTGTAGGATTAAAGCATGTAATGAAATCTCGGCATAATTCACTCCAAGATCTTATTGATCCTGCTGGAATGCTATTTAGCCAGGTTTTTACCCTATCCCTCATTAAATAGGGGAACAACTTCAATCTTAAGATATCTTCATGGACTCCTTGAATTTTGAAAGAATTGCAAACTTCCATGAATGACTTAAGATGTTGCCTGGCATCTTCTGTCATTGACCCACCAAATTGTCCAATAGTGTTTAACATATTGAACATGACTGGTTTTAACTAAAAGTGGGCCGCTTCTATTTCTGGTGTAACGATTTCAGGATTTAGTCCATTTAAATCTTTCTCCAGGAAGTCTCTGACAGTTAACTACCGCGGCAGTGGTGGCTGTGGAAGGCCTCCATTACCGGCAGGTAAGTTTAGATTTCCTTGATTTACTTTCATGACTCCTTGGATTTGTCTCCTCAACCCTTGATAGGTACATTCGATTTCTGGATCTAATGCGTATAAAGGATTGGTAGGGTTGGCTCTGGTCATACACCAAAAATAAACCAAGTAAAATAAAAATAAACTAACTAAAAAGCAAGAAAATAAAGAAAACAAAATTTAGTTGCCAATCCCCGACAATGATGCCAAAAACTTGATGCATGTTAGATATGCGCAATTTCAGTGCAAGTGAACACGTCGCCAAGTAATAAGGTGATGAGTATCAAGTATCGTCTCCTCAGGGATTGATATACTTAATATGCTTCATTTGATCTTCTTGCTCTATAAAGAAAAAAAATAAAAATACAAGTGATTGGGTTGTGATTAATCTAAATAATAAAAACTAAAGAAAGATAGAAAATTAGATAAAGAAGGTGGCTAGGATCCAGTTGTGATGTATAGTGGATTTAATCAACTAGTTCCTGTTCAATGCAATTGTAAAACACTACCTCGGCAGAACTGCAGATTACTACCTCGACAATGAAGATACTGGTCTACCGCGACAATCCCTTGCTCTTGGGTTGACTTTACCAAAGTTCGACAAAGTATCCTTAGATAACTCCGCTTATCCATAAGTCAAAGTACTGTTGATGACCAGACCTTGATAATACCTCCTGGCGTGAATCAATTATAATCACCAACCAATCTCACACTTCTATTAGCCGTTGAAATTCTAAACCTATCCCTAGGCCGAGTTAGTGTTCCATGGCAAAAACACCGTACTTATTCCTTTTGTGAATCTAACTCTCTCGATATTAGATAAATGGATGACTTACAAACTTCTCTCCCGAGCTTGAATGTAAGAATAAGGAATGACAAAAAATAAGAAAACTTTGATATTTTATTGTATTAGAAACAAGAAACAAAGTTTGACTTCTTCACACTAGTACTTTGCAACCTTCACCTAAGCCTAAACAAAATTAGAACATAATGTAACGTTCTAAATCTATTTCTATATTCTAAGCTATGCTCTTCTCTTGGACGACTATGCCTTATATAGGCTTGGCCTAGGGCAAACCTTTCCTAAGTAGAATACAACTTGGAGTAGGGAACAAGTCATGTACATAAATCAAATATTTTCAAGTTTATTTCTTCTAGAAGGTTTTCTCGCGTGGCGTTGTCTTTGGGATTTTCTCGTGTTATCCAGCTTCGATCCTTGGGCTTCCTGTCCAGCAACGTTCTCCTCATTTTTCTCCTTAGCTTGCATGTCATGTTGCTACTTGTCCTCTACTGCCTCGACCTCAGTTTGCTGTTGTGGCAATGCTTCTTCCTGCATAAATACAAAAATACAGTAAAGCTTGCCTTTTCTGTATATATTATCTTTAATAGCATAATCCCTAAATATATCATATTAAGTGTACGCATTGGTCTAAGTAGGTGTAGAATTGATGATTAATGCCCATTAAAAGTGTAGAAAGTGATAGTGAGTTGAGCACTTATCACCAAGAATGACAAATCTTTTGCCTACAACCTACCTAAGCCAATGCAACAATAGTATGGGAATTCTACGCTCATGGGCCGAGCAAGGACTCTCTGTACGTCCACTGTAGAGGCAGGCTGATCCGACTTGATGCCGAGATAATAAATATGTTCTACATCCTAACCCCTGATTGTGATGACCATTCTGCATTCATGGAGGACATCACTAATGAAGACGTCGAGCTGATCAAAGATGACCTTTGCTACGATAATACTAATTAGGAAACCGGTTCCCATAGAGGATCGGTGGCAAGGCAGAATCTTAGACCCGAGGACAAGCTATGGAGTACATTAGTCAAAAGACGCCTCATCTCAACTTCCCACAACAACACGGTCGACCAAAGAAGATTGGTGCTCATTCAATCAACCATCAACAAACGAAGCATCAATGTTGGAGAGATAATATTAAGGGAAACCTACGAGTGCGGTAAGAAGGATAAAGGACCATTATATTTTCCTTGTTTAATTACGTATATTTGCAATGTTGCAGGGGTACCAATGGTAGACACGGATGAATTTACCGTCCAAAAGCATGATGGACTAGAGTATTCTGCCACAAAATCATGCAAATCATCTAGGCAGAACTAGTCAACTCCAAATCAATACACTATTGACATAACTACCGGGGTCCAATTCACAACAGACATACCTAACGCTGCCCAGAGAACTGTCGCAACAGACCCCTACCAGGAGATACTTCAGAGGATGGCAGTTATGGATCTTTGACAGCACCGGTACATGGAGTACCAGAGGGACTTGAACATCGCACTTGCCCAGATGAAACTCCACAATTTTCCCAGCCAAGGGATGCAATTTCCAGATTTCCCTACCAATATGTTTGTCACAAATGCACCCTACACTAAGACGACTCCAGTCCCAAGAGGATCACAACCATTCTTCCCTACTGGACGATGATGAGTGCCTAAAAGGCAGTTATTTACTACTCTTCCCATGGTACTTTATGCATTTATTATACACCAACTTAAACCGAAATATAGACTCTTTGCTCAAATATTGGATATTCCATTATCATCACTTACAAAGTCAATATTTATAGAGAATGTAGATATTTTTACATATCTGTACATGCAGGAATATCCAAAGCAGAAGCGGTAGAGAAGCAGTGTTGCGGCCGAGGCAGAAACAAGGCCGCGGAAGAATCCAGAGTGACAACATCAACATTGTAGGCGCAATGAAAGATAAAAGTATAAAGAATATTCTGGAAGATACAACACACCAATTGGACCAGGCTAGCGCACTAAAAGCCCAATTCAAAGACCAAGCGGGAAAACCCTTCTAGAAGGCGGCAAACTTGGAAATATCAGATACCTTGAAGAAGACTTGTTCCCTACTCCAAGTTGAAGTCTATTTAGGAAAGGTTTACCCTAGGTTAAGACTATAAATACCCTAGCTGGCCACTATGTTAGGGGAGCCAATTTAGAGAGAGCCAACTTAGAGAGAAACGACTTAAAGAGAAACCCTTTAAGCCGATCCTTCTCCCTAAGAATTGTACTTAACGACAATATGTTCTAAACTTCTTAGGGATAGGTGAAGGATGTTGATATTAGTGAGAGGAGATTGATTCATGTATCATTGTTCTTATGCAATAATAAATCAAAGTTTGCTTATCCTATTGCCATTCTTTGTTCTTGAATTCAAGCCCGATAGAGAAGTTTGTTAGTAATCTATTTATCTAGCATCGAGAGGTGTAGATTCATGAAAGGGATAAGTACGGTGTTGTTAACACTAACTCAGCCTATACTCTTGTAGAGGCACTAAGGGGTAGGTTAAGAGTTTCAGTAGCTAAAAGAAGTGTTGGATTGGTTGGTGGTTATCTTTGATTTACGCCGAGAGGTATCGTCAAGGACTGGTCATCAACAACACTTTGACTTAGAGATGAGCGGAGTCACTTACGGACACTTTGCTGAACTTTGATACCGCTGCCCAAGAGCAAGAGATTGCCGCGGCAGAGGACCACCAATGTTGCCAAGGCAGTATTTGCAGTACCGTCGAAGCAATGTTACGTGATTGCATTGGACAAGGAGAAGATCAATTGAATCCACTAACTGACGCAACTAGATCCTACCCATTTTCTCTATATCGTCTTCAACCCTTTATTTTATGTTTTGTTATTTAATTATTTAGTTAGATAAAACAAATTAAATTATTTGTGTTTTTACTTTCTTTTCAGGAGTAAGGGAACAAGAGGAAACATATTAAGTATACCAATCCCTGTGGAGACGATACACGATATACTTATCATTTTATTACTTGACAATGTGTACACTTGCACTCAAATAGCGCTTATACCACGCCTATCATGTTTTTGGCACCATTGTCGGGGATTGGAAACTGAATTTTGTTTTCTTTCTTTTTTTGCTCTTTAACTATCTCTTATCTAACTTTAACTTTATTTTATTTTTGTTTTTATTAATTTTTATTTAATTGGTTTATGACCAGGGAAATCCAAGTGGACCATGTACGAGTTGGATCCTGAGATTGAACGAACAAGACATAATCTGAGACGAAATTTTTTCCAAGCTATGGACAATCCACCTAGAGGACAAATTCCACCTGTTGATCATAATGTACTGCCGTCAGTAATGCCACAACAGCCAATGCCGCATCCATTACCGAGGTAGCCTACTGTCAGAGACTATCTGGTGGAAGATCTAAACGGACTCAATCCTGACGTAGTCACCCCAGAGATCGAATCAACTCACTTTGAGCTCAAAACAGTGATGTTCAACATGTTGAACACAATTGGACAATTTAGTGGGTCTGCTACTGAAGATGCACGACAACATATCAAATCTTTCATGGAAGTGTGCAACTCTTTCAAGATTCAAGGACTCCATGAAGATATTCTGTGATTAAAGTTATTCCCCTATTCACTGAGGGATAGGGCGAAGACCTGGCTGAATGGTATCCTAGCAGGATCCATAGGATCTTGGGAAGAACTTTACCGAGAATTCATTACGAGGTTCAACATGACAAATCTCTATGACCGCATTCGTAATGAAATCACATCATTCAGGCAAGATGAAGATGAACCGATGTACGAGGCATGGGAACGTTATAGAGAACTATTAAACAAATGCCCGCTACTTGGTTTTCCCTTGTGGACGCAAGTCTCCATGTTCTATAATACTACTAGTTCCTCCACAAGGATGATGCTAGACGCTTCTGCAAATGGGACACTTTTGGATAGAGCACCCGCGAAAGTCATTAAAATTCTGAACAAACTCGCAAGGAACGATTTCCAATTTCCCACATCGAGGCGAGGAGGAATGAGACGATGCCACAACTCATGAATTAGATACATCAAGTTCGGTGGCTGCACAATTGACTTCTCTGACCAAGATGGTTCAGAATAT
This sequence comes from Abelmoschus esculentus, assembly GCA_035048815.1. Taxonomy (NCBI): domain Eukaryota; kingdom Viridiplantae; phylum Streptophyta; class Magnoliopsida; order Malvales; family Malvaceae; genus Abelmoschus; species Abelmoschus esculentus. Next base: position 20,348,571 of record JAUCBN010000003.1, read on the forward strand.
GCAAACCCAAAGAAGAGTACATGAGGTTAAGGCAGTTAACTCATCGAATTACATGCCAGATGAAGAGACCAGCCTATATGTTGGAAATTATAACAGAAACAACCCAATGATATTCAACAATTATAACCCATCTTGGAAAAGGCATCCGAATTTTTCATAGAGTAATCCTAACAATGCCTTGAATCCAATTAATCAAGCCCCTGGATTTCAGCATCAGAACCATAACCTGCCGCAGCAGAACACTCAACAGTCCATGCCACAGCAGTAGGCACAACAACAATAGTATCTGAATGCATTGGCCGATTCTCTCACAGCTTTCATGTCAAAGACTGATGCTTACATGATGGAGAATAGCCGCTTCATGAAGTGTACTGATGACTTCATGAACAAAACTGAGATGAGACTGCAGAACCAGGAGGCCGCAATAAAATCTCTAGTAACCCAGGTTGGTCAATTTGCCCAACGTCAAAACACTCAACCACCAGGGGATTTGCCTAGCAATATTGAAGTTGCTAAGGTTTTAGGCTACGAGCAATGCAAAGTAATCACAACTAGAAGTGGCCTACGATTGAAAGATAAAGAAGGGATCTCAACCGAGAGAGTCCAACCAGAAAAGCAATATCATGAGGACTCAAAGTCTGAACAGGACCCTGTTGAAAGCTCTGCCACGGCAACAGAACCAGCAGTATCAGAACCACCTGCCGAGGCAGTTGAGATAAATTCACCCTAGGTATTAAACTCAATATCCAAGGAAACCTGAAAGATATCAGACCAACACTTCCTTTCCTATAGAGGTTGAAGAAGCAAAAACAGGACCACCAATTTTCAGAAGTTCCTAGACATCTTGAAGTAGGTCCATATTAACTTGCCATTAGTTGAGGCTATTGAACAAATCCCAACTATGCTAAATTTTTAAAGGACATAGTATCCAAACGATGAAGGCTAGGAGAGTTTGAAACAGTGACAGCCATTGAAGGTTGCATGGCTATGCTGCATAATCGTATGCCACTAAAACTAAAAGATCTTGGATGCTTCACAATTCCATGTGCAATTGGAGATGGTTATAAAGGAAAGACCCTATGTGACTTGGGAGCAAACATCAACTTAATGCCCAAATCAGTTTTTCAGAAACTTGGAATAGGACGGGAAAACCAACAACAATACTGCTCCAACTTGCGGATCGGTCCTATATGCACCCTGAAGGCATAATTGAGGACATTCTGGTGAAAGTTGACAAGTTCATATTTCCTACCGACTTTCTTGTCCTTGACTGTGAGGCCGACGATAATGCACCAATCATATTAGGTCGACCTTTCCTTGCTACTGGATGCACCATCATTGATATGGAAAATGAGGAGCTCACAATGTGAATAAACGATCAATAAGTCAAGTTGAACGCCTTCTACAATCTTCCAAATTTAGATGCTCTAGCAGAATGTAAGGCTCTCCATACACCGAATAAGGGTACTAAAACATCCTGCCTGGGCAGCACACTCGGCACACTGTTCGGAAAACGAATAAAACCCAAAAGAGAAGCCGAATGCACTGAAGGAACTGGCCAACTCATGAAGACCAGATACTGGCCAAAAAGAGAGAATGAGAATGAGAGATGCATTTACATGCACTCCACAAGTAACATGATCTCTTCCCTTTAAATTTAATTATTATATTAGGATTAGTTTATATAATATTATTTTTAGTATTCTTATTTTTAGTATTTTATGTTGTTATGCTTTATTTCATTATTTTATGTTTTTATGTTTCTATTTTATGAATAAAGCAGTGAATGCAGGAAAAATTATGCCACATCAGGAAGTCTGCTGCTGCGGCAACACTGTGTCAGAGCCGTAGAATTCTTAACAGGCAAAAACAGTGTAACGACTCTCTGCCGAGAAACCCGCCGCGGCAATAACTGCGCATGAAGGCAGTAAATGCCTAACGACTACTTTTTAACAGTCATATTTTTACAGCCTATATAAGCAGACTCATTGTTGTGCATTATTTACTTTGCATTCTTGCTATTTCACTTGCTTTCATAATCTTTCTCTCACTACGTCTTGCAATTTTCAGAATAATCTCTATTCACTCCAGAAATTCTCAAACCATCCTCCACGAACAATTCAATGGCTTCTTACACAAGATTCGCCCCAACCACTGTTGCTGACAGATTCAACCGATCATTCGTTGCTCGACAACTATGGGAAGAGCAGGGATTTCAACAGAACAATGAAATGTACTTCGGCATTGAATCATACTTATTCAATAAGATTCAGCATCAGGATTAGGAGGTTTTCTGCCTATAGCCTCCCCCGGTGAATTCTACAATTGTACGGGAATTCTACGCACATGGGCCAAGCAAGGACACCCTCTTTATCCACTGCCGAGGCAAGCCTGTGCAACTTGATGCCAAAGTCATCAATGACTTTTATGGTCTCACACCCACACAGGATGATCATGCCGACTATGTAGACAGTACCACCACTCAAGACTATGAGGAGATTAAAGATGAGCTTTGTTACAGCAATATTTCATGGGAAACCGGTGCCCATAAGGATTCAATAACACGACAGAGTCTAATACCCGAAGCCAAGATACGGTGCACTTTTGTCAAGAGACGACTTATCCCAACCTCCCATAATAGCATAGTGGATCGCAAAAGATTAGTGCTGATCCAGTCCATCACCAAGAAGAGAAGCATCAACATTGGAGAGATCATTCTTCAAGAAATCCATGAATGTGGTAAGAAGGAACGTGGACTGCTTTACTTCCCATGTTTAATCTCTACCTTGTGCATTAATGCAGGAGTTATGGTCGAAGACACGGATGAATACACGCCAACTCGGCAGGGCTGGACAAGAGATTTCTTCCACCAAGTTATGTAGATAACACATGCAGAACCTGTTCAAGCAACACCGCAGTAGTTTCCTACCGATTTCACCGCCGAATGATAGTATTTAACAGAAACACCATCCTCTACCGAGCCAACTACCGCAGTAGACCTATACCAAGAAATTCTGCAAAGAATGGCAGCCATGGACCTTCGCCAACAACGCTACATGGAGTACCAGTGGGACTTTAACACATCGCTAGCCAACATGATGGTGCAAAACTTCCCACATCAAGGGGCACAATTTCCTGAATTCCCAGTCGATATGTTTGTTACTGCAGCCCCTTACACCGATACAACACCTGCTCCAGGCCCGCAACCATCTTTCCAGCCACGGTCGTACCACCAGTTTTATACTGCCAAACCTTCCAGGCCAGCAAGGTCTGCTGGAATATCATCTACTAGCCAAAGGCCATCCAAGAGGCGAGTTATCTATAACTCTCCCTAGAGGGAACCAATCCATATGCCCAGTCTTAGCAAGGATACGTTGTCTCACGAGATTGATGAATACCACAGTTCATCCCATGAATCAACAATACCAGTGCCACGACAAGAGGTGGAACAGAAATTATGGACATCGACATTATGGACGAGATGGAAGAAGGGGATGAGGCTACAGCACCGACGCACCGCACACCGCCCAGTAGAGTACAGCCGTATCGGCAGGCTAAACAACAATAATCACCGGCACAAGGATCCAGGAGAAAGGCACCAATAGCAAGGCCTAGGAGAATGCTCCGTACAAGCAGCTCCTCGAACTCATTATAAATATTTCCTTTACTGCCCTAAAGTTTTTTAATATTTTAATTGTTGTTTTATATTTTGAGCATTGAGGACAATGCTCGGTTTGAGTTTGGGGGAGATTAAAGGTGCAAAAGTACTGCTGAGGCTACCCACTACCGAGACATTACTATAAAAGAGAGTAAATATTTCTGAATTTTTTTTAAATATTCTCTTTTCTAGAACTTATGTTTGTAATCTTGCGTTGCCCTATGTCAGCTTTGCTTTAGTTTACTCCTTCAAGGCTACAAAAATCTTTCTCCTTATCATGGCCTAGTTCTGTTTTGAAGGGATAACCATAGGATACTCATGGAATAAAACTTAGAAGCTTGTTTTAGGGTTAGAAAGAAAATAAACACTTTTTGGACTTGTTTGATTTATGAGTTCTTTTAATAAACCTAGGTGATAAAGACTTAGAACCTTTTGGAAAAATAACTAGAGGTGCCTATCACCGGCTCTAGTTTGGCTCTTCTTCATGCTAGAGGTGTCCGAAATTGGCTCTAGTATGCTAAATAGGTGGTCAATAAGAAAAAGAATAATAAGAAAAAGAAGAAAATAGAAAACACATATCTTTAGATGCCCGAAATTGGCTCAAGACTTGTTGTTTTAAGGAGACAGTTTTAGTCCAAGATTCTATTTGTCTTGAAATTATAGTTTATCTAAGAAAGCCTTGAATCAACCTTGTCCATTAAACACATACACTCACCTAGCCATATAACTTGTTTCTTAGTAAAAGTCCTTGGGTAAACTAATGGTTTAAACGGAGAGATAGACATGACCATGGTGGGGAGAATAGATGGAAGAATAAGACCAAAGGGGAGTAAAGTTCGACAACTTGATGTTTGGCATTGCTTGAGGACAAGCAATAGTTCGAGTTTGGGAGTATTTGATGAGTGCCTAAAAGGCAGTTATTTACTACCCTTTCCATGGTACTTGAGGCATCTATTACACACCAACTTAAACTGAAATATAGACTCTTTGCTTAAATATTGGATATTCCATTATCATCACTTACAAAGTCAATATTTATAGAAAATGCAGATATTTTTATATATTCTGTACATGTAGGAATATTCAGAGCAGAAGCGGCAGAGAAGCAGTGTTGCATCTGAGGCAGAAACAAGTCCGCGACAGAATCCAGTATGGTAGAACCAACAATGGAGGAACAACGAAAGATAAAAATATAAATATTTTGGAAGATGCAATACACCAATTGGACCAGGCTAGCGCGCTAAAAGCCCAATTCAAAGACCAAGCGGGAAAACCCTTCTAGAAGGCGGCAAACTTGGAATTATCAGATACCTTGAAGAAGACTTGTTCCCTACTCCAAGTTGAAGTCTATTTAGGAAAGGTTTACCCTAGGTTAAGACTATAAATACCTTAGCTGGCCACTATGTTAGGGGAGCCGATTTAGAGAGAGCCAACTTAGAGAGAAACAACTTAAAGAGAAACCCTTTAAGTCGATCCTTCTCCCTAAGAATTGTACTTAACGACAATATGTTCTAAACTTCTTAGGGATAGGTAAAGGTTGTTGATATTAGTGAGAGGAGATTGATTCATGTATCCTTGTTCTTATGTAATAATAAATCAAAGTTTGCTTATCCCATTGTCATTCTTTGTTCTTGAATTCAAGCCCGAGAGGGAAGTTTGCAAGTAATCTATTTATCTAGCATCGAGAGGTGTAAATTCACGAAAGGGATAAGCACGGTGTTGTTAACACTAACTTGGACTATACTCTTGTGGAGGCACTAAGGGGTAGGTTAAGAGTTTCAACAGCTAAAAGAAGTATTGGATTGGTTGGTGGTTATCTTTGATTTACGCCGAGAGGTATCGTCAAGGACTGGTCATCAACAACACTTTGACTTAGAGATGAGCGGAGTCACTTACAGACACTTTGCTGAACTTTGATACCCCTGACCAAGAACAAGAGATTGCCGCGGCAGAGGACCACCAATGTTTCCAAGGTAGTATTTGCAGTACCGTCGAAGCAATATTGCGTGATTGTATTGGACAAGGAGAAGATCAATTGAATCCACTAATTGACGCAACTGGATCCTACCTATTTTCTATATATCGTCTTCAACCCTTTATTTTATGTTTTGTTGTTTAATTATTTAGTTAGATAAAACAAATCAACTTATTTGTGTTTTTACTTTCTTTTCAAGAGCAAGGGAACAAGAGGAAACATATTAAGTATATCAATCCCTATGGAGACGATACACGATATACTTATCATTTTTTATTACTTGATGATGTGTACACTTGCTGTAACATCCCGTTTTTAAGGTTGATAGTTAGGCTTAGTTAGGGGAATTCGATTCGGGACGAATCGAGTTCTCCAGTTCATTAATTCCGGGAAAAATAAAATAAGGATATTTTTAATTAAGAAAAATAATAATTTGGAAGGTGGTTTGAAATATTAAAAATATGTTTCAAATTTAAAAGAAAATAATTTGGATTTATTTTTGATTTTTAATTATGCTTAATTATGCATAAATGACCAATTTGTAATTTTTGGAAATTTGGAGGACTATTTTGGTAATTTTCAAAAATGTCAATATTTTAGTGACTAAATTGAAAAACAAGCTAAACTTAGAATCCTTAGAGGGCCATAAACCCATTTCTAATTTTTGATGATGATTTATTCACCAAAATATATTTTTAATTACTTTAATTGGATTTTTAATCATTTTTCTCAAAAACCACTTTTTCTCTTATTTTTCTCTCATCTTTTTCTCTCATTTTCTCTCCACTTTCTCTTCATCTTTTCTCTTCAATTCCTTGCTGATTTTTGCATCTTTTTCCAAAAAGATTCCATCACTTGCATCATCTTTCCATTCTTTATAAAACTTATGCATCAATTTCATTAAATCTACATCAAATTACAAGAAATCAAGAAGGGGAAAAATACATATTTTTGGTGAATAGATCTTGAAGGTAATTTTCTGGATTTTTATTCTTTTCTAAGGTTCTTTATTGAAATTCCCAAGTATTAGCTTGCTAATCTTTGAATAAAAACTTGATTCTATGTTTTTAATGTTAGATCTAGTGATTTTGTGATGTTTTTGTGAAATCTTTTTGGATCTCATTTAATGTTGGAAATTAGATGAATTCAATCATGTTTTTATGTTGATTTAATGATTAATTGAGTCTTCTTTTGATAGCACATTAATTTAATCCCGGAATAATGCAATCGGTGTAGTTTTAAGGTGCTTTCGGTTGTTTTATGGGCTGTTTTAGATGCTTAAATGTTTCTGGAGATATAAGGATGGTTTGGATATGTTTTTGTATCATAATTGAGATGGATTAGATGTTAGATCATTAGGTTTTGGGCTGGTGTTGTTCGGATGCGTTTCGGCTTAGTTTACGGTCTTTTCGGCTAAGCTTTCTATAGTTTAATGGTGATTGGTTATGGTTGTTGGTTTGAGCATGTTATGATGTGAGAATGCTTCGTTTTTAATGTTGTAGAAGAGGTACAAGAAGAAGCTTGATTGCTGGTGCGTTGGTGCGATCATCGGATAGCGACGAAAGCTCGTTTCGCTTGTTGGTGAGTGATTTCGAATTTAAAGCGAATCGCGTTTGGTACGTTCTATTTTTGGGGCTATGCAAGAGTGTGAAAACCTTCCATAGTTCAAGAGTAAGTAAAGTATTTGTTTTGTTAAATCGATATGAGTTTCGGCTATATTTTATAAAGGCATTATGTTGGTAAAGCAATGAGATTTATGCAAATGCATGAGCATGATTTGAAATGATGCATACATGAGAATTACTTGCTGAAATGCATAGCTTATTTAGCATCCATGATTATGGAAAATTATGAGAAATGATTTGGAACACAATGTGGTTAATTGCCTTATACATGATGGTGCCTTTGGGCATGGCTTTGGTTCATTTGTTGAACATATTATGCATGCATTATGAGCAACAAGTTATCATGCACATTTGATTACGATATTGGCTTAGTGACACTAACCTTAGATTCGAATACGAATGACATGTCATTAGGATTGAGTGCACTATAAAATAAAGAGAATATTGATATTGCCTACACGTAAACAAGGGTGACTTTGTGTCCAACCGTGCGTGGTAGTGCCGCCTACACGTAAATAAGGATGACTTTGTGTCCGACCGTGTGTGTAGAGCTTGCCTATATATAGACAAGGGTGACTTTGTGTCCGACCGTGCATATAGTTGACCCATACGTAAACAAGGGTGACTTTGTGTCCAACCGTGCGTAGTGGGGGATAACATGTATACAAGGGTGACTAAGTGTCCGATCGATGCATGTTGAGAAAAAGGATCCGTGTATTCGGTGAACTTAGGGTTCACATTAAGTGGTCACTTGGATGCCAATATACATACATGAATTTGGGAATAAGATTGTACATCATTATAAATTGTTTTGAAAAGGTTATGTGAACCCAAGGATGCATATGATTTGAAGTACATAAGCATGAAATATTAACATGCATGATTTAATAAAGTATTGCAAATTATGTTTTCATCATGGTTTTAAATTGATGCATTGATGACTTGTGTAGAGCTTCCTCACTAAGCATGTTTGCTTAAGCTCTCTTTTCATCCTTGCAGAAAAATAAAGGCACTTTGGGCATCGTTCAAGGCAAGGAAACCAAGGGGAAGTTCACTTTAAATTTGGTATGTTTTTGGCAAATAAATTGGGCAAGGCAATGTGTAACACAATCTATGAGAGGAGTGAGCATTATGCTTTGTTTCATGTTGTAATAAAACCATTATTGTTTGATTGTTATTTGTTGAACTTTGGATTTAATTGAGTTGTTGAAGCATGACTTAGCATGATTGATATGTTGTTGGTCATACTTTAGGAAGCATGCCTATAGGTCTCCTTGTGGTCTTTCCAAATGTTTTAAAGTGTGTTTATATCGATGAATATGCCTAGGAAAGTTGTATATAGTTACGGGTTATTAAAGTTTATGTTTGGATTGGTTTAGATGAGCTTATACGTCTCACCTCAGTCCCGAATACAGGGGGAATCGAAACACCCTGTGGCAGTATCGATACCCCTATGTATATTTGAACGCCTGTATCAAACTAGGGTTCGGTACCAAATGCTATTGGACATGTCTGTTCCGAAACACCCTATGGCCTGTTTCGAAACAGGTGACCATAGTTTGAACCATGGGTCCACTGGGCACATGTGTTCCAAAACACTCCAAGGCTGTTTCGAAACACCTGGCCTAGAAAGGGCAATTCGAGAGTTTTGAATGCATGAAACGTAGGACTTAGTTCATAAATGCTAGAACGTAAAATCGATTAATTAAGATACCTCGTTTGATTTGAATTGTATGGTGAAGGGGTTAAGCTTGCTTAATTGTTATCCGATGGATTGTTTGTGGATATGGTGATGTAATTAGTACCTTACATTTTGGTCCCTAATCATGTATGCCTTTAATTGATCGACTTATAATGATTGAACTGTGTCCGTCTCTATCTTACTTGAGTTAATTACACATAGGAGATTAATCGTGCATCTAGGTAAGATAAAATAAAAAAAAATGTTACGGTTTTTAGGGTCGTTTATCGGATCGGACCCTCACGGGTTTGGTTCGATATTCCCCGTGTGACCCATTAGTGTTGGTTTCGTCTAAGCCGGGCTAAGGGGGTTACACTTGCACTCAAATAGCGCTTATAACATGCCTATCAGATGACAACAACCATTTTTTGTTGTTGGCCCATCACAGCCAGCAGAAACTTCCGTGGAATCATCTGGAAGCCAAAGGCCATCAAAGAAGAGAGCAGTCTTCAACACTCCACCATGATCCCCCATCATCATGGGCAGTCTCTCGGTAAAAATAGATGCCTACATACATTAGTCTTCAACCGCTACCGGACCTAGCAGTCAATATGCCGAGGCAATGAATATTAAAGATGATGGCGGGACAAATATAATGCCTACTAAAGAAATTGCCGAAGGAGAAGGAGAAGATGTGGACGCTCCAATGTAACAGACACCACCTACAAGAGTTTAGTTGCCCCGACAAGCAAAAACTCAGCCATAACCATCACCAAAGATGAAACAGCCAACAACAAGGCCACGAAAACTGATTGTCAATAATAGTTCTTCGGAGTCTCTTTAATTTTTACATATTCATGCTGCTTTTATATATCTTTACTTGTTTTATTTTCTTATTTTGTTTTCTACTGCATCCCAGTAATATAAGCATTGAGGAAAATGCTTGGTTCGAGTTTGGGGGTGTAGATCCACTACCGAGGCAATTCACTGCCGCGACCTTGCTATGAAAGGAAGTATTTAAGTGGTTTTTCAAATTTTTTTATGTCCACCACCTTACTTGAATTATTGTCCATACTTTTGCACTACATCCATATCAGTATTGCCTTAGTATATTCTTTTTAGGCTATAGAAATCTTTCTCCATACCATGGTTAGGTCCTGTTCAGAAGGCTTAACTTTAGGATACTTAAGGAAGAAAACTTAGAAGCTTGCTATAAGATTGATCCTAAAAACACTTTTGGAACTTGTTTGACTATAGGAATTCTTTTAATGAACTTAGGTGATAAAGACTTAGATTTTTGGAAATATGACTAGAGGTGCCTATCACCGGCTCTAGGAATCACTCTTCTTCGTGCTAGAGGTGCCTGAAATTGGCTCTAGTATGCTAAAAAGAATATCAAAAGAAATAAGGAAAAATTGATGAGAAAACACAATACTTGAGGTGCCCGAAATTGGCTCAAGAAATTGTTATTTTAAGAAGAGTACACTAAATCCAAGTCTACTTGTCTTGAACTTAGAGTTTGTCTAAGAATGTCTTTAATCAAACTTGTTCACAAAAACGCATACACTCACAAAATCTTATAGCTTGATTTTGGGTAAATCATTGGGTAACCAAAAGGTTAAGACTTAAGAATAGGAATAATTATGGTGGGGAGAATAGATGAAAATGTAAGACCAAGAGAGAATAAGGTTTGGCAAATTGATGGTTTGCATTGCTTGAGGACAAGCAATAGTTCGAGTTTGGGTGTGTGATAAGTGCTCAATTCACTATCACTTTTACACCTTTCATGGACAATAATCACTCAATCTACGCCTACTTGAACTAATGCATGTGCTTAATGTGAGATATTTAGGTATTCTGCTTTTCTGACTTATAAAGATGATATTTATAGAAAAGTCAAGCTTTACTATATTTTTTTGCATTTGCAGGAATATCTATTGCCGCGGCAGCAATTGAGACCGAGACAGAACCTGAGACCAACAACACTTGAAGGATAAGTATCGATATTGTAGGTGAGCTGAAGAGAAAAATGAGGTGGATGTTTCTGGACAAGCAGCACACGGATCAAAGTTAGGAAGTAAATAGAAAGGCCAAATCAAAGGCCACGTGGGAAAAGCATCCTAGTGGGAATAAATTTGGAAATATTTTATTTATGCACTTGACTTGTATTCTACTCCAAGTTGTATTCCTACTTAGGAAAGGTTTTCCTTAGGCCAAGCCTATATAAACCATAGCCATCGAAGGATAAGAGAGCATCATAGACGACATAGAATAGAGAGCCGGATTCATCTTAGATTTTAGAGTTTTTCTTTACTTTTCATTATGTTTTAATTTTCATTAGGCTTAGGTGAAAGTTGTAGAGTATTAGTGAGAAGAGATTGAACTTTGTTTCTTATTTCAATGCAATAAAATATCAAAGTTTGCTTTTTCTTTGCCATTCATTGTTCTTGCATTCAAACTCGGGAGAGAAGTTTGTGAGTAATCCATTTATCTAATATCGGGAGAGTTAGATTCACAAAAGGAATAAGTTAGGAGAGAAGTTTTTGGACAAGCAGCACACGGATCGGAGCTGAGAAGTAAATAGAAAGGCCATTTATTGTTTTAGAAAATATGATTTATTTAATATAATTTAATTTGGAATTAGATTTCTCTTTTGTTTAGAACTCTTTCCTTGCATAGAAAGATCAACTTAGGACTTGGCCTATATAAGACACTTATTAGGTTTAGGTTTAATGAGAAGAAGTCGGTTTACACACATAACACATTCTTAGCCGCCGATCACAATATGTTCTAAACTTCCTTGGAGGTTTAGATTATTGTGGAGTAGATGGAGATGAAGGTTACATTGTTATTGATATTTATTAATGCAAAACTTATTTCATAGTTTATTCTTTCTGGATACTTAACTTTCTTTGCATATGAGGTCGAGATGATAAGTATGTGAAGAAATATTCATTTGTCTAATATCGGGAGAGTTAGGATCATGAAACGAGATAATACAATCTTTTCTCGTGGGCATTGACTAATCCGGGTCAGATTTTAGCGACTAACAAGACGCATGTGAGGTTGTTATCTACCCTTGATTAACATCGGGAGGTATCATCAAGACACGGGGATTTCAACAGTTTTCTTCGCTTAGGGATAAGGAAGAAACATACAAAGCTGCTCTGTCGAACTATGAAAAGTTAAATTATCGACAAGGCATAACCCCGCCTAGGAAGTTGTGGTGACCCTTTGTTCGATCTGCCGAGGCGATAATTCAACCCATTGCATTAATAAGTGGATTAGCAATATAAGTGGATTTTTCTCTACAAAGCATTCAATCTAACCTCGTTCTTCTTCTTATTATCAGTCTATAATTTTATATAGTTTAGTTAATGCAATTAAACCAATCCAATTACTTTTGCTTTTAGTTTTCTCAAATACAGTTATAAGAAGTAGTAGAATCGACTCAGTCTTTCTGGGATCGATATCTTAAATATTACAATCTAGCAAAGGTGGAGTTTAACAAGGTCTCCATAGCCTCCATCAACCACTTAATGCATCTGAAGTATATGTTAAAATATGTCATCTTTACTATATTTATCTCCCTATTCATACTTTTAATTAATTAAGGAACTAATCCTAAAAGACTCTAACTTAATTAGCTAAATATAAATTAGTTGACATCCTGAATAAATATTCTATATGAGTCAATAGAAAAACACCATTTATAATGTTGTCGCATTCTGAAAGAGCTATTCATAGTTGCCAATGACTTTAAAGTCGAACACATTCAAAATCAAGATTCTACAAATGATAATTGTGCATTTTCTAGTCTTATTTGCATAGAGTAAGATATGTTTGCAAGAAGATATAAATAATAGAAAAAGCTTTTCCCAGATTAAGTAAAGTATAGAGTAAGGTAGAAAACAATATTCTAAATTATATCTCCCTTTGTTTGATTTTGAACACCTTCCTGATCTTCTCGGTTTTATTTTGGGTTCTACCTCGTTATTGTCCGTTCTTCAATAGTGTACTTCTCTATACATGAAAGAGAGCTTGCACCTAGGCCATTGCTATTCACAATAATAATCAAAATTGTTTTTGCAACACTTCCACAAAGCCGAACTGTACAATGAACATCTAAACACACTTTCAATCAACCATTTAGATCATTATCTACTTCAGATAGGGTCAGTACTTCATACTCGGAATGGACAAGCGTCGGGTAGTGACGGTATGCAACAAAGTCTACACCATACTTTTTAATTTGAAGTACTCCCATAACTCTTCATTACTTTTTATGGATCCATCTTCACCAATGACTTTCACATTTGAGTGAAAAACATAAATAAAAGGTTTCCTTCATATCCAATTGAAACCATTGTTTTTCCTTTTGCATTGTAATTCTCAGTTGACCAAAACATGTACGGTTGAGAAGAGTAGTTGATGGAGGATATGGAGTCCTTATTAATTTCATCTTTGCCAGATTATGATATTTAAGATATCAATCTCACGAAGACAAAGTCGATTCTACTACTTCTTATAACTACACTATAGTAAATAAAAGCACAAGTGATTGATGGATTGGATTAACTAAATTAACTAAACTATATTAAGTTATAGAAAGATAATAATGAAAAAGACGAGGTTAGATTGAATGCTTTATAGAGGAGAATCCAGTTATATTGTCAATCCACTTATTAATACAATGGGTTAAACTACCACCTCGGTAGATCGTATAAAGGGTCGCCGCAGCTGCCTAGGCGGGGTTATGCCTTGTCAACAATTCAACTTTTCATAGTTCGACAGATCAGCCTTATACTTTTTTCCTTATCCCTAAGTGAAGAGAACTGTTGAAACCCTCGTGTCTTGATGATACCTCCCGACGTTAATCAAAGGAGGATAACAACCTCACATGCGTCTTGTTAGTCATTGAAATCCTAAATGGATTAGTTAATGCCCTTGAGCATAGACCGTATTCTCTCGTTTCTTTAACCTAACTCTTCCGATATTAGATAAATGGATATTTCTTCATATACTTATCATCTCGAGCACATATACAAAGAAAGTTAAGTACCCAGAAAGAATAAACTGTGGAATAAGTTTTGCATTAATAAATATCAATAACAATGTAACCTTCCTCTCCATCTACTCCATAATAATCTAAACCTCCAAGGGAGTTTAGAACATATTGTGGTCGGCGACTAAGGATATATTATGCGTGAAAACCGACTTCGCTCCCTCCTTTAACCTAAACCTAACAAGTGCCTTATATATGTCAAGCCCTAAGTTGATCTTTCCATGTAAGGAAAGAGTTCGAAACAGGAAAGAAATCTAATTTTTAATTAAACTATATTAAATTAATCTTATTTCCTAAAATATCTCTTCCCGTAGTTTGGCTTGGGCTTGACCTCCTAACTGAGTCGTCTTCTTTCTTTTGCTCTTTGTCTTTTTATTTCGCTATCTTTCATTCTTGTTGAGAATCATTTGTCGTCTTTTATGTTGTCGCGACAGTCTTCAGAACGTTGTCGTGGCAGATGCTTCATCTACATTTTAGCATCTACTATCTTCTTTGGCTCTTTTTGTGATCTAGTTTCCTATCTAAGAAAGAAAACTATCAAACATGTCTGTTTTATGCTAATTAATAGATAAATTCATGAAGCTAATGATTAGATGCTGAAATATGAGAAATAACCGAAAATATCTATTATCGCTTTTAATTTTGTCTTTATTGACAATAAATGAATAGAGAAATGATATGAAAAATGAGAACTTTTGAGTGCTCATCACCCCCCCAAACTCGAATAATTGCTTGTCCTCAAGCAATGCAAAAGATAAGTTTTAAATCTGAAATTTCAAAGTAATATACTGTCCTGCCTGCCACGGCAGAATTCATTTCTTGACTTGGCCTCTTCTTGGTTTTTAGGAATTCCTCGGAATTGCACTATAAGTCTTAGTGGGTGTATGCGTAGCTTTTTCAAAACTAATTTACTAAGTTTTAATCCTTTTCTTGCTCAAGACTTTCGACATAAGATTTCTTAATTCTTTTTCTTTCTTTCTCCCTGAAACTGATGTATAATTATATATTGCTATATAGTTATACTTGCTTGAGCAAGTTTTAGGCACCTCAAGTATTTAGCTATTTCTTACTAGAGCCAATTTTGGGCACCTCTAGTAAGTCGGAGAAAAACTAAGTCCTAGAGCCAGTCATGGGCACCTCTATGGACTAACTAGAGCCGATGATAGGGACATCTAAGCCTAAGTCCTTATTGCTTTTCGAAGAAAAGAACTTTTAAAATCAACTAAGACTAGCAGTGTTTTAATATGTTTTCAGGCTCATAGTCTAATCCTAAGTACAAATCGTAGCAAACCTTTAAGAATTCAAGTCTACTGAATGGTGCAGACTGCGACAGCGACGGCTGGAGAATATATTACTGCCGAGGCAGTTTCAATAAAATTTAATAGTTAAAAACAAAAAATTTGTAATTGTATTAGACAAGATATGAGGCAGAATTTTAAAGCAATAACAAAGTATTCTGATTATTTTATGCCAGGCAGATCATTACATGTTACAAAATTTGGAAAAATACTCTCCCATACTTGAGCGATGCATTCTCCTCAATACATTGCCTAGTAATCGAGAAAAAAAGAAAATAACTGAAAATAAAAAAATAAAAGAAAAGAAAAAAGAAAATAAAAGAAAAAATAAAATAAGAAAAACTATCGTCCTTAAAATTCTTCGAACCCGAAGGAATCTTCGGAGTCGTTGTCAATGAGAAGCTTACGGCGGGTTCTGGGCGTCTGCTCGGAGACTAGTTTTGGTAGGCTCACCATTGGCTTTTTGACTGAGCGTGGTGGTTGGATACGAACAGGAGTGGGGTCTTGTTGTGATTTCTCCGTGTCCAAGATTATTGGAGAGGAGGATGTTGCCTTTCTTTTCTGCCCATTTTGTTCTGCAACAATAAATTCATCCACATCTCCAAGTTGACTGGTAAGATCTTCTTTTGAGTCACTTCATGTGAATCTTGTTGATTGTTTTAAAGTGGCTCCTCTGTTAGTGGAGTCCATTCGAATGAACTCAGCTATTAATTCTGCTGATAATGATTCGGTGGCGGCTGCGATAGTTGTGGCAGTGGGGGAAATAGGGACGATGACTGAAGCAGTGGGTGCAGCAGAAGGAGGCTGAGGTGTAGAGAATTCGATTGGGAAAATTAGGAAGACCATCGAACATGAAGGGAGTTCTTCTCGGATGGTGTTGATGATAGCATTGTTGAACTCCTTGATATAGTCATGAAGGCCAGCTGCCTTTTCTCCATCCTCTGCAGGATCTCTATGAGTTCTGTTGGTGTTTTCTCAATTGGGTCTGCTGGTTGAGCGGCCTCGGCGGGTTCTGCTTCGGCTGGTGGAGGGATGAAAGCTTGTGGAACTGCTTCTTCCACTTACTTCCTCTTCATGTAACCTCCCTTGTCCAGCCTACACATATCGGTGTGTAGGTGTCCAAAGGTATGTTCGGAACCCTTTCTAAATTTCCCAGAGCAGTAATGAGACAAGGGAAAATTAGTATACCTTTTCCCTTGGTGGCACACTCGAATATTTGTTCGCTGATGATGCTACCAACATTGATTTTTCGGTTGTGGATGATTGAGTGGATGAGCGCCAGGCGTAGTCTATCTACTATTTGGTTATGAGAAGTTGGCAGTAGATTTCTTTTTATGAACATGTTCCAGAGTTTTGCCTCTGGTCGGAGGTCTCGGCGGTTAACAGATTCGCGATACTTGCCTGTATTCCATTTACTCCTGACAGACATAACTCTGCCTTCATTTGCTCGTAATCTTCGACCGTCAGGGCAGCTAAGAATGCAGCATGTTCGTTATTTTCAATATGGAGGCCGAAATAGGTGTTGATAACGATATCTGCAATTAGGATTGCTCTTCCTCGGACGTAGGCTTATGGGTTTTTCGCTATTGGCCTATGGGCATAGAATTCTCATACCCATTCAATGTTTGCTGGATCTGGTTGCCTTGCAAATTGTATGAATGCTTCTAGTCTCATGTCTTCATGATTGGTATAATGAAATCTTTGCTCCTCCTGGATCTACCGATTTTTGAAATTCCTTTCGTATTTATGTTTTACTATTGTTGTAGAAAAGCGTCTGAACTTTACCGCATCGGCAGAGGTTTGTTTTTGGGATGACATATTTTACTTATGGAGCATGTAGAAGAATTTTGGTAAGGTAAAAGTAATGTAGAAGAAGTGTGGAAGGGATGAAGCTTGCTTATCTATTTATAGTCGAAGGTGGCAAACCGTTATAAACGGCAGCAGCGTCATCATTATTCTTGACGTGCATGCTACGTAGGTCCAGCTGGCCTGCACTAGATGGAAGAAAAGATGCAGCTTCGACTTGGGCGACAAGTTACCTGACGATATATTTTTGTTTTGAGTTGGGCCGTGTTTTTGGGCTTGTTCATCTGTTTATATTATTTTATTGGGCCTAAAGCTGAATAATAAAAAATGTGAGAAAAATTAAAATTTAAAGCTAAATTGTGAGAAATTAAAATCTAAATCCTAAAAATAAAAATAATATTCTAATTCCTAAAACATAAAAACTAAATTAGGGAATAAGAGATTAGAAATTTTAGGTTACTGTAGAGGTGCAATAAGTTGCTGCATATTCAGCAGCAACCATCATCCCCTATTTGGCTGGAGGAGAAGCTGATGTCCCAGTTTCTGTCTCCTCATCAGGTGGTTTCTTTCGAATATAATATTGTTCAGAGAGTGTCCTGCCTCGATAGAGGTTGCCTTGGCAGACTTTGTTTAGGCAATCTGCTTCTAGATTGAAGTTGAGCTTAGTTTTAACTTCAATTCTTTTGCATTCATCTGGTTTATCCTGATGCCTTAGATTTTTAAACACATTGATCTTTACTTGTTGATCATTGACCCTTGTGATCAATTTTCCTTTCTAACATTCGATCAATGTTCTTCTTGTGGCTAGGAATGGTCTTCCTAATATGATTGATACATGTTCATCTACTTCACAATCAAGAATTAAGAAGTTAGTAGGAAAAATGAATTTATCCACCCTTACAAGAATGTCTTCAATTTTTCTTTCTGATTGTACGTAAGAGCGGTCTGCTAGTTGTAGCATGACTGTTGTTGGTTTTGCTTGCCTAACGCATAGCTTTTGAAATATTGACTTAGGCATGAGGTTGATGCTCATGCCTAAGTCGCATAGTATCTTACCCACGTATTGATCTCCGATAGAATATGATATGGTGAAGCTACCAGAATCTTTTCTTTTAGTGGTGGCTTTATTGTGCATCATTGCTATGCATCCTTCTGTTGCGGAAACTGTTTCAAATTCCCCAGTTTTTTTCGTTTTGGATATAATATCCTTAAGGAACTTGGTGTAGTTGGGCATTTGCTTAATTGCCTCCACTAAAGGTATATTTATATGTACTTATCTAATTATGTCTACGAATTTCTTAAACTGGTACTCCTGCTTTTGTTGTTTTAACATTTGTGGAAAAGGTAGCGATAGACGCAGATCTTCGATATTTTCATCACATTGAAATCTTATTTGTGGTACGGCTATGGCATCTTCTGTTGCGGTAGTATCTTCGGCAGTATCTGTTGGTTCCTTTGCCTTAGATGTTTCGTTGGTAGCTTCTTCAGGGACTGTTGTTTTAGGGGTTTTACCTACTATTTGAGCAAGTATTTAAGGGTCCTTCAGTTGTAATCCACTTCTGGTTGATATGGCTTTACATTGTTCATGAGGACCAATTCTAGCGACTTTAGTATCGCTCGGGAGACCTCCTATGGGTCCGTTTTTCATTTGTTTTGCCATTTGTCCTACTGTTGTTTCTAGCTCCTTGAGAGAAGCTTCGTTATTCTGCATTCTCATTTCTGTTCTGTCCATGAAGGTGTCAGCTCTTTGGATGAACTTGTAGGTATTTACAATATATGCACCAGTTTGGGCCATAAATGTTTATAGTGTGTTCTCCAAAGTTTGGACTTTTTCTTTTTGCTGCGGCGGCGGTGCCTACTGCGGCATCTGCTGCTGAGGAAATCTATTATTTTGCTGGAATCCGTAGATTGTACTTGTTGATGTTGCGTGTTAAGTGCATTGTTAGGATTGCTCCATGAGAAATTAGGGTGTTTCCTCCATGATGGGTTGTAGTTGTTGTACATATTATTTCTATTAAAGTTCCCAACATAGCAGGAAGATTCTGGATTGTGTAGGCATGCATTTGAGTCATGATTGTTACCACATGTTTCGCAAAGAACGATGACTGCTTTTATTTCTCAAACGTGGCTAGGTTTATGCAGATCTTTGACCATGTTGGTTAAGGTTGATAGTTGTGCTAGGATAGAATTTGCTGAATCAGACGTTGTCATACCTCGCCTATTTATGCCTCTTCTGGTGGTTGGGTGTTGATAGTCATTCTTTGCCAACTTATCCAAAATTTCTAAACTCTCATGGGGTGGGAGATCTAAGAGGGTGCCATTGGCAGAAGCATCAAGCATTATCCTCGTAGGAGTGTTAATTGCATTGTAGAAGATGGATACTTGAGTCCACTCAGGGAGACCATGCAGTGGGTATTTTATGTATAATTCTTTGCATCTTTCCCAAGCCTAATACATTGATTCATCTTCGTCTTGCCTAAAGGATGTTATGTCGTTTCTGAGCTTGTCAGTCATATTGGTGTAACTGAATCTGGCAAGGAAGCTTCGGCATAGTTCTGTCCATGAATTCAACGATCACGGCTGGAGGTTGTTTAACCATGATTTTGCCCTATCCCTCAATGAATAGGGGAATATTTTCAGCTTAAGGATGTTGGCTGAGACTCCTGGCAGTTTAAATGAGTTACAAATCTCCAAAAAGGATTTAAGATGATGTCGAGCATCTTAATTGGCCGAACTCCCAAACTAGCCTAGGGTATTCGTCATGTTGAACATAACCAGTTTTAGTTCGAAATGTTCTGCCTCTATGTTAGGCATCACAACAAAAGGAGTTAACCCATCAAAATCTTCCTATAAATAGTCTTGAATAGTTTGAGTATGTTCTTGTCTTGGAATATTTACTAGATCAACTACTCCGAAAGCACCGCGGTTGTTTGCCGCGGCGACGTTCATATCCGCGTTGTTTTGCTGGCCAGGTTCTACGGTCATTCTTTGGCGTGTCCTTCGTTTTAGATCTCTTGCTATTGTTTTGATTTTTGGATCATAAGGGTAATGATCAATGGTAGGGTTGGACCTGACCATGTACAAAACAACCCTTGGAAGTTAAACTAAAACTAAAACTAAATAAATAAACTGAAATAATTAAAAAAGTGCAGAAATAGTTGGTAGTAAAATTGAGCGTCAGTCCCCGACAATGACGCCAAATCTGATGGAGGCTATAGAGTCCTTATTAATTCCATCTTTTTCAGATTATAATATTTAAGATACCGATCCCACGAAGACTGAGTCGATTCTACTATCTCTTATAACTACACTATAGAAAATAAAAACACAAGTGATTGATGGATTGGATTAACTAAATTAACTAAACTATAATAAGTTATAGAAAGATAATAATGAGAAATACGAGGTTAGAATGAATACTTTGTAGAAGAGAATCCAGTTATACTGTCAACCACTTATTAATTCAATGAGTTAAACTGCCGCCTCGGCGGATCGCACAAAGGTTCACCGTAGCTACCTAGGCGGGGTTATGCCTTGTCGACAATTCAACTTTTCATAGTTTGACAGAGCATACTTATATGTTTTCTTCCTTATCCCTAAGCTAAGAGAACTGTTGAAACCCCCGTGTCTTGATGATACCTCCCGGCATTAATCAAGGGCGGATAACAACCTCACATACGTTTTGTTAGTCGTTGAAATCCTAACCGGATTAGTCAGTGCCCTTGAGCAAAGACCGTATTCTCTCGTTTCATGAGCCTAACTCTCCCAATATTAGACAAATGGATATTTCTTCACATACTTATCATCTCGAGCTCATATGCAAAGAAAGTTAAGTATCCAAAAAGAATAAACTATGAAATAAGTTTTGCATTAATAAATATCTATAACAATGTATCATTCCTCTCCATTTACTCCACAACAATCTAAACCTCCAAGGGAGTTTAGAACATATTATGGTCGACGTTTAAGGATATGTTATGTGTGAAAACCGACTTCGCTCCCTCCTTTAACCTAAACTTAACAAGTTCCTTATATAGTCCAAGCCCTAAGTTGATCTTTCCATGCAAGGAAAGAGTTCTAAACAGGAAAGAAATTTAATTCCTAATTAAACTATGTTAAATTAATCTTATTTCCTAAAATATCTCTTCTCGCGGTTTGTCTTAGGTTTGACCTCCTAACTGAGTCGTCTTCTTTCTTTTTCTCTTTGTCTTTTGATTTTGGTATCTTTTCTTCCTATTGAGCATCACTTTTCGTCTTTTATACTGCCGTGACAGTCTTCAGAACACTGCCGTGGCGAATGTCTCATCTACAATTTAGCATCTACTGTCTTCTTTGGCTCTTTCTGTGGTCTACTTTCCTGTCTAAGAAAGAAAACTATCAAACCTATATGTTTTATGCCAATTAATAGATAAATTCATAAAATTAGTGATTAGATGCTGAAATATGAGAAATAACCGAAAATATCTATTATCGTCTTTAATTCTGTCTTTATTGACAATAAATGAGTGGAGAAATGATGTGAAAAATAGGGCTTTTAAATACTCATCAGCAATTAATTCAGCATCCACTTCAACGAGTACACTACAACTTTAGAGCAAACCACAAGTCTCGGTTTGGATCAAAGAGGAAGGGAGTTGTGAGACAATTTTAGACATGGGATCGACATTAGCTTTGGCTTTAGAACCTTTTCTTGCATTAACTTTAGCAAGAACCAATTGCTGTAAGTATGCATCAATGGATGGCAACTTCTTTAACTTGTTATTGTTGTTAACAAATCTCGCCATCACCAACCTTCCCAAACAATTCGGCGTTCTCTGCAAACTTCTTTGGTGTCTCTAATGTTTCCCATTGAACTTCTGGTGACCTCTCTGGTAACTTTAGTTGTTCTCGGGTTTCAAAGGTAGGTGAATGTTCCTCCTTTTTTCTCTATATGGCATTATCTCCCCAATGATTGTCCCTATCATTGCTCTATGATCCTCTGAAATCCTTCCCTTAGTAACCGCCTCCAACTCCCCGTAGTGATAAAGGAATGCCCACTTTTCTTTGCTTTTTAATTTAATTTTTTTAGTTGATAACTCCTCTTTTAATTAATTAATTAATTAATTTTACTATCTTTTATTTATTTACCCAGCCTTATTTATAAATAATTAACCTAGACAAAATTTGGATATTATAGTTTCTCCTATTTGTTCAATGTTGTGGATCAAGAAACGAGCAAAGACTAAAAAGACACGAATTTCGTCTGACTTTCTTGACCACTTTTTATACCATCAAAGCTTAAAATTTTTCTTCTCATTAGAAATTCTTCAAACTTCTATTGATATGTGGAATCCGAAGTTGTTCTTGTCATTTGAAATTCTTCTTCTTCGACTGAAACATTTGGCATTCTTCTCATTTTTACTTTTACTCTGAAGTTGTTCTTTTCATTGGAAAATTTTCAAGGTCCGAAGTTGTTCTTCTCATTGAAACTTCTTCAAACAAATTACATGTCATAGAACCCAAAATTGTTCTTCTTATTTGAATTCCTCGTATCTATTAAAATTTGGAGTTATTCTTCTCATTAGAAATTCTCCAGGATCTGAAGTTGTTCTTCACATTAGAAATTCTTCAAACAAATCACAATTCATAGTACTTGAGGTTGTTCTTCTGATTAGAAATTCCTCGCATCCTTAAAATCTGGAATTGTTCTTCTCATTAGAAATTCTCCAATGTCTGAAGTTGTTATTCATATTAGAAATTCTTCAGATAAATCACAATTCTTGATACTTGAGGTTGATCTTTTCATTAGAAATTTCTCATCTCCAGGAATCTAGAGTTATTTTTCTTATTACGGAATTCTTCATTCTCCAAAGCATGTAATTGTTTTTCATCAAGTAATTCAATCGGTTGACTCTTCTCATTTAGAGTCTCTCATCTTCCTTTTGGACTATTCTTGTTGCGAATCCTAGATCCTGTTAACAAAAATCATCAAATTTTCTTAATATGATTCTAATACAGATATTTCTATCATGATGCATGAATAGTAATTGAAGACCACTTAGGTAATTTTTCAGCTTTAGGGAAAGTGCTAATAATTTCTTGCTTCGTCTTCTGGCATATCTTCTTTGACTAATATGATAATTCATCTAAAAAGCAAGTTCAATCTTTCAGATCTTTATTTTTTACTCTAAAGCGTTTGTTCAGGTTTTCACTTTAGATTGTTTTTCTCAAAACGCCCTTTTAGGTTTTCATTTTGTTTTTTTCTTCTTTTTCTTCCTCTTTTGCAACAAATTAAGTTTACCACTATCTCAATGACACTTGTTCTTGTCTTCCACGAATTCAACATATGGACATTGCTCTTGTGTGTTTTAATATTTGAACATCAAAGAATCATTTCATCTTTCGAAAGCCATGCTTGATATTTTTTATTCACCTCCTTGGACAAGATCTTTTATTTACTCCAAAAGAAATCTTCATTTCTACTACTATTCTCAGATTCATCTTATTTTATGAATAGATGTAACATCCCGATTTTGGGGTTAGTAGTTTGGGTTTTAGTTAGGAGAATTCGATTTGGGTCGAATCGGGTTCTCCGATTCGTTTTCCGGGGAAATATAAAATCATAATATTTTTAATTAGAAAAGTAATAATTTTAGAATATGGTTTAAAAATATTAAAAAGATGTTCCAAAATTAAAAGAATGTAATTTGAACTTTAAATTGATTTTTAATTATGCTTAATTATGCATAAGTGACCAATTTGTAATTTTTGGAAAAAAATGGGGGATTTAATTGTAATTTTTTGAAATTATTAATTTTAGTGACTAAATTGGAAAGCAAGCTATACTTAGAATCCTTAGAGGGCTATAAACCCAATTTAATTTTTAATAATGATTTATTCACCAAAATGCTTTTTAATTAGTTTAATTAAAGATGATAATCATTTTCTCACTTAACTATCTTTTTTCCCTCATCTTTTTTTCTCATTTTCTCTCCATTTTCTTTAATCTATTTTCTTCAATTCCTTGCTGATTTTTCAATCTTTTTCCACAAAGATTACTTCATTTTAATCATCTTTCCATTCTTTACAAAACCTAACCATCAATTTTATCAAATCAAGCATCCATGATTATGGAAAACTATGAGAAATGATTTGGAATACAATATGGTTAATTGCCTTACATATGATGGTTCCTTTGGGCATGGCTTTTGGTTCATTTGTTGAACATATTATGCATGCATTATGAGCAGTAAGTTATCATGCACATTTGATTATGATATTGGCTTAGTGACACTAACTTTAGATTCGAATACGAATGACATGTCATTAGGATTGACTTAAGTGCACTATAAATGTAACCCCCTTAGCCCGGCCTGGACGGAAACGGCACTAATGGGTTACACGGGGAATATCAAACCAAACCCGCAAGGGTCCGATTCAATAAACAACCCTAAAAACCATAATACTTTTTTTTATCTAGATGCACGATTAATCTCCTATGTGTAATTAACTCAAGTAACACAGAGACGGACGCAATTCAACCATTATAAGTCGATCAATTAAACGCATACATGATTAGGGTCCAAAATGTAAGGAACTGATTTGCATTACCATATCCACAATCAATCCACCGGATAACAATTAAGCAAGCTTAACACATTCACCATACAATTCAGATCAAACGAGGTGTCTTAGTTAATCGATTTACGTTCTAGCATTTATGGACTTAATTGCAAAGTATGTAATATTAGGTATTTCATCCATCTTATATCATTCGATGTGTGTTCGGATTAAAACATGAATCATGGTGTCACAACCTCTCCTAAATTACCCATAAATCCACTGTATTCACTTACTCAATTAAATCCTACGCTTCATGCATTCAAAACTCTTGAATTGCCCTTTCTAGGCCAGGTGTTTCGAAACAGCCTTGGAGTGTTTCGAAACACATGTGTCCAGTGAACTTTTGGTTCGGACCATGGTTCGAACTATGGCCACCTATTTTGAAACAACCATAGGGTGTTTCGGAACATCCATGCCCAGTAGCTTTTGGTACCGAACCCTAGTTCGAAGCAGACGTTCAAATATGCTTAGGGGTATCGACACTGCCCCAGGGTGTTTCGATACCCTCTGTATTCGGGACTGAGGTGAGACGTATTAAGCTCATCTAAACCAACCCAAGTATAAACTTTAATAACCCGAAACTATATGCAACCTTCCTAGGCATCTCCATCAACATAAACACACCTTAAATCATTTGGAAAGATCACTAGGAGACCTATAGGCATGCTTCCTAAAGAATGACTAGCAACATAACAATCATGCTAGTACATGCTTCAACAACCCAAACAAATCCAAAGTTCAACAATTAACAATCAAACAATGATGGTCTTAATACAACATGAACCAAAGCCTAAGTACACACTCCCCACATAGGTTGTGTTACACATTGCCTTGCCCAATTTATTTGCCAAAAGCATACCAAATTCAAAGTGATCTTCCCCTTGGTTTCCTTGCCTCGAACGAAGCTCCAAGTGCCTTTATTTTTCTGCAAGGATGAAAAGAGAGCTTAATGTCACGTCCCGCCATCAAGCACCAAGACAAGCCGAGCACCCTTGGGCAGATCCAAGGCAAGCCTACATCGAAGGAGATGCTAAGTCGGCCTAGCAAGGCCAATTCATGTTCCCACAAAGTCCAACTGAGGTTCTAGCCATCCTTGGGCAATTTTGTAGCAAGACAAGCACCAAGGAAGGTGCTAGAAAGAACTAGGACGGCCCAGTATATGCCACAAGGTTCTAGAAAGGTCCAGGACGTTTCACCCAGGTCTAGACCCATCCGGGAGGACCTAGAAGGCTCGGGAAGGCTCGGGACTATCCCGAAAGACCCTAGAGTTCTTTAGAACCCTTTAGATACATGTAGAGTTCTCTAGAACCATGTAGTGCTTGTAGATATTTTAGGAGGCAAAGTATTAGCTGTTGTATCAAATCGATCCAGGCCGTCCATTCGGGAGGAGGGTGCCTATAAATAGGGCCACTCCATTCATTTGCTACACACCTAGCATTTGTAAAGCACACTTGTAAGCATCCTTAAAGCTTAATACAAAAGCTCTCTTTGTAATTCCTTTGCCTTCTCTTGTCTTTCTTAAGCCAAGCCATCAAGTAAATTCAAGTAAGGCTTACTAACAAAGCTCGGGAGTTGTTAGTGCCGCACGGATCGAGTTTGGGTGAAAGTAAGTCCGTGATAGTTGGTATCAGAGCGTGTTCGATCTTGTTCGAGATATGGACAAAACTGGGAAGAACCAAGTAGCTAGCTCCATCGAGGCCGAGATCTCCCAGGAGCAACGAGGGCGTGAGGAGGAGCTTGATCCCACGATGGCAAGGCCAAGGGCCAAGTCAAGGGACGTCCTATCTAGCATTGAGTCACGCTTAACTCATGTGGAGGAGAGCGTTGGGGGCATGGGTTCCCAAGTGGACGACCTTCAAGAAAGAATATAAGGCCTTGAGGCGGAGGATGCCGAGATCCACACGGCCATGAGGGCCATGATGCTCAAGCTAGAGAAAACCATGCTCGCAGAATTAGACAAGACCCGCGACCTTCTCATGGAAGAGCTCTCGAAGGTACGTGCTTCCCTTGAACAAGAGCTAGACCATACTCGTGCCCAAGTCGAGGCACTACAAGGCGATGTTGCCTTGTGCAAGCGTGCATTGGCAGCCGGGCCAAGCACCACTTGGGAGGCTAGAAGGGCCGAGGTGCCCAAGCCAAAGACCTTCTCCGGAACACGCAATGCTAAGGAAGTAGACAACTTCCTATATGGCTTGGAAGAGTACTTAGAGGCCGTTGGCATTATGGACGAGGCCTCCAAGACCAAAACCGCCACATTATACCTTACCGACACCGCCATGCTTTGGTGGAGGAGAAGGCGTCTAGACATTGAGAAAGGTACGTGCACCCTCACTACCTTTGATGATTTTAAACGAGAGCTCAAACGACAATTCTATCCGGAGAATGTCGAAGATGAGGCTCGAGCTCGCTTGCGAAGGCTCAAACAATCGGGGAGCATCCATGAATATGTCAAGGAGTTCACCAACTTAGTGCTCGAGATCCCCGATCTCTCCGAGAAAGATTCACTCTTCAACTTTATAGATGGACTCCAACAATGGGCAAAACCCGAGCTAAGACGCCGAGGAGTCCAAATCCTTGCCGATGCTATCGCTGTGGCCGAGAGCCTAATTGACTACTCTAGCCACAAGGAGCCACCATCTAGGTTGAAGGATGTGAAGAGTAACCAAGCCGTTGGTTGGAGAGACAAGAGCCCTCGTAGAGAAAGTCACCATGAGGATCGCCCGAGCAAGCCCAAAGACTCACCCTCATGGAAAAGCAAGGACAATGCTAAGTCCCAAGAGGCTCGAGGCACAAGAAGATCACCACCAAGTGCATGCTTCATTTGCGATGGTGATCATTGGGTTCAAGAGTGCCCGCAGCGGCAAGCACTTAGCTCTCTCTTAGCCAAGCATCGAGAAGACAGTGATGCCGAGGAGCCCGAGCACGATGCGCAAATGGGATCCTTGCAATTACTCAACGTCATGCAATCCACTCCAAAGACCCAAGCCAAGGGGTTTCTCTATGTGGACGTTACCATCAATGGAAAGGCATCAAGGGCAATGCTCGACACAGGTGCGTCCCATAATTTCATTTCTCTTGATGAAGCTAAGAGGCTTGGTCTTAAGGCAACCAAAGGTGAAGGATCCATTAAGGCGGTTAACTCTGTCGCATCACCTATCTAAGGCATCACTCGAGGGGTCAAGATCAATATAGGGACATGGTCTGGCCACCTAGACTTCACGGTAGCTTCAATGGACGATTACAAGCTCGTCCTAGGCATTGACTTCTCCGATAGGGTCAAAGCCATTCCGATGCCACATGCCAACTCTTTGTGCATCACAGAGGGTCACCAATCTTGTGTGGTGCCAACCGTTAGGGCCACCAAACCAACTTCTAAAGTGATCTCATCACTTAGAATGGAGGAGCATACAAAGTCCAAGAATACACCTCCGAGTCCTCTAAAGAAGCTACCACCAAAGGGGAAAGTTGGTCATGAGACCATATCCAACTCGGGAAAAGCTATGCGACACAAGGGTTCCAAACGAAGGAAGACCCAAGAAAAGAAGAGAGCACCCTCAACGGACACCAAAGGAAGGGAATCCCTAGCCACACCCAACACAAGGGTCCGTCCAACACAAGAGCAAGCCAAGACTTCGAGGAAGCACTGGGCAAGCAAGAAACTAAGTCCAACAACTCATTGTGAGCGTGACGAGGGCGTCGCGAGCTTAGGTGGGGGAGGATGTCACGTCCCGCCATCAAGCACCAAGACAAGCCGAGCACCCTTGGGCGGATCCAAGGCAAGCCTGCATCGAAGGAGATGCTAAGTCGGCCTAGCAAGGCCAATTCATGTTCCCACAAAGTCCAATCGAGGTTCTAGCCATCCTTGGGCAATTTTATAGCAAGACAAGCACCAAGGAAGGTGCTAGAAAGAACTAGGACAGCCCAGTATATGTCACAAGGTTCTAGAAAGGTCCAGGATGTTCCACCCAAGTCTAGACCCATCCGGGAGGACCTAGAAGGCTCAGGAAGGCTCGGGACTATCTCGGAAGACCCTAGAGTTCTCTAGAACCCTTTAGATACATGTAGATATGTATACATAGATGTAGAGTTCTCTAGAACCATGTAGTGCTTGTAGATATTTTAGGAGGCAAAGTATTAGCCGTTGGATCAAATCGATCCAGGCCGTCCATTCGGGAGGAGGGTGCCTATAAATAGGGCCACTCCATTCATTTGCTACACACCTAGCATTTGTAAAGCACACTTGTAAGCATCCTTAAAGCTTAATACAAAAGCTCTCTTTGTAATTCCTTTGCCTTCTCTTGTCTTTCTTAAGCCAAGCCATCAAGTAAATTCAAGTAAGGCTTACTAACAAAGCTCGGGAGTTGTTAGTGCCGCACGGATCGAGTTTGGGTGAAAGTAAGTCCGTGACATTAAGCAAACATGCTTAGTGAGGAGGCTCTACAGAAATCATCAATGCATCTATTTAAAACCATGTTGAAACCATATCTTGAAATACTTTATTAAATCATGCATGCTAACATCTCATGCTCATATTCTTAAAATCATTTGCATCCTTGAATTCACATAACCTTTTCAAAACAATTTATAAATGATTTACAATCTTATTCTCAAATTCATGTATGTATATTGGCATTCTAGTGACCACTTAATGTGAACCTTAAGTTCACCGAATACACGGATCCTTTTTCTCAACATGCATCGGTCGGACACTTAGTCACCCCTCTATACATGTTATCCCCCATTACGCACGGTTGGACACAAAGTCACCCTTGTTTACGTATGGGTCAACTATATGCACGGTCGGACACAAAGTCACCCTTGTCTACATATAGGCAAGCTCTACACGCACGGTCGGACACAAAGTCACCCTTGTTTATGTTTTGGCGGCACTACCACGCACGGTTGGACACAAAGTCACCCTTGTTTACGTGTAGGCAATATCAATATTCGCTTTATTTTATAGTGCACTCAATCCTAATGACATGTCATTTGTATTCGAATCTAAAGTTAGTGTCACTAAGACAATATCATAATCAAATGTGCATGATAACTTACTGCTCATAATGCATGCATAATATATTCAACAAATGAACCAAAGCCATACCCAAAGGCACCATCATGTATAAGGCAATTAACCATATTGTATTCCAAATCATATAACTTGTTGCTCATAATGCATGCATAATATGTTCAACAAATGAACCAAAGCCATGCCCAAAGGCACCATCATATATAAGGCAAATAACCATATTGTATCCCAAATCATTTCTCATAATTTTTCATAATCATGGATGCTAAATAAGCTATGCATTTCAACAAGTAATTCTCATGTATGCACCATTTCAAAACATGCTCATGCATTTCCATAAATCTCATTGCATTACCAACATAATGCCTTTATCAAATGTAGCCGAAACTCATATCGGTTTATCAAAAACATTTACTTTACTTACTCTTAAACTATGGAAGGTTTTCACACTCTTCCATAGTCCCCAAAACAGAACCGTACCAAACGCGATTCGCTTTAAAACTGTAATCACTCACCAACAAGTAAAACGAGCTTTCGCCGCTATCCGATGATCGCACCAACGCACCAACAATCAAACACCTTCTTGTACCTCTTCTACAACATTAAAAACAGAGCATTCTCATATCATAACATGCTCAAACCAACAACCATAACCGATCACCTTTAAACTACCGAAAACTTAGCCGAAAAGACCGTAAACTAAGCCGAAACGCATCCGAACAACACCAGCCCAAAACCTAACGAATCTAACATCTAATCCACCTTAATTATGATCCAAAAACACATCCAAACCATCCTTATATCTCCAGCAACATTAAAGCATCTAAAACAACCCATAAAACAACCGAAAAATACCTTAAAACTACACCGATTGCATTATTCCGGGATTAAATTAATGTGCTATCAAATCAAGACTCAATTAATCATTTAATTAACATAAAAACACAATTGAATCCATCTAATTACAGCATTGAATGAGATCCAAATAGATTTCACAAAAACATTCACAAAATCACTAGATCTAACATTAAAAACATAGAATCAAGTTTTTATTAAAAGATTAACAAGCTAATACTTGGGAATTTCAATAAAGAACCTTAGAAAAGAATAAAAATCCATAAAATTACCTTCAAGATCTATTCACCAAAAAGATGTAATTTCCTCTTCTTGATTCCTTGCAATTTGATGTAGATTTGATGAAATTGATGCTTAGGTTTTGTAAAGGATGGAAAGATGATGCAAATGATGTAATCTTTGTTGAAAAAGATGCAAAAATCAGCAAGGAATTGAAGAGAAAAGATGAAGAGAAAGTGGAGAGAAAATGAGAGAAAAAGATGAGTGAAAATAAGAGAAAAAGTGGTTTTGAGAGAAAATGATTAAAAATATCTAATTAAAGTAATTAAAACACATTTTGGTGAATAAATCATTATTAAAAATTAGAAATGGGTTTATGGCCCTCTAAGGATTCTAAGTTTAGCTTGCTTTTCAATTTAGTCACTAAAACATCATATTTTCCGAAAATTACAAAATAAGTCCTCCAATTTTTCAAAAAAAATTACAAATTGGTCACTTATGCATAATTAAGCATAATTAAAAATCAATATAAAGTCCAAATTATTTTCTTTTAATCTTGAAACATATTTTCAATATTTTAAACCATATTCCAAAATTATTATTTTTCCTAATTAAAATATTCTCATTTATTTTTCCCCGGAATAATGAACCGGAGAGCTCGATTCGACCCGAATCGAATTCTCCAAACTACTAACCCCAAAATCGGGATGTTACAATAAACATTATTAAGAATAAAGAATATTGCCTACACGTAACAAGGGTGACTTTGAGTCTAATCGTGTGGGGTAGAGCCGTCTACACGTAACAAGGGTGACTATATGTCCAATCGTGCGTGGTAGTGCTATAATGGTAACTTCGTGTCATGTAAATGGTGACTTCGTGTCATGTCAATGGTGACTTCGTGTCATGTCAATAGTGACTTGGTATCATGTCAATGGTGACTTTGTGTCATGACGAGACTAATGGTCTCTAACAATGAATCCGTGTATTCGATGAACTTAAGGTTCACAATAAGTGATCACTAGACGCCAATATGCATACATGGATTAAAAGAGAACATTGTGCATCATTCATGAAATGTATTGATAATGCTGAACATACTCAATAAAGTGATTTGATGTTATAGACATGGACGTGGAATGTTAAGCATGCATGTTTTTAATGATGCATTGCAAACTATGGTTTCTTTATGGTTTTAAATAGATACATTGATGATCTTGTATAGAGCTTCCTCACTAAGCATGTTTGCTTATGCTCTCTTTTCATCCTTGCAGAAAAATAAAGGAAATCGAGACTACATTCAGAGTAAGAAAACCAAGGGAAAAGGTTACTTCAAATTCGGTATGTTTTGGCAAATATGTTGGGGCTTGGCAATATGTAAACCCAACCTATGTGAGGAGTGTGAACTTGACTTTGGTTTATATTGAAATAAGACCTATGTTGCTTGATTGTTAATTGATGAACTATGGTGATGTTTAGATTGTTGAAGCATGTACTTGCATGGTCGTTATGTTTTTAATCATGTTCTAGGTAGCATTCCTATAGTTTGCTTGATGTTCTTGACGTTGATAATCATGTGTTATATATTGCTATTTATGCTTAGGATTAATGCATATAGTTAATAGGGATTGACGGTTGTGTTTGAGCTGATGATGTTCACTTAGTGTGATGGAATTTTTAGGTTTCAGACCTAAAGTTTCGAAACCTTTGCCAAACAATTTTGAAACCTTCAAGAAGGTTCCGAAACCTTGCGGACAATTTCAATTCTGGAAAGTTATTGGACGTGAATAGTTTTGAAACCTTCTGGGGAGTTTCGAAACCTTTTACAAAAAGTTTCGAAACCTTTATGAAAGGTTTTTAAACCTTTGGCTACTAGAAATTGATAGTTGTTGGAAATTGTATTTTAGTCCCGAATATCTTTCTTTGTTCAATTAGGGTATCTACAGATGTTATTTTGAGCTAAAATTTCACATGGATGTATAAAATTATTTAATTTAAAGATAGCTAACTCAATTTGGAAGAAGTACTTATAGTTTGAAAGATTTACATTTTGGTCCCTAAATTAGTGAAACATGCAATTGATAAAGTTAGAATGCTCCGTTTGAGTTGAAATTTTCCGTGAGGGATACTCGTTTGTTTAATTGAACTTTGATAAAAAGAATTTTTACTTTGTTATTAGAATTTAAAAGTTTAACGCTTTAGTCCTTAATTTACTCAAGTGTTTAATCCGATGTTTGTTTATGATCGGATTGTTTCCGTTAATGCCTTGTATGAGACCTTAACATGTAGGAATATAATTATATATCTAGAAGAAAAAAAATATAACAGTTTTAGGGTTGTTTATCGAATCGGACCTTCATGGGTTTGGTTTGATATTCCTCGTGTAATCCATTAGTGTCGGTTCCGTCTAGGCCGGGCTAAGGGGGTTACAATAGATTTTTTGGCTTGTAATGTCTCAACAATAATTATTCCTGGATGTTAACTTTCACTTGTCTATCAAACCCTTTAGTTTATGAACACTACCTATTCGACTAAGTCTTGAATCGATACCCCCTAATGCATGTTATGTGATACAAAACTCACACACACCACAGAAAAATATTAATATGGTGAATTAATAATTTGAGCAAAAATAAATTGACATGAAAAAACAATTTAAATTGCGAAAAATAACGAGAGAACAATTTATATTGCATAAATATAAAAGAGAACAATTTATATCGAACATAAAATAACCAGAGAAGATCCCTATTTTGGTGGCTTTTCGATAACATACTGCCTTATCCTACGGTCTATGTCTGACTCCAATAGGGGTAAGTTTAATATACAAATGAATATTTTTATCTAGACTCTAGGTTCCCAAACTTTTGTTATCGTCTACAGCAACGATAAGACATCAATTCGGTAGTATAGATCCCTAACAACGAAGGTGTAGACCCCACGACACGTAAGGTTAGTATACCGAAAGTAGATATAAATCCAAAACTTGAAGTTGGAGAGTATCATATCGGATTATATCTATCTCCCACTCAAGGGTAAAAGCTCGGGTCGAGAGAATATGCATGAATGATAAATATATCACATTAGAAAAATACTATTCTCATTTATAGGAAAATTTATTCGACAATCTATTAAAATTATATTATTATTTAAAATGCCAAAATGCCACGTATAATTAATAACTAAGTTCTGACACAAAAATATTCTATAGCAGAGTCGCCAAGCTGTCGCGGTCATTTTAAAAACTGAGGTGTAAAACTAGCTTAGCGAGTTAATTTTGGAAAAAAATGAATTTTATTGCTTTTAATAGTGAATATTGTAACCCCTAAATTTAATCTAATTTCCTAGATAGAAACTCAGGGCTTACGCTAGCAAAACTTGTTCCCCGAGTTAGGTTTTTTAATAAAATAATTTATAAATTCTTATAAATAATAAACCAATAATAATGAAAAATACTGAAAACTTAACATTTAAATAACTGAAGGTTCAACCCAGGGTTACACTAAACTTAAACAGTTTTGAAAGTAGAGTCAATGTCCAAAGCCCGTAATTCATTACAGGAATACTGAATATCGGAAATAAAAGTTATTAAACTGAAGTCTGTAAAACATACGAAGTTTTGAAAACAGGATCCTCCAAGTACCGATGCCTAGATCTGAGTATCTGAAATAAAAACTGTGGGACGTAAGCTTGGGAGCCTAGTGTGTCTCTAGTGTGCAGATAAACATAATTATAGAACAGAAAAGCATAACACAGAACAGAATAGCATAAATTCAGAATAGAATATCATATTACAAAATAGAACAAGACATGTGATGTAATGAATGTATGATATGATATACAGACAACACCAAACACCATCATAAAAGAAGGTTCCCCTAAACCACTCTAACTCTATCACACCATCATAAGTGAAGCTTGACCCGAAATTAGAGTCACTGAATAGAAGTGGTTACTCAACACGAAGGTGGAACCATTGATCTGAAGTGATACTCACCAATAGGTGATACCACTGATTTTCCCCGTACACATATCCAACCGATTCCATGACATGAACAAACAACAAAGTATGAAAAGATAACAGAATCAAAATACATGCATAAAAGAATAACAGTAGGCATGCGTAATAAATTTAGAATCAGATATTCAGTTTAATATTTTAGAGCATGACGATTACACAACTATTTTCAGAAAATAACAGATATGATGCAATCAACATATTACACATAATTAACAGATATACAGAAAGTTGCATACAAAAATAAACAGAAAATTATAGGAAGGGACTCACCTGAAACAGATCACTTAACACCGATAGTGATGTTTATTGGGCTCTATCCTAGTACTTGGTCTAAGAGGCGTAGAACCTACAAGTGAAAAATATTGTAAAATACCCTACTGTGCAACTATATAGTAAGATAAACAAAAAGACAGAAATTATCAGATAACTCAGGTGCGTGTCCCAAAGTCTGAAAAGCAGGAGGTCATCTAGGAGGAGGAGGACACAGATACTCAGGGTCTGAATCCAAGTCACCTGAACCAAACGGTAACTATTTCAAATTCTAATAAAGATAACTTTTAGATAAATATTGGATTAAAAAGCCTTAAAAACGACACTTCATGTTCAAATTTCAAAAGTCGGACAACGCCATCGAACTCAGGACGTCAAAAAACATAGAGTGAGACCAGGACAGAAAAAGTCAGCGCTGATGTTAGCAGGTTAACGCTGACATTAGCAAATGACGTTAATAGTGACGTCTTTTGGGTTAGGGGTCGGGTCGGATGATCAACGAGTTGAGTCGGGTAGTCAACGTGTCGGGTCAAAGGATCGGGTCGGGTGGTTAATAGATTCTAGGATTTTTTGAGAGAATTTGGATTTTCCCATATTTTCCGGGAAAATCTAGAAAATTCAGAAAAACCCAGATTTGAATTCGATTCTCCCTCCCTCTCTGATTCGATTCTAAAGCCTTTTGAATCGATTCCAAAACTGATTTAAATCAAAAATTGACCAATAAAACCGAATCTAACTAAAAAGGACTTAACAACATAAACCTCCATAAAACCCGACAAAAAACAGAACTTAATACCAAACATGAATGAACAAAACCCAACGAAAAGAACAGATTTGAAAAGTTACCAACACACTAGCGAATGAAACAAAATGACTTCTCTGATCAGAATAAAACCAAGAATAGAGAGAGAGAGATTTACGAGGGGATTTTAAATTTGACAATAAAGGGAAATAAATACCAAATAAAAACTGATCGGGAAAAGAGGAAGAAGAAAACATTTACCGATTTAAAAATGGTAAAATTACTCTATCAGCGTCTGAAAATTTTTGAACTTTTCAGAAGAATCCTTAACATCAGGAAATTTAAAATTTAACCAATAAAAATCCCCAAATTATTAGGGTTCTAGAAATGGGGATTTTAGGGTTCCCAAAGGGGAAAAGTTGAGGTCTTACAACGCTTCCCTCCTTACAGAAATTTTGTCCTAGAAATTTACCTGGATCAAAAAGATTTAGATACTGGGTTTAGATAACATATTTGGGCTCCCACAAAGCCACAACAGGATTAACCTCAGAACTAATACCAAAACTGAACTAATTGGATATTTTACAAAAAAAATTCTATATAACTAGAGACTGAACTAAAACATCAGATTGAGTAGTTCCACTATTCAGAAATAAAAAGAAGTAAGAGTGGAAAAAGTATCCGCAATAACATCTAGCTCATCTTAACCCTCATGCCCCCTAGTAGCATATACTAATCCAGGCTGGGATACCCCTAATTTGGTTGATCCTCTAAAGTGGGTAGATCTACCTCTAAAGTGGATAGGGGTCTGAATCAAAGCCTGAGACTGTCCTGAAGCATAAACTGATTGAGGTGACACTAGGTAATCTCAGAGATGATGCTCGTAAGATTCGCAATGAAAACACGCTTCATTCCTCACCCGACTCTCTCTTGAATGTCACTTTTTACAAAACGAACACTGGGCAAGGCTCACGTACTAGTGGATCCAGGTCTACTAGCAACAGGAACAACAGACGCTGTTGGTCTAGCCTGTGATGAACTTTGAGGCTCGAACTCATCTCTTTCCCTCTTTTTGAATTGAAAACCCTGACTGTGTTGTACAGATACCACAGGCTGTCGTCTAGATCGATCATGGCCATGGGATTCCTAATAAATCATCAAACTCTCATTAAGCTCGATTGTCCTAGCACGCTGAGTGATCATCTTATACTCGATGTAATGGTGGGTGGGTACAACAATCTTTATCGGCACCCGAAGTCCTTTAAAAAGTGGTAATACTTCTGCTTCTCGGTCAAAACAAGTCATGGAACATAATGAAGTAGGAGGAGAAACTCAATCTTGTAGTCGTTCACTGACATGTTATTCTGTTGTAGGTTCAGGAAATCATCAAGGCACTTTGCCAGATACTCGGGAACCACATATCGGTCCTCAAAAGTCTGCCTGAAAAACTCCCAATTGATCTTATTTAAAGTAGTCGCTCTCTCTTTGACCTTCCACCAGCTCAAGGCTTCACCCTGAAGCAAAGATATAGCTGCCCTCAGTTTTCTATCCGAAGGATACTCCATATCAACAAAAAGAAACTACAGTTTCTTCAACCAGTACTCTGCCTATGTTGGTTTCGTACTAGTTTTATCATCGAACATCATCATACCAATAGCCAAAAACTCTGTAGAAATAGGTTTCCTAACACCCTTATTCTGACAGAGATATCAAAGTAACTCTCTCTATAAAAAGACAGAATCTAAGCATACAGACTCACTATCTCTAGAAGCATACAGTCCCTCACTTTGGACTAGCTGATTAACCTCAGCTTGCTGAGCCTCAGTCTGAACTCCAAGTTGTTCCTCCCCTCCTATATCTTGTGTTACATTTTTATTATGTGGCAGATCCACAGGTTGTGGAACATCATTTGTAGAAACAGTGGTACAACCTCGTCCATGACCTCGATCGGTCGGAAGACGTATACTCCTATGAGGTGGCATAGTAGGATATCTACAGAAAGCTAAACAAAATCTTACATTAAAATCGGTACTTGGATTATTATGCAAAATATTTTAGAAAAATTTTAAATATGAGTCAAAACGAGAATCTAGATTACCGATTAGGTTTACAAAAATCATTTTCAAATCAAAACTTATTTTAGACCTCACAGTCTGAGGGTTGAACCGGGCTCTAATACCATTAAATGTAACCCCTAAATTTAACCTAATTTCCTAGATAAAAACTTAGGGTTTACGCTAGCAAAACTTCTTTTCCAAGTTAGGATTTTTAATGAAATAATTTATAAATTCTGATAAATAATAAACTAGTAATAATGAAAAATACTGAAAACTTAACATTTAAATAACTTCCCAAGGTTATACTAAACTTAAACAGTTCTGAAAATATAGTAAATGTCCAAAGTCCATAATTCATTATAGAAATACTAAATATCCGAAATAAAAATTATTAAACTGAAGTCTATAAAACATACGAAGTTCTGAAAATAGGATCCTCCAAGTACCAATGCCTAGATTTGAGTATCTGAAACAAAAACTGTGAGGACGTAAGCTTGGGAACCTAGTGCATCTCTAGGGTGTAGATAAACATAATTACAGAACAGAAAAACATAGCATAAAACAAAATAGCATAAATTCAGAACATAATGTCATATTATAAAACAGAATAGAACATTTGATGTAATGAATGTATGATATGATATGGTATGATATGATATGATATACACCCAACACCGAACACCATCAGAAGTGAAGGTTCCCCTGATCCACTCTAACTCCATCACACCATCAGAAGTGAAGCTCGACCCGAATGTGGAGTCACTAAATAGAAGTGGTTACTCGATCCGAAGGTGGTGCCACTAAACAGAAGTAGATACTCGACCCAAAGGTGGAGCCACTGATTTGAAGTGATACTCACCAATAGGTGATACAACTTAACTTCCCTGTACACATATCCAACCGATGTCATGATATAAACAGACAACAAAGTATGAACCGATAACAGAATCGGAATACATGCCTAAAAGAATAACATGAGGCATGCATAATATTTTTATAATTAGATATCCAGTTTAATATTTCAGAGCATGACAATTACACAATTATTTTTAGAAAATAATAAAAATGATGCAATCACCATATTACACAGAATTAATAGATACACAAAAAGTTGCACACATAAATAAATAGAAAATTGTCGGGAGAGACACACCTAAAGCAGATCACTTAATATCGATAGTGACGTCTGTTGGCTCTATTTTAGTACTAGGTCTAGCAGGCGTATAACCTACGAGTGACAAACAGTGTAAAATATCCTACTGTGCCATTATATAGTAAGATAAACAAGAAACAAAACCGATCATATAACTCACGTGCGTGTTCTGAAGTTTGGAAAGTAGGAGATTATCTAGGATGAGGAGGAGGCAAATACTCAGAGTCTGAATCCAAGTCACCTGAACCAAACGGTAACTATTTCAAATTCTGATAAAGATAACTTTCAGATAAACATTGGACTAAAAAGCCTTAAAAATGGCACTTAGATTTCAAATTTCGAAAAATTGATAACACCATCAAACTCAGGACGTCGAAAAACATAGATTTAGACCAAGTCAAAAAAGTTAACGCTAACGTCAACATTGGTCAACAATGACATCAGTAGGTCAATGCTGATGTCAGCAGATGACGTCAGCAGTAACGTCAGTATTGACATCAATTGGGTCACGAGTCAGGTCGATCAACGAGTCATGTCGAGTGGGTAACGGGTCGTGTCGAGTGGGTTACGGGTTAGGTCGGATGGTCAACAAATTCTAGGATTTTCCGAGAGAACCAGATTTTCCTAGATTTTCTAAGAAAATCTAGAAAATACAGAAAAACCTAGATTTGAATTCGATTCTCTCTCCCTCTCTTATTCGATTCTAAAGCCTTCTGAATCAATTCCTAAACTGATTTCCAATAAAACCGAATCTAACTAAAAAGCACTTAACAACACTAACATCTATAAAATCCGATCAAAAACAAAACATAACTCCAAACATGAATGAATAAAACCCAACAAAAAGAATGGATTTGAAAACTTACCAACACTTCGATGAATGAAAAAAAATGACTTCTCTGATCAGAATAAAATCAAGAATAGAGAGAGGGATTAATGAGAGGATTCTAAATTTGACAATAAAGGGAAACAAATCCCAAATAAAAACTGATTGAGAAAAGAGGAAAAAGAAAACAGTTACCAATTTAAAAATGGTAAAATTACCCTATAAGGGTTTAAAAATTTTTAAACTTTTTAGAGGAATCCTTAATATTCAGAAATTTAAAATTTAACCAATGAAAATCCCCAAATTATTAGGGTTTTAAAAATAGAGATTTTAGGGTTCCAAAAGGGGAAAAGTTAGGGTGTTACAACTCTCCCCTCCTTATAGAATTTTTTTCCGCGAAATTTACCTGAATCGAAAAGATTCAAATACTAGGCTTATATAACAGATTTGGGCTCCCACAAAGCCACAACAGAATTAACCACATGACTAATACCGAAACTTAACTAATAGGATATTTTACAAAAATTTTTCTAGATAACCAGAGATTTATCTAAAACATCAAACTGGTAGTTCCACTATTCAGAAATGAAAAATAAGTAAGACTGGAAAAAGTACCCGCGATAACATCTGGCTCATCCTGACCCTCATGCCTCATAGTAAGCATATACTAATCCAAGCTGAGATGCCCCTTAACTGGATGATCCTCTGAACTGTGTAGATTTACCTTTATCACTAACACTTGATGCAAAAAATCTACCCTAACCCCTATCCCCAACAGGGGTCTGAACCAAAGCTTGAGACTGTCCTGAAGCATAAACTGATTCAGGTGACACTAGGCAATCTCAGGGATGATGCTCGTAATATCCACAATGAAAAAACACTCCCTCCTCACCCGACACTATCCTAAATGCCATTTTTTACAGAACAAAAACTGTGGCAAGGCTCGTGTACTAGTGCATCCATCTCCACTAGCAATAGGAACAACAAACGCTACTAGTCTAGCCTGTATGAACTCTGAGGCTCGAACTCATCTCTTTCCCTCTTTCTAGACTAAAAACCCTGACTGTGTTGTATAGATACCGCAGGTTATCGTCTAGATCGATTATGGCTCTAGGATTCCTAATAAATCCTCAAACTCTCATTACGCTTGGCTATTTCAGATTTTGATAAAGATAACTCTCAGATAAACATTAAAAAGCCTTAAAAATGACACTTCGGGTTTGAATTTCGAAAAACAAACATCATCAAACTCAAGATATCGAAAAACATAAAATGGGAACAAGTCGGAAAAAGTCAACGTTTACGTCAACATTGGTCAATGCCAATGTCAGCAAGTGAACATTGACGTTAGTAGATAACATCAGTAGTGACGTCAATCGAGTCACGGGTCAGGTCGATCAACGAGTTGGTTCGGGTGTTCAAAGGATTCCAAGATTTTCCCTAAAAAATCTTGGTTATCCAGATTTTCTCACATACTTATCTTTCAAGCTCATAAGCAAGAAGAGTAACTACCAAGAGAGAATAAACTATGAAATAGGTTTTGTATTAATAAATATCAAACATAACATAACCTTTATCTCCGACTATAACATAAACAATCTAAACCGCCGAAAGAGTTAGAACATGATGGAGGAGGAGGCTAAAGGTACAACAATGTGAGAATCTGTCTCGACTCCACACTAAACTTAGACCTAATAAGTACCTTATATAAGTCAAGCCCTAAGTTGATCTTTCCATGCAACGAATTAGTTCTAAATGGGAAAGAAATCTAATTCCTAATTAAACTATATTAATTTAATCTTATTTCCTAAAATATCTCTTCTTTCCCGCGGTTGGCTTTGACATGGGCTTGACCTCCTAACTGTGTTTTCATCTTTCTCTTGATCTTTTTCCGTTTAGTTCGACATCTTTTCCTCTTTTTATTGAGCACCAATTGTTGTCTTTACGCTGCTGATGCTGTCTCCAGAATGCTACTGTGGCAGGTGCTTCGTCTACAATTCAACATCTATTTTCTTCTTTGGCCCTTTCTGTGATCTAGTTTCCTGTTTAAGAAAGAAAACTTTTGAACGTATATATTTTATGTTAAAAAGTAGATAATTTCATAGAGTTAGTATTCGGATGTTGAGATATGGAAAATAACTAGAAATATCCTATTATTGCCTTTAATTCTTTCTTTATTGGCAATAAACTAGTGGGGAAATAATATGAAAATAAGGACTTTTGAGTGTTTATTACACTCCAAACTCGAACTATTGCTTTTCCTCAAGCAATGCGAAAGATATTGTTTTAGGTGTGGAACTTTAAAGTAATATACCATTCTGTCTTCTGCGGTAGAGTTCCTTTCTTGACTCGTCTTCTAGGTTCTTCGGAATTGGACTATAAGTCTTAGTGTGTGTAGTTATATCAAGGCTGATTTTCTAAGTTCTAATCCTTTTTCTAGCTCAAGGCTTCCAACTAAGATTTTTCTTGATTTTTTTTCTTTCTCCCTAAAATTGATGTATAACTATATATTGCTATATACTTATACTGCTTGACCCAGTTTTGGGGCACCTCAAGTATTTAGCTTTTTCTTACTAGAGCCAATTTCGGACACCTCTAGTAAGTTGAAGAAAAATTAAGTCCTAGAGCCAGTCATGGGCACCTCTATGGACTAACTAGAGCCGGTGATAGGCACCTCTAGTTTAAAATCTAAGCTAAGTCCTTATTGCTTTTTAAATAAAAGAACTTTTAAAATCAACTAAGACTAACAGTGTTTATATGATTTTTAATCTCATAGTCTAATCCTAAGTACTACACCTAATAGACCTTTTTAAATTCAAGTCGGGTGAATGGTATGAACTGCTGCAGTGGTTGGAGAATATATTAATACCAAGGCAGTTTCAATAAAATTAAATAGTCTAAAAAATTTAATTGCAATTGTATAAGGTAGAATATTAAGCAGAATTTATAAGGAAACAACAAGATACTCCGATTACTTCCCTACTATTGGCAGATCATTACATGTTACAAAATTGGACAATTTCTCCCCTACACTCGAGAGATGCATTATCCTCAATGCATGATTAAGTAATACAAAAAAGAAAAAATAATCAAAAATAAAAAGATAAATGAAAAGAAATAAAAAATAAGAAAAATTGTCGCCTTAAAATTCTACTGATCTGAAGGAATCTTCGGAGTCACTATCAATTAAGAGCTTGCGACGGATTTTGGGCGGTTGGTTCCAGTGGGCTCACCATTGGTTTCTTTACCAAGCATGGTGGTTGGATACAAACAAGAGTAGGGTCTTGCTGCTCTTCCTCCGTGTCAAGGATGATTGGAGAGAAAGATGTTGCCTTTCTTTTCTACCCACCTTATGTTGCAGCAATAAATTCATCAACAACTCGGAGTTGGCTCGTCAGATCTTCTTCCAAGTCACTCCATGTAAATGTTGTTGAATGTTCTGGTGTAGCTCCTCTGTTGGTGGAGTCCATTCTGAGGAATTCAGATACCGAATCTACTGAAAGTGGTTCGGTGGCAGTTGCAGTGGTTATGGCAACGGGGAAACTAGGATAGTGGCTGAAGTATTGGGTGTAGCAGGGGGAGGTTGAGGCATGGAGAGATCGACTGGGAAGTTTAGGAAGACCGTCGAGCATGTTAGGATTACATTATGTATGGTTGCGATAATGGCGCTGTTGAATTCCTGGATGTACATCATGAAGGCTAGCTTCCTTCTCTCTATGCTCTGCGGGATCTCCAGGAGTCCTGTTGTTGGTTGTTCCACTGGGTCTTCCTATTGACCTACCTCAACGAGCGTTGCTTCGACAGTGGTAGGAATGAAGGCTTGTGGAACTACTTCTTCCACTTGCATTCTTTTAATGTAAATATTCGTTGTCCAGCCCACTCGTCGTGGTGTGTATGTGTCTAAAGGCATGTTTGGGACCCTTTCTAAACTCCTTAATGTCGTAATTAAATAGGAGAAAATGATTATACCTTTTTCTTTGGTGGCATATTCGAATATCTATTCGTTGATGATGATGCCAACATCGATGCGTCAGTTGTGTATAATTGATTGGATTAGTGCCAAGCGTGGTCTGTCCACTGTCTGGTTATGAGATGTTGGCAGTAGATTTCTTTTTATGAACATATTCCAAAGCTTTGTCTCTGGTCAGAGATTGCAGCGGCTGACGGATCCACGGTGTTTACCCTATTCCATTCGGTACTTAGCAAACATAATTCTGCCTTCATTTGCTCGTAGTCTCCGGCCATCAGGGTGGCTACAAACTCTTCATGTTCGTTGTTTTCGATGTAGAGGCTGAAGTAGGTATTGATCGTGATGTCGGCTAATGAAATTACCCTTTCCCGCAGATATGTATATTGGTTGTTGGGTACGGGGCAGTGGGTATAGAATTCGTAAACTCATTCGATATTCGTCGGATCTAGTTGTTTTGTAAATTTCTGCCATTGCTGAAAAGTAATTTTTGACAATATGAATGCTTCTAGGCCTAGGTCTTCATCATAGGTATAATAAAATGCTATCTCTTCCCAGTTTTAACGTTTCTTGAAATTTCTTTTGTACTCATGCTCGATTGCCGATGTAGAGAATCATCTGAATTTTGCTGCTCCGGTAGAGGATTGTCTTTGGGTT
Source organism: Abelmoschus esculentus (assembly GCA_035048815.1). Classification (NCBI taxonomy): domain Eukaryota; kingdom Viridiplantae; phylum Streptophyta; class Magnoliopsida; order Malvales; family Malvaceae; genus Abelmoschus; species Abelmoschus esculentus. Next base: position 20,393,077 of record JAUCBN010000003.1, read on the forward strand.
GTCATTTTGTGAAACTGGTAGAATTGTTTTAGCAGAGTGACGGTAGTAGAAAAGAAGTATGGAGAAGCTGAAGCCTTTCTTATCTATTTATAGGCAAAGGCAGCCAACCGCTAGAAGCGACAGCAGTGTCATTATTATTCTTGGTGTGCACGCTACGCAGTTCTAGCTGGCCTGCACTGGCGGAAGAAACGATACATCTTCGACTTGGCCGGTAAGTTTCCTGCCAAGATATTTTTTGCCTTGAGTTGGGCTGTGTTTTTGGGCTTTCTCATTTGTTTATTTTATTTTCTTTATTGGACCTAAAAGTTGAAATTAAAGTTGTGAGAAAATTTAAAAGTTTCAAACTAATTTACGAAAATTAAAATCTAAATCCTAAAAATAAAAATAATACTTCAATTCCTAAAATATAAAAAAAATTAGGGACTAAGAGATAGAAATTTAGGTTACTACAGAGGTGTAATAAATTATATCTTCGGCATCAACCATCTCCCCCTTTTCGGATGGAGGAGAAGCTAATCTCCTAGTTGTTGTCTCCTCATCAGGTGCTTTCTTTCGAATATAATGTTGTTCAAGGGGCGTGCTGCCTCGACAGAGGATGCCTTGGCAGGGTTTATTCAGGCAATCTATTTCTGGATTGAAATTAAATCCAGTTTTAACTTTAATTCTTTGGCATTCATCTGATTCATCCTATTTCCTTAGAGTTTTAAACACATTGATCTTTACTTGTTAATCATTGACCCTTATGATCAATTCTCCTTTCTCACAACCGATCAGTATTCTTCTTGTGGCTAGGAATGACCTTCCTAATATGATTGGTGCATGTTCATATGATTCACAATCAAGAATTAAGAAATCAGTAGGAAAAATAAATTTATCCACCCTTACCAGAATATCTTTAATTTTTCCTTCTAGTTATATGTAAGAGCGATCTGCCAGCTACAGCATCACTGTTGTTGGCTTTGCTTGCCTGATGCCTAGCTTCTGAAATACTGACTTAAGCATGAGATTTATGCTGGCTAGGGCCTAAGCCACATAGTGCTTTGCCCTCGTATTGATCACCGATAGTGCATGGTATTGTGAAACTAACAGGATCTTTTCTTTTGTTGTGGCCTTATTGTTAGTATTGTCACACATCCTTTTATTACGGCTACTGTTTCAAATTCCCCAATTTTTTTACCTTTTTAAGTATGTCCAGGAATTTCTTAAACTGATATTCATGTTTTTGCTATTTCAACCTGTTTGGAAAAGGTGGTGGTAAACGCTGATCTTCAATTTTTTCATCGCACTGGAAACTTATTTGCGGTGCTGCTATGGCATCATTTGCTACGGTAGTGTCATCGGCAGTGTCTGCTGGTTCCTTTTCCTTAGATGTTCCATTAGTAGCTTCTTCAGGGGCTACTGTTTCAAGGGTCTTACCTACTATTTGAGCAGGTATTTCGTGGTCCTTCAGTTGTAATCTACTTCTAGTTGATATAGATTTACATTGTTCATGATGACCAACTCTAGCGACTTCAGTATCGCTCGGGAGACCTCCTCTGGGTCTGCTTTTCATCTGTTGTGCCATTTGTCCTACTTTGGTTTCCAGCACCTTGATAGCAACTTCGTTATTCTTCTTTTCATTTGTCTTTCCTAAAGGATGTTATGTCATTTGTGAGTTTATCAATCATATTGGTGTAGCTGAATCTGGAAAGGAAACTTAGGCATAGTTCTTTCCATGAGTTTAACGAACCCGACTGAAGGATGTTTAACCAAGATTTTACCCTATCCCTCGGTGAATAGGGGAACAATTTCATCTTAAGGATATCGGCTAGGACTCCCAGCAGCTTAAACGACTTACAAATTCCTAGAAAGGATTTAAGATGCTACCAAGCATCTCCATTGGCTGAACCCCCAAACTGGCCTAGGATGTTGATCCTGTTGAACATGACCGATTTTAGTTCGAAGTGTTCTACCTTTATCTTAGGCATCACAACAGTATGAGTTGACCCATCTAAATCTTTCTCTAAATAATCTCGATCAGTTCGAGAGTGATCCTGTCTTGGAATATTTATTGGATCAACAACTGCGAAAGCACCGCGATTGTCTGCCACAACGACATTCATACCCGAGTTGTTTTATTGGCCAGGTTCTACGTTCATTCTTTGGCGTGCCCTACGTTTCAGATCTCGTGTTGTTTTTTCGATTTATGGATCGTAAGGGTATTGATCAACAGTCGGATTAGACTTGATCATACACAAAACAACCCTTGAAAATTAAACTAGAACTAAAACTAAATAAAATAATCTAAAATAATTAAAGAGATGCAGAAATAATTGGTAGTAAAATTGAGTGTCAATCCCCAGTAACGGAGCCAAATCTGATGGTGGTTATGGAGTCCTATTAATTCTACCTTTGTTAGATTGTAGTATTTAAGATGTCGGTCCCATGAGGACTGATTCAACCTTGCTACTTCTTAAGACTGCACTAAGGATACTAAAAACACCAGTAATTTGAAAGGGTGAATTATAATTAAGATAATAATAAAAGCATAAAATTAATTAACGAAATAATAAGATAAAGGCGAGGCTAGATTGAGTGCTTTGTAGAGGAGAATCAAGTTATGTTAAGTATCCACTTATTAATGTAATGGGTTGAACTGCCGTCTCGGTGGATCGCACAAAGGGTTGCCGCAACTGCCTAGGCGGGGTTATGCCTTGTCGATGATTCAACATTTCATAGTTCGACAAGCATCCTTTTATGTCTTCTTCCTTATCCCTAAGCGAAGAGAACTGTTGAAATCCACGTCTTAATGATATCTCCCAGCGTGAATCAAGGGCGGACAACGACCAAACACATGCATCCTATTAGTCACTGCAATTCTTGACGGATTAGTCAATGCCCATGAGCAAAGATCGTATTCTCTCGTTTCGTGAACCTACATCTCCCGATGCTAGGTAAATGAGTTTTTTTGACATACTTATCTTTCGAGCTCATATGCAAGAAGAGTAACTACCAAGAGAGAATAAACTATGAAATAGGTTTTGTGTTAATAAATATCAAACATAACATAACCTTCATCTTCAACTACTCCACAAACAATCTAAACCTCCAAAAGACTTAGAACATGATGGAGGCGGCGGCTAAAGGTATAACAATGTGAGAATCCGTCTCGACTCCACACTAAACCTAGACCTAATAAGTACCTTATATAAGCCAATCCCTAAGTTGATCTTTCCATGCAAAGAAATAGTTCTAAACGGGAAAGAAATCTAATTCCTAATTAAACTATATTAATTTAATTTTATTTCTTAAAATATCTCTTTTTTCCCACGGTTGGCTTTAACAAGGCCTTGACCTCCTAACTGAGTTTTCTTCTTTCTCTTACTCTTTGTCCGTTGAGTTCGGTATCTTTTTCACTTTCTGTTGAGCACCAATTATTGTCTTTTACGCTACTGCGTCGGCCTCCAGAATGTTGTCGTGGCGTGTGCTTCGTCTGCAATTCATAATATATTTTCTTCTTTGGCCCTTTCTGTGATCTACTTTCCTGTCTAAGAAAGAAAACTATCGAACGTATATGTTTTATGCCAAAAAGTAGATAATTTCATAAAGTTAGTGTTCGGATGCTGAGATATGCAAAATAACCAGAAATATCCTATTATCGTATTTAATTATGTCTTTATTGACAATAAACGAGTGGGAAAATGATATGAAAATGAGGACTTTTGAGTGCTCATTAAACTCCATTAATTAAATATTTAAAATCCTATTAAATTATTAATTTTCCAAGTATATTATGATAACATCCAAACAATTGGACACTACCATCTCAACACTTAATAAAATTAATAATACTAATGATATTCATAGTTATTTAACAAATTAATTTTATTTAATTCTATCCTACCATCTCGACACTTAAATTAATTATTCTAACCAAAATACACTCTTGATCAACATTAGTTTACGTCAAAACACTAGCCACTTAGTGTATCCGAAGTATATGATAAAACACGCAATCTACATTATAATTATCTCCCTATTTCATACTTTTAATTAATTAAGAAACTAATCTTAAAAGGCTCGAACTTAATTAGCTAAATGTAAATTAGGTGACCTCCTAAACAAATATTCTATATGAGTCAATATACAAACATCATTTATAATGTTGTCGCATTCGGAAAGAGCTATTCATGGTTACCAATAACATCAAAATCGAACACATTCAAAATCAAGACTCTAAAAATTATGACTGTGAATTTTCTAATCCATAGAGTAAGATTTGTTGGCAAGAAGATATATATAACAAAAAAAACTTTTCCCAGAACAAGTATAGACTATAGAGTAAGGCAGAGAAAAAATATTCTAAATTATACCTCCTTATGTTTGATTTTGAACACCTCCCTGATCTTCTCGGCCTTGTTCTGGGTTCCATCTCGTTATTGTTCGTTCTTCAACAATGTAGTGCTCTATAAATGAAAGAGAGCTTTCACCTAAACCATTGTTGTTCACGATAATAATCAATAATGTTTTTGCAGCACTTCCATAAAGTCGAACTGTACAAAGAACATCTAACCACACTCTCAATCATCCGCAAATGTCGATCATGATCTTCCTCGGTACATGAATACACGAGGATATCATCTATGAATACTACCACAAACTAGTCCAAGTATTCATGAAACACCTGATTCATCATATCCATGAAAGCAGTAGGGGTATTCGTCAACCCAAACGGCATCACCAAACACTCATAATAGCCATACCTTGCTCAGAAAGTCGTTTTCAACATATCTTCCTCTTTTACCTTCAAATGATAATACCCCGATCTCAAATCAATGTTCGAGAACACATTTGCTCCACGAAACTGATCAAAGAAATCGTCAATCCTTGGCAAAGGATACTTATTCTTCACGGTCAGCTTATTCAGTTGCCGATTATCAATACATATCCTCATAGTGCCATCCTTCTTTTTCACAAACAACATCGGCTCTCCCTAAGGTTATACACTCGGTCAATCAAATCTTGTAACTGCATCTTCAGTTATTTCAACTCCTTAGGTGCCATATGATAAGGTGCAATAGACACCGGATTATTACCAGCATAAGTCTCAATACTAAACTCAAAACTCCTTCCCAACATCAACTTACCAATAAAGCCACCTCTCATCCTACCTATACCATAACAAAATCCAAGCTTGTAAAACTTCCTTCTACTCACCCTAACATCTCTTATTTCACAACCTTGCCAAAGCAATAACCATATTGATAAAGCATCCACAGACATGAACCCACTGAACACAACCTCTCACATTTTTAATAAAAGCAAGCCCAAAAGACTGAGTAATTGACATAGATCATAAATTGTCCGACAGTCCCCGTCACACAACTCAAACATCATCACAATCTAACTTTAGTCGAGGTAACCCAACTCAATTCCTCAAAAACATAATATGTGCACTTTCCTCCTTTACAACGCAACTAAACCTCAAAAGGTCATAACAACACTATGATTCAAACTCGTGATACCACAACTTCCATAATAATATTTCTTATAGATATATATATATATATATATTCTTTTTTTAACTCAATCCGATACTCCTTAAGAACAAAACAACAGATCAATCACAACCCTAACTTAATCATACATTTAACCATACTACAAAAGATTTCACTTAGTTTTTTTTTCCACCAACTATGATGCTAAAACAACACCTTATCACAAAAGAATCCATAACACTCCGAAAAACACCAAGCCGACACACAACACACAACATGTTACAACCCTCTAACATCCTCCAAACTCTAACCGAAGAGAACTTGCAGAAATCAACCTTAAGTTTCTTATTGACCAACTCAAAACTAATCATAACTCAGGGTATTCCCCTCGGGTTCAAACATTCACAACACCGAGTCCAACTACCCAATCCTCATCCAAGATTATTCCATAACCAAAAGGGTAATTCGTCCATAACACATCATGCTCAGGACCAACAAGGAAGCTCTTTCAACTCACACATATTTTTTTAACTCCAACCTTCACCCAAAAAGAACCAACCACGCACCACTTTCATCTTTAATGGAGATACTCGCAAGTGTGAATGAATGTATGCATGATTTCCTATATGCCCTCATAAATGTCTGTACAAGTGCATGTAAATATAATTTTTAATGTCATGCTCGAGAATGCATGCATGTCCTATAATATCTATCTATCTATATATATATGTGTGTGTGTGTATGCTCTTACACTATACATGATTATTGTTTACACCCACAATTAACATCCTTAACTCCCACACTTCAACTACTAACTTGCAAAACTCTCCCAAACACCAACATATAAAACCATCAAAGCCTAGTACTCACAGAGTACAAAACTCTGCCACATTTTGTATTTTATTTATTATTATTATTATTATTTAACATTTAGTTTATCTTGCACATCAAACTAAGTGTACTCGGTAGTCAACCGATACGTCTTAATTTCAGGATCCAACCGATACCAAAACCTATCACACCATTTTCGATCGGTTGAAACCAACTTAGGGGTACAGGGGATCAAAAACGATCCTAAAATACATCCGTCATAGCCTGAATGAACGTTGCAGACTATCTAAACTAACTACCCTGTGGAGCCGAAGGTACACCCTCGAGTTGAGGAGGAAGCTGCTCTTCCTTAGCTGTAGCTTCGCTCTCATTCTAACCATCAATGATCATACTAGAACTAACTCGAGTCTCACGACTAGGAGATATACTTAAAAACTTTAAACATGAATTTAAAACATATAATCAAAACATATTAGACTTACATTCAGGCAAGATCCAAGGGAAACCTGTAAAGTATTTAAAAATGTATCGACATTGGCAATGTTTAAACTTTGACTCTTTCAAATAAACACCACTTAAAACACATTCACCGTCCATAATTATCAACATGTTAACAAAAAAGCATATCAAATCACACACAATAAACCTGGATCTGATACCACCAAATATAACCTCCTTAGCCTAGCCTAGACTGAACCGACAATAATGGGTTACACGAGGAATATCAAACCAAACCCGTGAAGGTTCGATTCGATAAACAACCCTAAAACCGATATATTTTTTAGATGCATAATTATATTACTATATATCTTGGTCTCATACAAAGCATTAACGGAAACAATCTGATCACAACAAGCATGCGATTAAACACTTAAGTAAATTAAGGACTAAAACGTAAAACTTTTAAATTCTAAATAAGAAGTAGAAACTCGTTCCATTAAAGTTTAATTAAACATACAAATATCCTTCACGGTAAATTTCAAATCAAACAGGACATTCTAACATCATCAATTGCATGTTTCACTAATTTAGGGACGAAAATGTAAATCTTTCAAATTATAAGGACTTCGTCCAAATTAAGTTAATCATCTTGAAATTATATCAACTTTATGCATCCATGTGAAATTTTAGCTCAAAATAACATCTGTAGATACCCTAATTGAACAAAGAAAGATATTCGGGACTAAAATTCAATTTCGAGTAATTATCAAGTTTTAGCAGCCAAAGGTTTCGAAACCTTCCATAAAGGTTTCGAAACTTCACTGAAGGTTTTAAAACTTTTTGCATCCAGTAACGGTCCAGAATCAAAATTGCCCGCAAGGTTTCGAAACTGCTTGACAAAGGTTTCGAAACCTTCCCTAAGGTTTCGAAAGATTGGGTCTGGAACCTAAAAATTCTGTCACACTAAGTGAACATTATTGACTCAATACGCAACCGTTAATCACTACCAACTATATGCTTAATTCCTACACACTAAGAATAATTTATACAATCGAGTATAAACATCTTAGATCACATAACAACTAGAGGCATGCTTCCTAACATTAATCAATTCCAATGTCCAATCAAACAACATGCATCAAATAAATACAACATAGCATCAATCAACCAAAGCAATATAACAATCCATTAAACAACAACCTAAGCAAAATTAGAGATCTTATTACATTTCTTTAGCTAAACAACACACAATCTCTTATGGAATTGGTTTACACATTGCCAAGCCCTTTTTATTTATTAAAGCATACCAAAGATATGTAGGCTTTCCCCTTGGTTCTCTTGCTCCAATGCAGCCCCAAATGTCTCTAATTTTCTGCAAAGATAAAAAGAGAGCTTAAGCACAACATGCTTAGTGAGGAAGCTCTAACAAGATCATCTATGTATTAATTTAAAACCATATTTAAACCATAGCCTGCGATGAATCACTAAATCATGCATGCTTAACATTTCATGTCCATGTTCATAATACCAAAACATTTTCTTGAGTATGCATAACATTATCGATATATTTCATGAATTATGTACAATGTTCCATTTTAATCCATGTATGCATATTAGCTTTCTAGTGATCACTTATTGTGAATCTTAAGTTTACCAAATACACGGATCCATTATTTTAGAGACACTTAATCTCGTCATGATACAAAGTCACCATTGACATGACATAAAGTCACCATTGACATGACACAAAGTCATCATTATTAGCTCTACCACGCACGGGTTGACACATAGTCACTCTTGTTACGTGTAGGCGGCTCTACCACGCACGATTGGACCCAAAGTCACCATTGTTACGTGTAGGCAATATTTTTTATTTCCATAATATTTATAATGCACTCAATCCTAATGGTATATCATTCGTATTCGAGTCTAAAGTTAGAGCCACTAAGTCAATATCAAGTTCAAATATGCATGCTAATTTGTTGCTCATAATATGATGCGTGTAATAAAAGCGCAATTAAGTGCAAGTGTACACGTCAAGTAATATAATGATAAGTATTTATCAAATATCATTCTTCAAAGGGACTGGTGTACTTAATATGCCTCCTTCTGTTTCCTTGCTCCTAAAGTTAGTAAAATAAAACACAGGTAAAAAGATTTATTGAATAACTAAAGAATAAAAGCTTAATTAAAGGTTGAGAACGAATAGAGAGAATAGGTAGGATCCAATTGTGTCATATAGTGGATTCGATTGATCTGTTCTTGTTCAATACAATGACACAACACTGTCTCGACAGCACTATAGATACTGCCTCGACAGCGTTAGTGTTTTCTACTGCGGCAATCTCTTTCTCTTGGGTAGTTCAATCAAAGCTCGGCAAAGTGTACTTAGGTGTCCCCGCTTATCTCTAAGTCGAAGTACTGCTGATGACCAATCCTTGATGATACCTTTTAGCGTGAATCAATGATAATCAGCAACCAATCCTACACTTCTTTTAGCCAATAAAACTCTTAACCTATCTTTAGGCCGAGTTAATGTCTACAACACCGCACTTATCCCTTTCATGAATCTAACTCTCTCGATATTAGATAAATAAATTACTTACAAACTTCTCTCTCGAGTTTGAATGCAAGAACAAGGAATGGCAATAGGATAAACAAACTTTGATATTTTTATTATATTGAAACGAAGAAACAAAATACAATCTTCTTGCACTAATATTCTACAACCTTCACCTAACCCTTAGAAAGCTTAGAACATATTGTAAAAGAATAACACAATTTTTAGGGTAAAGCTATAACCCCCTTAGCCCGGCTTAGACGGAACCAGCACTAATAGGTCACACGGGGAATATCGAACCAAACCCGTGAGGGTCCGATCAGATAAACAACCCTGAAAACCGTAACATTTTTTTTTATTTTATCTTACCTAGATGCTCGATTAATCTCCTATGTGTAATTAACTCAAGTAAGACAGAGACAGACTCAGTTCAATCATTATATTCAATCAATTAAACGCATACATGATTAGGGACCAAAATGTAAGAAATTAATATGCATCACCATATCCACAATCAATCCACCGGATAACAATTAAGCAAGCTTTAAACATTCACCATTCAATTCAGATCAAACGAGGTATCTTAGTTTATCAATTTTATGTTCTAGCATTCATGGGTTTAATTACAATATATGTAATATTAAGTATTTCATCCATCTTATATCATACGATGTGTATTCGGGTTGAAACATGAATCATGGTGTCACAACGTCTCCTAAACTACTCATAGATCTATTATTTTCACTTACTAATTTAAATCCTATGTTTCATGCATTTAAAACTCTCAAATTGCCCTTTTTAGGCCAGGTGTTTCGAAACAGCCCTGAAGTGTTTCGGAACACGGGTGCCCAGTGGACTCATGGTTCGAACTATGGCCACCTGTTTCAAAACAACCTTAGGGGTGTTTCGGAACAGCCACGTCCAGTAGCATTTGGTACTGAACCCTGGTTCGATAAGGATGCTCAAATAGGCATAGGGGTATCGATACTGCCACAGGGTGTTTCGATACCCCCTGTATTCTGGACTGAGTGAGAAGTATAAGCTCAACTAAACCAATCCAAACATAAACATTAATAACCCAAAGCTATATGCAACATTCCTAGGCATCACCATCAACATAACCACACCTCAAAACACCAGAAAATATCACAAGGAGACCTATAGGCATGCTTACTAAGAATGAATAGCGACATAACAAACATGCTAGTTCATGCTTCAACAATTCAAGCATAACAAAAATTCGACCATTATCAACCAAACAAAAATAGTCTTATTACAACATGAAACAAAGTCTAAATGCTCACTCCTTTCATAGATTGCGTTACACATTGCCTTGCCCAATCTATTTGCCAAAAGCATACCAAATTTAAAGTGAACTTCCCCTTGGTTTCCTTGCCTCGAACGATGCTCCAAGTGCCTTTATTTCTCTACAAGGATGAAAAGAGAGCTTAAGCAAACATGCTTAGTGAGGAAGCTCTATACAAATCATCATTGCATTTATTTAAAACCATGAAGAAAACATAATTTGCAATACATAATTAAATCTTGCATGCTAATATTTCATGCCCAAGTTTATTAAAACATATGCATCATTGAGTTCACATAACCTTATCAAAATAATTTATAAATGATGCTCAAACCTCTTCTCAATTTCATGTATATATATTGGCTTTCTAGTGATCACTTAATGTGAACCTTGAGTTCACCGAATACACGGATCCATGACACATTTGTCTCGTCATGACACGAAGTCACCATTGACATGACACGAAGTCACCATTGACATGACACAAAGTCACCATTGACATGACACGAAGTCACCATTAGCACTACCACACACGATCGGACACATAGTCACCCTTGTTACGTGTAGGCGGCTCTACCACGCACGGTTGGACACAAAGTCACCCTTGTTATGTGTAGGCAATATTCTTTATACTCAGTTTTGATTATAGTGCACTTAAGACAATCCTAATAACATGTCATTCGTATTTGAATCTAAAGTTAGTGTCACTAAGCCAATATCATAATCAAATGTGCATGATAACTTGCTGCTCATAATGCATGCATAATATATTCAACAAATGAACCAAAAGCCATGCCCAAAGGCACCATCATGTATAAGGCAAATAACCATGTTATATTCCAAAACATTTCTCATAATTTTCCATAATCATGGATGCTAAATAAGCTATGCATTTCAGCAAGTAAATTCTCATGTATGCATCGTTTCAAATCATGCTCATGCATTTGTATAAATCTCATTGCATTACCAACATAATGCCTTTATAAAATATAGCCGAATCTCATATTGGTTTAGCAAAACAAATACTTCACTTACTCTTGAACTATGTAAGGTTTTCACACTCTTGCATAGCCCCCAAAAACAGAACGTACCAAACGCGATTCGTTTTTAAATCCGTAACCACTCACCAACAAGCGAAACAAGCTTTCGCCGCTATCCGATGATCGCACCAACGCACCAGCAATCAAGCTTCTTCTTGTACCTCTTCTACAACATTAAAAACAGAGTATTCTCACATCATAACATGCTCAAACCAACAGCCATATCCGATCACCATTAAACTACCGAAAACTTAGCCGAAAAGACCATAAACTAAGCCGAAACGCATCCGAACAACATCAGCCAAAAACCTAACGAATATAACATCTAATACACCTCAATTATGATCCAAAAACACATCCAAACCATCCTTATATCTCCAGCAATATCTAAGCATCTAAAACAGCCCATAAAACAACCGAAAAGCACCTTAAAACTACACCGATTGCATAATTCCGGGATTAAATTAATGTGATATCAAATCAAGACTCAATTAATCATTTAATTAACATAGAAACATAATTGAATCCATCTAATTCCAGCACTACATGAGATCCAAAAAGATTTCACAAAAACTTCCATAAAAACACTAGATCTAACATTAAAAACATAGAATCAAGTTTTTATTCAAAGATTAGCAAGCTAATACTTGGGGATTTCAATAAAGAACCTTAGAAAAGAACCAGAAAATTACCTTCAAGATCTATTCACCAAAAATATGTAATTTTCCCCTTCTTGATTCCTTACAATTTGATGTAGATTTGATGAAATTGATGCTTAGGTTTTGTAAATGATGGAAAGATGATGCAAGTGATGGAATCTTTGTGGAAAAAAGATGCTAAAATCAGCAAGGAATTGAAGAGAAAAGATGAAGAGAAAGTGGAGAGAAAATGAGAAAAAAAAATAAGAGAAAATTAAGAGGAAAAGTGGTTTTGAGAAAAATGATTAAAACCAAATTAAAGTAATTAAAAATATATTTTGGTGAATAAATCATCATTAAAAATTAGAAATGGGTTTATGGCCCTCTAAGGATTCTAAGTTTAGCTTGCTTTTCAATTTAGTCACTAAAACATTGACATTTTTGAAAATTACCAAAATAGTCCTCCAAATTTCCAAAAATTACAAATTGGTCATTTATGCATAATTAAGCATAATTAAAAATCATTATAAAATCCAAATTATTTTCTTTTAATTTTGAAACATGTTTTTAATATTTCAAACCATATTCTAAAACTATTATTTTTCTTAATTAAAAATATCTTTATTTTATTTTTCCCAGAATTAATGAACCGGAGAACCCAATTCGACTCGAATCGAATTCTCCTAACTAAGCCTAAACTAATAACCTCAAAAACGGGATGTTACAAAAGCTTTCTCTCTAATTCGTGTCTCTCTTATACATTGGACGACTCATGTATTTATAGTCTTGATCTAGGGTAACTTTTCCTAAGTAGAATATAACTTGGAGTAGGGAACAAGTAATAAAAATATAATATTTCCAAGTTTAATTCTATCTAGAAGACTATTCTAGTGTGGCCTTTGACTTGATCTTTTTACGTGCTAATCTGCTCCAATCCAAATGCTTAAAGTCCAGAAATTCTCAGCTTATTTCTCTTTCAATCGCCCAGCATCAGTACTGGAGCTTCTGCTGTTGCGACATTGCTTCTACCTTCGGCATTGTTGCTGCCTCGGTAATGGTTCTACCTTTGGCACTGTGGCTGTCTCAACAGGTATTTCCTGCAATTACACAAAAACATGACATAAAGTCTTCTTTTCTCACAAATATCATTTTTATATGTTGTGGTAGCAAAATGTCAGTTATTGAACAATAAGTATATGTATCAGCTCGAATTAGTAGATAATGAGTATATATTGTTTAGGAAATGAATAATAAATAATAGCCTTTTAGGCACTCATCATAATGCATCCATAATGTGTTCAATAAATGAACTAAAAGCCATGCCCAAAGGCACCAATGTGTATAAGGCAAATAACCATATCATACACCACTTTATTTTTCATATTTCCATATCCATGGAAGTCTTTATTAACCATGCATTTTCAGCAATTTACATATGCATGGATTATTTCAAAATCATACTTATGCATTTCTAAAATCTCTTTGAATCATCAACATAAATGTCATTACCGAAAATAGCTGATACTGATGATAATGCATCAAAATTATATACTTTACTTACTCTTGAACTATGGAAAGTTTTCACACTATTCCATAGTCCCCAGAACAGGACCGAACTAATGCGATTCGCTTTTAGTCCGAAATCGCTCACCGACAAGTGAAACGAGCCTTCGCCGACGTTCCGATGACAACGCCAATGCACCAGCCACTTAAGAACCTTTTTGCACTTCCTCTATAATATTAAAAACAGAGCATATTTACATCATAACATGCTCAAACCAGCAGCCACATCAAACCTCCGTAAAACTATCAAAAACCTAGCCGAAAAGACCGAAAACTAAGCCGAAACACATCCGAAACAACATCAGCCCAAAACCTAATGAATCTAACATCTAATATACTTCAATTATGATCCAAAAACACATCTAAACTATCCTTATACCTCCAGCAACATTAAAACACTTAAAACAGCCCCTAAAACAATCGAAAACCACCTTAAAACACTATCGATTATATTATTCTGGGATTAAATTAATATGCCACCAATTCAAGACTCAAATAATCATTTAAATGATATAATATCATAATTAAATTAACCTAATTACAGCATTAATTAAGATCTAAAAAGATTTCACAAAAACCTCCATAAAATCCATAGATCTAGAATTAAAAACATAAAATCAAGTTTCAATTATTGATTAATAGGCCAATACTTGAGAATTTCAATAAAGAACCTTAAAAAATGATTAGAAATCAGAAAATTACCTTTGAGATTTACTCCACCAAAAAGATGAGAAATTCTCTCCTTGATTTCTTGAAAATGGATGTTGATTTTGCAAAATTGATGAGTAGGCTTTGTAGAGAATGAAAAGATGAGTAAAATGAAATAATTCTTGTTGAAGATGATGAAGAAATCAGCAAGTAATTGAAGAAAATTGAAGAATAAGAAAATTGAGAGAAAATTAGAGAGAAAAAAATGAGAAAATAGGTGGTTAAGAAAGAAAATGAAAATGTCATCTAAATAAAACTATTTAAAAAACAATTTTGATGGATAAATCATTAATTAAAATTAAATTGGGTTTATGGTCCTCTAAGGATTCTAAGTATGACTTACTTTCCAATTTAGTCACTAAAATCCACATTTTCCGAAAATTACTAATGAAATCCCTTAAATCTTTACAAAATTAATATTTAATCACTAGTACATAATTAAACTTAATTAAAATCAAGTTAAGATCCATATAATATCTTCTTAACTTTAAAACACCATTTTAATATTTTTAAATCGTCTCACAAAATTATTACTTTTCCGGTTAAAATACTATTATTTTAATTTCCCCGAAATAATGAACCGAAGAACCCGATTCGACTCGAATCGAATTTCCCCTAAATCAATACACAAACTACTAACCCAAAAACCGGGATGTTACAATATTACTTGACCATGCATTGTGGATAATGTATCTCTCGAGTCTTGGGGAGCATTTATCCAAATTTTGTAACATGTAATTATCTGCCTCGTATAGAAGTAATCACAGTACTTTGTTTTTGCCTTAGAAATTTTGTTTAATATCTTGTCTTATACAATTGCAATTAAAATTTTGTTTTAACTGTGAATTTTATTGAAACTGCCTAGGCAGTAATATACTCTCGAGCCGTCGCAGTAGTTCAAACCATTCACCAGACTCGAATTCAGAAAGATTTACTAGGCTTAGTACTTTGGATTAGACTATGAGCCTAAATTCATATAGACACTACTAATCTTAGTTTTTTTTAAATTCTTTTCTTTGAAAAGCAATAAGGATTTAGGCTTAGATTTTAAACTAGATGTGCCTATCACTGACTCTAGTTTTTCTCCCACTTACTAGAGGTGCCCGAAATTGGCTCTAGTAAGAAATAGCTAAATACTTGAGGTGCTCAAAGTTGGCTCAAGCAGTATAACTATATAACAATATATAATTATACATAAATTTCAGGGAGAAAAGAAAGAAAAAGAATTAAGAAATCTTAATCGAAAGTCTTGAGGTAGAAAAAGGATTAGAACTTAAAAAATCAACTTTGACATAGCTATGCGCACACACACTAAGACTTATAGTCCAATTCCGAGGAATGCTTAGAACCAAGAAGAAGCCAAGTCAAGAAAGGAACTCTATCGCGGCAGGCAAGACGTTATATTACTTTAAAATTCCAGATTTAAAAGATTATCTTTTGCATTGCTTGAGGAAAAGTAATAGTTCGAGTTTGGGAGTGTGATAAGCACTCAAAAGTCCTCATTTTTCACATCATTTCTCTACTCGTTTAATGCCAATAAAGACAGAATTAATGACGATAATAGATATTTCTGGTTATTTTTAACATCTCAGCATTCGATCAATAACTTCATGAATTTATCTATTATTTAGCATAAAACATATACGTTTGATAGTTTTCTTTCTTAGACAGAAAACTAGATCACAAAAGAAGCCAAAGAAGAAAATAAATGCTGAATTGAAGATGAAGCATCCGCCACGGTAGTCTTCTAAAGACAATCGCGGCAGTATAAAAGACAACAAGTGGTGCTCAACAGGAAGAAGAAAAGATACCAAAATCAAAGGACAAAGAGCAAAAGAAAGAAGACGACTTAGTTAGGAGGTCAAGCCCAAGACAAACCGCGGGAAGAGATATTTTAGGAAATAAGATTAATTTAATATAATTTAATCAGGAATTAGAGTTCTTTCCTAGTTAGAACTCTTTCCTTGCATGGAAAGATCAACTTAGGGATTGGCCTATATAAGGCACTTATTAGGTTTAGGTTTAGGTTTAGTGTGTAGTCAAGATGATTCTAACATTATTATACCTTTAGTTATTGCCTCCATCATGTTCTAAGTCTTTCGGAGGTTTAAATTGTTTGTGGATTAGTTAGGGATGAAGGTTATGTTTGATATTTATTAATGCAAAATATATTTCATAGTTTATTCTCTTAGTAGTTACTCTTCTTGCATATGAGCTTGAAAGATAAGTATGTGAGAAAAACTCATTTGCCTAGCACCGGTAGATGTAGGTTCACGAAAAGAGAGAATACAGTCTTTGCTAATGGGCATTGACTAATCCGTCAAGGATTTCAGAGACTAATAAGACGCATGTGTTCGGTTGTTGTCCGCCCTTGATTCACGCTGGGAGATATCATCAAAACGTGGGTGTTAATAGTTCTCATCACTTAGGGATAAGGAAGAAGACAATCAAGGATTTTCTGTCGAACTATGGAATGTTGGATTGTCGACAAGGCATAACCCCGCCTAGGCTGCTGCGGCGACCCTCAGTGCGATCCACCGAGGCGACAGTTTAACCCATTGTATTAATAAGTGGATACTTAATATAATTGGATTCTTCTCTATAAAGCACTCAATTTGACCTTGCTTTTATCATATTATTTCGTTATTTAATTTATGCTTTTATAGTTTATTCAATCTCTCAAATTACTTGGGCTATAAGAAGTAGTAGAATCGACTCAGTCTTCGTGGGATCGATATCTTAAATATTACAATCTGATAAAGGTGGAATTAACAAGGACTCCATAGCCTCCATCACTTACCTAGGTGAGATAGAAATATTTCCTGTGATCATTTCCTCAAGTCTTAATTCTTCTCGAAAGAAAAGTCTTAATTAATTCGACCATCTGTATGCACAGGATACTTCTGGAACAATGGAATGGTAATTCCATAGACCCACAGCGTAGACTCAACCCTATTATGAAGAAAGTTGTGATGAAAGAAATTATTAAATGGCTTGATGTTAGCGTTATTTACCCAATATCTGATAGTCCATGGTTGAGCCCCATACAATGTGTGCCCAAGCAGGGAGGTACAACCATGGTGAGCAATGAAGATATTGAGCTATTACCTACACGAATCGTGATTGGATAGAGGATTTGTATAGACTATTGCAAGCTTAAAAAGTCTACGAAGAAGGATCATTTTCCTCTACCCTTCATTGATTAAATGTTGGATCATTTAGCGGGCAAAACTTATTATTATTTCTTAAATGAATATTCGGGTTATAATCAAATTGTCATAGTATCCGAGGAAAGAGAAAAGACCACATTCATGTGTCCTTATTGAACTTATGCTTTTCGGAGGATGCCCTTTGGTTTGTGTAATGCCCCAATAACTTTTCAACGAGGCATGCAAGCTATTTTCTATGATATGGTTGATAACTTTCTTGAAATATTCACGGATTATTTCTCCGTTTCTAGATATAATTTTCAAAATTATCTTAGCAATCTCGCGAAGGTCTTGAAGCAATGTGAAGAAGCTGACCTTATGCTGAATTTGTAGAAATGTAACTTCATGGTGAGTGAAGGCATAGTGTTAGGCCATAAAATTTCACACAAAGGCATTGAGGTGGACAAAGATAAAATTGAGGTGATTGAGAAGCTACCACCACCAAATTATGTCAAGGGAATAAAAAGTTTCCTTGGACAAGCAGGATTCTATAGGAGATTCATCAGGGATTTCTCTAAGATCTCCAAACCCTTGTGCATTTTGTTGCAACAAAATCAACCTTTTGTGCTTGACCAAAATTCTCATGGCATTGCTTGGATACCGTGTTCCAATAAATGACAGCTATGGCATGAGTAAAAGGTATTGTGGCAAGCTGGCTCCCCTCGTAGCAATGAAAAAATAGAGTATTGAAGTTGTACTTAAATGAGTAACCATGCTACGTTAGGATAGTGGATTTTCTTTAGAATTTTTCTAACTTAACGAATCATAGATTGGATACACTTACGTACACACACTTGCAAATAATCTTGCCCTAGAGTAATATTCTCGAAATCACCTCAAGTTTTATGTGTTTATGCCATGAGTTTTTAAGGACTAAAACTCTAACAATTTGCTTATCTTGATCCTGAATATTGTCATGACATTTTTCTCTGCTAATTTCTATCCATTAAATGATGTTTCAACTAGTAGAGTATTACAATTAATCAGTATAGATCTCTTTGGGCCAATTATATGTATTTATTGTTGTTGATGATTAATCTAGATACACTTGGATTCTATTTTTTAGTACTAAATAGGAAGCCTTAGAAAAGTTCATCACATTTTCAAATATTTCTCAAAGTGATCTTGAGCAAAGAATTTATCATATTAGAAGTGATCATAGAACCGAATTTCAAAATCTAGGTTTTGAGAATTTTTGTAATAAAATGGGATTAGCCACATTTTTATCTCCTCGCACTCCTCAATAAAATGGGGTAGTTGAGAGGAAAAATATAACTTTAGAGGAATGTCTAGGATCATGCTTTGTGAAAATAATTTACCTAAGTATTTTTGGATGGAAGACACAAACACTTCTTGTTACATTGTTTAACGTGTAATGATTAGGTCAATTTTAAACAAAACTCCTTATGAGATTTTAAAATCCCAAAAGTCTAACATTAGCTATTTTCACCCTTTTGGGTGTAAGTGTTTTGTTTTAAATAATGGAAAAGACAATTTAGATAAATTTGATTCAAAAAGTGCTAAAACAATTTTTCTTGGATATTCTCGAAATTCAAAAGCTTATATAGTTTTTAACAAAAGAACCTTAGTTGTAGAAGAGTCTATACATGTGGTTTTCGATGATAACCTCCTTCCTATGAAGGATTCTTGTGATGATGATGTAGGAATCATTGAAACCATTGATGAGGGACAAACATCAAAGGTAGATGGGGTTTCAACCAATGAAGAAACACAAGATCCTCCAATAGAAGCTTTAGGAGATGTAAAGTTTGAAGAAAGGGAAGTGAGCTACCCAATGAAATTCAACTATGTCAAGAGTGGAGAAATCTTGGGTGATCCATCCAAGGGGGTAAATACTCTTTCTTCTCTTAGATTAATAAATCATATTGCATTTATCTCATGCATATTGCCTAAGGATACCGAGGAAGCTTTAGATGATGATTTTTAGATATTGGTTATGCAAGAGGAGTTAAATCAAGAATTTTTGGTTCTACTAATGAATGTTATTGTCAAGAATTTTCTAAGATTATGCAAGGTGAATTCGAAATGAGTATGCTGAGGTAGCTCTTATTCTTCTTGGGACTCTAAATTAAGTAAAGGAAAGATGGAACCTTTATGAATCAAGCAAAATACATAAAGTATATGCTCAAGAAGTTTGTTTCGAAGAATGTAAATCCTCAAGACACTCCTATGAGCTCATTAACAAAGCTTGATAAGGATGAAGGAGGTAAGTATATTGATTCTAAATTGTATAGATCCATGATAGGTTGTTTGCTTTACTTTACCGCAAGTAGACCAGATATTATGTTTAGTGTTTGCTTTTGTGCTAGGTTTCAAGTTAGTCCTAGAGAATCACATTTAGTAGCCATTAATAGAATATTTAAGTACCTTAGAGACACACCTTGTTTAGGTCTTTGGTATCCTAAAGACTCTTATTTTAACTTTCATGCTAATTCGGATGTGGATTATAAGGGTTGTAAGATAGATAGGAATAGTACATCCGGAACATGTTAATTCTTATGTAGTATACTCATATCTTGGTTCTCTAAGAAACAAAATAGTGTAGCTTTATCTACCGCCAAAGCGGAGTGCATATCCTTAGGAAGTTGTTATGCTCAAGTCCTTTGGATGAAGTAACAACTATTAGATTATGGCATTAGAGTTAAAACTATATCTCTAAAATATGATAACACTAGTACTATATGTCTTACTAAAAATCCATTCAACATTCTAAAACTAAACACATAAAAATTATACATCACTTCATTAGAGATTATGTGTCTAAAAACGATGTTGTTCTAGAGTTTGTTAACACCTTGAATCAATTAGCGGATATCTTTACCAAGCCTTTAGACAAAGAGCATTTTTGGACCCTTAGGAGAGAGAGTTAGGTTTAACTAGCTTAACTTGACCCTTCGTGTGCTATTTTTTTTACAAAATATGCTTGAATTTTGATTGAAATCATGCCTATGTTAATTTGCATCTTGATGCTTCTATACATGTTGCTAGGGGGAGTATGAATTTGTTCATACATTTTAATCATGTCATAACATCATATGCATGCTTCTAGGGACTTAAGATACTCATTTCTAGTACTTTAAAAGCCTAAATTGCAAACCTAGCTAAGTTGTATCGAAACAAGTGAGATCGGTTTTGATACCTGCTCTTAAATTGTTAGGACATTTCTGGATAACTAGGTATCAAAACGCCCAAAATGTATTTCGATACAGCTATGGTTTCAATACGAGTGAGATTTTTATCGAAATAGACCATATTGAAACAAGTTGAAATGGTTTCGGAACGCGCGGCGATAGATCTATTTTAAAACTCACTAAACCTAATTTCATTCTAATTAACACACCCAAACTATTCTCTCTCAAACCCTAGCCGAAAACTATTTAATCAACCCATCTTTTTATCAAATTTTACAATAAATCACAAGATTTTCTTGAGGGTTTTCAATCAATTAATCAAGGCTAAGGCTATATCGAATTTCAGTGCTTCACAAAACCCTCATTCTCTCATAACAAAAATTCAAGTTATTTTCGAAAAACCTTTATTTCGTTCATTTTTAGAATATTAAAATTTAGATTTTGAACATGTTTTGCTTAATGGTTGTATAGGTTTTCAAAATCCTACAAAAGCTTTTTCAAAATCAAAATTTTTTCATTCAAATATAAATTATTTTCATCATATTTTTGTTTACAGGTTTTTAATTTTTCTAATTTTTCAAAACCCTTGAATTATTGATTAATAGGTTTAAATAAGATTAATTATACATATATGTTTTTACTTTTCTAAAAATAATCCTAAACGTTTTAATCCTTAGATTATGGAATCCAAGAAAAAATAACTCACCGAGGGAGTTAGTTCATCTAATATCGTTGCTCCTGCCACCCGAACCGATCTTCAAGTTGTTTATGAACAATATTTTGAAGATCACTCAATGCTTGATAATTTTCCATAATTTTGGAACCACAAACTCAAGAGAGAACGGTGTATGGATGTGTGTTTCATGGATTATGGAAAATTATAGTTCCGCTATCTTGACCTTATTCGTGAGTGGAAGTTCTTGCGTTTCCTAACCTCCACCGACAAATTCTTTTCAACACTTTTCCTAATCATCTATGCTAATGCCACATGCATTCTCTCTAAGGACAAGTCAAAGGTGGTATCTATCGAGTCGTACTTCATGGAGAAACATTTTCGTGTGGATGTTGAAACAATTTGTGAGGCTTTTAGAATTGGGGATGCGGGAATCAAAGATGAAAGTTCTCTTTACACCTTTACGGGATCCGGTATGAACCTTGACGTCCATGCTCAGTTTTTGCACTTAATCATCACTTCATAGATTCGTCCATCCAATGACAAGTATTCATTGATTTGTCAAGTTGATGGGTTTTGGATTAATCGCTTTCGTCAAGACCGACAACCCAACCTTACTCAAATAATGTTTGCCGATCTTGTTTGGCAAGTCAAAAACCGCCACACCCTTTAGGTTCGATCATTCTCTTATGATTGTGCTTTGAGTGCAATATTTGTACATTTGGGAATTGATTGTTTTTTAGGATTAAGTTGTATTTCATATTTTTATGTTAAGAGTTAAGCACATATGTTATTTTCTTTCAAGTACTATGTTATGATTTTGTTTTAAGTTGGATTTAATGTTTAGTGTTATGCTAGGATTATATTTAAATTACTTGCTTGATATTTCTTTATACCTTATTGATTTTGATCTAACAATGGGGGGAGAAAAGTGTTTAAACCAAAATTTTAAATATATGCAAAGTTTAAGGAGTCTTGAAGCTTTTTAAACTTAAAATTTTATTTTGGTTTTCTTATATTAAAGAGGGGAAATTGTAAAACTAAAATTGATTTTGATATAACAAAGATGTTAGAGGACTATTTTGAAATAAAATTTTAAGTACCTAAGTCAAACACACAACTTAAACTCAAACCAGGGACATAAAAATAAGTTTCTAAGTGATTTTACTCTAGGCGTTTCAATACCATCAAAAATGATTTTGAAACCCAACTTTATTTTTGATGAATGTTCTTGAGTTTTTTCAGACGTTTCAATACACATAAAACAAGTTTTGAAATTCCCTTCAAATTACAACTAAAATTTTCAAGTTTTACTAGACGTTTCGAAACATCCATCAAAGTTATCGATACCTATGATGAGTGCCTAAAAGACAGTTATTTACTACCCTTCTCATGGTATTTTATGCATCTATTATACACTAACTTGAGCTGAAATATGGACTATTTGCACAATATTGGATATTCCGTTATCACTACTTACAAAGAAAAAAATTTATAGAGAATGCAAATATTATTACCTATTCTGTACATGCATGAATATCGAGGGCCGAAGCAGCAGTGAAGCAGTGTTGAGGCCGAGGCAGAGACAAAAGTCACGACAGCATCCAGAGTGACAGCATCAACATTGTAGGCACAATAAAAGATAAAAATATAAAAAAACATTCTGGAAGGTGCAGCGCACCAATTGGACCAGGCTAGCGTACAAAAAGCCCAAGTCAAAGACCAAACAGGAAAATCCTTCTAGAAGGCGGTAAACTTGGAAATATCAAATCTCTTGAAAAAGACTTGTTCCTTACTCCAAGTTAGAATCTATTTAGGAAAGGTTTGCCCTAGATTAAGATTATATATAGCCTAGCCGACCATATTGTTATGAGAGCCGATTTTAGAGAAACCTTACCCTAAGAATTGTACCTATTGACATTACGTTCTAAAATTCTTAAGGATAGGTGAAGATTGTAGATATTAGTGAGAGGAGGTTGTTTCTTGTTTCTTTGTTCTAATGCAATAATAATATCAAAGTTTACTTATCCTATTGCCATTCCTTGTTCTTGCATTCAAGCTTGAGAGAAAAGTTTGTAAGTAATATATTTATCTAGCATCGAGAGGTGTAGATTCATGAAAGGTATAAGTACGGTGTTGTAGACACTAACTGGGCCTAGAGATAGGTTAAGAGTTTCAGCAGCTAAAAGAAGTGTTGGATTGGTTGGTGATTATCGTTGATTTACGCCGAGAGGTATCGTCAAGGACCAGTCATCAACAGTGCTCTGACTTATAGATAAGCGGAGTCAACTACGGACACTTTGCTGAACTTTGATGCATTTGTCCAAGAGCAAGAGATTGTCGCGGCAGAAAACACTAACGCTGTTGAAGTTGTATCTGCAGTACTGCCGAAGCAGTGTTGTGTAATTGTATTGGACAAGAAGAAGATCAATCAAATCCACTAATTGATGCAGCTGGATCCTACCTACTTTCTCTATATCGTTCTCAATACTTTATTTTATGTTTTGTTATTTAATTATCTAGTTAGTTAAACAAATCCACTTATATGTGTTTTTACTTTATCTTTCAGGAGCAAAGGAACAAAGGGAGACATATTAAGTATACCAATCCCTGTGGAAACGATACACGATATACTTATCACTTTATTACTTGACGACGTGTACACTTGCACTTATTTGCGCTTTTATTACACGCATCAATTTTTTGGCGCCGTTGCCGGGGATTGACAACTGAATTTTGTTTTCTTTATTTTCTTGCTCTTTAACCATTTTTTATTTAACTTTAATTCTAATTATTCATTATTTATTTTTTTATTATTAACTTTGACTTATTTGGTATATGACCAGGGCAAACCCGAGTAGTCCATTGTACGAATTGGATCCTAAAATCGAACACACAGGACACCATCTGAGGCGCAACCTGTTCCAAGTTATGGATGATCCACCAAGAGGACAAATTCCACCTGTTGATCATAATGTACTGCCACCAGCAATGTCGTAGCAGCCACTGCCGCGACCATTGCCAAGGCAATTCATTGTTAGAGACTATCTGGTGGAAGACCTAAACCTTAGCTTAGTCACCCCGATAATTGAAGCAACTCACTTTGAGCTCAAACTAGTGATGTTCAACATGTTGAACACAATTGGACAGTTTAGTGGGTCTGCTACTAAAGATGCAGCGCAGCATCTTAAATCTTTCATGGAATTATGCAATTCTTTCAAGATCCAAGGAGTCTATGAAGATATTTTACAATTAAAGTTGTTCCCCTATTCACTGAGGGATAGGGCGAAAACTTGGTTAAATGGCATCCTAGCAGGATCCATAGGATCTTGGGAGGAACTCTGCCGAGAATTCATTATGAGGTTTAATCCAACAAAAATCTATGATCGCATCCGTAATGAAATCACATCATTTCGATAGGATGATGAACCGATGTATGAGACATGGGAACGCTACAGAAAATTGTTAAACAAATGCCCACTACATGGTTTTCCCTTGTGGACGCAAGTCTCCATGTTTTATAATGCTACCAATGCCTCCACAAGGATGATGCTCGATGCTTCCGCAAATGGAACACTTTAGGATAGAGCACCCGCGGAGGCTATTGAGATTCTGAACAAACTCGCAAGGAACGATTTCCAGTTTCCCACATCAGGGCGAGGAGGAATGAGACGCCATGCCACGGCCCATGAATTAGACACACCTAGTTTGGTGGAAGCACAATTGGCTTCTCTGACTAAGATGGTTCAGAATATACAAGCCCAGAGAAATATACATGAGGTTAAGGTAGTTAACTCATCTGATTACATGCAAGATGAGGAAACCAACCTATATGTTGGAAACTATAACAAGAACAATCAAATGATGTCCAACAATTACAACTCATCTTAGAAAAGGCATCCAAACTTTTCATGAAGTAACCCCAATAATGCCTTAAATTTAATCAACCAAGACCATGGATTCCATCACCAAAGTCAGAACATGCCACAGGAACACACTCAGTAGTCCATGCCACAGCAGCAGGTACAACAGCAGCAGTCTCTGAATGCATTGGCAGATTATCTCACGGCTTTCATGTCAAAGACCGATGCATACATGACCGAGAATAGCCATTTCATGAAGCGTACTGATGACTTCATGAACCGAACTGAGATGAGACTGCAGAACTAAGAGGCTGCAATCAAGTCTTTAGAAACCCAAGTTGGTCAATTTGCCCAACGACAAAACACTCGACCACTAGGGGGTTTACCTAGCAATACTGAGGTTGCTAAGGTATTAGGCCATGAGCAATGCAAGGTAATTACGACAAGAAGTGACCTACAATTAAAGGATAAAGAAGGAACCTCAACCGATAGAGTCCAACCAGAAAAGCAACATCATAAGGACTCAGAAGCTGAGTAAGACCCTGCCGAAAGTACTACCACGATAGTAGAACCAGCAGAACCAGAAACACCTACCGAGGCAGCTGTAGATAAAATCACCCTAGGTATTAAACTCAATATCCAAGGAAACTTGGAGGACATAAGACCACCACCTCCTTTCCCGCAGAGGTTAAAGAAGCACAAACATAATCACTAATTTTGGAAATTTCTAGACATCTTAAAGCAAGTCCATATCAACTTGCTATTAGTTGAGGCTATTGAACAAATGCCCAACTATGCTAAGTTCTTAAAGGACATAGTATCCAAGTGACGAATGCTAGGGGTTTGAAACGGTGGCAGCCACTGAAGGTTGCATGGTCATACTTCATAATCGTATGTCGCCTAAGCTAAAAGATCCTGGATGCTTTACAATCCCCTGTGCGATTGGGGATGGTTACGAAGGAAAGGCCCTATGCGACTTGGGAGCAAGCATCAATCTAATGCCCAAATCAGTCTTCCAAAAACTTAGAATAGGGCGGGCAAAACCAACAACATTACTTCTCCAACTTGCGGATCGGTCCTATGTGCACCCAAAAGGCAAAATTGAGGATATTCTGGTTAAGGTCGACAAGTTTATATTTCCTACCGACTTTCTCGTCCTTGATTGTGAGGCCAACGATAATGGACCAATCATATTGGTTCGACCTTTCCTTGCTACTGGACGCACCATCATCGATGTTGAAAATAGCGAGCTCACGATACGAATAAACGATCAACAAGTCAAGTTGAACGCCTTCCACAATCTACCAAATTCAGACGCTCCAGTAGAATGTAAGGCTCTCCATACACCACACCAGGATACTAAAACATCCTACCTGGGCAGCACGCTCGACAAACTGTTCGGTAAGTGAATAAAGCCCAAAAGAGAAGTCAAATGCACTAAAGGGACTGGCCAACAAGTGAAGGAAGCTACGAGCCAGAAAGAGATAATCAAATTGGGAGATATATTCACATGCACTCCACAAGTAACGTAATTTTATAACAGAAAGTCTGTTTCCGCGGCAGTACACTGTGTCAGAGCCACAAAATTCCTAACGGGCAGAAACTGTGTAACGACTCTCTACCGAAAAAACCGTCGTGGCAGTAATTATTCAGCAAGGTAGTAAATGCCTAACGGCTAATTTCTAACAGTCATATTTTTACAGCCTATATAAGTAGCTTCATTGCTGTGCACTATTTACTCTTGCATTCTTGCTGCTTTTGCTTTCTTTAACAATCTTGCTCTCACTATCTTTCCAAATTCTTGAAATTTTTAGAACCCTCTCTACTACTCCGGAAATTTTTCTCAAACAATTCTCCACGAACAATCAATGGTTTCTTATACAAGATTCGCCCCGGCCACTGTTGTTGACCGATTCAATCACTCATTCGTTGCTCGGCAGTTATGGGAAGAGCAAGGATTTCAACAAACTAATGAGGCATATTTCGTCATTGAATCATACTTGTTCAACAAGAACCAATATCAAGATTGGGAGGCATTCTGCCTACATCCTCCACCGGAGAACGCCACCATTGTGAGAGAGTTTTACGAACATGGGCCGAGCAAGGACAACCTCTATGTCCACTGCCAAGGCAAGCCTGTGCAACTTGACGCCAAGACAGTACACAAATTTCTCAAGAACATATTCACAAGATTTGGAGTACCGAGAGCCATCATTAGCGACGAAGGTAAGCACTTTGATAATAGACTCATTGTTGTGACACTAAATAAAATAGGTGTCACTCATAAAATGGCTACGACATATCATCCACAAACAAAAAGCCAAGATGAACTTGCAAATAGGGAATTGAAACAAATTCTCGAAAAGGTAGTACACACTTCTAGAAAGGATTGGTCTCATCGGCTTGACGATGCTTTGTGGGCGTACAGAACAACTTACAAAACTCCCTTGGGGACATCGCCCTATAGATTAGTATTTGGCAAAGCTTGTCATTTACCCGTGGAAATTGAGCACAGAGCTTACTGGCCAGTAAAGAATCTGAATATGGAATAGGAAAAAGCTGGACAAAAACGACTACTAGACCTTAATGAATTAGATGAATTCAGGACGGAAGCTTATGATAATGCCAAGATCTATAAGGAGAAGACGAAACACTGGCATGACAGTAAACTACTATCGCGACAGTTTCTACCGGGGCAGCATGTCCTCCTCTTTAACTTCAGACTCAAGTTATTCCCTGGGAAACTCAAATCTAGATGGTCAGATCCTTTCAAAGTTATTAAGGTTTATCCCCATGGAGCAGTCACAATTAAGTCACAAAAAGAAGGTGTTAAATTTAAAGTGAATGGCCAACGGTTGAAGCATTACTCTGAACATCAAGAGACGAAAACGATGGCAACTATCACTTTAGGCGATGCATCTACATGACATCCTCCTCTAGTTTAATTTTAAACATTTAATTATTAGTTTTAGTTTTATTTTCGTTTTTACTTTTTCTTTTTGTTGTATTTTAGATAGAATCGGGAACCACAGAAGACATCTCCAAGTAGATCTGCGAAGACTAACCCGACACCGCATCTCTCATTTACTTGTTGTTTGCCTTATATTTTGAGCATTGAAGACAATGCTTGGTTTGATTTTAGGGGTATTGTAGGTGTAGAAGCACTGCCGAGACTACTCACTACCACAACATTACCATGAAAAGGGGGTAAATTTTTTGAAATTTTTTGCAATATTCTCTTTTCTTGAATTACTTTTTTTTAATTTTGCACTGCTCTACATCAGCTTTGCTTTAGTTTACTCCTTTAAGGCTATAAAAATCTTTCTCCTTACCATGACCCAGTTCTATTTTGAAGAGATAACCATAGGACACTCATGGAATAAAACCTAGAAGCATGCTTTAGGGTTAGAAAGAAAATAAACAATTTTTGGACTTTTTTGATTTAGGAGTTCTTTTAATAAACTTAGGTGATAAAGACTTAGAACCTTTTGGAAAAATAACTAGAGGTGCCTATCACTGGCTCTAGTTTTGCTCTCCTTCATGCTAGAGGTGCCCGAAATTGGCTCTAGTATGCTAAATAGGCAGTTAAAAAGAAAATAATAAGAAAAAAAGAAGAAAATAGAAAATGCATATCTTGAGGTGTCCGAAATTGGCTCAAGACTTGTTGTTTTAAGGA
Organism: Abelmoschus esculentus; assembly: GCA_035048815.1. Lineage (NCBI taxonomy): Eukaryota > Viridiplantae > Streptophyta > Magnoliopsida > Malvales > Malvaceae > Abelmoschus > Abelmoschus esculentus. The sequence goes on from JAUCBN010000003.1 coordinate 20,422,214, forward strand.
GACAGCTTTAGTTAAAATTCTATTTGTCTTGAACTTAGAGTTTATTTAAGAAAGCCTTAAATCAAACTTGTCCATAAAACGCACACACTCACCTAGCCTTATAGCTTGTTTCTTAGTAAAAGTCCTTGGATAAACTAGTGGCTAAAATAGAAAGATAGACATGACCATAGTGAGGAGAATAGATGGAAAAGTAAAACCAAAGGGGAGTAAGGTTTGGTAATTTAATGTCTTGCATTGCTTGAGGACAAGCAATAGTTCGAGTTTGGGGATATTTGATGAGTGCCTAAAAGGCAGTTATTTACTACCCTTCTCATGGTATTTTATGCATCTATTATACACCAACTTGAGCTAAAATATGGACTCTTTTGCACAGTATTGGATATTCCGATATCACTACTTACAAAGATGAAATTTATAGAGTGTAGATATTATTACCTATTTTGTACATGCAGGAATATCTAGGGCCGAAGTAGCAGTGAAGCAGTGTTGAGGCCGAGGCAGAGACAAAGGCCGCGGCAGCATCTAGAGTGGCAACATCAACATTGTAGGCGCAATGAAAGATAAAAATATAAAGAACATTCTGGAAGATGTAGCACACCAATTGGACCAGGCTAGCGCACTAAAAGTCCAAGTCAAAGACCAAACGAGAAAATCCTTCTAGAAGGCGGCAAACTTAGAAATATCAGATCTCTTGAAGAAGGCTTGTTTCTTAATCCAAGTTAGAATCTATTTAGGAAAGGTTTGCCCTAGGTTAAGACTATATATAGCCTAGCCGGCCACATTGTTATAAGAGCCGATTTTAAAGAAACCATTCCCCTAAGAATTGTACCTATCGACATTATGTTCTAAAATTCTTAGGGATAGGTGTAGGTTATAGATATTAGTGAGAGGAGATTGTTTCTTATTTCTTTGTTCTAATACAATAATAATATCAAAGTTTGCTTATCATATTGCCATTTCTTGTTCTTGCATTCAAGCTCGAGAAAGAAATTTGTAAGTAATATATTTATCTAGCATCGAGAGGTGTAGATTCACGAAAGGGATAAGTATGGTGTTGTAGACACTAACTCGGCCTAGAGATAGGTTAAGTGTTTTAGTAGATAAAAGAAGTATTGGATTGGTTGGTGATTATCGTTGAATTACGCCGAGAGGTATCGTCAAGGACCAGTCATCAACAACGCTCTAACTTAGAGATAAGCGGAGTCATCTATTGTAACCCCCTTAGCTCGGCCTAGACGGAACCGGCACCAATGGGTTACACGGGGAATATCAAACCAAACCCGTGAAGATCCGATTCGATAAACAACTCTAAAGAGTTATATATATTTTTTATCTTTCCTGGATGCATAATCTTATTCCTACATGTCAAGATCTCATACAAGGCATTAATGGAAACAAACCAATCATAAACAAACACCCGATTAAACACTTAAGTAAATTAAGGACTAAAACGTAAAACTTTTAAATTCTATTAACAATAAATAAATTTTTTTCATCAAAGTTCAATTAAACTCTCAAGTATCCTTCACTGTAAATTTCATGTCAAACGGATCATTCTAACATCATCAATTGCATGTTTCTCTGACCAAAATGTAAATCTTCCAAATTACAAGAACTTCATACAAATTTGGTTAACCATATTGAAATTAAATCAACTTTATGCATACATGCAAAATTTCAGCTCAAAATAACATTTGTAAGTACCCTAATTGAACAAAGGAAGATATCCAGGACTAAAATATAATTCCTAGCAACTTTCAATCCTTGGTAGTCAAAGGTTTCGAAACCTTCTAGAGGTTTCAAAACTTTTTGTAAAAGGTTTCGAAACTTCCCTGGAAGTTTAGAAACTTTTCGCGTCCAGTAACTTTCCAAAATTGAAATTGCCCGCAAGGTTTCGAAACTTCCTGAAGGTTTCGAAACTATTTGACAAAGGTTTCGGAACCGTCCCAAAGGTTTCGAAACTTTGGGTCTGGAACCAAAAGTTTCGTCTCACTAAGTGAATACTAACAATACAATACACAACCATTAGTCACTTCCAACTATATGCATAATTTCTAAGCATAATTAACAACTTAAAACACATGATTAACAACGTCATGGACATCAATCAAACTATAGGTATGCTTCCTAGAAGATGATTAAAAACATAATAATCATGCAAGTACATGCCTCAACAATCCAAACAATTCCATAGTCCAATAATTAACAATCAAGCAACAAAGGACTTATTACAACATAAACCAAAGTCTAAGTACACACTCCTCACATAGGTTGGGTTACACATTGCCATGCCCCAATTTATTTGCCAAAAACATACCAAATTGTAGTAATCCTTACCCTTGGTTTCCTTGCCTCGAACGAAGCCCAAAGTGTCTTTAAAACCATAATGAAACCATTAAAACCAATGCATCTATTTAAAACCATAATGAAACCATTATTTGCAATGCATCACTAAATCATGCATGCTAACATCTCATGTTCATGTTCATTAAACCATATGCATCCTTGAGTTTACACAACCTTATCAAAGCAATTTATAAATGATGCATAATATCCTTCTTAAATTCATCTATGTATATTGGCATTCTAGTGACCACTTAATATGAATCTTGAGTTCATCGAATACACGGATCTATTATTAGAGACCATTGTCTCGTCATGACACCAAGTCACCATTGACATGACACGAAGTCACCATTATAGCACTACCACGCACGATCGGACACATAGTCACCCTTGTTATGTGTAGGCGGCTCTACCACGCACGGTTGGACACAAAGTCACCCTTGTTATGTGTAGGCAATTTTCTGTATTCTCAACTTTATTTATAGTACACTTAAGACAATCCTAATGACATGTCATTCGTATTCGAATCTAAAATTAGTGACACTAAGCCAATATCATAATCAAATGTGCATGATAACTTGCTGCTTATAATGCATGCATAATTGTTCAACAAATGAACCAAAAACCATGCCCAAAGGCACCATCATATATAAGGCAATTAACCATATTGTATTCCAAATCTTTTCTCATAATTTTTCCATAATCATGGATGCTAAATAAGCTATGCATTTCAGCAAGTATTTCTCATGTATACACCAATTCAAATCATATTCATGCATTTCCAAGAATCTCATTGCATTACCAACATAATGCCTTTATCGAATGTAGCCGAAACTCATGTTGATTTATCAAAAACATTCACTTTACTTACTCTTGAACTATGGAAGGTTTTCACACTCTTCCATAGTCCCCAAAACAGAACCGTACCAAACGCGATTCGCTTTAAGTCCGAAAGCACTCACCGAGCATTCACACATCATAACATGCTCAAATCAGCAGCCATATCCAATCACCACAAAACTACCGAAAACTTAGCCGAAAAGACCGTAAACTAAGCCGAAACGCATCCGAACAACATCAGCCCAAAACCTAATGAATCTAACATCTAATCCACTTCAATTATCAACTAAAAACACATCCAAACCATCCTTATATCTCCAGCAACATTAAAGCACCTAAAACAGCCCCTAAAACAACCGAAAAACACCTCAAAACAACATCGATTGCATTATTCCGGGATTAAATTAATGTGCTATCAAATGAAGACTCAATTAATCATTTAATTAACATAAAAACATAATTTAATCCATCTAATTTCAGCTTTGAATGAGATCCAAAAAGATTTCACAAAAACATTCACAAAATCACTAGATCTAACATTGAAAACATAGAATTAAGTTTTTATTCAAAGATTAGCAAGCTAATACTTGGGAATTTTAATAAAGAACCTTAGAAAAGAATTAAAAATCCAGAAAATTACCTTTAAGATCTATTTACCAAAAAGATGCAATTTCCTCTTCTTGATTCCTTGCAATTTGGTATTGATTTGATAAAATTGATGGTTAGGTTTTGTAAAGGATGGAAAGATGATTAAAATGATGTAATCTTTGTTGAAAAAGATGCAAAAATCAGCAAGGAATTGAAGAAAAGAGATGAAGGGAAATGGAGAGAAAATGAGAGAAAAAGATGAAAGAAAAAAAGTAGTTTTGAGAGAAAAATATTTATTATCTTTAATTAAAGTATTTAAAAAGTATTTTGGTAAATAAATTATTATTAAAAATTAAAATGAGTTTATGGACTTCTAAGAATTCTAAGTTTAGCTTGGTTTTCAATTTAGTCACTAAAATCATAATTTTTGAAAATCACAAATTAAGTCCTCTAATTTTTTCAAAAATTACAAATTGATCACTTATGCATAATTAAGCATAATTAAAAATCAATATAAAGTTCAAATTACTTTCTTTTAATCTTGAAACATATTTTTAATATTTTTAAATCATATTCCAAAATTATTATTTTTCCTAATTAAAAATATTCTTATTTTATTTTCTCCAGAATAATGAACCGGAGAACCCGATTCGACCCAAATCAAATTCTCCTAACTAAAACCTAACTAATAACCCCCCAAAACGGGATGCTACATATACGGATACTTTGCTGAACTTTGATGCATCTGCCCAAGAGCAAGAGATTGTCGCGGTAGAGAACACTAACGCTGCCGAAGTTGTATCTATAGTACTACCGAAGCAGTGTTGTGTAATTGCATTGGACAAGAAGAAGATCAATCGAATCCACTAATTGATGCAGATGGATCCTACCTACTTTCTCTATATCGTTCTCAATCATTTATTTTATGTTTTTGTTATTTAATTATCTAGTTAGTTAAACAAATCCACTTATCTGTGTTTTTACTTTATCTTTCAAAAGCAAGGAAACAAAGGGAGACATATTAAGTATACCAATCCCTGTGGAGACGATACACGATATACTTATCACTTTATTACTTGACGACGTGTACACTACTTGCACTTAATTGCGCTTTTATTACACGCATCACTTTATTTTTTTTATAAATAATTTAAAAATGAAAAGGTATTTCGATACGCCTAATTAACGTTTTGGTACCATTAAAAATTTCCCAACAGCTATCTCAGTTTAAAACTTTTGACCGTTGGTTGACAGTTGTGTTTTATATGTTTGTTGACCCATTTCTAAATGGCCCTAAGGGCGTTTCAGTATGATAGGTCACAGTTTCAAAATGTTTCGATATGGCCTTCTAGCCGTTTCTATACACTCCTTTGTTTAAATACTAACCATTTTAATACCATGACATATGGTTTTGAAATCCCTTTAATAAATGTATAACGTCACTTTCTATTTTTGTACCATTTCGAAACAGGAACCCCAAGTTTCAATACTAGTTGTTGCAGAAGTGTATTTATGGTGGGAAGATGAAGCTCAAATGTTTCCCAACAACCCGAACGGTTAGAATTCAATGAGAAAGTATAAAATCAAGCATTTCAAGCAGCATTAACAACTATTGAACCTCAAGCAAACATCTAAGCAATCCAATCCAACTCCAAGCACTTATTGTCAAATTTTATACACTCAACTCTTGTACTTCACTTTTTTAACGATCCAAAAATGGGCTTAGAAGTTAGTGGATCAGTTTAGTCTAGTTTGGGATTAAATGATTAAAAATTAGTTTTTAAATTGAAATAAATTGAGGGAAAATTTCCTAAAATCCTTATTTTTCATATAATTGAATTTGTTCAAGTCAATTTTGAAAATTGACCCTTGAAACCCTAATATTTTGAAATTAGTGATCATTTTATAAAAATTAAAAATTTGAGGACAACTTTATAAAACAAGGCAAAAAATTAAATCTTAGTCTTTCCAAATTTTAATTATTTAAGTCCAAAAGTTATTTTAATCCAAATAACATAATTAAACTCATTTTTTAACTCTAAAACTCTTTTTAAATCTCTTAAATCTAATATATTTTTCTAATTTTCGTTTTCCCTCATTGGAGGCAGCCATTAAATAAATTTCATTTTAAATAATTATTACAACAATTTCTTCTTTAAAATTCTAGTTTTTTCACTGTTTTCTCGTTTTAAAACCTAAGAAGCGATTGGATCAGTTTTGGAGGTGAGATTTCGTTAATCCTATAGAAAAATAAATTTCTTTACTGAAATTCTCAAGTTCTTGGTTTCGCAAAAATCATTTTAATCCTTTTCTTTAAAAAAAATGTTTTTAGGTCAAAAATATACAATTTTCTTTCTAAGCTTTTACTCACTATTTTTTTATCCTTATTACATAATTTTGAATATGTTAGGATGTTTATAGTGTGTTTTTAATTCCCTAATCCCGAACTATAGGTTTAGGTGATGTTTGGTGTGATCTAGAAATTTTTTGGATTAAGTTTTGTTAGGTTTTATGGGCTGCTGTTAAAGAATCTGGCTTAAGGGTTTTTTCAGTGTATTAAGGGGCACTAAATCCTTAGTTTTTTATGTTTGAAACAGGGCAAGGAATAGGTGATCTCATTTGAAGGAGTTTTGGTTCGAATCGATAGCTTGTCGGACAAGAAATCGGTTATCAGTGAATGGATTTGAGAGTGAGCTGCTTCGGCAGTATTTTAGTTTGTTTTTCAAAGTGATGAGAGTGTAGGGAATGTGTGATAAACCTTCCTATACTCCAAAGTAAACTTTGCGTTGCTCTCATAAATTGTTTTTCTCATATTATGCTATTTTGCTATGTTTTAGTTATGCTTGTTATATAATTGTACTTATGTGTTTAAGCATATAAACAAATGCTCATGTGACTGTTTTTACATAGATTTTAATGTTTTCCTTGGTTTGTTTTCAAAGTACTTTAAATTTGCCTTTTAACGTTTTATGCAAATTTATGCATGAGAAAGAGGAATACATGGGTTAAACTTATTTTTTTAATGTAAAACTTAAGTATTGGTTTTGTTTTGTGTTCGATATTAAGTTGATGAGCATGGAATAAGTTGATCGATCAATAGGATGTGAGTACACTATAAATACAATTTCGTACGTGTTTAAAATTCCTTGAGTGATGCATTAGAACAAAAGTTAACAACTACAATTCAAAAGAAAGAATTGTTTAAATTGCCGGGTTTAAAAAAAAATGTCTAAATTGTTGGGTTTGGACTACAAAATTTAGTACATGAAAAAAATGTCAAATATTATAGCAGATGTCTCATCTAGACAATATGAAGAAGAAGCTAACTTGTTACAAATAACAGCTACTGAGATTATTCTTACATGTATTCAAGAAGTGGAATCCAGTTGTATAGAGGATGAGCTTGCCTAGAAAAGATTCTTTATCTCTTCATCAATACAGATGAAGACACAAACTAGAGTTTAACAAAAGGTGTTCTTAGATTTAAAGGAAGATTTTATATAGGTTCTTAAGGACCCTGATATAGAATTTAATCTACTTTTTATATGACTCACCACAAAGAGGGGACTTCGAAATTTAAGGAACATATCAGAAAATAAAATCTTATTTTTACTGGTCAGAATTGCTGTTTACGGTTAAGGCTCATGTGCAAGAATGTGAAGTCTATTAGAGAACAAAGGGTGAAAATGTGCTTAAATCAGGTTTACTACAACTAATACTTGTTCTACAACATAGATAGTATCTCAATAATTTTCTAAAAGAACAACTACAAAAAGATTACAAGACGAAGCAATATCCTGAGAGAAACAGGAGTGATGAAATCTTTGAAGTGGGAGACTACGTGTACTTAAAAATATAACCGTACAGACATTAGAAAGAATGTAAAGTTGACAGCACGACACTATGATTCTTACAAAATTAAAAAAAAATAAGGTCAGTAGCTTATTAGTTGGAACTCCCTGTTACCACGAGAATTTATCTTGTTTACTATGTAAGTTTAATTAAGACATAGATAGGGCAAAGACATATTACCTCAATCGATCCACCTGAGGTTAGCTGCGATTGCCAATTAAAGGTAAACTCTGCAATTATGTTAGATAAAAGGATAGTGAAAAGGAATAACCAAGCTATAACACAATTTCTCATTCAGTAGACCAATCAGAGGAATTAGGAGACAACTTGAAAAGATTATACGATGTTGAAATTTTAATTTCTAGATTTTGATCCTTGGGACAAGGATTCAATCAAGGGGGGATATTGTGAGGGAAAAATAATTTTGAAAAGAGATTTTTTGAGTATATTGAAAATATGAGCATTTCAGATAAGAAAAACGATAACATTTTGAAGGCAAAACAACTAGATATGAAAGGACGTGTCACACGCAGAATAAAAGAAGAAATTCATTGAATTGTTAGGACAACTATCAATTTTTTTATTTGGTATTTTTGTTTATTTCAATATATAGAGCTGGAGGTTGTTTAGGAGTGGTATTGATGAAATACAATCTGAAGTTCTTTTTTCTTTATCTAAATTCTCTACTCTAATCTTCTTCTTTTTCACTTTTCTTATCTTTTAGAGTCCTTTGTAACAAAATATATAGAGAAAAAAAATCACCGGGATCTATGATGATTGATACCATATTGAAAAACCAATGAACCTTGAAGAGAAGTGAAAGACGTAATGATGATTAACAATGTTACAAAGCACAAATGAAAGTATATTCTCTTTTTTTTAATTGAAACAGAGAACTAAAGAGATGGATTCAATTTAGTACAATGAATGGTATTTATAACCCAAATTACAATGGACTTTAATAATCTAACTGACTCTAATAACAAACCAACCAATTAATAATTAATTAGCCATTAGTCTAACAAGTTTTATACTCAAAATCAAAGAAATAATTAAATTACTTCACAAGAAACCAAGAACCTTTGATTGAATTTCTGATGGTAGTGAAATAGCTTATGAGTTTATACCAATCTTGTTTGGTTCCCGAGAAAGTAGTGATAAAAAATATATAATGAGGTGGAAATATAGGTGTTGTTGATTTGTTTGAACTGAAAATTACACATGTAGAGAAAACAACATGAACATTCAATGTATCAGACTCATTTCAATGATTTACTGCGAGTTTTTTGTTTCCTTGTTTTCTCTGAGTTTGTTGGAACAATTCCAGATTATCCCAGCTTTACATCCGGAGTGAGTGAGTGACTCGTTTCATTTATGCCTTTGGCCATGGGTAAAAAACAAGACTAAAAAAACCTTAAAAAAATGGCCTATGATGATTGCTTTTTCGATATTTTTAACTCACTGATTTCACCCGCTCTGCAATTTCCTACTGATATAATCATTGAGTTGTTTCTTTCTGATGGAAGAACTCTGCAACAATCCCTCCTTGGTGACTGAAAAAAAAGAATACAGAGTTCATGTTAGTGATAGGCAGATAACATTCATAGTTTTTGTTTAGTCTAATGTTTGTTTTAGTCCCTATATTATTAGAAAGACATAACTTATTATTTTTATCTTTATAACATTAGTAGTAATTTCAAATTAATAATAATACTAAGTACTACTATAAACAATGATGAAGTGAATTTTTTCCCTTGACTAACATTATAAAGGTAGAAAGATCAAAATAAGGATGAAATCACTATGAAACATTAAAGTAAATATAAATGAAATTGCATTAAAATGAGGGTCAATGTATAATTGAAAAAAATAGAGGTGAGAGTTTATTTTGTCCAATTTTAAATTAACATGGACCTAAGAAGTATTTTTTTAAAAAAGGTTAAGGATTAATTTGCATACTTTTAAAATTGACTAGGATCTAATAGGTATTTAAACAAAAAATTAAGGAGAAAAATCAAAGTTTTTCTATGGTAATACGTAAAGAGAGACGTTATTGTACCTTCTGCCATCGTTGATCGTCCCGTTTTTTTAGGATAACAATGGAATTGAGTTTTTCTGGAGAGGGTATTCTCCAACGATAATGGCTCTTCTTAATTTTATGACGATAATAAATACCGATCGTTTGTCTTCTCGCACGATCAAACTTAACCTTTCTCATGTAGAAAATGAAAGAATTCTGGCAAGGGTGCCTTTCAACAGGCCTAGTGTTGAATGCATAAGCAGTGTAATCGGCTCTCTTGTACCAATTGAGAAAAGTTCTAGATGGCATCTCAAGCTCTCTAGGAGACTCACTCCCCTCAAGATCTGAACCACATAGCCCCAAGAGACCGAGATCGACCAATACCGTTTCGGATCATAGCATATCGATTGTTGCATCAGACTGGCCGAGTCCTCTTTGGCAGCTTCGAGCAGGTGTTGAATTGCTTTGGCTCGTTTCATCCCAGGGAAGATAGGTTGCACTACATCTAGGTGGTGAAGTGATACCAATGGAGTCACTGGGTGGGCTCCCAAGAGGCCTACCAAATCTCCATACACATCATACTGTAGAGAAACAAGGCTTGAAATAATTTACCCTCCCTTCCAAATTCTAGGATAAACATCAAATCATATGTTTTCAACTTTCAAGCTATGTCTATTCAAAAATGTTTCATATATTTTCAATGTTTTTTTTTTCATGTAGTACTATTACAATCAACTTGTGGACTTAATTTATGTACTTTAATATATTATAATTTGATCATCCTATAATTTGATGAAATTATGTTTTTGACTCTTTATTTTGTTTAAATTTGAGAGTAGTCCATATAATTAAATTAGGGTGCTCTTCAGGAAAAAAAATCGCATCAGTATTTTACTTAGAATATTTAATTGTGATTTTTTGGACTAATTAATGATTTTATAACGGTAAAGGAATAAAATTATGTATAATTAAGGTATATATTAACTAAATTTCAAATTTGTGTGTAATAAAAAGAACAAAACCATGATGTAACTAAACTGTCTAAATTAGACTAAGGTTAAGATATATCAGAAAGGATTAGATTATGTGAAAAATATAATATGAGGATTAAATAGAAATGTTGTATACAACATAGAGACCAAAACCAGACGTTAATAGGCATCCATTCAAGAAGTAATTGTATTACCTGATGGAAACCAAGTTCCTTAGTGAGTGGCACTCCAAGCTCCGCCATGCACGCCTGAATCCTATCATCACTACCGTACAATCCAGGATATCGTTCGATGCACTTATCTTGCATCTTGGACAGTTCTTTGGCTAAGGGATAGCTGATTGCAACCCCACCCCCACCATACGCCATAGCATATGAGAATAATATGTTCTGAATATGGCTCTCCGATGCACTCCCGACGTAGTAAAATTGTGTGTGATCATATTTCGAGAGCACCCTTACCAGATTGTTCACAATAAACACCGTATCGTCATCCCCCATCACGAACCACCTGATATCCTTTATCCCGAGCTTTAGTGTCTCAGAAACCACACGCGTTATCCTCCATGCCGAACGAGAACCTTGCATGTTTGTGTACTTGAACCTCGAAGTATCTTGGGAGACCCTAATCTGGGGCAACTTTTCATTCCTAAAGGTTTTTACTTTCTTGTCCACCCACACTACTCCCCTAGTCTCATTCGGCCTCCACCATGCTTTGATGTACTCTTTCCGTGCCTCCCACAAGTTTGATGAAGCCGCTATCCCGAACATTATGTGTTTGAGCTCGGTGTCATGTTCGACGATTTCTATTGGCGCCGACTTTGTTTCTTCCTGTAACGTCACGACAACCTTGGAAGTCGAAGGTGAAGAATTGGTGGTGGAGGAATCGTTTGAGGAGGACGAATCCAGTTTGTCGGAGAGATTTTGGTAGCTTTTGTTACCATCAGATTTGGTCAACAAGAGGTTTGAGTATAGGATGTAGAGTAAAATCATAGCGATGAACAAATATATGACTGAGAGTTTATAGCAGTGTTGTGGGGTGCGTTGCTGGAGAGTGGTCATTTGTTCTTAAAATTGTGATTGGTTTTTTGCTTCGAGCATTTGTCGTCCTTGTTGTTGTTTGATGTGATGTTTATGTTTTCCTTGTGTTTCGGTGGAAGGCTTGATTATAGAAGTTAGGTTGGACTGAGGATTGTTCGGATCTAGAGAGACTAATTTCCCCTTTTTCATATGTTCTTGTTTCTAATGTATCAATTTTATTGCAAAAATATAGTATAAGTTCCATCATTTTTCATTCTTTTGATTCTCGTCTTTATAGTATATTTTAATGTTATTTCACAATCTAACTCAACAACAACCCAAAATTACTTTTAATGTCTTTATTTATTCTCTCTATTCCAAGTTTAATATCCATTATAAACTTTTTTGTCATCTTTTTTAACCTTGACTCACAATTATTTAAAATTTAGTATTGATAAAAATATAAAAAATATATTATAAAAACCTTTTATCAAGAAATTTTTAAATATGTATCTTATAAAAATTAATTAATTAAAATATTTAATATAAAAAGTTAAATTTTAAAAATATTGACTTTTAAAAAGCGAATAATAAATATCTTAAAGGAGTAATACTTTATTTTTTAAAACTAAACTAATTTTCAAAGCAAAATTATTCAAAACGATTCATAAAACGTTATCCGTAGGCTTCAAAATGTGATTTTGCCTATGTAGTTGTACCCCAAAATAGGCTACAACTATGCTTGACCTAGACCACAAAGTATATAAAAAAAGTTCTCTTAACTAAAAAATTTGAACCAATATGGCACAACCCGTACATTTGGGTTCGAGATAGTGATGTAAGTGTCCAACATAGAACTTTCGTCGAACTTATCAAAACAACCCAACTTATTCCACAACTTGGAGAAAACTTGAGAGATTTTTTTTCAGAAATGATAACTGACAATAAATCGACAGATTATTAGGTGAACTTTGTTCACCATGTTATTTATGGTTCAAGCAATCAAGATCGTTGATCTTTAAATAACCACCTAATAACTACCCACCCACTAAGTGCATGTAGGAAAGAGATGATAATTCACTTGAAAAAATTAAGATTAACGGTCCTGATTAATTGGGACCATAGATGACGTGGTGAACAAGGTTCTCCTAATAGTTTTTCCAATAAATCAGAACAATTTCGGAGGAATCTTAAGTAGTACTTTATCATGATACATTAATTGTTATATTGCCATTTTTAAGTCACCAAAATTAAAATTTTTCATTATATCGAATACACGAATTCACATATGATTTCCCAATCATTGCATACAACCTTACCTGAGATAGAGATACTATTCCAATAGTGGTACAATCACAATCGAAGCACAATCATAACTCTTAGAGACAATCACAACTTCATTCATCGTTTTGGTGAATATATCCCCTAGCGGTTAGGGATATGACGCCTCAACCAATATGATTCCCATGGGAGACATGATACCTCTATAAGCCTTTCATCCTATTAGACGACTTATTATTATGCACTATCAACTCTATGGCCAACTAATGATATCTCGTAAAATTTTAATATTGTTATTTTATTAATATAATGCGTTAAACCATGTTACACTATCGTTTTACATATACAACATCAAAATCATTTTCAACGCATTAAAACATGTGTTTACTAATATTTTATAATATTTCATGGATCATTTTATCAATACATCCATCATTAACATATGATCATTACATCATAAACCATAGTCAAAGCATGCAATTAATAAATACTAGGTAACTATGTTATAAAACAAGTATATTAAAACTATTTGCCAAACCAAAAATGAGAGAGAATATTGTATACTTTAAAACTAGATAAGAACATCAAACTTAATCTAAACTCCCAACACAACTTTTATACCATTAAAAAGTCGTAAGTCACGTTCTAATTCAACGACACCATAAAATCTTACTTGTTGATCAGAATCTATACCTCTAAAGCTTCTGAAATGCCACCACAAGCGTGAGGATCAACCTCCTATTTTTAACCACAACCAATAGATGATTCAATGCATAAAAACACATCACGAATCCAACAACTTAATTATAAACAATTTTCATCAATCCCTAACCAATTACCCTTCTACAACAACCAAAATCATCATCAAACAACCTCTAAACATAAACCAACCAAAACCTAAAGATCTAAACCATGGATTACCATTATTAATAACCAAAAATATATTTACAACATCTTTAAACCCATAACATACATTAACCATCGACAACTCAAAAATTCATAACTAACAACCTAAAAAATTATAGATTCATTTAGTTTCGTGATTCTAATGTTAAAATCAATTTATTAACAATATAAAACATTACAATCATGCTAGAATCCAATCAAGAGCATAGAAAAAACAATTCCAATACATGATCTCATCAATTTTCTCAATTAAACTTTAATTAATGCAATTAACCATATTAATAACATTAAAACTCATTCAAAAATATACGTAAAGGATCAATAATTTAGAAATTTTAATAAAGAACCTTGTATTAGTGAACAAGAATGAAATTTACCTCTAATGGTTGGCTTTTTACTTAATTGGATAAAATTTAGATTAAAATAATATGATTTTGATAGAAACCAATTGAAAATCATTTGAAATCAAGAGATCGAAGAAAACAAGATGTTACTTGAAAAATTTTGAAGAAGAAAAGGTTTGACTAGAAATAATTGAAGATAAAATATTTTTAAGAGAAGTTAGTTACAAAATTTATTTAGGCTTTTAAATATAAATTTAATTACCCTAACCTATTTATACTCGTTTAAACTTTTTTAAAATAGCCAATTAAGGAGGAAAGTTTAATATTAGACTATAGAAAAATATATCCTTAAAGATTTAAAGTTTTGACCCATTATGATTTAGTCACTTGAAAAAAATATATTAATTTTTCATTTTGGTCACTAACCCAAAACTCATTTTTCAAAATTTATTCAACCAAAATATTTAATATGTCATATAAATTTTTTATCACATTTCCCCATAAGTTTATCCCTTTTCAAATTATTTATGTCAATTAAATCTTGAAACAAACTTAAATTCTCTAATTTGATGTATCAAACTGTCAACCCTATATTTAAATTAGATTATTTTAAACCAGTTAATTTTTTTATATTATGAGATTCATTGATTGATCTAGTGACCTAGGATCCTCATATTGTCTTATTCAAAATAAGTTCAAATTTTTTACATAAAAATATAATACCTCTCTATTTAATAAAAAAATTATATTTAAAAAATCTATATTTAAAAATAAATTCACAAATATATCTTATAAATAATATAAATTATTATGGATTTTAAAAACCCGAATGAAATAAATTTTTAATTATTTATTTAAGATATTCAATTATTTATATATCTATTTTTTGGTTCACTTGTATACTCTAACATTAAATAATTAGATTTATGATTTATGATTAACGATTAACGATTAGGATTAGAATTTAATGTATTGGATGTTTGGTGTATTTTTAGGATTTAAAGCTTATCTATAAACTAAAATTGATTTCGATATAAAAATGATGTTCAAGGACTATTTTGCATTAAATTTTTAAGTCCCTAAGTCAAAAATTAAGTTTCAAGTCAAAACAAGAACACAAAAATCATTTTCTAAGTGTTTGCGTACGAGCGTTTCGATACCAGTAGAACAGGTATCGATACCACCCTTTTAAATTTCAAAGAATATTCTTGAGACTTATAATAAGTATCGAAATACGTTTCGATACCCCTCAACATCAAAATGAAACTGCCAAGAATCATTTCGAACCTTGTTTTGAAACAGGCTTTATGTTATAAATATTTTAAAAATTATGACTCAGCGTTCCGGTACCAGTTTTGATACCCCTTTAAATCCCCAACGACTCTTTAGAGCGTTAAATGTTTTGACCGTTGGTGGTAGTTGAAACTTTAAATGGTGGTTAACCCATTTCGATACCAAATATCACAATTTACTTCAGGTATCGAAACCCGTTTTGATACATCCTTATTAAATGCACAATGTCTCTTTCTATTTGTAGTCTGTTTCGAAATAGCTAGCCTGAATTTCTATACCGTAGGTTGCAGATGTGCATTTATGGTGGGAAGATGAAGCTCCAATATCTTTTTTACATTCCGAACAACCACAACGCTTAGAAATCAATGAGAAGATATAAAATGAAGCATTCCAAGCAACATTAATTTTTTTTTTGAACCTCAAGCAACACCCAAGCAATCAAATCTAACTCCAAAGCATTTTATTTCATATCTTGGCTCTCAACTCTTGTATTTCATTTTGATTCCTTATAATTGAGTTTGGGGAGAGTAATTCTGTAATTGGGGCATTTATTTCTTGTGAGAGAAACCTTTGTGCCTATTTTTCTTCAATTTTATTTTTGTAAGGTTGAATCAATTCTTGGATAGAAGGATTGATTCGAATTGTAACGGTTATCCCTTAAACCGAAAGAAAGTCGAATTCTTTAGTAAATTGGTTTCAAAATCCTTAGTGAGAGCTAAGGTAGTGGATGTAGAGCATGCTTTGAAGCTTGAACCACTATAAAATCTTGTGTCTCAATTTTCTATATTTTTACTGAAAAATCTTCCATCAAATTTTAAATAGTCAATTCACCCCCTCTTGGCCAATTCTTTTGATTGATCAACTCAACAATTGGTATCATAGCTAGATCTTTGAAGGGATTTAATATCCACCAAAGAAGATATAAAGATTTTTGATCTACATATCAAGTTAAATCCAATGGCCTCTACTTCCGAAAGTTGGAATGAGTCTCACTCCATCACCAAACCTCTATTCTTTAATGGTGATAATTATCCCTATTGGAAGAATAGGATAAGGTTGTTCATCAACTCCAATGATTATGTCTTTTGGGATATAATTGAAGATGGCCCCTCAATCCCGATGAAACAAGAAGGAGATAGACAAGTACCAAAGAAGAGGAACGAGATGACCGATAAAGAGAGAAAAAGGATATCCACAAATGAAAAAGCTTTGCACGTTCTATTTTATGCTCTTGGTCCCGCATATACTCCAAGATGTCATCTTGTACAAGTGCCAAACAAGTTTGGGATTCATTGGAGACAACTTATGAGGGAACCAATGATGTCAAGGAGATAAAGATCGATCTTCTCAATCACAACTATGAGAGCTTCAAGATGGAGCCGGATGAAGCCATCACCAAAATGTTCGATCAATTTTTGGTGATTGTAAATGGCCTCAAAGGTTTCGGTGAGATCATACCGGAGGAGAAGCTCGTACGGAAGCTTATCTACTCTCTTCCCGAGTCTTAGGATAGATAAAGAACGTCTATTATCGAAGCAAAATACCTCAAGATTCTTAAGCTTAATGCCCTTGTGAGATCTCTTCTCACCCATGAGATCCTGAAGAAAGAAAGAGAAAAGGAGAAAAAAAACAAGAGTCGAAGCTTGATAGGAGAGAAGTGGAAAAGAAGAAACAAGAGATTGCTCTTAAAGCTTCAACTTCACAAGAGAAAGTGGACACTAGTGAAGAGGATGAGCTTGAAGAGTTGGCTATGGTAGCCAAATGATTCACAGGGCTCATGAGGGCAAACCGGAATAGGAGATTCTAAAGAAAGAAAATATTTCAAAGCAAATGGCAAGGGAGATGAGAAAGATTAAATTATTTGCTATGAGTGCAAAAAACCCGGTCACATTAGAACTAATTGCCCATAATACAAGAAGAATGGTTTTGAGAGAAAGAAGAAGAAAAAAACTCACATTGTCACTTGGAGTGATGAGGAGTCATCATCCGATGAGGACAATGAAGTAGTCAATCTTTGTCTTATGGCTCTTGATAAGTCCAAGGTAACCCTTGATCCCTCTTGCAATGATCTTACCTATGATGAATTATATGATGCTTATGATGAATTGCAAGACACTTATGATGAGTTGGTTTCAAAATTCAAAGAATCGATTTTGAAAAACAAGAAAACTATTTTCGATTTAAAAGAGAAAAATGATTCTTTGAAAAAATCAATTTTAGAGCTTGAAGAAAAGATTATTATTTTAAATGATGATTTAAAATTTTTTTCAAAAAGAAAATATTGATTTAAACAACCTTACTTCTAGCTTGAGTGAGAATCACCATCAAGTGGCAAATGAAATCAAAGTGGTTGGTAGTCCAAATTTTGAAAAAGAAAGCTCTTCAAAACCAAACCATGTGAAAAAGAATTTTCATAGCCACAAACAAAGAAGTTTTCAAAGGCATGCTAGACATAAAAAGATTAGGAGTGTATGGGTTCCTAAGGAACTTTTTGTTTCTAATAATGTTTATGCCATTGCATCTTGGATTCCTAAGGGAACCAAACTTTTAGGAACTAACTCTCATGGACCCAAAATGATTTGGGTACAAAAAATCAAAAACTAAATCTTTGTTTGTAGGTTGAGCATTGCTTCAAGGCCAAAGCTTCAAGTCAAAACATGTGGTACCTTGATAGTGGATGCTCAAGGAATATGACCAGATACAAGGGACGATTTAAGGAGTTAGAACTCAAAAGTGGCGAAGTAATGACTTTCGGTGACAACTCCAAAGGCCAAATTGAGGGTATTGACTCTATTAGTAATCACTCCTCTATTATCATTGAAAATTTCTTACTTGTTAAAGGTCTTAAGCTTAATTTATTGAGCATTAGTCAACTTTGTGAGAAAGGGTTCTATATGTCTTTCGATAGGTGTGGTTGCAAAATAATAGACATAGAATCTAATAAAACAATGCTCATAGATCATCACATAGGAAATATCTATATGGTGTATTTAGATGACATAAATCTTTCTCAAGCATGCTTAGTGGCTAGTGATGAAAATGATGCATGGTTATGACATAGAAAACTACGACATGTTAGCATAAGTGTTTTAGAGAAATTAGTTTCCCAAAATCTTGTTAGAGGTTTACCTAAGCTCAAACTCTCTTTAGATAAAATTTATGATGCATGTGCTAAAGGTAAACAAAAGAGAATTTCTTTTAAGACCATTAATGATGTTTCAACTAGTAGGGTATTACAATTGATTCACATGAATCTTTTTGGGCCTATTAAAACTACTAGCTTGGGTGAAAAATCATATGTATTTGTTATTGTAGATGATTACTCTAGATGCACTTGGCTTCTATTTTTGAGTACTAAAGATGAAGCTTTAGAAAAGTTCATCATATTTTCAAGTATTTCTCAAAATGAGCTTGATCAAAGAATCTCCCATATTATAGAAGTGATCATGGAACCGAATTTCAAAATTTAGGTTTTGAGAATTTTTGTAATAAAAATGAAATTAGCCATAATTTTTCGACTCCTCGCACTCCTCAACAAAATAGGATAGTTGAGAGGAAAAATAGAACTTTAGAAGAAATGACTAGGACCATGCTTTGTGAAAACAATTTACCTAAGTATTTTTGGGCGGAAGCCATAAACACTTCTTGTTATATTATTAATCGTATAATGATTAGGCCAATTTTAAAGAAAACTCCTAGATTTTAAAATCCAAAAAGCCTAACATTATCTATTTTCACCCTTTTGGATGCAAGTATTTTATTTTAAACAATGTAAAAGACAATTTAAGTAAATTTGATATAAAAAATGAAGAAGCTATTTTTCTTGGATATTCTCAACTTTAAAAAGTTTATAGAGTTTTTAACAAAAGAACCTTAGTTGTAGAAGATTCTATACATGTGGTTTTCGATGATAACCTCCTTCCTAGGAAGGATTCTTGTGATGATGATGATGTAAGAATCATTGAAACCATTTATGAGGGACAAGCATCAAAGGTGGATAAGGTTCCAACCAATGAAGAAACACAAGATCCTCCAATAGAAGCTTTAGGAGATGTGAAGCTTCAAGAAAGGGAAGTGAACTACCCAAGGGATTTCAACTATGTCAAGAGTGGTGAAATCCTTGGTGATCCATCCAAGGGGTAACTACTCGTTCTTCTCTTAGATTAATGAACATGTTGCATTTATCTCATGCATAAAGCCTAATAATATCAAAGATGCCTTAGATGATGACTTTTGGATTTTGGCTATCCAAGAGGAATTAAATCAATTTGGGAGAAGTAATATATGAACATTGGTTGATAAGCCTAATAATAAATCTACTATAGGAACTAAATAGGTCTTTAGAAACAAACTAGATGAGAGTGGTAACATAGTGATAAATAAATCTAGATTAGTTGCTCAACGTTACACTCAAGAAGAGAGAATAGATTTCGATGAAACCTATGCACCTATAGCTAGGATGGAATCTATTAGGATGTTACTTGCATTTGCATGTTATCATAATTTCAAGCTTTTTCAAATGGATGTCAAAAGTGCTTTTCGAAATGGTTTTATAAATGAAGAAGTGTATGTTGAACAACCACCGGGTTTTGAAGATCCAAAGTTTCCAAAACATGTTTTTAAATTAAAAAAAGCTTTATATGATTTAAAACAAGCTCCTAGAGTTTGGTATAAAAGGCTTTCAAACTTTTTGATTGAAAAAGGAAAGATGAATTCTATATTTTTTATAAAAATATTTAAAAATGACATCTTAGTAGTTCAAATTTATATTGATGATATTATTTTTGGATCTACTAATCAATGTTATTTTCAAGAATTTTCTAAGTTAATGCAATGTGAATTTGAGATGAGCATGATGGGGAAGCTCCCATTCTTTTTGGGGCTCCAAATCAAGCAAAGGAAGGATGACACCTTCATCAATCAAGCTAAGTACATCAAGGATATGCTCAAGAAGTTTGCCTTGAAGAATGTAAAACCTCAAGCCACTCCTATAAGCTCATCAACTAAGCTTGACAAGGATGAAGGAGGTAAGTGTGTTGATTCTAAAATGTATAGATCCATGATAGGTTCTTTACTTTACCTTACTACAAGTACACCGGATATTATGCTTAGTGTTTGCTTTTGTGCTAGGTTTCAAGTTAGTCTTAGAGAATCACACTTAGTTCCCATTAAAAAAAATTTAGGTACTTTAGAGAAACACATTGTTTAGGTCTTTGGTATCCTAGAGATTCCTCCTTTAATCTTAATGCTTATTCGGATGCGAATTATGGGGATGTAAGATAGATAGGAAAAGTACATCCTGAACTTGTCAATTCCTAGGTAGTATGCTCATATCTTGGTTCTCTAAGAAACAAAATAGTGTAGACTTATCTACCACCGAAGCAGAGTACATATCCTTAGGGAGTTGTTGTACTTGAGTCCTTTGGATGAATCAACAACTCTTAGATTATGACATTAAGGTTGAAACTATTCCTCTAAAATATGATGATACTAATGCCATATGTCTTACTAAGAATCCCATTCAACATTCTAGAACCAAACACATAGAGATTAGACATCACTTCATTAGAGATCATGTGTCTAAAAATAATATTGTTTTAGAGTTTGTTGACACCTTAAATCAGCTAGCAGATATCTTTACTAAACTTTTAGACAAAGAGCATTTTTGGACACTTAGGAGAGAGTTAGGTCTAACTAGCCTATCTTGACCTCTTATGTGTCACTTCTATGCAAAATATGCTTGGGTTTTGATTGCAATCATGCTTATGTTATTCAACATCTTGTTGCTTCTATGCATGTTGCTAGGGGAGTATGGACTTGTTCATGCATGTTAATCACGTGATAATATCATATGCATGCTTCTAGGGACTTTAGAGACTCATTTCTAGTACTTTAGAAGCCTAAAATGTAAAGCCTATCTAAATGGTATCGAAACAGGTAAAACTGGTTCGAAACAGGTAAAACTGGTTCGAAACAGGTAAAACTGGTTCAAAACTCATTTCTAGTACTCATTTCTAGTCCTTCTAGGAAGTTTCTGGGTAAGCTTGGTATCGAAACACATTTTGATACAGCCAATTTCGAAGTGATCTGGAAGCAGGTTCGAAATAACTTGTTTAAAAATGCCTATAATGGCGTATAGAAACGCGCGACGACATATTGCCTTTAAAACAAAATAAACCTAATTTTAAACTTATTAAAACATACCCAAATTCTTTTCTCAAACCCTAGCCAAACCCTTCCTATAATATCCCCTCAATCCATCAAATTTTATCTCAAATTCGAATGTTTTTCTTGAGGGTTTTTGATCAACACATCAAAGCTAAGGCTATATCAAATTTTGGTGCTTCAATAACCACAAATTTATCCTAATCAAAGTTCAAGGTAATTTTTCGAAAAATCTAATTTTCGTTTGATTTTAGAATGTTAAAATTTAGATTTTAAACATGTTTTGAATGATTATTGTATTGGTTTTCATAATCTTTCAAAAAAATTTCAAAATCAAAAATCTTTTCATTCGAATATAAATTTTTTTCCTCGTATTTTTTTATCATTGGTTTTTCAAATGTGTTTGATTGGTCAAAACCCTTGTATTATTTATTTATAGGATCAAATATGGTTTATAAAGCATATACGTTTTTAAGTACCTAAAAACTAATCCTTAATCATTTTTATCCTTAGATCATGGCACCGAAAAAACGTCAACGAATCGAGGAAGGTAGTTCATCATGTTCCTCAGCCCATGCTTCCCGTGTTTATAATCAAGTTGTCTATGCAAAAAGCTTGGATACTCACTCTAAGATTGACAACTTTGAAAAATTTCGTCTCCACAAACTCAAGAAGGAGCGATGTGTGGATGTGGCTTTCTTGAATTCCATAAAATTCCAATTCCGCTACTATTGCCTTCTTCGAGATTGGAAGTTCTTAACCTTTCTCACCCATACCGGCAAGTTTTATCCCATACTTGTCCTTATCTTTTATGCTAATGCTTCATGTGTTCTCTCAAAGGACAAGACGAAGGTTATTACCATCGAGTCTTACCTCATGGGACAAACCTTTCACATCGATGTGGATACCTTTTTTGTTGTTTTCGGTCTTGAGGATAAGGGCTTAGATGATGAGAACTCAATAGACACCTCTACCGGTTCATCCAGTAACCTCGATGTCCATGATAGGTTTTTGCATCTTATCATATCTTGGTGGATTCTTCCATCAAATGGTAAGTACTCATGGGTTCGTCACGTTGATAATTTTTGAATCAATTACTTCCGCCAAGATCAACGTCCAAACCTTGCTCAAATCATCTTTATCGATATTGTTTGACAATTGAAGAATCGTACCACCACTCTCGTCAAATCTTTCTCCTATGTATGTATTCTTAGCACTATCTTTGTGCATTGGGGGATTGATTGCTCGTATGACATCGTCGAGTCGGTCAAAGAACCCACAGGTGAGAATTTCCTCAATTATGCCCAATTTCAGTATGTTAATGGTGAATAGGTTCGAGGTGCTCCTCTTCCTCCTCCCGTTGATTCGGAGCCAATTCAACAAGTTGCTCCAAATGCCGAGATGATAGCTTTTCTCACATCGAAGTTTGATCGCATAGATGCTCGATTTGATAGCTTG
The DNA here is from genome assembly GCA_035048815.1 of Abelmoschus esculentus. Classification (NCBI taxonomy): domain Eukaryota; kingdom Viridiplantae; phylum Streptophyta; class Magnoliopsida; order Malvales; family Malvaceae; genus Abelmoschus; species Abelmoschus esculentus. The sequence continues at coordinate 20,445,318 of JAUCBN010000003.1, forward strand.
GATGCTAGGTTTGATTCTTTGAACACTCACATCGACTCTCGTTTTGATGCTCTTGATACGAAGTTGACAAGTTTGGAGAATCAAAACCTCTACATGCGTCTCACCCTCGAGGCTCTTAGGGGTTAATGGAGTCATCACAATGCTACTCAAGATGATGACGATGATGATAGTGGTGACGACGAGGAAGATGATGAGGATGGGGATGAGGATGGGGATGATGATGGAGAAGAGTGAACTTAGCTTATCCTTGCTTTGCTATGGTTTTTTAGGAATAATTATGTCTTTCTTAAGTTTTAAGTTGCATTTTTTCATTTCATATTAGAACAATATGCACCTATGTTATTTTGTTTGCTATGCTTTGAATTTTTATGTTGGATTTGAACTCTTATTAATGCTATGGTATGTTTGATTATATTTTTGCTCGCTTGCTCCGTATGATTTTATGCCTTATTGCATTTATTTTGATCTAATAAAAAGGGGGAGAAGACAATATGTTACTTTTTTTTAACTCTTTTCAAAAATGGGGAGAAGACCTTTTTAAAGCTATGCAACTATTAAGGGAGAGTTTTTCAAAGTTTTTAAATGTTTCAAACTTTAGAAATTATGTTGGTTCTGTTATATCAAAAAGGAGAAATTGTAAAACTAAAATTGATTTTGATATAACAATGATGTTCAAGGACTATTTTGTATTAAATCTTTAAGTCCCTAAGTCAAAAATTAAATTTCAAGTCAAATCAAGAATACAAAAATCATTTTCCAAGTGTTTTTATACGAGCGTTTTGATACCAGTAGAACAAGTATTGATACCACCCTTTTAAATTTCAAAGAATGTTCTTGAGACTTTGAACAAATACCGAAACACGTTTAGATACCCATCAACATCAAAATGAAACTGCCAAGGATCATTTCGAACCTTGTTTCGAAACATGCTTTATTTATAAATATTTTAAAAATTATGACTCACCTTTTTGATACCAGTTTTGATACCCCTTAAAATCCCCAACGGCTCTTTTAAGCATTAAATGTTTTGACCGTTGGTGGTAGTTAAAGCTTTAAATGGTTGTTATCCCATTTTGATACCCGTTTCGTTACCAAACATGACAGTTTACTTCAAGTATCGAAACTCGTTTCGATATACCTTTATTAAATGCACAACGTCTCTTTCTATTTGTGGTTTGTTTCGAAATAGGTAGCCCGAGATTTGATATCGTAGGTTGCAGAGGTACATTTATGGTGGGAAGATGAAGCTCAAATGTCTTTATTTATATTCTCAATAAACACAACTGTTTGAAATCAATGAGAAAATATAAAATGAAGCATTCCAAGCAACATTAAATTTTTTTGAACCTCAAGCAACATCCAAGCAATCAAATCCAACTCCAAAGAACGTTATTGCATATCTTGACTCTTAACTCTTGTTTTTGATTTTGATTCTTTGTAATTGAGTTTGAGGAGAGTAATTCTGTAATTGGGGCATTTATTTCTTGTGTGAGAAACCTTTGTGCCTATTTTCTTCAATTTTATTCTTGTAAGGTTGAATCAATTCTTGGGTAGAAGGATTGATTCGAATTGTAATGGTTATCCCTTAAACCGAGAAAAAGATCGAATTCTTTAATGAATTATTTTCAAAATCCTTAGTGGGAGCTAAGGTAATGGATGTAGAGCTTGCTTTGAATCTTGAACCACTATAAATCTTGTGTCTCAATTTTCTATATTTTTACCGAAAAATCTTTCATCAAATTTTAAATAGCCAATTCACCCCCTCTTGGCCAATTCCTTTGGTTGATCAACTCAACATTATGAATTAAAATGTAGAGTTATTAATTTTTGTTCTTTCTTGTAAAATTGTACTTTTAATATGTTATTGGAGAATTACTCAAGCAAAAAATACTTTACCTTGTAAACTTGAAATTTTAATATTTTATTTGTGAATTACACAAGCAAAATATACACTAGACTTTATCAACATAATTTTATTGAGAAAAAAATAATATAATTTAGTCATTCTTTAAGGATTCAATAAAATTATTATTATTATAGTAAACAACATAAATGATTACTTAACTATGGATAAGCATGCAATGTTTTTATAGGGTTTAAACTTAGGACATCTAGAAAGAAATTTTAACACCCAAACCATTAAACCAAACCTATTTTACATAATAAAGTTTATAAATTATTTTTATTAAAGGATAATGTTAGGATTTACAATCAACTAAATTTTTCCAGGATGAGGTGAATTAATTATTTAAAAATTCGTTGAAATCAAAAGAAAAGATAGAAAAATAGGACACAGTGATTTATAGTTGTTCAATCTTAGAACAAGGTCCAAGTCTACTTCCTTAGCTTTCTACTAAGGATTTTCAACCAATTTCATTAGAAATTTCCCACCTTTTATAGGCTATGATGAAAACCTTTACAAACAATCAAAATTTTCTACCCAAGCTTGAAAAGGCTCACACTTTATAAGAAAAATTGACAAACTGGAAAATACCTCACAAAGGTATATGTTTGTCCAATTACAAATCACCCAAACCCACAATGTTGAGTGAACAATAGTGTTATATTTTATGTCTCTTTTACGTTAATTATTGTATGTATTTGGTAATTAAGTGACAAAACTAGACATTTATGCATGATTTCTACAATTCAACAATTATACAATCAATTATTGATTTTATGTAAATATTTGGTAGAAAAGGCAATGCTCTCATTTTTCTTCGAAAGGTAAAATATCCTCCCGAAAACATTCTACCATAGTAGAAGAGAAAGAAAATAACAATCTAAGGCCACTAGATAGTGCCGAAATATGCCGAGTTGAAGAACGAACAAATTAAACCATACCTATATAAGACACAACATTGCACCCACCGAGGCGACAAACATGTCGCTGAGGCAGAATTTGAAACTTTATATGTGGAGTAAGACATGAAGAAAATAAATAGTTGAGTTTTCCAAGACAAGATATAAAAAAAAAGTCTAAGAAGAGCCAGGAAAACTATGGTCAAAGCCACGTGAAAAAAGCTCAATTTGAGTAAAACTAGAAAATAAAATAAAGAGAATTTATTTATGTAATAAAGTTATATTTTATTATAATTTAAACATCCTCCGTCGCCATCCACCTAAACTTCGAAGACAAGGTGGAATAACCAAAGCCCACTCCTACCCGCATCCAATTACCCAAATCCACCAAGAAGCAAAAGGTGGTGACAAGGAGGAAGCTCATCATTGATACCGTCTATGAGGACTCCTCCGAGTCTCCCACTATTGAGGGTGGTAGTTCCTTTTATTTTCTTGTTCTTTTTTTATATTTTTCCAATTTTACTTGTTTTATTTTTAGTCTTTTATTTTCTACTTATAATTTATGCATTGAGAGTAATTCATCCCTTGAGTTTGGGGAATCATTACCTTTATTTTTTAATTATCAATGATGAAATGTTGAAACCAATTAGTGGTTGTCTAAATTGCCCTTGTTTTATTCGTTTATGCAAAAAAATTCTAGATTTTTAGGAAGAGGTCTGCCTCAACAGTAATATGCCGATCAACCCGTCGCGGTAGAATGCACCTTTCACTAAACTGTAAATTGTAAGATTTTCAAGGAATAATACTTAGATTTAGACTATGAGTCTAAAAAATTTGAATACTGCTATGACTTGACTGGTTTTAGGAGTTCTTTTTAATTTAAGCAATAGAGACTTAGACTTTGGGTAATAGCTAAAGGTGCCTACAACTGGCTCTAGTTTAATTCATTACAGGTGCCGTGCCTAAATTAGGCTTGTATTTATGATAATTAAGTTGCAGAACTAGACATTTGTGCATGTATCTCAATCCCTTTTTCAAGCGGTTCGACGATTTTTTCTTTAAAAACAAAAAGCAATGGAGTCGCCACCAATATTTTAAAGTTGTGATTGGATCACCTAAAAATCGGTCATTTTAATAAAATCATTTTTTATTAAAACAACAATTTTTGGTCTACGAAAACATAAAAATGGGTTTAGGAGTTGGTTACGTGTGGGGAAGCGTTAGCAACCTCACAACGCCAAAAATTGGTACCTAGTCGATTACAAAACTTTTTAATGTCGGAATTTACAAGTTCGTACAAAATTTAAATTATGTTCTATTTATGAATTTAATTCTATCTTAATGGTCACACCACCAGGAGAGTAAACTTTAATCACCGCTAACAATCCTGACGCTAACCCGTTACCTCCCTTTGGTAAGACACCGCATTAATTAAGTTTCACTTTTTAATCAAGCATGCAAAGAAATTTAATGTGTTAAAACTTTTATTATTTATGTAAGTTATTAATCCTAAAAATATCTAAGTGAATTTTACTTATTAAGATTCAAATAATTAAGTGTTCTGTATTAATTTTTGGTGAAGAAAAAATTTATTTACCATATTCACAAGGCTCTAACTAAGGTAAATAAAAACCTAACCCAAAAGGCTTAACATAATCGGTAACTATAGCAATAATTTTAAAACCTAGGAATTTTCAGAAAAGATCAAACTAAAACTAATAATCAAAATTAACTAAAAATATTGACAAGTTCTAAAGGTATGTTTAAAAAAATTAAAACAAAAAAATCTTATATACAAATTATGATTTAAAAAAGAATTTATAAGAGATAAAAAAATAAAATTACATTAAGTTTTTAAAGAATGGATAAGTAAAAATGATTTAAAGTTGAAAAACTAAAAGGTTATGGAGATGGTGCATACTTGGTTAAACAAAAATTTTTTGTAAAAATATCATCAATGAAAAATAAATCAAACTTCAAATCTTATAAAAAATTAACGAAAAGAAGAAAACATTTAAAAAAAATTGTACATAAGATTAAACAAAAATGAAAATAAAACAATAATCAATAAAAATACCTCAAAAAACATCAATCTTTTATATCATCCTCGAATTCATATACAAAAGCTTGGAAACAATTCTTCCAAAAGCTCTCTCAATACTCTCAATATTTTCTGAAGTTGTATCGGAGTTATGGTGTATTTGGTGTGTCAATTACAAGTGAAGAGAGGGGATTTATATAGTAGTTTTTCTACCATAATTACATGAGGAAAAATCAGAAATAAAACCCTTAAATCTCTAATTTTTGGGTAAAAATTACCCCCAAAAAATTTTATTTGATTCCCATATTTCTTCTTCAAATCTGACCATATTTTCATTCCTTTTGAATTGAATTTGCAGAGATTGAGGCTATTTATTTCCTCTAAAATTCGAATCCAATCTTTATTTCTTTCCCCTATTCTTTCTTGAGACAAGTTTCCTTCTTGTTTCCATAGCTAACGATTTAAAATTCCTTGAATTGAAATGTTCCATTCCATTTTTCAAGTCCAGCAGATATGAGAAATAGAAGAAGGGAAAAGAATCTTTGTCGGGCTTATGCTTTATATGGTGACTTTTTGATTTCATTCTGGACCGTTAGATCCTTATTCTAGATCCGATGGATGATACTAAAGCCTGGACATTGTGGGAAAATGAGTTAGCTAGAGTACTTATTTGGGTCAAATGGATCTCATTTAAAAAAAGTTAAATGGACAATTATTTTATTGGGTTATTTTAAAAAATAGAACAATGATAACAAATGGTGAAAATTTAGTGTCAACAACATGGTTTCTACAATTCAATATTTTTGCATTCAATTATTCATTTTGTGTAAATGTTTTATAGAAAAGGTATTGCCCTCTTTTTCTTTTATTAACAGGCAAATTGTCATCCCAATAGCATTCCACCACAGTAGAGAAGAAGACAATAGTAGTCAAGATCATCACATAGTGTCGAAATATGCAGAATTGAAAAACGAGCAGATTGAACCAGACCTAGACACAACGTTACATTCATTGAGGCGACAAATCATACCATCGAGACAAAATTTAAAACTTAAGATATGGAGTACGACTTGAAGAAAATAAAGAGCTGAGTTTTCCAAGACAAATTATGAGAAGAATGGGCAGAGAATAGTAAGGAAAGTCATGGTCAAAGCCACGTGAAAAAAGTCTAATAGGAGTAAACCTAGGAAATAAAATAAAGAGAAATATTTATGTAATAAAGTTGTATTTTATTCCAAGTTAAACTCATACCTTTAGAAGGATTTGACCTAAGTCTAGCCTATAAATACCATACCTAGGTACAAGGAAATAATCTTGATCTTGAAATTGTGTACTCAATGACAAACATAGCCGATATTTAACCCCATCATGTTCTAAATTCTCTATAAGGCTTTGTTTATTTTGCGAAGTAGTTGTGGAAGAAAGTTTATACTTTGTTTAGTTCTTATTAATGCAAGTTTAAATTCATAGTTTATTTACTCTTGGTCCATACTCTTTCTTACTTTCAAGTTTTTATACTTTGTTTAGTTCTTATTAATGCAAGTTTAAATTCATAGTTTGTTTACTTTTGGTCCATACTCTTTCTTACTTTCAAGTTTGGGAGAGAAGCCTATGAGAAAAAATATATTTTACTCTTGGTCCATACTCTTTCTTACTTTCAAGTTTGGGAGAGAAGCCTATGAGAAAAAATATATTTTTTAATATCGGGAGAATTAGACTCATGAAACGAGTAAACACGGTTTTTTATACTTCGCTAAAGACCAATCCGGCTTAGAAATAACTTAGGATTTCATTGACTAGAAGGAACGTAAAATCGATTGGTGTTCATCCTTGATTCATGCTGGGAGGCATCATCAAGATGTGCACATCAATAGCATTCCAAATTAGGGATAAGGAGGAGTCATCAAAAGATGTTATGTCAAACTGTGAATCGTCAAATTGCCACATCAGCATAACCCCAATGTGGCAACCAAGACGACCCTTCATCGATCCTTCAACGACCCGTCAAGACGACATTATTGACTTTGCATTATAAGAGCAAGAAAAATTACATTCTGAATCCATACTATGAAATAATCTAATCTGATCATTTTCTAAACTCTGATTTCTGAATCATTTACTTTTATTTCTTTAGTTAAACTATTTAATTTAAATAGAAACCAAAACAACTACACTTGTTTTTTTTACTTTTCATTATACTAGAATATTAAATCGTGAAAGCTACACCGATCCTCATAGGAGCGATATCTTTTATACTATAACTCGGTAAAAGTGTATACTTGCACTATAAGAGTGTAGGAAATTACACTTGTGACTCCTCACTTGAATAAAAAAGGTCACAAGGAAAGTCTACTCAAATGGGTTACAAGATTTGATTATATTTCTCAAAAAATTGGATTTATGCTTGAATGTTTGTAGGATGATCAAATGAAGTTTAATAGTTGTTGTTATAACTTTGGAGACTTGTTTATATACCCCTCACTGATTTTTAGCCGTTTGGTAGTTGAGATCATCAATATAGTCGTTGAAGATCTTTCTTTCCTAATAAATATTGTTAGGTATGCAAGTGTATTGTGGTACGCATGACATCGTACCAGAACTTACAGTAAGAAGAAAGAGCCACTGCGTAAAGGGGCATATCAATACGTCAAGGGGAATATCGTTACAGAAAGTATATTTTATAAAGGGGTTTCGGCACATAATGATGCATATCGTTATTTGTTTTGCTCATAGAATCTGAAGAATTTATAAACCAAAAAAAAATTGATACGCCTAACAGTCGTATATGCACGATTAACAAATGTTTATAATTCCAATAACTGATAAGACAAAGATCAAAAATTAAATATAAAAGATTTATCAAATCTAACTAACCTATATCGATACAAAAGATAATGTACTAGAACAATAAGCATATTTTGGTTCCTGGTATGAATGACGTAGAAGTACAATAAAAAGTATATTAGACACTTTTCGTTGTTTTGCATAAACATATTTTCAATAGCCAAAATCTGTATCGATATGTGTATATCAATATTGGTATGGTTGAAAGCAACTTTATAATTTTTAGTTCAGAAACACTAAAAAAATATTTTAGGTTTAGTTTTTGACTAAGAAAAAAGTTTGAAGTTTGAATCTTTATCATTTTATGAGTCATTTTGAGTAATTAAAACTTTATTCAATTTGAAAATTAAGTCTTTAAAAATATTTGTATATCAAATTAAAATTTAGTTTTATAATCTCTCATTTTTCTGTAATAAAACCCAAATAATTTTTTAAAACTTTTTAAAAATACTTCCCTTTTCATTGTGATTATGATTAAAATATGTATTTTTGAAAAACAATTTAACTTGTACTTCTCCCATTTTTATTAAATCAAAATAAATGGTATAAATAAAATATGATTTAAGCAATAATCTATATTACAAGTATAAAGCAGAAAAAACAAGCATTAAAATTATAGCAAAACATTGTTCAAAGAAATAAATAAAATCCAACATAAAACTTAAAAGCGTAAACCAAAATAGCTTAAAGACAGAGGAATACAACTGTTGTAACCCCTTAGCCCAGCCTAGACGAAACTGACACTAATGGGTTACACGGGCAATATCGAACTAAACCGCGAAGGTCTGATTCGATAAATAACCCGAAAATGATATATAATTTTTTTCCTTGTAGATGCATAATTATATTCCTACATGTCAAGGTCTCATACAAAGCATTAACAAAAACATCTCGATCACAAACAAGCATTCGATTAAACACTCAAGTAAATTAAGGACTAAAATGTAAAACTTTTAAATTCTAAAGACAAAATAGAATTTCGTTCCGTCAAAGTTCAATTAAACATACAAATATACCTTACGATAAATTTCAAATCAAATGGAGCATTCTAACATCATCAATTGCATGTTTCACCAATTTAGGGACCAAAATGTAAATCTTTCAAATTATAAGGATCTCGTCCAAATTAAGTTAGTCATGTTTAATTTAAATCAACTTTATGCATCCATGTGAAATTTCAGCTCAAAATAACATCTATAGATACCCTAATTGAACAAAGTAAGATATCTAGGACTAAAATGCAATTTCCATCAACTATCAATTTCTAGCAGCCAAAGGTTTCAAAACCTTCCATAAAGATTTCAAAAATTTATGTAAAATGTTTCAAAACTTCCCTGAAGGTTTCGAAACTTTTCGCGTCCAGTAAGGGTCCAGAATCGAAATTGCCCGCAAGGTTTCAAAACCTTCCTTAAGGTTTCGAAATTGTTTGGCAAAGGTTTCGAAACCTTCCCTAAGATTTCGAAACTTTGGGTCTGAAACCTAAAAATTCCGTCACACTAAGTGAAGATTATCGACTCAATACACAATCATTAATCACCACCAACTATATTTATAATTCCTAAACACTAAGAACAATTTATACAATCGAGTATAACCATCTTAGATCACGTAATAACTAGAGACATGCTTCCTAACATTAATCAATTCCAATGGTCAATCAAACAAACATGCATCAAACAAATACAACATAGCATCAATCAACCAAAGCAATATAACAATCCATCAAGCAACAACCTAAGCAAAATTAGAGGTCTTATTACAAGTCTTTAGCTAAACAATACACAATCTCTTATGGAATTGGTTTACACATTTCCAAGCCCTTTTTATTTATCAAAGCATACCAAAATATGTAGGCTTTCCCCTTGGTTCTCTTGCTCCAATGCAGTCCCAAATGTCTCTAATTTTCTGCGAAGATGAAAAGAGAGCTTAAGCAAAACATGCTTAGTGAGGAAGCTCTGACAAGAATATCAATGCATCAATTTAAAACCATAATAAAATCATAGTTTGTAATGCCTTCCTTGAACCACATATGCTTTACCAAATCATTGTCATATTCATAATACCAAAACATCTTCTTGAGTATGTATAGCAATATCCAATCATTTCCTAAATGATGCACAATATTACCAGATCATTTCATGTATGCATATTGGCTTTCTAGTGACCACTTGTTGTGAACCTTAAGTTCACCGAATACGCAGATCCATTGTAGAGACTCTTAGTCTCATCATGACACAAAGTCACCATTGATATGACACAAAATCACCATTGACATGACTCAAAGTCATCATTATCAAGCTCTACCATGCACGGTTAGACACATTGTCATCCTTGTTACGTGTAAGCGGCTCTACCATGTACGGTTAAACACCAAGTCATCCTCATTACGTGTAGGCATTTTCCTTTATTTTCGTAATCTTTATAGTGCACTCAATCTTAATGACATGTCATTTGTATTAGAATCTAAAGTTAGTGTCACTAAGACAATACCATTTCAATTATGCATGTTAACTTGCTGCTCATAATGCATTCTCAATATGTTCAATAAATGAACCAATAATCATGCTCAACGGCTTTATCAATTGTAAGGCAATAACCAAATGTTTAATCAAATCCTTTCCTTGCTTTCATAAGCCATGAATGTCATTCTAAATCATGCATTTTTCCAACAATTAACACAGGCATGCACCATTTTAAAACCAAAACTATGCATCTCCAAAACATCAATATAAATTCCTTCCATAAAACCAATGCAATTAAAATCAAAGCTCAATGAATTCAATCAAGTACATTAAGATCACTTACTCTTGAACCATGGAAAGCTTTTACATTATTCCATTGTCTCCAAAATAGAATCGAACACTTGTGGTTCATTTTTAACCAAAATTCACTCACCGACAAGCCAAAACGAGCCTTCGCCGACACTCCAACGTTAACGCCAATGCACCATCCACTTATACGAATTCTTGCACTTCCTCTACATCATTAAATATAGAGCATATACACATCAAAACATGTTCAAAACAACAGCCACATTAAACCTCCACAAAATTATCGAAAACCTACCCGAAAAGACCGAAAACTAAGCCAAAACACATCTGAAACAACACCAGCCTTTAACCTAATGAATCTAACATCTAATAAACCTCAATTATGAACTAAAAACATCCTTATACCTCCAGCAAAGGCAGAGCATCTAAAACAGCCCATAAAACAACCAAAACCACCTCTAAACAACCCCGATTCAATTATTCCGGGATTAAATTAATGTGCCATCAATTCAAGACTCAATTAATCATCAAAGTAAGTTTAATTCCATAAGAAAACATCCTAATTACAACATCAATTGAGATCTAAAACGATTTCACCAAACTTCCATTAAACTTGAAGATCTTGAATTAAAACACAAAATTAAGTCTAGATTATTGATTAATAAGCCAAATGCTTGAAAATATCAAATAAAGAACCTTATAAAAGAGGAAAAATCAGAATTTTACCTTTGAGATTAAATCCATCAAAAAGATGAGAATTCTTCTCTTGATTTTCCTTGAAAATGGATGTTGATTTTGCAAAATGGATAAGTAGGTTTTGTAGAGAATGAAGAGTTGAGTAGAATGAGATAAATTTTGATGAAAATAGAGAAGAATTCATCAAGTAATTGAAGAAATTAAGGAGAGAAAATGAAGATAAAATGGAGAGAAAGTTTGGGAGAAAAGATGAGAAAATGAGAAGTTAGGAAAGAAAATGAAACAAACCTTTAATTAAAACATATTAAAAACAAATGTTGGTGAATAATCACTAATTAAAATAATTTGGGTTAATGGCCCTCTAAGGATTCTAAGCTTTGGCTTACTTTCCAATTTAGTCACTAAAAATCTCAAATTTTTATAAATTACAAATTAAAACCCCTAAACTTTCCAATTTCCTTAATTTCAAAATACCATTTAAATATTTTTTAAAACATTTTTACTAATTTATTATTCATCAGATTCAAATATTATTATTATTTAATTTACCCGGAATAACGAATCCAAGAAAATTCGATTCTACCCAAACCGAACTCTCCTAACCAACACTCTAACTTATAATCTCAAAATCGGGATGTTACAACTATTGTTACTAGATTTTAATTGATTTTCTTTTTTACTCATAAATGCAAGAAAAAAGAAAGAATATGAGCTGATTTTGAATTAAAAAGAAGATAACTCAAATTTAAATATAGAAATAAGGGAAAAAATATGGGATAAAATCAAACCAAAGAAAAATGTCATAAAATTTAGGATAAATCTTGGTAAATTAAAAAAAATGATAATTGGAAGAAAATCAAGAATTTTAAGGGATACTTTACCCTAATTTAATGATTTTTTGGTTGAATTTTTATGTATTTATGGTTCAAAACTATAATATTAATCCCCTTCCATCACTTGTATTACACATAACTCACATCCACTTATCCTTTACTCTTAAAAATCACCATTTCCCTCATGCTGTTTGTAACAATCACACAATATTTTTCACAAGAGTTGTACGAAATTTAATTCATATTTTAGTTGTAATGCAATGTTCGAAGCTTTTTTAAGGTATTTCTTTATTTTTTTATTTTACTTTAATTTATTTAGGCTTAAGGGTCAAAGAAGCTCTTGATTTTCTTCTTCAAAAAATCAGTTAAGCTTTTAAACATATTTGCACTCAATTAAGCCCTTGAATCAAAAAATTAAATCAATTAAGCCCTTTGACCAATTTTGATCGTTAAATTTCAACAGTTTTTTGATCCATTGTTATAGTGAAACATATCATAGTGTTTTCACTTCGATATTTTTTAGAAAATTTATTTTATTTAAAAAAATCATTAAATATTCCAAAAAATTCTAAAAAGCTTATAAAATTTATAATTTTTTTTATTTTTTTGTAAATACAATATGATAGAATTGTACTGTACAAGTGCCGATAATAGCTGAAGAAAAAATTTGTCAAAATTGGTCAAAGAAATTAATTAATTTAATTTCTTGATTCAAGGGCTTAATTGTTTTTTTATTCAAGGAATTAATTAAGTGCAAAAAAATTAGGAGCTTAATTGATTTTTTTCAAAAGTTAAATGGTTTCTTAAAACCTTGAGCCGTTTATTTATTTTGGATGTATTTTGGAAAAAATATATGTTCTATCTTGTTCTTCACCTCTTGTTTTTGAGTATGTATATACATTTGAAATAGATCTTTTGAAATGGAATCAAGTTCATAAATAGACAATAACTTAAATTTTATACAAACTTACAAGTTCTGATATTAAAACATTTTATAATCAACTAGATTCCAATTTTAGGCGTTGTGAAGTGCTAAATCTTCCTATAACCCCCTCGATCTGGATGTCACATTGAGCCTCTAGACCGAAACTCATATTTCAAAATTTTGCTTAAAAAGACCAATTAAATCCAATAAAAGTCCATTAATTTCAAATCCAAACAAGTTCATTCAAACAAAAGTCATAAATCCAAGTAAATCAAAATAGTATGGAACTCTAAATAATACAAACAATTAAAACATTCAACTTGATTCAAATTAAAATAAGAGTTACAAATATATATAGGGTCCTACAAATACATAACCCATTACATCTATAAATATACTCTAACACGAGTCGATGCTAAAATCAATCATGATGGTACTCCTCCGATCCGTTGTCACCTAAACACCTACGCATGGAAAGCTTTGTGGGTTCTCCAACATTCGACTCACATCACAATATCAGAAATAAAGCAAATGCTACATGAATAATACCATGGTATGAAAATAACGACGCTATCATAATCGCCTAAACACATAATATTATACAAGTATATTTTCAGCATACTATATATACATATCAAGAGAAGTCCATACATCATCTCATAATCCGTATTAATGTATATATATATAGGTAGTATGTCCCGAAATCACTAAATATTAGGATCATACACTACGAGAGGGGCTTGCGTCCACTAAGCATCGATATCCCATACTCTAGGATGAGGCTCGCGTCTACTAAGTATCGGGATCCTATATCCATGCTTGGAATGGTCTATCAAACATCTTCGAATGAATTCCGCATCCACTAAGCATCGGGATCCTCCATTTGGTATGTCTTTGAGTGTCGCAACACTTTATTCATATATATATGTAGATAGGGTTTTCGAATCCACCACATAATATCATATCAGTAGACATCCCATCAACACACAACAATGTTCCTAGCTTACCACACATCATAAAATCTACCAATACCTTATTGGTTATTAACACCGTTTAATTACCCACCATTTAGGTTAAAATATCAGTTTCTTATTTTTAACATTCATTTTGCACCTTAGGAGGCCCTTTGGACCCTTTATCCAAAATTATAGAATCCCCAAACAAAAGTATTAATTTTTGGACAAATTGCCTAGCGATTACTGATACGCTTATTAATATGCCTCCACCATATACCGATATGCTAGGCTAAATAGCTTCGAACAACACAAAAATACATACCCATACCAATACTCTTATCCCCTATATCGATACCAAAACGAACCCGTGTTGATACACCTATTTGCTGTATCGATATACCCTTGTAACATAAAACCAATGTAACAGTGTTATCTTTACACCCTTGCATACTTGTACTGAAAAACATCTCTAAAATTGAAATTAAGCAGGGTGTATCGATACATGGGTGTCAGTACTGATAGGCCCCTCATATTTTGCCTTCTAAAATACTCTAGCGTACTGTTATGAGACCACCCTGTACTGGTACCCCTGCAAGAAAATAGTGTTCTGGATTCCTAACCTTCCCATTTCCCTTATCCAAACGAGATAGTTGCACCTCATATTATTCCCACAAGTTATTATGGTAGTATTTGATGGGTTTCTACCCGATTTACAATAATTCATCCATAAATCACAAATATGCCATTAAAGGGGTTCTAAAGCAACCAAAGTAATCAAGCAATCAATCAAGCATGCAAAAAGCCTATTTGTATACAATATAATATACTGAAGAGTTAGTAGAGTACAAACCTCGAGCTACAACAACAAAGAACATGATTCCAAGAAAGCTTACACCTTCTCCTTCCCAAGAGCTCTTAAAGGCACTCCAACTTCTTTCTCTACAAGGAAGAGTCAAACAAACAATTAGACACTTCCATGGATGTTCTTAGAAGCTAAAAACATGAAAAAAGTTTTTGAGGAAACACAACACCCATTTCCCATTCTTGGCTCTTCAAGTACACTAAACCTATCCTCCACCAAACCTCAATATATTTACCTTGTTTTGTAGATTCTTTGAACCTATAAAACTTCCTTTTGACACTAAAAACAAGATTTACAACCCAAAACTCAAAGATGGCTCCTTGAACTTATGGTTTGGTGGGAGAAAGGATAAACAAGATTGAGACAAGATGACTTCACCTACATTACTTTTCTGCAAAAACATAGTTCTCTCCCCTTTCACTTTTTCATCCAAAAACCAAATTACTAAAAATAACTTACCTAACAAGCCTTAGACCACTAATAAGCCCTACTCTCATGAACCAAAGGACCAAAAAAGTTCAAACGTCGAATCTCAAAACTTTGGGTTAACCTGACCATCAAATTTGAATCCAAGTTGTGACAACTCTCCCATTATTAAAAAAATTTCTTCCTTGAAATTTACTCTACAAGAATAGGTGAAGGTATTGGGCTCTCATGTCCTTCTCGACCTTTCACATTGCTTCCTCGTTTCTATGGTTTTTCCACAATACTTTTATCAATAGTATGCTCATGTTGCAAAGCTTTTTTACTCACTTGTTAAAAACTTTGGTAGGCCTTCCCTTGTAGGTCAAATCCATATTAATTTTGATTTCCTCAATATGGACAACATACAAAGGATATGAATTGTAATGTCTCAGCATAGACACATGGAACACATCGTGGATATGTGCTAACTTTGGGCGTAAAGCTAGCCGGTAAGCCAATGATCCCACCCTCTAAAGAGCCTCATACGGTTTGATGTAACATGTACTTAACTTTCTCTTACGTCCAAAATGGATGATCCATTTCCAAGGAGATACCTTAAGAAACACCTTATCACCCAACTAATACTCGATGTGCTTAGATTTACGGTCTGCATAAACTTTTTTCTGGTCAAACGCTACTTGTAATCTTTCTTTGTTGATCTTTACTTTATCTTTGGATTGCTTGAAAAGCTTGGAACCCATTATCCTCCTTTCGTTAAGTTTGGTACAACATAAGGGTATCTTACATCTACGCCCGTACAAAGCCACAAAAGGAGCCATTATGATTCTAGACTGATAACTGTTGTTATAAACAAACTTCACAAGTGGTAACTAATCTTTCCAACTTCAAGTACAGTCAACAACATAACACTAAAGCATATCCTACAAGATTTAGATGACTTGCTCAAACTATCCATCAGTTTATGGATGAAAAGTTGTACTAAAGTGCAAATTAGTACCCAAAACCTTATGGGTGGATTTCCAAAACCTTACCATAAACCTTAGATCTCTATCCAATATGATCGATGAAGGTACATCATGCAACCTCATAATCTCCTTTACATACAACTGTGTCAACTTTTCCAATCTTAAGTTTATTCGTACTTGCAAGAAGTGAGCTAACTTAGTCAATCGATCAACGATAAACCATATAGCTTCTTGCTTTCTTAACGTTATCGGTAACCTAGTGAAAAAGTCCATAGTCACTCGACCCCACTTTCTCTGTGGAATCTATATAGGCTAAAGAAACCCTGAGTGAACCTGATGTTTTGCCTTAACTTGCTGACATGCCACATTTTTTCACAAACTCGAAGAACTCTCTTCTCATATTGGGCCACCAAATAAAAGGACGAAGATCATGATACATCTTATAACATCCCGGATGAACAAAAAATGGACTACGATGAGCTTCCCTCAAGATATGATCCCTTATGACCTTTAAAGCAGGAACAAACAAATGATCTTGAAATACAAGAATTCACCATGTTGTATCTCAAATTTTTATCCTTACCTCTCTTAACCGTCTCCATTTGTGCTACCAACTTATCATCAAGTACTTGTGTTCTTTTTATCTCATGAACTATCATGGGCTCCACACGTAACTCCGCCAAAAGACCTTCATCCTCAGTCATCCTCAACTGAGCGAACATACCTCTCAAATCTAACATAGACTTTCGATCAAAGCATTGACGACCATATTTGCCTTGCCAGGGTGATACTCTATGATTTAGTCATAATCTTTCAACAATTTTATTCATCAACGTGGCCTTAGATTCAACTCTTTCTGCGTATGTACTTTACTTTTATGGTCGGTGTTGATATAACATTTCTCACAATAGAGATAATGCCTCCAAATCATTGATGCGAAGATAACTGTTGCAAGCTCTAGATCATGCATGGGATAGTTCCTTACATTGGGTTTCAAATTTCTCGAGGAGTAAGCAACCACCCTACTCTCTTGCATAAGCACACAACCTAACCCATTTAAGTAAGCATCACTAAACACAACTTAATATTTTCCAGTTTTGGTTGAATTAAGATAGAAGCCTCTGCAAGGTATTCCTTAAGCTCTTTAAAACTCTATTGTGTCCTCTCCTTTTACACAAATGGAACCTGTTTCTGAAACAACTTGGTTAATGGAATCGCTGTGATCGAAAAATACTTAACAAACCTTCTTTAGTACTCGGCAGGTCCAAGAAAGTTTTGGATTTATGACACATTTCTTTATGGTTTCCATTCCACAACAACTTGGATTACTTGAGGATCTACCCGGATTCCATCCGTTACAACTATATGCCTATCCCTCAACACTTGAAGGACCACTTGTATGTGATAGTCATGTTCCTCTTTTAAGCGTGAGTACACCAAGATGTAATCGATAAAAAACATCACAAACTAATCCAAGTATGGCTGGAAGTTTTGGTTCATTAAGTCCATAAAAGCTGCAAGTGTATTGGTGAATCCAAACGACATCACCAAGAACTCATAATGCCCATACCGCGTCCTAAAGGTGGTCTTTTAGACATTATCTTCCACTACATTCAGTTGGTATTACCTTGAACTAAAGTCGGTCATAGAAAAAACACGTACACCTCTCAACTGGTCAAATAAGTCATCGATTCTTGGTAAATTTTAATGGTTCTTAATCATGACTTTGTTGAGCTGACGATAGTTAATGCACTTCTGCATAGACATGTCTTTCTTTTTAAAAAATAATATCGGCGCTCCTCAAGGTGACATACTCATTCAGATAAAAACCCTCTTACGCAACTCTTGGATTTCATATTTTAACTCTTTCATCTTTGTTGGTGCCATATGATACGATCCTATAGACACCGATGTCTTACCCGGTACCATATCTATAAGAAAATCCTACTCACGGTCGATAGGTAAATCGAGTAACTCATTTACCATTGTTAAACTTTTCAACGTAGGTCTTTTAACCCTCAGATCTATCACGTGAGCTTAGAAAGCCTCACAACCTTCCTAGATTAACAATTGAGCTAACATGGCCAACACTACATTCTGTAAACATGGTTTCTTCTCTCTTATCACAAAAAGCTTAGATCCATCCATAACAAGGAGCTTCAAACTCTTAGATATACATCCCAAACTCGTATCTTGTTCGAATAACCAATCCATTCTTAGGATTGCATCGAACACTTGAAACGATAAGACCATAAGATCCATCGAGAAGATTCACCCTTGCACCTCAATCAGACACCTCAGATACACCTTTTCCACTAGCACATATAAAGCCAACGACCTTTTCACTTGACTCATCTATCTAGATCCTCATCTGACAAGCCTCATTGTTGAGATACCACACATGGATATAAGAATGAGTTGAGCTCAAGTCCATATGAGCAACTATGGGAACTAAAAACAAGATGAACGTACTTGTGATAATATAGGTAGTTTTATAGTCCTCATGTTCCCTCACAACATACTATCTACCTAGTGCTCTCGCCATGGACTGGAAACAACCACCCGATACATGGCTCGCCCCTCCATGGGAAAAGCCTCGACCCCTCTGGCCTAGATAACTAGTCATTTGCATCTATTTTGTTGACACCCTCGCCTTCTCGGGATAGTAACTCAAGAAGTGATCCAGGATTGATGAAATCTTACCTCCAAAACTGATCCAATTGCTTTTCGGGTTTTAAAACGGTAAACAATAATTAAACGAGAAGTTTTGAAGAAGAAAAAAGTTATATAATTTAATCCAAACGAAAATTGATGAAAAGATTTCAGTTTACCTTTGAAAAACTGATGGTTCTCTTCCTCGGGAAGAGGAAAAACAAAAATTATAATAATTGGTTAAGTTAATTATGTTTAAATGTAAGAGTTAAAAATCAAGTTTAATTAATAATTTGGGTTAAAATATAATTTATGGAATTAATAATTAAAAATTGGAAAGCCTAGACCATCTAGGATAATAAGTGGATTAAAGCCCCTTAAAGGTTCAAAGTTTTGGCTTGATTTATAAAAATTGTTCTCAACTTTTTAATTTTCACAAAATAGTCACTAAATTCAAAATTTTAGGGTTTCATGGGTTAATTTTCAAAATTGAGATGATTAAAGTTAATTATATATTAAATTAGGATTTTAGGATATTTTTTCATAATTTATTTCAACAAAAGAACAACTTTTAAGGATTTAGTCCCGAACTAGGCTTAACTGGTTAAATCAACCCATAACTTCTAGGTCCAAATTTGGTGTGTTACAACTCTCCCCCACTTAAGAAATTTAATCCTTTAAATTACCTGGTGTAAACAGATAAGAAAATTATTCCTCCATATTCGATTTTAGTTCCTACGTGGCTTCCCCGACACCTCGATGTTGCCAAAGCACTTTGACTAACTCGATGGTCTTACCACGCAGAACTTTAAAATCTGATGCTAAGATTGCTACAAGATCCTCATCATAGGAAAGATTTGGCTTAGGCTCAACTTCTCCCACTAGCAAAACATGTGATAGATCCGATCTGTACCTCCGAAGCATCGATACATGAAACACATCATATTTCCTATCGAGCTCGGACGGTAACCTTAGACGATAAGCCACTGGTCCAACTCTCTCTAAAACCTCAAACGGTCCAATGAACCTATGACATACCTTTCTTTTCTTCCCAAACTGCATCACCTTCTTCAACAGAGATACTTTTAGGAAAACTTTCTCACCCACAACCTACTCTATCTCTTTCTACTTAAGATCAGCATAAGACTTTTGACGATCCGATATTACCTTAAGTCTACCATTAATGAGTTTAGTCTTCTCATTAGTATCCTCCAAAACACTAGGTAAGGTCACAAACTTCTTCGATAAAAAAAAGGTCATAAACTTCTCACCAGACTCAGCCCAACACAATGGAGTACGACATCTCCTATCATATAAAGCCTCAAACGGAGCCATCTAGATACTTATCTAATAACAATTATTATATAAAAACTCCACCAATGACAAGTACTTTTCCTAAGAACCATGGAAATTTATAACACAACACCTTTGCATATCTTCCAAAACCTATATAACTCTCAGACTGTAAATTTGTTTGCAGATGATAAGATGTATTAAAGCTCAACTTTGTACCAAGAGCCTTCTGTCAAGACTTCCAAAACCTAGACGTAAACCTTGAATCCTTATCAGATACTATGGATTTCAACACTCCAAACAACTTCAAAACATTGGAAACATATAGCTCAACCAACTTATCCAAGGAATACTTAGTATGCACTAGAATAAAGTCTGCACACTTTGTAACCTGTCCACAACCACCCATATCGAGTCCTTCCTAGACGGTGTCCAAGGCAAAACCGTCACTAAGTCCATGGAAGAAGGTGATGAGGTTTAGTTGTAAGGGTAAGTTGAGTTCTCGTTTTATTGGACCATATGAGGTGTTGGAGTGTGTTGGTCCTGTTGCTTATAGGTTGAGGTTACCGAAGGAGTTGAGTAAGATGCATGATGTTTTTCATGTATCAATGCTTTGTAGATATAGATCAGATCCTTTTCATGTTGTTCCAGTTGAGGAGATCGAGTTAAGAGAGGATATGAGTTATGAGGAAGAACCAATGAGGATTTTGGATGTGGATACAAAGGTTCTTCGAGGGAAGACCATAGATTTGGTTAAAGTGCTTTGGAAATACCGAGGTGTTGAAGAAGCAACTTGGGAGACAAGGAAAAGCATGGAGGAGCAGTTTCCTCACTTGTTTACTTTAGGTAAATTTCGAGGACGAAATTTTCTTAAGAGGGGGAGAGTTGTAACATCTCATTTTTGGGGTTATTAGTTTAGGCTTAGTTAGGGGAATTCGATTCGGATCGAATTGGGTTCTCTGATTCATTAATTTCGGGAAAAATAAAATAAGGATATTTTTAATTAAGAAAAATAATAATTTGGAAGGTGGTTTGAAATATTAAAAATATGTTTCAAAATTAAAAGAAAATAATTTGGATTTTATAATAATTTTTAATTATGCTTAATTATGCATAAATGACCAATTTGTAATTTTTGGAAAATTGGGGGACATAATTTGGATTTTCGGAAATTATGTTATTTTAGTGACTAAATTGAAAAACAAGCTAAACTTAGAATCCTTAGAGGTCCATAAACCCATTTCTAATTTTTAATAATGATTTATTCACCAAAAAGTGTTTTTAATGACTTTAATTGGATTTTTAATCATTTTTCTCAAAAAATACTTTTCTCTCATTTTCTCTCATCTTTTTCTCTCCACTTTCTCTTCATCTTTTCTCTTCAATTCCTTGCTGATTTTTGCATCTTTTCCATAAAGATTACATCACTTGCATCATCTTTCCATCCTTTACAAAACCTAAGCATCAATTTCATCAAATCTACATCAAATTGCAAGAAATCAAGAAGGGGAAAATTACATATTTTTGGTGAATAGATCTTGAAGGTAATTTTCTGGATTTTTTTCTTTTCTAAGGTTCTTTATTGAAATTCCCAAGTATTAGCTTCCTAATCTTTGAATAAAAACTTGATTCTATGTTTTTAATGTTAGATCTAGTGATTTTGTGATGTTTTTGTGAAATCATTTTGGATCTCATTTAATGCTGAAATTAGATGAATTTAATCATGTTTTTATGTTGATTTAATGATTAATTGAGTCTTCTTTTGATAGCATATTAATTTAATCCCGGAATAATGTAATCGGTGTAGTTTTAAGGTGCTTTTCGATTGATTTATGGGCTGTTTTAGATGCTTAAATGTTTATGGAGGTATAAGGATGGTTTGGATGTGTTTTTGGATCATAATTGAGGTGGATTAGATGTTAGATTCGTTAGGTTTTGGGCTGATGTTGTTCGGATGCGTTTCGGCTTAGTTTTCGGTCTTTTCGGTTAAGTTTTTGGTAGTTTAATGGTGATCGGATATGGCTGTTGGTTTGAACATGTTATGATGTGAGAATACTCTGTTTTTAATGTTGTAGAAGAGGTACAAGAAGAAGCTTGATTACTGGTGCATTGGTGCGATCATCGGATAGCGGCGAAAGCTCGTTTCGCTTGTTGGTGAGTGTTTTCAGACTTAAAGCGAACCGCGTTTGGTACGGTTCAGTTTGGGGGACTATGGAAGAGTGTGAAAACCTTCCATAGTTCAAGAGTAAGTAAAGTAATTATTTTTGATAAACCGATATAAGTTTCGGCTACATTTGATAAAGGCATTATGTTGATAATGCATGAGATTTATGGAAATGCATGAGCATGATTTGAAATGGTGCATACATGAGAATTACTTGCTGAAATACATAGCTTATTTAGCATCCATGATTATGAAAAATTATGAGAAATGATTTGAGATACAATATGGTTATTTGCCTATTATATGATGGTGCCTTTGGGCATGGCTTTTGGTTCATTTGTTGAACATATTATGCATGCATTATGAGCAGCAAGTTATGGTTAATTGCCTTATACATGATGGTGCCTTTGGGCATGACTTTGGTTCATTTGTTGAACATATTATGCATGCATTATGAGCAGCAAGTTATCATGCATATTTGATTATGATATTGGCTTAGTGACACTAACTTTAGATTCGAATACGAATGACATGTCATTAGGATTATCTTAAGTGCACTATAAACAAAATTGAGAATACAGAATATTGCCTACACGTAAACAAGGGTGACTTTGTGTCCAACCGTATGTGGTAGAGCCGCCTACACGTAAACAAGGGTGACTTTGTGTCCAATCGTGCATGGTAGAGCTTGCCTATATGTAAACAAGGGTGACTTTATGTCCAACCGTGCATATAGTTGACCCATACGTAAATAAGGGTGACTTTGTGTCCAACCGTGCGTAGTGGGGGATAACATGTATACAAGGGTGACTAAGTGTCCGACCGATGCATGTTGAGACCAAGAGTCTCCAGTTATGAGAAAATGGATCTGTGTATTCGATGAACTCAAGGTTCACATTAAGTGGTCACTAGAAAGCCAATATACATACATGAATTTGAAATGGACATTGTACATGATTTATAAATTGTTTTGATAAGATTATGTGAACTCAAGGATGCATATGATTTAAAGAACATGAGCATGAAATGTTAGCATGTATGATTTAACAATGTATTACAAACTATGGTTTCATCATGATTTTAAATAGATGCATTGATGATTTGTGTAGAGCTTCCTCACTAAGCATGTTTGCTTAAGCTCTCTTTTCATCCATGCAGAGAAATAAAGGCACTTGGAGCTTCGTTCGAGGCAAGGAAACCAAGGGGAAGAATCACTTTGAATTTGGTATGTTTTTGGCAAACAAATTGGCCAAGGCAATGTGTAATCCAAGCTATGTGAGGAGTGTGACTTAGGTTTTGGTTTATATTGTAATAAGACCATTATTGTTTGATTGTTAATTGTTGAACTTTGGAATTGTTTGGATTGTTGAAGCATGTACTAGCATGATTGATATGTTGTTAATCATTTCCTACGGAGCATGCCTATAGTTTGATTGATGTCCGTGTCGTTGTTGATTATGTGCCATATATTACTAAATATGCCTAGGATTGATGCATTTAGTGGATCTAATTAATGGTTGAGTATGGAGTATTTGGAATGCACTTAGTGTAACGAAACTTTAGGTTCCAGACCCAAAGTTCCGAAACCTTTGATCACCAAGAATTGAAAGTTGCTAGAAATTAAACTTTAGTCTCAGATATCTTCCTTTGTTCGATTAAGGTGCTTACCGATCTTATTTTGTGTTGAAATTTTGCATGC
This sequence comes from Abelmoschus esculentus, assembly GCA_035048815.1. Classification (NCBI taxonomy): domain Eukaryota; kingdom Viridiplantae; phylum Streptophyta; class Magnoliopsida; order Malvales; family Malvaceae; genus Abelmoschus; species Abelmoschus esculentus. The sequence goes on from JAUCBN010000003.1 coordinate 20,469,247, forward strand.
ATACATAAAGTTGATTTAATTTCAAGATGGTTAATCTAATTTGGATGAAGTCCTTGTATTTTGGAAGATTTACATTTTGGTCCGTAAATTAGAAGAACATGTAATTGATGATGTTAGAATGATCCGTTTGAGTTGAAATTTGCTGTGAGGAACTCTCGTATGTTTAATTGAACTTTGATGAAGAGAATTTATATTTTGTTAATAGGATTTAAAAGTTTTACGTTTTAGTCCTTAATCTATGTTAGTGTTTAATCGGATGGTTGTTTTTAATTAATGTGTTACCGACAATGCTTTGTATGAGACCTTGTCACGTAGGAATAAGATTGTGAATCTAGTAAGATAAAACAAAAAAAATAAAGTAGTTTTAGGGTTGTTTATCGAATCGAACCTTCGCGGGTTTGGTTTGATATTCCCCGTGTAACCCGTTAGTGCCGGTTCCATCTATGCCGGGCTAAGGGGGTTACAACTGGATCCTACCCATTCTCTCTATTCGTTCTCAACCTTTTATTTAAGCTTTTGTTCTTTAGTTATTCAACAAATTTTTTTACTTGTGTTTTTATTTTAATAATTTCAGGAGTAAGGAAGTAGAAGAAGGCATATTAAGTACACCAGTCCTTGTGGAGAACTGTAACATCCCGTTTTGGGGGATAATAGTTAGGCTTTAGTTAGGAGAATTCGATTCGGGTCGAATCGGATTCTCTGGTTCATTATTTCGGGGAAAATAAAATAAAAATATTTTAATTAGGAAAAATAATAATTTTGGAATATGGTTTAAAAATATTAAAAATATGTTTCAAAATTAAAAGAAAGTAATTTGGACTTTATATTAATTTTTAATTATGCTTAATTATGCATAAGTGACCAATTTGTAATTTTTGGAAAATTAGAGGACTTATTTTGTGATTTTCAAAAATTTGAAGTTTTAGTGCGTAAATTGAAAAGCAAGCTAAACTTAGAATCCTTAGAGGGCCATAAACCCATTTTAATTTTTAATAATGATTTATTCACCAAAATGCATTTTTATTTACTTTAATTAAAGATTTTAATCATTTTCTCTCAAACTACCTTTTTTCTCTCATCTTTTTCTCTCATTTTCTCTCCATTTTCCTTCATCTCTTTTCTTCAATTCCTTGCTGATTTTTGCATCTTTTTCCATAAAGATTACATCATTTTAATCATCTTTCCATTCTTTACAAAACCTAACCATCAATTTTATCAAATCAACACCAAATTACAAGGAATCAAGAAGAGGAAATAACATCTTTTTGGTGAATAGATCTTAAAGGTAAATTTTCTAGATTTTTAACTCTTTTCTAAGGTTCTTTATTGAAATTCCCAAGTATTAGCTTGCTAATCTTTGAATAAAACTTAATTCTATGTTTTTAATGTTAGATCTAGTGATTTTGTGAATGTTTCTGTGAAATCTTTTTGGATCTCATTCAATGCTGAAATTAGATGGATTCAATTATGTTTTTATGTTAATTAAATGATTAATTGAGTCTTCATTTGATAGCATATTAATTTAATCCCGGAATAATGCAATCGGTGTTGTTTTAAGGTGTTTTTCGATTAGGGGTTGTTTTAGGTGCTTTAATGTTGCTGGAGATATAAGGATGATTTGGATGTGTTTTTAGTTGATAATTGAAGTGGATTAGATGTTAGATTCATTAGGTTTTGGGCTGATGTTGTTCGGATGCGTTTCGGCTTAGTTTACGGTCTTTTTGGCTAAGTTTTCGGTAGTTTTATGGTGATCGGATATGGCTGCCGGTTTGAGAATGTTTTGATGTGAGAATGCTTTGTTTTTAATGATGTAGAGGTAGTGCAAGAAGGTGCATAAGTGGCTGGTGCATTGGCGTTGCCGTCGGAGCATCGGCGAAGGCTCGTTTTGCTTGTCGGTGAGTGGTTACGGACTTAAAGTGAATCGCGTTTGGTACGGTTCTGTTTTGGGGACTATGGAAGAGTGTGAAAACCTTCCATAGTTCAAGAGTAAGTAAAATAAATGTTTTTGGTAAATCAACATGAGTTTCGGCTAAATTCGATAAAGGCATTATGTTGATAATGCAATGAGATTCTTGGAAATGCATGAGCATGATTTGAATTGGTGCATACATGAGAAATACTTGTTGAAATGCATAGCTTATTTAGCGTCCATGATTATGGAAAATTATGAGAAAAGATTTGGAATACAATATGGTTAATTGCCTTATATATGATGGTGCCTTTGGGCATGGCTTTTGGTTCATTTGTTGAACATATTATGCATGTATTATGAGCAGCAAGTTATCATGTACATTTGATTATGATATTGGCTTAGTGACACTAACTTTAGATTCGAATACGAATGACATGTCATTAGGATTGTCTTAAGTGCACTACAAACAAAGTTGAGAATACAGAAAATTGCCTACACGTAACGAGGGTGACTTTGTGTCCAACCGTGCGTGGTAGAGTCGCCTACATGTAACAAGGGTGACTATGTGTCCGATCGTGCGTGGTAGTGCTATAATGGTGACTTCGTGTCATATCAATGGTGACATCGAGTCATGTCAACGATGACTTGGTGTCATGTCAATGATGACTTCGTGTCATGACGAGACAATGGTCTCTAACAATAGATCCATGTATTCGGTGGACTCAAGGTTCACATTAAGTGGTCACTAGAATGCCAATATACATACATGAATTTAAGAAGAACATTGTGCATCATTTATAAATTGTTTTGATAAGGTTGTGTAAACTCAAGGATTTATATGGTTTAATGAACATGAACATGAGATGTTAGCATGTATGATTTAGTGATGCATTGCAAATTATGGTTTCAATATGGTTTTAAATAGATGTATTGATGATTTTGTGTAGAGCTTCCTCACTAAGCATGTTTGCTTAAGCTCTCTTTTCATCCTTGCAGAAAAATAAAGACACTTGGGGCTTCGTTCAAGGTAAAGAAACCAAGGGGAAGGATTACTACAATTTGGTATGTTTTTGGCAAATAAATTAGGGCATGACAATGTGTAAACCAACCCATGTGAGGAGAGTGTACTTAGACTTTGGTTTATGTTATAATAAGACCTTTGTTGCTTGATTGTTAATTGTTGGACTATGGAATTGTTTGGATTGTTGAAGCATGTACTTACATGATTATTATGTTTTTAATCATCTTCTAGGAAGCATACCTATAGTTTGATTGATGTCCGTAACGTTGTTAATCATGTGTTATAAGTTGTTAATTATGCCAAGGAATTATGCATATAGTTGGAAGTGACTAATGATTGTGTATTGTATTGTTGGTGTTTACTTAGTGTGACGGAACTTTTGGTTCCAGACCTAAAGTTTCGAAACCTTTGGGTGAAGGTTCCGAAACCTTTGTCAAATAGTTTCGAAACCTTCAAGAAGTTTCGAAACCTTGCGGGTAATTTCAATTCTAGAAAGTTACTGGACACAAAAAGTTTCGAAACTTTCCAGAGAAGTTTCGAAACCTTTGACGATTGAAAGTTGCTAGAAATTATATTTTATTCCCGAATATCTTCCTTTGTTCGATTAGGGTACTTACAGATGTTATTTTGAGCTGAAATTTTGCATGCATGCATAAAGTTGATTTAATTTCAAGATGGTTAACCTAATTTAAATGAAGTCCTTGTAATTTGGAAGATTTACATTTTGGTCCCTAAATTAGAGAAACATGCAATTGATGATGTTTGAATGATCCGTTTGACTTGAAATTTATTGTGAAGGACACTTGAGTGTTTAATTGAACTTTGATGATAAGAATTTAACTTTACAAATAGAATTTAAGAGTTTTACGATTTAGTCCTTAATTTTACTTAAATGTTTAATCGGATATTTGTTTATGATTAATTTGTTCCGTTAATGCCTTATACGAGACCTTGACATATAGGAATAAGTTTATGCATCTAGGAAAGATAAAACAAAAAATATATATATAACGGTTTTAGGGTTGTTTATCGAATCGGACCTTCGCGAGTTTGGTTTGATATTCCCTGTGTAACCCGTTAGTGCCGGTTCTGTCTAGGCCGGGCTAATGGGGGTTACAAGAACGATATTCGATAAATACTTATCATTATATTACTTGACGTGTACACTTACACTTAATTGCGCTTTTATTATACGCATCACTTACACCGATAAATGACACTATTTTTTTATTTTTATCTTGTCTAGATGCTTATCATTTCTAAGTGTACATACATTTGATTTCTACACTTGCACTCAACTTAGATCCTAAAACATGCTCGATTTCATTAAATACACATAAAAGATGAAAATGTAAATTTCATAAATTTCAAGGACCTAAATTAAAATTAAGGTTACCACCTTTTAGTTAAGTTTATTTCATGCTTGCATACTAAATTTTATGTCATATCGAGCCTCGTTGGTTATTCAATTGCATTCAAGAAATTTAGGGACCAAAATGCACACTTTTCAAACATACAAATTCCATTATCTACCATAACTGCCATAGGTAACGGTATGGATTGTTCTGGTATCAGTATGCCTACGTGACAAGCAACCGTATCAATACTCATTAAAATTCATATCGATACTCGGGTTTTGGTTAGAAGTAGAATTCTAGCTTCATTTTCCCATACTAATACGCTTTGGTGTACCGATACGCCCATCCAAAGTTTTAAAGTAGTACAAGTACTCAAGGTAAGTGCATCAATACACCTGCTTGATTCAAGAAGCTCGTACTGATATCAGCCCCTCGATATCGATACCTTGCACTAATTAACACCATTAACAACAACCAAAACACCCTAAAACAATATCCAAATATCTCCTAATTATTCTTAATACTTAACTAACATGATAAGAACTTGAGCACTATTCATTAACCATGGATCATGAATCACTTACAAGCATATCAAGCATATCCACTAGATGCATCATTTCCTAGTTTTTATCACCAATATGTACCATTTCAACAATGCATCACAATCCAAAATCCAAATTCATAACTACCATCATATAATACCAATCCAATGCAACAAACTAAACCATAATCCAAAAAATTCATAGATCTTGACATCTGATTTTTCTTTGTTCACATGTGAATATGGATGAGGCGGAGAAAGAGGGGACCATCAAGGAGGAACCAACGTGGCCCTCAATGGATAGAGAGTTAAGTGGGTGTGCATGTCACATGAAATTCTTACAACTTCATCTCATCCAAGATCTCGACCATTAAATCGATATTAGATCTAACAGTCCAAAAATGATTACTCTAAAGGAAACCAAGGATAATTAGGGTTTTAGTCTAGGCAGATTAGGGCCAAGGAAAATGGGCATTGGCACAAAATGAGCTTGTAAATATTTTATTTTTTGTGATATGTAATTTGATTTTAATATTAAGACATTGGGATTTTATTTATTTATTTTGATCTTTAATATAGAATTTGTTTTTATTTATTTTTATATATTATTTAGTAATAATAATAATATGATAATAATATAAACTGAAAGTAAAGTAAGAAAAATGCATCAACGACTAACATGTAGAATCAAGATCAAACAAGTAATATTTTTTTTTCTTTTTTAATAATAATATGATACTAAATACTAAAAATAATACCTTATAAATAATTTTTTAGGATTTTCAAATAATAGTTTATATAACATACTAGTAACAAGATAAATGCTAGCATTAATTTTTTTGATTTTTATAAATGACAATTAAAGAGATATCCCATTGTTTCAAAACTTAACAAAATTAATGATTACAAAAGGATGTCTAGTAGAATTCTTAAATTCTAAAATCGAGAGATGTCCTTCTTGAACAATTACCATATTTTAAAACCCTCACCTCTAAGCTTCCCTTATAAATATTTGGATTCTCAATCTTTGTGCATATTCACCAAAAATTTTGGACTAAATTTTATCCTAGATCCATTAAATATATTTTTATTAGTTACTTATCTATTAAGAAGGACTACAAGTGTTACTCTCTTCTATTAGAAAAATAAATATTTATATAGATGTTACATTTTCTGAAGATAAATCATGTTTTTTCAAATCTAAAATTTAAGGGTCTAATTTATATGAATTTTAATTCTTTGATAGTCTTTAGAAAATTCAACTCGCACCTTTTCCCAAGTTCTTTAATAGCATACTTTTGCCCAACAAAAATATAGAGAACATTCTGGAAGATGCAGCGCATTAATTGGACCAGGCTAGCGCGCTAAAAGCCCAAGACAAAGACCAAGCGGGAAAACCCTTCTAGAAGGCGACAAACTTAGAAATATCAGATCCCTAGAAGAAGACTTGTTCCTTACTCCAAGTTGGAGTCTATTTAGAAAATGTTTGCCCTAGGTTAAAACTATATATACCAGATTGAATTTTATTGTAAGAGCATACGTATTTTTTATCAAACTAATACATATTTGTGTAAATCTCTAGATCATGACACCGAAGAAATGATCCCGTACCGAGGCTAGTTCTTCTTCATCATCTCGTGCCTCTCATGTTGATATCCAGGAGGTTTTTGCATGATGTTTGGACACCGAAAGTAGGATTGATAATTTTAATCTTTTTCGTCATGTTCCTCTCAAGAAGGAACGTTGTGTGGATGTTCACTTCATGAACTCACACAAGTTCCCCTTTAAGTACTATCCAAAACTCATCAAGTGGAAGTTTTTGAGCTTTCTCACACATTCCGGCAAGTTTTTTCCTACTCTTGTGCTTATCTTTTATACTAATGCCAAATGTGTTTTTGATCCTCTTGACAAGAAAAAGGTTGTTGCCATTGAATCTTTTCTCATGGGAAAGCCTTTCCAAATCGATTTCTCTACCTTTGTTGATGTGTTTGGCCTTGAGGATGAGGGTAATACTGATGAAACCCTTCTTGGCTATTTCACCGGGTTGGTCACCCAACTTGATGTTCATGATCGTTTTCTTCATCTTATCATATCTTGGTGGATTCGTCCATCCAATGGTAAGTTTTCTCGTATTCGTCAAGTGGATAGTTATCGGATTAAATGTTTTCGTCAAAATGTTCAACCCAATCTTGCACAAATTGTTTTCTCGGACATTGTTTGGCATGTCCAAAATCATGCTACCCCACTTGACCAATCCTTTCCATATGCATGCATTCTTAGTTCCATCTTTTTGTATTTGGAAATTGATTGCTCTTTCGACAAAGTGGGATCTCTAAAAGAGCTCATTGGTGAGACATCCTTAAACTGTGCTCACTTCCAATACGTCTCTAATGGAGAATGGGTTCGTGGTGCTCCTCCTCCTCCTCCTCCTCCCATTGATCTCGAGCCTCTTCGCCATGTTGCTACCAACGAAGACTTGATGGCTTTTCTTACCACTCGTTTCGGTAACTTGGATGCACAATTTGGTACTTTAACAAATCACTTTGGTACTTTGCGTGCTTGCTTGGATACCATGGATTGTAGACTTGACTCTATTTCCACTCAATTCCTATCTAGCTTTGACTCTATGAGCACTAGATTGACGGGATTAGAGACCCAAGGCCATGCCATGCGGATCTCCATTGAGTCTCTTCGATATAGTCAAAAGCTTGATGAGAAAGATGAGGATGACAATGGAGACAATAAAGAAGACGAGGAAGACGAAAAAGACGACGATCATGACGATGATGATGAGATGGGCGCTTAGTGTCCCTCGCTCTATCTTTATGCCTTGCTATTTGGCTTTTTAGGACTAGTTATGTTTCCTTAAGCATTATGTTGAATTCATGTTAGAACTTATGCACTTTGATATTTCTCTTATGCTTTGGTCTTATTATGTTGGATTTGGATTTAAGTATTTTATGCTATAGATTATGTTTATGGATTATTTTCCTTTAATGTTTTTTCTTACTTTATTTCTGGCTTAGTACATCATTGATTTTGATCTAACAAAAAGGGGGAGAAATTTTTGTGTTTTTAAGTTTAGGAAATCACCAACTTTCAATATTTAAAGTCGTGCGCATATTAAGGGGGACTCTTCAAAAAAAAATTTCAAAGTCTTGAAATCCAAAAAAATTGATTTAAACTTAAAAATTTTCAATGGTTTTGCTATATCAAAAAGGGGGAGATTGTAAAATTAAATTTAATTTTGATATAACAATTAAGTATAAGGACTAATTTGAAATAAATTTTTAAGTCCCTAAGTTAATTTTTGATTTTAAGTCAAACCAAGAACTTTGAAATAAAAATTTGAAGTGTTTTTGCACGAGGGTATCTATACCCAAAGAATAGGTATCGATACACCTGGGTTTTAAAGTCTTGTTCTTGAGATCAAGAACAAGTATCGAAGCATCATTCAATACCTTTTCTTCACTGCCATCACAAGTTTCGAACCAGGTATCGAAACACATCAAGGACTTCAAATAATCCTTTAAATCTTTTAAAAATTGACTCTAGGTATCGATACTGGTATCGATACACCACTTAATCTCCAATGGCTATTTTAGCATTAAATGAGTCGACCGTTGGTGACAGTTAATTTTTGATTGGTGGTTAGCCTGTACCGAAACATGATTCGACACCCAACCTTACAGATTCATAAATGTATCAAAGCATGGTTCGATACTCCTTGTATTAAATGCAAAACAACTCTTTCTATTCTTGGTCTGTTTCGAAACAGGTAACCCGTGTTTCAATACCACCTGCTGCAGAGTGTATTTATGAATGGTAGATAAAATCTCAACGGCCTTATTTACATTCCCAACAACTACAATGGTTAAAAATCAATGAGAAAGTATAAAATGAAGCATTTTCAACAGCATTAAAGACTATTGAATCTCAAGCAACATCCAAGCATACAAATCCAACTCAAAGTACTTCATTGCATATTCTTGCTCCCAACTTTTTTAATATTTCAATTTGATCTTTTGTAATAAGTTTGGGGAGAGTTTGTTTGTATTTGGGGCAACATATATCTTGTGAGAGATTATCCATTTGCCTATTTTCCTTTGTATAATCTTGTGAGGATTGAATCAATTCTTGGGTAGAAGAATTAATTCGAATTATGACAGTTATCCTTTGAACCGAGAAAAAGGTCGAATTCTATAGTGAATTGGTTTCAAAATCCTTAGTGAGAGCTAAGGTAGTGGATGTAGAGCTTGTTCGAAGCTTGAACCACTATAAATCTCTTGTCTTTCAATTTTAGCATTTTTACCGAAAATTTCCCAATCAAAATTTTAATTGCCAATTCACCCCTCTCTTGTCCATACTTCAAGATCGATCATCTCAACATGGTGGATATTCATATATTAAATAATATTTTAATATAATTTATTACTAGAGTTTAATACATATTTGAATTATGACTTTCATCTTATGCCTATAAATATAAACTTTTGGAGAAAGCATTGTACATAACCCTACTTTGAGAATATAATATAAATCTCTATTTTTTTGTCTCTCATCTTTATTCATCTATTTTATTTTTGTTCTTATTCTTTACTTTATTCACAAGACGTTATCAACATGAAACTCTAACCTACGGAGTTGTTTGACGTTCGAATCTTAAAGGAGTTATTGAAAATAATTTTTTACTAGTATGAATCAAAGATAAGTTTTCTTTCTCTATTGTATTTTAATTATCGATTATTTTTCTCTCTTAATCTTTAAATTCATTTTTAATATTTGAAAAATTGTTTATTTAGTGTTTGTGTAGCGATAGAGTGACTCAGTTATCATGGTTCTTATCAATAATTCCTGAAAAAGATTTTAATAAGATATTGGTGACTAAATCTATCATATATTCAACTTAGCATGGAAAGTCTGGTATGTTTTACTTAATTATCTCGATATAGTGGAGAATTAATTATTCTCAAATTAAGAGATGGTTGTTTAGAGCGTGAAATTATCATTTATCTAAAATGCAATGATATATATGGGTAATGTTTTGCATCTATTTAATTTAAGATTTTTTTATCTTTAATTATGACCAATATTTGTTTATTTTCATGACGAAAGTTTTTATTTTTAAGTAAGTATTAAGTATTACATAATATTGGAACAAATATTGAACCTTTAATTAATTAATATTTCTCTGTTATGTTGATTTAATCCGATTATATTGGTTGGACATCTCGTTCTGTGAGGTTACTGGTCTCAAAGGAGGTTTTTTTTTAAAAGACCATGTGGACTGGTTTAACAAAGCAACGTATGAGGATTAAATTTTTTGTTTCTTGTATGGATTGAATATATATTGTTTGATTAATTACTATTTAATAGTATGAATGTTATAAAGTCTATATTTGCTTAAAAGGCAATAATGTAAGTATTATATCTAGAAGTACTAATATCATAGAAGACTACAACTGAGAAAATATGTTATTGTTAAATACAACTTTATTCTATATTTCCAATGCATTTTACTCGTCAATGTCTCAAATAGACTTATTGAGTTTTAAAGATATTTGCATAAATGTATTGAGAATATTAGTCAAGGGGATGCTGACTATCTCAATATTATGAGTATAACTCAAGACAAAGAAACTCTTGACAAAATTACATGCATTGTCATCCATATTGTACTACAAAAAGAATTAGTACAAATTATTGTAAACTAGATGTTTATTGATAATTTTATTTGGCATGTCCCGTTAAGTCATCCCATTTCAATTATGATGTGAAAATTTGTTGAAACTTTCATGTGGTTATTTATTGAAGAACTAAAATTTTCTTTAAGGTAATTTTTCATGTGATACTTGCTATCAAAGCAAGATGATTATTCAATCGTCATCAGCTAAGATAGAGTGTAAATCTATTAATTTTCTAAAACGGATACAAGGTGATATATGTGGACTCATACTCCTTTCTTATAATCCATCTTGATATTTTATAATTTTAATCGATACATCGACTAGATGGTCATATGTATCCTTGTTATTAACCTTCAACTTGGTGTTTGCTAGGCTACTTGCTTAGTTGATTAAATTACGAGGAAATTTTCCAGATTATCTTATAAAGACAATCAGTCTTGATAATGTTAATGACATATCATTTTACATTTAGTATCACCAATTTACATCAAGCCAATAAATAATCATAAAATCTCCCCATTACAAATGGTTTATGGTTCAGAATCAAATATTTCTCATCTTAGATTTTTTTGATGTGAGGTATCTGTTCTAATTGCTCCACCACAATCTACAAAAATGAGTTCTGTTGGGAATATATATCAGATTTAAATTCCACTTGATAATTAAATATCTTGAGCTTTTGAAGGGAAATTTATTTACAACTCGATTTATTGACTATTATTTTAATAAGTCAGTTTACTCAGCATTATGGGGAGAAAATAAAATAACTGGAAAAAGAAATAAGTTGGAAAGAATTATTATTTTCTTTGTTTGACTCACTTATTCAACAATGTGAACTATAAGTTCAATGGATAATTCATTTAGCAAATCAATTGCAGATGATTTTGTTGAATCTAAAAGAGTTACTATGTCAAATATACCAGTTATGAATGCTCCGATTAAATTTGATGTCTCGAAAGAATAATCTCTATTTGCTAATGAGTCTAACTTATGTTTAAAGCCTGATAGACAAGTAGGTTCCAAAGATAAAAATCCTCAAAAAAGAAAGGAGATATATTTTATGACGGTTTGATCGAGGAATCAACATATTATGAAAATCTCTAAAAAGATTAAAAGGGCTCCAATAGAGACATTGACATAACTTAAGTACCTAATAATAAAGAAATCTCAATAGATTATGTCATGTTTAGTAATAAGTGGAACTGAAATCAAATCGATGGTGATAATACATTTGCATGCAATATAGCACTAGAGATTTTAGTTTAAAATGTTGATCATGAATCATTGTCAATTGGGCAATATAAAAAAATAAATGATTTGCCAACATGGAAAGAGACAATTAAGGCAACTCTAAAATATCTTTAGAAAAGAGAAATACTTAAGACCTATAGCCCGTACATTGAAATATGTAGAGCTCGTTGATATAAATGAGCCTTTGTCAGAAAGAGAAATCAAAAGGGAAATCACGAGTAATAAATTCATTTAGTTGCACAAGGATTCCCATAAATACATCGATTATGAGGAAAATATATTCCTCTATTATAGATGCGGCTACTTTTAGATAGTCTTGCAATAAATGAAATGACTTTGTTTCATATAATGGATATTGTTGCATCCTATTTGTATGGGCCTCTTGATAGTAATATTTACATTAAACTTTTGGAAAGATTTAGATCGTTAAAAGCAATTAATTCAAGTTCTCGAGAATATTATTCAATCATATTGAATATATCTTTTTATGGCTTGAAACAATTTAGGCGTATTTGGTATAATCGCCTCATTGAATACTTATTAGCAGAATGTTATATAAATTATTTAATTTCCTCGAGTATTTATATTAAGAGGTTTAGCTCTGCATTTGTTATTGTTGTGTATGTAGATGATTTGAATATTATTGAGACTCATAGAGAGATCTCCTAAATAATGGAATCCTTGTTCGTCAATAGATAAACACGGAAAAATGTTTAAAGAGACTTTACATGCATAACACATATTCATTGATCACTCTTACGGTTGTTAGGTCTCTTAATGTAAACAAATATTCATTTTGCCACAAGAAAAAGGTAATGATATTCTTGGTGTAAAAGCATCATATATACATTAATTGATATAGAAGCGTCGTATGTTGGCTGGTCGAGAAATACTATTTAAGTTCTACAAGACCATTACCTTTAAATAATTACTATGCTTGAGTCAAAGTCAAAATATGTGTTTGACTAAACATATCTAGAAGATATGTGAATTGCTTTCACAAGATAAGATGCAAGCTATCTTGTGTAGAGATAATGTAAAATTTATATCTCAAGGTGGATACATCAAATGTGATAAAACAAAACATGTTTCTTTAATGTTTCGCCCCCTCTTAACCTTCTAAAGAATAGTATTTGATGAATCATTTCAAGTAATAATTTGAAAGATTTATCTACTAGTGCATAATCTACTTCAACGTTTGAATATTGTATTCAATATTGAAATATTGTAACACCCATATTTTTTCATTAAGATAAAGAGCTAATTTTAGATAAAATTTTGAATTATGAAACCTTAGAAATTAGGGATTTGATTTGTGAGCAGGGGTAATTTCAAAAATTTTGAGATAAAAAAATTAATTAAATCCCAATCCATGTAGGGCTAGGGCTTCTTTCTATTGCTAGCAACCAATTATCCTCTTTTCCTTCTCTCTCTCTCTCACGTTCTCTCATCTCTCGTGCACTAAAGGTTATTAGCTCTCTAGAATGGGATTCAATAAGTTCTATCAATGTTTTTTGAATATATTTCCATTTATAGATTCACATATTCTAAAAGTTGTTGCTATTGAGAATTTTATAGCTGTTAATACATCGACTGAGATTGTTCTTTCTGAGATATTACTTTTTTTTTAAAAGAACTATGGTTGTCAGTTCTTCATCACAGAACCAAGGACCTCTGGTACAACCAAATGAAGCTGCAGATGAAGAAGAAAGGGATCAGTTGATGCATTGAAAAGTATTGATTGGAAAAATATAATAGCATGCTCTTATACAGAAGCATTGTTGAAAATATGTGAAGTTGTTGGAGAAACCAATTTTTTAGACTATAGCACAAACATTAAGGTCGGGTGATTCTTTTGTAAAATGGCAGAGAGTTTGTGGCTTCTGTAGCGACCCTGTTTTTTAATAATGAAGTTTTAAAAAAATTAAGCTTTAAAAAAAGAAGAGGTCACTATTTTGAAAAAAAATGAAATTAAAATATCTAAAAATTTAGAAAATTAGATTTAAATTGGAAATTAGGGTTTAGAATCGGAAATTTAGAAACTTAGGTTTTGAAATTAAAATTAGGAATTGAAATGGGTAAATTAGGGATTTAGGGTTTGAAAAATTAGGGATCGAAAAATTATGATCGGAATTGGGGATAAAATTGAGGATAAAATTAAGGAATTAGGTTTTGAAAACCTAATTTGAAAATTGAATTCAAAAAAAGGGAATTTTCAAATGAGGGTTTAAAAGAATTTGGAGAAGAGGATTAAAAATGTTGGAAAAGAATTTAGAACAAAAGAGTGGAGTCGCCACAGGACACTTTGGTAGGCCAAACACCGTAAAAATCAGAGATTCGTAAAAGACGGATCTGAGAGTCGGTTACGGTTTAAAAACGGGTTTAGAATTTAAAAACTGCCTACAATTGACACCTTTAAAATAACCGCTTAATTAATTTTGAAAATTTTAAATTTTAGAGTGGCATTTAAATTAGAATTTGTTTAATATTCGAATTAAATTTTATTTTTACCGTATTTTATTCGAAGGTAACGTATACACCGCAACTACTACATTAAAACACGGGCCTGTTACGACCGAATAAAGACGTTAAAATTAGGTTCATTAATTAATGGAGGATGTGAATCGAGCAACATAAAAAAAGATTTACAACAATGTATGTGCATGAGTGTAAATACAAATAAAGCAATGTACACGTAAATAAATAAATTGAATGAACAAATAAATAAAGCATAATAAACAAGTATGTACAAAAATAATACATGAGCAATAAATAAATAAAATACAAGTGCGTAGCTTACTATTGTACAAATAAATGCACAAAGTAAATACATACAAAATGTATGTAAACAAATAATAAAGCATGGCATAACTAATTAAACGCATAACAGAACATTATGTATAAAATAAATACACACAACTAAATGCATGAAAACGTAGAGGAAATAACAATAAATGCATGTACAAAAATATATACAAAAGTGAATTACACATAAAAATAAATAGACACAACAAACAAAAGTATATAAAGACATATAAGCTAATAAACATGGCATAATATGATGAAAACATAATATACATGTAAAAAAGGTATATAGAATATATGAACAATCAAAATATATGAAAAACATATAAACAAAATAAATAAATAAATAACAGAATAATAAAATTTATTGGAAAATGACCGAAAATGAATAAACCCTTTTTAGAATATGTGATTAAAACTCGATTGGTGGGGAAATCGGAAGAAAGAAAAAGGTTTCGGGGACCTGAAAGATGATTCGATCAAGGGGAAGGGCTCGAAAGAAAAGCTACAAAACACGGAGGGACCTCTTGAAAATAATAAACCATTTCGAACATTGATTATTATCAAATCAATGGTGAATTATAAGACGAAACAAAGACTCATGGACCTTGGGTGTTATTACGAAGACACGGAGGGACTTAAATGAGGTGAATAGACCATTTCCCTTTTAACACCTGGTATAAAACACAAACATAAAATCAAAATGAAAACTTTCACCCACTTCACATTAAAACTAAAAAACAAAAGACTCAAAGCTCTCTAGCTTGTTCTTCATCCACACCCAGAATCCTAAGAATATTCAAAGTGTTCTTCCATTTTTCAGAAGACCACCTTGAAACCCAGATTTCGGCCACCGCCTACGGTGGTCGGAGAAAGTAAAAAGCCCTTTTCTTTTGGTGTTTTGAAACCAAAAACGAAGATTCCCCTTTTAAGAATCCCTCCTTTCACCCATTTTCGAAACCAAAAACGATTAGAACCCTTGGTTTTAAAAAATAAAACAAAACCCTTCCTTTTGTGAAAACAGAACCCGAAAAAAATTTATTTAGTTCCATTATTAGAAGACTTCTTCCCTCTTTCCGATCATGGCTCACCGGTGGCACCAAAAGGAACGAGTCTTATCGCCATTCGAAGAGAAAAGAGCGAAAGAGGACTAAAAAATCGAAGGTAAAACCTTTTTCTTTTTCGTTATTTTCGTGTAAAATAAAGATGAAGAGGATTTACCTCTGAAATGGGATTTTTCATATTGATTCAAAGGGTGGGATCTCGATTACATCTTTGTTTCGGTTCTTTATAGCCAAAAATATTACATGAAAAAGAAGAGTAAATAGCTCTAAAATCTCATTGGTTGCGTTTTGGAAATTTTTGATTAATGGCTCTGAAATCTCTGAAATATGTTGGTTGAGTGTCTTTGAAGTTCTAATTTTTTGTAGTGCATGTTGGCCGAAATCGTACTTTATGAATTGTTGTTGTTTTTGATCTGCATTTTGGTTGTGGTAGTGTACGAATCTGACATTAATCCTTGTCTTTTTTACATGAGTTGGCGATTGGAGAGGTGACGGGGACCACTGGTAAACATCCGAGGACCAGACGGTGAGAAGACGAGCCAACAATTTGGCACTCTAAAGGTTGGCGCGTGGCACGCACGCGTGCGTGAGTCAATCCAATGGTCGCACGTGGGCGCGTGTGGAGCTGAACGGTTCATCCTCTTTTGCATCTGAACTGTTGGATCTAAATTAGATCCAACGGTCTAATCTCGACTGCGCATGGATGAAAGCAAGATGTGCTAGGTTTTTTATTATTAAACCGTTTTGGGCTAATTTGATATGGGCTCATGTAATTTAATTTTAAACGGGCTTGTAATTAATTTAGTGTTGGGTTTTTATTTTAATAACTTTGGGCTGTTGTAATATATATTTTATTGGACTGAATTAAAATATTTGAGTTTTTAATAATAAAAAGGGTTTATAAACTTTTATATTGTGTTTTATTTATTTATTCATTATATTCTGATATATAATAATAAATAATAATAATAATAATATATAATAAAATAAAGAAGAAATATTTATTACAGTAAAAGGTGAACCCAAAAAAGAGAAAAAACACAACTAAAGACAGTTTTAAGAAAATAAATGTATACTACCAATATTTCTGATTTAAAATTTTTTAGTTAAATATATAATAATAATTACGTCACATATAAATTTTCTTTTGGATTTTTTGCTTGTAATGAAAATAATTTAAATGATAGTAAAAGCTAAGACAAAAATACGTAAAAAGTAATAATATTTACATAATTTAAGGAAAATTATATGTATAGTATTATTTTGCATTTTTAATTAATAATTACAAGCCCATTTCTCGAATTTAAATTGAAAATTAAAACCAGGTTTAACACCCCGGATAAAATTAGTGATTACAGTTTCCCCTCTTTGCTTATCGTTGTAAAATAATGATGAAGCAAAGACAATAAACACTAATTTTATCTGACTTCCCTGTTTGACAAGTCTGATCTGAAAGCCCTTTCTCCGCAAATCCGATAGCCCTTTCATCCCTTGATCCCCTGATTAACTTGCCATGAACTGTATTTCGACTTGAGGTCACTTGCACGCATCAAAAGAAAATTTTCAGAAATGAATTTTGATTTTCTTATTTAGATATTTTGAGCGAATTAAAGGATTCTGAGCTGTGGGTCCCCCTCTATGAGACTTTAGGCTCTGAACTATCGAAGAAATTGATCCTTACTATATAGAACCAATCTCTAAAAAAGCTTCGAGTCTTCCCTGCATAAAACTCTTCACTAAAATCTCTGATTGAGTCTCTCTTACATGAAACCCTAAATCTAGGATTCTAACAATGTTGATCCCTTCTCCATAAAATCCACATCTTCGAGATGCTTTGATTTCTGATCATTACAACACTAACGGTCCCTCTCTTCGAGCGTATACGTAATGGGCGACCCCTCTCTTCGAGCGTATGTCGCAAAGAACGGTCTCTCTCTTTGAGCGTATACTATGATGGGCGACCCCTCTCTTCAGCGTATGTCGCAAAGCATGACCCTCCTCTTCAGGTGTATGTCATAAAGAACGGTCCCTCTCTTCGAGCATATACCGTGATGGGCGACCCCTCTCTTCGAGCGTATATCGCAAAGCTTGACCCCCTTCTTCAGGCGTATGTTATAAAGAACGGTCCCTATCTTCGAGCGTATGTCGCAAAGCATGAACCCCCTCTTAGAGAGTATGTCATAAAGAACGGTCTTGGTAAAAAATGATGTCTTGCCTAGAGGCTCTCCCCAAAAACATTGGTTCTTTGAGGTTGAGGAACCCCAATATGATATCCTGGTTTTTTGATTTAAAGTGATATCGTTTTGAGGTTTCTAGTTGCATTAATTTTTAGTCCTCTTATAAAAAAATCCTTGTTGGTCTTTGTACATTCTCGATTAGTCGTCATCGACTGTCTTTTTAATTTTTTCTTGTTGGTCCTCTTATAAAAAAATCCTTGTTGGTCTTTGTACAATATGATATCCTGGTTTTTTGATTTAAAGTGATATCCGGCCAAAGGGACCTCCATTGATAGCACTTGAAAGGAGTCGTGAGCTAGGAACCCGAGAGGGGCTAGCTCACCAAGGCGACCATGGTGGTTGAAGAGCCGGCGGCGGTGCACACCAAGGGTGTCTTCTAGTCCTCCTTCCTTTCTTTATTTTGTTATATTTTCATGAGGATTAATGTTAGATGTTTAAGATTAATGTGGTTGATTACTCTTAACATTTGGCTCCACCATGTAACCTTGTTTCGATGGTAGCTTTTATGGATGATTAACTTTTGTTTCTATTTAATATATTGCATGCTAAGTGTTTGTATATTTGCTTTGCTCATTGTTGGTAATTATTTAAGCTTTGTAAGAGGCACGAGAGTGTCCATGGTTTAGATACAAGCTAAGCACTCGAGATAGGCGTAGCTATAGATCCTTAGATCATCCGAGAGGAGCTAAGGGAGGATCTACGTGAGCAATGGGTTCTAGACTGCAAATAGGGCCTAGTTGGATCCTAGAGCACTCGAGAGAGGCGTAGGTGAAGGCTTCAACGACTAAAAGGAGGGTACTTTATTGATAGGCTAGGGTGTCATTCGCGTGACAAGCGAAAATACCATGGCATTTTAGTTTGTCAGGTTCCTATGACTCGAGAGAGCGGGAATACCTTAGAAACCTTTGTCGAGTAAGTATACACCATAGCAGTTATATATTAGATAGGGGTAAGGGGTAGGAAACCATAGAAGCCACCATCAGTCATTCTCTAGAGAGAGTTCATCAATAGAGGAGAAGTACAATATATTGTTTAACGTGTTTTTCCATCCTGTTTTTGCCCTTGCATTTACAACTTACTTTCTCTACTTTGCTTGTTGATACGCGTAATAATAGCACAACTGTGCAGTGTACACGTCGCAAGTAATAAAGTGATAAATATATCGTATATCGTCTCCACAGGGATTGGTATACTTAATATGTCTCCCCTTGTTCCCTTGCTCCTGAAAAATAAAGTAAAAACACAGATAAGTGGAATTGTCTAACTAAGTAACTAAATAACAAAACATAAAATAAAGGATGGAGAATGATATAGAGAAAGTGGGTAGAATCCAGCTGCGTCAATTAGTGGATTTGATTGATCTTCTTCTTGTCCAATGCAATTACAAAATACTGCTTTGGCAGTACTGCAGATACAACCTCAACAGCGTTAGTATTCTCTGCCGCGGTAATCTCTTGCTTTTGGATAGATGTATCAAAGTTCAGCAAAGTGTCCGTAGTTGACTCCGCTTATCTCTAAGTTAGAGCACTATTGATGACTGGTCTTTGAGGATACCTCTCAGCGTGAAACAACGATAATCACCAACCAATTTAACACTTCTTTTAGCTTCTGAAACTCTTAACCTATCTCTAGGCTGAGTTAGTATTGTCAACACTGTACTTATCCCTTTCGTGAATCTAAATCTCTCTATGCTAGATAAATAGATTACTTATAAACTTCTCTCTCGAGCTTGAATGCAAGAACAAGGAATGGCAATAGGATAAGCAAACTTCGATATTATTATTGCATTAGAACAAAGAAACAAGAAACAATCCCCTCTCACTAATATCTATAACCTTCACCTATCCCTAAGAGATTCATAACATAATGTCGATAAGTACAAATCTTAGGGGAAGGGTTTCTCTAAAATCGGCTCTCTTAACAATATGGTCGGCTAGGCTATATATAGTCTTAACCTAGGGCAAACCTTTCCTAAATAGACTCTAACTTAGAGTAGGGAGCAAGTCTTCTACATGAGATCTGATGTTTCCAAGTTTGCAGCCTTCTTGAAAGATTTTCCCGTTTGGTCTTTGACTTGGACTTTCAGTGTGCTAGCCTGGTCCAACTAGTGCGCTGCATCTTCCAGAATGTTCTCTATATTTTTGTCTTTCATTCGCCTACAGTGTTGATGTTGCCACTCTAGATGCTACCGCGGCCTTGTCCCTGCCTTGTCCTCAACACTACTCCACCGCTGCTTCGGCCCTAGATATTCCTGCATGTACAGAATATGTAATAATATCTGCATTCTCTATAAATTTCAACTTTATAACTAGTGATAACGGAATATCCAATATTGTGCAAAGAGTCCATATTTCAGCTTAAGTTGGAGTATAGATGCATAAAGTGCCATGAGAAGGATAGTAAATAACTGCCTTTTGGGCACTGATCACTTGCTATCTTGCAATCACTCTGCCATACACTCACATACCACCGTCATACATTCACCTTGCCATTATCATCCATTTCATTTTGCCTTGGCAAATTTTTTTAGTTGCTTGCACTCTAGAATTGTCATAGCATTTCCATCTTATACCTTCATCATATATATCCATTTTCTTGTGTTTTTATCTTTATATTTGTTTTCCTTTAGTGACAATCCTTTTTACCTTGACAAATTTGACTGCATACTTTAATCTAGATCCTCGTGGGAGCGATACTCATTCACCCGATTATTACTTGCAAGACTGTGTGTACTTGCACATTTATGTGTGTTCACGTACACCAATTATAGCACTACACTGAACATACCAAGTTTTTGGCGTCGTTGCCGGGGATCTATCTATTTGAAGTTTGTTATTTTTGTTTTGACATTTTTGTTTTGCTTAGTTTATTTTTCTAGTTCAACTTTATTTGTTTATTTGTTTTTATTTTCAGTGCATGTCCAGACGGTCTATTGACGGACCTCTCTATCCTATAGTGCCTGAATCTGAGCGTTTATTTTGTCAAAGAAGGCGTACTCAGCATACAACTATGGACCCACCAGTTCAGGACCTAGTAGTTCAAAATGTCGGGGCAAATCATCATGCTATTGCACCTAGACCAAGAGCTATTAGAGATCATTTAAACCCTGTTTTGGATGATCTAAATCCTGGCATCGTGGCACCAGAAATTATAGCTACACATTTCAAACTTAAGCCAGTTATGTTCAACATGCCTAACTCGATTGGGCAATTTTGAGGTATGGCGTATGAAGATGTAAGGCAACATATCAGGGCATTTTTAGAAGTTTGTGACTCATTCCGTCAATAAGGAGTTCATGAGGACGTGTTGAAACTCAAGCTATTTCCTTATTCTCTATGTGGTTGAGCAAGGGGATGGTTGAGTGGAGTACCATCCGAATCGATGGAGTCATGGGCTGATCTATGTAAAAGTTTTTTGCTACGGTATAATCCTCCGAATCTCAATACTCAACTTCAAAATGATATTGCTTTTTTTGCCAAGGTGACGACGAGTCAATGTGCGAATGTTGGGATCGATACAAGGAACTATTTCGCAAGTGTACAAATCATGGATTTCAAGATTGGACTCAAGTTGTAATGTTCTACAACAGAGTCAATGCACCAATGAGGATGATGCTAGAGGCCTCGGCAAATAGAACTTTGCTAGACAAATCACCCGAGGAGGCATTTGACATTCTTGATAGAATTGCCAACAATGACTATCAATTTTCTTATACAAGGCTTAGAACCGAGAGGAAGACACAAGGGATGTTTGATCTTGATGTGAAAGACTCACTATCCGCTCAACTCTCAGCCATCACTAACATGCTAAAGAGCATGCAACGTTCCAACGAGGTGAAGGAAGTGAAGATGGCTAGTTCAACATGTCTGATATGCCATGGCAATCATCACGAGAATGAGTGCCCAGGAACCCAAGAGACAATAAACTACGTGAACAACTTCAACCGGAGCAACAATAATCCCTATTCGAAAACCTACAATCTAAGATAGAGACAATTATGCAATCCTAATCCCCCAGCGCGGAACCAAAATTAGCAAGAGCCCTAGAATTTTCAACCGCATATGCCCTGGTATAATCAAAGCAAGGGGGCTGCATCATCATCTAATACTAGTTCTTTGGAGGCAATTATGCAATAATTTATTCTAAGTACTAAGACGATGCTTCAAGAGTATACAACTGCCATCAAGAACCAAGGTACTCTACTACAAAGCCACAGTGCTTCGTTGAGAAATCTGGAGAGTCAGATGGGCCAAATTGCCACGGCATTACAGGAGCGTCAACTTGTACGTCTTCCGAGTGATACTGAAGTCACTAAGCCGCATGGTAAGGAGCACTGCAGCGTAATCACACTCAGAAGTGGTACTCAACTTAATCAGCAAGATAAGTTTGGGGGGAAGAAGTCTGAAGATTCCCTACCAGAACCTGTGCAAAAAGAAATGTCTCAACAAAATCTCGAGGAAAAGGACCAGCAGGAAGGTTTGACGTAGGAACTTGCCGATGGAGCAAGCAAAAATGCCACGACAAAATCAGTTCCTACACCAGCTGTGGAAGAAGTTAGACCCCCACCACCGTTTCCCCAGAGGCTTAAGAAGTACAACGATGAAATTCAGTTTAAAAAGTATGTGGAAAAGCTAGATCAATTATACATAAATGTCCCGCTATTGGAGACAATTGACCAGATGCCCACTTACGCTAAATTTTTGAAGGAGATAGTCACAAAGAAGCGTAAAGTGGAGAAGTTCGAGACAATTGCCACGGCAAAAGAATATTGCTCTGCCTTGAGTAATCTACCATCAAAGAAGAAGGATCCGGGCAACTTCATTATTCCTTGTTCTATTCGAGAAAAGTTTTTTGGGAAAGCACTTTGTGATCTTGGATCGAGTGTTAATCTGATGCCCAAGTCAATTTTCGTGAAGCTTGGCATGAGAGATGTGAAACCTACATCCGTCAACTTGCAGCTAGCCAATCGTTCCCATGTGAGACCTGAGGGGAAGATCGAAGATGTCATAGTAAGGGTGGACAAGTTCATTTTTCCAGCCGACTTCCTCATACTTGACTGTGAGGCTGATGCTAATACACCTATCATATTAGGGAGGCCTTTCCTAGCAACCAGTCGCATTCTCATTGATTGTGAGAAGGGTGAGCTCACAATGCGTGTAGCAAATCAAAGATTAACCATGAACATCAACAATTCTCTCAAGTACATAGATGACTCTGAAGAATGCCAGAGCATTTTGGAAGCGGATTATGAGCAATCTACAGAAGCTGATTAATTTTGCCACAATAATTTTGTACAGTTGGATGAGTATGAAGAGCTCACGAATGAAGAAGAGGAACAAGCTAGTGAACCTTCATTAGAGGAACATCAATCTAGTCTGCTAATAGCTAGAAACAATTCAACCTTTGAACCCCTTGATTTCGAGGAATTCAATCCTCCTAAGCCTTCATTACTCGATGCACTGAAGCTGGAGCTAAATATTTTGCCACAACATTTGAAATATGCTTATTTGGGTGAAAATGAGACCCTGCCAGCTATTATTTTTGCCAACCTAAATTCTAACCAAAAGAGAAGTCTACTCACTATTTTGTCACTGCATAAACGAGCGATAGGATGGACCATGGCGGACTTAAAGGGAATTAGTCCTACCATCTGTATGCATAAGATACTTCTGGAAGAATGCTATGACAAATCTGTAGAGACGTAGCGTAGACTCAACCCCATCATGAAACAAGTTGTTATGAAGGAGATTCTTAAATGTCATGATGATGGAATTATTTACCCAATATCGAACAATTCCTGGGTAAGCCCGGTTCAGTGTGTGCCAAAGAAAGGAGGCACGATCGTGGTGAGCAATAAGGACAATGAGCTATTACCGACGAGAGTAGTGACCGGATGGAGGATTTGCATGGACTATCGTAAGCTCAACAAGGCTACGAATAAGGACCACTTTTCTCTACCCTTCATCGACCAAATGTTAGATCGATTGGCAGGCAAAGCTTACTATTGTTTCTTAGATGGATATTAGGGGTATAATCAAATAGCTATCGCACCGAAGGTCCAAGAGAAGACCACTTTCACTTGTCCTTATGGCACTTACGCTTTTCGAAGGATGCCCTTTGGATTGTGTAATGCCCCGGGAACTTTCTAGCGCTACATGCAAGCTATCTTCTTCGATATGGTGCAAGACTCTCTTGAAATTTTTATGGATGACTTTTCTGTTTCTTGAAACAGTTTCCAGAAATGTCTTGGCAATTTAACAAAGGTCCTGAAGCGATGTGAAGAGGCTGACCTTGTGCTGAATTGGGAGAAATATCACTTCATGGTGACAGAAGGCATTATGTTAGGCTATAAGATTTCACACAAAGGCATTGAAGTAGACAAAGCTAAGATCGAGGTGATCGAGAAGCTACCACCACCTAAAAATTTCAAGGGCATAAGAAGTTTTCTTTGACACGTGGGATTTTATCGAAGATTCATCAAGGATTTCTCCAAGATCTCCAAGCCCTTGTGCATGTTGTTGCAGCAGAACTAGCCTTTTGTGTTCGATCAAAAATGTCATGGCGCCTTCACAGATCTGAAGCAAAGCCTGATCACTACACCAATCATTATTCCCCCAGATTGGACACTACCATTCGAGCTGATGTGCGATGCGAGCGACTACGTCGTGGGAGCAATCTTGGGGCAACGTCAAGGTAAAATTTTCATGTTGTTTATTATGCTAGTCGTACTTTGAATGATGCATAACTTAATTATACTACCACCGAGAAAGAACTTGCCGTGGTATTTGCATTTGACAAGTTTAGGTCATACTTGATAGGCACTAAGGTCATTGTTCACACCGATCACTCAGCAATTAAGTACTTAGTGACTAAAAAGGATGTCAAACCTAGGCTCATTAGATGGATACTATTGTTGCAAGAATTTGATTTAGAAGTGGTAGATAGGAAGGGAACCGAGAACCAAGTTGTAGATCATCTTTCTAGGCTAGAAATTAACCTGGAATATCATGACAAAATTGATATACATGATGAATTTCCTGATGAGAAAATTCTTTATGCCACGGCAATTCCGTGGTATACTGGCCTTGCTAATTTTCTCGTTAGTGGTGTTTTGCCTTTTGACATGACTAGCCAGGGAAGGAAGAAATTCAGACATGACGCACGGTCATATTTCTGGGATGAACCGTACCTGTTTAAGCGTTATGTCGATCAAATTTTCTGAAGATGTGTGCCTGAAGAAGAGCAACGTGATATCCTGCATCATTGTCACACAGGCCCATGTGGAGGTCACTTTGGAGGGATGAGGATAGCTGCAAAAGTCCTCCAATCAAGATTTTATTGGCCTACATTATTCAAAGATACCCAGGAATTTTACCAAGCCTGCGACCGATGTCAAAAAACTGAGAACATCTCTAGACAGTATGAAATGCCACGACAAAACATATTGGAAGTCGAGTTATTTGACGTATGGGGCATAGACTTTATGGGACCATTCCCATCCACATTTGGAGATTTATACATTTTTTTGGCAATAGACTATGTGTCTAAATGGGTTGAAGCCATCGCAACACCAAGGAACGATGCAAAGACAATGCTTAAATTTCTACATAACCACATTTTCACAAGATTTGGTGTGCCAAGGGCTATCATCAGTGATGAAGGCACCCATTTTGACAACAAGTTAATTGCTAAGGCATTACAAAGATATGGGGTATGACACAAAATTGCCACGGCATGTCATCCCCAAACCAATGGGCGAGCCAAGGTTTCCAACCGTGAAACCAAGCAAATTTTGGAAAAAGTGGTGAATCTAAGAAGGAAGGACTGGTCACCAAAGCTTGATGAAGCGTTATGGGCGTACCGAACAGCTTTCAAAACCCCACTAGGGATGTCTCCATTTAAGTTAGTCTATGACAAAGCTTGTCACCTACCGGTCGAACTAGAGCATAGGGCTTATTGGGTAATCAAGAAACTCAATTTGGACGCTGATTTAGCTGGTGAGAGAAGACTTCTAGAGTTGAATGAGATGGAGGAATTCATGACCCAAGCTTATGAGAATGCTAAACTCTACAAGGAGAGAAAGTGGATGATTGACTCATTCCATACTAGAAATAATCGTAGGAAATCTTTTGATAACACGGATTCCTATTTCTCAATGATATCCCACGATCAAGACAATTGGCTGAATCCCGTGAAACCATTTCATAGAAGTTCATTGATATCTTCTTTTTATAAAGCAAATCGACTTCGATTCTTGAATAATCCACATCACTTCTGCTTCTATTGTAATAACCAAGCGATGGCATGATCAAGCAATTTTGCCACGGCATTTTCATGTGGGACAAGTACTCCTATTCAACTCAAGGCTGAAGCTTTTCCCTGGGAAGCAGAAATCGAAGTGGTCCGAGCCATTTGTGATTCACCATGTGTACCCCCATGGAGCTATAGACATCAAGAATCCGGACTATGGAATAATTTTCAGAGTTAATGAGAAGTGTTTGAAGATTTACACTAGACCCCACGTGATGCGAGACAAACCTACAACATATTTGATAGATGCATGACATACTGAAATGTCATGGCATTTTCAGTTTACTCTTGTTCATTAATAAATAATTTTTAAGTTTGTTTTTATTTTCTTTTATTTGCTTAATCCATTTTAATCTTTTCCTTTAATCTTTTTAGGATTATTTTACACCCTTGGAGGCGGACGGCTAAAGGAAAAAGAAGGAGAAAAGTAGGAAACCCTACTTGGGAAGCCTTGAGCGGCAAAAAGACAAAAAGGAGGCACCTTTTTCAATTTTTAATTTGAATTTCAAATTTAAACCCCCCTCTCTCCTATTAAAAAACTGTCAACACCCCCACCAATCAACCCCTCCACACTTCCTAGCCCACAAACCCACACTAGGAAACAAATAAAGGTTCCACCTTTATTCTTTTCCTTTTTACTTTACCTTCATCTTCTTCTTCCCCCAAACCTCCATAGCCGAAAACCACCCTCCTCCTCCATTAAAGCAAAATTCCAAGCTTTCTCACTTTCTTTCCTTTCTTTTCACTTAAACATGGTACGCACCATACCCTCAGGATCCGCACCACCTCCTCCCATTTTTGTATACCAAGAGGTGGAAGAGAGATTTAAGAGCTTCAAGAATTGAAGGATATTGTTCGAACTCGGCTTCAATCTCTCCGATGAGATGAGACCAGAGGTGAAAGATGTGGTGGTGCAACACCGTTAGGAGAAGTTCGCCGCTCATCCAAGCTCTGTCAATGCCACCTTAGTATGTGAATTTTACGCCAACATCCATAGCCCGGACCAGAAATCTGTTTATGTCTAGGGCAGAAACATTTACTTCACCAACACTGTCATTAATCTATTGTTCAAGATTCCCCAAGGAGTGGACCGCTACATCAAGAAAGAAGAAGAGGCCGATTATAAGACTTACCAAGGAGTGAAGGAGGATTTGTGTTTGCCCGGGATAGAATAGAATGGCCAACAAGCAGCACGACGTACGGTAAACCGAGAGTTTTTGCTTTTCAATGCCTGATTATGGAGCCACTTTGTTCGATACAAGTTGATGCCTACTTCGCATCACACCATTGTAAGTTTGCCCCGCCTCATGCTACTACACTCTATTCTCTATGGCTGCCCCATAGATGTTGGGAGGATTATCGCGCAAGAGACGCACGCATGTTGGAAAAGACCTAAGAGCACCCTTATGTTCCCAAATTTGATCACGGCTTTGTGCCATAAAAAGAATGTCCCGGAGGATCAGTTTGATGAAATTTTAGAAGGAATGAAAGGGCTAACCCCTAAGAAGGTGACCGCCTTGATGGGAAATGTAGATGAGCAGTCGGAATCATCACACGTTACTGCTAGAGGAAGAGCTCCATTCTATAAGGATGAAGCCCTAGAGCTGTCAAAGAATGCCCTGGCAAAAGTAGATGATCTGTCCAAAGATCTCAAAGAATTCTTCCTTTATATGAAGGAAAGAGATGAAGTCATCAAAGCTTACCTGGCAAAGCTACTTCCTCCACTCAATCAAGAATTCCCTGCTTTCCCGGACTCAATATTGCCCACTGCAACAAGGAATGCCATGGCATTTACAGCTACTTCAACTCCGACCAGGTGAGCTGCACCTAATCTAAATCAGGTACCATCACCAATTGAGCCATCAGAAGAGGCACGACCAACTGATCCAAAGACCGAGAAGCAAGCACAGGAAGCGCTGTCACCCGCTCATGACCAAACTCCCAAAAATGTCGCGGCATTTTCAGAGGAGCAAGCCCAAACTCACGATCAATCGGACCCTACCACTGAAAAAGAAGTGGACTTTATTTCTTCACTATTTAAAGACTCGCCCACACCACCAGCACAACAGCAAGAATGGCACCAACCAGCAGCACCGACAGTTGAACCACAAATGCCCTTCTTCGAGGAAGAAATCCAAACGTAAACTCAAAATGTCGGCTGGGAAGCAACCTACCCCACCTTCAGCTGCTAGCAAGTCCAAGTCACGGGGAGCCGATCCCGAGACTCACCCTGATGTCAGCCCACCCCCGTCGAAGCGCCGAACATCACGCCGAATTGCCACCACACCACCCAAGTAGCCAAGGTACATATCATTGCATTTCATTACATTGTATTACATTTAATATAGTTTTCTTAGTTGCATTGAGGATAATGCTTTCCTCAAGTTTGGGGGGAGGTATCGTTCTTTACTCTTTTTCATATGCGTGATAGCAACAGTTGTAGAAATATGCCATTACATCTGTGAAAGTTTAGGTTAAGTTTTCAGTGTTATAGTTAGTGATGCCCGATGATGATATACCTTATATGGCCAATGCTTGAATTGAATATACATGACTTGGGATTTGAATGGAACTTTCTTAGGAATTCGGTTGTTTGTGTTTAATTTATTGTTACACGAGTGTATGTTCTCCATGCTTAGGATAGTTAGAAAATTTTTATAGAATGTAAATTTGAATAGCTTAGCATGCTTTAGTAAATTGTAAATAGAGAACCCCCAATAGTTTAGTATTAAAAGATAAGAATAAATGTTCGGACATATCTGTAGAGGGATACTCCGCTATGCCATGGCATTTCCATGTGCATAAGAGTTACTGAAAAAGGCACAGGGTGACGCTACACTTTTAACTTGCCATGAAATTGTCTGGATACTGTGTTTAAATAAATGGAAGCTATGGCATGAGTAGAAGGTAGTGTGATAGGTAGGCATTTATGTAAAAAAAGATATATATATATATATATATATATATATATATACATGGGGAGTATTAAAAACATGCTTAAATGAGAAAATATGCTCTGCTAGGATAGTGAATATTCCTTATAATTTTTCTAAGTTAACTAAGCATGGAAAGGATACACTCACTCACACACGCACTCGCATCCAACCTGGTCCTAGGACAAAGTTCTTGCAATTTCTTCGAGTCTTATATGTTTATGTCATGACATTTTCTGAGGGCTAAAACTCTGACCTATTACTTACCTAGATTTTGACAATGTCATGACATTCTTTCTCTGCTAGCTACTATCCATTGTTTGGGGACAAGCAATAGCTTAAGTTTTGGGGTCTGATAACTCCGTAAAAAGGCTATATTTTAGGCCTTTTTACTTAAGTTATTGAGTGTCCTTAGGCTCATATAGGATCATTTAGTTGCATTTAGGTTCATAACATTGCATATAGTCATTTAAACATGCCTTGGCATTTTGAGGTGGTGATAGGTGCTATTTAATGGGAAAGGTAGTTCTTTTTAGTGGATTCGTCCATCAAATGGTTACACGATCGTTTCTCCATCTTATCATCTCTTGATGGATTCATCCATAAAATGGTAGGTATTCTCGAATCCGTCAAGTTGATAGCTTTTGGATCAAGTGCTTTTGTGAGGGTATTCGACCCAATCTTGCTCAGATCGTCTTCTCGGATATCGTTTAGCATGTCAAAAACCGTGTTACCCCACTTGTCCAATCCTTTCCATATGCATGCATTCTCAGCTCTATATTCTTGCATTTGGAAATTGATTGTTCTTTTGACAAAGTGGGATCCCCAAACGAACTCATAGGTGAGACGTCTCTTAATCCTACCCATTTCCAACATGTCTCAAATGGTGAGTGGGTTCATGGTGCTCCTTCTTCTCCTCCTCGTGCTCTTGTTGATCCAGAACCTCTTCGCCAAGTTGCTCCACATGTTGATATGATAGATTTTCTAACTATGAGGTTCGACTCTTTGAATTCTTAGTTTGGTACTTTGAATGCTCGTTTAGATTCCATGGATGGAAGACTGACACTATGTCAACTCAATTCCAATCGGGTTTCGATGCTATCAACACAAGGTTGACGGGCTTAGAGACTCAAGGACACTCCTTGCGAGTCTCCCTTGAAGCTCTTCGTCATAGCCAACGACTCAACAATACCGATAGTGATGACAATGAGGAAGAAGAAGAGGATGATGATGATGGACTTAGTAGTGATGACATGGCCGATGATTGATCTTAGATCTATCTTATGCTTTGCTATTGGCTTTTAGGACTAGTTATGTTTCCTTAAGCATTATGTTGCATTCATATTAGAACTTATGCACTTTGTTATTTTTCTATGCTTTGGATTTATTATGTTGGATTTGGTTTTAAGTATTTTATGCTATGGATTATGTTATGAATTATATTCTCTTTAATGTTATGACTGCTTTGATTATTTCCTTATCTTTCATTGATTTTGATCTAACAAAAAGAGGGAGAAATTGTGTTTTTTAAGTTTAGGAAACCACCAACGTGTCTATATTTAAAGTCATGCACATATTAAGGGGGAGTCTTCAAAAGTTTCAAAGTTTTTGAAATCCAAAAAATCTTGATTTAAACTTAAAAATTTTCAATAGTTTTGTTATATCAAAAAGGGGGAGATTGTAAAACTAAATTTGATTTTGATATAACAAATAAGTATAAGGACTAATTTGAAATAAATTTTTAAGTCCCTAAGTCAAACTTTTGATTTTAAGTCAAACCAAGAACTTTGAAATAAAATTATAAGTGTTTTTCATACGAGGGTATCGATACACCTGAGATTTTTAAAGCCTTGTTCTTGAGATCAAGAACAAGTATCGAAACAAGGTTCAATACCATTTTACACTGCCAACACATGTTTTGAACCAGGTATCGAAACGTCTTTGTATAATTTTTAATTAATTTTTAAATTTTTAAAATCATGACTCGAGGTATCGGTACTGGTATCGATACACCACTTAATCCTCAACGGCTATTTCAGCATTAAATGAGTCGACTGTTGGTGGCAGTTAATTTTTGATTGGTGGTTAGCCTGTATCGAAACAAGGTTCGATACCCAACATCACAGTTTCAAATGGTATCGAAGCATGTATCGATACCCCCTCTATTAAATACATAACGACTCTTTCTATTCTTGGTCTATTTAGAAACAGGTAGCCCGTGTTTCGATACCACCTGCTGCAGAGTGCATTTATTATGGGAAGATGAAGCCTCAACGTCTTTATTTACATTCCCAACAACTAAAATGGTTAGAAAACAATGAGAAGGTATAAAATAAAGCATTTTCAACAGTATTAGAGACTATTGAACCTCAAGCAACATCCAAGCATACAAATCCAACTTAAGGCACTTCATTGCATATTCTTGCTCCCAACTCTTGTAATTTCACTTTGATCTTTTGTAATCTGAGTTTGGGGAGAGTTTATTTGTAATTGGGGCAACATACATCTTGTGAGAGATTTTTCATTTGCCTACTTTCCCTTGTATTACTTTGTGAGGATTGAATCAATTCTTGGGTAGAAGATTGATTCGTATTGTAACCGTTATCCCTTGAACTGAGAAAAAGGTCGAATTCTTTAGTGAAATGGTTTCAAAATCCTTAGTGAGAGCTAAGGTAGTTGATGTAGAGCTTGTAAGAAGCTTGAACCACTATAAATTTCTTGTCCTTCAATTTTAGCTTTTTACCGAAAAATTTCCGATCAAATTTTTAATTGCCAATTGGCCATACTTCAAGATCAATCAACTCAACAATGAGAAATAAAGTCAATCTTTAAACTTAATGAGATCGACCTCTTAGCTGCAGCTTTTCCATATTTCTTCCAAAATGCTTCTATTGAAAATCTCAGCCCATTTTGACCCTTCTTCATAATCACGGGTCTTGGGCACAAGCTTCCTTGCAATTTCCTTCCTAATCCCTTTTCAGTCCTAGCTTCTTTATTGAGAGTTTGCTTAACAGTCATTTTTATGCAAGTCGACAATCTAGGGCATGGAAACTTCTCACCTTCGATAACAAACGCGACATTAATGAACTCCAAAGCTCTAAAAGAAAACTCCAACGCATCCTCATTTGCCTGGATGTATGGTGTATTAGTAGAAACTGAAGCGATGATGTCTTCCTCCGCCCCAACATATCAACTTTCCATCAATGACAAACTTCAATTTCTGATGCAGAGATGACGGTACTACCCTTAAAGAATGAATCTAGGGTCTTCCAAGCAGACAATTATAAGTGGGATTGATATCCATAACAACAAAATCCATGTTGTATATAGATGGCCCAATCAGCAGCGACACTTCTATCTTGCACAACACATCCCTCGTAGTCCCATTAAATTATCTGACCATATTCTGATAACTTTTCATGTGAGCAACGTCTATAGGCAATCTTTGCAAAGTCATCATAGGTAATACATTAAGTGTTGAACTATTATCAATCAGTACTCCTAGCACAACATGACCCTTACAGTGAGTCATAATATTTAGAGCTTTGATAGACCCTATTCCACCATCCGGGATCTCATCATCAGTAAACATTATATAATTTTCTGCAATGATATGATTAACAATTCTATCCAGCTTGTTCACTGATATATCATTCAGAACGAACGTCTGGTTTAACACATTCAGCAAAGCATTACGGTGTCCCTCAGAACTCAATAACAGATCAGGAATGGAAATTCTGGCTGATTGTTTCTTCAACTGCTCAACAACATTGTACTCGCTAGCTTCAAGAACCTCATGAACTCATGTGGTTACTCCTCGGTAACAGGCTCGTTCACTTTTGGTACTGGATCTTCAAAAATCTTTTTCTTCTCAACATTTTTTCCCTTCTCTTCTTCCTTCTCTTAAAATGGTGAATAACATCTTCCACTTCTCATGAAATTTCCTACCTCACTCACTGGTTCTTCTGTCTCAACCTTGTTCTCTACCTTAGGCTTCTTTGGATGTGTCTCCTCTACAGGCTTTGAACTGCTCAGCACTATCACACTTGCGGTATAATTCCATAGAATCCTTTATGTACCCTTGAACGAAAAGGGTGCTAGAGGAGTAATCACTATACGAGGGGCAGTTATTGGTTTCACCTCCCCTAATGAATTCTCACCCTTTGGTCGTTCCAGAATGACCAACGGCCTATCCACGCTATACTTTGGCACAATTCTCTCAGACGTACACACATTCATCATTCTTCGCTCTCCCGTCTTGGCAAAGAATTTCACCTCTTTGTTATCCATCATCCCCTATAGAAAACTTTTGAACGCAACACAAAACTGAATCTCATATCCTTGTTCCTGATGATACTCGCACTACAACCCTGTTTCAATCGGTCCCTTCATTATCACTTCCTGGCATATAAGCATATTACCGAACAACTGCTTGAACATCCATTTTAACGATGATCTGATCTCGGATACGCTCATCTTTATCCGCTTCATCTGGTCTTTCTCAACCATATTCACACCCCGACCACCATGATTTGGCAACAGATTTGTGGATATGTTGGGTTCGTCAAATTTCAATAGCCAGTATTGATCAGGTTCTGAACTACTCTCTTGAATGTAGTGCAGTTCTCAATGTTATGCCCCTGAACCTTAGCATGATATTCGCATTGAGCCTTCTGATCGTACCACGACGGGTATGGAGGTTGTAGTGGTAAAATGAAATACGAAGGTATCATATCCGCATCATATAGTTGAGTGTATAACTCGACATACATTATGGGAATGGGCATAAAACTCGGCCTTTCCCACTTGGAATCCTTCTTGTTTTGGTTCTGCAAACTACTTGCCCTTGCCCGGGCTTGGAGATTGTTACATTTCTCGGTGCCTCGTATACGATGATGTTATTCACTTCATTTTCTTTCTTTTTGAAACTCCTCTTAGAACTATCAGATCCTTCTATCCTCTCACTCTTGATGGATGTTTTCACAAGTTCTCTGTAGCAACAATTTGAGAAAAGCTTTGCATCAAAGTATTAGTAAACAAACGGTTATACATCAAGTTCTTCAATGTCTCCACAAATATATGGGTCATTTCGCTCTCAATCAATGGGGGTTGTACTTGGGAAGCCAAATCCCTCCACCTATGAGCGTACTATCGGAATATTTCATTCGACTTCTTTCCCATCTACAGCAACATAATTCTAGTAGCTCTCATTTCCGATACATACTTGTAGTTTTCCATAAAAGCACGATGTAAGTCCTTTCACGTTTTTATGTTTTCCCGACTCAATAGTGTATACCATTGGATCGCAAAACAAACTATCCTGGAAACAATGAATTAGCAACTTCTCATCTTCTTTGAAAGCAGACATCTTTTAGTTGTACATAGTCATGTGAGCAGTTGGACATGTCGTGCCATCATACTTCTCAAAATCAGGCATTTTAAACTTCAGCGGTAAAACCAAATCAGACACTAACCCCAATTCAAATACATCGGTGCCTTAATCAGTGGTCCCTTGTATCTCTAGTATCTTTGCTCCAAGGCTTTGAAATGATCAGCATACTTCTCTATATCCTGTCGCATCTTGTCCACCGCATTCATGAAATCGAGATCCAGGACTTCTTTTACATTTGGAGAAATAAAATCAGCGACTTCTACTGAGTGACTTGTAGATGCCTCCGATAAGTTGAATTGTGCTTTTGTAGTTACTGACTGCACTTTCGGTTGCCCCCTTATGCGATATGTAGTATTTGTCTGACCTTCGGTCTCATTTGATCCTCTTGCTTGTGCTTTATCTTCCTCAGAATCCTTTGGTCTTATCAAGGCTGTCAATTGACTGATAATATTCACATGAGCCTTGGCAATACTGTCCTTCATACTATTTTCTATACCATCCAATCGATTATGAAACACTATACGATCCTCTTCTAATTTCTTTAATCAATCTTCCGTTGCCATCCTTTTAGTATGCGAATGAGTTGAGTATGAGTGCGGTATGATTGCGGTTTAAGTGTTTACTGCCATAGAACCTTTTATTATTAAAAATTATATATATTTTTAAGATTAATGGTGCACATGATGTATAAATGCATGAATACATGAATGTATGTATGCAATAAGGCATTGTATTCGAAGAACAGTATCTTAAAAACATTTGTTTGTCTAAAAAGTTAATATAAAGTAAAGACAATCAATCATGTACTAAAGAAAACTGCTAGCTCTAATGCCTAAGTTGGTCAACTGATGTAGCAATCGGACGATGACTTCTCCGTGCTCCAACTCAATGTTCGGTTGCTTCAGAAGAGTCGTAGCTTCCTTTGACAATATATGCACGTAAGAGGCAATGCTTCTGACCTGTTCTTTGAAGTTGACTAACTCATTGTTCTAACTCTGAACGGTGCACTGTGTTGCTTCATACTTCGCTTTCCACGCTCGAGTATCCTAGTACAAAGCTCCTTCAGAGCTTGTTAACTTCTCCCTTAACTCTTGTACCTTGTTTTCAAGCGAGACAACCTTTCGTTGTAGACCCTCCTTTTCCCTTTCAATCTGAGCCTTGTCTTCATTGTGATACTTGGTAATCAACTCTTCCAACTATATCACCTGGTTCGTCAACTCAAAATTCTTCGCTTGTGCTTTCTCTAGCTTCTTCTTTGCTTTGTGGTTTACTTCTCTTGCTTTATGAAACTTTGTTCATAGAGTCTTTTGTAGTCTTTCTTCACTTTTGCCAACCTGTCCAAGCGATCGGATGAATCCTGAATCTTTTTGCTACCGCTTCCTTTCTGATACTTCTTCATGTGTCCCTCATGAATCTCTTGCAGTTCTTTCAAATCTCGACTTAACTTCTTATTTTGAATAATCAGCTCCTTTTTTTTCTCTTGCATTAATACCTGATACTTTGCCATGTTTAACTGTTGCGTAAGATCATAAATCCCTTTTTCATACCTTTGTAAGTCCAGTTCTCGATCACGCTTTAATTTCTCTAATACAGATGATGCTTCTTGGGTTGTCCCGCTTAACGATCCAATAATCCTTGGTCTCTCCTTAAAAGACTTATCATTTACCCTATGTATTCTCCAATCGTCATACCTGGCTATAATCTCCAAATCTCGATAAGGCTGAACTTTCCTGAGTGTTTTCCACGCTTTTAGAATCGTTTCATTCCTTAATTTATACCCGTCAGTTTTGTGTGCGTATTTGAAACCCACCATATCAGCTGTAGTAGGTATGAACTGTCTAGATCTGAACTTTCTGGAAACTAGTAGTGGGCAATAAGTTGTTCCTTCCCAAAATCCTGGTAATGGGACTCAATCTATTTCCCTACATCTATATAGAAATACAGTTTCTATACTCAACCAGCAGGCCTTCTAAACAACATTTGTATCCGTCAAAGTCTGAAAGAGTTCCTCCCACTGTGTCTCGTTCTTCTTCTCTATGACGCAATTTTTCAGATGCTTCGAAATAGGCAAATATGAAATAGTATGCCTTAGCGCTTGATATGGTGCATTACAATGATGACCTCTGAACCATACCTCCAGCAATTGTCCACCCCCTAAAATAGTCCTTCACCAGATTTCTAGCATGCTGTCAAAGATCTGTACATCTTCGCCAAGATAGCAGGAGCTGGATTCGCGTCTTTGAATAACCTTTCGAATAACCCAACGGTGGATGGGTCTATATGTTCTGGGGTCTTCGAAAATAACACTAACCCATAAATGCATAAAGCATATATTCTTCTTACCTTGGAGGGATCTTCGCGACTGTCCACTATTAACTCTTTCAAGACTTTCCAACTAACCCTCTATTTTCCTCATTCATGTCTATACTATCACGACTAGCAAGCTTCTCATCTCAAAACTCTTTCATCTTTCCAGTGATATGCGTTAACTTCTTCTTAAAGCCTGAAGTAGTATTCGGCTTAACATAAATCTTGTCTCTCTTGACCACGGGACTATTGATCAAAACCTCATACTCCTCCAATGTAGGTGTCATGCCGGCTCGTCCGAAAGTAAAACAGTTATATGTTGGATTCCAGAATTACCCTATTGCTCTAAGTAATTTATCTATCAACAGGTACTTTAAATAACAATGATATGTCTCCGAACTCCTTCTTAAACTGCTCCCTCATATCATCAGTCCACTGATCCCATAGCTCCCGAACATCCTGAAGACATGGATTCTGAGTCGTGTTGATCTTAACATAACCTTTTATTGATGACATTCGTTTTATCATCTTCAATAATGACCCCTTCGGACATTTTTGGATACTTAACTTTACCGTTTCTCGAATTTACTACCAATGCAAATGATATGACAGATAATAAAGCAAGATAATAAGGAAAAGAAAAACAAAACAAAATTCATGTTAGTACAGTGAATACAAGATTTAAACAAAATATTCACAAAAAGGAACTGTACTTAAAATAACCAGAGAGCAGTTTAAATTACGCAAAAATAACCAAATAGTAGTTTAACACAGAAATCCTAATGTGGTGGCATTTCGGTAGCATACTACCTTATCTTATGGCCCCTCTCTAGCTCTAATAGGGGTAGGTTTATACTCAACACATGTAGGTTTGGATTTAGACTCTAGGTTCTTAAACTGTCGTTACCGTCTATTGCGACGATAAGATATCAATTCGGTAGTACAGGTCCCTTACAACGGAGGTGAAGACCTCATGACGCGTAAGGTTAGTATACCGAAAGCAGACATAAATCCGAAACTTAGAGCTAGATAGCATCACGTTAGACAACATCTAACTCCCACTCAAGGGTAAAAGCTCGGGTCAAGAGCTGATGCATGAATGACAAATATATCACACAAAATGAAAAATACTACCCTATCCGAATGATATTCATTCGACAATAATGAATTAAATTAATATCTATATTCAAAATACCGAAATGCCACATGTAATTAATTATTAGGCCTGACTCACAAAATTTTTTTCTCCAGCGGAGTCTCCAAGCTATCGCGACCATTTTAAAACTGAAAGTGTGAAAAATAGCCTAGCGAGTTGATTTTGAAAAAATTGGGTTTTATTGTTTTTGATTATGAAAAACCAAATTTTATTGAAAACGTATCTTATTTGAATTTTAAAAATAATTTGTAGTCGCCACCGGCCACTTTGGTAGGCCAGATACCATAAAACAAACTAGAGATTCATTTAAAAACATTTAGATTCGGGAGTCGGTTACGCATAAGGACGACCCTTACGAGCGCCGAAATCGGTACCTTATTAATTACACATGGCATTCGGTATTTTGAATAATGATATGAATTTAATACGTCATTAGCAAATAAATATCATTCAAATGAGAATATCCTTTTGGATAAAAAGGTACATTTCTTTTAAATACGAGCCTTGAATAAGACGTCCTATAATAGGAAACCTTAACTCGTATTTAAGGAAATATATATATTTTGACCCAAAAGGTTTGAATATGCATGACCAATTATTATTTGGTTCATTTTAAGTTCTAACCTACGAGGTTCCATTAATTTAAATATTTAAACCCTACTAAATTATTAATTTCACTGAGTGTCTTATGATAACATCTGAATGTATGGATACTACCATCTCGACATCAAACAAAATTAATAATACTATTGGTGTTTCTAGTTATTTACCCAATTAATTTTATTAAATTCTAACCCTAAATTACTTACCATTTTCTATATTTCGATGACATATCAAATACGACATCAAAGTACACTATTGGCCAACATAATGTTAGTCAAAACACTAACCACTTAGTTTGTATCCGAGATATATGATTAAAATGTCATCGTTACTAAATTATCTCCCTATTTAATTAATTATTTAATTAAAGTAACTAATCCTAAAAGGCTCTAATTTAATTAATCTACGTAAAAATTAAATGTCACCTAGACAAATATACTATATGCTTAAAAATATAAATAAATAAGGCAATTAAATAAAGCAAATAAAAAACAATAAAGATGACAAAAGGAGCTAAGTTACTTTTATTATAGAGGTAAGAGCTCGAATTACAACATGTGGGAAAATTAAATTGAGACTAGGGGAATTACATGGCATGAAGTAGGAATTAAATGACAAAAATTCAATTAGGGGTCGATTTAGACTTAATTAGATTAAAATAAATTAATTTTAAACTTAAAAAATTTTAATTAAATTTAATTAAGTGTCTAATTAAATTAATTCTAAGTTTTAAAATCAAATTAGCCTTAATTAACATCTAAATTGATCAAACTTTGAGTTTGGGGTTCGATTTAGGGTCAATTAGGGGTTAAATTGAGTGAAAATTAAAGTTTTTAGGCCTTAATCAGTGAAAAAGGGACTGAAATGAATTACACATCAAAGTTTGAGGGGCCACGAGAGTAATTCTTCCTTTTTGCTCAGGAAAGCACGGATCCTGGGTCAACCTGGATCAAAACGCGTGGGTCAAGGGGTGAAACGATGCTGTTTTTCCATCAGGCAAAACCCCCAAGACACGAATTGACTCGGCCATTACAACCTCTCACCCAACTCAATCGATCGACTCACTCTCTAAAATCTCTCAACGCTAACACCTAAAACCCAGAAAATTAACTCAACATGGATCAAAAACACCCTCTTTTGGATGTGTTCATCTTGTTTTTGATGAACAAGGATGAACACCAAGAACACACTCTAGTCCCGCCATGGGTCCCGTCCATAAATCCGACCAACTGCCGTCCCCAGAGCTTCGACATGTTTTCTGTCCATCGCCCAAACTTCTGACCGCCACCGTTCTTCTTCCAATGACCATTTCCGGTGCTGGCGAGCTCACCGAAAACCTAAAACCCCTCTAAAATGAATCGAAAATTCATTTTTTTTAAAGATCCAAACATTGAAAGCATTAAAAAAACTTCTTAATCACTCGATTTTTCCCTCACCTACACCGAAATCTAACCCTAAACTGACCTTAAACCTGGATTCAAAAGAATCTTCTTATTTTGTCCAATCCTGATCATAAGACACTTGAAAACCATTTTCCTTACCAAGAAACAAACTTCATCGGGACTACACCTAATCAAGACATTTAAAAGGGATTTAAATCTAAAATTGCATCATCGTTTAAGTGTTAGACCTAAGCTTTGGTAGAAGAAAATAACATGAAATCTGTAAAATTACCTTTCTGAATTTTCGTTGACTTCCGATGAAATCTTCAGAGATGAATCTGATGCCTTTTGAATTTTCGGTATTGATTCGATTTCCAGCAAAAGACCCCCTTGGCCCCAATCCGTTTTTTTTCTTTTTAATTCCTACTCACTCCCTCTAAATCTCTCATCTAAGCTGCTTACAACCCCATCTTTAACAAAAAAAAACAAACCAACTTTATCCATTTCTTTTTCTTTTTATTATTTTTTTATTGATTGATTTATTTATTATTTATTTTATTTTATTTTATTTATTTAATATATTATTATTATTTACTTAGGCCCTTAGGTCAAAATTTGTGTATGACAAACTTATTTTTTAGTTAAAAAATTAATTATGAACACTTGTTAGAAAATTCGGTTATTATTAATAAAATGTCATTTATTCAAAAAAAACAATTATTCTAATCACTAAAAATCAACTACTATAATTATAGAAACTACACAAATGATCATCCAATTATCATTATTTTCTATAATTAATAAATATTTAAAATAAAATTTTAATTAAATTATTTTCTATAAAGAAAACTACACAAATGATCATCCAATTATCATTATTTTTTGGGTTGGTCACCAAATTAATTTTTTTATCAAAATCATTGTTAACATTTTATTTCATTATTATTTTGGTCATCTACTGTTAAATATTTAACAAAATTGTGACATGACATGGTTTAATAATAATTTTAGTCCCTAAAATTATTATATTATATCGAATTAATTTTAAGAGAATATAACTCATCAAATATTTGAACTAAACCTCAATTCTTTTTCCTTTTTTCTCTTACAATATTAATTTAAAAAATTAATCTGTCAACTCTCTTTATTTCTCTTGCGTCTTTGAACAATTTATTAAATTTTAAATTATATAAAATTACTTTAATTTTATGATTTATTCTTTAAAAGTTTAATATAGTTTCTTTAACTTTTCACAAACTATTATATATATATATATATGCTATCATTTTTTATATGTTTATCAGATCTATAAAAAAATTTGATTTATCAATTCACATAAAAGTTTATATAGATCAATAGTCATAAAACCTTTAACATGTAAATATAGATCAATTCGACGCATGTCGTAAAATTTTTCTTGGGATTAAATAAAATTTGGTTTCACTTAAATTTTCAATGAACAACTCAAATTTTCGATCTTTATATGGATACTCCTACAATTTTACACAAATTTGGCATCAATGACTTTTCAAATGTCGGAATACAACCTTCCTTGGACTGAAAAAGAAACTATTCTACGAAAATGTCATCCCGATTCGAAGAAAAAATATTCTTTTAACTTAGATTTTAAAAGAATAAATTATAAAATTAAAATGATTTTTTATAATCTGAAACTTAATAAGTTGTTCAAAGACACAAGAAAAATAAAGAGAGAGTTGACAAATTAATTTTTAAAGTAGCGTTGCAAGAGGAAGAAGAAAAGGGATGAAAATTTTGGGGTTTAGTTAAAATATTTGATGAGTTATTTTTTATTTAGATTAATTTGATATAATATAATAATTTGAAGGACTAAAATTATTATTAAACCATACCATATCATAGTTTTCGTTAAATATTTAACAGTTGATGACCAAAATATAATAAAATAAAATTTTAATGATGATTTTGATGAAAAAATTAGTTGGGTGACCAACACAAGAAAAGAATGATAGTTGGATGACCATTCATATTATTAAACTATGTCATGTCATAATTTTTGTTAAATGTTTAACAGTTGGTGACCAAAATAATAATGAAATAAAATATTAACAATGATTTTGA
Source organism: Abelmoschus esculentus (assembly GCA_035048815.1). Classification (NCBI taxonomy): domain Eukaryota; kingdom Viridiplantae; phylum Streptophyta; class Magnoliopsida; order Malvales; family Malvaceae; genus Abelmoschus; species Abelmoschus esculentus. Next base: position 20,511,306 of record JAUCBN010000003.1, read on the forward strand.
TAAAAAAAAAATTAGTTTGGTGACCAACCTCAAAAATGAGTGATAGTTGGATGACTATTTGTGTAGTTTTTCTTATAGAAAATAATTTAATTGAAATTTTATTTTAAATATTTATTAATTATATATTGAGTCCTTAAAATTTTTAATCTTTATTAATTAGTTTAATGGTGTTCAGCAATGTTCATCGTTAGTGATGTTCAATTGTAGAATTTTCCTTATTTTAATCACTAAAAAATCAACCAAATTTCTTATTACATACTACTATAAAAGTAAATATAATATATATAATTATTTATTTAATATTATTTAAGATATTAATTATATTTATAATATATTAAATATAATATTTTTTTTTAAATTTAGTTGTTGTAACAAAAATAATTATATGTTTTTTAATATAAATATTTTTAATTTAATATTAGAAATTTAAATGATTAAAAATAAAATATTCATAAGGATAATTCAAAAAAATTATTTTTAAGTAATTTTATATTTCATCAATCAAACATTGTCATCTTACATTCCTACCAAATATACCAAACAAAATAGGGTAATATTTCCAGTAATACGTCAAGTAATGTTATATTTCAAAAATCTTATTCTTAATGTTAATCTTACATTCCATAAACCAAACATACAGACATACCATTAGTTTGATAATCGAGTAGTAAATTAGTTTCCTAGGTTAGATCAATTAAATTAGGTCCATCAAAAACATTTAAACTTTAATTAATTAGGCTAAGAATAAATCTTAATTAAGGTTAACTTACCTATACCAACTTTATTAAATATTATCTCACCTAAATCGTTTCTGATAAAACTTTGAACTTTAAAAAATGTATACATATGATTAATTAAGATTTATATATGTATAAGTTCAAAATACATTAAAAAATATGAATGATCAAATAAACGTTGTTTTTATAAGCGTTGTGGATATACTTTCGAACTCAAAATTTTATAATCCTTAATTTATTTTAAATTTTCGGTCTATCTATTTAAAGAGATCGGTATTGGTATAATACATCAAATAATTTCTCATTTATCAATCATGTTTTAAATAAAAGAAATTGCAAAAGAGTGAAGAAAGGGAATAGATAGTTAATTCACATCAGAGGGAGTTGTTGAGAGGGTGGCCGGATACAAATAGATCAATTCGAGCTAAACAGGTAATGCTTAATAGTTAATTAGCCGGTCGCCTCTCAAGCTTATTAATTTAGGACGTTTAGCCTACAACTGCAGGGCATAAGCATTTCGGATATCTAAGTTATCCGATCTAATATTTTTGGATATCTAAAAATTAATGATTTTTATTTGTTTTAAAATAATTGAATATTTGAATATTGAAATTTATGAATTGATTTAAATGTTTTTAATTTGAAAGTTTTATATAATAAAAATTTTATGTTTTTAAATATAATAATCAATAAATTATTGAAAATAACAAGAATTATATCTATAAAATTTTAAATAAGAAAGCACACTATAATTTTAAAAATTATAGATTTGAATTATAATAGAATAATTAAAAATTTAAATTAAAACCCAACATAATAATTTTTTACGACAACCCAAACTAATCTTAGGCTACATTTAACATTGCGTTCTAAACCAGCTTAGTCAAAAGCTGATTTAGAATACAAATCAATACTAAATAGTTAACTTTTAGAGAAAAAACTACGTTTAAAAAATGTTTTTACCCACAAACGCAAAAGCTAAAATTTAGCTTTTACGATTGGAAAATTAATTTTAAGAGTCGGATTATAATTTTAACATTCATTTACTATATTTTATTATAATTTAATTTTTACAAATACATAATCATATTTAACGTAAGTTATTTTTTTAAAAAATTATATATATTCATGTTAATTTTCTAAAAAAAACTTTTAAAAACACTTTTTAAAAAGAATCTATGTATTTATTTATTAATATTTTTATATTTTATCATAATTTAAATTAATATTATAATATAAAAAAATTTAATTATTATTTAAATATATTTTTAACTTATAACATTATAGTTAAAATAATCATTTATTTTCTCAAAAATACTTTTTAACGAAAATATTAAATAAGTATAATTTAAATTAAATTTTAAAATTTTATTATACTTTTTTCACCCTACTTTTTAAAAATAATATTAAACTGACGTTAAATTTTAGCCGGCCGAAAGAATTGAACTTAAAATTAATATGACAGGTTTTGAAAGGGGGCCCAAAACATCACCATCGTTAAACGATAACGTTTTGCATTCCTCTGCTCCATCTCCTTTTCGCTTCTTCTCGCTCATTCGATTAAGGGCAAACGCAGAAAAACTGGACCCAACCAAAACCACAAGAACTCGCTCTTGACTCTCTTCACAGAATAATAGAGAAAAATTGAAGATCTCTATCGATCGTTGATCTACTTCTCAGGTTCCTATCACTCTTTCCTGTGTTTCGATCTTGACTTGTCTGGGTTCATTCTCCAATCGCACTATTTCTTTTCAACGAAATTCGATCTTACGATTTTTCCTTAATATATTGTTTTAAGGATATCAGTAAGATAATGAACTCTATGTTTCTGTTTGGATACTGAGAAACCGTGGAAAATGCGGAGGCGGTCGATTAGCTCAACTGAACTGAACTGAATAGTAGTGTAGTTTTTCCACTCATTTCTTTTATAATTATTGAAAACTTAGTTCTTGGAAGTGAGGTTCGTATCTCCGCAGAAAATCTTCGATATTTAGTTGTCTTTCCCTTTCCCCTCATCTCCTATTTAATGAAATACGGAAGTTTGCTTTGTTTAAGATGATAGTGAATCATTTACGCTGATTATTTCTGTTTCTCTTTTGCTCTAGCCTTTTATCCGAAAATGTTTTGCATTGGTATGCCTCGTACAGATTTGTTTTATGTTTTATTGATGTTACTTGGATGGCTTGTTAAGGGATTGTAGTATTTTTCTTACTATGAAAATTTTCCTTAATTTGAATACAGTGAAATTATTTCAAGGCCCAAAGTTTTAGAATTAATGTCATGGGGTTTTCCCCAGCGTTGAAAACTTCATAAATAGTAGGATGTGTTACTTCCTAATATTTTTCTTCAATTTTTATGCTTCGGTTGTCATTTAATTTGAGAAAATACAGTGTGCAATCATTATTTTTGTGGAAATTGGAATGTGGAAAAAAAGACAGCTGTATGTAGCGAAATGTGAACTTGCTAAGCCTAGTTGGACATCATTTTCTTGGTTCCATTTATTGAAAGTCACAGAAATAAGTTTAGTTTATTGTTGATCTACATGCCTGAAGTATTTCAGGTCTGCTTTGCTAGTAAAGTTTTGTCTGTTTCAACATCTTCTGCATAAGCCTGTAACCTGTCTTTCCGGGTTAGCTTCTCACAACTATTTTGTCCTTTTCAGGCTATAAATACTGCAGCAGCTTCTCAAATCTTGTTTGCTTCTCAACGTGGAATGCTTCTTTGCATGACCTTTTGACACTTGTGAAATGTCGGGGTTACTAAATGTACTATTACTTGAACTGAAAACAATTTATTTGGAGTTGCAATCGTTTAGAACATCAATCTTGTGTTTGGACTTCCCTTTTTAATTTGTCTAATGATGTATGCGTCTTCTGTAGACATATTTTCATGGTTTGCGAAGATGCAACCTATTGGATTCTGTTTCCCTATATTTTTATGCATTCATGTATTTGCTTCCCCATATCAATATGCACTGGCATAATGGTTTTAGGAACTTAGAGTACAAATGTATTTTTCGGTCAATGATGCTCCATTAATTGTCAATTGATTTGAAATATTATTAATGAAAGATAATTAATGATGTAATATTTGGAAATATTTTTCCTTTTATCGTTTACTGTCTTTTTAATTGAAACTTAAATTAAATCTGGATGCGTCACGTGATTTATTGATTCATGTCTTTTGTCAGTATTCTTTTCCTGTACGATTTGAAATATTAGTTATTTTAGATCATTAATAATTGAATGTTTGGAAATATTCTTCCTTTTATCTGGTTGCAGTCTTCTATCAATGGATCAGCTTCAAATCTTCCAGACAGTAGCGGACGTTCTTTTGCAACATCATTCTCTGGCCAGTCTGGTGCAGCCTCTCCTATTTTCCATCATGCTGGTGGGTAGATTTTACTGGATTTCCACTCAACTATGCTCTTTGAAACTCATTCAATTGTATTGTTTGTTTTGCAGGCAATATTCAGGGCTTGCATAATATTCATGGCAGCTTTAGTGTTCCCAACATGCCTGGTGCACTTACATCAAGAAACTCAACATTAAGTAATGTTCCAACTGCTGGGGTTCAACAACCTACTGGGAGCCTATCTGGTGGAAGATTTGCATCAAATAATCTTCCTGTTGCTCTTTCTCAGGTGCTTATAATATTCCCATCATATTTTGACTTGACTTTCTATGATTGCTGTAATAGAAGTTATTTATGTTTCCCTCACTCTTCATGCATGACATTGGGACAAAAACACCAAAAATGAAAATTAATAGGAAGAAATGAAATCTTACATTCTTGTAATATGCACTTCATTTTCTTATGGATGCCTTTTTACAGTTATCTCATGGCAGCTCCCACGGACACTCAGGAGTAACAAATAGAGGAGGTATTAATGTTGTAGGAAACTCTGGATTTAGTAGTAGCACAAATGGAGTAGGTGGTTCTATACCCGGTGTTCTACCTTCCTCTGCTGCAATTGGTAACCGCAATGCTGTCCCAGGATTGGGAGTATCCCCAATTTTGGGAAATGTAGGTCCTAGGATAACGAGTTCTATAGGAAACATGGTTGGTGGGAGCAACATTGGGAGGAGTATAATCTCTGCTGGTGGATTGTCTGTACCTGGTCTTACATCTCGTCTGAATTTAAGTGCCAATAGTGGATCTGGAAGTTTAAGCTTGCAGGGACAGAACCGGTTGATGGCTGGCGTGCTTCCTCAGGGTATGTTACCATGAACAATTACCCCTTTATTTTGTTGTTTGCTTGTGTTTCTAGCTATTGTTGCCCTTGGATACAAATGAATATGTTGACGGGAAGTTTTGGTTAATTTACCACCTCTCAAGTCTCATGCTCTATTTATTTTTTACTGTTCACTTCCAATTATTAGAATTTAGTTTGATTCCTATTCTAAGTTGACCCTGAATACATGTTTTATATTTATGGAATGTTACTTTTATATGATAGAATATGCATCTTGTACAATTACTAATTTAGCTGTAGTTTTAAACATGAATGACATTTTCCATCTTCAGGATCTCCTCAAATGATTTCAATGTTAGGCAATTCTTATCCTACTGCTCGGGGACTTCTTGCCCAGAGCCATGTTCAAGCTGTGAACAACCTTAGCTCCATGGGAATGTTGAATGATGTGAACACAAATGACAATTCTCCGTTTGACATAAATAATGATTTCCCTCAGCTGACAAGTCGTCCTAGTTCTGCTGGAGGGTCTCAAGGACAATTGGGTAACAAGAAGGAAGAGACTTTCTGATTCTTCATTTGTCTTTTTTCCTGCTGCTGAAGTCCTAATGTTTGTAGTTAAACTTTTAGGTTCATTAAGAAAACAAGGTCTTAGTCCCATTGTTCAACAAAACCAAGAGTTTAGCATTCAAAAGGAAGATTTCCCTGCTTTACCAGGATTTAAAGGTGCACTAATTTTCTGTGATCTGGTTTTGATTTAATGCATATTACTTTCCGGTTAAGAGAATATTGTATTTCTTTCTCACTTTTAAGTCCAGCTTTAAGTTATATCTATACTTAATTTGGTCTTTCTAGTATATTTTATGTCTACTGAAATTTATGCACTGTTCTGTGCATTTAGTATCTTCATTCTTATGATGCTGTTTTTTATAATAAAAAAAACATTAATCATGTTCTTGACAATATTTTTAGCTATTGTATAGGTGGTAATGCTGATTATGCCATGGATATGCACCAGAAAGAACAACTTCATGACAATACCATGTCAATGATGCAATCTCAACACTTTTCTGTGAGTTACATTTACAAATTGTGAATTTATGGTTTATTTTCTTCTTCATATAAGACTTTTAAAGTAATTGCATGCTCTATTTACTGTTACTTATTTTCATTTTCTAGAAAAGTGTGTTTTCATTGTCTTGTCACCTTCAAGATGTATGTATTTTAAGAATTTATCTAATACTTGTGTGCAATTTGCATAGATGGGGAGATCTGCAGGATTTAACTTGGGTGGATCCTATTCATCCCATCGCCCACAGCAGCAACAGCAACATGCTCCATCGTCCGGTAGTAGTGGTGCCTCCTTTTCACCCCTAAACAACCAAGATCTTCTCCATTTACACGGATCAGATATTTTCCCATCTTCACATTCAAGCTACCACTCACAGGTATAGTAATCTGGTTCTGTAAATGGTTGCCTCATGCCTGCAAATGTTATCAAGTGAGCATGATGAGGTAGAAGGATGTATATAGATCTCTAAAGATTGCATCTTTCTCTAATGGTACATGGGATAAGAGATTCAGTACTAATTTTAAAATCCATATTTGAGTGTGTTTTAGCAGCTGTTTTGAATTGATTTTCACTGTTGGTGAAATCTGAAGAATATGAAAATTTTCCCTTCCCTTTTTCTTATAACAGCATATGAAAAGAAGTGTACATTGAAAGTTGAAGAAATTGTTTGACTTCCTTAGGATGGACATATTTCATTCATTTGATTTGTGCATCAATGTTTTCTTCTTATATGATAGTAGAATGACTTCTAACATTTTCTTTTATCTTTCATTCAGACCAGTGGATCACTAGGGATTGGGCTAAGAACTATAAATTCATCAAATGCAGTTTCTTGTATGGGTTATGATCAGCTCATCCAACAATATCAGCAACACCCAAACCAGTCCCAGTTTCGTCTTCCACATACTCCAGCTGTGAATCAGTCGTTCAGAGAACCCGGCCTGAAATCAATGCAGGTTACGCAGTCTAATCCCGACCCATTTGGGTTACTTGGTTTACAAAGTATAATAAAGATGAATGATCCTGATCTGACTTCCCTTGCTCTTGGAATTGATCTCACAACACTTGGGTTAAATTTGAATTCATCTGAAAATCTTCACAAGACTTTTGGTTCTCCATGGTCGGATGAACCAGCTAAGGGTGACCCAGAGTTCATTGTGCCACAATGTTATTATGCTAAGCAACCACCTGCTTTACATGTGAGCTGTTTCTCACTTTTGTATTTCGTTACTCCTTAATTGCGATTGTCTCAATTAGTGAATTTCCTCTAGTTCCAGACTCTAATTTCTTTTGATGCATGCAGCAAGGTTATTTTTCAAAGTTTACAGTGGACACATTGTTCTATATATTTTACAGGTGTTTATTTTAACAGGCGTTGCCGCTCTATTGTTTAATTTAATAACTTATTTTAGTTATCTGAACTTGTCTGTTTCCGATACAGTATGCCAAAAGACGAAGCTCAGTTGTACGCTGCAAATGAACTGTAAGCCCTCTCAACTGACTGGATTGTGTTGGAATCTTTATGCATTTTGTTTTTTGCAACCCTCATTTTAACACCTCTTATTGGCAGTTACAATAGGGGATGGTTTTACCACAGGGAGCACCGAATGTGGTTCATAAGGGTTCCCAATGTTGAGCCCCTTGTGAAGACAAACACATATGAGAGAGGTTCTTACCATTGTTTCGATCCGAAATCATTTGAAACAACCCGCAAGGTCAGAATTAGAATATTCCTAGTTGCTTTTCAGTTTTACTGTTATTCATGACACTAGTTGCTGATTGTTGCTGACTTTATATACACATTACACACACACACCTCAACTGCAGGATAATTTTGTTGTCCATTACGAGCATGTGGAAAAGAGACCAGCTTTACCTCAACATTAACAAGGTAAGAATTTTTAATTCATTCTGTAGGACATGAGTTTTCAGCATTTAGTTTGTTTTATGGAATATTTGGTAACTTTATGCACCTCTCTGTCGATCTTATTGCAATGACAACCTCTTTTAGCCTTTCTCTTTTATAGCCATTTTGTAATAATAATAATATTTTTATTGATCAAATTCTGTTAGTTATGCGAGTTGCAAGCGATACCGAGTGTATATGATTAGGTCAAATTCTATTACTTATGCATAAGTTGTATATTTATGTTTTTTTAAGTATTCGAATTTATATGATATCCAAATTCTTTTATTATTTGTTTTTTTCCTATCCGAACTATACCATTTGAAATTAAATCTGAATCAAAATTCCATGCATTTTGAATTTTTATTACAATAGTTTTGCCGGTCGAAGTTTGAATTTATATGCAAATGTCGTAAGTGGATGGAAATCAAATAAAACATGGTATATAAGCAAATATCTTAAATTCTTTCAAAGCCTTAGATTAAAAGATTTGTGTAATTTTTATATAAAAAAATACACGGTATATATTTAAGTGTGGTAATGATATTTGATGAAACTTAACCATCAAAAATGATTTTGATAAAATCTAATATTATTTGAATCAAAATCAAAATAGCTTTAAATGTTAGATATAATCATGGGTGTAACTATATGAGAGGAAAAACGATATGAATTTGTAAGGGTGAAGTTATTTATTCTTAAAATTAACAATCAACTAGAAAGTAATCTTAAAATATAGGATTAAAATTTAATTTTAATGTTTTCAAAATTGATAAATTTTAAAAAATAATTAGATCACTAAATTTTACAAAACCTAATTCTATTAACTTCAAAAGTGACAGAATCTTAAAAAATTAATCCCAAAAATAAGATGCACCAAATATTATTTTAATAATTTCAAGTTTTTAAAAAAAAATAAAAAGTGAGGTGAGCTATATCCCATTAGAATCACATGATGTTCCGCTGATATTTGTGAGATTTTATTAAATTTTAAAGATAAATTTACATTTAGTAATAATAAATAAATTTACATTTTGTAATAATATCACTTCGATGTGACTTGAATTATTATATCGTGTATTATTACTCACCGTTAAATTTTCCTTGATTGATTTATTAACATAATCTGAATATCATAATGATATGATAATTCATGTATTATATTAAATATTTTGATAAAGTATAAATGTTATACAAGACTTTTTTTTAATAATATATTGATTGAATTTTATTTAAAATTAAAATAATAATAATAATAATAATAGATAAATATTGGGTGTAATGATAAAAGTATATTAGTTTTTTAAAGAGAAAATTTAGATTCAAAACTTAAATAAGACATTATTAGAAAGTATAGATACTATAAAAATGATTATGCAATTTATCAAAAATAATAAAATAAAAAATAGTTCAAAAGGATTAAGATTGTACCTGAAAAAAACATAGGTGTTAGCGAGGACTTCAAGGTTTATAAATGTATTGTTAGGTGTGTAAATAGATTTAATTTTAACGAATAAAATTTTGTTCGTGTTTGTGTATTCAATTTTAAAGGTAATTTATATCAGATCTGAGTTTATTTAAAATTTAGTATTGTATTTGTTTGTTTATTTTTATGTTTTTGTTTAACGTTTTCGTTTAACGTTCACAAACATATTTATATATTCGTTAACATGTTCGCCAAAATGGTAAAATTATAAAACCAATCCTTAAACTCCGTTTAGACTTGATAGTTTAAAATCTAAAGTTTATCATGTATTAAATTTAATCTATATCTTCAAGAAAGATCATAGAACGAAGTTTTTAAGTAATTAAATTTCTGATAGAACCTGAGGCTATGTTGCACGTATATGGTATGGGAAATATAAATAATAATTTTTAAAGTTATAGTATATGAGTATAATAAGAGTATATTATATAAAAAAGTTTAAATTATATATAAGCATAAATATCATAAATAAAATTCATACTTCATTAAAAATTAAAATTTACGCGTAAATCATAATATTAATGTGTAAAAAATCAAGACTCAATAAATTAAGTCAAATAATATTAAATAACATAAATCACATATTGTTAACATCTTCTGAAATCAGTCCGCTCTCCATAAATAAATCATAAATAAATCTTAAGACTCAAACCACAATATTATGTTTAGAACAATAAATTTCATAAAAAAAACACAATATTAAAATGTCAAATCTTAAAACTCAAGTCGTAATATTAAGTCTAAAACAATAATATCCATAAACAAACCATAATATTAGAGTATAAAATATTAAGATTTAAACCGCAATATTAAGTCTAGAATAATAAAATTCATAAACAAATCATCATATTAAATTGTCAAATCTCAAGACTCTAACCAAAATATTAAATCTAAAATGATATTAAACAACACAAATCAAGCATTTTAATATCTTATGAGATTAATTCGCTTTCTAAATCGGGCTCATCGAGTGAGAGTTATACAAATTCTAAATATCCAACATCTCATAAAAAAATATTTCCACTAACATCCCATACAATAACTTTTTTATTTTTGTATTAACACAAAATCTTTGATAAAAGACGAAAATTATAATGGATGTAAATTAAATTTTCGGCGCGATTAAGATTCAGCTTATTATTTTAAGCACTTTGGAAACCAAAGATTATACATAAACTTGTGGTTTAGCACACTATCTTGTCAAATTTTATCCTCATTGCAGAGTGTAGACTACAAGGCACACAGTTCCATTTCTCTTTGTGAGGGGAGATAGAATCATACTGTTTTTTTTTTCGCCTCTTAGGACTGTATGATCAAGAGAAGGAAGTTTCTAGCACACTTCGGGCTTTTTAGCAATAAAAAGAATTTCGTACTGGCATTCAATTGTTGTAGACTCAACAATGGAGGACAATTAAGATAAAAAAGACAAAAAAACAAAGGGAACATAATTGTTTCAAACATAAACAATATGACTCGGGATGCTTTAAGAGTGCTTGACATCACTTTGAGGCAATGAGCTGTTGATTTGTATATAATATTCTAAATTTTGTTTTCTGGTTCAAGACCTTGACCATTTTCGTTAAACCATGTGTGTTTGCCTTGTAATGCTTGGCCTGTCATTCTAATGCAAGTTTTGGTATTTTAGGGGTGCCTTTTTGGTAAGAGAATCCTTCTCTCATGATGATTCAAAGATTTATGTAGATATTGAATGAGGTATATTGGATCTGCGGGGACTACATTTTAGTTTTCGTCTCACTCAACGATTAATAGACTACGGATAAACTTCAATTTTGGAATAATGGTAAAATATAAAATTTTAAGGGTCAAATTAAAGATAAAATAAAAATAAAAAATTATTTAGTGATTATTTATGTAATTTATTATTTTATTATTGTGTCAAATCATCTTTACATTCACCTTTAACGACTTTTAACGTCAGAGTGACCTTAAGCTTATAACCAAAAAACGTACATGATTGTATCAGTTGATTTTCAAAATCGGTGACTAAATTTATACTGAAAAAAAAATAAATGTTATCCCCGCAATAATTAACCCAATATATTATAAAAGATGTACATAAAAAACAAATACAAAGGAAAACAAAATCCAATGCATAATTACCAAATAGCAAAATCCTTTAGATACGTGGTTGAATTGAAAACACTTAAAATAAGAGAGATTAGAAGCGTTATTCAATCACCTGGAAGCCTTATATGGTTGCGTTTAGAATGAAACAAAAAAGAATTAACAAAAATGAGGACCACTAATCCACTATTAAAAGTCAATTTTTTTTAGGACAAACCCTAGCCGCTCCTTTTCTCTTAAAATTTTTTCATAGTCGTTCTTTACTTTGATCAATCTTTTTGATCGGTGATCGACAATCAATCTTAGTATTGGTTGTCGACCACCGAATCTATTATTTTCTTTGTTTTTGTTTTTAATTTTAATAAGAATCTCTGCTTCTATAGCACGCTTTTTCTATCCTTGTGACACGCTTTTCTTATGTCGTTCTGACATGTTTTTGTTATTATTTTGTGATTTGATTCATCTGTCTTCGTGGCATATTTCAGCATACCCTAGCGATCGATTTTTGTTCTCACCGAGATTTAATCGATTCTAGTTTCTGATTTTTGTTTTGTCTGTGGTCACTTGAAAAGATTTATCCCCACTCGGTTGATGGTTGTTTGTCGATAAAATCAGTCCTGGGTAGCGATACTTTTTGCATGACAGTTTGGATCGCCTACAACTCTTTTCTTCATTATGCGTCTCTTTTGGACAGAGACAAGGAGATTCAGGAAGCTTCTAAATTTTATTGGTATGCTTATCTCCATAGAAATATTAATTTTTCTTTGTTTTTGAGTTGTAAGAATTTTGGATTGTTTAATCCAATTATTTTACTTCTTGATTGCGATGTAATTATAATTTTTCTATGGATTTAATAAAAATTCAGTGGCATTTATAAAAAAAGAATTAACAAAATTGAAAAATTTTAGGGTAAACTACATAAATGGTCCCCGACTATTCTTCAATTATCTTTTAAATCCCTCGACTATGATAAGTTATAAACTAGTCCCGTGACTTAAAAATTATAAAAAAATGGTCCAATACCGTTAAAAATTAACGGTTGAAGACATGACAGTTAATATAAATTGATATAATTATATAATTAGCCATCAAATTCTACAATTAGTTTAATTTGACCCTAATTTTAAAAATTAACCCATACAATTTTAATAACCTACCAATTTAGTCCCATTTAACCCTCAAGTTCCATTTTTCCTTTTCAAAACATTAGTCCTTTAAGATTGTTGTAATCTTCATCTGAGATCTCAACGTTTCTGCTCCACCAACGTCGTAGTTGTCGCCAAAATGAGCGACGTTGTTGAGCCCATTCGAGCAGCTTCTTGAAGCAATGTGGTTGTTGACATGTTTGAAGACTTGTTCTCATGTTGCATTGAAGTAATGATGTAATGAGAGGACAATCTCGAACCAACTTGATCACCCATGTTAAACCGATTATCGCTTAAGAACCCAAATGAGTTATAAAGTTGCCACTTTAGTTTTTACTGCGATTTTTTTTTATCGTTAGGGTTCTTGCTTGTGTGTTGAGTAATTTAAGGATAATTCTTTGATACTCTCACACAATAGTAATATATCTGAATATGGAGAAAAGAAAACAATATCTGTTCTTAATTTGGTTAAGCCTAAAACTGTTTTTGTCACTTGTTGATGGCTTTCATAATTATAAAAAATATCCTCTCCATGAATAATTGAAAGCTTTTTCAGTTTTTTCTGTGCTTTTTCATTTACTGCTTCTCTGGGAATTTTCATCAAACATGAAGTAATTCCTTCACTTCATTTATTGAACACCTTCTCAAAAATAGTTAAAATGATTAATGAAAAGGTTTGAATTTCCAACACTTTTTAGTTTAAGCTTTCAATAATGGAATTTTATTAACATTTTTTTTTTGTTGTTGAAGACATGATAGTTTCATCCCATGTGCAAGCTCAACATCTACAATTGAGTAATATGTTGCGGTTGGAAAGCGGTAGATCTGTCAAGTTCAACTACCTCATCGGCTTTTTCCTGACCTTCAAAGTAATACTAAAAATTTTGGGCTAACTCTGCCAATCTTTTTAATTTAGGCTTTTCCCCAACAATGATGGCTCAAGCGGCATGAGTGTCGGTGAAAACAAATCGAATTCTGGGTTCTTAAGTGATACTTAGTATAACATGGGTGATCAGGTTGGTTCGTTATCGTCCTCTCTTTACAATACTACTTCAATGCAACATGAGAACATGTCTTCAAACATGTCGACAACCGCATTGCTTCAAAAAGCTACTTGAATAGGTTCAACAACGCCGCTTGTTTTGGCGGCAACTAAGACGGTGGTTGTAACACCCTAATTTTTCCCCAAATTAAAAACCCTAAATCCTATTAAAATCCTTAATCCAAAACTCTAGAATTTAGGGATTTTTAGTGGCTTATTTGTAATTTCTTAAAGTTTGAGGGTTGGGTTGTAAAGATTTAAAAGCTTCAACCCTAGTTCGGTAATTTACCCATTCGTTTCTCAGGCCAATTCTTCTCTAGATTTTACGTTTCAACTTTAAAGTGGGATTTATTTTCCCTTTGGCTCTTTGATTAAATTCCATCTGTTAAGCCTTCAATGTTTATTTTTCCAAACCGAGTGAAGTTTATTCCATTCGATTCTCTACAAATCAATCCTCCTGGTGTGTTGGTAAGTATTTGGTTCCTTTTCTTTCCTTTTCCATTTGTTTCTGTTCTTGAACTAAGGGGGTGTTCAATTTTGGTTTTGTCTATGTATCTTTAAGTTTTGATTTCGGTTTTATCTTTTGGTGGAGAAGTTCTTTGTTTGAATTGGGTTCTCGGGTTGTTTGAATGTCAAAGAGAGGTTGTTTTTGTTTTAGAATTAAGTGTTTTGTGTTAAAAGAACGATTTAGGATTTGAGTTCTTTGAATTGTGTTTGAATCGAAAATTAGAAGAGAGAATCCAATCTAAAAGGGGTTGAATTTCAGGTTTTGGGAATTTTGGGTTCACCCCTCGAACTGTGAGGTTCAAAATGAATTTTTGATCTGAAAATGATTTTGTAAACCTATTCGATAATCTGGATTATCATTTTTGACTTGTATTAAAATTTTTCTAAAATATTTTGAATACTACTCCAAGTAACGGTTCTATTGTAGAATTTGTCTATCCTTTTGTAGATATACTACTATGTCACCCCGTAGAAGTATACGTCTTGCGATCGGGAGAGGTCGTGGTTGAGATCATTTTGCTAGTTATAAGAGTGGTGTTCTGCCTCCTGTGGATCTACCACAGGATTAGAGTTTAGCTCAGGATATAAGAGGGGAGGAACAACCCGAGATTCAGACTAAAGCTCAGCAAGCCGAAGTTGATAAGCCAGTTTAGAGTGAGGGGCAAAGATGAGTTTGAGCATCAAAGTTCTTCACGAGCTAGACTAGCTATATCTGTTGTTCTGGCTGCTAGTGGTGTTGGTTCCACTAGTACTCGCACATTGTCATAATGTTCTTTTTGCAAAAAGTGATATTCTAGAGAGTGTATGATAAGGAGTGGAGCTTGCTTCCGTTGTGGGTCTTGTGAGCATCGTCTTAGGGATTGTCCAGTTTCACCATATTCAAATTATGCTCCAGGGCAGTCTCAGCATCAGTACAGACCCCTACAAGGGGAAAATATCAAGATAGATCTGCTTCAGGTATCAATGGTAGAGGCAGACCTAATCAGTTCAGAGGATCAGTTAGATCAGGAGCATCTCAGCCTAGGTTGGTATATGCTACTAGGAGGCTTGAGGATCGAGATAACCCAGATGTCATCGCTGGTACATTTTCTATTCATGTTGTAACCCTTTAATCTTGACTTAAAGTGTACGGTAGGTTAAAATCGTTATTTTAAAACTTTAACGTCATGTAAACGTATGAAATAATTCAAAATAAAAAATTGTAATCCAAATATTAATTAAATAATTTTAAAATAATTATTTTTATTAAAAAATATCAGGAAAATTGGATAAAACGGTTTTATGCATGAAGTTTAAAACATCTTAGATCCCTAATAATCCAAAAATAACTGAAATAAAAATATTTGTAAATAATCATACTGAAAAAATATTATCCGATAGAGATCTTCAAGTACCAACTCCTAGGGTCAAATATTTGAAAAAAAATAAAAGAATGAGCTACAAAGCCCAGTATGCCTCTAAAGTACAGTCAAACATCACAATGTCACTCAATTCATTATCACAACTATAGCCTAGCTTTTCATGGTAAATAAACACAAATATTGATGACCGCAATGTCATAGAGAGTGCAGTCCCATACTCCGAACACCAAACGCAGTGGTAGCATAGCCAACCGATCATAGTAGAGGTAGTTAACTAGAATCCTTCACCCCTTATTTTACCATACACAGTTGTGGTAAAACCACCTTCCTCCGTACAATCCTGCCCTATGCATATGATTACGCAATCACTATCACAAATCACAAAAATCTCATCATAGATATTCGTATAATATACGAGGTACACAGTTTTGATAATCTGGTGAATTCAAAGTCATAGAGAATGCAATCCCATACTTCAAACACCAATCACAGTGGTGGCAAAGTCAACCTGTCACAGTGGAGGTAGTTCCCTAGAATCCATCACCCTTTATTTCGCCACACATAGTATGGTAAAACCATCTTCCTCCGTACAATCCATCCCATGCATATGTAATATAATCAATGCTAATGATGTCGAATGTCTCAGCACATATAATCGTCTAGAATACAAAACACACAATTCAGATAATTTGATCATAATATCACAATGAACAGTTAATCACAGAACACAAATATAGCACAAAAAGAGAACAAACATTTAAATTCATTTAACAATAGCACATGAAACCACACACATTTAATGCAAGAAAAGAAAACATATTTAGCACAAGAAGAAAAAACATATTTGAATTCATGTAACAGTAAAATAGAAAGAAATAGGTTAAATCTAAGGAGTTAACATTAAAAACTTTACCCTCAAAAATAATTTAATATATATTATTTCATAATAATTATAAAATATTTAAATACTTAATAATTTGCCAAAAACAAAAGTTCAAATTATAACTAAAAATTAAAATTAAAGAAGAGTTAAAATTCTCAAAAATATATTATCTCATAAACTTATTAAAATTAATATTATATTATGATAATTTAAATAAAATTTCAAATGTAAGAAAAATATTTATGTATACTAAAAATAACCTTAATTCCTAAATATATTAAAGTTTCTAAATAGTAATAATAATTTGAATAACTAAAAGTTAGTTTTATATTGAATAATAAAATAACCAGATAAAATATGAGATTCTTCAGGTACTGCATTGCTTAAAATCTAAAGATTTGTAAGAGGAAACTAAGATAAAGTAACCTAAAAAACTTAGCATATCTCTAAGATATAGATGAAAACAACAAAACATGATTTATAAAATTATTTATCAAGGGTAATATTTTAGAAAAATAATGTAAAAACATGATGTACACACAACACAAATCACAACTACATACTTTAATCACAGTTCAATCCAAAATCTCAATGTAACATCCCGTTTTTGGGGTTATTAGTTAGGCTTAGTTAGGTGAATTCGATTCGAGTTGAATCGGGTTCTCCGGTTCATTAATTCCGGGAAAGATAAAATAAGAATATTTTTAATTAAGAAAAATAATAATTTGGAAGGTGGTTTAAAATATTTAAAATATGTTTCAAATTAAAAGAAAATAATTTGGATTTTTATAATGATTTTTAATTATGCTTAATTATGCATAAATGATCAATTTGTAATTTTTGGAAAAATTAGAGGACCAATTTGGTGATTTTCGGCAATTAATGTATTTTAGTGACTAAATTGAAAAGCAAACTAAACTTAGAATCCTTAGAGGGCCATAAAATCATTTTTAATTTTTAATGATGATTTATTCACCAAAATATATTTTTAATTACTTTAATTTGGTTTTTAATCATTTTTCTCAAAAACCACTTTTCTCATCTCTTTTCTCTCATCTTTTTCTCTCATTTTCACTTCACTTTCTCTTCATCTTTTCTCTTCAATTCCTTGCTGATTTTTGCATCTTTTTCCACAAAGAATACATCACTTGCATCATCTTTCCATCCTTTATAAAACCTAAGCATTGATTTCATCAAATCTACATCAAATTGCAAGGAATCAAGAAGGGGAAAATCTCATATTTTTGGTGAATAGGTCTTGAAGGTAATTTTCTGGATTTTTATTCTTTTCTAAGGTTCTTTATTGAAATTCCCAAGTATTAGCTTGCTAATCTTTGAATAAACACTTGATTCTATGTTTTTAATGTTAGATCTAATTTTTTTGTGATGTTTTTGTGAAATCTTTTTGGATCTCATTTAATGCTGGAAATTAGATGGATTCAATCATGTTTTCATGTTGATTTAATGATTAATTGAGTCTTGATTTGATATCACATTAATTTAATCCCGGAATAATGCAATCGGTGTAGTTTTAAGATACTTTTCGGTTGTTTTATGGGCTGTTTTAGATGCTTAAATGTTGCTGGAGGTATAAGGATGGTTCAGATGTGTTTTTGGATCATGTTTGAGGTGGATTAGATGTTAGATTCGTTAGGTTTTGGGTTGATATTGTTCGGATGCGTTTCGGCTTAGTTTTCGGTCTTTTCGGCTAAGTTTTTGGTAGTTTAATGGTGATCGGATTTGGCTGTTGGTTTGAGCATGTAATGATGTGAGAATGCTCTGTTTTTAATATTGTAGAAGAGGTACAAGAAGAAGCTTGATTGCTGGTGCGTGGGTGCGATCATCGGTTAGCGGCGAAAGCTCGTTTCGCTTGTTGGTGAATGATTTCGGATTTAAAGCGATTCGCGTTTGGTACGTTCTGTTTTTGGGGGCTACGGAAGAGTGTGAAAACCTTCCATAGTTCAAGAGTAAGTAAAGTATTTGTTTTGTTTAACCGATATGAGTTTCGGTTACATTTTATGAAGGCATTATGTTGGTAATGCAATGAGATTTATGCAAATGCATGAGCATGATTTGAAATGGTGCATACATGACAATTTATAAATGATGCTCAATCTTCTTCTCAAATTCTTGTATGTATATTGGCATTCTAGTGACCACTTTAATGTGAACCTTGAGCTCACCGAATACACGGATCCATGAGACCATTGTCTCGTCATGACACGAAGTCACCATTGACATGACACGAAGTCACCATTGATATGACACGAAGTCACCATTAGCACTACCACGCACGATCAGACACATAGTCACCCTTGTTACGTGTAGGCGGCTCTACCACGCACGGTTGGACACAAAGTCACCATTGTTACGTGTAGGCAATATTCTGTATACTCAGTTTTGATTATATTGCACTTAAGACAATCCTAATGACATGTCATTCGTATTCGAATCTAAAGTTAGTGTCACTAAGCCAATATCATAATCAAATATGCATGATAACTTGCTGCCCACAATGCATGCATAATATGTTCAACAAATGAACCAAAAGCCATGCCCAAAGGCACCATCATGTATAAGGCAAATAACCATGTTGTATTCCAAATCATTTCTCATAATTTTCCATAATCATGGATGCTAAATAAGCTATGCATTTCAGCAAGTATCTCTCATGTATTCATCATTTCAAAACATGCTCATGCACTTCTATAAATCCCATTACATTACCAATAAAATACCTTTGTCAAAAATAGCCGAAACTCATATCGGTTCATCAAAAACAATTACTTTACTTACTCTTGAACTATGGAAGGTTTTCACACTCTTCCATAGCCCCCAAAAACAGAACGTACCAAACGCGGTTCGCTTTAAATCCGAAATCACTCACCAACAAGCGGAACGAGCTTTCGCCGCTATCCGATGATCCCACCAATGCACCAGCAATCAAGCTTCTTCTTGTACCTCTTCTACAACATTAAAAACAGAGTATTCTCACATCATAACATGCTCAAACCAACAGTCAAATCCGATCACCATTAAACTACCGAAAACTTAGTCGAAAAGACCGTAAACTAAGCCGAAACGCATCCGAACAACAACATCCCAAACCCTAATGAATCTAACATCTAATCCACCTCAATTATGATCCAAAAACACATCCAAACCATCCTTATATCTCCAGCAACATTTAAGCATCTAAAACAGCCCATAAAACAACCGAAAAGCACCTTAAAACTACATCGATTGCATTATTTCGGGATTAAATTAATGTGCTATCAAAAGAAGACTCAATTAATCATTAAATCAACATAAAAACATGATTGAATTCATCTAATTTCTAGCATTAAATGAGATCCAAAAAGATTTCACAAATACATCACAAAATCACTAGATCTAACATTAAAAACATAGAATCAAGTTTTTATTCAAAGATTAGTAAGCTAATACTTGGGAATTTCAATAAAGAACCTTAGAAAAGAATAAAAATCCAGAAAATTACCTTCAAGATCTATTCACCAAAAATATGTAATTTTCCCCTTCTTGATTCCTTGCAATTTGATGTAGATTTGATGAAATTGATGCTTAGGTTTTGTAAAGGATGGAAAGATGATGCAAATGATGTAATCTTTGTTGAAAAGATGCAAAAATCAGCAAAGAATTGAAGAGAAAAGATGAAGAGAAAGTGGAGAGAAAATGAGAGAAAAAGATGAGAGAAAATGAGGAAAAAGTGGTTTTGAGAGAAAATGATTAAAAATCTCTAATTAAAGTCATTAAAAACACTTTTTGGTGAATAAATCATTATTAAAAATTAGAAATGGGTTTATGGCCCTCTAAGGATTCTAAGTTTAGCTTGCTTTTCAATTTAGTCACTAAAACATGTAATTTCTAAAAATTACCAAAATAGTCCTCCAAATTTCCAAAAATTACAAATTGATCATTTATGCATAATTAAGCATAATTAAAAATCAATATAAAGTCCAAATTATTTTTTTTTAATTTTGAAACATATTTTAAATATTTTAAACCACCTTCTAAATTATTATTTTTCTTAATTAAAAATATTCTTATTTTATCTTTTCCAGAATTAATGAACCGGAGAACCCAATTCAACCCGAATCGAATTCACATAACTAAGCTTAACTAATAACCCAAAAACGGGATGTTACACTCAATTTATCCGAAAACACAAATTCACAGGATTTAAAATCATAATTACTCGCAAAAGTATGAGATCTCAAACACAAGTATGCAATCAAAGTCACAATACAAAAATTAAACATGCCAACAAAAAACATATATTTTTCAAAGCATATCACAGGAAAATATATTTAAAAAAATATATAGCACCAGTAAGAGAATACACATTAGCCAAAGCGACTCAAATTATCGAATAACATGGTTTTAAACTCGAACAAAAATAAAGAATGAAAACATAGGCTTCAAAGAATGTTGATGAAGTAAAATAATATAGGGTTTTCTCTTACACCATAATATGTAATATAGAGAAAAATAATTGATTTCCATTAGAATTAAAATTCTATTAGATCATATTATAAATATAATAAATATAAAAATAAGGTTGTATAATTTCAAAGACATTTCTTTTCCTTATATAATATATATTATAATAATAAATAAAGAGTTTTGATAAAATATAATTAAAATAAAATAATATTTTTAATAAAAAGATTGATTGCAAAAAAACTCTTAATAAAAAAAACAATTAATCTCTTTAAAAATAAAATTCAATTTTAAAACAATTTGTTTATCTAAAAGTCATCAAATCAGTTTAACTTTTAATCTTTAAATTCACATTTAAAACTTTCGAAACTTTATAATCTTATCTCAAAAAATTTTCCTTAAATTTAGAAAAACAATTTAAAACCTCAAAAACATTAGGATTTCAAAAATTGAGAATCTAAAAATTAGGGTTTTTAATTAGGGATTTCAAAATTAGGGTTTTAAAATTAGGTATAAATTTTAAGGTGTTACACATGTTATTTCCTTTTTCACACTACTAGATAATAGGTCTACACACTCGTATGTTTCTATCTCAATATCTGTTATTTGGAAATTCCTATAGAGGATACTAGTAGTTCAGTCTCAGTTTATAGTCCTATAGGTAACCCTGTTGAGGTTACCAAATTGTATAAAGATTATCCTCTTGAGGTTCAAGGGGAATTCTTTCCGGCTAATCTGATGGAGTTACCGTTTGGGGAGTTTGATTTGATTCTCAGTATGGATTGACTAACAGCTCATCGTGTTAATCTGGATTATGAGCGTAAAAGGGAAACTCTGAGGACTTTCAATGATCGTGAGGTGATCCTTATCGGTGAATGTAGAGGATTTCTGACTAATATTATCTCTTCTCTAAAAGCTAAAAAGTTGATCAGAAAAGGGTTAATGGTCTATCTTTCTTATATCCTTGACCCAAGGCAATTTGACTCTGATATGAATAAAATTCTTGTTGTGAGAGAATTTCCAGAAGTATTTTTGGAAGAATTACCGGGAATACCCCCTAAGCGAGAGAAGGTGGAATTTGGTATCGAGTTATATCTAAAGACTACTCTAGTATCTACGACATCGTATCGGATGGCTCCGAAAGAGCTTAAGAAGCTATAAGTTCAGTTTGAAAGAACTTCTTGATATAGATTTCATTCAACCTAGTGTTTCTCCATAGGAGCACCCATTTATTTGTTGAAAAGAAAGACGGGTCGTTACGTCTGTGGATTGACTATCGGAAGTTGAACAAGTTAACAATCAAGAATAAATACCCTGTATCGATGACCTCTTTAACCAGTTTCGAGGAGCTTCTGTATTTATAAGATAGACTTGAGATATGGTCATTACCAACTTAAGGTTAAGGATTCTGATGTGTTTAAAACAACTTTTCGGACACGTTATGGTCACTACGAGTTTCTGGTGATGCCCTTCGGTCTTACTAATTCCCCTGCAACTTTCATGAATATGATGAATAGGGTGTTTCAACCCTATTTGAATCAGTTTTTGGTGGTCTTTATTGACGATATCCTAGTTTATTCTAAATCTGAGACTGAGCATGAGCAGCATCTCCGCATTGTTTTACAGACTCTGAGAGAGAAACAGTTCTATGCTAAATTCAATAAATGTGAATTTTGGTTATCGGAGGTTGTATTCTTGGGTCATGTTGTTTTAGCTAAGGGTATTCAAATCGACCTGAAGAAAATTGAAGCTATTATGGAATAGAAGCAACTTAAGAATATGGAAGAGATCCGTAGTGTTTTGGAAATGGCCGATTATTATCGAAGATTTGTTTAGAGTTTTTCTTCTATTACTGCTCCGTTGACTAAACTTCTAAGAAAGGATGTTCTATTTTCTTGGTCTGATGCTCAACAAACTAGTTTTGAGAAACTTAAGTCAGTTCTAACAAAAACACTAGTTCTGATACAGCCAGAGCTGGGAAAACCTTATATAGTATACAATGATGCTTCATATCTCGGTTTTGATTATATTTTGATGCAAGATGGTAAGGTTGGGGCCTATGCTTCTCGATAGTTGAAACCACATGAGTGTAACTATCCTACCTATGATTTGGAGTTAGCAGAAATGATTTTTGCTCTAAAAATCTAGAGACACTATCTTTCATGGAGAGAAGTGTTATATCTTCACAGATCATAAGAGTCTGAAGTACTTTCTCACTCAGAAGGAGCTTAATCTGAGGAAAAACGTTGGCTAGAGCTTTTTAAGGATTATGATTGTGATATTGATTATCATCCTGATAAGGCTAATGTCGTTGCGGATGCTTTTAGTCATAATGCCATTTTAGATTTGAGAGCTCTGTTTGCTCGGATGAGTTTGTTTGAAGATGGTAGTTTGTTTGCAGAGCTCTATGTTATACCTACTCTAATATCTGATATCTGGCTGAGCATCCCAGTGAACCTTTCTTGGCTCATCGTATTGCGGAGGTCAATGAGAAAACTTCTCAGCATTTCTCTATTGATCAAGATGAGGTTTTGTGTTTTCGAGGTTGATATTGTGTTCCAAGGAACTTTGAAATGAAATAGGTTATTCTTCGGGAAGCTTATGATAGTCCTTAAACTATGCATCCTGGTTGGCATAAGATGTATAAGAATCTTAAGAAAAAATATTGGTGGAAAGGTCTCAAACGGGATGTTATCAGTTTTGTGTCGAAGTGTTTGACTTGTCAGAAAGTTAAAGTAGAGCATCAACGTTCGTCTGGGCTTTTTCAGCATATTGAGATTCCTCAGTGAAAATGGGAGCGTGTGATTATGAATTTTTTAGTGGTTTACCTTTGACTCCGTCAAAGAAGGATTGTATCTGGGTCATCGTGGATCGATTGACTAAGTCTGCGCACTTTATTCTAGTTCAAACTACGTATCCATTGAGTAAGCTAGCTCGATTTTATATTTTAGAGATTATTTGGTTGCATGGGGTATCTCTATCTATTATTTCTGATCGAGATCCGAGGTTTACGTCAAATTTCTAGGGTTCTCTTTATTCTGCTTTGGGTACTCGATTGAACTTTAGTCTTGAATATTATCCACAGACCAATGGTCAGTCTGAGCGGGTGATTCAAATCTTAAAGGATATGTTAAGAGAATGTATTCTGGATTTTAGAGGCATTTGGGAAGGTTTTCTACCGCTTGTAGAGTTTGCATACAATAATAGTTATCAGGCCAATATTAAGATGACACCTTATAACGCTCTTTACGGGCGTAAGTGTCGCACCCCTATTGGTTGGAATGATCTTAATGAGCACCGGTTATTGAGACCTGATCTTTTTCATGAGGTTGAGCAGATTGTTAGCTTTATTAGGGATCGGCTTAAGGCTACTTTTGATAGACAAAAATCATATGGTGATTTGAGGCGTAAGGATCTCGAGTTTGAGGTGGGTGATGAGGTTTTCTTGAAAGTTTCTTCGTGGAGGAAGGTACTTCGTTTTGGCTGTAAGTGTAATCCCCTTAGTCCAGCCTAGATGAAACCGACACTAATGGGTTACACGAGAAATATCGAGCTAAACCCGATAAACAACCCTAAAAACCATTTCATATTATTTTTCTCTTATCTAAAGACACCATTATGTTCCTATATATGTCAATATCATGCAAAACAAGAACAAAAACAATCTAATCACAATCGAGCACTCGATTAAACACATGAGTATATTAAGATCTAAAAAGCAAATCTTTTAAATTCTAATGGCAAATTAGAAATTCAATCCATCAAAGTTCAATTAAACATGCAAATAACACTTGTGATAAATTTCAAACCAAACAGAGCATTCTAACACCATCAATTACATGCTTCACTAATTAGGGCCAAAATGTAAATATTCCAAATTCTAAGGACTTCATCCAAATTAAATTAACCAACTTGAAATTAAGTCAATTTTATGCATCCATGTGAAATTTTAGCTCAAAATAACATTTGTAGCTACCATAATTGAATATAGGAAGATATTCAGAACTAATATAAAATTTCGACACCTAAAACTCATTGTTTAGTCAGGAGTATCGATATAGCTGAGCCCTATATCGATACCGTGATGTGGCATTAACTAAATTAACTACCAAAGGCCAGGGGTATCGATACTGCTCTTTGACAGCATCGATACTCGGGCGACGAGTGAGCTCCAAATTTCCTAGGGTATCGATACATATACAAGGGGTTTCGATACCCCTACACCCAAAAATAAAAATCAAACACTTTAAAGGGATTTCACCCATCCGAAACATAATCAATAATCATTAACACCTATATGCATTACTCCTAAACATAAATGAGCGATTTAATCTCCCGATTGCATCCATTAAGACCCTATAATACCTATAAGTATGCTTCCTAACTTTGACTCAATACAATAAACCATTCATGATTAAGCATGCTTCAAGCAAACTCAACAATATATTATCCACCGAATCAACAAGCAATGCATGTTTATAAGTTGTTATTACAGTTCTTTAACCAATCCAAAGCACACTCTAAAAACAAAGTTTACACATTGCCAAGTCTTATTTATTTTGTCAAAATCATACCAAAAATATGAGAAATTTTTTCCTTTGGATCACTTGCTCCAAATGCTTCACCTAATGCCTTTACTTTTCTACAAAGATGAAAAGGGAGAGATTAAGCAAAACTGTAACAACCCAAAAATTTTCCCCAATTTAAACCTTAAATCCCTAATCTAAAAACCTAGAAATTAGGGATTTTCAATGGCTTAATTGTAATAATCTGGAAAATTAAGGGTTTAGGTATGAAGATTTAAAATCTCAGGGCCTTGTTGGGTAATTTTACCCTTAATCTTTTTCAGACATCAATTCCTTCCGTTATACTCGTTCGATTATGGATTTGGGGAGAATAAATTTCTCCTTTAATCCATGTTTTCTATTGGGATTTTATTCATTCTGATCTAAGGAATTTTGAACCGAGACCTATTGTTCAAACTTTCTGAATCTTGTTTGGAATCATCCATTTTGTGTATGAGTTCGGTGCTTACTCTTGTGGCCTTTGATTCGTTCAAGTGGTATGCTTTGGTAAGCAATCCTCATTCCCGTTTCTTTCCTATTTTCATTTGGTTCAGTGAAGGTTGTTGTGTGAGTGTTTTGGATCGATTCTTCTTGAGGGTGTTTTTTTTAAGATTGAAGAATGTTGAGTTTTGTTTCGGTTTAATCTGAATCTATTGATGAATGACTGTTTTTTTGATTCGTTTTGGGTGTTTAAAGAGGTTCTGAATCATGTATGAATCGTTTAGTGGGATAAGAAATCGAATCTGGAAGAAATAGTTGAATTTTGGAAAATTCTGGGAAAATCCATCTCTAACCCGACCCGACCCGTGACTCGCTAACGTCATCTGCCGACGTCACTGCTGACATCAGTGTTGACATGATGGCGTCACTATTAACATCAACATTGACTTTTTCCGACCCGGTCTCACTTTATGTTTTCGACGTCCTGAGTTCGTTGGCATTGTCCATTTTTAGAAATTCGATCAAGAAGTATCATTTTTAGGGCTTTTATGTTCGAATGCCTTTTTTGGAAGTTTTCTGTTTTCGATTCTGAATCAGTTTCTGTTTGGTTCAGGTGACGTAGATTCCGACCCTGAGCAATTGCCTCCTCCTCTTTCTGGATTCCCTCCTGTTCATCAACATTCGGGATACGCACATGAGTTTTCATTGTATTTCTATTAGTGTATTTTCTGGTATAGTGGCATAGTAGTGTATCTGACATATTTGTTACTCGTAGAGTCTATACCCGCTCAGTCTAGTGGTAGATCTGAGTTTAGTAGACGTCACTCTTGATATTGAGTCTTCTGCTTCAGGTGTATTCTCTTCTGTTAATTTTGTTATTCTATGTGTGCAATTTCTGTTAAGTCCCGTATGATCATACATCATCTTGTAAGTATATTTCTGATTCCGACATTATCATGTATGCCTCATATTAGATATTAAGGCTTGCATTCTGATTATGTATCTACATTCATTGCTTCTTGTTGGATTATATGTATGGCGAAGTTAGTGATATATTCACTTCTGTTCAATGGCTCTACCTACGGGTTAAGATACCACTTTTGATCAGTGGCTCCACCTACAGATCGAGTGTCCACTTTTGTTGGTGTGATGTTGTTAGAGTGGTTCAGGGGAACCTACTCTTCTGTTGGTGTTCAGAGTTGGGCGCATATCAAGCATACTTCACATCATCTGCATTATAAAGTTTTGTAATTCAGTTTATCTGTAAACTAGAGACACACTAGGCTCCCTAGCTTACACCCTCTCAGTTTCCTATTTCAGATCTCAATCTTAGGCTCTGTACGGTACTTGGAGGATCCTGATTCAGGTTATTATTTATAGTATGTTCTAAATGTGACACCTTTGCCCCGGGCTAGGAGACGGGGGCATCGACCGAACATTCGACTCACATTTAAACCGATCTTGTATTCGATTATAAAACATTTGATTCACTGCATAACTTTACGAACCAAGTTTTTGTAACACTTATCAATTTCGAAGCTAATTAAAACTTTTTACAAATTTAATACACTCGTTATTTAATTTAAATCTTTTCACTTTGTTACTGAATTTCACCTAATGCTTGATCTCATTACCAAATTATGACTTACTCCCAATTACGAGGCCCAACATAGACTTTAATTTAACTTATAGAATCCCTTAAACAAGATGAGAGACTCTCACATTTTAATCTCAGAATGTAATCAAATGTGACTGGAGGTATCGATACCCCTTATAGAGAGGTATCGGAACAGGGGTATCGAACCCCAGTATAATACATGTTGGCTATGTTGACTTGTTGAAAAGGCTAGGTAGCCTGGTTTGATACTTGTATCGATGTAATTTCATTACTAGAAGCTCCAGTATCGAACCAGGTATCGATATTGGTCTTCGATGATGACTCAAAGTCTTAAGGTTATGGTAGCCTGGTTCGATACTAGTATCGAACCAGGAAGCCTACATGAAGGCTTGGTATCAAACCAAGCATCGACGCAATTTCATTACTGTCAAGGGTGGTACCGATATCCATATAGGTGGTATCGGTACCCCTGCTCGAAATCAACAGGTTTCAAGCTTTTTAAACACTTAGACCGTATCCAAGGACCATCCAAATGGCCTCAAGCTAACCTTAAACATTAAGGGGCATTTCTAACATGTTTAGACCTCAATTACCAATTAACCAATGACTATCCACACTATCATATGACATTTAACAATCTAGCTAACCTATGTGCCATGCTTTCTCTTGACAAGTAACATAACCATAAGGTGGTTTAAAGGTTTCCCATGCTAGTCTACTTGGTTCCATATTCTTTAGGCACATATAGCCACTTACATCTCATATGCCAATTAAACATGCCCACATATACGAAACACAAATCATCCCAAGACATATATGGCTAGCCTAACATGATCTACATGCCTTATGGCTTACAAACCGGAAGCTCAATATCATTATATATATACAAAACATTATCAAACCTCAAAAGCATAAACTAGCCAATGCATGCTCACTATGCCACCATAAGCTAGGAGTTTACAAAAGTTACAAGATACCAAACATTGCTTTCTTGGTGCCCTTTCTCCGGTTCAATCTCGATATAACTCCTTAGCTCGTTAACCGGTTGTTTTGAGAAGGAAAAAACAAAAGAGTGGTAAGTACGTGCTAGGTACTTAGTGAGGCAGCCCTAGTCTAACCATATTAGACTTAACACAATGACAAATATAGTATGCTTCAAATAAGCAAACAACTTCAGTTCATAACAATAGTTCAATATAACAATGGTTCGATCAATGTCCAAGTTAGTCAATAGCCAAATATCATGATCAACATGCTTCCCATGTATAACATTTCTATCATGCTAATCATTATCACGATCTATATGCTCAAGCTAGCATCAAGTCAATGCATATAATTCATTAGCCATTTTGCCATTTCTCAAGTTTCATTAACCACTCATAACAAGGGCTATACTTAGCCATGTTTTCATTTCCAATGTCAATAACCATTTCTCAAGCAAGTGCTACTCATAGCAACAATCATATTCCAATGCTCTATATCAATGATTAAGTGTCAACGTTTCTCAAGCCAATGCATGTAAATGTAGTTCACATTAATCCTTTAGTTTTTCAATTAATTTTCGTATGGTGCCTTGGTATAGTAGGACAAGGTAAGTGAGTCAACAAGAGTGTCACGAAGACACTAACAAGAGTGCTGCAAAGGCACTAACAAGAGTACCACAAAGGTACTAACAAGAGATACCCATTGTATCTAACAATTGGTGACTAACCACCAAATAATGGTACCCATAGTACCAAACAAGAGTACTGAAGTACTAAATAAGAGTGCCGAAGCACTAAACAATGAGCTCAAGACCCTAGGAATGCCGTACTACCTATGACCAACTATCGACCAAGGCTCAATATTAGTCCATTTACATGATATATCAATTCAAATTAACAAAAGATGGTTAGGACCCTAGGTCCTAACCCTAAGGTTTGCCACACTCACAATGTCTCCAAGCTATTAAAGGTTGAAGATGGTAATCCCTTTTCCCCTCTTCTTTGCTAGTTCGATCTTCTTAAGTTCCTCATAGTCCTCTTCTCTTGTATTCTCTAGTAATTCATATACATATGACATTCGTTAGGGCATGTTCAATCATCCAATTCAAATAACCTTAAACTTAACAAATGTAAATATGTGCACTTGTTCATTAAGAAGGATTTTTCCATCCTTTAGCGAATTGATCATATCTCCCAGCTCTCTTATCCAATTTTAGCCCATTTTACCTCTTCGGAAAGCTAAGAGAATCCTCTATAAGTACAATTTAAATCTTTTCATTTTGTTACTGAATTTCACCTAATTAAAACTTTTAACAAACTCAATACACTCGTTATTTAATTTAAATCTTTTCATTTTGTTACTGAATTTCACCTAATGCTTGATCTCATTACCAAATTATGACTTACTCCCAATTACGAGGCCCAACATAGACTTTAATTTAACTTATAGAATCCCTTAAACAAGATAAGAGACTCTCACATTTTAATCTCAGAATTTAATCAAATGTGACTGGAGGTATCGATACCCCTTATAGGGAGGTATCGGAACATGGGTATTGAACCCCAGTACGATACAAGTTGTCTATGTTGACTCATTGACCAAGGCTGGATAGCCTGGTTCGATACTTGTATCGATGCAATTTCGTTACTAGAAGCTCCAGTATCGAACCAGGTATCGATATTGGTCTTCTATGATGACTCAAAGGCTTAAGGTTATGGTAACCTGGTTCGATACTGGTATCGAACCAGGAAGCCTACATGAAGGCTTGGTATCAAACCAAGCATCGATGCAATTTTCTTACTATCAAGGGTGGTATCGATACCCATATAGGTGCTATCGATACCCCTGCTCGAAATTAGTAGATTTCAAGCTTTTTAAACACTTAGACCATATCCAAGGACCATCCAAATGGCCTCAAGCTAACCTTAAACATTAAGGGGCATTTCTAACATGTTTAGACCTCAATTACCAATTAACCAATGACTATCCAAACTATCATATGACATTTAACAATCTAGCTAACCTATGTGCCATGCTTTCTCTTGACAAGTAACATATCCATAAGGTGGTTTAAAGATTTCCCATGCTAGTCTACTTGGTTCCATATTCTTTAGGCACATATAGCCACTTACATCTCATATGCCAATTAAACATGCCCACATATACGAAACACAAATCATCCCAAGACATATATGGCTAGCCTAACATGATCTACATGCCTTATGGC
This sequence comes from Abelmoschus esculentus, assembly GCA_035048815.1. Classification (NCBI taxonomy): domain Eukaryota; kingdom Viridiplantae; phylum Streptophyta; class Magnoliopsida; order Malvales; family Malvaceae; genus Abelmoschus; species Abelmoschus esculentus. The sequence continues at coordinate 20,542,021 of JAUCBN010000003.1, forward strand.
TTACAAACCGGAAGCTCAATATCATTATATTTATACAAAACATTATCAAACCTCAAAAGCATAAACTAGCCAATGCATGCTCACTATGCCACCATAAGCTAGGAGTTTACAAAAGTTACAAAATACCAAACATTGCTTGCTTGGTCCCCTTTCTCCGGTTCAATCTCGATATAACTTCTTAGCTCGTTAACCGGTTGTTTTGAGAAGGAAAAAACAAAAGAGTGGTAAGTACGTGCTAGGTACTTAGTGAGGCAGCCCTAGTCTAACCATATTAGACTTAACACAATGACAAATATAGTATGCTTCAAATAAGCAAACAACTTCAGTTCATAACAATAGTTTCAATATAACAATGGTTCGATCAATGTCCAAGTTAGTCAATAGCCAAATATCATGATCAACATGCTTCCCATGTATAATATTTCTATCATGCTAATCATTATCATGAGTTATATGCTCAAGCTAGCATCAAATCAATACATATAATTCATTAGCTATTTTTCCATTTCTTAAGTTTCATTAACCACTCATAACAGGGGCTACACTTAGCCATGTGTTCATTTCCAATGTCAATAACCGTTTCTCAATCAAGTGCTACTCATAGCAATAATCATATTCCAATGCTCTATATCAACGATTAATTGTCAATGTTTCTCAAGCTAATGCATGTACATGTAGTTCACATTAATCCTTTAGTTTTTCAATTCAGTTTTGTGTGATGCCTTGGTATAGTAGGACAAGTTAAGCGAGTCAACAAGAGTATCACGAAGACACTAACAAGAGTGCCACAAAAGCACTAACAAGAGTACCACAAAGGTACTAACAAGAGAAACTCATGGTATCTAACAATTGGTGGCTAACCACCAAATCACGGTACCCATAGTACCAAACAAGAGTACTGAAGTACTAAACAAGAGTGCCGAAGCACTAAACAATGAGCTCAAGACCCTAGGAATGCCGTACTACCTATGACCAACTATCGACCAAGGCTCAATATTATTTTCATTAATCAATTGATCATTCAATTCATATTATACAAGTTCATATCATCAAGAGCAAGTATTTATAACATGCTAATCACAAGAGCATCCACCATGCTATTATCATATTGATCATATCATGTAAACATATAAACATGCATATCATGTTATCAATTCAATGCTCATATCATTGTATACATGCTTCATGCATGATTCGAGTACTTGACATCCGTAGCCGCGTGCCATTACTTACCTCAGCATTTCCAAGTAATGCATATGTACTAAGCTAGTATTAACAATCTAGCAATTGATCAAGATATCAAACAAGTTATTTACATTTAATCCTCCTTTCTTTATTATCGGATATGTAATTAGTCCATTTACATGACATATCAATTCAAATTAACAAAAGATGGTTAGGACCCTAGGTCCTAACCCTAAGGTTTACCATACTCACAATGCCTCCAAGCTATTAAGGGTTGAAGATGGTAATCCCTTTCCCCCTCTTCTTTGCTAGTTCGATCTTCTCAAGTTCCTCAACATCCTCTTCTCTTGTATCTCTAGTAATTCCTCTACATATGACATTTGTTAGGGCATGTTCAACCACCCAATTCAAATAACCTTAAACATAACAAATGTAAATATGTGCACTTGTTTATTAAGAAGGATTTTGCCATCCTTTAGCGATTCGATCATATCTCCTAGCTCCCTTGTCCGATTTTAGCCTATTTTACCTCTTTAGAAAGCTAAGAGAATACTCTATAAGTACAATTTAACCTTACATTTTAAGTATTACCCAATCTAACACAAGATTCTATTCGAAATAGACCCAACCGGATTTTCAATACTGCTCGGATAGACCTACGAAAACGCTTATATCTTTCTCTAACGAACTCAGATTGGGGTTCCATAAATTTTTACTTAAACTAGATATAATAGAGTATCATGCTTTAAAATTTCAGCTCCTAACTCCTTGAATCCCGACCTAGGTAATTTTTCAAAGATGGCTACTTGAAATAGCATTTCTAAGCATTTTTGGCTAAGTTCCATTTTATAGTTCAATTCCTAATTCCCAATTTATTTTCATAAATTCCCAGCACCTCTAACATGAAATCAATCCCACTTAATTCACTTTTTCATCAACTATTTTCATGCATATTTCATCATTGAACCAATTAACACACCTAGCACTCCCCAAATCCTAATCCCAAGTTCTCATAACTACCTTCTCATATTTCAAGCTAAAACCAATCAATTACAATTTTCACTCTAGACATGAAAACATCATAAAAGCTTTTCAAATTCAAGAAATCAACTTTTAAATGTTTGGGTTATGAAAGAAGAGACTTACCGAGACTATTAGCTTTGATCTCCTAAACCAATTGTTTAGCCATACAAGGGATTTGAGCTAACATTCTTGAGCCACCATGAAATTTTCTTCTCCTCCTTCCTTTGTGTTTGTATCTTGAGAATGGGGGAAGGAAGAAGCAAATTTTGGCTATTTCGTTTGTTTATTATTGAGGGTAAAAGAACCACTTTGCCCTTAATGAGTTATCTAGTGTTAGTTTATCACAAAGGATAGCATAAGGAATCCCCTCTTTTATCATGCAATCTCTTCTCTTCATTTTATTTTCTTCTAGTCACTTCCATTTAGTCCTTATTACTCTTAGTTTATTTTAATTAAGTCCCTCAATTATCCAATTTGACTTTTAATTAGTCAACATAATTACCAATTGGTCATACTACCTCCTAGGCCCTATTGAGAGTGTTACAATTCTCCCCTTCTTAAAAAGAAATTTGCCCTCGAATTTACCTAAGCTGAACAATTATGGATACTATGCTTTCATTGTGTCCTCGGGTTCCCAAGTAGCTTCTTCTTTCTTGTGATTCTTCTAGAGAACTTTCACTAACGGGACATTTTTGTGTCGAAACCTTTTAACTTCTCGATCAAGGACCCGAACCGGTTCTTCTTTATAAGATAAATCGAGATTCAATTCCAATTCTTCCAGTTCTAATACATAAGAAGGGTCGGATCGATAACTTCTTAACATAGAAACATGGAAGACATTGTGTATCTTGTCGAACTCACTAGGGAGAACAAGACTATAGGCCACCGGGCCAATTCTTTCAATAATCTCAAAAGGTTCGATGAATCGAGGGATAAGTTTTTCCCTTTTCCCAAATCTGAGGACTTTCTTCCAAGGAGAGACCTTTAAGAAGACCTTGTCTCCCACATTGTACTGAATGTCTCTTCGTTTCAAGTCTGCATAAGCCTTTTGTCTGTCGAAGGCTTGTTTCATTCGATCATGGATAACTCGAATTTGTTCCATCATTTCCCAGATCATCTGAGGTCCCAAAACCCTATTCTATCCCAATTCAGACCAACACAAGGGAGTTCTACATTTCCTCCCATATAGAGCTTCAAAGGGAGCCATTTGAATCGATGTCTGATAGCTATTATTGTTGTAACAGCCCGTTTTTGGGGTTATTAGTTAGGCTTTAGTTAGGAAAATTCGATTCGGGTCGAATCGGGTTCTCCAGTTCATTATTCCGGGGAAAAATAAAATGAGAATATTTTAATTAAGAAAAATAATAATTTTGGAATATGATTTAAAAATATTAAAAATATGTTTCAAAATTAAAAGAAAGTAATTTGGACTTTATATTGATTTTTAACTATGCTTAATTATGTATAAGTGACCAATTTGTAATTTTTGGAAAATTTCAGGACATAATTTGTGATTTTCGAAAATTTGTGATTTTAGTGACTAAATTGAAAAGCAAGCTAAACTTAGAATCCTTAGAGGGCCATAAACCCATTTTAATTTTTAATAATGATTTATTCATCAAAATACTTTTTAATTACTTTAATTAAAGATTAAAATCATTTTTCTCATAAAACTACTTTTTTCTCTTATCTTTTTCTCTCATTTTCTCTCCATTTTCCTTCATCTCTTTTCTTCAATTCTTTGCTGATTTTTGCATCTTTTTCAACAAAGATTATATCATTTTAATTATCTTTCCATCCTTTACAAAACCTAACCATCAATTTTATCAAATCAACACCAAATTGCAAGGAATCAAGAAGAGGAAATTGCATCTTTTTGGTGAATAGATCTTAAAGGTAATTTTCTGGATTTTTAATTCTTTTCTAAGGTTCTTTAGTAAAATTCCCAAGTATTAGCTTTCTATTTAAATAAAAACTTAATTCTATGTTTTCAATGTTAGATCTAGTGATTTTGTGAATATTTTTATGAAATCTTGTTGGATCTCATTCAATGTTGAAATTAGATGCATTCAATTATGTTTTTATGTTAATTAAATGATTAATTGAGTCTTCATTTGATAGCACATTAATTTAATCCCGGGATAATGCAATCGTTGTTGTTTTAAGGTGTTCTTCGGTTGTTTTAGGGGCTGTTTTAGGTGTTTTAGTATTGCTGGAGATGTAAGGACGGTTTAGATGTGTTTTTTGTTCATAATTGAAGTGGATTAGATGTTAGATTCATTAGGTTTTGGGCTGATGTTATTCGGATGCGTTTCGGCTTATTTACGGTCTTTTCAGTTAAGTTTTCGGTAGTTTTATGGTGATCGGATATGGCTGCTGGTTTGAGCATGTTATGATGTGAGAATGCTCTGTTTTTAATGTTGTAGAAGTGGTACAAAAGGTGCTTGAGTTCTGGTGCGTTGGCGCGATAATCGGATATCGACGAAAGCTCGTTTTGTTTATCGGTGAGTGCTTTCGGACTTAAAGCGAATCGCGTTTGGTATGGTTCTGTTTTGGGGACTATGGAAGAGTGTGAAAACCTTCCATAGTTCAAGAGTAAGTAAAATAAATGTTTTTGATAAATCAACATGAGTTCCGGCTACATTCGATAAAGGTATTATGTTGGTAATGCAATGAGATTTATGGAAATGCATGAGCATGATTCAAATTGGTGCATACATGAGAAATACTTGCTGAAATGCATAGCTTATTTAGCATCCATGATTATGGAAAATTATGAAAAATAATTTGGAATACAATATGGTTAATTGCGTTGTATATGATGATGCCTTTGGGCATGGCTTTTGGTTCATTTGTTGAACATATTATGCATGCATTATGAGCAGCAAGTTATCATGCACATTTGATTATGATATTGGAGTAGTGATACTAACCTTAGATTCGGATACGAATGACATGTCATTAGGATTGTCTTAAGTGCACTATAAACAAAGTTGAGAATACAGAAAATTTCCTACACGTAACAAGGGTGACTTTGTGTCCAACTGTGCGTGGTAGAGCCGCCTACACGTAACAAGGGTGACTATGTATCCGATCGTGCGTGGTAGTGCTATAATGGTGACTTGGTGTCATGTCAATGATGACTTCGTGTCGTGACGAGATAATGGTCTCTAACAATGGATTCGTGTATTCGGTAAACTCAAGGTTCACATTAAGTGGTCACTAGAATACCAATATACATACATGAATTTGAGAAGAACATTGTGCATCATTTATAAATTGTTTTGATTAGGTTGTGTAAACTCAAGGATGCATATGGTTTAATGAACATGAACATGAGATGTTAGTATGCGTGATTTAGTGATGCATTGCAAATAATGGTTTCATTATGGTTTTAAATAGAAGCATTGATGATTTTGTGTAGAGCTTCCTCACTAAGCATGTTTGCTTAAGCTCTCTTTCATCCTTGCAGAAAAATAAAGACACTTGGGGCTTCGTTCGAGGCAAGGAAACCAAGGGGAAGGATTACTACAACTTGGTATGTTTTTGGCAAATAAATTGGGGCATGACAATGTGTAACCCAACCTATGTGAGGAGTGTGTGTACTTAGAATTTGGTTTATGTTGTAATAAGACCCTTGTTGCTTGATTGTTAATTGTTGGACTATGGAATTGTTTGGATTGTTGAAGCATGTATTTGCATGATTGTTGTGTTTTAATCATCTTCTAGGAAGAATACCTATAGTTTGATTGATGTCCGTGACATTGTAATTCGTGTGTTACAAGTTGTTAATTATGCTTAGGAATTATGCATATAGTTGGAAGTGATTAATGGTTGTGTATTGAATTGTTAGTGTTCACTTCGTGTGACGGAACTTTAGGTTCTAGACCCAAAGTTTCGAAACCTTTGGAAAGGTTCCGAAACTATTGTCAAATAGTTTCGAAACCTTCAGGAAGTTTCGAAACCTTGTGGGCAGTTTCAATTCTTGAAAGCTACTGGACGCGAAAAGTTTCGAAACTTTCCAGGAAGGTTTCGAAACTTTTGACCACCAGGAACTGATAGTTGCTGGAAATTATATTCTAGTCCCGGATATCTTCCTTTGTTCGATTAGGGTACTTACAGATGTTATTTTGAGCTGAAATTTTACATGCATTAATAAAGTTGATTTAATTTGGAAGATTTACATTTTGGTCCCTAAATTAGAGAAACATGCAATTGATAATGTTTGAATGATCCGTTTGACTTGAAATTTATTATGAAGGACACTTGAGTGTTAAATCGAACTCTGATGAAAAGAATTTATACTTTATTAATAGGATTTAAAAGTTTTACGTTTTAGTCCTTAATTCATATAAGGGTTTAATCGGATGTTTGTTAATGATTGGTTTGTCCCGTTAATGCCTTATACAAGACCTTGACATGTAAGAATAAGATTATGTATCTAGGAAAGATAAAGTAAAAAAAATAACGGTTTTAGGGTTGTTTATCAAATCGAACCTTCGCGGGTTTGGTTTGATATTCTCCGTGTAACTCGTTAGTGCCGGTTCCGTTTAGGCCGGGCTAAGGGGGTTACATTTGGTGGTATCAGAGCCAGGTTTATAAAGTGTGTAGTTGATTTGTCAAAGTACGTGTTGGTTTTCTATGCTGTGTGGTTGGTATGTTAAAGTGTAAGATTGAACGCGATATGTTGTTGTTGTATGCATACCTATACATTGTAAGTGTACCTAGAATGATTATGGGTAAAAGAGGTGGTCAGTTACACATTGCCAATGCCAACATATTTTTAGATGTTCTTCGGTTTCCCTTGGATCTTTCCCGAATGTAAGTTTATTATATTTTGATATTATGTTTTAAAATTGCATGTTTGAAGTATTTGGATAATGCCTCCGAGACGAGAGACACGAGCTAGTGCGAGCTTGATCACCGATGGTCAGGCAGAGGGAGAGGCGACTGTTAGGAAGGAATCGCTTCCACCTCCTCCACCAGTAGGTGTGCCACCCATTGGTGTGCCTCCGGTTCTAGTAGAAGGCCAGTTCAGAGGGTTTGTCCCGTTCATACAGGCTATGACGGGTGCGTTTCAGGCGACTATGGCTGGAGTGCATGTATCGGCTCCCGCACCTACCGTTGAAGTTACTCTAGGACTATCGCTAGAGCGATTGCGTAGCTTGGATGGTGTTGAGTTTTGTGGATCTGACCCGAGTACAACTGAGGAGTGGTTGGCTAGCATTGAGTGGATTTTGGATCAGATGGACTGTCAAGATGCCCGTAGGTTGGGTTGCGTGGTCTCTCTACTTCAGGGGGATGCTTATAGATGGTGGACTACCCCGAAAGCGGGTGTAGCAGTTGCTAACCTGACATGGGAGTATTTTAGGACCGCCTTTGTGCGGAAGTTTTTGGGTCCGCACTACGAGGATGCACGAAAGAGGGAGTTTATGTCCCTAGTGCAGGGCACTACGAGTGTGGCTGACTATGAGATACAGTGTATCAGATTGAGTCACTATGCGCCTGAGTTGGTTCCTACGGAGCGTAAGAGATGTGATAGGTTTTGATATGATTTGGATCCGGAGATCAAGACATATTTGTTGGCTGCGGAGTACACTGAGTTCGATGTGCTTGTTAATAGGGCTAAGGGTGTTGAGGAGTCCCTGAGGGAGGCTAGGAAGTCTTCCGATGTCGGGAAGAGGCCTGCTGAGGCTAGCACTTAAAGTGGTAAGGGTAAGAGGTTTTGGGATAATCGATACAGAGCAGATCGACGCCGAGGTGATTTTGGACACGGCGGTCGTGTTCAGCAGTTTGGTAGAGGTGGTGGTGACATTGCAGTTTGTAACTTGTGTTCTAGACGCCATCTAGGAGAGTGTTGGTGGGCCACTGATGCCTTTATTGGTTGTGGATCTAAGGATCACAAGAAGAGGGATTGCCCGAGGTTTACTGGTGAGGTTGGTAACCGAGCTGAGGCTGCTGTGTTACCTGGAAGAGGATGCGGTGGAGGTAGAGGTCCTTTTTAGAGGCAGGGTCATGGCCTTAGAGTTTATGCTCAGCGTGGGACCCATAATGCTACGGATGTGGTTGCAGGTACTTTTTCTTTACGAAATGTACCGTTGTTTTCTTTGATAGATTCGGGATCTACGCATTCTTATGTTTTGAGTGAGCATACATATTTGTTGGATATCCCTATTAAGGTTTTAGATGTGGGGGTTGTGGTTACTAGTTCTTTGGGTGAGACGGTGACCGTAAAAAGGTTGTATAGGAGATGTCCGTTGGAGGTGAAAGGGCATGTCTTTGGGGTTGATTTGATGGAGTTGTCGTTTCATGGTTTTGACCTTATCCTAGGTGTTGACTGGTTGACGGAGCATAGAGTTGTGGTGGATTTTAAAAAGAAACAGGTTACCTTGACATTGTTAGATGGTAGCGAAGTTGTGGTTAAGAGTGAGTATACGGATTCTTATCTAATGTGGTTTCGGCCTTACAAGCGGAAAAGTTGATGCAACATGGTGGTATGGCATATCTAGCATATGTAATGAACCCGGGGATAGGAGAGGTTCGGGTGCAGGATATTCGAACAGTACGTGACTTTCCGAAAGTTTTTTCTGAGGAGTTGCCAGGATTACCTCCCGATTGTGATGTGGAGTTTAGTATCGAGACTTATGCTGGTACTAATCCGGTGTCCATTGCTCCTTATCGCATGGCACCTAAGGAGTTAAAAGAGTTAAAGATGCAGTTGCAGGAGTTACTTGACCGTGGTTTTATACGACTGAGTGTATCACCTTGGGGTGCACCGGTATTGTTTGTGAAGAAGAAAGATGGCACAATGAGGATGTGTATTGATTATCGGCAACTGAATAAGTTGACCGTGAAGAATAAGTATCCTTTGCCGAGGATTGACGATTTGTTTGATCAGTTTCGAGGAGCAAGTGTGTTCTTAAATATTGATTTGAGATCGGGGTACTACCAGTTGAAAGTGAAAGAGGAGGATATGTTGAAAACGGCTTTTCGGACAAGGTATGGTCATTATGAGTTTTTAGTGATGCTGTTTGGATTGACAAATGCCCCTGCTGCTTTTATGGATATGATGAACCAGGTGTTTCACGAGTACTTGGACCAGTTTGTGGTGGTGTTCATAGATGATATCCTCGTGTATTCACGTACCAAGGAAGATCATGATCAACATTTACAGATGGTGTTGCAAGCGTTGAAAGAGAATCAGTTGTATGCTAAGCTAAGTAAGTATGAGTTTTGATTAAATGCAGTGGTGTTCCTTGGTCATGTGGTGTCGGAAAAGGGTATTAGTGTTGATCCAAAGAAGATAGAGGTTGTTATGGGTTAGAAGCAACCGAGATCGGTGTTAGAGGTTCGGAGTTTCCTAGGCTTGGCTGGGTATTATCGTAGATTCGTTGAGGGTTTTTCGAGCATTGCTGCTCCTATGACCAAGTTGTTGCAAAAGAAAGTTCCTTTTGAGTGGAAAGAAAGTCAACAAAAGAGTTTTGAGAAGTTGAAAGAGGTGTTGACTAGTGCACCGGTGTTGGTTCAACCCGAATCCGTAAGGATTTCGTGGTTTATAGTGATGCATCATACGTGGGTCTTGGGTGTGTTTTGGTGCAAGAGGGGAAAGTGGTAGCTTATGCTTCTAGACAGTTGAGGGTGCATGAAAAGAATTATTCGACTCATGATTTGGAGCTGGCGGCGGTGGTTTTTGCCTTGAAGATTTGGAGACATTATTTGTATGGAGAGAAGTGTACTATATATACAGATCATAAGAGTTTGAAGTATCTCATTTCACAAAAGGATTTGAATCTTAGGCAACGAAGATGGATGGGGTTGCTTAAGGACTATGATTTATCTATTGAGTATCATCCGGGGAAAGCCAATATAGTGGCTGATGCTTTGAGTCGTAAAGCGGTTGTTGAGTTGAGAGTAATGTTTTCTAGATTGAGTATTTCTAAGGAAGGTGGTTTGGTGGCGGAGTTGCAAATAAAACCTATTTTGGTTGAGATGATCAAGGTGAAACAGTTAGAGGATGAAGCTTTGATACCTTTTGTGGAGGATATTGTTGAGGGTAGACCGACCGAGTATCATTTTGATGATGATGGGGTGTTGTGTTTTAGAGGTCGGGTTGTGGTGTCGGATGATCAGGGCTTGAGGCAAGCTATCTTGGTGGAAGCTCATACTAGTCCGTTTGCTATGCATCCGGGTAGTGTGAAGATATATAGAGATCTCAAAAGTGTGTACTTTTGGGTTGGTTTAAAGAAAGATGTGACGGAGTTTGTATTTCGTTGTATGGTATACCAGCGAGTGAAAGCTGAACATCAGTTCTCTGCAGGATTGTTACAGACAGTTCAAGTTCCGGAATGGAAATAGGAGAGAATTACCATGGATTTTGTGACGGGGTTTCCTTTAACACCGTCCAAAAAGGATTCTATTTGGGTAATTGTTGATAGTTTTACGAAGTGTGCACATTTTCTTGCCGTGCATACGACGTACTCCATGGATAAGTTAGCAGATTTGTATGTTTATGAGGTGGTGAGATTACATGGTCTGCCTAAGTCGAGCATATCGGATAGAGATCCGCGGTTTACATCCAAGTTTTGAAGGAGTTTGCAGACAGCTTTGGGTACGAGGCTTAGCTTTAGTACAACTTATCATCCACAGACAGATGGTCAGTCTGAGCATGTTATTCAGACTTTAGAAGATATGTTGAGGTGTTTTGTCATCGAGTTTCAAGGTTCTTGGGAGAAGCAATTGCCGTTGGTAGAGTTTGCTTATAATAATAATTTTCAGACAAGTATACAAATGGCACCATTTGAGGCATTATATGGGCGTAAGTATCGTAAACCTTTGTGTTGAAAGTGTAACCCCATTAGCCCGGCTTAGACGGAACCAATACTAATGGGTCACACGAGGAATATCGAACCAAACCCGTGAGGGTCTGATCCGATAAACGACCCTAAAAACCGTATTATTTTTTTTATCTAGATGCACGATTAATCTCCTATGTGTAAATAACTCAAGTAACACAGAGACAGACACAATTCAACTATTATAAGTCGATCAATTAAACGCATACATGATTAGGGACCAAAATGTAAGGAACTAAAATGCATCACCATATCCACAATCAATCCACCGGATAACAATTAAGAAAGCTTAACACATTCACCATACGATTCAGATCAAACGAGGTATCATAATTAATCGATTTTACGTTCTAGCATATATGAACTTAATTGCAAAGTATGATATATTAGGTATTTCATCCATCTTATATCACTCAATGTGTGTTCGTATTAAAACATGAATCATGGTGTCACAACATTTCCTAAATTACTCATAAATCCACTGTATTCACTTACTAAATTAAATCCTACGTTTCATGCACTCAAAACTCTCGAATTCCCTTTCTAGGCCAGGTGTTTCGAAACAACCTTGGAGTGTTTTGGAACACATGTGCCCATTGAACTCATGGTTCGAACTATGGTCACCTGTTTCGAAACAAACATAGGGTATTTCGGAATAGCCATATCCAGTAGCTTTTGGTATCGAACCCTGGTTCGATACAGACGTTCAGATAGGCATAAAGGGTATCGATACTGCCACAGGGTGTTTCGATACCCCCTGTATTCTGGACTGAGTGAGACGTAATAAGCTCATTTAAACCAACCTAAGCATAAACATTAATAACCCGAAGCTATATGCAGCATTCCTAGGCATCTCCATCAACATAAACACACCTCAAATCACTTGAAAAGATCACAAGGAGACCTATAGGCATGCTTCCTAAAGAATGAATAGCAACATAACAAACATGCTAGTTCATGCTTCAACAACTTGAACAAATCCAAAGTTCAACAATTAACAATCAAACAATAATGGTCTTAATACAACATAAACCAAAGCCTAATTACTCATCCTTCACATAGGTTGTGTTACACATTGTCTTGCCCAATTTTATTTTCCAAAAACATACCAAATTCAAGGTGTATCTTCCTTGAGTTCACATAACCTTATCAAAACAATTTATAAATGATGCTCAATCTTCTTCTCAAATTCTTGTATGTATATTGGCATTCTAGTGACCACTTTAATGTGAACCTTGAGCACACCGAATACACGGATCCATGAGACCATTGTCTCGTAATGACACGAAGTCACCACTGACATGACACAAAGTCACCATTGACATGACACGAAGTCACCATTAGCACTATCACGCATGATCGGACACATAGTCACCCTTGTTACGTATAGGCGGCTCTACCACGCACGGTTGGACACAAAGTCACCATTGTTACGTATAGGCAATATTTTGTATACTCAGTTTTGATTATATTGCACTTAAGACAATCCTAATGACATGTCATTCGTATTCGAATCTAAAGTTAGTGTCACTAAGCCAATATCATAATCAAATATGCATGATAACTTGCTGCCCACAATGCATGCATAATATGTTCAACAAATGAACCAAAAGCCATGCCCAAAGGCACCATCATGTATAAGGCAAATAACCACGTTGTATTCCAAATAATTTCTCATAATTTCCCATAATCATGGATGCTAAATAAGCTATGTATTTCAGCAAGTATCTCTCATGTATGCATTATTTCAAAACATGCTCATGAACTTCCATAAATCCCATTACATTACCAATAAAATACCTTTGTCAAAACTAGCCGAAACTCATATCGGTTCATCAAAAACAATTACTTTACTTACTCTTGAACTATGGAAGGTTTTCACACTCTTCCATAGCCCCCCAAAACAGAACGTACCAAACGCGGTTCGTTTTAAATTCGAAATCACTCACCAACAAGCGGAACGAGCTTTCGCCGCCATCCGATGATCGCACCAACGCACCAGCAATCAAGCTTCTTCTTGTACCTCTTCTACAACATTAAAAACAGAGTATTCTCACATCATAACAAGCTCAAACCAACAGCCAAATCCGATCACCATTAAACTACCGAAAACTTAGACGAAAAGACCGTAAACTAAGCCGAAACGCATCCGAACAACAACAACCCAAACCCTAATGAATCTAACATCTAATCCACCTCAATTATGATCCAAAAACACATCCAAACCATCCTTATATCTCCAGCAACATTTAAGCATCTAAAACAGCCCATAAAACAACCGAAAAACACCTTAAAACTACATCGATTGTATTATTCCGGGATTAAATTAATGTGCTATCAAAAGAAGACTCAATTAATCATTAAATCAACATAAAAACATGATTGAATTCATCTAATTTCCAGCATTAAATGAGATCCAAAAAGATTTCACAAATACATCACAAAATCACTAGATCTAACATTAAAAACATAGAATCAAGTTTTTATTCAAAGATTAGCAAGCTAATACTTGGGAATTTCAATAAAGAACCTTAGAAAAGAATAAAAATCCAGAAAATTACCTTCAAGATCTATTCACCAAAAATATGTAATTTTTCCATTCTTGATTCCTTGCAATTTGATGTAGATTTGATGAAATTGATGCTTAGGTTTTGTAAAGGATGGAAAGATGATGCAAATGATGTAATCTTTGTTGAAAAAGATGCAAAAATCAGCAAGGAATTAAAGAGAAAAGATGAAGAGAAAATGGAGAGAAAATGAGAGAAAAAGATGAGAGAAAAAAAATGAGGAAAAAGTGGTTTTGAGAGAAAATGATTAAAAATCCAATTAAAGTAATTAAAAATATATTTTGGTGAATAAACCATTATTAAAAATTAGAAATGGGTTTATGTCCCTCTAAGGATTCTAAGTTTAGCTTTCTTTTCAATTTAGTCACTAAAATATGTAATTTCTGAAAATCACCAAAATAGTCCTCCAAATTTCCAAAAATTACAAATTGATCATTTATGCATAATTAAGCATAATTAAAAATCAATATAAAGTCCAAATTATTTTCTTTTAATTTTGAAACATATTTTAAATATTTTAAACCACCTTCCAAATTATTATTTTTCTTAATTAAAAATATCCTTATTTTATTTTTCCCAAAATTAATGAACTGGAGAACCCGATTCGATCCGAATCGAATTCTCCTAACTAATCCTAAACTAATAACCCCAAAAACGGGATGTTACAACTCTCCCCCTCTTAAGAAAATTTCATCCTCGAAATTTACCTGAAGTAAACAAGTGAGGAAACTGCTCCTCCATGTTTTTCCTTGTCTCCCAAGTTGCTTTTTCAACACCTTGGTGTTTCCAAAGCACTTTAACCAAATCTATGGTCTTCCCTCGAAGAACCTTTGTATCTACATCCAAAATCCTCACCGGTTCTTCCTCATAACTCATATCCTCTCTTAACTCGATCTCCTCAACCGGTACATGAGAAGGATCCGATCTATATCTACGAAGCATTGATACATGAAAAACATTATGCATCTTACTCAACTCCTCCGGCAACCTCAACCTATAAGCAACAGGACCAACACGCTCCAACACCTCATATGGTCCAATAAAACGAGGACTCAACTTACCCTTACGTCCAAACCTCATTACCTTCTTCCATGGAGAAACCTTAAGAAACACTTTGTCCCCAACATCATATTCTATCTCCCTACGCTTCAAATCGGCATAGGATTTCTGCCTATCCGAAGCCTCCTTAAGTTTAGTACATATCAACTTAACCTCCTCATCCGTATCCTTCAACACTTGAGGCAAAGAGACATACTTCTGTCAAACTTCTTTCCAACATAAAGGTGTACGACACTTACGCCCATACAACGCCTCAAACAGTGCCGTCTGTATACCCGTCTGAAAACTATTATTATAAGCAAACTCTACCAACGACAATTGCTTCTCCCAAGAACCCTGAAACTCGATAACACAACATCTCAACATATCCTCTAAAGTCTAAATAACATGCTCAGACTGTCCATCCGTCTGTGGATGATAAGCCGTACTAAAACTAAGCCTCGTACCCAAAGCTGTCTGCAAACTCCTCCAAAACTTGGATGTAAACCGCGGATCTCTATCCGATATGATCGACTTAGGCACCCCATGCAATCTCACCACCTCAGAAACATACAAATCTGCCAACTTATCCATGGAGTACGTCGTATGCATGGCATTAAAATGTGCACACTTCGTAAACCTATCAACAATCACACATATAGAATCCTTTTTGGACGGTGTTAAAGGTAATCCCGTCACAAAATCCATGGTAACTCTCTCCCATTTCCATTCCGGAACTTGAACCGGTTGCAACAAACCCGCAGGGAACTGATGTTCAGCTTTCACCCGCTAACACACCATACAACGAGAAACGAACTCCGTCACATCTCTCTTTAAACCAACCCAAAAGTACACACTTTTGAGATCTCTATACATCTTCACACTACCCGGATGTATAGCAAACGGACTAGTATGAGCCTCCACCAAGATAGCTTGCCTCAACTCTTGATCATCGGGCACCACAATCCGACCTCTAAAATACAACACCTCATCATCATCAAAATGATAATCGGTCGGTCTACCATCAGCAATATCCTCCACAAAAGGTACCAAAGTCTCATCCTCCAACTGTTTCACCTTAATCATCTCAACCAAAACAGGTTTTACTTGCAACTCCGCCACTAAACCACCTTCCTTAGAGATACTCAACCTAGCAAACATTGCTCTCAACTCAACCGCCGCCTTACGGCTCAAAGCATCGGCTACTACATTGGCTTTCCCCGGATGATACTCAATCGATAAATCATAATCCTTAAGCAACCCCATCCATCTTCGTTGCCTAAGGTTCAAATCCTTTTATGACATGAGATACTTCAAACTCTTTTGATCCGTGTATATAGTACACTTCTCCCCATACAAATAATGTCTCCAAATTTTCAAGGCAAAAACCACCGCCGCCAACTCCAAATCATGTGTCGGATAATTCTTTTCATGCACCCTCAACTGTCTAGAAGCATAAGCTACAACTTTCCCCTCTTGCATCAAAACACACCCAAGACCAACGTATGATGCATCACTATAAACCACAAAATCCTTACCAGATTCGGGTTGAACCAACACCGGTGCACTAGTCAACACTTCCTTCAACTTCTCAAAACTCTTTTGTTGACTTTCCTTCCACTCAAAAGGAACTTTCTTTTGCAACAACTTGATCATAGGAGCAGCAATGCTCGAAAAACCCTCAACGAACCTACGATAATACCCAGCCAAACCTAGGAAACTCCGAATCTCTAACACCGATCTCGATTGCTTCCAACCCATAACCGCCTCTATCTTCTTTGGATCCACACTAATACCCTTTTTCGACACCACATGACCAAGAAACACCACCTCTTTTAACCAAAACTCACACTTACTTAACTTAGCATACAACTGGTTCTCTTTCAACGCTTGCAGCTCCAACCGCCAATACCGATCATGATCTTCCTCGGTACGTGAATACACGAGGATATCATCGATAAACAGTACCACAAACTGATCCAAATACTCATGAAACACCCGGTTCATCATATCCATAACAGCAACAGCGGCATTCGTCAAACCAAACGGCATCACCAAAAACTCATAATGACCATACCTTATCCAAAAAGCCGTTTTCAACACATCATCCTCTTTCACTTTCAACTGGTAGTACCCCGATCTTAAATAAATTTCGAGAACACACTTGCTCCTCGAAACTGATCAAACAAATCATCAATCCTCGGCAAAGGATACTTATTCTTCACGGTCAACTTATTCAGTTGCCGATAATCAATACACATTCTCATTGTACCATCTTTCTTCTTCACAAACAACACCGGTGCACCCCAAGGTGACACACTCGGTCGTATAAAACCACGGTCAAGCGACTCCTGCAACTGCTTCTTTAACTCCTTTAACTCCTTAGGTGCCATGCGGTAAGGAGCAATAGACACCGGATTAGTACTAGCATAAAGCTCGATATTAAACTCTACATCACAATCAGGAGGTAATCCTGGCAACTCCTCAGGAAAAACTTTCGGAAAGTCACATACTGTTCGAATGTCCTGCACTCGAACCTCTCCTATCCCCGGATTCATCACATAAGCTAGATATGCTACACCTCCATGTTGTATCAACTTTTCCGCCTATAAGGCCGAAACTACATTAGACAAGAATCCCGTATACTCACTCTTCACCACAACCTCACTACCATCCATCAACCTCAAGGTAACCCGTTTCTTTTCAAAATCCACCACAGCTCTATGCTCTGTTAACCAATTAACTCCCAAGATAAGGTCAAAACCATGAAATGACAACTCCATCAAGTCAACCTCAAAGACATGCCTTTGCACTTCCAACGGACATCTCCTATATAACCTTTTTACGGTCACAGTCTCACCTAAGGAACTAGTAACCACAACTCCCACATCTAAAACATCAACAGGGGTATCCAACATATATGCATGCTCACTCAAAGCATAAGAATGCGTAGATCCTGAATCTATCAAAGAAAATAATAGTACATTCCGTAAAGAAAAAGTACCTACAACCATATCTGTAGCATTACGGGTCCCACGCTGAGAATAAACTCTACGACCATCTCCATGTCTCTGGAAAGGACCTCTACCACCACCGCGTCCTCTGCCAGGTATCATGGCAACCTCAGCTCGGTTACTAGCCTCACCAGCAAACCTTGGACAATCCCTCTTCCTGTGATCCTTAGATCCACAACCAATGCAGGCACCAGTGGTCCACCAACACTCTCCCGGATGGCATCGAGAACACAAGTTACAAACTACCACATCACCACCACCTCTACCATACTGCTGAGCACGTCCGCCGTGTCCAAAATCACCCCAGCATCGATCAGCTCTATATCGGTTGTCCCAAAACCTCTTACCCTTACCTTGGATACTAGACTCAGCAGGCCTCTTCCCAACATCGGAAAACTTCCTAGCCTCTCTCAAGGACTCCACAACATCCTTAGCCCGATTAACGAGCACATCAAACTCAGTGTACTCCGCAGCCAACAAGTACGTCTTAATCTCTGGATCCAAACCATATCGTAACCTATCATATCTCTTATGCTCCGTAGGAACCAACTCAGGAGCATAGTGACTCAATCGGATAAATTGTATCTCATAGTCAGTCACACTCCTAGTGCCCTGCACCAGGGACATAAACTCTCTCTTCCGCGCATCCTCGTACTGTGGACCCAAGAACTTCCGCACAAAGGCGGTCCTGAAGTACTCCCATGTCAGGTTAGCAACTGCTATACCCGTTCTCGTGGTAGTTCACCATCTATAAGCATCCCCCTAAAGCAGAGAGACCACACAACCCAACCTACGGGCATCCTGACAGTCCATCTGATCCAAAATCCTCTCAGTACTAGCCAACCACTCCTGAGCTGCACTCGGGTCAGATCCACGAAACTCAACAACTCCCAGGCTACACAAACGCTCAAGCGGTAGCCCTGGGGTAACTACAATGGCAGGTGCGGGAGTCGGTACTTGCACTCCAGCCATAGCTACCTGAAACGCACCCGTCATAGCTTGTATGAACGGTGCAAAGTCTTCGAATTGGCCTCCCACTGGAACCGGAGGCACACCAACGGGTGGCACGCCAACTGGTGGAAGAGGTGGAAGCGGTTCCTCCCTCTCAGTCGCTTCTCTCCCTGCCTGACCATC
The DNA here is from genome assembly GCA_035048815.1 of Abelmoschus esculentus. Lineage (NCBI taxonomy): Eukaryota > Viridiplantae > Streptophyta > Magnoliopsida > Malvales > Malvaceae > Abelmoschus > Abelmoschus esculentus. The sequence goes on from JAUCBN010000003.1 coordinate 20,560,834, forward strand.
AGTGATCAAGCTTGCGCTCGCACGTGTATCACGTCTCGGAGGCATTATCCAGAAACTTCAAGCATGCAATTTTAAAACATAACATCAAAACATAATAAACTTACATTCGGGCAAGATCCAAGGGAAACCGTAGAACAGTTAAAAACATGTTGGCATTGGCAATGTGTAACTGACCACCTCTTTTACTCATAATCATTCTAGGTATACTCAAAACAAAAGCATATCATATTCAACCTAATATTCTAACATACCAACACAAAACATGGCAAACCAATACATACTTGACAAACCATCTACACATTTTACCAACCTGGCTCTGGTACCACCAAATGTAACCCCCTTAGCCCGGCTTAGACGGAACCAGTACTAATGGGTCACACGGGGAATATCGAACCAAACCCGTGAGGGTCAGATTCGATAAACGACCCTGGAAACCATATTATTTTTTTATCTAGATGCACGATTAATCTCCTATGTGTAAATAACTCAAGTAACACAGAGACGGACGCAATTCAACCATTATAAGTCGATCAATTAAACGCATACATGATTAGGGACCAAAATGTAAGGAACTAAAATGCATCACCATATCCACAATTAATCCACCAGATAACAATTAAGCAAGCTTAACACATTCACCACACGATTCAGATCAAATGAGGTATCATAATTAATCGATTTTACGTTCTAGCATTTATGAACTTAATTGCAAAGTATGATATATTAGGTATTTCATCCATCTTATATCACTCAATATGTGTTCGGATTAAAACATGAATCATGGTATCACAACATTTCCTAAATTACTCATAAATCCACTGTATTCACTTACTAAATTAAATCCTACGTTTCATGCACTCAAAACTCTCGAATTGCCCTTTCTAGGCCAGGTGTTTCGAAACAACCTTGGAGTGTTTCGGAACACATGTGCCTAGTGAACTCATGGTTCGAACTATGGTCACCTGTTTCGAAACAACCATAGGGTGTTTTGGAATAGCCATGTCCAGTAGCTTTTGGTACCGAACCTTGGTTCGATACAAACGTTCAGATAGGCATAAGGGTATCGATATTGCCACAGGGTGTTTCGATACCCTATGTATTCTAGACTGAGTGAGACGTAATAAGCTCATTTAAACCAACCCAAGCATAAACATTAATAACCCGAAGCTATATGCAACATTCCTAGGCATCTCCATCAACATAAACACACCTCAAATCACTTGAAAAGATCACAAGGAGACCTATAGGCATGCTTCCTTAAGAATGAATAGCAACATAACAAACATACTAGTTCATGCTTCAACAACTCGAACAAATCCAAAGTTCAACAATTAACAATCAAACAATAATGGTCTTAATACAACATAAACCAAAGCCTAATTACTCACCCTTCACATAGGTTGTGTTACACATTGCCTTGCCCAATTTTATTTGCCAAAAACATACCAAATTCAAGGTGTATCTTCCCCTTGGTTTCCTTTCCTTGAACGAAGCTCCAAGCGCCTTTATTTCTCTGCATGGATGAAAAGAGAGCTTAAGCAAAAATGCTTAGTGAGGTAGCTCCACAAAAGATCATCAATGCATCATTTTAAACCATGAAGAAAACATAATTTGCAACACAGTATTAAATCATGCCTTCTAAAATCTCATGCTCATGTTCTTAAAATCTTATGCATCCTTGAGTTCACATAACCTTATCAAAACAATTTATAAATGATGCTCAATCTTCTTCTCAAATTCTTGTATGTATATTAGCATTCTAGTAACCACTTTAATGTGAACCTTGAGCTTACCGAATACACGGATCCATGAGACCATTGTCTCGTCATGACACGAAGTCACCATTGACATGACACGAAGTCACAATTGACATGACACGAAGTCACCATTAGCACTACCACGCACGATCGGACACATAGTCACCCTTGTTACGTGTAGGCAGCTCTACCACGTACGGTTGGACACAAAGTCACCCTTGTTACGTGTAGGCAATATTTTGTATACTCAGTTTTGATTATAGTGCACTTAAGACAATCTTAATGACATGTCATTCGTATTCGAATCTAAAGTTAGTGTCACTAAGCCAATATCATAATCAAATGTGCATGATAACTTGCTGCCCACAATGCATGCATAATGTAACATCCCGATTTTGGGGTTATTAGTTAGGCCTTAGTTAGGAGAATTCGATTCGAATCGGATTCTCCGGTTCATTATTTCGAGGAAAAATGAATAAGAATATTTTAATTAGGGAAAATAATAATTTTGAAATATGCTTTAAAATATTGAAAATATGTTTCAAGATTAAAAGAAAATAATTTGGATTTTATAATGATTTTTAATTATGGTTAATTATGCATAAATGACCAATTTGTAATTTTTTTGGTAAAGTTGGAGGACCAATTTGGTAATTTTCGAAAATATGATGTTTTAGTGACTAAATTGAAAAGCAAGCTAAACTTAGAATCCTTAGAGGGCCATAAACCCATTTTTAATTTTTGATGATGATTTATTCACCAAAATATATTTTAATTACTTTAATTTGGTTTCTTAATCATTTTCTCCTAAAACCACTTTTTGACCCATTTTCTCTCATCTTTTTCTCTCATTTTCTCTCCACTTTCTCTTCATCTTTTCTCTTCAATTCCTTGCTGATTTTTGCATCTTTTTCCGCAAAGATTACATCACTTGCATCATCTATCCATCCTTTACAAAACCTATGCATTGATTTCATCAAATCTACATCAAATTGCAAGGAATCAAGAAGGGAAAAATCTCTTATTTTTGGTGAATAGATCTTGAAGGTAATTTTCTGAATTTTTATTCTTTTCTAAGGTTCTTTATTGAAATTCCCAAGTATTAGCTTGCTAATGTTTTAATAAAAACTTGATTCTATGTTGTTAATGTTAGATCTAGTGTTTTTATGATGTTTTTGTGATGTTTTTGTGAGATCTTTTTGGATCTTGTTTAATGCTGGAAGTTAAATGAATTCAATCATGTTTTTATGTTGATTTAATGATTAATTGAGTCTTGATTTGGTATCATATTAATTTAATCCCGGAATAATGCAACCGGTGTAGTTTTAAGGTGCTTTTCGGTTGTTTTATGGGCTGCTTTAGATTCTTATATGTTGCTGGAGATATAAGGATGGTTTTGATGTGTTTTTGGATCATAATTAAGATGGATTAGATGTTATATTCGTTAAGTTTTGGGCTGATGTTGTTCGGATGCGTTTTGGCTTAGTTTTCGGTCTTTTCGGCTAAGTTTTTGGTAGTTTAATGGTGATCGGAAATGGTTGTTGGTTTGAGCATGTTATGATGTGAGAATGCTCTGTTTTTAATGTTGTAGAAGAGGTACAAGAAGAAGCTTGTTTGCTGGTGCGTTGGTGCGATCATCAGAAAGCGGCGAAAGCTCGTTTCGCTTGTTGGTGAGTGGTTTTCGGATTTAAAGCGAATCACGTTTGGTACGTTCTGTTTTGGGGGGCTATGGAAGAGTGTGAAAACCTTCCATAGTTTAAGAGTAAGTAAAGTATTTTTTTTAGATGAACCGATATGAGTTTCGACAATTTTGACAAAGGTATTTTATAGGTAACGCAATGGGATTTATGGAAGCGCATGAGCATGTTTTGAATTGATGCATACATGAGAGATACTTGCTGAAAATGCATGGTTTATTTAGCATCCATGATTATGAAAAATTATGAGAAATGATTTGGAGAACCACATGGTTATTTGCCTTATATTTAATGGTGCCTTTGGGCATGGCTTTTGGTTCATTTTTTGAACAATTTATGCATGCATTATGAGCAACAAGTTATTTGATTTGGAATACAATTTGGTTAATTGCCTTATACATGATGGTGCCTTTGGGCATGGCTTTTGGTTCATTTGTTGAACATATTATGCATGCATTGTGAGCAGCAAGTTATCATGCACATTTGATTATGATATTGTCTTAGTGACACTACTTTGATTCGAATACGAATGACGCCATTAGGATTGTTTTAAGTGCACTATAATCAAAACAGAGAATACAGAATATTGCCTACACGTAACAAGAGAAACTTTGTGTCCAACCGTGCGTGGTAGAGCCGCCTACACGTGACAAGGGTGACTATGTATCCGATCGTGCATGGTAGTGCTAAAGTTGACTTAGTGTCATGTTAAAGTTGACTTAGTGTCATGTCAAAGTTGACTTAGTGTCATGTTAATGGGGACTTTGTGTCCTGACGGGACGAATATCTCATAGATCCGTGTATTCGGTGAGCTCAAGGTTCACATTAAGTGTTCACTAGAAAGCCAATATACATACATGAGATTGAGGAAAAGGTTTGAGCATCATTTTGTAAATTATTTTGATAAGGTTATGTGAACTCAGGGATGCATATGATTTAATGAACTTGGACAATGGAATTTTAGCATGCATGATTTAATAAGGAAATGCAAATTATGATTTTTCCTCATGGTTTTAAATAGATGCATTGATGATTATTTGTGGAGCTACCTTACTAAGCATGTTTGCTTAAGCTCTCTTTTCATTTTTGCAGAAAAATAAGGGCACTTGGAGCTTCGTTCGGGACAAGGAAACTAAGGGGAAGATCACATTGAATGTGGTATGTTTTGGCAAATAAATTGGGCAAGGCAATGTGTAACCCAACCCATGTGTAGTGTGTGTAATTAGGCTTTGGTTATGTTGTAATAAGACCATTATTGTTTGGATGTTAACTGTTGAACTTTGGGATGGCTTGAATAGTAGAAGCATGCTCTAGCATGTATTTGTTGGATTGATATGTTGAACATCACTTTCCTTAGGGAGCAGGCTTATAGCTTGAATGATGTCCATGACGTAGTTAATTATGTACCATAAGTTGTTAATCATGTTTAGGATTGATGCATTTAGTGGTTCTAATTAATGGTTGAGTATTGAGTAAACGTTGTGTACTTAGTGTAATGAAACTTTTGGTTCCAGACCCAAAGTTTCGAAACCTTAGTGAAGGTTCCGAAACCTTTGACAAATAGTTTGGAAACCTTCCTGAAGGTTTCCAAACCTTGCGGGCAGTTTCAAGTTGAAAAGCTACTGGACGCGAAAAGTATGGAAACTTTCAGGAAAGTTTCGAAACCTTTTACAAAAAGTTTGGAAACCTTCAGGAAGGTTTCCAAACCTTTGACCACCGGGACTTGTTAATTGTTGAAATTTTATTTTAGTCCCGGATATCTTCCTTCGTTCGATTAAGGTACTTACCGATGTTATTTTGAACTGAAATTTTATATGCATGCATAAAGTTGATTTAATTTCAAGATAGTTAACCTAAACTGGATGAAGTCCTTGTATTTTGGAAGATTTACATTTTGGTCCTTAAATTAGAGAAACATGCAATTGATGATGTTAGAATGATCCGTTTGAGTTGAAATTTACTATGAGGAACTCTTGTATGCTTAATTGATTATTGATGGAAAGAATTTCTACTTTACTAATTGTATTTAAAAGTTTTACGTTTTAGTCCTTAATCCATATTAGTGTTTAATCGGATGGTTGTTTTAATTAATGTGTTTCTAATAATGCTTTGTATGAAACCTTGACATGTAGGAATAATATTATGCCTCTAGTAAGATAAAATGAAAAAAAAGTAACGGTTTAGGGTTGTTTATCGAATTGAACCTTCGCGGGTTTGGTTTGATATTCCCCGTGTAACCCGTTAGTGCCGGTTTCGTCTAGGCCAGGCTAAGGGGGTTACATTTGGTGGTATCAGAGCCAGGTTGAATAAAATGTGTAGTTGGTTTGAAAAGTGTGTTGTAAGGTTTATAAAATGTGTTGTTGATTTGTAAAGTGTGTAGTTGGTTGGTTAAAGCATGTATACGATTGCTAAGTTGTGTGTTTAAATGTGCGATTGATCATGATGTGGGTGATTGAGCATTGTTGTTGGTATGTGAAAATCTATTTAAGATGATTGTACTTTGAGTAATGATGATTAAACTGGGGATTATCGGTTACCCATTGCCAATGCCAACATATTTTCAGATGCTCTCAGATTTCCCTTGGTTCTTGCCCGAATGTAAGTTTATTTTATTTAGATATTATGTTTTAAACTGCATGTTTAAAGTTTTTGAAATATGCTTATGAGACGTGAAACACGAGCTAGTGTTGGTATGAACATTAATGGTCAAGATTTTGGATGAAACGACTGTTAGGGAAGAGTAAATTCTTCCTCCTCTGTAAGTGTGCCTTCGGTTAGGCCGGAAGGTTAGTTTATGGTGTTGCACCGTTCCTTCGGGTGTGTTTTAGTCTGCTGAAGCTGGTTCGGCTGTTGCTAATCTGACTTGGGAGCTGTCAATGGGATGATAGTTGAAGTTGTTGGAATTGAGGATGTTATTTGTGAGTGTGAACAATAATCATGTTTAGATTAAGAGCACATATATGTATATATTTATAGATAATGTAGGACATGCATGCATTCTTGAGCATGACATTAGAAATTGCATTTACATGCATATGCACTTGCATAGGCATTTATGAGGGTATACAGGAAATCATGCATACATTTGTTCACACTTGCGAGTAGCTCCCTAAGGGCGTAAGTGGAGTGTGGTTGGTTCTTTTAAGGTGAAGGTGTGAAAAAAAAAGGGTTGAAAGAATTTTCTTCTGGTGTTAAGCTGAATGTGTAGTGGGCGAACTACCCTTTTGGTTAGGGAATAGTCTTGGATGAACAATGAGTGGTTGGTCTCAGAGTTGTGAATGTTTGAAACCGAGGTAAATACCCTGAGGTATGGTTAGTTTGAGTTGGTCATTACTAAAAGAAGGGCTGAGTTTTGCAGATTCTTTCTAGTTAAGATCTGGAGGTTGTAACAAGGTTACAACATGTTTTGTAGAGAAAGGCGGGTTGATGTTATTCTAAGTGATGTGAAGTTTTGTGGAAATTCTATGGAATTCTTTATGGTATGATAAATGTGCAGTTAGATCGGGGGTTTGAATCATAGATTGTTGTGACCTTGAGAGGTTTGGTTGTACTATAAAGGAGGAAAGTGTACACGTTGTATTTACAGGATGTTAAGTTGGATATACTTCGGGTAAAGTTAGTTTTTGTTGATGTCTGAGTGGTGTAAAATGGATCGCTGGACAATTTATGGTTTGTAGTAATTGTTCAGTCTTATGGGTTTGTTTTTTTTATCGAAAAGTGTTTTGAGGTTTTGTGTTCGGTGGGTTCGTGTTTGTGGATGTTTCATCATTATGGTTACTGCTTTGGCAAGGTTATAAAATAAGAGATGTTGGAGCTAGTGGAAGGAATGGTTCTACAAGTTTGGATTTTGTTAAGGTATAGTTAATGTAAGAGTTGGTTTGTCGATGAGTTGATAATGGAAAAAAAAAGTTTTGGGTTAAGTATCAAGCACTTAATGATGTGTAGATTTTAAAGTTTGAGCCATGGTGTTGAGTTGGTTGTGGTGGCTAAACCTTAAGTTGGAAAAAAATATTGTGGTTGTGATGAGTATAATGTTGAGGTTGACACAAGTTGGTAAGTTTCTTGTATGATATGTTTTGTAGGATGTTAGCAACTGGGGATGACTTGGCTTACATAAGGATGCTTGCAATGGGAGTTTGTTGTGTGAGATAAGCCTGGGTTGTTGTGGAGTTACAAGGGAAGATGTTCGGTTAACCTATAGGGAGACCTAGTTATATGGTGGATCTGTGAGCGAAATTCAACCTTGGTAAAGTTGATCGGGGACAAGTCGTGGCAAAGTATTTGTTGAGGGTCTAGTGAAGGATATGTTCTTGGCAAGGTTTAGTTTTGTGTTGAGAATCTTTATGTGTTATGTTAACCGCATGGTTGCTACGGAAAGTGTCGAGATGGAATGGTATCCTGAGCAGGGCTTATGGTAATCTTTTTCCGTGGGTTTGGTGGTGAATGTTGAGGTAGGAGTTGGGGAAAAAACGTGTGTATTTGACTAAGCTGGTTTGGATTATGTTGAAATCATATGTAAATGTTTGTCATGCTGACAAGGTAAATGAGTATCAATTTTCTTTGGGTTATTAGTAGTAAAGGTACAAAGGATGAAGACGGGAAGAGTCATCATAAGTTTGGTAGTAAGTTCTATCGATGGTATGGAGTTTTCTTATGAGGTTTGTTGGATCAATCGGTTGTTGGAGTACGGTTTTCTTGGGTTCCTAAGTCCCATTAGGAAGATGTGTGAGTGGTATATCTATAACATGATAAGATTTGAAAGTTTTTAGGACCGACATAGGTTATTGTTTGGACATTAGGTTTTATCATTCATAGGTAAATGGATGTTATGTTGTGATGTTGTGATATGGTTAATATGACTCATAATGAAGTTGTTGCTTTGGTGTGGGGGAAGAATTTGTTGGTTGTCCAAAGAGGGTAAGTGTGGGTTGTCTGTTGCATACCATCCGGGGAAAGCTAAGGTGATGGCTGAATCCTTGAGCGTAAAACGGTGGTTGAGTTGAGAGTGATGTTTACTAAGCTGAGTATTTCAAAGGAAGGTGGTTGAGTGGTGATGTAAGTAAAGCCTATCTTGGTTGAGAAGATAAGATGAAACAGTTAGAGGATGAGACGTGGTACCTTTTGTGAAGGATATTGCTGAGAGTAGACCGGCCGAGTATCGTTTGATGTGGATGAGATGTTGTGGTTTGGGGGTCAGATTATGGTGCCGGATGATGTTGAGTTGAGGTAAGCTATTTTTAGCGGGAGTACATACTAGTCCGTTTGCTATGCATCCGGGTAGTGTGAAGATGTATAGAGATCTCAAAAGTGTGTACTTTTGGGTTGGTTTAAAGAGAGATGTGACGGAGTTTGTTTCTCGTTGTAGGGTGTGTCAACGGGTGAAAGCTGAACGTCAGTCCCCTGCAGGTTTGTTACAACCGGTTCAAGATCCGGAATAGAAATGGGAGAGAATCACCATAGATTTTGTGACGGGGTTACCTTTAACACCGTCCAAAAAGGATTCTATATGGGTGGTTGTTGATAGGTTTACGAAGTGTGTACATTTTCTTGCCGTGCATACAACGTACTCCATGGATAAGTTGGCGGATTTGTATGTTTCTGAGGTGGTGAGATTGCATGGTGTACCTAAGTCGATCATATCGGATAGGGATTTGCGGTTTACATCCAAGTTTTGGAGGAGTTTACCGACAGCTTTGGGTACGAGGCTTAGCTTTAGTATGGCTTATCATCCACTGACGGATGGACAGTTTGAGCGTGTTATTCAAACTTTGGAATATATGTTGAGGGGTTGTGTCTTCGAGTTTCAAGGTTCTTGGGAGAAATAGTTGTCTTTAGTGGAGTTTGTATATAACAGCAGCTCTAGGCGAATATACAGATGGCACCGTTTGAGGCTTTATACGGGAATAGGTGTTGTACACCTTTTTGTTGGAAGGAAGTTGGGCAAAAGTATGTTTCTTTGCCTCAAGTGTTGAAGGATACGGATGAGGAAGTTAAGTTGGTATGTACTAAACTTAAGAAAGCTTCGGATAGGCAAAAGTCCTATGCCGATTTGAAGAGTAGGGAGATAGAGTATGATGTTGGGGACAAAGTGTTTCTTAAGGTTTCTCCATGGAAAAAAAGTGATGAGGTTTGGACGTAAGAGTAAGTTGGGTCATCGTTTTATTGGGCTATATGAGGTGTTAGAGCCAATTGGTTGTATTGGTTAAGGTTGCTTGTGGAGTTGAGTAAGATGCATTATGTGTTTCAATGTATCGATGCTTCGTAGGTATCGTTCAGATCCTTTTCATATTGTTCTAGTTGAGGAGTCTGAGTTAAGGGCGGATATGAGTTATGAAAAGGAACCAGTGAGGATTTTGGAAGTGGATACAAAAGTTCTTCGAGGAAGAACCATAGGTTTGGTTAAAGTGCTTTGGAAACACTGAGGTGTCGAAGAGGTAACTTGGGAGACATGGAAAAGTATGGAGGAGCAGTTTCCTCACTTGTTTACTTGAGGTGAATTTCGAGGACGAAATTTTCTTAAGAGGGGGAGAGTTGTAACATCCCGATTTTGGGGTTATTAGTTAGGCCTTAGTTAGGAGAATTCAATTCGAGTCGAATCGGGTTCTCCGGTTCATTATTCTGGGGAAAAATGATTAAGAATATTTTAATTAAGGAAAATAATAATTTTGGAATATGGTTTAAAATATTGAAAATATGTTTCAAGATTAAAAGAAAATAATTTAGATTTTATAATGATTTTTAATTATGGTTAATTATGCATAAATGACCAATTTGTAATTTTTTTGGTAAAGTTGGAGGACCAATTTGGTAATTTTCGAAAATATGATATTTTAGTGACTAAATTGAAAAGCAAGCTAAACTTAGAATCCTTAGAGGGCCATAAACCCATTTTTAATTTTTGATGATGATTTATTCACCAAAATATATTTTAATTACTTTAATTTGGTTTCTTAATCATTTTCTCCTAAAACCACTTTTTGACCCATTTTCTCTCATCTTTTTCTCTCATTTTCTCTCCACTTTCTCTTCAATTCCTTGCTGATTTTTGCATCTTTTTCCGCAAAGATTACATCACTTGCATCATCTATCCATCCTTTACAAAACCTATGCATTGATTTCATCAAATCTACATCAAATTGCAAGGAATCAAGAAGGGGAAAATCTCTTATTTTTGGTGAATAGATCTTGAAGGTAATTTTCTGAATTTTTATTCTTTTCTAAGGTTCTTTATTGAAATTCCCAAGTATTAGCTTGCTAATTTTTTTAATAAAAACTTGATTCTATGTTGTTAATGTTAGATCTAGTGTTTTTATGATGTTTTTGTGAGATCTTTTTGGATCTTGTTTAATGCTGAAAGTTAAATGAATTCAATCATGTTTTTATGTTGATTTAATGATTAATTGAATCTTGATTTGGTATCACATTAATTTAATCCCGGAATAATGCAATCGGTGTAGTTTTAAGGTACTTTTCGTTTGTTTTTTGGGCTGCTTTAGATGCTTATATGTTGCTGGAGATATAAGGATGGTTTTGATGTGTTTTTGGTTCATAATTGAAGTGGATTAGATGTTAGATTCATTAGGTTTTGGGATGATGTTGTTCGGATGCGTTTCAGCTTAGTTTACGGTCTCTTCGACTAAGTTTTTGGTAGTTTTATGGTGATCGGATATGGATGCTGGTTTGAGCATGTTATGATGTGAGAATGCTCTATTTTTAATGTTGTAGAAGAGATACAAGAAGGTTCTTGAGTGCTGGTGCGTTGGCGCGATCATCGGATATCAACGAAAGCTCGTTTCGTTTGTCGGTGAGTGCTTTCGGACTTAAAGCAAATCGCGTTTGGTACGGTTCTGTTTTGGAGACTATGGAAGAGTGTAAAAATCTTCCATAGTTCAAGAGTAAGTAAAGTAAATGTTTTTGATAAATCAACATGAGTTCCGGCTACATTCGATAAAGGTATTATGTTGGTAATGCAATGAGATTTATGGAAATTCATGAGCATGATTTGAATTGGTGCATACATGAGAAATACTTGCTGAAATGCATAGCTTATTTAGCATCCATGATTATGGAAAATTATGAGAAATGATTTAGAATACAATATGGTTAATTGCCTTATATATGATGGTGCCTTTGGGTATGGCTTTTGGTTCATTTGTTGAACATATTATGCATGCATTATGAGCAGCAAGTTATCATACACATTTGATTATGATATTGGCTTAGTGACACTAACCTTAGATTCGATAGGAATGACATGTCATTAGGATTGTCTTAAGTGCACTATAAACAAAGTTGAGAATACAGAAAATTGCCTACACGTAACAACGGTGACTTTGTGTCCAACCGTACGTGGTAGAGCCGCCTACACGTAACAAGAGTGACTTTGTGTCCAACCGTACGTGGTAGAGCCGCCTACACGTAACAAGGGTGACTATGTGTCCGATTGTGCGTGGTAGTGCTATAATGGTACTTCGTGTTATGTCAATGGTGACTTGGTGTCATGTCAATGGTGACTTCGTGTCAAGACGAGACAATGGTCTCTAACAATGGATCCGTGTATTCGGTGAATTCAAGATTCACATTAAGTGGTCACTAGAATGCCAATATACATACATGAATTTGAGAAGAACATTGTGCATCATTTATAAATTGTTTTGATAAGGTTATGTAAACTCAAGGATGCATATGTTTTAATGAACATGAACATGAGATGTTAGCATGCATGATTTAGTGATGCATTGCAAATAATGGTTTCATTATGGTTTTAAATAGATGCATTGATGATTTTGTGTAGAGCTTCCTCACTAAGCATGTTTGCTTAAGCTCTCTTTTCATTCTTGCAGAAAAATAAAGACACTTGGGGCTTCGTTCGAGGCAAGGAAACCAAGGGGAATGATTACTACAACTTGGTATGTTTTTGGTAAATAAATTGGGGCATGGCAATGAGTAACACAACCTATGTGAGGAGTGTGTGTACTTAGACTTTGGTTTATGTTGTAATAAGACCCTTGTTGCTTGATTGTTAATTGTTGGACTATGGAATTGTTTGGATTGTTGAAGCATGTACTTGCATGATTGTTGTGTTTTAATCATCTTCTTGAAAGCATGCCTATAGTTTAATTGATGTTCGTGACATTGTAATTCATGTGTTACAAGTTGTTAATTATGCTTAATAATTATGCATATAGTTGGAAGTGATTAATGGTTGTGTATTGAATTGTTAGTTTTCTCTTCGTGTGACGGAACTTTAGGTTCCAGACCTAAAGTTTCGAAACCTCTGGGAAGGTTCCGAAACCATTGTCAAATTGTTTCGAAACTTTCAAGAAGTTTCAAAACCTTGTGGGCAGTTTCAATTCTGGAATGCTACTGGACGCGAAAAATTTCTAAACCTTTGGAAGGTTTCGAAACCTTTGACCACCAGGAATTGATAGTTACTGGAAATTATATTCTAGTCCCGGATATCTTCCTTTGTTCGATTATGGTACTTACAAATATTATTTTGAGCTGAAATTTTGCATGCATGCATAAAGTTGATTTAATTTCAAGATGATTAACCTAATTTGAATGAAGTCCTTGTAATTTGGAAGATTTACATTTTGGTCCCTAAACTAGAGAAACATGCAATTGGTAATGTTTGAATGATCCGTTTGACTTGAAATTTATTATGAAGGATACTTGAGTGTTAAATTGAATTTTGATGAAAAGAATTTATAATTTATTAATAGGATTTAAAGTTTTATGTTTTAGTCCTTAATTCATATAAGTGTTTGATCAGATACTTGTTAATGATTGGTTTGTCCCGTTAATGCCTTATACGAGACCTTGACATGTAATGTAACCCCCTTAGCCCGGCCTGGACGAAACCGGCACTAATGGGTCACACGAGGAATATCAAACCAAACCCGCGAAGGTTCGATTCGATAAATAACCCTAAAAACCGTAACATTTTTTTTATTTTATCTTACCTAGATGCACAATCTTATTCCTACGTGACAAGGTCTCTTACAAAGCAATACCGGTAACACATTAATTAAAACATACATCCGATTAAACACTAACGTGGTTTAAGGACTAAAACGTAAAACTTTTAAATATAATTAGTAAAGTAAAAAATTCTTTCCATCAATGTTCAATTAAACACCCAAGCATACTTCACAGCAAGTTTCAACTTAAACGGATTATTCTAACATCGTCGATTGCATGTTTCTCTAGTTCAGGGACCAAAATGTAAATATTCCAAAATACAAGGTCTTCAACCAAATTAAATTAACCGTCTTGAAATTAAATCAACTTTAAGCATGCATGTAAAATTTCAGCTCAAAATAACATCTACAAGTACCTTAATCGAGCAAAGAAAGATAACCGGGACCAAAATATAATTCCCAACAACTTTCAATTCTAGGTGATCAATGGTTTCGAAACCTTCCCAGAGGTTCCAAAACTTTTTGAAAAAGGTTTTGAAACTTTCCTTGAAAGTTTCAAAACTTATCGCTTCCAGTAGCTTCCCAGAATTGAAACTGCCCGAAAGGTTCCGAAACCTTATGAAGGTTTCGAAACTATTTGACAAAGGTTTCGGAACCTTCAATCAAAGGTTTTGAAACTTTGGGTCTGGAACCAAATGTTTCATTACACCAAGTGCACACCAAGTACTCAATACTCAACCATTAATTAGAACCACTAAATGTATCAATCCTAAACATGATTAACAACATATGACACATAATTAACTACGTCATGGACTTCATTCAAGCTATAGGCATGCTCCCTAAGAAGAGATTAACAATATAGCAATCATGATAGGACATGCTTCAACAATACAAACAATCCCCAAAGTTCAACAATTAATAACCAAACAATAATGGTCTTATTACATCATAAACCAAAGCCTAAATGCTCACTCTTCTCTTAGGTTGTGTTACACATTGCCTTGCCCAATTTATTTGCAAAAAACATACCAAATTCAAGTGAATCTTCCCATTGGTTTCCTTGCCTCGAACGTAACTCCAAGTGCCTTTATTTCTCTGCATGGATGAAAAGAGAGCTTAAGCAAACATGCTTAGTGAGGAAGCTCTACACAAATCATCAATGCATCTATTTAAAACCATGATGAAACCATAATTTGCAATACTTTGTTAAATCATGCATGCTAATATTTCATGCCCAAATTCATTAAATCATATGCATCCTTGAGTTCACATAACCTTATCAAAACAATTTATAGATGATGCTCAAACCTCTTCTCAATTTCATATATGTATATTGGCTTTCTAGTGACCACTTTAATGTGAACCTTGAGCTCACCGAATACACGGATCCATGAGACCATTGTCTCGTCATGACACGAAGTCACTATTGACATGACACGAAGTCACCATTGACATGACACGAAGTCACCACTGACATGACACTAAGTCACCATTGACATGACACTAAGTCACCATTGACATGACACTAAGTCACCATTAGCACTACCACGCACGATTGGACACATAGTCACCCTTGTTACGTGTAGGCGGCTCTACCACGCACGGTTAGACACAAAGTTACCCTTGTTACGTGTAGGCAATATTCTATATTCTCAGTTTTGATTATAGTGCACTTAAGACAATCCTAATGACATGTCATCGTATTCGAATCTAAAGTTAGTGTCACTAAGCCAATATCATAATCAAATGTACATGATAACTTGTTGTTCATAATGCATGCATAAAATGTTCAACAAATGAACCAAAGCCATGCCCAAAGGCACCATCATGTATAAGGCAATTAACCATATTGTATTTCAAATCATATAACTTGCTGCTCATAATGCATGCATACTATGTTCAACAAATGAACTAAAAGCCTTGCCCAAAGGCACCATTATATATAAGGCAAATAACCATGTTGTACTCCAAATCATTTCTCAAAATTTTTCATAATCATGGATGTTAAATAAGCTATGCATTTCAGCAAGTATCTCTCATGTATGCATCAATTCAAAACAAGCTCATGTACTTCCATAAATCCCATTGCATTACCAATAAAATACCTTTGTTGAAAATAGCCGAAACTCATATCGGTTCATCAAAAACAATTACTTTACTTACTCTTGAACTATGGAAGGTTTTCACACTCTTCCATAGCCCCCCAAAACAGAATGTACCAAACATTATTCGTTTTAAATCCTTAATCACTCACCAACAAGCGAAACGAGCTTTCGCCGCTATCCGATGATCGCATCAACGCACCAGCAATCAAGCACCTTCTTGTACCTCTTCTACAACATTAAAAATAGAGCATTCTCACATCATAACATGCTCAAACCAACAGCAATATCCGAACACCGTTAAACTATCGAAAACTTAGCCGAAAAGACCGAAAACTAAGCCGAAACGCATCCGAACAACATCACCCAAAACCTAACGAATCTAACATCTAATCCACTTCAATTATGATCCAAAAACACATCCAAACCATCCTTATACCTCCAGCAACATTTAAGCATCTAAAATAGCCCATAAAACAACCGAAAAACAACTTAAAACTACACCGATTGCATTATTCCGGGATTAGATTAATGTGATATCAAATCAAGACTTAATTAATCATTAAATCAACATAAAAACATGATTGAACTCATCTAATTTCCAGCATTAAATGAGACCCAAAAAGATTTCACAAAAACATCACAAAATCACTAGATCTAACATTAAAAACATTGAATCAAGTGTTTATTCAAAGATTAGCAAGCTAATACTTGGGAATTTCAATAAAGAACCTTAGAAAAGAATAAAAATCCAGAAAATTACCTTCAAGATCTATTCACCAAAAATATAAGATTTTCCCCTTCTTAATTCCTTGCAATTTGATGAAGATTTGATAAAATCAATGCGTAGGTTTTGTAAAGGATGGAAGGATGATGCAAATGATGTAATTTTTGTGGAAAAAGATGGAAAAATCAGCAAGGAATTGAAGAGAAAAGATGAAGAGAAAGTGGAGAGAAAATGAGAGAAAAAGATGAGAAAAGTGGCTTTTAAGAGAAAATGATTAAAAATCTAATTAAAGTAGTTAAAAATATATTTTGGTGAATAAATCATCATTAAAAATTAGAAATGGGTTTATGGCCCTCTAAGGATTCTAAGTTTAGCTTTCTTTTCAATTTAGCCACTAAAAACATATAATTGCCGAAAATCACCAAATTGGTCCTCCAATTTTTCCAAAAATTACAAATTGGTCATTTATGCATAATTAAGCATAATTAAAAATCATTATAAAATCCAAATTACTTTCTTTTAATTTTAAAACATATTTTTAATATTCCAAACCACCTTCCAAATTATTATTTTTCTTAATTAAAAATATCTTTATTTTATTTTTCCCGAAATTAATGAACCGGAGAACCCGATTCGCCCCGAACCGAATCCTCCTAACCAAGCCTAAACTAATAACCCCCAAAACGGGATGTTACAACTCTCCCCCTCTTAAGAAAATTTCGTCCTCGAAATTTACCTCAAGTAAACAAGTGAGGAAACTGCTCCTCTATACTATTCCATGTCTCCCAAGTTACCTCTTCGACACCTCGGTGTTTTCAAAGAACTTTAACCAAAACTATGATTCTTCCTCGAAAAACCTTTGTATCCATATCCAAAATCCTCACTGGTTCCTTCTCATAACTCATATCCGCTCTTAACTCAAACTCCTCAACTGGTACCACATGAGAAGGATCCGATCTATATCTACGAAGCATTGACACATGAAAAACATCATGCATCTTACTTAACTCTTCTGGTAACCTTAACCTATAAGCAACAGGACCAATACGCTCCAACACCTCATATGGTCCAATAAAATGAGGACTCAACTTCCCCTTTCTTCCAAATCTCATCACTTTTTCCCACGGAGAAACCTTAAGAAACACCTTGTCTCAAACATCATACTCTATCTCCCTACGTTTCAAATCGGCATAGGACTTCTACCTACCCGAAGCTTTCTTAAATTAGTACATATCAACTTAAACTTCTCATCCGTATCCTTCAACACTTGAGGCAAAGAAATATACTTTTGCCCAACTTCTTTCTAACACAAATGGGTACGACACTTACGCCCATACAACGCCTCAAACGGTGCCATTTGTATACTCGTCTGTAAACTATTATTGTAAGCAAACTCTACCAACGACAATTGCTTATCCCAAGAACCTTGAAACTCGATAACACAACATCTCAACATATCCTCTAAAGTCTGAATAACACGCTCAGACTGTCCATCCGTCTGTGGATGATAAGCCGTACTAAAACTAAGCCTCGTACCCAAAGCTGTCTGCAAACTCCTCCAAAACTTGGATATAAACCGCGGATCTCTATCCGATATGATCGACTTAGGCACCCCATGCAATCTCACCACCTCAGAAACATACAAATCTGCCAACTTATCCATGGAGTACATTGTATGCACGACAAGAAAATGTGCACACTTCGTAAACCTATCAACAATCACCCATATAGAATCCTTTTTGGACGGTGTTAAAAGTAACCCCGTCATAAAATCCAAGGTAACTCTCTCTCATTTCTATTTCGGAACTTGAACCGGTTGCAACAAACTTGCAGGGAACTGATGTTCAGCTTTCACCCGCTGACACACCATACAACGAGAAACAAACTCCGTCCCATCTCTCTTTAAACCAACCCAAAAGTACACACTTTTGAGATCTCTATACATCTTCACACTACCCGGATGCATAGCAAACGGACTAGCATGAGCCTCCACCAAGATAGCTTGCCTCAACTCCTGATCATCCGGCACCACAATCCGATCTCTAAAACACAACACCTCATCATCATCAAAATAATACTCGGTCGGTCTACCCTCAATAATATCCTCCACAAATGGTACCAAAGTCTCATCCTCTAACTGTTTCACCTTGATCATCTCAGCCAAAACCGGTTTTACTTGCAACTCCGCCACTAATCCACCTTCCTTAGAAATACTCAAGCTAGCAAACATTGCTCTCAACTCAACCGCCGTCTTACGGCTCAAAGATTCAGCCATCACCTTAGTTTTCCCCGGATGGTATACAACAAACAACCCACACTTGCCCTCTTTGGACAACCAACAAATTCTTTCCCCACACCAAAGCAACAATGCACAAACCACCACACCATCTCATCCTCTATAGAAAACATAGCTCAAAAGAAAACCCCATAAGGTTGATAACCAACACGTGATTACCGCAACGGTTTCCATACCATCACCATCGAACTAACCTTAATTGACATCCTCCCACATACCAGGTAACCAACTAAGCCTTTCACCAACCTCCACTCCACACCACAAACTTCAGACTAACCTTTGCATAAAACTATCAACACTGTCTTAAGCAAACTACACCACCACCAACAACTTCATTATAAGTCATACTAACCATATCACAACATATCATCCGTTTACCTATGATTGATAAAACCCAACATCCAAACAACAACCTATGTCGTCCTAAAAACTTTCAAATCTTATCTTGTTATAGATACACCACTCACACATCTTCCCAGTGGAACTTAGAAACCCAAGAAAACTGTACTCAAACAAACGATTGATCCAACATCCCTCATAAGCAAACTCCATACCATCCATAGAACTTACTACCAAACTTTTGATGATTCTTCCCGACTTCAGCTTTGGCACCTTTAATACTAACAACCCAAAGAAAAATTGATACTCATTCTTACCTTATTAGCATGACAAACATTTACATATGATTTCAACATAATCCAAACCAGCTTAGTCAAATACACATGTTTTTTTCCCCCAACTCCTACCACAACATTCACCACCAAAATCATGGAAAAAGATTACCATAAGCGCTGCTCAAGATACCATCCCACCTCGACACTTTCCGTAGCAACCATGCGGTTAACATAACACAAAAAGATTCTCAACACAAAACCAACCCTTGCCCAGAACATATCCTTCACTAGACCTTCAACAAACACTTTGCCACTACTTGTCCCCGACCAACCTTATCAAGGTTGAATTTCACTCATAGATCCACCATATAACTAGGTCTCCCTATAGGTTAACCGAACATCTCCCCTCGTAACTCCACAACAATCCTGGATTACCCCATATAACAAACTCTCATTGCAAGCCTCCCTATGTAAGCCAAGTCATCCCCGATTGCTAACATTCTACAAAACATATCATACAAGAAACTTACCAACTTTGTGTCAACCTCATCATTATACTCATCACAACAACAATATTTCCAACTTAAGGTTTAGCCACCACAACCAACTCAACACCATGGTTCAAACTTTAAAATCTACACATCATTAAGTGCCTTGATACTTAACCCAAAACTTTTTTTTATTATCAACTCATCGACAAACCAACTCCTACATTAACTATACCACAACAAAATCCAAGCTTGTAGAATCATTCCTTCCACTTGTTCCAACATCTCTTATTTTATAATCTTGCCAAAGCGGTAATCATAATGATGAAACATCCACAAACACGAACCCACCGAACATAAAACCACAAGACACTTTTCGATAGAAGCAAACCCATAAGTCTGAACAATTGATACAACCCATACATTGTCCAGCGATCCACATTACACCACTTCAGACATCATCAAAAACTAACTTTACCCGAAGTATATCCAACTTAACATCCTGTAAACACAATGTGTACACTTTCTTCCTTTATAGTACAACCAAACCTCTCAAGGTCACAACAATCTATGATTCAAATCCCCGATTTCACAACTCTCATACCAATATGTATGTAACATCCCATTTTTGGGGTTATTAGTTAGGCTTAGTTAGGTGAATTCAATTCGGGTTGAATCGGGTTCTCCGGTTCATTAATTTTGGGAAAAAAATAAAATAAGGATATTTTTAATTAAGGAAAATAATAATTTGGAAGGTTGCTTGAAATATTAAAAATATGTTTCAAATTAAAAGAAAGTAATTTGGATTTTTTAATGATTTTTAATTATGCTTAATTATGCATAAATGACCAATTTGTCATTTTTGGAAAAAATTTGGGGGACTAATTTGTGATTTTCGGCCATTAATGTATTTTAGTGACTAAATTGAAAAGCAAGCTAAACTTAGAATCCTTAGAGGGCCATAAACCCATTTCTAATTTTTAATGATGATTTATTCACCAAAATATATTTTTAATTACTTTAATTTGGTTTTTAATCATTTTTCTCCTAAAACTACTTTTCTCATCTTTTTCTCTCATCTTTTTCTCTCATTTTCTCTCCACTTTCTCTTCATCTTTTCTTCTCAATTCCTTGCTGATTTTTGCATCTTTTTCCACAAAGAATACATCACTTGCATCATCTTTTCATCCTTTACAAAACCTATGCATTGATTTCATCAAATCTACATCAAATTGCAAGGATTCAAGAAGGGGAAAATCTCATATTTTTGGTGAATAGATCTTGAAGGTAATTTTCTGGATTTTTATTCTTTTCTAAGGTTCTTTATTGAAATTCCCAAGTATTAGCTTGCTAATCTTTGAATAAACACATGATTCTATGTTTTTAATGTTAGATCTAATGTTTTTGTGAGATCTTTTTGGATCTTGTTTAATGCTAGAAATTATATGAGTTCAATCATGTTTTTATGATGATTTAATGATTAATTGAGTCTTGATTTAGTATCACATTAATTTAATCCCAGAATAATGCAATCGGGGTAGTTTTAAGGTACTTTTCTGTTGTTTTATGGGTTGTTTTAGATGCTTAAATGTTTCTGGAGGTATAAGGATGGTTTGGATGTGTTTTTGGATCATAATTGAATTAGATAAGATGTTAGATTCGTTAGGTTTTGAGTTGATGTTGTTCGGATACGTTTCGGCTTAGTTTTCGGTCTTTTCAGCGAAGTTTTTGGTAGTTTAATGGTGATCAGATATGGCTGTTGGTTTAAGCATGTTATGATGTAAGAATACTCCGTTTTAATGTTGTAGAAGAGGTACAAGAAGAAGCTTGATTGCTGGTGCGTTGGTGCGATCATCGGAGAGCGACAAAAGCTCGTTTCGCTTGTTGGTGAGTGGTTACGGATTTAAAAGCGGATTGCATTTGGTACGTTCTGTTTTTGGGGGCTATGGAAGTGTGTGAAAACCTTCCATAGTTCAAGAGTAAGTAAAGTTTTTGTTTTAATGAATCGATATGAGTTTCGGCTATTT
The DNA here is from genome assembly GCA_035048815.1 of Abelmoschus esculentus. Classification (NCBI taxonomy): domain Eukaryota; kingdom Viridiplantae; phylum Streptophyta; class Magnoliopsida; order Malvales; family Malvaceae; genus Abelmoschus; species Abelmoschus esculentus. Next base: position 20,582,468 of record JAUCBN010000003.1, read on the forward strand.
TCGACAAAGGTATTTCATTGATAATGCATGAGTTTTATGGAAGTGCATGAGCATGTTTTGAATTGATGCATACATGAGAGATACTTGCTGAAATGCATAGCTTATTTAGCATCCATGATTATGGAAAATTATGAGAAATGCTTTGGAATACAACATGGTTATTTGCCTATACATGACGGTGCCTTTGGGCATGGCTTTTGGGTTCATTGGTTGAACATATTATGCATGCATTGTGAGCAGCAAGTTATCATGCATATTTGATTATGATATTGGCTTAGTGACACTAACTTTAGATTCGAATACGAATGACATGTCATTAGGATTGTCTTAAGTGCACTATAATCAAAACAAAGAATACAGAATATTGCCTACACGTAACAAGGGTGACTTTGTGTCCAACCGTGCGGGGTAGAGCCGCCTACACGTAACAAGGGTGACTATGTGTCCGATCGTACGTCGTAGTGCTAATGGTGACTTCGTGTCATGTCAATGGTGACTTCGTGTCATGACGAGACAAATGTCTCATGGATCCGTGTATTCGGTGAGCTCAAGGTTCACATTAAGTGATCACTAGAAAGCCAATATACATACATGAAATTGAGGAAGGGGTTGAGCATCATTTATAAATTGTTTGGACAAGGTTGTGTGAATTCAAGGATGTATATGATTTTAAGAATATGAGCATGAGATTTTAGCATGCATGATTTAATAAGGAAATGCAAATTATGTTTTCCTCATGGTTTAAAATAGATGCATTGATGATTATTTGTGGAGCTACCTCACTAAGCATGTTAGCTTAAGCTCTCTTTCATCTTTGCGGAAAAATAAAGGCACTTGGAGCTTCGTTCGGGGCAAAGAAACCAAGGGGAAGATCACTTGAGATTTGGTATGTTTTGGCAATTAAATTGGGCAAGGCAATGTGTAACACAATCTATGAGAGAAGTGAGGTTTTAGATTTTGATTCATGTTGTAATAAGACCATTATTGATTGGGTATTAATTGTTGAACTTTTGTTATGTTTGAATTGTTGAAGCATGAACTAGTATGTTTACTATGTTGTTATTCATCTTTAGGAAGCATGCTTATAGGATTTCTTGAGATATTTTCTGGTCTTATGAGATGTGATTATGTTGCTGGTGATGCCTAGGACTGTTGCATATAGTTTTGGCTTATTAAAATGTATGATTGGGTGGTTTAAATGAGCTTAACATGTCACACTCGAGCCAGGACACAGGGGGTATCGCTACACCCTGAGGCTGTATCGATACCATTATGCTACTGGACGTGGCTGTATCGAACCAGGGTTCGGTACCAAATGTTTCTGGAATTGCCTGTTCTAATACACCTAGGGTACTGTTTCGAAATAGGTGATGTGTTCCGAAACACCCCAAGGGCTGTTTCGAAACACCTGGCTTAAATGGGCAAATTGAGTGTTTTGAATGCATGAAACGTAGGATTAAAGATTAGTAAGTGAATACAATGAATCTATGTGTGGTTTAGGAGATATTGTGACACCATGATACATGTCTTGACTCAAACACACATCGTATGAATCAAGATGGATGAAATACCTACTATTACATACTTTGCAATTAAGTTCATGTATGTATTCGATTGACTTATTTATGATGGTCGAATTACGTGTGTCTTTGTCTTACTTGAGTTAACTACACCTAGAAGATTAATCGTGCATCTAGGTAAGCTAAATAAAAAAAAGAATAACGGTTTTTAGGGTTGTTTAGCGAATCGAACCTTCGCGGGTTTGGTTTGATATTCCCCGTGTGACCCATTAGTGCCGGTTTCGTCCAGGCTGGGCTACGGGGGTTACATTTGGTGGTATCAGAGCCAAGTTGAATAAAATGCGTTGTTGGTTCGTTAAGTGTGTTGTTGGTTTGCCATGTTTTGTGTTGATGTGTTAGAATGTTAGAATGAACATGATATGTTGATGTTGCATGCATACTTATATATTGTGAGTGCATCTAGAACGAATATGAGTAAAAGAGATGGTCGGTTACGCATTGCCTATGCCAATATGTTTTTAACTGTTCTTCGGTTTCCCTTGGATCTTGCCCGAATGTAAGTTTAATATGTCTTAATATTTTGTTTTAAAACTGCATGTTTGAAGTGTTTGGATATACCTCTGAGACATGAGACTCGTGCTACTACGAGCTTGATCACTGATGGTCAGGCAGAGAGAGAAACGACTGAGAGGGAGGAACCGCTTCCACCTCCTCCACCAGTTGGTGTGCCACCCGTTGGAGTGCCTGCGGTTCCGGTTGGAGGCCAGTTTGGAGACTTTGCACCGTTTATACAGGCTATGACGGGTGCATTTTAGGCAGCTATGGCTGGAGTGCAAGTACCGGCTCCTGCACCTGCCGTTGTTGTTACCCCAGAGCTACCACTTGAGCGTTTCGTAGCTTGGGAGGTGTTGAGTTTCGTGGGTCTGACCCGAGTGCAGCTGAAGAGTGGCTGGCTAGCACCGAGAGGATTTTAGACCAGATGGACTGTCAGGATGCCCGTAGGATGGGTTATGTAGTTTCTCTGCTTCAGGGGGATGCCTATAGATGGTGGACTACCACGAGAGCAGGTGTAGCAGTTGCTAACCTGACTTGGGAGTACTTTAGGACCGCCTTTGTGCGGAAGTTTTTGGGTCCGCAGTATGAGGATGCTAAGAAGAGGGAGTTTATGTCCTTGGTGCAAGGCACTGGGAGTGTTGCCGATTATGAGATACAGTTTATCCGGTTGAGTCACTATGCTTCTGAGTTGGTTCCTACGGAGCGTAAGAGGTGTGATAGGTTCCGGTATGGTTTGGATCCAGGGATTAAGACTTACTTGTTGGCTGCAGAGTATACTGAGTTTGATGTGCTCGTGAATCGGGCTAAGGATGTTGAGGAGTCTTTGAGGGAGGCTCGGAAGTCTTTCGATGTTGGGAAGAGGCCTGTTGAGGCTAGTACCCAAGGTGGTAAGGGTAAGAGGTTTCAAGACAACCGATATAGAGCTGATCGACGCCGAGGTGACTTTGGACACGGAAGACGTGCTCAACAGTATGGTAGAGGTGGTGATGCAGCAGTTTGTAACTTGTGTTCTAGACACCATCCGGGAGAGTGTTGGTGGGCCACTGGTGCCTGCATTGGTTGTGGATCTAAGGATCACAGGAAGAGGGATTGCTCGAGATTTGCTGGTGAGTCTGGTAACCGAGCTGAGGGTGCCGTGGTACCTGGTAGAGGATGCGGTGGTGGTAGAGGTCCTTTCCAGAGACAGGGAGATGGCCGTAGAGTGTATGCTCAGCGCGGGACCCGTAATGCTACAGATGTGGTTGTAGGTACTTTTTCTATACGGAATGTACCATTATTTTCTTTGATAGATTCGGGATCTACGCATTCTTATATTTTGAGTGAGCATGCATATATGTTGGATACCCCTGTTGATGTTTTAGATGTGGGAGTAGTGGTTACTAGTTCTTTGGGTGAGACGGTGACCGTTAAAAGGTTGTATAAGAGATGTCCGTTGGAGGTGCAAGGGTAAGTCTTTGAGGTTGACTTGATGGAGTTGCCGTTTCATTGTTTTGACCTTATCTTGGGGGTTGACTGGTTGACGGAGCATAGAGCCGTGGTGGATTTTGAAAAGAAACGGGTTACTTTGAGGTTGATGGATGGTAGTGAGGTTGTGGTTAAGAGTGAGTATACGGGGTTCTTGTCTAAAGTGGTTTCGGCCTTACAAGCGGAAAAGTTGATGCAACATGGTGGTGTAGCATATCTAGCTTATGTGATGAATCCGGGGATTGGAGAAGTTCGAGTGCAGGACATTCGAACAGTGTGTGACTTTCCGGAAGTTTTTCCTGAGGAGTTGTCAGGATTACCTCCCGATCGTGATGTGGAGTTTAGTATCGAGCTTTATGCTGGTACTAATCCGATGTCCATTGCTCCGTATCGCATGGCACCTAAGGAGTTAAAGGAGTTAAAGATGCAGTTGCAAGAGTTGCTTGACCGTGGTTTCATACGACCGAGTGTTTCACCATGGGATGCACCGGTGTTGTTTGTAAAGAAGAAAGATGGCACAATGAGGATGTTCATTGATTATCGGCAACTGAATAAGTTGACCGTGAGGAATAAGTATCCTTTGCCGAGGATTGATGATTTGTTTGATCAGTTTCGAGGAGCAAGTGTGTTCTCGAAGATTGATTTGAGATCGGGGTACTACCAGTTGAAGGTGAAAGAGGAGGATGTGTTGAAAATGGCTTTTCGGACAAGGTATGGTCATTATGAGTTTTTGGTGATGCCGTTTGGTTTGACGAATGCCCCTGCTGCTTTTATGGATATGATGAACCGGGTGTTTCACGAATACTTGGATCAGTTTGTGGTGGTGTTTATAGATGATATCCTTGTGTATTCACGTACCGAGGAAGATCATGATCGACATTTGCGGATAGTGTTACAAGTGTTGAAAGAGAACCAGTTGTATGCTAAGTTAAGTAAGTGTGAGTTTTGGTTAAAAGAGGTGGTGTTTCTTGGTCATGTAGTGTCGGAAAAGGGTATTAGTGTTGATCCAAAGAAGATAGAGGCTGTTATGGGTTGGAAGCAACCGAGACCGGTGTCGAAGGTTCGAAGTTTCCTAGGTTTGGCTGGGTATTACTGTAGGTTCGTTGAGGGTTTTTCGAGCATTGCTGCTCCTATGACTAAGTTGTTGCAAAAGAAGGTTCCTTTTGAGTGGAAAGAAAGTCAACAAAAGAGTTTTGAGAAGTTGAAAGAAGTGTTGACTAGTGTATCGGTGTTGGTACAACCCGAATTCGGTAAGGATTTTGTGGTTTATAGTGATGCATCGTATGTTGGTCTTGGTTGTGTTTTGATGCAAGAGGGGAAAGTTGTAGCTTATGCTTCTAGACAGTTGAGGGTGCATGAGAAGAACTATCCGACGCATGATTTGGAGTTGGCGGTGGTGGTTTTTGCCTTGAAGATTTGGAGACATTACTTGTATGGAGAGAAGTGTACTATATACACGGATCATAAGAGTTTGAAGTATCTCATGTCACAAAAGGATTTGAATCTTAGGCAATGAAGATGGATGGAGTTTCTTAAGGATTATGACTTATCGATTGAGTATCATCCGGGGAAAGCCAATGTAGTGGCCGATGCTTTGAGCTGTAAGGCGGCTGTTGAGTTGAGAGCGATGTTTGCTAGACTGAGTATCTCTAAGGAAGGTGGTTTGGTGGCGGAGTTGCAAGTAAAACCTGTTTTGGTTGAGATGATCAAGGTGAAACAGTTGGAGGATGAGACTTTAGTACCTTTTGTGGAGGATAATGCTGAGGGTAGACCGACCGATTATCATTTTGATGATGATGAGGTGTTATGTTTTAGAGGTCGGGTTGTGGTGTCGGATGATCAAGAGTTGAGGCAAGCTATCTTGGTGGAGGCTCATACTAGTCCGTTTGCTATGCATCCGAGTAGTGTGAAGATGTATAGAGATCTCAAAAGTGTGTACTTTTGGGTTGGTTTAAAGAGAGATGTGACGGAGTTTGTTTCGCGATGTATGGTGTGTCAGCGGGTGAAAACTGAACATCAGTTCGCTGCAGGTTTGTTGCAACCGGTTCAAGTTCCGGAATGGAAATGGGAGAGAATCACAATGGATTTTGTGACGGGGTTACCTTTAACACCGTCCAAAAAGGATTCTGTATGGGTGATTGTTGATAGGTTTACGAAGTGTGTACATTTTCTTGCCGTGCATACTACGTACTCCATGGATAAGTTGGCGGATTTGTATGTTTCTGAGGTGGTAAGGTTGCATGGGGTGCCTAAGTCGATCATATCGGATAGAGATCCGAGGTTTACGTCTAAGTTTTGGAGGAGTTTGCAGACAGCTTTGGGTACGAGGCTTAGTTTTAGTACGGCTTATCATCCACAGACGGATGGACAGTCTGAGCGTGTTATACAGACTTTAGAGGATATGTTGAGATGTGTTATCGAGTTTCAAGGTTCTTGGGTGAAGCAATTGCCGTTGGTAGAGTTTGCTTATAATAATAGTTTTTAGACGAGTATACAGATGGCACCGTTTGAGGCGTTGTATGGGCGTAAGTGTCGTACACCTTTATGTTGGAAGGAAGTTGGACAGAAGTATGTTTCTTTGCCTCAAGTGTTGAAGGATACGGATGAGAAAGTTAAGTTGATATGTACTAAACTTAAGGAAGCTTCGGATAGGTAGAAGTCCTATGCCGATTTGAAACGTAAGGAGATAGAGTATGATGTTGGAGACAAAGTGTATCTTAAGGTTTCTCCATGGAAGAAGGTGATGAGGTTTGGTCGTAAGGGAAAGTTGAGTCCTCGTTTTATCGGACCATATGAGGTGTTTGAGCGTGTTGGTCCTGTTGCTTATAGGTTGAGGTTGCCGGAGGAGTTGAGTATGATGCATGATGTTTTTCACGTATCAATGCTTCGTAGATATAGATCGGATCCTTCTCATGTTGTTCCGGTTGAGGAGATCGAGTTAAGAGAGGATATGAGTTATGAGGAAGAACCGATGAGGATTTTGGATGTGGATACCAAGGTTCTTCGAGGGAAGATCATAGATTTGGTTAAAGTGCTTTGGAAACACCGAGGTGTGGAAGAAGCAACTTGGGTGACAAGGAAGAGCATGGAGGAGCAGTTTCCTCACTTGTTTACTTCAGGTAAATTTCGAGGACGAAATTTTCTTAAGAGGGGGAGAGTTGTAACATCCCGTTTTTTGGGTTATTAGTTAGGCTTAGTTAGGTGAATTCGATTCGGGTTGAATCGGGTTCTCCGGTTCATTAATTCCGGGAAAAAAATAAAATAAGGATATTTTTAATTAAGGAAAATAATAATTTGGAAGGTGGCTTGAAATATTAAAAATATGTTTCAAATTAAAATAAAGTAATTTGGATTTTATAATTATTTTTAATTATGCTTAATTATGCATAAATGACCAATTTGTAATTTTTGGAAAAAATTTGGGGGACTAATTTGTAATTTTCGGCAATTAATGTATTTTAGTAACTAAATTGAAAAGCAAGCTAAACTTAGAATCCTTAGAGGGCCATAAACCCATTTCTAATTTTTAATGATGATTTATTCACCAAAATATATTTTTAATTACTTTAATTTGGTTTTTAATCATTTTTCTCCTAAAACTACTTTTCTCATCTTTTTCTCTCATTTTTTTCTACTTTCTCTTCATCTTTCCTTCTCAATTACTTGCTGATCTTTGTATCTTTTTCCACAAAGAATACATCACTTGCATCATCTTTCCATCCTTTACAAAACCTATGCATTGATTTCATCAAATCTACATCAAATTGCAAGGAATCAAGAAGGGGAAAATCTCATATTTTTGGTGAATAGATCTTGAAAGTAATTTTCTGGATTTTTATTCTTTTCTAAGGTTCTTTATTGAAATTCCCAAGTATTAGCTTGCTAATCTTTGAATAAACACATGATTCTATGTTTTTAATGTTAGATCTAATGTTTTTGTGATGTTTTTGTGAGATCTTTTTGGATCTAGTTTAATGCTGGAAATTATATGAGTTCAATCATGTTTTTATGATGATTTAATGATTAATTGAGTCTTGATTTAGTATCACATTAATTTAATCTCGGAATAATAAAATCGGTGTAGTTTTAAGGTGCTTTTCGGTTATTTTATGGGCTGTTTTAGATGCTTAAATGTTGCTGGAGGTATAAGGATGGTTTAGATGTGTTTTGGATCATAATTGAAGTGTATAAGATGTTAGATTCGTTAGGTTTTGGGCTGATGTTGTTCGGATACGTTTCGGCTTAGTTTTCAGTCTTTTCGGCAAAGTTTTTGGTAGTTTAATGGTGATCGGATATGGCTGTTGGTTTAAGCATGTTATGATGTGAGAATACTCTGTTTTAATGTTTTAGAAGAGGTACAAGAAGAAGCTTGATTGCTGGTGCGTTGGTGCGATCATCGGAGAGCGGCGAAAGCTCGTTTCGCTTGTTGGTGAGTGGTTACGGATTTAAAAGCGGATTGCGTTTGGTACGTTCTATTTTGGGGGGCTATGGAAGTGTGTGAAAACCTTCCATAGTTCAAGAGTAAGTAAAGTTTTTGTTTTAATGAACCGATATGAGTTTCGGCTATTTTCGACAAAGGTATTTCATTGATAATGCATGAGATTTATGGAAGTGCATGAGCATGTTTTGAATTGATGCATACATGAGAGATACTTGCTGAAATGCATAGCTTATTTAGCATCCATGATTATGGAAAATTATGAGAAATGCTTTGGAATACAACATGGTTATTTACCTATACATGATGGTGCCTTTGGGCATGGCTTTTGGGTTCATTGGTTGAACATATTATGCATGCATTGTGAGCAGCAAGTTATCATGCATATTTGATTATGATATTGGCTTAGTGACACTAACTTTAGATTCGAATACGAATGACATGTCATTAGGATTGTCTTAAGTGCACTATAATAAAAACAAAGAATACAGAATATTGCCTACACGTAACATGGGTGACTTTGTGTCCAACCGTGCGGGGTAGAGCCGCCTACACGTAACAAGGGTGACTATGTGTCCGATCGTGCGTGGTAGTGCTAATGGTGACTTCGTGTCATGTAAATGGTGACTTAGTGTGATGTCAATGGTGACTTCGTGTCATGTCAATGGTGACTTCGTGTCATGACGAGACAAATGTCTCATGGATCCGTGTATTCGGTGAGCTCAAGGTTCACATTAAGTGATCACTAGAAAGCCAATATACATACATGAAATTGAGGAAGGGGTTGAGCATCATTTATAAATTGTTTGGACAAGGTTATGTGAATTCAAGGATGCATATGATTTTAAGAATATGAGCATGAGATTTTAGCATGCATGATTTAATAAGGAAATGCAAATTATGTTTTCCTCATGGTTTAAAATAGATGCATTGATGATTATTTGTGGAGCTACCTCACTAAGCATGTTTCCTTAAGCTCTCTTTCATCTTTGCAGAAAAATAAAGGCACTTGGAGCTTCGTTCGGGGCAAAGAAACCAAGGGGAAGATCACTTGAGATTTGGTATGTTTTGGCAATTAAATTGGGCAAGGCAATGTGTAACACAATCTATGAGAGAAGTGAGGTTTTAGATTTTGATTCATGTTGTAATATGACCATTATTGATTGGGTATTAATTGTTGAACTTTTGTTATATTTGAATTGTTGAAGCATGAACTAGTATGTTTACTATGTTGTTATTCATCTTTAGGAAGCATGCCTATAGGATTTCTTAAGATATTTTCTGGTGTTATGAGATGTGATTATGTTGCTAGTGATGCCTAGGAATGTTGCATATAGTTTTGGCTTATTAAAATGTATGATTGGGTGGTTTAAATGAGCTTAACATGTCACACTCGAGCCAGAACACAGGGGGTATCGATACACCCTGAGGTTGTATCGATACCATTATGATACTGGACGTGGCTGTATCGAATCAGGGTTCGGTACCAAATATTACTGGAATTGCCTATTCCGATACACCTAGGGTACTGTTTCGAAATAGGTGATGTGTTCCGAAACACCCCAAGGGCTGTTTCGAAACACCTGGCTTAAATGGGCAAATTGAGTGTTTTGAATGCATGAAACGTAGGATTAAAGATTAGTAAGTGAATACAATGAATCTATGCGTGGTTTAGGAGATGTTGTGACACCATGATACATATCTTGACTCAAACACACATCGTATGAATCAAGATGGATGAAATACCTACTATTACATACTTTGCAATTAAGTTCATGTATGTATTCGATTGACTTATTTATGATGGTCGAATTACGTGTGTCTTTGTCTTACTTGAGTTAACTACACCTAGAAGATTAATCGTGCATCTAGGTGAGCTAAGTAAAAAAAAGAATAACGGTTTTTAGGATTGTTTAGCGAATCGAACCTTCGCGGGTTTGGTTTGATATTCCCCGTGTGACCCATTAGTGTCGGTTTCGTCCAGGCCGGGCTAAGGGGGTTACAATGTATCTCATATTTTACTTCCATCCTGACCATACCAGATTGGTCACAACCCCCGATCTAACTGCACACTAACTGCACTATAAAGAATTCCATGTAATTTCCATAAAATAATTTCACATCACTCAGAAAAACACCAACCCACCTTACTCTACAAAACATGTTGCAACCTTGTTACAACCTCCAGATCTTAACTAGAAAGAATCTGCAAAACTCAGCCCTTCCTTTAGTAATAACCAACTCAAACTAACCATAACACAGTGTATTTACCTTGGTTTCAAACATTCACAACTCTGAGAACAACCACTCATTGTTCATCCGAGACTATTCCCTAACCAAAAGGGTAGCTTGCCCACTACAGATTCAGCTTAACACCACAAGAAAGTTCTTTCAACCTCTTTTTTTTCACACCTTCACCTTAAAAAAACTAACCACACTCCACTTACACCCTCAAGGAGCTACTCGCAAGTGTGAACAAATGTATGCATGATTTCCTATATGCCCTCATAAATGCCTATGCAAATGCATGTGCATGTAAATGCAATTTCTAATATCATTCTCAAGAATGCATGCATATCCAACATTATCTATAAATATATACATATATGTGCTCTTAATCTATGCATGATTATTGTTCACACCCACAAATAACATCCTCAATTCTAACAACTTCAACTACCACCCTATTGACAACTCCCAAGTCAGATTAGCAATAGCCGTACCAGCTTCAGTAGACTAAAACACACCCGAAAGAACGGTGCAACACCACAAACTAACCTTCCGGCCTAACCGAAGGTACACTTACAGAGGAGGAAGAATTTACTCTTCCCTAACAGTCATTTCATCTTCAATCTTGACCATCAAAGTTCATACCAACAGTATCTAGCTCGTGTTTCACATCTCATAAGCATATTCCAAAAACTTTAAACATGCAGTTTAAAACATAATATCCAATTAAAATAAACTTACATTCGGGCAAGAACCAAGGGAAATCTGAGAGCATCTAAAAATATATTGGCAGTGGCAATGTGTAACCGATAATCTTTTTTTAACCATCATTAATCAAAGTAAAATCATCAAGAATAGATTTTCACACTCCAATAACATATCATGCTCAATCACACATATCATGATCAATCGCACATTTAAGCACATAACATAGCAATCCTATACATGCTTTAACCAATCAACTACACAGTCAACAAACCATCAACACATTTTATTCAACCTGGCTCTGATACCACCAAATGTAACCCCCTTAGCCCGGCCTAGACGAAACCGGCACTAATGGGTCATACGGGGAATATCAAACCAAACCCGCGAAGGTTCGATTCGATAAACAACCCTAAAAACCGTAACATTTTTTTTTTATTTTATCTTACCTAGATGCACAATCTTATTCCTACGTGACAAGGTCTCTTACAAAGCAATACCGGTAACACATTAATTAAAACATATATCCGAATAAACACTAACGTGGTTTAAGGACTAAAACGTAAAACTTTTAAATACAATTAGTAAAGTAAAAAATTCTTTCCATCAATGTTCAATTAAACACCCAAGCATACTTCACAGCAAGTTTCAACTTAAACGGATTATTCTAACATCGTCGATTGCATGTTTCTCTAGTTTAGGGACCAAAATGTAAATATTCCAAAATACAAGGTCTTCAACCAAATTAAATTAACCGTCTTGAAATTAAATCAACTTTAAGCATGCATACAAAATTTCAGCTAAAAATAACATCTACAAGTACCTTAATCGAGCAAAGAAAGATAACCGAGACTAAAATATAATTCCCAGCAACTTTCAATTCTAGGTGATCAATGGTTTCGAAACCTTCCCAGAGGTTCCAAAACTTTTTGAAAAAGGTTTCGAAACTTTCCTTGAAAGTTTCGAAACTTATCGCGTCCAGTAGCTTCCCAGAATTGAAACTGCCCGAAAGGTTCCAAAACCTTGTGAAGGTTTCGAAACTATTTGACAAAGGTTTCGGAACCTTCAATCAAAGGTTTCGAAACTTTGGGTCTGGAACCAAATGTTTTATTACACCAAGAGCACACCAAGTACTCAATACTCAACCATTAATTAGAACCACTAAATGCATCAATCCTAAACATGATTAACAACATATGGCACATAATTAACTACGTCATGGACTTCATTCAAGCTATAGGCATGCTCCCTAAGAAGAGATTAACAATATAGCAATCATGATAGGACATGCTTCAACAATACAAACAATCCCTAAAGTTCAACAATTAATAACCAAACAATAATGGTCTTATTACATCATAAACCAAAGCCTAAATGCTCACTCTTCTCTTAGGTTGTGTTACACATTGCCTTGCCCAATTTATTTGCAAAAAACATACCAAATTTAAGTGAATCTTCCCATTGGTTTCCTTGCCTCGAACGTAGCTCCAAGTGCCTTTATTTCTCTGCATGGATGAAAAGAGAGCTTAGCAAACATGCTTAGTGAGGAAGCTCTACACAAATCATCAATGCATCTATTTAAAACCATGATGAAACCATAATTTGCAATACTTTGTTAAATCATGCATGCTAATATTTCATGCCCAAATTCATTAAATCATATGCATCCTTGAGTTCACATAACCTTATCAAAACAATTTATAGATGATGCTCAAACCTCTTCTCAATTTCATATATGTATATTGGCTTTCTAGTGACCACTTTAATGTGAACCTTGAGCTCACCGAATACACGGATCCATGAGACCATTGTCTCGTCATGACACGAAGTCACCATTGACATGACACGAAGTCACCATTGACATGACACGAAGTCACCACTGACATGACACGAAGTCACCATTGACATGACACGAAGTCACCATTAGCACTACCATGCACGATTGGACACATAGTCACCCTTTTTATGTGTAGGCGGCTCTACCCCGCACGGTTGGACACAAAGTCATCCTTGTTATGTGTAGGCAATATTCTATATTCTCAGTTTTGATTACAGTGCACTTAAGACAATTCTAATGACATGTCATCGTATTCGAATCTAAAGTTAGTGTCACTAAGCCAATATCATAATCAAATGTACATGATAACTTGTTGTTCATAATGCATGCATAAAATGTTCAACAAATGAACCAAAGCCATGCCCAAAGGCACCATCATGTATAAGGCAATTAACCATATTGTATTTCAAATCATATAACTTGTTGCTCATAATGCATGCATACTATGTTCAACAAATAAACTAAAAGCCATGCCCAAAGGCACCATTATAGATAAGGCAAATAACCATGTTGTACTCCAAATCATTTCTCAAAATTTTTCATAATCATGGATGTTAAATAAGCTATGCATTTTAGCAAGTATCTCTCATGTATGCATCAATTCAAAACATGCTCATGCACTTCCATAAATCCCATTGCATTACCAATAAAATACCTTTGTTGAAAATAGCCGAAACTCATATCGGTTCATCAAAAATAATTACTTTACTTACTCTTGAACTATGGAAGGTTTTCACACTCTTCTATAGCCTCACAAAACAGAACGTACCAAACGTGATTCGCTTTAAATCCATAATCACTCACCAATAAGCGAAACGAGCTTCCGCCGCTATCCGATGATCGCATCAACGCACCAGCAATCAAGCACCTTCTTGTACCTCTTCTACAACATTAAAAACAGAGCATTCTCACATCATAACATGCTCAAACCAACAGCCATATCCGAACACCGTTAAACTACCGAAAACTTAGCCTAAAAGATTGAAAACTAAGCCGAAACGCATCCGAACAACATCATCCCAAAACCTAACGAATATAACATCTAATCCACTTCAATTATGATCCAAAAACACATCTAAACCATCCTTATACCTCCAGCAATATTTAAGCATCTAAAATAGCCCCATAAAACAACCGAAAAGCAATTTAAAACTACACCGATTGCATTATTCCGGGATTAGATTAATGTGATATCAAATCAAGACTCAATTAATCATTAAATCAACATAAAAACATGATTGAACTCATCTAATTTCCAGCATTAAATGAGATCCAAAAAGATTTTACAAAAACATCACAAAATCACTAGATCTAACATTAAAAACATTGAATCAAGTGTTTATTCAAAGATTAGCAAGCTAATACTTGGGAATTTCAATAAAGAACCTTAGAAAAGAATAAAAATCCAGAAAATTACCTTTAAGATCTATTCACCAAAAATATAAGATTTTCCCCTTCTTGATTCCTTGCAATTTGATGAAGATTTGATGAAATCAATGCATAGGTTTTGTAAAGGATGGAAGAATGATGCAAGTGATGTAATCTTTGTGGAAAAAGATGCAAAAATCAGCAAGGAATTGAAGAGAAAAGATGAAGAGAAAGTGGAGAGAAAATGAGAGAAAAAGATGAGAAAAGTGGCTTTTAAGAGAAAATGATTAAAAATCTAATTAAAGTAGTTAAAAATATATTTTAGTGAATAAATCATCATTAAAAATTAGAAATGGGTTTATGGCCCTCTAAGGATTCTAAGTTTAGTTTGCTTTTCAATTTAGCCACTAAAAACATATAATTGCCGAAAATCATCAAATTGGTCCTCCAATTTTTCCAAAAATTACAAATTGGTCATTTATGCATAATTAAGCATAATTAAAAATTATTATAAAATCCAAATTACTTTCTTTTAATTTTGAAACATATTTTTAATATTCCAAACCACCTTCCAAATTATTATTTTTCTTAATTAAAAATATCTTTATTTTATTTTTCTCGGAATTAATGAACCGGAGAATCCGATTCGCCCCGAATCGAATCCTCCTAACCAAGCCTAAACTAATAACCCCAAAAACGGGATGTTACAATTGTAAGAATAAGATTATGCATCTAGGAAAGATAAAGTAAAAAAATAACGGTTTTAGGGTTGTTTATCAAATCGGACTTTCGCGGGTTTGGTTTGATATTCCCCGTGTAACCCGTTAGTGCCGGTTCCGTCTAGGCCGGGCTAAGGGGTTTACAATTGTAAGCGAACTCCACTAGGGGTAGGGACTTTTCCCAATTCTTCCCAAAGTCTATAACACAATCCCGTAGCATATCTTCCAATACTTATATCACTCTTTTAGATTGACAATCAGACTACGGATAGAAAGCAGTGCTAAAATGCACTTCAGTTCTGAGAGCCTTCAGCAAAGACTTCCAAAATCTGGATGTGATGTTCGAATCTCTATCAGAAATGATCTATGTTGGCACACCATGTAACCGAATTATCTCTCGAATATACAAATCGGCCAAGGTCTCCGAGTTCATATTCTTCCGAATCGGAATGAAATGTGTAGACTTGGTGAATTTGTCCATAATCACACAAATAGCATCATTCTTTCTCGGTGATGGCTACTTTCAGTCCAGGCCAACAATACAAAGATTTTAAGTCCTTATACATCTTAACAGATCCAAGATGAATCGAGAATGGACTTTGGTGTACTTCTTGTAGGATATCTCTTTTCAATTCTTCATTATTTAGAACACAAACTATATCCCGAAAATAGAGCAATCCATTCAATTTGAGGGGGAATTCGAAATTAGCTTTTGAATCAAGCTTCGATACAATAGCTTGAAGTTCAGGATGCGATTGCTGAAGATCCTTGATCCTCGAAATCAAATCAGGTTGAACCTAGAGTTCAGACAAATATCCTTGCTTTCGATATACTCGAAGGTGAGCATTAATCGAGTTTGGGGCTACAAGGAAAATTTTGAAATTAGGTACGAAAATTCAAAGAGAGATTTTAACATTTCAAGGTTATTAAATAGCTTACCCAATGTCGGTTTACGACTAAGAGCATCGACCACCCTGTTGGCCTTTCCAGGATTGTAATCAATGATCAAGTCATAATCTTTTAGCAATTCTATCCATCTTCTTTTTCTCAAATTCAAGTCTTTTTGAGTTAGGAGGTATTTAAGACTCTTGTGATAGGTGTATAGGTAGCACCCCTCACCATATAAATAGTGCCTGCATATCTTGAGGGCAAAAACAATAGTAGCTAACTCGAGATCATGAGTCGGGTTTAGTTCATGAGGCTTCAATTGCCTTAATGCATAGGCAACTAAATTATTTTCTTGCATTAGGACACAACCTAGTCCTTAATGCGAGGCATCACTATATACGATGAATTCATTATCGGATTCCGGTTGAATAAGTACAAGAGCATGGGTCAAAGCTTGCTTAAGCTGATCAAAACTTCTTTGTTGATCCTCCGACCATTCAAACAATTTATCCTTTCAGAGAAGTTTGGTTAGGGGAAAGACAATTGTAGAAAGTCCCTTAACAAACCTCCTATAATACCCGGCTAAACCAAGGAAATTTCTGACCTCAGTAACATTTCTCGGAGGTCTCCAATACAATAAAGTTTGCACTTTCTTAGCATCAACTTTGATTCCTTCTACCGAGATGGCATGGCCAAGGAATGACACCGATAACGAAAATTCACACTTGGAGAATATGGCAAACAATTGACGTTCCCGAAGAGTCCGCAAGATAATTCGAAGGTGTCCTGAGTGTTCCTCTTTATTTCGAGAATACACCAGAATGTCATCAATAAAGACGACTACAAACTTGTCAAAATGAGGCTTGAACATTCGATTCATTAGGTCCATGAATGCTACCGGGGCATTGGTCAGCCCAAATGGTGTTATCTTTCTTCTTTACGAACAATACAGGAGAACCCCATGATGAAGAACTAAGACGAATGAATCCTTTATCTTATAGCTCTTGGAGTTGCTTCTTGAGCACTTTCAATTCTATTGGGGACATTCTATAATGAGCAATCAATACTGGATGAGTCCCAAGCTGGACTTCGATCCCGAACTCCACTTCTCTTGTTGTAGAAAGACCAGATAGTTCATCCGGAAAAACATTAACAAATTCAGACACCACTAGAATTTTCGGCAAACCGAAGTCATATTCATCTTGCATAACCATTGAGCAAAAATTGAACTTGGCTTCTTATCAATTAAGAGAACCGATTCCTTTCTCAGACCTCGAAGATACAATCTTCGATTTTGACATTCGATCCAAGCTTCATGTTTGGTCAACCAATCTAATCCCAATATTAGGTCAAACTCACATGATGGTAGCACAAATAGATCAATTCGAAAAGGAATATTTGAATCGTGATTGGACAATCTTAATGTAACATCCTATTTTTGGGGTTATTAGTTTAGGCTTAGTTAGGGGAATTCGATTCGGGTCGAATCAGGTTCTCCGGTTCATTAATTCCGGGAAAAATAAAATAAGGATATTTTTAATTAATAAAAATAATAATTTGGAAGGTGGTTTGAAATATTAAAAAAATATGTTTCAAAATTAAAAGAAAATAATTTGGATTTTATAATAATTTTTAATTATGCTTAATTATGCATAAGTGACTGATATATAATTTTTGGAAAATTTGGGGGACTACTTTGTAATTTTCGGCAATTATATGTTTTTAGTGACTAAATTGAAAACCAAGCTAAACTTAGAATCCTTAGAGGGTCATAAACCCATTTCTAATTTTTAATGATGATTTATTCACCAAAATATATTTTTAATTACTTTAATTGGATTTTTAATCATTTTTCTCAAAAACCACTTTTCTCTTATTTTTCTCTCATCTTTTTCTCTCATTTTCTCTCCACTTTCTCTTCAATTCCTTGCTGATTTTTGCATCTTTTTCCACAAAGATTACATCACTTGCATCATCTTTCCATCCTTTACAAAACCTATGCTACATCAAATTGCAAGGAATCAAGAAGGGGAAAAATATATATTTTTGGTTAATAGATCTTGAAGGTAATTTTCTGAATTTTTATTCTTTTCTAAGGTTCTTTATTGAAATTCTCAAGTATTAGCTTGCTAATCTTTGAATAAACACTTGATTCTATGTTTTTAATGTTAGATCTAATATTTTTGTGATATTTTTGTGAAATCTTTTTGGATCTCATTTAATGCTGGAAATTAGATGAATTCAATCATGTTTTTATGTTGATTTAATGATTAATTGAGTCTTGATTTGATATCACATTAATTTAATCCCGAAATAATGCAATCGATGTAGTTTTATGGTGCTTTTCGGTTGTTTTATAGGTTGTTTTAGATGCTTGAATGTTGCTGGAGATATAAGGATGGTTTGGATGTGTTTTTGCAACATAATTGAAGTGATTAGATGTTAGATTCGTTAGGTTTTGGGCTGATGTTGTTCGGTTACGTTTCGGCTTAGTTTTCGGTCTTTTCGGCTAAGTTTTTGGTAGTTTAATGGTGATCGGATGTGGCTGTAGGTTTGAGCATGTTATGATGTGAGAATACTCTTTTTAATGTTGTAGAAGAGTTATAAGAAGGTGTTTGATTGCTGGTGCGTTGGTGCGATCATCGGTTAGCGGCGAAAGCTTGTTTCGCCTGTTGGTGAGTGGTTACGGATTTAAAGCGAATCGCGTTTGGTACGTTCTGTTTTTGGGGACTATGGAAGAGTGTGAAAACCTTCCATAGTTTAAGATTAAGTAAAGTATTTGTTTTGATAAACCGATATGAGTTTCGGCTACATTTTATAAAGGCATTATGTTGGTAATGCAATGAGATTTATGCAAATGCATGAGCATGATTGGAAATGGTACATACATGAGAATTACTTGCTGAACTGCATAGCTTATTTAGCATCCTTGATTATGGAAAATTATGAGAAATGACTTGGAATACAATGTGGTTAATTGCCTTATACATGATGGTGCCTTTGGGGCATGACTTTGGTTCATTTGTTGAACATTTTATGCATGCATTATGAGCAGCAAGTTATCATGCACATTTGGTTATGATATTGGCTTAGTGACACTAACTTTAGATTCGAATACGAATGACATGTCATTAGGATTGAGTGCACTATAAAATAAAGAGAATAATGAGATTGCCTATACGTAAACAAGGGTGACTTTGTGTCCAACCGTGCGTGGTAGTTCCGCCTACACGTAAACAAGGGTGACTTTGTGTCCAACCGTGCGTGTAGAGCTTGCCTATATGTAGACAAGGGTGACTTTGTGTCCGACCGTGCATATAGTTGACCCATACGTAGACAAGGGCGACTTTGTGTCCAACCGTGCGTAGTGGGGGATAACATGTATACAAAGGGGACTAAGTGTCCGACTGATGCATGTTGAGAAAAAGGATTCGTGTATTCGGTGAACCCAAGGTTCACATTAAGTGGTCACTAGAATTCCAATATACATACATGAATTTGAGAATAAGATTGTACATCATTTACAAATTGTTTTGAAAAGGTTATGTGAATTCAAGGATGCATATGATTTTAAGAATATGAGCATGAGATGTTAGTATGCATGATTTAATAAACTGTTTCAAGTTATGGTTTCAACATGGTTTTTAATAGATGCATTGATGATTTGTGTAGAGCTTCCTTACTAAGCAAGTTTGCTTAAGCTCTCTTTTCATCCTTGCAGAAAAATAAAGGCAATTGAGGCTTTGTTCAAGGCAAGGGAACCAAAGGAAAGAATCACATTGAATTTGGTATGTTTTTGGCAAATAAATTGGGCAAGGCAATGTGTAACACAACCTATGTGAGGAGTATGTTCTTAGGTTTTGAATCATGTTGTAATAAGACCATTAATGTTGATTTCTATTGTTGAACTTTGGGAATAGTTTGAATTGTTGAAGCATGTACTATCCTGATTGCTATGTTGTTAATCTCTTCTTAGGGAGCATGCCTATAGCTTGAGTGATGTCCATGACGTAGTTAATTATGTGCCATAGGTTGTTAATCATGTTTAGGACTGATGCATTTAGAGGTTCTAATTAATGGTTGAGTATTGGGCATTTGGTTTGTACTTAGTGAAATGAAACAATTGGTTCCAGACTCAAAGTTTTGAAACCTTTGATTGAAGGTTCCGAAACCATTGTCAAATAGTTTCGAAACCATCATAAAGTTTCGGAACCTTTCGGGAAGTTTCAATTCTGGGAAGTTACTGGACGCAATAAGTTTCGAAACTTTCAAGGAAAGTTTCGAAACCCTTTTAAAAAAGTTTCGGAACCTCTGGGAAGGTTTCGAAACCATTGATCACCTAAAATTGGAAGTTGTTGGAAATTATATTTTAGTCCTGGTTATCTTCCTTTGTTCGATTAATGTACTTGTAGATGTTATTTTGAGCTGAAATTTTACATGCATGCTTAAAGTTGATTTAATTTCAAGATGGTTAATTTAATTTGGTTGAAGTTCTTGTATTTTGGGAGATTTACATTTTGGTCCTTAAATTAGTGAAACATGCAATTGACGATGTTAGAATCATCCGTTTAAGTTGAAACTTGCTATGAAGTATGCTTGGGTGTTTAATTGAACATTGATGGAAAGAATTTCTACCTTGCTAATCGTATTTAAAAGTTTTACGTTTTAGTTATTAAACCACGTTATTGTTTAATCGGATGTATGTTTTAATTGAACATGATATGTTGATGTTGCATGCATACTTATATAATGTGAGTGCATCTAGAATGATTATGAGTATAAGATATTGTCGGTTACACATTGCCTATGCCAACATGTTTTTAGATGTTCTTCGGTTTCCCTTGGATCTTGCCCGAATATAAGTTTATTATGTTTTGATATTATGTTTTAAAACTGCATGTTTGAAGTGTTTGGATATGCCTCCGAGACGTGAGACACGTGCGAGTGCAAGCTTGATCACCGAAGGTCAGGCAGAGAGAGAAGCGACAGAGAGGGAGGAACCGCTTCCACCTCCTCCATTAGTTGGTGTGCCACCCGCTGGTGTGCCTCCGGTTCTAGTGGGAGGCCAGTTTAGAGACTTTGCACCGTTTATACAGGCTATAACGGGTGCGTTTCAGGCAGCTATGGCTGGAGTGCAAGTACCGGCTCCCGCACCTATCGTTGTGGTTACCCAAGACTACCGTTAGAGCGTTTACGTAGCTTGGGAGGTGTTGAGTTCCGTGGATCTGATCCAAGTGCAGCTGAGGAGTGGTTGGCTAGTACCGAGAGGATTTTGGATCAGATGGATTGTTAGGATGCCCGTAGGTTGGGTTGTGTGGTGTCTCTGCTTCAGGGGGATGCTTATAGATAGTGGACTACCACGAGAGTGGAGGTAGCAGTTGCTAACCTAACTTGGGAGTACTTCAGGACCGCCTTTATGCGGAAGTTCTTGGGTCTGCAGTACGAGGATGCGCGGAAGAGGGAGTTTATGTCCCTGGTGCAGGGAGCTAGGAGTGTGGCTGACTATGAGATACAGTTTATCCGGTTGAGTCACTATGCTCCTGAGTTGGTTCCTACAGAGCATAAGAGGTGTGATAGGGTCCGATATGGTTTGGACCCGGAAATTAAGATTTACTTGTTGGCTGCAGAGTACATTGAGTTCGATGTGCTCGTTAATCGGGCTAAGGATGTTGAGGAGTCTTTGAGGGAGGCTCAGAAGTCTTTCGATGTCGGAAAGAAGCCTGCTGAGGCTAGTACCCAAGGTGGTAAGGGTAAGAAGTTTCGAGACAACCGATATAGAGCTGATCGACGCCGAGGTGATTTTGGACACGGTGGTCGTGCTCAGCAGTATGGTAGGGGTGGTGGTGATGCAGCAATTTGTAATATGTGTTCTAAACGCCATCCGGGAGAGTGTTGGTGGGCCATTGGTGCCTCTACGTGTTATGGATCTAAGGATCACAGGAGGAAGGATTGTCCGAGGTTTACTGGTGAGGCTGGTAACCGAGCTGAGGTTGCCGTGATACCTGACAGAGGACGCGGTGGAGGTAGAGGTCCTTTCCAGAGACAGGGAAATGGTCATAGAGTTTATGCTCAGCGTGGGACCCGTAATGCTACAGATGTGGTTGTAGGTACTTTTTCTTTATGGAATGTACCATTGTTTTCTTTGATAGATTCGGGATCTACGCATTCTTATGTTTTGAGTGAGCATGCATATATGTTGGATACTCCTGTTGATGTTTTAGATGTGGGAGTTGTGGTTACTAGTTCTTTGGGTGAGACGGTGATCGTAAAAAGGTTATATAGAAGATGTTCGTTGGAGGTGCAAGGGCATGTCTTTGAGGTTGAATTGATGGAGTTGCCGTTTCATGGTTTTGACCTTATTTTGGGGGTTGATTGGTTGACGGAGCATAGAGCTATGGTGGACTTTGAAAAGAAACGGGTTACTTTGAGGTTGTTGGATGGTAGTGAGTTTGTGATTAAGAGTGAGTATACGGGATTCTTGTCTAATGTGGTTTCGGCTTTGCAAGCGGAAAAGTTGATGCAACATGGTGGAGTAGCATATCTAGCTTATGTGATGAATCCGGGGATAGGAGAGGTTCGGGTGCAGGATATTCGAACAGTATGTAACTTTCCGGAAGTTTTTCCTGAGTAGTTGCCAGGGTTACCTCTTGATCGTGAGGTGGAGTTTAGTATCGAGCTTTATGTTGGTACTTATCCGGTGTCCATTGCTCCTTATCGCATGGCACCTAAGGAGTTAAAGGAGTTAAAGATGTAGTTGCAAGAGTTGCTTGACCGTGGTTTTATACGACCGAGTGTGTCACCATGGGATGCACCGGTGTTGTTTGTGAAGAAGAAAGATGGCACAATGAGGATGTGCATTGATTATCAGCAATTGAATAAGTTGACCATGAAGAATAAGTATCCTTTGCCGAGGATTGATGATTTGTTTGATCAGTTTCGAGGAGCCAGTGTGTTCTCGAAGATTGACTTGAGATCGGGGTACTACCAGTTGAAAGTGAAGAAGGATGATGTGCTGAAAACGGTTTTTCGGACAAGGTATGGTCATTATGAGTTTTTGGTGATGCCGTTTGGTTTGACGAATGCCCCTACTGCTTTTATGGATATGATGAACCGGGTGTTTCATGAGTACTTGGATCAGTTTGTGGTGGTTTTCATAGATGATATCCTCGTGTATTCACGTACCGAGGAAGATCATGATCAGCATTTACGGTTGGTGATGCAAGTTTTGAAAGAGAACCAGTTGTATGCTAAGTTAAGTAAGTGTGAGTTTTGGTTAAGAGAGGTGGTGTTTCTTGGTCATGTGTTGTCGGAAAGGGTATTAGTGTTGATCTAAAGAAGATAGAGGCAGTTATAGGTTGGAAGCAACCGAGGTCAGTGTCGGAGGTTCGGAGTTTCTTAGGTTTGGCTGGGTATTATCGTAGGTTTGTTGAGGGTTTTTCGAGCATTGCTGCTCCTATGACCAAGTTGTTGCAAAAGAAAGTTCCTTTTGAGTGGAAAGAAAGTCAACAAAAGGGTTTTGAGAAGTTGAAAGAAGTGTTGACTAGTGCACCGGTGTCAGTACAACCCGAATCCGGTAAGGATTTTGTGGTTTATAGTGATGCATCATACGTTGGTCTTGGATGTGTTTTGATGCAAGAGGGGAAAGTTGTAGCTTATGCTTCTAGACAATTGAGGGTGCATGAAAAGAATTATCTGACACATGATTTGGAGTTGGCGGCGGTGGTTTTTGCTTTGAAGATTTGGAGACATTATTTGTATGGAGAGAAGTGTATTATATACACGGATCATAAGAGTTTGAAGTATCTCATGTGACAAAAGGATTTGAATCTTAGGCAACGAAGATGCATGGAGTTGCTTAAGGACTATGATTTATCTATTGAGTATCATCCGGGGAAAACCAATATAGTAGCCGATGCTTTGAGCCGTAAGGCGGCGGTTGAGTTGAGAGCAATGTTTGCTAGACTGAGTATCTCTAAGGAGGGTGGTCTGGTGGCGGAGTTGCAAGCAAAACCTGTTTTGGTTGAGATGATCAAGGTGAAACAGTTGGAGGATGAGACTTTGGTACCTTTTGTGGAGGATATTGCTGAGGGTAGGCCGACCGATTATCATTTTGATGGTGATGAAGTGTTTTGTTTTAGAGGTCGGATTGTGGTGCCGGATGATCAAGAGTTGAGGCAAGCTATCTTGGTGGAGGCTCATACTAGTCCGTTTGCTATGCATCCGGGTAGTGTGAAGATGTATAGAGATCTCAAAAGTGTGTACTTTTGGGTTGGTTTAAAGAGAGATGTGACAGAGTTTGTTTCTCGTTGTATGGTGTGTCAATGAGTGAAAGCTGAACATCAGTTCCCTGCAGGTTTGTTGCAACCAGTTCAAATTCTGGAGTGGAAATAGGAGAGAATCACCATGGATTTTGTGACGGGGTTACCTTTAACACCGTCTAAAAAGGATTCTATATGGGTGATTGTTGATAGGTTTACGAAGTGTGCACATTTTCTTGCCGTGCATACGACGTACTCCATGGATAAGTTGGCAGATTTGTATGTTTCTGAGGTGGTGAGATTGCATGGTGTGCCTAAGTCGATCATATCGGATAGAGATCCGCGGTTTACATCCAAGTTTTGGAGGAGTTTGTAGACAGCTTTGGGTACGAGGCTTAGTCTTAGTACGGCTTATCATCCACAGACGGATGCACAGTCTGAGCGTGTTATTCAGACTTTGGAGGATTTGTTGAGGTGTTGTATCATCGAGTTTCAGGGTTCTTGGGAGAAGCAATTGCCATTGGTAGAGTTTGCTTATAATAATAGTTTTCAGACGAGTATACAGATGGCACCGTTTGAGGCGTTGTATGGGCGTAAGTGTCGTACACCTTTGTGTTGAAAGGAAGTTGTACAGAAATATGTTTCTTTGCCTCAAGTGTTGAAGGATACGGATGAGAAAGTTAAGTTGATATGTACTAAACTTAAGGAAGCTTCGGATAGGCAGAAATCCTATGCCAATTTGAAGCGTAGGGAGATAGAGTATGATGTTGGGGACAAAGTGTTTCTTAAGATTTCTCCATGGAAAAAGGTAATGAGGTTTGGACGTAAGGGAAAGTTGAGTCCACGTTTTATTGGACCTTATGAGGTGTTGGAGCGTGTTGGTCCTGTTGCTTATAGGTTGAGGTTACCGGAGAAGTTGGGTAAGATGCATGATGTTTTTCATGTATCGATGCTTCGTAGATATAGATCGGATCTTTCTCATGTTGTGCCGGTTGAGGAGATTGAGTTAAGAGAGGATATGAGTTATGAGGAAGAACCGGTGAGGATTTTGGATGTAGATACAAAGGTTCTTCGAGGGAAGACCATAGATTTGGTTAAAGTGCTTTGGAAACACCGAGGTGTTGAAGAAGCAACTTGGGAGACAAGGAAAAGCATGGAGGAGCAGTTTCCTCACTTGTTTACTTCAGGTAAATTTCGAGGATGAAATTTTCTTAAGAGAGGGAGAGTTGTAACATCCCGTTTTGGGGGTTATTAGCTTAGGCTTAGTTAGGGGAATTCGATTCAGATCGAATCCGGTTCTCTAGTTCATTAATTCCGGGAAAAATAAAATAAGGATATTTTTAATTAATAAAAATAATAATTTGGAAGGTGGTTTGAAATATTAAAAAAATATGTTTCAAAATTAAAAGAAAATAATTTGGATTTTATAATGATTTTTAATTATGCTTAATTATGCATAAGTGATCGATTTACAATTTTTGGAAAATTTAGGGGACTACTTTGTAATTTTCGGCAATTATATGTTTTTAGTGACTAAATTGAAAAGAAAGCTAAACTTAGAATCCTTAGAGGACCATAAACCCATTTCTAATTTTTAATGATGATTTATTCACCAAAATATATTTTTAATTATTTTTCTCAAAAACCACTTTTCTCTTAATTTTTTCTCATCTTTTTCTCTCATTTTCTCTCCACTTTCTCTTCATCTTTTCTCTTCAATTCCTTGCTGATTTTTGCATCTTTTTCCAAAAATATTACATCACTTGCATCATCTTTCCATCCTTTACCAAACCTGAGCATTGATTTCATCAAATCTACATCAAATTGCAAGGAATCAAGAAGGGGAAAAATACATATTTTTGGTGAATAGATCTTGAAGGTAATTTTCTGGATTTTTATTCTTTTCTAAGATTCTTTATTGAAATTCCCAAGTATTAGCTTGCTAATCTTTGAATAAACACTTGATTATATGTTTTTAATGTTAGATCTAATGTTTTTGTGATGTTTTTGTGAAATCTTTTTGGATCTCATTTAATGCTGGAAATTAGATGAATTCAATATGTTTTTATGTTGATTTAATGACTAATTGAGTCTTGATTTAATATCACATTAATTTAATCTCGGAATAATGTCATCGGTGTAATTTTAAGGTGCTTTTCGGTTGTTTTATGGGCTGTTTTAGATGCTTGAATGTTGCTAGAGATATAAGGATGGTTTGGATGTGTTTTTGGATCATAATTGAAGTGGATTAGATGTTAGATTCGTTAGGTTTTGGGCTGATGTTATTCGGTTACGTTTCGGCTTAGTTTTCGGTCTTTTCGGCTAAGTTTTTGGTAGTTTAATGGTGATCGAATGTGGCTGTAGGTTTGAGCATATTATGATGTGAGAATACTCTGTTTTTAATGTTGTAGAAGAGGTACAAGAAGGTGCTTGATTGTTGGTGCGTTGGTGCGATCATCGGTTAGCGGCGAAAGCTCGTTTCGCTTGTTGGTGAGTGGTTACGGATTTAAAACGAATCACGTTTGGTACGTTCTGTTTTTGGGGACTATGGAAGAGTGTGAAAACCTTCCATAGTTTAAGAGTAAGTAAAGTATTTGTTTTGATAAACCGATATGAGTTTCGACTACATTTTATAAAGGCATTATGCTGGTAATGCAATGAGATTTATGCAAATGCATGAGCATGATTTGAAATGGTGCATACATGAGAATTACTTGCTGAAATGCATAGCTTATTTAGCATCCATGATTATGGAAAATTATGAGAAATGACTTGGAATACAATGTGGTTAATTGCCTTATACATGATGGTGCCTTTGGGGCATGACTTTGGTTCATTTGTTGAACATTTTATGCATGCATTATGAGCAGCAAGTTATCATGCACATTTGGTTATGATATTGGCTTAGTGACACTAACTTTAGATTCGAATACGAATGACATGTCATTAGGATTGAGTGCATTATAAAATAAAGAGAATAATGAGATTGCCTATACGTAAACAAGGGTGACTTTGTGTCCAACCGTGCGTGGTAGTGCCGCCTACACGTAAACAAGGGCGACTTTGTGTCCAACCGTGCGTGTAGAGCTTGCCTGTATGTAGACAAGGGTGACTTTATGTCCGACCGTGCATATAGTTGACCCATACGTAGACAAGGGCGACTTTGTGTCTAACCGTGCGTAGTGGGGGATAACATGTATACAAAGGGGTTAAGTGTCCGACCGGTGCATGTTGAGAAAAAGGATCCGTGTATACGGTGAACCCAAGGTTCACATTAAGTGGTCACTAGAATGCCAATATACATACATGAATTTAAGAATAAGATTGTACATCATTTACAAATTGTTTTGAAAAGGTTATGTGAATTCAAGGATGCATATGATTTTAAGAATATGAGCATGAGATGTTAGTATGCATGATTTAATAAAGTGTTTCAAGTTATGGTTTCAACATGGTTTTTAATAGATGCATTGATGATTTGTGTAGAGCTTCCTCACTAAGCAAGTTTGCTTAAGCTCTCTTTTCATCCTTGCAGAAAAATAAAGGCAATTGAGGGTTTGTTCGAGGCATGGGAACCAAGGGGAAGAATCACATTGAATTTAGTATGTTTTTGGTAAATAAATTGGGCAAGGCAATGTGTAACACAACCTATGTGAGGAGTATGTTCTTAGGTTTTGAATCATGTTGTAATAAGACCATTAATGTTGATTGCTATTGTTGAACTTTGGGAATTGTTTGAATTGTTGAAGTATGTACTATCATGATTGCTATGTTGTTAATCTCTTCTTAGGGAGCATGCCTATAGCTTGAGTGATGTCCATGACGTAGTTAATTACGTGCCATAGGTTGTTAATCATGTTTAGGACTGATGCATTTAGAGGTTCTAATTAATGGTTGAGTATTGGGCATTTGGTTTGTACTTAGTGAAATGAAACATTTGGTTCCAGACCCAAAGTTTTGAAACCTTTGATTGAAGGTTCCGAAACCATTGTCAAATAGTTTCGAAACCTTCATAAAGTTTCGGAACCTTTCGGGCAGTTTCAATTCTAGGAAGTTACTGGACGCGATAAGTTTCGAAACTTTCAAGAAAAGTTTCAAAACCCTTTTCAAAAAGTTTTGGAACCTCTGGGAAGGTTTCGAAACCATTGATCACCTAGAATTGGAAGTTGCTGGAAATTATATTTTAGTCCCGGTTATCATCCTTTATTCGATTAAGGTACTTGTAGATGTTATTTTGAGCTAAAATTTTACATGCATGCTTAAAGTTGATTTAATTTCAAGATGGTTAATTTAATTTGGTTGAAGTTCTTGTATTTTGAGAGATTTACATTTTGGTCCTTAAATTAGTGAAACATGCAATTGACGATGTTAGAATAATCCGTTTAAGTTGAAACTTGCTGTGAAGTATGCTTGGGTGTTTAATTGAATATTGGTGGAAAGAATTTCTACCTTGCTAATCGTATTTAAAAGTTTTATGTTTTAGTCATTAAACCACGTTAGTGTTTAATTGAATGTATGTTTTAATTAATGTGTTACCGGTAGTGTTTCGTATGAGACCACGACATGTAGGAGTAAGAATATGCATCTAGCCAAGATAAAATAAAAAAAATAGTAACGGCTTTAGGGTTGTTTATCGAATCGAACCTTCGCGGGTTTGGTTTGATATTCCCCGTGTAACCCGTTAGTGCCGGTTTCGTCTAGGTCGGGCTAAAGGGGTTACACTTTACAAATGAGGTTAACATTCATTATTCCTCCTATTAGGTTTAATACTACAAGACCCCTGATGAGTGCCTAAAAGGCAGTTATTTATCACCCTTCTCATGATACTTTCTGCATCTATTATACACCAACTTGAGCCAAAAAATAGACTCTATGCACAATAATGGATATTCTGTTATCACTACTCACAAAGTCGAAATTTATAGAGAATGCAGATATTATTACATATTCTATACATGCAGGAATATCCAGGGCCGAAGCGACAGTGAAGCAGTATTGAGGCCGAGGCGGAGACAAGGCCGCGGCAGCATCCAGAGTGGCAGCACCAACATTGGAGGCGCAATGAAAGACAAAAATATGGAAAATATTCTGGAAGATGCAGCGCACCAATTAGACTAGGCTAGCACACTAAAAGCCCAAGCCAAAGACCAAACGGGAAAATCCTTCTAGAAGGCGGCAAACTTGGAAATATTTGATCTCTTGAAGAAGACTTGTTCCTTACTCCAAGTTAGAGTCTATTTAGGAAAGGTTTGCACTAGGTTAAGACTATATATAGCCTAGCCGGCCACATTGTTTAGAGAGCCGATTTTTAGAGAAACCCTTCTCCCTAAGAATTGTACCTATCAAAGTTATGTTCTAAATTTCTTAGGGATAGATAGGTGAAGGTTGTAAATATTAGTGAGAGGAGATTGTTTCTTGTTCTAATGTAATAATAATATCAAAGTTTGCTTATCCTATTGTCATTCCTTGTTCTTGTATTCAAGCTCGAGAGAGAAGTTTGTAAGTAATATATTTATCTAGCATCAAGAGGTGTAGATTCACGAAAGAGATAAGTATGATGTTGTAGACACTAACTCGGCCTAGAGATAGGTTAAGAGTTTCAGCAGCTTAAAGAAGTGTTGGATTGGTTGGTGATTATCGTTGATTTATGCCGAGAGGTATCGTCAAGGACCAGTCATCAACAGTGCTCTGACTTAGAGATAAGCGGAGTCAACTACGGACACTTTGCTGAACTTTGATGCATCTGCCCAAGAGCAAGAGATTGCTGCAGTAGAGAACAATAATGCTGCTGAGGCTGTATTTGCAGTACTGTCAAAGCAGTGTTGTGTAATTGCATTGGACAAGAAGAAGAGCAATTGAATCCACTAATTGACAGAACTGGATCTTACCCACTTTCTCTATATTGTTCTCAATCTTTTGTTTTATGTTTTGTTATTTAATTAGTTAATTAGTTAAACAACTCTACTTATCTGTGTTTTTACTTTATCTTTCAGGAGCAAGGGAACAAGGGAAGACATATTAAGTATGTCAATCCCTGTGGAGACGATACACGATATACTTATCACTTTATTACTTGACGACGCGTACACTTGCACTCAATTGCGCTTTTATTGCACGCATCAAGTTTTTGGCGTCGTTGTCAGGGATTGACAACTAAATTTTGTTTTTTTTATTTTCTTGCTCTTTAACCATTCTTTATCTAACTTTAATTCTAATTATTTTTTTATAAACTTTGATTGTATATGACCAGGGCAAATCCGAGTGGTCCATTGTACGAATTTGATCCTGAAATCGAATGCACAGGACACCATCTGAGGCGCAACCTGTTTCAAGCCATGGATGATCCACCAAGAGGACAAATCCCACCTGTTGACCATAATGTACTGCCACCAACAATACCGCAGCAGCCAATGCCGCCATCATTGCCAAGGCAGCCCACTATTAGAGATTTTCTAGTGGAAGACTTAAACGGACTAAACCCTG
Source organism: Abelmoschus esculentus (assembly GCA_035048815.1). Classification (NCBI taxonomy): domain Eukaryota; kingdom Viridiplantae; phylum Streptophyta; class Magnoliopsida; order Malvales; family Malvaceae; genus Abelmoschus; species Abelmoschus esculentus. The sequence goes on from JAUCBN010000003.1 coordinate 20,612,932, forward strand.
GCATAGTCACCCCAAAAATTGAAGCAACTCACTTTGAGCTCAAACCAGTGATGTTCAACATGTTGAACACAATCAGACAGTTTAGTGGGTCTGCTACTGAAGATGCAAGGCAACATCTTAAATCTTTCTTGGAAGTGTGTAATTCTTTCAAGATCCAAGGGGTCCATGAAGATATTTTACGATTAAAGTTGTTCCCCTATTCACTGAGGGATAGGGCGAAAGCTTGGTTAAATGGCATCCCAGCAGGATCCATAGGATCTTGGGAGGAACTCTGCCGAGAATTCATTACGAGGTTTAATACGACAAATCTCTATGATCGCATCCGTAATGAAATCACATCATTTTGGCAGGATGATCATGAACTGATGTATGAGGCATGGGAACGCTATAGAGAATTGTTAAACAAATGCCCACTACATGGTTTTCCCTTATGGATGCAAGTCTCCATGTTTTATAATGCTACCAATGCCTCTACAAGGATAATGCTAGATGCTTCCGTAAATGGGACACTTTTGGATAGAGCACCCACGGAGGCCATTGAGATTCTGAATAAACTTGCAAGGAACGATTTCCAATTTCCCACATCAAGGCGAGGAGGAATGAGACGTCATGCCATAGCCCATGAATTAGACACATCCAGTTCGGTGGCAGCACAATTGGCTTCTCTGACCAAGATGGTTCAGAATATGCAAGCCTAGAGAAATATACATGAGGTTAAGGCAGTTAACTCATCCGATTACATGCAAGATGAGGAAACCAACCTATATGTTGGAAACTATAAGAGAAACAATCAAATGATGTCCAACAATTACAATCCATCCTGGAAAAGGCATCCAAACTTTTCATGGAGTAACCCCAACAATGCCTTAAATCCAATTAATCAAGCCCCTGGATTCTAGCACCAAAGTCAGAACCTGCCGCAGCAGCACACTCAACAGTCCATGCCATAACAACAGGTACAACAACAACAGTCTCTGAATGCATTAGCAGATTCTCTCACGGCTTTCATGTCAAAGACTGATGCATACATGACAGAGAATAGCCGCTTCATGAAGCGTACTAATGACTTCATGAATCGAACTGAGATGAGACTACATAACCAGGAGGCTGCAATCAAGTCTTTAGAAACCCAAGTTGGTCAATTTGCCCAACGACAAAACACTCGACTACCAGGGGGTTTCCCAAGCAATATTAAGGTTGCTAAGGTATTAGGCCACGAGCAATGCAAGGTAATTACAACAAGAAGTGACCTACAATTAAAAGATAAAGAAGGGACCTCAGCCGATAGAGTCCAACTAGAAAAGCAACATCATGAGGACTTAGAAGCTGAGTAGGATCCTACCAAAAGCACTACCACAGCATCAGAACCAGCAGTATCCGAACAACCTACCGAGGCAGCTACAGATAAGTTCACCCCAGGTATTAAACTCAATATCTAAGGAAACCTGGAGGACATAAGACCACCACCTCCTTTCCTGCAGAGGTTAAAAAAGCACAAATAGGACCACCAATTTCAAAAATTCCTAGACATCTTAAAGCAAGTCCATATCAACTTGCCACTAGTTGAGGCTATTGAACAAATTCCCAATTATGCCAAGTTCTTAAAGGACATAGTATCCAAACGACGAAGGCTAGGAGAATTTGAAACGGTGGAAGCCACTGAAGGTTGCATGGCCATGCTGCATAATCGCATGCCTCCTAAGCTAAAGGATCTTGGATGCTTTACAGTCCCTTGTGCGATCTGGGATGGTTACAAAGGAAATGCCCTATGCGACTTGGGAGCAAGCATCAATCTAATGCCCAAATCAGTTTTTCAAAAACTTGGAATAAGGCGGGCAAAACCAACAACAGTACTGCTCCAACTTACGGATCGGTCCTATGTGCACCCCGAAGGTAAAATTGAGGACATTCTGGTTAAGGTCGACAAGTTTATATTTCCTGCCGACTTTCTCATCCTTGATTGTGAGGCTGACGACAATGCACCGATAATATTGGGTCGACCTTTCTTGGCTTATGGACGAACCATCATCGATGTGAAAAATGGCGAACCCACAATGCAGATAAACGACCAACAAGTCAAGTTGAATGCCTTCCACAATCTAACAAATTCAGACGCTCCAGCAGAATGTAAGGCTCTTCATACACCAAACTAGGGTACTAAAACATCCTGCCTGGGCAGTACGCTCGGTAGACTGTTCGGCAAGCGAATAAAGCCCAAACGAGAAGTCGAATGCACTGAAGGGACTAACAAACACGTGAAGGGAGATACGAGCCAGAAATAGATAATCAAAATGGGAGATGCATTCACATGCACTCCACCACTAACATAATCTCTGCCCTTCCATTTTAATTATTATATTAGGATTAGTTTATATATTGTTATTTGCAGTATTTTATGTTGTTATGTTTTATTTTTAGTATTTTATGTTTTTATGTCTTAATTTTTTAAATAAAGCAACGAATGCAGAAAAATTATGTCACAGCAGGAAGCATGCTACCGCGATAGTGCACTGTATTAGAACCGTAGAATTCTTAACGAGCAAAAACAGTATAACGACTCTTTGCCGAGAAATCCGCCACAGTAGTAATTATTCAGCAAGGCAGTAAATGCCTAACGGCTACTTTCTAACAGTCATATTTCTATAGCTTATATAAGCAGCTTCATTGTTGTGCACTATTTACTCTTGCATTCTTGCTACTTTTGCTTTCTTTAACAATCTTGCTCTCACTATCTTTCCATTCTCTTGAAATTTTCAGAACTCTCTCTATTACTTCAGAATTTTTTTTCTTAAACCATTCTCCACGAACAATTAATGGCTTCTTACACAAGATTCACCCCAGACACTATTGCTGACTGATTCAATCTCTCGTTCGTAGCTCGGCAATTATGGGAAGAGCAAGGATTTCAACAAACAAATGAGGCATATTTCGGCATTGAATCGTACTTGTTCAACAAGATTCAATATCAAGATTGGGAGGCATTCTGCCTAAAGCCTCCACCAGCAAACACCACCATTGTGAGAGAATTTTACGCACATGGGCCAAGCATGGACAACCTCTTTGTCCACTGCCAAGGCAAGCTTGTGTAACTTGATGCCAAAGTCGTCAATGAATTTTATGGTCTCACACCCACACGTGATGTTCATGCCGACTTCGTAGACGACATCACCACTCAAGACTATGAAGAGATTAAAGATGAGCTTTGTTACAACAACACCTCATGGGAAACCAGTGCCCATAAAGGTTCAGTAATAAGGCAGTCTTAAACCTGAGGCCAAGAGGTGGTGTACTTTTGTCAAGAGACGACTTATCCCAACCTCCCATAACAACATAGTGGATCGCAAAAGGCTGGTGATGATCCAGTCTATCATCAAGAAGAGAAGCATCAACATTGAAGAGATCATTCTTCACGAAATTCATGAATGTGGTGAGAAGGAACGTGAACCGCTTTATTTCCCATGTTTAATCTCTGCCTTGTGCATTAATGCAGGAGTTCCGTTCGAAGACACGGATGAATATACGCTAACTCGGCAAGGATGGACAAGAGATTTCTGCCACCGAGTGATGCATATCACACATGCAGAACCTGTCCAGGCAACAACGTAGCAGTTTACTGCAGACGTCACTGTCGGAGGGAAGTATTCAACAGAAGCACTAGCCTTCGTCGAGCCAACTGACGCAGTGGACCCTTACCAAGAAATTCTGTAGAGGATGGCAGCCATGGACCTTCGTCAACAATGTTACATGGAGTACGAACGCCACTTCAATATATCTCTAGCCAACATGATGATGCAAAGCTTCCCACATCAAGGGGCGCAATTCCCCGAATTCCCAGCTAACATATTCGTCACTGCCGCCCCTTATACCGAGACAACACCTGCCCTAGGGCCGGAACCGTTTTTCCAGCCACAACCGCATCAACAATTTCATGCTGCCAGACCTTCCAGGCCATCCAGGTCTGTCGGGGTATCATCTACCAGCCAAAGGCCGTCCAAAAGGCGGGCTATCTTTAACTCTCCCCAAAGGGAACCAATCCCTATGCCTAGTCTCAGCAGAGACACGCTATCTCGTGAGATTGACGAATACCACAGTTCGTCTCATGAATCTACAGTACCCACTGCCACGGTAGGGGGTAGGAAAGAAATCATGCACACAGAAAATACGGACGAAGTCGAAGAAGGGGATGAAGTTACTGCACCAATGCGCCGCATACCACCCAATCGAGTTCAGCCACATCGGTAGGCCAAACAACAACAATCACCAACACAAGGATCTAGACGAAAGGCATCAACAGCAAGGCCTAGGAGAATGCTTCGTACAAGCAGCTCCTCGGAGTTGTTATAAATATTTTTATGCTTCTATCTATTTCCTTATTGCAATTATTGTTTGCCTTATATATTGAGCATTGAGGATAATGCTCGGTTTGAGTTTGGGGGTATTGTAGGTGCAGAAGCACTACCGAGGCTACCCACTGCCGCGACATTACCAGAAAGGGAGTAAATTTTTTTCTAAAATTTTTGCAATATTCTTTTTTCTTGAGTTACTATTTGTAATCTTGCACTGCTCTACATCAGCTTTGCTTTAGTTTACTCCTTTAAGGCTATAGAAATCTTTCTCCTTACCATGGCCAAGTTCTGTTTTGAAGGGAAAACTATAGGATACTCATGGAATAAAACTGAGAAGCTTGCTTTAGGGTTAGAAAGAAAATAAACACTTTTTGGACTTATTTGATTTAGGAGTTCTATTAATAAACTTAGGTGATAAAGACTTAGAATCTTTTGGAAAAATAACTACAGATGCCTATCACTGGCTCTAGTTTTGCTCTCTTTCATTCTAGAGGTGCCCGAAATTGGCTCTAGTATGCTAAATAGGTGGTTAAAAAGAAAAAATAAGAAAAAGAAGAAAATAGAAAACGCATATCTTGAGGTGCCCAAAATTGGCTCAAGACTTGTTGTTTTAAGGAGACAACTTTAGTCCAAATTCTATTTGTCTTGAACTTAGAGTTTATCTAAGAAAGCCTTGAATTAAACTTGTCAATCAAACGCACATACTCACCTAGCCTCATAGTTTGTTTCTTAGTAAAAGTCTTTGGGTAAACTAGTGGCTAAAACAGAGAGATAGACATGACCATGGTGGGGAGAATAGATGGAAAAGTAAGACCAAAGGGGAGTAAGGTTCGGCAATTTGATGTCTTGCAGTGCTTGAGGACAAGCAATAGTTCGAGTTTGGGGGTATTTGATGAGTGCCTAAAAGGCAATTATTTATCACCCTTCTCATGGTATTTTCTGCATCTATTATATACCAACATGAGCTGAAAAATGGACTCTGTGCACAATAATGGATATTCCGTTATCATTACTCACAAAATCGAAATTTATAGATAATGCAGATATTATCACATATTCTGTACATGTAGGAATATCCAGGGCCGAAGTGGTAGTGAAGCAGTGTTGAGGCCGAGGCAGGGAACAAAGTCGCGACAGCATCCAGAGTGGCAGCACCAACATTGGAGGCGCAATGAAAGATAAAAATATAGAGAACAGTCTGGAAAATGCAGCGCACCAATTGGACCAGGCTAGCGCACTAAAAGCCCAAGTCAAAGACCAAACGGGAAAATCCTTCTAGAAGGTGGCAAACTTAGAAATATCAGATCTCTTGAAGAAGACTTGTTCCTTACTCCAAGTTAGAGTCTATTTAGGAAAGGTTTGCTCTAGGTTAAGACTATAAATAGCCTAGCCGACCACATTGTTTAGACAGTCGATTTTTAGAGAAACCCTTCTCCCTAAGAATTGTACCTATCGAAATTATGTTCTAAATTTTTAGGGATAGGTGAAGGTTGTAAATATTAGTGAGAGGAGATTGTTTCTTGTATCTTGTTCTAATACAATAATAATATCAAAGTTTGTTTATCCTATTTCCATTCCTTGTTCTTGCATTCAAGCTCTAGAGAGAAGTTTGTAAGTAATATATTTATCTAGCATCGAGAGGTGTAGATTCACGAAAGGGATAAGTACAATATTGTAGACACTAACTCGACCTAGAGTTAGGTTAAGAGTTTCAGCAGCTAAAAGAAGTGTTGGATTGGTTGGTGATTATCGTTGATTTACGCTAAGAGGTATCGTTAAGGACCAATCATCAATAATGCTCTGACTTAGAGATAAGCGGAGTCAACTACGGACACTTTGCTGAACTTTGATGCATCTGCCCAAGAGCAAGAGATTGTCGCGGCAGAGAACACTAATGCTGCCGAGGCTGTATCTGCAGTACTGTCGAAGCAGTATTGTGTAATTGTATTGGACAAGAAGAAGAGTAATTGAATCCACTAATTGACACAGATTGATCCTACCCACTTTCTCTATATCGTTCTCAATCTTTTATTTTATGTTTTGTTATTTAATTATTTAGTTAGTTAAACAACTCCACTTATCTGTGTTTTTACTTTATCTTTCAGGAGCAAGGGAACAACGGAAGACAAATTAAGTATACCAATCTCTGTGGAGACGATACACGATATACTTATCACTTTATTACTTGACGACGTATACACTTGTACTCAATTGTGCTTTTATTGCACGCATCAACCCCTATCGATATTTTTAGGCTCTAACTTAACCTTTACAAGCATTTTAGACATACAAAGGAATGAGTTGATCCTGAATCTATTAAAGCATATGCAGGGCTTAAATTTAATTCTATAGTACCTACAATCACATCAGGAGACTCTTCTTCTTCTTTACCACGAACATGATACATTCTAGAATTCCCAGAATGGGCCTATCCTGGACCCTTGTTTCGGTTCTGAGGTAGACTCTGATAGGCACGAGACTGAGGCGTGCCTCTATTAGGATTTTGAGGGCAATCCCTAACAAAGTGGTCTGATCCACCACATGCATAACATAACTTCATCTGGAGTCGACATGGACTAGCATGGAATTTTTGACAATATTGACAGGCAAAAGCTTTTCCGGAATTCCCCGTGCTATGAATAGAAGCAACCGAGACTGATGGTCCATTTGCCAACTGAGGTCTCAACACATAGTTACTCTTGGAATCATTACGGTAGGTTGAGGAGCCCTCTTTCTGATGTTTGGCTCTCTTCACCTTCTAATCGGATCTATCTTCCCATTTTCGCTTCTTCTCATCTCTATTTCTTCCTTTTCTCTTTTTCGATGCTTTCATCTTGGCTTCGGTAGCAATAGCCCGATTAACTAGAATCTGAAAGTCAGTAATTCCCAAGGCAGTAAACATGAGGCACATTTCATCATTCAGTCCATCAATGAACATCTGGCATTTTTGTTTCTCAGTCTTGATGTACTCTTCACCATACTTACAATACTTACAAAAGTCGGTCACATATTACTCAATAGGCCTGTTGGCCTGCTTCAGATACAAGAATCATCTTCGTCTTTCAGCTAGATACTTCTCACTGATGTACTTCTTCTTGAACTCTTCCACAAAGAAATCTCAAGTAATAGAATCAATAGGAGCAGTCAAGGTTGTAGTTTCCCACCAACTCAAGGCTTCATTAGTTAGAAGCCTTATCGCACATTCAAGTTTGTGCTCATCAGAGCACTGCAATTGTTTGGTCAAGATTTGGATGGTCCTTTCTAGCCACTGTTCAGGCTCTTTGGGCTTTTCCTCATTAACACCCGTAAAGGTAAAGGCTCCGTATCCGGCTAGTTTATCTATAGGTGCCTTACTAGGTGCAACATTAATAGGAGCAGGAGGACGATCTTGCCTCAAATCAGACATTAACTAGTCGAACATCCCCTTCATACTCAGGAGACATTCTATCTGAACATCTTGTATAACCGGGGCTACCTGCTCAAGGGTAGCTTCCACCGGTGGTTGTTCTTGTTCTATTGGAGGATTCGGTTCCATCCTCAAGATTTCATTCTCATTAGACGAGTCCTCGAAACTTTCAACTCCTAGGGCTAGTCTTGTTTCAACCATACTACAAAAGATAGACAAAATTTATTCAATTAAGCAAGAACAAAAGCAAGTACGGTATAAAAACTCCTAGGTGGCATAGTTCAATCCTATATGATGCATGCTCATTTCTTTCGGTCCGAGAATCATGTAACCAAAAGCTCTATAACACTAAATGTGACACCCTCGCCCCGGGCTAGGAGACGGGGGCGTCGACCAGACATTCGACTCACATTTAAACCGATCTCGTATTCGATTATAAGACAATTGATTCATTGTATAACTTTACGAACCAAGTTCTTGTAACACTTATCAATTTCAAAGCTAATTCAAACTTCTTACAAATTTAATACACTCGTTATTTAATCTTAATCTTATTTCATTTTATTACTGAATTTCACCTAATGTATGATCTCATTACCAAATTATGACTTACTCCCAATTACGAGGCCCAACATAGACTTTAATTTAACTTATAGAATCCCTTAAACAAGATGAGAGACTCCCACATTTTAATCTCAGAATTTAATCAAATGTGACTGGAGGTATCGATACCCCTTATAGAGAGGTATCGGAACAGGGGTATCGAACCCTAGTACGATACAGGTTGGCTATGTGGACTTGTTGAACAAGGCTAGGTAGTCTAGTTTGATACTTCTATGATGCAATTTCATTACTAGAAGCTCCAGTATCGAACCAGGTATCGATATTGGTCTTCCATGATGACTCAAAGTCTTAAGGTTATGGTACCAGGAAGACTACATGAAGGCTTGGTATCGAACCAAGCATTGATGCAATTTCCTTACTGTTAAGGGTGGTATCGATATCCATATAGGTGGTATCGATACCCCTGCTCGAAATCAGCAGGTTTCAAGCTTTTTAAACACTTAGACCGTATCAAAGGACCATCCAAATGGCCTCAAGCTAAACTTAAACACTAAGGGGCATTTCTAACATGTTTAGACCTCAATTACCAATTAACCAATGACTATACACACTATCATATGACATTTAACAATCTAGCTAACCTATGTGCCATGCTTTCTCTTGACAAGTAACATAACCATAAGGTGGTTTAAAGGTTTTCCATGCTAGCCTACTTGGTTCCATATTCTTTATGCACATGTAGCCACTTACATCTCATATGCCAATTAAACATGCCCACATATACGAAACACAAATCATCCCAAGACATATATGGCTAGCCTAACATGATCTACATGCCTTATGGCTTACAAACCGGAAGCTCAATATCATTATATATACAAAACATTATCAAACCTCAAAAGCATAAACTAGCCAATGCATGCTCACTATGCCACCATAAGCTAGGAGTTTACAAAAGTTACAAAATACCATACATTGCTTGCTTGGTGCCCTTTCTCCGGTTCAATCTTGATATAACTCCTTAACTCGTTAACCAGTTGTTTTAGGAAGGAAAAAACAAAAGAGTGGTAAGTACGTGCTAGGTACTTAGTGAGGTAGCCCTAGTCTAACCATATTAGACTTAACACAATGACAAATATAGTATGCTTCAAATAAGCAAACAACTTCAGTTCATAACAATAGTTTCAATATAACAATGGTTCGATCAATGTCCAAGTTAGTCAATAGCCAAATATCATGATCAACATGCTTCCTATGTATAACATTTCTATCATGCTAATCATCATCACGATCTATATGCTCAAGCTAGCATCAAGTCAATGCATATAATTCATTAGTCATTTTTCCATTTCTCAAGTTTCATTAACCACTCAGAACAAGGGCTATACTTAGCCATGTTTTCATTTCCGATGTCAATAACCATTTCTCAAGCAAATGCATGTAAATGTAGTTCACATTAATCCTTTAGTTTTTCAATTAATTTTCGTATGATGCCTTGGTATAGTAGGACAAGGTAAGTGAGTCAACAAGAGTGTCACGAAGACACTAACAAGAGTGCTGCAAAGGCACTAACAAGAGTACCACAAAGGTACTAACAAGAGATATCCATTGTATCTAACAATTGGTGACTAACCACCAAATAATGATACCCATAGTACCAAACAAGAGTACTGAAGTACTAAACAAGAGTGCCGAAACACTAAACAATAAGCTCAACACCCTAGGCATGTCGTACTGCCAATGACCAACTATCGACCAAGGCTCAATATTATTTTCATTAATCAATTGATCATTCAATTCATATTAGACAAGTTCATATCGTCAAGAGCAAGTATTTATAACATCCTAATCACAAGAGCACCCATCATGCTATTATCATATTGATCATATCATGTACACATATAAAAATGCATATCATGTTATCAATTCAATGCTCATATCATTGTATATATGCTTCATGAATGATTCACGTACCTAGCATCCATAGCTGCGTGCCGTTACTTACCTTGGCATTTCCAAGCAATTCATATGTACTAAGTTAGCATTAACAATCTAGCAATCGATCAAGATATCAAACAAGTTATTTACATTTAATCCTCCTGCCCTTATTACCGGATATGTAATTAGTCCATTTACATGATATATAAATTCAAATTAACAAAAGATGGTTAGGACCCTAGGTCCTAACCCTAAGGTTTGCCACACTCACAATGTCTCCAAGCTATTAAGGGTTGAAGATGGTAATCCCTTTTTCCCTCTTCTTTGCTAGTTCGATCTTCTTAAGTTCCTCAACGTCCTCTTCTCTTGTATTCTCTAGTAATTCATATACATATGACATTCGTTAGGGCATGTTCAACCATCCAATTCAAATAACCTTAAACTTAACAAATGTAAATATGTGCACTTGTTCATTAAGAAGGATTTTGCCATCCTTTAGCGAATTGATCATATCTCCCAGCTCTCTTATCCAATTTTAGCCTATTTTACCTCTTCGTAAAGCTAAGAGAATCCTCTATAAGTAAAATTTAACCTTACATTTTAATTATTAACCAATAAACACCAGATTTCATTCGAAACAGACCCAGCCGGATTTTTGGGACTACTCGGATAGCCCTACGGAAACGCTTATATCTTTCTCTAACGAACTCGGATTGGGGTTCCGTAAATTTTAACTTAAACTAGATATAATAGAGTATCATGCTTTAAAAGTTCAGCTCCTAACTCCTTAAATCCTAACCTAGGGATTTCTCAAAGATAGCTACTTGAAATAGCGTTTCTAAGCATTTTCGGATAAGTTCCATTTTATAGTTCAATTCCTAATTCCCAATTCATTTTCATAAATTCCCAGCAACTCTAACATGAAATCAATCCCACTTAATTCACTTTTTCATCAACTATTTTCATGCATATTTCATAATTGAACCAATTAACACACCTAACACTCCCAAAATCCTAATCCCAAGTTTTCATAACTACCTTCTCATACTTCAAGCTAAACCCAATCAATTACAATCTTCACTCTAGATATGAAAGCATAATAAAAGCTTTTCAAATTCAAGAACTCAACTTTTAAATGTTTAGGTTATGAAAGAAGAGACTTACCGAGACTATTAGCTTTGATCTCCTAAACCAATTGTTTAGCCATGCAAGGGATTTGAGCTAACATTCTTGAGCCACCATGAAATTTTCTTCTCCCCCTTCCTTTGTGTTTGTCTCGTGAGAACAGGGGAGGGAGAAGCAAATTTTGGCTATTTTGTTTGTTTATTATTGAGGGTGAAAGGACCACTTTACCCTTAAAGAGTTATCTAGTGTTAGTTTATCACAAAGGATAGTTTAAGGAATCCCCTCTTTTATCATGCAATCTTTTCTCTTCATTCTATTTTCTTTTAGTCACTTCCATTTAGTCCTTATTACTCTTAGTTTATTTTAATTAAGTCCTCAATTACCCAATTTGACTTTTAATTAGTCAACATAATTACCAACTAGTCATACTACCTTCTTGGCCCTATTGAGGGTGTTACATTTATAATTTCAAATTTTGGATTATTTTATTATATTTGGATAATATTTTCTATATAACGGACTTTGAACTTCTATCAGATTTTGCGACATTTAATGCTTGTTGAATAATGGATTGAATTCAGTTTTTAATAAATGTTATAATTTTCAGTGTCTTTAAATTATTAATTATTTAATAATTTAACAGAATTTTAAATATTATTTTATAGAAAACTAACTTGCAAAGGAAGTTTTTGCATTGTGAACCCTAACTTCTATTCTAAGAAATTAGGTTAAATTTTAAGGGTTACATTTAATGGTATCAGAGCCCAGTTCAACCCTCGGACTGTGAGGTCTGATGCGTGTCAAATATGCGCAACTAGTGCAAGTGAACACGTTGCAAGTAGTAAAGTGATAAGTATATCAAATATCGTCTCCACAGAGATTGGTGTACATAATATGTTTTCTTTTGTCTTTTTTCTTTGTAAAATATAATAAAAACACAATTAGTTGAGTTTTGATTAGACTAAATAAAGTAATTAAAGAAAACTAAAAAGGAGGTCAAATTGAGAAAAAAAGGTAGGATCCAGTTGTGTTGTATAGTGTATTTGATTGATCTGTTTCTGTCCAATACAATTACACTACACTGCCTCGGCAATAATGCAGATTACTATATCGGAAGCGATAGTATTTTCTGCCGTGACAATCCCTTGTTCTTGGGCAGATTTTACAAAAGTTTGGTAAAGTGTCCTTTGATGGCTCCGCTTATCCCTAAGTTGAAACACTGTTGATGATTAATCCTTGATGAAACCTCCTGGCGTTAATCAATTATAACAAACAACCAATCTCATACTTCTTTTAGCCGCTGAAACTCCAACCTATCCCTAGGCTTAGTTAGTATTTTCCAATCAAATCAAATACCACACTTACTCCTATCGTGAGTCTAACTCTCCCGAGTTTAGACAAATAGATTACTTACAAACTTCTCTTCCGAGCTTGGATACAAGAACAAAGAATGGCAAAGAGTAAGCAAACCTTAATATTTTATTGCATTGAAAATAAGAAATAAGATACAATCTCTTCTCACTAACACGTAACAACTTTCACCTAAACTTTAAGAAGGCTTAGAACATGATGGAAAGAGTAACAATTATTCCTAGGGTGAACTCTCTCAATTTGACTCTCTCTTCCCTTGGATGGCTATGTCTTATATAGGCTTAGCCTAGGACAAACCTTTCCTAAGTAAAGTACAATTTGGAGTAGGGAACAAGTCATGTACATTGGTCAAATATTTCCAAGTTTAATTCTTCTAGAAAGTTTTCCCGTGTGGCCTTGTCTTTGGGCTTTCCTTGTGTTGTCCAGCTTTGATCCTTAGGCTTTTTGTCCAGCAACGTTCTCCCTATTTTTCTCCTCAGTTTGCCTGCCATGTTGCTCTTTTTCCTCTGCTGCCTCATCATCAGGTCCTGCCTCGACTCTAGTTTGCTGCCTCGGTAATAATTTTTCCTGCACAAACATAAAAATACAGTAAAGTATGCCTTTTTTGTAAATATTATCTTTAATAGCATATTCCCTAAATATATCATATTAGGTATATGTATTGGTCCAAGTAGGTGTAGAATTTTGATAATTACCCATGAAAAGTGTAAAAAGTGATAATGAGTTGAGCGCTTATCATACCCCCAAACTCGAACTATTGCTTGTCCTCAAGCAATGCAAACCATCAATTTGTCAAACTCTATTCTTTCTTGGTCTTATGTTTCCATCTATTCTCCCCACCATAACTATGTCTATTCTTTAGACTTAACCTTTCGGTTAACTAAGGGTGTACCTAGAAGACAAACTATAAGGTTTTAGTGTGTGTATTCGTTTTTGTGGACAAGTTTGATTACGGGCCTTCTTAGATAAACTCTAAGTTCAAGACAAATAGACTTGGATTTAGTGTACTCTTCTTAAAACAAAAATTCCTTGAGCCAATTTCGGGCACCTCAAGGATTGTGTTTTCTTCTTCTTACTTTCTTATTTCTTTTTCTATTCTTTTAAGCATACTAGAGCCAATTTCGGGCACCTCTAGCATGAAGAAGAGCATTTCCTAGAACCGGTTATAGGCACCTCTAGTTACTTTTCCAAAGATCTAAGTCTTTATCACCTAAGTTTATTAAAAAAAATTCCTATAGCCAAATAAATCCCAAAAGTGTTTTTAAGTTCAACCTTATAGCAAGCTTCTAAGTTTTTCTCCTTAAGTATCCTAGAATTAAGCCATAAAAATTGAACCTAATTATGGTAAGGAGAAAGATTTCTATTGCCTTAAAGAATAAACTAAAAGAATACTGATGATGGGTAGTACATGAGTGTGGGTAATAATTTTAAGTAAAATGGTGGTCATAAAAAATTTTATCACTAAAATCTCCCTTTTCATGGCAAGGTTGCGGTAGTGGACTGCCTCGGTAGTGGCTCTACACCTCCAAACTCAAACCAAGCATTATCCTCAATGCTTAACTTAGGGGCAAGCAGTAGGCAACAAAATATAAAAAGGAAAACACACAATTATAAGAGCAACATAAAGAAAAAAAATCCATAAGGAATCCGAAGAGCTTTCTTCCATAATTTGTTTTTTGGATCTTGCTATTGATTGTTGCGTCCTTGGTGATGGCGATTGCTTTGCTCGTCTTGGTGGTTGAACTCTTGTTGGTGTCACTCGTTGCATAGGAGCATTCACTTCTTCTTCTCCTCCATCTTCTGTCTCCATTATATCCGTCCCTCCGTTATTCTCTAGATCTGCCCCGACATTCTGAATGCTTAGCTCGGTAGAGTCTAAACTTTGATGTACATAGGTATTTATCTCGGCCGATAGACTACCTATTGAGATTGAGGATCTTGGGAGAGTGCTGAAGACTGCCCTCATCTTGGAAGGTCTTTTGCTGGCAGATGTTGCCGCGACAGAATATGCTGCCCTAGATGGGCCAGCACCATAAAATTGTTGTTGAGGGCCTATGGGGAACAATGGTCTTGGTCTTTTTGGAGCTGTTGTTGTTTCTGTGTAGGGTGCAGCTGTCACGAACATGTTGGTCGAAAATTCTGGAAACTGTGCCCCTTGGTCTAGAAAGTTGTGGAGCATCATTTGAGTAAGTGTGCTATTGAAGTCTCTTTGATACTCTATGTATCTCTGTTGCCTAAGGTCCATGGCTGTCATCCTTTTTAGAATCTCCTGGTATGGTCTTCTGCGGCAATGGTACGGGCAGCGAAAGGAATGTCTATCGTGTACTAGGCCCCGACAGCAATGTCGGCAGTGAACTGCTGCGAAGTTGCTTGGACTGGTTCGGCCTGAGTGATCTGCATAACTTTATGGCAGAAGTCTCTGGTCCATCTTTTCTTTAGGGTGTGAAATCATCTGTCTCTGCTGTGGGTACACCTGCAGCATTACAAATACTGGTGATTAAAGAAGGGAAATATAAAGGGCCTTTATCCTTTTTACCGCATTCGTAAATTTCTTATAAAATTATTTCTCCAACACTGATGCTCCTTTTGTTGATGATTGATTGGATGAGCACCAATCTCTTTCGGTCCACCGTGTTGTTATGGGAGGTTGGGATGAGGCGTCTCTTTACAAAGGTGTTCCAAAGTTTGGCCTTGGGTTTCAAATTTTGCCTTGCTACGGATCTTTTGTGGGCACCAGTATCCCATGTAGTATTGTCGTAGCAGAGGTCGTCCTTTATCAGCTCGTAGTCTTGAGTGGTGACATCCTCTATAAATTCGGCATGGACATCACGTATAGGGACAAGGCCATAAAAATCGTTGATTATCTCGCCATCAATCCTGACAAGCCTGCCTCGGTAGTGGACAAAGAGAGAGTCCTTGCTTGGCCCGTGCGTATAGAATTCTCGCACGATGGTGGCATTGTCCTGGGTAGGTTGTAGGCAGAAAACCTCTCATTCTTGATATTTAATCTTGTCGAACAAGTACTGTTCAATGCCGAAGTCTTCTTCCTCTGAATGTTGGAACCCTTATTCCTCCAATAATTGCCGAGAGATGATGGACCTGTTGAAGCGTTCTTCAACGAAGGCAGCGGCAAATCTTTTGTAGGTGGCCATCGATGAGTAATTGAAAATTGAGAGTCTCGGAGAAATTCCTGAAGATTTTCTGAAAATTTTTGAGAAGGTTGTGAGTAGGCAGAGTATTGTGAGAGCAAGATTTTCAAATATCCTAAAGAAAACAAGAATGCAAGAGTGAATAGTTCAAGAGGAAGCAAGTGCTTATAAAGGCTTCGGCAGTGTGACCGTTTTAACCACTAGCCGTTTAGTAGCCGTTTGATTTTTACTATACAACACAACTGGATCCTAGCCACTTTCTTTATTTGATTTTTCTATTTTTATTTAGCTTTCTTACCTAGTTTAATCAAACTCCGAAATTACTTGTGTTCTTTATTTTATTTCTTTTATAGAGTACGAAAACAAAAGAAGACATTGAGTAGACTGATCCTTTTGGGGACGATATCCGATGATACTCATCACTTTATTACTTGATGTTTTTACTTGCACGAATTGCGTATAATTGACACACAACAACAACATAGATGAACGAAGTTGCTTAAGGACTATGATTTGACTATCGAGTATCCGAGAAAAGCTAACGTGGTGGCAGATGCTTTGAGCCGTAAGACAGCAGTGGAGTTGAGGGCTATGTTTGCTAAGTTAAGTATTTCAAAGGAAGGCGGTTTAGTGGCGGAGTTGCAAGTAAAACCTGTTTTAGTAGAGATGATAAAAGTTAAGCAGTTAGAGGATGAAGCTTTGGTACCTCATGTGGAGGACATTGCTGAAGGTAGACCGATCGAGTATCACTTTGATGATGATGAGGTTCTTTGCTTTGGAGGTCAGATAGTGGTACCGAATGATGTCGAGTTGAGACAGGCTATCTTAACAAAGGCTCATACTAGCCCGTTTGCTATGCATTTGGGTAGTGTGGAGTTGTATAAAGATCTTAAAAGTGTGTACTTTTGGGTTGGTTTGAAGAAGGATATGGCGGAGTTTGTGGCACGGTATATGGTGCAACCGGTTCAAGTTCCAGAATGGAAGTGGGAGAGAGTTACTATGGATTTTTTGACGGGGTTACCGTTAACGCCATCCAAAAGGGATTCTATATGGGTGGTTATTGACAAGTTTACGAAGTATGCACATTTTCTTACTGTGCATACGACGGAATCGATGGATAAGCTAGCAGAGTTGTATGTTTTTGAGATAGTGATGTTGCATGGTGTGCCTAAGTCTATCATATCGGATAGAGATATGCGTTTTACCTCTAAGTTTTGGAAGAGTTTGTAAGGAGCTTTAGGTACGAGGCTTAGCTTTAGTACAACTTACCATCCTCAGACGGATGGTCAGTCTGAACGTGTTATTCAGACTTTGGAGGATATGTTGAGGTGTTGCATCATTGAGTTTCTAGGTACATGGGAGAAACAATTGCCTTTGGTGGGTTTGCTTACAATAATAGTTTTTAGACAAGTATACATATGGCCCCGTTTGAAGCTTTATATGGATGTAAGTGTAGTACATCTTTGTGTTGGAAGGAGGTTGGAAAGAAGTATGTTTCTTTACAGCAAGTGTTGAAAGACACCGATGAGAAGGTTAAGCTTATATGTGCTAAGCTTAAGGAGGTTTTGGATAGACAAAAATCTTATGCTGACTTGAGGCATAGAGTGGTAGAGTATGATGTCTAGGATAAGGTGTTCTTGAAGGTTTCACCATGGAAGAAAGTGATGAGGTTTGGACGTAAAGGTAAGTTGAGTCCTCATTTTATTGGATCGTACAAGGTATTAGAGCGTGTTGACCCTGTTGCTTATCGATTGAGGTTTCCGGAGGAGTTGGATAGGATGCATGATGTTTTTCATGTATCGATGCTTCGTAAATATAGGTCAGATCCTTCGCCTGTTGTCCTAGTTGAGGAGATTGAGTTAAGAGAGAATATGACTTATGAAGAAGAACCGGTGAGGATCTTAGATGTAGATACAAAGGTTCTTCGAGGAAAGACTATAGACTTGGTAAAAATGCTTTGGAGACACCGAGGTGTGGAAGAAGCAACTTGGGAGACAAAGGAAAGTATGAGGGGGTAGTTTTCTCACTTGTTTATTTCAGGTAAATTTCGAGGAAAAAATTTTCTTTAGAGGGGGAGAGTTGTAAAATCTCGGTTTTGGGGCTAGCAGTTTGAGTGTAGGTTAGGGAGGGTTCGGTTCGGATCGAATTAGATTCTTCGGTTCTTTAATTCCGAGATTAAAAATAATAATGATTTAATTGGATAAGTAATAAATGTGTAGAAAGGTTTTAAAAATGTTAAAATGGTATTTTTAAGTTAAAGGAATGTTATTTGAGTTTTTAATTTGATTTAATTAAACTTAATTAAAATGTTAGTGACTAAATTGTAAATTTTTAAAAGTTTATAGGTTAAATTATAATTTTTGGAAATTTAAGATTTTTAGTGACTAAATTGGAAAGTAAGTCAAAGCTTAGAATCCTTAGAGGCCATTAACCCAAATTATTTTACTTAAAGATTATCCACCAAAATTTGTTTTAATTAGTAGTTTATTTTTATTTTCTTTTTCAACTTCCCATTTTCTCATCTTTTCTCCCAAACTTCCTCATCATTTTCTCTCCATTTTCTCTCATTGATTTCTTTAATTACTTGCAGAATTCTTCACCATTTTCATCAAGATTTATCTTATTTTACTCATCATTTCATTCTCTACAAAACTTACCCATTTATTTTACAAATCATCATCCAATTTCAAGGAAAATCAAGAGAAGAATTCACATCTTTTGGTGGTTTGATCTCAAAGGTAAATTTTTGAATTCTCTTCATTTTAAGGTTCTTTATTTGATATTCTAAGCATTTAGGTTACAAATCAATAATCTAAACTTGATTTCATGTTTTAATTCAAGATTTTGATTTTTTATGAAATTTTCAAGAAATTAGGTTAGATCTAATTCAAGGCTATAATTAGGATGATTTTTTATGAAATTAAACTTACTTTGATGATTAATTGAGTCTTGAATTGATGGCACATAATTTCAATCCTGGAATAATTGAATCGGTGTTGTTTAGAGGTGGTTTTCGGTTGTTTTATGGACTGTTTTAGATGCTCTGCTTGTGCTGGAGGTATAAGGATGGTTTAAATGTGTTTTTAGTTCATAATTGAGGAGGTTTAGATGTTAGATTCATTAGGTTAGGGCTGGTGTAGTTCCGGATGCGTTTAGTTTTCGGTCTTTTCGGCTTAGTTTTTGGTAGTTTTGTGGAAGGTTAATATGGTCGTTGTGTTAAGCATGTTATGATGTATATATGCTCTATTTTTAATATTGTAGAGTAATTACAAGAAGTCCCTTAAGTGGCTGGTGCTTTGGTGTTGACGTTGGAGCGTCGGCAAAAGCTTGTTTTGCTTGTCGGTGAGTCAATTTTGGTTAAAAGCGATTCACAATCGAACGGTTCTGTTTTGTAGACTAGGGAATAGTGTAAAAAGTTTCCTTAGTTCAAGAGTAAGTGTACAAATGTTTTGATGCATTTTTCCTAAGTTTCGGCTAATTGGTAATGACTTTGAGAAAGATGTTTTCGTTGAGTTTTTGTTGAAATGCATAACTTGGATTTTCAAATGATGCAAGCATGTGTTAATTGCTGTAAATGCATGGTTTAAAAAGACATTCATGGCTTATAGAAGCATGGAAATGAATTTGAACAATATGTGGTTATTTTCCTTACATTTGATTAAGTCGTTGAGTATGTTTTGGTTCACTTGATGAACATATTATGAGTGCATTATGAGCAGTAAGTTAACATGAATTATTGGGATTGATATTGTCTTAGTGACACTAACTATAGTTACGAATACAAATGACATGATTATAAGTGCTCAAAAGACTATCACTTTTTACACCTTTCATGGACAATAATTACTTAATCTACACCTACCTGAGCTCATGCATGAACTTAATGTATGATATTTGGATATTTTGCTTTTCTGATATATAAAGATGATATTTATAGAAAATGTAAGCTTTAATGCACCTTTGTATATTTGCAGGTAGACTTGGGTTGAGGTAGTAACTCTAGAGTCACGACATCATGATAAGGAAACCTAAAAAGCAACAACAGACTATGAGTGAAAATATGGCAAGGAAGCTGACCCTGATCGAACCAACCAAAGATGGAAGCTTTTACTGATGGAAGTTGAACAGACGCAGAGTTAGACTTTCACCGGGTCAGCAGATGCAACCTGCCGAGGCGGGGAATTCCATAAATACCAAAAAAATCAAAATGATGATCGATTTGAAGAACATAAAAAGCTGGATTTTTCTAGACACATTGCGTGGCAATTGGAGTTTGAAAAAACGGTGTAAAGATGAAAAGAATCAAATTAAAGAGATGCACCTTTTTAAACAAGAAAACATCCAAAACAACTTTTCTTCTTCTCCAAGACTCATGTTATCCTAATTTTAGCATATATAAAGGAGGTGTCACCCAAGAACACAAGACACACAAGAAAGAGAGAGTTTATCATAGATCTTAGAGTTTTATTTGTTTTCATCATGTTCTAAATTCTTCTAAGGTTTAGGTGAAAGTTGTTGAGTATTTGTGAGAGGAGATTATATTTTGTTTCTTGCTTCATGCAATAAAATATCAAGGTTTGCTTATTCTTTGCCATTCATTGTTCTTGCATTCAAGCTCAGGAGAGAAGTTTGTGAGAGATTTATTTATCTAATATCAAGAGATTTAGATTCACGAAAGGAATAAGTACGGTAATTTTCTAGTTGGAAAATACTAACTCAGCCTAGGGATAGGTTAGAGTTTCAGCGGCTAAAATAAATGTGAGATTGGTTGATGGCTATAGTTGATTTACGCTGAGAGGTATCACCAAGGACTAGCCATCAACAATACTTCGACATAGGGATAAGCAGAGTCATCAGAGGACACTTTGCCGAACCTTGAAGAAGTCCACCCAAGAGCAAGGGATTATCGCGGCGGACGTGACCCTTCACTGTCGAGGTAGTAAAACTATAGTTCTGCCGAGGCAGTGTTGTGTAGTTGCATTAAAAAGAAACAAGTCAACTGAATACACAATATGACACAATTGGATCTTGGTCTTTCTCTCAATCTGATTATATTTTCATTCTTTGTTCTCTTTTTAGTTTCATTTAGAACAATCACATTAATATGTTTTTTTTTATTTTATTTCTTTCGTAGAGGGAGAAGAGAAAAGGAAATAAATTAAGTACACCAATCCCTGTGGAGACAATACTCTATATTCATCATTTTATTACTTGCAAAGTATACACTTACACAAATTGCGCACTCTTTCTACACGCAACAAAGAACACAAAGGAATTGTAAAAGGGGACTTGGGAAGAATTTGGCCCTTTGATACCATATTACAGATAGAGGGAATTGAGCAGGATCTTGAAGTAAACTATGTCGTGATTTTATTACACGGTTCAATCCTACTAATCTATATAATCGTATACGTAATGAAATTACTCCTTTTCCGCAGACAGATGATGAATCGATGTATGAGGCATGAGAGCGATATAGGGAGCTACTACACAAGTTTCCTTTACAAGGATTTCCATTATGGACACAAGTAACTATATTTTACAATGCAGCTAATGCCCCAACAAGGATGATGCTAGACGCCTCTGCCAATGAGACACTTCATGACAAACCACCGGAGGAAGCAATAGAAATTTTGAACAAACTTGCAAAGAATGACTTTCAATTCCCTACATCTAGGCGAGGAGGGGTGAGACGCCAAGCCACAATACAAGAGTTAGAAACATCCAATTTAGTGGTATCACAATTAGCCTCTCTTACTAAGATGGTTCAGAATATGCAAATACAAAATAATACCCATGAGGTCAAGGTAATAGATTCTTTCTGTAATTTATGTGGAGGTAACCACAGCTCTTCTGAATGCATGCAGAATCAGGAATCTAGTCTTTTTGTGGGAAACTACAATCGGAACAACAACATGGTGTCCAATACATAAAATCCAGCATGGAAAAGTCATCTAAATTTCTCATAGAGTAATCCTAACAATACTCTGAATTCGACTACTCAACCCTCAAGTTTCCAGCAACCAATGCCAATGCAACATCCACCGTCGTTGCAGGTACAACAACCATTGCCACAGCTGCAGATGCTTCAACAACAGCTTGCAAGTTCATTGGAAATTTCTCTTAAGGCTTTTATGATGAAAACAGAATCATACATGGCTGACAATCGTAACTTTATTAAGAGAACTAATATCTTTATAAATAGAACTGAGATGGGGTTGCAAAACCAAGAGGCAACCATTAAAACATTGGAAACTCAAGTTGGGCAGTTTGCTCAAAATCTGAAGACTGGACTACAAAGAGGATTACCCAACAATACTGAAGTTGCAAAGGGAATGGGCCATGAGCAATGTAAGGCAATCACTACCAGGAGTGGCTTAAAACTTAAACAGATATCAGGTAGTTCGACAGATATAATCCCACTAGTGGAATGAGATGAATCAGATAGAGAGGACTTAGATGCTGAACTAAGTGATTATGCCACAACAATCCCAGCAGAAGGCACTGACTTGGTAGAGAAATCGGCAGTCCCACACCAAGCGGCCGAGACAACAAGAGAACTAGTGGTATCTAGCATTAAATTCCAAACTAATGAGACACTAGAGGAAATACGACCCCCAATACCTTTTCCATAGAGGTTGAAAATGCAGAAGCAAGATTATCAATTTAAAAAGTTCCAAGAAATCCTGAAGCAAGTCCACATTAATTTGTCATTAGTTGAGGTAATAGAATAGATGCCAAATTATGCCAAATTATTGAAAGAAATTATGTCCAAAAGAAGAAGGCTAAGTGAGTTTGAAACTGTTGCCGCAACCGAAGGATGCATGGCAATGCTTCATAATCGTATGCCCCCCAAATTGAAGGATCCTGGATGTTTTACTATACCATGTACGATAGGAAACCATTATGAAGGAAAGGCCCTGTGTGATATTGGAGCAAGCATAAACTTGATGTCAAAATCCGTCTTCCAAAAGCTTAGAATAGGAAGGGAAACCACCACAACTGTGATACTCTAATTAGCAAATAGATCGTATGTGCAACCTGAAGGAAAGATCGAGGACATATTGGTAAGGATGGATAAATTTATTTTTCCAGATGACATTATTGTTCTTGATTGTGAAGCAGATGACAATGCACCGATCATCTTGGGGAGACCTTTTGTAGCTACTGGACGTACTCTTATCGATGTGGAAAAAGGAGAATTAACAATAAGGGCTAACGACCAGTAAGTCAAACTCAATGTTTTCAGATTCTAAAAAGACATGATGATCCAAAGGAGTGCAAGGTTATTTACATCGCAGATGCAAGCATCGCAATACCCTGTCTCAACAACCACTGCCTCGGTAGTAATCTTGACAATATACCACAGATCTGCCTCGGTAGTAATGTTGATGATTGTTACAGCAGAGTCTTGGACAATATTGAAACACAAGAGGTTGAGGAATCCAATTGGACAACACACCTTCCAGGTAAGTACTTCGATCCACTAAATTACCTAGGTAAGGATGAAAAACCTTCATATGAGGAACCCTTAGTTATTGAATTAAAACCTTTACCTGACAAATTAAAATATGCTTATTTGGGAACCAACCACACAATGACCGTAATTATTTCTTCTGAGCTACAGCAGGAACAGGAACAAAGCTTGATAGATATGTTGCGGCAGCACAAGAAGGCAATTGGGTGGTCAATTGGTGATTTGAAGGGAATAAGTCCAGTAGTTTGCATACGCAAAATCCTTTTAAAGGAACATCATAAGCCCACTGTTGATGCCCAAAGGAGACTTAACCATGCCATGAAGGAGGGAGTACGTAAGGAAATAATCAAATAGCTTAATACCAAAATCATCTACCCTATCTATGACAATGTATGGGTAAGCCCGGTACAATGTGTACCCAAGAAAGGTGGCATAACCGTAATAACCAATGAGAACAATGAGCTGATCCTAACTAGGATTGTGACCGGTTGGAGGGTTTGTATGGATTACCATAAATTAAATAAGGCAACAAAGAAGGATCATTTCCCGTTACCCTTTATTTATGAAATGCTTGATAGAATTATTGGTAAATCTTTCTACTGCTGTCTGGATGGTTATTCAAGTTATAATCAGATTGTCATAGACCCAGAAGATCAAGCAAAAACTACTCACCTGCCCGTATGGGATATATGCATTTAGAAGAATGTCGTTCAACCTCTATAATGCCCCAACAACTTTTCAAAGATGCATGATGAAAATTTTTCCTAACATGGTAGAAGACTTCCCGGAGATATTCATGGATGATTTTTTATTCTTTGGAGACAACTTCACTCATTGCCTCGGCAATTTAGAAAAGGTGTTGTAAAGATGTGAGGAATCAAATTTAGTTCTTAATTGAGAAAAATGTCACTTTATGGTGAATGAAGGCCTAATTTTGGGACACAAAATCTCATCATAAGGAATCGAAGTTGACAAGGCCAAGATAGATGCGATAAAGAAATTGCCTCCATCAATTTCAGTCAAAGGAGTTTGAAGTTTCTTGGGTCATGCAGGTTTTTCTAGGAGGTTTATCTCTAATTTTTCAGAAATTTCTAAACCTCTGTGTAATTTGCTTGAACAGGATAAGAAATTTGAATTTAGCAAGGAATACACTAAAGCATTCGAGGATCTCAAAGAAAAGCTAATCACTGCACCAATTGTGGTCCTACCAGATTGGGCCCTGTCATTTGAAATAATGTGTGATGCAAGTGATCATACTGTCGGGGAATCACTTGGGAATAGAAGGAACAACCTATTCCATGTAAACTACTATGCTAGTAAAACCCTCAATGATGTCCAAATCAATTACACCATTACGGAGAAAAAATTACTAGCAGTAGTCTTTGCCTTTGACAAGTTCTGATCCTACCTTATCGGAACAAAAATGACCGTCCAAACTGACCATTCGGCAATCAAGTACCTTTTCTCAAAGAAGGATGCCAAGACCAGAATGATTAGATGGATCCTTCTTTTGCAAGAATTTGACGTATACATCAAGGACAATACGGAAAACTAGGTAGTCGATCATCTTCCTAGATTAGAAATTGGGGAGAAAAACAACCCACAGGAAGAAATACAAGACTCATTCGTAAACGAATACATCCTGCACATCTCGATAGTAGAAGAAGAATCCGCAGAGGCAGAGACTACGACAGTATACGATTGTGTCACCGCTGTAGTAACTAAGTACATTTCGGCATCATTGATAGAAGACCTTGCCGCAGTCACAGCCACTCCCTGGTATGTTGATCTTGTCAATTACTTAGCTAGTGGTGTTCTGCCTTATAACCTTAACCATAATGAAAAAAAAGAGGTTTCAACATAATTCAAAGCATTATTTTTGGGACAACCCTCTTTTGTTCAAGCAATGTGTAGATCAGGTTATAAGAAGATGTGTTCCAGAGGACGAGCAAAAAGAAGTTCTCCAGCACTGTCACGATTCACTTTGTGGAGAACATTTTGGAGGAAACAGAACAACCGCCAAAGTGCTCCAATCGGGCCTTTATTGGCCCCCACTTTTCAAAGATGCCCAAGTTTACTACAAGTACTGTGACCAATGCCAACGAACGAGCAATATCTCTAGACGTAATAAGATGCCATTGCAACCCATATTGGAAGTAGAACTATTTGATGTTTGGGGCATAGACTTCATGGGACTATTCCCATCATCTCAAGGCAATCTCTATGTAACCCCCTTAGCCCGGCTTAGACGGAACCAGCACTAATGGTCACACGGGGAATATCGAACCAAACCCGTGAGGGTCCAATCCGATAAACAACCCTGAAAACCGTAACATTTTTTTTATTTATTTTATCTTACCTAGATGCACAATTAATCTCCTATGTGTCAAGGTCTCACTCAAAGCAATATTGGTACCACATTAATTAAAAACAAACATTCGATTAAACAATAACATAGCTTAAGGACTAAAACGTAAAACTTTTAAATTTAATTAGGAAAGTAGAAATTCTTTCCATCAATGTTCAATTAAACACTCAAGCATTCTCCACAAAAAATTTCAACTCAAACGGATCATCCTAACATCATCAATTGCATGTTCCTCTAATTTAGGGAGCAAAATGTAAATCTTCCAAAATATAAGGACTTCATCTAAATTAGGTTAACTATCTTGAAATTAAATCAACTTTATGCGTGCATGCAAAATTTCAGCTCAAAATAATATCGGTAAGTACCTTAATCGAACAAAGGAAGATATCTGGGACTAAATTATAATTCCTAGCAACTTTCAATTCTAGGTGATCAAAGGTTTCGAAACCTTCCCAGAGGTTCCGAAACATTTTGTAAAAGGTTTGGAAAGTTTCCTGGAAAGTTTCAAAACTTATTGCGTCCAGTAACTTCTCAGAATTGAATCTGCCCGCAAGGTTTCGAAACCTTGTAAAGGTTTCAAAACTATTTGACAATGGTTTCGGAACCTTCACCCAAAGGTTTCGAAACTTTAGGTCTGGAGCCAAAAGTTTCGTTACACTAAGTGCATACCAACTACTCAATACTCAACCATTAATTACAACCACTAAATACATCAATCCTAAATATAATTAGCAACATATGGCACGAAATCGACAACGTCACGGACATCAATCAAGCTATAGGCATGCTCCCTAGAAAGAGACTAACAACATAACAATCATGCTAGTACATGCTTCACCAATTCAAACCATTCCAAAGTTCAACAATTAACAATCAACAATAATGGTCTTATTACAACATAAACCAAAGCCTAATTACACACTCTTCACATAGGTTGTGTTACACATTGCCTTGCCCAATTTATTTGCCAAAAACATACCAAATTCAAGTGAGTCTTCCCCTTGGTTTCCTTGCCTCGAACGAAGCTCCAAGTGCCTTTATTTCTCTGCATGGATGAAAAGAGAGCTTAAGCAAACATGCTTAGTGAGGAAACTCTACACTAATCATCAATGCATCTATTTAAAACCATGATAAAACCATAATTTGTAATACATTGTTAAATCGTGCAATGTAACATCTCATGCTCATAATCTTTAAACCATATGCATGCTTGAGTTTACATAACCTTGTCAAAACAATTTATTAATGATGCACAATCTTCTTCTCAAATTCATGTACGTATATTGGCCTTCTAGTGTAGGTAATATTCTGTATTCTCAGTTTTGATTATAGTGCACTTAAGATAATCCTAATGACATGTCATTCTTATTCGATTCTAAAGTTAGTGTCACTACGCCAATATCATAATCAAATGTGCATGATAACTTGCTGTTCATAATACATGCATAATATGTTCAACAAATGAACCAAAAGCCATGCCCAAAGGCACCATTATGTAAATAAGGCAAATAACCATATTGTATTCCAAATCATATAACTTGTTGCTCATAATGCATGCATAAATTGTTCAACAAATGAACCAAAAGCCATGCCCAAAGGCACCATTATATATAAGGCAAATAACCATATTGTACTCCAAAACATTTCTCATAATTTTTCATAATCATGGATGTTAAATAAGATATACATTTCAGCAAGTATCTCTCATGTATGCACCATTTCAAAACATGCTCATGCATTTCCATAAATCTCATGCATTATCAACATAATGCCTTTATCAAAAGTAGCCGAAACTCATATCGGTTTATCAAAAACATTTACTTTACTTACTCTTGAACTATGGAAGGTTTTCACACTCTTCCATAGTCCCCAAAAACAGAACCGTACCAAACGCGATTCGCTTTAAATCCGAAATCACTCACCAACAAGCGAAACGAGCTTTTGTCGCTATCCGATGATCGCACCAACGCACAAGCACTCAAGCTTCTTCTTGTACCTCTTCTACAACATTAAAAACAAAGTATTATCACATCATAACATGCTCAAACCAACAGCCATATCCGATCACCATTAAACTACCAAAAACTTAGCCGAAAAGACCGAAAACTAAGCCGAAACGCATCCGAACAACATCAGCCCAAAACCTAACGAATCTAACATCTAATCCACCTCAATTATGATCCAAAA
This sequence comes from Abelmoschus esculentus, assembly GCA_035048815.1. NCBI lineage: Eukaryota > Viridiplantae > Streptophyta > Magnoliopsida > Malvales > Malvaceae > Abelmoschus > Abelmoschus esculentus. The sequence goes on from JAUCBN010000003.1 coordinate 20,640,863, forward strand.
ACACATCCAAACCATCCTTATACCTACAGAAACATTTAAGCATCTAAAACAGCTCATAAAACAACCGAAAAGCACCTTAAAACTACACCGATTGCATTATTCCGGGATTAAATTAATGTGCTATCAAAAGAAGACTCAATTAATCATTAAATCAACATAAAAACATGATTGAATTCATCTAATTTCCAGCATTAAATGAGATCCAAAAATATTTCACAAAAACATCACAAAATCACTAGATCTAACATTAAAAACATAGAATCAAGTTTTTATTCAAAGATTAGCAAGCTAATACTTGGGAATTTCAATAAAGAACCTTAGAAAAGAATAAAAATCTAGAAAATTACCTTCAAGATCTATTCACCAAAAATATGTAATTTTCCCCTTCTTGATTCCTTGCAATTTGATGTAGATTTGATGAAATTGATGCTTAGGTTTTGTAAAGGATGAAAAGATGATGCAAGTGATGTAATCTTTGTTGAAAAAGATGCAAAAATCAGCAAGGAATTGAAGAGAAAAGATGAAGAGAAAGTGGAGAGAAAATGAGAGAAAAAGATGAGAGAGAAAATGAGAGAAAAGTGGTTTTTGAGAAAAATGATTAAAAATCCAATTAAAGTCATTAAAAACACTTTTTGGTGAATAAATCATTATTAAAAATTAGAAATGAGTTTATGGCCCTCTAAGGATTCTAAGTTTAGCTTGCTTTTCAATTTAGTCACTAAAATAACATAATTTCCGAATATCCAAATTAAGTTCCCCCAATTTTCCAAAAATTACAAATTGGTCATTTATGCATAATTAAGCATAATTAAAAATCATTATAAAATCCAAATTATTTTCTTTTAAATTTTGAAACATATTTTTAATATTTCAAACCACCTTTCAAATTATTATTTTTCTTAATTAAAAATATCCTTATTTTATTTTTGCCGGAATTAATAAACCGGAGAACCCGATTCGACCCGAATCGAATTCCCCTAACTAAGCCTAAACTAATAACCCCAAAAACGGGATGTTACAACTCTCCCCCTCTTAAGAAAATTTCGTCCTCGAAATTTACCTAAAGTAAACAAGTGAGGAAACTGCTCCTCCATGCTTTTTCTTGTCTCCCAAGTTGCTTCTTCAACACCTCGGTGTTTCTAAAGCACTTTAACCAAATCTATGGTCTTCTCTCGAAGAACCTTTGTATCCACATCCAAAATCCTTACCGGTTCTTCCTCATAACTCATATCCTCTCTTAACTCGATCTCCTCAACTGGAACAATATGAGAAGGATCCGAGCTATATCTACGAAGCATTGATACATGAAAAACATCATGCATCTTACTCAACTCCTCCGGTAACCTCAACCTATAAGCAACAGGACCAACACGCTCCAACACCTCATATGGTCCAATAAAACGAGGACTCAACTTACCCTTACGACCAAACCTCATCCCCTTCTTCCATGGAGAAACCTTAAGAAATACTTTGTCCCCAACATCATACTCTATCTCCCTACGTTTCAAATCGGCATAGGATTTTTGCCTATCCGAAGCTTCCTTAAGTTTAGTACATATCAACTTAACTTTCTCATCCGTACCCTTCAACACTTGAGGCAAAGAAACATACTTCTGTCCAACTTCCTTCCAACACAAAGGTGTATGACATTTACGCCCATATAACGCCTCAAACGGTGCCATCTGTATACTCGTCTGAAAACTATTATTATAAGCAAACTCTACCAACGGCAATTGCTTCTCCCAAGAACCCCGAAACTCGATGATACAACACCTCAACATATCCTCTAAAGTCTGAATAACACGCTCAGACTGTCCATCCGTCTGTGGATGATAAGCCGTACTAAAACTAAGCCTCGTACCCAAAGCTGTCTGCAAACTCCTCCAAAACTTGGATGTAAACCGCGGATCTTTATCCGATATGATCGACTTAGGCACCCCATGCAATCTCACCACCTCAGAAACATACAAATCCGCCAACTTATCCATGGAGTACGTTGTATGCACGGCAAGAAAATGTGCACACTTCGTAAACCTATCAACAACCACCCATATAGAATCCTTTTTGGACGGTGTTAAAGGTAACCCCGTCACAAAATCCATGGTGATTCTCTCCCATTTCCATTTCGGAACTTGAACCAGCTGTAACAAACCTGAAGGGAACTGATGTTTAGCTTTCACTCGCTGACACACCATACAAGGAGATACAAACTCCGTCACATCCTTCTTTAAACCAACCCAAAAGTACACACCTTTGAGATCTCTTTACATCTTCAAACTACCCGGATGCATAACAAACGGACTAGTATGAGCTTCCACCAAGATAACTTGCCCCAACTCCAGATCATCCGCCACCACAATCCGACCTCTAAAACACAACACCTCATCATCATCAAAATGATACTCGGTCGGTCTACCCTTGGCCATATCCTCCACAAAAGATACCAACGTCTCATCCTCTAACTGTTTCATCTTATCATCACAACCAAGACAAGTTTTACTTACAACTCCACCACTCAACCACCTTTCTTTGAAATACTCAACTTAGCAAACATCACTCTCAACTCAATTGCCTTCCTACGGCTCAAAGATTCAGCCATCACCTCAGTTTTCCCCGAATGGTAAGCAACAGACAACCCACACTTACCCTCTTCGGACAACCAACAAGTTTCTTCCTCACACCAAAGCAACAATGCACAACCTACCAAACCATCTCAACCTTTATAGAAAACATAACTCAAAAGAAAACCCCATAAGGTTGGTAACCGACTCTTGACAACCGCAACAGTTTCCATATCACCACCATCGAACCAACCTTAATTTTGATATCCTCCCACATACCAGGTAACGAACTAAGCTTTTCACCAACCTTCACTCCACACAACAAACTTCAGACTAACTTTGCACAAAACTATCAACATTGTCTTAAGCAAGCTCCACCACCAACAACAACTTCATTATGAGTCATATTATCCATATCACAACGTCACAACATATCACCCATTTACTTATGAATGATAAAACCCAACATCCAAACGGCAACCTATGTCGGTCTTAAAAACTTTCAAATCTTAACATATTATAGATACACCATTCACACACCTTTCTAAAGGGACTTAGAAACCCAAGAAAATCGTACCCAAACAAACGATTGATCCAACAAACCTCATAAGAAAACTCCATATCATCGATAGAACTTACTACCAAACTTATGATGATTCTTCCCGAATTCAACCCTGGGCACCCTTACTACTAATAATAACCCAAAGAAAACTGACACTCAAGCTTACCTTATCAACATGACAACATTTACATATGATTCAAACATAATCCAAACCAGCTTAGTCAAAAACACATGTTTCTCCCCAACTCCTACCACAACACTCACCACCAAAACCATGGAAAAAGATTACCATAAGCCCTGCTCAAGATACCATTCCATCTTGGTACTTTTCGAAACAACCATGCGGTTAACATAACACAAAAAGATTCTCAACACAAAACTAAACCTTGCCCAGAACATATCCTTTACTAGACCCTCAATAAACACTTTACCACGACTTGTCCCCGATCAACTTCACCAAGTTTGAATTTCGCTCATGGATCCACCATTTAACTAGGTCTCCCTATAGGTTAACCGAACATCTTCCCTCGTAACTCCACAACAACCTTGGATTACCCCACATAACAAACTATCATTGCAAGCATGCTTATGTAAGCCAAGTCATCCCCAGTTGCTAATATTCTACAAAACATATCATACAAGAAACTTACCAAATTTGTGTAAACCTCAACATTATACTCATTAAACGGTAATATCTCCAACTTAAGGTTTAGCCACCATAACCAACTCCACCAAGGTTCAAAATTTAAAATCTACACATCATTAAGTGCCTTGACACTTAACCCAAAACCCTTTTTTTCCATTATCAACTCATCGACAAACCAACTCCTACATTAACTATACTACAACAAAATCCAAACATGTAGAACCATTCCTTCCACTAGCTCCAACATCTCTTATTTTATAATCTTGCCAAAGCGGTAATCATAATGATGAAACATCCACAAACACAAACCCACCGAACACAAAAACCTCAAGACACTTTTCGATAAAAACAAACCCATAAGACTGAACAATCGATACAAACCATAAATTGTTCAGCGATCCACATTACACCACTTCAGACATCATCAAAGACTAACTTTACCCGAAGTATATCCAACTTAACATCCTGTAAACACAACGTGTACACTTTCCTCCTTTATAGTACAACCAAACCTCTCAAGGTCACAACAATCTATGATTCAAACCCTCGATTTCACAACTCTCAAACCAATATGTATCTCATATTTTACTTCTGTAACCCCCTTAGCCCGGCCTAGACGGAACCAGCACTAACGGGTTACACGGGGAATATCAAACCAAACCCGCGAAGGTTCGATTCGATAAACAACCCTAAAACTGCTTTATTTTTTTGTTTTTTTTATCTTACTAGATACACAATCTTATTCCTACGTGACAAGGTCTCATACAAAGCATTGTCGGTAACACATTAATTAAAAACAACCATCCGATTAAACACTAACATAGATTAAGGACTAAAACGTAAAACTTTTAAATCCTATTAACAAAATATAAATTCTCTACATAAAAGTTTAATTAAACATACAAGAGTTCCTCACAGCAAATTTCAACTCAAACGGATTATTCTAACATCATCAATTACATGTTCTTCTAATTTAGGGACCAAAATGTAAATCTTCCAAAATGCAAGGACTTCATCCAAATTAGGATTACCATCTTGAAATTAAATTAACTTTATACTTGCATGCAAAATTTCAGCTCAAAATAACATCGGTAAGCACCTTAATCGAACAAAGGAAGATATCTGGGACTAAAGTTTAATTTCTAGCAACTTTCAATTCTTGGTGATCAAAGGTTTCGAAACTTTGGGTCCAGAACCAAAAGTTTCGTTACACTAAGTGCATTCCAAATACTCCATACTCAACCATTAATTAGATCCACTAAATGCATCAATCCTAGGCATGTTTAGTAACATATGACACATAATCAACAACGACACGGACATCAATCAAACTATAGGCATGCTCCCTAGGAAATGATTAACAACATATCAATCATGCTAGAACATGCTGCAACAATCCAAACAATTCCAAAGTTCAACAATTAACAATCAAACAATAATGGTCTTATTAAAACATAAACCAAAGCCTAAGTACACACTCCTCACATAGGTTGGGTTACACATTGCCTTGCCCAATTTGTTTTCCAAAAACATACCAAATTCAAAGTGATTCTTTCCCTTGGTTTCCTTGCCTCGAACGAAGCTCCAAGTGCCTTTATTTCTCTGCATGGATGAAAAGAGAGCTTAAGCAAACATGCTTAGTGAGGAAGCTCTACATAAATCATCAATGCGTCTATTTAAAACCATGTTAAAACCATAATTTGTAATACATTGTTAAATCATGCATGCTATCATCTCATGCTCATGTTCTTTAAATCATATGCATCCTTGAGTTCACATAACCTTTTCAAAACAATTTATAAATGATGTACAATCTTATTCTCATATTCATGTATGTATATTGGCATTCTAGTGACCACTTTAATGTGAACCTTGAGTTCACCGAACACACGGATCCTTTTTCACAACATGCATCGGTCGGACACTTAGTCACCCTTGTAAACATGTTATCCCCCACTACGCACGGTTGGACACAAAGTCACCCTCATTTACGTATGGGTCAACTATATGCACGGTCGGATACAAAGTCACCCTTGTTTACATATAGGCAAGCTCTACTACGCACGGTTGGACACAAAGTCACCCTTGTTTACGTGTAGGCGGCTTTACCACGCACGGTTGGACACAAAGTCACCCTTGTTTACGTGTAGGCAATATTCTGTATTCTCAATTTTGTTTATAGTGCACTTAAGACAATCCTAATGACATGTCATTCGTATTCGAATCTAAAGTTAGTGTCACTAAGCCAATATCATAATCAAATGTACATGATAACTTGCTGCTCATAATGCATGCATAATATGTTCAACAAATGAACCAAAGCCATGCCCAAAGGCACCATCATGTATAAGGCAATTAACCATATTGTATTTCAAATCATATAACTTGCTGCTCATAATGCATGCATAAAATGTTCAACAAATGAACCAAAAGCCATGCCCAAAGGCACCATCATATATAAGGCAAATAACCATATTGTATTCCAAATCATTTCTCATAATATTTCATAATCATGGATGCTAAATAAGCTATGCATTTCAGCAAGTAATTCTCATGTATGCACCATTTCAAAACATGCTCATGCATTTTCATAAATCTCATTGCATTATCAACATAATGCCTTTAACAAATGTAGCCGAAACTCATATCGGTTTATCAAAAACAATTACTTTACTTACTCTTGAACTATGGAAGGTCTTCACACTCTTCCATAGTCCCCAAAACAGAACCGTACCAAACGCAATTCGCTTTAAATCCGTAATCACTCACCAACAAGCGAAACGAGCTTTCGCTGCTATCCGATGATCGTGCCAACGTACCAGCAATCAAGCACCTTCTTGTACCTCTTCTACAACATTAAAAACAGAGTATTCTCACATCATAACATGCTTAAACCAACAGTCATATCCGATCACCGTTAAACTACCGAAAACTTAGCCGAAAAGACCGAAAACTAAGCCGAAACGCATCCGAACAACATCAGCCCAAAACCTAACGAATCTAACATCTAATCCACCTCAATTATGATCCAAAAACACATCCAAACCATCCTTATACCTCCAGCAACATTTAAGCATCTAAAATAGCCCATAAAACAACCGAAAAGCACCTTAAAACTACACCGATTGCATTATTTCGGGATTAAATTAATGTGCTATCAAAAGAAGACTCAATTAATCATTAAATCAACATAAAAACATGATTGAATTCATCTAATTTCCAGTATTAAATGAGATCCAAAAAAATTTCACAAAAACATCACAAAATCACTAGATCTAACATTAAAAACATAGAATCAAGTTTTTATTCAAAGATTAGCAAGCTAATACTTGAGAATTTCAATAAAGAACCTTAGAAAAGAATAAAAATCCAGAAAATTACCTTCAAGATCTATTCACCAAAAATATGTAATTTTCCCCTTCTTGATTCCTTGCAATTTGATGTAGATTTGATGAAATTGATGCTTAGGTTTTGTAAAGGATGGAAAGATGATGCAAGTGATGGAATCTTTATGGAAAAAGATGCTAAAATCAGCAAGGAATTGAAGAGAAAAGATGAAGAGAAAGTGGAGAGAAAATGAGAGAAAATGATTAAAACCTTGTAAAGGTTTCAAAACTATTTGACAATGGTTTCGGAATCTTCACCCAAAGGTTTCGAAACTTTAGGTCTGGAGCCAAAAGTTTCGTTACACTAAGTGCATACCAACTACTCAATACTCAACCATTAATTACAACCACTCAATGCATCAATTCTAAATATAATTAGCAACATATGGCACGAAATCGACAACGTCACGGACATCAATCAAGCTATAGGCATGCTCCCTAGAAAAAGACTAACAACATAACAATCATGCTAGTACATGCTTCACCAATTCAAACCATTCCAAAGTTCAACAATTAACAATCAACAATAATGGTCTTATTACAACATAAACCAAAGCCTAATTACACACTCTTCACATAGGTTGTGTTACACATTGCCTTGCCCAATTTATTTGCCAAAAACATACCAAATTCAAGTGAGTCTTCCCCTTGGTTTCCTTGCCACGAACGAAGCTCCAAGTGCCTTTATTTCTCTGCATGGATGAAAAGAGAGCTTAAGCAAACATGCTTAGTGAGGAAGCTCTACACTAATCATCAATGCATCTATTTAAAATCATGATAAAACCATAATTTGTAATGTATTGTTAAATCGTGCAATGTAACATCTCATGCTCATAATCTTTAAACCATATGCATCCTTGAGTTTACATAACCTTGTCAAAACAATTTATAAATGATGCACAATCTTCTTCTCAAATTCATGTATGTATATAGGCTTTCTAGTGACCACTTTAATGTGAACCTTGAGCAAACCGAATACACGGATCCATGAGACCATTGTCTTGTCATGACACGAAGTCATCATTGATATGACACGAAGTCATCATTGACATGACACTAAGTCACCATTAGCACTACCACGCCCGATCGAACACATAGTCACCCTTGTTACGTATAGGCGGCTCTACCACGCACGGTTGAACTCAAAGTCACCCTTGTTACGTGTAGGCAATATTCTGTATTCTCAGTTTTGATTATAGTGCACTTAAGACAATCCTAATAACATGTCATTCGTATTCGATTCTAAAGTTAATGTCACTAAGCCAATATCATAATCAAATGTACATGATAACCTGTTGTTCATAATACATGCATAATATGTTCAACAAATGAACCAAAAGCCATGCCCAAAGGCACCATTATGTATATAAGGCAAATATCCATATTGTATTCCAAATCATATAACTTGTTGCTCATAATGCATGCATAAATTGTTCAACAAATGAACCAAAAGCCATGCCCAAAGGCACCATTATATATAAGGCAAATAACCATATTGTACTCCAAAACATTTCTCATAATGTTTCATAACCATGGATGTTAAATAAGCTATGCATTTCAGCAAGTATCTCTCATGTATGCACCATTTCAAACCATGCTCATGTATTTCCATAAATCTCATGCATTATCAACATAATGCCTTTATCAAAAGTAGCCGAAACTCATATCGGTTTATCAAAAACACTTACTTTACTTACTCTTGAACTATGGAAGGTTTTCACACTCTTTCATAGTCCCCAAAAACAGAACCGTACCAAACGCGATTCGCTTTAAATCCGAAATCACTCACCAACAAGCGAAACGAGCTTTTGTCGCTATCCGATGATCGCACCAACGCACCAGCACTCAAGCTTCTTCTTGTACCTCTTCTACAACATTAAAAACAGAGTATTCTCACATCATAACATGCTCAAACCAACAGCCATATCCGATCACCATTAAACTACCAAAAACTTAGCCGAAAAGACCGAAAACTAAGCCGAAACGCATCCGAACAACATCAGCCCAAAACCTAACGAATCTAACATCTAATCCACCTCAATTATGATCCAAAAACACATCCAAACCATCCTTATACCTCCAGAAACATTTAAGCATCTAAAATAGCCCATAAAACAACCGAAAAACACCTTAAAACTACACCGATTGCATTATTTCGGGATTAAATTAATGTGCTATCAAAAGAAGACTCAATTAATCATTAAATCAACATAAAAACATGATTGAATTCATCTAATTTCCAGCATTAAATGAGATCCAAAAAGATTTCACAAAAACATCACAAAATCACTAGATCTAACATCAAAAACATAGAATCAAGTTTTTATTCAAAGATTAGCAAGCTAATACTTGGGAATTTCAATAAATAACCTTAGAAAAGAATAAAAATCCAGAAAATTACCTTCAAGATCTATTCACCAAAAATATGTAATTTTCCCCTTCTTGATTCCTTGCAATTTGATGTAGATTTGATGAAATTGATGCTTAGGTTTTGTAAAGGATGGAAAGATGATGCAAGTGATGTAATCTTTATGGAAAAAGATGCAAAAATCAGCAAGGAATTGAAGAGAAAAGATGAAGAGAAAGTGGAGAAAAAATGAGAGAAAAAGATGAGAGAGAAAATGATAGAAAAGTGGTTTGTGAGAAAAATGATTAAAAATCCAATTAAAGTCATTAAAAACACTTTTTGGTGAATAAATTATTATTAAAAATTAGAAATGGGTTTATGACTCTCTAAGGATTCTAAGTTTAACTTGCTTTTCAATTTAGTCACTAAAATAACATAATTTCCGAAAATCCAAATTAAGTTCCCCCAATTTTCCAAAAATTACAAATTGGTCATTTATGCATAATTAAGCATAATTAAAAATCATTATAAAATCCAAATTATTTTCTTTTAAATTTTGAAACATATTTTTAATATTTCAAACCACCTTTCAAATTATTATTTTTCTTAATTAAAAATATCCTTATTTTATTTTTCCCAAAATTAATGAACTGGAGAATCCGATTCGACCCGAATCGAATTCCCCTAACTAAGCCTAAACTAATAACCCCAAAAACGGGATGTTACACTCTACATCCTAGTAGCAGTGGATTATGTATCAAAATGGGTCAAAGCAATTGCCTCACCATACAATGATTCCAAGACTATTCTGAAATTCCTAAAGAAAAATATCTTCACCAAATTTGGAGTCCCTAGAGTGATAATTAGTGATGAAGATAAACACTTTGACAATAGACTCATTGTCGCGGCCCTGAAGAAATTAGGCGTCACACACAGAATTGCTACAACCTACCACCTACAGACAAATGGGCAGGCTGAAATATCAAATAAGGAATTAAAGCAAATCCTTGAAAAGGTAGTAAACTCATCTCTAAAGGATTGGTCTCATCGTCTCGACGATACCCTTTGGGCACATAGGACAGCCTGTAAGACCCATTGGGAACATCCCCATACAGGCTTGTATTTTGCAAAGCATGCCATTTGCCCGTAGAAATTGAGCACAAGGCCTATTGGGCAATAAAAAACTTGAACATGGAATGGGAGAAAGCTGGCCAAAAAAGACTGCTAGACCTCAATGAGATAGAAGAATTCCAAGCAGCAGCCTATGAAAATGCCAAGATCTACAAAGAAAAGACTAAACGATGGTATGACCGTAAGCTACTGTCGAGGAAATTTTTTGCTGGGGCAACAAGTCCTCCTTTTTAATTCCAATCTCAAACTGTTCCCAGGCAAACTCAGGTCCAGATGGTCAGGCCCATTTGAAGTTGTTCAAACTTACCCACATGGTGTAGTAATAATCAAATCACAAAGGGGTGGGCATGAATTCAAAGTGAATGACCAACATTTGAAGCATTATTCTGACCTACATGATATGAAGACTATGGAGACCATCACTTTAGGAGATGCACTTGCACGCACTCCTATCGTGAATTAATCTTATTATCTTATCTTTATTTTATTGTACTTTTAGGATTAATTTTAGTTTAGAATTATTTTTTATGTTTGTTTCTTTTTAATTTTGGTGTTTATTTTTTTAGGACAAGAATAAAGAATGAAGGTGAAATAATTCATGACAGCAAATCCACTATCGCGGCAGTTCAGAGTGTTAGGGCCGCAACAATTACAAACGGGAAGAACATCATAACGACTAGTTTAGCGTAATTCCAGACTAGATAGTAAATACTAATGGCTACAAACGTCTAATTGGGTTTATGAGTTCAATACGGCAATACAAGCCGAGGCCTTTATAAGCATTTTCTCATCTTGCACTATTCACTCTTACATTCTTGAATTTTTTTTAGAATTCTTTGATTATCTCTCTTGCACTATTCTTTGCTTATCTCCAAGATCTCTCAACAACTTTCACAAACTCTCCAAGTTCATCACTCTGTTTATCTCTATGGAAGCTTACAATAGATTCACACCCACCGTTATTGAAGAACACTTCAACAAATCTTTATTCTAGGCAGTTATGAGAAGAGCAAGGTTTCCGGCATTCAAACGAGGAAAACTATGGAATCGAGCACTATTTGTTCGATAAAATAGAATATCAAGAATGGTAAATCATTTGCTTGCAACCCGCCCAGGCTAATGCAACGATGGTGCAAGAATTTTATGCCCATGGGCCGAGTGATACGTGCTAAAAGATGCGCATTTAAGTGCAAGTGTACACGTCAAGTAATAAAGTGATAAGCATTTATCGAATATCATCTCCATAGGGATTGATATACTTAATATGTTTTCTTTGGTCTTCTTACTTCTATAAGGGAAAAGTAAAAACACAATTTTAGTTTGATATAGAATTAACTAATAAACTAAGCTAACTAAAGTAATAACAATTATGAGAGAGATAGGGTAGGATCTAGTTGTATCGTATTGTGGATTCGATTAATCTACTTCTTGTTCCAATGCAATTTCACTGCACTACCTCGGTAGTACTGCAAATACTGTCTCGACAACGACAATGTTCTCCGCCGCAGCAATCCCTTACTCTTGGGCAGATTTACCAAAGTTTGGCAAAGTCTCCTTATATGGCTCCGCTTATCCCTATGTCGAAACGCTATTGAAGGTCAGTCCTTGATGATATGTCTCGGTGTTAATCAATTATAACCAACAATTAATCCCACACTTCTTTTAGCCGCTGAAACTCTTAACCTATCCCTAGGCCGAGTTAGTATCCCTAATTAAGTGAATACCACACTTATTCCTTTCGTGAGCCTAACTTTCCCGAGTCTAGACAAATGGATTACTTACAAACTTCCCTCTCGGGCTTGGATGCAAGAACAAAGAATGGCAAAGAGTAAGCAAACTTCGATATTTTATTGCATTGAAATAAGAATCAAAATACAATCTTCTCTCACAAATACTTAACAACCTTCACCAACACCCTAAGAAAGTTTAGAACATGATGGGAAGAATTGTTCCTAAGACTCTCTCAAAGTATGTCTAGCTAATTCTCACTAATTTTCGCCTCCTCTAACCCTAGGACGGCTATGCCTTTATATAGGCTTGGCCTAGGGCAAACTTTTTCTAATTAGACTATAACTTGGAGTAGGGAATAAGATATTCACTTTAGGTTAAATATTTTAAAGTTTGATCTTCTAGAAAGTTTAATCCCGCGTGGCCTTGTCCTTGGTCTTTTCTTGTGTTGTTTAGCTCTGAATCTTGGGCTTCTTGCTCAGCAATGTTCTCCTCAATTTTCTCTTTCAACCGCCAGCCATATCGCTTTTTCTTCTCTGTTGCCTCGGCATCATGTTCAGCCTCAGCCTCATTCTACTGTCTCGGCAATACTTATTCCTGTACAAATATGAAAATGCAGTAAAGTACACCTTTTTTTACAAATATGATCTTTGATAGCATTTTCCTAAATATATCACATTAAGTCCATGCATTGGCTCAAGTAGGTGTAGAATTGATGATAAGTTCTCATGAAAAGTATAGAAAGTGGTAGTGATTTGAGCACTTATCACACCCCCAAACTCGAACTATTGCTTGTCCTCAAGCAATACAAACCATCAATTTGTCAAACTCTATTCTCTCTTGGTCTTATGCTTCCATCTATTCTCCCCACCATAACTATGTCTATTATTTAGTCTTGACCTTTTGGTTACTCAAGGGTGTATCTAGAAGACAAACTATAAGGCTAGTGTGTGTGTGCATTTTTGTGGACAAGTTTGAGTAAAGGTCTTCTTAGATAAACTCTAAGTTCAAGACAAGTAAACTTGGGCTTAGTGTACTCTTCTTATAACAATAATTCCTTAAGCCAATTTCGGGCACCTCAAGTATTATGTTTTCTATATCTTAACTCTTAATTTCTTTTGCTATTCTTTTATGCATACTAGAGCCAACTTCGGGCACCTCTAGTATGAAGAAGAGTCTTTCTTAGAGCCAGTCATAGCCACCTCTAGTCACCTTTCCAAAATCTAAGTCTTTATCACCTAAGTTCATTAAAAGAATTCCTATAGCCAAACAAGTCCCAGAAGTGTTTTAAAGTTCAACCTTATAGCAAGCTTCTAAGTTTTTCTGCTTAACTATCCTAGAGTCAAATCTTCAAAACAGATTCTAACTATGGTAAGGAGAAAGATTTCTATTGCCTTTAAGAATAAACTAAGACAATACTGATGAAGAGTACAGCAAAAGTATGGAAACAGTTTTAAGTACAGTGGTGGATATAAAACAAAAAATTTTATCACTAAAAACTTCCTTTTCATGGCAAGGCCGCGACAGTAGATAGCCTCGGTAGTGTCTCTACACCCCCAAACTCAAACGAAGCTTTGTCTTCAATGTTTAATTTAGGGGTAGGCAGTGGGTAAAAAATATATATAAGAAGAGAAAAAAATTAGAAAACAGTTTATATTAGCAACAATAAAGAAGAACAATTAATATGATTCAGAAGAACTTTCTTCCACAATTTGTCTTCTTGATCAGTTTGTTGATGGTTGTGCCCTTGATGATGGTGATAGCTTTGCTCTTCTCGGCGACTGAACTCTCGTTGGTGTGTCCCTCTTTATTGGGGCATTAACTTATTCTCCTCCTTCATCTTCTGTATCTATGATTTCAGTGCCTCCTTCGTTTTTTAGATATGCCCCGAGAGGCTGGATACTGGGCTCAGCAGTTGATGAGTTTTGATGAACGTATGCATCTATCTCAGCTGATAGACTGTCCATTAGTATTGGTGATCTTGGGGGTGTGCCAAAAACTCCCCTTCTCTTTGAAGGTCTTCTGCTTTCGGATGACGCCGCGCCAGGGTCTATTGCCCTAGATGGGCCAACTGCATGATATTGTTGCTACGGTCTGGAGTTAAAGAATGGTCTCGGCCCTGGGGCTGGAGTAGTGTCTGTGTATGGTGCTGCCGTTACAAATATGTTTGTAGGGCATTCTGGAAATTGCACTCCTTGGTTGGGGAAGCTTTGCATCACCATCTGGACGAGTGTGCTGTTGAAGTCTCATTGGTACTCCATGTATCTTTGTTGGCGAAGGTCCATAGCTTCCATTCTTTGAAGGATTTCATGGTACGGATCTATTGCGGTAGGGGCTTCGGTAGTGCCTGGTATCTCGGCCGTGTACTGCTCTCCGACAGTGAAGTCAACAGTAAATTGTTGTGGCGTTGCCTGGACAGTTTCTGCTTGTGTGATCTGCATCACTCTGTGGCAGAATTCTTTGGTCCATCCTTGCCTTGCTGGTGTGTATTCATCGGTATCCTATACTGGTACTCCTGCAGCAATGCATAAAGCAGATATTAAACAAGGGAAATATAATAGTCCATGTTCCTTCTTACCACAATCATGAATTTCCCAAAGGATGATCTCTCTAACATTAATGTTTCTTTTGTTGATGATTGAGTGGATCAACACCAATCTCTTGCGGTTCACTGTGCTATTGTGGGAAGTAGGGATTAGGCGTCTTTTGACGAATGTGCACCACATTTTTGTCTCGGGCTTGAGGCTTTGTCTTGTCACTGAATCTCTATGGGCACTGGTTTTCCATGGAGTGTTATTGTAACAAAGTTCCTCCTTGAATTGCTCGTAATCTTGTGTGGTGTTGTCGTCCATGAATTCAGTATGTCGATCACTGATGGGGATGATTCTATAGAAGTCGTTAATTACTTCTACGTCAAGGTGGACAGGCTTTCCTCCGCAATGGACAAACAAGTTGTCTATGCTTGACCCATGTGCATAAAATTCTCGCACTATTGTTGCATTAGCCTGGTGAGGTTGTGCGTAGAAGAATTCTCATTCTTGGTATTTAATTTTGTCCATCAAGTAATTATCGATTGTTGGGGTGTTGCAATGCTTGAATGATTGATTAAAATATGTGATTGATTTGCATGCAAGCGTGTGCAAATGCAAGCGTGTGAGTGAGATCGTTCCCACGAGGATTGGGTAGGTTAATTCAAAAATAGTTACACAAAAGATAAAATAGTCTTTTGTAAATTCATATACTAAAGCAAATCTGCAAGTGTCACCAAAAATGCTTTAGCGAAATGGAACAGTCACCAAAGATGCTGGAGCAAAATAAAGGATGTCACGAAAATGCAATAGCCATAAACAGATATTGGAGAAATGAATAAAGTTGCACAAACACAACACTAAAAAAGATATTCAAGCTTAAGACAGGTTAGGCTTCCTATGGTATGACTTAGCTGCTTTCTTGGATGTTACTGTTCCCGAGGTTTACTAGTGCTCGACAGAGTTTACTGAAAATGCATCCACTATCCCGAGTCAGAAGGCCTAACACTCAAAAATACTAAGGCATTACCTCTCGGTCTCAACCCTAACACTCCTAATATTGATGAAGTACTACCCCTTTTAGTCGTTTAAACTCTACCTTATCCCTAAGGCAAGTTAGGATTCCGCTCCCGCGGCAACCCCATTATTCAAGATGGTCTAGCTTTACCTATCCCTAGATCTAAGCTTCCCAAACCCCTTGAGCTATGGTACCTCCCGAAGCTCTTACAAACCAAGGTTTAGAGTAAAAAGTGTTAGCATGCTTGAGCAAAACACTTAATAAACTGAAAACAGTAAATCAACCATTAAAAACAAATTAAAATCATCCAAAACAAGCCTTAGCCATACTAGTTTAGTTCATGTCTAGGTAAGAAAAACTATTCAACTTTCGTCCTTTGAAATACATTTTCATCGAGTTAAAAAAGATGTAAACAAAGTGAAGAGGAAAGAAGTCTGAAACGCTTGTACCGTGACACTTCCTAGCTTGCCGCTCCTCCCGAAGTTGCGCAAATCCCTTTCTTGAAGCTTTCCTACAATTGTGGCTTGGCTAGAGGTTGAAGATGACCGAAAGTGGCCTCCTTTCTTCTTTCTTCTCCCTCTTGCTCCCTTAAAGCTCGCTCCTTTATGGACCTTAACTATTGATTTTTCTCTTTTTCTTGCTCTCAACAGTCGGCTTGGCTTCAGCTCTCTTTTTGTTGACGAAGGCTTGGCTTTTATAGGAGGCTTCTAGGGTTTAGTTCCCTAAAGGTGCCAAGGGAATATCCCCTAACATTTGCTGCAGCAGGTGGTAGGAATGTCTGGTCTACAGGGGACTCTGGCAGGTCTACAAGGGGTGGTGCAACGTCTGTAGAAAATTGTGGCAGTATGCAGGGGCGGTGCGACGTCTGCAGGTTTGCAGAGGAGGGACAGCTGGACTGAAAAATGCGTGGAGACAGAGGGCTGCATGTGTGTCCTTTTATTCTGTTCTGTTTTGTCCGCCCACAATGCTGTAGCATCCTTGAAGTCCGATTCAGCACTTGAGAAATATGCTACGGCATCTCTTCCACTCTTTCAACTTTACTTCAGCATCTGCACAACATTTCCAACAAAATACCCTTCAAAGAAGCATCTTTTAAAAATAAAAAGAAAATAAAATAAAAACCTAAATTAAATGCAAATGCACATGAAATGCAGCTAAATATGATAAAATTCAATGCAAATGAGCTTGAAACCAAACAAAATCTTAAATAAAAGGGTAGAAAATATCACTTTTTAGAGCGTTAACACACCCCTAAACTTAAGATATTGCTTATCCTCAAGCAATGACATATAAAAATGCTATGACATTACTTCCAATCCTTGACAATAGTTCTGGCAAAACATCACTCTTCAGAATATAAATGCTATAACAATCTACACGATATTGAGAATTTCAAGAACTTGAACTAAGACAAGATGCTTTGCTTGTGTGTGCTGGATTGTATCTAACTTATGCTTAAGTGTTAGAAAAATTTTGGTTTTTCTTATTCACTATACCCTATTTCCTAGAAATCTTCTCCCTTGCTTAGTGTTTTTTTTTAAACTGGTATGAAGGGTGTCAGCTCATCACACCTACCATCCTTAACTCTAGATGAGTATGGAGCAAACATCTCATCCCCAAGTCAGTAGGTAGAGTTATCACGTGACAACTTTCATTCGCTCATATATTGTAGTATTATTTATGTTCAAAGCATAAGCTAACTTTTGCATAGAGGAGCGTCCTTCTATAGTTTTATGCTAAAGCATTTATTCTTTTTTTACGTTTTATTTGTATATTCTAGCAAAAAGGATTTTTTCTTTCTTTCCAAACCAAGGCATAGATTCTAAGTTCTCTAAAAAGTTCCTACTACTCAAGCATAAAAAACATACAATAGTATCAATAAAATTCCAAAGCATCAAGTCCTAATTTAGTTCAATTCATTCTCAATATATTTACTAATTCAGCTTAAAAGCATCACAATTCTTATCATCGGATATCATCTATTCTAACCTAAAAGCTGTCTTGAGTTAAATCTAATGCTATAACAAATTAATATGTATGCAAAATGAAATGAAAATACTAAGCCGAAGACTTTGTTACCCCCAAACTTGAGGTTAGCATTATCCTCAATGCTAAAATGAATCTATATGCAAAAGTAAAAAGAAAAAGAAAAGATGCTTACTTCTTTGTGGGTTTTGTCTTGTGGACGACCATCGTGATGCGTTTCCATGGTCTGTCCAGTGGTGATGGCTACTCAGTTTCTGCTACTACAATGGGCATCGTATCCTCCACCATCCTATAAAAGGCGTGTCGTCCAGCCGTGCACTTTATCTTTCATCGTGGGACAGATGTTGTAACATCTCGTTTTTAGGGGTATTAGTTTAGGCTTAGTTAGGAGAATTCGATTCAGGTTGAATCGGGTTCTCCGGTTCATTATTTCGGGAAAAATAAAATAAGAATATTTTTAATTAAGAAAAATAATAATTTCAGAATATGGTTTGAAATATTGAAAATTTGTTTCAAGATTAAAAGAAAATAATTTGGATTTTATTATGATTTTTAATTATGCTTAGTTATGCATAAGTGACCAATTTATAATTTTTGGAAAATTGGAGGACTTATTTTGTAATTTTCGGAAATTATATGTTTTAGTGACTAAATTGAAAAGCAAGCTAAACTTAGAATCCTTAGAGGGCCATAAACCCATTTCTAATTTTTAATAATGATTTATTCACCAAAATGTATTTTAATTACTTTAATTAGAGATTTTTAATCATTTTCTTCCAAAACCATTTTTTTTCTTATTTTCTCTTATCTTTTTCTCTCATTTTCTCTCCACTTTCTCTTCATCTTTTCTCTTCAATTCCTTGCTGATTTTTGCATCTTTTTCCATAAAGATTACATCATTTTTATCATCTTTCCATCCTTTACAAAATCTAAGCATCAATTTCATCAAATCAACATCAAATTGCAAGGAATCAAGAAGAGGAAATTACATATTTTTGGTGAATAGATCTTGAAGGTAATTTTCTGGATTTTTTTTCTTTTCTAAGGTTATTTATTGAAATTCTCAAGTATTAGCTTGCTAATCTTTGAATAAAAACTTAATTTTATGTTTTTACTGTTAGATCTAGTGTTTTTGTGAAAGTTTTTGTGAAATCTTTTTGGATCTCATTTAATGCTGGAGTTAGATGGATTCAATTATGTTTTTATGTTAATTAAATGGTTAATTGAATCTTCATTTGATAGCAAATTGATTTAATCCCGGAATAATGCAATCGGTGTAGTTTTAAGGTGTTTTTCGGTTGTTTTAGGAGCTGTTTTAGATGCTTTAATGTTGCTAGAGATATAAGGACGGTTTGGATGTGTTTTTGGTTCATAATTGAGGTGGATTAGATGTTAGATTCATTAGATTTTTGGTTGTTGTTGTTCGGATGCGTTTCGGCTTAGTTTACGGTCTTTTCGGCTAAGTTTTCGATAGTTTTATGGTGATCGGATATGGCTGTTGGTTTGAGCATGTTATAATGTGAGAATGCTCTGTTTTTAATGTTGTAGAAGAGGTACAAGAAGGTGTTTGATAGCTGGTTCGTTGGTGCGATCATCGAATATCGGCGAAAGCTCGTTCCGCTTGTTGGTGACTGATTTCGGATTTAAAGCGAATCGTGTTTGGTACGGTTCTGTTTTTGGGGACTATGGAAGAGTGTGAAAACCTTCCATAGTTCAAGAGTAAGTAAAGTAATTATTTTTGATAAACCGATATGAGTTTCGGCTACATTTGATAAAGGCATTATGTTGGTAATGCAATGAGATTTATGGAAATGCATGAGCATGATTTGAAATGGTGCATACATGAGAATTACTTGCTGAAAATGCATAGCTTATTTAGCATCCATGATTATGGAAAATTATGAAAAATGATTTGAAATACAATATGATTAATTGCCTTATACATGGTGGTGCCTTTGGGCATGGATTTTGGTTCATTTGTTGAACATGTTATACATTCATTATGAGTAGCAAGTTATCATGCATATTTGACTATGATATTGGCTTAGTGACACTAACTTTAGATTCGAATACAAATGACATGTCATTAGGATTGAGTGCACTATAAAATAAAGAGAATAATGATGTTGCCTACACGTAAACAAGGGTGACTTTGTGTCCGACCGTTCATATAGTTGACCCATACGTAAACAAGGGTGACTTTGTGTCCGACCGTGCATAGTGGGGGTAACATGTATACAAGGGTGACTAAGTGTCCGATCGATGCATGTTGAGACCAAGAGTCTCCAATTATGAGAAAAAGGATCCGTGTATTCGGCGAACTCAAAGTTCACATTAAAGTGGTCACTAGAATGCCAATATACATATAAGAATTTGAGAAGAAGATTGTGCATCATTTATAAATTGTTTTGATAAGGTTTTGTGAACTCAGGGATGCATTTGGTTTAAAGAACATGGGCATGAGATGTTAGCATGCATGATTTAATAATGTATTGCAAATTATGTATTTATCATGGTTTTAAATTGATGCATTGATGATTTTGTGTAGAGCTTCCTCACTAAGCATGTTTGCATAAGCTCTCTTTTCATCCTTGTAGAAAAATAAAGACACTTGGGGCTTCGTTCGAGGCAAGGAAACCAAGGGGAAGAGTCACTTTGAATTTGGTATGTTTTTGGCAAATAAATTGGGCAAGGCAATGTGTAACACAACCTATGTGAGGAGTGTGTACTTAGGCTTTGGTTTATATTGTAATAAGACCATTATTGTTTGATTGTTAATTGTTGAACTTTGGAATTGTTTGAATTGTTGAAGCATGTACTAGAATGATTGTTATGTTGTTAATCATCTTCTAGGGAGCATGCCTATAGCTTGAATGATGTCCGTGGCGTAGTTAATTATGTGTGTCATATGTTGCTAATCATGTTTAAGATTGGTGCATTTAGTGGTTCTAATTAAAGGTTGAGTATTGAATATTTGGTGTGTACTAGTGTAACGAAACTTTTGGTTCCAGACCCAAAGTTTCGAAACCTTTGGTTGAAGGTTTCGAAACCTTTATCAAATAGTTTCGAAACCTTTAGGAGGTTTCGAAACTTTGCGGGCAGTTTTAGTTCTGGGAAGCCACTGGACGCGACAAGTTTCAAAACTTTCCAGGAAAGTTTCGAAACCTTTTTCAAAAAGTTTCGGAACCTCTGGGAAGGTTTCAAAACCTTTGATCACCTAGAATTGAAAATTGCTGGAAATTATATTTTAGTCCCGATTATCTTCTTTTGTTCGATTAAGGTACTTGCAGATGTTATTTTGAGCTGAAATTTTGCATGCATGCATAAAGTTGATTTAATTTCAAGATGGTTAACCTAAATTAGATGAATTCCTTTTATTTTAGAAGATTTACATTTTGGTCCTTAAAGTAGAGAAACATGCAATTGATGATGCTAGAATTATCCGTTTAAGTTGAAATTTTCTGTGAAGAACGCATCAGTGTTTAATTGAACTTTGATGGAAAGAATTTATATTTATGAATAGGATATAAAAGTTTTACGTTTTAGTCCTTAATCTACACTAGTATGTAATCGGATGTATGTTCTTAATTAATGTGTTACCGGTAATACATTGTATGTGACCTTGACATGTAGGAATAAGATTGTGCATATAGGTAAGATATAATAAAAAAATATAACAGTTTTAGGGTTGTTTATCGAATCAGACCCTCGCGGGTTTAGTTTGATATTCCCCGTGTAACTCATTAGTGCCGGTTTCGTCTAGGTCGGGCTAAGGGGGTTACAGATGTGACTAATTGATCCGTAGGAGGAACCTCTTCTTGTGATGATGAGTTGAGATCGAAATCATCACTGCTGATTTCCACTGTTTGTTGCGCAGAGGTTAGTGATCCCATAGCAGGTTCCTCACCTTGGTCCTGTGGTGATGGTTCTGATGGACAGGTAGGGACCTGGTGTGATTCTGTAGCAGAAGCAGTATGGGATTGTTCAGATGTTGGTGTTGTTGCTGGTGAAGTTGCTGGTGGTTCATCCCGATGGTAGGTAGTGTCTTGTGTATTTCCTTGTGGAGTAGTTTGACTTTGCTGTGGCGGGGTTAGGTCCTTTGGTGCTTGGTCGGGATCGACTAGACCGAAGATCTGAGTGGGGAACTTGGGAAATCATAGACACCATCTTGCAGCAAATCGCAAAAATTCAACTGAAGTATTAAGTCCCTTTTTTGGACGTAACTCATGTAAGACATGAATTTGCTTTGAAGGTCTTGCAACTGTAGTTACATCCCTTTCACAGTAGCAGGTAGGGCACTGAAATTTGCTATGGCATTTTTCGGCTTTATTGACGGGGAAGCAGATGCTGTGGCATTTTCTTCGAGTCCCATCAGCTTAGGGATCTTCTTCAAAGGTATCCCTTGCCTTCCCATCATGTTCAAGTCCTCATCATTCTCGAACATTCTTTGCTTCCTACAGAGTACAGTGATGAGGTAAGGGAATGGAAGGGGGCTTTGCTTCCTCTTCAACACAACATAGGCCTCCTCGAGAATGATCTTCCCCATATTGACCTTCCTTTTCCTTAGTATCGAGTGTAGCAATTATAGTCTGCCCAAGTTGACAGTGGCCGTGTGAGTAATCGATATTAAGTTTTACTTGATGAAGTGCATCCAAATCGTTCCTTCTGGCTTCAAAGAGGTTCGGTCCATCGTTATGTTCGCTTCAACCTAAATGGTTCCCTCAATACAAAGCTCTTGCAATAAGAAATCTTGGTCTTGCCCCAACATCAATGCAACAAAAATGGAGTGTGGGTCATCTTCTTCCAGTCTATAAAACTGGTTGATATCTTTTGCCGTGAATGGCATCGCATCTCCTCGTACATACACCGTTGGTTACTCCGGTCTTGTGTAATGGGCATAGAATTCTTTCACCAACGAGATGACGAGTTGTTTCGCATCCTTCCTCGCTGCAAAGTGGTGGGCAAATTCATGCCAATTGTGATATTTTATTGTGAGGGCTACTTGCTCTGGCAGTTTTTAGAACGTGGCGGGGTTGTAGATGAAGCCCCTCTCTTGGTGTACCGTTCTTGTTTTGAGCTTTTGGAATTGCACTTTTGCTACATCATCTTTAAACATTCTGGTCTTGATTGGCCGTGCTTCAGCAGTAGCCTTAGAGGACTCTGTAGTGTTTTTGCATCGCACCATTGTGAAAGGAAAATTTTTTATCAAAATTTCTTTGTGCTTTCGAAGGAAAGGAGAGTTGTATGAAAATGGAGGTGGTTCTTTTGGAGAAGAAGGTGAAGTAGTGGGGAAGAGAGAGGGGCGGTTAACTTGTTGGGGAAAGGGGAGAGAAAAGAGAAAAATAATAATTGTTTGTGTAAGGTTTTAGACGGCTAGGGTTCTTGGGAAAGTAAAAAGGGTTGTGGGGTTTTAAATGGATGGGAAGTTGTAAAGAGAAAAAGGTTTTGTAATTAATGAGGAGTAATGATGGGTAAAAGAACAGTTGAATTTGAACCAAACTCTCTCCTTTCCTCCTTGGAAACCAACCGAATTATTTTTTATGGGCTCCTCATCTTCCTCCTTTGGGGGCTCAAATCAAATAACTTCAAAAATTCTTCCCTCCAAGACTGGTAGTCGTATAGTCCTTTGTAGCTCTCAATCCTCCTTTGCACATACTGTGCACTGCACACTGTCCTGTTGTGGCATGTCACGCCTCTGTTCTCATACAGACTGGTGCAATGACGCACAATGGTCTGAGCTTGTACCTTCGAGAATTATAAGTTGAATATGGACAAAACAGAATTAAAAGCATCTTAAAAGAAGCCCTAAATAAAAAAAGTCTACTTTTATTCATACTGAAAATTAAATGATAAAGTAAAATAAGAGAAAGGGATAGAAATGCTCAGGCATTTTGCAGACTGTGGTCGTCCTTGTCATACACAATGGGAGCTCCATTATAGATCTTCAGTCTTTGACCAATGACCTTGAATGTTCGATCTCCATCAATTGTTTTGATCTCCACAACTCCATAAGGATAGACCTTATGTATCAGGAAAGGTCCTGACCATCGAGACTTCAATTTTCCAGGAAAAAGTTTCAGTCTTGAGTTGTATAGTAACACTTATTGGCCCTCTGAGAAATGTCGTGGCAAAAGATGTTTGTCGTGCCACCTCTTTGTCTTTACTTTGTAAATTCTAGCATTCTCATAGGCATGTGATCTAAATTCGTCTATTTCATTTAGCTCCAAAAGCCTGTTCTCTCCAGCTGCCTTGAAATCCATATTGAGCTTTTTGATGGCCCAATAAGCCTCGTGTTCTAGCTCCACGGGCAAATGACATGTTTTACCATAAACCAGCTTGAATGGGGACATCCCTAAAGGTGTCTTGTAAGCTGTCCTATATGCCTATAGAGCTTCTCATCCAGCCTTGGAGACCAGTCTTTTCTCTTTGTGTTGACTGTCTTCTCTAGAATTTGCTTGATTTTTCTATTGGAGATTTCACCTTGGCCATTTGTTTGCGAGTGATATGCTATAGAAATTTTGTGTCTGATTCCATAGCGTTGTAATACCTTAGCAATGAGCTTGTTGTCGAAGTGGGTTCCTTCATCACTGAGTATGACTCTAGGGACTCCAAACTTTGTGAAAATATTCTTGTGCAGGAACTTCAGGACTATCCTGGAATCATTGCGAGGTGTTGTCACCGCTTCTACCCATTTGCTCACGTAGTCCACTGCTAGCAAAATATATAAATCACCATAAGACGATATAAATAGTCCCATAAAATCAATTTCTCAAACTTCGAAAAGCTTGACTTCCAAAATATTTTGCAACGATATTTCATTCCTCGTCGAGATGTTACCAGTTCGTTAACATCTATCACATCCCTTGTAAAATGCTTGAGCATCCTTGAAGAGTGTGGGCCAGTAGAATCCAGATTGAAGGACCTTTGCAGCATTCCTTGATCCACCAAAATGCTCACCATACGATGCTGCATGCCAATGGAATATGATATCTTTTTGTTCTTCTTCCGGTGCACATCTTCGAAGCAATTGGTCAGCACAATGCTTGAACAAATATGGCTCATCCCAATAGAAAAATTTTGCATCATGTTTGAACTTCTTGCGACCCTGGCTAGATAAATCAGGAGGCAAAATACCACTAACAAGAAAATTAACAATGTCGGTATACCAAGGTAATGCTGTAGCATATAAAATTTTCTCATCAGGGAAATTTTCTTTGATCTCAAAATTCTCTCCTAGATTATCAGGATTTTCTAGCCTAGATAGGTGGTCTGTAACTTGATTTTTAGTGCCTTTCCTATCCTTTACTTCTATATCAAACTCTTGAAACAAAAGTATCCACCTAATAAGTCTCGGCTTAGCATCTTTCTTATTCACTAGGTACTTGATGGCAGAATGATCAGTGTGTACTATCACCCTAGTTCCTATAAGATACGCCCTAAACTTATCAAAGACAAATACTACAGCAAGTAACTCTTTCTCAGTAGTGATATAGTTAATTTGAGCATCATTAAGAGTTCTACTTGCATAGTAAATAACATGGAATAGTTTACCTCGCCTTTGACCTATTGTTACGCCCACTGCATAGTCACTTGCGTCGCACATCAACTCGAATGGCTCAGTCCAATCGGGTGGTATAACTATTGGAGTTGAGGTAAGCTTCTTCTTCAGTTCATTAAAAACATTGTGGTATTTTTCATCAAAGACAAAGGGTTGATTTTGCTAAAGCAAATTACAGAGCGGCTTTGAAATTTTTGAGAATTCTTTGATGAACCTCCTATAGAATCCAGCATATCCCAGGAAACTTCTAATTCCCTTCACAATGGTGGAAGGTGGTAGCTTCTCTATAAACTCTACTTTTTCTTTGTCAACTTCAATTCCTTTGCTTGAAATCTTGTGCCCCAAAGCCGTACCTTTAGTCTCTACGAAATTGCATTTCTCCCAATTGAGTACAAGGTCGGCTTCTTCACAGAGTTTCAGTACCTTGGCCAGGTTGCTTAAGCATTTTTCAAATGATTCTCTGGATACAGAAAAATCATCCATAAATACCTCCAAAAATTCTTCAACCATGTCTGAAAAAATTGCCAACATGCAACGTTGGAAAGTTGCTGGAGTATTACATAACCCAAATGGCATTCTTCGAAAAGAATAAGTCTCATAAGGGCAGGTAAAGGTTGTCTTCTCCTGGTCCTCTGGTGCTATAGCAATTTGGTTGTACCCAGAATAGCCATCAAGGAAGAAATAGTAAGCCTTTCCCGCTAATCGATCCAGTATTTGATCGATAAAAGGAAGGGAGAAATGGTCCTTCTTAGTCGCCTTGTTTAGCTTCCTATAGTCCACACAAATGCGCCAGCCTATGAGAGTCCTTGTTGGGAGCAACTCGTTGTCTTCATTTGTGATCACTGTCGTACCTCCCTTCTTAGGAACACAATACACAAGGCTAACCCATGATCTGTCAGAAATTGGGTATATGATCCATGCATCCAACCACTTGATAATCTCTGTCATCACTACCTTATTCATTGTTGGGTTTAGTCTTCTTTGGGGCTCAACAGAATTGTTGTGGCATTCTTCCAGCAAAATCTTGTGCATGCAGATCGTAGGACTGATGCCCTTCAAATCGGCCATCGTCCACCCTAGAGCTTTCTTATATTGCGACAGCAAATTCACAAGACTAAGCTCTTGGTCAGGATCTAAGCTAAAAGAAATAATCACTGGCAAAGTATTGTGAGATCCCAAATAAACGTACTTTAAATGTGGTGGCAGTGGTTTTAGATCTAGAGATGGTGCATATAAAAGTGATGGTTTAGGAGGAATAAATTTAGAGAAATCAATTGATTCAAATTTTGTACCTTATCCTGGCTTGAAGTGGCCAATTTGTTGTAGCTTCATATGAGCTTCTTCATCCTGATCATGCTCCTCCAGCATTTTTGCAAAGTTCTTCATTTACAGAGAATTGTCACAGCAAAAATCTGCACCTTCTTTAGTTGTAGCATTTATCCCGGCTATACAGTGACATTCTTCATTATCATCCATGTACTTAAGAGTGTCGAAGACATTGATGGTCATGGACTGATCTGCTACTCGCATTGTGAAGTCTCCCTTCTCACAGTCGATGAGAATCCGACCGGTTGCAAGGAATGGTCTCCCCAAGATGATGGGTGCTTTGTAGTCCATTTCACAAACCAAAATTAGAAAGTCCACAAGGAACACGAACTTACCCACTTTTACTATCACATCCTCCACCTTCCCTTCTGGTCGGATATGAGAATGATTCGCCAACTGCAGTATGATAGTGGTAGGCCGTGTACTCCCAATACCAACCTTCTTGAATATGGAATGATGAAGCTGTCAGGATCTTGCCTTTTCATGGGAAGCTCAGTCCTCCCAGAATAGAACTCAGATGCTATAACAACTGTTTCAAAATTCTAAGATTTTCTTATGTCTTTCAAAAACTTTGCATATGAGGGCATTTGATCAATAGCATCTAAAAATGAAATTGGTCCAACATACATACAAACTTTTAAAATTGGAGATCCTCCTAGTGTTGTTTCAATCGCTGAGGGAATGGTAGTGGTGGTGGTCTTGCGTCCTCCAAAGGTTGTGGTGGTGGTGCTGCTTCTGCTGCAGCATCTGCAAGCTTCTCACCAAATGTCTCGGTATTTAATTTTTCTCCAGTTTCTTCTTGAACAGATTCTTCTTGTTGTTTTTCAGCTTCTTTTTGCACTTGACTGGGGGTTTCTTCTTTCTCCTTTCGTTTGAATTATTCCCCCGTGTTGATTTGTCTTCCACTCCTCAAGGTAAGTGTGTTACATTGCTCTTTGCCATGATATTTAATGACTTCAGTATCACTAGGCAAGTTCCCTCTTGGTCTTACTTGTAATGCTTGAGAAATTTGACCCATTTGAGTCTTCAGCGATTTAAGTGAAGCGTTGTGGCATTGCAGTAGATTGCCTTGATTAGAGATTGTCGTGGAATGCTCCTGCAATAATGTTTTTGTTGATGTCATGAACTCCTTAATCGAAACTGATAGGCGTGGTATAAGCGCTATTTTGAGTGCAAGTGTACACGTCGTCAAGTAATAAAATGATAAGTATATCGTGTATCGTCTCCACAAGGATTGGTATACTTAATATGTCTTCCTTAGTTTCCTTGCTCCTGAGAATAAAATAAAAACACAAATAAGATGGTTTATTTTATCTAACTAAATAATTAAATAACAAAACATAAAATAAAGAGTTGAGAACGATTATAGAGAAAATGGGTAAGATCCAGTTGCGTCAATTAGTGGATTCAATTGATCTTCCTGTCCAATGCAATCGCATAACACTGCTTCGATAGTACTGCAGATACTGCCTTGGCAATGTTGGTGCTCCTCTGTCGCGGCAATCTATTGCTCGTGGGCAGAAGTATCAAAGTTTAGCAAAGCATCCGTAAGTGACTCCGCTCATCTCTGAGTCAAAGTGTTGTTGATGCTCAGTCCTTGACGATACCTCTCGGCGTAAACTAAAGATAACCACCAACCAATCCAACACTTCTTTTAGCTGCTGAAACTCTTAACCTACCAATTAGTGACTCCACAAGGGTATAGGCCGAGTTAGTGTCGCCGACACTGTACTTATCCTTTTCGTGAATCTACACCTCTCGATGCTAGATAAATAAATTACTTGCAAACTTCCCACTCGGGCTTGGATACAAGAACAAGGAATGACAATAGGATAAGCAAACTCTAATTTTATTGCATAAGAACAAGAATACAAGAATCAATCTCCTCTCACTAATATCAACAACCTTCACCTATCCCTAAGAAGTTTAAAACATGTTATCGTGGAAGTACAATTCTAAGGGAGGAAAGGTTTTCTCTACAAATCAGCTCTCCTAGACAATATGACCAGCTAGTATATTTATAGTCTTAACCTAGGGCAAACCTTTCCTAAATAGACTTCAACTTGGAGTAGGGAACAAGTTTTCCTCAAGGATTCTGATATTTCTGAGTTTGCCGCATTCTAGAAAGGTTTTCTCGCTTGGTCTTGAATTGGGCTTTTAGCACGCTAGCTTGGTCCAATTAATGAGCTGTGTCTTCCAGAATATTCTCTATATTTTTATCTTTCAATACGCCTCCATTGTTGGTGCTGCCACACTAGATTCTACCGCGGCCAGTCTTCTGCTGCGGCCTCAACATAGTTTTTTTGCCGCTTTGACTCTGGATATTTCTGCATGTACAGAAATTGTAATAATATTTGCATTCTCTATAAATATTAACTTTGTATGTGGTGATAACGGAATATCCAATATTTGAGCAAAGAGTACATGATTCGGTTCAAGTGGGCGTATATTAGGTGCATAAAGTACCATAAGAAGAGTAGTAAACAATTGCCTTTTAGGCACTCATCAAATACCCTCAAACTCGAACAATTGCTTGTCCTCAAGCAATGCCAAACATCAAATTGCTAAACCTTACTCCCCTTTGGTCTTACTTTTCCATCTATTCCCCCATCATGGTCATGTCTATCTCTCCGTTTTAGCCATTAGTTTACCCAAGGACTTCTACTAAGAAACAAACTATAGGGCTAGGTGAGTGTGTGTGTTTAATGGACAAGGTTGATTCAAAGCTTTCTTAGATAAACTCTAAGTTCAAGACAAGTAGAATCTTGGATTAGTTATCTCCTTAAAACAACAAGTCTTGAGCCAATTTCGGGCACCTCAAGATAAGTGTTTTTTATTTCTTTCTTTTTCTTATTTATTCTTTTTCTTATTTAGCGCCTATTTAGCATATTAGAGCCAATTTTGAGCATCTCTAGCATGAAGGAGAGCAAAACTAGAGTCGGTGATAGGCACCTCTAGTTATTTTTCCAACAAGTTCTAAGTCTTTATCACATAAGTTTATTAAAAGAACTCCTAAATCAAACAAGTCCAAAAAGTATTTATTTTCTATCTAACCCTAAAGCAAGCTTCTAAGTTTTATTCCATGAGTATCCTATGGTTATCCCTTCAAAACAGTACTTTGCCATGGTAAGGAGAAAAATTTCTATAGCCTTAAAGTAGTAAACTAAAGCAAAGGTGACATAAGGCTGTACAAGATTACAAACATAAATTCAAGAAAAGAGAATATAAAAAAATTCAGTAAAAATTTACTCTCTTTTATGGTATTGTCGTGGCATTAGGTAGCCTCGACAGTGTTTCTGCACCTTCCATCTCCCCCAAACTCAAACCGAGCATTATCCTCAATGCTCAAAATATAAAGCAAATAGCAATTAAATATTGAAAAAGATAAGAGCAGTAAGGCATTATTTATAATAACTCCGAGGAGTTTCTTGTACGGAGCATTCTCCTAGGCCTTGCTGTTGGTGCCTTTCTACTGGATTCTTGTCCTGGTGATTGTTGTTGTTTGGCTTGCCGATGCATCTACACTCTGCTGGGCGATGTACGGTGCGTTCATGCTGTAACCTCATCCCTTTCTTCATCAGTGTCCATGATTTCTGTTCCTCCTCCTACCGTGGCAGTGGGTCTTGCTGATTCGTGGGATGAACTGTGGTATTCATCAATCTCGCGAGATAGCATATCCCTGCTAAGACTGGGCATAGGAATTGGTTCTCTTTGGGGAAAGTTAAAGACAACCCGCCTCTTGGATGGCCTTTGGCTAGTAGATGATACTCCGGCAGACTTTGCTAGCCTAGAAGGTCTGGCAGCATAGAACTGTTGGTGCGACCGTGGTTGGAAAGATGGTTGCAATCCTGGAGAAGGTGTTGTATCTGTATGAGGGCTGACATTGAAGAACGTATTGGCTGGGAATTCAGGAAATTGTGCCCCTTGATGTGAAAAGCTCTGCATCATCATGTTGGCTAGAGACGTATTGAAGTCGTGCTAGTACTCCATGTAGCATTGTTGGCGAAGGTCCATGGCTGCCATCCTTTGTAAAATCTCCTGGTATGGGTCCGCTGCGGTAGCCGGCTCAATAGAGGCTGGTGCTTCTGTTGAATACTGCCCTCCGGCAGTGAAGTTGGCAGTGAACTACTACGGTGTTGCCTGAACAAGCTCTGCATGTGTTATCTGCATAACTCAGTGGCAGAAGTCTCTTGTCCATCCCTGCCTAATTGGCGTGTATTCATCCGTATCTTCAATTGGAACTCCTGCATTAATGCATAAGGCAGAGATTAAACAGGGTAAGTACAATGGTCCGCGTTCCTGCTTACCACATTCATGGATTTTGTGAAGGATGATCTCTCCAACGTTGATGCTTCTCTTTTTGATGATGGACTGGATCAACGCCAGTCTTTTGCGATCCACTGTGCTGTTGTGAGAGGTTGGTATAAGTCGTCTTTTGACAAATGTACACCACATCTTGGACTCGGGTATTAGACTCTGCCGTGTTACTGAACCCTTATGGGCACCGGTTTCCAATAAATTGTTGCTGTAAAAAAGCTCATCCTTAATCTCCTCATAGTCTTGAGTGGTGATACTGTCTACTTAGTCGGCATGACCATCTCGTGTGAGTGTTAGACCATAAAAGTTATTGATGACTTTGTCATTAAGTTGTACAGGCTTGCCTCGGCAGTGGACAAAGAGAGTGTCCTTGCTCGGCCCATGTGCATAGAATTCTCGTATAATTGTGGCATTTTCTGCTTGAGGCCGTAGATAGAAAGCCTCCCAATCCTGATGCTGAATCTTGTCGAACAAATATAGTTCAATGCCGAAGTTCATATCATTATTCTGTTGAAATCCCTGCTATTCCCATAGTTGTCGAGCAACGAATGATCGGTTAAATCTTTCAGCAACAGTGGTTGGGGCAAATCTTGTATAATAAGCCATTGAATTGTTCGTGTAAGGTGGTTTGAGAATTTCTGGAGTGAATAGAGATTGTTCTGAAATCCCTACTATCTTGATACACATTTACTGCCGCGGCGGATTTCTAGGCAGATAGTTGTTACACTATTTCTGCCCGTTGACAATTTTGTGGCTTTTGACACAGTGCTGCCGCGGCAGCAGACTTCCTACTGTGGTAAAATTTTTCCTACATTCATAACTTTATTAAAAATTAAAAACACTGAAAAATACTAAAAATAAAGAATGTTGATCATAAAGTAAAAAAACAAAATACTTAAAAATAAAGAATGCTAAAAATAATACTATATATACTAATCCTAATATAATAATTATAATTTGAAGGGAAGAGATTAGGTTACTTGAGGAGTGCATGTGAATGCATCTCCCACTTTCGTTATCTCTTTTTGGCTCGTATCTATCTTCATGAGTTGGCTAGTCCCTTCGGTGTATTCGGCTTCTCCTTCGGGTTTTATTCTTTTACCGAACAGTCTGCCTTGCGTGCTGCCCAGGTAGGATATTTTAGTACCCTTATTTGGTGCATGGAGAGTCTTACATTCTGCTGGAGCGTCTGAATTTGGAAGATTGTCGAAGGCGTTCAACTTGATTTGTTGATCATTTATTCTTATTGTGAGCTCGCCATTTTCCATATCAATGATGGTGCGTCCAGTAGCAAGGAAAGGCCGACCCAGTATGATCGGTGCATTGTCGTCAGCTTCACAGTCAAGGACAAGAAAGTCGGCAGGGAAGATGAACTTGTCAACTTTCACCAGAATATCCTCAATTTTGCCTTTGGGATGCACGTAAGACCGATCCGCAAGTTGGAGCAATACTGTTGTTGGTTTCGCCCGTCCAATTCTAAGTTTCTGAAAACTGATTTGGGCATTAAGTTGATGCTTGCTCCCAAGTCGCATAGGGCCTTTCCTTTATAACCATCTCCAATTGCACAGGGAATTGTGAAGCAGCCAGGATCTTTTAGTTTGGGTGGCATACGATTATTTAGCATTGCCATGCATCCTTTAGTGGCTGCCACCGTTTCAAATTCTCCTAGCCTTCGTCATTTGGATACTATATCCTTTAAAAACTTGGCATAGTTAGGCATTTGTTCAATCGCCTCAACTAGGGGTAAGTTAATATGGACCTGCTTCAGGATGTCTAGGAACTTTTGAAATTGGTGATCCTGTTTTTACTTCTTTAGCCTCTGTGGAAAAGGAAGTGATGGTCTGATATCCTCCAGGTTTCCTTGGATATTGAGTTTTATACCTGGGGTGAATTTTTCTACAGCTGCCTCGGCAGAAGGTTCTGATACTATTGGTTTTGTTGTCGTGGCAGAGCTTTTGGCAGGGTCTTGCTCAGCCTCTGAGTCCTCAAGTGGTTGTTATTCTGGTTGGACTCTTTCGGTTGAGATCTCTTCTTTATTGTTCAGCTGTAGGCCACTTCTGGTGGTGATTACTTTACAATGCTCGTGGCCTAATACCTTAGCAACTTCAGTATTGCTAGGTAAACCTCCAAGTAGTCGAGTATTTTGGCGTTGGGCAAATTGCCCAACCTGGGTCTCTAGGGATTTTATTGCAACCTCCTGGTTTTGTAGTCTCATCTTTGTTCTGTTCATGAAGTCATCAGTACGCTTCATGAAGCGGCTATTCTCCATCATGTAGGTATCAGTCTTTGACATGAAAGTAGTGAGAGAATCTACTAGTGCATTCAGAGACTGTTGCTGTTGTACCTGCTGCTGCGGCATTGACTGCTGAGAGTTCTGCTGCGGTAGGTTCTGGTTCTGATGCTGAAATCCAGGGGCTTGGGTAGTTGGATTCAAGGCATTGTTAGGGTTACTCCAAGAGAAGTTCGGATGCCTTTTCCAAGATGGGTTATAATTGTTGGACATTATTGGATTGGTTTTGTTATAATTTCCAACACATAAGCTGGTCTCCTCATCTGGCATATACTCTGATGAGTTAACTGCCTTAACCTCATGTATGCTTCTTTAGTTTTGTAAGTTCTGAACCATCTTGGTCATAGAAGCCAATTATGCTGCCACCGAACTTGATATGTCTCGTTCATAAGTTGTGGCATGACGTCTCATTCCTCCTCGCCTCGATGTGGGAAATTGGAAATTGTTCCTTACGTGTTTGTTCAGAATTTCAATGGCTTTCACGGGTGTTCTATCTAAAAGTGTCTCATTTGCGGAAGCGTCTAGCATCATCCTTGTGGAGGCATTAGTAGCGTTATAGAACATGGAGACTTGCATCCATAAGGGAAAACCATGTTAGGGGAATTTGTTTAATAGTTCTCTGTAACTTTCTCATGCCTCGTACATCGGTTCATCTTCATCTTGCCGGAATGATGTAATTTCATTACGAATACGGTCATAAAGATTTGTCGGATTAAACCTCGTAATGAATTCTCGGCAAAGTTCCTCCTAAGATCCGATTGATCCTGTTAGGATTCCAGTCAACCAAGTCTTCGTCCTATCCCTCAGTGAATGGGGGAACAATTTTAAGCACAAAATATCTTCATGGACTTCTTGAATCTTAAAAAAGTTGCACACTTCCATGAAAGATTTAAGATGATGCCTTGAATCTTCAGTAGCAGACCCACCAAACTGCCCAATTGTGTTCAACATGTTGAACATTACTAGTTTAAGCTCAAAGTGAGTTGCTTCAATCTCTGGGGTAACTACGCCAGGGTTAAGTCCGTTCAAATCCTCCACCAGATAATCTTTGACAGTAGGCAACTAAATTTTGTCTTCTTTAATTTTCTTATTTTTGTTTTATTATTTTTACTAACATATTTTCTTTTTCTTAAAAAAATAAAAAAATATTATAGGTGTGTTTCAAGTTAAAGGCTCAAGATGCAAGAAGAAAGAAGCAAATCTATTCGGGAGTTGATGTTGGAAGATATGAATCGAGCCAATCAAGAATTTTCTAGATTAAATGATGATTATCTATGCCAACCAAGAGCAACCCAACAAGTTAATGCATGGGCAAATTTTTGTTTCAATTGCGGAGATGATCATTTAGTTAGCAATTGCCCATACAGTACTGGAACCTATGACCACAAAGAGGACCATAGATGGAACCAACAACAAAATCCTTCATGGTATGATCAAAACACTCAATTTTTTTATTATGATAATTTTTTTGATGTTACAGATATGCCATGGCAATATAATTGTTCTCAAAAGTATCCAAATTCACTTGAGGAAACATTGAAAGCATCAATGGATAGAATTGAAGAATTTATGATAGAGCAATCAAGGTTCATGGATGCACATATAGCTAGATTGGATGCACCCTTGAGGGATTCGAAAAATCAATTGCATGCTAGGGATAATATAACCCAACAATCAATCCTTGGGGATACTGAAATCCCAAAACTAAATGACAAAGAGGAAATTCTGGAAGCTCTGAGTCTAGAACATGTTGATGAGAAAGACTGTCAAACAGTGGATGAGTCTGCTGAGATTTCTGTCACGGTTGTAGAGAAGCCTGAACAGGGCAATGTCACTGATGGGCATGGTATAAGCACAATTTGAGTGCAAGTGTACACGTCGTCAAGTAATAAAATGATAAGTATATCGTGTATCGTCTCCAAAGGGATTGGTATACTTAATATGTTTCCTCTTGTTCCCTTACTCCTGAAAAGAAAGTAAAAACACAAATAAGTTGATTTGTTTTATCTAACTAAATAATTAAATAACAAAACATAAAATAAAAAGGTTGAAGATGATATAGAGAAAACGGGTAAGATCCATTCGCATCAATTAGTGGATTCAATTGATCTTTTCCTTGTCCAATGCAATCTCACAATACTGCTTTGACAGTACTGCAGATACCGCCTCGGCAACGTTGGTGCTCCTCTGCCGCGACAATCTCTTGCTCTTGGGCAGAGGTATCAAAGTTCAGCAAAGTGTCCGTCAGTGACTCCGCTCATCTCTAAGTCAAAGTGTTGTTGATGACTAGTCCTTGAGGATACCTCTCGGCGTAAATCAAAGATAACCACCAACCAATCCAACACTTCTTTTAGCTGCTGAAACTCTAACCCATCTCTTAGTGCCTCCACAAGAGTATAGGCCGAGTTAGTGTCTACAACACCATACTTATCCCTTTCATGAATCTACATATCTTGATGCTAGATAAATAGATTACTTGAAAACTTTCCTCTCGGACTTGGATACAAGAACAAAGAATGGCAATAGGATAAGCAAACTTTGATTTTATTATTGCATAAGAACAAAGATACAAGAATCAATCTCCTCTCACTAATATCGACAACCTTCATCTGTCCCTAAGAAGTTTAGAACATATTATCGTTAAGTACAATTCTTAGGGAGAAAGGTCGGCTTAAAGGGAAAAGGGTTTCTCTCTAAATCGGCTCTTTCTCTAAATCGGCTCTCTTAGACAATGTAGCCAGCTAGTGTATTTATAGTCTTAACCTAGGGTAAACCTTTCCTAAATAGACTTCAACTTGGAGTAGGGAATAAGTCTACTTCAAAGAGTCTGATATTTCCATGTTTGTCGCCTTCTATAAGGGTTTTCCCACTTAGTCTTTGAATTGCGCTTTTAGCATGCTAGCCTGGTCCAATTGGTGCGCTGCATCTTCCAGAATATTCTTTATATTTTTATCTTTCATTGCGCCTCAATTGTTGGTGCTGCCACATTGGATTCTACAGCGGCCTTGCTACTGCCTTGGTCGCAACACTGTTTTTCTGCCGCTTCTACTCTGGATATTCCTGCATATACAAAATATATAAAAATATTTGTATTCTCAATAAATATTGACTTTGTAAGTGATGATAATGGAATATCCAATATTTGAGCAAAGAGTTTATATTTCGGTTCAAGTTGGTGTATAATAGATGCATAAAGTACCATGGGAAGGGTAGTAAAGAACTGCCTTTTAGGAACTCATCAAATACCCCCAAACTCGAACTATTGCTTGTCCTCAAGCAATGCCAAACATCAAATTGCCGAACCTTACTCCCCTTTGGTCTAACTTTTCCATCTATTCTCCCCACCATGGTCATGTCTATCTTTCCGTTTTAGCCATTAGTTTACCCAAGGACTTTTACTAAGAAACAAGCTATAAGGCTAGGTGAGGGTGTGTGTTTAATGGACAAGGCTGATTCAAGGCTTTCTTAAACAAACTCTAAGTTCAAGACAAGTAGAATCTTGGACTAAAGCTGTCTCCTTAAAACAACAAGTCTTGAGCCAATTTCGAGCACTTCAAGATATGTGTTTTCTATTTTCTTCTTTTTCTTCTTTATTCTTTTTCTTATTAACCACCTATTTAGCATACTAGAGCCAGTTTCGGGAACCTCTAGCATGAAGGAGAGCAAAACTAGAGCCGGTGATAGGCACCTCTAGTTATTTTTTCAAAAGGCTATAAGTCTTTATCACCCAAGTTTATTAAAAGAACTCCTAAATCAAACAAGTCCAAAAAGTGTTTATTTTCTTTCTAACCCTAAAGCAAGCTTTTACGTTTTATTCCATGAGTATCCTATGGTTATCCCTTCAAAACAAAACTTGGCCATGGTAAGGAGAAAGATTTCTATAGCCTTAAAGGTGTAAACTAAAGCTGACACAGGGCAGTGCAAGATTATAAACATAAATTCAAGAAAAGAGAATATAAAAAGGATTAAAAAAAATTTACTCCCTTTTATGGTAATGCCTCGGCAGTGGGTAGCCTTGGCAGTACTTCTGCACCTACAATCTCCCCCAAAATCAAACCGAGTATTATTCTCAATGCTCAAAATATACAACATGCAAAGGAAAACAAGAATAGTAAAGCAGCAGGGATTAAATAGATTCTGATTGTGATTCAGAAGAGCTACTGGAAATAGCTGCCCTCCCAGGTATTCCTGCTGATGCTTTCATTCGTGATCCTTGTCCTGGTGATTGTTGTGGTTTTTCCTATTGGGCAACTGTACTCTGGTGAGCATTTTTTTCTACAAGGGGGCTGTAACTTCATCCCCATCTTCTTCTTCGTCTGTATGCATCACCTTTGTTTCTCCCCTTGTCTCGACAGTTGGTATTCGCTCCTGGGTATGCGATGAGCTCTCATGGACGTACTCATCAATTTGTCGAGAAAGACTATCTCCAGAGAAACTGCCAATGGGGATGGGACTTGGTGGTGGAGAGTTGAAGACAGCTCTCCTCTTTGATGGCCGCCTGCTGCTGGATGATGTAGCGACCGTGCCCGCAGGTCTGGATGGGTCGGCAGTGTGAAACTGTTGTTGTGGCCTAGCGGTAAAGAATGGTCTAGGTCCTGGAGCATGTGTTGTGTCTGTGTAAGGTTCGACAGTGACGAAAATGTTGGGAGGGAAATCTGGAAACTGCATCCCATGGGTGGGAAAATTCTGGGTCAGCATATTGGCAAGAGTATTGTTAAAATCTCTTTGATTTTCCATGTATCATTGCTGGCGCAGGTCCATGTCTGACATCCTCTACAAAATATACTGATATGGATCTGCTGCGACAGTGGCTTGGGCATGGTCAGGTGCTTCTACCGTATACTGCCCTCCGGTCGTATAGTCGATAGTGAATTGCTGAGGTGTTTCCTGCACTGGGTCTACTTGGGTGATCTGCATCACTCTGTGGCAGAATTCTTTTGTCCAACCTTGCCTTTGTGTTGTGTATTCATTGGTTTCTTCTATAGGGACACCTGTAGCAATGCATAGGGCAGAGATTAAACTAGGGAAATATAATGGATCTCATTCTTTCTTACCGCAATCATAGATTTATTGAATAATGATCTCTCCAATATTGATGGTCCTTTTGTTGATGATTGAATGAATGGGAAGCAATATTTTTCTATCAACTGTGCTATTGTGGGAGGTGGGCATGAGGCATCGTTTGACAAACGTGCACCAAAGCTTGGCTTCGGGTTTAAGACTGAGCCTTGTTACAAAACCCTTATGGGCACCGGTTTCCCATGGAGTGTTGTCGTAGCAAAGTTCGTCCTTGATAGCCTCGTACTCCTCGATATTTACTGCAAATTCACCATGTTCATCGCGTATGAGGATAATGCCGTAGTAATCGTTGATTGTCTCAACATCAAGCTTTACAGGCTTGCCCCGACAGTAGACGAATAGCGTGTCCTTGTTCGAGCAGTGCGCATAGAATTCTCTTACAATTGTGGCATTTGCTATGGGAGGTTGGAGGCAGAATTTTTCCCAATCCTGGTCTTTGATTCTGTCGAACAAGAATTGGTCGATGCCGAAGTTTTCTTCAATGGTATGCTGGAATCCTTGTTCCTCCCATAACTGTCGTGCAATGAAAGATCTTTAGAAACGTTCTTCTACGTTGCTGCTGGCAAATCGTATATCTGCTGCCATGGATGATTTGAATGTTGATGAGATATTTTTGAAAATAGCTGTAAGAATGTGGGTAGGAATGCAGAGAGTTCTGACAAGTTCAAGATATAGTGAGAGCAAGATTGTTCGAGAAAGTGAAGATAGCAAGAATGCAAAAGTAAATAATGCACAGCAATGAGTCTGCTTATATAGGCTGTAAAAATATGACTGTTAAAAATACTAGCCGTTAGGCATTTACTGCCTTGTTACACAGTTATTGTCGCGACGGATATCTCGGTAGAGAGCCGTTACACTGTTTTCTGCCCGTTAAAAATTTTGCAGCTCTGACACGGTGCACTGCCGCGGCAACAGACTTCCTACTATGACATAATTTTTCCTGTATTCATAGCTTTATTTATTCTAAAAGATACTGATAATAAAATATAAGAATACTGAAAATAAAACATAGTAACATGAAATTCTAAAAATAACAAAATACTGAAAATAATAATAAGCTAATCCTAATATAATAATTAAAATTGAAGGGAAGAGATTATGTTACCTGTGGAGTGCATGTGAATGCATCTCCCACTTTCGTTATCTCTTTCTGGCCCGTATCTATCTTCATGAGTTGGCCAGTCCCTTCAGTGCATTCGGCTTCTCCTTTGGGTTTTATTCTTTTACCGAACAGTCTGTCAGCATACTGCCCAGGCAGGATGTTTTAGTACCCTTATTCGGTGTATGGAGAGCCTTACATTCTACTGGAGTGTCTAAATTTGGAAGATTGTGGAAGGCGTTCAACTTGACATATTGATCATTTTTTCGCATTATGAGTTCGCCATTTTCCACATCAATAATGGTGCATCCAGTAGTAAGGAAAGATAGACCCAATATGATAGATGCATTATCGTCGACTTTACAGTCAAGGACAAGAAAGTCGGCAGGAAATATGAACTTGTCAACCTTCACCAGAAAGTCCTCAATTTTGCCTTCAAGATGCACATAAGACTGATCTGCAAGTTGGAGCAGTACTATTGTAGGTTTTGCCCGTCCTATTCCGAGTTTCTGAAAAATTGATTTGGGCATTAAGTTAATGCTTGCTCCAAGTCGCATAGGGTATTTCCTTTATAACCATCCCCAATCACACAAGGAATTGTGAAGCATCCAAGATCTTTTAGTTTAGGTGGCATACGATTATGCAGCATGGCCATGCATGTAACATCTCGTTTTTGGGGTTATTAGTTTGGGCTTAGTTAGGGGAATTCGATTCGGGGAGAATCGGGTTCTCCGGTTCATTAATTCCGGGAAAAATAAAATAAGAATATTTTTAATTAAGAAAAATAATAATTTGAAAGGTGATTTGAAATATTAAAAATATGTTTCAAAACTTAAAGAAAATAATTTAGATTTTATAATGATTTTTAATTATACTTAATTATGCATAAATGACCAATTTGTAATTTTTGGAAAAATTTGGAGGACCGATTTGGTGATTTTCGAAAATATGATGTTTTTAGTGACTAAATTGAAAAGCAAGCTAAACTTAGAATCCTTAGAGGGCCATAAACCCATTTCTAATTTTTGATGATGATTTATTCACCAAAATATATTTTTATTTACTTTAGTTTGGGTTTTTAATCATTTTCTCCTAAAACCACTTTTTGACCCATTTTCTCTCATCTTTTTCTCTCATTTTCTCTCCACCTTCTCTTCTTCTTTTCTCTTCAATTCCTTGCTGATTTTTGCATCTTTTTCCATAAAGATTTACATCACTTGCATCATCTTTCCATCCTTTACAAAACCTATGCATTGATTTCATCAAATCTACATCAAATTGCAAGGAATCAAGAAGGGGAAAATCTTATATTTTTGGTGAATAGATCTTGAAGGTAATTTTCTGGATTTTCATTCTTTTCTAAGGTTCTTTATTGAAATTCCCAAGTATTAGCTTGCTAATCTTTGAATAAACACTTGATTCTATGTTTCTAAAGTTAGATCTAATGTTTTTGTGATGTTTTTGTGAGATCTTTTTAGATCTTGTTTAATGCTGGAAATTATATGATTTCAATCATGTTTTTATGATGATTTAATGATTAATTGAGTCTTGATTTGGTATCACATTAATTTAATCCCGGAATAATGCAA
This sequence comes from Abelmoschus esculentus, assembly GCA_035048815.1. NCBI lineage: Eukaryota > Viridiplantae > Streptophyta > Magnoliopsida > Malvales > Malvaceae > Abelmoschus > Abelmoschus esculentus. The sequence continues at coordinate 20,682,014 of JAUCBN010000003.1, forward strand.
TCGGTGTAGTTTTAAGGTGCGTTTCGGTTGTTTTATGGGCTGTTTTAGATGCTTAAATGTTGCTGGAGATATAAGGACGGTTTTGATGTGTTTTTGGATCATATTTGAGGTGGATTAGATGTTAGATTCATTAGGTTTTGGGTTGATGTTGTTCGGATGCGTTTCGGCTTAATTTTCGGTCTTTTCGGCTAAGTTTTTGGTAGTTTAATGGTGATCGGATATGGCTGTTGGTTTGAGCATGTTATGATGTGAGAATGCTCTGTTTTTAATATTGTAGAAGAGGTACAAGAAGAAGCTTGATTGCTGGTGCGTTTGGTGCGATCATCGGAAAGCGGCGAAAGCTCGTTTCTCTTGTTGGTGAGTGGTTTTCGGATTTTAAGCGAATCGCGTTTGGTACGTTCTGTTTTGGGGGGCTATGGAGGTGTGTGAAAACCTTCCATAGTTCAAGAGTAAGTAAATTATTTGCTTTAATGAACCGATATGAGTTTCGGCTATTTTCGACAAAGGTATTTCATTGATAAAGCATGAGATTTATGGAAGTGCATGAACATGTTTTGAATTGATGCATACATGAGAGATACTTGCTGAAATGCATAGCTTATTTAGCATCCATGATTATGGAAAATTATGAGAAATGTTTTGGAATACAATATGGTTATTTGCCTATTATATGATGGTGCCTTTGGGCATGGCTTTGGTTCATTTGTTGAACATATTATGCATGCTTTATGAGCAGCAAGTTATATGTTTTGGATTACAACATGGTTATTTGCCTTATACATGATGGAGCCTTTGGGCATGGCTTTGGTTCATTTGTTGAACATTTTATGCATGCATTATGAGCAACAAGTTATCATGCACATTTGATTATAATATTGCCTTAGTGACACTAACTTTAGTTTCGAATACGAATGACATGTCATTAGGATTGAGTGCACTATAAAATAAAAAGAATATTGAATTTGCCTACATGCGTAACAAGAGGACTTTGTGTCTAACGTGCGTGGTAGAGCCATACAGAATATTGCCTACACGCGTAACAAGGGGACTTTGTGTCTAACGTGCGTGGTAGAGCCGCCTACACGCGTAACAAGGGGACTTTGTGTCTAAACGTGCGTGGTAGTGCTAAAGTTGACTTACTGTCATGTTAAAGTTGACTTTGTGTCATGTTAAAGGGGACTTTGTATCCTGACGGGACGAATGTCTCAAGATCCGTGTATTCGGTGAGCTCAAAGTTCACATTAAGTGTTCACTAGAAAGCCAATATACATACATGAAATTGAGAAAAGGTTTGAGCATCATTTATAAATTGTTTTGATAAGGTTATGTGAACTCAAGGATGCATATGATTTAATGAACTTGGACATGGAATTTTAGTCTGCATGATTAAATTGTGAAATGCAAATAATGTTTTCTTCATAGTTTTAAATTGATGCATTGATGATTATTTGTGGAGCTACCTCACTAAGCAAGTTTGCTTAAGCTCTCTTTTCATCTTTGCAGAAAAATAAAGGCACTTGGAGCTTCGTTCGGGGCAAAGAAACCAAGGGGAAGATCACTTGAATTGGGTATGTTTTTGGCAAATAAATTGGGCAAGGCAATGTGTAACACAATCTATGAGAGGAGTGTGCTTTTAGGCTTCGTTTCATATTGTAATAAGACCATCATTGTTGGTTATTAATTGTTGAACTTTTGTTTTGGTTAAGTTGTTGAAGCATGTACCATCATGATTGGTATGTTGTTAATCTCTTCTTAGGAAGCATGCCTATAGCTTGAATGATGTCCATGACCTAGTTAATTATGTGCCATATGTTGTTAATCATGTTTAGAATTGAAAGTTGCTGGAAATTACAATTTAGTCTCGGTTATCTTCCTTTGTTCGATTAAGGTACTTGTAGATGTTATTTTGAGCTGAAATTTTGCATGCATGCTTAAATTTGATTTAATTTCAAGATGGTTAACGTAATTTGGATGAAGTCCTTGTATTTTGGGAAATTTATATTTTGGTCCCTAAATTAAAGAAACATGCAATTGATGATGTTAGAATGATCCGTTTGAGTTGAAATTTGCTATGAGGAACTCTTGTATGTTTAATTGATTATTGATGGAAAGAATTTCTACTTTACTAATTGAATTTAAAAGTTTTACGTTTTAGTCCCTAATCTATGTTAGTGTTTAATCGGATGTTTGCTTTTAACTAATGTGTTACCGGTATTGCTTTGTATGAGACCTTGTCACGTAGGAATAAGATTTTGCATCTAGGTAAGATAAAATTAAAAAAAAATAATGGTTTTAGGGTTGTTTATCGAATCCAACCTTCGCGGGTTTGGTTTGATATTCCCCGTGTAACCCGTTAGTGCCGGTTTCGTCTAGGCTGGGCTAAGGGGGTTACATTTGGTGGTATCAGAGCCAGGTTGAATAAAATATGTGAATGGTTTGAATAAAATGTGTTGTTGATTTATAAAGTGTGTAGTTGGTTGGTTAAAGCATGTATAGGATTGCTAAGTTATGTGCTTAAATGTGCGATTGATCATGATATATGTGATTGAGCATGATATGTTGTTGGAGTGTGAAAATCTATTCGTGATGATTGTACTTTGCGTAATGATGGTTAAACTGGGGATTATCAGTTACACATTGCCACTGCCAATATATTTTCAAATGCTCCCAGATTTCCCTTGGTTCTTACCCGAATGTAAGTTTATTTTATTTGAACATTATGTTTTAAACAACATGTTTAAAGTTTTTGAATATGATTTTGAGACGTAAGTCACAAGATACTGTTGGTATGAACTTTGATGGTCAAGATTGAAGATGAAACGACTGTTAGGGAAGAGTAGATTCTTCCTCTTCTGTAAGTGTGCCTTTGGTTAGGCCGGAAGGTTGGTTTGTGGTATTGCATCGTTCTTTCAGGTGTGTTTTAGTCTGCTGAAGCTGGTGCGGATGTTGCTAATCTTACTTGGGAGTTGTCAATAAGATGGTAGTTGAAGTTGTTGGAATTGAGGATGTTATTTGTGAGTGTGAACAATAATCATGTTTAGATTAAGAGCACATATATGTATATATTTATAGATAATTTAGGACATGCATGCATTCTTGAGCATGACATTAGAAATTGCATTTACATGCACATGCATTTGCATAGGCATTTATGAGGGCATACAGGAAATCATGCATACATTTGTTCACACTTGCGAGTAGCTCCTTGAGGCTGTAAGTGGAGTGTGGTTGGTTCTTTTAAGGTGAAGGTATATAAAAAAAGAGGTTGAAAGAACTTTCTTGTGGTGTTAAGCTGAGTGTGTAGTGGGCAAGCTACCCTTTTGGATAGAGAATAGTCTTGGATGAACAATGAGTGGTTGGTCTCAGAGTTGTGAATGTTTGAAACCAAGGTAAATACCCTGAGTTATGGTTAGTTTGGGTTGGTCATTACTAAAGGTGAGGCTAAGTTTTGCAGATTCTTTCTAGTTAAGATCTGGAGGTTGTAACAAGGTTGCAGCATGTTTTGTAGAGAAAGGCGGGTTGATGTTACTCTAAGTGATGTGAAGTTATTTTATGGAAATTATATGGAATTCTTTGTAGTATGGTGAATGTGCAGTTAGATCGGGGGTTGTAACCGATCTGGTATGGTTGGGATGGAAGTAAAATATGAGATATAGTCTGGTATGAGAGTTGTGAAATCGGGGGTTTGAATCATAGATTGTTGTAACCTTGAGATGTTTGGTTATACTATAAAGGAGGAAAGTGTACACGTTGTGTTTGTCGGATGTTGAGTTGGATATACTTCGGGTAAAGTTAGTTTTTGATGATGTTTGAGTGGTGTAATATGGATCGCTGGACAATTTATGGTTTGTAGAAATTGTTCAGTCTTATAGGTTTGTTTTTATCGAAAAGTATTTTGAGGTTTTAGGTTCAGTGGGTTCGTGTTTGTGGATGTTTCATCAATATGATTACCGCTGTGGCAAGGTTATAAAATAAGAGATGTTGGAGCTAGTGGAAGGAATGGTTCTGCAAGTTTGGATTATGTTAAGGTATAGTTAATGTAAGAGTTGGTTTGTCGATGAGTTGATGATGAAAAAAAAAGTTTTGGGCTAAGTATCAAGGCACTTAATGATGTGTAGATTTTAAAATTTGAACCATGGTGTTGAGTTGGTTGTGGTGGCTAAACCTTAAGTTGGAAATATTGTGGTTGTGATGAGTATAATGTTGAGGTTGACACAAAGTTGGTAAGTTTCTTGTATGATATGTTTTGTTGGATGTTAGCAACTGGGGATGACTTGGCTTACATAAGGATGCTTGCAATGGGAGTTTGTTGTGTGAGATAAGCCTGGGTTGTTGTTAAGTTACAAGGAAAGATGTTCGGTTAACCTATAGGGAGACCTAGTTATATGGTGGATCTATGAGCGAATTTCAATCTTGGTAAAGTTGTTCGGGGACAAGTCATGGCAAAGTATTTGTTGAGGGTCTAGTGAAAGATATGTTCTTGGCAAGGTTTAGTTTTGTGTTGAGAATCTTTATGTGTTATGTTAACCGCATGGTTGCTACGGAAAGTGTCGAGATGGAATGGTATCTTGAGCAGGGCTTATGGTAATCTTTTTCCATGGTTTTGGTGGTGAATGTTGTGGTAGGAGTTGGGGAAAAACGTGTGTATTTGACTAAGCTGGTTTGGATTATGTTGAAATCATATGTAAATGTTTGTCATGCTGATAAGGTAAGTGAGTATCAATTTTCTTTGAGTTATTAGTAGTAAGGGTGCCCAGGGTTGAAGTCGGGAAGAATCATCATAAGTTTGGTAGTAAGTTCTATCGATGGTATGAAGTTTTCTTGTGAGGTTTGTAGGATCAATCCTTTGTTGGAGTACGATTTTCTTGGGTTCCTAAGTCCCATAGGAAGGATGTGTGAGTGGTGTATCTATAGCATGATAAGATTTGAAAGTTTGTAAGACCGACGTAAGTTGTTGTTTGGATGTTGGGTTTTGTCATTCATAGGTAAATGGATGATATGTTGTGACATTGTGATATGGTTAATATGACTCATAATGAGGTTGTTGTTGACGGTGGAGTTTGCTTAAGACGATGTTGACAGTTTTGTGCAAGGTTAGTCTGTAGTTTGTTGTATGGAGTGGAGGTTGGTGAAAGGCTTAGTTGGTTACCTGGTATGTGGGACGATATCAAAAGTAAGGTTAGTTCGATGGTGATGGTGTGGAAACTGTTGCGGTTATCAAGAGTTGGTTATCAACCTTATGGGATTTTCTTTTGAGCTATGTTTTCTATAGAGGTTGAGATGGTGTGGTGGTTGGTGCATTGTTGCTTTGGTGTGGGGAAAGAATTTGTTGGTTGTCCAAAGAGGGTAAGTGTGGGTTGTCTGTTGTGTATCATCCGGGAAAACTAAGGTGATGGCTGAATCTTTGAGCCATAAGACGGCGGTTGAGTTAAGAGTGATGTTTGCTAAGTTGAGTATTTCAAAGAAAGGTGGTTGAGTGGTGGAGTTGTAAGTAAAACCTATCTTGGTTGAGATGATAAGGTAAAACAGTTGGAGGATGAGACTTTGGTACCTTTTGTGGAGGATATTGCTGAGGGTAGACCGACCGAGTATCGTTTTGATGAGAAGGAGATGTTGTGGTTTGGGGGTCAGATTGTGGTGTCGGATGAGGTTGAGTTGAGGTAAGCTATTTTAGCGGGAGCATATGCCGGTCCGTTTGCTATGCACCCGGGTAGTGTGAAGATGTATAGAGATCCCAAAAGTATGTACCTTTGGGTTGGTTTAAAGAGAGATGTGACGGAGTTTGTTTCTCGTTGTATGGTGTGTCAGCGGGTGGAAGCTGAACATCAGTTCCCTGCAGGTTTGTTGCAACAGGTTCAAGTTCCAGAATGGAAATGGGAGAGAGTTACCATGGATTTTGTGACGGGGTTACCTTTAACACCGTCCAAAAAGGATTCTATATGGGTGGTTGTTGATAGGTTTATGAAGTGTGCACATTTTCTTGCTGTGCATACAACGTACTCCATGGATAAGTTGGCAGACTTGTATGTTTCTAAGGTGGTGAGGTTGCATGGTGTGCCTAAGTCGATCATATCGGTTAGGTATCCGCGGTTTACATCCAAGTTTTGGAGGAGTTTGCAGACAGCTTTGGGTACGAGGCTTAGTTTTAGTACGGCTTATCATCCACAGACGGATGGACAGTCTGAGCCTGTTATTCAGACTTTGGAGGATATGTTGAGGTGTTGTATCATCGAGTTTCAGGGTTCTTGGGAGAAACAGTCTCCGTTGGTAGAGTTTGCTTACAATAACAGTTTTCAGACGAGTATACAGATGGCATCGTTTGAGGCGTTATAGGGGCGTAGGTGTCGTACACCTTGTGTTGGAAGGAAGTTGGACAGAAGTATGTTTCTTTGCCTGAAGTGTTGAAGGATACGGATGAGGAAGTTAAGTTGATATGTGCTAAGCTTAAGGAAGCTTCGGATAGGCAGAAGTCCTATGCCGATTTGAAGCGTAGGGAGATAGAGTATGATGTTGGGGACAAAGTGTTTCTTAAGGTTTCTCCATGGAAGAAAGTGATGAGGTTTGGACGTAAGAGTAAGTTGGGTCATTGTTTTATTGGGCCAGATGAGGTGTTAGAGCCAAATGGTTGTTATCGGTTAAGGTTGCTGGTGGAGTTGAGTAAGATGCCCTATGTGTTTCAATGTATCGATGCTTCGTAAGCATCATTCAGATCCTTTTCATGTTGTTCTAGTTGAGGAGTTTGAGTTAAGAGAGGATATGGGTTTTGAGGAAGAACCGGTGAAGATTTTGGATGTGGATACAAAGGTTCTTCGAGGGAAGACCATAGATTTGGTTAAAGTGCTTTGGAAACACCGAGGTGTCGAAGAGGTAACTTGGGAGACATGGAAAAGTATAGAGGAGCAGTTTCCTCACTTGTTTACTTGAGGTAAATTTCGAGGACGAAATTTTCTTAAGAGGGGGAGAGTTGTAACATCCCGTTTTTGGGGTTATTAGTTTGGGCTTAGTTAGGGGAATTCGATTCGGGGCGAATCGGGTTCTCCGGTTCATTAATTCCGGGAAAAATAAAATAAGAATATTTTTAATTAAGAAAAATAATAATTTGAAAGGTGATTTGAAATATTAAAAATATGTTTCAAAACTTAAAGAAAATAATTTAGATTTTATAATGATTTTTAATTATGCTTAATTATGCATAAATGACCAATTTGTAATTTTTGGAAAAATTTGGAGGACCGATTTGGTGATTTTCGAAAATATGATGTTTTTAGTGACTAAATTGAAAAGCAAGCTAAACTTAGAATCCTTAGAGGGCCATAAACCCATTTCTAATTTTTGATGATGATTTATTCACCAAAATATATTTTTATTTACTTTAATTTGGGTTTTTAATCATTTTCTCTTAAAACCACTTTTTGACCCATTTTCTCTCATCTTTTTCTCTCATTTTCTCTCCACCTTCTCTTCTTCTTTTCTCTTCAATTCCTTGTTGATTTTTGCATCTTTTTCCATAAAGATTTACATCACTTGCATCATCTTTCCATCCTTTACAAAACCTATGCATTGATTTCATCAAATCTACATCAAATTGCAAGGAATCAAGAAGGGGAAAATCTCATATTTTTGGTGAATAGATCTTGAAGGTAATTTTGTGGATTTTCATTCTTTTCTAAGGTTCTTTATTGAAATTCCCAAGTATTAGCTTGCTAATCTTTGAATAAACACTTGATTCTATGTTTCTAAAGTTAGATCTAATGTTTTTGTGATGTTTTTGTGAGATCTTTTTAGATCTTGTTTAATGCTGGAAATTATATGATTTCAATCATGTTTTTATGATGATTTAATGATTAATTGAGTCTTGATTTGGTATCACATTAATTTAATCCCGGAATAATGCAATCGGTGTAGTTTTAAGGTGCGTTTCGGTTGTTTTATGGGCTGTTTTAGATGCTTAAATGTTGCTGGAGATATAAGGACGGTTTTGATGTGTTTTTGGATCATATTTGAGGTGGATTAGATGTTAGATTCATTAGGTTTTGGGTTGATGTTGTTCGGATGCGTTTCGGCTTAATTTTCGGTCTTTTCGGCTAAGTTTTTGGTAGTTTAATGGTGATCGGATATGGCTGTTGGTTTAAGCATGTTATGATGTGAGAATGCTCTGTTTTTAATGTTGTAGAAGAGGTACAAGAAGAAGCTTGATTGCTGGTGCGTTTGGTGCGATCATCGGAAAGCGGTGAAAGCTCGTTTCTCTTGTTGGTGAGTGGTTTTCGGATTTTAAGCGAATCGCGTTTGGTACGTTCTGTTTTGGGGGGCTATGGAGGTGTGTGAAAACCTTCCATAGTTCAAGAGTAAGTAAAGTATTTGCTTTAATGAACCGATATGAGTTTCGGCTATTTTCGACAAAGGTATTTCATTGATAAAGCATGAGATTTATGGAAGTGCATGAACATGTTTTGAATTGATGCATACATGAGAGATACTTGCTGAAATGCATAGCTTATTTAGCATCCATGATTATGGAAAATTATGAGAAATGTTTTGGAATACAATATGGTTATTTGCCTATTATATGATGGTGCCTTTGGGCATGGCTTTGGTTCATTTGTTGAACATATTATGCATGCTTTATGAGCAGCAAGTTATATGTTTTGGATTACAACATGGTTATTTGCCTTATACATGATGGAGCCTTTGGGCATGGCTTTGGTTCATTTGTTGAACATTTTATGCATGCATTATGAGCAACAAGTTATCATGCACATTTGATTATGGTATTGGCTTAGTGACACTAACTTTAGTTTCGAATACGAATAACATGTCATTAGGATTGAGTGCACTATAAAATAAAGAGAATATTGAATTTGCCTACAAGCGTAACAAGAGGACTTTGTGTCTAACGTGCGTGGTAGAGCCATACAGAATATTGCCTACACGCGTAACAAGGGGACTTTGTGTCTAACCTGCGTGGTAGAGCCGTCTACATGCGTAACAAGGGGACTTTGTGTCTAACGTGCGTGGTAGAGCCGCCTACACGCGTAACAAGGGCAAAGAAACCAAGGGGAAGATCACTTGAATTGGGTATGTTTTTGGCAAATAAATTGGGCAAGGCAATGTGTAACACAATCTATGAGATGAGTGAGCTTTTAGGCTTCGTTTCATATTGTAATAAGACCATCATTGTTGGTTATTAATTGTTGAACTTTTGTTTTGGTTAAGTTGTTGAATCATGTACCATCATGATTGCTATGTTGTTAATCTCTTCTTAGGGAGCATGCCTATAGCTTGAATGATGTCCATGACGTAGTTAATTATGTGCCATATGTTGTTAATCATGTTTAGAATTGGAAGTTGCTGGAAATTACAATTTAGTCCCGGTTATCTTCCTTTGTTCGATTAAGGTACTTGTAGATGTTATTTTGAGCTGAAATTTTGCATGCATGCTTAAAGTTGATTTAATTTCAATATGGTTAACTTAATTTGGATGAAGTCCTTGTATTTTGGGAAATTTATATTTTGGTCCCTAAATTAAAGAAACATGCAATTGATGATATTAGAATGATCCGTTTGAGTTGAAATTTGCTATGAGGAACTCTTGTATGTTTAATTGATTATTGATGGAAAGAATTTCTACTTTACTAATTGAATTTAAAAGTTTTACGTTTTAGTCCCTAATCTATGTTAGTGTTTAATCGGATGTTTGCTTTTAACTAATGTGTTACCGGTATTGCTTTGTATGAGACCTTGTCACGTATGAATAAGATTTTGCATCTAGGTAAGATAAAATTAAAAAAAATAACGGTTTTAGAGTTGTTTATCGAATCCAACCTTCGCGGGTTTGGTTTGATATTCCCCGTGTAACCCGTTAGTGCCGGTTTCGTCTAGGCTGGGCTAAGGGGGTTACAATGCAACCTTCAGTGGCTACGACCATTTTAAATTCTCCTAGCCTTCTTCGTTTGGATACTATGTCCTTTAAGAACTTGGCATAGTTGGGTATTTGTTCAATAGCCTCAACTAGTGGCAAGTTGATATGGACCTGCTTCAATATGTCTAGGAACTTCTGAAATTGGTGGTCCTGTTTTTGCTTCTTTAGCCTCTGTGGAAAAGGAGGTGGTGGTCTGATATCCTCCAAGTTTTCTTGGATATTGAGTTTAATACCTGGGGTGAACTTATCTGCAACTGCCTCGGCGGATGATTTTGATATTGCTGGTTCTGTTGCCATGGCAGAGCTTTCGGCAGGGTCCTACTCAGCTTCTGAGTCCTCATGATGTTGCTTTTCAGGTTGAACTCTTTCGGTTGAGGTCCCTTCTTTATTTTTCAATTGTAGGCCACTTCTGGTTGTGATTACCTTACATTGCTCGTGGCCTATCACCTTAGCAACTTCAGTATTGCTAGGTAGACCCCCTAGTGGTCGAGTGTTTTGTCGTTGGGCAAATTGACCAACCTGGGTTTCTAGAAATTTTATTACGGCCTCTTGATTCTACAGTCTCATCTCAGTTCGATTCATGAAGTCCTCAGTCCGCTTCATGAAGCGGCTATTCTCCATCATGTAGGCATCAGTCTTTGTCATGAAATTTGTGAGAGAGTTTGCCAATGCATTTAGAGACTATTGATGTTGTACCTGCTGCTGTGGCATGGGCTGTTGAGTGTTCTGCTGCTGCAGGTTCTGGCTCTGATGCTGGAATCCAAGGGCTTGATTAATTGGATTCAAGGCATTATTAGGGTTACTCCATGAGAAGTTTGGATGCCTTTTCCAAGATGAGTTATAATTGTTGGAAATCATTGGATTGTTTCTATTATAGTTTCCAACATATAGGCTGATCTCCTCATCTGGCATGTAGTCTGATGAGTTAACTGCCTTGACCTCATGTACGCTTCTTTGGGTTTGCATATTCTGAACCATCTTGGTCAGAGAAGCCAATTGTGCTGTCACCGAACTTGATGTATTTAATTCATGGGCTGTAGCATGACGTCTTATTCCTCCTCGCCTTGATGTGGAAAATTGGAAATCGTTCCTTGCGAGTTTGTTCAGAATTTCAATGGCTTCCGCGGGTGCTCTATCTAAAAGTGTCCTATTTGCGGAAGCATTTAGCATCATCCTTGTGGAGGCATTAGTAGCATTATAGAACATGGAGACTTGCGTCCACAAGGGAAAACCATGTAGTGGGCATTTGTTTTATAGTTCTCTGTAATGTTCCTATGCCTCATACATCGGTTCATCTTTGTCTTGCCGGAATGATGTGATTTCATTACGAATGCGGTTATAGAGATTTGTCGGATTGAACCTCGTAATGAATTCTCGGCAGAGTTCCTCCCAAGATCCTATGGATCTTGCTGGGATACCATTCAACCAGGTTTTCGCCCTATCCCTCAGTGAATAGGAGAACACTTTTAAACGCAAAATATCTTCCTTGACTCCTTGAATCTTGAAAGAGTTGTACACTTCCATGAAGGATTTGAGATATTGTCTTGCATCTTTAGTAGCAGACCCACTAAACTGTCCAATTGTGTCAACATGTTGAACATCACTGGTTTGAACTCAAAGTGAGTTGCTTCAATTTCTGGGGTGACTACTCTAGGGTTGAGTTTTTTTAAATCTTCCACCAGATAGTCTCTAACAGTGAGCTGCCTCGGTAATGGTTGCGGCAGTGGCTGCTGCGGCAATGTTGGCGGTAGTACATTATGATCAACAGGTGAAATTTGTCCTCTTGGTGAATTATCCATGACTTGGAACAAATTTCGTCTCAGATTATGTCTTGTTCGTTCAATCTCAGGATCCAACTCGTACAATGGTTCAATCGGGTTTGCCCTGTTCATAAACAAATAAATTAAAGTTAATAAAAAAATTGAAATAAATAAAATAAAGTTAAAGTTAGATAAAGGAAAGTTAAAGAGCAAGAAAATAAAGAAAACAAAATTTATTTGTCAATCCCCGGCAACGATACCAAAAACTTGATTGGCGTGGTATAAGCGCAATTTAAGTGCAAGTGTACACGTCGTCAAGTAATAAAATGATATGTATATCGTGTATCATCTCCACAGGGATTGGTATACTTAATATGTTTCATCTTGTTCCCTTGCTCCTAAAAAGAAAGTAAAAACACAAATAAGTTGATTTGTTTTATCTAACTAAATAATTAAATAACAAAACATAAAATATAAGGTTGAAGACGATAAAGAGAAAATGGGTAGGATCCAATCGCGTCAATTAGTGAATTCAATTGATCTTCTCCTTGTCCAATGCAATCTCACAACACTGCTTCGACAGTACTACAGATACCGCCTCGGCAACGTTGGTGCTCCTATGCTGCGACAATCTCTTGCTCTTGGTCAGAGGTATCAAAGTTAAGCAAAGTGTCTGTAAATGACTCCGCTCATCTCTAAGTCAAAGTGCTGTTGATGACCAGTCCTTGACGATACCTCTCGGCGTAAATCAAAGATAACCACCAACCAATCCAACATTTCTTTTAGCTGTTGAAACTCTTAACCCATCTCTTAGTGCCTCCACAAGAGTATAGGGCGAGTTAGTGTCTACAACATCGTACTTATCCCTTTCGTGAATCTACACCTCTTGATGCTAGATAAATAGATTACTTGCAAACTTCCCTCTCAGGCTTGGATACAAGAACAAAGAATGGCAATAGGATAAGCAAACCTTGATTTTATTATTGCATAAGAACAAAGATATAAGAATCAATCTCCTCTCACTAATATCGACAACCTTCACCTATCCCTAAGAATTTTAGAACATATTATCGTTAAGTACAATTCTTAGGGAGAAGGGTCGGCTTAAAGGGAAAAGGGTTTCTCTCTAAATCGGCTCTCTTAGATAATGTGGCCGGCTAGTGTATTTATAGTCTTAACCTAGGGAAAACCTTTCCTACAATAGACTTCAACTTGGAGTAGGGAACAAGTCTTCTTCAAGGAATCTGATATTTCCAAGTTTGCCGCCTTCTAGAAGGGTTTTCCTACTTGGTCTTTGAATTAGACTTTTAGCGTGCTAGCCTGGTCCAATTGGTGCGTTGCATCTTCCAGAATATTCTTTATATTTTTATCTTTCATTGCGCCTCCATTGTTGGTGCTGCCACACTAGATTCTGCCGCGGTCTTGCTACTGCCTCGGCCGCAACACTACTTTTCTGCCGCTTCTACTCTGGATATTCCTGCATGTATAGAATATGTAAAAACATCTGCATTCTCTATAAATATTGACTTTGTAAGTGATGATAATGGAATATCCAATATTTGAGCAAAGAGTCTATATTTCGGTTCAAGTTGGTGTATAATAGATGTATAAAGTATCATGGGAAGGATAGTAAATAATTGCCTTTTAGGCACTCATCAGTCACGATGCCATTCAACGAGGCCGATGAGAGTAATGCTCTAGAAAATTTTGAGGAGTCTGATTCCTAGGATGTTACGACAACAATGATGCTAAAAAAAGAAGCTGAGGATTACTCTCACTCACAGCTGCTGGAGCATGATGAGTGCCTTAAAGGTAGTTATTTACGACCCTTCTCTTGGTACTTTATGCATCTATTATACACCAACTTGAACCGAATTATGAACTCTTTGCGCAAATACTAGATATTCTGTTATCATTACTTACAAAGTCAATATTTATAGAGAATACAGATATTATTACATATTCTGTACATACAGGAATATCCAGGATAGAAGCGACAGTGAAGCAGTGTTACGGCCGAGGCAAAAGACAAGGCCGTGGCAGAATCTAGTGTGGCATCACCAACAATGGAGGCGCAAAGAAAGATAAAAACATAAAGAATATTTTGGAAGCAACAGCGTATCAATTGGACCAGGCTAGCGCGTTAAAAGCCCAAAACAAAGACCAAGCGGAAAACCCTTCTAGAAGGCCGCAAACTTGGAAATATCAGATTCCATGAAAAAGACTTGTTCCCTACTCCATGTTGAAATCTATTTAGGAAAGGTTTACCCTAGGTTAAGACTATAAATACCCTAGCCGACCACATTGTTAAGAGAGCCAATTTGTAGAGAAAACCTTTCTCCCTAAGAATTGTACTTAAACGATTATATGTTCTAAATTTCTTAAGGATAAGTGAAGGTTGTCGATATTAGTGAGAGGAGATTGATTCTTGTATCTTTGTTCTTATGTAATATTAAAATCAAAGTGTGCTTATACTAAAAAGGATGCCAAACCTAGGCTCATTAAATGGATACTGCTGTTGCAAGAATTTGATTTAGAAGTGGTAGATAGGAAGGAACCGAGAACCAAGTTTTTGATCATCTTTCTAGGCTAGAAGTTAACCCAGAATATCATGACAAAATTGATATACATGATGAGTTTCCTGAAGACAAAATTCTTTATGCCACGACAATTCCGTGGTATGCTGACATAGCTAATTTTCTTGTTAGTGGTGCTTTGCCTTTTGACATGAATAGCCAGGGTAGGAAGAAGTTCAGACACGACGCGCGGTCATATTTATGGGATGAACCGTACCTGTTAAAGTGTTGTGCCGATCAAATTATCTGAAGATGTGTGCCTAAAGAAGAGTAACGTGATATTCTGCATCATTGTCACACAGGCCCATGTGGAGGTCACTTTGGAGGAATGAGGACAACTGCAAAAGTCCTTCGATCAGGATTTTATTGGCCTACTTTATTCAAAGATGCCCAAGCATTTTACCAAGCCTGCGACCAATGTCAGAAAACTGTGGACATCTCCAGACGGCATGAAATGTCACGATGAAACATATTGGAGGTCGAGTTATTTGACGTATGGGGCATAGACTTTATGGGATCATTCCCATCCTCATTTGGAGATCTATACATCCTTTTGGCAGTAGACTATGTGTCTAAAGTGGTTGAAGCCATCGTAACACCAAGGAACGATGCAAAGACAGTGCTTAAATTTCTACATAAGCACATTTTCACAAGATTTGGTGTTACAAGGGCTATCATCAGTGATGAAGGCACCCATTTTGACAACAAGTTAATTGCCAAGGCATTATAAAGATATGGTGTGCGACACAAAATTGCCATGGCATATCATCCCCAAACCAATGGGCAAGCCGAGGTTTCCAACCGTGAAATCAAGCAAATTTTAGAAAAAGTGGTGAATCCGAGAAGGAAGGATTGGTCACTAAAGCTTGATGAAGCGTTGTGGGCGTACCAAACAGCTTTCAAAACCCCACTAGGGATGTTTCCATTTAAGTTAGTCTATGAAAAAGCTTGTCACCTATCGGTCGAACTAGAGTATATGGCTTATTGGGCAATCAAGAAACTCAATTTGGATGCCGATTTAGCTGGTGAGAGTAGACTTCTAAACTTGAATGAGATGGAGGAATTCAGGACCCAAGCTTATGAGAATGCAAAACTCTACAAGGAGCGAACCAAGCGATGGCATGATCAAACCATTTTGCCACGACATTTTCATACGGGATAACAAGTGCTCCTATTCAACTCAAGATTGAAGCTTTTCCTTGGGAATCTGAAATCGAGGTGGTCCGGGACATTTGTGATTCACCATGTATACCCCCATGGAGCTGTAGACATCAAGAATCCGGACAATGAGACTATTTTCAAAGTTAATGGGTAGCGTCTGAAGATCTACACCGGAGCCCATGTGATGCGAGATAAACCTACAACATATCTTATAGATGTATGACATACTGAAATGTCATGGCATTTTCAATTTACTCTTGTTCACGAATAAATAATTTTTAAGTTTGTTTTTATTTGCTTTTATTTGCTTAATCCGTTTTAATCTTTTCCTTTAATTTTTTTTAGGTTAACATACACCCTTGGAGGAGGACGGATGAAGGAAAAAGAAGGAGAAAAGTAGGAAACCCTACTTTGAAACTTTTGGGCGGCAAAAGACAAAACAAAGTAGGAACTTTTTCAATTTTTAATTTGAATTTCAAACTTAAACCCCCTCTCTCTCCTATTAAAAAACTGACAATACCTCCACCAATCAACCCCCTCCACACGTCTAAAACCCCCACTAGGATAATAAAGGTTTCACCTTTACTACTTTCTTTTTTACCTTTACAAATTTTCATCTTCTTCTTCCCCAAAACCCTCCAGAGCCGAAAACTACCCCCTCCTCCATTAAAGCAAAGTTTCAAGCTTTTTCACTTTCTTTCCTTTCTTTTCACTCAAAGATGGTACGCACGAGACCCTTAGGATCCGCACCACCCCCTCCTTCCGTTTTTTTGAACCAAGAGGTGGAAGAAAGATTCAAGAACTTCAAGAATCGAAGAATTTTGTTCGAACTAGGCTTCAATCTCTCCGATGAGATGGGACCAAAGGTGAAGGATGTGGTGGCGCAACACCATTAGGAGAAGTCCGCCGCCCATCCAAGCTCCGTCAACTCCACCTTAGTACGTGAATTCTATGCCAACATCCAGGACCCGGACCAGAAATCGGTTTATATCTGGGGCAAAAACATTCACTTCACCAACACCGCCATCAATCGCTTCTTCAAGATTCCCCAAGGAGTGGACCGCCACGCCAAGAAAGAAGAAGAGGTTGATTATGAGACTTACCAAGGAGTGAAGGAAGACATGTGTTTGCCCGGGACAGAATGGAATGGCCAGCAAGCAGCAAGACGCACGGTGAACCGAGAGTTTTTGCTTCCCAACGCCCGGTTGTGGAGCCACTTTATTCGATACAAGTTGATGCATACATCGCATCACACCACTGTAAGTTTACCCCGCCTTATGTTGTTGCACTCTATTCTCTATGGCTGCCCCATAGATGTTGGGAGAATTATTGTGCAAGAGACACACGCATGTTGGAAGAGACCCAAGAGCACCCTTATGTTCTCAAATTTGATCACGGGTTTGTGCCGCAAAAAGGATGTCCCGAAGTATCAGTATGATGAAATTTTAGAAGGCATGAAAGGGTTAACCCCTGAGAAGGTGACCGCCTTGATGGGAAACGTAGATGAACAGCCAGAATCTTCGCATGTTGCTGCTGCTAGAGGAAAAGCTCTATTTTATAAGGATGAAGCCCTAGAGCTATCCAAGAATGCCCTGGAAAAGGTGGATTACCTATCCAAAGATCTCAAAGAATTCTTCCTTTACACGAAGGAAAGAGACGAAGTAATCAAAGCCTACCTGGAAGAGCTACTTCCTCTGCTCGATCAAGAATTTCCTGCTTCCCGGACTCAATATTGCCCACTACAATAAGGAATGCCATAGAATTTACAGTTGCTTCAACACCGACCAGGCGAGCTGCACCTAAATTAAATCAGGTACCATCACCGACTGAGCCGTCAAAAGAGGCACAACCAACAGAGCCAGAGACCGAGGAACAAGCCCCAGAAGCGCAGTCACCTACTCGAGAATAAACTCTCGAGAATGTCGCGGCATTTTCAGAGGAGCATGCCCAGACTCAAGATCACCCGGACCCTACTGATGAAAAAGAAGTCGACTTCATTTCTTCACTTTTTGAAGACCTGCCTGCACCGCCAGCACAACAACAAGAAGAGCACCAATCAGCAGCACCGATAGCTGAACCAAAAATGCCTTCCCCTTCGAGAAAGAATTCAAAGCATAAACTCAAAATGTTGACTGGGAAGCAACCCACACCACCTTCAGCTGCTGGCAAGTCAAAATCATGGGGAGCCGGTGCAGACACTGACCCTAATGTCAGCCCACCCCCGTCGAAGCGCTGAACATCACGCCGAATTGCCACCACACCGCCCAAGTAGCCAAGGTACATATCATTGCATATCATTGCATTGCATTGTATTGCATTTAATATAGTTTAATTTTTCTTAGTTACATTGAGGATAATGCTTTCTTTAAGTTTGGGGGAGGTATCGTTCTTTATTACTTCATGTGCATGATAGCAGTAGTTGTAGAAATATGCCATGACATCTGTGAAAGTTTAGGTTAAGTTTTCAGTGTTATAGTTAGTGATTCCCGATGATGATATACCTTATGTGGCCGGAAATTGAATTGAATATGCATGACTTGGGAATTGAATGGAACTTACCGTAGGATTTGGTTGTTTGTGATTATTTCACTATTACACGAGTGTATGTTCTCCATGCTTAGGGAAGTTAGAAAATTTTTATAGCATGTAAACTTGAATAGCTTAGCATGCTTTATTTGAATTGTTAATAGAGAATCCCCAATAGTTTAGTATTAAAAGTTCAGAATAATTACTCGAACATATCTATAGAGGGATACTCCGCTATATCATGGCAATTCCATGTGCATATGAGTTACTGAAAGAGGCACAGGGTGATGCTACACTTTTAACTTGCCATGGCATTTCCTGGATACTGCGTTTAAATATATGGCAGTTATGGCATGAGTAGAAGGTAGTGTGACAGGCTGACTCCTCTCGTAATAGTTTGTTGGCATTTACTTTTGTGTAAAAAAAGAATATATATATATACATAGAGAGTATTAAAAACGTGCTTAAATAAACATACTTGCTCTGCTAGAATAGTGAACATTCCTTAGAATTTTTCTAAGTTAACTAAGCATGGAAAGGATACACTCACTCACACACGCACTCGTATCCGACCTGATCCTAGGGAAAAGGTCTTCCAATTTCTTTGAGTCTTATATGTTTATGCCATGACATTTTCTGAGGGCTGAAACTCTGACCTATACTTACCTGGATTTTGAAAATTTCATGACATTCTTTCTCTGCTAGCTACTATCCATTGCTTGGGGACAAGCAATAGCTTAAGTTTTGGGGTGTGATAACTCTGTAAAAAGGCTATGTTTTAGGCCTTTTTACTTAAGTTATTGAGTGCCCTTAGGCTCATATAGGATCATTTAGTTGCATTTAGGTTCACGATATTGCATATAGTCATTTAGATATGTCTTGGCATTTTTAGGTGGTAATAGATGCTATTTAATGGGAAAGGTAGTTCTTTTTAGTGGTGTTGTGCAGGTAAAGCAAAATGGTAGTTGAGGAAATTTATCATGGCATTCTCAGAAGGATGGCATAAGGAGAATGCCATGGCAAAGCTAGAGAACTCCTGGGCTGAGCAAAACGATAAACAGATATTTTGATAAGAGTACCAGCTGGTGTTACCACAGCCGATCGGGACCACTACAATTGGCTATAGCCACCTCAATGAGGGACCACAGAGAATATGGCCTATATGCATTCCATGTCAGTAGGGGACCACTATAACCTCTGTCAGTCCTGCAGGAATGTCAAGACAAAAATGAGGATAGAAAGGGATTTTTGCACATCTTTTAGGGTTTTTCACCCTCTTTAAAAGACATGGTGACCTACACTAAAGGAGGCTTTTTTCGGGAGAGAAAAACAAAGAAAAGAGGCACCTTTTGCGTCGGTCTTTGCGGTGTAAAGCTCCCACCTTTCTCTTCCAACTTCTGGCCAAAGGGACCTCCATTGATAGCACTCGAAAGGAGTGGTGTGCTAAGCACCCGAGAGGGGCTAGCACACCAAGGCGACCATGGTGGTTGAAGAGCCGGCAGCGGTGCACACCGAGGGTGTCTTCTAGTCCTCCTTCCTTGATTTATTTTATTATATTTTCATGAGGATTAATGTTGGATGTTTAAGATTAATGTGATTGATTACTCTTAACATTTAGCTCCACCATGTAACCTTGTTTCGGTGGTAGCTTTTATGGATGATTAACTTTTGTTTCTCTTTAATATATTGCATGCTAAGTTTTTGTATATTTATTTGCTCATTGTTGGTAATTATTTAAGCTTTGTAAGAGGCACGAGAGTGTCCATGCTTTAGATACATGCTAGAGCACTTGAGAGAGGCGTAGCTATAGATCTTTAGATCATTCAAAAGGAGCTAAGGGAGGATCTACGTAAGCAATGAGTTCTAGACTGCAAATAGGGCCTAGTTGGATCCTAGAGTACTCGAGAGAGTCGTAGGTGAAGGCTTCAACGACTAAAAGGAGGGCACTTTATCGATAGGCTAAGGTGTCATTCGCGTGACAGGCAAAAATACCATGGCATTTTAGTTTGTCAGGTTCCTATGACTCGAGTGAGCGGGAATACCTTAGAAACCTCTGTCGAGTAAGTATACACCATAGCAGCTATATGTTAGGTAGGGGTAAGGGGTAGGAAACCATAGAAGCCACCATCAGTCATTTCCTAGAGAGTTCATCAATAGAGGAGAAGTACAATATATTGTTTAACGTGTTTTTACATCCTGTTTTTGCCCTCGCATTTACAACTTACTTTCTTTACTTTGCTTGCTATCTTGCAATCACTCTGCCATACACTCACAAATCACCTTCATACATCCACCTTGCCATCATCATCCATTCTCTTTTGCCTTGGCATATTTTAGTTGCTTGCAGTCTAGAATTGCTATAGCATTTCCATCTTACACCTTCATCGTACATATTCATTTTCTTGAGTTTTTATCTTTATCTTTGTTTTCCTTTAGTGACAACCCCTTTTGCCTTGACAAATTTGACTACATACTTTAATCTAGATCCTCGTGGGAACAATACTCACTCACCCTATTATTACTTGTATAACTGTGTATACTTGCACATTTATGTGTGTTCACATACATCAAATATAAGCACTACACAGAACATATTGGGACCGCCGGCACACCCCATGGCGCAGCGGAACAAAATTATGACGGTCTTTCCAGTGACCCATGTACGTTTAATCCGAAATTGAGAGGAAGAGATACGATGACTTACATTGGGTTCCTTGATAAGCAGCAAAAACAGCAACTAGATTTGTGATAATCACGATTGTTCGACAATTCGAATCTTTAGCCTCCACGAATATCGTCTCGGCCTCTACTCAGTTCACCCGGTTAAGAGAGCAAATCTCGAAAAACTGTTTCTCGTGATTCTAGGGTTTGGAATTCGGAATTCTCTATCTTGGCTGCTAGACCAATTGATCCTTTATATAGGTGTAACCCTAGGTATAAGAGTTTGATTCTGATTTGGTTTATAGGAAATAATTATTTTAATTAATTCCTTAAATATCAGAATCTATATTTAATTCGACTTTAAAAGGGATATAATTACTTTAATTATATTCTTTATTTAAAATTCAGGATTAAATATAATCTACTTATACTTATATATATTTTTGCTCTATTTCAACCATTTGGTGTGACCCTGTAGGCTCATTGTAACGTTAGTAATAATATTAGAACAATTCTAATATTAAAAATAATGAGTGACATTTAGCAATATATCATTGTCATCTAAGTTACAAGAGATCATGATTCGATGTATCTTGTCCGTGACCAACTCTTTTAATGTATTATATCCTTTTGTCCTTTTATATCTTTAATAGGCATAAGTCTTAGAATAGTCACACTTGTTTAGCCTATTATTAGTGTTTCTTGATATCTAGAGTGGACTACTATTAATTAATAATTTGTGATATCTCATATCAACATATTCAAGCATGGCTATGCATCAAAAGTCTCACTCAATCAAGTGGCCTTTGATATATTTTCCTATTATGTAGGAAGGACAAATCCTATCTTGATTATTCACATCTCACTACATATATTTTAATATGTCCAATGTCAGTTTTTATAGTGTAACTAATTACGAAACACATTTAACTGCATCAAAACATAAAACAACATATGTTGAGATAGTAATAATCTCAAGTCTAAGGATTATACATATAGTTGTCACTATGAGTAATATCGTGACCGTCACATAATAATCCAAGATATACGCTCATAGTGGGTCAATCCAATATATTATTCTCTACTAATATATTCATGTATTAATTCAGCATCTCTATTTCAATGACAACTCATTATCATCAATTTATCACATGTTAGTCTTAAGCGTATTGTTATTGTCCATACCCATAATAATACTTGACTAAGGATCTTTTAATAATAATACATATATTATTATATGGACCTTATTGTTTCTCAGTTTATGTGACACATATATCTGAAAACAACAATGGCAATGCCTTTATTCAATAAAATTGGTAAATGAAAGTATCCATACAATCATCATATGATTTGTCTTTGGGCATACTCTAACAATCTCCCACTAGCACTAAGACCAATCACTCACATATCTAATACCGAGTGACTCTGTGTGACGATCATGCTTCTGTTATGTTAGAAGCTTCGTCAAGGGATCGTTGATGAGATATGGGTTCCTTTGCTTGTGCAATGGCTCCATTGTTGTCACAACGGAGTTCTATAGCATCTGATATGCTTGGAACAACCCCTAGTTCGGATATGAACTTTTTGATCCAAACAGCTTCCTTTGCTGCTTCACTGGCTGCAATATACTCATCCTCTATCGTAGAATCAACTACTGTATCTTGCTTAGAACTTTTCCAGCTTACAGAACCTCCGTTAAGGCAAAACACAAATCCAGATGGCGATCTTGAGTCATCCTTATCTGTTTGGAAACTAGCATTATTATAACCTTTTATACTAAGCTCTTCTTTGCCTCCATAGACAAGAAATGTATCCTTAGTTCTTCTCAAGTACTTAAGGATGTTTTTGACTGCTACCCAGTGACTTTCAGCAGGGTTTACCTGATATCGACTTGTCATGCTTAAGGCATACGATACATCTGGTCGAGTATATATCATGTCATACATGATAGAACCAATAGTCAAAGTATATGGAATCTTACTCATTCGTTCTCTTTCTTGTGGAGTTGAAGGACACATTTCCTTCGAAAGAGATATACCATGTCTCATAGGTAAGAATCTTTTCTTGGATTCTTCCATACTGAATCTCTTTAGAACTTTGTCTATATATGTATTTTGACTCAGACCTAGAAGTCGTCTAGATCTATCTCTATAGATCTTAACCCCTAAGATATATGCTGCCTCACCCAAATTTTTCATTGAGAAACAACTACTTAACCAAGTCTTAACTGACTGTAAGGTAGGTATGTCGTTTCCAATAAGAAGTATGTCATCTACATACAAGATTAGGAAAGAAACAATGCTCCCACTAGTCTTCTTGTAAACACAAGGCTCATCTTCGTTCTTGATAAAAACAAACTCTTTGCTCGCATCATTGAAACGAAGATTCCAGCTTCGAGAAGCTTGTTTTAGTCCATAAATGGACCTTTGTAGCTTACAAACCTTTCCAGCATTTCCTGGAGCGACAAAACCTTCTGGTTGTGTCATATACACATCCTGTTCAAGTTTTCCATTAAGGAAAGTGGTTTTGACGTCCATTTGCCAAATTTCATAATCATGGAATACAGCTATAGCAAGCAAGATCCGGATGGATTTAAACATAGCTACAGGGGAGAAAGTTTCGTCATAGTCAATACCATGAACTTGTCGAAAACCTTTAGTGACTAGTCGCCCCTTGTATGTTTGTACATTTCCATCCATGTCAGTTTTCTTCTTGAAAACCCATTTACACCCTATAGGTTTTACCCCTTCAGGTGATTCAACCAAAGTCCATACTTGGTTGACTAACATGGATTCCATCTCAGATTTTATGGCCTCAAGCCATTTCTCAGAGTCTGGGCTCGATATTGCCTCTTGATAAGTTCTTGGCTCATCCTGATCCATAATGAGAACATCTCCATGCGTGGTAATGAGAAGTCCATCTCTCAGGTGCATGGCATTCTCTTGTGGACCTACGCAGTGGTTGTGTTTCTAAATCTGTTGACTGTTCCTCAACAATTTGTGGAACATGTTCAATCTCAGGTTCAATGAATTGTTGTTCTTTAACTTCTCCAAGTTCAATGTCTCTACCCTTTCATTTCTTATTAAGAAATCCTCTTTCGAGAAAAACTCATGTTTGAGCAACAAACACTTTGTTCTCTTTGGGGTTAAAGAAATAATATCCCTTAGTTTCTTTGGGATATCCAACAAAATTACTCTTATGATATTTGGGTTCGAGCTTTGTAGACATCTGATGTTTGACATATGCTTCGCAACCCCAAATTTTCATAAAAGACATACTAGGACATTTTCCAGTCCATATCTCATATGGTGTCTTTTGAACAGATTTAGACGGAACACGATTTAAAGTGAAAGCAGCTGTTTCTAGTGCATATCCCCAGAAAGAAGTCGAAAGATCACTATGACTCATCATTGATCGAACCATGTCTAACAAAGTTCGATTTCTCCTCTCAGAAACTTTATTCCACTGTGGTGTACCTGGTGGAGTAAGTTGTGAGACAATCCCACATTCTTTAAGGAGTTCATCAAATTCTATGCTTAAGTACTCTCCACCTCGATCTGATCGAAGTGCTTTAATACTCTTTCCTAGTTGATTTTGTACTTCATTCTTGAATTCTTTAAATTTTTCGATAGCCTCAGATTTATGGCGCATAAGGTAAATGTAACCATATCGACTGAAATCATCAGTGAAAGTGATGAAGTACTGAAATCCACCTCTAGCTTGTGTGTTCATTGGTCCACATACATCACTATGTATTAATCCCAATAAATCACTTGCTCGCTAACTTTTACCATTAAAAGGAGCCTTAGTCATTTTTCCTAATAAGCAAGATTCACATACATCCAATCATTCGAAAACAAATGAATCTAAGAATCCATCTTTATAGAGTCTTGATATGCATTTCTCACTTTTATGGCCTAAACGACAATGCCAGAGATAAGTTTGATTTGAGTCATTTGTTTTTGATCTTTTGCTATTTATGTTATAAATGGCATTTTCTAGATTTAAAATATATAAGCCATTAACCAATTTTGTTGAACCATAAAAAACATTATCGAGATAAAAAGAACAACAATTATTCTTAATAATAATCTCAAATCCAATCTTGTCCAAACAAGAAATAGAAATAATGTTTTTAGTCAAACTAGGCATAAAATAACAATCTTATAAATGTAAATCAAGTCCACTAGGTAAAGATAAAACGTATGTTCCTATAGCTAATGCAACAACTCTTGCTCCATTTCCCACTCGTAGGTCCACGTCTCCCTTAGCTAGATTCCTTCTCTTTTGCAGTCCTTGTACAGAAGTACAGATGTGAGAACCACAACCGGTATCTAATACCCAAGAAGAAGATGTTGACAGATTCACATCGATAACATAAATACATGAAGCAGATGCACCATCTGCTTTTGCCTTCTTGACCTCTTTAAGGTAAATGGGGCAATTTCTTTTCCAGTGTCCGGTCTTATTGCAGTGGAAACATTTTCCTTCCTTGTTAACTCCCCCTTTGGGTTTCAATGCATCATGTCCTTTGGGTATAGGCTTACCTTTACCCTTGTACTTTGCCACTGCCTTTCCCTTTCCTTTGTCCTTGCGGACCATCAGAATGGGCTTAGGTCCACCTTTAGACATATTTTTCTCAACAGTTCGTAACATACCAAGTAATTGTGGCAAAGTTTTGTTAAATTCATTCATGTTGAAATTAAGGACAAATTGATTAAAGCTATTCGGCAACAATTGCAGAATAACATCAGTAGCCAATTCATCCTTGAGAGGAAAACCTAGCTTTTCCAACGTTTGGATATAGCCTATCATCTTAATGACATGAGCTCCTACAGGAGATCCCTCTACCATTTTGCACTGAAATAGAGCTTTAGAGGTCTCATACCACTCTTGACGTGCTTGCTCCTCATATATTTCTTTGAGGTTTTGAATCATATCATATGCAACCATGTCCTCATGTTGCTTCTGAAGATCAGGAGTCATGGTAGCAAGCATAAGACATCCGACATCTAACATGTCATCCATATGTTTCTTAAACTTGTCTTTGTCAGCTCTAGAAGCATTAGTTACCGGTTCATCTGGAACGGGTTCTTCAATGACATATTCCTTTCTTTCCTGTTTGAGAACAATTCTCAAATTACAGAACCAATCAAGGAAGTTTACGCCATTGAGTTTCTCCTTCTCAAGGAGTAATCACAATGATATAGTATTGTTTGCCATTTAGATCTACAACAATGGAAATACATAATATGAATTTACCGATTTGAAATATTATAAATAGGACTTTGTTTATAAAATACTCCACTATTTCGTTCAAAATTAAAAACCCCTCTCGTTTTTAATTTCGGAAAAATTTGATGAAAATTTTTCTAGTGAGTGAGGATCCATAATTCACCAATTTCCTAAATCAGCTTTTGCTTTTCTTTTAGGATAAAGGTTATTTAGGTAAGTAACCCTTTACTAATTACATCTCATGTAACTCCTCCATTTGGTGAACAAGTCTTGTTCAATCATCTCATGACTTAACCAAATACTTAGCCTTTAGGTTTCTAATCCTATTAGAACAACCTAACTAAGTTATTACCAATATTTCGACCGACGAATATCACTTGTTTATTCTTCGCGTTTAACCAAGATGGACTGATGTGTTAATGCTTTGGCAAAACCCACATGAGATCGACCAAGGCCTTAACGAGGGAAAATATTGGACGGCTAATTTTAACTTATATTAATTTGAGGGAAAACATTGAATATCTCATCGTTACCTTTTTTTTAATTTGTCCCTTATTGATCTCATCAATATATGCGAGTAGAAGATATATATCATACATTGCATCACATACATGATAGATATAAAATAAAAGGATTGCAATGGTTATAGCCCAAAATAAAGAACTAAGGTGGCTCATCCCAAGCCAATGGGAGAACCTTAAAAACCCTAATTTTATACTAAAACTGCTTCTCAAACATCTTCTCGCCTTTGGTCCAAACGTCTCGATTGCTTCTTGGAATGAGATTATAATCATAGAAACTCGTTTTACATACGAGGGAGTAAGATGTGAAGAGAGGTAAAACAGAGATATAGAAAGGCACGACACGCAGGCCGTATTTAAAATTTACAACTATTGTAAAAGCAAGGGCTATAACCATGCATGTCAAACACCGTGTAAAGAAAACAGATACTATCACAAAATCGTTAATATTACCAATATGGGCCTACAATCTATGTTGCCTACGAAGGGGTCAAGGGGTGAAGCACCCTTGTGGGGTACCCGCAAGGGGTAAAACCCCTTGCGGCCGTGGTAGGAAATTTTGAAAAATAGCGAGTATTTTTCTTATGAAAAACATCACGATTTGATAAGATTTATCAACAAAATCGTGTTTTCGGTATTTTTAAAATCCCTTAGATTTTTCCATATCGGAATAACAATTATTCCTTTTTCCTTGATGAGATCTGCTATCGCACTTTCATCGATCACTATGTCAATGATTGACATATGATTATTGAAAAACCCTTGTAGTAACATGGCGATTGTAATTAACAGATTAACATATTAATCCTATCCCTAATCAACAAGCAATATCAAATTTTATATCGACAATATAGTAAAACAAATTACGCATCTCATACATATCGCATCACCCAAGTATTTAACCCGATTACGGATCGTACAAGTGGCTCTGATACCACAGTTGGGATCGCCGGCACATCCCATGGCGCAGCAGAACAAAATTATGACGGTCTTTCCAGTGATCCTTGTATGTTTAATCCGAAATCGAGAGGAAGAGATACGATGACTTACATTAGGTTCCTTGATAAGCAGCAAAAACAACAACTAGATTTGTGATAATCACGATTGTTCGACAATTCGAATCTTTAGCCTCCATGAATATCGTCTCGGCCTCTACTTAATTCACCCGGTTAAGAGAGCAAATCTCGAAAAAACTATTTCTTGTGATTCTAGGGTTTGGAATTCGGAATTCTCTATCTTAGCTGCTAGACCAATTGATCCTTTATATAGGTGTAACCCTAGGTATAAGAGTTTGATTCTGATTTGGTTTATAGGAAATAATTACTTTAATTAATTCCTTAAATATCAGAATCTATATTTAATTCGAATTTAAAAGAGATATAATTACTTTAACTATATTCTTTATTTAAAATTTAGGATTAAATATAATCTAATTATACTTATATATTTTTGCTCTGTTTCAACCATTTGGTGTGACCCTGTACGCTCATTGTAACGTTAGTAATAATATTAGAACAATTCTAATATTAAAATTAATGAGTGACATCTAGCAATATATCATTGTCATCTAAGTTACATGAGATCATGATTCGATGTATCATGTCCGTGACCAACTCTTTTAATGTATTATATCCTTTTGTCCTTTTATATCTTTAATAGACACAAGTCTTGGAATAGTCACACTTGTATAGCCTATTATTAGTGTTTCTTGGTATCTAGAGTGGACTACTATTAATGAATAATTTGTGATATCTCATATCAACATATTCAAGCATGGCCATGCATTTTTAGTCTCATTCAATCAAGTGGCCTTTGATATATTTTCCTATTATGTAGGAAGGACAAATCCTATCTTGATTATTCACGTCTCACTACATATATTGTAATATGTCCAATGTCAGTTTTTATAGTGTAACTAATTACGAAAAACATTTAACTGTATCAAAACATAAAACAACATATGTTGAGATAGTAATAATCTCAAGTCTAAGGATTATACATATAGTTGTCACTATGAGCAATATCATGACCGTCACATAATAATCCAAGATATATGCTCATAGTGGGTCAATCCAATATATTATTTTCTACTAATATATTCATGTATTAATTCCGACATCTCTATGTCAATGATAACTCATTGTCATCAATTTATCACATGTTAGTCTTAAGCGTATTATTATTGTCCATACCCATTATAATACTTGACTAAGGATCTTTTAATAATAATACATATATTATTATATGGACCTTATTGTTTCTCAGTTTATGTGACACATATATCTGAAAACAACAATGGCAATGCCTTTATTCAATAAAATTGGTAAATGAAAG
Source organism: Abelmoschus esculentus (assembly GCA_035048815.1). Lineage (NCBI taxonomy): Eukaryota > Viridiplantae > Streptophyta > Magnoliopsida > Malvales > Malvaceae > Abelmoschus > Abelmoschus esculentus. The sequence goes on from JAUCBN010000003.1 coordinate 20,710,707, forward strand.
TATCCATACAATCATCATATGATTGGTCTTTGGGCATACTCTAACAAAAATCACTAGATCTAATATTAAAAACATAGAATCAAGTTTTTATTAAAAGATTAGCAAGCTAATACTTGGGAATTTCAATAAAGAACCTTAGAATGGAATAAAAATCTAGAAAATTACCTTCAAGATCTATTCACCAAAAAGATGTAATTTCCTCTTCTTGATTCCTTGCAATTTGATGTTGATTTGATAAAATTAATGCTTAGGTTTTGTAAAGAATGGAAAGATGATTAAAATGATGTAATCTTTATGGAAAAAAGATGCAAAAATGAGCAAGGAATTGAAGAGAAAAGATGAGAGAAAGTGGAGAGAAAATAAGAGAAAAAGATGAGAGAAAATGAGGAAAAAGTAGTTTTGAGAGAAAATGATTAAAAATCTCTAATTAAAATAATTAAAATACATTTTGGCGAATAAATCATTATTAAAAATTAGAAATGGGTTTATGGCCCTCTAAGGATTCTAAGTTTAGCTTGATTTTCAATTTAGTCACTAAAACATGTAATTTTTTGAAAATTACAAAATAAGTCCTCCAATTTTTCCAAAAATTACAAATTGGTCATTTATGCATAATTAAGCATAATTAAAAATCAATATAAAGTCCAAATTATTTTCTTTTAATCTTGAAACATATTTTCAATATTTTAAACCATATTCCAAAATTATTATTTTCCCTAATTAAAATATTCTTATTCATTTTTCCCCGGAATAATGAACCGGAGAACCCGATTCGACCCGAATCGAATTCTCCTAACTAAGCCTAAACTAATAACCTAAAAATGGGATGTTACAACTAGGAACTACTCTTCTTCATGCTAGAGGAGCCCGAAATTGACTCTAGTATGCTTAAAATAATAGAAAAGAAATAAGGAAATAATGAAGAGAAAAGCACAATCCTTGAGGTGTCCGAAATTGGCTCAATAATTGATTGTTTAGAAAAGAAGAGTACACTAAATTCAAGTCTATTTGTCTTGAACTTAGAGTTTATCTAAGAAGGCGCTTAATCAAACTTGTCCACAAAAACGCACACACTCACAAAACCTTATAGTTTGTCTTCTAGGTAAATCCTTAGGTAACCGAAAAGTTAAGTCTAAAGAATAGACATAGTTATGGTGGGGAGAATAGATGGAAACATAAGACCAAGAGGGAATAAAGTTTGACAAATTGATGGTTTGCTTTGCTTGAGGACAAGCAATAGTTCGAGTTTGGGGGTGTGATAAGTGTTCAACTCACTATCACTTTTTACACTTTTCATAGGCAATAATCGCTAATTCTACACCTACTTGGACTAATGCATATACCTAATACGATATATTTAAGGATTTTGCTGTTAAAGATAATATTTACAAAAAAAACATATTTTACTTCATTTTTATATTTGTGCAAGAAGAAGTATTATCGCGGTAGCAAAATGAGGCCGAGACAAGACCTGATGTCGAGGCAGCAGAGGACAAATAGCAATGTGGTAGGCAAGCTAAGGAAGAAAATAAGGAAAACATTGTTGGACAAAAAGTCCAAGGATCAGAGCTGAAAAGCATGAGGAAAAGCCCAAGACAAGGCCACGCGGGAAAACCTTCTAGATGAAATACACTTGGATATATTTTATGACATATTCCCTACTCTAAGTTGTATTCTACTTAGGAAAGGTTTGCACTAGGCCAAGCCTATATAGGGCATAGCCGTCCAAGGGAATAGAGAACACTAGATTTTAGAGACAATTCGGTTTATAGAGAGCTTAGATTTCATCTTTTAGTTGCTCTTTCCTTTTACATTATGTTCTAAGTTTGTTTAGGCTTAGGTGAAGGTTGTAAAGTATTAGTCTGATGAAGTCAACCTTGTTTCTTGTTTTCAATGCAATAAAATATCGAAGTTTGCTTATTCTTTATCATTCATTATTCTTGTATTCAAGCTCGAGAGAGAAGTTTCTATGTAATTCATTTATCTAATATCGAGAGAGTTAGATTCACGAAAGGAATAAGTAATCCATTTATCTAATATCGAGAGAGAGTTAGATTCACGAAAGGAAACACTAACTCGGTCTAGAGATAGGTTAAGAGTTTCAGCGGCTAAAAGAAGTATGGGATTGGTTGATGATTATAATTGATTCACGCCGAGAGGTATCATCAAGGATTGGTCATCAACAGTGCTTCGACTTAGAGATAAGCGGAGTCATTAAAGGATACTTTGCTGAACTTTGGTAAGATCTGCCCAAGAGCAAGATATTGTCGCAGTAGACGAGTAACACCACTATCGAAGTAGTAATCTGCAGTCTTGCCAAGGCATTGTTGTGCGATTGCATTGCATAAGAACAAGTTGCTCAATTCCACTCTACAGCACAACTGAATCCTGACCACTTTCTTTATTCAATTCTTCTATTCTTATTTAGTTTTAATTATTTAGATAAATCATAACCCAATCATTATGTTTTATTTTATTTCTTTTATAGAGCAAGAAGATTGAATGAAGCATATTGAGTTGATCAATCTCTATGGAGAAGATACTTGATACTTATCACTTTATTACTTGGCAACGTGTTCACTTGCACTAAATTGCACATATCTAACGCGCATCACCTACTCAAACAGTAGGTAAGACCCCTGAAACAGTAGCCCCAAAAGAAGCTATTGATGAAACATCTAAGACAAAGAAATCGGTAGACACTGTCGATGACACTGCCGTAGCAGAAGATGCCATAGTCGCACCGCAGATAAGGTTCCAGTGTGATAAAAAGATTGAGGATCTGCGTTTACCACCACCTTTTCTACAAAAGTTAAAATAGCAAAAACATGAGTATCAGTTTAAGAAATTCTTAGACATACTTAAACATGTACACATAAACATACCTTTAGTGGAGGCAATAAAACAAATGCCCAACTATGCCAAGTTCCTTAAGGATATTATATCCAAAAGGACAAAATTAAGGAATTTGAAACAGTTGCCGCAACAAAAGGATGTCTGGCAATGCTACATAATATGGCCATGACCAAAAGAAAGAATCTTGGTAGTTTCACAATACCATGCGCTATAGATGATCAATACGTGGGTAAGGTTTTATGTGACTTAGGCGCTATCATAAATATCATGTCTAAGTTAGTATTTCAGAAGCTAGGCATTGGGCAAGCAAAACCAACAACCGTGATGTTGCAGCTGGCAGACCGCTCTAACGTTCAACTAGAAGAAAAAATTGAAGATATTCTGGTAAGGGTGGATAAATTTATTTTCCCTGCTGACTTCTTAATTCTTAATTCTAAAGCAGATGAACATGCACCAATCATATTAGAAAGGTTATTTGATAAGTGCTCAACTCACTATCACTTTTTACACCTTTCATGGGCAATAATCACCAATTCTACACCTACTTGGACCAATGCATATACTTAATGTGAGATATTTAGAGGTTATGCCTATAAAGATGATATTTACATAAAAGGCAAGGTTTACTACATTTTTGTATCTTTACAGGAGAAACTATTGTCGCCGCAGCGACTAAGACCGAGGCAGGACCTGATGCGAGGCAGAAGCAAGGGACAAGTAGAGATATTGTAGGCAAGCGGAAGAGAAAAATGAGGAGAATGTTACTGGACAAGAAGCCCAAGTATCAGAGCTAGATAGCACATGGAAAGCCAGTGAAAAAGGCCACACGGGAAAGCCTCCTAGTTGGAATAAACTTGGAAATATTTTATGTACTTGACTAGTTCCCTACTCTAAGTTGTATTCCTACTTAGTAAAGGATTTACCTAGGCCAAGCCTATATAAGACATAACAATCCTAGGAGAAACAAATCATACAATTCATAATTAGAGAGCTTAGACCTAGCCGACTTTATTTTTCTTTTCTTTACATTATGTTCTAGTTTTCTTTAGGTTTAGGTGAAGGTTGTAGAGTATTAGTGTGAAAAGATTAAACTTTCTTTCTTGTTTCAATGCAATAAAATATCGAAGTTTGCTTATTCTTTGTCATTCTTTGTTCTTGCATTCAAGCTCAAGAGAGAAGTTTGTGAGTAATCCATTTATCTAATATCGAGAGAGTTAGATTCACGAAAAGAATAAGTATGATGTTTCAATCTGGAAACACTAACTCGGCCTAGAGATAGGTTAAGAGTTTCAGCGGCTAAAAGAAGTATGGGATTGGTTGGTGATTATAATTGATTCACATCGAGAGGTATAATTAAGGACTGATCATCAACAGTACTTTGACTTAGAGATAAGCGGAGGCATTAAAGGGCACTTTGTCGAACTTTGGTAAAGTCTACCCAAGAGCATGAGATTGTCGCGGCGGACAAGCATCATCATTATCAAGGTAGTAATCTACAATACTACCGAGGCAGTGTTGTGCAATTGCATTAAGCAGAAACAAGTCAATCGAATCTAGTATACAACACAATTTGATCCTGGCCACTTTTTTTATTCAATTTCTCTTATTATTTAGATTTCTTTATTTAGTTAAATAAAAATCCAAATCACTTGTGTTCTTTATTTTATTCCTTTACAAAGCAAGAAGACAAAAGAAGGCATATTGAGTAAACCAATCCCTATGGAGACAATACACGATTTACTTATCACTTTATTACTTGCAACGTGTTCACTTGCACTAATTGCGCATATTTGACACGCATCAAGTTTTTGGCGTCGTTGCCGGGGGATTGGCAACTAAATTTTGTTTTCTTTATTTTCTTGCTTTTTAGTTATTTTATTTTGATTTTACTTGTTTTATTTTTGGTGTATGACCAGGGCCAACCCTACAAATCCTTTGTACGCGTTAGATCTAGAAATCGAACGTACACATCAAAGGTTGATGATACAAATCCAAGGAGCTATGGCAGACCATCAAGGAAACCAAGCAGATCAGAACTTACCTGCCGACAATGGAGGCCTTTCGCAGTCACCACTACTGCGGCAACTCACTGTCAGAGACTTCCTGGAGGAAGATCTAAATGGGTTAAATCCTAGAGTAGTTACACCTGAAATAGAAGCAACCTACTTTGAACTGAAACCAGTCATGTTCAATATGCTAAACACTATTGGACAGTTTGGTGGGTCTATGATAGAAGATGTCAGGCAACATCTTAAGTCATTCATAGAAATTTGTAATTCTTTCAAAATTCAAGGAGTCCATGAAAATGTCTTACGATGGAAGTTATTCCCCTCACTAAGGGATAGGGCAAAAACCTGGCTAAATAGCATTCCAGCAGGATCCATAGAATCTTGGAGTGAATTATGCCGAGATTTCATTATGCACTTTAATCCTACAAATTTATATGATAGAATTCGTAATGAAATTACTTCTTTTCGTCAGGCTGATGACGAACCTATGTATGAGGTAAGAGAGCGCTATAGAGAATTACTGCACAAGTGTCTTTTGCATGGATTTCTAATGTTGACACAAGTGACCATGTTCTATAATGCCACCAATGCCCCGACAAGGATGATGATATATGCCTCGTCAAATGGAACACTCCTTGATAAAGAACATGAGGAAGCTATTGAGATTCTGAACAAACTCGTCAAGAATGATTTTCAATTCCCTACATCTAGGCAAGGAGGAGTAAGACACCAAGCCAAAGTGAATGAATTAGAAACATCAAATTCAGTGGCAGCACAATTGGCCTCCCTTACCAAAATAGTGCAAAACATGCAACAAAAACAAAATACCCATGAGGTTAAGGCCATTGATTCCTTTTGCAATTTATGTGGAGGTAACCACTATTCTTCTGAGTGTATGTAGAATCAAGAGTCTAGCATGTATGTTGGAAACTATAGCAGAAACAATATGATGTCCAACACATACAACCCCTCATGGAAGAGGCGTCCAGCTACTCAACCACCAAGTTTTCAACAACAAATGCAACATCTGTCGCAGCATCAGATATAGTAGTCTATGCCACAGCAGTAGATGCAACAGCAGCCTATAAGTTCCTTGGAAATTTCTCTGAAAGCCTTTATGTTGAAAAATGAATCATACATGGTAGAGAACAGTAACTTCATCAAAAGAACAGATGCATTCATAAATAGAACTGAGATGATGTTACAGAACCAAGAGGCGGTAATAAAAGCACTAGAAACTCAAGTTGGGCAGTTTGCCCAGAACCTAAACACTAGACCACAAGGAGGATTACCTAGCAATACTGAAGTTGCTAAGGTAATGAGACATGAACAGTGCAAAGCAATCACTACTAGAAGTGGTCTACATCTAAAGGAAAAAGTAGGAAACCCAGTAGAAAAAGTCCCACCAACAAAACCAGAAATAGAGGACTTGGATGTTGAACAAACTAATCATGTTACAACAGAAAACACTGCCCCAGCAGAGCACTCGACAGTACATCAACAAGCTACCGAGATAGCAACAGACACAGTGGTGCTAGGTATTAAATTCCAAACTAAAGAAACCCTGGAAGAAATGAGACCACCACCACCATTCCCACAAAGGTTGAAAAAGCAAAAACGGGACCATCAATTTAAGAAATTCTTAGATATTTTAAAGCAACTCCATATCAACTTACCATTTGTAGAGGCAACTGAACAAATGCCTAATTATGCTATGTTCTTGAAAGACATTGTGTTTAAGAGAAAGAGGCTTGGTGAGTTCAAAACAGTGGCTACTACTGAAGGATGCATGGAAATGCTGCACAATCGCATGCCTCCTAAATTAAAGGATCCCGGAAGCTTTACCATATCTTGTGAAATAGGTAACCTTTACGAAGGAAAAGCCTTATGCGACCTTGGAGTAAACATAAATTTGATGCCTAAATCCGTCTTCCAAAAGCTTGGAATAGGAAGGGCAAAATCCACAATTGTGATGCTCCAACTTTCAGATAGATCATATGTGCAACCCGAAGAAAAGATTGAGGACATACTAGTAAGAGTGAATAAATTTATTTTTCCCGCTGGCTTTCTTATCCTTGACTGTGAAGCAGATGACAATGCACCGATCATCCTTGGGAGACCTTTCCTTGCCACTGGACGAACACTAATTGATGTGGAAAAAGGAAAGTTGACAATGAGGGTCAATGACCAACAAGTCAAACTTAATGTTTTTCACAATTTGAAAAGATATGATGATGTAGAAGAGTGCAAAGTCCACACCATAAATGTAGACACCAATATATCCTATTCCAGCAACCACTACCACGGCAGTAAACTCAGCAGAAAAATTTATGCTTGCTGTAACAGAATACTGGGTAAAAAATTAAGTCAGAAGTGGAGGAAATCAATAAAATAGCATATCTTCCAGATACATAGGGAGCAGTGATGATCAAAACAAAAAAGGATGAATATGAAATCAAAAAGAATGGCCAATATCTGAAGAATCTTTCTAGCCAGCAAGAGATAATCACCTTAGAAGATGCATTTGCATGCACTCCCCAGTGACATAATCTTTTCCCTTTCTTTTTATTATTATATTAGGATTAATTTTGTTTAGAGTTAATTTTTATAATTATATTTCTTGTTTGTGTTTAATTTTTTAGGACAATAAGCAAGAATAAAGGAGAAATAGTTCAAAGTAGGAAAAGTGCTACCAAGGCAAGAAAACAGTGTCAAAGCCGCAGCAGTCCCAACGGGCAGAACACTGTAACGGCTAGTCTGTCAAGATTCCCACCGCGGCAGTAAAAGCAAAATGGCAGTAAAGACTAATGGCTACAAAACGGCTAGTGATTTAAATGGCTACAAGGCCAAAGCCTATATAAGCAATCTCTCCCTCTTGAACTATACACTTTTGTATTTTTGTTTTCTTTAGATCTATTTGCTATACTCTCTCTAACAATACTCTCTGCCTACTCACAAGTTTTCTTACAAATTTCAGAACTTCTTCAAGAAAATCTCTAAGAATATCAACTCTCTATTACTTACTTATGGCCACCTACAACCGCTTTGCCCCAGCCATTGTTGAAGAGCGATTCAACAGGTCTTTCATTGCTCGACAACTATGGGAGGAACAAGTGTTCCAACATTCCGATAAAGAAAATTTTGGCATCGAGAACTACTTGTTCAACAAGATCAAGTATCAAGATTGGGAGATCTTCTACCTCCAACCAACCCAGGCAAATGCCACCATCGTACAGGAATTCTATGCGCACGGGCCAAGCAAGGGCTATTTTTATGTCCACTATCGAGGTAGGCCGGTCACACTTAATTCCAAGACAATCAACCTATTCTACGGCCTTACACCTGTATGTGATGTCCATGGTGAATTCATGGAGTGTAACCCCCTTAGCCCGACCTAGACAGAATCGGCACTAACGGGTTACACGAGGAATATCAAACCAAATCGTGAAGGTTCGATTTGATAAACAACACTAAAACCGTTATATATATTTTTTATTTTATCTTACTAGATGCACAATCTTGTTCCTACACGACAATGTCTCATACAAAGCATTTTCGGTAACACATTAATTAAAAACAATCATCCGATTAAACACTAACATAGATTAAGGACTAAAACATAAAACTTTTAAATTCAATTAGTAAAGTAGAAATTCTTTCCATCAGTGTTCAATTAAACATACAAGAGTTCCTCACAGCAAATTTCAACTCAAACGGATCATTCTATCATCATCAATTGCATGTTTCTCTAATTTAGGGACCAAAATGTAAATCTTCCAAAATACAAGGTCTTCATCCAAATTAGATTAACCATCTTGAAATTAAATCAACTTTATGCATGCATGCAAAATTTCAGCTCAATATAACATCTATAAGTACCTTAATCGAACAAAGGGAGATATCTGAGACTAAAATATAATTTCTAGCAACTTTCAATTCTAGGTGATCAAAGGTTTCGAAACCTTCCCAGAGATTCCGAAACTTTTTTAAAAGGTTTCGAAACTTTCCTGGAAAGTTTCGAAACTTATCGCGTCCAGTAACTTCCCAGAATTGAATCTGCCCGCAAGGTTTCGAAACCTTGTAAAGGTTTCGAAACTATTTGACAATGGTTTCAGAACCTTCACCCAAAGGTTTCGAAACTTTAGGTCTGGAGCCAAAAGTTTCGTTACACTAAGTGCATACCAACTACTCAATACTCAACCATTAATTACAACCACTAAATGCATCAATCCTAAATATATTTAGCAACATATGGCACGTAATCAACAACGTCACGGACATCAATCAAGCTATAGGCATGCTCCCTAGAAAGAGACTAACAACATAACAATCATGCTAGTACATGCTTCACCAATTCAAACCATTCCAAAGTTCAACAATTAACAATCAACAATAATGGTCTTATTACAACATAAACCAAAGCCTAATTATACACTCTTCACATAGGTTGTGTTACACATTGCCTTGCCCAATTTATTTGCCAAAACATACAAAATTCAAGTGAGTCTTCCCCTTGGTTTCCTTGCCTCGAACGAAGCTCCAAGTGCCTTTATTTCTCTGCATGGATGTAAAGAGAGCTTAAGCAAACATACTTAATGAGGAAGCTCTACAAAATATAATTTGTAATACATAGTTAAATCATGCATGCTAACATCTCATGCTCATGTTCTTTAAACCAAATGCATCCTTGAGTTCACATAACCTTATCAAAACAATTTATAAATGATGCTCAAACTTCTTCTCAAATTCGTGTATGTATATTGGCATTCTAGTGACCACTTTAATGTGAACCTTGAGCTCACCGAATACACGGATCCATGAGACCATTGTCTCGTCATGACACGAAGTCACCATTGACATGACACGAAGTCACCATTGACATGACACGAAGTCACCATGAACATGACACAAAGTCACCATTGACATGACTCTAAGTCACCATTGACATGACACGAAGTCACCATTAGCACTACCATGCACGATTAGACACATAGTCACCCTTGTTACGTATAGGCGGCTCTACCACGCACGGTTGGACACAAAGTCACCCTTGTTATGTGTAGGCAATATTCTGTATTCTCAATTTTGTTTATAGTGCACTTAAGACAATCCTAATGACATGTCATTTGTATTCGAATCTAAAGTTAGTGTCACTAAGCTAATATCATAATCAAATGTGCATGATAACTTGCGGTTCATAATGCATGCATAATATGTTCAACAAATGAACCAAAAGCCATGTCCAAAGGCACCATTATATATATAAGGCAAATAACCATATTGTATTCCAAATCATATAACTTGTTGCTCATAATGCATGCATAAATTGTTCAACAAATGAACCAAAAGCCATGCCCAAAGGCACCATTATATATAAGGCAAATAACCATATTGTACTCCAAATCATTTCTCATAATTTTTCATAATCATGGATGTTAAATAATCTATGCATTTTAGCAAGTATCTCTCATGTATGCATCATTTCAAAACATGCTCATGCATTTCCATAAATCTCATGCATTATCAATATAATGCATTTATCAAATATAGCCGAAACTTATATCGGTTTATCAAAAACATTTACATTACTTACTCTTGAACTATGGAAGGTTTTCACACTCTTCCATAGTCCCCAAAACAGAACCATACCAAACGCGATTCGCTTTAAAATCCGTAATCACTCACCAACAAGCGAAACGAGCTTTCGCCGCTATCCGATGATCACACCAACGCACCAGCAATCAAGCACCTTCTTGTACCTCTTCTACAACATTAAAAACAGAGCATTCTCACATCATAACATTCTCAAACCAACAGCCATATCCGATCACCATTAAACTACCGAAAACTTAGCCGAAAAGACCGTAAACTAAGCTGAAATGTATCATTTAATTAACATAAAAACACAATTGAATCCATCTAATTCCAGCATTGAATGAGATTCAAATAGATTTCACAAAACCTTTCACAAAAACACTAGATCTAACATTAAAAACATAGAATCAAGTTTTTATTAAAAGATTAGCAAGCTAATACTTAGGAATTTCAATAAAGAACCTTAGAAAAGAATAAAAATCCATAAAATTACCTTCAAGATCTATTCACCAAAAAGATGTAATTTCCTCATCTTGATTACTTGCAATTTGATGTTAATTTGATGAAATTGATGCTTCGGTTTTGTCAAGGATGTAAAGATGATGAAAATAATGTAATCTTTATGGAAAAAGATGCAAAAATCAGCAAGGAATTGAAGAGAAAAGATGAAGAGGAAGTGGAGAGAAAATGAGAGAAAAGTGGTTTTGAGAGAAAATGATTAAAAATATCTAATTAAAGTAATTAAAACACATTTTGGTGAATAAATCATTATTAAAAATAGAAATGGGTTTATGACCCTCTAAGGATTCTAAGTTTAGCTTACTTTTCAATTTAGTCACTAAAACATGTAATTTTTCAAAAATTACAAAATAAGTCCTCTAATTTTTCCAAAAATTACAAATTGGTCATTTATGCATAATTAAGCATAATTAAAAATCAATATACTCTTACGTCCAAACCTCATCACCTTCTTCCACGAAGAAACCTTAAGAAACACTTTGTCCCCAACAATATACTCTATCTCTCTATGCTTTAAATCGGCATAGGACTCCTGCCTATCCGAAGCTTCCTAAAGTTTAGCACATATCAACTTAACCTTCCCATTCGTATCTTTAAAACTTGAGGCAAAGAAACATATTTTTACCCAACTTCTTTTCAACACAAAGGTGTACAACACCTATGTCCGTATAAAGCCTCAAACGGTGCCATCCGTATACTCGCTTGGAGCTACTGTTATATACAAACTCCACTAAAGACAACTGTTTCTCCCAAGAACCTTGAAACTCGATGACACAACCCCTCAACATATCTTCCAAAGTCTGAATAACACGCTCAGACTGTCCATCCGTCTGTGGATGATAAGCTGTACTAAAGCTAAGCCTCGTACCCAAAGTAACCTACAAACTCCTCCAAAACTTAGATGTAAACCACGGACCTCTATCCGATGTGATCAACTTAAGCACACTATGCGACTTTACCATCTCAAAAACATACAACTCTACCAACTTATCCATAGATCACATTGTATGCACGGCAAGAAAATGTGCACACTTTGAAAACCTATCAACAATAACCCATATAGGATCCTTCTTGGACTCCGTCACATCTTCTTTAAACCAACCCAAAAGTACACACTTTTGAGATCTCTATACATCTCCACACGACCAGGATGCATAGCAAACAAACTAGTATGAGCTTCCACCAAGTTTGCTTGCCTCAACTCCGAATCATCCAGTACCACAATCTGACCCCTAAACCACAACATCTCCTCCTCATCAAAACGATACTCGGTCGGTCTACCCTTAGCCATATCCTCCACAAAAGGGTACCAACGTCTCATCCTCTAATTGTTTCACCTTATCATCTCAACCAAGATAGGCTTTACTTACAACTCCACCACTCAACCACCTCCCTTTGAAATACTCAACTTAGCAAACATCACTCTCAACTCAACTGCCATCTTACGGCTCAAAGATTCAGCCATCACCTTAGCTTTCCCCGGACGGTATGCAACAGACAACCCACAATTACCCTCTTTGGATAACCAACAAATTCTTTCCCCACACCAAAGCAACAATGCACAAACCACCACACCATCTCAACCTCTATAGAAAACATAACTCAAAAGAAAACCCCATAAGGTTGATAACCAACTCTTGATAACCGCAACGGTTTCCATGCCATCACCATCGAAGTAACCTTAATTGACATCCTCCCACATACCAGGTAACCAACTAAGCCTTTCACCAACCTCCACTTCACACAACAAACTTCAGATTAACTTTGCACAAAACTGTCAATATTGTCTTAAGCAAGCTCCACCAACAACAACAACTTCATTATGAGTCATATTAACCATATCACAACGTCACAATATATCATCTATTTACCTATGAATGATAAAACCCAACATCCAACCAACAACCTATGTCGGTCCTAAAAACTTTCAAATCATATCATGTTATAGATACACCACTCACACATCTTTCCAATGGGACTTAGGAACCCAAGAAAATCGTACTCCAACAAAGGATTGATCCTACAAACCTCACAAGAAAACTTCATACCATCGATAGAACTTACTACCAAACTTATGATGATTCTTCCCGACTTCAACCCTGGGCACCCTGACTACTAATAACTCAAAGAAAATTGATACTCACTTACCTTATCAGCATGACAAACATTTACATATGATTTCAACATAATCCAAACCAGCTTAGTCAAATACACATGTTTCTCCCTAACTCCTACCACAACACTCACCACCAAACCCATGGAAAAAGATTACCATAAGCCCTGCTCAAGATACCATTCTATCTCGGTACTTTTCGAAACAACCATGCGGTTCACCTAACACAAAAAGATTCTCAACACAAAACTAAACCTTGCCAAGAACATATCCTTCACTAGACCCTCAACAAACACTTTGCCACGACTAATCCCCGATCAACTTTACCAAGATTGAATTTCGCTTATAGATCCACCATATAACTAGGTCTCCTTATAGGTTAACCGAACATCTTCCCTTGTAACTCCACAACAACCCAGGCTTATCCCACATAACAAGCTCCCATTGCAAGCATCCTTATGTAAGCCAAGTCATCCCCAGTTGCTAACATTCTACAAAACATATCATACAAGAAACCTTCCAACTTTGTGCCAACCTCAACATTATACTCATTATACGATAATATCTCCAACTTAAGGTTTAGCCACCATAACCAACTCCACCAAGGTTAAAAATTTAAAATCTACACATCATTAAGTGCCTTGACACTTAATCCAAAAAAAATTTTCATTATCAACTCATCGACAAACCAACTCCTACATTAACTATACCACAACAAAATCCAAACTTGTAGAATTATTCTTTCCACTAGCCCAACATCTCTTATTTTATAACCTTACCAAAGCGGTAACCATATTGGTGAAACATCCACAAACACGAACCCACTGAATACAAAACTTCAAGACACTTTTCGATAAAAGCAAACCTATAAAACTGAACAATCGATACAAACCATAAATTGTCCAGCGATCCACATTACACCACTTCAGAAATCATCAAAGACTAACTTTATCCGAAGTATATCCAACTTAACATCCTGTAAACACAACGTGTACACTTTCCTCCTTTACAGTACAACCAAACCTCTCAAGGTCACAACAATCTATGATTCAAACCCCCAATTTCACAACTCCCATACCAATATATATCTCATATTTTACTTCCATCCTGACCATACCAGATTGGTCACAACCTCCGATCTAACTGCACACTAACCACACTACAAAGAATTCCATATAATTTCCACAAAATAATTTCACATCACTCAGAAAAACACCAAACCGCCTTACTCTACAAAACATGCTGCAACTTTGTTACAACCTCCAGATCTTAACTAGAAAGAATCCACAAAACTCAGCCTCTTCCTTTAGTAATGACCAACTCGAACTAACCATAACACAGTATATTTACCTTAGTTTCAAACATTCACAACTCTAAGACCAACCACTCATTGTTCATCCAAGACTATTCCCTAACCAAAAGGGTAGCTTGACCACTATACCTTCAGCTTAACACCACAAGAAAGTTCCTTCAACCGCCTTTTTTTTCCATACCTTCACCTTAAAAGAACCAACCACACTCCACTTACACCCTCAAGGAGCTACTCGCAAGTGTGAACAAATGTATGCATGATTTCCTGCATGCCCTCATAAATGCCTATGCAAGTGCATATGCATGTAAATGCAATTTCTAATGTCATGCTCAAGAATGCATGCATGTCCTACATTATCTATAAATATATACATATATGTGCTCTTAATCTAAACATGGTTATTGTTCACACTCAGAAATAACATCCTCAATTCCAACAACTTCAACCATCACCCTATTGACAACTCCCAAGTCAAATTAGCAACAGCCGTACCAGCTTCAGCAGACTAAAACACACACGGAGAACGGTGCAACACCACAAACTAACCTTCCAGCCTAACCGAAGGCACACTTACAGAGGAGGAAGAATTTACTCTTCCCTAACAATCGTTTCATCTTCAATCTTGACCATCAAAGTTCATACCAACAGTATCTAGTGACTTACGTCTCAGAAACATATTCAAAAACTTTAAACATGCAGTTTAAAACATAATGTTCAAATAAAACAAACTTACATTCGGGCAAGATCCAAGGGAAAACTGAGAGCATCTGAAATTATGTTGGCATTGGCAATGTGTAATCGATAACCCCAGTTTAACCATCATTATGCAAAGTACAATCATCTCAAATAGATTTTCATACTCCAACAACATATCATGCTCAATCATACATATCATGATCAATCGCATATTTAAGCACATAACTTAGCAATCCTATGCATGCTTTAACCAACCAACTACACACTTTACAAATCAACAACACATTTTACAAACCTTACAACATACTTTTCAAACCTGGCTCTGATACCACCAAATGTAACCCCCTTAGTCCGGCCTAGACGGAACCGGCACTAACGAGTTACACTGGGAATATTAAACCAAACCGCGAAGGTTCGATTTGATAAACAATCCTAAAACCATTATATATTTTTTTATTTTATCTTACTAGATGCACAATCTTGTTCCTACACGACAATGTCTCATACAAAGCATTGTTGGTAACACATTAATTAAAAACAACCATCCGATTAAACACTAGCATAGATTAAGGACTAAAACGTAAAACTTTTAAATTCAATTAGTAAAGTAGAAATTCTTTCCATCAGTATTCAATTAAACATACAAGAGTTCCTCACAGCAAATTTCAACTCAAACGGATCATTCTATCATCATCAATTGCATGTTTCTCTAATTTAGGGACCAAAATGTAAATCTTCCAAAATATAAGGTCTTCATCCAAATTAGATTAACCATCTTGAAATTAAATCAACTTTATGCATGCATGCAAAATTTCAGCTCAATATAACATTTATAAATACCTTAATCAAACAAAGGGAGATATCCGGGACTAAAATATAATTCCTAGCAACTTTCAATTCCAGGTGATCAAAGGTTTCGAAACCTTCCTAGTGATTCTGAAACTTTTTGTAAAAGGTTTCGAAACTTTCCTGGAAAGTTTCGAAACTTATCGCGTCCAGTAACTTTCAAGAATTGAATCTTCCCGCAAGGTTTCGAAACCTTTACAAGGTTTCAAAACTATTTGACAATGGTTTCAGAACCTTCACCCAAAGGTTTCGAAACTTTAGGTCTGGAGCCAAAAGTTTCGTTACAATAAGTGCATACCAACTACTCAATACTCAACAATTAATTACAACCACTAAATGCATCAATCCTAAATATAATTAGCAACATATGGCACGTAATCAACAACGTCACGGACATCAATCAAGCTATAGGCATGCTCCCTAGAAAGAGACTAATAACATAACAATCATGCTAGTACATGCTTCACCAATTCAAACCATTCCAAAGTTCAACAATTAACAATCAACAATAATGGTCTTATTACAACATAAACCAAAGCCTAATTACACACTCTTCACATAGGTTGTGTTACACATTGCCTTGCCCAATTTATTTGCCAAAACATACCAAATTCAAGTGAGTCTTCCCCTTGGTTTCCTTGCCTCGAACGAAGCTCCAAGTGCCTTTATTTCTCTGCATGGATGAAAAGAGAGCTTAAGCAAACATGCTTAGTGAGGAAGCTCTACAAAAATTATCAATGTATCTATTTTAAACCATGAAGAAAACATAATTTGCAATACATAGTTAAATCATGCATGCTAACATCTCATCCTCATATTCTTTAAACCAAATGCATCCTTGAGTTCACATAACCTTATCAAAACAATTTATAAATGATGCTCAAACTTCTTCTCAAATTCATGTATGTATATTGGCTTTCTAGTGACCACTTTAATGTGAACCTTGAGCTCACCAAATATACGGATCCATGAGACCATTGTCTCGTCATGACATGAAGTCATCATTGACATGACACGAAGTCACCATTGACATGACACGAAGTCACCATTGACATGACACGAAGTCAGCATTAGCACTACCACGCACGATTGGACACATAGTCACCCTTGTTACGTGTAGGCGGCTCTGCCATGCACGGTTGGACACAAAGTCACCCTTGTTACGTGTAGGCAATATTCTGTATTCTCAATTTTGTTTATAGTGCACTTAAGACAATCCTAATGATATGTCATTTGTATCCAAATCTAAAGTTAGTGTCACTAAGCCAATATCATAATCAAATGTGCATGATAACTTGCTGTTCATAATGCATGCATAATATGTTCAGCAAATGAACCAAAAGCCATGCTCAAAGGCACCATTATATATATATAAGGCAAATAACCATATTGTATTTCAAATCATATAACTTGCTGCTCATAATGCATGCATAAATTGTTCAACAAATGAACCAAAAGCCATGCCCAAAGGCACCATTATATATAAGGCAAATAACCATATTGTACTCCAAATCATTTCTCATAATTTTTTATAATCATGGATGTTAAATAAGCTATGCATTTCAGCAAGTATCTCTCATGTATGCACCATTTTAAAACATGCTCATGCATTTCCATAAATCTCATGCATTATCAACATAATGCCTTTATCAAATATAGCCGAAACTTATATCGGTTTATCAAGAACATTTACATTACTTACTCTTGAACTATGGAAGGTTTTCAAACTCTTCCATAGTCCCCAAAACAGAACCATACCAAACGCGATTCGCTTTAAAATCCGTAATCACTCACCAACAAGCGAAACGAGCTTTCGCCGCTATCCGATGATCACACCAACGCACCAGCAATCAAGCACCTTCTTGTACCTCTTCTACAACATTAAAAACAGAGTATTCTCACATCATAACATGCTCAAACCAACAGCCATATCCGATCACCATTAAACTACCGAAAACTTAGCCGAAAAGACCATAAACTAAGCCGAAACGTAACCGAACAACATCAGCCCAAAACCTAATGAATATAACATCTAATCCACTTCAATTATGATCCAAAAACACATCCAAACCATCCTTATATCTCCAGGAACATTAAAACATCTAAAACATCCCATAAAACAACCGAAAAGCACCTTAAAACTACACCGATTGCATTATTCCGGGATTAAATTAATGTGCTATCAAATCAAGACTCAATTAATCATTTAATTAACATAAAAACACAATTGAATCCATCTAATTCTAGCATTGAATGAGATCCAAATAGATTTCATAAAAACTTTCACAAAAACACTAGATCTAACATTAAAAACATAGAATCAAGTTTTTATTAAAAGATTAGCAAGCTAATACTTGGGAATTTCAATAAAGAACCTTAGAAAAGAATAAAAATCTAGAAAATTACCTTCAAGATCTATTCACCAAAAAGATGTAATTTCCTCTTCTTGATTTCTTGCAATTTGATGTTGATTTGATGAAATTGATGCTTAGGTTTTGTAAAGGATGTAAAGATGATGAAAATAATGTAATCTTTATGGAAAAAGATGCAAAAATCAGCAAGGAATTGAAGAGAAAAGATGAAGAGGAAGTGGAGAGAAAATGAGAGAAAAGTGGTTTTGAGAGAAAATGATTAAAAATATCTAATTAAAGTAATTAAAACATATTTTGGTGAATAAATTGTTATTAAAAATTAGAAATGGGTTTATGGCCCTCTAAGGATTCTAAGTTTAGCTTACTTTTCAATTTAGTCACTAAAACATGTAATTTTTCGAAAATTACAAAATAAGTCCTCCAATTTTTCCAAAAATTACAAATTGGTCATTTATGCATAATTAAGCATAATTAAAAATTAATATAAAGTCCAAATTACTTTCTTTTAATCTTGAAACATATTTTTAATATTTTAAACCATATACCAAAATTATTATTTTCCCTAATTAAAATATTCTTATTCATTTTTTTCCCCGGAATAATGAACTGGAGAACCCGATTCGACCCGAATCGAATTCTCCAAACTACTAACCCCAAAATTGGGATGTTACATGGAGGACATCACTAATGAAGATTGTAAGCTGATAAAGGATGACCTTTGCTACGATAATACTCCTTGGGAAAATGGTGCCTATAGAGGATCAGTAGCAAGGCAAAATTTGAAACCCGAGGCCAAGCTTTGTAACACATTTGTCAAGAGATGCCTCATCCCAATCTCCCACAACAGCACGGTGGACCAAAGGAGATTGGTGTTCATTCAATCTATCATCAACAAACGGAGTATCAATGTTGGAGAGATTGTTTTAAGGGAAATTTATGAATGTGGTAAGAAAGATAGAGGATCTTTATATTTCCCTTGTTTAATTGTTGGTATTTGTACTGCTGCAGGTGTACCAACGGAACAAACAGATGAATTCACAGCCTATAGACGAGGGTGGACTAGAGACTTCTGCCATAAAATAATGCAGATCATTTAAGCAGAGCCAGTCCATGCAACTCCTTAGCAGTTCACTGCTGACACAATTGTCGAGGCCCAATACACGACAAACATGCCTAACACTACCTACACCACTACCGCAGCAGAATCGTACCAGGAGATACTATAGAGGATTATAGCTATGGATCTTAGGTAGCAACGATACATGGAATATCAAAGGGACTTCAACAGCACACTTTCCCAAATGATACTCCATAACTTTTCCAGCCAAGGGGTGCAATTTCCAGAGTTCCCCACCAATATGTTCGTAACAGCTGCACCCTACACTGAGACGACTTCAACTCCAAGAGGACCGAGGTCATTCTTCCCCACAAGCCCTCAGCAATAATTTCATGTTGCTGGCCCATCTAGGGCAGCAAACTCTACCGCGGCATCATCTGCCAGCAGATGACCATCAAAGAGGAGGTCAGTCTTCAATACTCCTCCACGATCACCAACATCATGGGTAGTCTATCAACTGAGATAGATGCCTATGTACATCAAAGTTCAACCTTTTTCGGGCCGAGCATTCACCATGCCTGGGAAGATGCAACAAATGAAGGCGGGACAGAAATAATGGCCACCGAGGAAGTTGCCGAAGAAAAGGAAGGAGAAGAAGTAAACGCTCCCATGCAACAGACACCACCAACACGATTCCAGCCACGAAGACAAACAAAAACTTAGCCATCACCATAACTAAGGATGAAGCAATCAGCAGCAAGACCTAGAAAATTAATTGTCGATAGTAGCTCTTTGGAGTCCTTATAAATTTTTTATATATGTTGTTTTTCCTTACTTGTCTCCTTTTTCATATTTTTTACCTACTGAGTGACCCTAATATAAGCATTGAGGATAATACTTGGTTCGAGTTTGAAGGTGTAGAGCCACTTTCGAGGCAATCCACTACCGCGGCCTTGCCATGAAAAGGGAGTATTTAAGTGATTTTTCAAAAAAAAATTATGTCCATCACTTTACTTGAATTTGTTGCCTATACTTTTGCACTGCTCATCATCAGTATTACCTTAGTTTATTCTTTTAAGGCTATTGAAATCTTTCTCCTTAACCTAGTTAGGTCCTATTTTGAAGGCTTAATTCTAGGATACTTAAGGAGAAAAACTTAGAAGCTTGCTATAAGGTTGATCTTAAAACACTTTTGGGATTTGTTTGGTTATAGGAATTCTTTTAATGAACTTAGATCTTAAACTTTTAGAATTATGACTAGAGGTGCCTATCATCGACTCTAGGAAGTACTCTTTTTCATGCTAGAGGTGCTCAAAATTGGCTCTAGTATAATTAAAAGAATAGCAAAAGAAAGAAAATTTTTGAGAAAATACAATCCTTGAGGTGCTCGAAATTGGCTCAAGAAATTGTTGTTTTTTAAAAAAGAGTACACTAAATCCAAGTCTATTTATCTTGAACTTAGAGTTTGTCTAAGAAGACCTTTAATCAAACTTATCCATAAAAACGCACACACTCACAAAATCTAATAGCTTGTCTTCTAGGTAAACCCTTGAGTAACCGAAATGTTATGCCTAAAGAATAGGCATAGTTATGGTGGGGAGAATAGATGAAAACATAAGACCAAGAGAGAATAAGGTTTGGCAAATTGATGGTTTGCATTGCTTGAGGACAAGCAATAGTTTGAGTTTGGAGGTGTGATAAGTTCTCAAGTCACTATCACTTTTTACACCTTTCATGGGCAATAATCACCAATTCTACACCTACTTGGACCAATGCATATACTTAATGTGAGATATTTAGAGGTTATGCCTATAAAGATGATATTTACATAAAAGACAAGGTTTACTGCATTTTTGTATCTTTGCAGGAGAAACTATTGTCGCCGCAGCGACTAAGGCCGAGGCAGGACCTGATGCAAGGCAGAAGCAAGGGACAAGTAGAGATATTGTAGGCAAGCAGAAGAGAAAAATGAGGAGAATATTGCTGGACAAGAAGCCCAAGTATCGGAGCTGGATAGTACGTGGAAAGCCAGTGACAAAGGCCACACAGGAAAGCCTCCTAGTTGGAATAAACTTGGAAATATTTTATGTACTTGACTTGTTCTCTACTCCAAGTTGTATTCTTACTTAGGAAAGGTTTGACCTAGGTCAAGCCTATATAAGACATAGCCGTCCAAGGAGAAACAAATCATACAATTCAGAATTAGAGAGCTTAGACCTAGCCGACTTCATCTTTCTTTTCTTTACATTATGTTCTAGTTTTCTTTAGGTTTAGGTGAAGGTTATAGAGTATTAGTATGAAGAGATTAAACTTTTTTTCTTGTTTCAATGCAATAAAATATCGAAGTTTGCTTATTCCTTGCCATTCTTTGTTCTTGTATTCAAGCTCGAGAGATAAGTTTGTGAGTAATTCATTTATCTAATATCGAGAGAGTTAGATTCACGAAATGAATAAGTACGATATTTTAATCGAGAAACACTAACTCGACCTAGAGATAGGTTAAAAGTTTCAGCGCTAAAAGAAGTATGGGATTGGTTGGTGATTATAATTGATTCACACCGAGAGGTATCATCCAAGACTGATCACCAATAGTACTTTGACTTAGAGATAAGCGGAGGTATTAAAGGATACTTTGCCGAACTTTGGTAAAGTCTACCCAAGAGTATGAGATTGCCGCGACGGACTAGTATCATCACTGTCAATGTAGTAATCTGCAGTACTACCTAGGCAGTGTTGTGCAATTGTATGAGCAAAAATAAGTCAATCGAATCTACTATACAATACAACTGGATCTTGGCCACTTTCATTATTCAATTTCTCTTATTATTTAGATTTCTTTATTTAGTTTAATCAAAACCCAAATCACTTGTGTTCTTTATTTTATTCCTTTACAGAGCAAGAAGACAAAAGAAGGCATATTGAGTAAACCAATCCTTGTGGAGACTATACACGATTTACTCATCACTTTATTACTTGCGATGTGTTCACTTTTACTAATTACGCATATTTGACACGCATCACCATTCCTAGCCATAGGAAGAACGTTGATCGATTGCGAGATAGGAGAATTGATCATAAGGGTCAATGATCAACAAGTAAAGATCAATGTGTTTAAAACTCTAAGACATTAGGACAAACCAGATGAATGTCAAAGAATTGAAGTTAAAACTGAGTTTAACTTCAATACAAAAACTGACTACCTGAACAAACCCTGCCAAGGAAACCTCTATCGAGGCAACACGCCCTTGAACAATAATACATTCGAAAGAAACTACCTGATGAGGAGACAACAACTGGGATATCAGCTTCTCCTCCATCCAAAAAGGGGAAGATGGTTGCTGCCGAAGATGTATTTTATTGCACTTCTGCAGTAACTTAAATTTCTATCTCTTTGTCTCTAATTTATTTTTATGTTTTAGGAATTAGAGTATTATTTTTAGTTTTATTTTTAGGATTTAGATTTTAAGTTTCACAATTTAGTTTCAAACTTTTAAAATTTTCCCACAGTTTTAATATTATTTTAATTTCAAATTTAAGTCCAAAAGAGAAGATGAAATGGAGATAACCAAGCCCAAAACGTAGCCCAACTCAAGAAAAAAATATCTCGGCGGGAAACTTATCGCCTAAGTTCAAAGTCGTATCGTATTTGCCGCCAGTGCAGGCCAGTTGGATCGGCATAGTGTGCATACCACAAATAATGACATCACTATTACCGCACCAACGGGTGGCCGCCTTTGCCTATAAATAGATAACCAAGGCTTCATCTTCTCCACACTTCTTTTTTACTACCGTCACTCTGCTAAAATAAGTCTCCCAGTTTCACAAAAATGACAACCCAAAGACAATCCTCTTCCGGAGCAGCAAAGTTCAGACGCTTTTCTACATCGGCAATCGAGCATGAATACGAAAGAAATTTCAAGAATCGATAGATATGGGAGGAGAAAGGCTTTCATTACACTGATGAGGACGATCTGGGCCTGGAAGTATTCATACTGTCGAAAATCACTTTTCAGCGATGGTAGAAGTTAGCAAGACAACTAGATCCAACGAACATCGAATGGGTTCGCGAATTCTATGCCCACCGCCTTATACCCAACAATCCATAAACCTACTTACGGGGACCGACAGTTCCAGTAGACGACATCACAATCAACGCCTACTTCAGCCTCTAAATCGAAAATAATGAACATGCAGAATTGGTTACCGCCTTGACAACCAAAGACTATGAATAGATGAAGACAGAGCTATGCCTGCTAGGAGAAGAATGGAATACTAGCAAACATCGGGGTTCGGTTAGCCGCCGTGAACTCAACCCGGAAGCCAAACTATGGAACGCATTCATCAAACGAAATTTTTTGTTCATTGATGCGTGCTGAATATGTGCAATTGGAGTACAAGTATACACGTCAAGTAATAAGTGATAAGTTTTTTATCAAGTTATCGTCTCCTCAGGGATTGGTATACTTAATATGTTTCCTTTGATCTTCTTGCTTCTGTAAAATAAAAGTAAAAACATAGATAAGTTGAGTGTTGATTAAACTAAATAAATTAGACTAACTAAAGTGATATCAAATATGAGAGAGATGGTAGGATCCAGTTGTGTTGTATTGTGGATTTGATTGATCTGCTTCTATTCAATGCAATTGCATTTCACTGCCTCGACAGTACTGCAGATACTTCTCGGCAGCGACAATGTTCTCAGCCGCGGAAATCCCTTGCTCTTGGGCAGATTTATCAAAGCTCAGCAAAGTGTCCTTGTATGGCTCTGTTTATCCCTAAGTCGAAACATTGTTGAAGGTCAGTCCTTGATGATACCTCCCGGTATTAATCAATTATAACCAACAACCAATCTCACACTTCTTTTAGCCGCTGAAACTCTTAACCTATCCCTAAGCCAAGTTAGTATCCTCCAATCAAGTTGAATACCACACTTACTCCTTTCGTGAGTCTAACTCTCCCGAGTCTAGAAAAATAGATTACTTACAAATTTTTCTCCCGGGCTTGGATGCAAGAACAAAGAATGGTAAAGAGTAAGCAAACTATGATATTTTATTGCATTAAAACAAGAATCAAAATACAATCTCCTCTCACAAATACTTGACAACCTTTACCAAAACCCTAAGAAAACTTAGAACATAATGGAAAGAATTGTTCCTAAAACTCTCTCAAGATTCGGCTCTCTAGATCTATCTATGTGTGTCTAACCCCTAGGACGGCTATGCCTTATATAGGTTTGGCCTAGGGTAAACCTTTCCTAAATAGAATACAACTTGGAGCAGGGAACAAGTTATGCACATAGGGTAAATATTTCAAAGTTTGATCTTCTAGAAGGTTTCATCCCACGTGGCATTGTCCTTGGGCTTTTATTGTGTTGTTCAGCTCCGATTCTTGGGCTTCTTGCTCAGCAACGTTCTCCTTATTTTTCTCCTTCAATTGCCAGCCATATTGCCTTTTTCTCCTCTGCTACCTCGGCATTAGGTCCTGCCTCGGCAGTACTTGTTCCTACACAGATAAGAAAATGCAGTAAAGTACGTCTTTTCTATAAATATAATCTTTGATGGCATAATCCCTAAATTTATTACATTAAGCCCATGCATTGGTTCAAGTAGATGTAGATTTGATGATAAGTACCCATGAAAAATGTAGAAAGTGATAGTGAGTTGAGCACTTATCACCGATATCTCACTACCAGACGATGGATAGACCACGCTTGGCGTTGATCCATTGAATCATGCCCAACAAACGTATCAATGTCGGCTGCATAATAAGGGAACAAACATTCAAATGTGTCGCCAAAGACAGAGGTATATTAATTTCCCCATGCTTAATTACTGACTTGGCAAGGTACAAACGTGTACCGACACTGCCCACCGACACATACACCCTAGAGAGAAAAAAATGGACCAGGGATATCTATATCAAAATAATACAAGTGGAAGAAGTTGTTCCACAAGCCTACATTCCACCTACTAATGAACCACAACCAACCGAAGCAGCACAACATCAAAACAACATAGAAGAAGTTGTCTCAACATCCTTAAAGGTTTTGGAGACACTACAGTGCATGAAGAGAAGGTAGTTAGCCTTAATGACTTATGTCCGGGAATTTAATAGCGCTATCATCGCTACCATATTAGAAGAACTCCTAACTTATTCAACTATATTTCCTAAATTTACAGTCGAACTCTCTATACCACAACAACAACCCGCTCCTAGCCCTGCTAGAATAGTTTCTACATCTGCCACAGTTCCACTGTCTCCCGCTGCCATAAATGCAACCGCAGCAACTGAACCATTCTCTGCCGACTCTACAACAATAGACAAGAAACAAGATTCAAACCAACATGTTTCTAAACCAGTAAAATCCAGCTCACTTGATTGGAGTAGCTCCTCTGATGACATAGAATCACTTATGAAAACAATCATGGATTCTATTGTACCCGAAACCAACAAGAAAAGGAAGGCCTCAGGTTCTGCTACATCCATATCTTCGATCAATATGGATACGAAGGAATCACAGCAAGACCCCGCTCCCGTTCGCATCCAACCACCATGCTCGGCCAAAAAGCCAATGGTGAGCCCGCCAAAACCAGCCGCCGAGAAGTCGGCCAAAACACGTAGAAAGTTCCTCATCGATAGTGACTCCGAAGATTCTTTCGGATCCGCAGAATTTTAAGGGCGGTATTTTTTTCTTTTTTCTTTTCCTTTAATTTTTGGTTATCTTTTTTTTTCTCTGTTACTTATCCATGCATTGAGAACAATACATCTCTCGAGTCTGGGGGAGCATTTGTCTAATTTTTGTAACATGTAATGGTCTGCCAAATGTATGGAAGTGATTAGAGTATCGTGTTATTCCCTTAAAATTTTGCCTTAATATTCCGCCTTACACAATTGTAATTATTTTTTTAAACTGTTGAATTTTATTGAAATCGCCTTGACAGTAATATGTTTTTCAGCCGCCGCAGCAATTCAAACCTTTCACCATACTTGAATTCAGAAAGGTCTACTAGGCTTAGTATTTAGGATTAGACTATGAGCCTAAAATTATATAAATACTGCTAGTCTTAGTTGATTTTAAAAGTTCTTTTTTTTTAAAAGCAATAAGAACTTAGACTTAGATTTTAAACTAGAAGTGTCTATCACCGGCTCTAGTTAGTCCATAGATGTGCCCGTGACTAGCTCTAGGACTTAGTTTTTCTTCCACTTACTAGAGGTGCCCGAAATTAGCTCTAGTAAGAAGTAACTAAACACTTAAGGTTCCCAAAAACTGGCTCAAGTAGTATAAGTATATAGCAATATATTTTTATACTTCAGTTTAGGGAGAAAGAAAAAAAAGAATCAAGAAAAATCTTAGTCGGAAGTCTTGAGCTAGGAAAAGGATTAGAACTTAGAAAATCAGCCTTGACATAGCTACGCACACACACTAAGACTTGTAGTCCAATTTCGAGTAATGCCTAGAACTTAGAAGAGACGGAGTCAAGAAAGGAATTATGTCATGGAAAGCGGGACGGTATAAATTTCCGGACTTAAAATATTATCTTTTGTATTGCTTAAGGACAAGAAATAGTTCGAGTTTGGGGTGTGATGAGTACTCAAAGGTCCTTATTTTTATATTATTTTCCCACTCGTTTATTGCTAATAAAGACAAATTTAAAGGCAATAATGAATATTTCTGGTTATTTTCCATACTTCAGCATTAAAACATTAATTTTATGAATTTATCTATTATTTGGCATAAAACATATACGTTTGATAGTTTTCTCTCTTAGACAGGAAACTACATCATAGAGATAGCCAAATAAGAAAATAGATGTTGAATTGCAGATAAAACACCCACCACGGTAGCACTTTGGATGTCGCGGTAGCAACGTGAAGATAACAATTGGTGCTTGATAGAAAGAGGAAAAGATGTCGATCTTAATGGACAAAGAGCAAGATAAAGAAGAAGCCCAGTTAGGAGGTCAAGCCCCAGTCAAAGTCAACTATGGGAAAGAAAAGATATTTTAGGAAATAAGAATTAATTAATACAGTTTAATTATAAATTATATTTCTTTCCTTTTTAGAACTCTTTCCTTGGATGGAAATCTCAACTTAGGGTTTGGCCTATATAAAGCACTTATTAGGTTTAGGTTTAGTGTGGAGTCGAGACGAATTCTCACTTTTATATACCTTTAGCCGTTGACTACATCATGTTTTAAATCTTTCGGAGGTTTAAATTGTTTGTGGAGTAGTTGGGGAAGAATGTTATGTTATGTTTGATATTTATTAATGCAAAACTTATTTCATAGTTTATTCTCTCTTGGTAATTACTCTTCTTGCATATGAGCTCGAAAGATAAGTATGTGAGAAAAACCCATTTACCTAGAATCGGGAGATGTAGGTTCACGAAACGAGAGAATACAGTCTTTGCTCATAGGCATTGACTAATCCGGTTGAGAGATTAACCGCCTAGGATTTCAGCGACTAATAAGATGCATGTGTTTAGTTGTTGTCCGCCCTTGATTCACGTCGGGAGGTATTATCAAGATGTAGGTTTCAACAGTTCTCTTCGCTTAGGGATAAGGAATAAGACATACAAGGAGCTCTGTCGAACTATGGAATGTTGAATTGTCAACAAGGCATAAACCCGCCTAGGCAGTTGTGACGATCTTTTGTGCGATCCGCCGAGGCAAAAATTTAACCCATTGCATTAATAAGTAGATACTTAGCACAAATGGATTCTCCTCTACAAAGCAATCAATTTAGCCTCGCTTCTATTATCTTTATTATTTCGTTATTTACTTTTATGTTTCGTAGTTTTCTTAGTGATAATTCAAACTATTAATTGTGTTTTTAATTTTCATAGTGCAGTCATAAGAAGTATTGAAAACGACTTAGTCCTTGTGGGTTCAACAACCTAAAGTATTACAATCTGACAAAGGTAAAATTAATAGGACTCCATAGCCTCCATCAGTGACACGTTTAAGAACTCTTTCTCCTCAACCTCATACTCGATATGCTTCATTTTCTTGTTCGTATAAGGTTTTTGGCGATCAAAAACCACTTGTAAACTTTCCTTGATGATCTAAACGTTCTCCACTATTTACTTAACTAGGTCAGATCCCATAATCTGTCTTTCATTTAACTCAGTCTAACACAAAGGTGTCCTACACTTGCGCCCATACAACGCCTCAAACGGTGTCATCTTGATACTAGACTAATAGATGTTGTTGTAAGCAAACTCAACCAACGATAGTTCTTCTTCTTAACTACCCTCAAAGTCCACAACACAACAACGAAGTATGTCCTCAAGAATTTGATTAACCCGTTCAGATTGACCATCATTTTGTTGATGAAAAATTGTACTAAAGTGGAACTTGGTATCCAAAACACTGTTGTCTCCTCTCATTCCAAACAAAGAGAACTCCCTTTTGCAATAACTTGGTTAACGGTGATGCAAAGATTTAGAAACGCTACACAAACCATTGATAATATCCTTCAAGACCAAGAAAACTATTGTCCTCTAAGACATTTCTAGACGATTTTTACTCCATTACAACTTGGATCTTTTGGGGATCAACACGGATCCCATCGGTTGCCACAATATGATCCAAAAAAGCTACCTCAGAAAGTCAAAACTCACACTTGCTAAACTTTGTAAAAAGATGTCTATCTCTCAACGTTTGAAGCACAGCCCAAAGATGTTCATCATGCTCTTTTTCTGACTGAAAGTAGACCAACAAGTCATCTATGAACACCACCACAAATAGATCTAGAAAATTGTGGGAATTTTGATATGGTATCAAAATAATTTGGGAGGTGTTTCGATACTTTTTGAATCTAGAACTTCTCATTCCGGTACTACTATGAGGCGTATCGATACGTTTGGTGAAGTCAAACCTTTAGGATTTTTGGTTGGTCTTCATGCATCGAAACAATTAATTAGTGTATTGAAATAGTTATAACGATAATAACTACCTATCCATAGGTATCAAAACGACATCTAGACATTTCGATATGTCCAAGCTAGTTAAACATTATTGACTCATAGATGGTTAAAGCGTTACATACATCTCCTTGCTGTATCAAAATAGGCTCTAGGAATAACTAAATTACCGATCCTGACAGCACCATATCGATACGGCCACTAAGCATTTTAACACTAGTGGTTGTACTTAGTAAGCTTAGCATAAAGATTTCTTGTATGCCATTAAAAATGACTAATAGTTTGAATTGGACCAATAAAAATAAGATCCCTTAAGGACTACCTCAGGTTCAGATTATTAAGCATTTGACTAATAATGATAGCTAAGTTGATGTGAAACATCGAAAGATGACACCAACCACCAAAACTCCTAACCGTAACACTTTTTGACCTAGTTTCCTACCAGACCGAGAAGGGAGTGTTATATTTTCACTAAGACTTATGCCTTATCTTGCCTCAGTTCTCCAGAAAGTAAGCTCAAGCAACCATTGAAAGATCTTTAAATCAAAGATGATGAAAAATGATAATCAATCTTGAGTGTGTTTCGCTTTCATAAAAATGTCATTTTTAAAGGTCATTGTAATGATGACACTTGTCCTTCATGTGAATCGTGTGAAGGACTATCGTACTCAATCTGATATAACATACTATACAATTAGTATATTCATCTTTATCCTAAATGATATAGACTGTTGGTGGCTATAGTGATAAATTTGGTTGTTCTAAATAAATTTCTTTCACATGGACATTAAAACAACAAAGCAACATAAAAGCAAAATTTTGTATAAAAGAACAAAGACGATTAAA
Source organism: Abelmoschus esculentus (assembly GCA_035048815.1). NCBI lineage: Eukaryota > Viridiplantae > Streptophyta > Magnoliopsida > Malvales > Malvaceae > Abelmoschus > Abelmoschus esculentus. The sequence goes on from JAUCBN010000003.1 coordinate 20,740,853, forward strand.
GTTAAATAAAATAAAAAATAATTAACTAAAAATGCACAACTAAATATATGATATACTAATTTAGAACAATTACATCCATAAATAAAAGTAAAAATAAATTTTTTTAGAGAGAGCTATAACTCCTCAAACTTTAGTTTTTGCTCAGATAGTTCTTACAAGTGTGTAATTTAACCGATAAGGTTACTATATAAGTTTTGATGCATATTAATGATAAATGTGCTAGATAAATATGTTGTAGATCTACTTATTTGTAATAACCATTTTTATCCGGGTTTTAAAAGTCCCCTAAATCGAATCTCCTAAATCAAAATTCCTTAAAACTATAATAATATATCCAAATATATATATATATATATTTATAATAAATAAACTAAAAATTAAAAATTAAAAATTTACAATAAAAGTCCATTTAAAGTCCATTAACCCATATATAAATCTGTCAACCCCAAGACCTACACTTACCCTAAATTATTAATAACCATTACATACCCAAGCTCATCTACCTTACCCGGTTACATACCCTAATCCATATCTAAACCAATCCGAGCATCTAATCCAGCAATCAATTGACTTGAATATCAAACTCAATTATGACCCCAAAACCTTTCAACTCCCCAGAAACCGTTCGAATGCCCAAGAGGACCATCCACCTTCTAGAATTTCCAGAACCTTCTAGAGATGACCCTTTAGTTCCTTGCAACCGTTTAGTCTCTCGATCGATCAACATCACCGGAGATCAAGGCAAAACCATACCAGCATCACCAGCCTCCTCAATCCTTGCATCCGGCCAAACCGAGACTGAAGAATAGTCTCCCCTCCCTTCTCTGTTGTGAATCGAGCCAAGAAAAATAGAAACAACAATGACCCTCTCCTCGTACAAAACCAACAAGCATGTGCAAACAAAATAGCAGAGGAATTTCAAAATCTACAACCATTCAATCTTTTAAATTTCATTCTTGTTTTTTCTAAAATTAGTGTAATAGTTACAACAAAGACCGAATCAAAAATCATTGTAACGCAGACGAGATTAATTCTCAAAATGTAATACAAGGTAAAAGTTTCTAGAGCAATCTTTCTATCATTTTACCTGTGAGAAATCAGAAGTGGATACTTGTCGTCATTGTAATACTTTTTTTATTTTTGTCGATTAGTCTTTCAAAGAGGGTTCAAACCCATTTTTTTCAATCGAAATCAGAGTTTCGGGAGGTGTTCGATTTCCAAGGATTTGTAAAAAGGGTTTTGTTTTTAAATCGGGGTTTGATTTTATTTAAAAAAAGAAGAAAAAAAAAAGAAGTCTTTCTTTGGGGTTTATGGTTTATAGTTTATTGTTTAGGGTTTATTTTTTGGGTTCGTTGATTTGCATTGATCGATTTAATTGAGGTGGATGATCTCTGGGTTCGTTAGTTAGGGTTCATATTTTTCCTAGAGAGATTTCTCTCTTTTTTAACTTCGGTAGGAGAAAAGAAACAAATGAGGCTAAAAAATTAATTTTAGCTTTTATTGTGCTATTTATCACAAGGCCAAAACGCTACCATTTTGACACCCTCCAGATCCGCGTGGTGACCCGACATGGGAAAAGATTCGCGTTTTAAAAAATGGGATAATAAACAAATAGATTCTCAACCTTTTCACCGATTTGACTTCAACACTGGTCTAATATCCATTTTGGTCCCTTTATTTTGTTTTTCATTTTAATTTCAACACTATTTATATTTTATTTGTTTTAATTGTGCCTTTGAATTTTATTTTTCTTTTAATTTCGCTACTATCTATTTTTGCTTGATTCGATTTTCATCCTTAGATTTTGTTTTTATTTGTTTTCGGTCCAATTTTATTCTGTAATATATATTATATTTAAATACTACATATTATATTATGTCTTATATTAATTACATACTATTTACTATATATTTTCTCATTATGCATTATATATTGTGTATGTATTTTGTTTATTTATGTTGTTACATTTTTTTATTGTTCTTTCTTTAATTTATTTATTTGTTTGATCGGCCTTACAATGACCCGTAATGGGGATGATCTATATTATTTATAACATGTTTCGTATAGATATATAACATCTAACATTTATTTTCTCGTATTTAATCTTCTCGCAATTTAATTGATTGCTCTTAATTTGTTGTAATTTACTTTAAGATATTCCTTTCTCACATTTATTTATGCTTGTAAATTTGTATATTTACTCGTTCTACACATGTGACACCTAATTAATAATCCTAATGCGATATCTCAATATTCGGTCATAAGCAACGTCGTTATCAGGCGTAATGGTTATGGTTTGGGTGCTTGCCTTCGAATATTTAGGTCTTTAAAATTTGTTCACATTCTTAAACGGGTAATAATTAATAAAAACAATTTAAAATCTCACTCGTAACTGACTCCTGAACCCATTTTTTAAAATCTTTGTTTTACAGTGTCAGGCCTACCAAAGTGGCCAGTGACGACTCTAGTCTTTTTCAAAAATAATTCTGATTATATTTTCAAAATAAATCCAAATTACTTTATTTTCAAACCTTGGTTTTTTAATTCTTTAAAACCCTAATTTTTAAATAAAGTTCTTATTTTTCTTAAAATTTCTAATTTTCCATTTTAACTTAATTTTGAGCCTTTATAATTAAACCTTAATTTCTAATAAATTTTCAAATTCATCAATTTTTTTCCAAATTTCTATTTTTTCAATGAATACCTAATTTCAATAATAAAGTTCTTAATGACCCCATTACATATTTTTAACCATCCACCATTTTTTGAATAGATTTTCATTTACCTAATCCTATACCTATTATAACTTTATTTTATACCTATAACTAATAAACCTTATACTTATAATTTTCTAAAAGGGAGTCGTTACAATAGTAATAACTTATATATGTGAAATATGTTTTAATTATATTTTGATGATTCGTGTGAATTAATATAAAGCTAGATGATGTTATATGTTATAGAGCTAAGGTTTATTGTGCATTATAATATGATGAAATATAGCCTAGTAGCTCAAAGGTATGTTATGTGATAAAAATATGCTCCTTAGACACTTGTTAACTTTTGATACAATTGACATTCTACAAAGTTATTTAAGCTCACCAAGTAAGATATTAGACTATACAATCTAAGGTTACGGCCTATGTATGATATAAAGGTTGGGTTGTGTAAGAGATTCAAATACAATTTAAGGCAAACGCCTAATATATTATGATTATTAGTTTGGTGGAATTGGTGTATTCATGGGTTATTATGTCTAAGGATTTAATGTATTTGTGCTTATGATTTGGGATATGAATTTGTGATGCATTGTTGATAGAAATGAAGTATACATGTTTATTAATTTATACTTGGCACATATATGTATATTGTCACGTACCATTCATCGTGACTATGCAGGACCAAGCGAGATGCTTTTTAGTTGTGCTTAACTTTTGGGAGCAGGATAGCAATAAGGGTGTAGTACATTCTGAGCAGGCATCCTATCTTCGGATGGGCGTGCTGATCGCGTACCACACTGGTCGGAAGCTATCCCCGCTTCCTTGATGAGCCCATAGAAGGAAGAATCCAGTGAGCATCGAAGATCGTAAAGGCATAACCTCGGGTATGCGAGAGACCTAAGGTGCCGTATCGGTGATGTCCTTATGCCAAAACTCTGACCCCATGACAAGTGGTATAAGAGGGAGGCTATATGCTAGTTGTTGGGTTTGCTAAGCGCCTCATGTGCTGCGGAACGAGTCGAGTGGACAAGAGTGTTAGCTCGCACCCTAATGAGAAGGGGGTGTTCACAAGTGGATCCTCTAGAAAGAGATTAAGATGATGATGGGTAGGCAGGAAGCCGTAGCAAAAGTTCTTCGGATGGTCGATCTGCAATGGTACACCTTGTTGAAGTGGCGAGTGGCCATGAGGTGGTTGCAAGTTGACTTTTGCCCAGGAGGGCGGCCCCAGTTAGTGGGCGAGTTTGGGAGAATTGCATACTAGTTCCTGGCGAATTTGAAGAGAAGGGAAAGAGTTCCTCCTTATGCACGAGGGCGTGCATGAATTAGGTAGGGGAGAATGTCACGTATCGTTCATCGTGACTATGCGGGACTGAGCGAGATGCTTTTTGGTTGTCCTTAACTCTTGGGAGCGGGATAGCAATAAAGGTGTAGTACATGCCGAGTAGGCGTCCTATCTGCGAATGGGCGGGCTGATCGCGCACCACACTGGTCGGGAGCTGTCCTCGCTTCCCTGATGAGACCATGGGAGGGAGAAACCAGTGAGCATCGAATATCGTAAAGGCTTAACCTCAAGTATGCAAGAGACCTGAGGTATCTCACGGGTGATGTCCCTACGCCAAAACTCTGACCCCGACAATATGCTCTGTTGAAATCATATTATTTAATCCTTGTTTATGCATTATTATAATTACCTCATTAGTATAAGTAAGTATAACATACATGTATTTCATTAATTTAAGGACCTTGAAAGATTTTCAAATTCAATCTATGATTGAAGTTACAAGTCACTCTCATCAATCACATGTATGCTTGCTTTTATTCTTAAACTCCTAGAGACCATGAACATATTTAATTTACCCATTTTGATATGTGTGTATAATTTTGTGTGTTTTAAGTGGTGTATGTAGGTTTTAATATGCTTTGCAAAATGATAGACTAGCTAAAAATGACTTAAATGCACAAAAACATAAAATTTTGGTAAATAAATTTGAAATACATTAAAATGTTGCATGTCGTTAAAAATGAACATTATTGACTTGCAGGTAAAAATTGATAACTTTTAAATAAGATTTAATAGGTGAAAATACAAATAAATAAATCAAAATATGTTATTATAAGTCAATTCATACTGATATGGGTGATGGAGTATTAGTTTGAGCATGCCTTACTTTCCCCAATTTAGGGATCATAACGATCTTGAACAATGCGTATTGATATGAAAAACGATCAGTAAAAATTGAGTTTATGTATAATATTGATATGATCATAGGGTATACCGAATAAGTCAATTAAATTAGGTATTTTGGTTGGTCTTTGCGTATTGATATTGAGATCGATAAGGATCAACAATAATAACGGTCTTGATAAGCATACCTATACTGCCTAGACCGTATCGATACATGTAGTTCATCTTGAAACCTTTGACTTTGGCCTTTAAACAAGCGTATCGATACAATATGATTGCCTATCGGTGCAAACCCTATGTCTTAATCAAATTATCTACATGTTAGCCTAGTTGTATCGATAAGGACACTAGGTGTTTTAGTATGGGTGTTTGTTAAAGTTAGTTATAGTTGAAAATTAAACTTTTTAGTCTGTGTAATCTAGTCACTAAATAATTAAATATAAAATTTGATAAATAGATTACTTATGTTAATAATGAAACTTTACAAGATTAAAATTAGTAGATTTAATTTTAGATCAGTAAAATAAATCAAATAAGAAATTCTGGTTTATAGAATTTATACTTTAGTCCTTAAGTTTGAAAAAGCTTAAAACTGATTCCAAATTGAATAATCTGATAATAATATTTGGTTGCTAACTTTTTTCGATTATTAAAGAAATGTTTTGACCTCCGATTAAGTTCTTGGTAATACATTCTGACTTGATTCTCTATTAGACCAAAAAAAGTGTTATAATTTGACCTTTTCCAATATAATCACTAAGATAATTTTAAAACTTTTTATTTTAATCACCGGCCTAAAATGTCACATTTGAAATCTCATTTTTTTAAAATTGATTTGATCAAAACCTTAAATATAATCCATTGCCCCGTATGACCAACCTAGATAACTTTTGGGTCGAAAATCGGGAGGTTACAACTATTTTTGTGTTTGTTTGTTTGTATATTTTTAAAACTATTCATGTTCAGTTCGTGTTAGTTTAAATTTTTAATATCATGGTCGTTTTGTTTATTTATTTTTGAAGGTATTCGTGTTTATTGTTAAGTGTTCACAAACATGTTCAATTAAGTGTTCATAAATGTATTCATTTAAGTGCTTGTGAATGTGTTCACGAAAGTATTAGTTTAACTATTCGTGAAAGTGAAAAATATTATTTTAAATTTTCACGAATGTGTTCATTTATACGTCCGCAAACATATCCATTTATATATTTAAAAATATAAATAAAATTAACAAGAACTAAATAAATAGTACAAAAGCAATAAAATAAAACTTATATTTCGACATGAACTTATATAACATCCTTAGCAACAACAAAAAATAGTATTTAGATACATCTACAAGCATATTATCCTATAAACGAGTCAATAAGTGAGTTTGTTCGTGAACACAAACGAACCGAACACACTTTTGTCTATATTTATTCATTTATTAAGCAAAAAAAAAAAAATCATACTCATTTATTTAACTTAATAAACGAATATAAACAAACATTATACAAAGTGTTCGCTAAACGCTCTATTCATTTATATTTGTAATTATCAAAGACAAAAGAGTATTTAAATTTTTCAATTTAACCCTCTAACTCAGAAGCTCCTAAAAAGGACTTTCAAATTGATAGGTTTCACCCCTGTTTGCTATTATAATCCTCTATTTACTAAACTGGACAAACCCTTTAAAATTAATTTTGGCTCAAAGAGCTATTTACCAAACTTAACCATTATATAGAAGTACACAAATTAAAACATGTGTAAGTGATCAATATACTTCGATTATTTAAATAGTCATTTTTGTATTTTATCAATTATATTTTTATGTACAAAATAATTATAAAACCCTTCATATTTAATTTATAAATTTTAAAACCTAAATCCTATGCCGTAACACCCAAAACCTAAAATTTAAACTCTAACCGTAAATTTTAAATTCTAATTATAAATTTTAAATTTTATACCCTATAATTTAAATTCCTAAACCCTAAATTATAATCTAAGTATCTAAAACCAAAAACTAAAGATAAATCTAAGTATGAAAATATTTTCATTAATTGAACTCATAAAAAATAAATTCATAATACAAGCCGGGACTTGTTCGTTGCGGAGTTTTGGACTTGTTGGCCCGTTAATCATAGCCAATGGGTCTTCGGTGATCAAGAAACTCTTTTATATAAAACCCTAATATCCACTTCATCTTCTTTAGCAAACCCTAGTGCCGCTCGCTTCCTATCCCCAGGTCGCCTTTCCTCTCTTCGTCTTTTTTTTTTTTTCATTTTTTTCGACTTTGTTAAATTGATTTCGAGCTCATTTGATTTGTGATTCTTTTACTGATCTAGGGTTTAGAAAGGGTTGTGGCTGCAGTAACCAATGGCTCCCAAAGGTATTTGAATTGAACATGACCTTTTATTACTTTGCTCTCACTCGTTTTCCTTCTACTTTTATATCGGTAATGGATGTTCCAGTTTTGATTTGTTTACTTATTCTCTGTTTGTTGTTGATTGATGAAATGAGAACATCCGGTATCCTCTTTACTGTTTTACTTTATAAATAACTGAAATTAGATTAAATCATACTTATTTTGTGCTGTTTAGAGGTAGTTGTTTTCATTCGTATGAACTTTATGCAATTGTTAAGTCTTATTTGATTTATTATCCTTCGTCTTCGACTTATATGAGTATAGAATACTGTTAAATAACTTATTTTCCCCTAACATGAGATTTCATTTAAATGATTTGGAAAATTTGGATTCTGGATTTGGGCTTCCCCCATATGTAGTAATCCGTTTTCATTGATACTGGCATGAACTTGATGATGTCTTTCAATCTGAATGTATTATAATGCCTTAGTTGTTATATAGATTGAATGATTGGATCATTTGGGTTATTTTGGTTTATTGTTTGCATTCTGACTACTGAGCCCATTGAATATATGTCAATTAATACAGTTCTTTAGATTTAATTTCAAGTTAACACATAGTTTTTTGCAATGGTTCTGGGGATACATTGCTCAAGTTTCTGCTAGAACTAGAACCATTTCTTATCATGGTTTTAATGGTTTTATAGTTTCCGTTGTAATTTATTTGTTTTGTGTAGCGCTTGTTGTTCTATTATTTCTTTTTTATAAGTTCTCTGCCACTGGGAGGTCTTATTTTAATTTTTCCTTCACTCTATTCCGGTGTTGGATTTATGAGGGGAAGAATTTACCAAATGCTTATGTTCTTTAACACATTTTGATTTGTTAAGCTTTGGAAACTTTGATTCTGGAGTGGGGTTTTCCATGTCTTTGGTTAAATGCTTTCATTGGCTTAAGTGTTATATAGGTTGAATGTCAACAGGGACAGTTTTCTACAATTTATTAATTGATATTTTTAGGATGGGAAAATATCCCATGCACTAGCAGTCTTGCAAGTGCCTTAGTCTTAGGGTTTAGGGATCTGGTTTAAGGCTTAGGTGGTTAAGTGTAGAGATTTATAATTTGGGGTTTAGGTTAGGAATTTAAGGCTTGGAGGTTATGGTTTAGTTTTTAGTTTAATATAGTTATGGATTTAGGATTGTATTTCTTAATCTTAAGTTTTAACCCTAACCCTAAAATTTTAATCACACCCACTAAATTCAAAACTCATACACGAAAATCCTGAACACTGGAGCCTAAACAAAATCCCTAAACCTTAAAACTATGGTGCTTGTGGAAAAAAGGTCTCCACATTTAGGATTTTTTTGCAATGTTACTGGAGATATATACCTTAGGTTTACTTGAATACAACTTATCCTAATAATGGTATTTATAGCTTTTCTGGATTGTTGTATACCATTCAGTTGAGAAGAAGGCAGATCCAAAGGCGCAGGCATTGAAAGCTGCAAAAGCAGTGAAATCTGGACCCACTTTTAAGAAGAAGTCGAAAAAGATCCGAACAAAAGTTACTTTTCACAGGCCAAGGACCTTTAAGAAAGATAGGAACCCCAAGTATCCACGCATCAGTGCTCCTCCAAGGAACAAACTTGATCATTATCAGATTCTCAAGTTTCCCCTCACAACTGAGTCTGCAATGAAGAAGATTGAGGACAATAACACTTTGGTATTCATTGTTGACATCCGTGCAGACAAGAAGAAGATAAAGGATGCTGTTAAGAAAATGTACGATATTCAGGCCAAGAAAGTGAACACTTTGATCAGGTAAAAAAACTTCATTTGTGCTTGTGAACTATTTCTTTGTCCATGAGGTAACTCTGATATCTCACGTAGCTTTTATTTTATAGCCCAGTGTAATTATTTCTGCATAAGGTTTTAGACAGGTTACTTGGCACTCATTGTTCCAACTTATATGTTATTAGAAGGCTACATGTGGAGAACTGAGAATAAACAACTCTCTTATCTTTTTCCTACCCTTTTATGCTTACAATACACTATTGTGGACATTGTTTTGATGTACATGTTTCCCATGACTCAGGCCTGATGGCACAAAGAAGGCATACGTTAGGCTGACTCCCGATTATGATGCCTTGGATGTGGCGAACAAAATTGGAATCATCTAAGCAGTTGGTGAGTAGCTTGTTTTGGAGGGTTTACTTTTTGATTTTGAAGCCAAGAGTGAGACGGATACTTTTGGGACCGAGCACTGATTTTAATTTTAGCTTATTTTTAACTGAATTTGTCTTTTAAAGTCATCTTTTCTTGTAGTGCAACTAAATCTTGTGTGGTTTTTGATTTACCTCAATTTATGTTAGCCAACAAGGCTGGGTTTGCCTTTTATAATAAGAAAATCAATTTAGTCTAAACCCAGAACCATTGTACGGGATTGCAAAATTGAAAATTTTGAATGAAAAGAGAGTTTTCGAGATATTTTCTCATCAGATTTATCATTGCATGCATAAGAAAACGAAAAATAGAAAAGTTTTTTACTTTCGATCTTCCACAGCTTTGCGTCTCCTTTTATGAGCCTAAATAAAGGGAAGAACGGTCTGAACATCTTTTAGTAAAAGGGTCTTTTTCCTTTGTTTTTTTGTTCTTGAAAGAGATTTTTTTTTGGTTTTAAACTAAAAATGTTTTTTTGGGTTATGCTTTATGATTTCTAAAAAGGAAGGGGCCTTTCTGTCTTTTGACTTTTTTTAAAAAAAATTTTGGGTAATCTTTGTTCTTTGGGTTAGGATTCATATTTCTAGAAAAAACTTGGGTTTGGAAATTCCGTGAAGAACATTCAATGTTCTTAATGTTTTTGGGATTTTTTTTATTGTTACAGAGGATTCTGACTAGGGTTGGTAGCTGGTTCAAAAGCAAGGAAAAAGGGCTTTTAATCTTAAAGGTTATGTTTTATAGTCCTTTTTTTTTTAATGAATTTATTGTTTTATTAAGGTATAAAGATAATTTTAACCCTTAACGTTTATAATTTTTATCGTTTTGACCTTTATTTTTTTGGATAAATTTAGCCCTTAACCTATATTTTTTGACAAATAGTTTATTTTTTAACTATTATGATAATTGAACCGTTAAAAATCTAGCAATGATGACATGTCATATGAATATGATAATATATTTTAAATGACACGACATCTAACCTATCAAATATATATATGTGAAATATAATTTTACTCAAATATAAAATATAAAATAATTAAAATTTAAATAAAATTTTAAAAATTAATTAATTCTAAAATAAAAAGCTATTAAACATTTTCAAAACCCTAATTATAATAGAATCAAAGTCCTATCTTAAAAAAATATGAACACAGTTCAAAATTAATTATTTTTTTATGTAGGATTTTAATTCTATCGTAGTTAGTGTTAAGAATGTTTAATAGTATTTTATTTTAGAATTAATTAATTTTTTAATATTTTATTTGAATTTTAATTATTTTATATTTTATATTAGAATAAAATTATATTATATATATGTATTTGATAGATTAGATGATATGTTATTTAAAATATATTATCATATGCATATAACATGTCATTATTGTTAGATTTTTAACGGTCCAGTTACCATGATGTTAAAAAATAAGCTATTTGTCAAAAAGATATAGGTTAAGGGCTAAATTTATCCTAAAAAAAAAATAAAGACTAAAACGACAAAAATTATAAATGTTAAGAGTTAAAATTATCTTTATGCCTTTTATTAAACCCCTTCGTCCATTTGAATGTTTCTTTCACCTTTCAATTTTGCTAAATTAAATCTGATTTCATCCTAGAAGTTTTGATTTGGTCCCGTTATTTTCATCATTCTCAATTTCTTTAAGTTTCGAATTAGAGTTCAACATTTCTTTTAATTTGATCCGAAGCCAGTAGTTTTATTCTTTTATTTTTGAACATTTAAATCTAGTTTTCTTTATTTTAATCCCTATAGTTTTGTTTTTGTCTATTGTCTATTCATTTTGAATTTGTTTATTAATTTACGATGTATGTCTTTTTTCTCGAATGTATGTATTTCTGTGGATATATATGTTTTTTAGTTGATTAGTGTTATGTCGGATTGAATTATGTTGTGACATATATTACTAGCACGTGATTAGCTTGTTTTTTTTTTTCTCCTTTATTTTGGTTAGTTATATATGTTTAGGTTTTCTTATGAATATTAGTATGGTTAATTCTATCCTTAATTACGTATTTTGATCATGACATGTGATGTATTAATTTTGCTTTTGTTATCTTTTCGAGTTTTTTTTAATCTTATGTGATATGTGCTTATTTGAATATATTTATATACTGTTATGAATATATTTATATATGATGTATATCCATATATTAAGTTAAACTTTACCTAATAATACCAATTGGAATTAGGTTTAAATCTTGCCTATAAATTTAGACTTTTGAAGAAAACATTGTACACACAACCCTACTTTGATAATATAATACGACCCTCTCTGTTTTGTCTCTTATCTTCGTTCTTCTACTTTGTTTTTATTCTTTACTTTATTTACAACACGTTATCAGCACGAGACTCTAACCAACTACTGTATTTATTGTTCGAATCTTAAAGAAGTTATTGAAAAGAATTTGTTACTAGCATGAATCAAAGATAAGTTCTCTTCCAATTATATTCTATTATTGATTTATTTTTCTTTCTTAATTTTTGAATTGATTTTTATTTTTTAAAAAAAATCTTTGATTATTTGGTATTTGTGTAGCAATAAAGTGGCTCAATTACTGTGGCTCTTGTCGACAATTCCCGAAAAAGATTTTAATGATAATTAAATCTACCATATATTCAAATTAATGGAAAGTTCAATATATTTTACCTATTTAATTTGAGATTTTTTGTCCTTATTTATAATCCATATTTGTGTATTTTATTATTACGATAAAAGTTTATGTTTTTAATCATGTTCTAAGTATTATATGATATTATAACAAATATTAAATCTTTAATTAATTAATATGTTCTTTGTTATGTTGGTTTAATCCGAGTATATTTGTTGGACATCCCGTTCTACGAGGCTATTGGTCTCAAAGGAGGTTCTTTTTAAAGGACCTTATGGACTGGTTTAACAACTCCGCGTATGAGAATTAAATTCTGTTCCTTGTATGTATTGTATATATATATTAGTTGATCAATTACTATTTAATAGTATAAATGTTATAAAATCTTTATTTGCTTGAAAGTAATATTTTTTTTTCGAAAAACTCAACTATAGACTTCTTCAAATTCAAGTTACGAAAATCGTCTTGATCTAGGAATTTTTATGTGAGGCATTCACTGAAGTGAATGCATGCATGATGATTATTCCATACAATTATTGGATTTATGTCATTCCTTAAAGTGAATGCAAGCATGATGTTTATTCCATGCGATTATTAGATTTATATCATTCTCTAAAGTAAATGCAAGCGTGATGTTTATTCCATGCGATTATTGAATTTGTTTCATTCTTTGAAGTGAATACAAATGTGATAATTCACTATATGGTTAGTGAATAAAACTCAACTATGTGCCAAAGTATCACTGATGGAAATATGTTAGAAAAATATACTCTACTTTTCACACATTAATGTTGTCTTACAGATACAATATCATGAAATTTTTTTTAAATACCTATTAGTCTTCGCTCCATTCCTTAAAGTAGATGTGATATTTTATAGCGGAATAAATAAAAGCCACGTTAGTAATTGTGGTTGCGATTGAGGTCACAAAATAAATATGGATAAGATGATTCTTTTGAAAATGCTTATATCCACCAAAAGTGGAATTATAAAGATGACAAGAATGATAGAGATCATATCAAAATCTTTATGTTATCATTGTGATGGTACAAACCATTGATCTTATACTTGTCAAACACCAAAGTATTATGGACTTTATCCATAATCATGAATGATAAATGAAAGAAAATATAAACATATTTTCTTTATGGCAAAAACAATTATGGCATTGTTGATCCAACTCGATTGAATATTGTTAATTTTCTCATAACCCTTAAAAGGAATAATTCATCATTTATTTTATTTTCATTATAACCTCTAAAAAGAATAATTTGATCTTTTATTTATTTTATTTAATGTTAATTTTTTTTATTTATTATTTAATTTATCGTTAAGTTATTTATTTACGCTTTATGTTAATTTATCGTTAATTTATTTCCCATATTATTTATTTATGTTTTATGTTAATTTATCATTTGAAGAATATTATCACTTCCGGAATAAAATCTACAATGAATTGTAGCTATTTATGTCAAGCAAATAGTGCAAGTACTCATACTATACGTAAGTATAAGAAATATTTTTTCATTTAAATACAAGAGAAAATATGAGTACTATATCTCAAAGTACTGAAATATCAATGCTTCAGAAGAGCTTTTGAGGGTTTATCTTTGATAGATAACCGATTTGATACAATGTGCTATATTTAATATTTTTCATTCCCCGAAATGAATGGTACAAAGCACATATTTTTCATTTTCCGAAGTGAATGAAATAAAGCACATATTAAAAGATGCATAATTATGCATATTTTCCATTTTAAATTCAAGAGAATAATGCGAGTACTATATCTGAAAGTACTAATATCACAAAAGGCTCCGACTGAGCGAATATTTTATTGCCAAATGTAATTTTGTTTCATATTTATAGTGCATTATACTCGTCAAAGTCACAAAGAGACTTATTGAGTTTTAAAGATTTGTAAAAATATATTGAGAATATTAGTCAATGGGATGCTGACATCTCAATATTACGAGTATAACTCAAGGCAATAAGAAAATCTTTGCAAAATTGCATACACTGTCATCCATATTATACTACAAAAGAATTAGTACAAATTGAAGTTCATGCTATTGTAAACCAGATATTTACTGATAATTTTATTTAGCATAACCGGTTAGACCATCCTGATTCAATTATGATGCAAAAATTTGATGACACTTTCTTGCGATCATTTATTAAAGAACTAAGATTTTCTTCATGATAATTTTTCAAGTGATACTTGCTATGAAAACAATTTTATTATTCAATCATCAACAACTAAAATAGAATATAAATCTATTAATTTTCTAAAATGGATACAAGGTGATATATGTGGGACCATACACCTTTCTTAAAGATCATCTAGATATTTTATGATTTTTATCGATGCATCGACTAGATAGTTATATGTATCCTTCTATTAACCCACAACTTGATGTTTGCGAGGTCATTCGCTCAATTGATAATATTACGAGCACATTTTCTAGATTATCTTATAAAGACAATCGGTCTTGATAATGTTGATGACATGCCATTTTATATTTAGTATCTCTAATTCGCATCAAGCCAACAAATGATCATAAGTTCTCCCCATTACAAATGGTTTTTGGTCTAGAACCAAATATTTCTCATCTTAGAATTTTTTTGGTGTGCGATATATGTTCTAATTGCTCCACCACAATGCACAAAGATGAGTTTTATTGGAAATATATATCAGATTTAAATATCTTGAGCTTCTGATAAGAAATTTATTTTTAGCTCGATTTACTGACTATCATTTTAATGAGTCAGTTTACCAAACATTAGGGGGAGAAAATAAAATAGCTAGAAAAAGAAATAAGTTGGAATGAATTATCATTTTCTTAGTTTGATCCACAATGTGAACTATAAGTTCAAAGGATAATCCATTTAGCAAATCAATTGTTAGATGATTTTACTGACCTTAAAAGTGTGACTAAGTCACGCATACCAGCTATGAATGCTCCGATTAAATTTAATGTCCTGGAAAGAAAATCTTTAGCTGCTAATGAGTCTAACTTACGTCTTTAGAGTGGTAGACAAGTAAGTTTCAAAGATAAAAATCCCCGATAAAGAAAAAAGAGCTATATTTTATGATGGTCTATTCGAGGAATCATTGAATTATGAAATCTCAAGAAGAGATTAAAAGGTATCTAACAGAGACCAGTCTGACAATAAATAAAATTACTAAGTTTCTGCCTAATGGATGTTGTTATATCCTATTTGAATGGACCTCTTGATAGTAATATTTACATGAAACTTCCGGAAAGATTTAGATTGCCATAAGCAATTAATTCAAGTTCTCGAGAATATTATTCAATCATATTGAATATATCTTTTTATAGATTGAAACAATTTAGGCGTATTTGATATAATCGATATAAATTGTTTAATTTCTCCAAATATTTTTATTAAGAGGTTTAGCTTTGAATTTTTATTGTTGTTTATATCGATGATTTGAATATCGTTGAGACTCGTGAAGAGATCTCCTCAAATCCTTATGCATCAATCGACATACAGAAAAATATTGAAAGAGACTTTACATGCATAACGCATATTCATTGATCACCCTTATGGTTGCTAGGTCTCTTAATGTAAATAAAGATTCTTTCCGTCTCAAGAAAAGGGTAATGATATTTTTTGTCTAAAAGCACAATATATACATTATTTGATATGGAAGCATTGTATCTTATCTAGTCCAGAAATATTATTTAAGAGATACAAGATCATTACCTTTAAATAATTGTTATGCATGAGGTAAAGTCGAAATATGTGTTTGTCTAAACATATTCTGGAGATATGTGAATTGCTTTCACAAGATAAGATGCAAGCTATCTTGTGTAGAGATAATGTAAAATTTATATCTCAAGGTAGATATGTCAAATGTGATAAAACGAAACATATTTTTTTAAGTTTCGTCCCTCATGATCTTCAGAAGAATAGTATTCAATGAATCGTTTCAAGTAATAATTTGGAAGATTTATCCAACTAGTGCATAAGCTACTTCAATATTTGAAGATTGTATTCAATATTGAATTATGAAGATTCAAAGATCTTATATGATATTTTTCATGAAGGGGAGTAAATACGCGTTGCACTCTTTTTTCCTTAACTGGGGTTTTGTCCCAATGAGTTTTCCTAGTAAGATTTTTAATGAGGTAACATGTTATACGGATCAAAGATGTGTGTACTCTTTTTCCTTCACTAAGAATTTTTTTCCCACAAGGTTTTTTCTTAGTAGGTTTTAATGAGTCACATTATCTTCATGGATATCCAAGAGGAAAAGTTATTTATATATTTATTTATAGTGGATTCATGAGTGCCTAAAAGGCAGTTATTTACTACCCTTCTCATGGTACTTTAAGCATCTAATATACACCCACTTGAACCGAATTATGAACTCTTTGCGCAAATATTGGATATTTCGTTATCATTACTCACAAAGTTAATATTTATAGAGAATGCAGATATTATTACATATTCTGTACATGCAGGAATATCCAGAGCCGAAGCGGGAAAGAAGCAGTGTTGCGTCCGAGCCAGAAGACAAGGCCGCGGTAGAATCTAGTGTGGCAACACCAACAATGGAGGCGCGATGAAATATAAAAATATAAAGAATATTCTGGAAGATGTAGCACACCAATTGGACCAGGCTAGCACGTTAAAAGCCCAATTCAAAGACCAAGTGGGAAAACCCTTCTAGAAGGCGACAAACTTGGAAATATCAGATTCCTTGAAGAAGACTTGTTCCTTACTCCAAGTTGAAGTCTATTTAGGAAAAGTTTGCCCTAGGTTAAGACTATAAATACCCTAGCCGGCTACATTGTCTAAGAGAGCCGATTTAAAGAAAACCTTTCTCCCTAAGAATTATACTTAAACGATAATATGTTCTAAATTTTTTAGGGATAGGTGAAGATTGTCGATATTAGTGAGAGGAGATTAATTCTTGTATCCTTGTTCTTATGCAATAATAAAATCAAAGTTTGCTTATCCTATTGTCATTCTTTGTTCTTGTATCCAAGCTTGAGAGAGAAGTTTGCAAGTAATCTATTTATCTAGCATCGAGAGGTGTAGATTCACGAAAGGGTTAAGTACGGTGTTGTAGACATTAACTCGGCCTAGACTCTTTGGAGGCCCAAGAGATAGGTTAAGAGTTTCAGCAGCTAAAAGAAATGTTGGATTAGTTGGTGGTTATCGTTGATTTACGCCGAGAAGTATCGTCAAGGACTTGTCATCAGTAGCACTCTGACTCAGAGATGAGCGGAGTCACTTACGGACACTTTGCTGAACTTTGATGCCTCTGCCCAAGAGCAAGAGATTGCCACGACAGAGAACACTAATACTACCGAGGCTGTATCTGCAGTACTATCGAAACAATATTGTGTGATTGCATTAGACAAGAAGAAGATCAATTGAATCCACTAATTGACGCAACTGAATCCTACCCACTTTCTCTATAATCGTTCTCAACCTTTTATTTTATGTTTTCTTATTTAATTGTTTAGTTAGACAAAACAAATCAACTTATTTGTGTTTTTACTTTCTTTACAAGAGCAAGGGAACAAAGGAAGACATATTAAGTATATCAATCTCTGTAGAGATGATACACGATATATTTATTATTTTATTACTTGGCGACGTGTATACTTGCACTCAAATTACGCTTATACCACACGCATCAAGTTTTTGGCGTCGTTGCCGTGGATTAGCAACTAAATTTTGTTTTCTTTAATTTTCTTGCTCTTTAACTATTCGTTATCTAACTTTAATTTTATTTATTTATTTATTTATTTTTACTAACTTTAATTTATTTGGTTTATGACCAGGGCAAATCCGAGTGGACCATTGTGCGAGTTGGATCCTGAGATTGAACGTACAAGACACCATCTAAGACGCAATTTATTCCAAGTCATGGATAATCTACCAAGAGGACAAATTCCACCTATTGATCATAATGTACTGCCGCCAGCAATGCCATAGCAGCCAATGTCGCAGCCATTGCCGAGGCAGCCCACTGTTAGAGACCTATCTGGTGGAAGATTTAAACGGACTCAACCCTGGCGTAGTCACCCCAAAAAATCGAAGCAACTCACTTTGAGCTCAAACCAATGATGTTCAACATGTTGAACACAATTGGACAGTTTAGTGGGTCTGCTACTGAAGATGCAAGACAACATCTCAAATCTTTCATGGAAGTGTGCAACTCTTTCAAGATTCAAGGAGTCCATGAAGATATTCTATGATTAAAATTGTTCCCCTGTTCACTGAGGGATAGGGCGAAAACTTAGTTGAATGGTATTCCAGCAGGATCTATAAGATATTGGGAGGAACTCTGCCGAGAATTTATTACGAGGTTTAATCCGACAAATCTCTATGACCGCATTCATAATGAAATCACATCATTCCGGCAAGATTAAGATGAACCGATGTATGAGACATGGGAACGTTACAGAGAACTATTAAACAAATGCCCAGTACATGGTTTTCCCTTGTGGACGCAAGTTTCCATGTTCTATAATGCTACCAACGCTTCCACAAGGATGATGCTAGATGCTTCCGCAAATGGGACACTTTTAGATAGAGCACCTGCAGAGGCCATTGAAATTCTGAACAAACTCGCAAGGAACGATTTCCAATTTCCCACATCAAGGCGAGGAGGAATAAGACGTCATGTCACAACCCATGAAATAGATACATCAAGTTCGGTGGCAGCACAAATGTCTTCTCTAACCAAGATGATTCAGAATATGCAAGCCCAAAGAAACGTACATGAGGTTAAGGTAATTAACTCATCGAACTACATGCCAGATGAGGAGACCAGCCTATATGTTGGAAACTATAACAGAAATAATCCAATGATGTCCAACAATTATAACTCATCTTGGAAAAGGCATCCGAACTTTTCATGGAGTAACCCTAATAATGCCTTGAATCCAATTAATCAAGCCCCTGAATTCCAGCATCAAAGCCAGAACCTGCCGCAGCAGAACACTCAGCAGCCCATGCCACAGCAGCAGGTACAACAACAACAGTCTCTAAATGCATTAGCAAATTCTCTCACGGCTTTAATGACAAAGACTGATGCTTACATGATGGAGAATAACCGCTTCATGAAGCGTACTGATGACTTCATGAACTGAACTGAGATGAGACTGCAGAACCAGGAGGTTGCGATAAAATCTCTAGAAACCCAAGTTGGTCAAATTGCCCAACAACAAAACACTCGACCACCAGGGGGTTTACCTAGCAATACTGAAGTTGCTAAGGTGTTAGGCCACGAGCAATGTAAGGTAATCACAACCAAAAGTGGCTTATAATTGAAAAATAAAGAAGGGACCTCAGCCGATAAAGTCCAACTAGATCAACATCATGAGGACTCAGAAGCTGAGCAGGACACTTCGACAGCACTACCAAGGCAGCAAAACCAGCAGAACCAAAACCACCTGCCGAGGTAGCTGTAGATAAGTTCACCCCAAGTATTAAACTCAATATCCAAGGAAACCTGGAAGATATCAAACCACCACCTCTTTTTCCACAGAGGCTAAAGAAGCAGAAACAGGACCACCAATTTCAGAAATTCCTAGACATATTGAAGCAGGTCCATATCAACTTTCCACTAGTTGAGGCAATTGAACAAATGCCCAACTATGCCAAGTTTTTAAAGGACATAGTATCCAAACGACGAAGGCTAGGGGAATTTGAAACGGTGGCATCCACTGAAGGTTGCATGGCCATGCTACATAATCGCATGCCACCCAAACTAAAAGATCCTGTATGCTTCACAATCCCTTGTACGATTGGAGATGGTTATAAAGGAAAGACCCTATGCGACTTGGGAGCGAGCATAAACCTAATGCCTAAATCAGTTTTTCAGAAACTCGGAATAGGACGGGCAAAACCAATAACAGTACTACTTCAACTTGCAGATCGGTCCTACGTGCATCCTGAGGGCAAAATTAAGGATATTCTGGTGAAAGTTGACAAGTTTATATTTCTTACCGACTTTCTTGTCCTTGATTATGAGGCCGATGATAATGCACCGATCATATTGGGACGACCTTTCCTTGCTACTGGACGCACCATCATCGATTTGGAAAATGGTGAGCTCACAATGCGGATAAATGATCAAGAAGTCAAGTTGAACGCCTTACACAATCTTCCAAATTCAGACGCTCCAACAGAAAGTAAGGCTCTCCATATACTGAATTAGGGTACTAAAATATCCTGCCTGAGTAGCACGCTCGACAGATTGTTCGGTAAAAGAATAAAACCCAAAGGAGAGACCGAATACACTGAAGGGACTACTAGCCAACTCATGAAGACAGATACGGGCCAGAAAGAGATGATGAAAGAGGGAGATGCATTCACATGCACTCTACAAGTAACATAATCTATTTCCTTCAATTTTAATTATTATATTAGGATTAATTTATATATTATTATTTTCAGTATTTTATGGTGTTATGCTTTATTTTCAGTATTTAATGTTTTTTTATGTTTTTGTTTTATAATAAAGCAGTGAATGTAGGAAAAATTATGCCACATCAGGAAGTCTGCTGTCGCGGCATTGCACTATGTCAGAACCGCAGAATTCTTAACGGGCAGAAACATTGTAACGGCTCTTTGCCGAGAAACCCGCCGCGGTAGTAACTGTGCATCAAGGCAGTAAATGTCTAACGGCTACTTTTTAACAGTAATATTTTTACAGCCTATATAAGCAGACTCATTGCTGTGCATTATTTACTTTTGCATTATTGCTATTTTTTTCACTTTCTTGAACAATCTTTCTCTCACTATCTTTCAAATCTCACAAATACTCTCTGCATTCTTACCCGCAGTCTTGCATTTTACAGCCTATTTTCAAGAATATCTCATCGACATTCAAATCCTCCATGGCAGCATACAAACGTTTTGCCAATAGCAACGTAGCAGAACGATTCCAAAGGTCTTTTGTTGCACGACAGTTATGGGAGGAACAAGGATTCCAGAATACCATTGAAGAAAACTACAACATCGACCAATTCTTGTTCGATAGAATCGAAGACCAGGATTGGGAAAAATTCTGCCTCCAACCTTCTATAGCAAATGCCACAATTATAAGAGAATTCTATGCGCACTACCCGAACAAGGACACGTTGTTCGTCTACTGGCGGGGCAAGCCTGTAAAGCTTGATACCGAGGCAATCAATGATTACTACGACGTTATTCTCATACGTGATGAACATGGTGAATTTGCAGCAAATATCGAGGAATATAAGGCTATCAAGGACGAACTTTGCTACGACAACACTCCATGGAAACCCGTGCCCATAAGGGTTGTGTAACAAGGCCCAGCCTTAAACTCGAAGCTAAGCTTTGGTGCACATTTGTCAAGCGACGCCTCATGCCCACCTCCCATAATAGCACAGTTGATAGAAAAAGATTGTTGCTCATTCATTCAATCATCAACAAAAGGACCATCAATGTTGGAGAGATCATTCTTCAAGAAATCTATGATTGCGGTAAGAAAGAACGAGGTCCATTATATTTCCCTAGTTTAATCTTTGCCCTATGCATTGCTGCAAGTGTCCCTATAGAAGCAACTGATGAATACACAACAAAAAGGCAAGGCTGGATAAAAAAATTCTGCCACAAAGTGATGCAGATCACCCAAGCAGACCCAGTGCAGGAAACACCTCAACAATTCACTGCCGACTTTACTACCGGAGGGCAGTATACAACAGAAGCATCTAACCATGCCCAAGCCACTGCCGCAGCAGATACATATCAGGAGATTTTGCAGAGGATGTCAGACATGGACCTGCGCCAGCAAAGATACATGGAATATCAGAGAGATTTCATCAATACTCTTGCCAACATGCTGACCTAGAATTTTCCCATCCATGGGATGCAGTTTCCAGATTTCCCTCCCAACATTTTCGTCACTGCCGCACCTTACACAGAGACAACACCTGCTCCAGGGTCTAGACCATTCTTTACCGCTAGGCCATAACAACAGTTTCACGCTGCCGGCCCATCCAGACCTACGGGCACGACCGCCACATCATCTAGCAGCAGGCGACCATCAAAGAGAAGAGCTATCTTCAACTCTCCACTACAAAATCCTATCCCCATAGGCAGTTTTTCTGAAGATAGTCTCTCAAGATAGATTGATGAGTATGTCCATGTGAGCTCATCGTATACCCAAGAGAGAATACCAACTGCCAAGATAGGGGGACAAACAAAGGTAATGCATACAGACGAAGAAGAAGATGGAGATGAAGTTATAGCCCCACTGCAGAAACAAACGCCCACCAGAGTATAGCCGCCCCGGAAGGCAAAATCACAGCAATCACCAGGACAAGGATCAAGAATGAAAGCATCGACCAGAATACCTAGGAGGGCAGCTATTTCCAGCAGTTCTTCTCAATCACAATCAGAATCTATTAAATCCCTGATGCTTTACTATCCTTGTTTTCTTTTCAATGCTGTATATTTTGAGCATTGAGGACAATGCTCGGTTTGAGTTTGGGGGAGATTGTAGGTGCTGAAGCACTACCGAGGCTACCAACTGCCGCGGTATTACCAAGAAAAAGGGAGTAAATTTTTTCTGAAATTTTTTACAATATTCTCTTCTTGAATTTTTGTTTGTAATCTTGCACTGCCCTATGTCAGCTTTGCTTTAGTTTACTCCTTTAAGGCTATAGAAATCTTTCTCCTTATCATGGCCAAGTTCTGTTTTGAAGGGATAACCATAGGATACTCATGGAATAAAACTTAGAAGCTTGCTTAGGGTTAGAAAGAAAATAAATACTTTTTGGACTTGTTTGATTCAGGAGTTCTTTTAATAAACTTAGGTGATAAAGACTTAGAACCTTTTGGAAAAATAACTAGAGGTGCCTATCACTGGCTCTAGTTTTGCTCTCCTTCGTGCTAGAGGTGCCCAAAACTGGCTCTAGTATGCTAAATAGGTGGTTAATAAGAAACAAATAAGAAAAAGAAGAAAATAGAAAATGTATATCTTGAGGTGCCCGAAATTGGCTCAAGACTTGTTGTTTTAAGAAGATAGCTTTAGTCCAAAAATCTATTTGTCTCAAACTTAGAGTTTATCTAAGAAAGCCTCGAATCATCCTTGTCCATAAAACGCACACACTCACCTCACCCTATAGCTTGTTTCTTAGTAAAAGTCCTTGGGTAAACTAATGGCTAAAACAGAGAGATAAACATGACCATGATGGGGAGAATAGATGGAAAAGTAAGACTAAAGGGGAGTAAGGTTTGGCAATTTGATGTTTTGCATTGCTTGAGGACAAGCAATAGTTTGAGTTTGGGGGTATTTGATGAGTGCCTAAAAGGCAATTATTTACTACCCTTCTCATGGTACTTTAAGCATCTAATATACACCAACTTGAACTAAATTATGAACTCTTTGCGTAAATATTGGATATTCCGTTATTATTACTCACAAAGTCAATATTTATAGAGAATGCAGATATTATTACATATTCTTTACATGCAGGAATATCCAGAGCCGAAGCGGTAGAGAAGCAGTGTTGCGGCCGAGGCAGAAGACAAGTCCGCGGCAGAATCTAGTGTGGCAGCACCAACAATGAAGGCGTGATGAAATATAAAAATATAAAGAATATTCTGGAAGATGCAGCGCGGCAATTGGACCAGGCTAACGCGCTAAAAGCCCAATTCAAAGACCAAGCGGGAAAACCCTTCTAGAAGGCGATAAACTTGGAAATATCAGATTCCTTGAAGAAGACTTGTTCTTTACTCCAAGTTGAAATCTATTTAGGAAAGGTTTGCCCTAGGTTATGACTTTAAATACCCTAGCCCGACATATTGTCTAAGAGAGTCGATTTAGAGAAAACCTTTCTCCCTAAGAATTGTACTTAAACGATAATATATTCTAAATTTCTTAGGGATAGGTGAAGGTTGTCGATATTAGTGAGAGGAGATTGATTCTTGTATCTTAGTTCTTATGCAATAATAAAATCAAATTTTGTTTATCCTATTGCCATTCTTTGTTCTTGTATCCAAGTCCGAGAGGGAAGTTTGCAAGTAATCTATTTATCTAGCATCGAGAGGTGTAGATTCACGAAAAAGATAAGTACGATATTGTAGACACTAACTCGGCCTAGACTCTTTGGAGGCCCATGACATAGGTTAAGAGTTTCAGCAGCTAAAAGAATTGTTGGATTGGTTGGTGGTTATCGTTGATTTGCGCCGAGAGGTATCGTCAAGGACTGGTCATCAGTAGCACTCTGACTCAGAGATGAGCAAAGTCACTTACGGACACTTTGCTGAACTTTGATGCCTCTGCCCAAGAGCAAGAGATTGCCGCGACAGAGAACACTAATACTACCGAGGCTGTATCTGTAGTACTGTCGAAGAAGTATTGTGTGATAGCATTGGACAAGAAGAAGATCAATTGAATCCACTAATTGACGCAACTGGATCCTACCTACTTTCTCTATAATCTTTCTCAACCTTTTATTTTATGTTTTGTTATTTAATTGTTTAGTTAGATTAAACAAATCAACTTATTTGTGTTTTTACTTTCTTTTCAGGAGCAAGGGAACAAAGGAAGACATATTAAGTATATTAATCCCTGTGGAGACGATACACGATATACTTATCATTTTATTACTTGGCGACGTGTACACTTGCACTCAAATTGCGCTTATACCACACGCATCATGGATATCCATATATTAAGTTAAACTTTAGTGGGCTTTATTATTAAGGTTTAATAACCATTGGAATTAGGGTTTCTGTATTATTCATATAAATATAGACGTTTGGAGAAAGCATTGTACACACAAACCTATTTTGAGAATATAATACAAATCTCTCTCTTTTGTCTCTCATCTTTATTCTCCTACTTTGTTCTTATTCTTTACTTTACTTTATTTACAACATTCAAAATATTTTAAATAGTGGAAATTAAGTTTATATTTACTTACAAAGATAAGTTTATTTCAACACATTTAAATTGGACATTTAAACCCGTTCATTTAAGTAGAGGAAAACGTTAGTGCTTTCGTAAGGATATTATTCCTTCATATGGGCCTAGAAAAGTATATTCGGGGATCGAGTACTCTATATTTTCGTGGGAATATTGTTTCCCAATATGGACATAGCGAAAAAGGTCCTCTTGAATTAAACTCGATTAAAATGAGCCTATAATGGATGATGATCGGTAGATTTGCTACTGTTAGAAGAGCAAAATAAGGACATTTAGCGTACCGTTTAGTACAAAAATTGCATGTATAGAATATTGTAAACCCACTCCCATTAGAGCCTGCGAACAACCTAGGGGAATTGAATGGGATATCTAGGTTTGTTATTGTTTGTTTATTTTGTCCCAAATTAATTTTATGCCATTTATTTATGTATTTGCTATTTATGTCTGTTATTGAGTTATTTTCTTTTTTGTTTTGTTTTGTTTTTTTGCTTTTACATATATTTCTCACATTCTTGCATTACATAGAGATTCTGATTCTTGTGGTTTTTTCATATTGAAAGCTTTCATTATGGATAAAAGATATCTCTAACTGCTCTTATTCCAACAGTCCTACATTGGTTAGAGGTTAATCAGAAAGCTTTCGGAGATAGTTTGCCTAGTGAACGCATAGTGTCGGGTTACACATGTGTCAGTCTTCAACAAAATCATTTGTATGAGTTAAAGGAAATATGGGAGAGTTGAGATCAACGAATGCAAGGTCTGTTTCATGACAATTATGGAGGCTTAGCTCAGTTAATCTATGTTAGAGTTAATCAATCATTACTTCGAGCTATTTTTTAGTTTTTGAATCCAACATTCTTTTGCTTCACTTTCAATGGGAATGATTTAATCTCTATGATAGAGGAACATACTGCTTTTATTAATTGTAGAAATGTAAACAAGGATTGAACTTACTCAAAGCCGCCTAAGGCTCAAAATTACTTGACGAAGCATAAGATTTTATCCGGAATACGTGATGATTGAGTTCTTGGTTTAATTCAAATCAATTGAGAGAGTGTTGATTTTTCATGGGAAAAATATTTGAGATATTATACTGACATACCCCGATGAGGTGTGGGAAACATAGATGTGGCTATTTTTTATATGTTGGACCATTTGAAAAAGAAAGCAAACCCAGTTACAACAATCTTAACTGAGACTTTCATCTCTTTGAATGTCTGCCGAAAGCATGAGGAGTGACGCTTTAGGGGTTGTACACAACTCCTTCAGGTTTAGATTCAAGTCAATTTTGGAAGATGTCAAATAGAGTTTTGTCATGTATTTTCCTTGGACATTTTCCCTTTACGAGAATATCTAACTAAGGAGTGGCAGGAAGATTTGGACAAAAAAGTGGTCAGAAATTTTCAGAAACTTGTGAGACGAAAATATTGTATGGAGAGTCTTGTGGTTTGGTCGCGAGCTTCGCTTCAACTATAGGTGTGATGATTATGATTGGCTTATGATGATTGGTCTATATAGGAGGATTGCTTGCACTTTTTTGTTATTGTCGAAACAGCTTAGTTCACGATAATTTATCCTTTTCACAACAGGGTTAAGCCGTACGGAGTTTTCTTTCAAGAATAAGTTCAAAGTCAAGGTTCAAACTGTGACAAGAGCATGGAACCATTGTTATCGCATTTGAGTGAAGAAAGATACGAAGAGTATGGTCACACCAAATTATAACCTTTGAAGACGTATTAGAATCAATGATAAAATTCAAGTATCCTACCATGGACTTACCATAACACTAGAAGAACATATGCGGATGCTTTAAAAACCTAGAATGTAGAATCACTCTATAAAGTAAGTTTGGGCATCGATGAGAGATATGGTACTATCAAGCAACTGAAGAAGCTTAATGCGGATTTGAATGAGAATAATGCATTTTATCAAAAGGACACAATCAAGTTTTATGCCCAAGTACCAGCTGCCGATCGGAAAAAGTTCCTCGACTTGTAAAAAGAAAGGATGAATGGGATCCACATCAAGGAAGATAGAAGAAAGTGTAAACAAGCCCTGGAGAAAGAAATTAAAATTCGAAAGGTTGAAATAGAGAAAAAGAGGAAGAATTCTAAGAGTTTGATCAACCGAGAGAAAGAAAAAGCTCGAATAGAGAAAGAGAAGGGTAAACAAGCTATTATAAAATGGAGACCCTTCAAAAATTCCCGACAATTATATTTTTTAGTGTCTACTAATCCATATACATATTGAGACAGTTCTACAAAGCTAATCTCATACTTAGATATCGTCATATCCTCCTATTTCAAGTAAAAAAAACTAACACCGATTAGTTAAATACTACTCTCTCACATAACGGTTCTGGAAAGCCTGACGAAATGTCTCCTAGGTTATTTGATCATCAGACATCAATCTCTATTCAGATTTCCACAAACATTGTGCTTCACCTTGCAGTAGTGAAACAATAGCTCTTAGATTATTACCGGTAAGGTATTCTATCTCATCAAACAGCCTTTCAAGATCCTTCATCCAAAGTTCAACACCCGATGGGTGTTTCTCTAAAACACCAGCAAACACCCTCATCCCGACACTCAAGAAAATAGCAGATATCGGCTTTCTAGCATTTTCTGACTTATCATGGAAATATTTCAGTAACTTCCGGTTAATCACAGCACTATCTAATTCAACTATCTCACTATCATCGGAATCTAACAGTTCCTCCTCATGACGTGTTTGTTTACGTATATCCCTATCTCCAGACTGTTGGCTCACAATAGGTTCCTCCTGATTTTGTATCTCAACTTGATCATTAGTACGATCAACAATAGGTGACGGCTCACTAACAGCCGCAGTAGTACAACCTCGGCCTCTAACAACAACAAGTCTAAAACTCCCACGAGATGGTATAGTATCTGTCTACAAGAATAGAACCTAAGTTAGATTTGGTACCGGAATCTCAATTTCAAAACACAGATAAGATATCATAATAAAACTTTTTTTGTTTTTCAAAAATTTCTCATATCCCTGTTATGTGTCAAAAGTGTGCAAATTGTGCAAGTGAACACGTCGCAAGTAATAAAGTGATGAGTAATAAAGTGAACTTTTTTTGTTTCGATTGAATTGTTTCTGTCCAATGTAATCGCACAACACTACCTCGGTAGTACTATAGATTACTACCTCGACAGCGATGATACTCGTCCACCGCGACAATCCCTTGCTCTTGTGTAGACTTTAGCAAAGTTTAGCAAAGTGTCCTTTGATGACTCTGCTTATCTCTAAGTCGAAGTACTGTTGATGACCAGTCCTTGATGATACCTCTCAGCGTAAATCAATTATAATCATCAACCAATCTCACACTTCTTTTAGCCGCTGAAACTCTAATCTATCTCTAGGCCGAGTTAGTGTTTCTCGATTGAAACACCATACTTATTCCTTTCGTAAACCTAACTCTCTCGATATTAGATAAATGAATTACTCACAAACTTCTCTCTCGAGCTTGAATGCAAGAACAATGAATGACAAGGAATAAGCAAACCTTGATATTTTATTGCATTGAAACAAGAAACAAAACTCAATCTCTTCTCACTAATACTGTACAACCTTCACCTAAGCCTAAAGAAATAAAAACAAAGAAAACTCTAAAACCTAAGATGAACTCTCTTCGATCAAGTCTGATGTCTCTTCCTTGGAAAACTATGGTTTATATAGGCTTGGTCTAGGGCAAACCTTTCCTAAGTAGGAATACAACTTGGAGTAAAACATAAGTTAAGTACATAAATAAAAATATTTGTTTTATTTCCAAGTTTATTCCTATTAGGATTTTTTTCCCGTGTGACATTTGACCTTGACTTTTTGTGTATTTCCTAGCTTCGATTTCTTTGTCGCTTGTCTTAAAATGCCCACCTTATTTTTCTCTTCAGATCGTCTATCATATCAATATTTGTTTTTCTGGCACTGCCACGACCCCAAAATACTGCCGAGGCGGGTGCTTTTCTACATTTCAGCTTTAGCTTCTAGCATCCATCTTCTTGTTTGGCAATTCCTATGATGCAGTTTCCTGTCTAAGAAAGAAAATCATCAAATGCATTTGTTTTATGCCAAATAATAGATAAATTCACAAAATCCGTATTCAGATGGTGAAATATAAAAAATATGCAGAAATATCAATTATAGTCTCTAATTCTGTCTTTATTAGCAATAATCGAGTGAGAAAATGATATAAAATATGAGGACTTTTGGGCACTCATCAATCCCCAAAAATATTTAATTCATGCATACTTTTAAAAAAATTATAAAAATATTGATTATTGGCCTCACAGTCCGAGTGTTGAACGCGGCTCTGATACTAAAAATACAACCCCTTATTCTTTATTTGAGGTATAAGATATGTTAAAATTACAATTCTTAATACTTTAAAATTAAGTAAACGAAAAGTGTAATTTTAAATAAAACTTGTAACGAGAAAAGTAAAAAGGGTAATATAAAATATAAATATATTCTAATTTAAAAATAATGTAAATTAAACAAATGGTTTATGCATGAAATTAAAAATATGTCAATCCTTAAATATTCTCAAAATAACTTAACTAAAAATTCTAGTAACTAACATACTGAAAATAATAGGAATTTAATGTCTGACTGAGAGCTCTAAGTACCAACTCCTATGTCCGGATATCTAAAAAATTAAATTAAAAGAAAGAGCTATAAAGCCTAGTGTGTCACTAAAGTACAATCACAAGTTACATTATCACTCAATTCACAATCACAATAGCAATCAATATATTCGTAGTAAATAAACATAATGAGTGATGAATGCAATGCGATGTCATAGAGAACGCAATCCCATACTCTAAACGTCAAATATAGCGGTGGCTAAACCAACAGATCGTTGTGGAGGTAGTTCCAGAACCCCTCACCCCTTATTTCTCTAAAATGTTTTATGGTAAAATCATCTTCCTCCGTGCAAACTCACCCCATGTATATGCTATACAAATAATGCCAATGATCTCAAATTTCTCATCGCAAATATCCGTATAGTATATGAGTCACGTAGTTCAGTAAATTTGATCACAAGCTCACAGCGTAACACTCATAGTATCTCATAGCATGTCAATATATCAATCTCAGTAAATAGATAAGTGCAGTACATTAAAAATTTAGCACAAGAAGAGAACACACCTCTCGTAGCCCAAATACTATTGCTAACATGGACGTTTTCCATGGTCTGAGCTAGGCCATGCTCTAGCTGAGTCAAAGCTTACAAACAAAGTTCTAGTAAACAATCTTATTCTAAAATAATACTATGCCACCTAAATAAACTAAAAGAACGCATATGTGTATCTCGAGCATTGCTTGCAGTAGTCGGTTGAATTCGAGACGGTGAAGGTACGACTTTCTCTTTAGAGTTTGTGTCGTTTGAAAAAAGACCATAAGATTCCAATTAAACTATTATTCAAGTATACTTACCCAAATATAGTTTAAACGGTCAAAGTAGGGCTTTTGGGTTTGAATTTGGCAAAATAGAATGCAAAAATAGACTCGGAATGTCGAAAAAGGTCAAGATAGGGTTTTTCAGAAAAAGCCAACTCTAGTCAAAGTCAACGGTCACAATAGAAGTCAATGGTCAACGGTCAACTATCAACGGCTCAAAGGGTCAAAGATAATTTCTAACGTCACTATTGACATCATCGATGACCTTACAAATGAAGTTATCACAAGTGAAATAATCGGGTTAGGTTTTCGAGTCGTTGATCGGGTATAGTTCAGGGGTCGGTTTTGGTTCATAGTAATGGTTCAAGGCCAACCGATCCAATTTGGTGTTCTTCTTCTCACAATATGGTTTGGTTTAACCTCTTTCTCACAACTAAACCGACCGGTTCTACCCTATCTTCTCCATGACATCCATTGTTTAACCACCCACTAAACCCTAAACGAACCCTTGACAACCACTACCAGCGGCGACAAAACTCCGACGAGGGTTCCGACAGTAAACCATATCCAACCAGAGCACATAACCATAACCAAAATATGTGCTCACCTTACCTGAACTAGTCCCCCCAAGTCTACCCTTAATCGAAAGAGAAATAACCAAAGCTTCTTTAACCCACTGACCACACTGGTAAACGAAGGCTACAACGACACGACCACCTTTTCCTACCCCGATGCAAACTAACCGACGATCAGGCTCACCGGCAAACCCAATGAAAACCTAACCCTTAACACTCAGCAAAACAGAAGAAAAACATTCCCCTTCCTTCATCGGTCTATACTAACGAGACTTATCACCTAACCAAGATTGGTTGCTGCAAGGTAACAAACCTTCACCAGTCGGAAACTGATAACCAAAGACAAGACACGGGTTGGGGAAATAGCAACAGAAAGGGAGATGGGAAGAGATGAACTTACGAGAGGAAGATGAAAAGGAGGTTGAACGATTGAGAATAAAAGTAAAAAGGGAGTTTTACTCCAATTAGGTTTAGAAGAAAAGGGATTCAGAATACCAAAAATACCATCACAAGAATAATCCTAATTTAAATCGAATTAGATTTTTTTTAGATTAGGGAAAATTGAAAATTGAGGTTTGGAATAGAAATTAGGGATTTCCATAATCGAAGAATTTCGATTGTTACATCTGGTCTTTAATCAAACGGTCCAGATCGAACTAAAGGAAGCTTCTGGATCCCACGTATCGCCATGCGCCGATGATTCAATCCCCCCTACGCGCACTTGGAGACCATGCTCACGACCCTTCGATGTTCTAGAGTCTTTTCGCTTTCTCGATGTTGTCGATCATTCTTTGATCACACTTCGATGATTCTTCGGCATCCACGCATGCACCAAAAACAAACAAAGCCCATGTTAGACCGTACAAATAATTGCAAACAATAGCATGGAATTTCAGAGATTTCAGACAAAAACAAACAAATTTCCAGAGTCCATAATCAACCTAAATTCAAGAGAATATCAACAGCAAAAAAATATTATAATTTCAAAATAATTTTTAGAGAATACAACCAAGTTCTAGAGCAACTAGTAAGGGATTTTAGGTCTTTTTCTTCCTTTTTTGAATGAATACAAAATTTTTTACAAAACCGATTCAAAAATAGTGTAAAGGGATCTTTTTACCTATCCTTAGAGTCAATACAAAGAGCATTTTTAGAGGTAAAAATCTCTTATAGTTTGTATGCACGAGAAATACACAAATAGACTTAAAGTTTTGTAATATTGTACCTTTGAAGATTAAGTCATTGGTAGATTATTCTTCTCCTCTCCTCTTTTTTCCCAAACTCGGCGATAAGCCCAACGACCTTCGGGTCTCTGGTGGTGAGCCAACTAGGGGATTTTAGCCTCGAAGTTGATTAAGAACGAGGGTTATGCAACTAGAATTTTAAAATTTCTTCTAGGTTTTATTTTTAAAGAAAACAAGAGGTTTTTTTCTGGTTTTAAAAGTGAAAAAAAAGGGTTTTGGTTTCGTCGAATATCGCCAGTGGTGGCCAGAATCAAGTTCTAGAGCAACCAATAGGGGATTTTAGGTCTTTTTCTTCCTTTTTCGAATGAATACAAAATTTGTTATAAAACCGATTCACAAATAGTGTAAAGGGATCTTTTTACCTACCCTTATATTCAATACAAAGAGTATTTTTAGAGGTAAAAATCTCTCATAGTTTGCATGCACGAGAAATCCGCAAATAGACTTAAAGTTTTGTAATATTGTACCTTTGAAGATTAAGTCATCAGTCAATTATTCTTCTCCTCTCCCCTTTTTTCCCAAACTCGGCGATAAGCCCAACGACCTTTGGGTCTTTGGTGGTGATCCAACTATGGGATTTTAGCCTCGAAGCCGATTAATAACGAGGGTTATGCAACTAGGATTTTGAAATTTCTTCTAGGTTTTATTTTTAAAGAAAACAAGAGGGTTTTTTCTGATTTTAAAAGTGAAAAAAAGGGTTTTAATTTCGTCGAACATCGCCAGTGATGGCCAAAATCTAGTTTTCACGGCGGTTTTTTAGGTTTCGGTGATGAAGCTGAAGAACATTTAAAATGTTCTTTACTTTCTGGGATTTGAGTTTAAAGGTTTAAGATAATTTGTGGAGGTTTAATTTTCGGTTTCGAAGAAACTGAGTAAAGAGGGATATTTTTTTAAGATATGTTATATACCAAGTCCATTTGTTTAATATGGTACGATTACATTTTAAAATCAGGTGTGTCCTATTTATTCCCGTAGTCCATCAACACTCATTTCTCATTACATGTCAGTCACCAAATTGGTTTTTAATTTGATTTCAACTATATATCCTTATTTTTGGACCATAGAATTTTTTTATTTTTTATTTTGATCATTAATTTATAAGAACAACTCCCTCCGTGTGTGGTTATTTCTTTCACTGGTCTATGTATTTTTTATTCGTCTTGCAAATCTATCACCAATTTCAAATAATTTCTATTTTCTTAAAATTTGTATCCTGAATTTTGTTTTTCTTATATTATGGCCACTAATTCGGGATATTATTCCCCTTTGATTTTAATTTTGTCTCTAAAATTCAGGATATTATTCCATTTTTCAGTGATTAAGTCTTTCTTCAAGTTAATAGTGTAATGTCACCCTGTGCCTCTCTCAGTAACTCATATGTACATGGATATTCCATGGCATAGCGGAGTATCCTTCTACAGATTTTCTTAGACATTACTTTTAAAACTAAACTAATGGGAGTTTTCTACCAACATCAAAATTCATTAAATCATGCTAAGCTATTCAATTTTCCATTCTATAAAAAAATTCTAACTTTTCTAAGCATGAAGAACATAAACTCGTTTAACAATAAAATAAACACAAACAATCAAATCATAAAGCAGGTTCGATCCAAGTCCTAAGTCATACATAGTCAATTCAAATACTTTCCACAAAGAAATATAATAATCGGGCATCACAAATTGTAATCCTATAAACTTGTCCTAAAGCTTACACATTTGTCACGACATTTTTCTACAACTACTGCTATCATGCAAATGAAAATGCAGTAGAAGATGACACCTCCCCCAAATTTGACGCAGTCATTGTCCTCAATACAACTAAGAAAAGAAAAATAAACTATATGCCATGCATTGAAATGAAATAAATGGAGGTTACCTCAGCCAAGCAGGTGGTGGTACAGTGGCAATTCAGCGAGATGCTCGTCTCTTCAATGGGGTGGGCTAACATTAGGATAAGATTCATCATCGACTCTCCTTGCTCGTCAGCATCTCCCATCAAGGCAACAACTTTCTCAATAGTGAGACCCTTTATTCCTTATAGGATCTCATCAAAGTCATTCTCCGACACTTTCATTTTTCCAGCAAAGAACCATGATTAAGTTTAGAAAAATAAGGAGAATCTTCGGACGATAAAGACAAGCATGCGTTTCTTGCACAATGATCCGTCCAACATCCATTGGGAAACCAAAGAGAATAGAATGTAAAATAATTAACCGAGTCAGACTTATGGTTGTGTGGTGCGATGTAGGCATCGATTTTTAGCGCATAAAATGATTCCACAGCCATGCATATGGAAGGAGGAATTCTCGGTTAATGGTTATCCGGCTAGCTTCTTGGCCATTCCACTCTGACTCGGCCGTACAAAGATCCTCTTTGACCCCTTGGTAGGTTTCGTAATCAGCTTCTTCTTTTCTCGCATGTTGATCCACACTTATGGAATCCTGAAGAATACATTAATGGATGTGCTAGAGAATTAAATGTTCTTACCCCGGACATAAACAAATTTCTGCACTGGGCTTTGGATGTTCGTATAAAACTCTCGGACGATGGTGGCGTTTACAAAACTAGGGTGAGTAGCAAACCGCTCCCAGTGGTAGTGCTTAATCAAATCTAGCACTTCTGGCCCGAACTCTTCATCGGAGAAGATGAAACCGACCTCGAAAAATACCTTTATGTTCTTCAGAGATTTAAATCTATCCTCTATCGCATCGTCGATGAAAGTAGGAGGAGGTTGTGGGACGGAGCCTACTAGTCTCGTTCGTACCATTTTTAACTAAGAAAAAGCAAGAAAAGGTGAAAAAGTTTGGATCTTTTTTTTTAATGGTGAGGGGGGGTTTACAGTTATGGAGAAGAAGATGAAAAGGAAGAAAATGAAACTGATGGAGAGAGAAAATATAAGAAAAAAGGTTTTAATTGTTAGTGGAAGATAGGTGTAGAAAATGTGTGGTGGGGGGTTAGTAGATAATGATGATAGAAAATTAAAGGGGGGAGAGAGAAAAGCTGAAATTAAAAGAAATAAATAGATGCAAAACTTCCCATTTTTTGTCTTTTTGCCGCTCAAACATTTCAAACTAGAGTTTTGTGCTTTTCTCATTCTTTCTTCTTTAGTCGCCTTCTCCAAAGGTGGGTATTCAACCTAAAAATATAAAGGTAAAACACGAAAATGATTTAGCATATAAAAACATATATAAAATAAGCTTAAAAAACTTATTTATGAACAAGAGTAAATTTAAAATACTATGACATTTCAGTATGTCAATCATCTTGAAGATATGCAGTGGGTTTATCACGCATCACATGGGATCTAGTTTAGATCTTTAGGCGTTGGCCATTGACCTTAAAAATTGTCCCATCATCGATGTTCTTGATGTCTACAGCTCCGTAGGAATAAACGTGATGTAATTCGAATGGCCCGGACCACCATGATTTAAGCTTCCAAGGGAAGAGTTTCAATCTTGAGTTGAATAGGGGTACTTGTTGTCCAACTTGAAAATAATGTGGCAAAATTTCCTGGTTATGCCACCTTTTAGTCCGCTCCTTGTAGAGTTTGGCATTTTCATAAGCTTTGGCCCTGAATTTCTCCATCTCATTCAAGTCTAAAAGCCTTCTTTCACAGCTAGTTCGGCATCAAAGTTGAGATTCTTAATTGCCCAATAGGCTTTATGTTCTAGCTCGACCGGAAGGTAACATGCTTTGCCATAAACTAACTTAAAAGGAGACATTCCCAAGGGGGTTTTGAAAGCAGTTCAGTATGACCATAACGCTTCATCAAGCTTTGGTGACCAATCCTTGTCGTATTCACCACCTTTTCTAGAATTTACTTGATTTCACGATTTGAAACCTCGACTTGCCCATTGGTTTGAGGGTGATATGTCGTGGCAATCTTGTGTCGCACCCCATATCTTTATAATGCCTTGGCAATTAACTTGTTGTCAAAGTAGGTGCCTTCATCACTGATGATAGCCCTTGGTGCTCCAAACCTTGTGAGAACTTAAGTACGGTCTTGGAGTCATTCCTAGGCGTCGCAATGGCTTTAACCCACTTGGACACATAGTCCACTACCAATAGGATATATAAATCTCAAAATAAGGATGGGAATTGTTCTATGAAGTCTATGCACCACACATCGAACAACTTGATCTCCAAGTCGTGGCATTTCATGACGCCTGGAGATGTTCCTTAAAGATTGTCTAACAACTTAAAGAATGTGCGATTGTCTCACAACTTACTCCACAGGTACATCACAGTGGAATAGAGTTTCTGAGAGGAGAAATCGAACTTTGTTAGACATGGTTGATCAATGATGAGTCATAGTGATCTTCCAACTTCTTTCTTGGGATATGCACTAGAAACAACTGCTTTCACTTTAAATCGTGTTCTGTCTAAACCTGTTCAAAAGACACCATATGAGATATGGACTAGAAAATGTCCTAGTATGTCTTTTATGAAGATTTGGGGTTGCGAAGCACATGTCAAACATCAGATTTCTACAATGCTCGAACCCAAATCTCATAAGTGTAATTTTGTTGGATATCCCAAAGAAACTAAGGATATTATTTCTTTAACCCTAAAGAGAAAAAAGTGTTTGTTGCTCGAACATGAATTTTTCTCAAAAGAGAATTTCTCAATAAGAAAGGAAAAGGTAGAGATATTGAACTTGGAGAAGTTCAAGAACAACAATTCACTGAGCCTAAGATTGAACATGTTCCACAAATTATTAAGGAACAGTCAACAGATTTAGAAACACAATCACTGCGTAGGTCTACAAGAGAACTCCATGCACCTGAGAGATATGGATTTCTCATAACCACGTATGGAGATATTCTTATTATGGATCAAGATGAGCCATGAACTTATCAAGAGGCAGTATCGAGCCCAAACTTTGAGAAATGGCTTAAGGCCATAAAATCTAAGATGGAATCCATGTCAGTCAACCAAGTATGAACTTTGGTTGAATCACCTGAAGGGGAAAAACCTATAGGTGTAAATGGGTTTTCAAGAAAAAACCGACATGGATGTAAACATATAAACATACAAGGGGCAACTAGTCGTTAATGGTTTTCGACAAGTTCATTGTATTGACTATGACGAAACTTTCTACCCTGTAGCTATGTTTAAATCCATCCAGATCTTGCTTGCTATAGCTGTATTCCATGATTATGAAATTTGGCAAATGGACGTCAAAACCGCTTTCCTTAATGGAAAACTTGAAAAGGATGTATATATGACACAACCAGAAGGTTTTGTCACTCCATGAAATGCTGGAAAGGTTTGTAAGCTACAAAGGTCCATTTATGGACTAAAGCAAGCTTCAAGAAGCTAGAATCTTCATTTTAATGATACGATCAAAGAGTTTGGTTTTATCAAGAACGAAGATGAGCCTTGTCTTTACAAGAAGACAAGTGGGAGAATTTTTCTTTCCTAATCTTGTATATAGATGACATACTTATTATAGGAAATGACATACCTACCTTACAATGAGTTAAGACTTAGTTAATTAGTTGTTTCTCTATGAAAGATTTGGATGAGGCATCATATATCTTTGGGATTAAGATCTATAGAGATAGATTTAGACGACTTCTAGGTCTGAGTCAAAATACACATATAGACAATGTTTTGAAAAGATTCAATATGAAAGAATCCAAGAAAGGATTCTTACCTATGAGACATGGTATAGCTCTTTCGAAGGAAATGTATCCTTCAACTCCACAAGAAAGAGAACGAATGAGTAAGATTCCATATGCTTTGGCTATTAGTTCTATCATATATGTCATGATATGTACTCGACCAGATGTATCGTATGCCATAAGCATGATAAGTCAATATCAGGTAAACCCTGGTGAAAGTCACTGGGTAGTAGTCAAAAACATCCTTAGGTACTTGAGAAGAACTAAGGACACATTTCTTGTCTATGAAGGCAAAGAAGAACTTAGTATAAAAGGTTATACTGATGCTAGTTTCCAAACAGATAAGGATGACTCAAGATCACAATCTGGATTTTTGTTTTGCCTTAACGAAGGTGTTGTAAGCTGGAAAAGTTCTAAGCAAGATACAATAGTTGATTCTACGATAGAGGCTGAGTATATTGCAGCCAGTGAAGCAACAAAGGAAGCTGTTTGGAACAAAAAGTTCATATCCGAACTAGGTGTTGTTCCAAGCATATCAGATGCTATAGAACTCCGTTGTGACAACAATGGAGTCATTGCACAAGCAAAGGAACCCAGGTCTCATCAACGATCCAAAAATATTCTTAGATACTTCCATCTCATTCGAGAGATCATAGATCTAGGAGATGTGGAAATATGCAGAGTACACACGGATGATAACATTGTTGATCCCTTGACAAAGCCTCTAACGCAAAAGAAGCATGATCATCACACTGAGTCACTCGGTATTAGATATGTAAGTGATTGGTCTTAGTGCTAGTGGGAGATTGTTAGAGTATACCCAAAGACCAATCATATGATGATTGTAAGGATACTTTTATTTACCAATTTTATTGAATAAAGGCAATACTATTATTGTTTTCAGATATATGTGTCAATGTATAACATAAACTGAGAAATAATAAGATCCATATAATAATATGTGTATTATTATTAAAATATCCTTAGTCGTGTATTATTATGGGTATGGACAATAATAATATGCTTAAGATTAACATATGATTAATTGATAACAATGAGTTGTCATTGACATAAAGATGTCAGAATTAATACATGAATATATTAATAGAGAATAATATATTGGATTGATCCACTATGAGCATATATCTTGGATTATTATGTGATAATCACGATATTGCTCATAGTGACAATTATATGTATGATCCTTAGACTTTAGATTATTATTATCTTAACATATGTTATTTTATGTTTTGATGCAGTTAAACGTGTCTCGTAATTAGTTACACTATAAAAACTAACATTGGACATATTACAATGTATGTAGTGAGATGTGAATAATCAAGATAGGATTTGTCCTTCCTACATAATAGGAAAATATATCAAAGGCCACTTGATTGAGTGAGACTTGAAATGCATGGCCATGCTTAATACTTTGATATGAGATATCATAAATTATTCATTAAAAGTATTTCACTCTACACATCAAGAAACATTAAAATAAGCTATACAAGTGTGACTATTCCAAGACTTGTGCCTATTAAAGATATAAGAGGACAAAAGGATATAGTACATTAAAAGAGTTGGTCACGAAAATGATACCTCGAATCATGATCTCTTGTAACTTAGATGACAATGATATATTGCTAGATGTCACTCATTGTTTGTAATATTAAAATTATTCTAATATTATTACTAACGTTACAATGAGCCTATAGGGCCATACCAATGATTAAAAAGGAGCAAAAATATATGTATAAGTTGTTATATTTAATCTTGAATTATAAACAAAAGATATATAATTAAAGTAATTATATCACTTTTTAAATTCGAATTAAATATAGATTCCAAAATTTAAGGAAATAATTAAAGTAATTATTTCCTAAACAAATTCGGAATAAAACTCTAATACTTAGAGTTTCAAATATATATAAAGGATCTTTGGGTTTAGCAGCCATAACAGAGAATTTCGAATTCCCAAACCCTAGAATCACGAAAAATAGTTTTTTGAGATTTGCTCTCTCAACCGAGTGAACTGAGTAGAGTCCGAGATGATATTCGTAGAGGCTAAAGATTCGCATCATCGAACGATCGTGATTGTAGCAGATCCATTTGATATTTTTGCTACTTATCAAGGAACCCAATGTAAGTCATCGCATCTCTTCCTCTCGATTTCAGGTTAAACGTACATAGATCTGGAAAGACTGTCGTAATTTTGTTCCGCTGCGCCATGGGGTGTGCTGGCGGTCCCAATAATCCAAACGTGAGGATTAAAAAGTACATCAATTACTTCGATTTTTACTTCTTTTAGTTTTCTTTTGAATTTATTTCTAAATTCAAATTGATTTTAAAACTATAGATTGACTTTGGTAAAGACGTTGGTTTGATTATTTATGTAAGAGGAAAGTCCGTCTATTGAAGCAAATTTGACTTCCTAG
Source organism: Abelmoschus esculentus (assembly GCA_035048815.1). Lineage (NCBI taxonomy): Eukaryota > Viridiplantae > Streptophyta > Magnoliopsida > Malvales > Malvaceae > Abelmoschus > Abelmoschus esculentus. The sequence goes on from JAUCBN010000003.1 coordinate 20,781,211, forward strand.
GAAACTTAGAAAATTGTTTGCTTAGAGAAAATTGAGATCGAATTAGTTATTACTGCAACAACATAATCTGAGTCGGTCTTGATAATTTAAATATTTTTATCTATAAATATTATGTTGGTGGATCCATGAAACTAGTATCAAAGATAATACTTGGGTATTCGGTTTAAAAGTTTTGCCACAAGGATTGAACCTCCAGGCTAAGTCCCGACGTAAAATCCCAAAGTGAAAAATCCTTTTCCGATGATCCGTTAAAATCGAGTTAAAGCGAGAGTCTAAGGCTAGTTTTTATTATATTTAATCACTTTATTTACTCTCTTCAATTATTTAATTTTTATTCGACAATTCCCCTTTTACTTAAACACCATTCAACCTTGTTCTTGAATTACCAATCAAACAAACATAATCAAGAAGTTTCTAGTCCCTATGGGATCGACCCTTATTTCTCCTTTACAATATTTAATTTTATCATTTGAGAATAAGGTATTTTATTTTAACACTACACGAAGTGTGTCAAATTGATGCCATTTCCGGGGACTACTGCAAAGTTATTGAATTATTTTGTTTGATTTTTGACCAAGAAAATCTGGTAGAAAAATTTACAATATGAGACGAAAATCGAACCATGCAACAACTCACTGTGGCACCTGATTATTATCAGCCGATATGCATAACATTCCAAAATGGTGATACATTATTTACCCTTAAGACATGATTAATACATATCCTACCAACCTATCATGGTTTACCGAGTGAAAATCCTGACAAACACCTCAAGGAGTTCCATATAATTTGCCTAAGTACAAAACCACAGGGAGTTTCTAAAGATCAAATTAAATTTCGCGCTTTCCCATTTTTTTAGTTGATATATCAAAAGAGTGGTTATTTGATTTACCTTCCAATTCTGATAGAACTTGGACTGATATGACTTCCCTTTTTCTTTACAAGTTTTTTTTCTAGTAGCTAAGGCGAGCAAAATAAGGCGAAGTATCTTGAGCATCTGATAAAAGGATACCAAAACTTTAAATAATTATTGGTAACATTGTAAAAAGCTATGTTTGAACTGTTTGAACCACGATATAACCGAACAAACATTCCTCTAATATTTTTATGAAGGGTTAACATTTATGGATATGAAGGTAATCGATGCAACAAGTGGAGGAGCATTTGTTAACATGACTCTAACCGCGGCTAAAACATTAATATCTATCATGGCCGCTAACTCGCAATGATTTCATTCTGCAAGTGAACCATCTCGACGAGTTCATGAGATAAGTATAATTTCATTGGAAAACAAAATTGATAAATTAGATGATATTGTTCAATCCCTTATTATAGATAAAAAGGACATAACTAAACTTTACGAGATATGTACAAGTCCAAAGTCATCATTGGAGTCCATTGTTGAGAGACTAACAATTTTACAAGAGAAGTTTCAAAACCGCACTAAAACTCACATACAAGAATTAGAAAAATAAATCTCTCAGTTAGCTAAAATTGTAGGGACTAGAATCGCAAAGAAAACTCCTCTTCCAAATAGAGTTAAACCCTAGAGAAAATATTAGTACAATCACCCTCTGAAGTGGCATGGTTGTTAATCCTGAAGTTCCAAAAGTGATTATCGAACAATCAGGAAAGGAGAAGGAAATGCAACAGTCAACTTTCAAATCTCAAGTTATATCCTTTTCGCCACCATCTCCCCCATGTATTTGTTAGAGTATGCCCAGAGACCAATCATATGATGATTGTAAGGATACTTTTATTTACCAATTTTATTGAATAAGGACATTGTCATTGTTGTTTTTAGATATATGTGTCAATGTATAACATAAAGTGAGAAACAATAAGGTCCATATAATAATATATGTATTATTATTTAAAGATTCTTAGTCAAGTATCATTATGGGTATGGATAATAATAATATGCTTAAGACTAACATATGATTAATTGATGACAATGAGTTGTCATTGACATAGAGATGTCAGAATTAATACATGAATATATTAGTAGAGAATAATATATTAGATTGACCCACTATGAGCATATATCTTGGATTATTATGTGACGGTCACGATATTGCTCATAGTGACAACTATATGTATGATCCTTAGACTTGAGATTATTACTATCTCAACATATGTTGTTTTATGTTTTGATGCAGTTAAACGTGTCTCGTAATTAGTTACACTATAAAAACTAACATTATACATATTATAATGTATATAATGAGATATGAATGATCAAGATAGGATTTGTCCTTCCTACATATAGGAAAATATATCAAAGACCACTTGATTGAGTGAGACTAGAAATGCATAGCCATGCTTGAATATATTGATATGAGATATCACAAATTATTCATTAAAATTAGTCCACTCTAGATATCAAGAAACATTAAAATAGGCTATACAAGTGTGACTATTCCAAGACTTGTGTCTATTAAAGATATAAAAGGACAAAAGGATATAATACATTAAGATAGTTGGTCACGAACATGATACATCGAATCATGATCTCTTGTAACTTAGATGAAAATGATATATTGCTAGATGTCACTCATTGTTTATAATATTAGAATTGTTCTAATATTATTACTAACGTTACAATGAGCCTACAGGGTCACACCCAATGATTGAAAAGGAGCAAAAATATATATAAGTATAAGCAAATTACATTTAATCTTGAATTTTAAATAAATAATATAGTTAAAGTAATTATGTCCCTTTTAAATTCTAATTAAATATAGATTCCAAAATTTAAGGAAATAATTAATTTAAGGAAATAATTAAAGTAATTATTTCCTATAAACAAATTCGGAATCAAACTCTTATACCTAGGGTTACACCTATATAAAGGATCTTTGGTATAACAGACACAATAGAGAATTCCGAATTCTCAAACCCTAGAATCACGAAAAATAGTTTTTCAAGATTTTGCTCTATCAACCGGGTGAACTGATTAGAGGTCGAGACGATATTCGTGGAGGCTAAAGATTCAAATTGTCGAACGATCGTGATTATCGTAAATCTAATTATTGTTTTTGTTGCTTATCAAGGAACCCAATATAAGTCATCGCATCTCTTCCTCTCGATTTCGGATTAAACGTACATGGATCGCTAGAAAGACAATCGTAATTTTGTTCCACTGCGCTATGGGATGTATTGACGGTCCCAATAGTATTCCCCAAGAAATTGCACCACCATTTTCATCAAGATCGATGAAGCGTGACAAAAGAGTTGATGAGAAGAAAATAATAGAAATGTTCCAAAAGGTACAAGTCAACATACCTCTTTTGAAAGTGATTCGATAAATGCCGAGGTATGCTCGATTTTTAAAGGAATTGTGCACCATGAAGAGAAAACTAACTGGCCACGAGTAAGTAAATTTGGGAGAAAATGTATTTGTAGTATTTCAATGAAAGCTTCCATCAAAGATAAAGGACCAAGGTATGTTTACTATACCTGTAAAATAGGAAATATTTTAATTAATGGTGCAATGTGCGATTTAGGAGCTTCGGTAAATGTAATGTTACTTTCTATTTATAAAATGATTACTAGAGAGCCTTTGAAGGAAACAAGAGTGACTATTTAGTTGGTAGATCGTTCTATCATTTATCCAGAGGGAGTGCTCAAAAATGTTTTGGTAAAGGTCGACATTCTTATTTTTCCTGCGGACTTCTATATCATCGAAATGGAAAGCGATAGGACGAACACTTGTTCCAATGTTCTTTTGAGATGACCATTCTTGATTACCATACATACAAATATTGATGTAAGAAGCGGTATTTTAATAATCGAGTTTGATGGTGAGGTTGTAGAATTTGATGTTTACAAAGCAATGAAATATCCTGATTAAGTTGAAAGAATAAATTCTGTTGATATTATTGATCCACTAATTGATACATTTATTGAAACTATTTTTTTTCAATTTTTACAAGGATCAAGAACTTAGCCACGAAAAGGAAAAAAAAGGAGTTAGAAAGTGTTCTCTTTATCAATTCTAATTCATCTTTAGCTTTCTCTAAATCTAAAGTTTTACCTTCAATTTTGCAGGCACCTGAAGTTGAACTTAAAGAGTTATTGGATCATCTGAAATATGCCTTTTTGGCAGAAAATAATACTTAACGGTAATTATCTCGAGTAAATTGCCAAAGAATAAGGAAAATAGTTTTGAAAGTGTGTTGTACGGACAAAAAGAAGCGATTAGGTGGACTATCGCAGACATTAAAGGACTTAGTCCTTCTACTTTTATGCACAAGATAAAAATTGAAGAATGAGCGAAACCATCTCGAGAAGGTCAACGTCGCTTAAGTCCACCAATGAAGGAAGTTTTGAAAAAGGAGATACAAAAACTTCTTGATGCCAACATCATGTACACGATATCAGACAGTAATTGGATAATTCTGGTCTATATGGTCCTAAAGAAAATCAGAGTGATTGTAATAAAAAAATTTGGACGGTGAGTCAATTCTAACACGAATACAAAATAGATGGCGAGTATGTATCGATTATAGGAAGTTGAATTCGTTAACTAGAAAAGATAATTTTCAACTTCTATTTATAGATCAAATGATAGAACGTTTAGCTAGAAAATCACACTACTATTGTCTTGATGTTTTTCAGGTTTCTTTCAAATTCCTATGGCGTCTGAAGATTAAGAAAATACTATATTTACTTGTTCATTCGACACATTTTCCTATCGACGAATGTCGTTTGGGATGTGTAACGCCCTAGATACTTTTGATGAATGTTTATCAAATCTTGTGTTAAATTATGAAAAATATCATTTCATGATTGATAAAGGGTTAATATTAGGACATATTATCTCATCTAATGGGATTGTTATAGATAAAGATAAAACTGATATTATTTGTTAACTTCCTTACCCCAAAACTATGAAGGATGTTCGTTCTTTTTAGGTCATTCAGGATTCTACCATAGGTTCATCAAAGATTTCTCAAAAGTGATGCAACCGTTGTGTAATTAGTTGCAAAAAGATCAAACGTTCGATTTTGATCAAAAATACATAACAACTTTCAATGAGCTAAAGGAAAAACTTGTATCAGCTTCAATCGTTCAACTACTGAATTGGAAGTACCCATTTGAGCTCATGTGTGATGCATCGGGTACAAGTGTAGGGGTAGTACTTTGACAGAAAATCGGAAATGAACCTCATGTGATAACTTATGCGTCTAGAACACTAGTTGTGGCTCAACAAAATTATTCAACTACTAAAAATGAGCTTTTGCTATTATTTTTTCCCTAGATAAATTTCGTTTTTATCTTCTTAGCACTAATAAGAAAGAAACGAAAGCCCACTTGATCCGATGGATTTTACTTTTACAAGAGTTTAATCTTCAAATCAAAGATAAGAAGGGATGTAAAAATTTAGTTGCGGATCACTTAAGTTGACTTCCATTTTCACAACATGGTGAACCGATCGAAGAGAAATTTCTCGAGGAACATTTATTCCTTGTGTAAATAATAGTTCCATGGTATGCCAACATGGTTAATTATTTAGGCATGAGAGTACTTCCGCTTGATCTAATATGTTCCGAGATAAGCCAAATTAAGCGAGAATCTCGATTTTATATTTGAGATGATACATACCTTTGGAAACATTGCTCGGATCAGATAATTTGACATTGTGTTGCAGAAAGTGAGGTAAATTTAATCCTTCAATTTTGTCATTCTTATTCTTGCGAAGGTCATTTTGGACCCAAACGAACTGCATACAAAATACTTGAATATGGATTTTCTCAGCCTAGTATTTTTTGTGATACATATTTATTCTGTAAATCATGTGATAAATGCCAACATGCTGATAATTTAAGTCATACAAATGAGATGCCTCTTAATCCAATTCATGTTTGTGAAATATTTGATGTATGGGGTATCGATTATATGGGTCCGTTTGTTATATCTTTTGGTAACTATTATATAATTCTCTAGTTGTTGATTATGTTTCGAAATGGGTAGAAACTAAGTCTACTCGTAATAATGATACTAGAACTACTACTGAATTTCAAAATACTTGTATTTTTTTAGGTTTGGCACACCAAAGGCTATAATTATTGACCAAAAAACTCATTTTGTCAACCGCATCGTTGAGGTGTTAATGAAAAAATATGGTGTCACTCAAAGAATCACCACAGCTTACCACCCAGAAATGAATGGATAAGCAAGAGTTTCAAATCGGAAAATTAAGTCCATTTTAGACAAGATTGTGAAGCCGAATAGGAAAGATTGAAGTTTGAAATTAAACGATGCCTTATAGGAGGTTGAAGTTTCAAATCGGCAAATCTTTCTTTCTTTACTTTCTTGATCTTATTTTTTTATTATATCGAGCATAATTCTTTTCATAATTATGCTTGGCTAAGTTCTTAATGGTCTGTCTCTTTCTTATGCCTTTGTTTTAAACTAAAGGTTTAAGGTTAGGCTTAAAATTAGGGGTATGATGGATCTTTTAGGGTATAAAGTTTAAGTATAAAATATAAAAAATAAGGGTTAAGGTTTAAAATTTAATTTTTTAAAATTTTTAAAATAAAAAATGTAAAAAACACATGATAAAAAGGTAAATAATTCTTACTCTTATTTGCTGCCATTGTGGTCCGAAAGGGATATTTAAGTCGTCCGCATCACCCTGCCTAACATCAGCAACTTGAGCCTCCTTCCGGAGACAGGGAACTGCTTCAAATCACCTACCTTTTCATTCCACTCCATTGTCAATCGCCATATGTTTATTCTTCAATAAGGAATGATTCAAATTAATAACCACTTAGTCTTTGGGTTCTTGAATGATTGTCTTGTACTTTTACTTTGGTTCTCAATTCCACGTCTACTGATACAGCACTGCCACTGTTAAAGGTTTCAGAACTGAGGCCTACGGGAAAGAAGATGAAGACTTGTCAATTGGGTGGAAGTTAGTTTTAGGTCAAGTTATCCCAAATCTTATCAATTGGACTCTATATCATCATTTACTTCAAAGGAATTGAAGTTATTAACTCTATATAATCAAAACAAGTTGAACAATCGGGTTGGTTGACTAAGATTTTGAGTTTTGTTAAACAAAATAGCACATAATAAATCAGAAAAAAAAAAATGTAAAACAACTTATATCATCCATTCAATTCAACACCCTAAAGAAAGTATGGAATTTACACCGTGACGACCGCAAATTCTTAATCTTTACAAAACTGAAGGCAAAGCTTCTTGTAAACTAATTAAAACCTTTGCCGCTTTGTTACTGTGATTTGAGTGTTGACACCAGCAACAGAACTCACCGTAGGTGAGTGACTCATACCTGAAACGGAACCAGAGCTTGAAAAACTCAACATGGCCGATGAACACATCTGATGAGTCCAACGAGATATTTCAGGACACGGTGACGAGCTCATTCGTATATGAACAACACCGTTATTCGTATTGGCCACTGGTTTTTGGTTTTCAGTTTTAAAATAACATTCCTTAATGGAAGCCTGGGGGATTCCGAAAGTGTCCGAAGGAGGAGGGTTTCTCCATTGAGGAAGAGGACCGGCAACAAGCAGTGTCGAAAGAAGAGGACCAGCTTCCATTACAGCTTGTAAAAGCTTCCCTTTCTCAGGCAAAGTTTTCCCCTTTGCAAGGTTGTGGATCACGGTCGTTTCAGCATCGGAAGCCTTGGCCGACACAATTGATGAGACTAAACCGGTCGATAAACATCCAAAGGGTTGCTTCAAAATCCCCATTCCACTTGAATCGGCCATTTTAATGGTGGGAAAAGTTGGCGAAGTGGCGGCATCGAACAAGGAATCAACAGGGGAAGAACCGTGACAGTGATGATTATTATAAGTGTCGGGTAAACTGTTTGATTCAGTGATGCTTGAGTTTATATTGGCTGCAACCATAAGGGGAATTTCGTAAGGCATTAACTTGTTGAGTAGCTTCTGCAATTGGTCTCTTGCTTCGTCTCTTTCTTGGTAAGCGAGGTTTAGCAGATTAAGCATAAGCTTTAACTCCAACTTGTATTTTCCTATTTGCTCACCGGCTTCCATTTTCACAGATTCTAGCTCCATTGCAGTGTACTGAAGCTTCAGCTTCAGCTCATCAAAATTCTGTAAAGACAAGCCATCATCAAAATTCTGTAAAGACAAGCCATTAACTTTGGGATAATAACAAACAAGAAAGGAAGTTTTACAAAATATAAATGAATAGGAAAAAGAAAAAGACCAACCTCTTGATAATTCCATAAAGAACCCAAATTTTCCATTTTCAAGGTACTGTTCCTAAATGGGAGAAGGGGAAAATATGAAAGATGCTGATAGAGAGAGAGGGAGGGAGGTTAAGGAGAGGTCTTTAGTGAGTCATTTATAGAGCCATCAATGCCAGGTAAGGACAAAAAGTAAGAGATAATTGTTCATCTTCTTCTCTCTCTATCTCGGAGGAACAAGACAACTAGTCCACGTCAGAGAGAAAAAAAAACGAAGGAATGCTCTAAACTTTCCAATTAGAAAATCCAAGTAAATAAATCATAAATAAAAATTAAAAGATTCCCGTTTTATTTTTCTTTTCATTAAGCTGTTGCCTTTCTTGCCCGTTTATATTTAATTTCTTTTTCTTTCTGTTTTTATCTTCTCTTTTTTACTTTCTCTCTAGGGTAATGCTGAAATCCAAGTAAGCATTTTGATGGTCAACTTGAGTTTAATGCTTTTAAAAGCTTAGACTTAATACACAATTTGACACCTAAATTTGGTAACATGAAATCAAATCGATCCCTAAATTTTTAATTTTCATTTTTTAAATGAATTCCAACCAATAATGTTGCGTTTTGTCAGAATTGTTGTTGCATAAGGAAGATGGAGAATATAGTACTAAAATTGTTTATATTATCAGGTGGGGTGTGCCCTAGATTGCATCATGAACTGCCCAATCATATAATTCTTTCACTTATTCTATTAATCTGTTTAACTTTTCCAACACGTTATCAGAACTCTGGAAAATAATATATAAGCACAAATGACAAGAGACCAATCAAGGTTCTCGCTCGTAGTTCTACTTTTGGATTCCTTCTATATATAACCATTGTAATTTTAAGAATTCATTTTTATATATAAATTAAATTTAGTGTAAACAATATTAAATCTAAGAGAAAATATCATGGATAAATTCTATCACGTCATACATAAGATCAATCACTAAAACTTATCTATCTCATCATTTTTTATGTCATATTTTTATAAGTAAATCTTCATTCATATTTATTGTTAATTCATTTTAAAAACAAATTTTTCAATTGAAGATTCACTTAGAAAAAAATATAACATGGAAAAAGTAATGAGATGAGTGGATTTTAGTGGTTAATCCCATGGACACGTGGTGGGACTTACCCAATAATATAATTTGTCTAAATCTAGAGTTTAAGAATTTAATTGGCATAAAGATAATTTTAACCCTTAACGTTTATAATTTTTGTCGTTTTGGCTCTTATTCTTTTTTTGGGATAAATTTAGCTCTTAACCTATATCTTTTTGACAAATAGCTTATTTTTTAACAATATGATAACTGGACCGTTCAAAATCTAACAATGACGACATGTTATATGTATATGATAATATATTTTAAATAATTTGGTATCTAACCTATCAAATACATATATATAATATAATTTTATTCTAATATAAAATATAAAATATAAAATATAAAATAATTAAAATTCAAATAAAATATTAAAAAAATAATTAATTCTAAAATGAAATATTATTAAACATTCTTAACCCTGACTACGATAGAATTAAAATTCTACCTAAAAATTAATTAATTTCGAACTATGTTCATATTTTTTTAAGATAGACTTTGATTCTATCATAGTTAGGGTTGAGAATGTTTAATAATCTTTTATTTTAGAATTAATTAATTTTTAAAATTTTATTTGAATTTTAATTATTTTATATTGGAATAAAATTATATTTCATATATACATGTATTTGATAGGTTAGATGTCATGTCATTTAAAATATATTATCATATCCATGTGATATGTCATCATTGTTAGATTTTTAACGGTCGAGTTATCATAATAGTTAAAAAATAAGTTATTTGTTAAAAAGATATAGGTTAAGGACTAAATTTATCTAAAAATAAGAATAAAGACCAAAACGATAAAAATAATAAACGTTAAAGGTTAAAATTATCTTTATGCCAATTTAATTTAAGGTCTAAAATTTAAAAATACTTTTTAAAATTTTAACATATCAAGAACAATGATAACTAATGTGAAGTTCATTGGAGGACTAAACTCTATAATTTAAATAACGAGAAATATACGAGGGATTTAATTTTCGACGGAAGTTTACGTAATTTTAACGCCGGAACGACATTTGATAGTAGTTGATATTTTCAGCTTTTCACGACGTGTATCCCATGACCGTTGTGCACAGAAATAGCAAAGGAATTCTATTTTTTATCTTTGGTTACGATATTTAATATTTAGAATTAGAATTAAAATTTAGAATATACCAGTCTAAAATTAGAAAATAAAAATTTGCTTATAGAATTAAACTAAAGAAGATTATGTAAATTTCTTTTACGTCAAAATATAACCTTAAATAAATAATTAAAGCCAATTATTATAAAATAATCAAACTAATCTATACGGGCTATGTAAAATATATCTGAAAAGAAAATCATTTGTATTGTGGATAACTATTTGACCCTTAACATTACCCTTGATTTTCGAGCGAAACCACTTTGTACCTGTTTTAGACAATTGAACTGTAACAGTAACCCAGCGTGCTGATCTTTTATGCAAAAGAAAAATCCAGATGTATGATAGAATGTATACGTTACCATTTATATATCTCAAGATTTTTTTTTGATTTGGGATTAATATTTTTTAATTTTTTTCAATTTTTTATTATTGTGATTTGAGAATTTTTATGAATTTTGAAATATTATTAATCTAAATAATATTATGATTAATTTTGAATCTTTAAATTATATTACATCGTATTGTGTGTATGAGATGAAATTATATATACAAGTCGTGAAAACATTCTAACTATAGATGACATAATACCACTCTTAGATTTGGTGATGATGTATGGGACAAGGCCTTAATTTCTCCAAACAAAGAGTGAAATAAAAATGAGTGCTAGTAATCTTTTGCTTTGTTCTCATTTTATAAGAACAAGCAAAGAGGTGCAGTTGTAACCACTTATTTTTATTTGACTATATATATGTGTTTAATATACAGTTATATCATTCATTTTTATAGGTTTAAATATCTACGTATATACATATTTATGTGTGTTTCGGTATATGAATATATGTATCCTTATTATTACTATTAAAAATGTTTATAAATGTGATTATCATATATGAATATATAATGTGTGTGAATGAATGTATATGTATTATATGTAAAAGGTGTTATTATTTAAGTGTACGTATGTACTGTATTAATATAAGGTATGCAGGTATGAATGTTAAAGAAATATTTGTATGTATAATATTTGTGTTTTATTTATAGTTTATATTAACGTTGCTTGTATATTATAATTATTATTATTATGTGTTAATACTATTATGAGCTAAAATAAAAAAATTCAAGAATAATAATAAGCCTATAATATTAAAAATGATCAAACCCAATGTTTATTATCCAAGTATATTTACAAATTCAGACTTTGTTAATTACAGGTCCAACCAATCAAGACCTAAAGTAATATTAAGAATCACTGTATCAAAATAGGCTTCGACACTTTTTACGGGGGTTTTAAGAAAACGTCACAATATTTTCACCTTTAGTGACATTTTTAAGAAAATGCCACTATGTATAAGTCTTTTGTGACGCTTTAGTAAAATCGCCACTAAAAACATGTCTTTAATAGCGTTTGAATTCTTATTGCTTAACACTTTTCTATTCTAATAAAATTTAATAATATATATTGCATTCATACAATATGAGTTAGTTTAAATTCTTATTGATGCTTTTTCTTCCTTAATTATATATTTATTTCATATAGTATATAGAAGGAAATTGATTTCATAAAGAAGAAAGAAGTATAGAGAGATTACTATGGATCGACTGAACTTATGACTATTCATGATTCTATAATTGAATAAATGTTCTAGACTAGAGGAATGTTATGGTAAAACTTTGTTTGAAACGATGTGGTAGAAAGAAGTGTGCAACTTGAAGGACATATCGGTTGTGGATGTCAAAATCCACCACTTTCCATTACATAGAAATGAAGGTGCTTAATATAATGCGGAGTTCGTCGAAACGGAATTTCCTTGTTTATTATGGATCTAGGAGTGTTGTAGGCACGTTCATGCAATAGAAACGACAAAAGATAACAAAAATTATATGATATAATTATTAGTAGAAAATTTAAAAATTGAACCAAATGACAAAAAAAATATATAGATATATAGGTGATAATTTTTGGCATTTCAGAAAGGACTTCAACGACGGCGACGGTGAAGACTTCAAAAACGACCGATGGTAAAAATGCTAAAACTCGAAAGAACTCGAACAATATGTTGAACGAACCCGAATCAAATCAATTTAACGTCGTAGGACTTGGACCCGCTAAATATCAATTTAGGAACCCGGAGTATCAAAAGACAATCAACGAATTGAGTATTGAATAGTTCTAAAAAGAATCGTAAAGAGAAAGAACTCTCGAATAAAATTTTATTGATAAATATATGTAACCTTGTAACATTGTTTTATTACATATATATAAGTAAATAGGGAAGTAGCCGGTTGAATACTTGTGGCTAAGAATCATTCAAATTCAAAATTAAATTTGAATATATTAATTCTTCCATTCGGTTGCATGCTTCTGGTCCACATATTTGAAGTGTTTTGGTTGATTCAATTTAACATTTGATAAATATGTTATAAATCCTTATCCAATTTGGCTCCAAAACACGTGGGAACAAAATTGAATTCAATTTGGCATGGTTCATGCAGCCTTCTGCAATTCGGCATGCAACAGTCCTACATCAAGAAAAATAATAACATAAATATTATAATGAAAATATATAATAATGGAAATATTATATTATTGGCATAAATATTATCGAATAAATTCAGAATTGAAGCACAAGTAAGGAAAAGTGCTTCCCTGAAATATTTTGCCTTAGATCGAGTAATTGGTCCTAAAGGCAAGACTTTCGGATTAGTGTCAAGTTCTGGTGAAGATATGCTCACATCAGTGCTTTATGCTCGACATCCATTATTCTATTATGCTATTGATTTTGTTGGGTTGTAATGTAAATAGTACAAGATGAAACTTGAAGAGAAACATCTATTTTTCAAGGGCAAGGATCTAGAGTTAGTTAGTGGAAATCAATAAGTTGGAACAACTTCCTAAGTCTATTTTTGATATAGAAATCAAAAGGCTCCGATTCAAACTATTTTAAAATCAAAAAGAAAATTGTTGGAATTGGTAAAACTCTTTCAATTAAAAGTGTATCATGCGGGAATTAATCGTTCATATGTTTCTTTGATAGAAAGAAAAAATAGAGAAAAAAAGAACATGTTGCTGCCACTTCCCACTTGTATCATCAACTGTCTCCCATTAATATAGCACTAACATTATTTGATTCCAAATTATTTGATTTCTAAAGACATGATTTTTAGTGGCGTTTATCTAAAAATGTCACTGAAAATATGGTCTAAAAACTAAAGTTGTATATTATGGATTGTAGGATTTGAACCCACAACCCTTAAAAAGCTAACTAATAACCTAGCCATCTAAGCTAATAACTCTTAATGTTATATCTTCTTTTAATTGTTTTTAAGTTAAACAAGAAATAATAATAATAATATTTAGGTAAATTAATGCTTGACTTAATTATTTCGAAGAAACCATCATAAAAAATTTGAAGACTTCTCTTCTTCCCCATACATAACCTTCGATCTTCCTCATCACTTTCTCCCTTCAACCTCTTCAACCGCCAACGTGGAGTACATCGCCACAGCCATCGTATACCTCATTCTCTCCCTAAGGTCTTCTTTAAGCACCATCTACTGAAGCTCCTTTACCACCACTTTTTGGTGAAGATGATGTGTCCAATAATGGGACCGTCGATGAACTAGCACTAATTGTTCAAAAAATAAAAAACTATTTTTGTTAAGGATCGATTATACAAGATGCGCAAGTTCACTAATTATTTTCTAGGTTTCAAAGCAGTAGAGTTTCTATCTGAAGATCAATACCTTGAAAGATGATGCGTGCTAGATATGTGCAATTTTAGTACAAGTGAACACGTCGTCAAGTAATAAAGTGATGAGTATCAAGTATCATCTGCTTAGGGATTGATATACTTAATATGCTACCTTTGATCTTCTTGCTCTGTAAAAGAAAATAAAAACATAAGTGAATTGGGGTTGTGATTTATCTAAATAATAAAAATTAAATAAAGATAGAAGAAGATGGCCAGGATCCAGTTGTGCTGTATAGTGAATTCGAGTAACTCGTTTATGTCCAATGCAATTGTACAACACTGCCTCGGCAGAACTGCAGATTACTGCCTCGATAGTGAAGATACTCGTCTGCCGTGACAATCCCTTGCTCTTGGGTAGACTTTACTAAAGTTCGACAAAGTATCCTTAGATGACTTCGCTTATCCCTAAGTCGAAATACTGTTGATATAAGTCCTTGATGATACCTCACAACGTGAATCAATTATAATCACCGACCAATCCCACACTTCTATTAGCCGCTGAAACTCTAAACCTATCCCTAGGCCGAGTTAGTGTTCCATGGAAGAAACACCGTACTTATTCCTTTCGTGGAGAGTTAATTAATGACTTACAAACTTCTTTCCCGAGCTTGAATGTAAGAACAAGGAATGATAAAGAATAAACAAACTTTGATATTTTATTGCATTAGAAACAAGAAACAAAGTTTGACTTCCACACACTAATACTTTACAACCTTCACCTAAGCCTAAACAAAACTAGAACATAATATAGAAGAAAAGAAAAATTAAATCTAATTCTATACTCTAAGCTATGAATCTAATGTGTGTCCTCTTCCCTTGGACGACTATGCCTTATATAGGCTTGGCCTAGGGCAAACCTTTCCTAAGTAGAATACAACTTGGAGTAGGGAATAAGTCATGTACATAGGTCAAATATTTCCAAGTTTATTTCTTCTAGAAGGTTTTTGTTGAGTGTTGTAATCGATTGAAAAACTCCAAGAGGAGAGGGTGAATTGGATTTTTAAAATTTGGTGGACACTAATTGCAAAGGAAGGAAATTGCAAGGTGATTTAGAGTGGTTCAACTTCCTCAACAAAGTCCACATCCACTACCTTAGTGACCACACTAAGGATTTTCCATAAATTCACTAATTTATCTTTCCTTAAGGATAAGGAGTAACCTTACACAATTCAATAGACTTATACCCCAAAGTCTATTGAATCAATCCCCAAATTAGAGTACAAAGAAGCAAACAAGGAAATCCTCACAAGGTAAGTGTTTGCAAAAATTAAGCTCTCTCACACACCCAATTAAACACTAGTAAAAGATTACAAATGAAGAACACACTAGTGTTTTTGCAAGAAAGGTTGGAAAATGAAGCACAACTTGAATCTATGAATGCTTGAATCTTTGGATAGGCTTTCTTGTTGTTCCAATATGTTTTTCAGACCTCTTTTGTATGCTCTTAATTGATTCTAACCGTTTGTAGTCGTTGGAAGTACTTTGGAGCCGTTGGTTGTCATTAAGATTGGGCATTTAATGCTCACCTGCACAAAAGTTTCGAAACCTTTAAGAATTTCAAATAAAGTAGCCGTTATAGGTTGAAAGTTTCGGAACCTTTAAACAAGGTTTCGGAACCTTTCCAGGGTTTCAAAAAGTAGGTCATATTATCCTGAAAGTTTTGAAACCTTTCAATAAGGTTTCGAGACTTTTAGCTTTGGAAAACACTTTTGACCATTTTATTGACTTTTAAAAGTATATTCAATGTAGATAAAAAGTCAATCATATTATAAACCATTTTTACAAGTTTAAATCGAGTTTTTGAAAATTTTATATCGAGAAAATTATTTTACAAATTTTTACAAATTAATCTTTAAAAATATACTTTAAGTTATATCAAAATAATTCTAACAATCTCCCCCTTTTTGATATAACAAAACCTTTTTGTAAAAATTTGTTTTTGAGAAAATTTTCAATGTAAAAAAAATTTCTTTAAGCTCACCCTTAATGAAAGCCCTTATACATTCTTTGAGAACCAAAAGTTTTAAAGACAACAAAAACAAATTATTTGATTTTCTCTCCCCCTTTTCTTTATAGCAAAAAGTATAAAAGGCTACAAAGAGAAATAAGCATCATTAGAGCAATAAGTCATAATATAATCCATACCATAGCATGTAAAGCATTTAAGGCATAAA
Source organism: Abelmoschus esculentus (assembly GCA_035048815.1). NCBI lineage: Eukaryota > Viridiplantae > Streptophyta > Magnoliopsida > Malvales > Malvaceae > Abelmoschus > Abelmoschus esculentus. Next base: position 20,797,599 of record JAUCBN010000003.1, read on the forward strand.
ACATAAGCATATCGTAACATAACTTTTATCATAAATCATCATGTAAACCAAAATAATCCAAAACAAGATCCATCATAAAGTCTTAACAAAGTAGATAAAGCATGTAGTTCTAAGTATATCAAAATAAGTCTCAAACTATAGTCATAAAATAGTCTTACAATAAGTCTCACAAAATATCATAATATAGTCATAAGAGTATGCATGAAAACTAAGCATCCGGTGAGTCATGAGGCGGAGGCGGAAAAAGATGACTACGAATGTCACGCATATCATGCTCTAAGGAAGATACACGTCCATCCAAGCTATGTAGTAAGCCGGTGGTCTCCTCATGAGAACTACGGAGGAAAGCATCCATGTTGTCGAAACGAGTGATCATAGTAGCATACATAGAATTCATGGTGATAGGAACCATGGGAGGTGGTGTATCCTCGTCTACTGGAACCTCAGGAGCATCCTCATCGACTTCCTCTACAATCCCTCTATGAACCCATCCATGAACACCATGATACCATTGGGCTTTGTGACAAGATTTGATATCAATCAAACTCTTGTTCTTAACATGTTCATCTAGGGAGGTGTCAATGTTGAGTTTCCTAAAGATGCGACTAAGGACACAAGCAAAAGGAAGAGAGAAAGATGTAGGATTAGAGATGACTTTGATGAGGTTCAAAAAGTGATGTTTGCTATATCGGGACAAGCTCTATCACGATATTGTCTAAGCCACCAATAGCCTATGAATCGCATACTAGTGGCTTTTCTGCCGGAAGAGCGAAAGAACCACGTAGTAAGGAGATGAAAGAGATGCTTCTCTAAGGGGAGATGGGTAGGACGATGGTCGAGAAAAGGTTCCATAAAATGAGCTTCATATTCATTTGATTTTCCACCAAGAGGAACACCTAGATATTGAGCGATAGACTCGGGTGTTAGAACGAAGGTTTTACCCATCAAAAAGGATTGAATGCCGGTAATGGGATTAGTTCCTCTATTGGACCGAATAAACTCGACATTAGCATAAAAGGCACGAACTAATCTACGGTGAGTATAAGGATGAATGCTCAAGTACTTTATCCAACCCCACTCGGTGAACAACTCAAAAAGATTAAAGTTGTAAATAGGAGACATAAGGAAATCTAGATCAATGTTTCGCTCTAGCCTTATTTCCATACGATGATAGACATTAAAGTATCTATTTCTATGAACACCATCACTAAAGAATAAATCCTCAAAGGTAGGATTCGGGTTAGGATCGAGATTGGGATTGGGATTAGGTTCATTGGAAACAGAAGGTTGACCCCTTTCGACACGAACACGTTTAGCTCTAGCAGGCCTAGTTCTAGGAGGAATGATTTTGGGCAAGGATAAGAGTTTAGACTCAAAAACATTGGTTGAAGAATTTTATCAAACACTTTGTGGGCACAGGTTTTTGAAGAAATTTTCAAGGGTTCAAGTTCAAAATGGGTGATACCTCCTGAAATAAAAACAACATTTGATACATAAATATGCAATCCAAGGCATTAATCCAAGTATCAAAATCATATTTTCTTAAAAAAAATTCGAAACCCTAAAAGATAATGAGATTTTCGGAAAAATGGATTCTTGGTTTAAAAACAACATGGGTTTTGTCAAAATCATGTTTAACAATGTGAATAAGTAAGAATGCACATGATTTGAAGCGTTTTTAAGCATTAAAAATAATTTTCTAAGACATAATCCCATAAGTTTCGAAAATAATTAAAAACAAAGAAAATTGAAAACAAGAGAGAAATTACCTGAAGATTTTGGTGTAAATGATGTTAATCTCAAAAGATTTGAAGAAATTTGCAACGAAATCGCAAGATTTTGAAGGGAAAATCGTTTTGGGAGGTTTTGAAACTATCTTAGGGTTTAAAAAAAATGAAAAGAGGTGGGTTTTTGTGTTTTAAAATCGTGCCCAGATGAGATCTGATACGAAAGGTTTCAAAACCTTGTGAAAGGTTTCGAGACTTTTCATCAAAAGTTCCGAAACTTTTTGGAAAAAGTTTCGGAACTTCAATTCTAGTAATCTACCTTTTGAGATAGCCCGAAAAGATTCGAAACCTTGAAAGAGGTTTCGAAACTATTTAACAAAAGTTCCGAAACTTTTTGGAAAAAGTTTTGAAACCTTCATTCCAGTAACCTTGGTTTTAGAGACACACGAGAGGTTTCGAAACTTTGCTGAAGAGTTTCGAAACTATTGGAAGAAAGTTTTCAAACCTTGTTTAGAGGTTTCGAAACTTGTGGTCCCAAAACTCTAAGAAGCCTCAAACAGACCCGGAAATGCATTCTAGCATTCTTATGATATATTATAGGCATTTAAGCGCAAGTAAAATAACCATTTTAAGTCATTTAAGCATGTGTCATCAAGCATATAAGCATACAATTCATGCAACCAATAAATTAACATACTTTGAAATATATAAACATAGAAAGCAACATGATTTCATACTTTGCATGAGAAAAAGAAATTTACCAATAGGATCAAAAATTTCAATTTTCACTTTATCCACTTCAAGTGCCTTTCCTTCTAGTGTGTGTAAAGCTTTCAAATTTCTTCATTTTGCTCATCATGGCTCCAACACACCTACAAAAAAGGAACTTATACATATTTTGATACCCAAACTCTTTTGGGTCCATAAGGATTAGTTCCTAAAATTCTAGTCCCTTTTGGAATCCATTTTGATAAAAGATCATATTCTTTGTTAGCAATGAGTCCTTTAGGAACACAAATACTTATCATTACATCCTTTCATGTCAAGTTTCAACTCAAAATAATATCTACAACTCATTTAATTGCCATCACAAGATTCAGGGACCAAAAAGTTTCGATACCATTACTTATCATTTTGATACTCCTACACATTTTAACTTACGAGTATCGATACCATGATGAGGCATATTAATACTCCAACATATATAAGTTTACAGGTATCGATGTCATAGGTAGTGGTATCGATACCCAATCCATTTTTCGCTTGTTTCGCCCCTTTAAAGCCCGTGTATAGAAACGATACTCCCCTGTTTCGCTACCACTGAGTAATTTTGCCAGAAAACAACATCAAAGGCACTCCAATCACATACACAAAGGTCATAAAATATATTTTTACATCAAACATACATATTTAAACTTTTAAAGACTTAAAATCCAACAAATATCATGATTCAACTTGGTGCCACTTAACAATCAAGCTAAAGCTTCAAAATTTTATTTCAACATAAGGATTAAGAGTCTCATAACAAACATGCTTGAAACTTTCAGCCAACCAACAACATATGTGTGAAAACATACCAACATTGCAAAATCCACTAGCATAAAAACTTCTTTCAATATTGACAACCCATCCCCATTACTCTTTCACTACCAATAGTATTAAAAAAGATATACTTGAGCTATAAAGTGATGTGCACATGAATCCTTGTATCTCTTGGCTGCCTCACCTCACATATTCTGCATTTCAAGGTAAAAGAAAGGGTAAGCACAAACTTAGTGAGTGTTAAAAACAATTGACAAATAACTTTTGCAATTCAACCCATAAAACCATCACTTGAACATTTAAACATATGCCATGTCCTCATGCTCATTATGATAGTCTTAATATGGTTTCAAACCAAAACAATAACTCAACAAGTGTAATTAAATACAAGACTTACATGCCTTAACCACGAAAAATCTTATGGCCTTTTAAAACACTAGCATCTAAGTTCTTAAATCTCAAGTCTTACATGCTACTCACTTAGCAATGCTTTCGTCTATGAATCACAATGCATAATTCTCAAACATTTATTGTCTTGCAAGTGACTCTATCAACGTCATATCTACAAAACACATCGAATACACGAATCTCTATTCTATGGATGTATTTGTACCAGAGCTACCTGAAATGGATACAAACCATCAAATCCACCTGCAAAAGCATCTAATAATCTATAATAACTCGCATGGAGAAACAAACCTCAAACTCTCATGGAGTGTCTACCCCAAACCGCTACGGTTCACATGGAGGAGCAACCTCAAGCTCTTATTTGACGACTTATCTATTAGTGCACTTAACCCTATAACTGACTATCTATATCCGAAGACAATTGGGAAATATGTCACTTGCCAATATATATGTATATCATCTGTCATGCCATTATTTTACACATATGCATCAATGATTTAACACAAGAAATTCCATATCAATGCATTTCTATAACAAGATGCATTCATCTCTTCTTTCCCATGGCCACATCATGGGATTCAGAGCATATCTATTCAAGTTTAAAAGTATGCACATGGTTGAAAAATAACATATCTATTTTCACTTGAGCATGAGGTTTTATTCCATTTCAAAACAAAAAACCAAGTCATAAGCCATCTATCTTCAAAATCAACAAAGGCAAATCTCTATTCTATAGCTGAGTCACAAATCTCATGTGTTCTCCATTGTGAATCATTCTAAACCAAGTTCTCTTTATTGACACAAGAATCTCAAAACCAATGCTCAACCTCATACTAAAATATCATACAAACTATCATGCATTCATTATCTCATGTATCTATTACGTATCGATCGCAAAAATAAAGTTAAAATCCCTTTCACATTCTTTTAAAGGAAAATCATGGGAGCATAATAAGTGATACAAAATCACTATAAAATTGCATCGTGAGAATCTCAAAACATGCATAATCTCATATGCAAAATAGATTACGAGCATGATTAAAAACATGACACAATCTGGGAAGTTTTAAGAGAGTAAAACATTCAACTTACTTACGAGTGTAGGAAGGTTTCTCACACCATGCCTACACCCCCAAATCTCTGCGAAACTATGTAAAACCATGCCAAATAGGCAGCTCACTCACCACTTATCAAAAATTTGCTTGACGAAGTCAACCGATACTCTTACCATTCCCAAAACACCTCCAAATCTATGCTCAACACTTTTCCCTGCTTCTAAACAAGAAAAACAAGGGAATTAATGTCCAAAACAGAATAAATTCAACTCCTAACTCATACTCCCTCAAAACAACCCCTTACACACTAATAATACGACTGAAAATCACTCTAGAACAACACCAAACTTCACCCAGCCAAAAACCAACGAAATTAGACTCTCTTCCACTCCAAAACACACCTAAAAACTATATTCTAAAGCACAATAGCCTCCAACAATAGCAAAGCATATAAAAACCTTCAAGATCTCTTAATTTAAGTCATTAAACTCAACAAAACTCAAGATCCGGAATTACTATATCATAAACTTTTGATTTGATCTTTAAACACTTCAAGAATCATTTATTTTCCAACCTAAAACCATCAACTAATAAAGACTTACGAGATTTCTCAAAATCAATATAAAAAACACAATTAAAACCAATTTTAGCATCAAATTAATTCAAGAAACTTTGCAATGGATCAACCACTTGAAAATTTTATTAAAGAACTATAAGTTTAGAGGTTTATATGAATCCTTACCTCCAAACTTGACTCAACCTTCCAATTGAAAGAAAACACGAAAACAATGAATATTCAATTAGATTTTCAGAGAAAACAAAAGAGATTCAATCAAAACGAAATCAAAGCTTTAAGAGAGGATTTATCTTTAAAAGAATATTGGATTCTCTGTTGAAAGTCAAAAGGAATTGAGAAACTTTGAGAAAATGAGATAGTTATGTGAAATTTGGTGATTTGAGATAAAATGGGTAATTGTAGTTATAAAGGGTTAATTGAGGATTAAATAAGCATTAAAAGATATGAATTGGAGGCAAGATCGGCTGATTAAGATTAGATCAATATCCCTGTGACACCCTCGCCACGGGTTAGGAGACGGAAGTGTCGACCGGACTTACGGACTTGTAACAAACTGAACTTGTAATCAATTCTAAACATTTCATTTATTTGTATGACATTTTAAGTCAACTTATATAAATTCTTTTATCAAATGTTGGGCCAAATTTAAAATTTTTCAAACCTAATCTTATCTTATATTTTCGATTATAGTTCTCTGATTATGCAATCTGAATTTTTAGTCTCAATCGTGCTCAACATAAAGCCTTTAACCAAATTTCATTTGTTTAGCAATCTTTAATATGATTCTTATTAAGCAATCTAATCTTAATCTCAAAAGTTTGAACCAAAATGACCGAGAGTATTGAAACACCTATATGGTGTATCTAAATAGGTGGTATCGAAACACTCCCTCAGTGTTTGGATACGTTGACTCGTTGACCTAAGTATAGGATGGCCTATTTTGATAGGGTATCGAATCGGGTATCGAACCAATCTTGCTACTGGGTATCCTAGTATCGAAACGCAGGCCAGACGTTCTGATACACCTAGTATACTTGCCTAGGATTTTTAAGGGGGTATCAATACACATGGAAATGGTATCGATACCGCTATACGATTTTGTAGGATCTAGACATTTCATTTTCTTAAACCCTATCAAAAATCCATCCATATAACCTCAAACCATCTCTAAACCTTAAGGGACAAATTTTAACTTCTTTAGACAACAAGTAACAAACATACCAAACCAAATGACTATTCAAGTTGATAATATACCATTCAACATACAAGCTAACCCCTATGCCATGTATTTTTCACTATGACATCCAACATAACATTGCTTTAAGGTTCAAATGTTATTGTACTTAGCTTATTAACTTGCATAGCCAATATTCCAAAGACATTATATGCAAATCATGGAATAAATCCCCAAAAATGCATGAAGCTAACAAAGTCACGTTTACCATGGTAATTAGCCTAACCCCAATTTGGCCATAAGGCTTACATACTAAATGCACATAACAAAACCATATATATTCAAACCATAAGCTTAATCTCAAAATGCATAAGCTAGCCTAACATGATCAACATGCCTTAAGGCTTACATATCATATGCTCAAAAGAAAATATATATACACCATAAGTCAAAACATGATTACGATGCCATCTTAGTCTAGGAGTTAACAAAAATTAAAAAATACCATACTTAACCTGCTTGTGGTACTTGCTTGCAATCAAACTTAATCCAACTCCTTGACTCGATAGCCTATTATTTTGATAAGGAGGAAACAAACGATTGGTAAGTACTTGCTAAGTACTTAGTGAGGCAATCCTAAGTCTAACCATTTAGACATTAATCGAATAACAAGTAACATGTTCCAAGTAAGCAATCAATCAAGTTCATAGTAACAATTCAACCAATGTACAAAGAATATTAATCACCAAATAACATGTGTATCATGTATCATACTTATCATGCATGTCATAATGTCATACTTATTATGCCTCTAAAATACAATCTAAGTTCACAAACTATATACTCAAGAACAAGCTAGCATAATTAGGTACATATGTCTCATGTTTCAAAGCTTTCATAATCAAATCATATCAAAGGCTACTTATAGACACATATTCATTCCAAATACTCAATAGCAAATTCATATCCAAATACTACTCATAGGAACAATCTATTTCAGATCCTATATTAGCAATTTCATAATCAAATTCAAATGCTTCATAAGCAAATGCATATACAAATGTTTTTTCCATATCATAAGCTTAATCTTTTATATTAGTTTCATATGTTGCCTTGGTATAGTTATACTAGGTAAATGAGTCAACAAAAGTACCACGAAGGCACTGACAAAAGTACCACAAAGGCACTAATAAAAGATACCCATGATATCTAGCAAATGGTGACTAACCACCAATCAAAGGTACCCATAGTATCGAACAGAAGTACCGACGTACTAAACAAAAGTACCAAAGTATTGGGAAAAAGTACCAGAGTACTAACAAATGAGCTCAGACCCTAGGCATGTCGTACTACCTATGACCAACTATTGACCAAGGCTCAATATGGATTTCATTATTCTTTTGATCATTATTTGATTCATATTAACCAAATGTCTTATTACAAAAGCAAATTTCATAACATGCTATCAACAAAACATTTATCTCATACTATCAAAGTAAAAGCATTCTTATCATGCTATTAACAAAACATGTATATCATGTGAAGAAATAAAATTGCATATCATGATACCAAACAAATATTCATATCATCGTAAACATGCTTCATGTATGATTCACATATCTGGCATCCCGTAGACGCGTGCCATAACTTACCTCGCCATTTTCGAGCTATGCAAATGTACTAAGCTAGACTTAACGATCTAGCATTCAAACATGTTATCGCACAAGTCCTTTAACAATTAAACCTTCTTCCCTTTTTACCAAATATATGATTAGTTCAATTACATGAAAAATCAAATATCAAAAGGGTGGTTAGGACCTAGGTCCTAACCCTAAAGTTTGACACACACAAATTTCCCAAGCAAATTAAAGATTGTAGACGGTGATCCCTTTCCCCTTTTTCCTTGCAAGATCTTGCCTTTCCTCTCCTTCGTTATCTTCTCTTGGGCTCTTTAGCAAACCATATACACATTAGCATTCATTAGAACATATCAAATTCACTTAAAATCAATTGTCACATGCTTAATAAATGTAAACATTTATATTTGTTTGTTAGGGACAACTTTGCTACCCTTTATAAAATCGATTGTATCTCCTAGCTCCCATATCCTAATTGAGGTTATTTTCTACCCTTAAAAAGCTAAGAAGATCCTCTACAAGGAAAAATTAACCTCACATTTTAATTTGTTACGTATAGAAAGAGTGCGCAATTTGTGCAAGTGTACACTTCGCAAGTAATAAAGTGATGAGTATAGAGTATCGTCTCCATAGAGATCGATGTACTTAATTTGTTTCTTTTTTATTCTCGCTCTGCAAAAGAAATAAAATAAAAACATAAATTAATGTGATTGTTCTGAATTAAACAAAATAAAAAGAGAACAATGAATGAAAATAAAATCAGATTGAGAGAAAGGTCAGGATCAATTGTGTCGTATTATGGATTCAATTGACTTGTTTCTGTCTAATGCAACTACACAACACTGCCTTGGTAGAACTACGTTTTTACTGCCTTAACAGTGAAGAGTTACGTCCACCGCGGTAATCCCTTGCTCTTGGGTGGACTTCTTCAAGGTTCGACAAAGTATCCTCTGATGACTCCGTTTATCCCTAAGCCGAGGTACTGTTGATGACTAGTCCTTGATGATACCTCCCGGCGTGAATCAACTATATGTTAGAGTATGCCCAAAGACCAATCATATGATGATTGTATGGATACTTTTATTTATCAATTTTATTCAATAAAGGTATTTCCATTATTGTTTTCAGATATATGGGTCACATAAACTGAGAAACAATATGATCCATATAATAATATATGTATTATTATTAAAAGATCCTTAGTCAAGTACTATTATGGGTATGGACAATAATAATACGCTTAAGACTAACATGTGACTAATTTGATGACAATGAGTTGTCATTGACATAGAGATGTCAGAATTAATACATGAATATATTAGTAAAGAATAATATATTGGATTGACCCACTATGAGCATATATCTTGGATTATTATGTGACGGTCACGATATTGCTCATAGTGATAACTACATGTATAATCCTTAGACTTGAGATTATTACTATCTCAACATATGTTATTTTATGTCTTGATGCAGTTAAACGTGTCTAGGAATTAGTTACACTATAAAAACAGACATTGGACATATTACAATGTATGTAGTGAGATGTGAATGATCAAGATAGGATTTATCCTTCCTACATAATAGGAAAATATATCAAAGGCCACTTGATTGAGTGAGACTAGAAATGCATGGCCATGCTTGAATACGTTGATATGAGATATCACAAACTATTCATTAAAAGTAGTCCACTCTAGATATCAAGAAATATTAAAAGAGGCTATACAAGTGTGATTATTCCAAGATTTGTGCCTATTAAAGATATAAAAGGACAAAAGGATATAATACATTAAAAGAGTTGGTCACGGACATGATACATCGAATCATGATCTCTTGTAACTTAGATGACAATGATATATTGCTATATGTCACTCATTGTTTTTAATATTAGAATTATTCTAATATTATTACTAACGTTAGAATGAGCCTACAGGGTCACACCCAATGGTTGAAACGGAGCAAAAATATATATAAGTATAAGTAGATTATATTTAATCCTGAATTTTAAATAAATGATATAATTAAAGTAATTATATCCCTTTTAAATTCGAATTAAATATAGATTCTAAAATTTAAGGAAATAATTAAAGTAATTAATTCCTATAAACCAATTCAGAATCAAACTCTTATACCTAAGGATACACCTATATAAAGGATCAATTTGTCTAGCATCCATATATCAGAGTATTATGAATTTCAGACCCTAGAATCACAAAAAATATTTTTTCGAGATTTGATCTCTCAACCGGGTGAACTGAGTAGAGGCCGAGACGATATTCATAAAGGCTAAAGATTCGAATTGTCGAACGATCGTGATTACCGTAAATCCAGTTGTTGTTTTTGCTGTTTATCAAGGAACCCAATGTAAGTTATCGTAACTCTTCCTCTTGATTTCGGATTAAACGTACATGGATCACTGGAAAGACCGTCGTAATTTTGTTCCGCTGTGCCATAGGGTGTGTCTGCGGTCCCAACAGTGGTATCAAAGCCACTTGTACAATCCGTAATCGGGTTAAATACTTGGATGATGTGATATGTATGAGATGTATAATTTGTTTTACTATATCAATGATATAAAATTTGATATTGCTAGTCAATTAGGGATACGATTAATATGTTAATCTTTTAATTACAGTCGCCATGTTGTTACAAGGGTTTTACGATAATCATATATCAATTGTTGACATAGTGATCGATGAAAGTGCGATAGCAGATCGTATCAAGGAAAAGGAATAATTGTTATTTCGATATGGAAAAATCTAAGGGATTTTAAAAATCTCGAAAACACAATTCTTTTGATAAATCTTATCAAATCGTGACGTTTTTCATAAAAAAAATAGTCTCTATTTTTCAAAATTTCCTATCGTGGCCGCAAGGGGCTTCGCCCCTTGACCCTTTCGTAGGCAACATAGATTGTAGGCCCATATTGGTAACATTAACGATTTCTTGATAGCATATATATGATATATTTGCTTTGCACGGTGTTTGACATGCATGATTATAGCCCTTGCTTTTACAATAGTTGTAAATTTTAAATACGGTCTGCGTGTCGTGCCTTTCTCTATCTCTGTTGTACTTCTCTTGTCATCTTACTCCCTCGTATGTAAAACGAGTTTCCATAATTGTAATATTATTCCAAGAAGAAATCGAGACGTTTGGAGCAAAGGCGAGAAGATGCTTGAGAAACAATTTTAGTATAGAATTAGGGTTTTAAGGTTCTCCCATTGGCTTGGGATGGGCCACCTTAGTTCTTTATTTTGGGCTATAACCACTGCAATCTTTTTATTTTATATCTATCATGTATGTGATACAATATATGATATATATCTTCCACTCGCATATATTGATGAGATCAATAAGGGCCAGATTAAAAGAAACAACGATGAGATATTTAATGTTTTCCCACAAATTAATCTAAGTTAAAATTAGCCATCCAATATTTACCCTCGTTAAGGCCTTGATCGATCTTATGTGGGTTTTGCCAAAGCATTAACACATAAGTCCATCTTGGTTAAACACGAAGAATAAATAAGTGATATTCGTCGGTCGAAATATTGGTAGTAACTTAGTTAGGTTGTTCTAATAGGATTAGAAACCTAAAGGCTAAGTATTTGGTTAAGTCATGAGATGATTGAACAAGAGTTGTTCACCAAATGGAGGAGTTACATGAGATGTAATTAGTAAAGGGTTACTTACCTAAATAACTTTTTTCCTAAAAGAAAAGCCAAAGTTGATTTAGGAAATTGATGAATTATGGATCCTCACTCACTAGAAAAATTTTCGTCAAATTTTTCCGAAATTAAAAACGAGAGGGGTTTTTAATTTTGAACAAATTAGTGGGAGTATTATATAAAAATGTCCTATTTATAATATTTCAAATTGGTAAATTTATATTATGTATTTCCATTTTTGTAGATCTAAATGGCAAACAACACTATATTATTGCGATCACTCCTTGAGAAGTAGAAACTCAATGGTGTAAACTTTCTTGATTGGTTCCGTAATTTGAGAATTATTCTCAAACAGGAAAAAAAGGAATATGTCATTGAAGAATCTATTCCAGATGAACCGGCAATAATGCTTCTAGAGCTGACAAAGACAAGTTTAAGAAACATATGGATGACATGTTAGATATTAGATGTTAGATGTCTTATGCTTGCTACCATGACTCCTGATCTTCAGAAGCAACATGAGGACATGGTTGCATATGATATGATTCAAAACCTCAAAGAAATATATGAGAAGCAAGCACGTCAAGAGAGGTATGAGACCTCTAAAGCTCTATTTCAGTGCAAAATGGTCGAGGGATCTCCTGTAGGAGCTCATGTCATTAAGATGATAGGCTATATCCAAACATTGGAAAAGCTAGGTTTTTCTCTCAAGGATGAATTGGCTACTAATGTTATTCTGCAATCATTGCCAAGTAGCTTCAATCAATTTGTCCTTAATTTCAACATGAATGAAATTAACAAAACTTTGCCACAGTTACTTGGCATGTTACAAACTAATGAGAAAAATATGTCTAAAGGTGGACCTAAGCCTATTTTGATGGTTCGCAAGGACAAAGGAAAGGGAAAGGCAGTGGCAAAGTACAAGGGTAAAGGTAAGCCTATACCCAAAGGACATGATGGACTGAAACCCAAAGGGAGAGTTAGCAAGGAAGGAAAATGTTTCCACTGCAATAAGACCGGACATCGGAAAAGAAATTGCCCTATTTACCTTAAAGAGGTCAAGAAGGCAAAAGTAGATGGTGCATTTACTTCAGGTATTTATGTTATCGATGTGAATCTATCAACATCTTCTTCTTGGGTATTAGATACCGGTTGTGATTCTCATATTTGTACTTCTGTACAGGGACTACAAAAGAGAAGGAATCTAGATAAGGGAGACGTAGACCTACGAGTGGGAAATGGAGCAAGAGTTGTTGCATTAGCTATAGGAACATATGTTTTATCTTTACCTAGTGGACTTGATTTACATTTAGAAGATTGTTATTTTGTGCCTAGTTTGACTAAAAACATTATTTCTATTTCTTGTTTGGACAAGATTGGATTTGAGATTATTATTAAGAATAATTGTTGTTCTTTTTATCTCGATAATGTTTTTTATGGTTCAACACAATTGGTTAATGGCTTATATATTTTAAATCTAGAAAATGTCATTTATAACATAAATACCAAAAGATCAAAAACAAATAACTCAAATCAAACTTATCTCTGGCATTGTCGTTTAGGCCATATAAGTGAGAAACACATATCAAGACTCCATAAAGATGGATTCTTAGATTCATTTGTTTTCGAACAACTGAATGTATGTGAATCTTGCTTATTAGGAAAAATGACTAAGGCTCATTTTAATCGTAAAAGTGAGCGAGCAAGTAATTTATTGGGATTAATACATAGTGATGCATGAGGACCAATGAACACACAAGCTAGAGGTGGATTTCAATACTTTATAACTTTCACTGATGACTTCAGTCGATATGGTTACATTTACCTTATGCGCCATAAATCTGAGGGTATTGAAAAGTTTAAAAAATTCAAGAATGAAGTACAAAATCAACTAGGCAAGAGTATTAAAGCACTTCAATCAGATAGAGATGGAGAATACTTAAGCATAGAATTTGATGAACTCCTTAAAGAATGTGTGATTGTCTCACAACTTACTCCACCAGGTACACCACAGTGGAATGGAGTTTCTGAGAGGAGAAATGAACTTTCTTAGACATGATTCAATCAATGATGAGTCATAGTGATCTTCCGACTTCTTTCTAGGAACATGTACTAGAAATAGCTACTTTCATTTAAATCGTGTTCAGTCTAAATTTGTTCAAAAGACACCATATGAGATATGGGCTGGAACACGTCCTAGTATGTCTTTTATGAAGATTTGGGGTTGCGAAGCATATGTCAAACATCAGATGTCTACAAAGCTCGAACCCAAATCTCATAAGTGTAATTTTGTTGTATATCCCACAGAAACTAAGGGATATTATTTCTTTAACCCTAAAGAGAACAAAGTGTTTGTTGCTCGAATAGGAGTGTTTCTCGAAAGAGAATTTCTCAATAAGAAAGGAAAGAGCAGAGACATTGAACTTGAAGAAGTTCAAGAAAAACAAGTCACTGAACCTGAGATTGAACATGTTCCGCAAATTGTTAAGGAACAGTTGTAATCACTAATTTTATCCGGGTCTAAACCCGTGTTTTAATTTCTTTCATATAGTGGGCTTGCAACTATTAAATAAAAATAAAAATTTTACTATCTTCAAAAAATCAAAAATATTATATATACTTATTCATTTGCACGTTCGAGACCTTTCCTCTACCCAGAACGCCCCTTCGAGTCTGCCCTGCCGTCCGGCCACCTCTGATGGTCCCCTCCTCGTCCATGTTCACAAACAAACAAAAGGGGATGTCAGATATGTACGATTTTTTAGAGAAAAAACACTAATAATCGCAGAACAATTCAGAACGAATGACAGCATAAATATCAGAGACACCCCAATACATATCAGACAATTCCAGAGCAGCAAGGGGAATATTTAACCAAGTCACCTTTTTATTTTCATGTAATGTGTTGGCTATAAAGGCAAAAGAACAACAGTTTGTAAAGGGCTGGCCACCCGCATATTTTTCATCAATCAAGAAACGATATTTCAGAGGTACTCATCTTTTTTTTTGCATAAAGAACCGAAAAATAAAAGGGTTAAGGTCGGGGTCTTTTACCTGAGGGAAAAAGTTATCAAGCTTCTTTGGTTTCCTTTCTTCGCCGGCAATAAGCCTCGCACCTTCGGGTGTTGTCGGTGAGCCGAGCTGAGGAGGAGAAACTTTCTCTCTTGTCTTTTTCCAGATCTGAAATGAGAGCGTTTTCTTTGGGGCTTTACTTTGCTCTCGGCTTCCAGAAAGAAGAGTTTTCGAATCGGCTTTGGATTTTCAAAAAAAATGAATCCCCTTATATCGCCGGCCGCCAGCAGGGCAAGGAAGCTTCTGGGTTTGTGATGAACACCATGAAGGTGTTCATCTAGTTTTAGAAAGAAAGAGAGAGTTTGAGAGTTTTCAAATGAAAGATGGAAAATGGGTTTGTTTTTTTTGTTCAAATTTATGTTTTATACCAAGGGTCTTTAAAAAATGGTTTATTCGCGTTCATTAAAACCCTCCGTCCTATGGTATTCACTTCCGAAGTCCTCTAATGTTTTGTGAAACTTTCATTTTGGTCACAAATTTGTCTATGACCCCAATTTTTCGGACAGTTTAATCCATTCTATGGTCCTCCCGTGTCCTTGAGCCTCTTTTCAGGTCCTTCCTTGCTTCGAAATAGCAAGATAAGGGCCTGAATGTTTCTCTTGTCTTTTGATTCGACCCCTTTTAGAAATTAATCTCATTTAATCCTTTTTTTTCCTTTTTTATGTTATTCTTTAATTTAATGTAACCTTCTTAGTTTGTTCATTTATGCACTTCCTATTTCACATCTATGATATTTATTTTATTTCCTTTTCATGGTGTCCTAAGTTTGAATTTTCCGTTTATTTACACTTGTTTATATTGTTGCATTTGTTTATATTTTATGCTTTTTGCTTATTTATGTTGTATTAGAATTGTTAGGTCTATGTATGTTTATTTCATGTGCATATATTTTATCAATACATTAGTTTTTTTTATTCATACATTTTTATTTCATGTGTTTCTCCTTATTTATTTATGTCTTTATATATTGTATTTATCCATGCACTTTATTTCTCATGCATCTATTATTTTGAACATACATTTGTGTTCTTTACTTCATGTACTCACTTACACGATTTTATTATTATTTTGCAATTCAAATTCAACTCTCTTAATTAATAAACCTAAGAAATACGTCTTTACTCGGTCGTAACGGGCCCGTGTTCCAATGAAATGGTCGCGGTGTATGCGTTTCCTTCGAATAAAGACACGGTAAAAATAAAATTGATTCAAATCTTTAAACAAAAATTAATTTAAATGCCACTTTAATCCGAAAAATCTAAAATTAATTAAGCGGTAATTTATCTTAAAGGTGCCAATTTTTGGGCGGTTTTTAAACACTAAACTTTTTTTAAACCGTAACCGACTCTCGAACCCAAACATTTCAAATCTCTGGTTTTTACGGTGTTCGGCCTACCAAAGTGGCCGGTGGCGACTCTACCCCATTTTTTAAATCATTTTAACCTTTCTTTTAAATTCTCAAAATCGTTTCAAATCCCTAACTTTCTTAACCTTGATTTCAAGATTCTCTTTTAATTTCAACCCTAATTTTCAATTTCCCCTCTTTAATTTAATCCTTAAATTTTTCAATTCTTTTCAATTACGTGTTTTTAAATCCTAATTAAAATTCTTTTTTCAAATCCATAATTCTTATTCCAAAATCCCTAATTTTTCAATTTAAACTTAATTTCATAATTTTGGGACGATTTCAAAATTTTTTATTCTTTCATAATAGTGACCTTTTTCCACAATTAGTTATTTTCGATTTTAAAAGGGTTGCTACAGTTGGCGACTCTGCTGGGGTACGAGTCAAGCCTTGTTTTTAAATACCGCTTAATTAATTTTGGGAAGTTTGAATTAAAGTGGCAATTAAATTATCATTTGTTTATTAATTCGAAGTTATATCATTTTAACCCGTCTCTTTAAGTGGGGGGAAAATACTAAGGCTTTCGTAAGGATATTGTTCCTTCGTATGGGCCTAGTAAAGTACATTCGGGGCTCGACTACCCTATGTCTTCGTGGGAATATTGTTTCCCCGTATGGGCATAGCAAAAGGGTCCTCCCGGATTGAACTCGATTGAGATGAGCCTATAATGGGTGATGATCGGGGGCCTTGCTACTCTTAGAAGAGGACAGTAAGGACAATTCGGGTACCTCCTAGTACCAAAATTGCATATAGAGAATATAGTCAACCCACCCCGTTAGAGCCATGCGGATAACCTAGGTGAATTAGGTATGATATCTAGATCTTGTTTATCTTTCTCTTCTTCCGTGTCATTTGTTTATATCATTTATTTATGCTTTTGTTATTTATGGTATCCTTACTGACACATTTCCCTTTTCCTATTGTTTGTTTTGTTTTCTTCCTTTTCTCTTATTCTTTTTGCATTCCTTTTTAAAGGTGTTGATTCGAGTGGTTTGCCCGCATTGAGAGCTTTCATTATGGATAAAAGTCTTCTAGGTTCCCAAGATAAGAACTCAGCAATCCGACACTGGTCCGAAGTCAATCAAAAGGCCTTTGGAGATAGTCAACCAAGTGAGCGCATAGTGCCCGGTTACACGTATGTCAATCTACAACAGAACGATCTGTATGAACTAAAAGAAATATGGGAAAGTTGGGAAGCGAGAGTGCAAAACTTGTTCCGTGAGAATTATGGGGATATAGCTCAGTTAATATATGTTAGAATTAACCAGCCTTTGCTTAGAGCCGCTTTTCAGTTCTGGAATCCCGCTTTTTGCTGTTTCACCTTCAATGGAAATGATTTGATGCCAACAATAGAAGAATACACAACTTTGATAAATAGAAGGAATGTCAACAAGGATTGGATCTATTTGAAACCTCCTAAGTCTCAGAACTATCATTCGAAGTTGAGTTCTCTAGCCGGAATGAGTGATGCGTGGGCCAAAGGAATAATTCAGGTTCGGGGAGAAAGTATCGCGTTTTCATGGGAGAGAATTCGGGATATAATACCCGTGCATCCAGATGAGGAAATGAAGATGGATTTATTTGCCATAGGTATATACGGGTTGGTCATTTTTCCCCGAGTATTGGGTAACATAGATGTGGTCATTCTTGATTTGTTCGATCGTTTAAAGAAGAGGGCTAACCCGGTAATGGCCATATTGACAGAAACCTTCATTTCTTTGAATGCTTGTCGGAAACATGAAGAAGGACGTTTTAGAGGGTGTGCACAACTTCTTCAGATATGGATACAGAGTCACTTTTGGAAGGAGCCAACCCAGGTCTTGTCTGGTATCTTTCAAGGAAGTTTCTCCCCGGTACGAGAGTATTTAGCTAGAGAATGGCGAGAGGATCTCGATAAAAGAAAATGGTCAGAAATCTTCAGGAATCTGCGGGATGATGATATTGTGTGGAGAGTCCCGTGGATGGGTCATGAGTTTCATTTCCTTTACAGGATCGGTGACTACAATTGGGTCATGATGATCGGTTTACACGGAGGAATTGCCTGTGCACCCCTTCTAGTATCTAGGCAGTTTGGTTCTCGTCAATTTATTCCTTTTACGGCAGGTTTGAGTGAAGCCGAGTTCCCTTTTAAGAATGAGTATCGACCTAAGGTCCAAAAGATAACAAGGGCGTGGGGTTACTGTTACCGTATTCGAGTAGAAGGAAGTAATCGAGGAATGACCACACCGGATTACGATCTTTGGAGACGTATCAAAGTTAATGACAAAATCCCGATATCCGACCACGGGCCTACAATGACATTGGAGGAGCACATGCGCATTGTCCTTTCTGAAGCCGATATACTAAGAAGTGAGATGGATGAAGTCAGAAAACAGATGGAGGAAATGAAAGCCCAGTATGCGGAAGAACTATACAAAGTAAGTTTGGATCTCGATGTCAAGGATGGGATAATTAAACAGCTAAAGAAGGCTAATGAAGATTTGAGTGAGAAAAATGCCCTCTACCAGAAAGATACCATCAAGCTGTATACTCAGGTACAAACTGTTAACCGAAAGAAATTTCTCGCTGTGGAAAGGGAAAGGATGAACGGGGTTCGTATCCTAGAAGAAGAAAAGGAAAGGGGTAAGCAAGCCATGAATAAGGAAATAGAAATCCGAGAGGCTAAAATTGAGAAAGAAAAGAGGGATGCTAGGAGAGCAATCAACCAAGAGAGCGAAAGGTACCGGGAAGAAAGAGAGAAAGGAAAACAAACCGTAGTGTGGGAAAGGGAAAATACTAACGCGTGGAAGAGAAGGGCTCAAGAGAATAAGAATCGTTTCTGTGAGATGCAAGATCTGTATGTCTCTACTTCTGAAATTCTGAAACAGTGTCAAGCTTGGAATGCTCTGTTGGAACACAAGGTCGAGGATTTGGACCACTCTTTAGAGAAATATGTGGCCAGAAATGGGTTTCTAGAATTGCAGCTCAGTCAACAAGAGAACGCATCGCTTCAAGCACGGATAGGAGAGTTAGAAGCCAAGGTTCAAGACTATTTGGGACGACTAGTGGTCCTCGAGGGGGCTGCACAAGGGGGAGATAATTATTGGTTGCATCGTCTTTGTGATGCCACCCGCATGATATAAGACCGAGATGATTATAACACCACTTTAATGGTGCAAGTACAAGAAGTGACCCAATATGTGAAAAACCTAGCCGCGGAAGCTGAAGCCTTAACACCCTTTGTGGCACAAGACATGAAGGAAGCCGCCCGATTCATTCAACTACTCAAAGCAATTCAAGATTTAGGAACTAGGGTTGACGCCTATCTGTAGTTTCTATTTCCCTTTGTAATGAAGACTTTTTAAAGTTTAATGAAAGTTGGTTCAAGGACGATCACTAAATGAGTCAACACCTTTACTTGCATATCTTTTCTTTCTGAAGCATTTCATCATTTGCATGCATCCATTCATACATTTTATATGCATTAATCATGTATACAATTAAATTAACCT
Organism: Abelmoschus esculentus; assembly: GCA_035048815.1. NCBI lineage: Eukaryota > Viridiplantae > Streptophyta > Magnoliopsida > Malvales > Malvaceae > Abelmoschus > Abelmoschus esculentus. The sequence continues at coordinate 20,817,358 of JAUCBN010000003.1, forward strand.
GGAAGATGTTGTAAAACAGAATTTGCAATCATTCTGCATCAATATTGCACTCGATCTCAAGTGAGAAAAATGGAAGAACACTTCAGTAGGTTAGAAGCAGATCTGAGAAGCCAGATAGAAAGATCGCAGTTGGAATTGAAAGAATCCATGTTGAAAGCTCAGCAAGACATGCTGGAACAGCTCACCCAAATGTTAGGACTTAAGCCATCAGATGATACAAAAGGAAAAGGAACGGTAGAGAATCCGCTTCAAACCGGGATAAAAACAACATATTCCCCTATTGTTATCGGCTCAGCCCCTATCCCACAAAAGGGAGCGACGTTTAATTTCCGAGCCGGAATATCGATCCAGAATCCGTTATTTGGAACGACTAAAAGTGATGAAAATGCCGGCGACAATGTGCCTGATTTGGATGAGTCGAGAAATTCAGTAAAGTAAAAGCAGAATTCTCTAAACAACTCAAGGAGACTAGGAAAGACCTTAAAGAAAAGCTCCGGGTTAGAGAAGTAGAAGAGGATTCTCTTGGTTTTAATGCGGGCGACCTTAGCCTAGTCCCCGAGGTAGAAATTCCGACAGAACATCTGAGTTCGAGAAGTATGACGGCACAACATGCCCCACCGTACATGTGACCATGTTCTGTCGGAAGATGGCAGGATTTACCAGCAATGAAAAGCTTCTCATTCACTGCTTCCAGGACAGCTTGATAGGATCCGCGGCGAGGTGGTATAATCAGTTGACCCGTGCACAGATTAAGTCATGGAAAGACTTAGCAAAAGCTTTCATTGATCAGTACAAGCATGTTACTGATATGATTCCCAACAGACTTATGTTGCAGAATTTAGAACAGAAGAAAAGTGAAAGCCTTCGTGAATATGCTCAGAGATGGCGAGATCTCGCGGCACAAGTACAACCACCGCTTCGTGAAAACGAAATTGCTCCCATGTTTGTGGATACTTTGAAAGGAGTGTTGTACGATCGACTAATCGGTAACCCGATAAGTAACTTTGCCGAATTAGTCATGACCGGTGAGCGCATTGAGGCAGCCATCAAAAGTGGTAGGATTGAGGGAGGTGAGCCGCTCAAAAAGCAATTTAAGAGAAAGGAGCATGAAGTAAATGCCTTCGAAACATGTCAGAATTTAACAATATCGCAACCACAACCGGCCAGCAATACTAAGGGAGACGGTAGAAGAGAAGACAGGAAGCCGAAGAAAGAATTCGAGAAGACGACCTTCACCCCTATCCCGATCACATATAAGGAGTTGTACGCTCAGTTACACAAAGCTGATTTGGTGCGACCTTTCCATGTGACTCCTTTCAGTCCACCATATCCAGCATGGTATGATGCAAAAGCACATTGCGAATATCATGCCGACGTTCCTCGTCATAACATTGAGAACTGTATAGCTTTCAAGAAGCTTGTTCAGAATTTGTTGAATACGGGAGTCTTACAATTGGGAGAACCAAGTACCACTGGTAACCCCGCTTCCTAACCACGGGAGTCAGGGGATTAATAGTATCGAAAAAGAATCCCCTAAAAAGGCCATATCTATGGTGTCAAAGATACAATCCCCTTTAAGGTGGGTTTTCCGACATTTGTGCATGGCCCGTCTAATTGACCGAGGGATGATAATTGTAAAGGAGGGATGCGGTCGATACTGCGAATACCATCAGTCTAATGATCATGACATCCAGGATTGCATGGAATTTCGGAGTAAGGTGCAAGCACTCATGGATACCAAAGAAATTGAGTTCTTTGCAAAATGCGAGGAGGAAAAGCCAGAAATCTGTATGACGGACATTCCAAGCAACAAATACACAGCTCAAAGACCCTTTATCATCAGTCGCTGGGTGGACGAAGAGGGGTCTTCTAGCCAAAATGCTCTGAGACTCATAATTTCTCCTCCCTCGACCTTTCCCTTTAAAAGCACACAGAGGGTGCCTTGGAATTACACCGCCAATATCTCTACACCTGGAAATCCAGGAACGCAAGAAGCCGTTACACCAGAAGAGGGGAGGCCAGTTTAGGAAGGTGATGCATTAGGGTAGATTTCCGAAATAGTGAATGAAATAGGGCACTTTACAAGGAGCGGGAGATGTTACTCCCCTCAGGAGGAGAAGAGACCCGACGAACAAAAGGGTAAGGGCAAACTTGTTGAGCCAGAAGCAATAAAAGCATTCGGGGATGATCCCCCCTCAAAGATCCTCGAGCCCGTGACCGAGGCTCAGGCCCAAGAATTTTTAAGGTTCCTGAAGCACAGTGAGTACAATGTGGTTGATCAACTCCGAAAACAACCGGCCAGAATCACGGTGCTCGACCTGTTACTAAATTCGGAAAAGCACCGAGAAGCGTTGCTAAAGGTGTTGAATCAAACTTTTGTAGAACAAGATATCACTGTCAAGAAACTTGATCAGATTGTAAACCACATAGATGTTGATAATTATATCACTTTCAGTGATGATGAAATTCCAGAGGAAGGAAGAGGCTCAACTAAAGCCCTCAATATCACAACTCACTACAAGGGGCATGTTTTGCCAGGAGTGCTTATCGATAACGGGTCTGCCCTTAATGTTATGCCCATGGCTACTTTACAACGACTGCCTATTGATAACTCCCATATGAAGTTTTGTTAGAACACTGTCTGGGCATTTGACGACACTCAGAGGGAAGTGGCCGGGAAGATTAAGATACCTCTGCTTATAGGCCCAGTCGAATATGTCATAGAGTTTGTGGTTATGGACATCCGACCGTCATACAATTGCTTATTAGGGAGGCCGTGGATTCATGCAGCCGGGGCTATCCCTTCTTCCCTTCATCAGAAGCTGAAATATGTGATGGAAGGAAAACTTGTGACAGTCAACACGGAACAGGACGTCATTGTTGCTGTAACTTCGGATGTTCCCTATGTGCCCCCTGCTGAAGATGCTCTAGAATATTCCTTTCGAGCCTTGGAATTCATCAACGCCACTTTTGTGGCGGAGGGGAGTCGGATTCCAACCCCGAGATATTCGAACTGCACTAAGATGGTAGTGATTGAGACTGTTGGAAAAGGAGCTAGGAAAGGGAGAGGACTCGGAAAGAACTTACAAGGATGTCTGAAAGTCAGAAGTGTTATTGACAAGAGGGATAGGTTTGGGTTAGGCTTTCACCCTACCTATCTGCAAAGGAAACAAGAAAGAAAGAGGAGGGAGGAGCAAAGAAGGGCCCGACTCAGGGGAGAAGACATCCCATGGAAACCAATAGTCAAAACTGATCTTAAGAATAGTTTCACCTTCGGGGGGATTGAGAATTCTGAGGAGAAAGTGCACCAAGCCAATTTAGAAGGACAGAAGTTTTATGAGGATGAGCTTATGAGTGAAATTTTCGAAATGATGGATGTAAATATGATCTCCCAGAATGCCAAGGGAAAGTCTGCTCTATTTGCCATTCGTCCATGTCTCCCGGATGAGAAGCTCAATAATTGGACAAGCATCGATCTGCCTGTAGTTGCTAAGAATGAATCAAAGTAATGTCTAAAAAACACCTCACATTCGCTTTCGCCCCAAAGCAATGGAATTTCTTTGTAAAGGGCATCTATGTTAATCTGCATTTCAATGAAAACAAAGGGCTTCACGCTCTTTTTCTCAAATGGCAAACAATCTTCTTTTCATACATTTTGTTCCTTGTATTCTTTATCTCTTTATTCTTTATTTGTAAAATATGTATACTATTTCCCAACATAGGAAATTTAAATTCTTGCAGGTTCGATAATATCGATTGTATGACTGATACTGAACTTAATCCTGTACCGAATTTCGAACGACACGTACTTGTCGCAGAAGCCAAAGAAGAGGAAGAGGAGTTAGAGATCCCCGATGAGTTAATAAGATTGATGGCCAGTGAGGAAAAGCAAATACTGCCCCATCAGGAGGATCTGGAGATAATAAATTTGGGATCCGAAGAAGAAAGAAGAGAGATAAAAATAGGTACCACTTTAGCATCAGACTCAAGGGAAAAATTAATTGGGTTGCTTTTGGAGTTTAAAGATGTTTTTGCTTGGACGTATCAAGATATGCCAGGTCTAAATACAGATATTGTTGTACACAAGCTACCCACATGACCGGAGAATAAGCTCGTCCAACAAAAGCTCCGTAGGTTGAGAACGGATATGTTGTTGAAAATTAGAGAAGAAGTAAGAAAGCAGTTCGAAGCTGGGTTCTTGAAAGTAGCGAAGTACCCAGAGTGGGTTGCGAATATCGTGTCGGTACCCAAAAAGGATGGGAAAGTACGCATGTGTGTAGATTATCGTGATCTCAATAAGGCCAGTCCTAAAGACAATTTTCCTCTCCCGCATATTGACACCCTTGTTGATAATACTGCGGGGCACTCATGGTTTTCTTTTATGGACGGTTTTTCGGGTTATAATCAGATCAAGATGTGCCCTGATGACATGGAAAAAACCACCTTCGTGACACTGTGGGGCACATTCTGCTATAAAGTAATGCCTTTTGGGTTAAAGAATACCGGGGCCATATATCAAAGAGCAATGGTGACTCTTTTTCACGATATGATGCACAAAGAGATTGAAGTGTATGTGGATGACATGATCGCCAAATCTAAGACGGAGAATGAACATATTCAGAATCTGCAAAAGTTGTTTCTGAGGTTAAGAAAATATCAGTTGAAGCTCAATCCCGCCAAATGTACCTTCACAGTAACATCCGGAAAGCTCCTAGGGTTCATAGTCAACCGAAGAGGGATAGAAATTGATCCGGATAAAGTCAAAGCCATAAGGGACCTCCCGCCACCACAAACCCAAAAGGAAGTTCGTGGTTTCTTAGGGAGGTTGAACTACATCTCCCGTTTCATATCTCAGTTAACGGATAAGTGTGACCCTATTTTTCATATCCCGCCACCGCAATCCCGCCAAATGTACCTTCACAGTAACATCCGGAAAGCTCCTCGGGTTCATAGTCAGCCAAAGAGGGATAGAAATTGATCCGGATAAAGTCAAAGCCATAAGGGACCTCCCGCCACCGCAAACCCAAAAGGAAGTTCGTGGTTTCTTAGGGAGGTTGAACTACATCTCCCGTTTCATATCTCAGTTAACGGATAAGTGTGACCCTATTTTTAGACTTCTCCGTAAAAATGACCCGGGAACATGGGATGAAGATTGTCAGCCAGCGTTTGAGAAAGTTAAGGATTATCTAACTAAAGCCCCAGTTTTAGTGGCTCCCGTGCCTGGCCGACCATTGATTTTATACTTAACAGTTTTCGAGAACTCAATGGGCTGTGTGTTAGGCCAACAAGACGAGTCAGGTAGGAAGGAAAGAGCAATCTACTATTTAAGTAAGAAGTTCACAGAAGGCGAATCTCGATATCCACAGACTCAAAAGTTATGTTGTGCCCTGGTTTGGGCAACTAAAAGGTTGAGACAATATATGTTGTATCACACCACCTATTTGATATCACGGTCTGATCCCTTAAAAGCCCTAATGGAAGCACCGACGTTGATAGGGAACATGGCTCGATGGCAGATGCTTTTGTCTGAATTTGATATTGTGTATGTGAATCAAAAATCCGTAAAGGGCAGTGCAGTGGCCGATTTCTTGGCAAGTCGGGTTGCAAAGAATTATGAACCCCTGAACTTTGATTTCCCGGATGAAGATTTAGTATCCGCCATAGTCGAGGGTGGAATAACCGAAACCGCATTGCCATGAAAATTATATTTTGATGGGGCTTCCAACGCCCTTGGGCACGGCATAGGGGCAATGTTGGTCTCCCCAGAGGAAGTTCATTATTTGCTCACGAGCAGGTTGAATTTCTTTTGCACTAATAATATGGCAGAATATGAAGCCTGTATAATGGGTCTGTACGCAGCTATCGAACGGAAGGTTCGTGTCCTTCAGGTGTTCGGAGACTCCTCGCTAGTCATTTATCAGCTACGGCAAGAGTGGGAAACTAAGGACCCCAAGTTGATCAAGTATTATAATCTGATTCAGGATTTGATTCAAAATTTTGAAAGAATCAATTTTAAATATTTACCGAAGGAGGATAACCAAATGGCTGACGCTTTGGCCACTCTGGCCGCGACTTTCAAGACAAACACAAAGGCTCGAATGAGATATCTAGAGATGCAAAACATCGAATTGCCCGCACATTGTTATGGAGTGGAAGAGGAGAAAGATGGAAATCCTTGGTATCACGATATGCTACAGTACATCAAATCTCAAGTTTATCCTGAAGGAGCCACAGATATTAATAAAAGAACTATTAGGAGAATGGCAACAGGGTACGTCCTCGATGGGGATATCTTGTACAAAAGAGGGAGTGATCAGGTGTTAATGAGATGTGTTGGCGCCCAAGAAGCTAAAACCATAGTGACAAAAATACACGAAGGCATATGCGGGACTCATGCTAATGGTTTTGCAATGGCTAGAAAAATCATGAGATGTGGCTATTATTGGTCAACGATGGAAGGAGACTACATTAGTCATGCCAAAAGGTGTCACAAATGTTAGATCTATGCAGATAAAATTCATTCCCCACCATTGCCGTTACATACTTTGAACGCACCTTGGCCTTTTGTCGCCTGGGGGATAGATGTCATCGGACAGATTCATCCTAAGGCATCTAATGGACACCGCTTCATTTTAGTAGCAATTGATTATTTCACTAAATGGGTAGAGGCCGCCTCCTACGCCAACATCACGCGAGCCACGGTCTGTAGGTTTCTGAAAAAAGAGATCATCTGTCGTTATGGTTTGCCAGAAAGAATTATTACCGATAACGCCACAAATCTGAACAACAAGATGATTTCTGAGGTGTGTGAACAGTTTAAGATTATGCATCACAACTCTACCGCATACCGTCCCAAGATGAACGGAGCAGTTGAGGCCGCTAATAAGAACATTAAGAAGATCATAGCGAAAACTACAGATACTTTCAAGGATTGGCATGAGAAGTTGCCTTTTGCGTTGTTCGCTTATCGAACCTCAATACGAACCTCGACCAGGGCAACCCCATACTCACTGGTTTACGGTATGGAAGCAGTCCTACCACTTGAGGTTGAAATACCTTCTCTCCGAATTCTGAGTGAATCTAAATTGGAAGATGCTAAATGGACACAAGTCAGAATAGACAATCTGAATCTGATAGAGGAAAAGAGATTGAACGCCATTTGTCATGGTCAGATGTATCAGAAAAGAATGATGCGAGCCTATAATAAGAAGGTTAGGCCTCGTGAATTTCAGGAAGGGGATATAGTGCTAAAAAGGGTTCTACCTATTCAAAAGGATTTCCGAGGGAAATGGATGCCTAACTGGGAAGGACCGTACATTGTGAAGAAGATCTTTTCAGGGGGAGCTATCATTCTGACAGAGATGGACGGGAATGAGTTGGGTAATCCTGTGAATTCCGATTGGATCAAGAGGTATTATGCTTGAGTTAGAGGTTTAAAAAAAAGAAAAAAAATGGAGGGTTCAGGGTGAAAACCCGAAAAGGGTACCTTAAGACCACATGAGGGTTTAAGGTGAAAATCCAAAAAGGACGCCTTAGAACCGAAGGAGATTTTGAGTTGAAAACCCGAAAGGGCGGCTCGAATATTTGCAAGGCCCGATATTTCGTCAACCTTCTCGGAGGCTGGTGTGATCAAGTCGAGAAGCAAGATCTTCGATGCGGTTGATGAGTTCTCGTATCATTCATACCTCCAATATTGTGAAGTCTGTTTTGAGTTTAATTCTCCTCCTTCTCTTGCATATTTCGTGTTTGCCATGACTTTTGAAATATAATAGCTATTAAATATTCTTGTTGCGTCATATTTATTCCTTTTCGGTATATTCATAGATAAATCAACCCGGAACATCAATGAATAAAGTTTTTTTAAAATTGCTATGATTTATCCCATCAGCTACAGGTCAGAGAGAAGCGAAGTCCAAGTCAACCCGCAGTAACCAACGGAAATCATCAAAGATTCAACTCTACAAGGTGAAAAACCCGAAAGGGCGCCTAAAGGAAAGAAAAAAAGAAAGAAGAGAAAAAAGAAAAAAGAAGAAAAAGAAAAAGAAAAGAAAAAGAAGAAAAAAAAAGAAAAAGAAAAAAGGAAGAAAAAGAAAAAAAAGAAGGAAAAAGAAAGAGAAGAAAAAGAAAAAAAAGAAAAGAAAAGAAAAAGAGAGAGAAAAGAGAAAAAGGAAAAGAAGAAGGAAAAAGGCGAGAAAAAGTCGTCAAAACGAAAACCTGTGAATGAGTGCCCCAAAAAAAGTAAATTTAGGAATCCCGCTTGTTGGAGGGGGAAAACGATGTCAATATATGGCTTGAGTCCTAACATAGGGAGCGATTACAGAGAAGACATGAAATCAAGGAGACCAGATCCGAACAACTTTTGTTTGTGACCCGAGCATGTATCATGTAGAATAGGAGCATGCTAACCCATACCATGTCACATCATATGCATTTACAAGAAAGAAGAACACTAGCATTTCAATGCTCGCCCACTATGGTATACGCTCGAAGAGAGGGGCCGTTAGATGCTGCAATGATCAGAAATTAGAGCATCTCGAAGATGTGGACTCTACAGAGAAGGGATACGCTTAAAGAGGAGTCGCCCACTACGGTATACGCTTAAAGAGAGAGACCATTAGATGGTGCAATGATCAAAAATCAGAGCATCTCTAAGATGTGAATTACATGAAGAAGGAATCAACATCGTTAGAATTCTAGATTTTGGGTTTCATACAGGAGAGACTCGTGTCGAACACCATTGCGAAGAGCTTTATATAGGAATGGCTCGAAGATTTTTAGAGATTAGTTCTATATAGGAAGGGACAATTCATTCAACAGTTCAGAGTTAAAAGTCTCATAGAGGGGGGACCTACGGCTCAGAATCTTTAAATTTGCTCAAAATGTCTAAATAAGGGAATTTAAAATTTGCTTCTGAAATTTCTTTTTCATGTGAATAGGCAGCCTCACGACAAATGTTTGTTCGAGGCGAGCTAATCAAGGGGGCAAAGGAACGGAAGGGCTAGCGAAACTGTGAAGAAAGCGCTTTTGGATCAGGGTCTACGAACAGGGAAGTAGGATAAAATTAGTGCTTTTTATCTTTGCTTCATCATTGTTTTACAACGATAAGCAAAGAGGGGCAGCTGTAATCACTAATTTTATCCGGGTCTAAACCTGTGTTTTAATTTCTTTCATATAGTGGGCTTGCAACTATTAAATAAGAATAAAAATTTTACTATCTTCAAAAAATCAAAAATATTATATATACTTATTCATTTGCCATTAACTTTTTTTATATATATTACACATATATTATTACTTTAATAAAAAAAAACATCATAAGTCTTTCACTCTCTTTTTTTCCGTGTTATTATTATATATTTAAATTGAAAATTCAAAAAGTAATATTAAATATTATTTTTCTTTGGTTTCGGTTATTATTATCATTATTATATAACAAAGATATAAAAATAAAGTCTAAATAACAACCCAAATGAATATTTATTTATTAGCTCAAGTAAATATTACAGTCCATTATACATATTTATATAATTCAATAATTATAAAACCCAACTAAATATAACAAGCCCAATATATATTTAATAACTTGAGCCCAAACCGCATACCCCCAATCTGATTTGGCTAAAGGAAACCCTAATGCTTAATCTGTTTCATGCGCAGCTCACTTGTGACCGTTAGATCTAAGATAGATCTAACGGTCCAGATCGAAGCCAAAGAAGGATCAGGAAGAGTCACGCGTCCCACACGCGGCCTTTGCGCTGCTCCAAGCGCGCGTGACGCGCACGTTCGAGACATTTCCTCTACCCAGACCGCCCCTTCGAGTCTGCCCTGCCGTCCGGCCACCTCTGATGGTCCCCTCCTCGTCCATGTTCACAAACAAACAAAAGGGGATGTCAGATATGTACGATTTTTCAGAGAAAAAATGCTAATAATCGTAGAAGAATTCAGAACGAATGACAGCATAAATATCAGAGACACCCTAATACATATCGGACAATTCCAGAGCAGCAAGGGGAATATTTAACCAAGTCAGCTTTTTATTTTCATGTAATGTGTTGGCTATAAAGGCAAAAGAACAACAGTTTGTAAAGGGCTGGCCACCCGCATATTTTTCATCAATCAAGAAACGATATTTCAGAGGTACTGATCTGTTTTTTTGCATAAAGAAAAAACCGAAAAATAAAAGGGTTAAGGTCGGGGTCTTTTACCTGAGGGAAAAAGTTATCAAGCTTCTTTGGTTTCCTTTCTTCGCCGGCAATAAGCCTCGCACCTTCGGGTGTTGTCGGTGAGCCGAGCTGAGGAGGAGAAACTTTCTCTCTTGTCTTCTTCCAGATCTGAAACGGGAGGGTTTTCTTTGGGGCTTTACTTTGCTCTCGGCTTCCAGAAAGAAGAGTTTTTGAATCGGCTTTGGATTTTCAAAAAAAACGAATCCCCTTACATCGCCGGCCGCCAGCAGGGCAAGGAAGCTTCTGGGTTTGTGATGAACACCATGAAGGTGTTCATCCAGTTTTAGAAAGAAAGAGAGAGCTTGAGAGTTTTCAGATGAAAAAATGGAAAATGGGTTTGTTTTTTTTGTTCAAATTTATGTTTTATACCAAGGGTCTTTAAAAAATGGTTTATTCGCGTTCATTAAAACCCTTCGTCCTATGGTATTCACTTCCGAAGTCCTCTAATGTTTTGCGAAACTTTCATTTTGGTCACAAATTTGTCTATGACCCCAATTTTTCGGACGGTTTAATCCATTTTATGGTCCTCCCGTGTCCTTGAGCCTCTTTTCAGGTCCTTCCTTGCTTCGAAATAGCAAGATAAGGGCCTGAATGTTTCTCTTGTCTTTTGATTCGGCCCCTTTTAGAAATTAATCTCATTTAATCCTTTTTTTTCTTTTTTATGTTATTCTTTAATTTAATGTAACCTTCTTAGTTTGTTCATTTATGCACTTCCTATTTCACATCTATGATATTTATTTTATTTCCTTTTCATGGTGTCCTAAGTTTGAATTTTCCGTTTATTTACACTTGTTTATATTGTTGCATTTGTTTATATTCTATGCTTTTTGCTTATTTATGTTGTATTAGAATTGTTAGGTCTATGTATGTTTATTTCATGTGCATATATTTTATCAATACATTAGTTTTTTTTATTCATACATTTTTATTTCATGTGTTTCTCCTTATTTATTTATGTCTTTATATATTGTATTTATCCATGCACTTTATTTCTCATGCATCTATTATTTTGAACATGCATTTGTGTTCTTTACTTCATGTACTCACTTACACGATTTTATTATTATTTTGCAATTCAAATTCAACTCTCTTAATTAATAAACCTAAGAAATACGTCTTTACTCGGTCGTAACGGGCCCGTGTTCTAATGAAATGGTCGCGGTGTATGCGTTTCCTTCGAATAAAGACACGGTAAAAATAAAATTGATTCGAATCTTTAAACAAAAATTAATTTAAATGCCACTTTAATCCGAAAAATCTAAAATTAATTAAGCGGTAATTTATCTTAAAGGTGCCAATTTTTGGGCGGTTTTTAAACACTAAACTTTTTTTAAACCGTAACCGACTCTCGAACCCAAACATTTCAAATCTCTGGTTTTTACGGTGTTCGGCCTACCAAAGTGGCCGGTGGCGACTCTACCCCATTTTTTAAATCATTTTAACCTTTCTTTTAAATTCTCAAAATCGTTTCAAATCCCTAACTTTCTTAACCTTGATTTCAAGATTCTCTTTTAATTTCAACCCTAATTTTCAATTTCCCCTCTTTAATTTAATCCTTAAATTTTCCAATTCTTTTCAATTACGTGTTTTTAAACCCTAATTAAAATTCTTTTTTCAAATCCATAATTCTTATTCCAAAATCCCTAATTTTTCAATTTGAACTTAATTTCATAATTTTGGGACGATTTCAAAAAATTTTATTCTTTCATAATAGTGACCTTTTTCCACAATTAGTTATTTTCGATTTTAAAAGGGTCGCTACAACAGTCAACAGATTTAGAAACACAACCAGTGCGCAGGTCCACAAGAGAACGCCATGCACCTGAGAGATATGGATTTCTCATTACCATGCATGGAGAAGTTCTTATTATGGATCAAGATGAGCCAAAAACTTATCAAGAGGCAGTATTGAGCCCAGCCTTTGAGAAATGGCTTGAGGCCATGAAATCTGAGATGGAATCCATGTCAATCAACCAAGTATGGACTTTGGTTGAATCACTTGAAGGGGTAAAACCTATAGGGTGTAAATGGGTTTTCAAGAAGAAAACCGACATGGATGGAAACGTACAAACATACAAGGGGCGACTAGTCGCTAAAGGTTTTCGACAAGTTCATGGTATTGACTATGATGAAACTTTCTCCCCTGTAGCTATGTTTAAATCCATCCGGATCTTGCTTGCTATAGCTGCATTCTATGATTATGAAATTTGGCAAATGGATGTCAAAACCACTTTCCTTAATGGAAAACTTGAAGAGGATGTGTATATGACACAACCAGAAAATTTTGTCGCTCCAGGAAATGCTGGAAAGGTTTGTAATCTACAAAGGTCCATTTATGGACTATAGCAAGCTTCTCGAAGCTGGAATCTTCCTTTAAATGATGCAATCAAAGAGTTTGGATTTATCAAGAACGAAGATAAGCCTTGTGTTTATAAGAAGACTAGTGGGAGCATTGTTTCTTTCCTAATCTTGTATGTAGATGACATACTTCTTATAGGAAACGATATACCTACCTTATAGTCAGTTAAGACTTGGTTAAGTAGTTGTTTCTCTATGAAAGATTTAGGTGAAGCACCATATATCTTAGGGGTTAAGATCTATAGAAAGTACATATATAGACAAAGTTTTAAAGAGATTCAGTATAGAAGAATCCAAGAAACGATTCTTACCTATGAGATATGGTATATCTCTTTCGAAGAAAATGTGTCCTTCAACTCCACAAGAAAGAGAACGAATGTGTAAGATTCCATATGCTTCGGCTATTGGTTCTATCATGTATGCCATGATATGTACTCGACCAGATGTATCGTATGCCTTAAGCATGACAAGTCGATATCAGGTAAACCCTGATGAAAGTCACTAGATAGCAGTCAAAAACATCCTTAAGTACTTGAGAAGAACTAAGGATACAATTCTTGTCTATGGAAGCAAAGAAGAGCTTAGTATAAAAGGTTATACTGATGCTAGTTTCCAAACATATAAGGATGACTCAAGATTGCAATCTGGATTTGTGTTTTGCCTTAACGGAGGTGCTGTAAGCTAGAAAAGTTCTAAGCAAGATACAGTAGCTGATTCTACGATAGAGGCTGAGTATATCGCAGACACAGAAGCAGTAAAGGAAGCTATTTGGATCAAAAAGTTCATATCCGAATTAGGGGTTATTCCAAGCATGTCAGATGCTATAGAACTCCATTGTGACAACAATGGAGCCATTGCACAAGCAAAGGAACCTAGATCTCATCAACGATCCAAACATATTCGTAGACGCTTCCATCTCATTCGAGAGATGATAGATCGAGGAGATGTGGAGATAAGTAAAGTACACATGGATAATAACATTGTTGATCCCTTGACGAAGCCTCTGATGCAATAGAAGCATGATCGTCACACCGAGTCACTCGATATTAGATATGTGAGTGATTGGTCTTAGTGCTAGTGGGAGATTGTTAGAGTATGCCCAAAGACCAATCATATGATGATTGTATGATTACTTTTATTTACCAATTTTATTGAATAAAGGCATTGTCATTATTGTTTTCAGATATGTGTCACATAAACTGAGAAACAATAAGGTTCATATAATAATATATGTATTATTATTAAATTATCCTTAGTCAAGTATTATTATGGGTATTGACAATAATAATACGCTTAAGACTAACATGTGATTAATTGATGACAATACGTTGTCATTGCCATAGAGATGTCAGAATTAATACATGCATATATTAGTAGAGAATAATATATTGGATTGACCCACTATGAGCATATATCTTGGATTATTATGTGACGGTCACGATATTGCTCATAGTGACAACTATATGTATAATCCTTTGACTTGAGATTATTACTATCTCAACATATGTTATTTTATGTCTTGATGCAGTTAAACATGTCTAGTAATTAGTTACACTATAAAAACTGATATTGGACATATTACAATATATGTAGTGAGATGTGAATGATCAAGATAAGATTTTTCCTTCCTACATAAGAGGAAAATATATCAAAAGCCACTTGATTGAGTGAGACTAGAAATGCATGGCCATGCTTGAATACGTTGATATGAGATATCACAAATTATACAAGTGTGACTATTCCAAGAATTGTGCCTATTAAAGATATAAAAGGACAAAAGAATATAATACATTAAAAGAGTTGGTCACGGACATGATACATCGAATCATGATCTCTTGTAACTTAGATGACAATGATATATTGCTATATGTCACTCATTATTTTTAATATTAGAATTGTTCTAATATTATTACTAATGTTAGAATGAGCCTACAGGGTCACACTCAATGGTTGAAATGGAGCAAAAATATATATAAGTATAAGTAGATTATATTTAATCCCGAATTTTAAATAAAGGATATAATTAAAGTAATTATATCCCTTTTAAATTCGAATTAAATATAGATTCTGAAATTGAAGGAAATAATTAAAGTAATTAATTCCTATAAACCAATTCAGAATCAAACTCTTATACTTAGAGTTACACCTATATAAAGGATCAATTGGTCTAGCAGCCATACATTAGAGTATTCTGAAATCCAAACCCTAGAATCACGAAAATCAGTTTTTCGAGATTTGATCTCTCAACTGGGTGAATTGAGTAGAGGCCAAGACGATATTCATGGAGGCTAAAGATTTGAATTATCGAACGATTGTGATTACCGCAAATCCAGTTGTTGTTTTTGCTGTTTATCAAGGAACCCAATGTAAGTTATCGTAACTCTTCCTCTTGATTCTGGATTAAACGTACACGGATCAATAGAAAGACCATCGTAATTTTGTTTTGCTATGCCATGGGGTGTGCCGGCGGTCCCAACACTATAACCATCAACCAATCTCACACTTCTTTTAGCCGCTAAAACTCTAACCTATCCCTAGGTTGAGTTAGTATTTTTAGCCTAGAAAAATACCGTACTTATTCCTTTCGTGAATCTTACTCTCCCGATATTGGAGAAATAAATCTCTCACAAACTTCTCTTCCGAGCTTGAATGCAAGAATAATGAATGGCAAACAATAAGCAAACCTTAATATTTTATTGCATGAAACAAGAAAACAAAGTACAATCTCCTCTCACAAATACTCGACAACTTTCACCTAAACCCTAGAAGAATTTAGAACATGATGAAAACAAAGAAAACTCTATGATCTATGATGAACTCTCTTTCTTGTATGTCTTCTGTTTTTGAGCGACACCTTTATATAGGCGAAAACTAGGGCAACATCAGCCTTGAAGAAGAAGAAAAGTTGTTTTGGACGTTTCCTTCCTTAAAAGGTACATCTCTTTAATTTGATTTTTTTCATCTTTCCATCGTCTTCTCAAACTCCAATTTCCACGCAAAGTGTCTAGAAAAATCTAGCTTTTTATGTTCTTTAAATCGATCACCACTTTGACTTTTAGTATTTATAAAATTCCCCTCCTCGGTAGGTTGCATTTGTTGCCCCGAAGGAAGTTTAACTTGAGTCTGCTCAGCTTCCATCAGTAGAAGCACCCATCTATGGCTGGTTCGATCAGGGTCTGCTTCATAGTTCATTGTCCTAATTTTCTCATTGTCCTTCACTGCTTTCCAGGCTTCCTTATCATGTTGTCGCGACCCTACTGTTTGGTTACTGCCCCGACCCAAGTCTACCTACAAATGCACAAAGGTGCATTAAAGCTTACATTTTTTATAAATTTCATTTTTATATGTCACAAAAGCAAAATATCCAAATATCATACATTAAGTTCATGCATTAGGCCAAGAAGGTGTAGATTAAGTAATTATTGTCCATGAAAGGTATAAAAAGTGAAAGTCTTTTGAGCATTTATCATAATCTCTAACCAATCAGTACCAGATTACATTCGAAGTAAATTCTGTCCAATTTCAGGACTGCTCGAACAACCCTTACGGAAAAGCTTATAACTTCCTCTACAAAACTCCAATTAAGGTTCCATAAATTTTTATATTAATTATATACATGAGAATATTCTACTAAAAAATTTCAGCCCTTAATTCTCTCAAATTCGACTTAAGGAATTTTTCCAAGATGACTATCCGGAATGCATTTTCTAGCAAGCTTAGCTATTTTTCAGTCCATGGTCTTAATTCCTAATCCCAAACTTATTCTCATGAATTTCCAGCACCTTAAACATAAAATTAACATCAACTAATCCCATTTTCATCAACTTATCAAATCAATTAACACACATGTGTCATTTACAAAATCAAAATTCAAGTTTCCTAACTCATTTGTTCATGCTTCAAAAACCCATAACCAAATAAATACTAACTTTAGATTAGGCTTTCTAACAACCAAATTAAACATAAAAGTATAATACAATATTCAAAAATACAAAAGCTTAAACCCCCAAAATTTTTGGTTATGGAAAAAGAAACTTACTTAGGTATTTAGACTTGATGTCCTAACCCAATTTCCTAACCATGCAAGAACTTCAAGCTAGCTTCCTTAAGCCTCCATGAGATTTCTCTCCTCTCTTTTCTTTTGTTCTCGTGAAATAGGGTGAGGGAGGAGAAAGATGACAATCATCTTTTCATTAAACACGTGAAATGTCCATTTTACCCTTTTTGTTATAACTTAGTTTAATTTATTAGGAAGGGTAGCCTAGGAAATCTATGTATTTACCAAGCAATCTCCAAGTTTCTCATTTAATTCAATTTAGTCTCATTCTTCTAATCCAATTAACATATGATTCAATCTAATTTATGAGCTATTCATATAATTATTCTAGCCCGATTTTAGGGTGTTATAAATCTTCCGTCCTTAAAAAGAAATTCACCCTCGAATTTACCTAAAGGGAACAAATGGGGATATTGTTCTTTCATTATTATCTCAGATTCCCAAGTAGCTTCCCCGTCCTTATGATTTCTCCAAAGGACTTTCACCAGGGGAACATCCTTGTTGTGAAGCCTTTTAACTTCTCGTTCAAGGATCCCGACCAGTTCTTCTTCATTAGACAAGTCTGGATTCAATTCTAATACTTCTGGTTTCAAAACATGAGAGGGATCGGATTTGTACTTTCTAAACATAGAGACATGGAAGACATTTTGTATCTTATCAAACTCACTGGGGAATGCAAGACGATAGGCCACGTGTCCAATTCTTTCAATAATTTCGAAAGGTCCAATAAATCAAGGACTAAGCTTTCTCTTTTCCCCAAATCTAAAGATTTTCTTCCAAGGAGAAACTTTGAGGGAGTCCTTGTCTCCCATATTGTACTGAATGTTTCTTCGTTTCAAGTCTACATAAGCCTTTCGTCTATTGAAGGCTTGTTTCAAATGATCATGAATAATTCAGACTTTTTCTTCAATTTCTCGGATCATCTGAAAATGAATGGTTTAGAAAGATATTCATGGCTTATGGAAGCATGAAAATAAATTGGAACAATATGTGGTTATTTGTCTTACATTTGATTAAGCAGTTGAGCATGACTTTGGTTCACTTGATGAATATATTATAAGTGCATTATGAGAAGCAAGTTAACATGCATGATTAGAATGATATTGGCTTAGTGACACTAACAATAGTTACGAATACAAATGACATGTCATTAGGATTAAGTGTACTTTAAAGATTATGAGAATAATGATGTTTTCTACACGTAAATAAGGTGACTTTGTGTCCGACCATACGTGTAGAGCTTATCTATACGTAAACAAGGGTGACTTTGTGTCTAACCGTGCGTGTAAAGCTTGCTTATATGTAAACAAGAGTGACTTTGTGTCCGACCGTGCATATAGTTGACCCATACATAAACAAGAGTGACTTTGTTTTCGACCATGCATAGTGGGGGTAATATGTATACAAGGGTGACTTGTCCGACCGATGCATGTTGAGACCAAGAGTCTTTAATTATGATAAGGAATTCGAGTATTCGGTGAGCTAAAGGTTCACAATATATTGTCACTAGAATGTCAATATAAATGATACATGGAATGATTTGGTTATATTGATGAGCATGATTTGATCAAGCATACTTTTGTTTAGCATGAAAAATTGCAAGTGGTGTTTAAATTGATTTTAATGTTGCATTGATGAACTTGTGTTTAGAGCTACCTCACTAAGAATGTTTTGCTTAAGCTCTCTTTTTATATTTGCAGAAAAATAAAGGCATTAAAGGCAAGATTTGGAGCAAGAGGTCCAAGGGGAAGACTTCACATATTTTTGGTATGATTTGGCTAAAGCAAGTAGTACTTGGCAATGTGTAAAACCTTTACTATTTGAGTATGTTTTGAATTAGCAAATGAATTGTATGAACAACCTATTATCATGTTTGTTGATTGGTTTGGTGGAATAATATGTTGATGGACTTATTTGAAGCATGTTTGGCTTTATATAGTTTAAAGTTTTGAGTCAAAGCTAGGGTGCATGCCTATAGATGTTATGGGGTGTTGATGGTTGCATTTGAGTGTTTAAGTGGCTTATTATGTTTAGGGATTATGAATTTAGTTGGTAATGATCATTGGGTATGCTTTGTTGGGTGGAAATCTACATAAATTATCCAAATTTTGTTTTGGCACAGGGGTATCGGCGCAGGTATCGATACCCCAAGGCAAAATTTAGTTGGCATCGAACCATGGTGCGATGACATTACCTTACTGGTCTACTTTGATACCCCTGAGCTTTGGTAGGTAATATAGTTATTGACGCATCACGATATCAATACAGGGTTGTGCTGGTATTGATACCCCTGACTGATTAATGGGTTTTAGGTGTTGAAATTACATGTTAGTCCCAGAAATCTTTCTTTGTTCAATTATGGTAGATTTTGAGCTAAAATTTCACATGAGTGCTTAAAATTGACTTAATTTCAAGTTTGTTAATTTAATTTGGTCAAGTTCTTATAATTTGTAATATTTAGATTTTGGTCCCTAATTAGTGAAGCATGTAATTGATGATGTTAGAATACTCTGTTTGGTTTGAAATTTACCATAAGTGATACGTGCATGCTTAATTGAATTTTGATGGAACGAATTTATACTTTGTCATTAGAATTTAAAAGTTTTATGTTTTAGTCCTTAATATGCTTATGTGTTCAATCGAGTGCTCGATTGTGATTAGAATGCTTCCATTCTTGCTTTGTATAAGACCGACACATGTAAGAATTTAATTATACATCTAGGAAGGAAAAAATATATCGGTTTTCAGGGTTGTTTATCGAATCGGACCTTCGCGGGTTTGGTTCGATATTCCCCGTGTAACCCATTAGAGCCGGTTTAATCTAGGTCGGGATAAGGGGTTACACGGCCCAACACAATGGAGTACGACATCTCTTGCCATACAAAGCCTCAAACGTAGCCATCTGGATACTCGCCTGGTAACTATTATTATACGAGAACTCAACCAACGACAAGTATTTTTGTCTGTGGATGATAAGAAGTACTAAAACTCAACTTAGTACCAAGAGCTTTCTGTAAAGATTTCCAAAATCTTGATGTGAACCTCGGATCTCTGTCAAATACTATGGATTTCGGCACTCCATGCAACCTCACAAAACAAGAAACATAAAGCTCAGCCAGCCTTTCTAGGGAATACTTAGTATGCACAGGGATAAAATGTGCACACTTTGTAAACCGATCCACGATAACCCATACTGAATCTTTTTTAGATGGCGTCAAAGGTAAACCCGTCACAAAGTCCATAGTGATTCGTTCCCACTTTCACTCTAGAATCTTCAAATGTTGCAACAAACCTGACGAAACCTGATGTTCAGCCATAACCTGCTGACACAACAAACACTTACTCACAAACTCAGCCACGTCCTTTTTCAAACCAACCCAGAAAAACTCACCTCTCAGATCACGATATATCTTAGTACTACCTGGATGCATAGCAAAAGGACTACTATGCGCCTCCGCAAGGATAGTATGTCTCAACTCAGCATCGTTCGGCACAACCATATGATCTTTAAAGCACAAAACACCATCTCTTCGAAAACTATACTCAGTCGGCACACCCTCAGCTATATCCTGAACATGAGATACCAAAGCGTCATCTAACAACTACTTCTCCTTAATCGCCTCAACTAGAGAGGGTTTAACCTGCAACTCAGCTATCAAACCACCATCCTCAGACAAACTCAACCTACTGAACATAGCAAACAACTCAACGGCCACTTTCTTGCTCAAAGCATCCACCACAACATTAGCTTTCCCTAGGTGATACTCGTTCGTCAGATCGTAATCCTTTAGCAACTCAAGCATCGACGTTGCCTAAGATTAAGATCCTTCTATGACATCAAATATCCCAAACTCTAATGATCCGTATACACCACACAATGCTCACCATAAAGAAAGAGCCTCTATATCTTGAGAGCAAAAACCACTCCGGCTAACTCAATATCATGCGTAAGGTAGTTCTTCTCATGCACCTTCAACTGAGGAGATACATAAGCTATAACCCTTCCCTCTTGCATAAAAACACAATCAAGCCCAACATAAGAAGCATCACTATAAACCATAAACCTTTTTCCTGGTTCCGGTTGAACTAGGATCAGAGCCCGAGTCAAAACCTCCTTTAACTTCTCAAAAGCTTCATGTCTCTTATCAGTCCACTCAAACTTAACATCCTTCTGCAAGAACTTGGTTAGAGGTGTTGCAATCTTAGAAAAACCATACACAAATTGTCTATAGTATCCTGCCAAACCCAGGAAACTACGAACCTCTATCACAGACCTAGGAGACTTCTAACTCACAATAGCCTCTACGTTACTCGGATCAATTCTAATACCCTCAGCCGGAACCACATGTCTAGAAAAAACCTCCTTAATCCAAAACTCACACTTGCTCAACTTAGCATACATCTGGTTATCCAACTTAGCATACATCATGATCCTCCTCGGTACGTGAATACACGAGAATATCATCGATAAACACTACTACAAAACTGATCTAAAAACTCATGGAAAACCCGATTCATCATGTCCATGAAAGCAGTTGGTGCATTATTTAAATCAAAAGGCATAACCAAAAACTCATAATGGCATACCGTGTCCTAAAAGTAGTCTTAGGGACATCTTGATCCTTAACTCTCAATTGATAGTACCCATACCGAAGATCAATCTTAGAGAAAACCAAAGCTCCTCTAAACTGGTCAAACAGGTCATCTATCCTAGTCAAAGGATACTTATTCTTCACCATCAACTTATTCAACTGCCTATAGTCTATGCACATACGCATGCTACCATCCTTCTTTTTAACAAACAAGATCGGTTCACCCCATGTTAACGTACTCGATCAGATAAACCCATGATCCAACAACTCCTGCAACTGGACTTTTAACTCCTTTAACTCTTTAGATGCCATTCGGTAAGGGGTAATAGAAACAAGTAAAGATCCCTCATATTACTCAATATCGAACACAACCTCATGGTTAGGTGGTAAACCAGGTAACTCTTCAAGAAAAACTCCCGAAAAGTCACAAATGGTTCTTATATCACAAGGCCTAACCTCTTTCATATCAGGGTTCATCACATAAGCCAGATATGCATCACAACACTTGACCAACAACCTCTGAGCTTCCAAAGCTGACACAACCTTGGACAAAAACTTTACACTTTCACCAACCATCACAACCTCAAATTCATCTACTAACCTTAAGGGTACCCTATTAGTTCTAAAGTCTATAACAACTCTATGCTAAACTAACCAGTTCATACCCAAGATAAGATCAAACCCTTGGAACGGTAATTTCATAAGGTCGACAACAAAAACATTCCTTTGAACAACTAAGGGGAACCTTTTATACACCTTTCTCACCACAACAGTCTCCCCAAAAGAACTAGTAACACTCATACCTATGTTCATGTTCTCAACAGGTATATCTAAAGCTCTAACATACTCACTAAGGATATATGATTGCATAGATCCAGAATCCAACAAAGCAAACAAAGATAAAGACTGCAAGGAAAAGGTACTTGCAACCATATCCGTGTCGTTCTGGACCTCCCTATGGGCATAAACTCTCGCCTGACCCTCGTCACGATGCCACTGTCCCTGATTCTCCTCTTCGCGCTAGAAGTTACCTCTACCTCTGCCTCTTCCTCTGTTTTGATCGCCTCTACGACCTTGGCCTTGATTGTCACTCGTCAACCGAGGACATTCTCTCCTAGTGTCCCCAGCAATAGAATATTGCCAACTAACTCTGACCGTTCCCCAACACTGACCTTCATGACGTCTCCCACACCTATTACATTCAGTAGGTCGAGCTTGACCTCCCTGGTAACCATGACCAGCTCCTCCTCCTCTATATTGATTGTTCCGACCATAATGCCCATCTTTCTGTTTCTTAAACTTATCTCTATTATTTCCATTATCAGCAACCGTCTTACCAAAACCATATCCAACTGATTTTAAACCTAAACTCTGCTCAATATCCTTAGCTCGATCCACTAACACATTAAAGTAGTATAGTTTATGGCCAACATGTAAGTCTTAACCTCTCTAACTAGACCAAAATGGAACCTCTCACAGCGAGCTCTCTCGTTAGGCAACAACTCAGGAGCATACTGGCTAAGCCTAACAAACTGCACCTCATACTCTGACACGGACATGCTACCTTGAACTAAAGCCATGAACTCCCTCTTTTTCTCATCCAGATAGCGAACACCAAGATATTTACACTTGAAAGCCTCTCCAAAGAACTCCCAGGTGATATCATCAACTTTCATACCATAAGTAGTGATAGTCCACCACTTATAAGCATCTTCCTAGAGCAAAGCAGCTGAACAACCCAACTTCCTCTCATCTGAACAACCCATATGGACCAAGATACGATTATATTCTCTAACCAAGCCTTCGAGTCTTCCGGTGACAAACCCTTAAACTCAACCGCTCCTAAACTACGGAGTCTCTCTAAAGGTGGTAGACCAGGATTAGCTACTGGTGGAGCAATTATGGCCTGCATTCCAGTAACTATAGCCTGAAAAATTCCTGCTATAACCTGTACCAACTGAGACATGTCTCCGACAACCGGAACAACAGGTGGAACCATTTGCGGTTCAACAGGTGGTGAAGGCGGAAGTGGTAACTCTTCCTCCTGCGCTTCTCTTCCATCAGTGATGGAATGAACGTTGCTTCTAGGCTCTCTACGGGGTCCCATATTACTTAATCTATGAAAACACAAGGACATTTAAAAACTAGGTAAGTTAACCGAAAGCAAAATGCCTAACAGCTCAAGTTTTTACAAAATGAAACCTAAGAGTAGTGGAGCAATGGACACCTATGTTTAGCATGCTTTATCCAGTAATAAATAAACAATTACCGTGCATATATCATACATCAGCATGTAAAACAAACATCATGCAACACAACATATCATAATCAAACAACAACATACCCCAAAAATTCATAAACCTAAGCTCTGATACCAACAAATTTAACCCCCTCGACTCGGTCTAGACACCACCCAACTCGAACGAGCTACACGGGGAATATCGAGGCTAGTTCAGAGACTCGACCTAATAAACGACCCTATTTTTTATCTTATCTAAATTCTTTTATTAGATCCTACATTTTTATGCAAGGACTAAGTTCATTTACAGCGGAAAAGATGTGAAATAAGTCCAAATTCTACAAAACAAGTTTTAGGGACCCTATTGTAATTTTTTCAGAGATTTATATTCAAATTGTGAAATTCAAGTTACCAATATTATTTTAAGTTCATTACATGCTTGCGTGTCAGAATTCAACTTAATACTAGTTCTATAAGTCGCTTGTATGTTTACTGGACGTTTGGGAACTAAAATGTAAGGATTTAACATTTTAATTTAACTGGGGTTTCGAAACACTCTTCCCCTGTATTGATATAGGGGTAAACGACAAAGGGGTATCGATACAGGTGTTAAGTGATTTGAAACACCTTCGATAACTCAAAAGGTAGCCCGCGCGATAAGCCCGTGTTTCGATACACCTGAGGGAAAGTTCAAATACCTTTATGCTACTGTAAGGGTTGGTATCGATATCAGTATCAATACCTTCTGAGATTTTGTGCTACTGTTTCGGAACTAGTTCATATTCGATACTCGAGCTTTATTTTACAAAAAATCATTATATTTTAGCCTAATTATCGATACTCTATGAACAAGTATCGAAACCATTGCCCAAAAATACAGAATTCACATGTTACATACCTTAGCCGAAATTTAAAACTCTCTAGATGCATGTGAGAACCTATAGGCAAGATTCACACATCAAACATCAATTCTAGATGCAAAGTCACCCTATTCCAAAGGCAAAGTATTTAAATATCATAGGCGTATTTCAACATTATTAAACATGACAACATATACCTCAAAAGTCTTAATAAATTCTCATAAAACTCAATATCAAAATAAGTTCAATAACTTAGGATCCAAAACAATATTCCAAACTCAAAATTCTCTAATCCATTGCTCTCGACTATCTAGGTTCATAACTTAATAATATGTATACTTGAGCTAAAGAAAATACAAAAATAGGCAAGATTGGGTCCTTTACTTTCTGATTTCTTCCAACACTTACTTATCTGCATTGCAAGGAAAAGAGAGTGATTAAGCTTTATGCTTAGTTAGGACAATAAAACATTTTAAAACATCACTTATAATGCATCTCATAAATACTCAATTTATCGAAGTGGAAAGGTGTCATGCTTCTTTAAAACAATATAAGCATGGTTATCAATGTCATTAGTAAAACCAGCAAATGTTAACAAAACCATGGCTCACAAGCCAACATAAAGTACCGGTAAAAATCCCTTGAAAAAATATCACATGCCTTCAAAGCAAAACAAGGCTAAAATGCTACTCACTTAGCAATGCCTATATTCACATAACACCTGTATTTTCAAATATAAAACATAAATTATATTGAGGCTAGTGATTTAATTTGTACTACTCTAAATTATTACGATAAACGGACAACCGCATGTTAGCACTACTCCTAGAGCATGCGCATGTTGATACTACTCTCAACATGAATTATCGCACCTTGCTGTCCGGTGACAGTACCATTCCGATCAACCCAGATGTGATAGTACTACTCCTATTACATAGCATTAGACTAAAAGTAAAAAATGCAACACACAAGGAATTTAAATATGTACAAATTTTTAAATATTTATAGTGCACTCTAGACCCTATTGATCGATCAACTTATCCCATAAGGTTCATCACTTACTAGCCAATATATTATCAAAAATCAATGCTCAAATTTAATTCAAAACTGAATCAAACACATGCTTCCTAATATTTCAAGTTTCAAAATATAAATCGATAAAATCCCTTTAACACAATTTTCAAAGTAAAGCCATGAGAGTATCAATTATGTAACAAAAACATTATAAAAGAGCAACATGAGCATTAAATCATCATACATAAACATCTATGCAAAATCAACATTAAGCATAACAAAGTTCATAGTAAAAATATAGAGTAATATGAGAACCCTTTTGCGAAAACTTAAATTTCACTTATTCCTGAGTATAGGGAGGTTTTAACACCTTCCCTACACTCCCAAACCTCTTTAAAACAATTTTAATACACTGCCAAAATAGTCACTCTCAAAAACCACTTACCGATAACTGTTACTTCTCGCCAAGCCACCGGAACAAACCGAAACACCTTCAAACGCGATCTCCTAAATCTTGTCTTGTTTCAAGCAACAAAACCAACAAGTTTAATGCTTCTAAACACACAAAAGAAACCCTTAAGTCGGATCCTTACACAGCAGCCCTTAAAACTTAACGAAACTTAAACCGAAAGCTTTCCGAAATACACCAAACTTTTCCTAAGCCTATAGTCCGGGATTATATATGTTTAAAACATGTTATAAACATTCTAATAGATTAAAAATCATGAATTTAAGATCCCAAAATAGTGGATCAAAACCCTTAATCGAAAATTGAGATTTTTAGCCAAAAAAACGATTTTTATGAAATTAAAGGATTAAAACAATTTCTCCAAGCAAAGAACTTGAGAATTTCAGTAAAGAAGTTTTTTTTTCTAGAGGATTGAAAAAAATCTCACCTCCAAAACTGATCCAATTGCTTTTTGAGTTTTAAAACGAGAAAATAACTTGAAAACAAGAAAATTTGAAGAAGAAAAGTTAAGATAATTATTGTAAGCGATTTTAACTGAAAAAGGATGAGTTTTTACCTTGAAAACTTGATAAAAGGCTGCCTACAATAAGGAAAAACGGAAAATAGAAAAATAGGTTATGTTTAGGTTAATTAAAATTGGTTTTAAGAGTTTAAAATTGGATTTAATTAAGTTATTTAATTTAAAAAAGATTTTGGGTTTAATTAATTAATTTTGGAAAGCCTAGACCATCTAGTATTATAATTGGATCAAAGCCCCTTAAAGATTCAAAGTTTTGACTTGTTTTATAAAATTGTCCCAAAATTTTCAATTTTTACAAAACGGTCACTAATTTAAAAATCTTAGGGTTTCAAGGGTTGATTTTTAAAATTAATTTAACCAAAGTCTAATACATGTTATTTAAGGATATTAGAATATTTTTCCTCAATTTATTTCGATTGAAAACTAATTTTTAAGTATTTATTCTCGAACTAAGCTAAACCGACTAAACCGGCCCACTAACTTCTAAGACCAAACTTGGGGCGTTACATATATACACATGATCGTTCTCTTATTTTCACCTTAGTTGTTGCACTCAAATATCTTGCAATTAGGGTTGTAAACAAATCGAATGAACACAAACAAGGGTGTGTTTATATTCGTTCGTTTAACTTTAACATAATAAATGAATGAATATGAACATAAATGAACACAAAAAAAAAATTTTTGTTCGTTAAGGATTGCAGGGTATTCTTATTTGTTTATGTTCGTTCATTTAAATGATATACAAACTTGAAGGAAAAAACATAAATGAACGTAAATGAATGAACATAAATAACATATATAATATGTTAAATATTCAATATTTTGGATTAATTCGATTAATTCCACTAATTAGCTGATTTTAAAATGAATTAATCGATAATTAAAATTAAAAAAAACTCTTAATAATTGTATAAAAACTAAAATTTAATTGATTAACCAATTTAGTTTTGGTTCGACCTATTAGTTCAGTTTAACAGAATAATAAACATTCTTAGCCTATAATATTAGGATTTATTATAAATTATTTTTAATTGGATCTTAGATGGATGTTTAGTTTAGTCGGATCCTAGATGGATGCTTAGTTGGCATTCTTGTTTAATTTTCTTTCCTTGTATAAAATAAACCTTTGATAAACTCATTTAATATTTAGAAGTTTTATTTCTATTATGTTTTCTCTCAACCACTGAATCTTTAAGAATCAATAAATCACAAATCCTCCTTCCTATCATAAACACCAAAATCCAAGAAATCCAAGGTTAACATGGTATCAGATGATTCTTTCGATTCTCTTTTCGATTCTTTTAGTGTTTTTAAGAATGATGATCCATAAAGTGAATATTATATTCGTCTGAATGAGAATTCGACATTGGTTCTCACTTCCTATTTGTTGAACGGAGGAAATTATCATAGTTGAGAATGATCCATGCATATGTCCTCATCTCCAAGAACAATTTTTAGTTTGTTGATGTATCCATTAAAGAACCTTCAAAAGATGATCCTCGATTCTCGGTATAGGTGAAATGTAACAATCTCGTTTTATCGTAGTTGCAACACGCGTTCAATCAAAAAATTGGGCAAAATGTGATATGGATAGATCGATCTTATGGACTGTGTTCCGACCTATTTGATAGATTCAACCAAGGCAATTTGGTTCATGTTTCCGATTTACTGAAAGAGTTTTACTCTTTAAAGCAAGGTACTCTCTCTGTCACAGCTTATCACACTCAGTTAAAAGTTTTCTAGGATGAGATTTGTAATATTAGTCCTTTAGTTGCTTGCGATTGTTTTGCTAAAAAATAAAGAAAACAAGATTTCATGCTTCGTTTTCTTAGAGGTCTTAATGAGAATTTTGTTGTTCTTAAGTATCAAATATTAATGACAAAACCATTACCATCTATCAATGAGGTTTTTGCAATTATTCTACAGCATAAGCGATTTGTTTCACCTACTTTCAGTAATTCTAATGTGCTTTTGGCCGATAAATATAATTCTAGAACAGACTCTAAATCTATTTCTGCCCAAAAATCTTATAGTAATAATGATTTAAAATGGTCTCTTTGTATTTTTTGTGGTTTCTATGGTTATACTATTGACAAATGCTATAAGAAACATGGTTTTCCCCTGGATACAAGAACAAGGATCAAGGAAATCGAGCCAATCCTGTAGGAGCTTGTGGTATTCTATTGACACTGTTAACATTGTTGAACCTCAAGTTCAGCAACATTTCAACAAAATTATGTTCACTGAATATCAATATGAAGGCGTCTTATCTTTACTACAAAAGAGAAATTTTGTTAAAGCATCAGATTCAGAGTGCAAGGTGAATGTTCTTTCTTCAGTCTTTGACACTCCATCTAAGGAGTCAGGTACGGTTTTTATTTGTCATAATTCATCTAGGTTAGATGCACTCTGAATATTAGATTCAGGGTTCAATGATCATATCGTTAATTCTTTAAATTTGTTTACTTCTTGTTATCTTGTTTATAACAAAAGTGTTAAACTTCCTAGTAATGAAATAGTAAAGGTAACTCACATAGTTATTGTTAAAATTTCAAATTCATTAGTTTTACAGAATGTTTTTTATATTCCTAATTTTAGTTTCAACCTTGTTTTACTTTCACAATTAACTAAGTATGTAACATCCTGAATTTGGGTCAAGAAATTTTAGTGCAGTTTAGGGAGGTTCGATTCAGGTTGAATCGGATTTCTTCGATTCATTAATTCTAAGTAATTAAGTGAATAGTAAAATATAAAATTTTAAAAGTTAGTTACAAAATTGTATTTTTTCGAAAATTGGGTTTTGTGACTAAATTGTAAATTTAGCCAAAGCTTAGAATCCTTAGAGGGACAATAACCCAAAATATTTTAATTAGAGATCATTCACCAAAATTAGTTTAAATTGACGGTTAATAATATTTTTCATTTTTTACTTGATTTTCTCATCATTTTCTCTCTAATTTTCTCTCCATGGTTTCCCAAATCCTTTGCTGATTTTTCTCCATTTTTATCAAGATTCATCTCATTTTATTCAGCATTTCATCCTCATCGAAACCTCTCAATTTGTTTCACAAAATCCTAAGCCAATTTCAAGGAAAATCAAGAGGAGAATTCACGTCAATTTTGGTGAAAGCATCTTAAATGTAATTTTATGTTTTCTCTTCAATTATAAGGTTCTTTAATTGATATTCGCAAGCATTTGGCTTACAAATCATTAATCTTAACTTAATTTTGTGTTTTAATCCAAGACTTTGGTGTTTTAATAGAAATTTCAAGAAAATGCATTAAATCATGATTAAGGTTGCAATTAGGACGACTTTCTATGAAATTATACTTATTTGGGATGATTAAATTAGTCTTGTAATGATCTCATATAGTTTTAATCACGGAATAAATGAATTGGTATTGTTAGAAGTGGTTTTGAATTGGTTTTATGGGCTGTTTTTGATGCTCTAATTTTGCTGGAGGTATAAGGAAAGTTTGAAGATGTTTTTAGTTCATAATTGAGGAGGTGTAGGAGTTATATTCGTTAGGTTAGTGGCTGGTGTAGTTTTTGGATGTTTTAGCTTTGTTTTCGGCTTTTTCGGCTTGGTTTTTGGTAGAGTTAGTGGAGGTTTAGTGTTATTGTTGTTTTGAGCAAATTTTAATGTGTATATGCTCTATTTTGGTGATGTATAGGAAGTGTAAGAAGGCTCTTGAGTGGCTGGTACGTTGACGTTACCGTTGGAGCATCAACGAAGCCTAGTTTTCTTGTCGGTGAGTGAATTTGGGTTAAAAGCGATTCACAAACGTTTGGTTCTATTTTGGGAATTTATGGAATAGTGTAAGAGCTTTCCATAGTTCAAGAGTAAGTGATTTCTATGGTTTTGGAAACACTTCCTAAGTTTTTGAATGTGTTGCAATAGCCTTGTGGAAGATGTTTTCATAGAAATAATGTGAATGCATAAATTGGATTTTAAAATGATGCATGCATGTGTTAGTTGTTGTAAATGCATGGCATAGAAGGTTATTCATGGCTTTTGAAAGCATGAGAATGATTTAGAACAAAATATAGTTAATTGCCTTACATTTGATTAAGCCGTTGAGCATGACTTTGGTTCACTTGATGAACATATTTTCAATACATTATGAAACAGCAAGTTAACATGCATGATCGAAATGATATTGTCTTAGTGACACTATCTATAGTTACGAATAAAAATGACATATCATTAGGATAAAGACTATAAAGATTACGAGAATATTGATGTTGCCTACACGTAAATAAGGGTGACTATGTGTCCGACCGTGCGTGTAATACTTGCCTATATGTAAACAAGGGTGACTTATTGTCTAACCGTACATATAGATGACCCTACTTAGATAATGGTGGCTTTGTGTCTGATCGTGCATAGTGGGATAACATGTATACAAGGGTGACTATGTGTCTAACCGATGCATGTTGAGACCAATTGTCTTGAATTATGGTATAATGAATCCGAGTATTCGGTGAGCTTAAGATTCATAACAAGTTGTCACTTGAACGCTAATATGCATGATTCATGAATTGGTTTGAGTATGACTATGATAATAATTTGTTTAAGCATGTTTTAACTTAGCACAAAAGTCACATGTTATGGTTTAAAATTAGTTTTAAATGTTGCATTGATGAATTTGCTTTTAGAGATACCTCACTAAGCATGTTTTGCTTAAGCTCTTCTTTCATCATTCTAGAGAAATAAAGGCTTTCGAGGTAGCATTTTGTGCAATTAGTTCAAGGGGAGAAACCTCACTCATTTTTGGTATGATTTGACAAAATAAATAAGACTTAGCAATGTGTGAACTTTTCCTTTAGAGAGGTTGTATTGAATTAGCAAAAGAGTTGTGAAAATGACCTATAAACATGTTTTCTTGTTGATTGGATAGATTGTTATGCTATGGTGGTTGCTTGAGGTATGCTTGTTCTTGTGTGGTTGTGAATATTGTGAAAAAGTTAGAAAGCATGCTTAGAGGAGTTACGGGGTCTATGATGGTTTCAATTGGTTGTTTAAGTTCCTCTCGATGCCTAGGAATTATGCATTTAGTTGATGGTGGTCAATGGTTGTGTCTTAAATGAGTTAAATTTACTTAAAATGGCTAATTTTTTTGTTTCTGGACATAGAGGTATCGAAACTTCTATGACTGGTATCCAAACAAGCCTAGGTTTCAAAACCTTGGGGTTTAGTTTCGAAACCTAAACCTCACTGGGAACCAAAGTTTCAAAACTGTCAAGGGCAGTTTTGAAACCTTTGACTTTTGGAAGTTAATATCGTTACTTCCACGTTAGTGTTTCGGTATAGGTCCAGCTGTATCGATACTCCAAGTCTGATTATGGGTTCTCAGTTGCCAGAATTGCATATTAATCCCAGAAATCTTTCAATGTTCAATTACGGTTACTACGAATGTTATTTTTGTTTGTAATTTCACCCTTATACTCCGTTTGGTTGAAATTTATCATGATTGCTCTTTATGTGTATAATTGAACTTTGATTGAGTGAATTTCTACCTTGCCAATAGAACTTAAAATATTCACGTTTTAGTCATGAATATACTCATGCGTTTAATCGAGTACTCGTTGTGATTGGATTGATTCTATATTTTGTTCTGTGTGAAATCGACACATGTAGGAACTTAATTATGCCTCTAGATAAGAAAAAATATAATGTTGTCAGGGTTATTTATCGGATCAGGCCTACACGGGTTTGGTTCGCTATTCCCCGTGTAATCAATTAGACTCGGTTCCGTCTAGGCCCGACTAAGCGGGTTACTTTTGGTGGTATCAAAGCCAGGTTTATTGTGTGTGATTAGATATGTTTTGTTGTCAATATGTCTGATAATTATGTTCGGTGATTGTGTTTTAAGTGGTGATTATTCAAAAGTGATAAAGGTTATATATTGTCAATGTCAACACATTTTTTTAAATGCTTTTCAGGTTTCCCTTGGATCTTTCCCAAATGTAAGTCTAACATGCTTTTTCATGTTTGAAGTTTCTGAGTATGCATCTGAGACACGAGACACGAGCTACTGCTGGTATGATCACTGATGGTTAGAATAAGGGCGAAGCGGCTGCTAGGGAAGAGCAGCTTCCTTCTCCTCTAACGTTCGTGGGTGTACCTCCGGTTCCACATGGTGGTCAGTTTAGAGAGTTTGCACCGTTCATTCAGGCTATGATGGGAGCATTTTAGGCTGTTATTACTTGAGTGCGTATCCCGGCTCCTGCCCATACTATTGTTGTTACCGTGGGGCTACCTTTAGAGCGACTATGTAGCTTGGGTGGCTTTGAGTTTCGTGGCTCAGATCGGAGTTCAATTGAGGAGTGGTTGGCTAGTACAAAGAGGATCTTAGATCAGATGGAGTGTCAGGATACTAGTAGGCTGGGTTGTGTGGTTTCCTTGCTTCAGGGAGATGCTTATTGTTGATGGACAACGATGAAAGCAGGTGTGGTTGTAGCTAATATGACTTGGGAGTATTTTAGGACCACTTTTGTGTACAAGTTTCTGGGTCCGTAGCATGAGGATGCAAGGAAATGAGAGTTCATGTCGTTGGTTTAAGGGTCGATGATTGTGGCAGAGTATGAGATACAATGTGTACAGATGAGCTATTATGCTCTTAAGTTGGTTCCTACCGATCAGAAACGGTGCGATAGGTTCTGGTATGAGTTGGATCTTGAAATTAAGACATATATGTTGGCCACAGAGTACACTGAGTTTGATGTGCAAGTGAATAGAGTCAAGGATGTTGAGGAGTCCCTGAGGGAGGTTAGGAAGTCTTTTGATGCTGGTAAGAGGCCTGCTGAGGCTAGTGCTTAAGGTAAGCAGGGTAAGAGGTTCTGTGATAACCAGTATAGAGCTGATAGACGCTGAGGTGACTTTAGATGCAGTGGTCGAGCTCAACGGTTTGGTAAAGGTGGTGGTAATATTCCAGTTTGTAATATGTGTTCTAGACGTAATCTAGGAGAGTGTTGGTGGGCCACTGGTCCTTGTATGGGTTGTGGATCGAAGGATCACATGAGGTGTGACTACCCGAGGTTTACTGACGAGTCTGGTGATTATGCTGAGGCTGCTATGATGCCTGGTAGAGGATGTGGTCGAGGTAGAGGTCCTTTCCAAAGACAGAGAGATGGGCGTAAGGTTGTGTGGGACTCGTAATGCCACAGATGTGGTTGCGGGTACTTTTTCTTTGCAAAATGTATCATTGTTTTCTTTGGTAGATTCAGGATCTACTTATTCTTATGTTTTGAGTGAGAATGCATATTTGTTGGATGTTCCGATTGAGGTTTTAGATGTGGGTTTAGTGGTTACCAGTTCTTTGGGTGAGACAGTAACGGTTAGGAAGTTGTATAAAAGGTCTCTGTTGGAAGTACAAGGGTATTTCTTTGAGGTTGACTTAATGGAATTTCTTTTCCATGGTTTTGATCTTATCTTGTGCGTCGACTAGTTGGCGGAGCACTGAGCGGTGGTGGACTTTGAAAAGAAGAGTGTTACCTTAAGGTTGTTGGATGGTAGTGAGGTTGTGGTGAAGAGTGAATATATCGGATTTTTGTCCAATATGGTTTCGACTTTATAAGCAGAAATGATATTATAGCAGGGAAGTGTGACATATCTAGCTTATATGATGAATCCAGGAATAGGATATGTTCGAGTGTAAGATATTCGAGTAGTGTACGATTTTTTGGAAGTGTTTCCTAAGGAGTTGCCAGGATTGCCTCCCGATCGCGATATGGAGTTTAGTATCGAGACCTACGTTGGTACTAACTCATTGTCTATTGCTCCTTATCGAATGGCACCTAAGGAGTTGAAGGAACTGAAGATGCAGTTGTAAGAGTTCCGTGACCGCAGTTTCATCCAACCGAGCATATCACCGTGGGGTGCGCTGGTGTTGTTTATGAAAAAGAAGGATGGCACTATGAGAATATCATTTATTACCGACAAATGAATAAGTTGACCATGAAGAATAGGTATCCTTTACCGAGGATTGACGATTTGTTTGATCAGTTTCGAGGTACAAGCGTATTCATGAAGATTGATTTAAGGTCAGGGTATTACCAGTTGAAAGTAAGGGAAGCGGATGTGTTGAAAATGTCTTTTCAGACAAGGGATGGTCACTATGAGTTTCGGTGATGCCGTTTGGGTTGACGAATGCCCTTGCTACTTTTATGGACATGATGAATCGAGTGTTTCATGAATACTTGGACTAGTTTGTGGTAGTATTCATAGATGATATCCTTATGTATTCACGTATCGAGGAAAATCATGATCAACATTTGCGGATTGTGTTACAAGTGTTGAAGGAGAATCATCTGTTTGCTAAGTTGTGCAAATGTGATTTTTGTTTGAAGGAAGTGGTGTTTCTTGGTCATGTGGTGTCGGAAAAGGGTATTAGTGTTGATTCAAAAAAGATAGAAGCTGTTATGGGTTGGAAGCAACCGAATTCGGTGCCATAGTTTTGGAGTTTTATGGGTTTGGCTGGATGATATCGTAGGTTCTTTGAAGGGTTTTCGAGCATTGCTGCTCCTATGACCAAGATTTTGCAGAAGGAGGTTCCTTTTGAATGGAAAGAAAGTCAATAACAGAGCTTTGTGAAGTTAAAGGAGGTGTTGACTAATGTTTCGGTGTTAGTTCAGTCAGAGTCGGGTAAGGACTTTATGGTTTATAGTGACGCATCGTATGTTGGTCTCGGGTGTGTGTTGATGGAAGAGGGGAATGTTGTGGTATATGCATCTAGACAGTTAAGAGTACATGAAAAGAATTATCCAATGTATAATTTGGAGCTTGTTGCGGTAGTTTTTGATTTGAAGATTTGGAGACACTACTTTTATGGTGAGAAGTGTACTATATATACATGGATCAAAAGAGTTTGAAATATCTCATGTCACAAAAAGATCTAAAACTTATGCAACGGAGATGGATGGAGTTGCTTAAGGATTTTGATTTGACTATCGAGTATCATCCGGGAAAAGCTAACTTGATGGCGGATGCTTTGAGCTGTAAGACAACGGTGGAGTTGATGGCTATGTTTGCTAAGTTGAGTATCTCAAAAGAAGGTGATTTAGTGGCGGAGTTGCAAGTAAAACCTGTGTTGGTTGAGATGATAAAAACGAAGAAGATAGAGGATAAAGCTTTGGTACCTCTTGTGGAGGACATCGCTGAAGGTAGACCGACCGAGTATCAATTTGGTGATGATGAGGTTCTTTATTTTAGAGGTCAGATAATGGTGCCGGATGATATCGAGTTGAGATAGGCTATCTTGGCTGAGGCTCATACTAGTCCGTTTGCTATGCATCCATGTAGTGTGAAGATGTATAAGAATCTCAAAAGTGTGTATTTTGGGGTTGGTTTGAAGAAGGATGTAACGGGGTTTGTGTCAGTGAGTGAAAGCTGAACATCATTTTCCTGCGGGTTTGTTGCAACTGGTTCAGGTTCCAGAATAGAAGTGGAAGAGAGTGACTATGGATTTTGTGACAGGGCTACAGTTAACACTGTCCAAAAAGGATTCTATATGGGTGATTGTTGAAAGATTTACGAAGTGTGTGTGTTTCCTTATTGTGCATACGGCATATTCAATGGATAAGCTAGCGGAGTTGTATGTTTCTAAGGTGGTAAAGTTGCATGATGTGTCGAAGTCAATCATATCGGATAGAGATCTGCGTTTTACTTTGAAGGTTTGGAAGAGCTTGCAGGTAGCTTTGGGTACGAGGCTTAGCTTTAGTATATCTTATCATCCTCTAACAGATGGTCAGTCTAAACGTGTTATTCAGACTTTGGAGGATATGTTGAGGTGTTACATCATTGAGTTTCGGGGTATGTAGGAGAAACAGTTGCCTTTTTTGGTGGAGTTTGCTTACAATAATAGTTTTCAGGAAAGTATACAGATAGCACCGTTTGAGGCTTTATATGGACGTAGATGTCGTACGCCTTTTTTTTGAAAGAGGTCGGAACGAAGTATGTCTCTTTACCGTAAGTGTTGAAAGACGCGGATGAGAAGGTTAAGCATATTTGTGCTAAGATTAAAGAGGCTTCAGATAGACAAAAGTCTTATGCTGATTTGAAACGAAGAGAGGTAGAGTATGTTGTCGGGGATAAAGTATTTTTGAAGGTTTCACCATGGAAAAAAGTGGTGAGGTTTAGACATAAGGGTAAGTTGAGTCCACGTTTCATGTGTCGATGCTTCGTAAGTACAAGTCAAATCTTTCGCATGTTATTACGGTTGAGGAGATTGAGTTAAGAGCGGATATGAGTTATGAAGAAGAACCAGTGAGGATCTTAGATGTGGATAATAAGGTTCTTCAAGAAAAGATCATAGATTTGGTAAAAGTACTTTGGAGACATCGAGGTGTCGAAGGATCTACTTGGGAGACAAGAGAAAGTATAAAGGAATAGTTTCCTTAGTTTGCTTTAGGTAAGAATTTTGAGGATGAAATTTCTTAAGAGGAGGAGAGTTGAAACATCCCAAATTTTGGTCTAGAAGTTTTAGTGCGGTATAGGAAGGTTTGATTTGGGTTGAATCAGATTTCTTCGATTCATTAATTCCGGATAATTAAAATATTAATATTTTAATTTGGTGAATAGTAAATTTCTAGAAAAGTTTAAAAATGTTAAAGTAATGTTTTGATGCTAATGGAATGTTAATTGAGTCTTAATTTGGTTTGATTAAGCTTAATTACTATTTTAATGACTAAAATATAAAATTTGAAAAGTTACTGGCAAAATTGTAATTTTTCGAAAATTGGATTTTGTGACTAAATTAAAAATTTAGTCAAATATTAGAATCCTTAGAGGATCATTAACCCAAAATGTTTTAATTAGAGATCGTTCACCAAAATTGGTTTTAATTGACGGTTAATCATATTTTTCCTTTTTCACTTGATTTTCTCATCATTTTCTCTCCATAGTTTTCGAAATCCTTTTCTGAATTCTTCTCCATTTTATCAAGATTCATCTCATTTCAATCAGCATTTCATCCTCATTAAAACCTCTTAATTTGTTTTACAAAATCCTAAGCCAATTTCAAGGAAAATCGAGAGGAGAATTCACGTCAATTTCAGAGAAAGCATCTTAAAGATAATTTTATGTTTTCTTTTCAATTTTAAGGTTCTTTAATTGATATTCGAAAGCATTTGGCTAATAAATCATTAATCTTAACTTGATTTTGTATTTTAATTCAAGATTTTGGTGTTTTAATGGAAATTTCAAGAAAATGCATTAGGTCTTGATTACAGTTGTAATTAAGACGACTTTCTATAAAATTATACTTATTTGGTATGGTTAAATGAGTCTTGTAATGACTTCATATAGTTTTAATACTGGAATAAATGAATTGGTATTGTTAGAAGTAGTTTTTGGGTGATTTTATGGGTTGTTTTTGATGCTCTATTTTTGCTGGGGTATAAGGAAGAATTAAAGGTATTTTTAGTTCATAATTGAGAAGGTGTAGGAGTTAGATTCATTAGGTTAGTGGTGGTGTAGTTTTTGGACATTTCGGCTTAGTTTTCAACTTTTTCAGCTTGGTTTTCGATAGAGTTAGCTGAGGTTTAGTGTTGTTGTTGTGTTGGGTATAATTTAATGTGTATATGCTCTATTTTGATGATGTATAGGAAGTGAAAGAAGGCTCTTGTTGAAGCATCGGCGATGGCTAGTTTTACTTGTCGGTAAGTTAATTTGGGTTAAAAAACGATTTGTAAACGTTTGGTTCTGTTTTGGAAATTATGGAATATTGTGAAAGTTTTCCATAGTTCAAGATTAAATGATTTCTATGGTTTTGGATGCATTTCCTAAGTTTTAATTATGTTGCAATAGCCTAGTGGAAGATGTTTTCATAGAAATGTTGTGACTGCATAAATTGGATTTTGAAATGATGCATGCATGTGTTAGTTACTGTAAATGCATGATTTAGAATGATATTCATGGCATTTGAAAGTATGAGAATGATTTGGAACAAAATGTGGTTAATTGTCTTACCTTTCATTAAGCCGTTGAACATGACTTTGGTTCACTTGATGAACCTATTTTTAATACATTGTGAAACAACAAGTTAACATGTATGATCGAAATGATATTGGCTTAGTTACATAATCTATAGTTACGAATACAAATGACATGTCATTAGGATAAAGTGCACTATAAAGATTATGAGAATATTGATGTTGCCTACACGAAAACAAGGATGACTATGTGTCCGACCATGTGTGTAGTGCTTGTCTATATGTAAACAAGGGTGACTTAGTGTCCGACCGTGTATATAGATGACCCTACGTAGATAATGGTGACTTTGTGTCTGACCGTGTGTAGTGCGATAACATGTATACAGGGGTGACTATATGTCCAACTGATGTATGTTGACACCAAGTGTCTCAAATTATGGTATAAGGAATTCGAGTATTTGGTGAGCTTAAGGTTCACAACAAGTTGTCACTTGAACGCCAATATGCATGATTCATGAATTGATTTTAGTATGACTATGAGAAAAATTTGTTTAATCAAGTTTTAACTTAGCATAAAAGTCACATGTTATGGTTTAAAATTGGTTTTAAATGCTGCATTGATGAATTTGCTTTTAGAGCTAGCTCACTAAACATGTTTTGCTTAAGATCTCTTTTCAGCTTTGCAGAGAAATAAAGGCTTTCGGGACCACAATCGGTGCAAGTGGTTCAAGGCGAGAAACCTCACTTATTATGATTTGAAAAAATAAATAAGACTTGACAATGCGTAAACTTTTCCTTTAGAGAGATTGTATTGAGTTAGCAAAAGAGTTATAAAAGTGACCTATCAACATGTTTTCTTATTGATTGGATAGATTGGTATGCTATGGTGGTTGCTTGAGGTATGTTTGTTCTTGTGTGGTATTGTGAAAAAGTTAGAAAGCATGCTTAGAGGAGTTACGGGGTCTATGATGGTTTCAATTGGTTGTTTAAGTTGCTCTCGGTGCTTATGAATTATGCATATAATTTATGGTGGTCAATGGTTGTGTCTTGAATGAGTTAAATCTACTTAAAATGACTAATTTTATGTTTCTAGGCACAGAGGTATTGGAACTGCTATAATCGGTATCAATACACTAGGCCAAAGAAGCCTAAGTTTCGAAACCTTGGGGCTCAATTTAGAAACCTGAACCTCATTGGGCACTAAAGTTTCAAAACTGTCAAGGGCAGTTTCGAAACCTTTGTTTTTTGGCAGTTAATATCGTAACTTCCACGTTAGTGTTTCGATACAGGGCCCAGGTGTATCGATACTCCAAGTTTGATTATGGGTTGTTAGTTGCCAGAATTACATGTTAGTCCCGGATATCTTTCAATGTTCAATTATGGTTTCTACGAATGTTATTTTGGTTTGTAATTTCACCTTTATACATGAACTTGACTTAATTTCAATTTGGCTAACTTAAATTGAATGTAGTCCTTAGAATTTAAAAGTTTTACATTTTAATCCCTAATTATTGAAGCATGTAATTGATAATGTTAGAATGCTCCGTTTGGTTGAAATTTATCATGAGTGCTCTTTGTGTGTTTAATTGAACTTTGATGGATTGAATTTATACCTTGTCAATAGAACTTAAAATATCACGTTTTAGTCATTAACATACTCATGCGTTTAATCGAGTGCTCGTTGTGATTGGATTGATTCTGTATTTTGTTCTGTGTGAAATCGACACATGTCGGAACTTAATTATGCCTCTAGATAAGAAAAAAATATAACGTTTTTAGGGTTTTTTATCGAATCGGACTTTTCGTGAGTTTGGTTCAATATTCCCCGTATAATCCATTAGAATCGGTTTCGTCTAGATCGGGCTAAGAGGGTTACAAAGTGTAATACATTATGTTTAAATTTTTTTCTCTGGTTTTTGTTGCTTACAGGATGTTCAAGCATGGAAGACGATTGGTAGGCTAAAGTAGTGAATAACCTATATGAATTAGAGGTTTCTTTTAATTTTGTTTATGTATTATGTAATACTTCAGTAAATGATTCTGTTGAACATCTAAGGAATGCTAGACTTGGTCATCCTTCTCAATCAAGGATGATGTTCTTTTCAAAAATGAATACAGTGATTCCTCCTTCTTTTGTTGTAAACAGTGAAATATGTCACTAAGCTAAACAAAAACGTTTACCTTACACGGTTAGTAATTTTGTTTCTAATTTAATATTTGACTTAGTACACATGGTTGTTTGAGGACCTTTTCTCATTAAAAGTGTCTATGGTCACTCTTAAAATCTGAAGTAAGAGATTTGGTAAACTCGTAAAATATATAGAAGTTTTATTTTTGTTATATTTTCTCTCAACCACCGAATCTTCAGGAATTCCTGAATCCCAAATCATCCTTCCTATCGTAAACATCAAAATCCAAGAAATCCAAAGTTAACATATAACAAGTTTTTAACAAGTCATAAAATAAGATTTCTCAACTCGAGTAACTCAAAAAATTTTAGCTTGATTTGATCTAATGTTCACCCTTAGATATATGTGAATAAATTTAAATGAACATAAATAAACATAAATGAACATAAACGAACAGATTATCGAACATAAATGAACGAACATAAACGAACAAATTACCTAACATTCACGAACATAAATGAACGAACAAACCCTTTGTTTGTGTTCGTTCATTTAATTAAACAAACAGAAAATCATGTTCATGTTCTCTCGTTTAATAAATAAACGAACATAAATAAATTTTTCGTCGAATGGTTCACGAATGGTTCATTTACAACCCTACTTAAAATATTAAAGATGAC
Organism: Abelmoschus esculentus; assembly: GCA_035048815.1. Taxonomy (NCBI): domain Eukaryota; kingdom Viridiplantae; phylum Streptophyta; class Magnoliopsida; order Malvales; family Malvaceae; genus Abelmoschus; species Abelmoschus esculentus. The sequence continues at coordinate 20,858,437 of JAUCBN010000003.1, forward strand.
TAGTTAGTTTTATTGACACAATAATACGAAAAAAAGATTTTTAAAATTATTTATTCATTTTAACATTATAAATTTTCTTTAAAAATTCATCATTTGTACTACCATGTTAACAAAAACGGTCCGTCATTTTCTTAATAAAAAATATGCACCGTAAGAGAATTTTTTATATAAATAAAATTTAAATATTATCATATATTTTTTAGATATCTAAATTTTAACTTTAAATTTTAATTTTTATATTCTAAAAAGTTTAAACTTTAAAATCTATTTCTAAACATAAACTTAACTTCAAAATAATAAAATCCTAACTTTACTCGCTAAACTTTATTCGGTAAAAAAAAGGGTAATGCTTAAATCCCACACTCCATATTTATAGGAGACATGAAAATAATTCGGTTAATTTTAAATTCTTTTTGAATTTTAAATATTTAACCGATTAGATTTAATAAATATCATAGATTTGATATTATCTGTTATTAAATCTAATTTTGAATAGATATTATCTGATATTATCCGAGATTTTAAATGAATATTATATGATATTATCTAAGATTTGATTTGATATTATCTGATATTAAATTTAAAATTTAAATTTTAAATCTGATTTTATTTGATTTTCGAACAAATTTGTCCCTCCTTTCAATCCATAAATAAGAGGTTTCACTTCTCATTTTTCAATCATCAATTGGAAAAGCCTTATGCTTTCTCTGTGAAATTTGATAGCTTTATTCACAGATGTTGAGTTCTTCATTTTAGATTAGATGATCACTACCATCGTAGTCCACTTCAAACTTTGGGTGTACATCGTTTGCAGGGACCGTGTTAACCTTCAGTGGACAACCTTCAAAAGCAGTGATTACACATATTGGGGGAAATTATTTATAAGGTAGTAGCCTCTATACCAGGATACGGTTTATTTTTTTTTCATGTTTATTTGTTATTATTATCTGTCAGTGTTGACGCCCTATTTTGCAGTCACTTTAACCAACAATTTAGAAACAATTCTACAACAACACATGACAATTTCCTCCGAAACACGAAAATAAAACTTTTGACTACTACAATCTTTCCAAAAGAACTAACAATTCTCACTCCAAGGTTCAAGTTTTCTACAAGTATATCTAAAACCTTGCATTCCTCTCGTTAAAGGGTTTTCTTTCATACTAGTGTTTCTATGTAAATAAAAACAAAATTCAAAACAAAGTGAGTCATCCAGAAGCAAGGTGTCTAATAGCTCAAGTCAATCCAAACCTAAAGTAGTAGGAGTAATGGGAACCTTAAGACCAACATATTTAATTGTAACATAACATGCTTTAATCTCAGAAATATTTAAACAAACGTCGTGCATATCATATCAACATATAAAGCAAACACCGTGCAAAACATCAAAGCATATTAAACAATCAACGTGCATAACAACATAAAATAAATATTTATCAATCAAATCCTAAAGTTTCATAAAACTCCCCAAAGATTCATAAACCTAGGCTCTAATATCAATTAATGTAACCCCCTCAACCCGGTTTAAACGTCACCCGACTCGAACGAGTTACACAGGGAATACCGAGGCTAATTTAGAGACTCGCCCCGATAAACAGCCCTAAATTATTCTCCTTTATCTTTTCTAATTGCATTACTTAGATTTTACATGTTCATGCAAGGATCTTGTTTATTTACAGCAGAAATTAATGAGAAACGAGTCCTAATTAAACCGAATAAGTTTTAGGAACCTAATTACAATTTTACAAAAATTCGTGATTCAACGTGCTTAGGCACAATCAATGTATAAATCAAATCCCTCGACCATGTAGAACATAAAAGCAAATATACCAATGTGAAAGATTTAATATTCAAATAACCGACTTATATGTCATAATGTTCCTAATATTAATGTAACTCCCTCGACCCAGTTTAGACATCACCCGACTTGAACAAGCTACACGAGGAATACCAAGGCTAATCCTAAGACTCTCCCTGATAAATAATCTTAAATTATTTTCCTTTTATCTTTTCTAAATGCATTGATTAGATCCCACATGTTCATGCAATTCCGCGTTTATTTACAGACGAAATTAATGAGAAATAGTCCTAATTAAACCGAACACATTTTAGGGACCTAATTATAATTTTCTAGAAATTCGTAATTCAACATGCTTAGGCACAATCAATGTATAAATAAAATCCAAAAAGACTTCATTAACATAAAGTAAATATATCAATATGCAAGACTCAATATTCAAATAACCGACTTATATGTCATAAGGTTCCTCTTCACCATTGCTTACTAAACTACCCAAGGTTTAAAATATAAAAGCAACATACTTGAGCTATAATATGAATTAAAAAAGCACTGAGAGTTTTCCTTGCTTTCCCGGATGATTAACTCACTTTTTATCTGCATTATAAGGAAAATAAAAAGGTTAAGCTTACGCATAGTGAGTGAATTATAAAACAATTTAACTACTTATAATGCAACCCATATTATACGGAAAAATAGTTTAAAAACAAGTCATGATTCAAGAAAATGATTTATGATTATCAAGTCACTAGTATAAAAATCAACTAGTGTTTAACACATGGTATACGCCACAAAACAAGTCTTACATGCTTAACAAGAATTGATCCAAAACCTTTAAGCTCTTTTATAAAAAAACATGCAATTTAGAAATCGTAAAAAAATCAATAAAACGTTTACACTTGTGTTTTTCACATGTTGGTTAAGTGACACGAATGGAATTACCTCCAAACGTTAGGATAAACGGACACATGTGAATGACATTGTTCACTAATTCATACAGATTGACTATCATAATCTAAAGATCCCATATGCGAATTACATCGTTTACCAATTCACACAGATTGACTATCACAATCTAAATATCTCACCTTGGTGTTCGGGATATTTCGCTATACCCGAATGTGATAAGGTAACAGTTATATCACACAGCACTAGGCTAACCTCTAATGAATCACTCAAAGAATTTACACACGTACGAATTTTATTTATAGTGCACTGTACATCCTATTGATTGATCAACTTATCTCATGCCCAACAACTTAATATCAAACATAAAACAAAACATAATGCTCAAGTTTTACATTAAAAACAGTAGCTAAATCACATGAATTCCTCTATCTCATGCACAATTTGTATAAATCGATAAAAACCATATTTTTACTTATTTTGAAAACAAACCTAGGAATCAATAAAACTGATCTAAAAACATTCACATGAGCATTAAAAACACATGCATAATCACATATTCATAATTATTTAACAACCATGACTAACACATAGAAAAAATAACATAATATAAGAAAATCAATTTACGAGAACAAAAGTAAAACTTACTTCAGACTATAAGGAGGTTTCTAACATATTCCCTATACACCTAGCACTTTTGAAAACAAGGTTAAAATACTGCCGAAATAGCCCACTCTGAAATCCACTCACCGATTTACCAAAACTTGCTCGACAAGTCACCCGAAAACGCGATTCGACTTTCTAAACTCCTTCAAACTTGTTCCTCTACTTATTTACCTAATTCAAGCATCAAAACCAGAGGGTTTAGTGCATTAAACCACACCCGAACATCCCTCAAGTCGGACCAATACATGGCAACCCCTATAAACACCATAAAACATAACCAAAACTCACCGAAAACCTTTCCAAACATCATGTAAACCTTAGGTCTGGGATTAGATACTTAAAAGATGTTTTAATTACATCTAAACACTTCAAGATTCATGTATTTAGGCATCAAAAATAGCCATGTAAAACCCTTGAACGAAAATCAAGAAAATAATAGAAGTTTTATCAAGAAAATTGATTTTATTGATTCAAGACTTTAAAGATTGTTTCAATAACCCAAGAAAGAAATTTAGGTTTCATAGGTTTTAATGATTCTAAAATCCAAAACTTATCCCCCCTTCATAAGTTTAAAAACTAGAAAACCCGTAGAAAAATGACAAAATTTTAATGAAGAAAAATATAAAGAATTTATCAAGCGGATTTTTATTGAAAAGATTGGTGTTTACCTTTGAAAAGATGAGGGAGAATATGTTTTGGTAAGGAAGAAACCGAAATCTTAGAGAATGGTTTAAGGCTTGATACAAAAATAGAGTTTTTCAAGTAAAACCGAAGAAAAACGAAGAGAATTGAAAAAAAATATAGGAAAATAAACCAATGAAATTTTATTAAAAGGAATGAATATTTAACTTGAAAATATGATGAAGAGACTACCTTGGAAAAGAAGAAACCGAAATTTAAAGAAATTATATTTTTAAAAAGTGAATTTTTGGGGGGTTTTAGGTCAAAATTAGAAGATTTTGATTACTTAGGTTAAAACAAGAGGTTAAAGGTTGTTTATATAGTCTCTTGGAAAGCCTAGATCAAATAAGATTAGGATTATATCAAATTACCTTAAAGGTTCAAAGTTTTGGCTTAGTTTATTAAAATTATCCTCGAGTTTTCAATTTTTACAACAGTCACTAATTTCAAAATCTTAGGAATTTAAGGGTCAATTTTTAAAATTGATTTTACTTAAGTCAAATATAAGTCAATTAAGAATTTTAGAATATTTTTCCTCAATTTATTTTCATTAAAAACCAATTTTAAAGAGTTTAATCTCGAACTATGCTAAACCGAAAAAAACCGGTTCACTGGGCCTCTAAATCAGCCATAAAACTTCTAGGCCCAATTTTGGGGTGTTACAACTCTCTCCCACTTAAGAAATTTCGTCCTCGAAATTTTCACCATGGAAAAAGGGTAAGGAAATTGCTTTTCACATTTTCCTTTTACTCCCACAAAACCTCCTAACACCATGATCCCTCTTAACATACTCTGACCTACAGAACTACCTAAACCCTATTCCCACACACTAGGCAACAACCCAAGCTTTTCACCAAATCGTCCTCAAGACAACAACACATGACAACTTCCTCCAAAATACGAGGAAAAAAAACTTTCGACTACTATGATCTTTCCGAAAAACTAACAATTCTAACTCCAAGGTTCATATTTTCTACAAGTATATCGAAAGTTTTACATTCCTCTCTTTAAAGGGTTTTCTTTCATACTAGTGATTCATCCAAAAGCAAGGTGTCTAATAGCTCAAGTCAATCCAAACCTAAAGTAATAGGAGCAATGGAAACCTTATGACCAACATGTTTAACTGTAACAGAACACGTTTTAATCTCAGTAATATTTAAACAAACATCGTACATATCATATCAGCATATAAAGCAAACACCATGCAAAACATCAAAGCATATTAAACAATCATCGTGCATAATAGCATAACATAAATATTTATCAATCAAATCCTAAAGTTTTATAAACTCCCCAAAGATTCATAAACCTAGAGAGGTTAAGCTTTCCCGGATGACTAACTCACTTCTTATCTGGATTACAAGGAAAATAGAGAGGTTAAGGTTACGCTTAGTGAGTGAATTATAAAACAATTTAACTACTTGCAATGCAACTCATATTATACGAAAAAATAGTTAAAAAACAAGTCATGCTTCAAGAAAACAATTTATGATTATCAAGTCACTAATATAAAAATCAACAAGTGTTTAACACACAGTATACCCCACAAAACAAGTCTTACATGCTTAACAAACATTGCTCTAAAACCTTTGAACTCTTTTATAAAACACATGCAATTTACAAATTGTACAAAACTCAATAAAATGTTTACACTTGCGTTTTTCACATGAGTTTTTTAAGTAAAACCGAAGAAAAAAAGAGAATTTGAAGAAGAAAAATATAGAAAATAAACCAACGAAATTTTATTAAAAGGAATGTATATTTACCTTGAAAAGATGATGAAGAAGTTGCCTTAGAGAAGAAGAAACCGAAATTTAAAGAAGTGATATTTTTAAAAAGTGATTTTGGGGGGGTTAGGTCAAAATTAGAAGATTTTGATTACTTAGGTTAAAACAAGGGGTAAAGGTTGTTTATATAGTCTCTTGGAAAGCCTAGATCAACTAGGATTAGGATTATATGAAATTACCTTACAGGTTCAAAGTTTTGTCTTAGTTTATTAAAACTGTCCTCAGGTTTTCAATTTTTACAACATAGTCACTAATTTCAAAATATTAGGAATTCAATGGTCAATTTTCTAAATTGAGTTTACCTAAGTCAAATATAAGTCAATTAATAATTTTAAAATATTTTTCCATAATTTATTTTCATTAAAAACCAATTTTTAAGAGTTTAATCTTGAACTAGGTTAAACCGACAAAACTGATCAACTAAGCCTCTAAACTGGCCACAAAACTTCTAGGCCCAATTTTGGGTGTTACATATTGTTTCATAGTTATTTTCATCTCTATTTTATTCTATCATCCATGTTCACCAAATCAACTCCATATAAGGATCATGTCGTCTATAACATAGAGGAGAGCTGGATCAAGAGATTGAGAGAGAGGAAGCAAGAGCCGTTGTTTACTTCATTTTTATTTCTCTTGTTTTATTCAAGTGATGAGAGGATTATTTGTTAGATACTTTTGCCCAACCATGAACTAACTTAAAGTTGACTTGAGTTATTTTGTTTTATGTATTGATCTAGTTTAAATTCTATTTAAGTTTGTGGTGTGTTCTTAATTAAGGTTTGTCTATTCTTGGAGTTAATTTAGCTTGTGAGAGAATCGGGAAAGGAATTCGATAAACGATTTATTTATCTAGATTCAGGAGAATTAGATTCACAAAACGAATATCCATAGTTCAATCCAAGTGCGAGAGAACTAATTCGGCTTAGGGATAAGTGCAGGATTTCAATAGCAAAAAGAAATGCAAGAAAGTTGTTGTACACCTTCATTAACGCAGGGAAGTATCATCACTGGTTGTGCAATTAATAGCATCTCAAGTTTGGGAAAACGAGGACCACTGAAGAACGTTTTGCCGAACCTTGAGGATAGTCGCTCAACTTGCTCGAGCAATTCCCTTAGTTGCAATTTCCCAAGCATTCGGATGAACTAACCAGGTAATCTTACTAAGCCCAATTGCCGAAACAATTGAGTGGTGGGAACACCCACTTACGAGGAAGACTTCACTCGACCGTCATTCTATAATTTAGGATAACCCAGCCTCATTTATCTTATTGAATATCTCAATTTACTTTACTTGCTTATTTTTTATTTAATTTCATTTAAAAATCAATTCCCTAAACCATTTGTGTCTTTCATTTCAGTGCAAGAAATTAGATTCTAGAAGGCGCACAAATCTCTGTGGAGACAATAACTTTTTATATTATAACTTGAAACACGTACACTTACACGTAATTATGAAGTACTTAAAACACACAACAATAAGGATCATTTACTATCAGTGAATTATTTTTTTATTACTATTATTAAATTATTTTTGTGACTAGCCATATAAATTTTTTATTTGAATTTTATAGATTCAAAATGGATATAAAATATCGGTCACGATAAATTTGGGTTCATGATACAAGGATTAAAGCTGGAGGCATGTTCAAAATAGACAAGGTCTACTTGAATTATGTTTCTACTTATAAGGTTAGATTATTTAATTCATGATTTATAATACATGAATTTATATTAAGCCTTTATCTAGTTTGTAAGCTTAGTGAGTATATTTTAGACTAGGTTGTAAAAGAAGGTTAGATGACCTTTTCTAGTAGAAAACTTATCTTGAGCATGCTTAATAATTTTTTTGTGGGAAATATATATTAAGCATAACTTTTAAAAGACCTAAATAAAGAAGAAAAATATTCATAAGAGATTAATTGGAAAGTAGTGAGATAGTTTAAAAATGCATGTATAGGATCGATTCTTTGAAATACTTGGTATTTAAGTGTACTTTATGCATCACCTCTCTTTGTAAACCTACCCAGTGCATTACTATACTCATTATTCCAATTTATAAAATACTATGATTAAATAAATATTCTATACTTACTGTAAAAGTTAGAATAATAATCTTAATAATCTCTAAGATATCTTTATTTTAGTCATAGTAGATGAATATTTCTAATGGTCTTTTAAGGCAATGACCTTGTATAAAATAAAGAGAAAATGATAGACATTAATGCTACTAAAAGATGTTTATAAGTGTTAAATCTCTTTGAACTCTTTTCTTCAGAATATTAAGAAGAAAGAAAAGATTTGTCTATCTCAACAGTGTGTAGAAATCTCCATGAAAATTCTCTTTGTTAAAAAAGATAAAAAGTGTTAGGTCTGATAGAGGTGGTGAGTTTGAATCTAAATTTTTTAAATAGGTAAATGAGATGAATAACATAGTTTATGAAACTTTTTCCCCTTACTTTTCTCAACAGAACGACACAGCTGAGAGAAAAAATATAACTTTAAAAGAGATAATAAATTCATTGTTGATAAGTTTTGGGTTAGCTGATAACATATTGGAAAAATTTATTCTATCGATAAATCTTAAATCGAGTACCTTATAAGAAATTAGACTCAACCCCATACAAACTATGAAAAGGTTATGCACCTAAATTGTAATACCTAAAAGTGTGGGAGTGTCTAGCTAAAGTAAGTTTTCCTAACTTTACCAAGTCTACCATCGGTGCTAAAACCGTTGATGCAGTATTTATTGAGTATGCTACCAACAATGTCGCATAAGATGCCCTAGAGTTTGAGTTAGAGCCTTAAAGAAGTAATAGGGAATGGATAGAAACCATTTTTGGACCAGACTTTGTTACTTCCTTTATTTCTGAGATAAATGATTTAGACAACTTATCAGATCCTATAGCTCAAGTTTCTTGTTAATGAGGATTCTAAAACTTATGAAGAATCTATGAAATCTATTGACGCTAGTTTTTGGAGAAGCATTGTTAATGATAAACTAGAGTCAATAATATCTAAATTATACTTGGAAATTTGTAGACTTGCCTAGAGGATTTAAACCTATCAGCATTAAATGGGTTTTTAGGAAGAAACTCATGTCAGATGGGTCAATCCAGAGTTATAAGGTTAAGCTAGTATTCATAGGGTTAACTCAAAAATATTAAAGAGTTTTGACAGTTTGGGATGTCATTTCTACTCGAACCCCTTTTGACTCTAGTACTCATCTCGTTAAAAATAAAGGAAGTTGTGTTTCTCAAGTTGAATATGCTAAAATTATTGAAAATCTAATATTCTTAATGAACTATACTCAGCCTGATATTGCTTGTGTTATAAGTAGATTGAGTAGATATACTCATAATCCAAGTGGTAAACATTGAACAACTCTTAGACGCTTAATAAAGTACCTTAAGGGTACTATGGATTGGAAACTCAATTTTGTTGGCTATTCAATTTTTTGGAAGGATGTTGTGATGCCAACTAGGTTTGTGATAGTGACGAGGTAAGCTCTACTAATGGATATGTTTTCACTTTAGATGGAATTGTAATCTCGTGGAATTCTGCCAAGCAGACTTGTACTGCACGCTCTACCATAGAGTCAGAGTTTATAGCTCTAGACTTAATTGGCAAGAAACCGAGTTGCTAAGGAATCTTTTAGTAAAGATACCTTTGTAGGGAAAACTGACTCCTCCAATATCTTTATTGTACAATTCATAATTTATGATATATGTGGCCCTAAATAAAGCTTACAATGGTAATAAGAGACACATTCGCATAATGTACGAATATATTAGGCACCTAATAAAGAATGGAGTACTAGTTTTAGAGTATGTGAAGTTGAAGATGAATTTGGTTGATCCTCCTACCAAAGGATTAAGCAAGAAACAAATTTTGGATTCGTCGAGGGGGATGGATCTTAAGCCCATTGGTTGAGTGATTCATGGTGGATACCCAACTTAGTTATCTAAGTTCAATATGGTCGAACGAAACCATGGAATAACTTATAGTGTACATGTCCATCTACCTAATCCTTATGACGTTTCATGTACATGCCCATGTTAAACTTTATGCTCTTAATAAATTTATAGCCCAAGTTTGGGTGGTCTTAGTGTGAAAGACTTGATGAATTTACTGATTTTGGTTGAATAACTACTCTTAGTAAGTTCTTAGACCTATTGCGAAGGATTAATTGAACTTACCGCTCGGAAAGATGAGTTTATCCAAAGAGGTTGGATTATTCTAATGAGAAGAACAATATTGAATTTACCGAACAAAAGTTTGAGTTTTTATTCTTAATGACTTTTTAGCCTAGAGTTTGGGTGATTCATTTAATATAAACTTGAAGAAAATCACCTTATTTTCTTGTGAGGTTAAGCTTTATACAAAGCTCTTAATGATTTTATAGCTCGATTTGGGTGGTTTATGTTGAGATAAACTTGATGAAATAACCTATGTAAGTGAGAAAGGTTAATCTCCTTCTATGAAAAATGATAGGTTTTTTTTCTAGTACACTTACTAAAATCCCAAGGTAAGATGATTATATATATACTTCATGTATATACATATCTTCACATTGTGGACTTTGGTGGATGAAGGGATTAGTTATGTGTTATGAGTTTACCCCGATCTTAGAAAGTTTAAGACTAGTTTCACCTATCTAAGAGGAGCATTACTCATCATCACTACATACTAGTTCAAGATTCATTTACTATGTACTTAAGTAACTAATATCGCTAGTGCTCATCTTGTGTTGGTCGAACTCTGTGATTTTTTAGGAGGATTCCTTCGCATTAGTGGGAGATTGTGGGTAATGCTTGAATCTCATACTCTATATTTATAGGAGACATAGAAGCAATTCGATTAATTTAAAATTCCTTTTGAATTTTAAATGTGTAAACAATTAAATTTAATAAATATCAAAGATTTGATATTATCCGTTATTAAATCTAATTTTGAATATATATTATTTGATATTATCCGAGATTTTAAATGGATATTATTTGATATTATTCGAGATATGATTTGATATTATCTAATATTAAATTTAAAATTTAATTTTTAAATCAGATTTTATTTAATTCTTGGGCAGATTTGCCCCTACTTTCAACCTATAAATAAGAGGTTTCACTTTTCATTTTTCAATCATTAGTTAGAAAAGTTTTATGCTTTTTTAAAAAAAATTGAGAGCTTTATTCACAGATGTCGAGTTCTTCATTTTAGATTAGACGATCACTTTCGTCATAGTTCACTCCAAACTTTTGGTGTATATTGTTTCGAGCAATTGTGTTAACCTTCAAGGGACAAACGCCTAAAACAACGATTACACACATCGAAGTGAATTGTTTCCAAGGCAGTAGCCTCCATATCACGACACGGTTTATTTTTTGTTCATGTTTATTTGTTATTATTATCTATTAGTATTAACGCCTTATTTTACAGTTTATTTAACCAAAATAAATAGTTGTTTGCGAAAAACAAAGGAAATGTAAACATAAAACGCCGCCTGCGCCTTACTCTTTTGACCTATCCAACCGCATGTAGAAGATACTTTTGTATTTGAACAGGTACCTGGTTCAGTTTAACACGATTTAAATCTCTTTGACTTATCCAACAAAACCTCTGAATAATCGATTTGTATTCCCCGATTTTTAAAAAAAAATATGATATGAATTTTTTCTTTGTTGTTAGGCATATTGATATAATTAAATCACGTGCAAATCGAATGAATTATGTTATTTTAGGTATCCTGTAGAGAAATGTAGTATTTTATTCACCCCATACATTCCTCATGTTGCCTCAAATCCTTGACATTTCAGTAGGTTAGACTGAAACAACCTGACGTCACAACGACAACATTTGCTTAAACTATAGTACACATTACTTAGTTAATGTAGCTTCAAATCTACATTCACATATAGTAGGAAATCTCCAATGAGGTATAATATGCTTTAAATATGAACAGGTTGTATTTACATGATGTTTGAAATTAATTATTTATGTTGGTATCATTATTATATCACAGTTTTTTCATTATGTTTATTTTTGTTTTTTAATTATATGTTCATATATTATATATGTTTGTTCAAATAACTATGGCTGATGTTCATTCAATTGACCATCTAGAAATTAGTGAAGTAAAAAATTAGGTACGAAAGCTTTATTTATTTTCTATCTTTATTTTGGAGTGTTTTTTTTTTTACTATTATTCCGAGTTTTCCCACTGTGTTTACTGTATTTTTTAAGTCTATCTTTTAGTTGTTTAATGCTTGCCAATAACCATAAGAAATATTGACTATATATATTTATTATCGGGATTAAGGCCTGGTTATGATTGATTATCTTTAATAAGTAATAATCAGGGATTGCATTGCTCGGTATACAAATTATAACGGGTGTGTAAGCTTGTTCTAGTGTGAGAAAAGAAAAGGTAGCCTGAAAACAACATTTCACAAAGTACGAGAAATTGTATGGAAAACACTGGTTGATTGGTATTTGGTAATCCCTGACCATCCATTCCAGTCTTAAATGAGTGGAAAATGTCAGGAAAAGTGGTATCTTCTAGGAATGTATGGATGTGAAACAGGCTAGTCTTGACTTTAAAATCCGAGGTAACAACCAGGAAAGTGGAGTCTTGTGGGGAGATTACTCAATTCCAGAAACTGAAAGGGGGAAAGTAAGAAACTCGCCGTGTTGGTTTAGAAGATATACTATGGAAATAGTGTAATAAATTATAATTAAAGATGGGAATCATCATTTAAAAAATAATTATGTGTTTATTCAAAAAAATAATTATATGTAATGTATGTAATGTTTTAACGATTTATATTATGAATAGGGTTATATTTTCATAAGTAAAAATATTTTATATAATTATTTATATTTAAATTATATAATTTAAAATATAAGTTCGTAATTCTAAACTTCAAACCCTACACTCTAACTTTAAATTTTAAATTATGCAACTTAAAATTTTAAATGATAATTCTAAATTTAACAAATTTATATAAATTTTAGTCTATACAATTTATATATCAAAAACTTTATCTCTCTTTTTTTCTTTTAAGTTTTTTTATTTTTTTAATAACATGAGATAAAAGACGAGAAATAAAAAAGAAAATAAATTGTATAAATTAAATTTTTATAAATCTATTAAATTTCCAACTTATAATTTAGAATAATGTTATTTATACTCATAAGTCTTCTACGTTAGGTTATTTTCAAAAGAAAGTTTTTCATGTTTTAACTACTACTGACCTACTTTCTTTGCACGTTTCTCCCCGTTCCCATTTAAATTTCAACCTTGTTCTCACAGTAGTTTGTTCAATATCCCACGCGCCTGTAATAAGTGGAACACCCAACATCGATTTTAAAATGCTTTTCTAATGTACTGGTATAAACACATTATACATCGTAATATTTATTTATATTTTTAATCTTTTAATAATATATGTTTAAATTTAATTTTTTTTATGATGAATATTTTTTTATTAAAGCCATTCATTATGTTCGTCATATTTTTTTAACAATTGTTAAGTTCATCAATTTTAAAATGATATATATGTACTTTAAAAATAAATGACATATACCTTTCCGAAAGAAAATGGTTTGTATTCTTAATTAAAATCCTTTTGTGACTTAATTAACTATCGATTTATTTAATAAAGAAGATATTAGATATCATAAATATGATTAAAATGAAATTTAAATTATAATATTATAAATAAAAAATAAAATTAATAAATTATTTCATATAAATCTTTAAAATATATAATTTAAATTAATCATTCAATAGATAAAATATTAATAATTATAAAAAAATCCTACAAATATTTTTTGAGATAATTGTGTGAATGAGAAAATTGTGATGTTTATGTCTTTATAAGTATTTTGACACCGTGTGAAAAATTATTGCAATAGTTTCAAAATTAAAAATAAAAATTAGATATATGAGAATAATAAATCATAATTTCAAAGAATAATTTTCTTAGTGGAAAACATGGTCCGTGACGCACACGCCAGAAAGTCAGGGTATGGGATGCAAATAACATAACACTCCCAACAGGACCAAAAGTCTCCAGAATTTGTGAGGAAGATTCCTATCGAGTTGCCTCAAACGACGCTTTCTTAACATGGTCAACTACGCGGTGACGCAAACGGGATGAAGGTGGCACCTGCAAATTCCCATTTCCACCCTTCAAATCCACAACACTGTCTCAACTTTCTTAACACCAACGGGTTATATCCGTCATTGTAGTATCCCATGTTCCCACTCAAAACACTCGCCAACTCCTACCTATAAATACAAAACCCTAGCTCAGTCCTCTCATCCAAGTTTCTTTCCAGATATCTACAGCTAAAATCTCAGCTACTTTTCTGGTTTCAAACCAAAGCTTTCTGTATTCCTTTTCAGATTTTCAAGTACGGTTGGCAGGCTTTTCTGTAAAAGTATATTAAAATGAAGAGAGGTAGAGAAGTTGGAGAAATCGATGCCATGGCTATGGCAAATTGCTTGATGTTGTTATCTAAGGTTGGCCAAACCGACGCATCGCAGCATCATTACCAGGGTGGTGGTGGTCGTGTGTTTTCATGCAAGACATGTAACAAAAGGTTTTCATCTTTTCAAGCACTCGGTGGTCATAGAGCTAGCCATAAGAAGCCGAGGCTAACAGGAGGAGATGCTCCGGAGATGCCGGTTTCACCTAAGAAGCCAAAGTCCCATGAGTGTTCGATCTGCGGACTGGAATTCGCTATTGGCCAAGCTCTCGGTGGTCACATGAGGAGACATAGGGCTGCCTTAAGCGAAGGGTTGGTGACTCGGGACTTGTTGCTGGAGATGGATAAGTGGAGTGGAGATGAAAGTGATTCGGTTTTGGATCTGAGCCTGACGCCTTGTGGAACAGACTTGGAGCTGAAGCTGGGGAAGGTGGAGGTTACTCCTGTTGTGCATTGTTTTATATAGGATTTTTTTTACATAGGTTTTTTATAGGATTTTTCTTATTCTTGTTGTAAAAAGAAATATGATTCATATTATACAGCCTAGTATATAGGAAGACGTGATTTGATTTCTTGATTCTTTTACTAATTAAGGAGTACACTTCCTTTTTTAGAGACTAAAGTTTACTCCATTTTTACTGCATTGATATATAGTACTTTCCCACCCAGATTCTTTCTTCTTGCTTTTTGCTTCTTCATGATCCATGATGCCAGCCGATATATCCAAACTGCAACAACAAAGCACATAAATGGCAATGCCAGTCATTGAAAAAGAAAGAAACAAGTATCAGCATTTTCATATTACAAAAAATAATAATTAAATGTGGTCTGCAGTGTATAGATCAACAAACCATGTTTCTGCATGACCAAAAGGAACTTAATCCATAACTTTGGAGGCAGGCCTGATTATGACCTGTCGTTTGCCCCTCTTCTAGGCATTGTAGATGCTCTTATGTGCATCGTTCAAAACGCTAACTCTCACCATCCTCTTGAATTCAAACTACTGTAGAGTTCCTACTGAACAATATTAAACATTTAGCTCAGAAAAGGAAACCATCGATTCAAAGATTAGATAAAAAAGCAGATAGTTCTTCAAGCCAACAATAATTTCACTCAAAGGTATCACTAGGTCCTACTCTCTTAATCAAAGAGAAACTCAAAATACCATTTAAAGTTACAAACCAAAACCCAACATTCCTCACCCTTGACCCAAATGTCGCATTGGATTTCCAGTCCAAAACACATATTACAAATTTTGTTTCAAAAAACTCATTTAACAATTTCAAATCCAATCAAGTCCATTTAATTCAAAATATATAATTTCAAGTATTTCAAAAGAGTAATAGGGAGCCCCAAATAGATACAATTTTTTAAAAGCATTCAATTTAAGTCCAAATAAAATAAGAGTTGCAAATTATGTATATTATTCTACAAATATATAGCCCATTACATCAGATAATTATACTCTAACATTTAGTCAATGTTGAAAACCAGCCACGATGGTGTTCCTTCGATTTACGTCATTAACTAAAGACTTGCGAACGAAAACACATTCCAAACGCTGAGTTATGAAAACTTAGTGGGTATATCGTCACTCGACCCACATCGTACATATCATGAATAAAGCAATGCTACATGAATGATGTCATAGTATGTTAACAATGACATTACAATTATGAATGCAATTGGGAAAACATTTTTCTCACCATCTTGTACAACGACAATCAACTACACATGAGAGTATCCACCATACAATTAGGTACCATCCACTTGGATCATACGTTTATAATAAGAAAATCTTTCAATACAAGGCTTGAATGCCTAGAAGAGTTGATGAAAAAAATTATAACCTTCAAGAAGTTGATCTTGTTGATCGTATACATCCTTTGTTTGATACTTGAATATCATGCTAAGGATAAAATACTTCATTGCTAGTAATAATATTGATAACTCATGGGGTGTAAATGAATAGAGCATTCGACGAATTGTTTGTGAATCGTTCGTTTATGTTCGTTTATTAAGTTAAATAAACAAGTATGAACAAATTTTTTATGTTCGTTTAATAAACAAACAAACACGAACAAAGATATGTTCAACTTGTTTATGTTCACGAATAAACTCGTTTATGTTCGTTTATGAGCTCGTTTATGTTTGTTTATAAGCTCGTTTATAGATTCACTTAAGTTCGTTTAATTATAACCCTAAATTCAAGGTATATGAACCCTATTATAACCTCAGCCAACTTTTTTACCCTTATATTACTTTTCCATTTTAATTATGTTATTCTAAGGATTTGTTTTTGGTTGAGTTTTGCTTCTCGAACCAGCTTTTTCATCAAAAAAAATTTTTTAAAAGCAACCAAAACACTAGATAAGGAGATAGCTTTTGAGTGTAAATTTTGTCTTTTTTTTTTAAACCAGCTTCTCAAAACATAGTTTAGAAAAAATTATTTTTTAGCTTTTACAAAACTTCGGTTTGATCCAAAACCAAGGTTTCCACCGCAACCAAAAACAAAGCTTTAACTCTCCTGCTCCAACTCAAAATTGATTTCTCTTTACAGCACCAATCATTTATATCCCTTCACCCCTTCAACAACTCAATTTTTTTTTCCTATTCACCACCGAATCATCCACATCCCTTCACCTCGATTATCTCACAACAACTTTCACCCTTCGAATCAAGTAAGAGCCTAATTGAATCTATATACGTTGGGTCAACTTACCAAGCCATAAAAATTCTCTCTTCAAGGATTACTCCTATTCTGATTCGAGTGATGAGTCTAAGTCCAAATCCATTGTTGAAGTCGAGAAAAAAAAAGGATACGAGTCGGGGTACGAGTATGTTTCTAAAGCATCATTGGTAAATATTTTTTTTTCAATTTTATATAATTTTTTTTGTTTTTCTCTAACGTTTTCTTTAAAATTTTTGTGATTTTTCCTAACTTATATCTCAAAAGATTATGCATGTGTTCTGTTCCTTCATTGATTTTCAATCTAGAAGCAACTAGAGTAAATCTTGGTGTTATATTTTAGATTAATTTTTATGAATATATCATCAATTTTCTATTTAGAATTAGGGTGGGTATTCGATTGGATTGAATTCTTTATTTTTTAGTATGACTTTACAATTGATTTCTAATACAATTTGTTTATCAATTATTTTTCTAGATTATCTAATTTGAGTGTTTCTAATTTACAAGTTTATTTGATCTTATGTTGTGCAGTAATTGATTTTGCTGTTGGAGCTTATCTCCACATCCTTTAAAACATTGGAGATTATCTCACCATATTCTGCAACAAAAATAAGTCTCTTTTGATGACATCTACAGTGTTGAAAAAACTTTTACTGATCGTCTGATTGATTTGGCCATATAGATTGACCTAAGATATCTATCCTATATCAATGCGTTGAGAACACATGAATTTTGATCAACTAAAAATTATACTACCTCCGTCATTTTACTTATCCAGTATTAATTTTTTTTGTCAAAATTTTTAATTTTCACTTCTTATAGCTTTAAACCTACTATTGATAAAAATATAAAAATATATATTTTAAAAACTTTTAATCAAGTAGTTTAAAAATATATTTTATAAAATTTAATAAATTAAAATATTTAAAAATAACTATGATCAAAATTTTAAAATTTTGATTTTAAAAAGTTAATATTGAAATTTTAAATGGGAAAAAGGGAGTAATAATTTTGTATTTACTTGGAGATGCTAATTATAAATTATGGTTTTACACCTGAATTATAATATATTTTCTATTGTGATATTGTGTTTGTAACTACATTTGTGAGAATAACATTGACCTTCACATGTTTTTCAAGAGTTGATGTGTTAGCAAGATGTTGAGAGTTCTTTTACCTCGGTGGATTACATTCATTTGATTTGTCAATGCTTCTATGGTTGCATCTTGCTTCCTCTGTCTTTAGTGGATATTTTTAATTTCTTTTTTATTTTCTTTACTTCGGTGGCTTGCTTTCATTCAGAGTTTTGTGAATCTTTTTTTCTTAAAGTAAAGGGATTCTTTTTCACTATCATGAAAGTTTGGAACTCAACAAACTTAAAATTATATGATGTATTTATTCCTTTTATGAGCTATATTGGTTGAAGGTATAACTATGCTTCATTTTATGCGATAAAGCTTACTTCATTCTACGGCGCATGCATTACTCTTTCTACATATTCAATTTCTTATGCACATCTAATTTCTTTAATTTAGAACAATAGTTGAATTTGAAAGCCTGACTATTTTCACAGATATGACTATCTAATTTTTATGTCTCTCTAAAAAAAACACATGAATAAATTATTAGGTTGAGAAAATTTTCATAGCATATAGTACTTTAGATATTTATTTCTTGAATTATTGATATCATTTATATTTTGTTTTGTTTTTCTTTATAATTTATTGTTGTTGATGATGTTATACAAGTTCATGACATATGTTTATGTTATTGATATTGTTTATTTAATTTTTTTGTTTGTTTGTTAACATTCTTGAATATATCTACGAATATGTTTGTGGACAATAAATGAACATGTTCGTGAATAATAAACTAGCATATAAATAGGCTATAAATGGATATATAAATGAACAATAAACGAACATATAATCGAACATGTTCATGGACATTAAACAAACCAAGTCTGAACACATTAAATAATAAACAAACTGAGCTCGGACATGATGCTAAAAATTTAAATGAACACGAATCAAGTTCGAATACCTTTAAAAATAAATAAACGAACACGGACATAGTCTTTTTCGTTCAAGCTGGGTTCTTTTATACCCTTAGTTATAAGAATTATCTTAATCACCATAAATCAAGTTCATTGCCTTATCCCTTACACGTCAGTCTTTCTTGTATCTTATTTGATATCCAAATTGTTGCGTGATGATTGCTTGAATCGTGAAAACTAAATCACTTGGATTTCTTCAACGAGCTACCTCAAGTGATGAATTATCATCGTTGAGTCTATTTTTTGGTGGTCTTGTTTGATGAAAGTTCGTAAACATGTGTGATTTTTATTGTATTTGGTCATCTCTAAATGATTGGATCTCTTAAGTTTCAAAACTTGTATCTTCCAATTATAATTTTCTTCATAAATTACACACTTGGCAAAGAAAGTCCAATGGCTGAGTTCTATAGAAGCCTAGTCTAAATGATTCTTGATACTATACTCTTTCACCGCCAATGTAGTTTCATCTTTTTCATCAAATTGAGGACTATTCGATAGTTCATCGAACTGATTAGATGTTATTCGAGGTATATATGAAAAATGGTATGCTTTCATCGCATGAAAATCCACTAAGCCCATGTGAAAATGAGTTTTATAAAATGTAATATCACCCACGGTCAACAAAATCTCCAACCAAATTAAGGGTAACACAAAAGTTATGAGGGAATAAATTAGGATCGTCAATATCTTTATCTTCAAAAAATCAATAAGTATTTCTCCCCATCGAGCAAGTAAGTCTTCTATATAAATAATACTACTCGGATCAATAGCCAGAACATATGTTGAATCATATATCCAACCACCAGTTGGATGAAATGAACTCGAACCCTAATTTCTAACATTATGACAAAACTGCTTCAAAGCATATCTATGTTAGTAGATTCTTCAACGAAATTTTTAGATGGGTTAGGAAAATCATATACCTCGACAAACAATTTTATATATTAAATATCCATAGATTCATACTCTGTGATCATCATTCGAACATTATCATCTTAAAGATTGATTGTACAATATCTTAATAGATTTTCACATATCAGCTATCTATACCACAAACCGTGAATTTCTCTTTCAATTCTAAGTGATATTTTATCAATCTGTTCTCGAAGCATGATTTCTTTTTCAAATCTCATCTTAGTTGTGCTTTAAGATCAAAATCAATTTCAGCACCGATTTTCACCCTATGTCCATTATAATATATAATCTCATAAATTTAGCGTTGCTCATTTTTTTCTACAAATTTAAAATACAAATAAGAATATTACAATTGACATACATAAAATATGCACAAACTAAAATTAAAAAATCAAATCAAATATAAATTATTTAAAAAACAATAAAAAACTAAAAAATAAACTAGTTACAATATTTCGTCTACTAACTAATATAGAAGTTTAAAAAATATTAACACAAAATTCAAAAAAATTACTTCAAACAATATATTAATAAAATAAATTAAATTTACATCATAAATATAAAATAAATATTAACACGAAATAAAAATAAACTTACAAAAATGACTTCAAGCTTTGCACTCAAAACTATTTTCACAACATTCAAACTTCAAACTTCAAACTTCAAACAACATTTTATAACCTCTATTTCAAAACACACGACTCAAACACCTAATGTATATAAAATAAATATTAATATAAATTTAATCATTCCTCTAAAAATATCATTCAACACATTACCCAACATCTAAAACAAAGCCTTTGCGTGCACGTAAAGGTGATGCCGACATAGGCATGCAATGTAGGTATTTTAAAGCTTGGACTTGTTTAAAGTTGGCGTGCCTAATAGTTCCGTTTTTAACAGTTTCAAGCCATACCACAAGGTGTCACGTGGCACAAACAATCCGACCTGAAGTCGATATTTTCTATTATTGTTTTTTAGCCGTTATTATTTGAAGATAAGTTTTTTTAAATTTGATTTTTCAAATACTGTAGAAATATAATATTGTGAAAAATAATTCTCAACATACAATATTGTTGGAAAACTATCATGGGCGGGAAGGGAATAGTCTCTAGCATGGGACATGAAGATGAGAGAACTCTAGAACCTGTTGGAGGAGAAGAAAATGGTGTGCGAAGGAGTAGCCTGATTAGGCGGCCACCAACCACGCTAAGGGATTTTGTCCTCACTTTGAAGCTAGACCTATAAATAAATTCCATTGTATAAGGAAAAACATGAAATTTTCGTGAACAATCTCTCTTATTCTTCTTCCTATTCTTTTTATTTTTATTCTCTTCAACAATTCGTTATATTTAGTGCTTTCATTGCCGTCATTATAGTCAACAATACTGAGGTCATCAAATTGTTGCAAGACATCACCAGATCCTTGCAAAAGCATGCTGAAGATCAACAACGCTGGAATGAGTCTACCGACCGTACGCTATAGACGTTAGCTCGCCAGCTTTCAGCAATCGCCAATCATATGGGGTTAAACCCAACTGCTGCTAATGGATTGCTAGCTCAGAAGGGCAATTTCCTATTAAGCGGGAATCTGATGATATATATCCGTTCTTACCTCGTCCTTCTCAGGTTGAACTTCTGATCTTCACGAGGACTGATCCATAGGAATAGATTGCCTCCGCTCAAGATTTTTTCGAGTTCTATCAGATTGAGGATCATCATCGGGTTACGATGGCATTATTTTGGATGGAAGGTACAGATAGGAAAAGGTACCAATAGATGCAACGTTAGTGACAAATTGATAGGTTGGGATCATTTGGTTGAGGCCATTCATCGTTGTTTTGTTCTATCAAAAATTGAGCCGCTAGAGGGTCAATTGACGAAGCTCACTCATATGACTACGTTTGAGGATTATTAGTCTCAGTTTGAGGAGTTGGCTTTGCGTACTATAACACCGTTATCAGAAACGTTTCTCACGTAGTGTTTTACATCAGGGCTTCGCTCGAATCTGAAGCATGAGGTGTTAGCCCAACATCCTTCTACTATGTCCAACGTTCTAGCTCTTTCCAGATTTCATGAGGCTCATTTAAGCAAAGGAAAGAAGGTTCAAGGTTGCGGCATGGGCGTCCTTCTTCGGTTGAGGTTCCAGCAACCAAGGTGCCACGCTGACTCTCTGTTGCGGAAGCTCAAGCTCGTCGAGAGAAGGGTTTATGTTATTATTGTGATGATCTCTATACCGTGGGTCACAAGTGTAAAACGTTATAGCTCTTTTGCCTTGATGATGGAGGAGAACCTTTGCTGGATGAGACTGATTCCGTCATTGAAATTGCAGAGTAATGTTTGGTCTCGTTTAATGATTTGGTAGGTTGTGTAACACCCAACACACTACGAGTCTTGGGCGAGGTTCGTGATCGACGGGTGCGTATCTTGATCGATGGCGGTAGTACAGACAACTTTGTTCAGTCACGAATTGCAAAGTATTTGGGTTTGAATGTCACTGTGGCACCACATTTTCGTGTTCTAGTTGGCAATGGCAAGAAATTAACGAACAAATGGTATGTGCGACAACATCAATTAATCGTCTAAGGGACTCAACTCTCTACTGATTCTTATGTTTTACTGTTAGAGGTGTCGACATGATTTTGGGTATGGCTTGGATGTTTACATTAGGGTCGGTTATAATGGATTTTTCTCAGCTCACTTTTCAGTTTCAACAAAAGGGTATTACGCATATTTGGCAAGGCAAAAGTGACATTGAAATACAACCTATTTGCTTTTAAACATTTTGTTATTTGGATGCTACTAAGGCAATTACAAGTTTTTATTTTCTGCTTTTACAACCTTCCCTCGATGATGCAACACCAATCGAGCTCCCTGAGATGCAAGTTCTAATAGATGAATTTTGCAATGTATTTGAAGCACCTATGACTCTCCCTCCATTGCTGTCATATGATAATGCTATTCATCTATTACCTACCAGCCAACAAGTGAATGTTAAGCCCTATCGTTATCCATATTTTCAGAAAAAAGAGGTGGAGTGGCAAGTGCAACAACTTTTAACTCAACAATTGATTTGACCAAGTCATAGTCCCTATTCGTCTCATGTTCTTTTGGAGAAGAAGAAGAATGCTACTTGGCGATTTTGTATTGACTATCGTGCCTTGAATGCGACCACCGTCAAAGACAAATTTCCAATTCCCACTGTCGAAGAGCTATTTGATGAATTAGGTGATGCTTAGTTTTTTTCAAAATTGGATTTATTACCAGGCTATCACCAGATCCGTGTACAACCCGACGATGTTGCTAAGACGGTATTTCGTACCCATGAAGGCCATTACAAATTTCTTGTAATGCTTTTCTGTCTCACAAATGCACCCTCAACATTTCAGTTGACGATGAATTCTATCTTTCGCCCTAATTTGTGGAAGTTTGTCTTGGTATTTCTTGACGATATTCTCGTCTATAGTGTTGGATGGGTGGAGCATATGAATCATGTTCGCCAAGTATTACACTTTATGTGCCAATGGATTTATGACGAAACGATCCAAGTGTTCATTTGGGCAAAAACATGTTGAATACCTTGGTCATATTATTTCTCACGAAGTTTTAGCCATTGATCCTGAAAAGATATCAGCTATCCAAGACTAGCCTCCTCCACGAAAGTCGGTCAAAGGTGTGTGGGTGTTCTTAGGACTCGCAGGTTATTACCATGAGTTTATTCACAGTTTTGTGGTATTGGCAGTACCATTATCCGGTCTCCTACGGAAGGGAGAGGATTTTCAGTGGTGTAACGAGGCTCAGACAACATTTGATCAATTAAAAACTCATTTGTGTTCAGTACTATTGTTGGGATTACCAGATTTTACTAAGGAATTTTTTATGGAAACAGACGCATCGGGTATAGGGATTAGGGTCATCCTCCATGAAAGTCGTCAACCTCTTGTATTTTATAGTAAAAAGCTCATTACTTAGATGCAAGCCGCCTCTACTTATCAACGGGAGATGTTCGCAATCATACAAAGCTGTCGCAAATAGCGACAATATCTTTTTGGTCATTGGTTCATTATTATTACAAACCAATGCTCTCTTCGTGAACTCACTCAACAAACTATACAGACTCCTGAGTAACAACGATGGCTCTCCAAGCTTGTGGGGTTCGATTTTGAGATTCGCTATCGTCCTGGAAAGTTAAATACAATGGTGGATGCCCTTTCTCGAGAGGCGATCGCGAGTTTATTGTCTTTCTCCAAGCCTCTATTTAGTGTTCTAGATGACATACGGGTTGCTACTTTCCATGATTCTGATTTGTTAGCTTTTCAAATAAGCTTTGAGCGAGAATAAATTAGGAGGTCGATTATAGTGAACAAGATGAGTTGCTGATCTATCTAGGATGAATAATGATCCCTCAAGAGTTTTCTCTATATACGCGTCTATTCCGCGAATTTCATGATTCAATGGTGGGTGGTCATGCTGGGGTAACACGTACATATCATCGTTTGGCCGTAAGCTTTTACTGGGTAGGAATGCGAACGACGGTTCATTATTATGTGCATCAATGTTAAGTGTATCAGCGTATAAAGGTCGAAAGCTTATCTACAACAAGGTTGTTGTAGTCGCTAACGAATCATAATCAAGTCTTTGAAGATCTCGCTCTTGATTTCATTGTGGGATTGCCTAATTCGAATGACAAAGAAACTATATTGATGGTTATCGATCAGCTCACTGAATATACTCATTTCTTTGCATTACCACGATGATTTGATAGTAAGTTGGTTGCTACAGTGCTGCTTCGTAGGGTGGTGAAATTGCATGGTATTCCTAAGTCTTTGGTCAGCGATTGCGATTGTGTTTTTACTAGCGAGGTAAGGACCGAATTGGCTCGCTTACAAGGTACAGAATTATGCATGAGCTCCGCCTATCATTCTCAATCCGACGGTCAATCAAAAGCTCTTAATTGTTGTTTGGAGATATATCTCCGTTGTATGGTGGCTGATAATCCTAGCAAGTTGGAGCGTTACTTACCTTGGGCGGAATATTGGTATAATACTGCTATCAAAGCTCGGCAAGCATGACGCTATTCAAAGCTCTCTATGATCGTGATCCTCCAATATTGAGAAATTATTTGGATCAGAGTTTTCCTAATGATCAAGTCCATCAGGGACTACAAGATCGTGAGGAATTGTTGCGTTTATTGAAGCTAAACCTCCATCAAGCTCAAGAGCGTATAAAATTTTAAGCGGATAAACATCGTCGGGAGGTTGAATTTGAGGTGGGTAGTTGAGTGATTATAAAGCTTTAACCGTAGCGGCAACTTTCACTTTGTTTGCACCGTCATTAGAAACTCAACCCGCGCTTCTTTGAACCCTATCAGATTTCAAAATGGGTGGGTGTCGTAGCATATCAATTGGCACTTCCGGTCAGAACGCGTATCCATCTAGTATTTCACATCTCCCAATTAAAGAAGTGTTATGGGCAACCAACTCAACAAATTACTCCTTTACCTTTGTTGGATGTTGTAGAGTTTGAGCAAGTGCCAGCTATAGACCTTGCGGACAAGGTCGTTCTCGAAGGGGAGGAAGCTATCATGGATGGGGAGAGAATAGTCTCTAGCATGGGACATGCAGATGAGAGGACTTTAGAACCTGCTGAAGGACAAAGAAATAATGTGCGAAGGAGTAACCGGATTAGACGAGCACCAACCACGCTAACGGATTTTATCCTCACTTGAAGTTGGACCTATAAATAAATTTCATTGTATAAGGAAAAAGCATGAAAAATCTTTGGACAATCTTCTTCTTCTTCTTCTCAATATTTCTATTCTCTTCAACAATTCGTTACAAAAACTTGTTATTGTTATTTTGTAATATTTTATAAGAATTTATCCTCTTTAGTAGAATCACGTCATGAAAACTTTAGGGACTTCATGGCCTTGTGTTATGAGGATTTAGAGTGGAAAAATGATGATAAAAGAGGTGTAACAGGGAGAACCGAAAGTAGGAATCAACTGTTGAAATTAATTTGTAAATTAAATAGTTATTTAATAATTTTTATAGTTCAATAACCACATAATACCACATAATACCAAAATAAACGTTAAAATTATAAATTTGTCGCGACCTTTTAAAACCGAAAACGTGTGAAAAAATAGCCTGACGATTAATCTTGAGAAATCCGAATTTTATTACTTTTAACCCAAAATTTTAAAAAAATATTTATAATTTAATTTTAAAAATAAATTTGGAGTCGCCACCGGCCACTTTGGTAGGCCAGACACCATAAAACAAACCAAAGATTCATTAAAAACATTTGAGTTCGGAAGTCGGTTACGTGTAAAGACAACCCCTTACAAACGCCCCAAAATTGGTACCTTATTAATTACACGTGGCATTTTGATATTTTGAATATAGATATTAATTTAATTCTTTATTGTTAAAGAAATACTGCTTGAATTTAGGATATCCTTTTGAATAAGAAAATATATCTCTTTTAAACTCGGGCTGAATGAGACGTCCTCTAGATAGGAAATCTCACCCAAATTTAAAGAAATATAAATTTCGCCTCAAAAGGTTTAAATGCATGACCATTTATTTATCTTGTTCATTTTAAGTTCTAACCTAGGAAGGCTCCATTAATTAAATATTAAAACCCTATTTAAATTATTAATTTCACCAAGTGTATTGTAACATCCCGTTTTTGGTTTATTAGTTTAGGCTTAGTTAGGAGGATTCGATTCGGGTCGAATCGGGTTCTTCGGTTCATTAATTCCGGGAAAAATAAAATAAGGATATTTTTAATTAAGAAAAATAATAATTTGGAAGGTGGTTTGAAATATTAAGAATATATTTCAAAATTAAAAGAAAATAATTTGGATTTTATAATGATTTTTAATTATGCTTAATTATATGCATAAATGACCAATTTGTAATTTTTGGAAAATTGGAGGACTTATTTTGTAATTTTCGGCAATTATGTGTTTTTAGTGACTAAATTGAAAAGCAAGCTAAACTTAGAATCCTTAGAGGGCCATAAACCCATTTCAAATTTTTAATGATGATTTATTCACCAAAATATATTTTTAATTACTTTAATTGGATTTTTAATCATTTTTCTCAAAACCACTTTTCTCATCTTTTTCTCTCATTTTCTCTCCACTTTCTCTTCATCTTTTCAATTCCTTGCTGATTTTTGCATCTTTTTCCACAAAGATTTCATCAATTGCATCATCTTTCCATCCTTTACAAAACCTAAGCATCAATTTCATCAAATCTACATCAAATTGCAAGGAATCAAGAAGGGGAAAAATATATATTTTTGATGAATAGATCTTGAAGATAATTTTCTGGATTTTTATTCTTTTTTAAGGTTCTTTATTGAAATTCCCAAGTATTAGCTTGCTAATCTTTGAATAAAAACTTGATTCTATGTTTTTAATGTTAGATCTAGTGATTTTGTGATGTTTTTGTGAAATCTTTTTGAATCTCATTTAATGCTGGAAATTAGATAAATTCAATCATGTTTTTATGTTGATTTAATGATTAATTGAGTCTTGATTTGATATCACATTAATTTAATCCCGGAATAATGCAATCGGTGTAGTTTTAAGGTGCTCTTCGGTTGTTTTATGGGCTGTTTTAGATGCTTATATGTTGCTGGAGGTATAAGGATGGTTTGGATGTGTTTTTGGATCATAATTGAAGTGGATTAGATGTTAGATTCATTAGGTTTTGGGCTGATGTTGTTTGGTTACGTTTCGGCTTAGTTTTCGGTCTTTTCGGCTAAGTTTTCGGTAGTTTAATGGTTATCGGATGTGGCTGTTGGTTTGAGCATGTTATGATGTGAGAATGCTCTGTTTTTAATGTTGTAGAAGAGGTACAAGAAGAAGCTTGATTGCTGGTGCGTTGGTGCGATCATCGGATAACGGCGAAAGCTTGTTTCGCTTGTCGGTGAGTGGTTACGAATTTTAAAAGCGAATCACGTTTGGTACGTTCTGATTTTGGAGGCTATGTAAGAGTGTGAAAACCTTCCATAGTTCAAGAGTAAGTAAAGTAATTGTTTTGATGAACCGATATGAGTTTCGGCTATTTTTGATAAAGGTATTTTACTGGTAATGCAATGGAATTTATGGAAGTGCATGAGCATGTTTTGAATTGATGCATACATGAGAGATACTTGCTGAAATACATAGCTTATTTAGCAGCCATGATTATGGAAAATTATGAGAAATGTGTTGGAATACAACATGGTTATTTGCCTTATACATGATGGTGCCTTGGGCATGGCTTTTGGTTCATTTGTTGAACATATTATGCATGCATTATGAGCAACAAGTTATCATGCACATTTGATTATGATATTGGCTTAGTGACACTAACTTTAGATTCGAATACGAATGACATGTCATTAGGATTGTCTTAAGTGCACTATAATCAAAACTGAGTATAAAGAATATTGCCTACACGTAACAAGGGTGACTTTGTGTCCAACCGTGCGTGGTAGAGCCGCCTACACGTAACAAGGGTGACTAAGTGTCCGGTCGTGCGTGGTAGTGCTAATGGTGACTTCGTGTCATGTCAATGGTGACTTCGTGTCATGTCAATGGTGACTTCGTGTCATGACGAGACAAATGTCTCATGGATCCGTGTATTCGGTGAGCTCAAGGTTCACATTAAGTGGTCACTAGAAAGCCAATATACATACATGAAATTGAGAAGAGGTTTGAGCATGATTTATAAATTGATTTGATGAGGTTATGTGAACTCAAGGATGCATATGATTTAATGAACTTGGGCATGTAATATTGGCATGCATGGTTTAACAAAGTATTGCAAATTATGGTTTCAATATGGTTTTAAATAGATGCATTGATGATCTTTTGTGGAGCTACCTCACTAAGTATGTTTGCTTAAGCTCTCTTTTCATCTTTGCAGAAAAATAAGGGCACTTGGAGCTTCGTTCGAGACAAGGAAACCAAGGGGAAGACCACTTTAACTTTGGTATGTTTTTGGCAAATAAATAGGGCAAGGCAATGTGTAACACAATCTATGAGAGGAGTGAGCACTTGGGCTTTGTTTTATGTTGTAATAAAACCATTATTGATTGAATGCTAATTTTTGAACTTTGTTTTGTTTGAGTTGTGGGAGCATGTAATAGTATGATTGATATGTTGTTGGTCATTCTTTAGGAAGCATGCCTATAGGTCTCTTTGTGATATTTTCTGGTGTTTTGAGGTGTGGTTATGTTGATGGTGATGCCTAGGAATGTTGCATATAGCATTGGGTTATTAATGTTTATGTTTGGATTGGTTTAAATGAGCTTAGTACGTCTCACTCAGTCCAGAATACAGGGGGTATCGAAACACCCTGTGGCAGTATCGATACCCCTATGCCTATTTAGACGCCTATATCGAACTAGGGTTCGGTACCAAATGCTATTGGACATGTCTGTTCCGAAACGCCCTATAGCCTGTTTCGAAACAGGTGACCATAGTCCAAACCATGTGTTCACTAGGCACATGTGTTCCGAAATAGTTCCGAAACACCCCAAGGGCTATTTCGAAACACCTGGCCTAAGAAGGGCAAATCTAGAGTTTTAAATGCATGAAACGTAGGATTTAATTTAGTAAGTGAATAGAACGGATTTGTGAGTAATTTAGGGGTTGTCGTGACACCATGATTCATGTTTTAACCCGTACATACATCGTATGATTTAAGATGGACGAAATATTTAATATCACATATTTTGCAAATAGGTCCATAAATGTTAGAACATAAAATCGATTAACTAAGATCCCTCGTTTGATCTGAATTGTATGATGAATGTTTAAGGCTTGCTTAATTGTTATCCGGTGGTTTGATTGTGGATATGGTGATGCATATTAGTTCTTTACATTTTGGTCCTTAATCCTGCATGTGTTTAACTGACTTACTTATAATGGTTGAACTGCGTCCGTCTCTGTCTTACTTGTGTTAATTACACATAGGAGATTAATCGTGCATCTAGGTAAGATAAAATAAATAAAAAAGTACGGTTTTCAGGGTTGTTTATCGGATCGGACCCTCACGGGTTTGGTTCGATATTCCTCGTGTGACCCATTAGTGCTGGTTCCGTCTAAGCCGGGCTATGGGGGTTACATTTGGTGGTATCAGAGCCAGGTTGAACAAAATGTGTTATCGATTTGAAAAGTATATTGTCAAGTTTAGTAAAATGCGTTGTTGGTTCGTTAAGTGTGTTGTTGGTTTGTCAAGTATGTATCGGTTTGCCATGTTTTGTGTTGGTATGTTTGAATGTTAGATTGAACATGATATGTTTATGTTGCATGCATACTTATAGACTGTGAGTGCATCTAGAATGAATATGAGTAAAAGAGGTGGTCGGTTACACATTGCCTATGCCAATATGTTTTTAACTGTTCTTCGGTTTCCCTTGGATCTTGCCCGAATGTAAGTTTATTATGTCTTAATGTTTTGTTTTAAAATTGCATGTTTGAAGTTTCTAGACAATGCCTCCGAGACGTGAGACATGTGCTACCGTGAGCTTGATCACCGATGGTCAGGCTGAGGGAGAGGCTAATGTGAGGGAGGAACTGCTTCCACCTCCTCCACCAGTTGGTGTGCCACCCGTTGGAGTGCCTCCGGTTCCAGTGGGAGGCCAGTTCGGAGACTTTGCACCGTTCATACAGGCTATGATGGGTGCGTTTCAGGCAGCTATGGCTGGAGTACACGTACCGGCTCCCGCACCTGCCGTTGTTGTTACCCCAGGGCTACCGCTAGAGCGTTTGCGGGGTTTGGGAGGTGTTAAGTTTCGTGGATCTGACCTGAGTACAGCTGAGGAGTGATTGGCTAGTACCGAGAGGATTCTAGATCAGATAGATTGTCAGGATGCCCGTAGGTTGGGATGTGTGGTCTCTCTACTTCAGGGGGATGCTTATAGATGGTGGACTACCACGAGAGCGGGTGTAGCAGTTGCTAACCTGACTTGGGAGTACTTCAGGACCGCCTTTGTGCGGAAATTTTTGGGACCACAGTACGAGGATGCGCGGAAGAAGGAGTTTATGTCCCTGGTGCAGGACACTAGGAGTATGGCTGATTATGAGATACAATTTATCCGGTTGAGTCACTATGCTCCGGAGTTGGTTCCTACGGAGCATAAGAGATGTGATAGGTTCCGATATGGTTTGGATCCGGAGATCAAGACTTACTTGTTGGCTACGGAGTACGCTGAGTTTGATGTGCTCGTTAATCGGGCTAAGGATGTTGAGGAATCCTTGAGGGAGGCTAGGAAGTCTTCCGATGTTGGGAAGAGGCCTACTGAGGCTAGTACCCAAGGTGGTAAGGGTAAGAGGTTTCAGGACAACCGATATAGAGTTGATCGACGTCGGGGTGATTTTGGACACGACGGTCGTTCTTAACAGTATGGTAGAGGTGGTGGTGATGTGGCAGTTTGTAACTTGTGTTCTAGACGTCATCCGGGAGAGTATTGGTGGGCCACTGGTTCCTGCATCGGTTGTGGATCTAAGGATCACCGGAAGAGAGATTGTCCGAGGTTAGCTGGTGAGGCTAGTAACCGAGCTGAGGTTGTCGTGATACCTGGCAGAGGACGCGGTGGTGGTAGAGGTCCTTTCCAGAGACAGGGAGATGGTCGTAGAGTTTATGCTCAGCATGGGACCCGTAATGCTACAGATATGGTTGCAGGTGCAAGAGTTGCTTGACCGTGGTTTTATACGACCGAGTGTTTCACCATGGGGTGCATCGGTGTTGTTTGTGAAGAAGAAAGATGGCATAATAAGGATGTGCATTGATTATCGGCAATTGAATAAGTTGACCGTGAAGAATAAGTATCTTTTGCCGAGGATTGATGATTTGTTTGATTAGTTTCGAGGAGTAAGTGTATTCTCGAAGATTGATTTGAGATCGGGGTACTATCAGTTGAGAGTGAAAGAGGAGGATGTGTTGAAAACGACTTTCCGGACAAGGTATGGTCATTATGAGTTTTTGGTGATGCCGTTTGGTTTGACGAATGCCCCTGCTGCTTTTATGGATATAATGAACCAGGTATTTCATGAGTACTTGGATCAGTTTGTGGTAGTGTACATAAATGATATCCTCGTGTATTCACGTACCGAGGAAGATCATGATCGGCATTTGCGGTTGGTGTTGCAAGCATTGAAAGAGAACCAGTTGTATGCTAAGTTAAGTAAGTGTGAGTTTTGGTTAAAAGAGGTGGTGTTTCTTGGTCATGTGATGTCGGATAAGGGTATTAGTATTGATCCAAAGAAGATAGAGGTTGTTATGGGTTGGAAGCAACCGAGATCGGTGTCAGAGGTTCGGAGTTTCCTAGGTTTGGTTGGGTATTATCGTAGGTTCGTTGAGGGTTTTTCGAGCATTGCTGCTCCTATGACTAAATTTTTGCAAAAGAAGGTTCCTTTTGAGTGGAAAGAAAGTCAACAAAAGAGTTTTGAGAAGTTGAAGGAAGTGTTGACTAGTGCACCGGTGTTGGTTCAACCCGAATCCGGTAAGGATTTTGTGGTTTATAATGATGCATTGTACGTTGGTCTTGGGTGTGTTTTGATGCAAGAGGAGAAAGTTGTAGCTTATGCTTCTAGACAGTTGAGGGTGCATGAAAAGAACTATCCGACACATGATTTGGAGTTGGCGGGAGTGGTTTTTGCCTTGAAGATTTGGAGACATTATTTGTATGGAGAGAAGTGTACTATATATACGGATCATAAGAGTTTGAAATATCTCATGTCACAAAAGGATTTGAATTGTAACATCCCGTTTTTAGGGTTATTAGTTTAGGCTTAGTTAGGGGAATTCGATTCGGGTCGAATCGGGTTCTCTGGTTCATTAATTCTAGGAAAAATAAAATAAGGATATTTTTAATTAAGAAAAATAATAATTTGGAAGGTGGTTTGAAATATTAAAAATATGATTCAAAATTAAAAGAAAATAATTTGGATTTTATAATGATTTTTAATTATGCTTAATTATGCATAAATGACAAATTTGTAATTTTTGGAAAATTGGGGGACTTAATTTGGATTTTCGGAAATTATGTTATTTTAGTGACTAAATTGAAAAGCAAGCTAAACTTAGAATCCTTAGAGGGCCATAAACTCATTTCTAATTTTTAATAATGATTTATTCACCAAAAAGTGTTTTTAATGACTTTAATTGGATTTTTAATCATTTTTCTCAAAAACCACTTTTCTCTCACTTTCTCTCATCTTTATCTCTCATTTTCTCTTCATCTTTTCTCTTCAATTCCTTGCTGATTTTTTCATCTTTTTCCACAAAGATTACATCACTTGCATCATCTTTTCATCCTTTACAAAACCTAAGCATTAATTTCATCAAATCTACATCAAATTGCAAGGAATCAAGAAGGGGAAAATTACATATTTTTGGTGAATAGATCTTGAAGGTAATTTTCTGGATTTTTATTCTTTTCTAAAGTTCTTTAATGAAATTCCCAAGTATTAGCTTGCCAATCTTTGAATAAAAACTTGATTCTATGTTTTTAATGTTAGATCTAGTGATTTTGTGATGTTTTTGTAAAATCTTTTTGGATCTCATTTAATGCTGGAAATTAGATAAATTCAATCATGTTTTTATGTTGATTTAATGATTAATTGAGTCTTGATTTGATATCACATTAATTTAATCCTGGAATAATGCAATCGGTGTAGTTTTAAGGTGTTTTTCGGTTGTTTTATGGGCTGTTTTAGATGCTTATATGTTGCTGGAGGTATAATGATGGTTTGGATGTGTTTTTGGATCATAATTGAAGTGGATTAGATGTTAGATTCATTAGGTTTTGGGATGATGTTGTTCGGTTACGTTTCGGCTTAGTTTACGGTCTTTTCGGCTAAGTTTTCGATAGTTTTATGGTGATCGGTTACGGCTGTTGGTTTGAGCATGATATGATGTGAGAATGCTCTGTTTTTAATGTTGTAGAGGAGGTACAAGAAGGTGCTTGATTGCTGGTGCGTTGGTGCGATCATCGGAAAGCGGCGAAAGCTCGTTTCGCTTGTTGGTGAGTGTTTTCGGACTTAAAGCGAATCGCGTTTGGTACGGTTCTGTTTTGGGGACTATGGAAGAGTGTGAAAACCTTCCATAGTTCAAGAGTAAGTAAAGTAATTGTTTTTGATAAACCGATATAAGTTTCGGCTACATTTGATAAAGACATTATTATGTTGATAATGCATGAGATTTATGGAAATGCATGAGCATAATTTGAAATGGTGCATACATGAGAATTACTTGCTGAAATGCATAGCTTATTTAGCATCCATGATTATGGAAAATTATGAGAAATGATTTGGGATACAATATGGTTATTTGCCTATTATATGATGGTGCCTTTGGGCATGGCTTTTGGTTCATTTGTTGAACATACTATGCATGCTTTATGAGCAGCAAGTTATATGATTTGAAATACAAAATGGTTAATTGCCTTATACATGATGGTGCCTTTGGGGCATGGTTTTGGTTCATTTGTTGAACATATTATGCATGCATTATGAGCAGCAAGTTATCGTGCATATTTGATTATGATATTGGCTTAGTGACACTAACTTAGACTCGAATACGAATGACATGTCATTAGGATTAAGTGCACTATAAAATAAAGAGAATATTGAATTTTCCTACACGTAAACAAGGGTGACTTTGTGTCCAACCGTGCGTGGTGGAGCCGCCTACACGTAAACAAGGGTGACTTTGTGTCCAACCGTGCGTGGTAGAGCTTGCCTATATGTAAACAAGGGTGACTTTGTGTCCGATCGTGCATATAGTTGACCCATACGTAGACAAGGGCGACTTTGTGTCCAACCGTGCGTAGTGGGGGATAACATGTATACAAGGGGGACTAGGTGTCCGACCGATGCATGTTGAGAAAAAGGATTCGTGTATTCCGTGAACCCAAGGTTCACATTAAGTGGACACTAGAAAGCCAATATACATATATGAATTTGAAATGGACATTGTGCATCTTTTATAAATTGATTTGATAAGATTATGTGAACTCAAGGAAGCATATGATTTAAAGAACATGAGCATGAGATGTTAGCATGCATGATTTAACAATGCATTACAAATTATGGTTTCATCATGGTTTAAAATAGATGCATTGATGATTTGTGTAGAGCTTCCTCACTAAGCATGTTTGCTTAAGCTCTCTTTTCATCCATGCAGAGAAATAAAGGCACTTGGAGCTTCGTTCGAGGCAAGGAAACCAAGGGGAAAAACCACTTGAATCTGGTATGTGTTTGGCAAATAAAATGGACAAGACAATGTGTAACACAACCTATGTGAGGAGTGTGTGTATTTTAGGTTTTGTTTATGTTATAATAAGACAATTATTGTATGATTGTTAATTGTGAGCTTTGGGATTGTATGGATTGTTGATGTGTGAACTTGCATGATTGTTATGTTGTTAATCATTCTCTAGGAAGCATGCCTATAGCTTGATTGATGTCCGTGACGTTGTTGATTACGTGCCATATGTTACTAATTATATTTAGGATTGATGCATTTAGTGGTTCTAATTAATGGTTGAGTATTGAGTAGTTGGTGTGCACTTAGTGTAACGAAACTTTTGGTTCCAGACCTAAAGTTTCGAAACCTTTGGGTAAAGGTTCCGAAACCTTTGTCAAATAGTTTCGAAACCTTCACAAGGTTTCGTGACCTTGCGGGCAGATTCAATTCTAGGAAGCTACTGAACGCGAAAAGTTTCGAAACTTTCCAGGAAAGTTTCGAAACCTTTTTCAAAAAGTTCCGGAACCTCTTGGAAGGTTTCGAAACCTTTGATCACTTAGAATTGAAAGTTGCTAGAAATTATATTTTAGTCCCAAATATCTTCTTTTGTTGAATTAAGGTACTTGCAGATGTTATTTTGAGCTGAAATTTTGCATGCATGCATAAAGTTGATTTAATTTCAAGATGGTTAATCTAGTTTGGATGAAGTCCTTGTACTTTGGAAGATTTACATTTTGGTCCCTAAATTAGGGGAACATGCAATTGATGATGTTAGAATGATCCGTTTGAGTTGAAATTTGTTGTGAGGAACTCTTGTACGATTAATTGAACTTTGATGAAGAGAATTTATATTTTGTTAATAGGATTTAAAAGTTTTACTTTTTAGTCCTTAATCTATGTTACTGTTTAATCGGATGGTTGATTTTAATTAATGTGTTACCAACAATGCTTTGTGTGAGACCTTGTCACGTAGGAATAAGATTGTGCATCTAGTAAGATAAAATAAAAAAATATAACGGTTTTTGGGTTGTTTATCGAATCGAACCTTCACGGGTTTGGTTTGATATTCCCCGTGTAATCCGTTAGTGCCGGTTCCGTCTAGGCCGGGCTAAGGGGGTTACATTTGGTGGTATCAGAGCCAGGTTTGAAAAGTGTGTTGTAAGGTTTGTAAAATGTGTTGTTGATTTGTAAAGTGTGTAGTTGGTTGGTTAAAGCATGTATAGGATTGCTAAGTTATGTGCTTAAATGTGCGATTGATCATGATATATGTGATTGAGCATGATATGTTGTTGGAGAGTGAAAATCTATTTGTGATGATTGTACTTTGCATAATGATGGTTAAACCGGGGTTATCGGTTACACATTACCAATGCCAACATATTTTCAGATGCTCTCAATTTTCCCTTGAATCTTGCCCGAATGTAAGTTTGTTTTATTTGAACATTATGTTTTAAACTGCATGTTTAAAGTTTTTGAATATGTTTCTGAGACGTAAGTCACTAAATACTGTTGGTATAAACTTTGATGGTCAAGATTGAAGATGAAACGACTGCTAGGGAAGAGTAAATTCTTCCTCCTCTGTAAGTGTGCCTTCGGTTAGGCCGGAAGGTTAGTTTGTGGTGTTGCATCGTTCTTTTGGGTGTGTTTTGGACTGCTGAAGTTGGTACAACAGTTGCTAATCTAACTAAGGAGTGGTTAACAAGTTGGTAGTTGAAGTTGTTGGAATTGAGGATGTTATTTGTGAGTGTGAACAATAATCATGCATAGAATAAGAGCACATATATGTATATATCTATAGATAATGTAGGACATGCATGCATTCTTGAGCATGATATTAGAAATTGCATTTACATGCACATGCATTTGCATAGGCATTTATGAGGGCATACAGGAAATCATGCATACATTTGTTCACACTTGCGAGTAGCTCCTTGAGGGTGTAAGTGGAGTGTGGTTGGTTCTTTTAAGGTGAAGGTGTGGGAAAAAAAAAAGAGGTTGAAAGAACTTTCTTGTGGTGTTAAGCTGAATGTATAGTGGGCAAGCTATCCTTTTGGTTAAGGAATGGTCATGGATGAACAATGAGTGGTTGGTCTCAGAGTTGTGAATGTTTGGAACCAAGGTAAATACACTGTTTTATGGTTAGTTTGAGTTGGTCATTACTAAAGGAAGGGCTGAGTTTTGCGGATTCTTTCTAGTTAAGATCTGGAGGTTGTAACAAGGTTGCAACATATTTTGTAGAGTAAGGCGGGTTGGTGTTTTTTTGAGTGATGTGAAATTATTTTGTGGAAATTACATGGAATTCTTTGTAGTGTGGTTAGTGTGTAGTTTGATTGGGGGTTGTGATCGATCTGGTATGGTTAGGATAGAAGTAAAATATGAGATACATATTGGTATGAGAGTTGTGCAATCGGGGTTTGAATCATAGATTATTGTGACATTGAGAGGTTTAGTTGTACTATAAAGGAGGAAAGTGTACACGTTGTGTTTACAGGATGTTAAGTTGGATATACTTCGGGTAAAGTTAGTCTTTGATGATGTCTGAAGTGGTGTAGTGTGGATCGCTGGACAATTTATGGTTTGTATCGATTGTTCAGTCTTATGGGTTTGTTTTTATCGAAAAGTGTCTTGAGGTTTTTATGTTCGGTGGGTTCGTGTTTGTGGATGTTTCATCATTATGATTACCGCTTTGGCAAGGTTATAAAATAAGAGATGTTGGAGTTAGTGTAAGGAATGGTTCTACATGTTTGGATTTTGTTGTGGTATAGTTAATGTAGGTGTTGGTTTGTCGATGAGTTGATAATGGGAAAAAAAAGGGGGGTTGGGTTGAGTCTCAAGGCACTTAATGATGTGTAGATTTTAAATTTTGAACCTTGGTGGAGTTGGTTATGGTGGCTAAACCTTAAGTTGGAGATATTAGCGTTATAATGAGTATAATGTTGAGGTTGACACAAATTTGGTAAGTTTCTTGTATGATATGTTTTGTAGAATGTTAGCAAGTGGGGATGACTTGGCTTACATAAGCATGCTTGTAATGAGAGTTTGTTATGTGGGGTAATCCAGGGTTGTTGTGGAGTTACGAGGGAAGATGTTCGGTTAACCTATAGGGAGACCTAGTTAAATGGTGGATCCATGAGCGAAATTCAACCTTGGTGAAGTTGATCGGGGACAAGTCGTGGTAAAGTGTTTCTTGAGGGTCTAGTGAAGGATATGTTCTGGGCAAGGTTTAGTTTTGTGTTGAGAATCTTTTTGTGTTATGTTAACCGCATGGTTGTTACGGAAAGTTTCGAGATTGGATGGTATCTTGAGCAAGGCTTATGGTAATCTTTTTCCATGAGTTTGGTGGTAAGTGTTGTGGTAGGAGTTGGGGAGAAACATGTGTTTTTGACTAAGCTGGTTTGGATTATGTTTGAATCATATGTAAATGTTGTCATGTTGATAAGGTAAGCTTGAGTGTCAGTTTTCTTTGGGTTATTATTAGTAGTAAAGGTACAAAGGATGAAGTCGGAAAGAATCATCATAAGTTTGGTAGTAAGTTCTATGGATGGTATGGAGTTTTCTTATGAGGGTTGTTGGATTAATCGTTTGTTTGAGTACGGTTTTCTTGGGTTTCTAAGTCCCTTTGGAAGATGTGTGAGTGGTGTATCTATAACATGATAAGATTTGAAAGCTTTTAGGACCAACATAGGTTGCTGTTTGGATGTTGGGTTTTATCATTCATAGGAAAAATGGATGATATGTAAACAAGGGTGACTTTGTGTCCGACCGTGCATATAGTTGACCCATACGTAGACAAGGGCGACTTTGTGTTCAACCGTGCGTAGTGGGGGATAACATGTATACAAGGGGGACTAGGTGTCCGACCGATGCATGTTGAGAAAAAGGATCCGTGTATTCGGTGAACTCAAGGTTCACATTAAGTGGTCACTAGAAAGCCAATATACATATATGAATTTGAAATGGACATTGTGCATCTTTTATAAATTGATTTGATAAGATTATGTGAACTCAAGGAAGCATATGATTTAAAGAACATGAGCATGAGATGTTAGCATGCATGATTTAACAATGCATTACAAATTATGGTTTCATCATGGTTTAAAATAGATGCATTGATGATTTGTGTAGAGCTTCCTCACTAAGCATGTTTGCTTAAGCTCTCTTTTCATCCATGCAGAGAAATAAAGGCACTTGGAGCTTCGTTCGAGGCAAGGAAACCAAGGGGAAGAATCACTTGAATTTGGTATGTTTTTGGCAAATAAAATGGGTAAGGCAATGTGTAACACAACCTATGTGAGGAGTGTGTGTATTTTAGGTTTTGGTTTATGTTATAATAAGACAATTATTGTATGATTGTTAATTGTGAGCTTTGGGATTGTATGGATTGTTGATGTGTGAACTTGCATGATTGTTATGTTGTTAATCATTCTCTAGGAAGCATGCCTATAGCTTGATTGATATCCGTGACGTTGTTGATTACGTGCCATATGTTACTAATTATATTTAGGATTGATGCATTTAGTGGTTCTAATTAATGGTTGAGTATTGAGTAGTTGGTGTGCACTTAGTGTAACGAAACTTTTGGTTCCAGACCTAAAATTTCGAAACCTTTGGGTAAAGGTTCCGAAACCTTTGTCAAATAGTTTCAAAACCTTCACAAGGTTTCGAGACCTTGCAGGCAGATTCAATTCTAGGAAGCTACTGGACGCGAAAAGTTTCAAAACTTTCCAGGAAAGTTTTGAAACCTTTTTCAAAAAGTTTCGGAACCTCTGGAAGGTTTCGAAACCTTTGATCACCTAGAATTGAAAGTTGCTAGAAATTATATTTTAGTCCCGAATATCTTCTTTTGTTGAATTAAGGTACTTGCAGATGTTATTTTGAGCTGAAATTTTGCATGCATGCATAAATTTGATTTAATTTCAAGATGGTTAATCTAGTTTGGATGAAGTCCTTGTATTTTGGAAGATTTACATTTTAGTCCCTAAATTAGGGGAACATGTAATTGATGATGTTAGAATGATCCGTTTGAGTTGAAATTCGCTGTGAGGAACTCTTGTACGATTAATTGAACTTTGATGAAGAGAATTTATATTTTGTTAATAGGATTTAAAAGTTTTACGTTTTAGTCCTTAATCTATGTTAGTGTTTAATCGGATGGTTGATTTTAATTAATGTGTTACCGATAGTGCTTTGTGTGAGACCTTGTCATGTAGGAATAAGATTGTGCATCTAGTAAGATAAAATAAAAAAATATAACGGTTTTAGGGTTATTTATCGAATCGAACCTTCACGGGTTTGGTTTGATATTCCCCGTGTAACCCGTTAGCGCCGGTTCTGTCTAGGCCGGGCTAAGGGGGTTACATGAATCTTAGGCAACGAAGATGGATGGAGTTTCTTAAGGATTATGATTTATCGATTGAGTATCATCTAGGGAAAGTCAATGTGGTGGCCGATGCTTTAAGCCGTAAAGCGGCTGTTGAGTTGAGAGCGATGTTTGCTAGGCTGAGTATTTCTAAGGAAGGTGGTTTGGTAGCGGAGTTGCAAGCAAAACCTGTTTTGGTTGAGATGATCAAGGTGAAACAGTTGGAGGATGAGACTTTGGTACCTTTTGTGGAGGATATTGTTGAGGGTAGGCCGACCGAATATCATTTTGATGATGATGAGGTATTGTGTTTTAGAGGTCGGATTGTGGTGCCCGATGATCAAGAGTTGAGGCAAGCTATCCTGGTAGAGGCTCATACTAGTCCGTTTGCTATGCATCCGGGTAGTGTGAAGATGTATAGAGATCTCAAAAGTGTGTACTTTTGGGTTGGTTTAAAGAGAGATGTGACGAAGTTTATTTCTCGGTGTATGGTGTCTCAGCGGGTGAAAGCTGAACATTAGTTCCCTACAGGTTTATTGCAACCGGTTCAAGTTTCGGAATAGAAATGGGAGAGAATCACTATGGATTTTGTGACAGAGTTACCTTTAACATCGTCCAAAAAGGATTCTATATGGGTGATTGTTGATAGGTTTACGAAGTGTGCACATTTTCTTGCCGTGCATACAACGTAGTCCATGGATAAGTTGGTTGATTTGTATGTTTCTGAGGTGGTGAGGTTGCATGGGGTGCCTAAGTCGATCATATCGGATAGAGATCCGCGGTTTACATCCAAGTTTTGGAGGAGTTTGTAGACAACTTTAGGTACGAGGCTTAGTTTTAGTACGGCTTATCATCCATAGACGGATGGACAGTCTTAGTGTGTTATTCAGACTTTGGAGGATATGTTGAGGTGTTGTGTTATCGAGTTTCAAGGTTTTTGGGAGAAGCAATTGCCGTTGGTAGAGTTTGCTTATAATAATAGTTTTCAGACGAGTATACAGATGGCACCGTTTGAGGCGTTGTATGGGCGTAAGTGTCGTACACCTTTGTGTTGGAAGGAAGTTGGACAGAAGTATGTTTCTTTGCCTCAAGTGTTGAAGGATATGGATGAGAAAGTTAAGTTGATATGTACTAAACTTAAGGAAGCTTCGGATAGGCAGAAATCCTATGCCGATTTGAAGCGTAGGGAGATAGAGTATGATGTTGGGGACAAAGTGTTTCTTAAGGTTTCGCCATGGAAGAAGGTGATGAGGTTTGGACGTAAAGGTAAGTTCAGTCCACGTTTTATTGGACCATATGAGGTGTTGGAGCGTGTTGGTCCTGTTGCTTATAGGTTGAGGTTGCCGGAGGAGTTGAGTAGGATGCATGATGTTTTTCATGTATCGATGCTTCGTAGATACAGATCGGATCCTTCTCATGTTGTTCCGGTTGAGGAGATCGAGTTAAGGGAGGATATGAGTTATGAGGAAGAACCGGTGAGGATTTTGGATGTGGATACAAAGGTTCTTCGAGGGAAGACCATAAAGTTGGTTAAAGTGCTTTGAAAACACCGAGGTGTTGAAGAAGTAACTTGGGAGACAGGGAAAAATATGGAGGAGCAGTTTCCTCACTTGTTTACTTCAGGTAAATTTCGAGGACGAAATTTTCTTAAGAGGGGGAGAGTTGTAACATCCCGTTTTGGGGGTTATTAGTTTAGGCTTAGTTAGGAGGATTCGATTCGGGTCGAATCGGGTTCTCCAGTTCATTAATTTTGGGAAAAATAAAATAAGGATATTTTTAATTAAGAAAAATAATAATTTTGAATGTGGTTTGAAATACTAAGAATATGTTTCAAAATTAAAAGAAAATAATTTGGATTTTATAATGATTTTTAATTATGCTTAATTATGCATAAATGATCAATTTGTAATTTTTGGAAAATTGGAGGACTTATTTTGTAATTTTCGGCAATTATGTGTTTTTAGTGACTAAATTGAAAAGCAAGCTAAACTTAGAATCCTTAGAGGGCCATAAACCCATTTCTAATTTTTAATGATGATTTATTCACCAAAATATATTTTTAATTACATTAATTGGATTTTTAATCATTTTTCTCAAAAACCACTTTTCTCATCTTTTTCTCTCATCTTTTTCTCTCATTTTCTCTCCACTTTCTCTTCATCTTTTCTCTTCAATTCCTTGCTGATTTTTGCATCTTTTTCCACAAAGATTTCATCATTTGCATCATCTTTCCATCCTTTACAAAACCTAAGAATCAATTTCATCAAATCTACATCAAATTGCAAGGAATCAAGAAGGGGAAAAATACATATTTTTGGTGAATAGATCTTGAAGGTAATTTTTTGGATTTTTATTCTTTTCTAAGGTTCTTTATTGAAATTCCCAAGTATTAGCTTGCTAATCTTTGAATAAAAACTTGATTCTATGTTTTTAATGTTAGATCTAGTGATTTTGTGATGTTTTTGTGAAATCTTTTTGGATCTCATTTAATGCTGGAAATTAGATAAATTCAATCATGTTTTTATGTTGATTTAATGATTAATTG
Organism: Abelmoschus esculentus; assembly: GCA_035048815.1. Lineage (NCBI taxonomy): Eukaryota > Viridiplantae > Streptophyta > Magnoliopsida > Malvales > Malvaceae > Abelmoschus > Abelmoschus esculentus. The sequence goes on from JAUCBN010000003.1 coordinate 20,901,589, forward strand.
AGTCTTGATTTGATATCACATTAATTTAATCCTGGAATAATGCAATCGGTGTAGTTTTAAGGTGCTTTTCGGTTGTTTTATGGGTTGTTTTAGATGCTTATATGTTGCTGGAGGTATAATGATGGTTTGGATGTGTTTTTGGATCATAATTGAAGTGGATTAGATGTTAGATTCATTAGGTTTTGGGATGATGTTGTTCGGTTACGTTTCGGCTTAGTTTGCGGTCTTTTCGGCTAAGTTTTCGGTAGTTTAATGGTGATCGGATGTGGCTGCTGGTTTGAGCATGTTATGATGTGAGAATGCTCTGTTTTTATTGTTGTAGAAGAGGTACAAGAAGAAGCTTGATTGCTGGTGCGTTGGTAAGATCATCGGATAGCGGCGAAAGCTTGTTTCGTTTGTTGGTGAGTGGTTACGGATTTTAAAAGCGAATCACGTTTGGTAGGTTCTGTTTTTGGGGGCTATGGAAGAGTGTGAAAACCTTCCATAGTTCAAGAGTAAGTAAAGTAATTGTTTTGATGAACCGATATGAGTTTCGGCTATTTTTGATAAAGGTATTTTATTGGTAATGCAATGAAATTTATGGAAGTGCATGAGCATGTTTTGAATTGATGCATACATGAGAGATACTTGCTGAAATGCATAGCTTATTTAGCATCCATGATTATGGAAAATTATGAGAAATGTTTTGGAATACAACATGGTTATTTGCCTTATACATGATGGTGCCTTGGGCATGGCTTTTGGTTCATTTGTTGAACATATTATGCATGCATTTTGAGCAGCAAGTTATCATGCACATTTGATTATGATATTGGCTTAGTGACACTAACTTTAGATTCGAATACGAATGACATGTCATTAGGATTGTCTTAAGTGCACTATAATCAAAACTGAGTATAAAGAATATTTCCTACACGTAACAAGGGTGACTTTGTGTCTAACAGTGCGTGGTAGAGTCGCCTACACGTAACAAGGGTGACTAAGTGTCTGATCATGCGTGGTAGTGCTAATGGTGACTTCGTGTCATGTCAATGGTGACTTCGTGTCATGACGAGACAAATGTCTCATGGATCCGTGTATTCGGTGAGCTCAAGGTTCACATTAAGTGGTCACTAGAAAGCAATATACATACATGAAATTGAGAAGAGGTTTGAGCATGATTTATAAATTGATTTGATGAGGTTATGTAAACTCAAGGATGCATATGATTTAATGAACTTGGGCATGTAATATTGGCATGCATGGTTTAACAAAGTATTGCAAATTATGGTTTCAATATGGTTTTAAATAGATGCATTGATGATCTTTTGTGGAGCTACCTCACTAAGGATGTTTGCTTAAGCTCTCTTTTCATCTTTGCAGAAAAATAAGGGCACTTGGAGCTTCGTTCGAGGCAAGGAAACCAAGGGGAAGATCACTTTAACTTTGGTATGTTTTTGGCAAATAAATAGGGCAAGGCAATGTGTAACACAATCTATGAGAGGAGTGAGCACTTGGGCTTTGTTTTATGTTGTAATAAAACCATTATTGATTGAATGCTAATTGTTGAACTTTGTTTTGCTTGAGTTGTGGGAGCATGTAATAGTATGATTGATATGTTGTTGGTCATTCTTTAGGAAGCATGCCTATATGTCTCTTTGTGATATTTTCTGGTGTTTTGAGGTGTGGTTATGTTGATGGTGATGCCTAGGAATGTTGCATATAGCATTGGGTTATTAATGTTTATGTTTGGATTGGTTTAAATGAGCTTAGTACGTCTCACTCAGTCCAGAATACAGGAGGTATCGAAACACCCTGTGGCAGTATCGATACCCCTATGCCTATTTGGACGCCTGTATCGAACCAGGGTTCGGTACCAAATGCTACTGGACATATCTGTTCCGAAACACCCTATAGCCTGTTTCGAAATAGGTGACCATAGCTTGAACCATGTGTTCACTGGGCACACGTGTTCCGAAACACCCCAAAGGCTGTTTCGAAACACCTAGCCTAAAAAGGGTAAATCTAGAGTTTTAAATGCATGAAACATAGGATTTAATTTAGTAAGTGAATACAACGGATTTATGTGTAATTTAGGGGTTGTCGTGACACCATGATTCATGTTTTAACCCGTACATACATCGTATGATTTAAGATGGATGAAATATCTAATATCACATATTTTGCAAATAGGTCCATAAATGTTAGAACGTAAAATCGATTAACTAAGATACCTCGTTTGATCTGAATTGTATAATGAATGTTTAAGGCTTGCTTAATTGTTATCCGGTAGTTTGATTGTGGATATGGTGATGCATATTAGTTCTTTACATTTTTGTCCCTAATCCTGCATGTGTTTAACTGACTTACTTATAATGGTTGAACTGCGTCCGTATCTGTCTTACTTGTGTTAATTACACATAGGAGATTAATCATGCATCTAGGTAAGATAAAAAAAAAGAAGTACGGTTTTCAGGGTTGTTTATCGGATCGGACCCTCACGGGTTTGGTTTGATATTCCCCGTGTGACCCATTAGTGCTGGTTCCGTCTAAGCCGGGCTAAGGAGGTTATATGTATGATAACATCTGAATGCTCGGACACTACCATCTTGTCACTTAATAAAATTAATAACTTTACTAATGTCACTAATTATTTACCTACCAATTTTATTTAATTCTAAACCTAAATTTTTCATCAAATTCTAGGTTTTTAATAGCACATGAATTCGATACCAAGGTACACTCTTTAGGCCAACATCATGGTACGTCAAAACACCAGTCTCTCAGTGTATCCGAGGTATAAGATTCAAATACTATCGTTACTAATTATCTCCCTATTTAATTAATTAATTAATTAAAGCAACTAATCCTAGAAGGCTCTAAATTAATTAACTAAATGATGATTAAGTGATCTCCTAACAAATATGCCATGCGATTTTTTTAAAAAGAGACATAATTAAATAAAATAAAATAAATAAACTAAATAAAGGAACTTGATTACTTTTCATTAGAAAATATGGGAGTTCGAATTACAACAAAGATGATCAAAATTGAGCACAAAGGGACTTACATGGTAAAGACAAAAAAAAACAAGAGTTCAATTTCAAGGGATGAATTAGATTTAATTAAGTTTAATTAATTTTAAGGTTTAGAATCTTTAATTAAATTAATAATTTAATCAAATTTTCTTAAGCTTTAAATTTTAATTAATCCTAATTAAAGTCAAATTTGATGAAAATTTAGTTTTAAGGTTCACTTAGGCAAAATTAGATCTAATTAGGTTAAATTAATTTTAAATTTTATCTTAAAAACTAAATTAAATTCAACTAAGGACCTAATTAAATAATTTCTAAGCCTTTTAAAAAAATTTAAACCTAATTAATATCTAAATTAACTAATTTTGAGTTTTAGAGTTCAATTTAGGTTCAAACTAGATTTAATTAGATTAAAATAATTTTAAATTCAACCTTAGAAATTAAATTAAATTCAACCAAGAACTTAATTAAATTGTTCCTAAGCCTTAAAATTAAATTAACACCTAATTAACATCTAATATTTGATTAAATTTTAAACTTGGGGTTTGATCTAGAGTGAAACTAAGGACTTAATTGAGTGAATTTTAAAGTTTTAAAGGTTAATTAGGGTGTTTGGGGACCAAAATGAGTAACAGTCTAAAGCTTGAAGGACTCGTGGGAGAAAATTCCCTCGTTTTCTCACAAACACTAAAAACCTAAAAAAACTTCCCATTTTGGATCAAAACACACATATTTTAGCATGATGTTCATCTTGTTCTACAATGAACATGAAGAACACTATGAACACCAACCTGGAACACTATGAACTTCGCCCATAAATCCAACCTACCGCCACTAACCACCACTCCGGTGAGTTCGCCGGCGACCACACATGGCCGACGATCACCGCCCGAACATTCCGGCCACCACTTCCGGTACCGGTGAACTCGCCGGAAACCTCTAAAACCATCGAAAACATCTCGGAAACTCAATTTTTAGATCTAAACACCCTAAACACACCTAAATCTCACCCCTAATCATTCAAAAACCACTCGGATGATACCCTAAAAACACTTAAATCTACTCGGATTTCTCCCTAAAACCGAATATAATAGAGATGAACCAAAAGCAACTAACGAGAGAAAAAAACACAAAACAAGGGCTTACCTCCTCAATCCACTGAAAATCTCTTTCGATTGCCCTCTTGTCGATTCAAACTCTCCGATTCAAACTTTTAGCTCTTTTCATTCCATTCCCCTTTTTTCAGATTCGAAGGTCTCTATTTAAAGGATTTTTCAACAATCCTAACTCAAATAAAAAACTACCAAATCCCTAAAAATTCTCCTACTATTCCTTAACATAATCCCCACTAAATCTAAAACTCTCCCATATCTTCAAATTTTCTTCTTTTTTTTTAATTTTTTTAATTTTTTATCTTTTTATTTGATTTTTTAGTTATTTATTTTATTATTATTTTTTAAAAAGAAATTCATGTTAACAAAATTATTTTTCAAATTATATTATTTTTTACTACTTAAAAAAACTTTAAAATAAACTATATATACTTCAACTAAACTTTTAAGTACTTATTTAAAAATATAATTTTTAACATTTAAAAAAACCTTTAATAATAACATCCTGCTAAAATGGCTTCTTTTAAGGTTGAACTCATGGGCCTATTAACAAGACAGAGTAGATCCAGTTTGACTAAGCCCGTCAGACACTAAACCCCAACCCCGTTGTATTGGTCCGATCTCAACAGATCTGATGATCCGACGGCCACGCTGAAACCAAAAGCTCAATTTCCTCAACAAAAACCGATCTCCTCCTTAACCTTGAGCCTTTAGTTCACAGCTACCAAAGTAAACACCAAAAAAGCAGAAGGAAAGAAAACGAAAAAAAGGCAAAGGAAGATGAAGAGGTGGTTGGATCCATGGCCCGTGTTCTTTAAGAGAGAGTTCAACCGCACTTGGCCCTTCCTTGTTGGTTTCGTCATTACCGGAACCATCATAACCAAGTTCTCCCTTGGTCTCACCGGTAACATTTTTTTTTACTTTCAACTTGTAATCTGTGTATTTTTCATGCGTCAGCATATATCCAAATGTACCGATCGGAATTTTAGTAATCGTCTCCCCTCTTTTTGCAGAGGAAGATCATAAGAACTCTCCTTTTGCTCAAAAGCACAAGAGGTTAAAAAAAAAGCTAATTTCTGATTTGCGGGACTTGCGTCTATCCTGAGTTAGGCATGCTGGGATGCCATTATAGTTTGTTTTAATGCTGGTACGAGAAGAGAATCAAAATGAAACAAAACAAAGCATAAATAAGTTAACTTTGATCTGAGTGCACACCAATTATCAGTAGTCAGTTGAAATTTACAATTGATTAGTTTATTGTCCAAGGAATACATGATTTGCTTCAAAAATTAGGAAGTTCTTTTTGTTAAACTTGTTATTTCAGCGGTTAGATTCCTTGAGATGTCTTTTCAATATTTCTAATTGCTTCTGGCATAGGCAGTTCTGAACTTATAATAATCTTCTTATAGTGCATTACTATGTTACCGCCTCTGGAAATGAAATTAATCCATAAAACCTCAAAGATTATTAACAGAATTGACTCATAGGGCAATGCAATGCTATAATTTGAGTTTTTCTTTGGTCTTAGTCGATTGAGATGACAGATTTTTTGAAGTTGTGAATAATATCTCCTTGTTTTCTTTGTTCATGCAGGTGATTCGGCAAAACCTATATGGTTGCAATCCATTGTTATGAGAGGTCTGATTGTTCTCCTTTTATCTTTTCCCAATGAACCATAGAAATAACAGAAGACATCGAATTCTGAGTACACTCTATTTGTGAATTATGTTTGTTTTTTGTCATCAATTAATTATTTTGCTTGGAAACGTCTTCACAATTATTGTTTGTGTTTGATGCCCTTGATTCTAGTTTTGTGATTATGAAAATTAAGACTTGAGATTTTGCCCCATTGTTTTCCAGTACTTAGTTTATGAACTTAATGATGGTTGAGTATGAGTAGTACTAGTGAATTGCTTACCAATAATGACTTATCAATACTTATAATATCAGTTAGGAGGGCTTACTAGTGAATTGGTTGATGAAGTAGAGAGATGCTCCTCTTATACAAGGGGAAATATTAAGCGTCGGGTGTAAACAATTGGATGAGATATTGTAATCATTAATTTTTATCCAGCTTTAAATTTAATATTAGTATTATTAATATTATTATTGTTTGTTATTAATCATTAATTATTATTATTGTAATCTGCGGATAACAATGAATCGGATTTGGATTGAATTGTATAAAATTCAAGGCTAAATTCATGGCAATTGAACTCAGATATTTTTTGGATTTAGATTTATAATTTTTTAAACAGATTTGAATTGTATTTTTTATCAAATTTTTTGGATTGAATTCAGATTAAATTGTCATCCCTAATTGTAACGACCCGAACTCTCAGTTTAGTGTGTTGGGTTAACCCGTTGTGTTGGGCCTCGGGTTTAGGCTCGGGTTTGTGTGGTTTGGGCCTTGTTGGGCCATAGGCTTGTTGGGCTTGAGTGGTTTGGGCCTTAAGAGTTTTAAGATGGGGGCTTTTCGGTAAATGCCTAATTGAGATGAAAAGAGCAGGGTTTGAAGGTTTAATTTCTGCAGAGGAATGACCTCGTTCCTTTTCTCTCTTCACTCTCCATCCTCCCCCATCATAGAAGCAAGAAGAGGGTAAGGTAAAAGGTTAGAACTTTAATAATCTTAGTGAGAATCTTGTTTTTATACTTGAGAAAGGTTATAGAGCAGTAAAGGATCTATAAAACAAGGTAAGGATGTATGGTTTTGGTGTTAGATGGAGGTTCTTGTGAGGTTTTGGGTTGAGCTCGGGATTGAGTTTTAGAGCTTTAATCTCAGTCCCTTTTGTGTTCTTAGACCTTGAGGAATCATCCTAAGTTCTTCCTAACCCGTTCTTCATCTTTCTCTTGTAGAGAAAGAATGTGGTGATCCATCAAGAAGCTTGGGTAGAGGAAGAGTTTGACTAGAGTGGGAAGCTCGTTTTGCTGTTGTTTTGCTTGAGGTTGGTACTCCCAACTCCTTCTTCATCATCCATTCATGTTAGAGTGCATGACATGTAGAGATAATCATGCATGTATGTTGTTTTGTTTGGTTGCTTGAAAATGGGTCTTTAATGGTGAAATCCGTGTTAATATGATTAAGGGTTAGAAATTGGCGTTAAAACACTCTAAACATCACCAATATTGAGTAGGAACACTTTAGGATCGATTAGATTGAGTTTGGGGTTGAAAATCTAGAATTTCTAAGTATAAAATCGTCCTTAATGCAGGGGGTATCGATACTCGGGTTACCGGTATCGATACTAGTGAGTATAATGTGGCTTGTTGCCCAGAGGTATTGAACCATGCTTCGATACCGGGGGTCTCCAGAAACTTTTGGTTTTGATACGTGTTTCGAAACGGGTTCTTCTCTTTTGTTGACTTTTGAAGTTAGTCAACGGTATCGAACCATGCTTCGATACCAAGGGTCTCCAGAAACTTTTGGTATCGATACATGTTTCGAAACCGTCTTCCTTCTTTTGTTGACTTTGACTTTGGTCAAGGGGTATCGATACTGGTATCGATACCTCTGTGTTTCGATACCCTCTTTGAGTGGGTATCGATACAGGATGTTCCGATACCCTACTTAAGGGTATCGATAACCCTGTGTGTTTTGGCTAAGTTGGGTAGAATTTAAGGCTTCGGTGACCTTAATAAATAAATACTCTAATCTAAAAGCTACAGAAAGAATCATCGAATCGAGATTGATAATCATAACTCCGAGAGACTATTTGAGATAAGACTTTAATATATCTTGTGATTAGATCCTAGGTGGGTCGTTTGTGTGGTCGAGTCTTTGTGTGTTAGAATCCGGATATCCATAAGTGTTCCAACACGTCGAAGGCCATCCGATATGACATGCCGGGTGATGATTGAAGACTTTCATTCCGAGTGTTGGGCGACCTTACTCGAAGATGTTCGATGTAACATTCTGAGCATAGGGTTGGTTGGGCGGCCTCCACCCTTTTTTCGAATGTTGGGCGGCCTCCACCCTTTTTTCGAATGTTGGGCGGCCTCGTTCGAAGATGTTCGATGTAACATTCCGGGCATAGGATTTGAGGGCGACCTCAATCCTGAGTGTAGGATCCCGATGCTGTGTGGATGCGGGTCTCACTCTTGTGTGTTGACTTATATGACTGTATATGCTGTGTGCGATAGTATACACTCATTTATGCCATGTGTTAAGCAAGCATGTTAGACCTTCATACCATGCATGTGATTTATATGCCATGCTTTACTGCTTTGATATGCATGATGCTGGCCGAGTTTGACGTATCCACTGAGCTTGTGTAACTCAACGTTCGAAATCTATTTTCGTGCGTAGGTTAGGTGGAGCGGGATTTGTGGAGCACCATCAAGGTTCGGACTTTCAGCATCGACCGTGTTATCAGAGTACAGTTATTAGATGTAGTGGGCCTAGTACTATGTTAAACCCTGTGTGTATTGTAACTCTATTATTTATTTTGGTCGAATGTTTTTAAAATAGTCTGTAATATAATTTGGAGCTCCGTTTTACTCGATTTATTTTGGGCTTGTTTTAATTTAAGTGGACTATGTATTTGGTTTTGGACTTACATGATTTTTATTATTGGGCTTTTTAAAAGGAATTTTTGAAATATGGGTTTTGGGCCGGAGGCCCATTGTGACATCCGGGTCGGGTGTTACATTTAGTGGTATCAGAGCACAAGTTGAGTCGGTTCTAGGAGTCTCCAAGGGAGTATAGTGTGTTATATAGGTGTTAGACTAGTACTTGCCCACGAGTCGATATAGTACTTCTTTTAAAGCTGAAATTTCGATGGTGTAATCTCGTTTGTGGTTGTTGTGCAGCATGCCTAGGCGCGTGAGAGATCAGGAGTAGAGCCGAGGTTCTCGAGGAGGAGACTCCGACTATGAGTGTGAGCCTGATAAGGATGTGCCATCGGATGACGCAGTTGGTCAAGGGGCCAACTACTTTGCCCAGTTAAACCGTACCCTGCGCAGGATTGTGAGGGCTATACCGAGGCCGTCCTCTATGTCTCGTGAGGCACCGGTTGAGAGGGTGTGGAGACAGGGTGCTGTTGACTTCTTTGGCATGGGACAGGATAATCCCGTACAGGCGGATCAGTGGTTGCACGACACAAGGTGGATCATGAGATAGATGTGACTGAGGTCAGAGGATAAGCTATCGTGTGTGTTGTCTCTTCTCAAGGGCAACGCAAGAGAGTGGTGGGAGACTGTTGAGCAGGGTTGGTATCCCCATCGTCCTAAGTGGGAGGACTTTCTTGAGGAGTTCGAGAGCAAGTATGTGGGTGAGACTCACATCGATACCTTGAGATAGCGGTTTACCCATCTGGTTCAGGGAAACCGTTCGGTCTTCGCTTATGAGCAGGAGTTCCTCCAGTTGAGCCGTTATGCCCCAGAGCTTGTTGCTACCGAGAAGATAAGGTGAAAGAGGTTCTTGAGAGGCCTGAGGAGGGAGATCCAGACTTATCTTACTGCTAGACCGCCTACGGTGTTTTCTGAGTTAGCTGCTAGTGCTAAATCATTGGAGCAGGTTCAGGGTTTGACCTATGGGCCGTCTGTTGGCCAGGGAGTCTCCGGTGGAGCCAGTCAGAGTCATGTGGGTAACTCTCAGTCCCACTCTGGTAGGAGTAGGAACCGTTAGAACCAGAATAGAGGAGCATCGAATCAGAGTTTGAGGTCAGATCAGAGGTTAGAGTCTGCGGGACATAGGAGTCAGTTTGTGTCTTCTTCTGCTGGGGGTCCAGAAAGTTTACAGAGGAGTGCTAGTGTTAGTGTTTAGGCTTGCAGGCGTTGTGGTCGGAGCCACCGAGGAGAGTGTTGGGGCAATGCCAGGGCTTGTTTTCAGTGTGGGTCCCCGGATCACCTTGTTAGGGACTGTCCTAAGGTTGTGACGTCTCCTCTCGGTCAGGCTTAGAGGACTGCGTTCCAGGCTCAGAGAGGTCGTGGGTTCTCTCGTGGCGGGGCTAGCCATGCTTCAAGGGGTACCTTTCAGTCCACCGCCAGAGCACCGGCGAGACAATATGCTGTGAGGGCACAGGAGGACTGTGCTGCTACTGATGTGATCGCAGGTACGTTCAATTTGTTTTCTATACCTATAGTTGCTCTTGTGGACTCGGGGTCTACCCACTCGTATATCCGTAGTGTGATATCTCAGTAGTGGGGGTTACCGGCGGAGGATCTTGAGATAGGGGTCCGTGTGACAAGCTCTTTGGGGTTGGATGTGTTGGTGGATAAGGTGTATCGGAGGTGTCTGATCGAGGTACAAGGATCTATCTTCCCAGCCGATCTTATGGTCTTGCCGTTTCAGGAGTTCGACGCAATTCTAGGGATGAATTGGTTGTTCGAACACGATTCAAGTTTGGGGTGCAAATCTAAGAGTTTGAAACTTAGAGTGGCAGATGGCTCTAAGCTTGTTGTGAGGGGTGAAAGAAACCCGTGTTTACCGAATGTGGTGTCAGCGTTGACAGCTCAGAGGTTGATCCAGCAAGGTTGTGAGGCTTTCTTAGCTCACGTGGTGGATGTGAGTGTTAGCAGCCCAGCTTTAGAGAACTTGAGGATAGTCTGCGAGTATCCCGATGTTTTCCCAGAGGAGTTACCTGGTTTACCTCCCGATCGTGAGCTGGAGTTTCGGATAGAGGTGTTACCTCGTACGGCACCGGTGTCCATAGCACCTTACCGTATGGCACTGACAGAGATGAGAGAGTTAAAACAGCAGATCCGAGAGTTGTTTGAGAGAGGTTTTATCAGACCGAGTATGTCACCGTGGGGAGCACCGGTTTTGTTTGTTAAGAAGAAGGACGGATCGATAAGGATGTGCATCGACTACCGTTAGCTCAACAAGGTCACGATCAAGAATCGTTATCCTTTGCCTAGGATCAATGATCTCTTTGATCAGTTGAGGGATGCCCGTGTGTTTTCTAAGATAGACTTGAGGTCAGGGTACTATCAATCAAAGGTGGTGGATAAGGATGTCTAGAAGACCGCTTTTAGGACGCGGTATGGACACTATGAGTTTCTAGTGATGCCGTTTGGCCTCACGAATGCACACGCAGCTTTTATGGACTTGATGAATCGGATCTTTCAATCGTATCTAGATCAGTTTGTGGTTGTGTTCATCGATGACATCTTGGTGTATTCACGCTCGGAGGAGGAGCATGATTACCACCTTAGAGTTGTTCTTCATGTGTTGAGGGATAGGCGTCTGTACGCCAAGTTCAGTAAGTGCGAGTTTTGGTTGTCTGAGGTGGCGTTTCTTGGCCACATAGTTGCAATGGATGGTATCCGGGTGGATCCCTAGAAGATACAAGCTGTGGTGGAATGAAAATCACCAAGGAATGTATCGGAAGTCCGTAGCTTTCTTGGACTTGCCGGATACTACAGGAGGTTCGTTAAGGGTTTTTCGATCATAGCGACACCTTTGACCAAGTTGCTTCAAAAAGGAATTTCGTTTGTATGGAACGAAAGAAGACAACAGAGTTTTGAGCAGTTGAAAGCTTATCTGACAGAGGCACCGGTCTTAATGCAACCGGAACCGAGGAAGGATTATGTGGTGTTTAGTGATGCTTCCTTGAATGGGTTAGGTTGTGTGCTTATGCAAGAGGGTAAGGTGGTTGCTTACGCCTCGAGACAGTTGAAACACCATGAGAGGAATTATCTTACACATGATCTTGAGCTTGCAGTAGTTATCTTCGCTTTGAAGATATGGAGGCATTATCTCTATGGGAAGAAATGCTACATCTACATCGACCACAAGAGTTTGAAATATCTGCTTACCCAGAGAGAGTTCAATCTGAGACAGCGTCGGTGGATAGAGTTGCTAAAGGACTATGACTGTGTCATAGAGTATCATCCGGGCAAGGTGAATATGGTCGCTGATGCTTTGAGTAGGAAGTCCATGTCGGACTTGAGAGCTTTGTTTGTTCGGTTGAGGATGACCGATGATGGAGGTCTTTTAGCTGAGTTGCGTGTGGAGCCCACGCTTGTTCAAGAGATAAAGAGGGAACAAGTGTTAGACGAGGAGTTGGTAGCTCAGTTAGAGGTTGTTCAGAGGGGTAAGTCGTCAGGCTTTGAGGTACGAGATGGTGGTTTCTTGTACTTTCAGGGTCGGTTGTGTGTTCCCGCCTTGGAGGATCTGAGGGATCGTATCTTGAGGGAAGCTCACCGTAGTCTGTTTTCTGTTCATTCGGGTAGTAACAAGATGTATCAGGATCTTCGTCCTTTCTTTTGGTGGCCGTGCAAGAAGAGAGATGTATCAGAGTTTGTGACAAGGTGTTTGGCATGTCAGCAGGTGAAAGTGGAACATTAGGTTCCTTCAGGTTTGCTTCAGCCTATCCAGATTCCATAGTGGAAGTGAGATCGTGTGACTATGGACTTTGTCATCGGGTTACCGATGATGTTGAGAAAACATGATGCTATATGGGTCATAGTTGATCAGTTAACAAAGTCAGCTCACTTTTTACCCGTGAGGATGGACTTCAGCTTGGAAAAGTTGGCTTAGTTGTACATCAAGGAGATCGTGAGGTTGCATGATGTACCTTCATCGATCATATCGGATAGGGATCCGAGGTTCACAGCGAGGCTGTGGAGGTCTATCCACGAGGCTCTAGACACCAAGTTGCACTTCAGTACAGCTTTTTATCCTCAGACCGACAGGCAGTCTGAGAGAGTTATCCAGATCTTGGAGGATATGCTTCGGTGTTGTGTGATAGACTTTACTCGTAGTTGGGAGGAGCAGTTACCGTTGGTAGAGTTTTCTTATAACAACAGTTATCAGTCGAGCATCAGGATGGCTCCTTTTGAGGCCTTGTACGGGCGCAGGTGTAGGACACCTTTGTGTTGGACAGAGCTCAATGAGAGGAAGATAGTGGGTTCGGAACTTGTTAAGGAAACAGAAGAGAAGGTCCAGATCATCAAGGAGAGATTACAGGCGACTTTTGACAGACAGAAGGCTTATGCGGATAAGAAGCGTAAGCACATCGAGTATGAGCTTGGTGAGAAAGTTTTTCTCAAGGTATCTCCATGAAAGAGTATCATCCGGTTTGGCCGGAAGGGAAAGTTAAGCCCAAGGTATATCGGGCCGTATGAGGTACTTCAAAGGGTTGGACCGGTAGCTTATAGGTTAGCCCTACCTCCTGAGTTGGCACGTATACATGATGTGTTCCACGTGTCTATGCTGAGACGTTACCGTTCCGATCCCTCACATATGGTTCAGCTTGAGGAAATCGAAGTCAATATGGATTTGACTTACGAGGAAAGACCCATCAGAATCGTGGATAAAGGAGTCAAAGAGCTTAGGAATAAGAGTATACCTTTCGTAAAAGTGTTGTGGAGGAACCATGGGATCGAAGAGGCCACGTGGGAGCCGGAGAAGGACATGAGAGCTTAGTATCCTCATCTCTTCCTGACAGGTAAATTTCGAGGACAAAATTTTCTTTAAGGAGGGGAGAGTTGTAACGACCCGAACTTTCTGTTTAGTGTGTCGGGTTAACCCGTTATGTTGGGCTTCGGGTTTAGGCTCAGGTTTGTATGGTTTGGGCCTTGTTAGGCCATAGGCTTGTTGGGCTTGAGTGGTTTGGGCCTTAAGAGTTTTAAGATGGGGGCTTTTCGGTAAATGCCTAATTGAGATGAAAAGAGAGGGGTTTGGGGGTTTAATTTCTACAGAGGAATGACCTCATTCCTTTTCTCTCTTTACTCTCCATCCTCCCCCATCATAGAAGCAAGAAGAGGGTAAGGTAAAAGGTTAGAACTTTAATAATCTTAGTGAGAATCTTGTTTTTATGCTTGAGAAAGGTTATAGAGCAGTAAAGGATCTATAAAACAAGGTAAGGATGTATGGTTTTGGTGTTAGATGGAGGTTCTTGTGAGGTTTTGGGTTGAGCTCGGGATTGAATTTTAGAGCTTTAATCTCAGTCCCTTTTGTATTCTTAGACCTTGAGAAATCATCCTAAGTTCTTCCTAACCCGTTCTTCATCTTTCTCTTGTAGAGAAAGAAGGTGGTGAGCTATCAACAAGCTTGGGTAAAGGAAGAGTTTGACTAGAGTGGGAAGCTCGTTTTGTTGTTGTTTTGCTTGAGGTTGGTACTCCCAACTCCTTCTTCATTATCCATTCATGTTAGAGTGCATGACATGTAGAGATAATCATGCATGTATGTTGTTTTGCTTGGTTGCTTGAAAATGTGTCTTTAATGGTGAAATCCGTGTTAATGTGATTAAGGGTTGGAAATTGGCGTTAAAACACTCTAAACATCACCAATATTGAGTAGGAACACTTTAGGATCGATTAGATTGAGTTTGGGGTTGAAAATCTAGAATTTCTAAGTATAAAACCGTCCTTAATGCAGGGGGTATCGATACTCGGGCTACCGATATCGATACCCGTGAGTATAATGTGGCTTGTTGCCCAGTGGTATCGAACCATGCTTCGATACTGGGGGTGTTCAGAAACTTTTGGTTTCGATACGTGTTTCGAAACGGGTTCTCCTCTTTTGTTAACTTTTGAAGTTGGTCAACGATATCGAACCATGCTTCGATATCAAGGGTCTCTAGAAACTTTTGGTATCGATACATATTTCGAAACCGTCTTCCTTCTTTTGTTGACTTTGACTTTGGTCAAGGGGTATCGATACTGGTATTGATACTGGTATCGATACCTCTGTGTTTCGATACCCTCTTTGGGTGGGTATCGATACAGGGTGTTCCGATACCCTACTTAAGGGTATCGATACCCCTGTGTGTTTTGGCTAAGTTGGATAGAATTTAAGGCTTCGGTGACCTTAATAAATAAATACTCTAATCTAAAAGCTACAGAAAGAATCATCGAATCGAGATTGATAATCATAACTCCGAGAGACTATTTGATATAAGACTTTAATATATCTTATTGTGATGAGATCCTAGGTGTGTCATTTGTGTGGTCGAGTCTTTGTGTGTTGGAATCCGGATATCCATAAGTATTGCAATACGTCGAAGGCCATCCGATGTAACATGCCGGTGATGATTGAAGACTTTTATTCCGAGTGTTGGGCGACCTCACTCGAAGATGTTCGATGTAACATTCCGAGCATAGGGTTGCTTGGGCGGCCTCCACCCTTTTTCTGAACGTTGGGCGGCCTCGTTCGAAGATGTTCGATGTAACATTCCGGGCATAGGATTTGAGGGCGACCTCAATCCTGAGTGTAGGATCCCGATGCTGTGTGGACGCGAGCCTCGCTCTTGTGTGTTGACTTATATGACTGTATATGCTGTGTGCGATAGTATACACTCATTTATGCCCTGTGTTAAGCAAGCATGCTAGACCTTCATACCATGCATGTGATTTATATGTCATGCTTTACTGCTTTGATATGCATGATGTTGGCCGAGTTTGGCGTATCCACTAAGCTTGTGTGGCTCAGTGTTCGAAATCTGTTTTCGTGCGTAGGTTAGGTGGAGCGGGATTTGTGGAGCACCATCAAGGTTCGGACTTTCAGCATCGACCGTTTTGTCAGAGTACAATTATTAGATGTAGTGGGCCTAGTACTATGTTGAACCCTATGTGTATTGTAACTCTGTTATTTATTTGGGTCGAATGTTTTTAAAATAGTCTGTAATATAATTTGGAGCTCTGTTTCTTGATTTATTTTGGGCTTGTTTTAATTTAAATGGACTATGTATTTAGTTTTGGACTTACATGATTTTTATTATTGGGCTTTTTAAAATGAAAATTTGAAATATGAGTTTTGGGTCGGAGGCTCATTATGACATCCGGGTCGGGTGTTACATTAATGCTCACTCGAGTTTGTGGAGTTGATTTATAAATTTTAGCGCCTTTTAAGGTATAGTGTTTTTCGCTGTCTATTTTTATTTTAATGCAAATCAGACTAAAATTGTGCGCATTAAATTTTGTATTTTTAATTTATGTCTTTTAATTTTGTATTTTATTATTTTAATTCATTGCTCATTGACTACATTTAAAACAATGTTTATTATTTATACTATTAATTTTATTTTTATTTTAATTTATAATTTTAGCCTAATATATCATAATTTTATCTTGCAATTTCACATCATTTACTATTTTATTCAATATATTTTTTAAAATTTTATAATTTATTTATATTTATATTTATTTATTTCTATTTTATATATATTTTTTATTTATCTACGATTTTATCTTATATTTATTTATTTTTTATATTTATGTATATATACATATGTTATGAATAGATATATTCACCATAGATAGATATAAATCATACTAAATATTATTATTATTTAACTCATATTTTTAAAATATTTATATTTTTATTATCACTTTTAATGTATATATTAAATTTACTGGTTCCTTTATTTCAAATTATCTATGTATATTTGTGTCCTCGTTTATATATATATATATATAATTTAAATTTTTTATTTTATTTATATTATCTTATTGTTTAAATATGAATATTATACATAGTATTTTTTTAAGTATTTAAAAGTTATAAATATTTTAATTCTAACTTGGATATAGATTAGACTAGGATCGGATCTTGAAAATTTTTATATTCAATCCACTTCTTATTAAAATTAGAATATATTTTTTAAATTCATATTTGGATTTTTCTAATAAAATGGATTAGATTCTAATCCAATTTAGATTAAATTGTCATCCTTGTAATTCCACATCATTTCTATTTCATTCAATAACTTCCTTAAGTTAATTTATATTTTTATTTTTTTTATTTCTCTATAGTATTTATTATCTTGATTGTTTATCTATGATTTTATGAAACATTTATTTTATTTTTTGTATATATATATATATATGCATATGATATAAATAGATATATTACTCCATATTAAGTTTTGTTGAGTGATATAGATTATTATTATTATTATATTATTATTATTATTTAATTTGTATTTTTAAGATATTTATATTTTTATTATGACTTTCAATATGATTAAATATAAATTAATGATATACATATATATATATATATAAAAGTTTCTTTTAATGTATTTAACTTTTTTTTACTTTATTTATATTGTCTTTTTTTAACGTAAATATGCACATAATATTTTGTTTTAAATAATTAAAAGTCATAAATATTTTGATTTAAATTCGAACATGGATTAAACTTGGATCAGATTTAGTTAACATGAACCTGAATCAGATTCGAATTCATATTTGATCATAAAAATATTTTTCTTCGATCCACCTCTTATTATGATTTCAAAAGATAGATTTATATTTTTCTAATCATATTTGGATCAGTTTTTTAAAAATAGATCAGATTTAAATTAAATTCAGATTAAATTATCATCATATGATAATCAATTATTATTTAATATTACTAGTAGGCTATAAATAAGAAAAAATTAAATCCAATAGTTAAAATAAATAAAACGTGTTTATTAATTATTAGTAGTCCAAGTTTAATTATACTTTTAAAAACTCAAAAATAATTATAAAATACGTAGATTTATTTGGTCCAAATATAAAATAATCCCTAAATTTTAGTTATAACCCTAATAAGATCTATTTTTTTTCTACGCAGTCAAATTTGAGCCATTACATATTAAGTCAGATCTAACAGTTAGGATTAAACCTAAAAGTCCTTCCTCTGCCACATAAAACCTATCCTTGGGTTACTTATCTCCCTACACGCGAGTGCAATGCATGACGAGAGCTCTAAGTTCCAACACATCATGTGGTCTATTCTAAAGTTGACATGTCATTATTAAAAACTTATCTAAATATATCATCTCAAGCAATTTCAATCATTGAATACGATCCAATGATCTATATCAAATCTGACTAAAAAAACTTTTCACCTCTATCTCATCAATTATTTCTATATATTTAGATCAATAATCACCTTTTTATTGTAGATCGAGGATCATTGTATTCTCATCGGCTCTCCAACAATTTTATATGTTAAAAATTATTAAAAAAAAGAATTTCGCAACCCATGTCAACAACAAAAAGAATCATATATACGATAAGAAGAACCTATTTTACAATAATTTTTTTGGATGAAACAAAAATAAAAATTTCCAAAGAGATATACATCTTCATTTTTTATTTGAATGTAATTCAAAAACTAAAACCAATAAACATTAAGGATAAAAAACAAGGGAAATATTGTTATGATGCTTTTGATGGTGATGTATCAGTTTAGGGTCGTTGTAGTTTTTGATGACCGAAGGTGATACATCAATGAATGACATCAATCTATTTTTTTTTGAAGCCTAAGTTGTTAGAATTAAAATATATTCAATACGATTATAAACCCAAGATCTATATGTCAAAACATCAAGAACAATAAAAATAAATAAACTGAATGCGGAAGCGTACCCGAATTAATCATAGAGTTTTTCTATAAGGGTTTGATCTTCCAAGAAGTTAAGTTTTCTCTTGCGGCACAACTCTCAGACGGGGAAAAGAGATATACAAGTTGACCTAATTCTTGGGGACCATAACCCCTTTATATAGTTGATTTAATAACCAACTAGTAGTTGATTTAATAACCAACTCTTAAGTATTTATAACTCTGCCCCTCATCAAATTATAAATACACCTTATGGTATCTACACTTTTAATTCCATGATAATTTAATACCTATAACACGTGTAACATAATTGGTCACTTAATTACGTGTTAAATTTTATAATAGCAATATATACATTATACATATGTGCCCACTATTATTTGAATTTTAATCCAACAATCTCCCACTTGGGCAACATATGTTTCTTGACAAATGTATAACCTTATGAGCTCAAAAATTTGCTATCATATAATAGGTATTCTAAAACAATCTCGTCCATCAATTATATTCATATAGGATCAAAGCGGTCTTCATCATATCAATCATGACTGGACCCATCAATGGTCACGTATAAAAACATAATCAAATGACATAGATCAATCATGGATGCGTAGCATGGAAATTACATGTAAATGTGAACCGAACATGCCTATTTTCAACTGGTCCTAAACTTTAGTGAGATCAAACTTTACTGAATTCAGAGTGTGCATAAGCCAAAATAACTTTATTTCTGCAGAAATTAACCTTAAACTAAAGTAACCGAAATTGTATCTAAAACGAATGAGCATTTATCAAAATTACAAACTCCCACTAAAACTGAATATACTTAAATAATATTACACCCATATGAGTAGTGTGCTCATGAAAGACCTAGGATGATAGTTTCTCAATAAGCGTGAAATTATGGAGTTTGTACCAACATGCTCTATAGACACACAAACACTCTGAATTTTCTTTAACAACTAGGAACTAAAATTTTAAAGTGTTCCTATTGTTTATAGAATAAATGATCCATATTTATTGTCACAAAATAACTGAAGTGGTCTTTCTATTCAATCTATAATTAGCAGCTCATGCGGTAGAATCTTTTACATCAATATTCTAGTAGAATCGAAGCCTGTAAACTTGATGATCTCTAACTTACCAAAACTTCGATATGTGAGCATATAAATTTTGTTCTCTAAAGTCATTTCATAACTCTATTTGCTGCTATCCAATAATTCATATTAGATTTACTTAAATATCTGTCTAACATTCTAATAATGTATACAATATCCAAATGTATACATACTTAAGCATAAATTAGATTCTCAATAAATTATAGAATCTTTTGTATTTTATAAATTTCAAGGTTACTTATAGGGCACTAAAAAAATATCTTCTTTAGTAATATGGGTGTCACTTGGTTTACTCCCACTGAACTTGTAATACATAAAATTTTCAACTAAATTTATCTCAAAACCGAATGAGATAATCAATATGAAATTTATAATTTCATTAATGAGAGTTAAACTTAAGCTCATATAGATAGATTTCTTTAATTTACATTCATTAATTTTGTATCATTAGACACAAATCAATGATTATACCATATAATTAATTTATTCAATGTTGTCATTGAAAAACACAGGCTTAACATCTATCTTATGTAGCTCAAGATTAAAAGCAACAAGTGTCAAGATTATTTTGAAAGAGTCTTTCTATAAAACTTGAGAGAGAGTCTTCACAAAATCAATGTATTCTTTTAGAGTATATCCTTTAGATACAAGACATGTCTTATACTTGTACACACTATCATTAACATCCCTCTTGGTTTTAAATATTAATTTACATTCAATTGGTTTGTACCTTAAGGTAATGCGACAAGTTCTTAAACTTTATTGTCTTGTATAAAATTATACTCTTTTGAATAACATCAATCCATTTTTGAGAGTTAAAACATTTACGGTTTTATAAAAGAAACTGATCAGGTTGTCTTTTATCATTCCATTATTATCTTTATTTTCTTGATGAAATACTAAGTAATAATCCTCAACAGTATTTTTCTTTCCTTTCATGGATATCTTTAAAGACACATTTTTAGGTTGTTTTTAGGTTGTTGAGTTTGTTCTTCTAAAAAATAATTATCTTATCTTGAACGAGAGTTGTTCAACAATGTTTTGCTGATGTACTTGATTCACTTTTGATTAATGATAGGTGCGAAAACCTAAACATCGTGGAAAGTGATAGTATGAATTAAATTAATATCCAATTCCTCCTTAACAACAATGTATCTAACCTTATTCTCTCTCCAAACTCAACATCCTAAAAATGTTATAAATCTCTCATTAAAATAATCTTAATTGTGGGATCATAAAATTTACAGCCCATGGATCACTCAAAATAGCCTAAAATTGCTTACTTTTGAAGTTTTAATTTCTTTACATATATCCTAGCTTATACAAAAGAATCAACAGTTTATAACTAATTGTTATTCCTTTTAAGTAGGACCCTTAATAACTTCATTCTAATATATATTTTTTATTGCCCTTATTCTTAAAGACACTAACCAAAGAGCACTAACTGATTGAGGATTTTTATAATTATAATGCTTCAACTTTTCTTCCTCTTTAACACAATGAGAAATAATCTCGTTTGAAGTTTATTTCTCCTTTAATAATTTTAACTAATTTTAAATTAGTTAAACTGTATAGGAAGCTATACTAAAATTATAAGAACAAACAATTGTTATAAAGTTTGATCAATGTGCCTTAAGTTTTGAAGCAATATAATATACTCCCTCACATTTCCTTGATCCTTATACTTAATAGACATCAAGTAAACCAAAAGTGATGTCATGTTAATCTTAAAAAAAATAATATTATTTTTTTTATCAAGGAAACCCTTAGTATGAATATTTTTTTTGTAGATTTGTGCTCCTAAAAATTTATAAAATATTTATACATTATGATCATTAGACTTGAACGAACTCTTCTCTCAAAATCCTATTTATGGATGCTTACCGCCGTGAGAGGTGCAAGTTGTTCTTCACTTAGTGAAAGTTCTATGTTCATACAACCAAATACTATATATAAGTGTCTTTTTTATTCCTTGAAATTAATTTCACTAAACATAAGTGTAGAATGTATTCAACAGATATTATAACAAAGATAAAATACCTAAAGATAGAACAAAAATAAGTAAATAAACAAGCTCACATAAATATCCATAAGTAAACAATAAATTCAAAATAATGGCTAGTTCCCCTCAAGATACCAAGCACAACATTAATATCAAGTCTTTGGACAGTAATATTAACTGTAAGCGGTACTCTTGTTGTAGCAATCAAACATTGACAATAAACTATGTCAAACAATAGATTAATCTTTGGACTAACATATTATTCACATAAAATACCATATAATTGTCACACATTTATCGCCACAGTTGTCGTTGTAATTCGGCCAAATATTAATTTTCCTTTGGGCCAATTAATAAACGCATGAATTACAAAGACCTATAATTATCTTAATATTTTAAATAAACTAATCTACACAAAAGCGGTCACTTTGGTGACATTATGTTTCAATTAATCTATTAAAATATTAGATATCCGAAGCCAAAATATGAATTTAATTGTTTAAAAATATTTTTCTTAATTTTATCTTTTACTCAATATAAAAGATAACCAAAATAATAATAAATTTGAATAAAGGTAACCTCATCACAAGATATCGAACACTCCAATAATATTTAAAAAAAATATTAATTTGTAAGTGATATCTTGATGTAGTAATCAAACATTGATAATAAGAATATGTTAAACAAAAATCTTCCTTTGGGCCGATTTATTGTTCACAAATAAAACTAAATAATTATCGCATGTTTATTACCACAGATGTACATGTAAAATTAATAATTATTAATCTTCCTTTGGGCCGATTAATATTAGCATAAACTGAATTACATGCACAAAACCTTCTATATTTTAAAATAAAATAATTTCCACAATAAAGATCACTTTGGTGACTTAATGCTTCAATTAATTTATCTTAAAATATATAACATAAATAACCAATATTCAAACTTAATATTTATAATAGTCAAAGTTAAAATTTCTGATAACACTTGAGTTTTCAAAATAAACCAAATTGATGGGGCTATCAGAATCCAAATAACCGAAATCTTTGACTGTTCTTCAAAAATTTCTTAAATATGTTTTTACCAAAACTAAAATTTTGATCTAACCGAATTTAACTCAATATCAATGATCAAAACTAAAATTTTAATCTAACCGAATTTAACTTAATACCAATGATCAAAACTAAAATTTTGATCTAACCGACTTTAGCTTAATACCAATGATCAAAACTAAAATTTTGATCTAACCGAATTTAACTTAATATCCAATGATCAAAACTAAAATTTTGATCCAACCAAATTAAATATATAATTTAAATAAAATATATTTAAAAATATATATTTCATAAAAATAAAGTAAATATGTTACTATCGAAGTAATTGGAATCCAAACTTAAAATTTAATTTCCAATTAATAGCAACCCAAAAAAAAATTAAATAAATTTTCATGCAGACAAAACCTAATCTTCAAATAAATCTAGATTGATTTCTATGATTTCTTAATTAATCGATTCAAACCCATAGACATAAAACCAAACTAAATTCAAAGAAATATATATTTGTCGTAAAACAATGAATGTTAATCCATTGGAAAAGGAAAAACAAACGTATTGGCGAAAAAACCAAAATAAAATCATAGAAAACAAATCAAATTGATTTGTTCTTAAAATACAACAGATATATAATTTAATTTTATACGATTAATTATAAAACCATATCAATGTAAATAATCCATAAAATTATGTATAATTTTAGATCATAACAATAAATTAAAACCAAAAACTTGTGATCTTAATGATTCAACATAATTTTGGCTCTGATACCACTTGTTAGAATTAAAATATATTCAATACGATTATAAACCCAAGATCTATATGTCAAAACATCAAGAACAATAAAAATAAATAAACTGAATGCGGAAGCGTACAGGAATTAATCATAGAGTTTTTCCATAAGGGTTTGATCTTCCAAGAAGTTAGGTTTTCTCTTGCGGCACAACTCTCAGACGGGGAAAAGAGATATATAAGTTGACCTAATTCTTGGGGACCATAACCCCTTTATATAGTTGATTTAATAACCAACTAGTAGTTGATTTAATAACCAACTCTAAAGTATTTATAACTCTTCCCCTCATCAAATTATAAATACACCTTATGGTATCTATACTTTTAATTCCATGATAATTTAATACCTATAACACGTGTAACATAATTGGTCACTTAATTACGTGTTAAATTTTATAATAGCAATATATACATTATACATATGTGCCCACTATTATTGAATTTTAATCCAACATAAGTTCCTCAAAGTTGTTGAGATGCTTTGATATTCATTGATCATAAGTCAAACCATTGAGTTCCTTAAAGTTATTGTGATGTTTTTATTTTGAACCCAAGTTAAAGCTTTTGAGTTGGCTTTTTATGTTGGGCCATGTAGCAAAATAAAAAAGGAAAAATGTCGTTGAGTTTTTTTTAATATTTTAAAATATTATTGGAAGAAGATAAAATGAGCGGTAAGTAAGAAAAAAGAGAAAAAGATTTGATTTGATGAAAGATAAAAAATAGAAAGTTTGATTTAATTCGAACATGGATTAAACTTGGATCATATTTAGTTGATATGAACCTGAATCAGATTCGAATTCATATTTGATCATAAAAATATTTTTCTCCGATCCACCTCTTATGATGATTTCAAAAGATAAATTTATATTTTTTCTAATCATATTTGGATCAGTTTTTTAAAAATAGATCAGATTTAAATTAAATTCAGATTAAATTATCATCATATGATAATCAATTATTATTTAATATTACTAGTAGGCTATAAATAAGAAAAAAATAAATTCAATAGTTAAAATAAATAAAACGTGTTTATTAATTATTAGTAGTCCAAGTTTAATTATACTTTTAAAAACACAAAAAATAATTATAAAATACGTAGACTTATTTGGTCCAAATATAAAATACTCCCTAAATTTTAGTTATAACCCTAATAAGATCTATTTTTTTTCTACGCAGTCAAATTTGAGCCATTAGATATTAAGTCAGATCTAACAGTTAGGATTAAACCTAAAAGTCCTTCCTCTGCCACATAAAACCTATCCTTGGGTTACTTATCTCCCTACACGCGAGTGCAATGCATGACGAGAGCTCTAAGTTCCAACACATCATGTGGTCTATTCTAAAGTTGACATGTCATTATTAAAAACTTATCTAAATATA
Source organism: Abelmoschus esculentus (assembly GCA_035048815.1). Lineage (NCBI taxonomy): Eukaryota > Viridiplantae > Streptophyta > Magnoliopsida > Malvales > Malvaceae > Abelmoschus > Abelmoschus esculentus. The sequence continues at coordinate 20,926,340 of JAUCBN010000003.1, forward strand.
TCATCTCAAGCAATTTCAATCATTGGATATGATCCAATGATCTATATCAAATCTGACTAAAAAAACTTTTCACCTCTATCTCATCAATTATTTCTATATATTTAGATCAATAATCACCTTTTTATTGTAGATCGAGGATCATTGTATTCTCATCAGCTCTCCAACAATTTTATATGTTAAAAATTATTAAAAAAAAAATTCGCAACCCATGTCAACAACAAAAAGAATTATATATACGATAAGAAAAACCCATTTTACAATAATTTTTTTGGATGAAACAAAAATAAAAATTTCCAAAGAGATATACATCTTCATTTTTTATTTGAATGTAATTCAAAAACTAAAACTAATAAACAATAAGGATAAAAAACAAGGGAAATATTGTTATGATGCTTTTGATGGTGATGTATCAGTTTAGGGTCGTTGTAGTTTTTGATGATCGAAGGTGATACATCAATGAATGACATCAATCTATTTTTTTTGAAGCCTAAGTTCCTCAAAGTTGTTGAGATGCTTTGATATTCATTGATCATAAGTCAAACCATTGAGTTCCTTAAAGTTATTGTGATGTTTTTATTTTGAACCCAAGTTAAAGCTTTTGAGTTGGCTTTTTATGTTGGGCCATGTAGCAAAATAAAAAAGGAAAAATGTCGTTGAGTTTTTTTTAATATTTTAAAATATTATTGGAAGAAGATAAAGTGAGTGGTAGGTATGAAAAAAGAGAAAAAGATTTGATTTGATGAAAGATAAAAAATAGAAAGTTTGGAGAGAAAAAGAGTGGAAACTTTGAACTATGATTTATTGTATTCAAGTCTTTGATCGTGATATTATCGGTACCGTTAAAAAAAGTATATCGAGATTACTCAGTCGATGTTCGATGGTCACTTTGCTACCTTCACCATGTTGTTCGCTAGGGTAAAGGAAAAGAAATGGTGGGTTATTGAGTTGAGGTTGTTACGATGGTCAAAATCAGATTTTGAGGCCATCGATGTATTCCTGATGCTAGAGTTCAGTGTTGTCGTCCGATCATTAGAGGGCTCTTCACGTACGACCGAGGGTGGATTTGCATTTTCAAGACGGGTGCACTATGTTGTGGTACATCACGCCACATTGGATTGAGGTACCAAAGTGTACATACTCCCTGCTACACCAAAGCATTGCTTGTGGGTGCACCCTAGCTGCTGTGTATCGTGTCATACTAGATCGACCAGTTTGAAAGGGTCATTTATAGATGTTGACTAGTCCTTTGAATTTTTTGGAGACCTTACTCGGGGTTTCTCAACGTTCCGGATCTATTAGCATAGTCCGTTGTACCAAATCCAAACCTAGTAAGTTATTTTTATGCATTTAACTTTGTAAATAATATATAAGATGTTAATTGTTATACTAAATGCAAACCTAGTAAGTTATTTTTATGCATTTAACTTTGTAAATAGTATATAAGATGTATAAAATTAACGTATTTTTATATTTATTCATATTCAAGGATTGTTAGAATTTGGACATCGGATCAAGTAAAATATTAATGAAGCTAGAATGAGAATTTTAGCAATATTAGCTTAAGGTTAATACACTTCAAACTTAAAAATGCTTCATGAGCATCATAAGTATAATTGCTCTAGATACTAGTGGTTGCAAATTAGGATATGAGTATTAAGTATGTTTTGATACTTGTATTTCGAGATTCGATAATTATTGAGATGCTTGATGATCTTGAGAATATTCGAGTCTATTATGAATTTCAGAGATTGTAGAGGATTATTAGAATATCTATATAATTATTTAATTTATGATTGATATTTGATGATGCATTGTATGTACTTGAATGAATATTGTTAGGGGCAGTATTGATAGATACTCAATTAAATGTTTTTGAATTCCGAAATTATATTCGATTAAATAGGTAAAAGCCAATAATTTTTATTAATTAAATGAGTATGCCCTGAAAAACCTTATTGACTACCCTAAACTTTAGGAATCAATTAAGGATGTAAAAACAGTTAATCGAATGAGTTTTAGGTTGGCTTCATTTCAGGTCGGGTTTATTTCTTATAAGGTTCATTTCAGTTCGGTTGCATTTTAGATCGGGTTTGTTTCATGTCGATTTTATTTCATGTCGAGTTAATTTGGGTTTTTAATTCTTATTAAGTTTGAGTTTAGTACACATAGTCAATAGACTTTGGTTTGATCCTTTATTTCGAATTAATTATTTAACATCTAATGTCTTTCACTAGCATGAATCTCATTAAAAATAAATATTACGCACTAGAATAAACAAAAATATCATCAAATGATTCATATCTTAAAAATTGGAAAAAATTATAAAAGTTAGAAATTAATAAATTAAAATTTCAAAATAAATAAAAATATCATCACATTAAAAACAATAGACTAAATTAGAAAAAAAATGAATAAGGGCTAATTTAGAATAAGAATAGAGTTTTAGGGAGTATAATTAACAAAATGTAAAATTAAACTAACAAATATTGAACTAAATTATCCATAAAATAATGGGTTTAATTTCAATTAAAAATAAAGTTTTAAGGACTAGAAAGAATAAACATTATACTAAATTATAAAAATAAAAATAATAAGGAATAAATTTAAGTTTAAAATTAAAAAAACATGAATAAAATAAAATATCATCTTATTGAAAACATTGGATTAAATTACAAAAATAAATAATAATTAATTTAGAATTAAAATAAAATTGTATGGACTAGAATGAACTAACAGATCATCCAATGGATAATATCTAAAATACTGAACTAAATTATAAAATTTATAAATTAATAATGATAAAATTTAGTGAAAATCTAAAAGTTTAGGTATTAATATGAACAAAAGTATAGTTAAGTTTTAATATGTATGTATAATATTCTTTAATATATTATACATATACAATATATTTTTATATAATATACTTTAAATACATATATATTATATATAGAAATTAAAATATAGATGTATATACTTTAATATACACTATATATAAAAATTTTACTATATTTAGAATGTATACTTAATACTTTAACATATGTGTACCTATAGATGTATATACTATACATAAACGTATATTTTAATATGTGAACTTTAATGTATGCTTAAATATACACTTTAAATCTTTAATATATACATAATAATGTATATAATACATTATATATATGTATATGATATATAAGTATAATATATTTTCATATATGTATTAATATATTAATATATATATACTTCACTTTAAATCTTTAATATAAACATAATAATGTATATAATACATTATATATATGTATATGATATATAAGTATAATATATTTTCATATATGTATTAATATATTAATATATATATACTTCAATATATATAATATAATATTAAAGGATATGTATCTATTATATATAATATATATACTTTAATGTATATGTATATAGTATATAGGAATAATATTGTAAAATTAAAATTGATTTTGATATAACAAATAAGTGTCTGGACAATTTTTGAAATAACTTTTTGGTCCTTAAGTCAAAGCTTGATCTCTTAGTCAAAACTAAGAACCTTGAAATGCTCTTACAAGTTAATTTTTACACGAAGGTATCGATACCATAAGGATAGGTATCGATACACCTGAGATTTTTTCAAGGCTTATTCTTGAGATCAAGAACAGGTATCGAAACAAGGTTCGATACCAAAACTTTCTGCCAACCCATGTTTCGATACTAGTATTGAAACAGCTTAGAAAAATTTTCAAATTATTTTTAATTTTAGAAAAACGACTCCTGGTATCGATATAAGTATCGATACACCCTTAATCTCCAACGACTATTTTCAAGCATTTAATGAGTCGACCGTTGCTGTCAGTTAAATTTTGAATCATGGTTAGCCTGTATCGAAACAGTGTTCGATACCGGGCATCATAGAAACTTTTTGTATCGAAACAGGTATCGATACACCCCTTATTAAATGCACAATGGCTTTTTCTTTTCTTGGCATGTTTCGAAACAGGTACCCCGTGTTTCGATACCACCTGCTGCAGAGTGCATTTATGATGGAAAGATGAAGCTTCAACGTCCATATTTACTTTTCCAACAACTTCAACGGTTAGAAATCAATGAGAAGGTATAAAAAGAAGCATTTTCAAAAGCATTGTACAACTATTGATCCTCAAGCAACATCCAAGCACCGAAATCCTACTCAAAGTACTTTATTGCGTATTCTTGCTCCCAACTCTTATATTTTCACTTTGATCTATTGAAATCTGAGTTTGGGGAGAGTTTGTTTGTAATTGGGGTAAAATATTTCTTGTGAGAGAACTTTCATTTGCCTATTTATCCTTTGTATTCTCTTGTGAGGATTGAATCAATTCTTGGGTAGAAGAATTGATTCGAATTGTAATGGTTATCCCTTGAACCAAGAAAAAGGTTGAATTCATTAGTGAATTGGTTTCAAAATCCTTAGTGGGAGCTAAGGTAGTGGATGTAGAGCTTGTTCGAAGCTTGAACCACTATAAATCACGTGTCCTTCAAATTCTAGCTTTTTATCGAAAAATTTCCAACATAAAATTTTAATTGCCAATTCACCCCCTTTTGGCCAGACTTCAAGATCGATCAATTAAACAATTGGTATCAGAGCCTAATCTTTGAAGAGATTTACATCTACCAAAGAAGATCCAAGGCTGTTGATCAAGTCTACAAATCTAAATTCAATGGCCTCCATCTCCGGTTCATGGAATGAGTCACACTCCATCACCAAGCCGTCCTTCTTCAATGGTGTCAAGGCACCAATGATGTCAAGGAAACCAAAATTGGTCTACTCAATCTAAGTTATGAGAACTTCAAGATGGAGCCGGATGAAGACATCACCAAAATGTTCGATAGATTCTCGGTGATCGTCAATGGTCTCCAGGGTTTCGGTGAGATCATTCCGGAAGAAAAGCTTGTTCGAAAGCTTATTTACTCTCTTCCCGAGTCTTGGGATAGCAAGAGGACGATCATCATAGAAGCCAAGGACCTCAAGACTCTCAACGATTGCCCTTTATACAAAAAGAAGGGTTTTGAGAAGAAAAAGAAACAAAGGGCTCACGTTACAACTTGGAGTGATGAGGAATCATCATCCGATGAGGACAACGAAGTAGCCAACTTGTGTCTCATGGCTCTTGAGGAGCCTAAGGTAACCCTCCAACCATTTTGTAATGGTTTATCTTATGATGAACTTTATGATGCTTATGATGAATTACAAGATGTGTATGATGAGTTGATTTTAAAGTTCAAAAAATCAATTTTGAAAAGCAAGAAAACTATTTCCGATTTAGAAATGAAAAACGATTCTTTGGCAAAAACAATTTTGGATTTGGAAGTAAAGGTTGTTGATATAAATGATGGTTTAAAATTTTTTCAAAAAGAAAATGTTGATTTGAACAACCTTATTTCTAGCTTGAGTGAAGATCACCACAAGGTGGTAAATGAGCTTAAGGAACAAATCAAAATGGTTGGAAGTTCAACTTTTGAAAAAGGAACCTTTTCAAAACCCAACCATGTGAAAAAGAATTTTCATGACCACAAACAAATAAATTTTCAAAGACATTCTAGGTATAGAAAGATTAGGAGTGTTTGGGTTCCTAAGGAACTCATTATCTCAAATAATTTGAATTCCATTGCTACTTGGATTTGCAAGAGAACCAAGGTTTTAGGAACTAACACTCATGGACCCAAAATGGTTTGGGTACCAAAAATTAAACACTAAATCTTTGTTTGTAGGTTGAGCATTGCTTCAAGGCTAAAGCTTCAAGTCAAAACATGTGGTACCTTGATAGTGGATGCTCAAGGCATATGACCGGAGACAAGGGATGATTTAAGGAGTTAGAGCTTAAAAAAGGTGGAGTAGTAACTTTTGGTGACAACTCCAAAGGCCAAATCAAGGGTATTTGATCAATTGGTAATCACTCCTCTATTTTCATTGAAAATGTCTTGCTTGTTGATGGTCTTAAACATAATTTGTTGAGCATTAGTCAACTATGTGATAAAGGTTTCTATGTCTCTTTTGATAAAAGTGGTTGTAAAATAATTGACATAGAATCGAATAGAATAATACTCATAGGTCATCGCATAAGAAATATTTACATAGTACATCTAGATGACATTAACTTTTCTCATGCATGCTTGGTTGCTAATGATGAAAATGATGCATGGTTATGGCATAGAAAACTAGGGCATGCTAGCATAAGTGTTCTAGAGAAACTAGCCTCCCAAAATCTAGTTAGAGGTTTACCTAAGCTCAAGTTTTCCTTAGATAAATTTTGTGATGCATGTGCTAAGGGTAAACAAAAGAGAGTTTCTTTTAAATCCATTAATGATGTTTCAACTAGTAGAGTATTACAATTGATCCATATGGATCTCTTTGGACCTATTAGGACTACTAGTTTGGATGGAAAATCATATGCCTTTGTTATTGTTGATGATTACTCTAGATACACATGGGTTCTATTTTTGAGTACTAAAGATGAAGCCTTAGAAAAATTCATCACATTTTCAAATGTTTCTCAAAATGACCTTGATCAAAGAATTTCTCATATTAAAAGTGATCATGGGATGAAATTTCAAAATCTAGGTTTTGAGAATTTTTGTAATGAAAATGGGATTAGCCATAATTTTTCGTCTCCTTACACTCCTCAACAAAATGGGATAGTTGAGAGGAAGAATAGAACTGTAGAAGAAATGACTAGAACTATACTTTGTGAAAATAATTTACCTAAGTACTTTTGGGCGAAAGCCACAAACACTTCTTTTTATATTATAAATCGAGTAATGATTAGGCCTATTTTAAAGAAAACTCCTTATGAGATTTTAAAATCTAAAAAGCCTAGCATTAACTATTTTCATCCTTTTGGATACAAGTGTTTTGTTTTAAATAATGGAAAAGATAATTTAGGTAAATTTGATGCAAAAAGTGATGAAGCCATTTTTCTTGGTTACTCTTCAAATTCTAAGGCTTATAGAGTTTTCAACAAAAGAACCTTAGTAGTAGAAGAGTCAATACATGTGGTTTTCGATGATAACCTCCTTCCTAGGAAGGATTCTTGTGATGATGATGATGTAGGAATCATTGAAACCATTGATGATGGACAAGCATTAAAGGTGGGTGAGGTTCCAAGCAATGAGGAAGCACAAGATCCTCCAATAGAAGCTTTGAGAAATGTAAAGCTTGAAGAAAAGGAAGTAAACTACCCAAGGGAGTTCAACTATGTCAAAAGTGGTGAAATCTTGGGTGATCCATCCAAGGGGGTAACTACTCGTTCTTCTCTTAGATTAATGAATCATTTTGCATTTATCTCATGCATAGAGCCCAAAAATGTAAATGAAGCCTTAGATGATGATTATTGGATTTTGGCTATGCAAGAGGAATTAAATCAATTTGAGAGAAGTAATGTATGGACATTAGTTGATAGGCCTAGTAATAAATCTACTATAGAGACTAAATGGGTTTTTAGAAACAAACTAGATGAGAGTGGTAACATTGTGAGAAACAAAGCTAGATTAGTTGCTCAAGGTTACACTCAAGAGGAAGGAATAGATTTCGATGAAACTTATGCACCCGTAGCTAGAATGGAAGCCAATAGGATGCTACTTGCATTTGCATGCTACCATGATTTCAAGCTTTTTCAAATGGATGTCAAAAGCAATTTCTTAAATGGTTTTATAAATGAAGAAGTGTATGTTGAACAACCACCGGATTTTGAAAATCCAAAATTTCCAAACCATGTCTTCAAACTAACAAAAGCTTTATATAGTTTAAAACAAGCTCCTAGAGCTTGGTATGAAAGGCTTTCAAACTTTTTGATAGAAAAATATTTTGAAAAGGGAAAGGTGGATACTACACTTTTTATAAAAAGAATTAAAAATGATATCTTAGTAGTTCAAATTTATGTTGATGATATAATTTTTGAATCTACTAATGAATGTTATTGTCAAGAATTTTCTAAGCTTATGCAAGGTGAATTCGAGATGAGCATGATGGGAGAACTCTCATTCTTTTTGGGACTCTAAATTAAACAAAAGAAGTATGGCACCTTCATCAATCAAGACAAGTACATCAAAGATATGCTAAAAAAGTTTGGCTTGGAGAATGTCAAACCTCAAGCCACTCCTATGAGCTCCTCTACTAAGCTTGACAAGGATGAAGGAGGTAAATGTGTTGATTCTAAATTATATAGATCCATGATAGGTTCTTTGCTTTACCTTACCGCAAGTAGACTGGATATTATGTTTAGTGTTTGCTTGTGTGCTAGGTTTCAAGCTAGTCCTAGAGAATCACACCTTGTAGCCATTAAGAGAATTTTTAGGTAACTTAGAGATACACCTTGTTTAGGTCTTTGGTATCCTAAAGCATCTTCTTTTGATCTTCATGCCTATTCGGATGCGGATTATGGAGGTTGTAAGATAGATAGGAAAAGTACTTCCGGAACTTGTCAATTTCTAGGTAGTATGCTCATATCTTGGTTTTCTAAGAAAAAAAATAGTGTAGCTCTATCTACCACCGAGGCGGAGTACATATCCTTAGGGAGTTGTTGTGTACAAGTGTTATGGATGAAGCAACAACTCTTAGATTATGACATTAAAGTTAAAACATACCTCTCAAGTGTGATAATACTAGTGTCATATGTCTTACAAAAAACCCCATTCAACACTCTAGAACTTAACACATAGAAATTAGACACCACTTCATTAGAGATAATGTGTCTAAAAATGATGTTGCCTTAGAGTTCGTTGACACCTTGAGTCAATTAGCGGACATCTTTACTAAACCTTTGGATAAGGAGCGTTTTTGGACCCTTAGGAGAGAGTTAGGTCTAACTAGCCTACCTTGACCTCCTAAGTGTTATCTTTTTACTTATCTTGCTTGAATCTTGATTTAAATCATGATTATGTTGTTTTTGAATCTTGATGTTTCTATGCATGTTGCTAGGGGGAGTATGAACTTGTTCATGCATAATAAACATGTCATTACATCATATGCATGCTTATAGGAGCTTTAGAGACTCATTTCTAGTACTTTTAGTAGCCTAAATGCAAAGCAAAGGTCAAAGGTATTGATACAGCTAATCCCTGTTTCGATACCTGTTCATCATCCCATCTGGTTTTTTGGTTGGGAAGAACAGGCATCGATGCTTGCATCGATACCTCTGTTTCGATACTAGCTTTGGAACAGTGAGTTTTGATACCGGTATCGATACTCGAGGACGAAAGTTGTATTAAAACACTTTAAAACTAATTTTAATCTCTTTAAAACACTTCCAAACTTTTTCCTAAAACCCTAGTCGGCCACTCCTATAAAATCCTCTCTTATTCGCCACTCTTCACTCAAAATCTCAACGAATTCTTTGAGGGTTTTAATTCCAATCATCTACTCCAACAATATATCATCAAATCTGTGCTTCAAAATCTCTCAATTCATCCTAATCTACACTCAAGGTATTTTTTCGAAAAATCTTAATTTCGTTTGGATTTCGTTTGCTAAAATTTGTTTTTGAGTATGTTTTAAATGCCTATCTTATGGGTTTTAATCCTATGCAATTGTCTCAAAATCCCAATTTTTTTTAATCGAATATAAATCCTTGTTCGTATAAGTTTTTCAATGGTTTTTCAAAATTCTTGATAAAATTTTTAATACCTTGAATTGTTAGATTATCTCATAGGATTGAATTAGATTATATATATAAGCATACATATTGTTTTTTTAACTTATCCAAAATCTTTATATCCATCCTAGATCATGGCACCAAAGAAGCGATCTCGTACCGAAGCCGGATCTTCATCATCATCTTGTGTTGCACGAATTGATTTTGAGAAGGTCTTTGCCAAGAGTCTAGACAATAATTGTAGATTGGACAACTACAACCTTTTCCGGAGTTATCCTCTCAAAAAGGAAAGATGTGTGGACATTCAATTCATCACGTCTTACAAGTTTCCTTTTAAGTACTATGACAAACTCATTGAGTGGAAGTTCTTGAGGGTTTCTCACTCATACCGGCAAGTTCTTTCCAACTCTTGTCCTTATCTTTTACACCAATGCTAAATGTATCTTATCTTCGGACAAGAGTAGAGTAGTAGCTATTGAATCCTATCTTATGGGAAAATCCTTCACGATTAATGTCTCTACTTTCCTTGATGTTTTTGGTCTTGAGGATAAAGGTGTAGATGATGAAGATTCTCTTGCTCCTTTCACCGGATCAGTTACATCTCTTGACGCACACAACCGTTTTCTCCATCTTATCATCTCTTGGTGGATTCGTCTATCAAATGGGAGATACTCTCGGATCCGTCAAGTAGATAGTTTTTGGATCACATGTTTTCGTGATGGCATTCAACCAAACCTTGCTCGGATTATCTTCTCGAATATTGTGTGGTATATCCAAAATCGTGCTACCCCCTTGTTCAATCCTTTCCATATGCGTGCATTCCAAGCACCATCTTCTTGCATTTGGAAATAGATTGCTCTTATGACAAGGTGGGATCCTTGAAAGAGCTTATTGGAGAAACTTCACTCAACTGTGCTCACTTTGTCTATATCTCTAATGGTGAGTGGACTCGAGGAGCTCCTCCTTCTCCTCCTCATGCTCCTATTGATCCAGAACCTATTCATCAATTTGATATGTTGACCTTCCTCACGAAGAAGTTTGACTCTCTCAACGCCCGCTTGGACTCCATGGATGGAAAGCTTGACACTCTTTCCACTCAATTCACTTTGGGTTTCGATGTCATCAACACTAGGATGACAAGCCTAGAGACTCAAGGACATTCCTTGAGAGTATCTGTTGAAGCTCTCCGTCAAAGCCAAAGACTCAATAATGATGGGAATCAAGATCAAGAGGAAGATGAAAAAGACGAGGATGATGATGACGGCCTTGATGGTGATGACATGGACGATGATTGATCTTTTTGATCTCTCTTATGCTTTGCTTTTAGCTATTAGGACTAGTTATGATGCATTCATATTAGAACTTATACAACTATTTTTTTCCCTATGTTTTGTCTTTATTATTGTTGGATTATTCTTATTTTTGGATACTTTGCTTGCTATGGATTATGTTTCCTATGAACTTCTATTATATTTAATGTTATGATTGCTTTATTTTATTACCTTGGTTATCATTGATTTTGATCTAACAAAAAGGGGGAGAAAGTTTTATGGCCTTAAGTTTCGAAACCATCGCTTGCTAAAATTGTTTTTTAAAGTAGCACATAATAAGGGGAGTCTTTCAACCAAATCGTATTTCAAAACTTAAATTTTTTAAATGGTTTTGTTATATCAAAAAGGGGGAGATTATAAAACTAAAATTGATTTTGATATAACAAATAAGTGTAAGGACTATTTTTGAAATAACTTTTTGGTCCTTAAGTCAAAGCTTGATCTCTTAGTCAAAACCAAGAACCTTGAAATACTCTTACAAGTTAAATTTTACACGAGGGTATCGATACCATAAGGACAAATATCGATACACTTGGGATTTTTTCAAGCCTTGTTCTTGAGATCAAGAACAGGTATCGAAACAAGGTTCGATACCAAAACTTTCTGCCAACCCATATTTCGATACTGATATCGAAACAGCTTGGGAAAATTTTCAAATTATTTTTAATTTTAGAAAAATGACTCCTGGTATCGATACAAGTACCGATACACCCTTAATCCCCAACGGCTATTTTCAAGCATTTAATGAGTCGACCGTTGATGTTAGTTAAATTTTGAATGATGGTTAGCCTGTATCGAAACAGTGTTCTATATCGAGCATCACAGAAACTTTTCCTATCGATACACCCCTTATTAAATACACAACGGCTCTTTCTTTTCTTGGCATGTTTCGAAACAGGTACCCCGTGTTTCGATACCACCTGCTGCAGAGTGCATTTATGATGGAAAGATGAAGCTCCAACGTCCATATTTACTTTCCCAACAACTTCAACGGTTAGAAATCAATGAGAAGGTATAAAAAGAAGCATTTTCAAAAACATTGTACAACTATTGATCCTCAAGCAACATCCAAGCACCAAAATCCAACTCAAAGCACTTCATTGCATATTCTTGCTCCCAACTCTTGTATTTTCACTTTGATCTATTGAAATCTGAGTTTGGGGAGAGTTTGTTTGTAATTGGGGCAAAATATTTCTTGTGAGAGAACTTTCATTTGCCTATTTATCCTTTGTATTCTCTTGTGAGGATTGAATCAATTCTTGGGTAGAAGAATTGATTCGAATTGTAACGGTTATCCCTTGAACCGAGAAAAAGGTTGAATTCATTAGTGAATTGGTTTCAAAATCCTTAGTGGGAGCTAAGGTAGTGGATGTAGAGCTTGTTCGAAGCTTAAACCACTATAAATCGCATGTCCTTCAAATTCTAGCTTTTTACCGAAAAATTTCGAACACAAAATTTTAATTGCCAATTCACCCCTCTCTTGGCCAGACTTCAAGATCGATCAACTCCACAAATATATACTTAAATATTATATAGTAATAATATATACTTTTATATATTAAAATTCCTTCACTATATACTTTAATATATAGTGTATAGTAACACATACATACTTTAATATATACTTAAATAATAATAATGTTCCTCTAAAATTTATTATATATTATAATTACTTTTAAAAAAATTTCTATTCCCTTATTTTTATATAATAATCAAAGTTTATTTCTAATTTCCTCCAAAATTTTGGATAACTTATATCCCTCTATTTTCTTTAAAAAAATAATTTAATCTCAAACTTAAAAAATAAGTGATTTATTTCCCTCCAAATTTTATATTTTACATTTTTCTATATTAATTGTCTTTTTCTTTTTTCTTTTATCAATTGTGTTGGTTTAATTCAATTAGTCATGATTTAGATTAATTTAATAAAAAAATATATTTAATTTTATTTTTTTAATTATGTTCATAGTTTATGCTAAAAATTAAATCCTAAGTTTAACAAGTCAATTCAATATAGTTATTATAATATATAATAAGTTCTGATAAAATATAATTATAAATTTTTTTTTGATATGAATGTGAATATATAATTGTACACATTATGACATTAATATTTTAATTAAATATATTATAATTAAATATTAATTTTATTATAATTATAGTAATTCAAATATTAGTTTAAAGTTAAAAATTATAATTTTTAATGAAATATCAATTTAAAATTATAATTAAAATTAAGTACACTAAAACTAAATAAAATAGTAAATAAATAAGTTAAATTAAATATGTATTACTATATTTAAATATTAATCCCTAAACTAATTCTCTAAGTTCATGCTCAATTTTAAAATTTTAAGTCTAATTATATTTATCAATATTTTAAATTCATCAAATTTTAGATATCCTTAACTACACGTCATGTAAATATAAAGTCATGTAAATATTAGTTCATATCAATAACATGTCGGGTTCAAAACAAGTTGGGTCAATTATAGATCGGGTTTAAAATAGGTCGGATTCAAAATAGATCAGGTAAAACTCGGTCTCAAGTCGATTCAGTTGGATAATATTTGTTATCTGGGAGGTTAGACTTAGGTTTAGGTTCGTTTCAATCGAATGCAAGTCGTGTTTTGGTTCCACAATAATAGGTTCAAATTGGATTTGGGTCATTCTCGGTCTGATGTAGGCCAGGTTCGGTTATAACAATAACATGTCCAAATTAGGTTCGGGTTAACAAGAATTGGATATTGATAAGGTTGTGTCATTATATCCTTGGATCAAACCAAGTTCTGACTCGAACATGTTTCAGTCGAGTTTTCAGGTCGGGTCAGCTATTTACATCACTAGAATCAATTAAAGTGTTATAATATCATAATTTCTAGAGATAGTGCAAAATCGTGAGTAGGGTACTATTTCAAGTTATGGCAATACCGATAAGAGATTAGTTTTGTACCAATACATGTTGAAGCAAACCGGTACATGTAGAAATTAGTAATTTCCAATAAGCTAATTAGTATCTGTACACGTGTGTGTACCGTTAATTAGGGATACTATCGTGTGTAAGAAAGCCTACACCTTTATGGTGCAAGTGCACACCCATCAAGTAATAGTATATAAGGTTGTCGAATTCTACGATGACTGATCTTACCTACACAATCTATGTAACATCCCAATTTTGGGGTTATTAGTTTAGGCTTTAGTTAGGAGAATTCGATTTGGGTCGAATCGGGTTCCCCGGTTCATTATTCCGGGGAAATATAAAATAAGAATATTTTTAATTAGAAAAATAATATTTTTGGAATATGGTTTAAAAATATTAAAAATATGTTTCAAAAATTAAAAGAAAGTAATTTGAACTTTATATTGATTTTTAATTATGCTTAATTATACATAAGTGACCAATTTATAACTTTTGGAAAATTGGAGGACTTAATTTGTGATTTTCGAAAATTGTTATTTTAGTGACTAAATTGAAAAGAAAGCTATACTTAGAATCCTTAGAGGGTCATAAACCCAATTTAATTTTTAAATAATGGTTTATTCACCAAAATGCTTTTTAATTAGATTAATTAAAGATGATAATCATTTTCTCACAAAACTACCTTTTTTTCTCTCATTTTCTCTCTATTTTCCTTCGTCTCTTTTCTTCAATTCCTTGCTGATTTTTGCATCTTTTTCAACAAAGATTACTTCATTTTAATCATCTTTTCATCCTTTACAAAACCTAACCATCAATTTTATCAAATCAATACCAATTTGCAAGGAATCAAGAAGGGAAACTTCATCTTTTTGGTAAATAGATCTCAAAGGTGATTTTCTGGATTTTAACTCTTTTCTAAGATTCTTTATTGAAATTCTCAAGTATTAGCTTGCTAATCTTTAAATAAAACTTAATTCTATATTTTCAATGTTAGATCTAATGATTTTGTGAAATCTTTTTAGATCTCATTCAATGCTGAAATTTGATGGATTTAATTATGATTGTATGTCAATTAAATGATTAATTGAGTCTTCATTTGATGGCACATTAATTTAATCCCGGAATAATGCAATCGGTGTTGTTTTAAGGTGTTTTTCGGTTGTTTTAGGGGTTGTTTTAGGTGCTTTAATGTTACTGGAGATATAAGGATGATTTGGATGTGTTTTTAGTTCATAATTGAAGTGGATTAGATGCTAGATTCTTTAGGTTTTGGGCTGTTGATGTTTCGGATACGTTTTGGCTAAGTTTCGGTGTTTTTGGCTAGGTTTTTCGGTAGTGTTGTGGAGGTATGATGCGACTGATGGTTAAAGCATGTTATAATGTTAGAATGCTCTGTTTTTAATGTTGTAGAAGAGGTACAAGAAGGTGCTTGAGTGCTGGTGCGTTGGTATGGTCATCGGATATCGGCGAAAGCTCGTTTTGCTTGTCGATGAGTGTTTTCAGACTTAAAGCGAATCGTATTTGGTACGGTTCTATTTTGGGGACTATGGAAGAGTGTGAAAACTTTCCATAGTTCAAGAGTAAGTAAAGTAAATGTTATTGATAAATCAATATGAGTTTCGGCTACATTCGATAAATGCATTATGTTGGTAATGCAATGAGATTCTTGAAAATGCATGAACATGATTTGAATTGGTGCATGCATGAGAAATACTTGCTAAAATGCATAGTTTATCTAGCATCCATGATTATGGAAGATTATGAGAAATTATTTGGAATACAATATGGTTAATTGCCTTATATATGATGGTGCCTTTGGGCATGACTTTTGGTTCATTTGTTGAACATATTATGCATGCATTACGAGCAGCAAGTTATCATGCACATTTGATTATTATATTGGCTTAGTGACACTAAATTTAGATTTGAATACGAATGACATGTCATTAGGATTGTCTTAAGTGTACTATAAACAATGTTGAGAATACAAAAAAATACCTACACGTAACAAGGGTGACTTTGTGTCTAATCGTGCGTGGTACAACCGTCTACACGTAACAAGGGTGACTATGTGTTTGATCGTGCATGATAGTGCTATAATGGTGACTTCGTGTCATGTCAATGGTGACTTGGTGTCATGTCAATGGTGACTTCGTGTCATGACGAGACAATGGTCTCTAACAATGGAGCCGTGTATTCGGTGAACTCAAGGTTCACATTAAGTGGTCACTAGTATGCCAATATACATACATGAACTTAAGAAGGACATTGTGCATCACTTGTAAATTGTTTTGATAAGGTTGTGTAAACTCAAGGATGCATTTGGTTTAATGAACATGAGCATGAGATGTTAGCATGCATGATTTTGTGATGCATTGCAAATTATGGTTTCACTATGATTTTAAATAGATGCATTGATGATCTTGTGTAGAGCTTCCTCACTAAGTATGTTTGCTTAAGCTCTCTTTTCTTCCTTGCAGAAAAACAAAGACACTTGGGACTTCGTTCGGGGCAAGGAAACCGAGGGGAAGAATTACTTCAAATTTGGTATATTTTTGGCAAATAAATTGGGGTATGACAATGTGTAATCCCAACCAATGTGAGGGGTGTGAACTAGACTTTGGTTTATATTGAAATAAGACCTATGTTGCTTGATTGTTAATTGATGGACTATGAAATTGTTTGGATTGTTGAAGCATGTACTTGCATGATTGTTATGTTTTTAATCATGTTCTAGGAAGTATGCCTATAGTATGATTGATGTCCGTGACGTTGTTAATCATGTGTTGTAAGTTGTTAATTATACCTAGGAATTATGCATATAGTTGGAAGTGATTAATGGTTGTGTATTGCATTGTTAGAGATCACTTAGTGTAACTGAACTTTTGGGTTCCAGACCCAAAGTTTCGAAACCTTTGTCAAATAGTTTCGAAACCTTCATGAAGGTTTCGAAACCTTGCGGACAATTTCAATTCTGGAAAGTTACTGAACGCGAAAAGTTTCGAAACCTTCTGAGAAGTTTCGAAACCTTTTACAAAAAGTTTCGAAACCTTATAAAAGGTTTCGAAACCTTTGACTACCAGGAATTGATAGTTGCTGGAAATTATACTTTAGTCCCGAATATCATCCTTTGTTCAATTAGAGTACCTACAAACGTTATTTTGAGCTGAAATTTCACATGAATGCATAAATTTGACTTAATTTCAAGATGGTTAACTTAATTTGAATGAAGTCCTTGTAATTTGGAAGATTTACATTTTGGTCCCTAAATTAGAGAAACATGCAATTGGTGATGTTAGAATGATCTGTTTGACTTGAAATTTACTGTGAAGGATACTTGAGTGTTTAATTGAACTTTGATGAAAAGAATTTATACTTTATTAATTGAATTTAAAATTTTTACATTTTAGTCCTTCATTTACTTAAGTGTTTAATCGGATGTTTGTTTATGATTGGTTTGTTTCCGTTAATGCCTTGCATGAGACCTTGACATGTAGGAATAAGCTTATGCATCTAGTAAAGATAAAATAAAAAATATAACGATTTTAGGATTGTTTATCAAATTGGACCTTTACGGGTTTGGTTTGATATTCCCCGTGTAACCCATTAGTGGCGGTTCCGTCTAGGCCAGGCTAAGGGGGTTACAATCTATCTTTCCTGCATAATGGGAAGTAAAAGACACAAGTAATTTTGGGTTTTGATTTAAAACTTAATGAATAATTGATTTAACACAATAAAATAATTAATTGAAGAAATCAAGAACTAAGGAGTAGGTAGGTTAGATTGCTTTGTAGTGTGGATTCTAAATATAAATTGTCTTCGTCTTAATAATGTAAAGTTAAGATTACCGCCTCGACGGATCATTGAATGGCCGTCTTGGATGCCTCGGCCGGGTTATGTGTTGATGGTTGTAAAACTAAATTTTATTGATATAACAAAAAAGTAAAAGGACTAATTTAAAAATAAATTTATAAGTCCTTATTTAAATTGAAATGTCAAACAATAGTTTTTAAGTCAAACCATTAACACATAAATATTTTTCCAAGTCAATTTCAATGCCAAACTATTGATTTTGTTATACAAGTTTCGATAAGCTTGTAAAGCATTTCGATACATGTCTATTTTCGATTAATTTTATTGAAGTTTTTCTGGGTGTTTCAATACGGTCTTGGACCATTTTGATACATTTTGAAACTCTGTAAAATGGCATCGAAATAGACGTTTCGATATAGCCAAAGGTTGTTTCGATACTTCCTGCTTTTATGAATTTAATGAAATATTTAAGGCATTTCGATACACCATGTGTCTGTTTCGTACTAGGGTTAAATTTTCAATGGCTCTTTGAGCATTAACTATTTTGACCGTTGTTTGATATGTAATTTATAAAATCAGTTGACCTGTTTCGATATGCCTACAGAGGCATTTCAATATTCATTTTGGCAAAAACAAAATGTTTCGGTACAACTTTGTAGTTATTGGTATATAGTATTGAATAAGGTTATTATGCATATAAGTTTTTCAAGTGCCTAATTAATCCAAAATTGTCTATCTAGATTAATGGCACCTAGGAAACGTCAACCTAATAAGGTCGGAAGTTCATTGTCTACGAAGAGGAGGCCACTCGTCTGAACCTACCCTACATCTACCGAAAATCTTTTCCATGCCTAACATAGTAGTAACACCAACCCTCTGCAACCTTCACAAAAAACCAAACCGAAAATACCAAAAATACTATACCAACAACGAAATCAGCTAACCTAACCCCTAATCACCATCATCTATCAACCAAAAACACTTTCAAACCTTCCTTATATCCCCAACTATAACAGAGAACGCAAAATAACCCATAAAACTATCAGAAAATTACCTCTAACACTACCAATTCATTTATTGCGAGATTAAAACTATATATAATTATTATAAGATCCATTTACCCATTTAATTAAAACATAAATCCACGGAGAAACTCCCAAGACACAAGCACAATTAAGATCTAACATGTTTTCGTGAAAATTCCATTAAAACTTCAATTTCTTGAATTAAATCACAAGAATAAGTTAAAATATATGATTAACTAGACAATAGCTTGGGAATATCAAATCAAGAATCTTAGAATCAAGAAGGAATCAAAAAATCACCTTTGAGAATCTTCCACCAAAGTTGACGTGATTTTCTCTTTAGCTTTTTTCTTGAAAATGACTATGAATTTTGTAAAATAAATTAGGAGATCTTGAAGAGAATAAAATATTTCTATATTTTAAAAGGTAAATTTGGAAAAAGATTTTAAAAATTTTTAAATAATATTTTAAGACTATTAGAAGGTTAATTGGGTTTTAATTTAATCTAATTAAATAAGATTTTTATCATAGTGACTAAATTGTAATATTTGAAAAGTTAATTTTAATGATTAAATTGATAATTAGCCAAAGCTTAGAATCTTTAGAGGGTCATTGTTCTAAAATGTTTTAATTAGAGACTCTTCACCAAAGTTGAGTTTTAATTGGCGGGTAATTGTTTTCTAACTTTCTCTTTAGCTTTTTCTTGAAAATGACTATGAATTTCGTAAAATAAATTAGGAGATTTTGAAGAGAATAAAAATAAGATTAGAATGAGATAAATCTTGAGAAAAATGGAGAAGAATTCTTCAAAGTCTCTAAAAATCCATGGAGAGAAAATTAGAGGAAAATAGAGAGAAATTGAAAAATGAAGAGAAAGTTAGAAAACAATTACCTGCCAATTAAAACTCAACTTTGGTGAAGAGTCTCTAATTAAAACATTTTAGAACAATGACCCTCTAAAGATTCTAAGCTTTGGCTAATTATCAATTTAATCATTAAAATTAACTTTTCAAATATTACAATTTAGTCACTATGATAAGAATCTTATTTAATTAGATTAAATTAAAACCCAATTAACCTTCTAATAGTCTTAAAATATTATTTAAACATTTTTAAAATCTTTTTCCAAATTTATTATTTACCCTTTTAAAATATAGAAATATTTAATTATCTGGGATTAATGAATCAAGAAAATTTGATTTGACCAGAATCGAACCTCCCAAACTAACCTTAAAACTTCTTGACCCAAATTTGGGATGTTACAAAAACTAAATTTGATTTTGATATAACAAAGAAGTAAAAGGACTAATTTGAAATAAATTTTTAAGTACTTATTTAAATTGAAAAGTCAAACAATAGTTTTTAAGTGAAATCAATAACCCATAAATATTTTTCTAAGTCAATTTTAAAGCCAAACTTTTGATTTTGTTACATGCGCTTCGATACTCTTGTAAGCATTTCGATATGATATGTTTATTTTTTTATTAATATTTTCAAGTTTTTCCAGGCATTTTGATATTGTCTTGGACTGTTTCGATACATTTGAAATTGTGAAAATTGGTTTCGGAACTCAGTAAAATGGTATCAAAACAAATGTTTTGATACAACCAAAAGTTGTTTCGATATCGTTCTGTTTTTATGAACTTAATAAAATATTCAAGGCGTTTCAATATGTCACTTGTCCGTTTTGATACCAAGGTTAAATTTTCAATGGATCTTTTAACATTAAATATTTTGACCACTATTTGATATGTAATTTTAAAAATTTAGTTGACCAATTCTAATAAACTTGTAGAGGCGTTTTGGTACTTATTTTGACAGAACCAAAGCGTTTCGGTACAACTCTATAGTTGTTTCGATATGCCCCTATTTTAAAGGCAAATCGTTTAGATAAATTGACCACATGATTCGATACCCCTATTTAATGCACACAACGTCTCTTTCTATTTTGGTAGCATTTTGGTACAGGTGTCCTGTGTTTCAATAGTTGCGGTAATGTATTTATGGTGGAAAGATAAAGGTCTAACATCCATATTTATGTTCTCAACCACTTCAACGGTTAGAAATCAATGAGAGGATATAAAATCAAGCATTTCCAAGCAATAACAACAACAATTGATCTTCAAACAAACCTTCAAGCATCAAAATCCAAGCAATAACAAGCATTTAGGTCTAACATCCATATTTATATTCTCAACCAGTTCAACGGTTAGAAATCAATGAGAGGATATAAAATCAAGCATTTCCAAGCAATAACAACAACAATTGATCTTGAAACAAACCTCCAAGCATCAAAATCCAACTCCAAGCACCTTATTGCCAAATTTCATACACTCGCTCTTGTACTACACTCTTATCTTTTGTACTTGAGTTTGTGGAGTGTTGTACTTATATTTTGGGCAAATATTTCATTGAGAGAAACTTTAATTGCCTTTCTTGATTTCTTATATAACCCTTGTGAGGTTAAATAAATCTTTGGGTAAAAACATTGACTTGTTGTAATGGTTATCCCTAAAACCAAGAAAAAGGTTGAATTCAATAGTTAATTGGTTGAAAAATTTTAGTGAGAGCTAAGATAGTAGATGTAGAGCTTGCTCGAAGCTTGAACCACTATAAATTCTTGTGTCATTTTTTTTAATATTTCCAATCATTCCACAAAATTTTAAAAGTGCTAATTCACCCTCATCTTGGCCAAATTCCATTGTTCAATCCACTCAACAATAGGAAGTTGACAATTCATAGTTCGCCAGAACATCCTTTGATGAATCCTCCTTATCCCTAATTCGGAGTGCTATTGATGCTCACGCCTTGATGATAGCTCTCGAGGTGAATCAAGGATGAACACCAATCGATATTACATCCCTTTTAGTCGTTGAAACTCGGACTTATCCCTAAGTTGGATTAAACTAAACCGAAGTAGATCAAAACTATATTTACTCGTTTCGTGAGTCTAACTCTCCTGATATTAGACAAATATATTTTTCCTCACAAACTTCTCTCTCAAGCATGAGAGAAAGAAATAGTACAGACCAAGAGTAAATAAACTATAACTCAAAACTTGCATTGATAAAAACTCAAATAAAGTACATTCTTCGTCCAAAACTACTCCACAAAATAACCTAAAACCTATGGAAAGTTTAAAACATGGTGGTGAATTGCGGCTAGGGTTTTAATTCGAAATCTCTTTGTTTTTCTTCCTATACTTAGGGTATGATATTTATACGATAAAGCTAGGTCAAATCTTTCCGAAGTAGGAATTCAACTTGAAATAAAATACAATTTTAAGGACTTAAATAAAATTTTTTATTTTATTTCCTAATTTATTCCTATTAGGATTCTTTTTCTGCGTGGCTTTGATCATGGTTTTCCTTGCTGTTCTTTGTTCTATTTTTCTCTAAACTTGTCTTAAAACATTCAGCTCTTTATGCTTTTTCTATTGCACTCCATTTGTGAACATCCAAATGTTACCTTGGTAGTAAGATCTGTCGCCTTGGCAGGTGTTGCTTTGTATCTTGTCCTAATATGGTCAGATTTACATCTTCCTCCATTTAGTATCTCTCGGCAATATCTGGTGTCTAGGTGGCATATTACTTGCCAAAGAAAGAAAACTAGAACAACACATTTTTCTACCAAATATTACATAAAATTGATAAATAATTGCGTTGATGATAAAATGTAAAAAATATATATAAATGTCTATAATTGACATCTAGTTCTATTGATATAAGCAATAATTAAGGTAAAAAGGCATGTATTATAGGACCACTGTAAACTTATCAGATACTATATCTATAATTATATTCGATTATCATTAATCATTAAATTGAATAGTTTAAAATGTCTATTAAATTTACAAGTAAACATAGAATATTAATAATTGAATTATACCTCAGTAAATATGGATTAATTGAGACAATGAATAAGATTAATTTTACACTTGTACATAATGTATTAATAACTCGATAATGTAAAATGAATGATATGTTGGCGATTAGCAACAATAGGGGATCATATTGTTTGTATACCTTTTAGGCAATTGATTTTGATGAGTCTTGATTGTTGAAATCTAGATGCCTAGTGAAAGATTATTGTAACACTATGGTTAGAGATATTGAATGGAGGTTAACGATGCTGTGACACCCTCGCTCCGGGTTAGGAGACGGAGGTGTCGACTGGACATTCATACTTGTAATTTAGACCAATCTTGAGTTTAATTCTAAAACATTTCGGTAATTTTGCAAGTTAATTCAAAACAAATGAATGTAATGGTTACCAATTTTGGGTCCAATTTAAAACTTTTTCAATTACGATTATGCTCGTCCATTCAAAAATTAACTATCTTTTCAATTCGATCTTACCATTCAATATTAACGAACTATCAATTTAAGCCCCAATATAGATCTTAATTCATTTATTTTAATCATCCCCTAATATTATCTTATCAATCAAGTCAATTTTCATTTTCATATTTAACTACATTAGCTATAGGTATTGATACCCCTATAGGAAGGTATCGGAACAGGGGTATTGAACCTGGGTTCAATACAGGTTGTCTACGTTGACTCGTTGACCAAGGCTAGGTAGCCTGGTTCGATATTGGTATCGATACCAATTGTTACTGGAAGCTCCAGTATCGAACTAGGTATCGATACTGGCCTTCTCGGTGAATTCAAGGCTTAAGATTGGAAAGCATGAAGGCTTGGTATCGAACCAAGCATCGATACCAAATGTTACTGCCAAGGGTGGTATCGATACCCAAGCTAGTGGTATCGATACCCCTGCTCAAACTTGGCAATTTTCAAGCCTTTATACACTTATACATATTTCTAAAGACCTTCATTTAGTCTCAAATCATCCCTAGACCTTAAGGGACATATCTAACACAGGCATCCTTGACAACTTACCTAGACCACTTACCAAGTCAAGATTCCTTAGCTCTAGCCATTGATCAAGCTAACACTTTATGCTCTTTCATTTTTCTCCAAGACAATCAAACTAATACCTCTTAGCTTAAATGCATGCACACCTACCATATACAAATGACAAGGACCACTCTAGATGCTATCCTATGCCATCTCTAAGCCTTAAGGGACTATTTTAACATGTTTAGGCTTCAACTAATAACCTAATCATTGCATTTATTATTCAATTCAATACACATACCAATATATAAACCAATTTTATTTTACCATGACCATGACCATTAGTCAATCATACCTTAGCCTTATGACCTACATACTAGACAACATAGCTCACCATTTACATATTAACACACATCACCCTAGCTAAGGTTCCATGAGCAATCCTCAACCATATCAAAAGCTAGCCAATGCATGGTGTTGCCTTATGGCTTACAAACCAAGTCAATAACAAGCCAAATAAACAAATATATACAAACCATGGGCCAATCCCTCAAATGCATAAGCTAACAAAATATGATCACTAATGCCACCATACTAGGAGTTAACAAGAGTTCAAAATACCATACTCTAGCTTGCTTTGTGTCTTTGCTCCGGTTTAATCTCGATCTAACTCTTTAACTCGTGAACCTGTTGTTTTGGGAAGAAGGAAACAAGAGAGTGTAAGTACTAAGAAGTACTTAGTGAGGCAACCATAGTCTAACCATATTAGACATGATGCATTAACAAGTATAACATGCTTAAACCAAGCAAACAATTCTAATTCATGACAATAATTCAATATGGCAATGGTGCAAGCAATGTACAAGTATCCTAGTTCACATGCTTCTCTTGTCTATCATTTCATTTATATCAATCATTGTTATAATCTATATGATCATGCTTTAACTAGCATAAAAATCAATGCGTGTAACTCATTAGTCACTTCCAATTTCTCAAGCTTTTAGTAAACAATTCACTTCATGGGTTACTTATAACCGTATGATCATTTACAATATCAATAGCCAATTCACATTAAGTGCTACATATAGCATCAATTTCATTTCAATTCTTAATAACAATACATATTCCAATATCAATGCTTCTCAAGCCAATACATGTACATATAGCTCATGTTTAATCATTTAGTCTTTCCATTAAGTTCGTGTGTTGCCTTGGTATAGTAGAACTAGGTAAGCGGGTCAACAAGAGTGTCACGAAGACACTAAACAAGAGTACCACAAAGTCACTAACGAGAGTATCAAAAAGATACTAACAAGAGATACCCAAGGTATCTAACAATTGGTGACTAACCACCAAATCACGGTACCCATAGTACCAAACAAGAGTACCGAAGTATTAAATAAGAGTGCTAAGCACTAAACAATGAGCTCAAGACCCTAGGCATACTGTACTACCTATGACCACTATAAACCAAGGCTCAATAAAATTTCAATATCCATTGGAACATTATTCAGTTCACATAATCAAGTTCATATTACCAAGAGCAAGTATTCAATACATGCTTATACAAAGACAATTATCATGCTATCAAACCAATGTTCATATCATTACATTCATGCTTCAAGCATGGTTTACGTACCTGGCATTCGTAGCCGCATGCCGTTACTTACCTCGGCATTTCCAAGCAATGAATATGTACTAAGCTAGCAACAACAATCTAGCAATCAATAAGGTATTAAACAAGTTGTTTATATTTAATCCTCCTTCCCTTGTTACCGTATATGTGATTAGTCAATTTTCAAGGCATATCAATTTCAATTAACAAAAGATGGTTAGGACCCTAGGTCGTAACCTTAAGGTTTGCCACACTCACCAATTCTCCGAGCTATCAAGGGTTGTAGATCGCAACCCTTTTGCCTCGTTTCCTCGCTACTTCGATCCTCTCTTGATCTTCGTTAGTTTCTTCTCTTGGGTTATCTAACAATTCATATACAATAGACATTCATCAAGACATATTCAAGCATCTATTTCAAATTCTCTTAGGTTTAACAATTATAAACATGTGCATTACGGACAGTTTTGCTACCCTTTAGTGAAATGATCGCATCTCCTAGCTCTGATGTCCGATTTTAGTCCATTTTACCTCGTTAGAAAGCTAGAAGAATCCTCTACAAGGTACAATTAACCTTAAATTTTATTTCTTAATTGATGATCTCTGGATTTCATCCGAAATAGACCCGGCCGGATTTCAGAGACTGCTCGGGTTGCCCTATGGATCAGCTTATATCTTTCTCTACCAGAGTCGGATTAAGGTTACATAAATTTTCACTTATACTAGGTATACATGAGTATCATGTTTTAAAATTTCAGCTCCAAATTCCTTAAATCCCGACCTCGAGAATTTTTCAAAGATAGCTACTTAGAATAGAATTCTTAGGCATTTTTGACCAAGTTCCATTCCACATGTTCAATCCCTAATTCCCAATTTATTTTCATGATTTCCAGCGCTTATAACATGTAATAAAACTCAATTAAATCACTTTTTCACTAACCATCTTTATGCATGTTTATGATCGGATCTATCGATATACATAACATTTCCAAAACACTAGACCTAAGCCTTCCAACCCTCTTTTTCATGCTTCTAATATATTAACCAAACCGTAGCAATCTTTAATCTAACTTCTAACATCAAAACTTCAAATTTCAGCAACTATAAACCTTATTCTTATGGAAATGATCAATCTAAATGGGGTTTAGAAGACTTACTCAATCCTTCATAACTAGATGCTTATACATTCACCATTTTTTCATGAATCCAAGCTCTTTCTTTTAAGCTCCATGGAATTCTCTCCTCCCCCTCTTTCTTTTGTTACCCACGTGAAAATGAGAAAGATGAAGGGGAGGGCTAATTTTTTTTGTTCATTAGTGAGGTGCAAAAAGACAAATTTACCCTTAATGACATGTCTTGACTTATTTTATTACTAGGGGAAGTTTAAGGATTCCTTAAATTTGTCATGCAAACTTCTTATCCTATTATTAATTCAATTTCGTCCCTCACTTTTAACTTCAATTAACACATGATTTAATTTATAATTCATTTGAACCATTTTATTACTAACCCGGTTTTAGGGTGTTAAAATTCTCCCCTCCTTAAAAAGAAATTCGCCCTCGAATTTACCTGAAGGGAACAATTGCGGATATTGTGCTTTCATTGTGTCCTCGGGTTCCCATGTAACTTCTTCCTTCTTTTGATTTCTCCAAAGGACTTTCACCAAAGGCACATTCTTGTTTCGAAGCCTTTTTACTTCACGATCAAGGATCCGAATCGGTTCTTCTTCATAAGACAGATCAGGATTCAATTCTAATTCTTCTGGTTCCAAGACATGAGAAGGATCAGATTGATATCTTCTTAGCATAGAAACATGGAACACATTGTGTATCTTGTCGAACTCACTAGGGAGAGCCAGACGATAGGCCACCGGGCCGATTCTTTCAACAATCTCAAAGGGTCCAATGAATCGAGGACTAAGCTTTCCTCTCTTCCCGAACCTGAATATTTTCTTCCAAGGAGAAACCTTTAGGAAGACCTTGTCTCCTACATTGTATTGGATGTCCCTTCTTTTCAAGTCTGCATAAGCCTTTTGTCTATCGAAGGCTTGTTTCAATCGATCATGAATAATTCGAACTTGTTCCTCTTTTTCTCGGATCATTTCGAGTCCCAAAACTTTGTTCTCTCCCAATTCAGACCAACGCAATGGAGTTCTACACTTTCTCCCATATAGAGCTTCAAAGGGAGCCATTTGAATCGATGCTTGATAGCTATTGTTGTATGCAAATTCCACTAAGGGTAGGGACTTTTCCCAATTCTTTCCAAAGTTTATAACACAAGCACGTAGCATGTCTTCCAATACTTGTATCACTCTTTCCGATTGGCTATCAGACTGCGGATGGAAGGCAGTACTAAGATGCACTTTAGTCACAAGAGCCTTCTGCAAAGACTTCTAAAATCGGGATATGAAATTCGGACCTCTATCAAAAATAATTGAGGTTTTTACACCATGCAACCGAATCACCTCCCGGATATACAACTCGGCCAAGGTTTCCGAGTTCATACTCTTTCGAACCGGGATGGATCGAGAACGATCCTTGATGTGCTTCTTGTAAGATTTCTCCTTTCAATTCCTTATTATTTGGTACACATACTCTATCTCTAAAGTAGAGCAACCCGTTTGAGTTAAGGGAGAATTCGATATTAGCTTTTGAATCAAGCTTTGATGCAATAGCTTAAAGTTCAGAATCAGATTGCTGAAGATCTTTGATCCTTGTAATAAAATCAGATTGAACCTGAAGTTCAAACAAATATCCTTATTTTCGATACACTCGAAGGTAAGCATTAATCGAGTTTGGGGCTACCAAAAAATTTTCAACATTAGGTACAAAAATTCAAAGTGATCTTTAGCATTTCAAAGATATCGGTTAACTTACCCAAGGTTAGTTTACGGCTAAGAGCATCAGCCACCATGTTGGCCTTTCCGGGATGGTAGTCAATGACCAAATCATAATCTTTTAGCAATTCCATCCATCTTCTTTGCCTCAAATTCAACTCCTTCTCGGTTAGGAGGTATTTAAGGCTTTTGTGATCGATGTATAGGTAACACTTCTCACCATATAAGTAATGTCTCCATATCTTGAGAGCAAATACAATAGCAGCTAATTCAAGATCATGTGTGGGGTAGTTCAGTTCATGAGGCTTCAATTTCCTTGATGTATAAGCTACCACATTGTTTCCTTGCATTAGGACACAACCTAGTCCCGAGTGTGAAGCATCACTATACACAATAAATTCTTTACCGGATTCCGGTTGGATAAGGACAAGAGCATGAGTCAAGGCTTGCTTAAGCTGATCAAAGCTTGTTTGTTGGTCCTCTAACCATTCAAACAATTTATCTTTTCTTAGAAGTTTAGTTAAAAGCAAGGCAATAATGGAGAATCCTTTAACAAATCTCCTATAATACCCGACTAAAACAAGGAAACTTCTGACCTCAATAGCATTTCTTGGAGGTCTCCAATCTAGAATAGTTTGTACTTTCTTTGCATCAACTTTGATTCCTTCTGCCGAGATAACATGGCCAAGGAATGACACTTCCGATAACCAGAACTCACACTTGGAGAACTTAGCAAACATCTGTCGTTCCCAAAGTGTCCACAAGACAATCCGAAGGTGTTCTGAGTGTTCCTCCTTGTTTCGAGAATACACCAGAATGTCATCAATAAAGACGACCACAAACTTATCAAGATGGGGTTTGAACATTCGATTCATTAGACCCATAAATGCAGTTGGGGCATTGGTTAGCCCAAATAGCATCACCAAGAATTCAAAATGGCCATAACGAGTTCTGAAAGCAGTTTTAGGAACATCTTCCTCTTTTACTCTCATTTGATAGTATCCTGATCGAAGATCAATTCGAGAGAATACCGTAGCATTCTTGAGTTGATCAAATAGATCTTCAATCCTAGGCAAAGGGTACTTGTTCTTAATGGTCACTCGATTCAATTGTTGGTAGTCGATACAAAGCCTCATTGTACCATCTTTCTTCTTTACAAACAATACCGGAGCACACCATGGTGAGGAACTAGGACGAATGAATCCTTTATCTTGTAGCTCTTAGAGTTGCTTTTTGAGCTCTTTTAATTCTATTGGTTCCATTCTATAGGGAGCAATCGACAACGGATTAGTCCCAGGCTGGACTTCAATCCCGAATTCCACTTCTTTGGTTGGAGGAAGACCAGGAAGTTCTTCCGGAAAAACATCTATAAACTCGGATACCACAGGGATCTTCGACAATCCGAAGTCGTATTCATCTTGCATAACTATTGTAGCAAAAATCGAAGTTAGCTTCTTATCAATTAGGAGAATCGATTCCTTTCCCAATCCCCGAAGATACAATCTTCGATTCTGACAATCGATACAAGCTTCATGTTTGGTCAACTAGTCTAACCCCAATATTAGATCAAACTCACATTCCGGTAATACAAATAGATCAATTCGAAAAGGAATGTTTCGAATTATGATCGGGGAGTCTTTACAAACAAGATTGACATTCATTATTCCTTCTATTGGATTTGATACTACAAGAACCCTATCAACATTTTCAGGCCCTAACTTAGCCTTTATAAGTATTCTAGAACATACAAAGCAATGAGTAGATCCTGAATCTATTAAAGCATATGCAGGGCTCAAATTTAATTCGATGGCACCTGCAATAACATCGGGAGACTCTTCCTCCTCTCTACCACGGACATGGTACATTCTAGAAGGAGCTTGAGATCCTTAACAAGGAGGGGCTGATTGACGGTCTTTTCCTCTACTCTGATTCCCAGAATGGGCCTGTCCTTGGCCCTTGTTTCAATTCTGAGGTAGAGGACTCTGATAGACACGAGACTGAGGTGTGCCTCTATTAGGATTCTGGGGACAATCCCTAAGAAAGTGGTCTAATCCACCACATGCATAACACAACTTCATTTGGAGTCGACAAGGACTAGCATGAAATTTCTGACAATACTGGCAAGCAAAAGCTTTTCCAGAGTTCCCCGTGCTATGAATAGAAGCAATTGGGCAGATAGTCTATTGGCCGACTAAGGTCTCGACACATAGTTACCTTTGGACTCATTACGGTAGGTTGAGGAACCCTCTTTCTGATGCTTGGCTCTCTACACCTTCCAATCTGACCTATCCTCCCATTTTCGTTTCTTATCATCTTTGTTTCCACCTTTTCTCCTTTCTGAAGCTTTCATCTTAGCTTCAGTAGCAATAGCTCGATTGACTAGAATCCGGAAATCTGTAATTCCCAAAGCAGTAAACATGGGGCTCATCTCATCATTCAGCCCATGTATAAACATTTGACATTTCTGTTTCTCAGTTTTGATGTACTCTACACCATACTTGCAGTACTTACAAAAGTCTGCCACGTACTGTTCAATAGGCCTATTAGCCTGCTTTAGGTACAAGAATCGTCTTCTCCTTTCAAACAAATATTGCTCACTAATGTACTTCTTCTTGAACTCCTCTACAAAGAAGTCACATGTGACAGAATCGGTAGGAGGAGTCAAGGTTGTGGTCTCCAACCAACTCAAGGCTTCATCAACTAGAAGCGAAATAGCACATTCTAACTTATTTTCATCCGAGCACTGTAGTTGCTTTGTCAATATCTGGGTGGTCCTTTCTAACTCTGTTCGGGCTCTTTAGTTTTTTCCTCATTAACACCCGCAAAGGTAAAGGCTCGGTAATGGGCAAGCTTCTCAATGGGTGCCCTCGGTACAACATTAATAGGAGCAGGAGGACGATCCTGCCTCAGATCAGATACTAACTGGTCAAACATTCCTTTCATGCTCAGGAGACATTCTCTTTGAACATCTTGTACAACTGGGGCTACCGACTCAAGGGCAGCTTCTACCGGTGGCTTTTCTTGTTTATGGGGAGTATTCGGATTCATCCCTATATTTTTATTCTCATTAGACGATCCCTCGGGACTTTTATATCCCAGGATAAGTCTCGTATCAACCATATTACAAAAGTAGACAAAATATTATTCACACAAGCAAGAACACAAGCAAGTACGGTACAAAACTCCTAGGTGGCATAGTTCAATCCTATATGATGCATGCACATTTCTTTCAGTCCGAGAATCATGCAACCGAAAGCTCTGATACCAACTAAATATGACACCCTCGCCCCAGGTTAGGAGACAGAGGTGTCGACCGGACATTCGTACTTGTAATTTAGACCAATCTTGAGTTTAATTCTAAAACGTTTCGGTAATTTTGTAAGTTAATTTAAAACAAATGAATGTAATGGTTACCAATTTTGGGTCCAATTTAAAACTTTTTCAATTACGATTATGCTCGTAAATTCAAAAATTAACTATTTTTTCAATTTGATCTTACTATTCAATATTAATGAACTATCAATTTAAGCCCCAATATAGATCTTAATTCATTTATTTTAATCATCCCATAATGTTATCTTATCAATCAAGTCAATTTTCATTTTCAAATTTAACTACATTAGTTATAGGTATCGATACCCCTATAGAAAGGTATCAGAATAGGGGTATCGAACCTGGGTTCGATACAGGTTGTCTACGTTGACACGTTGACCAAGGCTGGGTAGCCTGGTTCGATATTGGTATCGATACCAATTGTTACTAGAAGCTCCAGTATCGAACCA
The DNA here is from genome assembly GCA_035048815.1 of Abelmoschus esculentus. NCBI lineage: Eukaryota > Viridiplantae > Streptophyta > Magnoliopsida > Malvales > Malvaceae > Abelmoschus > Abelmoschus esculentus. The sequence goes on from JAUCBN010000003.1 coordinate 20,958,144, forward strand.
GGTATCGATACTAGCCTTCTTCGTGAATTCAAGGCTTAAGATTGGGAAGCATGAAGGCTTGGTATCGAACCAAGCATCGATACCAAATGTTATTGCCAAGGGTGGTATCGATACCCAAGCTAGTGGTATCGGTACCCCTGCTCGAACTTGGCAACTTTCAAGACTTTATACACTTATACACATTTCTAAAGACCTTCATTTAGTCTCAAATCATCCCTAGACCTTAAGGGACATATCTAACACACTAGGCATCCTTGGCAACTTACCTAGACCACTTACCAAGTCTAGATTCCTTAGCACTAGCCATTGATCAAGCTAACACTTTATGCTCTTTCATTTTTCTCTATGACAATCAAACTAATACCTCTTAGCTTAAATGCATACACACCTACCATATAAAAATGACAAGGACCACTCTAGATGCTATCCTATGCCATCTCTAAGCCTTAAAGGACCATTTTAACATGTTTAGGCTTCAACTAACAACCTAACCATTGCATTTATTATCCAATTCAATACACATACCAATATCTAAACCAATTTTATTTTACCATGACCATGACCATTAGTCAATCATACCTTAGCCTTATGACCTACATACTAGACCACATAACTCACCATTTGCATATTAACACACATCACCCTAGCTAAGGTTCCATGAGCAATCCTCAACCGTATCAAAAGCTAGCCAATACATGGTGTTGCCTTATGGCTTACAAACCAAGTCAATAACAAGTCACATGCACAAATATATACAAACCATGGGCCAAACCCTCAATTACATAAGCTAACAAAATATGATCAGTAATGCCACCATACTAGGAGTTAACAAGAGTTCAAAATACCATACTCTAGCTTGCTTTGTGTCCTTGCTCCGGTTGAATCTCGATCTAACTCTTTAACTCCTGAACCTGTTGTTTTAGGAAGGAGGAAACAAGAGAGTGTAAGTACTAAGAAGTACTTAGTGAGGCAACCATAGTCTAACCATATTAGAAATGATGCATTAACAAGTATAACATGCTTAAACCAAGCAAACAATTCTAATTCATGACAATAGTTCAATATGGCAATGGTGCAAGCAATGTACAAGTTTAGCAATGTACAAGTATCCTAGTTCACACGCTTATCTTGTGTATCATTTCATTTATATCAATCAATGTTATAATCTATATGATCATGCTTTAACTAGCATAAAAATCAATGCGTGTAACTCATTAGTCACTTCCAATTTCTCAAGCTTTCAGTAAACAATTCACTTCATGGGTTACTTATAACCATATGATCATTTACAATATCAATAGCCAATTCACTTTAAGTGCTACACATAGCATCAATTTCATTTCAATTCTCAATAACAATACATATTCCAATATTAATGCTTCTCAAGCCAATACATGTACATATAGCTCATGTTTAATCATTTAGTCTTTCCATTAAGTTCGTGTGTTGCCTTGGTATAGTAGAACTAGGTAAGCGGGTCAACAAGAGTGTCACGAAGACACTAAACAAGAGTACCACAAAGGCACTAACAACAGTATAATAAAGATACTAACAAGATATACCCAAGGTATCTAACAATTGGTGACTAACCATCAAATCACGGTACCCATAGTACCAAACAAGAGTACCGAAGTACTAAGCAAGAGTGCTAAGCACTAAACAATGAGCTCAAGACCCTAGGCATGCCGTACTACCTATGAACACTATAAACCAAGGCTCAATAACATTTTAATATCCATTTGAACATTATTCAGTTCACATAATCAAGAGTAAGTATTCAATACATGCTTATACAAAGACAATTATCATGCTATCAAACCAATGTTCATATCATTACATTCATGCTTCAAGCATGGTTTACGTACCTAGCATTCGTAGCCGCATGCCGTTACTTACCTCGGCATTTCCAAGCAATGAATATGTACTAAGCTAGCAACAACAATCTAGCAATCAATAAGGTATCAAACAAGTTGTTTATATTTAATCCTCCTTCCCTTGTTACCGTATATGTGATTAGTCAATTTACAAGGCATATCAATTTCAATTAACAAAAGATGGTTAGGACCCTAGGTCCTAACCTTAAGGTTTGCCACACTCACCAATTCTCCGAGCTATCAAGGGTTGTAGATCGCAACCCCTTTGCCTCGTTTCCTCGCTACTTCGATCCTCTCTTGATTTTCGTTAGTTTCTTCTCTCGGGTTATCTAACAATTCATATACAATATCCATTCATAAAGACATATTCAAGCATCTATTTCAAATGCTCTTAGGCTTAACAATTATAAACATGTGCATTACGGACAATTTTGCTACCCTTTAGCGAAACGATCACATCTCCTAGCTCTAATGTCCTATTTTAGTCCATTTTACCTCGTTAGAAAGATAGAAGAATCCTATACAAGGTAAAATTAACCTTACATTTTAGTTCTTAATCGATAAGCTCTGGATTTCATCCGAAACAGACCCAGCCGGATTTCCGAGACTTCTCGGGTAGCCATATGGATCAGCTTATATCTTTCTCTATCGGACTCGGATTAAGGTTCCGTAAATTTTTACTTAAACTAGATATACATGAGTATCATCTTTTAAAATATTAGCTCCAAATTCCTTAAATACCTACCTAGGGAATTTCTCAAAGATATCTACTTAGAATAGCATTCTTAGGCATTTTTGACCAAGTTCCATTCCACATGTTCAATCCCTAATTCCCAATTTATTTTCATGATTTCCAGCGCTTATAACATATAATAAAACTCAATTAAACCACTTTTTCACTAACCATCTTTATGCATGTTTATCATCGGATCTATCGATATATATAACATTCCCAAACCACTAGACCTAAGCCTTCCAACCCTCTTTTTCATGCTTCTAATATATTAACCAAACCATAGCAATCTTTAATCTAACTTCTAACAACAAAACCTCAAATTTCAGCAACTATAAACCTTTATTCTTATGCCAATGATTAATCTAAATGGGGTTTAGAAGACTTACTCAATTCTTCATAACTAAATGCTTCTACATTCACCATATTTTCATGAATCCAAGCTCTTTCTTTTAAGCTCCATGGAATTCTCTCCTCCCCCTCTTTCTTTTGTTACCCACGTAAGAATGAGAAAGATGAAGGGGAGGGCTGATTTTTTTTGTTCATTAGTGAGGTGCGAAAAGATAAATTTGCCCTTAATGACATGTCTTGACTTATTTTATTACTGGGGGCAGTTTAAGGAATCCTTAAATTTGTCATGCAAACTTCTTATCCTATTTTAAATGCAATTTGGTCCCTCACTTTTAACTTTAATTAACACACGATTTAATTTATAATTCATTCGAACCATTTTATTACTAACCCGGTTTTAGAGTGTTACAGATGCTATGTGACTTGGGCTCCATTTCAAGATACTCGAGGGATGATTTCAGGTATGTGCATTTGTACCAATACTATATGACCTAGTTTCACCCAATGTGTATGTTCCAATACTTTATGACATGGCTTCACCCAAAGTTTAGATGATCAAGTATGATCATGAGAAAGACATTGTATTCTGATGCTATGTGACCTAGAATCACATAAGGTGTATGTTTCGATTCTATGTGATTCAGACTTACCTAGAGTGGATGTATCGATGCTTTGTGATCCAACCTCACTCCAAAGTTGTGTTGTTATATGTTTATGCCTAGACGATATGATGAGATCTCGGGTATGGTTGGGCCTTGTGTGTCATGATTGATGATTGCCATAAAGTTTGTACATGTTTAGGCGACTAGTGGTAGTGCTACATATCTATCTATCTATCTATCTATCTATCTATCTATCTATCTATCTATCTATCTATCTATCTATCTATATTGCTCATACTAGCTTACATGTTTATATTTATGTTTAACATCGAGTATAGTAGAATAGATATGTACCATTGAGATTTGTAAGTTTAATGCTCAGAATCCTTGTGTTAACCGTCGGATCATGGGTGAAAGGAGCGCTACCAATACAAGTTTCTAGAATGTGTAGGATTCATAGTAGGATACTTATGTTTCAAAGATTTTGCATTCATATAACCTTCCATGGTAGTCTATAAATTCATATTTTGCAAATTATATTAATCGAATTTAAAGTTTAAATATTTTAGTTATAATGGAGCTCCTTTATAACATTTATTTATATATATATATATTAATCACTATCTTTAATTGTTTTATGAATTACTTATTGGTTTATTCCCGTTTGAAAAATTTTATGGTTTGGGTTTTGACTAATAACATCAAGGTAGAGGGTGTTACGCAACCATACATGTGTCCTTACCTAGAACATTACAACACAATATCATCAAGGATCCAAATGTTTTCTATTACAAGAAAATCATCCACAAATATCAAGTTATTATGCATTTAGTCCACATAAGAAATTTAAATCTTAGTTTATCTTACTCTCTGTTTTACCACCTTATAAGCCTATTAGACCTTAGTCTTCAAATTATAGAGGCCTCAAACACAAAACATAATTTCTAAGGCAATTTGCCCAGTGAGTACTGATGCTCACCTATGAGTATTAATACACAAATACAAATACTAATTCCCACCTACACATATCGATAATGGTCTTTACTTAAAGAGGTTAATCATTGACCCCATATTGGTACACAAACACACATTAATACTCAGCTTTATACATAGAAGTAGTCCAACAAACAACTTCATATTAGTACATGGGGTTTGTGTAACGATACTCCATCAATATCGATATTCTCCCAAGCATACTAGTAAACATTAATGTTGGAGCATGCTCAAAGACCAATCATACAATGGTTATAAAAGACATACTTATTTTACCTAGTTTTATTAATATAAAGATTTTTATTTCAATCTTATTTTGTACATTTATAAATAAATTAAATTATAATAAAGTTCTTAAAATAATATATTTATTATTATATGTCATTAGTTGAGTATTATTAGGATATGGACAACAATAATACAATCGGACTAATGTATAGTTGATTAATGGTAAAGTGTTTTCATTGACATGGAGATATCAAAATCAATACATAAGTATGTGTTAGAGAATGATATATTGAACTGACCCGCTATGAGCATGTTTCTCAAATTATTATGTGACAATTACAATATTACTTATAGCATTAACTACTTGTATGGTCTTTAGATTTGAGATTATTATTATTTTAATAATATAAATGACATATTTCGACACAATAAAATATGTGTCATAATGGACTATATTATAAAATCTAGTATCGGATACATTGCAATCTATGAAGCAGAATATGGTTGATCATGATAATATTTTTCCCTCATACATAATAGGAGTAATATCATAGTCCACTTGATTGAGTTAGACTAGAAATATATGTTCACGATTGAATAAATTGATATGAGAAATCATAGTTATTCATTTATAATAGTCTACTCAAGTTGTCGAGAAATATTAGATGAACTATATAAGTATGATTATTCCATAACTTATGTCCATTCTAGATATAAGGATAATATAATATAATACATAAAAAGAGTTAATCACGAAAAATGTTCTATCAAACCATGACTTTCTATAGCTTAGGTAACAATGATGTTGTAACGACTCAAACTTGGGAGTCCGAGAATCGAGTTAAATTGAGACATGAGCCTCGAGTTTAACCTTTGTGGGCTTGGGCCTTGGGTCTTTGATTTGGGGGCATTCTGTGGCCTAAATGGTAGAGATTGGAGAAAAATGGGGTATTTTTTTGGTTTGGGGCGGAGGTGATATCACCATCCCCATACTCTTTTTTTCTTCACCCCAAATATCCCATTCTCTAAAAAAACTCATCACCAAGATTGTGATTTTGGAGCATGGCATTAGGATTCGCGTTTGGTTGGTTAAGGGAGTTTTCAAAAATATTCAAGGATCTATTAGTGATGTAAGAATCATTAAAATTAGAAAAGAAAAGGGTTTATGGTAGGTTTTGAGGTTGTGTTTGAGAATGAGGTTTGAGGGCTGATTCTTGGATCAAATTTGTGTTGTTAGCTCCCTAGTTTTCACAACAATCTAGTAAAACATTTTACCATCCTTATTACAGTGAAAGAAATAGGAGAGCCGTCCAAAGAGCAAAGCAAAATAATGGTTTAAGTTGGGATCTAATGGTTGCATTTGTGTCTCTAGCTAAGGTTAGTATACTTCTAACTCCTATGTTTTTATGAAACTCATGATAATAGTTTTTGTGTCATGTTTGTATGTGTTTAAGCTTTGTTTCGTAACTTGAAATGATATTAGTGAATTCTGAATTTAAGCTTATAACTTGTTGAAATTGAGTGCAATCCATTAGTTACACCTTAGGTAGCTTATAGGAGAGATTTTGGAGGGTTTGAATAGGAGAATATATGTTGTTTGAGCTCTAAACTTGGAAATCTAGGCTCACATACCGGTACGGTAGGTATTTGTATCGATACTCATGAGAGAAAAAAGGGTTTTTAGAGAGGGTAAAATATGACTTGAGAAGAAAATACTCGATTCAAAATTTCATAGACTCAATTTGACTTGATATTTTTTTAAAATAAAGTTTGAATTATAAAATAGAAATTTGAATAACTCTAATAACTCGAAACTTTTAGTAAACAAAGGATTAATTTTTAAGTTTAAGACGATTCTCTCAATTTTCTATGATATATATAATTGATATATAAAAATATAAAAAAATATTGCTACACATAAAATATATATGTATGGATATCTTATATGATTAGAGAAAATCATTTAAATTAGAATCAAATCATACTATAAAATGATAAATAATTATAATAAAATATTTATTGAAATTCAAAAACTTAACTCGATTCGACTTGACTCAAATTTCTTAAACTTGAATCGAACCGAAAAATTCAAATAAAGTTTGAGTTGTAAAATATGACTTGATAACTCGAATAATTTAAAATTTTTTGGCTTGGCTCGACTCGACTCGATCCGAATACTCACCACTAATTGATGGTGTAAACTTTCTTGGTTGTTGTGTAGAAAATAAAAATGTCGAGCGGAGCAAATAGCTGGGATGAAAGTTTGTGTCCAATGAAGGGAACTATAATGGTGAGTATGTGCCTAATACATAAGAGGAGTTGGAAGGAACAAGGAGGCATATGAACAAGACTGAGTACTTTAGTCGTTTAAACCATGTTCTTCACCTACTGGTGAAGGCAATAACTAGACTATGAGTTGTGTCACATTAGGCACTTTAGGCTTCATCGGTATAGGGACAAGGACTTTCTAAGCTTGGGACAAGATAGACCAATATAAACGGATGAGTGATTGCGTGGTAGGTAGTGGGTTTTTGGGTAGATGAACATCTAATCGGATGATAAGTTATCTTGTGTGACATCTTTTTTAGAAGAAAATGCTTGTGCCAGATAGAAGATGGTGGAAATGGGTTAACGTCCTAACCAACTCACTTGGAAAATCTTCCTCGAGGATTTTTAAAGGAAGTTTTATTGGTAAGTTTCCCATGGATAGTTTGAGGGATCAATTTATGTTGAGTGGAAAAATCAATCTAATTTGGCCAAGATGGGGTGAATTGATACTTTTAAAATTTATGAGATAATTTGGAAAAAATAAGAAAAATTTCCAGCCCAATTCATTAAGAATTCAACCTTTTTCTAGGTTTAAGGGATAACTTTTACAAACAAGTCAATCTTTTTACACAAAAATTAACTTAACCTCACAATGATTACAAGAAATTTAAGGCAATTTAAGTTACTCTCAACATAATAATTTGGCCCAATTACATTTAGACACTCCCCAAACTCAAATAAAGATTTACAATGAAGATTACAAGAGTTGAGTGTAAAGATTTTTCAATGAAAGTGCTTGGAGTTGAATTTGGATGCTTGGATACTTCTTGAAGATCAATAGTTGTTGTTCTAGCTTTAGAAGCTTGATTTTATATCTTCTCATTGAAATCTACTCGTTGAAGTTGTTGGGATCATAAATATAGATATTATGTCTTTATCTTCCCATCATAATGCACTTCTACAACTAATTGTATCGAAACACAAACTACCTATATTAAAACGATACCAAAGAAGAAAGAGTTGTTGTGTGCATTTAATAGGGGTATCAAAATGCTATGTAGTGTATCAAAACATCTGATAGAACTTGAAGAGCTTAGTTGAAAATTTGCAGGCCGTTTCCAAACCATTTATAAGTGTATCGAAACGCTGTAACAAAAACACAAGTTTGACTTTGAAGAACACTTAAAAAATTGTTGAGTTTTTTGTTTGACTTAAAGATATTTGTTTGACTTTTTAATATGTTAAGGACTTAAAAGTTTATTTTAAATTGATGTTTTAACTTCTTTGTTATATCAAAATTAATTTTAGTTTAACACTTCTTTGTTATATCAAAATTAATTTTAGTTTTACAATTTTCTTACATTACTCAAGTGAATTGATCGATATTTGAGTATGAACAAGAGTTTCTCCAATTAAGTACGTTTGCCTTGGAATTGGTTGCCACAGAGGAGTTAAGATGCAAGAGGTTTAGAAAGGGCTTAAAAAATAAATTCAGATATACTTACATTTGTTGGTATCATAGCTTAGGTTTACTAAACCTTTTGGGGATATTTTATTGATTAGTATGTTTTAATGTTAACTTATGCTTAAAATGTTACCTATGCACGGTGAGTGTTTGAAAATACTTTGTTCTTGTGTGGGCTTAAGCTTAGATTTTACTTAAACGCTGTGCTTATTTATTCTGTTATATATAGGTGATTATTTACAAGCATGATTAAACTTTGACGTGCTTCGATGTTGTTATATGAACTGTTGTTCGTAAGCATGATGAAATCTTGTTATATTATTATGATATTAGTTATATGAAGATATTTTGACCATGTTTTAAGGTTGTCTTGTATATGACATTTATAAAAGGAAATATGCTTAGATTTTAAATGTTGCATACATTGTTGCAGTTGATTTTGAAAATGATTTATGAATTAAACATTTCATTTGATTTATGGTTTTGATATGCTGGAAACTAGATTGAATTTACATTGTTTAATGCATGAGTTTTGGGAATAGTTTTATATGATGCTTAATGCATGTTATGAAAAATACACTTATTACATGGTTATATATTCTTGATGGTAATCATAATTGATGATTGTGCGATGTGATGTTTGAGTATATATTCCTGGGGTTTGTTTTGAGGTACCCATTACTCTAACTAGTACTAGGAAATTATTTTATATTATAATTGAGCTACTTGGAACTTGCTTCGCGCTGGTCTCATAATTTTTGCAAAATATTTTTGCATTTTAAAATTGTTTTTCTATTTTATTGTGCTTGAAATGAGACCAAAAGGAAAGGTAAAACTAGGTAATAAATGAGTTGTGGAGATCAAAAAGTGTAGATAGGTTTGTGTTGTGGTGTTGTGATATTCGATTTTGAGTCGATTGGGTCCTCGATCGTGTTTGAGTGTAAAATGTTTTTGAATCAATTTAGTCTAAGAATTTGTTCTGCTGGTGAGTAGTAGGGAACTACATCACTAAGAGTGCCTTTGGGTGTTTCAAGGTGCTTTGCGTACAAGGTGAATCGAAGGTGTTGGAAACATTTAGGTTATGGTGTGGTTGTTTACACTTGAGTGCTAAGTTTCTATGGTTCTAAACGTTAAATAGGTGGAGAGTTGAAGTTCTAAAGTTGAGGATGTTATTTGTGAGTATGAACAATAATCATGCATAGTATAAGAGCACTTATATGTATATACGTTAGACATCTTAGGACATGCATGCATTCTTGAGCATGATATTAGATTGTATTTGAATTTATTTTTTAAGCCCTTTCTAAACCTCTTGCATTTATTTGTGAATATTTCCATATAAGACTCATGCATACATTTTCCATATTTGTGAATATTTCCCTTGTGAAAATGGAAGTTGTGTTGTTGTTAGTCTTGTAAGGAAAATGTGTAAATTTAAAGAGGTGTTTGAAAGATGACTTTGTTAACGGCAAACCTATTGTGTAGTAGGTCAAGTTATTGTTCTAGTTGTGAAGTAATTATTGATAAGAATTGGTTAGATGTGCTTAAAGTTGTGAATGGTTGAACCCAGGATGGATGCCTTGAGTTTAATGTCAGTCAGGGTTGGTTTTTAGTGTAGCAGAAGGTTGAGTTTCACAAGATTTCTTCGACGAAAGTTCAGTTTGTGTAAGAGGTGTTGTGTTATTATTATGTTTGGTAAAATTATCACTTGGTAACCTTTGTTTGGTATGGTTTATGGAGTGGTTAGGTCAGGGGTATAACTGATATATTATTTTGTTTTGGGAAGTATTGGTAGGGTTTGTAGAAAAGAAAGAAATATATTGGAAAAAGAGTTAAGGTGTGAAGGATGCATAACGGACTTGTGTTGACCTTGGAGGGTTATGGTCGAGCCGTTTGACTTAGCTTTTGCATGTTGTATTCTTAAAGAGTTGTGTCGGGTTTTACTCGGATATGGTCAGGTTATTATGGAGTTATCTGATGTTATCCTTTGTGACCTCTTTATTGAGGAGTTATGCGACGAGGACCGCTGGTCTTGTAACCTTTATTGGGGAACCAATCTTTCGAGCTTGTTTTTATCATCAAGAGGTGTTGTGAGGGTTTATGTTTGTTGAGTTTTTCGTTTACAGTTGGTTTTCTCTTGTGTTGTTGTTGCTTAACATTAAGAAGGATGTTAAGGTGAGTGGACGGAGGAGTAGCATTAAGCTTGGCTAGGTTAGAGAGTTAAAAGTTTGTGCTTGGAATAATCTAAGTGAGATAAGAGTTGGTTGACCGTAGTGTAGTGTTGTTTAATGGTCCAGTCAGTGAGTTATTATTTGGAAAAAGTTGTGTGTAGTACATCTAGGTTGTTAACGATGCATTATCGAATTGGTTATGATGATCTAATTTTTGAATGAGGCACTGTCTTTTCGATGAACATGATGTTGTCTATTGACACAAAAAGATTAGAAGTGTCTTGTGTTGCATGATGGGTTAAATCTAAGCTCCTTAGTGTGACTTTGGTTGCTTAAGGGTTATGCCTTGATAGGTGTCTTTTTACTAGAGTAAGTTAAGAGTGTTGTCTAGATTAATTTTATCAAAGAGTGTTAGTCTAGTGACAAAGTTGTGGGTGAGACTTTTCATGTTTAAGATGTTCTAAGGTAAGTTTCTATTGGGTGTTTGGTGGAGCCGTATGTGCGAGGCACAATGGAGGTTGTATTGATGGGTTTTAGTTATGATGTTGGTTGTCTTTTATGTCTGTGAGGCACGTAGTTGTGATGTATGGTGTTGAGTTAGAATGGTAACTTGATCAAAGTTTGTGACAGTCTTTTGCTAAGCATTTGGAAGTAAGAAGTTGTGTCAGAAGTTTGAAAGCAGTTGCTGTTTGATGGACTTGTTTTGGATGTGATTTAGTTTAAAGTAAATGTTTGTTTTGTTTGTAATATATTGTTTATAATGTGTTGCATGATGATATGTGATATACTTAGATATATATTAGTAAGTGTGTTTACTTATGTATATACTATGTTAAGTATGTTTGCATTTGGTTTTAAGTGTGTTTGTGTGGTTAAAATAAGACTACAAGGCTTTTTAGATGTGTTTGCCTTGTTCCAATATACGTACTTAGGAGAAGCTTAGATCAAGTTGGCATACTCAGCTCATCTCCAGCTCAGGAGAGCCTATGCAGCTCATCTCCAACTCAAGAGAGCTTATGTAGTTCAACACCAGCTCAGAAGAAGCTCAATGGATTGCACGCAACTCACCTTAGCTCGAGACAGCTCAGAGGCTTTGCTCCCAGCTCCGTTTAGCTCCTAACACTCTTAGTTAGTTCATTTCAGCTCGTCTTCATTTCTAGCTCAACTCAACTCAAATTGAAGTGACCTACAACAGCTAAAACCTATCGTACACGAAGAGAAGGTGTCCAAGGCATGTGCCATGCGTGTGGGGCCCACATAACACCTTTTCCACAAGTTTGGGCATTCAAAAGCAAGCTAATCAAACAAGGTCCTTGCTTTGAAGAGCAAACAACAACATTGGATAAGAATGAATGGTTTTGGTTCAAATTTCAAATAATTAGCACATGTTTAATGTGCCAAAACATGTGGCTAAGGATATTAGAAGCCTAGGGGGAGTTATTTTAGCATTTAAATTTCAATTTTCCTTCAAATATTGGCCACAAATTCAATTTTGGCCAACTTCTCCTTTATTCCTATATATTTCTATAATTTTGTAAAGACAAGGTTAGACATTTGATGAATAAATTCCTTTGTGAGATTTTCTCTCAAACCTGGTTCTTTTTAGAACTTTTCCTTGACTATCAATTCTTAATTGTTGTCAAGTTACTTGATACTTCGGATTCTCAATTGTTAGATAATTGAAGGGTCCAAGTCCGTTTTCGAACAGATTCAAGATAAGGTTCTGGTTCTTCCCTGGAGTTTGTTCAAATTTCAAGAACATTGCTGCCATTGATGAATGCTTGAAGATCTCCATCTTCAACCTTCAAATCTGTCCAAAATTTTCTAACAACTTTTTTCTCTCTCAATTCTGATTTTATTTTTTCTTTTAAGTCTTTTAACATCCTAACACAATACCATGTTTGTTTTTGCTGCATAGGAATACTTGCTACAATCCTAGGTCCATGAATGAATGAGGAATGTTGTTTCTTCATAACTAGCCACGTATCATCTTTTACACCCCTGGCCATGTTAATTGAAAGGTGTGTAGCATAGTCATTGACGGAGGAAGTTGCACAAATATAGCCAACACTATGATGGTGGAAAGTCTTGATTTGAGGACATTTGAACATCCACAACCATACATATTACAATGGCTAAACAATGAAGGTGAGTGTCATAATGAACGACCCCTCTCTTTAAGCGTATGTCGCGATGAATAACCCCTATGTTCGAGTGCATGTCATAATGAATGGTACATTTCTTAGAGCATATACCGTGATGGACGACCATTCTCTTTGAGCGTATATCATGATGAATGACCCCTCTCTTCAAGTTCATGTCATAATGAACGGTCGCTATCTTTGAGCGTATACCATGATAGACGATCCATCTCTTCAAGTGTATGTCATGGTGAACGGTCCCTCTCTATGAGCGTATACCGTAAAGGGCGACCCCTCTCTTTGAGCGTATGTCGCAATGAATGACCCCTCTCTCCAAGTGTATGTCATAGTAAACGGTCTCTTTCATAGAGCGTATACCTTGATGGATGAGCCCTCTCTTTAAGCGTCTATCATGATGAATGAATGACCCCTCCCTTCGAGCGTATGTAATAATGATCGATCCCTCTCTTTAGCAAATACCATGATGGACGACCCCTCTCTTTAAGCGTATGTCATGATGAATGACCCCTTTCTTCGAGTGTATATCATAATGAACGTTCTCACTCTTTGAGCTTATATCGTGATCGACAACCCTTCTCATCGTACGTATGTCACGATAAATGACCCTTCTCTTCGACTGCATGTCGTAATGAATGATCCATTTCTTAGAGCGTATACCGTGATAGACGACCCCTCTCTTTGAGCGTATGCCGCGATGAATGACCTCAGTGTATACTGTGATGGACGACCCCTCTCTTTAAGCGTATGTCATGATATATGACTCCTCTCTTCGAGTGCATATCATAATGAACGATCCTTTTCTTAGAGCTTATTCGATGATGGACGACCCCTCTCTTGAGCGTATATCGCGTAGAATGATCGCTCTCTTCGAGTGCCTGTCATGGTGAATGGTCCCTCTCTTTGAACGTATAGCGTGATGGACGACCCCTCTCTATGAGCGTATGTCGTGATGAATGATCCCTCTCTTCCAGTGCATGTCATAATGAACGATCCTTTTTTTGGAACGTATACCGTGATCGATGATCCTTCTCTTTAATCTTAAGTCACGACTAATGATTCTCTCTTCGAGCGTTTGTTATAGTGAACAATAAATCTCTTTTAGGATATACCGTTGTGGATGATCCCTCTCTTTGAGCGTATGTCGCGTTGAATGACTCCTCTCTTAGAATGTATACCGTGATGGACGACCCCTCTCTTGGAGCATATGTCACGATGAATGGTACATCTCTTCGAGCGTATGTCATAATAAATGGTTCCTTTCTTAGAGCGTATATCGTGATGGACGACCCTGTCTTTGAGCGTATGTCACGATGAATGACCCTCTCTTCGAATGCATGTTATAATAAACTGTCCCTTTAAAGTGCGCATATCATGATGGATGACCCCTATTTTTGAGCGTATGCCTCGATGAATAATCCTCTCTTCGAGTGCATGTCATAATAAACAGTCCCTTTCTTAGAGCGTATTCCGTGGCAGATGACCCCTCTCTTTGAGCGTATGTCGCGTTGAATGACCCCTCTCTTCGAGTGCATGTCATAACGAATGGTTCCTTTCGTAAAGCGTATACCGTGATGTATGACCCCTCTTTTTGATCGTATGTCGCATAGAATGACCCCTCTCTTCGAGTGCATGTCATGGTGAACGGTCTCTTTCTTAGAGTGTATGCCGTAATGGACGATCTCTCTCTTTGAGCGTATATCGAGATTAATGACACCTCTCTTCGAGTGTATGTCATAATGAACGGTCCCTTACAACGTATGCCGTGATGGACAACCCCACTTCTTTGAACGTATGTCGCAATGAATGACCATTCTCTTCGAGTACATGTCATAATGAAAGTCTCTTCCTTTGAGCATATACCGTGTTGGATGACCCCTCTCTTTGAGTATATGTCGTCATGAATGAACTTTCTCTTCGAGTCGATGTCTTAATGAACGATCCATCTCTTTAAGCGTATACCGTGATGGACGACCCCTCCCTTTGAACGTATATTGCGATTAATGACCCCTCTCTTAGATCGTATGTCATAATGAATGGTCCCTTCGTTAGAGTGTATATTATGATGGACAACCCCTCTCTTTGAGCGTACATCACGATGAAAGACCCTCTCTTCGAGGGCATCCAATAAACAGTCCCTTTCTTAGAGCGTATACCTTGGAAAATGACACATCTCTTTGAGCGTATGTCGTGATGAATGACCCTCTCTTCGAGTGCAAGCCATAATAAACGATTCTTTACTTAGAGCGTATATCGCGAATGAAGACCCCTCTTTTTGAGCTTATGTCACGATAAATGACCCCTCTCTTTGAGTGCCTATTATGATGAACGGTCCCTCTCTTTGAGCGTATACCGCAATGGATGACCCCTCTCTTCGATTGCATGTTATAGTGAATAGTCCCTTTCTTATAGCGTATACCTTGAGGGACGAACCCTCTCTTCTAGTTTCTGTCGTGATGAATGAATGACTCCCGTCTTCGAACGTATGTCAAAATGAACGTTCCCTCTCTTTGAGCGTATACCGCGATGGCTAACCCCTGTCTTTGAGAGTGCGCAGTGATAAAAGACATTCTCTTCGAGTGCATGTCATAATGAATGGTGCCTTTCTTAGAGCGTATACCGTGATGGACGACCATTCTCTTCGAGTGCATGTCTTGGTGAAAAGGTCCCTCTCCTTGAGCGTATACCATGATGAACGACCGCTCTTTGAGTGTGTGTCACGATGAATTACCCCTCTCTTCGAGTGCATGTCATAATGAACAATCTCTCTCTTTGAGCGTATACCGTGATCGATAACCCTTCTCCTTGAGCGTATATCGCGATGAATGACCCCCTATTTTGAGTGCAAGTCATGGTGAACGGTCTATCTCTTTGAGCGTATAGAGTGATGGATAAACCCTCTCTTTGGGCAAATGTCTCGATGAATGACCCATCTCTTCGAGCGCATGTCATAATGAACGGTCCCTTTTTTAGAGCGTATACCATGAAGGACGAACCCTCTCTTTGAGAGTATGTCGCCATGAATGACCCTTCTCTTCAAGAGTATACCGTGACTAACGACCCCTCTCTTTGAGCATATGTCGCAATGAATTACACCTCTCTTTGAGTGCATGTCATAATGAACGGTCCCTTTCTTAGAGCGTATATCGTGATGGACGACCCCTCTCTTTGAGCATGTCACGAATAGTGACCTCTCTTTGAGCGTATGTCATAATTAACAGTCCCTTTCTTAGAGCGTGTATCGTGATGAACTACCCCTCTCTTTGAGCGTAATGTCACGATGAATGACCCCTCTCTTTCAGTTCCTGTTACAATGAACGATCCCTCTCTTTTAGCGTATACCGCAATGCACGACCCTACTTTTTGAGCTTATGTGGCGATGATTGACCCCACTCTTCGAGTGCATGTCATGGTGAACGGTCCCTCTCTTTGAGAGTATATCGCGATGAACGGTCCCTCTCTTTGAGCGTATGTCGCGATGAATGTCCCCTCTCTTCTATTGCATGTCATACTAAACGGTCCCTTTCTTAGAGCGTATACCTTGATGGATGAGCCCTCTCTTTGAGCGTCTATTGCGATGAATGAATAACCCCTCTCTTTGAGTGTATGTCATAATGAAGGTCCCTCTTTGAGCATATACCATGATGGACGATCCCTCTCTGTGAGTGTATATTGTGATGAAAGACTTCTCTTAGAGTGTATGGCATTATGAATGGTCCTTTTCTTAGAACGTATACCATGATGGACGACCCTTCTCTTTGAGCGTATGTCACGATGAATGACCCTCTATTTGAGTGCATGTCTTGGTGAAAAGGTCCCTATCCTTGAGCATATACCATAATGGATGACCACTCTCTTTGAGCGTGTTTCGCGATGAATGACCCCTCTCTTCGAGTGCATGTCATAATGAGCGGTCCCTTTCTTTGAGCGTATACCGTGATCGACGACCCTTCTTAATGAGCGTATGTCGCGATGAATGATTCCTCACTTTGAGTGCATGTCATGGTAAACAGTCCCTCTCTTTTAGCGTATATCGTGATAGACGAACCCTCTCTTTGGTCATATGTCTCGATGAATGGCCAATCTCTTCGAGTGCATGTCATAATTAACGGTCCCTTTCTTAGAGCATATACCATGATGGACGAACCCTCTCTTTGAGAGTATGTCACCATGAATGACACCTCTCATCAAGCGTATGCCGTGATGGATGACCCCTCTGTTGGAGTGTATTTCGCGATGAATTACAACTCTCTTTGAGTGCATGTTGTAATGAATGGTCCCTTTCTTAGGGCGTATACCATGATGGACGACCCCTCTTTGAGCATATGTCATAATTAACGTTTCCTTTCTTAGAGAGTATGTCATGATGGAGGACCCCTCTCTTTGAGCATATGTCACGATGAATGACCACTTTATTTGAGTGTTTGTTTATAATGAATGGTCCATCTTTTTAAGCGTATACCGCAATGGATGACCCCACTCTTTAAGCGTATATCGCGATGAATGACCCCTCTCTTCGAGTGCATGTCATGGCGAACGATCCCTCTTTGTGAGCGTATAATGTAATGGACGACCCCTCTCTTTGAATGTTTGTTGCGATGAATGACCCCTTTCTTTGATTGCATGTCATTTGAACGGTCCCTCTCTTTGAACGTTTATCGTAATGAATGGTCCCTCTCTTTGAGTGTATGTCGTAATGAACGGGCCCTCTCTTTGAGCGTATATCGTGATGGACAACCCCTCACTTTGAGAATATATCGCGATGAATGACGCCTCTCTTCGAGCGTATATCTTAATGAACGGTCTCTTTCTTAGAGCATATACGAGGTAGCCTATCAAAACAGGCTTTCTTCGTATGTTACGGATCTAGGATTGTTGTAAGCACGTTCCTACAACAAGAACAACATGAAAACAACAATGAATCAAAGTTATTTTCATGCTGAAATAATGAATTATACGAAAGAACGAAAATTAAAAGAAAAATAAGAAAGAAATAACGTTTGAATGGATTTCAAAACGAAGAAGATTAATGCTTCAATAAACATCCATGGCAACAACTCGAATATTCAACAATAGTGAATTTTGTTGCTGGAATCAAATTGAAAAGCTAAACTCTAAAGAACCTGCACAATCTGCCGAGCAAACCCGAAGTATGAAAAGTTTGACAATTCGAAAACAACTTTGAATGTTAGAAAGATCTAAAAAGAACCAAAGAAGAGAAAAACACTAAAGTATAATTTTATTTGAAAGTGTGTTACCTTTTTACAATGTTTATAGTACAAATATATAGAAACAAGAGTGTCAAAGCGAAATTACATATATGGCTAATATTAGAGGAGATCAAAAATTAAATTTGAATAAAAATAACTCCTTTTGGCAGCCATGCTTTCTAAGTCACATGTTTTGAATGAAAATGACACTTAAAACATGTGTATCTGTTTCAAATTCAAACAAATAACTCCTAAAACTATCTTAGGCATCTAACCATCTTAGCCACAAGTTTTTGCACATTAAACATGAGCTAATTTGTTTGAATTTGAACAAAAACCTCTAAGCCTTATCCATATAGCCTACTTGTGCTTAAAAACAAGGGTTTCGTTTGGCTTGCACTCCCGTGAAAGCCCACACATGTGCACAAGCCTCCCATGTGTGTCTCACATGCATGGTACTTGCCTTGGAAATTATTCCATCGATTAGGATAGGTTTTATATGCCGTAGGTCACTTCAGCTTGAGTTGTGCTAGTTGGAAATTGAGTAGAGCTGAAACAAGCTAGATGAAAGTGTTATGAGATAAATGGAGCTGGTAGCTAAGACTCTGAGGTACCTTGAGCTAAGGTGAGTTGCGTGCACTCAGTTGATCTTCATCTGAGCTAAATAGAACTCACTTGAGCTGGTGTTCAGCTGCATACACTCGCTTGAGATGGATTTAAGATACATACACTCTTTTGAGTTGGTGTTCTCCTACGTTCTTATACGTAAACATCACAAGAATCCATCAAAATATTGTAAACTCAATGGAAACATAAATACAAGGTATAAACACTTGCAAACTTATTCCATAACACACAAGAACTTATAAATAAGTTAGAAACAATACAAACACTATCAATCCAATCCCTAAAACATAATAGCATATATACATACTTAAACATATAATAAGTAGTATAGTTTACTATATCACATATCAGCATGCAACACATTATAGAAACTAAGTCTAAGGCATAAACATGTTTAAATGAATTTAGAATTATAGCACAAGTAAGGTAAAGAACTTCCCTGAGTTTCTTTGCCTAAGAACGCATGATCATGGTTGGTGGCTTAGATATGCTCACATCAAGGAGTGCATGTCATAATGAGCGTTCCCTCCCTTATAGTGTATACCGTGTTGGACGACCTCTCTCGTTGAGAGTATGTCGCGATGATTGGCCCCTCTCTAGAGGGCATATCATAATGAATGGTTCCTCTCTTTGAGCGTATACCGTGATGGACGACCCCTCTCTTTGAACTCTTTGAGAGTATGGCCCATTGAATGACGCCTCTCTAGAGTGCATGTTATAACGAATGGTTCCTTTCTTAAAGCGTACATCATGATGGATGACCCTCTTTTTGACCGTATATCACATAGAATGACCCCTCTCTTCGAGTGCATGTCATGGTGAACGGCCTCTTTCTTAGAGCGTATGTCGTGTTGGACGACCTCTCTCTTTGAGCGTATGTCGGGATGAATGACACCTCTCTTCGAGTGTATGTCATAATGAACGGTCCCTTACAGCATATGTCATGATGAACAACCCCACTTCTTTGAACGTATGTCGCAATGAATGACCATTCTCTTCGAGTACATGTCATAATGAAAGTCCCTTCCTTTGAGCTTATACCGTGTTGGATGACCCCTCTCTTTGAGTGTATGTCGTCATGAATGAACCTTCTCTTCGAGTCGATGTCTTAATGAACGATCCATCTCTTTGAGCGTATACCATGATGGACGACCCCTCCCTTTGAACGTATGTTGCGATTAATGACCCCTCTCTTAGAGCGTATGTCATAATGAATGGTCCTTTTGTTAGAGCGTATATCGTGATGGATAACCCCTCCCTTTGAGCGTACATCACGATGAAATACCCTCTCTTCGAGGGCATACAATAAATAGTCCCTTTCTTACATCGTATACCTTGGAAAATGATCCATCTCTTTGAGCGTATGACGTGATGAATAACCCTCGCTTTGAGTGCAAGCCATAATAAACAGTTCTTTACTTAGAGCGTATATCGTGAATGAAAACCCCTCTTTTTGAGCGTATGTCACGATAAATGACCCCTCTCTTTGAGTGCCTGTTATGATGATCGGTCCCTCTCTATGAGCGTATACCGCAATGGATGACCCCTCTCTTCGATTGCATGTCATAGTGAACAGTCCTTTTCTTAGAGCGCATACCTTGAGGGACGAGCCCTCTCTTCAAGTGTCTGTCATGATGAATGAATGACTCCCGTCTTCGAACGTATGTCATAATGAACGGTCTCTCTCTTTGAGCGTATACCGCGATGGACAACCCCTCTCTTTGAGCATGCGTCGTGATAAAAGACCTTTTCTTCGAGTGCATGTCATAATGAATGGTCCCTTTCTTAGAGTGTATACCGTGATGGACGACCATTCTCTTCGAGTGCATGTCTTGGTGAAAAGGTCCCTCTCCTTGAGCGTATACCATGATGAACGACCGCTCTTTGAGTGCGTGTCGCAATGAATGACCCTTCTCTTCGAGTACAGGTCATAATGAACGGTCCCTCTCTTTGAGCGTATACCGTGATCGACAACCCTTCTATTTGAGCGTATGTCGCGATGAATGACCCTCCATTTTGAGTGCAAATCATGGTGAATGGTCCATCTCTTTGAGCGTATATAGTGATGGAAGAACCCTCTCTTTGGGCATATGTCTCGATGAATTACCCATCTCTTCGAATGCATGTCATAATTAACGGTCCCTTTTTTAGAGCGTATACCATGAAGGACGAACCCTCTCTTTGAGAGTATGACCCTTTTCTTCAAGCGTATGCCGTGACTAACGACCCCTCTATTTGAGAATATGGCACAATGAATGACACCTCTCTTCGAGTGCAAGTCATAATGAACGGTCCCTTTCTTAGAGCGTATACCATGATGGACGACCCCTCTCTTTGAGCGTGTCGCGATTAGTGACCTCTCTTCGAGCGTATGTAATAAATAACGATCCCTTTCTTAGAGCGTGTATCATGATGAACTACCCCTCTCTTTGAGCGTAATGTCACGATGAATGACCCCTCTCTTTTAGTTCCTGTTACAATGAACGATCCCTCTCTTTTAGCGTATACCGCAATGCACGACACCACTCTTTGAGCTTATGTCACGATGATTGACCCCTCTCTTCGAGTGCATGTCATGGTGAACGGTCCCTCTCTTTGAGCGTATGTCGCGATGAATGACCCCTCTCTTCGATTGCATGTCATAGTAAATGGTCCCTTTCTTAGAGCGTATACCTTGATGGACGGGCCCTCTCTTTGAGCGTCTATCGTGATGAATGAATGACTCCTCTCTTCGAGCGTATGTCATAATAAACGGTCCCTCTTTGAGTATATACCGTGATGGACGATCCCTCTCTCTGAGCGTATGTTGTGATGAAAGACCTTCTCTTAGCGTGCATGTCATTATGAATGGTCCCTTTCTTAGAGCGTATACCGTGATAGACAACCCTTCTCTTTGAGCGTATGTCACGATGAATGACCCTCTCTTTGAGTGCATATCTTGGTGAAAAGGTCCCTCTCCTTGAGCGTATACCATAATGAATGACCACTCTCTTTGAGCGTGTGTCGCGATGAATGACCCCTCTCTTCGAGTGCATGTCATAATGAATGGTCCCTCTCTTTGAGCGTATACCGTGATCGACAACCCTTCTTATTAAGCGTATGTCGCGATGAATGATCCCTCACTTTGAGTGCATGCCATGGTGAACAGTCCCTCTCTTTTAGCGTATACCGTGATAGACGAACCCTCTCTTTGGTTATATATCTCGATGAATGGCCCATCTCTTCAAGTGCATATCATAATTAACGGTCCCTTTCTTAGAGCGTATACCATGATGGACAAACCCTCTCTTTGAAAGTATGTCACCATGAATGACACCTCTCATCAAGCGTATGGCGTGATGGATGACCCCTCTCTTGGAGCGTATGTCACGATGAATTACAACTCTCTTCGAGTGCTTGTCGTAATCAATGGTCCCTTTCTTAGAGCGTATACCGTGATGGACGACCCCTCTCTTTGAGTGTTTTTCGTGATTAGTGACCTCTCTCTTCGAGCGTATGTCATAATTAAAGTTTCCTTTCTTAGAGAGTATTTCGTGATGGAGGACCCCTATCTTTGAGTGTATGTCACGATGAATGACCACTCTCTTTGAGTGCTTGTTTATAATAAACGGTCCATCTTTTTGAGCGTATACCATAATGGATGACCCCACTCTTTAAGCGTATTTCGCGATGAATGACCCCTCTCTTCGAGTGCATGTAATGGCGAACGATCCCTCTTTGTAAGCGTATAATGTAATGGACGACCCCTCTCTTTGAATGTATGTTGCGATGAATGACCCCTCTCTTTGATTGCATGTCATAATGAACGGTCCCTTTCTTAGAACGTTTATCGTAATGAATGGTCCCTCTCTTTGAGCGTATGTCGTAATGAACGGGCCCTCTCTTTGAGCGTATATCATGATGGACGACCCCTCCCTTTGAGCATATATCGCTATGAATGACCCCTCTCTTCGAGCGTATGTCTTAATGAACGGTCTTTTTCTTAGAGCGTATAAAAGGTAACCTATCAAAACAAGCTTTCTTCGTATGTTTGAGACCTTGATATGTAGGAATATAATTATGCACCTAGAAAAAAATATATCGGTTTTAGGGTTATTTATCGAATTAGACCTTTGCGGGTTTGGTTTGATATTCCCCGTGTAACCCATTAGTGTCAGTTCCGTCTAGGCTGGGCTAAGGGGGTTTATCCTCCTCCTCCTCTTCCTCCGTGAGTGTGCTTCCGGTTATGTTGGGAGGTCAGTTTAGGGTGTTGCTCCGTTCTTTCGGGCTATAACAAGTGCATTTCAGTCTATTGAAGCAAGTACGGCTGTTGCTAATTTGACTTTAGAGTGGTTAGCGAGTTGGAGGTTGATATTGTGGGAATTGAGGATGTTATTTGTAAGTGTGAACAATAACCAAGCATAGAGTAAGAGCACGTATATGTATATATCTATAGATAATGTAGGACATGCATACATTCTTGAGCATGACATTAGAAGTTGCATTTACATGCACATGCACTTGCATAGGTATTTATGACGGCATACAGGAAATCATGCATACATTTGTTCACACTTGCAAGCAGCTCCTTTAAGATGTAAGTGGGGTGTGGTTGGTTCTTTTAGGGTGTAGGTGTGAAAAAAAAGGGTTAAAAAGGCTTTCTTTTGGTGTTGTGCTGGATGTGTAGTGGGCAAGCTATCCTTTTGGTTTAGGAGTAGTCCTGGATGAGGAATGAGTGGTTGAGCTTAGAGTTGTGAATGTTTAAAACCGAGGGAAATACCCTGAGTTATGGTTAGTTTGAGTTGGTCATTGCTAAAGGTAAGGCTTAGTTTTGCGGATTCTTTCTAGTTAGGGTTTGAAGGTTGTAAGAAGGTTGCAGCATGTTATGTAAAGTAAGGCGGGTTGGTGTTTTTCTAAGTAATGTGAAATTGTTTTGTGGAAAAGATGTTTTATTATCATTTTGGTAGAAAAAAATTAATTATATGGAATTCTTTGTACTATAGTTAGTGTGCGGTTAGATCGGGGGTTGTGACCGATCTAGTTTTTTTTTGTTAAGAGTAATGGGGTAATGATGGAAAGCAAAATATGAGATGTATATTGGTATAGGAGTTGTGGTATTATGGGTTTGAATCATGGATTGTTGTGACCTTGAGAGGTTTCGTTGTATTATAAAGGAGGAAACTGTACATGTTGGGTTTACAAGGTGTTAAGTTGGATATACGTCGGCTAAAGTTAGTTTGTGATGATGTTTGAAGTGGTGTATCAGGGACCGCTGGACAATTTATGGTTTGTATTGGTTGTTCAGTCTTATGGGTTTGCTTTTATCAAAAAGTGTTATGAGGGTTTGTGTTCGGTGGGTTCATGTCTGTTGATGTTTCACCAATATGGTTACTACTTTGGTAAGGTTGTAAAACAAGAGATGTTAGAGCGGGTGTAAGGAATAGTTCTACAAGCTTGGATTTTGTTGTGGTATAATTGAGGTAAGAGTTGGTTTGTCGATGAGTCAATATTGGAAAGGAGTTTTGAGTTAAGTGTCAAGGCACTTAACGATGTGTGGATCTTAAAGTTTGAAACGTGGTATTGAGTTGATTATGGTGGCTAAACCTTAAGTTGGAGGTATTATCATTGAGATGAGTATAATATTGAGTATTGACACAAAGTTGGTAAGTTTCTTGTATGGTACGTTTTGTGAAATGTTAGCTATCGGGATGACTTGGCTTACATAAGGATGCTTGTAATGGGAGTTTGTTATGTGGGGTAAGCCAGGGTTGTTGAGGAGTTACGAGGGAAGATGTTTGGTTAATCTATAGGGAGACCTTGTAAAATGGTGGATCTATGAGCGAGACTATACCTTGGTTAACTTGATCAGGGACAAGTCGTGGCCAGGTGTTTGTTGAAGGTTTAGTTAAGGATGTGCTTGACAAGGTTTAGTTTTGTGTTGAGAATCTTTTTGTGTTATGTGAGTCGCATGGTTGTTTCGAAGTGTGCCAAGTTGGAGTGGTATCCTGATCAGGGCTTATGGTAATCTTTTTTGTGGGACTAGAGATAAGGGGTTACAGTAAAAGTTGGGGAAAACGGGTGTTTTTGAGTAAGCTTATTTGGTTTATGTTTGAGTCATGTATAAATTATTAACATGCTGATAAGGTGAGCTTGAGTATCAATTCTCTTTGGGTTATTATTAGTAGTAAAGGTGCCAAGGTTGAAGTCGGAAAGAATCATCATAAGATTAGTAGTAAGATTTGGGGATGGTATGGAGTTCTCTTATGAGGATTGGTGGATCAATTGTTTGTTGAGTACGGTTTTCTTGGGTTTCTAAGTTTAACTGGAAAGATGGGGGAGAAGTGTGTCCGTAATATTTTAAAATTCGAGGGTTTCTAAGACCGACATAGGTTGCCAATTGGATGTTGAGTTTTTATCATCCATAGGTGAATGGATGGTATGTTGTGATGTTGTGGTATGGTTAATATGACTCTTATGAAGTTGTTGTTGTTGATGGGATTTGCTTAAGACAATGTTGACAGTTTTGTGTAAAGTTAGTTTGAGACTTGCTGTTGGAGCATCGTTGTGCAGAGTGGAGGTTGATGAAAGGTTTAGGTAGTTACCTGGTATGTAGGGGGATATCGGAAAAAGGGATTAGTTTGACGGTAGTGGTATGGAAATCGTTGCAGTTATCAAGAGTTTGTTATCAATCTTAGGTAAGAAAAAAGGGGTTTCCTTTTGAGTTATGTTTCTGTAAAGGTTGAGATGATGTGGTGGTTTGTGCATTGTTGCTTTGGTGTGAGGAAAGAATCTGTTGGTTGTCCGAAGAGGGTAAGTGTGGGTTGTTTGTTGCATACCATCCGGGGAAAGCTTATATGGTGGTTGATGCTTTGAGCCGTAAGGCAGCGGTAGACTTGAGAGCGGTGTTTGCTAAATTGAGTATTTCAAGGAAGGTGGTTTAGTGGCGGAATTGCAAGGAAAAACTGTCTTGGTTGAGATGTTAGAGGTAAAACTATTGGAGGATAAGGCTTTGGTGCCTTTTGTAGAGGTTATTGTTGTGGGTGGACCGACCGAATATCATTTTGATGATGATGAGGTGTTGTGGTTTAGAGGTCAGATTGTGATGCCGAATGATGTTGAGTTGAGGCAAGCTATTTTGGCAGAAGCACATACTAGTCCGTTTGCTATGCATCCGGGTAGAGTGAAGATGTGTAGTGATCTTAAAAGTGTGTACTTTTGGATTGGTTTAAAGAAAGATGTGATGGAGTCCAAGAAGGATTTTATATGGGTTATTGTTGATAGGTTACAAAGTGTGGACATTTTCTTGTCGTGCATACGACATATTCCATGGATAGGTTGGCGGAGTTGTATGTTTCTAAGGTGGTAAGGTTACATGGTGTGCCTAAGTCGATTATATCGGATAGGGATCCGCGGTTTACCTCTAAGTTTTGGAGGAGTTTGTAAGTTGCTTTGGGCACGAGGCTTAGTTTTAGTACAACTTATCATCCACAGATAGATGGTTAGTCTGAGCATGTTATTCAGACTTTAAAGGATGTGTTGAGGTGTTGCATCATCGAGTTTCAAGGTTCTTGGGAGAAATAGTTGCCTTTGATGGAGTTTTCTTATAACAATAGCTTTCATGCTAGTATACAGATGACACCGTTTGAGGCTTTATATGGGCGTGAGTGTCGTACACTCTTGTGTTGGAAGAAAGATAGACGGAAGTATGTTTCTTTACCTCAAGTGTTGAAGGATGCGGATGAGGAGGTTAAGCTTATTTGTGCCGAGCTTAAGAAGTCTTCAGATAGGCAAAAGTCCTATGCCGATTTGAAGCATAAAGAGGTGGAATATGTTGTCAGAGAAAAAGTTTTTCGAAAGGTTTCTCATAGAAGAAGTTAATGAGGTTTGGACGTAAGGGTAAGTTAAGTCCTCGTTTCATTGGGCCGTATGAGGTGTTTGAGCGAATTGGTCCTGTTGTTTATCGGTTGAGGTTGCCGGTGGAGTTGAGTTGGATGCAATATGTTTTCATGTATCTATGCTTCGTAAGTATAGATCAGATCCTTCTCATGTTGTTCTAGTTGAGGAGATTAATTTAAGAGCGAATATGAGTTATGAGGAGGAATAAATGAGGATTTTGGATGTGATATAAAGGTTCTTCGAGGGGAGACCATAGATTTGGTTAAAGTGCTTTGGAAACACCGAGGTATCAAAGAGGCAACTCTGGAGACAAGGAAAAGCATGGAGTAGCAGTTCCTCACTTGTTTGCTTCAGGTGAGAATTTCGAGGACGAATCATATTCTTAAGGTTCGTTATTCCTGGGAAAATTAAAATAATAATATTTTAATCGGACAAATAATAGTTTGGGGAAATGGTTTAGAAATATTAAAATGATGTTTTAAAAATTAAAGGAATGTTATTTGAACTTCAATTTGATTTATAATTGAGTTTAATTATGTACTAGTGACCAAATTGTAATTTTGGAAACAGATTTGGTGGTTTAATTGGTGATTTTCGAAAATTGGCATTTTTAGTGAAGAAATTGGAAAGAAAGCTATACTTAAAATTCTTAGAGGGACATAAACCCAATTTATTTTTAAATTAATGATTTATCCACCAAAATTGTTTTTAAATAGTTTTAAAAAGATGATAATTTTATTTTCTCTCATAACCACTTATTTTCTCATCTTTTCTCTCATGATTTTCTCTTCATCTTCTTCTTCAAATTTCTTCAATTACTTGCTGATCATTTTCAACAAGATTTATTTCATTTTATTCATCTTTTCATTCTCTATAAAGCCTATTCATCAATTTTGCAAAATCAACATCCATTTTTAAGAAATTAAGGAGAGGATTTCTCATCTTTTTGGTGGAGTAAATCTCAAAGGTAACTTGCTGAATTTTAATCTTTTTCCAAGGTTATTTATTGAAATTCACAAGTATTAGCTTGCTAATCATTAAGTGAAACTTGATTTCATGTTTTTAATTATAGATCTAATGATTTTATGAGGAATTTTGTAAAATCTTTTTAGATCTCAATTAATGTTGTAATTAGGTTGATTTAATTATTTTATTATGTCAATGAAATGATTAAATGAGTCTTGAATTGATGGAACATTAATTTAATCCGAAATAATGTAATCGGTGTTGTTTTCAAGTGATTTTCGGTTGTTTTAGGGGCTGTTTTAGGTGTTTTAATGTTGCTGGAGGTATAAGGATGGTTTGAATGTGTTTTTGGTTCATAATTGAATGGATTAGAACTTAGAATCATTAGGTTTTGGGCTGATGTTGTTCGGATGCTTTCGGCTAAGTTTTTAGTAGTTTTGTGGAGGTTTGATGTGGCTGCTGGTTTGTGTATGTTATGATGTGAATATGATCTGTTTTTAATGATGTAGAGGTTGTGCAAGAAGGTTCTTAAGTGACTGGTGCATTGTCGTTGCCGTCGGAGCATCGGCGAGGGTCGTTTCGCTTGTCGGTGAGTGTTTTCGGACTTAAAGCGAATCACACTTGTTCGGTTCTGTTTTGGGGACTATGGAATAGTGTGAAAACTTTCTATAGTTCAGGAGTAAGTGAATTAAATTATTTTGATACATCTTCTTAAGTATCGACAATTTCGGTAATGGCTTTGATGATGATGATTTAAAGTGATTTTGGAGATGTAAAACTATGGTTTTGAAATTAAGCATGCATGTGTTAAATTGCTGAAAGTGCATGGTTTATAAAGACATCCATGGATTATGAAAACATGAAAATGAATATGAATAATATGTGGTTAATTGCCTTTCAATTAATGGTGCCATTGTGCATAACATTCGGTTCATTTGTTGAGCACATTATGGATGCATTATGAGTTGAAAATGAATTGGAATATGATGAGGTTATTTGCCCTATGTTCATAAGCCGTTGAGAATGATTTATGGTTCACATAATGAACATAATATGAATGTATTATGAGCAGCAAGTTAACATGCATGATTGAAAACAATATTGGCTTAGTGACACTAACTTTAGATTCGAATACAAATGACATGTCATTAGGATTGAGTGCACTATAAAAATAGAGAGAATAGTGATGATGCCTACACGTAAACAAGGGTGACTTTGTGTCCAACCGTGCATGTAAAGTTTACCTATATGTAAACAAGGGTGACTTTGTGTCTGACCGTGCATATAGTTGACCATACGTAAACAAGGGTGACTTTGTGTCCGACCGTACGTAGTGGGGGAAACATGTATACACGGGTGACTATGTGTCCGATCGTTGCATGTTGAGACCAAGAGTCTCCAATTATGGAAAATGGGATCCGTGTATTCTGTGAACTAAAAGTTCACATTAAGTGATCACTAGAAAGCCAATATGCATACATGAAATAAAATTGTATTCTTGTGCATGACACATGAAATGATTTGATAATATTGATGAGCATAAATTGGCTTTACTATTTTAAATAAGCACGAAGGATGCAAACATAACATTTAAAAATGTTTTTGTTTTATGCATTGATGATCTTGTGTAGAGCTTCCTCACTAAGCATGTTGGCTTAAAGCTCTCTTTTCATCCTTGCAGAAAAATAAAGGCACCCGAGACTATATTCGGAGTAAGGAAACCAAGGGGAAAGGTTATCTCAAATTTGGTATGTTTTGGCAAATAAGTTGGGGCTTGGCAATGTGTAAAACCAACCTATGTAAGGAGTGTGAATTTTGGTTTTAGTTTATGTTGTAATAAGACCTATGTTGCTTTGATTGTTAATTGATGAACCATGGTATTGTTTGGATTGTTGAAGCATTTACTTGCATGAACATTATGATTTTAATCATGTTCTAGGTAGCATGCCTATAGTTTGTTTGATGTCCTTGACGTTGATAAACATGTGTTATATGTTCTTATTTATGCTTAGGATTTATGCATATAGTTGGTGGTGATTAATGATTGTGTATTGAGTCGATAATGTTCACTTAGTGTGACGGAATTTTTAGCTTCCAGACCCAAAGTTTTGAAACCTTCCCTAAGGTTTCGAAACCTTTGCCAAACAGTTTCAAAACCTTCAGGAATGTTTTCAAACCTTGCGGGCAATTTCGATTCTGGAAAGTTATTGGACGCAAAAAATTTCAAAAACTCTAGTGAAATTTCGAAACCTTTTACATAAAGTTTTAAAACCTTTATGGAAGATTTTGAAATCTTTGGCTGCTAGAAATTGATAGTTGTTAGAAATTGCATTTTAGTCCCTAATATCTTTCATTGTTCAAATAGGGTATCTACAAATGTTATTTTGAGCTAAAACTTCACATGGATGCATAAAGTTGATTTAATTTCAAGATGACTAGCTTAATTTGGACGAAGTCCTTATAATTTGAAAGATTTACATTTTGGTCCCTAAATTCGTGAAACATACAATTGACGATGCTAGAATACTTCGTTTGACTTAAAATTTACCATGAGGGATATTTGTATGTTTAATTGAACTTTGATGGAACGAGTTTCTACTTTTTCTTTAGAATTTAAAAGTTTTACGTTTTAGTCCTTAATTTACTTAAGTGTTTAATTGAATGCTTGTTTGTGATCGGATTGTTTCCGTTAATGCCTTGTATGAGACCTTGACATGTAAGAATATAATTATGCATCTAGAAAAAATATATCGGTTTTAGGGTTGTTTATCGAATCAAACCTTTGCGGGTTTGCTTTGATATTCCTCGTGTAACCCATTAGTGTCAGTTCTGTCTAGGCCGGGCTAAGGGGGTTACTGCCTAGATAGGTTTTCAAGGGGCTTTAATTGATATAAACGCCTTGTCATTCCTGAGAATATGATCAGTCATTTGCTCCAAAAGAATACCTTAGCTGAAATATATAAGCAAGATGACAACTTTATTCAATAAAATTGAAAGTGAATGCATGAAACAGATTAAATGAACTAATTTTATTAATGAAACTAATAATATTGAATGATCTAGATTAATTAATTAACTTACACACTAAATGAACTCATAAATATTAGAGAAATAACATGCTTTAAGTGAACTATCATGCATTAATTAAGCTAATGAACTTAATTGAGCTAACATGCTTAAATGAATATCAAGCATTAATTATTCATGCACATATGCTGAAATTAAATTTAAAAAAAAACATAGGAAAGAAGTCATGCAAACTCTTGCACAAGTAGGAAGTTGTATTGTTCCAATAAAGTTGGTGTTGCATTGTCTAATTTCTAGCCTTGAATAAATAGATTGTCATGGCCTCTTGGAATTTATTGGTTTTAGCACGAGTCATGTCCAATAGAAAATTCTTCTGATTCATTGTTGGTTGTGATCATATCATTCCCTCCCTCTTGAGAGCGATTTGTCCCCAAATCGTCACCTACATCAAATGGAGATAAATCAGCCACATTGAATGTTGCACTGACATAAACTTACCTGGGAGGTCTAATTGATAGGCATTATCATTGACACGCTTGATCACTTGAAATAGACCATCCCCTCTAGGCATCAATTTTGATTTGTGTTGGGCTAGAAATCTTTCTTTTCGCTTGGGCAACCAAACCCAATCTCCCGGCTCAAATGTAATTCGTTTACGTCCCTTATTAGCAACATGCAATCTCATGATTTCCCTCAAAAATAAATTAGCAACATGTGAAGCATCATTAGTCTTATTACAAGGAATAAAATGAGCCATTTTATAGAATCAATCCATTACTACAAAAATGGAATCTTTGTTATTCTTTGTACATGGTAGCCCAAGTATAAAATCCATGGATATGTCTACCCAAGGTGCATTAAGAATAGGTAGTGGAGTATATAAGCCATGGGGAATGACTTTTGACTTGGTCTTTATACATGTGATACAATGCTCACATAGTCTCTCAATATCTCGTTTCATCTTTGGCCAATACATGTGTTCTTGTAGCCTGTTCAACGTCTTCGCTACTCCAAAATGTCCCATTAATCCTCCACCATATGCTTCCTTGAGGAGCAACTCTCGGATGGATCCTTGTGGGATGTAGAGCTTCCTTTCCTTGAATAGGTATCCATCATCTCTATAAAACTTATCATGTGCACCTTTCTCACAAATTTTGTATACTTCACCAAAATCATGGTCAAAACTGTATAATTCCTTAATGAAAGCAAAACTCAAAAATTTAGAGTCTAAGGTCTTAAGAAGTGCATACCTACGTGATAGTGCATCAGCAACAATGTTTTCCTTACCTTTTTATACGTGATCACGTAAGGTAAGGCTTTAAGAAACTCAACCCATTTAGCATGTCTCTTGTTTAGATTATGCTGACCATTGATGTGCTTTAATGCCTTATGGTCTGTATAGATGATGAATTCTTTAGACTATAGGTAATGCTTCCAAGTTTCTAAAGCCTGAATTAGTGCATACATCTCCTTATCATAGGTCGGATAATTGAGTGTACCTCCACTCAATTTCTCACTAAAGTAGACTATGGGGCGTTCTTTTTGAGATAAAACTGCTCCAATTCCCAAACCTGAAGCATCACATTCAACCTAAAAAACTTTGTTAAAATCAGGTAAAGTTAAACAATGGTGCATTAATTAAACAATCCTTAATCCGATTAAAGGATTTCTCTTGTTCTTCACCCAAAAAGAAGATGGAATTCTTTTTAATGACTCCGGTTAAAGGAGCATCTAAGTTGCTGAAATTGGGTACAAACTGACGATAGAAGCTTGCTAAACCATGGAAGCTTCTAACTTCGCTAATACTTGTTGGTTTAGGCCATTCCTCAATTGCCTTAACCTTCTCTCTATTAACTTCTAATCCATCTGCACTCACAACAAAACCTAGGAAAACAATATTGTCAGTGTAAAATATGCATTTTTGTATATTAGCATAAAGTCTTTCATTTCTCAAAACATCTAACACGGTCTAGATGTTGAACATGGTCATTCAAACTCTTGCTATAGATAAGAATATAATCAAAATACATTACACAAAACTTACCCACTAATTGTCTAAGGATGTGATTCATTAATCTCACGAAAGTGCTTGGTGCATTAGTTAGACCGAATAGCATAACCAACCACTCATATAATCCTTGTTTACTCTTGAATGCAGTTTTCCACTCATCCCCTTCTCGCATTCGAATTTGGTGGTAACCACTTTTAAGATCAATCTTAGAGAATAACTTAGAACCACTAAGCTCATCTAACATATAATCTAAACATGGAATAGGATGACGATACTTTACCGTTATTTTGTTAACCACATGATAGTCCACACACATGTGCCATGTGCCATCTTTCTTAGGCACAAGTAGAACAGGTACTGCACAAGGATTAAGGCTCTCTCTAATATAACCATTTTCCATCAAATCTGAAACTTGCCTTTGTAACTCCTTAGTTTCCTCAGGATTACACCAGTAAGCTGGTCAATTAGGAATGATAGCACTAGGAACAAAGTCAATTAGATGCTATATTCCACAAATTGGAGGCAGTCCACCTGGAATCTCTTCTAGAAATAGGTCTTGATATTCCTACAACAATGAAACAATAAACGATGGCAGATTTGGTTCAAGATCGTTAGTGCTTAAATAACTCTCCTTCTACTTAAGTACAAGAACCATCTTTTCCGAAAACAAGTTCTTTCTTATCTCTTTTTCTTTAAAAAAAATGTTAACTCTTTTTCTTTCATTTTCTCTCTCTTTTTTTCGCTCGCATGTTACCTCACTCTTCTTTACTCTTCTCTCAATTTTGATATTACTCTCTTTGGCTTTTTCAATGCTTTCTCTTAAATGAAGTTGATCTTTGTGAACTTGCTTTGGTGAAAGTAGGGCTAGAGTGGTTTTCCTTGCTTCATGGGTGAAGGTATACCGATTTGTATAACCATCATGTATGACTCTCCTATCGAACTGACACGGTCTTCCTAGCAAGAGAAGATCTGCGTGTATTGGTACAACATCACATAACACCTCGTCTTTGTACTTGCCAATAAAAAAAGGCACAATAACTTGTTTGATCACTTTAAGTTCTCCTACATCATTAAGCCACTGCAACTTGTAGGGATGTGGATGCCTGGTTGTTTCTAGGACAAGTTTATCTACTATTAAAGTACTAGCATCGTTAGTGAAACTACCACCATCGATAATGACAAAGCATACCTTTCCATTAATATGACAGCAAGTATGGAAAATGTTCTCGCGTTGCTGATCTCCCTCAATTGCTTGCATGCTTAGGCTTCTTTTAACAACAAGGACCTCTCCATCTACGACATATTCCAACTCTTCTTCTTCTTCAAATTCTTTATCATCATCTTCCTTGTCTTGGTCAGTTTCAATCTCTCTATCATAACGGATGAACATAGTGTTGCGGTTAGTGCATTGGTTAGCAATGTGACCTCTCCCCAAACACTTGAAGCATTGTACATCATGGGATCGATTTGGCATGGCTGAACTCTTTCCTTTGTTGGTTTCAGTGATGGGTTTGATATTCGTTGATGATCCGACTCGATCATTAGGAGTAAAGGATTAATTCTTTTTTACGTTACTTTGCCCCCATTTGGAAGTAGAACCTCCAAAGACTCGGGTTGTACCTTCCTTTTGAGTTGCTTCTCCACCTTCATGGCCATATGAAACATGTTCTCTATTTCCACATAATGTTGCAACTCAATAATGGCTGCAATGTTAGGATCAAGACCAGATAGAAACCTTGCCATCGTGGCTTCTCGATCCTTATCAATGTTGGCTCGGATCATGGCTACTTCTATTTCTTTATAATAATCCTCAACACTACGATTGCCTTGTCTAAGGTTTTGAAGCTTGTTTAACAACTCTCTATGTAGTGAGTTGGAATGATTCTTCTACGCATCACAACTTTCATCTCATGCCATGTAGAAAGAGGATGTTCACCGTTGCGTCTCCTGCTAGATGTCAATTGATCCCAGTATATAAGTGCATAATCTGTAAACTCAATGGCTACGAGTTTTACCTATATAAGCTCTGAATGGTTATGACACTCAAAGATGTGTTCAACCTTCTTTTTTTCATGCAAGGTATGCTTCTGGATCCGTTCTTCCTTGGAAAGGAGGAATGGTAATCTTGATGTTACTGAGATTATCATCCACTCTTGGACATGCTCTTTGGTCTTGTTGTGCCATACTATGTTGGGATGATTGATCATGTTCATGCACATCATCAACCCCTTCAGGATACTCCTCATTACCATGATAAGTGATGAGTGCCTTAAAGGCAGTTATTTACCACCCATCTCATGGTACTTTATGCATCTATTATACACCAACTTGAACTGAAATATGGACGCTTTGCACAATATTGTATATTCCATTATCACTACTAACAAAGTTAATATTTATAGAGAATGCAAATATTATTACAAAGTCTGTACATGCAGGAATATCCAGGGCCGAAGCAGCAGTGAAGCAGTGTTGAGGCCGAGGCAGGGAACAAAGCCGCAACAGCATCCAGAGTGGCAGCATCAACATTGTAGGCGCAATGAAAGATAAAAATATAAAGAACATTCTAGAAGATGCAGCGCACTAAAAGCCCAAGTTAAAGACCAACCGGGAAAATCCTTCTAGAAAGCGGCAAACTTGGAAATATCCAATCTCATGAAGAAGACTTGTTCCTTACTCCAAGTTAGAGTCTATTTAGGAAAGATTTGCCCTAGGTTAAGACTATATATAGCCTAGCCAGCCACATTGTTTGGAGAGCCGATTTTTAGAAAAACCCTTCTCCCTAAGAATTGTACTTAACGATATTATGTTCTAAATTTCTTAGGGATAGGTGAAGGTTGTAGATATTAGTGAGAGGAGATTGTTTCTTGTTTCTTCGTTTTAATGCAATAATAATATCAAAGTTTGCTTATCCTATTGTCATTCCTTGTTCTTGCATTCAAGCTCGATAGAGATGTTTGTAAGTAATATATTTATCTAGCATCAAGAGGTGTAGATTCACGAAAGGGATAAGTACGGTGTTGTAGACACTAACTCAGCCAAGAGATAGGTTAAGAGTTTTAGCAGCTAAAAGAAGTCTTCGATTGGTTGGTGATTATCGTTGATTTACGCTGAGAGGTATCGTCAAGGACCAGTTATCATCATTGCTCTGACTTAGAGATAAGCAGAGTCAACTACGGACACTTTGCTGAACTTTGATGCATCTGCCCAAGAGCAAGAGATTGCCGCGGCAGAGAGCACTAATGCTGTCGAGGCTGTATCTGTAGTACTGTCGAAGCAGTGTTGTGTAATTGCATTGGACAAGAAGAAGATCAATTGAATCCACTAATTGATGCAGTTGAATTCTACCCACTTTCTCTATATCGTTCTCAACCTTTTATTTTATGTTTTGTTATTCAATTAAGTATACCAATCCCTATGGAGACGATACACGATATACATATCACTTTATTACTTGACGACGTGTACACTTACACTCAATTGCGCTTTTATTGCACGCATCAATAAGCTTGTGAAATTTCAAGTTGGTCAGTTCATTCTAATAAGAGCTCCAATTGTTGTTGAATCATCTTTGCCATTGCTTGTAGCAATGCTTGGTTTTGCAAACTGGGAACTCCTTCACCACTGTGACCAAAAATTTGTGACATGATTAGATAAAAAATTAAACCTTACCAGCACAAATCCTCACCTTTCCACTCCAAAGAAAATGCACTCACACTAGTGTTTTACTCGGGATAGGCTTTTTCCCTTAATGCAGACTCTTGCCTTTTACCACTCTTGCTCTCTTTCCTAAGTCCATAGAGAACTTACTCAAGGCTCAACAAGTATTCTTTTTGGAATTCGGCTAAAAATAAGTGATTAGAAAGGGAAAAAATATCTAGAAAAATAAGGTAGAATAACATGATAAGAAGAAGATGCAATCTAAATTATATTACCAAGTGAATAATTTTTTTAGAGTAAAGACTTCCTCTTTAACTTTTTTTTTTGAATTCTTTTTTTAATTTTTTTTGACATTTTTTTATACTAACCCGAGATAGAGAAAAAAATTCTTCTTACTGAATCGCCAATGCTCTGATTACCAATTAATATGAATCCGGTTGAGGAATATCTGAATTTGTATTTGTGATTGCCCGATCATGATTCTAGTAAGTAACGGAAATGAAAAATAGGAATTTTGAAATGAAACTTACAAGATGATATGAAATGGATTGATAGTATGGTGAAATGGAATGATGATAAGATGGTTGTTGTGTTTAGGATGAAGTATGGAAAAATATGAATGTATGGATGATGGAAGTGAAGAGAAGAAATGTAATCGATGGTGCAATGTAAGCAAAGGAGGAACCAATACTAAAAGTTGAAGACCCGTTCCTTAAGAGTTTTTAAACCGTAACTTGGGTGAAAGGTAAATGGATTGTGACCCTCTAGTTATAAGAACTAGGAACCAACAATATAAAAAAATGAATAGGGATGAATGCCACAAGAACAATCTTGCAAGCCGATAAAGTTTAAAAAGAACTATAAAAGAGAAACACTCTCAAATTTTAGTATATGTCAAAGTTTTACCTTTTTATAATGAAATAAGTGCCTATTTGTAGGTGTAAGACAACAACAAATTGATTGGCTTAGACAATGATTAAAGACTCATTATTTAGTGTTAAAGGCCTATTAATTTGTAGGTTATCCTATCTCCAATTGAGAGCCAATAAGTTGATCTAGAAGGATGAATGTGGACATTCTTAGGATGAATATAGACATGTATATCATCCACATGTAGAAACCGTTGGGATGATGTTTGATTAAGTTGTTATTCATCCTCCTTTAATGGGCTGTTGATAAAGCATTGAATTCATCAATTGAATGGTCTCTTGAATTTTTGGAAGAAGCATCTTGTGACTATTCCCGTTTTGAATTTCCAATATGCACTGTCTTCAATAATTTAATCATATCTTATGCTCCTGATATCGGATTGAGGTGATTGAATGTGTGTTGGAAAGTTAAGGAATAGGGGAATAAGTTTGAAGAAGAATTCAAGACTCAAATATGCTCGTATCTACTTTGAAAATGGTGACCAAGTTAACTGATATTCCTTGAATTCCCTCCTTATGTGTTGTTTAAATTCCTACCTTTACTCTCTCTTAAGTGGTGATAATGAAGGCTTTCAGTTTATGTATTCTCTTTCCTTCTTGCATAAACTGACAACCTTAATTAAAGTGATGTAAAGACTCTCTTGAAAGCCTTAAAACCATTGTTGAAAACTATTAACATTCAAGTGGTGTAATTGCTCTATTGAATTGCATTGTAATCAATCAGCCTAGATAGGTTTTCAAGAGACTTTAATTGATGTAAACGCCTTGTCATTCTTGAGAATATGATCAGCCATTTGCTCCAAAAGAATACCATAGCTGAAATATATATAAGCAACCATTAGATGGTAACTTTATTCAATAAAACTGAAAGTGAATGCATGAAACAGATTTAATAAGCTAATTTAATTAATGAAACTAGTAACATTGAATGATCTAGTTTAATTAATTATCTCACACACTTAATGAACTCATAAACATAAAAGAACTAACATGCTTTAAGTGAACTATCATGCATTAATTAAACTAATGAACTTAATTGAACTAATATGCTTAAATGAATATCAAGCATTATTTATTCATACACACATGCGGAAATTAAATTTATAAAAGCTTAAGAAAGAACTCATGCAAACTAATGTACAAGTACGAGGTTGTATTGTTCCAATAAAGTTGATTTTGCATTCTCTAAATTCCAGCCTTGAATAAATAGATTTCCCATGGCCTCTTGGAATTTCTTGGTTTTAGCACGAGTCATAGGTCCAATAAGAAATTCTTCTGATTCATTGTTGGTTGTTATCATATCACCCTCTCTTTGAGCATATGTCATGATGAATGACCCTTCTATTCTTGTGCATCTCATAATAAACGAGCCCTTTCTTAGAGCGTATACCATGATGGACGACCCCTCTCTTTGAGAGTATATCGTGATGATAGACCCCTCTCTTTTAGCGTATGTCGTGATGGACGACTCTCTCTTTTAGCGTATGTCGCGATGAATGACACCTCTCTTCAAGTGCATGTCATAATGAACGGTCCCTTTCTTAGAGCGTACGCCCTAATGGATGACCCCTCTCTTTGAGCATATGTCGCAATGAATGACCGCTCTCTTCGAGTGCATGTCATAGTGAATGGTCCATTTCTTAAAGCGTATATCGTGATGGGCGACCCCTCTCTTTAAGCATATGTCACGATGAATGACCCCTCTCTTCGAGTTCATGTCATGATGAATTGTCCCTCTCTTTGAGCGTATACCGCAATGGAGGACCCCTCTCTTTGAGCGTATGTCGCGATGAATGACCCGTCTCTTCGAGTGCATGTCGTGATGAATGACTCCTCTCTTCAAGTGCATGTCATGGTGAACAACCTCACTCTCTGAGTGTTTACCATGATGGAAGACCCCTCTCTTTGAGCGTACTGTAACCCCCTTAGCCCGGCCTAGACGGAACCGGCACTAACGGGTTACACGGGGAATATCAAACCAAACCCGCGAAGGTTCGATTCGATAAACAACCCTAAAACCGTTATATTTTTTTATCTTATTAGATGCACAATCTTGTTCCTACGTGACAAGGTCTCATACAAAGCATTGTCGGTAACACATTAGTTAAAACTACCAACCGATTAAACACTAACATAGATTAAGGACTAAAACGTAAAACTTTTAAATCCTATTAACAAAATATAAATTCTCTTCATCAAAGTTCAATTAAACATACAAGAGTTCCTCACAACAAATTTCAACTCAAACGGATCATTCTATCATCATCAATTACATGTTCTTCTAATTTAGGGACCAAAATGTAAATCTTCCAAAATACAAAGACTTCATCCAAATTAGGATTACCATCTTTAATTTAAATCAACTTTATGCATGCATGCAAAATTTCAGCTCAAAATAACATCTGCAAATACCTTAATCGATCAAAAGAAGATATTCGGGACTAGAATATAAATTTCTAGTAACTTTCAATTCTAGGTGATCAAAGGTTTCGAAACCTTCCCAGAGGTTTCGAAACTTTTTGCAAACAGGTTGAAAGTTTCGAAACTTTTCGCATCCAGTAGCTTCCCAGAATTGAAACTGCCCGCAAGGTTTCGAAACCTTCTGGAGGTTTCGAAACTATTTAACAAAGGTTTCGGAACCTTCATCCAAAGGTTCCGAAACTTTAGGTCTGGAACCAAAAGTTTCATTAAACAAGTGAACACCAATTACCCAATACTCAACCATTAATTACTACCACTGAATGCATCAGTCCTAGGCATAATTAACAACTTATAACACATGATTTACAACGTCACGGACATCATTCAAACTATAGGCATGCTTCCTAGAAGATGATTAAAAACATAACAATCATACAAATACATGCTTCAACAATCCAGACAACTCCATACTAACAATTAACAATCAAGCAACAATGGTCTTGTTACAACGTAAACCAAAGCCTAAGTACACACTCCTCACTTTGGTTGGGTTACACATTGCCTTGCTCAATTTAATTGCCAAAATTATACCAAATTCAAAGTGATTTTCCCCCTTGGTTTCCTTGCCTCGAACGAAGCTCCAAGTGCCTTTATTTCTCTGCATGGATGAAAAGAGAGCTTAAGGAAACATGCTTAGTGAGGAAGCTCTACACAAATCATCAATGCATCTATTTAAAATCATGATGAAACCATAGTTTGTAATACATTGTTAAATCATGCATGCTAACATCTCATGCTCATGTTCTTTAAATCATATGCATCCTTGAGTTCACATAATCTTATCAAAACAATTTATAAATGATGCACAATCTTCTTCTCAAAATCATGTATGTATATTGGCATTCTAGTGACCACTTAATGTGAACCTTGGGTTCACCGAATACACGGATCCTTTTTCTCAACATGCATCGGTCGGACACTTAGTCACCCTTGTATACATGTTATCCCCCACTATGCACGGTTGGACACAAAGTCGCCCTTGTTTACGTATGGGTCAACTATATGCACGGTCGGACACAAAGTCACCCTTGTTTACATATAGGCAAGCTCTACACACACGGTTGGACACAAAGTCACCCTTGTTTACATATAGGCAAGCTCTACACACACGGTTGGACACAAAGTCACCCTTGTTTACGTGTAGACGACACTACCATGAACGGTTGGACACAAAGTCACCCTTGTTTACGTGTAGGCAACATCATTATTCTCTTTATTTTATAGTGCACTCAATCCTAATGACATGTCATTTGTATTCGAATCTAAAGTTAGTGTCACTAAGCCAATATCATAATCAAATGTGCATGATAACTTGCTGCTCATAATGCATGCATAATATGTTCAACAAATGAACCAAAGCCATGCCCAAAGGCACCATCATATATAAGGCAATTAACCATATTGTATTCCAAATCGTATAAGTTGCTGCTCATAATGCATGCATAATATGTTCAACAAATGAACCAAAGCCATGCCCAAAGGTACCATCATATATAAGGCAAATAACCATATTGTATCCCAAATCATTTCTCATAATTTTTCATAATCATGGATGCTAAATAAGCTATGCATTTCAGCAAGTAATTCTCATGTATGCACCATTTCAAAACATGCTCATGCATTTCCATAAATCTCATTGCATTACCAACATAATGCCTTTATCAAATGTAGCCGAAACTCATATCGGTTTATCAAAAACATTTACTTTACTTACTCTTGAACTATGGAAGGTTTTCACACTCTTCCATAGTCCCCAAAACAGAACGTACCAAACGCGATTCGCTTTAAATCCGTAATCACTCACCAACAAGCGAAACGAGCTTTCGCCGCTATCCGATGATCGCACCAACCCACCAGCACTCAAGTTTCTTCTTGTACCTCTTCTACAACATTAAAAACAGAGCATTCTCACATCATAACATGCTCAAACCAACAACCATATCCGATCACCATTAAACTACCGAAAACTTAGCCGAAAAGACCATAAACTAAACCGAAACGCATCCGAGCAACATCATCCCAAAACCTAATGAACCTAACATCTAATCCACTTCAATTATGAACCAAAAACACATCCAAACCATCTTTATACCTCCAGCAACATTAAAGCATCTAAAACAGCCCATAAAACAACCGAAACGCACCTTAAAACTACACCGATTACATTATTCCGGGATTAAATTAATGTGCTATCAAATCAAGATTCAATTAATCATTTAATTAACATAAAAACACAATTAAATTCATCTAATTCCAGCATTGAATGAGACCCAAAAAGATTTCACAAAAAACTTCCACAAAAACACTAGATCTAACATTAAAACATAGAATCAAGTTTTTATTAAAAGATTAGCAAGCTAATACTTGGGAATTTCAATAAAGAACCTTAGAAAAGAATAAAAATCCAGAAAATTACCTTCAAGATCTATTCACCAAAAAGATATAATTCCCTCCTCTTGATTCCTTGCAATTTGATGTTGATTTGATGAAATTGATGCTTAGGTTTTGTAAAGGATGGAAAGATGATGCAAATGATGTAATCTTTGTTGAAAAAGATGCAAAAATCAGCAAGGAATTGAAGAGAAAAGATGAAGAGAAAGTGGAGAAAAAATGAGAGAAAAAGATGAAAGAAAATGAGGAAAAAGTGGTTTTGAGAGAAAATGACTAAAAATCTAATTAAAGTAATTAAAAATATATTTTGATGAATAAATCATCATTAAAAATTAGAAATGGGTTTATGGACCTCTAAGGATTCTAAGTTTTGCTTGCTTTTTAATTTAGTCACTAAAACATGTAATTTTTCGAAAATTACAAAATAAGTCCTCCAATTTTTCCAAAAATTACAAATTGGTCATTTTTGCATAATTAAGCATAATTAAAAATCAAAAATAAATCCAAACTACTTTCTTTTAATTTTGAAACATATTTTTAATATTCCAAACCTTATTCCAAAATTATTATTTTTCTTACTTAAAAATGTTCTTATTTTATCTTTCTCGAAATAATGAACCGGAGAACCCGATTCGACCCGAATCGAATTCTCCTAACTAAGCCTAAACTAATAACCCCCAAAAGGATGTTACAACTCTCCCCCTCTTAAGAAAATTTCGTCCTCGAAATTTACCTGAAGTAAACACGTGAGGAATTACTCCCCCAAACTTTTTCCTTGTCTCCCAAGTTGCCTCTTCACCACCTTGGTGCTTCCAAAGCACTTTAACCAAACCTATGGTTCTTCCTCGAAGAACTTTTGTATCCACATCCAAAATCCTCGTTGGTTCCTCCTCATAACTCATATCCGCTCTTAACTCAAACTCCTCAACTAGAACAACATGAGAAGGATCTGAACCATACTTACAAAGTATCGATACATTGAAAAGCATAATACACCTAACTCAACTCTACCGGCAACCTCAACCGATAAACAACAAGACCAATTGGCTCTAACACCTCATATGGCCCAACTTACTCTTACGTCCAAACCTCATCACCTTCTTCCACGGAGAAACCTTAAGAAACACTTTGTCCCCAACAGTATACTCTATCTCTCTACGCTTTAGATCAACATAGAACTTCTGCCTATCCGAAGCTTCCCTAAGTTAGCACATATCAACTTAACCTTCTCATCCGTATCTTTTAAGCTTGAGGCAAAGAAACATACTTTTGCCCAACTTCTTTCCAACACAAAGGTGTACAACACCTATGCCCCTGTAAAGCCGCAAACGGTGCCATCTGTATACTCGCTTGGAGCTACTGTTATAAACAAACTCCACTAAAGACAACTGTTTCTCCCAAGAACCTTGAAACTCGATGACACAACCCCTCAACATATCTTTCAAAGTCTGAATAACACGCTCAGACTGTCCATCCGTCTGTGGATGATAAGCTACACTAAAGCTAAGCCTCGTACCCAAAGTAACCTACAAACTCCTCCAAAACTTAGATGTAAACCGCAGACCTCTATCCAATATGATCAACTTAAGCATACTATGCGACTTCACCATCTCAGAAACATACAACTCTATCAACTTATCCATAGATCACATTGTATGCACGGCAAGAAAATGTGCACACTTTGAAGACCTATCAACAATAACCCATATAGAATCCTTCTTGGACTCCGTCACATCTTCCTTTAAACCAATCCAAAAGTACACACTTTTAAGATCCCTATACACCTTCACTCCACTCGGATGCATCGCAAACGGACTAGTATAAGCCTCCACCAAGATAGCTTGCCTCAATTTCTGATCATCCGGCACCACAATCCGACCAGTAAACCACAACATCTCCTCCTCATCAAAATGATACTCGGTCGGTCTACCCTTAGCCATATCCTCCACAAAAGGTACCAACGTCTCATCCTCTAACTGTTTGACCTTATCATCTCAACCAAGATAGGCTTTACTTACAACTCCACCACTCAACCACCTTCCTTTGAAATACTCAACTTAACAAACATCACTCTCGACTCAACCGCCGTCTTACGGCTCAAAGATTCAGCCATCACCCTAGCTTTCCCCGGATGGTATGCAACAGACAACCCACACTTACCCTCTTTGAACAACCAACAAATTCTTTCCCCACACCAAAACAACAATGCACAAACCACCACACCATCTCAACCTCTATAGAAAACATAACTCAAAAGAAAACCCCATAAGGTTGATGACCAACTCTTGATAACCGCAACGGTTTTCATACCATCACCATCGAACTAACCTTAGTTTTGACATACTCCCACATACCAGGTAACCAACCAGGGCTTTCACCAACCTCCACTCCACACAACAGACTTCAGACTAACTTTGCACAAACTGTCAACATTGTCTTAAGCAAACTCCACCACCAACAACAACTTCATTATGAGTCATATTAACCATATCACAACGTCACAACATATCATCCATTTACCTATGAATGATAAAACCCATCATCCAAACAACAACCTATGTCGGTCGTAAAAACTTTCAAATTTTATCATGTTATAGATAAACCACTCACACATCTTTCCAATGGGACTTAGGAACCCAAGAAAACCGTACTCCAACAAACGATTGATCCAAAAAATCTCATAAGAAAACTCCATACCATCGATAGAACTTACTACCAAACT
This sequence comes from Abelmoschus esculentus, assembly GCA_035048815.1. Classification (NCBI taxonomy): domain Eukaryota; kingdom Viridiplantae; phylum Streptophyta; class Magnoliopsida; order Malvales; family Malvaceae; genus Abelmoschus; species Abelmoschus esculentus. The sequence continues at coordinate 21,002,887 of JAUCBN010000003.1, forward strand.
TATGATGATTCTTCCCGACTTCATTCTTGGTACCTTTACTACTAATAATAACCCAAAGAAAATTGATACTCATTCTTACCTTATCAGCAAGATAAACATTTACATATGATTTAAACATAATCCAAACCAGCTTTATCAAATACACATGTTTTTCCCCAAGTCCTACCACAACATTCACCACCAAACCCATGGAAAAAGATTATCATAAGCCCTGCTCAAGATACCATTCCATCTCGACACTTTCCGTAACAACCATGCGGTTAACATAACACAAAAAGATTCTCAACACAAAACTAAACCTTGCCAAGAACATATCCTTCACTAGACCCTCAACAAACACTTTGCCACGACTTGTCCCCAATCAACTTTACCAAGGTTGAATTTCGCTCATAGATCCACCCTATAACAAGATCTCCCTAAAGGTTAACCGAACATCTTCCTTTGAAACTCCACAACAACCCAGGCTTATCCCACATAACAAACTCTCATTGCAAGCATCCTTATGTAAGCCAAGTCATCCCCGGTTGCTAACATTCTACAAAACATATCATACAAGAAACTTACCAACTTCGTGTCAACCTCAACATTATACTCATTATAACGATAATATCTCCAACTTAAGGTTTAGCCACCATAACCAACTCCACCAAGGTTCAAAATTTAAAATCTACACATCATTTAGTGCCTTGACACTTAACCCAAAACTTTTTTTTTCATTATCAACTCATCGACAAAACAACTCCTACATTAACTATACCAAAACAGAATCCGAACTTGTAAAACTATTCCTTTCACTAGCTCCAACATCTCTTATTTTATAACCTTACCAAAGCGGTAATCATAAAGATGAAACATCCACAAACACGAACCCACCGAACATAAAACCTCAAAACACTTTTCAATAAAAGCAAACCCATAAGACTGAACAATCGATACAAACCATAAATTGTCCAGCGATCCACATTACACCAATTCAGACATCATCAAAAACTAACTTTACCCGATGTATATCCAACTTAACATCCTGTAAACACAACGTGTACACTTTCCTCCTTTATAGTACAACCAAACCTCTCAAGGTCACAACAATCTATGATTCAAACCATCGATTTCACAACTCCCATACCAATATGTATCTCATATTTTACTTCCACCCTGACCATACCAGATTGGTCACAACCCCCGATCTAATTGCACACTAACCACACTACAAAGAATTCCATGTAATTTCCATAAAATAATTTCACATCACTCAGAAAAACACCAACCCGCCTTACTCTACAAAACATGCTGCAACCTTGTTACAACCTCCAGATCTTAACTAGAAAGAATCCACAAAACTCAACCCTTCCTTTAGTAATGACCAACTCAAACTAACCATAACACAGTGTATTTACCTTTGTTTCAAACATTCACAACTCTGAGGCCAACCACTCATTATTCATCTAAGACTATTCCCCAACCAAAAGGGTAGCTTGCCCACTACACATTCAGCTTAACACCACAAGAAATTTCTTTCAACCTCTTATTTTTTTTCCATACCTTCACCTTAAAAGAACCAACCACACTCCACTTACATCCTCAAGGAGCTACTCGCAAGTGTGAACAAATGTATGCATGATTTCCTGTATGCCCTCATAAATGCCTATGCAAGTGCATATGCATGTAAATGCAATTTCTAATGTCATGCTCAAGAATGTATGCATGTCCTACATTATCTATAAATATATACATATATGTGCTCTTAATCTAAACATGATTATTGTTCATACTCACAAATAACATCCTCAATTCCAACAACTTCAACTACCATCCTATTGACAGCTCCCAAGTCAGATTAGCAACAGCCGTACCAGCTTCAGCAGACTAAAACACACCCAAAAGAATGGTGCAACACCACAAACTAACCTTCCGGCCTAACCGAAGGCACACTTACAGAGGAGGAAGAATTTACTCTTCCCTAACAGTCGTTTCATCTTCAATCTTGACCATCAAAGTTCATACCAACAGTATCTAGTGACTTACGTCTCAGAAACATATTCAAAAACTTTAAACATGCAATTTAAAACATAATGTTCAAATAAAACAAACTTACATTTGGGCAAGATCCAAGGGAAAACTGAGAGCATCTGCAAATAAAACCTCAACAGGGATTTCCAACAAATATGATTGCTCACTCAAAACATAAGAATACGTAAATCTTGAATCTACCAAAGAAAACAACGGTGCATTTTGCAAAGAAAAAGTACCTGCAACCACATTCATAGCATTACGAGTCCCACGCTGAGCATAAACTCTACGGCCATCACCTTGCCTCTGAAAAGGACCTCTACCTCCATCGTGTCCTCTGCCAGGTACCAAAGCAGCCTCAGCTCGGTTACCAACCTCCCCATCAAACCTCGGACAATCCTTCTTCTTGTGGTCCTTAGATCCACAACCAATACATGCACCAGTGGCCCACCAACACTCTCCCGGATGACGCCTAGAACACAAGTTACAAACTATAATGTCACCACCACCTCTACCAAACTGCTGAGCATGACCGTCGTATCCAAAATCACCTCGGTGTCGACCGGCTCTGTATCGGTTGTCCCGAAACCTCTTACCCTTACCACCCTGGGTGCTAGCCTCAACAGGCCTCTTCCCGACATCAGAAGACCTCCTAGCCTCCCTCAGGGACTCCTCAACATCCTTAGCCCTATTAACAAGCACATCGAACTTAGTGTACTACGCAGCCAACAAATATGTCTTGATCTCAGGATCCAAACCATATCAGAACCTATCACATCTCTTACGCTCCGTAGGAACCAACTTAGGCGCATAGTGACTCAATTTGATAAACTGTATCTCATAGTCAGCCACACTCATAGTCCTCTGCACTAGGGACATAAACTCCCTCTTCCGCGCATCCTCGTACTGCGGACCCAAAAACTTCCGCATAAAGGCGGTCCTGAAATACTCCCATGTTAGGTTAGCAACAGCTACACCCGTTTTCGTGGTAGTCCACCACCTATAAGCATCTCCCTGAAGTAGAGAGACCACGTAACCCAACCTCCGGGCATCCTAACAGTCCATCTGATCCAAAATCCTCTCAGTGCTAGCCAATCACTCCTCAGCTAAACTCGGGTCAGACCCACAAAACTTAACACCACCCAAGCTACGCAGTCGCTCTAGCGGTAGCCTTGGGGTAACAACAACGGCAGGTGCGGGAGCCGATACATGTACTCCAGCCATAGCTTCCTGAAACGCACCCGTCATAGCCTGTATGAACGGGGCAAACTCTCTGAACTGGCCTCCTACTAGAACCGGAGGCACACCAGTGGGTGGCACACTAGCTGATGGAGGAGGTGGAAGTGGTTCCTCCCTAACAGTCGCCTCTCCCTCTGCCTAACCATCGGTGATCAAGCTCGCACTAGCACGTGTCTCTCGTCTCGGTGGCATTATTCAAATACTTCAAACATGCAATTTTAAAACATAATATTAAGACATAATAAACTTACATTCGGGCAAGATCTAAGGGAAACCGAAGAGCATCCAAAAATATGTTGGCATTGGCAATGTGTAACTAACCACCCCTTTTACCCATTATCACTCTAGGTACACTCACAATGTATAGGTATGCACACAACAAAAACATATCACTTTCAATCTTACACTTAACATACTAATCACAAAACTTGACAAACCAACACGTACTTTGACAAACCAACTACACACTTACAAACCTGTCTCTGATACCACCAAATATAACCCCCTTAGCTCGGCCTAAATGGAACTGATACTAATGGGTTACACGAGGAATATCAAACCAAACCCGCGAAGGTCCGATTCGATAAACAACCGTAAAACCATTATATTTTTTTATTTTATCTTTCCTAGATGCATAATCTTATTCCTATATGTCAAGATCTCATACAACGCATTAACGGAAACAAACCAATCATAAACGATCATACGATTAAACACTTAAGTAAACTAAGGACTAAAGCATAAAACTTTTAAATTCTATTAAAAAAGTATAAATTCTTTTCATCAAAGTTCAATTAAACACTCAAGTGTCCTTCACGGTAAATTTCAATTCAAACAGAACATTCAAACATCATCAATTGTATGTTTCTCTAATTTAGGGACCAAAATGTAAATCTTCCAAATTATAAGGACTTTATCCAAAATAGGTTAACCATCTTGAAATTAAATCAACTTTATGCATGAATGCAAAATTTCAGCTCAAAATAACATCTGTAAGTACCCTAATAGAACAAAGGAAGATATCCGAGACTAAAATATAATTTCCAGCAACTTTCAATTCATGGTAGTCAAAGGTTTCGAAACCTTCTAGAAGGTTTCAAAACTTTTTGAAAAAGGTTTCGAAACTTCCCTGAAAGTTTCAAAACTTTTCGCGTCCAGTAACTTTCCAGAATTGAAATTGCCCGCAAGGTTTCGAAACCTTCTTGAAGGTTTCGAAACTATTTGACAAAGGTTTCGGAACCTTCACTAAGGTTTCGAAACTTTGGGTCTGGAACCCAAAAGTTCCGTTACACTAAGTGAACACCAATTACTCAATACTCAACCATTATTTACTACCACTAAATGCATCAATCCTAGGCATGATTAACAACATATGACACATGATTAACAACGTCACGGACATCAATCAAACTATAGGCATGCTTCCTAGAAGATGATTAAAAACATAACAATCATGCAAGTACATGATTCAACAATCCAAACAATTCCATAGTCCATCAATTAACATTCAAGCAACATGAGTCTTATTTCAACATAAACCAAAATCTAAGTACATGCTAATCCAAAGTCTAAGTACCCACTCTCACATAGGTTGGGTTACACATTTTCATGCCCCAATTTATTTTCCAAAAACATACCAAATTCGAAGTAATCCTTCCCCTTGGTTTTCTTGCCTCGAACGAAGCCCCAAGTGTCTTTATTTTTCTGCAAGGATGAAGAGAGAGCTTAAGCAAACATGCTTAGTGAGGAAGCTCTATACAAAATCATCAATGCATCTATTTAAAACCATAATGAAACCATAATTTGCAATGCATCACTAAATCATTCATGCTAACATCTCATGTTCATGTCCATTAAACCATAAGCATCCTTGAGTTTACACAACCTTATCAAAACAATTTATAAATGATACACAATGTCCTTCTTAAATTCATGTATGTATATTGGCATTCTAGTGACCACTTAATGTGAACCTTGAGTTCACCGAATACACGGATCCATTGTTAGAGACCATTGTCTCGTCATGACACGAAGTTACTATTGACATGACACGAAGTCACCATTATAGCATTACCACGCACGATCGGACACATAGTCACCCTTGTTACGTATAGGCAACTCTACCATGCACGGTTGGACACAATGTCACCCTTGTTACGTGTAGGCAATTTTCTGTATTATCAACTTTGTTTATAGTGCACTTAAGACAATCCTAATGACATGTCATTCGTATTCGAATCTAAAGTTAGTGTCACTAAGCCAATATCATAATCAAATGTGTATGATAACTTGCAGCTCAAAATGCATGCATAATATGTTTAACAAATGTACCATAAACCATGCCCAAAGGCACCATCATATATAAGGCAATTAACCATATTGTTTTCCAAATCATTTGTCATAATTTTCCATAATCATTGATGCTAAATAAGCTATGCATTTCAGCAAGTATTTCTCATGTATGCACCAATTCAAATCATGTTCATGCATTTCCAAGAATCTCATTGCATTACCAACCTAATGTCTTTATCGAATGTAGCCGAAACTCATGTTGATTTATCAAAACATTTACTTTACTTACTCTTTCACTATGGAAGGTTTTCAAACTCTTCCATAGTCCCCAAAACAGAACCGTACCAAACGCGATTCGCTTTAAGTCCGAAAACACTCACCGACAACCGAAACAAGCTTTCGCCGATATCCCAACGATCATGCCAACGCACCAGCACTCAAGCACCTTCTTGTACCTCTTCTACAACATTAAAAACAAAGCATTATCACATCATAACATGATCAAACCAGCAGCCATATCCGATCACCATAAAACTACCGACAACTTAGCCTAAAAGACCGTAAACTAAGCCGAAACGCATCCGAACAACATCTGCCTAAAACCTAATGAATCTAACATCTAATCCACTTCAATTATGAACTAAAAACACATCCAAACCATCCTTATATCTCCAGAAACATTTAAGCACCTAAAATAGCCCCTAAAACAACCGAAAAACACCTTAAAACAACACCGATTGCATTATTCCGAGATTAAATTAATGTGGTATCAAATGAAGACTCAATTAATCATTTAATTAACATGAAACATAATTGAATCCATCTAATTTCAGCATTGAATGAGATCAAAAAAGATTTCACAAAAACATTCACAAAATCATTAGATCTAACATTGAAAACATAGAATTAAGTTTTATTCAAAGATTAGCAAGCTAATACTTGGGAATTTCAATAAAGAACCTTAGAAAAGAGTTAAAATCCAAAAAATTACCTTTGAGATCTATTCACCAAAAAGATGAAGTTTTATCTTCTTGATTCCTTGCAATTTGGTGTTGATTTGATAAAATTGATGGTTAGGTTTTGTAAAAAATGGAAAGATGATTAAAATGATGTAATCTTTATGGAAAAAGATACAAAAATCAGCAAGGAATTGAAGAAAAGAGATGATGGAAAATGGAGAGAAAATGAGAGAAAAAGATGAGAGAAAAAAAGGTAGTTTTGAGATAAAATGATTATCATCTTTAATTAAAGTAATTAAAAAGCATTTTGGTAAATAAATCATTATTAAAAATTAAAATGGGTTTATGGCCCTCTAAGGATTCTAAGTTTAGCTTGCTTTTCAATTTAGTTACTAAAATCACAATTTTCGAAAATCACAAAATAAGTCCTTCAATTTTCCAAAAATTACAAATTGATCATTTATGCATAATTAAGCATAATTAAAAATCAATATAAAGTTCAAATTATTTTCTTTTAATTTTTGAAACATATTTTAAAATTTTTAAACCACATTCCAAAATTTATTATTTTTTTTAATTAAAAATATTCTTATTTTAATTTTCTCCGGAATAATGAACCGGAGAACTCGATTCGACCCGAATCGAATTCTCCTAAATAAAGCTTAACTAATAATCCCCAAAACGGGATGTTATAGTTAATTATGGGCTTTTGAACAAAATTATACAGATTAATCTAAAATTTTTAACTTTTTATTCGGTTAAAATTCGAACGGATTCTCTATAAAGCCTTTTTAGATGTGCACATTTTAGTCCCAACAAAACGAAAACCAGATGTTATTAAATCATATTTTATGAGTTCAAATAGTTAATTATGGGCTTTTGAATAAAATTATACAGATTAATCTAAACTTTTCAGCTTTTTACTTGGTTAAAATTCGAACGGTTCTCTATAAAGCATTTTTAGACATGCATATTTTAATTCCAACAAAATGGAAACTAGATGTTATTTAATCAAATTTTATGAGCTCAAATAGTTAACTATGGGCTTTTAAACAAAATTATACATATTAATCTCAAATTTTTAGATTTTTGCTCGGATAAAATTCGAAAGAATTCTCTATAAAACCTTTCTAGACATGCACATTTTAATCTCAACAAAATGTCAACCAAATGTTATTAAATCAAATTTTTTGAGTTCAAATAGTTAACAATGGGCTTTTGAACAAAATTATAAAAATTAATCTAAACTTTTATCTTTTTATGCTATTAAAAATGGAACAGATTCTTTATAAAGCCTTTTTAGACATGCACGTTTTAATCCCAACAAAACAAAAACCATATATTATTAAATCAAACTTTATGAGTTAAAATTGTTGATTATGGGATTTTTAAAAAAATTATACATATTAACCTAAAATTTTCAACATTTTACTCGGTTAAAATTGGAATGGATCCTCTATAAAGCCCATTTAGACATGCACGTTTTAATCCTAAAAAACGACAACCAGATGTTTTTAAATTATATTTTATGAGTTCAAATATTTAAATATAGTCTTTTGAAAAAAATTATACAGATTAATCTAAAATTTTCAGCTTTTTACTCGGTTAAAATTCGAACGGATTCTTTATAAAGCCTTTTAGACATGCACGTTTTAATCCCAATAAAACGAAAACCAGATGTTATTAAATAAAATTTTATGATTTTAAATAGTTAATTATGGGCTTTTGAACAAAATTATGCAGATTAATCTAAAATTTTCAACTTTTTACGCGGTTAAAATTCGAACAGCTTCTCTATAACGCATTTTTAGACATGCACGTTTTAATCCAAACAAAATGAAAACCAGTTGTTATTAAATGAAATTTTATGAGTTTAAATAGTTAATTATGGCTTTTGAACAAAATTATATAGATTAATCTAAAATTTTTAGCTTTTTACTCGTCTAAAATTCAAACGGATTCACTATAAATCCTTTTAGACATGTACGTTTTAATCCCAAATAAACGAAAACAAGATGTTATTAAATCAAATTTTATGAGTTCAAATAGTTAACTATGGGTTTTGGAACAAAATTATACAAATTAATCTCAAATTTTCAGCTTTTTTTTCGGTTAAAATTCTAACGGATTCTCTATAAATCTCATTTAGACGTGCACGTTTTAATCCCAAAAAATGAGAATCATATGTTATTAAATCAAATATAATGAGTTCAAAAAGTTAATTATTGGCTTTTGAACAAAATTATACAGATTAATCTAAAATTTTCAACTTTTTACTCTGTCAAATTCGAACGGATTCTCTATAAAGCCTTTTTAGACATGTATATTTTAATCCAAACAAAACGGAAACCAGATGTTATTAAATCAAATTTTATGAGCTCAAATAGTTAACTATGGGCTTTTAAACAAAATTATACATATTAATCTCAAATTTTTAGATTTTTGCTCGGATAAAATTCGAAAGAATTCTCTATAAAACCTTTCTAGACATGCACATTTTAATCTCAACAAAATGTCAACCAAATGTTATTAAATCAAATTTTTTGAGTTCAAATAGTTAACAATGGGCTTTTGAACAAAATTATAAAAATTAATCTAAACTTTTATCTTTTTATGCTATTAAAAATGGAACAGATTCTTTATAAAGCCTTTTTAGACATGCACGTTTTAATCCCAACAAAACAAAAACCATATATTATTAAATCAAACTTTATGAGTTAAAATTGTTGATTATGGGATTTTTAAAAAAATTATACATATTAACCTAAAATTTTCAATATTTTACTCGGTTAAAATTGGAATGGATCCTCTATAAAGCCCATTTAGACATGCACGTTTTAATCCTAAAAAACGACAACCAGATGTTTTTAAATTATATTTTATGAGTTCAAATATTTAAATATAGTCTTTTGAAAAAAATTATACAGATTAATCTAAAATTTTCAGCTTTTTACTCGGTTAAAATTCGAACGGATTCTTTATAAAGCCTTTTAGACATGCACGTTTTAATCCCAATAAAACGAAAACCAGATGTTATTAAATAAAATTTTATGATTTTAAATAGTTAATTATGGGCTTTTGAACAAAATTATGCAGATTAATCTAAAATTTTCAACTTTTTACGCGGTTAAAATTCGAACAGCTTCTCTATAACGCATTTTTAGACATGCACGTTTTAATCCAAACAAAATGAAAACCAGTTGTTATTAAATGAAATTTTATGAGTTTAAATAGTTAATTATGGCTTTTGAACAAAATTATATAGATTAATCTAAAATTTTTAGCTTTTTACTCGTCTAAAATTCAAACGGATTCACTATAAATCCTTTTAGACATGTACGTTTTAATCCCAAATAAACGAAAACAAGATGTTATTAAATCAAATTTTATGAGTTCAAATAGTTAACTATGGGTTTTGGAACAAAATTATACAAATTAATCTCAAATTTTCAGCTTTTTTTTCGGTTAAAATTCTAACGGATTCTCTATAAATCTCATTTAGACGTGCACGTTTTAATCCCAAAAAATGAGAATCATATGTTATTAAATCAAATATAATGAGTTCAAAAAGTTAATTATTAGCTTTTGAACAAAATTATACAGATTAATCTAAAATTTTCAACTTTTTACTCTGTCAAATTCGAACGGATTCTCTATAAAGCCTTTTTAGACATGTATATTTTAATCCAAACAAAACGGAAACCAGATGTTATTAAATCAAATTTTATGAGATCAAATAGTTAATTATGGCCTTTTGAAAAAAATTATACAGATTAATCTAAAATTTTTAGCTTTTTACTAGGTTAAAATTTTAACAGGTTCTCTATAAAGCCTTTTTAGACATGCACATTTTAATCACCAAAAAATGACTACCAGATATTATTAAATCAAATTTTATGAGTTAAAATTGTTAATTATGGACTTTTAAACAAAATTATACATATTAATATCAAATTTATAGATTTTTACTCGGTTAAAATTCGAACGAATTCTCTATAAAACCTTTTTAGACAAGCACATTTTAATCCCAACAAAATGACAACAAGATGTTTTTAAATCAAATTGTATCAGTTTAAATAGTTAATTATGGCTTTTGAACAAATTATATAGATTAATCTAAAATTTTCAGCTTTTTACTCGGTTAAAATTCGAGCAGATTCTCTATAAAGCTTTTTTAGACATGCACATTTTAATCCCAACAAAACGAAAGCTAGATGTTATTAAATCATATTTTATGAGTTCAAATAGTTAATTATGGGCTTTTGAACAAAATTATACAAATTAATCTCAAATTTTCAGCTTTTTACTCGGTTAAAATTCTAATGGATTTTCTATAAATCTCATTTAAATATACACGTTTTAATCCCTAAAAAACAACAACCATACGTTATTAAATAAAATTTAATGACTTCAAATAGTTAATTATTGACTTTTGAACAAAATTATACAGATTAATCTAAAATTTTCAAGTTTTTACTCTATTAAAATTCGAACGGATTCTCTGTAAAGCCTTTTCAGACATGCACATTTTAATCCCAACAAAACGAAAACCAGATGTTATTAAATCAAATTTTATGATTTCAAATAGTTAATTATGGTCTTTTGAACAAAATTATATTAATTAATCTATAATTTTCAGCTTTTTACTACGTTAAGATTCGAATGGATTCTCTATAAAGAATTTTTAGATATGCCTGTTTTAATCTCAACAAAACAAAAATCAGATGTTATTAAATCAAATTTTATTAGTTGAAATAGTTAATTATGGGTTTTTGACAAAATTATACAGATTAATCTAAATTCTTAGCTTTTTACCCGGTTAAAATTCGAACGAATTCACTATAAAGCATTTTTAGACATGCATGTTTTAATCACAAGGAAATGAAAAAAAGATGTTATTAAATCAAATTTTATAAGTTCAAATAGTTAAATAAGGGCTTCTGATAAAAATTATACAAATTAATCTAAAATTTTTAACTTTTTACTCGGTTAAAATTTGAACAGATTCTCTATAAAGCCTATCTAAACATGCACGTTTTAATCTCAACAAAACGAAAACCAGATGTTATTAAATCAAATTTTATGAGTTCAAATAGTTAACTATGGGCTTTTAAACAAAATTATACATATTAATCTCAAATTTTTAGCTTTTTACTCGGTTAAAATTCGAACGGATTCTCTATAAAGCCATTTTAGACATGTACGTTTTAATCCAAACAAAACAAAAAACAGATGTTATAAAATCAAATTTTATGAGTTCAAATAGTTAATTCTGGGCTTTTGAACAAAATTATATAAATTAATCTATAATTTTCAGCTTTTTACTAGGTTAAGATTCGAACGGATTCTTTATAAAGCATTTTTAGATATGCCCGTTTTAATCTCAACAAAACAAAAAAGAGATGTTATTAAATCAAATTTTATGAGTTGAAATAGTTAATTATGGGCTTTTGTCAAAATTATACAGATTAATCTAAAATTTTCAGCTCTTTACTCGGTTAAAATTCGAACAAATTCACTATAAAGCCTTTTTAGACATGCACGTTTTAATCCCAACAAAATGAAAAAAAGATGTTATTAAATCAAATTTTATGAGTTCAAATAGTTAATTTGATAAAAATTATACAAATCCATCTATAAATTTTAGCTTTTTACTCGGTTAAAATTTGAACGGATTCTCTTTAAAGCCTATCTAAACATGCACGTTTTAATCTCAACAAAACGAAAACCAGATGTTAATAAATCAAATTTTATGAGTTCAAATAGTTAACTATGGGCTTTTAAACAAAATTATACATATTAATCTCAAATTTTTAGATTTTTACTCTGTTAAAATTCGAACGAATTCTCTACAAAACCTTTTTAGACACGCACATTTTAATCCCAATAAAAGGTCAACCAAATGTTATTAAATCAAACTTTTTGAGTTCAAAGAGTTAACAGTGGGCTTTTGAACAAAATTATACAAATTAATCTAAAATTTTTATCTTATTACATTGTTAAAATTTGAACGGATTCTTTATAAAGCCTTTTTAGACATGCACGATATAATCCCAACAAAATGAAAACCAGATGTTTTTAAATCTAATTTTATGAGTTAAAATTGTTAATTGTGGGCTTTTTAAAAAAATTATATATATTAATCTAAAATTTTCAACTTTTTACTCGGTTAAAGTTGGAATGGATCCTCTATAAAGCCCATTTAGACATGCACGTTTTAATCCTAAAAAACAACAACCAGATGTTATTAAATCAAATTTTATGAGTTAAAATAGTTAATTATGTGCTTTTGAAAAAAAATATACAGATTAATCTAAAATTTTTTGCTTTTTACTCGGTTAAAATTCGAACGGATTCTTTATAAAGCCTTTTAGACATGCACGTTTTAATCCCAACAAAACGAAACCAGATGTTATTAAATAAAATCTTATGACTTCAAATAGTTAATTATGAGCTTTTGAACAAAATTATATAAATTAATCTAAAATTTTCAGCTTTTTACTCGGTTAAAATTCGAACGGATTCTCTATAAAGGCTTTTTAGACATGTACGTTTTAATCCCAACAAAACGAAAACCAGATGTTATAAAATCAAATTTTATGAGCTCAAATAGTTAATTATGGGCTTTTGAACAAAATTACATAAATTAATCTATAATTTTCAACTTTTTACTATGTTAAGATTCGAACGGATTCTCTATAAAGCATTTTTAGATATGCCAGTTTTAATCTCAACAAAACAAAAAACAGATGTTATTAAATCAAATTTTATGAGTTGAAATAGTTAATTATGGGCTTTTGTTAAAATTATACAGATTAATCTAAAATTTTCAGCTTTTTACTCAGTTAAAATTCGAACGAATTCACTATAAAGCCTTTTTAGACATGTACGTTTTAATCCTAACAAAACGAAAACCAGATATTATTAAATTAAATTTTATGAGTTTAAATAGTTAAATAAGGGCCTTGAACGAAATTATATAAATTAATCTAAAATTTTTAGCTTTTTACTAGGTTAAAATCTGAAAAGATTCTCCATAAAACCTTTTTAGATATGCCCGTTTTAATCCCAACAAAACAAAAACCAGATGTTATTAAATCAAATTTTATGAGTTTAAATAGTTAATTATGGGATTTTGAACAAAATTATACAAATTAATCTAAAATTTTTAGCTTTTTACTCGGTTAAAATTCTAACAGATTCTCTATAAAGCCTTTTAGACATGCACGTTTTAATCTCAACAAAACGAAAACCAGATGTTATTATATAAAATTATATGAGTTCAAATAGTTAATTATGGGCTTTAGATCAAAATTATACAAATTAATCTAATATTTTCAGCTTTTTACGCTGTTAAAATTCGAACGGATTCTCAATAAAGCGTTATTATACATGCACGTTTTAATCCCAACAAAACGAAAACCAGATGTTATTAAATCAAATATTATGAGTTAAAATTGTTAATTATGGGCTTTTAAACAAAATTATACATATTAATCTCAAATTTACAACTTTTTACTCTGATAAAATTTGAACCGAACCTGTATAAAGCCATTTAGACATGCACGTTTTAATCCCAAAAAAACGACAACTAGATGTTATTAAAACAAATTTTATGAGTTAAAATAGTTAATTATAGGATTTTGAACAAAATTATACAAATGAATCTCAAATTTTCATCTTCTTTTTCCTTGGTTAAAATTCTGAAGGATTCTCTATAAAGCCTTTTTAGACATTCACGTTTTAATCCCAACAAAACGAAAACAAGATGTTATTAAATCAAATTTTATGAGTTCAAATAGTTAATTATAGGCTTTTGAATAAAATTATATAAATTAATTTCAAATTTTTAGCTTTTTACTCGGTTAAAATTCGAACGGATTCTCTATAAAGCCCTTTTAGATATGCCTGTTTGAATCCCAACAAAACGAAAACTAGATGTTATTAAATCAAATTTTATGAGTTTAAATAGTTAATTATGGGCTTTTGAACAAAATTATATAAATTAATCTAAAATTTTCAGCTTTTACTCGGTTAAAATTCTAACGGATTCTGTATAAAGCCTTTTAGACATACACATTTTAATCCCAATAAAACGAAAACCAGATATTATTAAATCATATTTTATGAGTTAAAATTTTTAATTATGGGCTTTTGAACAAAATAATGTAAATTAATCTAAAAATTTAAGCTTTTTACTCAGTTAAAATTCTAACAGATTCCCTATAAAGCCTTTTTAGACATGCACGTTTTAATCCCAATAAAACAAAAACCAGATGTTTTTAAATAAAATTTTATGAGTTCAAATAGTTAATTATGGGCTTTTGAACAAAATTATATAGATTAATCTAAAATTTTCAGCTTTTTACTCGGTTAAAATTCAAACGGATTCTCTATAAATATCATTTAGACATGCACGTTTTAATCCCAAAAAAACAAAAACCATATGTTATTAAATCAAATTTTATGAGTTCAAATAGTTAATTTTTGCCATTGATCAAAATTATACAGATTAATCTAAAATTTTTAACTTTTTATGCGGTTAAAATTCAAATAGATTCTCTATAAAGCCTTTTTAGACATGCACGTTATAATCTCAACAAAACGAAAACCAGATGTTTTTAAATCAAATTTTATGAGTTAAAATAGTTAACAATGGGCATTTGAACAAAATTACACAGATTAATCTAAAATTTTTAGCTTTTTACACTTTTAAAATTGGAACGGATTCTTTATAAAGCCTTTTTAGACATGCACGTTTTAATTCTAACAAAACGAAAACCAGATGTTATTAAATCAAATTTTATGAGTTTAAATTGTTAATTATGGGCTTTTAAACAAAATTATACATATTAATCTCAAATTTACAATTTTTACTCGGTTAAAATTGGAATGGATTCTGTATAAAGCCTTTTCAGATATGCACGTTTTAATCCCAACAAAATGAAAACCAAATCTAAATAAATCAAATTTTATGAGTTCAAATAGTTAATTTTGAGCTTTTGAAAAAAATTATACTGATTAATCTAAAATTTTCAGCTTTTTACTCGGTTAAAATTCGAACGGATTCTCTGTAAAACCTTTTTAGACATGCAAGTTTGAATTGCAACAAAAAAAAACAGATGTTATTAAATTAAATTTTATGAGTTCAAATAGTTAATTATGGGCTTTTAAACAAAATTATACATATTAATCTCAAATTTTTAGCTTTTTACTCGGTTAAAATTTGACCGGAGTGAAATTCTTCTCCTCTCTCTCTCTCCCTTGCTCTCTGCCGTGCTTTCCTTTTCCGATCTGTTCCATGGCTCAGAGACCATCTTTGTCGAGACCTTCACTCTTTTCTTCACCATCTTGCCATCTCATTCAACCTCGGCGGCCTTGGGAGAGGAAGTTTCCTCTAAGCTATTAATTAAATCTTTCGAGATAAGTTTTTTTTTTTTCTTACTAATCTTATCTTGTTTTCTCTACTTCTTTCTTATTTTGCCTTTTTTCCATCTTATTTCTCTGGTTCTTCTATTGTAAAGATCAAAGGCTTCTCTTTAAGAAACATTTCCTGCGTGTATTTTGGTTGTGAAAAGTTTCACTGCTTTCTCGGCAAGATCTGTTCTCTCGGCCATGGAGATTTCCCTCAGGTTTCATGGGGCATCACCTGGTTTTCTTGGTTAGGTCATTATCGTGGGAACACTTTCCAGAGAGTTCCAGGCCTTGATAATGTGTAACCCTCTTAGCCCGGCCTAGACAGAACCGACACTAACGGGTTACACGGGGAATATCAAACCAAACCCGCGAAGGTTCGATTTGATAAACAACCTTAAAACCGCTATATATTTTTTTTATTATCTTACCTAGATGCACAATCTTTTTCCTACGTGACAAGGTCTACACAAAGCATTATCAGTAACACATTAACTAAAAACAAACATCCGATTAAACACTTGAGTAGATTAAGGACTAAAACGTAAAACTTTTAAATTCAATTAGTAAAGTAGAAATTTTTTCCATCAATGTTCAATTAAACATACAAGAGTTCCTCACAGCAAATTTCAACTTAAACGGATCATTCTATCATCATCAATTGTATGTTCTTCTAATTTAGGGACCAAAATGTAAATCTTCCAAAATACAAGGACTTCATCCAAATTAGCATTACCATCTTGAAATTAAATCAACTTTATACTTGCATGCAAAATTTCAGCTCAAAATAACATCAGTAAGCACCTTAATCGAACAAAGGAAGATATCTGGGACTAAAGTATAATTTCTAGCAACTTTCAATTCTTGGTGATCAAAGGTTTCGAAACCTTCTCAAAGGTTTCGAAACTTTTCGCGTCTAGTAGCTATCCAGAATTGAAACTACCCGCAAGGTTTCGAAACCTTCACAAGGTTTCGAAACTATTTGACAAAGGTTTCAGAACCTTCATCAAAAGGTTTAGAAACTTTGGGTCTCGAACCAAAAGTTTCGTTACACTAAGTGCATACCAATTACTCAATACTCAACCATTAATTAGATCCACTAAATGCATCAATCCTAGGCATATTTAGTAACATATGACACATAATCAACAACGACACGGACATCAATCAAGCTATAGGCATGCTCCCTAGGAAATGATTAACAACATATCAATCATGTCAGTACATGCTTCAACAATCCAAACAATTCCAAAGTTCAACAATTAACAATCAAACAATAATGGTCTTATTACAATATTAACCAAAGTCTAAGTACACACTCCTCACATAGGTTGGGTTACACATTGTCTTGCCCAATTTGTTTGCCAAAAACATACCAAATTCAAAGTGATTCTTCCCCTTGGTTTCCTTGCCTCGAACGAAGCCCCAAGTGCCTTTATTTTTCTGCAAGGATGAAAAGAGAGCTTAAGAAAACTTTCTTAGTGAGGAAGATCTAAACAAATCATCAATGCATCAATTTAAAACCATGATGAAACCATAATTTGCAATACATTGTCAAAACATGCATGCTAACATCTCATGCTCATACTCTTTAAACCATATGCATCCTTGTGTTTACATAACCTTGTCAAAACAACATATAAATGATGCACAATCTTCTTCTCAAATTCATGTATGTATATTGGCATTCTAGTGACCACTTTAATGTAAACCTTGAGTTCACCGAATACACGGATCCATTGTTAGAGACCATAGTCCCGTCATGACACGAAGTCACCATTGACATGACACAAAGTCACCATTAGCACTACCACGTACGATTGGACACATAGTCACCCTTGTTACGTGTAGGCGTCTCTACCATGCACGGTTGGACACAAAGTCACCCTTGTTTACATGTAGACAGCTCTACCACGCACGGTTGGACACAAAGTCACCCTTGTTGCGTGTAGGCAATATTTTGTATTCTCAATTTTGTTTATAGTGCATTTAAGACAATCCTAATGACATGTCATTCGTATTCGAATCTAAAGTTAGTATCACTAAGCCAATATCATAATCAAATGTGCATGATAACTTGCTGCTCATAATGCATGCATAATATGTTCAACAAATGAACCAAAGCCATACCCAAAGGCACCATCATGTATAAGGCAATTAACCATATTGTATTTTAAATCATATAACTTGCTGCTCATAATGCATGCATAATATGTTCAACAAATGAACCAAAAGTCATGCCCAAAGGCACCATTATATATAAGGAAATTAACCATATTGTATTCCAAATCATTTCTCATAATTTTCCATAATCATGGATGCTAAATAAGCTATGCATTTCAACAAGTAATTCTCATGTATGCACCATTTCAAATTATACTCATGCATTTTCATAAATCTCATTGCATTACCAACGTAATGCCTTTATCAAATGTAGCAGAAACTCATATCGGTTTATCAAAAACATTTACTTTACTTACTGTTGAACTATGAAAGGTTTTCACACTCTTCCATAGTCCCCAAAACAGAACCGTACCAAACGCGATTCGCTTTTAGTCCGAAACCAGTCACCAACAATCGAAACGAACTTTCGCTGATATCCGATGATCACGCCAACGCACCAGCAATCAAGAACCTTCTTACACCTCTTCTACAACATTAAAAAGAGAGCATTCTCACATCATAACATGCTCAAACCAACAGCCATATCCGACCACCATTAAACTACCGAAAACTTAGCCGAAAAGACCGTAAACTAGGCCGTAACGTATCCGAATAACATCAGCCCAAAACCTAACGAATCTAACATCTAATCCACTTCAATTATGATCCAAAAACACATTCAAACCATCCTTATATCTCCAGCAACATTAAAGCATCTAAAACAGCCCATAAAACAACCGAAAAGCACCTTAAAACTACACCAATTGCATTATTTCGGGATTAAATTAATGTGCTATCAAATCAAGACTCAATTAATCATTTAATTAACATAAAAACACAATTGAATCCATCTAATTCCAGCATTGAATGAGATCCAAATAGATTTCACAAAAACATTCACAAAATCACTAGATCGAACATTAAAAACATAGAATCAAGTTTTTATTAAAAGATTAGCAAGCTAATACTTGGGAATTTCAATAAAGAACCTTAGAAAAGAATAAAAATCTAGAAAATTACTTTCAAGATCTATTCACCAAAAAGATATAATTTCCTCTTCTTGATTCCTTGCAATTTGATGTAGATTTGATGAAATTGATGCTTAGGTTTTGTAAAGGATGGAAAGATGATGAAAATGATGTAATCTTTATGGAAAAAGATGCAAAAATCAGCAAGGAATTGAAGAGAAAAGAAGAGAGAAAGTGGAGAGAAAATTAGAGAAAAAGATGAGAGAAAATGAGGAAAAAGTAGTTTTGAGAGAAAATGATTAAAATCTCTAATTAAAATAATTAAAACATATTTTGGTGAATAAATCATTATTAAAAATTAGAAATGGGTTTATGGCCCTCTAAGGATTCTAAGTTTAGCTTGCTTTTCAATTTAGTCACTAAAACATCATATTTTCCGAAAATTATAAAATAAGTCCAGTTTTTTCCAAAAATTACAAATTGGTCACTTATGCATAATTAAGTATAATCAAAAATCAATATAAAGTCCAAATTATTTTCTTTTAATCTTGAAACATATTTTCAATATTTTAAACCATATTCCAAAATTATTATTTTTCCTAATTAAAATATTCTTATTTATTTTTTCCCGGAATAATGAACCGGAGAACCCGATTCGACCCGAATCGAATTCTCCAAACTACTAACCCCCAAAACGGGATGTTACAACTCTCCCCCTCTTAAGAAAATTTCATCCTCGAAATTTACCTGAAGTAAACAAGTGAGGAAACTACTCCATGTTTTTTTCCTTGTCTCCCAAGTTGCTTCTTCCACACCTCGATGTTTTCAAAGCACTTTAACCAATTCTATGGTCTTCCCTCGAAGAACCTTTGTATCCACATCCAAAATCCTCACCGGTTCTTCCTCCTAACTCATATCCTCCCTTAACTCAATCTCCTCTACCGGAACAACATGAGAAGGATCCGATCTATATCTACGAAGCATTGTTACATGAAAAACATCATGCATCTTACTCAACTCCTCCGGCAATCTCAACCTATAAGCAACAGGACCAATACGCTCCAACACCTCCTATGGTCCAATAAAACGAGGACTCAACTTACCCTTACATCCAAACCTCGTTACTTTCTTCCATGGAGAAACCTTAAGAAACACGTTGTCCCCAACATCATACTCTATCTCCCTACGTTTCAAATCGGCATAGGACTTCTGCCTATCCGAAGCTTCCTTAAGTTTAGTACATATCAACTTAACCTTCCCATCCGTATCTTTAAAACTTGAGGCAAAGGAACATATTTCTGTCCAATTTCCTTCCAACACAAAGGTGTACGACATTTACGCCCATATAACGCCTCAAACGGTGCCACCTGTATACTTGTCTGAAAACTATTATTATAAGCAAACTCTACCAACGACAATTGCTTCTCCCAAGAACCTTGAAACTCGATGATGCAACACCTCACATATCCTCCAAAATCTGAATAATACACTCAGACTGACCATCCGTCTGTGGATGATAAGCTGTACCAAAGCTAAGCTTCGTACCCAAAGCTGTCTGCAAACTCTTCTAAAACTTGGATGTAAACCACGGATCTCTATCCGATATGATCGACTTAGGCACACCCTGCAACCTTACCACCTTAGAAACATATAAATCTGCCAACTTATCCATGGAGTACGTCGTATGCACAGCAAGAAAATGTGCACACTTCGTAAACCTATCAACAATAACCCATATAGAATCCTTCTTGGACTCCGTCACATCTCTCTTTAAACCAACCCAAAAGTATACACTTTTGAGATCTCTATACATCTTCACACTACCCGGATGCATAGCAAACGGACTAGTATGTGCTCCCGCTAAAAATAGCTTACCTCAACTCAACCTCATTCAGCACCACAATCTGACCCCTAAACCACCACATCTCCTCCTCATCAAAATGATACTCGGTCGGTCTACCCTTAGCCATATCCTCCACAAAAGGTACCAACGTTTCATCCTCTAACTGTTTCACCTTATCATCTTAACCAAGATAGGCTTTACTTACAACTCCACCACTCATCCACCTTCCTTTGAAATACTCAACTTAGCAAACATCACTCTCAACTCAAACGCCGTCTTACGGCTCAAAGATTCAGCCATCACCTTAGCTTTCCCCGGATGGTATGCAACAGACAACCCACACTTACCCTCTTTGGACAACCAACAAATTCTTTCCCCACACCAAAGCAACAATGCACAAACCAACACACCATCTCAACCTCTATAGAACAAAAGAAAACCCCATAAGGTTGATAACCAACTCTTGATAACCGCAATGGTTTCCATACCACCACCATTGTACTAACCTGGTTTCTGACATCCTCCTACATACCAGGTAACCAACTAAGCCTTTCACGAACCTTCACCCACACAACGATGCTCCACCAACACGCTTCAAACTAACTTGCACAAAACTATCAATAATGTCTTAAGTAAACTCCACCACCAACAACAACTTTATTACGAGTCATATTAACCATATCACAACGTCACAACACATCATCCATTTACCTATGAATGATAAAACCCAACATCCAAACAACAACCTATGTCGGTCCTAAAAACTTTCAAATTTTATCATGTTATAGATACACTACTCACACATCCTTCCAATGGGACTTAGGAACCCAACAAAACCGTACTCCAACAAACGACTGATCCAACAAACCTCATAAGAAAGCTCCATACCATCGATAGAACTTACTACCAAACTTATGATGATTCTTTCCGATTTCTTCCTTGGCACCTTTACTACTAATAATATCCCAAAGAAAATTGATACTCATTCTTACCTTATTAGCAAGATAAACATTTACATATAATTCAAACATAATCCAAACCAGCTTAGTCGAAAACACATGTTTTTCCCCAACTCCTACCATAAAACTTACCACCAAATTCATGGAAAAAGATTACCATAAGCCTTGCTCAAGATAACATTCCATCTCGACACTTTCCGTAACAACCATGCGGTTAACATAACACAAAAAGATTCTCAACACAAAACTAAACCTTGCCAAGAACATATCCTTCACTAGACCCTCAACAAACACTTTACCATGACTTGTCCCCGATCAACTTTACCAAGGTTGAATTTCGCTCATAGATCCACCATATAACTAGGTCTCCCTATAGGTTAACCGAACATCTTCCCTTGTAACTCCACAATATTGAAGAGAATAACAAACACAGAATATAGAGATGAATGGGAAGAGTTTTACTGTGTAGGCTTAGCATAAAATCATGCTTTTAGCCATCCCTTAAAGGTTCATTATATAGCTGAGTTTGGAGCCTAACTGACACTGTTAGTTCAGTTAGGAATATAACAAACTCACTATTCTAGAAACTTACCTGCAGACGAGCAACGGCACAAGTTGGTTCAAGGAACCTTCAAGAAGCTTGAGCAGGATCTTCTCATGAAGCTTAGTCCTCAATATTCACCCCGCTTGTTTCTTCACCTTTACCTTTTCCAGAAACAACATGCAGAAGTTGACGAAGATCTTGAAACCTTGTTGTGGACAATGGCTTTGTGAAGACATCTGCTATCTGATGTTATGCTGGCACGTAGTTAACTTGCAGCTGCTGTTGCAAGACCTTTTACCTGACAAAATGCAAATCAAGATCAACATGCTTGGTCTTAGCATGTAAAATAGGATTAGCTGTCATTGCCACAGCACTAGTGTTATCACACCAAACTTTAGGGACATCTTCTAGAACCATTCCCATGTCATTGACAACCGATCTTACCCACAACACTTCTGCTGAAGCATATGCCAAACTCCTGTATTCAGCTTCTGCCGTCGATCTTGATACTGACCTTTTTTTTCTTGAACTCCAAGCTACCAGATGATTGCCCAAATAAACACAATGTCCAAAGACAGATCTCTTATCGTCTGGATCACTTCCCCAGTCAGCATCCGAGAAAGTTTTGATCTCATATACTCCATTATCAGACGAGAACCATAACCCATAGTCTATTGTTCCTTTTAGGTACCTGAGTATGCGTTTAACAGCTGCCCAATGACCATCAGTTGGTTGTTGCATGTACTGTGAAACCTTATTCACAGCATAAGCTATATCAGGCCTAGTATGGCAAATGTAGAGTAAAGCGCCTATTGTACTTCTATATATTTGAGCATCTGTTGACGTTGTTCCTGTATCCTTAGACAACTTAGGAGTTACTTGCATAGGAGACTGCACTATTTTACCATCACTCATGCTTGTTTTGCTAAGCAGCTCAGTAACATTTTTTTTGACTAAGAAACAATCCTTCTTTCGTTATGATAGCCTCCAATCCCAAAAAGTAATGAACTAATCCAAGATCCTTTAAGGAAAACTTTTCATTTAGTTCATGTTTAACAACCTTAATCATGTCTTCTGATGAACTGGTCAATAGGATATCATCAACATAGACTGCAACATACAAAATATGAGAATCTTGACTCCTTATGAAGAGAGACGTATCAGCACATGAAGACTTGAAGCCAAGCAACTGTAGAAATTCTTTTAGCTTAGTAAACCAATTCCTGGGAGCCTGTCGAAGACCATAAAGTGCCTTTTTCAGCTTGCACACAGTGCTACCTTCTGCACATAACTGTTTTTCGAATCTAGGAGGTTGAATCATATATACATCTTCATTTAACTCCCCTTTCAGGAAAGCATTATTCACATCGACTTGATGCACCTGCCAACACTTGGTAACAACTATGGATAGCAAAATATTAACAGTAAAAAAATTTACAACAGGACTAAATGTTTCTACGAAATCAACACCTGGTATTTGCGCATACCCTTTCGCAACAAGCCTGGCCTTGTACCTGTTTATTGAGCCATCAGAATTATACTTAATTCTGAACAACCACTTGCAACCTATTGCTCTCCTATTATCAGGTAACGTAACCAGCTCCCATGTCCCATTTTTGATCAAGGCATTATATTCATCTTTGACAGCATCTGTCCATTGTGAGGACTTGAGAGCCTCTTTAATATTTGTTGGCACACTGGTCACCTCCACTTGATAAATTTTAGTTTTGAAAATGCCTGTTTTGCTCCTAGTCACCATGCCATGCTTGTTAGTTGAGGAAACAAGAACAGGATCTGAATTGACTGTGGGTAGCTCATTTGGATCATCAGATTGATGAGGTAGTTCTTCGTTATGTGAAGATGAATCTTCTGATTGCTCAGGAGCTTGCTGAGACGAATTCTCACGTGATATACCATGAGCAGGCTCGTGCTCAGGAACTTCAGTGTACTGATCATGAGAGGTAGGAGTGGCATGTGAACTTTCGTGACCACCATGAGCAGGCTCGTGCTCAGGAACTTCAGTGTATTGATCATGAGAGGTAGGAGTGGCATGTGAACTTTCATGACCGACAGACGAGGGAACGTTGAAACTAGTACTTCTTTGAGTAGGAGCACCTATATCTGGTTGTGTTTCTCGAATCACAGGAGCATCTTCTGATATTGGAATTGAAAGTGGTGATGACAGGAACTCTTGAACTTGCTTCACATTATCCCTGTTGGCCAGAGGGAAGTATGTTTCATCGAAAGTAACGTGTCTAGAAATATAAATCCTGCCACTCGAATCCAAGCATTTGTAACCCTGATGTTGAGGCGAGTAACCCAAAAATGTGCACACCTTGGAACGAAAATTGAACTTATGAGAATTGTAGGCTCGCAAACACGGAAAACATTTACACCCAAACACCCGTAAGAACCCAAAATCAGGCTTTCTCCCATATAACTTCTCATGAGGCGATACATTTCCTAACATAGGTGATGGTAACCTGTTGATGATGTAAACAGCACTTAAGGCTGCATGGGACCAATAATGAAGTGGCATGGAAGCTTGAGCTAAGAGAGTGAGCATAGTCTCAGCTATGTGCCTGTGCTTACGCTCCACCACTCCATTTTGTTGAGACGTTTTAGGACACGTAATTCTGTGTTGTATACCATTCTTACTGAGTAGTGGCTCAAGAGCTTTAAATTCACCCCCACCATCTGTTTGTAGAGCTAATATATTCTTATCAAATTGGTTTTTAACCAAAGCCAAAAATACATCAAATGCCATGGAAACCTCAGCTTTATTTCGCAACAAGTACAACCAACAATTCCTACTGTACATATCTATGAAAGTGACATAGTACTGATATCCAGAAGATTTCATAGGCGTAGGTCCCCAAACATCAGCCTCGACTAATTCAAAAGGTACAGTGTAGGTTGTAGTTGATGATGAAAATGGCAAATTGTGAGATTTCCCCAATTGACAAGCAGTACAAATTGAAGCAGAACTCTCCTACTGAAGGTTTTTTGAAGAGCTGAACTGACAACACCAGAGGATGGGTGGCCAAGTCTTTGATGCCATAACCAAAATTCAGCATCGCGAGCAGCTTGTTGTTTATCTTCTACGGAAGCAGCAAAACACTTTGAAACTGAAGGATTGGTACTGAAGCTATAAAGTCCATTCTCTTGTCTACCTTGCAGCAGCACCTTGCTAGTAAGCTTATCCTTCACAAGACACTTATCACTATGAAACTCAATAATCACATCATTATCTTTTGTAAACTTGGAAACCGAGAGTAAATTTTTAGTAATGCTAGGTACATGTAACAAGTAAGTAAGATTTAACTTCTGAGCGGGAGTTGAGATAATGCCTTGACCAATTTTAGAAATCGAAATCGTAGAGCCATCACCAAGAAATACATGACCAGTACCTGAATATCCTCGAGATTGCTGCATGTTATGCTCATCACTTGTTACATGATGCGTGGCCCCCGAGTCAAGAAACCACTTGTTATCAGCTGCGAAATGAGGAACAACAAGAGAGTTTACCTGAGCTGAAGTAAAGACTTCCTCAACTTGATCAGTAGATGGACTAACACACGGATTGTAGCCTGTGTTAATAGCATCAGACTCAAAATGACAAATATTTTCCTGAGAATCATTATTTTCTCGACCTCGAGAGGATGACCCTTTATAGGATTGATCAAAACGATGCCAACACCGATCTACCAGATGACCTATCTTTCCACACAACTGACACTTAGGACGAGATTTACCTCGAAATCCCCTATTATCATACGTATAGCGTTGAAGAGGTTGTGACCTATTTCGAGCATTGTTAGGATCATATCCTCGATTGTTGTTAGCTTCATAACGTGTGACATTTATTCCAACTGGTTGCCTCATTGGATCATTAAGCTTGGTCTCAGCATCTTTAAGGACAGAAATTATAGCTTCTAATGTATAAGGATCTTGGCTGGCTGTTATAACAGCTGTGAACGAGTCATACTCAAGTGTAAGACCATTCAAGATTGTAGCTATTACCTCTACTTCATCAATGGCACGACCACATGATGCTAAAAGATCACATACTTCCTTTATTTGAGTTGTATAGTCGCCAATCGAGAGAGTTCCTTTCTTCATTGCTCGGAGTCAAACATGAAGATGCATCACCTTTGTAGCAGAAAGCTTGGAGTACAACTTGCACACAGCAGTCCAAATCGCAGCAGTGGATTTAGCCCCAACCAATTGAGGTAAGACACTGGTACTAATTGTAGAAAGAAGCCACGACGCAAGAGAGCTATCTTGTTTGATAAACTTCTTGTATTCTGGATTCGTGACAACAGCTCCTCCTTCTCCACGAAGCACCTTGGAAGGAACTGGAGTTGACTCATCAAGAAGATGATCAAGATCGTGACCTCGTAACAATAAGATAACCTGTTGTCGCCATAGCAGGAAATTAGTGTCATCGAGTCGAATGCTGATTTGCTTGCTTGAGAACATGTGACCATCAGTCGCCGGAGGTCCTTGAGTGGTAACCGTCGCCGGGGATCTTTCAGCCTCTGATACCATATTGAAGAGAATAACAAACACAGAATATAAAGATGAATGGGAAGAGTTTTACTGTGTAGGCTTAGCATAAAATCATGCTTTTAGCCATCCCTTAAAGGTTCATTATATAGCTGAGTTTGGAGCCTAACTGACACTGTTAGTTCAGTTAGGAATATAACAAACTCACTATTCTAGAAACTTACCTGCAGACGAGCAACGACACAAGTTGGTTCAAGGAACCTTCAAGAAGCTTGAGCAGGATCTTCTCGTGAAGCTTAGTCCTCAATACACAACAACCCAGGCTTATCTCACATAACAAACTCCCATTGCAAGCACCCTTATGTAAGCCAAGTCATCCCCAGTTGCTAACATTCTACAAAACATATCATACAACAAACTTATCCACTTTGTATCGAATCCAACATCATACTCATCTCCACGATAATACCTCCAACTTAAGGTTTAACCACCACAACCAACTCAATACCATGGTTCAAACGTTAAAATCTACACATCATTAAGTGCCTTGACACATAACCCAAAACTCCTTCCCATTATCAACTCATCGAAAAACCAACTCTTACATTAACTATACCACAACAAAATCCAAGATTGTAGAACTATTCTTCCACCAGCTCCAATATCTCCTATTTTATAACCTTGCCAAGCAGTAACCATATTGATGAAACATCCACAAACACGAACCCACCGAACACAAAACTCAAAACACTTTTCAATAAAAGCAAACCCACAAGATTGAACAATCGATACAAACCATAAATTGTCCAGCGATTCATATTATACCACTTCAAACATCATCAAAAACTAATTTTACCCAAAGTTTATCCAACTTAACATCCTGTAAACAAAACATGTACACTTTCCTCTTTTATAGTACAACCAAACCTCTCAAGGTCACAAAAATCTTTGATTCAAACCCCCGATTTCACAACTCTCATACCAATATGTATCTCATATTTTACTTCCATCCTGACCATACCAGATTGGTCACAACCTCCGATCTAACTGCACACTAACCACACTACAAAGAATTCCATATAATTTCCACAAAATAAATTTAATATCACTCAGAAAAACATCAACCCGCCTTACTCTACAAAACATGCTGCAACCTTGTTACAACCTCCAAATCTTAACTAGAAAGAATTCGCAAAACTCAGCCCTTCCTTTAGTAATGACCAACTCAAACTAACCATATCACAGTGTATTTACCTTGGTTTCAAACATTCACAACTCTGAGACCAACCACTCATTGTTCATCCAAGACTATTCCTTAACCAAAAGGGTAGCTTGCCCACTACACATTCAGCTTAACACCACAAGAAAGTTCTTTCAACCTCTTCTTTTTTTTCCCATACCTTCACCTTAAAAGAACCAACCACACTCCACTTACACCCTCAAGGAGCTACTCGCAAGTGTGAACAAATGTATGCATGATTTCCTGTATGCCCTTATAAATGCCTATGCAAGTGCATATGCATGTAAATGAAATTTCTAATGTCATGCTCAAGAATGCATGCATGTCCTACATTATCTATAAATATATACATATATTTCCTCTTAATCTAAACATGATTATTGTTCACACTCACAAATAACATCCTCAATTCTAACAATTTCAACTACCATCTTATTGACAGCTCCTAAGTCCGACTAGCAACAGCCGTACCAGCTTCAGTAGACTAAAACACACCCGAAAGAACGGTGCAACACCACAAACTAACCTTCCGGCCTAACCGAAGGCACACTCATAGAGGAGGAAGAATTTACTCTTCCCTAACAGTCGTTTCATCTTCAATCTTGACCATCAAAGTTCATACCAACAGTATCTAGTGACTCACATCTCAGAAACATATCCAAAAACTTTAAACATGCAGTTTAAAACATAATGTTGGAATAAAACAAACTTATATTCGGGCAAGATCCAAGGGAAAACTGAGAGCATCTGAAAATATGTTGGCATTGGCAATGTGTAACCGATAACCCTAGTTTAACCATCATTACTCAAAGTACAATCATCACGAATAGATTCTCACACTCCAACAACATATCATGCTCAATCACACCTATCATAATCAATTGCACATTTAAGCACATAACTTAGCAATCCTATGCATGCTTTAACCAACCAACTACACACTTTACAAACCAACAACATATTTTACTAACCTTACAACACACTTTTCAAACCTGGCTCTAATACCATCAAATGTAACCCCCTTAGCCCGGCCTAGACGAAACCGACACTAACGGGTTACACAGGGAATATCAAACCAAACCCGCGAAGGTTCGATTCGATAAACAACCCTAAAACCGCTATATATTTTTTTTATTATCTTACCTAGATGCACAATCTTTTTCCTATGTGACAAGGTCTCACACAAAGCATTATCGGTAAAACATTAACTAAAAACAAACATCCGATTAAACACTTGAGCAGATTAAGGACTAAAACGTAAAACTTTTAAATTCAATTAGTAAAGTAGAAATTCTTTCCATCAATGTTCAATTAAACATACAAGAGTTCCTCATAGCAAATTTCAACTTAAACAGATCATTCTATCTTCATCAATTGCATGTTTTTCTAATTTAGGGACCAAAATGTAAATCTTCGGAAATACAAGGAATTCATCCAAATTAGGATCACCATCTTGAAATTAAATCAACTTTATACTTGAATGCAAAATTTCAGCTCAAAATAACATCAGTAAGCACCTTAATCGAACAAAGGAAGATATCTGGGACTAAAGTATAATTTCTAGCAACTTTCAATTCTTGGTGATCAAAGGTTTCGAAACTTTTCGCGTCCAGTAGCTATCCAGAATTGAAACTACCCGCAAGGTTTCGAAACCTTCACAAGGTTTCGAAACTATTTGACAAAGGTTTCAAAACCTTTACCTAAAGGTTTCGAAACTTTGGGTCTGGAACCAAAAGTTTCGTTACACTAAGTGCATACCAATTACTCAATACTCAACCATTAATTAGATCCACTAAATGCATCAATCCTAGGCATATTTAGTAACATATGACACATAATCAACAACGACACGGACATCAATCAAGCTATAGGTATGCTCCCTAGGAAATGATTAACAACATATCAATCATGCTAGTACATGCTTCAACAATCTAAACAATTCCAAAGTTCAATAATTAACAATCAAACAATAATGGTCTTATTACAACATTAACCAAAGCCTAAGTACACACTCCTCACATAGGTTGGGTTACACATTGCCTTGCCTAATTTGTTTGCCAAAAACATACCAAATTCAAAGTGATTCTTCCCCTTGGTTTCCTTGACTCGAACGAAGCCCCAAGTGCCTTTATTTTTCTGCAAGGATGAAAAGAGAGCTTAAGCAAACTTTCTTAATGAGGAAGATCTAAACAAATCATCAATGCATCAATTTAAAACCATGATGAAACCATAATTTGCAATACATTGTCAAAACATGCATGATAACATCTCATGCTCATAATCTTTAAACCATATGCATCCTTGTGTTTACATAACCTTGTCAAAACAACTTATAAATGATGCACAATCTTCTTCTCAAATTCATGTATGTATATTGGCATTCTAGTGACCCCTTTAATGTGAACCTTGAGTTCACCGAATACACGGATCCATTGTTAGAGACCATAGTCCCGTCATTACACGAAGTCACCATTGACATGACACAAAGTCACCATTGACATGACACAAAGTCACCATTAGCACTACCACGTATGATTGGACACATAGTCACCCTTGTTACGTGTAGGCGGCTCTACCATGCACGGTTGGACACAAAGTCACCTTTGTTTACGTGTAGGCGGCTCTACCACACACGGTTGGACACAAAGTCACCCTTGTTGCGTGTAGGCAATATTCTGTATTCTCAATTTTGTTTATAGTGCATTTAAGACAATCCTAATGACATGTCATTCGTATTCGAATCTAAAGTTAGTGTCACTAAGCCAATATCATAATCAAATGTGCATGATAACTTGCTGCTCATAATGCATGCATAATATGTTCAACAAATAAACCAAAGCCATTCCCAAAGGCACCATCATGTATAAGGCAATTAACCATATTGTATTTCAAATCATATAACTTGCTGCTCATAATGCACGCATAATATGTTCAACAAATGAACCAAAAGCCATGCCCAAAGGCACCATTATATATAAGGAAATTAACCATATTGTATTTCAAATCATTTCTCATAATTTTCCATAATGATGGATGCTAAATAAGCTATGCATTTCAACAAGTAATTCTCATGTATGCACCATTTCAAATTATGCTCACGTATTTTCATAAATCTCATTGCATTACCAACATAATGCCTTTATCAAATGTAGCAGAAACTCATATCGGTTTATCAAAAACATTTACTTTACTTACTCTGGAACTATGGAAGGTTTTCACATTCTTCCATAGTCCCCAAAACAGAACCGTACCAAACGCGATTCGCTTTTAGTCCGAAAGCACTCACCAACAAGCGGAACGAGCTTTCGCTGATATCCGATGATCA
This sequence comes from Abelmoschus esculentus, assembly GCA_035048815.1. NCBI lineage: Eukaryota > Viridiplantae > Streptophyta > Magnoliopsida > Malvales > Malvaceae > Abelmoschus > Abelmoschus esculentus. Next base: position 21,034,352 of record JAUCBN010000003.1, read on the forward strand.
CGCCAACGCACTAGCAATCAAGCACCTTCTTGCACCTCTTCTACAACATTAAAAACGGAGCATTCTCACATCATAACATGCTCAAACCAACATCCACATCCGACCACCATTAAACTACTGAAAACTTAGCCGAAAAGACCGTAAACTAAGCCGAAACGTATCCGAACAACATCAGCCCAAAACTTAACGAATATAACATCTAATCCACTTCAATTATGATCCAAAAACACATTCAGACCATCCTTATATCTCCAGCAACATTATAGCATCTAAAACAGCCCATAAAACAACCGAAAAGCACCTTAAAACTACACCGATTGCATTATTCCGGGATTAAATTAATGTACTATAAAATCAAGACTCAATTAATCATTTAATTAACATAAAAACACAATTGAATCCATCTAATTCCAGCATTGAATGAGATCCAAATAGATTCTACAAAAACATTCACAAAATCACTAGATCTAACATTAAAAACATAGAATCAAGTTTTTATTAAAAGATTAGCAAGCTAATACTTGGGAATTTCAATAAAGAACCTTAGAAAAGAATAAAAATCTAGAAAATTACCTTCAAGATCTATTCACCAAAAAGATGTAATTTCCTCTTCTTGATTCCTTGCAATTTGATGTAGATTTGATGAAATTGATGCTTAGGTTTTGTAAAGGATGGAAAGATGATAAAAATGATGTAATCTTTATGTAAAAAGATGCAAAAATCAGCAAGGAATTGAAGAGAAAAGATGAGAGAAAGTGGAGAGAAAATTAGAGAAAAAGATGAGAGAAAATGAGGAAAAAGTAGTTTTGAGAGAAAATGATTAAAATCTCTAATTAAAATAATTAAAACATATTTTGGTGAATAAATCATTATTAAAAATTAGAAATGGGTTTATGGCCCTCTAAGGATTCTAAGTTTAGCTTGCTTTTCAACTTAGTCACTAAAACATCATATTTTTTGAAAATTACAAAATAAGTCCAATTTTTTTCCAAAAATTACAAATTGGTTACTTATGCATAATTAAGCATAATCAAAAATCAATATAAAGTCCAAATTATTTTCTTTTAATCTTGAAACATATTTTCAATATTTTAAACCATATTCCAAAATTATTATTTTTTCTAATTAAAATATTCTTATTTATTTTTTTCCCGGAATAATGAACCGGAGAACCCGATTTGACCCGAATTGAATTCTCCAAACTAATGACCCCAAAAACGGGATGTTACATAATGGATACCATCGACAGTCGGTTTCTGCTCTAATGTGCATCTTTGTTTCTCTTGGCCAGATTCAGTTGATCTGGTTTCTCTTGTTTTACCGAAATTTTTTAGATGCAACTTTATGGGTGGCAACAACATATCTTGGATGTGTGGACCTACTGATCAAAGGTTTCGTATTGGTCCCTCTCCATTTTTTACCATCCTTTGAAAGGGAATCGGGAACACCGATCTTGCTTTGGCTCACGTCTGAGAAGACTAGGTTTGTTATGCCAACAAGACGTGTTTATCTTGGCTTCAAGTTTATTTTTCTCTTCAGACTACTCTTTACTCCAGAAGTAGATATGCTTTCGATGTCCCTCAAATTCTTTTTTAAGTTGCATCCTGGGTTCAAGTCTCTACACAACTTTGATCCTCCTAGTGTTGCCCTCTCCTGGTCCAGAAAGACAGCAAGGACTTCGGTATCCCTGGTGTCGATTACTAGGGTTTTCTTCTTACGACCTCTCCATTGCAGTGTGTTGTTTGGACATAGAGCGCTCCATTATGCTCGATGCGTCTAGCCCCCTTTCCTTGGATAAAAACACGATCGTAAGTCCCATTATTTTTTTGCTACTTATGGTTACATGTAAAGCCTCTCTCTCAGGCAGCGTTTCTTCTACGACGTCACAAATGAGTTATTTTTCTTATCGTGTTACTATCCACACATGTACAATCTGGTTATCTACCGATTGGTCGCATGAATTTATACTACCCTTGTAAAGGGCTCCGATCAACACCTTCCATGATGGTCTTCTGTTAAACAAATTTTACCTTCGTTGTATCTATATTAGTTCAGTTAAGATTTGTTTTTTCAGCAGTTTGAACACATCCAGGAATCTCCTCAGAAGCAACCCTCCTGCTCTAACTCCTGATGCTATAACCAATCCTCCATGTGTTTGGTTTTGGAAACAACTCTGGAGGCTCCTGGATTTCGAAGCAAAGTCTAATGCATTGTTATCTTTTTCAACATTATTTTTATTACTTCTAATTCCTTTAAGTTTCGCTCTTTGGTTTATACTATGTGTTTCTCCTCAAGGTGTTCTGATCATAGGAGAGGAAGCTACAAGCTTCCCGAGGAACTATCCATTTTGTCGTTCCTTACCTATCTTTTTCCTTCTATTGCTATCAGTTTTGCTCCTGATATCATGGTTTGTGGGATCGTATCTTTCTATCGTTTTGACAGGTTTGACTCACGACCATGTTGTGCACCTATGTTTCGTTTGGGGTCTGCATCGAACTATATTCTCCATGATCACAGACTTCTCTATCTAATAGCTCCAGACCTTGGCATAGAAGCAATTTCGATAATGTATCTATGGATCTTGCATCAATTCCTGTTGGACTCCGTTTCTTGTATTGAAAGGTTAGAGTTATACTCGGACTCCATATTTCTTTTTATGATCATATCCATGCCTTTATTTCAGATGATAAGTCTCTATGATGATTTTTTTATCAAGTGTTGTCCATCTGTGGTTCACATCTCCAAAACCAGTCGGAGCATTATAGCTTACTTCTCCTGTTCGCCCATATCTCTGACTACGACCGTTTCTTGGTCGATTTGGCTTAGTGTTGTTGGAGGCCTGTTGGGGTGTGGCCAAACTGTGGTTCCTCCTTCGTTCTACATCAAGTGTAGCATGATTCAAGTCTCCTACAACAAGTATAACTTGAACTGGTTTACTTTAATTTACTTTAATCGGTTTCACCTATATTTAATTATTTTTCCATTACTTGAACTTTTTTCTATTATGGTAAGCTACTGTTGGATTTATACATTAAACTCATCCGTTGTTGGTAACTATAATATATATAATTTTTCTATACCACCTATTTATAGGGATTCTCTCAACACCTATTATGGTGCATACTCTACAAGGCTTTACATTGCAATTCCAGATTTGTTGGTACATATCAATTATCAGGATTTATATACTAGTTGTACGTCTTTTATACTAATTATACTATGGACACTTAAAGTTTGCTTTTTTATGACTTCTATATACTCTCAAATACCTATCTTTTTTCATATCACATGTGATAAGTTATTTTTGTCTACTTGTCTACTTCTTCTCAAATACATTATCTTAATTTATATTTTTCATATAATAACAATTTTCTTTTTTACTATTTATCTTTTTCTAATTTCTTCACATGTAATCCTTGTATACTTCAAACTCTTCCTTTCCTACATATATATGCCCATCTCTCTCATATCTTCTATATATTCCATACGCCCCTCTCTTTTTTTTTCTTTCAAATATTCCTTTACTCTTATCAACCTCTTACCAATGGATTTCAACACCTTCCTCCAACAACTAGGCAATCTTCAATTTACTGCTGAAGAGCATGAGGCTATCTTCCAACCTAGCTTCTCTTGGGATTTCTCAGAGGAAGAAACACAATCCACCCTTCTAGGGAATCTTATTTCCTCCAAAGAGATTGATGATTAGGTGATTGTCAAAGCTTTTACTGGAATTTGGACTATGGCCAAGCTTGATTCGATACGAATCTTGAAGCCACATATATTCCCCATCCGCTATAAGGATGCGAAGATCAAGGATGATATCCTGGCCAGAGGGGCTATAATCGGTATTGTAACAAAAATTGATACTAGAAAAATCGACTTTAACATAGTTGACTACCTGCGGGCTGGTTTGGCACTAGATGTTACACAGCCTATTCGGCACTGTGTTGTTGTTGGTGGAGGGACCTCTACAGGATTCTTTCTACTCCAATATGAACGTCTTCCTACGATTTGTCACTGTTGTGGCCGAATTGGTCATTCATTGGACTCTTGATCTATCCCAGTCGAATCACGACCTGATCAACTTCCATTTGGTGACTAGCTAAGATATGTTCCTAAGAAGAAGGAATCACAACCTACACAAAGAGGTCGTGTTCGTTACATTGCCAATGAATCCAATGCTCAGCCTATGCCAATATCCTCCCAAACCTCCAATACTAATATCAACGATGGAAAAGGTAAAGCCCCTATGGCATCCCCTCCGGCCTCTGAATATGACTCTACTCCAAGTAATGAACCTTCGCTTCATATTCCTAAAGGACCCAAACTCCTCCCAACGGTTCCTAGTAAACTATCTGCTCATCGTTGTCCTGCACAACCACTGCAAATGGTTTTTCCTGATCAAGGCCCTAATATTACTACCCGGCAAAAGGCCAACGCCAATACTGGGGAGGTGAGCTTGTTTGATCCTGATCTTCAAGATTTGGAGGCTGACCTAGCCAATGACCGTGACTTCCAAGAGACAGCTGAATGACTTGATTCTGCGCTGACTCCTAAGCGAATTATCTGACCCACTTCAAGTCGAGGTGCTAATAGAACTCTACCTTCAGATGAAAAATACTAGGCTTAAGCGGCCTAGAGCTAGCAATGCACCAAATGAGAAAGTTGGGATGAGCAGCACAAAAAACTCTCCGGCGGAGGTTGACCATCAACCCTGTTGAGTAAAATGATAATTTTACGTTGGAACTGTCTGGGCCTTGACAACGCCCTGACAGTTCTTACTTTACAACATGCTGTCTCTATGCATGATGCCGTTATTTTTCTTATTTTTTCTTTTAAGTATATCAGTTTATTAGTCTTTATCCTGTTTTTGTTAGAACTACGTGGCTGCATAGCTTTTGTCTTTAGGCATCTTATTTTGATGTTCCTTTTTATTTGGAATAATAATACCTTTACTGCTTTGTTTATTTACTCCTTATGTCTTATTGTTGTTTTTACTATCTCTTTCCTTATTCTTATGTTGAAATATCTTTTTGATATATTTGTTTTGTTCGGTTCTAATGAGGAACTAATTTGTTATGATTTTCTACCATTATGGTATTTTTACTTCACTAAGCTCTTTTTTCCAATTACAAATCAAATTTTTTATTTTTCTGTTGGTTTTTATGTGTTACACCTAAATAACCCCCCTTTTTCTGTCTTTCTTGTCTACTATCTATCTTTTATAAGGTTTTTTATTTTTATGAATGTACCACCCTTGCAAAGGGAATACTCCAACATCTTTCATGGTGTCGCTCTATCAAAAAAGATTCTTAATATCAAGAACTTTAATCTTGAATTGTGAACTAACTTACATATTTTCTATATGATTCCTTCGGGGTATTATACCTCCTTTAAATCGGCATTCCTATCTTTATATATTGGTCGCAAGTATTATTTTTTAACTATTGTAATGACCATTACCAAGAGGCCTCGTTCTTCGACCAAGGCCAGTACTGATTTAGCTGGGATGAGCAGCACAAAAAACTCTTCGACGGTGGTTGACAATGATCAACCCCGTTGATAAAAATGAAACTCATATGCTGGAACTGTCAGGGTCTTGGCAACACCCAGGCAGTTCACGCATTACATCGTGCTACCACCAAGCATGACGTCGGTTGTCTCTTTCTTTGTGAAACTAGATTGAACAAACATAATATGGACCGAATTAAGCACAAGCTTGGCATGCATGGTTGCATAGCTATTGAATCCAACCCTTCTTGTACAGGGCTTGCCATTATTTGGAACAATAAAACTACTATTGATTTGCTTTCTTACTCGGATCGACATATTGATGTCATTATTTCTTTTGGACAAATACAATTCCATTTTTCCGGTTTACATGGCTTGCCCGAAACTGCAAACAAATATAAAACTTGACAGCTAATAGATACTCTTAAATCAACCTCAACCCTTTCCTGGCTTTTAGGGGGGATTTTAATGAAATTCTTTATAACAATAAAAAACAAGGCGGTTCTCGTCGTGCACTATCATAAATCAATAATTTTCGAGATTATCTTGAAAAGAATGATCTTTTCGACTGTAAACAAAACGTTTGGATGGTTCACTTGGACTAGATCGAGTCGTAATACGGAAACCATTGTGGAAAGAATTGATAGATTCCTTGATAACTCCGCCTGGTTTAACACCTTTCTTAATTGCCAAGCTATATCTTTCTTTCAGGCGCATTTTGACCAACGCCCTATCTTTCTGGACACTAACCCATCACAAACTCTTCGATCTAAAGACTCTAATACCCTTTTTCACTATGAGAATTGTTGGGCTGATAACTCAGAGATTCTGTCTCGAATTATAGAGATTTGGTCTAACCAATCTTGCTCGCTCATCTGAATGACTTTATTAATATGTGTCTCAAATGCCAGCTTTCCGATACGGAAATCCACAACTTTATTTCCGCTAAGAGTGAGCTTGATAGCTTGCTAAATACGAAGGAAATCTATTGGGCTCAACGAGCTCGGACACACTGGTTAGAACATGGTGACAAAAAAAACTCCTTTTTCTATCTTGGATAACATCCCCTTCATTGTTAACGAATCAATGAACAATGATCTCTATAAGAAATTCACAGCAGATGAAGTATCCGTTGCTTTTTATGATATCGACCCGAGGAAAGCCCTAGGAGTAGATGGCTTTCCTAGTGGTTTCTTCAGGAAGCATTGGGATATCCTTGACTAGGACTTTACAAATCTTTGCTCGGGCTCTTGAGAGGGTCGGTTAGTATGGAAGAGGTCAATCGCACCATCATTATTCCTATCCCCCAAATCACGGATCCCACTATGATGCGTTATCTTCGACCTATTAGCCTTTGCATAGTCATCTATAAAACTATATCGAAAGTACTCGTTAACCGTCTAAAATCTATCATACCCTTATGTATTAGTGGTAATCAAGCTGCTTTTATTCAAGGAAGAAACATTACTGACAACATCCATATTGCCCATGAGCTCATCCATACTTTAAATACTGATGCAACATCCCTTGCAAAAGGTGCTAGCTTAAAGCTAGATATGGAAAAGGCCTTCGACCGTGTTGAATGGCTTTTTCTAGAACAAATTATGTCTCGCCTAGGATTCAACTCCAGTTGAGTTTCCCTTATTATGAGGTGTGTATCCTCAGTATCTTTTCAAGTTCATATCAACGACTCCCTCTCACGACCTTTCAAACCCAATAGAGGTTTACGGTAAGGGGACCCTCTCTCCCCTTTCCTGTTTCTTTTTTGTACTCAAGGCCTCTCAGCCTTGCTCAACATTGAGCAATCAAATGGTAACCTCCCTGGACTTTGTGCCAGCAGGAATGGACCACGTGTCAACCACCTCCTTTTGCGAATGAATGTGTCGTTTTCATTAAAAATACAACTAGAGAAGCTCAACGCCTTAAGGACGCTCTGCATACTTACGCTACATCGTCCGGGCATGTAGTGAATTTTGAAAAATATATTATTTTCTTTTCTTGAAAAACTTCCATATCGCTTCAGAAGGATATCAATGATATCCTCCATGTACAAGAAGTGGATGATCCTGGTATTTATCTGGGAGTCCCTCTCCTTATTGGGAAAAACAAAACAGCAGCCTTGGGTTTCACCAGGGAAAAATGAATGCTAACACCATACTTAATAGTACCTAAACTACCCCGATGGAATGAATCAAAAGTAAGAGATTATTTTTCCCATGAAGATGCTAACACCATACTTAATGTACCAATTATTAATGATATAAAAGACACCACACTTTGGGGTCACCATGACGCTGGTATCTATACAATACGCTATGGTTATCAATTTCTGCAGTTGCAGTCAGGGCCAGTTAACAGGCCTTCTAAACTTTGTAAAATTCTTTCCAAATTGCCTACTCTACCCAAGGTTCGTTCCTTTGGATGGCGATTATGTCATGATGTACTACCCTCTGGCCACAAAATCCTTCAAGCCAATCTTGGTACAGGGGTTTTTCTTATTTGTAGCAGGGTCATTGAATCTACCCTCCATGCTATGAGGGATTGTCCTAGTGCTAAGGAGGCGCTCCTTTTGGCAGGGATCCCCGCTCGAATTTTATCCAATACTTATACTTCCCCCCACCAGTGGCTTTCTGATGTTGTTGGGTTTCTTTCCTTGCATCAATTCTCGTTTCTTATTACGATCTTATAGAATTTATGGAACCGCCGTAATGACTTTGTCCACAACAACCGTCTTCAATCGGTTTGGTTAATTGTCTCCAATGTACAAAAACTTTTCATTGACTATACATCAGTTAATGATGCTTCCCACCAACGTTCCCGGCTAGCTGAACCCACCTTCGCTCAAGCTAGATGGACGAAGTCGGCCCCTTGTTTCGTTAAAATTAACACGGATGAGACCTTTGACCCTATCTTAAGGGGTTCTGCTGCAGGCGTCATTGCTCGAGACTCTTCTGGCTCCGTATTTGGTGGTTTCTCTATGCCTCTTGTTTGTGCGGATCCAGCCTCTGTCGAGGCTCTCGCTATTCTGGAAGGTTTAAGATTTGTTGTTGCCAATGGCTGGACTAATGTGATTATTGAAACAGATTCTGCTTCCATTGCCAACAAAGTTGACAACACTTATCACCAAGATCGTTCCATAGTGCAACACTTAGTGGCTCGCATCCGCTCCACTCTTGGTACTCTGCCTGGTTGTAAGATTTGTTATGTACCTAGAGACGTAAATGTTGTAGCCCATGTTTTAGCTACTAGGGTTTTACGTTCTTTTACTTCTTGCTCTTTTGATTGTATCTTTCCCGACTTCATTCGGGCTTCTGTAAACTCGTAGAGGTTCTCCTCTTCTACTCAATAATACCCTGGGTACTCTTCTCCCCATAGGGGCCTACTCACCTCACGGGGTGACCGGCTATAGGTCTTTTTTAATGAGGCACTTTTTGACAAGAACATTTTAATCCCAACAAAACGAAAACCAGATGTTATTAAATTATATAAATTAATCTAAAATTTTCATCTTTTTACTCGGTTAAAATTCAAACAGTTTTTCTATAAAGCCTTTTTAGATATGCCCATTTTAATCCTAACAAAACGAAAACTAGATGTTATTAAATCAAATTTTATGAGTTTAAATAGTTAATTATGGGCTTTTGAAGAAAATTATGCAAATTAATCTAAAATTTTTAGCTTTTTACTCGGTTAAAATTCTAACGGATTCTCTTTAAAGCCTTTTTGATATGCACGTTTTAATCCTAATAAAACGAAAATCAGATGTTATAAAATAAAATTTTATGAGTTCGAATAGTTAATTATGGGCTTTTGAACAAAATTTTACAAATTAATCTAAAATTTTCAGCTTTTTACTCGGTTAAAATTCGAACGGATTCTCTATAAAGCCTTTTTAGACATGCACGTTTTAATCCCAGCAAAACGAAAACCATATATTATTAAATAAAATTTTATGAGCTTATATAGTTAATTATGGCTTTTGAACAAAATTATATAGATTAATCTAAAATTTTTAGCTTTTTACTCGGTTAAAATTCGAACGGATTCTCTATAAGGCCTTTTTAGACATGCAAGTTTTAATGCCAAAAAAATGAAAACCAGATATTATTAGATCAAATTTTATGAGTTCAAACAGTTAACAATGGGCTTTTGAACTAAATTATACAAATTAATCTAAAATTTTTAGCTTTTTACGGTGTTAAAATTGGAATGAATTCTTTATAAAGCCTTTTTAGACATACACGTTTTAATCACAACAAAATGAAAACTAGATGTTATTAATCTCAAATTTTCAATATTTTACTCGGTTAAAATTGTAACGGATCCTCTGTAAAGTCCACTTAGACTTGCACGTTTTAATCCCAAAAAAACGACAATCGGATGTTATTAAATCATATTTTATGAGTTCAAATAGTTAATTATAGGCTTTTGAACCAAATTATACAAATTAATCAAAAAATTTTAGCTTTTTAATCGTTAAAATTCTAACGGATTCTCTATAAAGCATGACATGCACATTTTAATCCCAACAAAACGAAAACCAAATGTTATTAAATCATATTTCATGAGTTCAAATAGTTAATTATGGTCTTTTGAACAAAATTTTATAGATTAATCTAAAATTTTCAGCTTTTTACTCGGTTAAAATTCGAACGGATTCTCTATAAGGCATTTTTAGACATGTACGTTTTAATCCCAACAAAACGAAAATCAAATATTATTAAATCAAATTTTATGAGTTCAAATAGTTAATTATGGGCTTCTGAACAAAATTATATAAATTAATTTAAAATTTTCAACTTTTTACTCGGTTAATATTCGAACGGATTCTCTATAAAGCCTTTTTAGATATGTCCGTTTTAATACAACAAAACAAAAACCAGATGTTATTAAATCAAATTTTATGAGTTTAAATAGTTAATTATGGGCTTTTGAACAAAATTATTCAAATTAATCTAAAATTTTCAACTTTTTACTCGGTTAAAATTTGAACGGATTCTCTATAAAGCCTTTTAGACATGCACATTTTAATCCTAACAAACCAAAAACCAGATGTTATTAAATCATATTTTACGAGTTCCAATATTTAATTATGGTCTTTTGAACAAAATTATATAGATTAATCTAAAATTTTCAGCTTTTTACTCGGTTAAATTAGAACGGATTCTCTATAAAGCCTTTTTAGACAATCACGTTTTAATCCCAACAAAATGAAAACAAGATATTATTAAATTAAATTTTATGAGTTAAAATAATTAACAATGGGCATTTAAACAAAATTATATAGATTAATCTAAAATTTTAAGCATTTTACGCTGTTAAAATTGGAACGGATTCTTTATAAAGCCTTTTTAGACATGCACGTCTTAATCCTAATAAAACGAAAACCAGATGTTATTAAATCAAATTTTATGAGTTAAAATTGTTAATTATGGGCTTTTAAACAAAATTATACATACTAATCTCAAATTTACAACTTTTTACTCGGTTAAAATTGGAACGGATTCTCTATAAAGCCTTTTTAGACATACACATTTTAATCCCAACAAAATGAAAACCAGATGTAATTAAATCAAATTTTATGAGTTCAAATAGATAATTATGAGCTTTTGACAAAAATTATACTGATTAATCTAAAACTTTCAGCTTTTTCTCTGTTAAAATTCGAACGGATTCTCTGTAAATCCTTTTTAGACATGCAAGTTTTAATCCCAACAAAAAATCCAGATGTTATTAAATCAAATTTTATGAGTTCAAATAGTTAATTATGGGCTTTTAAATAAAATTATATAAATTACTCTAAAATTTTTAGCTTTTAACTTGGTTAAAGTTCGAACGGATTCTCTATAAAGCCTTTAAAGATATGCCCATTTTAATCCCAACAAAATGAAAACTAGATGTTATTAAATCAAATTTTATGAGTTTAAATAGTTAATTTATGAGCTTTTGAACAAAATTATACAAATTAATCTAAAATTTTCAGTTTTTTACTTGGTTAAAATTCTAACGGATTAAAACCAGATTTTATTAAATCAAATTTTATAAGTTAAAATAGTTAACAATGGGCATTTAAACTAAATTACACAGACTAATCTAAAATTTTTAGCATTTTACGCTGTTAAAATTCTAACGGATTCTCTATAAAGCCTTTTTAGACATACACATTTTAATCCCAACAAAACGAAAACCAAATGTTATTAAATCATATTTTATGAGTTCAAATAGTTAGTTATAGTCTTTTGAATAATATTTTATAGATTAATCTAAAAATTTCAGCTTTTTACTCGGTTAAAATTCGAACGGATTCTCTATAAAGCCTTTTTAGACATGCACATTTTAATCCCAAAAAAAATGAAAACTAGATGTTATTAAATTAAATTTTATGAGTTCAAATAGTTAATTATGGAATTTGAAAAAAATTATACAGATTAATCTAAAATTTTCAGCTTTTTACTCGGTTAAAATTCGAACGGATTCTCTATAAAGCCTTTTTAGACGTGTACGTTTTAATCCTAACAAAACGAAAACCAGATGTTATTAAATCAAATTTTATGAGTTCAACTAGTTAATTATGAGCTTTTAAAGATTAATCTAAAATTTTAAGCTTTTTACTGGTTAAAATTCGAACAGATTCTCTATAATGCATTTTTTGGCATGCACGTTTTAATCCCAACAAAACAAAAACCAGATGTTATTAAATCAAATTTTGAGTGCAAATAGTTAATTAACGATTTTGAATAAAATTATACAGATTAATCTAAAATTTTAAGCTTTTTACTCGATTAAAATTCGAACAGATTCTCTATAATGCATTTTTTGGCATGCACGTTTTAATCCCAACAAAACAAAAAGCAGATGTTGTTAAATTTAATTTTATGATTTCAAATAGTTAATTATGGGCATTTGAAAAAAATTATACAGATTAATCTAAAATTTTAAGCTTTTTACTCGGTTAAAATTCAAACGGATTCTCTATAAAGCCTTTTTAGACATGCACGTTTTAATCCGAACAAAACGAAAACCAGATTTTATTAAATCAAATTTTATGAGTTAAAATAGTTAACAATGGGCATTTGAACTAAATTACACAGATTAATCTAAAATTTTTAGCATTTTACGCTGTTAAAATTCTAACGGATTCTCTATAAAGCCTTTTTAGACATGCACATTTTAATCCCAACAAAATAAAAACCAAATGTTATTAAATAATATTTTATGAGTTCAAATAGTTAATTATGGTCTTTTGAATAAAATTTTATAGATTAATCTTTAATTTTCAGCTTTTTACTCAGATAAAATTCGAACGAATTCTCTATAAAGCCTTTTTAGACATGCACGTTTTAATCCCAAAAAAAAAAACAAAAACTAGATGTTATTAAATCAAATTTTATGAGTTCAACTAGTAAATTATAAGATTTTGAAAAAAATTATACAGATTAATCTAAAATTTTAAGCTTTTTACTGGGTTAAAATTCGAACAGATTCTCTATAATGCATTTTTTGGCATGCACGTTTTAATCCCAACAAAACGAAAACCTAATGTTATTAAATCAAATTTTATGAATCCAAATAGTTAATTATGGGTTTTTGAACAAAATTATACAGATTAATCTAAAATTTTCAGCTTTTTACTCGGTTAAAATTCGAACAGATTCTCTATAATGCATTTTTTGGCATGTAAGTTTTAATCCCAACAAAATGAAAACCAGATGTTAAATTAAATTTTATGAGTTCAAATAGTTAATTATGGGCATTTGAAAAAAATTATACAAATTAATCTAAAATTTTCAGCTTTTTACTCGGTTAAAATTCGAACGGATTCTCTATAAAGCCTTTTTAGACATGCACATTTAAACCGAACAAAACGATAACCAGTTGTTGTTGAATCAAATTTTATGAGTTCAACTAGTTAATTATGGGCTTTTGAAAAAAATTATACAGATTAATCTAAAATTTTCAGCTTTTTACTAGGTTAAAATTTGAACGGATTCTCTATATTGCATTTTTAGGCATGCACGTTTTTAATCTCAACAAAACGAAAACCAGATGTTATTAAATCATATTTTATGAGTTAAAATATTTAAATGTGGGCTTTTAAACAAAATTATACAGATTAATCTAAAATTTTCAGGTTTTTACTTTGTTAAAATTCGAAAAGATTCTTTATAAAGCCTTTTTAGACATTCACATTTTAATCCTAACAAAACGAAAACCATATGTTATTAAATAAAATTTTATGAGTTCAAATAGTTAATTATGAGCTTTTGAACAAAATAATACAAATTAATCTAAAATTTTCAGCTTTTTACTCCGTTAAAATTCGAACGGATTCTCTATAATGCATTTTTAGGCACACACGTTTTAATCCCAACAAAATGAAAATCAGATGTTATTAAATCAAAACCAGATATTATTGAATCAAATATTATATAGATTAATCTAAAATTTTTAACTTTTTACATTGGTTAATATTCGAACGGATTCTCTGTAATGCATTTTTAGGCATGCACGTTTTAATCCCAATAAAACGAAAACCAGATGTTATTTAATCAAATTTTATGAGTTTAAATAGTTAAATATAGGCTTTTGAAAAAAATTAATCTAAAATTTTTAGCTTTTTACTCAGTTAAAATTCGAACGGATTCTCTATAAAGCCTTTTTAGACATGCACGTTTAATCCGAACAAAATGATAACCAGTTGTTATTAAACTAAATTTTATGAGTTCAAATAGTTAATCATGGTCTTTTGAACAAAATTGTACAGATTAATCTAAAATTTTCAGCTTTTTACTCAGTTAAAAATCGATCGGATTCTCTATAAAGCATTTTTAGACATGCACCTTTTAATTCCAACAAAATAAAAACTAGATGTTTTTAAATCAAATTTTATGAGTTCAAATAGTTAATTATGGGCTTCTGAGCAAAATTTTACAGATTAATCTAAAATTTTCAACTTTTTACTCGGTTAAAATTCGAACGGATTCTTTATAATGCATTTTTAGGCATGCACGTTTTAATCCCAAAAAATCGAAAACCAGATGTTATTAAGTCATATTTTCATGAGTTCAAATAGTTAAATGTGGGCTTTTGAATAAAATTATAAAGATTAATCTAAAATTTCAGCTTTTTAATTTGTTAAAATTCAAACAGATTCTCTATAAAGCCTTTTTAGACATGTACGTTTTAATCCCAACAAAACGAAAACAAGATTTATTAAATCAAATTTTATGAGTTCAGATAGTTAGATACGGGCTTTTGAACAAAATTATACTGATTACTCTAAATTTTTTATCTTTTTACTCGGTTAAAATTCGAACGGATTCTCTACAAGGCATTTTTAGACATGCACGTTTTAGTCCCAACAAAACAAAAACTAGATGTTATTAAATCAAATTTTATGTGTTCAAATAGTTAAATATGGGCTTTTGAACAAAATTATAAAGATTACTCTAAAATTTCCAACTTTTTATACGGTTAAAATTCGAACGAATTCTCTATGATGCCATTTTAGACATGCACATTTTAATCCCAACAAAACGAAAACCAGATGTTATTAAATCAAATTTTATGAGTTTAAATAGTTAATTATGGGCTTTTGTACAAAATTATACAGATTAATCTAAAATTTTTAGCTTTTTACTCAATTAAAATTCGAATTGATTCTCTATAAAGCATTTTTAGACATGCACGTTTTAATCCAACAAAATTAAAACCAGGTATTTTTAAATCAAATTTTATGAGTTCAAATAGTTAAGTATGGGCTTTTAAAAAAATTATACAGATTAATCTAAAATTTTCATCTCTTTACTTGGTTAAAATTCGAAAAGATCCTCTATAAAGCCTTTTTATACATGTACGTTTTAATCCATAAAAAAACAAAAACCAAAGTTATTAAACAAAAATTTTTGAGTTCAAATAGTTAATTATGGTCTTTTGTACAAAATTATACAGATTAATTTAAAATTTTCAGCTTTTTACTCAGTTAAAATTCGAATGGATTCTCTATAAAGTATTTTTAGACATGCACCTTTTAATCCCAACAAAATGAAAATCAGATCTTTTTAAATCAAATTTTATAAATTTAAAAAGTTAATTATGGGTTTTGAACAAAATTGTATAGATTAATCTAAAATTTTTAGCTTTTTACTCGGTTCAAATTCAAACGGATTCTCTGTAAAGCATTTTTAGACATGCACGTTTTAATCCCAACAAAACAAATACAAGATTTACTAAATCAAATTTTATGAGTTCAAATAGATAAATATGGGCTTTTGAACAAAATTATACAAATTAATCTAAATTTTTCAGCTTTTTACTCGGCTAAAATTTAAACGGATTCTATATAAAGCCTTTTTAGACATGCACGTTTTAATCCCAACAAAACGAAAATCATATGTTATTAAATCAAATTTTATGAGTTGAAATAGATAAATATGGGCTTTTGAATAAAATTATACAAATTAATCTAAAATTTTTAGATCTTTACTCTGTTAAAATTCGAATGGATTCTCTATAAAGCCTTTTTAGACATGTACGTTTTAATCCCAACAAAACGAATACCAGATGTTATTAAATCAAATTTTATGAGTTCAAATAGTTAACTATGGGCTTTTGAACAAAATTATATAAATTAATCAAAAATTTTCAGCGTTTTACAGGATTAAAATTCGAACGGATTCTCTATAAAGCCTTTTTAGACATGCACGTTTTAATCCAAACAAAACGAAAACCAGATGTTATTAAATCAAATTTTATGAGTTGAATTAGTTAACTATGGGCTTTTGAACAAAATTATATAGATTAATCTAAAATTTTCAGCTTTTTACTCGGTTAACATTCGAACGGATTCTCTATAAAGCCTTTTTAGATATGCACGTTTTAATCCCAATAAAACGAAAACAAGATGCTATTAAATCAAATTTCATGAGTTCAAATAGTTAAATATGGGCATTTGAGAAAAATTATATAAATTAATCTAAAATTTTCAGCGTTTTACTCGGTTAAAATTTGAACGGGTTCTCTATAAATCCTTTTTAGACATGCACGTTTTAATCCCATCAAAACGAAAATCATATGTTATTAATTCAAATATTATGAGTTCAAATAGTTAACTATGGTTTCGAACAAAATTATACAGATTAATCTAAAATTTTCTGCTTTTTACACGGTCAAAATTCGAACGGATTCTCTGTAAAGCCTTTTCAGACATGCACGTTTTAATCCCAACAAAACGAAAACCTAATGTTATTAAATCAAATTTTATGAGTTCAAATAGTTAACTGTGGGCTTTTGATCTAAACTATACAGATTAATGTAAAATTTTTAGTTTTTTAGAAGATTAATATTCGAACGGATTCTCTATAAAGCCTTGTTAGACAAGCACGTTTTAATCCCAACAAAACGAAAACCAGATGTTATTAAAACAAATTTTATATGTTCAAATAGTTAATTATAGGTTTTTGAACAAACTTATACAGATTAATCTAAAATTTTTGAACACATTCGGTTAAAATTCGAACAGATTCTCTATATAGCCCATTTAGACATGGACTTTTTAATCCAAAAAAATGACAACCATATGTTATTAAATCAAATTTTATGAGTTCAAATAGTTAATTATTGGCTTTTGAACAAAATTACACAAATTAATTTAAAATTTTCAACCTTTTACTCAGTAAAAATTCGAACGGATTCTCTATAAGCCTTTTTAGACATGCACATATTAATCCCAACAAAACGAAAACCAGATTTTATTAAATATTATTTTATGAGTTCAAGTAGTTAATTATAGGCTTTTAAACAAAATTATATAGATTAATCTAAAATTTTCACCTTTTTACTTGGTTAAAATTCGAACGGATTCTTTATAAGGCATTTTTAAACATGCACATTTTAATCCCAACAAAACGATAACCAAATGTTTTTAAATCAAATTTTATGAGTTAATATAGTTAAATATGGGCTTTTGAACAAAATTATACAGATTAATCTAAAATTTTAAGCTTTTTACTCGGTTAAAATTTGACGGATTCTCTATAAGGCCTTTTTAGACATGCACATTTTAATCCTAACAAAACGAAAATCAGATGTTATTAAAAATTAAATTTTATGAGTTGAAATAGTTAATTATGGACTTTTGAACATAATTATACAGATTAATCTAAAATTATCAGCTTTTTATTCGGTTAAAATTCGAACGAATTCTCTATAAAGCCTTTTTAGACAAGCACGTTTTAATCTGAACAAAACGATAACCAAATGTTATTAAATCAAATTTTATGAGTTCAAATAGTTAACTATGGGATTTTGAACAAAATTATATAGATTAATCTAAAATTTTTAGCTTTTTACTCGGTTAAAATTCGAACGGATTCTCTATAAAGCTTTTTTAGACATGCACGTTTTAATCCCAAAAACGACAACCAGATGTTATTAAATCAAATTTTATGAGTTCAAATAGTTTATTATGGGCTTTTGAACAAAATTATACAAATTAATCTAAAAATTTTAGCTTTTTACTCGGTTAAAATTGGAACATATTCTCTATAAGGCATTTTTAGGTATGTACTTTTTAATCTCAACAAAACGAAAACCAGATATTATTGAATCAAATATTATGAGCTCAAATAGTTATTTATGGGCTTTTGAACAAAATTATTCAGATTAATCTAAATTTTTTAGCTTTTTACTCGATTAAAATTCAAACAGATTCTCTATAAGGCATTTTTAGACATGCACGTTTTAATCCCAACAAAACGAAAACAAAATGTTATTAAATAAAATTTTATGAGTTCAAATAGTGAATTATGGGCTTTTGAACAAAATTATACAGATTAATCTAAAATTTTCAGCTTTTTACTCAGCTAAAATTTGAACAGATTATTGCTCTCTTTCTCTCCTCTCACCCTCTCCCTCCCCTCCCTCATGCCTTCTTTTTTTTCCGCTGTCCTCACCTCTCCCTCCTACCGATCGCCTCTCTTGATCGTTCGTTTTTCACCTTCAACTTTTTCCAGGGGGGAAGACGCAACACGAATGATATCAAATACTTTAAGTTATAATACATCTATAATTATTGGTTTGCCTGTTATCTTTCTATTTCGTTTACGCTATATTTTGCTCTGTGTGAGATCATACTCTCTGGATCAATTCATATACAGTTTCTCGTTTGAGTTTTATTTTGCACAGATCCTCACTGGTCATTGGAGACCTTTAGTTCTGCTAGTTAGATTGTTTTTCTCTTTAGTGGCGAAAAGTACAGTTAATGTCCAAGTCGGATTACAGCCTCATCCGAGGAAGTTTTGTTTTACTTACTCTGACTATGACTCTCCTCTTCTTAATATATTTGTTGCATTCATACTACCCTCATACGGGGATCTCACCACCGCCAAATTTGGTGTGTTTATTTCTTTCTGTCTATTCCTCCTTTGGCCATCTAGGATTCCAATGCTTGTATCCACCCATTCTTACACTAATTACTACTCTTCTGGGCAGAGTTTTCTTCTCCGTCTAACCATCTCTATCGTCATCATTCTTACTGACTCGGGAGAGCGAGGTGTACTCACTCACCGGAGTCGATCTCTTTAGATATGTTGCCACAATATTTTATTCTATTATGTTGTCCCTATATTTCCTCTCTTTCCAATTGTTTATACGATGATTGGAGGTCTTGAGGCCTCCAGATCCATCGTCTTTGGACTACATCTTCCTCTGGTTATCGATCAAATATCAAGCTGCACTCTTTTGAGTGTCCTTCTCTCTATAGTAGTGGCAAGTCCCTGAAGTTTATGAGTTTCATGAATATTCAAACTCTCTACCCTTCTACTTTTTTAAATGTCCAGAGTTCGGCTATTGTGCAACCGGTCTCTTAT
Source organism: Abelmoschus esculentus (assembly GCA_035048815.1). Lineage (NCBI taxonomy): Eukaryota > Viridiplantae > Streptophyta > Magnoliopsida > Malvales > Malvaceae > Abelmoschus > Abelmoschus esculentus. The sequence continues at coordinate 21,053,731 of JAUCBN010000003.1, forward strand.
AGCCGGTCTGATACATACACTAATCCTCTCAGGCAACACATTCACCGGATGGGATCAGGCTCTGACATAGTTGTTTTTTTGTCTTATCAACAATGACAATCTATTTTTGTTGCTTCTGTTACTAGACGATTTTGGCAATGGCAGTGTCCTGTTGTCGCTTGGCCTCTTTCCTTCCAGCGACAAGGTGTTATCGGAAACAAAGGTGTTTTCGGAAGGCCCCTACGCTCGTTGTTCTCTTGTTGCTGATCGTTTGACATCAACCCCAGAATCAGGCTTATCTAGCTCACCTTTTGAGAGAGGAAGGTTGGCTCCTATCCCTATCCTACATCTGTCCACAAAGGTATGTATTTTCGATCTCCATAACTCTTTTTTTGTGTTTTCCCTTTTCTGTATCATTGTTTATTTTGTTTACTTCACATAGGATGATCAATGGGCGTTCACTAGGTTTCACCATTATCTTTCTTTATCATCTTCTCAATTTCTGTTCATATAATATCTTAATTAGTTTTTCGTCTATACCACCCTTGTTTGGGGATTTCTCCAACTCCTCTCATGGTATTTTATCTTATCTAAACCTTTTAAGGTTCTTCATTGTCACCGCGTCAATGTTGGTAACGGCCACATCACGGGGACACTCCAATATCTCTCACGGTGTATATTTTGTGCAACTCATAATACAAGTTTTGTCACATAGACATTTTTCGATCTTCCCACGTCTTCTCCTCTCTTTTGTGCCTACGATACTTATACCACCCTTTCAAAAGAATTTTTCCAACAACTTTTATGGTTTAAATTCTATGAATATGCCTACCAACATCCTTCATAACACTCTCCTAGTTATTATTTGGATGCTAACATGGCTTCTACCATGCTTGTCACACTTTGTATACAATACCCACATCTTTATCGATGATAGGTTATGGTCCATGGTAAGTTGCCACTCTATTAGTAGCTCCTTTTATACCTAATGCAATACATCCTCTACTCAATCTCAACTTGTCTTTAGTACTGTATCATCCAAAAAGAAACCTATTCCAATCCCAATGAGGACTCCTTAATTTTCTTTTAATAAGTTTATTCATTATCATATTTCTTCTCCAAAGAAATTCACTTGGTTTCAACTTACTAATTACCTTTATCAAAGACTCTTTTATCATACTTTTATTGTAATTCAATTTCAATTTGTTAATTATATTAATTACCCTTACCATAAACTCTATCTTTTTAATTCTAATACAACTCTTTCTCAAACTCTTTCTATCCCGCTATATATAACCGCCCTTTGCACCCAATATCTTCCATCTCCAAAAATCTCTTTGCCTTTTCCGAACCTCCCACTTGTTTCTATCTACTTTATTTTCGTTTTTCACAACCAATTTTTCATGGATACTAAATCTTTCCTTCAACAACTCGAGAATGTTCAATTCATTGGAGAAGAATAATCTTCTATTTTCAACCTAGTTTACCTTGAGAATCTTCTGAAAAAGATACACAAACCACCCTCTTAGGAAAACTTATAACCTCAAAGGATATATATGACCAGGTGAAAGTTAAAGCTTTTACCAGAATATGGACTCCAGCTAAACTACTTTCTATGAGAGTTTTGAAGCATCGTTTGTTTCTCATCCGTTTCAAAGATGAGAAAATTAAATAGGATATCCTGGCCAGGGGGCCTTGGACCTACAAGGAGGAGTGGTTAGCCTTGGTACAATATAATTCCAAAATCACCCATGACGAACATTCCTTCACCATAATGAATATTTGGGCCCATACTATAACATTCCCTATATCCTTCTCGCTTCGGAGGAGTCTGCCCATAACACTGGGTATCACTTGGGGCCTTAATTGGAATTGTCACAAAAATTGACACAAGGAAAATTGATTTTAACATGTCTGAATACCTTCGAGTTGGTTTAACTCTAGACGTTATGAAACCTATTAGACGCTGTGTCGCCATCGGTGGGGGTGTTTCTACCAGAATTTGCCCACTTCAATATGAACGTCTTCCCACAATATGTCACTATTGTGGAAGAGTTGACCATTCAATGAATTCATGTACTGTTCTGATCGAGACTCAACCTGCGCAACTCCAATATGGAGATTGGCTTCGCAATGTTGCTAGAAACAAAGACGCACAACCCACAAAAGGAGGTAGGATCCGTTACCTTACTAACACTCAATCCCATACTCAGCCTACGCCAATCTTGCCCTAAACTTTCAACTAGTCCGTCACCAACAACAACGGGAACAACCCTGAGAATGTTCCAAGCAATATTTCTCAACAGAATATTCTGAAAGGTATGCATTCAAAGGGTTTGGGTCTAGAAGGTACAGTTGACTTTGGCCTATTGGATCCAGACCTTCAACAGTTAGAAACAGACCTCGCCAATGATCTGGACTTCCAGGCGGTGGCTGCCTGGTTGGAATCTGTGCCTATCCTCAAACGAAATTTTAGAACAACCTCGAATATAGGCACCAAACGCACACCACCCTCTAATGAGGGCACTAGGTCCAAGCGGACTCGATCTTCGTCTAGGGCCTCTATTGATAGAGCTGGGATGATCAGTAGAAAAAAATCTTTGGCGGAGGTTGAGAATGATCAACCCCGCCGAGCGAAATGAAAATATTATGTTGGAACTATTAGGGTCTCAACAACACCCAGGCAGTTCTCGCTTTACAACGTGCTTTCTCAAAGCATGATGTCGATTTTCTTTTTCTTTGTGAAACTAGGTTAAACAAACATAATATGTACCGTATTAGGATCAAGTTAGGAATGCATGGTCGTATAGTCATTGAATCCAACCCTTCTTGTACAGGGCTTGCTATTATTTGGAATAATAAAACTTCTATTGATTTGCTTTCTTACTCGGATCGCCATATTGATGTAATTTTCACCTTTGGGCAAAAGCAATCTCACTTTTCCGGTTTACATGGTTTTCCTAAAACTGCAAACAAATACAAAACTTGGCAACTAATAGATACTCTAAAATCAGCCTCTTCTCTTCCCTGGCTTTTAGAGGGTTTAATCAAATCCTTTATGATTGTGAAAAGCAAGGTGGTTCTCGTCGTACGCGATCACAAATTAACAATTTTCGAGATTGTCTTGATAAGAATGATCTTTTCGATTATAAACTAACATCTTGGTGGTTCACTTGAACTAGATCGGGACGTAATACGGAAACCATTATGGAAAGAACCGATAGATTCCTTGGTAACTTTGCCTGGTTTAATACCTTTCCTAACTGCAAAGCTATCTCATTCTTTTAGGCGCGTTTTGACCACTGTCCTATCTTAATTGACACTAGCCCATCATAAACCCTTCGACCCATGCGCCCTAACAACCTTTTTCGCTATGAGAACTGTTGGGCGGATAACTCGGAAACTTTGAGTCGAATTAGAGAGATCTGGTCTAACCAATCCCGCTCGACTCTTCAGAAACTTCAGGATATTAGACGTTTCCTAACCACATGGAAAACTAAAAAAGAAATAAAATCCAATAACCGAATCACCCAACTGAATGATTTTAATAATATATGTCTCAAATGATATTTTTCTGATACAGAAATCCACAACTTTATTTTTGCTAAAAGTGAGCTTGATAGCTTGCTAAACGCGAAGGAAATCTATTGGGCCCAATGAGCTCGAACGCTCTGGTTAGAACATGGTGACAAAAATACTTCATTTTTCCATGCCAGAGCAAAGTGCCGACGACGGAAGAATCAAATTGTTGGACTTCACAACAACCAGAATATATGGCAAACACATACAGACGACATCATGTCTACTGTTATTAATTACTTTCAAAACCTTTTTACGTCTTCCTCTCCTACTATAGCGTCTTCTATCTTAGATAACATTCCCACTATTGTTAACGATTCGATGAACAATGATCTTAATAAGGATTTCACAGCAGATGAAGTGTCTATCGCTTTTCGTGATATCGACCCGAGGAAAACCCCAGGAGTTGATGGATTCCCATGTGGCTTCTTCAGGAAGCATTGGGATATCCTTGGCTAGGATTTCACAAATCTCTGTCTTGGGCTCCTGCGAGGGTCGGTTAATATGGAAGAGGTCAGTCATACCATCATTGTTCTTATCCCCAAAATCAGCGATCCCACTATAACGCGTCACCTCAGACCTATTAGCCTTTACACAGTCATCTATAAAATTGTATCGAAATTACTTGTTAACCGTCTAAAATCTATTATGCCCTTATGTATTAGTGGCAATCAAGCCGCTTTTGTTCAAGGAAGGAACATCACTGACAACATCCTTATTGCCCATGAGCTCATCCATACTTTAAACACTGATGCAACATCCCTTGCAAAAGGTGTTAGCTTAGAGCTAGATATGGAAAAGGCCTTCGACCGTTTTGAATGGACTTTTCTTGAACAAATTATGATCCGCCTAGGATTCAACTCTAGTTGGGTATCTCTTATTATGAGGTGCGTATCGCCAGTATCCTTCCAAGTACGTATCAACGACTCCCTTTCACAACCTTTCAAACCCAATAGAGGATTACGGCAAGGGGACCCTCTCTCCCCTTTTCTTTTTCTTTTTTGTACTCAAGACCTCTCAGCCTTGCTCAACGCTGAGTAATCAAATTGTAACCTCCCTAGTCTTTGTGCCAAAAGGAATGGACCACGTGTCAACCACCTCCTTTTTGGGGATGACTGTGTTGTTTTCATTAAAAACACAACTATAGAAGCTCAACGCCTTAAGGACACTCTACATACTTATACTACTTCGTCTGGGCAGGCGATAAACTTTGAAAAATCTACTATTTTCTTTTCATGAAAAACCTCTACATCGTTACTATCGAAAATCAATGATATCCTCCATGTTAGAGAAGTGGATGATCCAGGTATTTATCTCGGAGTTCTACTCTTAATAGGGAAGAACAAGACAACGACTCTGGGGTTTACCAGGGAACAAATGAATGCCCGACTAATTAAATGAGATAAACACCTTCTTTCCTTTAGTGGAAGTGAAATTTTCATCAAATCCGTCATACAATCTATGCCTCAATATTTTATGTCTTGCTACCTTCTACCACAAAACATTATTGATGACATGACCACTTTGATATGCCGATATTGGTGGTCAGGGAAAGTTGACAAACGAGGTTGGCATTTGCTTCCTTGGGACACTATCTATCTGCCGAAAGTAGCAAGAGGTATAGGATTTCGTGACCAACACCACTTTAATATTGCATTGCTAAGTAAACAAATCTAGCGTTTAGTTTGTGAACCTAATAACCTTCTTAGTCAGGTTTACAAATGTAAGTACTACCCAACGGGCTCGATCCTTGATTCTAATTACACTCGGAGTTCTTCCTTTGCTTGGAATGGTCTCAGCATAGCTATCTCTAAACTTAGCAATGGTTTTTTCAAACGTCCTGGTATGTCCAGTGACGTTCAAATCCACTTTGACAAATGGGGTGGTTCTCAGCCTATACACCTTTATGGTGATTATGAGGTGAATGACGAAGTCCCTTTATGTGCAGGTACCTTCAAGGTACCTAACCTACCCCGTTGGGATGAATCAAAAGTGATAGATTTCTTTTCCCATGAAGATGCTAACACCATTCTTAATGTACCAATTATTAATGATATAAAAGACACTACACTTTGGGGTCACCATAACTCTGGTATCTATACAGTACGGTCTGGTTATCAATTTTTGCAGTTGCAGCATGGTCTAGTTAACAGACCCTCTAAACTTTGGAAAATTCTATCCATAACTCTGGTATCCAAACTTTGTAACATGACCATTGAATCTATCCTCCATGCTCTGAGGGAATGTCCTAGTGCTAAGGAGGCGCTCTATTTTTCAGGGTTCCCCACCCGAATTTTATCCAACACATATGTCTCCCCTCATCAGTGGCTTTCTGATGTTGTTGGGTTTCTTTCCTTGCATCAATTCTCGTTTCTTATTACGATCTTATGGAATTTATGAAACTGCCATAATGATTTTGTCCATAACAACCATCTCCAACCGGTTTGGTTAATTGTATCCAATGCACAAAAACTTTTCACTGACTATACATCAGTTAATGATGCTACCCAACTACGTTCCTGGCTAGCTGAGCCCACCTTCACTCAAGCTAGATGGATAAAACCGGCCCCTGGTTTCGTTAAAATTAACACAGATGAGGCCTTTGACCGTTGGTTAAGGGGCTCTGTTGCAGGCGTTATTGCTCGAGACTCTTCAGGCTCCGTACTCGGTGGTTTCTCTATGCCTCTTGTTTGTCCGGAGCCAGCCTCTGCCGAGGCTCTCCTATTCTTGAAGGTTTAAGATTTGTTGTTGCCAATGGCTGGACTAATGCGATTATTGAAACAGATTCTGCTTCCATTGCCAACAAAGTTAACAACACTCATCACCAAGATCTTTCCACAATGCAACATTTGGTGTCTCGCATCCGCTCCACTCTTGGTACTTTGCCTAATTGTAAGAATTGTTATGTACCTAGAGACACAAACATTGTAGCTCATGTTTTAGACATGCACGTTTTAATCCTAACAAAACGAAAACAAGATGTTATTAAATCAAATTTTATGAGTTCAAATAGTTAAATATGGGCTTTTGATCAAAATTATACAAATAATCTAAAATTTTCAGCTTTTTACTCGGTTAAAATTTGAACGGATTCTTTATAAAGCCTTTTTAGACGTGTACGTTTTAAACCCAACAAAACGAAAACCAGATGTTATTAAATCAAATTTAATGAGTTCAAATAGTTAACTATGGGCTTTTGAGAAAAATAATACAGATTAATCTAAAATTTTCAGCTTTTTACTCAGTTAAAATTCGAACGTATTCTCCATGAAGTCTTTTTAGACATGTATGTTTTAATCCCAACAAAACAAAAACCATATGTTATTAAATAAAATTTTATGAGTTCAAATAGTTAAATATGGGCTTTTAAACACAATTATACAAATCAATCTAAATTTTTCAGCTTTTTACTATGTTAAAATTCAAACGGATTCACTATAAAGCCTTTTTAGACATGCACGTTTTAATCCCGACAAAATGAAAAACAGATATTATTAAATCAAATTTTATGATTTGAAATAATTAATTATGGGCTTTTGATAAAATTATACAGATTAATCTAAAATTTTCAGCTTTTTACTCGGTTAAAATTCGAACGGATTCACTATAAAGTCTTTTTAAACATGCATGTTTTAATCCCAATAAAACTAAAATCAGATGTTATTAAATCAAATTTTATGAGTTTAAATATTTAATTATGGACTTTTGAACAAGGTTATACAGATTAATTTAAAATTTTCAGCTTTTTACTTGGTTAAAATTCGAACGGATTTTCTATAAAGCGTTTTTAGACATGCACATTTTAATCCCAACAAAACAAAAACCAAATGTTATTAAATCAAATTTTATGAGTTGAAATAGTTAATTATTGTTTTTTTAACAAAATTATACAGATTAATCTAGAATTTTATGATTTTTAATCGGTTATAATTCGAACGGATTCTCTATAAAGCCTTTTTAGACATGCACGTTTTAATCCAACAAAATAAAAATCAGATGTTAATGAATCAAATTTTATGAGCTGAAATAGTTAATTACGGGCTTTTGACAAAATTATACACATTAATATAAAATTTTCAGCTTTTTACTCGGTTAAAATTCGAGCGGATTCACTATAAAGCATTTTTAGACATGCAAGTTTTAATCCCAACAAAACGAAAACAAGATGTTATTAAATCAAATTTATGAGTTCAAATAGTTAAATATTGGCTTTTGAACAAAATTATACAAATTAATCTAAAATTTTTAGCTTTTTACTCGGTTAAAATTCGAACGGATTTACTATAAAGCCTTTTTAGACATGCACGTTTTAATCCCGTCAAAACGAAAACAAGATGTTATTAAATCAAATTTTATGAGTTGAAATAGTTAAATATGTATTTTGAACAAAATTATACAATTTAATCTAAAATCTTTAACTTTTTACTCGGTTAAAATTTCAACGGATTCTCTATAAAGCCTTTCTAGACATGTACGTTTTAATCCCAACAAAACGAAAACCAAATGTTATTGAATCCAATTTTATGAGTTGAAATATTTAATTATTGGTTTGTTAACAAAATCATACAGATTAATCTAAAACTTTATAATTTTTAATCGGTTAAAATTCGAACGGATTCTCTACAAAGCCTGTTTAGACATGCACGTTTTAATCCAACAAAACGAAAACCAGATGTTATACACATTAATCTAAAATTTTCAGCTTTTTACTCGGTTAAAATTCGAACGGATTCACTATAAAGCCTTTTTAGACATGTACGTTTTAATCCCAACAAAATGAAAATCGGATTTATTAAATCAAATTTTATGAGTTCAAATAATTAAATATGGGCTTTTGAACAAAATTACACATATTAATCTAAAATTTTCAGCTTTTTACTCGGTTAAAATTTGAACAGATTCTCTATAAAGCCTTTTTCGAGATGCACGTTCTAATCCCAACTAAACGAAAACAATATGTTATTAAATCAAATTTTATGAGTTCAAATAGTTTGACCAAGGTCTTTTGAACAAAATTATGCAGATTAATCTAAAATTTTCAGCTTTTTATACGGTTAAAATTCGAACGAATTCTCTATAAAGCCTTTTTAGACATGCACGTTTTAATCCCACAAAACCAAAATCAGATGTTATTAAATCAAATTTTATGAGTCCAAATAATTAACTATGGGCTTTTAAACAAAATTATACAGATTAATCTAAAATTTCCAGCTTCTTACATGGTTTAAATTCCAACAGATTCTCTACGAAGCCTTTTTAGACATGCACATTTTAATCCTAATAAAAGGAAAACCAGATGTTATTAAATAAAATTTTATGAGTTGAAATAGTTAATTATGGGCTTTTGAACAAGATTATACAGATTAATATAAAATTTTCAGCTTTTTACTCGGTTAAAATTCGAACGGATTCTCTATAAAGCGTTTTTAGACATGCACGTTTTAATTCCAATAAAATGAAAATCGGATTTATTAAATCAAATTTTATAAGTTCAAATAATTAAATATGGGCTTTTGAACAAAATTACACATATTAATCTAAAATTTTCAGCTTTTTACTCGGTTAAAATTTGAACAGATTCTCTATAAAGCCTTTTTCGACATGCACGTTCTAATCCCAACTAAACAAAAACAATATGTTATTAAATCAAATTTTATGAGTTCAAATAGTTTGACCAAGGTCTTTTGAACAAAATTATGCAGATTAATCTAAAATTTTCAGCTTTTTATACGGTTAAAATTCGAACGAATTCTCTATAAAGCCTTTTTAGACATGCACGTTTTAATCCCACAAAACCAAAACCAGATGTTATTAAATCAAATTTTATGAGTCCAAATAATTAACTATGGGCTTTTAAACAAAATTATACAGATTAATATAAAATTTCCAGCTTCTTACACGGTTTAAATTCCAACAGATTCTCTACGAAGCCTTTTTAGACATGCACATTTTAATCCTAATAAAAGGAAAACCAGATGTTATTAAATAAAATTTTATGAGTTGAAATAGTTAATTATGGGCTTTTGAACAAGATTATACAGATTAATCTAAAATTTTATGCTTTTTAATCGGTTAAAATTCGAACGGATTCTCTATAAAACCTTTTTAGACATGCACGTTTTAATCTAAACAAAACTAAAACCAAATGTTATTAAATCATATTTAATGAGTTCAAATAGTTAACTATGGGCTTTTGAACAAAATTTTACAGATTTATCTAAAATTTTCAACTTTCTACTCAATTAAAATTCGAACGGATTCTCTGTAAGTCCTTTTTAGACATGCACGTTTTAATCCCAACAAAACGAAAACCAAGTGTTATTGAATCAAATTTTATGAGTTGAAATAGTTAATTATGGGCTTTTGAAAAAAATTATACAGATTAATCTAAAATTTTCAGCTTTTTACATGGTTAAAATTCGAACAGATTTTCTAAAAAGCCTTTTTAGACATGTACGTTTTAATCCCAACAAAACGAAAACCATGTGTCACTAAATCAAATTTTATGAGTTCAAATAGTTAAATATAGGCTTGTGAATAAAGTTATACAAATTAATCTAAAATTTTTAGCTTTTTACTTTGTTAAAATTCGAACGGATTCAATAGAAAGCCTTTTTAGACATACACATTTTAATACCGACAAAACGAAAACAAGATGTTATTAAATAAAACTTTATGAGTTCAAATAGTTAACTGTGGATTTTGAACAAAATTTTACGGATTAATCTAAAATTTCAAGCTTTTTACTCGGTTAAAATTCCCACGGATTCTCTACAAAGCCTTTTAAGACGTGCACGTTTTAATCCCAAAAAAAACAAAAACCATATGTTATTAAATCAAATTTTATGAGTTCAAATAGTTACCTATGGGCTTTTGATCAAAATTATACAGATTAATCAAAAATGTTCAGCTTTTTACACGGTTAAAATTCGAACGGATTCTCTATAAAGCCTTTTTAGACATGTACGTTTTAATCCCAACAAAAAGAAAATCAGATGTTTTTAAATCAAATTTTATGAGTTCAAACAGTTACCTATGGGCTTTTGAACAAAATTATACAGATTAATCTAAAATTTTCAGCTTTTTACTCGGGTAAAATTCGAACGGATTCTCTATAAAGCCTTTTTAGACATACACGTTTTAATCCTAACAAAACGAAAACAAGATGGTATTAAATCAAATTTTATGAGTTCAAATTGTTAAATTTAGGCTTTTGATCAAAATTATACAAATTAATCTGAAATTTTCAGCTTTTTACTCAGTTAAAATTTGAACTGGTTCTCTATAAAGCCTTTTTAAACATGCACGTTTTAATCCCGAAAAAACGAAAACAAGATGTTATTAAATAAAATTTAATGAGTTCAAATAGTTAACTATGGCTTTTGCATAAAATTATAAAGATTAATCTAAAATTTTCCGCTTTTTACTGAATTTAAATTCGAACGGATTCTCTATAAAGCCTTTTTAGACATGCACATTTTAATCCAACAAAACGAATACCAAATGTTAATGAATCAAATTTTATGAGTTCAAATAGTTAATTATTGCCTTTTGAACAAAATTATACAGATTAATCTAAAATTTTTAGCTTTTTACTCGGTTAAAATTCGAACGGATTCTCTACAAAGCCTTTTAAGATATGTACGTTTTAATCCCAATAAAACGAAAACCAAATGTTATTAAATAAAATTTTATGAGTTTAAATACTTAATTATTTGCTTTTGAACCAAATTATACAGATTAATCTAAAATTTTTTAGCTTTTTATTCGGTTAAAATTCAAACGGATTCTCTATAAAGCGTTTTTAGACATGCATGTTTTAATCCCAACAAAACGAAACCAAATGTTATTAAATCAAATTTTATGAGTTCAAATAGTTAATTATGGGCTTTTGAACAAAATTATACACATTAATCTAAAATTTTCAGCTTTTTACTGGGTTAAAATTCGAACGGATTCTCTATAAAGCTTTTTTAGATATGCACGTTTTAATCCTAACAAAACGAAAACCAGATGTCATTAAATCAAATTTTATGAGTTCAAATAGTTAACTATGAGCTTTGGAACAAAATTATACAGATTAATCTAAAATTTCAGCTTTTAACTCAGTTAAAATTCGAACGGATTCTCTATAAACCCTTTTTAGACATGCACGTTTTAATCCCAACAAAACGAAAACCATATGTTATTAAATGAAATTTTATGAGCGCAAATAGTTAAATATGGGCTTTTGATCAAAATTATACAAATTAATCTAAATTATTCAGCTTTTTACTATGTGAAGATTCGAACGGATTCACTATAAAGCCTTTTTGGACATGCACATTTTAATTCCGACAAAACAAAAACCAGATGTTATTAAATCAAATTTTATGAGTTCAAATAGTTAAATATGAGCTTTGGAACAAAATTATACAAATTAATCTAAAATTTTCTGCGTTTTACTCGGTTTTCGAACGGATTCACTATATACCTTTTTAGACATATAAGTTTTAATCCCAACAAAATGAAAACCAAAAGTAGTTAAATCAAATTTTATTAGTTAAAATAGTTAATTATGGGTTCAAAATACTTCATTATTGGCTTTTGAACAAAATTATATAGATTAATCTAAAATTTTTAGCTTTTTACTCGGTTAAAATTCAAACAGATTCTCTATAAAGCGTTTTGAGACATACACGTTTTAATCCCAATAAAACAAAACCAGATGTTATTAAATCAAATTTTATGAGTTCAAAGAGTTAATTATGGGTTTTTGAATACAATTATATTGTTTAATCTAAAATTTTCAACTTTTTATTCAGTTAAAATTCGAACGGATTTTTTATAAACCCTTTTTAGACATGTACGTTTTAGTCCCAACAAAACGAAAACCATATGTTATTAAATGAAATTTTAAGAGTTTAAATAGTTAAATATGGGCTTTTGAACAAATTTATACAAATTAATTCAAATTTTTCAACATTTACTATGTGAAAATTGGAACGGATTCACTATATGGCCTTTTTAGACATACACGTTTTAATCCCAACAAAACAAAAAACAGATGTTATTAAATCAAACTTTATGATTTCAAAAAATTATGGGCTTTTGAACAAAATTCTATAGATTAATCTAAAATTTTCAGCTTTTTAATCGGTAAAAATTCGAACAAATTCACTATATAGCGTTTTTAGATATACAAGTTTTATTCCCAACAAAACGAAAACCAAATGTAAATAAATCAAATTTTATGAGTTCAAATAGTTAACTATAGGCTTTTGAATTAAATTATACAGATTACTCTATAATTTTCAGCTTTTTTACTCGGTTAAAATTCGAACAGATTCACTATAAAAGCCTTTTTAGACATGCACGTTTTAATACCAACAAAACGAAAACCAGATGTTATTAAATCAAATTTTATGATTTTAAAAAATTATGGGCTTTTGAACAAAATTCTACAGATTAATCTAAAATTTTCAGCTTTTTACTCGGTTAAAATTCGAACGGATTCACTATATAGCCTTTTAAGATATACAAGTTTTAATCCCAACAAAACGAAAACCAAATGTAATTAAATCAAATTTTATTAGTTTAAATAGTTAACTATAGGCTTTTGAATTAAATTATACAAATTAATCTAAAATTTTCAGCTTTTTACACGGTTAAAATTCGAACGGATTCTCTATAAAGCCTTTTTAGACATGCACGTTTTAATCGCAACAAAATGAAAACCAGATGTTATTAAATCAAATTTTATGAGTTAAAATAGTTAATTATGGGCTTTTGAACAAAATTATATAGATTAATCTAAATTTTTTAGCTTTTTAATCATTTAAAATTCAAACGGATTCTCTATAAAGCCTTTTTAGACTTGCACGTTTTAATCGCAACAAAACGAAAACCATATGTTATTAAATCAAATTTTATGAGTTCAATTAGTGAAATATGGGCTTTTGAATAAAAATATACAAATGAATCTAAAATTTTCTACTTTTTACTCGGTTAAAATTCGAACGGATTCTCTATAAAGCCTTTTTAGACATGCACGTTTTAATACCGACAAAACGAAACAAGATGTTATTAAATAAAATTTTATAAGTTCAAATAGTTAACTATGGCTTTTGCACAAAATTATACAGAGTAATCTAAAATTTCTAAATTTTTACTCGGTTAAAATTCCAACAGATTCTCTACAAAGCCTTTTAAGACATGCACATATTAATCCTAACAAAATGAAAACTAGATGTTATTAAATCAAATTTTATGAGTTCAAATAGTTTTCTATGGTCTTTGGAACAAAATTATACAGATTAATCTAAAATTTTCAGTTTTTTCTCGATTAAAATTCAAACGGATTCTCTATAAAGCGTTTTTAGACATACACGTTTTAATATCAACAAAACGAAAACCAATTGTTATTAAATCAAATTTTATAAGTTCAAAGAGTTAATTATGGGCTTTTGAACAAAATTATATAGATTAATCTAAAATTTTCAGCTTTTTACTATGTGAAAATTCGAACAGATTCACTATAAAGCCTTTTTAGACATGCACGTTTTAATCCCGACAAAATGAAAACCAGATGTTATTAAATCCAATTTTATGAGTTCAAATAGTTAATTATGGGTTTTTGAACAAAATTATATAGATTAATCTATAATTTTCAGCTTTTTACTCGGTTAAAATTCGAACGGAATCACTATAAAGCCTTTTTAGACATGCACGTTTTAATCCCAACAAAACAAAAACCGTATGTTTTTAAATCAAATTTTATGAGTTCATATAGTGAAATATGGGCTTTTGAACAAAATTATACAAATGAATCTAAAATTTTCTACTTTTTACTCGGTTAAAATTCGAACGGATTCTCTATAAAGCCTTTTTAGACATGCACGTTTTAATCCCAACAAAACAAAAAACCTATGTTATTAAATCAAATTTTATGAGTTAAAATAGTTAACTATGGGGTTTTGAACTAAATTATATAGATTAATCTAAAAATTTCATGTTTTTACTCAGTTAAAATTCGAACGAATTTTTTATAATCCCTTTTTAGACATGCACGTTTTAGTCTCAACAAAACGAAAACCATATATTATTAAATGAAATTTTATGAGTTTAAATAGATAATATGGGCTTTTGAATAAATTTATACAAATTAATCCAAATTTTTTAGCATTTTACTATGTGAAAATTGGAACGGATTCACTATATAGCCTTTTTAGACATGCACGTTTTAATCCCAACAAAACAAAAAACAGATGTTATTAAATCAAATTTTATGATTTCAAAAAATTATGGGCTTTTGAACAAAATTCTACAGATTAATCTAAAATTTTCAGCTTTTTACTCGGTTAAAATTCGAACGGATTCACTATATAGCGTTTTAAGATATACAAGTTTTAATCCCAACAAAACGAAAACCAAATATAATTAAATCAAATTTTATGAGTTCAAATAGTTAACTATAGGCTTTTGAATTAAATTATACAGATTAATCTATAATTTTAAGCTTTTTTACTCGGTTAAAATTCGAACGGATTCACTATAAAGCCTTTTTAGACATGCACGTTTTAATACCAACAAAACGAAAACCAGATGTTATTAAATCAAATTTTATGAGTTCAAAAAATTATGAGCTTTTGAATAAAATTCTACAGAATAATCTAAAATTTTCAGCTTTTTACTCGTTTAAAATTCGAACGGATTCACTATATAGCCTTTTTAGATATACAAGTTTTAATCCCAACAAAACGAAAACCAAATGTAATTAAATCAAATTTTATGAGTTTAAGTAGTTAACTATAGGCTTTTGAATTAAATTATACAAATTAATCTAAAATTTTCAGCTTTTTACATGGTTAAAATTCGAACGGATTCTCTATAAAGCCTTTTTAGACATGCACGTTTTAATACCGAAAAAACGAAACAAGATGTTATTAAATAAAATTTTATAAGTTCAAATAGTTAACTATGGCTTTTGCACAAAATTATACAGAGTAATCTAAAATTTCTAACTTTTTACTCGGTTAAAATTCCAACGGATTCTCTACAAAGCCTTTTAAGACATGCACATGTTAATTCTAACAAAACGAAAACCAGATGTTATTAAATCAAATTTTATGAGTTCAAATAGTTAACTATGGTCTTTGAAACAAAATTATACAGAATAATCTAAAATTTTCAGTTTTTTACTCGGTTAAAATTCAAACGGATTCTCTATAAAGCGTTTTTAGACATACACGTTTTAATATCAACAAAACGAAAAGCAAATGTTATTAAATCAAATTTTATAAGTTCAAAGAGTTAATTATAGGCTTTTGAACAAAATTATATAGATTAATCTAAAATTTTCAGCTTTTTAGTATGTGAAAATTCGAATGGATTCACTATAAAGCCTTTTTAGATATACATGTTTTAATCCCGAAAAAACGAAAACCAGATGTTATTAAATCAAATTTTATGAGTTCAAATCGTTAACTATGAGCTTTGGAACAAAATTATATAGATTATTCCAAAATTTTCAGCTTTTTACTGGTTAAAATTCGAGCGGATTCACTATATACCTTTTTAGACATACACATTTTAATCCCAACAAAATGAAAACCAAATGTAATTAAATCAAATTTTATGAGTTCAAATAGTTAATTATGGGTTTTTGAACAAAATTATATAGATTAATTTATAATTTTCAGCTTTTTACTCGGTTAAAATTCGAACGGAATCACTATAAAGCCTTTTTAGACATGCACGTTTTAATCCCAACAAAACAAAAACCGTATGTTTTTAAATCAAATTTTATGAGTTCATATAGTGAAATATGGGCTTTTGAACAAAATTATACAAATGAATCTAAAATTTTCTACTTTTTACTCGGTTAAAATTCGAACGGATTCTCTATAAAACCTTTTTAGACTTGCACGTTTTAATCTCGACAAAACGAAAACAAGATGTTATTAAATAAAATTTTATAAGTTCAAATAGTTAACTATGGCTTTTGCACAAAATTATACAGGGTAATCTAAAATTTTAAGCTTTCTACTCGGTTAAAATTCGAGCAGATTCTCAATAGAGCATATTTAGACATACTTGTTTTAATCGCATCAAAATGACATCCAAATGTTATTAAATTAAATTTTATGAGTTCAAATAGTTAATTATAGGCTTTTGAACAAAATTATACGAATTAATCTCAAATTTTTAGATATTTACTTGATTAAAATTCGAACGTATTCTATACAAAGCCCATTTAGACATGCACGTTTTAAACGCAACAAAACGACAACCAAAAGTTATTAAATCAAATTTTATGATTTCAAATAATTAATCATTAGCTTTTGAACAAAATTATACAGATTAATCCCAATTTTTCAGATTTTTACTCCGTGAAAATTCAAATAGATTCTCTATAAAGCCCATTTAGACATGCACGTTTTAATCGCAATAAAACGATAACCATATGTTATTAAATCAAATTTTATTATTTCAAAAATTTATAGGCTTTTGAACAAAATTCTACAGATTAATCTAAAATTTTCAACTTTTTACTCGGTTAAAATTCGAACAGATTCACTATATAGCCTTTTTAGATATACAAGTTTTAATCCCGACAAAACGACAACCAAATGTAATTAAATCAAATTTTATGAGTTCAAATAATTAACTATAGGCTTTTGAATCAAATTATACAGATTAATCTAAAATTTTCGGCTTTTTACACGGTTAAAATTCGAATGGATTCTCTATAAAGCTTTTTTATACATGTACGTTTTAATCCCAACAAAACGAAAACCATATGTTTTTAAATCAAATTTTATGAGTTCAAATAGTGAAATATGGGTTTTTGAACAAAATTATACAAATGAATCTAAAATTTTCTACTTTTTACTTGGTTAAAATTCGAACGGATTCTCTATAAAGCCTTTTTAGACATGCACGTTTTAATCTCGACAAAACAAAAACAAGATGTTATTAAATAAAATTTTATAAGTTCAAATAGTTAACTATGGCTTTTTCACAAAATTATACAAAGTAATCTGAAATTTCCAGCTTTTTACTCTATTAAAATTCCAACGGATTCTCTACAAAGCCTTTTAAGACATGCACATTTTAATCCTAACAAAACGAAAACCAGATGTTATTAAATCAAATTTTATAAGTTCAAATAGTTAACTATGGGCTTTGGAACAAAATTATACAGATTAATCTAAAATTTTTAGCTTTTTACTTGGTTAAAATTCTAACGGATTCTCTATAAAGTATTTTTAGACATGCACATTTTAATCCCAACAAAACGAAAATCATATTTTATTAAATCAAATTTTATGAGTTGGAATACATAATTATTGGCTTTTGAACAAAATTATATAGATTAATCTAAAATTTTTAGCTTTTTACTTGGTTAAAATTCTAACGGATTCTCTATAAAGCATTTTTAGACATGCACATTTTAATCCCAACAAAACGAAAATCATATTTTATTAAATCAAATTTTATGAGTTGGAATACATAATTATTGGCTTTTGAACAAAATTATATAGATTAATCTAAAATTTTTAGCTTTTTACTCGGTTAAAATTCAAACAGATTCTTTATAAAGCATTTTTAGACATGCACGTTTTAATCCCAACAAAATAAAAACCAAATGTTATTAAATCAAATTTTATGACTTGAAACAGTTAATTATGAGCTTTTAAACTAAATGATATAGATTAATTTAAAATTTTCAGCTTTTTACTCGGTTAAAATTCGAATGGATTCACTATATATCCTTTTTAGACATGCCCGTTTTAATCCCAACAAAACAAAAACCAGATATTATTAAATCAAATTTTATGAGTTCAAATAGTTAACTATGGGCTTTTGAACAAAATTATATAGAATAATCTAAAAATTTTAGCTTTTTACTCAGTTAAAATTCAAACGGATTCTCTATAAACCCTTTTTAGACATGCACGTTTTAATCTCAACAAAAGGAAAACCATATGTTTTTAAATGAAATTGTATGAGTTCAAATAGTTAAATATGGGCTTCTGAATAAAATTATACAAATTAATCTAAATTTTTCAGCTTTTTAGTATGTGAAAATTCGAACGGATTCACTATAAAGCCTTTTTAGACATGCACGTTTCAATCCCGAAAAAACGAAACCAGATGTTATTAAATCAAATTTCAAGAGTTCAAATAGTTAAATATATGCTTTGGAACAAAATTATACAGATTAATATAAAATTTTCAACTTTTTACTCGATTAAAATTCGAACGGATTCACTATATACCTTTTTAGACATACACGTTTTAATCCCAACAAAATGAAAACCAAATGTAATTAAATCAAATTTTATGAGTTCAGATAGTTAATTATGGGTTTTTGAACAAAATTATATAGATTAATCTATGATTTTCAGCTTTTTACTCGGTTAAAATTCGAACGGATTCACTATAAAGTCTTTTTAGACATGCACGTTTTAATACCAACAAAACGAAAACCAGATGTTATTAAATCATATTTTATGATTTCAAAAAATTAGGGCTTTTGAATAAAATTCTACAAATTAATCTAAAATTTTCAGCTTTTTACTCGGTTAAAATTCGAATAGATTCACTATATAGCCTTTTTAGATATACAAGTTTTAATCCCGACAAAACGAAAACCAGATGTTATTAAATCAAATTTTATGAGTTCAAATAGTTAACTATGAGCTTTGGAACAAAATTATACAGATTACTCTAAAATTTTCAGCTTTTTACTCGATTAACATTTGAACTGATTCTCTATAAAGCCTTTTTAGACATGCACGGTTTAATCCCAACAAAACGAAAACAGGATGTTAGTAAATCAAATTATATGAGTTCAAATAGTTAACAATGGGCTTTTAAACAAAATTATACAAATTAATCTAAAATTTTCAGCTTTTTACTCGGTTAAAATTCGAACGAAATCTCTATAAAGCCTTTTTAGACATGCACGTTTTAATCCAACAAAATGACAATCAAATGTTATTAAATCAAATTTTATGATTTCAAATAGTTAACTATACGGTTTTGAATAAAATTATACTCATTAATATAATTTTTTTTAATCGGTTAAAATTCAAATGGATTCTCTATAAAGTCTTTTTAGACAAGTACATTTAATCCCAACAAAAGGAAAAAAAGTTATTAGTAGATCAAATTTTATGAGTTCAAATTGTTAATTATATGCTTTTGAAAAAAATTATACAGATTAATCTGAAATTTTTAACTTTTTACTCGGTTAAAATTTGAAAGGATCCTCTATAAAGCCTCTTTAGACATGTACGTTTTAATCCCAACAAAACGAAAACAAGATGTTATTAAATCAAAATTTATGAGTTAAAATAGTTAAATATGGCTTTTGAACAAAATTATACAGATTAATCTCAATTTTTTTGATTTTTACTTGGTTAAAATTTGAACGGATTCTCTATAAATCGTTTTTAGATATGCACGTTTTAATCCTAACAAAATAAAAACAAGATGTTATTAAATCAAATTTTATGAGTTCAAATAGTTAACTATGGGCTTTGGAATAAAATTCTATAGATTAATGTAAAATTTTCAGTTTTTTCTACGTTAAAATTCGAACGGATTCACTATAAAGCCTTTTTAGACACGCTCATTTTAATCCTGAAAAAACGAAAACAAGATGTTATTAAATCAAATTTTATGAGTTCAAATAGTTAAATATGGGCTTTTGAAAAAAAAATACACAGATTAATCTAAATTTTTTAGCTTTTTACTCGGTTAAAATTCGAACGGTTTCACTATAAAGCTTTTTTAGACATGCACGTTTTAATCCCAACAAAACAAAAACCATATAACATTTAATCAAATTTTAAGAGTTCAAATAGTTAACTATGGACTTTTGAAAAAAACTATACAGATTAATCTAAATTTTTAGCTTTTTACATGGTTAAATTACGAACGGATTCTCTATAAAGCCTTTTAGACATGCACATTTTAATACCAATAAAACGAAAACCAGATTTTATTAAATCAAATTTTATGAGTTCAAATAGTGAACTATGGGCTTTGGAACAAAATTATACAGATTAATCTAAAATTTTTAGCTTTTTACTCGGTTAAAATTCAAACGGATTCTCTATAAAACCTTTTTAGACATGCACATTTTAATCCCAACAAAAGGAAAACCAAATGTTATTGAATCAAATTTTATGAGTTGAAGTAGTTAATTATGGGCATTTTAACAAAATTATACTGATTAATCTAAAATTAGTGAGGCCCGCGTCCACACAGTATCAAGATTCTACATCCGGGATTGAGGCTCGCGTCCATACAGCATCGGCATCCTCCAAATCCCATACTCGAAATGTCACGTCGAGTATCTTCGAATGAGGCCCGTGTCCACAAAACATCGGGATGTTACATTCAGGATGGTCATCAAATCATCACCCGGAATGTTACATCGGATGACCTTCAACGTATTGCAACACTTTTGGATATCCAGATTTCCATCACACAAGGACTCAAACCACACAAACGATCTACCTAAGATCTTAGCACAATAAGACGTATTAAGGTTATCTCAATTTAGTCTTTCAGGGTTAAAATCATCAATAAGGGTTTAATAATTCCTTTCATTGTTTAAGATTCATTAGAACTCTTAATTACCATTACCGAGCCTCAATCTCAACTTATCAAGGTAAAATTACGCAGGGGTATCGATACCCTTATATGGGGTATCAAAACAGACTGTATCGATACCCACCCAAAGAGGGTATCAAAACATGGGTATCGATACTAGCATCGATACTCTTTGACCAACTCAAAGGTCAACCACGAAGGTCCTCCAGATTCGATACCAGCATTAAACCGAAGATGCTACTAAAGGACTCAGTATCGAACCATGGTTCGATACCCCTGCCCATATAGCCTATTTTCACTCAGGAGTATCGATACATGGTCCACCGATATCGATACCCCTTGTACGAAACTATAGGTTTTGTCTAAAATTTTCTAAGGATCATCCCCAAACTTAATCTATTCGATCCTAAAGTATTCCTACTCAATATTAATGATGTTTAGAGTGTTTTAACACCAATTTTCAGCCCTTAATCACATTAATATGAATTTCACCATTAATGACCTCTTTCAAGCAAACCAAGCATACATACATGGATTCTATATGCTATGCATTTTACTATGCAGTGAACAATGAAAAGAGAGTTGGGAGGACCAACCTAAGCTAAAATAACAACAACTCGGGCTCCTCCTCTACACAACGGCTTCACCTTCCTAAGCTTGATGATGGCCCTCCAACCTCTTTATGTACAAGAGGAAGATGAACAACGATTAAGGATGGTTTGAAGATGGTGTCTAAAGCTTAAAAGCACCAAGAAACTCATATTTTTAAGCTTCCAAAACCTAAACTCGAATTACCCCCTAAACTCCACCAAAAACCTTACCTCCACCAAAAATAACCAAACTTACCTTGATATGTAGATCCTTGGAAGACCTACAACTCACCCTCAAACTCCTAAACGAGATTTCTATCCAAAAACAACAAAGTTGCACCTTTAGCTCTCTTCTCTTCTTGTTGGTTTTTGAAAGAAAGATGGAGAAAAAGAGAAAATGGTGACTTCACCAAAATTAGATTTTTTGCAGCCTAAACCCCCTTCTCTTCTACCTATTTAAGAAATTACCAACATACTCTCAACCCATAACTTAAGCCCAACACAACACTCTTGGCCCAAAAGCCTAGGCCCCAAACAACTCTATTCGGGGAACAAAATCAAAGCCCAAACTCTCGGGTTAACCTTGTAAAACTAAAATTGATATTGATATAACAAATAAATGTAAGGACTATTTTGAAATAAATTTTTTAAGTCCCTAAGTCAAAGTTTGATTTCTAAGTCAAAACTAAGAAATTTGAATTACTCTTACAAGCCATTTTTATACGAGGGTATCGATACCATGATGACAGGTATCGATACACCTGGGATTTTTCAAGGTTTGTTCTTGAGATCAAGAACAAGTATCGAAACAAGGTTCGATACCAAAACTTTCTGCCAACCCATGTTTCAATACTGGTATCGAAACATCATGGTTAAATTTCAAATTATTTTTAATTTTAAAAATATGACTCCTGGTATCGGTACAGGTATCGATACACCCTTAATCTCCAACGGCTATTTTCAAGCATTAAATGAGTCGACCGTTGGTGTCAGTTAATTTTTTATTGATGGTTAGTCAGTATCGAAACAAGGTTCAATACCGAGCATCACAGAAACTTTTTGTATCGAAACAGGTATCGATACACCCCTTATTAAATGCACAACGACTCTTTCTATTTTTGGCATGTTTCGAAACAGGTACCCCGTGTTTTGATACCACCTGTTGCAGAGTGCATTTATGATGGAAAGATGAAGCTCCAACGTCCATATTTACTTTCCCAACAACCTTAACGGTTAGAAATCAATGAGAAGGTATAAAAGAAGCAATTTCAACAACATTAAGCAAGAATTCAACCTCAAGCAACATCCAAGCAAATCAAATCCAACTCCAAGCACTTATTGCATATCCTAGCCTCCCAACTTGTGATCTTAATTTGAATCTTGTAATTCTTAAGTTTGGGGAGAGTTAATTTATATTTGGGGCATATATTTCTTGTGAGAGATTTTTTTTGGCCCTTTATTTCTCTTGTAACTTCTTGTGAGGTTGAAATCAATTTTGGGTAGAAAATTGATTTGTTTGTAAAGGTTATCCTTTGAACCTAGAAAAAGTTTGAATTCAATAGTGAATTGGTTCAAAATCCTTAGTGGGAGATAAGGTAGTGGATGTAGAGCTTGTTCGAAGCTTGAACCACTATAAATTCTTTGTTCTTCAACTTTAGCATTTTTACCGAAAATTTTATCCCACACTTTTAAATTGTCAATTCACCCCCCTCTTGGTCATCTTACAAGATTGATCAACTCAACAATTGATATCAGAGCTTAATCTTTGAAGAGATTCACATCTACTAAAGAAGATCCAAGGCATTTTGATCAAATCTACAAGTCAAGATTCAATGGCCTCTACCTCCGGTTCATGGAATGAATCTTACTCCATCACCAAGCCGTCCTTCTTCAATGGGGACAACTATCCCTATTGGAAGAATAAGATGAGGCTATTCATCAATTCAAATGATTATGTCCTTTGGGATATAATCGAGGATGGACCCTCAATTCCAATGAAGCAAGAAGGAGATCGGCAAGTATCGAAAAGAAGAAATGAGATGACCAATGAAGAAAGAAGGAGGATGTCCACGAATGACAAAGCTCTCCACATCCTCTTTTATGCACTAGGCCCTGAAATCTACTCCAAGATGTCTTCATGTACAAGTGCCAAAGAAGTTTGGGATTCTTTCGAGACCACCTATGAGGGCACCAATGATGTTAAGGAAACCAAGATTGGTCTACTCAATCTAAATTATGAGAACTTCAAGATGGAGCCGGATGAAGACATCACCAAAATGTTTGATAGATTCTCGGTGATTGTAAATGGTCTCAAAGGTTTCATTGAGATCATTCCGGAAGAAAAGCTTATTCGAAAGCTTATCTATTCTCTTCCCAATCTTGGGATAGCAAGAGGACGGCTATCATAGAAGCCAAGGACCCCAAAACTCTCAAACTTGATGCTCTTGTGAGATCTCTTCTCACCAATGAGATCATGAAGAAAGGAAGAGAAAAAGAGAAAAAGAAGAAAGAGATGAAAATTGAAAAAAGGGAAGTTGAGAAAAAGAAGCAAGGGATTGCTCTTAAAGCTTCATGTTCACAAGAAGAAGTGGATATTAATGAAGAAGAAGAGCTAGAGGAATTGGACATGGTGGCCAAAAGATTCACTAGGCTTATGAGGGCAAATTGGAATAGAAGATTCCAAAGAAAGAGAGACTTCAAGGCAAAAGGCAAAGAAGAGGAGAAAGATCAAATCATTTGCTATGAATGCAAGAAGCTCGATCACATTAGGACCGATTGCCCTTTATACAAAAGGAAGGGTCTTGATAAGAAAAAGAAACAAAAGGCTCATGTTGTAACTTGAAGTGATGAGGAGTTATCATCCGATGAGGACAACAAAGTAGCCAACTTGTGTCTCATGGCTCTTAATGAGCCTAAGGTAACCCTCCAACCATCTTGTAATGATTTATCTTATGATGAACTTTATGATGCCTATGATGAATTACAAGATGTGTATGATGAGTTCGTTTTACAGTTCAAAGAATCAATTTTGAAAAGCAAGAAAACCATTTCCGATGTAGAAATGAAAAATGATTCTTTGACAAAAACAATCTTGGATTTGGAATAAAAGGTTGTTGATTTAAATGATGATTTAAATTTTTTTTCAAAAAGAAAATGTCAATTTGAACAACCTTATTTCTAGCTTGAGTAAAAATTACCACAAGGTGGTAAATGAGCTTAAGGAACAAATCAAAGTGGTTGGGAGTTCAACTTTTGAAAAAAAAAGCTCTTCAAAACCCAACCATGTGGAAAAGAATTTTTATGACCACAAACAAAGAAATTTTCAAAGGCACTCTAGGCATAGAAAAATTAGGAGTGTTTGGGTTCCCAAGGAACTTATTGTTTCTAATAATTTAAATACCATTGCTTCTTGGATTCCCAAAGGAACCAAGATTTTAGGGACTAACACTCATGGATCCAAAATGATTTGGGTACCAAAAATCAAACACTAAATCTCTGTTTGTAGGTTGAGCATTACTTCAAGGTCAAAGCTTCAAGTAAAAACATGTGGTACCTTGATAGTGGATGCTCAAGGCATATGACCGGAGACAAGGGACGCTTTAAGGAGTTAGAGCTCAAAAGGGATGGAGTAGTGACTTTTGGTGACAACTCCAAAGGACAAATTAAGGGTATTGGCTCTATTGTTAATCACTCCTATATTTTTATTGAAAATATCTTGCTTGTTGATGGTCTTAAGCATAATTTGTTGAGCATTAGTCAATTATGTGATAAGGGTTTCTATGTTTCTTTTGATAAAAGTGGTTGCAAAATAATTGGCATAGAATCCAATAGAATAATGTTCATAGGTCATCGCATAGGAAATATTTACATGGTGCATTTAGATGACATTAATTTTTCTCATGCATGCTTAGTTGCTAATGATGAAAATGATGCATGGTTATGGCATAGAAAATTAGGTCATGCTAGCATAAGTTTTCTAGAGAAACTAGCCTCCCAAAATCTAGTTAGAGGTTTACCTAAGCTCAAGTTTTCCCTAGATAAAATTTGTGATGCATGTGCTAAGGGTAAACAAAAGAGAGTTTCTTTTAAATCCATTAGTGATGTTTCAACTAGTAGAGTATTGCAATTGATCCATATGGATCTCTTTGAACCTATTAGAACTACTAGCTTGGGTGGAAAATCATATGCTTTTGTCATTGTTGATGATTACTCTAGATACACTTGGGTTCTATTTTTGAGTACTAAAGATAAAGCCTTAGAAAAATTCATCATATTTTCAAACATTTATCAAAATGACCTTGATCAAAGAATTTCTCATATTAGAAGTGATCATGGAACAGAATTTCAAAATCTAGGTTTTGAGAATTTTTGTAATGAAAATGGGATTAGCCACAATTTTTCGACTCCTCGCACTCCTCAACAAAATGGGGTTGTTGAGAGGAAGAATAGAACTTTAGAAGAAATGGCTAGAACCATGCTTTGTGAAAACAATTTACCTAAGTACTTTTGGGCAGAAGCCACAAACACTTCTTGTTATATTATAAATCGAGTAATGATTAGGCCTATTTTAAGGAAAATTCCCTATGAGATTTTAAAATCTAAAAAGCCTAACATTAGCTATTTTCATCCTTTTGGATGCAAGTGTTTTGTTTTAAATAATGGAAAAGACAATTTAGGTAAATTTGATGCAAAAAGTGATGAAGCTATTTTTCTTGGTTATGTTTTAAATTCTAAGGCTTATAGAGTTTTCAATAAAAGAACCTTAGTTGTAGAAGAGTCGATACATATGGTTTTTGATGATAACCTCCTTCCTAGGAAGGATTCTTGTGATGATGATGATGTAGGAATCATTGAAACCATTGATGATGGACAAGCATCAAGGGTGATGAGGTTCCAAGCAATGAGGAAGCACAAGATCCTCCAATAGAAGCTTGAAGAAAGGGAAGTGAGCTACCCAAGGGAGTTCAACTATATCAAAAGTGGTGAAATCTTGAGTGATCCTTCTAAGGGGGTAACTACTCGTTCTTCTCTTAGATTAATGAATCATTTTGCATTTATCTCATGCATAGAGCCCAAAAACATCAATGAAGCCTTAGATGATGATTATTGGATTTTGGCCATGCAAGAAGAGTTAAATCAATTTGAGAGAAGTAATGTATGGACATTAGTTGATATGCCTAGTAATAAATATACTATAGTAGCTAAATGGGTTTTTAGAAACAAGCTAGATGAGAGTGGTAACATAGTGACAAACAAAGCTAGATTAGTTGCTCAAGGTTACACTCAAGAGGAAGGAATAAATTTCGATGAAACTTATGCACCCGTAGCTAGAATGGAAGCCATTAGGATGCTACTTGCATTTGCATGTTATCATGATTTCAAGCTTTTTCAAATGGATGTCAAAAGTGCTTTCTTAAATGGTTTTATAAATGAAGAAGTGTATGTTGAACAACCACCGGGCTTTGAAAATCCAAAATTTCCAAACCATGTTTTTAAACTAACAAAAGCTTTATATGGTTTAAAACAAGCTCCTAGAGCTTGGTATGAAAGGCTTTCAAACTTTTTAATAGAAAAGGGTTTTAAAAAGGGAAAGGTGGACACTACACTTTTTATAAAAGGATTCAAAAATGACATCTTAGTAGTTCAAGTTTATGTTGATGATATAATTTTTGGATCTACTAATGAATGTTATTGTCAAGAATTTTCTAAGCTTATGCAAGGTGAATTCGAGATGAGCATGATGGGAGAACTCTCATTCCTTTTGGGACTCCAAATCAAGCAAAAGAAGGATGACACATTCATCAATCAAGCCAAGTACATCAAAGATATGCTCAAGAAGTTTGGCTTGGAGCATGTCAAACCTCAAGCCACTCCTATGAGCTCATCTACTAAGCTTGACAAGGATGAAGGAGTTAAGTGTGTTGATTCTAAATTATATAGATCCATGATAGGTTCTTTGCTTTACCTTACCGCAAGTAGACCGGATATCATGTTTAGTGTTTGATTGTGTGCTAGGTTTCAAGCTAGTCCTAGAGAATCACACCTTATAGCCATTAAGAGATCTTTAGGTACCTTAGAGACACATCATGTTTAGGTCTTTGGTATCCTAAAGTTTCTTCTTTTGATCTTCATGCCTATTCGGATGCGGATTATGGAGGTTGTAAGATAGATAGGAAAAGTACTTCCGGAACTTGTCAAATCCTAGGTAGTATGCTCATATCTTGGTTCTCTAAGAAACAAAATAGTGTAGCTCTATCTACCACCGAGGCGGAGTACATATCCTTAGGGAGTTGTTGTGTACAAGTTTTATGGATGAAGCAACAACTCTTAGATTATGATATTAAGGTAGAAACCATTCCCCTCAAGTGTGATAACACAAGTGCCATATGTCTTACCAAGAACCCCATTCAACACTCTAGAACCAAACACATAGAAATTAGACACCACTTTATTAGAGATCATGTGTCTAAAAATGATATTGCTTTAGAGTTTGTTGACACCTTGAATCAATTAGCGGACATCTTTAGTAAACCTTTGGATAAGGAGCGTTTTTGGATCCTTAGGAGAGAGTTAGGTTTAACTAGCCTACCTTGACTTCCTAAGTGTCATCTTTTTACATATCTTGCTTGAATCTTGATATAAATCATGTTTATGTTGTTTTGTATCTTGATGCTTCTATACTTATTGCTAGGGGAAGTATGAACTTACTCATGCACAATAAACATGTCATTATATCATCTGCATGCTTCTAGGGGCTTTAGAGACTCATTTCTAGTACTTTTAGTAGCCAAAATGCAAAGCAAAGGTCGAAGGTATCAATACAGCTAACCTCTGTTTCGATACCTGTTCATCAGCCCATCTGGGTTTTTGGTTGGGAAGAACAGGCATCGATTCCTGCTTTGATACCTGTGTTTCGATACTAGCATCGAAACAGGGTGTTTCGATACCGGTATCGATGCTCGAGGACGGAAGTTGTTTTAAAACACTTTAAACCTAATTTTAATTACATTAAAACACTTCCCAAATTTATCCATAAAACCCTAGTTGACCCGTCTTATAAAATCCTCTCAATTTCGTTGTTCTTAACTCAAAATCTCAACGATTTCTTTGAGGGTTTTGTTTCAAAACTTCAACTTCTACACTATATCATCAATCTGTGCTTCACAATCGATCAATTCATCTTAATCTACACTCAAGGTATATTTTCAAAAAACCTTAATTTCGTTTGGATTTAGTTTGTTAAAATTTAGATTTTGAACATATTTTAAATGTCTATTGTATGGGTTTTGATAATTCTACAAAATTGTTTCAAAATCTCAATTTTTTTAATCGAATATAAATTCTTTTTTGTAATTTTTTTAATGGTTTTTCAAATATTTTGATAAACTCTCAAATACCTTGAATTGTTAGATTACTACATAGGATTGAATTTGTCTATACAAGCATACATATTTTTTTTAACTAATCCAAGTTTTTTATACTTATCCTAGATCATGGCACCAAAGAAGCGATCTCGTACCGAAGCCGGATCTTCATCATCATCTCGAGTTGCACGAGTTGATTTTGAGAAAGTCTTTGCCAAGAGTTTGGACAATAATCGTAGATTGGAAATTCTTGAGGTGTGGACGTTCAATTCATCACTTCATACAAATTTCCCTTTAAGTACTATGACCGACTCATCGAATGAAAATTCTTGAGGTTTCTTACCCATACCGGCAAGTTCTTTCCAACTCTTGTCCTTATCTTTTAATCCAATGCCAAATGTATTTTATCTCTGGACAAGAGCAAAGTAGTGGCTATTGAATCCTATCTCATGGGCAAATCCTTCACTATTAATGTCTCTACTTTTCTTGATGTTTTTGGTCTTGAGGATAAGGGTGTTGAGGATGAAGATTTTCTTGCTCCTTTCACCGAATTGGTTACATCTCTTGACGCACACGATCGCTTTCTCTATCTTATCATCTCTTGGTGGATTCGTCCATCAAATGATAGATATTCTCGGATCCGTCAAGTTGATAGCTTTTGAATCACATGCTTCCGTGATGGTGTTCAACCTAATCTTGCTCGGATTGTCTTCTCAAACATTGTGTGGCATGTACAAAACCGTGTTACCCCTCTTGTTCAATCTTTTTCTCATGCTTGCATTCTAAGCACCATCTTTTTGCATTTGGAAATAGATTGCTCCTTTGACAAGGTGGGATCCTTGAAAGAGCTGATTGGAGAAACATCACTCAATCGTGCTCACTTTGTTTATGTTTCTAATGGTGAGTGGACTCGAGGTGCTCCTCTTTCTCCTCCTCATGCTCTTATTGATCCAGAACCTCTTCATCAATTTGACATGTTGACCTTTCTCACGACGAGGTTCGACTTTCTAAACGCCTGTTTGGATTCCGTGGATGGAAAACTTGACACTCTTTCCACTCAATTCAATTTGGGTTTCGGTGCTATCAATACTAGGATGACGAGCCTAGAGACTCAGGGACACTCCTTAAGAGTATCTCTTGAAGCTCTTCGTCAAAGCCAAAGACTCAATAATGATGGTAATCAAGATCAAGAGGAAGAAGAAGATGATGATGATGATGATGATGGACTCGATGGCGATGACATGGCTGATGATTGATCTTTGATCTTTCTTATGCTTTGCTTTTAGCTCTTAGGACTAGATATGATGCATTCATATTAGAACTTATGTACTTATTTCCCTATGTTTTGTTTTTATCATTGTTGGATTTTTTTGGATACTTTGCTTGCTATGGATTATGTTTGCTATGAACTATTATTATCCTTAATGTTATGTTTGCTTTATTTATTGCCTTGGTTATCATTGATTTTGATCTAACAAAAAGGGGGAGAAAGTTTTATGTTTTTAAGTTTAAGAAACCATCCATCACTTGTTAAAATTATTTTTAAAGTGACACATATTAAGAGGGGTCTTTCAAATCTTATTTCAAACTTAAAATTTTTCAAATGGTTTTGTTATATCAAAAAGGGGGAGATTGTAAAACTAAAATTAATTTTGATATAACAAATAAATGTAAGGACTATTTTAAAATAAATTTTTTAAGTCCCTAAGTCAAAGTTTGATTTCTAAGTCAAAATCAAGAACTTTGAATTACTCTTGCAAGCTATTTTATACGAGGGTATCGATACCATGATGACAGGTATCGATACACCTGGGATTTTTCAAGGCTTGTTCTTAAGATCAAGAACAGGTATCGAAACAAGGTTTGATACCAAAACTTTCTGCTAACCCATGTTTCGATACTGGTATCGAAACATCTTGGTTAAATTTCAAATTATTTTTAATTTTAAAAATATGACTCCTAGTATCGATACAGGTATCGATACACCCTTAATCCCCAACGGCTATTTTCAAGCATTAAATGAGTCAACCATTGGTGTCAGTTAATTTTTAATTGATGGTTAGCCAGTATAGAAATAAGGTTCGATACCGCGCATCACAAAAACTTTTTGTATCGAAACAGGTATCGATACACCCCTTATTAAATTCACAACGACTTTTTCTATTTTTGGCATGTTTTGATACCACCTGCTGTAGAGTGCATTTATGATGGAAAGATGAAGCTCCAACGTCCATATTTACTTTCCCAACAACCTCAACGGTTAGAAATCAATGAGAAGGTATAAAAAGAAGCAATTTCAACAACATTAAGCAAGAATTGAACCTCAAGCAACACCCAAGCAAATCAAATCCAACTCCAAGCACTTATTGCATATCCTAGCCTCCCAACCTGTGATCTTAATTTGACTCTTGTAATTCTTATGTTTGGGGAGAGTTAATATGTATTTGGGGCATATATTTCTTGTGAGAGAATTTTTTTTTTGGCCCTTTATTTCTCTTGTAACTTCTTGTGAGGTTGAAATCAATTTTGGGTAGAAAATTGATTTGTTTGTAAAGGTTATCCCTTAAACCTAGAAAAAGGTTGAATTCAATAGTGAATTGGTTCGAAATCCTTAGTGGGAGTTAAGGTAGTGGATGTAGAGCTTGTTCGAAGCTTGAACCACTATAAATTCTTTGTTCTTCAACTTTAGCATTTTTACCGAAAATTTTATCCCATACTTTTAAATTGCCAATTCACCCCACTCTTGGTCATCTTACAAGATTGATCAACTCAACAAACCCGACACTTGGATCCGAATCCGGGTCGTTACATATTTGAACCTAACAAGTGATTTCAGTGAAAAAAAAGATGTTCACCCTAAGAGATTTGGGTTCAAATCACTATCTCCAAAGTGTGTTTTGTCAAATGATTAAAATTATGTATGAACAGATACTACCTTGTACTAATCTTAAGATTATTTTAATAAAAATTCTAAACTTTATTTATGTGAGAATTCTTTTCCTTCAATAATCTATTACTCTATCTATTAGGACAAACCTTCTAACCCAAGTGATTAAAGGAATGATTGTTATTTCTAGAGGTTACGGGTTTGAGCACTAGTGATACCAGCAGAGTGATTGAACAATCAATGTCAAATAGTTGAGATTAAAATTATAATGAGTCAAAATTTAAAAAATTTGATCAAAAAAATCAATATTAGACAAATAAAATAGGGCGGAGATAGTAACATATTTATCTGTTTTTATATATTCATTTCTTTTTCTAATTATCCCAGCTGTTTTTATTTATATTTTTTATAAATAAATTAATTGACGTTATAAATTGATCAAAATAACATTTATTTATAATTACTTTAATTTTTTCGGTTTTAGACCTTTCGATTGATTTTATTTTGTGTTTTCTCAGTAATTTATCAATAAATTGATCTTATTTTATGATTTGTCTGTTGATCTAAAATGATTAATTTTAATAAAATATTTAAATTATTTATTCTTAATAGTAATTAAACTTTTATTTTAATTTTAAATATTTAAAAAATACTATTTTTTAAAAAAATCTATATTATTTACTTTTTTTCGCTTGTAAATAATAAATGTTCGGCATTGGTTCTTCATTGTTTCTTATCATGCGGAAAAAAGGCATTCCTTTATGACATTATATAATATATATTTTTCCTACTCATAATTACTTATTTATAAAAGTCCGAGTCAAAATGTACGACACCGTTTTAAATTATTTCAATATAAAATCTGTCTCATAGCATCTTGATTCTACTTGTATTAATTAATTTGCTAAAAGGAGCGATTTCTTTGGTTTCATGGCCATTCAATTATCAACAATAATGAAACTTATTTTGTCACGACACGACGTGGTTTTCAACGTAATATAAACAGGGATAGCAATTTGATTTTTGTTCGTACAATTTTGATTTGATTTAGATTTAGACTCAAATTTAATAAAATATATTTTTAAATTTAAAAATTTGAGTTTAGGTTGGATTATGTTGTTGAGAAAATAAGTTGAGGTTGGAGTCGGTTTAGGATAAAAAATTTTAACCCGATTCGATCCGATTTAATATATTAATAATTTATTATATTTTTATTAATATTTTCAGGTTGGATCGAGTTTGATCAGAACTTTTTATTAATATATTAGGATTGAGTGGAGATTAGATTATAAATTTTATTATTTTAAGTCGGTTTAGATCAACAAAAAATATTCTCTCTGTCCCAAAAATAATATATTTTATTGATTTTTTTGGTTCAAACTTTTTGAACTTTGATTAATGATTATTTAAAATTTATTATTGATAAAAATATAAAAAATATATTTTAGAAATCTCTAATCGATTGTATTTCAAATATATATTTTATAAAATCTAATTATTTAAAATATTTAATATAATGATAGTCAAAGTTTAAAATTTTTTACTTTTAAAAAATCAATAAAAGTCATTATTTATGGGACAAAGGAGTATATATTAAGATCAAATTAGATCAAAATCAAAACAATTATTTTAATTTTCGAGTCGGGATTAAGACAAAAAAATCCATCTTAATCTAGACAGTTACTATCCCTAAATATAAATTAAAATCGTCATATTTTTATTTTTATTGTGTCTCGAAAAATTTTAAATTATTCTCCCAAATTCAACATTTACGAGTGTACTCTTTAATCAATCGCCGTCGGATGCCGTGATTGAAATTTTGGGGAGTATATTTAGGGTGATAATATAACACGACCCTATTCTGTTCGTGAGATTTATTAAAGATCGAGATAATAAAAATATTAATGTAATTTTATTTTTTATGATTTAAAATTTATATTCACAATATAAATATTACTCTATTTAATAAAAAAATATAGCATAAGTTTATCCTCTTTAAATATTTTTTAGGTCCTCAATATTTTATATAGTGTAACGGACGGACCTATATGAAAACATTACGGTGTAATTGGCTTCGCCAAAAACATAAATTATATAAAAGATAATAAATTTGTATCAAAGTTTTTATAAAAAAATATTAAATTTAATTTCATTTAATTTATCGAGTATAAAAATTTATTTTATTTTATAATTTAATTTAATTTTATTATATAAAAATTGTGTATCCGTACACTGAAGTCATAAAGGGTGACTTGATGAACCCAATTAACTAAACAGAAAAAGGACCAGGAAAACGGTGCAATGAATAATTGCTTTCCCATTTATTTAAAAAAGGGTAAAGTATACCAATAGCCATTAAGTTATGGAGTATCAGAATAATTACCATTAAACTTATAAAAATTACAAAATAAACACTAAAATTTTGGTCTCGTGACAAAATAGACATTGTACCATTAGTTAAAAGTAATATAACTTTTAAGAGAATAGCGTGAAAGATTAAATTAATGTGTAATATTTTATTTGATCTTTTGAATGTAACTAAGATTTTATTTCGATAATGTAAATTCTTTAGTATTTTAAAAAATAAAAGATATTTAAAAATATATAAATTTTATAATTTAATATATCACATCATCTTTTAACCTTAATTGAGGGTAATTAATGATATTATCACGTCTGAAAAGAGATAAAGAACATTAATCTCATGTAAGAAAGGAAAAAAGGTTTTAAATATATAAACGATAACGTTGTACATCTTATTAGACATGTCTTTTAAGAGGTAAAAAGTAAT
This sequence comes from Abelmoschus esculentus, assembly GCA_035048815.1. Lineage (NCBI taxonomy): Eukaryota > Viridiplantae > Streptophyta > Magnoliopsida > Malvales > Malvaceae > Abelmoschus > Abelmoschus esculentus. The sequence continues at coordinate 21,088,531 of JAUCBN010000003.1, forward strand.
AACTCTATGACAAGTGATATTAGAATGACTCTTTAACTGTTTAATTTCACACTAAGCGGCAATGAGAGCTGTAGACAAGGTGAACAACCGTGAAAAGAAACCAGTCATAAGAGCGAAAGTTCGTGACGAGGTTGAGTTGGAAGAATTAAGATATATAAACGGAATTGTACGTCATATCAAACATATCTTTTAAAAAAGGATAATGACCCCGTGACAATATAAATTCCATTTTATAACAAAGTAAAAAATTAATTTCTATTTATAGGACACCAGTTTCCCATGAGGTGTTGCTCTAACAAAGCTCATCTTTAATCTCTTCATAGTCTTGAGTGGTGATGTTGTCTACGAATTCGGCATGATCATCGCGTGTGGGTGTGAGACATAAAATTCATTGATGGCTTTGGCATCAAGTTGCACAGGCTTGCCTCGACAGTGGATAAAGAGGTTTTCCTTGCTCGGCCCATGTGCGTAAAATTCTCTCACAATTGTGGCATTTGCCGGTGGAGGCTGTAGGCAGAAGGCCTCCTAATCTTGATGCTGAATCTTGTTGAACAAGTATAATTCAATGCCGAAGTATATCTCATTACTTTGTTGAAATCCCTGCTCTTCCCATAATTGTCGAGCAACGAACGAGCGGTTGAATCGGTCAACAATAGTGGTCGAGGCGAATCTTGTGTAAGAAGCCATTGATTATTCGTGGAGAATGGTTTGAGAAATTCTGGAGTAATAGAGAGAGTTCTGAAAATTTCAAGAGATTGGAAAGATAGTGAGAGCAAGATTGTTCAAGAAAGCAAAAGTAGCAAGAATGCAAGAGTAAATAATACACAGCAGTGAGTCTGTTTATATAGGCTTTAAAAAAGATATGACTGTTAAAAAGTAGCCGTTAGGCATTTACTGCCTTGATGCACAGTTACTGCCACGACGGATTTCTCGGCAGAGTATCGTTACACTGTTTCTACCCGTTAGGAATTTTATGGCTCTGACACAGTATACTGCCGCGGCAACAAACTTTCTATTGTGGCATAATTTTTCTGCATTCGTTGCTTTATTTATTCTAAAAAAATAATACTGAAAATATAACATAATAACATGAAATACTGAAAATAACAACATAATAACACTGCATGTGAATACATCTCCCACTTTCATTATCTCTTTCTGGCCCGTATCTTTCTTCATGAGTTGGCCAGTTCCTTCAGTGCATTCGACTCTTGCTTTGGGTTTTATTCGTTTACCGAACAGTCTGCCGAGCGTGTTGCCCAGGCAAGATGTTTTAGTACCCTGATTTGGTGTATGGAGAGCCTTACATTCTGTTAGAGCGTCTGAATTTGTAAGATTGTGGAAGGCGTTCAACTTGACTTGTTGATCGTTTATCCGCATTGTGAGCTCGCCATTTTCCACATCGATGATGGTGCATCCAGTAGCAAGGAAAGGTCGAACCAATATGATCGGTGCGTTGTCGTAAGCTTCACAGTCAAGGACAAGAAAGTCGGCAAGAAATATAAACTTGTCGACCTTCACCATAATGTCCTCAATTTTGCCTTCAGGATGCACATAGGACCGATAAGCAAGTTGGAGCAGTACTGTTGTTGGTTTTGCCCGTCCTATTCCAAGTTTTTGAAAAACTGATTTGAGCATAAGGTTGATGCTTGCTCCCAAGTCGCATAGGGTCTTTCCTTTATAACCATCCCAATCGCATAGGGGATTGTGAAGCATCCAGGATCCTTTAGCTTGGGCGCCATGCGATTAAGCAACATAGACATGCAACCTTCAGTGGTTGCCACCGTTTCAAATTCTCATAGCCTTCTTCGTTTGGATACTATATCCTTTAAGAACTTGGCATAGTTGGGCATTTGTTTAATAGCCTCAACTAGTGGCAAGTTGATATGGACCTGCTTCAATATGTCTAGGAATTTCTGAAATTGGTGGTCCTGTTTGTGCTTCTTTAGCCTCTGCAGAAAAGGAGGTGGTGGTCTTATATCCTCCAGGTTTCCTTGGATATTGAGTTTAATACCTAGGGTGAACTTATCTGCAGCTGCCTCGGCAGGTGGTTCTGATACTGCTGGTTCTGTTGTTGTGGCAGTGCTCTTGACAGGGTCCTGCTCAACTTCTGAGTCCTCATGATGTTGCTTTTTAGGTTTGACTCTATTGGTTAAGGTCCCTTCTTTATCTTTTAATTGTAGGCCACTTCTTGTTGTAATTACCTTGCATTGCTCGTGATCTAACACCTTAGCAACTTCAGTATTGCTAGGTAAACCCCCTGGTGGTCGAGTGTTTTGTCGTTGGGCAAATTGACCAACTTGGGTTTCTAGAGATTTTATCGCGGCCTTCTGGTTCTACAGTCTCATCTCAGTTCGGCTCATGAAGTCATCAGTACGCTTCAAGAAGCGGCTATTCTCGATCATGTAAGCATCAGTCTTTGTCATAAAAGCCGTGAGAGAATCTGCCAATGCATTTAGAGACTGTTGTTGTTGTACCTACTGCTGTGGCATGGGCTATTGAGTGTGCTGCTGCGGCAGGTTCTGGCTTTAATACTGGAATCCAGGGGCGTGATTAATTGGATTTAAGGCATTGTTAGGGTTACTCCATGAAAAATTTGGATGCCTTTTCCATGATGGGTTATAATTGTTGGACATCATTGGATTGTTTCTGTTATAGTTTCCAACATATAAGTTGGTTTCCTCATCTTGCACGTAATCCGATGTGTTAACTGCCTTAACCTCATGTATGTTTCTCTGGGCTTGCATATTCTGAACCATCTTGGTCAGAGAAGCCAATTGTGCTGCCACCGAACTAGATGTATCTAATTCATAAGCTGTGGCATGACGTCTCATTCTTCCTTGCCTTGATGTAGGAAATTAGAAATCGTTTCTTACGAGTTTGTTCAGAATCTCAATGGCCTCCGCGGGTGCTCTATCCAAAAGTGTCTCATTCACAGAAGCGTCTAGCATTATTCTTGTGGAGGCAATCGTAGCATTATAAAACATAGAGACTTGCGTCTACAAGAGAAAATCATGTAGTGGGCATTTGTTTAACAGTTCTCTGTAGCGTTCCCATGCCTCATACATCGGTTCATCCTCATCTTGCCGGAATGATGTGATTTCATTACGGATGTGATCATAGAGATTTGTCGGATTAAACCTCGTAATAAATTCTCGGCAGAGTTCCTCCCAAGATCCTGTGGATCTTGTTGGGATACCATTCAACAAGGTTTTCGCCTTATCCCTTAGTGAATAGGGGGACAATTTTAATCGTAAAATATCTTCATGGACTTCTTGAATCTTGAAAGAGTTGTACACTTACATGAAAGATTTAAGATGCTACCTTGCATCTTCAGTAGCAGACCCACTAAACTATCCAATTGTGTTCAACGTGTTGAACATCACTGGTTTGAGCTCAAAGTGAGTTGCTTCGGTTTTGGGTGTGACTACGCCAGGGTTGAGTCCGTTTAGATCTTCCACCAGATAGTCTCTAACCGTGGGCTGCCTCGGCAATGGTTGCGGCAGTGGCTACTGCGACATTGTTGGTGGTAATACATTATGATCAATAGGTGGAATTTGTCCTCTTGGTGGATCATCCATGACTTAGAACAGCTTTCATCTCAGATGGTGTCTTGTGCGCTCAATCTCAAGATCCAACTCGTACAATGGACCACTTGGGTTTGCCCTGGTCATAAACCAAATAAATCAAAGTTAATAAAAATAAAATAAATAATTAAAGTTAGATAAAGAATAGTTAAAGAGCAAGAAAATAAAGAAAAACAAAATTTAGTTTCCAATCCCCGGCAACAGCGCCAAAAACTTGATGCGTGTAATAAAAGCGCAATTGAGTGCAAGTGTATACGTCGCCAAGTAATAAAGTGATAAGTATATCATGTATCGTCTCCACAGGGACCGGTATACTTAATATGTCTCCCCTTTTTCCCTTGCTCCTAAAAATAAAGTAAAAACACAGATAAGTGGATTTGTTTTATCTAACTAAATAATTAAATAACAAAACATAAAATAAAAGGTTGAAGACGATATAGAGAAAACATGTAGGATCCAGTTGCGTCAATTAGTGGATTCAATTGATCTTCTTCTTGTCTAATGCAATTACACAATACTGCTTCAACAGTACTGCAGATACAGCCTCGGCAGTATTAGTGTTCTCTGCCGCGGCAATCTCTTGCTTTTGGGAAGAAGTATCAAAACTCAGCAAAGTATTCGTAGTTGACTCCTCTTATCTCTAAGTTAGAGTGTTGTTGATGACTAGTCCTTGACGATACCTCTCGGCGTAAATCAACGATAACCACCAACCAATCCAACACTTCTTTTAGTTGTTGAAACTCTTAACCTATCTCTAGGCCGAGTTAGTGTCTACAACACCGTACTTATCCCTTTCGTGAATCTACACCTCTCGATGCTAGATAAATATATTACTTAAAAACTTCTCTCTTGAGCTTGAATGCAAGAACAAAAAATGACAATAGGATAAGAAAACTTTGATATTATAATTGCATAAGAACAAAAAAACAAGAATCAATCTCCTCACACTAATATCTACAACCTTCACCTATCCCTAAGAAATTTAGAACATATTATCGTTAGGTACAGTTCTTAGGGAGAAGGGTTTCTCTAAAAATCGTCTCTCTAAACAATGTGTCCGGCTAGGGTTATATAATCTTAACCTAAGGCAAACCTTTCCTAAATAGACTCCAACTTGGAGTAAGGAACAAGTCTTCTTCAAGGGATCTGATATTTCCAAGTTTGCCTCCTTCTAGAAGGGTTTTCCCGCTTGGTCTTTGACTTGGGCTTTTAGCGCGCTAGCCTAGTCCAATTGGTGCACTTCATCTTTCAGAATGTTCTCTATATTTTTATTTTTCATTGCGCCTCCAATATTGGTGTTGCCACTCTGGATTCTGCTGCGGCCTTGTTTTCTACCTCGGCCTCAACATTTCTTTACTACCGCTTTGGCTCTGGATATTCCTGCATGTACAGAATATGTAATAATATCTGCATTCTCTATAAATATTGACTTTGTAAGTAATGATAACGGAATATCCAATATTTGCGCACAGAGTCCATATTTCAGTTCAAGTTGGTGTATAATAGATGCATAAAGTACCATGAGAAGGGTAGTAAATAACTGCCTTTTAGGCACTCATCAGCGTTGTTTGCCTTGATTTGATGGCACTTACTAAGTTTTAAAAGTGGCGTTGTTAGCCATGTATGTTTTGTTTTATAAAGAGCATTACATGTTTTTAAATTGATGAAATTGGTTTAATATGGGTTGTATTGCAAGGTGTTTTTATACTTATTTTTATTCATTCACTAAGATTATGCTTACCCTCTTATTTACCTTGCAATCCAGAGTAAATAAAGTTGAGGCAACAAAGAGAAACAAGGATTTAGGTAACCGTCAAGTGAAAGCTCAAGTGTGTCTTTATAACATTAGTAGTAGTGAGAGAGCAATGGGGAAGAGTTATCATATTGTGAATAATGTCTATGCTTTTGACACTTGAAATGATTATATGCTTATGCATATTTGATGAATGTAACATCCCGATTTTGGGATTAGAAATTTGGGTATTAGTTAAGAGAATCTGAGCCGAGTCGAATCAGGTTCTTCGGTTCATTATTCCGGAAAAATATAAAATAATAATTGTAATAACCCATTAGGAAAAAAACAAAACCCACACCAAATAAATATTTAAACCCAATACCCAATACAAGCCCAACCCAACAGAAATGATAAACCTAACCAAACCCTAATCCTTCAGCCACCAGCCGCCGCCGCCTCTAACCAGTGCATTTCCAGATCAGCGCGCGTGGTGGTCACGCGCGCCTCTATTGGCTCGAATGGCCGGCCACCGCCCACCGACTGACTCCACCACCCAAGTCATTTCGAACCTGCAGAGATATTAAATGAAAAATATCATCAGATCTAAAAAAGAGGATGAAAAGCAGAAATCTTTATATTTTATTATGTTTAATCAGGTTATAAAAACCCAGAAATTATCATGTATTGGTTGAACGGAATGGAATGAAAAATCAGAGAACATTCGAGCACCATATATTCGAAACAAAAGTAAAAAAACGAGGAGAGTGAAATCAGAAGCAAAATCGGAAGAAATAAAAGGTAAAAAAATATATTAGACTGGAATACTTATCTTCAGATCTACTCGTACACGAGTCTCCTTTCAAAAATCCGACTTCAGATCCGTGCTCCCCACCTCGAAACGCTCCGGAAAAGTATAAACTTTTTTTGTTTCTGATCATCGACGCGGCGGTCGGTAGCCGTGCACGGAGGCGGCCACGGTGGTCCGACTGCCGGCGCACCAGAGGGCACAGAGAATATAAACTCTGTTATGTTTGTTCTAAGGGAAGAAAAAAAACAAATGAATATTGAGTAAAATAAAAAGGGAAGTGTATATATATATATATGGGCCAAAACGGCACCGTTTTGGTACCGGTCTTAATGGCCCAAAACAGTGTCGTTTAGGAGATCCACGCCCGGCTCCATGCACAGAACCCGACCCAGAACCCGCCTGCAACCCGTGATAAAGGAGAAATTGCGTACCTCATCCCTGCACTGTCAGTGTATTCGCGTTTTGGCTCTCCAATTCGCTATTTCTTCCATTTTGGTCACGGATTTCATGTTTTTTAGCATTAAAACTTTAGTTTATTTAATTGTGGTCACTGATTTCACTACTTTTGATCTTCTACCTTTGTTTTTTACAGATTGACCCCTATATTATTATTATTATTATTATTATTATTATATGCTTTTATTATTATTATTATTATTTTATTATTATTATGGTTATGATTATATGTTTTATTATTATTATTATTATTGTTATTATTATTATTATTACATACTTTTATTATTATTATTATTTTTATTACATGTCTTATTAGTAGTAGTAGTACATGTTTTATTATTATTATTATATGTTTTATTGTTATTTAGTATTATTATTATCATTATTATTATTACATGTTTAACTGTCATTATTATTATATTTTATTTAACCTAATCATTTTCGTTATTTAACTTATTTTATTCATTTTACAGGTTTAAAATATGGGATCATAAAATTAACATTGAATTTATATTTTTCGATTATATAAAATATTTTGTAACCGATAGGTGCCGATTTCGGGCGTTGTAGGGGTGCTCATCCTTCCCTATGCGTAACAGACTCTCAGACTCAACTCTGGTGCGCAGACCTTGATTTTGGTGTTCCAATCGCACCGGAAAATGATTGGTGGCGACTCTCCGGATCAAAAACGGTGATTATAGCTGGCGACTCCGCTGGGGATATTTTCGAGAGTCGAGCCTAAAATCGGTTACATTTTATTTAATGATCGAAAATTTAAATTCGATATATTTAATTTTGTGATTTTATTTTATTTATTTTAAAATATTAACTAATATTTTTAAATGTTTTTTTCAGGTCTCCTCATTTCATGAGCTCTCAACCCGGGCTCCGTCCATTTAAGTAGGAGCATGAAACCACTCCTTCGTGAGGTTCTGCCTCCGTGTAGGACGGGGAATTGCTTCCGGGATATTTTTCCCTTTGTCTTCGTGAGATTTATGTCTCCGCATAGACTTGGAGAAAAATATCCCCTTGAATCGTGCTTATTATCCTTAGTAGGGTAATAAGTATTGTTCGGGTACCTTCTAGAACCGAACCACATGTAGTGAGACCTACAAGCCTACCCCGTAGAGCCATCAAGCCGAAACTCTGCCCGTTTAGCGATAACCCTTTAGGCTTTGTTGCCTTTATGTACAGTTTTTTTTTATTTTTGTTGTTATATTTGTAATTTAATTTATTTATTTATTTTAATGTGAATTAACTTTGTTTCTTTTTGAAGGCACTATAACATTTCATAATCATCCATGTTGCATCAATTATCATGATCATGTTTTAATTTATGCATTTCACGAGCATAAAAATGTTGATTCACGATTGATTCTTAATTTAAAATATATCGGGAGAAAATCTAGCATTCTAGATATTAATACAACATTTAAAGTTGTGAATAAATCCCGTGCACATAAAATGATAGACCCAAGAACCATTTTTGAATCAATATTTTCATATTTAAGTCATGCATCATGCATTCACATGCACTCATTAGTACTAATGTTTGGGGTTCCCTGTCTAAGTAATACTGGACCAAACGATAATTCAGCATCCCTACGGAACTCGACTCAAGACGAAGAAGATGAACGAGGACAAATTGGATAAGATTGAGCAGACACAGAAGGATCTACAGGATGATTTAACGCGAAAAATGGAAGATCAGTTAGCAAGGGCTCGACAAGAAATGAAAGACCAGATTGCAAGATCTCAACATGAAATGCTCGGGAAACTAGCATAAATGCTCGGATTCAAGCAAGAAGACACTTTTATGATTGACTTAGGGGCAAACCCCGCTAATATGATTGAAGATCGCATATATCCTTCAGGTTTTACACCACTTCAAACCAAGATACCACCGAAGGCTCATCCCCAGGTGGGCTTTTCTAAAGGGAAGTTACCGCTACATCCGACTGACACATATGGACCCATGAATATACCCTCCACATCAGAAGCCAAACCGAGGGGCAATCAACCAGAAAACTTTGTCTCAAAATTAGACCAACTGATCGAACCAAAGATTGAGACTTTAAAGGAAATTGAAGAGCGTTGTAAACGGCTCGAAGAGAAAATGGAAGCTATGGAGATTGAAGACACCTTCATCGGATTCGACGCCAACGAACTCAGCCTCGTCCCAGATCTAGTATTACCCCCGAAGTTCAAAATCCTAGAATTTGAAAGATATGACGGGACCAATTGCCCTCGAGCGCATCTTACTATGTTTTATCGAAGAATGACAGGGTATGACACGGGTGATAAGTTGCTGATATACTGCTTTCAAGATAGTTTAACGGGATCCGCCGCTAAATGGTACAATCAACTGAATCGTCATCAGATAAGATCATGGAAAGACTTGGCTAAGGCTTTTCTGGACCAATATAAGCATGTTAGTGATATGGTACCAGACCGTCTGACCTTGTAACACATGAAACAAGGGTCTAATGAAAATTTCAGACAATACGCACAACATTGGAGGGATGTAGCAGCGCAAGTCCAACCTCTTCTCAGTGAAAAAGAGACGGTGGTTATATTCATCCAAACTTTGGAAGGCCCAATCCTGGATCGCCTCATAGGCAATGCAACCACTAATTTTGCCGATCTGGTGCTATCCGGTGAGCTCATTGAGAATTTCATCAAGAGTGGTAGAATTGATGTCGGTGGAAGTTCGTCCCAGAAAAGGTCAACACATGGAAAGTGGGATAATGAAGTAAATTCTGCAGGAATCTTCAGCGTCAATTATTCCAAGCCTGTAACGGTGACACAACCTGCAGCCACTAGTGCTTATAATTCCTCCAACCAAGATTTCAGTCAGAGAAAGAATTTTGAAAAGAAAGAATTTACTCAACTGTCAATATCTTACGGGGAGCTACACAAAGAGTTGTATGATAAGCGCTTGGTGTCGCCCTTCTTTCAAGCGCCGATGCAACCCCTTTTTCCGAAATGGTATGACGCCAATACAAAATATGATTATCATGCGGGACAAGTGGGGCATTCGATTGAAAACTGCCTAGGTTTCAAAAGGCTAGTGAAAAAGTTTATCAAGCTCGGAGTAATAAAATTCAATGACCCAGTTGAAACGGCTACAGATCCTTTGCCGAAGCACGAAGACACTAAATAGGAATGACAATGTTGTTATGCCTAGTAAGCTAAGATATTACTCTACCTTGGCCATAGTAGGTCACTTGTAGTTTTTATCTCTTCCGATGAGATGTTTTTGTAAACTACCTCGTTAGCCTAAGCCCACTGGCATCGAGAGTCTTTTATAAGGGCTCAAAACTACAAGTTGCAATGAAGCATATTTTGTGTAATACATTGAGGTTGAATGTTGTGCGAACTAACTTTAGAAGATAGAGACAACCCAACATGACCATACGGATTCTTACACTTTGAAGGTTCAGACTGTTAAAAAATCATTTGGGGCATCAATTTTGAGAAAAGATTCCGAAGAAGAAGGCCAAATCAGAGAAGTTCAAGCAGCTTTCGTTATGATCGATGGAATCAGGGGAACCCCTAGAAAAATCATGACATTCATGCATTCAAGATTTTTGCATTTACAAACCATGCATTTAGATTAAACATGCATCAAGCATAAATTAGAGACATCCTTTGAAAAAAAAAGAAATCATGTCATTCATGCATTCAGATACTACGCATTTAGACATCATGCATTCAGACTTGACATATATTGAGCATTCATGATGTACATATTTTTTTCTTGTAAATATAAACAGGTCCAAAGAAGAGACCGGAAGACTTTAATCAGGGGGCAACAACACGATGACCAACCTTTGGCCCCGAGAAAGCTAAAATAACACAAATTTTTTAGGTAATGACTCCAGAATTTTGAACGGTAACTAATAAAGGTCTTATTTTGCTTTCAGGTCCTAACTACCCATTATGGGGTATCAAAAACAACTTTTTCCCAGTGTCACCTCTGTTAGTAGTGGGAAATCAATTTTGGTAGAATCATGCTCCTCCGACAACTGTTGCGGATCAAGCTTTGATGCGGATTTCACTTTTCCATATTTGTACAGATAGTACATGTGAATCAAAATTATTTTGAAAAAAATAAAAAATGAAAAATGAATAATACAGAAAAAATGAAGAATGAAATGCAAATTTGAAAAGACATGAAAAAACAAGACATTGGACAATTCAAATGTCCTTCAAAAATCCATTTTCGCGAATGGTCGAAGGAAATCCATTCCTTTGGAAAAATCCAATCTTGTGATTGGTGCAAACTGATTGTACCTAGGGTAATGGTACAGCTAGTCCGGAGCAAACGGCTACCGATAAAGACAAAACAAATCCGTTAATCCCTATGCATTTGGGAAAAATGCATTGATAAGGACCGTTCAAATGTCCATTGAAATCCATTTTTATGAATGGTCAAGGAATTAAATCCTTGGAACTAAATGATTGTACCCAGAGTAATGGTACAGCTAGCCCGGAGCAAACGGCTACTGATAAAGGCATATCAAATCCGTTGATCCCCGTGCATTTGGGAAAAATGCAAAGAAGATACATGACATCAATTGAATCAGATATTTAGATCTTCCAGACTTGATCTTACCCCTTCGTTGATGGAGTGGATGGATCCAACTCATTCCCGCTTCACCCTTGATGGCGCAATAGGATTCAAATCACAGACTTGATCTCGTCCCCGTTGATGGTGTGGTCATATCCCATTTAATCATGCTCCTCCGTTGATGGAGCAATATGATCCAGATTTGATCTTACCCCTCCGTTGATGGAGTGGATAGATCCAACTCAGTCCTGCTTCTCCGTTGATAGCGCAGTAGGATTCAAATTACAGACTTGATCTTGTCCACGTTGATGGTGTGGCCAGATCCCATGCTTCTCCGTTGATGGAGCAGCATGATCCAGACTTGATCTTACCCCTCCGTTGATGAAGTGGATAGATCCAACCTGGTCTTGTTCCTCCGTTGATGGCGTAATAAGATTCGAATTATAGACTTGATCTCGTCCCCGTTGATGGTGTGGCCAGATCTCATGCTTCTCCGTTGATGGAGCAATATGATCCAGACTTGATCTTACCCCTCCGTTGATGGAGTAGATAGATCCAAATCGGTCTTGTTCCTCCGTTGATAGCGTAATAGGATTTGAATTACAGACTTGATCTCATCCCCGTTGATGGTGTGGCCAAATCTCATGCTTCTCCGTTGATGGAGTAGTATAATCCAGACTTGATCTTACCCCTCCGTTGATGGATTGGATAGATCCAACCCGGTCCTGTTTCTCCATTGATGGCGTAATAGGATTTGAATTACAGACTTGATCTCGTCCCCGTTGATGGTGTGGCCAGATCCCATTCAATCATGCTTCGACGTTAATGGTGTAGTATGATCCAGACTTGATCTTACCTCTCCGTTGATGGAGTGGATAGATCCAATCCGATCCTGTTTCTCCGTTGATGGCGTAATAGGATCCAAATTGCTGAAACTTGATCTTGTCCCCATTGATGGTGTGGCCAGATCTGAATCATTAAAGTTCAATCTTACTTCTCCGTTGATGGCGAAGTAGGATCTAAGTTGCTGAAATGTTATCTTACCTCTCCGTTGATGGTGCGGATAAGATACAACCTTTTACTTCAAGTCTTGCCTCTTCGATCAGCTCTAACAAGTTCTCATTCTTGCCATTGATGGCATAAGCATATCACAGTTTGATTGATCTTGTTTTACCGTTGATGGTGCAACCTGATCAAATTTTGTATTTACGGATATTATATATTTACTAGAAAAAAAATGATGATGAAAAAGAAGAAAAGAAAAAAAGAGAATAAGAAGAAAATATATATGCCAGATCATGTTTCTTCATCGGATGCAGCTGAATCTAGCTTGGCAACCTTGCCTATCTGTCAATGTTGCAGCTAGATCAAGTTTTCTTCAAAGATGGAAACATCATGAGTATCGTAGCAAGCCAAACTTATTTTATCTCCCCCAACGGTTCAGTTGCAACTTTTGTTCTCTTCAACGGATTTCCTCATTTTGAAGATTTTGCAAACAAGAGCGGTAGAATAGATCAAGTCAAAGCTCCAGTAGAAAGAAGCGGTGGCTAAAAGAACCACAACTTTACCAAGAGAACCTCAAACCTTATACAGAAAGACCCCAACCTTACCATTAGAACCCCAACTTTACCAAAAAGAACCTCAACCTTACCAAAAGAACCTTAACCTTACCTACAAGAACTCTTACCATTCCAAAGATGAGCCCTGAAGCTAAACCAGATAAAATGGGTTATTCCTTATCTTTGCTCTATTATCGTTACACAACAATGAGCAAAGAGGGGCAGCTGTAATAACCATTAGGAAAAAAACAAAACCCACACCAAATAAATATTTAAACCCAATACCAAATACAAGCCCAACCCAACAGAAATAATAAACCTAACCAAACCCTAATCCTTCAGCCACCAGCCGCCGCCGCCTCTGACCAGTGCACTTCCAGAACAGCGTGCGTGGTGGTCACGTGCACCTCTATTGGCTCGAATGGCCGGCCACCGCCCACCGACTGACTACACCGCCCAAGTCATTTTGAACCTGTAGAGATATTAAATGAAAAACATCATCAGATCTAAAAAGGAGGATGAAAAGCAGAAAATATTTTATTATGTTTAATCAGGTTATAAAAACCCAGAAATTATCATGTATTGGCTGAACGGAATGGAATGAAAAATCAGAGAACATTCGAGCACCATATATTCGAAATAAAAGTAAAAAAACGAGAAGGAGAGTGAAATCAGAAGCAAAATCGGAAGAAATAAAAGGTAAAAAAATATATTAGATCGGAACACTTATCTTCAGATCTACTCGCACACGAGTCTCCTTTCAAAAATCTGACTTCAGATCCGTGCTCCCTACCTCGAAACGCTCCAGAAAAGTATAAACTTTTTTGTTTCCGATCATCGATGCGACGGTCGGCGGTCGTGCATGGAGGCGGCCACGGTGGTCCGGCTACCGGCGCACCAGAGGGCACAAAGAATATAAACTTTGTTATGTTTGTTCTGAGGGAAGAAGAAAAACAAATGAATATTGAGTAAAATAAAAAGGGAAGTGTATATATATATATATATATGGGCCAAAACGACACCGTTTTGGTGCCGGTCCTAATGGCACAAAACGGTGTCGTTTAGGAGATCCACGCCCGGCTCCATGCCTAGAACCTGACCCGGAACCCGTCTGTAACCCGAGATAAAGGAGAAATTGCGTACCCCGTCCTTGCACTGTCAGCGTATTCGCGTTTTGGCTCTCCAGTTCGCTATTTCTTCTATTTTGGTCACGGATTTCAAGTTTTTTAGCATTAAAACTTTAGTTTATTTAATTTTGGTCACTGATTTCACTACTTTTGATCTTCTACCGTTGTTTTTTTTGCAGATTGACCCCTATATTATTATTATTATTACTATTATTATTATTATTATTATTATTATATGTTTTATTATTATTTTATTATTATGGTTATGATTATATGTTTTATTATTATTATGGTTATGATTATATGTTTTATTATTATTATTATTATTGTTATTATTATTATTACATACTTTTATTATTATTATTATTTTTATTACATGTCTTATTATTATTAGTAGTAGTAGTACATGTTTTATTATTATTGTTATATGTTTTATTGTTATTTAGTATTATTATTATCATTACTATTATTACATGTTTAACTTTCATTATTATTATATTTTATTTAACCTAATCATTTTCGTTATTTAACTTATTTTATTCATTTTATAGGTTTAAAATATGGGATCATAAAATTAACATCGAATTTATATTTTTCGATTATAAAAAATATTTTGTAACTGATAGGTGCCGATTTCGGGCGTTGTAGGGGTGCTCATCCTTCCCTACGCGTAACAGACTCCCCGACTCAACTCTGGTGCGCAGACCTTGATTTTGGTGTTCCAATCGCACCGAAAAATGATTGGTGGCGACTCCCCGGACCAAAAACGGTGATTACAATAATATTTTAATCGGACAAGTAATAATTTTGTGAAATGGTTTATGAATATTAAAAATGATGTTTTAAAATTAAAATAATATAATTTGAACTTTAAATTGATTTTTAATTAAGCTTAATTATGTACTAGTGATCAAATTGTAATTTTGGAAAAGATTTGGGGACTAAATGTGTGATTTTCGAAAATTGCTATTTTTAGTTACTAAATTGGAAAGCAAGCTATACTTAGAATCCTTAGAGGGTCACAAAACTAATTTATTTTTAATTAATAATTTATCTACCAAAATTGTTTTTTATAAATACTTTTAAAAGATGATAATTTTATTTTCTTCCAAAACTACTTATTTTCTCATCATTTTCTCTCATATTTTCTCTCTATTTTCTCTTCATCTTCTTCATCAATTTTCTTCAATTACTTGCTCATTTCTTCATCTTTATCAACAAGATTTATTGCATTTTGTTCATCATTTCATTCTCTTCAAAGCCTACTCATTAATTTTTACAAATCAACATCAATTTTCAAGAAATCAAGAAGAGGATTTCTCATATTTTGGTGGATCAAATCCCTACGATAACTTTGCTGAATTTTAACTCTTTTTTTAAGGTTCTTTATTGAAATTTTCAAGTATTAGCTTGCTAATCATTAAATAAAACTTGATTTTATGTTTTCAATGCTAGATCTAATGATTTTATGAATATTTTTGTGAAATCTTTTTAGATCTCATTCAATGTTGTAATTAGATGAATTTAATTGAGATATTATGTTATTTAATTGATTAATTGAGTTTTCAATTGATGGCAAATTAATTTAATCCCGGAATAATGTAATCGGTGTTATTTTAAGGTGATTTTCGGTTGTTTTAGGGGCTGTTTTAGGTGTTTTAATGTTGATGGAGGTATAAGGATGGTTTAGATATGTTTTTGGTTCATAATTGGTGCAGATTAGATGTTAGAATCATTATGTTTTGGGCCGATGTTGTTCGAATGCGTTTCGGCTTAGTTTTCGGTCTTTTCGGCTAAATTTTCGGTAGTTTTGTGGAGGTTTTATGTGGATTCTGGTTTGAGAATGTTATGATGTGAATATGCTCTGTTTTTAATGTTGTAGAGGTAGTGCAAGAAGGTGCTTAAGTGACTAGTGCATTAGCGTTGCCATCGGAGCATCGACGGAGGCTTGTTTCGCTTGTCGGTGAGTGTTTTCGGATTTAAAATGAATCGAATTGGTTCGGTTCTGTTTTGGGGGCTATAGAATAGTGTGAAAACTTTCCATAGTTCAAGAGTAAGTAAAGTAAATGATTTTGATGCATTATGATGAGTTTCGACTATTTCCGGTAAAGGCTTCTATGATGATAACTCAATGAGATTTTTGAAATGCATAGATATGATTTTGAAATGATACATGCATGAGGTAATTACTGAAAATACGTGGTTTAAAAAGACATCCATGGTTAGGGAAACATGAAAAATGAATTTGGAATACAAGTGGTTATTTGCCTTCAAATTAAAGGTGCCATTGGGCATGTGATGTGAGCATAACTTCATCGGCACTTGATGTTGATCCAAAAGTCTTGCCTTTAGGACCAATTACTCGATCTAAGGAAAAATATTTCAGGGAAGCATTTTTCCTTACTTGTGCTTCACTTCCGAATTTATTCGATAATATTTATGCCTTAGAACATAGGGTTTATAATATGTTGCATGTTGATATGTGACATCTTATTTTATATATATATAACTTATTTGTTATATTTGAGTGAAATATTAGATTATCCTATTTATTAAATATGTTTACGTATGTATCTAACTTATTTATTATATATAGGTATATAAAAGATCGGTTGATGCCACCGTTCGATTGAAGCAATATAAGAACACATGTGTTACACCATTCGGTTATTGCACAACATGTGCCGTTTCCTACATTTGAATTTCAATTCAAATGACAAAGCACATTTATCATGTGCTAATTAAGTGAAACAACACATGATTCAAATATGTGGAGGAGAATGCACCATTCAAGATGATTTCAAACATTGAAATCCTTTATATTATCCGTATATTTGAAACGGCACCTTTATTTTATTTTATTTTATTATTTTTTTTTATTATTTCCTATATAAATGTCATTAAACTATGTAAGAAAGGTTACACAATTTGAATGAATAAAAATTTTATTTGAGAGTTCTTTCTCTTTTCGGTTCTTTTTAGAACTATTTGACACTCAATTCGTTGATTGTCATTTGATACTCCGGGTTCCTAAATTAATATTTAGCGGGTCCAAGTCCTACGGCGTTAAACAAATTCGATTCGGGTTCGTTCAATATATTGATCGAGTTCTTTCGAGTTTAGTGTTTTTCCACCACTGGTCGTTTTGAAGTCTTCATCGTCGTCTTTGTTAAAGTTCTTTCCGAAACGCCAAAATTATCACCTATATATCTATATTTTTTTATGTCATTCTTGTTATTTTTTTATTACTAATAATTATATCGTATAATTTTTGTTATCTTTTGTCGTTTTTATTGCAGGAACGTGCCTACAACATTCCTAGATCCGAAATTAACGAAGAAAGTCCGTTCCGACGAACTTCGCGTTATATTATGTGGTAATCAGAGCATAGGTTGTTAGATTCGTTGTAAGTTTACACACGTCTAGTCTTGTAAGTTTGTATTGAATATATATATATATTTTTCTTTCTTTTTCAGTTTTGAATATTAAAAAAAATAGATTCGAATATAAAAAAACACAGATTCGAATATATAAAAAAGAAAAAGATTCGAATATAAAAAAATAGAATTCGAATATAAAAAAAATAGATTCAAAAAAAAACAATTTCGAATAAAAAAATAGATTCGAATAAAAAAACAGATTAAAAAAACAGTTTCAAATAAAAAAAACAGATTCGAATAAAAAAACAGATTCGAATAAAAAACAGATTCGAATAAAAAAAACAGTTTCGAAAAAAAAACAGATTCGAATTAAAAAAAATCAGATTCGAAAGAATTTTTTTCTTTCTTTTCTCTTTTTTTATTATTTTTTTATTTATATATATTTAGTATTGTGTCTTTATATAATTAGAAACTTTGTACGAACTCTGAATTGTAACTTCAATATACTCGGAAATCGCAAGAGCGTACTTACTTGTTTGTTCGGTGATAGGGACGTTGTAAGCTCGTTTTTGCAGTAAGACTTTTCTACCTTTTTTTTCATTTTGATCTTTTGTTCGTTTTAGTGTCATCTTCCTTATTTTTATTATTTTTTCTTTCTTTTATTTTATTTTTCATATTACTTGCCTTTCTTTATTTGGTGTCATCTTGTTGTCATATTTGTTGTTATTTGTTGTCCATTTAGCCACACCATTATCACGAGTTTCGAGATATTGAATTAGTTCTTTAAAGAGTTGATTTTCGAGAAAGTGTAAGGAAAAAAAAGGCATTGAGCGTGTGAGATCAGAAGGGGAGACAAAAAGAGCCATTCAAGTATTCTCCCGAGTGAAACACGAGCGCTGAGTGCTAAAATTTGAGCGCACTATTTCTTGGAGTGACTATTGCGAGACTTTTTGTTGTGTGTGCTGTGAGGACTTTTTTCTTATTTTCACTAACTGATAATAATAATTTCTTTTTGTTTGTTTGTTAGTGTTATTTTAAACATGACAGTTTCCGATGATAATACTGTTAATCAGAATCCACCATTTCCGCAAATGCAAGCCTTAGAACGAATGATGCAACGAGTAATGGCTTCTGCCATAGAGCCATTACAATCGAGGATGGATAGGCTTGATGGAGGTTCCAACTCTGTTCATGAAATGTTGAACGAAAATGAAGTCGATCTGTCACCGAGACAACATACTCCTAGACAAGGACGTGTGCAACAGGTAGACGATAATTTGACTAATATTAAGATTTCTATTCCTCCTTTTCATGGACGTTCAGATCCTAATGCATACTTGGCTTGGGAAAGCAAAGTTGAGCATATTTTCGAGTGTTATAATTATTCGGAACAGAAGAAGGTTCGATTAGCAGCAACAGAGTTTGTTGATTATGCCCTGATATGGTGGGACCAATTATTGCTTAGCCGAAGGCGTTCTGATGAAGGCCCTGTTGTAACATGGAACGAGATGAAGCGAATAATGCGAAAGAGGTTTGTTCTTATTCATTATCATCGTGATTTGTTTCAAAAATTACAAAATTTGAAACAGGAAAATAGGAGCGTTGAGGATTATTTTAAGGATATGGAGATGGCTATGATGCGTGCAAATATCAAGGAGGATCGAGAAGCGACCATGGCACGTTTTCTAGCAAGGTTGAACACCGAGATTGCGAACGTTGTTGAGTTGTAGCATTATGTCGAGGTTGATGATATGGTGCAGAGACGTTAAACGATATTGTGAACGTTGTATGACTTGTAAGAAAGCAAAATCGAAGGTTTCACCACATGGTATGTACTTACCTTTACCTATTCCTGATTCCCCTTGGACTGATATTTCTATGGATTTTGTATTGGGATTACCTAAAACTAGGACAGGTGGAGATAGTATTTTTGTTGTGGTTGATAGGTTCTCTAAAATGACACATTTTACTGCATGCCATAAGACTGATGATGCTGTTAATGTGGCTAACTTGTTCTTTAGAGATGTTGTACGTTTACATGGTATTCCTAGGTTAATTGTTTCTGACAGGGATGTGAAATTCTTGAGTCACTTCTGGAGGACTCTTTGGAGCAAACTAGGTACGAAACTTATGTTTTCTACTACTTGTCATCCCTAGACTGATGGACAAACTGAGGTTGTTAATTATCTACTTTACTTCTTTCCATCATTAAAAAGAATATTAAGACTTGGGAAGATTGTTTGCCACATGTTGAATTTGCATATAATCATGTTGTACATTCTGCTACTAAGATGTCACCATTTGAGGTTGTTTATGGTTTTAATCCTATTACTCCTCTAGATATATTACCTTTGTCACAGGAACAGGTGATGAACAGAGACGACAAAGCGAAAGCAGAATATGTGAAAAAGTTACATCAACAAGTAAAGGAGAACTTAGAACGAAAGACTTAACAGTATGAAAAGCAAGCAAACAAAGGAAGGAAGCGAGTCACCTTTGAAGTTGGTGATTGGGTTTGGGTTCATTTTCGAAAGGAACGTTTTCCAACCCAACGACGATCCAAGTTGTTACCACGAGGAGATGGTCCTTTTCAGGTGTTAGAGAAAGTGAATGACAACGCCTACAAATTGGATTTACCGTGTGAATACAATGTAAGTGCCACATTTAATGTTTCTGATTTAACCCCTTATGACAATTCTACAGATTTGAGGACAATTCCTTTTCAAGAAGGGGGGATGATGTGAGCACAACTTCACCGGCACTTGATGTTGATCCAAAAGTCTTGCCTTTAGGACCAATTACTCGATCTAAGGCAAAATGTTTCAGGGAAGCATTTTTCCTTACTTGTGCTTCACTTCCGAATTTATTCGATAATATTTACGCCTTAGAACATAGGGTTTATAATATGTTGCATGTTGATATGTGACATCTTATTTTATATATATATAACTTATTTGTTATATTTGAGTGAAATATTAGATTATCCTATTTATTAAATATGTTTACGTATGTATCTAACTTATTTATTATATATAGGTATATAAAAGATCGGTTGATGCCACCGTTCGATTGAAGCAATATAAAAACACATGTGTCACACCATTCGGTTATTGCACAACATGTTCTGTTTCCTACATTTGAATTTCAATTCAAATGATAAAGCACATTTACCATGTGCTAATTAAGTGAAACAACACATGATTCAAATATGTGGAGGAGAATGCACCATTCAAGATGATTTCAAACATTGAAATCCTTTATATTATCCATATATTTGAAATGGTACCTTTGTTTTATTTTATTTTATTATTATTATTTTTTTTATTATTTCCTATATAAATGTCATTAAACTATGTAAGAAAGGTTATACAATTTGAATGAATAAAAATTTTATTTGAGAGTTCTTTCTCTTTTCGGTTCTTTTTAGAACTATTCGACACTCAATTCGTTGATTGTCATTTGATACTTTGGGTTCCTAAATTAATATTTAGCGGTCCTAAGTCCTACGGTGTTAAACAAATTCGATTCGGGTTCATTCAACATATTGATCGAGTTCTTTCGAGTTTAGCGTTTTTCCACCACCGGTCGTTTTGAAGTCTTCACCGTCGTCTTCGTTGAAGTTCTTTCCAAAACGCCAAAATTATCACCTATATATCTATATTTTTTATGTCATTCTTGTTCATTTTTTTATTACTAATAATTATATCGTATAATTTTTGTTATCTTTTGTCGTTTTTATTGCAGGAACGTGCCTACAACATTCCTAGATCCGAAATTAACGAGGAAAGTCCGTTCCGACGAACTCCGCGTTATATTAGCATGACTTTTGGTTTATTTGTTGAGCACATTATGGATGCATTATGAGCTGAAAATGAATTGGAATATTTGTGGTTATTTTCCTTGAAATTGATGGTGCCGTTAGGCATGACATTTGATTCATTTGTGAACATATTATGCATGCATTATGAGCAACAAATTATCATGCACATTTGATTATGATATTGTCTTAGTGACACTAACTTTAGATTCGAATACGAATGACATATCATTAAGATTGTCTTGAGTGCACTATAAACATTATTGAGAATAAAGAATATTGCCTACACGTAACAAAGGTGACTTTGTGTCCAATCGTGCGTGGTAGAGCCGCCTACACGTAACAAGGGTGACTAAATATTAAATTCTATAATTAAGATTTAAACACATAACCCACAATTTTTGTATTTCTCTTTCTACTAATGATTATTTATTGTTTTATTTTTTTTTCAAATACGCATTTGTTTCATAAATTGCTTATTTTCTCTCTTTTTTAATAATATGGATTTCAAATTATTCAATTGTGTTTGTTGTCTTAGTTAAAGAAATACATAAAGATATAAAAAAAAGCTATAATAAATTATCTTAGGGGGTCACTAAATTTTTACGATAATTTTAATATAGTCAATAAAATTGTAAGTCTTTCATTAAAACCACTATTATTAAAAAATATTCATTTTGATTTGGATCGATAAAAGTCTAACAAAAAGTGATTCGTTATTTAACTTTTTTAGCATTTTAGTAGTGACGTTGAATATTTTAGATTTTACAGTTCAGACATCAAAATATCAAAACTTTTCGATTTGGTCCTGATTTTGCTATAGTTTAAAATTTAACCTTGATACTTTTAGTTTTTCAGAAAAGTTCCCTTGAACTTCCAAACTTTTAAATTATTCTTGAAGTTTTTAATTTTTTCAACCAAACCCAAAATTTCATTTTAAAGCTAACAACCTCCGGACTAAGCAAGATATTTTATTATATTTAGATAAAATATTATACTTAGGTTATACCATGACAAGAAAAAGAAGGGAAAACACACACATAAAAAAGTAGAGACATGAATTGAACCTTGGAAATGAGGATACGCAACACCTAATTACTAGGTTAAGTAGGAAATTTTCATATATATATAAAAATATTATATATAAAAATTTTAAAATATTGTAAGAGTCTATTTATAAAATAAATTATATTATTTATTATTCAAATATATACTAATATTTAAATTTGATATAATATACTAAGTCACAATTTAGTCCATACGTACCTGTGGATTCTAGTATGTCTTTTAGAGAGACGATGATCGAATAAGTGTTTTAGGTAAAAGTTGTTAAAGAAAATTTTTTAGGATTTGTGTAGTCCACTGCACACGATTTTCTCTAAGGGATTTAATGAGTAAAGACGTGATAAATGGTTTAAATGATCATACTTTTATCTTTAATTATGACATTAATAATAAGTTTATGATACTTAATCGATTTTTTCATGTGTTTTTTGTGCATGAGTCCAATTCTGGAAATAAAATTAAAAGGGCGAAATTCTGTAATTTTTCTTCAAATTCAAGGCTAGATATATGGGCATGAATTGGGGCATGAAAAAAATCAATGTGGCACCACCTCAACAATCTTCTAGAAGATGATGTTAGCAACGACAAGTAGCTTATCCACATGCTAGATAGCTTATCAAGCGCCTTAAGATAGCTTATCATTTAAATTTGAATTTTAAATTAATGTTTTACCTTTTAAGATTTAATTTAAATTATTTAAAATTTATCTTTCATTTATTTTTTAATTATCTTAGGGTTTTAGGAGACTATAAATATTCACTTGGGATAAGCACAAATCTTCTTTTATCTCTCATCTCTTGTTCTTTTAAACCAAGAGCTACAACAATGACTCAATTTTAACACGAGGGTTGAAAAAAAAAATATTTTCAAAAATCTCTTTCAGTTTTCTAAGGCTGATTTCTAAACCAAACGATTTAAAAAACCATATACTAACATTGACAAGGATGTTGTTTTGGTTAAATATGTAGGAGGAAAGACCAACTATTGAAGTACATTCGACTTCTTCGGTACACACTTAGTAAATTGACTACTAAGAAAAAAATTGAGATCGAAATTAGTATTATTGAAATGACTTAATTAAAGTCGGTTTTTATTGAACTTAAACAATTTTGGTTTACAAGATTGTTGTTGACTAGATCAATATTTATTTCAAAGATAGAACTTGGGTATTTAATTACAAAGTGTAGTCTCTAGGATTAACTAACGTAAATCTTGAAATAAAGAAATTCATTTTCGAGGACATGAAGAAATTGATTCAGAGCTAGTGCCTAAGGTTTAATCATAAAAATGAATTAATTAGATTAAAACATTGTTTTAATTTCTTTATGCTTTTTATATTTTCGATAAATCTCCTTTTATTAAAATATTACTCAAACTCTCTTCTTGACTCACCGATCAAGCGAACATAAATCTAGAAATTTTTCGAGTACTTATGAGATTGACCCTTATTTCTCTTTTATTAGGTATTATTTTATTTATTTATTTATCGTTAGAGAAGGATTTATTTTTAACACAAATATGCGTATTTAGAGGGAAAATATATTGGATAAGATTTGGGGGAAATTGGAGGAGACATGGGGTAAGATTTTTTTTAGTTTAAATAATTAATTCAATATTTTAAATATATTATTTTTATTATTATATTTATTTATTTAGAAAATGAAATTATTTTTATTATTAAATTAATTTATTTATTTATAAAATTATAAAAATATAAGTAATTAAATGTAAATGTCTTATACTCGATAGGCTAATCAAGGGTGAATATTCTCCCTTATGCTTAGCCCTGACCACTTAAACCCTAAACTTCTAAAAATATATGTACAGGGAACCAAAGGGTTACCTTACTATCGCAACAGTCTCCATGTTGCCTAAAGGATTAGAATTATAGGATTTATTGATCAAGCAAACCCTTCTCTTCTTATTTCTTCTGTTATTTATTTTTGCACAATATTTCAAGAAGCAATGGTTGGTAATGGTATAGGGTGCACATCTTCTAAGCATGTACCGGAAATATGCACAACTCATCAACAATATGATCTTGCACGAAAAGATCCATATTAGTGTCATATCACTCTTCTTCTTTTTCTTTAGATCTTTTTTCAATATGTTACTGTGTTATTGGTTTCACCAATATTTCTTGTCACTGTGCAAATCACAGAGTTCTTGGATTATAGTAAACAAGGGGTGAAGGAACGATCAAGAACAATGTTTTCTTGTTAATCCTTTATAGAAATTTATTTCTAATGTGAATCTTTTTCATCGAATTAACTTCAATTGCTTTTTTGATATTTATTGAGAAGTTGATTACCGTTTTCTAATGTGATTCTTGGTATTTACTATTCCAATAATCTGTTGTATATTCTGCAACCCTTTCATGGTTTTTCAGTTTACTAATTTAGAAGGGATCACAGCTTTGTTCCAAGAAACACAAGATGCAGAAATGGGTGGCGTAAAAGAACCGAGAGAAGGCTCCAGTTGGTGGGCGCTTCTCTCCAGTTGGTGGGCGGGGCAGCGACGGCGACATTGGAACTTGAAAGACTCATTGATCGTGGACTTGGGTTATGTTATTTAAGAATTCTTTGTCTTCATTTCAAGCCTCATTTTAGGTATTTTTCTCTACCTTTACCTAAGCCCCGTTACACCCTTTTGAAAGACTCATTGATCTTGCATCTTATTTCTTCTAAGTAGTGGAGAATTGATTATGTCACAAGCTTATGGAAATCCTTGTTTGATTGCGACTTTGAGCAAAACTTTGCACCCGAAACACATTTGAGTGAATTGAGTGATACCTTGTGAGGAATTGAGCTAGGTTGAATTTTTGATTAATGAAGGATAGGAAGTTACAAGGACGTTTGATTTATTTTTACTTATTTTTATTCTCCTTGATCGATGTTTTGGTTCAATTAGTTATTGTGATCTTTGATTTTCATAAATTGCTTAAGTATGAGATGGATTGGAGGA
This sequence comes from Abelmoschus esculentus, assembly GCA_035048815.1. NCBI lineage: Eukaryota > Viridiplantae > Streptophyta > Magnoliopsida > Malvales > Malvaceae > Abelmoschus > Abelmoschus esculentus. Next base: position 21,113,602 of record JAUCBN010000003.1, read on the forward strand.
TTTCAAACTAGGTGTTTAATTGATTTGATTAAGGCATACTTGAGGGCAAGTATGAGACAAGTGTGGGGGAATTTGATTGGTGATTTAAATAGTTACTTTTTAATTGCTAATTATCTTATTTTCATGAATTTATCACTGCTAATTTGAGTGAATTTTGTATGTTTTATGTGCAGTGACCTGTTTCTACAATTAATGATTAAAAAGACAATTTCTGCATTTCTTTTTGCGATTGGAGACATGGGTACGACGCCGGGTATGAAGAAATGCTGATGTGGTAGTTTCTAGAAGATTCTAAAAGATTCTGGAGGTAGTCTAGTCAGCGAAATTTGAGAGAATTCTAGAGACGGTTCAACAACAAAATTTGAGAAGATCTTTAGGATAAGATATTTTGTTTTTAAATTTTAAACTCAATAATTATCTTTTTATCTTTTATTTTATTTTGAGTTAATTTTAGGTTATTAGTAGACTATAAATATCCTCCATGGGTAAGGCTTTAGATAATCCATCATTCCATCTTTGAATTCTTGTCTTGTTGCTTTTACTCTATAAAATTTCTTTTCTTTCTTTATTTTTAGTCTTTTTAATATTTTGCAAAAAAAATATGCTAAGTATGATAATTGATATCATGCTTATCTAATTTCTTTTAAGCCGAGAGCTAACAATGAATCAATTCAAAGCGTGAGAATTGAATAGTACTTAATTCCCTTCGGGAAACATTCTTATTTTTCTGTTTTATTAGTTTGACAATCAACCTTACTTACAAAATTAAAACATTTTCAAACCAAAAAGAGCTCGTTGGTCTGGATGTTGTTTTAATATACAGTGGGAAGAAGGATTTTCCTGTGGCAATTTTGACTTCCTGTGAACACACTTAGCGGCGGTCCGCTAAGGAAAAATGAGATCGGATTCGATTCTCAATGAGACAACATAATCCGAGTTTGGCCTTTCCAGTACTTAATCTGGTTGTTTTAACGGTAATAGCTGTGATTAATCCACTCAAGAATCATCTTTCAAAGATAGGCTTGGGAAGATCGGTTACAAGAGAGAAAGACAAGTTACAATAGGTTGGTCCTTATAGACTGTAACCGACATGAATCTTGGAGTAAAAATCATTTTCAAGAATCGATAGAATTGAAACAAAGTTAGCTCAAAGCGATTTCTTCATTGTCATTTTCAACTATTATTTCTTTCTCTCAATTTTTATTTTTACATTTTATTTGTTATTTTAGTTTCTTTATTTTTCATAACAATCTCATCAAACCCCCCTTTTAATTAATTGTTTGCAGCATCCTAGACTGAAATCAATACAGGATTACATCAGAAGTTCCAAATTCTCTGTGGATTGACCCTCTTGACTATACTATCCTTTACTTATTTAATTTAAAGAGGAATATTTTATTTTTGACGAGTAAAACGACGCTTGTCATTATACCTAGATTTTAGGGTTTAAAACCCTCCCTTTGTTTTTCAGATTACTAATTTAGGTTTCTTTTGTTCCAAGAAAAACCACGGCCAGTCAAAAATGGGTGGCAGAGTTAGAGGCCGTCAAGGAAGGAGGCTAAAAAATGACCGAGACCAACTGGACAATCCGCCACCAACGCCTCATCTTTTTACCATTGTTTCCAATCCCTCAAAGAGAAGAACAATGGCCGAGTCCAACGTTTGGCCCAAGACCTTCCATTTATGTGAAGATCATAAGTAAAACAAGGAGTGAAGGGACGATCAAGAACAAGGTTTTTTATTAATTTTTCGTAAACATTTTTCTCTAATGTAATTCTTTTTTATTGGATTAACTTTCATCGTTTTCTTGATATTTCTTGAAAAGTTGACTATTGTTTCTTTTCATTCAATTCTTGGTATATTTACTATTCCAATCATCTGCTACATATTCTGCAACCCTTTTACGGTTTTCCAATTTACTAATTTATAAAGGATCACAGCTTTGTTCTAAGAAATACAAGATGCAGAATGGGTGGCGTAAAAGAACCGAGAGAAGGCTCCAGTTGGTGGGCGGCGACGACACTAGAACTTGACCCTGTCTTCAACCAAAAACATAAACCACAACCAAGTGCTCCACCTCTTCCATTTCCCTCATATCCACCTCCTAGGCCTCTACTTCCGCCCTTGTCTCCGCCAAGTGCAGCGTTAGACCTAGATACATCATACATTATCTCTACGTCCTGCTTCAAACAAAGCAAGAGTATTCGATTCTACCTTTAAAAAAAAGGAGTATTTGATTTTTCTTATATGACAATAACGATCAAAGAAAATCAACAACTCCCAATCCATGTCCTGCACGCGAGGCACAAATTGGTTAGTTGTATATAAACAACTCTCACTCTATTTATCCTACCAATATGGGATATAAGGGTTCTACTTTCCTATTTATTCTTGACCTTCCTACTTTGAGCATCAATTTCTTATTCACCACTCAACTATTTTGAGCATATGAGCTACCGTTGTAAAGATCTCACGGCATAGAATAGGAATCAACCATTTCCTTATTCAAAACCTCATCTTTACTCATTTAAAATATGCTTCAAAGATGGCCACAAACCACTGTTTTTCCAACATTTCTTTGTATAGAAAACAATATTTTCTTTTCTAGTTCCATGTGATGTATCACTGGGACTACAATCTCGTAGCTTCGAGACGCCTCCACAGGCTGATCACGTGGTTTGACCCTCTTTCCTTAGTCTCCGTTTGTGACCACATTCATATAGGATTTTGATAAATTCAATGGAGTATTTGTTTAATTGTTTCTGTCACTAGAAAAACTATTCCAGAAGTTCCACCAGATGGTAAGCAAGCAAGGAAGGCGTTATGGCAACGATTAGAAGGGAGCTTGATCCATAAGCATAAACGAGCGATATCATTTTCTTTCCCCATTCCTTTATCATTTTTTGATGCTTTTGTGATACATGTATGAGAGGGCTAAAGTAATGCACCTTGAGCATAAATCTGAATTTGTTGGTAAAGTCTGGAAAGTCAGCAAACTTGTGTTGTCTTTTTGGATGGGTTTCGTGCATTTCTGGGCAGAGTTGTCTTCTTACAAATTGACCGTCATTCAGTTACCTTTTCAACGCATCTTGAAACGCATAAATTGGATATCGGGAGCTCAAGATATGTTTGTTTAACTGAAGATTGTGCGTGTAGAAAACTGGATACGGGATTATTATAAGATTTTATAAAATTCAGCCCAAAAGGTTTTGGATGAATTAGACATTAAAATAAATTAATTCAAAGCTAGATTATAAAGCTTTGACCATTGTTATTAATATTTTATTTTATTCCCTAAGATTCCTTTTAATTAGCTATCCATAAGCTGATTTTAGGGGATTTATTCTATTAAGCTATCCATATGCTGATATTTAGGGATTGATCAACTATCTATTAGACAATTCTAAGGTCTCCTTTAGACTATAAAAGGGGTAGACTCTTCTCTTGTAAAAAGACAGGAATAATATGAATTTGAGTTATAAAAACTCTTGGCCTCGGGCCATTTTATTTGCAAGGTTGTCACCTTGCTATTTTTCTTATCAGAAGTCTTCTTCAACATAACTACTTCAAGTTTTTATGAGGGAGAATATCTTCACACTCTCGCTTGCCTAAGCAATCGCGTTTAGGAGGGTGAGTTAGAGTTGATTATGGTGTTTGCCTATCTAATTACGGATAGGAGGGTGCCTAGGACAACGACATATCAATTCATTGGAAAGATTAGTTTCGTTTGCAGGTGTAACGCCTATTCAATTACGGTTAGGAGGGTGCCAAGGACAAATCTATCCAACATCATACCACCACCACCATCTATCCCGCTGTATATTTTATATCATTTGGTATTAGATTCAATTCGATTCCTTGGGATTGAGTTTTTTTTTCTTTTTTTCTTTTCTTCTTCTTGTTAAATTTTCAAGTTTACTTCTCTTCCACGGTACTTTAATCTTTGATGAACTTCCTCCAATCATCAGTTTAGATTCGAGGGCGAATCTTTTTGAGGAGTGGGGGAATGATACATGTATGAGAGGGCTAAAGTAATGCACCTTGAGCATAAATCTGAATTTGTTGGAAAAGTCTGGAGAGTCAGCAAACTTGCGTTGTTTTTTCGGATGGGTTTCGTGCATTTCTGGGCAGAGTTGTCTTCTTACAAATTGACCGTCATTCAGTTACCTTTTCAACTCATCTTGAAACGCATCAATTGGATATTGGGAGCTCAAGATATGTTTGTTTAACTGAAGATTGCGCGTGCAGAAAACTGGATACGGGATTATTATAGGATTTTGTAAAATTCAACCCAAAAGTTTTTGGATGAATTAGATATTAAAATAAATTAATTCAAAGATGGATTATAAAGCTTTGACCATTGTTATTAATATTTTATTTTATTCCCTAAGATTCCTTTTAATTAGCTATCCATAAGTTGATTTTAGGGGATTTATTCTATTAAGCTATCCATATGCTGATATTTAGGGATTGATCAACTATCTATTAGACAATTCTAAGGTCTCCTTTAGACTATAAAAGGGGTAGACTCTTCTCTTGTAAAAAGACAGGAATAATATGAATTTTTGAGTTATAAAAACTCTTGGCCTCGGGCCATTTTATTTGCAAGGTTGTCACCTTCCTATTTTTCTTATCAAAAGTCTTCTTCAACATAACTACTTCAAGTTTTTATCAGGAAGAATATCTTCACACTCTCGCTTGCCTAAGCAATCGCGTTTAGGAGGGTGAGTTAGAGTTGATTATGGTGTTTGCCTATCTAATTACGGATAGGAGGGTGCCTAGGACAACGACATATCAATTCATTGGAGAGATTTGTTTCGTTTGCAAGTGTTTGCCTATTCAATTGCGATTGGGAGGGTGCCAAGGACAAATCTATCCAACATCATACCACCACCACCATCTATCCCACTGTATATTTTATATCATTTTTTCTGCTACTCTTGCTTCAACATTGTTGATATTCCATAGAGCAGCTTCATGGATTGTGTATTGAACCTTCAAAAGTTAAAATATTGGTCTCAAGAATTAACTTGCATCATGCCTTCCAACCATGCAGTTCATACAAAAAAGTAACCAGGCTGAGGTTGAGAGAAGGTCATCCATCACAATAGATTTAAGCATCGGCTCCATATATAGATGCAGCACTAGTGAATAACAATCAGTGTTGACCAGCTTGCCGGAAGACTTCAACATCGGCTCCACAGATCAATCGAATAGGTCATCTTTCGAACCACGTTCAATGCCAGGGGTCATACTGAAAGGAGGATCACCATATCCGACAGGATTGACACAAGGGTTTATAGGATAACCATCAATATGGTTTGATACCAGGGTTCCAGTTTCCACAATATTGACATAGGATGAGAGAAGCTCTGTGTCCTGCTTCAAGCTAGCCAACTGTTGTTTGTTATTCGCTGGTGCTGAATTCGCAAACCAAGTTGATGCTTGAATCCACTCTTTTGAAGTGACAAGGCTTCGTTGTGGTTTGTCTCATTCTACTAGTTTTGTTGTTTTTAATCTTTTTCTTATCTTGTTTGTTTTTATAGTAGAATCACATTTCATTAGATTAGTTTCTAAAAATAATTGAGCAGAAGTGAAAGAAGTTTTTCGTTGATCATCCAATATCTTCGCGTTCGATTTCCACTAGATGATCCATGATACTTTCATGTCATCCTTTAGCTTGTATCTATTGTTAAAAACAAACCTATCCTGCAAGCCTTGGCTGCTGCTTCTTTCGCAATCTTTGGTTATTATGCAACCATATTCTTGATTTCCACCAACATTCCTTTTCTCTGTGAAACCAAATCAGTGTTCATGTATTATTCCAAGGAAAGGAACTAAACCAGCATCAGATGTTTGTCGAAGTTACTTGTCGAGGCAGCATATTTAAGGTTTCTCTGGAAGGAAAACTGCGAGAGGTATGCGCTGCACTCGCTGAAAAATTAAGCGATTGGGTTGTCTGAATTGGAAACTTGGCCCTGCTGTTTTCAAACATCTGTTGCAATGTTCAACAAGCTTTTGAATGGCTCCTAGGTCGGGTTTCAATTTCTAATTTCTTTTTGGCAGATCATCCTGTAAGTTTATTTGCAGAACCACACATCAAGGAACGGTTTATAGGCCAACCTTCATAGCTGATTCAAGCATCTTCATATACAAGTAGAGTTTGCCCGATGGAAAAATAGAGTTTGCCTTGATATGTTTTACTTGTAAATTGTAATAGACCCTACGAATTTCAGAATTTTGTATTAAACCTACTAAAATTATAAAAGATGGAACTCATAGTTACCTTGCTTGCGCAATACTCTTTCATATATGTTACAATAAGATCACTTTTCCGCACACAAAAAAAGTCATATTTCAAGAATAATTTAAGCCTTCAAGAGAAGCTTCAACAAAAGGATAGATAATATCGATGTAATTAAAAAATAATACTATATTATTATAATATTAGTTTTATACGTAATTCAAACTAGAAATTATACAGGATCGAGAGCGCATTGGAGTTTCTAACAGACAAAAACAAAAGTTCACTCATACAGCTGGGACGAAGAGCTTTGCTCGTATAGCTAATGAGGAGGTATTATTTATTTTAAATAATTATAATTTTTTAATGAATTATACTAAAGTTAGTTTTAATTTCTATTATTTTGTGTAGCAACTTACGACTGGTGTTAGCATTGGACGGCTAAAGCTCTTTGATATTATGCACACAAAAAAGGATGGCTCTTCAATAACTCCTGAAGCTGGAGAAATTATGGTACATTTATTGCACATATAAATTAGATTATATATTCTTTTAAATATAGAATTTTATTCCATATACATTCTTTTAAATGATTATCAGATGAAAATAAAGGAAAAAAGGACAGAGTATGAAGCAACAATTTCAACTAATGGTTCTGTTAATATGGATGATATTGACAATCATGTTTTTGCTGATGTTCTGGATCCTGAAAGATATGGTAGGGTGCGGTGTCAAGGATCATTTGTTACCCAACCAAATATTTTGGAACAAACTCATCTGAATACATGACATCTCAAAGTCAGTCTTCTCAAGCGTAAGTTAATCGTTTAAAACAATAATTAACTCAATTTCAAGCCGAGATGGAAGCTAAGGAAGCTGAGAGAGAAAGGAGAGAAGCTGAGAGAGAAGCCGAGAGAGCAGCAAGAGAAGCAGAGAGAGAAGTTGCATATCAAAATCTTCAAGTACAATTTCAGGAAATGATGGCAATGCTAAAGCAGAACCAAGGAAATAGTTCGTTACCTTAATTAATTTTAAGTTCAATCAGGTTGTTGTTGCTACTTTATTTCACTTTAACATTGAATTTAATTTGACATTAAGGTTCTAGACTTGTAAGATTTATTTTCGTTTTTTAGTATTTTTATATTAATGTTACTTTATTTTATATTAATGTTTTGAACTATTTGTTTTTATTTAAGGTATTATTATTATTTTTCAGTTTCATATTGGATTGTAGCAGGAAAAATTTGGTGAGCATAAAGTAGCAGAATTTTAGGTAATACATTACCAGCAGCGGCGTTTGTGGTCCAAACGCCACAGAAAAATAACTCAACAGTGGCGTTTTTTAATAAAAATGACACTAATATAAGGACATATTGAGGCGTTTATAGGAAAAAACGCCGCTATAATGCATGGCAATTGCGGCGTTTTGTTGTAAAACGTAGCCATTGTACATCATTTTTAGCGGCGTTTGTATAAGAATTCTGGGTTCTATTAGAACTGGGGTTGGAGTTTGATTAGTACCAGGATTAGTTGTATCCGATTTCAATTAAAATAAATATTTTACGTAATCCTAACCTTGCTGAAATCAACTAAGATAAGGATTTATTTGTAATTTCATTATTGGTTGTCCTAATTCTTGCCTACATAAAGGATTAAGCAAACTTATTTCTTGATCAAGCAAACTCTTCACGATTCTTATTCCTTCGGTTTCTGTTTGCACAAGATTTCAAGCAGAACTACAAGCAGCAATGGCTGGTAATGGTACAGAGGTCAATAGAACACGAAGAGGTCGAAACAAAGAGAAGGAGCCTGATGTAACGATTTGCCCTATGTGCAACAACAAAATGGAAGATCCTAGGATGTGCTAGAACACAATTGTTCTATGCCCTCACTGCAACGAAATCCTTTTGCTTTCGGAGAAATTGCAAAGGAAGATTTTGTCACCTATCTCTTCGGAAATCTCCAGTTGCACACCTCCTAAACATTTACCAAAAGTATGCACAACTCGTCAACAATATGATCTTGCACTGAAAGATCCACATTATTTTCATATCCTGTTGGAGCTTGTATCTTTGATCAAAAACAAACCTTTCCAGTAAGCCTTTGCTTCTTCTTTTTCTCTTTTGTTAGTATGTTACTGTGTTTATTAGTTTCACAAAGAGTTGTTTTCAATGTGCAAATCAGAGTTCCTGTAATGTGCCGAGGAAAGGAATTGAACCTGCATAGGATGTTCGCCGAAGTTACATGTCGAGGCGGTATATTGAAGGTAAAACGAAACTACTTTAGAACTGCAAGCAATTCTTGGTCCTTTGGGAAGTTTAATGACTTTTATTGCAAATGTGCAATGTTACAGGTTTATCAGCAAAGAAGACTGCAAGAGGTGCGCGCAGCACTTGCCCCAAACATAAGTGATTTGGACCTATATAGCATTTATGTAACTCTGTTGAATGACTTAGAAGCCTGGATCTGCAATTTCCCAACAGGTGAGCATTTACAAACTTATTTTGCAATGGTCAGTCAGCATTTGAATGGCTATTTGGTTGGGGTTTGATCTCGGATTTCCCTTTTGCAGCTCCTCCTTTGAGAGCATGCCCTTCATACAATAAAGTACTTGTGCCGAGTTTGAGAGAAGGACAACCTCAACCACAATGGATTCAAGCATCAACTCCATATACAAATGCAGCAGTACCGGTGAATGACAATCAGCTGTAGATTAGCTTGCCGGCAGGCTTCAACGTCAGTTCCACAGGTCATTTGAATAGGTTGTCATCCGGACCATGTCCAATGCAAGGGGTTATACTCAATGGAGGACAACCATATCCGACAGGATTGACACAAGGGTTTATAGGACAACTATCAGAGTGGATTGACACATCAACTCGGCTTCCAAATTCAGTACCAGTGAAGAATAATCAGCAGTACAGTAGCTTGCCAGCAGGCTTCAACATCGGCTCAACATGTCATTCGAATAGATTGTCATCCGAACCATGTCCAATGCCAGGGGTCATCCTCAAAGGAGGACAACCATCAGAGTGGATTGACTCGTCAACTCGGTTTGCAAATTCAGCACCATTGAAGAACAATCAGCAGTTTTGTAGCTTGCAGCAGGCTGGTGTCAACTTTGGTTCAACATATCATCCGAATGGGCCGTCTTCGCATTTGAGTTCAGCAGTTGCAAATGGCAATCAGACATGTGTTAGTGCATCCGATGACAAGTTCAATTTGGGTTTAGATTCAGAAGGTTGGACTTCAAGTTCACTTCCTGCACCACATCCTACACAAGGGATGATGGGAGAAGAACAAGCATCGGAACAAGGCATCCATGATCATGACCATGATCCAATATCTCATAATCAGCGGATGATGGTTAAAAGAAAGGTATTAACCGAAAGTTTGGAGTTGGAACCAATGAAGAAAACCAGGAATCTCAGCTCCCTTTCTCTTAACAGATGAGCTAGAGTCCGAGAATAAAAAGCCAGAGCCATTTTTGCAGGGAAATAGCATAAGTGCTTTGAGAATCTGTTAGTCTATTGATATTCAAAAGGAGACTGAGCCATAACTTATTTGAGTTGTTTTTATGATTTTGATTTTAAATAATTATAATTTATTTTCTCTTTTTTCTTTACTATTATAATTTGTGATGTATGAAATTATTTAATGTGTTAACATTTACTATTAATTGTCATCGAGTGATTAAAAATACTCGAATTATATTATTTTATATGAATCATACCTTATAATTTATTTTAATAGATGTGTCATATTTTATTATAAAAAAACATTGTTTTATATTAAACCCAAATAATTTACACCTGATATCCATAAATAATTAAATTATAATCCTAAGCAGAACTTGGTACCTGACTTTATTTCTTTATCTACGAAAAGTAAACGTATTATTTACTATTGATAAGTTAAATTCGAATATATTATTGCCAGGTTAATTGTTTAACCATAGAAAGCCCTACAATTTTAAACTAGGAAAACTAATACCGAATTGAACTCGTATAATAACTATTCTAAAACACTTAAGCAAATATTTAATCTTTTCGAGAGTTTTAAGTATAAAAATTTTGTACAAAGTAATTTAATTATAATTTATAATTTTATTAAGTGTTGTGGTCGTAGTATTCGACAAATAATCTTCTTAAAAGAATTCTTAATGTTTTTTTATGTTTAATTTTAGAAAAAAGGGTTATTAGAGTTTTAGGTATAGGTCTCCAATTGCGAAATTATCTCTTTTAGCTTTAAAATAATTAATAAATTTGTAAATCATTAGTGTGATAATTAAGATAGTGAATATAGACCTTATTTAGATAGTTGAACTATAAATTAATTGTGTAATTTTTCTTACATTTCTCAATTTGATCCCATCAAAATTTTAACCGACAATTTACTCCTCCATTTTATTTAACAGGTAAATTTCTAACAACAATCGATATTTATGTCACTCGTATAATTTATCTGATATTTTAAATACTCAATTATTAAATTTTTACTTATAATTTTGAAACTAATATATCATTTATCATTTAGTAATAATTTGTCACTTAATAATGATTTTTAAACTAATTTATTTTTTAGTAATATTTTAATCTTTATTTTGTGGACAACAATTTTTTCTTTATAAACTAAAAAAAAGTAATTAACTAATAAAAATATTTAATTATATATTTTACTTTCTTTTTATTATATTATTTTTTTCATTTAGTAGTTTATAACTAAATGAGATTTTATGACAGACTTGTGAATGAAACAAGCTGCAATAGCTGGTTGGTATAGGGGTCAATGATAAACGAAGAATACTACGAGATCGAAACAAAGAGAAGGAGCCCATGCCCTTCATACAAAAATGTACTTATGCCGAGATTGAGAGATGGACAACTTCAACCACAATTGATTCAAGCATCAGCTCCATATATAAAATGCAGCAGCACCAGTGAATAACAATCAGCAGTGGATTAACTGCCGGCAGGCAACAAGTCAACAATATCGGTTTCTCAGGTCAAATTGGGTTTAGATTCAGAAGGTTGTACTTCAAGTTCTCTTCCTGCACCACATCCGACACAAGGGATGATGAGAGAAGAACAAGCATCGGAACAAGGCATTCATGACCATGACCATGATCCAATATCTCATAATCAGCGGATGATGGTAAAAAGAAAGGTATTAACCTAAAGTTTGGAGTTGAAACCAATGAAGAAAACAAAGAATCTCAGCTCTCTTTGTCCTAATAGATGTAGAGTCCGAGAATGAAATGCCAGAGCCATTTTTGCAGGGAAATGTTCTGCTTTGAGAATCCGATAGTCTATTGATGTTCAAAGGGAGACTGAGCCATAACATAACTCTTTTGAGTTGTTATTCCGGTTTTGATTTTTTAATATTTTTTATTTTTTTTATTTTTTTTTCTTCGCTATTATAACCAGTGTTGTATGAAAATTTTAAATACGTTAATAATTATTAATTGTGATTGAGTGACTAAAAATACTTAAATTATATTATATATATAAATACAAATCTTATTATTTATTTTAATATATCTATCATATTTTAAAAATGAGTGATGTTAAACCGAAATAATTTACGCGTGATATCCGCACATAATTAAACTGTAATCTCATGCAAAATTTGGTATCAACATGACTTTATTTCTTTATCTATGAAAACTAAAAGTATTATTTGACATTGATCATTTAAATTCTAACTATTATTGTTAGATTAATTATTTAACCACGAAAAAAACTTGTAATTTTAATCTGGACAAATCAAGACCGAATTATATTCGTGTAATAATTATTTTAAAGCATATAAACAAATATCTAATCTTTTTTAGAGTTTCTAATGAAAATTTTTTGTACAAAGTGATTTAATTATAATTTATATTTTTATTAAGTGTTGTGGTTGTAATGAGTTGATATTTGACAAATAATTTCTTTAGAAAATTTTTTAAAGTTTGCTTTTTTACATTCAATTTTTGAAAAAAGTGTTGCAAAGTAATCTTGTTAGTACTAATTAGGTAAATAAAATAATTGAATCAAATTAAATAAAAAATAGTATTGTAAAAATATATTGCATTAGAGATAAATTTGTCTCAATATGTGTAATAGATACGATAGACGATTTGTCCCTAAAATTAACATCATCGCTTTAAATTCCATATATTCAAAATCGAGGTAGACTACAGTGATAGTGATCCTCCTATTACCCATAACTCGATCGCCAAAAAATATAAAACTTATCGAAAAACTTTTATTGTGAGAGCTATATGCATGATAAGTATCGTTGAATGTGATTTGAGAAGATAAGAACCTTCTCTAATAAAGAGGACTATTTGATTTTAATACAACAATATATTATGAAATTTAAACTCTTTTATAAATTGCTTGTAACAACAGTTTAATATGAAATAATTCCAAATTTAAATCCCATTTAACTTCCGATTAAATCTTAAATTAAGTTTTGTAACAAGCAATTGGTAAAATAGTCCAGTTTCATCAAATACTTGATGAATAATAAAAATAATTTGTCTGTTTTAAATCTCAGAAATCAAAACCACGATCACGAATTGAGTCGAACGGCGATGGCGTGCGAGATTGTCCCTTGTTTTCTATTAATCAACAAAGGATGAGAGTAAGAATGTTATAAATGTCTTTCACGTGATATTTTTCCAGTCAATGTAGGATAAACTTCTACACTACCAATAAAAGGGTCATTAGAGTTTGTGATATAAATCTCGAATTTATGAAGTTATCTCTTTTAGTCTAAAAAAATTATAAATTAGTGAATTTCTAAAATCTTTAGTTCCATAGTTAAGGTAATGGATATAAACCTTATTTAGATGGTTGAACAACTATAAATTAATTGTATAAATTTTTTATATTTTGCAATTTTCTCATCAAAATTTTAATTGATAATTTACTCCTCCATTTAATATTTTCATCGATTGATCAACTTAATAACTTTGTTTAATTTTTTTTATCAAGAAACATAAATTCATAAATTTAATCATTCAATTTTTAGAACGTTAATATTTTAATTGTGTAACAGTTAAATTTCTAACAACAATCGATATTTGTGTCACTCATACAATTCTTCTAATATTTTAATCATTCATTTATTAAATTTTTAATAATAATTTTAAAACTAACATATCATTTATATTTTAACAATAATTTATCACTTAATAATGATTTTTAAACTAATTTATATTTTGGTAATATTTTTCTCCTTATTTTGTGGACAATTTTTTTTCCTTCTTTAAACAACAAACAAAAAAAAAATAAATGTTAGTATACATATTGTATTCTAATGATAAATTATTTCTTCTTATTTTCTTACTTTCAAACATTTTTCTTTAAATTACATAAAACAAATAAATTTAATTAACTAATAAAAATATTAAAATATATATTTCACTTTCTTTCTATTATATTTATTTTTCATTTAATAGTTTATGACTAAACAAGATTTTATGACACGCTTCTGAATGAAACAAAATATTTATATTTCACTTAAATTATTTGTTTTATACTGGTGTAAGACAAAAAAATATGTTACCCTTCTTCTTTTAAGGGTTATGGGTTTAAGTTTTACTTATATACTTAAGAGATTTATTTTCTTTGTTGAGACGGTAAAATGTCATTGATGAAAATAATTATAATATGATATTATATGAATTCTTGTTTAATAAAGAGAAAAGAGAAAAATAATAAAAAAATCTATATTAATTTAAAAATAAAATATAATATTAGATATCATTTTATAAAAAAATAATAGGATATTAAAATAAGAATATAAACATAATTAAAGTACTAAATATATAGTTTTTCTTTTAAGGAACTATGGATTTGTTAAGAATAGATTATTAGTTAGTTGCACAGTTAGTTTCATAGTTAGTTCAATCTTTTTGTATATATATATGTTAGCACATCATTTGAAAAATCCAACGTGAAATAACAGATTATATTTTTTTCACATTTCTTTTTCTAATATGGTATCAGTTTCAGGTTCTTTGGGTCTTTTTCTAATATGGTATTGTTGCAATGCAATCACACTTTCCTGGATTCTCAACGCGGTGAGTTTTGACTTTTCTGCTGGGATTGTATTCGCCTCTAGCATTGCGCATGTTTGGCAAGACTTGAAAGAACGATTTTACAAGGTTTTTGGTTCTTATATATTCTTCCTTCATCGTCACTATGCTTGAATAAGGTGATTTTGATGCAGATAAAAACCGAAAACTAACACGAAAAAAGAATGATTGAAGAAGAGAAGAAGAGATAGCTGTGATTTCAGAGAGAAATGAGGTGAAGACAATAGAAATCATTTCAGACTTAATTCGATACCCTAGACTGCTCTATAGCTGTCTATTTAACATAGTCAAAATGATAGCGTACAGAGGAAAACAGAATTGAAACAAAAATAACAACTTTAAAACGCAACGTCTTCAAATGGTGTGTAACAATACTCCCTTCTCCAAGAAGATCCTTGTCCTCAAGGATTAAACAAGACGAGTGCGAAGCAAAATCAATAAAAGTTTGATCACATTCAGCATAAGAGTTGAAGGTGGCTTTATGACAATGCTAGCAAAATAATATCCTCCGGGATCAAAATTTCTTCCTTGAACGGTGTCTCCTCCAAAAAGCACAACTTGCAATTGTTGTGAAGATATACATTTTTGGCCAACAGAAACCTTAGCTTGAAATCTTCCAAATCCGATATCTGCATACTTGTAATTCCATACAAGTGATGTATCGGGGAAATGAAAATGTGATCTTAGAGTTCTATCTTTGAAATATTCGAAAACATGCTTCACATTATCAACCCACTCCATTTTCAAGTGTTTTGGCATTATTGTCATCCACTCTCCCTTTGTATGGCAAAGAAACATTTCATTTTTTGCAACCAACCACATGTCATACTCTTCAAAGTCCTTATCCAAGACATCCCTCTTGCTGCCACTAAGGACAACTATTGTTGTTTTTGGATCATTACAGAGAGTTGTTAAGGGGTCTTTTACGGGGTGCAATTTAAGGTTCATTTCTTTGAATTGATCACCTCCACTCCCATGAGTATCCACTGGTTCGGTTAATGTTGTATGAAGACCCAACATCAACAATCGGTTGCTAGATTGCAAGTAGCATTCCACTACATCAATTTGAGAAAGCTTAGGGGGCACTTTGATTGTCCTAAGTTTTGCTTCAACAACAGTATCATTCGATTCACTTACAAATGTTTTAGCTCATTCTTGAGCAGTATGCGATGTCATATGATGAGAATTGTGTTGATGCCACTTCTCCCTTTCTTCCGCTGACATGTTTGAAGCCTGGCTAATGGAAGCAGCCACTTCAGTGATATTCCAAGGATTTACTAGAATTGCTTCAGCACCAAGAGACTGTGCAACACCAGCAAATTCACTAAGAATGAGAACCACTTTCTTTGCATCCATTCGGCCAGAAAATCTTTCTTTCAAGTCTTTGATATGTTCCTTGACCAAATCCCCCATCGGATCTTCCAAACTTTCAAGAGTAATTCTGTCCTTCAACGATTTAAGATATGCATCCCACTGCAGCTTATTCATAGAAATAAATCCAACAGAGATAGTATATCCTAAATAATCCATCTCAGTAGTTGATATGTTACGAGGTCCATTACTTGTAGGAAGAATTCTTTCTTTTAGTGATGGAGCTTTACTTACTAAAGAAGATGTTACCCAGGATTGCATAAGAGGCGTAACTGTACCTTCCAAGTTCTTATTAGCCACCGAAGAATTACTTCCTCGATAGAGAAAAGAAGGCATAGTGTAAGAGCCACGAATACTGGTTAATGGGGTCTTAACATTAGTACTAAAACTCCTTCGAGGCCCCTGAAATATGATGTGCTCAAAATGCACGGCTAAATTAAAAGCTTCCAACAAGTAGGATGCGTAAGGATCAAGAAAATACGGATGTCATTTCATCTTAAAATCAAATTGATCCTTAGATTGAGCGATTGCGTTGTCGAGGTTTCCTTTACCCACAAAGCACCATAGACAAACGCTGTTTGAAGTGATATCAGTTTGTCGACCTTAAATTCTGCATAATAGTGTTTCAATGAGGAAGTTTGTTGAAGACCCACTAACTCTCCCATAGGATCATCCAAACCGTATGGGGAAAATCTATCCTTCATAGATTTAAGATAGAATTCCCAGCTCAATTTCTCAATTCCACCCAGATTGCGCACGAGAAAATGATGCCATCGCAGTGCATCACCTTCCAAATTAAGCATAACCAACTGAACTTTAGCATATTCAGAAACCTTTTCCGCTAAAAAGTATTGCTCGAGTATGGACCACCAATCCCTGAAGTTTGACCCATCAAAACATGGGAATTTAAGGCGAAAAACTTAGGGAGTAGTGTTAAGTAGAACATCTCATTGGAGCAATCCGGAACTAGAACCTTCGACTCCCCTTGCTCTAGTGGTTGCCCCGACGCCGATGACCCTTCCACTACCAATTTAGAAGTTTTCCCCAGAGTGGGTGACGCACCTATAACCCCAGAAGAAGCACTAGATTCGGCCAAGAAATTTTCAAGCAAGCTCTTCAAGTAGCGAATCTCAGAATGAATTTCATTGACCTCCAATCGAATATCTTGAACATGTCTGAGATTGTCTTCTCAATTTTGTCCTCTAAACGTTTTTTGAGCTTCTGAAAATTAGATTGCATCATTGTTGATTCTTGTTGCGAACAAATCTTCACGCCGTCAACCATGGCCAGGATGAGAGGCATCTGATACCTTTGATGCAGATCAAAACTGAAAACTAACAAGAAAAGAGAATGATTGAAGAAGAGAAGAAGAGAGCTGTGATTTCAGAGAGAAATGAGGTGAAGACAATAGAAATCATTCCAGACTTAATTCGATACCCTAGACTGTTCTATAGCTGTCTATTTAAACATAGTCAAAATGACAGCGTATAGAGGAAAACAGAATTGAAACAGAAATAACAACTTTAAAACACGGCGTTTTCAAATGAGATTTATTGATTTCTGCTTACTTCACTCGTCTCAAGTTGCTTTGGGATGAATATTCTGCTCTTGTTTCATTTGCACCCTACGATTATGAACAATGCTCCTCACTCAGCAACGTTTTTCAATTTTTTAATGAATTGAACGAAACATATTCGGTAGTTCAAAGTCAATTATTACTAATACAGTCGTTGCTGACAGTTAATCATGCCTATTCTATGCTTATCCAGGAAAAGTCTCAACGTTTGCATCTTTTTTGGGTTTCTTTATTATCTGATGCATCAGGACACAAACGAGATTCTTGCTATCACCTAATGGGATTTTTGGCCGATTTTAAGTTTGAAAAAAAAAAAGAGTTTCGTCTGCTATGAATATTTATTTGGATTATGCTCTAATTGATACTCTGCCACCACTTTCTTCTACTGATTCTTTGTTGGCTCCTCACGTGTTCACTAAAGATCAATATGATCAGATTTTAAGTCTTCTTAATAAGCCTTCTTCTAGTGATGCGACTGTAAACTTAGTAGGTACTGATTCAAGTTATTTACCTGCTACTTCTTTTGTTTTTTGAATTTTGGATACTAGAGCAACTAACTATATACTCTCTGATTTCAAGTGCTTGATTGATCCTATTCCATGCCTTCTTAATTTTCGGTTTATTCATCTATCTCATGGTAAATTCGTTCCTATAACTCATTGTGGTTCTGTTTCTCTGACACTTGATCTTTGATTGCACAATATTCTTTATGTTTTTCATTTTACTCATAATTTATTATCCATTTCCAAATTGGCTATTGACTTAAATTGTGTAATTCTCTTTTATCCTGTTTTTTCCCTACTACATAATCTGTCAACTGAATGGAAGATGAGGATTGATAAACGATTTAAAGGTCTCTATTTTTTTCAGTCGTCTGGTTTGAAAAAAAAAATTCTTGTTATGTTTTACCACTTCTCCGTGTATGCATTCTGCTTTTACAATTGTTCATAATACTTTTTTCTTTGTTAATAAAGAATCTATAGTTTGACATTTTTGTTTTGGACATGCACCGTTACATGTCTTGCACAAATTATATGTTTTTCATTCTATTTTTTTTCATCCTGGTAGTGTCATTGTTCTGTTTGTCCTCAAGCTATGCAAATCAGGTTGTCTTCTCTTATTAGTCATTCTAGGCCTTCCAACCTTTTTGATCTTATTCATATAGATCTATGGGGTCTTTATCATGTATCTACACATTTTGGTTATTGTTTTTTTAACTATTGCTAACGATAAGTCTAGGATGACATGGGTATACTTGTTGAAAGATTAAGTCAGATACTCTTTTTTTCCTTAAAAGTTTCTTTGCTATGGTTCAGACCCAATTTCATGTTGTTATCAAAACAGTTCACAGTGACAATGGTACTGAATTTTTCAATTCAGCTTGTTCTTTTTTTTTGACTCCTTAAGGGTTATTCATCAGAGTTACTATGTGCATACACTGTAAAAATAGTGTTACAGATCGTAAGCATCGATATCTCTTAGAAGTTACTTGAGCTCTTTATTTTCATTCTAATGTTCTTCTTAAATTTTGGAGAGATTGTGTTCTTATTGTTTGTTAAATCATTAATAGGCTTCCATCTGTCACACTTTGTTAGAAATTCTTTTGAATTGTTATATCAAAAATCTCTTAATGTCTCTCATTTTTGGATTTTTAATTGTTTGTGCTATGCAAAAAATATTTCTCCTGATAAATTTTTTACACAAGCCATTGCTTTTTTTTTTGTTACTCTACTACAAAGAAAGGCTATATTTTGTTTAATATTGCCTCTAAAATCTTTTTTGTTAGTAGAGATATTCATTTTCATGAAGATGTTTTTCTTTTTAAGTTTTCTATTCAACCTTCTTCAGTTTTTTTTCTTCTTAATCATCTAGTTCAGATTCTGATTTTTTTATATTCCTCCTTCATCTACTTTAGATAATGAGTTGCCTAATATTTTCATTGATCCCATGATAATTCTTGTTTCTAATACTTCTCCTGTTAATGATCTCCCTGATAATATTGTTCCTAATGATACTATTTCTGATGTTCATGATAATTCTGATATTAATGCTTTTGATATCTACTTTACAAGGCATCCATGACCATGACCGTGATTCAATATCTCATAATCAGTGGATGATAGTGAAAAGAAAGGTATTAACCGAAAGTTTGGAGTTGGAACCAATGAAGAAAACCAGGAATCTCAGCTCCCCTTCTCTTAATAGATTAGCTAGAGTCTGAGAATAAAAAGCCAGAGCCATTTTTACAGGGAAATGTTCAGCATAAGTGCTTTGGGAATCTGATAGTCTATTGATATTCAAAAGGAGACTGAGCCATAACTTATTTGAGTTGTTTTTATGATTTTGATTTTAAATATTTATATTTTGTTTTTCTTTTTTTTCTTCACTATTATAATTTGTTACATATGAAATTATTAAATGTGTTAACATTTACTAATCGTGATCGAGTGATTAAAAATACTCGGATTATATTATTTTATATGAATCAAATCTTACATTTTTTTTAATAGATCTATCACATTTTATTATAAAAAACATTAGTTTATACTAAACCCAAATAATTTGCACATGATATCCATACATAATTAAATTGCAATCCTATGCAGAATTTGATACATGACTTTATTTCTTTATCTACGAAAAGTAAACGTATTGTTTACTATTGATCAGTTAAATTCAAATATATTATTGTCAGGTTAATTGTTTAACCATGGAAAGCCCTACAATTTTAAACTAGGCAAACTAATACTAAATTAAACTCGGGTAATAACTATTCGAAAGCACTTAAGTAAATATTTAATCTTTTTGAGAGTTTTAAGTATACAATTTTTGTACAAAGTGATTGAATTATAATTTATAATTGTATTAAGTGTTGTGGTTATAGTATTCGGCAGATAATCTTCTTAAAACAATTTTCAATGTTTTTTATGTTTTATTTTAGAAAAAAAAGGTTATTATAGTTTGAGGTATAGGTCTCGGATTGCGAGATTATCTCTTTTAGATTTAAAAAAATTAAAATGAATTTTAAAATCATTAGTGTGATAATTAAGGTAGTGAATTTGGATTTTATTTAGATAGTTGAACAATTATAAATTAATTGTGTAAATTTTCTTACATTTCGCAATTTGATCCCATCAAAATTTTAACCGACAATTTAGTACTGCTCCACTTGATATTTTTATCGGTTGATCAACTTAACAACTCTCTTTAAGTTTTTCCATTTTTCTCGAAAAATGTAAATTCATAAATTTTATTGTTCAACTTTTAGAACGTTAATATTTTAATTATCTAACAGTTAAACTTATAACAACAATCGATATTTATATTACTCGTATAATTTTTTTGACATTTTAATTACTCAATTATTAAATTTTTAAATATAATTTTGAATCTAATATATGATTTATAATTTAGCAATAATTTGTCACTTAATAATAGTTTTTAAACTAATTTATTTTTTAGTAATATTTTACTCTTTATTTTGTGGACAACATTTTTTCTTTAAACAACGAACAAAAATAATAATATTATTGCTAATAAAATCATAATACATATTATATTTTAATGATAAATTGTTTCTTCTTATTCTCTTTACTTTCAGATATTTTTTATTTAAACTATAAAAAAATAATTAACTAATAAAAATATTTAATTATATATTTCACTTTCTTTCTATTATATTTATTTTTCATTTAATAGTTTATGACTAAACAAGATTTTATGACATACTTGTGAATGAAAGAAAATATTTTGCATTAAAAATATATTTATCAAAACATTATTTATCATATAATCTTAGATTGGGTGAATTTAGAGTATATTTTCGATATGCTTATAGTGCTATTAATTTTAATAATATATTTTACACATCTAACGATTCAAAAAGTACATAATATTTTAAATTTTTATATTGGATAAAAAAATCTTATATATATAATTTGAAGTGCGATGCATATTGTTGTGAATAAAGTAAAATATAAGAACAAAGTAGAAGAACAAAGATGAGAGACAAAAGAGAGATATTTGTATTATATTCTAAAAGTAGGGTTGTGTACAAAGCTTTAGCCAAAAGTCTATATTTATAGGTATAAGATGGAAACCCTAATTCCAATGGGTATTAAACCCTAATAATAAATCCCATTAAATTTTAACTTAATATATGGATATCCACCATGAATAAAATATTTATAGCACTCCCCCTTGGATATCCATAAAGATAATGTGCCTCGTTAAAACCTTACTAAGATAAAACCCTGTGGGAAAAAATTTCTTAGTGAAGGAAAAAAGAGTACACATATCTTTGATACTCATAACATGTTGCCTTATAAAAACCTTAATAGGAAAACCCATTGGGATAAAACCTCGGTTAAGGGAAAAAGAGTGCAACGCGTATTTACTCCCTCTCATGAAAATATCACATAAGACCTTTGAATCTTCATAATTCAATATTGAATACAAACTTCAAATGTTAAAGTAGATCATACACTAGTGAATAAATCTTCCAAATCATTGCTTGAAATGATTCATTTAATACTATTCATCTGAAAACCATGAGGGACGAAACTTGAAAAAATATGTTTCATTTTATCATATTTGATATATCCACCTTGATATATAAATTTTGTATTATCTCTGTACAAGATAGCTTGCATCTTATCTTGTGAAAACATTCACTTATCTTCAGGATATGTTTAACCAAACACATATTTCGGCTTTGCCTCATGCGTAAGAATTATTTAAAGGTAATGATCTCGTAACACTTAAATAATATTTCTGGACCAACTAAGATACGATGCTTCCAGATCAAATAATGTATATATTGTGCTTTTAGACCAAGAATATCATTACCCTTTTCTTGAGGCACAAAGAATCTTTGTTTACATTAAGAGACCTAGCAACCATAAGGTTGACCAATGAATATGCATTATTCATGTAAAGTCTCTTTCATATTTTTCTGTATGTCGATTGATGTACAAGGATTTAAAGAGATCTCTTCACGAGTCTCAACGATATTCAAATTATTAACATACACAACAATAAAAATCCAGAGCTAAACCTCTTAATAAAAATACTCGGGGAAATTAAACAATTCATATAACATTATGCTAATAAGTATTCAATGCGGCGATCATACCAAATACTCCTAAATTATTTTAATCCATAAAAGGATATATTCAATATAATTGAATAATATTCTCGAGAACTTGAATGAATTGCTTATGGCAATCTAAATCTTTACGAAAGTTTCATGCAAATATTACTGTCAAGAGGCCCATTAAAATATGATGTAACAACATCCATTAGGCAGAAACCGAGTAATTTTATTTATTGACAGACTGATCAAAATCTAAAAGTAGTTGCATCCACCACCAAGGAATATATTTTCCTCATAATCAATTTCATGTCTTTGTGAGAATCCTTGTACAACCAAATGAGCTTATATCTCATGATTTCCCCATTTGATTTCTCTTTCTCACAAAGGCTCGTTTATATCCACGAGCTTTACATATTTCAATGTACGGGCTATAGGCCCAAATACTTCTTTTTTCAAAAGATTTTAGTTTCGCCTTAATTGCCTCTTTCATGTTGGCCAAGCATTTCTTTGTTTATATTGCCTAATTGACAATGATTCATGATCCACATCATCAAATAAAATCTCTAGTGCTCTATTGAGATCTCTTTATTATCAAGTATCTGATTCATGTCAATGCCTCTGTTGGAGACCATTTAATTTTTTCTAGAGATTTTCATAATCATTGATTCCTCGATCAGACCATCATAAAATAAAGCTCATTTTCTTTTTCGAGGATCTCTTATCTTTGGAACTTATTTGTTTACTATGCTTTAAGTGTAAGTTAGACTCATTAGCAACTAGAGTTTGTCCTTCCATGATATCAAATTTAATCGGAGCATTCATAGCTGGCATATGTGACTTAGTCACTCTTTTAAGGTCAGCAAAATTATCTAGCAATTGACTTGCTAAATGAATTATCCATTGAACTTATAGTTCACATTATGTAACACGTGGATCAAAAAGAGGAAATGATGATTCATTTCAACTTATTTCTTTCCCCAGCTATTTATTTTCTCCCCTAATGTTGAATAAATTGACTCATTAAAATGATAGTCAATAAATCGGGTTATAAATAAATTCCCTATCAAAAGCTCAAGATATTTAAATCTGATACATATTCCTAATAAAACTCATCTTTGTGGCTTGTGGTGGAGCAATTAGAACATATATTGCACATAAAAAATCTAAGATGAGAAATATTTGGTTCTTGACCAAAAACCATTTGTATTAGGGAGAACTTATGATCATTTGTTGCTTGATGCGAATTTGTGATACTACATATAAAATTACATTTCATCAACATTATCAAGACTGATTGTCTTTAGAAAATAATCTGAAACATGTGCTCGTAATTTTATCAACTGAGCAAGTAACCTCGCAAACACCAAGTTACGGGTTAATAACAAGGATACACATAACCATTTAGTCGATGCATCGATAAAAATCATAAAATATCTAGATGGTCTTTAAGAAAGATGTAAGGGCCCATATATTACCTTGTATCCGTTCTAGAAAATTAATAGCACTCTATCTTAGATGTTGATGATTGAATAATCAAATTGCTTTCATAGCAAGTATCACGTGAAATTTTACCATGAAGAAAATCTTAGTTCTTCAATAAATGACCACATGAAAGTGTCAATAAATTTTCGTATCATAATTGAACCAGGATGGTTTAACCGTTCATGCCAAATAAAATTATCAGTAAACATCTAGTTTACAATAGCAAGAGCTTCAATTTATATTGATTCTTATGTAATACAATATAGATGAAAATGCATATAATTTTGCCAAAATTTTATTATTGCCTTGAGTTATACTCGTAATATTGAGATAGTCAACATCCCTTTGACTGATATTCTCTATATATTTCTATAAATATCTTTAAAACTCAATGTCTCATTGCGACTTTGACGAGTATAATGCATTGTAAATATGGAATAAAGTTCCATTTGGCAATAACATATTTGCTCAACGAGCATAATACACTGTAAATATGAGGTAAAGTCTCATTTGGCAAATAACATATTTGCTCAATGATAAGTTCTCAACTCACTATCACTTTCTACACTTTTCATGGTCACTTATCATCAATTCTACACCTACTTGAACCAATGCATGGACTTAATGTGATATATTTAGGGATTATGCCAATAAGGATTATATTTGTAGAAAAGGCATACTTTACTATATTCTCTTATCTGTGCAGGAACTAGTACTGTTGAGGCAGTAGAATGAGACCGAGGCAGGACCTGATACCAAGGCAATAGATACGAAAAAGGCAATATGGCTGGTAATTGAAGGAGAAAAATGAGGAGAACGTTGCTGAGCAAGAAGTCCAAGATTCAGAGCTAAACAACACAAAAAAAGCCCAAGGACAAGGCCGCGCGGGATGAAACCTTCTAGAAGATCTAACTTGGAAATATTTATCCTATTTGAATAACTTGTTCCCTACTCCAAGTTGTATTCTAATTAGGAAAGGTTTTCCCTAGGCCAAGCCTATATAAGGCATAGCCGTCCTAGGGTTAGATAGGACAAATAGAGATTTAGATAGCTGAATTTTGAGAGAGTTTTAGGAACAATTTTTTCCATCATGTTCTAAGCTTTCTTAGGGTGTTAGTGAAGGTTGTTAAGTATTTATGAGAGGAGATTGTATTTTGATTCTTATTTCAATGCAATAAAATATCAAAGTTTGCTTACTCTTTGTTATTCTTTGTTCTTGCATACAAGCCCGGGAGGAAAGTTTGCAAGTAATCTATTTGTCTAGACACGGGAGAGTTAGACTCACGAAAGGAGTAAGTACGATATTCAACTTGATTGGAGGATACTAACTCGGCATAGAGATAGGTTAAGAGTTTCAGCGGCTAAAAGAAGTGTGGGATTGGTTGTTGGTTATAATTGATTAACGTCGGGAGGTATCATCAAGGACTAACCTTCAATAGTTTTTCGACTTAGGGATAAGCGAAGCCATACAAGGACACTTTGCCGAACTTTGGTAAATCTGCCCAAGAGCAAGGGATTGCCACGACAGAGAATATTGTCACTACCGAGACAGTATCTGCAGTACTGCCGAGGTAGTGTAGTGCAATTTCATTGGAACAAGAGGAAGATCAATCGAATCCATAATAAGATATAACTGGATCCTACACCTTCTCTCTCAAAATTGATATTACCTTAGTTTAGTTTAGTTAGTTAATTCGATATCAAACTAAATTGTGTTTTTACTTTTATTTTATAGAAGCAAGAGGACTGAAGGAAGCATATTAAGTACATCAATCCCTGTGGAGACGATACTCGATAAATTACTTATCACTTTATTACTTGACGACGTGTACACTTGCACTAATTGTGTACTTTTTACACGCATCAAGTTTTTGGCACCGTTGCCGGGGATTGGTAACTAAATTTTGTTTTCTTTATATTCTTGCTTTTATTTTTAGTTATTTGTATTTTTATTTGGTTTTTGGTGTATGACCAGGGCTAACCCTAGCAATCCACTGTGTAAGATCGACCTAGAAATCGAAAGAACTTATCAGAGGCTGAGAAGATAGACCCAAGGAGCCATGACAGTGTATCTAGGAAATCAAAACCTACCTGAAGGCATTGAAGGCCATCAACAGCAACCACTGCCGTAACCACTTCCGCGGCAGCTAACTGTCAGAGACTTTTTGGTGGAAGATTTAAATGGATTGAACCCTGGTGTTGTTACACCAGAGATTGAGGCAACCCACTTTAAACTTAAACCTGTAATGTTCAATATGCTTAATATTATTGGACAATTCAGTGGGGCTGCAACAGAAGATGTCAGACAGCATCTCAAATCCTTCATGGAAGTATGCAACTCTTTCAAAATCCAAGGAGTTCATGAAGGTATTTTGAGGCTGAAACTTTTCCCGTATTCACTGAGGGATATGGCCAAAACCTAGTTGAACAGCATTTCGGCAGGATCAATTGGATCTTAGAGTGAAATCTACCGAGAATTCATTACGAGATTTAACCCTACAAATCTATATGATCAAATCCGTAATGAGATTACTTCGTTTAGACAGGCTGATGACGAACCTATGTACGAGGCTTGGGAACGCTATAGAGAGTTACTGAACATATGTCCACTACATGGATTCCCATTATGGATGCAAATAACCATGTTCTATAATGCTACCAATTCCCTGACAAGGATGATGTTGGATGCCTCATCAAATGGCACACTCCTTGACAAAGCCCCGGAAGAAGCTATAGAGATTCTGAACAAGCTCGCAAGGAACGATTTCCAATTTCCTACATCTAGGCAAGGAGGATTAAGACGCCATGCCATAGTAAATGAACTAGAAACTAATAATTCGGTGGCAGCACAGTTGACATCTTTAACAAAAATAGTTCAGAACATGCAAGTACAACATAATACTCATGAGGTAAATGCTATAAATTCTTCTGAGTATATGCAAGATGAGGAAACTGGATTTTATGTGGGAAATTATAACCCGAATAACAATATGATGTCAAATACATACAATCTGGCTTGGAAAAGGCACCTAAACTTTTCATGGAGCAATCCTAACAATGCCTTAAACCCCACCAACTAAACCTCTAGTTATCAACAATCACTGCCGCAGCAGCAAGTGCAGCAGTCAGTGTCGCAGCAGCAGATGCATCAACAGCAATAGCCTATGAACTCACTGGAGAATACTCTCAAGGCCTTTATTATGAAAACTGAATCATATATGGTTGAGAACAACAGTTTCATGAAGAGGACTGATGACTTCATGAACAGAACAGAGATAAGGCTGCAAAATACAAGACCACAAGGGGGATTACCTAGCAATACTGAAGTTGCTAAGAGAATTGGCCATGAATAGTGCAAAGCAATCATAACAAGAAGTGACCTACAACTGAAGGAAACAATGGGCAAGTCAGCAACCAAAGCTCCACTAGCAATACAGGAGGATACAAATATGGAGGACTTGGATGCTGAATAGACTGAACACGAAAATGATGCCCCAGCAGAAAGCTTGGTAGCACCTACACTTTCTACCGAGACAACGAGACAAACAGTGGTCCCAGATATTAAATTTCAATCTAATGAAACCCTAGATGAGATACGACCACACCACCTTTCCCACAAAGGTTGAAAAAACAGAAACAGACCACCAGTTTAAGAAATTCCTTGATATTTTAAAGCAAGTCCACATCAACTTGCCATTTGTTGAGGCAATTGAACAGATGCCCAACTATGCTAAATTCTTCAAGGACATTGTGTCTAAGAGAAAGAAGCTAGGTGAGTTTAAAACAATGGCAGCAACTGAAGGATGCATGGCAATGCTACACAATCACATGCCACCAAAATTGAAGGACCCTAGATGCTTTACCATACCTTGTGCGATTGGTAACAATTATTAAGGAAAGACACTATGTGACCTAGGAGCAAGCATAAATCTCATGCCTAAATCAGTTTTTCAGAAACTTGGTATAAGAAGGGTAAAACCTACGACAGTGCTACTCCCACTTGCAGATAGATCCTATGTGCATCCAGAAGGAAAAATTAAGGATATATTGGTAAGGGTTGACAAGTTTATTTTCCTTGTCGACTTCCTTGTCCTTGATTGCGAAGCAGACGGAAATGCACTGATCATCCTAGGAAGACCTTTTCTTGCTACTGGACGAACCTTAATAAATATGGAAAACAAAGAGTTAACAATTAGGGTAAATGATCAGCAAGTCAAACTCAATGCATTCCACAAATTAAAAAAACATGATGGTCCAAAAGAGTGCAAAGCCTCCAAGCCACTAAAGCAGGTGCTAGAATATCCTGCCTAGGCGGCACGCTCGGCAAACTATTTGGTAAGAAAATTAAAACCAATGGAGTGACAGAAAATAAAGAAGGGATTGGCCAGCAACCGCAGAAAAAAACATGCGAACAAAAGACGAGCAATTTGGGAGATGTATTTACATGCACTCCACCAGTAACCTAATCTCTTCCCTTCTATTCTATTTTATTATATTAGGATTAGTTTTAATTTAGGATTTATATGCTTATTTTCAGTATTTTTTCTTAGTAATATTTTTATTTTTTAGTGATAATTTTCTTTTATTATTAATATGTTTATTTAAGTTTTCTTTTTAGGACAATAAAGTCAAGAATAAAAGAGAAATAGTTCAGAGTAGAAACTCTGCCGACGGCAGTAAACAGTTTTAGAAGCCGTAAAAATCCCAACAGGTAGAAACAGTGTAACGGTTATCTGCCGAGTTTTTTGCCGTAGGAATAAATACTAACGGGCTATAAATTCAAAACGGCTACAAAACGGCTAGTGGTTAAAACGTTCACACTATCGAGGCCTATATAAACAGCATCCCTCTCTTGAACTATTCACTCTTATATTTTTGAATTTCTTTAGCATTCTACTCTTGCTCTCACAATACGCTCACAAGCCGTCTTGAAATTTTTCAAAACACTCTATCAAAACTCTCAATCCTACAATCATCAATGACAGCATACAACAGATTTTCCCCCTCCACTGTGGCAGAAAGATTCAACAAATCTTTTTTCGCTCGGCAACTGTGGGAAGAACAAGGATTTCAGCAATCTGAGGAAGAAAATTTCAGGATTGAACACTTTCTGTTCGACAAAATTCAACATCAAAAATGGAAACTCTTCTGCCTACAACCTGATCAAGCCAATGCAACCATAGTGTGTGATTTCTATCCACATGGGCCAAGCAAGGACAACCTCTTTGTCCACTGTCGAGGCAGACCTATAAGCCTTGATGCTGAAACAATTAATAAGTTCTACGGCCTAGCACCGAGACAAGATAGACATGCTGAATTCATGGACGACATCACCATGCAAGACTACGAATTAATCAAGGACGACCTTTGTTACAACAACACTCTATGGGAAACCGGTGCCCATAGAGGTTCTGTGACAAGTCAAAGCCTCAAGCCTGAGGCAAAATTGTGGTGCACATTTATCAAGAGACGCCTCATCCCTACTTCCCGCAACAACACAATGGACCGCAAGAGATTGGTGTTAATCCATTCAATCATCAACAAGAGGAGCATGAATGTTGGATAGATCATTCTTCGAGAAATTCATGATTGTGTTAAGAAGGAACGTGGATTATTATATTTCCCATGTTTAATATCTGCTTTATGTATTGTTGCAGGAGTACCAGTTGAAGACACCAACGAATACACACCACCAAGGCAAGGATGGACAAGAGAATTCTGCCACAGAGTGATGCAGATCACATAGGTAGAACCTGTCCAAGAAACACCACAGCAGTACTGCTGACTTCACTATTGGAGCCCAATATACGGCGGAGATGCCAGGCACTGCCAAAGCCTGTACCACAGTAGATCCCTACCAGGAAATTCTTCAGAGGATGGAAGCCATGGACCTTCGCCAACAAAGATATATGGAATACCAACGAGACTTCAACAACACCCTCGCTCAGATGATGATGCAGAACTTCCCCAACCAAGGAGTACAATTTCTAGAATGCCCTACAAACATATTTGTAACGGCAACACCTTACACAAAGACAACTCCAACCCTAGGGCCGAGACCATTCTTTACCTCCAGACCACAGCAGCAGTTCCATGCAGCTAACCCATCTAGGGCAGCAGACGCTGCCACGGCATCATCCGCAAGCAGAAGACCTTCAAAGTGAAGGGGAGTTTTCAGCACTCCCCTAAGATCACCAATACCAATGGGCAGTCTATCGGCTGAGATAGATGCCTACATTCATTAGAGATCATCAACTACCGAGCCCAGTATCCAACCTGCTGGGGCGGATCTGGAAAACGAAGGATGCACAAAGATCATGGATACAGACGATGAAGGAGGAGAAGAAGTCAATCTCCCAATAAAAAGTGCAACACCTACGAGAGTTCAGGCGCCGAGAAGATCAAATCCATCACCATCACCAAGGGTATAGCCATCAGAAACCAAACCAAGGAGACAAATTGTGGAAGAAAGTTCTTCCGAATCATATTAATTCTTCTTCTTTATTATTGCCTATATAAATTGTTTCATTTTTTAATCTGCTTATAATTTTTACCTACTGCCTACCCCTAAATTAAACATTTAGGACATTTCTTGGTTTGAGTTTTGGGGTATAGAGCCATTGCCTAGGCTATCTACTGCCGCGGCCTAGCCATGAAAAGGAAGTTTTTAGTGATAATTTTTTTTTGTTTTATGTCCACCACTGTACTTAAAATTGTTGCCATACTTTTGCACTGCCCTTCATTAGTATTGTCTTAGTTTATTCTTAAAGGCAATAAAAATCTTTCTCCTTACCATAGTTAGGATCTGTTTTGAAGACTTGATTATAAGATACTTAAGGAGAAAAACTTAGAAGTTTGCTATAAGGTTGAACTTTAAAAACACTTTTGGGACTTGTTTGGCTATAGGAATTCTTTTAATAAACTTAGGTGATAAAGACTTAGAACTTGGAAAGGTGACTATAGGTGCCTATGACCGGTTCTAGGAAAAACTCTTTTTCATACTAGAGGTGCCCGAAATTGGCTCTAGTATGCATAAAGGAATAGCAAAAGAAATAAAGAAATAAGAACTAGAAAACACAATACTTGAGGTGCCCAAAATTGGCTCAAGGAATTATTGTTATAAGAAGAGTACACAAAAACCAAGTCTACTTGTCTTGAACTTAGAGTTTATCTAAGAAGGCCTTTACTCAAACTTATCCACAAATACACATACACACTAGCCTTATAGCTTGTCTTCTAAGTACACCCTTAGGAAACCAAAAAGTTAAGTCTAAAGAATAAATAATAGTTATGATGGGGAGAATAGATGGAAGCATAAGACCAAGAGAGAATAGAGTTTGACAAATTAATGGATTGCATTGCTTGAGGACAAGCAATAGTTCGAGTTTGGGGGTGTGATAAGTGCTTAACTCACTATCATTTTCTACACTTTTCATGGGCACTTATCAATAATTTTACACCTACTTGAACCAATGTATGGACTTAATGTGATATATTTAGGGATTATGCCAATAAAAAATATATTTATAAAAAAGGCGTACTTTACTACATTCTCTTATATGTGCGGGAGTTAGTATTGTCGAGGTAGCAGAATGAGGCCGAGGTAGGACCTGATGCCAAGGCAGCAGATACGAAAAAGGCAATATGACTGGTAATTGAAGGAGAAAAATGAGGAGAACGTTGCTGAGCAAGAAGCCCAAGATTTGGAGCTGAACAACACAAGAAAAGCCTAAGGACAAGGCCACGCGGGATGAAACCTTCTAGAAGATCTAACTTGGAAATATTTACCCTATGTGAATAACTTGTTTCCTACTCCAAGTTGTACTCTAATTAGGAAAGGTTTGCCTTAGGCCAAGCATATATAAGGCATAGCCGTCCTAGGGGTTAGAGAGGACATAGAGAGATTTAGATAACCGAATTTTGAGAGAGTTTTAGGAACAATTTTTTCCATCATGTTCTAAGCTTTCTTAGGGTGTTGGTGAAGGTTGTTAAGTATTTGTGAGAGGAGATTGTATTTTGATTCTTATTTCAATGCAATAAAATATCAAAGCTTGCTAACTCTTTGCCATTCTTTGTTCTTGCATCCAAGCCCGGGAGGAAAGTTTGTAAGTAATCTATTTGTCTATACTTGGGAGAGTTAGACTCACGAAATGAGTAAGTACGCTATTCAACTTGATTGGAGGATACTAACTCGCCTAGGGATAGGTTAAGAGATTCAGCGGCTAAAAGAAGTATAGGATTGGTTGTTGGTTATAATTGATTAACGCCAGGAGGTATCATCAGGACTGACCTTCAACAGTATTTTGACTTAGGGATAAGCGAAGCTCTATAAGGACACTTTAGCGAACTTTGGTAAATCTGCCCAAGAGCAAGGGATTGTCGCGGTAGAGAACATTGTCGCTGCCGAGACAATATCTGCAGTACTGTCGAGGTAGTGCAGTGCAATTGCATTGGAATAAGAAGAAGATCAATCGAATCCATAATGCGACACAACTAGATCCTACCCTCTCTCTCATAATTGATATTACCTTAGTTAGTTTAGTTTAGTTAGTTAATTCGATATCAAACTAAATTGTGTTTTTATTTTTATTTTACATAAGCAAGAGGACTGAAGGAAGCATATTAAGTACACCAATCCATGTGGAGACGATACTCGATAAATTATTTATCACTTTATTACTTAACGACGTGTACACTTGCACTAATTGTGCACTTTTTACACGCATCACTCAGTCGGAGCTTTCTGTGATATTAGTACTTCCGGATATAATATTCATATTATTCTCTTGCATTTAAAATGGGAAAATATGAATAATTATGCACCTTTTAATACGTGTTTTATTCCATTCACTTTGGGAAATGAAAAATATATGTTCTGTACTATTCACTTCGGGTAATAGAAAAATATTAAAAAATAACACATCATATCAAATCAGATCAAAAATAAGCTCTCAAGAGCTCTTCTGAAGCATTGATATTTTAGTACTTTGGATATAATACTTATATTCCCCTTGTATTTAAATGGGAAAAATATTTTTTATGCTTAAATATTGTATGAGTACTTGCACTGTCTGCTAAGCATAAATCGCCATAAATTATTGCATATTTTATTCCAGAAGTAATCATATTCTTTTAAAGGAAAAATTAACATAAAAGATAAATAAATAATATATAAAGTAAGTTAACATAAATAAATAAATAAATAATAAATAAAAGTAAATTAACATAGATAAATAAATTAACATTAAACAAAATAAATTAAAGATCAATTATTCCTTTTAGAATTTATAAAGGAAATAAATGACGAATTATTCCCTTCAACGGTTATGAGAAAATCTATCAATATCCAATTGAGTTGGATCAATAACACCATTATTTTCGCCACAAAGAAAATCCTTTTATATTTTCTTTAATTTATCATTCATGATTATGGATAAAGTCCATAATACTTCGTCTTTTGACAAGTACGAGATCAATGGTTTGTACCATCACATTGATAACATAAAGATTTATATATGATCTCTATCATTCTTGTCATCTTTATAATTCCATTTCTTGTAGATATAAGCATTCTCAAAATAATCATCTTATTCATGTGTATTTTATGATCTCAATTATGACCACAATTATTAATGTGGCATTTATTCTTTTCGCTATAAAATATCACATTTACTTTAGGAATAGAGCGAAGACTGATAGATATTTAAAACCTTTTTATGATAGTGTCTATAAGACAATATTAATGTGTGAAAAGTGGAGTATGTTTTTCTGACATATCCTCATCAATGATACTCTGGCACATAATTGAGTTTTATTCACTAACCATATAGTAAATTATCAGGTTTGCATTCACTTCAAGGAATGAAACAAATTCAATAATAGCATGGAATAAACATCATGCTTGCATTCACTTTAGGAAATGCCTTAAATCAAATAATTGCATGGAATAATCATGCTTGCATTCACTTCAAGGAATGTCATAAATCCAATAATCGCATGGAATAATCATCATGCTTGTATTCACTTTAAGAAATGTCATAAATTCGATAATTGTATGAAATAAGCATCATGCATTCATTTACTTTAGGGAATGCCTCCCATAAAAATTCTTTGATCAAGATGATTTTCGTAACTTGAACTTGGGAGAAGTTTATAGTCGAGTTTTTTGACATAAAAATAATATTGCTTTCAAACAAATATAAACTTTATAATTTCATACTATTAAATAGTAATTAAATAACCAGTATATATATACAATACATACAATAAACAAAAATTTAATCCTTATACACAGCGTTGTTAAACCAGTCCACAAGGTCCTTTAAAAAGAACCTCCTTTGAGACCAATAGCCTCGCAGAACGGGATGTCCAGCCAATATACTCAGATTAAACCAACATAATAAAGAACATATTAATTAATTAAAGGTTTAATATTTGTTCTAATATCATGTAATACTTTGAACATGATTAAACTTTTATCGTAATAATAAAATAAACAAATATTGGTTATAAATAAAGATAAAAAAATCTCAAATTAAATAAATAAAACATATCGAACTTTCCATTAACTTGAATATATGGTAGATTTAGTTACCAATATTGTGTTAAAATCTTTTTCGGTAATTATGGACAAGAACCACGGTAATTGAGTCACTTTATCTCTACACAAACACCAAGTAACAAAAGATTTTTTAATAAACTAAAAATTAAATCAAAGATCAAGAGAGAAAAATAATCGATGATTAAAATATAATTGAGGGAGAAGAACTTATTTTTGATTTATGCTAGTAACAAATTCTTGTCAATAACTCTTTTAAGATTCGACGACAAGTACTTCCGTTGATTAGAGTCTCCTGCTGCTAACGTGTTGTGAATAAAGTAAAATATAAAAACAAAGTAGTAGAACAAAGATGAGAGACAAAAGAGAGAGATTTATATTATATTCTCAAAGTAGGGTTATGTACAAAGTTTTAGCCAAAAGTCTATATTTATAGGCATAAGATGGAAAACCTAATTCCAATGGGTATTAAACCGTAATAATAAAGCTCATTAAACTTTAACTTAATATATGGATATCCACCATGAATAAATATATTTATAACATATATTATTTTATGGATATTTTATTTTTTAAAAAATTTTACGAATAGTAAAGACAGAAATTCTATCATTGAGATTTAAAAACATGATCCACAAATTTTTAAATGTGTATAACAATACTCTCTTTAACCAAAAGATCCTTGTCATCAAGGATTAAAATGAAGAAAATCCATTTGTAATTTTTAAAGCAACTCTCAAGTATTATATTCTTGAAAGGAATTGGTCAATTCCACCGATAATTCAGTCACAGCTAGATTACCTCTCTTAACCATCCTTATATCCAGAATTTTTAAAGGTTCCTTCACTATGGTGTCATCCAATACCACAATAGGTAGATCTGATTGAGCAGGAGCTGATCCAATGGTTCCTTCATAGTTCCTTCACTTCAAGACTGTTGCTGACCCTAGGGAGAGTTTCTCCAAGTGATTTATTATTGAGGGATTCAGAGGTTTTTGGAAAGCATACAATGCTAACATGGAATTCAAATGTAAACTTCTCACAATTTGAATGACTTTAGTTTGCATTTGGTTGCATGTGATATGTGTGATATATTATTTGTTTCGAATGTTCTAAATTCCTACAAAAACTTAAATGGGAGCTGGTAGACATGGGTAGCCACAATGGAATACAATTGAATTCTCAACCAATTAATCATACGAATTCTGGAAGTAGACAATGGGGCACCCAGTGGAGACACAATAACTCTTGCCACAACCTCAAAATGAGTCCCTGGTGCCTTTTGAAGTTGGTATGTCATTGCGTCGAGGAGGAAAAAAGCTTCCCATGAAAGATTTTTTCTATTATTAATGGCCTTTTCCTGGTATTATCAGGTTTTCAGGTTATCAAGTATTTACCTAATGTTTTTATCCTTCTATCGAAAGCAATGAATCTTATATTTGTGCTGGCATTTCAGTTCGGGGTGTATGGTGGTATTGAGGCTGCTCAATCTGCGAGCAACTTAGTCTCCCTATTACATCTTTTAGGGTGCTTTATGGAGGGTTTCAATTTGTTCATAGACTTCATATTTCAGTCATTATCAAATATATTTTATTTCAGTCATCTTTTAGAGTGTATCGTAATCTTCAAAGCTAGTCACAGTATTATGCATCATTTTTCAACCGTCTTTCTGCTTTTGTTGGGTTTGTTAGAATTCAAATCGTCAAATACCATATTTAAAAAGGGATTGCATGAAAAGACTAAACTAAGTTTTGAGTTCAGTTAGAGGAGTGCATCATTCGTTCTCTTTGAAACTTTTGATATTATGTAAATTTAGTTAATATAAATTGTAGGTGGTAGGCATGAAGGAGTAAACCTCTGCCACTTTATCGTTCGTCAATCTATGTTTCCTTTAAAAATCTTTTAATAAGTTTAATTTTCAGCCATAATTCTTATTTTTTATATCATAAACTCTAAACTTAAAAAAATATATCCTACCCCTAATTCCCTAAACCTTAATCATAACCCATAACTTTGAACCCTAA
This sequence comes from Abelmoschus esculentus, assembly GCA_035048815.1. NCBI lineage: Eukaryota > Viridiplantae > Streptophyta > Magnoliopsida > Malvales > Malvaceae > Abelmoschus > Abelmoschus esculentus. The sequence continues at coordinate 21,150,040 of JAUCBN010000003.1, forward strand.
ACCCTTCAATTTAAAATGGAGGCATGAAAAAAGATATGAAAAAGAGACAAACGATTTTTACCCGACATGAAAAGGTCATATCCTTTCACTTTAGACAATGCTCCAGGTCCTCCTATCTTCAACAAATATCCTCCCATTTTCACTCCATAAATCTAGGAAATTTATAAGATTAACAATATTATATTTTTATTATATATGATATTTTTAGCGGTGCTTACAAAGACAAACGTCACATAAGACTGATTCTATAGTGATAATTTTCTTTACAAACGTCATCAACGAACTATTTTTTAGCGCGTTTTATTTTAAAAACACAACTAAAGAATAATTATTAGTTTGTTTTACAAATACCACTATAAGTCTTGACCTATTGCGGTGTTTTTATCCAAAAACACCGTGATCTATTGCGAAGTTGATTTCAACATCGCTTTTTTGTGGTGCCTTTTTATATGCCAAAAAGGATTTTAGAATCACTAAAAAATATCGCTTTAAAACTAAAAAAAAACACTAGAGTTGTTTTTATCCGAAATTTATTTTTATTACTTTTGCCTTTTGTTATAACTTCTTTAAATTTCGTTTATTTTTAAATTATCCTCGTCACTTTTGAATATTTATGTTTTGTTCTCAACCTTAATCATGAGTTCATTCCTGAAAATCATGTTTTGAATTTGGAGTATATTATCAATATGTTTATATTACGGTTAATTTCAATCATGTATTTTACACATCAAACGATTAAAAAAATATATAAAATTTTAAAACTTTTATATTGAATAAACAATCTTATATATATATAATTTTAAGTTTGATACATATTATTTTATGATTTTTTTTAATTTTTATTAATAATAAATATTAAATTATATAATTGAGATTTAAAAACATAACCCACAATTTTTTATGTAAAAACATTTTCGAACATTTGTTGTTTTAATTTTTTTTTAAATAAGCATTTTTTTTCATAAATTGTTTTATTTTTTATTTTTCTCTTAATAATATAGCTTTCAAATTATTCAATTGAGTTTGTTGTCTTAATTAAAGAAATACACAAAGATATAAAAAAAGCTATAATAATTTATTTTAAGGGTCACTAAATTTTTAAGAAAATTTTAATATAGTCAATAAAATTGTAAGTTTTTCATTAAAATCATTATTATTAAAAAAAATATTCATTTTGATCTGGATCAATAAAAGTATAACGAAAATTGATTCATCATTTAACTTTCTAAGTTTTTAGTAACGGCATTGAACAATTTAGATTTTGCACTTCAGACATCAAAATATAAAACTTTTCAATTTGGTTTTCATTTAATTGTAGTTTACAATTTAACCTTCATACTTTTAGGTTTTTCAGAGAAGTTCCTTCAACTTCCAAACTTACAAATTATTCTTGAAGTTTTTAATTTTTTCAACCAAACCCAAAATTTCATTTTAAAGCTAACAAATTCTGGACTAAGCATGGAATTTTATTATATTTTGATAAAATATTATACTTATGTTATACCATGACAAAAAAAAATAATAATGGAAAACACATACGAAAAAGTAGAGACATGAATTGAACCTTGGAAATGAGGATATGCAACACCTAACTACTAGGTTAAGTAGGAATTTTTGATTTATTTATAAAATATTATATACAAAAATTCTAAAATATTATAAGAGTCTATTTATAAAAATTATATTATTTATTATTCAAATATATACTAATATTTGAATTTGATATAATATACTAAGTCACAATTTAGTTCATACACTTTTAGATTCTAGTATGTCTTTTAGAGAGACGGTAATCGAATAATTGTTTTTAGGTAAAAATTGTTGAGGAAAAGTTTTTAGGATTTATGTAGTCCATTTTACATGATCTTCTCTAAGGGATTTGATGGGTAAAGACGTGATAAATGGTTTAAATGGTCATACCTTTATCTTTAATTATGACATTAATAATAAGTTTATGATACTTAATCGTTTTTTTTTGTGCAGGACTTTAATTCTGGAAATAAAATTAAAAAGACAAAACTCTATAATTTTTCTTCAAATTCAAGGCTGGCTTATGGGCATGAATTGGGACATAAAAAAATCAATATGCCACCACGTCAATAATCTTCTAGAAGATGACGTTAGCAACGATAAATAGTTTATCCACATGTCAAATAGCATATCAAGCGCCTCAAGATAGCTTATCATTTAAATTTAAATTTTAAATTAGGATTTTATTTTTTAAGATTTAATTTAAATTATTTAGGATTTATCTTTCATTTATTTTAGAATTTTCTTAGGGTTTTAGGAGACTATAAATATCCACCAAGAACAAATCATGTTTCATCTCTCATTTCTTGTTCTTTTAAGTCAAGAGCTACAACAATGATTTAATTCTAACACGATGGTTGAAAAACATTTTTTTTATTTCTGAGAATCTCTTTTAGTTTTTTAAGACTGGATTTCTAGACCAAATAATTTAAAGAATCAAAGACTGACGTTGGCAAAGATGTTGTTTCGATTAAATATGTGGGAGGAATGACCAGTTATTGAAGCACATTCAACTTCTTCGGTACACAAAAGAAAATTGAGATCGGAATTAGTATTATTGAAATGACTTAATCTAAGTCGGTATTTATTGAACTTAAACATTTTTGATTTACAACATTGTTGTTGACTAGATCAATATTAATTTGATTTCAAATTTAGAATCTGGTATTTAGTTACAAAACTTGGTCTTAAGGATTAACCCGGCAATTAACTAACGTAAATCTTGAAATAAAAAAATTCTTTTTCAAGGATATGAGGAAATTGATTCAGAACTAATACTTAAGATTTAATCATAAAGATGAATTAATTTAAATTAAGACATCGTTTTAATTTCTTTTTGCTTTTGCTATTTTCGACAAAACCCTTTTATTAAAATATTACTCAAACCCTCTTCTGAACTCACCGATCAAGCGAACATAGATCAAGAAGTTTTTCGAGTAAATATTTTGGATAAGATTTGGGGGAAATTGACAGAGGCATGGAGAAAGGTTTTTATTAGTTTAAATAATTAATTCAATATTTTAAATATATTATTTTTATTATTAGATTTATTTATTTAGCAAATGGAATTATTTTTATCATTAAATTAATTAATATATTTGATAAATTATAATAATTAAAATTAAAAAATATAAATAATTAAATTTAAATGTCTTATACTCGGTAGATTAATCGAGGGTCTGAAATATCACTCAGGGTATTCTCTTATAATTAGCCCTGATCATACTTAAACCCTAAACTCCTAAAAATATATATAGGGGGAACCAAGGGTTACCTATCTTATTTCTTCTTATCAAGCAAACCCTTCTAGCTTCTTTTTTCTTCTGTTTCTTATTTTTGCACAAGATTTCAAGAAGCAATGGCTGGTAATGGTACACGGTTCAATGATAAAAAAAAAAAACGTCGAGGCCGAAGCAAGATAAGATGGAATTGCCAGAAACTCTTGTTCTATGCCCTGCAATGAAATCCTTTTGATTTCGGAAAATTTGCAGTAGAAGATTTTGTTACCTATCTCGTCGATAATCCTCGGGTGCAGATCTTCTAAGCATGTACCGGAAATATGCACAACTCGTCAACAATATGTTCTTGCACGCAAAGATCCACGTTACTGTCATATCATGCTTCTTTTTCTTTAGATTTTTTTTCAACGTTACTGTGTTATTGGTTTCACCAACATTTCTTGTCACTGTGCAAATCACAGAGTTCCTGTTTTATAGTAAAACAAGGAGCGAAGGAACGATCAAGAACAAGGTTTTCTGGTTAATTTTTCATAGAAATTTTCATCTAATGCTATTCTTTTTCATTGGATTAACTTCAGAAGTTGATTACTGTTTCTTTTCATTCAATTCTTGGTATTTAGTATTCCATTAATCTGCTGTATATTCTGCAACCCTTTTACGGTTTTTCAGTTTACTAATTTAGAAAGGATCACAGCTTTGTTCCAAGTCCACCGCGACCAACTCCTCCTCTTCCGCATTTGTCTCCGCCAAATGCGGCATTAAACCTAGGTACATGATGCATTATCTCCACGTCTTGCTTCAAACAAAGCAATAGTATTCGATTCTTTCTTTGCATAGAAAACAATATTTTCTTTTTTAGTTCCTTGTCATGTACCTTTTAGCTCCGAGATGCCTCCACAGGCTGAACGTGGTTTTGACCCTCTTTCCTTAGTTTACGTTTGTGACTACCCTTCATACAGGATTTTGATAAATTCAATGGAGTATTTGATTAATTGTTTCTGTCACCAGAAACACTATTCGCCTATTCAAGAAGGTCCACCAGATGGCAAGAAGCAAGGAAGGCGTTATGGCAACGATGAGAAGGGAGCTCCATAAGCATAAACAAACAATATTGTCTGCTACTCCGGCTTCAACATTGATGATATTCCATAGAGCAGCTTCATGGATTGTGTATTGAACCTTCAAAAGTTAAAATGTTGGTCTCAAGAACTAACTTGCATCATGCCTTCTAACCATGCAGCTCCTCCTTTGAGACCGTGCAGTTCATACGAAAAAGAAACCAGGCTGAGGTTGAGAGAAGGTCATCCATCACAATATATTCAAGCATCGGCTCCGTATATAGATATTGCAGCACCAGTGAATAACAACCAGCTGTAGATTAACTTGCCGGCAAGTTTCAACATAGGATCCACTGGTCAATCGAATAGGTCATCTTCCGGACCATGTCCAATGCCATGGGTCATACTGAAAGGAGGACAACCATATACGACAGGATTGACATAAGCGTTTATAGGACAACCATTTGAGTGGTTTGATACTAGGGTTCCAGTTTCCACTGTATTGACACAGGATGAGAGAAGCCCTGTGTCCTGCTTCAAGCTAGCCAACTGCTGATTGTTATTCACTGGTGCTGAATTCGCAAACCAAGCTGATGCTTGAATCCACTCTTTCGAAGTGACGAGGCTTCGTTGAGGTTTGTCTCATTCTAGTAGTTTTGTTTTTAAAGTAGAATCACATTTCATAAGATAGTCTTTAAAAATAATTGAGCAGAAATAAAAGAGTTTTTCCTTTGAAACAGTTAGTTTCTTCTATCGTTCAATATCTCCACATCCAGAGAACTCTATAAATGGCCTTCAGTGTCACCGCACCTAGCAATTCAGGAAGCGACCCCAGGGCAGCAATCCATCCGGTGGCACTATATAACATTTAATTTATATGGCTATTGTTTCTGCCTTCGATTTCGTTTTGGGTTTCTATTGGAAACGGTTATAAGTTCGTTAGTTTTTTAGTTGAGTCTGTTACCAGACTTCATTGTTGTATAAATAAGAGCTTTAGCTCAGCTATTAGATCAAGTCTTCTGATTCAATGTAATTGGTCTTTTTGATTGAATAAAAGCAATCTCTTGAGTTGTTACATGGTATCAGTAGTTTTTTTTCCTTCCGCTCTCTTCAAGGTTGTTAGTTTTTCGGTTCTTTTTCTTAGTTCTTGTTTTTCTTCTTGATCATGGCAACCTTGAATGATCAATTTGATTGAATAAAAATGACTTCCTTCAAAGTTCTGTTGGCTCTTTGCAGCTCCTCCTTTGAGACCATACGCTTCATATAAATTAAAAGTACTCATGCTGTGGTAGAGAGAAGGACAACATCGATCAGAAATCAGAATGGATTCAAGCATCCGCTCCATTTACAAATGAAGCATCAGATAATAACATCCAATAGTGGAATAGCTTGCAGCAGGCTTCAACATCGAATCCACAGGTCATTCGAATAGTTTTCATTCGGGCCATGTCCAAGGCCAGGGGTCATACTCACAGGCAATCCCGTGCAGAATTTGGTAAAAAAAGAATTACTCTATTTCTTTGACTAACACAAGTAAGTGTATTGAACCTTCAAAACATAAAATGTTGGCGTCGAGAACTAACTTGCATCATGCTTTCCAACCTTAAGAGCCAAATTAATCCCATTTAGAATCAATTTGATTACAGTTACCAAATTTGAGAGATAATTTGTTTATTAAGGCAATTAAAAAGTATAGAAAATGGGGATTTTACTCGATGCAGTACTCTTTCATGTTTCATAAAGTTGGTTAATTTAGTCACATAAAAGCTCGTTATTATATTGATGGCACCCTTACACACTCCACAAAACGAAAAGCATGATTTAACTCTCTTCCCTCATTGATTCAAATGTCTTTCAGTCTTTGCACATGCTGTCTGCTTCATATGTAGAACTCCCTGGACAATTCCATAGCTGAAAACAGGATCCTATCTCTCTCTCTCTATATATATATATATATTGCACGATTTGATTCTATTGCACGATTTGGAAACCTGGCTCTGCTGTTTCCAAACATCTGTTAAAATGTTCAGCCAGCTTTCGACTGGCTCCCAGGTCGGATTTCTTTTCGGCAGATCCTCCTTCGAGTTCATTTGAAGGAGCACATATCATGCAACGGTTTTGTTCCTACATACTTTTAGTTTACTTCCACGTCCTAAATATCAATACCGAGCAAGACTTTTATCGTATCCGTAAGTAATTCTACAAGTTTTTGTTCTGTCTGATGGAAAAAAATAGAGTTTGCCTTGATATGTTTCACTTTTATATTGTAACAGACCCCTCGGATTTCCAGTTTTCCTACTAATTCGCTGCAACAACGCCAATGTTTCCACAGAGAGATGTACAAGCTGCAATGGCTGGTAATAGTATAGGGGTCAATGATAAACCAAGAACATGACGAGGTCGAAACAAAGAGAAGGAGCCTGATGTAACAATTTGCCCTATGTGCAAGTGCAACAACAAAATGGAAGATCCTATGATTTACCAGAACACTATGATCTTCAGATATCTCCAGTTGCACATCTCGTAAACAATATGATCTTGCACTGAAAGATTCACATTATTTTCATATCATGCTGGAGCTTTCAAGATTGTATCTTTGATAAAAAAACAAACCTTTCCGGTAGGCCTTTGATTCTTCCTTTGCTCTTTTGTTAGTAACTGTGTTTATTGGTTTCACCAAGATTTGTTTTCAATCTGCAAATCACAGAATTCCTGTAATATGCCGAGGAAAGGAACTGAACCTGCATATGATATTCGCCAAAGTTACATGTCGAGGTGGTATATTGAAGGTAAAACGAAACTACTTTTGCACTGCATGCAATACTTGGTCCTTTGGGAAGTTTAATGACTTTTATTGCAAATGTGCAATGTTGCAGGTTTATCCGACACAAGGGATGATGGGAGAAGAACAAGCATCGGAACAAGCAAGAGTTTATTTCTTTTATCTACAGAAAGTAAATCGTATTGTTTAATATTTTGATGAGTTAAATTTAAATATATTATTGTCAGATTAATTATTTAAACGTGAAAACCCTTGCAATTAATTATTTAAACGTGAAAACCCTTGCAATTAATTATTCTACAGCACTTGAACAAATATTTAATCCTTTTGAGAGTTTTAAGTGTTAAAATTTTATAAAGTAATTTAATTATAATTTATAATTTTACTAAGTGTTACGGTCATAGTGAATTGATATTTGGCAAATAATCTTCTTTAATGGATTCTCAAAGTTTACTTTTTTATAATCAATTTTAAGAAAATGGTCGTACGTAAAGTTTAAGGTATAAGTCTCGGATTGTGAGATTATCTCTTTTAGCTTTAAAAAATAAATTAATGAATTTACAAAATCATTAGTGTGATAATTAAGGTAGTGGATACAAACATAGTTGAACAACTATAAATTAATTGTGTAAATTTTCTTACATTTCACAATTTGATCCCACCAAAATTTTAATCGACAATTATTCCTCCCCTTGATATTTCCATCGATTGATCTTAACAACTCTTTTTAGTTTTTTTTTTTATTTTTTCTCGAGAAACATAAATTCATAAATTTAATTGTTCAACTTTTAGAATGTTAATATTTTAATTATTTAATAGTTAAACTTCTAACAACAATCGATATTTATGTCACTCGTATAATTTTTTTGATATTTTAATTATTCAATTATTAGATATTTAATGATAATTTTGAAACTAATATATCATTTATATTTTAGTCATAATTTATCACTTAATAATGTTTTTTAAAATAATTTATATTTTAGTAATATTTTACTCTTTATTTTATGTACAACTTTTTCTCTTTAAACAACAAACAACCAAAATAATATTATTGCTAATAAAATCTTAATATATTGTATTTTAATGATAAATTATTTCTTCTTCCTTTCTTTACTTTCAGACATTTTTTTCTTTAAACTACAAGAAAAAAATTAATTTAATTAATTAATAAAAATACTAAAAAATATATTTCACTTTCTTTTTATTATATTTATTTTTTCATTTAATAGTTTATAACTAAACAAGATTTTATAACACAAATTTTATATAAAAATATTTTCCCGTTCTACTAATAATCATTTCTTGTTTTATTTTTTTAAATAAGCAGTTTTTCATAAAATGTTCATTTTTTTAATAATATAGTTTCCAATTTGTTCAATTAAGATTGTTGCCTTAGTTGAGAAAAAACACAAAGATATAGAAAACTATGATAAATTATTTCAGGGGTCACTAAATTTTTAAGGATTTTAATATGGTCAATAAAATTATAAATCTTTCATTGAATCATTATTTTTAAGAAAAATATTCATTTCAAATTGGATCGAGAAAAGTCTAACTATAGTTGACGTGCCCACTTATCATTTTAACTTTTTCAATAGTAGCATTGAACATGGAAGGATGATTTTTACCCGATTGAAAATGTTCGAGTTATATATTTTATATAAATTCAAACCTTACTATTTATTTTAATAGGTATATCACATTTTATTATAAAAAATATGGGTGATATTAACCCCAAACAATTTGCATTGATATCCATACATAATTAAAATGCAATTCCATGCAGAATTTGATACAAACGTGACTTTATTCGTTCAAGAATTATCCAAAAAAATCCTGCCAATACTATCAAAGAAAGATATCATAAAGTTATAAAAGTTTTCAATTCTCTAACAAAAATAAAAGCCCAAAAACAACTTTAAATCTAACACTATTATTCTTTTTGATACACAAAAGTACAAGTATCAATTGTGTGAAGGGTATACTCATGCAGACCTAAATTTTTTTCTTGTCAAAACAACAGTTGACACAACACCAAGAAAGCTTCAAGATAACAACCAACAAACTCTTGCCTTTTGACCTTGATTACAACCAAATCAAGAGATCAGTCCACCTTAAAACTGTCAGTTAAATTCGAATATATTATTGTAAGATTATTTATTTAATCATGAAAAAAAATAAAAGTCTCTTAATAATTGTTTTATTTTTTTTTGAGTTTTTAGTATAAACATTTTGTACATAGCGATTTAATTATAATTTATATATTTTTTATATTTTTATTTAGTGTTGCGGTTGTAGTGAGCTGAGTTTTGATAAATGATCTCTTTATAAGAATTCTTAAACTTTACTTCTTTACATTCAATTTAAGGAAAAAATGTTAAAAATTAAATACTGTAAAATGATCTTGTTAACACTAATTAGATAAATAAAATAATCGAATCAAATTAAATAAAGAACCGTGTCATAGAAATTAACTTCCTTAGAAATAATTCTTTCTGATGCAAGTAATTGCTACGATAGACGGTTTATCCCCCAAAGATAACACAGTCGTTTCAAACTTCGTATACCCAAAATTGGAGTAGAATATTGTGATAATAATCTTTCGATCACCAAAAAATATGAAACTCACCGAAAAACTTTTTTTAAGAGAGTTTTGTATGCTAAGTATTGGTGAGTGTAATTAGAGAAGTGAAGAATTCTCTATTTATAGAGATAAAAATAATCATTTCAAAAAATCAGAAATAAATCTTATTTTAATACAGGCATAAATTATGAAATTTAAACTCTCTTGTAACTGCTTATAACAACAGTTTAACACAAAATAATTCTAAATTTAAATCCCCTTGACTCTTGATTGAATCTAAAATTAAATTTTGTAACAGACAATTAAACATTTTAAATATGGATGTAAAACAGTCCATATTCATCTATTTTTTTTTGATAAAGATGAAGGATATATTATCATAGGCCTCATTGAAAACCTCCTTAAACCTAAATCGGAGGAAAAGAGTACCTATAATAATATTATATAAACAACTCAAGAGATAAACTCAACAACAAAACCAACAACAAGAATAAAACAAGGATAAACATCAAAAGAACACAACTAGACCTCAAACACCAAGATCATTATGCAGAAAGTTAAGAAAAACATCAGGAGGTTGCAGAAAAAGTCGATGCTCAAAATTATCACAAGAATACAATCTCATATCGGCCACTTTGTTACCTTCACGAAACATATGTTTGAAATCAACTTGCTCAAAGGTTTGCATAATACTCTGAATTGAATACAGCAAAGAAGAGTCATCACCTCTCCCATCACTATTTCGCAACACATGAACCACTTCGGCATTATCTGATTCAATTATAATAGACCCTGTATTCATGTGTATGACATAATGTAAACCTTCCAAAACAGCCCATAATTCTGAATCGAAAGTAGAACATTTTCTAATAAATTTTGAAAATCCCGCAATCCATAGATCATTAGAGTCCCTAATAACACAACCACAAGAAGACCTTGGATCAGACGAGTTCCGTACACCATCTACATTAATCTTCCAAATCCCATAATCTGGTGGAATCCACTTCACAATCGATGGTCTTACGATATGTGTTTGATGATGCACTATCCTCAGACATTCCAAAGCATGTTGCTATTCAACAACCATACGACGACTACAATTAAGCACACGCTCACGAACAACCACTATCCTATGAAAAAAAAATCTTTGTTTTAAATCGCAAAAATTAAAACGTCAACTATTATCCTATGAAAAAAATTCTCTATGTAAGAGGCAATTGAACACCTAGAATATGGATGTAAAACAGTCCAAATTCATTCAATGTTTACAGAATAATAAGAACAATGTATCTGTTTTAAATCTCACAAATCAAAACCACAATCATCAGCCCAGTCTGATAACGACAGTGACAGTGTACAAGAGTGCCCCTTGATCTGTATCACTTAACAAAGGATGGGAGTAGGAATGTTATAAATATGTTTACCTTGATATTTTATTATGTTTTTGTTAAAAGTAATAAATTTATGTTACACCATGACGAGAAAAATACGGGAAAACACAAAAAAAAAATTGTGACATGTAATAAATCTTGGAAGGGAGGATACGCAACACCTAACTACTAGGCTAATTTGGAACTTTCCATATATTTATAAAATGTTATACATATAAATTCTAAAATATTATAAGAATCTATTTAAAAAATTAATTATATCATTTATTATTCAAATATATACTAATATTTAACTCTAATATAATATACTATAAAATATAATATTTAGTCATAATTTAGTCCATACACCTATAGATTTTAGTAAGTACTTTAAAAAGACATTGATAGAATAATAGATTTTAAGTGAAAGTTGTCGAGGGAAAGTTTTATAGGATTTGTGTACTCCGCTATACACAATCTTATCATTTTATAACAGTAGTTAAATTTTAATATAACTTTTCAACATTTAGTGGTTAAACTAAATCTTTTGAAACAGTTGGTGTTTATTTGTATATAGTACCCAATATTACCTTTTACAAACGATAAAAGATAAAATTCATATTAAAGTAACTTAAATATATGATTATTATCTTATACAAAGACGGTGAAAATATTTAGTTTCAAAAAGCACCAAAATTTTACGGTTTAGGTAGATTAGTGAAAGGTTTAGAATTTAGGATTCATGTTTAGAATTTAAAGTTGATGGTTAAAATTTAGGAACTATGATAATGGATTTGGTTTTAGGGCAATAATATTAGGAATTTAGTTTTTAACTTACAAACTCTAACACTTAACCCTAAAGAAAAGATTTAACTTGCGTAATACTAGTGATAGAGCATTTTGATCTGCTCAATCCTCAGTTCAGTATACCTCAAAAATATCTGATGGCCTTGAACTGCTACTATCTTCTTCGTCTACTACGGTAGAATTCTGTCAAATATTACCCGTCAAAGAAAGAGAATGATAGCAATACCCTTTTCTACCAAATATTTCATAAAATAAATAATTAATTATGCAAATGTTGAATTATAGAAATTATGTAGAAATGTCCAATTTTGTCACTTAATTATCCCAAGTATAAACAATAATTAAAAAAAGAATATATAATATAGGATTATTATTTACTTATCACTTATGAACTCGAATTGAATAAAAAAAATTAAATAAAATTTAATTTATAAGATAAGACTCTTTAACTTAATTAACTCGAAATTGTTTTACTTGATTCGATTGGATACTCATTGTTACGTACATTAAATGTTCAACACTTTCGACGGATATGACGTAAAAAATTCAATGACCAATTTAATCTTTCAATTCCTTCCCAAGATTCTTGATCTCGTTTGAATAAGCAGTACCAATATCAGGGATCAACACCTGCCTGCAGGTTGTGACAGATCCAAATAGGGTCAACAAGGAATTCCCTGACTCGGGCATTGCTTATATATAAGCACGTCCATGCATCATGCATGCTATATCAAATGACAGGCATTGCTTATATATAAGCAAGAACCTATGAAAATACCCTTGTCTATGTTCTGCAAAAGCCCTGGTCACCTATCCTCGCCAACTCTTCTATACATTTCAGTTCGGAGTGTTTGGTATCTTTGATGAACAAGGTGGTATTGAGGCTGCTCAATCTGCGAGAAAGTTAGTCTCCCTATTACATCTTTTAGGGTGCTTTATGGAGGGTTTCAGGTTGCTCATAGACTTCATATTTCGGTCATTATCAAATACATTTTATTTCCCATAGCTTAATCATGTGTTCTAGAGTGTATCGTAGACTTCAAAGCTTGTCACAGTATTATGCATCATTTTTCATCCGTCTTTTTGTTTTTGTTGGGTTTGTTAGGATTCAAACTTTAAACTTGTCGAATACCACATTTAAAAAGTGATTGAATAAAAAGACTAAGCTAAGGTTTATCTTTTATTTTTAACTTTGAATTTTGTTATGAATTTTAATTCTCCTTTTCATTTGATAAATTCAAAATAAAATTAAATAAAAACTGAAAATTATTAACGAGGATAAAAGAATGCTATTGTTTGGAATTGACCTTGCTTTAAAATTTGAGCATATTATATAGTTTGATATATTGAATTTACTATATAGTTTTTTTTAACGAAAGAGATATTAGGTATTTAAATATAGTTCATTATACATTTTCATGCATTTCACATACTCAATATTTTAAAAAACATATAAAACTTTAAAAACATTTATATTGGTTAACAATATATATATATATATAATTTTAAGTATGATGCATATTATTTTATAGATATTTTCTTTTTTCCTCAATTTTTTATGAACAATAAAGATAACAAATAAATCTATAGATTTAAACACATGACCCATAATTTTTTATATAAAAACATTTTCTAGTCTATTAATAATCATTTATTTTTTAATTTTTTTTAAATAAGTAATTTTTCATAATTTTTTTAATAATATAGTTTTTAGAATGTTTAATTGAGTTCGTTGTCTTAGTTGAGGAAATATACAAAGATATAAAAAATTTATGATAAGTTATATTAGGGGTCATTGAATTTTTAAGACACTTTTAACATACTAAAATTATAAGCCTTTCATTAAAATCATTAACTTTTAAAAAATAATCATTTCGATCGCTAGATCAATAAAATTGTAACAACAGTTGATGTGCCAATTAACTTTTTTAAGGTTTTCAGTAGTGGTATTTAACATTTTCAGATTTTGTACTTTTAACATCAAAGCTTTGACATTTGGTCCTGGTTTTGTTATAGTTTACAATTTAACCCGCATATATTTAGTTTTTTTCAGATATCGTCTCTACAGGGATTGGTCTACTTAATATGCCTTCTTTTGTCTTCTTGCTCTGTAAAAGGAATAAAATAAAAGGACAGATAAATTGGGTTTGAGTGAACTAAATAAATTGAATAAAGAAAACTAAATAAAAAGATAATAAACAGATTAAAGAAGTGGCCATGATCCAGTTGTGTTGTATAGTGGATTCAATTGACTTGTTTCTGTTCAATGCAACCACTAAATACTGCCTCGGCAGCACTGCAGTTTTACTGCCTCGACAGTGATGATGCTCGTCCACCGCGAAAATCTCTTGCTCTTGGGTGGACTTTAACAAAGTTTGGTAAAGTGTATTTTGATGACTCCGCTTAACCCTAAGTCAAAGTACTGTTGATGATCAGCCCTTGATGATACCTCTCGGCGTGAACCAATTGTAATCATTAACCAATCCCACACTTCTTTTAGTCCCTAAAACTCAAACCTATCCATAGGCCGAGTTAGTTTTTCCTATTGAAATACCATACTTATTCCTTTATTGAATCTAACTCTCCCGATATTAGATAAATGGATTACTCACAAACTTCTGTCCCGAGCATGAATGCAAGAACAATGAATGACAAAGAATAAGCAAACCTTGATATTTTATTGCATTGAAACAAGAAACAAAGTTCAATCTCTTGTCACTAATACTCTACAACTTTCACCTAAGCCTAAATAAAATTAGAACATAATGAAAAGTAAATAAAACTCTAAAATCTAAGGTGAAGTCGGCTCTCTAGTTTATGTCGTATGCCTCCTTTCTTCTCCTTATACGATTATTGTAACACCTTTAAAAATTAAAAATAAAATAAAACAGGAAAAGTATAGTTATGAGGTGTTGAACCCACAACCTTGAGAGGTTCATGGCCCGAGTACCAAGCCAATTTAGCTATCAAGCTCTTGTGTTTTGAACTCCCTCACAAAAATTTTATCTTGTATCAGGCCTGGTAAAATAAAATAATAATTATATTCAAATATATCAGATTATACCATATTGGAACCCATATCAGATCTAAAACCATATCCATATTCGAATCATCTCCCTTACCTACCCCATCTCCGATCCACCGTCCTACCCCATATCCATATTCGTTGGGAAAAAAAATATGATCACTCTAGGTCGGGCTTTCCGCATAGGCCGGTCTAGGGGGTTACAGTTATGGTTTATATAGGCTTGGCCTAGGGCAAACTTTTTCTAAGTAGGAATACAACTTGGGGTAGGACACAAGTCAAGTACATAAATAAAATATTTCTAACTTTATTCCCACTAGGGGGTTTTCCCGCGTGACCTTTGATTTAGACTTTCTACTTGCTTCCCAGCTCCGATCCATGTGCTGCTTGTTTAGAAACGTTCACCTTATTTTTCTTTTCAGCTTGTCTACAATGTCGATACTTGTCCTTTAGGTGCTATCGCGGCCTCAAGTTCTGTCTCGGCCTGAATTGCTGCCGCGACCATAGATATTCCTACAAATACACAAAAGTGTAGTAAAGCTTGCCTTTTATGTAAATATTATCTTTATAAGTCACAAAAGCAGAATATCTAAATATCTTACATTAAGCACATGCATTAGTTCAATTAGGTGTAGATTAAGTGATTATTGTCCGTGAAAGGTGTAAAAAGTGATAGTGAATTGAGCACTTATCAACAAGCCATGAATATCTTTCTAAACCATGCATTTACAGCAATTAACACATGCATGCATCATTTCGAAATCCAAGTTATGCATTTTCAACAAAAACTCTATGAAAACATCTTTCTCAAAGCCATTACCAAAATAGCCGAAACTTAGGAAAAATGCATCAAATCCTTTATACATTTAGTCTTGAACTAAGAAAAGTTTTTTCACTATTACATAGTCCCCAAAATAGAAGCGTTCAATTGTGAATTGCTTTTAACCAAAAATTCACTCACCGACAAGCGAAACAAGCCCTCGCCGATGCTCTAACGGAAACGCCAACGCACCAGCCACTTAAGAGACTTGTTGCACTTCCTCAACAAGCCCTCGCCGATGCTCTAACGGGGCATATACACATCAAAACATGCTCAACATAGCAACCATAATAAACCTCCAAAAAACTACCGAAAACTAAGCCGAAAAGACCAAAAACTAAGCCGAAACACATCCGAGACAACACCAGCCCTTAACCTAATGAATCTAACATCTAACCCACCTCAATTATGAACTAAAAACACTCTTAAACCATCCTTATACCTCCAGAAAAATAGAGCACTTAAAACAACCCATAAAACAACCGAAAACCACCTCTAAACAACATCGATTCAATTATTCCAGGATTAAAATTATGTACCATCAATTCAAGACTCAATTAATCATCAAAGTAAGTTTAATTTCATAAGAAATCATTCTAATTACAGCCTTGAATGAGATCTAACCTAGTTTCTTGAAAATTCCTTGAAATTGGATGATGATTTTGCAAAATAATTGGGTATGTTTTGTAGAGAATGAAATGGTGAGAAAAATGAGACAAATATTGATGAAAATGGAGAAGAATTCAGCAAGTAATTGAAGAAATCTTGAAGAGAAAAGGATGAGAAAATAGGAAGTTGAAAAAAAGAAAATTAACTACTAATTAAAAACTAATTTTGGTGGGTGATTTTTAATTAAAATAATTTGGGTTAATGGACATCTAAGGATTCTAAGCTTCGGCTTACTTCCAATTTAGTCACTAAAAATCCTAATTTCCAAAAATTACATTTTAACCCATAAACTTTCCAAAATTTACAATTTAGTCACTAATGTGATAATTAGGCTTAAATAAATCAAATTAAAAACTCAAATAACATTCCTTTAACTTAAAAATACCATTTTAACATTTTTAAAACCTTTCTACACATTTATTACTTATCCGATTAAATTATTATCATTTTAAATTTCCCGGAATTAATGAACCGAAAAAACCCGATTCAACCCGGATCGAATCTCCCTAACCAACACTCAAACTACTAGCCCCAAAATCGGGATGATACAGTGTAATCAACCTATGGACATGCTTTGCTTGTGGATTTGGTTTATTGATGCGATGTTGAGTTTTCTTGAAGCATGTTTGTTTTGATTAGCTATTGTAATTGAGTAATGTTAGGTAGCATACCTCTAGTTGTTACGGGGTCTACGATAGCTATAATCGATTGTATGATTTGCTCTTAATATTTAGGAATTATGCATATAGTTGATGGTGATCAATGGTTGTGTCTTGAATTGGTTGAATCCACTAAAAATGACTGATTTTAGGTTTTGGGCACAAAAGTATCGAAACCTTTAAGGAAGGTTTCAAAACCTTTGTCAAATAGTTTCGAAACCTCCAGGATGGTTTCGAAACCTTGCAGGCTAATTTGATTATGGAACATTACTTGACGCGAAAAGCTTCAAAACTTTAATTTCGAAACCTTTTCCATAAATTTTCGAAACCTCTGAAACCTTTGGATGCTAGGAATTGATAGTTGCAGGAAATTACATTTTAGTCCCAAAAATCTTTCTTTGTTCAATTGTGGTAGCTGCATATGTTTTTATGAGCTAAAATTTCACATGGATGCATCAAGTTGACTTAATTTCAAGTTGACTAACTTAATTTGGACAAAGTCCTCATAATTTGAAAGATTTACATTTTTGTCCCTAAATTAGTGAAGCATGTAATTGATGATGTTAGAATACTCCGTTTGGTTTGAAATTTATCGTGAGTGATATTTGTATGTTTAATTAAACTTTGATGGAATGAATTTCTACTTTATCAATAGAATTTGAAAGATTTACGTTTTAGTCCTTAATATATTCATGTGTTTACTCAAGTGCTCGATTGTAATTGGTTTGTTTTCGTTCTTTTTTTGCATGATATCGACATATATAGTAACATAATGATGCCTTTAGATAAGAAAAAAATACATAACGGTTTTCAGGATTGTTTATCGGATCGGGTCTTCATGGGTTTGGTTGATAATTATGTATGTTTTGTATGTTTTGTTGTTAATATGTTGATAATTATGTACGGTGAATGTTTTTTAAGTGGTGGTTGTTTGAAAAAGTTAAAGGTTACACATTGCCAATGTTAATACATTTTTAAATGCTTTACAGGTTTCCCTTGGATCTTACCCGAATGTAAATCTAATATAATTTGATCATATATTTTAATTTTAAGTTTGAATTTCTTAGTATGCCTCCTCCTCCACCCGTGGGTGTACCTTCGGTTTCACAGGGTGGTTAGTTTAGAGAGTTTGCACCGTTCATTTAGGCTATGACGGGTGCATTTCAGGCTATTGTTACTGAAATGCGTATCCCAACTCATGCCTCTATTGTTGTTGTTACCCTTGGACAACCTTTAGAGCGACTGCATAGCTTGGGTGGTGTTGAGTTTCAGGGTTCAGACTCGAGTTCAGCTGAGGAGTGGTTGGCTAGTACTGAAAGGATCTTGGATCAGATGGATTGTTAGGATACTAGGAGGTTGGGTTGTGTGGTTTCCTTTCTTTAGGGAGATGCTTATCGTTGGTGGCCGACAACAAAAGTTGGAGTAGCTGTTGCTAATCTGACTTGGGAGTACTTCCAAACTGCTTTTGTGCGGAAGTTTTTGGTTACGTAGTATGAGGATGTGAGGAAACGAGAGTTCATGTCGTTGGTTCAGGGTTCAATGAAGGTGGCAGAGTATGAGATACAGTTTGTTCGGATGAGCCACTATTCCCTTGAGTTGGTCCCAACTGATCAGAAAAGATGTGATAGGTTCTGGTATTGGTTAGATCTTGAGATTAAGACATACATGTTGGCAACCGAGTACACTGAGTTTGATGTGCTGATGAATAGGGCTAAGGATGTTGAGGAGTTCCTAAGGGAGGCTAGGAAGTCTTCCGATGTTGGTAAGAGACCTATTGAGGCTAATGCTCAAAGTAAGCAGGATAAGAGGTTTTGTGATAATCGATACAGAGTTGATCGACATCGAGGTGACTTTGGACGCGGTGGTCGAGCTCAACAGTTTGGTAGAGGTGGTGGTGATGTTCCATTTTGTAATCTATGTTCTAGGCACCATCCAAGAGAGTGTTAGTGGGTCACTGGTGCTTGTATGGGTTGTGGATCGAAGGAACACATGAGGCGTGATTGCCCGAGGTTTGCTGATGAGTCTGGTGATCGTGTTGAAGCTGTTTTAGTGCCTGGTATAGAATATGGTTGAGGCAGAGGTCTTTTCCAGAGGCAGGGAGATGAGTGTAGAGTTTATGCACAACGTGGGACTCGTAGTGCCACAGATGTGGTTGTAGGTACCTTTTCTTTACAAAATGTACCGTTATTTTCTTTGGTAGATTCAGGATCTACGTATTCTTATGTTTTGAGTGAGCATGCACATTTGTTGGATTTTTTGGTTGAGGTTCTAGATGTAGGTTTGGTGGTTACTAGTTCTTTGGGTGAAACAGTTACGGTTAAGAGGTTGTATAAAAGGTGTCCGTTAGAGTTGCAAGAGAATTTCTTTGAGGTTGACTTGATGGAGTTACCTTTCCATGGTTTTGATCTTATCTTGGGTGTTGACTGGTTGACGGAGCATCGTGCAGTAGTGGACTTTGAAAAAAAGAGGGTTACTTTGAGGTTGTTGGATAGTAGTGAGGTTGTGGTGAAGAGTGAATATACCAGATTTTTTCCAATATGGTTTCGGCTTTACAAGTGGAAAAGATGTTGCAACATGGTAGTATGGCGTATCTAACCTATGTGATGAATCCGGGTATACGAGATGTTCGGGTGCAAGATATTCGAACAGTGCACGATTTTCCGGAAGTATTTTCTGAAGAGTTGCCAGGATTGCCACCCGATCGCGAAGTGGAGCTTAAAATCGAGACCTATGCTGATACTAACCCGGTGTCTATTGCTCCTTATCGCATGGCACCTAAGGAGTTGAAAGAACTAAAGATGCAGTTGTAAGAGTTTCTTGATCGTGGGTTCATACAACTGAGCATGTCACCTTGGGGTGCATTGGTGTTGTTTGTAAAAAAAAAATGATGGCACTATAAGAATGTGCATTGATTATCGGTAATTGAATAAGTTGACCGTGAAGAATAAGTATCCTTCACCGAGGATTGACGATCTGTTTGATCAGTTTCGATGTGAAAGCGTATTCTTGAAGATTGATTTAAGATCAAGGTATTATTAGCTGAAAGTAAAGGAAATGTAGCTTTTTGGACAAGGTATGGTCATAATGAGTTTTTGGTGATGTCGTTTGGGTTGACAAATTCCCATACTGCTTTTATGGATATGATGAACCGAGTGTTTCATGAATACTTGGACCAGTTTGGTGTAGTATTCATAGATGAAATCCTTGTGTATTCACCTACCGAGGAAGAACATGATAGATATTTATGGATATTGTTGCAAGTGTTGAAGGAGAATCAGTTATTTTCTAAGCTGAGCAAGTATGAGTTTCGATTAAAGGAAGTGGTGTTTCTTTTTCATGTGGTGTCGGAAAAGGGTATTAGTGTTGATCCGAAAAAGATAGAAGTTGTTATGGGTTGGAAGCAACCAAAATCGGTCTCTAACGTTCGGAGTTTTCTGGGGTTGGCTAGATACTATCGTAGGTTTGTTAAAGGGTTTTTGAGCATTACTGCTCCTATGACCAAGCTTTTGCAAAAGAATATTTCTTTTGAATAGAAAGAAAGTCAACAAAAGAGCTTTGAGAAGTTAAAAGAGGTGTTGACTAGTGCTCTAGTGTTGGTCCAGCCTGAGTCGGGTAAGGACTTCGTGGTTTATAGTGATGCATCTTATGTTGGTCTCGGATGTGTTTTGACGCAAGAGGGGAAAGTTGTGGCTTATGCCTCTAGAAAATTAAGAGTGCATGAAAAGAATTATCCTATGCATGATTTGGAGCTGATGGTGGTAATTTTTGCTTTGAAAGTTTTGAGACACTACTTGTATGGTGAGAAGTGTACCATATACACGGATTACAAGAGTTTGAAATATCTCATGTCACAAAAGGATCTAAACCTTAGACAACGAAGATGGATAGAGTTGCTTAAGGATTATGATTTGACTATTGAGTATTATCCGGAAAAGCTAACATGGTGAGAGATGCTTTGAGCCGTAAGACAGCGGTGGAGTTGAGGGCTATGTTTGCTAAGTTGAGTATTTCAAAGGAAGATGGTTTAGTGGCAGAGTTGCAAGTAAGACCTGTGTTTGTTGAGATGATAAAAGCGAAGCAATTAGAGGATGAAACTTTGGTGCCTCTTGTGGAGGACATTGCTGAAGGTAGACCGACCAAGTATCATTTTGATGATGATGAGGTTCTTTGCTTTAGAGGTCGGATAGTGGTATCGGATGATGTCGAGTTAAGATAGACTATCTTGATAGAGGCTCATACTAGTCCGTTTGCTATGCATCCGGGTAGTTTGAAGATGTATAAGGATCTCAAAAGTGTGTACTTTTGGGTTGGTTTGAAGAAGGTGTATGGTGTGTCAGCGAGTGAAAGCTAAACATCAGTTTCCTGCGGGTTTATTGCAAACGGTTCAGGTTCCGAAATGGAAGTGGGAGAGAGTGACTATGGATTTTGTGACAGGGTTACCGTTAATGCTGTCCAAAAAGGATTCTATATGGGTGATTGTTGATAGATTTACGAAGCGTGCGTATTTTCTTGCTATGTATACGACGTATTCAATGGATAAGATAGCGGAGTTGTATGTTTCTTAGGTGGTGAAGTTGCATGGTGTGCCAAAGTCAATTATACCAGATAGAGATCCGCGTTTTAACTTTAAGTTTTGGAAGAGTTTGCAAGTAGCTTTGGGTACTAAGCTTAGCTTTAGTACAACTTATTATCCTTAAACGGATGGTCAGTCTGAACATGTTATTCAGACTTTGGAGGATATGTTGAGGTGTTGCATCATTGAGTTTCAAGGTACTTGGGAGAAACAATTGTCTTTGATGGAGTTTGCTTACAATAATAGTTTTCATGCAAGTATACAGATGACACTATTTGAGGCTTTATATGGACGTAGGTGTCGTACACCTTTGTATTGGAAGGAGGTTTGCCAAAAGTATGTTTCTTTACCGCAAATGTTGAAAGACACCGATGAGAAGGTTAAGCTTATATGTGTTAAGCTTAAGGAGGCTTCGGATAGGCAAAAGTTTTATGCTGATCTGAAGCGTAGAGAGATAGAGTATACTGTCGGGGATAAAGTATTTTTGAAGGTTTCGCCATGGAAGAAAGTGATGAGGTTTAGACGTAAGGGTAAGTTGAGTCCTCGTTTCATTGGACCGTATGAGGTGTTAGAGCGTGTTGGCCCTATCTCTTATCGGTTGAGGTTGCTAGAGGAGTTATATAGGATGCATGATGTTTTTCATGTGTAGATGCTTCGTAAGTGTAGGTCAGATCCTACGCATGATGTTCCAATTGAGGAGATTGAGTTGAGAGCAGATATGACTTATGAAGAAGATCCGATGAGGATCCTAGATGTAGAGATACAAAGGTTCTTCGAGGAAAGACCATAGATTTATTTTTTTGACAGAAAGAAAGACCATATATTTGGTGAAAGTTCTTTTAAGACATCGAGGTGTTGAGGAAGCTACTTGGGAGACGAGAGAAAGTATGGAAGAGCAGTTTCCTCGCTTGCTTCAGGTAAGAATTTTGAGGATAAAATTTCTTAAGAGGGGGAGAGTTTTACCATCCCGATTTTGGGTTTAGAAGTTTGAGTGTTGGTTAGGGAGGTTCGATTCGGGTCGAATCGGATTTCTTCGATTCATTTATTCCTGGTAATTAAAATATTAATATTTTAATCGGGTGAATAGTAATTTTTAGAAAAAGCCTTAAAAATGTTAAAATAATATTTTTAAAGCTAATAGAGTGTTAATTAAGTCTTAATTTGATTTGATTAAGTTTAATTTCTATTTTAGTGACCAAATTGTGAAACTTGAAAAGTTAGTGGCCAAATTGTAATTTTTTCTTAAAATTTAGTTTTTATGGCTAAATTGAAAAGTGTTCCAAAGCTTAGAATCCTTAGAGATACATTAACCCAAATTGTTTTAAATAGAGATCATTCACCAAAATTGGTTTTAGTTGACGGTTAATCACATTTTTCTTTTCACTAAAATTTTCTCACCATTTTCTCTCAAAATTTCTCAAATCACTTGCTGAATTCTTCTCCATTTTTCTCACGATTTATCTCCTTTTATTAAGAATTTCTTCCTCTTTAAAACCTCTCAATTTGTTTTGCAAAGTCATCATACAATTTCAAGAAAAACCAATAAAAGAATTCACGTCAAATTTTGGTGGATTCATTTCAAAAGTAATTTTTTGTTCCCTTATCATTTCTAAGGATCTTTATTTGATATTCCCAAGAATTTGACCTACAAATCATTAATCCTAAATTGATTTTGTGTTTTAATTCAAGATTTTGGCGCTTTTATGGAAATTTTAAGAAAATAGGTTAGATCTTGTTCAAAGTTGTAATTAGGATGATTTCTTATGAAATTATACTTATTAAGATCTTGCTAGAGGTATAAGGAAGTTTTGAAGGTTTTTTTAGTTCATAATTGAAGAGGTTTAGGTGTTAGATTCGTTATATTAGGGGTTGATGTAGTTTCCGTGTGTTTTCAGCTTAATTTTCAGCCTTTTTGGCTTAGTTTTCGGTAGATTTGTGGAGGTTCAATGTTGCTGTTATGTTGAGCATGTTTTGATGTGTATATGCTCTGTTTTGGTGATATAGAGGAAGTGAAAGAAGTCTCTTAAGTGGCTGGTACATTGTCGTTGCCATTGGAACATCGACAAAAGCTTGGTTGGCTTGTCAGTGAGTGAATTTTGGCTAAAAGCGATTTGCAAATGTTCGGTTCTGTTTTGGTGACTATGGAATAGTATAAAAGCTTTCCATAGTTCAAGAGTAAGTGATTAAAATGGTTTTGATGCATTCACTTAAGTTTTGACTATTTGGCAATGGCCTTGAGGAAGATGTTTTCATAGAGATTTATGAATGCATAAATGAGATTTTTGACATGATGAATGCATGTGTTAGTTGTTGTAAATACATGGTTTAGAATGACTTCTTTAAATTTCGTTTATTTTTAAATTATCCTCGTCACTTTTGAATATTTATGTTTTGTTCTCAACCTTAATCATGAGTTCGTTCCTGAAAATCATGTTTTGAATTTGGAGTATATTATCAATATGTTTATATTACGGTTAATTTCAATCATGTATTTTACACATCAAACGATTAAAAAAATATATAAAATTTTAAAACTTTTATATTGAATAAACAATCTTATATATATAATTTTAAGTTTGATACATATTATTTTATGATTTTTTTTAATTTTTATTAATAATAAATATTAAATTATATAATTGAGATTTAAAAACATAACCCACAATTTTTTATGTAAAAATATTTTCTCTTTCTACTGATGAACATTTGTTGTTTTAATTTTTTTTTCAAATAAGTATTTTTTTCATAAATTATTTTATTTTTTATTTTTTCTCTTAATAATATAGCTTTCAAATTATTCAATTGAGTTTGTTGTCTTAATTAAAGAAATACACAAAGATATAAAAAAAGCTATAATAATTTATTTTAAGGGTCACTAAATTTTTAAAAAAAATTTAATATAGTCAATAAAATTGTAAGTTTTTCATTAAAATCATTATTATTAAAAAAATATTCATTTTGATCTGGATCAATAAAAGTATAACGAAAATTGATTCATCATTTAACTTTCTAAGTTTTTAGTAACGGCATTGAACAGTTTAGATTTTGCACTTCAGACATCAAAATATATAACTTTTCAATTTGGTTTTCATTTAATTGTAGTTTACAATTTAACCTTCATACTTTTAGGTTTTTTAGAGAAGTTCCTTCAACTTCCAAACTTACAAATTATTCTTGAAGTTTTTAATTTTTTCAACCAAACCCAAAATTTCATTTTAAAGCTAACAAGTTCTGGACTAAGCATGGAATTTTATTATATTTTGATAAAATATTATACTTATGTTATACCATGACAAAAAAAATAATGAAAAACACATACGAAAAAGTAGAGACATGAATTGAACCTTGGAAATGAGGATATGCAACACCTAACTACTAGGTTAAGTAGGAATTTTTGATTTATTTATAAAATATTATATATAAAAATTCTAAAATATTATAAGAGTCTATTTATAAAAATTATATTATTTATTATTCAAATATATACTAATATTTGAATTTGATATAATATACCAAGTCACAATTTAGTTCATACACTTTTAGATTCTAGTATGTCTTTTAGAGAGACGGTAATCGAATAACTGTTTTTAGGTAAAAATTGTTGAGGAAAAGTTTTTAAGATTTAGGTAGTCCATTTCACATGATCTTCTCTAAGGGATTTGATGGGTAAAGACGTGATAAATGGTTTAAATGGTCATACCTTTATCTTTAATTATGACATTAATAATAAGTTTATGATACTTAATCGTTTTTTTTTTTGTGCAGGACTATAATTCTGGAAATAAAATTAAAAATACAAAACTCTATAATTTTTCTTCAAATTCAAGGCTGGCTTATGGGCATGAATTGGGACATAAAAAAATCAATATGCCACCACGTCAATAATCTTCTAGAAGATGACGTTAGCAACGATAAATAGTTTATCCACATGCCAAATAGCATATCAAGCGCCTCAAGATAGCTTATCATTTAAATTTAAATTTTAAATTAGGATTTTATTTTTTTAGATTTAATTTAAATTATTTTGGATTTATCTTTCATTTATTTTAGAATTCTCTTAGGATTTTAGGAGACTATAAATATCCACCAAGAACAAATCATGTTTCATCTCTCATTTCTTGTTCTTTTAAGTCAAGAGCTACAACAATGATTTAATTCTAACACGATAGTTGAAAAACATTTTTTTTATTTCTGAGAATCTCTTTCAGTTTTTTAAGGCTGGATTTCTAGACCAAATAATTTAAAGAATCAAAGACTGATGTTGGCAAAGATGTTGTTTCGATTAAATATGTGGGAGGAATGACCGGTTATTAAAGCACATTCAACTTCTTCGGTACACAAAAGAAAATTGAGATCGGAATTAGTATTATTGAAATGACTTAATCCAAGTCGGTATTTATTGAACTTAAACATTTTTGATTTACAACATTGTTGTTGACTAGATCAATATTAATTTGATTTCAAATTTAGAATCTGGTATTTAGTTACAAAACTAGGTCTTAAGGATTAACCCGGCAATTAACTAACGTAAATCTTGAAATAAAGAAATTCTTTTTCGAGGATATGAGGAAATTGATTCAGAACTAATACTTAAGATTTAATCATAAAGATGAATTAATTTAAATTAAGACATCGTTTTATTGGTTTTAATCATAAAGATGAATTCTTTTTCAACGTTACTGTGTTATTGGTTTCACCAACATTTCTTGTCACTGTGCAAATCACAGAGTTCCTGTTTTATAGTAAAACAAGGAGCGAAGGAACGATCAAGAACAAGGTTTTCTGGTTAATTTTTCATAGAAATTTTCATCTAATGCTATTCTTTTTCATTGGATTAACTTCAGAAGTTGATTACTGTTTCTTTTCATTCAATTCTTGGTATTTAGTATTCCATTAATCTGCTGTATATTCTGCAACCCTTTTACGGTTTTTCAGTTTACTAATTTAGAAAGGATCACAGCTTTGTTCCAAGTCCACCGCGACCAACTCCTCCTCTTCCGCATTTGTCTCCGCCAAATGCGGCATTAAACCTAGGTACATGATGCATTATCTCCACGTCTTGCTTCAAACAAAGCAATAGTATTCGATTCTTTCTTTGCATAGATAACAATATTTTCTTTTTTAGTTCCTTGTCATGTACCTTTTAGCTCCGAGATGCCTCCACAGGCTGAACGTGGTTTTGACCCTCTTTCCTTAGTTTACGTTTGTGACTACCCTTCATACAGGATTTTGATAAATTCAATGGAGTATTTGATTAATTGTTTCTGTCACCAGAAACACTATTCGCCTATTCAAGAAGGTCCACCAGATGGCAAGAAGCAAGGAAGGCGTTATGGCAACGATGAGAAGGGAGCTCCATAAGCATAAACAAACAATATTGTCTGCTACTCCGGCTTCAACATTGATGATATTCCATAGAGCAGCTTCATGGATTGCGTATTGAACCTTCAAAAGTTAAAATGTTGGTTTCAAGAACTAACTTGCATCATGCCTTCTAACCATGCAGCTCCTCCTTTGAGACCGTGCAGTTCATACGAAAAAGAAACCAGGCTGAGGTTGAGAGAAGGTCATCCATCACAATATATTCAAGCATCGGCTCCGTATATAGATATTGCAGAACCAGTGAATAACAATCAGCTGTAGATTAACTTGCCGGCAAGTTTCAACATAGGATCCACTGGTCAATCGAATAGGTCATCTTCCGGACCATGTCCAATGCCATGGGTCATACTGAAAGGAGGACAACCATATCCGACAGGATTGACATAAGCGTTTATAGGACAACCATTTGAGTTGTTTGATACTAGGGTTCCAGTTTCCACTGTATTGACACAGCATGAGAGAAGCCCTGTGTCCTGCTTCAAGCTAGCCAACTGCTGATTGTTATTCACTGGTGCTGAATTCGCAAACCAAGCTGATGCTTGAATCCACTCTTTCGAAGTGACGAGGCTTCGTTGAGGTTTGTCTCATTCTAGTAGTTTTGTTTTTAAAGTAGAATCACATTTCATAAGATAGTCTTTAAAAATAATTGAGCAGAAATAAAAGAGTTTTTCCTTTGAAACAGTTAGTTTCTTCTATCGTTCAATATCTCCACATCCAGAGAACTCTATAAATGGCCTTCAGTGTCACCGCACTTAGCAATTCAGGAAGCGACCCCAGGGCAGCAATCCATCCGGTGGCACTATATAACATTTAATTTATATGGCTATTGTTTCTGCCTTCGATTTCGTTTTGGGTTTCTATTGGAAACGGTTATAAGTTCGTTAGTTTTTTAGTTGAGTCTGTTACCAGACTTCATTGTTGTATAAATAAGAGCTTTAGCTCAGCTATTAGATCAAGTCTTCTGATTCAATGTAATTGGTCTTTTTGATTGAATAAAAGCAATCTCTTGAGTTGTTACATGGTATCAGTAGTTTTTTTCCTTCCGCTCTCTTCAAGGTTGTTAGTTTTTTGGTTCTTTTTCTTAGTTCTTGTTTTTCTTCTTGATCATGGCAACCTTGAATGATCAATTTGATTGAATAAAAATGACTTCCTTCAAAGTTTTGTTGGCTCTTTGCAGCTCCTCCTTTGAGACCATACACTTCATATAAATTAAAAGTAATCATGCTGAGGTAGAGAGAAGGACAACATCGATCAGAAATCAGAATGGATTCAAGCATCCGCTCCATTTACAAATGAAGCATCAGATAATAACATCCAATAGTGGAATAGCTTGCAGCAGGCTTCAACATCGATTCCACAGGTCATTCGAATAGTTGTCATTCGGACCATGTCCAAGGCCAGGGGTCATACTCACAGGCAATCCCGTGCAGAATTTGGTAAAAAAAGAATTACTCTATTTCTTTGACTAACACATGTAAGTGTATTGAACCTTCAAAACATAAAATGTTGGCGTCGAGAACTAACTTGCATCATGCTTTCCAACCTTAAGAGCCAAATTAATCCCATTTAGAATCAATTTGATTACAGTTACCAAATTTGAGAGATAATTTGTTTATTAAGGCAATTAAAAAGTATAGAAAATGGGGATTTTACTCGATGCAGTACTCTTTCATGTTTCATAAAGTTGGTTAATTTAGTCACATAAAAGCTCGTTATTATATTGATGGCACCCTTACACACTCCACAAAACGAAAAGCATGATTTAACTCTCTTCCCTCATTGATTCAAATGTCTTTCAGTCTTTGCACATGCTGTCTGCTTCATATGTAGAACTCCCTGGACAATTCCATAGATGAAAACAGGATCCTATCTTTCTCTCTCTCTATATATATATATATATTGCACGATTTGATTCTATTGCACGATTTGGAAACCTGGCTCTGCTGTTTCCAAACATCTGTTAAAATGTTCAGCCAGCTTTCGACTGGCTCCCAGGTCGGATTTCTTTTCGGCAGATCCTCCTTCGAGTTCATTTGAAGGAGCACATATCATGCAACGGTTTTGTTCCTACATACTTTTAGTTTACTTCCACGTCCTAAATATCAATACCGAGCAAGACTTTTATCGTATCCGTAAGTAATTCTACAAGTTTTTGTTCTGTCTGATGGAAAAAAATAGAGTTTGCCTTGATATGTTTCACTTTTATATTGTAACAGACCCCTCGGATTTCCAGTTTTCCTACTAATTCGCTGCAACAACGCCAATGTTTCCACAGAGAGATGTACAAGCTGCAATGGCTGGTAATAGTATAGGGGTCAATGATAAACCAAGAACATGACGAGGTCGAAACAAAGAGAAGGAGCCTGATGTAACAATTTGCCCTATGTGCAAGTGCAACAACAAAATGGAAGATCCTATGATTTACCAGAACACTATGATCTTCAGATATCTCCAGTTGCACATCTCGTAAACAATATGATCTTGCACTGAAAGATTCACATTATTTTCATATCATGCTGGAGCTTTCAAGATTGTATCTTTGATAAAAAAACAAACCTTTCCGGTAGGCCTTTGATTCTTCCTTTGCTCTTTTGTTAGTAACTGTGTTTATTGGTTTCACCAAGATTTGTTTTCAATCTGCAAATCACAGAGTTCCTGTAATATGCCGAGGAAAGGAACTGAACCTGCATATGATATTCGCCAAAGTTACATGTCGAGGTGGTATATTGAAGGTAAAACGAAACTACTTTTGCACTGCATGCAATACTTGGTCCTTTGGGAAGTTTAATGACTTTTATTGCAAATGTGCAATGTTGCAGGTTTATCAGGAAAGAAGACGGTGAGAGGTGTGTGTTATTCGAATAGATTGTCATCCGGACCATGTCCAATGTCAGGGGTACTACTCAAAGGAGGACAACCATCAGAGTGGATTGAGACGTCAGCTCGGTTGCAAATGCAGCACCATTGAAGAACAATCAGCAGATTTGTATCTTGCAGCAGGCTGGTGTCAACTTAGGTTCAACATATCATCCGAATGGGTCGTCTTTGCATTTGAGTTCAGCAGTTGCAAATGGCAATCAGATGTGTGTTAGTGCATCCGATGACAAGTACAATTTGGGTTTAGATTCAGAAAGTTGTACTTCAAGTTCACTTCCTGCACCACATCCGACACAAGGGATGATTGGAGAAGAACAAGCATCGGAACAAGCAAGAGTTTATTTCTTTTATCTACAGAAAGTAAACGTATTGTTTAATATTTTGATGAGTTAAATTTAAATATATTATTATCAGATTAATTATTTAAACGTGAAAACCCTTGCAATTAATTATTTAAACGTGAAAACCCTTGCAATTAATTATTCTACAAACAAATATTTAATCCTTCTGAGAGTTTTAAGTGTTAAAATTTTATAAAGTAATTTAATTATAATTTATAATTTTACTAAGTGTTACGGTCGTAGTGAGTTGATATTTGGTAAATAATCTTCTTAAATGGATTCTCAAAGTTTACTTTTTTATAATCAATTTTAAGAAAATGGTCGTACGTAAAGTTTAAGGTATAAGTCTCGGATTGTGAGATTATCTCTTTTAGCTTGAAAAAATAAATTAATGAATTTACAAAATCATTAGTGTGATAATTAAGGTAGTGGATACAAACATAGTTAAACAACTATAAATTAATTGTGTAAATTTTCTTACATTAAACAATTTGATCCCACCAAAATTTTAATCGACAATTATTCCTCCCCTTGATATTTCCATCGATTGATCTTAACAACTCTTTTTAGTTTGTTTTTTTTATTTTTTCTCGAGAAACATAAATTCATAAATTTAATTGTTCAACTTTTAGAATGTTAATATTTTAACTATTTAATAGTTAAACTTCTAACAACAATCGATATTTATGTCACTCGTATAATTTTTCTGATATTTTAATTATTCAATTATTAGATATTTAATGATAATTTTGAAACTAATATATCATTTATATTTTAGTCATAATTTATCACTTAATAATGTTTTTTAAAATAATTTATATTTTAGTAATATTTTACTCTTTATTTTATGTACAACTTTTTCTCTTTAAACAACAAACAACCAAAATAATATTATTGCTAATAAAATCTTAATATATTGTATTTTAATGATAAATTATTTCTTTTTGCTTTCTTTACTTTCAGACATTTTTTTCTTTAAACTACAAGAAAAAAATTAATTTAATTAATTAATAAAAATACTAAAAAATATATTTCACTTTCTTTTTATTATATTTATTTTTTTATTTAATAGTTTATAACTAAACAAGATTTTATAACACAAATTTTATATAAAAATATTTTCTTCTTCTACTAATAATCATTTCTTGTTTTATTTTTTTAAATAAGCAGTTTTTCATAAAATGTTCATTTTTTTAATAATATAGTTTCCAATTTGTTCAATTAAGATTGTTGCCTTAGTTGAGAAAAAACATAAAGATATAGAAAACTATGATAAATTATTTCAGGGGTCACTAAATTTTTAAGGATTTTAATATGGTCAATAAAATTATAAATCTTTTATTGAATCATTATTTTTAAGAAAAATATTCTTTTCAAATTGGATCGAGAAAAGTCTAACTATAATTAACGTGCCCACTTATCATTTTAACTTTTTCAATAGTGGCATTGAACATGGAAGGATGGTTTTTACCCGATTGAAAATGTTCGAGTTATATATTTTATATAAATTCAAACCTTACTATTTATTTTAATAGGTATATCACATTTTATTATAAAAAATATGGGTGATATTAACCCCAAACAATTTGCATTGATATCCATACATAATTAAAATGCAATTCCATGCAGAATTTGATACAAACGTGACTTTATTCGTTCAAGAATTATCCAAAAAAATCCTGCCAATACTATCAAAGAAAGATATCATGAAGTTATAAAAGTTTTCAATTCTCTAACAAAAATAAAAGCCCAAAAACAACTTTAAATCTAACACTAATATTCTTTTTGATACACAAAAGTACAAGTATCAATTGTTTGAAGGGTATACTCATGGAGACCTAAATTTTTTTTCTTGTCAAAAACAATAGTTGACACAACACCAAGAAAGCTTCAAGATAACAACCAACAAACTCTTGCCTTTTGACCTTGATTACAACCAAATCAAGAGATCAGTCCACCTTAAAACTGTCAGTTAAATTCGAATATATTATTGTAAGATTATTTATTTAATCATGAAAAACAATAAAAGTCTCTTAATAATTGTTTTATTTTTTTGAGTTTTTAGTATAAACATTTTGTACATAGCGATTTAATTATAATTTATATATTTTTATATTTTTATTTAGTGTTGCGGTTGTAGTGAGCTGAGTTTTGATAAATAATCTCTTTATAAGAATTCTTAAACTTTACTTCTTTACATTCAATTTAAGGAAAAAATGTTAAAAATTGAATACTGTAAAATGATCTTGTTAACACTAATTAGATAAATAAAATAATCGAATCAAATTAAATAAAGAACCGTGTCATAGAAATTAACTTCCTTAGAAATAATTCTTTCTGATGCAAGTAATTGCTACGATAGACGGTTTATCCCCCAAAGATAACACAGTCGTTTCAAATTTCGTATACCCAAAATTGGAGTAGAATATTGTGATAATAATCTTTCGATCACCAAAAAATATGAAACTCACCGAAAAACTTTTTTTAAGAGAGTTTTGTATGCTAAGTATTGGTGAGTGTAATTAGAGAAGTGAAGAATTCTCTATTTATAGAGATAAAAATAATCATTTCAAAAAATCAGAAATAAATCTTATTTTAATACAGGCATAAATTATGAAATTTAAACTCTCTTGTAACTGCTTATAACAACAGTTTAACACAAAATAATTCTAAATTTAAATCCCCTTGACTCTTGATTGAATCTAAAATTAAATTTTGTAACAGACAATTAAACATTTTAAATATGGATGTAAAACAGTCCATATTCATCTATTTTTTTTTTGATAAAGATGGAGGATATATTATCATAGGCCTCATTGAAAACCTCCTTAAACCTAAATCGGAGGAAAAGAGTACCTATAATAATATTATATAGACAACTCAAGAGATAAACTCAACAACAAAACCAACAACAAGAATAAAACAAGGATAAACATCAAAAGAACACAACTAGACCTCAAACACCAAGATCATCATGCAGAAAGTTAAGAAAAACATTAGGAGGTTGCAGAAAAAGTCGATGCTCAAAATTATCACAAGAATACAATCTCATATCGGCCACTTTGTTACCTTCACGAAACATATGTTTGAAATCAACTTGCTCAAAGGTTTGCATAATACTCTGAATTGAATACAGCAAAGAAGAGTCATCACCTCTCCCATCACTATTTCGCAACACATGAACCACTTCGGCATTATCTGATTCAATTATAATAGACCCTGTATTCATGTGTATGACATAATGTAAACCTTCCAAAACAGCCCATAATTCTGAATCGAAAGTAGAACATTTTCTAATAAATTTTGAAAATCCTGCAATCCATAGACCATTAGAGTCCCTAATAACACAACCACAAGAAGACTTTGCATCAGACGAGTTTCGTACACCATCTACATTAATCTTCCAAATCCCATAATCTGGTGGAATCCACTTCACAATCGATGGTCTTACGATATGTGTTTGATGATGCACTATCCTCAGACCTTCCAAAGCATGTTGCTACTCAACAACCATACGACGACTACAATCAAGCACACGCTCACGAACAACCACTATCCTATGAAAAAAAATCTTTGTTTTAAATCGCAAAAATTAAAACGTCAACTATTATCCTATGAAAAAAATTCTCTATGTAAGAGGCAATTGAACACCTAGAATATGGATGTAAAACAGTTCAAATTCATTCAATGTTTACAGAATAATAAGAACAATGTGTCTGTTTTAAATCTCACAAATCAAAATCATAATCATCAGTCCAGTCTGATAACGACAGTGACAGTGTACAAGAGTGCCCCTTGATCTGTATCACTTAATAAAGGATGGGAGTAGGAATGTTATAAATATGTTTACCTTGATATTTTTCCACTCAATGTAGGATAAACTTATTTTTCACTACCAACAAAAGGGTTCTTAGATTGGGATATAAGTCTCGGATTTGTGAAATTATCTATTTTAGCCTAAAAAAATAAATTAGTGAATTTGTAAAATCTTTAGTGTGATAGCTAAGATAATGGAAGTAAACCTTATTTAGATGGTTGAACAACTATAAGTTAATTGTGTAAATTTTCTTACATTTCACAATTTGATCCCACCAAAATTTTAATTAACAATTTACTCCACTTGATATTTTCATCGATTGATCAACTTAACAACTTTTTTAAGTTTTTCTATTTTTCTCTAGAAATTTAGATTCATAAATTTAGTTGTTCAAATTTTAGGATATTAATATTTTAAATGTTTAACAGTTAAACTTTTAATAATAATCGATATTTGTGTCACTCGTATACTTTTTCTGATATTTTAATTATTTAATTATTAAATTTTTTATGATAATTTTAAAACTAGTATATCATTTATATTTTAGTAATAATTTATCTCTTAATAATGAATTTTAAACTAATTTATATTTTATTAATAATTTCCTCTTTATTTTGGGGACAACTTTTTCTTCTTTAAACAACAAACAAAAAAATAATTTTATTGTTAATAAAATCTTAATACATATTGTATTTTAATGATAAATTATTTCTTCTTATTCTCTTCACAAACATTTTTTCTATAAACTTACAAGAAAAAACAAATAAATTTAATTAATTAATAAAATTATTAATATATATATATATTTCACTTTCTTTTTATTATATTTATTTTTTCATTTAGTAGTTTCTAACTAAACAGGATTTTATGACACAATTGTGAATAGGGTTTAAACGAGTCGAGTCGAGCTGGAATAGTGTTAAGCTTGGGTCGGCTTGCTAAGATTTCGATTGGAGTTCGAGCTTGAGTAATTTTAAATGAGCCTAGAAAATATGATCTTGGCTCGTTAAGAATTAGAGTCGAGTTCGAGCTTTATTCGAGCCTAATCGAGTCTAGTGTTGACCGATTTTTAACCGTGTTAGACTCGAGTAATTTTCATTTTTCACGTCTCATTTAAAGCCTAATGAAGAAAAAACTTTGATAAACAAGTTGTGTAAACTCAAGCTTATTAATTGTAGGGTTTAGTGCTTTAATTTAGGGTTTAAAACTTATGTTTAGAGTTTAGATTTTATGTTTTTAAGTATAGAAATTTATATTTTAAATTATAAAAATAAAAAAATATTATATTTATATTTTTGAGTAGCTCGTGAGTTTTTCGAGTGGGGTGTCATGTAGCTCGGCTCAACTCATCAAGAGCTCGAGCCGAGTCCAATCGAGTCAAGTTGTGACCAGACTTTGACCAAGTCGAGCTCAAGCAGCTCGCGATTTATCTCGTCTCATTTACAACCCCACTTGTAAATCAAAGAAAATATTTTACATTAAAAATATATTTATCAAAATTTATTTAACAAATAACCTTAGATGGAATGGTAAATGTTTTTTAAATTTAATATACCGTCATGGGTTAATATTCAAGTAGTGACTTATTTATTTTATTTAAAAATATGGACCATTACTAATATATTTATATTTTATTTTTAAAATTAATTTTAATTTTGAGTTTGAATTTGAATTTGAATTTAAAAAATTCAAAATAAGAAGAGTGAGGAAAGGTAATTGTTTTTGCATTGAAGAATTTTTTGAACACTTTTGTCTTGTTTTATATATATATTTATAAAATTTATTTTACTTTTAAATTTATTTTTCATCATTTTAAATATTTATGTTTTATCTTCAATCCTAATCATAAATCCGTACCCTAAAAGCCATGTTTTGAATTTAGAGTATGTTATCAATATATTTATATTACTATTAATTTCAATTTTGCACTTTACACATTTAACGATTTAAAAATGTATAAAACTTTAAAACTTTTATATTGGTTAAAAAGATCTTATATATATAATTTTAAGTCCTATGCATATTATTTTATGAATATTTCATTTTTTTAAAATTTTTTGGAATAATAAAGATAAAAGTTCTATCATTGAGATTTAAACGCATGAACTACAATTTTTTTATATAAATACATTTTCCCATTCTACTAATAATCATTTGTTGTTTTAGTTTTTTTCTTTCTTAAAAACCAATCAAAGAAAAACACAAACTAATTGCGCATTATACCCCAATTAATGGTTATATCCCTATCAAAAGAAAAAGGACAAGAATTAAAATATAAACCAATATAATGTTTAATTTGCTCAAAAATAGAATCGACTGAACATGATTGCTTCCCATGTAAATGGTTTTTCCTCTCTTTCCAAATATGATAGTTTAATGCACGCCAAGCCAAACGCACAATCGAAACTCGCATGGATTTCTCCTTCCCAAATTGCAAAACCCAGTAAAAGCTAGTAGACCAATCTCGTTGTGTCCATTGTGACTTGTAGGAGAGGGCAAATAAATGTCATACTTGAGTCGAGAAAGTGCAGTCTACGAATAAGTGATCTCGAGTCTCAAGTTCAAAACCATCACAAAGCAAGCAATCAGGGTCAATCTGGATACTCCATCTTACCATTCGACTCTTTGTCGACAATCTATCTAAAACAAGTCAAGTAATCGAAGAATGTTTAGTGATCGAAGGTCCTTTCTACACAAATGTACACCAAGGAACTTTTTATTTCTTGTGCCTTAGAATAATCCACAGCTTCCTAGTGTTATACCCTGCTTGTAATTCACTCCAAATGGCCACCAAATCATCTCACAGGCGAAGCAACTTTTTCTATGTCCAACTATGAGTAACCTTAGTTTGAGCATTCCAAATAGAGTCCCCTTATAGAATATAATAGTTCACCCATGTAACCCAAAGTGAACCCGCTTGAATAACAAGTAGCCAAATGCATCTTGCCATGCAAGATCTATTCCATGATCCCCTCGAGCATTTCCTACTCCCCATTTTCAAAGGAAGGCATTATACAACTGTATTACTTTCTTAAAAACTTTCATAGGCAAGAGAAACATGCGACACCAAAAGTTTTGTATACTAAAAAGGACAGACTGAACAAGTTGTAACCTACTAGCGAATGTTAAGCATTTAGAGGGCCAACTTCGAATTCTACCAATGATCTTACTCACTAAATCATCACAATTAACCAAAGAGAGATGCTTAGTGATCAAGGGAATCCCAAGGTATTTTATAGGCAAAGTACTTACCTTGAAGCCAGATTGATGCTGTAAAAAGCATACGGTACCCTCAGACAACTCGGAAGTAAATAACTCACATTTATTGACATTAATCTCCCAAATGGACATTCAATAAAATTCATGCAATACTTTCTTTACACCTAGTACAAAATGTGCATCACCTTTTGTAAAAACTAACAAATCAACAACAAAACAAAGGTGAGTAAGTTGAATCCCCTTGCACCTTGGCTGAAACTCAAGGACACCAAAATTTCTCGCCCAATTCAAGAGGTTTAAAAGAACATTTAACACCAAAATGAAATGATAGAGAGAAAAAGGATCACCTTGCCGTACACCTTTTGCACACTCGAAATAACCTATTAATCCACCAGTTAAACAAATAGAGAATGACGGATGCATGACACGCTCTTTAATCCAATGCTGAAACTGAGAAAGAAAACCCAAAACTCGGAGGATCTAACTAATAAACCCCTAATAAACAGAATCAAAAGCTTTACAAAAATCAATCTATTTGCGACAATCTTTGTAATGCACTTGTATATAATAGTGCAACAAGAAATAGTCTGAAAGTCAATGACTTTTGTAGGAGTAGCCACTTTAGTTACCAATGTAATGGTAGTGCAGTTCATAGCCTTGGTCATGATACCAGTAGAAAAAAAAAGAATTACACCCCTAACAGAAAATCCTCACCTACAATATCTCAAGTCTTCTGGAAGAAAGCTGCAGTATAACCATCTAAGCTTGAAGCTTTATTTCCATTCATAGAAAACAACACCTCTTTGATCTCTTTATTGGTGATAGGGGCAATTAAATCATCACACATTTCAAAAGTCAGTTCAACTCTTAGAATATCTCTCAACAAATCATCTGAAATACCTTCAACCCCATGATCAACACTACCAAGAGAGTTGGTGTAAAACTGGATCAATTCATTCGAGATTATTGTATAAGTATCTAATCTATCCCCTACATCACTGTAAAGCAGTGAGATTGTGTTCATTTTGTGCTTAGCCTTTACTTGCTTGAAGAAAAAAGTTGTGTTTTGGTCTCCATCTTTAATGTATTGCACCCATGACTTCTGTCTAAAAATTGTTCTTCCGAATCTAAAAGGGTCTTCAATTCAATAGCTACAACCTTAAATTGGGTGACATTTCCACCAGTAGGCATAATCATAATAGCTTTTTACGGAGTATCAAATTTAGCTTGCTTGGCAATGATTCGGTTTGATATATCCCCATAAACTTTTTGTTTCAACTTTTTAGAGGACCTTTCAAACGTTTAAGCTTGACAATGAGTTTGTGCAAAGGATTATCAACAGCAGTAAGAGCTCAGGAATCCCTCATGATAGACATAAAATCATTTTGATTTGTCCAAAAGTTAAAGAACTTAAAATGCCTAGGAAGACTAAACATTAGTGACCGCAAAAGCGTAAAACTAGGGCAATGACCCGAGTAAAATATTTTCATAAAATGTTTTTTTAATAATATAGATTCAAATTGTTCAATTGAGCTTGTTGTCTTAGTTGAAGAAATTCATAAAGATATAAAAAATGATAAATTATTTTAGGGGTTCTCTAAATTTTTAAGACCACTTTAATATGGTCAATTAAATACTAAGTTTTTCATTAAAATCATTATTTTAAGTAAAATATCCATTTTGATATGGATCGATAAAAGTCTAACGACAGTTGATGTGCCTTTTTAAGTTTTTCAATAGTGGCATTGAATAATTTAGATTTTGCACCATAAACATCAAAAGATCGAAACTTTTCAATTTGGTTCTGGGTTTTTTATAATTCACAATTTAACCCTCACACTTTTAGGTTTTTCAGAGAAATTCCTTTTAACTTCAAAACTTCCATTTTAATCTTAAAGTTTCTAATATTTTTCAATTAAACCCAAAATTTCATTTTAAAGCTAACAAGCTCCGGCCAAGCATGAAATTTTATTATGTTTTTGTTAAAAGTAATAAATTTATGTTACACCATGACGAGAAAAATACGGGAAAACACAAAAAAAATTGTGACATGTAATAAATCTTGGAAGGGAGGATACGCAACACCTAACTACTAGGCTAATTTGGAACTTTCCATATATTTATAAAATGTTATACATATAAATTCTAAAATATTATAAGAATCTATTTAAAAAATTAATTATATCATTTATTATTCAAATATATACTAATATTTAACTCTAATATAATATACTATAAAATATAATATTTAGTCATAATTTAGTCCATACACCTATAGATTTTAGTAAGTACTTTAAAAAGACATTGACAGAATAATAGATTTTAAGTGAAAGTTGTCGAGGGAAAGTTTTATAGGATTTGTGTACTCCGCTATACACAATCTTATCATTTTATAACAGAAGTTAAATTTTAATATAACTTTTCAACATTTAGTGGGTAAACTAAATCTTTTGAAACAGTTAGTGTTTATTTGTATATAGTACCCAATATTACCTTTTACAAACGATAAAAGATAAAATTCATATTAAAGTAACTTAAATATATGATTATTATCTTATACAAAGACGGTGAAAATATTTAGTTTCAAAAAGCACCAAAATTTTACGGTTTAGGTAGATTAGTGAAAGGTTTAGAATTTAGGATTCATGTTTAGAATTTAAAGTTGATGGTTAAAATTTAGGAACTATGATAATGGATTTGGTTTTAGGGCAATAATATTAGGAATTTAGTTTTTAACTTACAAACTCTAACACTTAACCCTAAAGAAAAGATTTAACTTGCGTAATACTAGTGATAGAGCATTTTGATCTGCTCAATCCTCAGTTCAGTATACATTAAAAATATCTGATGGCCTTGAACTGCTACTATCTTCTTCATCTACTACGGTAAAAATTCTGTCAAATATTACCCGTCAAAGAAAGAGAATGATAGCAATACTCTTTTCTACCAAATATTTCATAAAATAAATAATTAATTATGCAAATGTTGAATTATAGAAATTATGTAAAAATGTCCAATTTTGTCACTTAATTATCCCAAGTATAAACAATAATTAAAAAAAGAATATATAATATAGGATTATTATTTACTTATCATTTATGAACTCGAATTGAATAAAAAAAATTAAATAAAATTTAATTTATAAAATAAGACTCTTTAACTTAATTAACTCGAAATTGTTTTACTTGATTCGATTGGATACTCATTGTTACGTACATTAAATGTTCAACACTTTCGACGGATATGACGTAAAAAATTCAATGACCAATTTAATCTTTCAATTCCTTTCCAAGATTCTTGATCTCGTTTGAATAAGCAGTACCAATATCAGGGATCAACACCTGCCTGCAGGTTGTGACAGATCCAAATAGGGTCAACAAGGAATTCCCTGACTCGGGCATTGCTTATATATAAGCACGTCCATGCATCATGCATGCTATATCAAATGACAGGCATTGCTTATATATAAGCAAGAACCTATGAAAATACCCTTGTCTATGTTCTGCAAAAGCCCTGGTCACCTATCCTCGCCAACTCTTCTATACATTTCAGTTCGGAGTGTTTGGTATCTTTGATGAACAAGGTGGTATTGAGGCTGCTGAATCTGCGAGAAAGTTAGTCTCCCTATTACATCTTTTAGGGTGCTTTATGGAGGGTTTCAGGTTGCTCATAGACTTCATATTTCGGTCATTATCAAATACATTTTATTTCCCATAGCTTAATCATGTGTTCTAGAGTGTATCGTAGACTTCAAAGCTTGTCACAGTATTATGCATCATTTTTCATCCGTCTTTTTGTTTTTGTTGGGTTTGTTAGGATTCAAACTTTAAACTTGTCGAATACCACATTTAAAAAGTGATTGAATAAAAAGACTAAGCTAAGTTTTTGAGTTCACTTAGAGGAGTGCATCATTCGTTCTCTTTGAGACGTCTGATATTATGTAAATTTAGTTACAATAAATGGTAGGTAGTAGGCATGAAGGAGTAAACCTCTGCCACTTTATCGTGCATCACTCTATGTTTTCTTTAAAAAATTTAATTTTCAACCATAACCATTATTTTTTATCCTAAAATCTAAACCCTAAAAAATACATCATACTCCTAATTTCTTAAACCCTAACTACAATCCCTAACTTTGAACCATAAACTCTTCAATTTAAAATGGACGCATGAAAGAAGACATGAGAAATAGACGAACGATTTTCGTCAGCATGAAGAGGTCATATCCTTTCACTTTAGACAATGCCCAGGTCCTCCTATCTTCAACAAATATCCTCCCATTTTTCATTCCATAAATCTGGGAAATTTATAAGATTAATAATATTATGTTTTTATTATATATGGTATTTTTAAAGGTGCTTGGAAAGACAAATGCCACATAATACTAATTCTCTAGTGATTTTTTTTTTACAAACGCCATTAACGAACTATTTTTTTAGCGCGTTTTATTTTAAAAACACCACTAAAGAATAATTATTAGTTTGTTTTACAAATATCACTGTAAGTCTTGACCTATTGCGGCGTTTTTACCCCAAAACATCGTGATCTATTACGAAGTTGATTTCAACATCGCTTTTTGTGGTGCTATTTTATATGCCAAAAAAGATTTTAGAGGCACTAGAAAATATCAGTATAAGACTAAAAAAATACTAGAGACCTGTTTTGATGTAGTTTTTTTTATCCGAAGAAATTTTTCTATCACTTTTGTCTTTTGTTATAACTTCTTTAAATTTAGTTTATTTTTAGATTATCCTCATCACTTTTAAATATTTATGTTTTGTCCCCAACCTTAATCAAGAGTTCATTCCTGAAAATCATGTTTCGAATTTGAAGTATAATACCAATATGCTTATATTACGGTTAATTTCAATCATATATTTTACACATCAAACGATTCAAAAAACATATAAAATTTTAAAACTTTTATATTGAATAAACAAATCTTATATATGTAATTTTAAGTTTGATACATATTATTTTATGGATTTTTTTTAATTTTTATGAATAATAAATATTAAATTCTATAATTGAGATTTAAAAACATAAGCCACATTTTTTTATGTAAAAACATTTTCTCTTTCTACTAATGATCATTTGTTGTTTTAATTTTTTTCAAATTAGCATTTTTTCATAAATTGTTTTATTTTTCTCTCTTTTTTTTTCTAATAATATAGCATTTTTTCTAATAATTTATTTTAGGGGTCACTAAATTTATAAGAAAATTTTAATATGGTTAATAAAATTGTAAGTCTTTCATTAAAATCATTATTATTAAAAAAATATTATTTTAATTTGGATCGATAAAGGTCTAAAGAAAACTGATTCATCATTTAACTTTCTAAGTTTTTAGTAGCGGCATTGGTCATTTTAGATTTTGTACTTCAGACATCAAAATGTCAAAACTTTTTAATTTGGTTCTGATTTTACTATAGTTTACAATTTAACCTTCATACTTTTAGGTTTTTCAGAGAAGTTCCCTTGAACTTCCAAACTTCCAAATTATTCTTGAAGTTTCTAATTTTTTCAACCAAACCCAAAATTTCATTTTAAAGCTAACAAGCTCTGGACTAAGCTTGGAATTTTATTATATTTTGATAAAATATTACACTTATACCATGACAAAAAAAATAAAGAAAACACACAAAAAGTAGAGACATGAATTGAACCTTGGAATTGAGGATATGCAACACCTAACTACTAGGTTAAGTAGGAATTTTTCATTTATTTATAAAATATTATAAGAGTCTGTTTATAAAAATTATATTATTTATTATTCAAATATATACTAATATTTGAATTTGATATAATATACTAAGTCACAATTTAGTCCATACACCTTTGGATTCTAGTATGTCTTTTAGAGAGACGGTAATCGAATAAGTGTTTTTAGGTAAAAGTTGTTGAGGAAAAGTTTTTAGGATTTGTGTAGTTCATTGCATACAATCTTCTCTAAGGGATTTGATGGGTAAAGACGTGATAAATGGTTTAAATTGTCATACTTTTATCTTTAATTATAACATTAATAATAAGTTTATGATACTTAATCGATTTTTTTTTTGTGTGCAGGACTTTAATTCTGGAAATAAAATTATAAGGGCTAAATTCTATAATTTTTCTTCAAATTCAAGGTTGGATTAGTGGGCATGAATTGGGGCATGAAAAAAATTAATGTGCCACTACGTCAACAATCTTTTAGAAGATGACGTTAGCAACGACAAATAGTTTATCCACATGCCAGATAGCTTATCAAGCGCCTTAAGATAACTTATCATTTAAATTTAAATTTTAAATTAAGATTTTATCTTTTAAGATTTAATTTAAATTATTTAGGATTTATCTTTCATTTATTTTTGAATTATCTTAGGGTTTTAGGAGACTATAAATATTCACTAAGGACATATTATCTTTCATCTCTCTTTTCATTGTTCTTTTAAGCCAAGAGCTACAAAAATGACTTAATTCTAACACAATGGTTGAAAAATATTTTTTATTTCTGAGAATCTCTTTTAGTTTTTTAAGGTTGTATTTCTAAACCAAATAATTAAAGAACCAAAGACTGACGTTGGCAAAGATGTTGTTTCGATTAAATATGTGGGAGGAAGGACCGACTATTAAATCACATTCGACTTCTTCGATACACAGAAGAAAATTGAGATCAGAATTAGTGTTATTGAAATGACTTAATCCAAGTCGGTATTTATTAAAATATT
This sequence comes from Abelmoschus esculentus, assembly GCA_035048815.1. Taxonomy (NCBI): domain Eukaryota; kingdom Viridiplantae; phylum Streptophyta; class Magnoliopsida; order Malvales; family Malvaceae; genus Abelmoschus; species Abelmoschus esculentus. The sequence continues at coordinate 21,194,004 of JAUCBN010000003.1, forward strand.
ACTCAAACCTTCTTCTTGACTCACCGATCAAGCGAACATAAATCAAGAAATTTTCGAATACTTATGGGATTGACCCTTATTTCTGTTTTATTACGTATTATTTTGACGCGTGATTAGAGGGAAAGTATATTGGATAAGATTTGAGGAAAATTGGAGGAGGCATGGAGTATGGTTTTTATTATTTCAAATAATTAATTTAATATTTTAAATATATTATTTTTATTATTACATTTATTTATTTAGAAAAAGAAAATATTCTTATCATTAACTTAATTTATCATTAATTTATTTATTTGATAGATTATAAAAATTAAAATTAATAAATATAAATAATTAAATTTAAATATCTTGTACTAAGTAGGCTAATTGAGGGTCTAAGCTATCACTCGGGATATTCTCTTTTATGGTTAGCCCCAACCACACTTAAATCGGAAACACCTAAAATTATATATACAGGGAACTAAGGGTAACCTTACTAGTGCAACACTCTATGTTGCATAAAGGATTAGAATTGTAGAGAGTTTTTTGATCAAGCAAACCCTTCTCGCTTTTTATTTCTTCTTTTTCTTTTTTTTGCACAAGATTTCAAGAAGCAATAGCTGGTAATGTTATAGGGTTAAATTATAAACAAAAAACACGCCGAGGCTGAAGCAAAGAGAAGGAATTCGATGTAACAGTTTGCCCTATATGCAGCGATAAGATGGAATTGCGAGAACACTCTTGTTCTATGCCCTCACTGAAATCCTTTTGATTTCGGAAAATTTGTAGTAGAAGATTTTGTTACCTATCTCTTTGAAAATCCTTGGATGCACATCTTTTAAGCATCTACTGGAAATATGCATAACTCGTCAACAATATGATCTTGCATGGAAAGATCCACGTTACTATCATATCATGCTTCTTCTTCGTTCTTTCTCTTTAGAATTTTTTCATGATGTTACTGTATTATTGGTTTCACCGACATTTCTTGTCACTGTGTAAATCACAGAGTTACTGGAATATAGTAAAACAAGGAGTGAAGGAACGATCAAGAACAAGGTTTTTTTTAATTCTTCATAGAAATTTTCATCTAATTAAACGTGTAAATACCATAAGGTATATTTATAATTTGATAAGGGTTATAGTTGTCAATACTTAATAGTTGATTATTAAATCAACTATATAAAAGAGTTATGGCAAGAGATATCCCAACTCCTTGGAATATCAAACCTCTTAAAAAATTCTATCGATTAATTCAAGTACGCTTCCGCATTCAGTTTATTTATTTTATTATTCTTGATGATTTAACATATATAGATCTCAGGTTTATCTTTTATTTTTAACTTTGAATTTTGTTATGAATTTTAATTCTCCTTTTCATTTGATAAATTCAAAATAAAATTAAATAAAAACTGAAAATTATTAACGAGGATAAAAGAATGCTATTGTTTGGAATTGACCTTGCTTTAAAATTTGAGCATATTATATAGTTTGATATATTGAATTTACTATATAGTTTTTTTTAACGAAAGAGATATTAGGTATTTAAATATAGTTCATTATACATTTTCATGCATTTCACATACTCAATATTTTAAAAAACATATAAAACTTTAAAAACATTTATATTGGTTAACAATATATATATATATATAATTTTAAGTATGATGCATATTATTTTATAGATATTTTCTTTTTTCCTCAATTTTTTATGAACAATAAAGATAACAAATAAATCTATAGATTTAAACACATGACCCATAATTTTTTATATAAAAACATTTTCTAGTCTATTAATAATCATTTATTTTTTAATTTTTTTTAAATAAGTAATTTTTCATAATTTTTTTAATAATATAGTTTTTAGAATGTTTAATTGAGTTCGTTGTCTTAGTTGAGGAAATATACAAAGATATAAAAAATTTATGATAAGTTATATTAGGGGTCATTGAATTTTTAAGACACTTTTAACATACTAAAATTATAAGCCTTTCATTAAAATCATTAACTTTTAAAAAATAATCATTTCGATCGCTAGATCAATAAAATTGTAACAACAGTTGATGTGCCAATTAACTTTTTTAAGGTTTTCAGTAGTGGTATTTAACATTTTCAGATTTTGTACTTTTAACATCAAAGCTTTCACATTTGGTCCTGGTTTTGTTATAGTTTACAATTTAACCCGCATATATTTAGTTTTTTTCAGATATCGTCTCTACAGGGATTGGTCTACTTAATATGCCTTCTTTTGTCTTCTTGCTCTGTAAAAGGAATAAAATAAAAGGACAGATAAATTGGGTTTGAGTGAACTAAATAAATTGAATAAAGAAAACTAAATAAAAAGATAATAAACAGATTAAAGAAGTGGCCATGATCCAGTTGTGTTGTATAGTGGATTCAATTGACTTGTTTCTGTTCAATGCAACCACTAAATACTGCCTCGGCAGCACTGCAGTTTTACTGCCTCGACAGTGATGATGCTCGTCCACCGCGAAAATCTCTTGCTCTTGGGTGGACTTTAACAAAGTTTGGTAAAGTGTATTTTGATGACTCCGCTTAACCCTAAGTCAAAGTACTGTTGATGATCAGCCCTTGATGATACCTCTCGGCGTGAACCAATTGTAATCATTAACCAATCCCACACTTCTTTTAGTCCCTAAAACTCAAACCTATCCATAGGCCGAGTTAGTTTTTCCTATTGAAATACCATACTTATTCCTTTATTGAATCTAACTCTCCCGATATTAGATAAATGGATTACTCACAAACTTCTGTCCCGAGCATGAATGCAAGAACAATGAATGACAAAGAATAAGCAAACCTTGATATTTTATTGCATTGAAACAAGAAACAAAGTTCAATCTCTTGTCACTAATACTCTACAACTTTCACCTAAGCCTAAATAAAATTAGAACATAATGAAAAGTAAATAAAACTCTAAAATCTAAGGTGAAGTCGGCTCTCTAGTTTATGTCGTATGCCTCCTTTCTTCTCCTTATACGATTATTGTAACACCTTTAAAAATTAAAAATAAAATAAAACAGGAAAAGTATAGTTATGAGGTGTTGAACCCACAACCTTGAGAGGTTCATGGCCCGAGTACCAAGCCAATTTAGCTATCAAGCTCTTGTGTTTTGAACTCCCTCACAAAAATTTTATCTTGTATCAGGCCTGGTAAAATAAAATAATAATTATATTCAAATATATCAGATTATACCATATTGGAACCCATATCAGATCTAAAACCATATCCATATTCGAATCATCTCCCTTACCTACCCCATCTCCGATCCACCGTCCTACCCCATATCCATATTCGTTGGGAAAAAAAATATGATCACTCTAGGTCGGGCTTTCCGCATAGGCCGGTCTAGGGGGTTACAGTTATGGTTTATATAGGCTTGGCCTAGGGCAAACTTTTTCTAAGTAGGAATACAACTTGGGGTAGGACACAAGTCAAGTACATAAATAAAATATTTCTAACTTTATTCCCACTAGGGGGTTTTCCCGCGTGACCTTTGATTTAGACTTTCTACTTGCTTCCCAGCTCCGATCCATGTGCTGCTTGTTTAGAAACGTTCACCTTATTTTTCTTTTCAGCTTGTCTACAATGTCGATACTTGTCCTTTAGGTGCTATCGCGGCCTCAAGTTCTGTCTCGGCCTGAATTGCTGCCGCGACCATAGATATTCCTACAAATACACAAAAGTGTAGTAAAGCTTGCCTTTTATGTAAATATTATCTTTATAAGTCACAAAAGCAGAATATCAAAATATCTTACATTAAGCACATGCATTAGTTCAATTAGGTATAGATTAAGTGATTATTGTCCGTGAAAGGTGTAAAAAGTGATAGTGAATTGAGCACTTATCAACAAGCCATGAATATCTTTCTAAACCATGCATTTAAAACAATTAACACATGCATGCATCATTTCGAAATCCAAGTTATGCATTTTCAACAAAAACTCTATGAAAACATCTTTCTCAAAGCCATTACCAAAATAGCCGAAACTTAGGAAAAATGCATCAAATCCTTTATACACTTAGTCTTGAACTAAGAAAAGTTTTTTCACTATTAGATAGTCCCCAAAATAGAAGCGTTCAATTGTGAATTGCTTTTAACCAAAAATTCACTCACCGACAAGCGAAACAAGCCCTCGCCGATGCTCCAACGGAAATGCCAACGCACCAGCCACTTAAGAGACTTCTTACACTTCCTCTACAATATTAAAAACGGGGCATATACACATCAAAACATGCTCAACACAGCAACCATAATAAACCTCCAAAAAACTACCAAAAACTAAGCCGAAAAGACCAAAAACTAAGCTGAAACGCATCCGAAACAACACCAGCCCTTAACCTAATGAATCTAACATCTAATCCACCTCAATTATGAAGTAAAAACACTCTTAAACCATCCTTATACCTCCAGAAAAATAGAGCACTTAAAATAACCCATAAAACAATCGAAAACCACCTCTAAACAACATCGATTCAATTATTCCAGGATTAAAATTATGTACCATCAATTCAAGACTCAATTAATCATCAAAGTAAGTTTAATTTCATAAGAAATCATTCTAATTACAGCCTTGAATGAGATCTAATCTAGTTTCTTGAAAATTCCACAAAAACATCAAAATCTTGAATTAAAACATGAAATAAATTTAGGATTAATGATTTGTAAACCAAATGCTTGAGAATATCAAATAAAGAACCTTAGAAATGAAAAGAAATCAGAAAATTACCTTGATATCAAACCACCAAAAAATGTGAATTCTTCTCTTGATTTTCCTTGAAATTGGATGATGATTTTGCAAAATAATTGGGTATGTTTTGTAGAGAATGAAATGGTGAGAAAAATGAGACAAATATTGATGAAAATGGAGAAGAATTCAACAAGTAATTGAAGAAATCTTGAAGAGAAAAGGATGAGAAAATAGGAAGTTGAAAAAAAAGAAAATTAACTACTAATTAAAAACTAATTTTGGTGGGTGATTTTTAATTAAAATAATTTGGGTTAATGGACATCTAAGGATTCTAAGCTTCGGCTTACTTCCAATTTAGTCACTAAAAATCCTAATTTCCGAAAATTACATTTTAACCCATAAACTTTCCAAAATTTACAATTTAGTCACTAATGTGATAATTAGGCTTAAATAAATCAAATTAAAAACTCAAATAATATTCCTTTAACTTAAAAATACCATTTTAACATTTTTAAAACCTTTCTACACATTTATTACTTATCCGATTAAATTATTATCATTTTAAATTTCCCAGAATTAATGAACCGAAAAAATCCGATTCGACCCGGATCGAATCTCCCTAACCAACACTCAAACTACTAGCCCCAAAACCGGGATGATACAGTGTAAGCAACCTATGAACATGCTTTGCTTGAGGATTTGGTTTATTGATGCGATGTTGAGTTTTCTTGAAGCATGTTTGTTTTGATTAGCTATTGTAATTGAGTAATGTTAGGAAGCATACCTCTAGTTGTTACGGGGTCTACGATAGCTATAATCGATTGTATGATTTGCTCTTAATATTTAGGAATTATGCATATAGTTGATGGTGATCAATGGTTGTGTCTTGAATTGGTTGAATCCACTAAAAATGACTGATTTTAGGTTCTGGGCACAAAAGTATCGAAACCTTTAAGGAAGGTTTCGAAACCTTTGTCAAATAGTTTCGAAACCTCCAAGATGGTTTCGAAACCTTGCAGGCTAATTTTATTATAGAACATTACTTGACGCGAAAAGCTTCAAAACTTTAGGGGAAATTTCAAAACCTTTTCCATAAATTTTCGAAACCACTGAAACCTTTGGATGCTAGGAATTGATAGTTACTGGAAATTACATTTTAGTCCCAAAAATCTTTCTTTGCTCTATTATGGTAACTGCATATGTTTTTATGAGCTGAAATTTCACATGGATGCATCAAGTTGACTTAATTTCAAGTTGGCTAACTTAATTTGGACAAAGTCCTCATAATTTGAAAGATTTATATTTTTGTCCCTAAATTAGTGAAGCATGTAATTGATGATGTTAGAATACTCCGTTTGGTTTGAAATTTATCGTGAGTGATATTTGTATGTTTAATTAAACTTTGATGAAATGAATTTCTACTTTATCAATAGAATTTAAAAGATTTACGTCTTAGTCCTTAATATATTCATGTGTTTACTCAAGTGCTCGATTGTAATTGGTTTGTTTTCGTTCTTTTTTTGCATGATATCGACATATATAGTAACATAATGATGCCTTTAGATAAGAAAAAAAAAATACATAACGGTTTTTAGGATTGTTTATCGAATCGGGTCTTCACAGGTTTGGTTCGGTATTCCCCGTGTAATCTATTAGAGTCAATTCCGTCTAGGTCAGGTTAAGGGGTTTACATTTGGTGGTATCAAAGCATGGTTTATTGTGTGTGTGATTTGGTATGTTTTGTTGTTAATATGTTGATAATTATGTACGGTGAATGTGTTTTAAGTGGTGGTTATTTGAAAAAGTTAAAGGTTACACATTGCCAATGTTAATACATTTTTAAATGCTTTACAGGTTTCCCTTGGATCTTGCCCGAATGTAAATCTAATATATTTTGATCATATGTTTTAATTTTAAGTTTGAAGTTCTTAGTATGTCTCCTCCTCCACCCGTGGGTGTACCTTCGGTTTCACAGGGTGGTTAGTTTAGAGAGTTTGCACCGTTCATTTAGGCTATGACGGGTGCATTTCAGGCTATTTTTACTGGAGTGTGTATCCCAACTCATGCCTCTATTGTTGTTGTTACCCTTGGACAACCTTTAGAGCGACTGCATAGCTTGGGTGGTGTTGAGTTTCGGGGTTCAGACTCGAGTTTAGCTGAGGAGTGGTTGGCTAGTATTGAAAGGATCTTGGATCAGATGGATTGCCAAGATACTAGGAGGTTGGGTTGTGTGGTTTCCTTTCTTCAGGGAGATGCTTATCGTTGGTGGCCGACAACGAAAGTTGGAGTAGCTGTTGCTAATCTGACTTGGGAGTACTTCCGAACTGCTTTTGTGCGGAAGTTTTTAGTTACGTAGTATGAGGATGTGAGGAAATGAGAGTTCATGTCGTTGGTTCAGGGTACAATGAAGGTGGCAGAGTATGAGATACAGTTTGTTCGGATGAGCCACTATTCCCTTGAGTTGGTCCCAACTGATCAGAAAAGATGTGATAGGTTCCGGTATTGGTTAGATCTTGAGATTAAGACATACATGTTGGCAACCGAGTACACTGAGTTTGATGTGCTGGTGAATAGGGCTAAGGATGTTGAGGAGTTCCTAAGGGAGGCTAGGAAGTCTTCCAATGTTGGTAAGAGACCTATTGAGGCTAATGCTCAAAGTAAGCAGGATAAGAGGTTTTGTGATAATCGATACAGAGTTGATCGACATCGAGGTGACTTTGGACGCGGTGGTCGAGCTCAACAGTTTGGTAGAGGTGGTGGTGATGTTCCATTTTGTAATCTATGTTCTAGGCGCCATCCAAGAGAGTGTTAGTGGGCCACTGGTGCTTGTATGGGTTGTGGATCGAAGGAACACATGAGGCGTGATTGCCCGAGGTTTGCTGATGAGTCTGGTGATCGTGTTGAAGCTGTTTTAGTGCCTGGTATAGAATATGGTCGAGGCAGAGGTCTTTTCCAGAGGCAGGGAGATGAGTGTAGAGTTTATGCACAGCGTGGGATTCGTAGTGCCATAGATGTGGTTGCAGGTACCTTTTCTTTGCAAATGTACCGTTATTTTCTTTGGTAGATTCAGGATCTACGTATTCTTATGTTTTGAGTGAGCATGCACATTTGTTGGATTTTTTGGTTGAGGTTCTAGATATAGGTTTGGTGGTTACTAGTTCTTTGGGTGAAACAGTTACAGTTAAGAGGTTGTATAAAAGGTGTCCGTTAGAGGTGCAAGAGAATTTCTTTGAGGTTGACTTGATGGAGTTACCTTTCCATGGTTTTGATCTTATCTTGGGTGTTGACTGGTTGACGGAGCATCGCGCGGTAGTGGACTTTGAAAAAAAGAGGGTTACTTTGAGGTTGTTGGATAGTAGTGAGGTTGTGGTGAAGAGTGAATATACCAGATTTTTTTTCAATATGGTTTCGGCTTTACAAGTGGAAAAGATGTTGCAACATTGTAGTATGGCGTATCTAGACTATGTGATGAATCCGGGTATACGAGATGTTCGGGTGCAAGACATTCGAATAGTGCACGATTTTCCGGAAATATTTTCTGAAGAGTTGCCAGGATTGCCACCCGATCGCGAAGTGGAGTTTAAAATCGAGACCTATGCTGATACTAACCCGGTGACTATTGCTCCTTATCGCATGGCACCTAAGGAGTTGAAAGAACTAAAGATGCATGTCGCGACCTCTTAAAAAACGCGATTTTTAGTGTGAAAAAGTTCGACGATAAGTTTTAAAAAATGAATTATCAAATTTAATTTTGAAAATCCCAAATTTTAGAAAAATCTTAATTAAATTTGAAAAATTTTGACTTGGAGTCGCCACCGGCCACTTTGGTAGGCCAGACACCATAAAAATAAACCAGAAATTCATTTTGAAAAAAAAGTTGGGTTCGGGAGTCGGTTACGTGTAAGGACGACCCTTACAAACGCCCAAAAATTGGTACCTTTAAAAAACATTACGTGGCATTTGACATTTTGGAGAAAGATATTAATTTAATTTTCTATTGTTAAACGAACATTATTTGAATTTGGATATCCTTTTGATTTAGAAGTTACACCACTTTTAAACTTGAGTTGATCGAGACGTCCTCTATATAGGAAACCTCACCCAAATTTAAAAGAATGTAACTTCCGCCTCAAAAGGCTAAAGTAAAATGCATGATTATTTTTTATCTTGTTCATTTTAAGTTCTAGTCCTAGAATAGGCTCCATTACTTAAGTTTAAAACCTAAGTTACTAGTGTTACTAGTTGTTTACCTATCCATTTTTAATTCCAAACTTAAGTTTTTATCAAAATTCTAGCTTTTTAATAACATATAAATTCGATGCCAAGGTACACTCTCTATGTCAGCATCTTAGTGCGTCAAAACACCAACCTCTTTAGTGTATCCGAGACATAAGATTCACATGTTATGTTACTAGATTTTCTCCCTAATTAAATTAAGTTAATTAATTTAACTGACTAATCCTAAAAAGGCACTAAATTAATTAGCCTAAGTTCATTAGGTGACCTTCCTAAAATATGCCATGCAAAACATAAAACAAAGAGGGTAAGATAAAGGAACTTCATCACTTTTATTATAATCATGGTACATCATATTACATCAAAATTTCTCTTTCACATGAGTACAAAGGGGCTTGAATGAAAAAGATTACAAAGGATTCGAGAACAAACCTTGAACAAAGAAGATTAGACTTAATTAAAGTGAATTTAAACTTTAAAGTTTTAGGAAAATTTTTAATTAATTAAATTAATTAATTAAATTTTCTTAACTTCAAATTTTAATTAAATCTTAATTAAAGCCTGAGTTTAAGTTCAAAGGTTTAATGTTGGGTGAAACTTAATTAAGTTGGTTTTTAAATCTTAACTTAGAAATTTTAGATTAATTAAAAGTTTTAATTAAAATAATCTCTAATTTTTAAGAATTTAAATTTAACTTAATTAAAGTTTTGGTGAAATTAAGGTTTATTAGACTTAATTAATTTTTAAAATCTTAACATTTTAGAAAATTAATTAAAATTAATTAAAATTATCTTCCAATTTTTAAGACTTAAAAGCCTAATTAAAGTCTAAGTTGGGTGAATGTTTTAAGGCTTAAGGCTAACTAGACCAAATTAAGGAATTTAATTTTTAAACCTTAGAAATTAATTAAAATTAATTAAAATAATTAATTAAAATTATTTCCTAATTTTTAAGAATTTTAAAAACCTAATTAAAGTCTAATTTGGTGAGTGTTTTGAATTTTAAGGGCAAAACTAGGCCTAATTTAGTTTAATTAATCTTAAAAACTTATTTTCTAGAAATTAATTAAAATTAATTAAAATAATTTTCTAATTTTTAAGAATTAAATTAAACCTATTAAAGTCTAAATTTTAAGGCTTAAGGGTTAAATTAACTTGTATTAGATTAAGTTAGGTTAAACTAATTTTAAAGTTTATTAAAATTTTAATTAAACCTTAAATTAAGACCTAATTAATTTTTAAAAGTCTCTAAAATTAATTTTTTAACCCAATTAAATCTAAAATTAATTTAATTTATTCCTAAAAGCCTAATTAGGGACTTAGTTAAGATCCTAGGGGCCTAATTGAATTAAATCTAAAGTCCTAAGGGCTTAATTAAGGTTCTGGGGACCTAATTGAATGATTTCTAGAGGTTTAGGGACCTAATTGGGTTTTAAGGGACTGAATTGTAAAGCATCTGAAACCTAGAGGGACTAGAAGAGGAATTAAACCTAAAGGCATTAAAACGCGCAGATCCGGGTTAAACCCGGATCCGACCCGCATACCCACTCCCTCAAAACGGTGCCGTTTTGGGGGGGATAAAACAATAAGACCGAGTGGACTCGGTCAGATCACTCCTCCCCCCAACTCGGCTAGGTGACTCAGTGGGAAAATCCTTTGTGCTAAAACACACTGAACCCAGATAACTTGAAGATTTTGGATCAAAAGAGCTTGTTCTTGGTTGGTGTTCTTCATGTTCTTGGAAGAACATGAAAAACATCAAGAACACCTATCTAAACCACCGCACCAACCGCCCCCAGATCCGAGCGCCGCCATCCGAGACAACTCCGACGAGTTTGTCGGCCGTCGCTGCGAAGATTCCGGCCACTCCTCCGACGCTGTTTCCGATGTCGGTGATGAAATTCGATGCTGGAAAACCTACCGAAGCCCTCAAAACGTCAAAAACGCGCCGGAAACTAGAAATTAGCCTTCAAACACCCCCTAAACACCGAAACCTAAGATCTGATCCAACCTAAACATCTCAAAATCCTCCTAAAAACCAATCTGAGACCCTAAAACCGATCAAAAAAAGCCCCTAAACTATCAAGAATCAACCGGCCATCATCTAAAGATCAACCTAGAATCAAGGTTCACAGCTCTAAACCAAACCGAAACAAAGGGAAACTTGAGGGAATCAAAACAAAATACTTACCTCAGAGCCTCTAGAACAGTATTCCGATTCAAAACCACCACCGATCCTTGCTTCAGTTTTCTTTGCTATTGCCGATTGAACTCCAATCAAATATGCCTTCAAATCCGAAATCTCCAGTCGAATCCAATTCCCCCCCAAAGCATCAGTTTGAATCCCTTTTAAAGGGATTCAATCCTAGAGACCTAAACCAACTTGAATCCTTATCCGAATCCCCTCAACAACTCAACAACCTCATCCTTCCTAAGAATCTGGCTGCAACTCTCTTGTTTCAGTTCTTCACGTCTCTGTTTCTCGTTTTTTTCAGATTTTTGTATATTTTTTTATAATTTAATATATTATGATATTATTATTATTATTATCATTTATTAATTATTTATTATTATTATTATACACTAAAGAATCGTGTTGACAGCTGCCCCTCTTTGCTCGATGCTGCGGAGCAGGAGATGGGCAAAGACTGAGAAACACGAATACTGTACCTGAAGCTTGAGGTTATTCTTCAGAAATCCCTCAAACTTAACATCATGCCCGGAGAACTTAACATCAAGAAGGGTTTCATTCTCCGTATGTACGAACGGATATGCAGGTTCTATTCTCCGAATGCTCGAATAGATAAGCAAGTTCTATTCTCTGAATGCTCGAATAGATAAGCAGCTTCAAGAAGGATTCCATTCTCCGAATGCACGAATGGATATGCAGGTTCTATTCTCTGAATGCTCGAATAGATAAGCAGCTTTAAAAGGGTTCCACTCTCCGAATGCACGAATAGATATGCAGGTTCTATTCTCCGAATGCTCGAATAGATAAGCAAGTTCTATTCTCCGAATGCTCGAATAGATAAGCAGCTTCATGAAGGATTCCATTCTCCGAATGCACGAATGGATATGCAGGTTCTATTCTCTGAATGCTCGAATAGATAAGTAGCTTTAAAAGGGTTCACTCTCCGAATGCACGAATGGATATGCAGGTTCTATTCTCCGAATGCTCGAATAGATAAGCAGCTTTAAAAAGGGTTCCACTCTTCGAATGCACGAATGGATATGCAGATTCTATTCTCCGAATGCTCGAATAGATAAGCAGCTTTAAAAAGGGTTCCACTCTCCGAATGCACGAATGGATATGCAGGTTCTATTCTCCGAATGCTCGAATAGATAAGCAGCTTTAAAAAGGGTTCCACTCTCCGAATGCACGAATGGATATGCAGGTTCTATTCTCCGAATGCTCGAATAGATAAGCAGCTTTAAAAGGGTTCCACTCTCCGAATGCACGAATGGATATTCAGGTTCTATTCTCCGAATGCTCGAATAGATAAGCAGGTTCAAAAAAGGGTTCCACTCTCCGAATGCACGAACGGATATGCAGGTTCTATTCTCCGAATGCTCGAATAGATAAGCAACTTCAAAAAGGGTTCCACTCTCCGAATGCACGAATGGATATGCAGGTTCTATTCTCCGAATGCTCGAATAGATAAGCAGCTTTAAAATGTCTTTCTCGAAATCTTTTCTTGTCCTGATCTGGATTACTTTGTTGATCTGTAAATTCCTGTTAAAATTAACAACAAAGATATCTTGAATGCATGAGTTAGCATGTTTTGCCATGTGGATGCCTAACCCTATGATGCATGAGTATGGCCTTGAAAGGCAAGTATTATCAGTCAGTTTGCCACTCTAAAGGGGTTGATCAACCCTTCTCCTTCTTTTCTGCATTCGAAGTTTTTTCGTTTCACATAGCGAGGGTAAAGCTTCCTCTTTAAAAAAAACTATTCTGAGGCATTCCTTCTAGACAAATTTCGTCTGAAAATCGGAACATGCTTGTACTCCGTTATTTTAGTCCGGAGAAACAAATCTTACCTGTAATCTTGGAACATAATAATGCCAAAAGATCTTCTGTATTAATTCATTCATGTTAATCTATTAGCATGATGCTTTGGGCAAAATTGAAAGCTCAAAATGAAGGGAATGAGTATTTTTATTAAAACTTCTCATAGATTCAACATAACAAACAAGGCAAAACAATTCAAAGGGAAAAGAAAGGAACAAAATGCAAGTTCCCAAACGCTCATCACATGCGTTCATCCAGGCCTTTTCCCGAGATATAGATTCAAAAATGAGCTGCTCGTCTAGCCATCTTTCAAATGAGGATCTAACTTTTGCAAACGTGAAGATCCTTCCATATTGCTTGGTAACTGAGAAGCAGGGATCATTGGATGCCTATTTTATTCATCTGGACCGCTATTCCTGGTTTTCGACCCAAACCCTCCGTTGGTATCGAGACGCCCTTTACGGGTTTTCATCTCGACCCTTTCTTTATTTTAGTCATCTTTTTTCGTGAAGCGCCCTTTCGGGTTTTCGCTTCATTTTTTCTTTTCTCTCTTTTTTTTCAGGCGTAGTATCTCTTAACTGAATCAGAATTTACTGGTTTGCTTAACTCTCGTCCATCCATTTCAGTTAAGATTAGCGCGCCTCCGGAGAAAGCCTTTTTAACAACATAAGGCCCTTCCCAATTCGGCATCCATTTTCCCCGAAAATCTCGGTGTATGGGCAAGATCTTTTTCAGCACTAGATTCCCTTCTCGGAATACTCGTGGTCAAACTTTCTTGTCGTAGGCCCGGATCATCCGTTTTTGATATATTTGGCTGTGGCAGATAGCTTTCAACCGCTTCTCTTCGATAAGATTCAACTGATCCAAACGAATCTGTATCCACTCTGCATCACTTAGTTTTACCTCTGATAATACCCGAAGAGATGGGATTTCAACTTCAAGAGGTAATACGGCCTCAGTACCGTATACTAGGGAGTATGGTGTTGCCCCGGTAGATGTTCTGATCGAAGTCCGATATGCAAATAAGGCAAAAGGAAGCCTTTCATGCCAATCTTTGTAAGTTTCAGTCATCTTGGATATGATCCTCTTAATGTTCTTGTTTGTTGCCTCAACGGCTCCATTCATCTTTGGTCGATATGCTACTGAGTTGTGATGAATTATTTTAAACTGCTCACAGGTTTCTGCTATCAATCTATTGTTGAAATTGGTAGCATTATCCGTGATGATTCGCTCTGGTAGACCATACCGACAAATAATCTCTTTTTTCAAGAACTTGCAAACTGTTGTTCTTGTGATATTAGCATAGGAGACAACTTCTATCCACTTAGTGAAGTAATCAATGGCCACTAAGATAAAGCGATGCCCATTTGAAGCCTTGGGGTGAATCTGCCCGATTACATCTAATCCCCAAACAGCAAAAGGCCAAGGCGAATTCATCGTATGTAACGGTACTGGCGGAGAGTTAATTTTATCTGCATAGATCTGACATTTGTGACACTTTTTGGCATACTCTATGCAATCCTCTTCCATAGTAGACCAGTAATATCCGTATCTCATTATCTTACGTGCCATCGAGAGACCATTGGCATGCGTTCCGCAAATTCCGTCATGCACCTCTTCCAAGATACTTCTTGCCTCACTGGCATTGACACATCTTAACAATACTTGATCTCTGCTCTTTCTGTACAAGACGTCACCATCCAGTACGTATGCAGCAGTCATTGTTCTGATTGTTCTCTTCTCGACGTCGTTAGCTCCAAACGGGTAAGCTTGGAACTTAACGTATTGCAGAATGTCAAAATACCAAGGATTTCCATCTTCTTCTTCCAAGTTGCAGCAATGAGCATATGTGTCATAGCTCTGCATCCGGATTAACATCATATCTTCAGGTCTATTCACTTGGAAAACTGAGGCCAGTGTAGCTAAAGCATCTGTCATCTGGTTGTCTTCTCTAGGAAGGTAAACGAATGTTACTTCTTCAAATTCTTCAATTAACTCTAGAATCAACTTTCGATATTCTACCAACTTCGCGTCTTTGGTTTCCTATTCTCCACGTAGTTGATAAATAACTAAAGTTGAATCCCCGTATACCTTCAAGGCTTTTATTTTTCGATCTATGGCAGCTTTCAATCCCATGACACATGCTTCGTATTCGGCCATATTATTAGTGCACAAGAATTCCAACTTGCTCGTGAGAGGGTAATGTACACCATCCGGAGATATCAGCACAGCTCCGATTCCCCTTCCGAGGGCATTGACTGCTCCATCGAAATATAATCTCCATTTTTCTGTTTCTTCATTTTCTTCGACGAAAATAGTCACCACATCCTCATCAGGAAAATCGAAGCTTAGAGGCTCATAATCATCCGAGGCTCTACTCGCGAGAAAGTCCGCTATGGCACTCCCTTTGATTGCTTTCTGACTGACATATACTATGTCAAATTTAGATAACAACATTTGCCATCGCGCCAATCTCCCATTCAACGCGAGTGCTTCCATTAGAAACTTCAAAGGGTTAAGTTTCGAGATCAACCACGTGGTATGGTATAGTAAATATTGCCTGAGCCGACGAGTGACCCAAACGAGTGCACAACACATTTTTTGAATAAATGGGTACCGTGCCTCGCATTCGGTGAATTTCTTACTCAGGTAGTAAATTGCTCTTTCCTTCTTCCCACTATCATCATGTTGCCCCAGAACGCATCCCATGGAATTCTCGAACACCGTCAGGTAAAGAATTAATGGTCTCCCAGGAACTGGTGCCACCAATATTGGCGCGATGGACAAATATTGTTTGATTTTGTCCAACGCTTCCTGACATTCATCATTCCATTCACCTGGGTTGTTCTTCCGAAGCAATTTAAAAACGGGATCACACCTGCCGGTTAACTGAGAAATGAACCGAGATACGTAGTTCAATCTCCCAAGGAAACCTCGAACCTCTTTCTGTGGTTTTGGAGGTGGCAAATTCTGAATTGCCTTGACCTTATCAGAATCGATTTCGATGCCCCTCTGAATGACAACGAAACCAAGTAGCTTGCCAGATGTAACCCCAAACGTACATTTATTGGGGTTAAGTTTTAGCTGATACTTCCGTAGCCTTTGGAATAACTTTTTCAAATCCTGCACATGTTCGTCGTCTGTTTGGGACTTAGCGATCATATCGTCCACATAAACTTCGATTTCTTTGTGCATCATGTCGTGAAAGAGTGTCACTATAGCTCTCTGATATGTGGCCCCGGCGTTCTTCAACCCAAAAGGCATGACTTTATAGTAAAACGTGTCCCAGAGTGTGGTAAAAGTTGTCTTCTCCATGTCTTCCGGATTCATCTTGATCTGATTGTAACCTGAGAACCCATCCATGAAGGAGAACCATGAATGCCCCGAGGTATTATCCACTAGGACATCGATATGAGGTAGAGGGAAATTGTCTTTCGGGCTTGCCCTGTTCAAATCCCTATAATCCACACACATTCGAACTTTCCCATTTTTCTTAGGCACGGGGACTATGTTTGCTACCCATTCTGGATATGCTGTCACCTGTAGGAAGCCCGCATCAATCTGCTTTTTCACTTCTTCCTTGATTTTCAACAACATTTCCAGCCTCAGCCTTCTGAGCTTCTGTTGTATGGGCTTGCAGTCTGGTCTGATAGGCAACTTATGGACAACGATGTTAGTATTTAAGCCCGACATATCTTGATAGGACCATGCGAAGACATCCTTGAACTCTCGCAATAAGTCTATCAACTTCTGTTTTACCCCTGGCGGGAAAGTTGCACCGATCATAACTTCCTTTTTCTCTTCTTCTGTACCCAGATTTAGAGTTTCTATTTCTTCTTTGAGGGACATGATTTGCTTATCCTCTTGCTCCACCAACCTTAACAATTCTTCAGGAATCTCGTAGTTTGCATTGTCTTCACACTCATTGATTTCTGTTAGACAAGAGATCCTTTTCAAATCTATTTCGGGTTTAGGCCCAGAATTATACATGTGATCATTGTTCGAAAACCTGCAAAGAAGAAGTTGTATAGTTGGATGGGAATAGAAAATGAATAAGGATGAAATGAATGAAGCGAAATGAAAGAAAAGAGAAGTGTTTGCCATTGTTGAAAGGGAAAAAGCATCTTTATTTGCTAAGTGAAAAACATGAAGAGCCCTTTACAGAAAATTCCCTACACTCGTGGGCAAAAGTATAAGGTGGTTTATGGCATTACTCTGTTTTATAAACTACAGGTAAATCCTCTATAGTCCAGTTGTTCAGAGTCTCGCCAGGGAGGCACGGACGAATCCTATCCAGCATATTCATCCTTGGGCCTTCGGAGATCCCTCCTACCATTAATCCTTCGAAGGCTTCCCCAAAAATTTCCTCTTCCTGCAACCTGATGGCTTCTAGGCGACTCCTTTCTGCTTGCTCAGTGACATTCACAAACCCGTAGGAGATGAAGTCGATTTTTGCACTCAAAGAAATCGGCTTTCTGGCTGCGATTCTTCCATGTTTGTTCCAATACGCCTCAATTGAGAAGCCTAACCCGGCTCCCCCTTTCTTCATGACCACGGGCTTCGGGCGTAAGCTCCCTTGTAGCCTTCTTCCTAATCCTCTTCCGGCTTTAGCTCCCTTGCCGAGGGTCTGTTTGACGGTCATCTCAGTACAATTTGAAAGCTTTAGACAGGGGAATGTCGCACCTTCGGCGACAAATACAGCATTGATAAATTCTAGGGCCCGGAAAGAACACTCTAGTGCATCTTCACTAGCTTGAACGTAGGGTGTATCCGTGGAAACGGATGCAATGATGTCTTCCTCCGCCCTGACACACACGAGCTTGCCATCTACTACAAATTTCAGTTTCTGGTGTAGCGATGACGGCACTGCCCCGGCAGAGTGTATCCAAGCTCTACCGAGCAAACAATTGTAAGTGGGCTTAATGTCCATTACAACAAAATCTATGTTGTATACGGATGGCCCAATCAGTAACGGGACTTCAATTTTTCCCAACACGTCTCTTGTGGTCCCGTCGAAGGCTCTAACCATGTTCTGATAACTCTTCATGTGTGCGACATCAACGGGCAACCTTTGCAGAGTTGCCATGGGTAACACGTTCAAAGCTGAACCGTTATCAACTAAAACTCCCAGCACCACATGACCCTTGCAGTGGGTCGTGATATTTAAGGCTTTGATAGACCCCATTCCTCCATCGGGGATCTCATCATCGGTGAACGTTATGTAGTTGTCTGCGGTGATGTGATTAACGATTCGGTCCAATTTGTTCACCGATATGTCCTTCGGGACAAAGGTTTGATTTAACACTTTCAAGAGGGCGTCACGGTGCCCCTCCGAGCTTAATAGTAAGTCGAGGATGGAGATTCTAGCGGGCTATTTCTTCAACTGCTCCACTATACTATACTCACTGTGCTTTAGGAATCGCAGGAATTCATGTGCCTGCTCTTCAGTGACTGGCTCATTTACCTTTGGAGTTGGATCTGCGAAAATCTTATTCTTTTCTGTAGGCTTAATCTGATCCTCTTCCTGAGCTGGCGAGTAACACCTCCCGCTCCTCGTAAAATGACCTACCTCATTTATGGATTCTACTTCTTCAACAGTTTTTGGTTTCTCAGACTGTACCTCATCGACGGGCTTCGAACCACTCGGCCCGGCCACACTTGCGGTGTAATTCCACGGGACCCTTCGCGTATCCTGAAACGGGAAGGGTGCCGGAGGGGTAATTACTATGCGAGGAACACTTACTGACCCGGCTGGATTGTTGCCCCTTGGTCGGGCTGAGATGATTAACGGCCTGCTCGCACTGTATCTTGGCCCGGTATCCTCAGACGCACATACATCTATCATTTTCCGCCCATTTTCCTTGGCAAAGAATTTGATCTCTTTATTGTCCATCATTCTTTGTAACAAGGCCTTGAAGTCATCACACTGCTGGATTGTATGTCCGCACTCTTGATGGAATTCGCAATATGGGCCTTCCTCGGTAGATTCCTTCATTAGCATCCCATGACAGATGAGCCCATTATCAAACAGCTGTTGAAAAACCCACTTTAAGGGTGATCGGATTTCTGACACCCTCATTTTAACTTGTCTCGCTTGATCTTCCTCGATTGCATTCACACCCCGACCGCCATGATTCGGGAGTGGGTTTGTCGAGACACTGGGTTCGTCGAATTTCAGAACCCCGGTATTTATCATATTTTGGACGATCCTCTTGAAGGTCGTACAGTTCTCGATGCTATGCCCCTGAACATTGGAATGATATGCACACTGGGCCTTCGTGTCATACCAGTGTGGGTAGGGGGTTTGAGCGGAACGATAACATATGGGCGAATCAGATCAACATCGTGTAGCTGAGTGTACAACTCAGCATACGTGATTGGGATTGGTGAGAAATTTGGCTTTTCCCACCTTGAGTTCTTCTTGTTTGAACCCTGTGAGCCACTTACCCCTGACCCGGGTTTGGAGATTGTCACATTCTTCGGGGGTTCATATACCACCGCATTGTTTACTTCATTGTCTTTCTTCTTGGAATTCTTCTTCGAATTATCAGACCCCTCGATCCTCCCACTTTTGATAGCTGCCTCCACCAACTCTCTTGTGGCAACTATTTGGGAGAAACTTTGCATTGAGGTGCTTGTGAAGAGACGTTCATACATCGGACCCTTCAATGTTTCTACAAACATGTGAGTCATTTCTCGTTCGATTAACGGAGGCTGCACCTGAGAGGCCAGATCTCTCCATCTATGGGCGTATTGTCGGAATGTTTCATTGGACCTTTGCCCCATTTGCTGCAACATGACTCTGGTGGGCCCCATCTCTGTGACATGTTTGTAATTCTCCATAAATGCATGATAAAGGTCCTTCCAGGATTTTATACTATCCCGGCTGAGTTGTGTGTACCATCGGATAGCAGACCCCATCAAGCTATCCTGAAAGCAATGGATAAGCAGCTTCTCATCCTTGCTGAAAGCGGCCATCTTTCGATAGTACATCGTCATGTGGGCGCTCGGACAAGACGTCCCATCATACTTTTCGAAGTCGGGCATTTTGAATTTTGGCAGCAGGACCAAATCAGAGACGAGGCTAAGCTCGAACACATCGGTGCTTTTATCCACCGGTCCTTGAATTTGCTGGATCTTGGCTTCGAGAGCCTTGAAGTGATCAGCATATTTCTTCTCCATTTCTTGTCTTATTTTCTCCACTTCGTTCATAAAGTTGAGATCTGGGACTTCATCAGTATTCGAAGAAAACTCTTCAACTTCCACGGGGTGACTCGTGGATGTCCCTACTGCATTGAACTGTACTCTCCCCGGGACTGAATGCACTTCCGGTTGCCCTCTAGTTGCCGTTTCTACTTGTCCTTCAGCCTCATCTCCCCCTTCCATGGACGCTTTGCCTCTTTCGTCTTGTTTCGTACCCAAAAGAGCGGTTAACTGACTGATAATATCGGACTGAATTTTAGCGAAGCCCTCTTTCATGCCAGTCTCTATCGTATCTAAACGATTCGCGAATGCGGCATGGTTATCCTCTAGTCTTTGTAGTCTTTCTTCCATTGCTACTCTCTTGGTACGCGAGCGCGTTGAATACGTGTATAGTATGTTTGCTATTTTTTAAAATCCACTGCCATAAAACCTTTGTTATTAAACTTTTATTTTTAATTAATAATAATGCACATGATGTATGAATGCATGAATGCATGAATGCAAGCGGGTATTAAATTCAAAAAACAATCTCTTAAAAACATCCGTCTGTGCAAAAAGGATTCACTACAACTTTAAAGATAACTACAAAAGACTGTTGGCCCTACTCCCTAAGTTGGGACTCTCCTTTGAAGTCAGCTAACTTTTCTCGCAACTCCTGTACTTGGCCCTCGTGTGAGATAATCTTTCGCTGAAGTTCCTCCTTCTCTTGTTCCAGTTTGACTTTATCTTCGTTATGATACTTAGCCACCAGTTCTTCTAACTGCGTTATTTGGGCTGTCAACTCGTGGATCGTCGCTCGATCTTCGTCTGATGTCTTCTTGGCTTTGGAGCTTACCTCTTTCACTTCACGGTATTTCTTTTCGTAGAGCTTCTTGTACTCCTCCTTTTCCTTTAAAGCCTTGTTTAAACGGTCAAAACTATCCTCGATGTTTTCTCTTTTCCTTTTATGCCCCCCGGACATTGGTATTGCTTGCGCTTCTCTTAACTCTTGACGCAGCTTCTCGATCTGGGTTGCCATATCTTTTTCTCTTCTTTCATGGGTTTGTACGTGGTACTTCGCAAGGTTCAACTCCTGTGTGAGCTCGTACATCTGCTTATCTCGCCTTTGAGAATCCAAATCTCGGTCTTCCTTAAGTTTTTCCAAAGCTGACGGCACCTCTAGGGTTACCTTGCTCGAAGATGGTCCCTCGTCCCTCGTTGCTCCTTGGAAGATTCCATCATTTGCCCTTTGTTCTCTCCACTCATCATATCGGGCCATGATCTCAAACTCTCTATAAGGCTGAACCCTCCTCGGTGAGTCTCAAGTCTTCACAATCCGGGCTAGCTTAGCTCTGTATCCCTCACTCTGGTGTGAAAAACCGAAACTGGCCATTCCCGCTGTGGCTGGAATAAACTGTCTCGAACCGAATTGCCTTGAGACTAGTAAAGGGCAGTAAGTTGTTCCACCCCATATACCTGCTAACAGGATCCAATCGCAGTCTCCGCAACGATACCGATAAGTCGACCCTCTATTCAACCAACAAGCCTTCTAGACGATATCCGAGTCTAACAGATTTTGGAAAAGCTCATTCCACTGGGCTTCAGTCTTCTTCTCCACACTACAACTCTTTAGATGCTCCTCAATAGGTGAGTAGGTAGTCCTGAACCTTAAGGCGCTGTACGGAGAGTTCTAACGGTGGCCTCTGAACCAAACCTCTAAAAGCTGTGCGCATCCCAAAAATCTTCCTTCGCCGGCCCTCTTACACGCGGTGAGTGATCGATAAGTCTCAGCTAGTATAGCTGGCACCGGATTTACTCCCTTGGACAACTTCTCGAACAAACCGACTGTGGACGGGTCTATGTGCTCGGGAGTTCTAGGAAATAACACTAACCCGTATATGCAAAGAGCGTACAACCTTCTTGCCTTAGTGGGCTCCTCGCTGCTCGAAGCTATCAAATCCTTAAAGACCCTCCAGCTCACTCTCTGACTCTCTTCGCTTGGATTCTCGTGACCCGTTACCTTCCGGTCCCAAAACTCTTTGTCCTTCCCGGTGATTTGCGTCAGCTTCTTCTTAAAGCCCGAGTGCTGTTGGGCTTGACATAGATCCTATCAGACTTAATCACTGGGCAATTGATCAAAACCTCGTACTCTTCAAATGTGGGTGTCATGTCTATCTTCCCAAAGGTGAAGCAATTGTAGGCTGGATTCCAGAATTGCACCATCACCCTCATTAAGTGTCTATCAACGGGGACCTTCACTAACAAGGCGATATCCCCAAACTCCTTCTTGAACTGACTCTTCATGTCGTCACTCCATTGTTCCCATATCTCTTGGACCTCGGAGAGACAAGGACTTTGATTTGTGCTCATTCTGACATACCTGTTTAATGTAGAGGCACTCCCTATCGGCAGACTGTCACCTTTCTCGTGCTGAACTGATTCAGACCAAGTCCAGACTTCTGTGTTATCTTCGCCTATAATGATCCCTTCTGACATTATTGGACACTTCTAACTTTATTGTTTTCCAAATTAATACCCATGCAAATATGCCAAGCATAAATAAATGCATAAAGGAAAGAAAAACAAAAAAGTAAAGTGTTAGTAGAATGAAGGCAAAGATAAAGCAATAAGAAAGTGCTAGTAAAAAAAACATTGCGCAAATAAAGTTAACCAAAAACAGGATAAAATGCGTAAAAATAACCATAGAACATGCTAAATTGCATAAAAATAATCAGAGAGCATGCTAAAGTACGCAAAATAACCAGAGAGCATGTTAGCAGAGAAATCCTAAGTTTGGCGGCATTTCGGCAGCATACCGCCTTATCTTACGGCTCTTGTCTGGCTCTAGAAGGGGTTGATTTCTACTCTATATGCGGGTTTTTGGTCTAGACACTGGGTTCCCGAACTGTCGTTACCGTCTACTACGACGATAAGACATCGATTCGGTGGTATAGGTCCCTTACAACGGAGGTGAAAACCACACGATGCGTAAGGTTAATATATCGGAAGCAGATAAAAATCCGAAACTCGGAGCTGGAGAGCATCACATCGGATAATATCTAACTCCCACTTAAGGGTGAAAGCTCGGGTCGAGAGCTTATGCATGAATGACAAGATAAAAGTAAAAAGTTATCCTCATTCAAATAATGTTCACTTAACAATAGAAAATTAAATTAATATCTAACTCTAAAAATACCAAAATGCCACGTAAAGTTTGAAAACATTAGACTTGACTCACTAAAAAAATAATTTTTTTAAGTCCCCAGCGGAGTCGCCAAGCTGTCGCGACCTCTTAAAAAACGCAATTTTTAGTGTGAAAAAGTTCGACGATAAGTTTTAAAAAATGAATTATCAAATTTAATTTTGAAAATCCCAAATTTTAGAAAAATCTTAATTAAATTTGAAAAATTTTGACTTGGAGTCGCCACCGGCCACTTTGGTAGGCCAGACACCATAAAAATAAACCAGAGATTCATTTTGAAAAAAAAAGTTGGGTTCGGGAGTCGGTTACGTGTAAGGACGACCCTTACAAACGCCCAAAAATTGGTACCTTTAAAAAACATTACGTGGCATTTGACATTTTGGAGAAAGATATTAATTTAATTTTCCATTGTTAAACGAACATTATTTGAATTTGGATATCCTTTTGATTTAGAAGTTACATCACTTTTAAACTTGAGTTGATCGAGACGTCCTCTATATAGGAAACCTCACCCAAATTTAAAAGAATGTAACTTCCGCCTCAAAAGGCTAAAGTAAAATGCATGATTATTTTTTATCTTGTTCATTTTAAGTTCTAGTCCTAGAATAGGCTCCATTACTTAAGTTTAAAACCTAAGTTACTAGTGTTACTAGTTGTTTACCTATCCATTTTTAATTCCAAACTTAAGTTTTTATCAAAATTCTAGGTTTTTAATAACACATAAATTCGATGCCAAGGTACACTCTCTAGGTCAGCATCTTAGTGCGTCAAAACACCAACCTCTTTAATGTATCTGAGACATAAGATTCACATGTTATGTTACTAGATTTTCTCCCTAATTAAATTAAGTTAATTAATTTAAGTGATTAATCCTAAAAAGGCACTAAATTAATTAGCCTAAGTTCATTAGGTGACCTTCCTAAAATATGCCATGCAAAACATAAAACAAAGAGGGCAAGATAAAGGAACTTCATCACTCTTATTATAATCATGGTACATCATATTACATCAAAATTTCCTCACTTGCTTGCTTCAGGTAAGAATTTTGAGGATAAAATTTCTTAAGAGGGGGAGAGTTTTAACATCCCGATTTTGGGTTTAGAAGTTTGAGTGTTGGTTAGGGAGGTTCGATTCGGGTCGAATCGGATTTCTTCGATTCATTTATTCCTGGTAATTAAAATATTAATATTTTAATCGGGTGAATAGTAATTTTTAGAAAAAGCCTTAAAAATGTTAAAATAATATTTTTAAAGCTAATAGAGTGTTAACTAAGTCTTAATTTGATTTGATTAAGTTTAATTTCTATTTTAGTGACCAAATTGTGAAACTTGAAAAGTTAGTGGCTAAATTGAAAATTGTTCCAAAGCTTAGAATCTTTAGAGAGACATTAACCCAAATTGTTTTAAATAGAGATCATTCACCAAAATTGGTTTTAGTTGACGGTTAATCACATTTTTCTTTTCACTAAAATTTTCTCACCATTTTCTCTCAAAATTTCCCTCCAAGATTTCTCAAACCACTTGTTGAATTCTTCTCCATTTTTCTCAAGGTTTATCTCCTTTTATTAAGAATTTCTTCCTCTTCAAAACCTCTCAATTTGTTTTGCAAAGTCATCATCCAATTTCAAGAAAAAACAATAAAAGAATTCACTTCAAATTTTGGTGGATTCATTTCAAAAGTAATCTTTTGTCCCCTTATCATTTCTAAGGATCTTTATTTCATATTCCCAAGAATTTGACCTACAAATCATTAATCCTAAATTGATTTTGTGTTTTAATTCAAGATTTTGGCGCTTTTATCGAAATTTCAAGAAAATAGGTTAGATCATGTTCAAAGTTGTAATTAGGATGATTTCTTATAAAATTATACTTATTAAGATCTTTCTGGAGGTATAAGGAAGTTTTGAAGGTTTTTTTAGTTCATAATTGAAGAGGTTTAGGTGTTAGATTCGTTATATTAGGGGTTGATGTAGTTTCCGTGTGTTTTCAGCTTAATTTCAAGCCTTTTTGGCTTAGTTTTTGGTAGTTTTGTGGAGGTTCAATGTTGCTGTTATGTTGAGCATGTTTTGATGTGTATATGCTCTGTTTTGGTGATGTAGAGGAAGTGAAAGAAGTCTCTTAAGTGGTTGGTACATTGGCGTTGCCATTGGAGCATCGACAGAAGCTTGGTTGGCTTGTCAGTGAGTGAATTTTGGCTAAAAGTGATTTGCAAATGTTCGGTTCTGTTTTGGTGACTATGGAATAGTATAAAAGCTTTCCATAGTTCAAGAGTAAGTGATTAAAATGGTTTTGATGCATTCACTTAAGTTATGACTATTTGGCAATGGCCTTGAGGAAGATGTTTTCATAGAGATTTATGAATGCATAAATGAGATTTTTGACATGATGAATGCATGTGTTAGTTGTTGTAAATACATGGTTTAGAATGACATTCATGGATTTTGAAAGCATAAAAAAGATTTGGAACAATATTTGGTTATTTGCCTTACATTTGATTAAGCCGTTGAGCATGATTTTGGTTCACTTGATGAAAATATTATGAATGCATTATGAGAAGCAAGTTAACATGCATGATTAGAATGATAGTGGCTTATTGACACTAACTATAGTTACGAATACAAATGACATGTCATTAGGATAAAGTGCACTATAAAAATTATGAGAATATTGATGTTTCCTACACGTAAACAAGGGAGATTATGTATCTGACCGTGCGTGTAGAGCTTACCTATATGTAAACAAGGGTGACTTTGTTTTCGACCGTACATAGTGGGGGTAACATGTATAAAAGGGTGACTATGTGTCCAACCGATGTATGTTGAGACCAAGTGTCTCTAATTATGATAAGGAATCCGAGTATTCGGTGAGCTTAAGGTTCACAATGTGTTGTCACTAGAATGACAATATGCATGATACGTGAAATGATTTGGTTATGTAGATGAGCATGATTTGATTAAGTATACTTTGGATTAGCATGGAGAGTGCAAGTTATGGTTTTAAATTGATTTTTAATGTTGCATTGATGAACTTGTGTTTAGAGCTACCTCACTAAGCATGTTTTGCTTAAGCTCTCTTTTAATCCTTGCAGAGAAATAAAGGCTTTTCGGACAACATTTGGAGCAAGTGGTTGAAGCGAAACCTTATTCATTTTGGTATGATTTGGCAAAATAAATAAGACTTGGCAATGGGAAGAAACCTTTAAGGAAGGTTCTGAAACCTTTGCCTAATAGTTTCCAAACCTCCATGAAGGTTTCGAAACCTTGCGTGCTAATTTGATTCTGGAACGTTATTGGACACTAAAAGTTTCAAAAGTTTAGGGGAAGTTTCGAAACCTTTGGCTGCTAGGAATTGATAGTTGCTGGAAATTTCATTTTAGTCCCGGATATCTTTCTTTGTTCAATATGGTAGCTGAAGACGTTATTATGAGCTGAAATTTTATATGGATGCATAAAATTGACTTAATTTCAAGTTGGATAAATTAATTTTGACGAATTCCTCATAATTTGAAAGATTTACATTTTAGTCCCTAAATTAGTGAAGCATGTAATTGATGATGTTAGAATACTCCGTTTGGTTTGAAATTTATCGTGAGTGATATTTGTATGTTTAATTGAACTTTTATGGAATGAATTTCTACCTTGTAAATAGAATTTAAAAGATTTACGTTTTAGTCCTTAATATATTCATGTGTTTAATCGAGTGCTCGATTGTGATTGGTTTATTTTCGTCCTTGTTTTACATGATATCGACATATATAGCAACATAATTATGCCATTAAATAAGAAAAAAATACATAACGGTTTTCAGAGTTGTTTATCGGATCGGGTCTTTGCGGGTTTGGTTCGGTATTCCTCGTGTAATCTATTAGAGTCGGTTCTGTCTAGGCCAGGCTAAGGGGGTTACATAAATCCTTTAATTTAAAATGTAGGCATGAAAAGATACATGGGAAAGAGGCAGGCGATTACCCCTCGGAAGGAAGGGGAAAAATCATCTACCACTTTATCATGTGGTCTTTCATGTCTCCTTTGAAATTTTTCTAAATAATTGAATTTTTAACCCTAATCCTTCTTCTCTATATCTTAAACCCTAAACCTTACGCCCTAAAAAATTTCCTAAACCCTAAAACCTTTACAATATAAAAGACATGGGAAATATTACATACCTTTAATTTCTTAAACCCTAATCACAACCCCTAACCTTAATCCTTAAACCTTAAACCTTTAATTTAAAACAGAGGCATGAAAGAAGGTATGAAAAAGAGGTAGATAATTTCCATCCGGCATAAAGAGGTCATATCCTTTCACTTTAGACAATGATCCAAGTCCTCCTATCTTCAACAAATATCCTCCCATTGTTCATTCCATAAATCTGAAAAATTTATAAGATTAACAATATAATGTTTTTTATATATGATATTTTTAACGATGTTTAAAAAGACAAACACCACATAAGAAAATTATATAGTGACATTTTTCTTTACAAATTCCATTAACGAACTGTTTTTTAGCGCGTTTTATTTTACAAACACCACTAAAGAATAATTATTATTTTATTTTTACAAACCCTGCTATAAGTCTTGACCTATTGCGGCGTTTTTACCCAAAACACCATGATCTATTGCGAAGTTCATGTTAACAACGCTTTTTGTGGTGCTTTTTTATATGTCAAAAAGTTTTTTGAAGAACTAAAAAATATCGCTATAAGATTAAAAAAGCCACTAGAGACCTATTTTGATGTAATTGTTTTTATCCGAAGAAATTTTTATCACTTTTGCCTTTTGTTATAATTTTTTTAATTTAGTTTATTTTTAAATTATCATAACTTTTAAATATTTATGTTTTGTCCTCGTTTAACACTCCAAATTTGGTCCTATAAGTCTAGAGGTCGGTTTAGAGGTCTAGTGGATCGATTTTGTCGGTTTAGCCTAGTTCGGGATTAAGTACCTAAAAATTAGTTTTCTATCGAAATAAAGTGAGCAAAATATTCTAAAATCCTTAAATAATATATATTAGACTTTGGTCAAATCAATTTTGAAAATCGACCCTTGAAACTCTAAGATTTTGAAATTATTGACCTTTTTATAAAAATTTAAAATTTAGGTACAATTTTATGAAATAAGCCAAAACTTTGAATCTTTAAGGGACTTTGATCCAATTATAATCCTAGTTGGTCAGGATTTCCAAATATTAATTAATTAAGTCCAAAATCTATTTAAAATTAAATAACTTAATTAAACTCAATTTAAAACTCTTAAAACCCTTTTAATTAACCTAAACATTACATATTTTCTAATTTTCGTTTTTCCTCTTTGGAGGCTGTTGTTCATCAAGTTTTCAAGGTAAAAAATCATTCTTTTCCACTAAAAATCGTTTACAATAATTATCTTAACTTTTCTCCTTCAAATTTTCTTGTTTTCTCATTGTTTTCTCGTTTTAAAATCCAGAAAGCAATTGGATCAGTTTTGGAGGTGAAATCTTGTCAATCCTCTAGAACAATAAAGTTTTTTACTGAAATTCTCAAGTTCTTGACTTGGAAAAGTTGTTTTAATCCTTTAATTTTATAAAAAAAAATGGTTTTTTTCGGCCTAAAATCTCAATTTTCGTTCAAGGGTTTTTACCCACTGTTTTTGGGTCTTAAATGGATTATTTTTAATGTGTTAGGATGTTTATAAAGTGTTTTTAATCCCTAATCCTGGACTATAGGCTTAAGTGAAGTTTGAAGTATTCTGATAAGTTTTCGGTTTAAGTTTTGATAGGTTTTAAGGGCTGTTGTGTAGGGATCCGACTTTTTAGTTTCTTTTGTGAGTTTAGAAGCATTAAACCCCTTGGTTTTGATGCTTAAAAAGGACAAGAGTTAGGCGATCGCGTTTGAAGGCATTCTTGTTTGTTTCGGTGGTTTGGCGAACAAATATCGGTTATCGGTGAGTGGATTATGAGGGATGTCAATTCGGCATAGTTTTATATGTGTTTTCAAAGTTTTGGGGATGTAGGGATGGTGTGAAAAACCTCCCTATACTCGGAAGTAAGTTTTAAGTATTGCTTTCTTAAAGGTTCCCATATTATGCCGTGTTTTTACAATGTTAATTATCATGCTCTGAATGTGTTGTGCATATGTGATTATGCATGTGATTTAATACTCATGATAATTTTTTTTATAAATTTTTATATTCATATGATGCTTCCATAGTTTTGTATTGCAAACATGAGAAAAGTGGTTTTTACCGGTTTATGCACTTGATGCATGAGATAATGGGATGCATATGGTTAATATTTGTTTTTAACGTGAAACTTGAGCATTGTTCTTTGATAATATATTGGTTAGTTAAGTGATGAACCTTATGGGATAAGTTAATCGATCAATAAGGTCTAGAGTACACTATAAATGTTTAAAAGTCGTACGTATATAAATTTCGTGTGTGTTTCATTTTGCTTTTTATTCTAATGCTATGTGATGGGAGTGGTACTGTCACATACGGGTTGATCGAAGTGGTACTATCACCGGACACCAAGGTGAGATAATTCATGTTGAGAGTGGTATCAACATGCGCATGCTCTGGGAGTGGTACTAACATGCGGTGAGATAATTCATGTTGAGAGTGGTATCAACATGTGCATGCTCTGGGAGTGGTACTAACATGCGGTTGCCCATTTTTCCTAACAATTTGCAGTGGTACAAATCGGATCACTAGCACCAATATATGTTTTTATTTTTCAAAGTGTCATGGTCTTCACTTGATTACATATGGTGTTATGCAAGGTTTTTTGCATTAGTATGCATGTAATTTGAGCATTGCTATGTTGATAGCATGTAAGACTTGAGCTTTGTGCATCGAGATGCACTTGTAAGCATTGTTATGTGAGTAGCATGTAAGACTTGTGTTTTAGATTGTAAAGCATATGATTACAAAATGCTTTTTACTAAAATTTAGTGATGGCGTTGTTTGCCTTGGTTTGATGACACTTACGAGTTTTAAAAGTGGCGTTGTTAGCCATGTATGTTTTGTTTTATAAAGAGCATGATATGTTTTTAAATTGATGAAATTAGTTTAACATGGGCTGCATTGCAAGGTATTTTTATACTTGCTTTATTCACTCACTAAGATTATGCTTACCCTCTTATTTACCTTGTAATGTAGAGTAAATAAAGTTGAGGCAGCAAAGAGAAATAAGGATCTAGGTAACCGTCAAGTGAAAGCTCAAGTGTGTCTTTATAACATTAGTAGTAGTAAGAGAGCAATGGAGATGAGTTATCATATTATGAATAATGTCTATGATTTTGAGACTTGAAATGGTTATATGCTTATGCATATTTGATGAATATCAAAGTTGATGTTAGCTCGTGACTTTGAATTGAATTGCTCATTGATATTCCTATAGTAAAAATTTAGTTATTTTGAAGTTTGATTCTTGATATCTCTAAGTGTGAATTTGAGTATTGTTGATAATGAAGAATGACTATTTCTGAGTCAAATCTATGATGTTGTTATTTAGGTTGGAATGAATTTAGAAATCATGTTGAGTATATCGAGGTGGTTCTTCCGTGTGTTTATAAGATCGGTTATGTTAAAGCATACTCTTAGGAGTAGAATATATTGTTGCTAACTAGGTTAAATTGCATCTAGGTAATATGCCATGAGATGGGTTTAAAGTGTTCTTAGGTGAATTTGCATATAGAGAATGTCATGAAACATTTGGAGGCTCGAAATAGTCCCTAAACTTTGAGCATGCAATAAAATGACTTGTAGATATTATATTACGTCAAAAATTTGCGTGCAAGCATGAAATATACTTAATTAAATATTGATAATCATAATTTCACAATCAGGGCATAAAATTCTAGAAATTATGATTAGGTCCCTAAAACTTGTTCGACTAAATTAGGATTCGTTTCTCTTTAGCCTCCGCTGTAATTGAATTCGGTCTTTGCATGAACATGTAAGATATAATTAAAGCATTTAGGAAATTTTTATTTTTTTAGGGTTGTTTATCGGGACGAGTCTCCGGATTAACCCCGATATTCCCCGTGTAGCTCGTTCGAGTCGGGTGGCATCTAAACCGGGTCGAGGGGTTAAACCTTGACCCTAATCATGAGTTCATTCCTGAAAATCATGTTTTGAATTTGGAATATATTATCAATATGCTTATATTACAGTTGATTTCAATCATGTATTTTACATATCTAATGATTCAAAAAATATAAAAAATTTTAAAACTTTTATATTAAATAAACAGATCTTATATATATAATTTTAAGTTCGATACATATTATTTTATGGATTTTTTTAATTTTTATTTAATAATAAATATTAAATTCTATAATTGAGATTTATACACATAACCCACAATTTTTGTATTAAAAATATTTTCTCTTTCTACTAATGATTATTTATTGTTTTAATTTTTCAAATAAGTATTTGTTTCATAAATTATTTATTTTCTCTCGTTTTTTTAATAATATGGATTTTAAATTATTCAATTGTGTTTATTGTCTTAGTTAAAGAAATACACAAAAATATAAAAAAAGCTATATTAATTATTTTAGAGGGTCATTAAATTTTTAAGACAATTTTAATATAGTCAATAAAATTGTAAGTCTTTCATTAAAATCACTATTATTAAAAAAATATTCATTTTGATTTAGATCGATAAAAGTCTAACAAAAAATGATTCGTTATTTAACTTTTTTAGTATTTTAGTAGCGGCATTGAATATTTCAGATTTTACAGTTCAGACATCAAAATATCAAAACTTTTCATTTTGGTCCTGATTTTGCTATTGTTTAAAATTTAACCTTGATACTTTTAGTTTTTCAGAGAAGTTCCCTTGAACTTCCAAACTTTCAAATTATTCTTGAAGTTTTTAATTTTTTTCAATCAAACCCAAAATTTCATTTTAAAGCTAACAACCTCCGGACTAAACAAGAAATTTTATTATATTTAGATAAAATATTATACTTAGGTTATACCATGACAAGAAAAAGAAGGGAAAAAACACACAAAAGTAGAGACATGAATTGAACCTTAGAAATGAGGATATGCAACACCTAACTACTAGGTTAAGTAGGAAATTTTCATATATTTATAAAAATATTATATATAAAAATTTTAAAATATTGTAAGAGTCTATTTATAAAATAAATTATATTATTTATTATTCAAATATATACTAATATTTGAATTTGATATAATATACTAAGTCACAATTTAGTCCATACGTACCTTTGGATTCTAGTATGTCTTTTAGAGAGACGGTGATCGAATAAGTGTTTTAGGTAAAAGTTGTTGAGGAAATTTTTTTAGGATTTATGTAGTCCACTGCACACGATCTTCTCTAAGGGATTTGATGAGTAAAGACTGATAAATGATTTAAATGATCATATTTTTATCTTTAATTATGACATTAATAATAAGTTTATGATAATCGATTTTTTTTCATGTATTTTTTGTGTATGACTCCAATTTTGGAAATGAAATTAAAAGGGCGAAATTCTATAATTTTTCTTCAAATTCAAGGCTAGACATATGGGCATGAATTAGGGCATGAAAAAAATTGATGTGGCACCACCTCAACAATCTTCTAGAAGATGATATTAGCAACGACAACTAGCTTATCCATATGCTAGATAGCTTGTCAAGCGCCTTAAGATAGCTTATCATTTAAATTTGAATTTTAAATTAAGGTTTTACCTTTTAAGATTTAATTTAAATTATTTAAAATTTATCTTTCATTTATTTTTGAATTATCTTAGGGTTTTAGGAGACTATAAATATTCACTTGGGATAAGCACAAATCTTTTTATATCTCTCATCACTTGTTCTTTTAAACCAAGAGCTACAACAATGACTAAATTCTAACACGAGGGCTGAAAAATATTTTTTATTTTCAAAATTCTCTTTCAATTTTCTAAGGATGATTTTTAAACCAAACGATTTAAAAAACCATAGACTGACGTTGGCAAGGATGTTGTTTTGGTTAAATATGTGGGAGGAAAGACCGGCTATTGAAGTACATTCGACTTCTTTGGTACACACTTAGTAAATTGACTACTAAGAAGAAAATTGAGATCGAAATTAGTATTATTGAAATGACTTAATTCAAGTCAGTTTTTATTGAACTTAAACAATTTTGGTTTACAACATTGTTGTTGACTAGATCAATATTGATTTCAAAGATAGAACTTGGGTATTCAATTACAAAGCGTAGTCTCTAGGATTAACTAACATAAATCTTGAAATAAAGAAATTCATTTTCGAGGACATGAAGAAATTGATTCAGAGCTAATACCTAAGGTTTAATCATAAAAATGAATTAATTAGATTAAAACATTGTTTTAATTTCTTTATGCTTTTACTATTTTCGATAAACCTCCTTTTATTAAAATATTACTTAAACTCTCTTCTTGATTCACCGATCAAGTGAACATCAATCTAGAAATTTTTCGAGTACTTATGGGATTGTCCTTTATTTCTCTTTTATTAGGTATTATTTTATTTATTTATTGTTAAAGAAGGATTTATTTTTAACACAAATATGCGTATTTAGAGGGAAAATATATTGGATAAGATTTGGGGGAAATTGGAGGAGACATAGGGTAAGGTTTTTTTTAGTTTAAATAATTAATTTAATATTTTAAATATATTATTTTTATTATTATAGTTATTTATTTAGAAAATGGAATTCTTTTTATCATTAAATTAATTTATTTATTCGTAAAATTATAAAAATATAAGTAATTAAACGTAAATGACTATACTCGATAGGCTAATCAAGGAGAGATTATTTGGGAACGAGGTGATGATTCACTTGGAAAAAAATTAAGATCAACGGTCCTGATTGTTTGGGACCATGGATGACGTGGTGAACAGGGTTCACCTAATAATTTTTCCTAATCAAGGTGAGTATTCTCCCTTATATTTAGCCCTGACCACTTAAACCCTAAACTTCTAAAAATATATATACAGGGAACCAAAAGGTTACCTTACTATCGCAACACTCTCTATGTTGCCTAAAGGATTAGAATTGTAGGATTTATTGATCAAGCAAACCATTCTCTTCTTATTTCTTCTGTTACTTATTTTTGCACAAGATTTCAAGAAGCAATGGTTGCTAATGGTATAGGGTGCACATCTTCTAATCATGTACCGGAAATTTGCACAACTCGTCAACAATATGATCTTGCGCGAAAAGATCCACATTACAGTCATATCACGCTTCTTCTTTTTCTTTAGATTTTTTTTCAATATGTTACTGTGTTATTGGTTTCACCAATATTTCTTTTCACTGTGCAAATCACAGAGTTCTTGGATTATAGTAAAACAAGGGGTGAAGGAACGATCAAGAACAAGGTTTTCTTGTTAATCCTTTATAGAATTTTTTTTTTAATGTAAATCTTTTTCATCGAATTAACTTTAATCGTTTTTTTGATATTTATTGAGAAGTTGATTACCGTTTTCTCATGTGATTCTTGGTATTTACTATTCCAATAATCTGTTGTATATTCTGCAACCCTTTCACGGTTTTTCAGTTTACTAATTTTAGAAGGGATCACAGCTTTGTTCCAAGAAACACAAGATACAGAAATGGGTGGCGTAAAAGAACCTAGAGAAGGCTCAAGTTGGTGTGCGGGGCGGCGACGGCGGCACTGGAACTTGAACCAGTCTTCAACCAAGAACAAGAACCACAACCAAGTGCTCCACCTCTTCCATTTGCCTCATATCCATCTCCTAGGCCTCCACCTATTACTACAACCTTTTAGCTCCGAGACTCTTCCACAGGCTGAACGTGGTTTGACCCTCTTTCCTTTATTTCCGTTTGTGACCACCATCATACAGGATTTTGATAAATTCAATGGAGTACTTGATTAATTGTTTCTTTCACCAGAAACACTATTCGTCTATTCCAAAAGGTCCACCAGATGGTAAAAAGCAAGGAAGGCGTTATGGAAACGATGAGAAGGGAGCTCCATCAGCATAAGCAAGCAATATCGTTTACTTTTTCCATCCCTTTATCATTTTTGATGCTTTTGTCTGCTACTCCGGCTTCAACATTGTTGAATGTTGATATTCCATAGAGCAGCTTCATGGATTGTGTATTGAACCATCAAAAGTTAAAATGTTGGTCTCAAGAACTAACTTGCATCATGCCTTCGAACCATACAGCTCCTCCTTTGAGACCATGCAGTTCATACAAAAAAGAAACCAGGCTGAGGTTGAGAGAAGGTCATCCATCACAATAGATTCAAGCATCGGCTCCATATATAGATGCAGCACCAGTGAATAACAATCAGCTGTGGACTAACTTGCCGGCAGGCTTCAACATAGGCTCCACTGGTCAATCGAATAGGTCATCTTCCGGACCATGTCCAATGCCATGGGTCATACTAAAAGGAGGACAACCATATCCGACAGGATTTACATAAGCGTTTATAGGACAACCATTTGAGTGGTTTGATACCAGGGTTCCAGTTTCCACTATATTGACACAGGATGAGAGAAGCCCTGTGTCCTGCTTCAAGCTAGCCAACTGCTGATTGTTATTCACTGGTGCTGAATTCGCAAACCAAGCTAATGCTTGAATCCACTCTTTTGAAGTGACAAGGCTTCGTTGAGGTTTGTCTCATTCTAGTAGTTTTGTTTTTAAAGTAGAATCACATTTCATACGATAGTCTTTAAAAATAATTGAGCAGAAATAAAAGAGTTTTTCCTTTGAAACAGTTAGTTTCTTCTATCGTTCAATATCTCCACATCCAGAGAACTCTATAAATGGCCTTCAGTGTCACCGCACCTAGCAATTCAGGAAGCGACCCCAGGGCAGCAATCCATCCGGTGGCACTATATAACATTTAATTTATATGGCTATTGTTTCTGCCTTCGATTTCGTTTTGGGTTTCTATTGGAAACGGTTATAAGTTTGTTAGTTTTTTAGTTGAGTCTGTTACCATACTTCATTGTTGTATAAATAAGAGCTTTAGCTCAGCTATTAGATCAAGTCTTCTGATTCAATGTAATTGGTCTTTTTGATTGAATAAAAGCAATCTCTTGAGTTGTTACATGGTATCAGTAGTTTTTTTCCTTCCGCTCTCTTCAAGGTTGTTAGTTTTTCGGTTCTTTTTCTTAGTTCTTGTTTTTCTTCTTGATCATGGCAACCTTGAATGATCAATTTGATTGAATAAAAATGACTTCCTTCCAAGTTTTGTTGGCTCTTTGCAGCTCCTCCTTTGAGACCATACGCTTCATACAAATTAAAAGTACTCATGCTGAGGTAGAGAGAAGGACAACATCGATCAGAAATCAGAATGGATTCAAGCATCCGCTCCATTTACAAATGAAGCATCAGATAATAACATCCAATAGTGGAATAGCTTGCAGCAGGCTTCAACATCGATTCCACAGGTCATTCGAATAGTTGTCATCAGGACCATGTCCAAGGCTAGGGGGTCATACTCACAGGCAATCCCGTGCAGAATTTGGTAAAAAAAGAATTTACTCTATTTCTTTGACTAACACAAGTAAATGTATTGTACCTTCAAAACATAAAATGTTGGCGTCGAGAACTAACGTGCATCATGCTTTCCAACCTTATGAGCCAAATTAATCCCATTTAGGATCGATTTGATTACAGTTACCAAATTTGAGAGATAATTTGTTTATTAAGTCAATTAAAAAGTATAGAAAATGGGGATTTTACTCGATGCAGTACTCTTTCATGTTTCATATAAGTTGGTTAATTTATTTACATAAAAGCTCGATCTTATATTGATGGCACCCTTACACACTACACAAAAAGAAAAGCATGATTTAACTCTCTTCCCTCCCTTCCTTGTTAAGAAAATGAAATTCTTTCGAATAAGTTCAGTGTCGGAAAGTTTATAGTCTATACTTTTTCGGGTTGCTGTTAGAGGTGTGGGTTCCTTTAGCAGAGTTGAAGTTTGTTTAGTATTAGTTTTATCTAAATTAAGTTCAATTAAAATAAAGAGTTTAGATAGCTTTAATTCAAGTAAATTAAGATAATACGGTTTATTTGTAATTTTGGTGGCTCCAATGGCTACCCTCCATTGATTCAAATGTTTGTCAGTCTTTGCACATGCGGTCTGCTTCATATGTAGAACTCCCCAGACAATTCGATATCTAAAAACAGGATCCTATCCCTATATATATATTGCACGATTTGATTCTATTGCACGATTTGGAAACCTGGCTCTGCTGTTCCCAAACATCTGTTCAAATGTTCAGCCAGCTTTCGAATGGCTCCCAGGTCGGATTTCTTTTCGGCAGGTCCTCCTTTGAGTTCATTTGAAGGAGCACATATCATGCAACGGTTTTGTTCTACATACTTTTAGTTTACTTCCACGTCCTACATATCAATACCGAGCAAGACTTTTACCGTATCCGTAAGTAGTTCTACAAGTTTTTGTTCTGTCTGATGAAAAAAATAGAGTTTGCCTTGATATGTTTCACTTTTATATTGTAACAGACCCCTCGAATTTCCGATTTTCGTACCAATTCGCTGCAACAACGCCAATGTTTCCACAAAGAGATGTACAAGCTGCAATGGCTGGTAATGGTATAGGGGTCAATGATAAACGAAGAACACGACGAGGTCAAAACAAAGAGAAGGAGCCCATGCCCTTCATACAAACATGTACTTGTGCCGAGATTGAGAGATGGACAACCTCAACCACAATGGATTCAAGCACCAGCTCCGTATACAAAAGCAACAGCACCAGTACCAGTGAATAACAATAAGCAGTGGATTAACTTAAGCGTGAAAAGCCTTACAATTTTAAATTAGAAAAATTAAATCAAATTGAACTCGTGTAATAACTATTTTAAAGCACTTAAACAAATATTTAATCCTTTTGAGAGTTTAAGTGTAAAAATTTTATACAATAATTTAATTATAATTTATAATTTTATTAAGTGTTACAGTCGTAGTGAGTTGATATTCAACAAATAATCTTCTTAAATGAATTCTCAAAGTATTTTTTTATAATCAATTTCAAGAAAAGGGTCAGTAGAGTTTGAGGTATAAGTCTAGGATTGTGAGATTATCTCTTTTAGCTTTAAAAAATAAATTAATTGTTATGAATATTATCTATATGGATGTCTATCATAATAAGAACTCTATCATTAGAAATATTATCTTCAATAATTAGAGTTTAATACATTATGTATTGTTTATGCCTATAAATAGATGAGTTTGTAAAAGCATTGTACACAAGTCAATATTGAGAATAATACAAATATATTTCTTTCTATCTTCTCTTTGTTCTTTCATTCTTGTTCTTTATTCTTGTTTTAGTTCTTCATTATTTTATTTACAACACGTTACCAGCACGAGTTTGCTCAGAAGATTTTTTTTTTCAAGTTTCTTCAAAGATTTACCCGGTATGTTTTTTTTTCATCCTATATATTTTAATTTATAACATAATATATATGTGATAATGATTATAATTTATATATATATATATATATATATTTGTTAGTTAACATGTTATTTGTTTTGATAATTTATATATTGGATGGACATCCCGCTCTGCGAGGCTACTGGTCTCAAAGGAGGTTTTTTTCAAAAGGACCTCGTGGACTGGTTTAACAACACCGCGTATGAGGGTTAAATCTTTGTTTGTATATATATAATATATATTTAAGATATAGTTGATCTAATTTTTATGTCTTTTATAGTATCTCAATGATAAATCTTGCAAAAATTGAGTTTGCGGCTCTTGATATTTCCGGAAAGAACTTTTTATCCTGGATCTTAGATGTCGAAATACATCTAGATGCAAATGGCCTAGGAAATACTATTAAAGAGGGGAATGCAGAATCTGCTCAAAATAAGGCTAGAGCCATGATACTTCTTTGCCGTCACCTTCATGAGGGGTTAAAATCTGAATATTTAACGGTAAAAGATTCTCTTATTCTTTGGAATAATCTAAAGGAACGATATGACCACCTAAAAACCGTTATTTTTCCTAAAGCTCGATATGATTGGTTGTATCTGAGATTGTAAGATTTTAAATCAGTAAGCGAGTATACCTCTGCTATGTTTTGAATTACTGTACAATTGAAGTTATGTGATCAAAATATTACTGATGGGGATATGTTAGAAAAAACATACTCCACTTTTCATGCCAACAATGTTGTCCTTTAGACACAATATTGTGAAAAAGGTTTTAAGAAATATTCTGAGTTAATTTCTTGCCTTCTTTTGGCTGAGCAAAATAATGAGTTACTCATTAAAAATCATGAATATCTCCCAACTGGCTCTGCTCCATTCCCTGAAGCGAATGCGACATTCTATAGCGGAAAAAAAAAGACTACACCATAAATTATGGTCATAGCAATAGACGTGGGCGTGGTTATAGTCGAGGATATAGGCGAGGTGGTCGTTTTAAAAGTATCCATACCCACCACAAGTGGAATAATAAGGATGATAATGGTGTAAAATATCAATCTAAGAAAGAGGAATCTATGTGTCATTGATGTGGTAGCACAAATCATTGAGCTCGTGCTTACCGTACGCCAAAACATCTTGTGGACCTTTACCAACAATCAATAAGTGATAAAGGAAAGGGAGTTGAAACAAATTTTCTTTAT
This sequence comes from Abelmoschus esculentus, assembly GCA_035048815.1. NCBI lineage: Eukaryota > Viridiplantae > Streptophyta > Magnoliopsida > Malvales > Malvaceae > Abelmoschus > Abelmoschus esculentus. Next base: position 21,233,923 of record JAUCBN010000003.1, read on the forward strand.
ATCAATGACAAAGATGATTATGGTATTTAAAAAGATGATTATGATATTTCCGATAATGGCCAAGATAATTATGACATTACAAACATAAAAGTTGATGATTTCATCATATCCCCTAAGAAGAATATTTGATGTCTTTAATTTATTTCATATTTACTTTATGTTTATTAGGAAGAGTCTTTTAGTTAATTTCATATTTACTTTATGTTTATTAGGAAGATATAGTTATTTTATCATAGATTTTTTTAGTAAATATTATGTTTATTTTATTAATGGTATTTATTTATTTTAAATATTATAGTAGCATTTATTTATTTATTCTTTGAAGAATATGATTACGTTACAAATACAATCTATAAAAAATAGTGACGTTTTATGCTTAGCAGAAGCATAAAATATATTTTCCTATTTAAATGCAAGGGATAATGTGAATACTATATCTCAAAGTACATGAAAATTTTGATGCTCCAAAAAAGCAATGTATTTTTAAGAGAAAGCACATTATAAAAAGTGCATAATTGTGAATATCAAAATACTTACCGTTAAATGTCATGATATCGTCAACACCAAAATGGATATAATCTTTTGAGAGTTATAGATGACATATGTTATCAATTGACATATGAAATAAGTCAATGCAAATATAAGTTATGGTAGCCAAAAAGTCAGTTGAAAGCTCTATAAGAGTTATACATTACTACCAAAAAGATTAATTTTTCATTGAAAGCTCCAAAAGAGCTAAATATATTCTTATTCAATGGAATAATTTTTGGCACTACCCATGTACAAATGAGATTGAATTACATGTTATGGTAAACCATAAATTTACAAATTCAGAGATATATGTATACATATATTTGGCATGATCAGTTCGACCATCCTAATCAATAATGATGCTGAAAATAATTAGGATTTATATGCACATTTATTAAAAGAACCTGAAGTTCTTGTGGTGCTTTTTCTTAAAAGAATCGATTAAATTTTTTTTACTAAAAGAACTTAAAGTTCTTGTGTTGCTTGTTTTGAAAAGAATGGATTAATATCTCGCTTACCAAAAGAACATGAAGTTCTTGTACTAAAATTGAGACTACACGTCTTACATCTGAAGAAAATATGGGCCCATATATCCACAAATGTGGAAAGTTTTATATGATTTTGTAGATACATCTACATATATATTATCAACTTACAACCAGAAGTTTGTAAGATTGATTAGAAAAGATTCAGATTATGCAATTAAGACTATTCGTATTGTTAAAGGTAGTGAGTTTATATTTTAGGCTATATCAGTTCAAATAACTATTACAAAGCTTATTGATTATGAACAAAACAATTTAGTAAAAATTTCGGTTGGATACCTCCTCTTTAGTAGCTAAACTATGAGAACAAAACATTCATATGGTAATTTCACATAGCAACACTTATACGCATCAAGTCAACGAGTTATAATAAACTTCTCATTATGATTGGTTTTTAGTCAGAAGCCATATATTTTCCTTTTATGTTTAAGTTCTTAAACATTAATCCAAAAATCATTTATGAGACGATTTTTCTCAATATCAGAGGGGAAAATAATCAACTGGATAAAGAAGTAAATGAATTATCATATTCTAAGATCCTCGTATATGAACCAAAAATTCATAAGATAATTCATGTTATTATATGTCAACTGCCAGACATATTTACTAACCTAATGAGAATAATCAAGTCTCATATACCAGCTAAAAATGTTCTAAATTTGAATGATATGTTAGAGTGAATTAACGTAAATCATGCCTGAAGCATGATAGTTGAAATTGGTTTCAATGATCAAAATTCTCGTAAATAAAAACAAATATGAGATGGTCATATATTGAAGGCAGGTGCTCTTGAAGAGACCCAAGACATAACTAATTATAAACTATAGAAGAGTTTTAGGTACCTGAAATAAAGATTGGAATCTTGAAGAGATCTCGATGAGTTTTGTCAATACGAGAAAATAATGGAACCAGAAATTAAAAGGTTATCGATAACAATTTTACATAGAATACTTCTATAAAAAGTAAATAAAGAAAATAAGGATCTTGTATATAAATCTATAGATATTAATTGGCCAACATAGAAAAATGCTTTGAACTTCCAAAAGTGAAGTTTTTGGACCAACAGTCCAAATACCTAATGGTATAATGCAAGTGGATTATAAATAAATAGTCGTGAGATATATCACCACTTGAACAATGAAGAATTTTTAACTACCTCATGGTGAATGCAATTAATTTGGTAGTTTTGAAATACTTTATATGCGTCTGATTATTTTGTGGATACATATTTATCCTTGAAGGATTTAAAGTGCTAAAAGCATTTGAAAATTTTTGAAAAAATTTGTTTAGATATCTCACTGAATATTTTGGTGTATTTGGTATAATAGCCTCAGTAAGTACTAATTGAGAAAATACTATAAGAATGATCAAATTTCCTTAAAAATTATAGTATTTTCAATATTGAATTATGAAGATTAAAAAAAATCTTATGTGATGTTATCATGAGGGGGAGTAAGTACGTGTTGCACTCTTTTTTCCTTGACCAAAGTTTTGTCCCAATGGGTTTTCCTGGTAAGGTTTTTAATGAGGCAACATGTTATGTGTATCAAAGATGTGTGTACTCTTTTTCCTTCACTTAGATTTTTTTCCCTACGGGGTTTTTATCTTAGTAAGGTTTTAATGAGGCACATTATCTTAATAGACATCCAAGGGGGAGTATTATGAATATTATCTATGTGGATTCTATCATAATAAGAACTCTATCATTAGAAATATTATCTTCATTAATTAGAGTTTCATATATTATGTACTGTTTATGCCTATAAATAGATGAGTTTGTGAAGACATTGTACACAAGTCAATATTGAGAATAATACAAATATATTTCTTTTTATCTTCTCTTTGTTCTTTTATTCTTGTTCTTTATTCTTGTTTTAGTTCTTCATTATTTTATTTACAACATTAATGAACTTGTAAAATCTTTAGTGTGATAATTAAGGTAGTAGATATAAACATGGTTGAACAACTATAAATTAATTGTGTATATTTTCTTGTATTTCGTAATTTGATCTAGCAAAATTTTAATCAACAATTTACTCATTCACTTGATATTTCCATCAATCGATCTTAACAACATTCTTTAAGTTTTTCTATTTTTTCTCGAGAAACATAAATTTTAATCGTTCAACTTTTAGAATGTTAATATTTTAATTATTTAATGGTTAAACTTCTAACAATAATCGATATTTATGTCACTCGTATAATTTTTTTGATATTTTAATTATTCAATTATTAAATATTTAATGATAATTTTGAAACTAATATATCACTTATATTTTAGTCATAATTTATCGCTTAATAATGGTTTTTAAAATAATTTATATTTTAGTAATATTTTACTTTTTATTTTTTGTACAGCTTTTTCTCTTTGAACAACAAACAAACAAAATTATATTATTGCTAATAAAATTTTAATACGTACTGTATTTTAATGATAAATTATTTCTTCTTGCTTTCTTTTCTTTCATACATTTTTTTCTTTAAACTACAAAGAAAAAATAAATTTAATTAACTAATAAAAATATTAAAAATATATTTCACCTTCTTTTTATTATATTTATTTTTTCAGTTAATAGTTTATAACTAAACAAGATTTTATGATAAAAATTTTATATAAAAATATTTTTCTGTTCTACTAATAATCGTTTCTTCTTTTAATTTTTTTAAATAACATTTTTCATAAAATGTTAATTTTCATTTTTTTAATAATATAGTTTTCAATTTGTTCGATTAAGTTTGTTTCCTTAATTGAGAAAAAAAACTCAACGATATAAAAAACTATGATAAATTATTTTAGGGGTCAGTAAATTTTTAAAAGGATTTTAATATGGGTCAATAAAATGGTAAATCTTTCATTGAAATCATTATTTTTAAGAAAAATATTCATTTTGAATTAAATGAAGAAAAGTATAACGATAGTTGATTTGCCACTTAACTTTTTAACTTTTTTAATAGTGACATTGAAAATCGAAAAATGATTTTTATCCGATTAAAAATATTCGAATTATATATTTATATAAATTCAAACCTTACTATTTATATTAATAGATATGTTACATTTTATTATAAAAAAATATGGATAATACTAACCCTAAATAATTTACACCGATATCCGTACATAATTAAACTGTAATTCCATGTAGAATTTGATACAAGCATGACTTTAATTTTTATCTACAAAAACTAAACATATTGTTTAACATTAATTAGTTTGTTTTCTTTTTAGATAAATGTTATTTATTCATTCAAGAATTATTAAAAAAAAAACAGCCAGTAAACTATATATCAAAGAAAGATATCATAAAGTTAAAAAAGTTTTTAATTCTCTAACAAAAATAAAAACTCAGAAACACCTTTAAATCTAACACTAATATTCTTTGTAATACACAAGTACAAGTATCAATTGTGTGAAGGCTATACTCTTGCAGACCTAAATTTTTTTCCTGTCAAAAACAATAGTTGACGCAACACTAAAAAAGCCTCAAGATAACAACCAACAAACTTGTCTTTTGACCTTGATTGCAGCCAAACCCAGAGATCTGTCTACCCATAAAATTGTTAGTTAAATTTGAATATACTATTGTCAGATTATTTGTTTAATCATAAAAACAGTAAAAATCTCTTAATAATTGTTTAATTTTTTTTAGTTCTTAGTATAAATATTTTGTACACAGCGACTTAATTATAATTTAATATTTTTATTTTTATATTTTTATTTTTATTTAGTGTTGCGGTTGTAGTGAACTGAGATTTGATAAATAATCTCTTTAGAAGAATTCTTAAATTTTACTTCTTTACATTCAATTTAAGGAAAAGGTGTTAGAAAATGAATACTGTAAAATAATCTCGTTAGCACTGATTAGATAAATAAAATAATCGAATTAGATTAAATAAAGAATCATGTCATAGAAATTAATTGCCTTAGAAACAATTCTTTCAATTGCAAGTAATTGCTACGATAGACGATTTGTCCTCTAAAGACAATACATTCGTTTTAAATTTTGTATACCCAAAATTGGAGTGGACTACTGTGATAATGATCTTTCGATCACCAAAAAATATGAAACTCGCCGAAAAATTTTTGTTACGAGAGTTTTTTATGATAAGTATTGGTGAGTGTAATTAGAGAAGTGAAGAATTCTCTATTTATAGGGATAAAAATATCATTTCAAAAAATCGGAAATAAATCTGAATTTAATACAGGCATAAATTCTGAAATTTGAACTCTCTTATAACTGCTTATAACAAAAATTTAAAACAAAATAATTTCAAATTTAAATCCCCTTGACTCTTGATTAAATCTAAAATTAAATTTTATAATAGACAATTAAACATTTTAAATATGGGTGTAAAATAGTCCAGATTCATCTATTATTTTTTTATAAAGATGGAGGATATATTATCATAGGCTCATTAAACCCCCCTAAACCTAAATTAGAGAAAAAAAGTACCTATAATAATATTATATAAACAACTCAAGAGATAAACTCAACAACAAAACCAACAATAAGAATAAAACAAGGATAAACATCGAAGAACACAACTAAACCTCGAACACCAAGATCTTCATGCAGAAAATTAAGACCAACGTCAGTAGGTTGCAGAAAAAGTCGAGGATCAAAATTATCAAAAAATACAATCTCACATCAGTCACTTTGTTACCTTCACGAAACACATGATTGAAATCAACTTGCTCAAAGGTTTGCATAATACTCCGAATTGAATAAAACAAAGAAGAGTCATCCCATCTCCCATCACTATTTCGCAACACACGAACCATTTTGGTATTATCAGATTCAATTATAATAGACCTTGCATTCATGTGTATGGAAAAATATAAACCCTCCAAAACAACCCATAATTCTTAATCAAAAGTGGAACACTTTTCAATAAATTTTGAAAATCTTGCAATTCATAGACCATTAGGGTCCTTACTAACACCACCACAAGAAGACTTTTCATCAGATGGGTTCCGTGCACCATCAGACCTTCTAGAGCATGTTGGTACTCAACAACCATACGACGACTACAATCAAGCACACTCTCAGGAACAACCATTATCCTATGAAAAAAATTATCTATTTTAAATTGAAAAAATCAAAATGCCAACTATTATCCTATGAAAAAAATTCTCTATGTAAGAGGCAATTAAACACCTAGAATATGGATGTAAAACAATCCAAATTCATTCAATGTTTACAGAATAATAAGAACAACTATTATTCAATGTTTACTGATTGGTGATTTAAATAGTTACTTTTTAATTGCTAATTATCTTATTTTTATGAATTTATCACTGCTAATTTGAGTGAATTTTGTATGTTTTATGTGCAGTAACATGTTTCTACAATTAGTGATTAAAAAGACAATTTCTGTATTTCTTTTCGCGACTGGAGACATGGGCACGACGCCGAGCATGAAGAAATGTTGATGTGGTAGTTTCTAGAAGATTCTAGAAGATTCTGGAGGCAGTCCAGTCAGCGAAATTTGAGAGAATTCTGGAGTCAGTTTAGCAACAAGATTTGAGAAGATCTTTAGGATAAGATATTTTGTTTTTAAATTTTAAACTCAAGAATTATCTTTCTATCTTTTATTTTATTTCGAGTTAATTTTAGGTTATTAGTAACCTATAAATACCCTCCTTGGGTAAAGCTTTAGATAATCCATCATTTCATCTTTGAATTCTTGTCTTGTTGCTTTTATTCTATAAAATTTATTTTCTTTATTTATTTTTAGTCTTTTTGATTTTTACAAAAAATATGTAAGTATGATAATTGATATCATGCTTAGCTAATTTCTTTTAAGCCGAGAGCTAACAATGAATCAATTCAAAGCGTGAGAATTGAATAGTACTTAATTCCCTTCGGGGAAACATTCTTATTTTTCTGTTTTATTAGTTTGACAAACGACCTTACTTACAAAATTAAAACATTTTCAACGAAAAAGAGCTTATTGGTCTGGATGTTATTTTAATATACAATGGAGGGAAGGATTTGCTTGTGGCAATTTTGACTTCCTGTGAACACACTTAGCGGCGGTCTGCTAAGGAAAAATAAGATCGGATTCGATTCTCAACGAGACAACATAATTCGAGTCGGGCCTTTCCAGTACTTAATCTGGTTATTTTAACGACAATAGTTGTGGTTAATCCACTCAAGAATCATCTTTCAAAGATAGGCTTGGAACGATCGGTTACAAGAGAGAAAGGCAAGTTACAATGGGTTGGTCCTTGTAGACTGTAACCGACATGAATCCCGGAGTAAAAATCATTTTAAAGGATCGACAGAATTGAAACAAAGTTAGCTCGAGGCGATTTTTTCATTGTCATTTTAAACTATTATTTCTTTCTCTCAATTTTAATTTTTACATTTTATTTGTTATTTTAGTTTCTTTATTTTTCATAACAATCTTATCAACCCCCCTTTTAATTAATTGTTTGCAGCATCCTGGACTGAAATTAATACAGAATTACATCAGAAATTCCAAATTCTCTGTGGATCGATCCTCTTTACTATACTATCCTTTACTTATTTAATTTAAAGAGGAATATTTTATTTTTGAGGAGTAAAACGATGCTTGTCAAAATTGGCATCGTTACCGGGGAATTTTCGGCAAATTACTGATCAAATTTTTTTTATTTTATAACCAGGACCGATGGTCAACCAAACGATTAGAGAGCTAACTGCATCTCCCGAGATACAATAGCCACTTTGCATTACTTTTCCTAATGGAGAAACCCCATTTCAACTTAAGACGGGTTTGATCCATCTTCTTCCCACCTATAACGGGTTTGCCTAGTGAAAGTCTACATAAGCACCTCGTAGAATTTCATATGGTGTGCAGTAGCATGAAGCCCCAAGGAGTTTCCGAGGATTAAATCAAACTTAGAGCATTTCCTTTTTCTTTAGCCGGAACGGCTAAGGAATGGTTATTTTATTTACCGCCTAATTCAATTACTACTTGGGCTGAATTATCACGTGTTTTCCTTGACAGGTTTTTCCCAATGGCAAAAGCAAGTGAACTGAGGCAAAGGATTTTGGGAATTCATCAAAAAGAATATGAAACTCTTTATGATTACTGGGAGAGGTTTAAAAAATTATGCGCCAGTTGTCTGCAACATGGTCTTTTTGAGAAAACATTCCTCCAATACCTTTATGATGGGATTGCTTCGAGTAGACAGAAAGATGGTAGATGCTGCCAGTTGCAGTGCTCTCATTAACATGACACCCACGACAGCAAGAACGTTAATTTCTACTATGGCGGTAAACTCACAATAATTTGGCTCGAGTGAACCTAGCCGAGGGGTTCACGAGGTAAGTGTTGTTTCAATTGAAAGCAAATTAGCTAAATTAACTAATATTGTTCATTCGCTTGTTTCAGGAAAAATCGAAGTCACAAAAGTTTGTGGAATTTGCACAATGACAAATCATCCGAAAGACTGTTGTCCATTACTACGAGATGTATCCGAAGCACATGTTATTATCGTAGGAAATTTTCTGGGACCCCCTCAAAGAGCATACAATCCGTATAGTAATACTTTCAATCAAGGATGGAGGGATCATCCAAACCTGAGTTACGGAAACAACAAAAATTATCAAGCGAGGGCTCCTACTTTTCCAGCTCAAACACCCCAAATATCATCCCTTGAAACGATTGTTGAGAAATTGGCTATATCCCAAGAAAAATTCCAAACTCAAACACATGCCCATCTTCAAGAAATTGACAAACAAATCAGCCAAATTAGCTCAAAAAGTTGGTCGCCTAGAATCTCAAGGTCGATTACCATCACAAACCGAAAAATCTTAGGGAAAATGTAAGTTCGATCACTCTCCAAAGTGGCACCATCATCTCACCTGAAGCTTCAAACAAGTCTGATAAACAAAAAGAAGATGCATCGTCAAAGAAACAAGAAAAAGATCCTTCGCCATCAAACATTTCTGGTAAATTTGCTTCCATTTCTTCTCCTTACAAAACTTTGCCTCCTTTTCCTTCTAGGCTTATGAAATGCGACAAGACAACGAAAGAGAAAGAAATCTTCGACATCTTCAGGAAGGTAGAAATTAACATCCCTTTTCTTGATGTTATCCGGAAAATACCTAAGTATGCAAAATTCTTGAAGGATCTTTGCACAAACCGAAGGCGATTGAATGAGAATGAAAAGGTGAACCTTGGCGAAAATATTTCAACTATCTTTCAGAAAAGGCTTCCACCAAAATACAAAGATCAAGGTATGTTCGACATACCGTGCAAAATTGATAATGTTGGAATCAAGCGCGCAATGTGTGATTTAGGCGCATCTATCAATGTGATGTTATTTTCCGTCTATAACAAAATTACCAATGAACCATTGAAAGAGATGAGGGTGACAGTACAACTCGCTGATCGATCAATCATCTACCCCAAAGGAGTTTTAGAAAATGTTTTAGTGAAGGTAAATGATTTAATATTTCATGCTGATTTTTATATAATTGACATAGAAAATGATCGCAGTAATATTGGATCTGAAATACTTCTTGGGCGACCATTCTTGAGCATGGCACACGCGAAGATTGATGTTCGTAGTGGCATTTTAACTATGGAATTTGATGGAAAAGTCGTCAAGTTTGATGTATATAAAGCTATGAAATATCCAAATAATGTAGCAAGCTTGAATTTCGTTGATATTGTTGATCCATTTGCTAATGAATTTTTTGAGACTAATTTGCTACTTGATTTTTGCAGGGAATTGAAAAAAGAGGAATTTAAAGATAGGAAGCTTGAAAAAATTATTTTTACCATTTATTCTACTTCTAATTTTTATTTAATGCTTTCAAAAATTAAATATTTTCCATCAATCTTACAAGCATCAAAGATAGATTTGAAATTACCGTCGTATAAATTGCATATTAAAGAAGACACTTTGTTGAATCAGTTGAAGTAACGTCATGGTCGAAAAATTTCTCATAGAGAAATTCTCAGTTGGACAAATCACGTGAATTAGAAAAAGAACTTCTCACAGAACCTGTAGTCTGAATCAGGTCGTCAAGCTAATGATGTTAAAAGAAGCGCTAAATGGGAGACAACTTATTTTCTTTTTTTGTTTTTATTTATTAATTTATTTTCATTCATTTATTTTATCTAATTTATTTTCAAATATTTGTATAGAATTTGTCTAAGATTCAAAAGGCTTGATCGTGCTGAAACTTGAAAAAAGTAAATGAGGAGTTGCATACCCCTTACAAAGCTCAATTTAGACACGAGGAGTATCTCTATTCCTTCTCTTGTACTTTAATTTTCATATTGAAACAATATGATTTAAATGAGGGGGGTAAAGATTGAATCAAGTTCCATCGTACTTGTTTTATCATTTGCTTAATTGAATGCCTTGATTGAATTGGTTGAATGCTTAGTTAATTTCATGCTTAGCTAAGCATGATAATTGATATCATGCTTAACTAATTTCATGCTTAGCTAATTTACAAACAATATGCTAAGTATGATAATTGATATCAATTATCATACTTAGCATATTATAAAAATAAGATAATTGAATGCCTTGATTGAATTGTTTTATCATTTATTTTTAGTCTTTTTAATATTTTACAAACAATATGCTAAGTATGATAATTGATATCATGCTTAGCTAATTTCTTTTAAGCCAAGAGCTAACAATGAATAAATTCAAAGCGTGAGAATTGAACAGTACTTAATTTCCTTCGGGAAACATTCTTATTTTTCTGTTTTATTAGTTTGGCAATCGACCTTACTTACAAAATTAAAACATTTTCAAACCAAAAAGAGCTCATTGGTTTGGATGTTGTTTTAATATACAGTAGGACGACGGATTTACCTGTGGCAATTTTGACTTCCTGTGAACACACTTAGCTGCGGTCCGCTAAGGAAAAATGAGATCGGATTCGATTCTCAACGAGACAACATTATCCGAGTTGGGCCTTTCCAATACTTAATCTAGTTGTTTTAACGGCAATAGTTGTGGTTAATCCACTCAAGAATCATCTTTCAAAGATAGGCTTGGGAAGATCGGTTACAAGAGAGAAAGGCAAGTTACAATAGGTTGGTCCTTGTAGACTGTAACCGACTTGAATCCCGAAGTAAAAATCATTTTCAAGGATCGACAGAATTGAAACAAAGTTAGCTCAAGGCAATTTTTTCATTGTTATTTTCAACTATTATTTCTTTCTCTCAATTTTAATTTTTACATTTTATTTGTTATTTTAGTTTCTTTATTTTTCATAACAATCTCATCAAACCCCCCTTTTAATTAATTGTTTGCAGCATCTTGAACTGAAATTAATACAAAATTACATCAGAAGTTCTAAATTCTCTATGGCGATACCCTCTTTACTATACTATCCTTATTTAATTTAAAGAGGAATATTTTATTTTTGACGAGTAAAACGACGTTTGTCAAAATTGGCGTCGCAGCCGGGAAATTTTCGGCAAATTATTGATCAAATTTTGTTTTTCTTTTATAACCAGGACCGATGGCCAACCAAACGATTAAAGAGCTAGCTGCAGCTCCCGAGATACAATAGCCACTTTGCATTACTTTTCCTAATGGTGAAACCCCATTTCAACTTAAGACGGGTTTGATCCATCTTCTTCCCACCTATAATGGTTTGACTAGTGAAAGTTCACATAAGCACCTCGTAGAATTTTATATGGTGTGCAGTAGCATGAAGCCCCAAGGAGTTTCCGAGGATCAAATCAAACTTAGAGCATTTCCTTTTTCTTTAGCCGGAACGGCTAAGGAATGATTATTTTATTTACCGCCTAATTCAATTACTACCTGGGTTGAATTATCACGGGTTTTCCTTGACAGGTTTTTCCCAATGGCAAAAGCAAGGGAACTGAGGCGAAGCATTTTGGGAATTCATCAAAAAGAATGTGAAACACTTTATGATTACTGGAGAGGTTTAAAAAATTATGCGCCAATTGTCTGCAACAGGGTCTTTCTGAGTAAACACTCCTTTAATACCATTATGAAGGAATGCTTCCGGTAGATAGAAAGATGGTAGATGCTGCTAGTGGCGGTGCTCTTATTAACATGACACCCAGAGCAGCAAGAACATTAATTTCTACTATGGCGGAAAACTCATAACAATTTGGCTCGAGTGAACCTATCCAAGGGGTTCACGAGGTAAGTGTTGTTTCAATTGAAAGCAAATTAGCTAAATTAACTAATATTGTTCATTCGCTTGTTTCAGGAAAAATCGAAGCCACAAAAGTTTGTGGAGTTTGCACAATGACAAATCATCTGACAGACTGTTGTCCATTACTACGAGATGTATCCGAAGCACAGTGATGTGTGTAATAAAAACGCAATTAAGTGCAAGTGTACACGTCATCAAGTAATAAAGTGATAAGTATATCGTGTATCGTCTCCACAGGGATTGGTATATTTAATATGTCTCCCTTTGTTCCCTTGCTCCTGAAAGATAGTAAAAACACAGATAAGTGGATTTGTTTAACTAACTAGATAATTAAATAACAAAACATAAAATAAAGGATTGAGAACAATATAGAGAAAGTAGGTAGGATCCAACTGCATCAATTAGTGGATTCGATTGATCTTCTTCTTTTCCAATGCAATTACACAACACTGCTTCGGCAGTACTGCAGATATAACTTCGGCAGCGTTAGTGTTCTCTGCCGCGGCAATCTCTTGCTCTTGGGCAAATGCATTAAAGTTCAGCAAAGTGTCCGTAGTTGATTCCGCTTATCTCTAAGTCAGAGTGTTGCTGATGAATGGTCCTCGATGATACCTCTCGGCTACAATCAACGATAATCACCAACCAATCCAACACTTCTTTTAGCTGTTGAAACTCTTAACCTATCTCTAGGCCGAGTTAGTGTCTACAACACCGTACTTATCCCTTTCGTGAATCTACACCTCTCGATACTAGATAAATATTTTACTTACAAACTTCTCTCTCGAGCTTGAATGCAAGAACAAGGAATGACAATAGGATAAGCAAACTTTGATATTATTATTACATTAGAACAAAGAAACAAGAAACAATCTTCTCTCACTAATATCAACAACCTTAACCTATCCCTAAGAATTTTAGAGCATAATGTCGATAGGTACAATTCTTAGGGGAAGGGTTTCTCTAAAATCGACTCTCTTAACAATGTGGTCGGCTAGGATATATATAGTCTTAACCTAGGGCAAACTGTTAGACTTATTTTGATATAACTTAAAATAAATTTTCAAAGGACTAATTTGTAAAAATTTATAAAATATTTTTCTCGAAATAAAATTTTCAAAAACTCGATTTAAAGTTGTCAAAATGTTTTATAAAATGTTAGAATTTTTATCTACATCGAATATACTTTTAAAATTCAATAAAATGGTCAAAAGTGTTTTCCAAAGCTAAAAGTCTCAAAACCTTGTTAAAAGATTTCAAAACTTTCAGGATAGAATGACCTACTTTTTGAAACCCTGGCAAGGTTTTGAAACCTTGTTTAAAGGTTTCGAAACTTTCATCCTGTAATGGTTAGTTTTATTTAAAATTCTTAAAGGTTTCAAAACCTCTGGTAAAGGTTTCGAAACTTCTGTGCAGGTGAGCATTAAATGCTCAATCTTAATGACAATCAACGGCTCCAAAGTACTCCCAACGGCTACAAACGGTTAGAAACAATTAAGAGCATACAAAAGAGGTCTGAAAAACATATTGGAACAACAAGAAAGCCTATCCAAAGATTCAAGCATCCATAGATTCAAGTTGTGCTTCATTTCCAACCTGTCTTGCAAAAACACTATTGTGTTCTTCATTTGTAATCTTTTACTAGTGTTTAATTGGGTGTGTGAGAGAGCTTAAATTGTGCAAACATCTACCTTGTGAGAATTTTCTTGTTTGCTTCTTTGTACTCAAATTTGGGGATTGATTCAATAGACTTTGGGGTATAAGTCTATTGAATTGTGTAAGGTTACTCCTTATCCTTAAAGGAAAGACAAATTAGTGAATTTGTAGAAAATCCTTAGTGTGGTCACTAAGGTAGTGGATGTAGACTTCATTGAGGAAGTTGAACCACTTTAAATCACCTTGCAATTTCCTACCTTTTCAATTAGTGTCCACCAATTTTTTTTAAAAAAATCCAATTCACCCCATCTCTTGGAATTTTTCGGTCGATTGCAACATTCAACAATTGGTATCAGAGCGAGGCTCATTGGAAGGTCTAACAGCCTCTTGAGAAGATCCAAGAAGTGTTCAATCATTTTCAAGGTCATCCATGGCTTCCTCTTCCACTATCGAAGCTTGGGGAGACTCTCAACCCACCAACAAGCCTCCTTTCTTTAATGGAGTCAACTATGCTTATTGGAAGAATCAAATGAGGTTATTCATTCAAGCTTATAATCTAGAAGCTTGGAAGATTATCATAAGTGGCTACACCGCACCAACTAGTGGCATGAAGACATGGAACAATGAAGGAAACAAGAAATTTTCTACAAATACCAAGGCAATGCATCTTCTCTTTTGTGCTCTTGGTCCGGATGAATATGGAAGAGTATCATCATGTTCTAATTCTAAAGAGATTTGGGATAAACTTGAAGTCACACATGAAGGAACAAATGAAGTGAAGGAGACCAAAATCAGGCTTCTCAACCTCAACTATGAGAACTTCAAAATGGATCCCAAAGAAGATCTTAAATTCATGTCCGGTCGATTCTCGGTGATTATGAATGGATTGAAGGGCTATGGAGAAGTCAATCCCGAAGATAAACTTGTGAGAAAGATGATCTACTCTCTCCCGGATTCTTGGGAATCAAAAAGGACGGCAATAATAGAACCAAAGAATCTTAAGACTCTCAAGTTAGTTGAGCTTATTGGTTCATTGCTTACTCAAGAGATGATGTCCAAAGAAAAGGAAGAAAAGAAGAAAGAAGTTGAAACCAAGAAATTTGGAGTTGCTCTCAAATCAACAAAAGGAGAGAGTGATTCTGTGATGATGATGAAGAGAAAGAGATGACTATGTTTACCAAAAGATTTAGAAGATTCATGAGGTCCAACAAAGGTAAAAGATTTCAAAGAGAAGAGGGCTTCAAGAGTGAACCAAGGGGTAAAGATGCCATCATTTTCTATGAGTGCAAAAAACCGGGACATATCACGTTTGAATGTCCCCAATTGAAGAAAAAGAGCTTTGAGAAAAAAAAAGCACAAAGCTCATGTAGCTACTTGAAGCGATGAAGAAACATCGGATGATGAGGATGAAGTAGTCAATTTGTGTCTCATGGCATTCGAAGAAGACTCTAAGGTAACCTCTAATTCATCTATTTTAATTGATTATACTTTTGATGAATTACAAGAGACATATGATGAGTTGGCTTTGGAATATGAAAATTATATTTTAAAAAATAGAAAAAATGTTTTAAAATTGAAAAATGAAAATGATTTTCTTTCTAAAGCTAATAAAGGATTTGAAAGTAATATTAAAGAGTTAAAAAATAAAATAATTGATTTTGAAAAAAAAAATCAAGATTTATATAATTTACTTTCAAAAGCTCATGATGATCATGAGAAGAAAATTTATGAGCTTAAAGCTTCTTTTGATAAAGTTGGAACAAAATCTTTTGAAAAAGGTGAAAATTCTAAATCCAACTACTTTAGAAAGAACTTCAATGGAAATCTTTATAGAGGTCCCCAAAGGTCATATAATAGAAAGATAGTTAAAAGTATTTGGGTTCCTAAAGGACTCATTGCTAACAAAGAATATGATCTTTTATCAAAATGGATACCAAAAGGGACTAGAATTTTAGGAACTAATCCTTATAAACCCAAAAGAGTTTGGGTACCAAAATATGTATGAGTTCCTTTTTGTAGGTGTGTTGGAGCTATGGGGAGCAAAATAAAGAAATTTGAAAGCTCTAGACACACTAGAAGGAAAGGCACTTGAAGTGGATAAAGTATAATTAAAATTTTTGATTCAATTGGTAACTTTCTATTTTTCATGCAATATATGAAATCATGTTGCTTTCTATGTTTATATCTTTCAAAGTATGTTAAATTGTTGATTGCATAAATTGTGTGCTTATATATCATGTTATCTT
Organism: Abelmoschus esculentus; assembly: GCA_035048815.1. Taxonomy (NCBI): domain Eukaryota; kingdom Viridiplantae; phylum Streptophyta; class Magnoliopsida; order Malvales; family Malvaceae; genus Abelmoschus; species Abelmoschus esculentus. The sequence goes on from JAUCBN010000003.1 coordinate 21,250,051, forward strand.
AGTTGTTTGGTGACACATGTTTAAATGACTTAAAATGGTTATTGTACTTGCTCTTAAATGCCTATAATATATCATAAGTATGCTATAATGCTTTTCCGGGTCAATTTGAGGCTTCTTGATATGAATTCGGTTGCGAAATATCCGAATTTGTATATGTGATTGCCCGATCGTGATTCTAGTAAGTAATTGATATGAGTACAAAATGATACGACAATGGAATGATGATAAGTTGATTGTTGTGTTTAGGATGAAGTACGAAAAATATGGATGTATGTTTGATGGAAATGAAAAGATGAAATGTAATTGATGGTGCGATGTAAACAAAGGAGGAACCAACACTAAAAAGTGAAGACCCGTTCCTTAAGAGTTTTTAAACCGTGACTTGGGTGAAAGGCTAATGGATTGCGACCCTCTAGTTATATGAACTAGGAACCAACAATATAAAAAATGAAAAGGGATTAATGCCACAAGAACAATCTTGCAAGCCGATAAAGTTCAAAAAGAACTATAAAAGAGAACACACTCAAAGTTTAATATATGCCAAAAGTTGTTTCTTTTACAATGAAATGAGTGCCTATTTATAGGTGTAAGACAACAACAAATTGATTAGCCTAGAACAAAGATTAAAGACTCGTTATTCTGATGTTAAAGGCCTATTAATTTGTAGGTTATCCTATCTCCAATTGACAACCAAAAAGGTTTGATCTAACAAGGATGAATGTGTACATTCATATCATCCACATGGAGAAACTCTTGGGATAATGAACTTGATTAAGTTGTCATTCATCCTCCTTTAATGGGCTGTTGATAAAGCATTGAATTCAACAATTGAATGGCCTCTTGAATTTGTTGAACAAGCATCTTGTGACTATTCCCGTACTGAATTTCCAGCCTGCATTGTCTTCACTAATTTAATCATATCTTAAGCTCCTGATATCGGATTGAGGTGATTCAAAGTGCGTTGGAAAGCTAAGAAATAGAGGAATAAGTTTGAATAAGACCTAAAGACTCAAATATACTCTTATCCAATCCAAAAATGGTGAACAAGTTGACTGATATTCCTTGAACTCCCTCCTTAAGTGTTGCTTTAATTCTTGCCTCTACTCTCCCTTAAATGTTGATAATGAAGGCTTTCATTGCATGTCTTCTCTATTAAAAACTAATAAGCTTTATGGAGGATTAAGTAGCTCTTATGTAGTCTTTAACTGCCTCTTTAAGTGGTGTATTTAGGAGCTCTTCAATGCATTGTTTTCTTGCTGAAACTGAAAGCCTTTAAGTGGTGTGTAAATCTCCCTTGAATGTCTTGAAACTGATCAGCCATCATGGTGTCTTCAAGTGTCTTTAATTGGTAGTAAATGACTTGTCATTCTTGTAGAAAATGATCAGCCATTTGATCTCAAATGAATACCCTAGATGAAAATATAAGCAACCATTAGATAACAACTTTATTCAATAAAATAAAAGTGAATGTATGAAACATATTTAATGAGCTAGTTTAATTAATGAAACTAGTTACATTGAATGATCTAGTTTAATTAATTAATCCACACACTAAATGAACTCATAAACATAAGAAAACTAACATGCTTTAAGTGAACTATCATGCATTAATTAAACTAATGAACTTAATTGAACTAACATGCTTAAATGAATATTAAGAATTATTTATTCATGCACACATGCTGAAATTAAATTTAAAAACTTAAGATAGAACTCATGCAAACTCATGCACAAGTAGGAGGCTGTATTGTTCCAACATAGTTGGTGTTGCAATCTCTAATTTCCAGCCTTGAATAAATAGATTTCCCATGGCCTCTTGAAATTTTTTGGTTTTAGCACGAGTCATAGGTCCAATAGGAAATTCTTCTGATTCATTGTTGGTTGTGATCGTATCATTCCCTCCCTCTTGAAAGCGATTTGACCCCAAATCGTCACCTGCATGAAATGGAGATAAATCAGCCACATTGAATGTTGCACTGACATTAAACTCACCTGGGAGGTCTAATTGATAGGCATTATCATTGACACGCTTGATCACTTGAAAAGAACCATCCCCTCTAGGCATCAATTTTGATTTGCGTTGGACTGAAAATCTTTCTTTTCTCATGTGCAGCCAAACCCAATCTCCCGGCTCGAATGTAATTCGTTTACGTCCCTTGTTAGCTTGTTGCTCATATTGCCGAGTTCTCTTTTCAATATTGTCCCGCACTTGTTGATGGAGTTTTTTGACAAATTCAGACTTGTTTCTCCCATCTTTATTCACAATTTGATCAGCGGGCAAAGGTAATAAATCCAATGGAGTTAAGGGATTGAAACCATACACTATTTCAAATGGTGACATTTTAGTGGCGGAATGAATGGATCGGTTGTAAGCAAACTCCACATGTGGCAAGCTTTCTCTTAAATGAAGTTGATCTTTGTAAACTTGCTTTGGTGAAAGTGGGGCTAGAGTGATCTTCCTTGCTTTATGGGTGAAGGTATACCGATTGGTATAACCATCATGTATGACTCTCCTATCGAACTGCCATGGTCTTTCTAACAAGATATGACCGGCGTGCATTGGCACAACATCACATAACACCTCGTCTTTGTATTTGCCAATGGAAAAAGGCACAATAACTTGTTTGATCACTTTAAGTTATCCTCCATCATTTAGCCACAATAACTTGTAGGAATGTGGATGCTTGGTCGTTTCTAGGACAAGTTTATCTACCATTAAAGTACTAGCAACGTTAGTGCAACTACCACCATCGATAATGACAAAGCATAGCTTTCCATTAATATGGCAGCGAGTATGGAAAATGTTCTCGCGTTGCTGATCCCCATCAATTGCTTGCATGCTTAGGCTCCTTTTAACAACAAGGACCTCTCCATCTACGACATGTTCCAACTCTTCTTTTTCAAATTCTTTATCCTCCTCCTCCTCCCCCTCTTGGTCAGTTTTAATCTCTCCATCATCACGGATGAAAATAGTGCTGCGGTTAGGGCATTGGCTAGCAATGTGACCTCTCCCCAAACACTTGAAGCATTGTACATCACGGGATTGATTTGGCATGGCTGGACTCTTTCCCTTGCTGGTTTCAGCGATGAGTTTGATATTCTTTGATGGTCCGGCTCGGTCATTAGGAGTAAAGGATGGATTCTTTTTTACGTTACTCTGCCCCATTTAGAAGTAGAACCTCCAAAGACTCGGGGTGCACCTTTCCTTTTGAGTTGCTTCTCCACCTTCATGGCCATATGAACCATGTCTTCTATTTCCACGTAATGTTGCAACTCAACAATGGCTACAATGTTAGGATCAAGACCAGATAGAAACCTTACCATAGTGGCTTCTTGATCCTCATCAATGTTGGCTCGGATCATGGCTACTTCCATGTCTTTATAATAATCCTCAACACTACGATTGCCTTGTGTAAGGTTTTGAAGCTTGTTAAACAACTCTCTATGGTAGTGAGTTGGAATGAATCTTCTACGTATCACAGCTTTCATCTCATTCCAAGTAGAAATAGGATGTTCACCATTGCGTCTCCTGCTAGATGTCAATTGATCCCACCATATAAGTGCATAATCCGTAAACTCAGTGGCTGCGAGTTTTACCTTTTTAAGCTCTGAATAGTTATGACACTCAAAGATATGTTCAACCTTCTTTTCCCATGCGTGGTATGGTTTTGGATCCGTTCTTCCTTGAAAAGGAGGAATGGTAATTTTGATGTTGCTGAGATTATCATCCACTCTTGGACGAGCTCTTTGGCCTTGTTGTGCCATACTATGTTGGGATGATTGATCAAGTTCATGCACATCATCATCCCCTTCAGGATGATACTCCTCATTACCATGATAAGCTTGTGAAATTTCAAGTTGATTAATTCGTTCTAATAAGGGCTCCAATTGCTGTTGAATCATCTTTGCCATTGCTTGTAGCAATGCTTGATTTTGCAAATTGGGAACTCCTTCACCACTGTGACCAGATCTTTGTGACATGATTAGATAAAAAAAATTTAAACCTTACCAACACAAATCCTCACCTTTCCACTCCAAAGAAAATGCACTCACACTCGTGTTTCTCTCGGGATAGGCTTTTCCCCTTAATGCACACTCTTGCCTTTTACCACTCTTTCTCTCTTTTCTAAGTCCGTAGAGAACTTACTCAAGGCTTAACAAGCTTTATTTGTGGAATTTGGCTAAAACAAAATGGTTAGGAAAAGAAAACAAGAAATAGGTAGCAAACGGATGGTAAAAAAAAGATAAAAAAGGAGCTTACTGAATCGCCAAGGCTCTCTGATTACCAATTGATATGAATCCGGTTGCGGAATATCCGAATTTGTATATGTGATTGCCCGATCGTGATTCTAGTAAGTAATTGATATGAGTACAAGATGATACGACAATGGAATGATGATAAGTTGATTGTTGTGTTTAGGATGAAGTATGGAAAATATGGATGTATGGTTGATGGAAATGAAAAGATGAAATGTAATTGATGGTGCGGTGTAAACAAAGGATGAACCAACACTAAATAGTGAAGACCTGTTCCTTAAGAGTTTTTAAACCGTGACTTGGGTGAAAGACTAATGGATTGCGACCCTCTAGTTATATGAACTAGGAACCAACAATATAAAAAAATGAAAAGGGATTAATGCCACAAGAACAATCTTGCAAGCCGATAAAGTTCAAAAAGAATTATAAAAGAGAACACTCTCAAAGTTTAATATATGCCAAAAGTTGTTTCTTTTACAATGAAATGAGTGCCTATTTATAGGTGTAAGACAACAAAAAATTGATTAGCCTAGAACAAAGATTAAAGACTCATTATTCTGGTGTTAAAGGCCTATTAATTTGTAGGTTATCCTATCTCCAATTGACAGCCAAAAAGGTTTGATCTAACAAGGATGAATATGGACATTCATATCATCCACATGGAAAAACTCTTGGGCTAATGAACTTGATTAAGTTGTAATTCATCCTCCTTTAATGGGTTGTTGATAAAGCATTGAATTCAGCAATTGAATTGCCTCTTGAATTTGTTGAACAAGCATCTTGTGACTATTCCCGTACTGAATTTTCAGCATGCACTGTCTTCACTAATTTAATCATATCTTAAGCTCCTGACATCGGATTGTGGTGATTCAAAGTGAGTTGGAAAGATAAGAAATAGAGGAATAAGTTTGAAGAAGACATCAAGACTCAAATATGCTCTTATCCAATCCAAAAATGGTGAACAAGTTGACTGATATTCCTTGAACTCCCTCCTTAAGTGTTGCTTTAATTCTTGCCTTTACTCTCCCTTAAATGCTGATAATGAAGGCTTTCATTGCATGTCTTCTCTGTTAAAAACTGATAAGCTTTATGGAGGTAATAAGTAGTCTTTAAGTGCCTCTTTAAGTGGTGTATTTAGGAGCTCTTCAATGCATTGTTTTCTTGCTGAAACTGAAAGCCTTTAAGTGGTGTGTAAATCTCCCTTGAATGTCTTGAAATTGATCAGCCATCATGGTGTCTTCAAGTGTCTTTAATTGGTAGTAAATGACTTGTCATTCTTGTAGAAAATGATCAGCCATTTGATCCCAAATGAATACCCTAGATGAAAATATAAGCAACCATTAGATAAAAACTTTATTCAATAAAATAAAAGTAAATGCATGAAACATATTTAATGAGCTAGTTTAATTAATGAAACTAGTTACATTGAATGATCTAGTTTAATTAATTAATCCACACACTAAATGAACTCATAAACATAAGAAAACTAACATGCTTTAAGTGAACTATCATGCATTAATTAAACTAATGAACTTAATTGAACTAACATGCTTAAATGAATATCAAGCATTATTTATTCATGCACACATGCTGAAATTAAATTTAAAAACTTAAGAAAGAACTCATGCAAACTCATGCACAAGTAGGAGGCTGTATTGTTCCAACATAGTTGGTGTTGCATTCTCTAATTTCCAGCCTTGAATAAATAGATTTCCCATGGCCTCTTGAAATTTCTTGGTTTTAGCACGAGTCATAGGTCCAATAGGAAATTCTTCTGATTCATTGTTGGTTGTGATCGTATCACTTCTTAGAGTTTTAGGACCATAAGTTTCGAAACCTCTAAACAAGGTTTGGAAACTTTCTTCCAATAGTTTCGAAACCCTTCAGCAAGGTTTCGAAACCTTTCGTGTGTCTCTAAACCAAAGTTACTGGAATGAAGGTTTAGAAACTTTTTCCAAAAGTTTTGGAACTTTTGTTAAATAGTCTCGAAACCTTAAGCAAGGTTTCAAAACCTTTCGGGCTATCTTAAAATCTTAGTTTCTAGAATTAAAGTTTTGAAACTTTTCCCAAAAAGTTTCGGAACTTTGGATGAAAAGTCTCGAAACCTTTCACAAGGTTTCAAAACCTTTCGTATCAGACCTCATCTAGGCACGTTTTTTAAAACACAAAACCCCCTCTTTTTCATATTTTTTTAAACCCTAAGAAAGTTTCAAAATCTCCCAAAACCTTTTTCCCTCAAAATCTTGCAATTTCGTTGCAAAATTCATCAAACCCTTTGGGATTAACATCATCTTCATCAACATCTTGAGGTAATTTTTTCCTTTGAGTTCATTCTCTATATTTTTTAAATTATTTTTGGATTTCATGATAACTTACCTCAAAAACTTGCTTTTCATGCTTAAAATTCTAATAAATCATGTTCATTCTTACTTTTTCACATTGTTAAACATGATTTTGACAAAACTCATGTTGTTTTTAAACCAAAAATTAATTTTTCCGAAAATTTCATTATCTTTTAGGTTTTCGGATTTTTGAAGAAAATATGATATTGATACTTGAATTAATGTTTTGGATTGCATATTTATGTATCAAATGTTGTTTTTATTGCAGGAGGTATCACCCTTTTTGATCTTGAACTCTTGAAAACTTTTCAAAATCTTATGCCCACAAAGTGTTTGATAAAATTCCTCAACTAACTTTTTGAGTCAAAACTCTTATCCTTGTCCAAAATCATGCCTCCTAGAACCAAGCCCGCTAGAGCTAAACGTGCTCGTGTTGAAAGGGGTCAACCTTCTGGTTCCAATGAACCTAATCCTAATCCCGATCCCAACCCGAATCCTACCTTTGAGGAAGTATGTTTTAGTGATGGTGTTCATAGAAATAGATATTTTAATGTCTATCATCGTAATGAAATTAGACTAGAGCAAAACATTGATCTAGATTTCCTTATGTCTCCCGCTTATGACTTTGATCTTTTTGAGTTGTTCACCAAATGGGGGTGGATTGAGTACTTGAGCATTCCTCCGTATACTCACCGTAGATTAGTTTGTGCCTTTTATGCTAATGCCGAGTTTATCTGGTCTAATAGAGGAACTAATCCCATTACTGGTATTCAATCTTTTTTGATGGGTACCACCTTCGTTTTAACACCCGAGTCTATCGCTCAATTCCTAGGTGTCCCTCTTGGTAGAAAATCAAATGAATATGAAGCTCATTATATTGAACCTTTTCCCGACCATCGTCCTACCCATCTCCCCTTAGAGGAGCGTCTTTTCCATCTCCTTACTACGTGGTTCTTTCGCTCTTTTGGCGGAAAAGCCGCTAGTATGCGAGTCATAGACTATTGGTGGCTTAGACAATATCGTAATAGAGTCTATCCCGATATAGCAAACATCATCTTTTTGAACCTTATCAAAGTCATCTCTAATCCTACATCTTTTTTTCTTCCTTTTGCATGTGTTCTTAGTCACATCTTTAGAAAACTCAACATTGATACCTCCCTAGATGAACATGTTAAGAACAAGAGTTTGATTGACATCAAATCTTGTCACAAAGCCCAATGGTATCATGGTGCTCATGGATGGGTTCATAGAGGATTTGTAGAGGAAGTCGATGAGGATGCTCCCGAGGTTCCAGTAGACGAGGATACACCACCTTCATGGTTCCTATCACCATAGATTCCATGTATGCTACTATGATCACTCGTTTCGACAACATGGATGCTTTCCTCCGTAGTTCTCGTGAGGAGACCACCGGCATGCTTCATAGCTTGGATGAACGTGTATCTTCTTTAGAGAATGATATGCGTGACATTCGTAGTCATCTTTTTCCGCCTCCTCCGCCTCATGTTACACCGAATGTTTAGATTTCATGCATACTTTTATGACTATATTATGATATTTTGAGACTTATTTTGATATGCTTAGAACTACATGCTTTATCTACTTTGTTAAGACTTTATGATGGATCTTATTTGGATCATCTTGGTTTACATGATGAATTATGATAAATGTTATATTATGATATGCTTATGTTTTATGCTATGAGGCTTGAACGCTTTACATGCTATGTTATGGATTATCTTATGATTTATTGCTCTAATGATACTTGTTTCTCTTTGTAGCCTTTTATACTTTTTGCTATAACAAAAAGGGGGAGAGAAATCAAACAATTTGTTTTTTTCTTTAAAATTGTCTTTAAAACTTTTGGTTCTCAAAGAATGTATAAGGACATTTATTAAGGGGAACTTAAAGGGATTTTTTTACATTGAAAATTTTCTCGAAACCTTGTTAAAAGGTTTCGAAACTTTCAAGATAGAATGACCTGCTTTTTGAAACCCTGACAAGGTTTTGAAACTTTCATCCTGTAACGGCTAGTTTTATTTAAAATTCTTAAAGGTTTCAAAACCTCTGGTCAAGGTTTCGAAACTTCTGTGCAGGTGAGAATTAAATGCTCAATCTTAATGACAACCAACGGCTCCAAAGTACTTCCAACGGCTACAAACGGTTAGAAACAATTAAGAGCATACAAAAGAGGTCTGAAAAACATATTGGAACAACAAGAAAGCCTATCCAAAGATTCAAGCATTCATAGATTCAAGTTGTGCTTCATTTCCAGCCTTTCTTGCAAAAACACTAGTGTATTCTTCATTTGTAATCTTTTACTAATGTTTAATTGGGTGTGTGAGAGAGCTTAAATTGTACAAACATCTACCTTGTGAGGATTTTCTTGATTGCTTCTTTGTACTCAAATTTGGGGATTGATTCAATAAACTTTGGGGTATAAGTCTATTGAATTGTGTAAGGTTACTCCTTATCCTTAAAGGAAAGACAAATTAGTGAATTTGTGGAAAATCCTTAGTGTGGTCACTAAGGTAGTGGATGTAGACTTCATTGAGGAAGTTGAACCACTCTAAATCACCTTGTAATTTTCTACCTTTGCAATTAGTGTCCACCAATTTTAAAAAAAATCCAATTCACCCCCCCTCTTGGCGTTTTTCGATCGATTGCAACACTCAACACAAACCTTTCCTAAATAGATTCTAACTTGGAGTAAGGAACAAGTCTTCTTCAAGAGATCTAATATTTCCAAGTTTACCGCCTTCTAGAAAGATTTCCCCGTTTGGTCTTTGACTTGGGCTTTTAATGCGCTAGCCTGGTCTAATTGGTGCGCTTCATCTTCCAGAATGTTCTTTATATTTTTATCTTTCATTGTGCCTACAATGTTGATGTTGCCACTCTGGATGCTGCCGCGGCCTTTGTGTCTGCCTCAGCCTCAACACTACTTCACTGTTGCTTTGGCCCTGGATATTCCTTTTTAAGATTAAAACTTTTCCCTTATTCACTGAGGGATAGGGCCAAGACCTGGTTAAATAGTATTCCGGCAGGATCTATTGGATCTTGGAGTGAACTCTGCCGAGAATTCATTACGCGATTTAACCCTACCAACTTATATGATCGAATCTATAATGAGATTACTTCTTTTAGTCAAGTTGATGATGAACCTATGTACGAGGCTTGCGAACGCTACAGAGAGTTACTAAACAAATGTCCACTGCATGGATTTCCACTATGGACTCAAGTAACCATGTTTTACAATGCTACCAATTCCCCAATAAGGATGATGTTGGATGCCTCGTCAAATGGCACACTCTTTGACATGGCTCCGGAAGAAGCTATTGAGATTTTGAACAAACTCGCAAGGAACGATTTTCAATTCCCTACTTCTAGGTGAGGAGGATTAAGACGCCAAGCCACAGTGAATGAACTAGAAACTACCAATTCAGTGGCAGCACAATTGGTATCTTTGACCAAGATGGTTCAGAACATGCAAGTACAACAAAATACTCACGAGGTAAAAGCAATCAATTCTTCTGAGTATATACAAGATGAGGAATATGGTTTCTATGTGGGAAATTACAACTGGAACAACAATATGATGTCAAACACATAGAATCCGGCATGGAAAAGGCACCCAAACTTTTCATGGAGAAATCCTAATAATACCTTGAACCCCGCTAACCAAGCCTCAGGATATCAGCATACACTACCGCAGCAGCATGTTCAGCAGTCACTGCCATAGTAACAGATGCATCAGCAGCAACCTATGAACTCATTGGAGAATACTCTCAAGGCCTTCATAATGAAAACATAATCATTTATGGATGAGAACAACAGTTTCATGAAGAGGACTGATGACTTCATGAATAGAACATAGATGAGACTACAAAACCAGGAAGCTGTTATTAAATCATTAGAGACCTAAGTTGGTCAATTTACTCAAAGACAAAATACTAGACCACAAGGGGGATTACCTAGAAATACTGAAGTTGCTAAAGGAATGAGCCATGAACAATGCAAAGCAATCACTACAAGAAGTGGCCTACAACTTAAAGAGACATTGGGCAAGCCAGCAACCAAAGTTCCACCAGCAACACATGAGGAATCAAACAAGGAGGACTTGGATACTAAACAATTTGATCATGAGAACACTGCCCCAACAGAGAGCTCGGCAACACCTGAACAAGCTAACGAGACAATGAGAAACACAATGGTTGTAGGTATTAAATTCTAAACCATTGAGACCCTGAAAGAAATGAGACCACCACCAACTTTCCCACAAATATTGAAGAAACAAAAGCAGGACCACCAGTTTATAAAGTTCCTGGATATTTTAAAGCAAGTCCACATCAACTTGTCATTTATTGAGGCAATAGAATAGATGCCCAACTATACTAAATTCTTGAAAGACATTGTATCTAAAATAAAGAAGCTAGGGGAGTTTGAAATAGTGACAGCAACTGACGGATGCATGGCAATGTTGCACAATCGCATGCCACCCAAACTGAAGGATCTTGGTTGCTTTACCATACCTTATGCGATTGGTAACAATTATGAAGGAAAGGCATTATGTGACCTAGGAGCAAGCATCAATCTTATGCCCAAATCAGTCTTTCAAAAGCTTGGAATAGGAAGGGCAAAGCCTACGACAGTGTTGTTCCAACTTGCGGATAGATCCTATGTGCATCCTGAAGGAAAAATAGAGGACATAATGGTAAGGGTAGACAAATTTATTTTTCCTGTCGATTTCCTTGGCCTTGATTGTGAAGCAGATGATAATGCACGGATCATCCTAGGAAGACCTTTCCTTGCTATTGGACGACCTTAATTGATGTGGAGAATGGGGAGTTGACAATGAGGGTCAATGACCAACAAGTCAAACTCAATGCATTCCATAATTTGAAAAAATTTGATGATCCAGAAGAGTGCAAAGTCCTCCACATAACAGATACAGGTACCAAGATATCTTGCCTTGGCAGCACGCTTGACAAATTATTTGGTAAGAAAATTAAGCATAAAATGGAGGTAGAAAATAAAGATGGACACAAAACAGAAGGGAAAGGCCAACACTTGAAGAAAAATCCATGCCAACAAGAGATAAGCTAATTGGGAGATGCATTTACATGCACTCCACCAGTAACATAATCCATTCCCTTCTACTTTATCTATAATATTAGGATTAATTTTAGTTTAGAATTTATGTTTTTAATTTTTATTGATGTTTTTATTTTAAGTTTATTTTTATTGATGTTTTTATTTTATTTTAAGTTTTTTAGGACAAATAAAAGCAAGAATAAAGGAGAAATAGTTCACAGCAGAAATTCTACCGAGACAATAAACAATGTCAGAAGCTTCAGCATTCCCAACAGGCAGAAACAGTGTAACGGCTATCTGCCAAATTCCTTGTCGCGACAGTAAATGCTAACGGGCAGAAAATTCAAAACGGCTACAAAAAGTCTAGAGGTTTAAACGACAACAGGGCCGACGCCTATATAAGCAACATCCTTCTTTTGAACTATTCACTCTTGCATTCTTGATATTTTTTAGAATTCTACTAAATCTTGCACTCACAATACTCTCTGAAATTTTCGGAATCTTTCCAAAACTCTCAATCCTTACAATTCATCAATGACAGCATACAAACGATTTGCCCCCGCCACTGTTGCAGACCGATTCACAGATCGTTCGTCGCTCGGTAGTTGTGAGAGGAGCAAGGGTTTCAACAATCTGAGGAGGAAAACTTCGGCATTGAACATTACTTGTTTAACAAGATTCAATATCAAGAATGAGAGATTTTCTACCTACAACCTCCCCAGGCAAATGCCAATATAGTGCGAGAATTTTATGCACATGGGCCGAGCAAGGATAATCTTTATGTCCACTGCCGAGGCAAGCCTGTCTGCCTTGTTGCCGAGGCAATTAACGATTTCTATTGCCTCATCTTTATCCGTGATGTTCATACCGAGTTCATGGAAGACATCACCACCTAGGACTATGAGTTGATCAAAGATAACCTTTGTTACAACAACACCCCTTGGGAAACCGGCGCCCATAAGGGTTCTGTAACAAGGCAAAGTCTAAAGCCCGAGGCTAAGCTATGGTGTACGTTTGTTAAGAGACGCCTCATTCCCACCTCCCACAACAGTACAGTGGATCGCAAGAGATTGGTGCTCATCCAATCCTTCATCAACAAGAGGAGCACAAACGTTGGAGAGATTATCTTACGAGAAATTCTCGATTGCGGTAAGAAGGAATGCGAACCTTTATATTTCCCCTGTTTAATCTCTGGTTTGTGTATTGCTGCAGGAGTACCAGTTGAAGATACAGATGAATACACACCAAATAGGCAAGGATGGACAAAAGAATTATGCCACAAAGTTATGCAGATCACACAGGTAGAACCTGTCTAGGCAACACCGTAGCAGTTCACTATCGATACTACTGTCGGAGCCTAATATATGGCAGAAATGCCTGGCACTACCCAAGCCACTACCGCAGCAGATCCCTACCAAGAGATTCTTCACAAGATGACAACTATGGACCTTCGCTAGCAGAGATACATGGAATACCAGAGAGACTTCAACAGGACTCTTGCCCAAATGATGATGCAGAACTTTCCCAACCAAGGGGCGCAATTTCCAGAATTCCCTGCAAACATATTTGTCGCAGTAGCACCCTACATAGAAACTACTCCAGCCCTAGGGCCGAGGCCATTCTACCCCTCCAGACCGTAGCAACAGTTCGACGGAGCTTGCCCAACCAGGATAACAGACACTACTGCGACATCGTTTGCAAGTAGAAGACCTTCCGAGTGAAGGACAGTCTTCAGCACTCCACCAAGATCCCAATCCCAATGGGCAGTCTTTCAAGGGAAATTTATGAATACGTATACTATGGTTCATCCGATGCCGAGCCAAACATCCAGAATGCTGGGGTAGATCCAGAGAATGAAGGAGGAACAGAGGTAATGGACACTGAAGATGAAGGAGGAGAAGAGGTTAATGCCCCAATGCAAAGGGCAACACCAACGAGAGTTCAACCACCAAGAAGAGCAAAGCCATCACCATCACCAAGGGCACAACAATTAGCAGCAAGATCGAGAAAATAAATTGTAGAAGAAATCTCTTCCGAATCATTATAATTTCTCTTCTTTTTTTAATTGTTGCTCATATAATTTTTTTACAGCTTATATTTTGTTACCTACTGTCTGGCCCTAAATTAAGTATTGAGGACAATGCTTGGTTTGAGTTTTGTGGTGTAGAGCCATTGCCGAGGCAATCTACTATCGCGGTCATGCCATGAAAATGAAGTTTTTAGTGATAAATTTTTTTGTTTTATATCCATCACTTTACTTGAAACTGTTGCCATACTCTTGCACTGCCCATCATCAGTATTGTCTTAGTTTATTCTTGAAGGCAACAGAAATCATTCTCGTTACCATAGTTAGGTTCTATTTTGAAGGCTTAATTTTAGGATACTTAAGGAAAAAAACTTAGAAGTTTACTATAAGGTTGAACTTTAAAACACTTTTGGGACTTGTTTGGCTATAGGAATTCTTTTAATGAACTTAGGTGATAAAGACTTAGATCTTTGGAAAGGTGACTAGAGGTGTCTATAATCGGCTCTAGAAAATACTCTTCTTCATACTAGAGGTTCCCGAAATTGACTCTAGTATACATAAAAGAATAGCAAAAGAAATAAGGAGATAAGAATGAGAAAAAAACAATACCTGAGGTGCCTGAAATTGGCTCAAGGAATTGTTGTTGTAAGAAGAGTACACTAAATCCAAGTCTATTTATCTTGAACTTAGAGTTTATCTAAGAAGGCCTTTAATCAAACTTATCCACAAAAACGCACACACACACTAACCTTATAGTTTATCTTCTAGGTACACCCTTAGGTAACCAAAAGGTTAAGTCTAAAGAATAGACATAGTGATGTTGGGGAGAATAGATGGAAGCATAAGACCAAAAGAGAATAGAGTGTGACAAATTGATGGTTTGCATTGCTTGAGGACAAGCAATAGTTCGAGTTTGGGGTATGATAAGTGCTCAACTCACTATCACTTTCTACACTTTTCATGGGCACTTATCATCAATTATACACCTACTTAGTCCAATACATGTACTTAATGTGACATATTTAGGGCTTATGCTATTAAAGATAACATTTGTAGAAAAGGCATACTTTACTGTATTTTCATATTTGTGCAGGAACAAGTGTAGCGGAGGCAGCAAAATAAGACCGAGGCAAGACCTGATGCTGAGGCAGAAAAGGATAAAAAGCAATATGGCAGACAAACTGAGGAGATAAATAAGGAGAACGTTGCTAAACAAGAAGCCCAAAGATCATAGCTGAACAACAAGAGGAAAGCCCAAGGACAAGGCCACGCGGGAAAAAGCCTTCTAGAAGATTAAACTTGGAAATATTTAACCTAAGTATATAACTTGTTCCCTACTACAAGTTGTACTCTATTTAGGAAAGGTTTACCCTAGGCCAAGCCTATATAAGGCATAGCCGTCCAAGGGATTAAGAGAGTCAAATTTTGAGAGAATTCACCCTAGGAACAATTCTTCCCATCATGTTCTAAGCTTTCTTAGGGTTTAGGTGAAAGTTGTAGAGTATTAGTGAGAGGAGATTGTGTCTTGTTTCTTGTTTCAATGCAAAAAAATATCAAAGTTTGCTTACTCTTCGCTATTCTTTGTTCTTGCATCCAATCTCGGGAGGGAAGTTTGTAAGTAATTTATTTGTTTAGACTCGGGAGAGTTAGACTCACGAAAGAAGTAAGTGTGAATAACTTGATTGGAGGATACTAACTCGGCCTAGAGATAGGTCGGAGTTTCGCGGCTAAAAGAAGTGTGGGATTGGTTGTTGGTTATAATTGATTAACGCCGGGAGGTATCATCAAGGACTGAATGACCCCTCTCTACGAGTGTATGTCATAATGAACGGTCCCTCTCTTTGAGCATATACCATGATGGACAACCCCTCTCTTTTAGCGTATGTCGCGATGAATGACCCCTCTATTCTAGTGCATGTCATGGTGAACGGTCCCTCTCTTTGAGCGCATATCGTATTCGATGACCCCTCTCTTTGAGCGTTTGTCACGATGAATGACCATTTTCTTCGAGTTTATGTCATAATGAATGGTCTCTCTCTTTAAGCGTATATTGTGATAGACGACCCCTCTCTTTAAGCATATGTCGGGTGAATGACCCCTCTCATTGAGAGTATGTCATAATAAACAATCCCTCTCTTTGAGCATTTGCCATGATGGGCGACCCATTTCTTAGTGCGTATACCATGATGGACGACACCTCTCTTTGAACGTATATCACGGTGAATGATCCCTCTCTTCGAGAGTATGTCATAATGAATGGTCCCCCTCTTTGAGCGTATGCCGTGATAGACGACCCCTCTCTTTGAGCGTATATTGCCTTGAATGACCCTCTCTTCGAGTGCATGTCATGGTGAATGGTCACTCTCATTGAGTGTATAACGAGATGGACGGACCCTCTTTTTTAGCGTATGTCGCGATGAATGACCCCTATCTTTGAGTGCTTGTCATAATGAACGGTCTCTTTCTTAGTGCGTATAACGTAATGGACGACCCCTCTCTTTGAGCGTATGTGTCGGTGAATGACCGCTCTATTCGAGCGTATGTCATAATGAATGGTCACTCTCTTTCAGTGTGTCACGTGATGGACGACCTATCTCTTTGAACGTATGTCATAATGAATGACCCCTATCTTCGAGTGCATATCATAATAAACAGTCCATTTCTTAGAGTGTATCCCGTGATGAATGATCCTTCTCTTTGAGCACATGTCGCTATGATTGACTCCTCTCTTCGAGTGCATGTCATAATAAACAGTCCCTTTCATAGAGCGTATACCGTAATGGATGACCCCTCTCTTTGAGAGTATGTCGCGATGAATGACACCTCTCTATTAGTGCATGTCATAACAAACGGTCCCTCTCTTTGAGAGTATATCGTGATAGACGAACCCTCTCCTTGAGCGTATGTCACAGTGAATGACCCCTCTCTTTATGTACGTGTCATAATAACCGGTCCCTCTCTTTGAGCGTATATCGTGATGGACGACCCCTCTCCTTGAGAGTATGTCGCGGTAAATGTCCCCTCTCTTTCGGTGCATGTCATAATAAATGGTCCCTCTCTTTGGGCATAAACCATGATGGACGACCCTTCTCTTTGAAAGTATGTCGCGATGGATGACTCCTCTCTTCGAATGCATCTCATAATAAACAGTCCCTTTCTTAGAGCGTATACCGTGATGGTCGACCCTTCACTTTGAGCATATGTCGGGATGAATGACTCCTCTCTTCGAATGCATGCCATAATGAACAGTCCCTTTCTTAGAGCATATACCATGATGGACGACACCTCTCTTTGAGCGTATAACCCTTTCTTAGAGCATGTATCGAGATGGATGACCCCTCTCTTTGAGCGTTTGACGCGGTGAGTGACCCCTTTCTATGAGAGTATGTCATAATAATCGGTCCCTCTCATTGAGCGTATACCGTGATGGACGACCCCTCTCTTTGAGCATATACCATGATAGATGACCCCTCTCTTTGAGCGTATACCCCTCTCTTCGAGTGTATGTCATAATGAATGGTCCCTTTCTCAGAGCGTATACCGTGGTGGACGACCCCTCTCTTTGAGCATATGTCGTGGGGAATGACCGCTCTATTCGAGCGTATGTCATAATGAATAGTCTCTCTCTTTCAGTGTATCACATGATGGACGGTCCCTCTCTTTGAACGTTTGTCATGATGAATGACCCCTATCATCGAGTGCATATTATGGTAAACGGTCCCTCTCTTTGAGCGTATGCCGTGATGGACGACCCCTCTCTTTGAGTGTATACCGTGATGGTCGACCCCTCTCTTTGAACGTATATCGTGATGAATGACCCCTATCTTCGAGTGTATATCATGGTAAACGGTCCCTCTCTTTGAGCGTATACCGTGATGGATGACCCCTCTCTTTGAGCGTATACCGTGATCGATGGCTCCTATCTTTGAGCGTATGTCGCAATGAAAGACCCCCCTTTTCGATATCAATTCATGTTGAAAGGTCCTACTCTTTGAGAGTATACCATGATGAACGACTCATCTCTTTGAGCGAATGTCGCAATCAATGACCCCTCTCTTCGACTGCATGTCATAATGAATGGTCCCTTTCTTTGAGCGTATACCGTGGTGGACGACACCTCTCTTTGAGCGTATGTCGTGGTGAATGACCCTTTTCTTCGAGTGTATGTCATAATGAATGGTCCCTTTCTTAGAACATATACTGTGATGGATGACCCTTTTCTTTGAGCATATGTTGTGGTGAATGACCCCTATCTTCGAGTGCATATTATGGTAAACGGTCCCTCTCTTTGAGCGTATATCGTGATGGACGACCCCTCTCTTTGAGCATATACCGTGATGGACGACCACTCTCTTTGAACGTATGTCGTGATGAATGACCCCTATCTTCAAGTGCATATCATGGTAAACGGTCCCTCTCTTTGAGCGTATACCATGATGCTTCGACCCCTCTCTATGAGCGTATGTCGCAATGAATGATCCCTCTCTTCGAGTGCATGTCATGCTGAAAGGTCCTTCTCATTGAGAGTAAACAGTGACGGACGGTCCTACTCTTTGAGCGAATGTCATGATGAATGAACGAACCCTCTCTTCGACTGCATGTCATAATGAACGGTACCTTTCTTAGATCTTATACTGTGATGGACGACCCCTCTCTTCGAGTGCATCATGGTGAACGATCCTTCTATTTGAGCGTATACCGTGATGGACGAGCCCTCTCTTTGAGCGTATGTCGCGACGAATGACCCCTTTCTTCTAGTGTATGTCACGAGAATAACCCCTCCCTTTGAATGTATGTCATAATAAACGATCCCTCTCTTTGAGCGAATGTCGCGTTGAATGACCCATCTCTTCAAGTGCATGACATGGTGAATGGTCCCTCTCTTTAAGCGTATACGGTGATGAACAACCCCTCTCTTTGAGCGTATGTCACGATGAATGACCCCTCTCTTTCAGTGCATGTCCTAATAAACGATCCCTCTCTTTGAGCGTATACCGTGATGGACGACCCCTCTTTTTTAGTTATGTCGCAATGAATGACCCCTCTCTTCGAGTGCATGTCATAATGAACAGTCCCTTTCTTATAGCGTATACCATGATGACGACCCCTCGCTTTGAGCGTATGGTGCAGTGAATGACCCCTCTTTTCGAGTGCATGTCATAATGAACGATCACTTTCTTATAGCGTATACCGTGATGACGATCCCTCTCTTTGAGCGTATGTCGCGATGAATGACCCCACTCTTCGAGTGCATGACATGGTGAATAGTGCCTCTCTTTGGGCGTATACCGTGATGGACGACCCCTCCTTGAGCGTATGTCGCAATGAATGACCTCTCTCTTTGAGTGCATGTTATAATAAAAGGTCACTCTCTTTGAGCGTATGTTGCGATAAATGACCCCTCTCTTCAAGTGTTTGTCATAATGAAAAGTCCCTCTCTTTGAGCGTATGTTGCGATAAATGACCCTCTCTTCAAGTGTTTGTCATAATGAAAAGTTTCTCTCTTTGAGCGTATACTATGATGGACGACCCTCTATGAGCATACGGTGGCGTTGAATGACCCCTCTCATTGAGAGTATGTCATAGTGAACAATCCCTCTCTTTGAGCGTTTATCGTGATGGATGACCCCTTTCTTTGAGCGTATACCGTGATGGATGATCCTTCTCTTTGAGAGTATACTGTGATGGACGACCCTTCTCTTTAAGTGAATGTCGCGATGAATGACCCTCCTCTTCGACTGCTTGTCATAATGAATGGTCCCTTTCTTAGATCATATACCGTGATGAACGATCCTTCTCTTTGAGTGTATGTCGCGATGAATGACCCCTCTCGTCTAGTGAGTCTTGGTGAATGATCCCTCTCTTTATTTGTATACCGTGATGGACGACCCCTCTCTTTGTGCGTATGTCATGACGAACGACCCCTCTCTTCGAGTTTATGTCATAATAAACAATCCCTCTCTTTGAGCGTATACCGTGATGGACAGCCCCTCTCTTTGAGCGTATGTCGCGATAAATGACCTCTCTCTTCGAGTGCATGACATGGTGAACGGTCTCTTTCTTTGAGCATATACGGTGATGGACAACCCCTCTCTTTGAGCATTTGTCACGATGAATGACCCATCTCTTTCAGTGCATGCCATAATAAACGGTCCCTCTCTTTGAGCGTATAACGTGATCGATGACCCCTCTCTTTTAGCGTATGTCGCGATGAATGACTCCTCTCTTCGAGTGTATGTCTTAATGAACGATCCCTCTCTTTGATCGTATACCACGATGGACGACCCCTCACTTTGAGCGTATATCACGGTGAATGACCTCTCTCTTCGAGCATATGTCATAATGAACGGTCCCTCTCTTCGAGCATATGCCGTGATGGACGATCCATCTCTTTGAGCGTATATCGCGATGAATGACCCCTCTCTTCGAGTGCATGTCATGGGGAACAGTTCTTCTCTTTGAGCATATACCGTGATAAACGACCCCTCTTTCAGCGTATGTCGCGATAAATCCCCTCTCTTCGAGTGTTTGCCATATTGGACGATCGCTCTCTTTGAGCATATGTAGCGATAAATGCCCATATCTTTGAGTGTATGTAATAATGAACGATCCCTCTCTTTGAACGTATACCATGATGGACAACCCCACTTTTTGAGCGTATACCGTGATGGACGACCCCACTCTTTGAGTTCATGTCATAATGAACGGTCCATCTCTTTGAGCGTAGACCGTGATCGATAACCCCAATCTTTGAGTGTATGTTGCGATGAATGACCTTCTATTCAAGTGCATATCATGGTGAACGGTTCCTCTCTTTAAGCGTATGTCACAGTGAATAAACCCTCTCTTCGAGTGTATATCATAATGAGCAGTCCCTCTCCTTGAGCGTATGCCGTCATGGACGACACATCTCTTTGAGCGTATATCGCCACGAATGACCACTATCTTCAAGCACATGTCATGGTGAAAGGTCCCTCTCTTTGAGCGAATAATGTGATGGACGACCCCTCTCTTTGAGCGTATATCGCGATGAATGACTCTTCCAGTACATGTCATAATGAATGTTCCCATTCTTAGAGCGTGATGGACGACCCTTCTCTATGCACATATGTCGCTGTGAATTACCACTCCCTTTGAGTGCATGTTATGCTGAACGGTCCCTCTCTTGAGCGTATACCATGACGGTCGATCCCTCTCTTTGATCGTATGTCGTGATGAAAGACCTTCTCTTTGAGTGCATGTCATAATAAATAGACCCTTTCTTAGAGCGTATACCGTGATGGATGACCCTTCTCTGTGAGTGTATGTCGCGGTGAATGACCCTTCTGTTCGAGAGCATCTCATAATGGACAATCCCTTTCATAGAATGTATACCATGATGGACGTCCCCTCTCTTTGAGCGTATGTCGCGGTGAATGACTCGTCTCTTCAAGAGTATGCCATAACGATCGATCCCTCTCTTTGAGCGTATACCGTGATGGACGAGCCCTCTCTTTGAACGTATGTCGCGATGAATAACCCCTCTCTTCAGGTACATGTCATAATAAACAGTCCATTTCTTAGAGCGTATCCCGTGATGGACGATCCTTCTCTTTGAGCGTATGTCGCGATGATTAACTCCTCTCTTCAAGTGCATGTCATAATGAACGATCCCTTTCTTAGATCGTATACCATGATGGACGACACCTCTCTCCGAGCATATGACGCGGTGAGTGACCCCTCTCCATGAGAGTATGTCGTAATGACCAGTCCCTCTCTTTGAGCGTATCCCGTGATGGAATGATCCCTCTCTTTGAGTGCATGTGATGGTGGATGATCCCTCTCTTTGAACATATATCGCGATGAATGACCCCTTTCTTTGAGTGCATGTCATAATAATAGTCCCTTTCTTAGAGCGTATACCGTGATGGATGACACCTCTCTTTGAGCATATGTCGAAATGAATGACCCCTCTCTTTGAGTACAAGTTAGTGCGAACGGTCCCCCTCTTTGAGTGTATACCGTGATGGATGACCCTTCTCTTTGTGTGTATGTCACGATGAATGATCCATCTCTTCGATTGCATGTCATAATGAACGGTCCCTTTCTTAGAGCATATACCGTGATGGTCGACCATTCTCTTTGGGCGTATGTCCCGATGAATGACCGCACACCTCGAGTGTATGTCATAATGAACTGTCCCCTTCTTAGAACATATACCGTGATGGACAACCCCTCTCTTTGTGCGTATGTCGCTGTGAAAGACCCCTTTCTTTGACTGCATTTCATGGTGAACGATCCCTCTTTTAGAGCGTATACCGTGATGGATGACCCCTCTCTTTGAGTGTATGTCGCGATGAATAACCCCTTATTTCGAGAGTATGCCGTAATGAACTGTCCCTCTCTTTGAGCATATCCCGTGATGGACGACCCCTCTCTTTGAGCATATGTCGCGGTGAATGACCATTCTCTTCGAGTGCATGTCATAATTAATAGTCCCTTTCTTAGTGTGTATACCGTGATATACGATCCTTCTATTTGAGCGTATGTCTCGATGAATGACCCCTCGCTTCGAGTACATGTCATAATGAACGAACCCTTTCTTGGTGCGTATACCGTGATGGATGAACCTTCTCTTTCAGCGTATGTCGCAGTGAATGACCCTTCTCTACCAGCGTATTTCATAATTAATGGTCCCTTTCTTAGAGCGTATACCGTGATGGATGACCCCTCTCGCTGAGCATATGTCGCAGTAATGACACCTCTCTTTGAGAGTATTTATTAATGAATGCTCCTTTTCTTTGAGCGTATACCGTGGTGGATGACCCCTCTCTTTGAGCATATGTCGCGGTGAACGACCCCTCTCTTCGAGCATATTTCATAATGAACGTTCCCTCTCTTTGAGCATATGTCATGATGGATGACCCCTCTCATCGAGTGCATGTCATAATGAACGGTACCTTTCTTAGAGCGTATTTCACGATGGACGACCCCTCTCTTTGAGCGTATGTCGCGGGGAATGACCCCTCTCTTCGAGAGTCTATCGTAATGACCGGTCCCTTTCTTTGAGTGTATCCCGTGATGGACGACCCCTGTCTTTGAGCGTATGTCACGATCAATGACCCCTCTCTTTTAGTGCATGTCATGGTGAACTATCCCTCTCTTTGAGCGTATACCATGATGGATGACCCCTTTCTTTGAACGTATGCTGCGATGAATGACCCCTCTCTTCGAGTGCAAGTCATAATAAACAGTCCCTTTCTTAGAGCGTATACCGTGATGGACGACCCTTCTCTTTGAGTGTATGTTACGATGATTGACCCCTCTTTGAGTGCTTGTCATAATGAACAATCACTTTCTTAGAGCTTTTACCGTGATGGAAGACACCTCTCTTTGAGCGTATGACGCGGTGAATGACCCCTCTCTTTGAGCATATGTCATAATGAATGGTCCCTCTCTTTGAGCGTATGTCGTGATGGACGACCTCTCTCTTTGAACATATGTCGCAATGAATTAAAACCCTTCTATTCGAGTGCATGTTGTGGTGAGCAGTCCCTCTTTTTAGGCGTATACCGTGATGGACAACCCCTCTCTTTGAGAGTTTGTCGTGATGAATGACCCCTCTCTTCGATTGCATGTCATGGTGAGCAGTCCCTCTTGATGCGTGCTGAATATGCTAAATTGGAGTGCAAGTGTACACGTCAAGTAATAAGTGATAAGTATTTATCGAGTTATCGTCTCTTCGGGGATTTGTGTACTTAATATGCTTTCTTCGGTCTTCTTGCTTCTGTAAAATAAAAGTAAAAACATAGATAAGTTTGGGTATTGATTAAACTAAAAAAACTAATTAAGGAGAGATCAAATATGAGAGAGAGAGGGTAGGATCCAGTTGTGTTCTATAGTGGAATTAATTGATTTGTTTCTGTCCAATACAATTGCATTGCACTGTCTCGGCAGAACTGCAGATACTGTCTCGGTAGCGACAATGTTCTCTGCCACGACAATCCCTTGCTCTTGGGCATATTTACCAAAGTTTGGCAAACTGTCCTTGAATGGCTCCGCTTATCCCTAAGTCAAAACAATATTGAAGGTCAGTCCTTGATGATACCTCTCGGCGTTAATCAATTATAACCAACAACTAATCCCACACTTCTTTCAGCCGCTGAAACTCTTAACCTATCCCTAGGTCGTGTTAGTATCCTTCAATCAAGTTGAATACCGCACTTGCTCCTTTCATGAGTCTAACTCTCCCGAGTTTAGACAAATAGATTACTTATAAACTTCCCTCCCGGGCTTGGATGCAATAACAAAGAATAGCAAAGGGTAAGCAAAATTTAATATTTTATTGCATTGAAACAAGATATAGAATACAATCTTCTCTTACAAATACTCGAAAACCTTCACCAAAACCCTAAGAGAACTTAGAATATGATGGGAAGAATTGTCCCTAAAAGTCTCTCAAAATTCGGCTCTCTAGGTCTATGTATGTGTGTCTCAATCCCTAGGACGGTTATGCCTTATATAGGCTTGGCCTAGGGCAAACCTTTCCTAATTAGAGTACAACTTGGAGTAGGGAACAAGTAATATACATAGGGTAAATATTTCCAAGTTTGATCTTCTAGAAGGTTTCTTCCCGTGTGGCCTTGTCCTTGGGCTTTTCTTGTGTTGTTCACCTCCGATTCTTGGGATTCTTGTTCAGCAACGTTCTCCATATTTTTTTCCTTCAATTGCCAGCCATATTGCTTTTTCTCCTCTTCTGGACATCAGGTCTTGGCTCGACATCATTCTACTGCCTCGGCAATACTTGTTCCTGCACAGATATGAAAATGCAGTGAAGTACACCTTTTATACAAATATTATCTTCAACGATATAATCCCTAAATATATCATATTAAGCACATGCATTGGTTCAAGTAGGTGTAGATTTGATGATAAGTGCCCATGAAAAGTGTAGAAAGTGATAGTTGAGTTGAGCACTTATCACCTCTCTTTGGGCATATACCGTGATGGACGATCCCTCTCTTTGAGAGTATGTCGTGATGATTGACACCTCTCTTTGAGTGCATGTTATGGTAAACGGTCCCCCTCTTTGAGCGTTTACCGTGATGGACGACCCCTCTCTTTGAGAGTATGTCGCGGTGAATGACCCCTCTCTTCGAGTGCATGTCATAATGAATGGTCCCTCTCTTTGAACGTATACCGTGATGGACAACCCCTCTCTTTGAGCGTATGTCGCGATGAATGACCCCTCTATTCTAGTTCATGTCATGGTGAATGGTCACTCTCTTTAAGTGTATACCGTGATGGATGACCCCTCTCTTTGAGTGTATATCGCGATGAATGACCCCTCTCTTCGAGATCATATCATAATGAATGGTCCCTTTCTTAGAGCGTATACTATGATAGACGATCCCTCTTTTTGAGTTACGTCGCAGTGAATGACCCCTCTCTTCGAGTGCATGTCATAATGAACGGTCCCCTTCTTAGAACGTATACCGTGATTGATGACCCCTTTTGATTGAGTGCATGGCATGCTGAACGGTCCCTCTCTTTGAGCGTATACCATGATGGACGACCCCTCTCTTTGAGCGTATGTCACGATGAATGACCCCTTTCTTCAAGTGCTTGTTATAATAAATAGTCCCTAAACAATGTAGCCGACTAGGGTATATATAGTCTTAACCTAGGGCAAACCTTTCCTAAATAGACTTCAACTTGGAGTAAGGAACAAGTCTTTTTCAAGGAATCTGATATTTCCATGTTTGACGCCTTCTAGAAGGGTTTTCCTGCTTGGTCTTTGACTTGGGCTCTTAGCGCGCTAGTCTAGTCCAATCGATGCGCTACATCTTCCAGAATGTTCTATATATTTTTATCTTTCATTGCGCCTCCATCGTTGGTGTTGCCACACTGGATTCTGCCGTGGCCCTGTCTTCTGCCTCGGCCACAACACTGCTTCACTGCCGCTTCGGCCCTGGATATTCTTGCATGTACAAAATATACAAAATATGCAATAATATCTGCATTCTCTATAAATATTGACTTTGTAAGTAATGATAACAGAATATCCAATATTTGGACAAAGAGTCCAGATTTCGGTTCAAGTTGGTGTATAATAGATGCTTAAAGTACCATGAGGAGGGTAGTAAATAACTGCCTTTTAGGCACTCATCAACGACCCCTCTCTTTGAGCGTATGTCGCGGTGAATGACCCCTCTGTTCGAGTGCATGTCATGGTGAAATTTTCCTCTCTTTTAGTGCATGTCATAATAAACGGTCTCTCTCTTTGAGCATATACCGTGATGGACGACCCCTCTCATTGAGCGTATGTCGCGGTTAATGATGCCTCTCTTCGAGTGCATGTCATAATGAACGGTCCCTCTCTTTGAGCATATACCGTGATGGACAACCCCTCTCTTTGAGCGTATGTCACGATGAATGACCGCTCTCTTCAAGTACATGTCATAATGAACGATCCCTTTCTTAGAGCGTATATCATGATGGACGACCCCTCTCTTTGAGCGCATGTCGCGGTGAATAACCCCTCTTCGACCGTATGTCATAATGACCGGTCTCTCTCTTTGAGTGTATACCGTGATGGACGACCCCTCTCCTTGAGCATATGTCGTGGTGAATGACCTCTCTCTTCGTGAGTATGTCATAATGAATGGTTCCTATCTTTGTGCGTATCTCGTGATGGACGACCCCTCTCTTTGTGCATATATCGCGTTGAATGACCCCTCTCTTCGAGTGCTTGTCATGGTGAACTGTGCCGGAAGGTCAAGGAAGTTGGTGACCTGATGACATGTTAGCTGACGATCGAAGCCCCGATGAACAGAGACCATAACTATAACGGTCCTAAGGTAGCGAAATTCCTTGTCGGGTAAGTTCTGGAACGCACGAAAGGCGTACTGATCTGGGCACTATCTCGGAGAGAGGCTCAGTGAAATAGACATGTCTGTTGAAGATGCGGACTACCCGCACCTGGACAGAAAGACCCTAAGAAGCTTTACTATTCCCTGGGATTGGCTTTGGGCTTTTACCGCGCAGCTTAGGTGGAAGGCGAATGATGTGAGCACATCATGTCAAGTTCAACAGGTTGATCCGGAGGTCTTACCATCACGACCTATCACACGTTCTAAGGCAAAGAAATACAGGGAAGCTCTTTTCCTTACTTCTGCTAACATTTCAAATTCATTTGAGAATGTGAATGCCTTAGAATATGTTGTTTATAATGTGTTGTATGCTGATATGTGACATATTTAGGTATATATATTAGTATGTGTTTTTACTTATGTATATACTATGTTAATTATGTTTGCATTTGGTTTTAAGTGTGTTTGTGTGGTTAAAATAAGACTACAAGGCTTTTTAGATGTGTTTGCCTTGTTCTAATATAGGTACTTAGGAGAACCTTAGCTCAAGTGGGCATAACCAGCTCATCTCCATCTCAGGAGAGCGTATGCAGTTCAATACCAGCTCAAGTGGATTATATTTAGCTCAGAAGAAGCTCAATGGTGTGCACGCAGCTCACCTTAGCTCGGGGCAGCTCAGAGGCTTAGCTCCCAGCTCCATTTAGCTCCTAACACTCTTAGCTAGTTCGTTTCAGCTCATTTCCATTTCCAGCTCAACTCAACTCAAGTTGAAGTGACCTACAGCAGCTGAAACCTATCGTACACGAAGAGCAGGTGTCCTACGCATGTGCCATGCATGTGGGACCCACATAGCACCCTTTTCCACAAGTTTGGGCGTCCAAAAGCAAGCAAGCCAAACAAGGCCCTTGCTTTGAAGACCAATCAGCAACATTGGATAAGAATGAGTGGTTTCTTATTCAAATTCAAACATTAAACACATGTTTAATGTGTTTTAAGTGCCAAAACATGTGGCTAAGGATATTAGGAGCCTAGGAGAAGTTATTTGAGCATTTAAATTTTAATTTTCGTTTGAATTAAGGCCACAAATTCAAATTTGGCCAACTTCTCCTTTATTCCTATATATTTACTTAATTTTATAAAGACAAGGGTAGACATTTTATGAATAAAATCACTTGTGAGATTTTCTCTCAATTTCAGTTCTTCATTGAACTTTTCTTGACAAATTCAGACTTTGTTTGAGTGTGTCAAATCCTTGATACTTCGGGTTCCTAGATCGCTATCTAGAGGGTCCAAGTCCATTGACGAAGAACGTATTCGATTCGGGTTCGCTCAGTATATTGTTCGGGTTCTTTCGAGTTCACCGTCGTTGTTATTTCCCAGCAACTTTAACATCCAATTCTGCCATTTTAGACGTTTTAATGTTTCCATGAAAGCCTTCTGAGCATTTCATCTTCATTAAACTCCAGAAACTGCCAGAATTCCTTCATCCCTTTTCTTCTGTGTTTTAGTTTTTTTCTTTGTTTTCTTATTGTTTTAACATCATTCTAACATCCATAATGTTGTGTTTATTGCAGAGACTTGCTTGCTATTATCCTAGATCCGTTTCAAACAAGGATCGTTGTTTTTGAAGCAACGAACCCCTAATATCATATGGTAATCAGAGCTTTGGTTGGATATTAGCACTTTCTGCACTACATATATCAAAAAGAAAAAAAAAGAAAAAAAATTGAAATTCTGCAAAAAAAAAGAAAGTCAAAGTCAAAGTTTGACCAGAAAAGTCAAAGTCAACAAAAGAAATTCGAAAAATTTGAAAAAAAAAATCACATTTGAAAATTTAGTGTATTTTCATGTTTATATGTGCTGTTTGACCACAAAAATGATGAAGGATGCTTACGTTTACCGTGGAATGTTTCTAAATCACTTAAAACGACGTGTTCTTATTTGTTCGGTGATAGGATTGTGGTAAGCATTTCTAATGCAGTAAGTACTTCATTTCCAGCCTTAATTCACTTTGTTCTTCATTAATTCCAGCCTTATTCTTGTTTTCTTTTTTTTCAGCCTTGTTTTTCTTTCTTTTTTACTTTCTAGCATTGTTTTTCTTTTGTTTTACTATCCAACCTTGCTTTTTGTTTGTTTTCTTTATTTTCCAGCCTTTGTGTCATCTAAACAGACCCTAATTCACTTTTAACTCTTGTTTGTACCATCGTTACATATATCTTGGAGTTTGACACAGATAACAAGTTTGAAGGATCAGATTAGTTCCTTAAAGAGCTCTTTGCAAGAGAACGAGTGGAAAAGGCATTTGAGAGTGTGAGCACAGAAGGGGAATCAAAAGAGCCATTCAAGTATTCCCGAGTGAAAAACGAGCGCTGAGTGTTACTTTGCTGAGTGCATTGTTCTTTTGGAGTGATCTGCGAGAATTTGTTGTGTGTGCAGTGAGGGACTTTAAAATTTCGTTTATTTAACATAATAGTTTTCTTTTCTGTTTTTTCGTTGCTACAATGACAGGTAATGACGATCGTAGTCCCGGTGGAAGTAATCCACCAGATTTGCAAATGCAGGCTTTTACTCGAACCTTGCAGCGTCTTTTAGACCAAGCATTGGAGCCTATTCAGTCTCGTTTGGATAGAATAGATGGGGGTGGTTCCCAATCTGTCCAAAATAAGAATCTTGATGAAAACGACGTCGAACAATCACCACGGACGAATCAACGACCAGGACGTGCAGTTGATGATAATATTTCTAACATAAAAGTTGTTATACCTTCTTTTCAAGGACGTTCAGATCCAGATGCTTATCTAACATGGGAAAGTAAAGTTGAACACGTTTTCGAGTGTTACAATTACTCGGAACAAAAGAAAGTACGACTAGCAACTTTGGAGTTTGTTGACTATGCACTATTATGGTGGGATCAATTACTAGTTAGTCGACGACGTGCGGGTGAAGGACCAGTGAGAACATGGGATGAAATGAAGCGTATCATGCGGAAACGGTTTGTTCCTTCTCACTATCATCGTGATTTATTTCAGAAATTACAAACTTTGAAACAGGGCAATAGGAGCGTCGAGGACTATTTCAAGGAAATGGAGATGTCCATGATGCGTGCGAACATAGTTGAGGATCGTGAGGCGACTATGGCTCGGTTTATGGCAGGTTTGAATTCTGAAATTGCCAACGTTGTTGAATTGCAGCATTATGTCGAATTGGATGACATGGTGCATATGGCGATGAAAATTGAGCGACAACAACGTAGAAAAGTTTCTACTCGAGGTAATACTACTCCATTTAAATCTTTTACGAATCCATTATATACCCCTAACCATGCTAGGAAACAAGCACCACAAGCGCCACTTTGGATTCAAGAACAAGGCGAGTCCAGCAAGCCAAAGCCTCCCGTTGCTGATAATGGGCATGGTAAACAAAAAGTGGTTGTACAAGAGAGATCGAGAGATATTCAATGTTTTAAGTGCCTTGGTCGAGGACATGTTGCTAGTCAGTGTCCTAATCGTAGGGTTATGTTGATGCGAGATGATGGAGAGATTGAGTCAGATTCTGAAGAAGAACCACATGAGATCCCTGATGAAGATGATAAAGAGGATGTCCTAGAAGTTGCTGAGACTGGTAAGTAATGGAAATTATGGTTGTTAAACGTAGTCTGAGTGTGCAACAGGTTCAGGATGAACAACAACGCGAGAATATCTTTCACACGCGATGCAAAATTCAAGATAAGGTATGTGTTGTTATTATTGATAGCGGTAGTTGTACTAATGTTGCTAGTTCAGTGATGGTTGACAGGTTAGGTCTCAAGACAACAAAGCATCCGAATCCGTACAAATTGCAATGGTTGAATGACGGGGGAAAACTTAAAGTAACAAAACAAGTTGTTATACCGTTTTTGATCGGAGGTTACAAGGACGAGGTCCTTTGTGATGTTGTGTCGATGGATGCTACTCACCTTCTTTTGGGACGCCCTTGGCAATATGACAAGAAGGTAATGCATGATGGTTTTACAAATCGATACTCTTTTATGCATGCAGATAAGAAGATTACTTTGGCTCCTTTGACACCGAGTCAAGTGATGGAAGATCAAGCAAGCTTAAAAAGGAGTAAGGAAGCTGCAAAGGAGAAGAAAAAGATGAATGTTTATGCAAGCAATCGAGAAATCAGGAAATGTCTTTCCTCTCACCAATCTTTGCTTATTTTAATGTTTAAAGATTATTGTTTATTGACTGACTTTCCTTCTGATTTGCCTGCATCAATTGTTTCCCTATTGCAGGAATTTAAGGATGTGTTTTCGGAAGAAACACCGAGGGGATTGCCACCTCTTCGTGGCATTGAGCACTAGATTGACTTTATCCCAGGTGCTACTATTCCAAATCGACCAGCTTATCGAACTAACCCCGAAAAGACGAAAGAGCTTCAAAGACAAGTGACAGAATTAATGGACAAGGGTTATATTCGAGAGAGTCTAAGTCCGTGTGCTGTTCTGGTACTGTTAGTGCTGAAGAAAGATGGGTCTTGGAGGATGTGCGTAGATTGTAGAGCTGTGAATCAGATTACAATTAAGTATCGTCATCCTATTCCCAGACTTGATGATATGTTGGACGAGCTTTGTGGAGCCGTCATCTTCTCCAAAATTGACCTAAAGAGTGGATATCATCAGATTCGCATGCGAGAAGGCGATGAATGGAAGACAGCCTTCAAAACGAAGCTAGGTTTGTACGAATGGTTAGTAATGCCTTTTGGCTTAACTAATGCACCTAGTACTTTTATGCAATTGATGAATCATGTTCTGCGATCTTTTATTGGAAAGTTTTGTGTTGTATATTTTGACGATATTTTGATTTATAGCAAGACTTTGCAGGATCATGTAGAACATTTGAGAGTTGTTTTACAAACTTTGCGAGAAGAAAGATTGTTTGGTAACATAGAGAAATGTGTGTTTTGTACTGACAAACTTACATTTCTTGGTTACATTGTTAGTGCACAGGGTGTTGAAGTCGATCATGAGAAGATAAAGGCAATTCAGGAATGGCCACAACCGACATCGATTACTCAGGTTAGATCTTTTCATGGCTTAGCTAGTTTCTATCGTCGGTTTGTTCCTAACTTCAGTTATATTACCGCACCCTTAACATGGATTATTAAGAAGAATTCTAGCTTCTTATGGGGTAAAGAACAAGAAGATGCCTTTTTGAAAATTAAGGATTGTTTAACGAAATCACATGTGTTAGCCTTACCTAACTTTGATAAAACTTTTGAAATTGAATGTGATGCTTCTGGAGTTGGTATAGGCGTTGTGCTAATGCAGGAAAAAAGGCCCATTGCATACTTCAGTGAAAAGCTTAGTGGAGCAACATTGAATTATCCAATCTACGACAAGGAGATGTATGCACTAATTCGGCCATTGGAGACATGGCAACATTACTTGTTGCCTAAGGAGTTTGTGATTCACACTGATCATGAGGCTTTACGATATATCACAGGTCAGCATAAATTGAATAAACGACATGCTAAATGGGTTGAATTTTTAGAGTCTTTTCCTTATGTCATTCGTTACAAAAAGGGTAAAGATAATGTCGTTGTTGATGCTTTATCACGTAGATATATGCTTTTGAATTACCTTGACTCATATTTGATTGGATTTGCATATATACGTGACTTGTATGTTGATGATTCTGATTTTAGAGATAAGTATAATGCTTGTGAGAAAGGTGCAGATGGAAAGTTTTACAGGCATGATGGTTATCTTTTTAAAGAAAATAGGATATGCATTCCACAGGGTTCAATGCGTGATATTCTGATCCGTGAAGCACATGAGGGTGGATTGATGGGTCACTTTGGAGTCACCAAGACGTTACAAACATTGAAAGAACATCTATTTTGGCCTAAGATGCGTAGAGACGTTGAAAAGTACTGTGAACGTTGTGTGACATGTAAGAAAGCAAAATCGAAGGTTTCACCACATGGTATGTACTTACCTCTACCTATTCCTGATTCCCCTTGGATTGATATTTCAATGGATTTTGTTTTGGGATTGCCTCGAACTAGAAATGGTAGAGATAGTGTCTTTGTTGTGGTTGATAGATTCTCTAAGATGGCACATTTCATTGCATGCCATAAGACTGATGATGCTGTTAATGTGGCTAACTTATTCTTTAGAGAGATTGTCCGATTACATGGTATTCCTAGGTCAATTGTTTCTGACAGGGATGTTAAGTTTTTGAGTCATTTCTGGAGGACTCTTTGGAGCAAAATAGGTACAAAACTCATGTTTTCTACTACTTGTCATCCCCAGACTGATGGACAAACTGAGGTTGTTAATCGTGTTTTATCTACTTTGTTGCGTTCCATCATTAAAAAGAACATTAGGACTTGGGAAGATTTTTTGCCACATGTTGAGTTTGCGTATAATCGTGCTATACATTCTGCTACTAAGATGTCACCATTTGAGGTTGTTTATGGTTTTAACCCTATTACGCCTCTAGATTTGTTACCTTTGCCACAAGAACAAGTGACGAACAGAGACGGTCAAGCAAAAGCAGAATATGTGAAGAAGTTGCATCAACAGGTGAAGGAGAATTTAGAACGAAGGACTCAACAGTACGAAAAGCAAGCAAATAAGGGAAGAAAGCGAGTCACCTTTGATGTTGGTGATTGGGTTTGGGTTCACTTCCGAAAGGAACGATTTCCAGCCTAAAGGCGGTCTAAGTAGTTACCGCGAGGAGATGGTCCTTTTCAGGTGTTGGAGAAAGTGAATGACAATGCCTACAAGATACACTTACCGGGCGAGTACACTGTAAGTGCCACGTTTAATGTTTCTGATTTAACCCCGTATGATATTTCTGTAGATTTGAGGTCAAATCCTTTTCAAGAAAGGGGGGATGATGTGAGCACATCATGTCAAGTTCAACAGGTTGATCCGGAGGTCTTACCATCACGACCTAATGTGTTGCATGCTGATATGTGACATATTTAGGTATATATATTAGTATGTGTGTTTACTTATGTATATACTATGTTAATTATGTTTGCATTTGGTTTTAAGTGTGTTTGTGTGGTTAAAATAAGACTACAAGGCTTTTTAGATGTGTTTGCCTTGTTCTAATATAGGTACTTAGGAGAACCTTAGCTCAAGTGGGCATAACCAGCTCATCTCCATCTCAGGAGAGCGTATGCAGTTCAATACCAGCTCAAGTGGATTATATTTAGCTCAGACGAAGCTCAATGGTGTGCACGCAACTCACCTTAGCTCGGGGCAGCTCAGAGGCTTAGCTCCCAGCTCCATTTAGCTCCTAACACTCTTAGCTAGTTCATTTCAGCTCATCTCCATTTCCAGCTCAACTCAACTCAAGTTGAAGTGACCTACAGCAGTTGAAACCTATCGTACACGAAGAGCAGGTGTCCTACGCATGTGCCATGCATGTAGGGCCCACATAGCACCCTTTTCCGCAAGTTTGGGCGTCCAAAAGCAAGCAAGCCAAACAAGGCCCTTGCTTTGAAGACCAATCAGCAACATTGGATAAGAATGAGTGGTTTCTTATTCAAATTCAAACATTAAACACATGTTTAATGTGTTTTAAGTGCCAAAACATGTGGCTAAGGATATTAGGAGCCTAGGAGAAGTTATTTGAGCATTTAAATTTTAATTTTCGTTTGAATTAAGGCCACAAATTCAAATTTGGCCAACTTCTCCTTTATTCCTATATATTTACTTAATTTTGTAAAGACAAGGGTAGACATTTTATGAATAAAATCACTTGTGAGATTTTCTCTCAATTTTAGTTCTTCATTGAACTTTTCTTGACAAATTCAGACTTTGTTTGATTGTGTCAAATCCTTGATACTTCGGGTTCCTAGATCGCTACCTAGAGGGTCCAAGTCCTTGACGAAGAACGTATTTGATTCGGGTCCGCTCAGTATATTGTTCGGGTTCTTTCGAGTTCAACGTCGTTGTTATTTCCCAGCAACTTTAACATCCAATTCTGCCATTTTGGACGTTTTAATGCTTCCATGAAAGCCTTCTGAGCATTTCATCTTCATTAAATTCCAGAAACTGCTAGAATTCCTTCATCCCTTTTCTTCTGTGTTTTAGTTTTTTTCTTTGTTTTCTTATTGTTTTAACATCATTCTAACATCCATAATGTTGTGTTTATTGCAGAGACTTGCTTGCTATTATCCTAGATCCGTTTCAAACAAGGATTGTTGTTTTTGAAGCAACGAACCCCTAATATCAGCGAAGAAGGCTTGCTTCCCTCTCTTTGAGCGTATATCGTGATGGACAACCCTTCTCTTTAAGCGTATGTCGCGGTGAATGACCCCTCTCTTTGAGTGCATTTCATAAT
Organism: Abelmoschus esculentus; assembly: GCA_035048815.1. NCBI lineage: Eukaryota > Viridiplantae > Streptophyta > Magnoliopsida > Malvales > Malvaceae > Abelmoschus > Abelmoschus esculentus. The sequence goes on from JAUCBN010000003.1 coordinate 21,284,963, forward strand.
AAACGGTCCTTCTCTTTCCCATGTTATATAAGCATATGGATCTGAACGTCCCTAAAAAGAAGGTATAGCAACTTTTATGTTAGAAATATTATCATCAACTGCACATCCTGGTCGTTGATTCATCCGTGGTGATTGTTCGACGTCATTTTTATCAAGATTCTCATTTTGGATAGATTGGGAACCACCCCATCTATTCTATCCAAACGAGACTGAATAGGCTCCAATGCTTGGTCTAAAAGACGCTGCAAGGTTCGAGTAAAAGCCTGCATTTGCAAATCTGGTGGATTACTTCCACCGGGACTATGATCGTCATTACCTATCATTGCAGCAACGAAAAACAAGAAAAGAAAACTATTATGTTAAATAAACGAAATTTTAAAGTCCCTCACTACACACACAACAAATTCTCGTAGATCACTCCAAAAGAACAATGCACTCAGCAAAGTAACACTCAGTGCTCGTGTTTCACTCGGGAATACTTGAGTGGCTCTTTTGATTCCCCTTCTGTGCTCACACTCTCAAATGTCTTTTCCACTCGTTCTCTTGCAAACAGCTCTTTAAGGAACTAATCTGATCCTTCAAACTTGTTATCTGTGTCAAACTCCAAGATATATGTAACGGTAGTACAAACAAGAGTTAAAAGTGAATTAGGGTCTGTTTAGATGACACAAAGGTTGGAAAATAAAGAAAACAAACAAAAAGCAAGGTTGGATAGTAAAACAAAAGAAAAACAATGCTAGAAAGTAAAAAAGAAAGAAAAACAAGGCTGAAAAAAAAAACAAAAGGAAAAACAAGAATATGGCTGGAATTAATGAAGAACAAAGTGAATTAAGGCTGGGAATGAAGTACTTACTGCATTAGAAATGCTTACCACAATCCTATCACCGAACAAACAAGAACACGTCGTTTTAAGTGATTTAGAAGCATTCCACGGTAAACGTAAGCATCCTTCATCATTTTTGTGGTCAAACAGCACATATAAACATGAAAATACACTAAATTTTCAAATGTGATTTTTTTTTCAAATTTTTCGAATTTCTTTTGTTGACTTCGACTTTTCTGGTCAAACTTTGACTTTGACTTTCTTTTTTTTTTCAGAATTTCGATTTTTTTTCTTTTTTTTTCTTTTGTTGTTTTTGATATATGTAGTGCAGAAAGTGCTAATATCCAACCTGGCTCTGATACTATATGATATTAGGGATTCGTTGCTTCAAAAATAACGATCATTGTTTGAAACGGATCTAGAATAATAAGCAAGCAAGTCTCTACAATAAACACAACATTATGGATGTTAGAATGATGCTAAAACAATAAGAAAACAAAGAAAAAAAACTGAAACAAAGAAGAAAAGGGATGAAGGAATTCTGACAGTTTCTAGAGGTTAATGAAGATGAAATGCTCCGAGGGCTTTCATGGAAGCATTAAAACGTCCAAAATGGCAGAATTGGATGTTTAAGTTGCTGGGAAATAACAACGACGTTGAACTCGAAAGAACACGAACAATATACTAGGCGGACCCGAATCGAATACGTTCTTCGTCAACAGACTTGGACCCTCTAGATAGCGATCTAGGAACCCGAAGTATCAAGGATTTGACACACTCAAACAAAGTCTGAATTTGTCAAGAAAAGTTCAATGAAGAACTGAAATTGAGAGAAAATCTCACAAGTGATTTTATTCATAAAATGTCTACCCTTGTCTTTACAAAATTAAGTAAATATATAGGAATAAAGGAGAAGTTGGCCAAATTTGAATTTGTGGCCTTAATTCAAACGAAAATTAAAATTTAAATGCTCAAATAACTTCTCCTAGGCTCCTAATATCCTTAGCCACATGTTTTGGCACTTAAAACACATTAAACATGTGTTTAATGTTTGAATTTGAATAAGAAACCACTCATTCTTATCCAATGTTGCTGATTGGTCTTCAAAGCAAGGGCCTTGTTTGGCTTGCTTGCTTTTGGACGCCCAAACTTGTGGAAAAGGGTGCTATGTGGGCCCCACATGCATGGCACATGCGTAGGACACCTGCTCTTCGTGTACGATAGGTTTCAGCTGCTGTAGGTCACTTCAACTTGAGTTGAGTTGAGCTGGAAATGGAGATGAGCTGAAACGAACTAGCTAAGAGTGTTAGGAGCTAAATGGAGCTGGGAGCTAAGCCTCTGAGCTGCCCCGAGCTAAGGTGAGTTGCGTGCACGCCATTGAGCTTCTTCTGAGCTAAATATAATCCACTTGAGCTGGTATTGAACTGCATACGCTCTCCTGAGCTGGAGATGAGCTAGGTATGCCCACTTGAGATAAGGTTCTCCTAAGTACCTATATTAGAACAAGGAAAACACATCTAAAAAGCCTTGTAGTCTTATTTTAACCACACAAACACACTTAAAACCAAATGCAAACATAATTAACATAGTATATACATAAGTAAACACACATACTAATATATATACCTAAATATGTCACATATCAGCATGCAACACATTATCAATAACATATTCTAAGGCATGAACATTCTCAAATGAATCTGAAATGTTAGCACAAGTAAGGAAAAGAGCTTCCCTGTATTTCTTTACCTTAGAACATGTGATAGGTCCTGATGGTAAGACCTCCGGATCAACCTGTTGAACTTGACATGATGTGCTCACATCATGCTCAATGTGCATTACTTTAGACCTCTCATGCTTGTATCATTCCCCCACTCCTCAAAAAGATTTTCCCTCGAATCTAAACCGATGATTGAAGGAAGTTCATCAAAGATCAAAGTACCATGGAAGATAAGTCATCTTAAAAATTCAACAAGAAAAGAAAAAGAAAAAAAAACTCAATCCCAACGAATCCTATTGAATATGATACCAAATGATATAAAATGTTGCAGGATAGTTGGTGGTGCTGGTATGATGTTTGATAGATTTGTCTTTGACACCCTCCTAATCGCAATTAAATAAGCAAACACCTGCAAACAAAACAAATCTTTCGGTGATATTTTGTTATCCTAGGCACCCTAATATTCGTAATTGGACAGGCAAACACCTACAAACAAAACGAATCTTTCGGTGATATTTTGTTATCCAAGGCACCCTAGTATCCGTAATTGGATAGGCAAACACCATAATCAGCTCTAACTTACCCTCCTAAACACGATTGTTTAGGCAATCGAGAGTGTGAAGATAATCTTCCTTATAAAAACTTGAAACAAATGATATAAGATATGCAACGGGATAGATGGAGGTGGGTATGATGTTGGATAGATTTGTCCTTGGCACCCTCCTAATCGCAATTGAAAAGGCAAACACCTGCAAAACGAAACGAATCTCTCCGGTGAATTAATGATATGTTGTTGTCCTAGGCACCCTCCTATCCGTAATTAGATAGGAAAATACCATACTCGACTCTAACTCACCCTCCTAAAAGCGATTGCTTATGCAAGCGAGAGTGTGAAGATAATATCCCTCTTAAAAACTTGAAGTACTTATGATGAAGAAGACTTATGATAAGAAAAATAGCAAGGTACAACCTTGCAAATAAAATGGCCCAAGGCCAAGAGTTTTATAACTCAGAAATTCATATTCTTCATGTCTTTTTACAAGAGAAGAGGTTGTCCCCTTTATAGTTTAAAGAAGACCTTAGAATTACCTAATAGATAGCTGATCAATTCCTAAATATCAGCATATTGATAGCTTAATAGAATAAATCCCCTAAAATCAGCTTATGGGTAGCTAATTAAAAGGAATCTTAGGGAATAAAATAAAATATTAATAATAATGGTTAAAGCTTTATAATCCGGTTTGAATTAATTTATTTTAATGTCTAATTTATCCAAAAGCTTTATGTATTAGCTTTTGGGCTGAATTTTACAAAATCTCATAACAATCCCGTATCCAAACATCTGCATGCACAACCTTGAATAAAATGAACATATCTTGAGCTTCCGATGTGTGATTGATGCGTTTCAAGATGCGTTAAAAGGCAGAACTAAGGTCAATTTGTTAGAAGACTACTCTGCCCATAAATGCACGGAACCCATCCAAAAAGTCAACAAAAATCGGTTGACTTTCCCGACTTTACAAATAGATTCAGATTTATGCTCAATGTGCATTACTTTAGCCCTCTAATGCTTGTATCAGAGCGTATACCATGATGGACGACCCCTCTTTTTGAGCGTATGTCGCGGTGAATGACCTCGCTTCGAGCGTATGTCATAATGAACGATCCCTCCCTTTGAGAGTATCACGTGATGGACGACCCCTATCTTTGAGTGTATGTCGCGATAAATGAGCCCTCTTCGAGTGCATGCCATAATAAACAGTCTCTTTCATAGAGCGCATACCGTCATGGACGACCCTTCTCTTTGACCGTAGCCGTGATAAATGACCCCTCTCTTCGAATGCATGTCATTATGAATGGTCCATTTGTTAGAGTGTATACCGTGATGGACGACCCTTCTCTTTGAGCGTATGTCACAATGAATGACCCCTCTCTTCGAGTGCATGCCATATTGAATGGTCCCTTTCTTAGAGCCTATATCGTGATGGACGACCCCTCTCTTTGAGCGTATGTCGCGGTGAATGACCCCTTTTTTCGAGCGAATATCATAATGAACTGTCCCTCTCATTGAGCTATGTCGCGATGGATGACCCATCTCTTCAAGTACATGTTATGGTCAACGGTCCATCTCTTTGAGAGTAAACTGTGATGGACGATCCTGCTTATTGAGCGTATATCGCAATGAGTGACCCCTCTTTTCGAGTGCATGTCATAATGAACAGTCCCTTTCTTATTGCGTATACCTTGATGGACGATCCTCTCGTTGAACGTATGTTGTGGTGAATGAACCCTCTCTTTGAAAGTATGTCATAATAAACCATCCCTCTCTTTGAGTGTATGCCTTGTGGGACAACCCCACTTTTTGAGCGTATGTCGCGATCAATGAATCCTCTCTTCGAGTGCATATCATGGTGAACGATCCATCTCATTAAGTGTTTACTGTGATGGATGACCCCTCTCATTAAGCGTATGTGCAAGGAATGACTCCTCTCTTCGAATGCATGTCACAATATGATGCGATCACAACCAACAATAAATCAGAAGAATTTCCTATTGGACCTATGACTCGTGCTAAAACAAATAAATTTCAAGAGGCCATGGGAAATCTATTTATTCAAGGCTGGAAATTAGAGAATGCAACACCAACTATGTTGGAACAATACAGCCTCCTACTTGTGCATGAGTTTGCATGAGTTCTTTCTTAAGTTCTTTAAATTTAATTTCAGCATGTGTACATGAATAAATAATGCTTGATATTCATTTAAGCATGTTAGTTCAATTAAGTTCATTAGTTTAATTAATGCATGATAGTTCACTTAAAGCATGTTAGTTTTCTTATGTTTATGAGTTCATTTAGTGTGTGGATTAATTAATTAAACTAGATCATTCAATGTAACTAGTTTCATTAATTAAACTAGCTCATTAAATATGTTTCATGCATTCACTTTTATTTTATTGAATAAAGTTTTTATCTAATGGTTGCTTATATTTTCATCTAGGGTATTCATTTGGGATCAAATGGCTGATCATTTTCTACAAGAATGACAAGTAATTTAGTACCAATTAAAGACACTTGAAGACACCATGATGGCTGATCAGTTTCAAGACATTCAAGGGAGATTTACACACCACTTAAAGGCTTTCAGTTTCAGCAAGAAAATAATACATTGAAGAGCTCCTAAATACACCACTTAAAGAGGCACTTAAAGACTACTTAAGAGCTACTTAATCCTCCATAAAGCTTATCAGTTTTTAACAGAGAAGACATGCAATGAAAGCCTTCACTATCAGCACTTAAGGGAGAGTAAAGGCAAGAATTAAAGCAACACTTAAGGAGGGAGTTCAAGGAATATCAGTCAACTTGGTCGCCATTTTTGGATTGGATACGAGCCTATTTGAGTCTTAAGGTCTTCTTCAAACTTATTCCTCTATTTCTTATCTTTCCCACGCACTTTGAATCACCTCAATCCGATATCATGAGCTTAAGATATGATTAAACTAGTGAAGACAGTGCATGCCGGAAATTCTGTACGGGAATAGTCACAAGATGCTTGTTCAACAAATTCAAGAGGCCATTCAATTGCTGAATTCAATGCTTTATCAACAGCCCATTAAAGGAGGATGAATGACAACTTAATCAAGTTCATTAGCCCAAGAGTTTCTCCATGTGGATGATATGTATGTCTACATTCATCTTACGAATGTCCACATTCATCCTTGTTAGATCAAACCTTTTTGGCTGTCAATTGGAGATAGGATAACCTACAAATTAGTAGGCCTTTAACCCCAGAATAATGAGTCTTTAATCTTTGTCTAGACTTATCAATTTGTTGTTGTCTTACACCTATAAATAGGCACTCATTTCATTGTAAAAGGAACAACTTTTGGCATATATTAAACTTTGAGAGTGTTCTCTTTTATAGTTCTTTTTGAACTTTATCGGCTTGCAAGATTGTTCTTGTGGCATTAATCCCTTTTCATTTTTTTATATTGTTGGTTCCTAGTTCATATAACTAGAGGGTCGCAATCCATTAGCCTTTCACCCAAGTCATGGTTTAAAAACTCTTAAGGAACGGGTCTTCATTTTTTAGTGTTGGTTCCTCCTTTGTTTACACCGCACCATCAATTACATTTCATCTTTTCATTTCCATCATCCATACATCCATATTTTTCATACTTCATCCTAAACACAACAATCAACTTATCATCATTCCATTGTCGTATCATCTTATACTCATATCAATTACTTACTAGAATCACGATCGGGTAATCATATATATAAATTCGGATATTCCGCAACCGGATTCATATCAATTGGTAATCAGAGCATTGGCGATTCAGCAAGCATTTTGTTTTTTTTCTCTATCTTGGGTTAGAAAAAAAAGTCAAAAAAATAATTGAAAAAAAAATCCAAAATCTCAAAAAAAAAAGTTCACGAGGGAGGGATCATATCTTAAAAGTGAAAAAAGGTTTGGGTTGTATTTTTTATCACATTTTCTTTAGATTTCTATTTTATTTTTTTTACCATCCGTTTGCTACCTATTTCTTGTTTTCTTTTCCTAACAATTTTGTTTTAGCCGAATTCCGCTAAGAAAGCTTGTTAAGCCTTGAGTAAGTTCTCTAAGGACTTAGAAAAGAGAGCAAGAGTGGTAAAAGGCAAGAGTGTGCATTAAGGGGAAAAGCCTATCCCGAGTGACACACAAGTGTGAGTGCATTTTCTTTGGAGTGGAAAGGTGAGGATTTGTGCTGGTAAGGTTTAAATTTTTTTATCTAATCATGTCACAAAGATCTGGTCATAGTGGTGAAGGAGTTCCCCATTTGCAAAATCAAGCATTGCTACAAGCAATGGCAAAGATGATTCAACAGCAATTGGAGCCCTTGTTAGAACGAATTGATCAACTTGAAATTTCACAGGCTTATCATGGTAATGAGGAGTATCATCCTGAAGGGGATGATGATGTGCATGAACTTGATCAATCATCCCAACATAGTATGGCACAACAAGGCCAAAGAGCACGTCCAAGAGTGGATGATAATCTCAGCAACATCAAAATTACCATTCCTCCTTTTCAAGGAAGAACGGATCCAAAAGCATACCTCGCATGGGAAAAGAAGGTTGAACACATCTTTGAGTGTCATAACTATTCAGAGCTTAAGAAGGTAAAACTCGCAGCCATTGAGTTTACGGATTATGCACTTATATGGTGGGATCAATTGACGTCTAGCAGGAGACGCAATGGTGAACATCCTATTTCTACTTGGAATGAGATGAAAGCTGTGATGCGTAGAAGATTCATTCCAACTCACTACCATAGAGAGTTGTTCTACAAGCTTCAAAACCTTACACAAGGCAATCGTGGTGTTGAGGATTATTATAAAGACATGGAAGTAGCTATGATCCGAGCCAACATTGATGAGGATCTAGAAGCCACTATGACAAGGTTTCTATCTGGTCTTGATCCTAACATTCTAGCCATTGTTGAGTTGCAACATTACGTGGAAATAGAAGACATAGTTCATATGGCCATGAAGGTGGAGAAGCAACTCAGAAGGAAAGGTGCACCCCGAGTCTTTGGAGGTTTTACTTTTAAATGGGGGCAAAGTAACGTAAAAAAGAATCCATCCTTTACTCCTAATGACCGAGCCAGACCATCAAAGAATATTAAACACATCACTGAAACCAGCAAGGGAAAGAGTCCAGCCATGCCAAATCGACCCCGTGATGTATAATGCTTCAAGTGTTTGGGGAGAGGTCACATTGCTAGCCAATGCCCTAACCGCAACACTATGTTCATCCGTGATGATGGAGAGATTGAAACTGACCAAGAGGAGGAGGAGGAGGATAAAGAATTTGAAGAAGAAGAAGAGTTGGAACATGCCGTAGATGGAGAGGTCCTTGTTGTTAAAAGGAGCCTAAGCATGCAAGCAATTGATGGGGATCAGTAACGCGAGAACATTTTCCATACTTGCTGCCATATTAATGGAAAGGTATGCTTTGTCATTATCGATGGTGGTAGTTGCACTAACGTTGCTAGTACTTTAATGGTAGATAAACTTGGCCTAGAAACGACCAAGCATCCACATCCCTACAAGTTGCAGTGGCTTAATGATGGAGGAGTGATCAAACAAGTTATTGTGTTTTCTTCCATTGGCAAATACAAAGATGAGGTGTTATGTGATGTTGTGCCAATGCACGCCGGTCATCTCTTGTTAGGAAAACCATGTCAGTTCGATAGGAGAGTCATACATGATGGTTATACCAATCGGTATACCTTCAACCATGAAGCAAGGAAGATCACTCTAGCCCCACTTTCACCAAAGCAAGTTCACAAAGATCAACTTCATTTAAGAGAAAGCTTTGAAAAAGCCAAAGAGAGTGATATCAAAATTGAGAGAAGAGACAAGGAGAGTGAGGTAACATCCGAGCGGAAAAAGGAGAGAGAAAAAGAAGAAAAAAAGAGAGTTAGCATTTTTGCTAAAGAAAAAGAGATAAGAAAGAATTTGTTTTCGGAAAAGATGGTTCTTGTACTTATGTACAGGGAGAGTTATTTAAGCACTAACAATCTTGACCCAAATTTGCCATCTTTTATTGTTTCATTGTTGCAGGAATATGAAGACCTATTTCCAGAAGAGATTCCAAGTGGACTACCTACAATTCGTGGAATAGAGCATCAAATTGACTTTGTTCCTGGTGTTATCATTCCTAACCGACCAGCTTATCGATGTAACCCCGAGGAAACTAAGGAGTTACAAAGGCAAGTTTCATATTTGATGGAAAAGGGTTATATTAGAGAGAGCCTTAGTCCTTGTGCAGTACCTGTTCTACTTGTACCTAAGAAAGATGGTACATGGCGCATGTGTGTGGACTGTCGTGCGGTTAACAAAATAACGGTAAAGTATCGTCATCCTATTCCACGTTTAGATGATATGTTAGATGAGCTTAGTGGTTCTAAGTTATTCTCTAAGATTGATCTTAAAAGTGGTTACCACCAAATTCGAATGCGAGAAGGGGATGAGTGGAAAACTGCATTCAAGACTAAACAAGGATTATATGAGTGGTTGGTTATGCCGTTTGGTCTAACTAATGCACCAAGCACTTTCATGAGATTAATGAATCACATCCTTAGACAATTCTTGGGTAAGTTTTGTATAGTGTATTTTAATGATATTCTTATATATAACAAGAGTTTGAGTGAACATGTTCAACATCTAAGGTCAGTATTAGATGTTTTGAGAAATGAAAGACTTTATGCTAATCTACAAAAATTCATATTTTGCACTAACAAGGTTGTTTTCCTAGGTTTTGTTGTGAGTGCAGATGGATTAGAAGTTGATAGAGAGAATGTTAAGGCAATTGAGGAATGGACTAGACCAACAAGCATTAGCCAAATTAGAAGCTTCCATGGTTTAGCAAGCTTCTATCGTCGGTTTGTACCCAATTTCATCACCTTAGTTGCTCCTTTAACCGGGGTCATTAAAAAGAATTCCAACTTCTTTTTGGGTGAAGAACAAGAGAAATCCTTTAACCTGATTAAGGATTGTTTAATTAATGCACCATTATTAACTTTACCTAATCTTAACAAAGTTTTTGAGGTTGAATGCGATGCTTCAGGTTTGGGAATTAGAGCAATTTTATCTCAAGAAGGACGCCCCATAGCCTACTTTAGTGAGAAATTGAGTGGAGCTACACTCAATTATCCGACCTATGATAAGGAAATGTATGCACTAATTCGGGCCTTGGAAAGTTGACAGCATTACCTATGGTCTAAGGAATTCATCATCCATACAGACCACGAGGCATTAAAGCACATCAAGGGTCAGCATAAGCTAAACAAGAGACATGCCAAATGGGTTGAGTTTCTTGAAGCCTTCCCTTATGTGATCATGTATAAAAAGGGTAAGGAAAACATTGTTGCTGATGCACTGTCATGTAGGTATGCCCTTCTTAACATCTTAGACTCTAAATTGTTAGGTTTTGCTTTCATTAAGGAATTATACGAGTCTGACAATGATTTTGGTGAAGTATACAAAATGTGTGAGAAAGGTGTACATGATAAGTTTTATAGAGATGATGGATACCTCTTCAAGGAAGGGAAGCTTTGCATCCCACAAGGATCCATTCGAGAGTTGCTCCTCAAGGAAGCACATGGGGGAGGACTAATGGGACATTTTGGAGTAGCGAAGACATTGAACATGCTTCAAGAGCACTTGTATTGGCCAAAGATGAAACGAGATGTTGAGAGGCTATGTGAGCGTTGTATCACATGTAGAAAGGCCAAGTCAAAAGTCATGCCCCATGACCTATATACTCCACTACCTATTCCTAATGTATCTTGGGTAGACATATCCATGGATTTTGTACTTGGGCTGCCACGTACAAAGAATAACAAAGATTCCATCTTTGTAGTAGTGGATCGATTCTCTAAAATGGCTCATTTTATTCCTTGTAATAAGACTAATGATGCTTCACATGTTGCTAATTTATTTTTCAGGGAAATCATGAGATTGCATGGTGTTCCAAGAACTATCGTATCTGATCGAGATGTGAAGTTCTTAAGCCATTTTTGGAGAATATTATGGAGCAAGATTGGAACCAAGTTGTTATTTTCCACAACCTACCATCCACAAACAGATGGTCAAACTGAAGTGGTGAACCGGGTGTTATCCAAGTTGTTGAGGATAATCATCAAAAAGAATTTGAGGACTTGGGAGGAAAGCTTGCCACATGTGGAGTTTGCTTACAACCGATCCATTCATTCCGCCACTAAAATGTCACCATTTGAAATAGTGTATGGTTCCAATCCCTTAACTCCATCGGATTTATTACCTTTGCCCGCTGATCAAATTGTGAATAAAGATGGGAGAAACAAGTCTGAATTTGTCAAAAAACTCCATCAACAAGTGCGAGACAATATTGAAAAGAGAACTAGGCAATATGAGCAACAAGCTAACAAGGGATGTAAACGAATTACATTCGAGCTAGGAGATTGGGTTTGGCTGCACATGAGAAAAGAAAGATTTCCAACCCAACGTAAATCAAAATTGATGCTTGGAGGCGATGGTCCTTTTCAAGTGATCAAGCGTGTCAATGATAATGCCTATCAATTAGACCTCCCAGGTGAGTTTAATGTCAGTGCAACATTCAATGTGGCTGATTTATCTCCATTTCATGTAGGTGACGATTTGGGGTCAAATCGCTTTCAAGAGGGAGGGAATGACACGATCACAACCAACAATAAATCAGAAGAATTTCCTATTGGACCTATGACTCGTGCTAACACAAAGAAATTTCAAGAAGCCATGGGAAATCTATTTATTCAAGGCTGGAAATTAGAGAATGCAACACCAACTATGTTGGAACAATACAGCCTCCTACTTGTGCATGAGTTTGCATGAGTTCTTTCTTAAGTTCTTTAAATTTAATTTCAGCATGTGTGCATGAATAAATAATGCTTGATATTCATTTAAGCATGTTAGTTCAATTAAGTTCATTAGTTTAATTTATGCATGATAGTTCACTTAAAGCATGTTAGTTTTCTTATGTTTATGAGTTCATTTAGTGTGTGGATTAATTAATTAAACTAGATCATTCAATGTAACTAGTTTCATTAATTAAACTAGCTCATTAAATATGTTTCATGCATTCACTTTTATTTTATTGAATAAAGTTGTTATCTAATGGTTGCTTATATTTTCATCTAGGGTATTCATTTGGGATCAAATGGCTGATCATTTTCTACAAGAATGACAAGTCATTTACTACCAATTAAAGACACTTGAAGACACCATGATGGCTGATCAGTTTCAAGACATTCAAGGGAGATTTACACACCACTTAAAGGCTTTCAGTTTCAGCAAGAAAACAATGCATTGAAGAGCTCCTAAATACACCACTTAAAGAGGCACTTAAAGACTACTTAAGAGCTACTTAATCCTCTATAAAGCTTATCAGTTTTTAACATAAAAGACATGCAATGAAAGCCTTCACTATCAGCACTTAAGGGAGAGTAAAGGCAAGAATTAAAGCAACATTTAAGGAGGGAGTTCAAGGAATATCAGTCAACTTGGTCGCCATTTTTGGATTGGATACGAGCATATTTGAGTCTTAAGGTCTTCTTCAAACTTATTCCTCTATTTCTTAGCTTTCCCACGCACTTTGAATCACCTCAATCCGATATCATGAGCTTAAGATATGATTAAACTAGTGAAGACAGTGCATGCTGGAAATTCTGTACGGGAATAGTCACAAGATGCTTGTTCAACAAATTCAAGAGGCCATTCAATTGCTGAATTCAATGCTTTATCAACAGCCCATTAAAGGAGGATGAATGACAACTTAATCAAGTTCATTAGCCCAAGAGTTTCTCCATGTGGATGATATGTATGTCTACATTCATCTTACGAATGTCCACATTCATCCTTGTTAGATCAAACCTTTTTGGCTGTCAATTGGAGATAGGATAACCTATAAATTAGTAGGCCTTTAACCCAGAATAATGAGTCTTTAATCTTTGTCTAGGCTAATCAATTTATTGTTGTCTTACACCTATAAATAGGCACTCATTTCATTGTAAAAGGAATAACTTTTGGCATATATTAAACTTTGAGAATGTTCTCTTTTATAGTTCTTTTTGAACTTTATCGGCTTGCAAGATTGTTCTTGTGGCATTAATCCCTTTACATTTTTTTATATTGTTGGTTCCTAGTTCATATAACTAGAGGGTCGCAATCCATTATCCTTTCACTCAAGTCACGGTTTAAAAACTCTTAAGGAACGGGTCTTCACTTTTAGTGTTGATTCCTCCTTTGTTTACACCGCACCATCAATTACATTTCATCTTTTCATTTCCATCACCCATATTTTCCATACTTCATCCTAAACACAACAATCAACTTATCATTATTTCATTGTCGTATCATCTTGTACTCATATCAATTACTTACTAGAATCACGATCGGGCAATCACATATGTAAATTCGGATATACCGCAACCGGATTCATATCACAATAAATGGTCCCTTTCTTAGAGCATGTATCGTGATGGACGAACCCACTCTTTGAGCGTATGTCAAGGTGAATGACCCCTCTCTTTGAGCGTATGTCATTATAAACGGTCCCTCTCTTTGACCATATACCGTGATGGATGACACCTCTCTTTAAGCGTATGTTGCGATGATTGACCCCCTTTTCGAATGCATGTCGTAATGAACGTTCCCTTTCTTAAAGCGTATACTGCGATGGACGACCCCTCTATTTGAGCTATTACCGCGATAAATGACCCCTCTCTTCGAGTGCATGTCATAATGAATGGTCCCTTTGATAGAGCGTATACCGGGATGGATGACCCTTCTCTTTGAGCGTATGTCACGATGAATAACTCTTCTCTTCGAGTGCATGTCATAATGAACGGTCCATTTCTTAGAGTGTATACCGTGATGGACAACACTTCTCTTTGAGCGTATGTCGCGATGAATTATCCCTCTCTTCGAGTGCATGTCATAATGAATGGTCCCTTTCTTATTGTGTATGCCGTGATGGACGGCACCTCTCTTTGAGCGTATGTCGCGGTGATTGACCCTCTCTTTGAACGTATGTCTCGACGAATGACCCCTCTTTTCGAATGCTTGTCATAATGAACGGTCCCTCTCTTTGACCATATACCGTGATGGATGACCCCTCTCTTTTAGCCTATGTCGCGATGAATGACCCCTCTCCTCAAGTGTATGTTATAATGAAAGGTCCCTTCCGTTGAGCGTATACCTTGATTGACGATCCCTCTATTTTAGCGTTTGTCATGATGAATAACCCCTCTCCGAGTGTATGACATAATGAACAATCTCTTTCTTATAGCGTATGTCATTATAAACGGTAGACATATCTTCGAGTGCATGTCATAGTGAACGGTCCATCTGTTTGAGCGTAAACCGTGATGGATGACCCCTCTCTTTGAGCACATGTCACGATGAATGACATCTTTCTTTGAGTGCATGTCATAATAAACACTCCCTTTCATATACCGTATACCGTATGTCATGATGAATGACCCATCTCTTCGAGTGCATGTCATAATGAATGATCCCTTTGATAGAACATATACCATGATGGACGACCCTTCTCTTCGAGCATATGTCACGATGAATGACTCCTCTCTTCGAGTGCCATACATAATAAATAGTCCCTTTTTTAGCGTATACCGTGATGGACGACGCCTCTATTTGAGCATGTGTCATGATGAATGATCCTTCTCTTCGAGTGCATGTCCTAATGAAATGTCCCATTCTTATAGCGTATACCGTAATGGACAACCCCTTTATTTGAGCGTATGTCGCGATGAATGATCCCTCTCTTTGAGTGCATGTCATAATGAACAGTCACTTTCTTAGAGCGTACACCGTGATGGACGACCCCTTACTTTTAGCGTATGTCGCGGTGAATGACCCCTATCTTGGAGTGTATGTCATAATGAACGGTCCCTCTCTTTGAGCGTATACCGTGATGGACAACCCTTTTCTTTGAACGTATGTCGCGATGAATGACCCATCTCTTTGAATGTATGTCATAATGAATGGTCCCTTTCTTAAGCGTATACCGTGATGGACGAAACTTCTCTTTTAGCGTATGTCGCGATGAATGACATCTCTCTTCGAGTGTAGGTCATAATGAATGGTCTCTTTGATAGAGCGTATATCGTAATGGACGACCCTTCTCTTTGAGCATATTGTCATGTTAAATGACTCCTCTCTTCGAGTGCATATCATAATGAATTGTCCCTTTCTTAGAGCGTTTACCGTAATGGACGACCCTTCTCTTTGAGCGTATGTCGCGATGAATAACCCCTCTTTTTTAGTGCATGTCATAATGAACGGTGCCATTCTTCGAGCGTATACTGTGATGGACAACACCTCTCTTTGAGCGTATGTCATGATGAATGACCCCTCTCTTTTAACGTATATCGCGTTGAATGACCCCTCTCTTCGAATGTATGTCATAATGAACGGTCCCTTTCTTTAATCGTATACCGTGATGGGTGACCCCTCTCTTTGAGCGTATGTCGCTATGAGTGACCCCTTTCTTCAAGTGCATGTCATAACAAACGGTCCCTTTCTTTGAGCGTATACCGTGATGAATGACCCCTCTATTTGAGGGTATGTCTTGATGAACGGTCCCTCTCTTCGAGTGCATGACATAATGAACGGTCCATTTTTATAGCATATAACGTGATGGGCAACCCCATCTCTTTAATCATATGTCGCGATGAATGACCCCTATCTTCGAGTGCATGTCATGGTGAACGGTCCCTCTCCTTGAGCATAAACCGTGATCAACGACCCCTCTCTTTGAGCATATGTCGCGATGAATGACCCCTCGCTTCGAGTGCATGTCATAACGAACGATCCCTTTCTTTGAGCGTATACCGTGATGGATGACCCCTTTATTTGATCGTATGTCTTGATGAACGGTCCCTCTCATCGAGTGCATGACATAATGAATGGTCCATTTCTTATAACGTATACCATGATGGGCGACCCCTCTCTTTGAGCGTATGTTGCGATGAATGACCCCTCTCATCGAATGTATGTCATAATGAACGGTCCCTTTCTTAAGTGTATACCATGATAGACGACCCTTCTCTTTGATCATATGTCGAGATGAATGTCACCTCTCTTCGAGTTTAGGTTATAATGAATGGTCCCTTTGATAGAGCGTATACCGTGATGGACGACCCTTCTCTTTGAGCGTATGTCATGATGAATGACACCTCTCCTCTAGTGCATATCATAATGAACGTTCACTATCTTAGAACGTATACCGTAATGGACGACTCTTCTCTTTGAGCGTATGTCACGATGATTTACCCCTCTTTTCGAGTGCTTGTCATAATAAACGGTCCCTTTCTTGGAGCATATACCGTGATGGACGACACCCCTCTTTGAGCATATGTCGCGTTGAATGGCCCCTCTCTTTGAGCGTATGTCGCGTTGAATGACCCCTCTCTTCGAATGCATGGAATAATTAACGGTCCCTCTCTTTGACCGTATACCGTGATGGATGACCCTCTATTTGAGCGTATGTCACGATGAATGACCCCTTTCTTCGAGTCCATTTCTTAATGAACGGTCTATTTCTTTGAGCGTATACCTTGATGGATGACACCTCTATTTTAGCGTATGTCACGATGAATGTTTCCTCTCTTCGAGTGCATGACATAATGAACGGTCCATTTCTTATAGCGTAGACCGTGATTGACGACCCCCTCTCTTTGAGCATATGTCGTGATGAATGACCCCTATCTTCGAGTGCATGTCATGTTGAACGGTCCCTCTCCTTGAGCAAAAACCGTGATGGACGACCCTTGTCTTTGAGCATATGTCGTGATGAATAACATCTCTCTTCGAGTGCATGTCATAATAAACAGACCCTTTCATAGAGCGTATACCGTGATGTACGACCCTACTCTTTGAGCGTATGCCGTGATGAATGACCCGTCTCTTCGAGTGCATGTCCTAATGAATGGTCCCTTTGATAGAGCGTATACCGTGATGGACGACTCTTCTCTTTGAGCATATATCGTGATCGACGACCCTTCTCTTTGAGCGTATATCACGACGAATGACTCCTCTCATCGAGTCATTGACATAATGAACGGTCCCTTTCTTATAGAGTATACCTTGATGGACGACCCTCTTTCTTTGAGCATATGTCACGATGAATGACCCCTATCCTCGAGCGTATGTCATTGAATTGTCCCTCTCCTTGAGCGTAAACCATGATGAACGACCCTCTCTTTGAGCATATGTCGCGAAGAATGACATCTCTCTTCGAGTGCATGTCCTAAAAAACTGTCCCTTTCATAAAGCGTATACCGTGATGGACGAACCTTTTCTTTGAGCGTATGTCGAGATTAATAACCCCTCTCTTCGAGTGCATGTCATAATGAATGGTCTCGTTGATAGAGCTTATACCTTAATGGACGACCCTTCTCTTTGAGCGTATGTCACGATGAATGACTCCTCTCTTCGAGTGCATGTCATAATGAACGGTTCCTTTCATAGAGCGTATTCCGTGATGGACGACCCTCTATTTGAGCGTATGTCGCGATGAATTATCCCTTTCTTCGACTGCATGTCATAATGAACTGTCCCTTTCTTAGAGTGTATACTGTGGTGGACGACACCTCTCTTTGAGTGTATGTATGGTGAATGACCGCTATCTTTGAGCTTATGTTACAATGAATGAACCCTCTTTTCGAATGCATGTCATAATGAATGATCCCTCTCTTTGACTGCATACCGTGATTGACGAATCCTCTCTTCGAGCGTATGTCGCGATGAATGACCCCTCTCCTCGAGTGCATGGCATAATGAACGGTCCCTTTATAAAGCGTATATCGTGTTGGACGATCCCCTCTCTTTGAGCGTATGTTGTGATGCATGACCCCTGTCTTCGAGTACATGTCATTGGTGAACGGTCCCTCCCTTTGAGCGTAAACCGTGATGGACAACCCTTCTCTTTAAGCGTATGTCACGATGAATGAACCCTCTCTTCGAGTGCATGTCTTAATGAACGGTCTCTTTGATAGAGCGTAGACCATGATGGACGAACCTTCTATTGGAGCGTATGTCATGATGAATGACTCCTCTCTTCGAGTGCATGTCATAATAAACGGTCCTTTCTTTGAGCGTATACCGTGATGGAAGACCTCTCGATTTGAGCGTATGTCGTGATGAATGACCCCTCTCTTCGAGTGCATGTCATAATCAACAGTCTCTTTCTTAAGCGTATAGCGTGACGGACGACCCATCTCATTGAGCGTAGGTCGCGGTGAATGACACTATCTTCGAGCGTATGTCATAATGAATCGTCCCTCTCTTTGAGCGTATACCGTGATGGACGACCCTTGTCTTTGAGGGTATCTCGTGATGAATGACCCCTCTCTTTGAATGCAAGTCATAATCAAAGGTCCCTTTCTTAGAGCGTATACCGTGATGGACGATCCTTTTCTTTGAGCATATGCCACGATAAATTACCCCCACATTCGAGTGCATGTCCTAATGAATTACCGTGATGTACGACCCTTATTTTTGAGCGTTTGTCACGCTGAATGACTTCTCTCTTCGAGTGTATGTCATAATGAACAGTCCCTTTCATAGAGCGTATACCGTGATGAACGACCCTTCTCTTTGAGTGTATGTCACGATGAATTAACCCTCCCTTCAAGTGCATGTCAAAATGAACGGTCCCTTTCTTAGAACGTATATCGTGATGGACGACACCTCTCTTTGAGCGTATGCGGCGATGAGTCTCCCCTCACTTTGATCGTATGTCGCGATGAATGACCCCTCTCTTCCAATGCATGTCATAATGAATGATCCCTCTCTTTGACTGTATACCGTGATGGACGATCCCTCTCTTTGAGCGTATGTCGCAATGAATGACCCCTCTCTTCGAGTATATAACATAATGAACGGTCCCTTTCTTTGAGCGTATACTGTGATGGACGACTCTTCTCTTTGAGCGTATGTCATGATGAATGACCCATCTCTTCAATTGCGTGTCATAATAAACAGTCACTTTCTTTGAGTGTATACCATGACGGACGCCCCCTCTATTTGAGCGTATATCGCGATGAATGACCCCTCTCTTCGAGTGCATGTCATAATGAATGGTCCTTTTTATAAAGCGTATACCGTGATGGACGACCCTTCTCTTTGAGCGTATCTCACGATGAATGCCTCCACTCTTCGAGTGCATGTCATAATGAACGGTCCCTTGCTTTGATCGTATACCGTGCTGGACAACCCCTCTATTGGAGCGTATGACACGATGAATGACCGTTCTCTTCGAGTGCATGTCATAATGAACGGTCCCTTTCATAGAGCGTATAGCGTGATGGACGACCCCTCTCTTTGAGCGTATGTTGCGGTGAATGATATGTGGATCCAAAGGATCCAAAGGGAACTTGTTATGAATGATTATCTCGAAAAAGGATATTTGGAAGATCTCTTCGAAAATGACCCTTTTGGAGGCCTATACTTCAAGCAAAAGTTTCATCAGCTTGTTCCATCATTGCAGCAATTGGCCGCCCCTGCATCAAGGATATATTCATTAGAAAACCCTTTTGATTTGAGGGGACGATATGTGCACGCCCAACCATAGTTTCTTCCCATACATTATATTATGCTACTTCATTTCATACATGGGATCAAAGGGGAGTTATCTTGTTGATCTTCGTATTTATTACTTTTATATACTTTATATTAAGCTACTTAAGAGTTATATTACTTAAGCTATAAAAATAAATAGTTATTATAACCACATTGGTTAAAGTTTTAGCTTAGTTCTAAACTCATCTTAAGTTATTTTAAATATTCTCATTATTTCCATTATTATTTTTTCTTCATAGGACTTACCTACAACTCAAGGAGTAAATATTAGATCGGTGTTTACTCAGTCAGCTCAGAAGAAGTTAAACGGAAGGCAATGCTAGAAACACAAGAAGCCAACTTTCAGAATAGCTTGAAAATGCATGGAACACTCCTACTGTACTTAAAGGACTAAATGATAGCTCCATGTCAGCTCACAAGTTCCATACGAGCTCAAATGAAGCATAATTCAAAACAAGGCCTTAGGAGATTCGGACCAGCTCCAAAACACTCCTCACACTAGAAGAGAGTATAAGGAAGCTAATGGACCAGCTCACTTTACTAAAGGCAACTTGGATTAACTTATTTCAGCTTCAAGCTTTAGCTAAGTCTTTTAGCTAGATAGCTCAGTTCAATCCAACTCACTCTCAGCTCGATTAGCTCACCTCAACTCTTGCTATCACTCCCAGCTCAAAACCCGAAGGTCACCTACCCTTCACCAAGCATCATGTCCGTCCATTATCCACATTGGGCGCCAAGATTATGGAGGGAAAGGAAGTGGGCGCCGAAACAAAGAGGTAGCACTTTTCATTGGACAGATTCATAATGGTCCATTTGTTTGCCATTTTCGAGAAGGATACAAGCAGAAATGGGTTTCGGCGTCTTCATGCAAGTTTTTCCCATATCACTTATCTTTCCATCACATTTTGAATTGCATCAATCCGATATCGGGAGCTTGCGATATGGCCAAATTACTGAAGACAGTGCAGACTGGACCGAGAAGTTACATCTTTTCGAATAGATTTGGAGGGAGACACCATTCAAATGAATAGTTATCCAAATAGTTGATGGCCATTTTGGCCAAACCTCTTAAAAAACTATAAATAGGACTTAAATTACAATCACATATTTGATCAATACAAAATTACTATGTGAGTTTACTCTCAAACTTGTTCCTTTTAGAACTATATCAACTTATTAAATCTATTATATAGGTTTGTGGCATCTCCTATCTCTTCCATCCATACTTAGGATTCTAGAAACTTATTTCCTTAGGGTCTAAGTCATATACCACCCTCAAAGCATACTATAAGTTGGGTTTATGCTTTCATAGCATAAGTTCTATTTTTGTTACCTTTAAATACTATTTCTTTATCACCTTACATACATTCCATCCTAACTATTTCGTCCATCAACATATCCGACTTTCTTAGCCTTCACTATCACCTTTTCCATTATTTCCTAACCAAAATATCACCTAACCATCCCTTATCAATTATACATATAACCTATACTTCTGCAACCCTCTTTACACCACTTCACCATCTTTTCTTTATCAAATAATAAAGAACGCGTACGAGGATCAAGGCTTGCTTGCAATCACGATCGGGACAATCAAAGCTTCTCTACAACAACAATTGGAGAGTTGGAGCGTATCGTATGGTATCAAAGCAAAGGAAGATTCAAGTAAGCCTCCTATGAATTTCAGTTCAATTTTGTTTTTCGAAATTTGTACCAAAAAAAGAAGTTGCGAATTCATGTTTCTCTCCTCTCAAAGAGTCTGAATTAGTAAAAAAAAGTTTAAAAAAAAATCATATTCATATTTGAAGTGAAGGCAAAAAGCACAAAACAAGCAAATGATTAACTCGAAGTAGTTCTTCAAGTTTGATTGTTCACAATTGTTTTGTAAGTAAGTTTTATGGTAACGTACTGTCTATCCTTTGTTATTTCATTCTATTCTTATACCATTTTTATATTTGTCCCTGCACTTTTCTATTTTTATTTTATTTCTTCTTTCTCTTTCTTTTCCTTAACCTAGCCCTTATCTTGTAGCCCAAATGCCAACAACATCTATACTAATGTTTTGATAGGTTTTGAGTTAGTTCTATTAAGAATTTGTGACGAGAAGTCGAGTGATAAAAGGCAAGAGAGTTGTGAGATCAAAAGAGGACAGTAAAAGCCATTTTGTCCTAGAGTGCAAACACGAGTGATTTAAGTAACAACTTTTTTTCCTTGGAGTGGCAGTGAGGATTATTTTGAGTGTATTATGAGGTTTATATTTTTTTCTCTTATTTTCACTAACCGTGTACCAGAATTCTTAGAAGAATCCATCATCCTGGGAAAAAGAGAAAGTAAGTTGCAAGACGTCCTAGATGATCAACAATGAACAAACATCTTTTAGACACGATGCAATATAAATAGTAAAGTATGCTCTGTTATCATAGACAATGGAAGTTGTACAAACATTGCTAGCACTTATTTGGTGGAAAAGTTAGGACTCAAGGTGACCAATCATTCAAGTCCCTATTATTTGCAATGGTTAAACGATGAAGAATCATTCTTGGTCAAAGGACTAAATGATAGCTCCATGTCAGCTCACAAATCCCATATGAGCTCAAATGAAGAATAATTCAAAACGAGGTCTTAAGAGATTCCAATCAGCTCTAAAACACTCCTCACACTATAAGAGAGTATAAGGAAGCTAATGGACTAGCTCACTTTGCTAAAGGCAACTTGAATTAGATTATTTCAGCTTCAAGCTTTAGCCAAGTCTTTTAGCTAGATAGCTAAGTTCAATCTAGCTCACTCCCAGCTCGATTAGCTCACCTCAACTCTTGCTATCACTCCCAGCTCAACACCCGAAGGTCACCTACCCTTCACCAAGCATCATGTACATCCATTATCCACATTGGGCTCCAAGATTATGGAGGGAAAGGAAGTGGGCGCCGAAACAAAGAGATAGCACTCTTCATTGGGCAGATTCATGATGGTCCACTTGTTTGCCAATTTCGAGCAGGATACAAGTCTGATTGGGTTTCGGTGTCTCCTGAAAGTTGTTCCTCTATCTCTTATATTTTCAACACATGTTGAATCGTATCAATCTGATATCGAGATCTTGAGATATGGCCCAATTACTGAAGACGGTGCAGGCTAAACCGAAAAGTTACAACTCTTCTAATAGATTTGGAGGGAGACACCATTCAAATGAATGATTATCCGAATAGTTAAATGCTATTTCGTCCAAACCCCTTAGAAAAACTATAAATAGGACTTGGATTTCATTTTGTAAACACACCATTCAGATTATATAAAATTACTTGTGATATTTTTCTCTCGTTTAGTTCTTCTTAGAACTTTATCGACTTATCAAGTACTTTTGTACTTGTGGCGTCAAACACTTTCTATCCATCTTGATACTTCGGGTTCTTTTAGTTTAGTATACTAAAAGGGTCAAAGTCCGTTTATCACCACCCCTTAAAGATCAATATAAGGTTCAGGATTAGGTTTTCTATAACCTAATTTCATCCTTGAGTATCTTTAGGATACTATTTCCATTTCACCATCCTTATATACCATCTTATTCCATTCTCCATTTCCATCCTTTATCATCATCATAAAACGTCCTAAACATCCATTCACCCTTCCTTATCAACAGCACACATCCTTTCGCTTCCAAATCAGTCCCTAAACTATTCCCTTCATTCATTTCACCTATTCCTTTCCTCCATTATCCTTAATTCTTCATTTTTGCAGCCAATTCTTGCGAGAGACTTCCTTCCTTCCTAGGCTCTACAATCAAAGTTCGCCATTCAACATCTTCAACAAGATCGACACATATCACACCACCATTTCCTTCCCTAATCAACCATCAACATACCCCACACCATATCCTCTTCTTAAATTATTCTTATCTTATTTCCAACATCCTTTAACATTCATTGTTTAGGATACAAGCGTGATACAAGGCTTGCTTGTATTCTAAGGTCCGGGCAATTAAAGCTTCTCTCTACAAGCATCTTTGGAGAGTTAGAGCATATCAAATGATATCATATCAAAGGAATAATCAAGTAAGCCCTATTATTATTTGTTATTTCAATTTTGATAAAAAAAAAAGAGAAGTAAGAGAAGCAAAAAAAAAATCCATAGGAAGGTGTGATGTATTACAAGTGCCAATTTTCATAGGAAGTTACACGGATGAAATCTTGTGTGATGTGTTGTTACCCATGAACTCCTGTCATATCATCCTTGGGAGGCCCTGACAATTTGACAAGAAGGCAATGTATGATGGTCACTTAAACAATTATGTTTTCAAGTTTGAAGGCCGGAAGATCACGTTGACACCTTTAACGCCAAAACAAGTGAGGAATGATCAAGATGCCTTGAAAGAAAGCCTAGCGGCATGGAAGAAGTCCTCCAAAGAGGACACTAAAAAGATGACCTTTTATGCTCGTAGGAGGGACATTCGGAGGACCTTTCCACACAACAAAACGTGCTTGTACTTATGTACAAGGAAAGTTGTTTTAGCACTAACACCGTTGAAGGTTTACCTTCAAATCTTTCTCAACTTTTGCAGGAATTGAAGGATATGTTCCTTGATGATATTCTTAGTGGATTGCCTCCCGTTAGAGGAATTGAGCACCAAATAGATTTCATACCTGGAGCCACCATTCCTAATAGACTTGCTTATAGGAGCAATCCAGAAGAGACCAATGAGTTACAATGCCAAATAAGGGAACTTATAGAGAAGGGCTATATTAGAGAAAGCTTGAGTCCTTGGGCCGTGCCAATTTTGTTAGTTCCAAAGAAGGATGGTTCATGGAGGATGTGTGTGGACATGTTGCATGTAGAAAGAGTTGCACAATTTGTGCAAGTGTACACTTCGCAAGTAATAATGTAATGAATATAGAGTATCATCTCCATATTGATTGGTGTACTTAATATGTTTTTTTTCTCTTCTCGCTCTACAAAAGAAATAAAAGAAAAACACAGATCAATTTGATTATTCTGAATTAAACTAAAATAACGTAAATAATAAAAAGTCAGAGAATGAAAAGGAAAATTAGATTGAGAGAATGGGAAAGATCAAGTTGAGTCGTATTGTAGGTTTAATTGACTTGTTTTTGTCTGATGCAATTATACAACACTACCCCGACAGAACTGCAGTTTTACTGCCCTGACAGTGAAGGGTTACGTCTGCCGCGACAATCCCTTGCTCTTGGGTGGACTTCTCCAAGGTTGGACAAAGTGTCCTCTGATGACTCCGCTTATCCCTAAGTCGAAGTACTATTGATGACTAGTCCTTGATGATACCTCCTGGCGTGAATCAACTATATCCACCAATCAATCTCACACTTCTTTTAGCCGCTGAAACTCTAACCTATCTGTAGGCCGAGTTAGTATTTTCCATCTAGAAAAATATCGTACTTACTCATTTCGTGAATCTAACTCTCTCGATATTAGATAAATAAATCTCTCATAAACTTCTCTCTCGAGCTTGAATGCAAGAAGAATGAAGGGAAAAGAATAAGCAAACCTCGATATTTTATTGCATGAAACAAGAAAGCAAAGTACAATTTTCTCCAACAAATACTCTACAACTTTCACCTAAACCCTAGAAGAATTTAGAACATAATGAAAACAAAGAAATCTCTAAGATCTATCGTGAACTCCCCTCCTCTTTCTTCTTGAACAGCACATCCTTTATATAGGCTAAAATTAGGGCTACATCAGCCTTGGAGAAGAGGTAAAGTTGGTTTGGACGTTGCTTACCATAAAGAGGTGAGTCTCTTTAATTTAATGTAATTTAATGATTTTTGACCAAAACAAACTTTAACTTCTTTTCAACTTTTTACCGCCTTCCCAAACTCTAATTGCCACGCAGAGTGTCTAGAAAAATCCAGTTTTTTTTGCTCTTCAAGTCGATCACCACTTTGACTTTTGATATTATGGAGATCTAAGTTTGAGTCTGCTCAGCTTCCATCAATAGAAGCTCTCATCTGTGGCTGGTTCGATCGGGATCTACTTCATAGTTCATTGCCCTATTTTCGCTCATTGTCCTTCTGCTTTTCAGGCTTTCTTATCATGCTGCCGCGACCTTAGAGTTCAGTTACTGCCCCGTCCCACAACTACCTGCAAATGCGCAAAGATGCATTAAAGCTTACATTTTCCATAAATATCATCCTTATATGTCACGAAGGTAAAGCATCAAAATATCACACATTAAGCTCATGCATTAGTCCAAGTAGGTGTAGGTTACGTAATTATTGTTCATGAAAAGTGTGAAAAATAATAGTCTTTTGAGCACTTATCACACCCCCAAACTCGAACTATTTCTTGTCCTCAAGCAATGCAAACCATCAAATTGCCAAATCTTATTCTCTATCGGTCTTACTTTTTCGTCTATTCTTCCCACCATGACTATGCCTATTCTAGGTCTTAACCTTTCGGCTACCCAAGGTCTTACCCGGAATCAAGCTATAAGATTTTTTGAGTGTGTGAGTTCTTGTGGACAAGTTTGATTAAAGGCTTTCTTAGACAAACTCTAAGTTCAAGACAAATAGACTTGGAATTAATATTCGCTTCTTATAACAACAACTACTTGAGCCAATTTCGGGCTTCTCAAGGATTGTGTTTTATTAGCACATTTTTTTTTTGCATACTAGAGCCGATTTCGGGCACCTCTAGCATGAAGAAGAGTGCGTCCTAGAGCCGGTGATAGGCACCTCTAGCTAACATTCCCAAAAAATCTAAGCCTTTATCACCTAAGTTCTTTAAAAGAATTCCTATAATCAAACAAGTCCCAAAAGTGTTTTTAGAGTCAATCCTATAGCAAGCTTCTAAGTTTTTATCCTTAAGCATCCTAAAGTTAATCCTTCTAAATAGAACCTATCTATGGTAAGGAGAAAGATTTCTATAGCCTAAGGAGAATAAATTGAAGCAATAATGATGTAAAGCAGTGCAAAAGTATGGACAATAATTTAAGTAGGGTGGTAGATGAAAATCTTCAATATAAACTTAAATTGCGATTTTTCATGGCAGGGCCGCGGTAATGAATTGCCTCGGCAGTGAATCTACACCCCCAAACTCAGATCAAGCATTGCCCTCAATGCCTATATATATAGTAGAAAGCAGAAAACAAAAATTAACAAGTGAAGAAAAGAGATAAAAACATGATAGAGGTATAAAAAGATTAAAAATCCTCCGAAGAACTACTGCGAATGATTAGTTTTCTTGGCCTTGCTGCTGACAGTTTACTTTTCGTTTCCTTTGCTGGTGATTACTAAGCTTTGGCTGTACTGGTGGGTGGTGTCCTTTGCAAAGAGGCGTTGACTTCTTCTCCTTCTTTCTCATCATCAATTTCTTCGGTGGGCATTATTTTTGTCCCGCCCTCAACTTCAACTTCCATTGCATCTGCCCAAGCGTGCTAAGTGCTTGGCCCGGCGGTGAAATAGAGCTGCTTCCTGAAAGAGTCCATCTCCGACGAGAAACTCCTCATGATTATAGGAGAACCTGCTGGAGTGCTGAAGGTCGCTCTCCACTTGGATAGCCTTCGACTGGTTGATGATGCCGCGGCAGGCTCTAACGGCTGAGATGGGTCTAATGCATGGAATGGTTGCAATGGTCTAGTAGCATAAAATGGTCGTGATCCTCCTAGAAACAGAGTTGTTTCGGTGTATGGTGCAGTTGTGACAAACATATCAAGAGGGAATTTTGGGAACTGCACCCCTTGGTTCTGAAAATTGGTGATCATCATCTGAGCTAATGTAGTGTTGAAATTTCTTTGGTACTCCATGTACCATTGCTATCTTATATCCATGGTCACGATCCTCTAGAGTATCTCCTGGTAAGTATCCGCTGTGGCAATGCTGTGAGAAGCAGTAGACATGTCCGCCATGTATTGGGCCTCGGTAATTGTATCGGTGGTGCCTGACTGTGGAGTTGCTTTTGCATGACTTTGTGACAAAACTCCCTTGTCCAACCTCGCCTTTGGACAGTAATTTCGTCTATATCCTCGACTGGGACACCTACGGCTGTACAAAGACCCGTGATTAAACACGAAAAGTACAAAGGCCCTTTGTCCTTCCTACCACATTCGTAAATTTCCCGTAGGTTCAGCTCTCCCACATTTATGATTCTTTTATTGATAATGGATTGGATGAGAGCCAATCTCCTTCTGTCAATTGTGTTGTTATGGGACATTGGGATGAGGCGTCATTTTACGAACGTGGTCCACAACTTGGCCTCGGGCCTTAGGTTCTGTCTTGCCACGGAACCTTTGTGGGATCCGGTTTCCCAATGGGTGTTATCATAATAGAGATCATTTTTTATGAGTTCGTAGTTCTCGTTGTTGATATCCTCCACAAACGATCACGGGTAGGGTGGAGGCCATAGAACAAGTTGATGGTGTCGGCATCAATTCTAACTGGTCTGCCCCAACAGTGGACATAAAGTGAATCTTTGCTTGGCCCATGAGCGTAAAATTCTCTCACAATCGTTGCATTGGCCTGGGCGGGTTGGAAGCAAAAGATTTGTCGCTCTTGATACACTATTTTATTGAACAAATAGTGCTCAATTCCATAGTTTTCCTCATCTAAATGCTGGAATTCTTGCTCTTCCCATAACTGCCTTGCAATAAAGGATCTATTGAAGCGTTCTTCAATAGCAGCGGGTACGAATCTCTTGTAATCTGCCATGGAGAATTGGTGAAAGCTTTTAAGAAATTTGAGAAAAACAAGCAACGAATTCTAAAAATCAAGAATGTAAGAGTGAATAGTTCAAGGTGAGAAAGTGTTTATATTGGTCTCGGCCTTGTACTGCCGTGTTGATTTTGTTAACCCCACTAGCCTTTTTTAGCTATTGGCAGTTACTGCCACGTCTAAAATTTCGCCCGACTAGCCATTATACTATTCTACCCGTTGGTAATTACGTCGGCCCTAATACTGTGCACTGCCGCGGTAGCAGATTTTCTGTCATGAATGACTTCACCCTCATTCTTGATTCTTTTCCTAAAAACAAACAACAAGAAGAGAAGATAAAAAATTCTAAACTAAAACTAATCCTAAAAGTACAATAAAACAAAGATAAGATGATGAAATTATGTCACGATAGGAGTGCATGCAAGTGCTTCTCCTAAGGTGATGGTCTCCATAGTACTCATATCATGTAGGCTAGAGTAGTGCTTCAAACGTTGGCCATGTCCATCCCTTTGTGATTTGATCATTACTGCACCATGTGGGTAAGCTTGAACAACTTCAAATGGGCCCAACCATCTGGACCTGAGTTGGCGTGGGAACAGTTTGAGTCTGAAATTGAAAAGGAGGACTTGCTGCCCTGGTAGAAACTGCCTCGGCAGTAGCTTACGGTCATGTCATCTTTTAGTCTTTTCTTTGTAGTTCTTGGCATTTTCATAGGCTGCTGCTCGGAGTTCTTCTATCTTATTGAGGTTTATCAATCTTTTCTGGCCAGTTTTCTCCCATTCCATGTTCAAAATTTTTACTGCCCAATAGGCTTTATGCTCAATTTCCACGGAAAATGACACGCTTTTCCAAAAACAAGCCTGTATGAAGATGTTCCCAATGGGGTCTTGTATGCTGTCCTATATGCCCAGAGGGCATCGTCGAGATGATGAGACCAATCCTTTCGAGATGGGTTTACCACCTTTTCAAGGATTTACTTTAATTCCCTATTTGATATTTTAGCTTGCCCATTTATCTGTGGGTGATAGACCGTAGCAATTCTGTGTGTGACGCTTAATTTCTTCAAGGTCGCGACAATGATTCTATTGTCAAAGTGTTTGCCTTCATCACTAATTATCACTCTAGGCACTCCAAATCTGATGAAGATATTTTTCTTGAGAAATTTCTGAATAATCCTGAAATCATTGTATGGTGTGGCAATTGCTTCGACCCATTTTGACACGTAATCCACCGCTACTAGGATGTAGAGATTTCTTTGAGATGTTGAGAACGTTCCCATAAAGTGTATGCCCAAAACATCAAACAGTTCTACTTCCAATATGGGTTGCAATGGCATCTCATTGCGTCTAGACATATTGCCAGTATGTTGGCATCGATCACAGTGCTTGTAGTAAAGTTAGGCATCTTTGAAGAGTGTTAGCCAATAAAGGACTGATTGAAGCACTTTGGCGGCTGTTTTGTTCCCTCCAAAATGTCCTCCACAGGGTGAATCATGGCAGTGCTGGAGCACTTCATTTTGCTCATCCTCTGGAACACATCTTCTTATAACCTAATCTACTCAATGCTTGAACAAACGAGGGTCATCCCAGAAATAATGTTTTGCATTATGCTGAAACCTCTTTTTTTCATTATGGTTTTGGTTATAAGGCAGAACACCACTAGCTAAGTAATAGACAAGATTAGCATACCAGGGAGTGGCTATGACTGCGGCAAGGTCTTCTATCAATGTTGTCGAAATATACGTGGTTATTGTCGTGGCGGCACAGTTGTATGTTGTTGCGGTCTCTACATCGGCAGATTTTTCTGCTACTGGCAAGATGTGCAGGATGCGTTCATCTGGGAATGCATCTTGTATTTCTTCTATTGTATGTTTTTTCCTCAGCTTCTAATTTTGAAAGATGATCGGCTACATGGTTTTCCGTACCTCTTTTATCCTTGATTTCTACATTAAATTCTTGTAAAAGAAGGATCCATCTAATCAATCTGGGCTTGGAATCCTTCTTTGAGAACATGTACTTGATTGCCGAATAGTCAGTGTGGACAGTCACTTTTGTTCCGATAAGGTAGGATCAGAACTTGTCAAAGGCAAAGACCACTGCTAGTAATTCCTTCTCCGTGGTGGTGTAATTGATTTGTGCATCATTGAGGGTTTTACTAGCATAGTAGATGACATGGAATAGGTTGTTTCTTCTATGCCCAAGTGCTGCCCCGACAACATGATCACTTGCATCACACATTATTTCAAATGGCAGGGCCCAATCCGGTGAGACTACAATTGCTGCGGTGATCAGCTTCTCTTTGAGAGACTCGAATGCTTCAGTGCATTCCTTGCTAAATTCAAATTTCTTGTCCTGTTCAAGCAAGTTGCACAGAGGTTTAGAAATTTTTGAAAAATTAGAGATAAACCTCCTGTAAAAACCTGCATGACCTAAGAAACTTCGGACTCCTTTAACTGAAATTGGTGGAAGCAATTTCTTTATCATATCTATCTTGGCCTTGTCAACTTTGATTCCTTCTGATGAGATTTTGTGGCCCAAAACTATGCCTTCATTCACCTTAAAATGGCATTTTCCCAATTGAGAACTAAATTGGATTCCTCACATTTTTGCAACATCTTTTCTAAATTGTTGAGGCATTGAGTGAAGT
Source organism: Abelmoschus esculentus (assembly GCA_035048815.1). Classification (NCBI taxonomy): domain Eukaryota; kingdom Viridiplantae; phylum Streptophyta; class Magnoliopsida; order Malvales; family Malvaceae; genus Abelmoschus; species Abelmoschus esculentus. Next base: position 21,315,993 of record JAUCBN010000003.1, read on the forward strand.
TGTCTCCAAAGACTGAAAAATCATCTATGAATATCTCCCGGAAGTCTTCTACCATGTCGGAAAAATTACCATCATGAATATCTCCCGAACGATATTCTTCTAAATGCATATATCTCATACGGGCAGGTGAAGGTAGTTTTTGCCTGGTCTTCTATATCTAGGGCAATATGATTATAACCTGAGTAACCATCAAGAAAACAGTAGAAAGGTTTACTAGCAAGTCTATCAAGCATTTCGTCAATGAAGGGCAACGAGAAATGATCTTTCTTTGTTGTCTTATTTAATTTGCGGTAATCTATACAAACCCTTCGACCGGTCACAGTCCTGGTTGAGATCAGCTCATTGTTTTCATTGTTTATTACGGTCATGCCACCTTTCTTTTGTATACATTGTACTGGGCTTACCCATGCACTGTCAGAGATAGGGTAAATGATTCCGACATCAAGCCATTTGATTATTTTCTTACGTACTACCTCCTTCATGGCATGGTTAAGTCTTCTCTGGGCCTCAACCGTGGACTTATGATCTTCCTCTAAAAGGATTTTGTGCATGCAAACGGCTGGACTTATTCCTTTCAAGTCATCAATTGACCACCCAATTGCCTTCTTGTGTTGCCGCAACATCTCTATCAAGCTTTGTTCCTGTTCTGGCTGTAACTCAGAAGAAATAATTACGAGCATTGTGTGTTTGGTTTCCAAATAAACATACTTTAATTTGTTAGGTAAAGGTTTTAATTCGATAAATTAATGGTTCCTCAGTTGAAGGTTTTTCGTCCTTACCTGGGTAATTTAGTGGTTCGAAGTACTTACCTAGAAGGTATGTTGTCCAGTTGGCTTCCTCAATCTCTTGTGATTCAACTTTATCAGCTTTGGGCAAACTGTCCAAAACTCTACTGTAGCAGCCATCAACTGTAGTGCCGAGGCAGAGCTGTGATATATTGTTGAAACTGCTACCGAGGCAATGGTTGCTGAGACAGGGTATTGCGCTGTCTGCATCTGTGGTGTAAATCACTTGGCATTCCTCTAGATCATCATGTCTTTCAGAATCTGAAAAACATTGAGTTTGACTTGCTGGTCATTAACCCTTATTGTCAATTCTCCTTTTTCTACATCAATAAGAGTACATCTTGTAGTTAGAAAAGGTCTTCTCAGGATGATCGATGCATTGTCATCTGCTTCACAATCAATAACAGGAAAGTCAGCTAGAAAAATAAATTTATCCACCCTTACCAATATGTTCTCGATCTTTCCTTCAGGTTGCACATACGATCTATCTGCCAATTGGAGCATTACGGTTGTAGGTTTTGCCCTTCCTATTCCAAGCTTTTGGAAGATGGATTTCGGCATCAAGTTTATGATTGCTCCAAGACCACATAAGGCCTTTCCTTCATAGTGGCTTCCTACCGCATATGGTGCTAGGATCTTTTAATTTAGGGGGCATACGATTATGAAGCATGGCCATGCATCCTTCGGTTGCGGCAACGATTTCAAACTCACAAAGCCTTTTTTTACACAATATCTTTTAAGAATTTAGTATAATTTGGCATCTGTTCTATTATCTCAACTAATGGCAAATTAATGTGGACTTCCTTCAAGATGTCTAGGAACTTTTTAAATTGATAATCCTACTTCTTCCTTTTCAGTCTCTATGGGAAAGGTGGTGGGAGTCGCATTTCCTCTAGTGTCTCATTAATCTGGAATTTAATGCCTGGTACCACTGGTATTTCTACAGCCTCGGCCGCTTGGCGTAGGACTGTCGATTTCTATTCCGTGGTAGGATCACTTAGTTCAGCATCCAAATTCGCTCTATCTAGTTCTTATTGTTTCACTAGTGGGACTTTGTCTGCCGAACTGTCTGATATCTCCTTAAGTTGTAGACCACTCCTAGTAGTGATTGCCTTACATTGCTTATGGCCCATTCTCCTTGCAACTTCAGTATTGTTGGGTAATCCTCCTTGCGGTCTAGTGTTTAGATTTTGAGCGAACTGCCCAACTTGAGTTTCTAGTGTTTTAATGGCTACCTCTTGGTTTTGCAACCTCATCTCAGTTCTGATGATGAAAGCATCGGTTCTCTCAATGAAGTTACTATTCTCAGCCATGTATGATTATGTCTTCATCATAAAGGCCTTAAGAGCCATGAGACACAAGTTGGCCACTTCATTGTCTTCATCGGATGATGACTCCTCATTACTCCATGTAGCAATGTGAGCCTTTTGCTTCTTCTTATTGTTAAAACACTTTCTTTTGTATAGTGGGCAATCGGTCCTAATGTGATCGAGCTTCTTGCACTCATAGCAAATAATTTGATCTTTCTCCTCTTCTTTTCTCTTTGATTTGAAATCCTTTTTTCTTTGAAACCTCCTATTTCGGTTGGCCCTCATGAGTCTAGTGAATCTTTTGGCTACCATAGTCAACTCTTCAAGTTCTTCTTCTTCACTAGTGATACGATCACAACCAACAATGAATCAGAAGAGTTTCCTATTGGACCTATGACTCGTGCTAAAATCAAGAAATTTCAAGAGGCCATGGGAAATTTATTTATTCAAGGCTGGAAATTAGAGAATGCAACACCAACTATGTTGGAACAATACAGCCTCCTACTTATGCATGAGTTTGCATGAGTTTTTTCTTAAGTTTTTAAATTTAATTTCAGCATGTTTGCATGAATAAATAATGCTTGATATTCATTTAAGCATGTTAGTTCAATTAAGTTCATTAGTTTAATTAATTCATGATAGTACACTTAAAGCATGTTAGTTTTCTTACGTTTATGAGTTCACTCAGTGTGTCGATTAATTAATTAAACTAGATCATTCAATTTAACTAGTTTCATTAATTAAACTAGCTCATTAAATATGTTTCATGCATTCATTTTTATTTTATTGAATAAAGTTGTTATCAAATGGTTGCTTATATTTTCATCTAGGGTATTCATTTGGGATCAAATGGCTGATCATTTTCTACAAGAATGACAAGTCATTTACTACCAATTAAAGACACTTGAAGACACCATGATGGTTGATCAGTTTCAAGACATTCATGGGAGATTTACACACCACTTAAAGGCTTTCAGTTTCTGCAAGAAAACAATACATTGAAGAGCTCCTAAATACACCACTTAAAGAGGCACTTAAAGACAACTTAAGAGCTACTTAATCCTCCATAAAGCTTATCAGTTTGTAACAGAGAAGACATGCAATGAAAGCCTTCATTATCAGCACTTAAGGGAGAGTAAAGGCAAGAATTAAAGCAACACTTAAGGAGGGAGTTCAAGGAATATCAGTCAACTTGTTCGCCATTTTAGGATTGGATACGAGCATATTTGAGTCTTGAGGTCTTCTTAAAACTTATTCCTCTATTTCTTAGCTTTCCAATGCACTTTGAATCACCTCAATCCGATATCAGGAGCTTAAGATATGATTAAATTAGTGAAGACAGTGCATGCTGAAAATTCAGTACGGGAATAGTCACAAGATGCTTGTTCAACAAATTCAAGAGGTCATTCAATTGCTGAATTCAATGCTTTATCAACAGCCCATTAAAGGAGGATGAATGACAACTTAATCAAGTTCTTTAGCCCAAGAGTTTCTCCATGTGGATGATATGTATGTCTACATTCATCTTACGAATGTCCACATTCATCCTTGTTAGATCAAACCTTTTTGGCTGTCCTACAAATTAATAGGCCTTTAACACCAAAATAATGAGTCTTTAATCTTTGTCTAGGCTAATCAATTTGTTGTTATCTTACACCTATAAATCGGCACTCATTTCATTGTAAAAGGAACAACTTTTGACATATATTAAACTTTGAGAGTGTTCTCTTTTATAGTTCTTTTTGAACTTTATCGACTTGCAAGATTGTTCTTGTGGCATTAATCCCTTTTCATTTTTTTATATTGTTGGTTCCTAGTTCATATAACTAGAGGGTCACAATCTATTAGCCTTTCACCGAAGTCACAGTTTAAAAACTCTTAAGGAACGGGTCTTCACTTTTTAGTGTTGGTTCCTCCTTTGTTTACACCGCACCATCAATTACATTTCCTCTTTTCATTTCCATCACCCATACATCCATATTTTCCATACTTCATCCTTAACACAACAATCAACTTATCATCATTCCATTGTCGTATCATCTTGTAATCGTATCAATTACTTACTAGAATCACGATCGGGCAATCACATATACAAATTCGGATATTTCGCAACCGGATTCATATCAATTGGTAATCAGAGCATTGGCGATTCAGTAAGCATTTTGTTTTTTTTCTCTATCTTGGGTTAAAAAATCAAAAAAAAATTGAAAAAAATAATAATAATTGAAAAAAAAATCCAAAATCTCAAAAAAAAAGTTCAAAAGGGAGGGATCATATCTTAAACGTGAAAAAAGGTTTGGGTTGTATTTTTTATCATATTTTCTTCAGATTCCTATTTTATCTTTTTTTTACCATCCGTTTGCTACCTATTTCTTGTTTCTTTTCCTAACCATTTTGTTTTAGTCGAATTCCACAAAGAAAGCTTGTTAAGCCTTGAGTAAGTTCTCTAAAGACTTAGAAAAGAGAGCAAGAGTGGTAAAAGGCAAGAGTGTGCATTAAGGGGAAAAGCCTATCCCGAGTGAAACACGAGTGTGAGTGCATTTTCTTTGGAGTGGAAAGGTGAGGATTTGTGCTGGTAAGGTTTAAATTTTTTTAAGTCACAAGGATCTGGTCACAGTGGTGAAGGAGTTCCCAATTTGTAAAATCAAGCATTGCTACAAGCAATGGCAAAGATGATTCAACAGCAATTGGAGCCCTTATTAGAACGAATTGATCATCTTGAAATTTCACAAGCTTATCATGGTAATGAGGAGTATCATCCTGAAGGGGATGATGATGTGCTTGAACTTGATCAATCATCCCAACATAGTATGGCACAACAAGGCCAAAGAGCACGTCCAAGAGTGGATGATAATCTCAGCAACATCAAAATTATCATTCCTCCTTTTCAAGGAAGAACGGATCCAAAAGCATACCTCGCATGGGAAAAGAAGGTTGAACACATCTTTGAGTGTCATAACTATTCAGAGCTTAAAAAGGTAAAACTCGCAGCCATTGAGTTTACGGATTATGCACTTATATGGTGGGATCAATTGACATCTAGCAGGAGATGCAATAGTGAACATCCTATTTCTACTTGGAATGAGATGAAAGCTGTGATGCGTAGAAGATTCATTCCAACTCACTACCATAGAGAGTTGTTTAACAAGCTTCAAAATCTTACACAAGGCAATCGTAGTGTTGAGGATTATTATAAAGACATGGAAGTAGACATGATCCGAACCAACATTGATGAGGATCGAGAAGCCACTATGGCAAGGTTTCTATCTGGTCTTGATCCTAACATTGTAGCCATTGTTGAGTTGCAACATTACGTGGAAATAGAAGACATGGTTCATATGGCCATGAAGGTGGAGAAGCAACTCAAAAGGAAAGGTTCACCCCGAGTCTTTGGAGGTTCTACTTCTAAATGGGGGCAAAGTAACATAAAAAAGAATCCATCCTTTTCTCCTAATGACCGAGCCGGACCATTAAAGAATATCAAACCCATCGCTGAAACCAGCAAGGGAAAGAGTCCAGCCATGCCAAATCGATCCCGTGATGTACAATGCTTCAAGTGTTTGGGGAGAGGTCATATTGCTAGCCAATGCCCTAACCGCAACACAATGTTCGTCCGTGATGATGGAGAGATTGGAATTGACCAAGAGGAGAAGGAGGAGGAGGATAAAGAATTTGAAGAAGAAGAAGAGTTGAAACATGCCGTAGATGGAGAGGTCCTTGTTGTTAAAAGGAGCCTAAGCATGCAAGCAATTGATGGGGATCAGCAACGCGAGAATATTTTCCATACTCACTGCCATATTAATAGAAAGGTATGCTTTGTCATTATCGATGGTGGTAGTTGCACTAACGTTGCTAGTACTTATGATGGAGGAGAATTTAAAGTGATCAAATAAGTTATTGTGCCTTTTTCCATTGGCAAATACAAAGATGAGGTGTTATGTGATGCTGTGCCAATGCACGTCGGTCATCTCTTGTTAGAAAGACCATGGCAGTTCGATAGGAGAGTCATACATGATGGTTATACCAATCGGTATACCTTCACCCATGAATCAAGGAAGATCACTCTAGCCCAACTTTCACCAAAGCAAGTCCACAAAGATCAACTTCATTTAAGAGAAAGCTTTAAAAAAACCAAAGAGAGTGATATCAAAATTAAGAGAAGAGCCAAGGAGAGTGAGGTAACATTCGAGCGGAAAAATTAGAGAGAAAAAGAAGAAAAAAAGAGAGTTAGTATTTTTGCTAAAGAAAAAGAGATAAAAAAGAATTTGTTTCCGGAAAAGATGGTTCTTGTACTTATGTACAAGGAGAGTTATTTAAGCACTAACAATCTTGACCCAAATCTGCCATCTTTTACTGTTTCATTGTTGCAGGAATATGAAGACCTATTTCCAGAAGAGATTCCAAGTGGACTACCTCCAATTCATGGAATAGAGCATCAAATTGACTTTGTTCCTGGTGCTGTCATTCCTAACCGACCAACTTATCGATGTAACCCCGAGGAAACTAAGGAGTTACAAAGGCAAGTTTCATATTTGATGGAAAAGGGTTATATTAGAGAGAGCCTTAGTCCTTGTGCAGTACCTGTTCTACTTGTGCCTAAGAAAGATGGTACATGGCGCATGTGTGTGGACTGTCGTGCGGTTAACAAAATAACGGTAAAGTATCGTCATCCTATTCCATGTTTAGATGATATGTTAGATGAGCTTAGTGGTTCTAAGGTATTCTCTAAGATTGATCTTAAAAGTGGTTACCACCAAATCCGAATGCGAGAAGGGGATGAGTAGAAAACTGCATTCAAGACTAAACAAGGATTATATGAGTGGTTGGTTATACCGTTCGGTCTAACTAATGTACCAAGCACTTTCATGAGATTAATGAATCACATCCTTAGACAATTCTTGGGTAAGTTTTGTGTAGTGTATTTTGATGATATTCTTATATATAGCAAGAGTTTGAGTGAACATGTTCAACATCTAAGGTCAATATTAGATGTTTTGAGAAATGAAAGACTTTATGCTAATCTACAAAAATGCATATTTTGCACTAACAAGGTTGTTTTACTAGGTTTTGTTGTGAGTGCAGATGGATTAGAAGTTGATAGAGAGAATGTTAAGGCAATTGAGGAATGGACTAGACCAACAAGCATTAGCCAAATTAGAAGCTTCCATGGTTTAGTGAGAAATTGAGTGGAGCTACAATCAATTATCCGACCTATGATAAGTAAATGTATGCACTAATTCGGGCCTTGGAAACTTGGCAGCATTACCTATGGTCTAAGGAATTCATCATCCATACAGACCACGAGGCATTAAAGCACATAAAGGGTCAGCATAAGCTACACAAGAGACATGCCAAATGGGTTGAGTTTTTTGAAGCCTTCCCTTATGTGATCATGTATAAAAAGGGTAAGGAAAACATTGTTGCTGATGCACTGTCACGTAGGTATGCCCTTCTTAACATCTTAGACTCTAAATTGTTAGGTTTTGCTTTCATTAAGGAATTATACGAGTCTGACCATGATTTTTGTGAAGTGTACAAAATTTGTGAGAAAGGTACACATGATAAGTTTTATAGAGATGATGGATACCTATTCAAGGAAGGGAAGCTTTGCATCCCACAAGGATCCATTCGAGAGTTGCTCCTCAAGGAAGCACATGGGGGAGGACTAATGGGACTTTTTGGAGTAGCGAAGATGTTGAACATGCTTCAAGAGCACTTGTATTGGCCAAAGATGAAACGAGATGTTGAGAGGCTATGTGAGCGTTGTATCACATGTAGAAAGGCCAAGTCAAAAGTCATGCCCCATGGCCTATAAACTCCACTACCTATTCCTAATATACCTTGGGTAGACATATCCATGGATTTTGTACTTGGGCTGCCACGTACAAAGAATAACAAAGATTCCATCTCTAAAATGGCACTTTGAATCACCTCAATCCGATATCAGGAGCTTAAGATATGATTAAATTAGTGAAGACAGTGCATGCTGAAAATTCAGTACGGGAAGACATATCCATGGATTTTGTACTTGGGCTGCCACGTACAAAGAATAACAAAGATTCCATCTCTAAAATGGCACTTTGAATCACCTCAATCCGATATCAGGAGCTTAAGATATGATTAAATTAGTGAAGACAGTGCATGCTGAAAATTCAGTACGGGAATAGTCACAAGATGCTTGTTCAACAAATTCAAGAGGCCATTCAATTGCTGAATTCAATGCTTTATCAATAGCCCATTAAAGGAGGATGAATGACAACTTAATCAAATTCCTTAGCTCAAGAGTTTCTCCATGTGGATGATATGTATGTCTATATTCATCTTACAAATGTCCATATTCATCCTTGTTAGATCAAACCTTTTTGGCTGTCAATTGGAGATAGGATAACCTACAAATTAATAGGCCTTTAACACTAGAATAATGAGTCTTTAATCTTTGTCTAGGCTAATCAATTTGTTGTTGTCTTACACCTATAAATAGGCACTCATTTCATTGTAAAAGGAACAACTTTTGGCATATATTGAACTTTGAGAGTGTTCTCTTTTATAGTTCTTTTTGAACTTTATCGGCTTGCAAGATTGTTCTTGTGGCATAAATCCCTTTTCATTTTTTTATATTGCTGGTTCCTAGTTCATATAACTAGAGGGTCGCAATCCATTAGCCTTTCACCCAAGTCACGGTTTAAAAACTCTTAAGGAACGGGTCTTCACTTTTTAGTGTTGGTTCCTCCTTTGTTTACACCGTACCATCAATTACATTTCCTCTTTTCATTTCCATCACCCATACATCCATATTTTCCATACTTCATCCTTAACACTACAATCAACTTATCATCATTCCATTGTCGTATCATCTTGTAATCATATCAATTACTTACTAGAATCACGATCGGGCAATCACATATACAAATTCGGATATTCCGTAACCGGATTCATATCAACTGGTATCCACTTCTTCTTGTGACATTGAGGCCTTAAGAGCAATCCCTTGCTTTTTCTTCTCAACCTCTCTCTTTTCAATCTTCACCTCTTCCTTCTTCTTTTCTTCTTCTCTTCCTTTCTTCATGATCTCATGGGTGAGAAGAGATCCCACAAGAGCATCAAGCTTTAGAGTCTTCAAATCTTTGGCTTCAATGATAGACGTTTTCTTGCTATCTCAAGACTCGGGAAGAGAGTAGATGAGCTTTCGAACGAGTTTCTCTACCGGAATGATCTCACTGAAACCCTTAAGACCATTGACAATCACCGAGAATCTATCGAACATCTTGGGGATGTCTTCATCTGGCTCCATCTTGAAAGTTTCGTAGTTGAGATTTAGAAGACCTATCTTTGTCTCCTTGACATCATTTGTTCCCTCATAAGTTGTCTCCAAGGAGTCCCATACTTCTTTTGCACTTGTGCATGAAGACATCTTTGAGTAGACGTCGGGACTAAGTGCACAAAATAGGATGTGAAGAGCTTTTTCGTTTGTGGACATCCTTCTTCTCTCTTCATCGGTCATCTCGTTTCTCTTCTTAGGCACTTGTCGATCTCCTTCTTGGTTCATAGGAATTGAGGGGCCATCTTCGATTATATCCCAAAGGACATAAACATTTAAGTTGATGAACAACCTCATCCTATTCTTCCAATAGGGGTAGTTATCCCCATTGAAGAAGGGTGGCTTGGTGATGGAATGTGACTCATTCCATGAACCAGAGGTGGAGGCCATTGTATTTGATTTGTAGATGTGATCAACACGCCTTGGATCTTCTTTTGTAGATGTGAATCTCTTCAAAGATTAGGTTCTGATACCAATTGTTGAGTTGATCGATCTTTGAAAGATGGCCAAGAGGGGGTGAATTGGCAATTAAAAATTGGTGAGGGGAAATTTTCGGTAAAAATGTGAAAAATGAAGAACAAGTGATTTACAGTGGTTCAAGCTTCAAACAAGCTTTACATCTACTACCTTAGCTCCCACTAAGGATTTTGAAACCAATTCACTAATTGAATTCGACCTTTTTCTCGGTTCAAGGGATAACCATTACAATTTGAATCAATTCTTCTACCCAAGAATTGATTCAACCTCGCAAGATTATATAAAGGAATAAAGGAAAATAAAAGAATCTCTCACAAGTTGGGAGGCTAGGATTAGTAATGAAGTGCTTTGAATTAGATTTGATTGCTTGGATGTTGCTTGATGTTCAATAGTTCTTAATGCTGTTGAAAATGCTTCATTTTATATCTTCTCATTGATTTCTAACCGTTGTGGTTGTTAGGAATATAAATAAGACCGTTGAGACTTCATCTTCCAATCATAAATGCACTTTGCAGTAGACGGTATCGAAACACGAAAAACCTGTTTCGAAATAAACCAAAGTAGAAAGAGCCGTTGTGCATTTAATAGAGGGGGTATCGATACATGCTTCGATACCTTTTTGAAACTGTAAGGTTGGGTATCGAGCCATGTTTCGGAACATGTTAACCACCATTCAAAGTCTTAACTACCACCAACAGTCGAGTCATTTAATGCTAAAATAGCCGTTGGAGATTAAAGGTGTATCGATAATGGTATCGATAACTAGAGTCAAAATTTTAAATATTTTAAAAGTTGTTAAAATACACGAACTGGATTCGGTACGTGGTTCGAAACCGGCGTTGGCAATGATGAAAAGGTATCGAACCATGTTTCGATACTTGTTCTTGGTCTCAAGAACAAGGCTTTAAAAACCCAAGTTGGTATCGATACCTGTTCTTAGGGTATCGATACCCTCGTGCAAAAACACTTAGAAAATTAATTTCAAAGTTCTTGGTTTGACTTGAAAATAAAAATTTGACTTAGGGACTTAAAAATTTATCCCAAATAGTCCTTAAACTTAATCGTTATATCAAAATCAATTTTAGTTTTACAGGTGACGTGCAAGATCTGAACCCTAAACTAACGCAACGATCAATATTATTTAATGTCAATTTAGTCTTTGGTCTAGTGTATCGTTAACCTTATTAATTAAATGCTTTATTAATTTGAATTCACCAATTAAATTAACCCCGTTTAATTAAGGTCAATTTTAACTTTAGAAACCAATTTAAAATTAAATTAAAGTTCAAAAATGATTTTTAAAGAAAATATTTTTGGTACCGATTTTCGAGAGTGATGGGGGTGCTAATCCTTCCCCATGCGTAATAAACTCCCGAACCATTTTTCAAAATAAATCTTTGGTTTTCCTTTTAAGGTGTCCAGTCTACCTTAGTAACCAATGGCGGCACCAAATTTATTTTTCCAAAAGAAACATTTTCGAAGGGGATTAAATCAATAGCACCAAAGACCTTGTACTTACTAATACATTTCAAATTAATTTCCCGTTTTCAATCTTTCAAACTAAAAAAGGTCGCTACAACAACCTTTCTCAATGTGCGTATGTTGCGATGAATGTCCCCTTCATCGAGTGTATGTCATAATGAACGATCCCTTTCTTTGCGCGTATACCGTGATGGACGACCCCTCTCTTTGAGTGTATGTCACGGTGAATGACCCCTCTACGAGAGGTTGCCGTAATAACCGTTCCCTCTCTTTAAGCGTATCCCGTGATGGACGACCCACCTCTTTGAGCGTATGTCGCGATGAATGACCCCTCTCTTTGAGTGTATATCATGATGAACGGCCACTCTCTTTGAGCGTATACTGTGATGGACGACCCTCTCCTTGAACGTATGTCGCAATGAATGACCCCTCTCTTTGAGTGCATGTCATAATTAATAGTCCCTTTCTTAGTGCATATACCGTGATGGATGAACCTACTCTTTGAGCATATGTTGTGGTGAGTGACCCCTCTTTTTGAGCGTATTTCATAATAACCGGTCCCTTTCTTAGAGCGTATACGTGATGGATGACCCCTCTATTTGAGCGTATGTCACGATGAACGACCCCTCTCTTTTAGTGCATGTCATGGTGAACGATCCCTTTTTTTGAGCATATACCATGATGGACGACCCCTCTCATTGAACGTGTGTTATGATGAATGACCCCTCTCTTCGAGTGCGTGTATAATGAATGGTCCCATGCTTAGAACATATACCGTGATGGAAAGCCCCTCTCTTTGAGCGTATGTCCCGATGAATGACCCATCTCTTCGAGTGCATGTAATAATGAATGGTCCCCCTCTTAGAACATATACCGTGATGGACGACCCCTCTCTTTGAGCGTATGTCGTTGTGAATGACCTTTTTCATTGAGTGCATGTCATGCTGAACGGTCCCTCTCTTTGAGCGTATAATGTGATAGACGACCCCTCTCCTTGAGTATATGTCGCGGTGAATGACCATTCTCTTCGTGAGTATGTCATACATAATGAATGGTCCCTATCTTTGAGCATATGTCGTGATGGACGACCCCTCTCTTTGTGCATATGTCGCGTTGAATGACCCCTCTTTCGAGTGTATGTCATGGTGAACTGTACTTCTCTATGAGCGTATATCCTAGCGGACAACCCCTCTTTGAGCATATGTCGCGATGAATAACCCCTCTCTTTAAATGAATGTCATAATAAATGGTTCCTTTCTTTGAGCGTATGCAGTGATGGACGACTCCTCTCCTTGAGCCTACGTCACAGAGAATGACCCCTCTCTTTGAGTGTGTATCATAAAAAACGGTCCCTCTCTTTGAGCGTATACCGTGATGGACGACCACTCTCTTTGAGCGTATGTCGCGATGAATGACCCATCTCTTTGAGTGCATGTCATAATCAACGGTCCCTCTATTTGAGCGTATAACGTGATGGATGACCCCTCTCTTTGTGTGCATGTCTTAATAAACGGTCCCTCTCTTTGAGCGTATACCGTGATGGACGATCCCTCTCCTTGAGCGTATGTCGCGGTAAATGACCCCTCTCTACGTGAGTATGTCATAATGAATGGTCCCTCTCTTTGAGCGTATGCAGTGATGGATGACCCCTCCCTTTGAGCGTATGCAGTGATGGACGACCCCTCCCTTTGAGCGTATGTCGCATTAAATGTACCTTGTCTTTGAGTGCATTTCATGGGGAAGGGTCCCTCTCATTGAGCGTATAGCGTGATGGAAGACCCCTCTCTTTGAGCATATGTCGCGATGAATGACCCCTCTCTTCGAATGCATGTCAAAATGAATGGTCCCTCTCTTTGAGCGTATGTCGCGTTAAATAAACCCTCTCTTTGAGTTCATGTCATGGGGAATGGTCCCTCTCTTTGAGCGAATATCGTGATGGACAACCCTTCTCTTTAGCATATGTCGTGAGGAAAAACCCCTCTCTTCGAGAGTTTGTCATAATGAGTGGTCCCTCTCTTTGAGCGTATGCCGTGATGGACGACCCCTCTCTTTGAGTGTATATCGCGTTGAATGACCCTTCACTTCGTATGCATGTAATGTTGAGCGGTCCCTCTCTTTGAGCGTATACCGTGATGGATGACCCTCTCGTTGAGCGTATGTCACGGTGAATGACCCCTCCCTTCGAGCGTATGTCATAATGAACGGTCCCTCTCTTTGAGCGTATACCGTGATGGACGACCCCTCTTCTTGATCGTATGTCACGGTGAATGACCCTTCTCTTTGAGTGCATATCATAATAAATGGTCCCTCTCTTTGAGCGTATACCGTGATGGACGACCCCTCTCCATGGGCATATGTCACGGTGAATGACCCCTCTCCATGAGCATATGTCGTGGTGAATGACCCCTCTCTTTGAGCGTATATCGTGATGGACAACCCCTCTCTTTGAGCGTATGTCGCGATGAATTACCCCTCTCTTTGAGTGCATGTCATAATAAACGGTCGCTCTCTTTGAGCGTATACCGTGATGGACGACCTCTCTCCTTGATCGTATGTCGCGGTAAATGACCCCTCTTTTTGAGTGCATATCATAATAAACGGTCCCTCTCTTTAAACGTATACTGTGATGGACGACCCTTCTCCTTGAGAGTATGTCGCGGTGAATGTCCCCTCTCATTGAGTTCATGTCATAATAAACGGTCCCTGTCTTTGGGCGTAAACCGTGATGGATGACCCTTCTATTTAAGCGTATTTCGTGATGAATGACTCCTCTCTTCGAATGCATGTCATAATAAACAGTCCCTTTCTTAGAGCGTATAGCATGATGGACGACCCTTCTCTTTGAGCATATGTCGCGATGAATGACTTGTCTCTTCGAGTGCATGTCATAATGAGCGATCCCTTTCTTAGATCATATAACGTGATGGTCAACACCTCCCTTGAAGCATATGTCGCGGTGAGTGACCCCTCTCTTCGAGTGTATTTCATAATGAATGGTCCCTTTCTTTGATCGTATGTTGTGTGGACGACCCCTCTCTTTGTGCGTATCCGCGTTGAATGAACTCTCTCTTCTAGTGCAAGTTATGGTGAACGATCCCTCTCTTTGATTATTTACCGTGATGGACGACCCCTCTCTTTTATTGTATGTCGTGATAAATAACCCCTCTCTTTGAGTGCATGTCATAATCAATGGTCCCTCTCTTTGAGCATATACCGTGATGGAGGATCCCTCTCTTTGACCGTATGTCGCAATGAATGACCCCTCTCTTTGAATTCATGTCATAATCAACGGTCCCTCTCTTTGAGTGTATACCGTGATAGACGACCCCTCTCTTTGAGTGTATGTCATAATCAACGGTCCTTCTCTTTAAGCGTATACCGTGATCGACGACGCCTCTCCTTGAGCGTATATCGCGGTGAATGACCCCTCTTTTTGAGAGAATGTCTTAATGAATGGTCACTTTCTTTGAGCGTATGTCGTGATGGACGATCTCTCTCTTTGTGCATAAGTCGCGTTGAATCAACCCTCTCTTCTAGTGTATGTTAAGGTGAAGGGTCCCTCTCTTTGATTGTATATCGTGATGGACGACCCCTCTCTTTTAGCGTATGTCGTGATGAATTACCCCTCTCTTTGAGTGCATGTCATAATAAATGGTATCTCTCTTCGAGCATATACCGTGATGGACGACCCCTCTCTTTGAGTGCATATCATAATCAACGGTCCCTCTCTTTGAGCGTATACTGTGATGAACGACCCTCTCCTTGAGTGTATGTCGCGGAAAATAACCCCTCTCTTCGAGTGCATGTCATAATAAACGATCCATCTCTTCCAGCATATACCGTGATGGATGACCCCTCTCTTCGTGAGTATGTCGTGATGGACGACCCCTCTCCTTGAGCGTATGTCACGGTGAATGACCCCTCTCTTTGAGTGCATGTCATAATAAACGATCCCTCTCTTTGAGCGTATACCGTGACGGACGACCCCTCTCTTTGAGCACATGTCACGATGAATGACCCCTCTCTTCGAATACATGTCATAATGAACGTTCCCTTTCTTAGAGCGTATACCGTGATGCAAGACCCCTCTCTTTGAGCGTATGTCACGATGAATAACCTCTCTCTTCGAGTACATATCATGGTGAGCGGTCTCTCTCTTTGAGTGTATACCGTGATGGACGACCCCTCTCTTTGAGCTCATGTCGCGATGAATGCCCCTCTCTTTGAGCGTATACCGTGATAGACGATCCCTCTCTTTTTGCGTATGTTGCGATGATTGACCCCTTTCCTCGAATGCATGTCATAATAAATAGTCCTTTTCTTAGAGCATATACCGTGATGGACGCCCCTTCTCTTTGACCATATGTCGTAATGAATGACCCCTATCTTCGAGTACATGTCATAATGAACGGTCCCTTTCATAGAGCGTCCAACATGATGGTCGACACCTCCCTTAAAGCGTATGTCGCGGTGAATGACGACCCCTCTCTTCATGTGTATGTCATAATAAATGGTCCCCCTCTTTGAGCGTATATTGTGATGGACGACCCCTCTCCTTGAGCGTATGTCACGGTGAATGACCCCTATCTTCGAGAGTATGTCATAATGAAAGGTCCCTCTCTTTGAGCATATACCGTGATGGACGACCCCTCCCTTTGAGTATATGTCGCATTGAATGATCCCTCTCTTCGAGTGCATGTCATGGTGAACGGGGCCACTCTTTGAGCATATATCGTGATGGACGACCCCTCTCCTTGAGCGTATGCTGCGATGAATGACCGCTCTCTTCGAGTGCATGTCATAATGAATGTTCCCTTTCTTAGAGCGTACACCATGATGGACGATCCCTCTCTTTGAGTGTATGTCGCGGTGAATGACCTCTCTCTTCGAGCCTATGTCGCGATGACCGGTCACTCTCTTTGAGCCTATATCATGATAGACGAACCCTGTCCTTGAGCATATGTCGCGGTGAATGACCCCTCTCTTCGTGAGTATGTCATAATGAATGGTCCCTATGTTTGAGCGTATGTCGTGAATCATGACCCCTCTCTTTGTCCGTATGTCGCATTGGATGACCCCTCTCTTCGATTGCATGTCATGGTGAATCGTCCCTCTCTTTGAGCGTATATCGTGTGATGTACAACCCCTCTCTTTGAGCGTATGTCACGATGAATAACTCCTCTTTATAAATGCACGTCATAATAAATGGTACCTCGATTTGTGCATATACCGTGATGGACGACCCCTCTCCTTGAGCGTATGTCGCGATGAATGACCCCTCTCCTTGAGTGCATGTCATAATCAGAGGTCCCTCTCTTTGAGCGTATACCGTGATTGACGATCCATATCCTTGAGCGTATGTCGTGGCGAATGACCCCTCTCTTTGAGTGCATGTCATAATAAACGGTCCCTCTCTTTTTGAGTATACCGTGATGGACGACGCCTCTCCTTGAGCGTATGTGGCGGTGAATGACCCCTCTCTTTGTGTGTATGTCGCGTTGAATGAACCCTCTCTTCTAGTGCATGTTACAGAGAATGATCCTTCTCTTTGAGCATATACCGTGATGGATGACCCCTCTCTTTTCGCGTATGTCGTGATGATTGACCCCTCTCTTTTAGTGCATGTCATAATAAACGATAACTCTATTTGAGCGTATACCATGATGGACGACCCCTCTCCTTGAGCGTATGTCGCGACGAATGACCCCTGTCTTTGAGTGCATGTCATACTAAACGTCCATCTCTTTCAGCGTATACCGTGATGGACGACCCCTCTCCTTGAGCGTATATCGTGGTGAATGACCCCTGTCTTCGAGAGTATGTCATAATGAATGGTCCCTCTCTTTGAACATATTCCGTGATGGACGACCCCTCTCTTTGAGTATATGTCGCGTTCAATGACCCCTCTCTTCGAGTGCATGTCATGGTGAACGGTCCAACTCTTTGAGCATATACCATGATGGACGACCCCTATCCTTGAGCGTTTATCGCGATGAATGATCCCTCTCCTTGATTGCATGTCATAATCACAGGTCTCTCTCTTTGAGCGTATATTATGATGGACGACCCCTCTCCTTGAGCGTATGTCGCAGCGAATGACCCCTCTCTTTGAGTGCATGTCATAATAAATGGTCCCTCTCTTTCAGAGTATACCGTGACGGACGATGCCTCTCCTTGAGCGTATGTCGCGGTGAATGACCCCTCTCTTTGTGAGTATGTCATAATGAATGGTCTTTCTCTTTGCGCGTATGTCGTGATGGACGACCCCTCTCTTTGTGTGTATGTCGCGTTGACTGAACTCTCTCTTCTAGTGCATGTTATGGAGAACAATCCCTCTCTTTGAGCGTATACCATGATGGACGACCCCTCTCTTTTAGCGTATGTCGTGATGATTGACCCCTCTCTTTGAGTGCATGTCATACATAATAAACGGTAACCCTATTTGAGCGTATACTGTGATGGACGACCCCACTCCTTGAGCGTATGTCGTGGCGAATGACCCCTCTCTTTGAGTGCATGTCATAATAAACGTCCCGCTCTTTCAGCGTATACCGTGATGAACGACGCCTCTCCTTGAGCGTATGTCGAGGTGAATGACCCCACTCTTCAAGTTTATGTCACAATAAATGGTTCCTCTCTCTTTGAGCATATACCGTGATAGACGACCCCTCTCCTTGAGCGTATGTCAAGGTGAAGGACCCCACTCTTCAAGTTTAGTATGTTTTAATCCTAACAAAACGATAATCAAATGTTATTAAATTAAATTTTATGATTTTAAATAGTTAATAATGGGATTTTGAATAAAATTATACAACTTAATCTCAAATTTTCAACTTTTTACTCGTTTAAAATTCGAACGGATTCTCTAGAAAGCCTATTTAGACATACACGTTTTAATCAACGATAAATAAATGTTATCAAACCAATTTTATGAATTCAAATAGTTAATTATGGGCTTTTAAATAAAATTATACAGCTTAATCTCAAATTTTTAGCTTTTTACTCAATTAAAATTTGAACGGGTTCTCAAAAAAGCCCAGTTAGACATTTATGTTTTAATCCCAACAAAAAGATAACCAAATGTTCTTAAATCAAAATTTGTCAGTTCAAATAGTTAATTATGGGATTTTGAACAAAATTATACAGATTAATCTAAAATTTTCAACTTTTTACTCGGTTAAAGTTCGAACGAATTCTCTATAAAACCCATTTAGACATGCACGTTTTAATCCAAACAAAATGATAACCAAATATTCTTAAATCAAATTTTATGAGTTCAAATAGTTAATTATGTAATTTTGAACAAAATTATACAGATTAATCTAAATTTTCATCTTTTTACTTGGTTAAAATTTGAACGGATTCTATATAAAACCCATTTAGACATGCACGTTATAATCCCAATAAAAAGATAACCAAATGTTCTTAAATTAAATTTTATGAGTTCAAATACTTAATTATGGGCTTTTGAATACAATTATTCTGCTTAATCTCAAATTTTTAGCTTTTTACTCGGTTAAAATTTGAATGGATTCTCGATAAAGCCCATTTAGACATGCACGATTTAATATCAAAAAAATGATAACTAAAGATTATTAAATCGAATTTTATGATTTCAAATAGTTAATTATTGACTTTGAACATTATTATATAGATTAATCTAAAATTTTCAGCTTTTTACTCGGTTAAAATTTGAACGGATTCTCTATAAAGTACATTTAGACATGCATGTTTTAATCCCATCAAAACGATAACCAAATGTTATTAAATCAAATTTTATGATTTCAAATAGTTAATTATGGGTTTTGAACAAATTTATACAGGTTAATCTAAAATTTTCATCTCTTTTCTCGATTAAAATTCGAACGGATTTTCTATAAAGCCCATTTAGACATGTATGTTTCAATCTCAACAAAACGATAACCAAATGTTAATAAATCAAAATTTATGAGTTCAAATACTTAATTGATATTGGGGATTCGTTGCTTTAAAAACAACGATTCATGTTTGAAACGGATCTAGGATAATAGCAAGCAAGTCTCTGCAATAAACACAACATTATGGATGTTAGAATGATGTTAAAACAATAAGAAAACAAACAAAAAAAAAACTGAAACAAAGAAGAAAAGGGATAAAGGAATTCTGGCAGTTTCTGGAGGTTAATGAAGATGAAATGCTCCGAGGGCTTTCATGGAAACATTAAAACGTCCAAAATGGCAGAATTGGAGGTTTAAGTTGCTGGGAAATAACAACGACGTTGAACTCGAAAGAACCCGAACAATATACTGAATAGACCCGAATCGAATACGTTCTTCGTCAACGGACTTGGACCCTCTAGATAGCGGTCTAGGAACCCGAAGTATCAAGGATTTGACACACTCAAACAAAGTCTGAATTTGTCAAGAAAAGTTCAATGAAGAACTGAAATTGAGAGAAAATCTCACAAGTGATTTTATTCATAAAATGTCTACCCTTCTCTTTACAAAATTAAATAAATATATAGGAATAAAGGAGAAGTTGGCCAAATTTGAATTTGTGGCCTTAATTCAAATAAAACTTAAAATTTAAATGCTCAAATAACTTCTCCTAGGCTCCTAATATCCTTAGCCACATGTTTTGGCAATTAAAACACATTAAACATGTGTTTAATGTTTGAATTTGAATAAGAAACCACTCATTATTATCCAATGTTGCTGATTGGTCTTCAAAGCAAGGGCCTTGTTTGGCTTGCTTGCTTTTGGACGCTCAAACTTGTGGAAAAGGGTGCTATGTGGGGCCCACATGCATGGCACATGCGTAGGACACCTGCTCTTCGTGTACGATAGGTTTCAGCTGCTGTAGGTCACTTCAACTTGAGTTGAGTTGAGCTGGAAATGGAGATGAGCTGAAACGAACTAGCTAAGAGTGTTAGGAGCTAAATGGAGCTGGAAGCTAAGCCTCTGAGCTGCCCCGAGCTAAGGTGAGCTACGTGCACACCATTGAGCTTCTTCTGAGCTAAATATAATCCACTTGAGCTGGTATTGAACTGCATACGCTCTCCTGAGCTGGAGATGAGCTGGGTATGCCCACTTGAGCTAAGGTTCTCCTAAGTACCTATATTAGAACAAGGCAAACATATCTAAAAAGCCTTGTAGTCTTATTTTAACCACACAAACACACTTAAAACCAAATGCAAACATAATTAACATAGTATATACATAAGTAAACACACATACTAATATATATACCTAAATATGTCACATATCAGCATGCAACACATTATAAACAACATATTCTAAGGCATGAACATTCTCAAATGAATCTGAAATGTTAGCACAAGTAAGGAAAAGAGCTTCCCTGTATTTCTTTTCCTTAGAACGTGTGATAGGTCCTGATGGTAAGACCTCCGGATCAACCTGTTGAACTTGACATGATGTGCCCACATCATTAATTATGTGCTTTTGAATAATATTATACAGCTTAATGTTAAATTTTTAGCTTTTTACTCGGTTAAAATTTGAACGGATTCCCGATATAGCCCATTTAAAAATGAACGTTTTAATCTCAACAAAACGATAACCAAATGTTATCAAATCAAATTTTATGAATTCAAATACTTAATTATGGGCTTCTGAATAAAATTATAACTTCTAATCTCAAATGTTTAGCTCTTTGCTCAGTTATAATTCGAATGGATTCTCGATAAAACCCATTTAGACATGCACCTTTTAATCTCACTAAAACGATAACCAAATGTTATCAAATCAAATTTTATTAGTTCAAATAGATAATTATGGGCTTTTGAATAAAATTATACAGCTTAATCTCAAATTTTTAGCATTTTACTCCGTTAAAATTCAAACGGCTTCTCGGTAAAGCCCATTGAGACATGCACGATTTAATCCCAACAAAACGATTACCAAATGTTATTAAATAAAATTTTATGAGTTCAAATAGTTAATTATGGGCTTTTGAACAATATTATACTGATTAATCAAAAATTTTAGCTTTTTACTTTGTTAAAATTTGAACTAATTCTCTATAAAACCCATTTTGACATGCACGTTTTAATCCAAAACGAAATCATAACCAAGTGTTATTAGATCAAATTTTATGATTTTAAATTGTTATTTATGGGAATTTTAACAAAATTACTCATATTAATCTAAAATTTTCACTTTTTACTCATTTAAAATTCGAACGTATTCTCTATAAATCCCATTTAGACATGCATGTTTTAATCCCTACAAAACGAAAACCAAATGTTATTAAATCAATTTTTTGAGTTCAAATAGTTAATTATGGTCTTTTGAACAAAATTATACAGATTAATCTAAAATATAGCTTTTTACTCAGTTAAAACTCGAAGGGATTCTCTATAAAGCCCATTTAGACATGTACGTTTTAATCCCAATAAAATATAACCAAATGTTATTAAATTAAATTTTATGAGTTTAAATAGTTAATTATGGGCTTTGAATAAAATTATACAGCTTAAACTCAAATTTTCAGTTTTTTTCTCGTTTAAAATTCAAACGGATTCTCTAAAAAGCCTATTTAGACATACACGTTTTAATCTCAACCAAACGATAAACAAATGTTATCAAACAAATTTTATGAGTTCAAATTGTTTAATTATGGGCTTTTGAATAAAATGATACAACTTAATCTCTAATTTTTAGCTTTTTATTGGGTTAAAATTCAAATGAATTGTTTATAAAGCCCTTTTAGATATACACGTTTTAATCCTAACAAAACGATAACCATATTTTATGATATCAAATTTTACGAGTTTAAATAGTTAATTACAGGTTTTTGAACAAAATTATATAGATTAATCATAAATTTTCAGCTTTTTACTCGTTTAAAATTCGAACAATATCGTGATGAATGGCCCCTCTCTTCGTGTACATGTCATAGTAAACTGTCCCTTTCATAGAGCATATACCGTGATGGACGACCCTTCTCTTTGAGCGTGTGTCGCGGTGAATGATCCCTCTCTTCGAGCGTATGCTATGAAGAATGATCCCTCTCTTTGAGCGTATACCGTGACGGACGACCCCTCTCTTTGAGCGTATGTCGCGATGAATGACATCTCTCTTCGAGTGAATGTCATGGTGAACGGTCCCTCTCTTTGAGCGTATACTGTGATGGATTACCCCTCTCTTTGAACATATGTCGCGATGAATGACCTTTCACTTTGTGGGACTGTCATATAAGAAGTCCCTTTTTAGAGTGTATACCGTGATGGACGACCCTTCTCTTTGAGTGTATGTCACGGTGAATGGCCCCTCTCTTCCACCATATGCCATAATGAATGGTCTCTCTCTTTGAGCGTATGTCTTGATGGACGACCCCTCTCTATGAGCGTACATCGCGATGAATGACCCCTCTCTTTGAGCGTATGTCGCGATGAATGACCCCTCCCTTCAAGTGCATGTCGTAATAAACAGTCCTTTTCATTGAGCATATACCGTGATAGACGACTCTTCTCTTTGAGCGTATGTCGCGGTGAATGACCCCTTCCTTTGAGCGTATGTCATGATGAACGGTCCCTCTCTTTGAGCGTATGTTATGATGGACGACCCCTCTCTTTGAGCGTATGTTGCGATAATGACCCCTCTCTTCTAGTGTTTGTTATAATGAACGGTCCCTCTCTTTGAGCATAAGTCGCGGTGAATGACCCCTCTCTTCGAGAGTATGTCATAATGAATAGTCCCTCAATTTGAGCGTTTGACGTGATGGACGACCCCTCTCTTTGAGCGTATATCGCGTTT
Source organism: Abelmoschus esculentus (assembly GCA_035048815.1). Classification (NCBI taxonomy): domain Eukaryota; kingdom Viridiplantae; phylum Streptophyta; class Magnoliopsida; order Malvales; family Malvaceae; genus Abelmoschus; species Abelmoschus esculentus. The sequence continues at coordinate 21,339,121 of JAUCBN010000003.1, forward strand.
GACCCCTCTCTTCGAGTGCATGATATGGTGAACAATCCCTCTCTTTGAACGTATATGGTGATGGACAACCGCTCTCTTTGAGCGTATGTCATGATGAATGACCCCTCTCTTTGAGTACATGTCAAACAAAACAGTCTATCTCTTTGAGCGTATACCGTGATCGATGACCCCTCTCTTTGAGCGTAAGTCGCGATGAATGACCCCTCTCTTCGAGAGCATGTCATGGTGAACGGTCCCTCTCTTTGAGCGTAAACCGTGATGGACAACCCCTCTGATTGAGCGTATGTCGCGATGAAGGACCCCTCTATTCGAGTGCATGTCATGGTGAGCGGTCCCTCTCTTTAGGCGTATACCATGATGGTCGACCCCTCTCTTTGAGTGCATGTCATAATCAATGGTCCCTCTCTTTGAGCGTATACCATGATTGATGACCCTCTCTTTAAGCGTATGTCGCGATGAATGACCCCTCTTCGAGTGCTTGCCATGGTGAAAGGTCCTTCTCTTTGAGAGTATACCATGATGGACGACCCCTCACTTTGAGCGAATGTCGCGATGAATGACCCCTCTCTTCGACTGTATGTCATAATGAACGATCTCTTTCTTAGATCGTACACCGTGATGGACGACCCTTCTCTTTGAGCATATGTCGCTATGAATGACCCCTCTCTTCGAGTGCGTCATGACGAACGGTCCTCTCTTTGAGCTTGTACCATGATGGACGACTCCTCTCTTTGTGTTTCTTTGACATATTTGTCAAAACACATTTGAATTTGAGCTAGACTTTCGGGGCTAAATGAAATAGAAGTTTTTGGCTTGTTTCATGATAAACTTCTGGAATTGAACGAAGATCTGCTGGGCTTGATTGACTCAGAACTTCGAACAATGCCTCTTTGTTGGGAGATGAATTTTTTCTCACAAGATTTTTGATTCCATTTTGATGTACAACTAGAGACAGATTGAGGGTTGTCTCTCTGATTTATTTTTCTTTGTCCCTTCAATGGAGTGGTTTGTCTCCGATGAGATTCTATCTCAAGGCGATCCAAAATCTTGTGAATAGGATCAAAAGCTTGTTGCATCACCTTTACCATTGCTTCTAGTAACTCATGGTTTTGCAAATTGGAAACTCCTTACACCACTGTGATCAGATCTTTGTGACATGATTAGATAAAAGAAATTAAACTTTACTGGCACAAATCCTCACCTTTCCACTCCAAAGAAAATGCACTCACACTCGTGTTTCACTCGGGATAGGCTTTTTCCCTTGATGTACACTCTTGCCTTTTACCACTCTTGTTCTCTTTTCTAAGTTCGTAAAGAGCTTACTCAAGGCTCAACAAGTGTTATTGTGGAATACGGCTGAAACAAATGGTTAAGATGAGAAAATAAGAAGATGAAGCAAATAGGGGGATTAAGAATGAAGTAGCTATCTTGAAAAAAAAATGCGGTGAAAAAAATCACAACCAAGCATCTTTTTATACTTTTAGGATACGATCCCTCCCTCTTAAACCTTTCTTTGTTTTTACATTTTTTTTTAAATTTCTCTTCCTTTTGTTTTTTGCAATTTTTTTTGAAAATGAATCGAACAACTTACTGAATCGTTGTAGCTCTGATTACCAATTAATACGAATCCGATTGCGGAATATCCAAATTTGTATTTGTGATTGCCCGATCGTGATTCTAGTAAGTAACTGAAATGAAAAATTGGAATTTTGAAATGAAACTTACAAGATGATATGAAATGGATGGATAGTGTGGTGAAATGGAATGATGATAATATGGTTGTTGTGTTTAGGATGAAATATGAAAAATAAGGATGCATGGATGATGGAAGTGAAGAGATGGAATTTAATTGATAATGCGGTGTAAACAAAGGAGGAACCAACACTAAAAAGTGAAGACTCGTTCCTTAGGAGTTTTTAAACCGCGAATTGGGTGAAAGGTTAGTGGATTGTGACCCTTTAATTATAAAAACTAGGAAACAACAATATAATAAAAATGAATAGGGATGAATGCCACAAGAACAATCTTGCAAGCCAATAAAATTCAAAAAGAACTATAAAAGAGAAACACTCTCAAGTTGTAATATATATCAAAAGTTGTTTTTTTTACAATGGAATGAGTTCCTATTTATAGGTGTAAGAAAACAAATTGATTGACCTAGACAGAGATTAAAGACTCATTATTCTAGTGTTAAAGGCCTATTAATTTGTAGTTTATCCCATCTCCAATTGACAGCCAAAAGTTTGATCTAGAAGGATAAATATGGACATTCTTAGAATGAATGTAGACATATATATCATCCACATGTAGAAATCCTTGGGTTGATACTTGATTAAGTTGTCATTCATCCTCCTTTAATTGGCTGTTGATAAAGCATTGAGTTCAACAATTGAATGGTCTCTTGAATTTTTGGAAGAAACATCTTGTGAGTATTCCCTATTGAATTTCCAGCATGTACTGTCCTCAACAATTTAATCATATCTTAAGCTCCTGATATCGGATTGAGGTGATTCAAAGTGCGTTGGAAAGCTAAGAAATAGGAAAATAAGTTTGAAGAAGACTTCAAGACTGAAATATGCTCGTATCCAATCCAAAAATACCGAACAAGTTGATAGTTATTCCTTGAATTCCCTCATCAAGTGTTGTTTTAAGTGACACCTTTACTCTCCCTTAACTGGTGATAATGAAGGCTTTCATTGATGTCTTCTTTGATAAACAACGGATCAGCTTTATGGAGGATTAAGTAGCTCTTAAGTGGTATTTAAGTGCCTCTTTAAGTGGTGTATTTAGGATCTCTTCAATGCATTGCTTTCTTGCTGAAACTGGTAGTGTTTAAGTGGTGTAAATCTCCCTTGAAGGCCTTGTAACTGATCAGCCATCGTGGTGTCTTCAAGTATCTTCAATTGGTAGTATATATCTTGTCATTCTTGTAGAAAATGATCTACCATTTGATCCCAAATGAATACCTTAGCTGAAAATATATGAGCAACCATTAGATAACAACTTTATTCAATAAAGCAAATGTTGGAAAGAAACTTAATGAGCTAGTTAAATTAAATGAACAAGTTTAATTGAATGAACTAACTCACTTAATGAACTAACAAACATCAATAAGCTCTTAGACTTTAAATGAACTAACATGCATAAATTGACATGCATTAATTAAACTAACAAGCTTAAAAGAACTAACATGTTTAAATGTTCTAAACAAACAAAAATGAAACAATATGTTTAAATGAACAATAAGCCTTATTTATTCATGATAAAAATGCAGAAATTAAATATACAAAATAATGTAAACTCATGCAAGCTAAATGCTCATCCAACTACATGCAACACACTCCTAAGCTAACACTAAAATGCATTTATTAAAATGAAAAAGTAACATGCTGCTTTTGTTCTTGATCGAAAGATGGCCAAGGCTCCAAGTCCAAATTCAAGGCTTGAAATAGCATGTTTGAACTTGAATTGTTAAGATCATCAACTTTGCCACAAGTGTTTAAATCTTGTGACTTCTTCTCTGATATGTGCAAGGCCCCAAGAAGTTTGGTGCTGGCTTGGATCACATCAGTGAATGGTCCCTCTCTTTGAACGTATACTGTGATGGATGACCCCTCTCATTAAACATATGTCGCGGTGAAGGAACCCTCTATTCGAGTGCATGTCATGGTGAGCGGTCCCTCTCTTTGAGCGTATACTGTGATGGATGATCCCTCTCCTTAAGTGTATGTCGTGGTGAATGACCCCTCTCTTTGAGAGTATGTCATAATGAATGGTCCCTTTCTTTGAGCGTATATCGTGATGGACGTCCCCTCTCTTCTAGTGCATGTTATGGTGAACGATCCCTCTCTTTGAGCATACACCGTGATCTTTGACCCTTTATTTGAGCATATATCGCGATGAATAACCCCTCTGTTCGAGTGCATGTCATGGTGAGCGGTCTCTCTCTTTGTGGGTATACCGTGACGGACGACCCCTCTCTTTGAGCGTATACCGTGATGGACGACCCTTCTCTTTGAGCTTATGTCGCGATGAATGACCCCACTCTTCGAGTCATATCATAATGAACGGTCTCTTTCTTAGAGCGTATACCGTGTTGGACGACCCCTCTCTTTGGGCGTATGTCACGGTGAATGACCCCTCTCTTCAAGGTATATGCCATAATGAATGGTCCCTCTCTTTGAGTGTATACCGTGATGGACAACCCCTCTCTTTCAGCGTATGTCACGATGAATGACCCCTCTCTTTGAGGGTATGTCAAAATGAACGGTCCCTCTCTTTAAGCGTATACCGTTATCGATGACCCATCTTTTTAAGCATATGTCCCAATGAATGACCGCTCTAATCGAGTGCATGTCAAGGTAAACGATCCATTTCTTTGAGCGTATACCGTGCTGGATGACCCCTCTCATTGAGTGTATGTCGTAATGAATGACCCCTCTCTTCGAGTACAGGTCATAATGAACGGTCCCTTTCTTAGAGCGTATACCGTGATGGATGACCCTTCTCTTTGAGCATATGTCCCGGTAAGTGACCCCTCTCTTCGAGCATATTTCATAATGAACGGACTCTTTCTTAGTGCGTGTACCATGATGATGGATGACCCCTCTCTATAAGCGTATATCGCGTTGAATGACCCCTCTCTACGAGTGCATGTCATAACGAATGGGCCCATTCTTAGAGCGTATACCATGATGGACGACCTTTCTCATTATGCGTACGTCGCGATGAATGACCCCTCTCTTCGAGTGCATATCATAATGAACGGTCTCATTCTTAGAGCGTATACCGTGATGGACGATACCTCTCTTTGAGCATATGTCATAATGAACGGACCCTCTTTTGAGCATATGCCGTAATGGACGACCCCTGTCTTTGAGCGTATGTCACGATGAATGACCCCTCAATTCGAGTGCATGTCATTGTGAGCGATCCCTCTCTTTGGGAGTATACCGTGATGGATGACCCCTCTCTTTGAGCGTATGTCTCGATGAATGACCACTCTCTTTGAGTGCATGTCATAATCAACGGTCCCTCTCTTTGAGCGTATACTGTGATTGATGACCCTCACTTTGAGCGTAAGTCGTGAAGAATAACCCTCTCCTCGAGTGCATGTCATAATGATCGACCCCTTTCTTAGAGCGTATACCGTGATGAACGACCCTTATCTTTGAACTTATGTCACGATGAATGACCCCTCTCTTCGAGTACATATCATAATGAAGGGTCCTTTTCTTAGTGCATATACCGTGATGGACGACCCTTCTCTTTGAGCGCATGTCGCGATGAATGACTCCTCTCCCCAAGTGCATGTCATAATGAACGTTCCTTTCTTAGAGCGTATACCATGATGGACTACCCTTCTCTTTGAGCATATGCCGCGATGAATGACACCTCACTTCCAGAGTATTTATAATGAACGGTCCCTTTCTTAGGGCGTATACCATGATGGTCTACCCTTCTCTTTGAGGGTAGGTCGCGATGAATGACCCCTCTCTTCAAGAGTATTTAGTAATGAACGATCCCCATCATAGAGTGTATACCGTGATGGACAACCCCTTTCTTTGAGCGTATGTCAAGATGAATGACCCCTCTCTTTCAGTGCATGTCATAATAAATAGTACCGCTCTTTGAGCGTATACCGTGATAGACGACCTCTCTCTTTTAGCGTATGTCGTGGTAAATGACCCCTCTCTTTGATGGTATGTCATAATGAATGGTCCCTCTCTTTGAGTTTATGCCGTGATGGACGACCCCTCTCTTTGATCGTATGTCGCGATGAATGACCCCATTCTTCGAGTGCATGTCATGGTGAACGGTTCCTCTTTTTGATCGTATACCGTGATGAAAGACCCCTCTCTTTGAGTGTATGTCGCGATGAATGACCTCTCTCTTCGATTGCTTGTCATAATGAATGGTCCCTTTCTTAAAGTGTATACCATTGTGGACGACCCTTCTCTTTGAGCTTACGTCGTGGTGAATGACCCCTCTCTTCGAGTACGTGTTATAATGAACGGTCTTTTCCCTATAGCGTATATCGTGATGACGACCCCTCTCTTTGAGCGTATGTTACGATGAACGACCCCTCTCTTTGAGTGCATGACATGGTGAATAGTGCCTCTCTTTGAGCTTATACCGTGATGGACTACCCCCCTTTGAGCGTATGTCGCGATGAATAACCTCTCTTTAAGTGCATGTCATAACAAACGGTCAATCTCTTTGTGCGAATATCGTGATCGATGACCCCTCTCTTTGAGCGTATGTTGCAATAAATGACCCCTCTCTTTGAGTGTTTGTCATAATGAAAAGTTCCTCTCTTTGAGGGTATACTGTGATGGACGACCCCTCTATGAGCAGAAGTGGTGGTGAATATGCCTTCATTGAGAGTATGTCATAATGAAAAGTCCCTCTCTCTGAGCGTTTTTCGTGAAGGATGACCCATCTCTTTGATCGTATATCACGATGAAAGACCCCTCTCTTCGAGTGCATGTCATGGTGAAAGGTCCTTCTCCTTGAGAGTATACCGTGATGAATGACCCTTCTATTTGAGCGAATGTCGAGATGAATGACCCTTCTCTTCGACTGCTTGTCCGTAATGAACGGTCCCTTTCTTAGATCATATAAACAGTGATGACGACCCTTCTCTTTGAGCGTATGTCGCGATGAATGACCACTCTCTTTTAGTGCGTCACGGTGAATGATCACTCTTTTTGTGCGTATACCGTGATGGACAACCCCTCTCATTGAGCATATGTCGCGATGAATGACCCCTTTCTTCGAGTACATGACATGGTGAATGGTCCCTCTTTTTGAGTGTATACGATAATGGACAACCCCTCTCTTTGAGCGTATGTCACGATGAATGACCCCTCTCTTTCAGTGCATGTCATAATAAATGATACCTCTCTTTGAGTGTATACCGTGAAGGACGACCCCTCTCTTTTAGTGTATGTCGTGGTAAATGACCCCTCTCTTTGATGGTATATCATAATGAGCGGTCCCTCTCTTTGAGCCTATGCCGTGATGGACGACCCCACTCTTTAAGCGTATGTCGCGATGAATGACCCCTTTTTTCGAGTGCAAGACATGGTGAACGGTCCCTCTTTTTGAGCGTATGTGATTAATGGGCAACCCCTCTCTTTGAGCGTATGTCACGATGAATGACCCCTCTCTTTCAGTGCATGTCATAATAAACGGTACAACTATTTGAGAGTATACCATGATGGACGACCCCTCTCCTTGAGCGTTTGTCGCGGTGAATGACCCCTCTCTTCAAGCATTTTCATAATGAACGGTCCCTCTCTTCTAGTGTATAGCATGATGGACGAGACCTCTCTTTGAGCGTATGTCGCGTTGAATGACCCCTCTCTTTGAATGCATGTCATGGTGAACACTCCCTCTTTTTGAGCGTATACCATGATCTATGACCCCTCTGTTTGAGCGTACGTCATAATGAACGATCTCTCTCTTTGAGCGTATACCGTGATGGACGACCCTTCTCTTTGAGCGTATATCGCGATGAATGACATCTCTCTCGAGTGCATATCATAATGAACGGTCCCTTTCTTAGAGCGTATACCATGATAGATGACCCCTCTCTTTGAGCGTATGTCGCAGTGAATGACTTCTCTCTTCGAGTGCATGTCTTGGTTAATGGTCCCTCTCTTTGAGTGTTTACCGTATTGGATGATAACTCTCTTTAAGCGTATGTCTCTATAAATGTCCACTCTCTTCGAGTGTTTGTCATAATGAACGGTTCCTCCCTATACCATGATCGATGACCCCTCTCTTTGAATGTATGTTGCGATGAATGACCTTCTCTTCGAGTGCATCTCATGGTGAACGGTTCCTCTCTTTGAGCGTATACCGTGATGGATGACCCCTCTCTTTGAGCGTATGTTGCCACGAATGACCACTCTCTTCGAGTGCATGTCATGGTGAACGGTCCCTCTCTTTGAGCGTATAGTATGATGGACGACCCCTCTCTTTGAGCGTATGTTGCGATGAATGACTCTTCGAGTGTATGTCATAATGAACGGTCCCTTTCCTAGAGCGTGATAGACGATCCTTCTTTTTGAGTATATGTCGCTGTGAATGACCCCTCTCTTTGAGTGCATGTCATGCTGGACGGCTCCTCTCTTTGAGTGTATGTCATGATAAATGACCCTTTTCTTTGAGTGCTTATCATAATAAACAGTCCCTTTCTTAGAGCGTATATCATGATGGACGACCCTTCCCGTTGAGCGTATGTCGCGAGGAATGACCCATTTGTTCGAGTGCATCTCATAATCAACAATCCCTTTCCTAGAGCGTATACTGTGAGGGACGCCACCTCTCTTTGAGCGTATATCGCCGTGAAAGACACCTCTCTCCGAGCGTATGTCATAATGAATAGGTCCCTCTCTTTGAGCGTATACAGTGATGTACGTCCCCTCTCTTTTAGAGAATGTCGCGGTGAATGACCCCTCACCACGAGAGTATGTCATAATGAACGGACTTTCTCTTTGAGCATATGCCGTGATGGACGACCCCTCTCTTTGAGCATATGTTGAGATGAATAAAACCTCTCTTCGAGTGTATGTCATGGTGAACGGTCCCTCTCTTTGAGCATATACCCCTCTTTTTGAGCGTATGTCGCGATGAATGACCCCTCTCTTCGAGTGCATTTCATAATGAACGACCACTTTCTAAGAGCGTATACCGTGATGGACGACTACTCTCTTTGAGCGTATGTCGTTGTGAATGACCCCTCTCATCGAGAGCATGTCATAATGAACGGTTCCTCTCTTTAAGCGTATACCGTGACGGACGAACCCTCTCTTTGAGCATATGTCGCGATGAATGACCCCTATCATCGAGTGCATGACATGGTGAATGATCCCTCTCTTTAAGCGTATATCATGATAAACGACCCCTCTCTTTTAGCGTATGTCGCGATGAATGACCCCTCTCTTCTAGGGCATGTCATAATGAACGGTCCCTTTCTTAGAGCGTATATCATGATGGACGACACTTCTCTTTGAGCGTATGTCTTGATGAATGACCCCTCTCTTCGAGGGTCTTTAATAATGAACGGTCCCCCTTTTTGAGCGTATCCCCATGATGGACTACCCCTCTCATTGAGTGTATGTCGCGATGAAAGACCCATCTCTTTGTGTTATGTCAGTGTGAACGGTCCCTCTCTTTGAGAGTATACCATGATGGATGATCAATCTCTTTGAGCTTATGTCGCGATGAATGACCCATCTCTTCGAGTGCATGTCATAATGAAAGGTCCCTTTTTTAGAGCGCATACCATGATGGACAACCCTTCTCTTTGAGCGTATGTCGCGATGAATAACCCCACTCTTCAAGTGCATGTCATAATGAACAGTCCCTTTCTTAGAGGTTATGCCGTGATGGACGACTCCTCTCTTTGAGTGTATGTCGTGGTGAATGACCTCTCTTCAAGAGTATACCATAATGAATGGTCCCACTCTTTGAGCGTATGTAGTGATGGACAATACCTCTCCTTGAGCGTATATCGCGATGAATGACCACTCTCGTCGAGTGCTTTTCATGGTGAACGCTCCCACTCTTTGAGCGCTTACAGTGATGGGCGACCCTTCTCTTTCAGCGTATGTTGTGATGAATGGCTCTTCTCTTCGAGGGCATGTCATAATGAACGGTCCCTTTCTTTGAGCGTATACCGTGATGGACGACCCCACTCTTTGAGCGTTTGTCACGATGAATAACCCCTCTCTTTTAGCGTATGTCGCGATGAATGACCCCTCTCTTCTAGGGCATGTCATAATGAACGGTCCCTTTCTTAGAGCGTATATCATGATGGACGACACTTCTCTTTGAGCGTATGTCTCGATGAATGACCCCTCTCTTCGAGGGTCTTTAATAATGAACGGTCCCCCTTTTTGAGCGTATCCCCATGATGGACTACCCCTCTCATTGAGTGTATGTCGCGATGAAAGACCCATCTCTTTGTGTTATGTCAGTGTGAACGGTCCCTCTCTTTGAGAGTATACCATGATGGATGATCAATCTCTTTGAGCTTATGTCGCGATGAATGACCCATCTCTTCGAGTGCATGTCATAATGAAAGGTCCCTTTTTTAGAGCGCATACCATGATGGACAACCCTTCTCTTTGAGCGTATGTCGCGATGAATAACCCCACTCTTCAAGTGCATGTCATAATGAACAGTCCCTTTCTTAGAGGTTATGCCGTGATGGACGACTCCTCTCTTTGAGTGTATGTCGTGGTGAATGACCTCTCTTCAAGAGTATACCATAATGAATGGTCCCACTCTTTGAGCGTATGTAGTGATGGACAATACCTCTCCTTGAGCGTATATCGCGATGAATGACCACTCTCGTCGAGTGCTTTTCATGGTGAACGCTCCCACTCTTTGAGCGCTTACAGTGATGGGCGACCCTTCTCTTTCAGCGTATGTTGTGATGAATGGCTCTTCTCTTCGAGGGCATGTCATAATGAACGGTCCCTTTCTTTGAGCGTATACCGTGATGGACGACCCCACTCTTTGAGCGTTTGTCACGATGAATAACCCCTCTCTCCGAGTACATGTCATATGAACGGTCCCTCTCTTTGAGCATATATCGTGATCGATGACCCCTCTCTTTGAGTGTATGTTGCAAACACTGACCTTCTCTTCGAGTACATGTCATGGTGAACGTTTTCTCCCTTTGAGCGTATATCGTGATGGACGACCACTCTCTTGGAGCGTATGTCGCCATGAATGACCACTCTCTTCGAGTGCATGTCATGGTGAACGGTCCCTCTCTTTGAGCGTATACTGTGATGGACGACCCCTCTCTTTGAGCGTATGTCGCGATGAATGACTTTTCGAGTGCATGTCATAATGAACAATCCCTTTCTTAGAGCATGATAGACGATCCTTCTTTTTGAGCGTATGTCGCTGTGAATGACCCCTCTCTTTAAGTGCATGTCATGCTGAACGGCCCCCCTCTTTGAGTGTATGTCGTGATAAATGACCTTTTTCTTTGAGTGCATGTTATAATAAACAGTCTCTTTCTTAGAGCGCATATCATGATGGACGACCTTTTCCGTTGAGCGTATGTCGCGGTGAATAACCCTTCTTCGAGTGCATCTCATAATGAACAATCCATTTCCTAGAGCTTATACCGTGATGGACATCACCTCTCTTTGAGCGTATATCACCGTGAAAGACCCCTCTCTCCGAGAGTATAATGAATGGGTCCCTCTCTTTGAGCGTATACCATGATGGACGACCACTCTCTTTTAGCGAATGTCGTGGTGAATGACCCCTCACCACGAGTGTATGTCATAATGAACGACCCTTCCCTTTGAGCGTAAGCCGTGATGGACGACCCCTCTCTTTGAGCGTATGTCGCGATGAATAACACCTCTCTTCGAGTGTATGTCATGGTGAACGGTCCCTCTCTTTGAGCGTATACCCCTCTTTTTGAGCGTATGTCATGATGAATGACCCCTCTCTTCGAGTACATGTCATAATAAACGACCACATTCTAAGAGCGTATACCATGATGGAAGGCTCCTCTCTTTGAGCGTATGTCGTGGTGAATGACCCCTCACTTCGAGAGTATGTCATAATGAACGGTTTCTCTCTTTAAGCGTATGTCGCGATGAATGACCCCTCTCTTCAAGAGTATACCATAATGAATGGTCCCACACTTTGAGCGTATGCAGTGATGGACGACCGCTCGATTCAAGAGTATATCGCGATGAATGACCCCTCTCTTCGAGTGCATTTCATGGTGAACGGTCCCTCTCTTTGAGCGCTTACCGTGATGGGCGACCCTTCTCTTTTAGCGTATGTCGCGCTGAATGGCTCCTCTCTTCGAGGGCATGTTATAATGAACGGTACCTTTCTTTGAGCGTATACCGTGATGGACGACCCCACTCTTTGAGCGTTTGTCGCGATCAATAACCCCTCCCTTCGAGTGCATGTCATAATGAATGGTCCCTCTCTTTGAGCATATACCGTGATCGATGACCCCTCTCTATTAGTGTATGTTGCGATGAATGACCTTCTCTTCGAGTGTATGTCATGGTGAACGGTCCCTCTCTTTGAGCGTATAGTATGATGGACGACCCCTCTCTTTGAGCGTATGTTGCGATGAATGACTCTTCGAGTGCTTGTCATAATGAACTATCCCTTTCTTAGAGCGTGATAGACGATCCTTCTTTTTGAGCGTATGTCGCTATGAATGACCCCTCTCTTTAAGTGCATGTCATGTTGAACGGCCCTCCTCTTTGAGTGTATGTCGTGATAAATGACCCTTTTCTTTGAGTGCATGTTATAATAAATAGTCCCTTTCTTAGAGCATATATCATGATGGACGACCCTTCCCGTTGAGCGTAAGTCGCGATGAATAACCCTTCTGTTTGAGTGCATCTCATAATGAAAAATCCATTTCCTTGAGCGTATACCATGATGGACGTCACCTCTCCTTAAGCGTATATCACCGTGAAAGACCCCTCTCTCCGAGCGTATAATGAATGGGTCCATCTCTTTGAGCGTATACTGTGATGGACGGCTCCTCACTTTGAGCGTATGTTGTGGTGAATAACCCCTCTCTTCAAGAGTATGTCATAATGAACAGTTCCTCTCTTTAAGCGTATGCCGTGATGGATGAACCCTCTCTTTGAGCGTATTTCGCAATGAATGACCCCTCTCTTTGAGCGTATTTCGCAATGAATGACCCCTCTCTTCGAGTGCATGACATGGTGAATGATCTCTCTTTCAACGTATATCGTGATAGACGACCCCTCTCTTTTTGCGTATGTCGCGATGAATGACCCCTCTCTTCGAGGGCATGTCATAACGAAAGGTCCCTTTTTAGAGGGTATACCATGATCGACGACACTTCTCTTTGAGCATATGTCTCGATGAATGACACCTCTCTTCGAGGGTATTTAATAATGAACGGTCCCCCTTTTTGAGCGTATCCCGTGATGGACTACCCCTCTCTTTGAGTGTATGTCGCGATGAATGGCTCATCTCTTTGAGTTCATGTCAGTGTGAACGGTCCCTCTCTTTAAGCGTATACCGTGATGGATGACCGTTCTCTTTGAGGGTATGTCGCGATGAATGACCCATCTCGTCGAGTGCATGTCATAATGAAAGGTCCCTTTTTTAGAGCGTATACCATGATGGAGGACCCTTCTCTTTGAGCGTATGTGGCGATGAATAACCCCACTCTTCAAGTGCATGTTATAATGAACAGTCCCTTTCTTAGAGGTTATACCGTGATGGACGACCCCTATCTTTGAGCGTATGTCGGTGAATGACTTCTTTTCAAGAGTATACGATAATGAATTGTCCCTCTCTTTGAGCGGATACAGTGATGGGCGACCCCTCTCTTTGAGTGTATATCACGATAAATGACCCCTCTCTTCGAGTGCATTTCATGGTGAATGGTCCCTCTCTTTGAGTGCTTACCATGATGGGCGACCCTTCTCTTTCAGTGTATGTCGCGATGAATGGCTCCTCTCTTCGAGGGCTTGTCATAATGAACGATCCCTTTCTTATAACGTATAACGTGATGGATGTCCCTTCTCTTTAAGCGTATGTCGCAGTGAATGACCCCACTCTTCGAGGGTATTTCATAATGAACGGTCCCTATCTTAGTCGTATAGCATGATGGATGACCCCTCTCTTTGAGCCTATGTCACGGTGAATGATCGCTCTCTTCGCCTGCACGTCATAATGAACTGTCCCTTTCTTAGAGCGTATATCATGATGGACAACACCTCCCTTTGAGCGTATGTCACGGTGAATAACCCTTCTCTTCAAGAGTATGTCGTAATGACCGGTCCTTCACTTTGAGCGTATCCCGTGATGGACGACCCCTCCCTTTGAGTGCATGTCATGGTGAACGGTCCGTCTCTTTGAGCGTATCCCGTGATGGATGACCCCTCTCTTTGAGTGTATGTCGCAATGAATGACCCCTCTTTGAGTGCATGTCATGGTGAACGATCCCTGTCTTTGAGCGTATACCGTGATGGACGACCCCTCTCTTCAACGTATGTCGCGATTAATGACCCCTCTCTTCGAGTACATATCATAACAAACAATCCCTTTCTTTGAGCGTATACCGTGATGGACGACCCTACTCTTTGAGCGTATGTCGCGATGATTAACCCCTCTCTTTGAGTGCATGTCATAATAAACTGTCCCTTTCTTAGAGCGTACACCGTGATGGACGACACCTCTCTTTGAGCATATACCCCTCTGTTCGAGTGCATGTCATAATGAACGGTCCCTTTCTTTAAGCGTATACCGTAATGGATGACCCATATCATTGAGCGTATGCTGTGGTTCGAGAGTATGTCGTAATGACCGGTCCCTCTCTTTGAGCGTATACCGTGATGAACGACCCCTCTCTTTGAATGTCATAATAAACAGCCCATTTCTTAGAGCATATCCCGTGATGGACGACCCTAATCTTTGAGCATATGTAGCGATGATTGACCACTCTCTTCGGGTGCATGTCATAATAAACAACCCATTTCTTAGAGCATATCTCGTGATGGACAACCCTTCTCTTTGAGTGTATGTCGCGATGATGACCCCTCTCTTCGAGTGCATGTCATAATGAACGGTCCCTTTCTTAGAGCGTATACCGTGATGGACGATGCCTCTCTTTGAGCTTATAACCCTTTCTTATTGCGTAGATCGTGATGGACGACCCTTGTCTTTGAGCGTATGACACGGTGAGTGACCCCTTCTTCGAGAGTAAGTCGTAATCACCGGTCCCTCTCTGTGAGCGTATCCCGTGATGGAATAACCCTCTCTTTGAGTGCATGTCATGGTGAACGACCCCTCTCTTTGAACGTCTGTCACGATGGACGACCCCTCTCTTTGAGTGCATGTCAGTGTGAACGGTCCCGCTCTTTGAGTGCATGTCAGTGTGAACGGTCCCGCTCTTTGAGTGCATGTCAGTGTGAACGGATTTTCAGCATATACAGGCGTCCTTGTTTTATTTAATTTATTCCTAAGCATGTCGTTTTGTTCTATCCTCTCTCTATATATATATTACATGGTCTTTAAATCAAAATCAATTGTTGCTTGCATGTGTATTTATGTATGTTTGATTCTTCGTATTGAGGTAGTCATCCTATTGTTGCTATGCCACATTGATAGAATAATAATGTATTTTATTTCTAGAATTTGTCTCACCAAATGCATGCGCTTAGTCATTCGATTATTTACCTTTGGATTTCGTGTGTTTTTGCTCATTCACTAGACTATAATCATTCACATAATTTAGTATTATTTATTTAGGTCAGTTTCTATCTATTAAATTCTAAGAAAAGAGGTGATCATTAGTTTTTATGCTCGTGTAGTAACGGTCTGAATCATCGGATGTTGACCGAAATATTAAAATTATTTTTTACCATCTCTAGATATTTAAAATTAAAAACCAAAAAGATCATGACATCATTTCTTTTTATGTTGAACCATTCATAAAGGTGACGTGCGGGATCTAAACCCTAAACTAGCGCGATGTTCAGTATTATTTAACGTCAATTTAGTCTTTGGTCCAGTGTATCGTCAACCTTATTATTAAATGCTTTATTAATTTGAATTCACCAATTAAATTAAGCCCGTTTAATTAAGGTCAATTTCAAATTTAGAAACCGATTTAAAATTAAATAAAAAGTTCAAAAATAATTTTTTTAAAAAATATTTTTGGTACCGATTTCCGGGAGTGATAAGGGTGTTAATCCTTCCCCCACGCGTAACCAACTCCTGAACCCTTTTTCAAAATAAATCTTTGGTTTTCCTTTTCAGGTGTCCGGTCTACCTTAGTGACTGATGCTAGCTCCAAATATATTTTTCCAAAAAAATTTATATTTTTTAAATAACATTTTCGAAAGGGATTAAACCAATAGCACCAAAGACCTTGTACTCCCAAATACTTCTCAAATTAATTTCCCGTTTTCCATCTTTCAAACTGAAAAAGGTCGCTACAACGACCTTTCTCAATGTGTGTATGTCGCGATGAATGTCACCTCTCATCGAGTGCATTTCATAATGAACGGTACCTTTCTTTAAGTGTATAACGTGATGGATGTCCCTCTCTTTGAGCGTATGTCGGTGAATGACCCCTCTCTTCAAGAGGTTGCCCTAATGACCGGTCCCTCACTTTGAGCGTTTTTCGTGATTGATGATCCCTCTCTTTGAGCGTATGTCGTGATGAATGACCCCTCTCTCTGAGTGTATATCATGGTGAACGGTCACTCTCATGGAGCGTATACCGTGATGGACGACCCCTCTCTTTGAGTGCATGTCAAAATTAACAGTCCCTTTCTTAGTGCATATACCGTGATGGACGACCCTTCTCTTTGAGAGTATGTCGAGATAAATGACCCCTCACTTCGAGTGCATTTCATAATGAACGATCCCTTTATTTAAAGCGTTTACCGTGATGAATGATCCTACTCTTTGAGCGTATGTCGCGGTGAGTGACTCCTCTCTTCAAGTATATTTCATAATGAACGGTCCCTTTCTTAGTGCGTATACCGTGATGGATGACCCCTCTCTTTGAGCGTATGTCGTAGTGAATGATCCCTCTCTTCGAGCGTATTTCTTAATGAACGATCCCTCTCTTTGAGCGTATGCCATGATGGATAACCGCTCGCTTTGAGCATATATCACTGTGAATGACCCCTCTCTTCGAGCGTATTTCGTAATGAACGGTCCCTTTCTTAGAGTGTAAACCGTGATGGATGACCCCTCTCTTTGAGCGTATGTCGCGGTGAATGACCACTCTCTTCGAGCGTATTTCATAATGAACGGTCCCTCTCTTTGAGCGTATGGCGTGATGGATGACCCCTCTATTTGAGCGTATGTCGCGTTGAATGACCCCTCTCTTCGAGTGCATTTCATGGTGAACGATACCTCTCTTTGAGCGTATACCGTGATGGACGACCACTCTCTTTCAGCGTATGTCGCGATGAATGACCCCTCTCTTTGAGTGCATGTCATGGTGAACGATCCCTCTCTTTGAGCGTTTACCGTGGTGGACGACCCCTCTCATCGAGTACATGTAATAAATGAATGGTCCCTTTCATAGAGCGTATACCGGGATGGACAACCGCTCTCTTTGAGCATATATCGTGGTGAATGACCCCTCCCTTCAAGTGTATTTCATAATGAATGTTCCCTCTCTTTGAGCCTATGCCATGATGGATGACCCCTCCCTTTGAGTGTATGTCACGTTGAATGACCCCTGTATTCGAGTGCTTGTCATAATGAACAGTCCCTTTCTTAGAGCGTATACCATGATGAACGACCCTTCTCATTGTGCATAAGTCGCGATGATTGACTCTTCTCTTCGAGCGCATATCATAATGAACGGTCCCTTTATTAGAGCATATATCACGATGGATAACCCCTTTCTTTGAGCGTATGTCGCGGAGAATGACTCTCTCTTCGGGAGTCTATCGTAATGATCGGTCCCTCTCTTTGAGCGTATTCCGCGATGGACGATCCCTCTCTTTGAGCGTATGTCACGATGAATGAAACCTCTCTACGCTTTTCTCAACAACTTGCCACCCACAAACAGATTATCAAACTGAAGTAGTCAATTGAGTGTTATCTACGCTTCTAAGGTCCATCATCCAAAAGAACACTAGAACGTGAGAGGAATGCTTACCACATGTGGAATTTGCCTACAATCGAGCACTTCATTCAGCCACTAAATACACCTCGTTTGAGGTAGTATATGGCTTTAACCCTCTTACTCCTTTGGATCTTTTACCCTTGCCACATGAATAGATCCTTAATAAGGATGGCGAGAACAAGGCAAAATTTGTCAAGAAGCTTCACCAAAAGGTACGAGAGAACATAGAGCGATAAACTAAGCAATATGAGTACCAAGCAAACAAAGGAAGGAAGAATGTCATATTTGAGGTAGGAGATTGGGTGTGGGTTCATTTTCGTAAAGAAAGGTATCCTAATCGAAGAAGGTTTAAACTACTATCAAGGGGAGATGGACCATTTCAAGTAGTAAAAAAGATAAATAACAATGCCTACAAAATTGACCTTCCTGGAGACTGCAAGGTGAGTGCTACCTTCAACGTTTCTGATTTATCCCTATATGAAGACAACGACAATTTGGGACAAATAGCCAAAAAATAAGGGATGGACGATATGTGCACGCCTCCGAAAGACAATGACCATGTTCAGATTAATAAAGACCCAGAATTAATCAAGACCCAGAAGTGCTATCATCAGGTCCTATCACGCGTTCTAAGGAAAAGCAACTTAAGGAGGCATATACTCACAAGTGCATTACAGCCTTTGGAGGTCAAATGGCACTAAAAGGGAAGTTATACAATGTATTACTTGTTGAAGACATGTAACACATTGATAAGCACCACATGTTTACTTAGTTTCAGCTTTTAAATTCGTTTCAATAGTTATGTCATTCATTTTGATTCGTTATATTTATTTCTTTGCAAGGTATGTTGAACACAGCTATGGACTATTGGCCAGCTCCGTTTTAGCTCAAATGCTCCATTTGAGCTCAAAACAAAGAATCATTGTTTGAGGCACTTACCAGCTTCCAATCAGTACTAAAATGTACCAAACACTCCTAGGCAGCGCAATAAAGTGGATGCTAGCTTCATTCTAGTTCACGAATCTAGAATGAGCTCAAAATGACAAATGGTGAATTTCCATCCATATGAGATTCGGATCAACTCCTACACGCTTTTATGGATTGAGGAGAGTATTATGGCCCTAAGGATACGTTCACTCAGCTATGGGGTTAATCGTTCAGCTCAAATCATCACTTAAAGTTGGTGAACTTTCAGCTAGCTAAATCAGCTAGCTAGCTTAGCTCAACCCAGCTCAACCTTAGTTCATCCAGCTCATCTTAGCTCACCCTACAACCTTCAGCTCAACAATGGAAGTACATGTTCCCTCCCCAAGAGATACAATCGACCAACATGGAGGAAAACATGCTTTAGGCGCCAAAACAAAGAGATAACACTCTTCATTGGACAGATTCATGATGATCCACTTGTGTACCGATTTCGAGAAGGATACGAGTAGAATTGGACTTTGGTGTCTTCATGAACGTTGTTCCTCTGTCTCTTATCTTTCCAGCGCATGTTGTATCTCATCAATCCGATATCGGGAACTTGCGATATGTCCAATTTATTGAAGACTATGCAGGCTGGAATTTTAAACCGAAAAGTTACAACAATTATTGGGAGGAGACACCATTCAACCGAACGGTTAAAGAGGGAGACACCACAAATTGAACAGACACCAAGGTCACTATTCGGCCACCCTTTCAAAGGGAAATGTCCCTTGTCCACACCCTTTCATTTCCTACAAATATTTTGCCATTTTTGCATTTCAAATAACAAATTTGAATCAGATTATTTAGTTTGTAGTTAATCTCTCATTCTTTTTCTTTTTAGAACTTTATCGACTTATCAAATCATCTCTTTAGTTTGTGGCATCACCCTCCATCCTTTATACTTTAGGTTTTTGGAATTACATTTCCAAGAGGTCTAAGTGCATCTACCACCCTCAGAGTTGCAACTAGATTGGGTTTATGTTCCTATAACATAAGTTCAACCTTTGCCCCTTTGAATACTATCATTGCAACACCCCATAATCACCATCCATCTTCCATTTTCGTCCACCATTCTTCACCAACCCTTTAAATATCCTTTCATATCATTTACATCACTTAAACACCTCTATTTCCTTTCTTAATCAACCATCAACATCCAACGCACCATAACCTCTTCTTGAATCATCCTTATCTTATTTCCAGCATCTCTTAACATTCTTTTTTTTTTCAGAAAACAAGCGTGATACAAGGCTTGCTTGCATTATAAAGTTCGGACAATCAAAGCTTCTCTCTACAAGCATCTTTGGAGAGTTAGAGCGTATCAAAAGAGATTCTCTGTATTTCTTTGCCTTAGAATGTGTGATAGGTCCTGATGGTAAGACCTCCGAACCAACTTGTTTGACTTTAGATGATGTGCTCACATGATCCCCCTTCTCGAAAAGGATTTGACCTTAAATCTGCAGAATCATCATAAGGGGTTAAATCAGAAACATTAAATGTAGCACTTATATTATACTCGCCCGGTAAGTCTATCTTGTAGGCATTGTCATTCACTTTCGCCAACACTTGAAAAGGACCATCTCCTCATGGTAACTACTTTAATCGTCGTTGGGCTGGAAAATGTTCCTTTCGGAAATGAACCCAAACCCAATCACCAACATCGAAGGTGACTCGCTTCCTTCCTTTGTTTTCTTGCTTTTCATATTGTTGAGTCCTTCGTTCTAAATTCTCCTTCACTCGTTGATGCAACTTCTTCACATATTCTGCTTTCACTTGATCGTCCATGTTCGTCACTTGTTCCTATGGCAAAGGTAACAAATCTAGAGGCGTAATAGGGTTAAAACCATAAACAACCTCAAATGGTGACATCTTAGTAGCAGAATGTACAACATGATTATACGCAAACTCAACATGTGGCAAACAATCTTCCCAAGTCCTAATGTTCTTTTTAAAGATGGAATGCAATAAAGTAGATAAAACACGATTAACAACCTCAATTTGTCTATCAGTTTGGGGATGACAAGTTGTTGAAAACATGAAATTTGTACCTATTTTGCTCCAAAGAGTCCTCCAGAAATGACTCAGAAACTTAATATCCCTGTCAGAAATAATTTACCTAGGAATACCATGTAATCAAACAA
Organism: Abelmoschus esculentus; assembly: GCA_035048815.1. Taxonomy (NCBI): domain Eukaryota; kingdom Viridiplantae; phylum Streptophyta; class Magnoliopsida; order Malvales; family Malvaceae; genus Abelmoschus; species Abelmoschus esculentus. The sequence continues at coordinate 21,359,878 of JAUCBN010000003.1, forward strand.
TCTCCCTAAAGAACAAGTTAGCCACATTAACAGCATCATCAGTCTTATGGCATGCAATAAAATGTGCCATCTTAGAGAATTTATCAACCACAACAAAGACACTATCTCTACCATTTCTAGAGGCAATCCCAAGACAAAATCCATTGAAATATCAGTCCAAGTGGAATCAGGAATAGGTAGAGGTAAGTACATACCATATGGTGAAACCTTCGATTTCGCTTTCCTACATGTCACACAACGTTCACAATAACTTTCGACATCTCTACGCATATTTGGCCAAAATAGATGCTCCTTCAATGTGTGTAACGTCTTAGTGACCCATCAATCCACCTTCATGTGCCTCACGAAGTAGAATATCACGCATCGAACCCTGTGTAATGCATATCCTATTTTCTTTGAAAAGATAGCCATCATGCCTGTAAAACTTTCCATCTGCGCCTTTCTCACAAGCATTAAACTTATCTCTAAAATCAGGATCATCAAGATAACTCAACAATTCATATCTACATGATAAAGCATCAGCAACTACATTTTCTTTCTCTTTTTATGTAACGAATGACATAAGGAAAAGATTCTAAGAAATCAACCCACTTAGCATGTCGTTTACTCAACTTATGCTGACCTGTGATGTAACGTAAGGCTTCGTGATCAATATGGATCACAAACTCCTTAGCCAACAAATAATGCTGCCACATCTTCAAAGCCTGAATTAGTGCATAGATCTCTTTGTCATAAACCAAATAATTCAATGTAACACCACTCAATTTCTCACTGAAATAGGCAACGGGTCTCTTTTCCTGCATCAAAATAGCACCTATACAAATTTCAGAAGCATCACATTCAATTTCATATGTTTTATCAAAATTAGGTAATCCTAGCACAGGTGCTCGAGTCAAACAGTCTTTTATTTTTAGAAAGTCATCTTCTTGCTCCTTACCCCAGAAGAAGCTAGAATTCTTCTTAATAATCCTAGTTAAGGGGAAGTAATAGAACTGAAGTTAGGAACAAACCGTCGATAAAAACTCGCTAAACCATAAAACGATCTAACCTGAGTAATTGATGTCGGTTGTGGCCATTCCTGAATTGCCTTTATCTTCTCAAGATCAACTTCAACTCCTTGATAACTGATAATATAACCAAGAAATGTGAGTTTGTTTGTACAAAATACACATTTCTCCATGTTACCAAACAATCTTTCTTCTTGCAAAACCTGCAAAATAGCTCGCAAATGTTCTACGTGATCCTATAAAGACATGCTATAAATCAAGATATCATCAAAGTAGACAACACAGAATTTATAAATAAATGATCGCAGAACATGGTTCATCAATCGCATAAAAGTACTAGGTGCATTTGTTAATCCAAAAGGCATCACTAACCATTCATACAAACCTAGCTTGTCTTGAAGGTTGTCTTCCACTCATCATCTTCTCTCATGTGAATCTGATGATAACCACTTTTAAAATCAATTTTGGAGAAGATGACAGCTCCGCAAAGCTCATCCAACATGTCATCAAGTCTTGGAATAGGATGACGATACTTAATTGTAATCTGATTCACAGCTCTACAATCTACGCACATCCTCCAAGATCCATCTTTCTTCGGCACTAATAGCACCGGAACAGCACACAGACTCAAACTTTCTCAAATGTAACCCATGTCCATTAACTCAATAACTTGGCGTTGAAACTCCTTAGTTTCTTCGGGGTTAGTTCGGTAAGCTGGTCGGTTCGGGATAGTAGCACCTGGAATAAAGTCAATCTGATTCTCAATGCCACGAAGCGGTGGCAATCCCATTGGTGTTTCATCCGGAAACAAGTCCTCAAATTCCTGCAAAAGTGACAAAATCGGTGCAGGTAGATCAATAGGAAAATTTGCCAACAAACAACAATCTTTAAACATCAAAATAAGACTATGATATGTGTCAATCTTGTTGATGATGTTGAACGGTACACTTTGATTGTAGGACCTAGGAAGGAAGCAAATCTCTCACAAGAAGTGGCTGCAAAATAGAGAATTAAACATAAGGAATGAAAGGAATAGGTGAAATGAATTAAAGGAATAGTTTAGGGACTGATATGGAAGCGGAAGGATGTGTGGTGTTGATAAGGGTGAATGCATGTTTAGGACACTTTGAGGGGATAACAAAGGATTGAGAATGATGAATGGAATAGAGAGGATATATAAGGAATGGTGAAATGAAAATAGTATCTTAAAGATACCGTTATGGACAAACCCTCTCTTTGAGCGTATGTCATGATGAATGAACCCTCTTTTCGAGTTCATATCATAATTAATGGTCCCTTTCTTAGAGCGTATACCGAGATGGATGACCCCTCTCTTTAAGCGTATGTCGCGATGAATAAACCCTCTCTTCGAGTACATGTCATAATGAACGGTTCCTTTCTTAGAGCGTAAATCGTGATGGACGACCCCTCTCTTTGAGCGTATGTCGAGCGTATGTCATAATGATCGGTCCCTCTCTTGTAGCATATCCCATGAAGGAAGACCCATCTCTTTGAGCGTTTGTCGTGATGAATGACTCCTCTCTTCGAGTGCATGTGATGGTAAACGGTCCCTCTCTTTGAGCGTATCCCATGATGGAAGACCCCTCTCTTTGAGCATTTGTCATGATGAATGCCCCCTCTCTTTGAGTGCATGTAATGGTGAACGGTCCCTCTCTTTAAGCGTATACCGTGATGGATGACCTCTCTCTTTGAGCGTATGTCGCGGTGAATGATCCCTCTCTTCGAGTGCATGTAATAACGAACAATCCCTCTCTTTAGCATATAACGTGATGGACGACCCCTCTCTTTGAGCGTCGTATATCACGATGAATGACCCCTCTATTCTACTGCATGTCATGGTGATGGTCCCTCTCTTTGAGCAGATGCCGTGATGGAAGATCCCTCACTTCGAGTGCATGTCATAATGAATGATCTCTTTCTTAGAACGTATACCATGATGGATGACCCCTCTCTTTCTGCGTATGTCGCCGTGAATGACTTCTTTCCTTGAGTGCATGTCATGGTAAACGGTCCCTCTCTTTGGGAGTATACCGTGATGGACGACCCCTCTCTTTGAGCGTATGCCACGGTGAATGACCGCTCTATGCGAGCGTATGTCATAATGACCGGTCCCTCTCTTGTTGCGTATCCCGTGATGAACGACCCCTCTCTTTGAGCGTTTGTCGTGATGAATGACCCCTCTCTTTGACTGCACATCATGGTGAACGGTCCCTGTCTTGGAGCGTATACCGTGATAGACGACCCCTATATTTGAGTGTAAGTCGCGGTGAATGACCCCTCTCTTCGACTGCATGTCATAATGAATGGTCCCTCTCTTTGAGCGCATGTCGCGATGAATGTACCCGCTATTATAGTGCATGTCATGGTGAACGGTCCCTCTCTTTGAGCGGATACCGTGATAGACGACTCCTCTCTTAGAGCGTATATCATGATGAATAACCCCTCTCTTTAAGTGCATGTTATAATGAACGACGTATGTTGTGATTGATGACCCCTCTTTTTGAGCGTATGTCACGGTGAATGACCCCTTTCTTCGACTGCATATCATAATGAATGGTCCTCTTCTTAGAACATATACCGTTATGGATGACCCCTCTCTTTCTACGTATGTCGCTGTGAATGACCCCTTTCTTTGAGTGCATGTCATGCTGAACGATCCACTCTTTGAGCGTATACCGTGATGGACGACCCCTCTCTTTGAGTGTATGTCGCGATGAATGACCCTATCTTTGAGCGTATACCGTGATAGACGACTCCTCTCTTTCTGTGTATGTCGCGATGATTGACCACTCTCTTCGAATGCATGTCATAATAAATACTCTGTTTCTTAGAGCGTATACCGTGATGGACGATCCTTCTCTTTGAGCATATGTCGCGATGGATGACCCCTGTCTTTGAGTGCATATCATAATGAACGGTCCCTTTCTTAGAGCATATAACGTGATGGTCGACAACTCCCTTGGAGCGTATGTCGTGGTGAATGACCCCTCTCTTCGAGTGTATGTAATATAAACGGTCCCTCTCTTTGAATGTATACCATGATGGACGACCCCACTCCTTGAGCGTATGTCGCGGCGAATGACCCCTCTCTTTGAGAATATGTCATAATCAATGGTCCCTTTCTTTGAGCATATGTCGTGATGGACGACCCCTCTCTTTTAGCGTATGTCGTGATGAATGACCACTCTCTTTAAGTGCATGTAATAATAAATGGTACCTCTCTTTGAGCGTATACCGTGTTGGATGACCCCTCTCTTTGTGCATATGTCGCGTTGAATGATCGCTCTCTTCGAGTGCATGTCATGGTAAACTGTCCCTCTCTTTGAGCGTATATCGTGATGCACAACCACTCTCTTTGAGCGTATGTCATGATGAATGACCCCTCTCTTTGAGTGCATGTCATAATAAACGGTCAGTCTCTTTGAGCGTATACCGTGATGGACGACCCCTCTCCTTGAGTGTATGTCGCGGTGAATGACCCCTCTTTTTGAGTGCATGTCATAATAAACGGTACCGCTCTTTGAGCGTATACCGTGATGGACGATCCCTCTTTTTGAGCGTATGTCACGATGAATGACCCCTCTCTTTGAGTGCATGTCATAATCAACGGTCCCACTCTTTGAGCGTATAATGTGGTGGACGACCCCTCTCTTTGAGTGCATGTCATAATAAACCGTCCCTCTCTTTGAGCTTATACCGTGATGGACGACCCCTCTCCTTGAGCGTATGTCGCGGTGAATGACCCTCTCTTCGTGAGTATGTCATAATGAATGGTCTCTCTTTGAGCGTATGTCGTGATCGACGACCCCTCTCTTGGAGCGTATGTCGCGTTAAATTAACCCTCTCATTGAGTGCATGTCTTGAGGAACAGTCTCTCTCTTTGAGCGTATACCGTGATAGATGACCCCTCTCTTTGCGCACATGTCGCGATGAATGACCCCTGTCTTCGAATGCTTGTCATAATGAATGCTCCCTCTCTTTGTGTGCATATCATGGGGAACGGTCCATATCTTTGAGCGTATACCCTGAAGGACGACCCCTCTCTTAGAGCATATGTCGCGATGAATTACCCCTCTCTTGGAGCATTTTTCGCGATGAATGACCTCTCTCTTTGAGTGCTTATATTGGTGAGAGGTCTCTCTCTTTGAGTGTATACCATGATGGACGACCTCTCTCTTTGAGCGTATGTCGAGATTAACTACCCCTCTCTTTGAGAGTATACCGTGATGGACAACCCTTCTTTTTTTGCGTATGTCGCGATGATTGACCCCTTTCTTCGAATACATGTCATAATAAATAGTCCCTTTCTTAGAGCGTAAACCGTGATGGACGTCCTTTTCTTTGAGCATATGTCACGATGAATGACCTCTCTCTTTGAGTGCACGTTATAATGAACGTTCTCTTTCTTAGAGCGTATAACGTGATGGTCGACACCTCCCTTGAAGCGTATGTCGCGGTGAATGACCCCTCTCTTTGAGTGTATGTCATAATAAACTGTCCCTCTCTTTGAGCGTATTCTGTTATGCACGACCCCTCTCCTTGAGCGTATGTCGCGGTGAATGACCCCTCTCTTTGAGAGTATGTCATAATGAATGGTCCCTCTCTTTGAGCGTATGCCGTGATGGATGACCCCTCTCTTTGAGTGTATGTCGCGTTGAATGACCCCTCTCTTCAAGCGTATGTCGTAATGAATGGTCCCTCTCTTTGAGCGTATGCCGAGATGGACAACCATTCTCTTTGAGCGTATGTCGCGATGAATGACTCCTCTCTTCGAATGCATGTCATAATAAACAATCCCTTTCTTAGAGCGTATATCGTGATGGACGACCCCACTCTTTGAGCTTATGTCGCAATGAATGACCCCTCTTCGAGTGCATGACATGGTGAACGATCCTTCTCTTTGAGCGTATAACATGATGGACGACCCCTCTCTTTGAGCATATGTCGAGATGAATGACCCCTCTCTTCGAATGCATGTCAAAATGAATGGTCCCTCTCTTTGAGCGTGTGCCATAATGGACGACCCCTCTCTTTGAGCGTATGTCGCATTAAATGACCCTCTCTTTGAGTGCATGTCATGGGGAACGGTCCCTCTCTTTGAGCGTATGCCGAGATGGACGACCCTTCTCTTTGAGCTTATGTCGCGATGAATGACTCCAATCTTCGAGACTATGTCATAATGAATGGTCTCTCTCTTTGAGCGTATTCCATGATGGACGACCCCTCTCTTTGAGCGTTTGTCACGATGAATGACCGTTCTCTTCTAGTGCATGTCATAATGTACGAGCCCTTTCTTAGAGCGTATACCATGATGGACGACCCCTCTCTTTCAGCGTAAATCGCTGTGAATGACACCTATCTTCGAGCGTATGTCATAATTACCGATCCCTCTCATTGAGCGTATACCTTGATGGACGACCCATCTCCTTGAGCATATGTCGCGGTGAATGATCTCTCTTCGTGAGTATGTCATAATGAATGGTCCCTGTCTTTGAGCGTATGTCGTGATGGACAACACCTCTCTTTGTGCGTATGTCTCGTTGAATGACCCCTCTCTTTCGAGTGCATGTCATGGTGAACTATCCACATCTTTGAGCGTATATCGTGATGGACAACCCCTCTCTTTGAGCGTATGTCACGATGAATGACACCTCTCTTTAAGTACTTGTCATAATAAATGGTCCTTATCTTTGAGCGTATACCATGAGGGACGACCCCTCTCCTTGAGCGTATGTGGCGGTGAATGATCCCTCTCTTTGAGTGCATGTCATAATAAACGATCCTCTTCATTAACCGTATACCGTGATAGATGATACCTCTTTTTGAGCGTATGTCGCGGTAAATGACCTCTCTCTTCGAGAGTATGTCATAATGAATGGTCCCTTTCTTTGAGCGTGTGTCGAGATGGATGACCCTCTTTGTGCGTATGTCGCGTTGAATGAACCCTCTCTTTTAATGCAAGTTATGGTGAACGGTCCCTCTCTTTGATTGTATACCGTGATGGATGACCCCTCTCTTTTAGCGTATGTCGTGAAGAATGACCCATCTCTTTGAGTTCATGACATATTAAACGTTACCTCTCTTAGAGCGTATACTGTGACGGCCGACCCCTCTACTTGAGCGTATGTCGTTATGAATGACCCTCCCTTTTAGTGCATGTCAGAATCAACGGTCTCTCTCATTGAGCGTCTGTCACGAGGAATGACCCTCTCTTTGAGTGCATGTCATAATCAACTGTCCCTCTCATTGAGCGTATACCATGACGGATGACCCCTCTCTTTGAGTGCATTTCATAATAAATGATCCCTTTCTTTGAGCGTATACTGTGATGGACGACCCCTCTCCTCGAGCGTATGTCATAATGAATGGTCCCTTTCTTTGAGTGTATGTCGAGATGGATGACCCCTCTCTTTGTGCGCATGTCGCGATGAATGAACCCTCTCTTCTAGTGCATGTTATGGTGAACGGTCCCTCTCTTTGATTGTATACCGTTATGGACAACCCCTCTCTTTTAGCGTATGTCCTGATGAATGACACCTCTTTTAGTGCATGTCATAATAAACGGTCCCTCTCTTTGAATGTATACCGTGATGGACGACCCCTCCCCTTGAGCGTATGTTGCGGTGAATGACCCCTCTCTTTGAGTGCATGTCATAATAAACGGTCCTGCTCTTTATGCGTATACCGTGATGGACGACCCCTCTTTTTGAGATGTCGTGATTAATGACCCCTCTATTTGAGTGCATGTCATAATCAACGATCCCTCTCTTTAAGCGTATAACGTGATGGACGACCCTTCTCTTGAGTGCTTGTCATAATAAACGGTCCCCCTCTTTGAGCTTATACCATGATGGACGACCCCTCTCCTTGAGCGTATGTCGCGGTGAATGATCCCTCTCTTCGTGAGTATGTCATAATGAGTGGTCCCTCTCTTTGGGCGTATGTCATGATCAACTACCCCTCTCTTTGAGCGTATGCCGCGTTAAATTAACCCTCTCTTTTAGTGCATGTCATGAGGAACGATCCCTATCTTTGAGCGTATACCATGCTGGACGACCCATCTCTTCGAGCACATGTCGCAATGAATGACCCCTCTCTTTGAATGCATGTTATAGTGAATGGTCTCTCTCTTTGAGCGTGTGCCGTGATGGACGACCTCTCTCTTTGAGTGTATACCGTGATGGACGACCCCTCTAATTGAGCATATGTCTTGATGAAAGATCCCTCTCTTCGAGAGTATGTCATAATGAATGGTCTTTCTCTTTGAGCATATGCCGTGATGGGTGATCCCTTTCTTTGAGGGTATGTCGCGTTAAATGCACCCTCTCTTTGAGTGCATATCAAGGGGAACGGTCCCTCTCTTTGAGCGTGTACCGTGAAGGACGATCCCACTCTTTGAGCATATATTGCGATGAATTAACCTCTCTTCGAATGCATGTTATAATGAACAGTCCCTTTCTTAGATCGTATATTATGATGGACAACCCCTCTCCTTGAGCGTTTGTCGCATTGAATGACGTCTCTCTTCGAGTGCATATCATGGTGAGCGGTCCCTCTCTTTGAGCGTATACCTTGATGGATGACCCCTCTCTTTGAGCATTTGCTGCGATTAATGACCCCTCTCTTTGAGTATATACCGTGATGGACGACCCCTCTCTTTTTGCGTATGTCACGATGATTGACCCCTCTCTTCGAATACATGTCATAATAAATAGTCCCTTTCTTAGAGCGTATACCGTGATGGACGATCCTTCTCTTTGAGCATATGTTGCGATGAATGACCCCTGTCTTTTTGTGCATGTCATATTAAATGGTCCCTTTCTTAGGGCGCATAGCGTTATGGTCGACACCTCTCTTGAAGCGTATGTCGCGGTGAATGACCCCTCTCTTTGAGTGTATGTCATAGTAAACTGTCCCTCTCTTTGAGCGTATACCGTTATGGATGACCCCTCTCCTTAAGCGTATGTCGCCGTAAATGACCCCTCTCTTCGAAAGTATGTCATAATAAATGACCCCTCCCTTTGAGCGTACGCCGTGATGGACGACCCCTCTCTTTGAGTGTATGTCGCGTTGAATGACCCCTCTCTTCAAGCGTATGTCGTAATGAACGGTCCCTCTCTTTGAGTGTATGCCGAGATGGACGACCCTTCTGTTTGAGCACATGTCGCGATGAATGAGTACAAATAGTTAATTATGGGCTTTTGAACAATATTATATAGATTAATCCCTACAAAACGATAACCGAATGTTATTAACTCAAATTTTTTGATTTCAAATAGTTAATTATGGGATTCTGAACAAAATTATATAGATTAATCTAAAATTTTAACTTTTACTCGGTTAAAATTCGAATGGATTCTCTATAAAGCCCATTTAGACATGTACGTTTTAATCCAAACAAAACAATAATCAAATATTATTAAATCAAATTTTATGAGTTTAAATAGTTAATTATGGGCTTTTGAATAAAATTATACAGCTTAATTTCAAATTTTCAGCTTTTTACTCGTTTAAAATTCGAACGGATTCTCTAGAAAGCCTATTTAGATAAACATGTTTTAATCTCAACCAAACGATAAACAAATGTTATCAAACAAATTTTATGAGTTCAAATAGTTAATTATGGGGTTTTGAACAAAATTATACAGCTTGATCTCGAATTTTTAGCTTTTTACTTGATTTAAAATTCGAACGGGTTCTCTTTGAGCGTATGTCGCGGTGAACGATCCCTCTCTTTGAGCGTTTGTCATGATAAACGATCCCTCTCCTTGAGCGTATACCGTGATGGATTACCCATCTCTTTGAGCAAATGTCACGATGAATGACCCCTCTCTTCGTGGGACTGTCATAATAAGTACCTTTCTTAGAGGGTATACCGTGATGGATGACCCTTCTATTTGAGCGTATGTCACGGTGAATGACCCCTCTATTCAAGAGTATGTCATAATGATCGGTCCCTCTCTTTGAGCGTATGCCGTGATGGACGACCCTCTCTTTGAGCGTACGTCGTGATGAATGACCCATTTCTTTGATCGTATGTTGCGATGAATGGCCCTTCCCTTCAAGTGCATGTAGTAATAAATAGTCCTTTTCATAGAACATATACCGTGATAGACGACTCATCTCTTTAAGCGTATGTCGCGATAAATGACCCCTCCCTTTGAGCGTATGTCATGATGAACGGTCCCTCTCTTTGAGCGTATGTCGTGATGGACGACCCCTCTCTTTGAGCGTATTCACGATGAATGACCCCTCTCTTTGAATGCATGTCATGGTGAACAATCCCTCTCTTTGAGCGTATACCGTGATGGACGACCCCTCTCTTTGAGCGTATGTCGCGATGAATGACCCCTCTCTTCGAGTACATGACATGGTGAACGGTGCCAATCTTTGATCGTATACTGTGATGTACGACCCCTCTCTTTGAGCGTATGTGGCGATAATTGACCCCTCTCTTTGAGCGTATGTGGCGATAATTGACCCCTCTCTTTGAGCGTATATTGTGAAGGACAACCCCTCTCTTTGAGCATAGGCCGCGGTGAATGACCCCTCTCTTTGACAGTATATCACAATGAACAGTCCCTCACTTTGAGCGTTTGCCGTGATGGACGACCCTCTTTTTGAGCGTATGTCGCGATGAAAGACCCCTCTCTTCGAGTGCATGACATGGCAAACGACCCTCTCTTAGAGCATATACAGAGATGGACAACCCCTATCTTTGAGCGTATGTCACGATGAATGACCCCTCCCTTTAAGTACATGTCATAATAAATAATCCCTTTCTTTGAGCGTATACCGTGATCGATGACCCCTCTCTTTGAGCGTATGTCGCGATGAATGACCCCTCTCTTCGACTGCATGTCATGGTGAACGGTCCCTCTCGTTTGAGCGTATATCGTGATGGACGACCCCTCTCTTTGAGCGTAGGTCGCGATGGAGGACCCCTCTGTTGAATTCATGTCATGGTTAGCAGTCCCTCTATTTCGGCGTATACCGTGATGCACGACCCCTCTCTTTGAGCGTATGTCTCGATGAATGACCCCTCTCTTTGAGTGCATGTCATAATCAACGGTCCCTCTCTTTGAGCGTATACCATGATCGATGACCCTCTCTTTTAGCGTATGTCGCGATGAATGACCCCTCTCTTCGAGTGCTTGTCATGGTGAAAGGTCTTTCTCTTTGAGAGTATACCGTGATGGACAACACCTCACATTGAGCGATTGTCGCGATGAATGACCCCTCTTTTCGACTATATATCATAATGAACGGTCCCTTTCTTAGATCGTATACCGTGATGGACGACCCTTCTCTTTGAGCGTATGTCGCTATGAATGACCCCTCTCTTCTAGTGCGTCATGGTGAACGGTCCCTCTCTTTGAGCATATACCGTGATGGACGACCCCTCTCTTTGAGTGTATGTCGTGACGAATGACCCCTCTCTTCGAGTGTATGTCATAATAAACGATCCCTCTTTTTGAGCGTATGCCGTGATGGAAGCCCCTCTCTTTGAGCGTATGTCGCGATGAATGACCATTCTCTTCGATTGCATAACATGGTGAACGGTCCCTCTCTTTGAGCGTATACGGTGATGGACAACCCCTCTCTTTGATCGATGACCCCTCTCTTTGAGTGTATGTCGTGATGAATGACCCCTCTCTTCGAGTGCATGTCTTGGTGAGCGGTCTCTTTTGAGCGTATGTCGTGATGAATGACCCCTCTCTTTGAGTGCATGTCATAATCAACGGTCCCTCTCTTTCTGCGTATACCGTGATCGATAACCCTCTCTTTGAGCATATGTAGCGATGAATGACCCCTCTCTTTGAGTGCTTGTCATAATGATCGGTCCTTTTCTTAGAGCGTATCCCATGATGGACGGCCCTTATCTTTGAACATATGTCGCGATGAATGTCCCCTCTCTTCGAGTGCCTGTCATAATAAAGGGTCCCTTTCTTAAAGCGAATACCATGATGGACGACCCTTCTCTTTGAGCGTATGTCGCAATGAATTACCCCTCTTCGAGTGCATGTCTTAATGAACGGTCCCTTTCTTAGAGCGTATACCGCGATGGACGACCCTTCTCATTGAGCGTATGTTGCGATGAATGACCCCTCTCTTCGAGTGCATGTCATAAGGAAGTCTCTAACAGTTAGCTGTCGCGGTAGTGGTGATTGTGGAATGCCTTCATTGCCAGCAGGTAAGTTCTGATTTCCTTGATTTACTGTCATGGCTCCATGGCCGGCAGGTAAGTTCTGATTTCCTTAGCATCTGATGTGTACGTTCGATTTCTGGATGTAATGCGTACAAAGGATTGGTAGGGTTGGCCCTGGTCATACACAAAAAATAAACCAAGTAAAATAAAAAAATAAAAATAAAATAACTAAAAAGCAGGAAAATAAAGAAAACAAAATTTAGTTATCAATCCCCGGCAACGGCGCCAAAAACTTGATGCGTGTTAGATATGCGCAATTTCATTGCAAGTGAATACGTCGCCAAGTAATAAAGTGATGTGTATCAAGTATCGTCTCCTTAGGGATTGATATACTTAATATGCTTCCTTTGATCTTCTTGCTCTGTAAAGAAAACAAAATAAAAACACAAGTGATTGGGTTGTGATTAATCTAAATAATAAAAACTAAATAAAAATAGAAAATTAGACAAAGAAGATGGATAGGATCCAGTTGTGCTGTATAGTGAAATTGATCAACTTGTTCTTGTTCAATGCAATTGTACAACACTAACTCAGCAGAACTGTAGATTACTACCTCGATAGTTAAGATACTGTTCTACCGCGGCAATCCCTTGCTCTGGGGCACACTTTACTAAATTTCAGCAAAGTTTCCTTAGATGACTTCACTTATCCCTAAGTTGAAGTACTGTTGATGACCAGCCCTTGATGATACCTCCTGTCGTGAATCAATTATAATCACCAACCAATCTCACACTTCTATTAGCCGCTGAAACTCTAAATCTATCCCTAAGTCGAGTTAGTGCTCCATGAAAGAAACACCGTACTTATTCCTTTCGTGAATCTAACTCTCTCGATATTAGATAAATGGATGACTTACAAACTTCTCTCTTGAGCTTGAATGTAAGAACAAAGAATGACAAAGAATAAGCAAACTTTGATATTTTATTGTATTGAAACAAGAAACAAAGTTTGACTTCCTCACATTAATACTTTACAACCTTCATCTAAGCCTAAAAAAATTAGAATATAATGTAGAAAAGAAAAACTAAAAGTTCTGAATATAATTCTATATTCTAAGCGATGCTCTTCCCTTGGATGACTATGCCTTATATAGGATTGGCCTAGGGCAAACCTTTCCTAAGTAAAGTACAACTTGGAGTAGGGAACAAGTCATGTATATAGGTCAAATATTTCCAACTTTATTCCTTCTAGAAAGCTTTCCCGTGTGGCCTTGTCTTTGGGCTTTCCTCATGTTATCCAACTCCGATCCTTGGGATTCTTGTTCAGCAATGTTCTCCTCATTTTCTCCTCAGCTTACCTGCAATATTGTTACTTGTCCTCTGCTGCCTCGGCATTAGGTCCTGCCTTGGCCACAGTTCACTGCCGCGACAATGCTTCTTTCTTCCTGCACAGTCATAAAAATACAGTAAAGTATGCATTTTCTGTAAATATTATCTTTAATAGCAAAATCCCTAAATATATCACATTAAGTATATGCATTAATCCTAATAGTGTAGAATTGATAATTATTACCCATGAAAAGTGTATAAAGTGATAGTGAGTTTAGCACTTATCAGTCCCTCTCTTTGAGCGTATAACGAGATGGACGACCCTTCTTTTTTAGCATATGTCGCGATGAATGACCCCTCTCTTCGAATTGCATGTTATAATGAATGGTCCCTTTCTTAGAGCATATACCGCGATGGATGATCCTTCTCTTTGAGCATATGTCGTGGTGAATGACCCCTCTCTTCGAGTGCATGTTATGGTGAACGGTCCCTCTCTTTGAGCATATACCATGATGGACGACCCCTCTCTTTGAGCGTATGTCGTGATGAATGACCCCTCTTTTCAAGTGCATGACATGGGGAACGGTCCCTCACTTTGAGCATATACGGTGATGGAAAACCCTTCTCTTTGAGCGTGTGTCACGATGAATGACCCCTGTCTTTCTGTGCATGTCATAATAAATGGTCTCTCTCTTTAAGCGTATACCGTGATCGATGACCCCTCACTTTGAGCGTATGTTGCGATGTAAGACCCCTCTCTTCGAGGGCAAGTCATGGAGAAAGGTCCTTCTCTTTAAGAGTATACTGTGATGGATGACCCCTCTCTTTGAGTGAATGTTGCGACGAATGACCCTTCTCTTTGAGTGCACGTCATAATGGACCGTCCCTCTCTTTGAGCTTATACCGTGATCGATGACACTCCCTTTTAGCATATGTCGCGATAAATGACCCATCTATTCGAGTAAAAGTCATGGAGAACGATCCCTCCCTTTGAACGATACCATGATAGACGACCCCTCTCATTGAGCGTATATCGCGACGAATGATCCCTCTCTTCAAGTGCATGTCATAATGAACGGTCCCTCTCTTTGAGTCTATACAATGATTGATGACCCTCCCTTTGAGCGCTTCTGGCGATGAATGACCCGTTTATTCGAGTGCATGTCATGGTGAACGGTCCCTCTCTTTGTGCGTATATCGCGATGAATGACCCCTCTCTTCGAGTGCATTTCTTAATAAATGGTCTCTCTCATAGATCGTATACGTGATGGACGACCCTTCTCTTTGAGAGTATGTTGCGATGAATGACTCCTCTCTTTGAATGCAGGTCATAATGAAAGGTCCCTTTCTTAGCGTATACCGTGATGGATGACCCTTCTCTTTGAGCGTATGTCACGATGAATGACCCCTCTCTTTCATTGCATGTCATAATAAATAGTCCCTCTCTTTGAGCGTATACCGTAATCGATGACCCCTCTCTTTGAGCGTATGTCGCGATTAAAGACCCCTCTCTTTGAGTGCAAGTCATGGCGAAAGGTTCTTCTCATTAAGAGTATTTCATGATGGATGACCTCTCTCTTTGAGCGAATGTCACAATATATGATCCGTCTCTTCGACTGCATGTCATAATGAATGGTCCCTTTCTTAAAGTGTATACAGTGATGGATGACACCTCTCTTTGAGCGTATGTCGCGGTAAATGACCCTCTCTTCGACTGCATGTCATAATGAATGGTCCCTTTCTTAGAGCGTATACCGTGATGGACGACCCTTCTCTTTGAGCGTATGTCGCGATGAATGACCCCTCCATCGAGTGCATGTCATAATGGAAGGTCCCTTTCTTATAGCGTATACCGTGATGGATGACCCTTCTCTTTGAGCGTATGTCACAATAAATGACCCTTCTCTTTCAATGCATGTCATAATAAATAGTCCCTCTCTTTTAGCGTATACCGTGATCGATGACCCCTTTCTTTGAGCGGATGTCACGATTAAAGAACCCTCTCTTTGAGTGCAAGTCAAGGCAAAAGGTCCTCTTTAAGAGTATACCGTGATGGATGAGCGAATCTCGCGTTGAATGACCTCTTTCTTCGAGTGCATGTCATAATAAATGGTCCCTTTCTTAGAGCATATACCGTGATGGACGACCCTTCTCTTTGAGCATATGTTGCGGTGAATGACCCCTCTCTTCGAGTGCATGTCATAATGGACGGTCCCTCACATTGAGCTTATGTCGTGATCGATGACTCTCTCTTTGTGCGTAATTCGCGATGAATGACCTATCTATTTGAGTGCATGTCATGGTGAACGATCCCTACCTTTCAGCGGATACTATGATGGACGACCCCTCTCATTGAGCGTATATCGCGATGAAAGATTCCTCTCTTCGAGTGCATGTCATAATGAATGGTTCCTCTCTTTGAGCGTATCCGGTGATGGACTACCCCTCTCTTAGAGCGTATGTCGCGTTGAATGACCCCTCTCTTCAACCAACAAGAGTCCAGCCACCACGACAACCAAAAACTCCGCCATTGCCATCACCAAAGGTGAAACAATCAGCAGCAAGGCCTAGAAAATTGATTATCGACAGCAGCTCTTTGGAGTCCATTTAATTATTTGTTAATGTTTCTTTTATATAATTACTTGTTTCCTTTTCATATTTTGTTACATACTATGTTCCCCTAATATAAGCATTAAGGACAATGCTTGGTTCGAGTTCGGGGGTGTAGAGCCACTGTCGAGGCATTCCACTGTCGCGGCCTTGCCATAAAAATGGAGTATTTCAGTGATTTTTCAAAATTTTTCTATGTCCACCACCTTACATAAATTTGTTGCCCATACTTTTTCACTGCTTTTCATCAGTATTACCTTAGTTTATTCTTTTAAGGTAATAAAAATCTTTCTCCTAACCATGGTTAGATCCTATTTAGAGGACTTAACTCTAGAATACTTAAGGAAGACAACTAGAAGCTTGCTATAAGGTTGATCTTAAAAACACTTTTGGGACTTGTTTGACCATAGGAATTCTTTTAATAAACTTAGGTGATAAAGACTTAGATTTTTGGAATTATGACTAGAGGTGCCTATCATCGGCTCTAGGAAGTACTCTTCTTCATGCTAGAGGTGTCTGAAATTGGCTATAGTGTGCTTAAAAGAATAGCAAAAGAAATAAGAAAATATTAAGGAGAAAACACAATCCTTGAGGTGCCCGAAATTGGCTCAAGAAATTGATTTTTTAAAGAAGAGAACATTAAATCCAAGTCTATTTGTCTTAAACTTAGAGTTTGTCTAAGAAGGCTTTTAATCAAACTTGTCCACAAAAATGCACACACTCATAAAATCTTATAACTTGGTTTCTAGGTAAACCCTTGGTTAACCGAAAGGTTAAGTCTAAAGAAGAGGCATAGTTATGGTGGGGAGAATAGATGAAAACATAAAACCAAGAAAGAATAAGATTTGGCAATTTGATGGTTTTCATTGCTTGAGGACAAGCAATAGTTCGAGTTTGGGGGTGTGATAAGTGCTCAACTCACTATCACTTTTTACACCTTTTGTGGGCATTAATCACCAAATCTACACCTACTTAGACCAATACATGTACTTAATGTGAAATATTTAGAGGCTATACTGTTAAAGATGATATTTACAGAAAAGGCAAGTTTTACTATATTTTTGTATCTTTGCAGGAAAAGCTATTTCCACGACAGCAAATGAGGCTGAGGTAGGGCTTGATGCCGAGACAGCAGATAGGGACAAGTAGCGATATTGTAGGCAAGCTGATGAGAAAAATGAGGAGAACATTGTTGGACAAGAAGCCCATGGATCAGAGCTGGATACCACGCGAAAAGCCCAAGACAAAGGCCACACGGGAAAGCCTCCTAGTTGGAATAAACTTGGAAATATTTTATTTATGCACTTGACTTGTTCCTTACTCCAAGTTGTATTCCTACTTAGGAAAGGTTTGCCCTAGGCCAAGCCTATATAAGACATAGCCGTCCAAGGAGAAGGGGATCATCAATCATCGATATTGGAGACTAGAGAGCCGGATTAGGATTTAGAGTTTTCTTTGTTTTTATTTCCTTAGTTTTAGGTGAAGGTTGTAGAGTGTTAGTGTGAATAAGTTGAACTTTGTTTCTTGTTTTCAATGCAATAAAATATCAATGTTTGCTTATTCTTTTCCATTCATTGTTCTTGAATTCAAGCTCGGGAGAGAAGTTTGTGAGTAATCCAATTATCTAATATCGGGAGAGTTAGATTCACGAAAGGAATAAGTACGGTATTTCAATCGGGAAATACTAACTCGGCCTAGAGATAGGTTAAGAGTTTTAGCGGCTAAAAGAAGTGTGAGATTGGTTGATGATTATAATTGATTCACAGCGGAAAGTATCATCAAGGACTGGTCATTAACAGTACTTCGACTTAGGGATAAGCGGAGTCATCAAAGGATACTTTGTCGAACATTGGTAAAGTCCACCCAAGAGCAAGGGATTACCGCGACGGGCGAGTATCATCACTGTCGAGGCAGTAATCTACAGTTCTGCCGAGGCAGTGTTGTGCGATTGCATTGGACAAAAACAAGTCAATTGAATCCACTATAGAACACAATTGGATCCTAGCCACTTTCTCTTTTTGATTTTTCTATTATTATTTAGCGTTTGTTATTTAGTTTAATCACACCCAAAACTACTTGTGCTTTTATTTTATTTTACAAAGCAAGAAGGCATATTAAGTATAACAATCCCTGTGGAGACGATACACGATTTACTCATCACTTTCTTACTTGTGACGTGTTCACTTGCACTAATTACGCATATTTAACACGCATCACACCCCTCTTTTTTGGTGTATGTCGCGATGAATGACCCCTCTCTTCGAGTGCATGTCATAATGAATGGTCCCTTTCTTAGAGCATATACTGTGATGGACGACTCTTCTCTTTGAGCATATGTCACGGTGAATAACCTCTCTCTTCGTGTGCATGTTATATAGAACGATCCCTCTCTTTGAGCTTATACCATGATGGATGACCCCTCTCTTTGAGCATATGTCGCGATAAATGATCCCTCTCTTTGAGTGCATGACATGGTGAACGGTCCCTCTCTTTGAGCGTATACGGTGATGGAAAACCCCTCTCTTTGAGCATAAGTCACGATGAATGACCCCTCTCTTTCAGTGCATGTCATAATAAACAGTCCCTCTCTTTGAGCGTATACCGTGATCGATGACCCCTCTCTTTGAGCGTATGTCGCGATGAAAGACCCCTCTCTTTGAGTGAAAGTCATGGTGAAAGGTCCTTCTCTTTAAGAGTATACCGTGATGGATGACCCCTCTCTTTGAGCAAATGTCGCGATGAATGACCCCTCTCTTCGACTGCATGTCATAATCAATGGTCCCTTTCTTACAGCGTATACCGTGATAGACGACACCTCTCTTTGATCGTATGTCATGATGAATGACCCCTCTCTTTGAGAGTATGTCATAATGAATGGTCCCACTCTTTGAGCATATGCCAAGATGGATGACCCTCTCTATGAGCATATGTCGCATTGAATGACCCCTCTCTTCAAGTGCATTTTATGCTGAACGGTCCCTCTCTTTGAGCGTATAACGACATGTACGTCCCCTCTTTTTTAGCGTATGTCATGATGAATGACCCCTCTCTTCGAGTGCATGTCATAATGAAAAGTCCCTTTCTTAGAGCATATACCGTGATGAACGACCTTCTCTTTGAGCGTATCCCATGATGAATGACCCCTCTCTTTCAGTGCATATCATAATATACAGTCCCTCTCTTTGAGCGTATATCGCGATGAAAGACCCCTCTCTTCGAGTGCAAGTCATGGGGAAAGGTCCTTCTCTTTAAGAGTATACCGTAATGGATGACCCCTCCCTTTGACTGCATGTCATAATGAATTGTCACTTTCTTAGAGCGTATATCGTGATGGACGACACCTCTCTTTGAGCATATATCATGGTGAATGACCCCTCTTCGAGAGTATGTCATAATGAATGGTCCCTCTCTTTAAGCGTATGCCGTGATGGACGACCCCTCTCTTTGAGCATATGTCAAGTTGAATGACCCCTCTCTTCGAGTGCATGTTTTGGTGAACGGTCTCTCTTTAAGCGTATAACGAGAAGGACGACCTGTCTTTTTTAGCGTATGTCGCGATGAATGACCCTTCTCTTTGAGTGCATGTCATAATGAATGGTCCCTTTCTTAGAGCATATACCGTAATGGACGACCCTTCTCTTGGAGCATATGTAGCGGTGAATGACCTCTCTCTTCGAGTGCATGTCATAATGGATGGTCCCTCTCTTTGAGCGTATACCGTGATCGATGACTCTCTCTTTAAGCGTATGTCACGATAAATGACCCGTCTATTCGAGTGCATGTCAAGGTGAACGATCCCTCCCTTTGAGCGGATACCGTGATGGACGACCCCTCTCATTGAGCGTATATAAAGATTAATGACCTCTCTCTTCGAGTGCATGTCATAATGAACGGTCTCTCTCTTTGAGCGTATACCGTGATCGATGACCCTCTCTTTTAGCGTATGTCACGAAAAATGACCGGTCTATTCGAGTGCATTTCATGGTGAACGGTCCATCCCTTTGAGTGGATACCGTGATGGACGACCTCTCTCTTCGAGCGTAAATCGCGATGAATGACCCCTCTCTTCGAGTGTATGTCATAATGAATGGTCCCTTTCTTAGAGCGTATACCGTGAAGAACGACCCATCTCTTTGAGCGTATGTCGCATTGAATGATCCCTCTTTTTGAGTGCATCTCATAATGAAAGATCCTTTTCTTAGAGCATATACCGTGATGGATGACCATTCTCTTTGACCGTATGTCAAGATGAATGACCCCTGTCTTTCAGTGCATGTCATAATAAACGGTCCCTCTCTTTGAGCGTATACTATGATCAATGACCCATCTCTTTGAGCGTATGTCGCGATGAAAGACCCCTCTCTTCGAGTGCAAGTCATGGTGAAAGGTCCTTCTCTTTAAGAGTATACCGTGATAGATGACCCCTCTCATTGAGCGAATGTCGCGATGAATGACCCCTCTGTTCGACTACATATCATAATGAATGGTCCCTTTCTTAGAGCGTATACCGTGATGAACGACACCTCTCTTTTAGCGTATGTCGCGGTGATTGACCCCACTCCTCGATAGTATGTCATAATGAATGGTCCCTCTCTTTGAGCGTATACCGTGATGGACGACCCCTCTCTTTGAGCATATGTCGCGTTGAATGACCCCTCTATTCGAGTGCATGTTTTAGTGAACGGTACCACTCTTTGAGCGTATAACGAGATGCATGACCCCTCTTTTTTAGCGTATGTCACGATGAATGACCCCTCTCTTCGAGTGCATGTCATAATGAATGGTCCTTTTCTTAGAGCATATACCGTGATGGACGACCCTTTTTTTAGCATATGTCGCGATGAACGACCATTCACTTCGAGTGCATGTCATAATGGTCGGTCCCTGATAAGAGGGCTCCTTGTTGAGGACGCCTTCTTGATTGTTTCGGATCTAGGATTGAAGTAAGATGTCTCCTGCAATAAGCATGGCTGCAAATTGGTGTTTAAAAGGGCTGGAAAATTTAGGTAGACAGAATGTAGAAGATGAAGGCTCGGAGAAGTTGACAATGGTGGAACGCTGAAAGTATTGGTTTGGTTATGGCTAGGATTGGTCTTTGGTGAGGTGAATGGTGAGAAATGAAGTTTCTGACAAGGTTGAAAAATAGGTTGCAAGGGGTAGTACGAAAATGAAATAAAAACAAGGAAAAGAAATAAAATGAAACAAACTCCAAGGATGAACTCGAACAATCTGTTGAACGAACCCGAACCTTATCTTGAACTTGCTTCAGACGGACTTGGACCCTTCGATTATCTACAACCGAGAACCCAAAGTATCAAAGGGGTTGACCACGCAAGCAACGAACTTGAGAAGTCAGAAAGTTCTCAAAAGAACCGAAATGAGAGAAATTCTCACAAAAGTAAATTTCATTCAAATTGTCTTTTTTTCTTTTACATTACAAAGTATACATATATATAGGCTAGTACAAGGGAGTTGGCGCCTAGAATACTTGGCCAGAATTGAATTGGAAGTTTCAGATGAGTGGCTGAAATGTAAGCACAATTAACATGTGTTAATTATGTTAAATGTGGATGAGAAAACTACTCATCCTTATCCTTTGTGGCCGGCTGGTTTTGGAGGGAGGGAAGACTGAATTTCAAACATTTAACACATGTGTTTTATGTGTGAAATTCAAAGGAAATAACTCCTTGTCCTTATCTTACTTTGACGCCAACTTCAAGGAGGGAAATCTTGAAATTTGAATCTGCCACATGCCATGCACATGCTTGGAAGGATGGTGGACGCCCCTCATGCTGGTCACATGACCATGACACACTCTCCCACGTGGAGGACACCTTTGAGCTATCCCGGGACTCACCAGCTTGAGTTGAGCTAGTAGAGCTGGAGTTGAGCTGAATGGAGCTGAGTTGAGCTGAATTCAGCTAGCTGAAGTGTTGAGGATTAGTTGAGCTGAAACGAGCTGCTAGAAATCCATTGAGCTTTTCCCGAGCTAAGGTGAAGTCCTTCATTTGGTACTCTTCCTTGTGCCTATGAGAAAACAAAAGTTATACCATCATAAGTATTGTAAACTTATTAAAGAAAGTTAAAACAAGCTGAAAAACATAGTTATCATATTGGAAAACATGTAACAAGCTAAAGAAACATGGTAAACATGATTATGAGCTTGTGTTCTTATTGAACTTATTGAAAACACACCTATTTACATGCTTAATAAACACAATACTAGCTTAAGTACTATATAGTTACAAGATGTTACACATCAGTATGTAACATAGTGTAAAGTTTATTCTCTAAGGCATATGCATTATTAAAGGATTCTGAGACTTGTAAACATTTAAGAATAAGAACTTCCCTGAATTGCTTAGCCTTTGATCGAGTGATGGGTCCTGATGGTAAGACCTCCGGATCAGCTGATTGAGCTTGTGTAGATGTGCTCACATCATCCCCCCCTTCTTGAAAAGGATTTGTCCTCAAATCTGCAGAATCATTAAAAGGGGATAAGTCGGAAACATTAAATGTAGCACTTACATTGTATTCACCCGGCAAGTCCAACTTGTAAGCATTGTCGTTCACTTTCTCAACCACTTGAAAAGGACCATCTCCTCGTGGTAACAGCTTGGACCGTCGTTGGGTTGGAAAACGTTCCTTTCGGAAGTGAATCCAAACCCAATCTCCAACATCGAAGGTAACTCGCTTACGTCCTTTGTTCGCTTGCTTCTCGTATTGTTGAGTCCTTCGTTCAAGGTTATCTTTAACCTGTTGATGCAACTTCTTTACATAATCAGCCTTGGATTGTCCGCTCTGATACCACATGATAAGAGGGCTCCTTGTTGAGGACGCCTTCTTGATTGTTTCGGATCTATTCGTCACTTGTTCATATGGCAAAGGCAACATATCGAGAGGAGTGATAGGATTAAATCCATAAACAACCTCAAAAGGTGACATTTTAGTAGCAGAATGAACGGCATGGTTATATGCAAATTCAACATGCGGCAAACAATCTTCCCACGTCTTAATATTCTTTTTGATGATGGAACGGAGTAAAGTAGATAAAATACGATTAACAACCTCAGTTTGTCCATCAGTTTGGGGATGACAAGTAGTAGAAAACATAAGTTTCGTACCTAATTTGCTCCAAAGAGTCCTCCAGAAGTGACTCAAGAATTTTACATCCCTGTCAGAAACAATCGACCTAGGAATACCATGTAAACGCACAATTTCCTTAAAGAACAAGTTAGCCACATTAACAGCATCATCGGTCTTATGACACGCAATGAAGTGTGCCATCTTTGAGAACCTGTCAACCACAACAAAGATACTATCTCTACCTGTCCTAGTCCTAGGCAATCCCAACACAAAATCCATAGATATATCAGTCCAGGGGGAGTCGGGAATAGGTAAAGGTAAGTACAAACCGTGTGGTAATACCTTCGACTTTGCTTTCTTACATGTCACGCATCGTTCACACATCCTTTCGACGTCTCGTCGCATCTTTGGCCAGAATAGATGCTCCTTGAGAATGTGTAACGTCTTGGTGACTCCAAAGTGTCCCATAAGTCCTCCTTCATGAGCTTCTCGAATTAGGACCTCTCGAATTGACCCTTGAGGAATGCAGAGTCTTCCTTCTTTGAAAAGATAATCATCATGTCGATAAAATTTCTCATCTGCACCCTTTTCACACAATGTATATCTTTCTCCAAAATCAGGGTCAGTAGCATATAATTCTTTGATATAGGCAAACCCAATCAAATGAGAGTCTAAGTAATTCAGAAGTGCATACCTACGGGATAAGGCATCTGCTACAACGTTGTCTTTACCTTTCTTATATCGAATGACATAAGGAAAAGATTCTAGAAATTCAACCCACTTAGCATGCCTTTTATTCAACTTATGCTGACCTGTTATGTGCTTCAAAGCTTCGTGATCGGTGTGAATTACGAATTCTTTCGGTAAGAGATAGTGCTGCCATGTTTCAAGAGCTCGAATCAATGCATACATCTCTTTGTCGTACACTGGATAATTCAAGGTAGCACCACTTAACTTCTCGCTGAAATAGGCAATAGGTCGCTTCTCCTGTGATAAAACGGCTCCAATTCCTATTCCTGAAGCATCACACTCAATCTCGAACATTTTATCAAAGTTAGGTAAGGCTAACACTGGGGCCTTAGTCAAATAATCCTTAATTTTCAAGAAGGCTTCTTCCTGTTCATTACCCCAATTGAAGACTGAATTCTTCTTTATAATCCCGGTTAAGGGGGCGGTAATGGAACTGAAATTAGGTACAAACCGACGATAAAAACTAGCTAAACCATGAAAAGATCTAACCTGACTTATTGATGTCGGTCGAGGCCAATCCTGAATCGCCTTCACCTTTTCTGGATCGACTTCCACACCCTGTGCAGTCACGATAAAACCAAGAAAGGTAACCTTATCAGTACAAAACATACATTTCTTCAGATTACCAAATAACCTTTCTTTTCTCAATGTGCCAAGAACATTCCTCAAGTGTTCCTCGTGATCCTGCAAAGACTTGCTGTATATAAGAATGTCATCAAAGTACACAACACAATATTTTCCAATGTAAGATCGTAAAACATGATTCATCAGACGCATAAAGGTGCTAGGTGCGTTAGTTAAACCGAAAGGCATCACTAACCACTCGTACAGACCCAATTTCGTTTTGAAGGCTGTCTTCCATTCGTCGCCCTCTCGCATCCGAATCTGATGATATCCACTCTTTAAATCAATTTTGGAAAATATGGTCGCACCACACAACTCATCTAGCATGTCATCAAGACGAGGAATGGGATGCCTATACTTGATGGTAATCTGATTCACCGCTCGGCAATCAACACACATTCTCCATGTTCCGTCTTTCTTGGGTACTAAAAGCACTGGTACAGCGCACGGACTTAAACTTTCCCGAATGTAACCCTTTTCCATCAACTCGGTGATTTGTTTTTGAAGTTCCTTTGTTTCTTCTGGATTACTTCGATATGCTGGCCGATTTGGAATGGTAGCTCCCGGAATGAAATCAATTTGATGTTCTATACCTCGAATAGGTGGCAACCCACTCGGTGTCTCATCCGGAAACACATCTTCAAACTCCTGCAAAAGAGACGTAATAGATGCAGGCAAATCATTAGGAATATCAGATAACAAACAATACTCCTTATACATTAAAATAAGTAAAGTTTGTTGAGAGGAAAGACATTTCCTGATATCCTTGCCGCTCGCATATACGTTCGTCTTCTTCCTTTCTGTTTTGGCTTCCTCGACATTCTTTCTCAATCGAACCTGATCTTCTTGCACTTGACTCGGTGTCAAAGGTGCTAAGGTGATCTTCTTACCTGCATGTGTAAAAGAATATCGATTTGTAATTCCATCATGCAACGTACCTTTGTCGTATTGCCATGGACGTCCCAAAAGTAGGTGACACGCATCCATTGAGACGACATCACAAAGGATTTCATCTTTATACCTCCCTATGGTAAATGGTACCGAAACTTGTCTAGTAACTCGTACTTCTCCGCCATCATTTAACCATTGAAGACGATATGGTTTGGGATGCTTCATCGTCTTTAAGCCTAACTTATCAACCATGAAAGAACTTGCAACATTAGTACAACTACCACCATCAATAATGACAACACATACCTTGTCGTTAATGAGGCATCTAGTATGGAAGATGTTCTCTCGTTGCTGGTCGTCTTGTGTAGGTGTAGCATTTAGACTTCTTTTTATGACAAGTGCTTCACCGGTCATGTATGTATCCAAGGCATCATCCGCATCATCCTTGTCTTCCTTGTGTAAAGGTTCCTGTTCTTCATTGTCGGATTCAGACTCAATCTCTCCGTTTTCTAACATCAACATAGTCTTCCGATTAGGACATTGGCTTGCAATATGTCCTCTTCCAAGACACTTAAAGCATTGAATATCCCTTGAGCGTTCTGGACGTTCTGGTTGTGCATTTTGCTTCCCACGCCCAACATCTACAATCGGGGCCTTTGGCTTGCTCGTTTCACCCTTCTCTTTGTTTTGAAACGGTACTTGTTTCCTGAAATTGTTAGAAGGATTGAAAACAGAATTGGAAGGAGGTCTGAAAGAATTATTACCTCGGGATGACGACATCTTTCTTCGTTGCTGCCTCTCAACCTTAATTGCCATTTGCACCATTTCGTCTAATTCGACGTAATGTTGCAATTCAACAGCATTGGCAATGTCAGTGTTCAAACCTGAAAGGAATCGCGCCATGGTTGCTTCTCGGTCTTCCTCAATGTTAGCACGCATCATGGCCATCTCCATGTCTTTAAAATAATCTTCGACGCTTCGATTTCCTTGTTTCAAAGTTTGTAACCTTTGAAATAGGTCTCGATGGTAATGGGATGGTACGAATCTCTTTCTCAAAATTCTTTTCATCTCTGCCCATGTATTGATTGGACCTTCACCGGTTCGTCTTCTACTTAGAATCAATTGATCCCACCAAATTAAGGCATAGTCAACGAACTCCATCGCTGCCAATTGAACCTTCTTCTGGTCAGAATAATTGTAGCAATCAAAGACGTGCTCCACCTTGCTTTCCCACGCAAGATATGCATCCGGATCTGATCGTCCTTGAAAAGGGGGTATGGCAACTTTGATGTTGTTCAAATTGTCATCCAGTTGTGCCTGGTGTTGTACACGCCTCCCATTTGTTCTAGGAGCATTCTGCCTCGATTCTTGCACTTCTTCAACGTCATCATTGTTGTCATCATGGGAATTGTTTTGAGATCCCTCGATCTTGTCCATTCTCACGTGCAATTGTTCAATCTCTGATTGCACTACTCTTCGGACTTCTCGAAGCATGGCTTGCATCATAAGGCTTGGTTGAACGTCGTTTTGTTGTTGATCATCACGATCTCCATTTGAACCTGCCATTGTTAGTAAAGAACAAACAACACAAAATAAAAATAAGGATAAATGGACCTCACAAAGTACACACACAAGATCCTCACAAGTTCACTCCAAAGAAAAAATAAAAATGGCACTCCAACACTCGTGTTTCACTCGGGAATACTTGAATGGCTCTTTTGATTCCCCTTCTGATCTCACACACACAAATGCCTTTTACCACTCCTTCTCTCGTTATAAGTTCTTTAGAGGACTAGCGTAGACTTTCTTCAAATCTGTCACAAGTGTTAGTCTTTAACAACAACGGTTAGTGACAATCGAAATGTAAGGTTCTGTCCAAAACAAATTCGGTTAGTGTTAAATGGAAAGAAAAGTGATGTAAAGTAAGGTAAAGGTTAGAAAGAAAGAAAAAGAAAAAAAAAAAAAAAAAAAATGGATTACTTACTACAAAGAAACACTTACTACTCTCCTTTCACCGAACAATCAATTCTTCATGCCCGGTTGATTATGGTAGTGTTTGATGCTGTAGAACACATTAAACTTGCATTTTCTTTCATCTTTTCAATACCATGAAGTGCTTTTCTTTCAACTATTGATATTCTGATTTTTTTTTGAATTTTCGAAATTTTTTTTTTAACTAGAGTTGACTTTGACTTTTTTTTTGACTTTTTTTTGTTTTTTGATTGTTTTTGCACTCACGAAGATGATTCTTACTTGTAATCCAACCTAGGCTCTGATTACCACATGATAAGAGGGCTCCTTGTTGAGGACGCCTTCTTGATTGTTTCGGATCTAGGATTGAAGTAAGATGTCTCCTGCAATAAGCATGGCTGCAAATTGGTGTTTAAAAGGGCTGGAAAATTTAGGTAGACAGAATGTAGAAGATGAAGGCTCGGAGAAGTTGACAATGGTGGAACGCTGAAAGTATTGGTTTGGTTATGGCTAGGATTGGTCTTTGGTGAGGTGAATGGTGAGAAATGAAGTTTCTGACAAGGTTGAAAAATAGGTTGCAAGGGGTAGTACGAAAATGAAATAAAAACAAGGAAAAGAAATAAAATGAAACAAACTCCAAGGATGAACTCGAACAATCTGTTGAACGAACCCGAACCTTATCTTGAACTTGCTTCAGACGGACTTGGACCCTTCGATTATCTACAACCGAGAACCCAAAGTATCAAAGGGGTTGACCACGCAAGCAACGAACTTGAGAAGTCAGAAAGTTCTCAAAAGAACCGAAATGAGAGAAATTCTCACAAAAGTAAATTTCATTCAAATTGTCTTTTTTTCTTTTACATTACAAAGTATACATATATATAGGCTAGTACAAGGGAGTTGGCGCCTAGAATACTTGGCCAGAATTGAATTGGAAGTTTCAGATGAGTGGCTGAAATGTAAGCACAATTAACATGTGTTAATTATGTTAAATGTGGATGAGAAAACTACTCATCCTTATCCTTTGTGGCCGGCTGGTTTTGGAGGGAGGGAAGACTGAATTTCAAACATTTAACACATGTGTTTTATGTGTGAAATTCAAAGGAAATAACTCCTTGTCCTTATCTTACTTTGACGCCAACTTCAAGGAGGGAAATCTTGAAATTTGAATCTGCCACATGCCATGCACATGCTTGGAAGGATGGTGGACGCCCCTCATGCTGGTCACATGACCATGACACACTCTCCCACGTGGAGGACACCTTTGAGCTATCCCGGGACTCACCAGCTTGAGTTGAGCTAGTAGAGCTGGAGTTGAGCTGAATGGAGCTGAGTTGAGCTGAATTCAGCTAGCTGAAGTGTTGAGGATTAGTTGAGCTGAAACGAGCTGCTAGAAATCCATTGAGCTTTTCCCGAGCTAAGGTGAAGTCCTTCATTTGGTACTCTTCCTTGTGCCTATGAGAAAACAAAAGTTATACCATCATAAGTATTGTAAACTTATTAAAGAAAGTTAAAACAAGCTGAAAAACATAGTTATCATATTGGAAAACATGTAACAAGCTAAAGAAACATGGTAAACATGATTATGAGCTTGTGTTCTTATTGAACTTATTGAAAACACACCTATTTACATGCTTAATAAACACAATACTAGCTTAAGTACTATATAGTTACAAGATGTTACACATCAGTATGTAACATAGTGTAAAGTTTATTCTCTAAGGCATATGCATTATTAAAGGATTCTGAGACTTGTAAACATTTAAGAATAAGAACTTCCCTGAATTGCTTAGCCTTTGATCGAGTGATGGGTCCTGATGGTAAGACCTCCGGATCAGCTGATTGAGCTTGTGTAGATGTGCTCACATCAGTCCCTCTCTTTGAGCGTATACCGTGATCAATGACCCTCTTTTTGAGCGTATGCCGCGATGAATGACCCCTCTCTTCGAGTGCATGTCATAATGAACGGTTCCTTTCTTAGACCGTATACTGTGAGGGATGAGTTCTCTTTTTGAGCGTATGTCGCGATGAAT
This sequence comes from Abelmoschus esculentus, assembly GCA_035048815.1. Lineage (NCBI taxonomy): Eukaryota > Viridiplantae > Streptophyta > Magnoliopsida > Malvales > Malvaceae > Abelmoschus > Abelmoschus esculentus. The sequence continues at coordinate 21,389,348 of JAUCBN010000003.1, forward strand.
GCACCTCTCTTCGAGTACATGTCATAATGAATGAAACCTTTCTTAGAACGTATATCGTGATGGACGACCCCTGTTTTCAAGCGTATTTCGCTGTGAATGACCCCTTTCTTTGAGTGCATGTCATGTTGAATGGTCCCTCTCTTTGAGCGTATAGCATGATGGACGACCCCTCTCTTTGAGCGTGTGTCGCGATGAATGACGCCTCTCTTCGAGTGCATAACATGGTGAACGGTCCCTCTCTTTGAGTGTATACGGTGATGGAAAATCCCTCTCTTTGAGGGTATGTCACGATGAATGACCCCTCTCTTTCAGTGCATGTCATAATAAATGGCCCCTCTCTTTGAGCGTATACCGTGATCGATGACACCTCTCTTTGAGCGTATGTCGCGATGAAAGACACCTCTCTTCGAGTGCATGTTAAGGTGAAAGGTCCTTCTCTTTGAGAGTATACCATGATAGATGAACCCTCTCTTTGAGAGAATGTCGCGATGAATGATCCCTCCCTTCGACTGCATGTCATAATGAATTATCCCTTTCTTAGAGCGTAAACCGTGATGGACGACACCTCTCTTTGAGCGTATGTCGTGGTGAATGGCTCCTCTTGTCGAGAGTATGTCGTAATGAATGGTTCCTCTCTTTTTTAGCATATGTCGCATTGAATGATCCCTCTATTTTAGCGTATATCGCGTTGAACGACCCCTCTCTTCAAGTGCATGTTATGGTGAATGGTCCCTCTCTTCGAGTGCGTGTCATAATGAAAGGTCTCATTCTTAGAGAGTATACCGTGATGGACGATCCCTCCCTCTGAGCGTATGTAGCGGTGAATGATCCCTCTCTTCTAGAGTATGTCGTAATGACCGGTCCCTCTTTTTTAGAGTATCCCGTGATGGACGACCCATCTCTTTGAGCATGTGTCGCGATGAATGACCACTCTCTTTGAGTGCATGTCATGGTGAATGGTCCCTCTCTTTAAGCGTATACCGTGATGGACGACCTCTTTCTTAGAATGTATGTCACGATATAATAATCAGTCCCTTTCTTAGAGCGTATAACGTGATGGACGACCCATCTCTTTGAGCGTTTGTCGCGATGAATGACCCCTCTCTTCGAGTGCATGTCATAATGAACGATCCCATTCTTAGAGAGTATATTGTGATGGACGACACCTCTCTTTGAGCGTATGACACGGACAATAACCCCTCTCTTCTAGCGTATGTCATAATAAAAAGACCATCTCTTTGAGCGTATGCCGTTATTGACAACCCCTATCTTCGAGCGTATGTCGCGATGAATGACTCCTCTATTCGAGTGCATGTCATGGTGAGTGATCCCTCTCTTTGGGCGTATATCGTGATGGACGACCCTTCTCTTTGAGCATATTTTTCAATGAATGACCCCTCTCTTTGAGTGCATGTCATAATCAACGGTCGCTCTCTTTGAGCGTATACCGTGATCGATGATCCTCTCTTCGAGCGTATGTCGCATTGAATGACCCCTTTCCTCGAGTGCATGTCAAAATAAACGGTCCCTTTCTTAGAGCGTATACTTTGATGGACGACCCTTCTCTTAGAGCGTATGTCGAGATGATTGACCCTTCTTTTCGAGTGCAGGTCATAAAGACCGGTCCCTTTCCTAGAGCGTAAACCGTGATGGACGTCACCTCTTTTTGAGCGTATGTCGCGGTGAATGACCCCTCTCTTCAAGCGTATGTTATAATGAATGGTCCTTTTGTTTGAGCGTATACCGTGGTGGACGACTCCTCTCTTTTAGCGGTAAATGACCCCTCTCTTCGATAGTTTGTCATAATGAATGGTCCCTTTCTTAGAGCATATACTGTGATGGACCACTCCTCTCTTTGAGCGTATGTCGCGATGAATGACCCCTCTCTTCGAGGGTATGTCATAATGAATGGTCCCTTTCTTAAAGCGTATACCGTTGTGGGCGACCCTTCTCTTTGAGCGTATGTCGTGGTGAATGACCCCTCTCTTCGAGTGCATGTCATGATGAAACGTCCCTTTCTTATAGCGTATACCGTGATGACGATCCCTCTCCTTGAGCGTAAGTTGCGATGAATGACCCTTCTCTTCGAGTGCATGACATGGTGAATAGTGTCTCTCTTTGAGCGTATACCGTGATGGATGACCTCAATATAAGCGTATGTCGCGATGAGTGACCTCTCTCGTTGAGTGCATGTCATAATAAATGGTTACTCTCTTTGAACGTATATCGTGATCGATGACCCCTCTCTTTGATCTTTTGTCGTGATGGATGACCTCTCTCCTTGAGCATATGTCGCGATGAAAGACCCCTCTCTTCGAGTGCATGTCATGGTGAAAGGTCCTTCTCTTTGAGAGTATACCGTGATGGATGACCCTTCTCTTTGAGCGAATGTCGCGATGAAAGACCCTTCTCTTTGACTACTTGTCATCATGAACGATCCCTTTCTTATATTATATGCCGTGATGGACGACCCTTCCCATTGAGCATATGTCGCGATGAATAACTCCTCTCTTCTAGTGCGTAATGGTGAATGATCCCTCTCCTTGTGCGTATACTTTAATGGATGACCCCTCTCTTTGAGCGTAGGTCGCGACGAACGACCCCTCTCTTCGAGTGTATATCATAATAAACAATCCCTCTCTTTGAGCGTATACCGTGATGGATAAGCCCTCTCTTCGAGTGCATGACATGGTGAACGGTCCCTCTCTTTAAGCGTATACGGTGATGGTAACCCCTCTCTTTGAGCGTATGTCACAATGAATTATCCCTCTCTTTCGGTGCATGTCATAATAAACAGTCCCTCTCTTTGAGCGTATACCGTGATCGATGACCCCTCTCTTTAAGCGTAGGTCGTGATGAATGACCCCTCTATTCGACTGTACGTCTTAATGAACGGTCCCTCTCTTTGACTGTATACCATGATGGATGACCCCTCACTTTGAGCGTATGTCATGGTGAATGACTCCTCTCTTTGAGCATATGTTATAATCAACGGTCCCTCTCTTTGAGCGTATCCCGTGATGGACGATCCATCTCTTTGAGCGTACGTCGCGATGAATGACCCCTCTCTTTGAGTGTATGTTTTAGTGGACGTTCCCTCTCTTTGAGCGTATATCGCGATGAATGACCCTTCTCTTGGAGTGCATAACATGGTGAACGGTCCCTCTATCTGAGCGTATATCAGGATGGACAACCCCTCTCTTTGAGCGTATGTCATGATGAATGACCCCTCTCTTTGAGCGTACATCGCGAGGAATGACCCTTCTATTCGAGTGTACGCCATACTGAACGGTCTCTCTCTTTGAGCATATACCGTGATGGACGATCCTTCTCTTTGAGCATATATCGCGATTAAAGACCCCCTCTTCGAGTGCATGTCATAATGAACGGTCTCTTTCTTAGAGTGTATACCGTGATAGATGACCCCTCTCCTTAAGCGTATGTCGCGGTGAATGGTCCCTCTCTTAGAGTTGTATTAGACGACCACTCTCTTTGAGCGTATGTCACGATAAATGACCCTCTCTTCGAGTGTATGTCATAATGAACGATCCCTCTCTTTCAGCGTTTACCGTAATGGACGACCCAACTCTTTGAGTGTCTATCGCGATGAATAACCCCTCTCTTTGAGTGCATATCAAAATGAACGATCCCTCTCTTTGAGTGTATGTCATAATGAACGGTCCCTCTCTTTGAGCGTATACCATGATCGTTGACCCCTCTCTTTGAGTGTATGTTGCGATGAATGACTTTCTCTTCGAGTGCATGTCATGGTGAACGGTTCCTCTCTTTGTGCATATGTCGCGGTGAATGAACCCTCTCTTTGAGAGTATATAATAATGAACGGTCCCTCTCTTTGAGCCTATGCCGTGATGGACTACCCTTCTCTTTGAGCGCATGATATTTGGGATTCGTTGCTTCAAAAACAATGATCCTTGTTTGAAACGGATCTAGGATAATAGCAAGCAAGTCTCTGTAATAAACACAACATTATGGATGTTAGAATGATGTTAAAACAATAAGAAAACAAAGGAAAAAAAACTGAAACAAAGAAGAAAAGGGATGAAGGAATTCTGGCAGTTTCTGGAGGTTAATGAAGATGAAATGCTTCGAAGGCTTTCATGGAATCATTAAAATGTCCAAAATGGCAGAAATGGATGTTTAAGTTACTGGAAAATAACAACGACGTTGAACTCGAAAGAACCCGAACAATATACTGAGTGGACCCGAATCGAATACGTTCTTCGTCAACAGACTTGGACCCTCTAGATAGCGATCTATGAACCCGAAGTATCAAGGATTTGACACACTCAAACAAAGTCTGAATTTGTCAAGAAAAGTTCAATGAAGAACTGAAATTGAGAGAAAATCTCACAAGTGATTTTATTCATAAAATGTCTACCCTTGTCTTTACAAAATTAAGTAAATATATAGGAATAAAGGAGAAGTTGGCCAAATTTGAATTTGTGGCCTTAATTCAAACGAAAATTAAAATTTAAATGCTCAAATAACTTCTCCTAGGCTCTTAATATCCTTAGCCACATGTTTTGACACTAAAACACATTAAACATGTGTTTAATGTTTGAATTTGAATAAGAAACCACTAATTCTTATCGAATGTTGCTGATTGGTCTTCAAAGCAAGGGCCTTGTTTGGCTTGCTTGCTTTTGGACGCCCAAACTTGTGGAAAAGGGTGCTATGTGAGGCCCACATGCATGGCACATGCGTAGGACACCTGCTCTTCGTGTACGATAGGTTTCAGCTGCTGTAGGTTACTTCAACTTGAGTTGAGTTGAGCTGGAAATGGAGATGAGCTGAAACGAACTAGCTAAGAGTGTTAGGAGCTAAATGGAGCTGGGAGTTAAGCCTCTGAGCTGCTCGAGCTAAGGTGAGCTGCGTGCACACCATTGAGCTTCTTCTGAGCTAAATATAATCCACTTGAGCTGGTATTGAATTGCATACGCTCTCCTGAGCTGGAGATGAGCTGGGTATGCCCACTTGAGCTAAGGTTCTCCTAAGTACCTATATTAGAACAAGGCAAACACATCTAAAAAGCCTTGTAGTCTTATTTTAACCACACATACACACTTAAAACCAAATGCAAACATAATTAACATAGTATATACATAAGTAAACACACATACTAATATATATACCTAAATATGTCACATATTAGCATGCAACACATTATAAACAACATATTCTAAGGCATGAACATTCTCAAATGAATATGAAATGTTAGCACAAGTAAGGAAAAGAGCTTCCCTGTATTTCTTTGCCTTAGAACGTGTGATAGGTCCTGATGGTAAGACCTCCGGATTAACCTGTTGAACTTGACATGATGTGCTCACATCATCCCCCCTTTCTTGAAAAGGATTTGACCTCAAATCTACAGAAATATCATACGGGGTTAAATCAGAAACATTAAATGTGGCACTTACAGTGTACTCGCCCGGTAAGTCTATCTTGTAGGCGTTATCATTCACTTTCTCCAACACCTGAAAAGGACCATCTCCTCGCGGTAACAACTTAGACCGCCTTTGGGCTGGAAATCGTTCCTTTCGGAAGTGAACCCAAACCCAATCACCAACATCAAAGGTGACTCGCTTTCTTCCCTTATTTGCTTGCTTTTCGTACTGTTGAGTCCTTCGTTCTAAATTATCCTTCACCTGTTGATGCAAATTCTTCACATATTCTGCTTTCGCTTGACCGTCTCTGTTTGTCACTTGTTCCTGTGGCAAAGGTAACAAATCTAGAGGCGTAATAGGGTTAAAACCATAAACAACCTCAAATGGTGACATCTTAGTAGCAGAATGTATAGCACGATTATACGCAAACTCAACATGTAGCAAACAATCTTCCCAAGTCCTAATGTTCTTTTTAATGATGGAGCGCAACAAAGTAGATAAAACACGATTAACAACCTCAGTTTGTCCATCAGTCTGGGGATGACAAGTAGTAGAAAATATGAGTTTTGTACCTATTTTGCTCCAAAGAGTCCTCCAGAAATGACTCAGAACCTTAACATCCCTGTTAGAAACAATTGACCTAGGAATACCATGTAATCGAACAATCTCTCTAAAGAATAAGTTAGCCACATTAACAGCATCATCAGTCTTATGGCATGCAATGAAATGTGCCATCTTAGAGAATCTATCAACCACAACAAAGACACTATCTCTACCATTTATAGTTCGAGGCAATCCCAAAACAAAATCCATTGAAATATCAGTCTAAGGGGAATTAGGAATAGGTAGAGGTAAGTACATACCATGTGGTGAAACCTTCGATTTTGCTTTCTTACATGTCACACAACGTTCACAGTACCTTTCAACGTCTCTACGCATCTTAGGCCAAAATAGATGTTCTTTCAATGTTTGTAACGTCTTGGTGACTCCAAAGTGACCCATCAATCCACCCTCATGTGCTTCACAGATCAGAATATCACGCATTGAACCCTATGGAATGCATATCCTATTTTCTTTGAAAAGATAACCATCATGCCTGTAAAACTTTCCATCTGCACCTTTCTCACAAGCATTATACTTATCTCTAAAATCAGAATCATCAACATCCAAGTCACGTATATATGCAAATCAAATCAAATGTGAGTCAAGGTAATTCAAAAGCACATATCTACGTGATAAAGCATCAGCAACGATATTATTTTTATTCTTTTTGTAACGAATGACATAAAGAAAAGACTCTAAAAATTCAACCCGTTTAGCATGTCGTTTATTCAATTTATGTTGACCTGTGATATATCGTAAAGCCTCATGATCAATGTGAATCACAAATTCCTTAGGCAACAAGTAATGTTGCCATGTCTCCAATGCCCGAATTAGTGCATACATCTCCATGTCATAGACTGGATAATTCAATGTTGCTCCACTAAGCTTTTCACTGAAGTATGCAATGGGCCTTTTTCCTGCATTAGCACAACGCCTATACCAACACCAGAAGCATCACATTCAATTTCAAAAGTTTTATCAAAGTTAGGTAAGGCTAACACAGGTGACTTCGTTAAACAATCCTTAATTTTCAAAAAGGCATCTTCTTGTTCTTTACCCCATAAGAAGCTAGAATTCTTCTTAATAATCCCTGTTAAGGGTGCGGTAATAGAACTGAAGTTAGGAACAAACCGACGATAGAAACTAGCTAAGCCATGAAAAGATCTAACCTGAGTAATCGATGTCGGTTGTGGCCATTCTTGAATTGCCTTTATCTTCTCAGGGTTCGACTTCAACACCCTGTGCACATTCGTACAAACCTAGCTTCGTTTTAAAGGCTGTCTTCCATTCATCGCCTTCTCGCATACGAATCTGATGATATCCACTCTTTAGGTCAATTTTGGAGAAGATGACGGCTCCACAAAGCTCGTCCAACATATCATCAAGTCTGGGAATAGGATGACGATACTTAATTGTAATCTCATTCACAGCTCTACAATCTACGCACATCCTTCAAGACCCATATTTCTTCGGCACTAACAGTACCGGAACAGCACACGGACTCAGACTCTCTCGAATATAACCCTTGTTCATTAATTCTGTCACTTGTCTTTGAAGCTCTTTCGTCTCTTCGAGGTTAGTTCGATAAGCTGGTCGATTTGGAATAGTAGCACCTAGGATAAAGTCAATCTGGTGCTCAATGCCACGAAGAGGTGGCAATCCCCTCGGTGTTTCTTCCGGAAACACATCCTTAAATTCCTGCAAAAGGGAAACAATTGATGCAGACAAATCAGAAGGAAAGTCAGTCAATAAACAATAATCTTTAAACATTAAAATAAGCAAAGATTGGTGAGAGGAAAGACATTTCCTGATTTCTCGATTGCTTGCATAAACATTCATCTTTTTCTTCTCCTTTGCAGCTTCCTTACTCTTTTTTAAGCTTGCTTGATCTTCCATCACTTAACTCGGTGTCAAAGGAGCCAAAGTAATCTTCTTACCTGCATGCATAAAAGAGTATCGATTTGTAAAACCATCATGCATTACCTTCTTGTCATATTGCCAAGGGCGTCCCAAAAGAAGGTGAGTAGCATCCATCGACACAACATCACAAAGGACCTCGTCCTTGTAACTTCCGATCGAAAACGGTATAACAACTTGTTTTGGTACTTTAAGTTCTCCCCCGTCATTCAACCATTGCAATTTGTACGGATTCGGATGCTTTGTTGTCTTGAGACCTAACCTGTCAACCATCACTGAACTAGCAACATTAGTACAACTACCGCTATCAATAATAACAACACATACCTTATCTTGAATTTTGCATCGCGTGTGAAAGATATTCTCGCGTTGTTGTTCATCCTGAACCTGTTGCACACTCAGAATACGTTTAACAACCACAATTTCCATTACCTTACCAGTCTCAGCAACTTCGAGGACATCCTCTTTATCATCTTCATCAGGGATCTCATGTGGTTCTTCTTCAGAATCTGACTCAATCTCTCCATCATCTCGCATCAACATAACCCTACGATTAGGACACTGGCTAGCAACATGTCCTCGACCAAGGCACTTAAAACATTGAATATCTCTCGATCTCTCTTGTACAACCACTTTTTGTTTACCATGCCCATTATCAGCAACGGGAGGCTTTGGCTTGCTGGACTCGCCTTGTTCTTGAATCCGAAGTGGCGCTTGTGGTGCTTGTTTCCTAGCATGGTTAGGGGTATATAATGGATTCGTAAAAGATTTAAAGTAGTATTACCTCGAGTAGAAACTTTTCTACGTTGTTGTCGCTCAATTTTCATCGCCATATGCACCATGTCATCCAATTCGACATAATGCTGCAATTCAACAACGTTAGCAATTTCAGAATTCAAACCTGCCATAAACCGAGCCATAGACGCCTCATGATCCTCAACTATGTTCGCACGCATCATGGACATCTCCATTTCCTTGAAATAGTCCTCGACGCTCCTATTGCCCTGTTTCAAAGTTTGTAATTTCTAAAATAAATCACGATGATAGTGAGAAGGAACAAACCGTTTCCGCATGATACGCTTCATTTCGTCCCATGTTCTCACTGGTCCTTCACCCGCACGTCGTCAACTAACCAGTAATTGATCCCACCACAATAGTGCATAGTCAACAAACTCCAAAGTTGCTAGTCCTACTTTCTTTTGTTCCGAGTAATTGTAACACTCGAAAACGTGTTCAACTTTACTTTCCCATGTTAGATAAGCATCTGGATCTGAACGTCCCTGAAAAGAAGGTATAGCAACTTTTATGTTAGAAATATTATCATCAACTGCACGTCCTGGTCGTTGATTCGTCCGTGGTGATTGTTCGACGTCGTTTTCATCAAGATTCTCATTTTGGACAGATTGGGAACCACCCCCATCTATTCTATCCAAACGAGACTGAATAGGCTCCAATGCTTGGTCTAAAAGACGTTACAAGGTTCGAGTAAAAGCCTGCATTTGCAAATCTGATGGATTACTTCCACCGGGACTAAGCCTCTGAGCTGCCCGAGCTAAGGTGAGCTGCGTGCTGGTATTGAACTGCATACGCTCTCCTGAGCTAGAGATGAGCTGGGTATGCCCACTTGAGCTAAGGTTCTCCTAAGTACCTATATTAGAACAAGGCAAACACATCTAAAAAGCCTTGTAGTCTTATTTTAACCACACATACACACTTAAAACCAAATGCAAACATAATTAACATAGTATATACATAAGTAAACACACATACTAATATATATACCTAAATATGTCACATATCAGCATGCAACACATTATAAACAACATATTCTAAGGCATGAACATTCTCAAATGAATCTGAAATGTTAGCACAAGTAAGGAAAAGAGCTTCCCTGTATTTCTTTGCCTTAGAACGTGTGATAGGTCCTGATGGTAAGACCTCCGGATCAACCTGTTGAATTTGACATGATGTGCTCACATCAACGCATGTCGCCACGATTGACCACTCTCTTCGAGTGCATGTCATGGTGAACGATCCCTCTCTTTGAGCGTATACTGTTATGGACAACCCCTCTCTTTGAGCGTATGTCGCGATGAATGACTCTTCGAGTGCATGTCATAATGAACGGTCCCTTTCTTAGAACGTGATGGACGACCCTTCTCTTTGAGCGTATGTCACTGTGAATGACCACTCTCTCTCTTTGTGTGCATGTCATGCTAAACGGCCCCACTCTTTAGGCGTAATGATCTGTCCCTCTCTTTGAGCGTATACCGTGATTGACGATCCCTCTTTTTTAGCATATGTCGAGGTGAATGACCCCTCACTACTAGAGTATGTCATAATGAACGACCCCTCTTTTTGAGCATATGCCGTGATGGATGACCCCTCTCTTTGAGCGTAGGTCGAGATGAATGACCCCTCTCTTCGAGTGTTTTTCATAATGAACGGTCACATTCTAAGAGCGTATAACATGATAGACGACTCCTGTCTTTGAGTGTATGTCGTGGTGAATGAACCCCCTCATCGAGAGTATGTCATAATGAACGATCCCTCTGTTTGAGCATATGCCGTGACGGACGACCCCTCTCGTTGAGCGTAAGTCGCGATGAATGACCCCTCTCTTTGAGTGCATGACAAGGTGAATGATCCCTCTCTTTGAGCGTATAACGTGATGGACAACCCCTCTCTTGTAGTACATGTCATAATGAACGGTCGCTTTCCTATAGCGTTTAACATGATGGATGTCTGTTCTCTTTGAGCGTATGTCGCGGTGAATGACCCCTCTCTTCGAGGGTAGTTCATAATGAACGAACCCTTTCTTACTGCATTTACCTTGATGGATGACCCCTCTCTTTGAGCGTATGTCGTGGTGAATGACCCTTCTCTTCGAGCGTATTTCATAATGAACGGTATCTTTCTTAGAGCGTATACCGTGATGGACGACCCTTCTCAATGTGCATATGACGCGATAAATGACCCCTCTCTTCGAGTTCACGTTGTAATAAACAGTCCTTTTCATAGAAAATATACCTTGATAGACGACTATTCTCTTTTAGCATATGTCGCGGTGAATGACCCCTCCCTTTGAGCGTATGTCATGATGAACGGTCCCTCTCTTTGAGCCTATGTCGTGATGGACGACTCCTCTCTTTGAGCGCATGTCGTGATGAATGACCCTTCTCTTTCAGTGCATGTCATACATAATACACAGTGCCTTTGAGTGTATGTCATGATGAATGACCCCTCTCTTCGAGTGCATGACAAGGTGAATGATCCCTCTCTTTGAGCGTATACCGTGATGGACAACCCCTCTCTTATAGTGCATGTCATAATGAACGGTCCGTTTCCTATAGTGTTTAACATGATGGATGTCTCTTTCAAAAAAAAAATAACATGATGGATGTCCATTCTCTTTGAGCGTATGTCGCGGTGAATGACCCCTCTCTTTGAGGGTATTTCATAATAACGAACCCTTTCTTAGTGCGTCTACCTTGATGGATGACCCCTCTCTTTGAGCGTATGTCGTGGTGAATGACCCCTCTCTTCGAGCGTATTTCATAATGAACGGTATCTTTCTTAGAGCGTATACCGTGATGGACGACCCTTCTCATTGTGCATATGACGCGATAAATGACCCATCTCTTCGAATGCATGTTGTAATAAAAAGTCCTTTTCATAGAGCATATACCTTGATAGACGACTCTTCTCTTTGAGCATATGTCGCGGTGAATGACCCCTCCCTTTGAGTGTATGTCATGATGAACGGTCCCTCTCTTTGAGCGTATATCGTGATGGATGACCCCTCTCTCTGAGCAAATGACGTGATGAATGACCCCTCTCTCTGAGCAAATGTCATGGTGAACGATCTCTCTCTTTCAGCGTATACCGTGATAGATGACCCCTCTCTTTCAACATATGTCGCGATGAATGTCCCCTCTCTTCGAGTGTTTGTCATAATAAACAGTCCCTTTCTTAGAGTCTACGTACACCGTGATGGACGAGCCTTCTCTTTGAGCCTATGACACGAAGATTGAACCCTCTCTTCCAGTGCATGTCGTAATGAACGGTCCATTTCTTAGAGCGTATACCTTGATGGATGACACCTCTCTTTGAGCGTATACCCCTCTCTTCGAGTGCATGTCATAATGAATGGTACCTTTCTTTGAGCGTATACCGTGATAGACGACCTCTCTTTGAGCGTATGTCGCGGCGAATGACCCCTCTCTTCGAGAGTATGCCGCAATGATCGAACCCTCTCTTTGAGCGTATACCGTGCTAGACGACCCCTCTCTTTGATTGTATGTCGCGATGAATGACCCCTCTCTTTGAGTGCATGTCATAAAAAACGGTCCCTTTCTTAAAGCATATACCGTGATGGACGGCACCTCTCTTTGAGCGTATAACCCTTTCTTAGAGCATATATCATGATGGACGATCCCACTCTTTGGGCGTATGATGCGGTGAGTGACTCCTCTCTTCGAGAGTATGTCGTAATGACCGGTCCTTGTCTATAAGTGTATTCCAAGATGGAATGACAACTCTCTTTGAGTGCATGTTATTGTGAACGATCGCTCTCTTTCAGTGTATACCGTGATAGATGACCCCTATCTTTGAATTTATGTCACGATGAATAACACCTTTCTTTGAGTGCATGTCATAATAAATAGTCCCTTTCATAGAGCGTATCCAGTGATGGACGACCCCTCTCTTTGAGTGCATGTGAGGGTGAACGGTCCCCCTCTTTGAGCGTAAACCGTGATGGACGACCCCTCTCTTTGAGTGTATGTAGCGATGAATGACCCATTTCTTCGAGTTAATGTCATAATGAATGGTCCCTTTCTTAGAGCGTATACTGTGATGGACGACTGTGATCACCTTTTTTATTTGGGTCTAACTCGTCACTTTTATGTTCAAAATAATGGGCTTGCACGCTTTAATTTTTGTACAGGTATTAATATTATGGGCATATATTTTACATTAATATTGCATGTTTGTACGTGTGTTTATTATAATAATATGTGTACTATGTATATTAATATTCTACCTTACTATTTGTTTAAGTTTTATCGGTGTGTGTATATATATAATATGTACTTGTGGATATTATGAAATCATCAAATGTGATATATTATGTTGCATAACTATGTATTAATAATGTATGTAATCAAATATATATGTATATATGCATATTCATATGTATCGTTAGTTATGTATACAAGCGTCCTTGTTTTATTTAATTTATTCCTAAGTATGTCATTTTGTTTTATCCCTTATATATATATATATATATATATTTCATGGTCTTTTAAATCAAAATCAATTGTTGCTTGCATGTGTATTTATTTATGTTTAATTCTTCAAATTAAGGTAGAATAATAGATATTTTATTTCTAGAATTTGTCTCGCCAAATGCATGCGCTTAGTCATTCGATTATTTACCTTTGGATTCGTATCACTAGACTATAATCATTCACATAATTTAGTATTATTTATTTAGGTCAATTTCTATTTATTTAATTGATTATATTCTAAGAAAAGAGGTGATCATTAGTTTTTATGATCGTGTCATAACGGTCTGAATCATCAAGACCAAAATATTAAAATTATTTTTCACCATCTCTAGGTAATTAAAATTAAAAACCGACAAGATCATGACATCATTTCTTTTTATGTTGTATCATTCATAAAGGTGACGTGCGGGATATGAACCCTAAACTAACGCGACGAACAATATTATTTGACGTCGATTTAGTCTTTCGTCCGGTGTATCGTCAACCTTATTAATTAAATGCTTTATTGATTTGAATTCACCAATTAAATTAAACTCGTTTAATTAAGGTCAATTTTGAATTTAGAAAACGAATTAAAATTAAAGGAAAGTTGAAACATGATTTTCAAAGAAAATATTTTTGGTACCGATTTCAGAGAGTGATGGGGGTACTAATACTTTCCCACGCATAACCAACTCCAAAACCCTTTTTCAAAATAAATCTTTGGTTTTCCTTTTAAGGTGTCCGGTCTACATTAGTGACCGGTGACGGCTCCAAATTTATTTTTTCAAAAGAATTTATATTTTTTAAATAACATTTTCGAAGGGGGTTAAATAAAACCACCAAAGACCTTGTACTCCCTAATACTTTTAAAATTAATTTCCCGTTTTCCATCTTTCAAACTGAAAAAGGTCGCTACAACGACCTTTCTCATTGTGCGTATGTTGCGATGAATGTCCCCTCTCATCGAGTGCATGTCATAATGAACGATCCCTTTCTTTGAGCGTATACCATGATGGACGACCCCTCTCTTTGAGCGTATGTCGCGGTGAATAACCCCTCTCTTCGAAAGTGTGTCGTAGTGATCGATCCCTCTCTTTGACGTATCCCGTGATGGACGCCCTCTCTCTTTGAGCGTATGTCGCGATGAATGACCCCTCTCTTTGAGTGCATATCATGGTGAAGGGTCACACTCTTTGAGCGTATACCGCGATGGACGACCCCTCTCCTTGAACGTATGTCGCGATGAATGACCCCTCTCTTTGAGTGCATGTCATAATTAACAATCCCATTCTTAGTGCATATACCGTGATGGACGACCCTTCTCTTTGAGCGTATGTCGCGATGAATGACCCCTCTCTTCGAGTGCATGTCATAATGAATGATCCCTTTCTTATAGCGTATACAGTGATGGATGAACCTACTCTCTGAGCGTATGTCACGGTGAATGACCCCTCTCTTCGAGCGTATTTCATAATGAACGGTCCCTCTCTTTGAGCGTATGACGTGATGGATGACCCTCTCTTTGAGCATATGTAGTTATGAATAACCCCTCTCTTCAAGCGTATTTCATAATGAACGATCCCTTTGTTAGAGCGTATACCGTGATGGATGACCCCTCTCTTTGAGCGTATATCGCGGTGAATGACCCCTCTCTTCGAGCGTACTTCATAATGAATGGTCCCTCTCTAAGAGCGTATGCTGTGATGAATAACCCCTCTCTATGAGCGTATGTCGCGTTTAATGACCTCTCTCTTCGAATGCATTTGATATAAGGGGTTCGTTTCTTCAAAAACAACGATCCTTGTTTGAAATTGATCTAGGATAATAGCAAGCAAGTCTCTGCAATAAACACAACATTATGGATGTTAGATTGATGTTAAAACGACAAGAAAACAAAGAAAAAAACTGAAAACAAAGAAAGAAAAGGGATGAAGGAATTTTGGTAGTTTCTGGAGGTTAATGAAGATGAAATGCACCGAGGGCTTTCATGGCAGCATTAAAACGTCCAAAATGGCAAAATTGGATGTTTAAGTTGCTGGAAAGTAACAACAACGTTGAACTCGAAAGAACCCGAACAATATACTGAGTGGACCCAAATCGAATACGTTCTTCGTCAACAGACTTGGACCCTCTAGATAGCGATATAGGAACCCGAAGTATCGAGGATTTGACACACTCAAACAAAGTCTGAATTTGTCAAGAAAAGTTCAATGAAGAAGTGAAATTGAGAGAAAATCTCACAAGTGATTTTATTCATAAAATGTCTAACCTTTTATCATTACAAAATACACACACATATATATAAGCAAATACAAGGATAAAGGCTGCCAAAATTCAAAAGGTGTGGCTGAAATTCAAACAAAATTAATCATGTGCATTTTGTTTGAGTTTTCACATAAACCATGTGCTTTATTCCATTAAAAATTCGGCTGGTATCTTTTAAGGAGGGAAAACTTGAAACTCAAACTATAAACATGTGGTTTATTGTTTGAAATTCAAAGTCTTGTGATTATCCTTTCAGTTTTCGTACATGCCTTGCGCACACACATGTGAAGGTCCTTACACGTGCCGTGCACATGCTTGGAGTGGTGTAGGATGCCCCACATGCTGGTCACATGCTTGGAGGACACTCTCCCATGTGTAGGACACCTTTCAACTACTTCTGGACTTGTCAGCTAGAGTTGATCTAGTGGAGCTTGAGTTGAGCTGATTGGAGCTAAGGTGAGCTGAATTCAGCTAGCTGAAGTGTATTGAACTTAGTTGAGCTGAAATGAGCTGCATACTATCCCATGAGCTTCTCCCGAGCGGAGGATAAACCCTTAAGTTAGTACCCTTCCTTGCACCTATGAGAAAACAAAGCAAGCATCCATCAAAAGTATGCAAACTTATTGAGATATGTATGAAAACATATAAACAAGCTGAAAACATGATGTAAACATGTTTATGAGCTATGAAACTTATTGAAACATGTAATACTTAATATATATAATGCACACACTTATGTACTAACTCTAACTAATGCAAACACACATATAAATACTAAGTATAACTAAAGTTGTAACACAGTATGTAACACGTTAAAAGGCCTATCTCCTAAGGTACAAGCATCAATAAAGGTATTAAGAATGACTGAAAATTTGAGTGAAAGAACTTCCCTGAATTGTTTTGCCTTGGTTTGAGTGATTGGTCCTAATGGTAAGACCTCCGGATTAGCTTCCTTAGCTGGCATAGATGTGCTCACATCAGCATTTCATGGTGTACGGTACCTCTCTTTGAGCATATACCGTGATGGACGACCACTCTCTTTTAATGTATGTCACGATGAATGACCCCTCTCTTCGAGTGCATGTCATGGTAAACGATCCCCCTCTTTGATCGTATACTGTGATGGACGATCCCTCTCACAAAGTGTATACCGTGATGGACGACCGCTCTCTTTGAGAGTATGTCGCGGTAAATGATCCCTCCCTTCGAGAGTATGACGTAAAGATCTGTCCCTCACTTTGAGCGTATGTCGCGATGAAAGACCCCTCTCTTTAAGTATATGTCGCGATGAAAGACCCCTCTATTTGAGTGCATGTCATGGTGAACGGTCTCTCTCTTTGAGCATATTTCGCGGTGAATGACCCCTTTCTTTGAGTGTATGTCATAATTAATGGTCCCTTTCTTAGTGAATGACCCCTCTATTTGAGTGCATGTCATGGTGAACGGTTCATCTCTTTGAGCATATTTCGTGATGGACCCTTCTCTTTGAGCGTATGTCGCGATGAACGATCCCTCTCTTCGAGTGCATGTCATAATGAACATCCCCTTTCTTAGAGCGTATACAATGATGGATGAACCTTCTCTTTGAGCGTATGTCGTAGTGAATGACCCCTCTCTTCGAGAGTATTTCATAATGAACGATCCCTTTCTTCGAGTGTATACCATGATGGATGACCCCTCGCTGAGCGTATGTCGCGGTAAATGACCCCACTCTTCAAGAGAATTTCGTAATGAACAGTCTTTTCTTTTGAGCGTATATCGTGATGGATGACCCCTTTCTTTGAGCATATGTCACGATGAATGACCCCTCTCTTTCAATTCATGTCATAATAAACGGTCCCTCTCTTTGAGCGTATACCGTGATAGATGACCCCTCTCTTCGAGTGCAAGTCATGGTGAAAGATCCTTCTCTTTAAGAGTATACCATGATGGATGACCCCTCTCTTTGAGCAAATGTCGCGATGAATGACCCCTCTCTTCGACTGCATGTCATAATCAATGGTCCCTTTCTTAGAGCGTATACCGTGATAGACGACACCTCTCTTTGAGCGTATGTCGTGATGAATGACCCCTCTCTTCGAGTGCATGTTATGCTGAACGGTCCCTCCCTTTGAGTGTATAATGACATGGACGAACCCTCTTTTTTAGCGTATGTCATGATGAATGACCCCTCTCTTCGAGTGCATGTCATAATGAATGGTCCCTTTCTTAGAACATATACCATGATGGACGAACCTTCTCTTTGAGCATATGTCGCGGTGAATTACCCCTCTCTTTGAGCGTATACCGTGACCGATGACTCTCTCTTTGAGCATATGTCGCAATAAATGACCCGTCTATTCGAGTGAATGTCATGGTGGACGATCCTTCCCTTGAGTAGATACCATGGTGGACGTCTACTCTCATTGAGCGTATATCGCAATGAATGACCTCTCTCTTCGATTGCATGTCACAATGAATGGTCTCTCTCTTTGAGCGTATACCATGATCGATGACCCTCTCTTTGAGCGTATGTCGCGATGAATGACCCGTCTGTTCAAGTGCATGTAATGATGAACGGTCCCTCCCTTTGAGCAGATACCGTGATGGAAGACCCCTCTCTTTGAGCATATATCGTGATGAATGACCCCTCTCTTCGAGTGCATGTCATAATGAATGCTCCCTTTCTTAGAGCGTATACCGTGATGGACAACCCTTCTCTTAGAGCGTATACCGTGATGGACAACCCTTCTCTTTGAGCGTATGTCACGATGAATGACCCCTCTCTTCGAGTGCATGTCATAATGAAAGGTTCCTTTCTTAGAGCGTATACCGTGATGGATGACCCTTGATATGATCACAACCAATAATGACTCAAAAGAATTTTCTATTGGACCTAGGACGCGTGCTAAAACCAAGAAATTCCAAGAGGCCGTGGGAAATCTATTTATTCAAGGCTGAAAATTAGAGAATGCAACATCAACTTTGTTGGAACAATACAGCCTCCTACTTATGCATGAGTTTGCATGAATTCTTTCTTAAGTTTTTAAATTTAATTTCAGAATGTGTGCATGAATAAATAATGCTTGATGTTCTTTTAAGCGTGTTAGTTCAATAAAGTTCATTAGCTTAATTAATGCATGATAGTTCACTTAAAGCATGTTAGTTTTCTTATGTTTATAAGTTCATTTAGTGTGTGAGTTATATAATTAATTAAACTAGATCATTCAATGAAACTAGTTTCATTAATTAAACTAACTCATTAAATTTGTTTCATGCATTCACTTTTATTTTTATTTAATAAAGTTGTTATCTAATGGTTGCTTATATATTATTTCATCTAGGATATTCTTTTGGAGAAATGGTTGATCATATTCTCAGGAATGACAAGGCATTTACATCAATTAAAGTCCCTTGAAGGCCCATCAAGGCTGATTGGTTACAATGCAATTCAATGGAGCAATTACACCACATTAATGTTGTTATTTCCAACCATGGTTTTAATGTTTTCAAGAGAGTCTTTACATCACTTTAAGGCTGTTAGTTTCAGCAAGCAAGAAAGAGAATACATGCAATGAAAGCCTTCATTATCACCATTTAAGGGAGAGTAAAGGCAGGGGTTATAACAACACTCAAGGAGGGAATTTAAGGAATATCAGTCAACTTGTTCGCCATTTTTGGATTAGATACGAGCATATTTGAGTCTTGAGGACTTGTTCAAACTTCTTCTCGTATTCCTTAGCTTTCCAACGTATTTTGAATCACCTCAATCTGATATCAGGAGCTTAAGATATGATTAAATTATTGAAGACAGTACATGCTGGAAATTCAATACGGGAGTAGTTAGAAGATGCTTCTTCCAAAAATTCAAGAGATCATTCAATTGCTGAATTCAATGTTTCATCAACAGCCCATTAAAGGAGGATGAATGATAACTTAATCAAGCATCAGCCCAAGGGTTTCTACATGTGGATGATATGTATGTCAACATTCATTCTAAGAATATCCACACTCATCCTTCTATATCAAACTCTTTGCAGTCAATTGGAGATAAGATAACCTACAAATTAATAGGCCTTTAACACTAGAATAATGAGTCTTTAATCTTTGTCTAGGTCAATCAATTTGTTGTTGTCTTATACCTATAAATAGGCACTCATTTCATTGTAAAAGATACAACATTTGACATATATTACAACTTGAAAGTTTTTCTCTTTTATGGTTCTTTTTGAACTTTATCGGATTGCAAGATTATTCTTGTGGCATCCATCCCCATTTATTTTTTTTATATTGCTGGTTCCTGGTTCTCATAACTAGAGGGTCACAATCCCATAACCTTTCACCCAAGTCACAGTTTAAAAACTCTTAAGAAACGGGTCTTCACTTTTTAGTGTTGGTTCCTCCTTTGTTTACACCGCACCATCAATTACATTCCTTATTTTCACTTCCATCATCCATACATCCATATACTCCATACTTCATCCTAAACACAACAACCATCTTATCATCATTCCATTTCATCATACTATCCATCCATTTCATATCATCTTGTAAGTTTTATTTCAAAATTCCTATTTTTCATTTTAGTTACTTACTAGAATCACGATCGGGCAATCACAAATACAAATTCGGATATTCTACAACCAGATTCATATCAACCCTTCTTTTTCAGTGCATGTCATAATAAACGGTCCCTCTCTTTGAGCGTATACCATGATCGATGACCCCTCTCTTCGAGTGCAAGTCATGGTGAAAGGTCCTCTTTAAGAGTATACCGTAGTGGATGACCCCTCTCATTGAGCGAATGTCGCGTTGAATGACCCCTCTCCTTGACTGCATGTCATAATGAATGGTCCCTTTCTTAGAGCGTATATCATGATGGACGACACCTCTCTTTGAGCGTATGTCGCGGTGATTGATCTCTCTTCGAGAGTATGTCATAATGAATGGTCCCTCTCTTTGAGCGTATACCGTGATGGACGACCCCTCTCTTTGAGCACATGTCGTGTTAAATGACTCCTCTCTTCGAGTGCATATTATGGTGACTGGTACCTCTCTTTAACCGTATAACGAGATGGACGACCCCTCTTCTTTGGCGTATGTCGCAATGAATGACCCGTCTCTTCGACTGTAACTCATAATGAATGCTCCCTTTCTTAGAGCATATACCGTAATGGACGACCCTTTTGTTGGAGCATATGTTGTAGTGAATGACCCGTCTATTCGAGTGCATGTCAAGGTGAACGATCCCTCCCTTTGAGCGGATACCGTGATGGACGACCCCTCTCATTGAGCGTATATCACGATTAATGACCTCTATCTTCGATTGCATGTCATAACGAACGGTCCCTCTCTTTGAGTGTATACCGTGATCGATGACCCTCTCTTTGAGCGTATGTCGTGATGAATGACCTCTCTATTCGAGTGCATGTCATGGTGAATGATCCATCCCTTTGAGTGGATATCGTGATGGACGACCCCTCTATTTGAGCGTAAATCGCGATGAACGACCCCTCTCTTCGAGTGTATGTCATAATGAACGGTCCCTTTCCTAGAGCGTATACTGTGATGGACGACCCATCTCTTTGAGCATATGTCGCGATGAATGACCCCTCTCTTTTAGTGCATCTCATAATGAAAGGTCCATTTCTTAGAGCGTATACCGTGATGGACGACCCTTCTCTTTTACCGCATATCAAGATGAATGACCCCTCTCTTTCAATGCATATCGTAATAAACGATCCCTCTCTTTGAGCGTATACCGTAATCGATGACCAATCTCTTTGGGCGTATGTCGCGATTAAAGACCCCTCTTCGAGTGCAAGTCATTGTGAAAGGATGACCCCTCTCTTTGAGCGAATATCGCGATGAATGACCCCTATATTCGACTACATGTCATAAAGAATGGTCCATTTCTTAGAGCGTATACCGTGATGGACGACACCTCTCTTTGAGCGTATGTCGCAGTGAATGACCCCACTCCTCGATTGTATGTCATAATGAATGGTCCTCTCTTTGAGCGTATGTCGCGTTGAATGACCCCTCTCTTCGAGTTCATGCTTTAGCGAATGGTCCCTCTCTTTGTGCGTATAACGAGATGGACGACCCCTCTTTTTTAGCGTATGTCGCGATGAATGACCCCTCTCTTCGTGTACATGTCATAATTAATGGTCCCTTTCTTAGAGCATATATCGTGATGGACGACCCTTCTTTTTGAGCATATGTCGCGGTGAATGACCCCTCCCTTCGAGTGCATGTCATAATGGACGATCCCCCTCTTTGAGCATATACCGTGATCGATGACCCTCTTTTTGAGCGTATGTCGCGATGAATGACCCCTCTCTTCGAGTGCATGTCATAATTTACGGTACCATTCTTAGACCGTATACTGTGAGGGACGAGTTCTCTTTTTAAGCGTATGTCGCGGTGAATGCCCCTCTCTTCGAGTGCATGTCATAATGAATGGTCCCCTTCATGAAACGTATAACGTGATGGACAACCCCTGTCTTCAAGCGTATGTCGCTGTGATTGACCCCTTTCTTTGAGTGCATGTCATGCTGAACAGTCTCTCTCTTTGAGCGTATACCATGATGGTCGACCCCTCTCTTTGTGTGTATGTTGCGATGAATGACGCCTCTCTTCGAGTGCATGACATGGTGAACGGTCCCTCTCTTTGAGCGTATCTCAAGATGAATTACCCTTCTCTTTCGGTGCATGTCATAATAAACGGCCCCTCTCTTTGAGCGTATACCATGATCGTTGACCCCTCTCTTTGGGCGTATGTCACGATGAAAGACCTCTCTCTTCGAGTGCAAGTTATGGTGAAAGGTCCTTCTCTTTGAGAGTATACCCTGAAGGATGAACACTCTTTTTGAGATTATACCGTGATGGATGAACCCTCTCTTTGAGCGAATGTTGTGATGAATGACCCCTCTCTTCGACTACATGTCATAATGAATGGTCCCTTTCTTAGAGCGTAAATGGTGATGGACGACACCTGTCTTTGGGTGTATGTCACGGTGAATGACCCCTCTATTCGAGATTATGTCATAATGAATGGTCCCTCTCTCTGAGCATAAGTCGCGTTGAATGACCCCTCTTTTTTAGCGTATGTCACAGTGAACGACCCCTCTCCTCGAGTGCATGTTATGGTGAACGGTCCCTCTCTTTGAGCGTATAACGAGATGGACGACCCCTCTTTTTTAGCGTAAGTCGCGTTGAATGATCACTCTCTTCGAGTGAATGTCTTAATTAACGGTCCCATTCTAAGATCGTATACTATGGTGGACAACCCTTCTCAGTGAGCGTATGTGGCGATGAATGTCCCCTCTCTTCGAGTGTGTGTCATAATGAATGCACCCATTCTTAGAGAGTATACCGTGATGGACGACCCCTCTCTTTGAGAGTATGTAGCGGTGAATGACCCCTCTCTTCAAAAGTATATCGTAATGACCGATTCCTCTTTCTGAGAGTCTCCCATGATGGACGACCCATCTCTTTGAGCGTATGTCGCGATGAATGACCCCTCTCTTTGAGTTCATGTCATGGTAAATGGTCCCTCTCTTTGAGCGTATACCGTGATGGACGACTCCTCTCTTTGAACATATGTCGCGATATAATAAATAGTCCCTTTCTTAGAGCGTATCCCGTGATGGACGACCCTTCTCTATGAGCGTTTGTCGCGACGAATGACCCCTCTCTTCGAGTGCATGTCATAATGAACGGTCTCATTCTTAGAGAGTATATTGTGATGGACGACACCTCTCTTTGACTGTATGACGTGGTCAATGACCCCTCTCTTAGAGCATATTTCATAATGAATGAACCATCTCTTTGAGCGTATGCCGTAATGCACGACCCCTAACTTCGAGCGTAAGTCGCGTTGAATGACCCCTCTATTCGAGTGCATGTCATGTTGCGTGGTACCTCTCTTTGGGCGTATACCGTAATGGACGACCCCTCTCTTTGAGCATATGTCTCAATGAATGACCCCTCTCTATGAGAGCTTGTCATAATCATCGGTCGATCTCTTTGAGCATATACTGTGATTGATGACCCACTCTTTGAGCGTATGTCGCGACGAATGACCCCTCACCTCGAGTGCATGTCATAATAAACGGTCCCTTTCTTAGAGCGTATACCGTGATGGACGACCCTTCTCTTTGAGCGTATGTCGAGATGAATGACCCTTCTTTTCGAGTGCAGGTCATTATGACCGGTCCTTTTCCTAGAGCGTATATCGTGATGGATGTTACCTCTCTTTGAGCGTACGTCGCGGTGAATGACCCCTCTCCTCGAGTGCATGTCATAATGATCGATCACTTTCCTAAAGCGTATTCCGTGATGGACGACCTTATCTTTCAACGTATGTCGCGATGAATGACCTCTCTCTTCGAGCACATGTCATAATGAATGGTCCCTTTCTTAGTGCGTATACCATGATGGACGACCCTTCTCTTTGAGTGTTTGTCACGATGAATGACCCCTCTCTTCGAGTGCATGTCATAATGAACGATCCCTTTCTTAAGAGCGTATACCGTGATGGATGGCCCCTCTTTGAGCGTCTGTAGCGGTGAATGACCCCTATCTTCGAGCGTATGCCATAATGGACCACCCCTCTCTTAGAGCGTATGTCGTGTCGAATGACTCCTCTCTTGGAGTGCATGTTATGGTGAACGGTCCCTCTCTTTGAGCGTATACCGAGATGTACAACCCCTCTCTTTTAGCGTGTGTCGAGATGAATGACCCCTCTCTTCGAGTGCATGTTATAATAAACGGTCCCTTTCTTAGAGCGTATACCGTGATGGACAACCCTTCTCTTTGAGCGTATGTCGAGATGAATGACCCTTCTTTTCGAGTGCATGTCATAATGATCGGTCCCTTTCCAAGAGCGTATACCATGATGGATGTCACCTCTCTTTGAGCGTATGTCGCAGTGAATGACCCCTCTCTTCAAGGGTATGTTATAATGAATGGTCCCTCTGTTTAAGCGTATACCGTCATGAACGACCCCTTTCTTTTAGCGTATGTCATGGTAAATGACCCCTCTCTCCGATAGTATGTCATTATGAACGGTCCCTCTCTTTGAGCGTATGCCGTGATTGACGATCCCTCACTTTAAGTGTATGTCGCGATGAATGACCCTACTCTTCGAGTGCATGTCATGGTGAATGGTCCCTATTTTTGAGCATATACTGTGATGGACGACTCCTCTCTTTGAGCGTATGTCGCGATGAATGACCCCTCTCTTCGAGGGCATGTCATAATGAATGGTCCCTTTCTTAAAGCGTATACCGTTCTGGATGACCCTTGTTTTTGAGTGTATGTCGCGGTGAATGACCCCTCTCTTTGAGTGCATGTCATAATCAAAGGTTCCTTTCTAATAGCGTATACCGTGATGACGATCCCTCTCCTTGAGCGTATGTCGCGATGAATGACCCCTCTCTTCGAGTGCATGACATGGTGGATAATGCCTCTCTTTGAGCATATACCGTGATAGACGACCTCTCTATGAGCGTATATCGCGATGAGTGACCTCTCTCGTTGAGTGCATGTCATAATAAACGGTTACTCTCTTTGAGCGTATACCGTGATTAATGACCCCTCTCTTTGAGCACTTGTCGTGATGGATTACCCCTCTCTTTGAGCATATGTCGCAATGAAAGACCCCCTCTTCGAGTGCATGTCATGGTGGAAGGTCCTTCTCTTTGATAGTATACCGTGATGGACGACACTTCTCTTTGAGAGAATGTCGCAATGAAAGACCCTTCTCTTCGACTACTTTTCATAATGAACGGTCCCTTTCTTATATAATATATCGTGATGGATGACCCTTCCCACTGAGCGCATGTCGCGAATAATGATCGCTCTCTTCTAGTGCGTCATGGTGAATGATCCCTCTCTTGTGCGTATACCGTGATGGACGACCCCTCTCTTTAAGAGTATGTCGCGACGAACGACCCCTCTCTTGGAGTGTATGTCATAATAAACAATCCCTCTCTTTGAGCGTATGTCGCGATGAATGACCCCTCTCTTCGAGTGCATGACATGGTGAATGATCCCTCTCTTTGAGCGTATACGGTGATGGTAACCTCTCTCTTTGAGCGTATGTCACGATGAATGACCCCTCTCTTTCAGTGCATATCATAATAAACGGTCCCTCTCTTCGAGCGTATAACGTGATCGGTGACCCCTCTCTTTGAGCGTATATCATGATGAATGACACTTCTCTTCGACTGTATGTAATAATGAATTGTCCCTCTCTTTGAGCGTATACCATGATGGACGACCCCTCACTTTGAGCGTATGTCATGGTGAATGACCCCTCTCTTCGAGCATATGTCATAATGAATGGTCCCTCTCTTTGAGCGTATCCCCTGATGGACGATCCATCTCTTTGAGCGTATGTCGCGATGAATAACCCCTCTCTTCGAGTGTATGTCTTAGTGGACGGTCCCTCTCTTTTAGCGTATACCATGGTGGATGACACCTCTCTTTGAGCGTATGTCGCGATGAATGACCCGTCTCTAGGAGTGCATTACATGGTGAACGGTCCCTCTATTTGAGCATATACTAGGATGGACGATCCATCTCTCTGAGTGTATGTCGTGATGAATGACCCCTCTCTTCGAGTGTATGTCATGGTGAACGGTTCCTCGCTTTGAGTATATACCGTGATAAACGACCCCTCTTTTAACATATGTCGCAATGAATGACCCCTCTCTTCGAGTGTATGTCTTAATGGACGGTTCCTCTCTTTTAGCGTATACCATGATGGATGACCCCTCTCTTTGAGCATATGTCGCAATGAATGACCATTCTCTTGGAGTGAATGACATGGTGAACGGTCCGTCTATCTGAGCATATACCAGGATGGACGACCCCTCTCTTTGAACGTATGTCGGGATGAATGACCCCTCTCTTTGAGCGTACGTCGCAAGGAATGATCCTTTTATTCGAGTGTACATCATAATGAACGGTCTCTCTCTTTGAGCGTATACTGTGATGGACAACCCTTTTCTTTGAGCATATATCGCTATTAATGACCCCTCTCTTCGAGTGCATGTCATAATGAACGGTCCCTTTCTTAGAGCGTATACCGTGAGAGAGACCCCTCTCCTTTAGCGTATGCCGTGGTGAATAGTCCCTATCTCTGAGTGTTTACCGTATTGGACGACCTCTCTCATTGAGCGTATGGCGCGATAAAGGACCCTCTCTTCGAATGTATGTCATAATGAACGATCCCTCTCTTTGAGCGTTTACCGTGATGGACGACCCCACTCTTTGAGCATTTATCGCGATGAATAACCCCTCTTTTTGAGTGCATGTCATAATGAACGGTCCCTCTCTTTGAGTGTATATCGTGATCGATGACCCGTCTCTCTGAGTGTATGTTGCGATGAATGACCTTCTCTTCGAGTGCATGTCATGGTGAACGGTTCCTCTCTTTAAGCGCATGTCACGGTGAATGAACCCTCTCTTCGAGAGTATATAATAATGAACAGTCCCTCTCTTTGAGCGTATGCCGTGATGGACCACCCCTCTCTTTGAGCGTATGTCGACACGAATGGTCACTCTCTTCGAGTGCATGTCAAGGTGAACGGTCCCTCTTTTTGAGCGTATAGTGTGATGGACAACACCTCTCTTTGAGCGTGTCGCGATGAATGACTCTTCGAGTGCATGTCATAATGAACGGTCCCTTTCTTAGAGCTTGATGGACGACCCTTCTCTTTGAGCATATGTCGCTGTGAATGACCACTCTCTTTGAGTGCATGTCAGGCTGAACGACCCCTTTCTTTGAGCATATACCGTGATGGATGACCCCTCTCTTTGTGCGTATGTCGTGATGAATGACCCTTCTCTTTGAGTGCATGTCATGCTGAACAGCCCCTCTCTTTGACCGCATACCGTGATGGATGACCCTTCCCGTTGAGTGTATGTCGCAATCAATGACCCTTCTATTCGAGTGCATCTCATAATGAAAATCCCTTTCCTAGAGCGTATGCCGTGATGGACATCACCTTTCCTTGAGTGTATGTCACTGTGACAGACCCCTCTCTTCGAGCGTATGTCATAATTAACGGGTCCCTCTCTTTGAGCGTATACCATGATGGACGACCCCTCTCTTTTAGCATATGTCACGGTGAATGACCCCTCACTTCTAGAGTATGTCATAATGAACGACCCCTCTTTTTTAGCATATGCGCCATGATGGACGAGCCCTCTCTTTAAGCGTATGTCGCGATGAATGACCCCTCTCTTCGAGTGCATGTCATAATGAATGGTCCCTTTCTTAGAGCGTATACCATGATTGACGACCCTTTCCTTTGAGCGTATGTCGCGATGAATGACCCCTCTCTTCGAGTGCATGTCATAATGAAAGGTCTCTTTCTTAGAGCGTATACCATGGTGGATGACCCTTATTTTTGAGCGTATCTCGCATTTAATGACCCCTCTCTTCGAGCGTATTTCACAATGAACGGTCTCTTTCTTAGAGCATACCCATGATGGATGACCCCTCTCTTTGAGCGTATGTCGCGGTGAATGACCCCTCTCTTCAAGTGTGTTTCATAATAAATGGTCCCTCTCATTGAGCGTATGCCGTGATGGATGACCCCTCTCTTTGAGCATATGACGCGTTGATTGGCCCCTCTCTTCGAGTGCATGTCATAATGAACGGTCCCTTTCTTAGAGCGTATACCATGATGGACGACTGTAATCACCATTTTTATCCGGGTCTAACTCGTCACTTTTATGTTTAAAATAATGGGCTTGGACGCTTTAATTTCTGTACGGGTATTAATATTATGGTCATACATTTTACATTAATATTGCATGTTTGTACGTGTTTTTATTATAATAATATGTGTGTTACGCATGTTAAAATTCTACCTTACTATTTGTTTAAGTTTTATCGGTGTGTGTATATATATAATATGTACTTGTGGATATTATGAAATCATCAAATGTGATATATTATGTTGCATAACTATGTATTAATATTGTATGTAATCAAATATATATGTATATATCGTTAGTAATGTATACAGGCGTCCTTGTTTTATTTAATTTATTCCTAAGCAAGTCATTTTGTTTTATCTTTTATATATATATATATATATATTACATGGTCTTTAAATCAAAATCAATTGTTGCTTGCATGTGTATTTATTTATGTTTAATTCTTCATATTGTGGTAGAATAATAATGATATTTTATTTCTAGAATTTGTCTCACCAAATGCATGCGCTGAATCATTCAATTATTTACCTTTGGATTCGTATTACTAGACTATAATCATTCACATAATTTAGTATTATTTATTTAGGTCAGTTTCTATTTATTTAATTGATTAGATTCTAAGAAAAGAAGTGACCATTAGTTTTTATGCTCGTGTCATAACGGTCTGAATCATCGGACGTTGACCGAAATATTAAAATTATTTTTCGCCATCTCTAGGTAATTAAAATTAAAAGCCGACAAGATCATGACATCATTTCTTTTTATGTTGCATTATTCATAAAGGTGACGTGCGGGATATGAACCCTAAACTAATGCGACGAACAATATTATTTGACATTGATTTAGTCTTTGGTCCGGTGTATCGTCAACCTTATTAATTAAATGCTTTATTGATTAGAATTCACCAATTAAATTAAACCCGTTTAATTAAGGTCAATTTTGAATTTAGAAAACGATTTAAAATTAAGTTAATGTTGAAACATGATTTTTAAAGAAAATATTTTTGGTACCGTTTTAGAGAGTGATGGGGGTGCTAATCCTTTCCCATGCATAACCAACTCCAAAAAACCTTTTCAAAATAAATCTTTGGTTTCCCTTTTAAGGTGTCCGGTCTACCTTA
Organism: Abelmoschus esculentus; assembly: GCA_035048815.1. NCBI lineage: Eukaryota > Viridiplantae > Streptophyta > Magnoliopsida > Malvales > Malvaceae > Abelmoschus > Abelmoschus esculentus. Next base: position 21,418,651 of record JAUCBN010000003.1, read on the forward strand.
GTGACTGATGGCGGCTAAAAATTTATTCTTCAAAAAGAATTTATATTTTTTAAATAACATTTTCGAAGGGGATTAAATCAATACCACCAAAGACCTTGTACTCCTTAATACTTTTTCAAACTAATTTCCCGTTTTCCATCTTTCAAACTGAAAAAGGTCGCTACAATGACCTTTCTCATTGTGTGTATGTCGCGATGAATGTCCCCTCTCATCGAGTGCATGTCATAATGAACGGTCCCTTTCTTTGAGCGTATCCTGTGATGGACGATCCTTCTCTTTGAGCGTATGTCGCAATGATTGACCCCTCTCTTCAAGTGAATGTCATAATAAACGGTCCCTTTCTTAAAGCGTATACCGTGATGGACGACACCTCTCTTTGAGCGTAAAACCCTTTCTTAGAGCGTATATCATGATGGACGACCCCTCTCTTTGAGCGTATGACGTGGTGAGTGACCCCTCTCTTCGAGTGCATTTCATGGTGAACGGTACCTCTCTTTGAGCGTATACCGTGATGGACGATCACTCTCTTTTAGCGTATGTCACAATGAATGACCCCTCTATTCGAGTGCATGTCATGGTAAACGATCCCCCTCTTTTATTGTATACCGTGACGGACGATCCCTCTCTTTGAGTGTATGTTGCAATGAATGGACCCCTCTCTTCGAGTGCATGTCATAATGAACGGTCCCTTTCATAGAGCGTATACCGTGATGGACGACCCCTCTCTTTGAGAGTATATCGCGGTGAATGACACCTCACTTCTAGAGTAAGCTGTAATGACCTGTCCCTCTCTTTGAGCGTATCCCATGATGGACGACCTCTCTCTTTGAGCATACGTCGCGATGAAAGACACTTCGCTTTAAGTGCATGTCATGGTGAACGGTCTCTCTCTTTGAGCATATGTCACGATGAATGACCCCTCTCCTTGAGTGTATGTCATAATTAATGGTTCCTTTCTTAGTGCGTATACCGTGATGGACGACCCTACTCTTTAAGCGTATGTCATGATGAATGACTCCACTCTTCGAGTGCATGTCATAATGAACGGCCCTTTTCTTAGAGCGTATACTGTGATGGATGAACCTTCTCTTTGAGCGTATGTCGTAGTGGTTGACCCTCTCTTCGAGCGTATTTCGTAATGAACGGTCCCTTTCTTAGAGCGCATACCGTGATGGATGACCCCTCTCGCTGAGCGTATGTCGCGGTAAATGACCCCTCTCTTCGAGAGAATTTCATAATGAACGGTCCTTTTCTTTGAGCATATTCCGTGATGGATGACCCCTCTCTTTGAGCATATGTCACAGTGAATGACCCCTCTCTTCGAGCGTATTTCATAATGAACATTCCCTCTCTTTGAGCGTATGTCGTGATGGATGCCCCCTCCCTTTGAGTGTATGTCGCATTGAATAACCCCTCTCTTCGAGTGCATGTCATAATGAACGGTCTCTTTCTTAGAGTGTATACCGTGATGGATGACCCTTCTCATTGTGCATACGTCACGATGAATGACCCTTCTCCTTTAGTGCATGTCATAATGAACAGTACCATACTTTTAGCGTATATCGCGATGTACGACCCCTACCTTTGAGGGTATGTTGCGGTGAATGACCTCTCCCTTCGAGAGTTTGTCGTAATAATCGGTCCCCCTGTTTGATTGTATCCCGTGATGGACGAACCCTTTCTTTGAGCATATGTCTCGATGTGAATGACCCCTCTCTTTTAGTGCATGTCATGGTGAACGATCTGATGTGAGCACATCATGTTAAGTTCAATAGGTTGAACCGCAGGTCTTGCCATTAGGACCTATCACACGTTCTAAGGAAAAGAAATACAGTGAAGCTCTTTTCCTTGTGCTAACATTTTAGATTCATTTTGAGAATGTCCATGCCTTAGAATATGTTGTTTATAATATGTTGCATGCTGATATGTGACATATTTAGGTATATATATATATATTAGTATGTGTGTTTACTTATGTATATACTATGTTAATTATGTTTGCATTTGGTTTTAAGTGTGTTTGTGTGGTTAGAATAAGACTACAAGGCTTTTTAGATGTATTTGCCTTGTTCTAATATAGGTACTTAGGAGAACCTTAGCTCAAGTGGACATACTCAACTCATCTCCAGCTCAGGAGAGCGTGCAGTTCAATACCAGCTTAAGCGGATTAAATTCAGCTCAGAAGAAGCTCAATGGTGGCACGCAGCTCAGCTTAGCTCGAGGCAGCTCAGAGGCTTAGCTCCCAGCTCCGTTTAGCTCCTAACACTCTTAGCTAGTTCGTTCCAGCTCATCTCCATTTTCAGCTCAACTCAACTCAAGTTGAAGTGACCTACAGCAGCTAAAACCTGTCATACACGAAAAGCAGGTGTCCTACGCATGTGCCATGCATGTGGAGCCCACATAGCACCCTTCTCCACAAGTTTGGGCGTCCAAAAGCAAGCAAGCCAAACAAGGCCCTTGCTTTGAAGACCAATCAGCATCATTGGATAAGAATGAGTGGTTTCTTATTCAAATTCAAACATTCAACGCATGTTTAATGTGTTTTAAGTGCCAAAATATGTGGCTAAGGATATTAGGAGCCTAGGAGAAGTTATTTGAGCATTTAAATTTTAATTTTCGTTTGAATTAAGGCCACAAATTCAAATTTGGCCAACTTCTCCTTTATTCCTATATATTTACTTGATTTTGTAAAGACAAGGTTAAGCAATTTTATGAAACAATATTTTTGTGAGAAATTCTCTCAATTTCAGTTCTTCATTGAACTTTTCTTGACATTTTCAGACTTTGTTTGAGTGTGTCAATTCCTTGATACTTCGGGTCCCTAGATCACTATCTAGAGGGTCCAAGTTCGTTGACGGAGAACATATTCGATTCGGGTCTGCTCAGTATATTGTTCGGGTTCTTTCGAGTTCTACGTCGTCATTATTTTTCCAGCAACTTCAACATTCAATTCTGCCATTTTGGATATTATAGTGCAGCCATGAAAGCCCTTGAAGCATTTCATCTTCATTAAATCCTATAAACGCAGAATTCCTTCATCTTTTTCTTCCTTCATCTTTTTCTTTCTTTGTTTTTTTTTAATTTTCTTTGTTTTCTAGTAATTTTAACACCATTCTTACGTCTATAATCTTATGTTTATTGCAGAGATATGCTTGATACTATCCTAGATCCGTTTCAAACAAGGATGGTTGTTTTTGAAGCAACGTATCCGTTTATCACGATCCCTCTCTTTGAGCGTATACCATGATGGACGACCCCTCTCTTTGAACGTACGTCGTGATGAATGACCCCTCTCTTCAAGTGCATGTCATAATAAATAGTCCCTTTCTTTGAGCGTATACCCTGATGGACGACCCTTCTCTTTGAGCGTATGTTGCGATAATTGACCCCTCTCTTTGAGTGCTTGTCATAATGAACAATCGCTTTCTTAGAGCATATACAGTGATGGACGACACCTCTCTTTGAGCGTATGACGCGGTGAATGACCCCTCTCTTCTAGCATAAGTCATAATGAATGTTCCCTCTCTTTGAGAGTATGTTGTGATGGACGACCCCTCTCTTTGACCTTATGTCACGATGAATAAAAACCCCTCTATTCGAGTGCAAGTCATGGTGAGCAGTCCCACTCTTTGGGCGTATACCGTGATGGACTCTTTGAGAATATGTCGCGATGAATAAAGACCCCTCTCTTTGAGCGTTTGCCACGGTGAATGACCCCTCTCTTCTAGTGCATGCCATAATGAATGGTCCCCCTTTATGAGCGGATACCGTGATGGACGACCCTTCTTTTTGAGCATATGTTGCATTGAATGACCCCTCTCATGGAGAGTAGGTCATAATGAATGGTCCCTTTCTTAGAGCATATACCGAGATGGACGACCCATCTCTTTGAGCGTATGTCAAGGTGAATGTCCCCTCTCTTCGAGTGTTGGTCGTAATGAACGATCCCTCTCTTTGTGCGTATATTGTGATGGACGACCCCTCTCTTTGAGCGTATGCCACGCTGAATGACCCCTCTCTTCGAGTGCATGTCATAATGAACGGTCCCTCTTTATGAGCAGATACCGTGATGGACGACCCTTCTCTTTGATCTTTTGTCGTTATGAATGACCTCACTCTATGAGTGCATGTATAGATCACTTCCTTAGAGGGTATACTGTGATGGACGACTCATCTTTTTGAGCGTATGTCGTGATGAATGAGCCCTCTCTTCAAGTGCATGTTACAATGAAAGGTGCCTCTCTTTGAGCGTATACCGTGATGGACGACCCTACTCTTTAAGCGTATGTCACGATGAATGACTCCATTCTTCGAGTGCATGTCATAATGAACGGCCCCTTTCTTAGAGCGTATACTGTGATGGATGAACCTTCTCTTTGAGCGTATGTCGTAGTGGTTGACCCCTCTCTTCGAGCGTATTTCGTAATGAACGGTCCCTTTCTTAGAGCGCATACCGTGATGGATGACCCCTCTCGCTGAGCGTATGTCGCGGTAAATGATCCCTCTCTTCGAGAGAATTTCATAATGAACGGTCCTTTTCTTTGAGCATATTCTGTGATGGATGACCCCTCTCTTTGAGCATATGTCACAGTGAATTACCCCTCTCTTCGAGCGTATTTCATAATGAACATTCCCTCTCTTTGAGCGTATATCGTGATGGATGACGCCTCCCTTTGAGTGTATGCCGCATTTAATAACCCCTCTCTTCGAGTGCATGTCATAATGAACGGTCTCTTTCTTAGAGTGTATACCGTGATGGATGACCCTTCTCATTGTGCATACGTCACGATGAATGACCCTTCTCCTCTAGTGCATGTCATAACGAACAGTACCATACTTTGAGCGTATATCGCGATGAACGACCCCTACCTTTGAGGGTATGTTGCGGTGAATGACCCCTCCCTTCGAGAGTTTGTCGTAATAATCGGTCCCTCTGTTTGATTGTATCCCGTGATGGACGAACCCTTTATTTGAGCATATGTCTCGATGTGTATGACCCCTCTCTTTTATTGCATGTCATGGTGAACGATCTGATGTGAGCAGATCATGTTAAGTTCAACAGGTTGAATCGCAGGTCTTGCCATTAGGACCTATCACACGTTCTAAGGAAAAGAAATACAGTGAAGCTCTTTTCCTTGTGCTAACATTTTAGATTCATTTTGAGAATGTCCATGCCTTAGAATATGTTGTTTATAATATGTTGCATGCTGATATGTGACATATTTAGGTATATATATATATTAGTATGTGTGTTTACTTATATATATACTATGTTAATTATGTTTGCATTTGGTTTTAAGTGTGTTTGTGTGGTTAGAATAAGACTACAAGGCTTTTTAGATGTATTTGCCTTGTTCTAATATAGGTACATAGGAGAACCTTAGCTCAAGTGGGCATACTCAACTCATCTCCAGCTCAGGAGAGCGTGCAGTTCAATACCAGCTCAAGCGGATTAAATTCAGCTCAGAAGAAGCTCAATGGTGGCACGCAACTCAGCTTAGCTCGAGGCAGCTCAGAGGCTTAGCTCCCAACTCCGTTTAGCTCCTAACACTCTTAGCTAGTTCGTTCCAGCTCATCTCCATTTTCAGCTCAACTCAACTCAAGTTGAAGTGACCTACAGAAGCTAAAACCTGTCGTACACGAAGAGCAGGTGTCCTACGCATGTGCCATGCATGTGGAGCCCACATAGCACCCTTCTCCACAAGTTTGGGCGTCCAAAAGCAAGCAAGCCAAACAAGGCCCTTGCTTTGAAGACCAATCAGCAACATTGGATAAGAATGAGTGGTTTCTTATCCAAATTCAAACATTAAACGCATGTTTAATGTGTTTTAAGTGCCAAAATATGTGGCTAAGGATATTAGGAGCCTAGGAGAAGTTATTTGAGCATTTAAATTTTAATTTTCGTTTGAATTAAGGCCACAAATTCAAATTTGGTTAACTTCTCCTTTATTCCTATATATTTTCTTGATTTTGTAAAGACAAGGTTAAGCAATTTTATGAAACAATATTTTTGTGAGAAATTCTCTCAATTTCAGTTCTTCATTGAACTTTTCTTGACATTTTCAGACTTTGTTTGAGTGTGTCAATTCCTTGATACTTCGGGTTCCTAGATCACAATCTAGAGGGTCCAAGTCCGTTGACGGAGAACATATTCGATTCGAGTCTGCTCAGTATATTGTTCGGGTTCATTCGAGTTCAACGTCGTCATTATTTTTCCAGCAACTTCAACATTCAATTCTGCCATTTTGGATATTATAGTGCAGCCATGAAAGCCCTTGAAGCATTTCATCTTTCATTAAATCCTATAAACGCAGAATTCCTTCATCTTTTTCTTTCTTTCTTTGTTTTTTTTTTTTTTAATTTTCTTTGTTTTCTAGTAATTTTAACACCATTCTTACGTCTATAATCTTATGTTTATTGCAGAGATATGCTTGATACTATCCTAGATCCGTTTCAAACAAGGATGGTTGTTTTTGAAGCAACGTATCCGTTTATCACGATCCCTCTCTTTGAGCGTATACCATGATGGACGACCCCTCTCTTTGAACGTACGTCGTGATGAATGACCCCTCTCTTCAAGTGCATGTCATAATAAATAGTCCCTTTCTTTGAGCGTATACCATGATGGACGACCCCTCTCTTTGAACGTACGTCGTGATGAATGACCCCTCTCTTCAAGTGCATGTCATAATAAATAGTCCCTCTCTAATATACAGTGATGGACGACACCTCTCTTTGAGCGTATGACGCGGTGAATGACCCCTCTCTTCTAGCATAAGTCATAATGAATGTTCCCTCTCTTTGAGAGTATGCTGTGATGAACGACCCCTCTCTTTTACCGTATGTCACGATGAATAAAAACCCCTCAATTCGAGTGCAAGTCATGGTGAGCAGTCCCACTCTTTGGGCGTATACCGTGATGGACTCTTTGAGAATATGTCGCGATGAATAAAGACCCCTCTCTTTGAGCGTTTGCCACGGTGAATGACCCCTCTCTTCAAGTGCATGCCATAATGAATGGTCCCCCTTTATGAGCGGATACCGTGATGGACGACCCTTCCTTTTGAGCATATGTTGCATTGAATGACCCCTCTCATGGAGAGTAGGTCATAATGAATGGTCCCTTTCTTAGAGCATATACCGAGATGGACGACCCATCTCTTTGAGCGTATGTCAAGGTGAATGTCCCCTCTCTTCGAGTGTTGGTCGTAATGAACGGTCCCTCTCTTTGTGCGTATATTGTGATGGACGACCCCTCTCTTTGAGCGTATGCCACGCTGAATGACCCCTCTCTTCGAGTGCATGTCATAATGAACGGTCCCTCTTTATGAGCAGATACCGTGATGGACGACCCTTCTCTTTGATCTTTTGTCATTATGAATGACCTCACTCTATGAGTGCATGTATAGATCCCTTCCTTAGAGGGTATACTATGATGGACGACTCATCTTTTTGAGCGTAAGTCGTGATGAATGAGCCCTCTCTTCAAGTGCATGTTACAATGAAAGGTGCCTCTCTTTGAGCGTATACCGTGATGGACGACCCCTCTTTTTGAGCGTATATCACGATGAATGACCCTTCTCTTCGAGTGCATGTCATAATGAACGGTCCCTTTCTTAGAGCGTATACCGTGATGGATGACCCTTCTCGCTGAGCGTATGTCGCTGTCAATGACCCCTCTCTCCGAGAGAATTTCATAATGAACGGTCCTTTTCTTTCAGCGTATACCGTGATGGATGACCCCTCTTTTTGAGCGTATGTCACAGTGAATTACCCCTCTCTTCGAGCGTATTTCATAATGAACGTTCCCTCTCTTTGAGTGTATGTCGTGATGGATGACCACTCTCTTTGAGTGTATGTCGCGATGAATGACCCCTCTCTTCGAGTGCGTGTCATAATGAACGGTCTCTTTCTTATAGCGTATACCGTGATGGACGACCCTTCTCATTGTGCATATGTCGCGATGAATGACGCTTCTCTTCGAGTGCATGTCATAATGAACGGTACCATACTTTGAGCGTATATCGCGATGTACGACCCCTCTCTTTGAGGGTATGTTGCGGTGAATGACCCCTCCCTTCGAGAGTTTGTCATAATAATCGATCCCTCTCTTTGATTGTATCCCGTGATACACGACCCCTTTCTTTGAGCATATATCTTGATGTGAATGGCCCCTCTCTTTTATTGCATGTCATGGTGAACGATCCCTCTCTTTGAGCGTATACCATGATGGACGTATATCGTGATGGACACTTTGAGAGTATGTCGCGATCAATGACACGTCTCTTTGAGTGCATGTCATAATCAACGGTCCCTCCCTTTAAGCATATACTGTGATCGATGACCCTCTCTTTGAGCGTACCTTGCCATGAATGACTCCTCTCTTCGAGTGTATTTCATGGTGAAGAGTCTCTATCTTTGAGCGTATACTGTGATGGACGACCCCTCTTTTGAGCGTAGGTCGCAATGAATGACCCCTCTTCGAGGGCATGTCATAATGAAGGGTTCTTTGAGTGTATACCGTTATCGAGACCCCTCTTTTTGAGTGTATGTCGCGATGGATTTCCCCTCTCTTCAAGTGCATGTCATGTTGAAAGATCCCTCTCTTTGAGCGAATACCGTGATGGACGACCCCTCTCTTTGAGCGTATGTCGCGATGAATGACCCCACTTTTTGAGTTCATGTCATAATGAACTGTCCCTATCTTAGAGCGTATACCGTGATGGATGACCCCTCTCTTTGAGTGTATGTCACGGTGAATGACCCCTCTCTTCGAGTGTATGTCATAAATAACGGTTCCTTTCTAAAAGCGTAAATCGTGATGGGCGATCCCTCTCTTTTGCGTATGTCGCGGTGAATGACCGCTCTATACGAGCGTATGTCATAATAACCGGTCCCTCTCTTTGAACATATCCCATGATGGACATCCCCTCTCTTTGAGTATTTTTCGTAAGGAATGACCACTCTCTTCGAGTGCATGTCATGGTGAACAGTCCCTCTCTATGAGCGTATCCCGTGATGGACGACGCCTCTTTTTGAGCGTATGTCGTGATGAATGGCCCCTCTCTTTGAGTGCATGTAATGGTGAACTGTCCCTCTCTTTGAGCGTATACCATGATATACGACCCCTTGTGTTTATGCATATGTCGCGGTGAATGACTCCACTCTTCGAGTGCATGTCATAATGAATGGTTCCTCTCTTTGAGCGTATGCCACGGTGAATGACCCCTTTCTTCGAATGCATGCCATAATGAATGGTCCCACTTTGTGAGCAGATACCGTGATGGTGAAAGATCCCTCTCTTTGAGTGAATACCGTGATGGACGACCCCTCAATTTTAGTATATGTCGCTATGAATAACCCCTCTCTTCGAGTGCATATCATAATGATCGGTCCCTTTCTTAGAGCGTATACCATGATGGATGACACCACTCTCTAAGCGTATACCACCATGAATGACCCCTCTTTTGGGGAGCACGTCATAATGAACAATGCCTTTCTTAGAGTGTATACCGTGATGGATGACCCCTCTCTCTGAGCGTATACCGCGATGAATGACCCCTCTCTTCAAGCGTATTCCATAATGAACGTTCCCTCTCTTTGAGCGCATGGCGTGATGGAAGACCCCTCTCTTTGAGTGTATGTCGCGTTGAATGACCCCTCTCTTCCAGTGCATGTCATAACGAATGTTTCCTTTCTTAGAGCGTAAATCGTGATGGACAACCCCTTTCATTGAGCGTATGTCGCGGTGAATGACCACTCTATTCATGCGTATGTCATAATGACCGATCCCTCTCTTTGAGCGTATCTCGTGATGGACGACCGCTCTCTTTGAGCATTTGTCATGATGAATGACCCCTTTCTTCGAGTGCATGTCATGGTGAATTGTCCCTCTCTTTGAGCGTATACCGTGATTGACGACCCCTCTCTTTAAGCGTATGTCGCGATGGATGGCCCCTATATTTGAGTGCAATTCATGGTGACGGTCCCTCTCTTTGAGCGTATCCATGATGGATGATCCCTCTCTTTGAGCGTATGTCGCAGTGAATGACCCCTCTCTTCCAGTGCATGTCATAAAGAATGGTTCCTTTCTTAGAGCTTAAATCGTGATGGACAACCCCTCTCATTGAGCGTATGTCGCGGTGAGTGACCGCCCAATTCGAGCGTATGTCATATTGACCGGTCCCTCTCTTTGAGCGTATCTCGTGATGGACGACCACTCTCTTTGTGCATTTGTCATGATGAATGACCCCTTTCTTCGAGTGCATGTCATGGTGAATTATCCTGCTCTTTGAGCGTATATCGTGATGGACGACCCCTCTCTTTGATCATATGTCGCGATGAATAGCCCCTATCTTTGAGTGTATTTCATGGTGAACGGTCCCTCTCTTTGAGCGTATACTGTGATGGACGACCCCTCTCTTTGAGCGTATGTCGTGATGGACGACCCCTCTCTTTGAGCGTATGTTGTGTTGGACGATCACTCTCTTTGAGCGTAAGTTGTGATGAATGATTCCTGTCTTCGACTTTATGTCCTGGTGAACAATCCTTCTCTTCCAGTGCATGTCATAATTAACAGTCCTTTTCTTAGAGCATATACCGTGATGGATGACCTTTTTCTTTGAGCATATGTCGCGGTGAATGACCCTTCTCATCGAGAGTAGAACATAATGAATGGTCTCTTTCTTAGCGCGTATACCATGATGGACGACCCTTTTCTTTGAGCGTATATCACGGTGAATGACCCCTCTCTTTGAGTGTTGGTCGTAATGAATGGTACCTCTTTTTAAGCGTATTTTGTGATGGACGACCCCTCTCTTTGAGCGTAAGCCACGGTGAATGACCCTTCTCTTCGAGTGCATGACATAATGAACGATCCCTATTTGTTAGCAGATACCGTGATGGACGACCCTTCTCTTTGAGCGTTTGTCGCGATTAATGATCCCTCTCTTTGAGTGCATGTAAGGATCCCTTTCTTATAGTGTATACTATGATGGACGACCCATCTCTTTGAGCGTATGTCGCGATGAATCAACCCTCTCCTCGAGTGCAAGTTAAAATGATACCTCTCTTTGAGCGTATACCGTGATGGATGACCCCTCTCTTTGAGCGCATGTCATAATGAACGGTCCCTTTCTTAGAGCGTATATAGTGATGGACGACCTTTCTCAATGTGAGTATGTCGCGATGAATAACACCTCTCTTCGAGTGCATGTCATAGTGAATGGTTCCTTTCTTTATGCGTCTACCGTGATGGGTGTCCCCTCTCTTTGAGCGTATGTCGCGATGAATAGCTCCACTCTTTGAGTGAATGTCATGGTGAACGGTCCCTCTCCTTGAGTGTATACCATGATATACGACCCCTTGCGTTTATGCATATGTCGCGGTGCATAACTCCTCTCTTCGAGTGCATGTCATAAGGAACGTTTCCTCTCTTTGAGCATATTTTGTGATGGATGACTCCTCTCTTTGAGCTTATGCCACGGTGAATGACCCGTTTCTTTGAGTGCATGCCATAATGAACGGTCCCACTTTGTGAGCGGATACCGTTATGGACGACCCTTCTCTTTGAGCGTTTGTCGCGATGAATGACCCCTCTCTTTGAGTGCATGTAATTATCCCTTTCTTAGAGTGTATACTATCATGGACGACCCATCTCTTTAGGCGTATATTGCGGTGAATCAGCCCTCTCCTCGAGTGCATGTTAAAATGAAAGGTCCCTATCTTTGAGCGTATAACATGATGGACGACCCCTCTTTTTGAGCGTATATCGCAATGAATGACCCCTATCTTCGAGTGTACGTCATAATGAACAGTTCCTTTCTTAGAGAGTAAATCGTGATGGACAACCCCTCTCGTTGAACATATGTCGCGGTGAATGAACGCTCCATTCGAGCGTATATCATAATGATCAGTCCCTCTCTTTCAGCGTATCTCATGATGGACGACACCTCTCTTTGAGCATTTGTCATGATGAATGACCCCTTTCTTCGAGTGCATGTCATGGTGAATTGTCCCTCTCTTTGAGCGTATTCGTGATGGATGACCCCTCTTTTTGAGCATATGTCGCGGTGAATGACCCCTTTCTTTGAGTGTATGTCATAATGAACGGTTCCTCTATTTTTGAGCGTATGTCGCGATGAATGACCCCTATCTTCGAGTGCATGTCATACTGAATGGTCCCCTTCTTAGAACATATACCATGATCGACGACCCCTCTCTTTGTGCATATGTTGTTGTGAATGACCCCTCTTCGAGTGCATGTCGTAATAAATAGTCCCTTTCTTAGAGCGTATACCGTGATAGATGACCCCTCTCATTGAGAGTATGCCGCGATGAATGAAACCTCTCTTTGAGTGCATGTCATAATCAATGATCCCTCTCTTTGAGCGTATACCGTGATCGACGATCCTCTCTTTGAGCCTACGTTGCGATGAATGACCCCTCCCTTTGAGTGCATTTCATGGTGAACAGTCCCTCTCTTTTAGCGTATACTGTGATGTGCGACCCCTCTCTTTGAGCGTATGTCGCAATGAATTACCCCTCTCTTCGAGGGAATGTCATAATAAATGGTCGCACTCATTGACCGAATACCGTGATCGAGCCACTTCTTTTTGAGCGTATGTCGCGATGAATGACTCTCTCTTCGAGTGCATGTCATGGTGAAAGATCCCTCTCTTTGAGTGAATACCGTGATGGACGACCACTTGCTTTTAGCGTATGTCGCGATGAATGACAGCTCTCTACGAGTGCATGTCATAATAATCGGTCCCTTTCTTAGAGCGTATCCCGTGATGGGTGACCCCTCTCTCTGAGCGTATACCGCGATGAATGACCCCTCTTTTTGGGAGCATGTCATAATGAATAGTCCCTTTCTTAGAGCATATACCATGATGGATGATCCCTCTCTTTGAGTGTATACCATGATGAATGACCCCTTTCTTCAAGCGTATTCCATAATGAACGTTCCCTCCCTTTGAGCTTATGGCGTGATGGATGACCCCTCTCTTTGAGCGTAAGTTGCGTTGAATGACCCATCTCTTCTAGTGCATGTCATAACGAATGGTTCCTTTCTTAGAGCGTAAATCGTGATGGACAACCCCTTTCAATGAGCATATGTCGTGGTGAATGACCGCTCTATTTGAGCGTTTGTCATAATGATCGGTCCCTCTCTTTGAGCGTATCTCGTGTTGGACGACCGCTCTCTTTGAGCATTTGTCATGATGAATGACACCTATCTTCGAGTGCATGTCATGGTGGATTGTCCCTCTCTTTGAGCGTATACCGTGATGGACGACCCCTATCTTTGAGCGTATGTCGTGATGAATGGCCCCTATCTTTGACTGCAATTCATGGTGAACGGGCCCTCTCTTTGAGCGTATACCGTGATGGACAACCCCTCTCTTTGAGCGTATATCGCGGTGAAAGACCCCTTTCTTCGATTGCATGTCATAATGAACGGTTCCTCTCTTTGAGCGTATACCGTGATGGACGACCCCTCCCTTTGAGCGTATGTCGCAATGAATGACCCTTCTCTTTGAGTGCATGTCATGCTGAACAGCCCCTCTCTTTGAGCGCATACCGTGATGGATGACCCTTCCCGTTGAGCGTATGTCGCGATCAATGACCCTTCTGTTTGGGTGCATCTCATAATGAACAATCCCTTTCCTAGAGCGTATACCGTGATGGACATCACCTTTCCTTGAGCGTAAGTCGCAGTGACAAACCCCTTTCTTCAAGCGTATGTCATAATTAACGGGTCCCTCTCTTTGAGCGTATATTGTGATGGACGACCCCTCTCTTTTAGCGTATGTCATAATGAACGACCCCTCTTTTTGAGCATATGCGCCATGATGGACGAGCCCTCTCTTTAAGCGTATGTCGCGATGAATGACCTCTCTCTTCGAGTGCATGTCATAATGAACGATCACAATGTAAGAGCGTATACCGTGATAGACGACTCCTCTTTTTGAGTGTATGTCGTGGTGAATGACCCCTCTCTTCAAGTGCATGTCATAATGAATGGTTCCTCTCTTTGAGCGTATACCGTGATGGACGACCCCTCTCTTTGAGCGTATGTCGCGATGAATGACCCCTCTATTATAGTGCATATCATGGTGAACGATCCCTATCTTTGAGCAGATACCGTGATGGATGATCCTTCTCTTTGAGCGTATATCGCGATGAATAACCCCTCTCTACGAATGCATGTAATAATGAACGGTCCCTTTCTTAGAGCGCATACTGTGATGGACGACCCCTCTTTTTGAGCATATGTCGCGGTGAATGATGCCTCTCTTCTGTGAATGATCCCTCGCTTTGAGTGCATGTAATGATCCCTTTCTTAGAGTGTATACCGTGATGGACAACCCATCTCTTTGAGCGTATGTCGCGATGAATGTGCCCTATCTTCGATTGCATGTTACAATGAAAGGTCCCTCTCTTTGAGAGAATACCATGATGGACAACCCCTCTCTTTGAGCGTATATCGCGATGAATGACCCCTCTCTTCGAGTGTAGGTCATAATGAATGGTCCGTTTCTTAAAGCATATACTTTGATGGACGACCCTTCTCTTCGAGCGTATGTCGCTGTGAATGACCCCAATCTTTGAGTGCTGGTCGTAATGAACGACCCCTCTCTTTGAGCGTATTTTGTGATGGACGACCCCTCTCTTTGAGCATATGCCATAGTGAATGACCTCTCTCTTCGAGTGCATGTCATAATGAACGGTCCCTCTTTGTGAGCAGATACCGTGATGGACGGCCCTTCTCTTTGAGCGTTTGTCGCGATGAATGACCCCTCTCTTTGAGTGCATGCAATGATCCCTTTCTTAGAGTGTATACTGTGATGGAAGACCCATCTCTTTGAGCGTATGTCACGATGAATCAGCCCTTTCCTCGAGTGCATGTTAAAATTAAAGGTCCCTCTCTTTGAGCGTATACTGTGATGGACGACCCCTCTCTTCGAGTGTATGTCATAATTAACGATCCTTTTCTTAGAGCGTATATAGTGATGGATCACCTTTCTCAATGTGCGTATGTCGCGATGAATAACACCTCTCCTCGAGTGCATGTCATGGGGAATGGTTCCTCTCTTTGTATGTCTACCGTGATGGACGCCCCCTCTCTTTGAGCGTATATCGCGATTGATGACCCCTTTCTTCGATTACATGTCATAATGAATGCTCACTTTCGTAGAGCGTATACCGTGATGGATGACCCCTCTCTTTGAGCGTATATCGCGGTGAATGACCCCTGTCTTTGAGCGTATGTCGTTACAGACAAACCCACCCTTTAAGACTATGTCGCGATGAATGACCCCTCTCTTTGAGTATGACATTGTGAACGATTCCTATCTTTGAGCGTAAACCATGGACGACCCCTCCATTTGATCGTAGGTCGCAATGAGTGACCCCTCTCTTTGAGTGCATGTCATAATGAACGGTCCCTTTCTTAGAGCGTATACCGTGATGGATGACCCTTCTCTTTGGCGTATATCATGATGAATGACCCCTCTCTTTGAGGGTTTGTCATAATGAAAGACCTTTCTCTTTAAGAGTATACCGTGATCGATGACCTATCTTTTTGAGTGTATGTCGCAATGAAGGACCCCTCTCTTCGAGTCCATGTCATGGTGAACAATCCCTCTCTTTGAGCATATACTGTGATGGACGACCCCTCTCTTTGAGCGTATATCACGATGAGTGACCCCTCTCTTCGAGTACATGTCATAATAAACGATCCTTTTCTTGGAGCGTATACCATGATGGACGACCCCTCTCGTTGAGCGTATGTCGCGGTAAATGACCCCTCTCTTCGAGAGAATTTCATAATGAACGGTCCTTTTCTTTGAGCGTATACCGTGATAGATGACTCCTCTCTTTGAGCGTATGTCACAGTGAATGACCCCTCTCTTCGAGCGTATTTCATAATGAACATTCTCTCTCTTTGAGCGTATGTCGTGATGGATGACCCCTCTCTTTGAGTGTATGTCTCGTTGATTGACCCCTCTCTTCGAGTGCATGTCGTAATGAACGGTCTCTTTCTTAGAGCGTATACCGTGATGGACGGCCCTTCTCATTATGCATATGTCGCGATGAATGACTCTTCTCTTCGAGTGCATGTTACAATGAAAGGTCCCTCTCTTTGAGCATGTACCATGATGGACGACCCCTCTCTTTGAGCGTATATCGCGATGAATGACCCATTTCTTCGAGTGCATGTCATAATGAATGGTCTCTTTCTTAGAGCGTATACCGTGATGGATGACCCCCTCTCGCTGAGCGTATGTCGCTGTAAATGACCTCTCTCTTCGAGAGAATTTCATAATGAACGGTCATTTTCTTTGATAGCATATTGTGATGGATGACCCCTCTCTTTGAGTGTATGTCACAGTGAATGACCCCTCTCTTCGAGTGTATTTCATAATGAACGTTCCCTCTCTTTGAGCGTGTGTCGTGATGGATGACCCCTCCCATTGAGTGTATGTCGTGTTGAATGACCACTCTCTTTGAGTGCTTGTAATAATGAACAGTCTCTTTCTTAGAGCGTATACCGTGATGGACGACCCTTCTCCTTATGCATATGTCGTGATGAATGACCCTTCTCTTCGAGTGCATGACATAATGAACGGTACCATACTTTGAGCGTATATCGCGATGTACGATCCCTCTCTTTGAGGGTATGCTGCGGTGAATGACCCCACCCTTTGAGAGTTTGTTGTAATAATCAGTCCCTCTCTTTGATTGTATCCCGTCATGAACGATCCCTTTCTTTGAGCATATGTGTTGATCTGAATGACCCCCATCTTTTAGTGCATGTCATGGTGAACGATCCCTCTCTTAGAGCGTATACCATGCTAGACGACCCCTCTCTTTGAACGTATGTCGTGATGAATGACCCCTCTCTTCAAGTGCATGTCATAATATACAGTCCCTTTCTTAGAGAATATACCCTGATGGACGACCCTTCTCTTTGAGTGTATGTCGCGATGATTGACCCCTCTCTTTGAGTGCATGTCATAATGAACAATCCCTTTCTTAGAGCGTATACCGTGATGGACGACACCTCTCTTTGAGCGTATGACGCGGTGAATGACCCCTCTCTTCTAGCATATGTCATAATGAATGGTCCCTCTCTTTGAGCGTATACCGTGATGGACGACCCCTCTCTTTGACCGTATGCCGCGATGAATAAAACCCCCTCTATTCGACTGCATGTCATGGTGAGTAGTCCCACTCTTTGGGCGTATATCGTGATGGACACTTTGAGAGTATGTCGCGATCAATGACACGTCTCTTTGAGTGCATGTCATAATCAACGGTCCCTCCCTTTAAGCATATACCGTGATCGATGACCCTCTCTTTGAGCGTACGTTGCCATGAATGACTCCTCTCTTCGAGTGTATTTCATGGTGAAGAGTCTCTCTCTTTGAGTGTATACTGTGATGGACGAACCCTCTCTTTGAGCGTACGTCGCAATGAATGACCCCTCTTCGATGGCATGTCATAATGAAGGGTTCTTTGAGTGTATACCGTGATCGAGATCCCTCTTTTTGAGTGTATGTCGCGATGGATTGCCCCTCTCTTCAAGTGCATGTCATGGTGAAAGATCCCTCTCTTTGAGCGAATACCGTGACGGACGACCCCTCTCTTTGAGCGTATGTCGCGATGAATGACCCCACTTTTTGAGTTCATGTCATAATGAATTGTCCCATTCTTAGAGCGTATACCGTGATGGATGACCCCTCTCTTTGAGTGTATGTCACGGTGAATGACCCCTCTCTTCGAGTGTATGTCATAAATAATGGTTCCTTTCTAAAAGCGTAAATCGTGTTGGACGATCCCTCTCTTTTGCGTATGTCGCGGTGAATGACCGCTCTATACGAGCGTATTTTATAATGAACGTTCCCTCTCTTTGAGCGTGTGTCGTGATGGATGACCCCTCCCATTGAGTGTATGTCGCGTTGAATGACCACTCTCTTTGAGTGCTTGTAATAATGAACAGTCTCTTTCTTAGAGCGTATACCGTGATGGACTACCCTTCTCATTGTGCATATGTCGCGATGAATGACCCTTCTCTTCAAGTGCATGTCATAATGAGCGGTACCATACTTTGAGCGTATATCGCGATGTACGATCCCTCTCTTTGAGGGTATGTTGCGGTGAATGATCCCTCCCTTTGAGAGTTTGTCGTAATAATCGGTCCCTCTCTTTGATTGTATCCCGTGATAGACGACCTGATATTCGGGGGTTCGTTGCTTCAAACACAAAGATCCTTGTTTGAAACGGATCTAGGATAATAGCAAGCAAGTCTCTGCAATAAGCATAACATTATGGATGTTAGAATGATGTTAAAACAATAAGAAAACAAAGAAAAAAAAAACTAAAACAAAGAAGAAAAGGGATGAAGGAATTCTGGCAGTTTCTGGAGGTTAATGAAGATGAAATGCTCCGAGGGCTTTCATGGAAGCATTAAAACGTCCAAAATGGTAGAATTGGATGTTTAAGTTGCTGGGAAATAACAACGACGTTGAACTCGAAAGAACCCGAACAATATACTGAACAGACCCGAATCGAATACGTTCTTCGTCAACGGACTTGGACCCTCTAGATAGCGATCTAGGAACCCGAAGTATCAAGGATTTGACACACTCAAACAAAGTCTGAATTTGTCAAGAAAATTTCAATGAAGAACTGAAATTGAGAGAAAATCTCACAAGTGATTTTATTCATGAAATGTCTAACCTTGTCTTTACAAAATTAAGTAAATATATAGGAATAGAGGAGAAGTTGACCAAATTTGAATTTGTGGCCTTAATTCAAACAAAAATTAAAATTTAAATGCTCAAATAACTTCTCCTAGGCTCCTAATATCCTTAGCCACATGTTTTGGCACTTAAAACACATTAAACATGTGTTTAATGTTTGAATTTGAATAAGAAACCACTCATTCTTATCCAATGTTGCTGATTGGTCTTCAAAGCAAGGGCCTTGTTTGGCTTGCTTGCTTTTGGACGCCCAAACTTGTGGAAAAGGGTGCTATGTGGGCCCCACATGCATGGCACATGCGTAGGACACCTGCTCTTCGTGTACGATAGGTTTCAGCTGCTGTAGGTCACTTCAACTTGAGTTGAGTTGAGCTGGAAATGGAGATGAGCTGAAACGAACTAGCTAAGAGCGTTGGGAGCTAAATGGAGCTGGGAGCTAAGCCTCTGAGCTGCCCCGAGCTAAGGTGAACTGCGTGCCCACCATTGAGCTTCTTCTGAGCTAAATATAATCCACTTGAGCTGGTATTGAACTGCATACGCTCTCCTGAGCTGGAGATGAGCTGGGTATGCCCACTTGAGCTAAGGTTCTCCTACGTACCTATATTAGAACAAGGCAAACACATCTAAAAAGCCTTGTAGTCTTATTTTAACCACAAAAACACACTTAAAACCAAATGCAAACATAATTAACATAGTATATACATAAGTAAACACACATACTAATATATATACCTAAATATGTCACATATCAGCATGCAACACATTATAAACAACATATTCTAAGGCATGAACATTCTCAAATGAATCTGAAATGTTAGCACAAGTAAGGAAAAGAGCTTCCCTGTATTTCTTTGCCTTAGAACGTGTGATAGGTCCTGATGGTAAGACCTCCGGATCAACCTGTTGAACTTGACATGATGTGCTCACATCACGACCCCTTTCTTTTAGCATATATCTTGATGTGAATGGCCCCTCTCTATTATTGCATGTCATGGTGAACGATCCCTCTCTTTGAGCGTATACCATGATGGACGACCCCTCTCTTTAAACGTACATCGTGTTGAATGACCCCTCTCTTCAAGTGCATGTCATAATAAACAGTCCCTTTCTTAGAGCGTATACCCTGATGGACGACCCTTCTCTTGGAGCGTATGTCGCGATGATTGATCCCTCTCTTTGAGTGCTTGACATAATGAACAATCCCTTTCTTAGAGCGTATACCGTGATGGACGACACCTCTCTTTGAGCATATGACGCGGTGAATGACCCGTCTCTTCTAGCATATGTCATAATGAATGGTCCCTCTCTTTGAGCGTATACCGTGATGGACGACCCCTCTCTTTGACCGTATGCCGCGATGAATAAAACCCCCTCTATTCGACTGCATGTCATGGTGAGCAGTCCCACTCTTTGGGCGTATATCGTGATGGACACTTTGAGAGTATGTCGCGATCAATGACACGTCTCTTTGAGTGCATGTCATAATCAACGGTCCCTCCCTTTAAGCATATACCGTGATCGATGACCCTCTCTTTGAGCGTACGTTGCCATGAATGACTCCTCTCTTCGAGTGTATTTCATGGTGAAGAGTCTCTCTCTTTGAGTGTATACTGTGATGGACGAACCCTCTCTTTGAGCGTAGGTCGCAATGAATGACCCCTCTTTGAGGGCATGTCATAATGAAGGGTTCTTTGAGTGTATACCGTGATCGAGACCCCTCTTTTTGAGTGTATGTCGCGATGAATTGCCCCTCTCTTCAAGTGCATGTCATGGTGAAAGATCCCTCTCTTTGAGCGAATACCGTGATGGACGACCCCTCTCTTTGAGCGTATGTCGCGATAAATGACCCCACTTTTTGAGTTCATGTCATAATGAACTGTCACTTTCTTAGAGCGTATACCGTGATGGATGACCCCTCTCTTTTAGTGTATGTCGCGGTGAATGACCCCACTCTTCGAGTGTATGTCATAAAAAACAGTTCCTTTCTAAAAGCGGAAATCGTGATGGACGATCCCTCTCTTTTGCGTATGTCGCGGTGAATGACCGCTCTATACGAGCGTATGTCATAATAACCGGTCCCTCTCTTTGAACATATCCCATAATGGACATCCCCTCTCTTTGAGTATTTTTCGTAAGGAATGACCCTTCTCTTCGAGTGCATGTCATGGTGAACGGTCCCTCTCTATGAGCATATCCCATGATGGACGACGCCTCTTTTTGAGCGTATGTCGCGATGAATGGCCCCTCTCTTTGAGTGCATGTCATGGTGAACTGTCGCTCTCTTTGAGCGTATACCATGATATATGAACCCTTGTGTTTATGCATATGTCGCGGTGAAGGACTCCACTCTTCGAGTGCATGTCATAATGAATGGTTCCTCTCTTTGAGCGTATTTTGTGATGGACGACTCCTCTCTTTGAGCGTATGCCATGGTGAATGACCCCTTTCTTCGAATGCATGCCATAATGAACGGTCCCACTTTGTGAGCAGATACCGTGATGGTGAAAGATCCCTCTTTTTGAGTGAATACCGTGATGGACGACCCCTCGATTTTAGTATATGTCGCTATGAATGACCCCTCTCTTCGAGTGCATATCATAATGATCGGTCCCTTTCTTAGAGCGTATACCGTGATGGATGATCCCACTCTCTAAGCGTATACCACGATGAATGACCGCTCTTTTTGGGTGCATGTCATAATGAACAGTGCCTTTCTTAGAGCGTATACCGTGATGGATGACCTCTCTCTCTGAGCGTATACCGCGATGAATGACCCCTCTCTTCAAGCGTATTCCATAATGAACGTTCCCTCTCTTTGAGCGTATGGCGTGATGGACGACCCCTCTCTTTGAGCGTATGTCGCGTTGAATGACCTCTCTTTTCCAGTGCATGTCATAACGAATGTTTCCTTTCTTAGAGCGTAAATCGTGATGGAAAACCCCTCTCATTGAGCGTATGTCACGGTGAATGACCGCTCTATTCATGCGTATGTCATAATGGTCGGTCCCTCTCTTTGAGCGTATCTCGTGATGGACGACCGCTCTCTTTGAGCATTTGTCAGACCCCTTTCTTCGAGTGCATGTCATGGTGAATTGTCCCTCTCTTTGAGCGTATACCGTGATTGACGACCCCTCTTTTTGAGCGTATGTTGCGATCAATGGCCCCTATCTTTGAGTGCAATTCATGGTGACGGTCCCTCTCTTTGAGCGTATCCATGATGAACGATCCCTCTCTTTGAGCGTATGTCGCAGTGAATGACCCCTCTCTTCTAGTGCATGTCATAACGAATGGTTCCTTACTTAGAGCGTAAATCGTGATGGACAACCCCTCTCATTGAGCGTATGTCGCGGTGATTGACCGCCCAATTCGAGCGTATGTCATATTGACCGGTCCCTCTCTTTGAGCGTATCTCGTGATGGACGACCACTCTCTTTGTGCATTTGTCATGATGAATGACCCCTTTCTTCGAGTGCAAGTCATGGTGAATTATCCCGCTCTTTGAGCGTATACCGTGATGGACGACCCCTCTCTTTGAGTGTATGTCGCGATGAATAGCCCCTATCTTTGAGTGCAATTCATGGTGAACGGTCCCTCTCTTTGAGCGTATACCGTGATGGATGACTCCTCTCTTTGAGCGTATGTCGTGATGGACGACCCCTCTCTTTGAGCGTATGTTGTGTTGGACGATCACTCTCTTTGAGCGTATGTCGTGATGAATGATTCCTGTCTTCGAATTTATGTCCTGGTGAACAATCCTTCTCTTCTAGTGCATGTCATTATTAACAGTCCTTTTCTTAGAGCATATACCGTGATGGATGACCTTTTTCTTTGAGCATATGTCGCGGTGAATGATCCCTCTCATCGAGAGTAGAACATAATGAATGGTCTCTTTCTTAGCGCGTATACCATGATGGACGACGCTTCTCTTTGAGGGTATATCACGGTGAATGACCCCTCTCTTCGAGTGCTGGTCGTAATGAATGGTCCCTCTTTTTAAGCGTATTTTGTGATGGATGACCCCTCTCTATGAGCGTAAGCCACGGTGAATGACCCCTCTCTTCGAGTGCATGACATAATGAACGATCCCTCTTTGTGAGCAGATACCGTGATGGACGACCCTTCTCTTTGAGCGTTTGTCGCGATTAATGATCCCTCTCTTTGAGTGCATGTAAGGATCCCTTTCTTATAGTGTATATTGTGATGGACGACCCATCTCTTTGAGCGTATGTCGCAATGAATTAGCCCTCTTCTTGAGTGCAAGTTAAAATGAAAGGTCCCTCTCTTTGAGCATATAGCGTGATGGACGACCCCTCTCTTTGAATAAAAACCCCTCTATTCGAGTGCTTGTCATGGTGAGCAGTCCTACTCTTTGGGCGTATAACGTGATGGACTCTTTGAGAGTATGTCACGATGAATGACACGTCTCTTTGAGTGCTTGTCATAATCAACGGTCCTTCTCTTTGAGCGTATACCGTGATCTATGACCCTCTCTTTGAGCTTACGTTTCGATGAATGACTCCTATCTTCGAGTGCATTTCATGGTGATCAGTCCCTCTCTTTGAGTGTATACTATGATGGACAACCCCTCTCTTTGAGAGTAGGTCGCAATGAATGACCCCTCTTCGAGGGCATGTCATAATGAAGGATCTCTCTTTTTGAGCGTATGTCGCGATGGTTGACCCCTCGCTTCAAGTGCATGTCATGGTGAAAGATCCCTCTCTTTGAGCGAATACCGTGATGGACGGCCCATCTCCTTGAGCGTATGTCGCGATGAATGACCCCTTTTTCGAGTTCATATCATAATGAACCGTCCCTTTATTAGAGCGTATACCGTGATGGATGACCCCTCTCTTTGAGTGTATGTCGCGGTGAATGACCCCTCTCTTCGTGTCAATGTCAAAATGAACGGTTCCTTTCTAAGAGAGAAAATCGTGATGGACGACACCTCTCTTTTGTGTATGTCGCGGTGAATGACCGCTCTATATGAGCGTATGTCATAATGACCGATCCCTCTCATTGAGCGTATCCCGTAATGGACATCCCCTCTCTTTGAGTGTTTTTCATAATGAATGACCCCTCTCTTCGAGTGCATGTCATGGTGAACGGTCCCTCTCTATGAACGTATCCCCTGATGGACGACTCCTCTCTTTGAGCTTATGTCGTGATGAATGGCCCCTCTCTTTGAGTGCATGTCATGGTGAACGGTCCCTCTCCTTGAGCGTATACCATGATATACGACCCTTGTCTTTGAGCATATGTCGCGGTGAATGACTCCCCTCTTCGAGTGCATGTCATAATGAACGGTCCCTCTGTTTGAGCGTATCTTGTGATGGACGACACCTCTCTTTGAGCGTATTCCACGGTGAACGACCCCTTTCTTCGAGTGCATGTCATAATGAACGGTCCCTCTTTGTGAGCAGATACCATGATGGACGACCCTTCTCTTTGAGCGTTTGTCGCGATGAATGACCCCTCTCTTCGAGTGCATGTAAGGATCCCTTTCTTTGAGTGTATATTGTGATGGACGACCCATCTCTTTGAGCGTATGTCGCGATGAATCAACCCTCTCCTCAAGTGCATGTTAAAATGTAAGGTCCCTCTCTTTGAGCGTATACCGTGATGGACGAACCCTCTCTTTGAGCGTATATCGCGATGAATGACCCCTCTCTTCAAGTGTATGTCATAATGAACGGTTTTCCTTTCTCAGAGAGTAAATCGTGATGGACAACCCCTCTCATTGAGCGTATGTCGCGGTGAATGACCGTTCCATTCGAGCGTATGTCATAATGACCGGTCTCTCTCTTTGAGCGTATCTCGTGATGGATGACCACTATCTTTGAGCATTTGTCATGATGAATGACCTCTTTCTTCGAGTGCATGTCATGGTGAATTGTCCCTCTCTTTGAGCGTATACCGTGATGGACGACCCCTCTCTTTGAGCGTATGTCACGATGAATGACCCCTATCTTTGAGTGCAATTCATGGTGAACGTTCCCTCTCTTTGAGTGTATACCGTGATGGACGACCCCTCTCTTTGAGCGTATGTCGCGGTAAATGAACGGTTCCTCTCTTTAAGCGTAAATCATGATGGACGACCCCTCCCTTTGATCGTACGTCGCGATGAATGACCCCTCTCTTCGAGTGTATCTGATAATGAACGGTTCCTTTCTTAGAGCGTATACCGTGATGGATGACCCTTCTCTTTGGCATATATCGCGATGAATGACCCCTCTCTTTAAGGTTTTGTCATAATGAAAGACCCTTCTCTTTAAGCGTATATCGTGATCGATGACCCCTCATTTTGAGTGTTTGTCTCATTGAAGGACCGCTCTCTTCCAGTGCATGTCGTGGTGAACAGTCCCTCTCTTTGAGCATATACCGTAATGGATGACCCTTGTCTTTGAGTGTATCTCGCGATGAGTAACCCCTCTCTTCGAGTGCATATCATAATGAATATTCTCTTTCTTAGAGCATATACCGTGATGCACGACTCCTCTCTTTTAGCGTATGTCACGGTGAATGCACCTCTGTTCGAGAGTATTTCATAATGATCGGTCCGTCTCTTTGAGCGTATGTCGTGATGGACGACCCCTCTCTTTGAGCGTATATCGTGTTGGACGACCACTCTCTTTGAGCGTAAGTCACGATGAATGATTCTTGTCTTCAACTGTATGCCCTATGAACAGTCCTTCTCTTCTAGTGCATGCATAACTAACAGTCTCTTTCTTAGAGCATATACCGCGATGGCCGACCTTTCTCTTTGAGCATATGTCGCGGTGAATGACCCCTCTCATCGAGAGTAGGTCATAACGAATGGTCTCTTTCTTAGAGCGTATACCGTGATGGACTACCCTTCTCTTTGAGCGTATGTCACGGTGAATGACCCCTCTCTTTGAGTGTTGGTCGTAATGAATGGTCCCTCTCTTTGAGCGTATGTCACGGTGAATGACCCCTCTCTTTGAGTGTTGGTCGTAATGAATGGTCCCTCTCTTTGAGCGTATATTGTGTTGGACGACTCCTCTCTTCGAGTGCATGTCATAATCAATGGTCCCTTTTTATGAGCGGATACCGTGATGGATGACCCATCTCTTTGAGCGTTTCTTGCAATGAATGACCCCACTCTTTGAGTGCATGTAATGATCCCTTTCTTAGAGTGTATACCGTGATGGACGACCCTTCTCTTTGAGCGTTTCTTGCAATGAATGACCCCTCTCTTCGATTGCATGTTTCATTGAAAGGTCCCTCTATTTAAGCGTATACCATGATGGACGACCCCTCTCTTTGAGCATATATCGCGATGAATGACCCCTCTCTTATAGAGTAGGTCATAATGAATGGTCTCATTCTTAGAGCGTATACTGTGATGGACGACCCTTCTCTTTGAGCGTATGTCGCGGTGTGTGACCCATATCTTCGAGTGCTGGTCGTAATGAACGGTCTCTCTCTATGAGCGTATTTTGTGATGGACGACCCCTCTCTGTGGGCGTATGCCACGGTGAATGACTCCTCTCTTCGAGAGCATGTCATAATGAACGGTCCCTCTCTTTGAGCGTATTTTGTGATGGACGACCCTTCTTTTTGAGCGTATGCCACGGTGAATGACCCCTTTCTTTGAGTGTATGTCATAATGAACGGTCCCTCTTTGTGAGCAGATACCGTGATGGATGACCCTTCTCTTTGAGCGTTTGTCGCGATGAATGACTCCTCTCTTTGAGTGCCTGTAATGATCCCTTTCTTAGATTGTATACTGTAACGGACGATCCATCTCTTTGAGCGTATGCCGGGATGATTCAACCCTCTCCTCGAGTGCATGTAAAAATGAAAGGTCCCTCTCTTTGAGTGTATACCGTGATGGACAACCCCTCTCTTTGAGCGTATATCGCTCTGAATAACCCCTCTCTTCGAGTGTATGTTATAATGAACGGTTCCTTTCTTAGAGAGTAAATCGTGATGGACAACCCCTCTCATTGAGCGTATGTCGCGGTGAATGACCGCTCTATT
This sequence comes from Abelmoschus esculentus, assembly GCA_035048815.1. Classification (NCBI taxonomy): domain Eukaryota; kingdom Viridiplantae; phylum Streptophyta; class Magnoliopsida; order Malvales; family Malvaceae; genus Abelmoschus; species Abelmoschus esculentus. Next base: position 21,445,422 of record JAUCBN010000003.1, read on the forward strand.
CGAGCGTATGTCATAATGACCGGTCCCTCTCTTTGAGCGTATCTCGTGATGTACGACACCTCTTTTTGAGCATTTGTCATGATGAATGACCCCTTTCTTCGAGTGCATGTCATGGTGAATTGTCCCTCTCTTTGAGCGTATACCGTGATGGACGACCTTTCTTTTTGAGCGTATGTCACGATGAATGGCCCCTATCTTTGAGCGTATACCGTGATGGACGACCTTTCTTTTTGAGCGTATGTCACGATGAATGGCCCCTATCTTTGAGTGCAATTCATGGTGAACGGTCCCTCTCTTTTAGCGTATACCGCGATGTACGACCCCTCTCTTTGAGTGTATATCACGGTGAATGACCCTGATAGGATGTGACAGCGGAATAAAGATAAAATGCAATAACAAAAGAAAAATATTATAATAAATAGACAATGGTGTAAAGAAGATGATTAAAAAAACAAACTTATTTGAAAAAGGATTGTGGACTTGCTGTGAATAGGATGGATTATGGAATAGATTTATGTCCTCGGAACCCTCTTGATCGCAATTGATCAAGCAAACTCCATGATAGGCTCTAACTGACCCTCCAAGAATTGATTATCTTTGCAACCGGAGTGTGAAGATGGCTTTTTCCATGAAAACTAGAAGGAAATCGTGTTGAAGACAAGCTTCGAAGGCACAAGCAACAATACTTGCAAAAATGTACTCAATAACATTTATTCTCCAAAAGAAATATTCAAATTGTGTGTCTTACAAGAGAATAGGCTGCCTCCTTTTATAGCCTAAAAGAGACAGCAAAACACCCTAGGAAATAGCTATTTCATCCCTAAAAATAAGCACATAGATATCTAATTAGAAGGGATCAACAATTATTTAGGAAAATATGAATTAAAACATATGAAAAGTTGAATAAAAAGATTCATAAAATCAGCACATGGAGCTGATCATTCCAGATTTTATTTATTTAATATATATAATTTATTTGGGCCTCAAATATGTTTTAAGGCATTTGGGCTTCTTGGACCATTAATGTAGCTTTTGTCACCCATGTGTTCTTGAGAGCTTGAGGATATAGGATTTTTTCATTAAATGCTTGATTCGTCAAGAAGGCTTGCAAACCCTTGTTTACAAAATCTTGGACTGCTGAATGTATCTTGTCTTTGAGTTGCCTTGATTTTGTTCTTGTCATCGGGCCATGTGGTAATGTAAGCCCATCAGATGTAAGGGTCTTAGTGCATGCATCAGACCCATTTCTTTGAGTGCATGTCATAATGAACGGTTCCTCTCTTTGAGCGTATACCGTGATGGACGACCCCTCTATTTGAGCGTATGTCGCGATGAATGACCCCTCTATTCTAGTGCATGTCATGGTGAACGATCCCTATCTTTGAGCAGATACCGTGATGGATAATCCCTCTCTTTGAGCATATATCGTGATGAATGACCCCTCTCTAATGCATGTAATAATGAACGGTCCCTTTCTTAGAGCGCATACTGTGATGGACGACCCCTCTTTTTGAGCGTATATCACACTGAACGGTCCCTCTCTTCGAGTGCATTTCATATTGAACGGTCCCCTTCTTAGAACATATACCGTGATGGATGGCCCCTCTTTGAGAGTATGTCGCGTTGAATGACACCTCTCCTTGAGTGCATATCATAATCGATGGTCTCTCTCTTTGTGCGTATACGTGATCGATGACCCTATATTTGAGCGTACATTTCGAAGAATGAAACCTCTCCTTGCGTGCATATCCTTGAGTGCATATCATAATCGACCCTCTCTTTGTGCATATCATAATCGAGAGTATTTCATAATGATCGGTCCCTCTCTTTGAGCGTATGTCGTGTTGGACGACCACTCTCTTTGAGCGTAAGTCACGATGAATGATTCTTGTCTTCGACTGTATGTCCTGGTGACAGTCCTCTTCTAGTGCATGTTATAATTAACGGTCCCTTTCTTAGAGCATATAACATGATGGACGACCCTTCCCTTTGAGCATATGTCGCGGTGATTGACCCCTCTCATCGAGAGTAGGTCATAATGAATGGTCCCTTTCTTAGAGCGTATACCGAGATGGACTGATACATGCATGAGAGGGCTAAAGTAATGCATATTGAGCATAAATATGAATCTGTTGGTAAAGTCTGGAAAGCCAACCAACTTGCCTTGACGTTTTGGATGTGTTCTGTGCATTTATGGGCAGAGTTGTCTTCTAATAGATTGACCGTTATTCAGTTACCTTTTCAACGCATCTTGAAACGCATCAATTGGATATCGGGAGCTCAAGATATGTTTGTTTTACCGAAGATTGTGCGTGCAAAAAACTGGATACAGGATTATTATGAGATTTTGTAAAATTCATCTCAAAAGCTAATATATAAAGTTTTTGGATGAATTAGACATTAAATATATTAATTCAAAGTTGAATTATAAAGCTTTGACCATTATTATTAGTATTTTATTTTATTACTTAGGATTCCTTTTAATTAGCTATTCATATGCTGATTTTAGGGGATTTATTTTATCAGGATATCAATATGCTGATGTTTAGGGATTGATTAGCTATCTATTAGGCAATTCTAAGGTCTCCTCTAGACTATAAAAGGGGACAATTATTTTCTTGTAAACACATGAATAATATGAATTTCTGAGTTATAAAAACTATTGGCCTTGGGCCATTTTATTTGCAAGGTTGTTACCTTGCTATTTTTCTTATCAGAAGTCTTTTTTAACATAACTACTTCAATTTTTATGAGGGAGAATATCTTCACACTCTCGCTTACCTAAGCAATCGCGTTTAAGAGGGTGAGTTAGAGTCGATTATGATGTTTGCCTATCTAATTACGGATAGAAGGGTGCCTAGGACAACGACATATCATCAATTCATTGGAGAGATTCGTTTCGTTTGCAGGTGTTTGCCTATTCAATTGCGATTAGGAGGGTGCCAAGGACAAATGTATCCAACATCATACCACCACCACCATCTATCCTGTTGTATTTTAAATCACTCTTTAAGCGTATATCGTGACCGATGACCCCCTATTTTGAGTGTTTGTCGCAATGAAGGACCCTCTCTTCCAGTGCATGTCATGGTGAATAATCCATCTCTTTGAGCGTATACCGTAACTGACGACCCTTCTCTTTGAGTGTATCTTGCGATGAATAACCCCTCTCTTCGAGTGCATATCATAATGAACATTCCCTTTTCTAGAGCGTATACCGTGATGCACGACTCCTCTCTTTTAGCGTATGTCGCGGTGAATGACCCCTTTGTTTGAGAGTATTTCATAATGGTCGGGCCCTCTCTTTGAGCGTATACCGTGATGGGTGACCACTCTCTTTGAGCGTATGTCGTGTTGGACGACCACTCTCTTTGAGAGTAAGTCGCGATGAATGATCCCTGTCTTAGACTATAGGTCCTGGTGAACAGTCCCTCCCTTCTAGTGCATTTCATAATTAACGGTCCCTTTTTAGAGTGTATACCATGATGGACGACCCCTCTCTTTGAGCATATGTCACGGTGAATGATCCCTCTCTTTGAGAGTATGTCATAATTAATGGTCCCTCTCTTTAAGCGTATGCCGCGAAGGATGACCCCTATCTTTGAGCGTATATTGCGATGAAAGACCTCTTTCTTCGAGTGCATGACATGGTGAACAGTCACTCTCTTTGAGTGTATGTTGTTATATACGATCCTCTCTTTAAGCGTATATCGCGATGAATAACATCTCTCTTCAAGTACAGGACATGGTGAACGGTCCCTCTCTTTGAGCATATACCGTGATGGACGAACCTCTCTTGCAGGATATGGTGAACGGTTCCTCTCTTCGATAGTATGTCGTAATGAACGGTCCCTCTCTTTGAGTGTATGTCGTAACGGACGACCCCTCACTTTGAGCGTATATCGCGATGAATGACCCCTTTATTAGAGAGGATACCGTGATGGATGACCCCTCTCTTTGAGCATTTGCTGTGATGGATGATGCCTCTGTTTGAGCGTATGTGGCATTGAATGACCCCTTTCTTCCAGTTTATTTGAAATGAACGGTCCATTTCTTAGAGCGTATCCCGTGAAGGACGACCCCTCTCTTTGAGCGTATGTCGCGATGAATGACCTCTATCTATGAGTGTATGTCATAATGAACGGTCCCTTTCTTAGAGGGTATACCGTGATAGACAACACCTCTCTTTGATTGTATGTCACGAAGAATTACCCATCTCTTCGACCATATATCATAATGACCGGTCCCTCTCTTTGAGTGTATACCGTTCTCTTTGAGTGCTTGTTATAAAGAATGGTCCCTTTCTTTAAGTGTATATCGCGATGAATAACCGCTCTCTTTGAGTGCTTGTTATAAAGAACGGTCCCTTTCTTATAGCGTATACCGTGATGGATGACCCCTCCTTTGAGTCTATGTCGAGATGAATGACCCCTCTCTTCGAGTGCAAGTCATAATGATCGGTCCCTCTCTTTAAGCGTTTACCGTGATCGATGACCACTCTCTTTGAGCGTATGTCGCGTTGAATGATCCCTTTCTTCGAGTTTTTGTCATAACGAACAGTCTATTTCTTAGACCATGTCCCGTGATAGACGACCATTCTCTTTGAATGTATGTCGTGATCAATGACTCCTCTCTACGAGTGCATGTCATAATGAACGAACCCATTCTTATAGGGTATACCGTGATGGACGACCTCTCTCTTTGAGTGTATGTTAGGAGAATGACCCATCTCTTCGAGCGTATATCATAATGACCGGTCCCTCTCTTTGTGCGTATCACATGATGGACGACCCCTCTCTTTGAGCTTATGTCGCGATGAATGACCCCACTCTTTCGAGTGCATGTCATGGTGAACGATCCCCCTCTTCGAGCTTAGTCGTGATAGACGACCAATCCCTACGAGTGCATGTCATAATGAACAGTCCCTTTCTTTGAGTGTATACCATGATGGACGACCCCACTCTTTAAGTGTATGTTGCGGTGAATGACCCTTGTCTTTGAGTGCATGTCATGGCAAACGTTCCCTCTCTTTGAACGTATGCCGCGATGAATGACCCCTCTCTTCGAGTGCATGTCATAATGAAAGGTCCCGTTCTTAGAGTGTATACCGTGATGGACGACTCTTCTATTTGAGCGTTTGTCACGATGAATGATCCATCTGTTCGAGTGCGTGTCATAATGAATGGTCCCTTTCTTAGAGCGTATACCGTGATGAATGACCCTTCTCTTTGAGCGTATGTCGCGATGAATAACCCCTCTCTTAGAGTGCATGTCATAATCATCGGTCCCTCTCTTTGAGCGTATATCATGATCGATGACCACTCTTTTTGAGCGTATGTCGCGATGAATGACCCCTCTCTTCGAGTACATGTCATGATGAACGATCCCTCTCTTTGAGCGTATACCATGATGAACGAAACCTCTTTTTGAACGTATGTTGCAATGAATGACCGCTCTCTTCTAGTGTATGTCAAAATGAACGGTCCTTTTCTTAGAGCGTATACCGTGATGGACGACCCTTCTCTTTGAGCGTTTGTCACGATGAATGACCCCTCTATTTGAGCGCATGTCATAATGAATGGTCCAATTCTTAGAGCTTATACCGTGATGGACAACCCTTCTCTATGAGTGTATGTCGCGACAAAGGACCCGCCTCTTCAAGTGCATGTCAAAATGAACGGTCCCTTTCTTTTAGCGTATACCGTGATGGACGACCCTCCTCTTTGAGCGTATGTCGCGATGAATGACCCACTGTTTTAGTGTATGTCATAATGAACGGTCCCATTCTTAGAGCGTATACCGTGATGGACGACCCTTCTGCTTGAGCGTAACTCGCGATGAATGACCCCACTCTTCGAGTGCATGTCATAATGAACGGTCCCTTTCTTTAAGCATATACCGTGATGGACGAACCCACCCTTTAAGTGGATGTCGCGGGGAATGATCCCTCTCTTCGAGAGTATACCATAATGAATGGTCCCTCTCTTTGAGCGTATGTCGTGATTAATAACCCCTCTCTTCGAGTGCATGTCCTGTTGAACGATCCCTCTGTTCGAGCGTATGTCGTGATTAATAACCCCTCTCTTCGAGTGCATGTCCTGTTGAACGATCCCTCTGTTCGAGCGTATGGGTTGATGGATGACCTCTCTCTTTAAGTTTATGTCGCATTGAATGACCCCTCTAGTTGAGTGCATGTCATTATGAACGATCCCTTTCTTAGAGTGTATACCATGATGGACGACCCTCTCTTTGAATGTATGTCGCGATGAATGACCCCTCTCTTCGAGTGCATGTCATAATGAACGATCCCTCTCTTTGAGAGTATACCGTGATGGACAATCCCACTCTTTGAGCGTATTGCGCGATGAATGGCCCCTCTTTGAGTGTATGTCATAATGAACGATGCCTCTCTTTGAGCATATACCGTGATGGACAACCCCTCCCTTTGAGCGTATGTCGTGATGAATGTTCCCTCTGTTCGAGTGCATATCATAATGAACGGTCCCTTTCTTATAGCAAATACTGTTGTGGACGACCCATTTCTTTGAGCGTATGTCGCGGTGAATGACCCCTTTTCTTTGAAGGTATGCTGTAGTGACCGGTCCCCCTATTTGAGCGTATCCTGTGATGGACGACCCCTGTCTTTGAGCGTATGTCATGATGAATGACCCCTCTCTTTGAGTGCATATCATGGTGAACGGTCCCTCTTTTTGAGCGTATGTCACGATGAATGACCTCTCTCTTTGAGTGCATATCATAATAAATATTTCCTTTCTTAGAGCGTATATCGTGATGGACGACCCCTCTCTTTGAGCGTATGTCACGATGAATAACCCCTCTCTTCGAGTGCATGTCATAATGATCGTTCCTTCTCTTCGAGCATATACCGTGATCGATGATCCCTCTTTTTGAGCATATGTTGCGTTGAATGACCCCTCTCTTCGAGTGCACGTCATGCTGAATGATCCCTCTCATTGAGCGTATACCGTGATGGACAATCCCTCTTTTTGACCGTATGTCGCAAGGAATGACCCTTCTCTTCTAGTAAATGTCATAATGAACAGTCACTTTCTTAGAGTGTATACCGTGATGGACGACGCTTCTCTTTGAGCGGAATGACCCCTCTTTTCGAGTGCATGATATAATGAATGGTCACTTTCTTAGTGAGTATATTGTGATGGACGACTCCTCTCTTTGAGCGTATGTCACCGTGAATGACCCCTCTCTTCGACTACATGTCATAATGAATGGTCCTTTCTTAGAGCGTATATCGTGATGGATGACCCGTCTCTTTGAGCGCTGTCGCAGTGAATGACCCTTCTCTTCAAGTGTATATCATGGTGAACGGTCCCTCTTTTTGAGCGTATACCGTGATGGACGACACCTCTCTTCGAGCGTATGTATCGATGAATAACCTTTCTCTTTGAGTGAATATCATAACGAACAGTCCCTTTCATAGAGCGTATACCGTGATGGACGACCCCTCTTGGAGCGTATGTCGCGGTGAATAACCCCTCTCTTCGAGAGTATGATAATGAACAGTCCCTCTCTTTGAACGTATGTCGTGATGGACGACCCTCTCTTTGAGCATATGTCACGACGAATGACCCCAGTCTTCGTGTGCATGTCATGGTGAAGGGTCCATCTCTTTGAGCGTATACCTTGATGGACGACCCCTCTCGTTGAGCGTATGTCGCATTGAATGACCCCTGTCTTCGAGTGCAAGTCATAATGAATGATCTATTTTTTGGAGCGTATACCGTTATGGACGACCCTTCTGTTTGAGCGTATGTCGCAATGAATGACCCCTCTCTTCGAGTATATGTCATGGTGAACGATCCCTCCCTTTGAGCGTATACCATAATGAACGAAACCCCTTTTTGAACGTATGTCGCAATGAATGACTCATCTTTTCTATGGATGTCATAATGAACGGTCCCTTTCTTAGAGCGTATACCGTGATGGACGACCCTTCTCTTTGAGCGTTTGTCACGATGAATGACCCCTCTATTCGAGTGCATGTCATAATGAATGGTAAAGTCTGGAAACCCAGCCAACTTGCCTCTATTTGAGCGTATGTCGTGATGGATGACCTCTCTCTTTAAGTGCATATCACATTGAATGACCCCTCTTGTTGAGTGCATGTCATTATGAACGATCCCTTTCTTAGAGTTTATACCGTGATGGACGACCCTCTCTTTGAACGTAGGTCACGACGAATGAGCCCTCTCTTCGAGTGCATGTCATAATGAACGATCGCTATCTTTGAGAGTATACCGTGATGGGCAACCCGTCTCTTTGAGCGTATTGCGCGATGAATGACCCTCTCTTTGAGCGTATACCGAGATGGACAATCCCTCTCTTTGAGCGTATGTCGCAATGAATGTCCCCTCTCTTCGAGTGCATAACATAATGAATGGTCCCTTTCTTATAGCATATACTGTTATGGACGACCCATCTCTTTGAGCGTATGTCGAGGTGATTGACCCCTTTCTTTGAAGGTATGTTGTAGTGACCGGTCCCCCTCTTTGAGCGTATCCTGTGATGGACGACCACTGTCTTTGAGCGTATGTCGAGATGAATGACCCCTCTCTTCGAGTGCATGTCCTGTTGAACGATCCCTCTATTCGAGCATATGTCGTGATGGATGACCTCTCTCTTTAAGTGCATATCGCATTGAATGACCCCTCTTGTTGAGTGCATGTCATTATGAACGATCCCTTTCTTAGAGTTTATACTGTGATGGATGACCCTCTCTTTGAACGTAGGTCGCGATTAATGAGCCCTCTCTTCGAGTGCATGTCATAATGAACGATCGCTATCTTTGAGAGTATACCGTGATGGGCAACCCCTCTCTTTGAGCGTATTGCGCGATGAATGACCCCTCTCTTTGAGTGTATGTCATAATGAATGATTCCTCTCTTTGAGGGTATACCGTGATGGACAACCCCTCTCTTTGAGCGTATGTCGTGATGAATGTCCCCTCTCTTCGAGTGCATATCATAATGAACGGTCTCTTTCTTATAGCGTATACCGTTATGGACGACCATCTCTTTGAGCGTATATCGCGGTGAATGACCCCTTTCTTTGAAGGTATGTTGTAGTGACCGGTCCCCCTCTTTGAGCGTATCCTATGATGGACGACCCCTGTCTCTGATCGTATGTCGCAACGAATGACCATTCTCTTCAAGCGGAATGACCCCTCTTTTCCAGTGTATGATATAATGAATGGTCATTTTCTTGGAGAGTATATTGTGATGGACGACCCCTCTCTTTGGGCGTATGTCGCCGTGAATGACCCCTCTCTTCGAGTACATGTCATAATGAACGGTCCTTTCTTAGAGTGTATATCATGATGGACGACCCGTCTCTTTGAGCGATGTCGCGGTGAATGACCCTTCTCTTTGAGCGTATTTCATAATCACCGGTCTCTCTTTTAGCGTATCCCGTGATGGACGACCCCTCACATTGAGCGTATGTCTCTATGAATGACCCCTCTCTTCGAGTGCATGTCATGGTGAACGTTCCCTCTCTTTGTGCGTATACCGTGATGACGTCCCCTCTTTTGGAGCGTAAGTCGCGATGAATGACCCCTCTCTTCGAGTGCATGTCATAATGAACGGTCTCTTTCTTAGAGAATATACCATAATGGACAACCCTTCTCTTCGAGCGTATGTGTCGATGAATAACCCTTCTCTTTGAGTGCATATCATAATGAACAATCCCTTAGTTAGAGCATATACTATGATGGACGACCCCTCTCGGAGCGTATGTTGCGGTGAATAACCCCTATCTTCGAGAGTATGTCATAATGAATGGTCCCTCTCTTTGAACGTATGCCGTGATTGACGACCCCTCTCTTTGAGCGTATGTCATGGTGAATGACCCCTCTCTTCGAGTGCATGTCATGGTGAAGGGTCCATATCTTTGAGCATATACCGTGATGGACGACCCCTCTCATTCAGCGTATATCGTATTGAATGACCCCTTTCTTCGAGTGCAAGTCATAATGAATGATCCATTACGACCCTTCTCATTGAGCGTATGGCGCGACGAATGACCCCTCTCTTTGAGTGCATGTCATATTGAACCATCCCTTTCTTAGAGAGTATACCATGATGGACGACCCCTCTCTTTGATCGTTTGTTGCGGTGAATGACCCCTCTCTTCGAGTGTAGGTCATAATGAATGCTCCCTCTCTTTGAGCATTTGCCATGATGGACGACCCCTCTATTTGAGTGCATGTCCCAGTGAATGACCCCTCTCTTCGAGTGCATGTCATAATGAACGGTCCCTTTCTTAGAGCGTATACTGTAATGGACGACCCCTCTCTTTGAGCGTATGTCACGGTTAATGACCCTTCTCTTTGAGTGCATGTAATAATAATCAGTCCCTTTCTTAGAACGTCTACCGTGATGGACGATCCTCATCTTTGAGCGTATATCGTAATGAATGACCTATAACAGCCAACCTGGATGTCACACTGGGCCTCCGGCCCAAAACCCGTATTTAAAATTTTCCTTTAAAAGTCCAATAGTAAAATCACATAGAGTTCAAAACCAATTTCCATAAAATCCACTTAAATTAAAACAAACCCAAAATAGTTTAAAGAAATTCAAAGCTCCAAAATTATTACAGACCCATTAAAACATTTGACCCAAATTTAATAAACAGAGTTACAATTACATATAGGGTTCAACATAGTACTATGCCCACAATATCTATAAGTGTACTCTGTACTCTAACAACTCGGTCGATGCTGAAATCCGAACCTTGATGGCACTCCACGGAACCCGCTTCACCTAACCTACACACGAAAACATATTTCGAACGTTGAGCCACACAAGCTCAGTTGATACGCCGAACTCGGCCAACATCATGCATATCAAAGCAGTAAAGCATGGCATATAAATCACATGCATGGTATGATGGTCTAGCATGCTTGCCTAACACCTGGCATAAATGAGATGTATATTATCGCACACAGCATACACAATCAGCAAAACACACAAGGTACACATCCACACAGTATCCGGATCCTACACTACGAGTAGGACCCGCGTCCACACAGCATCGGGATCCCTTACTCAAGGATGAGGCACGCGTCCACACAGCATCGGGATCCTACATCCGAGATTGAGGCACGCATCCATACAACATCGGGATCTTACACTCAGGATAGTCGTAAAATCATCATCCAGAATGTTACATCGGATGGCCTTCGACGTGTTGCAACACTTATGGATATCCGGATTTCCAACGCTCAAGGATTCAAACCACACAAACAATCCCCCTAGGATCTTATCACAACAAGGCATGTTAAGTCTTGTCGTTCTTAAGCCTTTCGAGGTTATAATTATCAATCATAGATTAAAATTCCTTTCATAGCTTTTAAGATTAATGGAAGTATTAATTAAATCTCCGAGCCCCAAAACACTACTCAAACTTAGCCAAAAACATAGGGTATCGATACCCCATGTTGGGGTATCGAAACACCCAACATCGATGCCCACCCAAAAAGGGTATCGGAACAAGGGTATCAATGCCAGTATCGATACTCTTTGACCACTTCAAAAGTCAACAAAAGGGGAAAGGACCGTTTCGATACAGGTATCGATACAAAAAGTTACTAGAAGCCTCGGTATCGAACCATGGTTCGATACCCCTAAACGACAAGCCAAAACACACTCATGGGTATCGACCGGTATCGATACCCCTGCACAAAATGCAGGTATGCACTTAGAATTTCTAGATTTTCATCCCCAAACTTAATCTAACTGATTCTAAAGTCTTCCTACTCATTTTTAATAGTGATTAGGATGTTTTAACACCAATTTCAACCATTGAACACATAAACTCGTATTTCATCATTAATGACCCATTTTCAAGCAAACCAAGCAAGACAACACACATACATGATTTCTCTATATGCTATGCATTCTACCATGAATGGATGATGAAGAAAGAGTTGGGAGTACCAACCTCTTAGCAAAACAGCAGCAATCCGAGCTTCCTCTAGTCAAACTCTTCCTCTACTCAAGCTTGTTGATGGCTCACCACCTTCTTTCTCTACAAGAGAAAGATGAAGAACGGTTTAGGAAGAACTTAGGATGATTCCTCAAAGTCTAAGAACACAAAAAGGGACTGAGATTAAAGCTCCAAAACTCAATCCTGAGCTCCACCCAAAACCCCACAAGAACCTCCATCTAACACCAAAACCACACATCCTTACCTTGTTTTATAGATCCTTTACTGCTCTACAACCTTTCTTCAAGCATAAAAACGAGATTCCCACTAAGATTCTTAAAGATCAAACCTTTTACCTTACCTTCTTCTTGCTTCTATGATGGGGGAGGATGGAGAGTGAAGAGAGAAAAGAAATAAGGTCATTCCTCTGCAGAAATTAAACCCCCAAACCCCTCTCTTCTCATCTCTATTTGATAATTACCAAATCACCCCCAACCCAACAACTAACAAGCCCAACAACCAGACCATCCCTAAAGCTTAAGGCCCAACAACCTAAGGTCCAAACTGTACAAACCCAGGGCCCAACACTTCGGGTTAACCCGACTCTCAGATATGGGAAATCTGGGTCGTTACAACTCTCCCCACCTTGAGCGAATGTCGCAATGAATGACCCCTCTCTTCGACTACATGTCATAATGAATGGTCTCTTTCTTAAAGCGTATACCGTGGTGGACGACACCTCTCTTTGAGCGTATGTCGTGGTGAATGACCCCTCTCTTCGAGAGTTTGTCATAATTAATGGTCCCTCTCCTTGAGCGTATGTCATGATGGACGACCCTTCTCTTTGAGCGCATGTTGCATTGAATGACCCCTCTCTTCGACTGCATGTTATGGTGAACGGTCACTCTCTTTGAGCGTACAACGAGATGGACGACACCTCTTTTTTAGTGTATGTCGCGATGAATGACCCCTCTCTTCGAGTGTATGTCATAATGAATGGTCCCTTTCTTAGAATATATACCGTGATGGATGACACTTTTCTTTGAGCATATGTTACGGTGAATGACCCCTATCTTCGAGTGCATATTGTGGTAAATGGTCCCTCTCTTTGAGCGTATACCGTGATGGACGACCCCTCTCTTTGAACGTATGTTGGGATGAATGACCCCTATCTTCGAGTGCATATCATGGTAAACGGTCCCTCTCTTTCAGCGTATACGATGATGGACAACCCCTCTTTATGAGCGTATGTCGCAATGAATAATCCCTCTCTTCGAGTGCATGTCATGCTGAAAGGTCCTACTCTTTGAGAGTATAATGTGACGGACAGTCCCACTCTTTGAGCGAATGTCGCGATGAATGAACCCTCCCTTCAACTGCATGTCATAATGAACGGTACCTTTCTTAGATCTTATACTGAGATGGACGACCCCTCTCTTTGAGCGTATTTGGCGATGAATGAGCCCTCTCTTCGAGTGCATCATGGTGAACGATCCTTTTATTTGAGCGTATACCGTGATGGACGAGCCCTCTCTTTGAGCGTATGTCGCGACGAATGACCCCTCCCTTCGATTGTATGTCATAATAAACGATCTCTCTCTTTGAGCGTATGTCGTGTTGAATGACCCCTCTCTTCAAGTGCATGACATGGTGAACGGTCCCCCTCTTTAAGCGTATACTGTGATGAACAACCCCTCTCTTTGAGCGTATGTCACGATGAATGACCCCTCTCTTTCAGTGCATGTCTTAACAAACGGTCCCTCTCTTTTAGCGTATACCATGATGGACGACCCCTTTTTTTTAGTCATGTCGCAGTGAATGACCCTCTTTTCGAGTGCATGTCATAATGAACGGTCCCTTTCTTATAGCGTATACCGTGATGACAACCCCTCGCTTTGATCGCATGTCGCGGTGAATGACCCCTCTCTTCGAGTGCATGTCATAATGAATGATCACTTTCTTATAGCGTATACCGTGAAGACGACCCCTCTCTTTGAGCGTATGTCGCGATGAATGACCCCTCTCTTCGAGTGCATGACATGGTGAATAGTGCCTCTCTTTGGGCGTATACTTGTTCCTGCACAGATATGAAAATGCAGTAAAGTACGCCTTTTCTACAAATATTATCTTCAACGGTATAATCCCTAAATATATCACATTAAGTACATGCATTGGTTCAAGTAGGTGTAGATTTGATGATAAGTGCCCATGAAAAATGTAGAAAGTAATAGTGAGTCGAGCACTTATCACTTCTCTTTTGGCATATACCGTGATGGACGACCCCTCTCTTTGAGAGTATGTCACGATGAATGACACCACTCTTTCAGTGCATGTCATGGTGAACGGTCCCTCTCTTTGAGCGTTTACCGTAATGGACGACCCCTCTCTTTGAGAGTATGTCGCGGTGAATGACCCCTCTCTTCGAGTGCATGTCATAATAAACGGTCCCTATCTTTGAGCGTATACCATGATGGACGACCCCTCTCTTTGAGTGTATGTCGTGATGAATGACCCCTCTATTCTAGTGCATGTCATGGTGAACGGTCCCTCTCTTTGAGCGGATACCGTGATGGATGACCCCTCTCCTTGAGCGTATATCATGATGAATGACCCCTATCTTCGAGTTCATGTCATAATGAACGGTCCCTTTCTTAGAGCGTATATTGTGATGGACGACCCCTTTTTTTGAGTTACGTCGCAGTGATTGACCCCTTTCTTCGAGTGCATGTCATAATAAACGGCCCCCTTCTTAGAACGTATACCGTGATTGACGATCCCTCTTTGAGCGTTTGTCACTGTAAATGACCCCTTTTGATTGAATGCATGGCATGCTGAACGGTCCTTCTCTTTGAGCGTATACCATGATGGATGGCCCCTTTCTTTGACCGTATGTCGCGATGAATGACCCCTCTCTTCGAGTGCTTGTCATAATAAACAGTCCCTTGCTTAGAACGTATACCTTGATGGGCGACCGTTCTCATTGAGTGCATGTCATAATCATCAGTCCAACTCTTTGAGCGTATACAATGATCGATGACCACACTCTTCGAGTGCATTTCAGGGTGAACAATCCATCTCTTTGAGTGTATACTGTGATGAACGACCCCTCTCTTTGAGCGTATGTTGTGGTGAATGATATATGGATCCTTTGGATCCAAAGGGAACTTGTTATGAATGACTATCTCGAAAAGGGATATTTGGAAGATCTCTTCGAAAATGACCCTTTTGGAGGCCTCTACTTGAAGCAAAAGTTTCATCAGCTTGCTCCATCATTGAAGCAATTGGCTGCCACTGCATCAAGGATATATTCTTTAGAAAACCCTTTTGACTTGAGGGGATGATATATGCACACCCAACCGTAGTTTCTTCCCATACATAATATTAAGCTACTTCATTTCACACATGGGATCAAAAGGGAGTTATCTTGTTGATCTTCGTATTTATTACTTTTATATACTTTATATTAAGCTACTTAAGAGTTATATTACTTAAGCTATAAAAATAAATAGTTTTTATAACCACATTGGTTAAAGTTTTAGCTTAGTTCTAAACTCATCTTAAGTTATTTTAAGTATTCTCATTACAATCAGCTTAGAAGAAGTTAAACGGAAGACAATACTAGAAACACAAGGAGCCAACTTTAGAATAGCTTGGAAATGCATGGAACACTCCTACAGTACTTAAACGAGTCAAGGATAGCTCCATGTCAGCTCACAAGTCCCATACGAGCTCAAATGAAGCATAATTTGAAACGAGGCCTTAGGAGATTCGGATTAGCTCCAAAACACTCCTCACACTAGAAGGGAGTATAAGGAAGCTAATGGTCTAGCTCACTTTGCTAAAGGCAGCTTGGATTAACTTATTTCAGCTTCAAGCTTTAGCTAAGTCTTTTTGCTAGATAGCTCAGTTCAATCCAGCTCACTCCCAGCTCGATTAGCTCACCCCATCTCTTGCTATCACTCCCACCTCAACACCCGAAGGTCACCTACCCTTCACCAAGCATCATGTCTGTCCACTATCCACATTGGCGCCAAGATTATGGAGGGAAGGGAAGTGGGCGCCGAAACAAAGAGGTAGCACTTTTCATTGGACAGATTCATAATGGTCCATTTGTTTGCCATTTTCGAGAAGGATACAAGCAGAAATGGGTTTCGGCGTCTTCATGCAAGTTGTTCCCCTATCACTTATCTTTCCAACACATTTTCAATTGCATCAATCCGATGTCTGGAGCTCGAGATATGGCAAAATTACTGAAGCCAGTGCAGACTGGACCGAGAAGTTACATCTTTTCAAATAGATTCGGAGGGAGACACCATTCAAATGAATAGTTATCCGAATAGTTGAAGGTCATTTTGGCCAAACATCTTAAAAAACTGTAAATAGGACTTAAATTACAATCACGTATTTGATCAATACAAAATTACTATGTGAGTTTACTTTTAAACTTGTTCTTTTTAGAACTATATCGACTTATCAAATCTATTATATAGGTTTGTGGCGTCTCCTATCTCTTCCATCCATACTTAGGATTCTAGGAACTTATTTCCTAAGGGTCTAAGTCTTATACCACCCTCAAGGCACACTATAAGTTAGGTTTATGCTTTCATAGCATAAGTTCTACTTTTGTTACCTTTAAATACTATTTATTTATCACCTTACATACATTCCATCCTAACCCATTTCATCCATCAACATATCCGACTTTCTTAGCCTTCACTATCACCTTTACCATTATTTCCTAACCAAAATATCACCTAACCATCCCTTACCAATTATACATATAACCTATACTTCCGCAGCCCTCTTTACACCATTTCACCATCTTTTCTTCATCAAATAACAAAGAACGCGTACGAGGATCAAGGCTTGCTTGCAATCACGGTCGGGACAATCAAAGCTTCTCTACAACAACAATTGGAGAGTTGAAGCGTATCATATGGTATCAGAGCAAAGAAAGATTCGAGTAAGCCTCCTTCTTGTGAATTTCAATTCAAAAAAAAAAGAATTTTCGAAATTTGTACAAAAAATAGAAGTTGCAAATTCATGTTTCTCTCCTCTCAAAGAGTCTGAATTAGTAAAAGAAGTTCAAAAAAATCATATTCACATTTGAAGTGAAGGCAAGAAGCACAAAACAAGCAAATGACTAACTCGGACAAGTTCCTCAAGTTTGATTGTTCACGATTGGTTTGTAAGTATGTTTTGTGGTAACGTACTATCTATCCTTTTTTATTTTATTCTATTCTTATACCATTTTCATATTAGTCCCTACACTTTTCTATTTTTATTTTATTTCTTCTTTCTCTTTCTTTTCCTTAACCTAGCCCTTATCTTGTAGCCCAAACGCCAACAACATCTATACTAATGTTTTGATAGGTTTTGAGTTAGTTCTATTAAGAATTTGTGACGAGAGATTGAGTGATAAAAGGCAAGAGAGTTGTTAGATCAGAAGAGGACAATAAAAGCCATTCTGTCCTAGAGTGCAAACATGAGTGATTTAAGTAACAACTTCTTTTCCTTGGAGTGGCAGTGAGGATTTTTTTGAGTGTATTATGAGGTTTATATTTTTTTTTCTTTTATTTGCACTAACCGTGTATCAGAATTCTTAGAACAATCCATCATCCTGGGAAAAAGAGAAAGTTCCAAGACGTGCTAGATGATCAACAAAGAACAAACATCTTTTAGACACGATGCAATGTAAATGGTAAAGTGTGCTCTATTATCATAAACAATGAAAGTTGTACAAACATTGCTAGCACTTATTTGGAGGAAAAGTTAGGACTCAAGGCAACCAATCATTCAAGCCCCTATTATTTGCAATGGTTAAACGATAAAGAATCATTCTTGGTCAAAGAACAAGTATTTGTACCATTCTCAATTGGAAGGTACAAAGATGAAATTATGTGTGACATAATGCTTATGAATACAAGTCATCTTCTTCTCGGACTACCATGACAATTCGACAAGCGGGCCATCCATGATGGATTCACCAATCGGTTTTCATCTTCCTTTGAAGGCGGAAATATCACCTTAGCGCCTTTATCTCCAGAACAAGTGAAGGAAGATCAAATGCAATTGAAAAAGAACATTGAAACCATGAAAGGAATTGAGAAAATTGAACAAAAAGAACTGGATGATAGAATTGTTGGAGTTGAAAATAAAAAAATGGTTGACAAAAATAATGGGTTGAAAATGATAAAATCAAAAAGAAAAAAGAAGTTAGAGTTGAAAAAGAAAAAAAGGAAAGAAAAAACATATTTTATGACATGTGCACATTTTTGCTCATTTATCTCATGCTTTCATGCTTCATTTCACGCATGGGATCAAAGGGTGTTATCTTACCGATCTTAGTATTTATTACTTTTATATACTATATAGTAAACCACTTAAGAGTTATATTAATTAAGCTATAAACATGACTAGTCAATATGACCATATTATTAAGTTTTAGCTTAGATCTAAATTTATATTAAGTTATTTTAAGTATTCCCATTATTTCCATTATTATGTTTTTCTTCATAGGACTTACCTACAGCTCAAGGAGTAAATAGTAGCTCGGTGTCAACTCAGTCACCACAAAAGAAGCAAAACAGAAGACAATACTAGAAACACAAGGAGCCAACTTTAGAATATCTTGGAAATGCATGGAACACTCCTACAGTACTTGAAGGAGTCAAGGATAGCTCCATGTTAGCTCACAAGTCCCATACGAGCTCAAATGAAGCATAATTCGAAACGAGGCCTTAGGAGATTCAGATTAGCTCCAAAACACTCCTCACACTAGAAGGGAGTATAAGGAAGCTCATGGACCAGATCACTTTGCTAAATGCAACTTGGATTAGCTTATTTCAGCTTCAAACTTTAGCTAAGTCTTTTAGCTAGATATCCCAGTTCAATCCAGCTTACTCCCAGCTCGATTAACTCACCTCAACTCTAGCTATCACTCCCACCTCAACACCCGAAGGTCACCTACCCTTCACCAAGCATCATGTCTGTCCATTATCCACATTGGGCGCCAAGATCATGGAGGGAAAGGAAGTGGACGCCAAAATAAAGAGATAGCACTTTTCATTGGACAAATTCATAATGGTCCACTTGTTTTCCATTTTCGAACAGGATACAAGCAGAACTGGGTTTCGGTGTCTTCATGAAAGTTGTTCCCCTATCTCTTATATTTACAGCACATATTTAATCGCATCAATCCGATATCAAGATCTAGAGATATGGCCAAATTACTGAAGACAGTGCAGGCTGAACCGAGAATTTACATCTTTTCGAATAGTTTTGGAGGGAGATACTAGTCAAATGAATGGTTATCCGAATAGTTAAAGGCCATTTCGGCCAAATCCCTTAGAAAACTATAAATAGGACTTGGATTTCATTTTGTAAACACACCATTCAGATTATACAAAATTACTTGTGAGATTTTTCTCTCGTTTAGTTTTTCTTAGAACTTTATCGACTTATCAAGTACTTTTGTACTTGTGGCGTTAACCCTTTTCTATCCATTTTGATACTTCGGGTTCTTTTAGTTTAATATACTAAAAGATTCAAAGTTCGTTTATCATCACCCCTTAAAGATCGATATAAGGTTTAGGATTAGGTTTTCTATAACCTAGTTTCTTCCTTGAGTATCTTTAAGATACTATTTTCATTTCATCATTCCTTACATTTCCTCTCATTCCATTCATCATTCTCAATCATTTGTCATCCCCACAAAATATCCTAAACATTCATTCACCCTTATCAACACCACACATCCTTCCGCTTCCATATCAGTCCCTAAACTATTCCTTTCATTCATTTCACCTATTCTTTTCATTCTTTATCCTTAATTCTCTATTTTGCAGCCACTTCTTGCGAGAGACTTGCTTCCTTCCTAGGTCCTACAATCAAAGTGTATCGTTCAACATCCTCAGCAAGATCGGCACATATCCTTTTATTTAACTCTACTTTTTCTATTCCTTCTTTTGTTTTGCAGGGCAATCCAAGAGTCTTATTTTTTCAAAGAGATGATCTAGTAATCATGCCTTTTGGAGAACTAAAGGATGTGTCCTTTGAAGCGTCAATAGCCACGACTTTTGGAGACACACAAGTCTTTTGATGTTTCAAAAGTTCTGACATATGAAGTTCCAATAGTTCAAATCTTTGACACTCCAAGTGTCTTGCAGATCGTGAAGAAAATTCAACAACCAGTGCCCATTAAACATCTGCCATGGTTTGCAAATTCTTTTCATCTCGTTATAGGTTCATTCTCTACTAAATATGGTTCATTTTGCAGTAATTTCATAAGTCTACATGGAATTGTACTTGCTTGTGAAGACCAATTCAAGGATATGAAACAGGCACTATCAATCTATTCTAGAATGATAATATGGAAAGGCACAAGGATTAAAGTTGGAAAAACATACCTACTTGAAGTATTCCAAAGGAAAAATCTATATGCCAATGGTTATGATGATTCAGAACGACACATCCAAAAGATAAGTCTCTAAACCCAGGGGTATAAAGATTCCAAGAGGTACGAGAGAAAGATCCAAAGGGAACATGTTGTGAATGGCTATCTCGAAAAAGAATATTTGGAAGATCTCTTTGAAAATGACCCTTTTGGAGGCCTATACTTCAATTCAAAAGTTTCATCAACTTGTTCCATCATGGAAGCAATTGACCGCCCCTGCATCGAGGAATTACTCGTTGGAAAACCCTTTCGATTTGAGGACAAATCGCCTAAAAGATGAGGGGAATGATGCGTTCACATTTCTACTCATTTATCTCATGCATTCATACTTCATTTCACATATGGGATCAAAGGGGAGTTACCCTACAGATCTTACTATTTATTACTTTTATATACTTTATAGTAAGCTACTTAAGAGATATATTAATTAGGCTATAACTATGAATAGTCAATATAAGCACATCATTAAGTTTCAGCTTAGATAAAAATTTATATTAAGTTATTTTAAGTATTCTCATTATTTTCATTATTATGTTTTCTTCATAGGACTTACCTACAACTCCAGGAGTAAATATTATCTCGGTGTCAGCTCAGTCAGCTCAAAAGATGCTAAACGGAAGACAATGCTAGAAACACAAGGAGCCAATTTCAGAATAGCTTGGAAATGCATGGAACACTCCAATAGTACTTAAAGGACTAATGGCTAGCTCAATGTCAGCTCACAAATCCCATATGAGCTCAAATGAAGAATAATTCAAAACAAGGCTTTAGGAGATTCGGATCAGCTCTAAAACACTCCTCACACTGTAAGAGAGTATAAGGAAGTTAATGGAGTAGCTCACTTTGCTAAAGGAACTTGAATTAGATTATTTCAGCTTTAAACTTTAGCTAAGTCTTTCAGCTAGATAGCTTAGTTCAACCCAGCTCACTTCCAGCTCGATTAGCTCACCTTAGCTCCAACTATCACTCCCAACTCAATACCCGAAGGTCACCAACCCTTCACCAAGTATCATGACCGACCATAATCCACATTGGACGCCAAGATCATGGAGGGAAAGCAAGTGGGCGCGAAAACAAAGAGATAACACTCTTCATTGGGCAGATTCATAATGGTCCACTTGTTTGCCAATTTCGAGCAGGATACAAGTCTAATTGGGTTTCGGTGTCTCCTGAAAGTTGTTCCTCTATCTCTTATATTTTCAACACATGTTGAATCGGATCAATCTGATATCGAGATCTCGAGATATGGCCCAATTACTGAAGACTGTGCATGCTGAACCGAAAAGTTACAACTCTTCTAATATATTTGGAGGGAGACACCATTCAAATGAATGATTATCCGAATAGTTAATTCTATTTCGTCTAAACCCCTTAGAAAACTATAAATAGGACTTGGATTTCATTTTGTAAACACATCATTCAGATTATATAAAATTACTTGTGAGATTTTTCTCTCGTTTAGTTCTTCTTAGAACTTTATCGACTTATCAAGTACTTTTGTATTTGTGGCGTCAAACCCTTTCTATCCATCTTGATACTTCGGGTTCTTTTAGTTTAGTATACTAAAAGGGTCAAAGTCTGTTTATCACCACCCCTTAAAGATCAATATAAGGTTCAGGATTAGGTTTTCTATAACCTAATTTCAACCTTGAGTATCTTTAGGATACTATTTTCATTTCACCATCCTTATATACCATCTTATTCCATTATCCATTCCCATCCTTTATCATCATCATCATAAAACGTCCTAAACATCCATTCACCCTTCCTTATCAACACCATACATCCTTTATCATCATCATAAAACGTCCTAAACATCCATTCACCCTTCCTTATCAACACCACACGTCCTTCCGCTTCCAAATCAGTCCCTAAACTATTCCCTTCATTCATTTCACCTATTCCTTTCCTCCATTATCCTTAATTCTTCATTTTTGCAGCCATTTCTTGCGAGAGACTTCATTCCTTCCTAGGTTCTACAATCAAAGTTTGCCATTCAGCATCTTCAAGAAGATCGACACATATCACACTTTCATTTCCTTCCCTAATCAACCATCAACATACCCCACGCCATAACCACTTCTTAAATTATTCTTATCTTATTTCCAACATCCTTTAACATTCTTTGTTCAGGATACAAGCATGATACAAGGCTTGCTTGCATTCAAAGGTCCGGGCAATTAAAGCTTCTCTCTACAAGCATATTTGGAGAGTTAGAGCATATCAAATGGTATCAAAGCAAAGGAAAAATCAAGTAAGCCCTATTATTATCTGTTACTTCAATTTTGATCAAAAAAAAAAAAGAAAAGAGAAGAAAGAAAAGAAAAAAAAATCCATAGGAAGGTGTGATGTATTACAAGTGCCAATTTCCATAGGAAGTTACAAGGATGAAATCTTGTGTGATGTGTTGTTACCCATGAACTCCTGTCATATCATCCTTGGGAGGCCCTAACAATTTGATAAGAAGGCAATGTATGATGGTCACTTAAACCATTTTGTTTTCAAGTTTGAAGGCTGGAAGATCATGTTGACACCTTCGATGCCAAAACAAGTGAGGAATGATCAAGATGCCTTGACAGAAAGCCTAACGGCATGGAAGAAGTCCTCCAAAGAAGACACTAAGAAGATGACCTTTTATGCTCGTGGGAGGGACATTCGGAGGACCTTTCAACACGACAAAACGTGCTTGTACTTATGTACAAGGAAAGTTGTTTTAACACTAACACCCTTGAAGGTTTACCTTCAAATATTTCTCAACTTTTGCAGGAATTGAAGGATATGTTCCCCGATGATCTTCTTAGTGGGTTGCCTCCCGTTAGAGGAATTGAGCACCAGATAGATTTCATATCTGGAGCCACCATTCCTAATAGACCTGCTTATAGGAGCAATCCAGAAGAGACCAAGGAGTTACAACACCAAATAAGGGAACTTACAGAGAAGGGCTATATTAGAGAAAGCTTGAGTCCTTAGGCCGTGCCAGTAATGTTAGTTCCAAAGAAGGATGGTTCATGGAGGATGTGCGTGGACATGTTACGTGCAGAAAGAGTTGCACAATTTGTACAAGTGTACACTTCGCAAGTAATAATGTAATGAATATATAGTATCATCTCCACATGGATTGGTGTACTTAATATGTTTTCTTTCTCTTCTCGCTCTGCAAAAGAAATAACATAAAAACACAGATCAATTTGATTATTCTGAATTAAACTAAAATAACGTAAATAATAAAAAGCCAGAGAATGAAAAGAAAATCAGATTGAGAGAATGGGCAGGATCCAGTTGAGTCGTATTGTAGGTTTAATTGACTTGTTTCTGTCTGATGCAATTATACAATACTACCCCGACAGAACTGCAGTTTTACTACCCTGACAGTGAAGGGTTACGTCCGCCGCGGCAATCCCTTGCTCTTGGGTGGACTCACCAAGGTTCGACAAAGTATCCTCTGATGACTCCGCTTATCCCTAAGTCGAAGTACTGTTGATGACTAGTCCTTGATGATACCTCCCGGCGTGAATCAACTATAATCACCAACCAATCTCACACTTCTTTTAGCCACTAAAACTCTAACCTATCCGAAGGCCGAGTTAGTATTTTCCATCTAGAAAAATACCGTATTCATTTATTTCGTGAATCTAACTCGCTCGATATTAGATAAATAAATCGCTCACAAACTTCTCTCCCAAGCTTGAATGCAAGAACAATGAAGGGACAAGAATAAGCAAACCTCAATATTTTATTGCATGAAACAAGAAAGCAAAGTACAATTTTCTCCCACAAATACTCTACAACTTTCACCTAAACCCTAGAAGAATTTAGAACATAATAAAAACAAAGAAATCTCTAAGATCTATCGTGAACTCCCCTCCTCTTTCCTCTTGAACGTCACATCCTTTATATAGGCTAAAATTAGGGCGACATCAGCCTTGGAGAAGAGGTAAAGTTGGTTTGGACGTTGCTTACCATAAAAAGGCGATTCTCTTTAATTTAATGTAATTTAATGATTTTTGACCAAAACAAACTTTAACTTCTTTTCAACTTTTCATCGCCTTCCCAAACTCTAACTGCCATGCAGAGTGTCTAGAAAAATCCAGCTTTTTTTCTCTTCAAGTCGATCACCACTTTGACTTTTGATATTATGGAGATCTAAGTTTGAGTCTGCTCAGCTTCCATCAGTAGAAGCTCTCATCTGTGGCTGGTTCGATCGGGATCTACTTCATAGTTCATTGCCCTATTTTCGCTCATTACCCTTCGCTGCTTTCTAGGCTTTCTTATCATGCTACCGCAACCTTAGAGTTCAGTTACTGCCTCGGCCCACAAATACCTGCAAATGCACAAAGATGCATTAAAGCTTACATTTTCCATAAATATCATCCTTATATGTCACGAAGGCAAAGCATCAAAATATCATACATTAAGCTCATGCATTAGTCTAAGTACGTGTAGATTAAGTAATTATTGTTCATGAAAAGTGTGAAAAATAATAGTCTTTTGAGCACTTATCACACCCCAAAACTCGAACTATTGCTTGTCCTCAAGCAATGCAAACCATCAAATTGCCAAATCTTATTCTCTATCGGTCTTACTTTTTCATCTATTCTTCCCACCATGACTATGCCTATTCTGGGTCTTAACCTTTCGGCTACCCAAGGTCTTACTCGGAATCAAGCTATAAGATTTTTTGAGTGTGTGAGTTCTTGTGGACAAGTTTGATTAAAGACTTTCTTAGACAAACTCTAAGTTCAAGACAAATAGACTTGGAATTAATGTTCTCTTCTTATAACAACAACTACTTAGCCAATTTCGGGCTTCTCAAGGATTGTGTTTTATCATCAAGATTTGTTTTGCATACTAGAGCCAATTTCGGGCACCTCTAGCATGAAGAAGACACTCGTCCTAGAGCCAGTGATAGGCACCTCTAGCTAACATTCCTAAAATATCTAAGCCTTTATCACCTAAGTTCATTAAAAGAATTCCTATAATCAAACAAGTCCCAAAAGTGTTTTTAGAGTCAATCCTATAGCATGCTTCTAAATTTTTATCCTTAAGTATCCTAAAGTTAATCCTTCTAAATAGGACCTATCCATGGTAAGGAGAAAGATTTCTATAGCCTAAGGAGAATAAACTGAAGCAATAATGATGTAAAGCAGTGCAAAAGTATGGACGATAATATAAGTAGGGTGGTAGATGAAAATCTTTAATATAAACTTAAATTGCGACTTCTCATGGCAGGGCCACGGTAATAAACTGCCTCGGCAGTGAATCTACACCCCCAAACTCAGATCGAGCATTGCCCTCAATACCTATATGTATAGCAGAAAGTAGGAAACAAAAATTAACAAGTGAAGAAAAGAGATAAAAATATGATAGAGGTATAAAAAGATTAAAGATCCTCCGAAGAACTGTTGTGAATGATTAGTTTTCTTGGCCTTGCTGCTGATAGTTTAGTTTTCGTTTTTTCTGTTGGTGATTACTAAGCTTTGGTTGTTCTGGTGGGTGGTGTCCTTTGCAAAGGGGCGTTGACTTCTTCTCCTTCTTTCTCATCACCAATTTCTTCGGTGGGCATTATTTTTGTCCCGCCCTCATCTTCAACTTCCATTGCATCTGCCCAAGCGTGCTGAGTGCTTGGCCCAACGGTGGAATGGAGCTGCTTCCTGACAAAGTCCATCTCCGACGAGAAACTCATGAAGCGTACTGGTTCCGCTTGTGTTATTTGCATGACTTTGTGACAAAACTCCCTTGTCCAACCGCGCCTTTGGATAATAATTTCGTCTATATCCTTGACTGGTACACCTGCGGCTGTGCAAAGACCTGTGATTAAACATGGAAAGCATAAAGGCCCTTTGTCCTTCTTACCACATTCGTAAATTTCCCGTAGGATCAGTTCTCCCACATTTATGATTCTTTTATTGATAATGGATTGGATGAGAGCTAATCTCCTTCTGTCGACTGTGTTGTTATGGGACGTTGGGCGTCATTTTACGAATGTGGTCCACAACTTGGCCTCGGGCCTTAGGTTCTGTCTTGCCACGGAACCTTTGTGGGATCCGGTTTCCCAGTGGGTGTTATCATAATAGAGATCATCTTTTATGAGTTCGTAGTCCTCGTTGTTGATATCCTCCATAAATGATCATGAGTAGGGTGGAGGCCATAGAATAAGTTGATGGTGTCGGCATCATTTCTAACTGGTCTGCCCCAGTAGTGGACATAAAGTGAATCTTTGCTTGGCCCATGAGCGTAAAATTCTCTCACAATCGTTGCATTGGTCTGGGCGGGTTGGAAGCAAAAGATTTGTCGCTCTTGATACACTATTTTATTGAACAAATAATGCTCGATTCCATAGTTTTCCTCGTCTGAATGCTGGAATTCTTTCTCTTCCCATAATTGCCTTGCAATAAAGGATCCGTTGAAGCATTCTTCAATAGCAGCGGGTGCAAATCTCTTGTAATATGCCATGGGGAATTGGTGAAAGTTTTTAAGAAATTTGAGAAAAACAAGCAACGAATTCTAAGAAATCAAGAATGTAAGAGTGAATAGTTCAAGGTGAGAAAGTGTTTATATAGATCTCGGCCCTGTACTGCCGTGTTGATTTCGTTAACCCAACTAGCCATTTTTAGCTGTTGGCATTTACTGCCACGTCTAAAATTTCGCCCGACTAGCCGTTCGTTGTTCTACCCGTTGGTAATTATGGCGACCCTAACACTGTGCACTATCGCGGCAGCGGATTTTCTGTCATGAATGACTTCACCTTCATTCTTGATTCTTGTCCTAAAAATAAACAACAAGAAAAGATAAAAAAAATTCTGAACTAAAACTAATCCTAAAAGTACAATAAAACAAAGATACGAAGATGAAATTATGTCACGATAGGAGTACATGCAAGTGCATCTCCTAAGGTGATGGTCTCCATAGTCCTCATATCATGTAGGCTAGAATAGTGCTTCAAACGTTGGCCATTCACTTTGAACTCATGTCCATCCCTTTGTGATTTGATCATTACTGCACCATATGGGTAAGCTTGAACAACTTCAAATGGGCCTGACCATCTGGACCTGAGTTTGCCTGGGAATAGTTTGAGTCTGAAATTGAAAAGGAGGACTTATTGCCCCAACAGTAGCTTACGGTCATGCCATCTTTTAGTCTTCTCTTTGTAAATCTTGGTATTTTCATAGGCTGCTGGTCGGAGTTCTTCTATCTCATTTAGGTCTAGCAATCTTTTCTGGCCAGCTTTCTCTCATTCCATGTTCAAAATTTTTACTGCCCAATAGGCTTTATGCTCAATTTCTAGGAGCAAATGACACGCTTTTCTAAATACAAGCCTGTATGGAGATGTTCCCAATGGGATCTTGTATGCTGTCCTATATGCCCAAAGGGCATCGTCGAGACAATGAGACCAATCCTTTCGAGATGAGTTTACCACCCTTTCAAGGATTTGCTTTAATTCTTTATTTGATATTTCAGCCTACCCATTTATCAGTGGGTGATAGGCCGTAGCAATTCTGTGTGTGACGCTTAATTTCTTCAAGGCCGCGACAATGATTCTATTGTCAAAGTGTTTGCCTTCATCAATAATTATCACTCTAGGCACTCCAAATCCAATAAAGATATTTTTCTTGAGAAATTTCTGAACAATCTTGGAATCATTATGTGGTGTGGCAATTGCTTCGGCCCATCTTGACACGTAATCCACCGCTACTAGGATATAGAGATTGCTTTGAACGTATATCACGATGAATTACCCCTCTATTTGAGTGCATGTCATAATAAACGATCCGTCTCTTTGAGCGTATACCGTGATGGACGACCCCTCTCCTTGAGCGTATGTCGCGGTGAATGACACCTCTCTTTGAGTGCATGTCATAATAAAACGTCTCTCTCTTTAAACGTATATCGTGATGGACGACCCTTCTCCTTGAGAGTATGTCACGGTGAATGTCCCCTCTCATTGAGTGCATGTCATAATAAACGATCCTTCTCTTTGGGCGTAAACCGTGATGGACGACCCTTCTCTTTGAGCGTATTTCGCGATGAATGATTCCTCTCTTCGAATGTATGTCATAATAAACAGTCCCTTTCTTAGAGCGTATAGCGTGATGGACGACCCTTCTCTTCGAGCATATGCCGCGATGAATGACTCGTCTCTTCTAGTGCATGTCATAATGAGCAATCCCTTTCTTAGAGCATATAACGTGATGGTCGACAGCTCCCTTGAAGCGTATGTCGCAGTCAATGACCCCTCTCTTCGAGTGTATGTCATAATAAATGGTCCCTCTCTTTGAGCGTATACCATGATGGACGACCCCTCTCTTCGAGAGTATATCATAATGAATGGTCCCTTTCTTTGATCGTATATTGTGTGGACGACCCCTCTCTTTGTACATATGCCGCGTTGAATGAACCCTCTCTTCTAGTGCAAGTTATGGTGAACGGTCCCTCTCTTTGATTATTTACCGTGATGGACGACCCCTCTCTTTTACCGTATGTCGTGATGAATAACCCCTCTCTTTGAGTGTATGTCATAATAAACGGCACCTCTCTTTGATGTAAACCGTGATGGACGACCCCTCTCTTTGAGTGCATGTCATAATCAACGGTCCCTCTCTTTGAGCGTATACCGTGATAAACGACCCTCTCCTTGAGCGTATGTCACGGAAAATGACCCCTCTCTTCGAGTGCATGTCATAATAAATGGTCCCTCTCTTTGAGCGTATACCGTGATGGACGACCCCTCTCCTTGAGCGTATGTGGCGGTGAATGACCCCTCTCTTCGTGAGTATGTCGTGATGGACAACCCCTATCCTTGAGCGTATGTCACGGTGAATGACCCCTCTCTTTGAGTGCATGTCATAACAAACAGTCCCTCTCTTTGAGCGTATACCGTGACGGACGACCCCTCTCTTTGAGCACATGTCGCGATGAATAACCTCTCTCTTCGAATGCATGTCATAATGAACAGTCCGTTTCTTAGAGCGTATACCATGATGGATGACCCCTCTCTTTGAGCGTATATCACGATGAATGACCTCTCTAATTGAGTACATATCATGGTGAGCGGTCTCTCTCTTTGAGCGTATACCGTGATGGACGACCCCTCTCTTTGAGCGCATATCAAGATTAATGATCTCTCTCTTCGAGCACATATCATGGTGAGCAATCTCTCTCTTTGAGCGTATAACATGATGTACGACCCCTCTCTTTGAGCATAGGTCGCGATGAATGCCTCACTCTTTGAGCGTATACCGTGATGGACGACCCCTCTCTTTTTGCGTATGTCGCGATGATTGACCCCTTTCCTCGAATGCATGTCATAATAAATAGTCCTTTTCTTAGAGCGTATACTGTGATGGACGCCCCTTCTCTCTGACCATATGTCGCAATTCAATGCCCCTCTCTTCGAGTACATGTCATAATGATCGGTCCCTTTCTTAGAGCGCCCAACGTGATGGTCGATACCTCCCTTAAAGCATACGTCGTGGTGAATGATGACCCCTCTCTTCAAGTGTATGTCATAATAAATGGTCCCTCTCTTTGAGCGTATACCGTGATGGACGACCCTTCTCCTTGAGCGTATGTCGCGGTGAATGGCCCTTGTCTTCGAGAGTATATCATAATGAATGGTCCCTCTCTTTGAGCATATACTATGATGGACGACCCCTCTCTTTGATTATATGTCGCGTTGAATGACCCCTCTCTTTGAGCCACGTCGCGATGACCGATCCTTCTCTTTGAGTCTATATCATGTTGGACGACCCCTGTCCTTGAGCATATGTCGCGGTGAATGACCCCTCTCTTCGTGAGTATGTCAAAATGAATGGTCCCTATTTTTCAGCTTATATCGTGAATGACGACCCCTCTCTTTGTGCGTCTGTCACGTTGAATGACCCCTCTCTTCGATTGCATATCATGGTGAATCGTCCCTCTCTTTGAGCGTAAATCGTGATGGACAACCCCTCTCTTTGAGCATATGTCACGATGGACAACCCCTCTCTTTGAGCGTATGTCACGATAAATGACCCCTCTTTTTAAGTGCACGTCATAATAAATGATACCTCTCTTTGAGAATATACCGTGATGGACGACCCCTCTGCTTGAGCGTATGTCGCGAAGAATTACCCCTTTCTTTGAGTGCATGTCATAATCAAAGGTCCCTCTCTTTGAGCATATACCGTGATGGACGACCCCTCTCCTTGAGCGTATGTCGCGGTGAATGGCACCTCTCTTTGAGTGCATGTCATAATAAACGGCCCCTATCTTTCTGAGTATACCGTGATGGACGACGCCTCTCCTTGAGCCTATGTCGCGGTGAATGACCCCAATCTTCATGAGTATGTCATAATGAATGGTCTTTATCTTTGAGCATATGTCGTGATGGACGACCCCTCTCTTTGTGTGTATGTCGCGTTGAATGAACACTCTCTTCTAGTGCATGTTACGGAGAATGATCCCTCTCTTTGAGCGTATACCATGATGGATGACCCCTCTCTTTGAGTATATGTCGCGTTGAATGACCCCTCTCTTCGAGTGCATGTCATGGTGAACGGTCCCACTCTTTGAGCATATACCGTGATGGACGACCCCTCTCCTTGAGCGTATGCCGCGATGAATGACCGCTCTCTTCGAGTGCAAGTCGTAACGAACGATCCCTTTCTTAGAGCGTATACCATGATGGACGACCCCTCTCTTTGAGCGTATGTCACGGTGAATGACCCCTCTCTTCGAGCCTATGTCGCGATGACCGGTCCCTCTCTTTGAGCCTATATCATGATGGACGACCCCTGTCCTTGAGCATATGTCGCGGTGAATGACCCCTCTCTTCGTGAGTATGTCATAATGAATGGTCCTTGTGTTTGAGCGTATGTCGCGTTGAATGACCCCTCTCTTCGATTGCATGTTATGGTGAATCGTCCCTCTCTTTGAGCGTATATAGTGAGGGACAACCCCTCTCTTTGAGAGTATGTCACGATGAATGACCCCTCTTTAAGTTCACCACGACCCCTCTCCTTGAGCGTATGTCGCGATGAATCACCACTCTCCTTGAGTGCATGTCATAATCAGAGGTCCCTCTCCTTGAGCGTATACCGTGATGGACGACCACTCTCCTTGAGCGTATGTCGCGGCGAATGGCCCCTCTCTTTGAGTGCATGTCATAATAAACGGTCCCTCTCTTTCAGAGTATACCGTGATGGACGACGCCTCAACTTGAGCGTATGTCGCGGTGAATGACCCCTCTCTTCGTGAGTATGTCATAACGAATGGTCTTTCTCTTTGAGCGTATGTCGTGATGGACGACCCCTCTCTTTGTGTGTATGTCGCGTTGAATGAACCCTCTCTTCTAGTGCATGTTACAGAGAATGATCCCTCTCTTTGAGCGTATACCGTGATGGACGACCCCTCTGTTTTAACGTATGTCGTGATGATTGACCCCTCTCTTTGAGTGCATGTAAAAATAAACGGTAACTCTATTTAAGCGTATACCGTGATGGACGACCCCTCTCATTGAGCGTATGTCACGGCGAATGACCCCTCTCTTTAAGTGCAAGTCATAATAAACGTCCCTTTCTTAGAGCGTATACCGTGATGGACAATCCTTCTCATTGAGCATATGTCGCGATGAATGACCCTCTCTTCGAGTGCATGTCGTAATGAACGATCCTATTCTTAGAGCGTATACCGTGAAGGACGACACCTCCCTTTTAGCATATGTTGGGGTGAATGACCCCTCTCTTTGAGAGTATGTCAAAATGAATGGTCCCTCTCTTTGAGCGTATGCCATGATGAACAATCCCTCTCTTTGAGCGTATGACGCATTGAATGACCCCTCTCTCCGAGTGTATATTATGGTGAACGGGCCCTCCCTTTGAGGATATACCGAGATGGTGACCCTCTTTTCTAGCGCATGTCACGATAATTGACCTCTCTTCGAGTGCATGCCATAATAAACGGTCTCTTTCTTAGAGTGTATACCATGATGGACGACCCCTCTCTTGGAGCGTATGTCGCAGTGTGTGACTGCTCTATTCGAGTGTATGTCATAATGATCGGTCCCTTTCTTTGAGCGTATCACGTGATGGAAGACCCCTCTCTATGAGCGTATGTCGTGATGAGTGATCCCTCTCTTTGAGCGTATACCGTCATGGACGACCCCTTTCTTTGAGCGTATGTCGCGATGAATGACCCCTCTTTCGGGTGCATGTCATAATGAACGGTCACTTTCTAAGAGCGTATACCGGGATGGTTGACTCCTCTCTTTGAGCGTATGTCACGATGAATGACACCTCCCTTCGAGTGCATGTCATAATGAACGGTCACTTTCTAAGAGCGTATACCGGAAAGGACGACTCCTCTCTTTGAGCATATGTCGTGGTGAATGACCTCTCTCTTCGAGAGTATGTCATAATGAACGGTCTCTCTGTTTAAGCGTATGCCGTGACGGACGACTCCTCTCTTTGACCGTATGTCGCTATGAATGATCCCTCTCTTCTGCTGCATGACATGGTGAATGATCTCTCTCTTTAAGTGTATACCATGATGGACGTCCCTTCTATTTCAGCGCATGTCGCGATGAATGACCCTCTCTTCAAGGGCATGTCATAATGAACAGTCCCTTTCTTAGTGCGTATACCATGATGGACGACACTTCTCTTTGAGCGTATGTCGCTATGAATGACCCCTCTCTTCGAGGGTATTTAATAACAAACGGTCCCCCTTCTTGAGCATATCCCATGATGGACGACCCCTCTCCTTGAGTGTATGTCGCGATGAATGACCCATCTCTTCTAGTTCATGTCATAATTAACGGTCCCTATCTTAGAGCGTACACCGTTATGGACCCTTCTCTTTGAGCATATGTCGCCCTGAATGACCCCATTCTTCGAGTGCATGTCATAATCAACAGTCCCTTTCTTTGAGCATATGCTGTGATAGACGACCCCTCTCTTTGAGCGTATGTCGCGGTGAATGCCCCCTCTCTTTGAGAGTATGCCGTAATAATCAGTCTCTCTTTGAGCGTATACCGTGATGGACGACCCCCTCTCTTTGAACGTTTGTCGCGATGAATGACCCATCTCTTCGGGTGCATATCATGGTGAACGGTCCCTCTCTTTGAGTATATACCGTGATGGACGACCCCTTGCTTTGAGCATATGTCGCGATGAATGACCCCTCTCTTCGAGGGCATGTCATACTAAACGGTTCCTCTCTTTTAGCGTATACCGTGATCGATGAACCATCTTTTTGAGCGTATGTTGCGATGAATAACCCCTCTCCTCGAGTGCAAGTCA
The DNA here is from genome assembly GCA_035048815.1 of Abelmoschus esculentus. Lineage (NCBI taxonomy): Eukaryota > Viridiplantae > Streptophyta > Magnoliopsida > Malvales > Malvaceae > Abelmoschus > Abelmoschus esculentus. The sequence continues at coordinate 21,479,121 of JAUCBN010000003.1, forward strand.
TGGTGGCAATCCCTCTCTTTGAGCATATACCGTGATGGATGACCCCTCTAATTCAACGTATATCACGATGAAGGACACCTCTCTTGGTGTGCTTGTCATAATAAACAATCCCATTTTTGGAGCATACACCGTGATGGACGACCCTTCTCTTTTAGCGTATGTCACGATGATTAACCCTCTATTCGAGTGCATGTCATAATGAACGGTTACTTTCTTAGAGCGTATATCGTGATGGACGACATCTCTCTTTGAGCGTATACCACTCTCTTCGAGTGCATGCCATAATGAACGACCCCTTTCTTTGAGCATATACCGTCATGACGACCCCTCTCTTTGAGCGTATGTCGCGGTGAATGATCCCTCTCTTTGAGATATTCCCTAATGATCGGTCTCTCTCTTTGAGCGTATACCGTGATGGACAACCCCCTCTCTTTGTACGTATGTCGCGATGAATGACCCCTTTTGATAAGAGGGCTCCTTGTTGAGGACGCCTTCTTGATTGTTTCGGATCTAGGATTGAAGTAAGATGTCTCCTGCAATAAGCATGGCTGCAAATTGGTGTTTAAAAGGGCTGGAAAATTTAGGTAGACAGAATGTAGAAGATGAAGGCTCGGAGAAGTTGACAATGGTGGAACGCTGAAAGTATTGGTTTGGTTATGGCTAGGATTGGTCTTTGGTGAGGTGAATGGTGAGAAATGAAGTTTCTGACAAGGTTGAAAAATAGGTTGCAAGGGGTAGTACGAAAATGAAATAAAAACAAGGAAAAGAAATAAAATGAAACAAACTCCAAGGATGAACTCGAACAATCTGTTGAACGAACCCGAACCTTATCTTGAACTTGCTTCAGACGGACTTGGACCCTTCGATTATCTACAACCGAGAACCCAAAGTATCAAAGGGGTTGACCACGCAAGCAACGAACTTGAGAAGTCAGAAAGTTCTCAAAAGAACCGAAATGAGAGAAATTCTCACAAAAGTAAATTTCATTCAAATTGTCTTTTTTTCTTTTACATTACAAAGTATACATATATATAGGCTAGTACAAGGGAGTTGGCGCCTAGAATACTTGGCCAGAATTGAATTGGAAGTTTCAGATGAGTGGCTGAAATGTAAGCACAATTAACATGTGTTAATTATGTTAAATGTGGATGAGAAAACTACTCATCCTTATCCTTTGTGGCCGGCTGGTTTTGGAGGGAGGGAAGACTGAATTTCAAACATTTAACACATGTGTTTTATGTGTGAAATTCAAAGGAGATAACTCCTTGTCCTTATCTTACTTTGACGCCAACTTCAAGGAGGGAAATCTTGAAATTTGAATCTGCCACATGCCATGCACATGCTTGGAAGGATGGTGGACGCCCCTCATGCTGGTCACATGACCATGACACACTCTCCCACGTGGAGGACACCTTTGAGCTATCCCGGGACTCACCAGCTTGAGTTGAGCTAGTAGAGCTGGAGTTGAGCTGAATGGAGCTGAGTTGAGCTGAATTCAGCTAGCTGAAGTGTTGAGGATTAGTTGAGCTGAAACGAGCTGCTAGAAATCCATTGAGCTTTTCCCGAGCTAAGGTGAAGTCCTTCATTTGGTACTCTTCCTTGTGCCTATGAGAAAACAAAAGTTATACCATCATAAGTATTGTAAACTTATTAAAGAAAGTTAAAACAAGCTGAAAAACATAGTTATCATATTGGAAAACATGTAACAAGCTAAAGAAACATGGTAAACATGATTATGAGCTTGTGTTCTTATTGAACTTATTGAAAACACACCTATTTACATGCTTAATAAACACAATACTAGCTTAAGTACTATATAGTTACAAGATGTTACACATCAGTATGTAACATAGTGTAAAGTTTATTCTCTAAGGCATATGCATTATTAAGGGATTCTGAGACTTGTAAACATTTAAGAATAAGAACTTCCCTGAATTGCTTAGCCTTTGATCGAGTGATGGGTCCTGATGGTAAGACCTCCGGATCAGCTGATTGAGCTTGTGTAGATGTGCTCACATCATCCCCCCCTTCTTGAAAAGGATTTGTCCTCAAATCTGCAGAATCATTAAAAGGGGATAAGTCGGAAACATTAAATGTAGCACTTACATTGTATTCACCCGGCAAGTCCAACTTGTAAGCATTGTCGTTCACTTTCTCAACCACTTGAAAAGGACCATCTCCTCGTGGTAACAGCTTGGACCGTCGTTGGGTTGGAAAACGTTCCTTTCGGAAGTGAATCCAAACCCAATCTCCAACATCGAAGGTAACTCGCTTACGTCCTTTGTTCGCTTGCTTCTCGTATTGTTGAGTCCTTCGTTCAAGGTTATCTTTAACCTGTTGATGCAACTTCTTTACATAATCAGCCTTGGATTGTCCATCCCTGTTCGTCACTTGTTCATATGGCAAAGGCAACATATCGAGAGGAGTGATAGGATTAAATCCATAAACAACCTCAAAAGGTGACATTTTAGTAGCAGAATGAACGGCATGGTTATATGCAAATTCAACATGCGGCAAACAATCTTCCCACGTCTTAATATTCTTTTTGATGATGGAACGGAGTAAAGTAGATAAAATACGATTAACAACCTCAGTTTGTCCATCAGTTTGGGGATGACAAGTAGTAGAAAACATAAGTTTCGTACCTAATTTGCTCCAAAGAGTCCTCCAGAAGTGACTCAAGAATTTTACATCCCTGTCAGAAACAATCGACCTAGGAATACCATGTAAACGCACAATTTCCTTAAAGAACAAGTTAGCCACATTAACAGCATCATCGGTCTTATGACACGCAATGAAGTGTGCCATCTTTGAGAACCTGTCAACCACAACAAAGATACTATCTCTACCTGTCCTAGTCCTAGGCAATCCCAACACAAAATCCATAGATATATCAGTCCAGGGGGAGTCGGGAATAGGTAAAGGTAAGTACAAACCGTGTGGTAATACCTTCGACTTTGCTTTCTTACATGTCACGCATCGTTCACACATCCTTTCGACGTCTCGTCGCATCTTTGGCCAGAATAGGTGCTCCTTGAGAATGTGTAACGTCTTGGTGACTCCAAAGTGTCCCATAAGTCCTCCTTCATGAGCTTCTCGAATTAGGACCTCTCGAATTGACCCTTGAGGAATGCAGAGTCTTCCTTCTTTGAAAAGATAATCATCATGTCGATAAAATTTCTCATCTGCACCCTTTTCACACAATGTATATCTTTCTCCAAAATCAGGGTCAGTAGCATATAATTCTTTGATATAGGCAAACCCAATCAAATGAGAGTCTAAGTAATTCAGAAGTGCATACCTACGGGATAAGGCATCTGCTACAACGTTGTCTTTACCTTTCTTATATCGAATGACATAAGGAAAAGATTCTAGAAATTCAACCCACTTAGCATGCCTTTTATTCAACTTATGCTGACCTGTTATGTGCTTCAAAGCTTCGTGATCGGTGTGAATTACGAATTCTTTCGGTAAGAGATAGTGCTGCCATGTTTCAAGAGCTCGAATCAATGCATACATCCCTTTGTCGTACACTGGATAATTCAAGGTAGCACCACTTAACTTCTCGCTGAAATAGGCAATAGGTCGCTTCTCCTGTGATAAAACGGCTCCAATTCCTATTCCTGAAGCATCACACTCAATCTCGAACATTTTATCAAAGTTAGGTAAGGCTAACACTGGGGCCTTAGTCAAATAATCCTTAATTTTCAAGAAGGCTTCTTCCTGTTCATCACCCCAATTGAAGACTGAATTCTTCTTTATATTCCCGGTTAAGGGGGCGGTAATGGAACTGAAATTAGGTACAAACCGACGATAAAAACTAGCTAAACCATGAAAAGATCTAACCTGACTTATTGATGTCGGTCGAGGCCAATCCTGAATCGCCTTCACCTTTTCTGGATCGACTTCCACACCCTGTGCAGTCACGATAAAACCAAGAAAGGTAACCTTATCAGTACAAAACATACATTTCTTCAGATTACCAAATAACCTTTCTTTTCTCAATGTGCCAAGAACATTCCTCAAGTGTTCCTCGTGATCCTGCAAAGACTTGCTGTATATAAGAATGTCATCAAAGTACACAACACAATATTTTCCAATGTAAGATCGTAAAACATGATTCATCAGACGCATAAAGGTGCTAGGTGCGTTAGTTAAACCGAAAGGCATCACTAACCACTCGTACAGACCCAATTTCGTTTTGAAGGCTGTCTTCCATTCGTCGCCTTCTCGCATCCGAATCTGATGATATCCACTCTTTAAATCAATTTTGGAAAATATGGTCGCACCACACAACTCATCTAGCATGTCATCAAGACGAGGAATGGGATGCCTATACTTGATGGTAATCTGATTCACCGCTCGGCAATCAACACACATTCTCCATGTTCCGTCTTTCTTGGGTACTAAAAGCACTGGTACAGCGCACGGACTTAAACTTTCCCGAATGTAACCCTTTTCCATCAACTCGGTGATTTGTTTTTGAAGTTCCTTTGTTTCTTCTGGATTACTTCGATATGCTGGCCGATTTGGAATGGTAGCTCCCGGAATGAAATCAATTTGATGTTCTATACCTCGAATAGGTGGCAACCCACTCGGTGTCTCATCCGGAAACACATCTTCAAACTCCTGCAAAAGAGACGTAATAGATGCAGGCAAATCATTAGGAATATCAGATAACAAACAATACTCCTTATACATTAAAATAAGTAAAGTTTGTTGAGAGGAAAGACATTTCCTGATATCCTTGCCGCTCGCATATACGTTCGTCTTCTTCCTTTCTGTTTTGGCTTCCTCGACATTCTTTCTCAATCGAACCTGATCTTCTTGCACTTGACTCGGTGTCAAAGGTGCTAAGGTGATCTTCTTACCTGCATGTGTAAAAGAATATCGATTTGTAATTCCATCATGCAACGTACCTTTGTCGTATTGCCATGGACGTCCCAAAAGTAGGTGACACGCATCCATTGAGACGACATCACAAAGGATTTCATCTTTATACCTCCCTATGGTAAATGGTACCGAAACTTGTCTAGTAACTCGTACTTCTCCGCCATCATTTAACCATTGAAGACGATATGGTTTGGGATGCTTCATCGTCTTTAAGCCTAACTTATCAACCATGAAAGAACTTGCAACATTAGTACAACTACCACCATCAATAATGACAACACATACCTTGTCGTTAATGAGGCATCTAGTATGGAAGATGTTCTCTCGTTGCTGGTCGTCTTGTGTAGGTGTAGCATTTAGACTTCTTTTTATGACAAGTGCTTCACCGGTCATGTATGTATCCAAGGCATCATCCGCATCATCCTTGTCTTCCTTGTGTAAAGGTTCCTGTTCTTCATTGTCGGATTCAGACTCAATCTCTCCGTTTTCTAACATCAACATAGTCTTCCGATTAGGACATTGGCTTGCAATATGTCCTCTTCCAAGACACTTAAAGCACTGAATATCCCTTGAGCGTTCTGGACGTTCTGGTTGTGCAATTTGCTTCCCACGCCCAACATCTACAATCGGGGCCTTTGGCTTGCTCGTTTCACCCTTCTCTTTGTTTTGAAACGGTGCTTGTTTCCTGAAATTGTTAGAAGGATTGAAAACAGAATTGGAAGGAGGTCTGAAAGAATTATTACCTCGGGATGACGACATCTTTCTTCGTTGCTGCCTCTCAACCTTAATTGCCATTTGCACCATTTCGTCTAATTCGACGTAATGTTGCAATTCAACAGCATTGGCAATGTCAGTGTTCAAACCTGAAAGGAATCGCGCCATGGTTGCTTCTCGGTCTTCCTCAATGTTAGCACGCATCATGGCCATCTCCATGTCTTTAAAATAATCTTCGACGCTTCGATTTCCTTGTTTCAAAGTTTGTAACCTTTGAAATAGGTCTCGATGGTAATGGGATGGTACAAATCTCTTTCTCAAAATTCTTTTCATCTCTGCCCATGTATTGATTGGACCTTCACCGGTTCGTCTTCTACTTAGAATCAATTGATCCCACCAAATTAAGGCATAGTCAACGAACTCCATCGCTGCCAATCGAACCTTCTTCTGGTCAGAATAATTGTAGCAATCAAAGACGTGTTCCACCTTGCTTTCCCACGCAAGATATGCATCCGGATCTGATCGTCCTTGAAAAGGGGGTATGGCAACTTTGATGTTGTTCAAATTGTCATCCGGTTGTGCCTGGTGTTGTACACGCCTCCCATTTGTTCTAGGAGCATTCTGCCTCGGTTCTTGCACTTCTTCAACGTCATCATTGTTGTCATCATGGGAATTGTTTTGAGATCCCTCGATCTTGTCCATTCTCACGTGCAATTGTTCAATCTCTGATTGCACTACTCTTCGGACTTCTCGAAGCATGGCTTGCATCATAAGGCTTGGTTGAACGTCGTTTTGTTGTTGATCATCACGATCTCCATTTGAACCTGCCATTGTTAGTAAAGAACAAACAACACAAAATAAAAATAAGGATAAATGGACCTCACAAAGTACACACACAAGATCCTCACAAGTTCACTCCAAAGAAAAAAATAAAAATGGCACTCCAACACTCGTGTTTCACTCGGGAATACTTGAATGGCTCTTTTGATTCCCCTTCTGATCTCACACACACAAATGCCTTTTACCACTCCTTCTCTCGTTATAAGTTCTTTAGAGGACTAGCGTAGACTTTCTTCAAATCTGTCACAAGTGTTAGTCTTTAACAACAACGGTTAGTGACAATCGAAATGTAAGGTTCTGTCCAAAACAAATTCGGTTAGTGTTAAATGGAAAGAAAAGTGATGTAAAGTAAGGTAAAGGTTAGAAAGAAAGAAAAAGAAAAAAAAAAAAAAAAAAAAAAAAAAAAAAAAAAAAAAATGGATTACTTACTACAAAGAAACACTTACTACTCTCCTTTCACCGAACAATCAATTCTTCATGCCCGGTTGATTATGGTAGTGTTTGATGCTGTAGAACACATTAAACTTGCATTTTCTTTCATCTTTTCAATACCATGAAGTGCTTTTCTTTCAACTATTGATATTCTGATTTTTTTTTGAATTTTCGAAATTTTTTTTTTAACTAGAGTTGACTTTGACTTTTTTTTTTGACTTTTTTTTGTTTTTTGATTGTTTTTGCACTCACGAAGATGATTCTTACTTGTAATCCAACCTAGGCTCTGATACCACATGATAAGAGGGCTCCTTGTTGAGGACGCCTTCTTGATTGTTTCGGATCTAGGATTGAAGTAAGATGTCTCCTGCAATAAGCATGGCTGCAAATTGGTGTTTAAAAGGGCTGGAAAATTTAGGTAGACAGAATGTAGAAGATGAAGGCTCGGAGAAGTTGACAATGGTGGAACGCTGAAAGTATTGGTTTGGTTATGGCTAGGATTGGTCTTTGGTGAGGTGAATGGTGAGAAATGAAGTTTCTGACAAGGTTGAAAAATAGGTTGCAAGGGGTAGTACGAAAATGAAATAAAAACAAGGAAAAGAAATAAAATGAAACAAACTCCAAGGATGAACTCGAACAATCTGTTGAACGAACCCGAACCTTATCTTGAACTTGCTTCAGACGGACTTGGACCCTTCGATTATCTACAACCGAGAACCCAAAGTATCAAAGGGGTTGACCACGCAAGCAACGAACTTGAGAAGTCAGAAAGTTCTCAAAAGAACCGAAATGAGAGAAATTCTCACAAAAGTAAATTTCATTCAAATTGTCTTTTTTTCTTTTACATTACAAAGTATACATATATATAGGCTAGTACAAGGGAGTTGGCGCCTAGAATACTTGGCCAGAATTGAATTGGAAGTTTCAGATGAGTGGCTGAAATGTAAGCACAATTAACATGTGTTAATTATGTTAAATGTGGATGAGAAAACTACTCATCCTTATCCTTTGTGGCCGGCTGGTTTTGGAGGGAGGGAAGACTGAATTTCAAACATTTAACACATGTGTTTTATGTGTGAAATTCAAAGGAGATAACTCCTTGTCCTTATCTTACTTTGACGCCAACTTCAAGGAGGGAAATCTTGAAATTTGAATCTGCCACATGCCATGCACATGCTTGGAAGGATGGTGGACGCCCCTCATGCTGGTCACATGACCATGACACACTCTCCCACGTGGAGGACACCTTTGAGCTATCCCGGGACTCACCAGCTTGAGTTGAGCTAGTAGAGCTGGAGTTGAGCTGAATGGAGCTGAGTTGAGCTGAATTCAGCTAGCTGAAGTGTTGAGGATTAGTTGAGCTGAAACGAGCTGCTAGAAATCCATTGAGCTTTTCCCGAGCTAAGGTGAAGTCCTTCATTTGGTACTCTTCCTTGTGCCTATGAGAAAACAAAAGTTATACCATCATAAGTATTGTAAACTTATTAAAGAAAGTTAAAACAAGCTGAAAAACATAGTTATCATATTGGAAAACATGTAACAAGCTAAAGAAACATGGTAAACATGATTATGAGCTTGTGTTCTTATTGAACTTATTGAAAACACACCTATTTACATGCTTAATAAACACAATACTAGCTTAAGTACTATATAGTTACAAGATGTTACACATCAGTATGTAACATAGTGTAAAGTTTATTCTCTAAGGCATATGCATTATTAAGGGATTCTGAGACTTGTAAACATTTAAGAATAAGAACTTCCCTGAATTGCTTAGCCTTTGATCGAGTGATGGGTCCTGATGGTAAGACCTCCGGATCAGCTGATTGAGCTTGTGTAGATGTGCTCACATCACCTTTCTTCATGTGCATGTCATAATAAACAGTCCATTTCTTAGAGCGTATCCGTGATGGCCGATCCTTCTCTTTGAGCGTATGTCGCGATGATTGAACCCTCTCTTCGAGTGTATGTCATAATGAACGGTCCCTTTCTTAGAGCGTATACCGTGATAGACGACACCTCTCTTCGAGAGTATGTCGTAATGACCGATCCCCCTCTTTGAGCGTATCCCGTGATGGAATTCCCCTCTCTTTGAGTGCATATCATGGTGAACGATCTCTCTCTTTCGGCGTATACCGTGATTGATGACCCCTCTCTAAACGTATGTTGCGATGAATGACCTCTTTCTTCGAGTGCATATCATAATAAATAGTCTCTTTCTTAGAGTGTATCCCGTGATGAACGACCCCTCTCTTTGAGTGTGTGTCCCGATGGATGACCCCTTTCTTTGAGTTCACGTAAGTGTGAACGGTCCCCAACTTTGAGCGTATACCGTGATGGACGACCCCTCTCCTTGAGTGTATGTCGCGATGAATGACCCATCTCTTCGAGTGCATGTCATAATAAACGGTCCTTTCTTAGAGCGTATACCGTGATGGACGACCCTTCTCTTTGAGCGTATGTCGCGATGAATGACCGCACACTTCGAGTGCATGTCATAATGAACGATCCCTTTCTTAGAGTGTATACCGTGATGGACGACCCCTCTCTTTAAGTGTATGTCGCGGTGAATAACCCCTCTCTTCGAGAGTATGCCATAATGAAAGGTCACTCTCTTTGAGTATATACTGTGATAAACGACCCCTTTAATTAAATGTACGTCGCAATGAAAGAACCCTCTATTCGAGTGCATGTCACGGTGAGCGGTCCCTCTCTTTTGGCGTATACCGTGATGGAAGACCCCTCGCTTTGAGCGTATGTCGCGATGAATGACCCCTGTCTTCGAGGACTTGTCATACTGAACGGTTCCTTTCTTTGAGCGGATAACGTGATCGATGACCCCTCTTTTTGAGCATATGTCGCGATGAATGACCCCTCTCTTCGAGTGCAAGTCATGGTGAACAATCCCTCTCTTTGAGCGTATACCGTGATGGATGACCCCTCTCTTTGAGCGTATGTCGCGTTGGATGACCCCATCTCTTCTAGTGCATGTCATAATGAACGGTCCCTTTCTTAGAGCGTATGTCGTGATGGACGACCCTTCTCTTTGAGTGTATGTCGCGATGAATGACCCCGCTCTTCGAGTGCATAACATAATTAATGGTCCCTTTCTTAGAGCGTATACCGTGATGGACGACCCTACTCTTTGAGCGTATGTCATGGTGAATGACCCCCCTCTTTGAGCGTATTTCATAAAACGGTCCCTTTCTTAGAGTGTATACTGTGATGGATGACCCCACTTTAGGCGTATGTAGCGGTGAATGATCCCTCTCTTCGAGCATATGACGTAATGGATGACCCTCTCTTTCAGCATTTGTAGTTGTAAATGACCCCTTTCTTCGAGCGTATTTCGTAATGAACGATCCCTTTCTTAGAGCGTATAACGTGATGGATGACCCCTCTCATCGAGCGTATTTCATAAAGAACGGTCCCTCTCTTTGAGTGTATACCGTGATGAATGACCCCTCTCTTTGAGAGTATGTCGCGTTGAATGACCCCTCTCTTCGAGTGCATTTCATGGTGAACGACACCTCTCTTTGAGCGTTTACCGTGATGGACGACCACTCTCGGTCATGGTATACTCTCTTTGAGAGTATGTCGCGTTGAATGACCCCCTTCTTCGAGTGCTTCATGGGGAATGATCCCTCTCTTTGAGCGTATACCGTGATGGATGACCCCTCTCTTTGAGTTATGTCGCGATGAATAGACCCCTCCCATCGAGTGCATGTCATAATGAAAGGTCCATTTCATAGAGCGAATACCGTGATGGACGACCCATCTTTTTGAGCATATATCGCGATGAAAGACCCCTCTCTTTGAGTGCATGTAATGGTTAACAGTCCCTCTCTTTGAGCGTATGTCGCGGTGAATGACCCCTCTCTTTTAGTGCATGTCATAATTAACAGTCCCTTTCTTAGTGCGTATACTGTGATGGACGACCCTTATCTTTGAGCGTATATCACGATGAATGAGCCCTCTCGTCTAGTGCATATCATAATGAATGAACCCTTTCTTAGAGCGTATGCCGTGATGAATGAACCTTCTCTTTGAGCGTATGTTGTAGTGAATGACCCCTCTCTTCGAGCATATTTCATAATGAACGGTCCCTTTCTTAGAGCGTAAACCGTGATGGATGACCCCTCTCGCTGAATGTATGTCGCGGTAAATAACCCCTCTCTTCGAGAGTATTTCAAAATGAATGGTTCTTCTCTTTGAGCATATACCATGATGGATGACCCCTCTCTTTGAGCGTATGTCACGGTGAATGACCCCTCTCTTCGAGCATATTTCATAATAAATGTTCCCTCTCTTTAAGCGTATGCCGTGAAGGATGACCCCTCTCTTTGAGTGTATGTCACATATACCATGATGGACGACCCCTCTCTTTGAACATATGTCGTGATGAATGACCCCTCTCTTCGAGTGCATGTTATAATAAACAGTCCCTTTCTTCGAGCGTATACCGTGATGGACGACCTTTCTCTTTGAGTGTATGTCGCGATGAATGACCCCGCTCTTCGAGTGCATGTCATAATGAATGGTCCCTTTCTTAGAGCGTATACCGGATGGATGACCCTTCTCTTTGAGCGTATGTCGCGATGAATGTCCCCTCTCTTCAAGTCCATGTCAATGAAAGGTCCCTTTCTTATAGCATATACTGTGATGGATGACCCTTCTCTTTGAGCGTATGTCGCGGTGAATGACCACTCTCTTCGAGCGTATTTCATAATGAACAACCCCTTTCTTAGTGCGTATACCGTGATGGACGACACCTCTCTTTGAGCATATGACGCAGTGAATGACCCCTCTCTTCGAGCGTATGTCATAATGAACGGTCCCTCTCTTTGAGTGTATACCGTGATGGACGAATCCTTCGACCTATGTCACGATGAATAAAAACCCCTTTATTCGAGTGCATGTCATGGTGAGCAGTCCCTCTGGGAATATATCGTGATGGACGAACCTAATCTTTGAGAGTATGTCACGATGAATGACACCTCTCTTTGAGTGCATGTCATAATCAACAGTCCCTCTCTTTGCGCGTATACCATGATCGATGACCCTCTCTTTGAGCGTATATTGCGATGAATGATTCCTCTCTTCTAGTGAATTTCATGGTGAACGGTCCCTCTCTTTGAGTGTATACTGTGATGGACGACCCCTCTCTTTGAGCGTATGTCGCAATGAATGACCCCACTTCGAGGGCATGTCATAATGAAGGGCTCTTTGAGCGTATACCATGACCGAGACCCCTCTTTTTGAGCGTATGTCGCGATGGATGACCACTCTCCTCGAGTGCCTATCATGGTGAAAGATCCCTCTCTTTGAGCGAATACCGTGATGGACGACCCATCTCTTTGAGCGTATGTCGCGATGAATGAACTCTCTTTTCGAGTTCATGTCATGATGAACGGTCTCTTTCTTAGACCGTATACCGTGATGGATGACCCCTCTCTTTGAACGTATGTCACGCTGAATGACCCCTCTTTTCGATTGCATGTCATAATGAACGGTTCCTTTCTTAGAGAGTAAATCATGATGGACAACCCTTCTCTTTGAGCGTATGTCGCGGTGAATGATCGCTCTATTCGAGCATATGTCATAAAGATCGGTCACTCTCTTTGAGCGTATCCCGTGATGGACAACCCCTCTCTTTGAGCGTTTGTTATATAAGGGGTTCGTTGCTTCAGAAACAACGATCCTTGTTTGAAACAGATCTAGGATAATATCAAGTGATTTTATTCATAAAATGTTTAACCTTTTATCATTACAAAATACACATATATATAAACAAGTACAAAATGTCTAACCTTTGAGCATATACTATGATGGACGACCCCTCTCTTTGAGCGTACGTCGCGATGAATGACTCTTCGAGTGCATGTCACAATGAACGATCCGTTTCTTAGAGCGTGATAGACGATCCTTCTTTTTGAGCGTATGTCACTATGAATGGCCCCTATCTTCGAGTGCATGTCATGCTGAACGGCCCCCCTCTTTGAGTGCATGTTATAATAAACTTTCCCTTTCTTTGAGTGTATATCATGATGGACAACCCTTCCCGTTGAGTATATGTCACGATGAATGACCCTTCTGTTCGAGTGCATCTCATAATGAACAATCCATTTCCTAGAGCGTATACCGTGATGGATGTCACCTCTCTTTGAGCGTATATCGCCATGAAAGACCCCTCTCTCCGAGCGTATAATGAATGGGTCCCTCTCTTTGACCGTGTACCGTGATGGAACACCCCTCTCTTTTATCGAATGTCGCGGTGAATGACCCCTCACCACGAGAGTATGTCATAATGAACCGCCCTTCCCTTTGAGCATATGTCGTGATGGACGACCCCTCTCTTTGAGCGTATGTCGCGATGAATAAAACCTCTCTTCGAGTGTATGTCATGGTGAACGGTCCCTCTCTTTGAGCGTATAATACTCTCTTTGACCGTATGTCACGATGAATGACCCCTCTCTTCGAGTGCATGTCATAATGAACGACTACTTTCTAAGAGCGTATACCGTGATAGACGGCTCCTCTCTTTGAGAGAATGTCGTGGTGAATGACCCCTCTCTTCGAGAGTATGTCATAATGAATGGTTCCTCTCTTTAAGAGTATGCCGTGATGGACGAACCCTCTCTTTGAGCGTATGTCGCGATGAATGACCCCTCTCTTCGAGTGCATGACATGGTGAATGTTCCCTCTCCTTCAGCGTATATCGTGATGGACGACCCCTCTCTTTTAGCGTATGTCGAGATGAATGATCCCTCTCTTCGAGTGCATGTCATAATGAACGACCACTTTCTAAGAGCGTATACCGTGACAGACGACTCCTCTCTTTGAGCGTATGTCGGGGTGAGTGACCCCTCTCTTCGAGAGTATGTCATAATGAACGGTTCCTCTCTTTAAGCGTATGCCGTGACGGACGAACCCTCTCTTTGAGCGTATGTCGCGATGAATGACCCCTCTCTTCGAGTGCATGACATGGTGAATGATCCCTCTCCTTCAGTGTATACCGTGATGGAAGACCGCTCTCTTTTAGCGTATGTCATGGTGAATGACCCCTCTCTTCAAGAGGTTGTCGTAATGACTGGTCCCTCTCTTTAAGCGTTTTCCGTGATGGACGATCCCTCTCTTTGAGCGTATGTCGTGATGAATGACCCCTCTCTCTGAGTGTATATCATGATGAACGGTCACTCTCATGGAGCGTATACCGAGATGGACGACCCCTCTCTTTGAGTGTAGGTCATAATTAATAGTCCCTTTCTTAGTGCATATACCGTGATGGACGACCCTTCTCTTTGAGAGTATGTCGCGATAAATGACCCCTCTCTTCGAGTGCATGTCATAATGAATGGTCCCTTCATTTAAAGCGTTTACCGTGATGAATGATCCTACTCTTTGAGCGTATGTCGCGATGAGTGACTCCTCTCTTTAAGCATATTTCATAATGAACGGTCCCTTTCTTAGAGCATATACTGTGATGGATGACCCCTCTCTTTGAGCTCATGTCATAGTGAGTGATCCTTCTCTTCGAGCGTATTTCTTATTGAACGATCTCTCTCTCTCTCTTTGAGCGTATGCCTGATGGATAACCGCTCTCTTTGAGAATATATCGCTGTGAATGACCCCTCTCTTTGAGCGTATATCGTGGTGAATGACCCCTCTCTTCGAGCGTATTTCATAATGAATGTTCTCTCTCTTTGAGCATATGCCATGATGGATGACCCCTCCCTTTGAGTGTACGTCGCATTGAATGACCCTTGTATTCGAGTGCTTGTCATAATGAACAGTCCCTTTCTTAGAGCGTATACCATGATGGAAGACCCTTCTCATTGTGCATAAGTCGCGATGATTGACCCTTCTCTTTGAGTGCATGTCATAATTAACGGTCCTTTCATAGAGCGTACATCGCGATGGACAACCTCTTTCTTTGAGCGTATGTCGCAGAGAATGACCCTCTCTTCGGGGAGTCTATCGTAATGACCGATCCCTCTCTTTGAGCGTATTCCGCAATGGACGATCCCTCTCTTTGAGCGTATGTCGCGATGAATGAACCCTTCTACGCTTTTCTCAACAACTTGCCACCCACAAACAGATGGTCAAACTAAAGTAGTCAACCGAGTGTTATCTACGCTTCTTAGGTTCATCATCCAAAAGAACACCAGAACGTTGGAGGAATGCTTACCACATGTGGAATTTGCCTACAATCGAGCACTTCATTCAGCCACTAAATACACCCTGTTTGAGGTAGTATATGGCTTTAACCCTCTTACTCCTTTGGATCTTTTAACCTTGCCACATGAACAGATCCTTAATAAGGATGGCAAGAACAAGGCAAAATTTGTCAAGAAGCTTCACCAAAAGGTACGAGACAACATAGAGCGACGAACTAAGCAATATGAGTACCAAGCAAACAAAGGAAGGAAGAATGTCATATTTGAGGTAGGAGATTGGTTGTGGGTTCATTTTCGTAAAGAAAGGTTTCCTAATCAAAGAAGGTCTAAACTAGTACCAAGGGGAGATGGACCATTTCAAGTAGTAAAAAAGATAAATAACAATGCCTATAAAATTGACCTTCCTGGAGACTACAAGGTGAGTGCTACCTTCAACGTTTCTGATTTATCCCTATATGAAGACGACCAAATCGTCGAAAAAGAAGGGATGGATGATATGTGCACGCCTCCGAAAGACAATGACCATGTTTAGATTAATCAAGACCCAGAAGTGCTACCATCAGGTCCTATCAGCGTTCTAAGGCCAAACAACTTAAGGAGGCATATACTCACAAGTGCATTACAGCCTTTGGAGGTCAAATGGCACTAAAAGGGAAGTTATACAATGTATTACTTGTTAAAGACATGTAACACATTGAATAAGCACCACAAGTTTACTTAATTTCAGCTTTTAAATTCGTTTCAATAGTTATGTCATTCATTTTAATTCGTTATATTTATTTCTTTGCAAGGTATGTTGAACACAGCTTAATGGACTGTTGGCCAGCTCCGTTTTAGCTCAAATGCACCATTTGTGCTGAAAACAAAGAATCGTTGTTTGAGGCACTTACCAGCTTCCAATCAGTACTAAAATGTACCAAACACTACTAGGCAGCGCAATAAAGTGGATGATAGCTTCATTCCAGTTCATGAATCTAGAATGAGCTCAAAATGACAAATGGTGAATTTCCATCCATATGGGATTCAGATCAGCTCCTACACACTCTTATGGATTGAGGAGAGTATTATGGCCCTAAGGATAAGTTCACTCAGCTAGGGGGTTAGCCGTTCATCTCAAATCATCACTCAAAGAGATGCAACCGACCAACATGGAGGGAAACATGCTTTGGGCGCCAAAACAAAGAGATAGCACTCTTCGTTGGACAGATTCATGATGATCCACTTGTGTACCGATTTCGAGAAGGATACGAGTAGAATTGGACTTTCGTGTCTTCATGAAAGTTGTTTCTCTGTCTCTTATCTTTCCAGCGCATGTTGAATCTCATCAATCTGATATTGGAAACTTGCGATATGTCCAATTTACTGAAGACTCTGCAGGCTGGAATTTTAAACCGAAAAGTTACAACAATTATTGGGAGGAGGCACCATTCAACCGAACGGTTAAAGAGGGAGAAACCACCAATGAAACAGACACCAAGGTCACTATTCAGCCACCCTTTCAAAGGGAAATTCCCCTTGTCCACACCCTTCCATTTCCTACAAATATGTTGCCATTTTTGCATTTCAAACAACAAATTTGAATCAGATTATTTAGTTTGTGAGTTAATCACTCATTCTTGTACCTTTTAGAACTTTATCGACTTATAAAATCATCTCTTTAATTTGTGACATCACCCTCCATCCTTTATACTTTAGGTTTCTGAAATTACATTTCCAAGAGGTCTAAGTGCATCTACCACCCTCACGGTTGCAACTAGATTGAGTTTATGTTCCTATAACATAAGTTCAACCTTTGCCCATTTGAATACTATCATTTCAACACCCTATAATCACCATCCATCTTCCATTTTCGTCCATCATTCTTCACCAGCCCTTTACATATCCTTTCATATCATTTACATCACTTAAACACCTCTATTTCCTTCCTTAATCAACCATCAACATCCAACGCACCATAACCTCTTCTTGAATCATCCTTATCTATTTTTCCAGCATCTCTTAACATTCTTTTGTTCAGGAAACAAGCGTGATACAAGGCTTGATTTCATTCTAAGGTCCAGGCAATCAAAGCTTCTCTCTACAAGCATCTTTGGAGAGTTGGAGTGTATCAGCTTGTCATAATAAACGGTCCCTTTCTTAGAGTGTAAATCGTGATGGACGACCCCTCTCTTTGAGCGTATGTCGCAGTGATTGACCGCACTATTCGAGCGTATGTCATAATGACCGGTCCCTCTCTTTTGAGCGTATCCCGTGATGGAAGACCCCTCTCATTTAGCATTTGTTGTGATGAATGACCCCTCTCTTCGAGTGCAGGTCATTGTGAACGGTCCCTCTCTTTGAGCGTATCTCGTGATGGATGACCCCTCTCTTTGAGCGTATGTCGCGATGAATGACCCCTTTCTTTGAGTGCATGTCAAGGTGATGGATGACCCTTCTCTTTGAGCGTATGTCGGGATGATTGATCCCTCTCTTTGAGTGCTTGTCATAATGAATGGTCCCTTTCTTAGAGCGTATACCGTGATAGACGACCCCTCTCTTTGATTGTATGACGCGGTGAATGACACATCTCTTCGAGCATAAGTCATAATGAACGGTTCCTCTCTTTGAGCGTATGTCGTGATGGACGACCCCTATCTTTGAGTGTACGTCGCGATGAATAAAAACCCTCTATTTAAGTGTATGTCATGGTGACCGGTCCCTCTCTTTGGGAGTATACCGTGATGGACGACCCCTCTCTTTGAGCGTATGTCGTGGCGAATGACCGCTCTATTCGAGCGTATGTCATAATGACCGGTCCCTCTCTTGTTGCGTATCCCGTGATGGACGACCCCTCTCTTTGAGCGTTTGTCGTGATGAATGACCCCTCTCTTTGAGTGCACGTCATGGTGAACGGTCCCTCTTTTGGAGCGAATACCGTGATGGATGACCCCTCTCTTTGAGTGTATGTCGCGGTGAATGACCCCTCTCTTCGAGTGCATGTCATAATGAACGGTCCCTCTCTTGGAGCGTATGTCGCGATGATTGTACCATCTATTCTAGTGCATGTCATGGTGAACAGTCCACCTCTTTGAGCGAATACTGTGATGGACGACTCCTCTCTTAGAGCGTAGATCATGATGAATGACCCCTCTCTTCGAGTGCATGTCATAATGAACGACGTATATTGTGATTGATGACCCCTTTTTTTGAGCGTATGTCAATGTGAATGACCCTTTTCTTCGACTGCATGTCATAATGAACGGTCCCCTTCTTAGAACATATACCGTTATGGATGACCCCTCTCTTTCTGCGTATGTCGCTGTGAATGACCCCTTTCTTTGAGTGCATGTCATGCTGAACGATCCCACTCTTTGAGTGTATACCTTGATGGACGACCCATATCTTTGAGTGTATGTCACGATGAATGACCCTTATCTTTGAGCGTATGCTGTGATGGACGACCCCTCTCTTTTTGCGTATGTCGCGATGATTGACCACTCTCTTTGAATACATGTCATAATAAATACTCCCTTTCTTAGAGCGTATACTGTGATGGACGATCCTTCTATTTGAGCATATGTCGCGATGGATGACCCCTCTCTTTGACTGCATGTCATAATGAATGGTCCCTTTCTTAGAGCATATAACGTGATGGTCGACACCTCCCTTGAAGCGTATGTCCTGGTGAATGACCCCTCTCTTCGAGTGTATGATGTGAGCACATCTACACAAGCTCAATCAGCTGATCCGGAGGTCTTACCATCAGGACCCATCACTCGATCAAAGGCTAAGCAATTCAGGGAAGTTCTTATTCTTAAATGTTTACAAGTCTCAGAATCCTTTAATAATGCATATGCCTTAGAGAATAAACTTTACACTATGTTACATACTGATGTGTAACATCTTGTAACTATATAGTACTTAAGCTAGTATTGTGTTTATTAAGCATGTAAATAGGTGTGTTTTCAATAAGTTCAATAAGAACACAAGCTCATAATCATGTTTACCATGTTTCTTTAGCTTGTTACATGTTTTCCAATATGATAACTATGTTTTTCAGCTTGTTTTAACTTTCTTTAATAAGTTTACAATACTTATGATGGTATAACTTTTGTTTTCTCATAGGCACAAGGAAGAGTACCAAATGAAGGACTTCACCTTAGCTCGGGAAAAGCTCAATGGATTTCTAGCAGCTCGTTTCAGCTCAACTAATCCTCAACACTTCAGCTAGCTGAATTCAGCTCAACTCAGCTCCATTCAGCTCAACTCCAGCTCTACTAGCTCAACTCAAGCTGGTGAGTCCCGGGATAGCTCAAAGGTGTCCTCCACGTGGGAGAGTGTGTCATGGTCATGTGACCAGCATGAGGGGCGTCCACCATCCTTCCAAGCATGTGCATGGCATGTGGCAGATTCAAATTTCAAGATTTCCCTCCTTGAAGTTGGCGTCAAAGTAAGATAAGGACAAGGAGTTATTTCCTTTGAATTTCACACATAAAACACATGTGTTAAATGTTTGAAATTCAGTCTTCCCTCCCTCCAAAACCAGCCGGCCACAAAGGATAAGGATGAGTAGTTTTCTCATCCACATTTAACATAATTAACACATGTTAATTGTGCTTACATTTCAGCCACTCATCTGAAACTTCCAATTCAATTCTGGCCAAGTATTCTAGGCGCCAACTCCCTTGTACTAGCCTATATATATGTATACTTTGTAATGTAAAAAAAAAAAAAGACAATTTGAATGAAATTTACTTTTGTGAGAATTTCTCTCATTTCGGTTCTTTTGAGAACTTTCTGACTTCTCAAGTTCGTTGCTTGCGTGGTCAACCCCTTTGATACTTTGGGTTCTCGGTTGTAGATAATCGAAGGGTCCAAGTCCGTCTGAAGCAAGTTCAAGATAAGGTTCGGGTTCGTTCAACAGATTGTTCGAGTTCATCCTTGGAGTTTGTTTCATTTTATTTCTTTTCCTTGTTTTTATTTCATTTTCGTACTACCCCTTGCAACCTATTTTTCAACCTTGTCAGAAACTTCATTTCTCACCATTCACCTCACCAAAGACCAATCCTAGCCATAACCAAACCAATACTTTCAGCGTTCCACCATTGTCAACTTCTCCGAGCCTTCATCTTCTACATTCTGTCTACCTAAATTTTCCAGCCCTTTTAAACACCAATTTGCAGCCATGCTTATTGCAGGAGACATCTTACTTCAATCCTAGATCCGAAACAATCAAGAAGGCGTCCTCAACAAGGAGCCCTCTTATCATGTGGTAATCAGAGCCTAGGTTGGATTACAAGTAAGAATCATCTTCGTGAGTGCAAAAACAATCAAAAAAAAAAAAGTCAAAAAAAAAAAAAGTCAAAGTCAACTCTAGTTAAAAAAAAAAATCCGAAAATTCAAAAAAAAAATCAGAATATCAATAGTTGAAAGAAAAGCACTTCATGGTATTGAAAAGATGAAAGAAAATGCAAGTTTAATGTGTTCTACAGCATCAAACACTACCACAATCAACCGGGCATGAAGAATTGATTGTTCGGTGAAAGGAGAGTAGTAAGTGTTTCTTTGTAGTAAGTAATCCATTTTTTTTTTTTTTTTTTTTTTTTTTTTCTTTTTCTTTCTTTCTAACCTTTACCTTACTTTACATCACTTTTCTTTCCATTTAACACTAACCGAATTTGTTTTGGACAGAACCTTACATTTCGATTGTCACTAACCGTTGTTGTTAAAGACTAACACTTGTGACAGATTTGAAGAAGTCTACGCTAGTCCTCTAAAGAACTTATAACGAGAGAAGGAGTGGTAAAAGGCATTTGTGTGTGTGAGATCAGAAGGGGAATCAAAAGAGCCATTCAAGTATTCCCGAGTGAAACACGAGTGTTGGAGTGCCATTTTTATTTTTCTTTGGAGTGAACTTGTGAGGATCTTGTGTGTGTACTTTGTGAGGTCCATTTATCCTTATTTTTATTTTGTGTTGTTTGTTCTTTACTAACAATGGCAGGTTCAAATGGAGATCGTGATGATCAACAACAAAACGACGTTCAACCAAGCCTTATGATGCAAGCCATGCTTCGAGAAGTCCGAAGAGTAGTGCAATCAGAGATTGAACAATTGCACGTGAGAATGGACAAGATCGAGGGATCTCAAAACAATTCCCATGATGACAACAATGATGACGTTGAAGAAGTGCAAGAACCGAGGCAGAATGCTCCTAGAACAAATGGGAGGCGTGTACAACACCAGGCACAACCGGATGACAATTTGAACAACATCAAAGTTGCCATACCCCCTTTTCAAGGACGATCAGATCCGGATGCATATCTTGCGTGGGAAAGCAAGGTGGAACACGTCTTTGATTGCTACAATTATTCTGACCAGAAGAAGGTTCGATTGGCAGCGATGGAGTTCGTTGACTATGCCTTAATTTGGTGGGATCAATTGATTCTAAGTAGAAGACGAACCGGTGAAGGTCCAATCAATACATGGGCAGAGATGAAAAGAATTTTGAGAAAGAGATTTGTACCATCCCATTACCATCGAGACCTATTTCAAAGGTTACAAACTTTGAAACAAGGAAATCGAAGCGTCGAAGATTATTTTAAAGACATGGAGATGGCCATGATGCGTGCTAACATTGAGGAAGACCGAGAAGCAACCATGGCGCGATTCCTTTCAGGTTTGAACACTGACATTGCCAATGCTGTTGAATTGCAACATTACGTCGAATTAGACGAAATGGTGCAAATGGCAATTAAGGTTGAGAGGCAGCAACGAAGAAAGATGTCGTCATCCCGAGGTAATAATTCTTTCAGACCTCCTTCCAATTCTGTTTTCAATCCTTCTAACAATTTCAGGAAACAAGCACCGTTTCAAAACAAAGAGAAGGGTGAAACGAGCAAGCCAAAGGCCCCGATTGTAGATGTTGGGCGTGGGAAGCAAATTGCACAACCAGAACGTCCAGAACGCTCAAGGGATATTCAGTGCTTTAAGTGTCTTGGAAGAGGACATATTGCAAGCCAATGTCCTAATCGGAAGACTATGTTGATGTTAGAAAACGGAGAGATTGAGTCTGAATCCGACAATGAAGAACAGGAACCTTTACACAAGGAAGACAAGGATGATGCGGATGATGCCTTGGATACATACATGACCGGTGAAGCACTTGTCATAAAAAGAAGTCTAAATGCTACACCTACACAAGACGACCAGCAACGAGAGAACATCTTCCATACTAGATGCCTCATTAACGACAAGGTATGTGTTGTCATTATTGATGGTGGTAGTTGTACTAATGTTGCAAGTTCTTTCATGGTTGATAAGTTAGGCTTAAAGACGATGAAGCATCCCAAACCATATCGTCTTCAATGGTTAAATGATGGCGGAGAAGTACGAGTTACTAGACAAGTTTCGGTACCATTTACCATAGGGAGGTATAAAGATGAAATCCTTTGTGATGTCGTCTCAATGGATGCGTGTCACCTACTTTTGGGACGTCCATGGCAATACGACAAAGGTACGTTGCATGATGGAATTACAAATCGATATTCTTTTACACATGCAGGTAAGAAGATCACCTTAGCACCTTTGACACCGAGTCAAGTGCAAGAAGATCAGGTTCGATTGAGAAAGAATGTCGAGGAAGCCAAAACAGAAAGGAAGAAGACGAACGTATATGCGAGCGGCAAGGATATCAGGAAATGTCTTTCCTCTCAACAAACTTTACTTATTTTAATGTATAAGGAGTATTGTTTGTTATCTGATATTCCTAATGATTTGCCTGCATCTATTACGTCTCTTTTGCAGGAGTTTGAAGATGTGTTTCCGGATGAGACACCGAGTGGGTTGCCACCTATTCGAGGTATAGAACATCAAATTGATTTCATTCCGGGAGCTACCATTCCAAATCGGCCAGCATATCGAAGTAATCCAGAAGAAACAAAGGAACTTCAAAAACAAATCACCGAGTTGATGGAAAAGGGTTACATTCGGGAAAGTTTAAGTCCGTGCGCTGTACCAGTGCTTTTAGTACCCAAGAAAGACGGAACATGGAGAATGTGTGTTGATTGCCGAGCGGTGAATCAGATTACCATCAAGTATAGGCATCCCATTCCTCGTCTTGATGACATGCTAGATGAGTTGTGTGGTGCGACCATATTTTCCAAAATTGATTTAAAGAGTGGATATCATCAGATTCGGATGCGAGAGGGCGACGAATGGAAGACAGCCTTCAAAACGAAATTGGGTCTGTACGAGTGGTTAGTGATGCCTTTCGGTTTAACTAACGCACCTAGCACCTTTATGCGTCTGATGAATCATGTTTTACGATCTTACATTGGAAAATATTGTGTTGTGTACTTTGATGACATTCTTATATACAGCAAGTCTTTGCAGGATCACGAGGAACACTTGAGGAATGTTCTTGGCACATTGAGAAAAGAAAGGTTATTTGGTAATCTGAAGAAATGTATGTTTTGTACTGATAAGGTTACCTTTCTTGGTTTTATCGTGACTGCACAGGGTGTGGAAGTCGATCCAGAAAAGGTGAAGGCGATTCAGGATTGGCCTCGACCGACATCAATAAGTCAGGTTAGATCTTTTCATGGTTTAGCTAGTTTTTATCGTCGGTTTGTACCTAATTTCAGTTCCATTACCGCCCCCTTAACCGGGATTATAAAGAAGAATTCAGTCTTCAATTGGGGTAATGAACAGGAAGAAGCCTTCTTGAAAATTAAGGATTATTTGACTAAGGCCCCAGTGTTAGCCTTACCTAACTTTGATAAAATGTTCGAGATTGAGTGTGATGCTTCAGGAATAGGAATTGGAGCCGTTTTATCACAGGAGAAGCGACCTATTGCCTATTTCAGCGAGAAGTTAAGTGGTGCTACCTTGAATTATCCAGTGTACGACAAAGAGATGTATGCATTGATTCGAGCTCTTGAAACATGGCAGCACTATCTCTTACCGAAAGAATTCGTAATTCACACCGATCACGAAGCTTTGAAGCACATAACAGGTCAGCATAAGTTGAATAAAAGGCATGCTAAGTGGGTTGAATTTCTAGAATCTTTTCCTTATGTCATTCGATATAAGAAAGGTAAAGACAACGTTGTAGCAGATGCCTTATCCCGTAGGTATGCACTTCTGAATTACTTAGACTCTCATTTGATTGGGTTTGCCTATATCAAAGAATTATATGCTACTGACCCTGATTTTGGAGAAAGATATACATTGTGTGAAAAGGGTGCAGATGAGAAATTTTATCGACATGATGATTATCTTTTCAAAGAAGGAAGACTCTGCATTCCTCAAGGGTCAATTCGAGAGGTCCTAATTCGAGAAGCTCATGAAGGAGGACTTATGGGACACTTTGGAGTCACCAAGACGTTACACATTCTCAAGGAGCATCTATTCTGGCCAAAGATGCGACGAGACGTCGAAAGGATGTGTGAACGATGCGTGACATGTAAGAAAGCAAAGTCGAAGGTATTACCACACGGTTTGTACTTACCTTTACCTATTCCCGACTCCCCCTGGACTGATATATCTATGGATTTTGTGTTGGGATTGCCTAGGACTAGGACAGGTAGAGATAGTATCTTTGTTGTGGTTGACAGGTTCTCAAAGATGGCACACTTCATTGCGTGTCATAAGACCGATGATGCTGTTAATGTGGCTAACTTGTTCTTTAAGGAAATTGTGCGTTTACATGGTATTCCTAGGTCGATTGTTTCTGACAGGGATGTAAAATTCTTGAGTCACTTCTGGAGGACTCTTTGGAGCAAATTAGGTACGAAACTTATGTTTTCTACTACTTGTCATCCCCAAACTGATGGACAAACTGAGGTTGTTAATCGTATTTTATCTACTTTACTCCGTTCCATCATCAAAAAGAATATTAAGACGTGGGAAGATTGTTTGCCGCATGTTGAATTTGCATATAACCATGCCGTTCATTCTGCTACTAAAATGTCACCTTTTGAGGTTGTTTATGGATTTAATCCTATCACTCCTCTCGATATGTTGCCTTTGCCATATGAACAAGTGACGAATAGGGACGGACAATCCAAGGCTGATTATGTAAAGAAGTTGCATCAACAGGTTAAAGATAACCTTGAACGAAGGACTCAACAATACGAGAAGCAAGCGAACAAAGGACGTAAGCGAGTTACCTTCGATGTTGGAGATTGGGTTTGGATTCACTTCCGAAAGGAACGTTTTCCAACCCAACGACGGTCCAAGCTGTTACCACGAGGAGATGGTCCTTTTCAAGTGGTTGAGAAAGTGAACGACAATGCTTACAAGTTGGACTTGCCGGGTGAATACAATGTAAGTGCTACATTTAATGTTTCCGACTTATCCCCTTTTAATGATTCTGCAGATTTGAGGACAAATCCTTTTCAAGAAGGGGGGGATGATGTGAGCACATCTACACAAGCTCAATCAGCTGATCCGGAGGTCTTACCATCAGGACCCATCACTCGATCAAAGGCTAAGCAATTCAGGGAAGTTCTTATTCTTAAATGTTTACAAGTCTCAGAATCCTTTAATAATGCATATGCCTTAGAGAATAAACTTTACACTATGTTACATACTGATGTGTAACATCTTGTAACTATATAGTACTTAAGCTAGTATTGTGTTTATTAAGCATGTAAATAGGTGTGTTTTCAATAAGTTCAATAAGAACACAAGCTCATAATCATGTTTACCATGTTTCTTTAGCTTGTTACATGTTTTCCAATATGATAACTATGTTTTTCAGCTTGTTTTAACTTTCTTTAATAAGTTTACAATACTTATGATGGTATAACTTTTGTTTTCTCATAGGCACAAGGAAGAGTACCAAATGAAGGACTTCACCTTAGCTCGGGAAAAGCTCAATGGATTTCTAGCAGCTCGTTTCAGCTCAACTAATCCTCAACACTTCAGCTAGCTGAATTCAGCTCAACTCAGCTCCATTCAGCTCAACTCCAGCTCTACTAGCTCAACTCAAGCTGGTGAGTCCCGGGATAGCTCAAAGGTGTCCTCCACGTGGGAGAGTGTGTCATGGTCATGTGACCAGCATGAGGGGCGTCCACCATCCTTCCAAGCATGTGCATGGCATGTGGCAGATTCAAATTTCAAGATTTCCCTCCTTGAAGTTGGCGTCAAAGTAAGATAAGGACAAGGAGTTATTTCCTTTGAATTTCACACATAAAACACATGTGTTAAATGTTTGAAATTCAGTCTTCCCTCCCTCCAAAACCAGCCGGCCACAAAGGATAAGGATGAGTAGTTTTCTCATCCACATTTAACATAATTAACACATGTTAATTGTGCTTACATTTCAGCCACTCATCTGAAACTTCCAATTCAATTCTGGCCAAGTATTCTAGGCGCCAACTCCCTTGTACTAGCCTATATATATGTATACTTTGTAATGTAAAAAAAAAAAGACAATTTGAATGAAATTTACTTTTGTGAGAATTTCTCTCATTTCGGTTCTTTTGAGAACTTTCTGACTTCTCAAGTTCGTTGCTTGCGTGGTCAACCCCTTTGATACTTTGGGTTCTCGGTTGTAGATAATCGAAGGGTCCAAGTCCGTCTGAAGCAAGTTCAAGATAAGGTTCGGGTTCGTTCAACAGATTGTTCGAGTTCATCCTTGGAGTTTGTTTCATTTTATTTCTTTTCCTTGTTTTTATTTCATTTTCGTACTACCCCTTGCAACCTATTTTTCAACCTTGTCAGAAACTTCATTTCTCACCATTCACCTCACCAAAGACCAATCCTAGCCATAACCAAACCAATACTTTCAGCGTTCCACCATTGTCAACTTCTCCGAGCCTTCATCTTCTACATTCTGTCTACCTAAATTTTCCAGCCCTTTTAAACACCAATTTGCAGCCATGCTTATTGCAGGAGACATCTTACTTCAATCCTAGATCCGAAACAATCAAGAAGGCGTCCTCAACAAGGAGCCCTCTTATCAGTGTATGTCTTAATAAATTGTCCCTCTCTTTGAGTGTATACCGTTAAGGACGACCCCACTCCTTGAGCGTATGTCGCCGTGAATGACCCCTCTTTTAGAGAGTATGTCATAATGAGTGGTCCCTCTCTTTGAGCGTATGCCGTGATGAATGTCCCCTCTCTTTGAGTGTATGTCGTGTTGAATGACCCCTCTCTTCAAGCGTATATCGTAATGGACGGTCCCTCTCTTCGAGCATATGCCGTAATGCACAACCTTTCTCTTTGAGCATATGTCGCAATAAATGACTCCGCTCTTCGAATGCATGTCATAATAAACAGTCCCTTTCTTAGAGCGTATACCGTGATGAACGGCCCTTCTCTTTGAGCATATGTCGCGATGAATGACCACTCTCTTTGAGTGCATGTCATAATGAACGATCCCTTTCTTAAAGCGTATAACGTGATGGTCGACACCTCCCTTGAAGCGTATGTCGCAGTGAATGACCCCTCTCTTCGAGTGTATGTAATAATAAACAGTCCCTCTCTTTGAATGTATATCGTGATGGACGACCCGACTCCTTGAGCGTATGTCGCGGCGAATGACCCCTCTCTCCGAGAGTATGTCATAATCAATGGTCCCTTTCTTTGAGCGTATGTCGTGATGGATGAACCCTCTCTTTGTGCGTATGGCGCATTGAATGAACCCTCTCTTCTAGTGCATGTTATGGACGACCCCTCTCTATTAGCGTATGTCGTGATGGATGACCACTCTCTTTGTGCGTATGGCGCGTTGAATGAACCCTCTCTTCTAGTGCATGTTATGGACGACCCCTCTCTATTAGCGTATGTCGTGATGAACGACCCCTCTCTTTGGATGCATGTAATAATAAATGGTACCTCTCTTTGAGCGTATACCGTGTTGGACGACCCCTCTCTTTGTGCGTATGTCGCATTGAATGACCCCTCTCTTCGAGTTTATATCATGGTGAATTGTCCCTCTCTTTGAGCATATATCGTGATGGACAACCTCTCTCTTTGAGCGTATGTCGTGATGAATGACCCCTCTCTTTGAGTGCATGTCATAATAAACGGTCCCTCTCTTTGAGCGTATACCGAGATGGACGACCCCTCTCCTTAAGCGTATGTCGCGGTGAATGACCCCTCTCTTTGAGTGCATGTTATAATAAACGGTCCCGCTCTTTGAGCGTATACCGTGATGGACGACCTCTCTTTTTGACCGTATGTCACGATGAATGACCCCTCTCTTTAAGTGCATGTCATAGTCAATGGTCCTACTCTTTCAGCGTATAACGTGGTGGACAACCCCTCACTTTGAGTGCATGTCATAATAAACGGTCTGATAAGAGGGCTCCTTGTTGAGGACGCCTTCTTGATTGTTTCGGATCTAGGATTGAAGTAAGATGTCTCCTGCAATAAGCATGGCTGCAAATTGGTGTTTAAAAGGGCTGGAAAATTTAGGTAGACAGAATGTAGAAGATGAAGGCTCGGAGAAGTTGACAATGGTGGAACGCTGAAAGTATTGGTTTGGTTATGGCTAGGATTGGTCTTTGGTGAGGTGAATGGTGAGAAATGAAGTTTCTGACAAGGTTGAAAAATAGGTTGCAAGGGGTAGTACGAAAATGAAATAAAAACAAGGAAAAGAAATAAAATGAAACAAACTCCAAGGATGAACTCGAACAATCTGTTGAACGAACCCGAACCTTATCTTGAACTTGCTTCAGACGGACTTGGACCCTTCGATTATCTACAACCGAGAACCCAAAGTATCAAAGGGGTTGACCACGCAAGCAACGAACTTGAGAAGTCAGAAAGTTCTCAAAAGAACCGAAATGAGAGAAATTCTCACAAAAGTAAATTTCATTCAAATTGTCTTTTTTTTTACATTACAAAGTATACATATATATAGGCTAGTACAAGGGAGTTGGCGCCTAGAATACTTGGCCAGAATTGAATTGGAAGTTTCAGATGAGTGGCTGAAATGTAAGCACAATTAACATGTGTTAATTATGTTAAATGTGGATGAGAAAACTACTCATCCTTATCCTTTGTGGCCGGCTGGTTTTGGAGGGAGGGAAGACTGAATTTCAAACATTTAACACATGTGTTTTATGTGTGAAATTCAAAGGAAATAACTCCTTGTCCTTATCTTACTTTGACGCCAACTTCAAGGAGGGAAATCTTGAAATTTGAATCTGCCACATGCCATGCACATGCTTGGAAGGATGGTGGACGCCCCTCATGCTGGTCACATGACCATGACACACTCTCCCACGTGGAGGACACCTTTGAGCTATCCCGGGACTCACCAGCTTGAGTTGAGCTAGTAGAGCTGGAGTTGAGCTGAATGGAGCTGAGTTGAGCTGAATTCAGCTAGCTGAAGTGTTGAGGATTAGTTGAGCTGAAACGAGCTGCTAGAAATCCATTGAGCTTTTCCCGAGCTAAGGTGAAGTCCTTCATTTGGTACTCTTCCTTGTGCCTATGAGAAAACAAAAGTTATACCATCATAAGTATTGTAAACTTATTAAAGAAAGTTAAAACAAGCTGAAAAACATAGTTATCATATTGGAAAACATGTAACAAGCTAAAGAAACATGGTAAACATGATTATGAGCTTGTGTTCTTATTGAACTTATTGAAAACACACCTATTTACATGCTTAATAAACACAATACTAGCTTAAGTACTATATAGTTACAAGATGTTACACATCAGTATGTAACATAGTGTAAAGTTTATTCTCTAAGGCATATGCATTATTAAGGGATTCTGAGACTTGTAAACATTTAAGAATAAGAACTTCCCTGAATTGCTTAGCCTTTGATCGAGTGATGGGTCCTGATGGTAAGACCTCCGGATCAGCTGATTGAGCTTGTGTAGATGTGCTCACATCATCCCCCCCTTCTTGAAAAGGATTTGTCCTCAAATCTGCAGAATCATTAAAAGGGGATAAGTCGGAAACATTAAATGTAGCACTTACATTGTATTCACCCGGCAAGTCCAACTTGTAAGCATTGTCGTTCACTTTCTCAACCACTTGAAAAGGACCATCTCCTCGTGGTAACAGCTTGGACCGTCGTTGGGTTGGAAAACGTTCCTTTCGGAAGTGAATCCAAACCCAATCTCCAACATCGAAGGTAACTCGCTTACGTCCTTTGTTCGCTTGCTTCTCGTATTGTTGAGTCCTTCGTTCAAGGTTATCTTTAACCTGTTGATGCAACTTCTTTACATAATCAGCCTTGGATTGTCCATCCCTGTTCGTCACTTGTTCATATGGCAAAGGCAACATATCGAGAGGAGTGATAGGATTAAATCCATAAACAACCTCAAAAGGTGACATTTTAGTAGCAGAATGAACGGCATGGTTATATGCAAATTCAACATGCGGCAAACAATCTTCCCACGTCTTAATATTCTTTTTGATGATGGAACGGAGTAAAGTAGATAAAATACGATTAACAACCTCAGTTTGTCCATCAGTTTGGGGATGACAAGTAGTAGAAAACATAAGTTTCGTACCTAATTTGCTCCAAAGAGTCCTCCAGAAGTGACTCAAGAATTTTACATCCCTGTCAGAAACAATCGACCTAGGAATACCATGTAAACGCACAATTTCCTTAAAGAACAAGTTAGCCACATTAACAGCATCATCGGTCTTATGACACGCAATGAAGTGTGCCATCTTTGAGAACCTGTCAACCACAACAAAGATACTATCTCTACCTGTCCTAGTCCTAGGCAATCCCAACACAAAATCCATAGATATATCAGTCCAGGGGGAGTCGGGAATAGGTAAAGGTAAGTACAAACCGTGTGGTAATACCTTCGACTTTGCTTTCTTACATGTCACGCATCGTTCACACATCCTTTCGACGTCTCGTCGCATCTTTGGCCAGAATAGGTGCTCCTTGAGAATGTGTAACGTCTTGGTGACTCCAAAGTGTCCCATAAGTCCTCCTTCATGAGCTTCTCGAATTAGGACCTCTCGAATTGACCCTTGAGGAATGCAGAGTCTTCCTTCTTTGAAAAGATAATCATCATGTCGATAAAATTTCTCATCTGCACCCTTTTCACACAATGTATATCTTTCTCCAAAATCAGGGTCAGTAGCATATAATTCTTTGATATAGGCAAACCCAATCAAATGAGAGTCTAAGTAATTCAGAAGTGCATACCTACGGGATAAGGCATCTGCTACAACGTTGTCTTTACCTTTCTTATATCGAATGACATAAGGAAAAGATTCTAGAAATTCAACCCACTTAGCATGCCTTTTATTCAACTTATGCTGACCTGTTATGTGCTTCAAAGCTTCGTGATCGGTGTGAATTACGAATTCTTTCGGTAAGAGATAGTGCTGCCATGTTTCAAGAGCTCGAATCAATGCATACATCCCTTTGTCGTACACTGGATAATTCAAGGTAGCACCACTTAACTTCTCGCTGAAATAGGCAATAGGTCGCTTCTCCTGTGATAAAACGGCTCCAATTCCTATTCCTGAAGCATCACACTCAATCTCGAACATTTTATCAAAGTTAGGTAAGGCTAACACTGGGGCCTTAGTCAAATAATCCTTAATTTTCAAGAAGGCTTCTTCCTGTTCATCACCCCAATTGAAGACTGAATTCTTCTTTATAATCCCGGTTAAGGGGGCGGTAATGGAACTGAAATTAGGTACAAACCGACGATAAAAACTAGCTAAACCATGAAAAGATCTAACCTGACTTATTGATGTCGGTCGAGGCCAATCCTGAATCGCCTTCACCTTTTCTGGATCGACTTCCACACCCTGTGCAGTCACGATAAAACCAAGAAAGGTAACCTTATCAGTACAAAACATACATTTCTTCAGATTACCAAATAACCTTTCTTTTCTCAATGTGCCAAGAACATTCCTCAAGTGTTCCTCGTGATCCTGCAAAGACTTGCTGTATATAAGAATGTCATCAAAGTACACAACACAATATTTTCCAATGTAAGATCGTAAAACATGATTCATCAGACGCATAAAGGTGCTAGGTGCGTTAGTTAAACCGAAAGGCATCACTAACCACTCGTACAGACCCAATTTCGTTTTGAAGGCTGTCTTCCATTCGTCGCCTTCTCGCATCCGAATCTGATGATATCCACTCTTTAAATCAATTTTGGAAAATATGGTCGCACCACACAACTCATCTAGCATGTCATCAAGACGAGGAATGGGATGCCTATACTTGATGGTAATCTGATTCACCGCTCGGCAATCAACACACATTCTCCATGTTCCGTCTTTCTTGGGTACTAAAAGTACTGGTACAGCGCACGGACTTAAACTTTCCCGAATGTAACCCTTTTCCATCAACTCGGTGATTTGTTTTTGAAGTTCTTTTGTTTCTTCTGGATTACTTCGATATGCTGGCCGATTTGGAATGGTAGCTCCCGGAATGAAATCAATTTGATGTTCTATACCTCGAATAGGTGGCAACCCACTCGGTGTCTCATCCGGAAACACATCTTCAAACTCCTGCAAAAGAGACGTAATAGATGCAGGCAAATCATTAGGAATATCAGATAACAAACAATACTCCTTATACATTAAAATAAGTAAAGTTTGTTGAGAGGAAAGACATTTCCTGATATCCTTGCCGCTCGCATATACGTTCGTCTTCTTCCTTTCTGTTTTGGCTTCCTCGACATTCTTTCTCAATCGAACCTGATCTTCTTGCACTTGACTCGGTGTCAAAGGTGCTAAGGTGATCTTCTTACCTGCATGTGTAAAAGAATATCGATTTGTAATTCCATCATGCAACGTACCTTTGTCGTATTGCCATGGACGTCCCAAAAGTAGGTGACACGCATCCATTGAGACGACATCACAAAGGATTTCATCTTTATACCTCCCTATGGTAAATGGTACCGAAACTTGTCTAGTAACTCGTACTTCTCCGCCATCATTTAACCATTGAAGACGATATGGTTTGGGATGCTTCATCGTCTTTAAGCCTAACTTATCAACCATGAAAGAACTTGCAACATTAGTACAACTACCACCATCAATAATGACAACACATACCTTGTCGTTAATGAGGCATCTAGTATGGAAGATGTTCTCTCGTTGCTGGTCGTCTTGTGTAGGTGTAGCATTTAGACTTCTTTTTATGACAAGTGCTTCACCGGTCATGTATGTATCCAAGGCATCATCCGCATCATCCTTGTCTTCCTTGTGTAAAGGTTCCTGTTCTTCATTGTCGGATTCAGACTCAATCTCTCCGTTTTCTAACATCAACATAGTCTTCCGATTAGGACATTGGCTTGCAATATGTCCTCTTCCAAGACACTTAAAGCACTGAATATCCCTTGAGCGTTCTGGACGTTCTGGTTGTGCAATTTGCTTCCCACGCCCAACATCTACAATCGGGGCCTTTGGCTTGCTCGTTTCACCCTTCTCTTTGTTTTGAAACGGTGCTTGTTTCCTGAAATTGTTAGAAGGATTGAAAACAGAATTGGAAGGAGGTCTGAAAGAATTATTACCTCGGGATGACGACATCTTTCTTCGTTGCTGCCTCTCAACCTTAATTGCCATTTGCACCATTTCGTCTAATTCGACGTAATGTTGCAATTCAACAGCATTGGCAATGTCAGTGTTCAAACCTGAAAGGAATCGCGCCATGGTTGCTTCTCGGTCTTCCTCAATGTTAGCACGCATCATGGCCATCTCCATGTCTTTAAAATAATCTTCGACGCTTCGATTTCCTTGTTTCAAAGTTTGTAACCTTTGAAATAGGTCTCGATGGTAATGGGATGGTACGAATCTCTTTCTCAAAATTCTTTTCATCTCTGCCCATGTATTGATTGGACCTTCACCGGTTCGTCTTCTACTTAGAATCAATTGATCCCACCAAATTAAGGCATAGTCAACGAACTCCATCGCTGCCAATCGAACCTTCTTCTGGTCAGAATAATTGTAGCAATCAAAGACGTGTTCCACCTTGCTTTCCCACGCAAGATATGCATCCGGATCTGATCGTCCTTGAAAAGGGGGTATGGCAACTTTGATGTTGTTCAAATTGTCATCCAGTTGTGCCTGGTGTTGTACACGCCTCCCATTTGTTCTAGGAGCATTCTGCCTCGGTTCTTGCACTTCTTCAACGTCATCATTGTTGTCATCATGGGAATTGTTTTGAGATCCCTCGATCTTGTCCATTCTCACGTGCAATTGTTCAATCTCTGATTGCACTACTCTTCGGACTTCTCGAAGCATGGCTTGCATCATAAGGCTTGGTTGAACGTCGTTTTGTTGTTGATCATCACGATCTCCATTTGAACCTGCCATTGTTAGTAAAGAACAAACAACACAAAATAAAAATAAGGATAAATGGACCTCACAAAGTACACACACAAGATCCTCACAAGTTCACTCCAAAGAAAAATAAAAATGGCACTCCAACACTCGTGTTTCACTCGGGAATACTTGAATGGCTCTTTTGATTCCCCTTCTGATCTCACACACACAAATGCCTTTTACCACTCCTTCTCTCGTTATAAGTTCTTTAGAGGACTAGCGTAGACTTTCTTCAAATCTGTCACAAGTGTTAGTCTTTAACAACAACGGTTAGTGACAATCGAAATGTAAGGTTCTGTCCAAAACAAATTCGGTTAGTGTTAAATGGAAAGAAAAGTGATGTAAAGTAAGGTAAAGGTTAGAAAGAAAGAAAAAGAAAAAAGAAAAAAAAAAAAATGGATTACTTACTACAAAGAAACACTTACTACTCTCCTTTCACCGAACAATCAATTCTTCATGCCCGGTTGATTATGGTAGTGTTTGATGCTGTAGAACACATTAAACTTGCATTTTCTTTCATCTTTTCAATACCATGAAGTGCTTTTCTTTCAACTATTGATATTCTGATTTTTTTTTGAATTTTCGAAATTTTTTTTTTAACTAGAGTTGACTTTGACTTTTTTTTTTGACTTTTTTTTGTTTTTTGATTGTTTTTGCACTCACGAAGATGATTCTTACTTGTAATCCAACCTAGGCTCTGATTACCACATGATAAGAGGGCTCCTTGTTGAGGACGCCTTCTTGATTGTTTCGGATCTAGGATTGAAGTAAGATGTCTCCTGCAATAAGCATGGCTGCAAATTGGTGTTTAAAAGGGCTGGAAAATTTAGGTAGACAGAATGTAGAAGATGAAGGCTCGGAGAAGTTGACAATGGTGGAACGCTGAAAGTATTGGTTTGGTTATGGCTAGGATTGGTCTTTGGTGAGGTGAATGGTGAGAAATGAAGTTTCTGACAAGGTTGAAAAATAGGTTGCAAGGGGTAGTACGAAAATGAAATAAAAACAAGGAAAAGAAATAAAATGAAACAAACTCCAAGGATGAACTCGAACAATCTGTTGAACGAACCCGAACCTTATCTTGAACTTGCTTCAGACGGACTTGGACCCTTCGATTATCTACAACCGAGAACCCAAAGTATCAAAGGGGTTGACCACGCAAGCAACGAACTTGAGAAGTCAGAAAGTTCTCAAAAGAACCGAAATGAGAGAAATTCTCACAAAAGTAAATTTCATTCAAATTGTCTTTTTTTTTACATTACAAAGTATACATATATATAGGCTAGTACAAGGGAGTTGGCGCCTAGAATACTTGGCCAGAATTGAATTGGAAGTTTCAGATGAGTGGCTGAAATGTAAGCACAATTAACATGTGTTAATTATGTTAAATGTGGATGAGAAAACTACTCATCCTTATCCTTTGTGGCCGGCTGGTTTTGGAGGGAGGGAAGACTGAATTTCAAACATTTAACACATGTGTTTTATGTGTGAAATTCAAAGGAAATAACTCCTTGTCCTTATCTTACTTTGACGCCAACTTCAAGGAGGGAAATCTTGAAATTTGAATCTGCCACATGCCATGCACATGCTTGGAAGGATGGTGGACGCCCCTCATGCTGGTCACATGACCATGACACACTCTCCCACGTGGAGGACACCTTTGAGCTATCCCGGGACTCACCAGCTTGAGTTGAGCTAGTAGAGCTGGAGTTGAGCTGAATGGAGCTGAGTTGAGCTGAATTCAGCTAGCTGAAGTGTTGAGGATTAGTTGAGCTGAAACGAGCTGCTAGAAATCCATTGAGCTTTTCCCGAGCTAAGGTGAAG
The DNA here is from genome assembly GCA_035048815.1 of Abelmoschus esculentus. Classification (NCBI taxonomy): domain Eukaryota; kingdom Viridiplantae; phylum Streptophyta; class Magnoliopsida; order Malvales; family Malvaceae; genus Abelmoschus; species Abelmoschus esculentus. The sequence continues at coordinate 21,515,262 of JAUCBN010000003.1, forward strand.
TCCTTCATTTGGTACTCTTCCTTGTGCCTATGAGAAAACAAAAGTTATACCATCATAAGTATTGTAAACTTATTAAAGAAAGTTAAAACAAGCTGAAAAACATAGTTATCATATTGGAAAACATGTAACAAGCTAAAGAAACATGGTAAACATGATTATGAGCTTGTGTTCTTATTGAACTTATTGAAAACACACCTATTTACATGCTTAATAAACACAATACTAGCTTAAGTACTATATAGTTACAAGATGTTACACATCAGTATGTAACATAGTGTAAAGTTTATTCTCTAAGGCATATGCATTATTAAGGGATTCTGAGACTTGTAAACATTTAAGAATAAGAACTTCCCTGAATTGCTTAGCCTTTGATCGAGTGATGGGTCCTGATGGTAAGACCTCCGGATCAGCTGATTGAGCTTGTGTAGATGTGCTCACATCACGGTCCCTCTCTTTGAGCTTATACCGTGATGGATGACCCCTCTCCTAGAGCGTATGTCACCGTGAATGACCCCTCTCTTCGTGAGTATGTCATAATGAATGGTCTCTCTTTGAGTGTATGTCGTGATCGACGACCCCTCTCTTGGAGCGTATGTCGCGTTAAATTGACCATCTCCTTGAGTGCATGTCATTAGGAACGGTGTCTCTCTCTGAGCGTATACCGTGATGGACGACCCTCTCTTTGCGCACATGTCGAGATGAATGACCCTTGTCTTCGAATGCATGTCGTAATGAATGGTCCCTCTCTTTGAGCGTGTGCCGTGATGGACGACCCCTCTCTTTGAGCGTATGTCGCATTAAATGAATCCTCTCTTTGAGCGTATGTCGCATTAAATGAATCCTCTCTTTGAGTGCGTCATGGGGAACGGTCCCTCTCTTTGAGCGTATACCGTGATGGACGACCCCTCACTTTGAGCATATGCCGAGATGAATGACCCCTCTCTTCGAGAGTATGTCATAATGAATGGTCCTTCTCTTTGAGCGTATGCCATGATGGGCGGCTCCTCTCTAAGAGCGTATGTCGTGTTAAATGATCCCTCTCTTTGAGTGCATATCATGGGGAACGGTCCCTCTCTTTGAGCGTTTACCGTGAAGGACAACCCCTGTCTTTGAGCATATGTCGCGATGAATTACCCATCTCTTGGAGCGTTTGTCGCGATGAATGACCTCTCTCTTCGAGTGTATATCATGGTGAGTGGTCCCTCTCTTTGAGCATATACCATGATGGACGACCTCTCTCTTTGAGCGTATGTCGCTATTAATTAACCCTCTCTTTGAGAGTATACCGTGTAAGACAACCCCTCTCTTTTTGCGTATGTCGCGATGATTGACCCCTCTCTTCGAATGCATGTTATAATAACTAGTCCCTTTCTCATAGCGTATTCCATGATGGACGTCCTTTTCTTTGAGCATATGTCGCGATGAATGACCCCTCTCTTTGAGTACATGTCATAATGAACGGTCCCTTTCTTAGAGCGTATAACGTGATGGTCGACACCTCCCTTGAAGCGCATGTCGTGATGATTGACCACTCTCATCGAATGCATGTCATAATTAATACTCCCTTTCTTAGAGTGTATACCGTGATGGACGATCCTTCTCTTTGAGCATATGTCGCGATGGATGACCCCTCTCTTTGAGTGCATGTCGTAATGAACGGTCCCTTTCTTAGAGCATATAACGTGATGGTCGACACCTCCCTTGAAGCGTATGTCGCGGTGAATGACCCCTCTCTTCAAGTGTATGTCATAACAAACTGTCCCTCTCTTTGAGTGTATACCGTTATGGACGACCCCACTCCTTGAGCTTATGTCGCCGTGAATGACCCCTCTTTTAGTGAGTATGTCATAATGAATGATCCCTCTCTTTGAGCGTATGCCGTTATGGACGTCCCCTCTCTTTGAGTGTATGTCGCGTTGAATGACCCCTCTTTTCAAGCGTATGGCGTAATAAACGGTCCCTCTCTTCGAGCATATGCCGAGATGCACAACCCTTCTCTTTGAGCATATGCCGAGATGCACAACCCTTCTCTTTGAGCATATGTCGCGATAAATGATTCCGCTCTTCGAATGCATGTCATAATAAACAGTCCCTTTCTTAGAGCATATACCGTGATGGACGACCCTTCTCTTTGAGCATATGTCGCGATGAATGACCCCTCTCTTCGAGTGCATGTCATAATGAACGATCCCTTTCTTAAAGCGTATAACATGATGGTCGACACCTCCCTTGAAGCATATGTCGCGGTGAATGACCCCTCTCTTCGAGTGTATGTAATAATAAACGGTCCCTCTCTTTGAACGTATACCATGGTGGACGACCCCACTCCTTGAGCGTATGTCGCGGCGAATGACCCCTCTCTTCAAAAGTATGTCATAATCAATGGTCCCTTTCTTTGAGCGTATGTCGTGATGGACGACCCCTCTCTTTGTGTGTATGGCGCGTTGAATGAACCCTCTCTACTAGTGCATGTTTTGGACAAACCCCTCTCTTTTAGCGCATGTCATGATGAATGACCCCTCTCTTTGAGTGCATGTAATAATAAATGGTACCTCTCTTTTAGCGTATACCGTGTTGGATGACCACTCTCTTTGTGCGTATGTCGCATTGAATGACCCCTCTATTCGAGTGCATGTCATGTTGAACTGTCCCTCTCTTTGAGCGTATATCATGATGGAAAACCCCTATCTTTGAGCGTATCTCGTGATGAATGACCCCTCTCTTTGAGTGCATGTCATAATAAATGGTCCCTCTCTTTGAGCGTATACCGTGGTGGACGAACCCTCTCCTTGAGCGTATGTTGCGGTGAATGACCCCTCTCTTTGAGTGCATGTCATAATAAACAATCCAGCTCTTTGAGCGTATACCGTGATGGACGACGTCTCTCTTTGAGTATATGTCGCGGTGAATGATCCCTCTCTTCGAGTGCATGTCATAATAAACGGTCCCTTTCTTTGAGCGTATACCATGATGGACGACCCCTCTCCTTGAGCGTATGTTGCGGTGAATGACCCCTCTCTTTGAGTGTATGTCATAATAAACGGTCCCTCTCTTTGAGCGTATATTGTGATGGACGACCCCTCTCTTTGAGTGTATATCGCGATGAGTGACCCCTCTATTCTACTGCATGTCATGGTGAACGGTTCCTCTCTTTGAGAAGATACCGTGATGGAAGACCCCTCTCTTCGAGTGGATGTCATAATGAACGGTCTCTTTCTTAGAACGTATACCATGATGGATGACCCCTCTCTTTCTGCGTATGTTGCTGTGAATGACCCCTCTCTTTGAATGCATGTCATAATAAACGGTCCCGCTCTTTGAGCGTATACCGTGATGGACGACCCCTCTTTTTGAGCGTATGTCGCGATTAATGACTCCTCTCTTTGAGTGCATGTCGTAATCAACGGTCCATCTCTTTGAGCGTATAACGTGATGGACGACCCTTCTCTTTGAGTGCATGTCCTAATAAACGGTCCCTCTCTTTGAGCTTATACAGTGATGTACGACCCCTCTCCTTCAATGTATGTCGCAGTGAATGACCCCTCTCTTCGTGAGTATGTCATAATGAATGGTCCCTCTCTTTGAGCGTTTGTCGTGATCAACGAACCCTCTCTTGGAGTGCATGTCATGAGGAATGGTCCCTCTCTTAGAGAGTATACCGTGATGGACAACCCTTCTCTTTGAGCGTATGTCGCGAAGAATGACCCCTCTCTTCGAGTGCATGTCATATTGAAAGGTTCCTTTCTTAGAGAGTATACCGTGATGAATGGCCCTTGATATGATCACAACCAATAATGATTCAAAAGATTTTCCTATTGGACCTATGACGCGTGTTAAAGCCAAGAAATTCCAAGAGGCCATGGGAAATATATTTATTCAAGGCTGAAAATTAGATAATGCAACATCAACTTTGTTGGAACAATACAGCCTCCTACTTGTGCATGAGTTTGCATGAGTTCTTTCTTAAGTTTTTAAATTTAATTTCAGCATGTGTGCATGAATAAATAATGCTTAATGTTCATTTAAGCATGTTAGTTCAATAAAGTTCATTTGCTTAATCAATGCATGATAGTTCACTTAAAGCATGTTAGTTTTCTTATGTTTATAAGTTCATTTAGTGTGTGAGTTATATAATTAATTAAACTAGATCACTCAATGAAACTTGTTTCATTAATTAAATTAACTCATTAAATCTGTTTCATACATTCACTTTTATTTTTATTGAATAAAGTGGTTATCTAATGGTTGCTTGATATTGGGGATTCGTTGCTTCAAAAACAACGATCCTTGTTTGAAACGGATCTAGGATAATAGCAAGCAAGTCTCTGCAATAAACACAACATTATGGATGTTAGAATGATATTAAAACGATAAGAAAACAAAGAAAGAAAAGGGATGAAGGAATTCTGGCAGTTTCTGGAGGTTAATGAAGATGAAATGCTCGAGGGCTTTCATGGCAGCATTAAAACGTCCAAAATGGCAGATTTGGATGTTTAAGTTGCTGGAAAATAACAACGACGTTTAACTCAAAAGAACCCGAACAATATACTGAGCAGACTCGAATCGGATACGTTCTTCGTCAACGGACTTGGACCCTCTAGATAGCGACCTAGGAACCCGAAGTATCAAGGATTTGACACACTCAAACAAAGTCTGAATTTGTCAAGAAAAGTTCAATGAAGAACTGAAATTGAGAGAAAATCTCACAAGTGATTTTATTCATAAAATATCTAACCTTGTCTTTACAAAATTAAGTAAATATATAGGAATAAAGGATAAGTTAGCCAAATTTGAATTTGTGGCCTTAATTCAAAGGAAAATTAAAATTTAAATGCTCAAATAACTTCTCCTAGGCTCCTAATATCCTTAGCCACATGTTTTGTCACTTAAAACACATTAAACATGTGTTTAATGTTTGAATTTAAATAAGAAACCACTCATTCTTATCCAATGTTGCTGATTGGTCTTCAAAGCAAGGGCCTTGTTTGGCTTGCTTGCTTTTGGACGCCCAAACTTGTGGAAAAGGGTGCTATGTGGGGCCCACATGCATGGCACATGCGTAAGACACCTGCTCTTTGTGTACGATAGGTTTCAGCTGTTGTAGGTCACTTCAACTTGAGTTGAGCTAGAAATGGAGATGAGCTGAAACGAACTAGCTAAGAGTGTTAGGAGCTAAATGGAGTTGGGAGCTAAGCCTATGAGCTGCCCCGAGCTAAGGTGAGCTGCGTGCACACCATTGAGCTTCTTTTGAGCAGAATATAATCCACTTGAGTTGGTATTGAACTACATACGCTCTCCTGAGCTGGAGATAAGCTGAGTATGCCCACTTGAGCTAAGGTTCTCCTAAGTACCTATATTAGAACAAGGCAAACACATCTAAAAAGCCTCGTAGTCTTATTTTAACCACACAAACACACTTAAAATCAAATGCAAACATAATTAACATAGTATATACATAAGTAAACACACATACTAATATATATACCTAAATATGTCATATATCAGCATGCAACACATTATAAACAATATATTCTAAGTCATGAACATTCTCAAATGAATCTGAAATGTTAGCACAAGTAAGGAAAAGAGCTTTCCTGTATTTGTTTGTCTTAGAACGTGTGATAGGTCCTAATGGTAAGACCTCCGGATCAACCTGTTGAAGTTGACATGATGTGCTCACATCATTGCTTATATATTATTTCATTTAGGATATTCTTTTGGAGAGATGGTTGATCATATTCTCAGGAATGACAAGGCATTTACATCAATTAAAATCCCTTGAAGACCCATCAAGGCTGATTGGTTACAATCCAATTCAATGGAGCAATTACACCACTTTAATGTTGTTATTTCCAGCCATGGTTTTAAGGTTTTTAAGAGAGTCTTTACATCACTTTAAGGCTGTCAATTTCAGCAAGAAAGAAAAAGAAGACATGCAATGAAAGCCTTCATTATCGCCATTTAAGGGAGAGTAAAGGCAGGAGTTATAACAACACTTAAGGAGGGAATTCAAGGAATATCAGCCAACTTGTTCGCCATTTTTGGAATAGATACGAGCATATTTGAGTCTTGAGGTCTTGTCCAAACTTCCTCCCCTATTCCTTAGCTTTCCAACGCATGTTGAATCACCTCAATCCGATATCAGGAGCTTAAGATATATGATTAAATTATTGGAGACAGTACATACTGGAAATTCAATAGGGAATAGTTACAAGATGCTTCTTCCAAAAATTCAAGAGACCATTCAATTGCTGAATTCAATGTTTCATCAACAGCCCATTAAAGGAGGATGAATGACAACTTAATCAAGCATCAGCCCAAGCGTTTCTACATGTGGATGATATGTATGTCAACATTCATCCTTCTATATCAAACTTTTGGATGTCAATTGGAGATGGGATAACCTACATATTAATAGGCCTTTAACACTAGAATAATTAGTCTTTAATCTTTGTCTAGGTCAATCAATTTGTTGTTGTCTTACACCTATAAATAGGCACTCATTCCATTGTAAAAGATACAACTTTTGACATATATTATAACTTGAGAGTGTTTCTCTTTTATAGTTCTTTTTCGGATTGCAAGATTGTTCTTGTGGCATTCATCCCTATTTATTTTTTTATATTGCTAGTTCCTAGTTCTTATAATTAGAGGGTCACAATCCTTTAACCTTTTACCCAAGTCACGGTTTAAAAACTCTTAAGGAATAGGTTTTCACTTTTTAGGGTTGCTTCCAGCTTTGTTTGCACCGCACCATCAATTACATTCCTTATTTTCACTTCCATCATCCATACATCCATATTTTCCGTACTTCATCCTAAACACAACAACCATCTTATCATCATTTAATTTCACCATACTATCCATCCATTTCATATTATCTTATAAGTTTTATTCCAAAATTCTTATTTTTCATTTCAGTTACTTACTAGAATCACGATCGGGCAATCACAAATACAAATTAGGATATTCAGCAACCGGATTCGTACCAACCCTTCTCTTTGAGCGTATGCCACGATGAATGACCACTCTCTTTCAGTGCATGTCATAATATACACTTCCTCTCTTTGAGCTATACCATGAGCGATGACCCCTCTCTTTGAGCGTATGTCGCGATGAAATACCCCTCTCCTCGAGTGCAAGTCATGGTGAAAGGTCCTTCTCATTAAGAGTATACCGTAATGGATGACCCCTCCCTTCGACTGCATGTCATAATGAATGGTCACTTTCTTAGAGCGTATATCGTGATGGACGACACCTCTCTTTGAGCATATGTCATAGTGAATGACCCCTCTTCGAGAGTATGTCATAATGAATGGTCCCTCTCTTTGAGCGTATGCCGTCATGGACGACCCCTCTCTTTGAGCATATGTCAGGTTGAATGACCCCTCTCTTCGAGTGCATGTTTTGGTGAACGGTGCCTCCCTTTAAGCGTATAACGAGATGGTCGAACACTCTTTTTTAGCGTATGTCGCGATGAATGACCCTTCTCTTCGAGTGCATGTCATAATGAATGGTCCCTTTCTTAGAGCATATACCATAATGGACGACCCTTCTCTTGTAGCATATGTCGCGGTGAATGACCTCTCTTTTCGAGTGCATGTCATAATGGACGGTCCCTCTCTTTGAGCGTATGTCGCGATGATTGACCGGTCTATTCGAGTGCATGTCATGGTGAACGGTCCATCCCTTTGAGTGGATACCGTGATGGACGACCCCTCTATTTGAGCGTATATCGCGATGAATGACCCCTCTCTTCGAGTGCATGTCATAATCAATGGTCCATTTCTTAGAGCGTATACCGTGATGGACGACACCTCTCTTTGAGCGTTTGTCGCGGTGAATGACCCCTCATTTCAGAGCATCTCATAATGAAAGGTCCCTTTCTTAGAGCGTACACCGTGATGGATGACCCTTCTCTTTGACTGGATGTCAAGATGAATGACCCCTCTCTTTCAGTGCATGTCATAATAAACGGTCCCTCTCTTTGAGCATATACTGTGCTCGATGACACATCTCTTTGAGCGTATGTCACGATGAAAGACCTCTCTCTTCGAGTGCAAGTCATGGTGAAAGGTCCTTCTCTTTAAGAGTATACCGTGATAGATAACCCCTCTCATTGAGCGAATGTCTCGATGAATTACCCCTCTCTTCGACTACATGTCATAATGAATGGTCCCTTTCTTAGAGCGTATACCGTGATGGACGACACCTCTCTTGGAGCGTATGTCGCGGTGAATGACTCCACTCCTCGATAGTATGTCATAATGAATGGTCCCACTCTTTGAGCGTATGCCGTGATGGACGATCCCTCTCTTTGAGCATATGTCGTGTTGAATGACCCCTCTATTCGAGTGCATGTTTTAGTGAACGGTACCTCTCTTTGATCCTATAACGAGATGGACGACCCCTCTTTTTTAGCTTATGTCGCGATGAATGACCCCTTTCTTCGAGTGCATGTCATAATAAATGGTCCATTTCTTAGAGCATATACCGTGATGGACGACCCTTCTTTTTGATCATATGACGCGGTGAATGACAACTCTCTTTGAGTGCATGTCATAATTGTCGGTCCCTCTCTTTGAGCGTATACCGTGATCAATGATCCTCTTTTTGAGCATATGTTGCGATGAATGAACCCTCTCTTCGAGTGCATGTCATAATGAACGGTTCCTTTCTTTGACCGTATAGTGTGAGGGACGAGTTCTCTTTTTGAGCGTATGTCGCGATGAATGCACCACTCTTCGAGTGCATGTCATAATGAATGGTCCCTTTCTTAGAACGTATATCATGATGGACGACCCTTGTCTTCAAGCGTATGTCGCTGTGAATGACCCCTTCCTTTGAGTTAAAGTCATGTTGAACGGTCCCTGTCTTTGAGCGTATACCATGATGGACGACCCCTCTCTTTGAGCGTGTGTCGCGATGAATGGCGCCTCTCTTTGAGTACATGACATGGTGAACGGTCCCTCACTTTGAGCGTATACGGTGATGGAAAATCACTCTCTTTGAGGGTATGTCACGATGAATGACCCCTCTCTTCAGTGCATGTCATAATAAACGGCCCCTCTCTTAGAGCGTATACCTTGATCGATGACACCTCTCTTTGAGCGTATGTCGCGATGAAAGACACCTCTCTTCGTGTGCAAGTTAAGGTGAAAGTTAATTATCTTCGAAAGTATATCGTGATGGATGAACCCTCTCTTTGAGCGAATGTCGTGATGAATGACCCCTATCTTCGACTGCATGTCATAATGAATGGTCCCTTTCTTAGAGCAAAACCGAGATGGACGACACCTCTCTTTGAGCGTATGTCGTGGTGAATGATCCCTCTCGTTGAGTGCATGTCAAGGTGAATGGTCCCTCTCTTTGAGCGTATATCGTGATGGATGACCTATTTTTTTGAACGTATGTCGCGATATAATAATCAGTCCCTTTCTTAGAGCATAAAACATGATGGACGACCCATCTCTTTGAGCGTTTACGCGATGAATGACCCCTCTCTTCGAATGCATGTCATAATGAACGGTCCCATTCTTAGAGAGTATATTGTGATGGACGACACCTCTCTTTTAGCGTATGACACGGACAATAACCCCTCTCTTCGAGCATATGTCATAATGAATAGACCATCTCTTTTAGCATATAATATAATGGACAACCCTATCTTCGAGCGTATGTCGTGATGAATGAACCCTCTATTCGAGTGCATGTCATGGTGAGTGGTCCCTCTCTTTGGGCGTATACCGTGATGGACGACCCTTCTCTTTAAGAATATTTCTCAATGAATGACCCCTCTCTTTGAGTGCATCTCATAATCAACGGTCGCTCTCTTTGAGCGTATACCGTGATCGATGACCCTCTCTTTGAGATATGTCGCGATGAATGACCTCTCTACTTGAGTGCATGTCATTATAAACGATCCCTTTCTTAGAGCTATACCGTGATGGACCACCTGACCCTTCTCTTAGAGCGTATGTCGAGATGAATGACCCTTAATTTCGAGTGCAGGTCATAATGATCGGTCCCTTTCTTAGAGTGTATACCGTGATGGATGTCACCTCTCTTTGAGCGTATGTCAAGGTGAATGACCCCTCTATTCAAGCGTATGTTATAATGAATGGTCCTTCTGTTTAAGCGTATACCGTGGCGGATGACCCCTCTCTTTTAGCGTATGTCGTGGTAAATGACCCCTCTCTTCGAGTGTATGTCATGGTGAATAATCCCTATTTTTGAGCGTATACTGTGATGGACGAATCCTCTCTTTGAGCGTAGGTCGCGATGAATAACCCCTCTCATCGAGTACATGTCATAATGAATGGTCCCTTTCTTAAAGTGTATACCATTGGGACGACCCTTCTCTTCGAGCGTATGTTGCGGTGAATGACCCCTCTCTTCGAGTGCATGTCATGATGAAAGGTCCCTTTCTTATAGCGTATACCGTGATGACGATCCCTCTCCTTAAGCGTATGTCGCGACGAATGACCCCTCTCTTCGAGTGCATGACATGGTGAATAGTGCCTCTCTTTGAGCGTATACCGTGATGGACGACCTCTCTATGAGCGTATGTCGCGATGAGTGACCTCTCTGATTGAGTGCATGTAATAATAAACAACTACTCTCTTTGAGCGTATACCGTGATCGATGACTCTCTCTTTGAGCGTATGTCGCGATAAATGGCCCATCTATTCAAGTGCATGTCAAGGTGAACGATCCCTCCCTTTGAGAGGATACCATGATGGACGACCCCTCTCATTGAGCGTATAGAACAATTAATGACCTCTCTCTTCGAGCGCATGTCATAATGAACGGTCTCTCTCTTTGAGCGTATACCGTGATCGATCACCCTCTCTTTGAGCGTATGTCGCAATGAATGACGGGTCTATTCGAGTGCATGTCATGGTCAACGGTCCATCTGTTCGAGTGGATACCGTGATGGACGACCCCTCTCTTTGAGGGTATGTCACGATGAATGACCCCTCTCTTTCAGTGTATGTCATAATAAACGGCCCCTCTCTTAGAGCGTATACCGTGATCGATGACACCTCTCTTTGAGCGTATGTCGCGATGAAAGATACCTCTCTTCGTGTGCAAGTTAAGGTGAAAGTTAATTCTCTTTGAAAGTATACTGTGATGGATGAACCCTCTCTTTGAGCGAATGTCGTGATAATGACCCCTCTCTTCGACTGCATGTCATAATGAATGGTCCCTTTCTTAGAGAGAAAAAGGTGATGGACGACACCTCTCTTTGAGCGTATGTCGTGGTGAATGACCCCTCTCGTTGAGTGCATGTCAAGGTGAATGGTCCCTCTCTTTGAGCGTATACCATGATGGACGATCTATTTTTTTGAACGTATGTCGCGATATAATAATCAGTCCCTTTCTTAGAGCATATAACGTGATGGACGACCCATCTCTTTGAGCGTTTGTCGCGACGAATGACCCCTTTCTTCTAGTGCATGTCATAATGAACGGTCCCACTCTTCGAGTGTATGTCGTGATGAATGACCCTTCTATTCGAGTGCATGTCATGGTGAGTGGTCCCTCTCTTTGGGCGTTTACCGTGATGGACGACCCTTCTCTTTGAGAATATTTCTCAATGAATGACCCCTCTCTTTGAGTGCATCTCATAATCAACGGTCGCTCTCTTTGAGCGTATACCGTGACCGGTGACCCTCTCTTTGAGATATGTCGCGATGAATGACCCCTCTACTTGAGTGCATGTCACAATAAACGGTCCCTATCTTAGAGCTATACCGTGATGGATGACTTGAACCTTCTCTTAGAGCGTATGTCGAGATGAATGACCCTTAATTTTGAGTGCAGGTCATAATGACCGATCCCTTTCTTAGAGTGTATACCGTGATGGACGTCACCTCTCTTTGAGCGTATGTCACGGTGAATGACCCCTCTCTTCAAGCGTATGTTATAATGAATGGTCCTTCTGTTTGAGCGTATACCGTGGTTGATGACCCCTCTCTTTTAGCGTATGTCGTGGTAAATGACCCCTCTCTTCGATAGTATGTCATAATGAACGGTCCCTCCCTTTGAGCGTATGTCTCGATGAATGACCCCATTCTTCGAGTGCTTGTCATGGTGAATGGTCCTTATTTTTGAGCGCATACTGTGATGGACGACTCCTCTCTTTGAGCGTATGTCGCGATGAATGACCCCTCTCATCGAGTACAAGTCATAATGAATGGTCCCTTTCTTAAAGCGTATACCGTTGGGACTACCCTTCTCTTTGAGCGTATGTCGCGGTGAATGGCCCCTATCTTCGAGTGCATGTCATGATGGAAGGTCCCTTTCTTATGGCGTATATCATGATGACGATCCCTCTCTCCTTGAGCGTATGTCACGACGAATGACCCCTCTCTTCGAGTGCATGACATGGTGAATAGTGCCTCTCTTTGAGCGTATGTCGTGATGGACGACATCTCTATGTGCGTATGTCGCGATGAGTGACCTCTCTTATTGAGTGCATGTAATAATAAACAACAATCTCTTTGAGCGTATACCGTGATCGATGACTCTCTCTTTGAGCGTATGTCGCGATAAATGACCCGTCTATTCAAGTGCATGTCAAGGTGAACGATCCCTCCCTTTGAGAGGATACCATGATGGACGACCCCTCTCATTGAACGTATATAACGATTAATGACCTCTCTCTTCGAGTGCATGTCATAATGAACAGTCTCTCTCTTTGAGCATATATCGTGATCGATGACCCTCTCTTTGAGCATATGTCGCGATGAATGACCGATCTATTCGAGTGCATGTCATGGTGAACGGTCCATCTGTTTGAGTGGATATCGTGATGGACGACCCCTCTATTTGAGCGTATTATCGCGATGAATGATCCCTCTCTTCGAGTACATGTGATAATCAATGGTCACTTTCTTAGAGCGTATACCATGATGGACGATACCTCTCTTTGAGTGTATGTCGCGGTAAATGACCCCACTCCTCGATAGTACGTCATAATGAATGGTCCCACTCTTTGAGCGTATGCCGTGATGGACGATCCCTCTCTTTGAGCATATGTCGTGTTGAATGACCCCTCTATTCGAGTGCATGTTTTAGTGAACGGTACCTCTCTTTGAGCCTATAACGAGATGGATGACCCCTCTTTTTTAGCTTATGTCCCGATGAATGACCCCTCTCTTCGAGTGCATGTCATAATAAATGGTCCATTTCTTAGACCATATACCGTGATGGACGACCCTTCTTTTTGAGCATATGACGCGGTGAATGACCAGTCTCTTTGAGTGCATGTCATAATGGTCGGTCCCCCTCTTTGAGCTTATACCGTGATCAATGATCCTCTTTTTGAGCGTATGTTGCGATGAATGACCCCTCTCTTTGAGTGCTTGTCATAATGAACGGTTCCTTTCTTAGACCGTATACTGTGAGGGACGAGTTCTCTTTTTGAGCATATGTCGCGATGAATGCACCTCTCTTCGAGTGCATGTCGTAATGAATGGTCCCTTTCTTAGAACGTATATCATGATGGATGACCCTTGTCTCCAAGCGTATGTCGCTATGAATGACCCCTTTCTTTGAGTGCATGTCATGTTGAACGGTCCCTCTCTTTGAGCGTATACCATGATGGACGATCCCTCTCTTTGAGCGTGTGTCGCGATGAATGTCGCCTCTCTTTGAGTGCATGACATGGTGAACGGTCCCTCTCTTTGAGCGTATACGGTGAAGGAAAATCCCTCTCTTTGAGGGTATGTCACGATGAATGACCCTCTCTTTCAGTGCGTGTCATAATAAACGGCCCCTCTTTTAGAGCGTATACCGTGATCGATAACACCTCTCTTTGAGCGTTTGTCGCGATGAAAGACACCTCTCTTCGTGTGCAAGTTAAGGTGAAAGTTAGTTCTCTTTGAAATTATACTGTGATGGATGAACCCTCTCTTTGAGCGAAAGTCGTGATGAATGACCCCTCTCTTCAACTGCATGTCATAATGAATGGTCCCTTTCTTAGAGCGAAAATCGTGATGGACGATACCTCTCTTTGAGCGTATGTCGTGGTGAATGACCCCTCTCGTTGAGTGCATGTCAAGGTGAATGGTCCCTCTCTTTGAGCGTATACCGTGATGGACGACCTATTTTTTTGAACGTATGTCGCGATATAATAATCAGTCCCTTTCTTAGAGCATATAACGTGATGGACGACCCATCTCTTTGATCGTTTGTCATGATGAATGACCCCTCTCTTCGAGTGCATGTCATAATGAATGGTCCCATTCTTAGAGAGTATATTGTGATGGACGACACCTCTCTTTGAGCGTATGACGCGGACAATAACCCCTCTCTTCGAGCGTATGTCGTGATGAATGACCCCTCTATTCGAGTGCATGTCATGGTGAGTGGTCCCTCTCTTTGGGCGTATACCGTGATGGACGACCCTTTTCTTTGAGAATATTTCTCAATGAATGATCCCTCTCTTTGAGTGCATCTCATAATCAACGGTCGCTCTCTTTGAGCGTATACCGTGATCGATGACACTCTCTTTGAGATATGTCGCGATGAAAGACCCCTCTACTTGAGTGCATGTCATGATAAACGGTCCCTTTCTTAGAGCTATACCGTGATGGATGACCCGACCCTTCTCTTAGAGCGTATGTCAAGATGAATGACCCTTAATTTCGAGTGTAGGTCATAATGACCGGTCCCTTTCTTAGAGTGTATACCGTGATGGACGTCACCTCTCTTTGACCGTATGTCATAATGTCGTGGTAAATGACCGCTCTCTTTGATAATATGTCATAATGAACGGTCCCTCTCTTTGAGCGTATGTCTCGATGAGTGACCCCATTCTTCGAGTGCATGTCATGGTGAATGGTCCCTATTTTTTAGCGTATACTGTGATGGATGACTCCTCTCTTTGAGCGTATGTCGCGATGAATGACCCCTTTCATCGAGTACGTGTCATAATGAATGGTCCCTTTCTTAAAGCGTATACCTTTGGGACAACCCTTCTCTTTGAGCGTATGTCATGGTGAATGACCCCTCTCTTCGAGTGCATGTCATGATGAAAGGTCTCTTTCTTATAGCGTATACCGCGATGACGATCCCTCTCCTTGAGCGTATGTCGCGACGAATGACCCCTCTCTTCGAGTGCATGACATGGTGAATAGTGCCTCTCTTTGAGCGTATACCGTGATGGATGACCTCTCTATGAGCGTATGTCGCGATGAGTGACCTCTTATTGAGTGTATGTAATAATAAACGACTACTCTCTTTGAGCGTATACCGTGATCGATGACTCTCTCTTTGAGCGTATGTCGCGATAAATGACCCATCTATTCAAGTGCATGTCAAGGTGAACGATCCCTCCCTTTGAGAGGATACCGTGATGGATGACTCCTCTCATTGAGCGTATATAACGATTAATGACCTCTCTCTTCGAGTGCATGTCATAATGAACGGTTTCTCTCTTTGAGCGTATACCGTGATCGATGACCGTCTCTTTGAGCGTATGTCGCGATGAATGACCGGTCTACTCGAGTGCATGTCATGGTGAACGGTCCATCCGTTTGAGTGGATACCGTGATGAATGACCCCACTATTTGAGTGCATGTTTTAGTGAACGGTACCTCTCTTTGAGCGTGTAACGAGATGGATGACCCTTCTTTTTTAGCTTATGTCGCGATGAATGACCCCTCTCTTCGAGTGCATGTCATAATAAATGGTCCCTTTCTTAGAGCATATACCGTGATGGACGACCCTTCTTTTTAAGCATATGACGCGGTGAATCACCACTCTCTTTGAGTGCATGTCATAATGGTCGGTCCCTCTCTTTGAGCGTATACCGTGATCAATGATCCTCTTTTTGAGCGTATGTTGCGATGAATGACCCTTCTCTTTGAGTGTATGTCATAATGAACGGTTCCTTTCTTAGACCGTATACTGTGAGGGACGAGTTCTCTTTTTGAGCGTATGTCGCGATGAATGCACCTCTCTTCGAGTGCATGCCATAATGAATGGTCCCTTTCTTAGAACGTATATCGTGATGGACGACCCTTGTCTCCAAGCGTATGTCGCTATGAATGACCCCTTTCTTTGAGTGCATGTCATGTTGAACAGTCCCTCCCTTTGAGCGTATACCATGATGGACGATCCCTCTCTTTGAGCGTGTGTCACGATGAATGCCGCCTCTCTTTGAGTGCATGACATGGTGAATGGTCCCTCTCTTTGAGCGTATACGGTGATGGAAAATCCCTCTCTTTGAGGGTATGTCACAATGAATGACCCTCTCTTTCAGTGCGTGTCATAATAAACGCCCCCTATCTTAGAGCGTATACCGTGATCGATAACACCTCTCTTTGAGCGTATGTCGCGATGAAAGACACCTCTCTTCGTGTGCAAGTTAAGGTGAAAGTTAATTCTCTTTGAGAGTATACCGTGATGGATGAACCCTCTCTTTGAGCGAATGTCGCGATGAATGACCCCTCTCTTCGACTGCATGTCATAATTTATGGTCCATTTCTTAGAGCGAAAATCGTGATGGACGACACCTCTCTTTGAGCGTATGTCGTGGTGAATGACCCCTCTCGTTGAGTGCATGTCAAGGTGAATGGTCCCTCTCTTTGAGCGTATACCGTGATGGACGACCCATCTCTTTGAGCGTTTGTCGCGATGAATGACCCCTCTCTTCAAGTGCATGTCTTAATGAACGATCCCATTCTTAAAGAGTATATTTTGATGGACGACACCACTCTTTGAGCGTATGATGCGAACAATAACCCCTCTCTTCGAGCGTATGTCATAATGAACAGACCATCTCTTTGACCGTATGCCATAATGGACAACCCTACCTTCGAGCGTATGTCGCGATGAATGACCCCTCTATTCGAGTGCATGTCATGGTGAGTGGTCCCTCTCTTTAGGCGTATACCGTGATGGACGATCCTTTTCTTTGAGAATATTTCTCAATGAATGATCCCTCTCTTTGAGTGCATCACATAATCAACGGTCGCTCTCTTTGAGCGTATACCGTGATCGATGACCCTCTCTTTGAGATATGTCCCGATGAATGACCCCTCTACTTGAGTACATGTCATGATAAACGGTCCCTTTCTTAGAGTGTATACCGTGATTGACGACCCGACCCTTATCTTAGAGCGTGTGTCGAGATGAATGACCCTTCATTTCGAGTGCAGGTCATAATGACCAGTCCCTTTCTTAGAGTGTATACCGTGATGGACGTTACCTCTCTTTGAGCGTATGTCACGATGAATGAACCCTCTCTTCAAGCGTATGTTATAATGAATGGTCCTTCTGTTTGAGCGTATACCGTGGTGGATGACCCCTCTCTTTTTGCTTATGTCGTGGTAAATGACCGCTCTCTTCGATAATATGTCATAATGAACGGTCCCTCTCTTTGAGCGTATGTCTCGATGAATGACCCCATTCTTCGAGTGTATGTCATGGTGAATGGTCCCTATTTTTGAGCGTATACTATGATGGATGACTCCTCTCTTTGAGCGTATGTCGCGATGAATGACCCCTTTCATCGAGTACGTGTCATAATGAATGGTCCCTTTCTTAAAGCGTATACCGTTGGGACGACCCTTCTCTTTGAGCGTATGTCGTGGTGAATGACCCCTCTCTTTGAGTGCATGTCATGATGAAAGGTCTCTTTCTTATAGCGTATACCGCGATGACGATCCCTCTCCTTGAGCGTATGTCGCGACGAATGACCCCTCTCTTCGAGTGCATGACATGGTGAATAGTGCCTCTCTTTGAGCGTATACCGTGATGGATGATCTCTCTATGAGCGTATGTCGCGATGAGTGACCTCTTATTGAGTGTATGCATTAATAAACGACTACTCTCTTTGAGCGTATACCGTGATCGATGACTCTCTCTTTGAGCGTATGTCGCGATAAATGACCCGTCTATTCAAGTGCATGTCAAGGTGAACGATCCCTCCCTTTGAGAGGATACCGTGATGGATGACTCCTCTCATTGAGCGTATATAACGATTAATGACCTCTCTCTTCGAGTGCATGTCATAATGAACGGTTTCTCTCTTTGAGCGTATACCGTGATCGATGACCGTCTCTTTGAGCGTATGTCGCGATGAATGACCGGTCTACTCGAGTGCATGTCATGGTGAACGGTCCATCCGTTTGAGTGGATACCGTGATGAATGACCCCACTATTTGAGTGCATGTTTTAGTGAACGGTACCTCTCTTTGAGCGTGTAACGAGATGGATGACCGCTCTTTTTTAGCTTATGTCGCGATGAATGACCCCTCTCTTCGAGTGCATGTCATAATAAATGGTCTCTTTCTTAGAGCATATACCGTGATGGACGACCCTTCTTTTTAAGCATATGACGTGGTGAATGACCACTCTCTTTGAGTGCTTGTCATAATGGTTGGTCCCTTTCTTTGAGCGTATACCGTGATCAATGATCCTCTTTTTGAGCGTATGTTGCGATGAATGACCCCTCTCTTCGAGTGCATGTCATAATGAACGGATCCTTTCTTAGACCGTATACTGTGAGGGACGAGTTCTCTTTTTGAGCGTATGTCGCGATGAATGCACCTCTCTTCGAGTGCATGCCATAATGAATGGTCCCTTTCTTAGAACGTATATCGTGATGGACGACCCTTGTCTCCAAGCGTATGTCGCTATGAATGACCCCTTTCTTTGAGTGCATGTCATGTTGAACGGTCCCTCTCTTTGAGCGTATACCATGATGGACGATCCCTCTCTTTGAGCGTGTGTCACGATGAATGTCGCCTCTCTTTGAGTGCATGACATGGTGAATGGTCCCTCTCTTTGAGCGTATACGGTGATGGAAAATCCCTCTCTTTGAGGGTATGTCACGATGAATGACCCTCTCTTTCAGTGCGTGTCATAAGAAACACCCCCTATCTTAGAGCGTATACCGAGATCGATAACACCTCTCTTTGAGCGTATGTCGCGATGAAAGACACCTCTCTTCGTGTGCAAGTTAAGGTGAAAGTTAATTCTCTTTGAGTGTATACCGTGATGGATGAACCCTCTCTTTGAGCGAATGTCGCGATGAATGACCCCTCTCTTCGACTGCATGTCATAATTTACGGTCCGTTTCTTAGAGCGAAAATTGTGATGGACGACACCTCTCTTTGAGCGTATGTCGTGGTGAATGACCCCTCTCGTTGAGTGCATGTCAAGGTGAATGGTCCCTCTCTTTGAGCGTATACAGTGATGGACGACCCATCTCTTTGAGCGTTTGTCGCGATGAATGACCCCTCTCTTCAAGTGCATGTCTTAATAAACGATCCCATTCTTAGAGAGTATATTTCGATGGACGACACCACTCTTTGAGCGTATGATGCGGACAATAACCCCTCTCTTCGAGCGTATGTCATAATGAACAGACCATCTCTTTGACCGTATGCCGTAATGGACAACCCTAACTTCGAGCATATGTCGCGATGAATGACCCCTCTATTCGAGTGCATGTCATGGTGAGTGGTCCCTCTCTTTAGGCATATACCGTGATGGACGACCCTTTTCTTTGAGAATATTTCTCAATGAATGATCCCTCTCTTTGAGTGCATCTCATAATCAACGGTCGCTCTCTTTGAGCGTATACCGTGATCGATGACCCTCTCTTTGAGATATGTCCCGATGAATGACCCCTCTACTTGAGTACATGTCATGATAAACGGTCCCTTTCTTAGAGTGTATACCGTGATTGACGACCCGACCCTTATCTTAGAGCGTGTGTCGAGATGAATGACCCTTCATTTCGAGTGCAGGTCATAATGACCGGTCCCTTTCCTAGAGCGTATACCGTGATGGACGTCACCTCTCTTTGAACGTATGTCATGGTGAATGACCCCTCTCTTCAAGCATATGTTATAATGAATGGTTCTTATGTTTGAGCATATACCTTGGTGGATGACCCCTCTCTTCGATAGTATATCATAATGAACGGTCCCTCTTTTTGAGCATATGTCTCGATGAATGACCTCATTCTTCGAGTGCATGTCATGGTGAATGGTCCCTATTTTTGAGCGTATACTGTGATGGACGACTCCTCTCTTGGAGCGTATGTCGCGATGAATGACCCCGCTCATTAAGGGCATGTCATAATGAATGGTCCCTTAAAGCCTATACCGTTAGGACGACCCTTCTCTTTGAGCGTATGTCACGGTGATTGACCCCTCTCTTCGAGTGCATGTCATGATGAAATGTCCCTTTCTTATAGCGTATACCGTGATGACGATCCCTCTCCTTGAGCGTATGTCGCAACGAATGACCCCTCTCTTCGAGTGCATGACATGGTGAATAGTGCCTCTCTTTGAGCGTATACTGTGATGGACGACCTCTCTATGAGCGTAGGTCGCTATGAGTGACCTCTCTCAGTGAGTGCATGTCATAATAAACGATTACTCTCTTTGAACGTATACCGTGATCGATGACCCCTCTCTTTGAGCGCTTGTCGTGATGGATGATCCCTCTCCTTAAGCATGTCGCGATGAAAGACCCCTCTCTTCGAGTGCATGTCATGGTGAAAGGTCCTTCTCTTTGAGAGTATACCGTGATTAATGACCCTTCTCTTTGAGCGAATGTCGCGATGAACGTTCCCTTTCTTATATCATATGCCATGATGGACGACCCTTCCTTTTGAGCATATGTCACGATGAATAACCCCTCTCTTCTAGTGCGTCATGGTGAATGATCCCTCTCTTTGTGCGTATACCTTGATGGACGACCCCTCTCTTTGAGCGTATATCGCGACGAACGACCCCTCTTCGAGTGTATATCATACTAAAGAATCCCTCTCTTTGAGTGTATACGGTGATGGATAAGCCCTCTCTTTGAGTGTATGTCGCGAAGAATGACCCCTCTTTTCAAGTGCATGACATTGTGAATGGTCCCTCTCTTTGAGCGTATACGGTGATGGTAACCCCTCTCTTTAGCTTATGTCACGATGAATTACCCCTCTCTTTCAGTGCATGTCGTAATAAACGGTCCCTCTCTTTGAGCATATACCATGATCGATGACCCCTCTCTTTGAGCGTATGTCGTGATGAATAACCACTCTCTTCGACTGTATGTCATAATGAACGGTCCCTCTCTTTGAGCGTATACCATGATGGACGACCCCTCACTTGAGCGTATGTCCTGGTGAATGACCTCTCTCTTCAATCATATGTCATAATGAACGGTCCCCCTCTTTGAGCGTATCTCATGATGGACGACCCCTGTCTTTGAGCGTATGTCGTGATGAATGACCCCTCTCTTTGAGTGCATGTCTTGGTGAATGGTCCTTCTTCTTGAGCGTATACCATGATGGACGACCCCTCTCTTTGAGCGTATATCGCGATGAAGGACCCTTCAATTGGAGTGCATAACATGGTGAACAGACCCTCTATCTGAGCGTATACCAGGATGGACGACCCTTCTCTTTGAGCGTATGTCATGATGAATGACCCATCTCTTTGAGCGTACATTGCGAGGAATGACACTTCTATTCGAGTGTACGTCATAATGAACGGTCTCTCTCTTTGAGCATATACCGTAATGGACGACCCTTCTCTTTGAGCGTATATCGCGATTAAAGACCCCTCTCTTCTACTCGAGTGTATTTTGCGATGAATGACTTTCTCTTCGAGTGCATGTCATGGTGAACGGTTCCTCTACTTGAGCGTATGTTGCGGTGAATGAACCCTCTCTTCGAGAGTATATAATAATGAACGGTCCCTCTCTTTGAGCGTATGTCGCCACGAATGACCACTCTCTTCGAGTGCATGTCATGGTGAACAGTCCCTCTCTTTGAGCATATACTGTTATGGACAACCCCTCTCTTTGAGCGTATGTCGCGATGAATGACTCTTCGAGTGCATGTCATAATGAACAGTCCCTTTCTTAGAGCATGATAGACGACCCTTCACTTTGAGCGTATGTCGCTGTGAAAGACCACTCTCTTTGAGTGCATGTCATGTTGAACGGCCCCTCTCTTTGAGCGTATACCGTGATGGACGAATCCTCTCTTTGAGCGCATATCGTGATGAATGACCCTTCTCTTTGAGTGCATGTCATAATACACAGTGCCTTAGAGCGTATACCGTGATGGACGACCCTTCCCTATGAGCGTATGTCGCGATGAATGACCCTTCTCTTCGAGTGCATCTCATAATGAACAATCCCTTTCCTAGAGCGTATACCATGATGTATGTCACCTCTCTTTGAGCGTATGTCGCAGTGACAAACCCCTCACTTCGAGCGTATGTCATAATTAACAGGTCACTCTCTTTGAGCGTACACCGTGATTGACGACCCCTCTCTTTGAGCAACGTCGCGGTGAATGACCCCTCACTACTAGAGTATGTTATAATGAACGACCCCTCTTTTTGAGCATATGCCGTGATGGTCGACCCTCTCCTTGAGCGTAGGTCGAGATGAATGACCCCTCTTTTCGAGTGCTTTTCATAATGAACGGTCACAATCTAAGAGCGTATAACATGATAGATGACTCCTCTCTTTGAGAGTATGTCGTGGTGAATGAACCCTTTCTTCGAGAGTATGTCATAATGAACGGTCCCTTTGTTTGAGCATATGCCGTCATGGATGACCCCTCTCTTTGAGCGTATATCGCGATGAATGACCCCTCTCTTCGAGTGCATGACAAGGTGAATTATCCCTCTCTTTAAGCGTATACCGTGATGGACGACCCCTCTCTTTCACCCTATGTCGCGATAAATGATCCCTCTCTTCGAGTGCATGTCATAATGAACGGTCCCTTTCCTATAGCGTTTGACGTGATGGATGTCCCTTCTCTTTGAGCGTATGTCATGGTGAATGACCCCTCTCTTCGAGCGTAGCTCATAATGAACGGACCCTTTCTTAGTGCGTCTACCGTGCTGGATGACCCCTCTCTTTGAGCGTATGTCGTGGTGAATGACCCTCTCTTCGAGCGTATTTCATAATGAACGGTCCCTTTCTTAGAGCGTATACCGTGATGGACGACCCTTCTCATTGTGCATATGTCGCGATGAATGACCCCTCTCTTCGAGTTCATGTTGTAATAAACAGTCCTTTTCATAAAGCATATACCTTGATAGATGACTCTTCTCTTTGAGCATATGTTGCGGTGAGTGACCGCTCCCTTTGAGCATAGGTCGTGATGAACAATCCCTCTCTTTGAGCGTTTGTCGTGATAGATGACCCCTCTCTTTCGACGTATGTCGCGATGAATGTCCCCACTCTTCGAGTAATTGTCATATTAAACAGTCCCTTTCTTAGAGTCTACGTACACCGTGATGGACGACCCTTCTCTTTGAGCGTATGATGCGATGATTGAACCCTCTCTTTGAGTGATGTCGTAATAAACGGTCCATTTCTTTGAGCGTATACCGTGATGGATGACACCTCTGTTTGAGCGTATACCCCTCTCTTCGAGTGCATGTCATAATGAACGGTCCCTTTCTTTGAGCGTATACCGTGATAGAAGACCTTTCTCTTTGAGCGTATGTCACGGCGAATGACCCCTCTCTTCGAGAGTATGCCGTAATGATCGGACCCTCTCTTTGAGCGTATACAGTACGAGACGACCCCTCTCTTTGAATGTATGTCGCGACGAATGACCCTTCTCTTCGGGTGCATGTCATAATAAACTGTCCATTTCTTAGAGCGTATCTCGTGATGGACGATCCTTCTCTTTGAGCGTATATCACGATGATTGACCCCTCTCTTCGAGTGAATGTCATAAAAAATGGTCCCTTTCTTAAGGCGTATACCGTGATGGACGACACCTCTCTTTGAGCGTATAACCCTTTCTTTGAGCGTATATCGTGATGGACAATCCTACTCTTTGAGCGTATGATGCGGTGAGTGACCCCTCTCTTCGAGAGTATGTCGTAATGACCGGTCCTTGTCTATGAGCGTATTGCGTGATGGAATGACCTCTCTCTTTGAGTGCATGTCATTGTGAACAATCGCTCTCTTTCAGCGTATACCGTGATAGACGATCCCTATCTTTGAATTTATGTCGCGATGAATGACCCCTTTCTTTGAGTGCATGTCATAATAAATAGTACCTTTCTTAGAGCGTATCCCGTGATGGACGACCCCTCTCTTTGAGCATATGTCACGATGAATGACCCCTCTCTTTGAGTGCTTGTCAAGGTGAACGGTCCCCCTCTTTCAGCGTAAACCGTGATGGACGACCCTCTCTTTGAGTGTATGTCGCGATGAATGACCCATTTCTTTGAGTTAATTTCATAAGGAACGGTCCCTTTCTTAGAGCGTATACCGTGATGGACGACTGTAATCACCATTTTTGTACGTATGTTTATTATAATAATATGTGTACTACGCATGTTAATATTCTACCTTACTATTTGTTTAAGTTTTATCGGTGAGTGTATACATATAATATGTACTTGTGGATATTATGAAATCATCAAATGTGATAAGTTATGTTGCATAACTATGTATTAATAATGTATGTAATCGAATATATATGTATATATGCATATTTATATGCATCGTTAGTTATGTATACAAGCGTCCTTGTTTTATTTAATTTATTCCTAAGCATGTTATTTTGTTTTATCCTTTATATATATATTACATGGTCTTTAAATCAAAATCAATTGTTGCTTGCATGTGTATTTATTTATGTTTAATTCTTCATATTGAGGTAGAATAATAATGATATTTTATTTCTAGAATTTGTCTCGCCAAATGCATGCGCTTAGTCATTTGATTATTTACCTTTGGATTCGTATCACCAGACTATAATCATTCACATAATTTAGTATTACTTATTTAGGTCAATTTCTATTTATTTAATTGATTAGATTCTAAGATAAGAGGTGATCATTAGTTTTTATGCTCGTGTCATAACGGTCTGAATCATCGGATGTTGACCGAAATATTAAAATTATTTTTCACCATCTCTAGGTAATTAAAATTAAAAATCGACAAGATCATGACATCATTTCTTTCTATGTTGTATCATTCATAAAGGTGACCTGCGGTATCTGAACCCTAAACTAACGCGACGAAGAATATTATTTGACGTCGATTTAGTCTTTGGTCCGGTGTATCATCAACCTTTTTAATTAAATGCTTTATTAATTTGAATTCACCAATTAAATTAAACCCATTTAATTAAGGTCAATTTTGAATTTAGAAAACAATTTAAAATTAAAATAAAGTTGAAACATGATTTTTAAAGAAAATATTTTTGGTACCGATTTCAGAGAGTGATGGGGGTACTAATCCTTCCCCACACATAACCAACTCCAAAAACCTTTTTCAAAATAAATCTTTGGTTTTCCTTTTTAGGTGTCCGGTCTATATTAGTGACCGGTGGCGGCTCCAAATTTATTTTTCCAAAAGAATTTATATTTTTTAAACAATATTTTTGAAGGGGATTAAATAAATACCACCACAGACCTTGTACTCCCTAATACTTTTCAAATTAATTTCCAGTTTTCCATCTTTCAAACTGAAAAAGGTCGCTACAACGACCTTTCTCATTGTGCGTATGTCGGGATGAATGTCCCCTCTCATCGAGTGCATGTCATAATGAACGAGATCCCTTTCTTTGAGCGTATACCGTGATGGACGACCCCTCTCTTTGAGCGTATATCGTGGTGAATGAACCCTCTCTTCGAGAGTGTGCCGTTGTGACCGGTCTCTCTCTTTGAGCGTATCCCGTTGATGTGCGTGGTATAAGCGCTTTTTGAGTGCAAGTGTACACATCGTCAAGTAATAAAATGATAAGTATATCGTGTATCGTCTCCACAGGGATTGGTATACTTAATATGTCTTCCTTCGTTCCCTTGCTCCTGAAAATAAAGTAAAAACACAAATAAGATGATTTGTTTTATCTAACTAAATATTTAAATAACAAAACATAAAATAAAAAGGGTTGAGAACAATTATAGAGAAAGTGGGTAGGATCCAGTTGCGTCAATTAGCGGATTCAATTGATCTTCTCCTTGTCCAATGCAATCACACAACACTGCTTTGATAGTACTGCAGATATTGCCTCAACAACGCTGGTGCTCCTCTGCCGCGACAATCTCTTGCTCTTGGGCAAAGGTATCAAAGTTCAGCAAAGTGTCCGTAAGTGACTCCGCTCATCTCTGAGTCAAAGTGTTGTTGATGCTCAGTCCTTGACGATACCTCTCGGCGTAAATCAAAGATAACCACCAACCTATCCAACACTTCTTTTAGCTGTTGAAACTCTTAACCTACCCCTTAGTGCCTCCACAAGAGTATAGGCCGAGTTAGTGTCTACCACACTGTACTTATCCCTTTCATGAATCTACACCTCTCGATGCTAAATAAATAGATTACTTGCAAACTTCCCTCTCGGGCTTGGATACAAGAACAAAGAATGACAATAGGATAAGCAAACTTTGATTTTATTGCATAAGAAAAAAGATACAAGAATCAATCTCCTCTCACTAATATCGACAACCTTCACCTATCCCTAAGAAGTTTAGAACATATTATCGTGTAAGTACAATTCTTAGGGAGGAAGGGTTTTCTCTACAAATCGGCTCTCCTAGACAATGTGGCCGGCTAGGGTATTTATAGTCTTAACCTAGGGCAAACCTTTCCTAAATAGACTTCAACTTGGATTAGGGAACAAGTCTTCTTCAAGGATTCTGATATTTCCAAGTTTACCGCCTTCTAGAAGGGTTTTCCCGCTTGGTCTTTGAATTGGGCTTTCAGCACGCTAGCCTGGTCCAATTGATACGTTGTATCTTCCAAAATGTTCTCTATATTTTTATATTTTAATGTGCCTCCATTGTTGGTGCTGCCACATTGGATTTTGCCTCGGCCTCAACATTGTTTTTCTGCCGCTTTGGCTTTGGATATTCCTGCATGTACAAAAATTGTAATAATATCAACATTCTCTATAAATATTAACTTTGTAAGTGATGATAACGGAATAACCAATATTTGAGCCAATAGTCTATATTTCGGTTCAAGTTGGTGTAGAATAGATGCTTAAAGTACCATGAGAAGTGTAGTAAATAACTGTCTTTTAGGCACTCATCACCCGTGATGGACGACCTCTCTCTTTGAGCGTATGCCGCGATGAATGACCGCTCTCTTTGAGTGCATATCATGGTGAACGGTCACTCTCTTTGAGCGTATACCGTGATGGACGACCCCTCTCCTTGAACGTATGTCGCGATGAATGACCCCTCTCTTTGAGTGCATGTCATATTAACAGTCCCTTTCTTAGTGCGTATACCATGATGGACGACCCTTCTCTTTGAGCGTATGTCCCGATGAAAGATCCCTCTCTTTGAGTGCATGTCATAATGAACGTTCCCTTTCTTAAAGCGTATACCGTGATGGATGAACCTACTCTTTGAGCGTATGTTGCGGTGAAGGAACCCTCTCTTCGAGCGTATTTCATAATGAACGGTCCCTTTCCTAGACCGTATACTATGATGGATGACCCTCCTCTTTGAGCATATGTCATAGTGAATGATCCCTCTCTTCGAGCGTATTTCATAATGAACGATCTCTCTCTTTGAGCGTATGACGTGATGGATGACCCTATCTTTGAGCATATGTAGTTATGAATAACCCCTCTCTTCGAGCGTATTTCGTAATGAACGATCCCTTTCTTAGAACGTATACTGTGATGGATGACCCCTCTCTTTGAGCGTATGTTGCAGTGAATGACCCCTCTTCGAGCGTAGCTCTTAATGAACGATCCCTCTCTAAGAGTGTATGCTATGATGAAAGACCCCTCTCTATGAGAGTATGTCGCGTTGAATGATCCCTCTCTTCGAATGCATTTCATGGTGAACGGTACATCTCTTTGAGCATATACCATGATGGACGATCACTCTCTTTCAACGTATGTCACGATGAATTACCCCTCTCTTCGAGTGCATGTCATGGTAAACGATCCCCCTCTTTGATCATATACCGTGATGGACGATCCCTCTCATCGAGTGCATGTCATAATGAACGGTTCCTATCATAAAGCGTATACCGTGATGGACGACCCCTCTCTTTGAGAGTATGTCGCGGTGATTGACCCCTCACTTCGAGAGTATGACGTAATGATTTGTCCCTCTCTTTGAGCGTATCCCGTGATGGACAACCCCTCGCTTTGAGCATATGTAGCGATGAAAGAGCACTCTCTTTTAGTGCATGTCATGGTGAACGGTCCCTCTCTTTGATCATATTTCATGGTGAATGACCCCTCTCTTTGAGTGTATGTCATAATTAATGGTCCCTTTCTTAGTGAATGACCCCTCTCTTTGAGTGCATGTCATGGTGACTGTTCCTCTCTTTGAGCATATTTCGTGTTAGATGACACTTCTCTTTGAGCGTATGTCGCGATGAATGATCCCTCTCTTCGAGTGCATGTCATAATGAACGACCACTTTCTTAGAGCGTATACCGTGATGGATGAACCTTCTCTTTGAGCGTATGTCGTAGTGAATGACCCCTCTCTTCGAGTGTATTTCGTAATGAATGATCCCTTTCTTTGAGCGTATACCGTGATGGATGACCCCTCTCGCTGAGCGTATGTCGCGGTAAACTAACCCTCTCTTCGAGAGAATTTCATAATGAACGGTCCTTTTCTTTGAGCGTATATCGTGATGGATGACCCCTCTCTTTGAGTGTATATCATGGTGAATGACCCTCTATTCGAGCGTATTTCATAATGAACATTCCCTCTCTTTGAGCGTATGTCGTGATGGATGACCCCTCTCTTTAAGTGTATGTCGTGTTGAATGACCCCTCTCTTCGAGTGCATGTCATAATGAACGATCTCTTTCTTAGAGCGTATACCGTGATTGACGACCATTCTGATTGTGCATATGTCGCGATGAATGACCCTTCTCTTCGAGTGCATGACATAATGAACGGTACCATACTTTGAGCGTATGTCGCAGTGAATGACCCCTCTCTTCGATAGTCTGTCGTAATGATTGGTCCCTCTCTTTGATTGTATCCCGTGATGGACGACCCCTTTCTCTGAGCGTATGTCACGATGAATGACCCCTCTCTTTTAGTGCATTTCATGGTGAACGATACCTCTCTTTGAGCGTATACCATGATGGACGACCCCTCTCTTTGAACGTTCATCATGATGAATGAACCCTCTCTTCGAGTGCAGGTCATAATAAACAGTCCCTTTCTTAGATTGTATACCCTGATGGACGACCCTTCTCTTTGAGCGTCTGTCGCGATGATTGACCCCTTGCTTTGAGTGCATGTCAGGATGAACGGACCACCTCTTTGAGCGTAAACCGTGATGGACGACCTCTCTCTTTGAGAGTATATCGCAAAGAATGACATGTCTCTTTGAGTTCATGTAATAATCAACGGTCCCTCTCTTTGAGCGTATACCGTGATCGATGACCCTCTCTTTGAGCGTACATTGTGATGAATGACTCCTCTCTTCGAGTGCATTTCATGGTGAACAGACCCTCTCTTTGAGTGTATAATGTGATGGACGACCCCTCTCTTTGAATGTATGTTGGAATGAATGACCCCTCTTCAAGGGCATGTCATAATTAAGGTTTCTTTGAGCGTATACCGTGATTGAGACCCCCCCTTTTTGAGTGTATGTCGCGATGGATGACCCTCTCTTCAAGTGCATGTCATGGTGAAAGATCCCTCTCTTTGAGCGAATACCGTGATGGACGACCCCTCTCTTTGAGTGTATGTCACGATGATTGACCCCACTTTTTGAGTTCATATCATAATGAACGGTCCCTTTCTTAGAACGTATACCGTGATGGATGACCCCTCTCTTTGAGTGTATATCGCGGTGAATGACCCCTCTCTTCGTGTTAATGTCATAATGAATGGTTCCTTTCTAAGAGCATAAATCGTGATGGACGACCCCTCTCTTTGCGCGTATGTTGCGATGAATGACCGCTCTATTCGAGCGTATGTTATAATGATCGGTCCCTCTCTTTGAGCGTATCCCGTGATGGTCGTCCCCTCTCTTTGAGCGTTTTTCATGATGAATGATCCCTCTCTTCGAGTGCATGTCATGGTGAACGGTCTCTCTCTATGAGCGTACCTCGTGATGGCCCCTCTCTTTGAGCTCATGTCATGGCGAACGGTCTCTCTTTGAGCGTATGCCATGATATATGAACCCTTCTCTTTGAGCATATGTCGTGGTGAATGACCCCTCTCTTCGAGTGCATGTCATAATGAACGGTCCTTGTCTTTAAGCGTATACCGTGATGGACGACCCCTCTCTTTAAACATATGTCGCGATGGATAACCCCTCTATTCTAGTACATGTAATGGTGAACGGTCCCTCTCTTTGAGCGGATACCTTGATGGACGACAACTATTTTTGATGGACGACCCCTCTTCGAGTGCATGTCATAACAAAGGGTCCCTTTCTTAGAGCGTATATTATGATTGATGAACCCTCTTTTTGAGCGTATGTCGCGGTGAATGACCCCTCTCTTTGTGTATATGTCGTTGTGAATGAACCCTCTCTATGAGCGTATGTCGCGATGAATGATACCTCTCTTTGAGTGCATGTCATAATCAACGGTCCCTCTCTTTGAGCATATGTCGTAATCGATGATCCTCTCTTTGAGCGTACGTTTCGATGAATGACCCCTCTTTTCGAGTGCATTTCATGGTGAACAGTCCCTCTATTTGAGCGTATACTATGATGGTTGACCCCTGTCTTTGAGCGTATGTTGCAATGAATGACCCCTTTCTTTGAGGGTAGGTCATAGTAAATGGTCCCTCTCTTTGTGCGAATACCGCGATGAATGACCCCTCTCATCGAGTGAATGTCATGGTGAAAGATCCCTCTCTTTGAGTGAATACCGTGATGGACGACCCCTCGCTTTTAGTGTATGTCGCGTTGAATGACCCCTCTCTTCGAGTGCATGTCATAATGATCGGTCCCTTTCTTAGAGCGTATACCGTGATGGATGACCTCTCTCTTTGAGCATATTTCGCGATGAATGACCCTCTTTGAGCGTATTTCGCGTTGATTGACCTCTCTCTTCTAGTGCATGTCATAACGAACGGCTCCTTTCTTAGAGCGTAAATCGTGATGGACAACCCCTCTCATGGAGCGTATGTCGCGGTGAATGACCGCTCTATTCGAGCGTATGTCATAATGATCGGTCCCTCTCTTTGAGCGTATCTCGTAATGGACAACCTCTCTGTTTTAGCATTTGTCATGATGAATGACCCCTTTCTTCGAGTGCATGTCATGGTGAATTGTCCCTCTCTTTGACCGTATACCGTGATGGACGACTCCTCTCTTGGAGTGTATGTCGTGATGAATGGCCTCTATCTTTGAGTGCATGTCATGGTGAATGGTCTCTCTCTTTGAGCGTATGTCGCGGTCAATGACCCCTTTCTTCGAGTGCATGTTATAATGAACGGTTCCTCTCTTTGAGCGTATACCGTGTTGGACGACCCCTCTCTTGAAGCATGACCCCTCTATTCTAGTACATGTCATGGTGAACGGTCCCTCTCTTTGAGCGGATACCATGATGGACGACCCCTCTCTTTGAGCGGATATCGCGATGAATTACCCCTCTCTTTGTGTGCATGTCATAATGAACGACCCCTTTCTTAAAGCCTATATTATGATTGACGACCCCTCTTTTTTTGCCTATGTCGCGGTGAATGCCCCCTCTCTTCGAGTGCATATCATAATGAACGGTCCCCTTCTTAGAACATAAACTGTGATCGACGACCCCTCTCTTTGCGCGTATGTCGTTGTGAGTGACCCCTATCTTTGAGCGTTTGTTGCGATGAATGACCCCTCTCTTCGAGTGCATGTCGTAATAAATAGTCCCTTTCTTAGAGTGTATACCGTGATGGATGACCCCTCTCTTTGAGAGTATGTCACGATGAATGACACCTCTCTTTGAGTGCATGTCATAATCAAGGGTCCCTCTCTTTGAGCATATACTGTGATCGATGATCCTCTCTTTGAGTGTACGTTGCGATGAATGACCCCTCTCTTCGAGTGCATTTCATGGTGAATAGTCCCTCTCTTTGAGCGTATACTGTGATGGATGACCCCTCTCTTTGAGCGTATATCGCAATAAATAATATGCCTGACACTGCCCACACCACTGCCGTAGCAGACCCGTACTAGGAAAACTATATAGGATGGCAGCTATGGGTCTTAGGCAGCAACAATACATGGAGTGATGTGAGCACATCATGTCAAGTTCAACAGGTTGATCCGGAGGTCTTACCATCAGGACCTATCACACGTTCTAAGGCAAAGAAATACAGGGAAGCTCTTTTCCTTACTTGTGCTAACATTTCAGATTCATTTGAGAATGTTCATGCCTTAGAATATGTTGTTTATAATGTGTTGCATGCTGATATGTGACATATTTAGGTATATATATTAGTATGTGTGTTTACTTATGTATATACTATGTTAATTATGTTTGCATTTGGTTTTAAGTGTGTTTGTGTGGTTAAAATAAGACTACAAGGCTTTTTAGATGTGTTTGCCTTGTTCTAATATAGGTACTTAGGAGAACCTTAGCTCAAGTGGGCATACCCAGCTCATCTCCAGCTCAGGAGAGCATATGCAGTTCAATACCAGTTCAAGTGGATTATATTTAGCGCAGAAGAAGCTCAATGGTGTGTACACAGCTCACCTTAGCTCAGGGCAGCTCAGAGGCTTAGCTCCCAGCTCCATTTAGCTCCTAACACTCTTAGCTAGTTCGTTTCAGCTCATCTCTATTTCCAACTCAACTCAACTCAAGTTGAAGTGACCTACAGCAGCTGAAACCTATCGTACACGAAGAGCAGGTGTCCTACGCATGTGCCATGCATGTGGGGCCCACATAGCACCACCCTTTTCCACAAGTTTGGGCGTCCAAAAGCAAGCAAGCCAAACAAGGCCCTTGCTTTGAAGACCAATCAGCAACATTGGATAAGAATGAGTGGTTTCTTATTCAAATTCAAACATTAAACACATGTTTAATGTGTTTTAAGTGCCAAAACATGTGGCTAAGGATATTAGGAGCCTAGGAGAAGTTATTTGAGCATTTAAATTTTAATTTTCGTTTGAATTAAGGCCACAAATTCAAATTTGGCCAACTTCTCCTTTATTCCTATATATTTACTTAATTTTGTAAAGACAAGGGTAGACATTTTATGAATAAAATCACTTGTGAGATTTTCTCTCAATTTCAGTTCTTCATTGAACTTTTCTTGACAAATTCAGACTTTGTTTGAGTGTGTCAAATCCTTGATACTTCGGGTTCCTAGATCGCTATCTAGAGGGTCCAAGTGCGTTGACGAAGAATGTATTCGATTCGGGTCCGCTCAGTATATTGTTCGGGTTCTTTCGAGTTCAACGTCGTTGTTATTTCCCAGCAACTTAAACATCCAATTCTGCCATTTTGAACGTTTTAATGCTTCCATGAAAGCCCTCGGAGCATTTCATCTTTATTAACCTCCAGAAACTGCCAGAATTCCTTCATCCCTTTTCTTCTTTGTTTCAGTTTTTTTTTCTTTGTTTTCTTATTGTTTTAACATCATTCTAACATCCATAATGTTGTGTTTATTGCAGAGACTTGCTTGCTATTATCCTAGATCCATTTCAAACAAGGATCGTTGTTTTTGAAGCAACGAATCCCCAATATCATGGAGTATCAGAGGGACTTCAATAACACACTTGCCCAAATGATGCCCCATAACTTTCCCAACCAAGGGTTGCAGTTTATAGAGTTCACAACTAATATGTTCGTAACGGCTGTACCCTACACAGAGACCACTCTAGCTCCAGGAGGACCGAGGTCATTCTTCCCCACTGACCCTCAACAACAATTTCATGCTGCTGGCCCATTTAAGGCAACAGATTCTGTCTCAGCATCATTTGCCAACAAACGGCCATCCAAAAGGAGGGCAGTCTTCAACACACCACCAAGATCCCCATCATCGTGGGTAGTCTATCTGATGAGATAGATGCCTATGTACATCAAAAGTTCAACCGCTGCTGGACCAAGCATCCACCATGCCTAGGCAGATACAGAGAATGATGGAGGAATAGATGTCATGATCACCGAGGAAGTTGCTGAAGATGAAGAAGGAGAAGAAGTGGACGCTTCCATGCAACGGACACCACCAACAAGATTTCAGCCACCATGACAACCAAAAACTCAGCTATTGCCATCACCAAAGATGAAGCAATCATCAACAAGGCCTAGAAAATTGATTGTCGACAACAGCTCTTCGGACTCCATTTAATTATTTTTTAATGCTGCTTTTATATAATTACTTGTTTGCTTTTCATATTTTGTTGCCTACTATGTGCCCCTATAAGCATTGAGGGCAATGCTTGGTTTAAGTTTGGGGGTGTAGAGTCACTGCCGCAGCCTTGCCATAAAAAGGGAGTATTTCAGTGATTTTTCAAAATTTTTCTATGTCCACCACCTTACATAAATTTTTTGCTCATACTTTTGCACTGCTTTTCAGTAGTATTGCCTTAGTTTATTCTTTTAAGGCAATAAAAATCTTTCTCCTTACCATGGTTAGATCCTATTTAGAGGACTTAACTCTAGAATACTTAAGGAAGACAACTAGAAGCTTGCTATAAGGTTGATCTTAAAAATACTTTTGGGACTTGTTTGACTATAGGAATTTTTTTAATAAACTTAGGTGATAAAGACTTAGATTTTTGAAATTATGACTAGAGGTGCCTATCACCGGCTCTAGGAAGTACTCTTCTTCATGTTAGAGGTGCCCAAAATTGGCTTTAATGTGCTTAAAAGAATAGCAAAAGAAATAAGAAAATATTAAGGAGAAAACACAATCCTTGAGGTGCCTGAAATTGGCTCAAGAAATTGGTGTTTTTAAAGAAGAGAACATTAAATCCAAGTCTATTTGTCTTGAACTTAGAGTTTGTCTAAGAAGGCCTTTAATCAAGCTTGTCCACAAAAACACACACACTCACAAAATCTTATAGTTTGTTTTCTAGGTAAACCCTTGTGTAACCAAAAGGTTAAGTCTAAAGAAAAGTCATAGTTATGGTGGGGAGAATAGATGAAAACATAAGACCAAGAAAGAATAAGATTTGACAATTTGATGTTTTGCATTGCTTAAGAACAAGCAATAGTTCGAGTTTGGGGGTGTGATAAGTGCTCAACTCACTATCACTTTTTACACCTTTTGCGGGAATTAATCACCAAATCTACACCTACTTAGACAAATGCATGTACTTAATGTGAGATATTTAGAGGTTATACTGTTAAAGATGATATTTATAGAAAAAGCAAGTTTTACTGTATTTTTGTATCTTTGCAGGAAAAGCTATTGCCACGACAACAAATAAGGAGGAGGTAGGACTTGATGCCGAGGCAACAGATAGGGACAAGTAGCGATATTGTAGGCAAGCTGATGAGAAAAATGAGGAGAACGTTGTTGTGCGATTGCATTGGACAGAAACAAGTCAATTGAATCCACTATACAACACAATTGCATCCTAACCACTTTCTCTTTTGATTTTTCTATTATTATTTAGCGTTCGTTATTTAGTTTAATCACACCCAAAACTACTTGTGCTTTTATTTTATTTTATAGAGCAAGAAGACAAAAGAAGGCATATTAAGTATAACAATCCGTGTGGAGATGATACACGACTTTCTCATCATTTTATTACTTGCGACGTATTCACTTGCACTAATTACGCATATTTGACATGAATGACCCCTTTTTTTAGCGTATGTCGCAATGAATGACCCCTCTCTTCGAGTACATGTCACAATGAATGGTCCCTTAGAGCATCTACCGTGATGGGCGACCCTTCTCTTTGAGCATATGCCGTGGTGAATAACCCCTCTATTCGTGATCATGTTAAGGTGAACGGTCCCTCTCTTTGAGCGTATACCATGATGAATGACCCCTCTCTTTGAGCGTATGCCGCAATGAATGACCCCTCTCTTCGAGTGCACAACATGGTGAATGGTCCCTCTCTTTGAGCGTATACGGTGATGGAAAACCCCTCTCTTTGAGCATATGTCACGATGAATGACCCCTCTCTTTCAATGTATGTCATAATAAATGGTCCCTCTCTTTGAGCGTATACCGTGATAGATGACCCCTCTCTTCGAGTGTAAGTCATGGTGAAAGGTCCTTCCCTTTAAGAGTATACCGTGATGGATGACCCCTCTCTTTGAGCAAATGTCGCGATGAATGACCCCTCTCTTCGACTACATGTCATAATCAATGGTCGCTTTCTTAGAGCGTATACCGTGATGGACGACACCTCTCTTTGAGCGTATGTCATGGTGAATGACCCCTCTCTTCGAGAGTATGTCATAATGAATGGTCCCACTCTTTGAGCGTATGCCATGATGGACGACCCTCTCTTCGAGTGCATGTTATGCTGAACGGTCCCTCTCTTTGAGCGTATAACGACATGGACGACCCCTCTTTTTTAGCATATGACATGATGAAAGACCCCTCTCTTCGAGTGCATGTCATAATGAATGGTCCCTTTCTTAGATCATATACCATGATGGACGACCCTTCTCTTTGAGCATATGTCACGGTGAATGACCCCTCTCTTTGAGTGCATGTCACAATGGACGGTCCCTCTCTTTGAGCGTATGTTGCGATAAATGACCCATCTATTCGAGTGCATGTCATGGTGAACGATCCTTCCCTTTGAGCGGATACCGTGGTGGACGACCACTCTCATTGAGCATATATCGCGATGAATGACCTCTCTCTTTGATTGTATGTCATAATGAACGGTCCCTCTCTTTGAGCGTATACCATAATTGATGACCCTCTCTTTGAGCGTATGTCGCGTTGAATGACCCGTCTCTTTGAGCGAATACCCTGATGGATGACCCCTCTCTTTGAGCGTATATCGTGATGAATGACGCCTCTCTTCGAGTGCATGTCATAATAAATGCTCCCTTTCTTAGAGCGTATACCGTGATGGACAACCCTTCTCTTTGAGCGCATGTCGCGATGAATGACCCCTCTCTTCGAGTGCATGTCATAATGAAAGGTTCCTTTCTTAGAGCGTATACCGTGATGGATGACCCTTGATATGATCACAACCAACAATGATTCAAAAGAATTTCCTACTGGACCTATGACGCGTGCTAAAACCAAGAAATTCCAAGAGGCCATGGGAAATCTATTTATTCAAGTCTGAAAATTAGAGAATGCAACATCAACTTTGTTGGAACAATACAGCCTCCTACTTATGCATGAGTTTGCATGAATTCTTTCTCAAGTTTTTAAATTTAATTTCAGCATGTGTGCATGAATAAATAATACTTGATGTTCATTTAAGCGTGTTAGTTCAATAAAGTTCATTAGCTCAATTAATGCATGGTAGTTCACTTAAAGCATGTTAGTTTTCTTATGTCTATAAATTCATTTAGTGTGTGAGTTATATAATTAATTAAACTAGATCATTCATTGAAACTAGTTTCATTAATTAAACTAACTTATTAAATCTATTTCATGCATTCACTTTTACTTTTGTTTAATAAAGTTGTTATTTAATGGTTGCTTATATATTATTTCATCTAGGATATTCTTTTGGAGAAATGGTTGATCATATTCTAAGGAATGACAAGGCATTTACATCAATTAAAGTCCCTTGAAGGCCCATCAAGGCTGATTGGTTAGAGTGCAATTCAATGGAGCAATTACACCACTTTAATGTTGTTATTTCCAGACATGATTTTAATGTTTTCAAGAGAGTCTTTACATCACTTTAAGGCTGTTAGTTTCAGCAAGAAAGAAAGATAAGACATGCAATGAAAGCTTTCATTATCACCATTTAAGGGAGAGTAAAGGCAAGAGTTATAACAACACTCAAGGAGGGAATTCAAGGAATATCAATTAACTTGTTCGGCATTTTTTGATTAGATACGAGCATATTTGAGTCTTGAGGACTTGTTCAAACTTCTTCTTGTATTCCTTAGCTTTCCAACGCATTTTGAATCACCTCAATCTGATATCCGGAGCTTAAGATATGATTAAATTATTTAAGACAGTAAATGCTGGAAATTCAATACGGGAATAGTTACAAGATGCTTCTTCCAAAAATTCAAGAGATTATTAAATTGCTGAATTCAATGTTTCATCAACAGCCCATTAAAGGAGGATGAATGACAACTTAATCAAGCATCAGCCCAAGGGTTTCTACATGTGGATGATATGTATGTCAACATTCATTCTAAGAATGACCACATTCATCCTTTTATATCAAACTTTTGGCAGTCAATTAGAGATGGGATAACCTACAAATTAATAGGACTTTAATACTAGAATAATGAGTCTTTAATCTTTATCTAAGTCAATCAATTTGTTGTTGTCTTACACCTATAAATAGGCACTCATTCCATTGTAAAAGATACAACATTTGACATATATTACAACTTGAGAGTGTTTCTCTTTTATAGTTCTTTTTGAACTTTATCGGATTGCAAGATTGTTCTTGTGGCATTATCCCTATTTATTTTTTTATATTGATGGTTCCTAGTTCTTATAACTAGAGGGTCACAATCCCTTAACCTTTCAACCAAGTCACGGTTTAAAAACTCTTAAGGAATGAGTCTTCACTTTTAGTGTTGGTTCCTCCTTTGTTTACACTGCACCATCAATTACATTCCTTATTTTCACTTCCATCATTCATACATCCATATTTTCCATACTTCATCTTAAACACAACAACCATCTTATCATCATTCCATATCACCATATTATTCATCCATTTCACATCATCTTGTAAGTTTTATTTCAAAATTCCTCTTTTTCATTTCAGTTACTTACTAGAATCACGATCGGGCAATCACAAATACAAATTTGGATATTCTACAACAGGATTCATATCAACCTTCTTTTTCAGTGCATGTCATAATAAACGATCCCTCGCTATGAGCGTATACCATGATCGATGATCCCTCTCTTTGAGCGTATGTCGCGATGAAAGACCCCTCTCTTCGAGTGCAAGTCGTGGTGAAAGGTCCTCTTTAAGAGTATACCGTAATGGATGACCCCTCTCTTTGAGCGAATATCGCGTTGAATGACCCCTCTCTTCGACTGCATGTCATAATGGATGGTCCCTTTCTTAGAGCGTATATCGTGATGGAAGACACCTCTCTTTGAGCGTATGTCGCGGTGATTGATCTCTCTTTGAGACTATGTCATAATGAATGGTCCCTCTCTTGCTTATGCCGTGATGGACGACCCATGATATTAGGGATTCGTTGCTTCAAAAACAACGATCCTTGTTTGAAACGGATCTAGGATAATAGCAAGCAAGTCTCTGCAATAAACACAACATTATGGATGTTAGAATGATGTTAAAACAATAAGAAAACAAAGAAAAAAAAACTGAAACAAAGAAGAAAAGGGATGAAGGAATTCTGGCAGTTTCTGGAGGTTAATGAAGATGAAATGCTCCGAAGGCTTTCATGGAAGCATTAAAACGTCCAAAATGGCAGAATTGGATGTTTAAGTTGCTGGAAAATAACAACGACGTTGAACTCGAAAGAACCCGAACTATATACTGAGCGGACCCGAACCGAATACGTTCTTCGTCAACGGACTTGGACCCTCTAGATAGCGATCTAGGAACCCGAAGTATCAAGTATTTGACACACTCAAACAAAGTCTGAATTTCTCAAGAAAAGTTCAATGAAGAACTGAAATTGAGAGAAAATCTCACAAGTGATTTTATTCATAAAATATCTACCCTTGTCTTTACAAAATTAAGTAAATATATAGGAATAAAGGAGAAGTTGGCCAAATTTGAATTTGTGGCCTTAATTCAAACGAAAATTAAAATTTAAATGCTCAAATAACTTCTCCTAGGCTCCTAATATCCTTAGCCACATGTTTTGGTACTTAAAACACATTAAACATGTGTTTAATGTTTGAATTTGAATAAGAAACCACTCATTCTTATCCAATGTTGCTGATTGGTCTTCAAAGCAAGGGCCTTGTTTGGCTTGCTTGCTTTTGGACGCCCAAACTTGTGGAAAAGGGTGTTATGTGGGCCCCACATGCATGGCACATGCGTAGGACACCTGCTCTTCATGTACGATAGGTTTCAGTTGCTGTAGGTCACTTCAACTTGAGTTGAGTTGAGCTGGAAATGGAGATGAGCTGAAACGAACTAGCTAAGAGTGTTAGGAGCTAAATGGAGCTGGGAGCTAATCCTCTGAGCTGCCCCGAGCTAAGGTGAGCTGCGTGCACACCATTGAGCTTCTTCTGAGCTAAATATAATCCACTTGAGCTGATATTGAACTATATACGCTCTCCTGAGCTGGAGATGAGCTGGGTATGCCCACTTGAGCTAAGGTTCTCCTAAGTACCTATATTAGAACAAGGCAAACACATCTAAAAAGCCTTGTAGTCTTATTTTAACCACACAAACACACTTAAAACCAAATGCAAACATAATTAACATAGTATATACATAAGTAAACACACATACTAATATATATACCTAAATATGTCACATATCAGCATGCAACACATTATAAACAACATATTCTAAGGCATGAACATTCTCAAATGAATCTGAAATGTTAGCACAAGTAAGGAAAAGAGCTTCCCTGTATTTCTTTGCCTTAGAACGTGTGATAGGTCCTGATGGTAAGACCTCCGAATCAACCTGTATGTCGCGATGAATGACCCTTCCCTTTGAGTGCATGTCATGCTGAACAACCCCTCTCTTTGAGCGCATACAGTGATGGATGACCCTTCCCTTTGAGCATATGTCGCGATCAATGACCCTTCTGTTCGAGTGCATCTCATAATGAACAATCCCTTTCCTAGAGCGTATACCGTGATGAACATCACCTTTCCTTGAGCGTATGTCATAGTGACAGACCCCTCTCTTCGAGCGTATGTCATAATTAACGGGTCCCTCTCTTTGAGCGTATACCGTATGGACGACCCCTCTCTTTTAGCGTATGTCGCGGTGAATGACCCCTCACTACTAGAGTATGT
The DNA here is from genome assembly GCA_035048815.1 of Abelmoschus esculentus. Taxonomy (NCBI): domain Eukaryota; kingdom Viridiplantae; phylum Streptophyta; class Magnoliopsida; order Malvales; family Malvaceae; genus Abelmoschus; species Abelmoschus esculentus. Next base: position 21,556,233 of record JAUCBN010000003.1, read on the forward strand.
CATAATGAACAGCCCCTCTTTTTGAGCATATGCCATGATGGACGAGCCCTCTCTTTGAGTGTATGTCGCGATGAATGACCCCTCTCTTCGAGTGCATATCATAATGAACGATCACATTGTAAGAGCGTATACCGTGATAGACGACTCCTCTCGTTGAGTGTATGTCGTGGTGAATTACCCCTCTCTTCTAGAGTATGTCATAATGAACGGTTCCTCTGTTTGAGCGTATGCCGTGAAGGATGACCCCTCTCTTTGAGCGTATGTCGCGATGAATGACCCCTCTCTCCGAGTGCATGACATGGTGAATGATCTCTCTCTTTCAGCGTATACCGTGATGGACAACCCAACTCTTTCACCGAATGTCGCGATGAATGACCCCTCTCTTGGAGTGCAGGTCATAATGAACGGTCCCTTTCCTATAGAGTATAACATGATGGATGTCCTTCTCTTTGAGCATATGTCGCGGTGAATGACCCCTGTCTTCGAGGGTAGTTCATAATTAACGAACCCTTTCTTAGTGCATCTACCATGATGGATGACCCCTCTCTTTGAGCGTATGTCGCGGTTAATGACCCCTCTCTTCAAGCGTATTTCATAATGAATGATCCCTATCTTAGAGCGTATACCGTGACGAACCTTCTCATTGTGCATATGTCACGATGAATGACCCCTCTCTTCGACTGCACGTCATAATGAAATGTCCCTTTCTTAGAGCGTATATCGTGATGGACAACCCCTCTCTTTGAGCGTATGTTGCGGTGAATGACCCCTCTCTTCGAGAGTATGTCGTAATGATCAGTCCCTCTCTTTGAGCGTATCCCGTGATGGACGACCCCTCTCTTTGGGCATATGTCGCGATGAATGACCCCTCTCTTTTTGTGCATGTCATGGTGAACGGTCCCTCTCTTTGAGCGTGTACTGTGATGGACGACCCCTCTCTTTGAGCGTATACAGTGATGGACGACCCCTCTCTTCGAGCATATGTCGCGATGAATGACCCCTCTCTTTGAGTGCATGTCATGGTGAACGATCCCTCCCTTTGAGCGTATACCGTGATTGATGACCCCTCTCTTTCAACGTATGTTGCGATGAATGATCCCTCTCTTCGAGTGCTTTCCATAATAAACACTCCCTTTCTTAGAGCGTACATCGTGATGGGCGACCCTTCTCTTTGAGCGTATGACGCGATGATTGAATCCTCTCTTCGAGTGCATGTCGTAACGAACGGTCCATTTCTTAGAGGTAATACCGTGATGGACGACACCTATCTCTGAGCGTATTCCCCTCTCTTCGAGTGCATGTCATAATGAACGGTCCCTTTCTTTGAGCGTGTACCGTGATAGACGACCTCTCTCTTTGAGCGTATGTCGCGGCGAACGACCCCTCTCTTTGAGAGTATGCCGTAATGATCGGTCCCTCTCTTTGAGCGTATACCCTGATGGACGACCCCTCTCTTTGAATGTATGTCACGATGAATGACCCCTCTCTTCGGGTGCATATCATAATAAATAGTCCATTTCTTAGAGCGTATCCCATGATGGACGATCCTTCTCTTTGAGCGTATGTCGCGATGATTGACCCATCTCTTCGAGTGAATGTCATAATAAACGGTCCCTTTCTTAAAGCGTATACCGTGATGGACGACACCTCTCTTTGAGCATAAAACCCTTTCTTAGAGCGTATATCGTGATAGACGACCCCTCTCTTTGAGCGTATGACGTGTTGAGTGACCCCTCTCTTCGAGAGTATATTGTAATGACCAGTCCTTGTCTATGAGCGTATTCCATGATGGAATGACCCCTCTCTTTAAATATATGTCGCGATGAATGACCCCTTTCTTCAAGTACATGTCATAATAAATAGTCCCTTTCTTAAAGCGTATCCTGTGATGGACGACCCCTCTCTTTGAGCATATGTCTCGACGAAAGAACCCTCTCTTTGAGTGCATGTCAGGATGAACGGTCCCCCTCTTTGAGCGTATGTCGTGATGGATGACCCTGCCATGACCCATCTCTTCGGGTTAATGTCATAATGAATGGTCCATTTCTTAGAGCGTATACCGTGATGGAGGACCCTTCTCTTTGAGCTTATGTCGCGATGAATGACTGCACACTTCGAGTGCATGTCATAAAGAACGGTCCCTTTCTTATAGTGTATACCATGATGGACGATCCCTCTCTTTAAGCATATGTCACGGTGAATGGCGCCTCTCTTCGAGAGTACGCCAAAATGAAAGGTCCCTCTCTTTGTGCATACGCCGTGATAATTATGCGCTTTTAACAAAATTATGTAGATTAATCTAAACTTTTCAGCTTTTTACTCTGTTAAAATTCAAACGAATTCTCTACAAAGCCTTTTTAAATATGCACATTTTAATCCAACAAAACGAAAATAAGATTTTATTAAATGAAATTTTATGAGTTCAAATATTTAATTTTGACCTTTTGAACAAAATTATACAGATTAATCTAAAATTTTCAGCTTTTTACACGGTTAAAATTCAAACGGATTCTGTATAAAGCAATTTTAGACAAGCAAGGTTTAGTCCCAACAAAACGAAAATTAGATGTTATTGAATCAAATTTTACGAGTTCAAATAGTTAATTATGGGTTTTTGAATAAAATTATACAGATTAATCTAAAATTTTCAACTTTTTACTCGGTTAAAATTTGAACAGATTCTCTATAAAGCCTTTTTAGACATGCACGTTTTAATCCGAACAACGATAACTAGATGTTATTAAATTAAATTTTTTTGAGTTCAAATAATTAATTATGTGCTTTTGAACAAAATTATATAAATTAATCTAAAATTTTTAACTTTTTACTCGGTTAAAATTCGAACAGATTCTCTATAAAGCCTTTTTTCGCATGCACGTATTAAACCGAACCAAACGATAAGTAGATGTTATTAAATCAAATTTTTTGAGTTCAAATAATTAATTATGGGCTTTTGAACAAAATTATACAAATTAATCTAAAAGTTTCAGCTTTTTACTCGGTTAAAATTTGAACGGATTCGCTATAAAGCCGTTTTAGACATACACATTTTAATCCGAATAAAACAAAAACTAGATGTTATTAAATAAAATTTTATGAGTTCAAATAGTTAATTATGGGATTTTGAATAAAATTATACAAATATATCTAAAATTTTTAGCTTTTTACTCGGTTAAAATTCGAACGGATTCTCTATAAAGCAATTTTAGAAATACACGTTTTAATCCCCAAAACGAAAATCAGATGTTATTAAATCAAATTTTATGAGTTCAAATAGTTGAATATGGTCTTTAAAACAAAATTATTCAGATTAATATAAAATTTTTAGCTTTTTACTCGGTTAAAATTCGAACGAATTCACTACAAAGCCTTTTTAGACATGCACATTTTAATCCCAACAAAACGAAAACAAGATTTTAATAAATGAAATTTTATGAGTTCAAATATTTAATTTTGAGATTTTGAACAAAATTATAAAGATTAATCTAAAATTTTCAGCTTTTTAATCGGTTAAAATTCAAACGGATTCTATATAAAGCCTTTTTAGACATGCACGTTTTAATCCCAATAAAACGAAAATCAGATGTTATTAAATCAAATTTTATGAGTTCAAATAGTTAATTATTTGCTTTTGAACAAAATTATACAAATTAACCTAAAATTTTCAACTTTTTACTCGATTAAAATTCGAACAGATTCTCTATAAAGCCTTTTTAGACATGCACGTTTTAATCCGAACTAAAAGATAACTAGATGTTATTAAATCAACTTTTTGAGTTCAAATAATTAATTATGGGCTTTTGAACAAAATTATACAAATTAATCTAAAATTTTCAACTTTTTACTTGGTTAAAATTCGAACAGATTCTCTATAAAGCCTTTTTAGACATGCACGTATTAAATCGAACAAAACGATAAGTAGATGTTATTAAATCAAATTTTTTGGGTTCAAATAATTAATTATGATCTTTTGAACAAAATTATTCAAATTAATCTAAAAGTTTCAGTTTTTTACTCGGTTAAAATTTGAACGGATTCTCTATAAAGCCTTTTTAGACATGCACGTTTTAATCTGAACAAGACAAAAACCAGATGTTATTAAATAAAATTTTATGAGTTCAAATAGTTAATTATGGGATTTTGAACAAAATTATACAGATAAATCTAAAATTTTCAGCATTTTACTCGGTTAAAATTCGAATGGGTTCTCTATAAAGCAATTTTAGACATGCAAGTTTTAATCCCACCAAAACGGAAAACCAGATGTTATTAAATCAAAATTTATGATTTCAAATAGTTGAATGTGGGCTTTAGAACAAAATTATACAGATTAATCTAAAATTTTTAGCTTTTTACTCGGTTAAAATTCGAACAAATTCTCTACAAAGACTTTTTAGACATGCACATTTTAATCTCAACAAAACGAAAATCAAATTTTATTAAATGAAATTTTATGAGTTCAAATATTTAATTTTGAGCTTTTGAATAAAATTTTACAGATTAATCTTAAATTTTTAGCTTTTTACTCGGTTAAAATTGATACAGATTCTCTATAAAGCCTTTATAGCCATGCACGTTTTAATCCCAACAAAACGAAAACCAGATGTTATTAAATAAAATTTTATGAGTTCAAATAGTTAATTATGGGCTTTTGAACAAAATTATACAGATTAATCTAAAATTTTCAACTTTTTAGTCGATTAAAATTCGAACAGATTTTCTATAATGCCTTTTTACACTTGCACGTTTTAATCCAAACAAAACGATAACGAGATGTTATTAAATAAAATTTTTTGAGTTCAAATAATTAATTATGGGCTTTTGAACAAAATTATGCAGATTAATCTAAAATTTTCAGCTTTTTACTCGGATAAAATTCGAACAGATTCTCTTTAAAGCCCATTTACACATGCACGTTTTAATTCCAACAAAACGAAAACCAGATTTTATTAAATGAAATTTTATGAGTTCAAATAGTTATTTTTGAGCTTTTGAACAAAATTATACTTATTAATCTAAAATTTTTAGCTTTTTACTCGGTTAAAATTCGAACAGATTCTCTATCAAGCCTTTTTAGACATGAACGTTTTAATCCCAACAAAACGAAATTCAGATGTTATTAAATCAAATTTTATGAGTTCAAATAGTTAATTAAGGGCTTTTGAACAAAATTATACAGATTAATCTAAAATTTTCAGCTTTTTACTCGGTTAAAATTTGAACGGATTCTCTATAAAGCCTTTTTAGACATGCACGTTTTAATCTGAATAAAATGATAACTAGATGTTATTAAATCAAATTTTTTTAGTCAAATATTTAATTATGGGTTTTGAACAAAATTATATAGATTAATCTAAAAGTTTTAGCTTTTTACACGGTTAAAATTTGAACGGATTCTCTATAAAGCCTTTTTAGACATGCACGTTTTAATCCGAACAAAACAAAAACCAGATGTTATTAAATAAAATTTTATGAGTTCAAATAGTTAATTATGGGATCTTGAACAAAATAATAAAGATAAATCTAAAATTTTCAGCTTTTTACTCGGATATAATTCGAACTGATTCTCAATAAAAGAATTTTAGACATGCAAGTTTTAATCCCACCAAAACGAAAACTAGATGTTATTAAATCAAATTTTATGAGTTCAAATAGTTGAATATGGTCTTTTAAACAAATTTATACAGATTAATCTAAATTTTTCAGCTTTTTAGTCGGTTAAAATTCGAACGGATTCTCTATAATGCCTTTTTAGACATGCACATTTTAATCCAAACAAAACGAAAACAAGATTTTATTAAATAAAATTTTATGAGTTCAAATATTTAATTTTGAGCTTTTGAACAAAATTATACAGATTAATCTAAAATTAACAAAAATCAAATGTTATTAAATCAAATTTTATGAGTTCAAATAGTTAATTATGGGATTTTGAACAAAATTATACAGATAAATCTAAAATTTTCAGCTTTTAGTCGGTTAAAGTTCGAACGGATTCTCTATAAAGCAATTTTAGACATGCAAGTTTTAATCCCACCAAAATAAAAACCAGATGTTATTAAATCAAATTTTATGTTTTCAAATAGTTGAATGCGGGCTTTTGAACAAAATTATACAGATTAATCTAAAATTTTTAGCTTTTTACTCGGTTAAAATTCGAACCGATTCTCTACAAAGCCTTTTTTGACATGCCCATTTTAATCCCAACAAAACGAAAACCAAATTTTATTAAATAAATTTTATGAGTTCAAATATTTAATTTTGAGTTTTTAAATAAAATTTTACAGATTAATCTTAAATTTTTAGCTTTTTACTCGGTTAAAATTCGAACGGATTCTCTATAAAGCCTTTATAGACATGCACGTTTTAATCCCAACAAAACGAAAACCAGATGTTATTAAATAAAATTTTATGAGTTCAAATAGTTAATTATGGGCTTTTGAACAAAATTATACAGATTAATCTAAAATTTTCAAGTTTTTAGTCGGTTAAAATTCGAACAGAATTTATATAATGCCTTTTTAGACTTGCACGTTTTAATCCAAACAAAACGATAACGAGATGTTATTAAATCAAATTTTTTGAGTTCAAATAATTAATTATGGGCTTTTGAACAAAATTAAGCAGATTAATCTAAAATTTTCAGCTTTTTACTCGGATAAAATTCGAACGGATTCTCTATAAAGCAATTTTAGACATGCAAGTTTTAATCCTACCAAAACGAAAACCAGATGTTATTAAATCAAATTTTATGAGTTCAAATAGTTGAATATGGTCTATTAAACAAAATTGTCTAGATTAATCTAAAATTTTTAGCTTTTTACTCAGTTAATATTCCAACGGATTCTCTATAAAGCCTTTTTAGACGTAGACGTTTTAATCCGAACAAAAAAAAACCATATGTTATTAAATCAAATTTTTTGAGTTCAAATAATTAATTATGGGCTTTTGAACAAAATTATACAAATTAATCTAAAATTTTCAACTTTTTACTCGGTTAAAATTCGAACGGATTCTCTATAAAGCCGTTTTAGACATGCAAGTTTTAATCCGAACAAAATGATAAGTAGATGTTATTAAATCTAATTTTTTGAGTTCAAATAATAAATTATTGGCTTTTGAACAAAATTATGCGGATTAGTCTAAAAGTTTCAGCTTTTTACTCGGTTAAAATTTGAACGGATTCTCAATAAAGTTTTTTTAGACATGCACTTTTTAATCCGAACAAAACAAAAACCAGATGTTATTAAATAAAATTTTATGAGTTCAAATAGTTAATTATGGGATTTTAAACAAAATTATACAGATAAATATAAAATTTTTAGCTTTTTACTCGGTTAAAATTCGAACGGATTCTCTATAAAGCAATTTTAGAAATGCAAATTTTAATCCCACCAAAACGAAAACCAGATGTTATTAACTCAAATTTTATGAGTTCAAATAGTTGAATATGGTCTATTAAACAAAATTATACAGATTAACCTAAAATTTTTAAATTTTTACTCGGTTAAAATTCCAACGAATTCTCTATAAAGCCTTTTTAGAAATGCATATTTTAATCCAAACAAAACGAAAAAAAGATTTTATTAAATAAAATTTTATGAGTTCAAAGATTTAATTTTATGCTTTTGAACAAAATTATACAAATTAATCTAAAATTTTCAGCTTTTTACTCGGTTAAAATTGATACGGATTCTCTATAAAGCCTTTTTAAAAATGCACGTTTTAATCCGAACAAAACAAAAAACAGATGTTATTAACTAAAATTTTACGATTTCAAATAGTTAACTATGAGATTTTGAACAAAATTATATAGATAAATCTAAAATTTTCAACTTTTTACTCGGTTAAAATTCGAACGGATTCTTCATAAAGCAATTTTAAAAAAGCAAGTTTTAATCCCATGAAAACGAAAATCAGATGTTATTAAATCAAATTTTATGAGTTCAAATAGTTAATTATGAGCTTTTAAACAAAATTATACAGATAAATCTAAAATTTTCAGCTTTTTACTCGTTTAAATTTTGAACGGATACTCTATAAAGCAATTTTAGACAAGCAAGTTTTAGCCCCAACAAAACGAAAATTAGATGTTATTAAATCAAATTTTATGAGTTCAAATAGTTGAATATGGGCTTTTGAACATAATTATACAGATTAATCTAAAATTTTTAGATTTTTACTTGGTTAAAATTCGAACGTGATTCTCCACAGAGCCTTTTTAGACATGCACGTTTTAATCCCAACAAAACGAAACCAGATGTTATTAAATCAAAATTTACGATTTCAAATAGTTAATTATGGGATTTTGAACAAAATTAGACAGATAAATCTAAAATTTTTAGCTTTTTACTTGATTAAAGTTCGAACGGAATCTCTATAAAGCAATTTTAGACATGCATATTTTAATCCCACCAAAACGAAAATCAGATGTTATTAAATCAAATTTTATGAGTTCAAATAGTTGAATATGGTCTATTAAACAAAATTATACAGATTCATCTAAAACTTTTAGCTTTTTACTCGATAAATATTCCAACGGATTCCCTATAAAGCATTTTTAGACGTAGACGTTTTAATCCGAACAAAATAAAAACATATGTTATTAAATCAAATTTTTTGAGTTCAAGTAATTAATTATGGGCTTTTGAACAAAATTATACAAATTAATCTAAAATTTTCAACTTTTTACTCGGTTAAAATTCGAACGGATTCTCTATAAATCCTTTTTAGACATACAAGTTTTAATCCGAACAAAACAATAACTAGATGTTATTAAATCTAATTTTTTGAGTTCAAATAATTAATTATTGGCTTTTGAACAAAATTATACAGATTAGTCTAAAAGTTTCAGCTTTTCACTCGGTTAAAGTTCGATCGGATTCTCTATAAAGCAATTTTAGACATACAAGTTTTATTCCCACCAAAACGAAAATCAGATGTTATTAAATCAAATTTTATGAGTTCAAATAGTTGAATATGGTCTATTAAACAAAATTATACAGATTAATCTAAAATTTTTAGCTTTTCACTCGGTTAATATTCCAACGGATTCTCTATAAAGCCTTTTTAGATGTAGACGTTTTAATCCGAACAAAACTAAAACCATATGTTATTAAATCAAATTTTTTGAGCTCAAATAATTAATTATGGGCTTTTGAACAAAATTATACAAATTAATCTAAAATTATCAACTTTTTACTCGGTTAAAATTTGAACGGATTCTCTATAAAGCCTTTTTAGACATGCAAGTTTTAATCCAAACAAAACGATAACTAGATGTTATTAAATCAAATTTTTTGAGTTCAAATAATTAATTATTGGCTTTTGAACAAAATTATACAGATTAGTCTAAAATTTTTAGATTTTTACTCGGTTAAAATTTGAACGGATTCTCAATAAAGTCTTTTTAGACATGTACGTTTTAATCCGAACAAAACAAAAACCAGATGTTATTAAATAAAATTTTATGAGTTCAAATAGTTAATTATGGATTTTGTAAAAAATTCTACAGATAAATCTAAAATTTTTAGCTTTTTATTCGGTTAAAATTCAAACGGATTCTCTATAAAGCAATTTTAGACATGCAAGTTTTAATCCCACCAAAACGAAAACCAAATGTTATTAAATAAAATTTTATGAGTTCAAATAGTTGAATATGGTCTTTTAAAGAAAATTATACAGATTAACCTAAAATTTTTAAATTTTTACTCGGTTAAAATTCCAACGAATTCTCTACAAAGCCTTTTTAGAAATGCACATTTTAATCCAAACAAAACGAAAATAAGATTTATACAGATTAATCTAAAATTTTCAGCTTTTTACTCAGTTAAAATTCGAACGGATTCTCTATAAAGCCTTTTTAGACATGCACGTTTTAATCATAACAAAACAAAAAACAGATGTTATTAAATAAAATTTTACGATTTCAAATAGTTAACTATGGGATTTTGAACAAAATTATACAGATAAATCTAAAATTTTCAACGTTTTACTCGGTTAAAATTCGAACGGATTATCTATAAAGTAATTTTAGACAAGCAAGTCTTAATCCCACCAAAATGAAAATCAGATGTTATTAAATCAAATTTTATGAGTTCAAATAGTTGAATATGGTCTTTTAAACAAAATTATACAGATAAATTTCGAACGGATTCTCTATAAAGCAATTTTGGACAAGCAACTTTTAGCCCCAACAAAACGAAAATTAGATGTTATTAAATCAAATTTTATGAGTTCAAATAGTTGAATATGGAATTTGGAACAAAATTATACAGATTAATCTAAAATTTTTAGCTTTTTACTTGGTTAAAATTCGAACGTCATTCTCTACAAAGCCTTTTTATACATGCACGTTTTAATCCCAACAAAACGAAACTGGATGTTATTAAATCAAATTTTACGAGTTCAAATAGTTAATTATGGGATTTTGAACAAAATTATATAAATAAATCTAAAATTTTCAGCTTTTTACTCTTTTAAAGTTCGAACAGATTCTCTATAAAGCAATTTTAGGCATGCAAGTTTTAATCCCACCAAAGCAAAAACCAGATGTTATTAAATCAACTTTTATGAGTTCAAATAGTTGAATATGGTCTATTAAAAAAAATTATACAGATTAATCTGAAATTTTTAGCTTTTTACTCGGTTAATATTCCAACGGATTCTCTATAGAGCCTTTTTAGACGTAGACATTTTAATCCGAACAAAACAAAAACCATATATTATTAAATCAAATTTTTTGAGTTCAAATAATTAATTATGGGCTTTTGAAAAAAATTATACAGATTAATCTGAAATTTTTAGCTTTTTACTCGGTTAAAATTTGAACGGATTCTCTATAAAGCAATTTTACACGTAGACGTTATAATCCGAATAAAAAAACCCAGATGTTATTAAATCAAATTTTATGAGTTCAAATATTTAATTATGAGATTTTGAACAAAATTATACATATAAATCTAAAATTTTCAGCTTTTTACTCGGTTAAAATTTGAACGTATTCTCTATAATGCAATTTTAGACAAGCAAGTTTTAATCCCAACAAAACGAAAATTAGATGTTATTAAATCAAATTTTATGAGTTCAAATATTCGAATATGGGTTTTTGAACAAAATTATACAGATTAATCTAAAATTTTTAGCTTTTTACTCGGTTAAAATTCGAAGGGATTCTCTACAAAGCCTTTTTAGACATGCATATTTTAATCTCAACAAAACGAAAACAAGATTTTATTAAATGAAATTTTATGAGTTCAAATATTTAATTTTGAGCTTTTGAATAAAATTATACAGATTTATCTAAAACTTTTAGCTTTTTACTCGGTTAAAATTCGAACGGATTCTTTATAAAGCCTTTTTAGACATGCACGTTTTAATCCCAACAAAACAAAAACAAGATGTTATTAAATCAAATTTTATGAGTTCAAATAGTTAATTATGGGCTTTTGGACAAAATTATACAGATTAATCTAAAATTTTCAGCTTTTTACTCGGTTAAAATTTGAACGGATTCTCTATAAAGCCTTTTTAGACATGCACGTTTTAATCCGAACAAAACAAAAACCAGATGTTATTAAATTTTATGAGTTCAAATAGTTAATTATGGATTTTGTAAAAAATTATACACATAAATCTAAATTTTTTAGCTTTTTACTCGGTTAAATTTCGAACGGATTCTCTATAAAGCAATTTTAGACAAGCAGGTTTTAGCCCCAACAAAACGAAAATTAGATGTTATTAAATCTAATTTTATGAGTTCAAATAGTTGAATACGGGCTATCGAACTAAATTATACAGATTAATCTAAAATTTTTAGCTTTTTACTTGGTTAAAATTCGACCAGATTCTCTACAAAGCCTTTTTAGACGTGCACATTTTAATCCCAATAAAACGAAAACCAGATTTTATTAAATTAAATTTTATGACTTCAAATATTTAATTTTGAGCTTTCGAACAAAAGTATATAGATTAATCTAAAATTTTCTGCTTTTTACTCTAATAAAATTCGAACGGATTCTCTATAAAGCCTTTTTAGACATGAAGGTTTTAATCCCAACAAAACGAAAACCAGATGTTATTAAATCAAATATTACGAGTTCAAATAGTTAATTTTGGGCTTTTGAACAAAATTATACGGATTAAAATAAAATTTTTAATTTTTTACTCGATTAAAATTTGAACAGATTCTCTATAAAGTCTTTTTAGACATGCACGTTTTAATCCGAACAAAACGATAACTATATGTTATTAAATCAAATTTTTTGAGTTCAAATAATTAATTATGGTCTTTTGAATAAAATTATACATATTAATCTAAAATTTTCAACTTTTTACTCGATTAAAATTTGAACGGATTCTCTATAAAGCCTTTTTAGACGTAGACGTTTTAATCCGAATAAAACAAATCCAGATGTTATTAAATCAAATTTTATGAGTTCAAAAAGTTAATTATGGGCTTTTGAACAAAATTATACAGATAAATCTAAAATTTTCAGCTTTTTACTCGATTAAAATTAGATTTTGAACATTAGATTTTACTAAACCAATTTTTATGAGGTCAAATAGTTGAACATGGGCTTTTGAACAAAATTATACAGATTAATCTAAAATTTTTAGCTTTTTACTCGGTTAAAATTCGAACGGATTCTCTACAAAGCCTTTTTTAGACATGAACATTTTAATCTCAACAAAACGAAAACCGGATTTTATTAACTTAAATTTTATGAGTTCAAATATTTAATTTTGAGCTTTTGAATATAATTATACAAATTAATCTAAAATTTTTAGCTTTTTACTCGGTTAAAATTCGAATGGATTCTCTATAAAACCATTTTAGACATGCACGTTTTAATCCTAACAAAACAAAAACCAGATGTTATTAAATCAAATTTTATGAGTTCAAATAGTTAATTATGGGCTTTTGAACAAAATTATATAGATTAATCTAAAATTTTCAACTTTTTAGTTGGTTAAAATTCGAACAGATTTTCTACAAAGCCTTTTTAGACATGCACGTTTTAATCCGAACACAATGATAACTAGATGTTATTAAGTCCAATTTTTTGAGTTCAAATAATTAATTATGGGCTTTTGAACAAAATTATATAGATTAATCTAAAATTTTCAGCTTTTTACTCGGTTAAAATTTGAACAAATTCTCTATAAAGCTTTTTAGACATGCACGTTTTAATTCGAACAAAACAAAAACAAGATATTATTAAATAAAATTTTATAAGTTCAAATAGTTAATTATGGGCTTTTGAACAAAATTAAGCAGATAAATCTTAAATTTTTAGCTTTTTACTCGGTTAAAATTTGAACGGATTCTCTATAAAGCAATTTTAGAAATGCATGTTTTATTCCCACCAAAACGAAAACTAGATGTTATTAAATCAAATTTTATGAGTTCGAATAGTTGAATATGGTCTTTTAAATAAAATTATACAGATTAATCTAAAATTTTTAGCTTTTTACTCGGTTAAAATTCGAACAAATTCTCTACAAAGACTTTTTAGACATGCACATTTTAATCCCAACAAAACGAAAACAAGATTTTATTAAATAAAATTTTGAGTTAAAATTTTTAATTTTGAGCTTTTGAACAAATTATACAAATTAATCTAAAATTTTCAGCTTTTTACTCTTTTAAAATTCGAACAGATTCTCTATAAAGCCTTTTTAGACATGCACGTTTTAATCCCAACAAAACGAAAACAAGATTTTATTAAAAGAAATTTTATGAGTTCAAATATTTAATTTTGAGCTTTTGAACAAAACTATACTGATTAATCTAAAATTTTTAGCTTTTTACTCGGTTAAATTTCGAACGGATTCTCTATAAAGTCTTTTTAGTCATGCACGTTTTAATCCGAACAAAATAATAACTAGATGTTATTAAATCCAATTTTTTGAGTTCATATACTTAATTATGGGCTTTTGAACAAAATTATACAGATTAATCTAAAATTTTCAACTTTTTACACAGTTAAAATTCGAACAGATTCTCTATAAAGCCTTTTTAGACATGCACGTTTTAATCCGAATAAAACAAAAACCAGATGTTATTAAATCAAATTTTTCTAGTTTAAATAGTTAATTATGGGATTTTGAATAAAATTATACAGATAAATCTTGAATTTCCAGCTTTTTACTCGGTTAAAATTCGAACTGATTTTCTATAAAGCAATTTTAGACATGCAAGTTTTAATCCCACCAAAACGAAAACCACATGTTATTAAATCAAATTTTATGAGTTCAAATAGTTGAATATGGTCTTTTAAACAAAATTATACAGATTAATCTAAAATTTTTAGCTTTTTACTCGGTTAATATTCGAACAGATTCTCTATAAAGCCTTTTTAGACGTAGACGTTTTAATCCGAACAAAACAAAAACTAGTTGTTATTAAATCAAATTTTTTGAGTTCAAATAATTAATTATGGGTTTTTGAACTAAATTATACAAATTAATCTAAAATTTTCAACTTTTTAGACGTCGACGTTTTAATCCGAACAAAACGATAACTAGATGTTATAAAATCAAATTTTTTGAGTTCAAATAATTAATTATGGGCTTTTGAAGAAAATTATACAGATTAATCTAAAATTTTTAGCTTTTTTCTCGTTTAAAATTTGAACGGATTCTCTATAAAGCCTTTTTAGACGTGGACGTTTTAATCCGAACAAAATAAAACCAGATGTTATTAAATCAAATTTTATGAGTTCAAATAGTTAATTATGAGACTTTGAACAAAATTATAAAGATTAATCTAAAATTTTCAGCTTTTTACTTGGATAAAATTCGAACGGGTTCTTTATAATGCCTTTTTAGACATGCACGTTTTAATCCGAACAAAACAAAAACCATATGTTATTAAATCAAATTTTTTGAGTTCAAATAGTTAATTAAGGGATTTTGAACAAAATTATACAGATAAATCTAACATTTTTAGGTTTTTACTCTGTTAAATTTGAACGAAATCTCTATAAAGCCTTTTTAGACATGCACGTTTTAATCCGAACAAAATGATAATTAGATGTTCTTAAATCAATTTTTTTGAGTTCAAATAATTAATTATTGGCTTTTGAACAAAATTATACAGATTAATCTAAAATTTTTAGCTTTTTACTCGGTTAAAATTCAAACAGATTCTCTATAAAGCCTTTTTAGACATGAACGTTTTAATCCAAACAAAACGATAACTAGATGTTTTTAAATCAAATTTTTTGAGTTCAAATAATTAATTATGGTCTTTTAAACAAAATTATGTAGATTAATCTAAAATTTTTAGCTTTTTACTCGATTAAAATTCAAACGGATTCTCTATAAAGCCTTTTTAGACATATACATTTTAATCTCAACAAAACGAAAACCAGATTTTATTAAATGAAATTTTATGAGTTCAAATATTTAATTTTGAGCTTTTGAATAAAATTATACAGATTAATCTAAAATTTTCAACTTTTTACTCGGTTAAAATTCGAACGGATTCTCTATAAAGCCTTTAGAGACATGCACGTTTTAATCCCAACAGAATGAAAACCAGATGTTATTAAATCAAATTTTATGAGTTCAAATAGTTAATTATGAGCTTTTAAACAAAATTATACAGATTAATCTAAAATTTTCAACTTTTTAGTCGGTTAAAATTCGAACAGATTCTCTATAAAGCCTTTTTAGACATGCACATTTTAATACGAACAAAACAATTACTAGATGTTATTAAATCAAATTTTTTGAGTTCAAATAATTAACTATGGGCTTTTGAACAAAATTATACAGATTAATCTAAAATTTTCAGTTGTTTTCTCGGTTAAAATTTGAACGGATTCTCTATAAAGCCTTTTTAGACATGAACATTTTAATCCGAACAAAACAAAAATCATATGTTATTAAATCAAATTTTAAGAGTTCAAATAGTTAATTAAGGGCTTTTGAACAAAATTATACAGATTAATCTAAAATTTTCAGCTTTTTACTCGGTTAAAATTCAAATGGATTCTCCATAAAGCCTTTTTAGACATGCACGTTTTAATCCGAATAAAACGATAACTAGATGTTATTAAATCAAATTTTTTGATTTCAAATAATTAATTATGGGTTTTGAATAAAATTATGCAGATTAATCTAAAATTTTCATCTTTTTACTCGGTTAAAATTCAAACAGATTCTCTTTAAAGCCCATTTACACATGTACGTTTTAATCCCAACAAAACGAAAACCAGATTTTATTAAATGAAATTTTATGAGTTCAAATAGTTAATTTTGAGCTTTTGAACAAAATTATACTTATCAATCTAAAATTTTCAACTTTTCACTCGGTTAAAATTCCAACGGATTCTCTATCAGGCCTTTTTAGACATGCATGTTTTAATCCCAACAAAACGAAAATCAGATGTTATTAAATCAAATTTTATCAGTTCAAATAGTTAATTAAGGGCTTTTGAACAAAATTATATAGATTAATCTAAAATTTTCAGCTTTTTACTCGGTTAAAATTCAAACGGATTCTCTATAAAGCCTTTTTAGACATACACGATTTAATCCGAACAAAACGATAACTAGATGTTATTAAATCAAATTTTTTGAGTTCAAATAATTAATTATGGGCTTTTAAACAAAATTATACAGATTAATCTAAAATTTTTAGTTTTTTACTCGTTTAAAATTCGAACGGATTCTCTATAAAGACTTTTTATACATGCACGTTTTAATCCGAACAAAACAAAAACTAGATGTTATTAAATCAAATTTTACGAGTTCAAATAGTTAATTATGGGATTTTGAAGAAAATTATACAGATAAATCTAAAATTTTCAGCTTTTTACTTGGTTAAAATAACAGATTGAAAGGATTATGCTGCTTGCTTTCTCTCCTCTCCCTTTTCTCTCCGTCTCTCCTCCCCTTCGCCTCCTTCTTTTCCTACTTTTCTCCTTTATGGAGATCGACTTTGTCTTTACCTCCATTCCATCGTCGATCTTCCACACCAAGGGAGAGGACGAACCAAGCAGCATACGTGATCATCTACTCGAGTTTAATCGGTATTGTTATTCTATTTTTTCCAGTCTTCTTGTTTGTTTCTATCTCTTCTTCCTTTGGTCTTTGCTCCTCCGCTTCAAGATCTATTTCTTGAATACGCCTCCTTTTGTCTCTGGCGGCCTTTTCAATTTCTTCACTGGTGCGGTGGTTACTTTGCTTATCTTCATGGATTCAACAAGAAAGTTTATGGCATCCAGTTTCTCTCTTCTGGAAGTTATCGATTATTTACAGCTTTAGATTGAATCTTTTGTTTGGTTTTTTTATTTAACATTACACATTCATCCCTATCTCTTGATTATTCCTATTTTATTCTTTTCGCTAGATCTGTTCTCCTTTGTTACGTTTCTATTTTGTTTCTCTAGCAATTCCTACAGTAGTCTATCTTTGCGTAGACTTGTGAGACATCTCCAAACGAAGGTTTTTCTTCTGCTTTACGTCTGGTTTTTTGGTCTTAGGGTTTTAGTTTCAGCTTATTTGCTACCACCCTTGCAAAGGAATCTTACTAACACCTTTAATGGTGTATTGTTTTCTCTGCGTCAAGCTCATGCTCTTTTATCTGACTTTACTACCTCACTTTCTCACTGCTTTCGTAGTACCCAGGGTTCAACTCTTGGTCATACTATTTTGGATCGAATAAGGTCACAATCATTCCGATCCTCCCTTATTTCAGATCTCTCACGGATGACTTTGTGTTTCTTTTGGCCTCTTTCTTCCTTGTTCACTTTCGTCTATCTTTCCTTTGGCAGATTTGGTTTAAGCCGACTCGACAAACTTTGGCCACCGACCTTCTCTATTAAACCTCCACCTCTCAAAGAAGGGGTTATACTCTCTTTTCTATCTTCTATCCCACAACAATCTTCTTTATATTTTCTAAACCTTGTTATTCTACTTTCTACGTGTCCATGGATATGTGTTCTTGATATCTTTATTCTCCCTGATCCGGTTCTTGTTATTCCTTTGTTGCTTTTAATGGATGTATTCTTTTTGCAAGGACTAGGTTGCGCCCTGCCGTCTGCTGCTCCCATTCCTCTATGTGCAGTGTATGGTGACTTTTGCTTTGCTGTATTGTTCTGCTCGTGCCTTCAATTTGATTTTTGCCAGTTGAGATGCTGTTTTCTGCATCTTTACGCCGCTCTCATGGCTATCTGCTTTAGAAGCTTCACCAAGACTTCTCCAAGTCGGTCCACGGATAGGCTGCATGGTGAATCTTGGGTTGCTGCCAGGCCTTGCTCGTCTTTTCCGTCGTGTCCTTCTTGCCTTTGGAGTTACGACTCTACCTGGAACTTGGTTCGCATATTTCACGTTCGCATATGGTACCGGTTCTTAGGAGTGTTGCATGGCATATGGTTGTGGCCTTGTGCACTCCTTGGCTACTTGGCTTGGTCGGCTAAGGGGAGTATTTTTGGTGTTCTTTTTATGTATTTACCACCCTTCTATAGGGTTTTGTCCAACATCATTAATGATGTACATTCTTTACTAACCGATTATCGGTTTTACTCTTTTATCTATTTGAGCTTACCTCTCTATAAGTTTCTTTGGTTTTATACTTATTCCGTAAAATTTCTTTTTTGCAAACTTTTCAAGTATAATCCCTTTAAATCTTGTCCCCTTATTAAGGATTTTATATTTTATTTTTACACTCCTTTCCTATATCAACTTCCTTATCATCTTTTCCTATCTTTTCTTTTTTCTTATGTGATAAGTTACCCTTTTCTATCTATTCTCAAATACTTTATATTTTTTTATATACAATTAATAATATTATCTATCTCCTCTTTCTGTTATCTTCTTCTTACTCCTTGAAATGTACTTCTGTTTCAAGTCAAACTCTTTCTTTCTTATATAAACCTGGCTCTTGCTTTTATTTTTCCTCCTCTACACGCCTTTCTCTTTCTTTTCCTCTATTCCTTTTCTTTGCTTCTTGCAATTTTCCTACAATGGATTCTAAATCTTTTCTCCAACAATTTGGTAATATTCAATTTACTGCTGAGGAACAAGTTGCTGTCTTCCAACCGGGTACTTCTTGGGGCTTACCTGAGGAGGATACTTATTCCACCGTTCTCGGGAAACTTATCACTTCAAGGGAGTTTGATGATCAAGTGATCATTAAGGCTTTTACCGGAATCTGGACTTCAGCCAAATCAATGTCTATGAGTATTTTGAAATCACGCATGTTCCTTATCCGATTTAGGGATGAAAAGATTAAGGATGATATCCTGTCTAGGGGTCCTTGGACTTACAAAGATGACTGGCTTGCTCTGTCCCAATATAACCCCTCTATCACGCCTGACGAACATTCGTTCTCTGCTATGAATATCTGGGTCCGCATCTACAATATACCTCTTATCTTCCTGGCTACGGAAGAATCTGCTCATGATATTGGTAAATCCTTAGGGTCCTTAATTGGCTCCGTCACAAAACTCGATACGCGGAAAATCGATTCCAACATGGTTGACTATCTACGGGTTGGTTTGTCTTTAGATGTTGCTCAGCCTATTAGGCGTTGTGTTGCTATTGGGGGAGGGCCTTCCACAAGATTCTGTCCACTTCAGTATGAAAGCCTTCCTACTTTTTGCCATTGCTGTGGCCTTATTGGACATTCTCTAGATTCTTGTCCTATCCCGACTGATTCGCGACCGGAACAACTTCCTTTTGGCGATTGGCTACGTTATGTTCCTAAAAAGAAGGATCCACAGCCCACTCAACGCGGAAGAATCCGTTATATCATCAACGATTCCAATGTTCAACAAATACCTACGCCACCCCAATCCACCACCGCCGCCAATACTAGTAATGGGAAGGATAAAGGCCTTTTGTCCTCTCTTCCGAATAGTGGCAACGACTCTGCTCCAAGTAGTGAACCTCCACTTTTTGCCAAAGGTCCCAGACTTCTACCAACGGTCCCTAGCAAGATCACTGCTCGACGCTATCCCTCACAGCCGCTGCAAATGGTCTTTCCTGATCAGAACTCTAATATTACCTCTCGGCAACCTTCCAATGCTACTGGTGGGGATGTGAGTCTTCTTGACCCCGGCCTCCATGACTTGGAGGCTGACTAGCCAATGATCACGATTTCCAAGAGGTTGCTGAATGGCTTGACTCTGCTCCAACTCCTCGGAGAGCTGCTCGGACGACATCAGGTAGAGGTGCTAAGAGAACTCCTCCCTCTGATGAGAATGCTAGGGTTAAGCGACCACGAGCTAGCACTGCCCCTATAGAGAAAGCTGGGATGAGCAGCGTTAAAAACTCTGCGGTGGAGGTTGACTCTGATCAACCCCGCCGACAGAAATGAGTTGTCTACCTTGGAACTGTCAGGGCTGTGGCAAGGCTTTGACAGTTTCTCTTCTACATCTTGCTGGTTTCATGTTTTTTATCTTCTTTTCTTTTGTTTTTTCTTTTCTTTTCTTTAGGTTTTTTTGGTTCTTGCTTTTGTTAGGCACCTTTCGCCACTTTGGCTTTGTTTTTCAGGGTTTGGTGTTATTTGCTTTATGGATTAATAATATTTTTTCCCTTTTGTTTGTTTACTTTTCTTGTTTCTATGTTGTTTTTTATTTTATTTTATTTTTTGCACTATGTTCATTTTTTACTTCACTGTTTCTCTATTCTGTTTGCTTTCTACCTTTTGAGGAATTTCTAACTATTCTGCCTTTACAACCCTTTTTTAGGGATTTCTCTAACATCTTTAATGGTGTCGTTCCAATCCGATCTTTTATCTTTGTTTTCGGCTCATGCATACGTTCTTTAGGGTGTTCTACTTTTTTTCATTTGGTTTCTCCATCGTCTTTCACTTCTCGTATTTATTTTTTTTCCATTCACTCTAACCCTTACTTCTATAAGGCTTTGTCTTCTGACCTGGATCAGGTTTGATTTAGCTGGGATGAGCAGCGTTATTAACTCTTTGGCGGAGGTTGATAGTGATCAACCCCTTCGAGACAAATGAAACTCTTATGTTGGAACTGCCAGGGACTTGGCAACGCCCAGGCAGTTCTTGCGCTTCAACGTGCTACTTCAAAGCATGATGCCGATTGTGTCTTTCTTTGCGAAACTAGACTGACTCAATCCAATATGGAGAGGATTAAACATAAACTGGGCATGCATGGATGCATAGCGGTTGACTCCAGGCCTTCTTGTACGGGCCTTGCCTTTATTTGGAACAACAACGTCTCTGTCGACTTGCTTTCCTATTCCGATCGGCACATTGATGTCATTCTCTCTTATGGTGTGTTATCCTTCCACTTCTCTGGTCTACATGGATTCCCGGAAACTTCCAATAAGTATAAAAAATGGCAGCTAATTGATTCTCTTAGTTCAACATCAACCCTCCCTTGGCTTTTAGGGGGGGATTTTAATGAAATTCTTTATGATTATGAAAAACGAGGCGACCCTCGGCGCACAAGATCACAAATTAATAACTTTCGGGATTGTCTTGACAAGAACGATCTTTTTGATTGCAAACCAACATCTGGCTGGTTCACTTGGACTCGATCAGGTCGTGCTACGGAAACTATCATGGAACGACTTGATCGTTTTCTAGGCAACTCTGCTTGGTTCCAAGCTTTCCCTAATTGTCAAGCTATGTCTTTCTTTCAAGCGCGTTCTGATCATTGTCCTATCCTAATAGATACAAACCCTTGCCAATCTCCACGCTCTCTACGCCTTAACATTCCTTTTCGTTATGAGAACTGTTGGGCTGACAACCCAGAGGTTCTTTCTCGAATTACTGCGATTTGGTCTAACTTCTATTGCTCGACTCTTCAGAAGCTTCAAGAGATTGGACACTTTTTGACTAAATGGCAATCTAATATGCGTATTAAATCTAATGAACGCATCACTCAACTTACTGACTTTATCAATATGTGTCTTCAACGTCAACTCTCGGATACGGATGCTCATAACTTCCTAGCTGCTAAGAGTGAGCTTGATCGCTTACTTAATGAGAAGGAAATTTATTGGGCTCAACGAGCTCGGGCACACTAGTTAGTCCACGGTGATAAGAACACTTCCTTTTTTCATGCAAGGGCAACCAACCGGCGGCGAAAGAATCATATCGCTGGGCTTTTTAATAATCAGAATTTATGGCAAACTAATACGCCTGACATAATGTCTATTGCTGTTAGTTACTTTCAACATCTCTTTGCTTCTTCCTCCCCTACTATTGCGTCTTCCATCTTGGACAACATTCCCCCTATTGTTTCTGCTTCAATGAATAATGACCTTAATAAGGCCTTCACAGCAGATGAAGTCTATGCTGCCTTTCGTGACATTGACCCAAGGAAAGTGCCTGGTGTTGATGGCTTTCCGAGCGGCTTCTTTCGAGTATTGGGACATTCTTGGTCAGGAATTTATAAGCCTCTACCTCAGACTTTTACGAGGGACTATTAATTTAGACGAGGTCAATCGATCCATTATTATTCTCATTCCTAAAGTAAGCGACCCCACTACGATGAGACATCTACGACCTATTAGTCTTTGCACAGTCATTTATAAAACTGTTTCGAAAGTTTTAGTCAATCGGCTAAAATCTATCATGCCCTTATGTATTAGTGGTAATCAGGCTGCGTTTATTCGTGGGTGGAATATTTCTGATAACATTCTTATCGCTCATGAGCTTATCCATACTCTCAACACTGATGTTACTTCTTTGGCCAAAGGTGCCAGCCTAAAGCTGGATATGGAAAAAGCCTTCGACCGTGTTGAATGGCCTTTTCTTGAACAAGTTATGCTTCGTCTCGGCTTCAACTCAGACTGGGTTTCTCTTATTATGAGGTGTGTTTCCTCGGTCTCTTTTCAAGTTCGCATCAATGACTCTCTTTCAAGGCCTTTTAAACCTAGTAGAGGATTGCGGCAAGGTGACCCCCTCTCCCCCTTTTTGTTTCTTTTCTGCACTCAAGGCCTCTCGGCCTTGCTCAATGCTGAACAAGCCACTGGTTACCTCCCTGGTCTCCGTGCCAGTAGGAATGGGCCTCGCATCAATCACCTTCTTTTTGCGAATGACTGTGTTGTTTTTATCAAAAATACGACCAAAGAGGCTTAGCGACTTAAGGATGTTTTGCAGACTTATGCTTCCTCATCGGGACAAGCGGTGAACTTTGAAAAGTCTACTATCTTTTTCTCACGGAAAACTTCTTCTTTGCTCCGGGCGGAGATTAATGACATTCTTCGTGTACGAGAAGTGGATGACCCTGGTATTTATTTGGGGGTTCCTCTCCTTATTGGAAAGAACAAAACTGCAGCCTTAGGTTTTACCAGGGAAAACATGAATGCCCGCCTGAATACTTGGGATAAACATCTCCTTTCTTTTAGTGGTCGTGAAGTTTTCATTAAAGCGGTTATACAATCTATTCCTCAATATGTCATGTCCTGTTACCTTTTACCACAAAATATTATTGATGATATGACTACCGTTATACGCCGATATTGGTGGTCGGGGAAAGCTGGCAAACGAGGGTGGCACAGGCTTCCTTGGGACACTCTCTGCCTCCCTAAAGCTGCTGGAGGTGTAGGGTTTCGTGATCTTCATCATTTTAATGTCGCTTTGCTAGGCAAACAAATTTGGCGGCTAATTTGCGAGCCTAATAACCTTCTTAGTCAGGTCTATAAATGCAAGTATTATCCTACGGGCTCCGTCCTAGATTCCGCTCATACGCGGAGTTCTTCCTTTGCTTGGAAAGGCCTAAGCATTGCTATTTCTAAGCTTCGTTACGGGTTTTTCAAACACCCTGGCATGTCCAGTAACGTTCAGATTCATTTTGATAGGTGGGGTGGTTCTCAGCCCGTTCACCTTTATGGTAATTATGAAATAAATGACGAAGTCCCTCTTCGTGTAGGATCTTTCATGCTCCATAATTCACCCCGTTGGGATGAAGCAAAAGTGAGAGATTATTTTTCCCATGAAGATGCTAATACCATCCTTAACGTCCCAATTATTAACGATATTAATGACTCTACTCTTTGGGGTTACCATGATGCAGGTATCTATACGTTCCGCTCTGGTTATCAATTTTTGCAGTCGCAATTAGGGCCTGTTAACAAGCCTTCTAAACTATGGAAAATCTTGTCTAAGTTGCCTACTCTGCCCAAAGTTCGTTCCTTTGGATGACGTTTATGTCATGATGCGTTACCCTCCGGTCAGAAAATTTTGCAGGCTAACCTTGGTCCTGGAATTTACCCTATTTGCAACCTGACTGTCGAATCTTCTATCCATGCTATGCGTGATTGTCCTAGTGCTAAGGAGGCGATCCTCTTGGCAGGCCTTCCCCATAGGTTGTTGTCCAATGTCTATACCTCTCCCCATCAGTGGCTTTCCGATGCTGCTGGTTTCCTCTCCCTACACCAATTCTCTCTTCTTATCACAATTTTATGGAACCTTTGGAACCGCCGTAATGACTTTGTTCATAACAACCATATTCAACCGATTTGGTTAACTGTTGTCTCTGCACAAAAACTTCTCACTGATTATACATCCTCTAATGATGAGGCCCGCCAATCCTCCCGGCTAGCTGAGCCCACTCTTGCTCCAGCTAGATGGATGAAATCGGCTCTCGTTTTTGTCAAAATTAACACGGATGAGGCTTTTGACCCTGTTCTGAGAGGAGCTGCTGCTGGTGTTATTGCTCGTGATTCTTCTTGCTCCGTGCTTGGTGGCTGTTTCATGCCCCTTGTTTGTCCGGATCCTGCCTCTGCTGAGGCTCTTGCTATTCTGGAAGGTTTACGGCTTGCTGCCGCCAATGGATGGTCCAATGTGATCCTAAAAACTGACTCTGCGTCCATTGCCAACAAAATTAATAATACTCCGCCTCGAGATCTTTCCACAGTGCAGCACTTGATATCTCGCATTCGTGCCACTCTGGGTACTATACCTAATTGTAAGATTTGTTATGTTCCTAGAGATGCAAATGTTGTAGACCATACTCTGGCTAGTAGGGCTTTGCGTTCCTTTTCTTCTTGTTCTTTTGATTGTTTCTTTCCCGATTTTATTCGGGCCTCTGTAAACTTGGAGAGGTTCTCCTCTTCTTCTAAATAATACCTTGGGTACTCTTTTCCCCATAGGGGCCTTCTCACCTCTCGGGGTGGTCGGTTATAGGGTTTTTTTAATGAGGCCCTTTCCTTCAAAAAAAAAATCGAACAGATTCTCTATAAAGCAATTTTAGACGTGCACGTTTTAATCCG
Organism: Abelmoschus esculentus; assembly: GCA_035048815.1. Classification (NCBI taxonomy): domain Eukaryota; kingdom Viridiplantae; phylum Streptophyta; class Magnoliopsida; order Malvales; family Malvaceae; genus Abelmoschus; species Abelmoschus esculentus. Next base: position 21,581,442 of record JAUCBN010000003.1, read on the forward strand.
AGCAAAACGATCACTAGATATTATTAAATCAAATTTGATGAGTTCAAATAATTAATTATGGGCTTTTGAACAAAATTATGTAGATTAATATAAAATTTTCAGCTTTTTACTCGGTTAAAATTTAAACAGATACTCTATAAATCCTTTTTAGACATTCACATTTTAATCTCAACAAAATGAAAACCAGATTTTTTAAATGAAATTTTATGAGTTCAAATATTTAATTTTGAGCTTTTGAATAAAATTATATAGATTAATCTAAAATTTTTAGCTTTTTACTCTGTTAAAATTCGGACGGATTTTCTATAAAGCTTTTAAAGAAATGCACGTTTTAATCCCAACAAAACGAAAATCAGATGTTATTAAATCAAATTTTATGAGTTCAAATAGTTAATTACGGGCTTTTAAACAAAATTATACAAATTAGTCTAAAATTTTCAGCTTTTTACTCGGTTAAAATTCAAACAGATTCTGTATAAAGCCTTTTTAGACATACACGTATTAATGCGAACAAAACGATAACTAGATGTTATTAAATCAAATTTTTTGAGTTCAAATAATTAATTATGGGCTTTTAAACAAAATTATACAGATTAATCTAAAATTTTCAGCTTTTTACTCGGTTAAAATTCGAACGGATTCTCTATAAAGACTTTTTAGACATACACGTTTTAATCTGAAAAAAAAACTAGATGTTATTAAATCAAATTTTACGAGTTCAAATAGTTAATTATGGGATTTTGAACAAAATTATACAGATAAATCTAAAATTTTCAGCTTTTTACTTGGTTAAAATTCGAACAGATTCTCTATAAAGCAATTTTAGACGTGCACATTTTAATCCGAACAAAACGATAACTAGATGTTATTAAATCATATTTGATGAGTTCAAATAATTAATTATGGGCTTTTGAACAAAATTATGTAGATTAATCTAAAATTTTCAGCTTTTTACTCAGTTAAAATTCAAACAGATTCTCTATAAATCCTTTTTAGACATTCACATTTTAATCTCAACAAAATGAAAACCAGATTTTTTTAAATGAAATTTTATGAGTTCAAATATTTAATTTTGAGCTTTTAATTAAAATTATATAGATTAATCTAAAATTTTTAGCTTTTTACTCTCTTAAAATTCGAACGGATTTTCTATAAAGCCTTTAAAGAAATGCACGTTTTAATCCCAACAAAACGAAAACCAGATGTTATTAAATCAAATTTTATGAGTTCAAATAGTTAATTACGGGCATTTAAACAAAATTATACAGATTAGTCTAAAATTTTCAGCTTTTTACTTTGTTAAAATTCAAACAGATTCTCTATAAAGCCTTTTTAGACATACACGTTTTAATCCGAACAAAACGATAACTAGATGTTATTAAATCAAATTTTTTGATTTCAAATAATTAATTATGGGCTTTTAAACAAAATTTTACCGATTAATCTAATATTTTCAGCTTTTTACTCGGTTAAAATTCGAACGGATTCTCTATAAAGACTTTTTAGACATGCACGTTTTAATCTGAAAAAAACAAAAACTAGATGTTATTAAATCAAATTTTACGAGTTCAAATAGTTAATTATGGGATTTTGAAGAAAATTATACAGATAAATCTAAAATTTTCAGCTTTTTACTTGGTTAAAATTCGAACAGACTCTCTATAAAGCAATTTTAGACGTGCACGTTTTAATCCGAACAAAAAAAAAACAGATGTTATTGAATCAAATTTTATGAGTTCAAATAGTTAATTATGAGATTTTGAACAAAATTTTACAGATAAATCTAAAATTTTCAGCTTTTTACTCGGTTAAAATTCAAACAGATTCTCTATAAATCCTTTTTAGACATTCATATTTTAATCTCAACAAAATGAAAACCAGATTTTTTTTTAAATGAAATTTTATGAGTTCAAATATTTAATTTTGAGCATTTGAATAAAATTATATAGATTAATCTAAAATTTTTAGCTTTTTACTCTGTTAAAATTCGAACGGATTTTCTATAAAGCCTTTAAAGAAATGCACGTTTTAATCCCAACAAAACGAAAACCAGATGTTATTAAATCAAATTTTATAAGTTCAAATAGTTAATTACGGGCTTTTAAACAAAATTATACAAATTAGTCTAAAATTTTCAACTTTTTAGTCGGTTAAAATTCGAACAGATTCTCTATAAAGCCTTTTTAGACATGCACGTTTTAATCTGAAAAAAACAATTACTAGATGTTATTAAATCAAATTTTTTGAGTTTAAATAATTAATTATGGGCTTTTGAACAAAATTATACAAATTAATCTAAAATTTTCAGCTTTTTACTTGGTTAAAATTTGTACGGATTCTCTATAAAGCCTTTTTAGACATGCACGTTTTAATCCGAACAAAACCAAAACCGGATGTTATTAAATCAAATTTTATTAGATCAAATAGTTAATTAAGGGCTTTTAAACAAAATTATACAGATTAGTCTAAATTTTTCAACTTTTTATTCGATTAAAATTCGAACAGATTCTCTATAAAGCCTTTTTAGACATGAACGTTTTAATCTGAACAAAATGATAAGTAGATATTACTAAATCAAATTTTTTGAGTTCAAATAATTAATTATGGGCTTTTAAACAAAATAATACTGATTAATCTAAAAGTTTCAGCTTTTTACTCGTTTAAAATTTGAACGGATTCTCTATAAAGCCTTCTTAGACGTGGACGTTTTAATCCGAAAAAAATAAAACCAGTTGATATTAAATCAAATTTTATGAGTTCAAATAGTTAATTATGAGATTTTGAACAAAATTATACTGATAAATCTAAAATTTTCAGCTTTTTACTCGGTTAAAATTTGAACGGATTCTCTATAAAGACTTTTTAGACATGCACGTTTTAATCCGAACAAAACAAAAACCAGATGTTATTGAATCAAATTTTATGAGTTCAAATAGTTAATTATGAGATTTTGAACAAAATTTTACAGATAAATCTAAAATTTTCAGCTTTTTACTCGGTTAAAATTCAAACGGATTCTCTATAAAGCCTTTTTAGACATGCACATTTTAATCCGAACAAAACAATTACTAGATGTTATTAAATCAAATTTTTTGACTTCAAATAATTAATTATGGGGTTTTGAACAAAATTATACAGATTAATCTAAAATTGTAAGCTTTTTACTCGGTTAAAATTTGAACGGGTTCTCTATAAAGCCTTTTTAGACGTGTAAGTTTTAATCCAAACAAAAGAAAAACTAGATGTTATTGAATAAAATTTCATGAGTTCAAATAGTTAATTATTGGATTTTGAACAAAATTATATAGATAATTCTAAAATTTTCAGCTTTTTACTCGGTTAAAATTCGAATGAATTCTCTATAAAGCAATTTTAGACAAGGAAGTTTTAGTCCTAACAAAACAAAAATTAGATGTTATTAAATCAAATTTTACGAGTTCATATAGTTAATTATGGGTTTCTGAACAAAATTATACAGATTAATCTAAAATTTTCAACTTTTTACTCGGTTAAAATTCAAACGGATTCTCTATAAAGCCTTTTTAGACATGCACGTTTTAATCCGAACAAAACGATAACTTGATGTTATTAAATCAAATTTTTTGAGTTCAAATAATTAATTATGGGGTTTTGAACAAAATTATACAAATTAATCTAAAATTTTCAGCTTTTTACTCGGTTAAAATTCGAACGGATTCTCTATAATACAATTTTAGACATGCACATTTTAATCCCAACAAAACGAAAACAAGATTTTTTTAAATGAAATTTTATGAGTTCAAATATTTAATTTTGATCTTTTGAACAAAATTATACAGTTTAATCTAAAATTCTCAGCTTTTTACTCGGTTAAAATTCGAACGGATTCTCTATAAAGCCTTTTTAGACATGCACGTTTTAATCCGAACAAAACCAAAACAAGATGTTATTAAATCAAATTTTATGTGTTCAAATAGTTAATTAAGGGCTTTTGAACAAAATTATACAGATTAATCTAAAATTTTCAGCTTTTTACACGGTTAAAATTCAAACGGATTCTCAATAAAGCCTTTTAAGACATGCACGTTTTAATCCGAATAAAACGATAACTAGATGTTATTAAATCAAATTTTTTGATTTCAAATAATTAATTTTGAACTTTTGAATAAAATTATACAGATTAATCAAAATTTTTTAGCTTTTTACTTGGTTAAAATTCGAACGGATTCTCTATAAAGCCATTTTAGACATGCACATTTTAATCTCAACAAAACGAAAACCACATTTTATTAAATCAAAATTTTTGAGTTCAAATAATTAATTATGGGATTTTGAACAAAATTATACAGATTAATCTAAAATTTTCAGCTGTTTACTCGGTTAAAATTTGAACGGATTCTCTATAAAGCCTTTTTAGACATTCACATTTTAATCCAAAAAAAACCAAAACAAGATGTTATTAAATCAAATTTTATGAGTTCAAATAGTTAATTAAGGGCTTTTGAACAAAATTATACAGATTAATCTAAAATTTTCAGCTTTTTACACAGTTAAAATTCAAACGGATTCTCCATAAAGCCTTTTTAGACATGCACATTTTAATCCGAATAAAACGATAACTAGATGTTATTAAATCAAATTTTTTGATTTCAAATAATTAATTATGGGCTTTTGAACAAAATTGTGCAGATTAATCTAAAATTTTCAGCTTTTTACTCGGTTAAAATTCGAACGAATTCTCTATAAAGCCTTTTTAGACATGAAAAGTTTTAATCCGAACAAAACAAAAACCAGATGTTTTTAAATCAAATTTTATTAGTTCAAATAGTTAATTGTGGGATATTGAACAAAATTATACAGATAAATCTAAAATTTTCAGGTTTTTACTCGGTTAAATTCGAACGGATTCTCTATAAAGCCTTTTTAGACATGCACGTTTTAATCCGAACAAAATGATAACTAGATGTTATCAAATCAAATTTTTTCAGATCAAATAATTAATTATGGGCTTTTATACAAAATTATACAGATTAATCTAAAAGTTTCAGCTTTTTACTATGTTAAAAGTTGAACGGATTCTCTATAAAGTCTTTTTAGACATGCACGTTTTAATCCGAAAAAAACAAAAACCAGATGTTATTGAATAAAATTCTATGAGTTCAAATAGTTAATTATGGGATTTTGAACAAAATTATACAGATAAATCTAAAATTTTTTATCTCTTTACTCGGTTAAAATTCGAACGGATTCTCTATAAAGCAATTTTAGACATGCAAGTTTTAATCCTACCAAAACGAAAACCAGATATTATTAAATCAAATTTTATGAGTTCAACTAGTTGAATATGATCTTTTAAACAAAATTATACAAATTAACCTAAAATTTTTAGATTTTTACTCGGTTAAAATTCCAACGAATTCTCTACAAAGCCTTTTTAGACATGCACATTTTAATCCAAACAAAAGGAAAACAAGATTTTATTAAATCAAATTTATGAGTTTAAATATTTAATTTTGAGCTTTTGAACAAAATTATACAGATTAATCTAAAATTTTCAGCTTTTTACTTTTTTAAAATTCGAACGGATTCTCTATAAAGCCTTTTTAGACATGCAAGTTTTAATCCAAACAAAACAAAAATCAGATGTTATTTAATCAAATATTACGAGTTCAAAAAGTTAATTATGGGCTTTTGAATAAAATTATATAGATTTATCTAAAATTTTCAGCTTTTTACTCGGTTAAAATTCAAACGGAATCTCTATAAAGCCTTTTTAGACATGCACATTTTAATCCGGATAAAACGATAACTAGATGTTATTAAATCAAATTTTATGAGTTCAAATACTTAATTATGGGACTTTAAACAAAATTATAGAGATTAATGTACAATTTTCAGCTTTTTTCTCGATTAAAATTTGAATAGATTCTCTTTAAAGCCCATTTACACAAGCACATTTTAATACCAACAAAACGAAAACCAGATTTTATTAAATAAATTTTATGAGTTCAAATAGTTAATTTTGAGCTTTTGAACAAAATTATAATTATTAATCTAAAATTTTCAGTCTTTTACTCGGTTAAAATTCGAACGGATTCTCTATCAAGCCTTTTTAGACATACACATTTTAATCCCAACAAAATGAAAATCAGATGTTATTAAATCAAATTTTATGAGTTCAAATAGTTAATTAAGGGCTTTTGAACAAAATTATGCAGATTAATCTAAAATTTTCAGCTTTTTACTCGGTTAAAATTCGAAGAGATTCTCTATAAAGCCTTTTTAGACATGCACGTTTTAATTCGAATAAAACAAAAACTAGATGTTATTAAATCAAATTTTATTAGTTCAAATAGTTAATTATGGAATTTTGAACAAAATTATACAGATAAATCTAACATTTTAAGGTTTTTACTCAGTTAAATTCGAATGGATTCTCTATAAAGCCTTTTTGGACATGCAAGTTTTAATCCGAACAAAATGATAACTAGATGTTATTAAATCAAATTTTTTGAGTTCAAATAATTAATTATGGGCTTTTGAACAAAATTATACAGATTAAACTAAAAATTTTAGCTTTTTACTCGGTTAAAATTTGAACGGATTCTCTATAAATCCTTTTTCGACATAGACGTTTTAATCCGAACAAAAAAAGCCAGATGTTATTAAATCAAATTTTATGAGTTAAAATAGTTAATTATGAGATTTTGAACAAAATTATATAGATAAATCTAAAATTTTCAGCTTTTTACTCGGTTAAAAATTGAACGTATTCTCTATAAAGCAATTTTAGACAAGAAAGTTTTAATCCCAACAAAACGAAAATTAGATGTTATAAAATCAAATTTTATGAGTTCAAATAGTTGAATATAGGTTTTTGAATATAATTATACAGATTAATCTAAAATTTTTAGCTTTTTACTCGGTTAAAATTCGTAGGGATTCTCTATAAAGCCTTTTTAGACATGCACATTTTAATCCCAACAAAACGAAAACAAGATTTTATTAAAATAAATTTTATGAGTTCAGATATTTAATTTTGAGATTTTGAATAAAATTATTCAGATTTATCTAAAACTTTTAGCTTTTTACTCGGTTATAATTAGAACGGATTCTGTATAAAGCATTTTTAGACATGCTCGTTTTAATCCCAAGAAAACAAAAACCAGATGTTATAAAATCAAATTTGATGAGTTCAAATAGTTAATTATGGGCTTTTGAACAAAATTATACATATTAATATAAAATTTTCAGCTTTTTACTCGGTTAAAATTTGAACGGATTCTCTATAAAGCCTTTTTAGACATGCATGTTTTAATCCGAACAAAACAAAAACCAGATGTTATTAAATTAAATTTTATGAGTTCAAATAGTTAATTTTGGGATTTTGTACAAAATTAAACAGATAAATCTAAATTTTTCAGCTTTTTACTCGGTTAAAATTCGAACGGATTCTCTATAAAGCTATTTTAGACAAGCAAGTTTTAGCCCCATCAAAACAAAAATTAGATGTTATTAAATCTAATTTTATGAGTTCAAATAGTTGAATATGGGCTATCGAACTAAATTATACAGATTAATCTAAAATTTTTAGCTTTTTACTTGGTTAAAATTTGAACAGATTGTCTACAAAGCCTTTTTAGACATGAACATTTTAATTCCAACAAAACTAAAACCAGATTTTATTAAATGAAATTTTATGAGTTCAAATATTTAATTTTGAGCTTTTGAACAAAATTATATAGATTAATCTAAAATTTTCTGCTTTTTACTCTATTAAAATTCGAACGGATTCTCTATAAAGCCTTTTTAGACATGAAGGTTTTAATCCCAACAAAACGAAAACCAGATGTTATTAAATCAAATATTACGAGTTCAAATAGTTAATTTTGGACTTTTGAACAAAATTATACAGATTAATCTAAAATTTTCAACTTTTTACTCGATTAAAATTTGAACAGATTCTCTATAAAGCCTTTTTAGACATGCACGTTTTAATCCGAACAAAACGATAACTAGATGTTATTAAATCAAATTTTTTGAGTTCGAATAATTAATTATTGTCTTTTGAACAAAATTATACAGATTAATCTAAAATTTTCAGCTTTTTACTCGGTTAAAATTTAAACGGATTCTCTATAAAGCCTTTTAGACGTAGACGTTTTAATCCGAACAAAACAAATCTAGATGTTATTAAATCAAATTTTATGAGTTTTAATAGTTAATTATGGGGTTTTGAACAAAATTATACAGATAAATCTAAAATTTTCAGCTTTTTACTCGGTTAAAATTCGAACGGATTCTCTATAAACCAATTTTAGACAAGCAAGTTTTAATCCCAACAAAACGAAAATTAGATTTTACTAAATCAAATTTTATGAGTTAAAATAGTTGAACATGGGCTTTTGAAAAAAATTATACAGATTAATCTAAAATTTTTAGCATTTTACTAGGTTAAAATTCGAACGGATTCTCTACAAAGTCTTTTTAGACATGCACATTTTAATTTCAACAAAACGAAAACCGGATTTTATTAAATTAAATTTTATGAGTTCAAATATTTAATTTTGAGCTTTTGAATATAATTATACAGATTAATCTAAAATTTTTTGCTTCTTACTCGGTTAAAATTCGAACGGATTTTCTATAAAGCCATTTTAGACATGCACGTTTTAATCCCAACAAAACAAAAACCAGATGTTATTAAATCAAATTTTATGAGTTTAAATAGTTAATTATGGGCTTTTGAACAAAATTATATAGATTAATCTAAAATTTTCAACTTTTTGCTCGGTTAAAATTCGAACAGATTTTCTAGAAAGCCTTTTTAGACATGCACATTTTAATCCGAGCACAACGATAACTAGATGTTATTAAATCCAATTTTTTGAGTTTAAATAATTAATTATGAACTTTTGAACAAAATTATATAGATTAATCTAAAATTTTCAACTTTTTACTCGGTGAAAATTTGAACGGATTCTCTATAAAACTATTTACACTAGCACGTCTTAATCCGAACAAAACAAAAACAAGATGTTATTAAATAAAATTTTATAAGTGCAAATAGTTAATTATGGGATTTTGAATAAAATTATACAGATAAATCTAAAATTTTTAGCTTTTTACTTGGTTAAAATTCGAACGGATTCTCTATAAAGCAATTTTAGAAATGCATATTTTAATCCCACCAAAACGAAAACCAGATGTTATTAAATCAAATTTTATGAGTTAAATAGTTGAATATGGTGTTTTAAATAAAATTATACAGATTAATCTAAAATTTTTAACTTTTTACTCGGTTAAAATTCGAACGAACTCTCTACAAAGACTTTTTAGACGTGCACACTTTAATCCCAACAAAACGAAAACAAGATTTTTTTAAATTAAATTTTATGAGTTCAAATATTTAATTTTAAGCTTTTGAACAAAATTATACAGATTAATCTAAAATTTTCAGCTTTTTACTCGGTTAAAACTCGAACAGATTCTCTATAAAGCCTTTTTAGACATGCACGTTTTAATCCCAATAAAATGAAAACTAGATTTTATTAAAAGAAATTTTATGAGTTCAAATATTTAATTTTGAGATTTTCAACAAAATTATACTGATTAATATAAAATTCTCAGCTTTTTACTCGGTTAAATTTCGAACGGATTCTCTGTAAAGCCTCTTTAAACATGCACGTTTTAATCAGAACAAAACAAAAAACAGATGTTATTAAATAATATTTTACGAGTTCAAATAGTTAATTATAGGATTTTGAACAAAATTATACAAATAAATCTAAAATTTTTAGCTTTTTACTCGGTTAAAATTTGAACAGACTCTCTATAAAGAATTTTTAGACATGCAAGTTTTAATCCCACCAAAACGAAAACCACATGTTATTAAATCAAATTTGATGAGTTCAAATAGTTGAATATGGTCTTTTAAACAAAATTATACAAATTCTCTATAAATCCTTTTTAGACGTAGACGTTTTAATCATAGCAAAACAAAACCAAATGTTATAGAGAATCCAGATTAATCTATAAAGCCTTTTTAGACGTGGACGTTTTAATCCGAACAAAACAAAACCAGATGTTACTAAATCAAATTTTATGAGTTCAAATAGTTAATTATGAGATTTAGAATAAAATTATACAGATTAATCTAAAATTTTTAGCTTTTTACTCGGTTAAAATTTGAACGGATTCTCTATAAAGCCTTTATAGATATGCACGTTTTAATCCCAACAAAATGAAAACCAGATGCTATTAAATCAAATTTTACAAGTTCAAATAGTTAATTATGGGCTTTTGAACAAAATTATACAGATTAATCTAAAATTTTCAGCTTTTTACTCGTTTAAAATTCGAACAGATTCTCTATAAAGCCTTTTTAGACATGGATGTTTTAATCCGAACAAAACGATAACTAGATGTTATTAAATCAAATTTTTTGAGTTCAAATAATTAATTATGGGCTTTTGAACAAAATTATACAGATTAATCTAAAATTTTTAGCTTTCTTCTCGTTTAAAAAACATATTCTCTATAAAGCAATTTTAGACATGAACGTTTTAATCTGAACAAAATGATAACCAGATGTTATTAAATCAAATTTTATATGTTCAAATAACTAATTATGGGCTTTTGAACAAAATTATGTAGATTAATCTAAAATTTTTAGCTTTTTACTCGGTTAAAATTCAAACGAATTCTCTATGAAGCCTTTTTAGACATGCACATTTTAATCTGAACAAAACGAAATCCAGATTTTATTAAATGAAATTTTATGAGTTCAAATATTTAATTTTGAGCTTTTGAATAAAATTATACAAATTAATCTAAAAGTTTTAGCTTTTCACCCGGTTAAAATTCGAACGGATTCTCTATAAAGCCTTTTTAGACATGCACGTTTTAGTCCGAACAAAACGATAACTAGATGTTATTAAATAAAAATTTTTGAGTTCAAATAATTAATTATGGGCTTTTGAACAAAATTATAAAGATTAATCTAAAATTTTCAGCTTTTTACTCGTTAATATTCGAACGGATTCTCTATAAAGCCTTTTTAGACATGCACGTTTTAATCCGAACAAAACAAAAACCATATGTTATTAAATCAAATTTTATGAGTTCAAATAGTTAATTATGAGATTTTGAACAAATTATACAGATAAATCTAACATTTTCAGTTTTTACTCGGTTAAATTCGAACGGATTCTCTATAAAGCCTTTTTAGACATTCACGTTTTAATCCGAACAAAATGATAACTAGATCAATTTTTTTGAGTTCAAATAATTAATTATAGGCTTTTGAACAAATTTATACAGATTAATCTAAAATTTTCAGCTTTTTACTCGTTTAAAATTTGAATGGATTCTTCATAAAGACTTTTTAGATGTGGACGTTTTAATCCGAACAAAACAAAACGAGATGTTATTAAATAAAATTTGATGATTTCAAATAGTTAATTATGAGATTTTGAACAAAATTATACAGATAAATCTAAAATTTTCATCTTTTAACTCGGTTAAAATTCAAACGGATTCTCTATAAAGCCTTTTTAGACATTAACGTTTTAATCCGAACAAAACGATAACTAGATGTTATTAAATCAAATATTTTGAGTTCAAATAATTAATTATGAGCTTTTGAACAAAATTATGTAGATTAATCTAAAATTTTCAGCTTTTTACTCGGTTAAAATTCAAACGGATTCTCTATAAAGCATTTTTTGACATGCACATTTTAATCTCAACAAAACGAAAACCAGATTTTATTAAATGAAATTTTATGAGTTCAAATATTTAATTTTGAGCTTTGAACAAAATTATACTTATCAATCGAAAATTTTCAGCTTCTTACTCGGTTAAAATTTCGATAGATTCTCAATCAAGCCTTTTTAGACACGCACGTTTTAATCCCAACAAAACAAAAATCAGATGTTATTAAATCGAATTTTATCAGTTTAAATAGTTAATTAAGATCTTTTGAATAAAATTATACAGATTATTCTAAAATTTTCAGCGTTTTACTCGGTTAAAATTCGAACGGATTCTCTATAAAGCCTTTATAGACATGCACGTTTTAATCCCAACAAAACAAAAACCAGATGTTATTAAATCAAATTTTATGAGTTCAAATAGTTAATTATGAGCTTTTAAACAAAATTATACAGATTAATCTAAAATTTTCAAGTTTTTAGTCGGTTAAAATTCGAACAGAATTTATATAATGCCTTTTTAGACTTGCACGTTTTAATCCGAATAAAACAATTACTAGATGTTATTAAATCAAATTTTTTGAGTTCAAATAATTAATTATGGGCTTTTGAACAAAATTATACAGACTAATCTAAAATTTTCAGCTTTTTACTCGGTTAAAATTTGAACGGATTCTCTATAAAACCTTTTTAGACATGCACGTTTTAATCCGAACAAAACAAAAACAAGATGTTATTAAATCAAATTTTATGAGTTCAAATTGTTAATTAAGAGATTTTGAACAAAATTATACAGATTAATCTAAAATTTTTAGCTTTTTACTCTTTAAAATTCGAACGGATTCTCCATAAAGCCTTTCTAGACATGCACGTTTTAATCCGAACAAAATGATAAGTAGTTGTTATTAAATCAAATTTTTTGAATACAAATAATTAATTATGGACTTTTGAACAAAATTATGCAGATTAATCTAAAATTTTCAGCTTTTTACTCTATTAACATCAGATGTTATTAAATCAAATTTTATCAGTTCAAATAGTTAATTAAGGGCTTTTGAATAAAATTATACAGATTATTATAAAATTTTTAGCGTTTTATTCGGTTAAAATTTGAACGGATTCTCTATAAAGCCTTTTTAGACATGAACGTTTTAATCTGAACAAAACGATAACTAGATGTTATTAAATAAAATTTTTTGAGTTCAAATAATTAATTATGGGATATTAAACAAAATTATATAGATTAATCTAAAAGTTTTAGCTTTTTACTCGTTTAAAATTTGAACGGATTCTCTATAAAGCCTTTTTAGACGTGGACGTTTTAATCCGAATAAAACAAAACCAGATGATATTAAATCAAATTTTATGAGTTCAAATAGATAATTATGATATTTTGAACAAAATTATGCAGATTAATCTAAAATTTTCAGCTTTTTACTCGGTTAAAATTCGAACGGATTCTCTATAAAGCCTTTTTAGACATGCACGTTTTAATCCGAACAAAACAAAAACCATATGTTATTAAATCAAATTTTATGAGTTCAAATAGTTAATTATGAGATTTTGAACAAAATTATACAGATAAATCTAAAATTTTTAGGTTTTTACATGGTTAAATTCAAACAGATTCTCTATAAAGCTTTTTTAGATATGCACATTTTAATCCGAACAAAACGATAACTAGATGTTATTAAATAAATTTTTTGAGTTCAAATAATTAATTATGGGCTTTTGAACAAAATTTTGCAGATTAATCTAAAATTTTCATCTTTTTACTCGGTTAAAATTCAAACGGATTCTCTATAAAGCCTTTTTAGACATGAACGTTTTAATCCGAACAAAACGATAACTAGATGTTATTAAATCAAATTTTTTGAGTTCAAATAATTAATTATGGGCTTTTGAACAAAATTATGCAGATTAATCTAAAATTTTTATCTTTTTACTCGGTTAAACTTCGAACGGATTCTCTATAAAGCCTATTAGATATGAACGTTTTAATCTAAACAAAATGATAAGTAGATGTTATTAAATAAAATTTTTTGAGTTCAAATAATTAATTATGGGATTTTAAACAAAATTATGTAGATTAATCTAAAAGTTTCAGCTTTTTACTCGTTTCAAATTTGAACGGATTCTCAATAAAGCCTTTTAGACGTGGACATTTTAATCCGAACAAAACAAAACCAGATGATATTAAATCAAATTTTATGAGTTCAAATAGTTAATTATGAGATTTTGAACAAAATTATACAGATACATCTAAAATTTTCAGATTTTTACTCGGTTAAAATTCAAACGGATTCTCTATAAAGCCTTTTTAGATAAGCACGTTTTAATCCGAACAAAACGATAACTAGATGTTATTAAATCAATTTTTTTGAGTTGAAATAATTAATTATGGGCTTTTGAACAAAATTATGTAGATTAATCTAAAAGTTTCAGCTTTTTACTCGGTTAAAATTCAAACGGATTCTCTATAAAGCCTTTTTAGACATGAACGTTTTAATCCGAACAAAACGATAACTAGATGTTATTAAATCAAATTTTTTGAGTTCAAATAATTAATTATGGGCTTTTGAACAAAATTATGCAGATTAATCTAAAATATTTAGCTTTTTACTCGGTTAAACTTCGAACGGATTCTCTATAAAGCCTTTTTAGACATGAACGTTTTAATCTAAACAAAATGATAAGTAGTTGTTATTGAATAAAATTTTTTGAGTTCAAATAATTAATTATGGGATTTTAAACAAAATTATATAGATTAATCTAAAAGTTTCAGCTTTTTACTCGTTTCAAATTTGAACGGATTCTCTATAAAGCCTTTAAGACGTGGACATTTTAATCCGAACAAAACAAAACCAGATTATATTAAATCAAATTTTATGAGTTCAAATAGTTAGTTATAAGATTTTGAAAAAATTATACAGATAAATCTAAAATTTTCAGATATTTACTCGGTTAAAATTCAAACGGATTCTCTATAAAGCCTTTTTATACAAGCACGTTTTAATCCGAACAAAATGATAACTAGATTTTATTAAATCAATTTTTTTGAGTTCAAATAATTAATTATAGGCTTTTGAACAAAATTATACTTATCAATCTAAAATTTTTAGCTTCTTACTCGGTTAAAATTCGAACGGATTCTCTATAAAGCCTTTATAGACATGCATCTTTTAATCCCAACAAAATGAAAAACAGATGTTATTAAATCAAATTTTATCAGTTCAAATAGTTAATTAACGGCTTTTGAATAAAATTATATAGATTAATCTAGAATTTTCAGCTTTTTACTCGGTTAAAATTTGAACGGATTCACTATAAAGCCTTTTTAGACATGCACGTTTTAATCCGAACAAAACGATAACTAGATGTTATTAAATCACATTTTTTGAGTTCAAATAATTAATTATGGGCTTTTGAACAAAATTTTGCAGATTAATCTAAAATTTTCAGCTTTTTATTCGGTTAAAATTCAAACGAATTCTCTATAAAGCCTTTTTAGACATGAACGTTTTAATCCGAGCAAAACTATAACTAGATGTTATTAAATCAAATTTTTTGAGTTCAAATAATAAATAATGGGCTTTTGAACAAAATTATGAAGATTAATCTAAATTTTTTAGCTTTTTACTCGGTTAAAATTCAAACGGATTCTCTATAAAGCCTTTTTAGACATGAACGTTTTAATCCGAACCAAACGATAACTAGATGTTATTAAATCAAATATTTTAAGTTCAAATAATTAATTATGGGATTTTGAACAAAATTATGTAGATTAATCTAAAATTTTCAACTTTTTACTCGGTTAAAATTTGAACGGATACTCTATAAAGTCTTTTTAGATATGCACGTTTTAATCCGAACAAAACAAAACTAGATGATATTAAATCAAATTTTATGAGTTCAAATAGTTGATTATGAGATTTTGAACAAAATTATACAGATGAATCTAAAAGTTTTAGCTTTTTACTCGATTAAAATTCGAATGGATTCTCTATAAAGCCTTTTTAGACATGAACGTTTTAATCTGAACAAAATGATAAGTAGATGTTATTAAATAAAATTTTTTGAGTTCAAATAATTAATTATGGGATTTTAAACAAAATTATATAGATTAATCTAAAAGTTTTAGCTTTTTACTCGTTTAAAATTTGAACGGATTCTCTATAAAGCCTTTTTAAACCTGCACATTTTAATCCGAACAAAACAAAACCAAATATTATTAAATCAAAATTTATGAGTTCAAATAGTTAATTATGAGATTTTGAACAAAATTATACAGATAAATTTAAAGTTTTCAGCTTTTTACTCGGTTAAAATTCAAACGGATTCTGTATAAAGCCTTTTTAGACATACACGTTTTAATCCGAAAAAAACGATAACTAGATGTTATTAAATCAAATTTTTTGTTTGCAAATAATTAATTATGGGCTTTTGAACAAAATTATGCAGATTAATCTAAAATTTTTAGCTTTTTACTCGGTTAAAATTCGAACGGATATTTCTCTATAAAGCCTTTTTAGACATGCACATTTTAATCCGAACAAAATGTTAAGTAGATGCTATTAAATCAAATTTTTTAAGTGCAAATAATTAATTATGGGCTTTTAAACAAAATTATTCAAATTAATCTAAAATTTTCAGCTTTTTACTAGTTTAAAATTTGGACGGATTCTCTATAAAGCCTTTTTAGACGTGGACATTTTAATCAGAACAAAACAAAACCAGATGATATTAAATAAAATTTAATGAGTTCAAATAGTTAATTATGGGATTTTGAACAAAATTATTTAGATAAATATAAAATTTTGAGCTTTTTACTCGGTTAAAATTCGAACGGATTCTCTATAAAGCCTTTTTAGACATACACGTTTTAATCCGAACAAAATGATAAGTAGTTGTCATTAAATCAAATTTTTTGATTTCAAATAATTAATTATGGGCTTTTGAACAAAATTATGCAGATTAATCTAAAATTTTCAGCTTTTTACTCGGTTAAAATTCGAACATATTCTCTTTAAAGCCCATTTACACATGCACGTTTTAATCCCAACAAAACGAAAACCAGATTTTATTAAATGAAATTTTATGAGTTCAAATAGTTAATTTTGAGCTTTTGAACAAAATTATACTTATCAATCTAAATTTTTTAGCTTTTTACTCGGTTAAAATTCCAACGATCTCTCTATCAAGCCTTTTTAGACATGCACATTTTAATCACAACAAAACGAAAATCAGCTGTTATTAAATCAAAATTTATCAGTTCAAATAGTTAATTAAGGGCTTTTAAATAAAACTATACGGATTAATATAAAATCTTCAGCTTTTTACTCGGTTAAAATTCCAACGATCTCTCTATCAAGCCTTTTTAGACATGCACATTTTAATCACAACAAAACGAAAATCAGCTGTTATTAAATCAAAATTTATCAGTTCAAATAGTTAATTAAGGGCTTTTGAATAAAACTATACGGATTAATATAAAATCTTCAGCGTTTTACTCGGTTAAAATTTGAACGGATTCTCTATAAAGCCTTTTTAGACATGCACGTTTTAATCTGAACAAAATGATAACTAGATGTTATTAAATAAAATTTTTTGTGTTCAAATAATTAATTATGGGCTTTTGAACAAAATTATGCAGATTAATCTAAAATTTTTAGCTTTTTACTCGGTTAAAATTCGAACGGATATTTCTCTATAAAGCCTTTTTAGACATGCACATTTTAATCCGAACAAAATGTTAAGTAGATGCTATTAAATCAAATTTTTTAAGTGCAAATAATTAATTATGGGCTTTTAAACAAAATTATTCAAATTAATCTAAAATTTTCAGCTTTTTACTAGTTTAAAATTTGGACGGATTCTCTATAAAGCCTTTTTAGACGTGGACATTTTATTCAGAACAAAACAAAACCAGATGATATTAAATAAAATTTAATGAGTTCAAATAGTTAATTATGGGATTTTGAACAAAATTATTTAGATAAATATAAAATTTTGAGCTTTTTACTCGGTTAAAATTCGAACGGATTCTCTATAAAGCCTTTTTAGACATACACGTTTTAATCCGAACAAAATGATAACTAGATGTTATTAAATCAAATTTTATGAGTTCAAATAATTAATTACGGGCTTTTCAAAAAAATTATGTCGATTAATCTAAAATTTTCAGCATTTTACTAGGTTAAAATTCAAACGGATTCTCTATAAATCCTTTTTATACATGCACATTTTAATCTCAACAAAATGAAAACCATATTTTTTTAAATGAAATTTTATGAGTTCAAATATTTAATTTTGAGCTTTTGAACAAAATTATACAGATTAATCTAAAATTTTCAACTTTTTACTCGGTTAAAATTCGAACAGATTCTTTATAAAGCCTTTTTAGACATGCACGTTTTTATCCGAACAAAACGATAACTAGATGTTATTAAATCAAATTTTTTAGTTCAAATAATTAGTTATGGGATTTTGAATAAAATTATACAGATTAGTCTAAAATTTTCAACTTTTTACTCGGTTAAAATTCGAACAGATTCTCTATAAAGCCTTTTTAGACATGCACGTTTTAATCCGAACAAAACAATTACTAGATGTTACTAAATCAAATTTTTTGAGTCCAAATAATTAATTATGGGCTTTTGAACAAAATTATACAGATTAATCTAAAATTTTCAGCTTTTTACTCGTTTAAAATTTAAACGGATTCTCTATAAAGCCTTTTTAGACATACACGTTTTAATCCGAACAAAATGATAAGTAGTTGTCATTAAATCAAATTTTTTGATTTCAAATAATTAATTATGGGCTTTTGAACAAAATTATGCAGATTAATCTAAAATTTTCAGCTTTTTACTCGGTTAAAATTCGAACATATTCTCTTTAAAGCCCATTTACACATGCACGTTTTAATCCCAACAAAACGAAAACCAGATTTTAATTCCAACAAAACTAAAACCTTTTATTAAATGAAACTAAAACCAGATTTTAATCCCTTTTTAGACAAGAACATTTTAATTCCAACAAAACTAAAACCAGATTTTATTAAATGAAATTTTATGACTTCAAATATTTAATTTTGAGCTTTTGAACAAAATTATATAGATTAATCTAAAATTTTCAGATTTTTACACGATTAAAATTCGAATGGATTCTTTATAAAACCTTTTTAGATATACACGTTTTAATCCCAACAAATCGAAAATCAAATGTTATTAAATCAAATTTTACGTGTTCAAATAGTTAATTATGGTCTTTTGAACAAAATTATACAGATTAATCTAAAATTGTCAACATTTTACTCGGTTAAAATTTGAACGGATTCTCTATAAAGCCTTTTTACACATGGACGTTTTAATCCGAACAAAACTATAACTAGATGTTATTAAATCAATTTTTTTGAGTCCAAATAATTAATTATGGGATTTTAAACAAAATTATATAGATTAATCTAAAATATTCAGTTTTTTAATGGGTTAAAATTTGAACGGATTTTCTATAAAGCCTTTTTAGACGTGGACGTTTTAATCTGAACAAAACAAAAACCAGATGTTATTAAATAAAATTTTATGAGTTCAAATTGTTAATTATGGGATTTTGAACAAAATTATACAGATAGATCTAAAATTTTCAGCTTTTTACTCGGTTAAAATTCGAATAGATTCTCTATAAAGCAATTTTAGATAAGCAAGTTTTAATCCCTACAAAACGAAATCAAATTTTATGAGTTCAAATTGTTGAATATGGGCTTTAAAACAAAATTATACAGATTAATCTAAAATTTTTAGCTTTTTACTCGGTTAAAATATGAACGGATTCTCTACAAAGCCTTTTTGGACATGCACGTTTTAATCCCAACAAAACGAAAACCAGATGTTATTAAATCAAATTTTATGAGTTCAAATACTTAATTATGAGTTTTTGAACAAAATTATACAGATTTATCTAAAATTTTCAATTTTTTACTCGGTTAAAATTCGAACAGATTCTCTATAAAGCCTTCGTAGACATGCACGTTTTAATCCGAACAAAACAAAAACCAAATGTTATTAAATAAAATTTATGAGTTCAAATAGTTAATTATGAGATTTTGAACAAAATTATACCGATTAATCTAAAATTTTCAGCTTTTTACTCGGTTAAAATTCAAATGGATTCTTTATAAAGCCATTTTAGACATGCAAGTTTTAATCCCAACAAAACAAAAACCGAATATTATTAAATCGAATTTTATGAGTTCAAATAGTTGAATATAGGTTTTTGAACAAAATTATATAGATTAATCTAAATTTTTTACCTTTTTACTCGGTTAAAATTCGAACGGATTCTCTACAAAGCCTTTTTAGACATGCACATTTTAATTCCAACAAAACGAAAACCAGATTTTATTAAATGAAATTTTATTAGTTGAAATATTTAATTTTGAGCTTTTGAACAAAATTATACAGATTAATCTAAAATTTTGAGATTTTTACTCGGTTAAAATTCGAACGGATTCTCTATAAATCTCATTTAGACATGCACGTTTTAATACCCAAAAAACAACAACCATATGTTATTAAATCAAATTTTATGAGTTCAAATAGTTAATTATGGGATTTTGAATAAAATGATACAGATAAATCTAAAATTTTCAGCTTTTTAGTCGGTTAAAATTCGAACGGATTCTCTATAAAGCAATTTTAGACAAGCAAGTTTTAATCCCAACAAAACGAAAACCGAATATTATTAAAATCAAATTTTATGAGTTCAAATAGTTGAATATGGACTTTTGAACAAAATTATACAGATTAATCTAAAATTTTTACCTGTTTACTCGATTAAAATTCGAACGGATTCTCTACAAAGCCTTTTTAGACATGCACATTTTAATTCCAACAAAATGAATACCAGATTTTTTTAAATGAAATTTTATTAGTTTAAATATTTAATTTTGAGCTTTTGAACAAAATTATACAGATTATTCTAAAATTTTCAGATTTTTACTCGGTTAAAATTCGAACAGATTCTCTATAAATCTCATTTAGACATGCACGTTTTAATACCCAAAAAACAACAACCATATATTATTAAATCAAATTTTATGAGTTCAAATAGTTAATTATGGGATTTTGAACAAAATGATATAGATAAATCTAAAATTTTCAGCTTTTTAGTCGGTTAAAATTCGAATGGATTCTCTATAAAGCAATTTTAGACAAGCAAGTTTTAATCCCAACAAAACGAAAACCGAATATTATTAAATAGAATTTTATGAGTTCAAATAGTTGAATATGGGCTTTTGAACAAAATTATACAGATTAATCTAAAATTTTTACCTTTTTACTCGGTTGAAATTCGAACGAATTCTCTACAAAGCCTTTTTAGACATGCACATTTTAATCCCAACAAAACGAAAACAAGATTTTATTAAATGAAATTTTATGAGTTCAAATATTTAATTTTGAGCTTTTGAACAAAATTATACAGATTAATCTAAAATTTTCAGCTTTTTACTCGGTTAAAATTCGAACGGATTCTCTATAAAGTCTTTTTAGACATGCACATTTAAATCCCAACAAAACGAAAATCAGATGTTATTAGATCAAATTTTACGAGTTCAAATATTATATTATGGGCTTTTGAACAAAATTATACAGATTAATCTAAAATTTTCAACTTTTTACTTGGTTAAAATTCGAACGGATTCTCTATAAAGCCTTTTTAGACATGCACGTTTTAATCCTAACAAAACGATAACTAGATGTTATTAAATAAATTTTTTTGAGTTCAAATAATTAATTATGGGGTTTTGAACAAAATTATACAGATTAATCTAAAATTTTCAGCTTTTTACTCGGTTAAAATTTGAACGGGTTCTCTATAAAGCCTTTTTAGACGTAGACGTTTTAATCCAAACAAAACAAAAACCAGATGTTATTAAATAAAATTTTATGAGTTCAAAGCGTCAATTATTGAATTTTGAACAAAATTATACAGATAAATCTAAAATTCGAACGGATTCTCTATAAAGAAATTTTAGACAAGCAAGTTTTAGTCCTAACAAAACGAAAATTAGATGTTATTAAATCAAATTTTACGAGTTCAAATATTTGAATATGGGTTTTTGAACAAAATTATACAGATTAATCTAAAATTTTTAGCTTTTTACTCGGTTAAAATTCGAAGGGATTCTCTACAAAGCCTTTTTAGACATGCAAGTTTTAATCCCACCAAAACGAAAACCAGATGTTATTAAATCAAATTTTATGAGTTCAAATAGTTGAATATGGTCTTTTAAACAAAATTATACAGATTAATCTAAAATTTTTAGCTTTTTACTCGGTTAAAATTCGAACGAATTCTCTACAAAGCCTTTTTAGACATGCACATTTTAATCCCAACAAAACGAAAACAAGATTTTATTAAATGAAATTTTATGAGTTCAAATATTTAATTTTGAGCTTTTGAACAAAATTATACAGATTAATCTAAAATTTTCAGCTTTTTACTCGGTTAAAATTCGAACGGATTCTCTATAAAACAATTTTAGACAAGAAAGTTTTAGTCCCAACAAAACGAAAATTAGATGTTATTAAATCAAATTTTACGAGTTCAAATAGTTAATTATAGGCTTTTGAACAAAATTATACAGATTAATCTAAAATTTTCAACTTTTTACTCGGTTAAAGTTCGAATGGATTCTCTATAAAGCCTTTTTAAACATGCACGTTTTAATCCGAACAAAACGATAACTACATGTTATTAATTCAAATTTTTTGAGTTCAAATAATTAATTATGGGCTTTTGAACAAAATTATACAGATTAATCTAAAATTATCAGCTTTTTACTCGGTTAAAATTTGAAAGGATTCTTTATAAAGCCTTTTTAGATATGCACGTTTTAATCCGAACAAAACAAAAATCAGATGTTATTAAATAAAATTTTATGAGTTCAAATAGTTAATTATGGAATTTTTAACAAAATTATACAGATCGAACTAAAATTTTCAGCTTTTTACTCGGTTAAAATTTGAACGGATTCTCTATAAAGCAATTTTAGACATACAAGTTTTAATCCCACCTAAACGAAAAACAGATGTTATTAAATGAAATTTTATGAATTTAAATTGTTAAATATGGTCTTTTAAACAAAATTATACAGATTAATCTAAAATTTTTAGCTGTTGACTCGGTTAAAATTCGAACGAATTCTCTACAAAGCCTTTTTAGACATCCACATTTTAATCACAACAAAATGAAAACATGATTTTACACATTAATTATTAGATTTTGAACAAAATGAAAACAAGATTAATTATTGGGTTTTGAACAAAATTATACACATTAATCTAAAATTTTTAGCTGTTTACTCGGTTAAAATTTGAACGGGTTCTCTATAAAGCCTTTTTAGACGTGGACGTTTTAATCCAAACAAAACAAAAACCAGATGTTATTAAATGAAATTTTATGAGTTGAAATAGTTAATTATTAGATTTTGAACAAAATTATACAAATAAATCTAAAATTTTTAGCTTTTTACTCGTTAAAATTCAAACGGATTCTCTATAAAGCAATTTTAGACAAACAAGTTTTAGTCCCAACAAAATGAAAATTAGATGTTATTAAATCAAATATTACGAGTTCAAATCGTTAATTATGTGGTTTTGAACAAAATTATACAGATTAATCTAAAATTTTCAACTTTTTACTCGGTTAAAATTCGAACGAATTCTCTATAATGTCTTTTTAGACATGCACGTTTTAATCCGAACAAAACAAAAACAAGATTTTATTAAATGAAATTTTATGAGTTTAAATATTTAATTTTGAGCTTTTGAACAAAATTATACAGATTAATCTAAAATTTTCAGCTTTTTACTCGGTTAAAATTTGAACGGATTCTCTATAAAGTCTTTTCAGACATGCACATTTTAATCCCAACAAAACGAAAATCAGATGTTATTAAATCAAATTTACGAGTTCAAATAGTTAATTATGGGCTTTTGAACAAAATTATACAAATTAATCTAAAATTTTCAACTTTTTACTCGGTTAAAATTCGAACGGATTCTCTATAAAGCCTTTTTAGAAATGCACGTTTTAATCCGAACAAAAAGATAACTAGATGTTATTAAATCAAATTTTTTGAGTTCAAATAATTAATTATGGGGTTTTGAACAAAATTATACAGATTAATCTAAAATTTTCAACTTTTTACTCGGTTAAAATTTGAACGGGTTCTCTATAAAGCCTTTTTAAACGTGGACGTTTTAATCCGAACAAAATAAAAACCAGATGTTATTAAATGAAATTTTATGAGTTCAAAGAGTTAATTATTGGATTTTGAACAATATTATACAAATAAATCTAAAATTTTCAGTTTTTTACTCTGTTAAAATTCGAACGGATTCTCTATAAAGCAATTTTACACAAGCAAGTTTTAGTCCCAGCTAAACGAAAATTAGATGTTATTAAATCAAATTTTACGAGTTCAATTAGTTAATTATGGGCTTTTGAACAAAATTATATAGATTAATCTAAAATTTTCAACTTTTTACTCGGTTAAAATTCAAACGGATTCCCTATAAAGCCTTTTTAGACATGCACGTTTTAATCCGAACAAAACAATAACTAAAAGTTATTAAATAAAATTTTTTGATTTCAAATAATTAATTATGGGGTTTTGAACAAAATTATACAGATTAATAAAAAATTTTCAGCTTTTTACTCGGTTAAAATTTGAACGGGTTTTCTATAAGCTTTTTTAGACGTGGACGTTTTAATCTGAACAAAAAAAACACAGATGTTATTAAATGAAATTTTATGAGTTCAAATAGTTAATTATTGGATTTTGAACAAAATTATACAAATAAATCTAAAATTTTCAGCTTTTTACTCGGTTAAAATTCGAACGGATTCTCTATAAAGCAATTTTAGACAAGAAAGTTTTAGTCCCAACAAAACGAAAATTAGATGTTATTAAATCAAATTTTATGAGTTCAAATAGTTAATTATAGGCTTTTGAATAAAATTATACAGATTAATCTAAAATATTCAACTTTTTACTCGGTTAAAATTCGAACGGATTCTCCATAAAGCCTTTTTAGAAATACACGTTTTAATCTGAACAAAACGATAACTAGATGTTATTAAATCAAATTTTTTGAGTTCAAATAATTAATTATGGGGTTTTGAACAAAATTATACAGATTAATCTAAAATTTTCAACTTTTTACTCGGTTAAAATTTGAACGGGTTCTCTATAAAGCCTTTTTAAACGTGGACGTTTTAATCCGAACAAAATAAAAACCAGATGTTATTAAATGAAATTTTATGAGTTCAAAGAGTTAATTATTGGATTTTGAACAATATTATACAAATAAATCTAAAATTTTCAGCTTTTTACTCTGTTAAAATTCGAACGGATTCTCTATAAAGCAATTCTAGACAAGCAAGTTTTAGTCCCAGCTAAACGAAAATTAGATGTTATTAAATCAAATTTTACGAGTTCAATTAGTTAATTATGGGCTTTTGAACAAAATTATATAGATTAATCTAAAATTTTCAACTTTTTACTCGGTTAAAATTCAAACGGATTCTCTATAAAGCCTTTTTAGACATGCACGTTTTAATCCGAACAAAACGATAACTAGAAGTTATTAAATCAAATTTTTTGATTTCAAATAATTAATTATGGGGTTTTGAACAAAATTATACAGATTAATCAAAAATTTTCAGCTTTTTACTCGGTTAAAATTTGAACGGGTTTTCTATAAGCTTTTTTAGACGTGGACGTTTTAATCCGAACAAAAAAAACACAGATGTTATTAAATGAAATTTTATGAGTTCAAATAGTTAATTATTGGATTTTGAACAAAATTATACAAATAAATCTAAAATTTTTAGCTTTTTACTCGGTTAAAATTCGAACGGATTCTCTATAAAGCAATTTTAGACAAGCAAGTTTTAGTCCCAACAAAACGAAAATTAGATGTTATTAAATCAAATTTTACGAGTTCAAATAGTTAATTATAGGCAATTTTAGACATGCAAGTTTTAATCCCACCAAAATGAAAACCAGGTATTATTAAAAGAAATTTTATGAGTTCAAATAGTTGAATATGGTCTTTTAAACAAAATTATACCGATTAATCTAAAATTTTTAGCTTTTTGCTCGGTTAAAATTCAAACGAATTCTCTACCAAGCCTTTTTAGACATGGACATTTTAATCCCAACAAAACGAAAACTAGATTTTATTAGATGAAATTTTATGAGTTCAAATATTTAATTTTGAGCTTTTGAATAAAATTATACAGATTAATCTAAAATTTTCAGCTTTTTACTCGGTTAAAATTCGAACGGATTCTCTATAAAGTCTTTTTAGCATGCACGTTTTAATCCCAACAAAACGAAAATCAAATGTTATTAAATCAAATTTTACGAGTTCAAATAGTTAATTATGGGTTTTTGAACAAAATTATACAGATTAATCTAAAATTTTCAACTTATTACGAGTTCAAAACGATAACTAGATGTTACTAAATAAAATTTTTTGAGTTCAAACAATTAATTATGGGGTTTTGAACAAAATTATAAAGATTAATCAATAAAGCCTTTTTAGACATACACGTTTTAATCCGAAATAAACGATAACTAGATGTTATTAAATCAAATTTTTTGAGTTCAAATAATTAATTATGGGGTTTTGAACAAAATTATACAGATTAATCTAAAATTTTTAGCTTTTTACTCGGTTAAAATTTGAAAGGATTCTTTGTAAAGCCTTTTTAGACATGCACGTTTTAATCCGAACAAAACAAAAACCATATGTTATTAAATAAAATTTTCTGAGTTCAAATAGTTAATTGTGGGATTTTTAACCAAATTATACAGATAGATCTAAAATTTTCAGCTTTTTATTCAGTTAAAATTCGAACGGATTCTCTATAAAGCAATTTTAGACATGCAAGTTTTAATCTAACCAAAACGAAAACTGGATGTTATTAAATCAAATTTTTTGACTTCAAATAGTTGAATATGCTCTTTTAAACAAAATTATACAGATTAATCTAAAATTTTTAGCTTTTTACTCGGTTAAAATTCGAACGAATTCTCTACAAAGCCTTTTTAGACATGCACATTTTAATCCCAACAAAACGAAAACTAGATTCTATTAAATGAAATTTTATGAGTTCAAATATTTAATTTTGAGCTTTTTAAAAAAATTATACAGATTAAACTAAAATATTCTGCTTTTTACTCGGTTAAAATTCGAACAGATTCTCTATAAAGTCTTTTTAGACATGCACGTTTTAATCCCAACAAAACGAAAATTAGATGTTACTAAATCAAATTTTACGAGTTCAAATAGTTAATTATGCGGTTTGAACAAAATTATAAAGATTAATCTAAAATTTTCAACTTTCTACTCGGTTAAAATTCGAACGGATTCTCTATAAAGACTTTTTAGACATGCACGTTTTAAT
The DNA here is from genome assembly GCA_035048815.1 of Abelmoschus esculentus. Classification (NCBI taxonomy): domain Eukaryota; kingdom Viridiplantae; phylum Streptophyta; class Magnoliopsida; order Malvales; family Malvaceae; genus Abelmoschus; species Abelmoschus esculentus. The sequence continues at coordinate 21,608,618 of JAUCBN010000003.1, forward strand.
CCCAACAAACAGATAACTAGATGTTATTAAATCAAATATTTTGAGTTCAATTAATTAATTATGGGATTTTGAACAAAATTATGCTGATTAATCTAAAATTTTCAGCTTTTTACTCGGATAAAATTCGAATAGATTCTCTTTAAAGCCCATTTACACATGCACGTTTTAATTCCAACAAAACGAAAACCAGGTTTTATTAAATGAAATTTTATGAGTTCAAATAGTTAACTTTGAGCTTTTGAACAAAATTATACTTATTAATCTAAAATTTTTAGCTTTTTACTCAGTTAAAATTCGAACGGATTCTCTATGAAGCCTTTTTAGACATGCACGTTTTAAACCCAACAAAATGAAAATCAGATGTTATTAAATCAAATTTTATAAGTTCAAATAGTTAATTAAGGGCTTTTTAACAAAATTATATAAATTAATCTAAAATTTTCAGCTTTTTACTCGGTTAAAATTTGAACGGAATCTCTATAAAGCCTTTTTAGACTTGCACGTTTTAATCAGAATAAAATGATAACTAGATGTTATTAAATCAATTTTTTTGAGTCAAATAATTAATTATGGGCTTTTGAACAAAATTATATAGATTAATCTAAAATTTTTAGCTTTTTACTCGGTTAAAATTTGAACGGATTCTCTATAAAGCCTTTTTAGACATGCACGTTTTAATCCTAACAAAACGATAACTAGATGTTATTAAATAAAATTTTATGAGTTCAGATAGTTAATTATGGGATTTTCAACAAAATTGTACAGATAAATCTAAAATTTTCAGCTTTTTACTCTATTAAAATTCGAACGGATTCTCTATAAAGCCTTTTTAGAGATGGACGTTTTAATCCGAACAAAACAAAAACCAGATGTTATTAAATCAAATTTCTTGAGTTCAAATAATTAATTATGGGATTTTAAACAAAATTATACAAATTAATCTAAAATTTTCAAATTTTTACTCGGTTAAAATTAGAACGGACTCTCTATAAAGCCTTTCTAGACATGCAAGTTTTAATTCGAACAAAACGATAACTAGATGTTATTAAATCAAATTTTTTGAGTTCAAATAATAAATTATTGGCTTTTGAATAAAATTATACAGATTAGTCTAAAAGTTTCAGCTTTTTACTCGGTTAAAATTTGAATGGATTCTCAATAAAGTCTTTTTAGACATGCACGTTTTAATCCGATCAAAACAAAAACCATATGTTATTAAATAAAATTTTATGAGTTCAAATAGTTAATTATTGGATTTTGAGCAAAATTATTCAAATAAATCTAAAATTTTTAGCTTTTTACTCGGTTAAAATTCGAACGTATTCTCTATAAAGCAATTTTAGACATGCAAGTTTTAATCACACCAAAACGAAAACCAGATGTTATTAAATCAAATTTTATGAGTTCAAATAGTTGAATATGGTCTTTTAAACCAAATTATACAGATTAACCTAAAATTTTTAGATTTTTACTCGGTTAAAAATCCAACTAATTCTCTACAAACCCTTTTTAGAAATGCACATTTTAATCCAAACAAAACGAAAACAAGATTTTATTAAATGAAATTTTATGAGTTCAAATATTTAATTTTATGCTTTTGAACAGAATTATACAGATTAATCTAAAATTTTTAGCTTTTTACTCGGTTAAAATTTGAACGGATTCTCTACAAAGCCTTTTTAGACATGCACATTTTAATCTCAACAAAACGAAAACCAAATTTTATTAAATGAAATTTTATGAGTTCAAATATTTAATTTTGAGCTTTTGAATAAAATTTTATAGATTAATCTAAAATTTTTAGCTTTTTACTTAGTTAAAATTCGAACGGATTCTCTATAAAACCTTTATAGATATGCACGTTTTAATACCAACAAAACGAAAACCATATGTTATTAAATCAAATTTTATGAGTTCAAATAGTTAATTATGGGCTTTTGAATAAAATTATACAGATTAATATAAATTTTCAACTTTTTAGTCGGTTAAAATTCGAACAGATTCTCTATAAAGCCTTTTTAGACATGCACGTTTTAATCCAAACAAAACGATAACGAGATGTTATTAAATCAAATATTTTTAGTTCTAATAATTAATTATGGGCTTTTGAACAAAATTATACAGATTAATCTAAAATTTTCAGCTTTTTACTCGGTTAAAATTTGAACGGATTCTCTACAAAGCCTTTTTAGACATGCACATTTTAATCTTAACAAAACGAAAACCAAATTTTATTAAATGAAATTTTATGAGTTCAAATATTTAATTTTGATCTTTTGAATAAAATTTTACAGATTAATCTAAAATTTTTAGCTTTTTACTCGGTTAAAATTCGAACGGATTCTCTATAAAACCTTTATGGACATGCACGTTTTAATACCAACAAAACAAAAAACAAATGTTATTAAATCAAATTTTATGAGTTCAAATAGTTAATTAAGGGCTTTTGAACAAAATTATACAGATTAATCTAAAATTTTCAACTTCTTAGTCGGTTAAAATTCGAACAGATTCTCTATAAAGCTTTTTAGACATGCACGTTTTAATACAAAGAAAACGATAACAAGATTTTATTAAATCAAATTTTTTGAGTTCAAATAATTAATTATGGGCTTTTGAACAAAATTATACAGATTAATCTAAAATTTTCAGCTTTTTACTCGGTTAAAATTTGAACGGATTCTCTATAAAGCCTTTTTAGACATGCACGTTTTAATCCCAATAAAACGATAACTAGATGTTATTAAATCAAATATTTTGAGTTCAAATAATTAATTATGGGCTTTTGAACAAAATTATGCAGATTAATCTAAAATTTTTAGCTTTTTACTCGGGTAAAATTCGAACAAATTCTCTTTAAAGCCCATTTACACATGCACGTTTTAATTCCAACAAAACGAAAATCAGATTTTATTAAATGAAATTTTATGAGTTAAAATAGTTAATTTTGAGCTTTTGAACAAAATTATACAGATTAATCTAAAATTTTCAGCTTTTTACTCGGTTAAAATTTAAACGGATTCTCTATAAAGCATTTTTAGACATGCACATTTTAATCCGAAAAAAATGATAACTAGATGTTATTAAATCAAATTTTTTGAGTCAAATAATTAATTATGGTCTTTTGAACAAAATTATATAGATTAATCTAAAAGTTTCAGCTTTTTACTCGGTTAAAATTTGAACGGATTCTCTATAAAGCCTTTTTAGACATGCACGTTTTAATCCGAACAAAACAAAAACCAGATGTTATTAAATAAAATTTTATAAGTTCACATAGTTAATTATGGGATTTTTAACAAAATTGTACAGATAAATCTAAACTTTTTAGCTTTTTACTCGGTTAAAATTCGAACTGATTCTCTATAAAGCAATTTTAGACATGCAAGTTTTAATCCCACCAAAACGAAATCCAGATGTTATTAAATCAAATTTTATGAGTTCAAATAGTTGAATATGGTCTTTTACACAAAATTATACAGATTCATCTAAAATTTTTAGCTTTTTACTCGGTTAAAATTTGAACGGATTCTTTGTAAAGCCTTTTTAGACATGCACATTTTAATCCCAACAAAATGAAAACAAGATTTTATTAAATGAAATTTTATGAGTTCAAATAGTTAATTATTGGATTTTGAGCAAAATTATTCAAATAAATCTAAAATTTTTAGCTTTTTACTCGGTTAAAATTCGAACGGATTCTCTATAAAGCAATTTTAGACATGCAAGTTTTAATCACACCAAAACGAAAACCAGATGTTATTAAATCAAATTTTATGAGTTCAAATAGTTGAATATGGTCTTTTAAACCAAATTATACAGATTAACCTAAAATTTTTAGATTTTTACTCGGTTAAAATTCCAACTAATTCTCTACAAACCCTTTTTAGAAATGCACATTTTAATCCAAACAAAACGAAAACAAGATTTTATTAAATGAAATTTTATGAGTTCAAATATTTAATTTTATGCTTTTGAACAGAATTATACAGATTAATCTAAAATTTTTAGCTTTTTACTCGGTTAAAATTTGAACGGATTCTCTACAAAGCCTTTTTAGACATGCACATTTTAATCTCAACAAAACGAAAACCAAATTTTATTAAATGAAATTTTATGAGTTCAAATATTTAATTTTGAGCTTTTGAATAAAATTTTATAGATTAATCTAAAATTTTTAGCTTTTTACTTAGTTAAAATTCGAACGGATTCTCTATAAAACCTTTATAGATATGCACGTTTTAATACCAACAAAACGAAAACCATATGTTATTAAATCAAATTTTATGAGTTCAAATAGTTAATTATGGGCTTTTGAATAAAATTATACAGATTAATATAAATTTTCAACTTTTTAGTCGGTTAAAATTCGAACAGATTCTCTATAAAGCCTTTTTAGACATGCACGTTTTAATCCAAACAAAACGATAACGAGATGTTATTAAATCAAATATTTTTAGTTCTAATAATTAATTATGGGCTTTTGAACAAAATTATACAGATTAATCTAAAATTTTCAGCTTTTTACTCGGTTAAAATTTGAACGGATTCTCTACAAAGCCTTTTTAGACATGCACATTTTAATCTTAACAAAACGAAAACCAAATTTTATTAAATGAAATTTTATGAGTTCAAATATTTAATTTTGATCTTTTGAATAAAATTTTACAGATTAATCTAAAATTTTTAGCTTTTTACTCGGTTAAAATTCGAACGGATTCTCTATAAAACCTTTATGGACATGCACGTTTTAATACCAACAAAACAAAAAACAAATGTTATTAAATCAAATTTTATGAGTTCAAATAGTTAATTAAGGGCTTTTGAACAAAACTATACAGATTAATCTAAAATTTTCAACTTCTTAGTCGGTTAAAATTCGAACAGATTCTCTATAAAGCTTTTTAGACATGCACGTTTTAATACAAAGAAAACGATAACAAGATTTTATTAAATCAAATTTTTTGAGTTCAAATAATTAATTATGGGCTTTTGAACAAAATTATACAGATTAATCTAAAATTTTCAGCTTTTTACTCGGTTAAAATTTGAACGGATTCTCTATAAAGCCTTTTTAGACATGCACGTTTTAATCCCAATAAAACGATAACTAGATGTTATTAAATCAAATATTTTGAGTTCAAATAATTAATTATGGGCTTTTGAACAAAATTATGCAGATTAATCTAAAATTTTCAGCTTTTTACTCGGGTAAAATTCGAACAAATTCTCTTTAAAGCCCATTTACACATGCACGTTTTAATTCCAACAAAACGAAAATCAGATTTTATTAAATGAAATTTTATGAGTTAAAATAGTTAATTTTGAGCTTTTGAACAAAATTATACAGATTAATCTAAAATTTTCAGCTTTTTACTCGGTTAAAATTTAAACGGATTCTCTATAAAGCATTTTTAGACATGCACATTTTAATCCGAAAAAAATGATAACTAGATGTTATTAAATCAAATTTTTTGAGTCAAATAATTAATTATGGTCTTTTGAACAAAATTATATAGATTAATCTAAAAGTTTCAGCTTTTTACTCGGTTAAAATTTGAACGGATTCTCTATAAAGCCTTTTTAGACATGCACGTTTTAATCCGAACAAAACAAAAACCAGATGTTATTAAATAAAATTTTATAAGTTCACATAGTTAATTATGGGATTTTTAACAAAATTGTACAGATAAATCTAAACTTTTTAGCTTTTTACTCGGTTAAAATTCGAACTGATTCTCTATAAAGCAATTTTAGACATGCAAGTTTTAATCCCACCAAAACGAAATCCAGATGTTATTAAATCAAATTTTATGAGTTCAAATAGTTGAATATGGTCTTTTACACAAAATTATACAGATTCATCTAAAATTTTTAGCTTTTTACTCGGTTAAAATTTGAACGGATTCTTTGTAAAGCCTTTTTAGACATGCACATTTTAATCCCAACAAAATGAAAACAAGATTTTATTAAATGAAATTTTATGAGTTCAAATATTTAATTTTGAGCTTTTGAACAAAATTATACAGATTCATCTAAAATTTTCAGCTTTTTACTCGGTTAAAATTCTAACCGATTCTCTATAAAGCCTTTTTAGATATGCACATTTTAATCCCAACAAAATGAAAACAAGATTTTATTAAATGATAATTTATGAGTTCAAATATTTAATTTTGAGCTTTTGAACAAAATTATACAGATTAATCTAAAATTTTCAGCTTTTTACTCGGTTAAAATTCTAATCTATTCTCTATGAAGCCTTTTTAGACATGCACGTTTTAAACCCAACAAAATGAAAATCAGATGTTATTAAATCAAATTTTATAAGTTCAAATAGTTAATTAAGGGCTTTTTAACAAAATTATATAAATTAATCTAAAATTTTCAGCTTTTTACTCGGTTAAAATTTGAACGGAATCTCTATAAAGCCTTTTTAGACTTGCACGTTTTAATCAGAATAAAATGATAACTAGATGTTATTAAATCAATTTTTTTGAGTCAAATAATTAATTATGGGCTTTTGAACAAAATTATATAGATTAATCTAAAATTTTTAGCTTTTTACTCGGTTAAAATTTGAACGGATTCTCTATAAAGCCTTTTTAGACATGCACGTTTTAATCCTAACAAAACGATAACTAGATGTTATTAAATAAAATTTTATGAGTTCAGATAGTTAATTATGGGATTTTCAACAAAATTGTACAGATAAATCTAAAATTTTCAGCTTTTTACTCTATTAAAATTCGAACGGATTCTCTATAAAGCCTTTTTAGAGATGGACGTTTTAATCCGAACAAAACAAAAACCAGATGTTATTAAATCAAATTTCTTGAGTTCAAATAATTAATTATGGGATTTTAAACAAAATTATACAAATTAATCTAAAATTTTCAAATTTTTACTCGGTTAAAATTAGAACGGACTCTCTATAAAGCCTTTCTAGACATGCAAGTTTTAATTCGAACAAAACGATAACTAGATGTTATTAAATCAAATTTTTTGAGTTCAAATAATAAATTATTAGCTTTTGAATAAAATTATACAGATTAGTCTAAAAGTTTCAGCTTTTTACTCGGTTAAAATTTGAATGGATTCTCAATAAAGTCTTTTTAGACATGCACGTTTTAATCCGATCAAAACAAAAACCATATGTTATTAAATAAAATTTTATGAGTTCAAATAGTTAATTATTGGATTTTGAGCAAAATTATTCAAATAAATCTAAAATTTTTAGCTTTTTACTCGGTTAAAATTCGAACGGATTCTCTATAAAGCAATTTTAGACATGCAAGTTTTAATCACACCAAAACGAAAACCAGATGTTATTAAATCAAATTTTATGAGTTCAAATAGTTGAATATGGTCTTTTAAACCAAATTATACAGATTAACCTAAAATTTTTAGATTTTTACTCGGTTAAAATTCCAACTAATTCTCTACAAACCCTTTTTAGAAATGCACATTTTAATCCAAACAAAACGAAAACAAGATTTTATTAAATGAAATTTTATGAGTTCAAATATTTAATTTTATGCTTTTGAACAGAATTATACAGATTAATCTAAAATTTTTAGCTTTTTACTCGGTTAAAATTTGAACGGATTCTCTACAAAGCCTTTTTAGACATGCACATTTTAATCTCAACAAAACGAAAACCAAATTTTATTAAATGAAATTTTATGAGTTCAAATATTTAATTTTGAGCTTTTGAATAAAATTTTATAGATTAATCTAAAATTTTTAGCTTTTTACTTAGTTAAAATTCGAACGGATTCTCTATAAAACCTTTATAGATATGCACGTTTTAATACCAACAAAACGAAAACCATATGTTATTAAATCAAATTTTATGAGTTCAAATAGTTAATTATGGGCTTTTGAATAAAATTATACAGATTAATATAAATTTTCAACTTTTTAGTCGGTTAAAATTCGAACAGATTCTCTATAAAGCCTTTTTAGACATGCACGTTTTAATCCAAACAAAACGATAACGAGATGTTATTAAATCAAATATTTTTAGTTCTAATAATTAATTATGGGCTTTTGAACAAAATTATACAGATTAATCTAAAATTTTCAGCTTTTTACTCGGTTAAAATTTGAACGGATTCTCTACAAAGCCTTTTTAGACATGCACATTTTAATCTTAACAAAACGAAAACCAAATTTTATTAAATGAAATTTTATGAGTTCAAATATTTAATTTTGATCTTTTGAATAAAATTTTACAGATTAATCTAAAATTTTTAGCTTTTTACTCGGTTAAAATTCGAACGGATTCTCTATAAAACCTTTATGGACATGCACGTTTTAATACCAACAAAACAAAAAACAAATGTTATTAAATCAAATTTTATGAGTTCAAATAGTTAATTAAGGGCTTTTGAACAAAATTATACAGATTAATCTAAAATTTTCAACTTCTTAGTCGGTTAAAATTCGAACAGATTCTCTATAAAGCTTTTTAGACATGCACGTTTTAATACAAAGAAAACGATAACAAGATTTTATTAAATCAAATTTTTTGAGTTCAAATAATTAATTATGGGCTTTTGAACAAAATTATACAGATTAATCTAAAATTTTCAGCTTTTTACTCGGTTAAAATTTGAACGGATTCTCTATAAAGCCTTTTTAGACATGCACGTTTTAATCCCAATAAAACGATAACTAGATGTTATTAAATCAAATATTTTGAGTTCAAATAATTAATTATGGGCTTTTGAACAAAATTATGCAGATTAATCTAAAATTTTCAGCTTTTTACTCGGGTAAAATTCGAACAAATTCTCTTTAAAGCCCATTTACACATGCACGTTTTAATTCCAACAAAACGAAAATCAGATTTTATTAAATGAAATTTTATGAGTTAAAATAGTTAATTTTGAGCTTTTGAACAAAATTATACAGATTAATCTAAAATTTTCAGCTTTTTACTCGGTTAAAATTTAAACGGATTCTCTATAAAGCATTTTTAGACATGCACATTTTAATCCGAAAAAAATGATAACTAGATGTTATTAAATCAAATTTTTTGAGTCAAATAATTAATTATGGTCTTTTGAACAAAATTATATAGATTAATCTAAAAGTTTCAGCTTTTTACTCGGTTAAAATTTGAACGGATTCTCTATAAAGCCTTTTTAGACATGCACGTTTTAATCCGAACAAAACAAAAACCAGATGTTATTAAATAAAATTTTATAAGTTCACATAGTTAATTATGGGATTTTTAACAAAATTGTACAGATAAATCTAAACTTTTTAGCTTTTTACTCGGTTAAAATTCGAACTGATTCTCTATAAAGCAATTTTAGACATGCAAGTTTTAATCCCACCAAAACGAAATCCAGATGTTATTAAATCAAATTTTATGAGTTCAAATAGTTGAATATGGTCTTTTACACAAAATTATACAGATTCATCTAAAATTTTTAGCTTTTTACTCGGTTAAAATTTGAACGGATTCTTTGTAAAGCCTTTTTAGACATGCACATTTTAATCCCAACAAAATGAAAACAAGATTTTATTAAATGAAATTTTATGAGTTCAAATATTTAATTTTGAGCTTTTGAACAAAATTATACAGATTCATCTAAAATTTTCAGCTTTTTACTCGGTTAAAATTCTAACCGATTCTCTATAAAGCCTTTTTAGATATGCACATTTTAATCCCAACAAAATGAAAACAAGATTTTATTAAATGATAATTTATGAGTTCAAATATTTAATTTTGAGCTTTTGAACAAAATTATACAGATTAATCTAAAATTTTCAGCTTTTTACTCGGTTAAAATTCTAATCTATTCTCTATGAAGCCTTTTTAGACATGCACGTTTTAAACCCAACAAAATGAAAATCAGATGTTATTAAATCAAATTTTATAAGTTCAAATAGTTAATTAAGGGCTTTTTAACAAAATTATATAAATTAATCTAAAATTTTCAGCTTTTTACTCGGTTAAAATTTGAACGGAATCTCTATAAAGCCTTTTTAGACTTGCACGTTTTAATCAGAATAAAATGATAACTAGATGTTATTAAATCAATTTTTTTGAGTCAAATAATTAATTATGGGCTTTTGAACAAAATTATATAGATTAATCTAAAATTTTTAGCTTTTTACTCGGTTAAAATTTGAACGGATTCTCTATAAAGCCTTTTTAGACATGCACGTTTTAATCCTAACAAAACGATAACTAGATGTTATTAAATAAAATTTTATGAGTTCAGATAGTTAATTATGGGATTTTCAACAAAATTGTACAGATAAATCTAAAATTTTCAGCTTTTTACTCTATTAAAATTCGAACGGATTCTCTATAAAGCCTTTTTAGAGATGGACGTTTTAATCCGAACAAAACAAAAACCAGATGTTATTAAATCAAATTTCTTGAGTTCAAATAATTAATTATGGGATTTTAAACAAAATTATACAAATTAATCTAAAATTTTCAAATTTTTACTCGGTTAAAATTAGAACGGACTCTCTATAAAGCCTTTCTAGACATGCAAGTTTTAATTCGAACAAAACGATAACTAGATGTTATTAAATCAAATTTTTTGAGTTCAAATAATAAATTATTGGCTTTTGAATAAAATTATACAGATTAGTCTAAAAGTTTCAGCTTTTTACTCGGTTAAAATTTGAATGGATTCTCAATAAAGTCTTTTTAGACATGCACGTTTTAATCCGATCAAAACAAAAACCATATGTTATTAAATAAAATTTTATGAGTTCAAATAGTTAATTATTGGATTTTGAGCAAAATTATTCAAATAAATCTAAAATTTTTAGCTTTTTACTCGGTTAAAATTCGAACGGATTCTCTATAAAGCAATTTTAGACATGCAAGTTTTAATCACACCAAAACGAAAACCAGATGTTATTAAATCAAATTTTATGAGTTCAAATAGTTGAATATGGTCTTTTAAACCAAATTATACAGATTAACCTAAAATTTTTAGATTTTTACTCGGTTAAAATTCCAACTAATTCTCTACAAACCCTTTTTAGAAATGCACATTTTAATCCAAACAAAACGAAAACAAGATTTTATTAAATGAAATTTTATGAGTTCAAATATTTAATTTTATGCTTTTGAACAGAATTATACAGATTAATCTAAAATTTTTAGCTTTTTACTCGGTTAAAATTTGAACGGATTCTCTACAAAGCCTTTTTAGACATGCACATTTTAATCTCAACAAAACGAAAACCAAATTTTATTAAATGAAATTTTATGAGTTCAAATATTTAATTTTGAGCTTTTGAATAAAATTTTATAGATTAATCTAAAATTTTTAGCTTTTTACTTAGTTAAAATTCGAACGGATTCTCTATAAAACCTTTATAGATATGCACGTTTTAATACCAACAAAACGAAAACCATATGTTATTAAATCAAATTTTATGAGTTCAAATAGTTAATTATGGGCTTTTGAATAAAATTATACAGATTAATATAAATTTTCAACTTTTTAGTCGGTTAAAATTCGAACAGATTCTCTATAAAGCCTTTTTAGACATGCACGTTTTAATCCAAACAAAACGATAACGAGATGTTATTAAATCAAATATTTTTAGTTCTAATAATTAATTATGGGCTTTTGAACAAAATTATACAGATTAATCTAAAATTTTCAGCTTTTTACTCGGTTAAAATTTGAACGGATTCTCTACAAAGCCTTTTTAGACATGCACATTTTAATCTTAACAAAACGAAAACCAAATTTTATTAAATGAAATTTTATGAGTTCAAATATTTAATTTTGATCTTTTGAATAAAATTTTACAGATTAATCTAAAATTTTTAGCTTTTTACTCGGTTAAAATTCGAACGGATTCTCTATAAAACCTTTATGGACATGCACGTTTTAATACCAACAAAACAAAAAACAAATGTTATTAAATCAAATTTTATGAGTTCAAATAGTTAATTAAGGGCTTTTGAACAAAATTATACAGATTAATCTAAAATTTTCAACTTCTTAGTCGGTTAAAATTCGAACAGATTCTCTATAAAGCTTTTTAGACATGCACGTTTTAATACAAAGAAAACGATAACAAGATTTTATTAAATCAAATTTTTTGAGTTCAAATAATTAATTATGGGCTTTTGAACAAAATTATACAGATTAATCTAAAATTTTCAGCTTTTTACTCGGTTAAAATTTGAACGGATTCTCTATAAAGCCTTTTTAGACATGCACGTTTTAATCCCAATAAAACGATAACTAGATGTTATTAAATCAAATATTTTGAGTTCAAATAATTAATTATGGGCTTTTGAACAAAATTATGCAGATTAATCTAAAATTTTCAGCTTTTTACTCGGGTAAAATTCGAACAAATTCTCTTTAAAGCCCATTTACACATGCACGTTTTAATTCCAACAAAACGAAAATCAGATTTTATTAAATGAAATTTTATGAGTTAAAATAGTTAATTTTGAGCTTTTGAACAAAATTATACAGATTAATCTAAAATTTTCAGCTTTTTACTCGGTTAAAATTTAAACGGATTCTCTATAAAGCATTTTTAGACATGCACATTTTAATCCGAAAAAAATGATAACTAGATGTTATTAAATCAAATTTTTTGAGTCAAATAATTAATTATGGTCTTTTGAACAAAATTATATAGATTAATCTAAAAGTTTCAGCTTTTTACTCGGTTAAAATTTGAACGGATTCTCTATAAAGCCTTTTTAGACATGCACGTTTTAATCCGAACAAAACAAAAACCAGATGTTATTAAATAAAATTTTATAAGTTCACATAGTTAATTATGGGATTTTTAACAAAATTGTACAGATAAATCTAAACTTTTTAGCTTTTTACTCGGTTAAAATTCGAACTGATTCTCTATAAAGCAATTTTAGACATGCAAGTTTTAATCCCACCAAAACGAAATCCAGATGTTATTAAATCAAATTTTATGAGTTCAAATAGTTGAATATGGTCTTTTACACAAAATTATACAGATTCATCTAAAATTTTTAGCTTTTTACTCGGTTAAAATTTGAACGGATTCTTTGTAAAGCCTTTTTAGACATGCACATTTTAATCCCAACAAAATGAAAACAAGATTTTATTAAATGAAATTTTATGAGTTCAAATATTTAATTTTGAGCTTTTGAACAAAATTATACAGATTCATCTAAAATTTTCAGCTTTTTACTCGGTTAAAATTCTAACCGATTCTCTATAAAGCCTTTTTAGATATGCACATTTTAATCCCAACAAAATGAAAACAAGATTTTATTAAATGATAATTTATGAGTTCAAATATTTAATTTTGAGCTTTTGAACAAAATTATACAGATTAATCTAAAATTTTCATCTTTTTACTCGGTTAAAATTCTAATCTATTCTCTATAAAGCCTTTTTAGATATGCACATTTTAATCCCAACAAAATGAAAAAAAGATTTTATTAAATAAAATTTTATGAGTTCAAATATTTAATTTTGAGCTTTTGAACAAAATTATACAGATTAATCTAAAATTAACGAAAATAAGATGTTATTAAATCAAATTTTATGAGTTCAAATAGTTAATTATGGGATTTTGAACAAAATTATACAGATAAATCTAAAATTTTCAGCTTTTTACTTGGTTAAAATTCGAACGGATTCTCTATAAAGCCTTTTTTGATATGGACGTTTTAATCCGAACAAAATGATAACTAGATGTTATTAAATCAATTTTTTTTGAGTTCAAATAATTAATTATAGGCTTTTGAACAAATTTATACAGATTAGTCTAAAATTTTAAGCTTTTTACTCGTTTAAAATTTGAACGGATTCTCTATAAAGCCTTTTTAGATGTGGACATTTTAATCCGAACAAAACAAAACGAGATGTTATTAAATAAAATTTGATGATTTCAAATTCTTAATTATGAGATTTTGAACAAAATTATACAGATAAATCTAAAATTTTCATCTTTTTACTCGTTTAAAATTCAAACGGATTCTCTATAAAGCCTTTTTAGACATGAACATTTTATTCTGAACAAAATGATAACTAGATGTTATTAAATCAAATTTTTTGAGTTCAAATAATTAGTTATGGGCTTTTGAACAAAATTATGTAGATTAATCTAAAATTTTTAGCTTTTTACTCAGTTAAAATTCAAACGGATTCTCTATAAAGCCTTTTTAGACATGCACATTTTAATCTCAACAAAACGAAAATCAGATTTTATTAAATGATATTTTATGAGTTCAAATATTTAATTTTGATCTTTTGAATAAAATTATACAAATTAATCTAAAATTTATAGCTTTTCACCCGGTTAAAATTTGAACGGATTCTCTATAAAGCATTTATAGACATGCACGTTTTAATCCTAACAAAACGAAAACCAGATGTTATTAAATCAAATTTTATGAATTAAAATAGTTAATTATGAGCTTTTAAACAAAATTATACAGATTAATCTAAAATTTTCTAATTTTTAGTCTGTTAAAATTCGATCAGATTCTCAGTAAAGCCTTTTTAGATATGCACGTTTTAATCCGAATAAAACGATAACTAGATGTTATTAAATCAAATTTTTTGATTTCAAAAAATTAATTATGGGCTTTTGAACAAAATTATGCAGATTAATCTAAAATTTTTATCTTTTTACTCGGTTAAAATTCGAACAGATTCTCTTTAAAGCCCATTTACACATGCACGTTTTAATCCCAACAAAACGAAAACCAGATTTTATTAAATGAAATTTTATGAGTTCAAATAGTTAATTTTGAGCTTTTGAACAAAATTATACTTATAAATCTAAAATTTTCAGCTTTTTACTCGGTTAAAATTCCAACAGATAATCTATCAAACCTTTTTAGACATGCACGTTTTAATCCCAACAAAACGAAAATCAGATGTTATTAAATCAAATTTTATCAGTTCAATTAGTTAATTAAGGGATTTTGAACAAAATTATACAGATTAATCTAAAATTTTCAGCTTTTTACTCTGTTAAAATTCAAACGGATTCTTTATAAAGCCTTTTTAGACATACACGTTTTAATCCGAACAAAACGATAACTAGATGTTATTAAATCAATTTTTTTGAGTTTAAATAATTAATTATGGGTTTTGAACAAAATTATGCAGATTAATCTAAAATTTTCAGTTTTTTACTCGGTTAAAATTTGAACGGATTCTCTATAAAGCCTTTTTAGACATGCACGTTTTAATCCGAACAAAATGATAAGTAGATGTTATTAAATCAAATTTTTTGAGTTGAAATAATTATTTATGGGCTTTTAAACAAAATTATACAGATTAATCTAAAATTTTTAGCTTTTTACTCATTTAAAATTTGAACGGATTCTCTATAAAGCCTTTTTAGACGTTGACGTTTTAATCCGAACAAAACAAAACCAGATGATATTAAATCAAATTTTATGAGTTCAAATAGTTAATTATGAGATTTTGAAAAAAATTATACAGATTAATCTAAAATTTTCAGCTTTTTACTCGGTTAATATTCGAACGGATTCTCTATAAAGCCTTTTTAGACAGGAACGTTTTAATCTGAACAAAATGATAAGTAGATGTTATTAAATAAAATTTTTTGAGTTCAAATAATTAATTATGGGCTTTTAAACAAAATTATACAGATTAATCTAAAATTTTCAGTTTTTACTCGGTTAAAATTTGAACGGATTCTCTATAAAGCTTTTTAGACATAAAAGTTTTAATCTGAACAAAATGATATGTAGATGTTATTAAATCAAATTTTTTGAGTTCAAATAATTAATTATGGGCTTTTAAACAAAATTATATAGATTAATCTAAAAGTTTCAGCTTTTTACACGTTTAAAATTTGAACGGATTCTTTATAAAGCCTTTTTAGACGTGGACGTTTTAATCCGAACAAAACAAAACCAGATGATTTTAAATCAAATTTTATGTGTTCAAATAGTTAATTATTTGAACAAAATTATACAGATAAATCTAAAATTTTTAGCTTTTTATTCGGTTAAAATTCAAACGGATTCTCTATAAAGCCTTTTTAGACATACAAGTTTTAATCCGAACAAAACGATAACTAGATGTTATTAAATCAAATTTTTTTAGTTCAATTAATTAATTATGGGCATTTGAAAAAAATTATGCAGATTAATCTAAAATTTTCAGCTTTTTACTCGGTTAAAATTCGAACGGATTCTCTATAAAGCCTTTTTAGACATGCACGTTTTAATCCGAACAAAATGATAAGTAGATGTTATTAAATCAAATTTTTTGAGTTCAAATAATTAATTATGGTATTTTAAACAAAATTATACAAATTAATCTAAAATTTTCAGCTTTTTACTCGTTTAAAATTTGAACATATTCTCTATAAAGCCTTTTTTGACGTGGACGTTTTAATCCGAACAAAACAAAACCAGATGATATTAAATCAAATTTTATGAGTTCAAATAGTTAATTATGAGATTTTGAAAAAAATTATACAGATAAATCTAAAATTTTCAGCTTTTTACTCGGTTAAAATTCGAACGGATTCTCTATAAAGCCTATTTAGACATGCACGTTTTAATCCAAAAAAAACAAAAACCGGAGGTTATTAAATCAAATTTTATGTGTTCAAATAGTTAATTATGGGATTTTAAACAAAATTATTCAGATAAATATAAAATTTTGAGCTTTTTACTCGTTTAAATTCAAACGGATTCTCTATAAAGCCTTTTTAGACATGCACGTTTTAATCCAAACAAAATGATAACTAGATGTTATTAAATCAAATTTTACGAGTTCAAATAGTTAATTATGGGATTTTGAACAAAATTATACCGATAAATCTAAAATTTTCAGCTTTTTACCTAGTTAAAATTCGAACGGATTCTCTATAAATGCTTTTTAGACATGAAAATTTTAATCTCAACAGAATGAAAACCAGATTTTTTTAAATGAAATTTTATGAGTACAAATATTTAATTTTGAGCTTTTGAAAAATATTATATAGATTAATCTAAAATTTTTAGCTTTTTACTCTATTAAAATTTGAACGAATTCTCTCTAAAGCCTTTATAGAAATGCACGTTTTAATCCCAACAAAACGAAAACCAGATGTTATTAAATCGAATTTTATGAGTTCAAATAGTTCATTACGGGCTTTTAAACAAAATTATAAATATTAGTCTAAAATTTTCAACTTTTTAGTCGGTTAAAATTCGAATAGATTCTCTATAAAGCCTTTTTAGACATGTACGTTTTAATACGAACAAAACAATTACTAGATGTTATTAAATCATATTTTTTGAGTTCAAATAATTAATTATGGGCTTTTGATCAAAATTATACAGACTAATCTAAAATTTTAAGCTTTTTACTTGGTTAAAATTTGAACGGATTCTCTATAAAGCCTTTTTAGACATGCACGTTTTAATCAGAAAAAACCCAAAACCAGATGTTATTAAATCAAATTTTATTAGTTCAAATAGTTAATTAAGGGCTTTTAAACAAAATTATACAGATTAATCTAAAATTTTCAGCTTTTTACTCGGTTAAAATTCGAACGGATTCTCTATAAAGCTTTTTAGACATAAAAGTTTTAATCTGAACAAAATGATAAGTAGATGTTATTAAATTAAATTTTTTGAGTTCATATAATTAATTATGGGCTTCTAAACAAAATTATATAGATTAATCTAAAAGTTTCAGCTTTTTACTCGTCTAAAATTTGAACGGATTCTCTATAAAGCATTTTTAGACGTGGACGTTTTAATCCGGACAAAACAAAACCAGATCATATTAAATCAAATTTTATGAGTTCAAATAGTTAATTATGAGATTTTGAACAAAATTATACAGATAAATCTAAAATTTTCAGCTTTTTACTCGATTAAAATTTGAACGGATTCTCTATAAAGCCTTTTTAGACGTGGACGATTTAATCCGAACAAAACAAAACCCTATCATATTAAATCAAATTTTATGAGTTCAAATAGTTAATTATGGGATTTTGAACAAAATTATACAGATTAATCTAAAAGTTTCAGCTTTTTACTCGGTTAAAATTCGAACGGATTCTCTATAAAGCCTTTTTAGACATGCACGTTTTAATCCGAACAAAACGATAACTAGATATTATTAAATCAAATTTTTTGAGTTCAAATAATTAATTATGGGCTTCTGAACAAAATTATGTAGATTAATCTAAAATTTTTAGCTTTTTACTCAGTTAATCTTCGAACGGATTCTCTATAAAGCCTTTTTAGACATGAACGTTTTAATCTGAACAAAATGATAAGTAGATGTTATTAAATCAAATTTTTTGAGTTCATATAATTAATTATGGGCTTTTAAACAAAATTATATAGATTAATCTAAAAGTTTCAGCTTTTTACTCGTTTAAAATTTGCACGGATTCTCTATAAAGCATTTTTAGACGTGGACGTTTTAATCCGAACAAAACAAAACCAGATCATATTAAATCAAATTTTATGAGTTCAAATAGTTAATTATGAGATTTTGAACAAAATTATACAGATAAATCTAAAATTTTCAGCTTTTTGCTCAGTTAAAATTTGAACGGATTCTCTATAAAGCCTTTTTAGACGTGGACGTTTTAATCCGAACAAAACAAAACCATATCATATTAAATCAAATTTTTTGAGTTCAAATAGTTAATTATGGGATTTTGAACAAAATTATACAGATTAATCTAAAATTTTCAGCTTTTTACTCGGTTAAAATTCGAACGGATTCTCTATAAAGCCTTTTTAGACATGCTCGTTTTAATCCGAACAAAACAAAAACCAGATGTTATTAAATCAAATTTTATGAGTTCAAATCGTTAATTATGGGATTTTGAACAAAATTATACAGATAAATCTAAAATTTTTTGGTTTTTACTCGGTTAAATACGAACAGATTCTCTATAAAGACTATTTAGACTTGTACATTTTAATCCGAACAAAACAAAAACCAGATGTTTTTAAATAAAATTTTACGAGTTCAAATAGTTAATTATGGGATTCTGAGCATATTATACAGATAAATCTAAAATTTTCAGCTTTAAACTCGGTTAAAATTCGAACGGATTCTCTATAAAGCAATTTTAGACATTGAAGTTTTAATCCCACCAAAACAAAAACTAGATGTTATTAAATCAAATTTTATGAGTTCAGATAGTTGAATATGGTCTATTAAACAAGATTATACAGATTAATCTAAAATTTTTAGCTTTTGACTCAGTTAATATTCGAACAAATTCTCTATAAGGCCTTTTTAGACGTAGACATTTTAATCCGAACAAAACAAAAACCAGATGTTATTAAATTAAATTTTTTGAGTTCAAATAATTAATTATGGTTTTTTGAACAAAATTAAACAAATTAATCTAAAATTTTCAACTTTTTACTCCGTTAAAATTCGAACGGATTCTGTATAAAGCCTTTTTAGACATACACGTTTTAATCCGAGCAAAACGATAACTAGATGTTATTAAATCAAATTTTTTGAGTTCAAATAATTAATTATGGGCTTTTGAACAAAATTATATAGATTAATCTAAAAGTTTCAGCTTTCTACTCAGTTAAAATTTGAACGGATTCTCTATAAAGTCTTTTTAGACATGCACGTTTTAATCCGAACAAAACAAAAACCAAATGTTATTAAATAAAATTTTATGAGTTCAAATAGTTAATTATGGGATTTTGAACAAAATTATACAAATAAATCTAAAATTTTCATCTTTTTACTCGGTTAAAATTTGAACGCAGGGTTGCGGCAAGGTGACCCCCTCTCTCCCTTTTTGTTTCTTTTCTGCACTCAAGGCCTCTCGGCTTTGCTCAATGCTGAACAAGCCACTGGTCACCTCCCTGGTCTTCGTGCCAGTAGGAATGGCCCTCGCATCAATCACCTTCTTTTTGCAGATGACTGTGTTGTCTTTATCAAAAATACAACCACAGAGGCTCAGTGACTTAAGGATGTTTTGCAGACTTACGCTTCCTCGTCGGGACAAGCGGTGAACTTTGAAAAATCTACTATCTTTTTCTCATGGAAAACTTCCTCTTTGCTCCGGGCGGAGATTAATGACATTTTTCGTGTACGAGAAGTGGATGACCCTGGTATTTATTTGGGGGTTCCTCTCCTTATTGGAAAGAACAAAACTGCAGCCTTAGGTTTCACCAGGGAAAACATGAATGCCCGCCTGAATACTTGGGATAAACATCTCCTTTCCTTTAGTGGTCGTGAAGTTTTCATTAAAGCGATTATACAATCTATGCCTCAATATGTCATGTCTTGTTACCTTTTACCATAAAATATTATTGATGATATGACTACCGTAATACATTGATATTGGTGGTCGGGGAAAGCTGGCAAACGAGGGTGGCACATGCTCCCTTGGGACACTCTCTGCCTCCCTAAAGCTGCTGGAGGTGTAGGTTTTCGTGATCTTCACCATTTTAACATCGCTTTGCTAGGCAAACAAATTTGGCGGCTACTTTGCGAGCCTGATAACCTTCTTAGTCAGGTCTATAAATGCAAGTATTATCCTACGGGCTCCGTCCTAGATTCCGCTCATACGTGGAGTTCTTCCTTTGCTTGGAAAGGTCTAAGCATTGCTATTTCTAAGCTTCGTAACGGGTTTTTCAAACGTCCTGACATGTCTAGTAACGTTCAGATTCATTTTGATAGGTGGGGTGGCTCGCAACCTGTTCACCTTTATGGTAATTATGAAATGAATGACGAAGTCCTTCTTCGTGCAGGTTCTTTTATGATCCATGATTCCCCCCGTTGGGATGAAGCAAAAGTGAGAAGTTATTTTTCCCATGAAGATGCTAATACCATACTTAACGTACCAATTATTAATGATATAAACGATTCTACCCTTTGGGGTCACCATGATGCAGGTACTTATACAGTTCGCTCTAATTATCAATTTTTGCAGTTGCAGCTAGGTCCTGTTAACAGGCCTTCTAAACTATGGAAAATTTTGTCTAAATTGCCTACTCTGCCCAAAGTTCGTTCTTTTGGGTGGCGTTTATGTCATGATGCGTTACCCTCTGGTCAGAAAATTCTGTAGGCTAATCTTGGTTCTGGGATTTGCCCAATTTGCAACATGACTGTCGAAACCTCTCTCCATGCTATGCGAGATTGTGCTAGTGCTCAGGAGGCAATCCTCCTGGCAGGCCTTCCCCATCGACTGTTGTCCAATGCTTACACCTCCCCCCATCAGTGGCTTTCTGATGCTGCTGGCTTCCTCTCCTTGCACCAATTCTCTCTTCTTCTTACCATTTTATGGAACCTGTGGAACCGTCGTAATGATTTTGTTTATAATAACCATATCCAACCGATTTGGCTTACTGTTTCCTCTACTCAAAAACACTTCTCCGATTATACATCTTTTAATGATGAGTCCCGCCAATCCTCCCGGCTAGCTGAGCCCACCTTCGCTCCGGCTAGATGGACGAAATCGGCTCCAGGTTTTGTCAAAGTTAACACGGATGGGGCTTTTGACCCTGTCTTGAGAGGGGCTGCTGCAGGTGTTATTGCTCGTGACTCTTCTGGCTCAGTGTTTGGTGGCTTCTTTATGTCCCTTCTTTGTCCGGATCCTGCCTCTACAGAGGCTCTTGCTCTTCTGGAAGGTTTACGCTTTGCTGTTGCCAACGGTTGGTCTAATGTGATCTTTGAAACTGACTCTGCATCCATTGCCAACAAAGTTAATAATGCTCCAACTCGAGATCTTTCTACAGTGCAGCACTTGGTAACTCGCATCCGCGCCACTTTGGGTACTATGCCTAATTGTAAGATTTGTTATGTGCCTAGAGATGCAAACGTATTCGCCCATACTTTGGCTAATAGGGTTTTGCGTTCTTTTACTTCTAGTTCTTTTGATTGTTTCTTTCCCGATTTTATTCGGGTCTCTGTAAACTCGGAGAGGTTTTCCTCTTCTTCTCAATAATATCTTGGGTACTCTTTTCCCCATAGGGGCCTTCCCCCCTCCCGGGGTGGGAGGCTATAAGGTTTTTTTAATGAGGCCCTTTCCTTCTAAAAAAAATTTGAACGGATTCTCTATCAAGCAATTTTAGACATGCAAGTTTTAATCCTACCAAAACGAAAACCAGAAATTATTAAATCAAATTTTATGAGTTCAAATAGTTGAATATGGTCTTTTAAATCAAATTATACAAATTAACCTAAAATTTTTAGCTTTTTACTTGGTTAAAATTACAAAGCCTTTTTAGACATGCACATTTTAATGCAAACAAAACGAAAACAAGATTTTATTAATTGAACTTTTATGAGTTAAAATATTTAATTTTGAGCTTTTGAACAAAAGTATACAGATTAATCTAAAATTTTCAGCTTTTTACTTTGTTAAAATTCGAACGGATTCTCTATAAAGCCTTTTTAGACATGTACATATTAATCTCATCAAAACGTAAATCAGATGTTATTAAATCAAATTTTACAAATTCAAATAGTTAATTATGGGATTTTGAAAAAATTATACAGATTAATCTAAAATTTTCAGCTTTTTACTCGGTTAAAATTCAAACGGAATCTCCATAAAGCCTTTTTAGACATACACATCTTAATCCGAATAAAACGATAACTAGATGTTATTAAATCAAATTTTATGAGTTCAAATAGTTAATTATGGGATGTTAATCAAAATTATGCAGATTAATCTGCAATTTTCAGCTTTTTACTCGGTTAAAATTCGAACTGATTCTCTTTATAGCCCATTTACACACGCACGTTTTAATCCCAACAAAACGAAAACCAGATTTTATTAATTGAAATTTTATGAGTTCAAATAGTTAATTTTTAGCTTTTGAACAAAATTATACTTATTAATCTAAAATTTTCAGCTTTGTACTCGGTTCAAATTCGAACGGATTCTCTATTAGGCCTTTTTAGACATGCACATTTTAATCCCGACAAAACGAAAATCAGATGTTATTAAATCAAATTTTATGAGTTCAAATATTTAATTATGGGCTTTTGAACAAAATTATACAGATTAATCTAAAATTGTCAACTTTTTACTCGGTTAAAATTTGAACAGATTCTCTATAAAGCCTTTTTAGACATTCACTTTTTAATCCGAACAAAATGATAAGTAGATGTTATTAAATCAAATTTTTTTGATTTCAAATAATTAATTATGGGCTTTTAAAAAAATTATACAGATTAATCTAAAATTTTTAGCTTTTTACTCGTTCAAAATTTGAACGGATTCTCTATGAAGCCTTTTTAGACGTGGACGTTTTAATCCGAACAAAACAAAACTAGATGATATTAAATCAAATTTTATGAGTTAAAATAGTTATTTATGAGATTTTGAACAAAATTATACAGATAAATCAAAAATTTTCAGCTTTTTACTCGGTTAAAATTCGAACGAATTCTCTGTAAAGCCTTTTTAGACATGCATGTTTTACTCCGAACAAAAGAAAAACCAGATGTTATTAAATCAAATTTTATGAGTTCAAAGAGTTAATTGTGGGAGTTTGAACAAAATTATACAGATAAATCTAAAATTTTCATGTTTTTACTCTGTTAAATTCGAACGGATTCTCTATAAAGCCTTTTTAGACATGCACGTTTTAATCCGAATAAAACAAAAACCAGATGTTATTAAATCAAATTTTACGAGTTCAAATAGTTAATTATGGGATTCTGAGCAAATTATACAGATAATTCTAAAATTTTCAGCTTTAAACTTGGTTAAAATTCGAACGATTCTCTTTAAAGCAATTTTAGACATGCAAGTTTAAATCCCACCAAAACGAAAACTTGATGTTATTAAATCAAATTTTATGAGTTCAGATAGTTGGATATGGTCTATTAAACAAAATTATACATATTAATCTAAAATTTTTAGCTTTTTACTTGGTTAATATTCGAACGGATTCTCTCTAAAGCATTTTTAGACGTAGATGTTTTAATCCGAACAAAACAAAAACTAGATGTTATTAAATCAAATTTTTTGAGTTCAAATAATTAATTATGGGTTTTTGAACAAAATTATACAAATTAATCTAAAATTTTCAACTTTTTACTCGGTTAAAATTCGAACGGATTCTCTATAAAGCCTTTTTAGACATGCACGTTTTAATCCCAACAAAACGATAACTAGATGTTATTAAATAAAATTTTATGATTTCAAATATTTAATTATGTGCTTTTGAACAAAATTATACAGATTAATCTAAATTTTTTAGCTTTTTACTCGGTTAAAATTCGAACGGATTCTCTATAAAGCCCTTTTAGACATGCACGTTTTAATCCGAACAAAATGATAACTAGATGTTATTAAATAAATTTTTTGAGTTTAAATAATTAATTATTGGCTTTTGAACAAAATTATATAGATTAATCTAAAATTTTCAACTTTTTACTTGGTTAAAATTTGAACGGATTCTCTATAAAGCCATTTTAGACATGCACGTTTTAATCCGAACAAAATGATAACTAGACGTTATTAAATCAAATTATTTGATTTCAAATAATTAATTATGGTCTTTTGAACAAAATTATGCAGATTAATCTATAATTTTCAGCTTTTTACTCGGTTAAAATTCAAACAAATTCTCTTTAAAGCCCATTTACACATGCATGTTTTAATCCCAACAAAACGAAAACCATATTTTATTGAATGAAATTTTATGAGTTCAAATAGTTAATTTTGAGCTTTTGAGCTTTTGAACAAAATTATACAGATTAATCTAAAATTTTCAGCTTTTTACTCGGTTAAAATTCGAACGTATTCTCCATAAATCTCATTTAGACATGCACGTTTTAATCCCAAAAAACAACAACCATATGTTATTAAATCAAATTTTATGAGTTCAAATAGTTAATTATGGGATTTTGAACAAAATTATACAGATAAATCTAAAATTTTCAGCTTTTTAGTCGGTTAAAATTCGAACGGATTCTCTATAAAGCAATTTTAGACAAGCAAGTTTTAATCCCAACAAAATGAAAACTGAATATTTTTAAATTGAATTTTATGAGTTCAAATAGTTGAATATGGGCTTTTGAACAAATTTATAGAGATTAATATAAAATTTTTACCTTTTTACTCAGTTAAAATTCGAATGGATTCACAACAAAGCCTTTTTAAACATGTACATTTTAATTCCAACAAAATGAAAACCAGATTTTATTAAATGAAATTTTACGAGTTCAAATATTTAATTTTGAGATTTTGAACAAAATTATACAGATTAATCTAAAATTTTCAGCTTTTTACTCGGTTAAAATTCAAACGGATTCTCCATAAAGCCTTTTTAGACATGCACGTTTTAATCCGAATAAAACGAAAACTAGACGTTATTAAATCAAATTATTTGATTCCAAATAATTAATTACGGGCTTTTGAACAAAATTATGCAAATTAATCTAAAATTTTCAACTTTTTACTCGGTTAAAATTCGAACAGATTATCTTTAAAGCCCATTTACACATGCACGTTTTAATCCCAACAAAACGAAAATCAGATTTTATTCAATGAAATTTTATGAGTTTAAATAGTTAATTTTGAGCTTTTGAACAAAATTATACTTATTAATCTAAAATTTTTAGCTTTTTACTCGGTTAAAATTCGAACGGATTCTCTATCAAGCCTTTTTAGACATGCACGTTTTAATCCTAACAAAACGAAAATCAGATGTTATTAAATAAAATTTTATGAGTACGAATAGTTAATTAAGGGCTTTTGAAAAAAATTATACAGATTAATCTAAAATTTTCAGCTTTTTACTCGGTTAAAATTTGAACGGATTCTCTATAAAGCCTTTTTAGACATGCGCGTTTTAATCCAAATAAAATGATAACTAGATGTTATTAAATCAAATTTTTTGAGTTCAAATAATTAATTATTTGTTTTGAACAAAATTATACAGATTAGTCTAAAAGTTTCAGCTTTTTACTCGGTTAAAATTTGAACGGATTCTCAATAAAGTCTTTTTAGACATGCACGTTTTAATCCGAACAAAACAAAAACTAGATGTTATTAAATTAAATTTTATGAGTTTAAATAGTTAATTATGAGATTTTGAACAAAATTATACAGATAAATCTAAAATTTTTAGCTTTTTACTCGATTAAAGTTCGAAAGGATTACCTATAAAGCAAGTTTTAGCCCAACAAAACGAAAATTAGATGTTATTAAATCAAATTTTATGAATTCGAATAGTTGAATATGGGCTTTTGAACAAAATTATACAAATTAATCTAAATTTTTTAGCTTTTTACTTGTTAAAATTCGAACGTGATTCTCTATAAAGCCTTTTTAGACATGCACGTTTTAATCCCAACAAAATGAAACTAGATGTTAATAAATCAAATTTTACGAGTTCAAATAGTTAATTATGGGATTTTGAACAAAATTATACAGATAAATCTAAAATTTTCAGCTATTTACTCGGTTAGAGTTCGAACGGATTCTCTATAAAGCAATTTTAGACATGCAAGTTTTAATCCCACCAAAACGAAACCAGATGTTATTAAATCAAATTTAATGAGTCCAAATAGTTGAATATGGTCTATTAAATAAAATTATACAGATTAATCTAAAATTTTTAACTTTAAAGCCTTTTTAGACATAAACATTTTAATCTGAACAAAACAAAAACCATATTTATTAAATCAAATTTTTTGAGTTCAAATAATTAATTATGGGCTTTTGAACAAAATTATACAAATTAATCTAAAATTTTAACTTTTTACTCGGTTAAAATTCAAATGGATTCTCTATAAAGCCTTTTTAGACATACAAGTTTTAATCCGAACAAAACGATAACTAGATGTTATTAAATCAAATTTTTTGAGTTCAAATAGTTAATTATTGGCTTTTGAACAAAATTATACAGATTAGTCTAAAAGTTTCAGCTTTTTACTCGGATAAAATTCGAACGGATTCTCAATAAAGTCTTTTTAGACATGCACGTTTTAATCCGAACAAAACAAAAACCAGATGTTATTAAATAAAATTTTACAAGTTTAAATAGTTAATTATGGGATTTTGAACAAAATTATACAGATAAATCTAAAATTTTTAGCTTTTTACTCGGTTAAAATTCGAACGGATTCTCTATAAAGCAATTTTAGACATGCAAGTTTTAATCCCACCAAAACGAAAACCAGATGTTATTAAATCAAATTTTATGAGTTCAAATAGTTGAATATGGTCATTTAAACATAATTATACAGATTAACCTAAAATTTTTAGATTTTTACTAGGTCCTCTCTTTGAGCGTATTTCATAATGAACATTCCCTCTCTTTGAGCGTATTTCATAATGAACATTCCCTCTCTTTGAGCGTATGTCGTGATGGATGACCCCTCTCTTTGAGTGTATGTCGCATTGAATAACCCCTCTCTTCGAGTGCATGTAATAATGAACGGTCTCTTTCTTAGAGTGTATACCGTGATGGATGACCCTTCTCATTGTGCATACGTCGCGATGAATGACCCTTCTCCTCTAGTGCATGTCATAATGAACAATACCATACTTTGAGCATATATCGCGATGTACGGCCCGTATCTTTGAGGGTATGTTGCGGTGAATGACCCGTCCCTTCGAGAGTTTGTCGTAATAATCGGTCCCTCTGTTTGATTGTATCCTGTGATGGACGACCCCTTTCTTTGAGCATATGTCTCGATGTGAATGACCCGTCTCTTTTATTGCATGTCATGGTGAACGATCTGATGTGAGCACATCATGTTAAGTTCAACAGGTTGATCCGGAGGTCTTGCCATTAGGACCTATCACACGTTTTAAGGCAAAGAAATACAGTGAAGCTCTTTTCCTTGTGCTAACATTTCAGATTCATTTTGAGAATGTTCATGCCTTAGAATATGTTGTTTATAATATGTTGCATGCTGATATGTGACATATTTAGGTATATATATTAGTATGTGTGTTTACTTATGTATATACTATGTTAATTATGTTTGCATTTGGTTTTAAGTGTGTTTGTGTGGTTATAATAAGACTACAAGGCTTTTTAGATGTGTTTGCCTCGTTCTAATATAGGTACTTAGGAGAACCTTAGCTCAAGTGGGCATACTCAGCTCATCTCCAGCTCAGGAGAGCGTGTAGTTCAATACCAGCTCAAGCGGATTAAATTCAGCTCAGAAGAATCTCAATGGTGTGCATGCAGCTCAGCTTAGCTCGAGGCAGCTCAGAGGCTTAGCTCCCAGCTCCGTTTAGCTCCTAACACTCTTAGCTAGTTCGTTTTAGCTCATCTCCATTTTCAGCTCAACTCAATTCATGTTGAAGTGACCTACAACAGCTGAAACCTGTCGTACACGAAGAGCAGGTGTCCTACGCATGTTCCATGCATGTGGGGCCCACATAGCACCCTTCTCCACAAGTTTGGGCGTCCAAAAGCAAGCAAGCCAAACAAGGCCCTTGCTTTGAAGACCAATCAGCAACATTGGATAAGAATGAGTGGTTTCTTATTCAAATTCAAACATTAAACGCATGTTTAATGTGTTTTAAGTGCCAAAACATGTGGCTAAGGATATTAGGAGCCTAGGAGAAGTTATTTGAGCATTTAAATTTTAATTTTCGTTTGAATTAAGGCTACAAATTCAAATTTGGCCAACTTGTCCTTTATTCCTATATATTTACTTGATTTTGTAAAGACAAGGTTAGGCAATTTTATGAAACAATATTTTTGTGAGAAATTCTCTCAATTTCAGTTCTTCATTGAACTTTTCTTGACATTTTCAGACTTTGTTTGAGTGTGTCAATTCCTTGATACTTCGGGTTCCAGATCACTATCTAGAGGGTCCAAGTCCGTTGACGGAGAACATATTCGATTCGGGTCTTCTCAGTATATTGTTCGGGATCTTTCGAGTTCAACGTCGTTATTATTTTTCCAGCAACTTCAACATTCAATTCTGCCATTTTGGATATTATAATGCAACCATGAAAGCCCTTGAAGCATTACATCTTCATTAAATCCTATAAACGTAGAATTCCTTCATCTTTTTCTTTCTTTGTTTTTTTTTTTAATTTTCTTTGTTTTTTAGTAATTTTAACACCATTCTTACGTCTATAATCTTGTGTTTATTGCAGAGATATGCTTGCTACTATCTTAGATCTGTTTCAAACAAGGATGGTTGTTTTTGAAGCAACGTATCCGTTTATCACGATCCCTCTCTTTGATCGTATACCATGATGGACGACCCCTCTCTTTGAACGTACGTCGTGATGAATGACCCCTCTCTTCAAGTGCATGTCATAATAAATAGTCCCTTTCTTAGAGCGTATACCCTGATGGACGACCCTTCTCTTTGAGCATATGTCGCGATGATTGACCCCTCTCTTTGAGTGCTTGTCATAATGAACAATCCCTTTCTTAGAGCGTATATAGTGATGGACGACACCTCTCTTTGAGCGTATGACGCGGTGAATGACCCCTCTCTTCTAGCATATGTCATAATGAATGTTCCCTCTCTTTGAGCGTATGCTATGATGGATGACCCCTCTCTTTGACCGTATGTCACGATGAATAAAAACCCCTCTATTCGAGTGCAAGTCATGGTGAGCAGTCCCACTCTTTGGGCGTATACCGTGATGGACTCTTTGAGAATATGTCGCGATGAATAAAGACCCCTCTCTTTGAGCGTATGCCACGGTGAATGACCCCTCTCTTCAAGTGCATGCCATAATGAATGGTCCCCCTTTATGAGCGGATACCGTGATGGACGACCCTTCTTTTTGAGCATATGTTGCATTGAATGACCCCTCTCATCGAGAGTAGGTCATAATGAATGGTCCCTTTCTTAGAGCATATACCGAGATGGACAATCGATCTCTTTGAGCGTATGTCGCGGTGAATGTCCCCTCTCTTCGAGTGTTGGTCGTAATGAACGGTCCCTCTCTTTGTGCGTATATTGTGATGGACGACCCCTCTCTTTGAGCCTATGCCATGTTGAATGACACCTCTCTTCGAGTGCATGTCATAATGAACGATCCCTCTTTGTGATCAGATACCGTGATGGACGACTCTTCTCTTTGATTGTTTGTCGCGATGAATGACCCCACTCTTTGAGTGCATGTATAGATCCCTTCCTTAGAGGGTATACTGTGATGGACGACTCATCTTTTTGAGCGTATGTCGCGATGAATGAGCCCTCTCTTCAAGTGCATCTTACAATGAAAGGTCCCTCGGTTTGAGCGTATACCGTGATGGACGACACCTCTTTTTGAGCGTATATCGCAATGAATGACCCCTCTCTTCAAGTGCATGTCATAATGAACGGTCGCTTACTTACAACGTATACCGTGATGGACGACCCCTCTTGCTGAGCGTATGTCGCGGTCATTGACCCCTCTCTCTGAGAGAATTTCATAATGAACGGTCCTTTTCTTTGAGCGTATACCGTGATGGATGACCCCTCTTTTTGAGCGTATGTCACAGTGAATTACCCCTCTCTTCGAGCGTATTTCATAATGAACGTTCCCTCCTCTTTGAGTGTATGTCGCGATGAATGACCCCTCTCTTCGAGTGCGTGTCATAATGAACGGTCTCTTTCTTAGAGCGTATACCGTGATGGACGACCCTTCTCATTGTTCATATGTCGCGATGAATGACCCTTCTCTTCGAGTGCATGTCATAATGAACGGTACCATACTTTGAGCGTATATCGCGATGTACGACCCCTCTGTTTGAGGGTATGTTGCGGTGAATGACCCCTCCCTTCGAGAGTTTGTTGTAATAATCGGTCCCTCTCTTTGATTGTATCCCGTGATGAACGACCCCTTTCTTTGAGCATATGTTTCGATCCGAATGACCCCCGTCTTTTAGTGCATGTCATGGTGAACGATCCCTCTCTTAGAGCGTATACCATGCTGGACGACCCCTCTCTTTGAACGTACGTCGTGATGAATGACCCCTCTCTTCAAGTGCAAGTCATAATATAAAGTCCCTTTCTTAGAGAATATACCCTGATGGACAACCCTTCTCTTTGAGCGTATGTCGCGATGATTGATCCCTCTCTTTGAGTGCTTGACATAATGAACAATCCCTTTCTTAGAGCGTATACCGTGATGGACGACACCTCTCTTTGAGCATATGACGCGGTGAATGACCCCTCTCTTCTAGCATATGTCATAATGAATGGTCCCTCTCTTTGAGCGTATACCGTGATGGACGACCCCTCTCTTTGATCCTATGCCGCGATGAATAAAACCCCCTCTATTTGACTGCATGTCATGGTGAGCAGTCCCACTCTTTGGGCGTATATCGTGATGGACACTTTGAGAGTATGTCACAATCAATGACACGTCTCTTTGAGTGCATGTCATAATCAACGGTCCCTCTCTTTAAGCATATACCGTGATCGATGACCCTCTCTTAGAGCGTATACCGTGATGGATGACCCCTCTCTTTGAGTGTATGTCGCGGTGAATGACCCCTCTCTTCTAGTGTATGTCATAAATAACGGTTCCTTTCTAAAAGCGTAAATCGTGATGGACGATCCCTCTCTTTTGCGTATGTCGCGGTGAATGACCGCTGTATATGAGCGTATGTCATAATAACCGGTCCCTCTCTTTGAACATATCCCATGATGGACATCCTCTCTCTTTGAGTATTTTTCGTAAGGAATGACCCCTCTCTTCGAGTGCATGTCATGGTGAACGGTCCCTCTCTATGAGCGTATCCCGTGATGGACGACGCCTCTTTTTGAGCTAATGTCGCGATGAATGGCCCCTCTCTTTAAGTGCATGTCATAATGAATGGTTCCTCTCTTTGAGCGTATTTTGTGATGGACGACCCCTCTCTTTGAGCGTATTTTGTGATGGATGATCCCTCTCTTTGAGCGTATTTTGTGATGGACGACCCCTCTCTTTGAGCGTATGCCACGGTGAATGACCCCTTTCTTCGAGTGCATGCCATAATGAACGGTCCCACTTTGTGAGCAGATACCGTGATGGTGAAAGATCCCTCTCTTTGAGTGAATTCCATGATGGACGACCCCTCGCTTTTAGTATATGTCGCTATGAATGACCCCTCTCTTCGAGTGCATATCATAATGATCGGTCCATTTCTTAGAGTGTATACCGTGATGGATGACCCCTCTCTCTAAGCGTATACCACGATGAATGAACCCTCTTATGGGGTGCATGTCATAATGGACAGTGCCTTTCTTAGAGTGTATATCGTGATGGATGACCCCTCTCTCTGAGCGTATACCGTGATGAATGACCCCTCTCTTCAAGCGTATTCCATAATGAATGTTCCCTCTCTTTGAGCGTATGGCGTGACGGACGACCCCTCTCTTTGAGCGTATGTCGCGTTGAATGACCCCTCTCTTACAGTGCATGTCATAACGAATGTTTCCTTTCTTAGAGCGTAAATCGTGATGGACAACCCCTCCCATTGAACGTATGTCGCGGTGAATGACCGCTCTATTCGTGCGTATGTCATAATGATCGGTCCCTCTCTTTGAGCGTATCTCGTGATGGACGATCGCTCTCTTTGAGCATTTGTCATGATGAATGACCCCTTTCTTCGAGTGCATGTCATGGTGAATTGTCCCTCTCTTTGAGTGTATACCGTGATTGATGACCCCTCTCTTTGAGCGTATGTCTCGATGAATGGCCCCTATCTTTGAGTGCAATTCATGGTGAACGGTCGCTCTCTTTGAGCGTATCCATGATGGGAGATCCCTCTTTTTGAGCGTATGTCGCAGTGAATGACCCCTCTCTTCCAGTGCATGTCATAACGAATGGTTCCTTTCTTAGAGCGTAAATCGTGATGGACAACCCCTCTCATTGAGCGTATGTCGCGGTGAATGACCGCTCTATTCGTGCGTATGTCATAATGATCGGTCCCTCTCTTTGAGCGTATCTCGTGATGGACAACCGCTCTCTTTGAGCATTTGTCATGATGAATGACCCCTTTCTTCAAGTGCATGTCATGGTGAAGTGTCCCTCTCTTTGAGCGTATACCGTGATTGATGACCCCTCTCTTTGAGCGTATGTCGCGATGAATGACCCCTATCTTTGAGTGCAATTCATGGTGAACAGTCCCTCTCTTTGAGCGTATCCATGATGGACGACCCCTCTCTTTGAGCGTATATCGCGATGAATGACCCCTCTCTTCGAGTGCATGCCATAATGAACGGTCCCTTTCTTAGAGCGTATATAGTGATGGACGACCTTTCTCAATGTGCGTATGCCGCAATGAAAAACACCTCTCTTCGAGTGCATGTCATGGTGAATGGTTCCTCTCTTTATGCGTCTACCGTGATGGATGTCCCTCTCTTTGAGCGTATGTCGCGATGAATAGCTCCTCTCTTTGAGTGCATGTCATGGTGAACGGTCCCTCTCCTTGAGTGTATACCATGATATACGACCCCTTGCGTTTATGCATATGCCGCAGTGCATAACTCCTCTCTTCGAGTGCATGTCATAATGAACGGTTCCTCTCTTTGAGCATATTTTGTGATGGACGACCCCTCTCTTTGAGCTTATGCCACGGTGAATGACCCCTTTCTTCGAGTGCATGCCATAATGAACGGTCCCACTTTGTGAGCGGATAACGTTATGGACGACCCTTCTCTTTGAGCGTTTGTCGCGATGAATGACCCCTCTCTTTGAGTGCATGTAATGATCCCTTTCTTAGAGTGTATACTATCATGGACGACCCATCTCTTTGAGAGTATGTCGCGGTGAATCAGCCCTCTCCTCGAGTGCATGTTAAAATGAAAGGTCCCTATCTTTGAGCATATACCGTGATGGAAGACCCCTCTTTTTGAGCGTATATCGCAATGAATGACCCCTCTCTTCGAGTGTATGTCATAATGAACGGTTCCTTTCTTAGAGAGTAAATCGTGATGGATAACCCCTCTCGTTGAGCATATGTCGTGGTGAATGACCGCTCCATTCGAGTGTATGTCATAATGACCGGTCCCTCTCTTTGAGCGTATCTCGTGATGGACGACACCTCTCTTTGAGCATTTGTCATGATGAGTGACCCCTTTCTTCGAGTGCATGTCATGGTGAATTGTCCCTCTCTTTGAGCTTATACCGTGATAGACGACCCCTCTCTTTGAGCGTATGTCGCGATGAATGCCCCTATCTTTGAGTGCAATTCATGGTGAACGGTCCCTCTCTTTGAGCGTATCCGTGATGGACGACCCCTCGTTTTGAGCGTATGTCGCGGTGAAAGACCCCTTTCTTTGAGTGCATGTCATAATGAAAGGTTGCTTTCTTTTTGAGCGTATGTCGCGGTGAATGACCCCTCTCTTCGAGTGCATGTCATTCTAAACGGTCCCCTTCTTAGAACATATACCATGATCGACGACCCCTCTCTTTGTGCGTATGTTGTTGTGAATGACCCCTCTCTTTGAGCGTATGTCACAATGAATGACCCCTCTTTTCGAGTTCATGTTGTAATAAATAGTCCCTTTCTTAGAGCGTATACCGTGATAGATGACCCCTCTCATTGAGAGTATACCGCGATGAATGAAACCTCTCTTTGAGTGCATGTCATAATAAATGATCCCTCTCTTTGAGCATATACCGTGATCGACGATCCTCTCTTTGAGCCTACGTTGCGATGAATGACCCCTCTCTTTGAGTGCATTTCATGGTGAACAATCCCTCTCTTTTAGCGTATACTGTGGCGACCCCTCTCTTTGAGCGTATGTCGCAATGAATTACCCCTCTTTTCGAGGGAATGTCATAATAAATGGTCGCACTCATTGACCGAATACCGTGATCAAGACACTTCTTTTTGAGCATATGTCGCGATGAATGACCCTCTCTTCGAGTGCATGTCATGGTGAAAGATCCCTCTCTTTGAGTGAATGCCGTGATGGACGACCACTTGCTTTTAGCATATGTCGCGATGAATGACCTCTCTCTTCGAGTGCATGTCATTATAATCAGTCCCTTTCTTAGAGCGTATCCCGTAATGGGTGACCCCTCTCTCTGAGTGTATACCGCGATGAATGACCCCTCTCTTCAAGCGTAATCCATAATGAATGATCCCTCTCTTTGAGCTTATGGCATGATGGACGACCCCTCTCTTTGAGCGTAAGTCGCGTTGAATGACCCCTCTCTTCCAATGCATGTCATAACGAACGATTCCTTTCTTAGAGCGTAAATCGTGATGGACAACCCCTCTCAATGAGCATATGTTGTGGTGAATGGCCGTTCTATTCGAGCGTATGTCATAATGACCGGTCCCTCTCTTTGAGCGTATCTCGTGATGGACGACTGCTCTCTTTGAGCATTTGTCATGATGAATGACACCTATCTTCGAGTGCATTTCATGGTGAATTGTCCCTCTCTTTGAGCATATACCGTGATGGACGACCCCTCTCTTTGAGCGTATGTCATGATGAATGGCCCCTATCTTTGACTGCAATTCATGGTGAACGGGCCCTCTCTTTGAGCGTATACCATGATGGACCACCCCTCTCTTTGAGCGTATATCGCAGTGAAAGACCCATTTCTTCGATTGCATGTCATAATGAACGGTTCCTCTCTTTGAGCATGTACCGTGATGGACGAACCCTCTCTTTGAGCGTATGTCGCGATGAATGACCCTTCCCTTTGAGTGCATGTCATGCTGAACAGCCCCTCTCTTTGAGCGCATACCGTGATGGATGACCCTTCCCGTTGAGCGTATGTCGCAATCAATGACCCTTCTGTTCGAGTGCATCTCATAATGAACAATCCCTTTCCTAGAGCGTATACCGTGATGGACATCACCTTTCCTTGAGAGTATGTCACAGTGACAGACCCCTCTCTTCAAGCGTATGTCATAATTAACGGGTCCCTCTCTTTGAGCGTATACCGTGATGGACGACCCCTCTCTTTTAGCGTATGTCGCGATGAATGACCCCTCACTTCTAGAGTATGTCATAATGAACGACCCCTCTTTTTGAGCATATGCGCCATGATGGACGAGCCATCTCTTTAAGCGTATGTCGCGATGAATGACCCCTCTCTTCGAGTGCATGTCATAATGAACGATCACAATGTAAGACCGTATACCGTGATAGACGACTCCTCTCTTTGAGTGTATGTCGTGGTGAATGACCCCTCTTTTCCAGTGCATGTCATAATGAACGGTTCCTCACTTTGAGCGTATACCGTGATGAACGACCCCTCTCTTTCAGCGTATGTCGCGATGAATGACCCGTCTATTATAGTGCATTTCATGGTGAACGATCCCTTTCTTTGAGCAGATACCGTCATGGATGATCCTTCTATTTGAGCGTATATCGCGATGAATGACCCCTCTCTACGAATGCATGTAATAATGAACGGTCCCTTTCTTAGAGCGCATACTGTGATGGACGATCCCTCTTTTTGAGCGTATGTCGCGGTGAATGATGCCATTCTTCGGTGAATGATCCCTCGCTTTGAGTGCATGTAATGATCCCTTCCTTAGAGTGTATACCGTGATGGACAACCCATCTCTTTGAGCGTATGTCGTGATGAATGTGCCCTCTCTTCGATTGCATGTTACAATGAAAGGTCCCTCTCTTTGAGAGAATACCATGATGGACAACCCCTCTCTTTGAGCGTATATCGCGATGAATGACCCCTCTCTTCGAGAGTAGGTCATAATGAATGGTCCCTTTCTTAAAGCGTATACTGTGATGGACGACCCTTCTATTCGAGCGTATGTCACTGTGAATGACCCCAATCTTCGAGTGCTGGTCGTAATGAACGATCCCTCTCTTTGAGCGTATTTTGTGATGGACGACACCTCTCTTTGAGCGTTTTTTGTGATAGACGACCCCTCTCTTTGAGCATATGCCACAGTGAATGACCTCTCTCTTCGAGTGCATGTCATAATGAACGGTCCCTCTTTGTGAGCAGATACCGTGATGGACGGCCCTTCTCTTTGAGTGTTTGTCGCGATGAATGACCCCTCTCTTTGAGTGCATGCAATGATCCCATTCTTAGAGTGTATACTGTGATGGAAGACCCATCTCTTTGAGCGTATGTCGCGATGAATCAGCCCTCTCCTGGAGTGCATGTTAAAATGTAAGGTCCCTCTCCTTTGAGCGTATACTGTGATGGACGACCCCTCTCTTTGAGCGTATATCGCGATGAATGACCCCTCTCTTCGAGTGTATGTCATAATGAATGGTCCCTTTCTTAGAGCGTATATAGTGATGGATCACCTTTCTCAGTGTGCGTATGTCGCGATGAATAACACCTCTCCTCGAGTGCATGTCATGGGGAATGGTTCCTCTCTTTGTACGTCTACCGTGATGGACGCCCCCTCTCTTTGAGCGTATATCGCGATTGATGACCCCTTTCTTCGATTGCATGTCATAATGAACGTTCACTTTCGTAGAGCGTATACCGTGATGGACGACCCCTCTCTTTGAGCGTATATCGCGGTGAATGACCCCTATCTTGGAGCGTATGTCGTTACAGACAAAACCACCCTTTAAGACTATGTCGCGATGAATGACCCCTCTCTTTCAGCATGACATTGTGAACGATTCCTATCTTTGAGCGTAAACCATGGACGACCCCTCCATTTGATCGTAGGTCGTGATGAATGACCCCTCTCTTTGAGTGCATGTCATAATGAACGGTCCCTTTCTTAGAGCGTATACCATGATGGATGACCCTTCTCTTTGGCGTATATCACGATGAATGACCCCTCTCTTTGAGGGTTTGTCATAATGAAAGACCCTTCTCTTTAAGAGTATACCATGATCGATGACCCCTCTTTTTGAGTGTATATCACGATATACGCTCTTTGAGCGTATATCGCGATGAGTGACCCCTCTCTTAGAGTGCATGTCATAATGAACGGTCCCTTTCTTGGAGCGAATACCATGATGGACGACCCCTCTCGCTGAGCGTATGTCGCGGTAAATGACCCCTCTCTTCGAAAGATTTTCATAATGAACGGTCGTTTTCTTTGATAGTATATTGTGATGGATGACCCCTCTCTTTGAGCGTATGTCACAGTGAATGACCCCTCTCTTTGAGCGTATTTCATAATGAACGTTCCCTCTCTTCGAGCGTGTGTCGTGATGGATGACCCCTCCCTTTGAGTGTATGTCGCGTTGAATGACCACTCTCTTCGAGTGCTTGTAATAATGAACGGTCTCTTTCTTAGAGCGTATACCGTGATGGACGACCCTTCTCATTGTTCATATGTCGCGATGAATGACCCTTCTCTTCGAGTGCATGTCATAATGAACGGTACCATACTTTGAGCGTATATCGCGTTGTACGATCCCTCTCTGAGGGTATGTTGCGGTGAATGACCCCTCCCTTCGAGAGTTTGTTGTAATAATCGGTCCCTCTCTTTGATTGTATCCCGTGATGAACGACCCCTTTCTTTGAGCATATGTTTCGATCCGAATGACCCCCGTCTTTTAGTGCATGTCATGGTGAACGATCCCTCTCTTAGAGCGTATACCATGCTGGACGACCCCTCTCTTTTAACGTACGTCGTGATGAATGACCCCTCTCTTCAAGTGCATGTCATAATATACAGTCTCTTTCTTAGAGAATATACCCTGATGGACGACCCTTCTCTTTGAGTGTATGTAGCGATGATTGACCCCTCTCTTTGAGTGCTTGTCATAATGAACAATCCCTTTCTTAGAGCGTATACCATGATGGACGACACCTCCCTTTGAGTGTATGACGCGGTGAATGACCCCTCTCTTCTAGCATATGTCATAATGAATGGTCCCTCTCTTTGAGCGTATATCGTGATGGATGATCCCTCTCTCTGACCATACGCGACATACGCTCAAAAAGAGGGACGACCCTCTCCTTGAGCGTATGTCGTGATGAATGACCCGTCTTTCGAGTTCATATCATAATGAACCGTCCCTTTCTTAGAGCGTATACCGTGATGGATGACCCCTCTCTTTGAGTGTATGTCGCGGTGAATGACCCCTCTCTTCGTGTCAATGTCAAAATGAACGGTTCCTTTCTAAGAGCGAAAATCGTGATGGACGACACCTCTCTTTTGTGTATGTTGCGGTGAATGACCGCTCTATATGAGCGTATGTCATAATGACCGATCCCTCTCTTTGAGCGTATCCCGTGATGGACATCCCCTCTCTTTGTGTGTTTTTCGTAATGAATGAACCCTCTCTTCGAGTGCTTATCATGGTGAACGGTCCCTCTCTATGAACGTATCCCGTGATGGACGACTCCTCTCTCTGAGCTTATGTCGTGAGGAATGGCCCCTCTCTTTGAGTGCATGTCATGGTGAAAGGTCCCTCTCCTTGAGCGTATACCGTGATGGATGACCCCTCTCTTTGAGTGTATGTCGCGGTAAATGAACGGTTCCTCTCTTTAAGCGTAAATCATGATGGACGACCCCTCCCTTTGATTGTACATCGCGATGAAGGATCCCTCTCTTTGAGTGTATCTCATAATGAACGGTCCCTTTCTTAGAGCGTATACCGTGATGGATGACCCTTCTCTTTGGCATATATCGCGATGAATGACCCCTCTCTTTAAGGGTTTGTCATAATGAAAGACCCTTCTCTTTAAGTGTATACCGTGATCGATAACCCCTCATTTTGAGTGTTTATCGCATTGAAGGACCCTTCTCTTCGAGTGCATGTCATGGTGAACAGTCCCTCTCTTTGAGCATATACCGTAATGGACGACCCTTGTCTTTGAGTGTATCTCACGATGAGTAACCCCTCTCTTCGGGTGCATATCATAATGAATATTCTCTTTCTTAGAGCGTATACCATGATGCACGACTCCTCTCTTTTAGCGTATGTCACGGTGAATGCACCTCTGTTCGAGAGTATTTCATAATGATCGGTCCCTCTCTTTGAGCGTATGTCGTGATGGACGACCCCTCTCTTTGAGCGTATATCGTGTTGGACGACCACTGATGTGAGCACATCTACACAAGCTCAAACAGCTGATCCGGAGGTCTTACCATCAGGACCCATCACTCGATCAAAGGCTAAGCAATTCAGGGAAGTTCTTATTCTTAAATGTTTACAAGTCTCAGAATCCCTTAATAATGCATATGCCTTAGAGAATAAACTTTACACTATGTTACATACTGATGTGTAACATCTTGTAACTATATAGTACTTAAGCTAGTATTGTGTTTATTAAGCATGTAAATAGGTGTGTTTTCAATAAGTTCAATAAGAACACAAGCTCATAATCATGTTTACCATGTTTCTTTAGCTTGTTACATGTTTTCCAATATGATAACTATGTTTTTCAGCTTGTTTTAACTTTCTTTAATAAGTTTACAATACTTATGATGGTATAACTTTTGTTTTCTCATAGGCACAAGGAAGAGTACCAAATGAAGGACTTCACCTTAGCTCGGGAAAAGCTCAATGGATTTCTAGCAGCTCGTTTCAGCTCAACTAATCCTCAACACTTCAGCTAGCTGAATTCAGCTCAACTCAGCTCCATTCAGCTCAACTCCAGCTCTACTAGCTCAACTCAAGCTGGTGAGTCCCGGGATAGCTCAAAGGTGTCCTCCACGTGGGAGAGTGTGTCATGGTCATGTGACCAGCATGAGGGGCGTCCACCATCCTTCCAAGCATGTGCATGGCATGTGGCAGATTCAAATTTCAAGATTTCCCTCCTTGAAGTTGGCGTCAAAGTAAGATAAGGACAAGGAGTTATTTCCTTTGAATTTCACACATAAAACACATGTGTTAAATGTTTGAAATTCAGTCTTCCCTCCCTCCAAAACCAGCCGGCCACAAAGGATAAGGATGAGTAGTTTTCTCATCCACATTTAACATAATTAACACATGTTAATTGTGCTTACATTTCAGCCACTCATCTGAAACTTCCAATTCAATTCTGGCCAAGTATTCTAGGCGCCAACTCCCTTGTACTAGCCTATATATA
This sequence comes from Abelmoschus esculentus, assembly GCA_035048815.1. NCBI lineage: Eukaryota > Viridiplantae > Streptophyta > Magnoliopsida > Malvales > Malvaceae > Abelmoschus > Abelmoschus esculentus. The sequence goes on from JAUCBN010000003.1 coordinate 21,649,469, forward strand.
TGTATACTTTGTAATGTAAAAAAAAAAAGACAATTTTGAATGAAATTTACTTTTGTGAGAATTTCTCTCATTTCGGTTCTTTTGAGAACTTTCTGACTTCTCAAGTTCGTTGCTTGCGTGGTCAACCCCTTTGATACTTTGGGTTCTCGGTTGTAGATAATCGAAGGGTCCAAGTCCGTCTGAAGCAAGTTCAAGATAAGGTTCGGGTTCGTTCAACAGATTGTTCGAGTTCATCCTTGGAGTTTGTTTCATTTTATTTCTTTTCCTTGTTTTTATTTCATTTTCGTACTACCCCTTGCAACCTATTTTTCAACCTTGTCAGAAACTTCATTTCTCACCATTCACCTCACCAAAGACCAATCCTAGCCATAACCAAACCAATACTTTCAGCGTTCCACCATTGTCAACTTCTCCGAGCCTTCATCTTCTACATTCTGTCTACCTAAATTTTCCAGCCCTTTTAAACACCAATTTGCAGCCATGCTTATTGCAGGAGACATCTTACTTCAATCCTAGATCCGAAACAATCAAGAAGGCGTCCTCAACAAGGAGCCCTCTTATCATGTGGTAATCAGAGCCTAGGTTGGATTACAAGTAAGAATCATCTTCGTGAGTGCAAAAACAATCAAAAAACAAAAAAAAGTCAAAAAAAAAAAAAGTCAAAGTCAACTCTAGTTAAAAAAAAAATTTCGAAAATTCAAAAAAAAATCAGAATATCAATAGTTGAAAGAAAAGCACTTCATGGTATTGAAAAGATGAAAGAAAATGCAAGTTTAATGTGTTCTACAGCATCAAACACTACCATAATCAACCGGGCATGAAGAATTGATTGTTCGGTGAAAGGAGAGTAGTAAGTGTTTCTTTGTAGTAAGTAATCCATTTTTTTTTTTTTTTTTCTTTTTCTTTCTTTCTAACCTTTACCTTACTTTACATCACTTTTCTTTCCATTTAACACTAACCGAATTTGTTTTGGACAGAACCTTACATTTCGATTGTCACTAACCGTTGTTGTTAAAGACTAACACTTGTGACAGATTTGAAGAAAGTCTACGCTAGTCCTCTAAAGAACTTATAACGAGAGAAGGAGTGGTAAAAGGCATTTGTGTGTGTGAGATCAGAAGGGGAATCAAAAGAGCCATTCAAGTATTCCCGAGTGAAACACGAGTGTTGGAGTGCCATTTTTATTTTTCTTTGGAGTGAACTTGTGAGGATCTTGTGTGTGTACTTTGTGAGGTCCATTTATCCTTATTTTTATTTTGTGTTGTTTGTTCTTTACTAACAATGGCAGGTTCAAATGGAGATCGTGATGATCAACAACAAAACGACGTTCAACCAAGCCTTATGATGCAAGCCATGCTTCGAGAAGTCCGAAGAGTAGTGCAATCAGAGATTGAACAATTGCACGTGAGAATGGACAAGATCGAGGGATCTCAAAACAATTCCCATGATGACAACAATGATGACGTTGAAGAAGTGCAAGAACCGAGGCAGAATGCTCCTAGAACAAATGGGAGGCGTGTACAACACCAGGCACAACTGGATGACAATTTGAACAACATCAAAGTTGCCATACCCCCTTTTCAAGGACGATCAGATCCGGATGCATATCTTGCGTGGGAAAGCAAGGTGGAACACGTCTTTGATTGCTACAATTATTCTGACCAGAAGAAGGTTCGATTGGCAGCGATGGAGTTCGTTGACTATGCCTTAATTTGGTGGGATCAATTGATTCTAAGTAGAAGACGAACCGGTGAAGGTCCAATCAATACATGGGCAGAGATGAAAAGAATTTTGAGAAAGAGATTTGTACCATCCCATTACCATCGAGACCTATTTCAAAGGTTACAAACTTTGAAACAAGGAAATCGAAGCGTCGAAGATTATTTTAAAGACATGGAGATGGCCATGATGCGTGCTAACATTGAGGAAGACCGAGAAGCAACCATGGCGCGATTCCTTTCAGGTTTGAACACTGACATTGCCAATGCTGTTGAATTGCAACATTACGTCGAATTAGACGAAATGGTGCAAATGGCAATTAAGGTTGAGAGGCAGCAACGAAGAAAGATGTCGTCATCCCGAAGTAATAATTCTTTCAGACCTCCTTCCAATTCTGTTTTCAATCCTTCTAACAATTTCAGGAAACAAGCACCGTTTCAAAACAAAGAGAAGGGTGAAACGAGCAAGCCAAAGGCCCCGATTGTAGATGTTGGGCGTGGGAAGCAAATTGCACAACCAGAACGTCCAGAACGCTCAAGGGATATTCAGTGCTTTAAGTGTCTTGGAAGAGGACATATTGCAAGCCAATGTCCTAATCGGAAGACTATGTTGATGTTAGAAAACGGAGAGATTGAGTCTGAATCCGACAATGAAGAACAGGAACCTTTACACAAGGAAGACAAGGATGATGCGGATGATGCCTTGGATACATACATGACCGGTGAAGCACTTGTCATAAAAAGAAGTCTAAATGCTACACCTACACAAGACGACCAGCAACGAGAGAACATCTTCCATACTAGATGCCTCATTAACGACAAGGTATGTGTTGTCATTATTGATGGTGGTAGTTGTACTAATGTTGCAAGTTCTTTCATGGTTGATAAGTTAGGCTTAAAGACGATGAAGCATCCCAAACCATATCGTCTTCAATGGTTAAATGATGGCGGAGAAGTACGAGTTACTAGACAAGTTTCGGTACCATTTACCATAGGGAGGTATAAAGATGAAATCCTTTGTGATGTCGTCTCAATGGATGCGTGTCACCTACTTTTGGGACGTCCATGGCAATACGACAAAGGTACGTTGCATGATGGAATTACAAATCGATATTCTTTTACACATGCAGGTAAGAAGATCACCTTAGCACCTTTGACACCGAGTCAAGTGCAAGAAGATCAGGTTCGATTGAGAAAGAATGTCGAGGAAGCCAAAACAGAAAGGAAGAAGACGAACGTATATGCGAGCGGCAAGGATATCAGGAAATGTCTTTCCTCTCAACAAACTTTACTTATTTTAATGTATAAGGAGTATTGTTTGTTATCTGATATTCCTAATGATTTGCCTGCATCTATTACGTCTCTTTTGCAGGAGTTTGAAGATGTGTTTCCGGATGAGACACCGAGTGGGTTGCCACCTATTCGAGGTATAGAACATCAAATTGATTTCATTCCGGGAGCTACCATTCCAAATCGGCCAGCATATCGAAGTAATCCAGAAGAAACAAAGGAACTTCAAAAACAAATCACCGAGTTGATGGAAAAGGGTTACATTCGGGAAAGTTTAAGTCCGTGCGCTGTACCAGTGCTTTTAGTACCCAAGAAAGACGGAACATGGAGAATGTGTGTTGATTGCCGAGCGGTGAATCAGATTACCATCAAGTATAGGCATCCCATTCCTCGTCTTGATGACATGCTAGATGAGTTGTGTGGTGCGACCATATTTTCCAAAATTGATTTAAAGAGTGGATATCATCAGATTCGGATGCGAGAAGGCGACGAATGGAAGACAGCCTTCAAAACGAAATTGGGTCTGTACGAGTGGTTAGTGATGCCTTTCGGTTTAACTAACGCACCTAGCACCTTTATGCGTCTGATGAATCATGTTTTACGATCTTACATTGGAAAATATTGTGTTGTGTACTTTGATGACATTCTTATATACAGCAAGTCTTTGCAGGATCACGAGGAACACTTGAGGAATGTTCTTGGCACATTGAGAAAAGAAAGGTTATTTGGTAATCTGAAGAAATGTATGTTTTGTACTGATAAGGTTACCTTTCTTGGTTTTATCATGACTGCACAGGGTGTGGAAGTCGATCCAGAAAAGGTGAAGGCGATTCAGGATTGGCCTCGACCGACATCAATAAGTCAGGTTAGATCTTTTCATGGTTTAGCTAGTTTTTATCGTCGGTTTGTACCTAATTTCAGTTCCATTACCGCCCCCTTAACCGGGATTATAAAGAAGAATTCAGTCTTCAATTGGGGTAATGAACAGGAAGAAGCCTTCTTGAAAATTAAGGATTATTTGACTAAGGCCCCAGTGTTAGCCTTACCTAACTTTGATAAAATGTTCGAGATTGAGTGTGATGCTTCAGGAATAGGAATTGGAGCCGTTTTATCACAGGAGAAGCGACCTATTGCCTATTTCAGCGAGAAGTTAAGTGGTGCTACCTTGAATTATCCAGTGTACGACAAAGGGATGTATGCATTGATTCGAGCTCTTGAAACATGGCAGCACTATCTCTTACCGAAAGAATTCGTAATTCACACCGATCACGAAGCTTTGAAGCACATAACAGGTCAGCATAAGTTGAATAAAAGGCATGCTAAGTGGGTTGAATTTCTAGAATCTTTTCCTTATGTCATTCGATATAAGAAAGGTAAAGACAACGTTGTAGCAGATGCCTTATCCCGTAGGTATGCACTTCTGAATTACTTAGACTCTCATTTGATTGGGTTTGCCTATATCAAAGAATTATATGCTACTGACCCTGATTTTGGAGAAAGATATACATTGTGTGAAAAGGGTGCAGATGAGAAATTTTATCGACATGATGATTATCTTTTCAAAGAAGGAAGACTCTGCATTCCTCAAGGGTCAATTCGAGAGGTCCTAATTCGAGAAGCTCATGAAGGAGGACTTATGGGACACTTTGGAGTCACCAAGACGTTACACATTCTCAAGGAGCATCTATTCTGGCCAAAGATGCGACGAGACGTCGAAAGGATGTGTGAACGATGCGTGACATGTAAGAAAGCAAAGTCGAAGGTATTACCACACGGTTTGTACTTACCTTTACCTATTCCCGACTCCCCCTGGACTGATATATCTATGGATTTTGTGTTGGGATTGCCTAGGACTAGGACAGGTAGAGATAGTATCTTTGTTGTGGTTGACAGGTTCTCAAAGATGGCACACTTCATTGCGTGTCATAAGACCGATGATGCTGTTAATGTGGCTAACTTGTTCTTTAAGGAAATTGTGCGTTTACATGGTATTCCTAGGTCGATTGTTTCTGACAGGGATGTAAAATTCTTGAGTCACTTCTGGAGGACTCTTTGGAGCAAATTAGGTACGAAACTTATGTTTTCTACTACTTGTCATCCCCAAACTGATGGACAAACTGAGGTTGTTAATCGTATTTTATCTACTTTACTCCGTTCCATCATCAAAAAGAATATTAAGACGTGGGAAGATTGTTTGCCGCATGTTGAATTTGCATATAACCATGCCGTTCATTCTGCTACTAAAATGTCACCTTTTGAGGTTGTTTATGGATTTAATCCTATCACTCCTCTCGATATGTTGCCTTTGCCATATGAACAAGTGACGAACAGGGATGGACAATCCAAGGCTGATTATGTAAAGAAGTTGCATCAACAGGTTAAAGATAACCTTGAACGAAGGACTCAACAATACGAGAAGCAAGCGAACAAAGGACGTAAGCGAGTTACCTTCGATGTTGGAGATTGGGTTTGGATTCACTTCCGAAAGGAACGTTTTCCAACCCAACGACGGTCCAAGTTGTTACCACGAGGAGATGGTCCTTTTCAAGTGGTTGAGAAAGTGAACGACAATGCTTACAAGTTGGACTTGCCGGGTGAATACAATGTAAGTGCTACATTTAATGTTTCCGACTTATCCCCTTTTAATGATTCTGCAGATTTGAGGACAAATCCTTTTCAAGAAGGGGGGGATGATGTGAGCACATCTACACAAGCTCAAACAGCTGATCCGGAGGTCTTACCATCAGGACCCATCACTCGATCAAAGGCTAAGCAATTCAGGGAAGTTCTTATTCTTAAATGTTTACAAGTCTCAGAATCCCTTAATAATGCATATGCCTTAGAGAATAAACTTTACACTATGTTACATACTGATGTGTAACATCTTGTAACTATATAGTACTTAAGCTAGTATTGTGTTTATTAAGCATGTAAATAGGTGTGTTTTCAATAAGTTCAATAAGAACACAAGCTCATAATCATGTTTACCATGTTTCTTTAGCTTGTTACATGTTTTCCAATATGATAACTATGTTTTTCAGCTTGTTTTAACTTTCTTTAATAAGTTTACAATACTTATGATGGTATAACTTTTGTTTTCTCATAGGCACAAGGAAGAGTACCAAATGAAGGACTTCACCTTAGCTCGGGAAAAGCTCAATGGATTTCTAGCAGCTCGTTTCAGCTCAACTAATCCTCAACACTTCAGCTAGCTGAATTCAGCTCAACTCAGCTCCATTCAGCTCAACTCCAGCTCTACTAGCTCAACTCAAGCTGGTGAGTCCCGGGATAGCTCAAAGGTGTCCTCCACGTGGGAGAGTGTGTCATGGTCATGTGACCAGCATGAGGGGCGTCCACCATCCTTCCAAGCATGTGCATGGCATGTGGCAGATTCAAATTTCAAGATTTCCCTCCTTGAAGTTGGCGTCAAAGTAAGATAAGGACAAGGAGTTATTTCCTTTGAATTTCACACATAAAACACATGTGTTAAATGTTTGAAATTCAGTCTTCCCTCCCTCCAAAACCAGCCGGCCACAAAGGATAAGGATGAGTAGTTTTCTCATCCACATTTAACATAATTAACACATGTTAATTGTGCTTACATTTCAGCCACTCATCTGAAACTTCCAATTCAATTCTGGCCAAGTATTCTAGGCGCCAACTCCCTTGTACTAGCCTATATATATGTATACTTTGTAATGTAAAAAAAAAAAGACAATTTTGAATGAAATTTACTTTTGTGAGAATTTCTCTCATTTCGGTTCTTTTGAGAACTTTCTGACTTCTCAAGTTCGTTGCTTGCGTGGTCAACCCCTTTGATACTTTGGGTTCTCGGTTGTAGATAATCGAAGGGTCCAAGTCCGTCTGAAGCAAGTTCAAGATAAGGTTCGGGTTCGTTCAACAGATTGTTCGAGTTCATCCTTGGAGTTTGTTTCATTTTATTTCTTTTCCTTGTTTTTATTTCATTTTCGTACTACCCCTTGCAACCTATTTTTCAACCTTGTCAGAAACTTCATTTCTCACCATTCACCTCACCAAAGACCAATCCTAGCCATAACCAAACCAATACTTTCAGCGTTCCACCATTGTCAACTTCTCCGAGCCTTCATCTTCTACATTCTGTCTACCTAAATTTTCCAGCCCTTTTAAACACCAATTTGCAGCCATGCTTATTGCAGGAGACATCTTACTTCAATCCTAGATCCGAAACAATCAAGAAGGCGTCCTCAACAAGGAGCCCTCTTATCAACCACTCTCTTTGAGCGTAAGTCACGATGAATGATTCCTGTCTTCGACTTTATGTCCTGTGAACAGTCCTTCTCTTCTAGTGCATGCCATAACTAATAGTCTCTTTCTTAGAGCATATACCGCGATGGCCGACCTTTCTCTTTGAGCATATGTCGCCGTGAATGACCCCTCTCATCGAGAGTAGGTCATAATGAATGGTCCCTTTCTTAGAGCGTATACTGTGATGGACGACCCTTCTCTTTGAGCGTATGTCACGGTGAATGACCCCTCTCTTCGAGTGCTGGCCGTAATGAAAGGTCCCTCTCTTTGAGCGTATATTGTGTTGGACGACTCCTCTCTTTGAGCGTATGCCACGGTAAATGACCCTCTCTTTGAGTGCATGTCATAATCATCGGTCCCTTTTTATGAGCGTATACCGTGATGGACGACCCTTCTCTTTGAGTGTTTCTTGCGATGAATGACCCCACTCTTTGAGTGCATGTAATGGTCCCTTTCTTAGAGTGTATACCGTGATGGACGACCCTTCTCTTTGAGCGTTTCTTGCAATGAATGTGCCCTCTCTTCGATTGCATGTTACAATGAAAGGTCCATCTCTTTGAGAGAATACCATGATGGACAACCCCTCTCTTTGAGCGTATATCGCGATGAATGACCCCTCTCTTCGAGAGTAGGTCATAATGAATGGTCCCTTTCTTAAAGCGTATACTATGATGGACGACCCTTCTCTTCGAGCGTATGTCGCTGTGAATGACCCCAATCTTCGAGTGCTGGACGTAATGAACGATCCCTCTCTTTGAGCGTATTTTGTGATGGAAGACACCTCTCTTTGAGCGTATTTTGTGATGGATGACCCCTCTCTTTGAGCATATGCCACAGTGAATGACCTCTTTCTTCGAGTGCATGTCATAATGAACGGTCCCTCTTTGTGAGCAGATACCGTGATGGACGGCCCTTCTCCTTGAGCGTTTGTCGCGATGAATGACCCCTCTCTTTGAGTGCATGCAATGATCCCATTCTTAGAGTGTATACTGTGATGGAAAACCCATCTCTTTGAGCGTTTTTCGCGATGAATCAGCCCTCTCCTCGAGTGCATGTTAAAATGTAAGGTCCCTCTCCTTTGAGCGTATACTGTGATGGACGACCCCTCTCTTTGAGCGTATATCGCGATGAATGACCCCTCTCTTCGAGTGTATGTCATAATGAATGATCCCTTTCTTAGAGCGTATATAATGATGGATCACCTTTCTCAATGTGCGTATGTCGCGATGAATAACACCTCTCCTCGAGTGCATGTCATGGGGAATGGTTCCTCTCTTTGTACGTCTACTGTGATGGACGCCCCCTCTCTTTGAGCGTATATCGCGATTGATGACCCCTTTCTTCGATTGCATGTCATAATGAACGTTCACTTTCGTAGAGCGTATACCGTGATGGACGACCCCTCTCTTTGAGCGTATATCGCGGTGAATGACCCCTATCTTTGCGCGTATGTCGTTACAGACAAACCCACCCTTTAAGACTATGTCGCGATGAATGACCCCTCTCTTTGAGCATGACATTGTGAACGATTCCTATCTTTGAGCGTAAATCATGGACGACCCCTCCATTTGACCGTAGGTCGTGATGAATGACCCCTCTCTTTGAGTGCATGTCATAATGAACGGTCCCTTTCTTAGAGCGTATACCATGATGGATGACCCTTCTCTTTGGCTTATATCACGATGAATGACCCCTCTCTTTGAGGGTTTGTCATAATGGAAGACCCTTCTCTTTAAGTGTATACCGTGATCGATGATCCCTCTTTTTGAGTGTATATCACCATATACTCTCTTTGAGCATATATCGCGATGAGTGACCCCTCTCTTCGAAAGAATTTCATAATGAACGGTCGTTTTCTTTGATAGTATATTGTGATGGATGACCCCTCTCTTTGAGCGTATGTCACAGTGAATGACCCCTCTCTTTGAGCGTATTTCATAATGAACGTTCCCTCTCTTTGAGCGTGTGTCGTGATGGATGACCCCTCCCTTTGAGTGTATGTCACGTTGAATGACCACTCTCTTCGAGTGCTTGTAATAATGAACGGTCTCTTTCTTAGAGCGTATACCGTGATGGACGACCCTTCTCATTGTGCATATGTCGCGATGAATGACCCTTCTCTTCGAGTGCTTGTCATAATGAACGGTACCATACTTTGAGCGTATATCGCGTTGTACGATCTCTTTGAGGGTATGTTGCGGTGAATGACCCCTCCCTTCGAGAGTTTGTTGTAATAATCGGTCCCTCTCTTTGATTGTATCCCGTGATGAACGACCCCTTTCTTTGAGCATATGTTTCGATCCGAATGACCCCCGTCTTTTAGTGCATGTCATGGTGAACGATCCCTCTCTTAGAGCGTATACCATGCTGGACGACCCCTCTCTTTTAACGTACGTCGTGATGAATGACCCCTCTCTTCAAGTGCATGTCATAATATAAAGTCCCTTTCTTAGAGAATATACCCTGATGGACGACCCTTCTCTTTGAGTGTATGTAGCGATGATTGACCCCTCTCTTTGAGTGCTTGTCATAATGAACAATCCCTTTCTTAGAGCGTATACCATGATGGACGACACCTCTCTTTGAGTGTATGACGCGGTGAATGACCCCTCTCTTCTAGCATATGTCATAATGAATGGTCCCTCTCTTTGAGCGTATACCGTGATGGATGATCCCTCTCTCTGACCATATGTCACGATGAATAAAAACCCCTCTATTCTAGTGCTTGTCATGGTGAGCAGTCCCACTCTTAGGGCGTATAACGTGATGGACTCTTTGACAGTCTATCGCGATGAATGACACGTCTCTTTGAGTGCATGTCATAATCAACGCTTCTCTTTGAGCGTATACCGTGATCTATGACCCTCTCTTTGAGCGTACGTTTCGACGAATGACTCCTATCTTCGAGTGCATTTCATGGTGAACAGTCCCTCTCTTTGAGTGTATACTGTGATGGACAACCCCTCTCTTTGAGAGTAGGTCGCAATGAATGACCCCTCTTCGAGGGAATGTCATAATGAAGGATCCCTCTTTTTGAGCGTATGTCGCGATGGATGACCCCTCTCTTCAAGTGCATGTCATGGTGAAAGATCCCTCTCTTTGAGCAAATACCGTGATGGACGGCCCCACTCCTTGAGCGTATGTCGCGATGAATGACCCCTCTTTCGAGTTCATATCATAATGAACCGTCCCTTTCTTAGAGCGTATACCGTGATGGATGACCCCTCTCTTTGAGTGTATGTCGCGGTGAATGACCCCTCTCTTCGTGTCAATGTCAAAATGAACGGTTCCTTTCTAAGAGCGAAAATCGTGATGGACGACACCTCTCTTTTGTGTATGTTGCGGTGAATAACCGCTCTATATGAGCGTATGTCATAATGACCGATCCCTCTCTTTGAGCGTATCCCGTGATGGACATCCCCTCTCTTTGTGTGTTTTTCGTAATGAATGACCCCTCTCTTTGAGTACATGTCATGGTGAACGGTCCCTCTCTATGAACGTATCCCGTGATGGACGACTCCTCTCTTTGAGCTTATGTCGTGAGGAATGGCCCCTCTCTTTGAGTGCATGTCATGGTGAAAGGTCCCTCTCCTTGAGCGTATACCATGATATACGACCCTTTTCTTTGAGCATATGTCGCGGTGAATGACTCCTTTCTTGAGTGCATGCCATAATGAATGGTCCCTCTGTTTGAGCGTATTTTGTGAAGGACGACACCTCTCTTTGAGCGTATTCCACGGTGAACGACCCCTTTCTTCGAGTGCATGTCATAATGAACGGTCCCTCTTTGTGAGCAGATACCATGATGGACGACCCTTCTCTTTGAGCGTTTGTCGCGACGAATGACCCCTCTCTTCGAGTGCATGTAATTATCCCTTTCTTTAAGTGTATACTGTGATGGACGACCCATATCTTTGAGCATAAGTCGCGATGAATCAGCCCTCTCCTCAAGTGCATGTTAAAATGTAAGGTCCCTCTCTTTGAGCGTATACCATGATGGACGAACCCTCTCTTTGAGTGTATATCGCGATGAATGACCCCTCTCTTCAAGTGTATGTCATAATGAACGATTCCTTTCTCAGAGAGTAAATTGTGATGGACAACCCTCTCATTGAGCGTATGTCGCGGTGAATGACCGTTCCATTCGAGCGTATGTCATAATGACCGGTCCCTCTGTTTGAGCGTATCTCGTGATGGATGACACCTCTCTTTGAGCATTTGTCATGATGAATGACCCCTTCTTCGAGTGCATGTCATGGTGAATTGTCCCTCTCTTTGAGCGTATACCGTGATGGACGACACCTCTCTTTGAGCGTATGTCGCGATGATTGACCCCTATCTTTGAGTGCAATTCATGGTGAACGTTCCCTCTCTTTGAGTGTATACCGTGATGGACGACCCCTCTCTTTGAGCGTATGTCGCAATAAATGAACGGTTCCTCTCTTTAAGCGTAAATCATGATGGACGACCCCTCACTTTGATCGTACATCGCTATGAATGACCCCTCTCTTCGAGTGTATCTCATAATGAACGGTCCCTTTCTTAGAGCGTATACCGTGATGGATGACCCTTCTCTTTGGCATATATCGCGATGAATGACCCCTCTCTTTAAGGGTTTGTCATAATGAAAGACCCTTCTCTTTAAGCATATACCTTGATCGATTACCCCTCATTTTGAGTGTTTGTCGCATTGAAGGACCCCTCTCTTCGAGTGCATGTCATGGTGAACAGTCCCTCTCTTTGAGCATATACCGTAAAGGACGACCCTTGTCTTTGAGTGTATCTCACGATGAGTAACCCCTCTCTTCGAGTGCATATCATAATGAATATTCTCTTTCTTAGAGCGTATACCGTGATGCACGACTCCTCTCTTTTAGCGTATGTCACGGTGAATACACCTCTGTTCGAGAGTATTTCATAATGATCGGTCCCTCTCTTTGAGCGTATGTCGTGATGGATGACCCCTCTCTTTGAGCGTATATCGTGTTGGACGACCACTCTCTTTGAGCGTAAGTCACGATGAATGATTCCTGTCTTCGACTTTATGCCCTGTGAACAGTCCTTCTCTTCTAGTGCATGCCATAACTAATAGTCTCTTTCTTAGAGCATATACCGCGATGGCTGACCTTTCTCTTTGAGCATATGTCGCCGTGAATGACCCCTCTCATCGAGAGTAGGTCATAACGAATGGTCCCTTTCTTAGAGCGTATACTGTGATGGACGACCCTTCTCTTTGAGCGTATGTCATGGTGAATGACCCCTCTCTTCGGGTGTTGGTCGTAATGAAAGATCCCTCTCTTTGAGCGTATATTGTGTTGGACGACTCCTCTCTTTGAGCGTATGCCACGGTAAATGACCCTCTCTTTGAGTGCATGTCATAATCAACGGTCCCTTTTTATGAGAGTATACCGTGATGGACGACCCTTCTCTTTGAGCGTTTCTTGCGATGAATGACCCCACTCTTTGTGTGCATGTAATGATCCCTTTCTTAGAGTGTATACCGTGATGGACGACCCTTCTCTTTGAGCGTTTCTTGCAATGAATGACCCTTCTCTTCGATTGCATGTTACAATGAAAGGTCCCTCTCTTTAAGCGTATACCATGATGGACGACCCCTCTCTTTGAGCGTATATCACGATGAATGACCCCTCTCTTCTAGAGTTGGTCATAATGAATGGTCCCAATCTTAGAGCGTATACTGTGATTGATATGGGGGGATTCGTTGCTTCAAAAACAATGATCCTTGTTTGAAACGGATCTAGGATAATAGCAAGCAAGTCTCTGCAATAAACACAACATTATGGATGTTAGAATGATGTTAAAACAATATGAAAACAAAGAAAAAAAAACTGAAACAAAGAAGAAAAGGGATGAAGGAATTCTGGCAGTTTCTGGAGGTTAATGAAGATGAAATGCTCCGAGGGCTTTCATGGAAGCATTAAAACGTCCAAAATGGCAGAATTGGATGTTTAAGTTGCTGGGAAATAACAACGATGTTGAACTCGAAAGAACCTGAACAATATACTGAGCGGACCCGAATCGAATACGTTCTTCGTCAACGGACTTGGACCCTCTAGATAGCGATCTAGGAACCCGAAGTATCAAGGATTTGACACACTCAAACAAAGTCTGAATTTGTCAAGAAAAGTTCAATGAAGAACTGAAATTGAGAGAAAATCTCACAAGTGATTTTATTCATAAAAATATCTACCCTTGTCTTTACAAAATTAAGTAAATATATAGAAATAAAGGAGAAGTTGGCCAAATTTGAATTTGTGGCCTTAATTCAAACGAAAATTAAAATTTAAATGCTCAAATAACTTCTCCTAGGCTCCTAATATCCTTAGCCACATGTTTTGACACTTAAAACACATTAAACATGTGTTTAATGTTTGAATTTGAATAAGAAACCACTCATTCTTATCCAATGTTGCTGATTGGTCTTCAAAGCAAGGGCCTTGTTTGGCTTGCTTGCTTTTGGACGCCCAAACTTGTGGAAAAGGGTGCTATGTGGGCCCCACATGCATGGCACATGCGTAGGACACCTGCTCTTCGTGTACGATAGGTTTCAGCTGCTGTAGGTCACTTCAACTTGAGTTGAGTTGAGCTGGAAATGGAGATGAGCTGAAACGAACTAGCTAAGAGTGTTAGGAGCTAAATGGAGCTGGGAGCTAAGCCTTTGAGCTGCCCGAGCTAAGATGAGCTGCGTGCACACCATTGAGCTTCTTCTGAGCTAAATATAATCCACTTGAGCTGGTATTGAACTGCATACGCTCTCCTGAGCTGGAGATGAGCTGGGTATGCCCACTTGAGCTAAGGTTCTTCCTAAGTACCTATATTAGAACAAGGCAAGCACATCTAAAAAGCCTTGTAGTCTTATTTTAACCACACATACACACTTAAAACCAAATGCAAACATAATTAACATAGTATATACATAAGTAAACACACATACTAATATATATACCTAAATATGTCACATATCAGCATGCAACACATTATAAACAACATATTCTAAGGCATGAACATTCTCAAATGAATCTGAAATGTTAGCACAAGTAAGGAAAAGAGCTTCCCTGTATTTCTTTGCCCTAGAACGTGTGATAGGTCCTGATGGTAACACCTCTGGATCAACCTGTTGAACTTGACATGATGTGCTCACATCAGTGATGGACGACCCTTCTCTTTGAGCGTATGTTGTACTGTATGACCCATCTCTTCGAGTGCTGGTCGTAATGAACGGTCTCTCTCTATGAGAGTATTTTGTGATGGACGACCCCTCTCTTTGGGCGTATGCCATGGTGAATGACTCCTCTCTTCGAGAGCATGTCATAATGAACGGTCCCTCTCTTTGAGCGTATTTTGTGATGGACGACCCACCTTTTTGAGCGTATGCCACGGTGAATGACCCCTTTCTTCGAGTGCATATCATAATGAACGGTCCCTCTTTGTGAGCAGATACCGTGATGGACGACCCTTCTCTTTGAGCGTTTGTCGCGATGAATGACCCCTCTCTTTGAGTGCATGTAATGATCCCTTTCTTAGAGTGTATACTGTGACGGACGACCCTTCTCTTTGAGCGTATGTCGCGATGAATCAGCCCTCTGCTCGAGTGTAGGTTAAAATGAAAGGTCCCTCTCTTTGAGTGTATACCGTGATGGACAGCCTCTCTCTTTGAGAGTATATCGTGATGAATAACCCCTCTCTTCGAGTGTATGTTATAATGAACGGTTCCTTTCTTAGAGAGTAAATCGTGATGGACAACCCCTCTCATTGAGCGTAAGTCGCGGTGAATGACCGCTCTATTCGAGCGTATGTCATAATGACCGGTCCCTCTCTTTGAGCGTATCTCGTGATGGATGACACCTCTCTTTGAGCATTTGTCCTGATGAATGACCCCTTTCTTCGAGTGCATGTCATGGTGAATTGTCACTCTCTTTGAGCGTATACCGTGATGAACGACCTCTCTTTTTGAGCGTATGTCACAATGAATGGCCCCTATCTTTGAGTGCAATTCATGGTGAACAGTCCCTCTCTTTTAGCGTATACCATGATGGACGACCCCTCTCTTTGAGCGTATATCACGGTGAATGACCCTGATAGGATGTGACAGCGGAATAAAGATAAAATGCAATAACAAAAGAAAAATATTCGAATAAATGGACAATGGTTTAAAGAAGATGATTAAAAAAAACAAACTTATTTGAAAATGGATTGTGGACTTGCTATGAATAGGATGGATTATGGAATAGATTTATGTCCTAGGAACCCTCTTGATCGCAATTGATCAAGCAAACTCCATGATATGCTCTAACCGACCCTCCAAGAATTGATTATCTTGGCAACCGGAGTGTGAAGATGGGTTTTTCCATGAAAACTAGAAGGAAATCGTGTTGAAGACAAGCTTCGAAGGCACAAGCAACAATACTTGCAAAAATGTACTCAATAACATTTATTCTCCAAAAGTAATATTCAAATTGTGTCTTACAAGAGAATAGGCTGCCTCCTTTTATAGCCTAAAAGAGATAGGAAAAGACCCTAAGAAATAGTTATTTCATCCCTAAAAATAAGCACATAGATAGCTAATTAGAAGGGATCAATAATTATTTAGGAAAATATGAATTAAAACATATGAAAAGTGAATAAAAAGATTCATAAAATCAGCACATGGAGTTGATCATTCCAGATTTTATTTATTTAATATATATAATTTATTTAGGCCTCAAATATGTTTTAAGGCATTTGGGCTTCTTGGACCATCAAAATAGCTTTTGTCACCCATGTGTTCTTGAGAGCTTGAGGACATAGGATTTTTTCATTAAATGCTTGATTCGTCAAGAAGGCTTGCAAAACCTTGTTTACAAAATCTTGGACTGCTGAATGTATCTTGTCTTTGAGTTGCCTTGATTTTGTTCTTGTCATCGGGCCATGCGGTAATGTAAGCCCATCAGATGTAAGGGTCTTAGTGCATGCATCAGACCCATTTCTTTGAGTGCATGTCATAATGAACGGTTCCTCTCTTTGAGCGTATACCGTGATGGACGACCCCTCTATTTGAGCGTATGTCGCGATGAATGACCCCTCTATTCTAGTGCATGTCATGGTGAACGATCTCTATCTTTGAGCGGATACCGTGATGGAGGATCCCTCTCTTTGAGCGTATATCGCGATGAATGGCCCCTCTCTAATGCATGTAATAATGAACGGTCCCTTTCTTAGAGCGCATACTGTGATGGAGGACCCCTCTTTTTGAACGTATATCGCGCTGAACGGTCCCTCTCTTCGAGTGCATGTCATATTGAACGGTCCCCTTCATAGAACATATACCGTGATGGATGGCCCCTCTCTTTGAGAGTATGTCTCTATGAATGACACCTCTCCTTGAGTGCATATCATAATTGACGATCTCTCTTTGTGCGTATACAGTGATCGATGACCCTATCTTTGAGCGTACGTTTCGATGAATGACCCCTCTCTTCGAATACATTTCATGGTGAACAGTCCCTATTTGAGCGCATACTGTGATGGACGACTCCACTCTTTGAGCGTATGCCGTGACAGACAAAGCCTCCCTTTGAGACTATGTCGCGATGAATGATCCCTCTCTTCGAGTGTATGTCATAATGAACGGTCCCGTTCATAGAGCGTATACCGTGATGGATGACACTTCTCTTTGGCATATATCACGATGAATGACCCCTCTCTTTGAGGGTTTGTCATAATGAAAGACCCTTCTCTTTAAGCATATACCGTGATCGATGACCCCTCTTTTTGAGTGTATGTTGCAATGAAGGACCCCTCTCTTGGAGTGCATGTCATGGTGAACAATCCCTCTCTTTGAGCGTATACCGTAATGGACGACCCTTGTCTTTGAGTGTATCTCGCGATGAATAACTCCTCTCTTCGAGTGCATATCATAATGAACATTCCCTTTCTTAGAGCGTATACCGTGATGCACGACTCCTCTCTTTTAGCGTATGTCACGGTGAATGACACCTCTGTTCGAGAGTATTTCATAATGGCTTGTGCCTCTCTTTGAGCGTATGTCGTGATGGACGACCCCTCTCTTTGAGCGTATGTCCTGTTGGACGAACCCTCTCTTCGAGTGGTGGTCGTAATAAACAGTCCCTCTCTTTGAAATTATATTGTGATGGACGACCCCTCTCTTTGAGCGTATGCCACGGTGAATGACCCCTTTCTTCGAGTGCATGTCATAATGAACGATCCCTCTTTATGAGTAGATACCGTGATGGACGACCCTTCTCTTTGAGCGTTTGTCGTGATGAATGACCCCTTTCTTTGAGTGCATGTAATGATCCCATTCTTAGAGTGTATACTGTGATGGACGACCCATCTCTTTGAGCGTATGTCGGGATGAATCAACCCTCCCCTCGAGTGCATGTTAAAATGAAAGGTCCCTATCTTTGAAAGTATACCGTGATGGACGACCCCTCTCTTTGAGCGTATATCGCGATGAATAACCCCTCTCTTCAAGTGTATGTCATATTGAACGGTCCCTTTCTTAGAGCGTATATGGTGATGGACGACCTTTTTCAATGTGCGTATGTCGCGGTGAATAACACCTCTCTTCGAGTGCATGTCTTGGTGAATGGTTCCTCTCTTTGTGCGTCTACCGTGATGGACATCCACTCTCTTTGAGCGTATGTCGCGATTGATGACCCCTTTCTTAGATTGCATGTCAAAATGAACATTCATTTTAATAGAGCGTATACCGTGATGGACGACCCCTCTCTTTGAGCGTATGTTGCGGTGAATGACCCCTCTCTTTGAGCGTATGCCGTTACTGACAAACCCTCCCTTTGAGACTATGTAGTGATGAATGACCCCTATCTTTGAGCATGACATTATGAACGATTCCTCTCTTTGAGCGTAAACCGTGGACGTCCCCTCCGTTTGATCGTACGTCGCAATGAATGACTCCTCTCTTTGAGTGTATGTCATAATAAACAGTCCTTTTCTTAGAGCGTATACCGTGATGGATGACCCTTCTCTTTGGCATATATCGCAATAAATGACCACTCTCTTTGAGGGTTTGTCAAAATGAAAGACCCTTCTCTTTAAGTGTATACCGTGATCGATGACCCCTCCTTTTGACTGTATATCGCAATGAAGGACCCCTCTCTTCGAGTCCATGCATGGTGAACAATCCCTCTCTTTGAGCGTATATCGTAATGGACGACCCTTCTCTTTGATTGTATCTCGCGATGAATAACCCCTCTCTTCGAGTGCATATCATATGAATATTCTCTTTCTATACCGTGATGCACGACTCCTCTCTTTTAGCGTATGTCATGGTGAATGACACCTCTGTTCGAGAGTATTTCATAATGACCGGTCCCTCTCTTTGAGCGTATATCGTGTTGGACGACCACTCTCGTTGAGCGTAAGTCACGATGAATGATTCTTGTCTTCGACTGTATGTCCTGGTGACAGTCCTCTTCTAGTGCATGTCATAATTAACGGTTCCTTTCTTAGAGCATATACCATGATGGACGACCCTTCCCTTTGAGCATATGTCGCGGAGAATGACCCCTCTCATCGAGAGTAGGTCATAATGAATGGTCCCTTTCTTAGAGCATATACCGAGATGGACTGATACATGCATGAGAGAGCTAAAGTAATGCATATTGAGCATAAATATGAATCTGTTGGTAAAGTCTGGAAAGCCAGCCAACTTGCCTTGACGTTTTGGATGTATTCCGTGCATTTATGGGCAGAGTTGTCTTCTAATAAATTAGCCGTTATTTAGTTACCTTTTCAACGCATCTTGAAACGCATCAATTGGATATCGGGAGCTCAAGATATGTTTGTTTTACCGAAGATTGCGCGTGTAGAAAACTGGATACAGGATTATTATGAGATTTTGTAAAATTCATCTCAAAAGCTAATATATAAAGTTTTTGGATGAATTAGACATTATATAAATTAATTCAAAGTTGAATTATAAAGCTTTGACCATTATTATTAGTATTTAATTTTATTACTTAGGATTCCTTTTAATGAGCTATTCATATGCTGATTTTAGGGGATTTATTTTATCAAGATATCAATATGTTGATGTTTAGGGATTGATTAGCTATCTATTAGGCAATTCTAAGGTCTCCTCTAGACTATAAAAGGGGACAATTATTTTCTTGTAAACACCTGAATAATATGAATTTCTGAGTTATAAAAACTCTTGGCCTTGGGCCATTTTATTTGCAAGGTTGTAACCTTGCTATTTTTCTTATCAGAAGTCTTTTTCAACATAACTACTTCAAGTTTTTATGAGGGAGAATATCTTCACACTCTCGCTTGCCTAAGCAATCGCGTTTAGGAGGGTGAGTTAGAGTCGATTATGATGTTTTCCTATCTAATTACGAATAGGAGAGTGCCTAGGACAACGACATATCATCAATTTATTAGAGAGATTCGTTTCGTTTGCAGGTGTTTGCCTATTCAATTGCGATTAGGAGGGTGCCAAGGACAAACCTATCCAACATCATACCACCACCACCATCTATCCTGTTGTAATTTAAATCACTCTTTAAGCGTATATCGTGACCAATGACCCCCCATTTTGAGTGTTTGTCGCAATGAAGGACCCTCTCTTCCAGTGCATGTCATGGTGAACAATCCATCTCTTTGAGCGTATACCGTAACTGACGACCCTTCTCTTTGAGTGTATCTCGCGATGAATAACCCCTCTCTTCTGGTGCATATCATAATGAACATTCCCTTTTTTAGAGCGTATACCATGATGCACGACTCCTCTCTTTTAGCGTATGTCGCGGTGAATGACCCCTCTGTTTGAGAGTATTTCATAATGGTCGGTCCCTCTCTTTGAGCGTATGCCGTGATGGGCGACCACTCTCTTTGAGCGTATGTCGTGTTGGACGACCACTCTTTTTTAGCGTAAGTCGCGATGAATGATCCCTGACTTAGACTGTATGTCCTGGTAAACAGTCCCTCCCTTCTAGTGCATTTCATAATTAACGATCCCTTTTTTAGAGCGTATACTGTGATGGACGACCCCTCTCTTTTAGCGTATGTCACGGTGAATGACCCCTCTCTTCGAGAGTATGTCATAATTAATGGTCCCTTTCTTTAAGCGTATGCCGCGAAGGATGACCCTTCTCTTTAAGCGTATGTCGCGATGAATAACATCACTCTTCGAGTGCAAGACATGGTGAACGGTCCATCTCTTTGAGCATATACCGTGATGGACGAACCTCTCTTGCAGGATATGGTGAACGGTCCCTCTCTTTGAGCGTATGTCGTAACGGACAACCCTTCACTTTGAGCGTATATCGCGATGAATGACCCCTTTATTAGAGAGTATACTGTGATGGATGACCCCTCTCTTTGAGCATTTGCTGTGATGGATGATGCCTCTGTTTGAGCGTATGTGGCGTTGAATGACCCCTTTCTTCCAGTTTATTTGAAATGAACGGTCCATTTCTTAGAGCGTATCCCGTGAAGGACGACCCCTCTCTTTGAGCGTATGTCGCAATGAATGACCTCTATCTATGAGTGTATGTCATAATGAACGGTCCCTTTCTTAGAGGGTATATCGTGATAGACGACACCTCTCTTTGATTTTATGTCGCGAGGAATTACTCATCTCTTCGACCGTATATCATAATGACCGGTCCCTCTCTTTGAGCGTATCAAATGATGGACGACCCCTCTCATTAAGTGTATGTCGCGATGAATAACCGCTCTCTTTGAGTGCTTGTTATAAAGAACGGTCCCTTTCTTATAGTGTATGCCGTGATGGATGACCCCTCCTTTGAGTGTATGTCGAGATGAATGACCCCTTTCTTTGAGTGCATGTCATAATGATCGGTCCCTCTCTTTAACCTATACCGTGATCGATGATCACTTTCTTTGAGCGTATGTTGCGTTGAATGATCCCTTTCTTCGAGTTTTTGTCATAACCAATGGTCTATTTCTTAGAGCATGTCCCGTGATAGACGACCATTCTCTTTGAGCGTATGTCGCGATGAATGACCCCTCTCTACGAGTGCATGTCATAATGAACGAACCCATTCTTATAGGGTATACCGTGATGGAGGACCTCTCTTTTTGAGTGTATGACGGGAGAATGACCCATCTCTTCGAGCGTATATCATAATGACCGGTCGCTCTCTTTGAGCGTATCACATGATGGACGACCCCTCTCTTTGAGCTTATGTCGCGATGAATGATCCCAGTCTTTCGAGTGCATGTCATGGTGAACGATCCCCCTCTTTGAGCTTAGTCGTGATAGACGACCACTCTCTACGAGTGCATGTCATAATGAACAGTCCCTTTCTTTGAGTGTATACCGTGATGGACGACCCCACTCTTAAAGTGTATGTTGCGGTGAATGACCCTTGTCTTTGAGTGCATGTCATGGTGAACGTTCCCTCTCTTTGAACGTATGTCGCGATGAATGACCCCTCTCTTCCAGTGCATGTCATAATGAAAGGTCCCTTTCTTAGAGTGTAAACCGTGATGGACAACTCTGCTATTTGAGCGTTTGTCACGATGAATGACCCATCTGTTCGAGTGCATGTCATAATGAATGGTCCCTTTCTTAGAGCGTATACCGTGATGAATGACCTTTCTCTTTCAGCGTATGTCGCGATGAATGACCCCTCTCTTAGAGTGCATGTCATAATGATCGGTTCCTCTCTTTGAGCATATATCATGATCGATTATCACTCTTTTTGAGCGTATGTCGCGATGAATGACCCCTCTCTTCGAGTACATGTCATGGTGAACGATCCCTTTCTTTGAGCGTATACCATGATGAACGAAACCTCTTTTGGAACGTATGTCGCAATAAATGACCGCTCTCTTCTAGTGCATGTCATAATGAACGGTCCCTTTCTTAGATCGTATACCGTGATGGACGATCCTTCTCTTTGAGCATTTGTCACGATGAATGACTCCTCTATTCGAGTGCATGTCATAATGAATGGTCTAATTCTTAGAGCGTATACCGTGATGGACAACCCTTCTCTATGAGTGTATGTCGCGACGAAGGACCCGCCTCTTCGAGTGCATGTCAAAATGAACGGTCCCTTTCTTTTAGTGTATACCGTGATGGACGACCCTCCTCTTTGAGCGTATGTCGCGATGAATGACCCACTCTTTTAGTGTATGTCATCATGAACGGTCCCATTCTTAGAGCGTATACCGTGATGCACGACCCTTCTCCTTAAGCGTAACTCGCGATGAATGACCCCACTCTTCGAGTGTATGTCATAATGAACGGTCCCTTTCTTAGAGCATATACCGTGATGGACGACCCCACTCTTTAAGTGGATGTCGCGGTGAATGATCCCTCTCTTCGAGAGTATACCATAATGAATGGTCCCTCTCTTTGAGCGTATGTCGTGATTAATAGCCCCTTTCTTTGAGCGTATGTCGTGATTAATAACCCCTCTCTTCGAGTGCATATCCTGTTAAACGATCCCTCTGTTCGAGCGTATGGGTTGATGGATGACCTCTCTCTTTAAGTGTATGTCGCATTGAATGACCCCCTCTAGTTGAGTGCATGTCATTATGAACGATCCCTTTCTTAGAGTGTATACCATGATGGACGACCCTATCTTCGAATGTATGTCGTGATGAATGACCCCTCTCTTCGAGTGCATGTCATAATGAACGATCCCTCTCTTTGAGAGTATACCGTGACGGACAATCCCTCTCTTTGAGCGTATGTCACGATGAATAACCCCTCTCTTCGAGTGCATGTCATAATGACCGTTCTCTCTCTTTGAGCATATGCCGTGATCGATGATCCCTCTTTTTGAGCATATGTTGCGTTGAATGACCCCTCTCTTCGAGTGCATGTCATGCTGAATGATCCCTCTCATTGAGCGTATACCGTGATGGACAATCCCTCTTTTTGACCGTATGTCGCAACGAATGACCCTTCTCTTCTAGTAAATGTCATAATGAACGGTCACTTTCTTAGAGTGTATACCGTGATGGACGACGCTTCTCTTTAAGCGGAATGACCCCTCTTTTCGAGTGCATGATATAATGAATGGTCACTTTCTTAGAGAGTATATTGTGATGGACGACCCCTCTCTTTGAGCGTATGTCACCGTGAATGACCCCTCTCTTCGAGTATATGTCATAATGAACGGTCCTTTCTTAGAGCGTATATCGTGATGGACGACCCATCTCTTTGAGCGGTGTCGCAGTGAATGACCCTTCTCTTTGAGTGTATATCATGGTGAACGGTCCCTCTTTTTGAGCGTATACCGTGATGGACGACACCTCTCTTTGAGCGTATGTCCCGATGAATGACCTCTCTCTTTGAGTGCATATCATAATAAATATTTCCTTTCTTAGAGCGTATACAGTAATGGATGACCCCTCTCTTTAAGCGTATGTCACGATGAATAACCCCTCTCTTCGAGTGCATGTCATAACGATCGGTTCCTCTCTTCGAGCGTATGTATCGATGAATAACCTTTCTCTTTGAGTGAATATCATAACGAACAGTCCCTTTCGTAGAGCGTATACCGTGATGGACGACCCCTCTTGGAGCATATATCGCGGTGAATAACCCCTCTCTTCGAGAGTATGTGATAATGAAGAGTCCCTCTCTTTGAACGTATGTCGTGATGGACGACCCTCTCTTTGAGCGTATGTCACGACGAATGACCCCTGTCTTTGAGTCCATGTCATGCTGAAGGGTCCATCTCTTTGAGCGTATACCGTGATGGATGACCCCTCTCGTTGAGCGTATGTCGCATTGAATGACCCCTGTCTTCGAGTGCAAGTCATAATGAATGATCTATTTTTTGGGGCGTATACTGTTATGGACGACCCTTCTCTTTGAGCGTATGTCGCGATGAATGACCCCTCTGTTCGAGTACATGTCATGGTGAATGATCCCTCTCTTTGAGAGTATACCATGATGAACGAAACCTCTTTTTGAACCTATGTCGCAATGAATGACCCCTCTTTTCTATGCATGTCATAATGAACGGTCCCTTTCTTAGAGAGTATACCGTGATGGACGACCGTTCTCTTTGAGCGTTTGTCACGATGAATGACCCCTCTATTCGAGTGCATGTCATAATGAATGGTCCAATTCTTAGAGCGTATACCGTGATGGACAACCCTTCTCTTTGAGTGTATGTCGCGACGAAGGACCCGTCTCATCTAGTGCATGTCATAATGAACGGTTCCTTTCTTTTAGCGTATGTTGCGGTGAATGACCCCACTCTTTGAGTGTATGTCATAATGAACGGTCCCATTCCTAGAGCGTATACCGTGATGGACGACCCTTTTCCTTGAGCGTATCTCACGATGAATAAACCCGCTCTTCGAGTGTATGCCATACTGAACGATCCCTTTCTTAGAGCATATACCGTGATGAGTGACCCCACTCTTTAAGTGTATGTCGCGGTGAATGACCCCTCTCTTCGAGAGCATACCATAATGAATGGTCCCTCTCTTTGAGCATATGTCGTGGTGGATGACCCCTCTCTTTGAGCATATATCGCAATGAATGACCCCTCTCTTCGACTGCATGCCATGCTGAATGGTCCCTCTCCTTAAGGGTATTTCGTAATGGACGACCCCTCTCTTTGAGCGTATGTCGTGATGAATAACCCCTCTCTTCGAGTTCATGTCATGTTGAACGATCCCTCTCTTTGAGCTTATGTTGTGATGGGCGACCCCTCTTTTGAGCGTATGTCGTGATGAGTAACCCCTCTCTTCGAGTTCATGTCATGTTGAACGATTGCTCTCTTTGAGCTTATGTCATGATGGATGACCCCTCTCTTTGAGTGTATGTTGCATTGAATGACCCCTCTCTTCGAGTTCATGTCATTATGAACAATCTGATTCTTAGAGTGTATACCGTGGTGGATGACCTCTCTCTTTGAGCGTATGTCGCAATGAATTTCCCCTCTCTTTGAGTGCATGTCATTGTGAATGGTCCCTCTCATCGTGTGTATACCATGATGGACGACCCCTCTCTTTGAGCGTATGTTGCAATGAATAAGCCATCTCTTCGAGTTCTTGTCATAACGAATGGTCCTTTTCTTAGAGCGTATACCGTGATGGACGACCCTTCTCTTTGAGCGTATGTCGCGATGAATGACCCCACTCTTTGAGGTTATGTCGTAATGAATGGTCACCTTTTTAGAGCGTACACCGTGGTGGACGACCTCTCTTGTTAAGCGTATGTCGCGGTGAATGACCCCTCTCTTCGAGAGTATGCCATAATGAATGGTCCCTCTCTTTAAGTGTATGCCGTGATAGACGACCCCTCTCTATAAGCGTATATCGTGATGAACGACCCCTCTCTTAGAGTGCAGGTCACAGTGAACAGTCCCTCTTTTTGAGAGTATGTCGTGATGGACGACCCCGCTCTTTGAGCATATGTCACGATGTATAACCCCTCTCTTCGAGTACATGTCCTGTTGAACGATCCCTGATACATGCATTAGAGGGCTAAAGTAATGCACATTGAGCATAAATATGAATCTGTTGGTAAAGTCTGGAAAGCCAGCCAACTTGCCTTGACTTTTTGGTTGTGTTCCGTGCATTTATGGGCAGAGTTGTCTTCTAATAAATTGACCGTTATTCAGTTACCTTCTCAATGCATCTTGAAAAGCATCAATTGGATATCGAAAGCTCAAGATATGTTTGTTTTACCGAAGATTGCACGTGCAGAAAACTAGATACGGGATTATTATGAGATTTTATAAAATTCATCTCAAAAGCTAATATATAAAGGTTTTGGATGAATTAGACATTAAATAAATTAATTCAAAGGTGGATTATAAATCTTTGACTATTATTATTAGTATTTTATTTTATTACTTAGGATTCCTTTTAATTAGCAATCCATATGCTGATTTTAGGGGATTTATTTTATCAAGATATTAATATGTTGATATTTAGGGATTGATCAGCTATCTATTAGGCAATTCTAAGGTCTCCTCTAGACTATAAAAGGTGATAGCTCTTTTCTTGTAAACACCTTGCTATTTTTCTTATCAGAAGTCTTCTTCAACATAAGTATTTCAAGTTTTTATGAGGGAGATTATCTTCACATTCTCGCTTGCCTAAGCAATCGCGTTTAGGAGGGTGAGTTAGAGCCGATTATGGTGTTTGCCTATCTAATTACGGATAGGGGGTGCCTAGGACAACAACATATCATCAATTCACCGAAGAGATTCGTTTCGTTTGCAGGTGTTTGCCTATTCAATTGCGATTAGGAGGGTGCCAAGGACAAATCAATCCAACATCATACCACCACCACCACCATCTATACTACTGTATTTAATATCAATCCCTCTGTTTGAGCGTATGTCGTGATGGATGACCTCTCTCTTTAAGTGCATATCGCATTGAATGACCCCTCTAGTTGAGTGCATGTCATTATGAACGATCCCTTTCTTAGAGTTTATACCGTGATGGACGACCCTCTCTTTGAACGTAGGTCGAGATGAATGAGCCCTCTCTTCGAGTGCATGTCATAATGAACGATCGCTATCTTTGAGAGTATACCGTGATGGGCAACCCCTCTCTTTGAGCGTATTGCGCGATGAATGACCCTTTCTTTGAGTGTATGTCATAATGAACGATCCCTCTCTTTGAGCGTATATCGTGATGGACAACCCCTCTCTTTGAGCGTATGTCGCGATGAATGTCCCCTCTCTTCGAGTGCATATCATAATGAACGGTCCCTTTCTTATAGCGTATACCGTTATGGACGACCCATCTCTTTGAGCGTATGTCGCGGTGAATGACCCCTTTCTTTGAAGGTATGTTGTAGTGACTGGTCCCCCTCTTTGAGCGTATCCTATGATGGACGACCCCTGTCTTTGAGCGTATGTCGTGATGAATGACCCCTCTCTTCGAGTGCATGTCCTGTTGAACGATCCCTCTATTCGAGCGTATGTCGTGATGGATGACCTCTCTCTTTAAGTGCATATCGCATTGAATGACCCCTCTTGTTGAGTGCATGTCATTATGAACGATCCCTTTCTTAGAGTTTATACTGATATGGACGACCCTCTCTTTGAACGTAGGTCGCGATGAATGAGCCCTCTCTTCTAGTGCAGGTCATAATGAACGATCGCTATCTTTGAGAGTATACCGTGATGGGCAACCCCTCTCTTTGAGCGTATTGTGCGATGAATGACCCCTCTCTTTGAGTGTATGTCATAATGAATGATCCCTCTCTTTGAGGGTATACCGTGATGGACAACCCCTCTCTTTGAGCGTATGTCGCGATGAATGTCCCCTTTCTTCGAGTGCATATCATAATGAACGGTCTCTTTCTTATAGCATATACTGTTATGGACGACCCATCTCTTTGAGCGTATGTCGCGGTGAATGACCCCTTTCTTTGAAGGTGTGTTGTAGTGACCGGTCCCCCTCTTTGAGCGTATCCTATGATGGACGACTCCTGTCTTTGACCGTATGTCGCAACGAATGACCCTTCTCTTCTAGTAAATGTCATAATGAATGGTCACTTTCTTAGAGCGTATACCATGATGGACGACCCTTCTCTTTAAGCGGAATGACCCCTCTCTTTGAGTGTATGATATAATGAATGGTCATTTTCTTGGAGAGTATATTGTGATGGACGACCCCTCTCTTTGAGCGTATGTCGCCGTGAATGACCCCTCTCTTCGAGTACATGTCATAATGAATGGTCCTTTCTTAGAGCATATACCGTGATGGACGACCCCTCTCGGAGCGTATGTTGCGGTGAATAACCCCTATCTTCGAGAGTATGTCATAATGAATGGTCCCTCTCTTTGAACGTATGTCGCGATGGACGACCCCTCTCTTCGAGTGCATGTCATGGTGAAGGGTCCATCTCTTTGAGCGTATACCATGATGGATGACCCCTCTCATTCAGCGTATGTCGTATTGAATGACCCCTTTCTTCGTGTGCAAGTCATAATGAATGATCCATTTTTTGGAGCGTATATCGTTATTGACGACCCTTCTCATTGAGCGTATGGTGCGATGAATGACCCCTCTCTTCCAGTGCATGTCATAATGAACGATCCCTCTCTTTGAGCGTATATCGTGATGGACGACCCCTCTCTTTGATCGTTTGTCGCGGTGAATGACCCCTCTCTTCGAGTGTAGGTCATAATGAATGGTCTCTCTCTTTGAGCATTTACCATGATGGACGACCCCTCTCTTTGAGCGTATGTCGCGATCAATGACCCCTCTCATCGAGTGCATGTCATAACGAACGGTCCCTTACTTAGACCGTATATTGTGATGGACGACCCCTCTATTTGAGCGTCTGTCCCAGTGAATGACCCCTCTCTTCGAGTGTATGTCATAACGATCGGTCCCTTTCTTAGACCGTATACCGTAATGGACGACCCCTCTCTCTGAGTGTATGTCACGGTGAATGACCCTTCTCTTTAAGTGCATGTAATAATAATCAATCCCTTTCTTAGAACGTCTACCGTGATGGACGATCCTCCTCTTGGAGCGTATATCGTAATGAATGACCTATAACACCCAACCTGGATGTCACACTGGGCCTCCACATTCTTCGAGTGCATATCATGGTGAATGGTCTCTATTTTTGAGCGTATACTGTGATGGACGACTCCTCTCTTTGAGCGTATGTCGCGATGAATGACCCCTTTCATCGAGTACATGTCATAATGAATGGTCCCTTTCTTAAAGCGTATACCGTTGGGACGAACCTTCTCTTTGAGCGTATGTCGCGGTGAATGACCACTCTCTTCGAGTGCATGTCATGATGAAAGGTCCCTTTCTTATAGCGTATACCGTGATGACGATCCCTCTCCTTGAGCGTATGTCGCGATGAATGACCCCTCTCTTCGAGTGCATGATATGGTGAATAGTGCCTCTCTTTGAGCGTATACCGTTATGGACGACCTCTTATTGGGTGCATGTAATAATAAACGACTACTCTCTTTGAGTGTATACCGTGATCGATGACTCTCTCTTTGAGCGTATGTCGCGATAAATGACCCGTCTATTCAAGTGCATGTAAAGGTGAACGATCCCTCCCTTTGAGAGGATACCGTGATGGATGACCCCTCTCATTGAGCGTATATAACGATTAATGACCTCTCTCTTCGAGTGCATGTCATAATGAACAGTCTCTCTCTTTGAGCGTATGTCGCGATGAATGACCGGTCTATTCGAGTGCATGACATGGTGAACGGTCTATTTGAGTGGATACCGTGATGAATGACCCCTCTATTCGAGTGCATGTTTTAGTGAACGGTACCTCTATTTGAGCGTATAACGAGATGGATGACCCCTCTTTTTTAGCTTATGTCGCGATGAATGACCCCTCTCTTCGAGTGCATGTCATAATAAATGGTCCCTTTCTTAGAGCATATACCGTGATGGACGACCCTTCTTTTTGAGCATATGATGTGGTGAATGACCACCCTCTTTGAGTGCATGTCATAATGGTTGGTTTCTCTCTTTGAGCGTATACCGTGATCAATGATCCTCTATTTGAGCGTATGTTGCGATGAATGACCCCTCTTTGAGTGCATGTCATAATGAACGGTTCCTTTCTTAGACCGTATACTGTGAGGGACGAGTTCTCTTTTTGAGCGTATGTCGCAATGAATGCACCTCTCTTCGAGTGCATGTCATAATGAATGGTCCCTTTCTTAGAACGTATATCGTGATGGACGACCCTTGTCTCCAAGCGTATGTCGCTATGAATGACCCCTTTCTTTGAGTGCATGTCATCTTAAACAGTCCCTCTCTTTGAGCGTATACCATGATGGACGATCCCTCTCTTTGAGCGTGTGTCGCGATGAATGTCGCCTCTCTTCGAGTGCATGACATGGTGAACGGTCCCTCTCTTTGAGCATATACGGTGATGGAAAATCCCTCTCTTTGAGGGTATGTCACGATGAATGACCCTCTCTTTCAGTGCGTGTCATAATAAACGCCCCCTCTCTTCGAGCGTATACCGTGATCGATAACACCTCTCTTTGAGCGTATGTCGCGATGAAAGACACCTCTCTTTGAGCGTATGTCGCGATGAAAGACATCTCTCTTCGTGTGCAAGTTAAGGTGAAAGTTAATTCTCTTTGAGAGTATACCGTGATGGATGAACCCTCTCTTTGACCGAATGTCGCGATGAATGACCCCTTTCTTCGACTGCATGTCATAATGAACGGTCCGTTTCTTAGAGTGAAAATCGTGATGGACAATACCTCTCTTTGAGCGTATGTCGTGGTGAATGACCCCTCTCGTTGAGTGCATGTCAAGGTGAATGGTCCCTCTCTTTGAGCGTATACCGTGATGGACGACCCATCTCTTTGAGCGTTTGTCGGGATGAATGACCCCTCTCTTCGAGTGCATGTCGTAATGAACGGTCCCATTCTTAGAGAGTATATTGTGATGGACGACACCTCTCTTTGAGCGTATGACGCGAACAATAACCCCTCTCTTCGAGCGTATGTCATAATGAACAGACCATCTCTTTGAGCGTATGCCATAATGGACAACCCTATCTTCGAGCGTGTGTCGCGATGAATGACCCCTCTATTCGAGTGCATGTCATGGTGAGTGGTCCCTCTCTTTGGGCGTATACCGTGATGGACGACCCTTCTCTTTGAGCATATTTCTCAATGAATGACCCCTCTCTTTGAATGCATCTCAAAATCAACGGTTGCTCTCTTTGAGCGTATACCGTGATCGATGACCCTCTCTTTGAGATATATCGCGATGAATGACTCCTCTACTCGAGTGCAAGTCATAATAAATGGTCCCTTTCTTAGAGTGTATACCGTGATGGACGACCAGACCCTTCTCTTAGAGCGTGTGTTGAGATGAATGACCCTTCATTTTGAGTGCAGGTCATAATGATCGGTCCCTTTCCTAGAGCGTATACCGTGATGGACATCACCTCTCTTTGAGCATAAGTCATGGTGAATGACCCCTCTCTTCAAGCGTATGTTATAATGAATGGTTCTTATGTTTGAGCATATACCGTGGTGGATGACCCCTCTCTTTTAGTGTATGTCGTGGTAAATGACCCCTCTCTTCGATAGTATATCATAATGAACGGTCCCTCTCTTTGAGCATATGTCTCGATGAATGACCCCATTCTTCGAGTGCATGTCATGGTGAATGGTACCTATTTTTGAGCGTATAATGTGATGGACGACTCCTCTCTTTGAGCGTATGTCGCGATGAATGACCCCTCTCATCAAGGGCATGTCATAATGAATGGTCCCTTAAAGCCTATACCGTTGGGACGACCCTTCTCTTTGAGCGTATGTCGCGTTGAAAGACCCCTCTCTTCGAGTGCATATCATTATGAAAGGTCCCTTTCTTATAGCGTATACCGTGATGATGATCCCTCTCCTTGAGTGTATGTCGCGACGAATGACCCCTCTATTCGAGTGCATGACATGGTGAATAGTGCCTCTCTTTGAGCGTATACCGTGATGGACGACCTCTCTATGAGCGTATGTCGCGATGAGTGACCTCTCTCAGTGAGTGCATGACATAATAAACGATTACTCTCTTTGAACATATACCGTGATCGATGACCCCTCTCTTTGAGCGTTTGTCGGGATGGATGATCCCTCTCCTTAAGCATATGTCGCGATAAAAGACCCCTCTCTTCGAGTGCATGTCATGGTGAAAGGTCCTTCTCTTTGAGAGTATACCGTGATTAATGACCCTTCTCTT
Organism: Abelmoschus esculentus; assembly: GCA_035048815.1. NCBI lineage: Eukaryota > Viridiplantae > Streptophyta > Magnoliopsida > Malvales > Malvaceae > Abelmoschus > Abelmoschus esculentus. Next base: position 21,681,466 of record JAUCBN010000003.1, read on the forward strand.
TGACCGAATGTCGCGATGAACGGTCCCTTTCTTATATCATATACCGTGATGGACGACCCTTCCTATTGAGCATATGTCATGATGAATAACCCCTCTCTTCTAGTGCATCATGGTGGAATGATCCCTCTCTTTGTGCGTATACCTTGATGGACGACCCCTCTCTTTGAGTGTATGTCGCGACGAACGACCCCTCTCTTCGAGTGTATATCATACTAAACAATCCCCCTTTTCGAGTGTATACAGTGATGGATAAGCCTTCTCTTTGAGTGTATGTCGCGAAGAATGACCCCTCTTTTCGAGTGCATGACATTGTGAACGGTCCCTCTCTTTGAGCGTATACGGTGATGGTAACCCCTCTCTTTGAGCGTATGTCACGATGAATTACCCCTCTCTTCGAGTACATGTCCTGTTGAACGATCCCTGATACATGCATTAGAGGGCTAAAGTAATGCACATTGAGCATAAATATGAATCTGTTGGTAAAGTCTGGAAAGCCAGCCAACTTGCCTTGACTTTTTGGTTGTGTTCCGTGCATTTATGGGCAGAGTTGTCTTCTAATAAATTGACCGTTATTCAGTTACCTTCTCAATGCATCTTGAAAAGCATCAATTGGATATCGAAAGCTCAAGATATGTTTGTTTTACCGAAGATTGCACGTGCAGAAAACTAGATACGGGATTATTATGAGATTTTATAAAATTCATCTCAAAAGCTAATATATAAAGGTTTTGGATGAATTAGACATTAAATAAATTAATTCAAAGGTGGATTATAAATCTTTGACTATTATTATTAGTATTTTATTTTATTACTTAGGATTCCTTTTAATTAGCAATCCATATGCTGATTTTAGGGGATTTATTTTATCAAGATATTAATATGTTGATATTTAGGGATTGATCAGCTATCTATTAGGCAATTCTAAGGTCTCCTCTAGACTATAAAAGGTGATAGCTCTTTTCTTGTAAACACCTTGCTATTTTTCTTATCAGAAGTCTTCTTCAACATAAGTATTTCAAGTTTTTATGAGGGAGATTATCTTCACATTCTCGCTTGCCTAAGCAATCGCGTTTAGGAGGGTGAGTTAGAGCCGATTATGGTGTTTGCCTATCTAATTACGGATAGGGGGTGCCTAGGACAACAACATATCATCAATTCACCGAAGAGATTCGTTTCGTTTGCAGGTGTTTGCCTATTCAATTGCGATTAGGAGGGTGCCAAGGACAAATCAATCCAACATCATACCACCACCACCACCATCTATACTACTGTATTTAATATCAATCCCTCTGTTTGAGCGTATGTCGTGATGGATGACCTCTCTCTTTAAGTGCATATCGCATTGAATGACCCCTCTAGTTGAGTGCATGTCATTATGAACGATCCCTTTCTTAGAGTTTATACCGTGATGGACGACCCTCTCTTTGAACGTAGGTCGAGATGAATGAGCCCTCTCTTCGAGTGCATGTCATAATGAACGATCGCTATCTTTGAGAGTATACCGTGATGGGCAACCCCTCTCTTTGAGCGTATTGCGCGATGAATGACCCTTTCTTTGAGTGTATGTCATAATGAACGATCCCTCTCTTTGAGCGTATATCGTGATGGACAACCCCTCTCTTTGAGCGTATGTCGCGATGAATGTCCCCTCTCTTCGAGTGCATATCATAATGAACGGTCCCTTTCTTATAGCGTATACCGTTATGGACGACCCATCTCTTTGAGCGTATGTCGCGGTGAATGACCCCTTTCTTTGAAGGTATGTTGTAGTGACTGGTCCCCCTCTTTGAGCGTATCCTATGATGGACGACCCCTGTCTTTGAGCGTATGTCGTGATGAATGACCCCTCTCTTCGAGTGCATGTCCTGTTGAACGATCCCTCTATTCGAGCGTATGTCGTGATGGATGACCTCTCTCTTTAAGTGCATATCGCATTGAATGACCCCTCTTGTTGAGTGCATGTCATTATGAACGATCCCTTTCTTAGAGTTTATACTGATATGGACGACCCTCTCTTTGAACGTAGGTCGCGATGAATGAGCCCTCTCTTCTAGTGCAGGTCATAATGAACGATCGCTATCTTTGAGAGTATACCGTGATGGGCAACCCCTCTCTTTGAGCGTATTGTGCGATGAATGACCCCTCTCTTTGAGTGTATGTCATAATGAATGATCCCTCTCTTTGAGGGTATACCGTGATGGACAACCCCTCTCTTTGAGCGTATGTCGCGATGAATGTCCCCTTTCTTCGAGTGCATATCATAATGAACGGTCTCTTTCTTATAGCATATACTGTTATGGACGACCCATCTCTTTGAGCGTATGTCGCGGTGAATGACCCCTTTCTTTGAAGGTGTGTTGTAGTGACCGGTCCCCCTCTTTGAGCGTATCCTATGATGGACGACTCCTGTCTTTGACCGTATGTCGCAACGAATGACCCTTCTCTTCTAGTAAATGTCATAATGAATGGTCACTTTCTTAGAGCGTATACCATGATGGACGACCCTTCTCTTTAAGCGGAATGACCCCTCTCTTTGAGTGTATGATATAATAAATGGTCATTTTCTTGGAGAGTATATTGTGATGGACGACCCCTCTCTTTGAGCGTATGTCGCCGTGAATGACCCCTCTCTTCGAGTACATGTCATAATGAATGGTCCTTTCTTAGAGCATATACCGTGATGGACGACCCCTCTCGGAGCGTATGTTGCGGTGAATAACCCCTATCTTCGAGAGTATGTCATAATGAATGGTCCCTCTCTTTGAACGTATGTCGCGATGGACGACCCCTCTCTTCGAGTACATGTCATGGTGAAGGGTCCATCTCTTTGAGCGTATACCATGATGGATGACCCCTCTCATTCAGCGTATGTCGTATTGAATGACCCCTTTCTTCGTGTGCAAGTCATAATGAATGATCCATTTTTTGGAGCGTATATCGTTATTGACGACCCTTCTCATTGAGCGTATGGTGCGATGAATGACCCCTCTCTTCCAGTGCATGTCATAATGAACGATCCCTCTCTTTGAGCGTATATCGTGATGGACGACCCCTCTCTTTGATCGTTTGTCGCGGTGAATGACCCCTCTCTTCGAGTGTAGGTCATAATGAATGGTCCCTCTCTTTGAGCATTTACCATGATGGACGACCCCTCTCTTTGAGCGTATGTCGCGATCAATGACCCCTCTCATCGAGTGCATGTCATAACGAACGGTCCCTTACTTAGACCGTATATTGTGATGGACGACCCCTCTATTTGAGCGTCTGTCCCAGTGAATGACCCCTCTCTTCGAGTGTATGTCATAACGATCGGTCCCTTTCTTAGACCGTATACCGTAATGGACGACCCCTCTCTCTGAGTGTATGTCACGGTGAATGACCCTTCTCTTTAAGTGCATGTAATAATAATCAATCCCTTTCTTAGAACGTCTACCGTGATGGACGATCCTCCTCTTGGAGCGTATATCGTAATGAATGACCTATAACACCCAACCTGGATGTCACACTGGGCCTCCACATTCTTCGAGTGCATATCATGGTGAATGGTCTCTATTTTTGAGCGTATACTGTGATGGACGACTCCTCTCTTTGAGCGTATGTCGCGATGAATGACCCCTTTCATCGAGTACATGTCATAATGAATGGTCCCTTTCTTAAAGCGTATACCGTTGGGACGAACCTTCTCTTTGAGCGTATGTCGCGGTGAATGACCACTCTCTTCGAGTGCATGTCATGATGAAAGGTCCCTTTCTTATAGCGTATACCGTGATGACGATCCCTCTCCTTGAGCGTATGTCGCGACGAATGACCCCTCTCTTCGAGTGCATGATATGGTGAATAGTGCCTCTCTTTGAGCGTATACCGTTATGGACGACCTCTTATTGGGTGCATGTAATAATAAACGACTACTCTCTTGGAGTGTATACCGTGATCGATGACTCTCTCTTTGAGCGTATGTCGCGATAAATGACCCGTCTATTCAAGTGCATGTAAAGGTGAACGATCCCTCCCTTTGAGAGGATACCGTGATGGATGACCCCTCTCATTGAGCGTATATAACGATTAATGACCTCTCTCTTCGAGTGCATGTCATAATGAACGGTCTCTCTCTTTGAGCGTATGTCGCGATGAATGACCGGTCTATTCGAGTGCATGTCATGGTGAACGGTCTATTTGAGTGGATACCGTGATGAATGACCCCTCTATTCGAGTGCATGTTTTAGTGAACGGTACCTCTATTTGAGCGTATAACGAGATGGATGACCCCTCTTTTTTAGCTTATGTCGCGATGAATGACCCCTCTCTTCGAGTGCATGTCATAATAAATGGTCCCTTTCTTAGAGCATATACCGTGATGGACGACCCTTCTTTTTGAGCGTATGATGTGGTGAATGACCACCCTCTTTGAGTGCATGTCATAATGGTTGGTTTCTCTCTTTGAGCGTATACCGTGATCAATGATCCTCTATTTGAGCGTATGTTGCGATGAATGACCCCTCTCTTTGAGTGCATGTCATAATGAACGGTTCCTTTCTTAGACCGTATACTGTGAGGGACGAGTTCTCTTTTTGAGCGTATGTCGCAATGAATGCACCTCTCTTCGAGTGCATGTCATAATGAATGGTCCCTTTCTTAGAACGTATATCGTGATGGACGACCCTTGTCTCCAAGCGTATGTCGCTATGAATGACCCCTTTCTTTGAGTGCATGTCATCTTAAACAGTCCCTCTCTTTGAGCGTATACCATGATGGACGATCCCTCTCTTTGAGCGTGTGTCGCGATGAATGTCGCCTCTCTTCGAGTGCATGACATGGTGAACGGTCCCTCTCTTTGAGCATATACGGTGATGGAAAATCCCTCTCTTTGAGGGTATGTCACGATGAATGACCCTCTCTTTCAGTGCGTGTCATAATAAACGCCCCCTCTCTTCGAGCGTATACCGTGATCGATAACACCTCTCTTTGAGCGTATGTCGCGATGAAAGACACCTCTCTTTGAGCGTATGTCGCGATGAAAGACATCTCTCTTCGTGTGCAAGTTAAGGTGAAAGTTAATTCTCTTTGAGAGTATACCGTGATGGATGAACCCTCTCTTTGACCGAATGTCGCGATGAATGACCCCTTTCTTCGACTGCATGTCATAATGAACGGTCCGTTTCTTAGAGTGAAAATCGTGATGGACAATACCTCTCTTAGAGCGTATGTCGTGGTGAATGACCCCTCTCGTTGAGTGCATGTCAAGGTGAATGGTCCCTCTCTTTGAGCGTATACCGTGATGGACGACCCATCTCTTTGAGCGTTTGTCGGGATGAATGACCCCTCTCTTCGAGTGCATGTCGTAATGAACGGTCCCATTCTTAGAGAGTATATTGTGATGGACGACACCTCTCTTTGAGCGTATGACGCGAACAATAACCCCTCTCTTCGAGCGTATGTCATAATGAACAGACCATCTCTTTGAGCGTATGCCATAATGGACAACCCTATCTTCGAGCGTGTGTCGCGATGAATGACCCCTCTATTCGAGTGCATGTCATGGTGAGTGGTCCCTCTCTTTGGGCGTATACCGTGATGGACGACCCTTCTCTTTGAGCATATTTCTCAATGAATGACCCCTCTCTTTGAATGCATCTCAAAATCAACGGTTGCTCTCTTTGAGCGTATACCGTGATCGATGACCCTCTCTTTGAGATATATCGCGATGAATGACTCCTCTACTCGAGTGCAAGTCATAATAAATGGTCCCTTTCTTAGAGTGTATACCGTGATGGACGACCAGACCCTTCTCTTAGAGCGTGTGTTGAGATGAATGACCCTTCATTTTGAGTGCAGGTCATAATGATCGGTCCCTTTCCTAGAGCGTATACCGTGATGGACATCACCTCTCTTTGAGCATAAGTCATGGTGAATGACCCCTCTCTTCAAGCGTATGTTATAATGAATGGTTCTTATGTTTGAGCATATACCGTGGTGGATGACCCCTCTCTTTTAGTGTATGTCGTGGTAAATGACCCCTCTCTTCGATAGTATATCATAATGAACGGTCCCTCTCTTTGAGCATATGTCTCGATGAATGACCCCATTCTTCGAGTGCATGTCATGGTGAATGGTACCTATTTTTGAGCGTATAATGTGATGGACGACTCCTCTCTTTGAGCGTATGTCGCGATGAATGACCCCTCTCATCAAGGGCATGTCATAATGAATGGTCCCTTAAAGCCTATACCGTTGGGACGACCCTTCTCTTTGAGCGTATGTCGCGTTGAAAGACCCCTCTCTTCGAGTGCATATCATTATGAAAGGTCCCTTTCTTATAGCGTATACCGTGATGATGATCCCTCTCCTTGAGTGTATGTCGCGACGAATGACCCCTCTATTCGAGTGCATGACATGGTGAATAGTGCCTCTCTTTGAGCGTATACCGTGATGGACGACCTCTCTATGAGCGTATGTCGCGATGAGTGACCTCTCTCAGTGAGTGCATGACATAATAAACGATTACTCTCTTTGAACATATACCGTGATCGATGACCCCTCTCTTTGAGCGTTTGTCGGGATGGATGATCCCTCTCCTTAAGCATATGTCGCGATAAAAGACCCCTCTCTTCGAGTGCATGTCATGGTGAAAGGTCCTTCTCTTTGAGAGTATACCGTGATTAATGACCCTTCTCTTTGACCGAATGTCGCGATGAACGGTCCCTTTCTTATATCATATACCGTGATGGACGACCCTTCCTATTGAGCATATGTCATGATGAATAACCCCTCTCTTCTAGTGCATCATGGTGGAATGATCCCTCTCTTTGTGCGTATACCTTGATGGACGACCCCTCTCTTTGAGTGTATGTCGCGACGAATGACCCCTCTCTTCGAGTGTATATCATACTAAACAATCCCCCTTTTCGAGTGTATACAGTGATGGATAAGCCTTCTCTTTGAGTGTATGTCGCGAAGAATGACCCCTCTTTTCGAGTGCATGACATTGTGAACGGTCCCTCTCTTTGAGCGTATACGGTGATGGTAACCCCTCTCTTTGAGCGTATGTCACGATGAATTACCCCTCTCTTTCAGTGCATGTCATAATAAATGGTCCCTCTCTTTGAGCATATACCATGATCGATGACCCCTCTCTTTGAGCGTATGTCGTGATGAATAACCACTCTCTTCGACTGTATGTCATAATGAACGGTCCCTCTCTATGAGCGTATACCATGATGGACGGCCCCTCACTTTGAGAGTATGTCTTGGTGAATGACCTCTCTCTTCAATCATATGTCATAATGAACGGTCCCCCTCGTTGAGCGTATCTCATGATGGACGACCCCTGTCCTTGAGTGTATGTCGTGATGAACGACCCCTCTCTTTGAGTGCATGTCATGGTGAATGGTCCTTCTTCTTGAGCGTATACCATGATGGACGACCCCTCTCTTTGAGCGTATATCGTGATGAAGGACCCTTCTCTTGGAGTGCATAACATGGTGAGCAGTTCCTCTAGCTGAGCGTATACCAGGATGGACGACCCTTCTCTTTGAGCGTATGTCATGATGAATGACCCATCTCTTTGAGTGTATACGAAGAACGTATTCGATTTGGGTCCGCTCAGTATATTATTCGGGTTCTTTTGAGTTCAACGTCGTTGTTATTTCCCAGCAACTTAAACATCCAATTCTGCCATTTTAGACGTTTTAATGCTTCCATGAAAGCCCTCGGAGCATTTCATCTTCATTAACCTCTAGAAACTGCCAGAATTCCTTCATCCCTTTTCTTTTTTGTTTCAGTTTTTTTTTCTTTGTTTTCTTATTGTTTTAACATCATTCTAACATCCATAATATTGTGTTTATTGCAGAGACTTGCTTGCTATTATCCTAGATCCGTTTCAAACAAGGATCGTTGTTTTTGAAGCAACTAATCCCCAATATCATATGGTATCAGAGCCAGGTTGGATATTAGCACTTTCTGCACTACATATATCAAAAATGACAAAAGAAAAAAAAAAGAAAAAAATTCGAAATTCTACAAAAAAAGAAAGTCAAAGTCAAAGTTTGACCAGAAAAGTCAAAGTCAACAAAAGAAATTCGAAAAATTTGAAAAAAAAATCACATTTGAATATTTAGTGTATTTTCATGTTTATATGTGCTGTTTGACCACAAAAATGATGAAGGATGCTTACGTTTACCATGGAATGCTTCTAAATCACTTAAAACGACGTGTTCTTGTTTGTTCGGTGATAGGATTGTGGTAAGCATTTCTAATGCAGTAAGTACTTCATTTCCAGCCTTAATTCACTTTGTTCTTCATTAATTGATGCAGTAAGTATTTCTAATGCCTTATTCTTGTTTTCCTTTTTTTTTCAGCCTTGTTTTTCTTTCTTTTTTACTTTCTAGCATTGTTTTTCTTTTGTTTTACTATCCAACCTTGTTTTTTTGTTTGTTTTCTTTATTTTCCAGCCTTTGTGTCATCTAAACAGACCCTAATTCACTTTTAACTCTTGTTTGTACCACCGTTACATATATCTTGGAGTTTGACACAAATAACAAGTTTGAAGGATCAGATTAGTTCCTTAAAGAGCTGTTTGCAAGAGAACGAGTGGAAAAGGCATTTGAGAGTGTGAGCACAGAAGGGGAATCTAAAGAGCCATTCAAGTATTCCCGAGTGAAACACGAGCGCTGAGTGTTACTTTGCTGAGTGCATTGTTCTTTTGGAGTGATCTGCGAGAATTTGTTGTGTGTGCAGTGAGGGACTTTAAAATTTCGTTTATTTAACATAATAGTTTTCTTTTCTTGTTTTTCATTGCTGCAATGACAGGTAATGACGATCGTAGTCCCGGTGGAAGTAATCCACCAGATTTGCAAATGCAGGCTTTCACTCAAACCTTGCAGCGTCTTTTAGACCAAGCATTGGAGCCTATTCAGTCTCGTTTGGATAGAATAGATGGGGGTGGTTCCCAATCTGTCCAAAATGAGAATCTTGATGAAAACGACGTCGAACAATCACCACGGACGAATCAACGACCAGGACGTGCAGTTGATGATAATATTTCTAACATAAAAGTTGCTATACCTTCTTTTCAGGGACGTTCAGATCCAGATGCTTATCTAACATGGGAAAGTAAAGTTGAACACGTTTTCGAGTGTTACAATTACTCGGAACAAAAGAAAGTACGACTAGCAACTTTGGAGTTTGTTGACTATGCACTATTGTGGTGGGATCAATTACTGGTTAGTCGACGACGTGCGGGTGAAGGACCAGTGAGAACATGGGACGAAATGAAGCGTATCATGCGGAAACGGTTTGTTCCTTCTCACTATCATCGTGATTTATTTCAGAAATTACAAACTTTGAAACATGGCAATAGGAGCGTCAAGGACTATTTCAAGGAAATGGAGATGTCCATGATGCGTGCGAACATAGTTGAGGATCGTGAGGCGACTATGGCTCGGTTTATGGCAGGTTTAAATTCTGAAATTGCTAACGTTGTTGAATTGCAGCATTATGTCGAATTGGATGACATGGTGCATATGGTGATGAAAATTGAGCGACAACAACGTAGAAAAGTTTCTACTCGAGGTAATACTACTCCATTTAAATCTTTTACGAATCCATTATATACCCCTAACCATGCTAGGAAACAAGCACCACAAGCGCCACTTCGGATTCAAGAACAAGGCGAGTCCAGCAAGCCAAAGCCTCCCGTTGCTGATAATGAGCATGGTAAATAAAAAGTGGTTGTACAAGAGAGATCGAGAGATATTCAATGTTTTAAGTGTCTTGGTCGAGGACATGTTGCTAGCTAGTGTCCTAATCGTAGGGTTATGTTGATGCGAGATGATGGAGAGATTGAGTCAGATTCTGAAGAAGAACCACATGAGATCCCTGATGAAGATGATAAAGAGGATGTCCTAGAAGTTGATGAGACTGGTAAGGTAATGGAAATTATGGTTGTTAAACGTAGTCTGAGTGTGCAACAGGTTCAGGATGAACAACAACGCGAGAATATCTTTCACACGCGATGCAAAATTCAAGATAAGGTATGTGTTGTTATTATTGATAGCGGTAGTTGTACTAATGTTGCTAGTTCAATGATGGTTGACAGGTTAGGTCTCAAGACAACAAAGCATCCGAATCCATACAAATTGCAATGGTTGAATGACAGGGGAGAACTTAAAGTAACAAAACAAGTTGTTATACCGTTTTCGATCAGAAGTTACAAGGACGAGGTCCTTTGTGATGTTGTGTCGATGGATGCTACTCACCTTCTTTTGGGACGCCCTTGGCAATATGACAAGAAGGTAATGCATGATAGTTTTACAAATCGATACTCTTTTATGCATGCAGGTAAGAAGATTACTTTGGCTCCTTTGACACCGAGTCAAGTGATGGAAGATCAAGCAAGCTTAAAAAGAGTAAAGAAGCTGCAAAGGAGAAGAAAAAGATGAATGTTTATGCAAGCAATTGAGAAATCAGGAAATGTCTTTCCTCTCACCAATCTTTGCTTATTTTAATGTTTAAAGATTATTGTTTATTGACTGACTTTCGTTCTGATTTGCCTGCATCAATTGTTTTCCTATTGCAGGAATTTAAGGATGTGTTTCCGGAAGAAACACCGAGGGGATTGCCACCTCTTCGTGGCATTGAGCACCAGATTGACTTTATCCCAGGTGCTACTATTCCAAATCGACCAGCTTATCGAATTAACCCCGAAGAGACGAAAGAGCTTCAAAGACAAGTGACAGAATTAATGGACAAGGGTTATATTCGAGAGAGTCTGAGTCCGTGTGCTGTTCCGGTACTGTGCCGAAGAAAGATGGGTCTTGGAGGATGTGCGTAGATTGTAGAGCTGTGAATCAGATTACAATTAAGTATCGTCATCCTATTCCCAGACTTGATGATATGTTGGACGAGCTTTGTGGAGCCGTCATCTTCTCCAAAATTGACCTAAAGAGTGGATATCATCAGATTCGCATGCGAGAAGGCGATGAATGGAAGACAGCCTTCAAAACGAAGCTAGGTTTGTACGAATGGTTAGTAATGCCTTTTGGCTTAACTAATGCACCTAGTACTTTTATGCAATTGATGAATCATGTTCTGCGATCTTTTATTGGAAAGTTTTGTGTTGTATATTTTGACGATATTTTGATTTATAGCAAGACTTTGCAGGATCATGTAGAACATTTGAGAGTTGTTTTACAAACTTTGCGAGAAGAAAGATTGTTTGGTAACATAGAGAAATGTGTGTTTTGTACTGAAAAACTTACATTTCTTGGTTACATTGTTAGTGCACAAGGTGTTGAAGTCGATCCTGAGAAGATAAAGGCAACTCAGGAATGGCCACAACCGACATCGATTGCTCAGGTTAGATCTTTTCATGGCTTAGCTAGTTTCTATCGTCGGTTTGTTCCTAACTTCAGTTCTATTACCGCACCCTTAACAGGGATTATCAAGAAGAATTCTAGCTTCTTATGGGGTAAAGAACAAGAAGATGCCTTTTTGAAAACTAAGGATTATTTAACGAAGTTACCTGTGTTAGCCTTACCTAACTTTGATAAAACTTTTGAAATTGAATGTGATGCTTCTGGAGTTGGTATAGACGCTGTGCTAATGCAGGAAAAAAGGCCCATTGCATACTTCAGTGAAAAGCTTAGTGGAGCAACATTGAATTATCCAGTCTACGACAAGGAGATGTATGCACTAATTCGGGCATTGGAGACATGGCAACATTACTTGTTGCCTAAGGAGTTTGTGATTCACACTGATTATGAGGCTTTACGATATATTACAGGTCAACATAAATTGAATAAACGACATGCTAAATGGGTTGAATTTTTAGAGTCTTTTCCTTATGTCATTCGTTACAAAAAGGGTAAAGATAATGTCGTTGCTGATGCTTTATCACGTAGATATGTGCTTTTGAATTACCTTGACTCACATTTGATTGGATTTGCATATATACGTGACTTGTATGTTGATGATTCTGATTTTAGAGATAAGTATAAAGCTTGTGAGAAAGGTGCAGATGGAAAGTTTTACAGGCATGATGGTTATCTTTTCAAAGAAAATAGGATATGCATTCCACAGGGTTCAATGCATGATATTCTGATCCGTGAAGCACATGAGGGTGGATTGATGGGTCACTTTGGAGTCACCAAGATGTTACAGACATTGAAAGAACATCTATTTTGGCCTAAGATGCGTAGAGACATTGAAAGGTACTGTGAAAGTTGTGTGACATGTAAGAAAGAAAAATCGAAGGTTTCACCACACAGTATGTACTTACCTCTACCTATTCCTGATTCCCCTTGGACTGATATTTTAATGGATTTTGTTTTGGGATTGCCTCGAACTAGAAATGGTAGAGATAGTGTCTTTGTTATGGTTGATAGATTCTTTAAGATGGCACATTTCATTGCATGCCATAAGACTAATGATGCTGTTAATGTGGCTAACTTATTCTTTAGAGAGATTGTTCGATTACATGGTATTCCTAGGTCAATTGTTTCTGACATGGATGTTAAGTTTTTGAGTCATTTTTGGAGGACTCTTTGGAGCAAAATAGGTACAAAACTCATGTTTTCTACTACTTGTCATCCCCAGACTGATGGACAAACTGAGGTTGTTAATCGTGTTTTATCTACTTTGTTGCATTCCATCATTAAAAAGAACATTAGGACTTGGGAAGATTGTTTGTCACATGTTGAGTTTGCGTATAATCGTGCTATACATTCTGCTACTAAGATGTCACCATTTGAGGTTGTTTATGGTTTTAACCCTATCACGCCTCTAGATTTGTTACCTTTGCCACAGGAACAAGTGACGAACAAAGACGGTCAAGTGAAAGCAGAATATGTGAAGAAGTTGCATCAACAGGTGAAGGAGAATTTAGAACGAAGGACTCAACATTGCGAAAAGCAAGCAAATAAGGGAAGAAAGCGAGTCACCTTTGATGTTGGTGATTGGGTTTGAGTTCACTTCCGAAAGAAACGATTTCCAGCCCAAAGGCGGTCTAAGTTGTTACCGCGAGGAGATGGACCTTTTCAGGTGTTGGAGAAAGTGAATGACAACGCCTACAAGATAGACTTACCGAGCGAGTACACTGTAAGTGCCACATTAAATGTTTTTGATTTAACCCCGTATGATATTGCTGAAGATTTGAGGTCAAATCCTTTTCAAGAAAGGGGGGATGATGTGAGCACATCATGTCAAGTTCAACAGGTTGATCCGGAGGTCTTACCATCAGGACCTATAACACGTTCTAAGGCAAAGAAATACAGGGAAGCTCTTTTCCTTACTTGTGCTAACATTTCAGATTCATTTGAGAATGTTCATGCCTTAGAATATGTTGTTTATAATGTGTTGCGTGCTGATATGTGACATATTTAGGTATATATATTAGTATGTGTGTTTACTTATGTATATACTATGTTAATTATGTTTGCATTTGGTTTTAAGTGTGCTTGAGTGGTTAAAATAAAACTACAAGGCTTTTTAGATGTGTTTGCCTTGTTCTAATATAGGTACTTAGGAGAACCTTAGCTCAAGTGGGCATACCCAGCTCATCTCACGCTCAGGAGAGCGTATGCAGTTCAATACCAGCTCAAGTGGATTATATTTAGCTCAAAAGAAGCTCAATGGTGTGCACGCAGCTCACCTTAGCTCGGGGCAGCACAGAGGCTTAGCTCCCAGCTCCATTTAGCTCCTAACACTCTTAGCTAGTTCGTTTCAGCTCATCTCCATTTCCAGCTCAACTCAACTCAAGTTGAAGTGACCTACAGCAGCTGAAACCTATCGTACACGAAGAGCAGTTGTCTTACGCATGTGCCATGCATGTGGGGCCCACATAGCACCCTTTTCCACATGTTTGGGCGTCCAAAAGCAAGCAAGCCAAACAAGGCCCTTGCTTTGAAGACCAATCAGCAACATTGGATAAGAATGAGTGGTTTCTTATTCAAATTCAAACATTAAACAAATGTTTAATGTGTTTTAAGTGCCAAAACATGTGGCTAAGGATATTAGGAGAAGTTATTTGAGCATTTAAATTTTAATTTTCGTTTGAATTAAGTTCACAAATTCAAATTTGGCCAACTTCTCCTTTATTCCTATATATTTACTTAATTTTGTAAAGACAAGGTTAGACATTTTATGAATAAAATCACTTGTGAGATTTTCTCTCAATTTCAGTTCTTCATTGAACTTTTCTTGACAAATTCAGACTTTGTTTGAGAGTGTCAAATCCTTGATACTTCGGGTTCCTAGATCGCTATCTAGAGGGTCCAAGTCCGTTGACGAAGAACGTATTCGATTCGGGTCCGCTCAGTATATTGTTCGGGTTCTTTCGAATTCAACGTCTTTGTTATTTCCCAGCAACTTAAACATCCAATTCTGCCATTTTGGATGTTTTAATGCTTCCATGAAAGCTCTCGGAGCATTTCATCTTCATTAACCTCCAGAAACTGCCAGAATTCCTTCATCCCTTTTCTTCTTTGTTTTAGTTTTTTTTTCTTTGTTTTCTTATTGTTTTAACATCATTCTAACATCCATAATGTTGTGTTTATTGCAGAGACTTGCTTGCTATTATCCTAGATCCGTTTCAAACAAGAATCGTTGTTTTTGAAGCAACGAATCCCCAATATCACATGTCATAATGAACGGTCCCTTTCTTAGAGCATGATAGACGACCCTTCACTTTGAGCGTATGTCGCTGTGAAAGACCACTCTCTTTGAGTGCATGTCATGTCGAACGGCCCCTCTCTTTCAACGTATACCGTGATGGACGACTCCTCTCTTTGAGCGCATATCGTGATGAATGACCCATCTCTTTGAGTGCATGTCATAATACACAGTGCCTTAGAGCGTATACCGTGATGGACGACCCTTCCCTATGAGCGTATGTCGCGATGAATGACACTTCTCTTCGAGTGCATCTCATAATGAACAATCCCTTTCCTAGAGCGTATACCATGATGTATGTCACCTCTCTTTGAGCGTATGTCGCAGTGATAGACCCCTCTCTTCGAGCGTATGTCATATTTAACAGGTCCCTCTCTTTGAGCGTACACCGTGATTGACGACCCCTCTCTCTTAGCATATGTCGCGGTGAATGACCCCTCCCTACTAGAGTATGTTATAATGAACGACCCCTCTTTTTGAGCATATGCCGTGATGGACGATCCTCTCCTTGAGCGTAGGTCGAGTGCTTTTCATAATGAATGGTCACAATCTAAGAGCGTATAACATGATAGACGACTCCTCTCTTTGAGTGTATGTCGTGGTGAATGAACCCTTTCTTCGAGAGTATGTCATAATGACCGGTCCCTTTGTTTGAGCATATGTCGTGACGGACGACCCCTCTCTTTGAGCGAATGTCGCGATGAATGACCCCTCTCTTCGAGTGCATGACAAGGTGAATTATCCCTCTCTTTGAGCGTATACTGTGATGGACGACCCCTCTCTTTCACCCTATGTCGCGATAAATGACCCCTCTCTTCGAGTGCATGTCATAATGAACGGTCCCTATCCTATAGCATTTGACGTGATGGATGTCCCTTCTCTTTGAGCGTATGTCACGGTGAACGGTCCCTCTCTTTGAGCATATGTCGCGATGAATGACCCCTCTCTTTGGGTGCATGTCATGGTGAACGATCCCTCTCTTTGAGCGTATACCATGATGGATGACACCTCTCTTTCAACGTATGTCACGATGAATGACCCCTCTCTTCGAGTGCTTTCCATAATAAACACTCCCTTTCTTAGAGCGTACATCGTGATAGACGACCCTTCTCTTTGAGCGTATGACGCGATGATTGAATCCTCTCTTCGAGTGCATGTCGTAACGAACGATCCATTTCTTAGAGGTAATACCATGATGGACGACACCTCTCTCTGAGCGTATTCCCCTCTCTTTGAGTGCATGTCATAATGAACGGTCCCTTTCCTTGAGCGTGTACCGTGATAGACGACCTCTCTCTTTGAGCGTATGTCGCGGCGAACGACCCCTCTCTTCGAGAGTTTGCCGTAATGATCGGTCCCTCTCTTTGAGCGTATACCCTGATGGACGACCCCTCTCTTTGATTGTATGTCGCGATGAATGACCCCTCTCTTCGGGTGCATATCATAATAAACAGTCCATTTCTTGGAGCGTATCCCGTGATAGACGATCCTTCTCTTTGAGCATATGTCGCGATGATTGACCCTCTCTTAGAGTGAATGTCATAATAAACGGTCCCTTTCTTAAAGCGTATACCGTGATGGATGACACCTCTCTTTGAGCGTAAAACCCTTTCTTAGAGCGTATATCGTGATGGACGACCCCTCTCTTTGAGCGTATGACGTGGTGAGTGACCCCTCTCTTCGAGAGTATGTCGTAATGACCAGTCCTTGTCTATGAGCGTATTCCGTGATGGAATGACCCCTCTCTTTAAATATATGTCGCGATGAATGACCCCTTTCTTCGAGTACATGTCATAATAAATAGTCCCTTTCTTAAAGCATATCCTGTGATGGACGACCCCTCTCTTTGAGCATATGTCGCGACGAAAGAACCCACTCTTTGAGTGCATGTTAGGATGAACGGTCCCCCTCTTTGAGCGTATGTCGTGATGGATGACCCCGCCATGACCCATCTCTTCGGGTTAATGTCATAATGAATGGTCCATTTCTTAGAGCGTATACCGTGATGGAGGACCCTTCTCTTTGAGCTTATGTTGCGATGAATGACTGCACACTTCGAGTGCATGTCATAATGAACGGTCCCTTTCTTATAGTGTATACCATGATGGACGATCCCTCTCTTTTGGCGTATGTCGCGGTGAATGACGCCTCTCTTCGAGAGTACGCCAAAACGAAAGGTCCCTCTCTTTGTGCATACGCCGTGATGGACGACCCCTCTCTTCGAGTGCATGTCATGGTGAACGGTCCCTCTCTTTGAGCGTATACCGTGATGTATGACCCCTCTCATTGAGCGTAGGTCACGATGAATGACACCTCTCTTCAAGGGCATGTCATACCGAACGGTTCCTCTCTTTGAGCCTACATCGTGATCGATGACCCCTCTCTTCGAGTGCATGTCATAATGAATGGTCCCTTTCTTATAGCGTATACCATGATTGACTACCCTTTTCTTTGAGCGTATGTCGCGATGAATGACCCCTCTCTTCGAGTGCATGTCATAATGAAAGGTCCCTTTCTTAAAGCGTATACCGTGATGGATGACCCTTATCTTTCAGCGTATGTCGCGTTTAATGACCCTTCTCTTCGAGCGTATTTCACAATGAACGGTCTCTTTCTTAGAGCGTACCTGTGATGGATGACCTTTTTCTTTGAGCGTATGTCGCGGTGAATGACCCCTCTCTTCGAGCGTATTTCATAATAAATGGTCCCTCTCATTGAGCGTATGCCATGATGGATGACCCCTCTCTTTGAGCATATGATGCGTTGAATGGCCCCTCTCTTTGAGTGCATGCCATAATGAATGGTCCCTTTCTTAGAGCATATACCATGATGGACGACTGTAATCACCATTTTATCTGGGTCTAACTCGTCACTTTTATGTTTAAAATAATGCGCTTGGACGCTTTAATTTCTGTACGGGTATTAATATTATGGTCATATATTTTACATTAATATTACATGTTTGTACGTGTGTTTATTATAATAATATGTGTACTACGCATGTTAATATTCTACCTTACTATTTGTTTAAGTTTTATCGGTGTGTGTATATATATAATATGTACTTGTGGATATTATGAAATCATCAAATGTGATATATTATGTTGCATAACTATGTATTAGTAATGTATGTAATCAAATATATATGTATATATAGTTAGTTATGTATACAGGCGTCCTTGTTTTATTTAATTTATTCCTAAGCATGTCATTTTGTTTTATCCTTTATGTATATATCAAAATCAATTGTTACTTGCATGTGTATTTATTTATGTTTAATTCTTCATATTGAGGTAGAATAATAATGATATTTTATTTCTAGAATTTGTCTCACCAAATGCATGCGCTGAATCATTCGATTTTTTACCTTTGGATTCGTATCACTAGACTATAATCATTCACATAACGGTCCGGTCTACCTTAGTGACCGATGGCGGCTCCAAATTTATTTTTCCAAAAGAATTTATATTTTTTAAATAACATTTTCGAAGGGCATTAAATCAATACCACCAAAGATCTTGTCTCCTTAATACTTTTCAAACTAATTTTCTGTTTTCCATCTTTCAACCTGAAAAAGGTCGCTTCAACGACCTTTCTCATTGTGTGTATGTCGCGATGAATGTCCTCTCTCATGGAGTGTATGTCATAATGAACGGTCCCTTTCTTTGAGCGTATACCGTGATGGACGATCCTTCTCTTTGAGCGTATGTCGCGGTGAATGACCACTCTCTTCGAGAATGTGCCGTAGTGACCGGTCCCTCTCTTTGAGCGCATCCAGTGATGGATGATCTCTCTCTTTGAGAGTATGTCGCGATGAATGCCCCCTCTCTTTGAGTCCATATCATGGTGAACGGTCATTCTCTTTGAGCGTATACCGTGATGGACGACCCCTCTTCCTGAACGTATGTCGCGATGAATGACCCCTCTCTTTGAGTGCATGTCATAATTAACAGTCCCTTTCTTAGTGCGTATACCGTGATGGACGACCCTTATCTTTGAGCGTATGTCGCGATGAATGACCTCTCTCTTCGAGTGCATGTCATAATAAACGGTCCCTTTCTTAAAGCGTATAACGTGATGAATGAACCTACTCTTTGAGTGTATGTCGCGGTGAATAACCCCTCTCTTCGAGCGTACTTCATAATGAATGGTCCTTTTCTTAGACCATATACTGTGATGGATGACCCCTCTCTTTGAGCCTATGTCGCGGTAAATGATCCCTCTCTTCGAGCGTATTTCATAATGAATAGCCCCTCTCTTTGAGCGTATGACGTGATGGATGACCCTCTCTTTAAGCATATGTGGATATGAATGACCCCTCTCTTCGAGCGTATTTTGTAATGAACGATCCCTTTCTTAGAGCGTATACCGTGATGGCTGACCCCTCTCGTTGAGCGTATTTCATAATGAACAGTCCCTCTCTTTGAGCGTATGTTGTGATGGATGAACCCTCTCTTTTAGCGTATGTCGCGTTGAATGACCCCTCTCCTCGAGTGCATTTCATGGTGAACGGTACTTCTCTTTGAGCGTATACCATGATGGACGACCACTCTCTTTTAGCGTATGTCACGATGAATGACCCCTCTATTCGAGTGCATGTCATGGTAAATGATCCCCCTCTTCGATCGTATACCGTGATGGACGATCCATCTCTTTGAGTGTATGTCGCGATGAATGGACCCCTCTCATCGAGTGTATGTCATAATGAACAGTCCCTTTTATAGAGCGTATACCGTGATGGACGACCCCTCTCTTTGAGAGTATGTCGTGGTGAATGATCCCTCACCTCTAGAGTATGTCGTAATGACCTATCCCTCTCTTTGAGCGTATCCCATGATGGACGATCCCTCTCTTTGAGCATATGTCGCGATGAAAAACCTCTCTCTTTGAGTGAATTTCGTGGTGAACAGTCCCTCTCTTTGAGCATATGTCGCGGTCAATGACCCCTCTCTTTGAGTGTATGTCATAATTAAAGGTCCCTTTCTTAGTGCGTATACCGTGACGGACAACCATACTCTTTGAGCGTATGTCGTGATGAATGACTCTGCTCTTCGAGTGCATGTCATAATGAACGACCCCTTTCTTAGAGCGTATACCGTGATGGATGAACCTTCTCTTCGAGTGTATGTCATAGTGACTGACTCTTCTCTTCGAGCGTATTTCGTTATGAACGGTCCCTTTCTTAGAGCGTATACCGTGATGGATGACCCCTCTCGCAGAGCGTATGTCGCGGTAAATGACCCCTCTCTTCGAGAAAATTTTATAATGAACGGTCCTTTTCTTTGAGCATATTCCGTGATGGATGACCCCTCTCTTTGAGCATATGTCACAATGAATGACCCCTCTCTTAGAGCGTATTTCATAATAAACATTCGCTCTCTTTAAGCGTATGTCGTGATGGATGACCCCTCTCTTTGAGTGTATGTTGCGTTGAATGACCACTCTCTTCGAGTGCTTGTAATAATGAACGGTCTCTTTCTTAGAGTGTATACCGTGATGGACGCCCCTTCTCATTGTGCATACGTCGCGATGAATGACCCTTCTCTTCGAGTGCATATCATAATGAACAGTACCATACTTTGAGCGTATATCGCGATGTACGACCCCTCTCTTTGAGGGTATGTTGCGATGAATGACCCCTCCCTTCGAGAGTTTGTCGTAATAATCGGTCTCTCTCTATGATTGTATCCCGTGATGGACGACCCCTTTCTTTGAGCATATGTCTCGATGTGAATGACCCCTCTCTTTTAGTGCATGTCATGGTGAACGATCCCTCTCTTTGAGCGTATACCATGATGGACGACCCCTCTCTTTGAACGTACGTCGTGATGAATGACCCCTCTCTTCAAGTGCATGTCATAATAAACAGTCCCTTTCTTAGAGCGTATACCCTGATGGACGACCATTCTCTTTGAGCGTATGTCGCGATGATTGACCCCTCTCTTTGAGTGCTTGTCATAATGAACAATCCCTTTCTTAGAGCGTATACCATGATGGACGACACCTCTCTTTGAGAGTATGACGCGGTGAATGACCCCTCTCTTCTAGCATATGTCATAATGAATGTTCCTTCTCTTTGAGCGTATACTGTGATGGACGACCCCTCTCTTTGACCGTATGTCGCGATGAATAAACCCCCTCTATTCGAGTGCATGTCATGGTGAGCAGTCCTACTCTTTGGGCGTACATCGTGATGGAGTCTTTGAGAGTATGTCGCGATGAATAAAGACCCCTCTCTTTGAGTGTATGCCACGGTAAATGACCCCTCTCTTCGAGTGCATGTCATAATGAACGGTCCCACTTTATGAGCGGATACCGTGATGGACGACCCTTCTCTTTGAGCATATGTCACATTGAATAATCCCTCTCATCGAGAGTAGGTCATAATGAATGGTCCCACTCTTAGAGCATATATCGAGATGGACAACCCATCTCTTTGAACGTATGTCGCGGTGAATGACCCCTCTCTTCGAGTGCTGGTCATAATGGACAATCCTTCTCTTTGAGCGTATATTGTGATGGACGAACCCTCTCATTGAGCGTATGCCACGCTGAATGATCCCTCTCTTCGAGTCAATGTCATAATGAACGGTTCCTCTTTGTGAGTAGATACCGTGATGGACGATCCTTCTCTTTGATCATTTGTCGCGATGAATGACCCCTCTCTTTGAGTGCATGTATTGATCCCTTTCTTAGAGTGTATACGGTGATGGACGACCCATCTCTTTGAGCGTATATCGCGATGAATGAGCCCTCTATTCGAGTGCATGTTACAATGAAAGGTCCCTCTCTTTGAGCATATACCGTGATGGACGACCCCTCTCTTTGAGCGTATATCGCAATGAATGACCCCTCTCTTCGAGTGCATGTCATAATGAATGGTCTCTTTCTTAGAGCGTATATCGTGATGGACGACCCCTCTCGCTGAGCGTATGTCGCGGTAAATGACCTCTCTCTTCGAGAGAATTTCATAATGAACGGTCCTTTTCTTTGAGCGTATACCGTGATGGATGACTCCTCTCTTTGAGCGTATGTCACAGTGAATGACCCCTCTCTTCGAGCATATTTCATAATGAACGTTCCCTCTCTTTGAGCGTATGTCATGATGGATGACCCCTCTCTTTGAGTGTATGTCGCGTTGAATGACCCCTCTCTTCGAGTGCATGTCATAATGAATGGTCTCTTTCTTAGAGCGTATACCGTGATGGACGCCCCTTCTCATTGTGCATATGTTGCGATGAATGACTCTTCTCTTAGAGTGCATGTCATAATGCACGGTACCATACTTTGAGCGTATATTGCGATGTACGATACCTCTCTTTGAGGGTATGTTGCGGTGAATGACCCTCCCTTCGAGAGTTTGTCGTAATCATCGTTCCCTCTCTTTGATTGTATCCCGTGATGGACGACCCTTTCTTTGAGCATATATCTTGACGTGAATGACCCCTCTCTTTTAGTGCATGTCATTGTGAACGATCCCTCACTTTGAGCGTATACCATGATGGACGACCCCTATCTTTGAACGTACTTCGTGATGAATGACCCATCTCTTCAAGTGCATGTCATAATAAACAGTCCCTTTCTTTGAGCGTATGTTGCGATGATTGACCCCTCTCTTTGAGTGCTTGTCATAATGAACCATCCCTTTCTTAGAGCGTATACCGTGTTGGACGACACCTCTCTTTGAGCGTATGATGCGGTGTTTGAACCCTCTCTTCTAGCATATGTCATAATGACTGGTCCCTCTCTTTGAGCGTATAACGCGGTGATTGACCCCTATGTTCTAGCATACGTCATAATGAATGGTCCCTCTTTTTGAGCGTATACCATGATGGACGACCCCTCTGTTTGACCATATGTCGAGATGAATAAAAACCCCTCTATTTGACTGCATGTCATGGTGAGCAGTCCCACTCTTTGGGCGTGTATCGTGATGGACTCTCTGAGAGTATGTCGCGATGAATGACACGTCTCTTTGAGTGCATGTCATAATCAACGGTCTCTCTCTTTGAGCGTATATCGTGATCGATGGCCCTCTCTTTGAGCGTACGTTGAGATGAATGACTCCTCTCTTCGAGTGCATTTCATGGTGACCAGTACCTCTCTTTCAGTGTATACTGTGATGGACGACCCCTCTCTTTGAGCGTAGGTCACAATGAATGACCCCTCTTCGAGGGCATGTCATAATGAAGGTTCCCTCTCCTTAAGCAAATATCGTGATCGAGACCCACTTTTTGAGCGTACGTTGTGATGAATGACCCCTCTCTTTTAGCGTACATTGCGATGAGTGACCCCTCTTTGAGCGTATATCGTGATCAAGACCTACTTTTGAGCGTATATCGCGATGAATGACCCCTCTCTTCAAGTGCATGTCATGGTGGAAGTTCCTTCTCCTTAAGCGAATACCGTGATGGACGACCCCCCTCTTTGAGCGTATGTCGCGATGAATGACCCCTCTTTTTGAGTTTATGTCATAATGAACCATCCCTTTCTTAGAGCGTATACCGTGATGGATGACCCCTCTCTTTGAATGTATGACACGGTGAATGACCCCTCTCTTCGTGTCAATGTCATAATGAACGGTTCCTATCTAAAAGCGTAAATCGTGATGGA
The DNA here is from genome assembly GCA_035048815.1 of Abelmoschus esculentus. Taxonomy (NCBI): domain Eukaryota; kingdom Viridiplantae; phylum Streptophyta; class Magnoliopsida; order Malvales; family Malvaceae; genus Abelmoschus; species Abelmoschus esculentus. The sequence goes on from JAUCBN010000003.1 coordinate 21,704,743, forward strand.
CGACCCCTCTCTTTTGCGTATATCGCGGTGAATGACCGCTCTATACGAGCGTATGTCATAATAACCGGTCCCTCTCTTTAAGTTCATGTCATGGTGAACGGTCCCTCTGCTTGAGCGTATACCATGATATACGACCCCTTGTGTTTAAGCATATGTCGCGGTGAAGGACTCCTCTCTTCGAGTGCATGTCATAATGAACGGTCCCTCTCTTTGAGCGTATTTTGTGATGGACGACCCACCTTTTTGAGTGTATGCCGCGGTGAATGACCCCTTTCTTTGAGTGCATGCCATAATGAACGGTCCCTCTTTGTGAGCAGATACCGTGATGGATGACCCTTCTCTTTGAGCGTTTGTCGCAATGAATGACCCCTCTCTTTTTGTGCATGTAATGATCCCTTTCTTAGAGTGTATACTGTGATGGACGACCCATCTCTTTGAGCATATGTCGCGGTGAATCAGCCCTCTCCTCGAGTGCATGTTAAAATGAAAGGTCCTTTGATCGTATACCGTGATGGACGACCCCTCTCTTTGAGCGCAGATCGCAATGAATGACCCCTCTCTTCGAGTGTATGTCATAATGAAACAGTTCCTTTCTTAGAGAGTAAATTGTGATGGAAAACCCCTCTCATTAAGCGTATGTTGCGGTGAATGACCGTTTTATTCGAGCGTATGTCATAATGATCGGTCCCTCTCTTTGAGCGGTCCCTTTCTTTGAGCGTATGTCATAATGACCGGTCCCTCTCTTTGAGCGGTCCCTCTCTTTGAGCGTCTCTCGTGATAGGCGATACCTCTCTTTGAGCATTTGTCTTGATGAATGACCCCTTTCTTCGAGTGCATGTCATGGTGAATTGTCCCTCTCTTTGAGCGCACACCGTGATGGACGACACCTCTCTTTGAGCGTATGTCGCGATGAATGGCCCCTATCTTTGAGTGCAATTCATGGTGAACGGTCCCTCTCTTTGAGCGTATCCGTGATGGACGACCCCTCTCTTTGAGCCTATGTCGCGGTGAATGATCCCTTTCTTTGAGTGCATGTCATAATGAACAGTTCCTCCCTTTTTGAGCGTATGTCGCGGTGAATGACTCCTCTCTTCGAGTGCATGTCATACTAAACGGTCCCCTTCTTAGAACATATATCGTGATCGATGACCCCTCCTTTTGTGCATATGTCGTTGTGAATGACCCCTCTCTTTATGCATATGTCGTGATGAATGACCCCTTTCTTCGAGTGCATGTCATAATAGTCCCTTTCTTAGAGCGTATATCATGACGAATAAGCCCTCTATGAGAGTATGTCCCGATGAATGACACCTCTCTTTTAGTGCATGTCATAATCAACGATCCCTCTCTTTGAGCATATACCGTGATCGACGATCCTCTCTTTGAGCATATGTCACGATGAATGACCCCTCTCTTCGAATGTATGTCATAATAAATAGTCCCTTTCTTAGAGCGTATACCGTGATTGATGACCCCTCTCTTTGAGAGTATGTCGCGATGAATGACACTTCTCTTTGAATGCATTCATAATCAATGATCCCTCTCTTTGAGCGCATGTCTCGGTGAATGACCTCTCTCATCGAGAGTAGGTCATAATGAATGGTCCCTTCCTTAGAGCGTATATCGTGATGGACGACCCTTCTCTTTGTGCGTATGTCACGGTGAATGACCCCTCTCTTCGAGTGCTGGTCGGAACGAACGGTCACTCACTTTGAGCATATATTGTGATGGTTCTCTTTGAGCATAAGCCACAGTGAATGACCCCTCTCTTCGAGTGCATGTCATAATGAACGGTCCCTCTTTATGAGCAGAATCCGTGATGGACGACCCTTCTCTTTGAGCGTTTGTCGTGATGAATGACCCCTCTCTTGGAGTGCATGTAATGGTCTCTTTCGTAGAGTGTATATTGTGATAGACGACCCATCTCTTTCGGCGTATGTCGCGATGAATGAGCCCTCTCTTCGATTGCATGTTACAATGAAAGGTCCCTCTCTTTGAGCGAATACCATGATGGATGACCCCTCTCTTCGAGCGTATATCGTGATGAATGACCCCTCTCTTCGAGAGTAGGTCATAATGAATGGTCCCTTTCTTAGAGCGTATACTGTGATGGACGATCCTTCTCTTTGAGCGTATATCGCGGTGAATGACCCCTCTGTTTGAGTGCTGGTCGTAATAAACGGTCCCTCCCTTTGAGCGTATTTTGTGATGGACGACCCCTATCTTTGAGCGTGTGCCACGGTGAATGACCCCTCTCTTCGAGTGCATGTCAAAATGAACGGTCCCTCTTTGTGAGCAGAAACCGTGATGGATGACCCTTGTCTTTGAGCGTATCCTATGATGGACATCCCCACTCTTTGTGTGTTTTTCGTAATGAATGACCCCTCTCTTCGACTGCATGTCATCGTGAACGGTCCCTCTCTATGAGCATATCCCCGTGATCGACGACTCCTCTCTTTGAGCGTATGTCTCGATGAATGGCCCCTCTCTTTGAGTGCATGTCATGGTGAACGGTCCCCCTCCTTGAGCGTAGACCATGATATACGACCCTTGTCTTTGAGCATATGTCGCAGTGAATGACTCCTCTCTTCGAGTGCATGTCTTAATGAACGGTCCCTCTCTTTGAGCGTATTTTGTGATGGATGACCCCTCTCTTTGAGCGTATGCCACGGTGAACGATCCCTTTCTTCGAGTGCATGTCATAATGAACGGTCCTTCTTTGTGAGCAGATACCATGATGGACGACCCTTCTCTTTGAGCGTTTGTCATGAGGAATGACCCCTTTCTTCGAGTTCATGTAATGATCCCTTTCTTAGAGTGTATACTGTGGTGGACGACCCATCTCTTTGAGCATATGTCGCGATGAATGAGCTCTCTCCTCGAGTGCATGTTAAAATGAAAGGTCCCTCCCTTTGAGCATATACCATGATGGACGACCCCTCTCTTCGAGTGTATGTCATAATGAATGGTCCCTTTCTTAGAGCGTATATAGTGATAGACGACCTTTATCAATGTGCGTATGTTGCGATGAATAACACCTCTCCTCGAGTGCATGTCATGGTGAATGGTTCCTCTCTTTTTGCGTCTACCGTGATGGATGTCCCCTCTCTTTGAGCTTATGTCGCGTACGATGACCCCTTTCTTCGATTGCATGTCATAATGAACGTTCACTTTCATAGGGAGTATACCGAGATGGACGACCCCTCTCTCTGAGCGTATGTCGCAGTGAATGACCCCTCTCTTCGAGCTTATGCCGTTACAGACAAACCCTCCCTTTGAGACTACGTCCCGATGAATGACCCCTCTCTTTGAGCATGACATTGTAAACGATTCCTCTCTTTGAGCGTAAACCTTGGACGACCCCTCCATTTGATCGTACGTCGCGATGAATGACCCCTCTCTTTGAGTGCATGTCATAATGAACGGTCCCTTTCTTATACCATGATGGATGACCCTTCTCTTTGGCGTATATCGTGATGAATGACCCCTCTCTTTGAGGGATTGTCATAATGAAAGACCCTTCTCTTTAAGCGTATACCGTGATCAATGACCCCTATTTTGAGTGTATGTCGCAATGAAGGACCCCTCTCTTCGAGTCCATGTCAGGGTGAACAATCCCTCTCTTTGAGCATATAACGTAATCGACGACCCTTCTCTTTGAGTGTATCTCGCGATGAATAATCCCTCTCTTCGAGTGCATATCATAATGAACATTCACTTTCTTAGAGCGTATATCGTGATGCATGACTCCTATCTTTTAGCGTATGTCACGATGAATGACACCTTTGTTCGAGAGTATTTCATAATGATCGGTCTCTCTTTGAGCGTATGTCATGATGGACGACCCCTCTCTTTCAGCGTATGTCGTGTTGGATGACCACTCTCTTTGAGCGTATGTCATGTTAGACGACCACTCTCTTTGAGCGTATGTCGTGTTGGACGACCACTCTCTTTGAGCGTATGTCGTGTTGGACGACCACTCTCTTTGAGCGTAAGTCGCGATGAATGATTCCTGTCTTCGACTGTATGTCCTGGTGAACAATCCTTCTCTTCTAGTGCATGTCATAATTAACAGTCCCTTTCTTAGACCATATACTGTGATGAATGACCCTTCTCATTAAGCGTATGTCGCGGTATGCCATAATGATTTGTCCATCTCTTTGAGTGTATGCCGTGATGAACGACCCCTCTCTTTAAGCGTATATCGTGATGAATGACCCCTCTCTTAGAGTGCATGTCACGTTGAACAATCCCTCTTTTTGAGCATATGTTGTGATGGATGACCCCGCTCTTTGAGCATATGTCGCAATGTGTACCCCCTCTCTTCGAGTGCATGTCTTGTTGAACGATCCCTCTGTTCGAGCGTATGCGGTGATGGATGACCTCTCTCTTTAAGTGTATGTCGCATTGAATGACCCCTCTAGTTGAGTGCATGTCATTATAAACGATCCCTTTCTTAGAGTGTATAACGTGATGGACGACCCTCTCTTTGAACGTATGTCGCGATGAATGACCCCTCTCTTCGAGTGCATGTCATAATGAACGATCCCTCTCTTTGAGAGTATACCGTGATGGAAAATCCCTCTCTTTGAGCGTATTGCGCGATGAATGACCCCTCTCTTTGAGTGTTTGTCATAATGAACAATCCCTCTCTTAGAGCGTATACTTTGATGGACAACCCCTCTCTTTGAGCGTATGTCGCGATGAATGTCCCCTCTCTTTGAGTTCATATCATAATGAACGGTCACTTTCTTATAGCGTATACCGTTATGGACGACCCATCTCTTTGAGCGTATGTCACGGTGAATGACCCATTTCTTTGAAGGTATGTTGTAGTGACCGGTCCACCTCTTTGAGCGTATGTCGTGATGAACGACCCCTCTCTTTGAGCGTATGTCGTGATGAACGACCCCTCTCTTTGAGTGCATGTCATGGTGAACGGTCCTTCATTTTGAGCATATCTCGTGATGGACATCCCCTCTCTTTAAGTATTTTTCGTAATGAATGACCCCTCTCTTCGAGTACATGTCATGGTGAACGGTCCCTCTCTATGAGCGTATCCCGTTGTGGACGACTCCTCTCTTTGAGCGTGTGTCGCGATGAATGGCTCCTCTCTTTGAGTGCATGTCATGGTGAACGGTCCCTCTCCTTGAGCGTAGACCATGATGTACGAACCTTGTCTTTGAGCGTATGCCACGGTGAACGACCCCTCTTCGAGTGCATGTCATAATGAACGGTCCCTCTTTGTGAGAAGATACCGTGATGGACGACCCTTCTCTTTGAGCGTTTGTCGCGATGAATGACCCCTCTCTTCGAGTGCATGTAATGATCCCTTTCTTAGAGCGTATACCGTGATGGACAAACCCTCTCTTTGAGCGTATATCGCGATGAATGATCCCTCTCTTTGAGTGTATGTCATAATGAACGGTTCCTTTCTCAGAGAGTAAATCGTGATGGACAACACCTCTCATTGAGCATATATCGCAATGAATGACCGTTCTATTCTAGCGTTTGTCATAATGAACGGTTCCTTTCTCAGAGAGTAAATCGTGATGGACAACCCCTCTCATTGAGCGTATGTCACGGTGAATGACCGCTCTATTGGAGCGTATGTCATAATTACCGGTCCCTCTCTTTGAGCATTTCTCATGATGGATGACACCTCTCTTTGAGCATTTGTCATGATGAATGACCTCTTTCTTCGAGTGCATATCATGGTGAATTACCCCTCTCTTTGAGCGTACACCATGATAGACGGCCCCTCTCTTTGAGCGTATGTCGCGATGAATGACCCTTATCTTTGAGTGCAATTCATGTTGAACGGTCCCTCACTTTGAGTGTATGTCGCGGTGAATGGCCACTATCTTTGAGTGCAATTCATGGTGAACGGTCCCTCTCTTTGAGCGTATACCATGATGGACGACCCCTCTCTTTCAGCGTATATCGCGTTGAATGACCCCTTTCTTCGAGTGTATGTCATAATGAACGGCTCCTCTCTTTGAGCGTATATCGTGATAAGAGGGCTCCTTGTTGAGGACGCCTTCTTGATTGTTTCGGATCTAGGATTGAAGTAAGATGTCTCCTGCAATAAGCATGGCTGCAAATTGGTGTTTAAAAGGGCTGGAAAATTTAGGTAGACAGAATGTAGAAGATGAAGGCTCGGAGAAGTTGACAATGGTGGAACGCTGAAAGTATTGGTTTGGTTATGGCTAGGATTGGTCTTTGGTGAGGTGAATGGTGAGAAATGAAGTTTCTGACAAGGTTGAAAAATAGGTTGCAAGGGGTAGTACGAAAATGAAATAAAAACAAGGAAAAGAAATAAAATGAAACAAACTCCAAGGATGAACTCGAACAATCTGTTGATCGAACCCGAACCTTATCTTGAACTTGCTTCAGACGGACTTGGACCCTTCGATTATCTACAACCGAGAACCCAAAGTATCAAAGGGGTTGACCACGCAAGCAACGAACTTGAGAAGTCAGAAAGTTCTCAAAAGAACCGAAATGAGAGAAATTCTCACAAAAGTAAATTTCATTCAAAATTGTCTTTTTTTTTTTTACATTACAAAGTATACATATATATAGGCTAGTACAAGGGAGTTGGCGCCTAGAATACTTGGCCAGAATTGAATTGGAAGTTTCAGATGAGTGGCTGAAATGTAAGCACAATTAACATGTGTTAATTATGTTAAATGTGGATGAGAAAACTACTCATCCTTATCCTTTGTGGCCGGCTGGTTTTGGAGGGAGGGAAGACTGAATTTCAAACATTTAACACATGTGTTTTATGTGTGAAATTCAAAGGAAATAACTCCTTGTCCTTATCTTACTTTGACGCCAACTTCAAGGAGGGAAATCTTGAAATTTGAATCTGCCACATGCCATGCACATGCTTGGAAGGATGGTGGACGCCCCTCATGCTGGTCACATGACCATGACACACTCTCCCACGTGGAGGACACCTTTGAGCTATCCCGGGACTCACCAGCTTGAGTTGAGCTAGTAGAGCTGGAGTTGAGCTGAATGGAGCTGAGTTGAGCTGAATTCAGCTAGCTGAAGTGTTGAGGATTAGTTGAGCTGAAACGAGCTGCTAGAAATCCATTGAGCTTTTCCCGAGCTAAGGTGAAGTCCTTCATTTGGTACTCTTCCTTGTGCCTATGAGAAAACAAAAGTTATACCATCATAAGTATTGTAAACTTATTAAAGAAAGTTAAAACAAGCTGAAAAACATAGTTATCATATTGGAAAACATGTAACAAGCTAAAGAAACATGGTAAACATGATTATGAGCTTGTGTTCTTATTGAACTTATTGAAAACACACCTATTTACATGCTTAATAAACACAATACTAGCTTAAGTACTATATAGTTACAAGATGTTACACATCAGTATGTAACATAGTGTAAAGTTTATTCTCTAAGGCATATGCATTATTAAGGGATTCTGAGACTTGTAAACATTTAAGAATAAGAACTTCCCTGAATTGCTTAGCCTTTGATCGAGTGATGGGTCCTGATGGTAAGACCTCCGGATCAGCTGATTGAGCTTGTGTAGATGTGCTCACATCATCCCCCCCTTCTTGAAAAGGATTTGTCCTCAAATCTGCAGAATCATTAAAAGGGGATAAGTCGGAAACATTAAATGTAGCACTTACATTGTATTCACCCGGCAAGTCCAACTTGTAAGCATTGTCGTTCACTTTCTCAACCACTTGAAAAGGACCATCTCCTCGTGGTAACAGCTTGGACCGTCGTTGGGTTGGAAAACGTTCCTTTCGGAAGTGAATCCAAACCCAATCTCCAACATCGAAGGTAACTCGCTTACGTCCTTTGTTCGCTTGCTTCTCGTATTGTTGAGTCCTTCGTTCAAGGTTATCTTTAACCTGTTGATGCAACTTCTTTACATAATCAGCCTTGGATTGTCCATCCCTGTTCGTCACTTGTTCATATGGCAAAGGCAACATATCGAGAGGAGTGATAGGATTAAATCCATAAACAACCTCAAAAGGTGACATTTTAGTAGCAGAATGAACGGCATGGTTATATGCAAATTCAACATGCGGCAAACAATCTTCCCACGTCTTAATATTCTTTTTGATGATGGAACGGAGTAAAGTAGATAAAATACGATTAACAACCTCAGTTTGTCCATCAGTTTGGGGATGACAAGTAGTAGAAAACATAAGTTTCGTACCTAATTTGCTCCAAAGAGTCCTCCAGAAGTGACTCAAGAATTTTACATCCCTGTCAGAAACAATCGACCTAGGAATACCATGTAAACGCACAATTTCCTTAAAGAACAAGTTAGCCACATTAACAGCATCATCGGTCTTATGACACGCAATGAAGTGTGCCATCTTTGAGAACCTGTCAACCACAACAAAGATACTATCTCTACCTGTCCTAGTCCTAGGCAATCCCAACACAAAATCCATAGATATATCAGTCCAGGGGGAGTCGGGAATAGGTAAAGGTAAGTACAAACCGTGTGGTAATACCTTCGACTTTGCTTTCTTACATGTCACGCATCGTTCACACATCCTTTCGACGTCTCGTCGCATCTTTGGCCAGAATAGATGCTCTTTGAGAATGTGTAACGTCTTGGTGACTCCAAAGTGTCCCATAAGTCCTCCTTCATGAGCTTCTCGAATTAGGACCTCTCGAATTGACCCTTGAGGAATGCAGAGTCTTCCTTCTTTGAAAAGATAATCATCATGTCGATAAAATTTCTCATCTGCACCCTTTTCACACAATGTATATCTTTCTCCAAAATCAGGGTCAGTAGCATATAATTCTTTGATATAGGCAAACCCAATCAAATGAGAGTCTAAGTAATTCAGAAGTGCATACCTACGGGATAAGGCATCTGCTACAACGTTGTCTTTACCTTTCTTATATCGAATGACATAAGGAAAAGATTCTAGAAATTCAACCCACTTAGCATGCCTTTTATTCAACTTATGCTGACCTGTTATGTGCTTCAAAGCTTCGTGATCGGTGTGAATTACGAATTCTTTCGGTAAGAGATAGTGCTGCCATGTTTCAAGAGCTCGAATCAATGCATACATCTCTTTGTCGTACACTGGATAATTCAAGGTAGCACCACTTAACTTCTCGCTGAAATAGGCAATAGGTCGCTTCTCCTGTGATAAAACGGCTCCAATTCCTATTCCTGAAGCATCACACTCAATCTCGAACATTTTATCAAAGTTAGGTAAGGCTAACACTGGGGCCTTAGTCAAATAATCCTTAATTTTCAAGAAGGCTTCTTCCTGTTCATTACCCCAATTGAAGACTGAATTCTTCTTTATAATCCCGGTTAAGGGGGCGGTAATGGAACTGAAATTAGGTACAAACCGACGATAAAAACTAGCTAAACCATGAAAAGATCTAACCTGACTTATTGATGTCGGTCGAGGCCAATCCTGAATCGCCTTCACCTTTTCTGGATCGACTTCCACACCCTGTGCAGTCACGATAAAACCAAGAAAGGTAACCTTATCAGTACAAAACATACATTTCTTCAGATTACCAAATAACCTTTCTTTTCTCAATGTGCCAAGAACATTCCTCAAGTGTTCCTCGTGATCCTGCAAAGACTTGCTGTATATAAGAATGTCATCAAAGTACACAACACAATATTTTCCAATGTAAGATCGTAAAACATGATTCATCAGACGCATAAAGGTGCTAGGTGCGTTAGTTAAACCGAAAGGCATCACTAACCACTCGTACAGACCCAATTTCGTTTTGAAGGCTGTCTTCCATTCGTCGCCCTCTCGCATCCGAATCTGATGATATCCACTCTTTAAATCAATTTTGGAAAATATGGTCGCACCACACAACTCATCTAGCATGTCATCAAGACGAGGAATGGGATGCCTATACTTGATGGTAATCTGATTCACCGCTCGGCAATCAACACACATTCTCCATGTTCCGTCTTTCTTGGGTACTAAAAGCACTGGTACAGCGCACGGACTTAAACTTTCCCGAATGTAACCCTTTTCCATCAACTCGGTGATTTGTTTTTGAAGTTCCTTTGTTTCTTCTGGATTACTTCGATATGCTGGCCGATTTGGAATGGTAGCTCCCGGAATGAAATCAATTTGATGTTCTATACCTCGAATAGGTGGCAACCCACTCGGTGTCTCATCCGGAAACACATCTTCAAACTCCTGCAAAAGAGACGTAATAGATGCAGGCAAATCATTAGGAATATCAGATAACAAACAATACTCCTTATACATTAAAATAAGTAAAGTTTGTTGAGAGGAAAGACATTTCCTGATATCCTTGCCGCTCGCATATACGTTCGTCTTCTTCCTTTCTGTTTTGGCTTCCTCGACATTCTTTCTCAATCGAACCTGATCTTCTTGCACTTGACTCGGTGTCAAAGGTGCTAAGGTGATCTTCTTACCTGCATGTGTAAAAGAATATCGATTTGTAATTCCATCATGCAACGTACCTTTGTCGTATTGCCATGGACGTCCCAAAAGTAGGTGACACGCATCCATTGAGACGACATCACAAAGGATTTCATCTTTATACCTCCCTATGGTAAATGGTACCGAAACTTGTCTAGTAACTCGTACTTCTCCGCCATCATTTAACCATTGAAGACGATATGGTTTGGGATGCTTCATCGTCTTTAAGCCTAACTTATCAACCATGAAAGAACTTGCAACATTAGTACAACTACCACCATCAATAATGACAACACATACCTTGTCGTTAATGAGGCATCTAGTATGGAAGATGTTCTCTCGTTGCTGGTCGTCTTGTGTAGGTGTAGCATTTAGACTTCTTTTTATGACAAGTGCTTCACCGGTCATGTATGTATCCAAGGCATCATCCGCATCATCCTTGTCTTCCTTGTGTAAAGGTTCCTGTTCTTCATTGTCGGATTCAGACTCAATCTCTCCGTTTTCTAACATCAACATAGTCTTCCGATTAGGACATTGGCTTGCAATATGTCCTCTTCCAAGACACTTAAAGCATTGAATATCCCTTGAGCGTTCTGGACGTTCTGGTTGTGCATTTTGCTTCCCACGCCCAACATCTACAATCGGGGCCTTTGGCTTGCTCGTTTCACCCTTCTCTTTGTTTTGAAACGGTGCTTGTTTCCTGAAATTGTTAGAAGGATTGAAAACAGAATTGGAAGGAGGTCTGAAAGAATTATTACCTCGGGATGACGACATCTTTCTTCGTTGCTGCCTCTCAACCTTAATTGCCATTTGCACCATTTCGTCTAATTCGACGTAATGTTGCAATTCAACAGCATTGGCAATGTCAGTGTTCAAACCTGAAAGGAATCGCGCCATGGTTGCTTCTCGGTCTTCCTCAATGTTAGCACGCATCATGGCCATCTCCATGTCTTTAAAATAATCTTCGACGCTTCGATTTCCTTGTTTCAAAGTTTGTAACCTTTGAAATAGGTCTCGATGGTAATGGGATGGTACGAATCTCTTTCTCAAAATTCTTTTCATCTCTGCCCATGTATTGATTGGACCTTCACCGGTTCGTCTTCTACTTAGAATCAATTGATCCCACCAAATTAAGGCATAGTCAACGAACTCCATCGCTGCCAATTGAACCTTCTTCTGGTCAGAATAATTGTAGCAATCAAAGACGTGCTCCACCTTGCTTTCCCACGCAAGATATGCATCCGGATCTGATCGTCCTTGAAAAGGGGGTATGGCAACTTTGATGTTGTTCAAATTGTCACCCAGTTGTGCCTGGTGTTGTACACGCCTCCCATTTGTTCTAGGAGCATTCTGCCTCGGTTCTTGCACTTCTTCAACGTCATCATTGTTGTCATCATGGGAATTGTTTTGAGATCCCTCGATCTTGTCCATTCTCACGTGCAATTGTTCAATCTCTGATTGCACTACTCTTCGGACTTCTCGAAGCATGGCTTGCATCATAAGGCTTGGTTGAACGTCGTTTTGTTGTTGATCATCACGATCTCCATTTGAACCTGCCATTGTTAGTAAAGAACAAACAACACAAAATAAAAATAAGGATAAATGGACCTCACAAAGTACACACACAAGATCCTCACAAGTTCACTCCAAAGAAAAAATAAAAATGGCACTCCAACACTCGTGTTTCACTCGGGAATACTTGAATGGCTCTTTTGATTCCCCTTCTGATCTCACACACACAAATGCCTTTTACCACTCCTTCTCTCGTTATAAGTTCTTTAGAGGACTAGCGTAGACTTTCTTCAAATCTGTCACAAGTGTTAGTCTTTAACAACAACGGTTAGTGACAATCGAAATGTAAGGTTCTGTCCAAAACAAATTCGGTTAGTGTTAAATGGAAAGAAAAGTGATGTAAAGTAAGGTAAAGGTTAGAAAGAAAGAAAAAAAAAAAAAAAAAAAAAATGGATTACTTACTACAAAGAAACACTTACTACTCTCCTTTCACCGAACAATCAATTCTTCATGCCCGGTTGATTATGGTAGTGTTTGATGCTGTAGAACACATTAAACTTGCATTTTCTTTCATCTTTTCAATACCATGAAGTGCTTTTCTTTCAACTATGAAAAGGGCTGGAAAATTTAGGTAGACAGAATGTAGAAGATGAAGGCTCGGAGAAGTTGACAATGGTGGAACGCTGAAAGTATTGGTTTGGTTATGGCTAGGATTGGTCTTTGGTGAGGTGAATGGTGAGAAATGAAGTTTCTGACAAGGTTGAAAAATAGGTTGCAAGGGGTAGTACGAAAATGAAATAAAAACAAGGAAAAGAAATAAAATGAAACAAACTCCAAGGATGAACTCGAACAATCTGTTGATCGAACCCGAACCTTATCTTGAACTTGCTTCAGACGGACTTGGACCCTTCGATTATCTACAACCGAGAACCCAAAGTATCAAAGGGGTTGACCACGCAAGCAACGAACTTGAGAAGTCAGAAAGTTCTCAAAAGAACCGAAATGAGAGAAATTCTCACAAAAGTAAATTTCATTCAAAATTGTCTTTTTTTTTTTTACATTACAAAGTATACATATATATAGGCTAGTACAAGGGAGTTGGCGCCTAGAATACTTGGCCAGAATTGAATTGGAAGTTTCAGATGAGTGGCTGAAATGTAAGCACAATTAACATGTGTTAATTATGTTAAATGTGGATGAGAAAACTACTCATCCTTATCCTTTGTGGCCGGCTGGTTTTGGAGGGAGGGAAGACTGAATTTCAAACATTTAACACATGTGTTTTATGTGTGAAATTCAAAGGAAATAACTCCTTGTCCTTATCTTACTTTGACGCCAACTTCAAGGAGGGAAATCTTGAAATTTGAATCTGCCACATGCCATGCACATGCTTGGAAGGATGGTGGACGCCCCTCATGCTGGTCACATGACCATGACACACTCTCCCACGTGGAGGACACCTTTGAGCTATCCCGGGACTCACCAGCTTGAGTTGAGCTAGTAGAGCTGGAGTTGAGCTGAATGGAGCTGAGTTGAGCTGAATTCAGCTAGCTGAAGTGTTGAGGATTAGTTGAGCTGAAACGAGCTGCTAGAAATCCATTGAGCTTTTCCCGAGCTAAGGTGAAGTCCTTCATTTGGTACTCTTCCTTGTGCCTATGAGAAAACAAAAGTTATACCATCATAAGTATTGTAAACTTATTAAAGAAAGTTAAAACAAGCTGAAAAACATAGTTATCATATTGGAAAACATGTAACAAGCTAAAGAAACATGGTAAACATGATTATGAGCTTGTGTTCTTATTGAACTTATTGAAAACACACCTATTTACATGCTTAATAAACACAATACTAGCTTAAGTACTATATAGTTACAAGATGTTACACATCAGTATGTAACATAGTGTAAAGTTTATTCTCTAAGGCATATGCATTATTAAGGGATTCTGAGACTTGTAAACATTTAAGAATAAGAACTTCCCTGAATTGCTTAGCCTTTGATCGAGTGATGGGTCCTGATGGTAAGACCTCCGGATCAGCTGATTGAGCTTGTGTAGATGTGCTCACATCATATCGTGATGGACGACCCCTCTCTTTGAGCGTATGTCACGATGAATGACCCCTATCTTTGAGTGCAATTCATGTTGAACCATCCCTCTCTTTGAGTGTATACCGTGATGGACGACCACTCTCTTTGAGCGTATGTCGTGGTAAATGACCCCTTTCTTCGAGTGCATATCATAATGAACGGTTCCTCCCTTTTTGAGCGTATGTCGCGGTGAATGACCCCTCTGTTCGAGTGCATGTCATAATGAACGGTTCCCTTAGAACATATACCGTGATCGACGACCCCTCTCTTTGTGCGTATGTCGTTGTGAATGACCCCTCTCTTTGAGCGTATGTCACGATGAATGACCCCTCTTCGAGTGCATGTAATAAATAATCCCTTTCTTAGAGCGTATATCGTGATGGATGACCCCTTTCTTTGAGATTATGTCTCGATGAATGACTCCTCTCTTTGAGTGCATGTCATAATCAACGATCCCTCTCTTTGAGCATATACCGTGATCGATGATCATCTCTTTGAGCGTACGTTGCGATGAATGACCCCTCTCTTTGAGTGCATTTCATGGTGAACAGTCCCTCACTTTTAGCGTATACTACGATGGACGACCCCTATCTTTGAGCGTATGTCGCAATGAATTACCCCTCTCTTCGAGGGAATGTCATAAAAAATAGTCCCTCTCTATGAGCGAATACCGTGATCTAGACACCTCCCTTTAAGCATATGTCGCGATGAATGACCCCTCTCTTCGAGTGCATGTCTTGGTGAAAGATCCCTCTCTTTGAGTGAATACCGTGATGGACAACCCCTCTCTTTGAGCGTATGTCGCGTTGAATGACCCCTCTCTTCCAGTGCATGTCATAATGAACGGTTCCTTTCTTAGAGCGTAAATCGTGATGGACAACCCCTCTCATTAGGCGTATGTCGCGGTGAATGACCGCTCTATTCGAGCATATGTCATAATGACCGGTCCTCTCTTTGAGCGTATCTCGTGATGGACGACCGCTCTCTTTGAGCATTTGTCATGATGAATGAGCCCTTTCGTCGAGTGCATGTCATGGTGAATTGTACCTCTCTTTGAGCATATACCGTGATGGACGACCCCTCTCTTTGAGCATATGTCGCGATGAATGACCCCTATCTTCGAGTGCAATTCATGGTGAACGATCCCTCTCTTTGAGCGTATACCATGATGGACGACCCCTCTCTTTGAGCGTATATCGTGATGGACGACCCCTCTTTTTGAGCGTATGTCGCTATGAATGACCCCTCTATTCTAGTGCATGTCATGGTGAACGATCCCAATATTTGAGCGGATACCGTGATGGATGATCCCTCACTTTGAGCTTATATTGCGATGAATGACCCCTCTCTACGAATGCATGTATTAATGAACGATCCCTTTCTTAGAGAGCATACTGTGATGAACGACCCCACTCTTTGAGCGTGTATCGCGGTGAATGATCTCTCTCTTCGAGTGCATGTCATACTTAACGGTCCCCTTCTTAGAACATATACCATGTTGGATGACCCATCTCTTTGAGAGTATGTCACGATGAATGAAACCTCCCCTTGAGTGCGTATCATAATTAATGGTCCCTCTCTTTGAGCGTATACCGTGATCGAAGACCCTATCTTTGAGCGAACGCCGCGATGAATGACCCCACTCTTCGAGTACATTTCGTGGTGAACAGTCCCTCTTTGACCGTATATCGTGACGGACAAACCCTCCCATTGAGACTATGTCGTGATGAATTACCCCACTCTTTGAGCATTACATTGTGAACGATTCCTCTCTTTAAGCGTAAACCATGATGGACGACCCCTCCATTTGATTGTACGTCGCGATAAATGACCCCTCTCTTTGAGTGTATGTCATAATGAACGGTCCCTTTCTTAGAGCATATACCGTGATGGATGACCCTTCTATTTGGCATATATCGCAATGAATGACCCCTCTCTTTGAGGTTTTGTCATAATGAAAGACCATTTTCTTTAAGCGTATACCGTGATCGATGACCCCTCTTTTTGAGTGTAAATCGCAATGAAGGACCCGTCTCTTCGAGTGCATGTCATGGTGAACAATCCCACTCATTGAGCATATACCGTAAAGGACGACCCTTGTCTTTGATTGTATCTCGTGATGAATAACCCCTCTCTTCAAGTGCATATCATAATGAATATTCCCTATCTTAGAGCGTATACCGTGATACACGACTCTTCTCTTTTAGCGTATGTCACAGTGAATGCACCTCTGTTCGAGAGTATTTCATAATGATCGGTCCCTCTCTTTGAGAGTATGTCGTGATGGACGACCCCTCTCTTTGAGCGTATGTCGTGTTGGACAACCACTCTCTTTCAGCGTAAGTCGCGATGAATGATTCCTGTCTTCGACTGTGTGTCCTGTGAAAAGTCCTTCTTTTCTAGTGCATGTCATAATTAACAGTACCTTTCTTAGAGCATATACTACGATGGGCGACCTTTCTCTTTGAGCATATGTCGCGATGAATGACCCCTCTCATCGAGAGTAGGTCATAACGAATGGTCCCTTTCTTAGAGCGTATACCGTGATGGACGACCCTTCTCTTAAAGCTTATGTCACGGTGAATGATCCCTTTCTTCGAGTGCTGGTCATAATGAACGGTCCCTCTCTTGGAGCGTATATTATGATGGACGACCCCTCTTTGAACGTATGCCACGGTGAATGACACCTCTCTTTGAGTGCATGTCATAATGGACGGTCCATTTCTTAGAGCGTAAACCGTGATGGATGACCCTTCTCTTTGAGCTTATATCGCGATGAATGACCCCTCTCTTTGAGTGAATGTTATAATGAACGGTCCCTTAGAGCGTATATCGTGATGGATGACCTTTCTCAATGTGCGTATGTCGCGATGAATAACACCTCTCTTCGAGTGTATGTCATGGTGAATGGTTCCTCTCATTGTGCATATACCGTGATGGACGTAGCCTCTCTTTGAGCATATGTCTCGATTGATCTCCCTTTTCTTCGAGTGCATGTCATAATGAACGTTCACTTTCATAGAGCGTACACCATGATGGACAACCCCTCTCTTCGAGCGTATCTCGCGGTGAATAACCCCTCTCTTCGAGAGTATGTCATAATAAACGGTCACTCTCTTTGAACGTATGCCGTGACAAACAAACCCTCCCTTTGAGACTATGTCGCAATAAATGACCGCTCTCTTCGAGTGCATGACATGGTGAATGATTCCTCACTTTGAGCATAAACCATGATGAGCGACCCTTCCTTTTGATCGTACGTCGCGATGAATGACCCCTCTCTTCGAGTGCATGTCATAATGGACGGTCCATTTCTTAGAGCGTAAACCGTGATGGATGACCCTTCTCTTTGAGCTTATATCGCGATGAATGACCCATCTCTTTGAGGGTTTGTCATAATGAAAGATCCTTCTCTTTAAGCGTATATCCTGACCGATGACCCCTCTTTTTGTGTGTTTGTCGCAATGAAGGGCCCTCTCTTCCAATGCTTGTCATTGTGAACAATCCATCTCTTTGAGCGTATACCGTAATGGACGACCCTTCTCTTTGAGTGTATCTCGCTATGAATAAACACTCTCTTCGAGTGCATATCATAATGAACATTCCCTTTCTTAGAGCGTATACCGTGATGCACGACTCCTCTCTTTTAGCGTATGTTGCGGTGAACGACCCCTCTGTTCGAGAGTATTTCATAATGGTCGATCCCTCTCTTTGAGCGTATGCTATGATGGACGACCCTTCTCTTTGAGCGTATGCCGTGTTGGACGACCACTCTCTTTGAGTGTAAGTCACGATGAATGATCCTTGTCTTATACTGTATGTCCTGGTGAACAATCCCTCCCTTCTAGTGCATGTCATAATTAACGGTTCCTTTTCTAGAACGTATACCGTGATGGACGCCCCCTCTCTTTGAGCGTATGTCGCGGTGAATGACCCCTCTCTTCGAGAGTATATCATAATTAATGGTCCCTCTCTTTAAGCGTATGCCGCGAAGGATGACCCCTCTCTTTGAGCGTATATTGCGATGAAAGACCCCTCTCTTCGAGTGCATGTCATGGTGAACAGTCACTCTCTTTGAGTGTATGCTGTTATATAAGATCCTCTCTTTAAGCGTATATCATGATGAATAACATCTCTCTTTGAGTGCAGGACGTGGTGAACGGTCCCTCTCTTTGGGCATATATCGTGATGGACGAGCCTCTCTTGCAAGATATGGTGAACGGTCCCTCTCTTCGATAGTATGTCAGAATGAACGGTCCCTCTCTTCGAGCGTATGTCATAACAGACGACCCCTCTCTTTGAACGTATATGGCGATGAATGACCCCTTTCTTAGAGAGTATACCGTGATGGATGACCCCTCTCTTTGAGCATTTGCTGTGATGGATGACGCCTCTGTTTGAGCATATGTGGCGTTGGATGACCCCTTTCTTCGAGTTTATATGAAATGAATGATCCATTTCTTAGAGTGTATCCCGTGATGGACGACCCCTCTTATGAATGACCTCTCTCTACGAGTACATGTCATAATGAACGGTCCCTTTCTTAGAGGGTATACCGTGATAGACGACACCTCTCTTTTATTGTATATCGCGAAGAATTACCCATCTCTTCGACCGTATATCATAATGACCGGTCCCTCACTTTGAGCGTATCACATGATGGACGACCCCTCTCTTTAAGCGTATGTCGCGATGAATGACCGCTCTCTTCAAGTGCTTGTCATAAAGAATGGTCCCTTTCTTATAGCGTATGCCGTGATGGATGACCCCTCCTTTGAGCATATATCGAGATGAATGACCCCTCTGTTCGAGTGCATATGATAATGATCGGTCCCTCTCTTTAAGCGTATACCGTGATCGATGACCCCTCTCTTTGAGGGTATGTCGTAATGAACAGTATATTTCTTAGAGCATGTCCCGTGATGGAAGACCATTCTCTTTGAGCGTATGCCGCAATGAATGACCCCTCTCTACGAGGGCATGTCATAATGAACGGTGCAATTCTTATAGGGTATACCGTGATGAACGACCTCTCTCTTTGAGTGTATGTCGGGAGAATGACCCATCTCTTCGAGAGTATATCATAATGACCGGTCCCTCTCTTTGAGTGTATCACGTGATGGACGACTCCTCTCTTTGAGCTTATGTCGCGATGAATGACCCCACTCTTTCGAGTGCATATTATGGTCAACGATCCCCTTCTTTGAGCTTAGTCGTGATAGACGACCACTCTCTACGAGTGCATGTCATAATGAACAGTCTCTTTCTTTGAGCGTATACCGTGATGGACGACCCCAATCTTTAAGTGTTTGTAGCAGTGAATGACTCCTGTCTTCGAGTGCATATCATGGTGAACGTTCCCTCTGTTTGAACGTATGTCGCGATGAATGACCCCTCTCTCCGAGTGCATGTCATAAGGAATGGTCCCTTTCTTAGAGTGTATACCGTGATGGACGACCCTTCTATTTGAGCATTTGTCACGATGAATGACCCATCTGTTCGAGTGCATGTCATAATGAATGGTCCCTTTCTTAGAGCATATGCCGTGATGAATAGCACTCTCTTTGAGCGTATGTCGCGATGAATGACCCCTCTCTTCGAGTGCATGTCATAATGATTGATCCCTCTCTTTGAGTGTATATCGTGATCGATGACCACTCTTTTTTAGCGTATATCACGATGAATGACCCCTCTCTTCGAGTACATATCATGGTGAACAATCCCTCTCTTTGAGCGTATACCATGTTGAATGAAACCTCTTTTTGAACGTATGTTGCAATGAATGACCCCTCTCTTCTAGTGCATGTCATAATGAACGGTCCCTTTCTTAGAGCATATACCGTGATGGACGACCCTTCTCTTTGAGCGTATGTCACGATGAATGACCCCACTCTTCGAGGTTATGTCATAATAAATGGTCACTTTCTTACAGCGTACACCGTGATGGACGACCCCTCTCATTAAGCGTATGTCGCGGTGAATGACCCTCTCTTCGAGAGTATGCCATAATGAATGGTCCATCTCTTTGAGTGTATGCCGTGATGAACGACCCCTCTCTTTAAGCGTATATTGTGATGAATGACCCCTCTCATAGAGTGCATGTCAGGTTGAACAATCCCTCTTTTTGAGCATACGTCGTGATGGACGACCCCGCTCTTTGAGCATATGTTGCGATGTATAACCCCTCTCTTCGAGTGCATGTCCTTTTGAACGATCCCTCGGTTCGAGCGTATGCGATGATGGATGACCTCTCTCTTTAAGTGTATGTCGCATTGAATGACCCCTCTAGTTGAGTGCATGTCATTTGAACAATCCCTTTCTTAGAGTGTATACCGTGATGGACGACCTTCTCTTTGAACGTATGTTGCGATGAATGACCCCTCTCTTCGAGTGCATGTCATAATGAACGGTCCCTCTCTATGAGAGTATACCGTGATGGAAAATCCCTCTCTTTGAGCGTATTGCGCGATGAATGACCCCTCTCTTTGAGTGTATGTCATAATGAACAATCCCTCTCTTAGAGCGTATACCGTGATGGACAACCCCTCTCTTTGATCGCAGGTCGCGATGAATGTCCCCTCTCTTCGAGTGCATATCATAATGAACGGTCCCTTTCTTATAGCGTATACCGTTATGGACAACCTATCTCTTTGAGCGTATGTCGCGGTGAATGATCCCTTTCTTTGAAGGTATGTTGTAGTGACCGGTCCCCCTCTTTGAGCGTATCCCGTGATGGACGACCCCTGTCTTTGAGCGTATGTCATGATGAACGACCCCTCTCTTTGAGTGCATGTCATGGTGAACGGTTTTTCTTCTTGAGCATATACCGTGATGGACGACCCCTCTCTTTGAGCGTATGTCACGATGAATGACCTCTCTCTTTGAGTGCATATCATAATAAATATTTCCTTTCTTAGAACGTATACCGTGATGGACGACCCCTCGCTTTGAGCGTATGTCACGATGAATAACCCCTCTCTTCGAGTTGATGTCATAATGATCCTTCCCTCTTTTTGAGCGTATACCATGATCGATGACCCCTCTTTTTGAGTATATGTCGCGTTGAATGACCACTCTCTTCGAGTGAATGTCATGCTGAACGATCCCTCTCTTTGAGCGTATACCGTGATGGATGACCCTCTCTTTGAGCGTATGTCACGATGAATAGCCCCTCTCTTCGAGTGCATATCATAATGAACATTCACTTTCTTAGAGCGTATACCATGATGCACAACTCCTATCTTCTAGCGTATATCGCGGTGAATGACACCTTTGTTCGATAGTATTTCATAGTGATTGGTCCCTCTCTTTGAGCGTATGTCGTGTTAGATGACCACTCTCTTTGAGCGTATGTCGTGTTGGACGACCACTCTCTTTGAGCATATGTCGTGTTGGACGACCTCTCTCTTTGAGTGTAAGTCACGATGAATGATTCCTGTCTTCGACTGTATGTCCTAGTGAACAGTCCTTCTCTTCTAGTGCATGTCATAATTAACAGTCCCTTTCTTAGAGCATATACCGTGATGGATGACCCTTCTCTTTGAGCATATGTCGCGGTGAATGACCCCTCTCATCGAGAGTAGGTCATAATGAGTGGTCCCTTTCTTAGAGCGTATACCGTGATGGACGACCCTTCTCTTTGAGTGTATGTCACAGTGAATGACCCCTTTCTTCGAGTGCTGGTCGTAATGAACGGTCCATCTCTTTGAGCGTATATTGTGATGGACGACCCCTCTCTGTGAGCATATGCCACGGTGAATGACCCTCACTTCGAGTGCATGTCATAATGAATGGTCACTCTTTAAGAACGGATACCGTGATGGACGACCCTTTTCTTTGAGCGTTTGTCGCGATGAATGAGCACTCTCTTTGAGTGCATGTAATGATCCCTTTCTTAGAGTGTATACTGTGATAGAGGACCCATCTCTTTGAGCGTATGTCGCGATGAATGTGCCCTCTCTTCGAGTGCATGTTACAACGAAAGGTCCCTCTCTTTGAGCATTTACCGTGAAGGACAACCCCTCTCTTTGAGCGTATATCGCAATGAATGACCCCTCTCTTCGAGTGCATGTCATAATGAACGGTCCCTTTCTTAGAGCGTTACCGTGATGGACGACCCCTCTGGCTGAGCGTATGTCGTGGAAAATGACCCCTCTCTTCGAGAGAATTTCATAATGATCGGTCCTTTTCTTTGAGCGTATACCGCGATGGATGACCCCTCTCTTTGAGCATTTGTCACAGTGAATGACCCCTCTCTTCGAGCGTATTTCATAATGAACGTTCCCTTACTTTGAGCGTATGTCGTGATGGATGACCCCTCTCTTTGAGTGTATGTCGCGTTGAATGACCACTCTCTTCGAGTGCTTATCATAATGAATGGTGTCTTTCTGAGAGCGTATATCGTGATGGTCGACCCTTCTCAATGTGCATATGTCGCGACGAATGACCCTTCTCTTTGAGTGCATGTCACAATGAACGGTACCATACTTTGAGTGTATATCACGAAGTACGACCCATGTCTTTGAGGGTATGTTGCGGTGAATGACCTCTCCCTTCAAGAGTTTGTCATAATAATCGGTCCCTCTCTTTGATTGTATCCTGTGATGAACGACCCCTTTCTATGAATATGTCTCGATCTGAATGATTCCTGTCTTTTAGTGCATGTCATTGTGAACGATCCCTCTATTTGAACGTATACCTTGCTGGACGACCCCTCTCTTTGAACGTACGTCATGATGAATGACCCCTCTCTTCATGTGCATGTCATAATAAACAGTCCCTTTCTTAGAGCGTATACCCTGATAGACAACCCTTCTCTTCGAGTGTATGTCGCGATGATTTACCCCTCTCTTTGAGTTCTTGTCATAATGAACAATCCCTTTCTTGCAGCGTATACCTTGACGCACGACACCTCTCTTTGAGTGTATTTCGCGATGAATGACCCCTCTTTTCGAGTTCATATCATAATGAACTATCCCTTTCTCAGAGCGTATACCGTGATGAATGACCCCTCTTTTTGAGTGTATACCGCGGTGAATCACCCCTCTCTTCGTGTCAATATCATAATGATCGGTTCCTTTCTAAGAGCGTAAATCATGATGGACGACACCTCTCTTTGTGTATGTCGCGGTGAATGACTACTCTATACGAGCGTATGTCATAATGATCGGTCCCTCTCTTTGAGAGTATCTCGTGTTGGACATCCCCTCTCTTTAAGTGTTTTTCGTAATGAATGACCCCTCTCTTCGAGTGCATGTCATGGTGAACGACCCCTCTCTATGAGCGTATCCCATGATGGACGACTCCTCTCTTTGAGCGTATGTCGCGATGAATGGCTCCTCTCTTTGAGTGCATGTCATGGTGAACGGTCCCTCTCCTTGAGCGTAGACCATGATGTACGAACCTTGTCTTTGAGCGTATGCCACGGTGAACGACCCCTCTTCGAGTGCATGTCATAATGAACGATCCCTCTTTGTGAGAAGATACCGTGATGGACGACCCTTCTCTTTGAGCGTTTGTCGCGATGAATGACCCCTCTCTTCGAGTGCATGTAATGATCCCTTTCTTAGAGCGTATACCGTGATGGACAAACCCTCTCTTTGAGCGTATATCGCGATGAATGACCCCTCTCTTCGAGTGTATGTCATAATCAACGGTTCCTTTCTCAGAGAGTAAATCGTGATGGACAACACCTCTCATTGAGCATATATCGCAATGAATGACCACTCTATTCTAGTGTTTGTCATAATGAACGGTTCCTTTCTCAGAGAGTAAATCGTGATGGACAACCCCTCTCATTAAGCGTATGTCGCGGTGAATGACCGCTCTATTGGAGCGTATGTCATAATCACCGGTCCCTCTCTTTGAGCGTTTCTCATGATGGATGACACCACTCTTTGAGCATTTGTCATGATGAATGACCTCTTTCTTCGAGTGCATATCATGGTGAATTGCCCCTCTCTTTGAGCGTATACCATGATAGACGACCCCTCTCTTTGAGCGTATGTCGCGATGAATGACCCCTATCTTTGAGTGCAATTCATGTTGAACGGTCCCTCTCTTTGAGTGTATGTCGCGGTGAATGGCCACTATCTTTGAGTGCAATTCATGGTGAACGGTCCCTCTCTTTGAGCGTATACCATGACGGACGACCCCTCTCTTTGAGTGTATATCGTGTAGAATGACCCATTTCTTCGAGTGTATGTCACAATGAACGGCTCCTCTCTTTGAGCGTATACCGTGATGGACGACCCCTCTCTTTGAGCGTATGTCGCAATGAATGACCCCTATCTTTGAGTGCAATTCATGTTGAACGGTCCCTCTCTTTGAGTGTATACCGTGATGGACGACCACTCTCTTTGAGCGTATGTCGCGGTAAATGACCCCTCTCTTTGTGCGTAAGTCGTTGTGAATGACCCCTCTCTTTGAGCGTATGTCACGATGAATGACCCCTCTTCGAGTGCATGTCGTAATAAATAGTCCCTTTCTTAGAGCGTATATCGTGATGGATGACCCTTTTGTTTGAGAGTATGTCACGATGAATGACTCCTCTCTTTGAGTGCATGTCATAATCAACGATCCCTCTCTTTGAGCATATACCGTGATCGATGATCATCTCTTTGAGCGTACGTTGCGATGAATGACCCCTCTCTTTGAGTGCATTTCATGGTTAACAGTCCCTCACTTTTAGCGTATACTGTGTTGGACGACCCCTATCTTTGAGCGTATGTCGCAATGAATTACCTCTCTGTTCGAGGGAATGTCATAAAAAATAGTCCCTCTCTGTGAGCGAATATCGTGATCGAGACACCTTTCTTTAAGCATATGTCGCGATGAGTGACCCCTCTCTTTGAGTGCATGTCATGGTGAAAGATCCCTCTCTTTGAGTGAATACCGTGATGGACGACCCCTCGCTTTTAGCGTATGTCGCGATGAATGACCCCTCCCTTCGAGTTCATGTCATAATGATCGGTCCCTTTCTTAGATCGTATACCGTGATGGATGACCCCTCTCTTTGAGCATATTTCGCGATGAATGACCCCTCTTCTTGGGTGCATTTCATAATGAATAGTCCCTTTCTTAGAGCGTATACCATGATGGAAGACCCCTCTCTCTGAGCGTATACCGCGATGAATGAGCCCTCTCTTCAAGCATATTCCATAATGAACGTTCCCTCTCTTTGAGCGTGTGGCGTGATGGACGACCCCTCTCTTTGAGCGTATACCGTGATGGACAACCCCTCTCTTTGAGCGTATGTCGCGTTGAATGACCCCTCTCTTCCAGTGCATGTCATAATGAACGGTTCCTTTCTTAGAGCGTAAATCGTGATGGACAACCCCTCTCATTAGGCGTATGTCGCGGTGAATGACCGCTCTATTCAAGCGTATGTCATAATGACCGGTCCCTCTCTTTGAGCGTATCTTGTGATGGACGACCGCTCTCTTTGAGCATTTGTCATGATGAATGACCCCTTTCTTCGAGTGCATATTATGGTGAATTGTACCTCTCTTTGAGCGTATACCGTGATGGACGACCCCTCTCTTTGAGCGTACGTCGCGATGAATGGCACCTATCTTTGAGTGCAATTCATGGTATACGGTCCCTCTCTTTGAGCGTATACCATGATGGACGACCCCTCTCTTTGAGCGTATATCGCATTGAATGAGCCATTTCTTCGAGTGTATGTCATAATGAACGGCTCCTCTCTTTGAGCGTATATCGTGATGGACGACCCCTCTCTTTGATCGTATGTCGCTATGAATGACCCCTCTATTCTAGTGCATGTCATGGTGAACGATCCCAATCTTTGAACGGATACCGTGATGGATGATCCCTCTCTTTGAGCTTATATTGCGATGAATGACCCCTCTCTACGAATGCATGCCCTTTCTTAGAGAGCATATTCTGATGGACGACCCCTCTCTTTGAGCGTATGTCGCGGTGAATGATCCCTCTCTTGGAGTGCATGTCATACTGAAGGGTCCCCTTCTTAGAACATATACCGTGATGGATGACCCATCTCTTTGAGAGTATGTCGCGATGAATGAAACCTCCCCTTGAGTGCGTATCATAATCAATGGTCCCTCTCTTTGAGCGTATACCGTGATCGATGACCCTATCTTTGAGCGTATGTTGCGATGAATGACCCCTCTCTTCGAGTACATTTCGTGATGAATAGTCCCTCTTTGAGCGTATACTGTGATGGACGACCCCACTCTTTGAGCGTATATCGTGACGGACAAACCCTCCCATTGAGACTATGTCGCGATGAATGACCCCACTCTTTGAGCTTTACATTGTGAACGATTCCTCTCTTTAAGCGAAACCATGATGGACGACCCCTCCATTTGATTGTATGTCGCGATAAATGACCCCTCTCTTCGAGTGTATGTCATAATGAACGGTCCCTTTCTTAGAGCGTATACCGTGATGGATGATTCTTCTCTTTGGCATATATCGTGATGGACGACCCCTCTCTTTGAGCGTATGTCGTGTTGGATGACCACTCTCTTTCAGCGTAAGTCGCGATGAATGATTCCTGTCTTCGACTGTATGTCCTGTGAAAAGTCCTTTTCTAGTGCATGTCATAATTAACGGTACCTTTCTTAGAGCATATACTGCGATGGGCGACCTTTCTCTTTGAGCATATGTCGCGGTGAATGACCCCTCTCATCGAGAGTAGGTCATAACGAATGATCCCTTCTTAGAGCGTATAACGTGATGGACGACCCTTCTCTTTAAGCTTATGTCACGGTGAATGACCCCTCTCTTCGAGTGCTGGTCGTAATGAACGGTCCCTCTCTTTGAGCGTATATTGTGATGGACGACCCCTCTCTTTGAGCGTATGCCACGGTGAATGACCCCTCTCTTCGAGTGCATGTCATAATAAACGGTCCCTCTTTATGAGCGGATACCGTGATAGACGACCCTTCTCTTTCAGCGTTTGTAGCTATGAATGAGCCCTCTCTTTGAGTGCATGTAATGATCCCTTTCCTAGAGTGTATACTGTGATGGACGACCCATCTCTTTGAGCGTATGTCGCGATGAATGAGCCCTTTCTTCGAGTGCATGTTACAATGAAAGGTCTCTCTATTTGAGCATATAACGTGATGGAAGACCCCTCTCTTTGAGCGTATATCGTGATGAGTGATCCCTCTCTTTAAGTGCATGTTATAATGAATGGTTCCTTTCTTAGAGCGTATATCGTGATGGACGACCTTTCTCAATGTGCGTATGTCGCGATGAATAACACCTCTCTTCGAGTGCATGTCATGGTGAATGGTTCCTCTCATTATGCGTCTACCGTGATGGACGTAGCCTCTCTTTGAGCGCATGTCTCGATTGATCACCCTTTTCTTCGAGTGCATGTCATAATGAACGTTCACTTTCATAGAGCGTACACCGTGATGGACGACCCCTCTCTTCGAGTGTATGTCGCGGTGAATAACCCCTCTCTTCGAGAGTATATCATAATGAACGGTCACTCTCTTTGAGCGTATGCCGTGACAGACAAACCCTCCCTTTGAGACTATGTCGCGATGAATGACCCCTCTCTTCGAGTGCATGACATGGTTAACGATTCCTCTCTTTGAGCATAAACCATGATGGGCGACCCTTCCATTTGATCGTACGTCGCGATGAATGACCCCTCTCTTCGAGTGCATGTCATAATGCACGGTCCCTTTCTTAGAGCGTAAACCGTAATGGATGACCCTTCTCTTTGAGCTTATATCGCGATGAATGACCCCTCTCTTTTAGGGTTTGTCATAATGAAAGATCCTTCTCTTTAAGCGTATATCCTGACCGATGACTCCTCTTTTTGAGTGTTTGTTGCAATGAAGGACCCTCTCTTCCAGTGCTTGTCATGGTGAACAATCCATCTCTTTGAGCGTATACCGTAATGGACGACCCTTCTCTTTGAGTGTATCTCGCGATGAATAACCACTCTCTTCAAGTTCATATCATAATGAACATTCCCTTCCTTAGAGCGTATACCGTGATGCACGACTCCTCTCTTTTAGTGTATGTTGCGGTGACTGACCCCTCTGTTCGAGAGTATTTCATAATGGTCGGTCCCTCTCTTTGAGCGTATGCTGTGATGGACGACCACTCTCTTTGAGAGTATGTCGTGTTGGACGACCACTCTCTTCGAGTGTAAGTCACGATGAATGATCCTTGTCTTAGACTGTATGTCCTGGTGAACAATCTCTCCCTTCTAGTGCATGTCATAATTAACGGTCCTTTTTTTAGAGCGTATACCGTGATGGACGACCCCTCTCTTTGAGCATATGTCGCGGTGAATGACCCCTCTCTTCTAGAGTATGTCATAATTAATGGTCCCTCTCTTTAAGCGTATGCCGCGAAGGATGACCCCTCTCTTTGAGCATATATTGCGATGAAAGACCCCTCTCTTCGAGTGCATGTCATGGTGAACAGTCACTCTCTTTGAGTGTATGTTGTTATATAAGATCCTCTCTTTAAGTGTATATCACGATGAATAACATCTCTCTTCGAGTGTAGGACATGGTGAACGGTCCCTCTCTTTGAGCATATACCGTGATGGACGAGCCTCTCTTGCAGGATATGGTAAACGGTCCATCTCTTCGATAGTATGTCAGAATGAACGGTCCCTCTCTTTGAGCGTATGTCATAACGTACGACCCCTCTCTTTGAACGTATATGGCGATGAATGACCCCTTTCTCATAGAGTATACCTTGATGGATGACCCCTCTCTTTGAGCGTTTGCTGTGATGGATGACGCCTCTGTTTGAGCATATGTGGCGTTGGATGACCCCTTTCTTCGAGTTTATTTGAAATGAATGATCCATTTCTTAGAGCGTATCCCGTGATGGACGACCCCTCTCTTTGAGTGTATGTCGTGATGAATGACCTCTCTCTACGAGTGCATGTCATAATGAACGGTCCCTTTCTTAGAGGGTATACCGTGATAGACGGCACCTCTCTTTGATTGTATATCGTGAAGAATTACCCATCTCTTCGACCGTATATCATAATGACCGGTCCCTCTCTTTGAGCGTATCACACGATGGACGACCCCTCTCTTTAAGCGTATGTCGCGATGAATGACCGCTCTCTTCGAGTGCTTGTCATAAAGAATGGTCCCTTTCTTATAGCGTATGCCGTGATGGATGACCCCTCCTTTGAGCGTATATCGAGATGAATGACCCCTCTCTTCGAGTGCATGTCATAATGATCGGTCCCTCTCTTTAAGCGTATACCGTGATCGATGACCACTCTCTTTGAGGGTATGTCGCATTGAATGATCCTTTTCTTCTAGTTTTGTCGTAATGAACGGTATATTTCTTAGAGCATGTCCCGTGATGGACGACCATTCTCTTTGAGCGTATGCCGTAATGAATGACCCCTCTCTACGAGGGCATGTCATAATGAACGATCCCATTCTTATAGGGTATACCGTGATGAACGACCTCTCTCTTTGAGTGTATGTAGGAAGAATGACCCATCTCTTCGAGCGTATATCATAATGATCGGTCCCTCTCTTTGAGCGTATCACGTGATGGACGACCCCTCTCTTTGAGCTTATGTCGCGATAAATGACCCCACTCTTTCGAGTGCATATTATGGTGAACGATCCCCCTCTTTGAGCTTAGTCGTGATAGACGACCACTCTCTACGAGTGCATGTCATAATTAACAGTCCCTTTCTTAGAGTGTATACCGTGATGGACGACCCTACTATTTGAGCATTTGTCACGATGAATGACCCATCTGTTCGAGTGCATGTCATAATGAATGGTCCCATTCTTAGAGCGTATGCCGTGATGAATACCACTCTATTTGAGCGTATGTCGCGATGAATGAACCCTCTCTTCGAGTGCATGTCATAATGATCGATCCCTCTCTTTGAGCGTATATCGTGATCGATGACCACTCTTTTTTAGCGTATATCACAATGAATAACCCCTCTCTTCGAGTGCATGTCATGGTGAACTATCCCTCTCTTTGAGCGTATACCATGTTGAACGAAACCTCTTTTTGAACGTATGTTGCAATGAATGACACCTCTCTTCTAGTGCATGTCATAATGAACAGTCCCTTTCTTAGAGCGTATACCGTGATGGAAGACCCTTCTCTTTGAGCGTATGTCACGATGAATGACCCCACTCTTCGAGGTTATGTCATAATAAATGGTCACTTTCTTAGAGCGTACACCGTGATGGACGAACCCTCTCATTAAGCGTATGTCGCGGTGAATGACCCCTCTCTTCGAGAGTATGCCATAATAAATGGTCCATCTCTTTGAGTGTATGCCGTGATGAACGACCCCTCTCTTTAAGCGTATATCGTGATGAATGACCCCTCTCTTAGAGTGCATGTCACGTTGAACAATCCCTCTTTTTGAGCATATGTCGTGATGGACGACCCCGCTCTTTGAGCATATGTCGCGATGTATAACCCCTCTCTTCGAGTTCATATCCTATTGAACGATCCCTCTGTTCGAGTATATGCGGTGATCGATGATCTCTCTCTTTAAGGGTATGTCGCATTGAATGACCCCTCTAGTTGAGTGCATGTCATTATGAACGGTCCCTTTCTTAGATTGTATACCGTGATGGACGACCCTCTCTTTGAATGTATGTCGCGATGAATGACCCCTCTCTTCGAGTGCATGTCATAATGAACGATCCCTCTCTTTGAGAGTATACCGTGATGGAAAATCCCTCTCTTTGAGCGTATTGCGAGATGAATGACCGCTCTCTTTGAATGTATATCATAATGAACAATCCCTCTCTTAGAGCGTATACCGTGATGGACAACCCCTCTCTTTGAGCATATGTCGCGATGAATGTCCCCTCTCTTCGAGTGCATATCATAATGAACGGTCCCTTTCTTATAGTGTATACCGTTATGGACGACCCATCTCTTTGAGCGTATGTCGCGGTGAATGACCCCTTTCTTTGAAGGTATGTTATAGTGACCGGTCCCCCTCTTTGAGCGTATCCCGTGATGGATGACCCCTGTCTTTGAGCGTATGTCGTGATGAAAGACCCCTCTCTTTGAGTGCATGTCATGATGAACGGTCCTTGTTTTTGAGCGTATACCGTGATGGACGACCCCTCTCTTTGAGCGTATGTCACGATGAATGACCTCTCTCTTTGAGTGCATATCATAATAAATATTTCCTTTCTTAGAATGTATACCGTGATGGACGACCCCTCGCTTTGAGCGTATGTCACGATGAATAACCCCTCTCTTCGAGTTCATGTCATAATGATCGTTCCCTCTCTTTGAGCGTATACCGTGATCGATGACCCCTCTTTTTGTGCATATGTCGCGTTGAATGACCACTCTCATCGAGTGCATGTCATGCTGAACGATCCCTCTCTTTGAGCGTATACCGTGATGGACGACCCCTCTTTTTGAGAGTATGTCGCAACGAATGACCCTACTCTTCTAGTAAATGTCATAATGAACGGTCACTTTCTTAGAGCGTATACCGTGATGGACGACCCTTCTCTTTGAGCGGAATGACCCCTCTTTTCGAGTGCATGATATAATGAATGGTCACTTTTTAAGAGAGTATATTGTGATGGACGACCCCTCTCTTTGAGCGTATGTCGCTGTGAATGACCCCTCTCTTCGAGTACATGTCATAATGAATGGTCCCTTTCTTAGAGCGTATATCGTGATGGACAACCCGTCTCTTTGAGCGATATCGCAGTGAATGACCCTTCTCTTTGAGCGTATTTCATAATCACCGGTCTCTCTCTTTTAGCGTATCCCGTGATGGATGACCCCTCACTTTGAGCGTATGTGTCTATGAATGACCCCTCTCTTCGAGTGCATGTCACGGTAAACGGACCCTCTCTTTGTGTGTATACTGTGATGACGTCCCCTCTCTTGGAGCGTAAGTCGCGATGAATGACCCCTCTCTTCGAGTGCATGTCATAATGAACGGTTCCTTTCTTAAAGAATATACTGTAATGGACGACCCTTCTCTTCGAGCGTATGTATCGATGAATAACCCTTCTCTTTGAGTGCATACTATAATGAACACTCCCTTTCTTAGAGCGTGTACCATGATGGACGACCCCTCTTGGAGCGTATGTCGCGGTGAATAACCCATCTCTTCGAGAGTATGTCATAATGAACGGTCCCTCTCTTTGAACGTATGCCGTGTTGGACGACCCCTCTCTTTGAGCATATGTCGCGATGAATGACCCCTCTCTTCGAGTACATGTCATGGTGAAGGGTCCATCTCTTTGAGCGTATATCGTGATGGACGACCCCTGTCATTGAGCGTATGTCGCATTGAATGACCCCTTTCTTCGAGTGCAAGTTGTACATGCATGAGAGGGCTAAAGTAATGCACATTGAGCATAAATATGAATCTGTTGGTAAAGTCTGGAAAGCCAGCCAACTTTCCCTGACTTTTTGTATGTGTTCCGTACATTTATGGGTAGAGTTGTCTTCTAATAAATTGACCGTTATTCAGTTATCTTTTCAACGTATCTTGAAACGCATCAATTGGATATTGAGAGCTCAAGATATGTTTGTTTTACCGAGGATTGCGCGTGCAGAAAACTGGATACGGGATTATTATGAGATTTTGTAAAATTCATCTCAAAAGATAATATATAAAGTTTTTGGATGAACTACACATTAAATAAATTAATTCAAAGTTTGATTATAAAGCTTTGACCATTATAATTAGTATTTTATTACTTAAAAGATT
This sequence comes from Abelmoschus esculentus, assembly GCA_035048815.1. Taxonomy (NCBI): domain Eukaryota; kingdom Viridiplantae; phylum Streptophyta; class Magnoliopsida; order Malvales; family Malvaceae; genus Abelmoschus; species Abelmoschus esculentus. Next base: position 21,737,487 of record JAUCBN010000003.1, read on the forward strand.
CCTTTTAATTAGCTACTCATATGCTGATTTTAGGGGATTTATTTTATCAAGATATCAATATGCTGATATTTAGGGATTGATTAGCTATCTATTAGGCAATTCTAAGGTCTCCTATAGACTATAAAAGGGGACAATAACTAGATGTTATTAAATCAAATTTTTTGAGTTCAAATAATTAATTATGGGCTTTTGAACAAAATTATACAAATTAATCTAAAATTGTCAACTTTTTACTCGGTTAAAATTCGAACGGATTCTCTATAAAGCCTTTTTAGACATATAAGTTTTAATCCGAACAAAATGATAACAAGATGTTATTAAATCAAATTTTTTGAGTTCAAATAATTAATTATTGGCTTTTGAACAAAATTATACAGATTAGTCTAAAAGTTTCAGCTTTTTACTCGGTTAAACTTTGAACGGATTCTCAATAAAGTCTTTTTAGACATAAACTTTTTAATCCGAACAAAACAAAAACAAGATGTTATTAAATAAAATTTTATGAGCTCAAATAGTTAATTATGGGATTTTGAAAAAAATTATACAGATAAATCTAAAATTTTTAGCTTTTTACTCGATTAAAATTCGAACGGATTCTCTATAAAGCAATTTTAGACATGCAAGTTTTAATCCCACCAAAACGAAAACCAGATGTTATTAAATCAAATTTTATTTGTTCAAATAGTTGAATATGGTCTTTTAAACAAAATTATACAGATTAACCTAAAATTTTTAGATTTTTACTCGGTTAAAATTCCAACGAATTCTCTACAAAGCCTTTTTACAAATGCACATTTTAATCCAAACAAAAGGAAAACAAGATTTTATTAAATTAAATTTTATGAGTTCAAATATTTAATTTTGTGCTTTTGAACAAAATTATACATATTAGTCTAAAATTTTCAGCTTTTTACTCGGTTAAAATTTGAACGGATTCTCTATAAAGCCATTTTAGAATGCATGTTTTAATCCGAACAAAACAAAAACCAGATGTTATTAAATTAAATTTTATGAGTTCAAATAGTTAATTTTGGGATTTTGTACAAAATTATACAGATAAATCTAAATTTTTCAGCTTTTTACTCGGTTAAAATTCGAACGGATTCTCTATAAAGCTATTTTAGACAAGCAAGTTTTAGGCCCATCAAAACAAAAATTAGATGTTATTAAATCTAATTTTATGAGTTCAAATAGTTGAATATGGGCTATCGAACTAAATTATACAAATTAATGTAAAATTTTTAGCTTTTTACTTGGTTAAAATTTGAATAGATTCTCTACAAAGCCTTTTTTAGACATGAACATTTTAATTCCAAAAAAACTAAAACCAGATTTTATTAAATAAAATTTTATGAGTTAAAATATTTAAATTTGAGCTTTTGAACAAAATTATATAGATTAATCTAAAATTTTCTGCTTTTTACTCTATTAAAATTCGAACGGATTCTCTATAAAGCCTTTTTAGACATGAAGGTTTTAATCCCAACAAAACGAAAACCAGATGTTATTAAATAAAATATTACGAGTTCAAATAGTTAATTTTGGACTTTTAAACAAAATTATAAAGATTAATCTAAAATTTTTAGGTTTTTACTCGGTTAAAATACGAACGGATTCTCTACAAAGCCTTTTTGGACATGCAAGTTTTAATCCCAACAAAACGAAAACCAGATGTTATTAAATCAAATTTTATGAGTTCAAATAGTTTATTATGGGCTTTTGAACAAAATTATACTAATTAATCTAAAATTTTCAACTTTTTACTCGGTTAAAATTCGAACAGATTCCCTATAAATCCTTTTTAGACATGCACGTTTTAATTCGAACAAAACGATAACTAGATGTTTTTAAATCAAATTTTTTGAGTTCAAATAATTAATTATGGGGTTTTGAACAAATTATACAGATTAATCAAAAATTTTCAGCTTTTTACTCGGTTAAAATTTGAACGGGTTCTCTATAATGCCTTTTTAGACGTGGACGTTTTAATCCGAACAAAACAAAAATCAGATGTTATTAAATAAAATTTTATGAGTTCAAATAGTTAATTATTGGATTTTGAATAAAAAATTATACAGATAAATCTAAAATTTTTAGCTTTTTACTCGGTTAAAATTCGAACGGATTCTCTATAAAGCAATTTTAGACAAGAAAGTTTTAGTCCCAACAAAACGAAAATTAGATGTTATTAGATCAAATTTTACGAGTTCAAATAGTTAATTATAGGCTTTTGGACAAAATTATACAGATTAATCTAAAATTTTCAGCTTTTTACTCGGTTAAAATTTGAACGGATTCTCTATAAATCCTTTTTAGACGTGGACGTTTTAATCCGAACAAAAAAAAAAGATGTTATTAAATAAAATTTTATGAGTTCAAATAGTTAATTATTAGATTTTGAACAAAATTATACAGATAAATCTAAAATTTTTAGCTTTTTACTCTGTTAAAATTCGAAAGGATTCTCTATAAAGCTATTTTAGACAAGCAAATTTTAGTCCTAACAAAATGAAAATTAGATGTTATTAAATCAAATTTTACGAGTTCAAATAGTTAATTATGGGCTTTTGAACAAAATTATACAGATTAATCTAAAATTCTCAACTTTTTACTCGGTTAAAATTCGAACGGATTCTCTATAATGCCTTTTTAGACATGCACGTTTTAATCCGAACAAAACGAAAACAAGATTTTATTAAATGAAATTTTTTGAGTTCAAATAGTTAATTTTGAGCTTTTGAACAAAATTATATAGATTAATCTAAAATTTTTAGCTTTTTACTCGGTTAAAATTCGAACGAATTCTATATAAAGCCTTTTTAGACATGCAAGTTTTAATCCGAACAAAACGATAACAAGAAGTTATTAAATCAAATTTTTTGATTTCAAATAATTAATTATGGGGTTTTGAACAAAATTATACAGATTAATAAAAAAATTTCAGCTTTTTACTCGGTTAAAATTTGAACGGATTCTCTATAAATCCTTTTTAGACGTGGACGTTTTAATCTGAACAAAACAAAACCAGCTGTTATTAAATGAAATTTTATGAGTTTAAATAGTTAATTATTTGATTTTGAACAAAATTATACAGATAGATCTAAAATTTTTAGCTTTTTACTCGGTTAAAATTCGAACGGATTCTCTATAAAGCAATTTTAGACAAGCAAGTTTTAATCCCTACAAAACGAAATCAAATTTTATGAGTTCAAATAGTTGAATATGGGATATTGAACAAAATTATAAAGATTAATCTAAAATTTTTAGGTTTTTACTCGGTTAAAATACGAACGGATTCTCTACAAAGCCTTTTTGGACATGCAAGTTTTAATCCCAACAAAACGAAAACCAGATGTTATTAAATCAAATTTTATGAGTTCAAATAGTTTATTATGGGCTTTTGAACAAAATTATACTGATTAATCTAAAATTTTCAACTTTTTACTCGGTTAAAATTCGAACAGATTCCCTATAAATCCTTTTTAGACATGCACGTTTTAATTCGAACAAAACGATAACTAGATGTTTTTAGATCAAATTTTTTGAGTTCAAATAATTAATTATGGGGTTTTGAACAAATTATACAGATTAATCAAAAATTTTCAGCTTTTTACTCGGTTAAAATTTGAACGGGTTCTCTATAATGCCTTTTTAGACGTGGACGTTTTAATCCGAACAAAACAAAAATCAGATGTTATTAAATAAAATTTTATGAGTTCAAATAGTTAATTATTGGATTTTGAATAAAATTATACAGATAAATCTAAAATTTTTAGCTTTTTACTCGGTTAAAATTCGAACGGATTCTCTATAAAGCAATTTTAGACAAGAAAGTTTTAGTCCCAACAAAACGAAAATTAGATGTTATTAGATCAAATTTTACGAGTTCAAATAGTTAATTATAGGCTTTTGAACAAAATTATACAGATTAATCTAAAATTTTCAGCTTTTTACTCGGTTAAAATTTGAACGGATTCTCTATAAAGCCTTTTTAGACGTGGACGTTTTAATCCGAACAAAAAAAACAGATGTTATTAAATGAAATTTTATGAGTTCAAATAGTTAATTATTAGATTTTGGACAAAATTATACAGATAAATCTAAAATTTTTAGCTTTTTACTCTGTTAAAATTCGAAAGGATTCTCTATAAAGCTATTTTAGACAAGCAAATTTTAGTCCTAACAAAATGAAAATTAGATGTTATTAAATCAAATTTTACGAGTTCAAATAGTTAATTATGGGCTTTTGAACAAAATTATACAGATTAATCTAAAATTCTCAACTTTTTACTCGGTTAAAATTCGAACGGATTCTCTATAATGCCTTTTTAGACATGCACGTTTTAATCCGAACAAAACGAAAACAAGATTTTATTAAATGAAATTTTTTGAGTTCAAATAGTTAATTTTGAGCTTTTGAACAAAATTATATAGATTAATCTAAAATTTTCAGCTTTTTACTCGGTTAAAATTCGAACGAATTCTATATAAAGCCTTTTTAGACATGCAGGTTTTAATCCGAACAAAACGATAACAAGAAGTTATTAAATCAAATTTTTTGATTTCAAATAATTAATTATGGGGTTTTGAACAAAATTATACAGATTAATAAAAAAATTTCAGCTTTTTACTCGGTTAAAATTTGAACGGATTCTCTATAAATCCTTTTTAGACGTGGACGTTTTAATCTGAACAAAACAAAACCAGCTGTTATTAAATGAAATTTTATGAGTTCAAATAGTTAATTATTTGATTTTGAACAAAATTATACAGATAGATCTAAAATTTTTAGCTTTTTACTCGGTTAAAATTCGAACGGATTCTCTATAAAGCAATTTTAGACAAGCAAGTTTTAATCCCTACAAAACGAAATCAAATTTTATGAGTTCAAATAGTTGAATATGGGATATTGAACAAAATTATAAAGATTAATCTAAAATTTTTAGGTTTTTACTCGGTTAAAATACGAACGGATTCTCTACAAAGCCTTTTTGGACATGCAAGTTTTAATCCCAACAAAACGAAAACCAGATGTTATTAAATCAAATTTTATGAGTTCAAATAGTTTATTATGGGCTTTTGAACAAAATTATACTGATTAATCTAAAATTTTCAACTTTTTACTCGGTTAAAATTCGAACAGATTCCCTATAAATCCTTTTTAGACATGCACGTTTTAATTCGAACAAAACGATAACTAGATGTTTTTAGATCAAATTTTTTGAGTTCAAATAATTAATTATGGGGTTTTGAACAAATTATACAGATTAATCAAAAATTTTCAGCTTTTTACTCGGTTAAAATTTGAACGGGTTCTCTATAATGCCTTTTTAGACGTGGACGTTTTAATCCGAACAAAACAAAAATCAGATGTTATTAAATAAAATTTTATGAGTTCAAATAGTTAATTATTGGATTTTGAATAAAATTATACAGATAAATCTAAAATTTTTAGCTTTTTACTCGGTTAAAATTCGAACGGATTCTCTATAAAGCAATTTTAGACAAGAAAGTTTTAGTCCCAACAAAACGAAAATTAGATGTTATTAGATCAAATTTTACGAGTTCAAATAGTTAATTATAGGCTTTTGAACAAAATTATACAGATTAATCTAAAATTTTCAGCTTTTTACTCGGTTAAAATTTGAACGGATTCTCTATAAAGCCTTTTTAGACGTGGACGTTTTAATCCGAACAAAAAAAACAGATGTTATTAAATGAAATTTTATGAGTTCAAATAGTTAATTATTAGATTTTGGACAAAATTATACAGATAAATCTAAAATTTTTAGCTTTTTACTCGGTTAAAATTCGAAAGGATTCTCTATAAAGCTATTTTAGACAAGCAAATTTTAGTCCTAACAAAATGAAAATTAGATGTTTTTAAATCAAATTTTACGAGTTCAAATAGTTAATTATGGGCTTTTGAACAAAATTATATAGATTAATCTAAAATTCTCGACTTTTTACTCGGTTAAAATTCGAACGGATTCTCTATAATGCCTTTTTAGACATGCACGTTTTAATCCGAACAAAACGAAAACAAGATTTTATTAAATGAAATTTTTTGAGTTCAAATATTTAATTTTGAGCTTTTGAACAAAATTATACTGATTAATCAAAAATTTTCAGCTTTTTACTCGGTTAAAATTCGAACGAATTCTATATAAAGCCTTTTTAGACATGCACGTTTTAATCCGAACAAAACGATAACTAGAAGTTATTAAATCAAATTTTTTGATTTCAAATAATTAATTATGGGGTTTTGAACAAAATTATACAGATTAATAAAAAAATTTCAGCTTTTTACTCGGTTAAAATTTGAACTGGTTTTCTATAAGCCTTTTTAGACATGGACGTTTTAATCCGAACAAAACAAAAACCAGATGTTATTAAATGATATTTTATGAGTTCAAATAGTTAATTATTTGATTTTGAACAAAATTATACAAATAAATCTAAAATTTTCAGCTTTTTACTCGGTTAATATTCGAACGGATTCTCTATAAAGCAATTTTAGATAAGAAAGTTTTAGTCCCAACAAAACAAAAATTAGATGTTATTAAATCAAATTTTATGAGTTCAAATAGTTAATTATAGGCTTTTGAACAAAATTATACAGATTAATCTAAAATTTTCAACTTTTTACTCGATTAAAATTCGAGCGGATTCTCTATAAAGCCTTTTTAGACATACACGTTTTAATCCGAAAAAATGATAACTACATGTTATTAAATCGAATTTTTTGAGTTCAAATAATTAATTGTGGGCTTTTGAACAAAATTATACAGATTAATCTAACATTTTAAGCTTTTTACTCGGTAAAGGATTCTTTATAAAGCCTTTTTAGACATGTACGTTTTAATCCGATCAAAACAAAAACCAGATGTTATTAAATAAAATTTTATGAGTTCAAATATTTAATTATGGGATTTTTAACAAAATTATACAGATAGATCTAAAATTTTCAGCTTTTTACTCTGTTAAAATTCGAACGGATTCTCTATAAAGCAATTTTAGACATGCAAGTTTTAATCCCACCAAAACGAAAACCAGAAGTTATTAAATGAAATTTTATGAGTTCAAATAGTTGAATATGGTCTTTTAAACAATATTATACAGATTAATCTAAAATTTTTAGCTTTTTACTCGGTTAAAATTCGAACGAGTTCTCTACAAAGCCTTTTTAGACATGCACATTTTAATCACAACAAAACGAAAAAAAGATTTTATTAAATGAAATTTTATGAGTTCAAATATTTAATTTGGAGCTTTTGAACAAAATTATACAGATTAATCTAAAATTTTCAGCTTTTTACTCGGTTAAAATTCGAACGGATTCTCTATAAAGTCTTTTTTGACATACACGTTTTAATCCCAACAAAATGAAAATCAGATGTTATTAAATCAAATTTTATGAGTTCAAATAGTTAATTATGGGCTTTTGAACAAAATTATACAGATTAATCTAAAATTTTCAACTTTTTACTCGGTTAAAATTCGAACGGATTCTCTATAAAGTCTTTTTAGACATGCACGAATCCCAACAAAACGAAAATCAGATGTTAAAGCCTTTTTAGACGTGGACGTTTTAATCCAACAAAATAAAAAATAGATATTATTAAATGAAATTTTATGAGTTCAAATAGTTAATTATTGGATTTTGAACAAAATTATACAAATAAATCTAAAATTTTCAGCTTTTTACTCGGTTAAAATTCGAACGGATTCTCTATAAAGCAATTTTTGACAACCAAGTTTTAGTCCCAACAAAACGAAAATTAAATGTTATTAAATCAAATTTTATGAGTTGAAATAGTTAATTATAGGCTTTTGAACAAAATTACACAGATTAATCTAAAATTTTCAACTTTTTACTCGATTAAAATTCGAACGGATTCTCTATAAAGCCTTTTTAGACATGCACGTTTTAATCCGAACAAAACGATAACTAGAAGTTATTAAATCAAATTTTTTGAGTTAAAATAATTAATTATGGGGTTTTAAACAAAATTATATGGATTAATCAAAAATTTTCAGCTTTTTACTCGGTTAAAATTTGAACAGGTTTTGTATAAAGACTTTTTAGACGTGGACGTTTTAATCCGAACAAAACAAAAACCAGATGTTATTAAATGAAATTTTATGAGTTCAAATAGTTAATTATTGGATTTCGAACAAAATTATTCAAATAAATCTAAAATTTTCAGCTTTTTACTCCGTTAAAATTCGAACAGATTCTCTATAAAGCAATTTTAGACAGGAAAGTTTTAGTCCCAACAAAACAAAAATTAGATGTTATTAAATCAAATTTTACGAGTTCAAATAGTTAATTATAGGCAATTTTAGACATGTAAGTTTTAATCCCACCAAAACGAAAACCAGGTGTGTTTAAATGAAATTTTATGAGTTCAAATAGTTGAATATGGTCTTTTAAACAAAATTATACAGATTAATCTAAAATTTTTAGCTTTTTACTCGGTTAAAATTCAAACGAATTCTCTACAAAGCCTTTTTAGACATGCACATTTTAATCACAACAAAGTGAAAACAAGATTTTATTAAATGAAATTTTATGAGTTCAAATATTTAATTTTGATCTTTTGAAAAAAATTATACCGATTAATCTAAAATTTTCAGCTTTTTACTCGGTTAAAATTCGAACGGATTCTCTATAAAGTCTTTTTTGACATGCACGTTTTAATCCCAACAAAACGAAAATCAGATGTTATTAAATCAAATTTTATGAGTTCAAATAGTTAATTATGGGCTTTTGAAAAAAATTATACAGATTAATCTAAAATTTTCAACTTTTTACTCGGTTAAAATTCGAACGGATTCTCTATAAAGTCTTTTTAGACATGCACGAATCCCAACAAAACGAAAATCAGATGTTATAGCCTTTTTAGACGTGGACGTTTTAATCCAACAAAATAAAAAATAGATATTATTAAATGAAATTTTATGAGTTCAAATAGTTAATTATTGGATTTTGAACAAAATTATACAAATAAATCTAAAATTTTCAGCTTTTTACTCGGTTAAAATTCGAACGGATTCTCTATAAAGCAATTTTTGACAACCAAGTTTTAGTCCCAACAAAACGAAAATTAAATGTTATTAAATCAAATTTTATGAGTTGAAATAGTTAATTATAGGCTTTTGAACAAAATTACACAGATTAATCTAAAATTTTCAACTTTTTACTCGATTAAAATTCGAACGGATTCTCTATAAAGCCTTTTTAGACATGCACGTTTTAATCCGAACAAAACGATAACTAGAAGTTATTAAATCAAATTTTTTGAGTTAAAATAATTAATTATGGGGTTTTAAACAAAATTATATGGATTAATCAAAAATTTTCAGCTTTTTACTCGGTTAAAATTTGAACAGGTTTTGTATAAAGACTTTTTAGACGTGGACGTTTTAATCCGAACAAAACAAAAACCAGATGTTATTAAATGAAATTTTATGAGTTCAAATAGTTAATTATTGGATTTCGAACAAAATTATTCAAATAAATCTAAAATTTTTAGCTTTTTACTCCGTTAAAATTCGAACAGATTCTCTATAAAGCAATTTTAGACAGGAAAGTTTTAGTCCCAACAAAACAAAAATTAGATGTTATTAAATCAAATTTTACGAGTTCAAATAGTTAATTATAGGCAATTTTAGACATGTAAGTTTTAATCCCACCAAAACGAAAACCAGGTGTGTTTAAATGAAATTTTATGAGTTCAAATAGTTGAATATGGTCTTTTAAACAAAATTATACAGATTAATCTAAAATTTTTAGCTTTTTACTCGGTTAAAATTCAAACGAATTCTCTACAAAGCCTTTTTAGACATGCACATTTTAATCACAACAAAGTGAAAACAAGATTTTATTAAATGAAATTTTATGAGTTCAAATATTTAATTTTGAGCTTTTGAAAAAAATTATACCGATTAATCTAAAATTTTCAGCTTTTTACTCGGTTAAAATTCGAACGGATTCTCTATAAAGTCTTTTTTGACATGCATGTTTTAATCCCAACAAAACGAAAATCAGATGTTATTAAATCAAATTTTACGAGTTCAAATAGTTAATTATGGGCTTTTGAAAAAAATTATACAGATTAATCTAAAATTTTCAACTTTTTACTCGGTTAAAATTCGAACGGATTCTCTATAAAGCCTTTTTAGACATACACGTTTTAATCCGAACAAAACGATAACTAGATGTTATTAAATCAAATTTTTTGAGTTCAAATAATTAATTATGGGGTTTTGAACAAAATTATACAGATTAATCTAAAATTTTCAGATTTTTACTTGTTAGAGTATGCCCGAAGACCAATCATATGATGATTGTATGGATACTTTCATTTACCAATTTTATTGAATAAAGGCATTGCCATTGTTGTTTTTAGATATATGTGTCACATAAACTGAGAAACAATAAGGTCCATATAATAATATATGTATTATTATTAAAAGATCCTTAGTCAAGTATTATTATGGGTATGGAGAATAATAATACGCTTAAGACTAACATGTGATAAATTGATGACAATGAGTTGTCATTGACATAGAGATGTCAGAATTAATACATGAATATACTAGTAGAGAATAATATATTGGATTGACCCACTATGAGCATATATCTTGGATTATTATGTGACGGTCACGATATTGCTCATAGTGACAACTATATGTATAATCCTTAGACTTGAGATTATTACCATCTCAACATATGTCGTTTTATGTTTTGATGCAGTTAAATGTGTTTCGTAATTAGTTACACTATAAAAACTGACATTGGACATATTACAATATATGTAGTGAGATGTGAATAATCAAGATAGGATTTGTCCTTCCTACATAATAGGAAAATATATCAAAGGCCACTTGATTGAGTGAGACTAAAATGCATGGCCATGCTTGAATATGTTGATATGAGATATCACAAATTATTCATTAATAGTAGTCCACTCTAGATATCAAGAAACACTAATAATAGGCTATACAAGTGTGACTATTCCAAGACTTGTGCCTATTAAAGATATAAAAGGAAAAAAGGATATAATACATTAAAAGAGTTGGTCACGGACATGATACATCGAATCATGATCTCTTGTAACTTAGATGACAATGATATATTGCTAGATGTCACTCATTATTTTTAATATTAGAATTATTCTAATATTATTACTAACGTTACAATGAGCCTACAGGGTCACACCAAATGGTTGAAACAGAGCAAAAATATATAAGTATAAGTAGATTATATTTAATCCCAAATTTTAAATAAAGAATATAATTAAAGTAATTATATCCCTTTTAAATTTGAATTAAATATAGATTCTGATATTTAAGGAATTAATTAAAGTAATTATTTCCTATAAACCAGGAATTAATTAAAGTAATTATTTCCTATAAACCAAATCAGAATCAAACTCTTATACCTAGGGTTACACCTATATAAAGGATCAATTGGTCTAGCAGCCAAGATAGAGAATTCCGAATTCCAAACACTAGAATTACGAGAAATAGTTTTTTCGAGATTTGCTCTCTTAACTGGGTGAACTGAGTAGAGGCCGAGACGATATTCGTGGAGGCTAAAGATTCGAATTGTCGAACAATCGTGATTATCACAAATCTAGTTGATGTTTTGCTGCTTATCAAGGAACCCAATGTAAGTCATCGTATCTCTTTCTCTCGATTTCGGATTAAACGTACATGGATCACTGGAAAGACCATCGTAATTTTGTTCAGCTGCGCCATGGGGTGTGCCGGCGGTCCCAACATTACTCGGTTAAAATTTGAACGGGTTCTCTATAAAGCCTTTTTAGACGTGGATGTTTTAATCCGAACAAAACAAAAACCAGATGTTATTAAATGAAATTTTATGAGTTCAAATAGTTAATTATTGGATTTTGAACAAAATTATACAAATAAATCTAAAATTTCAGCTTTTTACTCGGTTAAAATTCGAATAGATTCTCTATAAAGCAATTTTAGACAAGCAAGTTTTAGTCCCAACAAAACAAAAATTAGATGTTATTAAATCAAATTTTACGAGTTCAAATAGTTAATTATGGGGTTTTGGACAAAATTATACAGATTAATCTAAAATTTTCAACTTTTTACTCGGTTAAAATTCGAACGGATTCTCTATAAAGCCTTTTTAGACATGTACGTTTTAATCCGAACAAAATGATAACTAGATGTTATTAAATCAAATTTTTTGAGTTCAAATAATTAATTATGGGGTTTTGACCAAAATTATTCAGATTAATCTAAAATTTTTAGCTTTTTACACAGTTCAAATTTGAAAGGATTCTTTATAAAGCCTTTTTAGACATGCACGTTTTAATCCGAACAAAACAAAAACCATATGTTATTAAATAAAATTTTATGAGTTCAAATAGTTAATTATGGTATTTTTAACCAAATTATACAGATAGATCTAAAATTTTCAGCTTTTTATTCGGTTATAATTCGAACAGATTCTCTATAAAGCAATTTTAGACATACAAGTTTTAATCCCACCAAAACGAAAACCAGATGTTATTAAATCAAATTTTATGAGTTCAAATAGTTAAATATGGTCTTTTAAAAAAAATTATACAGATTAATCTAAAATTTTTAGCTTTTTACTCTGTTAAAATTCGAACGAATTTCCTACAAAGCCTTTTTAGACATTCACATTTTAATCCCAATAAAACGAATATTAGATGTTATTAAATCAAATTTTTTGATTTCAAATAATTAATTATGGGGTTTTGAACAAAATTATACAGATTAATCTAAATTTTTTAGCTTTTTACTCGGTTAAAATTTGAACGGATTCTCTATAAAGCCTTTTTAGACGTGGACGTTTTAATCTAAACAAAACAAAAAATCAGATGTTATTAAATGAAATTTTATGAATTCAAATAGTTAATTATTGGATTTTGAACAAAATTATACAAATAAATCTAAAATTTTTAGCTTTTTACTCAGTTAAAATTTGAACAGATTTTCTATAAAGCAATTTTAGATAAACAAGTTTTAGTCCCAACAAATCGAAAATTAGATGTTATTAAATCAAATTTTACGAGTTCAAATAGTTAATTATGCGGTTTTAAACAAAATTATACAAATTAATCTAAAATTTTCAACTTTTTACTCGGTTAAAATTCGAACGGATTCTCTATAAAGCAATTTTAGACATGCAAGTTTTAATCCCACCAAAACGAAAACCAGATGTTATTAAATAAAATTTTATGAGTTCATATATTTGAATATGATCTTTTAAACAAAATTATACAGATTAATCTAAAATTTTTAGGTTTTAACTCGGTTAAAATTCAAATGAATTCTCTACAAAGCCTTTTTAGACATGCACATTTTAATTCCATCAAAACAAAAACCAGATTTTATTAAATTAAATTTTATGAGTTCAAATATTTAATTTTGAGCTTTCTAACAAAATTATACAAATTAATCTAAAATTTTCAGCTTTTTACTCTGTTAAAATTCGAAAGGATTCTCTATAAAGCCTTTTTAGACATGCACATTTTAATCCCAACAAAACAAAAACCAGATGTTATTAAATTAAATTTTATGAGTTCAAATAGTTAATTATGGGCTTTTGAACAAAATTAAACAGATTAATCTAAAATTTTCTACTTTTTACTCGGTTAAAATTTGAACAAATTCTCTATAAAGCCTTTTTAGACATACACGTTTTAATCCGAACAAAACGATAACTAGATGTTACTAAATCAAATTTTTTGAGTTCAAATAATTAATTATGGGCTTTTGAACAAAATTATAAGGATTAATCTAAAATTTTCAGCTTTTTACCTGGTTAAAATTCGAACGAATTCTCTATAAAGCCTTTTTAGACATGCACGTTTTAATCCGAGCAAAACAAAAACCCAATGTTATTAAATGAAATTTTATTAGTTCAAATAGTTATTTATGGGATTTTGAACAAAATTATACAGATAAATCTAAAATTTCCAGCTTTTTACTCGGTTAAAATTTGAACGGATTCTCTATAAAGCAATTTTAGACAAGCAAGTTTTAATCCCAACAAAACGAAAACTGGATGTTATTAAATCGAATTTCATGAGTTCCAATAGTTGAATATCGAATTTTGAACAAAATTATACAGATTAATCTAAAATTTTCAAATTTTTACTCGATTAAAATTCGAACAGATTCTCTATAAAGCCTTTTTAGACATGCACATTTTAATCCGAACAAAACGATAACTAGATGTTATTAAATCAAATGTTTTCAGTTCAAATAATTAATTATGGGCTTTTGAACAAAATTATAATGATTAATCTAAAATTTTCAGCTTTTTACTCGTTTAAAATTTGAACGGATTCTCGATAAAGCCTCTTTAGACATGAACGTTTTAATCCGAACAAAACAACAACTAGATGTTATTAAATAAAATTTTTTTAGTTCAAATAATTAATTTTGGGCTTTTGAACAAAATTAAACAAATTAATCTAAAATTTTTAGCTTTTTACTCGGTTAAAATTTGAACGGATTCTCTACAAAGCCTTTTTAGACATGCACATTTTAACCCCAACAAAACGAAAACAAGATTTTATTGAATGAAATTTTATGAGTTCAAATATTTAATTATGGTATTTTGAACAAAACGAAATCAAATTAATACATATTAATCTCTATAAAGCAATTTTAGACAAGCAAGTTTTAATCCCTACAAAACGAAATCAAATTTTATGAGTTCAAATAGTTGAATATGGGATTTTGAACAAAATTATACAGATTAATCTAAGATTTTTAGCTTTTTACTCGGTTATAATACGAATGGATTCTTTACAAAGCCTTTTTGGACATGCACGTTTTAATCCTAACAAAACCAAAACCAGATGTTATTAAATCAAATTTTATGTGTTCAAATGGTTAATTATGGTATTTTGAACAAAATAATACAGATTAATCTAAAATTTTCAATATTTTACTCGGTTAAAATTTGAACGGATTCTCTATAAAGCCTTTTTAGACATGCACGTTTTAATCCGAACAAAACGATAACTAGATATTATTAAATCAAATTTTTTGAGTTCAAATAATTAATTATGGGCTTTCGAAAAAAAATATACAGATTAATCTAAAATTTTCAGCTTTTTACTCGGTTAAAATTTGAACGGATTCTCTATAAAGCCTTTTTAGACGTGGACGTTTTAATCTGAAAAAAACAAAATCCAGATGTTATTAAATGAAATTTTATGAGTTCAAATAGTTAATTATGAGATTATGAACAAAATTATACAGATTGATCTAAAATTTTCAGCATTTTACACGGTTAAAATTCAAACGGATTCTCTATAAAGAAATTTTAGACAAGCAAGTTTTAATCCCTACAAAACGAAATCAAATTTTATGAGTTCAAATAGTTGAATATGGGATTTTGTACAAAATTATACAGATTAATCGGTTAAATTTTTAGCTTTCTACTCAGTTAAAATACGAACAAATTCTCTACAAAGCCTTTTTGGACATGCACGTTTTAATCCCAACAAAACGAAAACCAGATGTTATTAAATTAAATTTTATGAGTTCAAATAGTTAATTATGGGCTTTTGAACAAAATTATACAGATTAATCTAAAATTTTCAACTTTTTACTTAGTTAAAATTCGAACGGATTCCCTATAAAGCCTTTTTAGACATGCACGTTTTAATCTGAACAAAACGACGACTAGATGTTATCAAATCAAATTTTTTGAGTTCAAATAATTAATTATGGGTTTTTGAACAAAATTATACAGATTAATCTAAAATTTTCAGCTTTTTACTCGGTTAAAATTTGAACGGATTCTCTATAAAGCATTTTTAGACGTCGACGTTCTAGTCCGAACAAAACAAAACCAGATGTTATTAAATCGAATTTTAAGAGTTTAAATAGTTAATTATAAGATTTTGAACAAAATTATACAGATAAATCTAAGATTTTTAGCTTTTTACTTGGTTAAAATTCGAACGGATTTTCTATAAAGCAATTTTAGACAAGCAAGTTTTAATCCCAACAAAACAAAAATTAGATGTTATTAAATAAAATTTTACCATTTCAAATAGTTGAATATGGCCTTTTGAAAAAAATTATATAGATTAATCTAAAATTTTTAGCTTTTTACTCGGCTAAAATTCGAACGGATTGTCTACAAAGCCTTTTTTGACATGCACATTTTAATCCCAACAAAACGAAAACAAGATTTTATTAAATTAAATTTTAACCAAATTATACAGATAGATCTAAAATTTTCAGCTTTTTACTCGGTTAAAATTCGAACGAATTCTCTATAAAGCAATCTTAGACATCCAACTTTAATCCCACCAAAACGAAAACCAGATGTTATTAAATCAAATTTTATGAGTTCAAATAATTGAATATGGTCTATTAAACAAAATTATACAGATTAATCTAAAATTTTTAGCTTTTTACTCTATTAAAATTCGAACGGATTCTCTATAAATCTTATTTAGACATGCACATTTTAATCCCCAAAAAACAACAACCATATGTTCTTAAATCAAATTTTATGAGTTCAAATAGTTAATTATGTGATTTTGAACAAAATTATACAGATATATCGAAACAAGCAAGTCTGTTAAAATTCGAACGGATTCTCGATAAAGAAATTTTAGACAAGCAAGTTTTAATCCCAACAAATCGAAAACCGAATATTATTAAATCGAATTTTATGAGTTCAAATAGTTGAATATAGGTTTTTGAACAAAATTATACAGATTAATCCAAAATTTTCAGCTTTTTACTCGTTTAAAATTTGAACGGATTCTCTATAAAGCCTTTTTAGATATGGACGTTTTAATCCCAACAAAACGAAAACCAGATGTTATTAAATCAAATTTTATGAGTTGAATTACTTAATTTTGAGTTTTTGAACAAAATTATACAGCTTAGTCTAAAATTTTCAGCTTTTTACTCGGTTAAAATTTGAACGGATTCTCTATAAAGCCTTTTTAAACATGCACGTCTTGATCCCAGCAAAATAAAAACAAGATGTTATTAAATCAAATTTTATGATTTTAAATAGTTAATTATGTGCTTTTGAACAAAATTATACAAATTAATCTAAAATTTTCCACTTTTTACTCGATTAAAATTCAAACGGATTCTCTATAAAGCCTTTTTAGACATGCACGTTTTAATCCGAACAAAATGATAACTAGATGTTATTAAATCAATTTTTTTGAGTTTAAATAATTAATTATGGGATTTTGAACAAAATTATAAAGATTAATCTAAAATTTTTAGCTTTTTACTCGGTTAAAATTTGAACGGATTATCTATAAAGCCTTTTTAGATATGCACGTTTTAATCCGAACAAAACGATAACTAGATGTTATTAAATAAAATTTTTTGAGTTCAAATAATTAATTTTGGGCTTTGAAACAAAATTATACAAATTAATCTAAAATTTTCAGCTTTTTACTCGGTTAAAATTTGAACGGATTCTCTATAAAGCCTTTTTACACATGCACATTTTAATACAAACAAATCAAAAACCAGATGTTCTTAAATCAAATTTTATGAGTTCAAATATTTAATTTTGGGCTTTTGAACAAAATTATATAGATTAATCTAAAATTTTCAGCTTTTTACTCGGTTAAAATTCAAACGAATTCTCTATATAGCCTTTTTAGAACGGATTCTCTATAAAGCCTTTTTAGACATGCACGTTTTAATCCGAACAAAATGATAACTAGATGATATTAAATCAAATTTTTTGAGTTAAAATAATTAATTATGGGCTTCTGAACAAAATTATAAAGATTAATCTAAAATTTTTAGCTTTTTACTCGGTTAAAATTTGAACGGATTATCTATAAAGCCTTTTTAGATATGCACGTTTTAATCCGAACAAAACGATAACTAGATGTTATTAAATAAAATTTTTTGAGTTCAAATAATTAATTTTGGGCTTTGAAACAAAATTATACAAATTAATCTAAAATTTTCAGCTTTTTACTCGGTTAAAATTTGAACGGATTCTCTATAAAGCCTTTTTACACATGCACATTTTAATACAAACAAATCAAAAACCAGATGTTCTTAAATCAAATTTTATGAGTTCAAATAGTTAATTATGGGCTTTTGAACAAAATTATATAGATTAATCTAAAATTTTTAACTTTTTAGTCGGTTAAAATTCGAATAGATTCTCTATAAATCCTTTTTAGACATGCATGTTTTAATCCGAACACAACGATAACTAGATGTTATTAAATCAAATTTCTTGAGTTCAAATAATTAATTATGGGCTTCTGAATAAAATTATACAGATTAATCTAAAATTTTCAGCTTTTTACTCGGTTAAAATTTGAACGAATTCTCTAAAAAGCCTTTTTAGACATGCACGTTTTAATCCGAGTAAAACAAAAACTAGATGTTATTAAATAAAATTTTATGAGTTCAAATAGTTAATTGTGGAATTTTGAATAAAATTATACAAATAAATATAGATTGTTTAGCTTTTTACTCGATTAAAATTCGAACGGATTCTCTATAAAACAATTTTAAAAATGCACGTTTTAATCCCAACAAAACGAAAACCAGATGTTATTAAATCAACTTTATGAGTTCAAAAAGTTGAATATGGTCTTTTAAACAAAATTATACAGATTAATATGAAATTTTTAGCTTTTTACTCGGTTAAAATTTGAACGAAATCTCTACAAAGCCTTTTTAGACATACACATTTTAATCCCAACAAAACGAAAACAACATATTATTAAATGAAATTTTATGAGTTCAAATATTTAATTTTGGGCTTTTGAACAAAATTATACAGATTAATCTAAAATTTTCAGCTTTTTACTCGGTTAAAATTCAAACGAATTCTCTATATAGCCTTTTTAGAACGGATTCTCTATAAAGCCTTTTTAGACATGCACGTTTTAATCCGAACAAAATGATAACTAGATGATATTAAATCAAATTTTTTGAGTTAAAATAATTAATTATGGGCTTTTGACCAAGTTATATAGATTCATCTAAAATTTTTAGCTTTTTACTCGTTTAAAATTTGAACGGATTCTCTATAAAGCCTTTTTAGACGTGGACGTTTTAATCCGAAAAAAACAAAACTAGATGATATTAAATCAAATTTTATGAGTTAAAATAGTTAATTATGATATTTTGAACAAAATTATACAGATTAATCTAAAATTTTCAGTATTTTACTCAGTTAAAATTTGAACGAATTCTCTATAAAGCCTTTTTAGACATACACGTTTTAATCCGAACAAAACGAAAACCAGATGTTATTAAATCAAATTTTATGAGTTCAAATTGTTAATTATGGGATTTTGAACAAAATTATACAGATAAAGCTAAAATTTTCTGTTTTTTACTAGGTTAAATTCGAACAGATTCTATATAAAGCCTATTTAGACATGTACGTTTTAATCCGAACAAAACAAAAACCAGATGTTTTTAAATAAAATTTTACGAGTCTAAATAATTAATTATTGGATTCTAAGCATATTATACAGATAAATCTAAAATTTTCAGCTTTAAACTTGGTTAAAATTCGAACGGATTCTCTATAAAGCAATTTTAGACATGCAAGTTTTAATCCCACGAAAACAAAAACTAGATGTTATTAAATCAAATTTTTTGAGTTCAAATAATTAATTATGGGCTTTTGAACAAAATTATGTAGATTAATCTAAAATTTTCAGCGTTTTACTCGGTTAAAATTCGAACAGATTCTCTATAAAGCCTTTTTAGACATGCACATTTTAATCCGAACAAAACCAAAACCAGATGTTATTAAATAAAATTTTATGAGTTCAAATAGTTAATTAAGGGCTTTTAAACAAAATTTTATAGATTAGTCTAAAATTTTCAACTTTTTAGTCGATTAAAATTCGAACAGATTTTCTATAAATTATTTTTAGACATGCACGTTTTAATCTGAACAAAATGATAAGTAAATGTTATTAAATCAAATTTTTTGAGTTCAAATAATTAATTATGAGCTTTTAAACAAAATTATACAGATTAATCTAAAAGTTTTAGATTTTTACTCGTTCAAAATTTGAACGGATTCTCTATAAAGCCTTTTTAGACGTGGACGTTTTAATCCGAACAGAAAAAAACAAGATGATATTAAATCAAATTTTATGAGTTCAAATAGTTAATTATGAGATTTCGAACAAAATTATACAGATAAATCTAAAATTTTCAGGTTTTTACTCGGTTAAAATTCGAACGGATTCTCTATAATGCCTTTTTAGACATGCACGTTTTAATCCGAACAAAACAAAAATCATATGTTATTAAATCAAATTCTATGACTTCAAATTGTTAATTAAGGGATTTTGAACAAAATTATACAGATAAATCTAACATTTTCAGGTTTTTACTCGGTTAAATTCGAATGGATTCTCTACAAAGCGTTTTTAGACATGCACGTTTTAATCCAAACAAAACAAAAATCAAATGTTATTAAATCAAATTTTATGAGTTCAAATATTTAATTATGGGATTTTGAACTAAATTTTCTAGATAAATCTAAAATCTTCTGCTTTTTACTCGGATAAAATTCAAACGGATTCTCTATCAAGCAATTTTAGACATACAAGTTTTAATCCCACCAAAACGAAAACCAGATGTTATTAAATCAAATTTTATGAGTTCAAATAGTTGAATATGGTCTTTTAGACAAAATTATACAGATTAATCTAAAATTTTTAGCGTTTTACTCGGTTAAAATTCGAACGAATTCTCTACAAAGACTTTTTAAACATGCACATTTTAATCCCAACAAAACAAAAACAAGATTTTATTAATTGAAATTTTATGAGTTCAAATATTTAGTTTTGAGCTTTTAAACAAAATTATACAGATTAATCTAAAATTTTCAGCTTTTTACTTGGTTAAAATTCGAACAGATTCTCTATAAAGCCTTTTTAGACATTCACGTTTTAATCCGAACAAAACAAAAACCAGATATTATTAAATAAAATTTTACGAGTTCAAATAGTTAATTATGGGATTTTGAACAAAATTATACAGATAAATCTAAAATTTCCAGCTTTTTACTCGGTTAAAATTTTAGACATGCAAGTTTTAATCTCACCAAAACGAAAACCACATGTTATTAAATCAAATTTTATGAGTTCAAATAGTTGAATATGGTCTTTAAAACAAAATTATGTAGATTAATCTAAAATTTTTAGCTTTTTACTCGGTTAAAATTCAAACGGATTCTCTATAAATCCTTTTTAGACATGCACATTTTAATCTCAACAAAATGAAAACCAGATTTTTTAAATGAAATATTATGAGTTCAAATATTTAGTTTTAAGCTTTTGAATAAAATTATACAGATTAATCTAAAATATTTAGCTTTTTACTCGGTTAAAATTTGAACGGATTCTCTATAAAGCCTTTATAGACATACACGTTTTAATCGGGACAAAACAATTACTTGATGTTATTAAATCAAATTTTTTGAGTTCAAATAATTAATTATGGGCTTTTGATCAAAATTATACAGATTAATCTAAAATTTTCAGCTTTTTACTCAGTTAAAATTTGAACGGATTCTCTATAAAGCCATTTTAGACATGCACGTTTTAATCCGAACAAAACCAAAATCAGATGTTATTAAAACAAATTTTATTAGTTCAAATAGTTAATTAAGGGCTTTTGAACAAAATTATACAGATTAGTATAAAATTTTCAACTTTTTAGTTGATTAAAATTCGAACAGATTCTCTATAAAGTATTTTTAGACATGCACGTTTTAATCTGAAAAAATGATATGTAGATGTCATTAAATCAAATTTTTTGAGTTCAAATAATTAATTATGGGCTTTTAAACAAAATTATACAGATTAATCTAAAAGTTTCAACTTTTTACTCGTTTAAAATTCGAACGGATTCTCTATAAAGCCTTTTCAGACATGCACGTTTTAATCCGAACAAAACAAAACCCATATGTTATTAAATCAAATTTTATGAATTCAAATACTTAATTAAGGGATTTTAAACAAAATTATACAGATAAATCTAACATTTTCAGGTTTTTACTCGGTTAAATTCGAACGAATTCTCTATAAAGCCTTTTTAGACATGCACGTTTTAATCCGAACAAAATGATAATTAGATGTTATTAAATCAATTTTTTTTGAGTTCAAATAATTAATTATGGGCTTTTGAACAAAATTATACAGATTAATCCAAAATTTTCAGCTTTTTACTCGTTTAAAATTTGAACGGATTCTCTATAAAGCCTTTTTAGATATGGACGTTTTAATCCCAACAAAACGAAAACCAGATGTTATTAAATCAAATTTGATGAGTTCAAATAGTTAATTACGAGCTTTTAAACAAAATTATACAGATTAGTCTAAAATTTTAAACTTTTTAGTCGATTAAAATTCGAACAGATTCTCTATAAAGCCTTTTTAGACATGCAAGTTTTAATCCGAACAAAACAATTACTAGATGTTATTAAATCAAATTTTTTGACTTCAAATAATTAATTATGGGCTTTTGATCAAAATTATACAGACTAATCTAAAATTTTCAGCTTTTTACTTGGTTAAAATTTGAACGGATTCTCTATAAAGCCTTTTTAGACATGCACATTTTAATCTCAACAAAACGAAAACTAGATTTTATTAAATGAAATTTTATGAGTTCAAATATTTAATTTTGAGATTTTGAATAAAATTGTACAGATTAATCTAAAATATTTAGCTTTTTACTCGGTTAAAATTCGAACGGATTCTCTATAAAGCCTTTATAGACATACACATTTTAATCCCAAGAAAACGAAAACCAGATATTATTAAATCAAATTTTATGAGTTGAAATAGTTAATTATGAGCTTTTAAACAAAATTATACAGATTAATCTAAAATTTTTAACTTTTTAGTCGGTTAAAATTCGAACAGATTCTCTATAAAGCCTTTTTAGACATTCACGTTTTAATCCGAACAAAACGATAACTAGATGTTATTAAATCAAATTTTTTGAGTTTAAATAATTAATTATGGGCTTTTGAACAAAATTATGCAGATTAATCTAAAATTTTCAGCTTTTTACTCGGTTAAAATTCGAACGGATTCTCTATAAAGCCTTTGTAGACATGCATGTTTTAATCCGAACAAAACAAAAACCATAAGTTATTAAATCAAATTTTATGAGTTCAAATAGTTAATTATGGGATTTTGAACAAAATTATACAGATAAATCTAACATTTTTAGGTTTTTACTCGGTTAAATTCGAACAGATTCTCTATAAAGCCTTTTTAGACATGCACGTTTTAATCCGAACAAAATGATAACTAGATGTTATTAAATCAATTTTTTTTTGAGTTCAAATAATTAATTATAGGCTTTTGAACAAATTTATACAGATTAGTCTAAAATTTTCATCTTTTTACTCGTTTAAAATTTGAACGGGCATGGATGCTTGTTTCTCTCCTCTCCTCATTCTCTCTCGCCTCTCTCCTCCTTCCCACTTTCAGGAGGTCATTTTTTTCATGGCGCTACTCTGCCTGCAGGGAGAGGAATTCTCAAGCAACCTTCCATGTCCTTCCAACCATCTCCCTCGGTGGTTCTCGGCCGGACCCCTTCCCGGCGATACTGTTTTCTTTGCTAATGGCTTATCTGCTCCGGCTTTATCCAGGTATCTGGTACCCCTCCTTTTGAGGGTTTCCTCATCTCCGGTGCTACGTTTGTTCCCTTGTCTGAGAGAGGCGGTGATTATCGCCATTTTTTTGCTATTTAAACCGACAAATCTCTCTAGATTTGTCCTTTGCGTTCTACCTTATTATATGGATCCTGTTTATGTCGTGTTGATCCATCTGTTGATGGTCTCAACGATAGTCTCTCTTCATACGTTACAGCCAACGATAGTCTCCAGTCCTTCTTATTTCAGCGTACGTGTTTTTTGTTGTTTTCGGTGGCTTGGATACGTTTTTCCTCTGCAGAAGAACGGTTGGACTGCTTTGGTTGGTTACCGGGTCTCTTGGACAAGCTCGGGCGATGGTTTTGAGTTTGGTACGGAGTTGTTCTCCGTCTGGGATTGCTCCTGTTTTTTGTTCAGTATAAACTTCCACCCACGTTCTCCCTCGGTTGGGCTTGTTCCTCACGATGCTGGTCTCTTCGCTGAGTGTAGATCTGCTTCAGCTTTATTTGCTCCGGTTCCTCCCACTTACTGGAATTTTGTCTACCTCTTATGGAGGATTCTTTTCTTCTCGGTGCTACATCTGATTAGTTGGCGGCGATTTGAGGGTTTGTGCGTTTGGCTTTTGTCTCCATCATGGCTGCGGGAGGTAGGAAAGTGGTTTGGTTCTCTTGCTATCTCCGATGGACTTATCTCTCGTGGTTTTCCATACTATATGGATTTATCCATTCTCTTTCGGCAGAAGAGCGGCGGGTCTTTTGACTGTTGCCATTTTCTGCATTCTTCTTTATTTCCGCCGCCAACATACCAGAATTCCTTAGTCTTCCTTTACTCTCTATGGCTTCTTCTTGGCTTTTTGGGCTGCTTCTTCGTGCTCCTCCGTGTCCTTTTGGTTTCCGGAGTGCAGGTTTCCAGTCTGTTGGCCATGATGCTCGCTGTCTGCGGTCTATACGTGACTGGCCGGTCCCTCCCACCTAGCTGTCGATTGCTTCTTTGATCGCTGGTGGCCTCCTTGGTCGCTTTCCTTCGTACTTTCTCAGATGGAGATGGTTATTAGCTCATCTGCATCCGACGTCCCCTAGGGCCCTCTCTGCTGCTACACGTTCATGGGTTTTTTCTGCTGCTACACGTTCATGGGTTCTAATTTTCGCATTGTCTATCGTCATGGATGTGTTATCCATTATGTTTGTTTGGTTTACTTCTATTATTTTGTTTATTCATTGGTTATTTTCCTATGTTTTAACGTTATTTTTTCTATCACCACCCTTTCGAAGGGATCTAACCAACATCTTTTATGATGTATTCCTTTTTCTCTCTTCCAATAACATGTTCGTTGTTTTTTGGTCTGTCATTTACATCACTATTTGCTTAACCTTTGTCTTTATCCTTCTCATTTATACCTTTTTTTATATCTTTTTTGAACAATATTTATGTTTTCGTTATATGACTATCCTTTCTCTTTTTGTCTTTGCCAAACTCTTTCTAATCTCTAATCACCCTCTTGCTCCAATTTTATTTTTTCTGGGGATATTTATAGTCTTGTCCTACTTCCTTTCTCCATACCAAACTCCTATTTTTACAATTTATCTATTTATGTATTCTATGTGTTCTCAAACACCGATTTTTTCTATCATTCTTCAAAGAAATAATAATATTTTTTTCTTTTTTAATATTATATTCCACCTTTCCTACCTTCTTTCTCTATCTATTTCTTTAAACTATACTCCTGCTCTACCTCAAACTCCTCCATTCTTATTTAAAGCTGGCCATTCCCTTCATATTTTTTCATCTGTCATCTACTCTACTCGGCACCTTCTCTTCTCTTCTACCAATTTTTCACTTGATTTTTTCGTTCTTTTCTCAATGGATTCTAAGTCCTTCCTCCAGCAATTTGGCAATATTCAATTTACTGCTGAGGAACAAGCAACTGTCTTCCAACCCGGTACTTCTTGGGGTATACCTAAAGCGGATACACATTCCACCATTCTCGGGAAACTTATCTCCTCAAGGGAGATTGATGATCAGGTGATCATCAAGGCTTTCACTAGTATCTGGACTTCGGCCAAACTGCTATCTATGAGTATTTTGAAGCCACGCATGTTCCTTATCCGGTTCAGGGACGAGAAGATTAAGGATGATATCCTATCAAGGGGACCTTGGACTTACAAGGATGAATGGCTTGCTCTTTCCCAGTATAACCCCTCTATCACGCATGACGAACATTCATTCACTACAATGAATATTTGGGTCCGCATCTACAACATCCCACATATTTTCATGGCTACTGAAGAATCTGCTCATGATATTGGTAAATCCTTAGGATCTTTAATTGGTTTAGTCACAAAAATTGATACGAGGAAAATCGACTCTAACATGGTTGACTACCTACGGATTGGCTTGTCTTTAGAGGCCTCTCAGCCTATTAGGCGTTGTGTTGCTATTGGGGGAGGGCCCTCCACAAGATTCTGTCTTCTTCAATATGAACGTCTTCCCACTTTTTGCCACTGCTATGGACGTATTGGACATTCTTTAGACTCTTGTTCCATTCCGACTGATTCGTGACCTGAACAACTTCCTTTTGGTGATTGGCTACGGTATGTTCCTAAAAAGAAGGATCAACAACCCGCTCAACGTGGACGAATTCGTTATATTACCAATGACGCCAATGCTCAGCAAATGCCTACGCCATCCCAAACCACCAATCCAAATACTTGTAATGGGAAGGATAAAGAGATTTTGTCATCACTTTCGAACAGTGGCAATGAAGCTGCTCCAAGTAATGAACCCCCACTTTTCTCCAAAGGGCCCAGACTTCTCCCAACGGTTCCTAGCAAGCTCACTGCTCGACGCTATCCCACCCAGCCACTGCAAATGGTCTTCCCTGATCAGAGCTCTAATATTACTTCTCGGCAAACGTCCAA
Organism: Abelmoschus esculentus; assembly: GCA_035048815.1. Taxonomy (NCBI): domain Eukaryota; kingdom Viridiplantae; phylum Streptophyta; class Magnoliopsida; order Malvales; family Malvaceae; genus Abelmoschus; species Abelmoschus esculentus. The sequence goes on from JAUCBN010000003.1 coordinate 21,764,097, forward strand.
CATTAACAATGGGGATGTGAGTCTTCTTGATCCTGAACTCCAAGATTTGGAGGTTGATCTTGCCAACGATCACGATTTCCAAGAAGCCACTGAATGGCTCGAATCTGCTCCAACTCTTCGGCGAGCTGCTCGGATAACCTCAGGTCAAGGTGTGAAGCGAACTCCTCTCTCTGATGAGAATTCTAGGGTTAAGCGTCCTCGTGCTGGCACTGTGCCTATTGAGAAAGCTGGGATGAGCAGCGTTAAAATCTCTGCGGCGGAGGTTGACTCTAATCAACCCCGTCGATAGAAATGATTTGTTTACCTTGGAACTGTCTGAGCTTTGGCATTGCTTTGACAGTTCCTGTTCTACAACTTTCTAGTTTCATGCATGTTGCCATTTTTTCTATTGTTTTTTCTTTTCCTTATTTTAGATTTCTTCGTTTTTCGTTTATGTTAGGAACCTTTGGTTGTCTTAGCTTTGTTTTTCAGGTTTTGTTGTCTTTTGATTTATGGAATAATAATATCCTTTCTGCTTTGTTTTTTTACTTTTCATGTTTCTTTGTTGCGTTTTCTTTTATTTTTCTGGACATTTTTATTGCGATACGTCCGACTATTTTTCCTCTACTTATCTATTATGTTTGCTATCTACCTTTTAAGGAGTTTTTAACTACTTTGACTATTCCACCCTTTTTTAGGGATTTCTCTAACATCTCTAATGATGTTGTTCCTTTCCGATTTCTTACCTTTATTTTCGGCTTATGCCTGCGATTTCTCGGGTATTATACTTCTTTTCATTCGATTTCTCTATCTTCTCCAACACTTACACTTATTAGGCTTTGTCCTTCGAACTGGGCCAGTTTATACTTAGCTGGGATGAGCAGCATTAAAAACTCTACGGCGGAGGTTGATAGGAATCAATCCCGTCGAGATAAATGAAACTCTTATGCTGGAACTGTCAGGGTCTTGGAAACACCCAGGCAGTTCATGCACTTCAACGTGCTACTTCAAAGCATGATGCTGATTGTGTCTTTCTTTGCGAGACGAGATTGAATCAATCCAATATGGATAGAATTAAACACAAGCTTGGCATGCATGGATGCATAGCTGTTGATTCCAGGCCCTCTTGTACCGGGCTTGCCTTTATTTGGAATAACAAAGTCTCAGTCGACTTGCTTTCTTACTCCGATCGTCACATTGATGTTATCCTTTCTTATGGTGCAGTGCCTTTTCACTTTTCTAGGTTACATGGGTTCCCTGAAACTGCCAACAAACATAAAACTTGGCAGCTAATAGATTCTCTTAATTCCAATCCAACTCTCCCCTGGCTTTTAGGGGGGATTTTAATGAAATTCTTTATGATTATGAAAAACAAGGCGGCCCTCGACGCGCAAGATCACAAATTAATAACTTTCGGGACTGTCTCGACAAGAATGATCTTTTTGATTGCAAACCAACATCTGGTTGGTTCACTTGGTCTCGATCAGGTCGTGTTGCCGAAACCATCATGGAACGTCTTGATCGTTTTCTAGGCAACTCGGCTTGGTTTCATGCTTTCCCTAATTGTCAAGCTATGTCCTCCTTTCAAGTGCGTTCTGATCACTGCCCTATCTTAATGGATACAAACCCCTCTCAAATTCTATGTTCTATGCGTCTTCACATTCCTTTTCGCTATGAGAACTGTTGGGCTGACAACCCAGAGGTTCTATCTCGAATTACTGCAGTTTGGTCTAACCGCTATTGCTCGACTCTTCAGAAGCTTCAAGAGATTGGACACTTTTTGACTAAATGGCAATCTAATAAGCGTATTAAACCTAATGAATGCATCACTCAGCTTAATGACTTTATCAATATGTGTTTTCAACGTCAACTCTCGGATACAGATCCTCATAACTTCCTTGCTGCTAAGAGTGAGCTTGATCGCTTACTTAATGAGAAGGAAATTTATTGGTCTCAACGAGCTCGGGCACACTGTTTAGTTCACGGTGATAAGAATACTTCCTTTTTTCATGCAAGGGCAACCAACCGGCGACGGAAGAATCATATTGATGGGCTTTTTAATAATCAGAATCTACGGCAAACTAATACGCCTGACATAATGTCTATTGCTGTTAGTTACTTTCAACATCTCTTTGCTTCTTCCTCTCCTACTATTGCCCTCTTCCATCTTGGACAACATTCCCCCTATTGTTTCTGATTCAATGAATAATAACCTTAATAAGGCCTTCACAGCAGATGAAGTCTATGCTGCCTTTCGTGACATTGACCCGAGGAAAGCACCTGGTGTTGATGGCTTTCCGAGCGTCTTCTTTCGAAAGTATTGGGACATTCTTGGTCAGGAATTTATAAATCTCTGCCTCGGACTTTTACGAGGGTCTGTTAATTTAGAAGAGGTCAATCGATCCATTATTGTTCTTATTCCTAAAGTAAGCGATCCCACTACGATGAGACATCTCCGACCTATTAGACTTTGCTCAGTCATTTATAAAACTGTATCGAAAGTTTTAGTCAACCGGCTAAAATCTATCATGCCCTTATGAATTAGTGGTAATCAGGCTGCTTTCATTCGTGGGCGGAATATTACTGATAACATTCTTATCGCTCATGAGCTTATCCATACTCTCAACACTGATGTTACTTCCTTGGCCAAAGATGCCAGCCTAAAGCTGGATATGAAAAAAGCCTTCGATCGTGTTGAATGGCCTTTTCTTGAACAAGTTATGCTTCGTCTAGGCTTCAACTCAGACTGGGTTTCTCTTATTATGAGGTGTGTTTCCTCGGTATCTTATCAAGTTTGCATCAATGATTCCCTTTCAAGGCCTTTTAAACCCAGTAGAGGGTTGCGGCAAGGTGACCCCCTCTCTCCCTTTTTGTTTGTTTTCTGCACTCAAGGCCTCTCGGCCTTGCTCAATGCTGAACAAGCCACTGGTCACCTCCCTGGTCTCCGTGCCAGTAGGAATGGCCCTCGCATCAATCACCTTCTTTTTGAGGATGACTGTGTTGTCTTTATCAAAAATACAACCACAGAGGCTCAGCGACTTAAGGATGTTTTGCAGACTTACGCTTCCTCGTCGGGACAAGCGGTGAACTTTGAAAAATCTACTATCTTTTTCTCACGGAAAACTTCCTCTTTGCTCCGGGTGGAGATTAATGACATTCTTCTTGTACGAGAAGTGGATGACCCTGGTATTTATTTGGGGGTTCCTCTCCTTATTGGAAAGAAAAAAACTGCAGCCTTAGGTTTCACCAGAGAAAACATGAATGCCCGCCTGAATACTTGGGATAAACATCTCCTTTCCTTTAGTGGTCGTGAAGTTTTCATTAAAGCGGTTATACAATCTATGCCTCAATATGTCATGTCTTGTTACCTTTTATCACAAAATATTTTTGATGATATGACTACCGTAATACGTCGATATTGGTGGTCGAGGAAAGCTGGCGAACGAGGGTGGCACATGCTCCCTTGGGACACTCTCTGCCTCCCTAAAGCTGCTGGAGGTGTAGGTTTTCGTGATCTTCACCATTTTAACGTTGCTTTGCTAGGAAAACAAATTTGGCGGCTACTTTGCGAGCCTGATAACCTTCTTAGTCAGGTCTATAAATGCAAGTATTATCCTACGGGCTCTATCCTAGATTCCGCTCATACACGGAGTTCTTCCTTTGCTTGGAAAGGTCTAAGCATTGCTATTTCTAAGCTTCGTAACGGGTTTTTCAAACGTCCTGGCATGTCTAGTAACGTTCAGATTCATTTTGATAGGTGGGGTGGCTCGCAGCCTGTTCACCTTTATGATAATTATGAAATGAATGACAAAGTCCCTCTTCGTGCAGGTTCTTTTATGATCCATGATTCCCCCCGTTTGGATGAAGCAAAAGTGAGAAGTTATTTTTCCCATGAAGTTGCTAATACCATACTTAACGTACCAATTATTAATGATATAAACGATTCTACCCTTTGGGGTCACCATAATGCAGGTACTTATACAGTTCGCTCTGGTTATCAATTTTTGCAGTTGCAGCTAGGTCCTGTTAACAGGCCTTCTAAACTATGGAAAATTTTGTCTAAATTGCCTACTCTGCCCAAAGTTCGTTCCTTTGGGTGGTATTTATGTCATGATGCGTTACCCTCTGGTCAGAAAATTCTGCAGGCTAATCTTGGTTCTGGGATTTGCCCAATTTGCAACATGACTGTCGAAACCTCTCTCAATGCTATGCGAGATTGTCCTAGTGCTCAGGAGGCAATCCTCCTGGAAGGCCTTCCCCATCGACTGTTGTCCAATGCTTACACCTCCCCCCATCAGTGGCTTTCTGATGCTGCTGGCTTCCTCTCCTTGCACCAATTCTCTCTTCTTCTTACCATTTTATGGAACCTGTGGAACCGCCGTAATGATTTTGTTCATAATAACCATATCCAACCAATTTGGCTTACTGTTGCCTCTGCTCAAAAACTCTTCTCTGATTATACATCTTTTAATGATGAGTCCCGCCAATCCTCCCGGCTAGCTGAGCCCACCTTCGCTCCGGCTAGATGGACAAAATCGGCTCCAGGTTTTGTCAAAGTTAACACGGATGGGGCTTTTGACCCTGTCTTGAGAGGGGCTGCTGCAGGTGTTATTGCTCGTGACTCTTCTGGCTCAGTGCTTGGTGGCTGCTTTATGCCCCTTCTTTGTCCGGATCCTGCCTCTGTAGAGGCTCTTGCTCTTCTGGAAGGTTTACGCTTTGCTGTTACCAACGGTTGGTCTAATGTGATCTTTGAAACTGACTCTGCGTCCATTGCCAACAAAGTTAATAATGCTCCAACTCGAGATCTTTCCACAGTGCAGCACTTGGTAACTCGCATCCGCGCCACTCTGGGTACTATGCCTAATTGTAAGATTTGTTATGTGCCTAGAGATGCAAACGTAGTCGCCCATACTTTGGCTAATAGGGCTTTGCGTTCTTTTACTTCTAGTTCTCTATAAACTCGGAGAGGTTTTCCTCTTCTTCTTAATAATATCTTGGGTACTCTTTTCCCCATAGGGGCCTTCCCACCTCCCGGGGTGGGTGGCTATAGGGGTTTTTTAATGAGGCCCTTTCCTTCAAAAAAAAATTTTTGAACGGATTCTCTATAAAGCCTTTTTAGATGTGGATGTTTTAATCCGAACAAAACAAAACGAGATGTTATTAAATAAAATTTGATGGTTTCAAATTGTTAATTATGAGATTTTGAACAAAATTATACAGATAAATCTAAAATTTTCATCTTTTTACTCGTTTAAAATTCAAACGGATTCTCTATAAAGCCTTTTTAGACATGAACATTTTATTCCGAACAAAATGATAACTAGATGTTATTAAATCAAATCTTTTGAGTTCAAATAATTAATTATGGGCTTTTGAACAAAATTATGTAGATTAATCTAAAAAATTTTTAGCTTTTTACTCGGTTAAAATTCAAACAGATTCTCTATAAAGCCATTTTAGACATGCACATTTTAATCTCAACAAAACGAAAACCAGATTTTATTAAATAAAATTTTATGAGTTCAAATATTTAATTTTGAGCTTTTGAATAAAATTATACAGATTAATCTAAAATTTATATCTTTTTTCTCGGTTAAAATTTGAACGGATTCTCTATAAAGCCTTTATAGACATGCACGTTTTAATCCCAACAAAACGAAAACCAGATGTTATTAAATCAAATTTGATGAGTTCAAATAGTTGATTACAAGCTTTTAAACAAAATTATACAGATTAGTCTAAAATTTTCTACTTTTTAGTCTGTTAAAATTCGAACAGATTCTCTATAAAACCTTTTTAGACATGTACGTTTTAATCCGAATAAAACGATAACTAGATGTTATTAAATCAATTTTTTTGATTTCAAAAAATTAATTATGGGCTTTTGAACAAAATTATGTAGATTAACCTAAAATTTTCATCTTTTTACTCGGTTAAAATTCGAACAGATTCTCTTTAAAGCCCATTTACACATGCACGTTTTAATCCCAACAAAATGAAAACCAGATTTTATTAAATGAAATTTTATGAGTTCAAATAGTTAATTTTGAGCTTTTGAACAAAATTATACTTATCAATCTAAAATTTTCAGCTTTTTACTTGGTTAAAATTCTAACAGATTCTCTATCAAACCTTTTTAGACATGCACGTTTTAATCCCAACAAAACGAAAATCAGATGTTATTAAATCAAATTTTATCAGTTCAATTAGTTAATTAAGGGATTTTGAACAAAATTATATAGATTAATCTAAAATTTTCAGCTTTTTTCTCTGTTAAAATTCAAACGAATTCTCTATAAAGCCTTTTTAGACATACACATTTTAATCCGAACAAAACGATAACTAGATGTTATTAAATCAAATTTTTTGAGTTTAAATAATTAATTATGGGCTTTTGAACAAAATTATGCAGATTAATCTAAAATTTTTAGCTTTTTACTCGGTTAAAATTCGAACAGATTCTCTATAAAGCCTTTTTAGACATGCACGTTTTAATCCGAACAAAATGATAAGTAGATGTTATTAAATCAAATATTTTGAGTTGAAATAATTATTTATGGGCTTTTAAACAAAATTATACAGATTAATCTAAAATTTTTAGCTTTTTTCTCATTTAAAATTTGAAAGGATTCTCTATAAAGCCTTTTTAGACGTGAACGTTTTAATCAGAACCAAACAAAACCAGATGATATTAAATCAAATTTTATGAGTTCAAATATTTAATTATGAGATTTTGAACAAAATTATACAGATAAATCTAAAATTTTTAGCTTTTTACTCGGTTAAAATTCGAACGGATTCTCTATAAAGCCTATTTAGACATGCACGTTTTAATCCGAACAAAACAAAAACCAGATGTTATTAAATCAAATTTTATTGTTCAAATAGTTAATTATGGGCTTTTGAACCAAATTATACAGATTAATCTAAAATTTTCAACTTTTTAGTCGGTTAAAATTCGAACAGATTCTCTATAAAGCCTTTTTAGACATGCACGTTTTAATCCGAACAAAATGATAATTAGATGTTATTAAATCAAATTTTACGAGTTCAAATAGTTAATTATGGGATTTTGAACAAAATTATACAGGTAAATCTAAAATTTTTAGCTTTTTACCTGGTTAAAATTCGAACGGATTCTCTATAAAGCAATTTAGACATGCACATTTTATTCCGAACAAAACAATAACTAGATGTTATTAAATCAAATTTGATGAGTTCAAATAATTAATTATGGGCTTTGAATAAAATTATGTAGATCAATCTAAAATTTTCAGCTTTTTACTCGTTTAAAATTCAAACGGATTCTCTATAAATCCTTTTTAGACATGTACATTTTAATATCAACAAAATGAAAACCAGATTTTTTTAAATGAAATTTTATGAGTTCAAATATTTAATTTTGAGCTTTTGAATAAAATTATATAGAATAATCTAAAATTTTTAGCTTTTTACTCTGTAAAAATTTGAACGAATTCTCTATAAAGCCTTTATAGAAATGCACGTTTTAATCCCAACAAAACGAAAACCAGATGTTATTAAATCAAATTTTATGAGTTCAAATAGTTAATTACGGGCTTTTAAACAAAATTATACAGATTAGTCTAAAATTTTCAACTTTTTAGTCGGTTAAAATTCGAACAAATTCTCTATAAAGCCTTTTTAGACATGCACGTTTTAATCCGAACAAAGCAATTACTAGATGTTATTAAATCATATTTTTTGAGTTCAAATAATTAATTATGGGCTTTTGATCAAAATAATACAGACTAATCTAAAATTTTAAGCTATTTACTTGGTTAAAATTTGAACGGATTCTCTATAAAACCTTTTTATAAATGCACGTTTTAATCCGAATAAAACCAAAACCAGATGTTATTAAATCAAATTTTATTAGTTCAAATAGTTAATTAAGGGCTTTGAAACAAAAATATACAGATTAGTCTAAAATTTTCAACTTTTTAGTCGATTAAAATTCGAACAGATTCTCTATAAAGCCTTTTTAGACATGCACGTTTTAATCTGAACAAAATGATAAGTAGATGCTATTAAATCAAATTTTTTGAGTTCAAATAATTAATTATGGGCTTTTAAACAAAATTATACAGATTAATCAAAAAGTTTCAGCTTTTTACTCGTTTAAAATTTGAACGGATTCTCTATAAAGCCTTTTCAGACGTGGACGTTTTAATCCGAACAAAACAAAACCAGATGATATTAAATCAAATTTTATGAGTTCAAACAGTTAATTATGAGATTTTGAACAAAATTATACAGATAAATCTAAAATTTTCAGCTTTTTACTCGGTTAAAATTTGAATGGCTTCTCTATAAAACCTTTTTAGACATGCACGTTTTAATCCGAACAAAACAAAAACCAGATTTTATTAAATGAAATTTTATGAGTTTAAATAGTTAATTATGGGATTTTAAACAAAATTATACAGATAAATCTAAATTTTTTAGCTTTTTTCTCAGTTAAAATTCGAAAAGATTCTCTATAAAGCCTTTTTAGACATGCACGTTTTAATCCGAACAAAATGATAATTAGATGTTATTAAATAAAATTTTTTGAGTTAAAATAATTAATTATGGGCTTTTGAAAAAATTATATCGATTCATCTAAAATTTTTAGCTTTTTACTCGTTTAAAATTTGAACGGATTCTCTATAAAGCCTTTTTGGATTTGGACGTTTTAATTCGAACAAAACAAAACCAGATGTTATTAAATTAAATTTGATGAGTTCAAATAGTTAATTATGAGATTTTGAATAAAATTATACAGATAAATCTAAAATTTTCAGCTTTTTACTCGGTTAAAATTCAAACGGATTCTCTATAAAGCCTTTTTCGATATACACGTTTTAATCCGAACAAAACGATAACTAGATGGTATTAAATCAAATTTTTTAGTTCAGATAGTTAATTACGGGTTTTTAAACAAAATTATACAGATTAATCTAAAATTTTCAACTTTTTAGTCAGTTAAAATCGAACAGATTCTCTATAAAGCCTTTCTAGACATGCACATTTTAATCCGAACAAAACAATTACTTGATGTTATTAATTCAAATTTTTGGAGTTCAAATAATTAATTATGGGCTGTTGAACAAAATTATACAGATTAATCTAAAATTTTCAACATTTTACTTGGTTAAAATTTGAACGGATTCTCTATAAAGCCTTTTTAGACATGCATGTTTTAATCCGAACAAAACAAAAACCAGATGTTATTAAATCAAATTTTATGAGTTCAAATAGTTAATTAAGGGCTTTTGAACAAAATTATACAGATTAATCTAAAATTTTCAACTTTTTACTCGGTTAAAATTCAAACGGATTCTCCATAAAGCCTTTTTAGACATGCACGTTTTAATCCGAATAAAACGATAACTAGACTTTATTAAATCAAATTATTTGATTTCAAATAATTAATTATGGGCTTTTGAACAAAATTATGTAGATTAATCTAAAATTTTCAGCTTTTTACTCGGTTAAAATTCAAACAAATTCTCTTTAAAGCATGTGTTATCCATTATGTTTGTTTGGTTTACTTCTATTATTTTGTTTATTCATTGGTTATTTTCCTATGTTTTAACGTTATTTTTTCTATCACCACCCTTTCGAAGGGATCTAACCAACATCTTTTATGATGTATTCCTTTTTCTCTCTTCCAATAACATGTTCGCTGTTTTTTGGTCTGTCATTTACATCACTATTTGCTTAACCTTTGTCTTTATCCTTCTCATTTATACCTTTTTTTATATCTTTTTTGAACAATATTTATGTTTTCGTTATATGACTATCCTTTCTCTTTTTGTCTTTGCCAAACTCTTTCTAATCTCTAATCACCCTCTTGCTCCAATTTTATTTTTTCTGGGGATATTTATAGTCTTGTCCTACTTCCTTTCTCCATACCAAACTCCTATTTTTACAATTTATCTATTTATGTATTCTATGTGTTCTCAAACACCGATTTTTTCTATCATTCTTCAAAGAAATAATAATATTTTTTTCTTTTTTAATATTATATTCCATCTTTCCTACCTTCTTTCTCTATCTATTTCTTTAAACTATACTCCTGCTCTACCTCAAACTCCTCCATTCTTATTTAAAGCTGGCCATTCCCTTCATATTTTTTCATCTGTCATCTACTCTACTCGGCACCTTCTCTTCTCTTCTACCAATTTTTCACTTGATTTTTTCGTTCTTTTCTCAATGGATTCTAAGTCCTTCCTCCAGCAATTTGGCAATATTCAATTTACTGCTGAGGAACAAGCAACTGTCTTCCAACCCGGTACTTCTTGGGGTATACCTAAAGCGGATACACATTCCACCATTCTCGGGAAACTTATCTCCTCAAGGGAGATTGATGATCAGGTGATCATCAAGGCTTTCACTAGTATCTGGACTTCGGCCAAACTGCTATCTATGAGTATTTTGAAGCCACGCATGTTCCTTATCCGGTTCAGGGACGAGAAGATTAAGGATGATATCCTATCAAGGGGACCTTGGACTTACAAGGATGAATGGCTTGCTCTTTCCCAGTATAACCCCTCTATCACGCATGACGAACATTCATTCACTACAATGAATATTTGGGTCCGCATCTACAACATCCCACATATTTTCATGGCTACTGAAGAATCTGCTCATGATATTGGTAAATCCTTAGGATCTTTAATTGGTTTAGTCACAAAAATTGATACGAGGAAAATCGACTCTAACATGGTTGACTACCTACGGGTTGGCTTGTCTTTAGAGGCCTCTCAGCCTATTAGGCGTTGTGTTGCTATTGGGGGAGGGCCCTCCACAAGATTCTGTCTTCTTCAATATGAACGTCTTCCCACTTTTTGCCACTGCTATGGACGTATTGGACATTCTTTAGACTCTTGTTCCATTCCGACTGATTCGTGACCTGAACAACTTCCTTTTGGTGATTGGCTACGGTATGTTCCTAAAAAGAAGGATCAACAACCCGCTCAACGTGGACGAATTCGTTATATTACCAATGACGCCAATGCTCAGCAAATGCCTACGCCATCCCAAACCACCAATCCAAATACTTGTAATGGGAAGGATAAAGAGATTTTGTCATCACTTTCGAACAGTGGCAATGAAGCTGCTCCAAGTAATGAACCCCCACTTTTCTCCAAAGGGCCCAGACTTCTCCCAACGGTTCCTAGCAAGCTCACTGCTCGACGCTATCCCACCCAGCCACTGCAAATGGTCTTCCCTGATCAGAGCTCTAATATTACTTCTCGGCAAACGTCCAACATTAACAATGGGGATGTGAGTCTTCTTGATCCTGAACTCCAAGATTTGGAGGTTGATCTTGCCAACGATCACGATTTCCAAGAAGCCACTGAATGGCTCGAATCTGCTCCAACTCTTCGGCGAGCTGCTCGGATAACCTCAGGTCAAGGTGTGAAGCGAACTCCTCTCTCTGATGAGAATTCTAGGGTTAAGCGTCCTCGTGCTGGCACTGTGCTTATTGAGAAAGCTGGGATGAGCAGCGTTAAAAACTCTGCGGCGGAGGTTGACTCTAATCAACCCCGTCGATAGAAATGATTTGTTTACCTTGGAACTGTCTGAGCTTTGGCATTGCTTTGACAGTTCCTGTTCTACAACTTTCTAGTTTCATGCATGTTGCCATTTTCTCTATTGTTTTTTCTTTTCCTTATTTTAGATTTCTTCGTTTTTCGTTTATGTTAGGAACCTTTGGTTGTCTTAGCTTTGTTTTTCAGGTTTTGTTGTCTTTTGATTTATGGAATAATAATATCCTTTCTGCTTTGTTTTTTTACTTTTCATGTTTCTTTGTTGCGTTTTCTTTTATTTTTCTGGACATTTTTATTGCGATACGTCCGACTATTTTTCCTCTACTTATCTATTATGTTTGCTATCTACCTTTTAAGGAGTTTTTAACTACTTTGACTATTCCACCCTTTTTTAGGGATTTCTCTAACATCTCTAATGATGTTGTTCCTTTCCGATTTCTTACCTTTATTTTCGGCTTATGCCTGCGATTTCTCGGGTATTATACTTCTTTTCATTCGATTTCTCTATCTTCTCAAACACTTACACTTATTAGGCTTTGTCCTTCGAACTGGGCCAGTTTATACTTAGCTGGGATGAGCAGCATTAAAAACTCTACGGCGGAGGTTGATAGGAATCAATCCCGTCGAGATAAATGAAACTCTTATGCTGGAACTGTCAGGGTCTTGGAAACACCCAGGCAGTTCATGCACTTCAACGTGCTACTTCAAAGCATGATGCTGATTGTGTCTTTCTTTGCGAGACGAGATTGAATCAATCCAATATGGATAGAATTAAACACAAGCTTGGCATGCATGGATGCATAGCTGTTGATTCCAGGCCCTCTTGTACCGGGCTTGCCTTTATTTGGAATAACAAAGTCTCAGTCGACTTGCTTTCTTACTCCGATCGTCACATTGATGTTATCCTTTCTTATGGTGCAGTGCCTTTTCACTTTTCTAGGTTACATGGGTTCCCTGAAACTGCCAACAAACATAAAACTTGGCAGCTAATAGATTCTCTTAATTCCAATCCAACTCTCCCCTGGCTTTTAGGGGGGATTTTAATGAAATTCTTTATGATTATGAAAAACAAGGCGGCCCTCGACGCGCAAGATCACAAATTAATAACTTTCGGGACTGTCTCGACAAGAATGATCTTTTTGATTGCAAACCAACATCTGGTTGGTTCACTTGGTCTCGATCAGGTCGTGTTGCCGAAACCATCATGGAACGTCTTGATCGTTTTCTAGGCAACTCGGCTTGGTTTCATGCTTTCCCTAATTGTCAAGCTATGTCCTCCTTTCAAGTGCGTTCTGATCACTGCCCTATCTTAATGGATACAAACCCCTCTCAAATTCTATGTTCTATGCGTCTTCACATTCCTTTTCGCTATGAGAACTGTTGGGCTGACAACCCAGAGGTTCTATCTCGAATTACTGCAGTTTGGTCTAACCGCTATTGCTCGACTCTTCAGAAGCTTCAAGAGATTGGACACTTTTTGACTAAATGGCAATCTAATAAGCGTATTAAACCTAATGAATGCATCACTCAGCTTAATGACTTTATCAATATGTGTTTTCAACGTCAACTCTCGGATACAGATCCTCATAACTTCCTTGCTGCTAAGAGTGAGCTTGATCGCTTACTTAATGAGAAGGAAATTTATTGGTCTCAACGAGCTCGGGCACACTGTTTAGTTCACGGTGATAAGAATACTTCCTTTTTTCATGCAAGGGCAACCAACCGGCGACGGAAGAATCATATTGATGGGCTTTTTAATAATCAGAATCTACGGCAAACTAATACGCCTGACATAATGTCTATTGCTGTTAGTTACTTTCAACATCTCTTTGCTTCTTCCTCTCCTACTATTGCCCTCTTCCATCTTGGACAACATTCCCCCTATTGTTTCTGATTCAATGAATAATAACCTTAATAAGGCCTTCACAGCAGATGAAGTCTATGCTGCCTTTCGTGACATTGACCCGAGGAAAGCACCTGGTGTTGATGGCTTTCCGAGCGTCTTCTTTCGAAAGTATTGGGACATTCTTGGTCAGGAATTTATAAATCTCTGCCTCGGACTTTTACGAGGGTCTGTTAATTTAGAAGAGGTCAATCGATCCATTATTGTTCTTATTCCTAAAGTAAGCGATCCCACTACGATGAGACATCTCCGACCTATTAGACTTTGCTCAGTCATTTATAAAACTGTATCGAAAGTTTTAGTCAACCGGCTAAAATCTATCATGCCCTTATGAATTAGTGGTAATCAGGCTGCTTTCATTCGTGGGCGGAATATTACTGATAACATTCTTATCGCTCATGAGCTTATCCATACTCTCAACACTGATGTTACTTCCTTGGCCAAAGATGCCAGCCTAAAGCTGGATATGAAAAAGCCTTCGATCGTGTTGAATGGCCTTTTCTTGAACAAGTTATGCTTCGTCTAGGCTTCAACTCAGACTGGGTTTCTCTTATTATGAGGTGTGTTTCCTCGGTATCTTATCAAGTTTGCATCAATGATTCCCTTTCAAGGCCTTTTAAACCCAGTAGAGGGTTGCGGCAAGGTGACCCCCTCTCTCCCTTTTTGTTTGTTTTCTGCACTCAAGGCCTCTCGGCCTTGCTCAATGCTGAACAAGCCACTGGTCACCTCCCTGGTCTCCGTGCCAGTAGGAATGGCCCTCGCATCAATCACCTTCTTTTTGAGGATGACTGTGTTGTCTTTATCAAAAATACAACCACAGAGGCTCAGCGACTTAAGGATGTTTTGCAGACTTACGCTTCCTCGTCGGGACAAGCGGTGAACTTTGAAAAATCTACTATCTTTTTCTCACGGAAAACTTCCTCTTTGCTCCGGGTGGAGATTAATGACATTCTTCTTGTACGAGAAGTGGATGACCCTGGTATTTATTTGGGGGTTCCTCTCCTTATTGGAAAGAAAAAAACTGCAGCCTTAGGTTTCACCAGAGAAAACATGAATGCCCGCCTGAATACTTGGGATAAACATCTCCTTTCCTTTAGTGGTCGTGAAGTTTTCATTAAAGCGGTTATACAATCTATGCCTCAATATGTCATGTCTTGTTACCTTTTATCACAAAATATTTTTGATGATATGACTACCGTAATACGTCGATATTGGTGGTCGAGGAAAGCTGGCGAACGAGGGTGGCACATGCTCCCTTGGGACACTCTCTGCCTCCCTAAAGCTGCTGGAGGTGTAGGTTTTCGTGATCTTCACCATTTTAACGTTGCTTTGCTAGGAAAACAAATTTGGCGGCTACTTTGCGAGCCTGATAACCTTCTTAGTCAGGTCTATAAATGCAAGTATTATCCTACGGGCTCTATCCTAGATTCCGCTCATACACGGAGTTCTTCCTTTGCTTGGAAAGGTCTAAGCATTGCTATTTCTAAGCTTCGTAACGGGTTTTTCAAACGTCCTGGCATGTCTAGTAACGTTCAGATTCATTTTGATAGGTGGGGTGGCTCGCAGCCTGTTCACCTTTATGATAATTATGAAATGAATGACAAAGTCCCTCTTCGTGCAGGTTCTTTTATGATCCATGATTCCCCCCGTTTGGATGAAGCAAAAGTGAGAAGTTATTTTTCCCATGAAGTTGCTAATACCATACTTAACGTACCAATTATTAATGATATAAACGATTCTACCCTTTGGGGTCACCATAATGCAGGTACTTATACAGTTCGCTCTGGTTATCAATTTTTGCAGTTGCAGCTAGGTCCTGTTAACAGGCCTTCTAAACTATGGAAAATTTTGTCTAAATTGCCTACTCTGCCCAAAGTTCGTTCCTTTGGGTGGTATTTATGTCATGATGCGTTACCCTCTGGTCAGAAAATTCTGCAGGCTAATCTTGGTTCTGGGATTTGCCCAATTTGCAACATGACTGTCGAAACCTCTCTCAATGCTATGCGAGATTGTCCTAGTGCTCAGGAGGCAATCCTCCTGGAAGGCCTTCCCCATCGACTGTTGTCCAATGCTTACACCTCCCCCCATCAGTGGCTTTCTGATGCTGCTGGCTTCCTCTCCTTGCACCAATTCTCTCTTCTTCTTACCATTTTATGGAACCTGTGGAACCGCCGTAATGATTTTGTTCATAATAACCATATCCAACCAATTTGGCTTACTGTTGCCTCTGCTCAAAAACTCTTCTCTGATTATACATCTTTTAATGATGAGTCCCGCCAATCCTCCCGGCTAGCTGAGCCCACCTTCGCTCCGGCTAGATGGACAAAATCGGCTCCAGGTTTTGTCAAAGTTAACACGGATGGGGCTTTTGACCCTGTCTTGAGAGGGGCTGCTGCAGGTGTTATTGCTCGTGACTCTTCTGGCTCAGTGCTTGGTGGCTGCTTTATGCCCCTTCTTTGTCCGGATCCTGCCTCTGTAGAGGCTCTTGCTCTTCTGGAAGGTTTACGCTTTGCTGTTACCAACGGTTGGTCTAATGTGATCTTTGAAACTGACTCTGCGTCCATTGCCAACAAAGTTAATAATGCTCCAACTCGAGATCTTTCCACAGTGCAGCACTTGGTAACTCGCATCCGCGCCACTCTGGGTACTATGCCTAATTGTAAGATTTGTTATGTGCCTAGAGATGCAAACGTAGTCGCCCATACTTTGGCTAATAGGGCTTTGCGTTCTTTTACTTCTAGTTCTCTATAAACTCGGAGAGGTTTTCCTCTTCTTCTTAATAATATCTTGGGTACTCTTTTCCCCATAGGGGCCTTCCCACCTCCCGGGGTGGGTGGCTATAGGGGTTTTTTAATGAGGCCCTTTCCTTCAAAAAAAAATTTTTGAACGGATTCTCTATAAAGCCTTTTTAGATGTGGATGTTTTAATCCGAACAAAACAAAACGAGATGTTATTAAATAAAATTTGATGGTTTCAAATTGTTAATTATGAGATTTTGAACAAAATTATACAGATAAATCTAAAATTTTCATCTTTTTACTCGTTTAAAATTCAAACGGATTCTCTATAAAGCCTTTTTAGACATGAACATTTTATTCCGAACAAAATGATAACTAGATGTTATTAAATCAAATCTTTTGAGTTCAAATAATTAATTATGGGCTTTTGAACAAAATTATGTAGATTAATCTAAAATTTTTAGCTTTTTACTCGGTTAAAATTCAAACAGATTCTCTATAAAGCCATTTTAGACATGCACATTTTAATCTCAACAAAACGAAAACCAGATTTTATTAAATAAAATTTTATGAGTTCAAATATTTAATTTTGAGCTTTTGAATAAAATTATACAGATTAATCTAAAATTTATATCTTTTTTCTCGGTTAAAATTTGAACGGATTCTCTATAAAGCCTTTATAGACATGCACGTTTTAATCCCAACAAAACGAAAACCAGATGTTATTAAATCAAATTTGATGAGTTCAAATAGTTGATTACAAGCTTTTAAACAAAATTATACAGATTAGTCTAAAATTTTCTACTTTTTAGTCTGTTAAAATTCGAACAGATTCTCTATAAAACCTTTTTAGACATGTACGTTTTAATCCGAATAAAACGATAACTAGATGTTATTAAATCAATTTTTTTGATTTCAAAAAATTAATTATGGGCTTTTGAACAAAATTATGTAGATTAACCTAAAATTTTCATCTTTTTACTCGGTTAAAATTCGAACAGATTCTCTTTAAAGCCCATTTACACATGCACGTTTTAATCCCAACAAAATGAAAACCAGATTTTATTAAATGAAATTTTATGAGTTCAAATAGTTAATTTTGAGCTTTTGAACAAAATTATACTTATCAATCTAAAATTTTCAGCTTTTTACTTGGTTAAAATTCTAACAGATTCTCTATCAAACCTTTTTAGACATGCACGTTTTAATCCCAACAAAACGAAAATCAGATGTTATTAAATCAAATTTTATCAGTTCAATTAGTTAATTAAGGGATTTTGAACAAAATTATATAGATTAATCTAAAATTTTCAGCTTTTTTCTCTGTTAAAATTCAAACGAATTCTCTATAAAGCCTTTTTAGACATACACATTTTAATCCGAACAAAACGATAACTAGATGTTATTAAATCAAATTTTTTGAGTTTAAATAATTAATTATGGGCTTTTGAACAAAATTATGCAGATTAATCTAAAATTTTTAGCTTTTTACTCGGTTAAAATTCGAACAGATTCTCTATAAAGCCTTTTTAGACATGCACGTTTTAATCCGAACAAAATGATAAGTAGATGTTATTAAATCAAATATTTTGAGTTGAAATAATTATTTATGGGCTTTTAAACAAAATTATACAGATTAATCTAAAATTTTTAGCTTTTTTCTCATTTAAAATTTGAAAGGATTCTCTATAAAGCCTTTTTAGACGTGAACGTTTTAATCAGAACCAAACAAAACCAGATGATATTAAATCAAATTTTATGAGTTCAAATATTTAATTATGAGATTTTGAACAAAATTATACAGATAAATCTAAAATTTTTAGCTTTTTACTCGGTTAAAATTCGAACGGATTCTCTATAAAGCCTATTTAGACATGCACGTTTTAATCCGAACAAAACAAAAACCAGATGTTATTAAATCAAATTTTATTGTTCAAATAGTTAATTATGGGCTTTTGAACCAAATTATACAGATTAATCTAAAATTTTCAACTTTTTAGTCGGTTAAAATTCGAACAGATTCTCTATAAAGCCTTTTTAGACATGCACGTTTTAATCCGAACAAAATGATAATTAGATGTTATTAAATCAAATTTTACGAGTTCAAATAGTTAATTATGGGATTTTGAACAAAATTATACAGGTAAATCTAAAATTTTTAGCTTTTTACCTGGTTAAAATTCGAACGGATTCTCTATAAAGCAATTTAGACATGCACATTTTATTCCGAACAAAACAATAACTAGATGTTATTAAATCAAATTTGATGAGTTCAAATAATTAATTATGGGCTTTGAATAAAATTATGTAGATCAATCTAAAATTTTCAGCTTTTTACTCGTTTAAAATTCAAACGGATTCTCTATAAATCCTTTTTAGACATGTACATTTTAATATCAACAAAATGAAAACCAGATTTTTTTAAATGAAATTTTATGAGTTCAAATATTTAATTTTGAGCTTTTGAATAAAATTATATAGAATAATCTAAAATTTTTAGCTTTTTACTCTGTAAAAATTTGAACGAATTCTCTATAAAGCCTTTATAGAAATGCACGTTTTAATCCCAACAAAACGAAAACCAGATGTTATTAAATCAAATTTTATGAGTTCAAATAGTTAATTACGGGCTTTTAAACAAAATTATACAGATTAGTCTAAAATTTTCAACTTTTTAGTCGGTTAAAATTCGAACAGATTCTCTATAAAGCCTTTTTAGACATGCACGTTTTAATCCGAACAAAGCAATTACTAGATGTTATTAAATCATATTTTTTGAGTTCAAATAATTAATTATGGGCTTTTGATCAAAATAATACAGACTAATCTAAAATTTTAAGCTATTTACTTGGTTAAAATTTGAACGGATTCTCTATAAAACCTTTTTATAAATGCACGTTTTAATCCGAATAAAACCAAAACCAGATGTTATTAAATCAAATTTTATTAGTTCAAATAGTTAATTAAGGGCTTTGAAACAAAAATATACAGATTAGTCTAAAATTTTCAACTTTTTAGTCGATTAAAATTCGAACAGATTCTCTATAAAGCCTTTTTAGACATGCACGTTTTAATCTGAACAAAATGATAAGTAGATGCTATTAAATCAAATTTTTTGAGTTCAAATAATTAATTATGGGCTTTTAAACAAAATTATACAGATTAATCAAAAAGTTTCAGCTTTTTACTCGTTTAAAATTTGAACGGATTCTCTATAAAGCCTTTTCAGACGTGGACGTTTTAATCCGAACAAAACAAAACCAGATGATATTAAATCAAATTTTATGAGTTCAAACAGTTAATTATGAGATTTTGAACAAAATTATACAGATAAATCTAAAATTTTCAGCTTTTTACTCGGTTAAAATTTGAATGGCTTCTCTATAAAACCTTTTTAGACATGCACGTTTTAATCCGAACAAAACAAAAACCAGATTTTATTAAATGAAATTTTATGAGTTTAAATAGTTAATTATGGGATTTTAAACAAAATTATACAGATAAATCTAAATTTTTTAGCTTTTTTCTCAGTTAAAATTCGAAAAGATTCTCTATAAAGCCTTTTTAGACATGCACGTTTTAATCCGAACAAAATGATAATTAGATGTTATTAAATAAAATTTTTTGAGTTAAAATAATTAATTATGGGCTTTTGAAAAAATTATATCGATTCATCTAAAATTTTTAGCTTTTTACTCGTTTAAAATTTGAACGGATTCTCTATAAAGCCTTTTTGGATTTGGACGTTTTAATCCGAACAAAACAAAAACAGATGTTATTAAATTAAATTTGATGAGTTCAAATAGTTAATTATGAGATTTTGAATAAAATTATACAGATAAATCTAAAATTTTCAGCTTTTTACTCGGTTAAAATTCAAACGGATTCTCTATAAAGCCTTTTTCGATATACACGTTTTAATCCGAACAAAACGATAACTAGATGGTATTAAATCAAATTTTTTAGTTCAGATAGTTAATTACGGGCTTTTAAACAAAATTATACAGATTAATCTAAAATTTTCAACTTTTTAGTCAGTTAAAATCGAACAGATTCTCTATAAAGCCTTTCTAGACATGCACATTTTAATCCGAACAAAACAATTACTTGATGTTATTAATTCAAATTTTTGGAGTTCAAATAATTAATTATGGGCTTTTGAACAAAATTATACAGATTAATCTAAAATTTTCAACATTTTACTTGGTTAAAATTTGAACGGATTCTCTATAAAGCCTTTTTAGACATGCATGTTTTAATCCGAACAAAACAAAATCCAGATGTTATTAAATCAAATTTTATGAGTTCAAATAGTTAATTAAGGGTTTTTGAACAAAATTATACAGATTAATCTAAAATTTTCAACTTTTTACTCGGTTAAAATTCAAACGGATTCTCCATAAAGCCTTTTTAGACATGCACGTTTTAATCCGAATAAAACGATAACTAGACTTTATTAAATCAAATTATTTGATTTCAAATAATTAATTATGGGCTTTTGAACAAAATTATGCAGATTAATCTAAAATTTTCAGCTTTTTACTCGGTTAAAATTCAAACAAATTCTCTTTAAAGCTCATTTACACATGCACATTTTAATCCCAACAAAACGAAAACCATATTTTATTGAATGAAATTTTATGAGTTCAAATAGTTAATTTTGAGCTTTTGAACAAAATTATACAGATTAATCTAAAATTTTTAGCTTTTTACTCGGTTAAAATTCGAACGTATTCTCCATAAATCTCATTTAGACATGTACGTTTTAATCCCAAAAAACAACAACCATATGTTATTAAATCAAATTTTATGAGTTCAAATAGTTAATTATGGGATTTTGAACAAAATTATACAGATAAATCTAAAATTTTCAGCTTTTTAGTAGGTTAAAATTCGAACGGATTCACTATAAAGCAATTTTAGACAAGAAAGTTTTAATCCCAACAAAACGAAAACTGAATATTATTAAATTGAATTTTAAGAGTTCAAATAGTTGAATATGAGCTTTTGAATAAAATTATATAGATTAATCTAAAATTTTCAGATTTTTAGTCGGTTAAAATTCAAACAGATTCTCTATAAAGCCTTTTTAGACATTCACGTTTTAATCCCAACAAAACGAAAACCAGATGTTATTAAATCAAATTTTATGAGTTCAAAAAGTTAATTATGAGCTTTTGAACAAAATTATACAGATTAATCTAAAATTTTCAACTTTTTAGTCGGTTAAAATTCGAACAGATTCTCTATAAAGCCTTTTTAGACACGCACTTTTTAATCCAAACAAAACGGTAATGAGATGTTATTATATCAAATTTTTTGAGTTCAAATAATTAATTATGGGTTTTTGAACAAAATTATACAGATTAATCTAAAATTTTCAGCTTTTTACTCGGTTAAAATTTGAACGGATTCTCTATAAAGCATTTTTAGACGTCGACGTTCTAGTCCGAACAAAACAAAACCAGATGTTATTAAATCGAATTTTAAGAGTTTAAATAGTTAATTATAAGAATTTGAACAAAATTATACAGATAAATCTAAGATTTTTAGCTTTTTACTTGGTTAAAATTCGAACGGATTTTCTATAAAGCAATTTTAGACAAGCAAGTTTTAATCCCAACAAAACAAAAATTAGATGTTATTAAATAAAATTTTACCATTTCAAATAGTTGAATATGGCCTTTTGAAAAAAATTATATAGATTAATCTAAAATTTTTAGCTTTTTACTCGGCTAAAATTCGAACGGATTGTCTACAAAGCCTTTTTAGACATGCACTTTTTAATCTCAACAAAACGAAAACCAAATTTTATTAAATGAAATTTTATGAGTTCAAATATTTAATTTTGAGCTTTTGAATAAAATTATACAGATTAATCTAAAATTTTTAGCTCTTTACTCGGTTAAAATTCGAACGGATTCTCCATAAAGCCTTTATAGACATACACGTTTTAATCCCAACAAAATGAAAACCATATGTTATTAAATCAAATTTTATGATTTCAAATAGTTAATTATGGGCTTTTGAACAATATTATACAGATTAATCTAAAATTTTCAACTTTTTAGTCGGTTAAAATTCGAACAGATTCTCTATAAAGCCTTTTGAGACATGCACGTTTTAATCCAAACAAAATGATAACGAGATGTTATAAAATCAATTTTTTTGAGCTCAAATAATTAATTATGACATTTTGAACAAAATTATACAGATAAATCTAAAATTTTTTGCTTTTTACTTGGTTAAAATTCGAACAAATTCTCTATAAAGCAATTTTAGACAAACAAGTTTTAATCCCAACAAAACAAAAATTAGATATTATTAAATCAAATTTTACGATTTCAAATAGTTGAATATGGGCTTTTGAATAAAATTATATAGATTAATCTAAAATTTTTAGCTTTTTACTTGCTAAAAATTTGAACGGATTGTCTACAAAACCTTTTTAGACATGCACATTTTAATCTCAACAAAATGAAAACCAAATTTTATTAAATGAAATTTTATGAGTTCAAATATTCAATTTTAAGCTTTTGAATAAAATTATACAGATTAATCTAAAATTTTTAGCTTTTTACTAAGTTAAAATTCGAACGGATTCTCTATAAAGCCTTTATAGACATGCACGTTTTAATCTCAACAAAATGAAACCAGATGTTATTAAATCAAATTTTATGATTTCAAATAGTTAATTATGGGCTTTTGAACAAAATTATACAGATTAATCTAAAATTTTCAACTTTTTAGTCGGTTAAAATTCGAACAGATTCTTTATAAAGCCTTTTTAGACATGCACTTTTTAATCCCAATAAAACAAAAACCAGATGTTATTAAATCAAATTTTATGATTTCAAATAGTTAATTATGGGATTTTGAACCAAATTATACAGATTAATCTAAAATTTTCAACTTTTTAGTCGGTTAAAATTCGAACAGATTCTCTATAAATCCTTTTTAGACATGCATGTTTTAATCCAAAAAAAACGATAACTAGATGTTATTAAATCAAATTAATTGATTTCAAATAATTAATTATAGGCTTTTGAACAAAATTATACAGATTAATCTAAAATTTTCAGCTTTTTACTCAGTTAAAATTTGAACGGAATCTCTATAAAGCTTTATTAGACATCGACGTTTTAGTCCGAACAAAACAAAACCAGATGTTATTAAATCAAATTTTAAGAGTTTAAATAGTTAATTATGAGATTTTGAACAAAATTATACAGATAAATCTAAGATTTTCAGCTTTTTAATTGGTTAAAATTCGAACGGATTTTCTATAAAGCAATTTTAGACAAGCAAGTTTTAATCCCAACAAAACAAAAATTAGATGTTATTAAATCAAATTTTACCATTTCAAATAGTTGAATATGGGCTTTTAAACAAAATTATATAGATTAATCTAATATTTTTAGCTTTTCACTCGGTTAAAATTCGAATGGATTCTCTACAAAGCCTTTTTAAATATGCACATTTTAATCTCAACAAAACAAAAACCAAATTTTATTAAATGAAATTTTATGAGTTCAAATAGTTAATTTTGAGCTTTTGAACAAAATTACACTTATTAATCTAAAATTTTTAGCTTTTTACTCGGTTAAAATTCGAACGGATTTTCTATCAAGCCTTTTTAGACATGCACGTTTTAATCCCAACAAAATGAAAATCAGATGTTATTAGATCAAATTTTATGAGTTCAAATAGTTAATTAAGGGCTTTTGAATAAAATTATACAGATTAATCTAAAATTTTTAGCTTTTTACTCGGTTAAAATTTGAACGGATTCTCTATAAAGCCTTTTTAGACATGCACGTTTTAATCCGAATAAAATTATAACTAGATGTTATTAAATCAATTTTTTTGAGTTCAAATAATTAATTATAGGTTTTGGATAAAATTATACAGATTAATCTAAAAGTTTCAGCTTTTTACTTGGTTAAAATTTGAACGGATTCTCTATAAAGACTTTTTAGACATGCACGTTTTAATCCCAACAAAACGTAAACTAGATGTTATTAAATCAAATTTTATGACTTCAAATAGTTAATTATGGGCTTTTGAATAAAATTATATAGATTAATCTAAAATTTTCAACTTTTTAGTCGGTTAAAATTCGAACAGATTCTCTATAAAGCATTTTTAGACATGCACGTTTTAATCCCAACAAAACGAACACCAGATGTTATTAAATCAAATTTTATGAGTTCAAAAAGTTAATTATGGGCTTTTGAAAAAAATTATACAGATTAATCTAAAATTTTCAACTTTTTAGTCGGTTAAAATTCGAACAGATTCTCTATAAAGCCTTTTTAGACACGCACTTTTTAATCCAAACTAAACGATAATGAGATGTTATTATATCAAATTTTTTGAGTTCAAATAATTAATTATGGGTTTTTGAACAGAATTATACAGATTAATCTAAAATTTTCAGCTTTTTACTCGGTTAAAATTTGAACGGATTCTCTATAAAGCCTTTTTAGACGTCGACGTTCTAGTCCGAACAAAACAAAACCAGATGTTATTAAATCAAATTTTAAGAGTTTAAATAGTTAATTATAAGATTTTGAACAAAATTATACAGATAAATCTAAGATTTTCAGCTTTTTACTTGGTTAAAATTCGAACGGATTTTCTATAAAGCAATTTTAGACAAGCAAGTTTTAATCCCAACAAAACAAAAATTTGATGTTATTAAATAAAATTTTACCATTTCAAATAGTTGAATATGGCCTTTTGAAAAAAATTATATAGATTAATCTAAAATTTTTAGCTTTTTACTCGGCTAAAATTCGAACGGATTGTCTACAAAGCCTTTTTAGACATGCACTTTTTAATCTCAACAAAACGAAAACCAAATTTTATTAAATGAAATTTTATGAGTTCAAATATTTAATTTTGAGCTTTTGAATAAAATTATACAGATTAATCTAAAATTTTTAGCTTTTTACTCGGTTAAAATTCGAACGGATTCTCTATAAAGCCTTTATAGACATACACGTTTTAATCCCAACAAAATGAAAAGCAGATGTTATTAAATCAAATTTTATGATTTCAAATAGTTAATTATGGGCTTTTGAACAATATTATACATATTAATCTAAAATTTTCAACTTTTTAGTCGGTTAAAATTCGAACAGATTCTCTATAAAGCCTTTTTAGACATGCACGTTTTAATCCAATCAAAATGATAACGAGATTTTATTAAATCAATTTTTTTGAGTTCAAATAATTAATTATGGGCTTTTGAACAAAATTATACAGATTAATTTAAAATATTCAGTTTTTTACTTGGTTAAAATTTGAATGGATTCTCTATAAAGCCTTTTTAGACATGCACGTTTTAATCCGAATAAAACGATAACTAGACATTATTAAATCAAATTATTTGATTTCAAATAATTAATTATGGGCTTTTGAACAAAATTATACAGATTAATCTAAAATTTTCAGCTTTTTACTCGGATAAAATTCGAACAGATTCTCTTTAAAGCCCATTTACACATGCACATTTTAATCCCAACAAAACGAAAACCAAAATTTATTAACTGAAATTTTATGAGTTCAAATGGTTAATTTTGAGCTTTTGAACAAAATTATACTTATTAATCTAAAATTTTTAGCTTTTTACTCTGTTAAAATTCGAACGGATTCTCTATCAAGCTTTTTTAGATATGCACGTTTTAATCCCAACAAAATGAAAATCAGATGTTATTAAATCAAATTTTATGAGTTCAAATAGTTAATTAAGGCTTTTGAACAAAATTATACAGATTAATCTAAAATTTTCAGCTTTATACTCGGTTAAAATTTGAACGGATTCTCTATAAAGCCTTTTTAGACATGCACGTTTTAATCCGAATAAAATGATAACTAGATGTTATTAAATCAAATTTTTTGAGTTCAACTAATTAATTATTTGTTTTGAACAAAATTATGCAGATTAATCTAAAAGTTTCATCTTTTTACTCGGTTAAAATTTGAACGGATTCTCTATAATGCCTTTTTAGACATGCATGTTTTAATCCGAACAAAACAAAACCAGATGTTATTAAATAAAATTTTATGAGTTCAGATAGTTAATTATGGGATTTTAAACAAAATTGTATAGATTAATCTAAAATTTTTAGCTTTTTACTCAGTTAAAATTTGAACATATTCTCTATAAAGCCTTTTTAGACATGCACATTTTAATCCCAACAAAATGAAAACAAGATTTTATTAAATGAAATTTTATGAGTTCAAATATTTAATTTTGAGCTTTTGAACAAAATTATACAGATTAATCTAAAATTTACGAAAATCAGATGTTATTAGATCAAATTTTATGAGTTCAAAAAGTTAATTATGAGATTTTAAACAAAATTATAAAGATAAATATAAAATTTTCAGCTTTTTACTCAGATAAAATTCGAACGGATTCTCTATAAAACCTTTTTAGACATGGATGTTTTAATCCAAACAAAACAAAAACCAGATGTTATTAAATAAAATTTTATGAGTTCAAATAGTTAATTATGGGATTTTGAACAAAATTATACAGATAAATCTAAAATTTTCAGCTTTTTACTCGGTTAAATTATACTGATTCTCTATAAAGCAATTTTAGACAAGCAACTTTTAATCACACCAAAACGAAAATCAGATGTTATTAAATCAAATTTTATGAGTTCAAATAGTTGAATATGGTCTTTTAAACAAAATTATACAGATAAATCAAAAGAACCGATTCTCTATAAAGTAATTTTAGACAAGCAAGTTTTAGCCCCAACAAAACAAAAATTAGATGTTATTAAATCAAATTTTACGAGTTCAAATAGTTAATTATAGGATTTTGAAAAAAATTATACAGATTAATCTAAAATTTTCAGCTTTTTACTCGGTTAAATTTGAACGGATTCTTTATAAAGCCTTTTTAGACATGTACGTTTTAATACGAACAAAATGATAACTAAATGTTATTAAATCAAATTTTTTGAGTTCAAATAATTAATTATATGCTTTTGAAAAAAATTATATAGATTAATCTAAAATTTTCAGCTTTGTACTCGGTTAAAATTTGAACGGATTCTCTATAAAGCCTTTTTAGATGTAGACATTTTAATCCGAACAAAAAAAAACTAGATGTTATTAATTCAAATTTTATGAGTTCAAATAGTTAATTATGAGATTTTGAACAAAATTATACAGATAGATCTAACATTTTCAGATTTCTACTTGGTTAAAATTCGAACGGATTCTCTATAAAGCAATTTTAGACAAGCAAGTTTTAATCCCAACAAAACGAAAATTAGATGTTATTAAATCAAATTTTATGAGTTCAAATAGTTGAATATGGGTTTTTGAACAAAATAATACATATTAATCTAAAATTTTTAGCTTTTTACTCGGTTCAAATTCGAACGGATTCTCTACAAAGCCTTTTTAGACATGCACATTTTAATCTCTACAAAACGAAAACAAGATTTTATTAAATGAAATTTTATGAGTTCAGATATTTAATTTTGAGCTTTTGAATAAAATTATACAGATTTATCTAAATTTTTAGCATTTTACTCGGTTAAAATTCGAACGGATTCTCTATAAAGCAATTTTAGACATGCACGTTTTAATCCCAACAAAACAAAAACCAGAAGTTATTAAATCAAATTTTATGAGTTCAAATAGTTAATTATGAGCTTTTGAACAAAATTATACAGATTAATCTAAAATTTTCAGCTTTTTACTCGGTTAAAATTTGAACGGATTCTCTATAAAGCCTTTTTAGACATGCACGTTTTAATCCGAACAAAACAAAAACCAGATGTTATTAAATTAAATTTTATGAGTTCAAATAGTTAATTATGCGATTTTGTACAAAACTATAAAGATAAATCTAAATTTTTCACCTTTTTACTCGGTTAAAATTCAAACGGATTCTCTATAAAGAAATTTTAGACAAGCAAGTTTTAGCCCCAACAAAACGAAAATTAGATGTTATTAAATCTAATTTTATGGGTTCAAATAGTTGAATATGGGCTATCGAATTAAATTATACAGATTAATCTAAATTTTTTAGCTTTTTACTTGGTTAAAATTCAAACGGATTCTCTAGAAAGCCTTTTTAGACATGCACATTTTAATCCCAACAAAACGAAAACCAAGTTTTATTATATTAAATTTTATGAGTTCAAATATTTAATTTTGAGCTTTCGAACAAAAGTACATAAATTAATCTAAAATTTTCTTCTTTTTACTCTATTAAAATTCGAACGGATTCTTTATAAAGCCTTTTTAGACATGAAGGTTTTAATCCCAACAAAACGAAAGCTGGATTTTATTAAATTAAATTTTATGAGTTCAAATATTTAATTTTGAGCTTTTGAATATAATTATACAGATTAATCTAAAATTTTTAGCTTTTTATTCGGGTAAAATTTGAACGGATTCTTTATAAAGCCATTTTAAACATGCACGTTTTAATCCCAACAAAACAAAAACCAGATGTTATTAAATCAAATTTTATGAGTTCAAATAGTTACTTATGGGCTTTTGAACAAAATTATACAGATTAATCTAAAATTTTCAACTTTTTAGTCGGTTAAAATTCGAACAGATTCTCTATAAAGCCTTTTTAGATATGCACGTTTTAATCCGAACACAACGATAACTAGATGTTATTAAATCCAATTATTTAAGTTCAAATAATTAATTATGGGCTTTCGAACTAAATTATATAGATTAATCTAAAATTTTCAACTTTTTACTCGGTTAAAATTTGAACGGATTTTCTATAAAGCTTTAATCCCAACAAAACAAAAACTAGACATGCACGTTTTAATCCCAACAAAACAAAAAACAAAAGTTATTAAATCAAATTTTATGAGTTCAAATAGTTAATTATGGGCTTTTGAACAAAATTATACAGATTAATCTAAAATTTTCAGTTTTTTACTCGGTTAAAATTTGAACGGATTCTCTATAAAGCCTTTTTAGACATGCACGTTTTAATCCGAACAAAACAAAAATCAGATGTTAATTATGCGATTTTGTATAAAACTATACAGATAAATCTAAATTTTTCAGCTTTTTACTCTGTTAAAATTCGAACGGATTCTCTATAAAGCAATTTTAGACAAGCAAGTTTTAGCCCCAACAAAATGAAAATTAGATATTATTAAATCAAATTTTATGAGTTCAACTAGTTAATTATGGGATTTTGAACAAAATTATACAGATAAATCTAAAATTTTTAGCTTTTTACTCGGTTAAAATTCGAACAGATTCTCTATAAAGCAATTTTAGACAAGCAAGTTTTAATCCCAACAAAACGAAAATTAGATTTTATTAAATCAAATTTTATGAGCTCAAATAGTTGAACATGGGCTTTTGAAGAAAATTATACAGATTAATCTAAAATTTTTAGCTTTTTACTCGGCTAAAATTCGAACGGATTCTCTACAAAGCCTTTTTAGACATGCACATTTTAATCTCAACAAAACGAAAACTGGATTTTATTAAATTAAATTTTATGAGTTCAAATATTTAATTTTGAGCTTTTGAATAGAATTATATAGATTAATCTAAATTTTTTAGCTTTTTACTCGGTTAAAATTTGAACGGATTCTCTATAAAGCCATTTTAGACATGCACGTTTTAATCCCAACAAAACAAAAACCAGATCTTATTAAATCAAATTTTAAGAGTTCAAATAGTTAATTATGGGCTTTTGAACAAAATTATATAGATTAATCTAAAATTTTCAACTTTTTAGTCGGTTAAAATTCAAACAGATTCTCTATAAAGCCTTTTTAGGCATGCACGTTTTAATCCAAAAACAACGATAACTAGATGTTATTAAATACAATTTTTTGAGTTCAAATAATTAATTATGGGCTTTTGAACTAAATTATATAGATTAATCTAAAATTTTCAGCTTTTTACTCGGTTAAAATTTGATTGGATTTTCTATAAAGCTTTTCAAACATGCACGTTTTAATCCGAACAAAACAAAAACAAGATGTTATTAAATAAAATTTTATGAGTTCAAATAGTTAATTATGGGATTTTGAATAAAATTATAAAGATAAATCTAAAATTTTAGCTTTTTACTCGGTTAAAATTCAAATTGATTCTCTATAAAGTAATTTTAGAAATGCACGTTTTAATCCCACCAAAACAAAAACCAGATGATATTAAATCAAATTTTATGAGTTCAAATAGTTGAATATGGTCTTTTAAACAAATTTATACAGATTAATCTAAAATTTTTAGCTTTTTACTCTGTTAAAATTCGAACGAATTTCCTACAAAGACTTTTTAGACATGCACATTTTAATCCCAACAAAACGAAAACAAGATTTTAGTAAATGAAATTTTATGAGTTCAAATATTTAATTTTGAGCTTTTGAACAAAATTATACAGATTAATTTAAAATTTTCAGCTTTTTACTCGTTTAAATTTCGAATAGATTCTCTATAAAGCCTTTTTAGACATGCACATTTTAATCCCAACAAAACGAAAACAATATATTATTAAAACAATATATTGATTCTCTATAAAGCAATTTTAGAAATGCAAGTTTTAATCCCACCAAAACGAAAACCAGATGTTATTAAATCAAATTTTATGAGTTGAAATAGTTGAATATGGTCTTTTAAACAAAATTATACAGATTAATCTAAAATTTTTTGCTTTTTACTCGGTAAAAATTTTAACGGAGTCTCTATAAAGCCTTTTTAGACATGCACATTTTAATCCCAACAAAATGAAAACAAGATTTTATTAAATGAAATTTTATGAGTTCAAATATTTAATTTTGAGCTTTTGAACAAAATTATACAGATTAATCTAAAATTTTCAGCTTTTTACTCGGATAAAATTTGAACGGGTTCTCTATAAAGCCTTTATAGACATGCACATTTTAATCCCAACAAAATGAAAACAAGATTTTATTAAATAAAATTTATGAGTGCAAATATTTAATTTTGAGCTTTTGAACAAAATTATGCAGATTAATCTAAAATTAACGAAAATCAGATGTTATTAAATTAAATTTTATGAGTTCAAATAGTTAATTATGGGATTTTGTACAAACTTATACAGATAAATCTAAATTTTTCAGCTTTTTACTCGATTAAAATTCGAACGGATTCTCTATAAAGCAATTTTAGACAAGAAAGTTTTAGCCCCAACAAAACGAAAATTAGATGTTATTAAGTCTAATTTTATGAGTTCAAATAGTTGAATATGGGCTATCAAACTAAATTATACAGATTAATCTAAAATTCGAACAGATTCTCTACAAATCCTTTTTGGATATGCACATTTTAATCTCAACAAAACGAAAACCGGATTTTATTAAATTAAATTTTATGAGTTCAAATATTTAATTTTGAGCATTTAAATATAATTATACAGATTAATCTAAAATTTTTAGCTTTTTACTCGGTTAAAATTCGAACCAATTCTCTATAAAGCCATTTTAGACATGCACGTTCTAATCCCAACAAAATAAAAACCAGATGTTATTAAATCAAATTTTATGAGTTGAAATTTTAGTCGGTTAAAATTCGAACAGATTTTCTATAAAGCCTTTTTAGACATGCACATTTTAATCCGAACACAACAATAACTAGAAGTTATTAAATCTAATTTTTTAAGTTCAAATAATTAATTATGGGCTTTTGAACAAAATTATATAGATTAATCTAAAATTTTCAGCTTTTTACTCGGTTAAAATTTGAACGGATTCTCTATAAAGCTTTTTAGACATGCACGTTTTAATCCGAACAAAAGAAAAACAAGATGTTATTAAATAAAATATTATAAGTTCAAATAGTTAATTATGGGATTTTGAATAAAATTATACAGATAAATCTAAAATTTTTAGCTTTTTACTTGGTTAAAATTCGAACGGATTCTCTATAAAGTAATTTTAGAAATGCATGTTTTAATCCAACCAAAACGAAAACCAGATGTTATTAAATCAAATTTTATGAGTTCAAATAGTTGAATATGGTCTTTTAAACAAAATTATACAGATTAATCTAAATTTTTTAGGTTTTTACTTGGTTAAAATTCGAACGAATTCTCTACAAAGACATTTTAGACATGCACATTTTAATCCCAACAAAACGAAAACAAGATTTTATTAAATGAAATTTTATGAGTTCAAATATTTAATTTTGAGCTTTTGAACAAAATTATACAGATTAATCTAAAATTTTCAGCTTTTTACTTGGTTAAAATTCGAACAGATTCTCTATAAAGCCTTTTTAGACATGCACGTTTTAATCCCAACAAAACGAAAACAAGATTTTATCAAAAGAAATTTTATGAGTTTAAATATTTAATTTTGAACTTTTGAACAAAATTATACTAATTAATCTAAAATTTTCAGCTTTTTACTCGTTTAAATTTCGAACGGATTCTCTATAAAGCCTTTTTAGACATGCACGTGTTAATCCAAATAAAACGAAAATCAGATGTTATTAAATCAAATTTTATGAGTTCAAATATTTAATTATAGGATGTTCAACTAAATTATACAGATTAATCTAAAATTTTTAGCTTTTTACTCGGTTAAAATTTGAAGGGATTCTCTATAAAGCCATTTTAGACATGCACGTTTTAATCCCAACAAAACGAAAATCAGATGTTATTAAATCAAATTTTATGAGTTCAAATAGTTAATTATGAGCTTTTAAACAAAATTATACAAATTAATCAAAAATTTTCAACTTTTTAGTCGGTTAAAATTCGAACAGGTTCTCTATAAAGCCTTTTTAGACATGCACGTTTTAATCCGACCAAAACAATTACTAGATGTTATTAAATAATATTTTTTGAGTTCAAATAATTAATTATGGGCTTTTAAACAAAATTATACAGATTAATCTAAAATTTTCAGCTTTTTACTCCGTTAAAATTTGAACGGATTCTCTATAAAGCCTTTTTAGACATGCACGTTTTAATCCGAACAAAACAAAAACCAAATGTTATTAAATCAAATTTTATGAGTTTAAATAGTTAATTAAGGGCTTTTGAACAAAATTATACAGATTAATCTAAAATTTCCAGCTTTTTACTCGGTTAAAATTCAAACGGATTCTCCATAAAGCCTGTTTAGACATGCACGTTTTAATCTGAATAAAACGATAACTAGATATTATTAAATCAAATTTTTTGATTTTGAATAATTAATTATGGGCTTTTGAACAAAATTATGCAGATTAATCTAAAATTTTCATCTTTTTACTCGGTTAAAATTCAAACAGGTTCTCTTTAAAGCCCATTTACACATGCAAGTTTTAATCCCAACAAAACGAAAACCAGATTTTATTAAATGAAATTTTATGAGTTCAAATAGTTAATTTTGAGCTTTTGAACAAAATTATACTTATCAATCTAAAATTTTCAGCTTTTTACTCGGTTAAAATTCCAACGGATTCTCTATCAAGCCTTTTTAGACATGCACATTTTAATCCCAACAAAACGAAAATCTGATGTTATTAAATCAAATTTTATCAGTTCAAATAGTTAATTAAGGGCTTTTGAATAAAATTATACAGATTAATCTAAAATTTTCAGCTTTTTACTCGGTTAAAATTTGAATAGATTCTCTATAAAGCCTTTTTAGACATGCACGTTTTAATCCGAATAAAACGATAACTAGTTGTTATTAAATCAAATTTTTTGAGTTCAAATAATTAATTATGGGCTTTTGAACAAAATTATGCAGATTAATCTAAAATTTTCAACTTTTTACTCGGTTAAAATTGGAACGGATTCTCTATAAAGCCTTTTTAGACATGAACGTTGTAATCCGAACAAAACGATAACTAGGTGTTATTAAATCAAATTTTTTGAATTCAAATAATTAATTATGGGCTTTTGAATAAAATTATGCAGATTAATCTAAAATTTTTAGCTTTTTACTCGGTTAAAATTCAAACGGATTCTCAATAAATCCTTTTTAGACATGAACGTTTTAATCCTAACAAAATGATAACTAGATGTTATTAAATCAAATTTTTTGAGTTCAATTAATTAATTATGGGCTTTTGAACAAAATTATGTAGATTATTCTAAAATTTTCAGCTTTTTACTCGGTTAATATTCAAACGGATTCTCTATAAAGCCTTTTTAGACAAGTACATTTTAATCTCAACAAAACG
Organism: Abelmoschus esculentus; assembly: GCA_035048815.1. Lineage (NCBI taxonomy): Eukaryota > Viridiplantae > Streptophyta > Magnoliopsida > Malvales > Malvaceae > Abelmoschus > Abelmoschus esculentus. Next base: position 21,798,440 of record JAUCBN010000003.1, read on the forward strand.
AAAACCAGATTTTATTAAATGAAATTTTCTAAGTTCAAATATTTAATTTTGAGCTTTTAAATAAAAATTATATAGATTAATCTAAAATTTTTAGCTTTTTACTCGGTTAAAATTCGAACGGATTCTCTATTAAGCCTTTATAGACATGCACATTCTAATCCCAACAAAACGAAAATCAGATGTTATTAAATCAAATTTTATGAGTTCAGATAGTTAATTACGGGCTTTTAAACAAAATTACACAGATTAATCTAAAATTTTCAAATTTTAAGTCGGTTAAAATTCGAACAAATTCTCTATAAAGCCTTTTTAGACATGCACCTTTTAATCCGAATAAAATGATAACTAGACGTTATTAAATCAAATTATTTGATTTTAAATAATTAATTATGGGCTTTTGAACAAAATTATGCAGATTAATCTAAAATTTTCAGCTTTTTACTCGGTTAAAATTGGAACGGAGTCTCTATAAAGCCTTTTTAGACATGAACGTTGTAATCCGAACAAAACGATAACTAGGTGTTATTAAATCAAATTTTTTGAATTCAAATAATTAATTATGGGCTTTTGAATAAAATTATGCAGATTAATCTAAAATTTTTACCTTTTTACTCGGTTAAAATTCAAACGGATTCTCAATAAAGCCTTTTTAGACATGAACGTTTTAATCCTAACAAAATGATAACTAGATGTTATTAAATCAAATTTTTTGAGTTCAATTAATTAATTATGGGCTTTTGAACAAAATTATGTAGATTAATCTAAAATTTTCAGCTTTTTACTCGGTTAAAATTCGAACAGATTCTCTTTAAAACCCATTTACACATGCAAGTTTTAATCCCAACAAAACGAAAACCAGATTTTATTAAATGAAATTTTATGAGTTCAAATAGTTAAATTTGAGCTTTTAAATAAAAATTATATAGATTAATCTAAAATTTTTAGCTTTTTACTCGGTTAAAATTCGAACGGATTCTCTATTAAGCCTTTATAGACATGCACATTCTAATCCCAACAAAACGAAAATCAGATGTTATTAAATCAAATTTTATGAGTTCAGATAGTTAATTACGGGCTTTTAAACAAAATTACACAGATTAATCTAAAATTTTCAAATTTTAAGTCGGTTAAAATTCGAACAAATTCTCTATAAAGCCTTTTTAGACATGCACCTTTTAATCCGAATAAAATGATAACTAGACGTTATTAAATCAAATTATTTGATTTCAAATAATTAATTATGGGCTTTTGAACAAAATTATGCAGATTAATCTAAAATTTTCAGCTTTTTACTCGGTTAAAATTGGAACGGAGTCTCTATAAAGCCTTTTTAGACATGAACGTTGTAATCCGAACAAAACGATAACTAGGTGTTATTAAATCAAATTTTTTGAATTCAAATAATTAATTATGGGCTTTTGAATAAAATTATGCAGATTAATCTAAAATTTTTACCTTTTTACTCGGTTAAAATTCAAACGGATTCTCAATAAAGCCTTTTTAGACATGAACGTTTTAATCCTAACAAAATGATAACTAGATGTTATTAAATCAAATTTTTTGAGTTCAATTAATTAATTATGGGCTTTTGAACAAAATTATGTAGATTAATCTAAAATTTTCAGCTTTTTACTCGGTTAAAATTCAAATGGATTCTCTATAAAGCCTTTTTAGACAAGTACATTTTAATCTCAACAAAACGAAAACCAGATTTTATTAAATGAAATTTTCTAAGTTCAAATATTTAAATTTGAGCTTTTAAATAAAAATTATATAGATTAATCTAAAATTTTTAGCTTTTTACTCGGTTAAAATTCGAACGGATTCTCTATTAAGCCTTTATAGACATGCACATTCTAATCCCAACAAAACGAAAATCAGATGTTATTAAATCAAATTTTATGAGTTCAGATAATTAATTACGGGCTTTTAAACAAAATTACACAGATTAATCTAAAATTTTCAAATTTTAAGTCGGTTAAAATTCGAACAAATTCTCTATAAAGCCTTTTTAGACATGCACCTTTTAATCCGAATAAAATGATAACTAGACGTTATTAAATCAAATTATTTGATTTCAAATAATTAATTATGGGCTTTTGAACAAAATTATGCAGATTAATCTAAAATTTTCAGCTTTTTACTCGGTTAAAATTGGAACGGAGTCTCTATAAAGCCTTTTTAGACATGAACGTTGTAATCCGAACAAAACGATAACTAGGTGTTATTAAATCAAATTTTTTGAATTCAAATAATTAATTATGGGCTTTTGAATAAAATTATGCAGATTAATGTAAAATTTTTACCTTTTTACTCGGTTAAAATTCAAACGGATTCTCAATAAAGCCTTTTTAGACATGAACGTTTTAATCCGAACAAAATGATAACTAGATGTTATTAAATCAAATTTTTTGAGTTCAATTAATTAATTATGGGCTTTTGAACAAAATTATGTAGATTAATCTATAATTTTCAGCTTTTTACTCGGTTAAAATTCAAACGGATTCTCTATAAAGCCTTTTTAGACAAGTACATTTTAATCTCAACAAAATGAAAACCAGATTTTATTAAATGAAATTTTCTAAGTTCAAATATTTAATTTTGAGCTCTTGAATAAAAATTATAAAGATTAATCTAAAATTTTCAAATTTTTAGTCGGTTAAATCAAATTTTATGAGTTCAGATAGTTAATTACGGGCTTTTAAACAAAATTATACAGATTAATCTAAAATTTTCAAATTTTTAGTCGGTTAAAATTCGAACAGATTCTCTGTAAAGCCTTTTTAGACATGCACCTTTTAATCCGAATAAAATGATAACTAGACGTTATTAAATGAAATAATTTGATTTCAAATAATTAATCATGGGCTTTTGAACAAAATTATGCAGATTAATCTAAAATTTCAGTTTTTTACTCGGTTAAAATTCGAACAGATTCTCTTTAAAGCTCAATTACACATGCACATTTTAATCCAACAAAAGGAAAACCAGATTTTATTGAATGAAATTTTATGAGTTCAAATAGTTAATTTTGAGCTTTTGAGCTTTTGAACAAAATTATACAGATTAATCTAATATTTTCAGCTTTTTACTCGGTTAAAATTCGAACGGATTCTCTATAAATCTCATTTAGACATGTATGTTTTAATCCCAAAAAACAACAAGTTTTTTGAACAAATAGTTAACTATGGGATTTTGAACAAAATTATACAGATAAATCTAAAATTTTTAGCTTTTTAGTCGGTTAAAATTTGAACGGATTCTCTATAAAGCAATTTTAGACAAGCAAGTTTTAATCCCAACAAAACGAAAACCGAATATTATTAAATTGAATTTTATGAGTTCAAATAGTTGAATATGGGCTTTTGAACAAAATTATACAATTAATATAAAATTTTTACCTTTTTACTCGGTTAAAATTCGAACAGAATCTCAACAAAGCCTTTTTAGACATGCACATTTTAATTCCAACAAAATGAAAACCAGATTTTACTAAATGAAATTTTATGAGTTCAAATATTTAATTTTACGCTTTTGAGCAAAATTATACAGATTAATATAAAATTTTCAGCTTTTTACTCGGTTAAAATTTGAACGGATTCTTTATAAAGCCCTTTTAGATATGCACGTTTTAATCCCAACAAAACGAAAATCAAATGTCATTAAATCAAATTTTACGAGTTCAAATAGTTAATTATGGTCTTTTGAACAAAATAATACAGATTAATCTAAAATTTTCAATATTTTACTCGGTTAAAATTTGAACGGTTCTCTATAAAGCCTTTCTAGACATGCACGTTTTAATCCGAACAAAACGATAACTAAATGTTATTAAATCAAATTTTTTGAGTTCAAATAATTAATTATGGGCTTGCAAAAAAATTATACAGATTAATCTAAAATTTTAGCTTTTTACTCGGTTAAAATTTGAACGGATTCTCTATAAAGCCTTTTTAGACGTGGACAATTTAATCTGAACAAAACAAAAACCAGATGTTATTAAATGAATTTTCAGGAGTTAAAATAGTTAATTATGACATTTTGAACAAAATTATACAGTTGGTTAAAATTCGAACGGATTTTCTATAAAGCAAATTTAGACAAGCAAGTTTTAACCCCTACAAAACGAAATCAAATTTTACGAGTTCAAATAGTTGAATATGGGCTTTTGAACAAAATTATACAGATTAATCTAAAATTTTTAGCTTTTTACTCGGTTTAAATACGAACGGATTCTCTACAAAGCCATTCTAGACATGCACGATTTAATCCAAACAAAACGATAACTAGATGTTTTTAAATCAAATTTTTTGTGTTAAAATAATTAATTATGGGCTTTTGAACAAAATTATACAGATTAAACTAAAATTTTCTTCTTCTTACTCGGTTAAAATTTGAAATGATTCTTTATAAAGCCCTTTTTGACATGCACGTTTTAATCCAAACAAAACAAAAACCAGACATTATTAAACAAAATTTTATGAGTTCAAATAGTTAATTATGGGATTTTAACAAAATTATACAGATAGATCTAAAATTTTCAGCTTTTTACTAGGTTAAAATTCGAACGGATTCTCTATAAAGCAATTTTAGACATGCAAGTTTTAATCCCACCAAAACGAAAATTAGATGTTATTAAATCAAATTTTATGAGTTCAAATAGTTGAATATGGTCTTTTAAACAAAATTATACAGATTTTCTACAAAGCCTTTTTCGACATTCACATTTTAATCCCAACAAAACGAAAATAAGATTTTATTAAATGAAATTTTATGAGTTGAAATATTTAATTTTGAGCTTTTGAACAAAATTATACAGATTAAACTAAAATTTTCAGCTTTTTACTCTGTTAAAATTCAAACGGATTCTCTATAAAGCCTTTTTAGATATACACGTTTTAATCCGAACAAAACGAAAACTAGATGTTATCAAATCAAATTTTTTGAGTTCAAATAATTAATTATGGGGTTTTGAACAAAATTATATAGATTAATCTAACATTTTCAGCTTTTTACTCGGTTAAAATTTGAACGGGTTCTTTATAAAGCCTTATTAGACGTGGACATTTTAATCCGAACAAAACAAAAACCAGATGTTATTAAATGAAATTTTATGAGTTCAAATAGTTAATTATGGTATTTTTAACAAAATTAAACAGATAAATCAAAAATTTTCAGCTTTTTACTTGGTTAAAATTCGAACGAATTCTCTATAAAGCAATTTTAGACATGCAAGTTTTAATCCCACCAAAACGAAAACCAGATGCTATTAAATCAAATTTTATGACTTCAAATAGTTGAATATGGTCTTTTAAATAAAATTATACACATTAATCTAAAATTTTTAGCTTTTTACTCGTTTAAAATTCGAACGAATTCTCTACAAAGCCTTTTTAGACATGCACATTTTAATCCCAACAAAACGAAAACAAGATTTTATTAAATGAAATTTTATGAGTTCAAATATTTAATTTTGAGCTTTTGAACAAAATTGTACAGATTAATCTAAAATTTTTAGCTTTTTACTCGGTTAAAATTCAAACGGATCTCTATAAATCTCATTTAGACATACACGTTTTAATCCCCAAAAAACAACAACCATATGTTATTAAATCAAATTTTATGAGTTCAAATAGTTAATTATGTGATTTTGAACAAAATCATACAGATAAATCTAAAATTTTCAGCTTTTTAGTCGGTTAAAATTCGAACGGATTCTCTATAAAGCAATTTTAGACAAGCAAGTTTTAATCCCAACAAATCAAAAACCGAATATTATTAAATCGAATTTTATGAGTTCAAATAGTTGAATATAGGCTTTTAAACAAAATTATACAGATTAATCTAAAAATTTTAGCTTTTTACTCGGTTAAAATTCGAATGGATTCTCTACAAAGCCTTTTTAGACATACATATTTTAAACCCAACAAAACAAAAACCAAATTTTATTAAATGAAATTTTATGAGTTGAAATATTTAATTTTAAGCTTTTGAACTAAATTATACAGCTTAATCTAAAATTTTCAGCTTTTTACTCGGTTAAAATTTGAACGGATTCTCTATAAAGCCTTTTTAGACATGCACGTCTTAATCCCAACAAAAGAAAACAAGATGTTATTAAATCAAATTTTATGATTTTAAATAGTTAATTATGTGCTTTTGAACAAAATTATACAAATTAATCTAAAACTTTCAACTTTTTACTCGATTAAAATTCGAAAAGATTCTCTATAAAGCCTTTTTGGATATGCACGTTTTAATCCGAACAAAACGATAACTAGATTTTATTAAATCAAATTTTTTGAGTTCAAATAATTAATTATGGGCTTTTGAACAAAATTATAAAGATTAATCTAAAATTTTTAGCTTTTTACTCGGTTAAAATTTGAACGGATTCTCTATAAAGCCTTTTTAGATGTGAACGTTTTAATCCCAACAAAACGAAAATAAGATGTTATTAAATCAAATTTTACGAGTTCAAATTATACAGATTTATCTAAAATTTTTAGCATTTTACTCGGCTAAAATTCGAACGGATTCTCTATAAAGCATTTTTAGACATGCACGTTTTGATCTCAACAAAACAAAAACTAGAAGTTATTAAATCAAATTTTATGAGTTCAAATAGTTGAATATAGGCTTTTGAACAAAATTATACAGATTAATCTAAAATTTTCAACTTTTTACTCGATTTAAACTTGAACAGATTCTCTATAAACCCTTTTTAGACATGCACGTTTTAATCCGAACAAAACGATAACTAGATGTTATTAAATCAAATTTTTTGAGTTCAAATAATTAATTATGGGCTTTTGAACAAAATTATACAAATTAATCTAAAATTTTTAGCTTTTTACTTAGTTAAAATTTGAACAGATTCTCTATAAAGCCTTTTTAGACATGCACGGTTTAATACGGACAAAACAAAAACCAGATGTTATTAAATAAAATTTTATGCATTCAAATAGTTAATTATGGGATTTTTAACAAAATTATACAGATAAATCTAAAATTTTCAGCTTTTTACTCGGTTAAAATTCGAACGGATTCTCTATAAAGCAATTTTAGACATGCAAGTTTTAATCCCACCAAAACGAAAACTAGATGTTATTAAATTAAATTTTATGAGTTGAAATAGTTGAATACGGTCTTCTAAACAAAATTATACATATTAATAAAAAAAATAGCTTTTTACTCGGTTAAAATTCGAACGAATTCTCTACAAAGCCTTTTTAGACATAGACATTTTAATCCCAATAATACAAAAACATGATTTTATTAAATTAAATTTTATGAGTTCAAATATTTAATTTTGAGCTTTTGAACAAAATTATATAGATTAATCTAAAATTTTTAGCTTTTTACTCGTTTAAAATTCGAATGGATTCTCTATAAAGTATTTTTAGACATGCACATTTTAATCCCAACAAAACCAAGATCAGATGTTATTAAATCAGATTTTACAATTTTAAATAATTAATTATGGGCTTTTGAACAAAATTATACAGATTAATCTAAATTTTTTAGCTTTTTACTCGGTTAAAGTTTGAACGGATTCTCTATAAAGCCTTTTTAGACGTGGACATTTTAATCCGAACAAAACAAAAACCAGATATTATTAAATAAAACTTTATGAGTTCAAATAGTTAATTATGGGATTTTGAAAAAAATTACACAGATAAATCAAAAATTTTCACTTTTTACTCGGTTAAAATTCGAACGGATTCTCTATAAAGCAATTTTATACAAGCAAGTTTTAATCCCAACAAAACGAAAATTAGATGTTATTAAATCAAACTTTATGAGTTCAAATAGTTGAATATGGGCTTTTCAACAAAATTATACAGATTAATCTAAAATTTTTAGCTTTTTACTCGATTAAAATTCGAACGTATTCCCTATAAAGCCTTTTTAGATGTGCACGTTTTAATCCCAATAAAACAAAAACCAGATGTTATTAAATCAAATTTTATGAGTTCAAATAGTTAATTATGGGTTTCTGAACAAAATTATACAGGTTAATCTAAAATTTTCAACTTTTTACTCGATTAAAATTCGAACAGATTCTCTATAAAGCCTTTTTAAACATGCTCGTTTTAATCCGAATAAAACGATAACTAGATGTTATTAAATCAAATTTTTTGAGTTCAAGTAATTAATTATGGTCTTTTGAACAAAATTATACAAATTAATCTAAAATTTTCAGCTTTTTACTCGGTTAAAATTTGAACAGATTTTCTATAAAGTCTTTTTAGACATGCACGTTTTAATCCAAACAAAACAAAAACTAGATGTTATTAAATAAAATTTTATGAGTTCAAATAGTTAATTATGAGATTTTGAATAAAATTAAACAAATAAATCTAAAATTTTTAGCTTTTTACTCGGTTAAAATTCGAACGGATTCTCTATAAAGCGATTTTAGAAATGCACGTTTTAATCCCAACAAAACGAAAACAAGATTTTATTAAATGAAATTTTATGAGTTCAAATATTTAATTTTGAGCTTTTGAACAAAATTATACAGATTAATCTAAAATTTTTAGTTTTTTACTCGGTTAATATTCGAGCGGATTCTCTATAAAGCCTTTTTAGACATGTACGTTTTAATCCCAACAAAACAAAAATCAGATGTTATTAATATCAAATTTTACGAGTTCAAATAGTTAATTATGGTATTTTGAACAAAATTATACATATTAATCTAAAATTTTCAGCTTTTTACTCGTTTAAAATATGAACGGATTCTCTATAAAGACTTTTTAGACGTGGAAGTTTTAGTCCGTACAAAACAAAACCAAATGTTATTAAATAAAATTTTAAGAGTTTAAATAGTTAATTATGAGATTTTGAACAAAATTATATAGATAAATCTAAAATTTTTAGCTTTTTACTTGGTTAAAATTCGAACGGATTCTCTATAAAGCTATTTTAGACAAGCAAATTTTAATCCCAACAAAAAAAAATAGATGTGATTAAATCAAATATTACGATTTCAAATAGTTGAATATGGGCTTTTGAACAAAATTATATAGATTAATCTAAAATTTTTAGCTTTTTACTCGGTTAAAATTCGAATGGATTCTCTACAAAGCCTTTTTAGAAATATAGATTTTAATCTTAACAAAACAAAAACAAAATTTTATTAAATGAAATTTTATGAGTTCAAATATTTAATTTTGTGCTTTTGAATAAAATTATACAAATCAATCTAAAATTTTTAGCTTTTTACTCGGTTAAAATTCGAACGGATTCTCTATAAAGTCTTTTATAGATATGCACGTTTTAATCCCAACAAAACGAAAATCAGATGTTATTAAATCAAATTTTATGAGTTTAAATAGTTAATTATGGGCTTTTGAACAAAATTATACAGATTAATCTAAAATTTTCAACTATTTAGTTGGTTAAAATTCGAACAGATTCTCTATAAAGCCTTTTTAGACATGTACGTTTTAATCTAAACAAAACGATAACGAGATGTTATTAAATCAAATTTTTTGAGTTCAAATAATTAATTATGGGCTTTTGAACAAAATTATACAGATTAATCTAAAATTTTCAGCTTTTTACTCGGTTAAAATTTGAACAGATTTTTTATAAAGCCTTTTTAGACATGCACGTTTTAATCCCAACAAAACGATAACTAGATGTTATTAAATCAAATATTTTGAATTCAAATAATTAATTATGGGCTTTTGAACAAAATTATGCAGATTAATCTAAAATTTTTAGCTTTTTACTCGGATAAATTCAAACAGATTCTCTTTAAAGCCCATTTACACACGCATGTTTTAATCCCAATAAAACGAAAACCAGATTTTATTAAATGAAATTTTATGAGTTCAAATAGTTAATTTTGAGCTTTTGAACAAAATTATACTTATTAATCTAAAATTTTTAGCTTTTTACTCGGTTAAAATTCGAACGAATTCTCTATCAAGCCTTTTTAGACATGCACGTTCTAATCCCAACAAATCGAAAATCAGATGTTATTAAATCAAATTTTATTAGTTCAAATAGTTAATTAAGGGCTTTTGAGCAAAATTATACAGATTAATCTAAATTTTTTAGCTTTTTACTCGATTAAAATTTGAACGGATTCTCTATAAAGCCTTTTTAGACGTGGACGTTTTAATCCGAACAAAACAAAAACCAGATGTTATTAAATAAAACTTTATGAGTTCAAATAGTTAATTATGGGATTTTGAAAAAAATTATACAGATAAATCTAAAATTTTCACTTTTTACTCGGTTAAAATTAGATGTTATGGGATTTTGAAAAAAATTATACAGATAAATCTAAAATTTTCAACTTTTTAGTTGGTTAAAATTCGAACAGATTTTCTATAAAGCCTTTTTAAACTTGCTCGTTTTAATCCGAACAAAACGATAATTAGATGTTATTAAATCAAATTTTTTGAGCTCAAGTAATTAATTATGGTCTTTTGAACAAAATTATACAAATTAATCTAAAATTTTCAGCTTTTTACTTGGTTAAAATTTGAACTGATTCTCTATAAACCCTTTTTAGACATGCACGTTTTAATCCAAACAAAACAAAAACCAGATGTTATTAAATAAAATTTTATGAGTTCAAATAGTTAATTATGGTATTTTGAATAAAATTAAACAAATAAATCTAAAATTTTTAGCTTTTTACTCGGTTAAAATTCGAATGGATTCTCTATCAAGCCTTTTTAGACATGCACGTTCTAATCCCAACAAATCGAAAATCAGATGTTATTAAATCAAATTTTATTAGTTCAAATAGTTAATTAATGGCTTTTGAGCAAAATTATACAGATTAATCTAAAATTTTCAGCTTTTTACTCGGTTAAAATTTGAACGGATTCTCTATAAAGCCTTTTTAGACATGCACGTTTTAATCCGAATAAAATGATAACTAGATGTTATTAAATCAAATTTTTTGAGTTAAAATAATTAATTATGGGTTTTGAACAAAATTATACAGATTAGTCTAAACGTTTTAGCTTTTTACTCGGATAAAATTCGAACGTATTCTCAATAAAGTCTTTTTAGACATGCAAGTTTTAATCCCACCAAAACGAAAACCAAATGTTATTAAATCAAATTTTATGAGTTCAAATAGTTGATTATGGTCTTTTAAAAAAATTATACAGATTAACCTAAAAATTTTAGATTTTTACTCGGTTAAAATTCCAACGAATTCTCTACAAAGCCTTTTAGACATGCAAGTTTTAATTCCACCAAAACGAAAACCAAATGTTATTAAATCAAATTTTATGAGTCCAAATAGTTGAATATGGTCTATTAAATAAAATTATACAGATTAATCTAAAATTTTTAACTTTTTACTCGGTTAATATTCCAACGGATTCTTTATAAAGCCTTTTTAGACGTAGACATTTTAATCTGAACAAAACAAAAACCATATTTATTAAATCAAATTTTTTGAGTTCAAATAATTAATTATGGGCTTTTGAACAAAATTATACAAATTAATCTAAAAGTTTCAGCTTTTTACTCGGTTAAAATTTGAACAGATTCTCTATAAAGCCTTTTTAGACATGCACGTTTTAATCCGAATAAAATGATAACTAGATGTTATTAAATCAAATTTTTTGAGTTAAAATAATTAATTATGGGTTTTGAACAAAATTATACAGATTAATATAAAAGTTTCAGCTTTTTACTCGGTTAAAATTGGAACAGATTCTCTATAAAGCAATTTTAGACATGCAAGTTTTAATCCCACCAAAACGAAAACCAAATGTTATTAAATCAAATTTTATGAGTCCAAATAGTTGAATATGGTCTATTAAATAAAATTATACAGATTAATCTAAAATTTTAACTTTTTACTCGGTTTATATTCCAACGGATTCTCTATAAAGCCTTTTTAGACGTAGACATTTTAATCCGAACAAAACAAAAACCATATTTATTAAATCAAATTTTTTGAGTTCAAATAATTAATTATGGGCTTTTGAACAAAATTATACAAATTAATCTAAAAGTTTCAGCTTTTTACTCGGTTAAAATTTGAACAGATTCTCTATAAAGCCTTTTTAGACATGCACGTTTTAATCCGAATAAAATGATAACTAGATGTTATTAAATCAAATTTTTTGAGTTAAAATAATTAATTATGGGTTTTGAACAAAATTATACAGATTAATATAAAAGTTTCAGCTTTTTACTCGGTTAAAATTGGAACAGATTCTCTATAAAGCAATTTTAGACAAATGTTATTAAATCAAATTTTATGAGTCCAAATAGTTGAATATGGTTTATTAAATAAAATTATACAGATTAATCTAAAATTTTAGCTTTTTACTCGGTTAATATTCCAACGGATTCTCTATAAAGCATTTTTAGACGTAGACATTTTAATCCGAACAAAACAAAAACCATATTTATTAAATCAAATTTTTTGAGTTCAAATAATTAATTATGGGCTTTTGAACAAAATTATACAAATTAATATAAAATTTTCAACTTTTTACTCGGTTAAAATTCGAACGGATTCTCTATAAAGCCTTTTTAGACATGCAAGTTTTAATCCGAACAAAATGTTAACTAGATGTTATTGAATCAAATTTTTTGAGTTCAAATAATTAATTATTGGGTTTTGAACAAAATTATACAGATTAGTCTAAACGTTTTAGCTTTTTACTCGGATAAAATTCGAACGTATTCTCAATAAAGTCTTTTTAGACATGCAAGTTTTAATCCCACCAAAACGAAAACCAAATGTTATTAAATCAAATTTTATGAGTTCAAATAGTTGATTATGGTCTTTTAAAAAAATTATACAGATTAACCTAAAAATTTTAGATTTTTACTCGGTTAAAATTCCAACGAATTCTCTACAAAGCCTTTTTAGAAATGCATATTTTAATCCAAACAAAACGAAAACAAGATTTTATTAAATGAAATTTTATGAGTTCAAATATTTAATTTTATGCTTTTGAACAAAATTATACAGATTATTCTAAAATTTTCAGCTTTTTACTCGGTTAAAATTCAAACGGATTCTTTATAAAGCCCTTTTAGATATGCACGTTTTAACCCCAACAAAACGAAAATCTAATGTTATCAAATCAAATTTTACGAGTTCAAATAGTTAATTATAGTCTTTTAAACAAAATAATACAGATTAATCTAAAATTTTCAACATTTTACTCGGTTAAAATTTGAACGGATTCTCTATAAAGTCTTTTTAGACATGCATGTTTTAATCCGAGCAAAACGATAACTAGATGTTATTAAATCAAATTTTTTGAGTTCAAATAATTAATTATGGGCTTTCAAAAAAATTATATAGATTAATCTAAAATTTTTAGCTTTTTACTCGGTTAAAATTTGAACGGATTCTCTATAAAGCCTTTTTAGACATGCACGTTTTAATCCGAATAAAATGATAACTAGATGTTATTAAAGCAATTTTAGACAAGCAAGTTCTAATCCCAACAAAACGAAAACCGAATATTATTAAATTGAATTTTATGAGTTCAAATAGTTGAATATGGGCTTTTGAACAAAATTATACAGATTAATATAAAATTTTTACTATTTTACTCGGTTAAAATTCGAATGGATTCTCAAGAAAGCCTTTTTAGACATGCACATTTTAATTCTAACAAAACGAAAACAAGATTTTATTAAATGAAATTTTATGAGTTCAAATATTTAATTTTGTGCTTTTGAACAAAATTATACAGATTATTCTAAAATTTTCAGCTTTTTACTCGGTTAAAATTCGAACGGATTCTTTATAAAGCCCTTTTAGATATGCACGTTTTAACCCCAACAAAACGAAAATCAAATGTTATCAATTCTCTATATAGCCTTTTTAGACGTGGACGTTTTAATCCGAACAAAATAAAAACTAGATGTTATTAAATGAAATTTTATGAGTTCAAATAGTTTATTATGGGATTTTGAACTAAATTATACAAATAAATCTAAAATTTTCAGCTTTTTACTCAGTTAAAATTCGAACGGATTCGCTATAAAGCAATTTTAGACAAGCAAGTTTTAGTCCCAACAAAACGAAAATTAGATGTTATTAAATCAAGTTTTACGAGTTCAAATAGTTAATAATGGGCTTTTGAACAAAATTATACAGATTAATCTAAAATTTTCAACTTTTTACTCGGTTAAAATTCGAACGGATTCTCTATAAAGCCTTTTTAGACATGCACGTTTTAATCCGAACAAAACGATAACTAGATGTTATTAAATCAAATTTTTTGAGTTCAAATAATTAATTATGGGGTTTTGAACTAAATTATACAGATTAATCTAAACTTTTAAGCTTTTTACTAAGTTAAAATTTGAACGGATTCTCTATATAGCCTTTTTAGACATGCACGTTTTAATCTGAACAAAACAAAAAACAGATGTTATTAAATAAAATTTTATGAGTTCAAATAGTTAATTATGGGGTTTTTAAGAAAATTAAACATATAAATTTAAAATTTTCAGCTTTTTACTGGGTTAAAATTCGAACGAATTCTCTATAAAGAAATTTTAGACATGCAAGTTTTAATTCCACCAAAACAAAAACCAGATGCTATTAAATCAAATTTTATGAGTTCAAATAGTTGAATGTGATATTTTAAACAAAATTATACAGATTAATCTAAAATTTTTAGCTTTTTACTCGGTTAAAATTCGAATGGATTCTTTAAAAAGCCTTTTTAGACATGCACATTTTAATCCCAACAAAACGAAAACCAGATTTTATTAAATGAAATTTTATTAGTTGAAATATTTAATTTTGAGATTTTGAACAAAATTATACAGCTTAATCTAAAATTTTTAGCTTTTTACTCGGTTAAATTTGAACGGATTCTCTATAAAGCCTTTTTAGACATGCACATCTTAATCCCAACAAAACAAAAACAAGATGTTATTAAATCAAATTTTATGATTTTAAACAGTTAATTATGTGCTTTTTAATAAAATTATACAAATTAATCTAAAATTTTCAACTTTTTATTCGATTAAAATTCGAACAGATTCTCTATAAAGCTTTTTAGACATGCACGTTTTAATCCGAACAAAACGATAACTAGATGTTATTAAATCAAATTTTTTGAGTTCAAATAATTAATTATGGGCTTTTGAACAAAATTATAAAGATTAATCTAAAATTTTTAGCTTTTTACTCGGTTAAAATTTGAACGGATTCTCTATAAAGCCTTTTTAGATATGCACGTTTTAATCCGAACAAAACGATAACTAAATGTTATTAAATAAAATTTTTTGAGTTCAAATAATTAATTTTGGGCTTTTGAACAAAATTATAAAATTAATCTAAAATTTTCAGCTTTTTACTCGGTTAAAATTTGAACGGATTCTCTCTATAAAGCCTTTTTACACATGCACGTTTTAATACGAACAAAATAAAAACCAGATGCTATTAAATAAAATTTTATGAGTTCAAATAGTTAAATATGGGGTTTTTAACAAAATTATACAGATAAATCTAAAATTTTCTGCTTTTTACTCGGTTAAAATTCGAACGGATTCTCTATAAAGCAATTTTAGACATGCAAGTTTTAATCCCATCAAAACGAAAACTAGATGTTATTAAATCAAATTGTATGAGTTCAAATAGTTGAATATGGTCTTCTAAACAAAATTATACATATTAATCTATAATTTTTAGCTTTTTACTCGGTTAAAATTCGAGCGAATTCTCTACAAAGCCTTTTTAGACATGCACATTTTAATCCCAACAAAACGAAAAAGAGATTTTATTAAATATTTAATTTTGAGCTTTTGAACAAAATTATACAAATTAATCTAAAATTTTCAGCTTTTTACTCGGTTAAATTCAAATAGATTCTCTATAAACACTTTTTAGACATGCACGTTTTAATCCCAACAAAACCAAGATCAGATGTTATTAAACCAAATTTTACGATTTCAAATAATTAATTATGGGCTTTTGAACAAAATTATACAGATTAATCTAAATTTTTTAGCTTTTTACTTGGTTTAAATTTGAAAGGATTCTCTATAAAGCCTTTTTAGACGTGGACGTTTTAATCCGAATAAAACAAAAAACATATATTATTAAATCAAATTTTAGGATTTCAAATAGTTAATTATGGGAATTTGAATAAAATTATACAGACAAATCTAAAATTTTCAACTTTTTACTCTGTTAAAATTCGAATGCAGTCTCTATAAAACAATTAATATGGGCTTTTGAACATGAGCTTTTGAACAAAATTATACAGATTAATCTAAAATTTTATGAGTTTAAATAGTTGAATATGGGCTTTTGAACAAAATTGTAAAGATTAATACAAAATTTTCAGCTTTTTACTCGGTTAAAATTCGAACGAATTCTCTATAAAGTCATTTTAGACATGCACGTTTTAATCCGAACAAAACAAAACGCAAATGTTTTTAAATAAAATTTTATGAATTCAAATAGTTAATTATGGTACTTTGAACAAAATTTTATGAGTTTAAATAGTTAATTATGGGATTTTGAACAAAATTCGAACGGATTCTCTATAAAGCAATTTTAGACAAGCAAGTTTTAATCCCAACAAAATGAAAATTAGATGTTATTAAGTCAAATTTTATGAGTTCAAATAGTTGAATATGGGCTTTTCAACAAAATTATACAGATTAATCTAAAATTTTTAGCTTTTTACTCGATTAAAATTCGAACGGATTCTCTACAAAGCCTTTTTAGACATGCACATTTTAATCTCAACAAAACGAAAACCAGATTTTATTAAATGAAATTTTATGAGTTCAAATATTTAATTTTTGCTGTTGAATAAAATTATACAGATTAATCTAAAATTTTTAGTTTTTTTTTCGGTTAAAATTTGAACGGATTCTCTATAAAGCCGTTTTAGACTTGCACGTTTTAATCCCAATAAAACAAAAACCAGATGTTATTAAATCAAATTTTATGAGTTCAAATAGTTAATTATGGGCTTCTGAACAAAATTATACAGATTAATCTAAAATTTTTAACTTTTTACTCGATTAAAATTCGAACAGATTCTCTATAAAGCCTTTTTAAACATGCTTGTTTTAAGTCGAATAAAACAATAACTAGATGTTATTAAATCAAATTTTTTGAGTTCAAATAATTAATTATGGGCTTTTGAACAAAATTATACAGATTAATCTAAAATTTTCAGCTTTTTACTCGATTAAAATTTTAACGGATTCTCTATAGAGCCTTTTTAGATATGAACGTTTTAATCCCAACAAAACAAAAATCAGATGTTATTAAATCAAATTTTACGAGTTCAAATAATTAATTATGGGCTTTCGAACAAAATTCTATAGATTAATCTAAAATTTTCAAATTTTTACTCGATTAAAACTTGAACAGATTCTCTATAAACCCTTTTTAGACATACACGTTTTAATCCGAACAAAACGATAACTAGATGTTACTAAATCAATTTTTTTGAGTTCAAATAATTAATTAATGGCTTTTGAACCAAATTATACAAATTAATCTAAAAGTTTCAGATTTTTACTCGGTTAAAATTTGAACAGATTCTCTATAAAGCCTTTTTAGACATGCACGTTTTAATCCGAACAAAACAAAATCCAGATGTTACTATATAAAATTTTATGAGTTCAAATAGTTAATTATGGGATTTTGAACAAAATTATATAGATAAATCTAAAATTTTCAGATTTTTACTCGGTTAAAATTCGAACGGGTCCTCCTTCGCTCGGAAGGGTCTTAGCATTGCTATTTCTAAGCTTCGTCATGGTTTTTTCAAACGCTCTGGCATTTCCAGTAACATTTGGATTCATTTTGATAGATGGGGTGGTTCTCAGCCTGTAACCCTTTACGGAGATTATGAGGTGAATGATGAAGTCCCTCTTCGTGCAAATACTTTTATGTTGCGTAACTTGCCTCGTTGGGATGAATCAAAAGTGCGCGAGTATTTTTCCCATGAAGATGCTAATACCGTTCTTAATGTCCCAATTATTAATGATGTGAAAGACACCATACTTTGGGGACACCATGATGCTGGTATATATTCAGTTCGATCCGGTTATCAATTCCTACAGCTCCAGCCAGGGCCTGTTCACATGCCTTCCAAGCTTTGGAAAATCTTATCTAAATTGCCTACTTTACCCAAAGTTCGTTCCTTTGGCTGGCGGTTATGTCATGATACACTTCCCTCTGGGCAGAAGATCCTTCACGCCAATCTCGGGCCAGGGGTTTGCCCTATCTGTAATATGGCTATTGAGTCCTCCCTCCATGCCTTGAGGGATTGTCCTAACGCTAAGGAGGCGCTCCTTCTGTCTGGACTCTCCTCTCGGATTCTATCCATTGCTTCCTCTTTCCCCCATCAATGGCTTTCTGATGTTGCTGGTTTCCTCTCTTTGCATCAATTCTCGCTTCTTGTCACAGTTTTATGGAACTTATGGAATCGTCGTAATGACTTTGTCCATACTAATCATCTTCAACCGGTCTGGTTAACTGTTGCCAATGTCCAGAAACTTTTTCTGATTATACATCAATTAATGATGTGTCCCGCTCGTGCTCCTGGCTAGCTGAGCCCACTTCGCTCAAGCTAGATGGATGAAACCGGCTCCGAGTTTCGTTAAAATTAACACGGATGGGGCCTTCAACCCTGTCCTAAAGGGGGCCGCGACAGACGTCATTGCTCGAGACTCTGCTGGCTCTGTGCTCGGTGGTTGCACGATGCCCCTCATTTGTCCGGATCCTGCTTCTGCTGAGGCTCTTGCCATCCTGGAAGGTTTGCGTCTTGTTGCTAACAATGGTTGGTCTAATGTGGTTATTGAAACGGACTCTGCTTCCATTGCCAACAAAGTAAATAATGCTCCTTCCCAAGATCTTTCCACAGTGCAACAGTTGGTTACCCGCATCCGCACCACTCTTGGTACCTTGCTTGATTGTCAGATTTGTTATGTGCCTCGAGCTGCTAATGTTGTAGCCCATATTTTGGCTACTAGGGCTTTACGTTCGTTTTCCTCTTGTTCTTTTGACTGTTTCTTTCCCGACTATATTCGGGCTTCTGTACTCTCGGAGAGTTCCTCTTCTTCTCAATAATAACTTGGGTACTCTTTTCCCCATAGGGGCCTTCCTCCTCTCGGGGTGGTTGGCTATAGGGTTTTTTTAATGAGGCCCTTTCTTTCAAAAAAAAATTCGAACGGGTTTTCTAAAAAGCAATTTTAGACATGCAAGTTTTAATCCCACCAAAATGAAAACCAGATGTTATTAAATCAAATTTTATGAGTTAAAATAGTTGAATATGGTCTTTTAAACAAAATTATACAGATTAATATAAAATTTTTAGCTTTTTACTCGGTTAAAATTCGAACGAATTCTCTATAAAGCCTTTTTAGACATGCACGTTTTAATCCCAACAAAACGAAAATCAGATGTTATTAAATCAAATTTTATGAGTTCAAATAGTTAAGTTAGGGCTTTTGATCAAAATTATACAAATTAATCTAAAATTTTCAACTTTTTAGTCGGTTAAAATTCGAACAGATTCTCTATAAAGCCTTTTTAGACATGCACGTTTTAATCCGAACAAAACAAAAACCAAATTTTATTAAATGAAATTTTATGAGTTCAAATATTTAATTTTAAGATTTTGAATAAAATTTTACAGATTAATCTAAAATTTTTAGCTTTTTACTCGGTTAAAATTCGAACGGATTCTCTATAAAAACTTTATAGACATGCACATTTTAATCCCAACAAAACAAAAACCAGATGTTATTAAATCAAATTTTATGATTTCAAATAGTTAATTATGGGCTTTTGAACAAATTTATATAGATTAATCTAAAATTTTAAACTTTTTAGTCGGTTAAAATTCGAACAGATTCTCTATAAAGCCTTTTTAGACATGCACGTTTTAATCCAAACAAAACGATAACGAGATGTTATTAAATCAAATTTTTTAAGTTCAAATAATTAATTATGGGCTTTTGAACAAAATTATACAGATTAATCTAAAATTTTCAGCTTTTTACTCGGTTAAAATTTGAATGGATTATCTAGAAAGCCTTTTTAGACATACACGTTTTAATCCCAACAAAACGATAACTAGATATTATTAAATCAAATATTTTGAGTTCAAATAATTAATTATGGGCTTTTGAACAAAACTATGCAGATTAATCTAAAATTTTCAGCTTTTTACTCGGTTAAAATTCGAACAGATACTCTTTAAAGCCCATTTACACATGCACGTTTTAATTCCAACAAAACGAAAACCGGATTTTATTAAATGAAATTTTATGAGTTCAAATAGTTAATTTTGAGCTTTTGAACAAAATTATACTCATTAATCTAAAATTTTTAGCTTTTTACTCGATTAAAATTCGAATGGATACTCTATCAAGCATTTTTAGACATGCACGTTTTAATCCCAACAAAACGAAAATCAGATGTTATTAAATCAAATTTTATGAGTTCAAATAGTTAATTATGGGCTTTTGTTCAAAATTATACAAATTAATCTAAAATTTTCAACATTTTACTCGGTTAAAATTCCAACAGATTCTCTATAAAGCCTTTTAAGACATGCAAGTTTTAATCCGAACAAAACGACAACTAGATGTTATTAAATCAAATTTTTTGAGTTCAAATAATTAATTATTGGCTTTTGAACAAAATTATACAGATTAGTCTAAAAGTTTCAGCTTTTTACTCGGTTAAAGTTCGAATGGATTTTCTATAAAACAATTTTAGACATGCAAGTTTTAATCCCACCAAAACGAAAACCAGATGTTACTAAATCAAATTTTATGAGTACAAATAGTTGAATATGGTCTATTAAACAAAATTATACAGATTGATCTAAAATTTTTAGCTTTTTACTCGGTTAATATTCCAACGGATTCTCTATAGAGCCTTTTTAGACGTAGACATTTTAATCCGAACAAAACAAAAAACATATGTTATTAAATCAATTTTTTGAGTTCAAATAATTAATTATGGGCTTTTGAACAAAAATATACAAATTAATCTCAAATTTTCAACTTTTTACTCGGTTAAAATTCGAACGGATTCTCTATAAAGCCTTTTTAGACATACAAGTTCTAATCCGAACAAAACAATAACTAGATGTTATTAAATCAAATTTTTTAAGTTCAAATAATTAATTATTGGCTTCTGAACAAAATTATACAGATTAGTCTAAAAGTTTTAGCTTTTTACTCGGATAAAATTCGAACGGATTCTCAAAAAAGTCTTTTTAGACACGCACGTTTTAATCCGAACAAAAAAAAACCCAGATGTGTTTAAATAAAATTTTATGAGTTCAAATAGTTAATTATGATATTTTGAACAAAATTATATAGATAAATCTAAAATTTTTAGCTTTTTACTCGGTTAAAATTCGAACGAATTCTCTTGAAGCAATTTTAAACATGCAAGTTTTAATCCCACTAAAACAAAAACTAGATGTTATTAAATCAAATTTTATGAGTTCAAATAGTTGAATATAGTCTTTTAAAAAAAATTATTCAGATTAACCTAAATTTTTTAGATTTTTACTCGGTTAAAATTCCAACGAATTCTCTAAAAAGACTTTTTAGATAAACAAGATTTTATTAAATGAAAACAAGATTTTATTAAATGAAATTTTATGAGTTCAAATATTTAATTTTGTTCTTTTGAACAAAATTATACAGATTAATCTAAAATTTTCAGCTTTTTACTCGGTTAAAATTCGAACGGATTCTTTATAAAGCCTTTTTAGACATTCACGTTTTAATCCGAACAAAACAAAAAACAGATGTTATTAAATAAAGTTTTACGATTTCAAATAGTTAATTATGGGATTTTGAACAAAATTATACAGATAGATCTAATATTTTCAACTTTTTACTCGGTTAAAATTCGAATGGATTCTCTATAAAGCCTTTTTAGACATACACATTTTAATCCCAACAAAACAAAAAACAGATATAATTAAATAAAATTTTACGATTTCAAATAGTTAATTATGAGACTTTGAACAAAATTATACAGATAAATCTAATATTTTCAACTTTTTACTCGGTTAAAATTCGAACGGATTCTCTACAAAGTAATTTTAGACAAGCAAGTTTTAATCCCACCAAAACGAAAATCAGATGTTATTAAATCAAATTTTATGAGTTCAAATAGTTGAATGTGGTCTTTTAAACAAAATTATACAGATTAACCTAAAATTTTTAGATTTTAGAAATGCACATTTTAATCCAAACAAAACGAACACAAGATGTTATTAAATAAAATTATACAGATAAATCTAAAATTTTCAGCTTTTTACTCGGTTAAAATTCGAACGGATTCGCTATAAAGCAATTTTAGACAAGCAAGTTTTAGTCCTAACAAAACAAAAATTAGATGTTATTAAATAAAATTTTACGAGTTCAAATAGTTAATTATGGGATTTTGAACAAAATTATACAGATTAATCTAAAATTTTCAACTTTTTACTCAGTTAAAATTCGAACGGGTTCTCTATAAAGCCTTTTTAGATATACACGTTTTAATCCGAACAAAACGATCACGAGATGTTATTAAATAAAATTTTTTGAGTTCAAATAATTAATTATGGGCTTTTGAACAAAATTATACAGATTAATCTAAAATTTTCAACTTTTTACTCGGTTAAAATTCGAACGGGTTCTCTATAAAGCCTTTTTAGATATACACGTTTTAATCCGAACAAAACGATAACGAGATGTTATTAAATAAAATTTTTTGAGTTCAAATAATTAATTATGGGCTTTTGAACAAAATTATACAGATTAATCTAAAATTTTCAGCTTTTTACTCGGTTAAAATTTGAACGGATTTTCTATAAAGCCTTTTTAGACGTAGACGTTTTAATTCGAATAAAAAAACTCAGATGTTATTAAATCAAATTTTATGATTTCAAATATTAAAATATGAGATTTTGAACAAAATTATATAGATAAATCTAAAATTTTCAGCTTTTTACTCGGTTAAAATTCGAACGGATTCTCCATAAAGCAATTTTAGACAAGCAAGTTTTAATCCCAACAAAATGAAAATTAGATGTTATTAAATCAAATTTTATGAGTTCAAATAGTTGAATATGGGTTTTTGAACAAAATTATACGGATTAATCTAAAATTTTTAGCTTTTTACTCGGTTAAAATTCGAAGGGATTCTCTACAAAGCCTTTTTAGACATGCACGTTTTAATCTCAACAAAACGAAAACAAGATTTTATTAAATGAAATTTTATGAGTTCAGATATTTAATTTTGAGCTTTTAAATAAAATTATACAGATTAATCTAAAACTTTTAGCTTTTTACTTGGTTAAAATTCGAACGGATTCTCTATAAAGCCTTTTTAGACATGCACGTTTTAATCTGAACTAAATAAAAACCAGATGTTATTAAATTAATTTTATGATTTCAAATAGTTAAGTTTTGGATTTTGTACAAAATTATACAGATTAATCTAAAATTTTCAACTTTTTACTCGGTTAAATTTGAACGGATTCTCTATAAAGCCTTTTTAGACATGCACGTTTTAATCCGAACAAAATGATAACCAGATGTTATTAAATTAAATTTTATGAGTTCAAATAGTTAATTATGGGATTTTGTAAAAAATTATACACATAAATCTAAATTTTCTAGCTTTTTACTCGGTTAAAATTCGAACGGATTCTCTATAAAGCAATTTTAGACAAGCAAATTTTAGCCCCAACAAAACGAAAATTAGATGTTATTAAATCTAATTTTATGAGTTCAAATAGTTGAATACGGGCATTCGAACTAATTTATACAGATTAATCTAAAATTTTTAACTTTTTAGACATGCACATTTTAATCCCAATAAAACGAAAACCAGATTTTATTAAATTAAATTTTATGAGTTCAAATATTTAATTTTTAGCTTTTGAACAAAAGTATATAGATTAATCTAAAATTTTCTGCTTTTTATCGTATTAAAATTCGAACGTGTTCTCTATAAAGCCTTTTTAGACATGAAGGTTTTAATCCCAACAAAACGAAAACCAGATGATATTAAATCAAATATTACGAGTTCAAATAGTTAATTTTGGGCTTTTGAGCAAAATTATACGGATTAATCTAAAATTTTCAACTTTTTACTCGATTAAAATTTGAACAGATTCTCTATAAAGCCTTTTTAGACATGCACGTTTTAATCCGAACAAAACGATAACTAGATGTTATTAAATCAAATTTTTTGAGTTCAAATAATTAATTATGGTCTTTTGAACAAAATTATATAGATTAATATAAAATTTTCAGCTTTTTACTCGGTTAAAATTCAAACGGAATCTCTATAAAGCCTTTTTAGACGTAGACGTTTTAATCCGAACAAAACAAATCCAGATGTTATTAAATCGAATTTTATGAGTTCAAATAGTTAATTATGGGCTTTTGAACAAAATTATACAGATAAATCTAAAATTTTCATCTTTTTAATCTAAAATTTTTAGCTTTTTACTCGTTTAAAATTTGAACGGATTCTCTATAAAGCCTTTTTAGATGTGGACGTTTTAATCGGAACAAAACAAAATGAGATGTTGTTAAATAAAATTTGATGAGTTCAAATAGTTAATTATGAGATTTTGAACAAAATTATACAGATAAATCTAAAATTTTTATCTTTTTACGCGGTTAAAATTCAAACGGATTCTCTATAAAGCCTTTTTAGACATGATCGTTTTAATCCGAACAAAACGATAACTAGATTAATCTAAAATTTTTAGCTTTTTACTCAGTTAAAATTCAAACGGATTCTCTATAAAGCCTTTTTAGACATGGACATTTTAATCTCAACAAAACGAAAACCAGATTTTATTAAATGAAATTTTATGAGTTCAAAAATTTAATTTTGATCTTTTGAATAAAATTATACAGATTAATCTAAAATTTTTAGCTTTTTACTCGGTTAAAATTTGAACGGATTCTCTATAAAGCCTTTATAGACATGCACGTTTTAATCCCAACAAAACGAAAACCCGATGTTATTAAATCAAATTTTATGAATTCAAATAGTTAATTATGGGCTTTTGAACAAAATTATATAGATTAATCTAAAATTTTCAACTTTTTACTCGTTTAAAATTTGAACAGATTCTCTATAAAGCATTTTTAAACGTGGACGTTTTAATCTGAACAAAACAAAACCAGATGTTATTAAATAAAATTTTATGAGTTCAAATAGTTACTTATGAGATTTGGAACAAAATTATATAGATTAATCTAAAATTTTCAACTTTTTACTCGGTTAAAATTCGAACGGATTCTCTATAAAGCAATTTTAGACATGCAAGTTTTAGTCCTACCGAAACGAAAACCAGATGTTATTAAATCAAATTTTATAAGTTCAAATAGTTGAATATGGTCTTTTAAACAAAATTATACAGATTAATCTAAAATTTTTAGCTTTTTACTCGGTTAATATTCGAACGGAATCTCTATAAAGCCTTTTTAGACGTAGAGATTTTAATCCGAACAAAACAAAAACTAGATGTTATTAAATCAAATTTTTTGAGTTCAAATAATTAATTATGGGCTTTTGAACAAAATTATACAAATTAGTCTAAAATTTTCAACTTTTTACTCGGTTAAAATTCGAACGAATTCTCTATAAAGTCTTTTTAGACATGCACGTTTTAATCCGAACAAAACGATAACTAGATGTTATTAAATCAAATTTTATGAGTTCGAATAATTAATTATGGGGTTTTGAACCAAAGTATACAGATTAATCTAAAATTTTTAGCTTTTTACTCGTTTAAAATTTGAACGGATTCTCTATAAAGCCTTTTTAGACGTGGATGTTTTAATCCGAACAAAACAAAACCAGATGTTATTAAATCAAATTTTATGAGTTCAAATAGTTAATTATGGGATTTTGAACAAAATTATACAGATTAATCTAAAATTTTTAGCTTTTTACTCGGTTAAAATTCAAACGGATTCTCCATAAAGCCTTTTTAGACTTGCACATTTTAATCCGAATAAAACAATAACTAGGCGTTATTAAATCAAATTATTTGATTTCAAATAATTAATTATGGGCTTTTAAACAAAATTATGCAGATTAATCTAAAATTTTCAGCTTTTTACTCGGTTAAAATTCGAACAGATTCTGTTTAATACCCATTTACACATGAACATTTTAATCCTAACAAAACGAAATCCAGATTTTATTGAATGAAATTTTATGAGTTCAAATATTTAGTTTTGAGCTTTTGAATAAAATTATACAGATTAAACTAAAATTTTTAGCTTTTTACTCGGTTAAAATTCAAACGGATTCTCTATAATGCCTTTTTTGACACGGAAGGTTTAATCCGAACAAAACAAAACCAGATGATATTAAATAAAATTTTATGAGTTCAAATAGTTAATTATGAGATTTTGAACAAAATTATATAGATAAATCTAAATTTTTCAGCTTTTTACTCTGTTAAAATTCGAACAGATTCTCTATAAATCCTTTTTAGACATGCAAGTTTTAATCCGAACAAACGATAACTAGATGTTATTAAATCAAATTTTTTTGAGTTCAAATAAATAATTATTGTATTTTGAACAAAATTATACAGATTAGACTAAAAGTTTCAGCTTTTTACTCGGATAAAATTCGAACGTATTCTCTATAAAGCAATTTTAGAAATGCACGTTTTAATCCCACCAAAACGAAAACCAGATGATATTAAATCAAATTTTATGAGTTCATATAGTTAAATATGGTCCTTTAAACAAAATTATACAAATTAATCTAAAATTTTTAGCTTTTTACTCGGTTAAAATTCGAACGAATTCTCAACAAAGACTTTTTAGACATGCACATTTTAATCCCAACAAAACGAAAACAAGATTTTATTAAATGAAATTTTATGAGTTTAAATATTTAATTTTGAGCTTTTGAACAAAATTATACAAATTAATCTAAAATTTTCAACTTTTTACTCGGTTAAAATTCGAACAGATTTTCTATAAAGCCTTTTTAGACATGCACATTTTAATCCCAACAAAACGAAAACAATATTTTATTAAAAGAAATTTTATGAGTTCAAATATTTAATTTTGAGCTTTTGAACAAAATTATACTGATTAATCTAAAATTTTCAACTTTTTACTCGGTTAAATTTCGAATAGATTCTCTATAAAGACTTTTTAGACATGTATGTTTTAATCCAAACAAAACGAAAATCAGATGTTAATAAATTAAATTTTTGAGTTCAAATAATTAATTATGGGATTTTGAATAAAATTATACAGATAAATCTAAAATTTTCAGCTTTTTACTCGGTTAAAATTCGTACGGATTCTCTATAAAGCAATTTTAGACATGCAAGTTTTAATCCCACCAAAACGAAAACCACGTGTTATTAAATCAAATTTTATGAGTTCAAATAGTTGAATATGGTCTTTTAAACAAAATTATACAGATTAATCAAAAAAATTTAGCTTTTTACTCGGTTAATATTCGAACCGATTCTCTATAAAGACTTTTTAGACGTAGACATTTTAATCTGAACAAAAGAAAAACAAGATGTTATTAAATAAATTTTTTGAGTTCAAAAAATTTTCAACTTTTTACTCGGTTAAAATTCGAACAGATTCTCTATAAAGCCTTTTTAGACATGGACGTTTTAATCCGAACAAAACGATAACTAGATGTTATAAAATCAAATTTTTTTAGTTAAAATAATTAATTATGGGCTTTTGAACAAAATTATACAGATTAATCTAAAATTTTTAGCTTTTTTCTCGTTTAAAATTTGAACGGATTCTCTATAAAGCCTTTTTAGACATGCACGTTTTAATCCGAACAAAACAAAACCAGATGTTACTAAATCAAATTTTATGATTTCAAATAGTTAATTATGAGAATTTGAACAAAATTATACAGATTAATCTAAAATTTTTAGCTTTTTACTCGGTTAAAATTCGAACGGATTCTCTATAAAGCCTTTTTAAACATGTACGTTTTAATCCGAACAAAACAAAAACCGAATTTTATTAAATGAAATTTTATGAGTTGAAATATTTAATTTTGAGCTTTTGAATAAAATTTTACAGATTAATATAAAATTTTAAGCTTTTTACTCGGTTAAAATTCGAACATATTCTCGATAAAGCCTTTATAGACAAGCACGTTTTAATCCCAACAAAACGAAAACCAGATGTTATTAAATCAAATTTTATGAGCTCAAATAGTTAATTATGGTCTTTTGAACAAAATTATACAGATTAAACTAAAATTTTCAACTTTTTAGCCGGTTAAAATTCGAACAGTTTCTCTATAAAGCCTTTTTAGACATGTACGTTTTAATTCAAACAAAACGATAACGAGATGTTATTAAATCAAATTTTTTGAGTTCAAATAATTAATTATGGGCTTTTGAACAAAATTATACAGATTAATCTAAAATTTTCAGCTTTTTACTCGGTTAAAATTTGAACGGATTCTCTATAAAGCCTTTTTAGACATGCACGTTTTAATCCCAATAAAACGTAAACTAGATGTTATTAAATCAAATATTTTGAGTTCAAATAATTAATTATGGGCTTTTGATCAAAATTATGCAGATTAATCTAAAATTTTCAGCTTTTTACTCGGATAAAATTCTAACAGATTCTCTTCAAAGCCCATTTACACATGCACGTTTAAATTCCAACAAAACAAAAACAAGATTTTATTAAATGAAATTTTATGAGTTAAAATAGTTAATTTTGAGCTTTTGAAAAAAATTATACTTATTAATCTAAATTTTTTAGCTTTTTACCCGGTTAAAATTCGAACGGATTGTCTATCATGCCTTTTTAAATATGCACATTTTAATCCCAAAAAAACGAAAATCAGATGTTATTAAATCAAATTTTATGAGTTCAAATAGTTAATTATGGGCTTTTGAACAAAATTATACAAATTAATCTAAAATTTTCAACTTTTTACTCGATTAAAATTCGAACGGATTCTCCACAAAGCCTTTTTAGACATGCAAGTTCTAATCCGAACAAAACAATAAGTAGATGTTAATAAATCAAATTTTTTGAGTTCAAATAATTAATTATTGGCTTTTAAACAAAATTATACAGATTAGTCTAAAAGTTTCAACTTTTTACTTGGTTAAAATTCGAACAGATTCTCTATAAAGCAATTTTAGACATGCAAGTTTTAATCCCACCAAAACGAAAACCAGATGTTATTAAATCAAATTTTATGAGTTCAAATAGTTGAATATGATCTATTAAACAAAATTATACAGATTAATGTAAAATTTTTAGCTTTTTACTCGGTTAATATTCCAATGGATTCTCTATAAATCCTTTTTAGACGTAGACGTTTTAATCCGAACAAAACAAAAACCATAAGTTATTAAATCAAATTTTTTGAGTTCAAATAATTAGTTATGGGCTTTTGAGCAAAATTATACAAATTAATCTAAAATTGTCAACTTTTTTCTCGGTTAAAATTTGAACGGATTCTCTATAAAGCCTTTTTAGACATGCAAGATTTAATCCGAACAAAACGATAATTAGATGTTATTAAATCAAATTTTTTGAGTTCAAATAATTAATTATTGGCTTTTGAACAAAATTATACAGATTAGTCTAAAAGTTTCAGCTTTTTATTCGGTTAAAATTTGAACGAATTCTCAATAAAGTCTTTTTAGACATGTTGTTTTTAATCCGAACAAAACACAAACAAGATATTATTAAATAAATTTTTATGAGCTCAAATAGTTAATTATGGGATTTTGAACAAAATTATCCAGATAAATCTAAAAGTTTTAATCCCACCAAAACGAAAACCAGAAGTTATTAAATCAAATTTTTTAAGTTCAAATAGTTGAATATGGTCTTTTAAACAAAATTATACATATTAACAAAAAAATTTTAGATTTTTACTCGGTTAAAATTCCAACGAATTCTCTACAAAGCCTTTTTAGAAATGCACATTTTAATCCAAACAAAAGGAAAAAAAGATTTTATTAAATGAAATTTTATGTGTTCAAATATTTAATTTTGTGCTTTTGAACAAAATTATACAGATTAATCTAAAATTTTCAGCTTTTTACTCGGTTAAAATTCGAACGGATTCTCTATAAAGCCTTTTTAGACATGTACGTTTTAATCCGAACAAAACAAAAAACAGATGTTATTAAATAAAATATACGAGTTCAAATAGTTAACTATTGGATTTTGAACAAAATTATGTAGATAAATCTAAAATTTTCAATTTTTTACTCGGTTAAAATTTGAACGGATTCTCTATAAAGCAATTTTAGACAAGCAAGTCTTAATCGGTTTTGGTTTTGGTTAAAATTTAATAACATCTGGTTTTGGTTTTGTTCGGATTAAAACGTGCATGTCTAAAAAGGCTTTATAGAGAATCCGTACAAATTTTAACCGAGTAAAAAGTTAAAAATTTTATATTAATCCGTATAATTTTGTTCAAAAGCCCATAATTAATTATTTAAACTCAAAAAATTTGAATTAGTAACATCTAGTAATTGTTTTGTTCGGATAAAAACGTGCATGTCTAAGCAGGCTTTGTAGAGAATTTGTTCGAATTTTAACAGAGTAAAATGTTGAAAATTTTAGATTAATTTGTATAATTTTGTTCAAAAGCCCATAATTAGTTATTTGAACTCAAAAAATTTGATTTAATAACATCTGTTCTATGTTTTATTCGGATTAAAACATCTACGTCTAAAAAGGTTTATAGAGAATCCGTTGGAATTTTAACCGAGTAAAAAGCTGAAAATTTTAGATTAATAAGTATAATTTGGTTCAAAAGCTCAAAATTAACTATTTGAACTCATAAAATTTCATTTAATAAAATCTGGTTTTCGTTTTGTTGGGATTAAAATGTGCATGTGTAAATGGGCTTTAAAGAGAACCGGTTAGAATTTTAACCGAGTAAAATGCTGAAAATTTTAGATTAATCTGCATAATTTTATTCAAAAGACCATAATTAATTATTTGAACTCAAAAAATTTGATTTAATAACATCTAGTTATCATTTTGTTCGGATTAAAATGTGCATGTCAAAAAAGGCTTTATAGAGAATCCGTTCGAATTTTAACCGAGTAAAAAGCTAAAAATTTTAGATCTATCTGTATAATTTTGTTCAAAATCCCATAATTAACTATTTAAACTCATAAAATTTGATTTAATAACATCTGGTTTTCGTTTTGTTCAGATTAAAACGTGCATGTCTAAAAAGGCTTTATAGAGAATCCGTTCGAATTTTAACCGAGTAAAATACTGAAAATTTTAGATTAATACGTATAATTTTATTCAAAATCTCATAATTACCTATTTTAAAATTCCATAATTAACTATTTTAATTCATAAAATTTGATTTAAAAACATCTGGTTTTCGTTTTGTTCGGATTAAAACGTGCATGTCTAAAAAGGCCCGTTTGAATTTTAACCGAGTAAAAAGCTGAAAATTTTAGATCTATCTGTATAATTTTGTTCAAAATCCCATAATTAACTATTTAAACTTATAAAATTTGATTTAATAACATCTGGTTTTCGTTTTGTTCGGATTAAAACGTGCATGTCTAAAAGGCTTTATAGAGAATCCGTTCGAATTTTAACCGAGTAAAATGCTGAAAATTTTAGATTAATATGTATAATTTTATTCAAAATCTCATAATTACCTATTTGAACTCATAAAATTTGATTTAATATCATCTGGTTTTGTTTTGTTCGGATTAAAACGTCCATGTCTAAAAAGGCTTTATTGAGAATTCGTTCTAATTTTAACCGAGTAAAAAGCTGAAAATTTTAGATTAATTTGTATAATTTTATTCAAAAGCCCATAATTAATTATTTGAACTCAAAAAATTTGATTTAATAACATCTAGTAATTGTTTTGTTCAGATTAAAATTTGCATATCTAAAAAGGCTTTATACAGAATCTATTCGAATTTTAACCAACTAAAAAGTTGAAAATTTTAGATTAATCTGTATAATTTTGTTTAAAAGCCCGTAATTAACTATTTGAACTCATAAAATTTGATTTAATAACATCTGGTTTTCGTTTTGTTGGGATTAAAACGTGCATGTCTATAAAGGCTTTATATAGAATCCGTTCGATTTTTAATCGAGTAAAAAGCTAAAAATTTTGATTAATCTGTATAATTTTATTCAAAAGCTCAAAATTAAATATTTGAACTCATAAAATTTCATTTAATAAAATGTGGTTTTCGTTTTGTTGAGATTAAAATGTGCATGTCTAAAAGGCTTTATAGAGAATCCGTTTGAATTTTAACCGAGTAAAAAGCTGAAAATTTTAGATTAATCTACATAATTTTATTCAAAAGCCCATAATTAATTATTTGAACTCAAAAAATTTGATTTTATAATATCTAGTTATCGTTTTGTTTGGATTAAAACGTGCATGTCCAAAAAGGCTTTATAGAGAATCCATTTGAATTTTAATTGAGTAAAAAGTTGAAAATTTTAGATTTATCTGTATAATTTTGTTTAAAATCTCATAATTAACTATTTAAACTCATCAAATTTGATTTAATCATATCTGGTTTTGTTTTGTTTGGATTAAAACGTCCACGTCTAAAAAGGCTTTATAGAGAATCCGTTCAAATTTTAAACGAGTAAAAAACTAAAAATTTTAGATGAATCTATATAACTTGTTCAAAAGCCCATAATTAATTATTTGAACTCAAAATATTTGATTTAATAACATCTAGTTATCATTTTGTTCGGATTAAAACGTGCATATCTAAAAAGGCTTTATAGAGAATCCGTTCGAATTTTAACCGAGTAAAAAGCTAAAAATTTTAGATTTATCTTTATAATTTTGTACAAAATCCCATAATTAACTATTTTAATTCATAAAATTTGATTTAATAACATCTGGTTTTTGTTTTATTCGGATTAAAACGTGCATGTTTAAAAAGGCTTTATAGAGAATCCGTTCGAATTTTAACCGAGTAAAAAGCTGAAAATTTTAGATTTATCTGTATAATTTTGTTCAAAATCCCATAATTAACTATTTGAACTCATAAAATTTGATTTAATAACATCTGGTTTTCGTTTTGTTCGGATTAAAACGTGCATGTCTAAAAAGGCTTTATAGAGAATCCGTTCGAATTTTAACTGAGTAAAATGCTGAAAAATTTAGATTAATATGTATAATTTTATTCAAAATCTCATAATTACCTATTTTAACTCATAAAATTTGATTTAATATCATCTGGTTTTGTTTTGTTCGGATTAAAACTTCCATGTCTAAAAAGGCTTTATTGAGAATTCGTTCAAATTTTAAACGAGTAAAAAGCTGAAAATTTTAGATTAATCTGTATAATTTTGTTTAAATCCCATAATTAATTATTTGAACTCAAAAAAATTGATTTAATAACATCTATTTATCATTTTTTTCAGATTAAAGCGTTCATGTCTAAAAAGGATTTATAGAGAATCCGTTCGAATTTTAACCGAGTAAAAAGCTGAAAATTTTAGATTAATCTGTATAATTTTTTTTAAAAGCCCATAATTAATTATTTGAACTCAAACAATTTGATTTAATAACATCTACTTATCATTTTGTTGAGATTAAAACGTGTATGTCAAAAAAGGCTTGATAGAGAATCCGTTGGAATTTTAACCGAGTAAAAAGCTGAAAATTTTAGATTAATAAGTATAATTTTGTTCAAAAGCTCAAAATTAACTATTTGAACTCATAAAATTTCATTTAATAAAATCTGGTTTTTGTTTTGTTGGGATTAAAACGTACATGTGTAAATGGGCTTTAAAGAGAATCTGTTCGAATTTTAACCGAGTAAAAAGCTGGAAATTTTAGATTAATCTGCATAATTTTGTTCAAAATCCCATAATTAATTATTTGAAATAAAAAAAATTTGATTTAATAACATCTAGTTATCGTTTTATTAGGATTAAAACATGCATGTCTAGAAAGGCTTTATGGAGAATCCGTTTGAATTTTAACCGAGTAAAAAGCTAAAAATTTTAGATTAATCTGTATAATTTTGTTCAAAAGCCCGTAATTAACTATTTGAACTCATAAAATTTGATTTAATAACATCTTGTTTTGGTTTTGTTCAGATTAAAATGTGCATGTCTAAAAAGGCTTTATAGAGAATCCGTTCAAATTTTAACCGAGTAAAAAGCTAAAAATTTTAGATTAATCTATATAATTTTTTTCAAAAGCCCATAATTAATTATTTGAACTCAAAAAGTTTGATTTAATAACATCTAGTAATTGTTTTGTTCGGATTAAAACGTGCATGTCTAAAAAGGCTTTATAGATTATCTGTTCGAATTTTAACCAACTAAAAAGTTCAAAATTTTAGATTAATCTGTATAATTTTGTTTAAAAGCCCGTAATTAACTATTTGAACTCATAAAATTTGATTTAATAACATCTGGCTTTCGTTTTGTTGGGATTAAAACGTGCATGACTATAAAGGCTTTATAGAGAATCCGTTCGAATTTTAACCGAGTAAAAAGCTAAAAATTTTAGATTAATCTGTATAATTTTATTCAAAAGCTCAAAATTAAATATTTGAACTCATAAAATTTCATTTAATAAAATCTGGTTTTTGTTTTGTTGAGATTAAAATGTGCATGTCTAAAAAGGCTTTATAGAGAAACCGTTTGAATTTTAACCAAGTAAAAGCTGAAAATTTTAGATTAATCTACATAATTTTGTTCAAAATCCCATAATTAATTATTTGAACTCAAAAAATTTGATTTAATAACATCTAGTTATCGTTTTGTTCGGATTAAACCGTGCATGTCTAAAAAGGCTTTATAGAGAATCCGTTTGAATTTTAACCGAGTAAAAAGCTAAAAATTTTAGATTTATCTGTATAATTTTGTACAAAATCTCATAATTAACTATTTGAACTCATCAAATTTGATTTAATAACATTTGGTTTTGTTTTGTTCAGATTAAAACGTCCACGTCTAAAAAGGCTTTATAGAGAATCCGTTCAAATTTTAAATGAGTAAAGAGCTAAAAATTTTAGATGAATCTATATAACTTGTTCAAAAGTCCATAATTTATTATTTTGACTATAACGAGATGGACGACCCTTCTTTTTTAGCATCGCGATGAATGACCCCTCTCTTCGAATTGTATGTCATAATGAATGGTCCCTTTCTTAGAGCATATACCGCGATGGATGATCCTTCTCTTTGAGCATATGTCGCGGTGAATAACCCCTCTCTTCGAGTGCATATGTTATGGTGAACGGTCCCTCTCTTTGAGCGTATACGATGATGGACGACCCCTCTCTTTGAGCATATATCGTGATGAATGACCCCTCTCTTCAAGTGCATGACATGGGGAACTGTCCCTCTCTTTGAGCATATACGGTGATGGAAAACCCTTCTCCCTGAGCGTGTGTCACGATGAATGACCCCTCTCTTTCAATACATGTCATAATAAATGGTCCCTCCCTTTAAGCGTATACCGTGATCGATTACCCCTCACTTTGAGCGTATGTTGTGATGTAAGACCCCTCTCTTCAAGGACAAGTCATGGAGAAAGGTCCTTCTCTTTAAGAGTATACTGTGATCGATGAACCCTCTCTTTGAGCGAATGTCGCGACGAATGACCCTTCTCTTCGAGTGCACGTCATAATGGACGGTCCCTCCCTTTGAGCTTATACCGTGATCAATGACTCTCTCTTTTAGCG
The DNA here is from genome assembly GCA_035048815.1 of Abelmoschus esculentus. Taxonomy (NCBI): domain Eukaryota; kingdom Viridiplantae; phylum Streptophyta; class Magnoliopsida; order Malvales; family Malvaceae; genus Abelmoschus; species Abelmoschus esculentus. The sequence goes on from JAUCBN010000003.1 coordinate 21,834,139, forward strand.
TATGTCGCGATAAATGACCCGTCTATTCGAGTAAATGTCATGGAGAATGATCCCTCCCTTTGAGCGATACCGTGATAGACGACCTCTCTCATTGAGCGTATATCACGACGAATGATCCCTCTCTTTGAGTGCATGTCATAATGAACGGTCCCTCTCTTTGAGTCTATACAATGATCGATGACCCTCTCTTTGAGCGTATGTGGTGATGAATGACCCGTCTATTCGAGTGCATGTCATGGTGAACGGTCCCTCTCTTTGTGCGTATATCGCGATGAATGACCCCTCTCTTCGAGTGCATTTCTTAATGAATGGTCTCTTTCATAGAGCGTATACGTGATGGACGACCCTTCTCTTTGAGAGTATGTTGCGATGAATGACTCCTCTCTACGAGTGCATGTCATAATGAAAGGTCCCTTTCTTAGAGCGTATACCGTGATGGATGACCCTTCTCTTTGAGCGTATGTCACGATGAATGACCCCTCTCTTTCAATGCATGTCATAATAAATAGTCCCTCTCTTTGAGCGTATACCGTGATCGATGACCCCTCTCTTTGAGCGTATGTCGCGATTAAAGACCCCTCTCTTTGAGTGCAAGTCATGGCGAAAGGTCCTTCTCATTAAGAGTATTCCGTGATGGATGACCTCTCTCTTTGAGCGAATGTCACGATGTATGATCCATCTCTTCGACTGCATGTCATAATGAATGGTCCCTTTCTTAAAGTGTATACAGTGATGGATGACACCTCTCTTTGAGCGTATGTCGCGGTGAATGACCCTCTCTTCGACTACATGTCATAATGAATGGTTCCTTTCTTAGAGCGTATACCGTGATGGACGACCCTTCTCTTTGAGCATATGTCGTGATGGATGACCACTCCATTGAGTGCATGTCATAATTGAAGGTCTCTTTCTTAGAGCGTATACCGTGATGGATGACCCTTCTCTTTGAGCGTATGTCACAATAAATGACCCCTCTCTTTCAATGCATGTCGTAATAAATAGTCCCTCTCTTTGAGCGTATATTGTGATCGATAACCCCTCTCTTTGAGCGTATGTCATGATTAAAAAACACTCTCTTTGAGTGCAAGTCAAGGCAAAAGGTCCTCTTTAAGAGTATACCGTGATGGATGAGCGAATGTCGCGTTGAATGACCTCTTTCTTCAAGTGCATGTCATAATGAATGGTCCCTTTCTTAGAGCATATACCGTGATGAACGACCCTTGCTCTTTGAGCATATGTTGCGGTGAATGACCCCTCTCTTCGAGTGCATGTCATAATGGACGGTCCCTCACATTGAGCTTATGTTGTGATTGATGACTCTCTCTTTGTGCGTAAGTCGCGATGAATGACCTGTCTATTTGAGTGCATGTCATGGTGAACGATCCCTACCTTTTAGCGGATACTATGATGGACGACCCCTCTCGTTGAGCTTATATCGCGATGAAAGATTCCTCTCTTCGAGTGCATGTCATAATGAACGGTTCCTCTCTTCGAGCGTATACGGTGATGGACTACCCCTCTCTTTGAGCGTATATCGCGTTGATTGACCCCTCTCTTCAACCAACAAGAGTCCAGCCATCACGACAACCAAAAACTCCGCCATTGCCATCACCAAAGATGAAACAATCAGCAGCAAGGCCTAGAAAATTGATTATCGACAGCAGCTCTTTGGAGTCCATTTAATTATTTTTTTAATGTTTCTTTTATATAATTACTTGTTTCCTTTTCATATTTTGTTACATACTATGTGCCCCTAATATAAGCATTAAGGACAATGCTTGGTTCGAGTTTGGGGGTGTAGAGCCACTGTCGAGGCATTTCACTATCGCGGCCTTGCCATAAAAATGGAGTATTTCAGTGATTTTTCAAAAATTTTCTATGTCCACCCCCTTACATAAATTTGTGGCCCATACTTTTGCACTGCTTTTCATCAGTATTACCTTAGTTTATTCTTTTAAGGTAATAAAAATCTTTCTCCTTACCATGGTTAGATCCTATTTAGAGGACTTAACTCTAGAATACTTAAGGAAGACAACTAGAAGCTTGCTATAAGGTTGATCTTAAAAACACTTTTGGGACTTGTTTGAGCATAGGAATTCTTTTAATAAACTTAGGTGATAAAGACTTAGATTTTTGGAATTATGACTAGAGGTGCCTATCACCGGCTCTAGGAAGTACTATTCTTCATGCTAGAGGTGTCTGAAATTGGCTATAGTGTGCTTAAAAGAATAGTAAAAGAAATAAGAAAATATTAAGGAGAAAACACAATCCTTGAGGTGCCCAAAATTGGCTCAAGAAATTGATATTTTTAAAGAAGATAACATTAAATCCAAGTCTATTTGTCTTGAACTTAGAGTTTGTCCAAGAAGGCATTTAATCAAACTTGTCCACAAAAATGCACACACTCACAAAATCTTATAACTTGGTTTCTAGGTAAACCCTTGGTTAACCGAAAGGTTATGTCTAAAGAAGAGGCATAGTTATGGTGGGGAGAATAGATGAAAACATAAGACCAAGAAAGAATAAGATTTGGCAATTTGATGGTTTTCATTGCTTGAGGACAACCAATAGTTCAAGTTTGGGGTGTGATAAGTGCTCAACTCACTATCACTTTTTACACCTCTTGTGGGCATTAATCACCAAATCTACACCTACTTAGACCAATACATGTACTTAATGTGAAATATTTAGAGGCTATACTATTAAAGATGATATTTACAAAAAAATGCAAGTTTTACTGCATTTTTGTATCTTTGCAGGAAAAGCTATTTCCACGACAGCAAATGAGGCTGAGGTAGGACCTGATGTCGAGACAGCAGATAGGGACAAGTAGCGATATTGCAGGCAAGCTGATGAGAAAAATGAGGAGAACGTTGTTGGATAAGAAGCCCAAGGATCAGAGCAGGATACCACGTGGAAAGCCCAAGACAAAGGCCACACGGGAAAGCCTCCTAGTTGGAATAAACTTGGAAATATTTTATTTATGCACTTGACTTGTTCCTTACTCCAAGTTGTATTCCTACTTAGGAAAGGTTTGCCCTAGGCCAAGCCTATATAAGACATAGCCGTCCAAGGAGAAGGGGATCATCAATCATCGATATTGGAGACTAGAGAGCCGGATTAGGATTTAGAGTTTTCTTTGTTTTTATTTCTTTAGTCTTAGGTGAAGGTTGTAGAGTGTTAGTGTGAATAAGTTGAACTTTGTTTCTTGTTTTCAATGCAATAGAATATCAATGTTTGCTTATTCTTTGCCATTCATTGTTCTTGAATTCAAGCTCGGGAGAGAAGTTTGTGAGTAATCCATTTATCTAATATCGGGAGAGTTAGATTCACGAAAGGAATAAGTACGGTATTTCAATCGGGAAATACTAACTCGGCCTAGAGATAGGTTAAGAGTTTCAGCGGCTAAAAGAAGTATGAGATTGGTTGATGATTATAATTGATTCACAGCGGGAAGTATCATCAAGGACTGGTTATTAACAGTACTTCGACTTAGGGATAATCGGAGTCATCAAAGGATACTTTGTCGAAAATTGGTAAAGTCCACCCAAGAGCAAGGGATTACCGCGGCGGGCGAGTATCATCACTGTCGAGGCAGTAATCTACAGTTCTGCCGAGGCAGTGTTGTACGATTGCATTGGACAAAAACAAGTCAATTGAATCCACTATAGAACACAATTGGATCCTAGCCACTTTCTCTTTTTGATTTTTCTATTATAATTTAGCGTTTGTTATTTAGTTTAATCACACCCAAAACTACTTGTGCTTTTATTTTATTTTATAGAGCAAGAAGGCATATTAAGTATAACAATCCCTGTGGAGACGATACACGATTTACTCATCACTTTCTTACTTGTGACGTGTTCACTTGCACTAATTACGCATATTTAACACGTATCACACCTCTCTTTTTTAGTGTATGTCGCGATGAATGACCCCTCTCTTCGAGTGCATGTCATAATGAATGGTCCCTTTCTTAGAGCATATACTGTGATGGACGACTCTTCTCTTTGAGCATATGTCGCGGTGAATGACCCATCTCTTCGTGTGCATGTTATATACAACGGTCCCTCTCTTTGAGCTTGTACCATGATGGATGACCCCTCTCTTTGAGCGTATGTCGCGATGAATGATCCCTCACTTTGAGTGCATGACATGGTGAACGGTCCCTCTCTTTGAGCGTATACGGTGATGGAAAACCCCTCTCTTTGAGCATACGTCACGATGAATGACCCCTCTCTTTCAGTGTATGTCATAATAAACGGTCCCTCTCTTTGAGCGTATACCGTGATCGATGACCCCTCTCTTTAAGCGTATACCGTGATCGATGACCCCTCTCTTTAAGCGTATACCGTGATCGATGACGTCTCTCTTTGAGCATATGTCGCGATGAAAGACCCCTCTCTTCGAGTGCAAGTCATGGTGAAAGGTCCTTCTCTTTAAGAGTACACCGTAATGGATGAACCCTCCCTTTGACTGCATGTCATAATGAATTGTCACTTTTTTAAAGCGTATATCGTGATGGACGACACCTCTCTTTGAGCATATATCACGGTGAATGACCCCTCTTCGAGATACGCTCTTTGAGCGTATACTGTGATGGACAACACCTCTCTTTGAGTGTGTCGCGATGAATGACTCTTCGAGTGCATGTAATAATGAATGGTCCCTTTCTTAGAGCTTGATGGACGACCCTTCTCTTTGAGCGTATGTCGCTGTGAATGATCACTCTCTTTGAGTGCATGTCATGCTGAACGACCCCTGTCTTTGAGTATATAACGTGATGGATGACCCCTCTCTTTGTGCGTATGTCGTGATGAATGACCCTTCTCTTTGAGTGCATGTCATGCTGAACAGCCCCTCTCTTTGACCGCATACCGTGATGGATGACTCTTCCCGTTGAGTGTATGTCGCGATCAATGACCCTTCTATTCGAGTGCATCTCATAATGAACAATCCCTTTCCTAGAGCGTATACCATGATGGACATCACCTTTCCTTGAGCGTATGTCGCTATGACAGACCCCTCTCTTCGAGCGTATGTCAAATTAATGGGTCCCTCTCTTTGAGCGTATACCGTGATGGACGACCCCTCTCTTTTAGCGTATGTCGCGGTGAATGACCCCTTACTTCTAGAGTATGTCATATAGAACAGCCCCTCTTTTTGAGCATATGCGCCATGATGGACGAGCCCTCTCTTTAAGTGTATGTCGCGATGAATGACCCCTCTCTTCGAGTGCATGTCATAATGAATTGTCCCTTTCTTAGAGCGTATACCATGATTGATGACCCTTTCCTTTGAGCATATGTCGCGATGAATGACCCCTCCCTTCGAGTGCATGTCATAATGAAAGGTCTCTTTCTTAGAGCGTATACCATGGTGGATGACCCTTATTTTTGAGCGTATGTCGCATTTAATGACCCCTCTCTTCGAGCGTATTTCACAATGAATGGTCTCTTTCTTAGAGCGTACCCGTGATGGATGACTCCTCTCTTTGAGCGTATGTCGCGGTGAATGATCCCTCTCTTCGAGCGTGTTTCATAATAAATGGTCCCTCTCATTGAGCGTATGCCGTGATGGATGACCCCTCTCTTTGAGCATATGACGCGTTGAATGGTCCCTCTCTTCGAGTGCATGTCATAATGAACGGTCCCTTTCTTAGAGCGTATACCATGATAGACGACTGTAATCATCATTTTTATCCGGGTCTAACTCGTCACTTTTATGTTTAAAATAATGGGCTTGGATGCTTTAATTTCTGTACGGGTATTAATATTATGGTTATACATTTTACATTAATATTGCATGTTTCTATGTGTTTTTATTATAATAATATGTGTACTACGCATGTTAATATTCTACCTTACTATTTGTTTAAGTTTTATCGGTGTGTGTATACATATAATATGTACTTGTGGATATTATGAAATCATCAAATGTGATATATTATGTTGCATAACTATGTATTAATATTGTATGTAATCAAATATATATGTATATATCGTTAGTAATGTATACAGGCGTCCTTGTTTTATTTAATTTATTCCTAAGCATGTCATTTTGTTTTATCCTTTATATATATATATATATATATATTACATGGTCTTTAAATCAAAATCAATTGTTGCTTGCATGTGTATTTATTTATGTTTAATTCTTCATATTGTGGTAGAATAATAATGATATTTTATTTCTAGAATTTGTCTCACCAAATGCATGCGCTGAATTATTCAATTATTTACCTTTGGATTCGTATCACTAGACTATAGTCATTCACATAATTTAGTATTATTTATTTAGGTCAGTTTCTATTTATTTAATTGATTAGATTCTAAGAAAAGAGGTGACCATTAGTTTTTATGCTCGTGTCATAACGGTCCGAATCATCGGACGTTGACCGAAATATTAAAATCATTTTTCACCATCTCTAGGTAATTAAAATTAAAAGCCTACAAGATCATGACATCATTTCTTTTTATGTTGCATCATTCATAAAGGTGACGTGCAGGATATGAACCCTAAACTAATGCGACGAACAATATTATTTGACGTTGATTTAGTCTTTGGTCCGGTGTATCGTCAACCTTATTAATTAAATGCTTTATTGATTTGAATTCACCAATTAAATTAAACCCGTTTAATTAAGGTCAATTTTGAATTTAGAAAACGATTTAAAATTAAGTTAAAGTTGAAACATGATTTTTAAAGAAAATATTTTTGGTACCGATTTTAGAGAGTGATGGGGATGCTAATCCTTCCCCATTCATAACCAACTCCAAAAACCCTTTTCAAAATAAATCTTTGGTTTCCCTTTTAAGGTGTCCGGTCTACCTTAGTGACTGATGGCGGCTCCAAATTTATTCTTCAAAAAGAATTTATATTTTCTAAATAACATTTTCGAAGGGGATTAAATCAATACCACCAAAGACCTTGTACTCCTTAATACTTTTTCAAACTAATTTCCCGTTTTCCATCTTTCAAACTGAAAAAGGTCGCTACAATGACCTTTCTCATTGTGTGTATGTCGCGATGAATGTCCCCTCTCATCGAGTGCATGTCATAATGAACGGTCCCTTTCTTTGAGCGTATCCTGTGATGGACGATCCTTCTCTTTGAGCGTATGTCGCAATGATTGACCCCTCTCTTCAAGTGAATGTCATAATAAACGGTCCCTTTCTTAAAGCGTATACCGTGATGGACGACACCTCTCTTTGAGCGTAAAACCCTTTCTTAGAGCGTATATCATGATGGACGACCCCTCTCTTTGAGCGTATGACGTGGTGAGTGACCCCTCTCTTCGAGTGCATTTCATGGTGAACGGTACCTCTCTTTGAGCGTATACCGTGATGGACGATCACTCTCTTTTAGCGTATGTCACAATGAATGACCCCTCTATTCGAGTGCATGTCATGGTAAACGATCCCCCTCTTTTATTGTATACCGTGACGGACGATCCCTCTCTTTGAGTGTATGTTGCAATGAATGGACCCCTCTCTTCGAGTGCATGTCATAATGAACGGTCCCTTTCATAGAGCGTATACCGTGATGGACGACCCCTCTCTTTGAGAGTATATCGCGGTGAATGACACCTCACTTCTAGAGTAAGCTGTAATGACCTGTCCCTCTCTTTGAGCGTATCCCATGATGGACGACCTCTCTCTTTGAGCATACGTCGCGATGAAAGACACTTCGCTTTAAGTGCATGTCATGGTGAACGGTCCCTCTCTTTGAGCATATGTCACGATGAATGACCCATCTCTTTGAGTGTATGTCATAATTAATGGTCCCTTTCTTAGTGCGTATACCGTGATGGACGACCCTACTCTTTAAGCTTATGTCGCGATGAATGACTCCACTCTTCGAGTGCATGTCATAATGAACGACCCCTTTCTTAGAGCGTATACTGTGATGGATGAACCTTCTCTTTGAGTGTATGTCATAGTGATTGACCCTCTCTTCGAGCGTATTTCGTAATGAACGGTCCCTTTCTTAAAGCGCATACCGTGATGGATGACCCCTCTCGCTGAGCATATGTCACAGTGAATGACCCCTCTCTTCGAGCGTATTTCATAATGAACATTCCCTCTCTTTGAGCGTATGTCGTGATGGATGACCCCTCTCTGTGAGTGTATGTCGCATTGAATAACCCCACTCTTCGAGTGCATGTCATAATGAACGGTCTCTTTCTTAGAGTGTATACCGTGGTGGATGACCCTTCTCATTATGCATACGTCGCGATGAATGACCTTTCTCCTCTAGTGCATGTCATAATGAACAGTACCATACTTTGAGCATATATCGCGATGTACGACCCTTATCTTTGAGGGTATGTTGCGGTGAATGACCCGTCTCTTCGAGAGTTTGTCATAATAATCGGTCCCTCTGTTTGATTGTATCCCATGATGGACGACCCCTTTCTTTGAGCATATGTCTCGATGTGAATGACCCCTCTCTTTTAGTGCATGTCATGGTGAACGATCTGATGTGAGCACATCATGTTAATTTCAACAGGTTGATCCGGAGGTCTTGCCATTAGGACCTATCACACGTTCTAAGGCAAAGAAATACAGTGAAGCTCTTTTCCTTGTACTAACATTTCATATTCATTTTGAGAATGTTCATGCCTTAGAATATGTTGTTTATAATATGTTGCATGCTGATATGTGACATATTTAGGTATATATATTAGTATGTGTGTTTACTTATGTATATACTATGTTAATTATGTTTGCATTTGGTTTTAAGTGTGTTTGTGTGGTTAAAATAAGACTACAAGGCTTTTTAGATGTGTTTGCCTTGTTCTAATATAGGTACTTAGGAGAACCTTAGTTCAAGTGGGCATACTCAACTCATCTCCAGCTCAGGAGAGCGTGTAGTTCAATACCAGCTCAAGCGGATTAAATTCAGCTCAGAAGAATCTCAATGGTGTGCACGCAGCTCAGCTTAGCTCGAGGCAGCTCAGAGGCTTAGCTCCCAGCTCCGTTTAGCTCCTAACACTCTTAGCTAGTTCGTTTAAGCTCATCTCCATTTTTAGCTCAACTCAATTCAAGTTGAAGTGACCTACAGCAGCTGAAACCTGTCGTACACGAAGAGTAGGTGTCCTACGCATGTTCCATGCATGTGGGGCCCACATAGCACCCTTCTCCACAAGTTTGGGCGTCCAAAAGCAAGCAAGCCAAACAAGGCCCTTGCTTTGAAGACCAATCAGCAACATTGGATAAGAATGAGTGGTTTCTTATTCAAATTCAAACATTAAACGCATGTTTAATGTGTTTTAAGTGCCAAAACATGTGGCTAAGGATATTAGGAGCCTAGCAGAAGTTATTTGAGCATTTAAATTCTAATTTTCGTTTGAATTAAGGCCACAAATTCAAATTTGGTCAACTTCTCCTTTATTCCTATATATTTACTTGATTTTGTAAAGACAAGGTTAGGCAATTTTATGAAACAATATTTTTGTGAGAAATTCTCTCAATTTCAGTTCTTCATTGAACTTTTCTTGACATTTTCAGACTTTGTTTGAGTGTGTCAATTCCTTGATACTTCGGGTTCTAGATCACTATCTAGAGGGTCCAAGTCCGTTGACAGAGAACATATTCGATTCGGGTCTGCTCACTATATTGTTCGGGTTCTTTCGAGTTCAACGTCGTTATTATTTTTCCAGCAACTTCAACATTCAATTCTGCCATTTTGGATATTATAATGCAACCATGAAAGCCCTTGAAGCATTTCATCTTCATTAAATCCTATAAACGCAGAATTCCTTCATCGTTTTCTTTCTTTGTTTTTTTTAATTTTCTTTGTTTTCTAGTAATTTTAACACCATTCTTACGTCTATAATCTTGTGTTTATTGCAGAGATATGCTTGCGACTATCCTAGATCCATTTCAAACAAGAATGGTTGTTTTTGAAGCAACGTATCCGTTTATCACGATCCCTCTCTTTGAGCGTATACCATGATGGACGACCCCTCTCTTTGAACGTACGTCGTGATGAATGACCCCTCTCTTCGAGTGCATGTCATAATGAATGGTCCCTCTTTGTGAGCAGATACCCTGATGGACGACTCCTCTCTTTGATCGTTTGTCGCGATGAATGACCCCACTCTTTGAGTGCATGTATAGATCCCTTCCTTAGAGGGTATACTTTGATGGACGACTCATCTTTTTGAGCGTATGTCGCGATGAATGAGCCCTCTCTTCAAGTGCATGTTACAATGAAAGGTCCCTCTCTTTGAGCGTATACCGTGATGGACGACCCCTCTTTTTGAGCGTATATCGCGATGAATGACCCCTCTCTTCAAGTGCATGTCATAATGAATGGCCCCTTACTTACAGCGTATACCGTGATGGACGACCCCTCTCGCTGAGCATGTCGCGGTCATTGACCCCTCTCTCCGAGAGAATTTCATAATGAACGGTCCTTTTCTTTGAGCGTATACCGTGATGGATGACCCCTCTTTTTGAGCGCATGTCACAGTGAATTACCCCTCTCTTCGAGCGTATTTCATAATGAACGTTTCCTCTCTTTGAGCGTATGTCGTGATGGACGACACCTCTCTTTGAGCATTTGTCATGATAAATGACCCCTTTCTTCTAGTGCATGTCATGGTGAATTGTCCCTCTCTTTGAGCTTATACCGTGATAGACGACCCCTCTCGTTGAGCGTATGTCACGATGAATGGCCCCTATCTTTGAGTGCAATTCATGGTGAACGGTCCCTCTCTTTGAGCGTATCCGTGATGGACGACCCCTCTTTTTGAGCGTATGTCGCGGTGAATAACCCCTTTCTTTGAGTGCATGTCATAATGAACGGTTGCTCTCTTTTTGAGCGTATGTCGCGGTGAATGACCCCTCTCTTCGAGTGCATGTCATACTGAATGGTCCCCTTCTTAGAACATATACCATGATCGACGACCCCTCTCTTTGTGCGTATGTTGTTGTAAATGACCCCTCTCTTTGAGCATATGTCACGATGAATGACCCCTCTTTTCGAGTGCATGTCGTAATAAATAGTCCCTTTCTTAGAGCGTATACCGTGATAGATGACCCCTCTCATTGAGAGTATGCCGCGATGAATGAAACCTCTCTTTGAGTGCATGTCATAATAAATGATCCCTCTCTTTGAGCAATAACCGTGATCGACGATCCTCTCTTTGAGCCGACGTTGCGATGAATGACCCCTCTCTTTGAGTGCATTTCATGGTCAACAATCCCTCTCTTTTAGCGTATACTGTGATGGGCGACCCCTCTCTTTGAGCGTATGTCGCAATGAATTACCCCTCTCTTCGAGGGAATGTCATAATAAATGGTTGCACTCATTGACCGAATACCGTGATCGAGACACTTCTTTTTGAGCGTATGTCGCGATGAATGACCCTCTCTTCGAGTGCATGTCATGGTGAAAGATCCCTCTCTTTGAGTGAATGCCATGATGGAAGACCACTTGCTTTTAGCGTATGTTGCGATGAATGACCCCTCTCTTTGAGTGCATGTCATAATAATCAGTCCCTTTCTTAGAGCGTATCCCGTGATGGGCGACCCCTCTCTCTGAGTGTATACCGCGATGAATGACCCCTCTCTTCCAGTGCATGTCGTAACGAACGGTTCCTTTCTTAGAGCGTAAATCGTGATGGACAACCCCTCTCAATGAGCATATGTCATGGTGAATGACCGCTTTATTCGAGCATATGTCATAATGATCGGTCCCTTTCTTTGAGCGTATCTCGTGATGGACGACTGCTCTCTTTGAGCATTTGTCATGATGAATGACACCTATCTTCGAGTGCATTTCATGGTGAATTGTCCCTCTCTTTGAGCATATACCGTGATGGACGACCCCTCTCTTTGAGCGTATGTCATGATGAATGGCCTCTATCTTTGACTGCTATTCATGGTGAACGGGCCCTCTCTTTGAGCGTATACAGTGATGGACAACCCCTCTCTTTGAGCGTATATCGCAGTGAAAGACCCATTTCTTCGATTGCATGTCATAATGAACGGTTCCTCTCTTTGAGTGTATACCGTGATGGACGAACCCTCTCTTTGAGCGTATGTCGCGATGAATGACCCTTCTCTTTGAGTGCATGTCATGCTGAATAGACCCCCTCTTTGAGCGCATACCGTGATGGATGACCCTTCCCGTTGATGTCGCGATCAATGACCCTTCTGTTCGAGTGCATCTCATAATGAACAATCCCTTTCCTAGAGCGTATACCGTGATGGACATCACCTTTCCTTGAGCGTATGTCGCAGTGACAGACCCCTCTCTTCAAGCGTATGTCATAATTAACAGGTCCCTCTCTTTGGGCGTATACCGTGATGGAGGACCCCTCTCTTTTAGCGTATGTCGCGATGAATGACCCCTCACTTCTAGAGTATGTCATAATGAATGACCCCTCTTTTTGAGCATATGCGCCATGATGGACGAGCCCTATCTTTAAGCGTATGTCGTGATGAATGACCCCTCTCTTCGAGTGTATGTCATAATGAACAATCATAATGTAAGAGCGTATAGCGTGATAGACGACTCCTCTCTTTGAGTGTATGTCGTGGTGAATGACCCCTTTTTTCGAGTGCATGTCATAATGAACGGTTCCTCTCTTTGAGCGTATACCGTGATGGACGACCCCTCTCTTTCAGCGTATGTCGCGATGAATAACCCCTCTATTATAGTGCATGTCATGGTGAACGATCCCTATCTTTGAGCAGATACCGTGATGGATGATCCTTCTCTTTGAGCGTATATCGCGATGAATGACCCCTCTCTACGAATACATGTAATAATGAACGGTCCCTTTCTTAGAGTGCATACTGTGATGGACGATCCCTCTTTTTGAGCGTATGTCGCGGTGATTGATCCCTCGCTTTGAATGAATGTAATGATCCCTTCCTTAGAGTGTATACCGTGATGGACAACCCATCTCTTTGAGCGTATGTCGTGATGAATGTGCCCTCTCTTCGATTGCATGTTACAATGAAAGGTCCCTCTCTTTGAGAGAATACCATGATGGACAACCCCTCCCTTTGAGCGTATATCGCGATAAATGACCCCTCTCTTCGAGAGTAGGTCATAATGAATTGTCCCTATCTTAAAGCGTATACTGTGATGGATGACCCTTCTCTTCGAGCGTATGTCGCTGTGAATGACCCCAATCTTCGAGTGCTGGTCGGAATGAACGATCCCTCTCTTTGAGCGTATTTTGTGATGGACGACACCTCTCTTTGAGGGTATTTTGTGATGGATGACCCCTCTCTTTGAGCATATGCCACAGTGAATGACCTCTCTCTTCGAGTGCATGTCATAATGAACAGTCCCTCTTTGTGAGCAGATACCATGATGGACGACCCTTCTCTTTGAGCGTTTGTCGCAATGAATAACCCCTCTCTTTGAGTGCATGCAATGATCCCATTCTTAGAGTGTATACTGTGATGGAAGACCCATCTCTTTGAGTGTATGTCGCGATGAATCAGCCCTCTCCTCGAGTGCATGTTAAAATGTAAGGTCCCTCTCCTTTGAGCGTATACTGTGATGGACGACCCCTCTCTTTGAGCGTATATCGCGATGAATGACCCCTCTCTTCGAGTGTATGTCATAATGAATGGTCCCTTTCTTAGAGTGTATATAGTGATGGATAACCTTTCTCAATGTGCGTATGTCGCGATGAATAACACCTCTCCTCGAGTGCATGTCATGGGGAATGGTTCCTCTCTTTGTGCGTCTACCGTGATGGACGCCCCCTCTCTTTGAGCGTATATCGTGATTGATGACCCCATTCTTCGATTGCATATCATAATGAACGTTCACTTTCGTAGAGCGTACACCGTGATGGACGACCCCTCTCTTTGAGCGTATATCGCGGTGAGTGACCCCTGTCTTTGAGCGTATGTCGTTACAGACAAACCCACCCTTTAAGACTATGTCGCGATGAATGACCCCTCTCTTTGAGCATGACATTGTGAGCGATTCCTATCTTTGACCGTAAACGATGGACGACCCCTCCATTTGATCGTAGGTCGCGATGAATGACCCCTCTCTTTGAGTGCATGTCATAATGAACGGTCCCTTTCTTAGAGCGTATACCGTGATAGATGACCCTTCTCTTTGGCGTATATCATGATGAATGACCCCTCTCTTTGAGGGTTTGTCATAATGAAAGACCCTTCTCTTTAAGAGTATACCGTGATCGATGACCCCTCTTTTTAAGTGCATGTCGCAATGAAGGACCCCTGTCTTCGAGTCCATGTCATGGTGAACAATCCCTCTCTTTGAGCATATACTATGATGGACGACCCCTCTCTTTGAGCGTATATCGCGATGAGTGACCCCTCTCTTCGAGTGCATGTCATAATGAACGGTCCCTTTCTTGGAGCATATACCATGATGGACGACCCCTCTCGCTGAGCGTATGTCGCGGTAAATGACCCCTCTCTTCGAAAGAATTTCATAATGAACGGTCGTTTTCTTTGATAGTATATTGTGATGGATGACCCCTCTCTTTGAGCGTATTTCATAATGAACGTTCCCTCTCTTTGAGCGTATTTCATAATGAACGTTCCCTCTCTTTGAGCGTGTGTCGTGATGGATGACCCCTCCCTTAGAGTGTATGTCGCGTTGAATGACCACTCTCTTCGAGTGCTTGTAATAATGAACGGTCTCTTTCTTAGAGCGTATACCGTGATGGACGACCTTTCTCATCGTGCATATGTCGCGATGAATGACCCTTCTCTTCGAGTGCATGTCATAATGAACGTTACCATACTTTGAGCGTATATCGCGTTGTACGATCCCTCTCTTTGAGGGTATGTTGCGGTGAATGACCCCTCCCTTCGAGAGTTTGTTGTAATAATCGGTCCCTCTCTTTGATTGTATCCCGTGATGAACGACCCCTTTCTTTGAGCACATGTTTCGATCCGAATGACCCCCGTCTTTTAGTGCATGTCATGGTGAACGATCCCTCTCTTAGAGCGTATACCATGCTGGACGACCCCTCTCTTTGAACGTACGTCATGATGAATGACCCCTCTCTTCAAGTGCATGTCATAATATACAGTCCCTTTCTTAGAGAATGTACCCTGATGGACGACCCTTCTCTTTGAGTGTATGTCGCGATGATTGACCCCTCTCTTTGAGTGCTTGTCATAATGAACAATCCCTTTCTTAGAGCGTATATCGTGATGGACGACACCTCTCTTTGAGCGTATGACACGGTGAATGACCCCTCTCTTCTAGCATATGTCATAATGAATGGTCCCTCTCTTTGAGCGTATACCGTGATGGATGACCCCTCTCTTTGACCATATGTCGCGATGAATAAAAACCCCTCTATTCGAGTGCTTGTAATGGTGAGCAGTCCCACTCTTAGGGAGTATAACGTGATGGAATCTTTGAGAGTATGTCGTTATGAATGACACGTCTATTTGAGTGCATGTCATAATCAACGGTCCTTCCCTTTGAGCGTATACCGTGATCTATGACCCTCTCTTTGAGCGTACGTTTCGATGAATGACTCCTATCTTTGAGTGCATTTCATGGTGAACAGTCCCTCTCTTTGAGTGTATACTGTGATGGACAACCCCTCTCTTTGAGAGTAGGTCGCAATGAATGACCCCTCTTCGAGGGAATGTCATAATGAAGGATCCCTCTTTTTGAGCGTATGTCGCGATGGATGACCCCTCTCTTCAAGTGCATGTCATGGTGAAAGATCCCTCTCTTTGAGCGAATACCGTGATGGACGACCCCTCCCCTTGAGCGTATGTCGCGATGAATGACCCCTCTTTCGAGTTCATATCATAATGAACCGTCCCTTTCTTAGAGCGTATACCGTGATGGATGACCCCTCTCTTTGAGTGTATGTCGCGGTGAATGACCCCTCTCTTCGTGTCAATGTCAAAATGAACGGTACCTTTCTAAGAGCGAAAATCGTGATGGACGACACCTCTCTTTTGTGTATGTCGCGGTGAATGACCGCTCTATATGAGCGTATGTCATAATGACCGATCCCTCTCTTTGAGCGTATCCCGTGATGGACATCCCTCTCTTTGTGTGTTTTTCGTAATGAATGACCCCTATCTTCGAGTGCATGTCATGGTGAACGGTCCCTCTCTATGAACGTATCCCGTGATGGACGACTCCTCTCTTTGAGCTTATGTCGTGATGAATGACCCCTCTCTTTGAGTGCATGTCATGGTGAAAGGTCCCTCTCCTTGAGCATATACCATGATATACGACCCTTGTCTTTGAGCATATGTCGCGGTGAATGAATCCTCTCTTCGAGTGCATGCCATAATAATGGTCCCTCTGTTTGAGCGTATTTTGTGATGGACGACACCTCTCTTTGTGCGTATTCCACGGTGAATGACCCCTTTCTTCGAGTGCATGTCATAATGAACGGTCCCTCTTTGTGAGCAGATACCATGATGGATGACCCTTCTCTTGGAGCATTTGTCGCGATGAATGACCCCTCTCTTCGAGTGCATGTAATGATCCCTTTCTTTGAGTGTATACTGTGATGGACGACCCATATCTTTGAGCATAAGTCGCGATGAATCAGCCCTCTCCTCAAGTGCATGTTAAAATGATATGGGGGAAATCGTTGCTTCAAAAACAACGATCCTTGTTTGAAACGGATCTAGGATAATAGCAAGCAAGTCTCTGCAATAAACACAACATTATGAATGTTAGAATGATGTTAAAACAATAAGAAGACAAAGAAAAAAAAAACTGAAACAAAGAAGAAAAGGGATGAAGGAATTCTGGCAGTTTCTGGAGTTTAATGAAGATGAAATGCTCCGAAGGCTTTCATGGAAGCATTAAAACGTCCAAAATGGCAGAATTGGATGTTTAAGTTGCTGGGAAATAACAACGACGTTGAACTCGAAAGAACCCGAACAATATACTGTGTTGACCCGAATCGAATACGTTCTTCGTCAACGGACTTGGACCCTCTAGATAGCGATCTAGGAACCCGAAGTATCAAGGATTTGACACACTCAAACAAAGTCTGAATTTGTCAAGAAAAGTTCAATGAAGAACTGAAATTGAGAGAAAATCTCACAAGTGATTTTATTCATGAAATGTCTAACCTTGTCTTTACAAAATTAAGTAAATATATAGGAATAAAGGAGAAGTTGGCCAAATTTGAATTTGTGGCCTTAATTCAAACGAAAATTAAAATTTAAATGCTCAAATAACTTCTCCTAGGCTCCTAATATCCTTAGCCACATGTTTTGGCACTTAAAACACATTAAACATGTGTTTAATGTTTGAATTTGAATAAGAAATCACTCATTCTTATCCAATGTTGCTGATTGGTCTTCAAAGCAAGGGCCTTGTTTTGCTTGCTTGCTTTTGGACGCCCAAACTTGTGGAAAAGGGTGCTATGTGGGCCCCACATGCATGGCACATGCGTAGGACACCTGCTCTTCGTGTACGATAGGTTTCAGCTGCTGTAGGTCACTTCAACTTGAGTTGAGTTGAGCTGGAAATGGAGATGAGCTGAAACGAACTAGCTAAGAGTGTTAGGAGTTAAATGGAGCTGGGAGCTAAACCTCTGAGCTGCCCCGAGCTAAGGTGAGCTGCGTGCACACCATTGAACTTCTTCTGAGCTAAATATAATCCACTTGAGCTGGTATTGAACTGCATACGCTCTCCTGAGCTGGAGATGAGCTGGGTATGCCCACTTGAGCTGGGTATGCCCACTGGAGATGAACAAGGCAAACACATCTAAAAAGCCTTGTAGTCTTATTTTACCACACAAACACACTTAAAACCAAATGCAAACATAATTAACATAGTATATACATAAGTAAACACACATACTAATATATATACCTAAATATGTCACATATCAGCATGCAACACATTATAAACAACATATTCTAAGGCATGAACATTCTCAAATGAATCTGAAATGTTAGCACAAGTAAGGAAAAGAGCTTCCCTGTATTTCTTTGCCTTAGAACGTGTGATAGGTCCTGATGGTAAGACCTCCGGATCAACCTGTTGAACTTGACATGATGTGCTGACATCACATTGTGAATGGTCCCTCTCATCGTGCGTATACCATGATGGATGACCCCTCTCTTTGAGCGTATGTTGCAATGAATAACCCATCTCTTCGTGTTCTTGTCATAACGAATGGTCCTTTTCTTAGAGCGTATACCGTGATGGACGACCATTCTCTTTGATCGTATGTCGCGATGAATGACCCCACTCTTTGAGGTTATGTCATAATGAATGGTCACTTTTTTAGAGCGTATACCGTGGTAGACGACCTCTCTTGTTAAGCGTATGTCGCGGTGAATGACCCCTCTCTTCGAGAGTATGCCATAATGAATGGTCCCTCTCTTTGAGTGTATGCCGTGATAGACGAACCCTCTCTATAAGCGTATATCATGATGAACGACCCCTCTCTTAGAGTGCAGGTCACGGTGAACAGTCCCTCTTTTTGAGAGTATGTCGTGATGGACGACCCCGCTCTTTGAGCATATGTCGCGATGTATAACCCCTCTCTTCGAGTACATGTCCTGTTGAACGATCCCTGATACATGCATTAGAGGGCTAAAGTAATGCACATTGAGCATAAATATGAATCTGTTGGTAAAGTCTGGAAAGCCAGCCAACTTGCCTTGACTTTTTGGTTGTGTTTCGTGCATTTATGGGCAGAGTTGTCTTCTAATAAATTTACCGTTATTCAGTTACCTTTTCAATGCATCTTGAAACGCATCAATTGGATATCGGAATCTCAAGATATGTTTGTTTTACCGAAGATTGCGTGTGCAGAAAACTAGATACGGGATTATTATGAGATTTTATAAAATTCATCTCAAAAGCTAATATATAAAGTTTTTGGATGAATTAGACATTAAATAAATTAACTCAAAGGTGGATTATAAATCTTTGACCATTATTATTAGTATTATATTTTATTACTTAGGATTCCTTTTAATTAGCAATCCATATGCTGATTTTAGGGGATTTATTTTATCAAGATATTAATATGTTGATATTTAGGGATTGATCAGCTATCTATTAGGCAATTCTAAGGTCTCCTCTAGACTATAAAAGGGGATAACTCTTTTCTTGTAAACACCTTGCTATTTTTCTTATCAGAAGTCTTCTTCAACATAAGTATTTCAAGTTTTTATGAGGGAGATTATCTTTACACTCTCGTTTGCCTAAGCAATCGCGTTTAGGAGGGTGAGTTAGAGCCGATTATGGTGTTTTCCTATCTAATTATGGATAGGGGGTGCCTAGGACAACAACATATAATCAATTCACCGGAGAGATTCGTTTCGTTTGCAGGTGTTTGCCTATTCAATTGCGATTAGGAGGGTGCCAAGGACAAATCAATCCAACATCATACCACCACCACCACCACCATCTATACTACTGTATTTAATATCAATCCCTCTGTTCGAGCGTATGGGTTGATGGATGACCTCTCTCTTTAAGTGTATGTCGCATTGAATGACCCCTCTTGTTGAGTGCATGTCATTATGAACGATCCCTTTCTTAGAGTTTATACTGTGATGGACGACCCTCTCTTTGAACGTAGGTCGCGATGAATGAGCCCTCTCTTCTAGTGCATGTCATAATGAACGATCTCTATCTTTGAGAGTATACCGTGATGGGCAACCCCTCTCTTTGAGCATATTGTGCGATGAATGACCCATCTCTTTGAGTGTATGTCATAATGAATGATCCCTCTCTTTGAGGGTATAACGTGATGGACAACCCCTCTCTTTGAGCGTATGTCGCGATGAATGTCCCCTCTCTTCGAGTGCATATCATAATGAACGATCTCTTTCATATAGCGTATACCGTTATGGACGACCCATCTCTTTGAGCGTATGTCGCGGTGAATGACCCCTTTCTTTGAAGGTATGTTGTAGTGACCGGTCCCCCTCTTTGAGCGTATCCTATGATGGACGACTCCTGTCTTTGATCGAATGTCGCAATGAATGACCCTTCTCTTCTAGTAAATGTCATAATGAACGGTCATTTTCTTAGAGCGTATACCGTGATGGACGACCCTTCTCTTTAAGCGGAATGACCCCTCTTTTTGAGTGTATGATATAATGAATGGTCATTTTCTTGGAGAGTATATTGTGATGGACGACCCCTCTCTTTGAGCACATGTCGCCGTGAATGACCCCTCTCTTCGAGTACATGTCATAATGAACGGTCCTTTCTTAGAGCGTATATCATGATGGGCGACCCGTCTCTTTGAGCGATGTCGCGGTGAATGACCCTTCTCTTTGAGCGTATTTTATAATCACCGGTCTCTCTTTTAGCGTATCCCGTGATGGACGACCCCTCACTTTGAGCGTATGTCTCTATGAATGACCCCTCTCTTCGAGTGCATGTCATGGTGAACGTTCCCTCTCTTTGTGCGTATACCGTGATGACGTCCCCTCTTTTGGAGCGTAAGTCGCGATGAATGACCCCTCTCTTCGAGTGCATGTCATAATGAACGGTCTCTTTCTTAGAGAATATACCGTAATGGACAACCCTTCTGTTTGAGTGCATATCATAATGAACAGTCCCTTAGTTAGAGCATATACCGTGATGGACGACCCCTCTCGGAGCGTATGTTGCGGTGAATAACCCCTATCTTCGAGAGTATGTCATAATGAATGGTCCTTCTCTTTGAACGTATGTCGCGATGGACGACCCCTCTCTTCGAGTGCATGTCATGGTGAAGGGTCAATCTCTTTGAGCGTATACCGTGATGGACGACCCCTCTCATTCAGCGTATGTCGTATTGAATGACCCCTTTCTTCGAGTGCAAGTCCTAATGAATGATCCATTTTTTGGAGCGTATACCGTTATTGACGACCCTTCTCATTGAGCGTATGGTGCGATGAATGACCCCTCTCTTCGAGTGCATGTCATAATGAACGATCCCTCTCTTTGAGCGTATATCGTGATGGACGACCCCTCTCTTTGATCGTTTGTCGCGGTGAATGACCCCTCTCTTCGAGTGTAGGTCATAATGAATGGTCCCTCTCTTTGAGCATTTGCCATGATGGACGACACCTCCCTTTGAGCGTAGGTCGAGATGAATGACCCCTCTCATCGAGTGCATGTCATAACGAACGGTCCCTTTCTTAGACCGTATATTGTGATGGACGACCCCTCTATTTGAGCGTATGTCCCAGTGAATGACCCCTCTCTTCGAGTGTATGTCATAACGAACGGTCCCTTTCTTAGACCGTATACCGTAATGGACGACCCCTCTCTTTGAGCGTATGTCACGGTGAATGACCCTTCTCTTTGAGTGCATGTAATAATAATTAGTCCCTTTCTTAGAACGTCTACCGTGATGGACGATCCTCCTCTTTGAGCGTATGTCGTAATGAATGACCTATAACACCCAACCTGGATGTCACACTGGGCCTCCCCATTCTTCGAGTGCATGTCATGGTGAATGGTCTCTATTTTTGAGCGTATACTGTGATGGACGACTCCTCTCTTTGAGCGGATATCGCGATGAATGACCCCTTTCATCGAGTACATGTCATAATGAATGGTCCCTTTCTTAAAGCGTATACCGTTGGGACGACCCTTCTCTTTGAGCGTATGTCGCGGTGAATGACCCCTCTCTTCGAGTGCATGTCATGATGAAAGGTCCCTTATAGCGTATACCGTGATCACGATCACTCTCCTTGAGCGTATGTCGCGACGAATGACCCCTCTCTGCGAGTGCATGACATGGTGAATAGTGCCTCTAAGAGTATATTGTGATAGACGACACCTCTCTTTGAGCATATGACGCGGACAATAACCCCTCTCTTCGAGCGTATGTCATAATGAACAGACCATCTCTTTGAGCGTATGCCATAATGGACAACCCTATATTCGAGCGTATGTCGCGATGAATGACCCCTCTATTCGAGTGCATGTCATGGTAAGTGGTCCCTCTCTTTGGGCGTATACCGTGATGGACGACCCTTCTCTTTGAGCATATTTCTCAATGAATGATCCCTCTCTTTGAATGCATCTCAAAATCAACAGTCGCTCTCTTTGAGCGTATACCGTGATCGATGACCCTCTCTTTGAGATATATCGCGATGAATGACCCCTCTACTCGAGTGCAAGTTATAATAAACGGTCCCCTTCTTAGAGTGTATATCGTGATGGACGACCCGACCCTTCTCTTAGAGCGTGTATCGAGATGAATGACCCTTCATTTCGAGTGCAGGTCATAATGACCGGTCCCTTTCCTAGAGCGTATACCGTGATGGACGTCACCTCTCTTTGAGCGTATGTCATGGTGAATGACCCCTCTCTTGAAGCGTATGTTATAATGAATGGTTCTTATGTTTGAGCATATACCGTGGTGGATGACCCCTCTCTTTTAGTGTATGTCGTGGTAAATGACCTCTCTCTTCGATAGTATATCATAATGAACGGTCCCTCTCTTTGAGCATATGTCTCGATGAATGACCCCATTTTCTTAGAGCGGTCCCTTTCTTAGAGCGTATACCGTGATGGACAACCCTTTTCTTTGAGCGTATGTCGAGATGAATGACCCTTCTTTTCGAGTGCATGTCATAATGATCGGTCCCTTTCCAAGAGCGTATACCGTGATGGATGTCACCTCTCTTTGAGCGTATGTCGCGGTGAATGACCCCTCTCTTCAAGCGTATGTTATAATGAATGGTCCCTCTGTTTGAGCGTATACCGTGGTGGACGACGCCTTTCTTTTAGCGTATGTCATGGTAAATGACCCCTCTCTTCGATAGTATGTCATTATGAACGGTCCCTCTCTTTGAGCGTATACCGTGATTGACGATCCCTCACTTTAAGTGTATGTCGCGATGAATGACCCTATTCTTCGAGAGCATGTCATGGTGAATGGTCCCTATTTTTGAGCGTATACTGTGATGGACGACTCCTCTCTTTGAGCGTATGTCGCGATGAATGACCCCTCTCATCAAGGGCATGTCATAATGAATGGTCCCTTAAAGCCTATACCGTTGGGACGACCCTTCTCTTTGAGCGTATGTTGTGGTGAATGACCCCTCTCTTCGAGTGCATGTCATGATGAAAGGTCCCTTTCTTATAGCGTATACCGTGATGACGATCCCTCTCCTTGAGCGTATGTCTTGACGAATGAACCCTCTATTCGAGTGCATGACATGGTGAATAGTGCCTCTCTTTGAGCATATACCGTGATGGACGACCTCTCTATGAGCGTATGTCACGATGAGTGACCTCTCTCAGTGAGTGCATGTCATAATAAACGATTACTCTCTTTGAACGTATACCGTGATCGATGAACCCTCTCTTTGAGCGTTTGTCGTGATGGATGATCCCTCTTCTTAAGCATATGTAGCGATAAAAGACCCCTCTCTTCGAGTGCATGTCATGGTGAAAGGTCCTTCTCTTTGAGAGTATACCGTGATTAATGACCCTTCTCTTTGAGTGAATGTCGCGATGAACGATCCCTTTCTTATATCATATACCGTGATGGACGAACCTTCCTATTGAGCATATGTCACGATGAATAACCCCTCCCTTCTAGTGTGTCATGCTGAATGATCCCTCTCTTTGTGCGTATACCTTGATGGACGACCCCTCTCTTTGAGCGTATGTCGCAACGAACGACCCCTCTCTTCGAGTGTATATCATACTAAACAATCCCTCTCTTTAAGTGTATAAGGTGATGGATAAGCCCTCTCTTTGAGTGTATGTCGCGATGACCCCTCTTTTCGAGTGCATGACATTATGAGCAGTCTCTCTCTTTGAGCGTATACGGTGATGGTAACCCCTCTCTTTGAGCATATGTCACGATGAATTACCCCTCTCTTCAATGCATGTCATAATAAACGGTCCCTCTCTTTGAGCATATACCATGATCGATGACCCCTCTCTTTGAGCGTATGTCGTGATGAATAACCACTCTCTTCGACTGTATGTCTTGATGAATGACCCATCTCTTTGAGCGTACATTGCGAGGAATGACCCTTCTATTCGAGTGTACGTCATAATGAACGGTCTCTCTCTTCGAGCATATACCGTGATGGACGACCCTTCTCTTTGAGCGTATATCGCGATTAAAGACCCCTCTCTTCGAGTGCATGTCATAATGAACGGTCCCTTTCTTAGAGCGTTTACCGTGATAGACGATCCCTCTCCTTGAGCGTATGTTGCGGTGAATGGTACCTCTCTTTGAGTGTTTACCGTATTGGACGACCGCTCTCTTTGAGCGTATGCCGCGATAAATGACCCTTTCTTTGAGTGTATGTCATAATGAGCGATCTCTCTCTTTGAGCGTTTACCATGATGGACGACCCAACTATTTGAGCGTCTGTCGCGATGAATAACACCTCTCTTTGAGTGCATGTCATAATGAACGGTCCCTCTCTTTGAGCGTATACCGTGATCGATGACCCCTCTTTGAGTGTATGTTGCGATGAATGACTTTCTCTTCGAGTGCATGTCATGGTGAATGGTTCCTCTCTTTGAGCGTATCTCGCCATGAATGACCACTCTCTTCGAGTGCATGTCATGGTGAACAGTCCCTCTCTTTGAGCGTATACTATTATGGACAACCCCTCTCTTTGAGCGTATGTCGCGATGAATGACTCTTCGAGTGCATGTCATAATGAACGGTCCCTTTCTTAGAGCATGATAGACGACCCTTCACTTTGAGCGTATGTCGCTGTGAAAGACCACTCTCTTTGAGTGCATGTCATGTCGAACGGCCCCTCTCTTTCAGCGTATACCGTGATGGACGACTCCTCTCTTTGAGCGCATATCGTGATGAATGACCCTTCTCTTTGAGTGCATGTCATAATACACAGTGCCTTAGAGCGTATACCGTGATGGACGACCCTTCCCTATGAGCGTATGTCGCGATGAATGACCCTTCTCTTCGAGTGCATCTCATAATGAACAATCCCTTTCCTAGAGCGTATACCATGATGTATGTCACCTCTCTTTGAGCGTATGTCGCAGTGACAGACCCCTCTCTTCGAGCGTATGTCATAATTAACAGGTCCCTCTTTTTGAGCGTACACCGTGATTGATGACCCCTCTTTTTGAGCATATGCCGTGATGGACGACCCTCTCCTTGAGCGTAGGTCGAGATGAATGACCCCTCTTTTCGAGTGCTTTTCATAATGAACGGTCACAATCTAAGAGCGTATAACATGATAGACGACTCCTCTCTTTGACTGTATGTCGTGCTGAATGAACCCTTTCTTCGAGAGTATGTCATAATGATCGGTCCCTTTGTTTGAGCATATACCGTGACGGACGACCCCTCTCTTTGAGCGTATGTCGCAATGAATGACCCCTCTCTTCGAGTGCATGACAAAGTGAATTATCCCTCTCTTTGAGCGTATACCGTGATGGACGACCCCTCTCTTTCACCCTATGTCGCGATAAATGACCCCTCTCTTCGAGTGCATGTCATAATGAACGGTCCCTTTCCTATAGCATTTGACGTGATGGATGTCCCTTCTCTTTGAGCGTATGTCACGGTGAACGGTCCCTCTCTTTGAGCATATGTCGCGATGAATGACCCCTCTCTTTGAGTGCATGTCATGGTGAACGATCCCTCTCTTTGAGCGTATACCGAGATGGATGACCCCTCTCTTTCAACGTATGTCGCAATGAATGACCCCTCTCTTCGAGTGCTTTCCATAATAAACACTCCCTTTCTTAGAGCGTACATCGTGATGGACGACCCTTCTCTTTGAGCGTATGACGCGATGATTGAATCCTCTCTTCGAGTGCATGTCGTAACGAACGGTCCATTTCTTAGAGGTAATACCATGATGGACGACACCTCTCTCTGAGCGTATTCCCCCCTCTTTGAGTGCATGTCATAATGAACGGTCCCTTTCTTTGAGCGTGTACCGTGATAGACGACCTCTCTCTTTGAGCGTATGTCGCGGCGAACGACCCCTCTCTTCGAGAGTATGCCGTAATGATCGGTCCCTCTCTTTGAGCGTGTACCCTGATGGACGACCCCTCTCTTAGAATGTATGTCGTGATGAATGACCCCTCTCTTCGGGTGCATATCATAATAAACAGTCCATTTCTTAGAGCGTATCCCGTGATGGACGATCCTTCTCTTTGAGCGTATGTCGCGATGATTGACCCCTCTCTTCGAGTGAATGTCATAATAAACGGTCCTTTTCTTAAAGCGTATATCGTGATGGACGACCCCTCTCTTTGAGCATAAAACCCTTTCTTAGAGCATATATCGTGATGGACGACCCCTCTCTTTGAGCATTTGACGTGGTGAGTGACCCCTCTCTTCGAGAGTATGTCGTAATGACCAGTCCTTGTCTATGAGCGTATTCTGTGATGGAATGACCCCTCTCTTTAAATATATGTCGCGATGAATGACCCCTTTCTTCGAGTACATGTCATAATAAATAGTCCCTTTCTTAAAGCGTATCCTGTGATGGACGACCCCTCTCTTTGAGCATATGTGGCGACGAAAGAACCCTCTCTTTGAGTGCATGTCAGGATGAACGGTCCCCCTCTTTGAGCGTATGTCGTGATGGATGACCCCGCCATGACCCATCTCTTCGGGTTAATGTCATAATGAATGGTCCATTTCTTAGAGCGTATACCGTGATGGAGGACCCTTCTCTTTGAGCTTATGTCGCGATGAATGACTGCACACATCGAGTGCATGTCATAATGAACAGTCTCTTTCTTATAGTGTAAACCATGATGGACGATCCCTCTCTTTAAACCTTTTTCTTTGAGCGTATGTCGCGGTGAATGACCCCTCTCTTCGAGCGTATTTCATAATAAATGGTCTCTCTCATTGAGCGTATGCCGTGATGGATGATCCCTCTCTTTGAGCATATGATGCGTTGAATGGCCCCTCTCTTTGAGTGCATGTCATAATGAATGGTCCCTTTCTTAGAGCATATACCATGATGGACGACTGTAATCACCATTTTATCTGGGTCTAATTCGTCACTTTTATGTTTAAAATAATGTGCTTGGACGCTTTAATTTCTGTACGGGTATTAATATTATGGTCATATATTTTACATTAATATTGCATGTTTGTACGTGTGTTTATTATAATAATATGTGTACTACGCATGTTAATATTCTACCTTACTATTTGTTTAAGTTTTATCGGTGTGTGTATATATATAATATGTACTTGTGGATATTATGAAATCATCAAATGTGATATATTCTGTTGCATAACTATGTATTAATAATGTATGTAATCAAATATATATGTATATATCGTTAGTTATGTATACAGGCGTCCTTGTTTTATTTAATTTATTCCTAAGCATGTCATTTTGTTTTATCCTTTATATATATATATATTATATATATTACATGGTCTTTAAATCAAAATCAATTGTTACTTGCATGTGTATTTATTTATGTTTAATTCTTCATATTGAGGTAGAATAATAATGATATTTTATTTCTAGAATTTGTCTCACCAAATGCATGCGCTGAATCATTCGATTTTTTACCTTTAGATTCGTATCACTAGACTATAATCATTCACATAATTTAGTATTATTTATTTAGGTCAGTTTCTATTTATTTAATTGATTAGATTCTAAGAAAAGAGGTGATCATTAGTTTTTATGCTTGTGTCATAACGGTCCGAATCATCGGACGTTGAGCGAAATATTAAAATTATTTTTCACCATCTCTAGGTAATTAAAATTAAAAGCCGACAAGATTATGACGTCATTTCTTTTTATGTTGCATCATTCATAAGGTGACATGCGGGATATGAACCCCAAACTAACGCGACGAACAATATTATTTGACGTTGATTTAGTCTTTGGTCCGGTGTATCGTCAACCTTATTAATTAAATGCTTTATTGATTTGAATTCACCAATTAAATTAAACAAATTTAATTAAGGTCAATTTTGAATTTAGAAAAGAATTTAAAATTAAATTAAAGTTGAAACATGATTTTTAAAGAAAATATTTTTGGTACCGATTTCAGAGAGTGATGGGGTTGCTAATCCTTCCCCATGCATAACCAACTCCAAAACCCTTTTTCAAAATAAATCTTTGATTTTCCTTTTAAGGTGTCTGGTCTACCTTAGTGACCGATGGCGGCTCCAAATTTATTTTTCCAAAAGAATTTATATTTTTTAAATAACATTTTCGAAGGGCATTAAATCAATACCACCAAAGATCTTGCCTCCTTAATACTTTTCAAACTAATTTTCCGTTTTCCATCTTTCAACCTGAAAAAGGTCGCTTCAACGACCTTTCTCATTGTGTGTATGTCGCGATGAATGTCCCCTCTCATGGAGTGCATGTCATAATGAACGGTCCCTTTCTTTGAGCGTATACCGTGATGGACGACCCTTCCCTTTGAGCGTATGTCGCGGTGAATGACCCCTCTCTTCGAGAATGTGTCGTAGTGACCGGTCCCTATCTTTGAGCGCATCCAGTGATGGATGATCTCTCTCTTTGAGCGTATGTCGCGATGAATGCCCCCTCTCTTTGAGTCCATATCATGGTGAACGGTCATTCTCTTTGAGCGTATACCGTGATGGACGACCCCTCTTCCTGAACGTATGTCGCGATGAATGACCCCTCTCTTTGAGTGCATGTCATAACTAACAGTCCCTTTCTTAGTGCGTATACCGTGATGGACGACCCTTATCTTTCAGCGTATGTCGCGATGAATGACCTCTCTCTTCGAGTGTATGTCATAATGAACGGTCCCTTTCTTAAAGCGTATAACGTGATGAATGAACCTACTCTTTGAGTGTATGTCACGGTGAATAACCCCTCTCTTCGAGCGTACTTCATAATGAATGGTCCTTTTCTTAGACCGTATACTATGATGGATGACCCCTCTCTTTGAGCCCATGTCGCGGTGAATGATCCCTCTCTTCGAGCGTATTTCATAATGAACAGCCCCTCTTTGAGCGTGTGACGTGATGGATGACCCTCTCTTTAAGCATATGTGGATATGAATGACCCCTCTCTTCGAGCGTATTTTGTAATGAACGATCCCTTTCTTAGAGCATATACCGTGATAGTTGACCCCTCTCTTTGAGCGTATTTCATAATGAACGGTCCCTCTCTTTGAGCGTATGCTGTGATGGATGAACCCTCTCTTTGAGCGTATGTCGCGTTGAATGACCCCTCTCCTCGAGTGCATTTCATGGTGAACGATACCTCTCTTTGAGCGTATACCATGATGGACGACCACTCTCTTTTAGCGTATGTCACGATGAATGACCCCTCTGTTCGAGTGCATGTCATGGTAAATGATCCCCCTCTTTGATCGTATACCGTGATGGACGATCCCTCTCTTTGAGTGCATGTCGCGATGAATGGACCCCTCTCATCGAGTGCATGTCATAATGAACAGTCCCTTTTATAGAGCGTATACCGTGATGGACGACCCCTCTCTTTGAGAGTATGTCGTGGTGAATGACCCCTCACTTCTATAGTATGTCGTAATGACCTATCCCTCTCTTTGAGCGTATCCCATGATGGACGATCCCTCTCTTTGAGCAGATGTCGCGATGAAAAACCTCTCTCTTTGAGTGCATTTCATGGTGAACGGTCCCTCTCTTCGAGCATATGTCGCGGTGAATGACCCTCTCTTTGAGTGTATGTCATAATTAATGGTCCCTTTCTTAGTGCGTATACCGTGACGGACGACCATACTCTTTGAGCGTATGTCGTGATGAATGACTCCACTCTTCGAGTGCATGTCATAATGAACGACCACTTTCTTAGAGCGTATACCGTGATGGATGAACCTTCTCTTTGAGTGTATGTCATAGTGACTGACCCCTCTCTTCGAGCGTATTTCGTTATGAACGGTCCCTTTCTTAGAGCGTATACCGTGATGGATGACCCCTCTCGCAGAGCGTATGTCGCGGTAAATGACCCCTCTCTTCGAGAGAATTTCATAATGAACGGTCCTTTTCTTTGAGCGTATTCCGTGATGGATGACCCCTCTCTTTGAGCATATGTCACAGTGAATGACCCCTCTCTGTGAGTGTATGTCGCGTTGAATGACAACTCTCTTCGAGTGCTTGTAATAATGAACTGTCTCTTTCTTAGAGTGTATACCGTGATGGATGCCCCTTCTCATTGTGCATACGTCGCAATGAATGACCCTTCTCTTTGAGTGCATATCATAATGAACAGTACCATACTTTGAGCGTATATCGCGATGTACGACCCCTCTCTTTGAGGGTACGTTGCGGTGAATGACCCCTCCCTTCGAGGTTTGTCGTAATAATCGGTCTCTCTCTATGATTGTATCCCGTGATGGACGACCCCTTTCTTTGAGCATATGTCTCGATATGAATGACCCCTCTCTTTTAGTGCATGTCATGGTGAACGATCCCTCTCTTTGAGCGTATACCATGATGGACGACCCCTCTCTTTGAACGTACGTCGTGATGAATGACCCCTCTCTTCAAGTGCATGTCATAATAAACAGTCCCTTTCTTAGAGCGTATACCCTGATGGACGACCATTCTCTTTGAGCGTATGTCGTGATGATTGACCCTTCTCTTTGAGTGCTTGTCATATGGAACAATCCCTTTCTTAGAGCGTATACCATGATGGACGACACCTCTCTTTGAGCGTATGACGCGGTAAATGACCCCTCTCTTCTAGCATATATCATAATGAATGTTCCTTCTCTTTGAGCGTATACTGTGATGGACGACCCCTCTCTTTGACCGTATGTCGCGATGAATAAAACCTCCTCTATTCGAGTGCATGTCATGGTGAGCAGCCTCACTCTTTGGGCGTATATCGTGATGGACTCTTTGAGAGTATGTCGCGATGAATAAAGACCCCTCTCTTTGAGCGTATGCCACGGTAAATGACCCCTCTCTTCGAGTGCATGTCATAATGAACGGTCCCTCTTTATGAGCGGATACCATGATGGACGACCCTTCTCTTTGAGCATATGTCACGTTAAATGACCCCTCTCATCGAGAGTAGGTCATAATGAATGGTCCCTTTCTTAGGGCGTATATCGAGATGGACGACCCATCTCTTTGAACGTATGTCGCGGTGAATAACTCCTCTCTTCGAGTGCTGGTCGTAATTAACGATCCCTCTCTTTGAGCGTATATTGTGATGGATGACCCCTCTCATTGAGCGTATGCCACGTTGAATGACCCCTCTCTTCGAGTCCATGTCATAATGAACGGTCCCTCTTTGTGAGTAGATAACGTGATGGACGATCCTTCTCTTTGATCGTTTGTCGTGATGAATGACCCCTCTCTTTGAGTGCATGTATTGATCCCTTTCTTATAGTGTATATGGTGATGGACGACCCATCTCTTTGAGCGTATGTCGCGATGAATGAGCCCTCTATTCGAGTGCATGTTACAATGAAAGGTCCCTCTCTTTGAGCATATACCGTGATGGATGACCCCTCTCTTTGAGCGTATATCGTGATGAATGACCCCTCTCTTCGAGTGCATGTCATAAATGAATGGTCTCTTTCTTAGAGTGTATACCGTGATGGACGACCCCTCTCGCTGAGCGTATGTCGAGGTAAATGACCTCTCTCTTCGAGAGAATTTCATAATGAACGGTCCTTTTCTTTGAGCGTATACCGTGATGGATGACTCCTCTCTTTGAGCGTATGTTACAGTGAATGACCCCTCTCTTTGAGCGTATTTCATAATGAACGTTCCCTCTCTTTGAGCGTATGTCATGATGGATGACCCCTCTCTTTGAGTGTATGTCGCGTTGAATGACCCCTCTCTTCGAGTGCATGTCATAATGAACGGTCTCTTTCTTAGAGCGTATACCGTGATGGACGACCCTTCACGTTGTGCATATGTCGCGATGAATTCTCTTCGAGTGCATGTCATAATGCACGGTACCATACTTTGAGCGTATATTGCAATGTACGATCCCTCTCTTTGAGGGTATGTTGCTGTGAATGACCCTCCCTTCGAGAGTTTGTCATAATCATCGGTCCCTCTCTTTGATTGTATCCCGTGATGGACGACCATTTCTTTGAGCATATATCTTGATGTGAATGACCCCTCTCTTTTAGTGCATGTCATTGTGAACGATCCCTCTCTATGAGCGTATACCATGATGGACGACCCCTCTCTTTGAACGTACGTCGTGATGAATGACCCATCTCTTCAAGTCCATGCCATAATAAACAGTCCCTTTCTTTGAGCGTATGTTGCGATGATTGACCCCTCTCTTTGAGTGCTTGTCATAATGAATCATCCCTTTCTTAGAGCGTATACCGTGTTAGACGACACCTCTCTTTGAGCATATGACGCGGTGTTTGAACCCTCTCTTCTAGCATATGTCATAATGACTGGTCCCTCTCTTTGAGCGTATAATGCGGTGATTGACCCCTCTCTTCTATCATACGTCATAATGAATGGTCCCTCTCTTTGAGCGTATACCATGATGGACGACCCCTCTGTTTGACCGTATGTCGAGATGA
Organism: Abelmoschus esculentus; assembly: GCA_035048815.1. Lineage (NCBI taxonomy): Eukaryota > Viridiplantae > Streptophyta > Magnoliopsida > Malvales > Malvaceae > Abelmoschus > Abelmoschus esculentus. The sequence goes on from JAUCBN010000003.1 coordinate 21,866,584, forward strand.
ATAAAACCCCCTCTATTCGACTGCATGTCATGGTGAGCAGTCCCACACTTTGGGCGTATATTGTGATGGATTCTCTGAGAGTATGTCGCGATGAATGACACGTCTCTTTGAGTGCATGTCATAATCAACGGTCCCTCTCTTTGAGCATATACCGTGATCGATGGCCCTCTCTTTGAGCGTACGTTGCGATGAATGACTCCTCTCTTCGAGTGCATTTCATGGTGATCAGTACCTCTCTTTTAGTGTATACTATGATGGACGACCCCTCTCTTTGAGCGTAGGTCGCAATGAATGACCCCTCTTCGAGGGCATGTCATAATGAAGGTTCCCTCTCCTTAAGCAAATATCGTGATCGAGACCCACTTTTTGAGCGTACGTTGCGATGAATGACCCCTCTCTTTGAGCGTACGTTGCAATGAGTGACCCCTCTTTGAGCGTATATCGTGATCGAGACCTACTTTTTGAGCGTATATCGCGATGGATGACCCCTCTCTTCAAGTGCATGTCATGGTGAAAGTTCCCTCTCCTTAGCGAATACCGTGATGGATGACCCCCCTCTTTGAGCGTATATCGCGATGAATGACCCCTCTTTTCGAGTTCATGTCATAATGAACCGTCCCTTTCTTAGAGCGTATACCGTGATGGATGACCCCTCTCTTTGAGCGTATGACACGGTGAATGACCCCTCTCTTTGAGTGCATATCATAATGAACGGTCCCTTTCTTATAGCGTATACCGTTATGGACGACCCATCTCTTTGAGCGTATGTCACGGTGAATGACCCCTTTCTTTGAAGGTATGTTGTAGTGACCGGTCCCCCTCTTTGAGCGTATCCCGTGATGGATGACCCCTGTCTTTGAGCGTATGTCGTGATGAACGACCCCTCTCTTTGAGTGCATGTCATGGTGAACGGTCCTTCATTTTGAGCATATCCCGTGATGGACATCCCCTCTCTTTAAGTATTTATGTAATGAATGACCCCTCTCTTCGAGTGCATGTAATGGTGAACGGTCCCTCTCTATGAGCGTATCCCGTTGTGGACGACTCCTCTCTTTGAGCGTATAACATGATGAACAACCCCTCTCTATGAAAGACCCTTCTCTTTAAGCGTATAACATGATCGATGACCCCTCTTTTTGAGTGTATGTCGCAATGAAGGACCCCTCTCTTCGAGTGAATGTCATGGTGAACAATCCATCTCTTTGAGCATATACCGTCATGGACGACCCTTATCTTTGAGTGTATCTTGCGATAAATAACCCCTCTCTTCGAGTGCATATCATAATGAACATTCACTTTCTTAGAGCGTATACCGTGATGCACGTCTACTCTCGTTTAGTGTATGTCACGGTGAATGACACCTTTGTTCGAGAGTATTTCATAATGACCGGTTCCTCTCTTTGAGCGTATGTCCTGATGGACGACCCTCTCTTTAACCGTATGTCGTGTTGGACGACCACTCTCTTTGAGCATAAGTCGTGATGAATGATTCCTGTCTTCTAGTGCATTTCATAATTAACAGTCCCATTCTTAGAGCATATACCGTGATGGATGACCGTTCTCTTTGAGCATATGTCACGGTGAATGACCCCTCACATCGAGAGTAGGTCATAATGAATGGTCCCTTTGACCCATCTCTTTGAGCGTATGTCACGGTGAATCAGCCCTCTCCTCGAGTTCATGTTAAAATGAAAGGTCCCTATCTTTGAGCGTATACCGTGATGGATGACCCCTCTCTTTGAGCGTATATCGCGATGAATGACCCATCTCTTCGAGTGTATGTCATAATGAACGGTCCCTTTCTTAGAGCGTATATAGTGATTGACGACCTTTCTCAATGTGCGTATGTCGTAATGAATAACAACTCTCTTCGAGTGCATGTCATGGTGAATGGTTCCTCTCATTGTGCGTCTACCGTGATAGACGTCCCTCTCTTTGAGCGTATGTCGCGATGAATGGCCACTCTCTTTGAGTGCATGTCAGGTTGAACGTTCCCTCTCCTTGATCATATACCATGATATACGACCCCTTATGTTTGAGCATATGTCGCGGTGAATGACTCCTCTCTTCCAGTGCATGTCATAATGAACGGTTCCTCTGTTTGAGCGTATTTTGTGATGGACGACCCCTCTCTTTGAGCGTATGCCGCGGTGAATGACCCCTTTCTTTGAGTGCATGCCATAATGAACGGTCCCTCATTGTGAGCAGATACCGTGATGAACGACCCTTCTCTTTGAGCGTTTGTCGCGATGAATGACCCTTCTCTTTTTGTGCATGTAATGATCCCTTTCTTAGAGTGTATACTGTGATGGACGACCCATCTCTTTGAGCATATGTCGCGGTGAATCAGCCCTCTCCTCGAGTGCATGTTAAAATGAAAGGTCCCTATCTTTGATCGTATAACGTGATGGACGACCCTCTCTTTGAGCGTAGATCGCAATGAATGACCCCTCTCTTTGAGCGTAGATCGCAATGAATGACCCCTCTCTTCGAGTGTATGTCATAATGAACGGTTCCTTTCTTAGAGAGTAAATTGTGATGGACAACCCCTCTCATTGAGCGTATGTTGCAGTGAATGACCGCTCTATTCGAGCGTATGTTGCAGTGAATGACCGCTCTATTCGAGCGTATGTCATAATGATCGGTCCCTCTCTTTGAGCGGTCCCTCTCATTGAGTGTATGTCATAATGACCGGTCCATCTTTTTGAGCGTATCTCGTGATGGGCGACACCACTCTTTGAGCTTATCTCGTGATGGGCGACACCTCTCTTTGAGCGTATCTCGTGATGGGCGACACCACTCTTTGAGCTTATCTCGTGATGGGTGACACCTCTCTTTGAGCGTATCTCGTGATGGGTGACACCTCTCTTTGAGCATTTGTCTTGATGAATGACCCCTTTCTTCGAGTGCATGTCATGGTGAATTGTCCCTCTCTTTGAGCGCACACCGTGATGGACGACACCTCTCTTTGAGCGTATGTCGCGATGAATGGCCCCTATCTTTGAGTGCAATTCATGGTGAACGGTCCCTCTCTTTGAGCGTATCCGTGATGGACGACCCCTCTCTTTGAGCGTATGTCGCAGTGAATGATCCCTTTCTTTGAGTGCATGTCATAATGACGGTTCCTCCCTTTTTGAGCGTATGTCGCGGTGAATGACTCGTCTCTTCGAGTGCATGTCATACTAAACGGACCCCTTCTTAGAACATATACCGTGATCGATGACCCCTCCTTTTGTGCCTATGTCGTTGTGAATGACCCCTCTCTTTATGCATATGTCGTGATGAATGACCCCTTTCTTCGAGTGCATGTCATAATAAAATGTCCCTTTCTTAGAGCGTATACCGTGACGGATGAGCCCTCTTTGTGAGTATGTCCCGATGAATGACGCCTCTCTTTGATCGCATGTCATAATCAATGATCCCTCTCTTTGATCATATACCGTGATCGACGATCCTCTCTTTGAGCATATGTCGCGATGAATGACCCCTCTCTTCGAATGTCTGTCATAATAAATAGTCCCTTTCTTAGAGCGTATACCGTGATAGATGACCCCTCTCTTTGAGAGTATGTCGCGATGAATGACACTTCTCTTTGAATGCATTCATAATCAACGATCCCTCTCTTTGAGCGCATGTCTCTGTAAATGACCCCTCTCATCGAGAGTAGGTCATAATGAATGGTCCCTTTCTTAGAGCGTATATCGTGATGGACGACCCTTCTCTTTGTGCGTATGTCACGGTGAATGACCCCTCTCTTCGAGTGTTGGTCGGAACGAACGGTCACTCACTTTGAGCGTATATTGTGATGGTTCTCTTTGAGCGTAAGCCACGGTGAATGACCCCACTCTTCGAGTGCATGTCATAATGAACGGTCCCTCTTTATGAGCAGAATCCGTGATGGACGACCCTTCTTTTTGAGCGTTTGTCGCGATGAATGACCCCTCTCTTGGAGTGCATGTAATGGTCCCTTTCGTAGAGTGTATACTGTGATAGACGACCCATCTCTTTGGGCGTATGTCGCGATGAATGAGCCCTCTCTTCGATTGCATGTTACAATGAAAGGTCCCTCTCTTTGAGCGAATACCATGATGGATGACCCCTCTCTTCGAACGTATATCGTGATGAATGACCCCTCTCTTCGAGAGTAGGTCATAATGAATGGTCCCTTTCTTAGAGCGTATACTGTGATGGACGATACTTCTCTTTGAGCGTATGTCGCGGTGAATGATCCCTCTCTTTGAGTGCTGGTCATAATAAACGGTCCCTCTCTTTGAGCGTATTTTGTGATGGACGACCCCTCTCTTTGAGCGTATGCCACGGTGAATGACCCCTCTCTTCGAGTGCATGTCATAATGAACGGTCCCTCTTTGTGAGCAAAAACCGTGATGGACGACCCTTATCTTTGAGCGTATGCCACGGTGAATGACCCCTCTCTTTGACCGTATGTCGCGATGAATAAAACCTCCTCTATTCGAGTGCATGTCATGGTGAGCAGCCTCACTCTTTGGGCGTATATCGTGATGGACTCTTTGAGAGTATGTCGCGATGAATAAAGACCCCTCTCTTTGAGCGTATGCCACGGTAAATGACCCCTCTCTTCGAGTGCATGTCATAATGAACGGTCCCTCTTTGTGAGCAGATACCATGATGGACGACCCTTCTCTTTGAGCGTTTGTCATGATGAATAACCCCTCTCTTCGAGTTCATGTAATGATCCCTTTCTTAGAGTGTATACTGTGGTGGACGACCCATCTCTTTGAGCATACGTCGCGATGAATGAGCTCTCTCCTCGAGTGCATGTTAAAATGAAAGGTCCCTCCCTTTGAGCGTATACCATGAAGGACGACCCCTCTCTTCGAATGTATGTCATAATGAATGGTCCCTTTCTTAGAGCGTATATAGTGATAGACGTCCTTTATCAATGTGCGTATGTTGCGATGAATAACACCTCTCCTCGAGTGTATGTCATGGTGAATGGTTCCTCTCTTTGTGCGTTTACCGTGATGGACGTCCCATCTCTTTAAGCTTATGTCGCGTATGATGACCTCTTTCTTCGATTGCATGTCATAATGAACGTTCACTTTCATAGGGCGTATACCGTGATGGACGGCCCCTCTCTCTGAGTGTATGTCGCGGTGAATGACCCCTCTCTTTGAGCGTATGCCGTTATAGTCAAACCCTCCCTTTGAGACTACGTCCCGATGAATGACCCCTCTCTTTGAGCATGACATTGTGAACGATTCCTCTCTTTGAGCGTAAACCTTAGACGACCCCTCCATTTGATCGTACGTCGTGATGAATGACCCCTCTCTTTGAGTGCATGTCATAATGAACGGCCCCTTTCTTAGAGCGTATACCATGATGGATGACCCTTCTCTTTGGCGTATATCGTGATGAATGACCCCTCTCTTTTAGGGATTGTCATAATGAAAGACCCTTCTCTTTAAGCGTATAACGTGATCGATGACCCCTCTTTTGAGTGTATGTCGCAATGAAGGACCCCTCTCTTCAAGTCCATGTCATGGTGAACAATCCCTCTCTTTGAGCATATAACGTAATGGACGACCCTTCTCTTTGAGTGTATCTCACGATGAATAATCCCTCTCTTCGAGTGCAGATCATAATGAACATTCACTTTCTTTGAGCGTATACCGTGATGCATGACTCCTATCTTTTAGCGTATGTCACGGTGAATGACACCTTTGTTCGAGAGTATTTCATAATGATCGGTCCCTCTCTTTGAGCGTATGTCGTGATGGACGACCCCTCTCTTTCAGCATATGTCGTGTTGGACGACCACTCTCTTTGAGCATATGTCGTGTTAGACGACCACTCTCTTTGAGCGTATGTCGTGTTGGACGACCACTCTCTTTGAGCGTATGTCGTGTTGGACGACCACTCTCTTTGAATGTAAGTCGCGATGAATGATTCCTGTCTTCGACTGTATGTCCTGGTGAATAGTCCTTCTCTTCTAGTGCATGTCATAATTAACAGTCCCTTTCTTAGAGCATATACCGTGATGGATGACCCTTCTCATTAAGCGTATGTCGCGGTATGCTATAATGAATGGTCCATCTCTTTGAGTGTATGCTGTGATGAACGACCCCTCTCTTTAAGCGTATATCGTGATGAATGACCCCTCTCTTAGAGTGCATGTCACGTTGAACAATCCTTCTTTTTGAGCATATGTCGTGATGGACGACCCCGTTTTTTGAGCATATGTCGCGATGTGTAACCCTCTCTTCGAGTGCATGTCTTGTTGAACGATCCCTCTTGGTGATGGATGACCTCTCTCTTTAACTGTATGTCGCATTGAATGACCCCTCTAGTTGAGTGCATGTCATTACGAACGATCCCTTTCTTAGAGTGTATACCGTGATGGACGACCCTCCCTTTGAACGTATGTCGCGATGAATGACCCCTCTCTTCGAGTGCATGTCATAATGAACGATCCCTCTCTTTGAGAGTATACCGTGATGGAAAATCCCTCTCTTTGATTGTACTGCGCGATGAATGACCCCTCTCTTTGAGTGTATGTCATAATGAACAATCCCTCTCTTAGAGCGTATACCGTGATGGACAACCACTCTCTTTGAGCGATGTCGCGATGAATGTCCCCTCTCTTTGAGTGCATATCATAATGAACGGTCCCTTTCTTATAGCGTATGTCACGGTGAATGACCCCTTTCTTTGAAGGTATGTTGTAGTGACCGGTCCCCCTCTTTGAGCGTATCCCGTGATGGATGACCCCTGTCTTTGAGCGTATGTCATGATGAACGACCCCTCTCTTTGAGTGCATGTCATGGTGAACGGTCCTTCATTTTGAGCATATCCCGTGATGGACATCCCCTCTCTTTAAGTATTTTTCGTAATGAATGACCCCTCTCTTCGAGTGCATGTCATGGTGAACGGTCCCTCTCTATGAGCGTATCCCGTTGTGGACGACTCCTCTCTTTGAGCGTATGTCGCGATGAATGGCTCCTCTCTTTGAGTGCATGTCATGGTGAACGGTCCCTCTCCTTGAGCGTAGACCATTATGTACGAACCTTGTCTTTGAGCGTATGCCACGGTGAACGACCCCTCTTCGAGTGCATGTCATAATGAATGGTTCCTCTTTGTGAGAAGATACTGTGATGGATGACCCTTCTCTTTGAGCGTTTGTTGCGATGAATGACCCCTCTCTTCGAGTGCATGTAATGATCCCTTTCTCAGAGCATATACCGTGATGGACAAACCCTCTCTTTGAGCGTATATCGCGATGAATGACCTCTCTCTTCGAGTGTATGTCATAATGAACGGTTCGTTTCTCAGAGAGTAAATCCCCTCTCATTGAGCATATATCGCAATGAATGACCGCTCTATTCTAGCGTTTGTCATAATGAACGGTTCCTTTCTCAGAGAGTAAATCGTGATGGACAACCCCTCTCATTGAGCGTATGTCGCGGTGAATGACTGCTCTATTGGAGCGTATGTCATAATCACCGGTCCCTCTCTTTGAGCGTTTCTCATGATGGATGACACCTCTCTTTGAGCATTTGTCATGATGAATGACCTCTTTCTTCGAGTGTATATATTGGTGAATTGCCCCTCTCTTTGAGCATATACCATGATAGACGACCCCTCTCTTTGAGCGTATGTCGCGATGAATGACCCCTATCTTTGAGTGCAATTCATGTTGAACGGTCCCTCTCTTTGAGTGTATGTCGCGGTGAATGGCCACTATCTTTGAGTACAATTCATGGTGAACGGTCCCTCTCTTTGAACGTATACCATGGTGGACGACCCCTCTCTTTGAGCGTATATCGCGTTGAATGACCCCTTTCTTCGAGTGTATGTCAAAATGAACGGCTCCTCTCTTTGAGCGTATATTGTGATGGACGACCCCACTCTTTGAGCGTATGTCACGATGAATGACCCCTTTCTTCGAGTGTATGTCATAATGAACGGCTCCTCTCTTTGAGCGCATATCGTGATGGACGACCCCACTCTTTGAGCGTATGTCGCGATGAATGACCCCTATCTTTGAGTGCAATTCATGTTGAACCGTCCCTCTCTTTGAGTGTATACCGTGATGGACGACCACTCTCTTTGAGCGTATGTCGCGGTAAATGACCCCTTTCTTTGAGTGCATATCATAATGAACGGTTCCTCCCTTTTTGAGCGTATGTCGCGGTGAGTGCATGTCATAATGAACGGTTCCCTTCTTAGAACATATACCGTGATCGACGACCCCTCTCTTTGTGCGTATGTCGTTGTGAATGACCCCTCTCTTTGAGCGTATGTCACGATGAATGACCCCTCTTCGAGTGCATGTCGTAATAAATAGTCCCTTTCTTAGAGCGTATACCGTGATGGATGACCCCTTTCTTTGAGAGTATGTCTCGATGAATGACTCCTCTCTTTGAGTGCATGTCATAATCAACGATCCCCCTCTTTGAGCATATACCGTGATCGATGATCATCTCTTTAAGCGTACGTTGCGATGAATGACCCCTCTCTTTGAGTGCATTTCATGGTGAACAGTCCCTCACTTTTAGCGTATACTGTGATGGACGACCCCTATCTTTGAGCGTATGTCGCAATGAATTACCCCTCTCTTCGAGGGAATGTCATAAAAAATAGTCCCTCTCTATGAGCGAATACCGTGATCGAGACACCTCTCTTTAAGCATATGTCGCGATGAATGACCCCTCTCTTCGAGTGCATGTCATGGTGAAAGATCCCTCTCTTTGAGTAAATACCGTGATGGACGACCCCTCGCTTTTAGCGTATGTCGCGATGAATGACCCCTCCCTTTGAGTTCATGTCATAATGATCGGTCCTTTCTTAGAGCGTATACCGTGATGGATGACCTCTCTCTTTGAGCATATTTCGCGATGAATGACCCCTCTTTTGGGGGGCATTTCATAATGAACAGTCCCTTTCTTAGAGCGTATACCGTGATGGATGACCCCTCTCTCTGAGCGTATACCGCGATGAATGAGCCCTCTCTTCAAGCGTATTCCATAATGAACGGTACCTCTCTTTGAGCGTGTGGCGTGATGGACAACCCCTCTCTTTGACCGTATACCGTGATGGACAACCCCTCTCTTTGAGCGTATGTCGCGTTGAATGACCCCTCACTTCCAGTTTATGTCATAATGAACGGTTCCTTTCTTAGAGCATAAATCGTGATGGACAACCCCTCTCATTAGGCATATGTCGTGGTGAATGACCGCTTTATTCGAGCATATGTCATAATGACCGGTCCCTCTCTTTGAGCGTATCTCGTGATGGACGACCGCTCTCTTTGAGCATTTGTCATGATGAATGACCCCTTACTTCGAGTGCATGTCACGGTGAATTGTACCTCTCTTTGAGCATATACCGTGATGGACGACCCCTATCTTTGAGCGTATGTCGCGATGAATGACCCCTATCTTTGAGTGCAATTCATGGTGAACGGTCCCTCTCTTTGAGCGTATACCATGATGGACGACCCCTCTCTTTGAGCGTATATCGTGATGGACGACCCCTCTCTTTGAGCGTATGTCGCTATGAATGACCCCTCTATTCTAGTGCATGTCATGGTGAACGATCCCAATATTTGAGCGGATACCGTGATGGATGATCCCTCTCTTTGAGCTTATATTGCGATGAATGACCCCTCTCTACGAATGCATGTATTAATGAACGGTCCCTTTCTTAGATAGCATACTGTGATGGACGACCCCTCTCTTTGAGCGTATGTCGCGGTGAATGATCTCTCTCTTCGAGTGCATGTCATACTGAACGATCCCCTTCTTAGAACATATACCGTGATGGATGACCCATCTCTTTGAGAGTATGTCACGATGAATGAAACATCCCCTTGAGTGCGTATCATAATCAATGGTCCCTCTCTTTGAGCGTATACCGTGATCGATGACCCTATCATTGAGCGTACACTGCGATGAATGACCCCACTCTTCGAGTACATTTCGTGGTGAACAGTCCCTCTTTGAGCGTATACTTTGATGGACGACCCTACTCTTTGAGCGTATATCGTGACGGACAAACCCTTCCATTGAGACTATGTCGCGATGAATGACCCCACTCTTTGAGCATTACATTGTGAACGATTCCTCTCTTTAAGCGTAAACAATGATGGACGACCCCTCCATTTGATTGTACGTCGCGATAAATGACCCCTCTCTTCGATTGTATGTCATAATGAACGGTCTCTTTCTTAGAGCGTATACCATGATGGATGACCCTTCTATTTGGCATATATCGCAATGAATGACCCCTCTTTGAGGTTTTGTCATAATGAAAGACCCTTTTCTTTAAGCGTATACCGTGATCGATGACCCCTCTTTTTGAGTGAATGTCGCAATGAAGGACCCCTCTCTTCGAGTGCGTGTCATGGTGAACAATCCCTCTCTTTGAGCAAATACCGTAAAGGACGACCCTTGTCTTTGAGTGTGTCGTGATGGACGACCCCTCTCTTTGAGCGTATGTTGTGTTGGACGACCACTCTCTTTCAGCGTAAGTCGCGATGAATGATTCCTATCTTCGACTGTATGTCCTGTGAAAAGTCCTTCTTTTCTTGTGCATGTCATAATTAATAGTACCTTTTTTAGAGCATATACTGCGATGGGCGACCTTTCTCTTTGAGCATATGTCGCGGTGAATGACCCCTCTCATCGAGAGTAGGTCATAACGAATGGTCCCTTTCTTAGAGCGTATACCATGATGGACGACCCTTCTCTTAAAGCTTATGTCACGGTGAATGACCCCTCTCTTCAAGTGCTTGTCGTAATGAACGGTCCCTCTCTTGGAGCGTATATTGTGATGGACGACCCCTCTCTTTGAGCGTATGCCACGGTGAATGACACCTCTCTTTGAGTGCATGTCATAATGAACGATCCCTCTTTATGAGCGGATGCCGTGATGGACGACCCTTCTCTTTGAGCGTTTGTAGCGATGAATGACCCCTCTCTTTGACTGCATGTAATGATCCCTTTCCTAGAGTGTATACTGTGATGGACGACCCATCTCTTTGAGCGTATGTCGCGATGAATGAGCCCTTTCTTCAAGTCCATGTTACAATGAGAGGTCCCTCTCTTTGAGCGTATAACGTGATGGAAGACCCCTCTCTTTGAGCGTATATCGCGATGAATGACCCCTCTCTTTGAGTGAATGTTATAATGAACGGTCCCTTTCTTAGAGCGTATATCATGATGGACGACTTTTCTCAATGTGCGTATGTCGCGATGAATAACACCTCTCTTCGAGTGCATGTCATGGTGAATGGTTCCTCTCATTGTGCATCTACCGTGACGGACGTAGCCTCTCTTTGAGCGTATGTCTCGATTGATCACCCTTTTCTTCGAGTGCATGTCATAATGAACGTTCACTTTCATAGAGCGTACACCATGATGGACAACCCCTCTCTTCGAGCGTATGTCGCGGTGAATAACCCCTCTCTTCGAGAGTATGTCATAATGAACGGTCACTCTCTTTGAACGTATGCCGTGACAGACAAACCCTCCCTTTGAGACTATGTCGCGATGAATGACCCCTCTCTTCGAGTGCTTGACATGGTGAACGATTCCTCACTTTGAGCATAAACCATGATGGGCGACCCTTCCATTTGATCGTACGTCGCGATGAATGACCCCTCTCTTCAAGTGCATGTCATAATGGACGGTCCCTTTCTTAGAGCGTAAACCGTGATGGATGACCCTTCTCTTTGAGCTTATATCACGATGAATGACCCCTCTCTTTGAGGGTTTGTCATAATGAAAGATCCTTCTCTTTAAGCGTATATCCTGACCGATGACCCCTCTTTTTGAGTGTTTGTCGCAATGAAGGACCCTCTCTTCCAGTGCTTGTCATGGTGAACAATCCATCTCTTTGAGCGTATACCGTAATGGACGACCCTTCTCTTTGAGTGTATCTCGCTATGAATAAACACTCTCTTCGAGTGCATATCATAATGAACATTCCCTTTCTTATAGAGCGTATACCGTGATGCACGACTCCTCTCTTTTAGCGTATGTTGCGGTGAATGACCCCTCTATACGAGAGTATTTCATACTGGTCGATCCCTCTCTTTGAGCGTATGCTGTGATGGACGACCATTCTCTTTGAGTGTATGTCGTGTTGGACGACCACTCTCTTTAAGTGTAAGTCACGATGAATGATCCTTGTCTTAGACTGTATGTCCTGGTGAACAATCCTTCCCTTCTAGTGCATGTCATAATTAACGGTCCCTTTTTTAGAGCGTATACCGTTATGGACGACCCCTCTCTTTGAGCGTATGTCGCGGTGAATGACCCCTCTCTTCAAGAGTATGTCATAATTAATGGTCCCTCTCTTTAAGCATATGCCGCGAAGGATGACCCCTCTCTTTGAGCATATATTGCGATGAAAGACCCCTCTCTTCGAGTGCATGTCATGGTGAACAGTCACTCTCTTTGAGTGTATGCTGTTATATAAGATCCTCTCTTTAAGCGTATATCACGATGAATAACATCTCTTTGAGTGCAGGACGTGGTGAACGGTCCCTCTCTTTGGGCATATACCGTGATGGACGAGCCTCTCTTGCAGGATATGGTGAACGGTCCCTCTCTTCGATAGTATGTCAGAATGAAAGGTCCCTCTCTTCGAGCGTATGTCATAACGGAGGACTACTCTCTTTGAACGTATATGGCGATGAATGACCCCTTTCTTAGAGAGTATGCTGTGATGGATGACCCCTCTCTTTGAGCGTTTGCTGTGATGGATGACGCCTCTGTTTGAGCATATGTGGCATTGGATGACCCCTTTCTTCGAGTTTATTTGAAATGAATGATCCATTTCTTAGAGCGTTTCCCGTGATGGACGACCCCTCTCTTTGAGCGTATGTCGTGATGAATGACCTCTCTCTACGAGTGCATGTCATAATGAACGGTCCCTTTCTTAGAGGGTATACCGTGATAGACGACAACTCTCTTTGATTGTATATCGCGAAGAATTACCCATCTCTTCGACCGTATATCATAATGATCGGTCCCTCTCTTTGAGCGTATCAGATGATGGACGACCCCTCTCTTTAAGCGTATGTCGCGATGAATGACCGCTCTCTTCAAGTGCTTGTCATAAAGAATGGTCCCTTTCTTATAGCGTATGCCGTGATGGATGACCCCTCCTTTGAGCATATATCGAGATGAATGACCGCTCTCTTCGAGTGCATATGATATTGATCGGTCCCTCTCTTTAAGTGTATACCGTGAACGATGACCCCTCTCTTTGAGGGTATGTCGTAATGAACGGTATACTTCTTAGAGCATGTCCCGTGATGGAAGACCATTCTCTTTCAGCGTATGCCGCAATGAATGACCCCTCTCTACGAGGGCATGTCATAATGAATGGTCCAATTCTTATAGGGTATATCGTGATGAACGACCTCTCTCTTTGATTGTATGTCGGGAGAATGACCCATCTCTTCGAGAGTATATCATAATGATCGGTCCCTCTCTTTGAGCGTATCACGTGATGGACGACTCCTCTCTTTGAGCTTATGTCGCGATGAATGACCCCACTCTTTCGAGTGCATATTATGGTGAACGATACCCCTCTTTGAGCTTAGTCGTGATAGACGACCACTCTCTACGAGTGCATGTCATAATGAACAGTCTCTTTCTTTGAGCGTATACTGTGATGGACGACCCCAATCTTTAAGTGTATGTCTCAGTGAATGACTCCTGTCTTCGAGTGCATGTCATGGTGAACGTTCCCTCTGTTTGATCGTATGTCGCGATGAATGACCCCTCTCTCCGAGTGCATGTCATAAGGAATGGTCCCTTTCTTAGAGTGTATACCGTGATGGATGACCCTTCTATTTGAGCATTTGTCACGATGAATGACCCATCTGTTCGAGTGCATGTCATAATGAATGGTCCTTTTCTTAGAGCGTATGCCGTGATGAATACCACTCTCTTTGAGCGTATGTCGCGATGAATGACCCCTCTCTTCGAGTGCATGTCATAATGATCGATCCCTCTCTTTGAGCGTATATCGTGATCGATGACCACTCTTTTTTAGCGTATATCACGATGAATGACCCCTCTCTTCGAGTACATGTCATGGTGAACAATCCCTCTCTTTGAGCGTATACCATGTTGAACGAATCCTCTTTTTGAACGTATGTCGCAATGAATGACCCCTCTCTTCTAATGCATGTCATAATGAACGGTCTCTTTCTTAGTGCATATACCGTGATGGACGACCCTTCTCTTAGAGTGTATGTCACGATGAATGACCCCACTCTTCGAGGTTATGTCATAATAAATGGTCACTTTCTTAGAGCGTACACCGTGATGGACGACCCCTCTCATTAAGCGTATGTTGCGGTGAATGACCCCTCTCTTCGAGAGTATGCCATAATTAATGGTCCATCTCTTTGAGTGTATGCCGTGATGAACGACCCCTCTCTTTAAGCGTACATCGTGATGAATGACCCCACTCTTAGAGTGCATGTCACGTTGAACAATCCCTCTTTTTGAGTATATGTCGTGATGGACGACCCCGCTCTTTGAGCATAGGTCGCGATGTATAACCCCTCTCTTCGAGTGCATGTCCTATTGATCGATCCCTCTGTTCGAGAATATGCGGTGATGGATGACCTCTCTCTTTAAGTGTATGTCGCATTGAATGACCCCTCTAGTTGAGTGCATGTCATTATGAACGATCCCATTCTTAGAGTGTATACCGTGATGGATGACCCTCTCTTTGAACGTATGTCGCAATGAATGACCCCTCTCTTCGAGTGCATGTCATAATGAACGGTCCCTCTCTTTGAGAGTATACCGTGATGGAAAATCCCTCTCTTTGAGCGTATTGCGCGATGAATGACCCCTCTCTTTGAGTGTATGTCATAATGAACAATCCCTCTCTTAGAGCGTATACCGTGATGGACAACCCCTCTCTTTGATCGCATGTCGCGATGAATGTCCCCTCTCTTCGAGTGCATATCATAATGAACGGTCCCTTTCTTATAGCGTATACCGTTATGGACGACCCATCTCTTTGAGCGTATGTCGCGGTGAATGACCCCTTTCTTTGAAGGTATGTTGTAGTGACCGGTCCCCCTCTTTGAGCGTATCCCGTGATGGACAACCCCTGTCTTTGAGCGTATGTCGTGATGAACGACACCTCTCTTTGAGTGCATGTCATGGTGAACGGTCCTTCTTCTTGAGCGTATACCGTGATGGACGACCCCTCTCTTTGAGCGTATGTCACGATGAATGACCTCTCTCTTTGAGTGCATATCATAATAAATATTTCCTTTCCTAGAACGTATTCCGTGATGGATGACCCCTCGCTTTGAGCATATGTCACGATGAATAACCCCTCTCTTCGAGTTCATGTCATAATGATCGTTCCCTCTTTTTCAGCATATACTGTGATCGATGACCCCTCTTTTTGAGCATATGTCGCGTTGAATGACTACTCTCTTCGAGTGTATGTTATGCTGAACGATCCCTCTCTTTGAGCGTATACCGTGATGGACGACCCCTCTCTTTGAGCGTATGTCACGATGAATAACCCCTCTCTTCGAGTGCATATCATAATGAACATTCACTTTCTTAGAGCGTATACCGTGATGCACGACTCCTATCTTTTAGCGTATGTCACGGTGAATGACACCTTTGTTCGAGAGTATTTCATAATGATCGGTCCCCCTCTTTGAGCGTATGTCGTGTTAGACGACCACTCTCTTTGAGCATATGTCTTGTTGGACGACCACTCTCTTTGAGCGTATGTCGTGTTGGACGACCTCTCTCTTTGAGCGTAAGTCGCGATGAATGATTCCTGTCTTCGACTGTATGTCCTGGTGAACAGTCCTCTTCTAGTGCATGTCATAATTAACAGTCCCTTTCTTAGAGCATATTCCGTGATGGATGACCATTCTCTTTGAGCATATGTCGCGGTGAATGACCCCTCTCATCGAGAGTAGGTCATAATGAATGGTGCCTTTCTTAGAGCGTATACCGTGATGGACGACCCTTCTCTTTGAGCGTATGTCACAGTGAATGACCCCTCTCTTCAAGTGCTTGTTGTAATGAACGGTCCCTCTCTTTGAGCGTATATTGTGATGGACGACCCCTCTCTGTGAGCGTATGCCACGGTGAATGACCCCTCTCTTCGAGTGCATGTCATAATGAATGGTCGCTCTTTATGAACGGATACCGTGAAGGACGACCCTTCTCTTTGAGCGTTTGTCACGATGAATGACCCCTCTCTTTGAGTGCATGTAATGATCCCTTTCTTAGAGTGTATACTGTGATAGAGGACCCATCTCTTTGAGCGTATGTCGCGATGAATGAGCCCTCTCTTCGAGTATATGTTACAATGAAAGGTCCCTCTCTTTGAGCATGTACCGTGAAGGACAACCCCTCTCTTTGAGCGTATATTGCGATGAATGACCCCTCTCTTCGAGTGCATGTCATAATGAACGGTCCCTTTCTTAGAGCGTTACAGTGATGGACGGCCCCTCTGGCTGAGCGTATGTCGTGGTAAATGACCCCTCTCTTCAAGAGAATTTCATAATGAACGGTCCTTTTCTTTGAGCGTATACCGCAATGGATGACCCTTGTCTTTGAGCGTTTGTCACAGTGAATGACCCCTCTCTTCGAGTGTATTTCATAATGAACGTTCCCTCACTTTGAGCGTATGTCGTGATGGATGACCCCTCTCTTTGAGTGTATGTCGCGTTGAATGACCCCTCTCTTCCAGTGCTTATCATAATGAACGGTCACTTTCTGAGAGCGTATATCGTGATGGACGACCCTTCTCATTGTGCATATGTCGCGACGAATGACCCTTCTTTCTGAGTGCATGTCACAATGAACGGTACCATACTTTGAGTGTATATCGCGAAGTACGACCCATGTCTTTGAGGGTATGTTGCGGTGAATGACCCCTCCCTTCAAGAGTTTGTCATAATAATCGGTCCCTCTCTTTGATTGTATCCTGTGATGAATGACCCCTTTCTATGAATATGTCTCGATCTGATTGATTCCTGTCTTTTAATGCATGTCATTGTGAACGATCCCTCTATTTGAACGTATACCATGCTGGACGACCCCTCTCTTCAAGTGCATGTCATAATAAACAGTCCCTTTCTTAGAGTGATACCCTGATAGACAACCCTTCTCTTCGAGTGTATGTCGCGATGATTGACCCCTCTATTTGAGTTCTTGTCATAATGAACAATCCCTTTCTTACAGCGTATACCTTGATGCATGACACCTCTCTTTGAGCGTATGTCGCGATGAATGACCCCTCTTTTCGAGTTCATGTCATAATGAACTGTCCCTTTCTCAGAGCGTATATCGTGATGGATGACCCTCTTTTTGAGTGTATGCCGCGGTGAATGACCCCTCTCTTCGTGTCAATGTCATAATGAACGGTTCCTTTCTAAGAGCGTAAATCGTGATGGACGACACCTCTCTTTGTGTATGTCGCGGTGAATGACTGCTCTATACGAGCGTATGTCATAATGACCGGTCCCTCTCTTTGAGCGTATGTCGTGTTGGACATCCCCTCTCTTTAAGTGTTTTTCGTAATGAATGACCCCTCTCTTCGAGTGCATGTCATGGTGAACGATCCCTCTCTATGAGCGTATCCCGTGATGGACGACTCCTCTCTTTGAGCGTATGTCGCGATGAATGGCTCCTCTCTTTGAGTACATGTCATGGTGAACGGTCCCTCTCCTTGAGCGTAGACCATGATGTACGAACCTTGTCTTTGAGCGTATGCCACGGTGAACGACCCCTCTTTGAGTGCATGTCATAATGAACGGTCCCTCTTTGTGAGAAGATACCGTGATGGACGACCCTTCTCTTTGAGCGTTTGTCGCGATGAATGACCCCTCTCTTCGAGTGCATGTAATGACCCCTTTCTTAGAGCGTATACCGTGATGGACAACCCCTCTCTTTGAGCATATGTCGCGTTGAATGACCCCTCTCTTCCAGTGCATGTCATAATGAACGGTTCCTTTCTTAGAGCGTAAATCGTGATGGACAACCCCTCTCATTAGGCGTATGTCGAGGTGAATGACCGCTCTATTCGAGCATATGTCATAATGACCGGTCCCTCTCTTTGAGCGTATCTCGTGATGGACGATCGCTCTCTTTGAGCATTTGTCATGATGAATGACCCCTTTCTTCGAGTGCATGTCATGGTGAATTGTACCTCTCTTTGAGCGTATACCGTGATGGACAACCCCTCTCTTTGAGCGTACGTCGCGATGAATGGCACCTATCTTTGAGTGCAATTCATGGTGAACGGTCCCTCTCTTTGAGCGTATACCATGATGGACGACCCCTCTCTTTGAGCGTATATCGCGTTGAATGACTCTTTTCTTCGAGTGTATGTCATAATGAACGGCTCCTCTCTTTGAGCGTATATCGTGATGGACGACCCCTCTCTTTGACCGTATGTCGCTATGAATGACCCCTCTATTCTAGTGCATGTCATGGTGAACGATCCCAATCTTTGAACGGATACCATGATGGATGATCCCTCTCTTTGAGCTTATATTGCGATAAATGACCCCTCTCTACGAATGCATGCCCTTTCTTAGAGAGCATATTGTGATGGACGACCCCTCTCTTTGAGCATATGTCGCGGTGAATGATCCCTCTCTTCGAGTGCATGTCATACTGAATGGTCCCCTTCTTAGATCATATACCGTGATGGATGACCCATCTCTTTGAGAGTATGTCGCGATGAATGAAACCTCCCCTTGAGTGCGTATTATAATCAATGGTCCCTCTCTTTGAGCGTATACCGTGATCGATTACCCTATCTCTAAGCGTATGTTGCGATGAATGACCCCTCTCTTCGAGTACATTTCGTGATGAACAGTCCCTCTTTGAGCGTATACTGTGATGGACGACCCCACTCTTTGAGCGTATATCGTGACGGACAAACCCTCCCATTGAGACTATGTCGCAATGAATGACCCCACTCTTTGAGCATTACATTGTGAACGATTCCTCTCTTTAAGCGTAAAACATGATGGACGACCCCTCCATTTGATTGTACGTCACGATAAATGACCCCGAGTGTTTGTCATAATGAACTGTCCCTTTCTTAGAGCGTATACCGTGATGGATGATTCTTCTCTTTGGCATATTTCGCAATGAATGACCCCTCTCTTTGAGGTTTTGTCATAATGAAGGACCATTTTCTTTAAGCGTATACCGTGATCGATGACCCCTCTTTTTGAGTGTATGTCGCAATGAAGGACCCCTCTCTTCGAGTGCATGTCATGGAGAACAATCCCTCTCTTTGAGCATATACTATAAAGGACGACCCTTGTCTTTGAGTGTGTCTCGTGATGAATAACCCCTCTCTTCGAGTGCATATCATAATGAATATTCCCTATCTTAGAGCGTATACCATGATACACGACTCTTCTCTTTTAGCGTATGTCACAGTGAATGCACCTCTGTTCGAGAGTATTTCATAATGATCGGTCCCTCTCTTTGAGAGTATGTCGTGATGGACGACCCCTCTCTTTGAGCGTATGTCGTGTTGGACGACCACTCTCTTTCATCGTAAGTCGCGATGAATGATTCCTGTCTTCGACTTTATGTCCTGTGAAAAGTCCTTCTTTTCTAATGCATGTCATAATTAACGGTACCTTTCTTAGAGCATATACTGCGATGGGCGACCTTTCTCTTTGAGCATATGTCGCGGTGAATGACCCCTCTCTTCGAGAGTAGGTCATAACGAATGATCCCTTCTTAGAGCGTACACCGTTATGGACGACCCTTCTCTTTAAGCTTATGTCACGGTGAATGACCCCTCTCTTCGAGAGCTGGTCATAATGAACGGTCCCTCTCTTTGAGCGTATATTGTGATGGACGACCCCTCTCTTTGAGCGTATGCCACGGTAAATGACCCCTCTCTTCGAGTGCATGTCAAAATGAACGGTCCCTCTTTATGAGCGGATACCGTGATGGACGACCCTTCTCTTTGAGCGTTTGTAGCTATGAATGAGCCCTCTCTTTGAGTGCATGTAATGATCCCTTTCCTATAGTGTATACTGTGATGGACGACCCATCTCTTTGAGAGTATGTCGCGATGAATGAGCCCTTTCTTCGAGTGCATGTTACAATGAAAGGTCCCTCTCTTTGAGCATATAACGTGATGGAAGGCCCCTCTCTTTGAGCGTATATCGCGATGAGTGACCCCTCTCTTTGACTGCATGTTATAATGAACGGTCCCTTTCTTAAAGCGTATATCGTGATGGACGACCTTTCTCAATGTGCGTATGTCGCGATGAATAACACCTCTCTTCGAGTGCATGTCATGGTGAATGGTTCCTCTCATTGTGCGTCTACCGTGATGGACGTAGCCTCTCTTTGAGCGTATGTCTCGATTGATCACCCTTTTCTTCGAGTGCATGTCATAATGAACGTTCACTTTCATAGAGCGTACACCGTGATGGACGGCCCCTCTCTTCGAGCGTATGTCGCGGTGAATAACCCCTCTCTTCGAGAGTATGTCATAATGAACAATCACTCTCTTTGAGCGTATGCCGTGACAGACAAACCCTCCCTTTGGGATTATGTCGCGATGAATGACCCCTCTCTTCGAGTGCATGACATGGTGAACGATTCCTCTCTTTGAGCATAAACCATGATGGGCGACCCTTCCATTTGATCGTACGTCGCGATGAATGACCCCTTTCTTCGAGTGCATGTCATAATGGACGGTCCCTTTCTTAGAGCGTAAACCGTAATGGATGACCTTTCTCTTTGAGCTTATATCGCGTTGAATGACCCCTCTCTTTGAGGGTTTGTCATAATGAAAGATCCTTCTCTTTAAGCATATATCCTGATCGATGACTCCTCTTTTTGAGTGTTTGTTGCAATGAAGGACCCTCTCTTCCAGTGCTTGTCATGGTGAACATTCCATCTCTTTGAGCGTATACCGTAATGGACGACCCTTCTCTTTGAGTGTATCTCGCTATGAATAAACACTCTCTTCGAGTGCATATCATAATGAACATTCCCTTTCTTATAGAGCGTATACCGTGATGCACGACTCCTCTCTTTTAGCGTATGTTGCGGTGAATGACCCCTCTATACGAGAGTATTTCATACTGGTCGATCCCTCTCTTTGAGCGTATGCTGTGATGGACGACCACTCTCTTTGAGCGTATGCTGTGATGGACGACCACTCTCTTTGAGCGTATGTCGTGTTGGACGATCACTCTCTTTGAGTGTAAGTCACGATGAATGATCCTTGTCTTAGACTGTATGTCCTGGTGAACAATCTCTCCCTTCTAGTGCATGTCATAATTAACGGTCCTTTTTTTAGAGCATATACCGTGATGGACGACCCCTCTCTTTGAGCGTATGTCGCGATGAATGACCCCTCTCTTCGAGAGTATGTCATAATTAATGGTCCCTCTCTTTAAGCGTATGCCGCGAAGGATGACCCCTCTCTTTGAGCGTATATTGCGATGAAAGACCCCTCTCTTCGAGTGCATGTCATGGTGAACAGTCACTCTCTTTGAGTGTATGTTGTTATATAAGATCCTCTCTTTAAGCGTTTATCATGATGAATAACATCTCTCTTCGAGTGTAGGACATGGTGAACGATCCCTCTTTTTGAGCATATACCGTGATGGACGAGCCTCTCTTGCAGGATATGGTGAACGGTCCATCTCTTCGATAGTATGTCAGAATGAACGGTCCCTCTCTTTGAGCGTATGTCATAACGGACGACCCCTCTCTTTAAACGTATATGGCGATGAATGACCCCTTTCTTTGAGAGTATACCTTGATGGATGACCCCTTTCTTTGAGCGTTTGCTGTGATGGATGACGCCTCTGTTTGAGCATATGTGGCGTTGGATGACCCCTTTCTTCAAGTTTATTTGAAATGAATGATCCATTTCTTAGAGCGTATCCCGTGATGGACGACCCCTCTCTTTGAGCGTATGTCGTGATGAATGACCTCTCTCTACGAGTGCATGTCATAATGAATGGTCCCTTTCTTAGAGGGTATACTGTGATAGACGACACCTCTCTTTGATTTTATATCGCGAAGAATTACCCATCTCTTCGACTGCATATTATAATGACCGGTCCCTCTCTTTGAGCATATCACATGATGGACGACCCCTCTCTTTCAGCGTATGTCGCGATGAATGACCGCTCTCTTCGAGTGCTTGTCATAAAGAATGGTCCCTTTCTTATAGCGTATGCCGTGATGGATGACCCCTCCTTTGAGCGTATATCGAGATGAATGACCCCTCTCTTCGAGTGCATGTCATAATGATCGGTCCCTCTCTTTATGCGTATACCGTGATCGATGACCACTCTCTTTGAGGGTATGTCGCATTGAATGATCCTTTTCTTCTAGTTTTTATCGTAATGAACAATATATTTCTTAGAGCATGTCCCGTGATGGACGACCATTCTCTTTGAGCGTATGCCGTAATGAATGACCCCTCTCTACGAGGGCATGTCATAATGAACAATCCCATTCTTATAGGGTATACCGTGATGAACGACCTCTCTCTTTGAGTGTATATCGGAAGAATGACCCATCTCTTCGAGCGTATATCATAATGACCGGTCCCTCTCTTTGAGCGTATCACGTGATGGACGACCCCTCTCTTTGAGCTTATGTCGCGATGAATGACCCCACTCTTTTGAGTGCATATTATGGTGAACGATCCCCCTCTTTGAGCTTAGTCGTGATAGACGACCACTCTCTGCGAGTGCAAGTCATAATGAACAGTCCCTTTCTTAGAGTGTATACCGTGATGGACAACCCTACTATTTGAGCATTTGTCACGATGAATGACCCATCTGTTCGAGTGCATGTCATAATGAATGGTCCCATTCTTAGAGCGTATGCCGTGATGAATATCACTCTCTTTGAGCCTATGTCGCGATGAATGAACCCTCTCTTCGACTGCATGTCTTAATGATCGATCCCTCTCTTTGAGCGTATATCATGATCGATGACCACTCTTTTTTAGCGTATATCACGATGAATGACCCCTCTCTTCAAGTATATGTCATGGTGAACTATCCCTCTCTTTGAGCGTATACCATGTTGAACGAAACCTCTTTTTGAACGTATGTTGCAATGAATGACCC
This sequence comes from Abelmoschus esculentus, assembly GCA_035048815.1. Classification (NCBI taxonomy): domain Eukaryota; kingdom Viridiplantae; phylum Streptophyta; class Magnoliopsida; order Malvales; family Malvaceae; genus Abelmoschus; species Abelmoschus esculentus. The sequence continues at coordinate 21,889,724 of JAUCBN010000003.1, forward strand.
CTCTCTTTGAGCGTATGTCACGATAAATGACCCCACTCTTCGAGGTTATGTCATAATAAATGGTCACTTTCTTAGAGCGTACACCGTGATGGACGAACCCTCTCATTAAGCGTATGTCGCGGTGAATGACTCCTCTCTTCGAGAGTATGCCATAATAAATGGTCCATCTCTTTGAGTGTATGCCGTGATGAACGACCCCTCTCTTTAAGCGTATATCGTGATGAATGACCCCTCTCTTAGAGTGCATGTCACGTTGAACAATCCCTCTTTTTGAGCATATGTCGTGATGGACGACCCCGCTCTTTGAGCATATGTCGCGATGTATAACCCCTCTCTTCGAGTGCATGTCCTGTTGAACGATCCCTCTGTTCGAGCATATGCGGTGATGGATGACCTCTCTCTTTAAGTGTATGTCGCATTGAATGACCCCTCTAGTTGAGTGCATGTCATTATGAACGATCCCTTTCTTAGATTGTATACCGTGATGGATGACCCTCTCTTTGAATGTATGTCGCGATGAATGACCCCTCTCTTCGAGTGCATGTCATAATGAACGATCCCTCTCTTTGAAAGTATACCGTGATGGAAAATCCCTCTCTTTGAGCGTATTGCGAGTTGATTGACCGCTCTCTTTGAATGTATATCATAATGAACAATCCCTCTCTTAGAGTGTATACCGTGATGGACAACCACTCTCTTTGAGCATATGTCGCGATGAATGTCCCCTCTCTTCGAGTGCATATCATAATGAATATTCCCTTTCTTATAGCGTATACCGTTATGGACGACCCATCTCTTTGAGCGTATCCCGTGATAGACGACCCCTGTCTTTGAGCGTATACCGTGATCGATGACCCCTCTTTTTGAGCATATGTCGCGTTGAATGACCACTCTCTTCAAGTGCATGTCATGCTGAACGATCTCTCCCTTTGAGCTATACCGTGATGGACGACCCCTCTTTTTGAGAGTATGTCGCAACGACTGACCCTTCTCTTCTAGTAAATGTCATAATGAACGGTCACTTTCTTAGAGCATATACCGTGATGGACGACCCTTCTCTTTGAGCGGAATGACCCCTCTTTTCGAGTGCATGATATAATGAATGGTCACTTTTTAAGAGAGTATATTGTGATGAACGACCCCTCTCTTTGAGCGTATGTCGCTGTGAATGACCCCTCTCTTCGAGTACATGTCATAATGAATGGTCCCTTTCTTAGAGCGTATATCGTGATGGACGACCCGTCTCTTTGAGCGATATCGCAGTGAATGACCCTTCTCTTCGAGCGTATTTCATAATCACCGGTCTCTCTCTTTTAGCGTATCCCATGATGGACGACCCCTCACTTTGAGCGTATGTGTCTATGAATGACCCCTCTCTTCGAGTGCATGTCATGGTGAACGGACCCTCTCTTTGTGTGTATACTGTGATGACGTCCCCTCTCTTGGAGCGTAAGTCGCGATGAATGACCCCTCTCTTCGAGTGCATGTCATAATGAACGGTTCCTTTCTTAGAGAATATACCGTAATGGACGACCCTTCTCTTCGAGCGTATGTATCGATGAATAACCCTTCTCATTGAGTGCATACTATAATGAACAGTCCCTTTCTTAGAGCGTGTACCATGATGGACGACCCCTCTTGGAGCGTATGTCGCGGTGAATAACCCCTCTCTTCGAGAGTATGTCATAATGAATGGTCCCTCTCTTTGAACGTATGTCGTGTTGGACGACCCCTCTCTTTGAGCATATGTCGCGATGAATGACCCCTCTCTTCGAGTGCATGTCATGGTGAAGGGTCCATCTCTTTGAGCGTATACTGTGATGGAAAACCCCTCTCATTGAGCGTATATCGCATTGAATGACCCCTTTATTCGTTTGCAAGTGATACATGCATGAGAGGGCTAAAGTAATGCACATTGAGCATAAATATGAATCTGTTGGTAAAGTCTGGAAAGCCAGTCAACTTTCCATGACTTTTTGGATGTGTTCCGTACATTTATGGGTAGAGTTGTCTTCTAATAAATTGACCGTTATTCAGTTATCTTTTCAACGCATCTTGAAACGCATCAATTGGATATTGAGAGCTCAAGATATGTTTGTTTTACCAAAGATTGCGCGTGCAAAAAACTAGATACGGGATTATTATGAGATTTTGTAAAATTCATCTCAAAAGCTAATACATAAAGTTTTTGGATGAATTAGACATTAAATAAATTAATTCAAAGTTTGATTATAAAGCTTTGACTATTATTATTATTATTATTATTATTATTATTATTTTATTACTTAAAAGATTCCTTTTAATTAGCTATTCATATGCTGATTTTAGGGGATTTATTTTATCAAGATATCAATATGTTGATATTTAGGGATTAATTAGCTATCTATTAGGCAATTCTAAGGTCTCCTATAGACTATAAAAGGGGACAATTATTTTATTGTAAACACATGAAGAATATGAATTTTTGAATTATAAAACTCTAGGCCTTGGGCCATTTTATTGGCAAGGTTGTCACCTTGCTATTTTTCTTATCAGAAGTCTTCAACATAACTACTTCTAGTTTTTATGAGGGAGAATATCTTCACACTCTCGCTTGCCTAAGCAATCGCGTTTAGGAGGGTGAGTTAGAGTCGATTATGGTGTTTGCCTATCTAATTATGGATAGGAGGGTGCCTAGGACGACAACATATCATCAATTCACCGGAGAGATTCGTTTCGTTTGCAGGTGTTTGCCTATTCAATTGCAATTAGGAGGGTGCCAAGGACAAATCTATCCAACATCATACCACCACCACCATCTATCCCGCTGTGTATTTTATACCAGCAAGTCATAATGAACGATCCATTTTTTGGAGTGTATACCGTTATGGACGACCCTTCTCATTGAGCGTATGGCGCGATGAATGACCCCTCTCTTCGAGTGCATTTCATAATGAATCGTCCCTTTCTTAGAGAGTATATCGTGATGGACGACCCCTCTCTTTGATCGTTTGATATGAATCCGGTTGCGGAATATTTGAATTTGTATATGTGATCGTGATTCTAGTAAGTAATTGATATGATTACAAGATGATACGACAATGGAATGATGATAAGTTGATTGTTGTGTTTAGGATGAAGTATGGAAAATATGGATGTATGGTTGATGGAAATGAAAAGATGAAATATAATTGATGGTGCGGTGTAAACAAAGGAGGAACCAACACTAAAAAGTGAAGACACGTTCCTTAAGAGTTTTTAAACCGTGACTTGGGTGAAAGGCTAATGGATTGCAACCCTCTAGTTATATGAACTAGGAACCAACAATATAAAAAAAAGAAAAGGGATTAATGCCACAAGAACAATCTTGCAAGCCGATAAAGTTCAAAATGAACTATAAAAGAAAACACTCTCAAAGTTTAATATATGCCAAAAGTTGTTCTTTTTACAATGAAATGAGTGCCTATTTATAGGTGTAAGACAACAACAAATTGATTAGCCTAGACAAAGATTAAAGACTCATTATTCTGGTGTTAAAGGCCTATTAATTTATAGGTTATCCTATCTCCAATTGACAGCCAAAAAGGTTTGATCTAACAAGGATAAATGTGGACATTCGTAAGATGAATGTAGACATACATATCATCCACATGGAGAAACTCTTGGGCTAATGAACTTGATTAAGTTGTCATTCATCCTCCTTTAATGGGCTGTTGATAAAGCATTGAATTCAGCAATTGAATGGCCTCTTGAATTTGTTGAACAAGCATCTTGTGACTATTCCCGTACTGAATTTCCAGCATTCACTATCTTCACTAATTTAATCATAGCTTAAGCTCCTGATATCGGAATGAGGTGATTCAAAGTGAGTTGAAAAGATACGAAATAGAGGAAAAAGTTTGAAGAAGACCTCAAGACTCAAATATGCTCGTATCCAATCCAAAAATGGCGAACAAGTTGACTGATATTCCTTGAACTCCCTCCTTAAGTGTTGCTTTAATTCTTGCCTTTACTCTCCCTTAAGTGCTGATAATGAAGGCTTTCATTGCATGTCTTCTCTGTTAAAAACTGATAAGCTTTATGGAGGATTAAGTAGCTCTTAAGTTGTCTTTAAGTGCCTCTTTAAGTGGTGTATTTAGGAGCTCTTCAATGCATTGTTTTCTTGCTGAAACTGAAAGCCTTTAAGTGGTGTGTAAATCTCCCTTGAATGTCTTGAAACTGATCAGCCATCATGGTGTCTTCAAGTGTCTTTAAGTAGTAAATGACTTTTCATTCTTGTAGAAAATGATCAGCCATTTGATCCCAAATGAATACCCTAGATGAAAATATAAGCAACCATTAGACAACAACTTTATTCAATAAAATAAAAGTGAATGCATGAAACATATTTAATGAGCTAGTTTAATTAATGAAACTAGTTACATTGAATGATCTAGTTTAATTAATTATTAATCCACACACTAAATGAACTCATAAACATAAGAAAACTAACATGCTTTAAGTGAACTATCATGCATTAATTAAACTAATGAACTTAATTGAACTAACATGCTTAAATGAATATCAAGCATTATTTATTCATGCACACATGCTGAAATTAAATTTAAAAACTTAAGAAAGAACTCATGCAAACTCATGCACAAGTAGGAGGCTGTATTGTTCCAACATAGTTGGTGTTGCATTCTCTAATTTCCAGCCTTGAATAAATAGATTTCCCATGGCCTCTTGAAATTTCTTGGTTTTAGCACGAGTCATAGGTCCAATAGGAAATTCTTCTGATTCATTGTTGGTTGTGATCGTATCATTCCCTCCCTCTTGAAAGCGATTTGACCCCAAATCGTCACCTACATGAAATGGAGATAAATCAGCCACATTGAATGTTGCACTGACATTAAACTCACCTAGGAGGTCTAATTGATAGGAATTATCATTGACACGCTTGATCACTTGAAAAGGACCATCCCCTCTGGGCATCAATTTTGATTTGCGTTGGGCTGGAAATCTTTCTTTTCTCATGTGCAGCCAAACCCAACCTCCCGGCTCGAATGTAATTCGTTTACGTCCCTTGTTAGTTTGTTGCTCATATTGCCTAGTTCTCTTTTCAATATTGTCCCGCACTTGTTGATGGAGTTTTTTGACAAATTCAGACTTGTTTCTCCCATCTTTATTCACAATTTGATCAGCGGGCAAAGGTAATAAATCCAATGGAGTTAAGGGATTGAAACCATACACTATTTCAAATGGTGACATTTTAGTGGCGGAATGAATGGATCGGTTGTAAGCAAACTCCACATGTGGCAAGCTTTCCTCCCAAGTCCTCAAATTCTTTTTGATGATTATCCTCAACAACATGGATAACACCCGGTTCACCACTTCAGTTTGACCATCTGTTCTCCCAAAATGGCTTAAGAACTTCACATCTCGATCAGATACGATAGTTCTTGGAACACCATGCAATCTTATGATTTCCCTGAAAAATAAATTAGCAACATGTGAAGCCTTATTAGTCTTATTACAAGGAATAAAATGAGCCATTTTAGAGAATCGATCCACTACTACAAAGATGGAATCTTTGTTATTCTTTGTACGTGGTAGCCCAAGTACAAAATCCATGGATATGTCTACCCAGGGTACATTAGAAATAGGTAGTGGAGTATATAGGCCATGGGGCATGACTTTTGACTTGGCCTTTCTACATGTGATACAACGCTCACATAGCCTCTCAACATCTCGTTTTATCTTTAGCCAATACAAGTGCTCTTGAAGCATGTTCAACGTCTTCGCTACTCCAAAATATCCCATTAATCCTCCCCATGTGCTTCCTTGAGGAGCAACTCTCGAATGGATCCTTGTGGGATGCAAAGCTTCCCTTCCTTGAATAGGTATCCATCATCTCTATAAAACTTATCATGTGCACCTTTCTCACAAATTTTGTACACTTCACCAAAATCATGGTCAGACTCGTATAATTCCTTAATGAAAGCAAAACCTAACAATTTAGAGTCTAAGGTGTTAAGAAGGGCATACCTACGTGACAGTGCATCAGCAACAATGTTTTCCTTACCCTTTTTATACATGATCACATAAGGGAAGGCTTCAAGAAACTCAACCCATTTGGCATGTCTCTTGTTTAGCTTATGCTGACCCTTGATGTGCTTTAATGCCTCGTGGTCTGTATGGATGATTAATTCCTTAGACCATAGGTAATGCTGCCAAGTTTCCAAGGCCCGAATTAGTGCATACATTTCCTTATCATAGGTCGGATAATTGAGTGTAGCTCCACTCAATTTCTCACTAAAGTAGGCTATGGGGCGTCCTTCTTGAGATAAAACTGCTCCAATTCCCAAACCTGAAGTATCACATTCAACCTCAAAAACTTTGTTAAAATCAGGTAAAGTTAATAATGGTGCATTATTAAACAATCCTTAATCAGGTTAAAGGATTTCTCTTGTTCTTCACCCCAAAAGAAGTTGGAATTCTTTTTAATGACCTCGGTTAAAGAAGCACCTAAGGTGCTGAAATTGGGTACAAACCAACGATAGAAGCTTGCTAAACCATGGAAGCTTCTAACTTGGCTAATGTTTGTTGGTCTAGTCCATTCCTCAATTGCCTTAACCTTCTCTCTATCAACTTCTAACCCATCTGCACTCACAACAAAACCTAGGAAAACAACCTTGTTAGTGCAAAATATGTATTTTTGTAGATTAGCATAAAGTCTTTCATTTCTCAAAACATCTAATACTGACCTTAGATGTTGAACATGTTCACTCAAACTCTTTCTATATTTAAGAATATCATCAAAATACACTACACAAAACTTACCCAAGAATTGTCTAAGGATGTGATTCATTAATCTTATGAAAGTGCTTGGTGTATTAGTTAGACCGAACGGCATAACCAACCACTCATATAATCCTTGTTTAGTCTTGAATACAGTTTTTCACTCATCCCCTTCTCGCATTCGAATTTGGTGGTAACCACTTTTAAGATCAATCTTAGAGAATACCTTAGAACCACTAAGCTCATCTAACATATCATCTAAACGTGGAATAGGATGACGATACTTTACCGTTATTTTGTTAACCGCACGACAGTCCACACACATGCGCCATGTACCATCTTTCTTAGGCACAAGTAGAACAGGTACTGCACAAGGACTAAGGCTCTCTCTAATATAACCCTTTTCCATCAAATCTGAAACTTGCCTTTGTAACTCCTTAGTTTCCTCGGGGTTACTTCGATAAGCTGGTTGGTTAGGAATGATAGCACCAGGAACAAAGTCAATTTGATGCTCTATTCTACGAATCAGAGGTAGTCCACTTGGAATCTCTTCTGGAAATAGGTCTTCATATTCCTGCAACAATGAAACAATAAAAGATGGCAGATTTGGGTCAAGATTATTAGTGCTTAAATAACTCTCCTTGTACATAAGTACAAGAACCATCTTTTCTGAAAACAAATTCTTTCTTATCTCTTTTTCTTTAGCAAAAATGTTAACTCTCTTTTTTTCTTCTTTTTCTCTCTCCTTTTTCCGCTCGGATGTTACCTCACTCTCCTTGGCTCTTCACTCAATTTTGATATCACTCTCTTTGGCTTTTTCAAAGCTTTCTCTTAAATGAAGTTGATCTTTGTGAACTTGCTTTGGTGAAAGTGGGGCTAAAGTGATCTTCCTTGCTTCATGGGTGAAGGTATACAGATTGTATAACCATCATGTATGACTCTCCTATCGAACTGACATGGTCTTCATAATAAGAGATGACCGGCGTGCATTGGCACAACATCACATAACACCTCGTCTTTGTATTTGCCAATGGAAAAAGGCACAATAACTTGTTTGATCACTTTAAGTTCTCCTCCATCTTTAAGCCACTGCAACTTGTAGGGATGTGGATGCTTGGTCGTTTCTAGGCCAAGTTTATCTACCATTAAAGTACTAGCAACGTTAGTGCAACTACCACCATCGATAATGACAAAGCTACCTTTCCATTAATATGGCAGCGAGTATGGAAAATGTTCTCGCGTTGCTGATCCCCATCAATTGCTTGCATGCTTAGGCTCCTTTTAACAACAAGGACCTCTCCATCTACGGCATGTTCCAACTCTTCTTCTTCTTCAAATTCTAAAATTTGACTCGGTTAAAATTTTTAATATTTTACTCGGTTAAAATTTGAACGGATTCTCTATAAAGCCTTTTTAGATATGCATGTTTTAATCCGAACAAAACAAAAACCAGATGTTATTAAATCAAGTTTTTTGAGTTCAAAAAATTAATTATGGGCTTTTGAACAAAATTATACAGATTCATCTAAAATTTTCAGCTTTTTACTCGGTTAAAATTCGAACAGATTCTCTATAAGCCTTTTTAGATGTGGACGTTTTAATCTAAACAAAACAAAAACCAGATGTTATTAAATGAAATTTTATGAGTTCAAATAGTTAATTATAGGATTTTGAACAAAATTATATAGATAGATCTAAAATTTTCAGCTTTTTACTCGGTTAAAATTCGAACAAATTCTCTATAAAGCAATTTTAGACAAGCAAGTTTTAATCCCTACAAAACGAAATGAAATTTTATGAGTTCAAATAGTTAATTATGAGCTTTTAAACAAAGTTATACAGATTAATCTAAAATTTTCAACTTTTTAGTCGGTTAAAATTCGAACAGATTCTCTATAAAGCCTTTTTAGACATGCACGTTTTAATCCAAACAAAACAATTACTAGATGTTATTAAATCAAAATTTTTGAGTTCAAATAATTAATTATGGGCTTTTGAACAAAGTTATACAGATTAATCTAAAATTTTTCAGCTTTTTACTCGGTTAAAATTTGAATGGATTCTCAATAAAGCCTTTTTAGACTTGCACGTTTTAATCCGAACAAATCGAAAACCAGATGTTATTAAATCAAATTTTATGAGTTCAAATAGTTAATTAAGGGCTTTTGAACAAAATTATACAGATTAATCTAAAACTTTTAGCTTTTTACTCGGTTAAAATTCAAACGGATTCTCCATAAAGCCTTTTTAGACATGCACGTTTTAATCTGAACAAAACGATAACTAGATACTATTAAATCAAATTTTTTGAGTTCAAATAATTAATTATGGGCTTTTGAACAAAATTATGTAGATTAATCTAAAATTTTTAGCTTTTTACTTGGTTAAAATTCAAACGGATCCTCTATAAAGTCTTTTTAGACATGCACATTTTAATCTCAACAAAACGAAAACCATATTTTATTAAATGAAATTTTATGAGTTTAAATATTTAATTTTGTGCTTTTGAACAAAATTATACAGATTAATCTAAAATTTTCATCTTTTTACTCGGTTAAAATTCCAACGGATTCTCTATCAAGCCTTTTTAGACATGCACGTTTTAATCCCAACAAAAAGAAAATCAGATGTTATTAAATCAAATTTTATCAGTTCAAATAGTTAATTAAGAGCTTTTGAATAAAATTATACAGATTAATCTAAAATTTTTAGCTTTTTACTCGGTTAAAATTTGAAAGGATTCTCTATAATGCCTTTTTAGACATACACGTTTTAATCCGAACAAAACAATAACTAGATGTTATTAAATCAAAATTTTTGAGTTCAAATAATTAATTATGGGCTTTTGAACAAAATTATGCAGATTAATCTAAAATTTTCAGCTTTTTACTCGGTTAAAGTTTGAACGAATTCTCTTTGAAGCCTTTTTAGACATGCACGTTTTAATCCGAACAAAACAAAAACTAGATGTTATTAACTCAAATTTTATGAGTTCAAATATTTAATTAAGGGCTTTTGAACAAAATTATACAAATTAATCTAAAATTTACAGTTTTTTACTCGGTTAAAATTCAAACGGATTCTCCATAAAGCCTTTTTTGACATGCACGTTTCAATCCGAATAAAACGATAACTAGATTTTATTAAATCAAATTTTTTGATTTCGAATAATTAATTATGGGTTTTTGAACAAAATTGTGCAGATTAATCTAAAATTTTCATCTTCTTACTCGGTTAAAATTCGAACAGATTCGTTTTAAAGCCCATTTACACATGCACGTTTGGACATGTACGTTTTAACTTTTTAGTCGGTTAAAATTCGAACAGATTCTCTATAAAGTCTTTTTGGACATGCACGTTTTAATCCAAGCAAAACGAAAACCAGATGTTATTAAATCAAATTTTATGAGTTCAAATAGTTAATTATGGGCTTTTGAACAAAATTATACATATTAATCTAAAATTTTCAACTTTTTAGTCGGTTAAAATTCGAACAGATTCTCTATAAAGCCTTTTTAGACATGCACGTTTTAATCCGAATAAAACAATTACTAGATGTTATTAAATCAAATTTTTGAGTTCAAATAATTAATTATGGGCTTTTGAATAAAATAATACAGATTAATCTAAAATTTTCAGCTTTTTACTCGATTAAAATTCAAACGGATTCTCCATAAAGCCTTTTTAGACATGCACGTTTTAATCCGAATAAAACGATAACTAGATGTTATTAAATCAAATTTTTTGATTTCGAATAATTAATTATGGGCTTTTGAACAAAATTATACAGATTAATCTAAAATTTTCATCTTCTTACTCGGTTAAAATTCGAACAGATTCTTTTTAAAGCTTATTTACACATGCACGTTTGGACTTTTTAGTCGGTTAAAATTCGAACAGATTCTCTATAAAGCCTTTTTGGACATGCACGTTTTAATCCAAGCAAAACGAAAACCAGATGTTATTAAATTAAATTTTATGAGTTCAACTAGTTAATTATGGGCTTCTGAACAAAATTATACATATTAATCTAAAATTTTCAACTTATTAGTCGATAAAATTCGAACAGATTCTCTATAAAGCCTTTTTAGACTTGAACATTTTAATCCGAATAAAACAATTACTAGATGTTATTAAATCAAATTTTTTGAGTTCAAATAATTAATTATGGGCTTTTGAATAAAATTATACAGATTAATCTAAAATTTTCAGCTTTTTACTCGGTTAAAATTTGAACGGATTCTCTATAAAGCCTTTTTAGACATGCACGTTTTAATCCGAACAAAACGATAACTAGAAGTTATTAAATCAAATTTTTTGAGTTCAAATAATTAATTATGGGCTTTTAAACAAAATTATACAGATTAATCTAAAATTTTTAGCGTTTTACTCGGTTAAAATTTGAACAGATTCTTTATAAAGCCTTTTTAGACATGCACGTTTTAATCCGAACAAAACGATAACTAGATTTTATTGAATCAAATTTTTTAAGTTCAAATAATTAATTATGAGCTTTTGAACAAAATTATGAAGAGTAATCTAAAATTTTTAGCTTTTTACTCGGTTAAAATTCAAACGGATTCTCTATAAAGCCTTTTTAGACATGAATGTTTTAATCCGAACAAAACGATAACTAGATGATATTAAATCAAATTTTTTGAGTTCAAATAATTAATTATTGGCTTTTTAACAAAATTATGTAGATTAATATAAAACTTTTATTTTTTACTCGGTTAAAATTCAAACGTATTCTCTATAAAGCCTTTTTAGACATGCACATTTTAATCTCAACAAAACGAAAACTAGATTTTATTAAATGAAATTTTATGATTTCAAATATTTAATTTTGAGCTTTTGAATAAAATTATACAGATTAATCTAAAATTTTTAGCTTTTTACTCGGTTAAAATTCGAACGGATTCTCTATAAAGCCTTTATAGACATGCACGTTTTAATCCCAACAAAACGAATACCATATCTTATTAAATCAAATTTTATGAGTTCAAATAGTTAATTATGAGCTTTTAAACAAAATTATACAGATTAATCTAAAATGTTCAACTTTTTAGTCGGTTAAAATTCGAACAGATTCCCTATAAAGTCTTTTTAGACATGCACATTTTAATCCGAATAAAATAATTACTAGATGTTATTAAATCAAATTTTTTGAGTTCAAATAATTAATTATGGGCTTTTTAACAAAATTATACAGATTAATCTAAAATTTTCAGCTTTTTACTCAGTTAAAATTTGAACAGATTCTCTATAAAGCCTTTTTAGACATGCACGTTTTAATCCAAACAAAACAAAAACCAGATGTTATTAAATCAAATTTTATGAATTCAAATACATAATTAAGGGATTTCGAACAAAATTATACAGATTAATCTAAAATTTTTAGCTTTTTACTCGGTTAAAATTCAAACGGATTCTCCATAATACCTTTTTAGACATGCACGTTTTAATCCGAATAAAACGATAACTAGATGTTATTAAATCAAATTTTTTGATTTCAAATAATTAATTATGGGCTTTTGAACAAAATTATGCAGATTAATATAAAATTTTTATCTTTTTACTCAGTTAAAATTCGAATAGATTCTTTTTAAAGTCCATTTACGCATGCACATTTTAATCCCAACAAAATGAAAACCAGATGTTATTAAATAAAATTTTATGAGTTCAAATAGTTAATTATGGGCTTTTGAACTAAATTATACTTATTAATCTAAAATTTTCAACTTTTAGTCGGTTAAAATTCGAACAGATTCTCTATAAAGCATTTTTAGACATGCACGTTTTAATCCGAATAAAACAATTACTAGATGTTATTAAATCAAATTTTTTGAGTTCAAATAATTAATTATGGGCTTTTGAATAAAATTATACAGATTAGTCTAAAATTTTCAGCTTTTTACTCGGTTAAAATTTGAATAGATTCTCTACAAAGCTTTTTTAGACATGCACGTTTTAATCCGAACAAAACGATAACTAGATGTTATTAAATCAATTTTTTTGAGTTTAAATAATTAATTATGGGTTTTGAACAAAATTATGCAGATTAGTCTAAAATTTTTAGCGTTTTACTCGGTTAAAATTTGAACGGATTCTTTATAAAGCCTTTTTAGACATGCACGTTTTAGTCCGAACAAAACGATAACTAGTTTTTATTAAATCAAATTTTTTGAGTTCAAATAGTTAATTATGGGCTTTTGAACAAAATTATACTTATTAATCTAAAATTTTCAACTTTTTAGTCGGTTAAAATTCGAACAGATTCTCTATAAAGCCTTTTTAGACATGCACGTTTTAATCCGAATAAAACAATTACTAGATGTTATTAAATCAATTTTTTTGAGTTCAAATAATTAATAATGGGCTTTTGAATAAAATAATAATACAGATTAATCTAAAATTTTCAATTTTTTACTAGATTAAAATTCGAACGGATTCTCTATAATGCCTTTCTAGACATGCTCGTTTTAATCCGAACAAAACGTTAACTAGATGTTATTAAATCAAATTTTTTGAGTTCAAATAATTAATTATGGGCTTTTGAACAAAATTATAAGGATTAATCTAAAATTTTCAGCTTTTTACTCGGTTAAAATTTGAACGGATTCTCTATAATGCCTTTCTAGACATGCACGTTTTAATCCGAACAAAATGATAAATAGATGTTATTAAATCAAAGTTTTTGAGTTCAAATAATTAATTATGGGCTTTTGAACAAAATTATACAGATAAATCTAAAATTTTCAGCTTTTTAGTCGGTTAAAATTCGAACAGATTCTCTATAAAGCAATTTTAGACAAGCAAGTTTTAATCCCAACAAAACGAAAACCAAATATTATTAAATTGAATTTTATGAGTTCAAATAGTTGAATATGGGCTTTTGAACAAAATTATACAGATTAATATAAAATTTTTACCTTTTTATTCGGTTAAAATTCGAACGGATTCTCAACAAAGCCTTTTTAGACATGCACATTTTAGTTCCAACAAAAATGAAAACCAGATTTTATTAAATGAAATTTTATGAGTTCAAATATTTAATTTTGAGCTTTTGATCAAAATTATACAGATTAATCTAAAATTTTCAGCTTTTTACTCGGTTAAAATTTGAACGGATTCTTTATAAAGCCCTTTTAGATATGCACGTTTCAAACCCAACAAAACGAAAATCAAATGTTATTAAATCAAATTTTACGAGTTCAAATACTTAATTAAGGTCTTTTGAACAAAATAATACAGATTAATCTAAAATTTTCAACTTTTTACTCGGTTAAAATTTAAAAGGAGGCTTTTTTGACATGCACGTTTTAATCCGAACAAAACGATAACTACATGTTATTAAATCAATTTTTTTGAGTTCAAATAATTAATTATGGGCTTTCGAAAAAAATTATACAGATTAATCTAAAATTTTCAGCTTTTTACTCGGGTCAAATTTGAACGGATTCTCTATAAAGCCTTTTTAGACGTGGACGTTTTAATCTGAACAAAAAAAAAACAGATGTTATTAAATGAAATTTTATTAGTTCAAATAGTTAATTATGAGATTTTGAACAAAATTATACAGATAAATCTAAAATTTTCAGCTTTTTAGTTGGTTAAAATTCGAACGGATTCTCTTTAAAGCAATTTTAGACAAGCAAGTTTTAATCCCAACAAAATGAAAACTGAATATTATTAAATTGAATTTTATGAGTTTAAATAGTTGAATATGGGCTTTTGAACAAAATTATACAGATTAATAAATTTTTTTTACCTTTTTACTCGGTTAAAATTCGAACGAATTCTCAACAAAGCCTTTTTAGACATGCACATTTTAATTCCAACAAAATGAAAACCAGATTTTATTAAATGAAATTTTATGAGTTCAAATATTTAATTTTGAGCTTTTGAACAAAATTATACAATTTAATCTAAAATTTTCAGCTTTTTACTCGGTTAAAATTCGAACGGATTCTTTATAAAGCCCTTTTAGATATGCACATTTTAATCCCAACAAAACGAAAATCAAATGTTATTAAATCAAATTTTACGAGCTCAAATAGTTAATTATGGTCTTTTGAACAAAATAATACAGATTAATCTAAAATTTTGAATATTTTACTCAGTTAAAATTTGAACAGATTCTCTATAAATCCTTTTTAGACATGCACATTTTAATCCGAACAAAACGATAACTAGATGTTATTAAATAAAATTTTTTGAATTCAAATAATTAATTATGGGCTTTCGAAAAAATTATACAGATTAATCTAAAATTTTCAGCTTTTTACTCGGTTAAAATTTGAACGGATTCTCTATAAAGCCTTCTTAGATGTGGACGTTTTAATCTGAACAAAAAAAAACTAGATGTTATTAAATGAAATTTTATGAGTTCAAATAGTTAATTAAGAGATTTTGAACAAAATTATATAGATAAATCTAAAATTTTCAGCTTTTTAGTCTGTTAAAATTCGAACGGATAAACTACAAAGCAATTTTAGACAAGCAAGTTTTAATCCCAGCAAAACGAAAACCGAATATTATTAAATTGAATTTTATGAGTTCAAATAGTTGAATATGGGCTTTTGAATAAAATTATACAGATTAATATAAAATTTTTACCTTTTTACTCGGTTAAAATTTGAACGGATTCTCAACAAAACGAAAACAAGATTTTATTAAATGAAATTTTATGAGTTCAAATATTTAATTTGAGCTTTTGAACAAAATTATACAGATTAATCTAAAATTAACGAAAATCAGATGTTATTAAATCAAATTTTATGAGTTCAAATAGTTAATTATGGGATTTTGAACAAAATTATACAGATAAATCTAAAATTTTCAACTTTTTACTCGGTTAAAATTCGAACGGGTTCTCTATAAAGCCTTTTTAGACATGGAAATTTAATCCGAAAAAAACAAAAAACAGATGTTATTAAATAAAATTTTATGAGTTCAAATAGTTAATTATGGGATTTTGATCAAAATTATACAGATAAATCTAAAATTTTCAGCTTTTTACTCGGTTAATGTTCGAACGGATTCTCTATAAAGCAATTTTAGACATGCAAGTTTTAATCCCACCAAAACGAAAACCAGATGTTATTAAATCAAATTTTATGAGTTCAAATAATTGAATATGGTCTATTAAACAAAATTATATAGATTAATCTAAAATTTTTAGCTTTTTACTTGGTTAAAATTCCAACAGATTCTCTATAAAGCCTTTTTAGACGTAGACCTTTTATTCCGAACAAAACAAAAACCATATGTTATTAAATCAAATTTTTTGAGTTCAAATAATTAATTATGGGCTTTTGAACAAAATTATACAAATTAATCTAAAATTTTCAACTTTTTACTTGGTTAAAATTCGAACGGATTCTCTATAAAGCCTTTTTAGACATGCAAGTTTTAATACTAACAAAACGATAACTAGATGTTATTAAATCAAATTTTTTGAGTTCAAATAATAAATTATTGGCTTTTGAACAAAATTATACAGATTAGTCTAAAAGTTTCAGCTTTTTACTCGGATAAAATTCGAACGGATTCTCTATAAAGTCTTTTTAGACATGCACGTTTTAATCCGAACAAAACAAAAATCAGATGTTATTAAATAAAATTTTATGAGTTCAAATAGTTAATTATGGGATTTTGAACAAAATTATACAAATAAATATAAAATTTTTAGCTTTTTACTCGATTAAAGTTTGAACGGATTCTCTATAATGCAATTTTAGATATGCAAGTTTTAATCCGACCAAAACGAAAACCAGATGTTATTAAATCAAAATTTTATGAGTTCAAATAGTTGAATATGGTCTTCTAAATAAAATTATACATATTAATCTAAAATTTTTAGCTTTTTACTCGGTTAAAATTCGAACGAATTCTCTACAAAGCCTTTTTAGATGCATATTTTAATCACAACAAAACGAAAACAAGATTTTATTAAATGAAATTTTATGAGTTTAAATATTTAATTTTGTGCTTTTGAACAAAATTATACAGATTAATCTAAAATTTTCAGCTTTTTACTCGGTTAAAATTCGAACGGATTCTCTATAAAGCCTTTTTAGACATGAACATTTTAATCCGAACAAAATAAAAAACAGATGTTATTAAATAAAATTTTACGAGTTCAAATAGTTAATTATAGGGTTTTGAACAAAATTATGCAGATAAATCTAATATTTTCAACTTTTTACTCGATTAAAATACGAACGGATTCTCTATAAAGCAATTTTAGTCAAGCAAGTTTTAATCCCACCAAAACGAAAATAAGATGTTATTAAATCAAATTTTAAGAGTTCAAATAGTTGAATATGGGATTTTGAACAAAATTATACAGATTAATCTAAAATTTTTAGCTTTTTACTTGGTTAAAATTCAAACGTGATTCTCTACAAAGCCTTTTTAGACATGCACGTCTTAATCCCAACAAAACGAAACCAGATGTTATTAAATCAAATTTTACGATTTCAAATAGTTAATTATGAGCTTTTGAACAAAATTATACTGATTAATCTAAAATTTTTAGCTTTTTACTCGGTTAAAATTCGAACGTGATTCTCTACAAAGCCTTTTTAGACATGCACGTTTTAATCCCAACAAAACGAAACCAGATGTTATTAAATCAAATTTTACGAGTTCAAATAGTTAATTATGGGATTTTGATAAAAATTATACAGATTAATCTAAAATTTTTAGTTTTTTAGTCGGTTAAAATTTGAACGGATTTTCTATAAAGCCTTTTTAGACGTAGACGTTTTAATCCGAACAAAAAAAACCCAAATGTTATTAAATCAAATTTTATGAGTTCAAATATTAAATTATGAGATTTTGAACAAAATTATACATATAAATCTAAAATTTCAACTTTTTACTCTGTTAAAATTCGAACGGATTCCTTATAGAGCCATTTTAGACATGCACGTTTTAATCCGAACAAAACGATAACTAGATATCTGTTATCAAATCCAATTTTTTGAGTTCAAATAATTAATAATGGGATTTTGAACAAAATTATACAGATTAATCTAAAATTTTCAGCTTTTTACTCGGTTAAAATTCGAACGGATTCTATATAAAGCCTTTTTAGACATGCACATTTTAATCCGAACAAAACGATAACTAGATGTTATTAAATCAATTTTTTTGAGTTCAAATAATTAATTATGGGGCTTTGAACAAAATTATACAGATTAATCTAAAATTTTTAGCTTTTACTCAGTTAAAATTTGAACGGATTCTCTGTAAAGCCTTTTTAAACATGCACGTTTTAATCCGAACAAAACAAAAAACAAATGTTATTAAATAAAAATTTATGAGTTCAAATAGTTAATTATGGGATTTTTAATAAAATTAAACAGATAAATCTAAAATTTTTAGCTTTTTATTGGGTTAAAATTCGAACGAATTCTCTATAAAGCAATCTTAGACATGCAAGTTTTAATCCCACCAAAATGAAAACCAGATGCTATTAAATCAAATTTTATGAGTTGAAATAGTTGAATATGGTCTTTTAAACAAAATTATACAGATTAATCTAAAATTCTTAGCTTTTTACTCGGTTAAAATTCGAACGAATTCTCTACAAAGCCTTTTTAGACATGCACATTTTAATCCCAACAAAACGAAAACAAGATTTTATTAAATTAAATTTTATGAGTTCAAATATTTAATTTTCAGCTTTTGAACAAAATTATACAAATTAATCTAAAATTTTCAGCTTTTTACTCGGTTAAAATTGGACGGATTCTCTATAAATCTCATTTAGACATGCACGTTTTAATCCCCAAAAAACAACAACCATATGTTATTAAATCAAATTTTATGAGTTCAAATAGTTAATTATGTGATTTTGAACAAAATTATACAGATAAATCTAAAATTTTCAGCTTTTTAGTCGGTTAAAATTAGAACGGATTATCTATAAAGCTATTTTAGACAAGCAAGTTTTAATCCTAATAAATCGAAAACCGAATGTTATTAAATCAAATTTTATGAGTTCAAATAGTTGAATATAGGCTTTTGAACAAAATTATATAGATTAATCTAAAAATTTTAGCTTTGTACTCGGTTAAAATTCAAATGGATTCTCTACAAAGCCTTTTTAGACATGCACATTTTAATCCCAACAAAACTAAAACCATATTTTATTAAATGAAATCCTATGAGTTGAAATATTTAATTTTGAGCTTTTGAACAAAATTATACAGCTTAATCTAAAATTTTCAGCTTTTTACTCGGTTAAAATTTGAATGGATTCTCTATAAAGCCTTTTTAGACATGCACATCTTAATCCCAACAAAACAAAAACAAGATGTTATTAAATCAAATTTTATGATTTTAAATAGTTAATTATGTGCTTTTGAACAAAATTATACAAATTAATCTAAAATTTTCAACTTTTTATTCGATTAAAATTCGAACAGATTCTCTATAAAACCTTTTTAGATATGCACGTTTTAATCCGAAAAAATTGATAACTAGATGTTATTAAATCAAATTTTTTGAGTTCAAATAATTAATTATGGGCTTTTGAATAAAATTATAAAGATTAATCTAAAATTTTTAGCTTTTTACTCGGTTAAAATTTGAACAGATTCTCTATAAAGCCTTTTTAGATATGCACGTTTTAATCCGAACAAAACGATAACTAGATGTTATTAAATAAATTTTTTTGAGTTCAAATAATTAATTTTGGGCTTTTGAACAAAATTATGCAAATTAATCTAAAATTTTCAGCTTTTTACTCGGTTAAAATTTGAACTGATTCTCTATAAAGCCTTTTTAGACATGCACGTTTTATTCCGAACAAAACAAAAACCAGATCTTATTAAATTAAATTTTATGAGTTCAAATAGTTAATTATGGGATTTTGTACAAAATTATACACATAAATCTAATTTTTTTAGCTTTTTACTCGGTTAAAATTCAAACGGATTCTCTATAAAGCAATTTTAGACAAGCAAGTTTTAGCCCCAACAAAACGAAAATTAGATGTTATTAAATCTAATTTTATGAGTTCAAATAATTGAATACGGGCTATCGAACTAAATTATACAGATTAATCTAAAATTTTTAGCTTTTTACTTTGTTAGAATTCGAACAAATTCTCTACAAAGCCTTTTTAGACATGCACGTTTTAATCCCAACAAAACGAAAATCAGATGTTATTAAATCAAATTTTATCAGTTCAAATAGTTAATTAAGGGCTTTTGAATAAAATTATACAGATTAATCTAAAATTTTCAGCTTTTTACTCGGTTAAAATTTGAACGGATTCTCTATAAAGCCTTTTTAGACATGCACGTTTTAATCCGAACAAAACGATAGCTAGATGTTATTAAATCAAATTTTTTGAGTTCAAATAATTAATTATGGGATTTTAAACAAAATTATGCAGATTAATCTAAAATTTTCAGCTTTTTACTCGGTTAAAGTTCAAACGGATTCTCTATAAAGTCTTTTTTGACATTAACGTTTTAATCCGAACAAAATGATAACTAGGTGTTATTAAATAAAAATTTTTGAGTTCAAATAATTAATTATGGGCTTTTGAACAAAATTATGCAGATTAATCTAAAATTTTTAGCTTTTTACTCGGCTAAAATTCAAACGGATTCTCTATAAAGCCTTTTTAGACATGAACGTTTTAATCCGAACAAAATGATAAATAGATGTTATTAAATCAAATTTTTTGAGTTCAAATAATTAATTATGGGCTTTTGAACAAAATTATGTAGATTAATCTAAAATTTTCATCTTTTTACTCGGTTAAAATTCAAACGGATTCTCTATAAAGCCTTTTTAGACATGCACATTTTAATCTCAATAAAACGAAAACAAGATTTTATTAAATGAAATTTTATGAGTTCAAATATTTAATTTTGAGCTTTTGAATAAAAATTATACAGATTAATCTAAAATTTTTAGCTTTTTACTCGGTTAAAATTCGAACGGATTCTCTATAAAGCTTTTATAGACATACACGTTTTAATCCCAACAAAACGAAAACCAGATGTTATTAAATCAAATTTTAGGAGTTCAAATAGTTAATTACGGGCTTTTAAACAAAATTATACAGATTAATCTAAAATTTTCAAATTTTTAGTCGGTTAAAATTCGAACAGATTCTCTATAAAGCCTTTTTAGACATGCACGTTTTAATCCGAACAAAACAATTACTAGATGTTATTAAATCAAATTTTTTGAGTTCAAATAATTAATTATGGGCTTTTGAACAAAATTATACAGATTAATCTAAAATTTTTAGCTGTTTACTCTGTTAAAATTTGAACGGATTCTGTATGAAGTCTTTTTAGACATACACGTTTTAATTCGAACAAAATAAAAACCAGATGTTATTAAATCAAACTTTATGAGTTCAAATAGTTAATTAAGGGATTTTGAACAAAATTATACAAATTAATCTAAAATTTTCAGCTTTTTACTCGGTTAAAAGTCAAACGGATTCTCCATAAAGCCTTTTTAGACATGCACGTTTTAATCCGAATAAACCGATAACTAGACGTTATTAAATCAAATTATTTGATTTCAAATAATTAATTATGGGCTTTTGAAAAAAATTATGCAGATTAATCTAAAATTTCATTTTTTTACTCGGTTAAAATTCGAACAGATTCTCTTTAAAGTCCATTTACACATGCACATTTTAATCCAAACAAAACGAAAACCAGATTTTATTGAATGAAATTTTATGAGTTCAAATAGTTAATTTCAAGCTTTTGAGCTATTGAACAAAATTATACAGATTAATCTAAAATTTTTAGCTTTTTACTCGGTTAAAATTTGAACGGATTCTCTATAAATCTCATTTAGACATGCATGTTTTAATCCCAAAAAACAACAACCATATATTATTAAATCAAATTTTCTGAGTTCAAATAGTTAATTATAGGATTTTGAACAAAATTATACAGATAAATCTAAAATTTTAAGGTTTTTAGTCGGTTAAAATTCGAACGGATTCTCTATAAAGCAATTTTAGACAAGCAAGTTTTAATCCCAACGAAACGAAAACCGAATATTATTAAATTGAATTTTATGAGTTTAAATAGTTGAATATGGGCCTTTGAACAAAATTATATAGATTAATATAAAATTTTTACCTTTTTACTCGGTTAAAATTCGAACGGATTGGATTGAACGAATGGATGTTCTTTTCCTTTTCTCTCTTCTCTCTCTCCCTCCCACGTTCTTTTTTCTTCTTGTGAGCCGCCGTCTTTCCCACCATCGATCTCCTTGCTGCTCCGATCGGTTCTATCGCTCCACCTCCACACTTGAGAGAGGAAGGAACATCCATCGCTCCTACCATCTTCTTCCGATCGGAATCAGCTCCGGACATGGTGTTCTCATTCTTGAGGGTTCCTCGTTTACCACCTTTGCTCGTGTGGTGGCCTCTCCTTCCGACCAATTCCGATGCTGCTTCTTTCTCTCTTTTTACATTATACCAACAAATCTTTTTAGATTTGTATTTTCTCTCGATCAAAGGCTAACGTCGCGGACGGTTTTCTCCCTTCATATCTCTCCTTGGCTCCGGTTTCTGCGTGTTCTGTAGATCGGAGTCATGTTCTCTTTTTTCTTTTGCTTCTTGTTGATTGTGCTCCGTTGGATTGGTTTAGACTTCCAGTTTAAGGAGGTCTCCTACTCAGACTCAAAGTCCCCTACCTTTCTTTGTCTTTGCCCTCTTGTTCGAGTTTCCTTGTTGGTTCTTCTTCCGCATATCCGTCTGCATAAGATGGGATTTCCCCTGCATGTTTCTGTTATGATGCTTCATGGAACGTCCGTTTCTTGTCTCAACCTGGGATTATATCAACGTTTATCGCTTCTTGGTGTTTGTCTCATTGCTTCCTCTTGTCTCCACTTTGCTTGTTCTTTTGCTGTGTTTCGTGTGATCTGTGTATCGTTACTGTTTCTGTGTTCTTTTGCTGGGTTTATAGTTTATATCAACCTTTTTCTTTGTATTTTTTGTTCTTTTCATCAGGTTTTCTTCATTCTCGTTACTGTTTATGTGCTTATAGTTCGTCTTCTTGACTTTGTTTCGTTGCTTCTTTACTTTCGTTACTATGTCTGTTTTTCTGGTTTCTTTTTTAGTTTCATTGTTTTAGTTTTGTTTCTTTTTTTGGTTCTTTTCGTTGCCCTCTTTGCGGCCTGTTGTAGGGTTCTTGCCCTCCTCTGCAGGTGTTTGGTCAAGGCAGTGGGTTCTCCTGGTCGTTTCACAGGAGTTGATGCTGCCATGCTGGCTGTTCGTTGACTGGTTTTTATTTGGCCATGTTGTCGTGCGCTCTTTCTTATCTCTGATCAGGTTTTGTTTTTTCTTCTTCCTTTTATTGTTCTTTTTTGTCTCCTTTTGTTGGCTCCGACCAACTGTTATTTCTTGGTAACTCTGGTTGGCGGTAGATGCTGCTTTACGCAGCTGTCTCTCTTGGCTCCTCTCTTCATGTGGGACGACAAGGGTGCTACACCCTCTTGCCGGTCCTCGTTCGCGCTGATGTGCTATTTCTTGCCGGTTCATGTGGGTCGACAAGAGTATAGATTTTGGTTGTGCCTTCGTGCACTATGTGCTTTGGTTAATAAGTTGGCTTTGTCCTCTACAGGGATTAATCTTAGTTTTCATTTTACTTATATACCACCCTTCCATAGGGATTTGTCCAACATCTTTAATGGTGTGATATCCTTTCTAGCCGATCATCGGTCTTATACTTGTACCTATTTTAGGTTACCTCTCTACAAGTCTCTTTGGATCTATATTCTTTCGGAACATTATTTTCTTATACCCTTCAAGTATCATCCTATTAAAACTTGGCCTCTTAATGAGGGTTTTATTTTTTATTTTTACAATCCTTCTCCATACCAAATTC
The DNA here is from genome assembly GCA_035048815.1 of Abelmoschus esculentus. NCBI lineage: Eukaryota > Viridiplantae > Streptophyta > Magnoliopsida > Malvales > Malvaceae > Abelmoschus > Abelmoschus esculentus. The sequence continues at coordinate 21,913,375 of JAUCBN010000003.1, forward strand.
TTTTCGTCTCTACTTCTCTTTTTGTATATGATAAGATTTCCTTGTCTATTTCTTCTCAAATTCTTTATACCTTTTTATATTCAATTTATTCTTTTATCTATCTCTTTCTTTTGTTATCTTCTTCTTCTCTTTTCACTTATACTCCTGCTTCAACTCAAACTCTCCCAATATTATATAATCCTGGCTTTTGCTCTCATATTCTCTACTCCACACGCCAACTTCTTTTCTTTCTTCTAACACTCTTCTTAGTTATTTGCTATCCACCTACACGCCATATTTTTTCCTTCCCTCTTACATCTTCTTTTGTTTTTTCTATACCCTCTATAATGGATTCTAAGTCCTTCCTCCAACAATTTGGCAATATTCAATTCACTGCTGAGGAACAAGCAACTGTCTTTCAACCGGGTACTTCTTGGGGTATATCTGAAGAGGACACTCATTCCACCGTCCTAGGAAAACTTATCACTTCTAGGGAGATTGATGATCAGGTGATCATCAAGGCTTTCACTGGTATTTGGACTACGTCCAAATTGCTTTCCATGAGTATTTTGAAGCCACGTATGTTTTTTATCCGATTTAGGGATGAAAAGATTAAGGATGATATCCTCTCAAGGGGACCTTGGACTACAAAGATGATTGGCTTGCTCTTTCCCAGTACAACCCCTCCATCACACCTGACGAACATTCATTCTCTTCAATGAATATTTGGGTTCGCATCTACAACATTCCGCATGTCTTCCTGGCCACTGAGGATTCTGCTCATGATATTGGTAAATCATTGGGGTCTTTAATTGGTCTAGTCACAAAAATTGACACGAGGAAAATCGACTCAAACATGGTTGATTATCTACGGGTTGGATTGTCTCTTGAGGTCACTCGGCCTGTCAAGCGTTGTGTTGCTCTTGGAGGAGGGCCCTCTACTCGATTTTGTCCTCTTCAATATGAACGCCTTCCAACTTTTTGCCAATGCTATGGCCGTATTGGACATTCTTTAGATTCTTGTTTAATTCCGACTGATTCACGACCTGAGCAACTTCCTTTTGGTGATTGGCTAAGGTATGTTCCTAAAAGGAAGGATCCACAACCTACTCAACGTGGACGAATCCGCTATATTACCAATGATGCTAATACTCAACAAATGTCCACGCCATCCCCAACAACCACCGACCCTACTTCTAATTCTGGGAAGGGTAAAGGGGTTATGTCTTCACTTTTGAACAGTGGCACTGAATCTGCTCCAAGTACTGAGCTTCCACTTTTCTCCAAAGGGCCCAGACTCCTCCCAACGGTCCCTAGCAAGCTCACTGCTCGACGCTATCCTACACAGCCATTGCAAATGGTTTTTCCTGATCAGAACTCCAACATTACTTCTAGGCAGTCGTCCAACGTTAACGCTGGGGATGTAAGTATTCTGGATCCTGAACTCCAAGATTTGGAGGCTGATCTAGCCAATGATCAAGATTTCCAAGAGGCCACTGAATGGCTCGAATCTGCACCAACTCCTCGACGAGCTGCTCGGATTCCCCCAGGACGGGGTACGAAGCGAACTCCTCCCTCTGATGAAAATGCTAGGGTTAAGCGTCCTCGTGCTGGCACTGCGACTATTGAGAAAGCTGGGATGAGCAGCGTTAAAAACTCTGCGGCGGAGGTTGATTCTGATCAACCCCGCCGTCAGAAATGAGTTGTCTTCTTTGGAACTGTCAGGACTCTGGTTTTGCTCTGGCAGTTCCCGTCCAGCAACTTGCCGGTTTCAAGCATGTTGCCTTTTTCCTCTTTATCTTTTCCTTTTCGTTTTTTAGTTTTCTTTACTGTTTGTTTTTATTAGGTTCCTTTGGTTGTTTTAGTTTTGTCTTTCTAGGCTTTATGTTCTTTGCTTTATGGAATAATAATTTTCTTTATGTTTTGTTTGTTTACTTTTTATTTTCTTATGTTGCGTTTTCTTTTATTCTTTTGGGTTTAATCTTTGTAATACGACCAAACTTTACTAATCTAATTGTCTATTCGATCTGCTATATTTCTCCTATGGAGTTTCTCTCTTCTCTCATTTTACAACCCTGTTATAGGGATTTATCTAACATCTCTAATGATGTCACTCAAATCCCTCTTCTAAGGCTTTGTCCTTTGACCTGGGAATGGTTTGTCTTAGCTGGGATGAGTAGCGTTAAAAACTCTTCGGCGGAGGTTGATAGGGATCAACCCCGCCGAGACAAATGAAGCTATTATGTTGGAACTGCCAGGGTCTTGGCAACACCCAGGCAGTTCGTGCACTTCAACGTGCTACGTCGAAGCATGATGCTGATTGTCTTTCTCTGTGAGACTAGACTAAATCAATCCAATATGGATAGAATTAAACACAAGCTTGGCATGCACGGATGCATAGCTGTGGATTCCAGGCCCTCCTGTACCGGGTTTGCCTTAATTTGGAATAACAAGATCTCTATTGACTTACTTTCCTACTCTGACCGTCATATTGATGTCGTTATTTCTTACGGGGCGGTTTCGTTCCATTTTTCTGGGGTACATGGGTTTCCTGAAACTGCCAACAAACATAAAACTTGGCAGCTTATAGATTCTCTTAATTCTAATTCAACCCTTCCCTGGCTTTTAGGGGGGGACTTCAATGAAATTCTTTATGATTATGAAAAACAAGGTGGCCTTCGGCGCGCTCGATCACAAATTAATAATTTTCGGGATTGCCTTGATAAGAATGATCTTTTCGATTGCGAACCTATAACTGGTTGGTTTACTTGGACTCGATCGGGACGTGCTACGGAAACCATTATGGAACGACTTGATCGTTTTCTTGGAAATTCAGCCTGGTTTCATGCTTTTCCTAACTGTCAAGCTATGTCCTTTTTTCAAGCTCGTTCTGATCACTGCCCTATATTAATGGATACAAACCCCCCTCAAATTCCACGTTCCACGCGATTTCGTATTCCTTTTCGCTACGAGAACTGTTGGGCTGACAACCCTGAGGTCCTATCTCGAATTACGGCTGTTTGGTCTAACCGAAATCATTCGGCTCTGCAGAAGCTCCATGATATTGGACGCTTCTTGGATAAATGGCAATCTACTAAACGTATTAAATCCTCTGAACGTATCACCCAGCTTAATGATTTTATCAATATGTGTCTCCAACGTCAGCTCCAGGCTACGGATACTCATAACTTCCTTGTTGCTAAGAGTGAGCTTGATCGTTTACTTACGGAGAAGGAAATTTATTGGGCTCAACGAGCTCGGGCACACTGGCTAGCACATGGTGACAAAAACACTTCCTTTTTTCATGCAAGGGCAACCAATAGGCGACGTAAGAATCATCTTGCTGGGCTTTTTAGTGATCAGAATCTCTGGCATACTGATTCGCATGACGTTATGTCTATTGCTGTCAGTTATTTTCAACATCTTTTTACTTCTTCCTCTCCTACTATTGCGTCCTCTATTTTGGATAACATTCCTTCTATTGTTACTGATTCAATGAATACTACTCTTAACAAGGCTTTCACAGCTGATGAAGTTTTTATTGCATTTCGTGATATTGACCCGAGGAAAGCACCTGGTGTTGATCGCTTTCCGAGCGGTTTTTTCAGAAAATATTGGGACATTCTTGGTTCGGATTTCATAAATCTCTGCCTCGGGCTTTTAACTGGATCTGTTAATCTCGAAGAGGTTAATCGTTCCATTATTGTTCTTATTCCTAAAGTTAGTGATCCTACTACAATGAGACATCTTCGACCCATTAGTCTTTGCACAGTCATTTATAAAACTGTGTCCAAAGTTTTAGTCAACCGACTAAAATCTATCATGCCTTTATGCATTAGTGGTAATCAGGCTGCTTTTGTTCGTGGGCGAAACATTACTGATAACATTCTTATTGCTCATGAGCTTATTCATACTCTAAACTCTGATGTTACTTCCCTGGCAAAAGGTGCCAGTCTAAAGCTAGATATGGAAAAAGCCTTCGACCGTGTTGAATGGCCCTTTCTTGAATTAGTTATGCTTCGTCTAGGCTTTCACACCAACTGGGTTTCTCTCATTATGCGGTGTATATCTTTGGTATCTTTTCAAGTTCGAATTAATGATTCCCTTTCACAGCCCTTCAAACCCAGTAGAGGGTTACGGCAGGGAGACCCCCTCTCTCCTTTTTTATTTCTTTTCTGTACTCAAGGCCTCTCAGCCTTGCTCAATGCTGAACAAGCCCTTGGTCATCTCCCTGGTCTCTGTGCTAGTAGGAATGGCCCCCGCATTAACCACCTTCTTTTTGCGGATGACTGTGTCGTCTTTATCAAAAATACAACCACTAAGGCTCAGCGACTTAAGGATGTGTTGCAGACTTACGCTTCCTCTTCAGGACAAGCGGTGAATTTTGAAAAATCTACTATCTTTTTTTCTCGGAAAACTTCCTCTTTGCTCAAGGCAGAGATTAATGATATCCTTCGTGTACGAGAAGTGGATGACCCGGGTATTTATTTAGGGGTTCCCCTCCTCATTGGGAAGAACAAAACTGCTTCCTTAGGGTTCACTAGGGAAAATATGAATGCTCGACTAAGTACTTAGGATAAACATCTCCTTTCTTTCAGTGGCCGTGAAGTTTTCATTAAAGCAGTTATCCAATCTATGCCACAATATGTCATGTCCTGTTACCTTCTACCATAGAATATTATCGATGATATGACTACAGTCATCCGTCGATATTGGTGGTCGGGGAAAGCTGGCAAACGTGGGTGGCACATGCTTCCCTGGGATACCCTCTGCCTTCCTAAAGCTGCTGGAGGTGTAGGGTTCCATGATCTTCACCACTTTAACATTGCTCTGTTAGGCAAACAAATTTGGCGTTTAATTTGTGAGCCTGATAACCTTCTAAGTCGGGTTTACAAATGTAAGTATTTTCCTACGGGCTCCGTCTTAGAGTCCGTTCATACGCGAAGTTCTTCCTTTGCTTGGAAGGGTCTAAGTATTGTTATTTCTAAGCTTCGTTACGGGTTTTTTAAACGCCCTGGCATATCCAGTACTGTTCAGATTCACTTTGATAGGTGGGGTGGTTCTCAACCTATTCACCTTTATGGTAATTATGAAATAAATGACGAAGTCCCTCTTTGTGCTGGATCTTTCATGCTACAAAATTCACCCCGTTGGGATGAAGCAAAAGTGAGAGCTTATTTTTCCCATGAAGATGCTAATACCATCCTTAACGTTCCAATTATTAACATATTTTTAACTCTACTCTTTGGGGTTACCATGACTCAGGTATCTATACGGTCCGTTCAGGTTATCAATTTTTGCAATCGCAATTAGGGCCTGTTAACAGGCCTTCTAAACTTTGGAAAATCTTGTCTAAGCTGCCTACTCTACCTAAGGTTCGTTCCTTTGGCTGGCGTCTATGTTACGATGCGTTACCCTCTAGTCAGAAAATTTTGCAGGCTAACCTTGGGCCTGGAGTTTGCCCTATTTGCAATTTGACTGTCGAATCTTCTATTCATGCTATGCGTGATTGTCCTAGTGCCAAGGAGGCGATCCTCTTGGCAGGCCTTCCCCATAGGTTGTTATCCAATTTTTATACCTCTCCCCATTAGTGGCTTTCTGATGCTGCTGGTTTCCTCTCCCTACACCAATTTTCTCTTCTTATCACAATTTTATGGAATCTTTGGAACTGCCGTAATGACTTTGTTCATAACAACCATGTTCAACCGATCTGGTTAACTGTTGCCTCTGCCCACAAACTTCTCTCTGATTATACTTCCTCCAATGATGAGGTCTGCCATTCCTCCCGGCTAGCTGAGCCCACTCTTGCTCCAGCTAGATGGATGAAATCGGCTCCCGGTTTTGTCAAAATTAACACGGATGGGGCTTTTGACCCTGTTATGAGAGGAGCTGCTGCTGGTGTTATTGCTCGTGATTCTTCTGGCTCAGTACTTGGTGGATGTTTCATGCCCCTTCTTTGTCCGGATCCTGCCTCTGCTGAGGCTCTTGCTATCTTGGAAGGTTTACGGCTTGCTGCTGTCAATGGATGGTCTAATGTGATTCTGGAAACTGATTCTGCGTCCATTGCCAACAAAATTAACAATGCTCCGGTTCGAGATCTTTCCACAGTGCAGCACTTGTTAACTCGTATTCGTGTTACTCTTGGTACTTTTCCTAATTGTAAGATTTGTTATGTGCCTAGAGATGCAAATGTTGTAGCCCATTCACTTGCTAGCAGGGCTTTGCGTTCTTTTTCTTCTTGTTCTTTTAATTGCCTCTTTCCCGATTTTATTCGGGCCTCTATAAACTTGGAGAGGTTTTCCTCTTCTTCTCAATAATACCTTGGGTACTCTTTTCCCCATAGGGGCCTTCTCACCTCTCGGGTGGTCGGCTATAGGGTTTTTTTAATGAGGCCCTTTCCTTCAAAAAAAAAATTCGAACGGATTCTCAACAAAGCCTTTTTAAACATGGACATTTTAATTCCAACAAAATAAAAACCAGATTTTACTAAATGAAATTTTATGAGTTCAAATATTTAATTTTGAGCTTTTGAGCAAAATTATATAGATTAATCTAAAATTTTCAGCTTTTTACTCAGTTAAAATTCGAACGGATTCTTTATAAAGCCCTTTTAGATATGCACGTTTTAATCCCAATAAAACGAAAATCAAATGTTATTAAATCAAATTTTACGAGTTCAAATAGTTAATTATGGTCTTTTGAACAAAATAATACAGATTAATCTAAAATTTTCAATATTTTACTCGGTTAAAATTTGAACGGATTCTCTATAAAGCCTTTTTAGACAAGCACGTTTTAATCCCAACAAAACGAAAATCAGATGTTATTAAATCAAATTTTATGAGTTCAAATAGTTAATTATGGGCTTTTGAACAAAATTATACATATTAATCTAAAATTTTTAACTTTTTACTCGTTTAAAATTTGAACGGATTCTCTATAAAGCCTTTTTAGACATGCCCGTTTTAATCCGAACAAAACGATAACTAGATGTTATTAAATCAAATTTTTGAGTTTAAATAATTAATTATGGGCTTTAAAAAAACAATTATACAGATTAATCTAAAATTTTCAGCTTATTACTCGGTTAAAATTTGAACGGATTCTCTATAAAGCCTTTTTGGACGTGGACGTTTTAATCTGAACAAAACAAAAACCAGATGTTATTAAATAAAATTTATGAGTTCAAATAGTTAATTATGAGATTTTGAACAAAATTATATAGTTGGTTAAAATTCGAACGGATTTTCTATAAAGCAATTTTAGACAAACAAGTTTTAATCCCTACAAAACAAAATCAAATTTGATGACTTCAAATAGTTGAATATGGGCATTTGAACAAAATTATACAGATTAATCTAAAATTTTTAGCTTTTTACTCGGTTTAAATACGAATGGATTCTCTACAAAGCCTTTTTGGAGATGCACGTTTTAATCCCAACAAAACGAAAATCAGATGTTATTAAATCAAATTTTATGAGTTCAAATAGTTAATTATGGGCTTTTGAACAAAATTATACAGATTAATCTAAAATTTTCAACTTTTTACTCGGTTAAAATTCGAACAGATTCTCTATAAAGCCTTTCTCAACATGCACGTTTTAATCCGAACAAAACGATAACTAGATGTTATTAAATCAAATTTTTTGAGTTAAAATAATTAATTATGGGCTTCTGAACAAAATTATACAGATTAATCTAAAATTTTCATCTTTTTACTTGGTTAAAATTTGAAAGGATTCTTCATAAAGCCTTTTTAGACATGCACGTTTTAATCCAAACAAAACAAAAACCAGACGTTATTAAATAAAATTTTATGAGTTCAAATAGTTAATTATGGGATTTTTAACAAAATTGTACAGATAGATCTAAAATTTTCAGCTTTTTACTGGGTTAAAATTCGAACGGATTCTTTATAAAGCAATTTTAGACATGCAAGTTTTAATCCCACCAAAACGAAAATTAGATGTTATTAAATCAAATTTTATGAGTTCAAATAGTTGAATATGGTCTTTTAAACAAAATTATATAGATTAATCTAAAATTTTTAGCTTTTTGCTCGGTTAAAATTTGAACGAATTCTCTACAAAGCCTTTTTCGACATGCACATTTTAATCACAACAAAACGTAAACAAGATTTTATTAAATGAAATTTTATGAGTTGAAATATTTAATTTTGAGCTTTTGAACAAAATTATACAGATTAATCTAAAATTTTCAGCTTTTTACTCAGTTAAAGTTCAAACGGATTCTCTATAAAGACTTTTTAGACATGAACGTTTTAATCCCAACAAAACGAAAATCAGATGTTATTAAATCAAATTTTACGAGTTCAAATAGTTTATTATGATCTTTTGAACAAAATTATACAGATTAATCTTAAATTATCAACTTTTTACTCGGTTAAAATTCAAACGGGTTCTCTATAAAGCCTTTTTAGACATACACGTTTTAATCCGAACAAAACGAAAACTAGATGTTATCAAATCAAATTTTTTGAGTTCAAATAATTAATTATGGGGTTTTGAACAAAATTATATAGATTAATCTAAAATTTTCGGCTTTTTACTCGGTTAAAATTTGAACGGATTCTCTATAAAGCCTTTTTAGACGTGGACGTTTTAATCCGAACAAAACAAAAACCAGATGTTATTGAATGAAATTCTATGAGTTCAAATAGTTAATTATGGTATTTTTAACAAAATTAAACAGATAAATCTAAAATTTTCAGCTTTTCATACGACCCTTCTAGGGAATATGATCACCTCCAAGGATATTGATGATCAGATTATTATTAAAGCCTTCACCGGAATCTGGACCTCGGCTAAACTTTCCTCTATGCGTTTACTGCGGCCACGACTGTTTCTTATCTGCTTCAAGGATGAGAAGATTAAGGATGATATCCTATCTAGGGGACCATGGACATACAAAGATGAGTGGCTTTCTCTCACTCAATATGACCCTACTATTAGCATTGATGATCACTCATTCCTAACAATGAATATGTGGGTGCGGATTTATAATATTCCGCCTATCCTTCTTGCTTCGGAGGAATCTGCTAACAATACTGGTGAGTCACTCGGAGCTCTCATTGGAACTGTTACAAAGATTGATACGAGGAAAATGGATCTCAATATGGTTGACTATCTTCGGGTTGGATTAACTTTAGATGCTTCCAAACCAGTTCGACGTTGTGTTGCTATTGGTGGGGGTTCTTCTACCCGTTTTTGTCCTTTACAATATGAACGCCTTCCCACTCTCTGCCACTGTTATGGTCGTGTTGGCCACTCTATTGATTTTTGCACTATCCCGGTTGAGTAGAGACCTGAACAACTTCAATATGGTGACTGGCTTCGCTATCTCCCTAAGAAGAAGATTTCTCAACCTATGCAGAAAGGACGCATCCATTATATTTCGCAAAGCTCTCAAACATCTCCTTCTACGGGCTCTAATGATAAAGGCAAGGCTCCTGTGACAGATTACTCAGCTCAAGAGAACGCCCCTCCTTCTGAGTCTTTGCCTGGTTTCTCGCAGGGCCCTCGCACTCTTCCAACTGTCCCAAGTAAACTTTCTGTTCGGCGTGGCCCTACTCATCTCTTGCAAACGGTTTTTCCGGATTTGGAACCCAATGTAACTACTCGGTCTAGGACCCCGGATGGTGATGCTAATGATAGCCTGTCGGCGCCAGAACTCCAAGATCTGGAGCTTGAGCTCGCCAATGACGCCGCCTTCCAGGAGGCTGCTGACTGGATTGAACATGCGCCGCCAGCCAAGAAGATTGCTCGTGCAGTTGCTACTAGGGGATCTAAAAGAACTCCACCATCTGATGAGGGCTCTCGACCTAAACGCCCTCGGCCACCTCCTAAAGGATCTGCAGATAAAGCTGGGATGAGCAGCACAAACAACTCTCTGGCGGAGGTTGACAGTGGTCAACCCCGCCGAGCCAAATGATCGATCTTCTTTGGAACTGTCATGGATTCTATACCACGGCAGTTCTCTCTTTAGTTTATCTCTTTACTTTTTTCGTTGTTTTTAGTTTCTTGAGTTTATTAGGACAGTTTCTTTTTTTTGCTTCACTTTTTAGGTTTGTCTTCTGGTTTAATAATATTTCTTTTTCTTTGTTTTTTTACTTTGGTTCTTTCTCTACTCTTATTCTTTTTTGCTCTTCTTTTTTCTTTTCCTTTCTCTTTAGTACATATGTTATTCTACAATTACATATACCACCCTTAGAAAGGGATCTTTCCAACGTCTACTTTGACGTATCTTTACCTTTTAAGAGGAATTGCTTTCCTACTCTACTTACTTTCAATTTACATTATTGGTTAGCTGGGATGAGCAGCGTTAACAACTCTCCGGCGGTGGTTGATGATGATCAACCCCGCCGAGAGAAATGAAAATCTTATTTTGGAACTGTTAGGGTCTTGGCAACGCCCAGGCAGTTCTTGCTTTAAAACGAGCTATCTCCAAGCATGATGCTGATTGTCTCTTTCTCTGTGAGACCAGATTAAACAGACAAAACATGGATCGTATTAAGCTCAAACTTGGCATGCACGGTTGTCTAGCCATTGATCCCAGGCCTTCCTGTACAGGACTTGCCATCATATGGAAGAACAATTCTTCTGTTGATCTCCTTTCGCATTCAGATCGACATATTGATGTTCTTGTTACATTTGAACAACTTCAATTCCACTTTACTGGCATACACGGCTTCCCTGAAACTGCGAACAAACACAAGACTTGGCAATTAATAGACTCCCTGAATGTAGCCAGTTCTCTTCCTTGGCTGCTAGGGGGGATTTTAATGAAATCCTTTACGACAACGAAAAACAAGGCGGTTCTCGCCGTGCTCGTACACAAATTAACAATTTTCAAGAGTGCCTTGAAAATAATGATCTTTTCGACTGTAAACCAAACTCTGGATGGTTCACTTGGACCAGATCGGGACGCAACTCAGTAACCATTATGGAAAGACTTGACAGATTTCTTGGTAATTCAACCTGGTTCAATACTTTCCCTAATTGCCAAGCTATCTCTTTCTTTCAGGCGCATTCTGACCACTGTCCTATTTTAATGGATACTAGGCCTGTACCTCCAATTGTGCGGCCCAGCACATTGTTCCGCTATGAGAACTGCTGGGTTGATAATCTTGAGGTTCTTTTACGTATTAAAGAGCTATGGTCTACTCCATCTCGATCGACTCTAAGTAAACTGCACAACATTAGGCACTTCCTTGCTACCTGGCAAACTAACAAACGATTGAAGTCCAATAAGCGTATCTCCCAATTGAATGATTTCATTAACCTATGTCTCGCGCGCCATCTCTCCGACTCTGAAATCAATGGCCTTCTCTCTGCTAAACGCGAGCTCGATAGCTTACTTAATGCGAAGGAAATCTACTGGGCTCAACGCGCTCGAACTCTCTGGTTAGAACACGGTGATAAAAACACCTCCTTCTTTCATGCCAGAGCGACTAGCCGTCGGAGGAAAAACCAGATTGTTGGTCTCTTTAACGGTCAAAATATTTGGCAAACTAATTCAAATGATATTATGACTACCGCTGTTACATACTTTCAAAATCTTTTTGCATCATCCTCTCCTATAATAGATTCATCAATTTTGAATAATATTCCCACAGTTGTTACTGATTCAATGAATAACGAACTTAATAAGGATTTCACTCCAGATGAAATTCATACTGCTTTTCGTGATATCGATCCGAGGAAGGCCCCGGGGGTTGACAGTTTCCCCAGCAGTTTCTTCCGGAAGCACTGGGATATCATTGGTCATGAATTTATATCTCTCTGCCTCGGGCTTCTTCGAGGGTCCATTAATATGGAAGAAGTCAATCGTACCATTATTATGCTTATCCCCAAAATTGATGAACCTACTACAATGCGTCATCTTAGACCTATTAGTCTCTGTACAGTTATTTATAAAACTGTCTCGAAAGTACTGGTTAACCGGCTAAAATCTATCATACCCATTTGTATTAGTGGTAACCAAGCTGCTTTTGTTCATGGCAGGAACATTACGGATAATATTCTTATAGCCCACGAACTCATTCATACCCTTAATACTGATGCTACATCCCTCGCGAAAGAGGCTAGTTTAAAGTTAGATATGGAAAAGGCCTTCGACCGTGTTGAATGGACTTTTTTAGAACATATTATGATTCGTCTAGGCTTTAACTCCAACTGGGTGTCCCTTATTATGAGGTGTATATCCTCAGTTACCTTTCAAGTTCGAGTGAATGATTCTCTTTCTCGGCCTTTTAAGCCCTTTAGAGGTTTACGATAAGGAGATCCTCTCTCCCCTTTTTTGTTTCTTTTCTGTACGTAGGGTCTTTCTGCCTTGCTTAATGCTGAGCAATCCTCGGGTGATCTCCCGGGGCTTTGCGCTAGCAGAAATGGACCACGTGTCAATCATCTTCTTTTTGCAGACGACTGTATTGTTTTTATCAAGACCAATATGGCAGAAGTGCAGCGCCTTCGGGACGTTCTGCACATTTATGCCACTTCGTCTGGACAAGCAGTGAACTTTGAGAAATCTACTATTTTCTACTCTCGGAAAACCCCCTTGTCACTCCGCATAGCCATCAATGACATACTGCATGTCTGGGAGGTGAATGATCCTGGGCTTTACTTAGGGGTCCCTCTTCTCATTGGAAAGAATAAAACTGCTGCTCTTTCAGTTAATTATGGGATTTTGAATAAAATTATACAGATAAATCTAAAATTTTTAGCTTTTTACTCAGTTAAAATTCGAACGGATTCTCTATAAAGCAATTTTAGAAATGCACGTTTTAATCCCAACAAAACGAAAACCAAATGTTATTAAATCAAATTTTATGAGTTCAAATAGGTGAATATGGTCTTTTAAATAATATTATACAGATTAATATAAAATTTTTAGCTTTTTACTCGGTTAAAATTCGAACGAATTCTCTACAAAGCCTTTTTAGACATGCACATTTTAATCCCAACAAAACGAAAACAAGATTTTATTAAATGAAATTTTATGAGTTCAAATATTTCATTTTGAGCTTTTGAACAAAATTATACAGATTAATCTAAAATTTTCAGCTTTTTACTCGGTTAAAATTCGGACGGATTCTCTATAAAGCCTTTGTTCAAAAGCCCATAATTAATTATTTAGAACCGTAAAATTTGATTTAATAACATCTGATCTTGGTTTTGTTGGGATTAAAACGTGCATGTCTAAAAAGACTTTATAGAGAACCCGTTCGAATTTTAACCGAGTAAAAAGCTGAAAATTTTAGATTAATCTATATAATATTGTTCAAAAGCTCAAAATTAAATATTTGAACTCATAAAATTTAATTTAATAAAATCTTGTTTTTGTTTTGTTGGGATTAAAATGTGCATGTCTAAAAAGGCTTTGTAGAGAATTCGTTCGAATTTTAACCGAGTAAAAAGCTAAAATTTTTTGATTAATATGTATAATTTTGTTTAAAAGACCATATTCAAATATTTGAACTCATAAAATTTGATTTAATAGCATCTGGTTTTCGTTTTGCTAGGATTAAAACTTGCATGTCTAAAATTGCTTTATAGTGAATCCGTTCGAATTTTAACGAGTAAAAAGTTGAAATTTTAGATCTATCTGTATAATTTTGTTAAAAATCCCATAATTAACTATTTGAACTCATAAAATTTTATTTAATAACATCTGGTTTTTGTTTCGTTTGGATTAAAACGTGCATGTCTAAAAAGGTTTTTTAAAGAATCCTTTCAAATTTTATCCAAGTAAAAAGCTGAAAATTTTAGATTAATCTGTATATTTTGTCCAAAATCCCATAATTAATTATTTGAACTCAAAAAAATTTGATTTAATAACATCTAGTTATCGTTTTGTTCGGATTAAAACGTGCGTGTCTAAAAATTGCTTTATATAGAATCCGTTCGAATTTTAACCGAGTAGAAAGCTGAATATTTTAGATTTATCTGTATAATTTTGTTCAAAATCCAATAATTAACTATTTGAACTCATAAAATTTCATTTAATAACATCTGGTTTTTGTTTTGTTTGGATTAAAACGTGCATGTCCAAAAAGGCTTTATAAAGAATCCTTTCAAATTTTAACCGAGTAAAAAGCTAAAAATTTTAGATTAATCTGTATAATTTTGTTCAAAAGCTCATAATTAATTATTTGAACTCAAAAAATTTTATTTAATAACATCTAGTTATCGTTTTGTTCGGATTAAAACGTGCATGTCTAGAAAGGCATTATAAAGAATCCGTTCGAATTTTAACCGAGTAAAAAGTTGAAAATTTTAGAATAATCTGTATAATTTTGTTCAAAACCCCATGATTAACTATTTGAACTCGTAAAATTTGATTTAATAACATCTAATTTTCGTTTTGTTGGGGCTAAAACTTGCTTGTCTAAAATTGCTTTATAGAGAATCCGTTCGAATTTTAATCGAGTAAAAAGCTGAAAATTTTAGATTTATTTGTATAATTTTGTTCAAAATCCAATAATTAACTATTTGAACTAATAAATTTCATTTAATAACATCTGGTTTTTGTTTTGTTAGGATTAAAACGTCCACGTCTAAAAAGTCTTTACAGAGAACCCGTTCAAATTTTAACCGAGTAAAAAGCTGAAAATTTTAGATTAATCTGTATAATTTTGATCAAAACCCCATAATTAATTATTTGAACTCAAAAAATTTGATTTAGTAACATCTAGTTATCGTTTTGTTCCGATTAAAATGTGCATGTCTAAAAAGGCTTTATAGAGAATCCGTTTGAATTTTAACCAAGAAAAAGGTTGAAAATTTTAGATTAATCTGTATAATTTTGTTTAAAAGACCATATTCAACTATTTGAACTCATAAAATTTGATTTAATAACATCTGGTTTTCGTTTTGGTGGGATTAAAACTTGCATGTCTAAAATTGCTTTATAGAGAATCCGTTCGAATTTTAACTGAGTAAAAAGTTGAAAATTTTAGATTAATCTGTATAATTTTGTTCAAAAGCCCAAAATTAACGATATGAACTCGTAAGATTTGATTTAAGAACATCTGATTTTCGTTTTGTTGGGATTAAAATGTGCATGTCTAAATAGGCTTTATAGAGAATCCGTTCGAATTTTAACCGAGTAAAAAGCTGAAAATTTTAGATTATCTGTATAATTTTGTTCAAAAGCTCAAAATTAAATATTTAAACTCATAAAATTTCATTTAATAAAATCTTTTTTTTTCGTTTTATTGGGATTAAAATGTGCATGTCTAAAAAGGCATTGTAGAGAATTCATTGGAATTTTAACCGAGTAAAAAGCTAAAAATTTTAGATTAATCTGTATAATTTTGTTTAAAAGACCATATTCAAATATTTGAACTCATAAAATTTGATTTAATAACATCTGGTTTTCGTTTTGCTAGGATTAAAACTTGCATGTCTAAAATTGCTTTATAGTGAATCCGTTCGAATTTTAACGAGTAAAAAGTTGAAAATTTTAGATTAATATGTATAATTTTGTTCAAAAGCCCATAATTAACTATTTGAACTCATAAAATTTGATTTAATAACATCTGATTTTCGTTTTGTTTGGATTAAAACGTGCTTGTCTAAAAAGGCTTTATAGAGAATCCGTTCAAATTTTAACCAAGTAAAAAGTTGAAAATTTTAGATTAATCTGTATAATTTTGTTCAGAAGCCCAAAATTAACTATATGAACTCGTAAGATTTGATTTAATAACATCTGATTTTCGTTTTGATGGGATTAAAATGTGCATGTCTAAAAAGGCTTTATAGAGAATCCGTTCGAATTTTAACCGAGTAAAAAGCTGAAAATTTTAGATTATCTGTATAATTTTGTTCAAAAGCTCAAAATTAAATATTTGAACTCATAAAATTTCATTTAATAAAATCTTTTTTTTCCGTTTTTTTGGGATTAAAATGTGCATGTCTAAAAAGGCTTTGTAGAGAATTCATTGGAATTTTAACCGAGTAAAAAGCTAAAAATTTTAGATTAATCTGTATAATTTTGTTTAAAAGACCATATTCAAATATTTGAACTCATAAAATTTGATTTAATAACATCTAGTTTTCGTTTTGCTAGGATTAAAACTTGCATGTCTAAAATTGCTTTATAGTGAATCCGTTCGAATTTTAACGAGTAAAAAGCTAAAAATTTTAGATCTATTTGTATAATTTTGTTAAAAATCCCATAATTAACTATTTGAATTCATAAAATTTTATATAATAACATCTGGTTTTTGTTTTGTTTGGATTAAAACGTTCATGTGTAAAAAGGTTTTATAAAGAATCCTTTAAAATTTTATCCAAGTAAAAAGCTGAAAATTTTAGATTAATCTGTATATTTTGTTCAAAATCCCATAATTAATTATTTGAACTCAAAAAAATTTTATTTAATAACATCTAGTTATCGTTTTGTTCGGATTAAAACGTGCGTGTGTAAAAATTGCTTTATATAGAATCCGTTCGAATTTTAACCGAGTAAAAAGCTGAAAATTTTAGATTTATCTGTATAATTTTGTTCAAAATCCAATAATTAACTATTTGAGCTCATAAAATTTCATTTAATAACATCTGGTTTTTGTTTTGTCCGGATTAAAACGTGCATATCCAAAAAGGCTTTATAAAGAATCCTTTCAAATTTTAACCGAGTAAAAAGCTAAAAATTTTAGATTAATCTGTATAATTTTGTTCAAAAGCTCATAATTAATTATTTGAACTCAAAAAATTTTATTTTATAACATCTAGTTATCGTTTTGTTCGGATTAAAACGTGCATGTCTAAAAAGGCATTATAAAGAATCCGTTCGAATTTTAACCGAGTAAAAAGCTAAAAACTTTAGATTTATCTGTATAATTTTGTTCAAAATCTCATAATTAACTATTTGAACTCATCAAATTTTATTTAATAACATCTCGTTTTGTTTTGTTCGGATTAAAACGTCCACATCTAAAAAGACTTTATAGAGAATCCGTTCAAATTTTAAACGAGTACAAAGCTGAAACTTTTAGATTAATCTGTATAATTTTGATCAAAAGCCCATAATTAATTATTTGAACTCAAAAAAATTGATTTAATAACATCTAATTATCATTTTATTCGGATTAAAACGTGCATGTCTAAAAAGGCTTTATAGAGAATCCGTTCGAATTTAACCAAGTAAAAACCTGAAAATGTTAGATTTATCAGCATAATTTTGTTCAAAGTCCCTTAATTAACTATTTGAACTCATAAAATTTGATTTAATAACATATGATTTTTGTTTTGTTCGGCTTAAAACGTGCATGTCTAAAAAGGCTTTATAGAGAATCCGTTCGAATTTTAACCGAGTAAAAAGCTGAAAATTTTATATTAATCTGTATAATTTTGTTCAAAATCTCATAATTACCTATTTGAACTCATAAAATTTGATTTAATAACATTTGGTTTTGTTTTGTTCGGAATAAAATGTCCAAGTCTAAAAAAGCTTTATAGAGAACCCATTCAAATTTTAAACGAGAAAAAAGATAAAAATTTTAGATTAATCTGTATAATTTTGTTCAAAAGCCCATAATTAATTATTTGAACTTAAAAAATTTGATTTAATAACATCTAGTTATCGTTTTGTTCGGATTAAAACGTTCATGTCTAAAAAGGCTTTATAGAGAATCCGTTTGAATTTTATACGAGTAAAAAGATGAAAACTTTAGATTTATCTGTATAATTTTGTTCAAAATCTCATAATTAACTATTTGAACTCATCAAATTTTATTTAATTACATCTCGTTTTGTTTTGTTCACATTAAAACGTCCACATCTAAAAAGGCTTTATAGAGAATCCGTTCAAATTTTAAACGAGTACAAAGCTGAAACTTTTAGATTAATCTGTATAATTTTGTTCAAAAGCCCATAATTAATTATTTGAACTCAAAAAAAATTGATTTAATAACATCTAATTATCATTTTGTTCGGATTAAAACGTGCATGTCTAAAAAGGCTTTATAGAGAATCCGTTCGAATTTAACCAAGTAAAAACCTGAAAATGTTAGATTTATCAGTATAATTTTGTTCAAAATCCCTTAATTAACTATTTGAACTCATAAAATTTGATTTAATACATATGTTTTTTGTTTTGTTCGGATTAAAACGTGCATGTCTAAAAAGGCTTTATAGAGAATCCGTTCGAATTTTAACCGAATAAAAAGATGAAAATTTTATATTAATTTGTATAATTTGTTCAAAATCTCATAATTAACTATTTGAACTCATAAAATTTGATTTAATAATATCTGGTTTTGTTTTGTTCGGATTAAAATGTCCACGTCTAAAAAAGCTTTATAGAGAATCCATTCAAATTTTAAACGAGAAAAAAGCTAAAAATTTTAAATTAATCTGTATAATTTTGTTCAAAAGCCCATAATTAATTATTTGAACTTAAAAAATTTGATTTAATAACATCTAGTTATCATTTTGTTCGGATTAAAATGTGCATGTCTTAAAAGACTTTATAGAGAATCCATTCAAATTTTAACCGAGTAAAAAGCTGAAAAATTTAGATTAATCTGTATAATTTTGTTCAAAAGCTCAAAATTAAATATTTGAACTCATAAAATTTCATTTAATAAAATCTTGTTTTCGTTTTGTTGGGATTAAAATGTGCATGTCTAAAAAGGTTTTGTAGAGAATTCGTTCAAATTTTAACCGTGTAAAAAGCTAAAAATTTTAGATTAATCTATATAATTTTGTTTAGAAGACCATATTCAACTATTTGAACTCATAAAATTTGATTTAATAACATCTGGTTTTCGTTTTGGTGGGATTAAAACTTGCATGTCTAAAATTGCTTTATAGAGAATCCGTTGGAATTTTAACCGAGTAAAAAGCTGAAAATTTTAGATCTATCTGTATAATTTTGTTAAAAATCCCATAATTAATTATTTGAACTCATAAAATTTATTTAATAACATCTGGTTTTTGATTTGTTCGATTAAAACGTCCACGTCTAAAAAGGCTTTATAGAGAACCCGTTCAAATTTTATCCGAGTAAAAAGCTGAAAATTTTAAATTAATCTGTATAATTTTGTTCAAAAGCCCATAATTAATTATTTGAACTCAAAAAATTTGATTTAATAACATCTAGTTATCGTTTTGTTGGGATTAAAACGTGCATGTCTAAAAAAGCTTTATAGAGAATCCGTTCGAATTTTAACCAAGTAAAAAGTTGAAAATTTTAGATTAATTTGCATAATTTTGTTCAAAAGCCCATAATTAACTATTTGAACTCGTAAAATTTGATTTAATAATATCTAATTTTCGTTTTGTTAGGACTAAAACTTGCTTGTCTAAAATTGTTTTATAGAGAATACGTTCGAATTTTAACCGAGTAAAAAGTTGAAAATTTTAGATTTATCTGTATAATTTTGTTCAAAATCCAATAATTAACTATTTGAACTCGTAAAATTTGATTTAATAACAACTAATTTTCGTTTTGTTAGGACTAAAACTTGCTTGTCTAAAATTGCTTTATAGAGATTCCGTTTGAATTTTAACCGAGTAAAAAGCTGAAAATTTTAGATTTATCTGTATAATTTTGTTCAAAATCCAATAATTAACTATTTGAACTCATAAAATTTCATTCAATAACATCTGGTTTTTGTTTTGTTCGGATTAAAACGTCCACGTCTAAAAAGGCTTTATAGAGAACCCGTTCAAATTTTAACCGAGTAAAAAGCTAAAAATTTTAGATTAATCTGTATAATTTTGTTTAAAAGAACATATTAAACTATTTGAATTTATAAAATTTGATTTAATAACATCTGGTTTTCGTTTTGGTGGGATTAAAACTTGTATATCTAAAATTGCTTTATAGAGAATCCGTTCGAATTTTAATCGAGTAAAAAGTTGAAAATTTTAGATTAATTTGTATAATTTTGTTCAAAAGGCCATAATTAACTATTTGAACTCGTAAAATCTGATTTAATATCATCTAATTTTCATTTTGTTAGGACTAAAACTTGTTTGTCTAAAATTGCTTTATAGAGAATCCGTTCGAATTTTAACCGAGTAAAAAGCTGAAAATTTTAGATTTATCGGTATAATTTTGTTCAAAATCCAATAATTAACTATTTGAACTCATAAAATTTCATTTAATAACATCTTGTTTTTGTTTTGTTCGGATTAAAACGTCCACGTCTAAAATGTATTTGTAGAGAACCCGTTCAAATTTTAACCGAGTAAAAAGCTGAAAAATTTAGATTAATCTGTATAATTTTGTTCAAAAGCTCAAAATTAAATATTTGAACTCATAAAATTTCATTTAATAAAATCTGGTTTTCGTTTTGGTGGGATTAAAATGTGCATGTCTAAAATTGCTTTATAGAGAATCCGTTCGAATTTTAATCGAGTAAAAAGTTGAAAATTTTAGATTAATCTGTATAATTTTGTTCAAAAGGCCATAATTAACTATTTGAACTCGTAAAATCTGATTTAATAACATCTAATTTTCATTTTGTTAGGACTAAAACTTGTTTGTCTAAAATTGCTTTATAGAGAATCCGTTCGAATTTTAACCGAGTAAAAATCTGAAAATTTTAGATTTATCTGTATAATTTTTTTCAAAATCCAATTATTATCTATTTGAACTCATAAAATTTTATTTAATAACATCTGGTTTTTGTTTTGTTCGGATTAAAACGTCCACGTCTAAAATGTATTTATAGAGAACCCGTTCAAATTTTAACCAAGTAAAAAGCTAAAAATTTTAGATTAATCTGTATAATTTTGTTTAAAAGAACATATTAAACTATTTGAATTCATAAAATTTGATTTAATAACATCTGGTTTTCGTTTTGGTGGGATTAAAACTTGTATGTCTAAAATTGCTTTATAGAGAATCCGTTCGAATTTTAATCGAGTAAAAAGTTGAAAATTTTAGATTAATCTGTATAATTTTGTTCAAAAGGCCATAATTAACTATTTGAACTCGTAAAATCTGATTTAATAACATCTAATTTTCATTTTGTTAGGACTAAAACTTGTTTGTCTAAAATTGCTTTATAGAGAATCCGTTCGAATTTTAACCGAGTAAAAATCTGAAAATTTTAGATTTATCTGTATAATTTTTTTCAAAATCCAATTATTATCTATTTGA
This sequence comes from Abelmoschus esculentus, assembly GCA_035048815.1. Classification (NCBI taxonomy): domain Eukaryota; kingdom Viridiplantae; phylum Streptophyta; class Magnoliopsida; order Malvales; family Malvaceae; genus Abelmoschus; species Abelmoschus esculentus. The sequence continues at coordinate 21,934,489 of JAUCBN010000003.1, forward strand.
ACTCATAAAATTTTATTTAATAACATCTGGTTTTTGTTTTGTTCGGATTAAAACGTCCACGTCTAAAATGTATTTATAGAGAACCCGTTCAAATTTTAACCAAGTAAAAAGCTAAAAATTTTAGATTAATCTGTATAATTTTGTTTAAAAGAACATATTAAACTATTTGAATTCATAAAATTTGATTTAATAACATCTGGTTTTCGTTTTGGTGGGATTAAAACTTGCATGTCTAAAAGTGCTTTATAGAGAATCTGTTCGAATTTTAACCGAGTAAAAAGTTGAAAATTTTAGATTAATCTGTATAATTTTGTTCAAAAGCCCATAATTAACTATTTGAACTCGTAAAATTTGATTTAATAACATCTAATTTTCGTTTTGTTAGGACTAAAACTTGCTTGTCTAAAATTGCATTATAGAGAATCCGTTCGAATTTTAACCGAGTAAAAAGCTAGAAATTTTAGATTTATCTGTATAATTTTGTTCAAAATCCAATAATTAACTATTTGACCTCATAAAATTTCATTTAATAACATCTGGATTTTGTTTTGTTCGGATTAAAACGTCCACGTCTAAAAAGGCTTTATGGAGAACCCGTTCAAATTTTAACTGAGTAAAAAGCTGAAAATTTTAGATATATCTTTATAATTTTGTTAAAAATCCCATAATTAACTATTTGAACTCATAAAATTTAATTTAATAACATCTGGTTTTTGTTTTGTCCGGATTAAAACGTGCATGTCTAAAAAGGCTTTATAAAGAATCCTTTCAAATTTTAATCGAGTAAAAAGCTGAAAATTTTAGATTAATCTGTATAATTTTGTTCAAAAGCCCATAATTAATTATTTGAACACAAAAAATTTGATTTAATAACATCTAGTTATCGTTTAATTCGGATTAAAATATGCATGTCTAAAAAGGCTTTATAGAGAATCCGTTCGAATTTTAACCGAGTAAAAAGTTGAAAATTTTAGATTAATCTGTATAATTTTGTTCAAAAGCCCATAATTAACTACTTGAACTCGTAAAATTTGATTTAATAACATCTAATTTTCGTTTTGTTGGGACTAAAACTTGCTTGTCTAAAATTGCTTTATAGAGAATCCGTTCGAATTTTAACTGAGTAAAAAGCTGAAAATTTTAGATTTATTTGTATAATTTTGTTTAAAATCCAATAATTAAATATTTGAACTCATAAATTTCATTTAATAACATCTGATTTTTGTTTTGTTCGGGTTAAAACGTCCACGTGTTAAAAGGCTTTATAGAGAATCCGTTCAAATTTTAACCGAGTAAAAAGCTGAAAATTTTAGATTAATCTGTATAATTTTATTCAAACCCCATAATTAATTATTTGAACTCAAAAAAATTGATTTAATAACATCTAGTTATCGTTTTGTTTGGATTAAAACGTGTATGTCTAAAAAGACTTTATAGAGAATCCGTTCAAATTTTAACCGAGTAAAAAGTTGAAAATTTTAGATTAATCTGTATAATTTTGTTCAAAAGCCCAAAATTAACTGATTGAACTCGTAAAATTTGATTTAATAACATCTAATTTTCGTTTTGTTAGGACTAAAACTTGCTTGTCTAAAATTGCTTTATAGAGAATCCATTCGAATTTTTACCGAGTAAAAAGTTGAAAATTTTAGATTTATCTGTATAATTTTGTTCAAAATCCAATAATTAACTATTTGAACTCGTAAAATTTGATTTAATAACATCTAATTTTCGTTTTGTTAGGACTAAAACTTGCTTGTCTAAAATTGCTTTATAGAGATTCTGTTCGAATTTTAACCGAGTAAAAAGCTGAAAATTTTAGATTTATCTGTATAATTTTGTTCAAAATCCAATAATTAACTATTTGAACTCATAAAATTTCATTCAATAACATCTGGTTTTTGTTTTGTTCGGATTAAAACGTCCACGTCTAAAAAGGCTTTATAGAGAACCCGTTCAAATTTTAACCGAGTAAAAAGCTAAAAATTTTAGATTAATCTGTATAATTTTGTTTAAAAGAACATATTAAACTATTTGAATTTATAAAACTTGATTTAATAACATCTGGTTTTCGTTTTAGTGGGATTAAAACTTGCATATCTAAAATTGCTTTATAGAGAATCCGTTCGAATTTTAATCGAGTAAAAAGTTGAAAATTTTAGATTAATCTGTATAATTTTGTTCAAAAGCCCAAAATTAACTGATTGAACTCGTAAAATTTGATTTAATAACATCTAATTTTCGTTTTGTTAGGACTAAAACTTGCTTGTCTAAAATTGCTTTATAGAGAATCCGTTCGAATTTTAACCGAGTAAAAAGCTGAAAATTTTAGATTTATCTGTATAATTTTGTTCAAAAGCCCATGTTCAACTACTTGAACTCATAAAATTTCATTTCGTTTTGTAGGGATTAAAACTTGCTTGTCTAAAATTGCTTTATAGAGAATCCGTTCGAATTTTAACCGAGTAAAAAGCTGAAAATTTTAGATCTATCTGTATAATTTTGTTCAAAATCCTATAATTAAATATTTGAACTCATAAAATTTCATTTAATAACATCTGGTTTTTGTTTTGTTTAGATTAAAACGTCCACATCTAAAAAGGCTTATAGAGAATCTGTTCGAATTTTAACCGAGTAAAAAGCTGAAAATTTTAGATTAATCTGTATAATTTTGTTCAAAAGCCCATAATTAATTTTTTGAACTCAAAAAATTTGATTTAATAACATCTGGTTTTTGTTTTGTTCGGATTAAAACATGCATATCTAAGAAGGCTTTATAGAGAATCCGTTCAAATTTTAACCGAGTAAAATATTAAAAATTTTAACCGAGTCAAATTTTAGAATTTGAAGAAGAAGAAGAGTTGGAACATGTCGTAGATGGAGAGGTCCTTGTTGTTAAAAGGAGCCTAAGCATGCAAGCAATTGATGGGGATCAGCAACGCGAGAACATTTTCCATACTCGCTGCCATGTTAATGGAAAGGTATGCTTTGTCATTATCGATGGTGGTAGTTGCACTAACGTTGCTAGTACTTTAATGGTAGATAAACTTGGCCTAGAAACGACCAAGCATCCACATCTCTACAAGTTGCAGTGGCTTAAAGATGGAGGAGAACTTAAAGTGATCAAACAAGTTATTGTGCCTTTTTCCATTGGCAAATACAAAGACGAGGTGTTATGTGATGTTGTGCCAATGCACGCCGGTCATCTCTTATTATGAAGACCATGTCAGTTCGATAGGAGAGTCATACATGATGGTTATACAATCGGTATACCTTCACCCATGAAGCAAGGAAGATCACTTTAGCCCCACTTTCACCAAAGCAAGTTCACAAAGATCAACTTCATTTAAGAGAAAGCTTTGAAAAAGCCAAAGAGAGTGATATCAAAATTGAGTGAAGAGCCAAGGAGAGTGAGGTAACATCCGAGCGGAAAAAGGAGAGAGAAAAAGAAGAAAAAAAGAGAGTTAACATTTTTGCTAAAGAAAAAGAGATAAGAAAGAATTTGTTTTCAGAAAAGATGGTTCTTGTACTTATGTACAAGGAGAGTTATTTAAGCACTAATAATCTTGACCCAAATCTGCCATCTTTTATTGTTTCATTGTTGCAGGAATATGAAGACCTATTTCCAGAAGAGATTCCAAGTGGACTACCTCTGATTCGTAGAATAGAGCATCAAATTGACTTTGTTCCTGGTGCTATCATTCCTAACCAACCAGCTTATTGAAGTAACCCCGAGGAAACTAAGGAGTTACAAAGGCAAGTTTCAGATTTGATGGAAAAGGGTTATTATATTAGAGAGAGCCTTAGTCCTTGTGCAGTACCTGTTCTACTTGTGCCTAAGAAAGATGGTACATGGCGCATGTGTGTGGACTGTCGTGCGGTTAACAAAATAACGGTAAAGTATCGTCATCCTATTCCACGTTTAGATGATATGTTAGATGAGCTTAGTGGTTCTAAGGTATTCTCTAAGATTGATCTTAAAAGTGGTTACCACCAAATTCGAATGCGAGAAGGGGATGAGTGAAAAACTGCATTCAAGACTAAACAAGGATTATATGAGTGGTTGGTTATGCCGTTCGGTCTAACTAATACACCAAGCACTTTCATAAGATTAATGAATCACATCCTTAGACAATTCTTGGGTAAGTTTTGTGTAGTGTATTTTGATGATATTCTTAAATATAGAAAGAGTTTGAGTGAACATGTTCAACATCTAAGGTCAGTATTAGATGTTTTGAGAAATGAAAGACTTTATGCTAATCTACAAAAATACATATTTTGCACTAACAAGGTTGTTTTCCTAGGTTTTGTTGTGAGTGCAGATGGGTTAGAAGTTGATAGAGAGAAGGTTAAGGCAATTGAGGAATGGACTAGACCAACAAACATTAGCCAAGTTAGAAGCTTCCATGGTTTAGCAAGCTTCTATCGTTGGTTTGTACCCAATTTCAGCACCTTAGCTGCTTCTTTAACCGAGGTCATTAAAAAGAATTCCAACTTCTTTTGGGGTGAAGAACAAGAGAAATCCTTTAACCTGATTAAGGATTGTTTAATAATGCACCATTATTAACTTTACCTGATTTTAACAAAGTTTTTGAGGTTGAATGTGATACTTCAGGTTTGGGAATTGGAGCAGTTTTATCTCAAGAAGGACGCCCCATAGCCTACTTTAGTGAGAAATTGAGTGGAGCTACACTCAATTATCCGACCTATGATAAGGAAATGTATGCACTAATTCGGGCCTTGGAAACTTGGCAGCATTACCTATGGTCTAAGGAATTAATCATCCATACAGACCACGAGGCATTAAAGCACATCAAGGGTCAGCATAAGCTAAACAAGAGACATGCCAAATGGGTTGAGTTTCTTGAAGCCTTCCCTTATGTGATCATGTATAAAAAGGGTAAGGAAAACATTGTTACTGATGCACTGTCACGTAGGTATGCCCTTCTTAACACCTTAGACTCTAAATTGTTAGGTTTTGCTTTCATTAAGGAATTATACGAGTCTGACCATGATTTTGGTGAAGTGTACAAAATTTGTGAGAAAGGTGCACATGATAAGTTTTATAGAGATGATGGATACCTATTCAAGGAAGGGAAGCTTTGCATCCCACAAGGATCCATTCGAGAGTTGCTCCTCAAGGAAGCACATGGGGAGGATTAATGGGATATTTTGGAGTAGCGAAGACGTTGAACATGCTTCAAGAGAACTTGTATTGGCTAAAGATAAAACGAGATGTTGAGAGGCTATGTGAGCGTTGTATCACATGTAGAAAGGCCAAGTCAAAAGTCATGCCCCATGGCCTATATACTCCACTACCTATTCCTAATGTACCCTGGGTAGACATATCCATGGATTTTGTACTTGGGCTACCACGTACAAAGAATAACAAAGATTCCATCTTTGTAGTAGTGGATCGATTCTCTAAAATGGCTCATTTTATTCCTTGTAATAAGACTAATAAGGCTTCACATGTTGCTAATTTATTTTTCAGGGAAATCATAAGATTGCATGGTGTTCCAAGAACTATCGTATCTGATCGAGATGTGAAGTTCTTAAGCCATTTTGGGAGAACAGATGGTCAAACTGAAGTGGTGAACCGGGTGTTATCCATGTTGTTGAGGATAATCATCAAAAAGAATTTGAGGACTTGGGAGGAAAGCTTGCCACATGTGGAGTTTGCTTACAACCGATCCATTCATTCCGCCACTAAAATGTCACCATTTGAAATAGTGTATGGTTTCAATCCCTTAACTCCATTGGATTTATTACCTTTGCCCGCTGATCAAATTGTGAATAAAGATGGGAGAAACAAGTCTGAATTTGTCAAAAAACTCCATCAACAAGTGCGGGACAATATTGAAAAGAGAACTAGGCAATATGAGCAACAAGCTAACAAGGGATGTAAACGAATTACATTCGAGCCGGGAGGTTGGGTTTGGCTGCACATGAGAAAAGAAAGATTTCCAGCCCAACGCAAATCAAAATTGATGCCCAGAGGGGATGGTCCTTTTCAAGTGATCAAGCGTGTCAATGATAATTCCTATCAATTAGACCTCCTAGGTGAGTTTAATGTCAGTGCAACATTCAATGTGGCTGATTTATCTCCATTTCATGTAGGTGACGATTTGGGGTCAAATCGCTTTCAAGAGGGAGGGAATGATACGATCACAACCAACAATGAATCAGAAGAATTTCCTATTGGACCTATGACTCGTGCTAAAACCAAGAAATTTCAAGAGGCCATGGGAAATCAATTTATTCAAAGCTGGAAATTAGAGAATGCAACACCAACTATGTTGGAACAATACAGCCTCCTACTTGTGCATGAGTTTGCATGAGTTCTTTCTTAAGTTTTTAAATTTAATTTCAGCATGTGTGCATGAATAAATAATGCTTGATATTCATTTAAGCATGTTAGTTCAATTAAGTTCATTAGTTTAATTAATGCATGATAGTTCACTTAAAGCATGTTAGTTTTCTTATGTTTATGAGTTCATTTAGTGTGTGGATTAATAATTAATTAAACTAGATCATTCAATGTAACTAGTTTCATTAATTAAACTAGCTCATTAAATATGTTTCATGCATTCACTTTTATTTTATTGAATAAAGTTGTTGTCTAATGGTTGCTTATATTTTCATCTAGGGTATTCATTTGGGATCAAATGGCTGATCATTTTCTACAAGAATGAAAAGTCATTTACTACTAATTAAAGACACTTGAAGACACCATGATGGCTGATCAGTTTCAAGACATTCAAGGGAGATTTACACACCACTTAAAGGCTTTCAGTTTCAGCAAGAAAACAATGCATTGAAGAGCTCCTAAATACACCACTTAAAGAGGCACTTAAAGACAACTTAAGAGCTACTTAATCCTCCATAAAGCTTATCAGTTTTTAACAGAGAAGACATGCAATGAAAGCCTTCATTATCAGCACTTAAGGGAGAGTAAAGGCAAGAATTAAAGCAACACTTAAGGAGGGAGTTCAAGGAATATCAGTCAACTTGTTCGCCATTTTTGGATTGGATACGAGCATATTTGAGTCTTGAGGTCTTCTTCAAACTTTTTCCTCTATTTCGTATCTTTTCAACTCACTTTGAATCACCTCATTCCGATATCAGGAGCTTAAGCTATGATTAAATTAGTGAAGATAGTGAATGCTGGAAATTCAGTACGGGAATAGTCACAAGATGCTTGTTCAACAAATTCAAGAGGCCATTCAATTGCTGAATTCAATGCTTTATCAACAGCCCATTAAAGGAGGATGAATGACAACTTAATCAAGTTCATTAGCCCAAGAGTTTCTCCATGTGGATGATATGTATGTCTACATTCATCTTACGAATGTCCACATTTATCCTTGTTAGATCAAACCTTTTTGGCTGTCAATTGGAGATAGGATAACCTATAAATTAATAGGCCTTTAACACCAGAATAATGAGTCTTTAATCTTTGTCTAGGCTAATCAATTTGTTGTTGTCTTACACCTATAAATAGGCACTCATTTCATTGTAAAAAGAACAACTTTTGGCATATATTAAACTTTGAGAGTGTTTTCTTTTATAGTTCATTTTGAACTTTATCGGCTTGCAAGATTGTTCTTGTGGCATTAATCCCTTTTCTCTTTTTTATATTGTTGGTTCCTAGTTCATATAACTAGAGGGTCGCAATCCATTAGCCTTTCACCCAAGTCACGGTTTAAAAACTCTTAAGGAACGTGTCTTCACTTTTTAGTGTTGGTTCCTCCTTTGTTTACACCGCACCATCAATTATATTTCATCTTTTCATTTCCATCAACCATACATCCATATTTTCCATACTTCATCCTAAACACAACAATCAACTTATCATCATTCCATTGTCGTATCATCTTGTAATCATATCAATTACTTACTAGAATCACGATCACATATACAAATTCAAATATTCCGCAACCAGATTCATATCAAACGATCAAAGAGAGGGGTCGTCCATCACGATATACTCTCTAAGAAAGGGACGATTCATTATGAAATGCACTCGAAGAGAGGGGTCATTCATCGCGCCATACGCTCAATGAGAAGGGTCGTCCATAACGGTATACACTCCAAAAAATGGATCGTTCATTATGACTTGTTGGTATAAAATACACAGCGGGATAGATGGTGGTGGTGGTATGATGTTGGATAGATTTGTCCTTGGCACCCTCCTAATTGCAATTGAATAGGCAAACACCTGCAAACGAAACGAATCTCTCCGGTGAATTGATGATATGTTGTTGTCCTAGGCACCCTCCTATCCATAATTAGATAGGCAAACACCATAATCGGCTCTAACTCACCCTCCTAAATGCGATTGCTTAGGCAAGCGAGAGTGTGAAGATATTCTCCCTCATAAAAACTAGAAGTAGTTATGTTGAAGACTTCTGATAAGAAAAATAGCAAGGTGACAACCTTGCCAATAAAATGGCCCAAGACCTAGAGTTTTTTATAACTCAAAAATTCATATTCTTCATGTGTTTACAAGAAAATAATTGTCCCCTTTTATAGTCTATAAGAGACCTTAGAATTGCCTAATAGATAGCTAATCAATCCCTAAATATCAGCATATTGATATCTTGATAAAATAAATCCCCTAAAATCAGCATATGAATAGCTAATTAAAAGGAATCTTTTAAGTAATAAAATAAAATAATAATAATAATAATAGTCAAAGCTTTATAATCAAACTTTAAATTAATTTATTTAATGTCTAATTCATCCAAAAACTTTATATATTAGCTTTTGAGATGAATTTTACAAAATCTCATAATAATCCCGTATCCAGTTTTTTGCACACGCAATCTTTGGTAAAACAAACATATCTTGAGCTCTCAATATCCAATTGATGCGTTTCAAGATGCATTGAAAAGATAACTGAATAACGGTCAATTTATTAGAAGACAACTCTACCCATAAATGTACGAAACACCTCCAAAAAGTCATGGAAAGTTGGTTGGCTTTCCAGACTTTACCAACAGATTCATATTTATGCTCAATGTGCATTACTTTAGCCCTCTCATGCATGTATCACTTGCACTCGAAGAAAGGGGTCATTCAATGCGATATACGCTCAATGAGAGGGGTTGTCCATTACAGTATACGCTCAAAGAGATGGACCCTTCACCATGACATGCACTCGAAGAGAGGGGTCATTCATCGCGACATATGCTCAAAGAGAGGGGTCGTCCAACACGGCATACGTTCAAAGAGAGGGATCGTTCATTACGACATACTCTCGAAGAGAGGGGTTATTCACCGCGACATACGCTCCAAGAGGGGTCGTCCATCATGGTACACGCTCTAAGAAAGGGACTGTTCATTATAGTATGCACTCAAAGAGAAGGGTTATTCATCGATACATACGCTCGAAGAGAAGGGTCGTCCATTACGGTATATTCTCTAAGAAAGGAACCGTTCATTATGACATGCACTCGAAGAGAGGGGTCATTCATCGCGACTTACGCTCCAAGAGAGGGGACGTCATCACAGTATACACACAAAGAGAGGGTCCGTTCACCATGACATGCACTCGAAGAGAGGGGTCATTCATAGACACATACGCTCAAAGTGAGGGGTCGTCCATCACGGGATACGCTAAAAGAGAGAGACCAGTGATTATGAAATACGCTCGAAGAGAAGGGTCATTCACTGCGATATCGCTCAAAGAGACGGGTCGTCCATCACGATATACGCTCTAAGAAAGGGGCCATTCATTATGACATGTACTCGAAGAGAGGGGTCATTCACGGCGACATACGCTCAAAGAGAGGGGTCGTCCATCACAATATACTCTCTTAAAAGGTGACCATTCATTATATCATGCACTCGAAAAGAGGGGTCATTCCGCTCAAAGAGAAGGGTCGTCTATCACGGTATACGCTCTAAGAAAGTGATCGTTCATTATGACATTTACTAGAAGAGAAGGGTCATTTCTTGCGGCATACTTTCAAAAAGAGGGGTCGTCCATCACGGTATACGCTCAAAGAGAGAGATCGTTCAGCATGACATGCACTCGAAGAGAGTGGTCATTCAACGCGACATATGCTCAAAAAGAGGGGTCATCGATCACGGTATACGCTCAAAGAGAGGGAACGATCATTATGACATGAACTCGAATAGAGGGGTTATTCATCGTGACATACGCTCAAAGCGAGGGGTCGTCCATCACGGTATACATTCTAAGAAAGGAAATATTTATTATGATATGCACTCAAAGAGAGAGGTCATTCATTGTGACATACGCTCAAAGAGAGGGGTCGTCCATCACGGTATACGCTCAAAAAGGACCGTTCACCATGACATGCACTCAAAGAGAGGGGTCGTTCATCACGACATACGCTCAAAGACAGGGGTCATCCATCACGGGATACGCTCAAAGAGGGGGACCGGTCACTACAACATACCTTCAAAGAAAGGGGTCATTCACCGCGACATACGCTCAAAGAGATGGGTCGTCCATAACGGTATACGCTATAAGAAAGGGAACGTTCATTATGATATGCACTCGAAGAGAGGGGACATTCATCGCGACATATGCTCAAAGAGAGGGGTTGTCCATCACGGTATACACTCTAAGAGAGGGATTGTTCATTACGATATACATTCAAAGAGAGCGGTCATTCAACTCGCAATACGCTCAAAGAGAGGGATTTTCCATCACGGTATACTTTCAAAGAGAGGGATCGTTCATTATGACATGCACTCGAAGAGAGGGGTCATTCATCGCGGCATACATTCAAAGAGAGGGTCGTCCATCACGGTATACAATCTAAGAAAGGGATTGTTCATAATGACATGCACTCAACTAGAGGGGTCATTCAATGCGACATACACTTAAAGAGAGAGGTCATCTATCACCGCATATGCTCGAACAGAGGGATCGTTCAACAGGACATGCACTCGAAGAGAGGGGTTATACATCGCGACATATGCTCAAAGAGCGGGGTCGTCCATCACGACATATGCTCAAAAAGAGGGATTGTTCAACGTGACATGCACTCTAAGAGAGGGGTCATTCATCACGATATACGCTTAAAGAGAGGGGTCGTTCATCACGGCATACACTCAAAGAGATGGACCATTTATTATGGCATACTCTCGAAGAGAGGGGTCATTCACCGCGACATACGCTTAATGAGAGGGTTCGTCCATCACGATGTACGCTCTAAGAAAGTGACCATTTATTATGACATAACCTCGAAGAGTGGGGCCATTCATTGTGACATACGCTCAAAGAGAGGGGTCATTCATTGCAACATACGTTCAAAAAGAGGTTTCGTTCAACATGGTATACGCTCAAAGAGAGGGATAGTTCACCATGACATGTACTCGAAGAGAGGGGTCATTCATCGTGATATACGCTAAAAAAGAGTGGTCATCGATCACAATATACGCTCAAAGAGAGGGATCGATCATTATGACATGTACTCAAAGAGAGGGTTCATTCATCGCGACATACGCTCAAAGAGAGTGGTATTCATCACGGCATACGCTCTAAGAATGGGACCATTCATTATGACATGCACTCGAACAGGTGGGTCATTCATCGTGACAAATGCTCAAATAGTAGGGTTGTCCATCACGGTATACACTCTAAGAAAGGAACTGTTCATTATGACTTACACTCGTAGAGAGTGGTCGTCTATCACGACTAAGCTCAAAGAGGGGGATCGTTCACCATAATATGCACTCGAAAGAGTGGGGTCATTCATCGCGACATAAGCTCAAAGAGAGGGGTCGTCCATCACGTGATACGCTCAAAGAGAGGGACCGGTCATTATGATATACGCTCGAAGAGATGGGTCATTCTTCCGACATACACTCAAAGAGAGAGGTCGTTCATCAGGGTATACCTACCCTATAAGAATGGGATCATTCATTATGACATGCCCTCGTAGAGAGGGGTCATTCATTACGGCATACGCTCAAAGAGAATGGTCGTCCATCACGGGACATGCTCTAAGAAATATACCATTCATTACGACAAAAACTAGAAGAAAAGGATCATTCAATGTGACATACCCTCAAAGAGAGTGGTCATCGATCACGGTATACGCTTAAAGAGAGGGACCGATCATTATGACATGCACTCGAAGAGAGGGGTCATTCATCTCGATATACGCTCAAAGGAGGGGTCATCCATCACGGCATACGCTATAAGAAAGGGACCATTCTTTATGACAAGCACTCGAAGAGAGCGGTCATTCATCGCGACATACGCTGAAAGAGAGGGGTCGTCCAACATGTGATACGCTCAAAGAGAGGGACCGGTCATTATAATATACAGTCGAAGAGATAGGTAATTCTTCGCGATATAAAATCAAAGAGAGGTGTCGTCTATCACGGTATACCCTCTAAGAAAGGGACCATTCATTATGACATGCACTCGTAGAGAGAGGTCATTCATCACGACATACGCTCAAAGAGAGAGGTCGTCCATCACGGGATACGCTCTAAGAAATGGATCATTCATTTCAAATAAACTCGAAGAAAGGGGTCATCCAACGCCACATATGCTCAAACAGAGGCGTCATCCATCACAGCAAACGCTAAAAGAGAGGGGTCATCCATCAAGGTATACTCTCTAAGAAAGGGGTCATTCATCGCCATATACGTTCAAAGAGAGGGGTCGTCCGTTATGACATACGCTCAAAGAGAGGGACCGTTCATTCTGACATACTATCGAAGAGATGGACCGTTCACCATATCCTGCAAGAGAGGCTCGTCCATCACGGTATATGCTCAAAGAGAGGGACCGTTCACCATGTCCTACACTCGAAGAGAGATGTTATTCATCGTGATATACGCTTAAAGAGAGGATCTTATATAACAACATACACTCAAAGAGAGTGACTGTTCACCATGACATGCACTCGAAGAGAGGGGTCTTTCATCGCAATATACGCTCAAAGATAGGGGTCATCCTTCGCGGCATACGCTTAAAGAGAGGGACCATTAATTATGACATACTCTCGAAGAGAGGGGTCATTCATCGCGACATACGCTCAAAGAGAGGGGTCGTCCATCACGGTATATGCTCTAAAAAAAGGACCGTTAATTATGACATGCACTAGAAGGGAGAGATTGTTCACCAGGACATACAGTCTAAGACAAGGATCATTCATCGTGACTTACACTCAAAGAGAGTGGTCGTCCAACACGACATACGCTCAAAGAGAGTGGTCGTCCATCACAGCATACGCTCAAAGAGAGTGGTCGTCCATCACAGCATACGCTCAAAGAGAGGGACCGACCATTATGAAATACTCTCGAACAGAGGGGTCAGTCATCGCAACATACACTCAAAGAGAGGAGTCGTGCATCACAGTATACTCTCTAAGGATGGGAATGTTCATTATGATATGAACTTGAAGAGAGTGGTTATTCATCGCGAGATACACTCAAAGAGAAGGGTCGTCCATTACAGTATACGCTCAAAGAGATGGGTTGTTCACCATGACAAGCACTGGAAGAGAGGGTCCTTCATTGCAACAAACACTCAAAAAGAGGAGTCATCGATCAGGATATATGCTTAAAGAGAAGGATCTTTCATTATGACAAACCCTCAAAGAGAGGGGTCATTCATCGTGATATAAGCTCAAAGAGAAGGGTCATCCATTACGGTTTACGCTCTAAGAAAGGGACCGTCCATTATGACATGCACTCGAAGAGAGGGTCATTCATCACGACGTACGATCAAATGGAAGGGTCGCCCATCATGGTTTATGCTCAAAGTGAGGAATCGTTCACCATGTCAAGCACTCGAAGAGAGGGGTCATTCATCGCGACATAGTCCCAAAGGGAGGGTTTGTCTGTCACGGCATACGCTCAAAGAGAGTGATTGTTCATTATGACATACTCTCGAAGAGAGGGGTTACTCACCGCAACATATGCTCGAAGAGAGGGGCCGTCCATCACGGTGTACGCTCTATGAAAGTGAACGTTCATTATGACATGCACTCGAAGAAAAGGGTGATCAATCGAGACATACGCTCAAAGAGAGGCTACGTCCATCACGGTAGACGCACAATGAGAGGAACCATTCACCATGACATGCACTCGAAGAGAGGTGTTATTCATCGCGACATACGCACATTGAGAAAGGTCGTCCATCACGATATACGCTCTAAGAAAGGGACCGTTCATTATAACATGCACTCAAAGAGAGGGGTCACTCATCGCGATATACGCTCAAAGAGAGGGGCCTTCCATCACGTTATATGCTCAAAGAGGGGGACCTTTCATTGTAACATGCACTCGAAGAAAGGGCTCATTCATCGCGACATACGCTCAAAGAGATGGGTCGTCCATCACAGTATACACTATAGGAAAGGGATCATTACATGCACTCAAAGAGAGGGCTCATTCATAGCTACAAACGCTCAAAGAGAAGGGTCGTCCATCACGGTATCCGCTCGTAAAGAGGGACCGTTCATTATGACATTCACTCGAAGAGAGGGGTCATTCACCGTGGCATACGCTCAAAGAGAGGGGTCGTCCATCACAATATACGCTCAAAGAGAGGGACCGTTCATTACGACCAGCACTCGAAGAGAGGGGTCATTCACCGTGACATAAGCTTAAAGAGAAGGGTCGTCCATCACGGTATACGCTCTAAGAAGGGATCATTCGTTATGACCTACTCTCGATGAGAGGGGTCATTCACCGCGACATATGCTCAAAGAGAAAGGTCGCCCATCGCAGTATATGGTCTAAGAAAGGTACCATTAATTATGACATGCACTAGAAAAGAAGGACTTTTCACTGGACATACAGTCGAAGATAGGAATCATTCATCGCGACTTACGATGAAAGAGAGTGGTCGTCCAACACGACATACGCTCAAAGAGAGGGGTCGTCCATCACGACATACTCTCAAAGAGAGGGACCGATAATTATGAAATACTCTAGAACAGAGGTGCATTCACTGTGACATACGCTAAAAGAGAAGAGTCGTGTATCACGGTATACGCTCTAAGATAGGGAATATTCATTATGATATGCACTCGAAGAGAGGGGGTTATTCATCACGAGACACACTCAAAGACAAGGGTCGTCCTTTACGATATATGCTCAAAGAGAGGGATTGTTCACCATGACATGCACTCGAAGAGAGGGGTCCTTCATTGCAACATACACTCAAAAAGAGGGGTCATCGATCACGGTATACGCTTAAAGAAAATGGTCTTTCATTATGACAAAACCTCAAAGAGAGGGGTCATTCATTGCGAAATATGCCAAAGAGAAGAATCATCCATCACGATATACGCTCTAAGAAAGGGACAGTTCATTATGACATACACTCGAAGAGAGGGGTCATTTATCGCGACGTACAATCAAATGGAGGGGTCGTCCATCATGGTTTACGCTTAAAGAGAGGAATCGTTCACAATGTAATGCTCAAAGAGTGGGGTCATTCATCGCGACATAGTCTCAATGGGAGGGTTTGTCCGTCACGATATACGCTCAAAGAGTTGGGTCGTCCATCACAGTATACGCTCAAAGAGGGACTGTTCATCACGAAATGTACTCGAAGAGAGGGGTCATTCGTCGCAACATACGCTCAGAGATAGGGTCATCGATCACGGTATACGCTCAAAGAGAAGGACCATTGATTATGATACACACTCAAGGGGAGGTTTCATTCATCGCGACATACTCTCAAAGAGATGGGTCATCCATCACGGTATATGTTCTAAGATGGGGACCCTTCAGTATGACATGCACTCGAAGAGAGGGATCATTCACCGCGACATATGCTCAAAGAGAGGGGTCGTCCATCACAATATGCTCTCTAAGAAAGGGCATGCATTCGTAGAGAGGGGTCATTCATCGCAATATAAGCTCAAAGAGAGGGATCATCCATCACGGTATCCGTTCAAAGATTGGGATCGTTCACCATGACATGCACTAGAATAGAGGGGTCATTCATAGCGACATACGGTCAAAGAGAGGGGTCGTCCATCACGATATACGCTCAAAGAGAGGAGCCGTTCATTATGACATACACTCGAAGAAAAGGGTCATTCAACGCGATATACGCTCAAAGAGAGGGGTCGTCCATCATGGTATACGCTCAAAGAGAGGGCCATTCACCATGAATTGCACTCAAAGATAGGTGCCATTCATCGCGACGTACGCTCAAAGAGAGGGGTCGTCCATCACGGTATACGCTCAAAGAGAGGTACAATTCACCATGACATGCACTAGAAGAAAGGGGTCATTCATCATGAAAAATGCTCAAAGAGAGCGGTCGTCCATCACGAGATACGCTCAAAGAGAGAGACCGGTCATTATGACATATACTCGAATAGAGCGGTCATTCACCGCGACATACGCCTAATGAGAGGGGTTGTCCATCACGATTTACGCTCCAAGAAAGGAACCGTTCATTATGACATGCACTGGAAGAGAGGGGTCATTCAACGCGACATATGCTCAAAGAGAGGGGTTGTCCATCACGGTATACGCTCAAAGAGAGGGGTCGTCCATCACACCACACGCTCAAAGAGAGGGAACGTTCATTATGGAATATGCTTGAAGAGAGGGCTCATTCATCGCGGTATATGCTCAGAGAGAGGGGTCTTCCATCACGGTATACGCTCTAAGGAAAGGACTATTCATTATGAAATTCACCCAAAAAGAGGGGTCATTCATTGCGAAATATGCTCAAAGAGAGGGGTCATCCATCACGGTATACGCTCTAAGAAAGGGACCGATCATTATGACATGAACTCGAAGGGAGGGGTCATTCATCGCGACATACGCTAAAAGCGAGGGGTCGTCCATCACGGTATTCACTCAAAGAGAGGGATCTTTCACCATGACATGCACTCAAAGAGAGGCGTCACTCATCGCGACATATGCTTAAAGAAAGGTGTCTCGATCACGGTATTCGCTCATAGAGAGGGACTATTTTTTATGACATTCCGTCGAAGAGAGGGGTATTTCATTGCGACATACACTCAAAGATAGGGATCGTCCATCACAGTATACGCTAAAAGTGAGGGACTGTTCACCATGAAATGCACTCAAAGAGAGGGGTCATTCATCGCAACGTACGCTCAAAGAGATGAGCATCGATCACGGTATATGCTCAAAGAGAGGGATCGTTGATTATGACATGCACTCAAACAGAGGAGTCATTCATCGTGACATACTCTCAAACAAAGGGGTCATCCATCACGATATACACTCTAAGAAAGGGACTATTTATTACGACATGCACTCGAAGAGGGGTCATTCATCGTGACATACGCTCAAAGAGAGGGGTCATTCACAATGACATACGCACAAAGAGAGGGGTCGTTGATCACGGTATATGTTCTAAGAAGGGAACCGTTCATTATGACATGCACTCGAACAGAGGGGTCATTCGCTGCGACATAAGCTCAAAAAGGGAGGAACCGTTCATTATGACATGCACTCGAAGAAAGGGGTCATTTACCGCGACATACGCTCAAAGAGAGTGGTCGTCCATCACGGTATACACTCAAAGAGAGGGACCGTTCAACATGAATTGCACTCAAAGATAGGGGTCATTCAATGCGACATACGCTCAAAGAGAGGGGTCGTCCATCACGATATACGCTCAAAGAGAGGAGCCGTTCATTATGACATACACTCGAAGAAATGGGTCATTCAACGCGATTTACGCTCAAAGAGAGGGGTCGTCCATCATGGTATACGCTCAAAGAGAGGGACCGTTCACCATGAATTGCACTCAAAGATAGGGGCCATTCACCGCGACATACACTCAAAGAGAGGGACCGTTCAACATGAATTGCACTCAAAGATTGGGGTCATTCATCACGACATACGCTCAAAGAGAGGGGTCGTCTATCACGGTATACGCTCAAAGAGAGGGGCACTTCACCATGACATGCACTCGAAGAAAGAGGTCATTCATCATAACAAATGCTCAAAGAGAGGTGTCATCCATCACGAGATACGCTCAAAGAGAGGGACCGATGATTATGACATACGCTCGAATAGAGCGGTCATTCACCGCGACATACGCTCAATGAGAGAGGTTGTCCATCACGATTTACTCTCTGAGAAAGGAACCGTTCATTATGACATACGCTCGAATAGAGCGGTCATTCATTGCGATATATGCTCTATGAGAAGGGTTGTCCATCACGATTTACTCTCTAAGAAAGGAACCGTTCATTATGACATACACTCGAAGAGAGGGGTCATTCATCGTGATATACGCTCAAAGAGAGGGTTTGTCCATCATGGTATACACTCTAAGAAAGGGATCATTACATGCACTCGAAGAGAGGGGTCATTCATCGCGACAAACGCTCAAAGAGAAGGGTCGTCCATCACGGTATCTTCTCACAAAGAGGGACCGTTCATTATGACATGCACTCGAAGAGGGGTCATTCACCGTGGCGTACGCTCAAAGACAAGGTTCGTACATCATGGTCTACGCTCAAGGAGAGGGACCGTTCACCATGACATGCACTCAAAGAGAGGAGCCATTCATCGCGACATACGCTTAAAGAGAGGAGTCGTCCATCACGGGATACGCTCATAGAGAGGGACCGTTCACCATGACATGCACTCGAAGAGAGGGGTCATTCATTACGAAAAACATTTAAAGAGAGGGGATGTCCAACACGAGATACGCTCAAAGAGAGGGACCGGTCATTATGACATACGCTCGTATAGAGCAGTCATTCACCGCGACATACACAAAGATAGGTGTCGTCCATCACGATTTATGCTCTTAGAAAGGAACCGTTCATTATGACATTGACACGAAGAGGGGTCATTCACCGGGGCATACACTCAAAAAGAGGGGTCATCCATCATGATATACGCTCTGAGAAAGGGACAGTTCATTATGACATGAACTCGAAAAGAGGGGTCATTCATTGCGACATACGCTCAAAGAGAAGTGTCGTGCGTCAAGGTATACGCTGTAAGAAAGGGATTGTTCATTATGACAAGAACTCAAAGAGAGGGGTCAATCATCGCGACATACAATCGAAGAGAAGGGTTGTCTATCAGGGTATACGCTCTAAGAAAGGGACTGTTTATTATGACATGCACATGAAGAGAGGGGTCATTCATCATGACGTACGTTCAAAGAGAGGGGTCGTCCAGCATGGTATACGTTCAAATAGAGGGATCGTTCACAATGACATGCATTAAAAGACAGGAATCAATCAGATCGAGACATATTCATAGAAAGGGGTCATTCATCACAGGATACAATCAAAGAGAGGGACCGATTATTATGACAAACTCTTGAAGGGAGGGGTCATTCACCGCAACTTACCCTCAAAGACATGGGTCGTACTTCGCGATATACACTCAAAGTATGGTACCGTTCATTGTGACATGCACTCAAAGAGAAGGGACATTCGTCGCGACATATGCACAATGAGAAGGGTCGTCCATCACGATATACGCTCTCAGAAAGTGACCGTTCATTATGATAAGCACTGGAAGAGAGTGGTCGTTCAACGCGACATACACTCAAAGAGAGGGGTCATCCATCACGACATACGCTCAAAGTGAGGGAACGTTCATTATGAAATACGCTCGAAGAGAGGGGTCATTCACTGTGACAAACGCTCAAAGACAGGGGTCATCCATCGCGGTATACGCTCAAAGAAAAGGACCGTTCATTATGAAATTCTCTCGAAGAGAGGGATCATTTTCCACGACATACGCTCAGCCAGAGGGGTCGTCCATCACGGTAACGCTCTAAGAAAGGGACCGTTCATTATGACATGCACTCGAAGAGAGGGGTCATTCATCGCGATATACGCTCAAAGAGAGGGGTTGTCCTTCACGATAAATGCTCAAAGAGAGGGACCTTTCATTGTAACATGTACTCGAAGAGAGGGCTCATTCATCGCGACATACGCTCAAAGAGATGGGTCCTCTATCACAGTATACACTCTAAGAAAGGGATCATTACATGCACTCAAAGGGAGGGGTCATTCATCGCGACAAACGCTCAAAGAGAAGGGTCGTCCATCACGGTATCCGTTCATAAAGAGAGACCATTCATTATGACATGCACTCGAAGAGAGGGGTCATTCACCGTGGCATACGCTCACAGAGAGGGGTCGTCCATCACAATAAACGCTCAAAGAGAGGGACCGTTCATTACGACCAACACTCGAAGAGAGGGGTCATTCATTGTGACATACGCTCAAAGAGAAGGGTCGTCCATCACGGTATACGCTCTAAGAAAGGGACCATTCATTATGACCTACTCTCGATGAGAGGGGTCATTCACCGCGGCATATGCTCAAAGAGAATGGTCATCCATCACGGTATATGCTCTAAGAAAGGGACTGTTAATTATGACATGCACTAGAAGAGAAGGACTGTTCACCAGGACATACAGTCGAACACATGAATCATTCATCGCGACTTACGCTCAAAGAGAGAGGTCGTCCAACACGACATACGCTCAAAGAGAGTGGTCGTCCAACACGACATATGCTCAAAGAGAGTGGTCGTCTAACACGACATACGCTCAAAGAGAGGGACCGATCATTATGAAATACTCTCGAACAAAGGTGTCATTCACCATGACATACGCTAAAAGATAGGAGTCGTGCATCACGGTATACGCTCTAAGAAAGTGAATGTTCATTATGATATGCACTCGAAGAGAGGGGTTATTCATCGTGACATACGCTCAAAGAGAGGGGTTATTCATCGTGACATACGCTCAAAGAGAGGGGTCGTCCATCACGCTATACGCTCAAAGAGAGGGATCGTTCAGCATAACATGCACTCGAAGAGAGTGGTCATTCAACGCGACATATGCTCAAAAAGAGGGGTCATTGATCACAGTATATGCTGAAAAAGAGGGAACGATCATTATGACATGGACTCGAAGAGAGGGGTTATTCATCGTGACATATGCTCAAAGCGAGGGGTCGTCCATCACGGTATACGTTCTAGGAAAGGAAATATTTATTATGATATGCACTCAAAGAGAGAGGTCATTCATCGTGACATACGCTCAAGGAGAAGGGTCGTCCATCACGGTATACGCTCAATAAGAAGGACCGTTCACCATGACATGCACTCAAAGACAGGTGTCGTTCATCACGACATACGCTCAAAGACAGGGGTCGTCCATCACGGGATACGCTCAAAGAGGGGGACCGGTCACTACAACATACCTTCAAAGAAATGGGTCATTCACCGCGACATACGCTCAAAGAGATGGGTCGTCCATAACGGTATACGCTAGCTATAAGAAAGGGATCGTTCATTATGATATGCACTCGAAGAGAGGGGACATTCATCGCGACATGCGATCAAAGAGAGGGGTTGTCCATCACAGTATACGCTCTAAGAGAGGGATTGTTCATTATGACATATAATCAAAGAGAGGGGTCATTCATCGTGCAATACGCTCAAAGAGAGGGATTTTCCATCACGGTATACTCTCAAAGAGAGGGACCGTTCATTTTGACATGCACTCGAAGAGAGGGGTCATTCATCGCGACATACGTTCAAAGAGAGGGTCATCCATCACGATATACACTCTAAGAAAGGGATCGTTCATAATGACATGCATTCAACTAGAGGGGTCTTTCAATGCGACATACACTAAAAGAGAGAGGTCATCCATCACCGCATATGCTCGAACAGAGGGATCAATAAACAGGACATGCACTCGAAGAGAGGGGTTATACATCGCGACCTATGCTCAAAGAGTGGGGTCGTCCATCACGACAGATACTCAAAAAGAGGGATTGTTCAACGTGACATGCACTCTATGAGAGGGGTCATTCATCACGATGTACGCTTAAAGAGAGGGGTCGTTCAACACGGCATACACTCAAAGAGATGGACCATTCATTATGGCATACTCTCGAAGAGAGGGGTCATTCACCGCGACATACGCTTAATGAGAGGGGTCGTCCATCACGGTGTACGCTCTAAGAAAGTGACCATTTATTATGACATAACCTCGAAGAGTGGGGTCATTCATCGTGACATACGCTCAAAGAGAAGGGTCGTCCATCACGGTATATGCACTAAGAAAGGGACCGTTCATTATGACATGCATTATAAGAGAGGGGTCATTCATTGCGACATACGTTCAAAAAGAGGATTCGTTCAACATGGTATACGCTCAAAGAGAGGGATTGTTCACCATGACATGTACTCGAAGAGAGGGGTCATTCATCGTGATATACGCTAAAAAAGAGTGGTCATCGATCACGATATACGCTCAAAGAGAGGGATCGATCATTATGACATGCACTCGAAGAGAGGGGTCATTCATCGCGAGATACGCTCTAAGAAAGGGACCATTCATCACGGCATACGCTCTAAGAAAGGGTCCATTCATTATGACATGCACTCGAACAGATGGGTCATTCATCGTGACAAATGCTCAAATAGAAGGGTCGTCCATTACGGTATACACTCTAAGAAAGGGACCATTCCTTATGACATGCACTCGGAGAGAGGGGTCATTCATCGCGACATACGTTCAAACAGAGGGAACGTTCACCATGACATGCACTCGAAGACAGGAGGTATTCACTGCGACATACACTTAAAGATTGGGGTCGTCCATCACAGTATACGCTCAAAGAAAGAGACTGTTCATTATGACATGCACTCGTAGAGAGTGGTCGTCTATCACGACTAAGCTCAAAGAGGGGTATCGTTCACCATAATATGCACTCGAAAGAGTGGGGTCATTCATCACGACATAAGCTCAAAGAGAGGAGTCATCCATCACGTGATACGCTCAAAGAGAGGGACCGATCATTATGATATACTCTCGAAGAGATGGGTCATTCTCCCGACATACACTCAAAGAGAGAGGTCGTTCATCACGATATACCCTATAAGAATTGGACTGTTTATTATGACATGCCCTCGTAGAGAGGGGTCATTCATTGCGGCATACGCTCAAAGAGAATGGTCTTCCATCACGGGACATGCTCTAAGAAATATACCGTTCATTACGACATACCCTCAAAGAGAGGGGTCATCGATCACGGTATACGCTTAAAGAGAGGGACCGATCATTATCATATGCACTCGAAGAGAGCGGTCATTCATCTCGATATATGCTCAAAGGAGGGGTCATCCATCACGGCATACGCTATAAGAAAGGGACCATTCTTTATGAAAAGCACTTGAAGAGAGCGGTCATTCATCGCGACATACGCTTAAATAGAGGGGTCGTCCATCATGTGATACGCTCAAAGAGAGGGACCGATCATTATGATATACGGTCGAAGAGACGGGTAATTCTTCACAATATACAATCAAAGAGAGGTGTCGTCTATCACGGTATACCCTCTAAGAAAGGGACCGTTCATTATGACATGCAATCGTAGAGAGAGGTCATTCATCACGACATACGCTCAAAGAGAGGGGTTGTCCATCACGGGAAACGCTCTAAGAAATGGATCATTCATTTCAAATAAACTCGAAGAAAGGGGTCATCCAACGCCACATATGCTCAAACAGAGGCGTCATCCATCACAGCAAACGCTCAAAGAGAGGGGTCATCCATCACGGTATACTCTCTAAGAAAGGGGTCATTCATCGCCATATACGTTCAAAGAGAGGGGTCCTCCGTTATGACATACACTCGAAGAGAGGGACCGTTCATTCTGACATACTATCGAAGAGATGGACCGTTCACCATATCCTGCAAGAGAGGCTCGTCCATCACGGTATATGCCCAAAGAGAGGGATCGTTCACCACGTCCTGCACTCAAAGAGAGATGTTATTCATCGTGATATATGCTTAAAGAGAGGATCTTATATAACAGCATACACTCAAAGAGAGATGTTATTCATCGTGATATATGCTTAAAGAGAGGATCTTATATAACAGCATACACTCAAAGAGAGTGACTGTTCACCATGACATGCACTCGAAGAGAGGGGTCTTTCATCGCAATATATGCTCAAAGAGAGGGGTCATCCTTCGCGGCATACGCTTAAAGAGAGGGACCATTAATTATGACATACTCTCCAAGAGAGGGGTCATTCACCGCGACATACGCTCAAAGAGAGGGGTCGTCCATAACGGTATACGCTCTAAAAAAGGGACCGTTAATTATGACATGCACTAGAAGGGAGGGATTGTTCACCAGGACATACAGTCTAAGACACATTCATCGTGACTTACACTCAAAGAGAGTGGTCGTCCAACACGGCATACGCTCAAAGAGAATGGTCGTCCATCACAGCATACGCTCAAAGAGAGGGATCGACCAGTATGAAATACTCTCGAATAGAGGGGTCATTCACCGCAACATACGCTAAAAGAGGGGAGTCGTGCATCACGGTATACGCTCTAAGAAAGGGAATGTTCATTATGATATGCACTCGAAGAGAGTGTTTATTCATAGCGAGATACACTTAAAGAGAAGGGTCGTCCATTACGGTATACGCTCAAAGAGATGGATTGTTCACCATGACAAGCACTGGAAGAGAGTGTCCTTCATTGCGACAAACACTCAAAAAGAGGGGTCATCGGTCAGGATATACGCTTAAAGAGAAGGATCTTTCATTATGACAAACCCTCAAAGAGAGGGGTCATTCATCGTGATATAAGCTCAAAGAGAAGGGTCATCCATCACGGTTTACGCTCTAAGAAAGGGACCGTCCATTATTACATACACTTGAAGAGAGGGGTCATTCATCGCGACGTACGATCAAATGGAAGGGTCGCCCATCATGGTTTATGCTCAAAGTGAGGAATCGTTCACCATGTCAAGCACTCGAAGAGAGGGGTCATTCATCGCGACATAGTCTCAAAGGGAGGGTTTGTCTGTCACGGCATACGTTCAAAGAGAGTGACCGTTCATTATGACATACTCTCGAAGAGAGGGGTTATTCACCGCGACATACGCTCGAAGAGAGGGGTTGTCCTTCATGGTGTACGCTCTATGAAAGTGATCGTTCATTATGACATGCACTCGAAGAAAAGGGTGATCAATCGAGACATACGCTCAAAGAGAGGCTACGTTCGTCAAGGTAGATGCACAATGAGAGGAACCATTCACCATGACATGCACTCGAAGAGAGGTGTTATTCATCGCGACTTACGAACATTGAGAAAGGTCGTCCATCACGATATACGCTCTAAGAAAGGGACCGTTCATTATAACATTCACTCAAAGAGAGGGGTTATTCATCGCGATATACGCTCAAAGAGAGGGGTCTTCCATCACGTTATACGCTCAAAGAGAGGGACCTCTCATTGTAACATGCACTTGAAGAAAGGGCTCAATCATCGCGACATACGCTCAAAGAGATGGGTCGTCCATCACAGTATACACTCTAGGAAAGGGATCATTACATGCACTCAAAGAGAGGGGTCATTCATCGCTACAAACGCTCAAAGAGAAGGGTCGTCCATCACGGCATCCGCTCATAAAGAGGGATCGTTCATTATGATATGCACTCAAAGAGAGGTGTCATTCACCGTGGCATATGCTCAAAGAGAGGGGTCGTCCATCACAATATAAGCTCCAAGAGAGGGACCGTTCATTACGACCAGCACTCGAAGAGAGGGGTCATTCACCGTGACATAAGCTTTAAGAGAAGGGTCGTCCATCATGGTATACGCTCTAAGAAAGGGACCATTCGTTATGACCTACTCTCGATGAGAGGGGTCATTCACCGTGACATATGCTCAAAGAGAAAGGTCGGCCATCGCAGTATATGCTCTAAGAAAGGTACTATTAATTATGACATGCACAAGAAAAGGACTTTTCACAGGACATACAGTCGAAGACAGGAATCATTCATCGCGACTTACGCTGAAAGAGAGTGGTCGTCCAACACGACATACGCTCAAAGAGAGGGGTCGTCCATCACGACACACTCAAAGACAAGGGTCGTCCTTTAAGGTATTTGCTCAAAGAGAGGGATTGTTCACCATGACACGCACTCGAAGAGAGTGGTCCTGCATTGTGACATACACTCAAAAAGAGGGGTCATCGATCACGGTATACGCTTAAAGAAAAGGGTCTTTCATTATGACAAAACCTCAAAGAGAGGGATCATTCATTGCGATATATGCCAAATAGAAGGGTCATCCATCACGGTATACGCTCTAAGAAAGAGACGGTTCATTATGACATACACTCAAAGAGAGGGGTCTTTTATCGCGACGTACAATCAAATGGAGGGGTCGTCCATCATTGTTTACGCTTAAAGAGAGGAATCGTTCATAATGTAATGCTCAAAGAGTGGGGTCATTCATCGCGACATAGTCTCAATGGGAGGGTTTGTCCGTCACAATATACGCTCAAAGAGTAGGGTCGTCCATCAAAGTATACGCTCAAAGAGGGATTGTTCACCATGAAATGTACTCGAAGAGTGGGGTCATTCATCGCAGCGTACGCTCAAAGATAGGGTCATCGATCATGGTATATGCTCAAAGAGAGGGACCATTGATTATGATACGCACTCAAGGGGAGGTTTCATTCATCGTGACATACTCTCAAAGAGATGGGTCATCCATCACGGTATATGTTCTAAGAAGGGGATCGTTCAGTATGACATGCACTCGAAGAGAGAGATCATTCACCGCAACATACGCTCAAAGAGAGGGGTCGTCCATCACAGTATGCTCTCTAAGAAAGGGATCGTTCATTAATACATGCATTCGTAGAGAGGGGTCATTCATCGAAATATAAGCTCAAAGAGAGGGATCATCCATCACAGTATCCGCTCAAATATTGGGATCGTTCACCATGACATGCACAAGAATAGAGGGGTCATTCATCGCGACATACGCTCAAAGAGAGGGGTCGTCCATCTCGATATACGCTCAAAGAGAGGGGTCGTCCATCATGGTATACGCTCAAAGAGAGGGACCGTTCACCATTAATTGCACTCAAAGATAGGGGTCATTCATCGCGACATACGCTCAAAGATAGGGGTCGTCCATCACGGTATATGCTCAAAGAGAGGTACAATTCACCATGATATGCACTCGAAGAAAGGGGTCATTCATTATGACAAATGCTTAAAGAGAGCGGTCGTCCATCACGAGATACGCTCAAAGAGAGGGACCGTTCATTATGACATACGCTCGAATAGAGCGGTCATTCACCGTGACATACGCCTAATGAGAGGGGTTGTCCATCACGATTTATGCTCTAAGAAAGGAACCGTTCATTATGACATGCACAGGAAGTGAGGGGTCATTCAACGCGAAATACGCTCAAAGAGAGGGGTTGTCCATCACGGTATACGGTCAAAGAGAGGGGTCGTCCATCACGCCACACGCTCAAAGAGAGGTACCGTTCATTATGGAATACGCTTGAAGAGAGGGCTCATTCATCGCGGTATACGCTCAGAGAGAGGGGTCATCCATCACGGTATACGCTCTAAGAAAGGGACTGTTCATTATGAAATGCACCCAAAAAGAGGGGTCATTCATCGCGAAATATGCTCAAAGAGAGAGGTCATCCATCACGGTATACGCTCTAAGAAAGGGACCGATCATTATGACGTCAACTCGAAGGGAGGGGTCATTCATCGCGACATACGCTAAACGCGAGGGGTCGTCCATCACGGTATTCAGTCAAAGAGAGGGATCTTTCACCATGACATGCACTCGAAGAGAGGGGACATTCATCGCGACATATGCTTAAGGAGAGGTGTCTCGATCACGGTATTCGCTCATAGAGAGGGACTATTTTTTATGACATTCCCTCGAAGAGAGGGTAATTCATTGCGACATACGCTCAAAGATAGGGGTTGTCCATCACAGTATACGCTAAAAGTGAGGGACTGTTCACCATGAAATGTACTCAAAGAGAGGGGTCATTCATCGCAACGTACACTCAAAGAGATGATCATCGATCACGGTATATGCTCAAAGAGAGGGATCGTTGATTATTACATGCACTCAAAGAGAGGAGTCATTCATCGAGACATACTCTCAAAGAAAGGGGTCATCCATCACGGTATACGCTCTAAGAAAGGGACTATTTATTACGACATGCACTCGAAGAGGGGTCATTCATCGTGACATACGCTCAAAGAGAGGGGTCATTCACAACGATATACGCACAAAGAGAGGGGTCATTCACAACGATATACGCACAAAGAGAGGGGTCGTCGATCACGGTATATGTTCTAAGAAGGGAACCGTTCATTATGACATGCACTCGAACAGAGGGGTCATTCACCGCGACATACGCTCAAAAAGGGAGGAACCGTTCATTATGATATGCACTCGAAGAAAGGGGTCATTTACCGCGACATACACTCAAAGAGAGTGGTCGTCCATCACGGTATACACTCAAAGAGAGGGGCGGTTCAACATGAATTGCACTCAAAGATAGGGGTCATTCATCGCGACATACGCTCAAAGAGTGGGGTCGTCCATCACGATATACGCTCAAAGAGAGGAGCCGTTCATTATGACATACACTCGAAGAAAGGGGTCATTCATCGTGACAGACGCTCAAAGAGTGGGGTCGTCCATCACGATATACGCTCAAAGAGAGGAGCCGTTCATTATGACATACACTCGAAGAAAGGGGTCATTCAACGCGATATACGCTCAAAGAGAGGGGTCGTCCATCATGGTATACGCTCAAAGAGAGGGACCGTTCACCATGAATTGCACTCAAAGATAGTGGCCATTTACCGCGACATATACTCAAAGAGAGGCACCGTTCAACATGAATTGCACTCAAAGATAGGGGTCATTCATCGCGACACACGCTCAAAGAGAGGGGTCGTCTATCATGGTATACGCTCAAAGAGAGGGGCAATTCACCATGATATGCACTCGAAGAAAGAGGTCATTCATCATGACAAATGTTCAAAGAGAGGTGTCATCCATCACGAGAAACGCTCAAAGAGAGGGACTGGTGATTATGACATACGCTCCAATAGAGCGGTCATTCACCGCGACAATACTCTCAATGAGAGGGGTTGTCCATCACGATTTACTCTCTAAGAAAGGAACCGTTCATTATGACAAACGCTAGAATAGAGCGGTCATTCATTGCGATATATGCTCAATGAGAGGGGATTTACTCTCTGAGAAAGGAACCGTTCATTATGACATACACTCGAAGACAGAGGTTATTCATCGCGATATACGCTCAAAGAGAGGGTTTGTCCATCACGGTATATGCTCTACGAAAGGGATCATTACATGCACTCGAAGAGAGGGGTCATTCATCGCGACAAACGCTCAAAGAGAAGGGTCGTCCATCACGGTATCTTCTCACAAAGAGGGACCATTCATTATGACATGCACTCGAAGAGGGGTCGTTCACCGTGGCATACGCTCAAAGACAAGGTTCGTACATCATGGTCTACGCTCAAGGAGAGGGACCGTTCACCATGACATGCACTCAAAGAGAGGAGCCATTCATCGCGACATACGCTCAAAGAGAGGAGTCGTCCACAACGGGATACGCTAATAGAGAGGGACCGTTCACCATGACATGCACTCGAAGAGAGAGGTCATTCATTACGAAAAATACTTAAAGAGAGGGGATGTCCATCACGGGATATGCTCAAAATGAAGGACCGTTCACCATGACAGGCACTCAAAGAGAGGGGTCGTTCATCACGACATACGCTCAAAGACAGGGGTCGTCCATCACGGGATACACTCAAAGAGGGGGACCGGTCACTACAACATACCTTCAAAGAAAGCGGTCATTCACCGTGACATACGCACAAAGAGTTGGGTCGTCC
Source organism: Abelmoschus esculentus (assembly GCA_035048815.1). Lineage (NCBI taxonomy): Eukaryota > Viridiplantae > Streptophyta > Magnoliopsida > Malvales > Malvaceae > Abelmoschus > Abelmoschus esculentus. The sequence goes on from JAUCBN010000003.1 coordinate 21,964,225, forward strand.
ATAACGGTATACGCTATAAGAAAGGGACCGTTCATTATGATATGCACTCAAAGAGAGGGGACATTCATCGCGACATACGCTCAAAGAGAGGGGTTGTCCATCACGGTATACGCTCTAAGAGAGGGATTGTTCATTATGACATACACTCAAAGAGAGGGGTCATTCATCGCGCAATACGCTCAAAGATAGGGATTTTCCATCAGGTATACTCTCAAAGAGAGGGATCGTTCATTATGACATGCACTCGAAGAGAGGGGTCATTCATCGCGACATACGTTCAAAGGGAGGGTCGTCCATCACGGTATACACTCTAAGAAAGGGATCGTTCATAATGACATGCACTCAACTAGAGGGGTCATTCAATGCGACATACAGTTAAAGAGAGAGGTCATCCATCACCAAGAGGGATCGTTCAACAAGACATGCACTCCAAGAGAGGGGTTACACATCGCGACATATGCTCAAAGAGCAGGGTCGTCCATCACGACATATGCTCAAAAAGTGGGATTGTTCAACGTGACATGCACTCTAAGAGAGGGGTCATTCATCACGATATACGCTTAAAGAGAGGGGTCGTTCATCACGGCATACACTCAAAGAGATGGACCATTCATTATGGCATACCGCGACATACGCTTAATGAGAAGGGTCGTCCATCACGGTATATGCTCTAAGAAAGGGACTGTTAATTATGACATGCACTAGAAGAGAAGGACTGTTCACCAGGACATACAGTCGAAGACAGGAATCATTCATTGCGACTTACAATCAAAGAGAGTGGTCGTCCAACATGACATACGCTCAAAGAGAGTGGTCGTCCAACACGACATACGCTCAAAGAGAGTGGTCGTCTAACACGACATACGCTCAAAGAGAGGGACCGATCATTATGAAATACTCTCGAACAAAGGTGTCATTCACCGTGATATACGCTAAAAGATAGGAGTCATGCATCACGGTATACGCTCTAAGAAAGTGAATGTTCATTATGATATGCACTCGAAGAGAGGGATTATTCATCGCGAGATACACTCAAAGAGAAGGGTCGCCCATTATGTTATATGCTCAAAGAGAGGGATTGTTCACCATGACATGGACTCGAAGAGAGGGGTCCTTCATTGCGACATACAGTCAAAAGAGGGGTCATCGATCACGGTATAAGCTTAAAGAGAAGGGTCTTTCATTATGACAATCCCTAAAAGAGAGGGGTCATTCATCGCGATATACGCCAAAGAGAAGGGTCATCCATCATGGTATACGCTCTAAGAAAGGGGCCGTTCATTATGACATGCACTCAAAGAGAGGGGTCATTCATCGCGACGTACGATCAAATGGAGGGGTCGTCTAAGGTTTACGCTCAAAGAGAGGAATCGTTCACAATGTCATGCTCAAAGAGAGTGGTCATTCATCGGGACGTAGTCTCAAAGGGAGGGTTTGACTATAACGGCATATGCTCAAAGAGAGGGGTCATTCACTGCGACATACACTCAAATAGAGGGGCCGTCCATCACGGTATACGCCCTATGAAAGTGAACGTTCATTATGACATGCAATCGAAGAAAGAGGTCATCATACGCGACATAAGCTCAAAGAGATGGGACGTCCATCACGGTAAACGCACAAAGAGGAACCATTCACCATGACATGCACTCGAGGAGAGGTGTTATTCATCGCAACATACGCACATTGATAAAGGTCGTCTATCACTATATACGCTCTAAGAAAGGGACCATTCATTATGACATACACTCGAAGAGAGGAGTCGTCCATCATGGTATACGCTCAAAGGGAGGGACCTTTCATTTTAACATGCACTCGAGGAGAGAGCTCATTCATCGCGACCTATGCTCAAAGAGATGGGTCGTCCACCACAGTATACACTCTAAGAAAGGGATCATTACATGAACTCGAAGAGAGGGGTCATTCATCATGACAAACGCTCAAAGAGAAGGGTGGTCCATCATGGTATCTGCTCACAAAGAGGGACCGTTCATTATGACATGCACTCGAAGAAAGGGATCGTTCACCGTGGCATACGCTCAAAGAGAGGGACCGTTCATTAAGACATGCACTCGAAGAGAGGAGTCATTCACCGCGACATATGCTCAAAGACAAGGGTCGTATATAATGGTATACGATCAAGGAGGGGGACCGTTCACCATGACATGCACTCAAATAGAGGAGCCATTCATCGAGACATACGCTCAAAGAGAGGAGTCGTCGATCACGGGATACGCTCATAGAGAGGGACCATTCACCATGACATGCAGTCGAAGAGAGGGGTCATTCATTACGAAAAACACTCAAAGAGTTGGGATGTCCATCATGGGATACGCTCAAAGACAAGGGTCATCCCTCACGGTTTCTGCTCACAAAGAGGGACCGTTCATTATGACATGCACTCGAAAAGAGGTGTCATTCACCGTGGCATACGCTCAAAGAGAGGGGTCGTCCATCACAAAATACGCTCAAAGAGAGGGACCGTTTATTACGACCAGCACTCAAAGAGAGGGGTCATTCACCGCGACATACGCTCAAAGAGAAGTATCGTCCATCACAGTATACGCTCTAAGAAAGGGACCATTCATTATGACCTACTCTCAAAGAGAGGGGTCATTCATCACGATATACGTTCGAAGAGAGGGGTCATCCATCATGGTATTCGCTCAAAGAGAGGGACCTTTCATTGTAACATGCAATCGAAGAGAGGGCTCATTCATCGCGACATACACCCAAAGAGATGGGTCGTCTATTACAGTATACACTCTACGAAAGGGACCATTACATGCACTCCAAGAGAGGGGTCATTCATCGCGACAAATGCTCAAAAAGAAGGGTCGTCCATCACGGATTCTGCTCATAAAGAGGGACCGTTCATTATGACATGCACTCGAAGAGAGGGGTCATTCACCGTGGCTTACGCTCAAAGAGAACCATCACAATAACACTCAAAGTGAGTGACCGTTCGTTCCGACCAGCACTCGAAGAGAGGGGTCATTCACCGTGACATACGCACAAAGAGAAGGGTCGTCCATCACGATATACGCTCTAAGAAAGGGACCATTCATTATGACCTACTCTCGATGAGAGGGGTCATTTACCGAGACATGCGCTCAAAGAGAGGGATCGTTGATTATGAATGCATTCAAAGAGAAGTGTCATTCATCGAGACATACTCTCAAAGAGAGGGGTCATCTATCACGGTATACGCTCTAAGAAAGGGACTATTTATTATGACAGGCATTCGAAGAGAGGGGTCATTCATCGCGACATATGCTCAAAGAGAGGATCGTCGATCACGGTATATGCTCAAAGAGAGGGATCGTTGATTATGACATGCACTCAAAGAGAGGTGTCATTCATTGGGACATACTCTCAAAGAGGGCTCATCCGTCACGGTATACGCTCTAAGAAAGAGACTATTTATTATGACATGCACTCGAAGAAAGGGGTCATTCATCACGACATATGCATAAAGAGAGGGGTCATTCACAACGACATATGCACAAAAGGAGGGGTCATCGATCACAGTATATGTTCTAAGAAGGGGGCCGTTTAGTATGACATGCACTCGAAGAGAGGAGTCATTCACCGCGACATACGCTCAAAAAGGGAGGAACCGTCATTATGACATGCACTCAAAGAAAGGGATCACTCACCGCGACATACGCTCAAAGAGAGGGGTCATCCATCACGGATACGCTCAAAGAGAGGGACCGTTCACCATGAATTGCACTCAAAAATAGGGGCCTTTCATCGCGACATACGCTCATAGAGAGGTGTCGTCCATCACGGTGTGCGCTCAAAGAGAGGGAAAATTCACCATGACATGCACTCGAAGAAAGGGTCATCATCAAGACAAATGCTCAAAGAGAGGTGTCACCCATCACGAGATACGATCAAAGAGAGGTGTCGCCCATCACGAGATACGCTCAAAGAGAGGTGTCGCCCATCACGAGATACGCTCAAAGAGATGGACCGGTCATTATGACATACGCTCAAAGAGAGGGACCGATCATTATGACATACGCTCGAATAGAGCGGTCATTCACTACAACATACGCTCAATGAGAGGGGTTGTCCATCACAATTTACTCTCTAAGAAAGGAACCGTTCATTATGACATACACTCGAAGAGAGGGGTCATTCATTGCGATCTACGCTCAAAGAGAGGGGTCGTCCATCACGGTATACGATCAAAGCTAGGGGGACCTTTCATTTTAACATGCACTCGAGGAGAGGGATGATTCACCGCGACATATGCTCAAAGAGATGGGTCGTCCATCACAGTATACACTCTAAGAAAGGGATCATTACATGCACAAAAAGAGAAGGGTCATTCATCGCGACAAACGCTCAAAGAGAAGGGTCGTCCATCACGGTATCTGCTCACAAAGAGGGACCGTTCATTATGGCATGCACTCAAAGAAAGGGGTCATTCACCGCGGCATACGCTCAAAGAGAGGGGTCGTCCATCACAAAATACGCTCAAACAGAGGAACCGTTCATTATGACATGCACTCGAAGAGAGGAGTCATTCACCGCGACATATGCTCAAACACAAGGGGTCGTATATCATGGTATATGATCAAGGAGAGGGAACGTTCAACATGACATGCACTCAAAGAGAGGGGCCATTCATCGCGACATACACTCAAAGAGAGGGACGTCTATCACGGTAGACGCACAATGAGAGGAACCATTCACCATGACATGCACTTGAAGAGAGGTGTTATTTATTACGACATATGCACATTGAGAAAGGTCGTCAATCACTATATACGCTCTAAGAAAGGGACCGTTCATTATGACATACACTCGAAGAGATGGGTCATTCATCGCGATATACGCTCAAAGAGAGGGGTCATCCATCACCGTGACATACACTAAACGAGAGTAGACGTGCATCACGGTATACGCTCTAAGAAAGTGAATGTTCATTATGATATGCACTCGAAGAGAGGGGTTATTCATCGCGAGATACACTCAAAGATAAGTGTCGTCCATGACGGTATATGCTCAAAGAGAGGGATTGTTCACCATTACATTCACTCGAAGAGAGGGGTCCTTCATTGCGACATACACTCAAAAAGAGGGGTCATCGATCACGTTATACGCTTAAAGAGAAGGGTCTTTCATTATGACAAACCCTCAAAGAGAGGGGTCAATCATCGAGATATATGCCAAAGAGAAGGTTCATCCATCATGGTATACGCTCTAAGAAAGGGACTGTTTATTATGACATACACTCGAAGAGAGGGGTCATTCATTGCGACGTACGATCAAACGGAGGGGTCGTCCATCATGGTTTACGCTTAAAGAGAGGAATCGTTCACAATGTCATGCTCAAAGAGAGGGGTAATTCACGCGACATAGTCTCAAAGGGAGGGTTTGTCTGTAACGGCATACGCTCAAAGAGAGGGGTCATTCACTTCGACATAGTCTCAAATAGAGGGTTTTTCCGTCATGGCATACGCTCAAATAGTGGGGTCATCCGTCATAGTATACACTCAAAGAGGGACTGTTCACCATGAAATGTACTAGAAGAGAGGGTCATTCATCGCAACGTACGCTCAAAGATAGGGTCATCGATCACCGTATACGCTCAAAGAGAGGGACCGTTGATTACGATATGCACTCAAGGAGAGGTGTCATTCATCGAGACATACTCTCGAAGAGAATGGTCATCCATCACGGAATATGTTCTAAGAAGGGGACCGTTCAATATGACATGCACTCGAAGAGAGGGATCATTCACCGCGACATACGATCAAAAAGAGGGGTCGTCTATCACAATATGTGCTCTAAGAAAGGGACTGTTCATTATTACATGCATTCGTAGAGAGGGGTCATTCATCATGATATACGCTCAAAGAGAGGGATCATCCATCACGGTATCCGCTCAAAGATAGGGATCGTTCACCATGACATGCACTAGAATAGAGGGGTCATTCATCGTAACATACGCTCAAGGAGAGGGGTCGTCCATCACAGTATATGCTCAAAGAGAGGAACCGTTCATTATGACATGCACTCGAAGAAATGGGTCATTCACCGCGATATACGCTCAAACAGAGGGGTCGTCCATCACGGTATACGCTCAAAGAGAGGGACCGTCCACCATGAATTACACTCAAAGATAGGGGCCATTCCTCGCGACATACGCTCAAAGAGAGGGGTCGTCCATCATGGTATACGCTCAAAGAGCGGGACAATTCACCATGACATGCACTCGAAGAATGGGGTCATTCATCATGACAAATGCTCAAAGAGTACGGTCGTCCATCATGAGATACGCTCAAAGAGTGGGACCAGTCATTATGACATACACTCGAATTGGGCGGTCATTCATTGCGACATACGCTCAATGAGAGGGGTTGTCAACTACGATTTACGCTCTAAGAAAGGAACCATTCGTTACGACATGCACTGGAAGAGAGGGGTCATTCAACGCGACATACGCTCAAAGAGGGGTCGTCCATCACGCCATACGCTCAAAGAGAGGGAACGTTCATTATGGAGTACGTTTGAAGAGAGGGGTCATTCATCGCGGTATACGCTCAGAGAGAGGGTCATCCATCACGGTATACGCTTTAAGAAAGGGACCGATCATTATGACATGCACTCGGAGAGAGGGGTCATTCATAGCGACCTACACTAAAAGCGAGGGGTCGTCCATCACGGTATTCACTCAAAGAGGGGTCATTCATCGCGACATACGCTCAGAAAGAGGTGTCTCGATCACGTTATTCTCTCAAAGAGAGGGACCATTTATTATATTACATTCCCTCGAAGAGAGGGTAATTCATTGCGACATATGCTCAAAGAGAGGGGTCTGGAGACATAGTATACGCTAAAAGAGATGGATTGTTCACCATGAAATGCACTCAAAGAGAGGGGTCATTCATCACAACATATGCTCAAAGAGAGGATCGTCGATCATGGTATATGCTCAAAGAGAGGGATCGTTGATTATGACATGCACTCAAAGAGAGGTGTCATTCATCGCGACATACTCTCAAAGAGAGGGGTCATCCATCACGGTATACGCTCTAAGAAAGGGACTCTTTATTACGACATGCACTCGAAGAGAGGGGTCATTCATCGCGACATACGCTCAAGGAGAGGGGTCATTCACAACTATGTACGCACAAAGAGAGGGGTCGTCGATCACGGTATATGTTTAAGAAGGGGACCGTTCATTATGACATGCACTCGAAGAGTGGGGTCATTCACCGCGACATATGCACAAAAGGGAGAAACAGTTCATTATGACATGCACTCGAAGAAAGGGGTCATTCACCGCAACATATGCTCAATGAGAACGGTCGTCAGTCACGGATACGCTTAAAGAGAGGGATCATTCACCATGAATTGCACTCAAAGATTGTGGCCATTCGCGACATACGCTCAAAGAGAGGGGTCGTCCATCACGGTATACGCTCAAAGAGAGGGAAAATTCACCATGACATGCACTCGAATAAAGGGGTCATTCATCATGACAAATGCTCAAAGAGTGGTGTCGTCCAACACGAGATACACTCAAAGAGAGGGACCGGTCATTATGACCTACGCTCGAATAGAGCGGTCATTCCCTGCGACATACGCTCAATGAGAGGGGTTGTCCATCACGATTTACTCTTTAAGAAAGGAACCGTTCATTACGACATACACTCGAAGAGAGGGGTCATTCATCGCGATATACGCTCAAAGAGAGGGATCGTCCATCACGGTATACGCTTATAAATAGGGACCTTTCATTTTAACATGCACTCGAGGAGAGGGCTGATTCATCGCGATATACGCTCAAAGAGATGGGTAGTCCATCACAGTATACACTCTAAGAAAGGGATCATTAAATGCACTCAAGGAGAAGGGTCATTCATTGCGACAAACGCTCAAAGAGAATGGTCGTCCATCACGGTATCTGCTCACAAAGAGGGATCGCTCATTATGGCATGCACTCGAAGAAATGGGTCATTCACCGTGGCATAAGCTCAAAGAGAGGGGTCGTCCATCAAAAAGTACTATCAAAGAGAGGAACCGTTCATTATGACATGCACTCGAAGAGAGGAGTCCTTCACCGCGACATATGCTTAAACACAAGGGGTCGTATATCATGGTATACGCTCAAGCAGAGGGACCGTTCACCATGACATGAACTCAAAGAGAGGGACTGGTTATTATGACATACGCTCGTATAGAGCGGTCATTCACCGCGATATACGCAAAAGAGAGGGGTCGTCCATCACGATTTACGCTTTTATATAGGAACCGTTCATTATGACATTGACACGAAGAGAGGGGTCATTCACCGTGTCATACGCTCAAAGAGAGGGGTCATCCATCACGGTATACGCTCTAAGAAAGGGACGGTTCATTATGACATGAACTCGAAAAGAGGGGTCATTCATCGCGATATACGCTCAAAGAGGGGGGTCGTCCATCACGTTATTCGCTAAGGAGAGGGAACTTTCACCATGACATGCACTTGAAGAGAGGGGTCATCCATCGCGATATACGCTCAAAAAGTAGGTCTCGATCACGATATACGCTCAAAGAGGGATCACTCATTGCAACGTACGCTCAAAGAGAGGGGTCATTCATCGCAACGTACGCTCAAAAAGTGGGTCTCGATCACGATATTTGCTTAAGGAGAGGGAACCTTCATTATGACATGCCCTCGAAGAGGGGTCATTCATTGCGACCTACGCTCAAAGAGAGGGGTCGTCCATCATAGTATACACTAAAAGAGAGGTACTGATCACCATGAAATGCACTCGAAGAGAGGAGTCATTCATCGCAATGTACGCTCAAAGAAAGGGCCATCGATCACGGTATACGCTCAAAGAGAGGGACCGTTGATTATGACATGCACTCAAAGAGACGTGTCATTCATCGCGACATACTCAAGAGAATCCATCACAATATACGCCCAAAGAGTGGGATTGCTCACCATGACATGCAGTCGAATAGAGGGGTTTTTATTCATCTCGACATACGGTCAAACAGAGGGGTCATCCATCATGGTATACGCTCAAAGAGAGGGACCATTCATTATGACGTATGATAGAAGAGAGGGGTCAATCACCGCATTATACGCTCAAAGAGAGGGACCAGTCATTATGATATATGCTAGAAGAGAGGGTTCAAACACCGCGTCATACGCTCAAAGAGAGGTGTCGTCCAACACGATATACGCTCTAAGAAAGGGATGATTCATTATGACAAGCACTGAAAGAGAGGGGTCAATCATCGCAACATACGCTCAAAGAAAGGGACTGTTTATTATGGCATGGACTTGAAGAGATGGGTCATTCATCACGACGTACGTTCAAAGAGAGGGGTCGTCCATCATGGTATACGCTCATAGAGAGGGATCGTTCACAATGACATGCACTAAAAGAGAGGGGTCATTCATATCAAGATATATGCTCAAAGAAAGGGTCGTCCATCACGGGATACAATCAAAGAGAGGGACCGATGATTACGACAAACTCTCGAAGGGGGGGTCATTCACAGCAACATACCCTCAAAGAGAGGGATCGCACATCGCAATATACGCTCAAAGTATGGTACCGTGCATTATGACATGCACTCGAAGAGAAGAGTCATTCATCGCGACATATGCACAACGAGAAGGGTCGTCCATCACGGTATACGCTCTAAGAAAGAGACCGTTCATTATGACATGCACTCGAAGAGAGGGGTCATTCAACGTGACATACACTCAAAGAGAGGGGTCATCCATCATGACATACGCTCAAAGAGAGGGAACGTTCATTATGAAATACGCTCGAAGAGAGGGGTCATTCACTGTGACATACGCTCAAAGAGAGGAGTCATCCATCACGGTATACGCTCAAAGAAAAGCACCGTTCATTATGAAATTGTCTCGAAGAGAGAGGTCATTTACCGTGACATACGCTCAGCGAGAGGGGTCGTCCATCACGGTATATGCTCAAAGAGAGGGACCTTCCATTGTAACATGCACTCGAATAGAGGGCTCATTCATCGTGACATACGCTCAAAGAGATGGGTCGTCCATCACCGTATACACTCTAGGAAAGGGATCAATACATGCACTCAAAGAGAGGGGTCATTCATCGCGACAAACGATCAAAGAGAAGGATCGTCCATCAGGTTATCTACTCATAAAGAGGGACCGTTCATTATGACATGGACTCGAGGAGAGGGGTCATTCAACGTGGCATACGCTCAATGATAGGGGTCATCCATCACAATATACGCTCAAAGAGAGGGATCGTTAATTACGACCAGCACTCGAAGAGAGGGGTCATTGACCGCGACATACGTTCAAAGAGATGGGTCGTCCATCTCGATATACGCTCTAAGAAAGGGACCATTCATTATGACCTACTCTCGATGAGAGGGGTCATTCAACGTGACATATGCTCAAAGAGAAGGGTCGTCCATCACGGTATCCGCTCATAAAGAGGGACCGTTCATTATGACATTGCACTCGAAGAGAGGAGTCATTTACCGTGGCAAACGCTCAAAGAGAGGGGTCTTTATTCATCGCGACATACTCTCAAAGAGTCCATCACGATATACGCCCAAAGAGTGGGACTGCTCACCATGACATGCTCTCGAATAGAGGGGGTTTTATTCATCGCGACATACGGTCAAAGAGAGGGGTCGTCCATCACAGTATACGCTCAAAGAGAAGGAACATTCATTATGATATATGCTAGAAGAGAGGGGTCATTTACCGCGTCATACGCTCAAAGAGAGGTGTCGTCCATCATGGTATACGCTCTAAGAAAGGGATTGTTCATTATGACAAGCACTCAAAGAGAGGGGTCAATCATCGCGACATACGCTCAAAGAGAATGGTCGTCCATCAGGGTATACGCTCTAAGAAAGGGACTGTTTATTATGACATGCACTTGAAGAGAGGGGTCATTCATCACGACGTACGTTCAAAGAGAGGGGTCGTCCATCATGGTATACGCTCAAAGAGAGGGATCGTTCACCATGACATGCACTAAAAGAGAGGGGTCATTCACATCGAGACATATGCTCAAAGAAAGGGGTCGTCCATCACGGGATACAATCATAGAGAGAGACCGATTATTACGACAAACTCTCGAAGGGAGGGGTCATTCACCGCAACGTACCCTCAAAGAGAGGGGTCGTACATTGCGATATACACTCAAAGTATGGTACTGTTCATTATGATATGCACTCGAAGAGAAGGGTCATTCATCGCGACGTATGCACAATGAGAAGGGGCGTCATTCACGGTATACACTCTAAGAAAGAGACAGTTCATTATTACAGGCACTCGAAGAGAGTGGTCATTCAACGCGACATACACTCAAAGAGAGGGGTCATTCACTGTGACATATGCTCAAAGAGAGGGGTCATCCATCACGGAATACGCTCAAAGAAAAGGACCGTTCATTATGAAATTCTCTCGAAGAGAGGGGTCATTTACTGCGACATACGCTCTACGAGAGGGGTCATCCATCACGGTATACGCTCTAAGAAAGGGACCGTTCATAACGAAATACGCTCGAAGAGAGGGGTCAGTCACTTTGACATACACTCAAAGAGAAGGTTCATCCATCACGGTATACGCTCTAAGAAAGGGGTCATTCATTATGACATGCACTCGAAGAGTGGAGTCATTCATCATGACATACGCTCAAAGAGTATGGTCGTCCGTCACGGTATACGCACTAAGAAAGGGACCATTAATTATGACATACACTCAAAAAGAGAGGGTCATTCACCGCGACATATGCTCAAAGAGAGGGACCGTTCACCACGAAATGCACTCAAAGAGAGAGGTTTTCCATCGCGACATCTGCTCAAAGAGAGGGATCGTCCATCATGGGATACGCTCAAAGAGAGGGATAGGTCATTACGACATACTCTAGAAGTGAGGGGTCATTCACCACGACATACTCTCAAAGAGAGGGGTCGTCCATCACGGTATACGCTCTATAAAAGGGACTGTTCATTATGACATGCACTCGATGAGAGGGGTCCATTCATCGCGACATGCACTCAAAGAGAGGGATCGTCCATCACGGTATACGATCAAAGAGGGGGATCATTTACCATGACATGCACTCGAACAGAGGGGTCATTCATCGTGACATACGCTAAAAGAGAGTGGTCGTCCATCATGGTATACGCTCAAAGAGAGGTACCGTTCACCATGAAATGCACTCGAGGAGAGGGGTCATTCAACGCGACATACGCTCAAAGAGAGGGTTCATCCATCACAGCATACGCTCAAAGAGAGGGACCGTTCATTATGAAATACGCTCAAAGAGAGGGGTCAACCATCACGGTATACGCTCTAAGAAAGGGATCGTTCATTACAAAATATGCTCGAAGAGAGGGGTCATTCATATCCACATATGCTTAAAGAGAGGGTCATCCATCACGTCACACACTCAAAGAGGGTCTGTTCATTATGAAATACGCTCGAAGAGAGGGATCATTCACCGCGACATGGGCTTAAAGAGAGGGGTCATCCATCATAGTATACGGTCTAAGAAAAGGACCATTCATTATGAAGTACGCTCGAAGAGAGGGGTTATTCACCGTGACATACACTCAAAGAGTAGGTTCATTCATCACGTTATACGCTTTAAGAAAGGGACCGTTCATTATGACATACACTCGAAGAGAGAGGTCATTCATCGCGACATACGCTGAAAGATAAGGGTCGTCCATCACGGTATACGCACTAAGAAAGGGACTGTTAGTTATGACATGCACTCAAAGAGAGGGGTCATTCATCGCGACATACGTTCAGGAAGAGGGGTCGTCCATCACGGTATACGCTCAAAGAGAATGACCGTTCACCATGATATGGACTCAAAGAGAGGGGGCATTCATCGCGACATACGCTCAAAGAGAGAGATCATCCATCACTGGATGCGCTCAAAGATAGGGACCGGTCACTACGACACATTCTCGAAGAGAGGGGTCATTCACCGCGACATACGCTCAAAGGGAAGGGTCGTCCATCACGGTATACGCTCAAAGAAAGGGACCGTTCATTATGACATGCACTCCATGAGAGGGGACATTCATCGCGACATACACACAATGAGAAAGGTCGTTGAAGCGACCTTTTTCAGGTTGAAAGATGGAAAACGGAAAATTAGTTTGAAAAGTATTAAGGAGGCAAGATCTTTGGTGGTATTGATTTAATTCCCTTCGAAAATGTTAGTTTGGGGTTCATATCCCGCATGTCACCTTATGAATGATGCAACATAAAAAGAAATGACGTCATAATCTTGTCGGCTTTTAATTTTAATTACCTAGAGATGGTGAAAAATAATTTTAATATTTCGCTCAACGTCCGATGATTCGGACCGTTATGACACAAGCATAAAAACTAATGATCACCTCTTTTCTTAGAATCTAATCAATTAAATAAATAGAAACTGACCTAAATAAATAATACTAAATTATGTGAATGATTATAGTCTAGTGATACGAATCCAAAGGTAAAAAATCGAATGATTCAGCGCATGCATTTGGTGAGACAAATTCTAGAAATAAAATATCATTATTATTCTACCTCAATATGAAGAATTAAACATAAATAAATACACATGCACGTAACAATTGATTTTGATTTAAAGACCATGTAATATATATAATATCTATATAAAGGATAAAACAAAATGACATGCTTAGGAATAAATTAAATAAAACAAGGACGCCTGTATACATAACTAACGATATATACATATATATTTGATTACATACATTATTAATACATAGTTATGCAACAGAATATATCACATTTGATGATTTCATAATATCCACAAGTACATATTATATATATACACACACCGATAAAACTTAAACAAATAGTAAGGTAGAATATTAACATGCGTAGTACACATATTATTATAATAAACACACGTACAAACATGCAATATTAATGTAAAATATATGACCATAATATTAATACCCGTACAGAAATTAAAGCGTCCAAGCACATTATTTTAAACATAAAAGTGACGAATTAGACCCAGATAAAATGGTGATTACAGTCGTCCATCATGGTATATGCTCTAAGAAAGGGACCATTCATTATGACATGCACTCAAAGAGAGGGGCCATTCAACGCATCATATGCTCAAAGAGAGGGGTCATCCATCACGGCATACGCTCAATGAGAGAGACCATTTATTATGAAATACGCTCGAAGAGAGGGGTCATTCACCGCGACATACGCTCAAAGAAAAAGGTCATCCATCACAGGTACGCTCTAAGAAAGAGACCGTTCATTGTGAAATACGCTCGAAGAGAGGGGTCATTAAACGCGACATACGCTGAAAGATAAGGGTCATCCATCACGGTATACGCTTTAAGAAAGGGACCTTTCATTATGACATGCACTCAAAGAGAGGGGTCATTCATCGCGACAAACGCTCAAAGAAAAGGGTCGTCAATCATGGTATACGCTATAAGAAAGGGACCATTCATTATGACATGCAGTCGAAGAGAGGGGTCATCGATCACGATGTAGGCTCAAAGAGAGGAACCGTTCGGTATGACATGCCCTTGAAGAGAGGGGTCATTCATCGCGACCTACGCTCAATGAGAGGGGTCGTACATCACGGTATATGCTCAAAGAGAGGGACCGTTCACCATGACATGCACTCGAAGAAAGGGGTCGTCCATCACGGCGTATGCAGAAAGAGAGGGACCTTTCATTTTGGCATACTCTCAAAGAGAGACGTCATTCACCGCGACATACGCTTAAAGAGAGGGATCGTCCATCATGGTTTACACTATAAGAAAGGGACCGTTCATTATGACATGCACTCGATGTGTGCAGTCATTCATCGCGACATAAGCTCAAAGAGAAGGGTCCTCCATCACGGTATACGCTCTAAGAAATGGACCATTCATTATGACATTAACCCGAAGAGATGGGTCATGGCGGGGTCATCCATCACGACATACGCTCAAAGAGGGGGACCGTTCATCCTGACATGCACTCAAAGAGAGGATTCTTTCGTCGCCACATATGCTCAAAGAGAGGGGTCGTCCATCACAGGATACGCTTTAAGAAAGGGACTATTTATTATGACATGTACTCGAAGAAAGGGGTCATTCATCGCGACATATATTTAAAGAGAGGGGTCATTCCATCACGGAATACGCTCATAGACAAGAACTGGTCATTACGACATACTCTCGAAGAGAGGGGTCACTCACCACGTCAAATGCTCAAAGAGAGGGGTCGTCCATCACGATATACGCTCTAAGAAAGGGTTTTACGCTCAAAGAGAGGCCATCACGATATACGCTTTAAGAAAGGGACCGTTTATTATGACATTCACTCGAAGAGAGGGGTCAATCATCGCGACATACGCTCAAAGAGAAGGATCATCCATCACGGGATACGCTTTAAGAAATGGACTGTTTATTATGATATGCACCCGAAGAGAGGGGTCATTCATCGCGACATACATTCAAAGAGAGGGGTCGTCCATCAGGGTATACACTCAAAGAGAGGGACCGATCATTACGGCATACTCTTGAAGAGAGGGGTCGTTCGCCGCAACATACGCTCAAAGAGAGAGGTCGTCTATCACGGTACACACTCAAAGAAAGGGACCGTTCATTATGACAAGCACTCAGAGAGAGGGGAATACACTCAGAGAGAGGTGTCGTCCATCATGGTATTACCTCTAAGAAATGGACCGTTCGTTACGACATGCACTCGAAGAGAGGATTCAATCATTGCATCATACGCTCAAAGAGAAGGGTCGTCCATCACGATGTACGCTCTAAGAAAGGGAGTGTTTATTATGGAAAGCACTCGAAGAGAGGGGTCATTCATCGCGACATACGTTGAAAGAGAGGGGTCATTCATCGCGACATATGCTCAAAGAGAGGGAAGTTCACCGTGACATACGCTTAAAGAGAAGGGACATCCATCACGTCAAGTGCTATAGGAAAGGGACCGTTCATTATGACATGCACTCGAAGAGAGGGGTCATTTATCGCGACATAGGGTGAAAGAGAGGGGTCGTCCATCACGGTATACGCTCAAAGAGAGGGATAATTCACCTTGTCATGCACTCGAAAAGAGGGGTCATTCATCGCGACATACGCTCAAAGAGAGGGGTCGTCCGTCACGGTATATCCTCAAACAAAGGGATCGGTCATTATGACATACTCTCGAAGAAAGGGTTCATTCACCACGACATACACTCAAAGAGAGGAGTCGTCTATCATGTTATACGCTCTTAGATTGTGACCGTTCATATTGAAAAGCACTTGATGTGAGCACATCTACACAAGCTCAATCAGCTGATCCGGAGGTCTTACCATCAGGACCCATCACTCGATCAAAGGCTAAGCAATTCAGGGAAGTTCTTATTCTTAAATGTTTACAAGTCTCAGAATCCCTTAATAATGCATATGCCTTAGAGAATAAACTTTACACTATGTTACATACTGATGTGTAACATCTTGTAACTATATAGTACTTAAGCTAGTATTGTGTTTATTAAGCATGTAAATAGGTGTGTTTTCAATAAGTTCAATAAGAACACAAGCTCATAATCATGTTTACCATGTTTCTTTAGCTTGTTACATGTTTTCCAATATGATAACTATGTTTTTCAGCTTGTTTTAACTTTCTTTAATAAGTTTACAATACTTATGATGGTATAACTTTTGTTTTCTCATAGGCACAAGGAAGAGTACCAAATGAAGGACTTCACCTTAGCTCGGGAAAAGCTCAATGGATTTCTAGCAGCTCGTTTCAGCTCAACTAATCCTCAACACTTCAGCTAGCTGAATTCAGCTCAACTCAGCTCCATTCAGCTCAACTCCAGCTCTACTAGCTCAACTCAAGCTGGTGAGTCCCGGGATAGCTCAAAGGTGTCCTCCACGTGGGAGAGTGTGTCATGGTCATGTGACCAGCATGAGGGGCGTCCACCATCCTTCCAAGCATGTGCATGGCATGTGGCAGATTCAAATTTCAAGATTTCCCTCCTTGAAGTTGGCGTCAAAGTAAGATAAGGACAAGGAGTTATTTCCTTTGAATTTCACACATAAAACACATGTGTTAAATGTTTGAAATTCAGTCTTCCCTCCCTCCAAAACCAGCCGGCCACAAAGGATAAGGATGAGTAGTTTTCTCATCCACATTTAACATAATTAACACATGTTAATTGTGCTTACATTTCAGCCACTCATCTGAAACTTCCAATTCAATTCTGGCCAAGTATTCTAGGCGCCAACTCCCTTGTACTAGCCTATATATATGTATACTTTGTAATGTAAAAAAAAAAAGACAATTTGAATGAAATTTACTTTTGTGAGAATTTCTCTCATTTCGGTTCTTTTGAGAACTTTCTGACTTCTCAAGTTCGTTGCTTGCGTGGTCAACCCCTTTGATACTTTGGGTTCTCGGTTGTAGATAATCGAAGGGTCCAAGTCCGTCTGAAGCAAGTTCAAGATAAGGTTCGGGTTCGTTCAACAGATTGTTCGAGTTCATCCTTGGAGTTTGTTTCATTTTATTTCTTTTCCTTGTTTTTATTTCATTTTCGTACTACCCCTTGCAACCTATTTTTCAACCTTGTCAGAAACTTCATTTCTCACCATTCACCTCACCAAAGACCAATCCTAGCCATAACCAAACCAATACTTTCAGCGTTCCACCATTGTCAACTTCTCCGAGCCTTCATCTTCTACATTCTGTCTACCTAAATTTTCCAGCCCTTTTAAACACCAATTTGCAGCCATGCTTATTGCAGGAGACATCTTACTTCAATCCTAGATCCGAAACAATCAAGAAGGCGTCCTCAACAAGGAGTCCTCTTATCATGTGGTAATCAGAGCCTAGGTTGGATTACAAGTAAGAATCATCTTCGTGAGTGCAAAAACAATCAAAAAACAAAAAAAAGTCAAAAAAAAAAGTCAAAGTCAACTCTAGTTAAAAAAAAAATTTCGAAAATTCAAAAAAAAATCAGAATATCAATAGTTGAAAGAAAAGCACTTCATGGTATTGAAAAGATGAAAGAAAATGCAAGTTTAATGTGTTCTACAGCATCAAACACTACCATAATCAACCGGGCATGAAGAATTGATTGTTCGGTGAAAGGAGAGTAGTAAGTGTTTCTTTGTAGTAAGTAATCCATTTTTTTTTTTTTTTTTTCTTTTTCTTTCTTTCTAACCTTTACCTTACTTTACATCACTTTTCTTTCCATTTAACACTAACCGAATTTGTTTTGGACAGAACCTTACATTTCGATTGTCACTAACCGTTGTTGTTAAAGACTAACACTTGTGACAGATTTGAAGAAAGTCTACGCTAGTCCTCTAAAGAACTTATAACGAGAGAAGGAGTGGTAAAAGGCATTTGTGTGTGTGAGATCAGAAGGGGAATCAAAAGAGCCATTCAAGTATTCCCGAGTGAAACACGAGTGTTGGAGTGCCATTTTTATTTTTCTTTGGAGTGAACTTGTGAGGATCTTGTGTGTGTACTTTGTGAGGTCCATTTATCCTTATTTTTATTTTGTGTTGTTTGTTCTTTACTAACAATGGCAGGTTCAAATGGAGATCGTGATGATCAACAACAAAACGACGTTCAACCAAGCCTTATGATGCAAGCCATGCTTCGAGAAGTCCGAAGAGTAGTGCAATCAGAGATTGAACAATTGCACGTGAGAATGGACAAGATCGAGGGATCTCAAAACAATTCCCATGATGACAACAATGATGACGTTGAAGAAGTGCAAGAACCGAGGCAGAATGCTCCTAGAACAAATGGGAGGCGTGTACAACACCAGGCACAACTGGATGACAATTTGAACAACATCAAAGTTGCCATACCCCCTTTTCAAGGACGATCAGATCCGGATGCATATCTTGCGTGGGAAAGCAAGGTGGAGCACGTCTTTGATTGCTACAATTATTCTGACCAGAAGAAGGTTCAATTGGCAGCGATGGAGTTCGTTGACTATGCCTTAATTTGGTGGGATCAATTGATTCTAAGTAGAAGACGAACCGGTGAAGGTCCAATCAATACATGGGCAGAGATGAAAAGAATTTTGAGAAAGAGATTCGTACCATCCCATTACCATCGAGACCTATTTCAAAGGTTACAAACTTTGAAACAAGGAAATCGAAGCGTCGAAGATTATTTTAAAGACATGGAGATGGCCATGATGCGTGCTAACATTGAGGAAGACCGAGAAGCAACCATGGCGCGATTCCTTTCAGGTTTGAACACTGACATTGCCAATGCTGTTGAATTGCAACATTACGTCGAATTAGACGAAATGGTGCAAATGGCAATTAAGGTTGAGAGGCAGCAACGAAGAAAGATGTCGTCATCCCGAAGTAATAATTCTTTCAGACCTCCTTCCAATTCTGTTTTCAATCCTTCTAACAATTTCAGGAAACAAGCACCGTTTCAAAACAAAGAGAAGGGTGAAACGAGCAAGCCAAAGGCCCCGATTGTAGATGTTGGGCGTGGGAAGCAAATTGCACAACCAGAACGTCCAGAACGCTCAAGGGATATTCAGTGCTTTAAGTGTCTTGGAAGAGGACATATTGCAAGCCAATGTCCTAATCGGAAGACTATGTTGATGTTAGAAAACGGAGAGATTGAGTCTGAATCCGACAATGAAGAACAGGAACCTTTACACAAGGAAGACAAGGATGATGCGGATGATGCCTTGGATACATACATGACCGGTGAAGCACTTGTCATAAAAAGAAGTCTAAATGCTACACCTACACAAGACGACCAGCAACGAGAGAACATCTTCCATACTAGATGCCTCATTAACGACAAGGTATGTGTTGTCATTATTGATGGTGGTAGTTGTACTAATGTTGCAAGTTCTTTCATGGTTGATAAGTTAGGCTTAAAGACGATGAAGCATCCCAAACCATATCGTCTTCAATGGTTAAATGATGGCGGAGAAGTACGAGTTACTAGACAAGTTTCGGTACCATTTACCATAGGGAGGTATAAAGATGAAATCCTTTGTGATGTCGTCTCAATGGATGCGTGTCACCTACTTTTGGGACGTCCATGGCAATACGACAAAGGTACGTTGCATGATGGAATTACAAATCGATATTCTTTTACACATGCAGGTAAGAAGATCACCTTAGCACCTTTGACACCGAGTCAAGTGCAAGAAGATCAGGTTCGATTGAGAAAGAATGTCGAGGAAGCCAAAACAGAAAGGAAAAAGACAATTTGAATGAAATTTACTTTTGTGAGAATTTCTCTCATTTCGGTTCTTTTGAGAACTTTCTGACTTCTCAAGTTCGTTGCTTGCGTGGTCAACCCCTTTGATACTTTGGGTTCTCGGTTGTAGATAATCGAAGGGTCCAAGTCCGTCTGAAGCAAGTTCAAGATAAGGTTCGGGTTCGTTCAACAGATTGTTCGAGTTCATCCTTGGAGTTTGTTTCATTTTATTTCTTTTCCTTGTTTTTATTTCATTTTCGTACTACCCCTTGCAACCTATTTTTCAACCTTGTCAGAAACTTCATTTCTCACCATTCACCTCACCAAAGACCAATCCTAGCCATAACCAAACCAATACTTTCAGCGTTCCACCATTGTCAACTTCTCCGAGCCTTCATCTTCTACATTCTGTCTACCTAAATTTTCCAGCCCTTTTAAACACCAATTTGCAGCCATGCTTATTGCAGGAGACATCTTACTTCAATCCTAGATCCGAAACAATCAAGAAGGCGTCCTCAACAAGGAGCCCTCTTATCATGTGGCATCCGAACGTATATGCGAGCGGCAAGGATATCAGGAAATGTCTTTCCTCTCAACAAACTTTACTTATTTTAATGTATAAGGAGTATTGTTTGTTATCTGATATTCCTAATGATTTGCCTGCATCTATTACGTCTCTTTTGCAGGAGTTTGAAGATGTGTTTCCGGATGAGACACCGAGTGGGTTGCCACCTATTCGAGGTATAGAACATCAAATTGATTTCATTCCGGGAGCTACCATTCCAAATCGGCCAGCATATCGAAGTAATCCAGAAGAAACAAAGGAACTTCAAAAACAAATCACCGAGTTGATGGAAAAGGGTTACATTCGGGAAAGTTTAAGTCCGTGCGCTGTACCAGTGCTTTTAGTACCCAAGAAAGACGGAACATGGAGAATGTGTGTTGATTGCCGAGCGGTGAATCAGATTACCATCAAGTATAGGCATCCCATTCCTCGTCTTGATGACATGCTAGATGAGTTGTGTGGTGCGACCATATTTTCCAAAATTGATTTAAAGAGTGGATATCATCAGATTCGGATGCGAGAAGGCGACGAATGGAAGACAGCCTTCAAAACGAAATTGGGTCTGTACGAGTGGTTAGTGATGCCTTTCGGTTTAACTAACGCACCTAGCACCTTTATGCGTCTGATGAATCATGTTTTACGATCTTACATTGGAAAATATTGTGTTGTGTACTTTGATGACATTCTTATATACAGCAAGTCTTTGCAGGATCACGAGGAACACTTGAGGAATGTTCTTGGCACATTGAGAAAAGAAAGGTTATTTGGTAATCTGAAGAAATGTATGTTTTGTACTGATAAGGTTACCTTTCTTGGTTTTATCGTGACTGCACAGGGTGTGGAAGTCGATCCAGAAAAGGTGAAGGCGATTCAGGATTGGCCTCGACCGACATCAATAAGTCAGGTTAGATCTTTTCATGGTTTAGCTAGTTTTTATCGTCGGTTTGTACCTAATTTCAGTTCCATTACCGCCCCCTTAACCGGGATTATAAAGAAGAATTCAGTCTTCAATTGGGGTAATGAACAGGAAGAAGCCTTCTTGAAAATTAAGGATTATTTGACTAAGGCCCCAGTGTTAGCCTTACCTAACTTTGATAAAATGTTCGAGATTGAGTGTGATGCTTCAGGAATAGGAATTGGAGCCGTTTTATCACAGGAGAAGCGACCTATTGCCTATTTCAGCGAGAAGTTAAGTGGTGCTACCTTGAATTATCCAGTGTACGACAAAGAGATGTATGCATTGATTCGAGCTCTTGAAACATGGCAGCACTATCTCTTACCGAAAGAATTCGTAATTCACACCGATCACGAAGCTTTGAAGCACATAACAGGTCAGCATAAGTTGAATAAAAGGCATGCTAAGTGGGTTGAATTTCTAGAATCTTTTCCTTATGTCATTCGATATAAGAAAGGTAAAGACAACGTTGTAGCAGATGCCTTATCCCGTAGGTATGCACTTCTGAATTACTTAGACTCTCATTTGATTGGGTTTGCCTATATCAAAGAATTATATGCTACTGACCCTGATTTTGGAGAAAGATATACATTGTGTGAAAAGGGTGCAGATGAGAAATTTTATCGACATGATGATTATCTTTTCAAAGAAGGAAGACTCTGCATTCCTCAAGGGTCAATTCGAGAGGTCCTAATTCGAGAAGCTCATGAAGGAGGACTTATGGGACACTTTGGAGTCACCAAGACGTTACACATTCTCAAGGAGCATCTATTCTGGCCAAAGATGCGACGAGACGTCGAAAGGATGTGTGAACGATGCGTGACATGTAAGAAAGCAAAGTCGAAGGTATTACCACACGGTTTGTACTTACCTTTACCTATTCCCGACTCCCCCTGGACTGATATATCTATGGATTTTGTGTTGGGATTGCCTAGGACTAGGACAGGTAGAGATAGTATCTTTGTTGTGGTTGACAGGTTCTCAAAGATGGCACACTTCATTGCGTGTCATAAGACCGATGATGCTGTTAATGTGGCTAACTTGTTCTTTAAGGAAATTGTGCGTTTACATGGTATTCCTAGGTCGATTGTTTCTGACAGGGATGTAAAATTCTTGAGTCACTTCTGGAGGACTCTTTGGAGCAAATTAGGTACGAAACTTATGTTTTCTACTACTTGTCATCCCCAAACTGATGGACAAACTGAGGTTGTTAATCGTATTTTATCTACTTTACTCCGTTCCATCATCAAAAAGAATATTAAGACGTGGGAAGATTGTTTGCCGCATGTTGAATTTGCATATAACCATGCCGTTCATTCTGCTACTAAAATGTCACCTTTTGAGGTTGTTTATGGATTTAATCCTATCACTCCTCTCGATATGTTGCCTTTGCCATATGAACAAGTGACGAACAGGGATGGACAATCCAAGGCTGATTATGTAAAGAAGTTGCATCAACAGGTTAAAGATAACCTTGAACGAAGGACTCAACAATACGAGAAGCAAGCGAACAAAGGACGTAAGCGAGTTACCTTCGATGTTGGAGATTGGGTTTGGATTCACTTCCGAAAGGAACGTTTTCCAACCCAACGACGGTCCAAGCTGTTACCACGAGGAGATGGTCCTTTTCAAGTGGTTGAGAAAGTGAACGACAATGCTTACAAGTTGGACTTGCCGGGTGAATACAATGTAAGTGCTACATTTAATGTTTCCGACTTATCCCCTTTTAATGATTCTGCAGATTTGAGGACAAATCCTTTTCAAGAAGGGGGGGATGATGTGAGCACATCTACACAAGCTCAATCAGCTGATCCGGAGGTCTTACCATCAGGACCCATCACTCGATCAAAGGCTAAGCAATTCAGGGAAGTTCTTATTCTTAAATGTTTACAAGTCTCAGAATCCCTTAATAATGCATATGCCTTAGAGAATAAACTTTACACTATGTTACATACTGATGTGTAACATCTTGTAACTATATAGTACTTAAGCTAGTATTGTGTTTATTAAGCATGTAAATAGGTGTGTTTTCAATAAGTTCAATACGAACACAAGCTCATAATCATGTTTACCATGTTTCTTTAGCTTGTTACATGTTTTCCAATATGATAACTATGTTTTTCAGCTTGTTTTAACTTTCTTTAATAAGTTTACAATACTTATGATGGTATAACTTTTGTTTTCTCATAGGCACAAGGAAGAGTACCAAATGAAGGACTTCACCTTAGCTCGGGAAAAGCTCAATGGATTTCTAGCAGCTCGTTTCAGCTCAACTAATCCTCAACACTTCAGCTAGCTGAATTCAGCTCAACTCAGCTCCATTCAGCTCAACTCCAGCTCTACTAGCTCAACTCAAGCTGGTGAGTCCCGGGATAGCTCAAAGGTGTCCTCCACGTGGGAGAGTGTGTCATGGTCATGTGACCAGCATGAGGGGCGTCCACCATCCTTCCAAGCATGTGCATGGCATGTGGCAGATTCAAATTTCAAGATTTCCCTCCTTGAAGTTGGCGTCAAAGTAAGATAAGGACAAGGAGTTATTTCCTTTGAATTTCACACATAAAACACATGTGTTAAATGTTTGAAATTCAGTCTTCCCTCCCTCCAAAACCAGCCGGCCACAAAGGATAAGGATGAGTAGTTTTCTCATCCACATTTAACATAATTAACACATGTTAATTGTGCTTACATTTCAGCCACTCATCTGAAACTTCCAATTCAATTCTGGCCAAGTATTCTAGGCGCCAACTCCCTTGTACTAGCCTATATATATGTATACTTTGTAATGTAAAAAAAAAAAGACAATTTGAATGAAATTTACTTTTGTGAGAATTTCTCTCATTTCGGTTCTTTTGAGAACTTTCTGACTTCTCAAGTTCGTTGCTTGCGTGGTCAACCCCTTTGATACTTTGGGTTCTCGGTTGTAGATAATCGAAGGGTCCAAGTCCGTCTGAAGCAAGTTCAAGATAAGGTTCGGGTTCGTTCAACAGATTGTTCGAGTTCATCCTTGGAGTTTGTTTCATTTTATTTCTTTTCCTTGTTTTTATTTCATTTTCGTACTACCCCTTGCAACCTATTTTTCAACCTTGTCAGAAACTTCATTTCTCACCATTCACCTCACCAAAGACCAATCCTAGCCATAACCAAACCAATACTTTCAGCGTTCCACCATTGTCAACTTCTCCGAGCCTTCATCTTCTACATTCTGTCTACCTAAATTTTCCAGCCCTTTTAAACACCAATTTGCAGCCATGCTTATTGCAGGAGACATCTTACTTCAATCCTAGATCCGAAACAATCAAGAAGGCGTCCTCAACAAGGAGTCCTCTTATCAGCACTCGAATAGAGGGATCATTCATCTCGACCTACGCTCAAGGAGAGGGTCGTCCATCACGGCATATGCTCAAAAAGAGGGGTCGTTCATTATAACATACTCTAGTAGTGAGGGGTCATTCACCGCGACATATGCTAAAAGAGAGGGGTCGTCAATCACGGTGTACGCTCAAAGAGAGGGACCTGTTAATTATGACATATGCTCGAAGAGAGGGGTTTGTCACTGCGACATACGCTCAAAAAGAGGTGACATACATCATGGTATACGCTCTAGGAAAGGGATTGTTCATTATGAGATGCACTCGAAGAGAAGGGTCATTCATCGCGACATACGCTCATAGGGAAGGGTCGTCCATCACGGTATATGCTCTAAGGCACTGTGTATTATGACATGCACTCAAAGAGAAGGGTCATTCATCACGATATGCGCTCAAAGAGAGGAGTCGTCCATCACGGTATACGCTGAAAGAGAGGGGCCGTTCAACATGACATGCACTCAAAGAGAGTGGTCTTTCACAGCGACATACGCTCAAAGTGAAGGGTCGTCTATCATGCTCTAAGAAAGGGACCGTTCATTATGACATGCACTCGAAGAGTCATTCATCGCGACATACGCTCAAAGAGAGGGGTTGTCCATAACAGTATACGCTCAAAGAGAGGGACTGTTCACCATGACATGCACTCGAAGAGAGTGGTCATTCATGGCGAGATACACTCAAAGAGAGGGACCGTTCATTATTATATACTCTCGAAGAGAGGGTTCATTCACCGCGACATACGCTCAAAGAGAGGAACCATTCACCATGACATGCACTCGAAGAGAAAGTCATTCATCGCAAGATACACTCAAAGAGAGGGGTCATCGATCACGGTATACGCTCAAAGAGAGGGACCGTTCATTATGACATGCACTCAAAGAGAGGTGTTATTCATCGCGACAGACGCTCAAATAGTTGGGTCGTCCATCCCGGTAAACGCTCAAAGAGAGGGATCGCTCATTATGACATACACTCGAAGAGAGGGTCATTTATCGCGGCATACACTCAAAGAGAGCGGCCGTCCAATACGGTAAACACTCAAAGAGAGGTACCATTCACCGCAACATACGCTCAAGGAGAGGGGTCGTCTATCACGGTAAACGCTCTAAGAAAGGGACCGTTCATTATGACATGTACTCGAAGAGAGGGGTCTTTAATCGCGATATATGCTCAAAGAGAAGGGTCGTCCATCACGGTATATGCTCAAAGAGAGAGACCGTTCATTATGACGTACACTCGAATAGAAGGGTCATTCCTCGCAATGTACGCTCAAAGAAATGGGTCATTCATCATGACATACGCTCAAAGAGAAGGGTCGTCCATCCTGGTATACGCTCAGATAGAGGGACTGTTCACCATGTTATGCACTCCAAGAGAAGGGTCCTTCATTGCGATATATGCTCAAAGAGAGGGGTCGTCCATCATGGTATACGCTCAAGAAGAAGGACCATTCACCATGACATGCACTCAAAGAGAGGGGTCGTTCATCACGACATACGCTCAAAGACAGGTTGTCCATAATGAGATACGCTCAAAGAGGGGGACCGTTCATTATGACATATGATTGAAGAGAGAGGTCATTCACCAAGACATACGCTCAAAGTGAGGGGTCTTCCATCATGGTATACGCTCAAAGAGAGGGACCGTTCATTATGACATACAGTCGAAGAGAGTGGTTATTCATCACGACATACGCTCAAAGAGAAGGGTCATCGATCATGGTATATGCTCAAAGAGAGGGACCGTTTATTATGACATGCACTGAAGAGAGGGGTAATTCATCGTGACATATACTCAAAGAGAGGGGTTACCATCACCGTATACGCTCAAAGAGAGATACCGCTCACAATGTCATGCACTTGAAAAGAGGGGTCATCGCGACATACACTCAAAGAGAGGGCTTATCCATCACCTTATACACTTAAAGAGAGGGATTGTTTAGTATGATATACACTCGAAGAGAGGGGTCGTTCATCGCGACATACGCTCAAAGAGAGGGGTCGTCCATCAAGGTATACGCACAAAGAGAGGGATCATTCAGCATGACGCACTAGAAGAGAGGGGTTATTCATCGTGACATATGCTCAATAGGAATGTTCGTCCAACTCGGTATATGATATAAGAAAGGGACCGTTCATCGCGACATTCACTCAAAGAGAAGGGTCATTAATCACGGTATACTCTCAAAGAGAAGGACCTTTCACCATGACATGCACTCGAAGAGAGGTGTCTTTTATCGCTACATATGCTTAAGGAGAGGGATCATCCATCACGCCAAACGCTCAAAGAGAGGGTTCATCGATCACGGTATACGTTCAAAGAGAGTAATCGTTTATTATGACATGCACTCACTGAGAGAGGTCACTCATCGCGACATTCGCTCATAGAGAGGTCGTCCATCACGGTATATGCTCAAAGAGAGGCACTATTCACCATGTCATGCACTCGAATAGAGGGGTCATTCGTCGCGACATACGCTCAAGGAGAGGGATCGTCATCACGGTATACGCTATAAGAAAGGGACCTTTCATCATGACATGCACTCGAAGAGAGGGGTCATTCACCGCAACATACGCTCAAAGAGAAGGGTCGTCCCAACGGTATAGGCTTTAAGGGACCATTCATTATGACATGCCCTTGATGAGAGGGGTCATTCATCGCGACATACGCTCAAAGAGAGGAGTCGTCCATCACAGTATACGCTCAAAAATAGGGACCATTCAGCATGACATGCTCTCGAAGAATAGGGTCATTCATCGCGACATACACTTAAAGTGAGGGATCGTCAATCACGGCATACGCTCAGAGAGAGGGACCGTTCATAATGACATACTATCGAAGAGAGGGGTCATTTACCACGACATACGCTAAAAGAAAGGCGTCGTCCACCACGGTATACGCTCAAACAGAGGGACCATTCATTATAACATACGCTTGAAGAGAGGGGTCATTCACCGCGACATACGCTCAAAGAGAGGTGACATCCATCACGGTATACGCTCTTCGAAAGGGACCGATCATTATGACATGCACTCGAAAAGAAGGGTCATTCATCTCGACATACGCTCAAAGAAAAGAGTTGTCCATCACGGTATACGCTCTAAGAAAGGGACCGCTCTAAGAAAATGGGGTCATTCATCGAGACATATGCTCAAAGAGGGGGACCATTCATTATGATATACTATCGAAGACAGGGGTTATTTACCACGACATACACTAAAAGAGAGGGGTCATCCACCACGGTATATGCTCAAACATAAGAACCATTCATTATAACATACGCTTGAAGAGAGGGGTCATTCACCATGACATACGCTCAAAGAGAGGTGACGTCCATCACGGTATACGCTCTAGGAAAGGGACCGGTCATTATGACCTGCACTCGAAATGAAGGGTCATTCATCTCGACACACGCTCTAAGAGAAGGGTCGGGTCGTCCATCACGATATACACTCTAAGAAAGGGACCGTTTATTATGACTTGCACTCGAGTAGAGGGGTCATTCATCGCGATATATCTCAAAGAGAGGGTCATCGATCACGGTATACGCTCAAAGAGAGCGACCGTTGATTTTGAGATGCATTCAAAGAGAGGGATCATTCATTGAGAAATATGCTCAAAGAGAAGGGTCGTCCATCACGGTATACGCCCAAAGAGAGGGACCACTTACCATGACATGAACTCGAATAGAGGGGTCATTCATTGCGACATACGCTCAAATATAGGGTTGTCCATTATGGAAAACGCTCAAAGAGATGGTCTGTTCATTATGACATACGCTCGAAGAGAGGGGTTATTATCTGCGTCATACGCTCAAAGAGAGGTGTCGTCCATCACAATATACTCTCTAAGAGAGGCACTATTCACCATGTCATGCACTCGAAGAGAGGGGTCATTCGTCGCGACATACGCTCAAGGAGAGTGATCGTGATCACGGTATACGCTATAAGAAAGGGACCTTTCATCATGACATGCACTCGAAGAGAGGGGTCATTCACCGCGACATATGCTCAAAGAGAAGGGTCATCCCAACGGTATACGCTTTAAGAAAGGGACCATTCATTATGACATGTACTCGATGAAAGGGGTCATTCATCGCGATATACGCTCAAAGTGAGGAGTCGTCCATCACAGTATACGCTCAAAATTAGAGACCATTCACCATGACATGCACTCGAAGAATGGGGAGGCCCAGTGTGACATCCAGGTTGGGTGTTATAGGTCATTCATTACGACATACGCTCAAAGAGGAGGATCGTCCATCACGGTAGACGTTCTAAGAAAGGGACTGATTATTATAACATGCACTCAAAGAGAAGGGTCATTCACCGTGACATATGCTCAAAGAGAGGGGTCGTCCATTACGGTATACGGTCTAAGAAAGGGACCATTCGTTATGACATACAGTCGAAGAGAAGGGTCATTCACTGGGACATACGCTCAAATAGAGGGGTCGTCCATCACAATATACGGTATAAGAAAGGGACCGTTCGTTATGACATGCACTCGATGAGAGGGGTCATTCATCGCGACATACGCTCAAAGAGAGGGGTCGTCCATCATGGCAAATGCTCAAAGGGAGGGACCATTCATTATGACCTACACTCGAAGAGAGGGGTCATTCACCGCGAGAAACGATCAAAGAGAGGGGTTGTCCATCACGATATACGCTCAAAGAGAGGGATCGTTCATTATGACATGCACTCGAAGAGAGGGGTTATTCATCGCACCATACGCTCAATGAGAAGGGTCGTCAATAACGGTATACGCTCCAAAAAATGGATCATTCATTATGACTTGCACTCGAAGAAAGGGGTCATTCAATACAACATACGCTGAATTAGAGGGGTCGTCCATCACGGTATACGCTCAAAGAGATGGACCCTTCACCATGACATGCACTCGAAGAGAGGGGTCGTCCATCGCGACATACGTTCAAAGAGAGGGTATGCACTAATTCGGAGTTGGTATAGGCGCTGTGCTAATGCAGGAAAAAAGGCCCATTGCATACTTTAGTGAAAAGCTTAGTGGAGCAACATTGAATTATCCAGTCTACGACAAGGAGATGTATGCACTAATTCGGGCATTAGAGACATGGCAACATTACTTGTTGCCTAAGGAGTTTGTGATTCACACTGATCATGAGGCTTTACGATATATCACAGGTCAGCATAAATTGAATAAACGACATGCTAAATGGGTTGAATTTTTAGAGTCTTTTCCTTATGTCATTCGTTACAAAAAGGGTAAAGATAATGTCGTTGCTGATGCTTTATCACGTAGATATGTGCTTTTAAATTACCTTGACTCACATTTGATTGGATTTGCATATATACGTGACTTGTATGTTGATGATTCTGATTTTAGAGATAAGTATAATGCTTGTGAGAATGGTGCAGATGGAAAGTTTTACAGGCATGATGGTTATCTTTTCAAAGAAAATAAGATATGCATTCCACAGGGTTCAATGCGTGATATTCTGATCCGTGAAGCACATGAGGGCGGATTGATGGGTCACTTTGGAGTCACCAAGACGTTACAGACATTGAAAGAACATCTATTTTGGCCTAAGATGCATAGAGACGTTGAAAGGTACTGTGAACGTTGTGTGACATGTAAGAAAGCAAAATTGAAGGTTTCACCACATGGTATGTACTTACGTCTACCTATTCCTGATTCCCCTTGGACTGATATTTCAATGGATTTTGTTTTGGGATTGCCTCGAACTAGAAATGGTAGAGATAGTGTCTTTGTTGTGGTTGATAGATTCTCTAAGATGGCACATTTCATTGCATGCCATAAGACTGATGATGCTGTTAATGCGGCTAACTTATTCTTTAGAGAGATTGTTCGATTACATGGTATTCCTAGGTCAATTGTTTCTGACAGGGATGTTAAGTTTCTGAGTCATTTCTGGAGGACTCTTTGGAGCAAAATAGGTACAAAACTCATGTTTTCTACTACTTGTCATCCCCAGACTGATGGACAAACTGAGGTTGTTAATCGTGTTTTATCTACTTTGTTGCGTTCCATCATTAAAAAGAACATTAGGACTTGGGAAGATCGTTTGCCACATGTTGAGTTTGCGTATAATCGTGCTATACATTCTGCTACTAAGATGTCACCATTTGAGGTTGTTTATGGTTTTAACCCTATTACGCCTCTAGATTTGTTACCTTTGCCACAGGAACAAGTGACGAACAGAGACGGTCAAGCGAAAGCAGAATATGTGAAGAAGTTGCATCAACAGGTGAAGGAGAATTTAGAACGAAGGACTCAACAGTACGAAAAGCAAGCAAATAAGGGAAGAAAGCGAGTCACCTTTGAGGTTGGTGATTGGGTTTGGGTTCACTTCCGAAAGGAACGATTTCCATCCCAAAGGCGGTCTAAGTTGTTACCGTGAGGAGATGGTCTTTTTCAGGTGTTGGAGAAAGTGAATGACAACGCCTACAAGATAGACTTACCGGGCGAGTACACTGTAAGTGCCACATTTAATGTTTCTGATTTAACCCCGTATGATATTTCTGTAGATTTGAGGTCAAATCCTTTTCAAGAAAGGGGGATGATGTGAGAACATCATGTCAAGTTCAACAGGTTGATCCGGAGGTCTTACCATCAGGACCTATCACACGTTCTAAGGCAAAAAAATATAGGGAAGCTCTTTTCCTTGTGCTAACATTTCAGATTCATTTGAGAATGTTCATGCCTTAGAATATGTTGTTTATAATGTGTTGCATGCTGATATGTGACATACGCTCAAAGAAAGGAAATATTTATTATGAAATGCACTCAAAGAGAGAGGTCATTCATCGTGACATACGCTCAAAGAGAGGTGTCTTCCATCACGGTATACGCTCAAAAAGAGGGACCATTCACCATGATATGCACTCAAAGAGAGGGGTCATTCATCACAACATATGCTCAAAGACAGGGGTCGTCCATCACAGGATACGCGCAAAGAGGGGGACCGGTCACTACATCATACCTTCAAAGAAAGGGGTCAATCACCGCGACATAAGCTCAAAGAGATGGGTCGTCCACAACGGTATACGCTATAAGAAAGGGACCGTTCATTATGATATGCACTCGAAGAGAGGGGACATTCATCGCGACATACGCTCAAAGAGAGGGGTTGTCCATCACGGTATACGCTTAAAGAGAGTGATCATTCATTATGACATACACTCAAAGAGGGGTCATTCATCGTGCAATACGCTCAAAGAGAGGGGTCATTCACCGCGACATACACTTAAAGAGTGGGGTCGCTCATCACGGTATATGCTCTAAGAAAGGGATCGTTCATTATGGCATACACTCGAAGAGCGGGGTTATTCATCGTGAGATACGCTCAAGGAAAAGGGTCGTCCATCACGGTATACGCTCTAAGAATGGGACCGTTCATTATGACATACACTCAAAGAGTGGGGTCATTCACCGCGACATACGCTAAAAGAAAGGAACCGTTCATTATGACATGCACTAGATGAGACGGGTCCTTCGTCGCGACATACACTCAAAGAGAATGGTTGTCCATCACGGTATACGCTCTAAGAATTGGACCATTCATTATGACATGCACTCGAATAGAGGGGTCATTCATCGTGACAAACGCTCAAAGAGAAGGGTCGTCCATCACGGTATACTCTCTATG
This sequence comes from Abelmoschus esculentus, assembly GCA_035048815.1. Lineage (NCBI taxonomy): Eukaryota > Viridiplantae > Streptophyta > Magnoliopsida > Malvales > Malvaceae > Abelmoschus > Abelmoschus esculentus. The sequence continues at coordinate 21,996,994 of JAUCBN010000003.1, forward strand.
AAAGGGACCGTTCATTATGACATGCATAGAAAAGAGGGGTCATTCATTGCGACATAGGTTCAAAAAGAGGTTTCGTTCATCATGGTATACTCTCAAAGAGAGGGATCACTCACCATGACATGTACTCGAACAGAGGGGTCATTCATCGCGACATACGCTCAAAGAGAAGGGTCGTCCATAACGGTATACGCTCCAAAAAATAGATCATTCATTATGACTTGCACTCGAAGATAGGGGTCATTCAATGCGACATACGCTGAACGAGAGGGGTCGTCCATCACGGTATACGCTCAAAGAGATGGACCCTTTAGCATGACATGCACTCGAATACAGGAGTCATTCGTCGTGACATACGCTCAAAGAGAGGGTCGTTCATCACGACATACGTTCAAAGAGAGGGACTGTTTATTATCACATACTCTTGAAGAGAGGGGTTATTCACCGCGATATACGCTCCAAGAGGGGTCGTCCATCATGGTATACGCTCACGAAAGGGACTGTTCATTATGATATTCACTCAAAGAGAAAGGTTATTCATCGATACATACGCTCGAAGAGAGGGACCGATCGTTATGACATGCACTCAAAGAGAGAGGTTATTCATCGTGACATACGCTTAAAGAGAGGGGTCATCCATTACTGTATACGCTCTAAGAAATGAAATATTTATTATGATATGCACTCAAAGAGAGAGGTCATTCATCGGGACATACGCTCAAATAGAGGTGTAGTCCATCACGGTATACGCTCAAAAAGAGGGACCGTTCACCATGATATACACTCGAAGAGAAGGGTCATTCACTGCGACACCGCTCAAAGAGACGGGTCATCCATCACGATATACGCTCTAAGAAAGGACCGTTCATTATGACATGTACTCGAAGAGAGGGGTCATTCACGGTGACATACGCTCAAAGAGAGGGGTCGTCCATCACAATATACTCTCTAAGAAAGTGACCATTCATTATATCATGCACTCGAAAAGAGGAGTCATTCCGCTTAAAGAGAAGCGTCGTCCATCACGGTATACACTCTAAGAAAGTTACCGTTCTTTATGACATTTACTAGAAGAGAAGGGTCATTCGTTGCGACATACGGTCAAAAAGAGGGATTGTCCATCACGGTATACGCTCAATGAGAGGGATCACTCAGCATGACATGCACTCAAAGAGAGGGGTCATTCGACGCAACATATGCTCAAAAAGAGGGATCATCGATCACGGTATATGCTCAAAGAGAGGGAACGATCATTATGACATGCACTCGAAGAGAGGGGTTATTCATCGTGACATACGCTCAAAGAGAGGGTCATCCATCACGATATACGCTCTAAGAAAGGAAATATTTATTATGAAATGCACTCAAAGAGAGAGGTCATTCATCGTGACATACGCTCAAAGAGAGGTGTCTTCCATCACGGTATACGCTCAAAAAGAGGGACCATTCACCATGATATGCACTCAAAGAGAGGGGTCATTCATCACAACATATGCTCAAAGACAGGGGTCGTCCATCACAGGATACGCGCAAAGAGGGGGACCGGTCACTACATCATACCTTCAAAGAAAGGGGTCAATCACCGCGACATAAGCTCAAAGAGATGGGTCGTCCACAACGGTATACGCTATAAGAAAGGGACCGTTCATTATGATATGCACTCGAAGAGAGGGGACATTCATCGCGACATACGCTCAAAGAGAGGGGTTGTCCATCACGGTATACGCTTAAAGAGAGTGATCATTCATTATGACATACACTCAAAGAGGGGTCATTCATCGTGCAATACGCTCAAAGAGAGGGGTCATTCACCGCGACATACACTTAAAGAGTGGGGTCGCTCATCACGGTATATGCTCTAAGAAAGGGATCGTTCATTATGGCATACACTCGAAGAGCGGGGTTATTCATCGTGAGATACGCTCAAGGAAAAGGGTCGTCCATCACGGTATACGCTCTAAGAATGAGACCGTTCATTATGACATACACTCAAAGAGTGGGGTCATTCACCGCGACATACGCTAAAAGAAAGGAACCGTTCATTATGACATGCACTAGATGAGACGGGTCCTTCGTCGCGACATACACTCAAAGAGAATGGTTGTCCATCACGGTATACGCTCTAAGAATTGGACCATTCATTATGACATGCACTCGAATAGAGGGTCATTCATCGTGACAAACGCTCAAAGAGAAGGGTCGTCCATCACGGTATACTCTCTATGAAAGGGACCGTTCATTATGACATGCATAGAAAAGAGAGGTCATTCATTGCGACATAGGTTCAAAAAGAGGTTTCGTTCATCATGGTATACTCTCAAAGAGAGGGATCATTCACCATGACATGTACTCGAACAGAGGGGTCATTCATCGCGACATACGCTCAAAGAGAAGGGTCGTCCATAACGGTATACGCTCCAAAAAATAGTTCATTATGACTTGCACTCGAAGATAGGGGTCATTCAATGCGACATACGCTCAACGAGAGGGGTCGTCCATCACGGTATACGCTCAAAGAGATGGACCCTTTAGCATGACATGCACTCGAATACAGGAGTCATTCGTCGTGACATACGCTCAAAGAGAGGGTCGTTCATCACGACATACGTTCAAAGAGAGGGACTGTTTATTATCACATACTCTTGAAGAGAGGGGTTATTCACCGCGATATACGCTCCAAGAGGGGTCGTCCATCATGGTATACGCTCACGAAAGGGACTGTTCATTATGATATTCACTCAAAGAGAAAGGTTATTCATCGATACATACGCTCGAAGAGAGGGACCGATCGTTATGACATGCACTCAAAGAGAGAGGTTATTCATCGTGACATACGCTTAAAGAGAGGGGTCATCCATTACTGTATACGCTCTAAGAAATGAAATATTTATTATGATATGCACTCAAAGAGAGAGGTCATTCATCGGGACATACGCTCAAATAGAGGTGTAGTCCATCACGGTATACGCTCAAAAAGAGGGACCGTTCACCATGATATACACTCGAAGAGAAGGGTCATTCACTGCGACACCGCTCAAAGAGACGGGTCATCCATCACGATATACGCTCTAAGAAAGGACCGTTCATTATGACATGTACTCGAAGAGAGGGGTCATTCACGGTGACATACGCTCAAAGAGAGGGGTCGTCCATCACAATATACTCTCTAAGAAAGTGACCATTCATTATATCATGCACTCGAAAAGAGGAGTCATTCCGCTTAAAGAGAAGCGTCGTCCATCACGGTATACACTCTAAGAAAGTTACCGTTCTTTATGACATTTACTAGAAGAGAAGGGTCACTCGTTGCGACATACGGTCAAAAAGAGGGATTGTCCATCACGGTATACGCTCAATGAGAGGGATCACTCAGCATGACATGCACTCAAAGAGAGGGGTCATTCGACGCAACATATGCTCAAAAAGAGGGATCATCGATCACGGTATATGCTCAAAGAGAGGGAACGATCATTATGACATGCACTCGAAGAGAGGGGTTATTCATCGTGACATACGCTCAAAGAGAGGGTCATCCATCACGATATACGCTCTAAGAAAGGAAATATTTATTATGAAATGCACTCAAAGAGAGAGGTCATTCATCGTGACATACGCTCAAAGAGAGGTGTCTTCCATCACGGTATACGCTCAAAAAGAGGGACCATTCACCATGATATGCACTCAAAGAGAGGGGTCATTCATCACAACATATGCTCAAAGACAGGGGTCGTCCATCACAGGATACGCGCAAAGAGGGGGACCGGTCACTACAGCATACCTTCAAAGAAAGGGGTCATTCACCGCGACATAAGCTCAAAGAGATGGGTCGTCCACAACGGTATACGCTATAAGAAAGGGACCGTTCATTATGATATGCACTCGAAGAGAGGGGACATTCATCGCGACATACGCTCAAAGAGAGGGGTTGTCCATCACAGTATACGCTTAAAGAGAGTGATCATTCATTATGACATACACTCAAAGAGGGGTCATTCATCGTGCAATACGCTCAAAGAGAGGGGTCATTCACCGCGACATACACTTAAAGAGTGGGGTCGCTCATCACGGTATATGCTCTAAGAAAGGGATCGTTCATTATGGCATACACTCGAAGAGCGGGGTTATTCATCGTGAGATACGCTCAAGGAAAAGGGTCGTCCATCACGGTATACGCTCTAAGAATGGGACCGTTCATTATGACATACACTCAAAGAGTGGGGTCATTCACCGCGACATACGCTAAAAGAAAGGAACCGTTCATTATGACATGCACTAGATGAGACGGGTCCTTCGTCGCGACATACACTCAAAGAGAAGGGTTGTCCATCACGGTATACGCTCTAAGAATTGGACCATTCATTATGACATGCACTCGAATAGAGGGGTCATTCATCGTGACAAACGCTCAAAGAGAAGGGTCGTCCATCACGGTATACTCTCTATGAAAGGGACCGTTCATTATGACATGCATAGAAAAGAGAGGTCATTCATTGCGACATAGGTTCAAAAAGAGGTTTCGTTCATCATGGTATACTCTCAAAGAGAGGGATCATTCACCATGACATGTACTCAAACAGAGGGGTCATTCATCGCGACATACGCTCAAAGAGAAGGGTCGTCCATAACGGTATACGCTCCAAAAAATAGTTCATTATGACTTGCACTCGAAGATAGGGGTCATTCAATGCGACATACGCTCAACGAGAGGGGTCGTCCATCACGGTATACGCTCAAAGAGATGGACCCTTTAGCATGACATGCACTCGAATACAGGAGTCATTCGTCGTGACATACGCTCAAAGAGAGGGTCGTTCATCACGACATACGTTCAAAGAGAGGGACTGTTTATTATCACATACTCTTGAAGAGAGGGGTTATTCACCGCGATATACGCTCCAAGAGGGGTCGTCCATCATGGTATACGCTCACGAAAGGGACTGTTCATTATGATATTCACTCAAAGAGAAAGGTTATTCATCGATACATACGCTCGAAGAGAGGGGCCGATCGTTATGACATGCACTCGAAGAGAGAGGTTATTCATCGTGACATACGCTTAAAGAGAGGGGTCATCCATTACTGTATACGCTCTAAGAAATGAAATATTTATTATGATATGCACTCAAAGAGAGAGGTCATTCATCGGGACATACGCTCAAATAGAGGTGTAGTCCATCACGGTATACGCTCAAAAAGAGGGACCGTTCACCATGATATACACTCGAAGAGAAGGGTCATTCACAGCGACACCGCTCAAAGAGACGGGTCATCCATCACGATATACGCTCTAAGAAAGGTCCGTTCATTATGACATGTACTCGAAGAGAGGGGTCATTCACGGTGACATACGCTCAAAGAGAGGGGTCGTCCATCACAATATACTCTCTAAGAAAGTGACCATTCATTATATCATGCACTCGAAAAGAGGGGTCATTCCGCTTAAAGAGAAGCGTCGTCCATCACGGTATACACTCTAAGAAAGTTACCGTTCTTTATGACATTTACTAGAAGAGAAGGGTCATTCGTTGCGACATACGGTCAAAAAGAGGGATTGTCCATCACGGTATACGCTCAATGAGAGGGATCACTCAGCATGACATGCACTCAAAGAGAGGGGTCATTCGACGCAACATATGCTCAAAAAGAGGGATCATCGATCACGGTATATGCTCAAAGAGAGGGAACGATCATTATGACATGCACTCGAAGAGAGGGGTTATTCATCGTGACATACGCTCAAAGAGAGGGTCATCCATCACGATATACGCTCTAAGAAAGGAAATATTTATTATGAAATGCACTCAAAGAGAGAGGTCATTCATCGTGACATACGCTCAAAGAGAGGTGTCTTCCATCACGGTATACGCTCAAAAAGAGGGACCATTCACCATGATATGCACTCAAAGAGAGGGGTCATTCATCACAACATATGCTCAAAGACAGGGGTCGTCCATCACAGGATACGCGCAAAGAGGGGGACCGGTCACTACAGCATACCTTCAAAGAAAGGGGTCATTCACCGCGACATAAGCTCAAAGAGATGGGTCGTCCACAACGGTATACGCTATAAGAAAGGGACCGTTCATTATGATATGCACTCGAAGAGAGGGGACATTCATCGCGACATACGCTCAAAGAGAGGGGTTGTCCATCACGGTATACGCTTAAAGAGAGTGATCATTCATTATGACATACACTCAAAGAGGGGTCATTCATCGTGCAATACGCTCAAAGAGAGGGATTGTCCATCACGGTATACTCTCAAAGAGAGGGATCGTTCATTATGACATGCACTCGAAGAGAGGGGTCATTCATTGCGACCTACGTTCAAAGATAGGGTCGTCCATCATAGTATAAACTCTAAGAAAGGGATCATTCATAATGACATGCACTCAACTAGAGGGGTCATTCAATGCGACATACACTTAAAGAGAGAGGTCATCCATCAACCCATACGCTCGAACAGAGGGATCGTTCAACAGGATATGCCCTCGAAGAGAGGGGTTATTAATCACGACATACGCTCAAAGAGAGGGGTTATTAATCATGACATACGCTCAAAGAGAGGGACCATTCATTATGGTATACTCTCGAAGAGAGGGATCATTCACCGCGACATCCACTTAAAGAGTGGGGTCGTCCATCACGATATATGCTCTAAGAAAGGGACCGTTCATTATGACATACACTCGAAGAGTGGGGTCATTCATCGCGAGTTACGCTCAAGGAGAAGGGTCGTCCATCACGGTATACGCTCTAAGAATGGGACCGTTTATTATGACATGCACTAAAAGAGTGGGTCATTCATCGCGACATACGCTCAAAGAGGAGGGTCGTCCATCACGGTATACGCTAAAAGAAAGGGACCGTTCATTTTGACATGCACTCGAAGAGGCGGGTCCTTAGTCGCGACATACACTCATAGAGAAGGGTTGTCCATCACGGTATACGCTCTAAGAATTGGACCATTCATTATGACATGCACTCGAATAGAGGGGTCATTCATCGTGACAAATGCTCAAAGAGAAGGGTCGTCCATCACGGTATACGCTCTAAGAAAGGGACCGTTCATTATGACATGCACTAGAAGAGAGCGGTCATTCATTGCGACATACGTTCCAAAAGAGGTTTTGTTCATCATGGTAAACGCTCAAAGAAAGGGATCGTTCACCATGACATGTACTCGAAGAGAGGGGTCATTCATCGCGACATACGCTCAAAAAGAGTAGTCATCGATCATGATATACGCTCAAAGAGAGGAACCGTTCATTATGACATGCACTCTAAGAGAGGGGTCATTCATCACGACATACGCTCAAAGAGAAAGGTCATTCATCACGGTATACGCTCTAAGAAATGGACCATTCATTATGACATGCACTCGAACAGATGGGTCATTCATCGTGACAAACGCTCAAATAGCAGAGTCGTCCATCACGGTATACACTCTAAGAAAGGGTCCTTTCATTATGACATGCACTTGAAGAGAGGGGTCATTTATCGCGACATACGTTCAAAGAGAGGGAACGTTCACCATGACATGCACTCAAAGACAAGGGTCATTCACCGCAACATACACTTAAAGAGTGGGGTCGTCCATCACGGTATACACTCAAAGAAAGGGACTGTTCATTATGACATGCACTCGTAGAGAGTGGTCGTCTATCTCGACTAAGCTCAAAGAGGGGGATCGTTCACCATGACATGCACTCGAAAGAGTGGGATCATTCATCGCGACATAAGCTCGAAGAGAGGGGTCGTCCATCATGGGATACGCTCAAAGAGAGGGACCGGTCATTATGATATACGCTCGAAGAGATGGGTCATTCTCCCGTCATACACTCAAAGAGAGAGGTCGTCCATCACGGTATACCCTATAAGAATTGGTTCGTTCATTATGACATGCACTCGTAGAGAGGGGTCATTCATCGCGACATACGCTCAAAGAGAATGGTCGTCTATCACGGGACATGCTCTAAGAAATTGACCGTTCGTTATGACAAACACTCAAAATGGGGGTCATCGGTCACGATATATGCTTAAAGAGTGATTTAAAATACAACAGGATAGATGGTGTTGGTGGTATGATGTTGGATAGATTTGTCCTTGGCACCCTCCTAATCGTAATTGAATAGGCAAACACCTACAAACGAAACGAATCTATCCAATAAATTGATGATATATCGTTGTCCTAGGCACCCTCCTATCCGTAATTAGATAGGAAAACATCATAATCGACTCTAACTCATCATCCTAAACGCGATTGCTTAGGCAAGCGAGAGTGTGAAGATATTCTCCCTCATAAAAACTTGAAGTAGTTATGTTGAAAAAGACTTCTGATAAGAAAAATAGCAAGGTTACAACCTTGCAAATAAAATGGCCTAAGGCCAAGAGTTTTTATAACTCAGAAATTCATATTATTCATGTGTTTACAAGAAAATAATTGTCCCCTTTTATAGTCTAGAGGAGACCTTAGAATTGCCTAATAGATAGCTAATCAATCCCTAAACATCAACATATTGATATCTTGATAAAATAAATCCCCTAAAATCAGCATATGAATAGCTCATTAAAAGGAATCCTAAGTAATAAAATAAAATACTAATAATAATGGTCAAAGCTTTATAATTCAACTTTGAATTAATTTATTTAATGCCTAATTCATCGAAAAACTTTATATATTAGCTTTTGAGATGAATTTTACAAAATCTCATAATAATCCTGTATCCAGTTTTCTACACGCGCAATCTTCGGTAAAACAAACATATCTTGAGCTCCCGATATCCAATTGATGCGTTTCAAGATGCGTTGAAAAGGTAACTAAATAATGGCTAATTTATTAGAAGACAACTCTGCCCATAAATGCACGGAACACATCCAAAACGTCAAGGCAAGTTGGCTGGCTTTCCAGACTTTACCAACAGATTCATATTTATGCTCTATATGCATTACTTTAGCTCTCTCATGCATGTATCAGTCCATCTCGGTATATGCTCTAAGAAAGGGACCATTCATTATGATCTACTCTCGATGAGAGGGGTCATTCTCCGCGACATATGCTCAAAGGCAAGGGTCGTCCATCATGGTATATGCTCTAAGAAAGGGACCGTTAATTATGACATGCACTAGAAGAGGACTGTCACCAGGACATACAGTCGAAGACAAAAATCATTCATCGTGACTTACGCTCAAAGAGAGTGGTCATCCAACACGACATACGCTCAAAGAGAGGGACCGGTCATTATGAAATACTCTCGAACAGAGGTGTCATTCACCGTGACATACGCTAAAAGAGAGGAGTAGTGCATCACGGTATAGAAAGAGAATATTCATATGATATGCACTCGAAGAGAGGGGTTATTCATCGCGAGATACAATCAAAGAGAAGGGTCGTCCATTACGATATACGCTCAAAGAGAGGGATTGTTCACCATGACATGGACTCGAAGAGAGGGGTCCTTCATTGCGATATACACTCAAAAAGAGGGGTCATCGATCACGGTATACGCTTAAAGAGAAGGGTCTTTCATTTTGACAAACCCTCAAAGAGAGGGGTCATTCATTGCGATATACGCCAAAGAGAAGGGTCATCCATCACGGTATACACTCTAAGAAAAGGACCGTTCATTATGACATGCACTCAAAGAGAGGGGTCATTCATTGCGACGTACGATCAAACGGAGGGGACGTCCAGGGTTTACGCTCAAAGAGAGGAATCGTTCACAATGTCATGCTCAAAGAGAGGGGTCATTCATCACTACATAGTCTCAAAGGGAGGGTTTGTCAGTAACGGCATACGCTCAAAGTGAGGGATCATTCACCGCAACATACGCTCAAAGAGAGGGGTCGTCCATCACGGTATACGCTCTATTAAAATGAATGTTCATTTTGACATGCAATCGAAGAAAGGGGTCATCAATCGCGACATACGCTCAAAGAGAGGGGACGTCCATCACGGTAGACGCACAAAGAGAGGAACCATTCACCATGACATGCACTCGAAGAGAGGTGTTATTCACCGCGACATATGCACATTGAAAAAGGTCGTCCATCACCATATACGCTCTAAGAAAGGGACCGTTCAATATGACATACACTCGAAGAGAGGTGTTATTCATCGCGATATGCGCTCAAAGAGAGGGGTCGTCCATCACGGTATACTTTCAAAGATAGGGACCTTTCATTTTAACATGCACTCGAGGAGAGGGCTGATTCATCCCGACATACGCTCAAAGAGATGGGTCGTCCATCACAGTATACACTCTAAGAATGGGATCATTACATGAACTCAAAGAGAGGGGTCATTCATCGCGACAAACGCTCAAAGAGAAGGGTCGTCCATCACGGTATCTACTCATAAAGAGGGACCGTTCATTATGACATGCACTCGAAGAGAGGGGTCATTCGCCGTGGCATACGCTCAAAGAGAGGGGTCGTCCATCACAATATAAGTTCAAAGAGAGGGATTGTTTATTACGACCAACACTCGAAGAGAGTGGTCGTCCAACAGGACATACGCTCAAAGAGAGGGGTCGTCCATCACGACATACGCTCAAAGAGAGGCACCGGCCATTATGAAATACTCTCAAACAGAGGTGTCATTCACCGTGACATACGCTAAAAGAGAGGAGTCGTGCATCACGGTATACGCTCTAAGAAAGGGAATGTTCATTATGATATGCACTCGAAGAGAGGGGTCATTCAACGCGACATACACTTAAAGGGAGGGGTCATCCATCACGACACACGCTCAAAGAGAGGGAACGTTCATTATGAAATACGCTCAAAGAGAGGGGTCATTCACTGTGACATACGCTCAAAGAGAGGGGTCATCCATCACAATATACTATCAAAGAAAACGACCGTTCATTACGAAATTCTTTCGAAGAGAGGGGTCATTTACCGTGACATACGCTCAGCGAGAGGGGTCGTCCATCATGGTATACGCTCCAAGAAAGGGACCGTTCATTATGACATGCACTCGAAGAGAGGGGTCGTCCATCACAGTATATGCTCAAAGAGAGGGATTGTTCACCATGACATGGACTCGAAGACAGGGGTCCTTCATTGCGACATGCACTCAAAAAGAGGGGTCATCGATCACGGTATACTCTTAAAGGGAAGGGTCTTTCATTATGACAAACCCTCAAAGAGAGGGGTCATTCATCGTGATATACGCCAAAGAGAAGGGTCATCCATCACGGTATACGCTCTAAGAAAGGGACCGTTCATTATGACATGCACTCAAAGAGAGGGGTCATTCATCGCGACCTACGATCAAATGGAGGGGTCGTCCATGGTTTACGCTCAAAGATAGGAATCGTTCACAATGTCATGCTCAAAGAGAGGGGTCATTCATCGCGACATAGTCTTAAAGGGTGGGTTTGTCTGTAACGACATACGCTCAAAGACAGGGGTCACTCACCGCGATATACGCTCAAAGAGAGGGGTCGTCCATCACGGTATACGCTCTATGAAAGTGAACGTTCATTATGATATGCAATTGAAGAAAGGGGTCATCAATCACGATATACGCTCAAAGAGAGGGGGCGTCCATCACGGTAGACGTACAAAGAGAGGAACCATTCCCCATGACATACACTCGAGGAGAGGTGTTATTCATCGCGACATACGCACATTGAGAAAGGTTATCCATCACTATATACACTCTAAGAAAGGGACCATTCATTATGACATACACTCGAAGAGAGGGGTCATTCATCGCGATATACGCTCAAAGAGAGGGGTCGTCCATCACAGTATACGCTCAAAGGAGAGGGACCTTACATTTTAACATGCACTCGAGGAGAGGGCTGATTCATCGCGACATACACTCAAAGAGATGGGTCTTCCATCACAGTATACACTCTAAGAATGGGATCATTGCATGCACTCAAAGAGAGGGGTCATTCATCGCGACAAACGCTCAAAGAGAAGGGTCGTCCATCACGGTATCTACTCACAAAGAGGTACCGTTCATTATGACATGCACTCGAAGAGAGAGGTCATTCACTGTGGCATATGCTCAAAGAGAGGGGTCGTCCATCACAAAATACGCTCAAAGAGAGGTGTCGTCCATCACAAAATACGCTCAAAGAGAGGGATCGTTCATTACGACCAGCACTCGAAGATTGGGGTCATTCACAGTGACATACGCTCGAAGAGAAGGGGCGTCCATCACAGTATACGCTTTAAGAAAGGGACCATTCATTATGACCTACTCTCGAAGAGAGGGGTCATTTATCGCGATATACGCTCAAAGAGAGGGGTTGTCCATCATGGTATTCTCTCAAAGAGAGGGACCTTTCATTGTAACATGCAATCGAAGAGAGGGCACATTCATCACGACATACGCTCAAAGAGATGGGTTGTCCATCACGGTATACACTCTAAGGAAGGGATCATTACATTCACTCAAAGCGAGGGATCAATCACCGTGACATACGCTCAAAAAGAGGGATCGTCCATCACAGTATGCGCTCTAAGAAAGGGACCGTTCATTATTACATGCATTTGTAGAGAGGGGTCATTCATCGCGATATACGCTCAAAGAGAAGGATCATCCATCACGGTATCTGCTCAAAGATAGGGATCGTTCACCATGACATGCACTATAATAAAGGGGTTATTCATCGCGACATACGCTGAAAGAGAGGGGTCGTCCATCACGGTATATGCTCAATGAGAGGAACCCTTCATTATGACATGCACTCGAAAAGAGGGGTCATTCACCACGACATACACTCAAAGAGAGGAGTCGTCTATCACGCTATACGCTCTTACATTGTGATCGTTCATTATGACATACACTCGAAGAGAGGGGTCATTCATCACGACATACGCTTAAAGAGAGGGCTCGTCCATCATGGCGCATATGCTCAAAAAGAGGGGTCGTTCATTATGACATACTCTAGAAGTGAGGGGTCATTCATCGTGACATACGCTAAAAGAGAGGGGTCCTCCATCACGGTATACGCTCAAAGAGAGGGACCCGTTAATTATGACATACGCTTGAAGAGAGGGGTCTGTCACTGCGACATACGCTCAAGGAAAGGTGATGTCCATCACGGTATACGCTCTAGGAAAGGGATTGTTCATTATGAGATGCACTCGAACAGAAGGGTCATTGATCGCGACATCAACGGGAAGGGTCATCCATCACGGTATGCGCTCAAAGAGGGGGGCTGTTCAGCATGACATGCACTCAAAGAGAAGGGTCATTCATCGCGACATACGCTCAAAGAGAGGGTTCGTCCATCACGGTATACGCTCAAAGAGAGGAACCGTTCATTATGACATGCAATCGAAGAAATGGGTCTTTCACTGCGATATACGCTCAAAGTGAGGGGTTGTCCATCACGGTATACGCTCAAAGAGAGGGCCCGTTCACCATGAATAGCAGTCAAAGATAGTGGCCATTCATCATGACCTACGCTCAAAGAGAGGGGTCATCCATCACGGTATATGCTCAAAGAGAGGGACAATTCACCATGAAATGCACTCGAAGATAGGTGTCATTCATCATGACAAATGCTCAAAGAGAGCAGTCGTCCATCACGAGATACGCTCAAAGAAAGGGACCGATCATTATGACATAAGCTCGAATAGAGCGGTCATTCACCACGACATATGCTCATTGAGAGGGGTTGTCCATCACGATTTACGCTCTAAGAAAGGAATCGTTCGTTATGACATGCACTAGAAGAGAGGGGTCGTCCATCATGCCATAAGCTCAAAGAGAGGGAACGTTCATTATGGAATACGCTTGAAGAGAGGAGTCATTCATCGCGGTATACACTCAGAGAGAGGGGTCACCCATCACGGGATACGCTCTAAGAAAGGGACTGATTATTATGACATGCACTCAAAGAGAGGGATCATTCATCGCGACATACGCTAAAAGCAAGTGGTCTTCCATCATGGCATTCACTCAAAGAGAGGGATCTTTCACCATGACATGCACTCGAAGAGAGGGTCATTCATCGCGACATACGCCCCAAAAAAAGTGTCTCGATCACGGTATTCGGCCAATAAGTGCAACCATTTATTATGACATTCCCTCAAAGAGAGGGGTAATTCATTGCGACATACGCTCAAAGAGAGGGTCGCCCATCACAGTATACGCTAAAAGAGAGGGATTGTTCACCATGAAATGCACTCAAAGAGAGGGGTCATTCATCGCAACGTCGACTCAAAGAGAGGATCGTCGATCACGGTTATTGCTCAAAGAGAGGGATCATTTATTACGACATGCACTCAAAGAGAGGTTTCATTCATCGCGGCATACTCTCAATGAGAGGGGTCATCTATCACGGTATACGCTCTAAGAAAGAGACTATTTATTACGACATGCACTCGAAAAGAGGGGTCATTCATCGTGACATATGCTCAAAGAGAGGGGTCATTTACAACAACATACGCACAAAGAGAGGGGTCGTCGATCATGGTATATGTTCTAAGAAGGGGACCGTTCAGTATGACATGCACTCGAAGAGAGGGGTCATTCACCGCGACATACGCTCAAAAAGAGAGCAACCGTTCATTATGACATGCACTCAAAGAAAGGGGTTATTCACCGCAACATACGCTCAAAAAGAGGGGTCGTCCATCACGGATACGCTCAAAGAGAGGGACCGTTCACCATGAATTGCACTCAAAGATAGGGGCCATTCATCGCGACATACGCTCAAAGAGAGGGGTCGTCTATCACGGTATAAGCTCAAAGAGAAGGACAATTCACCATGACATGCACTAGAAGAAAGGGGTCATTTATCATGACAAATGCTCAAAGAGAGGTGTCGTCCATCACGAAATACGCTCAAAGAGAGGGACCGGTCATTATGACATACACTCGAATGGAGCGGTCATTCACCGCGACATACGCTCAACGAGAGGGGTTGTCCATCACGATTTACTCTCTAAGAAAGGAACCGTTCATTATGACATACACTCGAAGAGAGGGGTCATTCATTGCGATATACACTCAAAAAGAGGGGTCGTCCATCACGGTATACGCTCAAAGATAGGGACTTTTCATTTTGACATGCACTCGAGGAGAGGGCTGATTCACTTCGACAAACGCTCAAAGAGATGGGTCGTCCATGATAGTATACACTCTAAGAAAGGGATCATTACATGCACTCAAAGAGAGGGGTCATTCATCGCGACAAACGCTCAAAAAGAAGGGTCGTCCATAACGGTATTCGCTCACAAAGTGGGACCGTTCATTATGGCATGCACTCGAAAAAAGGGGTCATTCACCGTGGCATAAGCTCAAAGAGAGGGGTCGTCCATCACAAAATATGCTCAAAGAGAGGAACCGTTCATTATGACATGCACTCGAAGAGAGGAGTTATGCACCGCGACATATGCATAAACGCAAGGGGTCGTATATCATGTTATACACTCAAGGAAAGGGGCCGTTCACCATGACATGCACTCAAAGAGAGGAGCTGTTCATCGCGACATACGCTCAAAGAGAGGGGACATCCATCACGGTAGATGCATAAAGAGAGGAACCATTCACCATGACATGCACTCGAAGAGATGTGTTTTTCATCGCGGCATACGCACATTGAGAAAGGTCGTCCATCACTATATATGCTCTAAGAAAGGGACCGTTCATTATGACATGCCCTCGAAGAGAGGGGTCATTCATCGCGACATACGCTTAAAGAGAGGGCTCGTCCATCATGGCGCATATGCTCAAAAAGAGGGGTCGTTCATTATGACATACTCTAGAAGTGAGGGGTCATTCACCGCGACATACGCTAAAAGAGAGGGGTCGTCCATCACGGTATACACTCAAAGAGAGGGACCCGTTAATTATGAAATATGCTCGAAGAGAGGGGTCTGTCATAGCGACATACGCTCAAGGAAAGGTGATGTCCATCACGGTATACACTCTAGGAAAGGGATTGTTCATTATGAGATGCACTCGAATAGAAGGGTCATTGATCGCGACATACACTCAACGGGAAGGGTCATCCATCACGGTATGCGGTCAAAGAGAGGGTGATGTGAGCACATCTACACAAGCTCAATCAGCTGATCCGGAGGTCTTACCATCAGGACCCATCACTCGATCAAAGGCTAAGCAATTCAGGGAAGTTCTTATTCTTAAATGTTTACAAGTCTCAGAATCCCTTAATAATGCATATGCCTTAGAGAATAAACTTTACACTATGTTACATACTGATGTGTAACATCTTGTAACTATATAGTACTTAAGCTAGTATTGTGTTTATTAAGCATGTAAATAGGTGTGTTTTCAATAAGTTCAATAAGAACACAAGCTCATAATCATGTTTACCATGTTTCTTTAGCTTGTTACATGTTTTCCAATATGATAACTATGTTTTTCAGCTTGTTTTAACTTTCTTTAATAAGTTTACAATACTTATGATGGTATAACTTTTGTTTTCTCATAGGCACAAGGAAGAGTACCAAATGAAGGACTTCACCTTAGCTCGGGAAAAGCTCAATGGATTTCTAGCAGCTCGTTTCAGCTCAACTAATCCTCAACACTTCAGCTAGCTGAATTCAGCTCAACTCAGCTCCATTCAGCTCAACTCCAGCTCTACTAGCTCAACTCAAGCTGGTGAGTCCCGGGATAGCTCAAAGGTGTCCTCCACGTGGGAGAGTGTGTCATGGTCATGTGACCAGCATGAGGGGCGTCCACCATCCTTCCAAGCATGTGCATGGCATGTGGCAGATTCAAATTTCAAGATTTCCCTCCTTGAAGTTGGCGTCAAAGTAAGATAAGGACAAGGAGTTATTTCCTTTGAATTTCACACATAAAACACATGTGTTAAATGTTTGAAATTCAGTCTTCCCTCCCTCCAAAACCAGCCGGCCACAAAGGATAAGGATGAGTAGTTTTCTCATCCACATTTAACATAATTAACACATGTTAATTGTGCTTACATTTCAGCCACTCATCTGAAACTTCCAATTCAATTCTGGCCAAGTATTCTAGGCGCCAACTCCCTTGTACTAGCCTATATATATGTATACTTTGTAATGTAAAAAAAAAAGACAATTTGAATGAAATTTACTTTTGTGAGAATTTCTCTCATTTCGGTTCTTTTGAGAACTTTCTGACTTCTCAAGTTCGTTGCTTGCGTGGTCAACCCCTTTGATACTTTGGGTTCTCGGTTGTAGATAATCGAAGGGTCCAAGTCCGTCTGAAGCAAGTTCAAGATAAGGTTCGGGTTCGTTCAACAGATTGTTCGAGTTCATCCTTGGAGTTTGTTTCATTTTATTTCTTTTCCTTGTTTTTATTTCATTTTCGTACTACCCCTTGCAACCTATTTTTCAACCTTGTCAGAAACTTCATTTCTCACCATTCACCTCACCAAAGACCAATCCTAGCCATAACCAAACCAATACTTTCAGCGTTCCACCATTGTCAACTTCTCCGAGCCTTCATCTTCTACATTCTGTCTACCTAAATTTTCCAGCCCTTTTAAACACCAATTTGCAGCCATGCTTATTGCAGGAGACATCTTACTTCAATCCTAGATCCGAAACAATCAAGAAGGCGTCCTCAACAAGGAGCCCTCTTATCAGAGGGGTTGTTCAGCATGACATGCACTCAAAGAGAAGGGTCATTCATCACGACATACGCACAAAGAGAGGGGTCATCCATCACGGTATATACTCAAAGATAGGGGTCGTTCAGCATGACATGCACTCAAAGAGAGTGGTCATTCACAGCGACATATGCTCAAAGAGAAGGGTCGTCCATCAAGCTCTAAGAAAGGGACCGTTCATTATGACATGCACTCGAAGAGTCATTCATCGCGACACGCTCAAAGAGAGGTGTTGTTCGTCACAATATACGCTCAAAAAGAGGGACAGTTCACCTTGACATGCACTCAAAGAGAGTGGCCATTCGTGTCGACATACGCTCAAAGAGAGGGGTGGTCCATCACGGCATACGCTCAAAGAGAGGGACTGTTCATTATTATATACTCTCCAAGAGAGGGTTCATTCACCGCGACATACGCTTAAAGAGAGGAACCGTTCACCATGACATGCACTCGAAGAGAAGGTCATTCATCGCAACATACACTCAGAGAGACGAGTCATCGATCACGGTATATGCTCAAAGAGAGGGACCGTTCATTATGACATGCACTCAAAGAGAGGGGTTATTCATCGCGATAGACGCTCAAAGAGTGGGGTCGTCCGTCACGGTAAACGCTCAAAGAGAGGGATCGTTCATTATGACATACATTCGAAGAGAGGGTCCTTTATCGCGCCATACACTCAATGAGAGCGGTCGTCCAATACGGTAAACACTCAGAGATAGGGACTATTCACCGCGACATACACTAAAGGAGAGGGATCTCTATCAAGGTATACGCTCTAAGAAAGGGACCGTTCATTATGACATGCACT
Organism: Abelmoschus esculentus; assembly: GCA_035048815.1. NCBI lineage: Eukaryota > Viridiplantae > Streptophyta > Magnoliopsida > Malvales > Malvaceae > Abelmoschus > Abelmoschus esculentus. The sequence continues at coordinate 22,015,396 of JAUCBN010000003.1, forward strand.
CGAAGAGAGGGTTCATTAATAGCGATATATGCTCAAAGAAAAGGGTTGTCCATCATAGTATATGCTCAAAGAGAGAGACCGTTCATTATGATGTACACTCGAATAAAAGGATCATTCCTCGCGACGTACGCTCAAAGAGAGGGGTCATTCATCACGACATACACTTAAAGAGAGGGGTCGTCTATCCTGGTATACGCTCAGATAGACGGATCATTCACCATGTCATGCACTCCAAGAGAATGGTCATTCATCGTGACATATGCTCAAAGAGAGGGGTCATCCATCATGGTATATGCTAAAAGAGAGGAACCGTCCATTAAGACATACACTTAAAGAGAGGGGTAATTCATCGCGACATATGTTAAAAAGGGGGTCGTTTATCACGGTATATAGTCAAAGCGAGGAACCGTTCACTATGACATGCACTCGAAGAGAGGGGTCATTCATCACGACATGCGCTCAGAGAGATGGATCGTCCATCCTAGTATACGCTCAGATAGAGGGACCGTTCACCATGTAATGCACTCCAAGAGACGGGTCATTCATCGCGACATACGCTCAAAGAGAGGGGTCATCCACCATGGTATACGCTAAAAGAGAGGGACCGTCCACTAAGACATACACTCGAAGAGAGGGGTCATTCATCGCGACATACGCTCAAAGAGATGGATCGTCCATCACGGGATACGCTCAAAGAGAGGGATCGTTCATTATGACATATGCTTGAAGAGAGGGGTCATTCACCATGACATACGCTCAAAGTAAGGGGTCGTCGATCATGTTATACGCTCAAAGAGAGGGACCATTCATTATGACATATAGTCGAAGAGAAGGGTCATTCATCACGACATACGCTCAAAGAGAGGGGTCACCGATCACGGTATACGCTCGAAGTGAGGGACCGTTTATTATGACATGCACTGAAAGAGAGGGGTCATTCATCGTGATATATGCTCAAAGAGAGAGATTATCATCACCGTATACACTCAAAGAGAGGGACCGTTCACCATGTCATGCACTCGAAGAGAGGGGTCATTCATCGCGACATACGCTCAAAGAGAGGGGTCGTCCATCACGGTATACGCACAAAGAGAGGGATCATTAACCATGACGCACTAGAAGAGAGCGATCATTATTCGCGACATGCGCTCAATGGGAAGGGTCATTCATCACGGTATATTATATAAGAAAAGGACCGTTAAATATGAAAAGTAGTCGAAGAGAAGGGTCTTTCATCGCGACATTCGCTCAAAGAGAAGGGTCGTCCATCACGGTATACTCTCAAAGAGAAGGACCATTCACCATGACATGCACTCGAAGAGAGGGGTCTTTAATCGCGACATATGCTCAAAGAGAGGGGTCATCCATCACGATAAACGCTCAAAGGGATTAACCGTTTATTATGACATGCACACAACGAAAGAGGTTACTCATCGCGACATACGCTCATAGAGAGGTTGTTTATAACGGTATACGCTCAAAGAGAGGCACTATTCACCATGTCATGCACTCGAAGAGAGGGGGGTCATTCATCACGACATACGCTCAAGGAGAGGGATCATCATCACATTATACGCTATAAGAAAGGGACCTTTCATTATGACATGCACTCGAAGAGAGGTCATTCACCGCGACATACGTTCAATGGGAAGCCTCAACCACCACGGTATGTGATATTTGAAAGAGACCGTTCATTATGAAAAGTTGTTGAAGAGAAGGGTCTTTCATTGCGACATTTGCTCAAAGAGAAGTGTCGTCCATCACGGTATACTATCAAAGAGAAGGACCTTCCACCATGACATGCACTCGAAGAGGGGGTCTTTCATTGCGACATATGCTCAAAGAGAGGGGTCATCCATCACGACAAACACTCAAAGAGAGGGATCATCGATCACGGTATACGCTCAAAGAGAGTAACCGTTTATTATGACATGCACTCAACGAGAGAGGTCACTCATCGCGATATACGCTCATAGAGAGATCGTCTATCACGGTATACGCTCAAAGAGAGGCACTATTCACCATGTCATGCACTCGAAGGGAGGGGTCATTCATCACGACATACGCTCAAGGAGAGGGATCATCATCACATTATACGCTATAAGAAAGGGACCTTTCATTATGACATGTACTCAAAGAGAGGGGTCATTCACCGCGACATACACTCAAAGAGAAGGGTCGTCTAGAACGGCATACGCTTTAAGAAAGGGATCATTCATTATGACATGCCCTCGAAGAGAGGGGTCATTCATCGCGACATACGCTCAAACAGAGGAGTCGTCCATCACAGTATACGCTCAAAAATAGGGACCATTCACCATGACATGCACTCGAAGAATAGGGTCATTCATCGCGACATACACTTAAAGTGAGGGATCGTCAATCACGGCATACGCTTAAAGAGAGGGACCGTTCATAATGACATACTATCGAAGAGAGGGGTCATTTACCACGACATACGCTAAAAGAAAGGGGTCGTCCACCACGGTATACGCTCAAACAGAGGGACCATTCATTATAACATACGCTTGAAGAAAGGGGTCATTCACCGCGACATACGCTCAAAGAGAGGTGACATCCATCCCGGTATACGCTCTTGGAAAGGGACCGATCATTGTGACATGCACTCGAAAAGAAGGGTCATTCATCTCGACATACGCTCAAAGAAAAGGGTTGTCCATCACGGTATACGCTCTAAGGGACCATTTATTATCACATGCATTCGAAGAGAGGGGTCATTCATCTCAACACACGCTAAAAAAGAGGGGTTGTCCATCTCGGTATACGATCAAAGAGAGGGACCATTCACCATAACATGCACTCCAAGAGAGGAGTCATTCGACACGACATACGCTCTAAGAGAGGGGTCATCCATTATGGCATACGCTCAAAGATAGGGGTCATTCACCGCTACAGACGCTCAAAGAGAGGGGTCATCCATCACGGTATACGCTCTTAAGAAAGGGATCATTCATTATGACATGCACTTGAAGAGAGGGGTCATTCGTCGTGACATACACTCAAAGAGAAGGGTCGTCCATCACGGTATACGCACTAAGAAAGGGACCATTCATTATGACATGCGCTCGAAGAGAGAGGTCATTCATTGTGACATATGTTCAAAGATAAAGTCATCCATCACGGAATACACTTTAGAAAAGTGATCGATCATTATGACATGCACTCGAGGAGAGGGGTCATTCACCGCGACGTACGCTCAAAGAGAGGTGACGTCCATCACGATATACGCTCTAGGAAAGGGACCGGTCATAATGACCTGCACTCGAAAAGAAGGGTCATTTATCTCGACATACGCTCAAAGAGAAGGGTCGTCCATCACGGTATACGCCCTAAGAAAGGAACCGTTTATTATGACATGCACTCGAGGAGAGGGGTCATTCATCGCGATATACGCTCAAAGAGAGGGTCATCAATCACAGTATACGCTCAAAGAGATCGACCGATGATTATGACAAGCTCTCAAAGAGAGGGGTCATTCATTGAGACATATGCTCAAAGAGATGGGTCGTCCATTACGGTATACGCCCAAAGAGAGGGACCACACAACATGACATGCACTCGAATAGAGGGGTCATTCATCGCGACTTACGCTCAAAGTTAGGGGTCGTGCATTACGGCATACGCTCAAAGAGATGGTCCTTTCATTATGACATATGCTCTAAGAGAGGGGTCATTGACCACGTCATACAGTCAAAGAGAGGTGTCGTCCATCACAATATACTCTCTAAGAATTGGACCGTTCATTATGACATGCACTCGAAGAGAGGGGTCATTCGTCGCGACAAACGCTCATAGAGAAGGGTAGTCCATCACGGTATACGCTCTAAGAAAGGGACTATTTATTATATCGCGACATACATTCAAAGAGAGGAGTCGTCCTTCACGATATATGCTCAAAGAGAGGGACCATTTCCCATGACATATACTCAAAGAGAGGGGTCATTCATTGCGACATACGCTCAAAGAGATGGGTCGTCCATCACGGGAGACTCTCAGAAAGAGGGATCGGTTATTACGATATACTTTCGAAGAGAGGGGTCATTCACCGCTATATACGCTCAAAGAGAGCGGTCGTCCATCACGGTATACTCTCTAAGAATCGATCCGTTCATTATGACAGGCACTCGAAGAGAGGGAACATTCATCGCCACATACGCTCATTGAGAAGGGTTGTCCACCACAGTATACGATCTAAGAATGGGACCGTTAATTATGACATGCACTCAAAGAGAGAGATCATTCAACGCGACTTACGCTAAAAAAGAGGGGTCGTCCATCTCGTTATACGCTCAAAGAGAGGGACCGTTCATTATGACATATGCTCGAAGAGAGGGGTCATTCATTGCGACATACGCACAAAGAGATGGATCGTCCATCTCGTTATACGCTCAAAGAGAGGGAACGTTCATTATGACATATGCTCGAAGAGAGGGGTCATTCATCGCGACATACGCTCAAAGAGATGGATCGTCCATCACGGGATACGCTCAAAGAGAGGGACCGTTCATTATGACATATGCTCGAAGAGAGGGGTCATTCACCATGACATACGCTCAAAGTGAGGGGTCCTCCATCATGGTATAGGCTCAAAGAGAGGGACCATTCATTATGACATACAGTCGAAGAGAAGGGTCATTCATCACGACATATGCTCAAAGAGAGGGGTCACCGATCACGGTATACGCTCGAAGAGAGGGGCCGTTTATTATGACATGCACCGGAAGAGAGGGGTAATTCATCTTGAGATACGCTCAAAGAGAGGGACTGTTCACCATGTCATGCACTCGAAGAGAGGCGTAATTCATCGCAACATACACACAAAGAGAGGAGTCGACCATCATGGTATACGCTCAAAGAGAGAAACCGTTCAGCATGACATGCACTCAAAGAAAGGGGTCATTCACAGCGACATACGCTTGAAGACAGGGGCCGTCCATCACGTTATACGTTCCATGAAGGGGACCATTCATTATGACATGCACTCGAAGAGAGGGGCATTCACCGCGACATACGCTTAAAAAGAGAACTCGTCCCTCACAGTATACGGGCTAAGAAAGGGACCGTAAATTATGACATGCACTCGAAGAGAGGGGTCATTCATCGTGACATATGCTCAAAAAAAGGGTCATCGATCACGGTATACGCTCAAAGAGGGGGATCGTCCATTATGACATGCACTCGAAGGGAGGGGTCATTCGCCGCGACATATGCTCAAAGAGAAGGGTCGTCCATCATGATATATGCTCTAAGAAAGGGACCATTAATTATGACATGCACTCGAAGAGAGGGGTCATTCATCGCGACATACGCTAAAAAATAGGGGTTGTCCATCTCGTTATACGCACAAAGAGAGGGACCATTCACTAAAACATGAACTCGAAGAGAGGGGTCATTCAACGCGACATACGCTCAAAGAGAGGGGACGTTCATCATGGAATACGCTCAAAGAGAGGACTTCATTATGACATACTATCGAGGAGTGGGGTCATTCACTGCGACATACGCTCAAAGAGAGGTGTCGTCCATCACGGTATACGCTCTAAGAAAGGGACCATTCTTTATGACATCTAGTCGAATATAGGGGTCATTCATCGCGATATTCGCTCAAAGAGAGGGGTCATCCTTTCACCATGACTTGCACTCGAAGAGGGGTCTTTCATCGCGACATACGCCCAAAGAGATAGGTCATCGATTACGGTATACGCTCAAAGACAGGGATCATTTATTATGATATGCACTGAAAGAGTGGGGTCATTCATCTTGACATACGGTCAAAGAGAAGGGTCATCCATCACGGTATATGCTCTAAGAAATGGACCTTTCATTATGAGATGCACTGAAAGAGAGGGGTCATTCATCGTGACATACGCTCAAAGAGATGGGTCGTCCATCACGGTATACGCTCTAGGAAAGGGACCATTCATTATGACATACACTCGAAGAGAGGGGTCGTCCATCACGATATCCACTCAAAGGGATGGATCGTTCACCATGACATGCACTCGAATAGAGAGGACATTCATCACGACATACGCTCAAAGAGAGGGTCATCGATCACGGTATACACTCAAGAGAGGGTCATCGATCACGGTATACACTCAAAGAGAAGGACCGTTCGTTATGATATGCAATCGAAGAGAGAGGTCATTAATCGTGATATACGCTCAATGAGAGGGGTCGTCCATCACGGTATCCACTCATAGGAAGGGATCGTTCACCTTGACATGCACTCGAATAGACGGGTCATTCACTGCAACATATGCTCCAAGAGAAGGGTCGTCCATTACGGTATATGCTCTAAGAAAGGGAGCATTCATTATGACTTACAGTCGAAGAGACGGGTCTTTCATTGTGACATACACCAAAAAAGAGGGGTCGTCCATCTTGTTATACGCTTAAAGAGAGGTACCATTCACCATAATATGCACTCGAAGAGAGGGGTCATTCAACGCGATATGTGCTCAAAGAGAGGGGTCGTCCATCACGATATACGCTCAAAGAGAGGGACCATTCATTATGACATACTCTCGAAGAGAGATCAATCACCGCGACATACGCTCAAAGAGAGGGGTCGTCCATCACGATATACGCTCTAAGAAAGGGACCATTCATTATGACGTGCAGTCAAGGAGAGGGGTCATTCAACGCGACATTCGCTCAATGAGAGGGGTCATCCATTACGGTATACTCTTAAAGAGGACCTTTCACCATGACTTGCACTCGAAGAGAGGGGTCTTTCATCGTGACATACGCTGAAAGAGAGGGGTCATCGATCACGGTATATGCTCAAAGAGAGGGATCGTTTATTATGACATGCACTGAAAAAGAAGTGTTGATATGAATTCGGTTGTAGAATATCCGAATTTGTATTTGTGATTGCCCGATCGTGATTCTAGTAAGTAACTGAAATGAAAAATAGGAATTTTGAAATAAAACTTACAAGATGATATTAAATGGATGGATAGTATGGTGAAATGGAATGATGATAAGATGGTTGTTGTGTTTAGGATGAAGTATGGAGTATATGGATGTATGGATGATTGAAGTGAAAATAAGGAATGTAATTGATGGTGCGGTGTAAACAAAGGAGGAACCAACACTAAAAAGTAAAGACTCGTTCCTTAAGAGTTTTTAAACTGTGACTTAGGTGAAAGGTTAAGGGATTGTGACCCTCTAGTTATAAGAACTAGGAACCAGGAATATAAAAAAAATAAATAGGGATGAATACCACAAGAACAATCTTGCAATCCGATAAAGTTCAGAAAGAACTATAAAAGAGAAACACTCTCAAGTCGTAATATATGTCAAATGTTATATCTTTTACAATGGAATGAGTGCCTATTTATAGGTGTAAGACAACAACAAATTGATTGACCTAGACAAAGATTAAACACTCATTATTCTAGTGTTAAAGGCCTATTAATTTGTAGGTTATCTCATCTTCAATTGACTGCAAAAAGTTTGATATAGAAGGATGAATGTGGATATTCTTAGAATGAATGTTGACATACATATCATCCACATGTAGAAACCCTTGGGCTGATGCTTGATTAAGTTATCATTCATCCTCCTTTAATGGGCTGTTGATGAAACATTGAATTCAACAATTGAATGATCTCTTGAATTTTTGGAAGAAGCATCTTGTAACTATTCCCGTATTGAATTTCCAGCATGTACTGTCTTCAATAATTTAATCATATCTTAAGCTCCTGATATCAGATTGAGGTGATTCAAAATACGTTGGAAAGCTAAGGAATACGGGAAGAAGTTTGAACAAGTCCTCAAGACTCAAATATGCTCGTATCTAATCCAAAAATGGCGAACAAGTTGACTGATATTCCTTAAATTCCCTCCTTGAGTGTTGTTATAACCCATGCCTTTACTCTCCCTTAAATGGTGATAATGAAGGCTTTCATTGCATGTCTTCTCTTTCTTGCTTGCTGAAACTAACAGCCTTAAAGTGATGTAAAGACTCTCTTGAAAACATTAAAACCATGGCTGGAAATAACAACATTAATGTGGTGTAATTGCTCCATTGAATTGCATTGTAACCAATCAACCTTGATGGGCCTTCAAGGGACTTTAATTGATGTAAATGCCTTGTCATTCCTGAGAATATGATCAACCATTTCTCCAAAAGTATATCCTAGATGAAATAATATACAAGCAACCATTAGATAACAACTTTATTAAATAAAAATAATAGTGAATGCATGAAACAAATTTAATGAGTTAGTTTAATTAATGAAACCTTGAGGAGAGGGCTGATTCATCGCGTCTTATGCTCAAAGATATGGTTCGTCCATCACAGTATACACTCAAAGAAAGGGATCATTACATGCACTCGAAGAGAGGGGTCATTCATCGCGACAAACGCTCAAAGAGAAGGGTCGTCCATCATGGTATCTGCTCACAAAGAGGGACCGTTCATTATGACATGCACTCAAAGAAAGGGGTCATTCACCGCGACATACGCTCTAAAAGAGGGGTCGTCCATCACGGATACGCTCAAAGAGAGGGACAGTTCACCATGAATTTGCACTCAAAGATAGGGGCCATTCATCGCGACATACGCTCAAAGAGAGGGTTCGTCTATCGCGGTATAAGTTCAAAGAGAGGGACAATTAACCATGACATGCACTCGAAGAAAGGGGTCATTCATCATGATAAATGCTCAAAGAGAGCGGTCATCCATCACGAGATACGCTCAAAGAGAGGGACCGGTCATTATGACATACGCACGAATAGAGCGGTCATTCACCGCGACATACGCTCAATGAGAGGGGTTGTCCATCACGATTTACGCTCTAAGAATGGAAACATTCGTTATGATATGCACTGGAAGAGAGGGGTCATTCAACACGACATACGCTCAAAGAGAGGGACCGGTCATTATGACATACGCTCGAATGGAGCGGTCATTCAACGCGACATACGCTCAACAAGAGGGGTTGTCCATCACGATTTACTCTCTAAGAAAGGAACCGTTCATTATGACATACACTCGAAGAGAGGGGTCATTCATTGCAATATGCGCTCAAAAAGAGGGGTCGTCCATCACGGTATACGCTCAAAGATAGGGACCTTTCATTTTAACATGCACTCGAGGAGAGGGCTGATTCACCGTGACATACGCTCAAAGAGATGGGTCGTCCATGATAGTATACACTCTAAGAAAGGGATCATTACATGCACTCAAAGAGAGGGGTCATTCATCGCGACAAACGCTCAAAGAGAAGGGTCGTCCATAACGGTATATGCTCACAAAGTGGGACCGTTCATTATGGCATGCACTCGAAGAAAGGGGTCATTCACCGTGGCATAAGCTTATAGAGAGGGGTCGTCCATCACAAAATATGCCCAAAGAGAGGAACCGTTCATTATGACATGCACTCGAAGAGAGGAGTTATGCACCGCGACATATGCATAAACGCAAGGGGTCGTATATCATGGTATACACTCAAGGAGAGGGACCGTTCACCATGACATGCACTCAAAGAGAGGAGCTATTCATCGTGACATACGCTCAAAGAGAGGGGACATCCATCACGGTAGACGCATAAAGAGAGGAACCATTCACCATGGCATGCACTCAAAGAGAGGTGTTTTTCATCGCGACATACGCACATTGAGAAACGTCGTCCATCACTATATACGCTCTAAGAAAGGGAACGTTCATTATGACATGCACTCAAAGAGAGGGTTCATTCATCGCGATATACGCTCAAAGAGAGGGGTCGTCCATCATGGATAAGCTCAAAGAGAGGGACCATTCACCATGAATTGCACTCAAAGATAGGGGCCGTTCATTGCGACATACGCTCAAAGAGAGGGGTCGTCAATCACGGTATACGCTCAAAGAGAGGGACAATTCACCATGACATGCACTCGAAGAAAGGGGTCATTCAACATGACAAATGCTCAAAGAGAGCGGTCGTCCATCACGAGATACGCTCAAAGAGAGGGACCGGTCATTATGACATACGCACGAATAGAGCGGTCATTCACCGCGACATACGCTCAATGAGAGGGGTTGTCCATCATGATTTATGCTCTAAGAAAGGAACCATTCGTTATGACATGCACTGGAAGAGAGGGGTCATTCACTGCGACATACGCTCAAAAAGAGGGATCTCCCATCATGGATACGCTCAAAGTGAGGGACCGTTCACCATGAATTGCACTCAAAGATAGGGGCCATTCATCGCGACATACGTTCAAAGAGACGGGTCGTCCATCACGGTATACGCTCAAAGAGAGGGACAATTCACCATGACATGCACTCGAAGAAAGGGGTCATTCATCATGACAAATGCTCAAAGAGAGCGGTCATCCATCACGAGATACGCTCAAAGAGAGGGACCGGTCATTATGACATACGCACGAATAGAGCGGTCATTCACAGCGACATACGCTCAATGAGAGGGGTTATCCTTCACGATTTACGCTCTAAGAATGGAAACATTCGTTATGATATGCACTGGAAGAGAGGGGTCATTCAACCCGACATACGCTCAAAGAGAGGGTTCGTCCATCACGCCATACACTCAAAGAGAGGGAACGTACATTAAGGAATACGCTTGAAGAGAGGGGTCATTCATCGCGGTATACGCTCAGAGAGAGGGGTCATCCATCACGATATACGCTCTAAGAAAGGGATTGTTCATTATGACATGCAGTCGAAAAGAGGGTCATTTATCGCGAAATATGCTCAAAGAGAGAGGTCATCCATCACGGTATACGCTCTAAGAAAGGGACCGATCATTATGACATGCACTCGAAGAAAGGGGACATTCATAGGGACATATACTAAAAGCGAGTGGTCGTCAGAATCACGGAATTCACTCAAAGAGAGGGATCTTTCACCATCACGGTATCTGCTCACAAAGTGGGACCGTTCATTATGGCATGCATTCGAAGAAAGGGGTCATTCACCATGGCATACGCTCAAAGAGAGGGGTCATCCATCACAAAATACGCTCAAAGAGAGGGGTCGTCCATCACAAAATACACTCAAAGAGAGGAACCATTCATTATGACATGCACTCGAAGAGTGGAGTCATTCACCGTGACATATGCATAAACACAAGGGGTCGTATATCATGGTATACGCTCAAGTAGAGGGACCGTTCACCATGACATGCACTTAAAGAGAGGGGCCATTCATCGCGACATACGCTCAAAAAGAGGCGTCGTCCATCACGGGATACGCTCATAGAGAGGGTCTGTTCACCATGACATGCACTCGAAGAGAAGGGTCATTCCTTACGAAAAATACTCAAAGAGAGGGGATGTCCATCATGGGATATGTTCAAAGAGAGGGACCGGTTATTATGACATACGCTCGTATAGAGCGGTCATTCACCGCGACATACACAAAAGAGAGGGATCGTCCATCACGATTTACGCTTTTAGAAAGGAACCGTTATTTATGACATACACTCGAAGAGAGGGGTCATTCACTGCGACATACACTCAAAGAGAGGGGTCATCCATCACGGTATACGCTCTAAGAAAGGAACAATTCATTATGACATGAACTCAAAAAGTGGGGTCATTCATTGCGACATACGCTCAAAGAGAGGGGTCGTCCATCAAGGTATTCGCTCAAAGAGAGGGATCTTTCACCGTGACATGCACTTGAAGAGAGGGGCAATCCATCGCGACATACACACAAAAAGAGGGGTCTCGATCACGGTATACACTCAAAGAACCCTTCATTATGACATGCCCTCGAAGAGGGGTCATTCATTGCGACCTACTCTCAAAGAGAGGGGTCGCCCATCACAGTATACACTCAAAGAGGGAGACTCTTCACCATGAAATACACTCGAAGAGAGGAGTCATTCATCGCAACGTACGCTCAAAGAGAGGGTCATCGATCACGGTATATGCTTAAAGAGAGGAACCGTTGATTATGACATGCACTCAAAGAGACGTGTCATTGATCGTGACATACTCTCAAAGTGTCCATCACGATATACGCCCAAAGAGTGGGACCGCTCACCATGACATGCAGTCGAATAGAGGGCGTTTTATTCATCGCGACATACGGTCAAAGAGAGGGGTCGTCCATCACGGTATACGCTCAAAGAGAGGGACCATTCATTATGACATATGCTAGAAGAGAAGGGTCATTCACCGCGTCATACACTCAAAGAGAGGTGTCGTCCATCACGGTATACGCTCTAAGAAAGGGATTGTTCATTATGTCAAGCACTCAAAGAGAGGGATCAATCATCGCGACATACGCTCAAAGAGAAGGGTCGTCCATCAGGGTTTACGCTCTAAGAAAGGGACTGTTTATTATGACATGCACTTGAAGAGAGGAGTCATTCATCACGATGTACGTTTAAAGAGAGGGGTCGTCCATCATGGCATACGCTCAAAGAGAGGGATCGTTCACCATGACATGCAATAAAAGAGAGGGGCCATTCACATCAAGATATATGCTCAAAGAAAGGGGTCGTCTATCACGGGATACAATCAAAGAGAGGGACCGATTATTACGACAAACTCTCGAAGGGAGGGGTCATTCACCGCAACATACCCTCAAAGAGAGGGGTCGTACATCGCAATATACGCTCAAAGTATGGTACCGTTCATTATGACATGCACTCGAAGAGAAGGGTCATTCATCGCGACATATGCACAATGAGAAGGGTCGTCCATCACGGTATACGCTCTAAGAAAGAGACCGTTCATTATTACAAGCACTCGAAGAGAGTGGTCATTCAACGCGACATACACTCAAAGGTAGGGGTCATCCATCACGACACACGCTCAAAGAGAGGGAATGTTCATTATGAAATACGCTCAAAGAGAGGGGTCATTCACTGTGACATACGCTCAAAGAGAGGGGTCATCCATCAAAATATACTATCAAAGGAAACGACCGTTCATTATGAAATTCTTTCGAAGAGCGGGGTCATTTACCGCGACATACGCTCAGCAAGAGGGGTTGTCCATCATGGTATACGCTCCAAGAAAGGGACCGTTCATTAGACATGCACTCGAAGAGAGGGGTCATTCATCGCGATATATGCTCAAAAAGAGGGGTCGTCCGTCACAGTATACGCTCATAGAGAGGGACCTTCCATTGTAACATGCACTTGAAGAGAGGGCTCATTCATCGCGACATACGCTCAAAAAGATGAGTCGTCCATCACAGTATACCCTCTAAGGAAGGGATCTATACATGCACTCAAAGAGTGGGGTCATTCATCGCGACAAACGATCAAAGAGAAGAGTCGTCCATCACGGTATCTGCTCACAAAGAGGGACTGTTCATTATGACATGCACTCGAAGAGAGGGGTCATTCAGCGTGGCATACGCTCAAAGAGAGGGGTCGTCCATAACAATATACGCACAAAGAGAGAGACCGTTCATTACGACCAACACTCGAAGAGAGGGGACATTCACCGCGACATATGCTCAAAGAGATGGGTCGTCCATCTCGGTATATGCTCTATAAAAGGGACCATTCATTATGACCTACTCTCGATGAGAGGGGTCATTCAATGCAACATATGCTCAAAAAGAAGGGTCGTCCATCACGATATCCGCTCATAAAGGGGGACCATTCATTATGGCATGCACTCGAAGAGAGGGGTCATTCACCGTGGCATACGCTCTAAGAGAGGGGTCTTTATTCATCGCGACATATTCTCAAAGAGTCCATCACGGTATATGCCCAAAGAGTGGGACTGCTCACCATGACTTGCACTCGAATAGAGGGGTTTTTATTCATCGTGACATAGGGTCAAAGGGAGGGGTCGTCCATCACAGCACACGCTCAAAGAGAGGGAACATTCATTATGACATATGCTAGAAGAGAGGGGTCATTCACCGCGTCATACGCTCGAAGAGAGGTGTCGTCCATCACTGTATACGCTCTAAGAAAGGGATTGTTCATTACGACAAGCACTCAAAAAGAGGGGTCAATCATCGCGACATACGCTCAAAGAGAAGGGTCGTCCATCAGGGTATATGCTCTAAGAAAGGGACTATTTATTATGACATGCACTTGAAGAGAGGGGTCATTCATCACGATGTACGCTCAAAGAGAGGGGTCGTCCATCATGGTATACGCTCAAAGAGAGGGATCGTGATAAACGGATACGTTGCTTCAAAAACAACCATCCTTGTTTGAAACGGATCTAAGATAGTAGCAAGCATATCTCTGCAATAAACACAAGATTATAGACGTAAGAATGGTGTTAAAATTACTAGAAAACAAAGAAAATTAAAAAAAAAAAAACAAAGAAAGAAAAAGATGAAAGAATTTTGCGTTTATAGGATTTAGTGAAGATGAAATGCTTCAAGGGCTTTCATGGTTGCATTATAATATCCAAAATGGCAGAATTGAATGTTGAAGTTGCTGGAAAAATAATAACGACGTTGAACTCGAAAGAACCCGAACAATATACTAAGCAGACCCGAATCGAATATGTTCTCCGTCAACGGACTTGGACCCTCTAGATAGTGATCTGGAATCCGAAGTATCAAGGAACTGACACACTCAAACAAAGTCTGAAAATGTCAAGAAAAGTTCAATGAAGAACTGAAATTGAGAGAATTTCTCACAAAAATATTGTTTCATAAAATTCCCTAACCTTGTCTTTACAAAATCAAGTAAATATATAGGAATAAAGGAGAAGTTGGCCAAATTTGAAATTATGGCCTTAATTCAAACGAAAATTAAATTTTAAATGCTCAAATAACTTCTCCTAGGCTCCTAATATCCTTAGCCACATGTTTTGGCACTTAAAACACATTAAACATGCGTTTAATGTTTGAATTTGAATAAGAAACCACTCATTCTTATCCAATGTTGCTGATTGGTCTTCAAAGCAAGGGCCTTGTTTGGCTTGCTTGCTTTTGGACGCCCAAACTTGTGGAGAAGGGTGCTATGTGAGCCCCACATGCATGGAACATGCGTAGGACACCTGCTCTTCGTGTACGACAGGTTTCAGCTACTGTAGGTCACTTCAACTTGAGTTGAGTAGAGATGAAAATGGAGATGAGCTGAAACGAACTAGCTAAGAGTGTTAGGAGCTAAACGGAGCTGGGAGCTAATCCTCTGAGCTACCTCTGAGCTGCCTCGAGCTAAGCTGAGTTGCGTGCACACCATTGAGATTCTTCTGAGCTGAATTTAATCCGCTTGAGCTGGTATTGAACTGCACGCTCTCCTGAGCTGGAGATGAGCTGAGTATGCCCACTTGAGCTAAGTTTCTCCTAAGTACCTATATTAGAACAAGGCAAACACATCTAAAAAGCCTTGTAGTCTTATTTTAACCACACAAACACAATTAAAACCAAATGCAAACATAATTAGCACAGTATATACATAAGTAAACACACATACTAATATATATACCTAAATATGTCACATATCAGCATGCAACATATTATAAACAACATATTCTAAGGCAAGAACATTCTCAAAATGAATCTGAAATGTTAGCACAAGGAAAAGAGCTTCGCTGTATTTCTTTGCCTTAGAACGTGTGATAGGTCCTAATGGCAAGACCTCCGGATCAACCTGTCGAACTTAACATGATGTGCTCACATCAGATCATTCACCATGACATGCACTAAAAGAGAGGGGTCATTCACATCGAGACATATGCTCAAAGAAAGGGGTCGTCCATCACGGGATACAATCAAACAGAGGGACCAATTATTACGACAAACTCTCGAAGGGACGGGTCATTCACCGCAACATACCCTCAAAGATAAAGGTCGTACATCGCGATATATGCTCAAAGTATGGTACTGTTCATTATGACATGCACTAGAGGAGAAGGGTCATTCATCGCGACGTATGCACAATGAGAAGGGTCATCCATCACGGTATACACTCTAAGAAAGAGACCGTTCATTATGACATGCACTCGAAGAGATGGGTTATTCAATGCAACATACACTCAAAGAGAGGGGTCATCCATCACGACATACGCTCAAAGAGAGGGAATGTTCATTATGAAATACGCTCAAAGAGAGGGAATGTTCATTATGAAATACGCTCGAAGAGAGGGGTCATTCACTGTGACATATGCTCAAAGAGAGGGGTCATCCATCACGGAATATGCGCAAAGAAAAGGACCGTTCATTATGAAATTCTCTCAAAGAGAGGGTCATTTACCGCGACATACGCTCAGCGAGAGGGGTCTTCCATCACGGTATGAGCTCTAAGAAAGGGACCGTTCATTACGAAATACGCTCGAAGAGAGGGGTCAATCACTATGACATACGCTCAAAGAGAAGGTTCATCCATCACAGTATACGCTCTAAGAAAGGGGTCGTTCATTATGACATGCACTCGAAGAGTGGAGTCATTCATCGCGACATAAGCTTAAAGTGTAGGGTCGTCCATCACGGTATACGCACTAAGAAAGGGACCATTAATTATGACATACACTCAAAGAGATGGGTCATTCATCGTGACATATGCTCAAAGAGAGGGATCGTTCACCACGACATGCACTTAAAGCGAAGGGTCTTTCATCGCGACATATGCTCAAAGAGAGGGGTCGTCCATCATGGGATACGCTCAAAGAGAGAGACAGGTCATTACGGCTTACTCTAGATGTGAGGGGTCATTCACCGCGACATACTCTCAAAGAGAGGGGTCGTCCATCACGGTATACGCTCTATGAAAGGGACCGTTCATTATGACATGCACTCGAAGAGAGGGGTCCATTCATCGCGACATACACTCAAAGAGAGGGATCGTCTGTCACGGTATACGATCAAAGAGGGGGATCGTTTACCATGACATGCACTCGAATAGAGGGGTCATTCATCGTGACATACGCTAAAAGAGAGTGTTCGTCCATCACGGTATACGCTCAAAGAGAGGTATCGTTCACCATGAAATGCACTCGAAGAGAGGGGTCACTCACCACGTCATACGCTCAAAGAGAGGGGTCGTCCATCATGATATACGCTCTAAGAAAGGGTTTTACGCTCAAAGAGAGGTGTCGTCCATCACGGTATACGCTTTAAGAAAGGGACCATTTATTATGACATTCACTCGAAGAGAGGGGTCAATCATCGCGACATACGCTCAAAGAGAACGATCGTCCATCACGGGATACGCTCAAAGAAAGGGACCGTTCATTATTACATGCACTCGATGAGAGGGGACATTCATCGCGACATACACACAATGAGAAAGGTCATTGTAGCGACCTTTTTCAGTTTGAAAGATGGAAAACGGGAAATTAGTTTGAAAAAGTATTAAGGAGTACAAGGTCTTTGGTGGTATTGATTTAATCCCCTTCGAAAATGTTATTTAAAAAATATAAATTCTTTTTGAAGAATAAATTTGGAGCCGCCATCAGTCACTAAGGTAGACCGGACACCTTAAAAGGGAAACCAAAGATTTATTTTGAAAAGGGTTTTTGGAGTTGGTTATGCATGGGGAAGGATTAGCATCCCATCACTCTCTAAAATCGGTACCAAAAATATTTTCTTTAAAAATCATGTTTCAAATTTAACTTAATTTTAAATCGTTTTCTAAATTCAAAATTGACCTTAATTAAACGGGTTTAATTTAATTAGTGAATTCAAATCAATAAAGCATTTAATTAATAAGGTTGACGATACACCGGACCAAAGACTAAATCAACGTTAAATAATATTGTTCGTCGCATTAGTTTAGGGTTCATATCCCGCACGTCACCTTTATGAATGATGCAACATAAAAAGAAATGATGTCATGATCTTGTCGGCTTTTAATTTTAATTACCTAGAGATGGTGAAAAATAATTTTAATATTTCGGTCAACGCCCGATGATTCGGACCGTTATGACACGAGCATAAAAACTAATGGTCACCTCTTTTCTTAGAATCTAATCAATTAAATAAATAGAAACTGACCTAAATAAATAATACTAAATTATGTGAATGATTATAGTCTAGTGATACGAATCCAAAGGTAAATAATTGAATGATTCAGCGCATGCATTTGGTGAGACAAATTCTAAAAATAAAATATCATTATTATTCTACCACAATATGAAGAATTAAACATAAATAAATACACATGCAAGCAACAATTGATTTTGATTTAAAGACCATGTAATATATATATATATATATATATATATATATAAAGGATAAAACAAAATGACATGCTTAGGAATAAATTAAATAAAACAAGGACGCCTGTATACATTACTAACGATATATACATATATATTTGATTACATACAATATTAATACATAGTTATGCAACATAATATATCACATTTGATGATTTCATAATATCCACAAGTACATATTATATATATACACACACCGATAAAACTTAAACAAATAGTAAGGTAGAATATTAACATGCGTAGTACACATATTATTATAAGAAAAACACGTAGAAACATGCAATATTCATGTAAAATGTATGACCATAATATTAATACCCATACAAAAATTAAAGCGTCCAAGCCCATTATTTTAAACATAAAAGTGACGAGTTAGACCCGGATAAAAATGGTGATTACAGTCGTCTATCATGGTATACGCTCTAACAAAGGGATCGTTCATTATGACATGCACTCGAAGAGAGGAGCCATTCAACGCGTCATATGCTCAAAGAGAGGGGTCATCCATCACGGCATACGCTCAATGAGGGGGACCATTTATTATGAAACACGCTCGAAGAGAGGGATCATTCACCGCAACATACGCTCAAAGAGAGGGGTCATCCATCACAGGTACGCTCTAAGAAAGAGATCGTTCATTGTGAAATACGCTCGAAGAGAGGGGTCATTAAATGCGACATACGCTCAAAAATAAGGGTCATCCACCATGGTATACGCTCTAAGAAAGAGACCTTTCATTATGACTTGCACTCGAAGGGAGGGGTCATTCATCGCGATATACACTCAAAGGAAAGGGTCGTCAATCATGGTATACGCTCTAAGAAAGGGACCATTCATTATGACATGCCCTCGAAGAGAGGGGTCATTCATCGCGACATTGTTTTATTTAATTTATTCCTAAGCATGTCATTTTGTTTTATCCTTTATATATATATATATATATATATATTATATATTACATGGTCTTTAAATCAAAATCAATTGTTACTTGCATGTGTATTTATTTATGTTTAATTCTTGATATTGAGGTAGAATAATAATGATATTTTATTTCTAGAATTTGTCTCACCAAATGCATGCGCTGAATCATTCGATATTTTACCTTTGGATTCGTATCACTAGACTATAATCATTCACATAATTTAGTATTATTTATTTAGGTCAGTTTCTATTTATTTAATTGATTAGATTCTAAGAAAAGAGGTGATCATTAGTTTTTATGCTCGTGTCATAACGGTCCGAATCATCGGACGTTGAGCGAAATATTAAAATTATTTTTTCACCATCTCTAGGTAATTAAAATTAAAAGCCGACAAGATTATGACGTCATTTCTTTTTATGTTGCATCATTCATAAGGTGACGTGCGGGATATGAACCCTAAACTAACGCGACGAACAATATTCTTTGGTCCGGTGTATCGTCAACCTTATTAATTAAATGCTTTATTGATTTGAATTCACCAATTAAATTAAACAAATTTAATTAAGGTCAATTTTGAATTTAGAAAAGAATTTAAAATTAAATTAAAGTTGAAACATGATTTTTAAAGAAAATATTTTTGGTACCGATTTCAGAGAGTGATGGGGTTGCTAATCCTTCCCCATGCATAACCAACTCCAAAACCCTTTTTCAAAATAAATCTTTGATTTTCCTTTTAAGGTGTCCGGTCTACCTTAGTGACCGATGGCGGCTCCAAATTTATTTTTCCAAAAGAATTTATACTTTTTAAATAACATTTTCGAAGGGCATTAAATCAATACCACCAAAGATCTTGCCTCCTTAATACTTTTCAAACTAATTTTCCGTTTTCCATCTTTCAACCTGAAAAAGGTCGCTTCAACGACCTTTCTCATTGTGTGTATGTCGCGATGAATGTCCCCTCTCATGGAGTGCATGTCATAATGAACGGTCCCTTTCTTTGAGCGTATACCGTGATGGACGACCCTTCCCTTTGAGCGTATGTCGCGGTGAATGACCCCTCTCTTCGAGAATGTGTCGTAGTGACCGGTCCCTATCTTTGAGCGCATCCAGTGATGGATGATCTCTCTCTTTGAGCGTATGTTGCGATGAATGCCCCCTCTCTTTGAGTCCATATCATGGTGAACGGTCATTCTCTTTGAGCGTATACCGTGATGGACGACCCCTCTTCCTGAACGTATGTCGCGATGAATGACCCCTCTCTTTGAGTGCATGTCATAACTAACAGTCCCTTTCTTAGTGCGTATACCGTGATGGACGACCCTTATCTTTCAGCGTATGTCGCGATGAATGACCTCTCTCTTCGAGTGTATGTCATAATGAACGGTCCCTTTCTTAAAGCGTATAACGTGATGAATGAACCTACTCTTTGAGTGTATGTCACGGTGAATAACCCCTCTCTTCGAGCGTACTTCATAATGAATGGTCCTTTTTTTAGACCGTATACTATGATGGATGACCCCTCTCTTTGAGCCCATGTCGCGGTGAATGATCCCTCTCTTCGAGCGTATTTCATAATGAACAGCCCTTCTTTGAGCGTGTGACGTGATGGATGACCCTCTCTTTAAGCATATGTGGATATGAATGACCCCTCTCTTCGAGCGTATTTTGTAATGAACGATCCCTTTCTTAGAGCGTATACCGTGATGGTTGACCCCTCTCTTTGAGCGTATTTCATAATGAACGGTCCCTCTCTTTGAGCGTATGTTGTGATGGATGAACCCTCTCTTTGAGCGTATGCTGTGATGGATGAACCCTCTCTTTGAGCGTATGTCGCGTTGAATGACCCCTCTCCTCGAGTGCATTTCATGGTGAACGGTACCTCTCTTTGAGCGTATACCATGATGGACGACCACTCTCTTTTAGCGTATGTCACGATGAATGACCCCTCTGTTCGAGTGCATGTCATGGTAAATGATCCCCCTCTTTGATCGTATACCGTGATGGACGATCCCTCTCTTTGAGTGCATGTCGCGATGAATGGACCCCTCTCATCGAGTGCATGTCATAATGAACAGTCCCTTTTATAGAGCGTATACCGTGATGGACGACCCCTCTCTTTGAGAGTATGTCGTGGTGAATGACCCCTCACTTCTAGAGTATGTCGTAATGACCTATCCCTCTCTTCGAGCGTATCCCATGATGGACGATCCCTCTCTTTGAACAGATGTCGCGATGAAAAACCTCTCTCTTTGAGTGCATTTCGTGGTGAACGGTCCCTCTCTTTGAGCATATGTCGCGGTGAATGACCCTCTCTTTGAGTGTATGTCATAATTAATGGTCCCTTTTTTAGTGCGTATACCGTGACGGACGACCATACTCTTTGAGCGTATGTCGTGATGAATGACTCACTCTTCGAGTGCATGTCATAATGAACGACCCCTTTCTTAGAGCGTATACCGTGATAGATGAACCTTCTCTTTGAGTGTATGTCAAAGTGACTGACCCCTCTCTTCGAGCGTATTTCGTTATGAACGGTCCCTTTCTTAGAGCGTATATCGTGATGGATGACCCCTCTCGCAGAGCGTATGTCGCAGTAAATGACCCCTCTCTTCGAGAGAATTTCATAATGAACGATCCTTTTCTTTGAGCGTATTCCGTGATGGATGACCCCTCTCTTTGAGCATATGTCACAGTGAATGAACCCTCTCTTTGAGTGTATGTCGCGCTGAATGACCACTCTCTTCGAGTGCCTGTAATAATGAACTATCTCTTTCTTAGAGTGTATACCGTGATGGACGCCCCTTCTCATTGTGCATACGTCGCGATGAATGATCCTTCTCTTCGAGTGCATATCATAATGAACAGTACCATACTTTGAGCGTATATCGCGATGTACGACCCCTCTCTTTGAGGGTACGTTGCGGTGAATGACCCCTCCCTTCGAGACTTTGTCGTAATAATCGGTCTCTCTCTATGATTGTATCCCGTGATGGACGACCCCTTTCTTTGAGCATATGTCTCGATGTGAATGACCCCTCTCTTTTAGTGCATGTCATGGTGAACGATCCCTCTCTTTGAGCGTATACCATGATGGACGACCCCTCTCTTTGAACGTACATCGTGATGAATGACCCCTCTCTTCAAATGCATGTCATAATAAACAGTCCCTTTCTTAGAGCGTATACCCTGATGGACGACCATTCTCTTTGAGCGTATGTCGCGATGATTGACCCCTCTCTTTGAGTGCTTGTCATAATGAACAATCCCTTTCTTAGAGCGTATACCATGATGGACGACACCTGTCTTTGAGCGTATGACGCGATAAATGACCCCTCTCTTCTAGCATATATCATAATGAATGTTCCTTCTCTTTGAGCGTATACTGTGATGGACAACCCCTCTCTTTGACCGTATGTCGCAATGAATAAAACCCCCTCTATTCGAGAGCATGTCATGGTGAGCAGTCCCATTCTTTGGGCGTATATCGTGATGGACTCTTTGAGAGTATGTCGCGATGAATAAAGACCCCTCTCTTTGAGCGTATGCCACGGTAAATGACCCCTCTCTTCGAGTGCAATGTCATAATGAACGGTCCCTCTTTATGAGCGGATACCGTGATGGACGACCCTTCTCTTTGAGCATATGTCACGTTGAATGACCCCTCTCATCGAGAGTAGGTCATAATGAATGGTCCCTTTCTTAGAGTGTATATCGAGATGGACGACCCATCTCTTTGAACGTATGTCGCGGTGAATGACCCATCTCTTCGAGTGCTGGTCGTAATTAACGATCCCTCTCTTTGAGCGTATATTGTGATGGAGGACCCCTATCATTGAGCGTATGCCACGTTGAATGACCCCTCTCCTCGAGTCCATGTCATAATGAACGGACGATCCTTCTCTTTGATCGTTTGTCGCGATGAATGACCCCTCTCTTTGAGTGCATGTATTGATCCCTTTCTTAGAGTGTATACGGTGATGGACGACCCATCTCTTTAAGCGTATGTCGCGATGAATGAGCCCTCTATTCGAGTGCATGTTACAATGAAAGGTCCCTCTCTTTGAGCATATACCGTGATGGACGACCCCTCTCGCTGAGCGTATGTCACGGTAAATGACCTCTCTCTTTGAGAGAATTTCATAATGAACGGTGCTTTTCTTTGAGCGTATACCGTGATGGATGACTCCTCTCTTTGAGCGTATGTCACAGTGAATGACTCCTCTCTTCGAGCGTATTTCATAATGAACGTTCCCTCTCTTTGAGCGTATGTCATGATGGATGACACCTCTCTTTGAGTGTATGTCGCGTTGAATGACCCCTCTCTTCGAGTGCATGTCATAATGAACGGTCTCTTTCTTAGAGCGTATACCGTGATGGACGACCCTTCTCGTTGTGCATATGTCGCGATGAATGACTCTTCTCTTCGAGTGCATGTCATAATGCACGGTACCATACTTTGAGCGTATATTGCGATGTACGATCCCTCTCTTTGAGGGTATGTTGCTGTGAATGACCCTCCCTTCGAGAGTTTGTCGTAATCATCGGTCCCTCTCTTTGATTGTATCCCGTGATGGACGACCCTTTCTTTGAGCATATATCTTGATGTGAATGACCCCTCTCTTTTAGTGCATGTCATTGTGAACGATCCCTCTCTATGAGCGTATACCATGATGGACGACCCCTCTCTTTGAACGTACGTCGTGATGAATGACCCATCTCTTCAAGTCCATGCCATAATAAACAGTCCCTTTCTTTGAGCGTATGTTGTGATGATTGACCCCTCTCTTTGAGTGCTTGTCATAATGAATCATCCCTTTCTTAGAGCGTATACCGTGTTGGACGACACCTCTCTTTGAGCGTATGACGCGGTGTTTGAACTCTCTCTTCTAGCATATGTCATAATGACTGGTCCCTCTCTTTGAGCGTATAACGCGGTGATTGACCCCTCTCTTCTATCATACGTCATAATGAATGGTCCCTTTCTTTGAGCGTATACCATGATGGATGACACCTCTGTTTGACCGTATGTCGAGATGAATAAAATCCCCTCATTCGACTGCATGTCATGGTGAGCAGTCCCACTCTTTGGGCGTATATTGTGATGGATTCTCTTGAGTATGTCGCGATGAATGACACGTCTCTTTGAGTGCATGTCATAATCAACGGTCCCTCTCTTTGAGCGTATACCGTGATCGATGGCCCTCTCTTTGAGTGTACATTGCGATGAATGACTCCTCTCTTCGAGTGCATTTCATGGTGATCAGTACCTCTCTTTTAGTGTATACTATGATGGACGACCCCTCTCTTTGAGCGTAGGTCGCAATGAATGACCCCTCTTCGAGGGCATGTCATAATGAAGGTTCCCTCTCCTTAAGCAAATATCGTGATCGAGACCCACTTTTTGAGCGTACGTTGCGATGAATGATCCCTCTCTTTGAGCGTACGTTGCAATGAGTGATCCCTCTTTGAGCGCATATCGTGATCGAGACCTACTTTTTGAGCGTATATCGCGATGGATGACCCCTCTTCAAGTGCATGTCATGGTGAAAGTTCCCTCTCCTTAGCGAATAACGTGATGGACGACCCCCCTCTTTGAGCGTATATCGCGATGAATGACCCCTCTTTTCGAGTTCATGTCATAATGAACCGTCCCTTTCTTAGAGCGTATACCGTGATGGATGACCCCTCTCTTTGAGCGTATGACACGGTGAATGACCCTCTCTTCGTGTCAATGTCATAATGAACGGTTCCTATCTAAAAGCGTAAATCGTGATGGACGACCCCTCTCTTTTGCGTATATCGCGGTGAATGACCGCTCTATACAAGCGTATGTCATAATAACCAGTCCCTCTCTTTGAGTTCATGTCATGGTGAACGGTCCCTCTGCTTGAGCGTATACCATGATATACGACCCCTTGTGTTTAAGCATATGTCGCGGTGAAGGACTCCTCTCTTCGAGTGCATGTCATAATGAACGGTTCCTCTCTTTGATAGTACTTTTTGATGGACGACCCCTCTCTTTGAGCTTATGCCACGGTGAATGACCCATTTCTTCGAGTGCATGCCATAATGAGCGGTCCCTCTTTGTGAGCAGATACCGTGATGGACGACCATTCTCTTTGAGCGTTTGTCGCGATGAATGACCCTTCTCCTTGAGTGCATGTAATGATCCCTTTCTTAGAGTGTATACTGTAATGGACTACCCATCTCTTTGAGCGTGTGTCGCGATGAATCAGCCCTCTCCTCGAGTGCATGTTAAAATGAAAGGTCCCTATCTATAAGCGTATACCGTGATGGACGATCCCTCTCTTTGAGCGTATATCGCGATGAATGACCCCTCTCTTTGAGTGTATGTCGTAATGAACGGTTCCTTTCTTAGAGAGTAAATCGTGATGGACAACCCCTCTCATTGAGCGTATGTCGCAGGGAATGACCGCTCTATTCGAGCGTAGGTCATAATGACCGGTCCCTCTCTTTGAGTGTATCTCGTGTTGGACGACACCACTCTTTGAGCATTTGTCATGATGAATGACCCCTTTATTCGAGTGCATGTCATGGTGAATTTTCCCTCTCTTTGAGCGTATACCGTGATGGACGACCCCTCTCTTTGAGCGTATGTCGCGAATGGCCACAATCTTTGAGTGCAATTCATGGTGAACGATCCCTCTCTTTAAGCGTATCCGTGACGGACGACCGCTCTCATTGAGCATATGTTGCGGTGAATGACCCCTTTCTTCGAGTGCATGTCATAATGAACGGTTTCTCCCTTTTGAGCATATGTCGCGGTGAATGACCCCACTCTTCGAGTGCATGTCATAATGAACGGTCCCCTTCTTAAACATATACCGTGATCGACGACCCCTCTCTTTGTGCGTACATAGTTGTGAATGACCCCTCTACTTGAGCGTATGTCGCGATGAATGACCCCTCTCTTCGAGTGCATGTCGTAATAAAGAGTCCCTTTCTTAGAGCGTATACCGTGATGGATGACCCCTCTCTTTGAGAGTATGTCGCGGTGAATGACCCATTTCTTCGAGTGCATGTCATAATGAACGGTTCCTCTCTTTGAGCATATACTGTGATGGACGACCCCTCTCCTTGAGCGTATGTCACGATGAATGACCCCTCTATTCTAGTGCACGTCATGGTGAACGATCCCTATCTTTGAGCGGATACCGTGATGGATGATCCCTCTCTTTGAGCGTATATCACGATGAATGACCCCTCTCTACGAATGCATGTAATAATGAACGGTCCCTTTCTTAGAGCACATACTGTGATGGACGACACCTCTTTTTGATCGTATGTCGCGGTGAATGATCCCTCTCTTCGAGTGCATGTCATATTGAACGGTCCCCTTCTTAGAACATATTCCGTGATGGATGACCACTCTCTTCGAGAGTATGTCTCGATGAATGACACCTCTCCTTGAGTGCATATCATAATCAACGGTCCCTCTCTTTGAGCGTATACCGTGATCGATGACCCTATCTTTGAGCGTACGTTGCGATGAATGACCCTCTCTTCTAGTACATTTCATGGTGAACAGTCCCTCTTTGAGTGTATACTGTGACGGATGACCCCACTATTTGAGCGTATGCCATGACGGACAAACCCTCTATTTGAGACTATGTTGAAGTGAATGACCCCTCTCTTTGAGCGTATGCCGTTACAGACAAACCCTCCCTTTGAGACTATGTCGCGTGAATGACCCCTCTCTTTGAGCATGACATTGTGAACGATTCCTCTCTTTAAGCGTAAACCATGATGGACGACCCCTTTGTTTGATCGTACGTCGCAATGAATGACCCCTCTCTTCGAGTGTATGTCATAATAAACAGTCCCTTTCTTAGAGCGTATATCGTGATGGATGAACCTTCTCTTTGGCATATATCGCGATGATTGACCCCTCTCTTTGAGGGTTTGTCATAATGAAAGACCCTTCTCTTTAAGCGTATAACGTGATCGATGACCCCTCTTTTTGAGTGTATGTCGCAATGAAGGACCCCTCTCTTCGAGTGAATGTAATGGTGAACAATCCCTCTCTTTGAGCATATACAGTCATGGACGACCCTTATCTTTGAGTGTATCTCGCGATGAATAACCCCTCTCTTCGAGTGCATATCATAATGAACATTCACTTTCTTAGAGCGTATACCGTGATGCACGTCTACTCTCGTTTAGTGTATGTCACGGTGAATGACACCTCTGTTCGAGAGTATTTCATAATGACCGGTTCCTCTCTTTGAGCGTATGTCCTGATGGACGACCCTCTCTTTAACCGTATGTCGTGTTGGACAACCACTCTCTTTGAGCATAAGTCGTGATGAATGATTCCTGTCTTCTAGTGCATATCATATTAACTGTCCCATTCTTAGAGCATATACCGTGATGGATGACCGTTCTCTTTGAGCATATGTCACGGTGAATGACCCCTCACATCGAGAGTAGGTCATAATGAATGGTCCCTTTGACCCATCTCTTTGAGCGTATGTCACGGTGAATCAGCCATCTCCTCGAGTGCATGTTAAAATGAAAGATCCCTATCTTTGAGCGTATACCGTGATGGATGACCCCTCTCTTTGAGCGTATATCGCGATGAATGACCCATCTCTTCGAGTGTATGTCATAATGAACGGTCCCTTTCTTAGAGCGTATATAGTGATTGACGACCTTTCTCAATGTGCATATGTCGTAATGAATAACACCTCTCCTCAAGTGCATGTCATGGTGAATGGTTCCTCTCATTGTGCGTCTACCGTGATAGACGTTCCTCTCTTTGAGTGTATGTCGCGATGAATGACCCCTCTCTTTGAGTGCATGTCATGTTGAACGTTCCCTCTCCTTGATCATATACCATGATATACGACCCCTTGTGTTTGAGCATATGTCGCGGTGAATGACTCCTCTCTTCGAGTGCATGTCATAATGAACGGTTCCTCTGTTTGAGCGTGTTTTGTGATGGACGACCCCTCTCTTTGAGCGTATGCCGCGGTGAATGACCCCTTTCTTTGAGTGCATGCCATAATGAACGGTCCCTCTTTGTTAGCAGATACCGTGATGGACGACCCTTCTCTTTGAGCGTTTGTCGCGATGAATGACCCTTCTCTTTTTGTGCATGTAATGATCCCTTTCTTAGAGTGTATACTGTGATGGACGACCCATCTCTTTGAGCATATGTCGCGGTGAATCAGCCCTCTCCTCGAGTGCATGTTAAAATGAAAGGTCCCTATCTTTGGTCGTATACCGTGATGGACGACCCCTCTCTTAGAGCGTAGATCGTAATGAATGACCCCTCTCTTCGAGTGTATGTCATAATGAACGGTTCCTTTCTTAGAGAGTAAATTGTGATGCACAACCCCTCTCATTGAGCGTATGTTGCAGTGAATGACCGCTCTATTCGAGCGTATGTCATAATGATCGGTCCCTCTCTTTGAGCGGTCCCTCTCTTTGAGCGTATGTCATAATGACCGGTCCATCTCTTTGAGCGTATCTCATGATGGGCGACACCTCTCTTTGAGCGTATCTCGTGATGGGTGACACCTCTCTTTGAGCATTTGTCTTGATGAATGACCCTTTCTTCGAGTGCATGTCATGGTGAATTTTCCCTCTCTTTGAGCGCACACCGTGATAGACGACACCTCTCTTTGAGCGTATGTCGCGATGAATGGCCCGTATCTTTGAGTGCAATTCATGGTGAACGGTCCCTCTCTTTGAGCGTATCCGTGATGGATGACCCCTCTCTTTGAGCTTATATCACGGTGAATGATCCCTTTCTTTGAGTGCATGTCATAATGACTGTTCCTCCCTTTTTGAGCGTATGTCGCGGTGAATGACTCCTCTCTTCGAGTGCATGTCATACTAAACGGCCCCCTTCTTAGAACATATACTGTGATCGATGACCCCTCCTTTTGTGCATATGTCATTGTGAATGACCCCTCTCTTTATGCATATGTTGTGATGAATGACCCCTTTCTTCGAGTGCATGTCATAATAAATAGTCTCTTTCTTAGAGCGTATACCGTGACGGATGAGCCCTCTTTGAGAGTATGTCCCAATGAATGACACCTCTCTTTGAGTGCATGTCATAATCAACGATCCCTCTCTTTGAGCATATACCGTGATCGACGATCCTCTCTTTGAGCATATGTCGCGATGAATGACCCCTCTCTTCGAATGCCTGTCATAATAAATAGTCCCTTTCTTAGAGCGTATACCGTGATAGATGACCCCTCTCTTTGAGAGTATGTCGCGATGAATGACACTTCTCTTTGAATGCATTCATAATCAACGATCCCTCTCTTTGAGCGCATGTCTCGGTAAATGACCCCTCTCATCGAGAGTAGGTCATAATGAATGGTCCCTTTCTTAGAGCGTATATCGTGATGGACGACCCTTCTCTTTGTGCGTATGTCACGGTGAATGACCCCTCTCTTCGAGTGCTGGTCGGAACGAACGGTCACTCACTTTGAGCGTATATTGTGATGGTTCTCTTTGAGCGTAAGCCACGGTGAATGACCCCTCTCTTCGAGTGCATGTCATAATGAACGGTCCCTCTTTATGAGCAGAATCCGTGATGGACGACCCTTCTTTTTGAGCGTTTGTCCCGATGATTGACCCCTCTCTTGGAGTGCATGTAATGGTCCCTTTCGTAGAGTGTATACTGTGATAGACGACCCATCTCTTTGGGTGTATGTCGCGATGAATGATCCCTCTCTTCGATTGCATGTTACAATGAAAGGTCCCTCTCTTCAAGCGAATACCATGATGGATGACCCCTCTCTTCGAACGTATATCGTGATGAATGACCCCTCTCTTTGAGAGTAGGTCATAATGAATGGTCCCTTTCTTAGAGCGTATACTGTGATGGACGATACTTCTCTTTGAGCGTATGTCGCGGTGAATGACCCCTCTCTTTGAGTGCTGGTCGTAATAAACGGTCCCTCTCTTTGAGCGTATTTTGTGATGGACGACCCCTCCCTTTGAGCGTATGCCACGGTGAATGACACCTCTCTTCGAGTGCATGTCATAATGAACGGCCCCTCTTTGTGAGCAGAAACCGTGATGGATGACCCTTGTCTTTGAGCGTATCCCATGATGGACATCCCAACTCTTTGAGTGTTTTTCGTAATGAATGACCCCTCTCTTCGACTGCATGTCATGGTGAATGGTCCCTCTCTATGAGCGTATCCCGTGATCGACGACTCCTCTCTTTGAGCGTATGTCTCGATGAATGGCTCCTCTATTTGAGTGCATGTCATGGTGAACGGTCCCCCTCCTTGATCGTATACCATTATATACGACCCTTGTCTTTGAGCATATGTCGCGGTGAATGACTCCTCTCTTCGAGTGCATGTCTTAATGAACGGTCCCTCTCTTTGAGCGTATGCCACGGTGAACAATCCCTTTCTTCGAGTGCATGTCATAATGAACGGTCCCTCTTTGTGAGCAGATACCATGATGGACGACACTTCTCTTTGAGCGTTTGTCATGATGAATGACCCCTCTCTTCGAGTTCATGTAATGATCCCTTTCTTAGAGTGTATACTGTGGTGGACGACCCATCTCTTTGAGCATAGGTCGCGATGAATGAGCTCTCTCCTCGAGTGCATGTTAAAATGAAAGGTCCCTCCCTTTGAGCGTATACCATGATGGACGACTCCTCTCTTCGAGTGTATGCCATAATGAATGGTCCCTTTCTTAGAGCGTATATAGTGATAGACGACCTTTATCAATGTGCGTATGTTGCGATGAATAACACCTCTCCTCGAGTGCATGTCATGGTGAATGGTTCCTCTTTGTGCGTTTACCGTGATGGACGTCCCATCTCTTTGAGCTTATGTCGCGTATGATGACCTCTTTCTTCGATTGCATGTCATAATGAACGTTCACTTTCATAGGGCGTATACCGTGATGGACGGCCCCTCTATCTGAGTGTATGTCGCGGTGAATGACCCCTCTCTTTGAGCATATGCCGTTATAGTCAAACCCTCCCTTTGAGACTACGTCCCGATGAATGACCACTCTCTTTGAGCATGACATTGTGAACGATTCCTCTCTTTGAGCGTAAACCTTAGACGACCCCTCCATTTGATCGTACGTCGCGATGAATGACCCCTCTCTTTGAGTGCATGTCATAATGAACGGCCCCTTTCTTAGAGCGTATACCATGATGGATGACCCTTCTCTTTGGCGTATATCGCGATGAATGACCCCTCTCTTTTAGGGATTGTCATAATGAAAGACCCTTCTCTTTAAGCTTATACCGTGATCGATGACCCCTCTTTTGACTGTATGTCGCAATGAAGGACCCCTCTCTTCGAGTCCATGTCATGGTGAACAATCCCTCTCTTTGAGCATATAACATAATGGACGACCCTTCTCTTTGAGTGTATCTCGCGATGAATAATCCCTCTCTTCGAGTGCATATCATAATGAACATTCACTTTCTTAGAGCGTATACCGTGATGCATGAATCCTATCTTTTAGCGTATATCACAGTGAATGACACCTTTGTTCGAGAGTATTTCATAATGATCGGTCCCTCTCTTTGAGTGTATGTCGTGTTAGACGACCACTCTCTTTGAGCGTATGTCGTGTTGGACGACCACTCTCTTTGAGCGTATGTCGTGTTGGACGACCACTCTCTTTGAACGTAAGTCGCGATGAATGATTCCTGTCTTCGACTGTATGTCCTGGTGAACAGTCCTTCTCTTCTAGTGCATGTCATAATTAACAGTCCCTTTCTTAGAGCATATACCGTGATGGACAACCCTTCTCATTAAGCGTATGTCGCGGTATGCCATAATGAATGGTCCATCTCATTGAGTGTATGCCGTGATGAACGACCCCTCTCTTTAAGCGTATATCGTGATGAATGACCCCTCTCTTAGAGTGCATGTCACGTTGAACAATCCCACTTTTTGAGCATATGTCGTGATGGACGACCCCGCTCTTTGAGCATATGTCGCGATGTGTAACCCCTCTCTTGGAGTGCATGTCTTATTGAACGATCCCTCTTGGTGATGGATGACCTCTCTCTTTAACTGTATGTCGCATTGAATGACCCCTCTAGTTGAGTGCATGTCATTATGAACGATCCCTTTCTTAGAGTGTATACCGTGATGGACGACCCTCCCTTTGAACGTATGTCGCGATGAATGACCCCTCTCTTCGAGTGCATGTCATAATGAACGATCCCTCTCTTTGAGAGTATACCGTGATGGAAAATCCCTATCTTTGAGCGTATTGCGCGATGAATGATCCCTCTCTTTGAGTGTATGTCATAATGAACAATCCCTCTCTTAGAGCGTATACCGTGATGGACAACCCCTCTCTTTGAGCGTATGTCGCGATGAATGTCCCCTCTCTTTGAGTGCATATCATAATGAACGGTCCCTTTCTTATAGCGTATACTGTTATGGACGACCCAACTCTTTGAGCGTATGTCACGGTGAATGACCCCTTTCTTTGAAGGTATATTGTAGTGACCGGTCCCCCTCTTTGAGCGTATCCCGTGATGGACGACCCTTGTCCTTGAGCGTATGTCGTGATGAACGACCCCTCTCTTTGAGTGCCTGTCATGGTGAACGGTCCTTCATTTTGAGCATATCCCGTGATGGACATCCCCTCTCTTTAAGTATTTTTCGTAATGAATGACCCCTCTCTTCGAGTGCATGTCATGGTGAACGGTCCCTCTCTATGAGCGTATCCCGTTGTGGACGACTCCTCTCTTTGAGCGTATGTCGCGATGAATGGCTCCTCTCTTTGAGTGCATGTCATGGTGAACGGTCCCACTCCTTGAGCGTAGACCATGATGTACGAACCTTGTCTTTGAGCATATGCCACGGTGAACGACCCCTCTTCGAGTGCATGTCATAATGAATGGTCCCTCTTTGTGAGAAGATACCGTGATGGACGACCCTTCTCTTTGAGCGTTTGTCGCGATGAATGACCCCTCTCTTCGAGTGCATGTAATGATCCCTTTCTTAGAGCATATACCGTGATGGACAAACCCTCTCTTTGAGCGTATATCGCGATGAATGACCTCTGTCTTCGAGTGTATGTCATAATGAACGGTTCCTTTCTCAGAGAGTAAATCCCCTCTCATTGAGCATATATCGTAATGAATGACTGCTCTATTCTAGTGTTTGTCATAATGAACGGTTCCTTTCTCAGAGAGTAAATCGTGATGGACAACCCCTCTCATTGAGCGTATGTCGCGGTAAATGACCGCTCTATTGGAGCGTATGTCATAATCACCAGTCCCACTCTTTGAGTGTTTCTCGTGATGGATGACACCTCTCTTTGAGCATTTGTCATGATGAATGACCTCTTTCTTCGAGTGCATATCATGGTGAATTGCCCCTCTCTTTGAGCGTATACCATGATAGACGACCCCTCTCTTTGAGCGTATGTCACGATGAATGACCCCTATCTTTGAGTGCAATTCATGTTGAACGGTGCCTCTCTTTGAGTGTATGTCGCGGTAAATGGCCACTATCTTTGAGTGCAATTCATGGTGAACGGTCCCTCTCTTTGAGCGTATACCATGATGGACGACCCCTCTCTTTGAGCGTATATCGCGTTGAATGACCCCTTTCTTCGAGTGTATGTCATAATGAACGGCTCCTCTCTTTGAGCGTATGTCACGATGAATGACCCCCTTCTTCGAGTGTATGTCATAATGAACGGCTCCTCTCTTTGAGCGTATATCGTGATGGACGACCCCACTCTTTGAGCGTATGTCGCGATGAATGACCCCTATCTTTGAGTGCAATTCATGTTGAACCGTCCCTCTCTTTGAGTGTATACCGTGACGGACGACCACTCTCTTTGAGCGTATGTCGCGGTAAATGACCCCTTTCTTCGAGTGCATATCGTAATGAACGGTTCCTCCCTTTTTGAGCGTATGTCGCGGTGAATGACCCCTCTGTTCGAGTGCATGTCATAATGAATGGTTCCCTTCTTAGAACATATACCGTGATCGACAACCCCTCTCTTTGTGCGTATATCGTTGTGAATGACCCCTCTCTTTGAGCGTATGTCACGATGAATGACCCCTCTTCGAGTGCATGTCGTAATAAATAGTCCCTTTCTTAGAGTGTATATCGTGATGGATGACCCCTTTGTATGAGAGTATGTCACGATGAATGACTCCTCTGTTTGAGTGCATGTCATAATCAACGATCCCTCTCTTTGAGCATATACCGTGATCGATGCTCATCTCTATGAGCGTACGTTGCGATGAATGACCCCTCTCTTTGAGTGCATTTCATGGTGAACAGTCCCTCACTTTTAGCGTATACTGTGATGGACGACCCCTATCTTTGAGCGTATGTCGCAATGAATTACCCCTCTCTTCGAGGGAATGTCATAAAAAATAGTCCCTCTCTATGAGCGAATACCGTGATCGAGACACCTCTCTTTAAGCATATGTCGCGATGAATGTCCCCTCTCTTCGAGTGCATGTCATGGTGAAAGATCCCTCTCTTCGAGTGCATGTCGTGATGGATGACCTCTCTCTTTGAGCATATTTCGCGATGAATGACCCCTCTTTTTGGGTGCATTTCATAATGAACAGTCCCTTTCTTAGAGCGTATACCGTGATGACCCCTCTCTCTGAGCGTATACCGCGATGAATGAGCCCTCTGTTCAAGCGTATTCCATAATGAACGGTACCTCTCTTTGAGCGTGTGGCGTGATGGACGACCCCTCTCTTTGACCGTATACCGTGATGGACAACCCCTCTCTTTGAGCGTATTTCGCGTTGAATGACCCCTCACTTCCGGTGCATGTCATAATGAACGGTTCCTTTCTTAGAGCATAAATCGTGATGGACAACCCCTGTCATTAGGCGTATGTCGCGGTGAATGACCGCTCTATTCGAGCGTATGTCATAATGACCGGTCCCTCTCTTTGAGCGTATCTCGTGATGGACGACCGCTCTCTTTGAGCATTTGTCATGATGAATGACCCCTTTCTTCGAGTGCATGTCATGGTGAATTGTACCTCTCTTTGAGCATATACCGTGATGGACGACCCCTTTGAGCGTATGTCGCGATGAATGACCCCTATCTTTGAGTGCAATTAATGGTGAACGGTCCCTCTCTTTGAGCGTATACCATGATGGACGACCCCTCTCTTTGAGCGTATATCGAGATGGACGACACCTCTCTTTGAGCGTATGTCGCTATGAATGACCCCTCTATTCTAGTGCATGTCATGGTGAACGATCCCAATATTGAGCGGATACCGTGATGGATGATCCCTCTCTTTGAGCTTATATTTCGATGAATGACCCCTCTCTACGAATGCATGTATTAATGAACGGTCCCTTTCTTAGAGAGCATACTGTGATGGATGACCCCTCTCTTTGAGCGTATGTCGCGGTGAATGATCTCTCTCTTCGAGTGCATGTCATACTGAACGATCCCCTTCTTAGAACATATACCGTGATGGATGACCCATCTCTTTGAGAGTATGTCACGATGAATGAAACCTCCCCTTGAGTGCGTACCATAATCAATGGTCTCTCTCTTTGAGTGTACACCATGATCGATGAGCCTATCTTTGAGCGTACGCTGCGATGAATGACCCCACTCTTCGAGTACATTTCATGGTGAACAATCCCTTTTTGAGCGTATACTTTGATGGACGACCCTACTCTTTGACCGTATATTGTGACGGACAAACCCTCCCATTGAGACTATGTCGCGATGAATGACCCCACTCTTTGAGCATTACATTATGAACGATTCCTCTCTTTAAGCGTAAACAATGATGGACGACCCCTCCATTTGATTGTACGTCGCGATAAATGACCCCTCTCTTTGAGTGTATGTCATAATGAACTGTCTCTTTCTTAGAGCGTATACCGTGATGGATGACCCTTCTATTTGGCATATATCGCAATGAATGACCCCTCTCTTTGAGGTTTTGTCATAATGAAAGATCCTTTTCTTTAAGCGTATACCGTGATCGATGACCCCTCTTTTTGAGTGTATGTCGCAATGAAGGACCCCTCTCTTCGAGTGCGTGTCATGGTGAACAATCCCTCTCTTTGAGCAAATACCGTAAAGGACGACCCTTGTCTTTGAGTGTGTCGTGATGGACGACCCCTCTCTTTGAGCGTATGTCGTGTTGGACGACCACTCTCTTTCAGTGTAAGTCGCGATGAATGATTCCTGTCTTCGACTGTATGTCCTGTGAAAAGTCCTTCTTTTCTTGTGCATGTCATAATTAATAGTACCTTTCTTAGAGCATATACTGCGATGGGCGACCTTTCTCTTTGAGCATATGTCACGGTGAATGACCCCTCTCATCGAGAGTAGGTCATAACGAATGGTCCCTTTCTTAGAGCGTATACCATGATGGACGACCCTTCTCTTAAAGCTTATGTCACGGTGAATGACCCCTCTCTTCGAGTGCTGGTCGTAATGAACGGTTCTCTTGGAGCGTATATTGTGATGGACGACCCCTCTCTTTGAGCGTATGCCACGGTGAATGACACCTCTCTTTGAGTGCATATCATAATGAACGATCCCTCTTTATGAGCGGATGCCATGATGGACGACCCTTCTCTTTGAGCGTTTGTAGCGATGAATGACCCCTCTCTTTGAGTGCATGTAATGATCCCTTTCCTAGAGTGTATACTGTGATGGACGACCCATCTCTTTGAGCGTATGTCGCGATGATTGAGCCCTTTCTTCAAGTGCATGTTACAATGAGAGGTCCCTCTCTTTGAGCGTATAACGTGATGGAAGACCCCTCTCTTTGAGCGTATATCGCGATGAATGACCCCTCTCTTTGAGTGCATGTTATAATGAACGGTCCCTTTCTTAG
Source organism: Abelmoschus esculentus (assembly GCA_035048815.1). Taxonomy (NCBI): domain Eukaryota; kingdom Viridiplantae; phylum Streptophyta; class Magnoliopsida; order Malvales; family Malvaceae; genus Abelmoschus; species Abelmoschus esculentus. Next base: position 22,052,294 of record JAUCBN010000003.1, read on the forward strand.
AGCGTATATCGTGATGGACGACCTTTCTCAATGTGCGTAAGTCGCGATGAATAACACCTCTCTTCGAGTGCATGTCATGGTGAATGGTTCCTCTCATTGTGCATCTACCGTGACGAACGTAGCCTCTCTTTGAGCGTATGTCTTGATTGATCACCCTTTTCTTCGAGTGCATGTCATAATGAACGTTCACTTTCATACAGCGTACACCATGATGGACAACCCCTCTCTTCGAGCGTATGTCGCGGTGAATAACCCCTCTCTTCGAGAGTATGTCATAATGAACGGTCACTCTCTTTGAACGTATGCCGTGACAGACAAACCCTCCCTTTGAGACTATGTCGCGATGAATGACCCCTCTCTTCGAGAGCTTGACATGGTTAACGATTCCTCACTTTGAGCATAAACCATGATGGGCGACCCTTCCATTTGATCGTACGTCGCGATGAATGACCCCTCTCTTCAAGTGCATGTAATAATGGACGGTCCCTTTCTTAGAGCGTAAACCGTGATGGATGACCCTTCTCTTTGAGCTTATATCACGATGAATGACCTCTCTCTTTGAGGGTTTGTCATAATGAAAGATCCTTCTCTTTAAGCGTATATCCTGACCGATGACCCCTCTTTTTGAGTGTTTGTCGCAATGAAGGACACTCTCTTCCAGTGCTTGTCATGGTGAACAATCCATCTCTTTGAGCGTATACCGTAATGGACGACCCTTCTCTTTGAGTGTATCTCGCTATGAATAAACACTCTCTTCGAGTGCATATCATAATGAACATTCCCTTTCTTAGAGCGTATACCGTGATGCACGACTCCTCTCTTTTAGCGTATGTTGCGGTGAATGACCCCTCTATTCGAGAGTATTTCATACTAGTCGATCCCTCTCTTTGAGTGTATGCTGTGATGGATGACCATTCTCTTTGAGCGTATGCCGTGTTGGACGACCACTCTCTTTGAGTGTAAGTCACGATGAATGATCCTTGTCTTAGATTGTATGTCCTGGTGAACAATCCCTCCCTTCTAGTGCATGTAATAATTAACGGTCCCTTTTTTAGAGCGTATATCGTTATGGACGACCCCTCTCTTTGAGCGTATGTCGCGATGAATGACCCCTCTCTTCGAGAGTATGTCATAATTAATGGTCCCTCTCTTTAAGCGTATGCCGCGAAGGATGACCCCTCTCTTTGAGCATATATTGCGATGAAAGACCCCTCTCTTCGAGTGCATGTCATGGTGAACAGTCACTCTCTTTGAGTGTATGCTGTTATATAAGATCCTCTCTTTAAGCATATATCACGATGAATAACATCTCTCTTTGAGTGCAGGACGTGGTGAACGATCCCTCTCTTTAGGCATATACCATGATGGACGAGCCTCTCTTGCAGGATATGGTGAACGGTCCCTCTCTTCGATAGTATGTCAGAATGAACGGTCCCTCTCTTCGATAGTATGTCAGAATGAACGGTCCCTCTCTTCGAGCGTATGTCATAACGGAGGACCCCTCTCTTTGAACGTATATGGCGATGAATGACCCCTTTCTTAGAGAGTATACCGTGATGGATGACCCCTCTCTTTGAGCGTTTGCTGTGATGGATGACGCCTCTGTTTGAGCATATGTGGCGTTGGATGACCCCTTTCTTCGAGTTTATTTGAAATGAATGATCCATTTCTTAGAGCGTTTCCCGTGATGGACGACCCCTCTCTTTGAGCGTATGTCGTGCTGAATGACCTCTCTCTACGAGTGCATGTCATAATGAACGGTCCCTTTCTTAGAGGGTATACCGTGATAGACGACACCTCTCTTTGATTGTATATCGCGAAGAATTACCCGTCTCTTCGACCGTATATCATAATGATCGGTCCCTCTCTTTGAGCGTATCACATGATGGACGACCCCTCTCTTTCAGCGTATGTCGCGATGAATGACCTCTCTCTTCGATTGCTTGTCATAAAGAATGGTCCCTTTCTTATAGCATATGCCGTGATGGATGACCCCTCCTTTGAGCATATATCGAGATGAATGACCGCTCTCTTCGAGTGCATATGATAATGATCGGTCCCTCTCTTTAAGCGTATACCGTGATCGATGACCCCTCTCTTTGAGGGTATGTCGTATTGAACGGTATATTTCTTAGAGCATTCTCTTTGAGCGTATGCCGCAATGAATGACCCCTCTCTACGAGGGCATGTCATAATGAACGGTCCAATTCTTATAGGGTATATCGTGATGAACGACCTCTCTCTTTGAGTGTATGTCGGGAGAATGACCCATCTCTTCGAGAGTATATCATAATGATCGGTCCCTCTCTTTGAGCGTATCACATGATGGACGACTCCTCTCTTTGAGCTTATGTCGCGATGAATGACCCCACTCTTTCGAGTGCATATTATGGTGAATGATACCCCTCTTTGAGCTTAGTCGTGATAGACGACCACTCTCTACGAGTGCATGTCATAATGAACAGTCTCTTTCTTTGAGCGTATACTGTGATGGACGACCCCAATCTTTAAGTGTATGTCGCAGTGAATACCTCCTGTCTTCGAGTGCATGTCATGGTGAACGTTCCCTCTGTTTGAACATATGTCGCGATGAATGACCCCTCTCTCCGAGTGCATGTCATAAGGAATGGTCCCTTTCTTAGAGTGTATACCGTAATGGACGACCCTTCTATTTGAGCATTTGTCACGATGAATGACCCATCTGTTCGAGTGCATGTCATAATGAATGGTCCATTTTTTAGAGCGTTTGCCGTGATGAATGGTCCCTTTCTTAGAGCGTATCTCGCGATGAATGACCCTCTCTTCGAGTGCATGTCATAATGATCGATCCCTCTCTTTGAGCGTATATCGTGATCGATGACCACTCTTTTTTAGCGTATATCACGATGAATGACCCCTCTCTTCGAGTACATGTCATGGTGAACAATCCCTCTCTTTGAGCGTATACCATGTTGAACGAATCCTCTTTTTGAACGTATGTCGCAATGAATGACCCCTCTCTTATAATGCATGTCATAATGAACGGTCCCTTTCTTAGTGCATATACCGTGATGGACGACCCTTCTCTTTGAGCGTATGTCACGATGAGTGACCCCACTCTTCGAGGTTATGTCATATAATAAATGGTCACTTTCTTAGAGTGTATATCGTGATGGATGACCCTCTCTTTGAACGTATGTCGCGATGAATGACCCCTCTCTTCGAGTGCATGTCATAATGAACGGTCCCTCTCTTTGAGAGTATACCGTGATGGAAAATCCCTCTCTTTGAGCGTATTGCGCGATGAATGACCCCTCTCTTTAAGTGTATGTCATAATGAACAATCCCTCTCTTAGAGCGTATACCGTGATGGACAACCCCTCTCTTTGATCGCATGTCGCGATGAATGTCCCCTCTCTTCGAGTGCATATCATAATGAACGGTCCCTTTCTTATAGCGTATACCGTTATGGACGACCCATCTCTTTGAGCGTATGTCGCGGTGAATGACCCATTTCTTTGAAGGTATGTTTTAGTGACCGGTCCCCCTCTTTGAGCGTATCCCGTGATGGACGACCCCTGTCTTTGAGCGTATGTCGTGATGAACGACACCTGTCTTTGAGTGCATGTCATGGTGAACGGTCCTTCTTATTGAGCGTATACCGTGATGGATGACCCTTCTCTTTGAGCGTATGTCACGATGAATGACCTCTCTCTTTGAGTGCATATCATAATAAATATTTCCTTTCCTAGAACGTATACCGTGATGGACGACCCCTCGCTTTGAGCATATGTCACGATGAATAACCCCTCTCTTCGAGTTCATGTCATAATGATCGTTCCCTCTTTTTCAGCATATACTGTGATCGATGACCCCTCTTTTTGAGCATATGTCGCGTTGAATGACCACTCTCTTCGAGTGCATGTTATGCTGAACGATCCCTCTCTTTGAGCGTATACCGTGATGGACGACCCCTCTCTTTGAGCGTATGTCATGATGAATAACCCCTCTCTTCGAGTGCATATCATAATGAACATTCACTTTCTTAGAGCGTATACCGTGATGCACGACTCCTATCTTTTAGCGTATGTCATGGTGAATGACACCTTTGTTCGAGAGTATTTCATAATGATCGGTCCCTCTCTTTGAGCGTATGTCGTGTTAGACGACCACTCTCTTTGAGCATATGTCGTGTTGGACGACCACTCTCTTTGAGCGTATGTCGTGTTGGGCGACCTCTCTCTTTGAGCGTAAGTCGCGATGAATGATTCCTGTCTTCGACTGTATGTCCTGGTGAACAGTCCTTCTCTTCTAGTGCATGTCATAATTAACAGTCCCTTTCTTAGAGCATATACCGTGATGGATGACCATTCTCTTTGAGCATATGTCGCGGTGAATGACCCCTCTCATCGAGAGTAGGCCATAATGAATGGTCCCTTTCTTAGAGCGTATACCGTGATGGACGACCCTTCTCTTTGAGCGTATGTCACAATGAATGACCACTCTCTTCGAGTGCTGGTCGTAATGAACGATCCCTCTCTTTGAGCGTATATTGTGATGGACGATCCCTCTCTGTGAGCGTATGCCACGGTGAATGACCCCTCTCTTCGAGTGCATGTCATAATGAATGGTCGCTCTTTATGAACGGATACCGTGATGGACGACCCTTCTCTTTGAGCGTTTGTCGCGATGAATGACCCCTCTCTTTGAGTGCATGTAATGATCCCTTTCTTAGAGTGTATACTGTGATAGAGGACCCATCTCTTTGAGCGTATGTCGCGATGAATGAGCCCTCTCTTCGAGTACATGTTACAATGAAAGGTCCCTCTCTTTGAGCATTTACCGTGAAGGACAGCCCCTCTCTTTGAGCGTATATCGCGATGAATGACCCCTCTCTTCGAGTGCATGTCATAATGAACGGTCCCTTTCTTAGAGCGTTAACGTGATGGACGACCCCTCTGGCTGAGCGTATGTCATGGAAAATGACCCCTCTCTTCGAGAGAATTTCATAATGAACGGTCCTTTTCTTTGAGCGTATACCGCGATGGATTACCCCTGTCTTTGAGCGTTTGTCACAGTGAATGACCCCTCTCTTCGAGCGTATTTCATAATGAACGTTCCCTCACTTTGAGCGTATGTCGTGATGGATGACCCCTCTCTTTGAGTGTATGTCGCGTTGAATGACCACTCTCTTCCAGTGCTTATCATAACGAACGGTCACTTTCTAAGAGCGTATATCGTGATGGACGACCCTTCTCATTGTGCATGTGTCGCGACGAATGACCCTTCTCTTTGAGTGCATGTCACAATGAACGGTACCATACTTTGAGTGTATATCGCGAAGTACGACCCATGTCTTTGAGGGTATGTTGCGGTGAATGACCCCTCCCTTCAAGAGTTTGTCATAATAATCGGTCCCTCTCTTTGATTGTATCCTGTGATGAATGACCCCTTTCTATGAATATGTCTCGATCTGATTGATTCCGGTCTTTTAATGCATGTCATTGTGAACGATCCCTCTATTTGAACGTATACCATGCTAGACGACCCCTCTCTTTGAACGTACGTCATGATGAATGACCCCTCTCTTCATGTGCATGTCATAATAAACAGTCCCTTTCTTAGAGCGTATACCCTGATAGACAACCCTTCTCTTCGATTGTATGTCGCGATGATTGACCCCTCTCTTTGAGTTCTTGTCATAATGAACAATCCCTTTCTTACAGCGTATACCTTGACGCACGACACCTCTCTTTGAGCGTATGTCGCAATGAATGACCCCTCTTTCTCAGAGCGTATATCGTGATGGATGACCCCTCTTTTTGAGTGTATGCCGCGGTGAATGACCCCTCTTCGTGTCAATGTCATAATGAACGGTTCCTTTCTAAGAGCGTAAATCGTGATGGACGACACCTCTCTTTGTGTATGTCGCGGTGAATGACTGCTCTATACGAGCGTATGTCATAATGACCGGTCCCTCTCTTTGAGCGTATCTCGTGTTGGATATCCCCTCTCTTTAAGTGTTTTTCGTAATGAATGACCCCTCTCTTCGAGTGCATGTCATGGTGAACGGTCCCTCTCTATGAGCGTATCCCGTGATGGACGACTCCTCTCTTTGAGCGTATGTCGCGATGAATGGCTCCACTCTTTGAGTGCATGTCATGGTGAACGGTCCCTCTCCTTGAGCGTAGACCATGATGTACGAACCTTGTCTTTGAGCGTATGCCACGGTGAACGACCCCTCTTCGAGTGCATGTCATGATGAATGGTCCCTCTTTGTGAGAAGATACCGTGATGGACGACCCTTCTCTTTGAGCGTTTGTCGCGATGAATGACCCCTCTCTTCGAGTGCATGTAATGATCCCTTTCTTAGAGTGTATACCGTGATGGACAAACCCTCTCTTTGAGCTTATATCGCGATGAATGACCCCTCTCTTCGAGTGTATGTCATAATGAACGGTTCCTTTCTCAGAGAGTAAATCGTGATGGACAACCCCTCTCATAGAGCATATATCGCAATGAATGACCGCTCTATTCTAGCGTATGTCATAATGAACGGTTCCTTTCTCAGAGAGTAAATCGTGATGGACAACCTCTCTCATTGAGCGTATGTCACGGTGAATGACCGCTCTATTCGAGCGTATGTCATAATCATCGGTCCCTCTCTTTGAGCGTATCTCGTGATGGATGACACCACTCTTTGAGCATTTGTTATGATCAATGACCTCTTTCTTCGAGTGCATGTCATGGTGAAGTGCCCCTCTCTTTGAGCGTATACCGTGATAAACGACCCCTCTCTTTGAGCGTATGTCGTGATGAATGACCCCAATCTTTGAGTGCAATTCATGTTGAACGGTCCCTCTCTTTGAGTGTATGTCGCGGTGAATGGCCCCTATCTTTGAGTGCAATTCATGGTGAACGGTCCCTCTCTTTGAGCGTATACCATGATGGACGACCCCTCTCTTTGAGCGTAAATCGCGTTGAATGACCCATTTCTTCGAGTGTATGTCATAATGAACGGCTCCTCTCTTTGAGCGTATATCGTGATGGACGACCCCTCTCTTTGAGCGTATGTCGCATTGAATGACCCCTATCTTTGAGTGCAATTCATGTTGAACGGTCCCTCTCTTTGAGTGTATACCGTGATGGACGACCACTCTCTTTGAGCGTATGTCGCGGTAAATGACCCCTTTCTTCGAGTGCATGTCATAATGAACGGTTCCTCCCTTTTTGAGCTTATGTCGAAGCGAATGACCCCTCTGCTCGAGTGCATGTCGTAATGAACGGTTCCCTTCTTAGAACATATACCGTGATCAACGACCCCTCTCTTTGTGCGTATGTCGTTGTGAATGACCCCTCTCTTTGAGCGTATGTCGCGATGAATGACCCCTCCTGATGTGAGCACATCTACACAAGCTCAATCAGCTGATCCGGAGGTCTTACCATCAGGACCCATCACTCGATCAAAGGCTAAGCAATTCAGGGAAGTTCTTATTCTTAAATGTTTACAAGTCTCAGAATCCCTTAATAATGCATATGCCTTAGAGAATAAACTTTACACTATGTTACATACTGATGTGTAACATCTTGTAACTATATAGTACTTAAGCTAGTATTGTGTTTATTAAGCATGTAAATAGGTGTGTTTTCAATAAGTTCAATAAGAACACAAGCTCATAATCATGTTTACCATGTTTCTTTAGCTTGTTACATGTTTTCCAATATGATAACTATGTTTTTCAGCTTGTTTTAACTTTCTTTAATAAGTTTACAATACTTATGATGGTATAACTTTTGTTTTCTCATAGGCACAAGGAAGAGTACCAAATGAAGGACTTCACCTTAGCTCGGGAAAAGCTCAATGGATTTCTAGCAGCTCGTTTCAGCTCAACTAATCCTCAACACTTCAGCTAGCTGAATTCAGCTCAACTCAGCTCCATTCAGCTCAACTCCAGCTCTACTAGCTCAACTCAAGCTGGTGAGTCCCGGGATAGCTCAAAGGTGTCCTCCACGTGGGAGAGTGTGTCATGGTCATGTGACCAGCATGAGGGGCGTCCACCATCCTTCCAAGCATGTGCATGGCATGTGGCAGATTCAAATTTCAAGATTTCCCTCCTTGAAGTTGGCGTCAAAGTAAGATAAGGACAAGGAGTTATTTCCTTTGAATTTCACACATAAAACACATGTGTTAAATGTTTGAAATTCAGTCTTCCCTCCCTCCAAAACCAGCCGGCCACAAAGGATAAGGATGAGTAGTTTTCTCATCCACATTTAACATAATTAACACATGTTAATTGTGCTTACATTTCAGCCACTCATCTGAAACTTCCAATTCAATTCTGGCCAAGTATTCTAGGCGCCAACTCCCTTGTACTAGCCTATATATATGTATACTTTGTAATGTAAGAAAAAAAAGACAATTTGAATGAAATTTACTTTTGTGAGAATTTCTCTCATTTCGGTTCTTTTGAGAACTTTCTGACTTCTCAAGTTCGTTGCTTGCGTGGTCAACCCCTTTGATACTTTGGGTTCTCGGTTGTAGATAATCGAAGGGTCCAAGTCCGTCTGAAGCAAGTTCAAGATAAGGTTCGGGTTCGTTCAACAGATTGTTCGAGTTCATCCTTGGAGTTTGTTTCATTTTATTTCTTTTCCTTGTTTTTATTTCATTTTCGTACTACCCCTTGCAACCTATTTTTCAACCTTGTCAGAAACTTCATTTCTCACCATTCACCTCACCAAAGACCAATCCTAGCCATAACCAAACCAATACTTTCAGCGTTCCACCATTGTCAACTTCTCCGAGCCTTCATCTTCTACATTCTGTCTACCTAAATTTTCCAGCCCTTTTAAACACCAATTTGCAGCCATGCTTATTGCAGGAGACATCTTACTTCAATCCTAGATCCGAAACAATCAAGAAGGCGTCCTCAACAAGGAGCCCTCTTATCATGTGGTAATCAGAGCCTAGGTTGGATTACAAGTAAGAATCATCTTCGTGAGTGCAAAAACAATCAAAAAACAAAAAAAAGTCAAAAAAAAAAGTCAAAGTCAACTCTAGTTAAAAAAAAAAATTTCGAAAATTCAAAAAAAAATCAGAATATCAATAGTTGAAAGAAAAGCACTTCATGGTATTGAAAAGATGAAAGAAAATGCAAGTTTAATGTGTTCTACAGCATCAAACACTACCATAATCAACCGGGCATGAAGAATTGATTGTTCGGTGAAAGGAGAGTAGTAAGTGTTTCTTTGTAGTAAGTAATCCATTTTTTTTTTTTTTTCTTTTTTCTTTTTCTTTCTTTCTAACCTTTACCTTACTTTACATCACTTTTCTTTCCATTTAACACTAACCGAATTTGTTTTGGACAGAACCTTACATTTCGATTGTCACTAACCGTTGTTGTTAAAGACTAACACTTGTGACAGATTTGAAGAAAGTCTACGCTAGTCCTCTAAAGAACTTATAACGAGAGAAGGAGTGGTAAAAGGCATTTGTGTGTGTGAGATCAGAAGGGGAATCAAAAGAGCCATTCAAGTATTCCCGAGTGAAACACGAGTGTTGGAGTGCCATTTTTATTTTTCTTTGGAGTGAACTTGTGAGGATCTTGTGTGTGTACTTTGTGAGGTCCATTTATCCTTATTTTTTATTTTGTGTTGTTTGTTCTTTACTAACAATGGCAGGTTCAAATGGAGATCGTGATGATCAACAACAAAACGACGTTCAACCAAGCCTTATGATGCAAGCCATGCTTCGAGAAGTCCGAAGAGTAGTGCAATCAGAGATTGAACAATTGCACGTGAGAATGGACAAGATCGAGGGATCTCAAAACAATTCCCATGATGACAACAATGATGACGTTGAAGAAGTGCAAGAACCGAGGCAGAATGCTCCTAGAACAAATGGGAGGCGTGTACAACACCAGGCACAACTGGATGACAATTTGAACAACATCAAAGTTGCCATACCCCCTTTTCAAGGACGATCAGATCCGGATGCATATCTTGCGTGGGAAAGCAAGGTGGAACACGTCTTTGATTGCTACAATTATTCTGACCAGAAGAAGGTTCGATTGGCAGCGATGGAGTTCGTTGACTATGCCTTAATTTGGTGGGATCAATTGATTCTAAGTAGAAGACGAACCGGTGAAGGTCCAATCAATACATGGGCAGAGATGAAAAGAATTTTGAGAAAGAGATTCGTACCATCCCATTACCATCGAGACCTATTTCAAAGGTTACAAACTTTGAAACAAGGAAATCGAAGCGTCGAAGATTATTTTAAAGACATGGAGATGGCCATGATGCATGCTAACATTGAGGAAGACCGAGAAGCAACCATGGCGCGATTCCTTTCAGGTTTGAACACTGACATTGCCAATGCTGTTGAATTGCAACATTACGTCGAATTAGACGAAATGGTGCAAATGGCAATTAAGGTTGAGAGGCAGCAACGAAGAAAGATGTCGTCATCCCGAAGTAATAATTCTTTCAGACCTCCTTCCAATTCTGTTTTCAATCCTTCTAACAATTTCAGGAAACAAGCACCGTTTCAAAACAAAGAGAAGGGTGAAACGAGCAAGCCAAAGGCCCCGATTGTAGATGTTGGGCGTGGGAAGCAAATTGCACAACCAGAACGTCCAGAACGCTCAAGGGATATTCAGTGCTTTAAGTGTCTTGGAAGAGGACATATTGCAAGCCAATGTCCTAATCGGAAGACTATGTTGATGTTAGAAAACGGAGAGATTGAGTCTGAATCCGACAATGAAGAACAGGAACCTTTACACAAGGAAGACAAGGATGATGCGGATGATGCCTTGGATACATACATGACCGGTGAAGCACTTGTCATAAAAAGAAGTCTAAATGCTACACCTACACAAGACGACCAGCAACGAGAGAACATCTTCCATACTAGATGCCTCATTAACGACAAGGTATGTGTTGTCATTATTGATGGTGGTAGTTGTACTAATGTTGCAAGTTCTTTCATGGTTGATAAGTTAGGCTTAAAGACGATGAAGCATCCCAAACCATATCGTCTTCAATGGTTAAATGATGGCGGAGAAGTACGAGTTACTAGACAAGTTTCGGTACCATTTACCATAGGGAGGTATAAAGATGAAATCCTTTGTGATGTCGTCTCAATGGATGCGTGTCACCTACTTTTGGGACGTCCATGGCAATACGACAAAGGTACGTTGCATGATGGAATTACAAATCGATATTCTTTTACACATGCAGGTAAGAAGATCACCTTAGCACCTTTGACACCGAGTCAAGTGCAAGAAGATCAGGTTCGATTGAGAAAGAATGTCGAGGAAGCCAAAACAGAAAGGAAGAAGACGAACGTATATGCGAGCGGCAAGGATATCAGGAAATGTCTTTCCTCTCAACAAACTTTACTTATTTTAATGTATAAGGAGTATTGTTTGTTATCTGATATTCCTAATGATTTGCCTGCATCTATTACGTCTCTTTTGCAGGAGTTTGAAGATGTGTTTCCGGATGAGACACCGAGTGGGTTGCCACCTATTCGAGGTATAGAACATCAAATTGATTTCATTCCGGGAGCTACCATTCCAAATCGGCCAGCATATCGAAGTAATCCAGAAGAAACAAAAGAACTTCAAAAACAAATCACCGAGTTGATGGAAAAGGGTTACATTCGGGAAAGTTTAAGTCCGTGCGCTGTACCAGTACTTTTAGTACCCAAGAAAGACGGAACATGGAGAATGTGTGTTGATTGCCGAGCGGTGAATCAGATTACCATCAAGTATAGGCATCCCATTCCTCGTCTTGATGACATGCTAGATGAGTTGTGTGGTGCGACCATATTTTCCAAAATTGATTTAAAGAGTGGATATCATCAGATTCGGATGCGAGAAGGCGACGAATGGAAGACAGCCTTCAAAACGAAATTGGGTCTGTACGAGTGGTTAGTGATGCCTTTCGGTTTAACTAACGCACCTAGCACCTTTATGCGTCTGATGAATCATGTTTTACGATCTTACATTGGAAAATATTGTGTTGTGTACTTTGATGACATTCTTATATACAGCAAGTCTTTGCAGGATCACGAGGAACACTTGAGGAATGTTCTTGGCACATTGAGAAAAGAAAGGTTATTTGGTAATCTGAAGAAATGTATGTTTTGTACTGATAAGGTTACCTTTCTTGGTTTTATCGTGACTGCACAGGGTGTGGAAGTCGATCCAGAAAAGGTGAAGGCGATTCAGGATTGGCCTCGACCGACATCAATAAGTCAGGTTAGATCTTTTCATGGTTTAGCTAGTTTTTATCGTCGGTTTGTACCTAATTTCAGTTCCATTACCGCCCCCTTAACCGGGATTATAAAGAAGAATTCAGTCTTCAATTGGGGTAATGAACAGGAAGAAGCCTTCTTGAAAATTAAGGATTATTTGACTAAGGCCCCAGTGTTAGCCTTACCTAACTTTGATAAAATGTTCGAGATTGAGTGTGATGCTTCAGGAATAGGAATTGGAGCCGTTTTATCACAGGAGAAGCGACCTATTGCCTATTTCAGCGAGAAGTTAAGTGGTGCTACCTTGAATTATCCAGTGTACGACAAAGAGATGTATGCATTGATTCGAGCTCTTGAAACATGGCAGCACTATCTCTTACCGAAAGAATTCGTAATTCACACCGATCACGAAGCTTTGAAGCACATAACAGGTCAGCATAAGTTGAATAAAAGGCATGCTAAGTGGGTTGAATTTCTAGAATCTTTTCCTTATGTCATTCGATATAAGAAAGGTAAAGACAACGTTGTAGCAGATGCCTTATCCCGTAGGTATGCACTTCTGAATTACTTAGACTCTCATTTGATTGGGTTTGCCTATATCAAAGAATTATATGCTACTGACCCTGATTTTGGAGAAAGATATACATTGTGTGAAAAGGGTGCAGATGAGAAATTTTATCGACATGATGATTATCTTTTCAAAGAAGGAAGACTCTGCATTCCTCAAGGGTCAATTCGAGAGGTCCTAATTCGAGAAGCTCATGAAGGAGGACTTATGGGACACTTTGGAGTCACCAAGACGTTACACATTCTCAAGGAGCACCTATTCTGGCCAAAGATGCGACGAGACGTCGAAAGGATGTGTGAACGATGCGTGACATGTAAGAAAGCAAAGTCGAAGGTATTACCACACGGTTTGTACTTACCTTTACCTATTCCCGACTCCCCCTGGACTGATATATCTATGGATTTTGTGTTGGGATTGCCTAGGACTAGGACAGGTAGAGATAGTATCTTTGTTGTGGTTGACAGGTTCTCAAAGATGGCACACTTCATTGCGTGTCATAAGACCGATGATGCTGTTAATGTGGCTAACTTGTTCTTTAAGGAAATTGTGCGTTTACATGGTATTCCTAGGTCGATTGTTTCTGACAGGGATGTAAAATTCTTGAGTCACTTCTGGAGGACTCTTTGGAGCAAATTAGGTACGAAACTTATGTTTTCTACTACTTGTCATCCCCAAACTGATGGACAAACTGAGGTTGTTAATCGTATTTTATCTACTTTACTCCGTTCCATCATCAAAAAGAATATTAAGACGTGGGAAGATTGTTTGCCGCATGTTGAATTTGCATATAACCATGCCGTTCATTCTGCTACTAAAATGTCACCTTTTGAGGTTGTTTATGGATTTAATCCTATCACTCCTCTCGATATGTTGCCTTTGCCATATGAACAAGTGACGAACAGGGATGGACAATCCAAGGCTGATTATGTAAAGAAGTTGCATCAACAGGTTAAAGATAACCTTGAACGAAGGACTCAACAATACGAGAAGCAAGCGAACAAAGGACGTAAGCGAGTTACCTTCGATGTTGGAGATTGGGTTTGGATTCACTTCCGAAAGGAACGTTTTCCAACCCAACGACGGTCCAAGCTGTTACCACGAGGAGATGGTCCTTTTCAAGTGGTTGAGAAAGTGAACGACAATGCTTACAAGTTGGACTTGCCGGGTGAATACAATGTAAGTGCTACATTTAATGTTTCCGACTTATCCCCTTTTAATGATTCTGCAGATTTGAGGACAAATCCTTTTCAAGAAGGGGGGGATGATGTGAGCACATCTACACAAGCTCAATCAGCTGATCCGGAGGTCTTACCATCAGGACCCATCACTCGATCAAAGGCTAAGCAATTCAGGGAAGTTCTTATTCTTAAATGTTTACAAGTCTCAGAATCCCTTAATAATGCATATGCCTTAGAGAATAAACTTTACACTATGTTACATACTGATGTGTAACATCTTGTAACTATATAGTACTTAAGCTAGTATTGTGTTTATTAAGCATGTAAATAGGTGTGTTTTCAATAAGTTCAATAAGAACACAAGCTCATAATCATGTTTACCATGTTTCTTTAGCTTGTTACATGTTTTCCAATATGATAACTATGTTTTTCAGCTTGTTTTAACTTTCTTTAATAAGTTTACAATACTTATGATGGTATAACTTTTGTTTTCTCATAGGCACAAGGAAGAGTACCAAATGAAGGACTTCACCTTAGCTCGGGAAAAGCTCAATGGATTTCTAGCAGCTCGTTTCAGCTCAACTAATCCTCAACACTTCAGCTAGCTGAATTCAGCTCAACTCAGCTCCATTCAGCTCAACTCCAGCTCTACTAGCTCAACTCAAGCTGGTGAGTCCCGGGATAGCTCAAAGGTGTCCTCCACGTGGGAGAGTGTGTCATGGTCATGTGACCAGCATGAGGGGCGTCCACCATCCTTCCAAGCATGTGCATGGCATGTGGCAGATTCAAATTTCAAGATTTCCCTCCTTGAAGTTGGCGTCAAAGTAAGATAAGGACAAGGAGTTATTTCCTTTGAATTTCACACATAAAACACATGTGTTAAATGTTTGAAATTCAGTCTTCCCTCCCTCCAAAACCAGCCGGCCACAAAGGATAAGGATGAGTAGTTTTCTCATCCACATTTAACATAATTAACACATGTTAATTGTGCTTACATTTCAGCCACTCATCTGAAACTTCCAATTCAATTCTGGCCAAGTATTCTAGGCGCCAACTCCCTTGTACTAGCCTATATATATGTATACTTTGTAATGTAAGAAAAAAAAGACAATTTGAATGAAATTTACTTTTGTGAGAATTTCTCTCATTTCGGTTCTTTTGAGAACTTTCTGACTTCTCAAGTTCGTTGCTTGCGTGGTCAACCCCTTTGATACTTTGGGTTCTCGGTTGTAGATAATCGAAGGGTCCAAGTCCGTCTGAAGCAAGTTCAAGATAAGGTTCGGGTTCGTTCAACAGATTGTTCGAGTTCATCCTTGGAGTTTGTTTCATTTTATTTCTTTTCCTTGTTTTTATTTCATTTTCGTACTACCCCTTGCAACCTATTTTTCAACCTTGTCAGAAACTTCATTTCTCACCATTCACCTCACCAAAGACCAATCCTAGCCATAACCAAACCAATACTTTCAGCGTTCCACCATTGTCAACTTCTCCGAGCCTTCATCTTCTACATTCTGTCTACCTAAATTTTCCAGCCCTTTTAAACACCAATTTGCAGCCATGCTTATTGCAGGAGACATCTTACTTCAATCCTAGATCCGAAACAATCAAGAAGGCGTCCTCAACAAGGAGCCCTCTTATCACCTCCCTTCGAGTTCATGTCATAATGATCGGTCCCTTTCTTAGAGCGTATACCGTGATGGATGACCCCTCTCTTTGAGCATATTTCGCAATGAATGACCCCTCTTTTTGGGTGAATTTCATAATGAATAGTCCCTTCCTTAGAGCGTATACCGTGATGGAAGACCCCTCTCTCTGAGCATATACCGCGATGAATGAGCCCTCTCTTCAAGCATATTCCATAATGAACGTTCCCTCTCTTTGAGCGTGTGGCGTGATGGACGACCCCTCTCTTTGAGCGTATACCGTGATGGACAACCCCTCTCTTTGAGCATATGTCGCGTTGAATGACCCCTCTCTTCCAGTGCATGTCATAATGAACGGTTCCTTTCTTAGAGCGTAAATCGTGATGGACAACCCCTCTCATTAGGCGTATGTCGCGGTGAATGACCGCTCTATTCGAGTATATGTCATAATGACCGGTCTCTCTCTTTGAGCGTATCTCGTGATGGACGACCGCTCTCTTTGAGCATTTGTCATGATGAATGATCCCTTTCTTCTAGTGCATGTCATGGTGAATTGTACCTCTCTTTGAGCGTATACCGTGATGGACGACCCCTCTCTTTGAGCGTACGTCGCGATGAATGGCACCTATCTTTGAGTGCAATTCATGGTGAATGGTCCCTCTCTTTGAGCGTATACCATGATGGACGACCCCTCTCTTTGAGCGTATATCGCGTTGAATGACCCTTTTCTTCGAGTGTATGTCATAATGAACGGCTCCTCTCTTTGAGCGTATATCGTGATGGACGACCCCTCTCTTTGACCGTATGTCGCTATGAATGACCCCTCTATTCTAGTGCATGTCATGGTGAACGATCCCAATATTTGAACGGATACCGTGATGGATGATCCCTCTCTTTGAGCTTATATTGCGATGAATGACCCCTCTCTACGAATGCATGCCCTTTCTTAGAGAGCATATTGTGATGGACGACCCCTCTCTTTGAGCATATGTCGCGGTGAATGATCCCTCTCTTCGAGTGCATGTCATACTGAAGGGTCCCCTTCTTAGAACATATACCGTGATGGATGACCCATCTCTTTGAGAGTATGTCGCGATGAATGAAACCTCCCCTTGAGTGTGTATCATAATTAATGATCCCTCTCTTTGAGCGTATACCGTGATCGATGACCCTATCTCTGAGCGTATGTTGCGACGAATGACCCCTCTCTTCGAGTACATTTCATGATGAACAGTACCTCTTTGAGCGTATACTGTGATGGACGACCCAACTCTTTGAGCGTATATCGTGACAGACAAACCCTCCCATTGAGACTATGTCGCGATGAATGACCCCACTCTTTGAGCATTACATTGTGAACGATTCCTCTCTTTAAGCGTAAACCATGATGGACGACCCCTCCATTTGATTGTACGTCGCGATAAATGACCCCTCTCTTCGAGTGTATGTCATAATGAACTGTCCCTTTCTTAGAGCGTATATCGTGATGGATGATTCTTCTCTTTGGCATATTTCGCAATGAATGACCCCTCTCTTTGAGGTTTTGTCATAATGAAAGACCATTTTCTTTAAGCGTATACCGTGATCGATGACCCCTCTTTTTGAGTGTATGTTGCAATGAAGGACCCTCTCTTCGAGTGCATGTCATGGTGAACAATCCCTCTCTTTGAGCATATATCTTAAAGGACGACCCTTGTCTTTGAGTGTGTCTCGTGATGAATAACCCCTCTCTTCGAGTGCATATCATAATGAATATTCCCTATCTTAGAGCGTATACCGTGATACACGACTCTTCTCTTTTAGCGTATGTCACAGTGAATGCACCTCTGTTCTAGAGTATTTCATAATTATCGGTCCCTCTCTTTGAGAGTATGTCATGATGGACGAGCCCTCTCTTTGAGCGTATGTTGTGTTGGACGACCACTCTGTTTCATCGTAAGTCGCGATGAATGATTCCTGTCTTCGACTGTATGTCCTGTGAAAAGTACTTCTTTTCTAGTGCATGTCATAATTAATGGTACCTTTCTTAGAGCATATACTGCGATGGGCGACCTTTCTTAGAGCATATACTGTGAAAAGTCCTTCTTTTCTTTGAGCATATGTTGCGGTGAATGACCCCTCTCATCGAGAGTAGGTCATAACGAATGATCCCTTCTTAGAGCGTATACCGTGATGGACGACCCTTCTCTTTAAGCTTATGTCACGGTGAATGACCCCTCTCTTCGAGTGCTGGTCGTAATGAACGGTCCCTCTCTTTGAGCGTATATTGTGATGGACGACCCCTCTCTTTGAGCGTATGCCACGGTGAATGACCCCTCTCTTCGAGTGAATGTCATAATGAACGGTCCCTCTTTATGAGCGGATACCGTGATGGACGACCCTTCTCTTTGAGCGTTTGTAGCTATGAATGAGCCCTCTCTTTTGAGTGCATGTAATGATCCCTTTCCTATAGTGTATACTGTGATGGACGACCCATCTCTTTGAGCGTATGTCGTGATGAATGAGCCCTTTCTTCGAGTGCATGTTACAATGAAAGGTCCCCCTCTTTGAGCATATAACGTGATGGAAGGCCCCTCTCTTTGAGCGTATATCGCGATGAGTGACCCCTCTCTTTGAGTGCATGTTATAATGAACGGTCCCTTTCTTAGAGCGTATATCGTGATGGACGACCTTTCTCAATGTGCGTATGTCGCGATGAATAACACCTCTCTTCGAGTGCATGTCATGGTGAATGGTTCCTCTCATTGTGCGTCTACCGTGATGGACGTAGCCTCTCTTTGAGCGTATGTCTCGATTGATCACCCTTTTCTTCGAGTGCATGTCATAATGAACGTTCACTTTCATAGAGCGTACACCGTGATGGACGGCCCCTCTCTTCGAGTGTATGTTGCGGTGAATAACCCCTCTCTTCGAGAGTATGTCATAATGAACAATCACTCTCTTTGAGCGTATGCCGTGACAGACAAACCCTCCCTTTGGGACTATGTCGCGATGAATGACCCCTCTCTTCGAGTGCATGATATGGTGAACGATTCCTCTCTTTGAGCATAAACCATGATGGGCGACCCTTCCATTTGATCGTACGTCGCGATGAATGACCCCTCTCTTCGAGTGCATGTCATAATGGACGGTCCCTTTCTTAGAGCGTAAACCGTAATGGATGACCCTTCTCTTTGAGCTTATATCACGATGAATGACCCCTCTCTTTGAGGGTTTGTCATAATGAAAGATCCTTCTCTTTAAGCATATATCCTGATCGATGACTCCTCTTTTTGAGTGTTTGTTGCAATGAAGGACCCTCTCTTCCAGTGCTTGTCATGGTGAACAATCCATCTCTTTGAGCGTATACCGTAATGGACGACCCTTCTCTTTGAGTGTATCTCGCGATGAATAACCACTCTCTTCAAGTTCATATCATAATAAACATTCCCTTCCTTAGAGAGTATACCGTGATGCACGACTCCTCTCTTTTAGTGTATGTTGCGGTGACTGACCCCTCTGTTCGAGAGTATTTCATAATGGTCGGTCCCTCTCTTTGAGCGTATGCTGTGATGGACGACCACTCTCTTTGAGCGTATGCTGTGATGGACGACCACTCTCTTTGAGCGTATGTCGTGTTGGACGACCACTCTCTTTGAGTGTAAGTCACGATGAATGATCCTTGTCTTAGACTGTATGTCCTGGTGAACAATCTCTCCCTTCTAGTGCATGTCATAATTAACGGTCCTTTTTTTAGAGCATATACCGTGATGGACGACCCCTCTCTTTGAGCGTATGTCGCGATGAATGACCCCTCTCTTCGAGAGTATGTCATAATTAATGGTCCCTCTCTTTAAGCGTATGCCGCGAAGGATGACCCCTCTCTTTGAGCGTATATTGCGATGAAAGACCCCTCTCTTCGAGTGCATGTCATGGTGAACAGTCACTCTCTTTGAGTGTATGCTGTTATATAAGATCCTCTCTTTAAGCGTATATCACGATGAATAACATCTCTCTTCGAGTGTAGGACATGGTGAACGGTCCCTCTCTTTGAGCATATACCGTGATGGACGAGCCTCTCTTGCAGGATATGGTGAACGGTCCATCTCTTCGATAGTATGTCAGAATGAACGGTCCCTCTCTTTGAGCGTATGTCATAACGGACGACCCCTCTCTTTGAACGTATATGGCGATGAATGACCCCTTTCTTAGAGAGTATACCTTGATGGATGACCCCTCTCTTTTAGCGTTTGCTGTGATGGATGACGCCTCTGTTTGAGCATATGTGGCGTTGGATGACCCCTTTCTTCGAGTTTATTTGAAATGAATGATCCATTTCTTAGAGCGTATCCCATGATGGACGACCCCTCTCTTTGAGCGTATGTCGTGATGAATGACCTCTCTCTACGAGTGCATGTCATAATGAATGGTCCCTTTCTTAGAGGGTATACCGTGATAGACGACACCTTTCTTTGATTTTATATCGCGAAGAATTACCCATCTCTTCGACTGTATATTATAATGACCGGTCCCTCTCTTTGAGCGTATCACATGTTGGACGACCCCTCTCTTTCAGCGTATGTCGCGATGAATGACCGCTCTCTTCGAGTGCTTGTCATAAAGAATGGTCCCTTTCTTATAGCGTATGCCGTGATGGATGACCCCTCCTTTGAGCGTATATCGAGATGAAT
Source organism: Abelmoschus esculentus (assembly GCA_035048815.1). Lineage (NCBI taxonomy): Eukaryota > Viridiplantae > Streptophyta > Magnoliopsida > Malvales > Malvaceae > Abelmoschus > Abelmoschus esculentus. The sequence goes on from JAUCBN010000003.1 coordinate 22,072,591, forward strand.
GACCCCTCGAAGAGAGAGGTCATTTACCGTGACATACGCTCAGCGAGAGGGGTCGTCCATCACGGTATATGCTCAAAGAGAGGGACCTTCCATTGTAACATGCACTCGAATAGAGGGCTCATTCATCGCGACATACGCTCAAAGAGATGGGTCGTCCATCACCGTATACACTCTAGGAAAGGGATCAATACATGCACTCAAAGAGAGGGGTCATTCATCGCGACAAACGATCAAAGAGAAGGATCGTCCATCACGTTATCTACTCATAAAGAGGGACCGTTCATTATGACATGGACTCGAGGAGAGGGGTCATTCAACGTGGCATACGCTCAATGATAGGGGTCATCCATCACAATATACGCTCAAAGAGAGGGATCGTTAATTACGACCAACACTCGAAGAGAGGGGTCATTCACCGCGACATACGTTCAAAGAGATGGGTCGTCCATCTCGATATACGCTCAAAGAGAGTGGTCGTTCATTATGACATGCACTCGAAGAGTGGAGTCATTCATCATGACATACGCTCAAAGAGTATGGTCGTTCGTCACGGTATACGCACTAAGAAAGGGACCATTAATTATGACATACACTCAAAGAGAGGGTCATTCACCGCGACATATGCTCAAAGAGAGGGACCGTTCACCACGAAATGCACTCAAAGAGAGAGGTTTTCCATCGCGACATCTGCTCAAAGAGAGGGATCGTCCATCATGGGATACGCTCAAAGAGAGGGATAGGTCATTACGACATACTCTAGAAGTGAGGGGTCATTCACCACGACATACTCTCAAAGAGAGGGGTCGTCCATCACGGTATACGCTCTATAAAAGGGACTGTTCATTATGACATGCACTCGATGAGAGGGGTCCATTCATCGCGACATGCACTCAAAGAGAGGGATCGTCCATCACGGTATACGATCAAAGAGGGGGATCATTTACCATGACATGCACTCGAACAGAGGGGTCATTCATCGTGACATACGCTAAAAGAGAGTGGTCGTCCATCATGGTATACGCTCAAAGAGCGGTACCGTTCACCATGAAATGCACTCGAGGAGAGGGGTCATTCAACGCGACATACGCTCAAAGAGAGGGTTCATCCATCACAGCATACGCTCAAAGAGAGGGACCGTTCATTATGAAATACGCTCAAAGAGAGGGGTCAACCATCACGGTATACGCTCTAAGAAAGGGATCGTTCATTACAAAATATGCTCGAAGAGAGGGGTCATTCATATCCACATATGCTTAAAGAGAGGGTCATCCATCACGTCACACACTCAAAGAGGGGCTGTTCATTATGAAATACGCTCGAAGAGAGGGATCATTCACCGCGACATGGGCTCAAAGAGAGGGGTCATCCATCATAGTATACGGTCTAAGAAAAGGACCATTCATTATGAAGTACGCTCGAAGAGAGGGGTTATTCACCGTGACATACACTCAAAGAGTAGGTTCATTCATCACGTTATACGCTTTAAGAAAGGGACCGTTCATTATGACATACACTCGAAGAGAGAGGTCATTCATCGCGACAAACGATCAAAGAGAAGGATCGTCCATCACGTTATCTACTCATAAAGAGGGACCGTTCATTATGACATGGACTCGAGGAGAGGGGTCATTCAACGTGGCATACGCTCAATGATAGGGGTCATCCATCACAATATACGCTCAAAGTGAGGGATCGTTAATTACGACCAGCACTCGAAGAGAGGGGTCATTCACCGCGACATACATTCAAAGAGATGGGTCGTCCATCTCGATATACGCTCTAAGAAAGGGACCATTCATTATGACCTACTTTCGATGAGAGGGGTCATTCAACGTGACATATGCTCAAAGAGAAGGGTCGTCCATCACGGTATCCGCTCATAAAGAGGGACCGTTCATTATGACATTGCACTCGAAGAGAGGAGTCATTTACCGTGGCATACGCTCAAAGAGAGGGGTCTTTATTCATCGCGACATACTCTCAAAGAGTCCATCACGATATACGCCCAAAGAGTGGGACTGCTCACCATGACATGCTCTCGAATAGAGGGGGTTTTATTCATCGCGACATACGGTCAAAGAGAGGGGTCGTCCATCACAGTATACGCTCAAAGAGAAGGAACATTCATTATGATATATGCTAGAAGAGAGGGGTCATTTACCGCGTCATACGCTCAAAGAGAGGTGTCGTCCATCATGGTATACGCTCTAAGAAAGGGATTGTTCATTATGACAAGCACTCAAAGGGAGGGGTCAATCATCGCGACATACGCTCAAAGAGAATGGTCGTCCATCAGGGTATACGCTCTAAGAAAGGGACTGTTTATTATGACATGCACTTGAAGAGAGGGGTCATTCATCACGACGTACGTTCAAAGAGAGGGGTCGTCCATCATGGTATACGCTCAAAGAGAGGGATCGTTCACCATGACATGCACTAAAAGAGAGGGGTCATTCACATCGAGACATATGCTCAAAGAAAGGGGTCGTCCATCACGGGATACAATCATAGAGAGAGACCGATTATTACGACAAACTCTCGAAGGGAGGGGTCATTCACCGCAACGTACCCTCAAAGAGAGGGGTCGTACATTGCGATATACACTCAAAGTATGGTACTGTTCATTATGATATGCACTCGAAGAGAAGGGTCATTCATCGCGACGTATGCACAATGAGAAGGGGCGTCATTCACGGTTTACACTCTAAGAAAGAGACAGTTCATTATTACAGGCACTCGAAGAGAGTGGTCATTCAACGCGACATACACTCAAAGAGAGGGGTCATTCACTGTGACATATGCTCAAAGAGAGGGGTCATCCATCACGGAATACGCTCAAAGAAAAGGACCGTTCATTATGAAATTCTCTCGAAGAGAGGGGTCATTTACTGCGACATACGCTCTGCGAGAGGGGTCATCCATCACGGTATACGCTCTAAGAAAGGGATCGTTCATAACAAAATACGCTCGAAGAGAGGGGTCAGTCACTTTGACATACACTCAAAGAGAAGGTTCATCCATCACGGTATACGCTCTAAGAAAGGGGTCGTTCATTATGACATGCACTCGAAGAGTGGAGTCATTCATCATGACATACGCTCAAAGAGTATGGTCGTTCGTCACGGTATACGCACTAAGAAAGGGACCATTAATTATGACATACACTCAAAGAGAGGGTCATTCACCGCGACATATGCTCAAAGAGAGGGACCGTTCACCACGAAATGCACTCAAAGAGAGAGGTTTTCCATCGCGACATCTGCTCAAAGAGAGGGATCGTCCATCATGGGATACGCTCAAAGAGAGGGATAGGTCATTACGACATACTCTAGAAGTGAGGGGTCATTCACCACGACATACTCTCAAAGAGAGGGGTCGTCCATCACGGTATACGCTCTATAAAAGGGACTGTTCATTATGACATGCACTCGATGAGAGGGGTCCATTCATCGCGACATGCACTCAAAGAGAGGGATCGTCCATCACGGTATACGATCAAAGAGGGGGATCATTTACCATGACATGCACTCGAACAGAGGGGTCATTCATCGTGACATACGCTAAAAGAGAGTGGTCGTCCATCATGGTATACGCTCAAAGAGAGGTACCGTTCACCATGAAATGCACTCGAGGAGAGGGGTCATTCAACGCGACATACGCTCAAAGAGAGGGTTCATCCATCACAGCATACGCTCAAAGAGAGGGACCGTTCATTATGAAATACGCTCAAAGAGAGGGGTCAACCATCACGGTATACGCTCTAAGAAAGGGATCGTTCATTACAAAATATGCTCGAAGAGAGGGGTCATTCATATCCACATATGCTTAAAGAGAGGGTCATCCATCACGTCACACACTCAAAGAGGGGCTGTTCATTATGAAATACGCTCGAAGAGAGGGATCATTCACCGCGACATGGGCTCAAAGAGAGGGGTCATCCATCATAGTATACGGTCTAAGAAAAGGACCATTCATTATGAAGTACGCTCGAAGAGAGGGGTTATTCACCGTGACATACACTCAAAGAGTAGGTTCATTCATCACGTTATACGCTTTAAGAAAGGGACTGTTCATTATGACATACACTCGAAGAGAGAGGTCATTCATCGCGACATACGCTGAAAGATAAGGGTCGTCCATCACGGTATACGCACTAAGAAAGGGACTGTTAGTTATGACATGCACTCAAAGAGAGGGGTCATTCATCGCGACATACGTTCAGGAAGAGGGGTCGTCCATCACGGTATACGCTCAAAGAGAATGACCGTTCACCATGATATGGACTCAAAGAGAGGGGGCATTCATCGCAACATACGCTCAAAGAGAGAGATCATCCATCACTGGATGCGCTCAAAGATAGGGACCGGTCACTACGACACATTCTCGAAGAGAGGGGTCATTCACCGCGACATACGCTCAAAGGGAAGGGTCGTCCATCACGGTATACGCTCAAAGAAAGGGACCGTTCATTATGACATGCACTCCATGAGAGGGGACATTCATCGCGACATACACACAATGAGAAAGGTCGTTGAAGCGACCTTTTTCAGGTTGAAAGATGGAAAACGGAAAATTAGTTTGAAAAGTATTAAGGAGGCAAGATCTTTGGTGGTATTGATTTAATGCCCTTCGAAAATGTTATTTAAAAAATATAAATTCTTTTGGAAAAATAAATTTGGAGCCGCCATCGGTCACTAAGGTAGACCGGACACCTTAAAAGGAAAATCAAAGATTTATTTTGAAAAAGGGTTTTGGAGTTGGTTATGCATGGGGAAGGATTAGCAACCCCATCACTCTCTGAAATCGGTACCAAAAATATTTTCTTTAAAAATCATGTTTCAACTTTAATTTAATTTTAAATTCTTTTCTAAATTCAAAATTGACCTTAATTAAATTTGTTTAATTTAATTGGTGAATTCAAATCAATAAAGCATTTAATTAATAAGGTTGACGATACACCGGACCAAAGACTAAATCAACGTCAAATAATATTGTTCGTCGCGTTAGTTTGGGGTTCATATCCCGCATGTCACCTTATGAATGATGCAACATAAAAAGAAATGACGTCATAATCTTGTCGGCTTTTAATTTTAATTACCTAGAGATGGTGAAAAATAATTTTAATATTTCGCTCAACGTCCGATGATTCGGACCGTTATGACACAAGCATAAAAACTAATGATCACCTCTTTTCTTAGAATCTAATCAATTAAATAAATAGAAACTGACCTAAATAAATAATACTAAATTATGTGAATGATTATAGTCTAGTGATACGAATCCAAAGGTAAAAAATCGAATGATTCAGCGCATGCATTTGGTGAGACAAATTCTAGAAATAAAATATCATTATTATTCTACCTCAATATGAAGAATTAAACATAAATAAATACACATGCACGTAACAATTGATTTTGATTTAAAGACCATGTAATATATATAATATCTATATAAAGGATAAAACAAAATGACATGCTTAGGAATAAATTAAATAAAACAAGGACGCCTGTATACATAACTAACGATATATACATATATATTTGATTACATACATTATTAATACATAGTTATGCAACAGAATATATCACATTTGATGATTTCATAATATCCACAAGTACATATTATATATATACACACACCGATAAAACTTAAACAAATAGTAAGGTAGAATATTAACATGCGTAGTACACATATTATTATAATAAACACACGTACAAACATGCAATATTAATGTAAAATATATGACCATAATATTAATACCCGTACAGAAATTAAAGCGTCCAAGCACATTATTTTAAACATAAAAGTGACGAATTAGACCCAGATAAAATGGTGATTACAGTCGTCCATCATGGTATATGCTCTAAGAAAGGGACCATTCATTATGACATGCACTCAAAGAGAGGGGCCATTCAACGCATCATATGCTCAAAGAGAGGGGTCATCCATCACGGCATACGCTCAATGAGAGAGACCATTTATTATGAAATACGCTCGAAGAGAAGGGTCATTCACCGCGACATACGCTCAAAGAAAAAGGTCATCCATCACAGGTACGCTCTAAGAAAGAGACCGTTCATTGTGAAATACGCTCGAAGAGAGGGGTCATTAAACGCGACATACGCTGAAAGATAAGGGTCATCCATCACGGTATACGCTTTAAGAAAGGGACCTTTCATTATGACATGCACTCAAAGAGAGGGGTCATTCATCGCGACAAACGCTCAAAGAAAAGGGTCGTCAATCATGGTATACGCTATAAGAAAGGGACCATTCATTATGACATGCAGTCGAAGAGAGGGGTCATCGATCACGATGTAGGCTCAAAGAGAGGAACCGTTCGGTATGACATGCCCTTGAAGAGAGGGGTCATTCATCGCGACCTACGCTCAATGAGAGGGGTCGTACATCACGGTATATGCTCAAAGAGAGGGACCGTTCACCATGACATGCACTCGAAGAGAGGGGTCGTCCATCACGGCGTATGCAGAAAGAGAGGGACCTTTCATTTTGGCATACTCTCAAAGAGAGACGTCATTCACCGCGACATACGCTTAAAGAGAGGGATCGTCCATCATGGTTTACACTATAAGAAAGGGACCGTTCATTATGACATGCACTCGATGTGTGCAGTCATTCATCGCGACATAAGCTCAAAGAGAAGGGTCCTCCATCACGGTATACGCTCTAAGAAATGGACCATTCATTATGACATTAACCCGAAGAGATGGGTCATGGCGGGGTCATCCATCACGACATACGCTCAAAGAGGGGGACCGTTCATCCTGACATGCACTCAAAGAGAGGATTCTTTCGTCGCCACATATGCTCAAAGAGAGGGGTCGTCCATCACAGGATACGCTTTAAGAAAGGGACTATTTATTATGACATGTACTCGAAGAAAGGGGTCATTCATCGCGACATATATTTAAAGAGAGGGGTCATTCCATCACAGAATACGCTCATAGACAAGAACTGGTCATTACGACATACTCTCGAAGAGAGGGGTCACTCACCACGTCAAATGCTCAAAGAGAGGGGTCGTCCATCACGATATACGCTCTAAGAAAGGGTTTTACGCTCAAAGAGAGGCCATCACGATATACGCTTTAAGAAAGGGACCGTTTATTATGACATTCACTCGAAGAGAGGGGTCAATCATCGCGACATACGCTCAAAGAGAAGGATCATCCATCACGGGATACGCTTTAAGAAATGGACTGTTTATTATGATATGCACCCGAAGAGAGGGGTCATTCATCGCGACATACATTCAAAGAGAGGGGTCGTCCATCAGGGTATACACTCAAAGAGAGGGACCGATCATTACGGCATACTCTTGAAGAGAGGGGTCGTTCGCCGCAACATACGCTCAAAGAGAGAGGTCGTCTATCACGGTACACACTCAAAGAAAGGGACCGTTCATTATGACATGCACTCAGAGAGAGGGGAATACACTCAGAGAGAGGTGTCGTCCATCATGGTATTACCTCTAAGAAATGGACCGTTCGTTACGACATGCACTCGAAGAGAGGATTCAATCATTGCATCATACGCTCAAAGAGAAGGGTCGTCCATCACGATGTACGCTCTAAGAAAGGGAGTGTTTATTATGGAAAGCACTCGAAGAGAAGGGTCATTCATCGCGACATACGTTGAAAGAGAGGGGTCATCCATCAAGGTATACACTCAAAGAGAGGGATCGTTCACCATGACATGCACTCAAAGAGAGGGGTCATTCATCGCTACATATGCTCAAAGAGAGGGAAGTTCACCGTGACATACGCTCAAAGAGAAGGGACATCCATCACGTCAAGTGCTATAGGAAAGGGACCGTTCATTATGACATGCACTCGAAGAGAGGGGTCATTTATCGCGACATAGGGTGAAAGAGAGGGGTCGTCCATCACGATATACGCTCAAAGAGAGGGATAATTCACCTTGTCATGCACTCGAAGAGAGGGGTCATTCATCGCGACATACGCTCAAAGAGAGGGGTCGTCCATCACGGTATATCCTCAAACAAAGGGACCGGTCATTATGACATACTCTCGAAGAAAGGGTTCATTCACCACGACATACACTCAAAGAGAGGAGTCGTTTATCATGTTATACGCTCTTAGATTGTGACCGTTCATTATGAAAAGCACTCGAATAGAGGGGTCATTCATCTCGACCTACGCTCAAGGAGAGGGTCGTCCATCACGGCATATGCTCAAAAAGAGGGGTCGTTCATTATAACATACTCTAGTAGTGAGGGGTCATTCACCGCGACATATGCTAAAAGAGAGGGGTCGTCAATCACGGTGTACGCTCAAAGAGAGGGACCTGTTAATTATGACATATGCTCGAAGAGAGGGGTTTGTCACTGCGACATACGCTCAAAGAGAGGTGACATACATCATGGTATACGCTCTAGGAAAGGGATTGTTCATTATGAGATGCACTCGAAGAGAAGGGTCATTCATCGCGACATACGCTCATAGGGAAGGGTCGTCCATCACGGTATACGCTCTAAGGCACTGTGTATTATGACATGCACTCAAAGAGAAGGGTCATTCATCACGATATGCGCTCAAAGAGAGGAGTCGTCCATCACGGTATACGCTGAAAGAGAGGGGCCGTTCAACATGACATGCACTCAAAGAGAGTGGTCTTTCACAGCGACATACGCTCAAAGTGAAGGGTCGTCTATCATGCTCTAAGAAAGGGACCGTTCATTATGACATGCACTCGAAGAGTCATTCATCGCGACATACGCTCAAAGAGAGGGGTTGTCCATAACAGTATACGCTCAAAGAGAGGGACTGTTCACCATGACATGCACTCGAAGAGAGTGGTCATTCATGGCGAGATACGCTCAAAGAGAGGGACCGTTCATTATTATATACTCTCGAAGAGAGGGTTCATTCACCGCGACATACGCTCAAAGAGAGGAACCATTCACCATGACATGCACTCGAAGAGAAAGTCATTCATCGCAAGATACACTCAAAGAGAGGGGTCATCGATCACGGTATACGCTCAAAGAGAGGGACCGTTCATTATGACATGCACTCAAAGAGAGGTGTTATTCATCGCGACAGACGCTCAAATAGTTGGGTCGTCCATCCCGGTAAACGCTCAAAGAGAGGGATCGCTCATTATGACATACACTCGAAGAGAGGGTCATTTATCGCGGCATACACTCAAAGAGAGCGGCCGTCCAATACGGTAAACACTCAAAGAGAGGTACCATTCACCGCAACATACGCTCAAGGAGAGGGGTCGTCTATCACGGTAAACGCTCTAAGAAAGGGACCGTTCATTATGACATGTACTCGAAGAGAGGGGTCTTTAATCGCGATATATGCTCAAAGAGAAGGGTCGTCCATCACGGTATATGCTCAAAGAGAGAGACCGTTCATTATGACGTACACTCGAATAGAAGGGTCATTCCTCGCAATGTACGCTCAAAGAAATAGGTCATTCATCATGACATACGCTCAAAGAGAAGGGTCGTCCATCCTGGTATACGCTCAGATAGAGGGACTGTTCACCATGTTATGCACTCCAAGAGAAGGGTCCTTCATTGCGATATACGCTCAAAGAGAGGGGTCGTCCATCATGGTATACGCTCAAGAAGAAGGACCATTCACCATGACATGCACTCAAAGAGAGGGGTCGTTCATCACGACATACGCTCAAAGACAGGTTGTCCATAATGAGATACGCTCAAAGAGGGGGACCGTTCATTATGACATATGATTGAAGAGAGAGGTCATTCACCAAGACATACGCTCAAAGTGAGGGGTCTTCCATCATGGTATACGCTCAAAGAGAGGGACCGTTCATTATGACATACAGTCGAAGAGAGTGGTTATTCATCACGACATACGCTCAAAGAGAAGGGTCATCGATCATGGTATATGCTCAAAGAGAGGGACCGTTTATTATGACATGCACTGAAGAGAGGGGTAATTCATCGTGACATATGCTCAAAGAGAGGGGTTACCATCACCGTATACGCTCAAAGAGAGAGACCGCTCACAATGTCATGCACTTGAAAAGAGGGGTCATCGCGACATACACTCAAAGAGAGGGCTTATCCATCACCTTATACACTTAAAGAGAGGGATTGTTTAGTATGATATACACTCGAAGAGAGGGGTCGTGCATCGCGACATACGCTCAAAGAGAGGGGTCGTCCATCAAGGTATACGCACAAAGAGAGGGATCATTCAGCATGACGCACTAGAAGAGAGGGGTTATTCATCGTGACATATGCTCAATAGGAATGTTCGTCCAACTCGGTATATGATATAAGAAAGGGACCGTTCATCGCGACATTCGCTCAAAGAGAAGGGTCATTAATCACGGTATACTCTCAAAGAGAAGGACCTTTCACCATGACATGCACTCGAAGAGAGGTGTCTTTTATCGCTACATATGCTTAAGGAGAGGGATCATCCATCACGCCAAACGCTCAAAGAGAGGGTTCATCGATCACGGTATACGTTCAAAGAGAGTAATCGTTTATTATGACATGCACTCACTGAGAGAGGTCACTCATCGCGACATTCGCTCATAGAGAGGTCACTCAAAGACAAGGGTTGTCCATCACGGTATACGCTCTAAGAATTGGACCATTCATTATGACATGCACTCGAATAGAGGGGTCATTCATCGTGACAAACGCTCAAAGAGAAGGATCGTCCATCACGGTATACTCTCTATGAAAGGGACCGTTCATTATGACATGCATAGAAAAGAGGGGTCATTCATTGCGACATAGGTTCAAAAAGAGGTTTCGTTCATCATGGTATACTCTCAAAGAGAGGGATCACTCACCATGACATGTACTCGAACAGAGGGGTCATTCATCGCGACATACGCTCAAAGAGAAGGGTCGTCCATAACGGTATACGCTCCAAAAAATAGATCATTCATTATGACTTGCACTCGAAGATAGGGGTCATTCAATGCGACATACGCTCAACGAGAGGGGTCGTCCATCACGGTATACGCTCAAAGAGATGGACCCTTTAGCATGACATGCACTCGAATACAGGAGTCATTCGTCGTGACATACGCTCAAAGAGAGGGTCGTTCATCACGACATACGTTCAAAGAGAGGGACTGTTTATTATCACATACTCTTGAAGAGAGGGGTTATTCACCGCGATATACGCTCCAAGAGGGGTCGTCCATCATGGTATACGCTCACGAAAGGGACTGTTCATTATGATATTCACTCAAAGAGAAAGGTTATTCATCGATACATACGCTCGAAGAGAGGGACCGATCGTTATGACATGCACTCGAAGAGAGGGGTTATTCATCGTGACATACGCTTAAAGAGAGGGGTCATCCATTACTGTATAACGCTCTAAGAAATGAAATATTTATTATGATATGCACTCAAAGAGAGAGGTCATTCATCGGGACATACGCTCAAATAGAGGTGTAGTCCATCACGGTATACGCTCAAAAAGAGGGACCGTTCACCATGATATACACTCGAAGAGAAGGGTCATTCACTGCGACACCGCTCAAAGAGACGGGTCATCCATCACGATATACGCTCTAAGAAAGGACCGTTCATTATGACATGTACTCGAAGAGAGGGGTCATTCACGGTGACATACGCTCAAAGAGAGGGGTCGTCCATCACAATATACTCTCTAAGAAAGTGACCATTCATTATATCATGCACTCGAAAAGAGGGGTCATTCCGCTTAAAGAGAAGCGTCGTCCATCACGGTATACACTCTAAGAAAGTTACCGTTCTTTATGACATTTACTAGAAGAGAAGGGTCATTCGTTGCGACATACGGTCAAAAAGAGGGATTGTCCATCACGGTATACGCTCAATGAGAGGGATCACTCAGCATGACATGCACTCAAAGAGAGGGGTCATTCGACGCAACATATGCTCAAAAAGAGGGATCATCGATCACGGTATATGCTCAAAGAGAGGGAACGATCATTATGACATGCACTCGAAGAGAGGGGTTATTCATCGTGACATACGCTCAAAGAGAGGGTCATCCATCACGATATACGCTCTAAGAAAGGAAATATTTATTATGAAATGCACTCAAAGAGAGAGGTCATTCATCGTGACATACGCTCAAAGAGAGGTGTCTTCCATCACGGTATACGCTCAAAAAGAGGGACCATTCACCATGATATGCACTCAAAGAGAGGGGTCATTCATCACAACATATGCTCAAAGACAGGGGTCGTCCATCACAGGATACGCGCAAAGAGGGGGACCGGTCACTACAGCATACCTTCAAAGAAAGGGGTCATTCACCGCGACATAAGCTCAAAGAGATGGGTCGTCCACAACGGTATACGCTATAAGAAAGGGACCGTTCATTATGATATGCACTCGAAGAGAGGGGACATTCATCGCGACATACGCTCAAAGAGAGGGGTTGTCCATCACGGTATACGCTTAAAGAGAGTGATCATTCATTATGACATACACTCAAAGAGGGGTCATTCATCGTGCAATACGCTCAAAGAGAGGGGTCATTCACCGCGACATACACTTAAAGAGTGGGGTCGCTCATCACGGTATATGCTCTAAGAAAGGGATCGTTCATTATGGCATACACTCGAAGAGCGGGGTTATTCATCGTGAGATACGCTCAAGGAAAAGGGTCGTCCATCACGGTATACGCTCTAAGAATGGGACCGTTCATTATGACATACACTCAAAGAGTGGGGTCATTCACCGCGACATACGCTAAAAGAAAGGAACCGTTCATTATGACATGCACTAGATGAGACGGGTCCTTCGTCGCGACATACACTCAAAGAGAAGGGTTGTCCATCACGGTATACGCTCTAAGAATTGGACCATTCATTATGACATGCACTCGAATAGAGGGGTCATTCATCGTGACAAACGCTCAAAGAGAAGGGTCGTCCATCACGGTATACTCTCTATGAAAGGGACCGTTCATTATGACATGCATAGAAAAGAGGGGTCATTCATTGCGACATAGGTTCAAAAAGAGGTTTCGTTCATCATGGTATACTCTCAAAGAGAGGGATCATTCACCATGACATGTACTCGAACAGAGGGGTCATTCATCGCGACATACGCTCAAAGAGAAGGGTCGTCCATAACGGTATACGCTCCAAAAAATAGATCATTCATTATGACTTGCACTCGAAGATAGGGGTCATTCAATGCGACATACGCTCAACGAGAGGGGTCGTCCATCACGGTATACGCTCAAAGAGATGGACCCTTTAGCATGACATGCACTCGAATACAGGAGTCATTCGTCGTGACATACGCTCAAAGAGAGGGTCGTTCATCACGACATACGTTCAAAGAGAGGGACTGTTTATTATCACATACTCTTGAAGAGAGGGGTTATTCACCGCGATATACGCTCCAAGAGGGGTCGTCCATCATGGTATACGCTCACGAAAGGGACTGTTCATTATGATATTCACTCAAAGAGAAAGGTTATTCATCGATACATACGCTCGAAGAGAGGGACCGATCGTTATGACATGCACTCGAAGAGAGGGGTTATTCATCGTGACATACGCTTAAAGAGAGGGGTCATCCATTACTGTATACGCTCTAAGAAATGAAATATTTATTATGATATGCACTCAAAGAGAGAGGTCATTCATCGGGACATACGCTCAAATAGAGGTGTAGTCCATCACGGTATACGCTCAAAAAGAGGGACCGTTCACCATGATATACACTCGAAGAGAAGGGTCATTCACTGCGACACCGCTCAAAGAGACGGGTCATCCATCACGATATACGCTCTAAGAAAGGACCGTTCATTATGACATGTACTCGAAGAGAGGGGTCATTCACGGTGACATACGCTCAAAGAGAGGGGTCGTCCATCACAATATACTCTCTAAGAAAGTGACCATTCATTATATCATGCACTCGAAAAGAGGGGTCATTCCGCTTAAAGAGAAGCGTCGTCCATCACGGTATACACTCTAAGAAAGTTACCGTTCTTTATGACATTTACTAGAAGAGAAGGGTCATTCGTTGCGACATACGGTCAAAAAGAGGGATTGTCCATCACGGTATACGCTCAATGAGAGGGATCACTCAGCATGACATGCACTCAAAGAGAGGGGTCATTCGACGCAACATATGCTCAAAAAGAGGGATCATCGATCACGGTATATGCTCAAAGAGAGGGAACGATCATTATGACATGCACTCGAAGAGAGGGGTTATTCATCGTGACATACGCTCAAAGAGAGGGTCATCCATCACGATATACGCTCTAAGAAAGGAAATATTTATTATGAAATGCACTCAAAGAGAGAGGTCATTCATCGTGACATACGCTCAAAGAGAGGTGTCTTCCATCACGGTATACGCTCAAAAAGAGGGACCATTCACCATGATATGCACTCAAAGAGAGGGGTCATTCATCACAACATATGCTCAAAGACAGGGGTCGTCCATCACAGGATACGCGCAAAGAGGGGGACCGGTCACTACAGCATACCTTCAAAGAAAGGGGTCATTCACCGCGACATAAGCTCAAAGAGATGGGTCGTCCACAACGGTATACGCTATAAGAAAGGGACCGTTCATTATGATATGCACTCGAAGAGAGGGGACATTCATCGCGACATACGCTCAAAGAGAGGGGTTGTCCATCACGGTATACGCTTAAAGAGAGTGATCATTCATTATGACATACACTCAAAGAGGGGTCATTCATCGTGCAATACGCTCAAAGAGAGGGGTCATTCACCGCGACATACACTTAAAGAGTGGGGTCGCTCATCACGGTATATGCTCTAAGAAAGGGATCGTTCATTATGGCATACACTCGAAGAGCGGGGTTATTCATCGTGAGATACGCTCAAGGAAAAGGGTCGTCCATCACGGTATACGCTCTAAGAATGGGACCGTTCATTATGACATACACTCAAAGAGTGGGGTCATTCACCGCGACATACGCTAAAAGAAAGGAACCGTTCATTATGACATGCACTAGATGAGACGGGTCCTTCGTCGCGACATACACTCAAAGAGAAGGGTTGTCCATCACGGTATACGCTCTAAGAATTGGACCATTCATTATGACATGCACTCGAATAGAGGGGTCATTCATCGTGACAAACGCTCAAAGAGAAGGGTCGTCCATCACGGTATACTCTCTATGAAAGGGACCGTTCATTATGACATGCATAGAAAAGAGGGGTCATTCATTGCGACATAGGTTCAAAAAGAGGTTTCGTTCATCATGGTATACTCTCAAAGAGAGGGATCACTCACCATGACATGTACTCGAACAGAGGGGTCATTCATCGCGACATACGCTCAAAGAGAAGGGTCGTCCATAACGGTATACGCTCCAAAAAATAGATCATTCATTATGACTTGCACTCAAAGATAGGGGTCATTCAATGCGACATACGCTCAACGAGAGGGGTCGTCCATCACGGTATACGCTCAAAGAGATGGACCCTTTAGCATGACATGCACTCGAATACAGGAGTCATTCGTCGTGACATACGCTCAAAGAGATGGACCCTTTAACATGACATGCACTCGAATACAGGCGTCATTCGTCGTGACATACGCTCAAAGAGAGGGTCGTTCATCACGACATACGTTCAAAGAGAGGGACTGTTTATTATCACATACTCTTGAAGAGAGGGGTTATTCACCGCGATATACGCTCCAAGAGGGGTCGTCCATCATGGTATACGCTCACGAAAGGGACTGTTCATTATGATATTCACTCAAAGAGAAAGGTTATTCATCGATACATATGCTCGAAGAGAGGGACCGATCGTTATGACATACACTCGAAGAGAGGGGTTATTCATTGTGACATACGCTTAAAGAGAGGGGTCATCCATTACTGTATACGCTCTAAGAAATGAAATATTTATTATGATATGCACTCAAAGAGAGAGGTCATTCATCGGGACATACGCTCAAATAGAGGTGTAGTCCATCACGGTATACGCTCAAAAAGAGGGACCGTTCACCATGATATACACTCGAAGAGAAGGGTCATTCACTGCGACACCGCTCAAAGAGACGGGTCATCCATCACGATATACGCTCTAAGAAAGGACCGTTCATTATGACATGTACTCGAAGAGAGGGGTCATTCACGGTGACATACGCTCAAAGAGAGGGGTCGTCCATCACAATATACTCTCTAAGAAAGTGACCATTCATTATATCATGCACTCGAAAAAAGGGGTCATTCCGCTTAAAGAGAAGCGTCGTCCATCACGGTATACAGTCTAAGAAAGTTACCGTTCTTTATGACATTTACTAGAAGAGAAGGGTCATTCGTTGCGACATACGGTCAAAAAGAGGGATTGTCCATCACGGTATACGCTCAATGAGAGGGATCACTCAGCATGACATGCACTCAAAGAGAGGGGTCATTCGACGCAACATATGCTCAAAAAGAGGGATCATCGATCACGGTATATGCTCAAAGAGAGGGAACGATCATTATGACATGCACTCGAAGAGAGGGGTTATTCATCGTGACATACGCTCAAAGAGAGGGTCATCCATCACGATATACGCTCTAAGAAAGGAAATATTTATTATGAAATGCACTCAAAGAGAGAGGTCATTCATCGTGACATACGCTCAAAGAGAGGTGTCTTCCATCACGGTATACGCTCAAAAAGAGGGACCATTCACCATGATATGCACTCAAAGAGAGGGGTCATTCATCACAACATATGCTCAAAGACAGGGGTCGTCCATCACAGGATACGCGCAAAGAGGGGGACCGGTCACTACAGCATACCTTCAAAGAAAGGGGTCATTCACCGCGACATAAGCTCAAAGAGATGGGTCATCCACAACGGTATACGCTATAAGAAAGGGACCGTTCATTATGATATGCACTCGAAGAGAGGGGACATTCATCGCGACATACGCTCAAAGAGAGGGGTTGTCCATCACGGTATACGCTCAAAGAGATGGACCCTTTATCATGACATGCACTCGAATACAGGCGTCATTCATCGTGACATACGCTCAAAGAGAGGGTCGTTCATCACGACATACGTTCAAAGAGAGGGACTGTTTATTATCACTTACTCTTGAAGAGAGGGGTTATTCACCGCGATATACGCTCCAAGAGGGGTCGTCCATCATGGTATACGCTCACGAAAGGGACTGTTCATTATGATATTCACTCAAAAGAGAAAGGTTATTCATCGATACATACGCTCGAAGAGAGGGACCGATCGTTATGACATACACTCGAAGAGAGGGGTTATTCATCGTGACATACGCTTAAAGAGAGGGGTCATCCATTACTGTATACGCTCTAAGAAATGAAATATTTATTATGATATGCACTCAAAGAGAGAGGTCATTCATCGGGACATACGCTCAAATAGAGGTGTAGTCCATCACGGTATACGCTCAAAAAGAGGGACCGTTCACCATGATATACACTCGAAGAGAAGGGTCATTCACTGCGACACCGCTCAAAGAGACGGGTCATCCATCACGATATACGCTCTAAGAAAGGACCGTTCATTATGACATGTACTCGAAGAGAGGGGTCATTCACGGTGACATACGCTCAAAGAGAGGGGTCGTCCATCACAATATACTCTCTAAGAAAGTGACCATTCATTATATCATGCACTCGAAAAGAGGGGTCATTCCGCTTAAAGAGAAGCGTCGTCCATCACGGTATACAGTCTAAGAAAGTTACCGTTCTTTATGACATTTACTAGAAGAGAAGGGTCATTCGTTGCGACATACGGTCAAAAAGAGGGATTGTCCATCACGGTATACGCTCAATGAGAGGGATCACTCAGCATGACATGCACTCAAAGAGAGGGGTCATTCGACGCAACATATGCTCAAAAAGAGGGATCATCGATCACGGTATATGCTCAAAGAGAGGGAACGATCATTATGACATGCACTCGAAGAGAGGGGTTATTCATCGTGACATACGCTCAAAGAGAGGGTCATCCATCACGATATACGCTCTAAGAAAGGAAATATTTATTATGAAATGCACTCAAAGAGAGAGGTCATTCATCGTGACATACGCTCAAAGAGAGGTGTCTTCCATCACGGTATACGCTCAAAAAGAGGGACCATTCACCATGATATGCACTCAAAGAGAGGGGTCATTCATCACAACATATGCTCAAAGACAGGGGTCGTCCATCACAGGATACGCGCAAAGAGGGGGACCGGTCACTACAGCATACCTTCAAAGAAAGGGGTCATTCACCGCGACATAAGCTCAAAGAGATGGGTCATCCACAACGGTATACGCTATAAGAAAGGGACCGTTCATTATGATATGCACTCGAAGAGAGGGGACATTCATCGCGACATACGCTCAAAGAGAGGGGTTGTCCATCACGGTATACGCTCAAAGAGATGGACCCTTTAGCATGACATGCACTCGAATACAGGCGTCATTCATCGTGACATACGCTCAAAGAGAGGGTCGTTCATCACGACATACGTTCAAAGAGAGGGACTGTTTATTATCACATACTCTTGAAGAGAGGGGTTATTCACCGCGATATACGCTCCAAGAGGGGTCGTCCATCATGGTATACGCTCACGAAAGGGACTGTTCATTATGATATTCACTCAAAAGAGAAAGGTTATTCATCGATACATACGCTCGAAGAGAGGGACCGATCGTTATGACATACACTCGAAGAGAGGGGTTATTCATCGTGACATACGCTTAAAGAGAGGGGTCATCCATTACTGTATACGCTCTAAGAAATGAAATATTTATTATGATATGCACTCAAAGAGAGAGGTCATTCATCGGGACATACGCTCAAATAGAGGTGTAGTCCATCACGGTATACGCTCAAAAAGAGGGACCGTTCACCATGATATACACTCGAAGAGAAGGGTCATTCACTGCGACACCGCTCAAAGAGACGGGTCATCCATCACGATATACGCTCTAAGAAAGGACCGTTCATTATGACATGTACTCGAAGAGAGGGGTCATTCACGGTGACATACGCTCAAAGAGAGGGGTCGTCCATCACAATATACTCTCTAAGAAAGTGACCATTCATTATATCATGCACTCGAAAAGAGGGGTCATTCCGCTTAAAGAGAAGCGTCGTCCATCACGGTATACAGTCTAAGAAAGTTACCGTTCTTTATGACATTTACTAGAAGAGAAGGGTCATTCGTTGCGACATACGGTCAAAAAGAGGGATTGTTCATCACGGTATACGCTCAATGAGAGGGATCACTCAGCATGACATGCACTCAAAGAGAGGGGTCATTCGACGCAACATATGCTCAAAAAGAGGGATCATCGATCACGGTATATGCTCAAAGAGAGGGAACGATCATTATGACATGCACTCGAAGAGAGGGGTTATTCATCGTGACATACGCTCAAAGAGAGGGTCATCCATCACGATATACGCTCTAAGAAAGGAAATATTTATTATGAAATGCACTCAAAGAGAGAGGTCATTCATCGTGACATACGCTCAAAGAGAGGTGTCTTCCATCACGGTATACGCTCAAAAAGAGGGACCATTCACCATGATATGCACTCAAAGAGAGGGGTCATTCATCACAACATATGCTCAAAGACAGGGGTCGTCCATCACAGGATACGCGCAAAGAGGGGGACCGGTCACTACAGCATACCTTCAAAGAAAGGGGTCATTCACCGCGACATAAGCTCAAAGAGATGGGTCGCCCACAACGGTATACGCTATAAGAAAGGGACCGTTCATTATGATATGCACTCGAAGAGAGGGGACATTCATCGCGACATACGCTCAAAGAGAGGGGTTGTCCATCACGGTATACGCTTAAAGAGAGTGATCATTCATTATGACATACACTCAAAGAGGGGTCATTCATCGTGCAATACGCTCAAAGAGAGGGATTGTCCATCACGGTATACTCTCAAAGAGAGGGATCGTTCATTATGACATGCACTCGAAGAGAGGGGTCATTCATTGCGACCTACGTTCAAAGATAGGGTCGTCCATCATAGTATAAACTCTAAGAAAGGGATCATTCATAATGACATGCACTCAACTAGAGGGGTCATTCAATGCGACATACACTTAAAGAGAGAGGTCATCCTTCAACCCATACGCTCGAACAGAGGGATCGTTCAACAGGATATGCCCTCGAAGAGAGGGGTTATTAATCACGACATACGCTCAAAGAGAGGGGTTATTAATCATGACATACGCTCAAAGAGAGGGACCATTCATTATGGTATACTCTCGAAGAGAGGGATCATTCACCGCGACATCCACTTAAAGAGTGGGGTCGTCCATCATGATATATGCTCTAAGAAAGGGACCGTTCATTATGACATACACTCGAAGAGTGGGGTCATTCATCGCGAGTTACGCTCAAGGAGAAGGGTCGTCCATCACGGTATACGCTCTAAGAATGGGACCGTTCATTATGACATGCACTAAAAGAGTGGGTCATTCATCGCGACATACGCTCAAAGAGGAGGGTCGTCCATCACGGTATACGCTAAAAGAAAGGGACCGTTCATTTTGACATGCACTCGAAGAGGCGGGTCCTTAGTCGCGACATACACTCATAGAGAAGGGTTGTCCATCACGGTATACGCTCTAAGAATTGGACCATTCATTATGACATGCACTCGAATAGAGGGGTCATTCATCGTGACAAATGCTCAAAGAGAAGGGTCGTCCATCACGGTATACGCTCTAAGAAAGGGACCGTTCATTATGACATGCACTAGAAGAGAGCGGTCATTCATTGCGACATACGTTCCAAAAGAGGTTTTGTTCATTATGGTATACGCTCAAAGAAAGGGATCGTTCACCATGACATGTACTCGAAGAGAGGGGTCATTCATCGCGACATACGCTCAAAAAGAGTAGTCATCGATCATGATATACGCTCAAAGAGAGGAACCGTTCATTATGACATGCACTCTAAGAGAGGGGTCATTCATCACGACATACGCTCAAAGAGAAAGGTCATTCATCACGGTATACGCTCTAAGAAATGGACCATTCATTATGACATGCACTCGAACAGATGGGTCATTCATCGTGACAAACGCTCAAATAGCAGAGTCGTCCATCACGGTATACACTCTAAGAAAGGGTCCTTTCATTATGACATGCACTTGAAGAGAGGGGTCATTTATCGCGACATATGTTCAAAGAGAGGGAACGTTCACCATGACATGCACTCAAAGACAAGGGTCATTCACCGCAACATGCACTTAAAGAGTGGGGTCGTCCATCACGGTATACACTCAAAGAAAGGGACTGTTCATTATGACATGCACTCGTAGAGAGTGGTCGTCTATCTCGACTAAGCTCAAAGAGGGGGATCGTTCACCATGACATGCACTCGAAAGAGTGGGATCATTCATCGCGACATAAGCTCGAAGCGAGGGGTCGTCCATCATGGGATACGCTCAAAGAGAGGGACCGGTCATTATGATATACGCTCGAAGAGATGGGTCATTCTCCCGTCATACACTCAAAGAGAGAGGTCGTCCATCACGGTATACCCTATAAGAATTGGTTCGTTCATTATGACATGCACTCGTAGAGAGGGGTCATTCATCGCGACATACGCTCAAAGAGAATGGTCGTCTATCACGGGACATGCTCTAAGAAATTGACCGTTCGTTATGACAAACACTCAAAATGGGGGTCATCGGTCACGATATACGCTTAAAGAGTGATTTAAAATACAACAGGATAGATGGTGTTGGTGGTATGATGTTGGATAGATTTGTCCTTGGCACCCTCCTAATCGCAATTGAATAGGCAAACACCTGCAAACGAAACGAATCTATCCAATAAATTGATGATATATCGTTGTCCTAGGCACCCTCCTATCTGTAATTAGATAGGAAAACATCATAATGGACTCTAACTCATCATCCTAAACGCGATTGCTTAGGCAAGCAAGAGTGTGAAGATATTCTCCCTCATAAAAACTTGAAGTAGTTATGTTGAAAAAGACTTCTGATAAGAAAAATAGCAAGGTTACAACCTTGTAAATAAAATGGCCCAAGGCCAAGAGTTTTTATAACTCAGAAATTCATATTATTCATGTGTTTACAAGAAAATAATTGTCCCCTTTTATAGTCTAGAGGAGACCTTAGAATTGCCTAATAGATAGCTAATCAATCCCTAAACATCAACATATTGATATCTTGATAAAATAAATCCCCTAAAATCAGCATATGAATAGCTCATTAAAAGGAATCCTAAGTAATAAAATAAAATACTAATAATAATGGTCAAAGCTTTATAATTCAACTTTGAATTAATTTATTTAATGCCTAATTCATCGAAAAACTTTATATATTAGCTTTTGAGATGAATTTTACAAAATCTCATAATAATCCTGTATCCAGTTTTCTACACGCGCAATCTTCGGTAAAACAAACATATCTTGAGCTCCCGATATCCAATTGATGCGTTTCAAGATGCGTTGAAAAGGTAACTAAATAATGGCTAATTTATTAGAAGACAACTCTGCCCATAAATGCACGGAACACATCCAAAACGTCAAGGCAAGTTGGCTGGCTTTCCAGACTTTACCAACAGATTCATATTTATGCTCTATATGCATTACTTTAGCTCTCTCATGCATGTATCAGTCCATCTCGGTATATGCTCTAAGAAAGGGACCATTCATTATGATCTACTCTCGATGAGAGGGGTCATTCTCCGCGACATATGCTCAAAGGCAAGGGTCGTCCATCATGGTATATGCTCTAAGAAAGGGACCGTTAATTATGACATGCACTAGAAGAGGACTGTCACCAGGACATACAGTCGAAGACAAAAATCATTCATCGTGACTTACGCTCAAAGAGAGTGGTCATCCAACACGACATACGCTCAAAGAGAGGGACCGGTCATTATGAAATACTCTCGAACAGAGGTGTCATTCACCGTGACATACGCTAAAAGAGAGGAGTAGTGCATCACGGTATAGAAAGAGAATATTCATATGATATGCACTCGAAGAGAGGGGTTATTCATCGCGAGATACAATCAAAGAGAAGGGTCGTCCATTACGATATACGCTCAAAGAGAGGGATTGTTCACCATGACATGGACTCGAAGAGAGGGGTCCTTCATTGCGATATACACTCAAAAAGAGGGGTCATCGATCACGGTATACGCTTAAAGAGAAGGGTCTTTCATTTTGACAAACCCTCAAAGAGAGGGGTCATTCATTGCGATATACGCCAAAGAGAAGGGTCATCCATCACTGTATACACTCTAAGAAAAGGACCGTTCATTATGACATGCACTCAAAGAGAGGGGTCATTCATTGCGACGTACGATCAAACGGAGGGGACGTCCACGGTTTACGCTCAAAGAGAGGAATCGTTCACAATGTCATGCTCAAAGAGAGGGGTCATTCATCGCTACATAGTCTCAAAGGGAGGGTTTGTCAGTAACGGCATACGCTCAAAGTGAGGGATCATTCACCGCAACATACGCTCAAAGAGAGGGGTCGTCCATCACGGTATACGCTCTATTAAAATGAATGTTCATTTTGACATACAATCGAAGAAAGGGGTCATCAATCGCGACATACACTCAAAGAGAGGGGACGTCCATCACGGTAGACGCACAAAGAGAGGAACCATTCACCATGACATGCACTCGAAGAGAGGTGTTATTCACCGCGACATACGCACATTGAAAAAGGTCGTCCATCACCATATACGCTCTAAGAAAGGGACCGTTCAATATGACATACACTCGAAGAGAGGTGTTATTCATCGCGATATGCGCTCAAAGAGAGGGGTCGTCCATCACGGTATACTTTCAAAGATAGGGACCTTTCATTTTAACATGCACTCGAGGAGAGGGCTGATTCATCCCGACATACGCTCAAAGAGATGGGTCGTCCATCACAGTATACACTCTAAGAATGGGATCATTACATGAACTCAAAGAGAGGGGTCATTCATCGCGACAAACGCTCAAAGAGAAGGGTCGTCCATCACGGTATCTACTCATAAAGAGGGACCGTTCATTATGACATGCACTCGAAGAGAGGGGTCATTCGCCGTGGCATACGCTCAAAGAGAGGGGTCGTCCATCACAATATAAGTTCAAAGAGAGGGATTGTTTATTACGACCAACACTCGAAGAGAGTGGTCGTCCAACAGGACATACGCTCAAAGAGAGGGGTCGTCCATCACGACATACGCTCAAAGAGAAGCACCGGCCATTATGAAATACTCTCAAACAGAGGTGTCATTCACCGTGACATACGCTAAAAGAGAGGAGTCGTGCATCACGGTATACGCTCTAAGAAAGGGAATGTTCATTATGATATGCACTCGAAGAGAGGGGTCATTCAACGCGACATACACTTAAAGGGAGGGGTCATCCATCACGACACACGCTCAAAGAGAGGGAACGTTCATTATGAAATACGCTCAAAGAGAGGGGTCATTCACTGTGACATACGCTCAAAGAGAGGGGTCATCCATCACAATATACTATCAAAGAAAACGACCGTTCATTACGAAATTCTTTCGAAGAGAGGGGTCATTTACCGTGACATACGCTCAGCGAGAGGGGTCGTCCATCATGGTATACGCTCCAAGAAAGGGACCGTTCATTATGACATGCACTCGAAGAGAGGGGTCGTCCATCACAGTATATGCTCAAAGAGAGGGATTGTTCACCATGACATGGACTCGAAGACAGGGGTCCTTCATTGCGACATGCACTCAAAAAGAGGGGTCATCGATCACGGTATACTCTTAAAGAGAAGGGTCTTTCATTATGACAAACCCTCAAAGAGAGGGGTCATTCATCGTGATATACGCCAAAGAGAAGGGTCATCCATCACGGTATACGCTCGAAGAAAGGGACCGTTCATTATGACATGCACTCAAAGAGAGGGGTCATTCATCGCGACCTACGATCAAATGGAGGGGTCGTCCATGGTTTACGCTCAAAGATAGGAATCGTTCACAATGTCATGCTCAAAGAGAGGGGTCATTCATCGCGACATAGTCTTAAAGGGTGGGTTTGTCTGTAACGACATACGCTCAAAGACAGGGGTCACTCACCGCGATATACGCTCAAAGAGAGGGGTCGTCCATCACGGTATACGCTCTATGAAAGTGAACGTTCATTATGATATGCAATCGAAGAAAGGGGTCATCAATCACGATATACGCTCAAAGAGAGGGGGCGTCCATCACGGTAGACGTACAAAGAGAGGAACCATTCCCCATGACATACACTCGAGGAGAGGTGTTATTCATCGCGACATACGCACATTGAGAAAGGTTATCCATCACTATATACACTCTAAGAAAGGGACCATTCATTATGACATACACTCGAAGAGAGGGGTCATTCATCGCGATATACGCTCAAAGAGAGGGGTCGTCCATCACAGTATACGCTCAAAGGAGAGGGACCTTACATTTTAACATGCACTCGAGGAGAGGGCTGATTCATCGCGACATACACTCAAAGAGATGGGTCTTCCATCACAGTATACACTCTAAGAATGGGATCATTGCATGCACTCAAAGAGAGGGGTCATTCATCGCGACAAACGCTCAAAGAGAAGGGTCGTCCATCACGGTATCTACTCACAAAGAGGGACCGTTCATTATGACATGCACTCGAAGAGAGAGGTCATTCACTGTGGCATATGCTCAAAGAGAGGGGTCGTCCATCACAAAATACGCTCAAAGAGAGGGATCGTTCATTACGACCAGCACTCGAAGATTGGGGTCATTCACAGCGACATACGCTCGAAGAGAAGGGGCGTCCATCACAGTATACGCTTTAAGAAAGGGACCGTTCATTATGACCTACTCTCGAAGAGAGGGGTCATTTATCGCGATATACGCTCAAAGAGAGGGGTTGTCCATCATGGTATTCTCTCAAAGAGAGGGACCTTTCATTGTAACATGCAATCGAAGAGAGGGCACATTCATCACGACATACGCTCAAAGAGATGGGTTGTCCATCACGGTATACACTCTAAGGAAGGGATCATTACATTCACTCAAAGCGAGGGATCAATCACCGTGACATACGCTCAAAAAGAGGGATCGTCCATCACAGTATGCGCTCTAAGAAAGGGACCGTTCATTATTACATGCATTTGTAGAGAGGGGTCATTCATCGCGATATACGCTCAAAGAGAAGGATCATCCATCACGGTATCTGCTCAAAGATAGGGATCGTTCACCATGACATGCACTATAATAGAGGGGTTATTCATCGCGACATACGCTGAAAGAGAGGGGTCGTCCATCACGGTATACGCTCAATGAGAGGAACCCTTCATTATGACATGCACTCGAAAAGAGGGGTCATTCACCACGACATACACTCAAAGAGAGGAGTCGTCTATCACGCTATACGCTCTTACATTGTGATCGTTCATTATGACATACACTCGAAGAGAGGGGTCATTCATCATGACATACGCTTAAAGAGAGGGCTCGTCCATCATGGCGCATATGCTCAAAAAGAGGGGTCGTTCATTATGACATACTCTAGAAGTGAGGGGTCATTCATCGCGACATACGCTAAAAGAGAGGGGTCCTCCATCACGGTATACGCTCAAAGATAGGGACCCGTTAATTATGACATACGCTTGAAGAGAGGGGTCTGTCACTGCGACATACGCTCAAGGAAAGGTGATGTCCATCACGGTATACGCTCTAGGAAAGGGATTGTTCATTATGAGATGCACTCGAACAGAAGGGTCATTGATCGCGACATCAACGGGAAGGGTCATCCATCACGATATACGCTCAAAGAGAGGGGTTGTCCATCACGGTATACGCTCAAAGAGAGGGCCCGTTCACCATGAATAGCAGTCAAAGATAGTGGCCATTCATCATGACATACGCTCAAAGAGAGGGGTCATCCATCACGGTATATGCTCAAAGAGAGGGACAATTCACCATGAAATGCACTCGAAGATAGGTGTCATTCATCATGACAAATGCTCAAAGAGAGCAGTCATCCATCACGAGATACGCTCAAAGAAAGGGACCGATCATTATGACATACGCTCGAATAGAGCGGTCATTCACCCCGACATATGCTCATTGAGAGGGGTTGTCCATCACGATTTACGCTCTAAGAAAGGAATCGTTCGTTATGACATGCACTAGAAGAGAGGGGTCGTCCATCATGCCATAAGCTCAAAGAGAGGGAACGTTCATTATGGAATACGCTTGAAGAGAGGAGTCATTCATCGCGGTATACACTCAGAGAGAGGGGTCACCCATCACGGGATACGCTCTAAGAAAGGGACTGATTATTATGACATGCACTCAAAGAGAGGGATCATTCATCGCGACATACGCTAAAAGCAAGTGGTCTTCCATCATGGCATTCACTCAAAGAGAGGGATCTTTCACCATGACATGCACTCGAAGAGAGGGTCATTCATCGCGACATACGCCCAAAAAGAAGTGTCTCGATCACGGTATTCGGCCAATAAGTGCAACCATTTATTATGACATTCCCTCGAAGAGAGGGGTAATTCATTGCGACATACGCTCAAAGAGAGGGTCGCCCATCACAGTATACGCTAAAAGAGAGGGATTGTTCACCATGAAATGCACTCAAAGAGAGGGGTCATTCATCGCAACGTCGACTCAAAGAGAGGATCGTCGATCACGGTTATTGCTCAAAGAGAGGGATCATTTATTACGACATGCACTCAAAGAGAGGTTTCATTCATCGCGGCATACTCTCAATGAGAGGGGTCATCTATCACGGTATACGCTCTAAGAAAGAGACTATTTATTACGACATGCACTCGAAAAGAGGGGTCATTCATCGTGACATATGCTCAAAGAGAGGGGTCATTTACAACAACATACGCACAAAGAGAGGGGTCGTCGATCATGGTATATGTTCTAAGAAGGGGACCGTTCAGTATGACATGCACTCGAAGAGAGGGGTCATTCACCGCGACATACGCTCAAAAAGAGAGCAACCGTTCATTATGACATGCACTCAAAGAAAGGGGTTATTCACCGCGACATACGCTCAAAAAGAGGGGTCGTCCGTCACGGATACGCTCAAAGAGAGGGACCGTTCACCATGAATTGCACTCAAAGATAGGGGCCATTCATCGCGACATACGCTCAAAGAGAGGGGTCGTCTATCACGGTATAAGCTCAAAGAGAAGGACAATTCACCATGACATACACTTAAAGTGAGGGATCGTCAATCACGGCATACGCTTAAAGAGAGGGACCGTTCATAATGACATACTATCGAAGAGAGGGGTCATTTACCACGACATACGCTAAAAGAAAGGGGTTGTCCACCACGGTATACGCTCAAACAGAGGGACCATTCATTATAACATACGCTTGAAGAAAGGGGTCATTCACCGCGACATACGCTCAAAGAGAGGTGACATCCATCCCGGTATACGCTCTTGGAAAGGGACCGATCATTGTGACATGCACTCGAAAAGAAGGGTCATTCATCTCGACATACGCTCAAAGAAAAGGGTTGTCCATCACGGTATACGCTCTAAGGGACCATTTATTATCACATGCATTCGAAGAGAGGGGTCATTCATCTCAACACACGCTAAAAAAGAGGGGTTGTCCATCTCGGTATACGATCAAAGAGAGGGACCATTCACCATAACATGCACTCCAAGAGAGGAGTCATTCGACACGACATACGCTCTAAGAGAGGGGTCATCCATTATGGCATACGCTCAAAGATAGGGGTCATTCACCGCTACAGACGCTCAAAGAGAGGGGTCATCCATCACGGTATACGCTCTTAAGAAAGGGATCATTCATTATGACATGCACTTGAAGAGAGGGGTCATTCGTCGTGACATACACTCAAAGAGAAGGGTCGTCCATCACGGTATACGCACTAAGAAAGGGACCATTCATTATGACATGCGCTCGAAGAGAGAGGTCATTCATCGTGACATATGTTCAAAGATAAAGTCATCCATCACGGAATACACTTTAGAAAAGTGATCGATCATTATGACATGCACTCGAGGAGAGGGGTCATTCACCGCGACGTACACTCAAAGAGAGGTGACGTCCATCACGATATACGCTCTAGGAAAGGGACCGGTCATAATGACCTGCACTCGAAAAGAAGGGTCATTTATCTCGACATACGCTCAAAGAGAAGGGTCGTCCATCACGGTATACGCCCTAAGAAAGGAACCGTTTATTATGACATGCACTCGAGGAGAGGGGTCATTCATCGCGATATACGCTCAAAGAGAGGGTCATCAATCACAGTATACGCTCAAAGAGATCGACCGATGATTATGACAAGCTCTCAAAGAGAGGGGTCATTCATTGAGACATATGCTCAAAGAGATGGGTCGTCCATTACGGTATACGCCCAAAGAGAGGGACCACACAACATGACATGCACTCGAATAGAGGGGTCATTCATCGCAACTTACGCTCGAAGTTAGGGGTCGTGCATTACGGCATACGCTCAAAGAGATGGTCCTTTCATTATGACATATGCTCTAAGAGAGGGGTCATTGACCACGTCATACAGTCAAAGAGAGGTGTCGTCCATCACAATATACTCTCTAAGAATTGGACCGTTCATTATGACATGCACTCGAAGAGAGGGGTCATTCGTCGCGACAAACGCTCATAGAGAAGGGTAGTCCATCACGGTATACGCTCTAAGAAAGGGACTATTTATTATATCGCGACATACATTCAAAGAGAGGAGTCGTCCTTCACGATATATGCTCAAAGAGAGGGACCATTTCCCATGACATATACTCAAAGAGAGGGGTCATTCATTGCGACATACGCTCAAAGAGATGGGTCGTCCATCACGGGAGACTCTCAGAAAGAGGGATCGGTTATTACGATATACTTTCGAAGAGAGGGGTCATTCACCGCTATATACGCTCAAAGAGAGCGGTCGTCCATCACGGTATACTCTCTAAGAATCGATCCGTTCATTATGACAGGCACTCGAAGAGAGAGAACATTCATCGCCACATACGCTCATTGAGAAGGGTTGTCCACCACAGTATACGATCTAAGAATGGGACCGTTAATTATGACATGCACTCAAAGAGAGAGATCATTCAACGCGACTTACGCTAAAAAAGAGGGGTCGTCCATCTCGTTATACGCTCAAAGAGAGGGACCGTTCATTATGACATATGCTCGAAGAGAGGGGTCATTCACCATGACATACGCTCAAAGTGAGGGGTCCTCCATCATGGTATAGGCTCAAAGAGAGGGACCATTCATTATGACATACAGTCGAAGAGAAGGGTCATTCATCACGACATATGCTCAAAGAGAGGGGTCACCGATCACGGTATACGCTCGAAGAGAGGGGCCGTTTATTATGACATGCACCGGAAGAGAGGGGTAATTCATCTTGAGATACGCTCAAAGAGAGGGACCGTTCACCATGTCATGCACTCGAAGAGAGGCGTAATTCATCGCAACATACACACAAAGAGAGGAGTCGACCATCATGGTATACGCTCAAAGAGAGAAACCGTTCAGCATGACATGCACTCAAAGAAAGGGGTCATTCACAGCGACATACGCTTGAAGACAGGGGCCGTCCATCACGTTATACGTTCCATGAAGGGGACCATTCATTATGACATGCACTCGAAGAGAGGGGCATTCACCGCGACATACGCTTAAAAAGAGAACTCGTCCCTCACAGTATACGGGCTAAGAAAGGGACCGTAAATTATGACATGCACTCGAAGAGAGGGGTCATTCATCGTGACATACGCTCAAAAAAAGGGTCATCGATCACGGTATACGCTCAAAGAGGGGGATCGTCCATTATGACATGCACTCGAAGGGAGGGGTCATTCACCGCGACATATGCTCAAAGAGAAGGGTCGTCCATCATGATATATGCTCTAAGAAAGGGACCATTAATTATGACATGCACTCGAAGAGAGGGGTCATTCATCGCGACATACGCTAAAAAAGAGGGGTTGTCCATCTCGTTATACGCACAAAGAGAGGGACCATTCACTAAAACATGAACTCGAAGAGAGGGGTCATTCAACGCGACATACGCTCAAAGAGAGGGGACGTTCATCATGGAATACGCTCAAAGAGAGGACTTCATTATGACATACTATCGAGGAGTGGGGTCATTCACTGCGACATACGCTCAAAGAGAGGTGTCGTCCATCACGGTATACGCTCTAAGAAAGGGACCATTCTTTATGACATCTAGTCGAATATAGGGGTCATTCATCGCGATATTCGCTCAAAGAGAGGGGTCATCCTTTCACCATGACTTGCACTCGAAGAGGGGTCTTTCATCGCGACATACGCCCAAAGAGATAGGTCATCGATTACGGTATACGCTCAAAGACAGGGATCGTTTATTATGATATGCACTGAAAGAGTGGGGTCATTCATCTTGACATACGGTCAAAGAGAAGGGTCATCCATCACGGTATATGCTCTAAGAAATGGACCTTTCATTATGAGATGCACTGAAAGAGAGGGGTCATTCATCGTGACATACGCTCAAAGAGATGGGTCGTCCATCACGGTATACGCTCTAGGAAAGGGACCATTCATTATGACATACACTCGAAGAGAGGGGTCGTCCATCACGATATCCACTCAAAGGGATGGATCGTTCACCATGACATGCACTCGAATAGAGAGGACATTCATCACGACATACGCTCAAAGAGAGGGTCATCGATCACGGTATACACTCAAAGAGAGGGTCATCGATCACGGTATACACTCAAAGAGAAGGACCGTTCGTTATGATATGCAATCGAAGAAAGAGGTCATTAATCGTGATATACGCTCAATGAGAGGGGTCGTCCATCACGGTATCCACTCATAGGAAGGGATCGTTCACCTTGACATGCACTCGAATAGACGGGTCATTCACTGCAACGTATGCTCCAAGAGAAGGGTCGTCCATTACGGTATATGCTCTAAGAAAGGGAGCATTCATTATGACTTACAGTCGAAGAGACGGGTCTTTCATTGTGACATACACCAAAAAAGAGGGGTCGTCCATCTTGTTATACGCTTAAAGAGAGGTACCATTCACCATAATATGCACTCGAAGAGAGGGGTCATTCAACGCGATATGTGCTCAAAGAGAGGGGTCGTCCATCACGATATACGCTCAAAGAGAGGGACCATTCATTATGACATACTCTCGAAGAGAGATCAATCACCGCGACATACGCTCAAAGAGAGGGGTCGTCCATCACGATATACGCTCTAAGAAAGGGACCATTCATTATGACGTGCAGTCAAGGAGAGGGGTCATTCAACGCGACATTCGCTCAATGAGAGGGGTCATCCATTACGGTATACTCTTAAAGAGGACCTTTCACCATGACTTGCACTCAAAGAGAGGGGTCTTTCATCGTGACATACGCTCAAAGAGAGGGGTCATCGATCACGGTATATGCTCAAAGAGAGGGATCGTTTATTATGACATGCACTGAAAAAGAAGTGTTTATATGAATTCGGTTGTAGAATATCCGAATTTGTATTTGTGATTGCCCGATCGTGATTCTAGTAAGTAACTGAAATGAAAAATAGGAATTTTGAAATAAAACTTACAAGATGATATTAAATGGATGGATAGTATGGTGAAATGGAATGATGATAAGATGGTTGTTGTGTTTAGGATGAAGTATGGAGTATATGGATGTATGGATGATTGAAGTGAAAATAAGGAATGTAATTGATGGTGCGGTGTAAACAAAGGAGGAACCAACACTAAAAAGTAAAGACTCGTTCCTTAAGAGTTTTTAAACTGTGACTTAGGTGAAAGGTTAAGGGATTGTGACCCTCTAGTTATAAGAACTAGGAACCAGGAATATAAAAAAAATAAATAGGGATGAATACCACAAGAACAATCTTGCAATCCGATAAAGTTCAGAAAGAACTATAAAAGAGAAACACTCTCAAGTCGTAATATATGTCAAATGTTATATCTTTTACAATGGAATGAGTGCCTATTTATAGGTGTAAGACAACAACAAATTGATTGACCTAGACAAAGATTAAACACTCATTATTCTAGTGTTAAAGGCCTATTAATTTGTAGGTTATCTCATCTTCAATTGACTGCAAAAAGTTTGATATAGAAGGATGAATGTGGATATTCTTAGAATGAATGTTGACATACATATCATCCACATGTAGAAACCCTTGGGCTGATGCTTGATTAAGTTATCATTCATCCTCCTTTAATGGGCTGTTGATGAAACATTGAATTCAACAATTGAATGATCTCTTGAATTTTTGGAAGAAGCATCTTGTAACTATTCCCGTATTGAATTTCCAGCATGTACTGTCTTCAATAATTTAATCATATCTTAAGCTCCTGATATCAGATTGAGGTGATTCAAAATACGTTGGAAAGCTAAGGAATACGGGAAGAAGTTTGAACAAGTCCTCAAGACTCAAATATGCTCGTATCTAATCCAAAAATGGCGAACAAGTTGACTGATATTCCTTAAATTCCCTCCTTGAGTGTTGTTATAACCCATGCCTTTACTCTCCCTTAAATGGTGATAATGAAGGCTTTCATTGCATGTCTTCTCTTTCTTGCTTGCTGAAACTAACAGCCTTAAAGTGATGTAAAGACTCTCTTGAAAACATTAAAACCATGGCTGGAAATAACAACATTAATGTGGTGTAATTGCTCCATTGAATTGCATTGTAACCAATCAACCTTGATGGGCCTTCAAGGGACTTTAATTGATGTAAATGCCTTGTCATTCCTGAGAATATGATCAACCATTTCTCCAAAAGTATATCCTAGATGAAATAATATACAAGCAACCATTAGATAACAACTTTATTAAATAAAAATAATAGTGAATGCATGAAACAAATTTAATGAGTTAGTTTAATTAATGAAACCTTGAGGAGAGGGCTGATTCATCGCGTCTTATGCTCAAAGATATGGTTCGTCCATCACAGTATACACTCAAAGAAAGGGATCATTACATGCACTCGAAGAGAGGGGTCATTCATCGCGACAAACGCTCAAAGAGAAGGGTCGTCCATCATGGTATCTGCTCACAAAGAGGGACCGTTCATTATGACATGCACTCAAAGAAAGGGGTCATTCACCGCGACATACGCTCTAAAAGAGGGGTCGTCCATCACGGATACGCTCAAAGAGAGGGACAGTTCACCATGAATTGCACTCAAAGATAGGGGCCATTCATCGCGACATACGCTCAAAGAGAGGGTTCGTCTATCGCGGTATAAGTTCAAAGAGAGGGACAATTAACCATGACATGCACTCGAAGAAAGGGGTCATTCATCATGATAAATGCTCAAAGAGAGCGGTCGTCCATCACGAGATACGCTCAAAGAGAGGGACCGGTCATTATGACATACGCACGAATAGAGCGGTCATTCACCGCGACATACGCTCAATGAGAGGGGTTGTCCATCATGATTTACGCTCTAAGAATGGAAACATTCGTTATGATATGCACTGGAAGAGAGGGGTCATTCAACACGACATACGCTCAAAGAGAGGGACCGGTCATTATGACATACGCTCGAATGGAGCGGTCATTCAACGCGACATACGCTCAACAAGAGGGGTTGTCCATCACGATTTACTCTCTAAGAAAGGAACCGTTCATTATGACATATACTCGAAGAGAGGGGTCATTCATTGCGATATGAGCTCAAAAAGAGGGGTCGTCCATCACGGTATACGCTCAAAGATAGGGACCTTTCATTTTAACATGCACTCGAGGAGAGGGCTGATTCACCGCGACATACGCTCAAAGAGATGGGTCGTCCATGATAGTATACACTCTAAGAAAGGGATCATTACATGCACTCAAAGAGAGGGGTCATTCATCATGGCATGCACTCGAAAAAAGGGGTCATTCACCGTGGCATAAGCTCAAAGAGAGGGGTCGTCCATCACAAAATATGCTCAAAGAGAGGAACCGTTCATTATGACATGCACTCGAAGAGAGGAGTTATGCACCGCGACATATGCATAAACGCAAGGGGTCGTATATCATGGTATACACTCAAGGAAAGGGGCCGTTCACCATGACATGCACTCAAAGAGAGGAGCTGTTCATCGCGACATACGCTCAAAGAGAGGGGACATCCATCACGGTAGACGCATAAAGAGAGGAACCATTCACCATGGCATGCACTCAAAGAGAGGTGTTTTTCATCGCGACATACGCACATTGAGAAACGTCGTCCATCACTATATACGCTCTAAGAAAGGGAACGTTCATTATGACATGCACTCAAAGAGAGGGTTCATTCATCGCGATATACGCTCAAAGAGAGGGGTCGTCCATCATGGATAAGCTCAAAGAGAGGGACCATTCACCATTAATTGCACTCAAAGATAGGGGCCATTCATTGCGACATACGCTCAAAGAGAGGGGTCGTCAATCACGGTATACGCTCAAAGAGAGGGACAATTCACCATGACATGCACTCAAAGAAAGGGGTCATTCAACATGACAAATGCTCAAAGAGAGCGGTCGTCCATCACGAGATACGCTCAAAGAGAGGGACCGGTCATTATGACATACGCACGAATAGAGTGGTCATTCACCGCGACATACGCTCAATGAGAGGGGTTGTCCATCACGATTTATGCTCTAAGAAAGGAACCATTCGTTATGACATGCACTGGAAGAGAGGGGTCATTCACTGCGACATACGCTCAAAAAGAGGGATCTCCCATCATGGATACGCTCAAAGTGAGGGACCGTTCACCATGAATTGCACTCAAAGATAGGGGCCATTCATCGCGACATACGTTCAAAGAGACGGGTCGTCCATCACGGTATACGCTCAAAGAGAGGGACAATTCACCATGACATGCACTCGAAGAAAGGGGTCATTCATCATGACAAATGCTCAAAGAGAGCGGTCATCCATCACGAGATACGCTCAAAGAGAGGGACCGGTCATTATGACATACGCACGAATAGAGCGGTCATTCACAGCGACATACGCTCAATGAGAGGGGTTATCCTTCACGATTTACGCTCTAAGAATGGAAACATTTGTTATGATATGCACTGGAAGAGAGGGGTCATTCAACCCGACATACGCTCAAAGAGAGGGTTCGTCCATCACGCCATACACTCAAAGAGAGGGAACGTACATTAAGGAATACGCTTGAAGAGAGGGGTCATTCATCGCGGTATACGCTCAGAGAGAGGGGTCATCCATCACGATATACGCTCTAAGAAAGGGATTGTTCATTATGACATGCAGTCGAAAAGAGGGTCATTTATCGCGAAATATGCTCAAAGAGAGAGGTCATCCATCACGGTATACGCTCTAAGAAAGGGACCGATCATTATGACATGCACTCGAAGAAAGGGGACATTCATAGGGACATATACTAAAAGCGAGTGGTCGTCCATCACGGAATTCACTCAAAGAGAGGGATCTTTCACCATCACGGTATCTGCTCACAAAGTGGGACCGTTCATTATGGCATGCATTCGAAGAAAGGGGTCATTCACCATGGCATACGCTCAAAGAGAGGGGTCGTCCATCACAAAATACGCTCAAAGAGAGGGGTCGTCCATCACAAAATACACTCAAAGAGAGGAACCATTCATTATGACATGCACTCGAAGAGTGGAGTCATTCACCGTGACATATGCATAAACACAAGGGGTCGTATATCATGGTATACGCTCAAGTAGAGGGACCGTTCACCATGACATGCACTTAAAGAGAGGGGCCATTCATCGCGACATACGCTCAAAAAGAGGTGTCGTCCATCACGGGATACGCTCATAGAGAGGGACTGTTCACCATGACATGCACTCGAAGAGAAGGGTCATTCCTTACGAAAAATACTCAAAGAGAGGGGATGTCCATCATGGGATATGTTCAAAGAGAGGGACCGGTTATTATGACATACGCTCGTATAGAGCGGTCATTCACCGCGACATACGCAAAAGAGAGGGATCGTCCATCACGATTTACGCTTTTAGAAAGGAACCGTTATTTATGACATACACTCGAAGAGAGGGGTCATTCATCGCGATATATGCTCAAAAAGAGGGGTCGTCCGTCACAGTATACGCTCATAGAGAGGGACCTTCCATTGTAACATGCACTTGAAGAGAGGGCTCATTCATCGCGACATACGCTCAAAAAGATGAGTCGTCCATCACAGTATACCCTCTAAGGAAGGGATCTATACATGCACTCAAAGAGTGGGGTCATTCATCGCGACAAACGATCAAAGAGAAGAGTCGTCCATCACGGTATCTGCTCACAAAGAGGGACTGTTCATTATGACATGCACTCGAAGAGAGGGGTCATTCAGCGTGGCATACGCTCAAAGAGAGGGGTCGTCCATAACAATATACGCACAAAGAGAGAGACCGTTCATTACGACCAACACTCGAAGAGAGGGGACATTCACCGCGACATACGCTCAAAGAGATGGGTCGTCCATCTCGGTATATGCTCTATAAAAGGGACCATTCATTATGACCTACTCTCGATGAGAGGGGTCATTCAATGCAACATATGCTCAAAAAGAAGGGTCGTCCATCACGATATCTGCTCATAAAGGGGGACCATTCATTATGGCATGCACTCGAAGAGAGGGGTCATTCACCGTGGCATACGCTCTAAGAGAGGGGTCTTTATTCATCGCGACATATTCTCAAAGAGTCCATCACGGTATAT
Source organism: Abelmoschus esculentus (assembly GCA_035048815.1). Classification (NCBI taxonomy): domain Eukaryota; kingdom Viridiplantae; phylum Streptophyta; class Magnoliopsida; order Malvales; family Malvaceae; genus Abelmoschus; species Abelmoschus esculentus. The sequence continues at coordinate 22,110,318 of JAUCBN010000003.1, forward strand.
GCCCAAAGAGTGGGACTGCTCACCATGACTTGCAGTCGAATAGAGGGGTTTTTATTCATCGTGACATAGGGTCAAAGGGAGGTGACGTCCATCACAGCACACGCTCAAAGAGAGGGAACATTCATTATGACATATGCTAGAAGAGAGGGGTCATTCACCGCGTCATACGCTCGAAGAGAGGTGTCGTCCATCACTGTATACGCTCTAAGAAAGGGATTGTTCATTACGACAAGCACTCAAAAAGAGGGGTCAATCATCGCGACATACGCTCAAAGAGAAGGGTCGTCCATCAGGGTATATGCTCTAAGAAAGGGACTATTTATTATGACATGCACTTGAAGAGAGGGGTCATTCATCACGATGTACGTTCAAAGAGAGGGGTCGTCCATCATGGTATACGCTCAAAGAGAGGGATCGTGATAAACGGATACGTTGCTTCAAAAACAACCATCCTTGTTTGAAACGGATCTAAGATAGTAGCAAGCATATCTCTGCAATAAACACAAGATTATAGACGTAAGAATGGTGTTAAAATTACTAGAAAACAAAGAAAATTAAAAAAAAAAACAAAGAAAGAAAAAGATGAAAGAATTTTGCGTTTATAGGATTTAGTGAAGATGAAATGCTTCAAGGGCTTTCATGGTTGCATTATAATATCCAAAATGGCAGAATTGAATGTTGAAGTTGCTGGAAAAATAATAACGACGTTGAACTCGAAAGAACCCGAACAATATACTAAGCAGACCCGAATCGAATATGTTCTCCGTCAACGGACTTGGACCCTCTAGATAGTGATCTGGAATCCGAAGTATCAAGGAATTGACACACTCAAACAAAGTCTGAAAATGTCAAGAAAAGTTCAATGAAGAACTGAAATTGAGAGAATTTCTCACAAAAATATTGTTTCATAAAATTCCCTAACCTTGTCTTTACAAAATCAAGTAAATATATAGGAATAAAGGAGAAGTTGGCCAAATTTGAAATTATGGCCTTAATTCAAACGAAAATTAAATTTTAAATGCTCAAATAACTTCTCCTAGGCTCCTAATATCCTTAGCCACATGTTTTGGCACTTAAAACACATTAAACATGCGTTTAATGTTTGAATTTGAATAAGAAACCACTCATTCTTATCCAATGTTGCTGATTGGTCTTCAAAGCAAGGGCCTTGTTTGGCTTGCTTGCTTTTGGACGCCCAAACTTGTGGAGAAGGGTGCTATGTGAGCCCCACATGCATGGAACATGCGTAGGACACCTGCTCTTCGTGTACGACAGGTTTCAGCTACTGTAGGTCACTTCAACTTGAGTTGAGTAGAGATGAAAATGGAGATGAGCTGAAACGAACTAGCTAAGAGTGTTAGGAGCTAAACGGAGATGGGAGCTAAGCCTCTGAGCTACCTCTGAGCTGCCTTGAGCTAAGCTGAGTTGCGTGCACACCATTGAGATTCTTCTGAGCTGAATTTAATCCGCTTGAGCTGGTATTGAACTGCACGCTCTCCTGAGCTGGAGATGAGCTGAGTATGCCCACTTGAGCTAAGTTTCTCCTAAGTACCTATATTAGAACAAGGCAAACACATCTAAAAAGCCTTGTAGTCTTATTTTAACCACACAAACACAATTAAAACCAAATGCAAACATAATTAGCACAGTATATACATAAGTAAACACACATACTAATATATATACCTAAATATGTCACATATCAGCATGCAACATATTATAAACAACATATTCTAAGGCAAGAACATTCTCAAAATGAATCTGAAATGTTAGCATAAGGAAAAGAGCTTCGCTGTATTTCTTTGCCTTAGAACGTGTGATAGGTCCTAATGGCAAGACCTCCAGATCAACCTGTCGAACTTAACATGATGTGCTCACATCAGATCATTCACCATGACATGCACTAAAAGAGAGGGGTCATTCACATCGAGACATATGCTCAAAGAAAGGGGTCGTCCATCACGGGATACAATCAAACAGAGGGACCAATTATTACGACAAACTCTCGAAGGGACGGGTCATTCACCGCAACATACCCTCAAAGATAAAGGTCGTACATCGCGATATATGCTCAAAGTATGGTACTGTTCATTATGACATGCACTAGAGGAGAAGGGTCATTCATCGCGACGTATGCACAATGAGAAGGGTCATCCATCACGGTATACACTCTAAGAAAGAGACCGTTCATTATGACATGCACTCGAAGAGATGGGTTATTCAATGCAACATACACTCAAAGAGAGGGGTCATCCATCACGACATACGCTCAAAGAGAGGGAATGTTCATTATGAAATACGCTCAAAGAGAGGGAATGTTCATTATGAAATACGCTCGAAGAGAGGGGTCATTCACTGTGACATATGCTCAAAGAGAGGGGTCATCCATCACGGAATATGCGCAAAGAAAAGGACCGTTCATTATGAAATTCTCTCAAAGAGAGGGTCATTTACCGCGACATACGCTCAGCGAGAGGGGTCTTCCATCACGGTATGCGCTCTAAGAAAGGGACCGTTCATTACGAAATACGCTCGAAGAGAGGGGTCAATCACTATGACATACGCTCAAAGAGAAGATTCATCCATCACAGTATACGCTCTAAGAAAGGGGTCGTTCATTATGACATGCACTCGAAGAGTGGAGTCATTCATCGCGACATAAGCTTAAAGTGTAGGGTCGTCCATCACGGTATACGCACTAAGAAAGGGACCATTAATTATGACATACACTCAAAGAGATGGGTCATTCATCGTGACATATGCTCAAAGAGAGGGATTGTTCACCACGACATGCACTTAAAGCGAAGGGTCTTTCATCGCGACATATGCTCAAAGAGAGGGGTCGTCCATCATGGGATACGCTCAAAGAGAGAGACAGGTCATTACGGCTTACTCTAGATGTGAGGGGTCATTCACCGCGACATACTCTCAAAGAGAGGGGTCGTCCATCACGGTATACGCTCTATGAAAGGGACCGTTCATTATGACATGCACTCGAAGAGAGGGATCCATTCATCGCGACATACACTCAAAGAGAGGGATCGTCTGTCACGGTATACGATCAAAGAGGGGGATCGTTTACCATGACATGCACTCAAATAGAGGGGTCATTCATCGTGACATACGCTAAAAGAGAGTGTTCGTCCATCACGGTATACGCTCAAAGAGAGGTATCGTTCACCATGAAATGCACTCGAAGAGAGGGGTCACTCACCACGTCATACGCTCAAAGAGAGGGGTCGTCCATCATGATATACGCTCTAAGAAAGGGTTTTACGCTCAAAGAGAGGTGTCGTCCATCACGGTATACGCTTTAAGAAAGGGACCGTTTATTATGACATTCACTCGAAGAGAGGGGTCAATCATCGCGACATACGCTCAAAGAGAACGATCGTCCATCACGGGATACGCTCAAAGAAAGGGACCGTTCATTATTACATGCACTCGATGAGAGGGGACATTCATCGCGACATACACACAATGAGAAAGGTCATTGTAGCGACCTTTTTCAGTTTGAAAGATGGAAAACGGGAAATTAGTTTGAAAAAGTATTAAGGAGTACAAGGTCTTTGGTGGTATTGATTTAATCCCCTTCGAAAATGTTATTTAAAAAATATAAATTCTTTTTGAAGAATAAATTTGGAGCCGCCATCAGTCACTAAGGTAGACCGGACACCTTAAAAGGGAAACCAAAGATTTATTTTGAAAAGGGTTTTTGGAGTTGGTTATGCATGGGGAAGGATTAGCATCCCATCACTCTCTAAAATCGGTACCAAAAATATTTTCTTTAAAAATCATGTTTCAAATTTAACTTAATTTTAAATCGTTTTCTAAATTCAAAATTGACCTTAATTAAACGGGTTTAATTTAATTAGTGAATTCAAATCAATAAAGCATTTAATTAATAAGGTTGACGATACACCGGACCAAAGACTAAATCAACGTTAAATAATATTGTTCGTCGCATTAGTTTAGGGTTCATATCCCGCACGTCACCTTTATGAATGATGCAACATAAAAAGAAATGATGTCATGATCTTGTCGGCTTTTAATTTTAATTACCTAGAGATGGTGAAAAATAATTTTAATATTTCGGTCAACGCCCGATGATTCGGACCGTTATGACACGAGCATAAAAACTAATGGTCACCTCTTTTCTTAGAGTCTAATCAATTAAATAAATAGAAACTGACCTAAATAAATAATACTAAATTATGTGAATGATTATAGTCTAGTGATACGAATCCAAAGGTAAATAATTGAATGATTCAGCGCATGCATTTGGTGAGACAAATTCTAAAAATAAAATATCATTATTATTCTACCACAATATGAAGAATTAAACATAAATAAATACACATGCAAGCAACAATTGATTTTGATTTAAAGACCATGTAATATATATATATATATATAAAGGATAAAACAAAATGACATGCTTAGGAATAAATTAAATAAAACAAGGACGCCTGTATACATTACTAACGATATATACATATATATTTGATTACATACAATATTAATACATAGTTATGCAACATAATATATCACATTTGATGATTTCATAATATCCACAAGTACATATTATATATATACACACACCGATAAAACTTAAACAAATAGTAAGGTAGAATATTAACATGCGTAGTACACATATTATTATAAGAAAAACACATAGAAACATGCAATATTAATGTAAAATGTATGACCATAATATTAATACCCGTACAGAAATTAAAGCGTCCAAGCCCATTATTTTAAACATAAAAGTGACGAGTTAGACCCGGATAAAAATGGTGATTACAGTCGTCTATCATGGTATACGCTCTAACAAAGGGATCGTTCATTATGACATGCACTCGAAGAGAGGAGCCATTCAACGCGTCATATGCTCAAAGAGAGGGGTCATCCATCACGGCATACGCTCAATGAGGGGGACCATTTATTATGAAACACGCTCGAAGAGAGGGATCATTCACCGCAACATACGCTCAAAGAGAGGGGTCATCCATCACAGGTACGCTCTAAGAAAGAGATCGTTCATTGTGAAATACGCTCGAAGAGAGGGGTCATTAAATGCGACATACGCTCAAAAATAAGGGTCATCCACCATGGTATACGCTCTAAGAAAGAGACCTTTCATTATGACTTGCACTCGAAGGGAGGGGTCATTCATCGCGATATACGCTCAAAGGAAAGGGTCGTCAATCATGGTATACGCTCTAAGAAAGGGACCATTCATTATGACATGCCCTCGAAGAGAGGGGTCATTCATCGCGACATTGTTTTATTTAATTTATTCCTAAGCATGTCATTTTGTTTTATCCTTTATATATATATATATATTATATATATTACATGGTCTTTAAATCAAAATCAATTGTTACTTGCATGTGTATTTATTTATGTTTAATTCTTCATATTGAGGTAGAATAATAATGATATTTTATTTCTAGAATTTGTCTCACCAAATGCATGCGCTGAATCATTCGATATTTTACCTTTGGATTCGTATCACTAGACTATAATCATTCACATAATTTAGTATTATTTATTTAGGTCAGTTTCTATTTATTTAATTGATTAGATTCTAAGAAAAGAGGTGATCATTAGTTTTTATGCTCGTGTCATAACGGTCCGAATCATCGGATGTTGAGCGAAATATTAAAATTATTTTTTCACCATCTCTAGGTAATTAAAATTAAAAGCCGACAAGATTATGACGTCATTTCTTTTTATGTTGCATCATTCATAAGGTGACGTGCGGGATATGAACCCTAAACTAACGCGACGAACAATATTCTTTGGTCCGGTGTATCGTCAACCTTATTAATTAAATGCTTTATTGATTTGAATTCACCAATTAAATTAAACAAATTTAATTAAGGTCAATTTTGAATTTAGAAAAGAATTTAAAATTAAATTAAAGTTGAAACATGATTTTTGAAGAAAATATTTTTGGTACCGATTTCAGAGAGTGATGGGGTTGCTAATCCTTCCCCATGCATAACCAACTCCAAAACCCTTTTTCAAAATAAATCTTTGATTTTCCTTTTAAGGTGTCCGGTCTACCTTAGTGACCGATGGCGGCTCCAAATTTATTTTTCCAAAAGAATTTATATTTTTTAAATAACATTTTCGAAGGGCATTAAATCAATACCACCAAAGATCTTGCCTCCTTAATACTTTTCAAACTAATTTTCCGTTTTCCATCTTTCAACCTGAAAAAGGTCGCTTCAACGACCTTTCTCATTGTGTGTATGTCGCGATGAATGTCCCCTCTCATGGAGTGCATGTCATAATGAACGGTCCCTTTCTTTGAGCGTATACCGTGATGGACGACCCTTCCCTTTGAGCGTATGTCGCGGTCAATGACCCCTCTCTTCGAGAATGTGTCGTAGTGACCGGTCCCTATCTTTGAGCGCATCCAGTGATGGATGATCTCTCTCTTTGAGCGTATGTCGCGATGAATGCCCCTCTCTTTGAGTCCATATCATGGTGAACGGTCATTCTCTTTGAGCGTATACCGTGATGGACGACCCCTCTTCCTGAACGTATGTCGCAATGAATGACCCCTCTCTTTGAGTGCATGTCATAACTAACAGTCCCTTTCTTAGTGCGTATACCGTGATGGACGACCCTTATCTTTCAGCGTATGTCGCGATGAATGACCTCTCTCTTCGAGTGTATGTCATAATGAACGGTCCCTTTCTTAAAGCGTATAACGTGATGAATGAACCTACTCTTTGAGTGTATGTCACGGTGAATAACCCCTCTCTTCGAGCGTACTTCATAATGAATGGTCCTTTTTTTAGACCGTATACTATGATGGATGACCCCTCTCTTTGAGCCCATGTCGCGGTGAATGATCCCTCTCTTCGAGCATATTTCATAATGAACAGCCCCTCTTTGAGCGTGTGATGTGATGGATGACCCTCTCTTTAAGCATATGTGGATATGAATGACCCCTCTCTTCGAGCGTATTTTGTAATGAACGATCCCTTTCTTAGAGCGTATACCGTGATGGTTGACCCCTCTCTTTGAGCGTATTTCATAATGAACGGTCCCTCTCTTTGAGCGTATGCTGTGATGGATGAACCCTCTCTTTGAGCGTATGCTGTGATGGATGAACCCTCTCTTTGAGCGTATGTCGCGTTGAATGACCCCTCTCCTCGAGTGCATTTCATGGTGAACGGTACCTCTCTTTGAGCGTATACCATGATGGACGACCACTCTCTTTTAGCGTATGTCACGATGAATGACCCCTCTGTTCGAGTGCATGTCATGGTAAATGATCCCCCTCTTTGATCGTATACCGTGATGGACGATCCCTCTCTTTGAGTGCATGTCGCGATGAATGGATCCCTCTCATCGAGTGCATGTCATAATGAACAGTCCCTTTTATAGAGCGTATACCGTGATGGACGACCCCTCTCTTTGAGAGTATGTCGTGGTGAATGACCCCTCACTTCTAGAGTATGTCGTAATGACCTATCCCTCTCTTCGAGCGTATCCCATGATGGACGATCCCTCTCTTTGAGCAGATGTCGCGATGAAAAACCTCTCTCTTTGAGTGCATTTCGTGGTGAACGGTCCCTCTCTTTGAGCATATGTCGCGGTGAATGACCCTCTCTTTGAGTGTATGTCATAATTAATGGTCCCTTTCTTAGTGCGTATACCGTGACGGACGACCATACTCTTTGAGCGTATGTCGTGATGAATGACTCACTCTTCGAGTGCATGTCATAATGAACGACCCCTTTCTTAGAGCGTATACCGTGATGGATGAACCTTCTCTTTGAGTGTATGTCAAAGTGACTGACCCCTCTCTTCGAGCGTATTTCGTTATGAACGGTCCCTTTCTTAGAGCGTATATCGTGATGGATGACCCCTCTCGCAGAGCGTATGTCGCAGTAAATGACCCCTCTCTTCGAGAGAATTTCATAATGAACGATCCTTTTCTTTGAGCGTATTCCGTGATGGATGACCCCTCTCTTTGAGCATATGTCACAGTGAATGAACCCTCTCTTTGAGTGTATGTCGCGCTGAATGACCACTCTCTTCGAGTGCCTGTAATAATGAACTATCTATTTCTTAGAGTGTATACCGTGATGGACGCCCCTTCTCATTGTGCATACGTCGCGATGAATGACCCTTCTCTTCGAGTGCATATCATAATGAACAGTACCATACTTTGAGCATATATCGCGATGTACGACCCCTCTCTTTGAGGGTACGTTGCGGTGAATGACCCCTCCCTTCGAGAGTTTGTCGTAATAATCGGTCTCTCTCTATGATTGTATCCCGTGATGGACGACCCCTTTCTTTGAGCATATGTCTCGATGTGAATGACCCCTCTCTTTTAGTGCATGTCATGGTGAACGATCCCTCTCTTTGAGCGTATACCATGATGGACGACCCCTCTCTTTGAACGTACATCGTGATGAATGACCTCTCTCTTCAAATGCATGTCAAAATAAACAGTCCCTTTCTTAGAGCGTATACCCTGATGGACGATCATTCTCTTTGAGCGTATGTCGCGATGATTGACCCCTCTCTTTGAGTGCTTGTCATAATGAACAATCCCTTTCTTAGAGCGTATACCATGATGGACGACACCTGTCTTTGAGCGTATGACGCGATAAATGACCCCTCTCTTCTAGCATATATCATAATGAATGTTCCTTCTCTTTGAGCGTATACTATGATGGACAACCCCTCTCTTTGACCGTATGTCGCAATGAATAAAACCCCCTCTATTCGAGAGCATGTCATGGTGAGCAGTCCCATTCTTTGGGCGTATATCGTGATGGACTCTTTGAGAGTATGTCGCGATGAATAAAGACCCCTCTCTTTGAGCGTATGCCACGGTAAATGACCCCTCTCTTCGAGTGCAATGTCATAATGAACGGTCCCTCTTTATGAGCGGATACCGTGATGGACGACCCTTCTCTTTGAGCATATGTCACGTTGAATGACCCCTCTCATCGAGAGTAGGTCATAATGAATGGTCCCTTTCTTAGAGTGTATATCGAGATGGACGACCCATCTCTTTGAACGTATGTCGCGGTGAATGACCCATCTCTTCGAGTGCTGGTCGTAATTAACGATCCCTCTCTTTGAGCGTATATTGTGATGGAGGACCCCTATCATTGAGCGTATGCCACGTTGAATGACCCCTCTCCTCGAGTCCATGTCATAATGAACGGACGATCCTTCTCTTTGATCGTTTGTCGCGATGAATGACCCCTCTCTTTGAGTGCATGTATTGATCCCTTTCTTAGAGTGTATACGGTGATGGACGACCCATCTCTTTAAGCGTATGTCGCGATGAATGAGCCCTCTATTCGAGTGCATGTTACAATGAAAGGTCCCTCTCTTTGAGCATATACCGTGATGGACGACCCCTCTCGCTGAGCGTATTTCACGGTAAATGACCTCTCTCTTTGAGAGAATTTCATAATGAACGGTGCTTTTCTTTGAGCGTATACCGTGATGGATGACTCCTCTCTTTGAGCGTATGTCACAGTGAATGACTCCTCTCTTCGAGCGTATTTCATAATGAACGTTCCCTCTCTTTGAGCGTATGTCATGATGGATGACACCTCTCTTTGAGTATATGTCGCGTTGAATGACCCCTCTCTTCGAGTGCATGTCATAATGAACGGTCTCTTTCTTAGAGCGTATACCGTGATGGACGACCCTTCTCGTTGTGCATATGTCGCGATGAATGACTCTTCTCTTCGAGTGCATGTCATAATGCACGGTACCATACTTTGAGCGTATATTGCGATGTACGATCCCTCTCTTTGAGGGTATGTTGCTGTGAATGACCCTCCCTTCGAGAGTTTGTCGTAATCATCGGTCCCTCTCTTTGATTGTATCCCGTGATGGACGACCCTTTCTTTGAGCATATATCTTGATGTGAATGACCCCTCTCTTTTAGTGCATGTCATTGTGAACGATCCCTCTCTATGAGCGTATACCATGATGGACGACCCCTCTCTTTGAACGTACGTCGTGATGAATGACCCATCTCTTCAAGTCCATGCCATAATAAACAGTCCCTTTCTTTGAGCGTATGTTGCGATGATTGACCCCTCTCTTTGAGTGCTTGTCATAATGAATCATCCCTTTCTTAGAGCGTATACCGTGTTGGACGACACCTCTCTTTGAGCGTATGACGCGGTGTTTGAACTCTCTCTTCTAGCATATGTCATAATGACTGGTCCCTCTCTTTGAGCGTATAACGCGGTGATTGACCCCTCTCTTCTATCATACGTCATAATGAATGGTCCCTTTCTTTGAGCGTATACCATGATGGATGACCCCTCTGTTTGACCGTATGTCGAGATGAATAAAATCCCCTCTATTCGACTGCATGTCATGGTGAGCAGTCCCACTCTTTGGGCGTATATTGTGATGGATTCTCTTGAGTATGTCGCGATGAATGACACGTCTCTTTGAGTGCATGTCATAATCAACGGTCCCTCTCTTTGAGCGTATACCGTGATCGATGGCCCTCTCTTTGAGCGTACATTGCGATGAATGACTCCTCTCTTCGAGTGCATTTCATGGTGATCAGTACCTCTCTTTTAGTGTATACTATGATGGACGACCCCTCTCTTTGAGCGTAGGTCGCAATGAATGACCCCTCTTCGAGGGCATGTCATAATGAAGGTTCCCTCTCCTTAAGCAAATATCGTGATCGAGACCCACTTTTTGAGCGTACGTTGCGATGAATGACCCCTCTCTTTGAGCGTACGTTGCAATGAGTGATCCCTCTTTGAGCGTATATCGTGATCGAGACCTACTTTTTGAGCGTATATCGCGATGGATGACCCCTCTCTTCAAGTGCATGTCATGGTGAAAGTTCCCTCTCCTTAGCGAATAACGTGATGGACGACCCCCCTCTTTGAGCGTATATCGCGATGAATGACCCCTCTTTTCGAGTTCATGTCATAATGAACCGTCCCTTTCTTAGAGCGTATACCGTGATGGATGACCCCTCTCTTTGAGCGTATGACACGGTGAATGACCCTCTCTTCGTGTCAATGTCATAATGAACGGTTCCTATCTAAAAGCGTAAATCGTGATGGACGACCCCTCTCTTTTGCGTATATCGCGGTGAATGACCGCTCTATACAAGCGTATGTCATAATAACCAGTCCCTCTCTTTGAGTTCATGTCATGGTGAACGGTCCCTCTGCTTGAGCGTATACCATGATATACGACCCCTTGTGTTTAAGCATATGTCGCGGTGAAGGACTCCTCTCTTCGAGTGCATGTCATAATGAACGGTTCCTCTCTTTGATAGTACTTTTTGATGGACGACCCCTCTCTTTGAGCTTATGCCACGGTGAATGACCCATTTCTTCGAGTGCATGCCATAATGAGCGGTCCCTCTTTGTGAGCAGATACCGTGATGGACGACCATTCTCTTTGAGCGTTTGTCGCGATGAATGACCCTTCTCCTTGAGTGCATGTAATGATCCCTTTCTTAGAGTGTATACTGTAATGGACTACCCATCTCTTTGAGCGTGTGTCGCGATGAATCAGCCCTCTCCTCGAGTGCATGTTAAAATGAAAGGTCCCTATCTATAAGCGTATACCGTGATGGACGATCCCTCTCTTTGAGCGTATATCGCGATGAATGACCCCTCTCTTCGAGTGTATGTCGTAATGAACGGTTCCTTTCTTAGAGAGTAAATCGTGATGGACAACCCCTCTCATTGAGCGTATGTCGCAGGGAATGACCGCTCTATTCGAGCGTAGGTCATAATGACCGGTCCCTCTCTTTGAGTGTATCTCGTGTTGGACGACACCACTCTTTGAGCATTTGTCATGATGAATGACCCCTTTATTCGAGTGCATGTCATGGTGAATTTTCCCTCTCTTTGAGCGTATACCGTGATGGACGACCCCTCTCTTTGAGCGTATGTCGCGAATGGCCACAATCTTTGAGTGCAATTCATGGTGAACGATCCCTCTCTTTAAGCGTATCCGTGACGGACGACCGCTCTCATTGAGCATATGTTGCGGTGAATGACCCCTTTCTTCGAGTGCATGTCATAATGAACGGTTTCTCCCTTTTGAGCATATGTCGCGGTGAATGACCCCACTCTTCGAGTGCATGTCATAATGAACGGTCCCCTTCTTAAACATATACCGTGATCGACGACCCCTCTCTTTGTGCGTACATAGTTGTGAATGACCCCTCTACTTGAGCGTATGTCGCGATGAATGACCCCTCTCTTCGAGTGCATGTCGTAATAAAGAGTCCCTTTCTTAGAGCGTATACCGTGATGGATGACCCCTCTCTTTGAGAGTATGTCGCGGTGAATGACCCATTTCTTCGAGTGCATGTCATAATGAACGGTTCCGCTCTTTGAGCATATACTGTGATGGACGACCCCTCTCCTTGAGCGTATGTCACGATGAATGACCCCTCTATTCTAGTGCACGTCATGGTGAACGATCCCTATCTTTGAGCGGATACCGTGATGGATGATCCCTCTCTTTGAGCGTATATCACGATGAATGACCCCTCTCTACGAATGCATGTAATAATGAACGGTCCCTTTCTTAGAGCACATACTGTGATGGACGACACCTCTTTTTGATCGTATGTCGCGGTGAATGATCCCTCTCTTCGAGTGCATGTCATATTGAACGGTCCCCTTCTTAGAACATATTCCGTGATGGATGACCACTCTCTTCGAGAGTATGTCTCGATGAATGACACCTCTCCTTGAGTGCATATCATAATCAACGGTCCCTCTCTTTGAGCGTATACCGTGATCGATGACCCTATCTTTGAGCGTACGTTGCGATGAATGACCCTCTCTTCTAGTACATTTCATGGTGAACAGTCCCTCTTTGAGTGTATACTGTGACGGATGACCCCACTATTTGAGCGTATGCCATGACGGACAAACCCTCTATTTGAGACTATGTTGAAGTGAATGACCCCTCTCTTTGAGCGTATGCCGTTACAGACAAACCCTCCCTTTGAGACTATGTCGCGTGAATGACCCCTCTCTTTGAGCATGACATTGTGAACGATTCCTCTCTTTAAGCGTAAACCATGATGGACGACCCCTTTGTTTGATCGTACGTCGCAATGAATGACCCCTCTCTTCGAGTGTATGTCATAATAAACAGTCCCTTTCTTAGAGCGTATATCGTGATGGATGAACCTTCTCTTTGGCATATATCGCGATGATTGACCCCTCTCTTTGAGGGTTTGTCATAATGAAAGACCCTTCTCTTTAAGCGTATAACGTGATCGATGACCCCTCTTTTTGAGTGTATGTCGCAATGAAGGACCCCTCTCTTCGAGTGAATGTAATGGTGAACAATCCCTCTCTTTGAGCATATACAGTCATGGACGACCCTTATCTTTGAGTGTATCTCGCGATGAATAACCCCTCTCTTCGAGTGCATATCATAATGAACATTCACTTTCTTAGAGCGTATACCGTGATGCACGTCTACTCTCGTTTAGTGTATGTCACGGTGAATGACACCTCTGTTCGAGAGTATTTCATAATGACCGGTTCCTCTCTTTGAGCGTATGTCCTGATGGACGACCCTCTCTTTAACCGTATGTCGTGTTGGACAACCACTCTCTTTGAGCATAAGTCGTGATGAATGATTCCTGTCTTCTAGTGCATATCATATTAACAGTCCCATTCTTAGAGCATATACCGTGATGGATGACCGTTCTCTTTGAGCATATGTCACGGTGAATGACCCCTCACATCGAGAGTAGGTCATAATGAATGGTCCCTTTGACCCATCTCTTTGAGCGTATGTCACGGTGAATCAGCCATCTCCTCGAGTGCATGTTAAAATGAAAGATCCCTATCTTTGAGCGTATACCGTGATGGATGACCCCTCTCTTTGAGCGTATATCGCGATGAATGACCCATCTCTTCGAGTGTATGTCATAATGAACGGTCCCTTTCTTAGAGCGTATATAGTGATTGACGACCTTTCTCAATGTGCATATGTCGTAATGAATAACACCTCTCCTCAAGTGCATGTCATGGTGAATGGTTCCTCTCATTGTGCGTCTACCGTGATAGACGTCCCTCTCTTTGAGTGTATGTCGCGATGAATGACCCCTCTCTTTGAGTGCATGTCATGTTGAACGTTCCCTTTCCTTGATCATATACCATGATATACGACCCCTTGTGTTTGAGCATATGTCGCGGTGAATGACTCCTCTCTTCGAGTGCATGTCATAATGAACGGTTCCTCTGTTTGAGCGTATTTTGTGATGGACGACCCCTCTCTTTGAGCGTATGCCGCGGTGAATGACCCCTTTCTTTGAGTGCATGCCATAATGAACGGTCCCTCTTTGTGAGCAGATACCGTGATGGACGACCCTTCTCTTTGAGCGTTTGTCGCGATGAATGACCCTTCTCTTTTTGTGCATGTAATGATCCCTTTCTTAGAGTGTATACTGTGATGGACGACCCATCTCTTTGAGCATATGTCGCGGTGAATCAGCCCTCTCCTCGAGTGCATGTTAAAATGAAAGGTCCCTATCTTTGGTCGTATACCGTGATGGACGACCCCTCTCTTAGAGCGTAGATCGCAATGAATGACCCCTCTCTTCGAGTGTATGTCATAATGAACGGTTCCTTTCTTAGAGAGTAAATTGTGATGGACAACCCCTCTCATTGAGCGTATGTTGCAGTGAATGACCGCTCTATTCGAGCGTATGTCATAATGATCGGTCCCTCTCTTTGAGCGTATGTCATAATGACCGGTCCATCTCTTTGAGCGTATCTCATGATGGGCGACACCTCTCTTTGAGCGTATCTCGTGATGGGTGACACCTCTCTTTGAGCATTTGTCTTGATGAATGACCCTTTCTTCGAGTGCATGTCATGGTGAATTTTTCCTCTCTTTGAGCGCACACCGTGATGGACGACACCTCTCTTTGAGCGTATGTCGCGATGAATGGCCCGTATCTTTGAGTGCAATTCATGGTGAACGGTCCCTCTCTTTGAGCGTATCCGTGATGGATGACCCCTCTCTTTGAGCTTATGTCACGGTGAATGATCCCTTTCTTTGAGTGCATGTCATAATGACTGTTCCTCCCTTTTTGAGCGTATGTCGCGGTGAATGACTCCTCTCTTCGAGTGCATGTCATACTAAACGACCCCCTTCTTAGAACATATACTGTGATCGATGACCCCTCCTTTTGTGCATATGTCATTGTGAATGACCCCTCTCTTTATGCATATGTCGTGATGAATGACCCCTTTCTTCGAGTGCATGTCATAATAAATAGTCTCTTTCTTAGAGCGTATACCGTGACGGATGAGCCCTCTTTGAGAGTATGTCCCAATGAATGACACCTCTCTTTGAGTGCATGTCATAATCAACGATCCCTCTCTTTGAGCATATACCGTGATCGACGATCCTCTCTTTGAGCATATGTCGCGATGAATGACCCCTCTCTTCGAATGCCTGTCATAATAAATAGTCCCTTTCTTAGAGCGTATACCGTAATAGATGACCCCTCTCTTTGAGAGTATGTCGCGATGAATGACACTTCTCTTTGAATGCATTCATAATCAACGATCCCTCTCTTTGAGCGCATGTCTCGGTAAATGACCCCTCTCATCGAGAGTAGGTCATAATGAATGGTCCCTTTCTTAGAGCGTATATCGTGATGGACGACCCTTCTCTTTGTGCGTATGTCACGCTGAATGACCCCTCTCTTCGAGTGCTGGTCGGAACGAACGGTCACTCACTTTGAGCGTATATTGTGATGGTTCTCTTTGAGCGTAAGCCACGGTGAATGACCCCTCTCTTCGAGTGCATGTCATAATGAACGGTCCCTCTTTATGAGCAGAATCCGTGATGGACGACCCTTCTTTTTGAGCGTTTGTCGCGATGAATGACCCCTCTCTTGGAGTGCATGTAATGGTCCCTTTCGTAGAGTGTATACTGTGATAGACGACCCATCTCTTTGGGTGTATGTCGCGATGAATGATCCCTCTCTTCGATTGCATGTTACAATGAAAGGTCCCTCTCTTTGAGCGAATACCATGATGGATGACCCCTCTCTTCGAACGTATATCGTGATGAATGACCCCTCTCTTTGAGAGTAGGTCATAATGAATGGTCCCTTTCTTAGAGCGTATACTGTGATGGACGATACTTCTCTTTGAGCGTATGTCGCGGTGAATGACCCCTCTCTTTGAGTGCTGGTCGTAATAAACGGTCCCTCTCTTTGAGCGTATTTTGTGATGGACGACCCCTCCCTTTGAGCGTATGCCACGGTGAATGACACCTCTCTTCGAGTGCATGTCATAATGAACGGTCCCTCTTTGTGAGCAGAAACCGTGATGGATGACCCTTGTCTTTGAGCGTATCCCATGATGGACATCCCAACTCTTTGAGTGTTTTTCGTAATGAATGACCCCTCTCTTCGACTGCATGTCATGGTGAATGGTCCCTCTCTATGAGCGTATCCCGTGATCGACGACTCCTCTCTTTGAGCGTATGTCTCGATGAATGGCTCCTCTATTTGAGTGCATGTCATGGTGAACGGTCCCCCTCCTTGATCGTATACCATTATATACGACCCTTGTCTTTGAGCATATGTCGCGGTGAATGACTCCTCTCTTCGAGTGCATGTCTTAATGAACGGTCCCTCTCTTTGAGCGTATGCCACGGTGAACAATCCCTTTCTTCGAGTGCATGTCATAATGAACGGTCCCTCTTTGTGAGCAGATACCATGATGGACGACACTTCTCTTTGAGCGTTTGTCATGATGAATGACCCCTCTCTTCGAGTTCATGTAATGATCCCTTTCTTAGAGTGTATACTGTGGTGGACGACCCATCTCTTTGAGCATAGGTCGCGATGAATGAGCTCTCTCCTCGAGTGCATGTTAAAATGAAAGGTCCCTCCCTTTGAGCGTATACCATGATGGACGACTCCTCTCTTCGAGTGTATGTCATAATGAATGGTCCCTTTCTTAGAGCGTATATAGTGATAGACGACCTTTATCAATGTGCGTATGTTGCGATGAATAACACCTCTCCTCGAGTGCATGTCATGGTGAATGGTTCCTCTTTGTGCGTTTACCGTGATGGACGTCCCATCTCTTTGAGCTTATGTCGTGTATGATGACCTCTTTCTTCGATTGCATGTCATAATGAACGTTCACTTTCATAGGGCGTATACCGTGATGGACGGCCCCTCTATCTGAGTGTATGTCGCGGTGAATGACCCCTCTCTTTGAGCATATGCCGTTATAGTCAAACCCTCCCTTTGAGACTACGTCCCGATGAATGACCACTCTCTTTGAGCATGACATTGTGAACGATTCCTCTCTTTGAGCGTAAACCTTAGACGACCCCTCCATTTGATCGTACGTCGCGATGAATGACCCCTCTCTTTGAGTGCATGTCATAATGAACGGCCCCTTTCTTAGAGCGTATACCATGATGGATGACCCTTCTCTTTGGCGTATATCGCGATGAATGACCCCTCTCTTTTAGGGATTGTCATAATGAAAGACCCTTCTCTTTAAGCTTATACCGTGATCGATGACCCCTCTTTTGACTGTATGTCGCAATGAAGGACCCCTCTCTTCGAGTCCATGTCATGGTGAACAATCCCTCTCTTTGAGCATATAACATAATGGACGACCCTTCTCTTTGAGTGTATCTCGCGATGAATAATCCCTCTCTTCGAGTGCATATCATAATGAACATTCACTTTCTTAGAGCGTATACCGTGATGCATGACTCCTATCTTTTAGCGTATATCACGGTGAATGACACCTTTGTTCGAGAGTATTTCATAATGATCGATCCCTCTCTTTGAGTGTATGTCGTGTTAGACGACCACTCTCTTTGAGCGTATGTCGTGTTGGACGACCACTCTCTTTGAGAGTATGTCGTGTTGGATGACCACTCTCTTTGAACGTAAGTCGCGATGAATGATTCCTGTCTTCGACTGTATGTCCTGGTGAACAGTCCTTCTCTTCTAGTGCATGTCATAATTAACAGTCCCTTTCTTAGAGCATATACCGTGATGGACGACCCTTCTCATTAAGCGTATGCCGCGGTATGCCATAATGAATGGTCCATCTCTTTGAGTGTATGCCGTGATGAACGACCCCTCTCTTTAAGCGTATATCGTGATGAATGACCCCTCTCTTAGAGTGCATGTCACGTTGAACAATCCCACTTTTTGAGCATATGTCGTGATGGACGACCCCGCTCTTTGAGCATATGTCGCGATGTGTAACCCCTCTCTTGGAGTGCATGTCTTATTGAACGATCCCTCTTGGTGATGGATGACCTCTCTCTTTAACTGTATGTCGCATTGAATGACCCCTCTAGTTGAGTGCATGTCATTATGAATGATCCCTTTCTTAGAGTGTATACCGTGATGGACGACCCTCCCTTTGAACGTATGTCGCGATGAATGACCCCTCTCTTCGAGTGCATGTCATAATGAACGATCCCTCTCTTTGAGAGTATACCGTGATGGAAAATCCCTATCTTTGAGCGTATTGCGCGATGAATGATCCCTCTCTTTGAGTGTATGTCATAATGAACAATCCCTCTCTTAGAGCGTATACCGTGATGGACAACCCCTCTCTTTGAGCGTATGTCGCGATGAATGTCCCCTCTCTTTGAGTGCATATCATAATGAACGGTCCCTTTCTTATAGCGTATACTGTTATGGACGACCCAACTCTTTGAGCATATGTCACGGTGAATGACCCCTTTCTTTGAAGGTATGTTGTAGTGACCGGTCCCCCTCTTTGAGTGTATCCCGTGATGGACGACCCTTGTCTTTGAGCGTATGTCGTGATGAACGACCCCTCTCTTTGAGTGCCTGTCATGGTGAACGGTCCTTCATTTTGAGCATATCCCGTGATGGACATCCCCTCTCTTTAAGTATTTTTCGTAATGAATGACCCCTCTCTTCGAGTGCATGTCATGGTGAACGGTCCCTCTCTATGAGCGTATCCCGTTGTGGACGACTCCTCTCTTTGAGCGTATGTCGCGATGAATGGCTCCTCTCTTTGAGTGCATGTCATGGTGAACGGTCCCTCTCCTTGAGCGTAGACCATGATGTACGAACCTTGTCTTTGAGCGTATGCCACGGTGAACGACCCCTCTTCGAGTGCATGTCATAATGAATGGTCCCTCTTTGTGAGAAGATACCGTGATGGACGACCCTTCTCTTTGAGCGTTTGTCGCGATGAATGACCCCTCTCTTCGAGTGCATGTAATGATCCCTTTCTTAGAGCATATACCGTGATGGACAAACCCTCTCTTTGAGCGTATATCGCGATGAATGACCTCTGTCTTCGAGTGTATGTCATAATGAACGGTTCCTTTCTCAGAGAGTAAATCCTCTCTCATTGAGCATATATCGTAATGAATGACTGCTCTATTCTAGTGTTTGTCATAATGAACGGTTCCTTTCTCAGAGAGTAAATCGTGATGGACAACCCCTCTCATTGAGCGTATGTCGCGGTAAATGACCGCTCTATTGGAGCGTATGTCATAATCACCAGTCCCACTCTTTGAGTGTTTCTCGTGATGGATGACACCTCTCTTTGAGCATTTGTCATGATGAATGACCTCTTTCTTCGAGTGCATATCATGGTGAATTGCCCCTCTCTTTGAGCGTATACCATGATAGACGACCCCTCTCTTTGAGCGTATGTCGCGATGAATGACCCCTATCTTTGAGTGCAATTCATGTTGAACGGTGCCTCTCTTTGAGTGTATGTCGCGGTAAATGGCCACTATCTTTGAGTGCAATTCATGGTGAACGGTCCCACTCTTTGAGCGTATACCATGATGGACGACCCCTCTCTTTGAGCGTATATCGCGTTGAATGACCCCTTTCTTCGAGTGTATGTCATAATGAACGGCTCCTCTCTTTGAGCGTATATCGTGATGGACGACCCCACTCTTTGAGCGTATGTCACGATGAATGACCCCCTTCTTCGAGTGTATGTCATAATGAACGGCTCCTCTCTTTGAGCGTATATCGTGATGGACGACCCCACTCTTTGAGCGTATGTCGCGATGAATGACCCCTATCTTTGAGTGCAATTCATGTTGAACCGTCCCTCTCTTTGAGTGTATACCGTGACGGACGACCACTCTCTTTGAGCGTATGTCGCGGTAAATGACCCCTTTCTTCGAGTGCATATCATAATGAACAGTTCCTCCCTTTTTGAGCGTATGTCGCGGTGAATGACCCCTCTGTTCGAGTGCATGTCATAATGAACGGTTCCCTTCTTAGAACATATACCGTGATCGACGACCCCTCTCTTTGTGCGTATGTCGTTGTGAATGACCCCTCTCTTTGAGCATATGTCACGATGAATGACCCCTCTTCGAGTGCATGTCGTAATAAATAGTCCCTTTCTTAGAGTGTATATCGTGATGGATGACCCCTTTGTTTGAGAGTATGTCACGATGAATGACTCCTCTGTTTGAGTGCATGTCATAATCAACGATCCCTCTCTTTGAGCATATACCGTGATCGATGCTCATCTCTTTGAGCGTACGTTGCGATGAATGACCCCTCTCTTTGAGTGCATTTCATGGTGAACAGTCCCTCACTTTTAGCGTATACTGTGATGGACGACCCCTATCTTTGAGTGTATGTCGCAATGAAATACCCCTCTCTTCGAGGGAATGTCATAAAAAATAGTCCCTCTCTGTGAGCGAATACCGTGATCGAGACACCTTTCTTTAAGCATATGTCGCGATGAGTGACCCCTCTCTTTGAGTGCATGTCATGGTGAAAGATCCCTCTCTTTGAGTGAATACCGTGATGGACGACCCCTCGCTTTTAGCGTATGTCGCGATGAATGACCCCTCCCTTCGAGTTCATGTCATAATGATCGGTCCCTTTCTTAGAGCGTATACCGTGATGGACAACCCCTCTCTCTGAGCATATACCGCGATGAATGAGCCCTCTTTTTGGGTGAATTTCATAATGAATAGTCCCTTCCTTAGAGCGTATACCGTGATGGAAGACCCCTCTCTCTGAGCATATACCGCGATGAATGAGCCCTCTCTTCAAGCATATTCCATAATGAACGTTCCCTCTCTTTGAGCGTGTGGCATGATGGACGACCCCTCTCTTTGAACGTATACCGTTATGGACAACCCCTCTCTTTGAGCATATGTCGCGTTGAATGACCCCTCTCTTCCAGTGCATGTCATAATGAACGGTTCCTTTCTTAGAGCGTAAATCGTGATGGACAACCCCTCTCATTAGGCGTATGTCGCGGTGAATGACCGCTCTATTCGAGTATATGTCATAATGACCGGTCTCTCTCTTTGAGCGTATCTCGTGATGGACGACCGCTCTCTTTGAGCATTTGTCATGATGAATGATCCCTTTCTTCTAGTG
Source organism: Abelmoschus esculentus (assembly GCA_035048815.1). NCBI lineage: Eukaryota > Viridiplantae > Streptophyta > Magnoliopsida > Malvales > Malvaceae > Abelmoschus > Abelmoschus esculentus. Next base: position 22,131,751 of record JAUCBN010000003.1, read on the forward strand.
CATGTCATGGTGAATTGTACCTCTCTTTGAGCGTATACCGTGATGGACGACCCCTCTCTTTGAGCGTACGTCGCGATGAATGGCACCTATCTTTGAGTGCAATTCATGGTGAATGGTCCCTCTCTTTGAGCGTATACCATGATGGACGACCCCTCTCTTTGAGTGTATATCGCGTTGAATGACCCTTTTCTTCGAGTGTATGTCATAATGAACGGCTCCTCTCTTTGAGCGTATATCGTGATGGACGACCCCTCTCTTTGACCGTATGTCGCTATGAATGACCCCTCTATTCTAGTGCATGTCATGGTGAACGATCCCAATATTTGAACGGATACCATGATGGATGATCCCTCTCTTTGAGCTTATATTGCGATGAATGACCCCTCTCTACGATTGCATGCCCTTTCTTAGAGAGCATATTGTGATGGACGACCCCTCTCTTTGAGCATATGTCGCGGTGAATGATCCCTCTCTTCGAGTGCATGTCATACTGAAGGGTCCCCTTCTTAGAACATATACCGTGATGGATGACCCATCTCTTTGAGAGTATGTCGCGATGAATGAAACCTCCCCTTGAGTGTGTATCATAATCAATGATCCCTCTCTTTGAGCGTATACCGTGATCGATGACCCTATCTCTGAGCGTATGTTGCGACGAATGACCCCTCTCTTCGAGTACATTTCATGATGAACAGTACCTCTTTGAGCGTATACTGTGATGGACGACCCAACTCTTTGAGCGTATATCGTGACAGACAAACCCTCCCATTGAGACTATGTCGCGATGAATGACCCCACTCTTTGAGCATTACATTGTGAACGATTCCTCTCTTTAAGCGTAAACCATGATGGACGACCCCTCCATTTGATTGTACGTCGCGATAAATGACCCCTCTCTTCGAGTGTATGTCATAATGAACTGTCCCTTTCTTAGAGCGTATATCGTGATGGATGATTCTTCTCTTTGGCATATTTCGCAATGAATGACCCCTCTCTTTGAGGTTTTGTCATAATGAAAGACCATTTTCTTTAAGCGTATACCGTGATCGATGACCCCTCTTTTTGAGTGTATGTTGCAATGAAGGACCCCTCTCTTCGAGTGCATGTCATGGTGAACAATCCCTCTCTTTGAGCATATATCTTAAAGGACGACCCTTGTCTTTGAGTGTGTCTCGTGATGAATAACCCCTCTCTTCGAGTGCATATCATAATGAATATTCCCTATCTTAGAGCGTATACCGTGATACACGACTCTTCTCTTTTAGCGTATGTCACAGTGAATGCACCTCTGTTCTAGAGTATTTCATAATTATCGGTCCCTCTCATTGAGAGTATGTCATGATGGACGAGCCCTCTCTTTGAGCGTATGTCGTGTTGGACGACCACTCTGTTTCATCGTAAGTCGCGATGAATGATTCCTGTCTTCGACTGTATGTCCTGTGAAAAGTCCTTCTTTTCTAGTGCATGTCATAATTAATGGTACCTTTCTTAGAGCATATACTGCGATGGGCGACCTTTCTTAGAGCATATACTGTGAAAAGTCCTTCTTTTCTTTGAGCATATGTCGCGGTGAATGACCCCTCTCATCGAGAGTAGGTCATAACGAATGATCCCTTCTTAGAGCGTATACCGTGATGGACGACCCTTCTCTTTAAGCTTATGTCCCGGTGAATGACCCCTCTCTTCGAGTGCTGGTCGTAATGAACGGTCCCTCTCTTTGAGCGTATATTGTGATGGACGACCCCTCTCTTTGAGCGTATGCCACGGTGAATGACCCCTCTCTTCGAGTGAATGTCATAATGAACGGTCCCTCTTTATGAGCGGATACCGTGATGGACGACCCTTCTCTTTGAGCGTTTGTAGCTATGAATGAGCCCTCTCTTTTGAGTGCATGTAATGATCCCTTTCCTATAGTGTATACTGTGATGGACGACCCATCTCTTTGAGCGTATGTCGCGATGAATGAGCCCTTTCTTCGAGTGCATGTTACAATGAAAGGTCCCCCTCTTTGAGCATATAACGTGATGGAAGGCCCCTCTCTTTGAGCGTATATCGCGATGAGTGACCCCTCTCTTTGAGTGCATGTTATAATGAACGGTCCCTTTCTTAGAGCGTATATCGTGATGGACGACCTTTCTCAATGTGCGTATGTCGCGATGAATAACACCTCTCTTCGAGTGCATGTCATGGTGAATGGTTCCTCTCATTGTGCGTCTACCGTGATGGACGTAGCGTCTCTTTGAGCGTATGTCTCGATTGATCACCCTTTTCTTCGAGTGCATGTCATAATGAACGTTCACTTTCATAGAGCGTACACCGTGATGGACGGCCCCTCTCTTCGAGTGTATGTTGCGGTGAATAACCCCTCTCTTCGAGAGTATGTCATAATGAACAATTACTCTCTTTGAGCGTATGCCGTGACAGACAAACCCTCCCTTTGGACTATGTCGCGATGAATGACCCCTCTCTTCGAGTGCATGACATGGTGAACGATTCCTCTCTTTGAGCATAAACCATGATGGGCGACCCTTCCATTTGATCGTACGTCGCGATGAATGACCCCTCTCTTCGAGTGCATGTCATAATGGACGGTCCCTTTCTTAGAGCGTAAACCGTAATGGATGACCCTTCTCTTTGAGCTTATATCACGATGAATGACCCCTCTCTTTGAGGGTTTGTCATAATGAAAGATCCTTCTCTTTAAGCATATATCCTAATCGATGACTCCTCTTTTTGAGTGTTTGTTGCAATGAAGGACCCTCTCTTCCAGTGCTTGTCATGGTGAACAATCCATCTCTTTGAGCGTATACCGTAATGGACGACCCTTCTCTTTGAGTGTATCTCGCGATGAATAACCACTCTCTTCAAGTTCATATCATAATGAACATTCCCTTCCTTAGAGAGTATACCGTGATGCACGACTCCTCTCTTTTAGTGTATGTTGCGGTGACTGACCCCTCTATTCGAGAGTATTTCATAATGGTCGGTCCCTCTCTTTGAGCGTATGCTGTGATGGACGACCACTCTCTTTGAGCGTATGCTGTGATGGACGACCACTCTCTTTGAGCGTATGTCGTGTTGGACGACCACTCTCTTTGAGTGTAAGTCACGATGAATGATCCTTGTCTTAGACTGTATGTCCTGGTGAACAATCTCTCCCTTCTAGTGCATGTCATAATTAACGGTCCTTTTTTTAGAGCATATACCGTGATGGACGACCCCTCTCTTTGAGCGTATGTCGCGATGAATGACCCCTCTCTTCGAGAGTATGTCATAATTAATGGTCCCTCTCTTTAAGCGTATGCCGCGAAGGATGACCCCTCTCTTTGAGCGTATATTGCGATGAAAGACCCCTCTCTTCGAGTGCATGTCATGGTGAACAGTCACTCTCTTTGAGTGTATGCTGTTATATAAGATCCTCTCTTTAAGCGTATATCACGATGAATAACATCTCTCTTCGAGTGTAGGACATGGTGAACGGTCCCTCTCTTTGAGCATATACCGTGATGGACGAGCCTCTCTTGTAGGATATGGTGAACGGTCCATCTCTTCGATAGTATGTCAGAATGAACGGTCCCTCTCTTTGAGCGTATGTCATAACGGACGACCCCTCTCTTTGAACGTATATGGCGATGAATGACCCCTTTCTTAGAGAGTATACCTTGATGGATGACCCCTCTCTTTTAGCGTTTGCTGTGATGGATGACGCCTCTGTTTGAGCATATGTGGCGTTGGATGACCCCTTTCTTCGAGTTTATTTGAAATGAATGATCCATTTCTTAGAGCGTATCCCGTGATGGACGACCCCTCTCTTTGAGCGTATGTCATGATGAATGACCTCTCTCTACGAGTGCATGTCATAATGAATGGTCCTTTTCTTAGAGGGTATACCGTGATAGACGACACCTCTCTTTGATTTTATATCGCGAAGAATTACCCATCTCTTCGACTGTATATTATAATGACCGGTCCCTCTCTTTGAGCGTATCACATGTTGGACGACCCCTCTCTTTCAGCGTATGTCGCGATGAATGACCGCTCTCTTCGAGTGCTTGTCATAAAGAATGGTCCCTTTCTTATAGCGTATGCCGTGATGGATGACCCCTCCTTTGAGCGTATATCGAGATGAATGACCCCTCTCTTCGAGTGCATGTCATAATGATCGGTCCCTCTCTTTAAGCGTATACCGTGATCGATGACCACTCTCTTTGAGGGTATGTCACATTGAATGATCCTTTTCTTCTAGTTTTTGTCGTAATGAATGGTATATTTCTTAGAGCATGTCCCGTGATGGACGACCATTCTCTTTGAGCGTATGCTGTAATGAATGACCCCTCTCTACGAGGGCATGTCATAATGAATGATCCCATTCTTATAGGGTATACCCTGATGAACGACCTCTCTCTTTGAGTGTATGTCGGAAGAATGACCCATCTCTTCGAGCGTATATCATAATGACCGGTCCCTCTCTTTGAGCGTATCACGTGATGGACGACCCCTCTCTTTGAGCTTATGTCGCGATGAATGACCCCACTCTTTCGAGTGCATATTATGGTGAACGATCCCCCTCTTTGAGCTTAGTCGTGATAGACGACCACTCTCTACGAGTGCAAGTCATAATGAACAGTTTCTTTCTTAGAGTGTATACCGTGATGGACAACCCTACTATTTGAGCATTTGTCACAATGAATGACCCATCTGTTCGAGTGCATGTCATAATGAATGGTCCCATTCTTAGAGCGTATGCCGTGATGAATACCACTCTCTTTGAGCGTATGTCGCGATGAATGAACCCTCTCTTCGAGTACATGTCATAATGATCGATCCCTCTCTTTGAGCGTATATCGTGATCGATGACCACTCTTTTTTAGCGTATATCACGATGAATGACCCCTCTCTTCGAGTACATGTCATGGTGAACTATCCCTCTCTTTGAGCGTATACCATGTTGAACGAAACCTCTTTTTGAACGTATGTTGCAATGAATGACCCCTCTCTTTGAGCGTATGTCACGATGAATGACCCCACTCTTCGAGGTTATGTCATAATAAATGGTCACTTTCTTAGAGCGTACACCGTGATGGACGAACCCTCTCATTAAGCGTATGTCGCGGTGAATGACCCCTCTCTTCGAGAGTATGCCATAATAAATGGTCCATCTCTTTGAGTGTATGCCGTGATGAACGACCCCTCTCTTTAAGCGTATATCGTGATGAATGACCCCTCTCTTAGAGTGCATGTCACGTTGAACAATCCCTCTTTTTGAGCATATGTCGTGATGGACGACCCCGCTCTTTGAACATATGTCGCGATGTATAACCCCTCTCTTCGAGTGCATGTCCTGTTGAACGATCCCTCTGTTCGAGCATATGCGGTGATAGATGACCTCTCTCTTTAAGTGTATGTCGCATTGAATGACCCCTCTAGTTGAGTGCATGTCATTATGAACAATCCCTTTCTTAGATTGTATACCGTGATGGATGACCCTCTCTTTGAATGTATGTCGCGATGAATGACCCCTCTCTTCGAGTGCATGTCATAATGAACGATCCCTCTCTTTGAAAGTATACCGTGATGGAAAATCCCTCTCTTTGAGCGTATTGCGAGTTGAATGACCGCTCTCTTTGAATGTATATCATAATGAACAATCCCTCTCTTAGAGTGTATACCGTGATGGACAACCCCTCTCTTTGAGCATATGTCGCGTTGAATGTCCCCTCTCTTCGAGTGCATATCATAATGAACGTTCCCTTTCTTATAGCGTATACCGTTATGGACGACCCATCTCTTTGAGCGTATATCGCGGTGAATGACCCCTTTCTTTGAAGGTATGTTGTAGTGACCGGTCCCCCTCTTTGAGCGTATCCTGTGATGGACGACCCCTGTCTTTGAGCGTATGTCGTGATGAAAGACCCCTCTCTTTGAGTGCATGTCATGGTGAACGGTCCTTTTTGAGCGTATACCGTGATGGACGACCCCTCTCTTTGAGCGTATGTCACAATGAATGACCTCTCTCTTTGAGTGCATATCATAATAAATATTTCCTTTCTTAGAATGTATACCGTGATGGACGACCCCTCGCTTTGAGCGTATGTCACGATGAATAACCCCTCTATTCGAGTTCATGTCATAATGATCGTTCCCTCTCTTTGAGCGTATACCGTGATCGATGACCCCTCTTTTTGAGCATATGTCGCGTTGAATGACCACTCTCTTCGAGTGCATGTCATGCTGAACGATCTCTCTCTTTGAGCGTATACCGTGATGGACGACCCCTCTTTTTGAGAGTATGTCGCAACGAATGACCCTTCTCTTCTAGTAAATGTCATAATGAACGATCACTTTCTTAGAGCGTATACCGTGATGGACGACCCTTCTCTTTGAGCGGAATGACCCCTCTTTTCGAGTGCATGATATAATGAATGGTCACTTTTTAAGAGAGTATATTGTGATGGACGACCCCTCTCTTTGAGCGTATGTCGCCGTGAATGACCCCTCTCTTCGAGTACATGTCATAATGAATGGTCCCTTTCTTAGAGCGTATATCGTGATGGACGACCCGTCTCTTTGAGCGATATCGCAGTGAATGACCCTTCTCTTCGAGCGTATTTCATAATCACTGGTCTCTCTCTTTTAGCGTATCCCGTGATGGACGACCCCTCACTTTGAGCGTATGTGTCTATGAATGACCCCTCTCTTCGAGTGCATGTCATGGTGAACGGACCCTCTCTTTGTGTGTATACTGTGATGACGTCCCCTCTCTTGGAGCGTAAGTCGCGATGAATGACCCCTCTCTTCGAGTGCATGTCATAATGAACGGTTCCTTTCTTAGAGAATATACCGTAATGGACGACCCTTCTCTTCGAGCGTATGTATCGATGAATAACCCTTCTCTTTGAGTGCATACTATAATGAACAGTCCCTTTCTTAGAGCGTGTACCATGATGGACGACCCCTCTTGGAGCGTATGTCGCGGTGAATAACCCCTCTCTTCGAGAGTATATCGTAATGAACGGTCCCTCTCTTTGAACGTAGGCCGTGTTGGACGACCCCTCTCTTTGAGCATATGTCGCGATGAATGACCCCTCTCTTCGAGTGCATGTCATGGTGAAGGGTCCATCTCTTTGAGCGTATACTATGATGGACAACCCCTCTCATTGAGCGTATATCGCATTGAATGACCCCTTTCTTCGAGTGCAAGTGATACATGCATGAGAGGGCTAAAGTAATGCACATTGAGCATAAATATGAATCTGTTGGTAAAGTCTGGAAAGCCAGCCAACTTTCCATGACTTTTGGAGGTGTTCCGTACATTTATGGGTAGAGTTGTCTTCTAATAAATTGACCGTTATTCAGTTATCTTTTCAATGCATCTTGAAACGCATCAATTGGATATTGAGAGCTCAAGATATGTTTGTTTTACCAAAGATTGCGCGTGCAAAAAACTGGATACGGGATTATTATGAGATTTTGTAAAATTCATCTCAAAAGCTAATATATAAAGTTTTTGGATGAATTAGACATTAAATAAATTAATTCAAAGTTTGATTATAAAGCTTTGACTATTATTATTATTATTATTTTATTTTATTACTTAAAAGATTCCTTTTAATTAGCTATTCATATGCTGATTTTAGGGGATTTATTTTATCAAGATATCAATATGCTGATATTTAGGGATTGATTAGCTATCTATTAGGCAATTTTAAGGTCTCCTATAGACTATAAAAGGGGACAATTATTTTCTTGTAAACACATGAAGAATATGAATTTTTGAGTTATAAAACTCTAGGTCTTGGGCCATTTTATTGGCAAGGTTGTCACCTTGCTATTTTTCTTATCAGAAGTCTTCAACATAACTACTTCTAGTTTTTATGAGGGAGAATATCTTCACACTCTCGCTTGCCTAAGCAATCGCGTTTAGGAGGGTGAGTTAGAGCCGATTATGGTGTTTGCCTATCTAATTATGGATAGGAGGGTGCCTAGGACGACAACATATCATCAATTCACCGGAGAGATTCGTTTCGTTTGCAGGTGTTTGCCTATTCAATTGCAATTAGGAGGGTGCCAAGGACAAATCTATCCAACATCATACCACCACCACCATCTATCCCGTTGTGTATTTTATACCAGCAAGTCATAATGAACGATCCATTTTTTGGAGTGTATACCGTTATGGACGACCCTTCTCATTGAGCGTATGGCGCGATGAATGACCCCTCTCTTCGAGTGCATGTCATAATGAATCGTCCCTTTCTTAGAGAGTATATCGTGATGGACGACCCCTCTCTTTGATCGTTTGATATGAATCCGGTTGCGGAATATTTGAATTTGTATATGTGATTGCCCGATCGTGATTCTAGTAAGTAATTGATATGATTACAAGATGATACGACAATGGAATGATGATAAGTTGATTGTTGTGTTTAGGATGAAGTATGGAAAATATGGATGTATGGTTGATGGAAATGAAAAGATGAAATATAATTGATGGTGCGATGTAAACAAAGGAGGAACCAACACTAAAAAGTGAAGACACGTTCCTTAAGAGTTTTTAAACCGTGACTTGGGTGAAAGGCTAATGGATTGCGACCCTCTAGTTATATGAACTAGGAACCAACAATATAAAAAAGAGAAAAGGGATTAATGCCACAAGAACAATCTTGCAAGCCGATAAAGTTCAAAATGAACTATAAAAGAAAACACTCTCAAAGTTTAATATATGCCAAAAGTTGTTTTTTTTACAATGAAATGAGTGCCTATTTATAGGTGTAAGACAACAACAAATTGATTAGCCTAGACAAAGATTAAAGACTCATTATTCTGGTGTTAAAGGCCTATTAATTTATAGGTTATCCTATCTCCAATTGACAGCCAAAAAGGTTTGATCTAACAAGGATGAATGTGGACATTCGTAAGATGAATGTAGACATACATATCATCCACATGGAGAAACTCTTGGGCTAATGAACTTGATTAAGTTGTCATTCATCCTCCTTTAATGGGCTGTTGATAAAGCATTGAATTCAGCAATTGAATGGCCTCTTGAATTTGTTGAACAAGCATCTTGTGACTATTCCCGTACTGAATTTCCAGCATTCACTATCTTCACTAATTTAATCATAGCTTAAGCTCCTGATATCGGAATGAGGTGATTCAAAGTGAGTTGAAAAGATACGAAATAGAGGAAAAAGTTTGAAGAAGACCTCAAGACTCAAATATGCTCGTATCCAATCCAAAAATGGTGAACAAGTTGACTGATATTCCTTGAACTCCCTCCTTAAGTGTTGCTTTAATTCTTGCCTTTACTCTCCCTTAAGTGCTGATAATGAAGGCTTTCATTGCATGTCTTCTCTGTTAAAAACTGATAAGCTTTATGGAGGATTAAGTAGCTCTTAAGTTGTCTTTAAGTGCCTCTTTAAGTGGTGTATTTAGGAGCTCTTCAATGCATTGTTTTCTTGCTGAAACTGAAAGCCTTTAAGTGGTGTGTAAATCTCCCTTGAATGTCTTGAAACTGATCAGCCATCATGGTGTCTTCAAGTGTCTTTAATTAGTAGTAAATGACTTTTCATTCTTGTAGAAAATGATCAGCCATTTGATCCCAAATGAATACCCTAGATGAAAATATAAGCAACCATTAGACAACAACTTTATTCAATAAAATAAAAGTGAATGCATGAAACATATTTAATGAGCTAGTTTAATTAATGAAACTAGTTACATTGAATGATCTAGTTTAATTAATTATTAATCCACACACTAAATGAACTCATAAACATAAGAAAACTAACATGCTTTAAGTGAACTATCATGCATTAATTAAACTAATGAACTTAATTGAACTAACATGCTTAAATGAATATCAAGCATTATTTATTCATGCACACATGCTGAAATTAAATTTAAAATCTTAAGAAAGAACTCATGCAAACTCATGCACAAGTAAGAGGTTGTATTGTTCCAACATAGTTGGTGTTGCATTCTCTAATTTCCAGCCTTGAATAAATAGATTTCCCATGGCCTCTTGAAATTTCTTGGTTTTAGCACGAGTCATAGGTCCAATAGGAAATTCTTCTGATTCATTGTTGGTTGTGATCGTATCATTCCCTCCCTCTTGAAAGCGATTTGACCCCAAATCGTCACCTACATGAAATGGAGATAAATCAGCCACATTGAATGTTGCACTGACATTAAACTCACCTAGGAGGTCTAATTGATAGGCATTATCATTGACACGCTTGATCACTTGAAAAGGACCATCCCCTCTAGGCATCAATTTTGATTTGCGTTGGGCTGGAAATCTTTCTTTTCTCATGTGCAGCCAAACCCAACCTCCCGGCTCGAATGTAATTCGTTTACGTCCCTTGTTAGCTTGTTGCTCATATTGCCTAGTTCTCTTTTCAATATTGTCCCGCACTTGTTGATGGAGTTTTTTGACAAATTCAGACTTGTTTCTCCCATCTTTATTCACAATTTGATCAGCGGGCAAAGGTAATAAATCCAATGGAGTTAAGGGATTGAAACCATACACTATTTCAAATGGTGACATTTTAGTGGCGGAATGAATGGATCGGTTGTAAGCAAACTCCACATGTGGCAAGCTTTCCTCCCAAGTCCTCAAATTCTTTTTGATGATTATCCTCAACAACATGGATAACACCCGGTTCACCACTTCAGTTTGACCATCTGTTCTCCCAAAATGGCTTAAGAACTTCACATCTCGATCAGATACGATAGTTCTTGGAACACCATGCAATCTTATGATTTCCCTGAAAAATAAATTAGCAACATGTGAAGCCTTATTAGTCTTATTACAAGGAATAAAATGAGCCATTTTAGAGAATTGATCCACTACTACAAAGATGGAATCTTTGTTATTCTTTGTACGTGGTAGCCCAAGTACAAAATCCATGGATATGTCTACCCAAGGTACATTAGGAATAGGTAGTGGAGTATATAGGCCATGGGGCATGACTTTTGACTTGGCCTTTCTACATGTGATACAACGCTCACATAGCCTCTCAACATCTCGTTTTATCTTTAGCCAATACAAGTGCTCTTGAAGCATGTTCAACGTCTTCGCTACTCCAAAATATCCCATTAGTCCTCCCCATGTGCTTCCTTGAGGAGCAACTCTCGAATGGATCCTTGTGGGATGCAAAGCTTCCCTTCCTTGAATAGGTATCCATCATCTCTATAAAACTTATCATGTGCACCTTTCTCACAAATTTTGTACACTTCACCAAAATCATGGTCAGACTCGTATAATTCCTTAATGAAAGCAAAACCTAACAATTTAGAGTCTAAGGTGTTAAGAAGGGCATACCTACGTGACAGTGCATCAACAACAATGTTTTCCTTACCCTTTTTATACATGATCACATAAGGGAAGGCTTCAAGAAACTCAACCCATTTGGCATGTCTCTTGTTTAGCTTATGCTGACCTTTGATGTGCTTTAATGCCTCGTGGTCTGTATGGATGATTAATTCCTTAGACCATAGGTAATGCTGCCAAGTTTCCAAGGCCCGAATTAGTGCATACATTTCCTTATCATAGGTCGGATAATTGAGTGTAGCTCCACTCAATTTCTCACTAAAGTAGGCTATGGGGCGTCCTTCTTGAGATAAAACTGCTCCAATTCCCAAACCTGAAGTATCACATTCAACCTCAAAAACTTTGTTAAAATCGGGTAAAGTTAATAATGGTGCATTATTAAACAATCCTTAATCAGGTTAAAGGATTTCTCTTGTTCTTCACCCCAAAAGAAGTTGGAATTCTTTTTAATGACCTCGGTTAAAGAAGCAGCTAAGGTGCTGAAATTGGGTACAAACCAACGATAGAAGCTTGCTAAACCATGGAAGCTTCTAACTTGGCTAATGTTTGTTGGTCTAGTCCATTCCTCAATTGCCTTAACCTTCTCTCTATCAACTTCTAACCCATCTGCACTCACAACAAAACCTAGGAAAACAACCTTGTTAGTGCAAAATATGCATTTTTGTAGATTAGCATAAAGTCTTTCATTTCTCAAAACATCTAATACTGACCTTAGATGTTGAACATGTTCACTCAAACTCTTTCTATATTTAAGAATATCATCAAAATACACTACACAAAACTTACCCAATAATTGTCTAAGGATGTGATTCATTAATCTTATGAAAGTGCTTGGTGTATTAGTTAGACCGAACGGCATAACCAACCACTTATATAATCCTTGTTTAGTCTTGAATGCAGTTTTTCACTCATCCCCTTCTCGCATTCGAATTTGGTGGTAACCACTTTTAAGATCAATCTTAGAGAATACCTTAGAACCACTAAGCTCATCTAACATATCATCTAAACGTGGAATAGGATGACGATACTTTACCGTTATTTTGTTAACCGCACGACAGTCCACACACATGCGCCATGTACCATCTTTCTTAGGCACAAGTAGAACAGGTACTGCACAAGGACTAAGGCTCTCTCTAATATAACCCTTTTCCATCAAATCTGAAACTTGCCTTTGTAACTCCTTAGTTTCCTCGGGGTACTTCGATAAGCTGGTCGGTTAGGAATGATAGCACCAGGAACAAAGTCAATTTGATGCTCTATTCTACGAATCAGAGGTAGTCCACTTGGAATCTCTTCTGGAAATAGGTCTTCATATTCCTGCAACAATGAAACAATAAAAGATGGCAGATTTGGGTCAAGATTATTAGTGCTTAAATAAATCTCCTTGTACATAAGTACAAGAACCATCTTTTCTGAAAACAAATTCTTTCTTATCTCTTTTTCTTTAGCAAAAATGTTAACTCTCTTTTTTTCTTCTTTTTCTCTCTCCTTTTTCCGCTCGGATGTTACCTCACTCTCCTTGGCTCTTCACTCAATTTTGATATCACTCTCTTTGGCTTTTTCAAAGCTTTCTCTTAAATGAAGTTGATCTTTGTGAACTTGCTTTGGTGAAAGTGGGGCTAAAGTGATCTTCCTTGCTTCATGGGTGAAGGTATACCGATTGTATAACCATCATGTATGACTCTCCTATCGAACTGACATGGTCTTCCTAATAAGAGATGACCGGCGTGCATTGGCACAACATCACATAACACCTCGTCTTTGTATTTGCCAATGGAAAAAGGCATAATAACTTGTTTGATCACTTTAAGTTCTCCTCCATCTTTAAGCCACTGCAACTTGTAGGGATGTGGATGCTTGGTCGTTTCTAGGCCAAGTTTATCTACCATTAAAGTACTAGCAACGTTAGTGCAACTACCACCATCGATAATGACAAAGCCTACCTTTCCATTAATATGGCAGCGAGTATGGAAAATGTTCTCGCGTTGCTGATCCCCATCAATTGCTTGCATGCTTAGGCTCCTTTTAACAACAAGGACCTCTTCATCTACGGCATGTTCCAACTCTTCTTCTTCTTCAAATTCTAAAATTTGACTCGGTTAAAATTTTTAATATTTTACTCGGTTAAAATTTGAACGGATTCTCTATAAAGCCTTTTTATATATGCATATTTTAATCCGAACAAAACAAAAACCAGATGTTATTAAATAAAATTTTTTGAGTTCAAAAAATTAATTATGGGATTTTGAACAAAATTATACAGATTAATCTAAAATTTTCAGCTTTTTACTCGGTTAAAATTCGAACAGATTCTCTATAAGCCTTTTTAGATGTGGACGTTTTAATCTGAACAAAACAAAAACCAGATGTTATTAAATGAAATTTTATGAGTTCAAATAGTTAATTATAGGATTTTGAACAAAATTATACAAATAGATCTAAAATTTTCATCTTTTTACTCGGTTAAAATTCGAACAAATTCTCTATAAAGCAATTTTAGACAAGCAAGTTTTAATCCCTACAAAACGAAATGAAATTTTATGAGTTCAAATAGTTGAACATGGGATTTTGAACAAAATTATACAGATAAATCTAAAATTTTCAGCTTTTTACTCGGTTAAAATTCGAACGGATTCTCTATAAAGCAATTTTAGACAAACAAGTTTTAGTCCTAACAAAACGAAAATTAGAGGTTATTAAATCAAATTTTACGAGTTCAAATAGTTAATTATGGGCTTTTGAACAAAATTATACAGATTAATCTAAAATTTTCAAGTTTTTACTCGGTTAAAATTCGAACGGATTCTCTATCAAGCAATTTTAGATATGCAAGTTTTAAATCCCACCAAAACGAAAACCAGATGTTATTAAATCAAATTTTATGAGTTCATATAGTTGAATATGTTCTTTTAAACAAAATTATACAGATTAATCTAAAATTTTTAGCTTTTTACTCGGTTAAAATTTGAACGGGTTCTCTACAAAGCCTTTTTAGACGTGGACGTTTTCATCCGAACAAAACAAAAAACAGATGTTATTAAATGAAATTTTATGAGTTCAAATAGTTAATTATTGGATTTTGAATAGAATTATACAGATAAATCTAAAATTTTCAACTTTTTACTCGGTTAAAATTCGAACGGATTCTCTATAAAGCAATTTTAGACAAGCAAGTTTTAGTCCTAACAAAACGAAAATCAGATGTTTTTAAATCAAATTTTACGACTTCAATCAGTTAATTTTGGGCTTTTGAACAAAATTATACAGATTAATCTAAAATTTTCAACTTTTTACTCGGTTAAAATTTGAACGGATTCTCTATAAAACCTTTTTAGACAAGCACGTTTTAATCCAAACAAAATGATAATTAGATGTTATTAAATCAATTTTTTTGAGTTCAAATAATTAATTATGGGGTTTGAACAAAATTATACAAATTAATCTAAAATTTTCAGCTTTTTACTCGGTTAAAATTTGAACGGATTCTCTATAAAGCCTTTTAACACGTGGACGTTTTAATTCGAACAAAACAAAAATCAGATGTTATTAAATGAAATTTTATGAGTTCAAATATTTAATTATTGGATTTTAAACACAATTATACAAATAAATCTAAAATTTTCAGCTTTTTACTCAGTTAAAATTCGAACGGATTCTCTATAAAGCAATTTTAGACAAGCAAGTTTTAGTCCCAACAAAACAAAAAATAGATGTTATTAAATCAAAATTTACGAGTTCAAATAGTTAATTATGGGCTTTTGAACAAAATTATACAGATTTATCTAAAATTTTCAACTTTTTACTCGGTTAAAATTCGAACGGATTCTCTATAAAGCCTTTTTAGACATGCATATTTTAATCCGAATTAAACGATAACTAGATGTTATTAAATCAAATTTTTTGAGTTCAAATAATTAATTATGGGCTTTTGAACAAAATTATACAGATTAATCTAAAATTTTTAGCTTTTTACTCGATTAAAATTTGAAAGGATTCTTTATAAAGCTTTTTTAGACGTGGACATTTTAATCCGAACAAAACAAAACCAGATGTTATTAAATCAAATTTTATGAGTTCAAACAGTTAATTATGAGATTTTGAACAAAATTATGCAGATTAATATAAAATTTTCAGCTTTTTACTCGGTTAAAATTCGAACGGATTCTCTATAAAGCCTTTTTAGACATGCACGTTTTAATCCGAACAAAACAAAAACCATATGTTATTAAATCAAATTTTATGAGTTCAAATAGTTAATTAAGGGATTTTGAACAAAATTATACTGATAAATCTAACATTTTCAGGTTTTTACTTGGTTAAATTCGAATGGATTCTCTATAAAGCCTTTTTAGACATGCACGTTTTAATCCGAACAAAATGATAATTATATGTTATTAAATCAATTTTTTTTGAGTTCAAATAATTAATTATGGGCTTTTGAACAAAATTATACAGATTAATCTAAAAGTTTCAGCTTTGTACTCGTTTAAAATTTGAACGGATTCTCTATAAAGCCATTTTAGATGTGGACGTTTTAATCCGAACAAAACAAAACGAGATGTTATTAAATAAAATTTTATGAGTTCAAATAGTTAATTATGGGCTTTTGAACAAAATTATACAGATAAATCTAAAGTTTTCATCTTTTTACTCGTATAAAATTCGAACGGATTCTCTATAAAGCCTTTTTAGACATGCACGTTTTAATCCGAACAAATCGATAACCAGATGTTATTAAATCAAATTTTTTGAGTTCAAATAATTAATTATGGGCTTTTGAACAAAATTATGTAGATTAATCTAAAATTTTTAGCTTTTTACTCAGTTAAAATTCAAACGGATTCTCTATAAAGCCTTTTTAGACATGTACATTTTATTCTCAACAAAACGAAAACCAGATTTTATTAAATGAAAATTTATGAGTTCAAATATTTAATTTTGAGCTTTTGAATAAAATTATACAGATTAATCTAAAATTTTTAGCTTTTTACTCGGTTAAAATTCGAACGGATTCTCTATAAAACCTTTATAGACATGCACGTTTTAATCCCAACAAATCGAAAACCAGATGTTATTAAATCAAATTTTATGAGTTCAAATAGTTAATTATGAGCTTTTAAAAAAAATTATACAGATTAATCTAAAATTTTCAACTTTTTAGTCGGTTAAAATTCGAACAGATTCTCTATAAAGCCTTTTTAGACATGCACGTTTTAATCCGAACAAAACAATTATTAGATCTTATTAAATCAAATTTTTGAGTTTAAATAATTAATTATGGTCTTTTGAACAAAATTATACAGATTAATCTAAAATTTTCAGCTGTTTACTCGATTAAAATTTGAACGGATTCGCTATAAAGCCTTTTTAGACATGCACGTTTTAATCCGAACAAAACAAAAACCGGATGTTATTAAATTAAATTTTATGAGTTCAAATAGTTAATTAAGGTCTTTTGAACAAAATTATACAGATTAATCTAAAATTTTCAGCTTTTTACTCGGTTAAAATTCAAACGGATTCTCCATAAAGCCATTTTAGACATGCACGTTTTAATCCAAATAAAACGATAACTAGATGTTATTAAATCAAGTTTTTTGATTTCAAATAATTAATTATGGGCTTTTGAACAAAATTATGCAGATTAATCCAAAATTTTCATCTTTTTACTCGGTTAAAATTCGAACAGATTCTCTTTAAAGCCCATTTACACATGCACGTTTTAATCCCAACAAAACGAAAAATATATTTTATTAAATGAAATTTTATGAGTTCAAATAGTTAATTTTTATCTTTTGAACAAAATTATACTTATTAATCTAAAATTTTTAGCTTTTTACTCGGTTAAAATTAGAACGGATACTCTATCAAGCCTTTTTAGACATGCACGTTTTAATCCAGACAAAACGAAAATCAGATGTTATTAAATCAAATTTTATCAGTTCAAATAGTTAATTAAGGGCTTTTGAATAAAATTATACAGATTAATCTAAAATTTTCAGCTTTTTACTCGGTTAAAATTTGAACAGATTCTCTATAAAGCCTTTTTAGACATACACGTTTTAATCCGAACAAAACGATAACGAGATGTTATTAAATCAAATTTTTTGAGTTCAAATAATTAATTATGGGGCTTTGAACAAAATTATACAGATTAATCTAAAAATTTCAGCTTTTTACTCGGTTAAAATTTGAACAGATTCTCTATAAAGCCTTTTTAGACATGCACGTTTTAATCCGAACAAAACAATTACTAGATCTTATTAAATCAAATTTTTGAGTTTAAATAATTAATTATGGTCTTTTGAACAAAATTATACAGATTAATCTAAAATTTTCAGCTGTTTACTCGATTAAAATTTGAACGGATTCGCTATAAAGCCTTTTTAGACATGCACGTTTTAATCCGAACAAAACAAAAACCGGATGTTATTAAATCAAATTTTATGAGTTCAAATAGTTAATTAAGGTCTTTTGAACAAAATTATACAGATTAATCTAAAATTTTCAGTTTTTTACTCGGTTAAAATTCAAACGGATTCTCTATAAAGCAATTTTAGACAAGCAAGTTTTAATCCCTACAAAACGAAATGAAATTTTATGAGTTCAAATAGTTGAACATGGGCTTTTGAACAAAATTATACAGATAAATCTAAAATTTTCAGCTTTTTACTCGGTTAAAATTCGAACGGATTCTCTATAAAGCAATTTTAGACAAACAAGTTTTAGTCCTAACAAAACGAAAATTAGAGGTTATTAAATCAAATTTTACGAGTTCAAATAGTTAATTATGGGCTTTTGAACAAAATTATACAGATTAATCTAAAATTTTCAAGTTTTTACTCGGTTAAAATTCGAACGGATTCTCTATCAAGCAATTTTAGATATGCAAGTTTTAAATCCCACCAAAACGAAAACCAGATGTTATTAAATCAAATTTTATGAGTTCATATAGTTGAATATGTTCTTTTAAACAAAATTATACAGATTAATCTAAAATTTTTAGCTTTTTACTCGGTTAAAATTTGAACGGGTTCTCTACAAAGCCTTTTTAGACGTGGACGTTTTCATCCGAACAAAACAAAAAACAGATGTTATTAAATGAAATTTTATGAGTTCAAATAGTTAATTATTGGATTTTGAATAAAATTATACAGATAAATCTAAAATTTTCAACTTTTTACTCGGTTAAAATTCGAACGGATTCTCTATAAAGCAATTTTAGACAAGCAAGTTTTAGTCCTAACAAAACGAAAATCAGATGTTTTTAAATCAAATTTTACGAGTTCAATCAGTTAATTTTGGGCTTTTGAACAAAATTATACAGATTAATCTAAAATTTTCAACTTTTTACTCGGTTAAAATTTGAACGGATTCTCTATAAAACCTTTTTAGACATGCACGTTTTAATCCAAACAAAATGATAACTAGATGTTATTAAATCAATTTTTTTGAGTTCAAATAATTAATTATGGGGTTTGAACAAAATTATACAAATTAATCTAAAATTTTCAGCTTTTTACTCGGTTAAAATTTGAACGGATTCTCTATAAAGCCTTTTAACACGTGGACGTTTTAATTCGAACAAAACAAAAATCAGATGTTATTAAATGAAATTTTATGAGTTCAAATATTTAATTATTGGATTTTAAACACAATTATACAAATAAATCTAAAATTTTCAGCTTTTTACTCAGTTAAAATTCGAACGGATTCTCTATAAAGCAATTTTAGACAAGCAAGTTTTAGTCCCAACAAAACAAAAAATAGATGTTATTAAATCAAAATTTACGAGTTCAAATAGTTAATTATGGGCTTTTGAACAAAATTATACAGATTTATCTAAAATTTTCAACTTTTTACTCGGTTAAAATTTGAACGGATTCTCTATAAAGCCTTTTTAGACATGCATATTTTAATCCGAATTAAACGATAACTAGATGTTATAAAATCAAATTTTTTGAGTTCAAATAATTAATTATGGGCTTTTGAACAAAATTATACAGATTAATCTAAAATTTTCAGCTTTTTACTCGATTAAAATTTGAAAGGATTCTTTATAAAGCTTTTTTAGACGTGGACATTTTAATCCGAACAAAACAAAACCAGATGTTATTAAATCAAATTTTATGAGTTCAAACAGTTAATTATGAGATTTTGAACAAAATTATACAGATTAATATAAAATTTTCAGCTTTTTACTCGGTTAAAATTCGAACGGATTCTCTATAAAGCCTTTTTAGACATGCACGTTTTAATCCGAACAAAACAAAAACCATATGTTATTAAATCAAATTTTATGAGTTCAAATAGTTAATTAAGGGATTTTGAACAAAATTATACTGATAAATCTAACATTTTCAGGTTTTTACTTGGTTAAATTCGAATGGATTCTCTGTAAAGCCTTTTTAGACATGCACGTTTTAATCCGAACAAAATGATAATTATATGTTATTAAATCAATTTTTTTTGAGTTCAAATAATTAATTATGGGCTTTTGAACAAAATTATACAGATTAATCTAAAAGTTTCAGCTTTGTACTCGTTTAAAATTTGAACGGATTCTCTATAAAGCCTTTTTAGATGTGGACGTTTTAATCCGAACAAAACAAAACGAGATGTTATTAAATAAAATTTTATAAGTTCAAATAGTTAATTATGGGCTTTTGAACAAAATTATACAGATAAATTAAAAGTTTTCATCTTTTTACTCGTATAAAATTCGAACGGATTCTCTATAAAGCCTTTTTAGACATGCACGTTTTAATCCGAACAAATCGATAACCAGATGTTATTAAATCAAATTTTTTGAGTTCAAATAATTAATTATGGGCTTTTGAACAAAATTATGTAGATTAATCTAAAATTTTTAGCTTTTTACTCAGTTAAAATTCAAACGGATTCTCTATAAAGCCTTTTTAGACATGTACATTTTATTCTCAACAAAACGAAAACCAGATTTTATTAAATGAAAATTTATGAGTTCAAATATTTAATTTTGAGCTTTTGAATAAAATTATACAGATTAATCTAAAATTTTTAGCTTTTTACTCGGTTAAAATTCGAACGGATTCTCTATAAAACCTTTATAGACATGCACGTTTTAATCCCAACAAATCGAAAACCAGATGTTATTAAATCAAATTTTATGAGTTCAAATAGTTAATTATGGGGCTTTGAACAAAATTATACAGATTAATCTAAAAATTTCAACTTTTTAGTCGGTTAAAATTCGAACAGATTCTCTATAAAGCCTTTTTAGACATGCACGTTTTAATCCGAACAAAACAATTATTAGATCTTATTAAATCAAATTTTTGAGTTTAAATAATTAATTATGGTCTTTTGAACAAAATTATACAGATTAATCTAAAATTTTCAGCTGTTTACTCGATTAAAATTTGAACGGATTCGCTATAAAGCCTTTTTAGACATGCACGTTTTAATCCGAACAAAACAAAAACCGGATGTTATTAAATCAAATTTTATGAGTTCAAATAGTTAATTAAGGTCTTTTGAACAAAATTATACAGATTAATCTAAAATTTTCAGCTTTTTACTCGGTTAAAATTCAAACGGATTCTCCATAAAGCCATTTTAGACATGCACGTTTTAATCCAAATAAAACGATAACTAGATGTTATTAAATCAAATTTTTTGATTTCAAATAATTAATTATGGGCTTTTGAACAAAATTATGCAGATTAATCCAAAATTTTCATCTTTTTACTCGGTTAAAATTCGAACAGATTCTCTTTAAAGCCCATTTACACATGCACGTTTTAATCCCAACAAAACGAAAAATATATTTTATTAAATGAAATTTTATGAGTTCAAATAGTTAATTTTTATCTTTTGAACAAAATTATACTTATTAATCTAAAATTTTTAGCTTTTTACTCGGTTAAAATTAGAACGGATACTCTATCAAGCCTTTTTAGACATGCACGTTTTAATCCAGACAAAACGAAAATCAGATGTTATTAAATCAAATTTTATCAGTTCAAATAGTTAATTAAGGGCTTTTGAATAAAATTATACAGATTAATCTAAAATTTTCAGCTTTTTACTCGGTTAAAATTTGAACAGATTCTCTATAAAGCCTTTTTAGACATACACGTTTTAATCCGAACAAAACGATAACGAGATGTTATTAAATCAAATTTTTTGAGTTCAAATAATTAATTATGGGGTTTTGAACAAAATTATACAGATTAATCTAAAAATTTCAGCTTTTTACTCGGTTAAAATTTGAACAGATTCTCTATAAAGCCTTTTTAGACATGCACGTTTTAATCCGAACAAAACAATTACTAGATCTTATTAAATCAAATTTTTGAGTTTAAATAATTAATTATGGTCTTTTGAACAAAATTATACAGATTAATCTAAAATTTTCAGCTGTTTACTCGATTAAAATTTGAACGGATTCGCTATAAAGCCTTTTTAGACATGCACGTTTTAATCCGAACAAAACAAAAACCGGATGTTATTAAATCAAATTTTATGAGTTCAAATAGTTAATTAAGGTCTTTTGAACAAAATTATACAGATTAATCTAAAATTTTCAGTTTTTTACTCGGTTAAAATTCAAACGGATTCTCCATAAAGCCATTTTAGACATGCACGTTTTAATCCGAATAAAACGATAACTAGATGTTATTAAATCAAATTTTTTGATTTCAAATAATTAATTATGGGCTTTTGAACAAAATTATGCAGATTAATCCAAAATTTTCATCTTTTTACTCGGTTAAAATTCGAACAGATTCTCTATAAAGCAATTTTAGACAAGCAAGTTTTAATCCCTACAAAACGAAATGAAATTTTATGAGTTCAAATAGTTGAACATGGCCTTTTGAACAAAATTATACAGATAAATCTAAAATTTTCAGCTTTTTACTCGGTTAAAATTCGAACGGATTCTCTATAAAGCAATTTTAGACAAACAAGTTTTAGTCCTAACAAAACGAAAATTAGAGGTTATTAAATCAAATTTTACGAGTTCAAATAGTTAATTATGGGCTTTTGAACAAAATTATACAGATTAATCTAAAATTTTCAAGTTTTTACTCGGTTAAAATTCGAACGGATTCTCTATCAAGCAATTTTAGATATGCAAGTTTTAAATCCCACCAAAACGAAAACTAGATGTTATTAAATCAAATTTTATGAGTTCATATAGTTGAATATGTTCTTTTAAACAAAATTATACAGATTAATCTAAAATTTTTAGCTTTTTACTCGGTTAAAATTTGAACGGGTTCTCTACAAAGCCTTTTTAGACGTGGATGTTTTCATCCGAACAAAACAAAAAACAGATGTTATTAAATGAAATTTTATGAGTTCAAATAGTTAATTATTGGATTTTGAATAAAATTATACAGATAAATCTAAAATTTTCAACTTTTTACTCGGTTAAAATTCGAACGGATTCTCTATAAAGCAATTTTAGACAAGCAAGTTTTAGTCCTAACAAAACGAAAATCAGATGTTTTTAAATCAAATTTTACGAGTTCAATCAGTTAATTTTGGGCTTTTGAACAAAATTATACAGATTAATCTAAAATTTTCAACTTTTTACTCGGTTAAAATTTGAACGGATTCTCTATAAAACCTTTTTAGACATGCACGTTTTAATCCAAACAAAATGATAACTAGATGTTATTAAATCAATTTTTTTGAGTTCAAATAATTAATTATGGGGTTTGAACAAAATTATACAAATTAATCTAAAATTTTCAGCTTTTTACTCGGTTAAAATTTGAACGGATTCTCTATAAAGCCTTTTAACACGTGGACGTTTTAATTCGAACAAAACAAAAATCAGATGTTATTAAATGAAATTTTATGAGTTCAAATATTTAATTATTGGATTTTAAACACAATTATACAAATAAATCTAAAATTTTCAGCTTTTTACTCAGTTAAAATTCGAACGGATTCTCTATAAAGCAATTTTAGACAAGCAAGTTTTAGTCCCAACAAAACAAAAAATAGATGTTATTAAATCAAAATTTACGAGTTCAAATAGTTAATTATGGGCTTTTGAACAAAATTATACAGATTTATCTAAAATTTTCAACTTTTTACTCGGTTAAAATTCGAACGGATTCTCTATAAAGCCTTTTTAGACATGCATATTTTAATCCGAATTAAACGATAACTAGATGTTATTAAATCAAATTTTTTGAGTTCAAATAATTAATTATGGGCTTTTGAACAAAATTATACAGATTAATCTAAAATTTTCAGCTTTTTACTCGATTAAAATTTGAAAGGATTCTTTATAAAGCTTTTTTAGACGTGGACATTTTAATCCGAACAAAACAAAACCAGATGTTATTAAATCAAATTTTATGAGTTCAAATAGTTAATTATGAGATTTTGAACAAAATTATACAGATTAATATAAAATTTTCAGCTTTTTACTCGGTTAAAATTCGAACGGATTCTCTATAAAGCCTTTTTAGACATGCACGTTTTAATCCGAACAAAACAAAAACCATATGTTATTAAATCAAATTTTATGAGTTCAAATAGTTAATTAAGGGATTTTGAACAAAATTATACTGATAAATCTAACATTTTCAGGTTTTTACTTGGTTAAATTCGAATGGATTCTCTGTAAAGCCTTTTTAGACATGCACGTTTTAATCCGAACAAAATGATAATTATATGTTATTAAATCAATTTTTTTTGAGTTCAAATAATTAATTATGGGCTTTTGAACAAAATTATACAGATTAATCTAAAAGTTTCAGCTTTGTACTCGTTTAAAATTTGAACGGATTCTCTATAAAGCCTTTTTAGATGTGGACGTTTTAATCCGAACAAAACAAAACGAGATGTTATTAAATAAAATTTTATGAGTTCAAATAGTTAATTATGGGATTTTGAACAAAATTATACAGATAAATCTAAAGTTTTCATCTTTTTACTTGTATAAAATTCGAACGGATTCTCTATAAAGCCTTTTTAGACATGCACGTTTTAATCCGAACAAATCGATAACCAGATGTTATTAAATCAAATTTTTTGAGTTCAAATAATTAATTATGGGCTTTTGAACAAAATTATGTAGATTAATCTAAAATTTTTAGCTTTTTATTCAGTTAAAATTCAAACGGATTCTCTATAAAGCCTTTTTAGACATGTACATTTTATTCTCAACAAAACGAAAACCAGATTTTATTAAATGAAAATTTATGAGTTCAAATATTTAATTTTTAGCTTTTGAATAAAATTATACAGATTAATCTAAAATTTTTAGCTTTTTACTCGGTTAAAATTCGAACGGATTCTCTATAAAACCTTTATAGACATGCACGTTTTAATCCCAACAAATCGAAAAGCAGATGTTATTAAATCAAATTTTATGAGTTCAAATAGTTAATTATGAGCTTTTAAAAAAAATTATACAGATTAATCTAAAATTTTCAACTTTTTAGTCGGTTAAAATTCGAACAGATTCTCTATAAAGCCTTTTTAGACATGCACGTTTTAATCCGAACAAAACAATTACTAGATCTTATTAAATCAAATTTTTGAGTTTAAATAATTAATTATGGTCTTTTGAACAAAATTATACAGATTAATCTAAAATTTTCAGCTGTTTACTCGATTAAAATTTGAACGGATTCGCTATAAAGCCTTTTTAGACATGCACGTTTTAATCCGAACAAAACAAAAACCGGATGTTATTAAATCAAATTTTATGAGTTCAAATAGTTAATTAAGGTCTTTTGAACAAAATTATACAGATTAATCTAAAATTTTCAGCTTTTTACTCGGTTAAAATTCAAACGGATTCTCCATAAAGCCATTTTAGACATGCACGTTTTAATCCGAATAAAACGATAACTAGATGTTATTAAATCAAATTTTTTGATTTCAAATAATTAATTATGGGCTTTTGAACAAAATTATGCAGATTAATCCAAAATTTTCATCTTTTTACTCGGTTAAAATTCGAACAGATTCTCTATAAAGCAATTTTAGACAAGCAAGTTTTAATCCCTACAAAACGAAATGAAATTTTATGAGTTCAAATAGTTGAACATGGGATTTTGAACAAAATTATACAGATAAATCTAAAATTTTCAGCTTTTTACTCGGTTAAAATTCGAACGGATTCTCTATAAAGCAATTTTAGACAAACAAGTTTTAGTCCTAACAAAACGAAAATTAGAGGTTATTAAATCAAATTTTACGAGTTCAAATAGTTAATTATGGGCTTTTGAACAAAATTATACAGATTAATCTAAAATTTTCAAGTTTTTACTCGGTTAAAATTCGAACGGATTCTCTATCAAGCAATTTTAGATATGCAAGTTTTAAATCTCACCAAAACGAAAACCAGATGTTATTAAATCAAATTTTATGAGTTCATATAGTTGAATATGTTCTTTTAAACAAAATTATACAGATTAATCTAAAATTTTTAGCTTTTTACTCGGTTAAAATTTGAACGGGTTCTCTACAAAGCCTTTTTAGACGTGGACGTTTTCATCCGAACAAAACAAAAAACAGATGTTATTAAATGAAATTTTATGAGTTCAAATAGTTAATTATTGGATTTTGAATAAAATTATACAGTTAAATCTAAAATTTTCAACTTTTTACTCGGTTAAAATTCGAACGGATTCTCTATAAAGCAATTTTAGACAAGCAAGTTTTAGTCCTAACAAAACGAAAATCAGATGTTTTTAAATCAAATTTTACGAGTTCAATCAGTTAATTTTGGGCTTTTGAACAAAATTATACAGATTAATCTAAAATTTTCAACTTTTTTCTCGGTTAAAATTTGAACGGATTCTCTATAAAACCTTTTTAGACATGCACGTTTTAATCCAAACAAAATGATAACTAGATGTTATTAAATCAATTTTTTTGAGTTCAAATAATTAATTATGGGGTTTGAACAAAATTATACAAATTAATCTAAAATTTTCAGCTTTTTACTCGGTTAAAATTTGAACGGATTCTCTATAAAGCCTTTTAACACGTGGACGTTTTAATTCGAACAAAACAAAAATCAGATGTTATTAAATGAAATTTTATGAGTTCAAATATTTAATTATTGGATTTTAAACACAATTATACAAATAAATCTAAAATTTTCAGCTTTTTACTCAGTTAAAATTCGAACGGATTCTCTATAAAGCAATTTTAGACAAGCAAGTTTTAGTCCCAACAAAACAAAAAATAGATGTTATTAAATCAAAATTTACGAGTTCAAATAGTTAATTATGGGCTTTTGAACAAAATTATACAGATTAATCTAAAATTTTCAACTTTTTACTCGGTTAAAATTTGAACGGATTCTCTATAAAACCTTTTTAGACATGCACGTTTTAATCCAAACAAAATGATAACTAGATGTTATTAAATCAAATTTTTTGAGTTCAAATAATTAATTATGGGCTTTTGAACAAAATTATACAGATTAATCTAAAATTTTCAGCTTTTTACTCGATTAAAATTTGAAAGGATTCTTTATAAAGCTTTTTTAGACGTGGACATTTTAATCCGAACAAAACAAAACCAGATGTTATTAAATCAAATTTTATGAGTTCAAATAGTTAATTATGAGATTTTGAACAAAATTATACAGATTAATATAAAATTTTCAGCTTTTTACTCGGTTAAAATTCGAACGGATTCTCTATAAAGCCTTTTTAGACATGCACGTTTTAATCCGAACAAAACAAAAACCATATGTTATTAAATCAAATTTTATGAGTTCAAATAGTTAATTAAGGGATTTTGAACAAAATTATACTGATAAATCTAACATTTTCAGGTTTTTACTTGGTTAAATTCGAATGGATTCTCTGTAAAGCCTTTTTAGACATGCACGTTTTAATCCGAACAAAATGATAATTATATGTTATTAAATCAATTTTTTTTTAGTTCAAATAATTAATTATGGGCTTTTGAACAAAATTATACAGATTAATCTAAAAGTTTCAGCTTTGTACTCGTTTAAAATTTGAACGGATTCTCTATAAAGCCTTTTTAGATGTGGACATTTTAATCCGAACAAAACAAAACGAGATGTTATTAAATAAAATTTTATGAGTTCAAATAGTTAATTATGGGCTTTTGAATAAAATTATACAGATAAATCTAAAGTTTTCATCTTTTTACTCGTATAAAATTCGAACGGATTCTCTATAAAGCCTTTTTAGGCATGCACGTTTTAATCCGAACAAATCGATAACCAGATGTTATTAAATCAAATTTTTTGTGTTCAAATAATTAATTATGGGCTTTTGAACAAAATTATGTAGATTAATCTAAAATTTTTAGCTTTTTACTCAGTTAAAATTCAAACGGATTCCCTATAAAGCCTTTTTAGACATGTACATTTTATTCTCAACAAAACGAAAACCAGATTTTATTAAATGAAAATTTATGAGTTCAAATATTTAATTTTGATATTTTTGAATAAAATTATACAGATTAATCTAAAATTTTTAGCTTTTTACTCGGTTAAAATTCGAACGGATTCTCTATAAAACCTTTATAGACATGCACGTTTTAATCCCAACAAATCGAAAAGCAGATGTTATTAAATCAAATTTTATGAGTTCAAATAGTTAATTATGAGCTTTTAAAAAAATTATACAGATTAATCTAAAATTTTCAACTTTTTAGTCGGTTAAAATTCGAACAGATTCTCTATAAAGCCTTTTTAGACATGCACGTTTTAATCCGAACAAAACAATTACTAGATCTTATTAAATCAAATTTTTGAGTTTAAA
The DNA here is from genome assembly GCA_035048815.1 of Abelmoschus esculentus. Lineage (NCBI taxonomy): Eukaryota > Viridiplantae > Streptophyta > Magnoliopsida > Malvales > Malvaceae > Abelmoschus > Abelmoschus esculentus. The sequence goes on from JAUCBN010000003.1 coordinate 22,159,855, forward strand.
TAATTAATTATGGTCTTTTGAACAAAATTATACAGATTAATCTAAAATTTTCAGCTGTTTACTCGATTAAAATTTGAACGGATTCGCTATAAAGCCTTTTTAGACATGCACGTTTTAATCCGAACAAAACAAAAACCGGATGTTATTAAATCAAATTTTATGAGTTCAAATAGTTAATTAAGGTCTTTTGAACAAAATTATACAGATTAATCTAAAATTTTCAGCTTTTTACTCGGTTAAAATTCAAACGGATTCTCCATAAAGCCATTTTAGACATGCACGTTTTAATCCGAATAAAACGATAACTAGATGTTATTAAATCAAATTTTTTGATTTCAAATAATTAATTATGGGCTTTTGAACAAAATTATGCAGATTAATCCAAAATTTTCATCTTTTTACTCGGTTAAAATTCGAACAGATTCTCTATAAAGCAATTTTAGACAAGCAAGTTTTAATCCCTACAAAACGAAATGAAATTTTATGAGTTCAAATAGTTGAACATGGGATTTTGAACAAAATTATACAGATAAATCTAAAATTTTCAGCTTTTTACTCGGTTAAAATTCGAACGGATTCTCTATAAAGCAATTTTAGACAAACAAGTTTTAGTCCTAACAAAACGAAAATTAGAGGTTATTAAATCAAATTTTACGAGTTCAAATAGTTAATTATGGGCTTTTGAACAAAATTATACAGATTAATCTAAAATTTTCAAGTTTTTACTCGGTTAAAATTCGAACGGATTCTCTATCAAGCAATTTTAGATATGCAAGTTTTAAATCTCACCAAAACGAAAACCAGATGTTATTAAATCAAATTTTATGAGTTCATATAGTTGAATATGTTCTTTTAAACAAAATTATACAGATTAATCTAAAATTTTTAGCTTTTTACTCGGTTAAAATTTGAACGGGTTCTCTACAAAGCCTTTTTAGACGTGGACGTTTTCATCCGAACAAAACAAAAAACAGATGTTATTAAATGAAATTTTATGAGTTCAAATAGTTAATTATTGGATTTTGAATAAAATTATACAGATAAATCTAAAATTTTCAACTTTTTACTCGGTTAAAATTCGAACGGATTCTCTATAAAGCAATTTTAGACAAGCAAGTTTTAGTCCTAACAAAACGAAAATCAGATGTTTTTAAATCAAATTTTACGAGTTCAATCAGTTAATTTTGGGCTTTTGAACAAAATTATACAGATTAATCTAAAATTTTCAACTTTTTTCTCGGTTAAAATTTGAACGGATTCTCTATAAAACCTTTTTAGACATGCACGTTTTAATCCAAACAAAATGATAACTAGATGTTATTAAATCAATTTTTTTGAGTTCAAATAATTAATTATGGGGTTTGAACAAAATTATACAAATTAATCTAAAATTTTCAGCTTTTTACTCGGTTAAAATTTGAACGGATTCTCTATAAAGCCTTTTAACACGTGGACGTTTTAATTCGAACAAAACAAAAATCAGATGTTATTAAATGAAATTTTATGAGTTCAAATATTTAATTATTGGATTTTAAACACAATTATACAAATAAATCTAAAATTTTCAGCTTTTTACTCAGTTAAAATTCGAACGGATTCTCTATAAAGCAATTTTAGACAAGCAAGTTTTAGTCCCAACAAAACAAAAAATAGATGTTATTAAATCAAAATTTACGAGTTCAAATAGTTAATTATGGGCTTTTGAACAAAATTATACAGATTAATCTAAAATTTTCAAATTTTTACTCGGTTAAAATTTGAACGGATTCTCTATAAAACCTTTTTAGACATGCACGTTTTAATCCAAACAAAATGATAACTAGATGTTATTAAATCAAATTTTTTGAGTTCAAATAATTAATTATGGGCTTTTGAACAAAATTATACAGATTAATCTAAAATTTTCAGCTTTTTACTCGATTAAAATTTGAAAGGATTCTTTATAAAGCTTTTTTAGACGTGGACATTTTAATCCGAACAAAACAAAACCAGATGTTATTAAATCAAATTTTATGAGTTCAAATAGTTAATTATGAGATTTTGAACAAAATTATACAGATTAATATAAAATTTTCAGCTTTTTACTCGGTTAAAATTCGAACGGATTCTCTATAAAGCCTTTTTAGACATGCACGTTTTAATCCGAACAAAACAAAAACCATATGTTATTAAATCAAATTTTATGAGTTCAAATAGTTAATTAAGGGATTTTGAACAAAATTATACTGATAAATCTAACATTTTCAGGTTTTTACTTGGTTAAATTCGAATGGATTCTCTGTAAAGCCTTTTTAGACATGCACGTTTTAATCCGAACAAAATGATAATTATATGTTATTAAATCAATTTTTTTTTAGTTCAAATAATTAATTATGGGCTTTTGAACAAAATTATACAGATTAATCTAAAAGTTTCAGCTTTGTACTCGTTTAAAATTTGAACGGATTCTCTATAAAGCCTTTTTAGATGTGGACATTTTAATCCGAACAAAACAAAACGAGATGTTATTAAATAAAATTTTATGAGTTCAAATAGTTAATTATGGGCTTTTGAACAAAATTATACAGATAAATCTAAAGTTTTCATCTTTTTACTCGTATAAAATTCGAACGGATTCTCTATAAAGCCTTTTTAGACATGCACGTTTTAATCCGAACAAATCGATAACCAGATGTTATTAAATCAAATTTTTTGTGTTCAAATAATTAATTATGGGCTTTTGAACAAAATTATGTAGATTAATCTAAAATTTTTAGCTTTTTACTCAGTTAAAATTCAAACGGATTCCCTATAAAGCCTTTTTAGACATGTACATTTTATTCTCAACAAAACGAAAACCAGATTTTATTAAATGAAAATTTATGAGTTCAAATATTTAATTTTGATATTTTTGAATAAAATTATACAGATTAATCTAAAATTTTTAGCTTTTTACTCGGTTAAAATTCGAACGGATTCTCTATAAAACCTTTATAGACATGCACGTTTTAATCCCAACAAATCGAAAAGCAGATGTTATTAAATCAAATTTTATGAGTTCAAATAGTTAATTATGAGCTTTTAAAAAAATTATACAGATTAATCTAAAATTTTCAACTTTTTAGTCGGTTAAAATTCGAACAGATTCTCTATAAAGCCTTTTTAGACATGCACGTTTTAATCCGAACAAAACAATTACTAGATCTTATTAAATCAAATTTTTGAGTTTAAATAATTAATTATGGTCTTTTGAACAAAATTATACAGATTAATCTAAAATTTTCAGCTGTTTACTCGATTAAAATTTGAACGGATTCGCTATAAAGCCTTTTTAGACATGCACGTTTTAATCCGAATAAAACAAAAACCGGATGTTATTAAATCAAATTATATGAGTTCAAATAGTTAATTAATGTCTTTTGGACAAAATTATACAGATTAATCTAAAATTTTCAGCTTTTTACTCGGTTAAAATTCAAACGGATTCTCCATAAAGCCATTTTAGACATGCACGTTTTAATCCAAATAAAACGATAACTAGATGTTATTAAATCAAATTTTTTGATTTCAAATAATTAATTATGGGCTTTTGAACAAAATTATGCAGATTAATCCAAAATTTTCATCTTTTTACTCGGTTAAAATTCGAACAAATTCTCTTTAAAGCCCATTTACACATGCACGTTTTAATCCCAACAAAACGAAAAATATATTTTATTAAATGAAATTTTATGAGTTCAAATAGTTAATTTTGATCTTTTGAACAAAATTATACTTATTAATCTAAAATTTTTAGCTTTTTACTCGGTTAAAATTAGAACGGATACTCTATCAAGCCTTTTTAGACATGCACGTTTTAATCCAGACAAAACGAAAACAGATGTTATTAAATCAAATTTTATCAGTTCAAATATTAATTAAGGGCTTTTGAATAAAATTATACAGATTAATCTAAAATTTTCAGCTTTTTACTCGGTTAAAATTTGAACAGATTCTCTATAAAGCCTTTTTAGACATACACGTTTTAATCCGAACAAAACGATAACTAGATGTTATTAAATCAAATTTTTTGAGTTCAAATAATTAATTATGGGGTTTTGAACAAAATTATATAGATTAATCTAAAAATTTCAGCTTTTAACTCGGTTAAAATTCAAACGGATTCTCTATAAAGCCTTTTTTGACATGCACGTTTTAATCCGAACAAAATGATAAGTAGATGTTATTAAATCAAATTTTTTAAGTTCAAATAATTAATTATTTTAAACAAAATTATACAGATTAATCTAAAATTTTCAGCTTTTTACTCGTTTAAAATTTGAACGGATTCTCTATAAAGCCTTTTTAGACGTGGACGTTTTAATCCGAACAAAGCAAAACCAGATAATATTAAATCAAATTTTTTGAGTTCAAATAGTTAATTATGAGATTTTGAACAAAATTATACAGATAAATCTAAAATTTTCAGCTTTTTACTCGGTTAAAATTCGAACGGATTCTCTATAAAGACTATTTAGACATGCACATTTTAATCCGAACAAAACAAAAACCAGATGTTATTAAATCAAATTTTATGAGTTCAAATAGTTAATTATTGGATTTTGAACAAAATTATACAGATAAATATAAAATTTTTAGCTTTTTACTCGGTTAAAATTCGAACGGATTCTCTATAGAGCCTTTTTAGACATGTACGTTTTAATCCGAACAAAATAATAACTAGATGTTATTAAATCAAATTTTACGAGTTCAAATAGTTAATTATGGGATTTTGAACGAAATTATATAGATAAATCTAAAATTTTTAGCTTTTTACTCGGTTAAAATTCGAACGGATTCTCTATAAAGCAATTTTAGACATACACGTTTTAATTCGAACAAAACGATATTTAGATGTTATTAAATCAAATTTGATGAGTTCAAATAATTAATTATGGGCTTTTGAATAAAATTATGAAGATTAATCTAAAATTTTCAGTTTTTTACTCGGTTAAAGTTTAAATAGTTAATTACAAGTTTTTAAACAAAATTATATAGATTAGTCTAAAATTTTCAACTTTTTAGTCGGTTAAAATTCGAATAGATTCTCTATAAAGCCTTTTTAGACATGCACGTTTTAATCCGAACAAAACAATTACTAGATATTATTAAATCAAATTTTTTGAGTTCAAATAATTAATTATGGGCTTTTGAACTAAATTATACAGATTAATCTAAAATTTTCAGCTTTTTACTCGGTTAAAATTTAAATGGATTCTCTATAAAGTCCTTTAAGACATGAAAGTTTTAATCCGAACAAAACGATAACTAGGTGTTATTAAATCAAATTTTTTGAGTTCAAATAATTAATTATGGGCTTTTGAACAAAATTTTGCAGATTAATCTAAAAATTTTAGCTTTTTACTCGGTTAAAATTCAAACAGATTCTCCGTAAAGCCGTTTTAGACATGTATGTTTAAATCCGAACAAAATGATAAGTAGATGTTATTAAATCAAATTTTTTGAGTTAAAATAATTAATTATGGGCTTTTAAACAAAATTATATAGATTAATCTAAAAGTTTCAGCTTTTTACTCGGTTAAAATTCGAACGGATTCTCTATAAAGACTTTTTAGACATGCACGTTTTAATCCGAACAAAACAAAAACCAGATGTTATTAAATCAAATTTTATGAGTTTAAATAGATGAATATGGTCTTTTAAACAAAATTATACAGATTAATCTAAAATTTTTAGCTTTTTACTCGGTTAAAATTCGAACGAATTCTCTATAAAGCTTTTTTAGACATGCACATTTTAATCCCAAGAAAACGAAAATAAGATTTTTTTAAATGAAATTTTATGAGTTCAAATATTTAATTTTGAGCTTTTGAACAAAACTATACAGATTAATCTAAAATTTTCAGCTTTTTACTCTGTTAAAATTTGAACGGATTCTCTATAAAGCCTTTTTAGACATGCACGTTTTAATCCCAACAAAACGAAAATCAGATGTTATTAAATCAAATTTTACGAGTTCAAATAGTTAATTATGGGCTTTTGAAAAAAACTATACAGATTAATCTAAAATTTTCAACTTTTTACTCGGTTAAAATTCGAACGGATTCTCTATAAAGCCTTTTTAGACATGCATGTTTTAATCCGAACAAAACGATAACTAGATGTTATTAAATCAAATTTTTTGAGTTCAAATAATTAATTATGGGCTTTTGAAAAAAATTATACAGATTAATCTAAAATTTTCAGCTTTTTACTCGATTAAAATTTGAAAGGATTCTTTATAAAGCCTTTTTAGACATACACGTTTTAATCCGAACAAAACAAAAAACAGATGTTATTAAATAAAATTTTATGAGTTTAATTAGTTAATTCCGAGATTTTTAACAAAATTATAAAGATAGATCTAAAATTTTTAGCTTTTTACTCGGTTAAAATTCGAACGGATTCTCTAGAAAGCATTTTTAGACATGCAAGTTTTAATCCCACCAAAACGAAAACCAGACGTTATTAAATAAAATTTTATGAGTTCAAAAAGTTTAATATGGTCTTTTAAACAAAATTATACAGATTAATCTAAAATTTTTAGCTTTTTACTCGGTTAATATCCGAACGAATTCTCTATAAAGCTTTTTTAGACATGCACATTTTAATCCCAACAAAACGAAAATAAGATTTTTTTAAATGAAATTTTATGAGTTCAAATATTTAATTTTGAGCTTTTGAACAAAATTATACAGATTAATCTAAATTTTTCAGCTTTTTATACGGTTAAAATTTGAACGGATTCTCAATAAAGCAATTTTAGACAAGCAAGTTTTAATCCTAATAAAACAAAAATTAGATGTTATTAAATGAAATTTTATGAGTTTAAATAGTTAATTATGGGATTTTGAACAAAATTATACAGATAGATCTAAAATTTTCAGCTTTTTACTCGGTTAAAATTCGAACGGATTCTCTATAAATCAATTTTAGACAAGCAAGTTTTAATCCCTACAAAACAAAATCAAATTTTATAAGTTCAAATTGTTGAATATGGGCTTTTAAAAAAAATTATACAGATTAATCTAAAATTTTTAGCTTTTTACTCGGTTAAAATCCGAACAAATTCACTACAAAGCCTTTTTAGACATGCACATTTTAATCCCAACAAAACAAAAAAAAGATTTTATTAAATAAAATTTTATGAGTTCAAATATTTAATTTTAAGCTTTTGAAAAAAATTATACAGATTAATCTAAAATTTTCAACTTTTTACTCGGTTAAAATTCGAACGGATTCTCTATAAAGTCTTTTTAGGCATGCACGTCTTAATCCCAACAAAAAGAAAATCAGATGTTATTAAGTCAAATTTTACGAGTTCAAATATTTAATTATGGGCTTTTGAACAAAATTATACAGATTAATCTAAAATTTTCAACTTTTTTCTCGGTTAAAATTCGAACGGATTCTCTATAAAGCCTTTTTAGACATGCACGTTTTAATCGGAACAAAACGATAACTAGATGTTACTAAATCAAATTTTTTGAGTTCAAATAATTAATTATGGGGTTTTGAACAAAATTATACAGATTAATCTAAAATTTTCAGCTTTTTACTCGGTTAAAATTTGAATGGGTTCTCTATAAAGACTTTTTAGACGTGGACGTTTTAATCCGAACAAAACAAAAACCAGATGTTATTAAATGAAATTTTATTAGTTGAAATAGTTAATTATTGGATTTTGAACAAAATTATATAAATAAATCTAAAATTTTCAGCTTTTTACTCGAATAAAATTCGAACGGATTCTCTATAAAGCAATTTTAGACAAGCAAGTTTTAGTCCCAACAAAACGAAAATTAAATGTTATTAAATCAAATTTTACGAGTTCAAATAGTTAATCATGGGGTTTTGAACAAAATTATACAGATTATTCTAAAATTTTCAACTTTTTACTCGGTTAAAATTCGAACGGATTCTTTATAATGCCTTTTTAGACAAGCACGTTTTAATCCAAACAAAACGATAACTAGATGTTATTAAATCAAATTTTTTGAGTTCAAATAATTAATTATGAGCTTTTAAACAAAATTATACAGATTAATCTAAAATTTTTAGCTTTTTACTCGGTTAAAATTTGAAGGGATTCTTTATAAAGCCTTTTTGGACATGCATGTTTTAATCCGAACAAAACAAAACCAGATGTTATTAAATGAAATTTTATGAGTTCAAAGAGTTAATTATTGGATTTTGAACAAAATTATACAGATAAATCTAAAATTTTTAGCTTTTTACTCGGTTAAAATTCGAACGGATTCTCTATAAAGCAATTTTTAGACATGCACGTTTTAATCCGAACAAAACGATAATTAGATGTTATTAAATCATATTTTTTTGAGTTCAAATATTTAATTATGGGATTTTGAACAAAATTATACAGATTAATCTAAAATTTTCAGCTTTTTACTTGGATAAAATTTGAATGGATTCTTTATAAAGCCTTTTTAGACATGCACGTTTTAATCCATACAAAACAAAAACCAGATGTTATTAAATAAAATTTTATGAGTTCAAATAGTTAATTATGGGATTTTTAACAAAATTATACAGATAGATCTAAAATTTTCAGCTTTTTACTTAGTTAAAATTCGAATGGATTCTCTATAAAGCAATTTTAGACATGCAAGTTTTAATCCCAAAAAAACGAAAACCAGATGTTATTAAATCAAATTTTATGAGTTCAAATATTTGAATATGGTCTTTTAAACAAAATTATACAGATTAATCTAAAATTTTTAGCTTTTTACTTGGTTAAAATTCAAACGTGATTCTCTACAGCCTTTGAACATGCACATTTTAATAAAATTATACAGATTAATCTAAAATTTTTAGCTTTTTACTTGGTTAAAATTCAAACGTGATTCTCTACAGCCTTTGAACATACAAAATTATAAAGCCTTTTTAGACATGCACATTTTAATCCCAACAAAACGAGAAAAAAAGATTTTATTAAATGAAATTTTATGAGTTCAAATATTTAATTTTGAGCTTTTGAACAAAATTATACAGATTAATCTAAAATTTTCAGCTTTTTACTCGGTTAAAATTCAAACGGATTCTCTGTAAAGCCTTTTTAGACATACACATTTTAATTCCAACAAAACGAAAATCAGATGTAATTAAATCAAATTTTACGAGTTCATATAGTTAATTTTGGGCTTTTGAACAAAATTATACAGATTAATCTAAAATTTTCAATTTTTTACTCGGTTAAAATTCGAACGGATTCTCTATAAAGCAATTTTAGACATGCAAGTTTTAATCCCACCAAAACGAAAATCAGATATTATTAAATCAAATTTTATTAGTTCAAATAGTTGAATATGGTCTTTTAAACAAAATTATACAGATTAATCTAAAATTTTTAGCTTTTTACTCGGTTAAAATTTGAACGGGATCGCTATAAAGCCTTTTTAGACGTGGACGTTTTAATCCGAACAAAGCAAAAACCCGATGTTATTAAATGAAATTTTATGAGTTCAAATAGTTAATTATTGGATTTTGAACAAAATTATACTGATAAATCTAAAATTTTCAGCTTTTTACTAGGTAAAAATTCGAACGAATTCTCTATAAAGCAATTTTAGACAAGCAAGTTTTAGTCCTGACAAAACAAAAATTAGATGTTATTAAATCAAATTTTATGAGTTCAAATAGTTAATTATAGGCTTTTGAACAAAATTATACAGATTAATCTAAAATTTTTTGCTTTTTACTCGGTTAAAATTCGAACGAATTCTCTACAAAACCTTTTTAGACATGCACATTTTAATCCCAACAAAACGAACACAAGATTTTATTAAATGAAATTTTATGAGTTCAAATATTTAATTTTAAGCTTTTGAACAAAATTATACAGATTAATCTAAAATTTACAGCTTTTTACTCGGTTAAAATTCGAACGGATTCTCTATAAATTCTTTTTAGACATGCACGTTTTAATCCCAACAAAACGAAAATCAGATGTTATTAAATCAAATTTTACGAGTTCAAATAGTTAATTATGGGCTTTTGATCAAAATATACAGATTAATCTAAAGTTTTCAACTTTTTACTCGGTTAAAATTCGAACGGATTTTCTATAAAGCCTTTTTAGACATGCACCTTTTAATCCGAACAAAATGATAACTAGATGTTATTAAATAAATTTTTTTGAGTTCAAATAATTAATTATGGGGTTTTAAACAAAATTATACAGATTAATTTAACATTTTTAGCTTTTTACTCGGTTAAAATTTGAACGGGTTCTCTATAAAGACTTTTTAGACGTGGACGTTTTAATCCGAGCAAAACAAAAACCAGATGTTATTAAATGAAATTTTATGAGTTCAAATAGTTAATTATTGGATTTTGAACAAAATTATACAGATAAATCTAAAATTTTCAGCTTTTTACTCGGTTAAAATTTGAAAGGATTCTTTATAAAGCCTTTGTAGACATGCACGTTTTAATTCGAACAAAACAAAAACCATATATTATTAAATAAAATTTTATGAGTTCAAATAGTTAATTATGGGATTTTTAACAAAATTATACAGATAGATCTAAAATTTTCAGCTTTTTACTCGGTTAAAATTCGAACGGATTCTCTATAAAGGAATTTTAGACATGCAAGTTTTAATCCCACCAAAACGAAAACCTGATGTTATTAAATCAAATTTTATGAGATCAAATAGTTGAATATGGTCTTTTAAATAAAATTATACAGATTAATCTAAAATTTTTAGCTTTTTACTCGGTTAAAATTCGAACAAATTCTCTACAAAGCCTTTTTAGACATGGACATTTTAATCCCAACAAAACGAAAACAAGATTTTATTAAATGAAATTTTATGAGTTCAAATATTTAATTTTGAGCTTTTGAACAAAATTATACAGATTAATCTAAAATTTTCAGCTTTTTACTCAGTTAAAATTCGAACGGATTCTCTATAAAGTCTTTTTAGACATGTACGTTTTATTCCAAAAAAAAACGAAAATCAGATGTTATTAAATCAAATTTTACGAGTTCAAATAGTTAATTATGGGCTTTTGAATAAAATTATATAGATTAATCTAAAATTTTTAACTTTTTACTCGGTTAAAATTCGAACGAATTCTCTATAAAGCCTTTTCAGACATGCACGTTTTAATCCGAACAAAACGATAACTGGATGTTACTAAAGCAAATTTCTTGAGTTCAAATAATTAATTATGAGGTTTTGAACAAAATTATACAAATTAATCTAAAATTTTTAGCTTTTTACTCGGTTAAAATTTGAACGGGTTTTCTATAAAGCCTTTTTAGACGTGGACGTTTTAATCCGAACAAAACAAACTCCAGATGTTATAAAATGAAATTTTATGAGTTCAAATAGTTAATTATTGGATTTTGAACAAAATTATACAGATAAATCTAAAATTTTTAGCTTTTTACTCGGTTAAAATTTAAACGGATTCTCTTTAAAGTAATTTTAGACAAGCAAGTTTTAGTCTTAACAAAACGAAAATTAGATGTTATTAAATCAAATTGAACGAGTACAAATAATTTATTATGGGCTTTTGAACAAAATTATATAGATCAATCTAAAATTTTCAACTTTTTACTCGGTTAAAATTCGAACGAATTCTCTATAAAGCCTTTTTAGACATGCACGTTTTAATCTGAACAAAACGATAACTAGATGTTATTAAATCAAAATTTTTGAGTTCAAATAATTAATTACGGGGTTTTGAACAAAATTATACAGATTAATCAAAAATTTTCAGCTTTTTACTCGGTTAAAATTTGAACGGGTTCTCTATAAAGCTTTTTCAGACGTGGACGTTTTAATCCGAACAAAACAAAAACTAGATGTTATTAAATGAAATTTTATGAGTTCAAATAGTTAATTATTGGATTTTGAACAAAATTATACCAATAAATCTAAAATTTTCAGCTTTTTACTCGGTTAAAATTCGAATGGATTCTCTATAAAGCAATTTTAGACAAGAAAGTTTTAGTCCCAACAAAACGAAAATTAGATTTTATTAAATCAAATTTTACGAGTTTAAATAGTTAATTATAGGCTTTTGAACAAAATTATACAGATTAATCTAAAATTTTCAACTTTTTACTCAGTTAAAATTCGAACGGATTCTCTATAACGTACACGTTTTAATCCGAACAAAACGATAACCAAATATTATTAAATCGATTTTTTTGAGTTCAAATAATTAATTATGGTATTTTGAACAAAATTATACAGATTAATCTAAAATTTTCAGCTTTTTACTCTTTTAAAATTTGAAAGGATTCTTTATAAAGCCTTTTTAGACATGTACGTTTTAATCCGAGCAAAACAAAAACCAGTTGTTATTAAATAAAATTTTATGAGTTCAAATAGCTAATTATGGGATTTTTAACAAAATTATACAAATAGATCTAAAATTTTCAGCTTTTTACTCGGTTAAAATTCGAACGGATTCTCTATTAAATGAAATTTTTAATCTTTCCAAAACGAAAACCAGATATTATTAAATGAAATTTTATGAGTTCAAATAGTTGAATATGGTCTTTTAAACAAAATTATATAGATTAATCTAAAATTTTTAGCTTTTTACTCGGTTAAAATTCGAACGAATTCTCTACAAAGCCTTTTTAGACATGCACATTTTAATCAAAACAAAAGGAAAACAAGATTTTTTTAAATGAAATTTTATGATTTCAAATATTTAATTTTGAGCTTTTGAACAAAATTATACAGATTAATCTAAAATTTTCAGCCTTTTACTCGGTTAAAATTTGAACAGATTCTGTGTAAAGCAATTTTAGACAAACAAGTTTTAGTCCCAACAAAATGAAAATTAGATGTTATTAAATCAAATTTTACGAGTTCAAATAGTTAATTATGGGGTTTTGAACAAAATTATATAGATTAATCTAAAATTTTCAACTTTTTACTCGGTTAAAATTCGAACGAATTCTCTATAAAGCCTTTTTAAACATACACGTTCTAATCCGAACAAAACGATAACTAGATGTTATTAAATCAAATTTTTTGAGTTCAAATAATTAATCATGGGGCTTTAAACAAAATTATATAGATTAATCTAAAATTTTAAGCTTTTTACTCGGTTAAAATTTGAACGGGTTCTCTGTAAAGCCTTTTTAGACGTGGACGTTTTAATCCGAACAAAATAAAAACCAGATATTATTAAATGAAATTTTATGAGTTCAAATAGTTAATTATGGGATTTTTAACAAAACTATACAAATAAATCTAAAATTTTCAGCTTTTTACTCGGTTAAAATTCAAACAGATTCTCTATAAAGCAATTTTAGACAAGTAAGTTTTAGTCCCAACAAAACAAAAATTAGATGTAATTAAATCAAATTTTACGAGTTCTAATAGTTAATTATGGGCTTTTGAACAAAATTATACAGATTAATCTAAAATTTTCAACTTTTTACTCGGTTAAAATTTGAACGGATTCTCTATAAAGCCTTTTTAGACATGCACGTTTTAATCCGAACAAAATGATAACTAGATGTTTTTAAATCAAATTTTTTGAGTTCAAATAATTAATTATGGGGTTTTGGACAAAATTATACAGATTAATGTAAAATTTTTAGCTTTTTACTCGGTTAAAATTTGAAAGGATTCTTTATAAAGCCTTTTTAGACATGCACGTTTTATTCCGAACAAAACAAAAACCAGATGTTATTAAATAAAATTTTATGAGTTAAAATAGTTAATTATAGGATTTTTAACAAAATTATACAGATAGATCTAAAATTTTCACCTTTTTACTCGGTTAAAATTCGAATGGATTCTCTATTAAGCAATTTTAGACATGCAAGTTTTAGTCCCACCAAAACGAAAACCAGATGTTATTAAATGAAATTTTATGAGTTCAAAGAGTTGAATATGGTCTTTTAAACAAAATTATACAGATTAATCTAAAATTTTTAGCTTTTTACTCGGTTAAAATTCGAACGAATTCTCTATAAAACCTTTTTAGACATGCACATTTTAATCACAACAAAACGAAAACAAGATTTTATTAAGTGAAATTTTATGAGTCCAAATATTTAATTTTGAGCTTTTGAACAAAATTATACAGATTAATCTAAAATTTTTAGCTTTTTACTCGGTTAAAATTCAAACGGATTCTCTATAAAGTCTTTTTAGACATGCACGTTTTAATCCCCGAAAAACAACAACCATATGTTATTAAATCAAATTTTATGAGTTCAAATAGTTAATTATGTGATTTTGAACAAAATTATACAGATAAATCTAAAATTTTCAGCTTTTTATTTGGTTAAAATTCGAACGAATTATCTATAAAGCAATTTTAGACAAGCAAGTTTTAGTCCCAACAAATCAAAAAACGAATGTTATTAAATCGAATTTTATGAGTTCAAATAGTTGAATATAGGCTTTTGAACAAAATTATACAGATTAATCTAAAAATTTTAGGTTTTTACTCGTTTAAAATTTGAACTGATTCTCTATAAAGCCTTTTTAGACATGTACATTTTAGTCCCAACAAAATGAATACAAGATTTTATTAAATGAAATTTTCTGAGTTCGAATATTTAATTTTGAGCTTTCGAAGAAAATTATACAGATTAATCTATAATTTTCAGCTTTTTACTCGGTTAAAATTCGAACGGATTCTCTATAAAGCAATTTTAGACAAGCAAGTTTTAATCCCAATAAAACAAAAATTAGATGTTATTAAATCAAATTTTATGAGTTCAAATAGTTGAATATGGGCTTTTGAACAAAATTATACAGATTAATCTAAAATTTTTAGCTTTTTACTCGGTTAAAATTCGAACGGATTCTCTATAAAGCCATTTTAGACATGCACGTTTTAATCCCAACAAAATAAAAACAAGATTTTATTAAATAAATTTTATGAGCTCAAATATTTAATTTTGAGCTTTTGAACAAAATTATACTGATTAATCTAAAAATTTAAGCTTTTTACTGGGTTAAAATTCGAACAGATTCTCTATAAAACCTTTTTAAACATGCACGTTTTAATCCCAACAAAACGAAAATCAGATGTTATTAATATCAAATTTTACGAGTTCAAATAGTTAATTATGGTCTTTTGAACAAAATTATACATATTAATCTAAAATTTTCAGGTTTTTACTCGTTTAAAATTTGAACAGATTCTCTATAAAGCCTTTTTAGACGTGGACGTTTTAGTCCAAACAAAACAAAACCAGATGTTATTAAATCAAATTTTAAGAGTTTAAATAGTTAATTATGAGATTTTGAACGAAATTATACAGATAAATATAAAATTTTCAGCTTTTTACTTGGTTAAAATTCGAACGGATTCTCTATAAAGCAATTTTAGACAAGCAAGTTTTAATCCCAGTAAAACAAAAATTAGATGTTATTAAATCAAATTTTATGAGTCCAAATAGTTGAATATGGGCTTTTGAACAAAATTATACAGATTAATCTAAAATTTTTAGCTTTTTACTTGGTTAAAATTCGAACGGATTCTCTATAAAACCATTTTAGACATGCACGTTTTAATCCCAACAAAACGAAAATCAGATGTTTTTAAATAAAATTTTATGAGTTCAAATAGTTAATTAAGGGGTTTTGAACAAAGTTATACAAATTAATCTAAAATTTTTAGCTTTTTACTTGGTTAAAATTTGAACGGATTCTCTATAAAGCCTTTTTAGACATGCACGTTTTAACCGAACAAAAAGATAACTAGATGTTATTAAATCAACTTTTTTGAGTTCAAATAGTTATTTATGGGCTTTTGAACAAAATTATACAAATTAATCTAAAATTTTCAACTTTTTACTCGATTAAAATTCGAACAGATTCTCAATAAAGCCTTTTTAGACATGCACGTATTAAACCGAACAAATCGATAAGTAGATGTTATTAAATCAAATTTTTTGAGTTGAAATAATTAATTATGGGCTTTTGAACAAAATTATACAAATTAATCTAAAAGTTTCAGCTTTTTACTCAGTTAAAATTTGAATGGATTCTCTATAAAGCCCTTTTAGACATGCATGTTTTAATCCGAATAAAACAAAATCCAGATGTTATTAAATAAAATTTTATGAGTTCAAATAGTTAATTATGGGATTTTGAACAAAATTATACAGATAAATCCTAAATTTTCAGCTTTTTAATTCCAGCAAAATGAAAACTAGATTTTATTAAATGAAATTTTATGAGTTCAAATAGTTAATTTTGAGCTTTTGAATAAAATTATACTGATTAATCTAAAATTTTTAGCTTTTTACTCAGTTAAAATTCGAACGGATTCTCTATCAAGCCTTTTTAGACATACACGTTTTAATCCCAACAAAACGAAAATCAGATGTTATTAAATCAAATTTTATGAGTTCAAATAGTTAATTTAGGTCTTTTGAATAAAATTATACAGATTAATCTAAAATTTTCAGCTTTTTACTCAGTTAAAATTCGGACAGATTTTCTATAAAGCCTGTTTAGACATGCACATTTTTATCCAAATACAATTTTTTGAGTTCAAATAATTAATTTCAATCACACCAAAACGAAAACCAGATGTTATTAAATTAAATTTTATGAGTTCAAATAGTTGAATATGGTCTTTTAAACAAAATTATATAGATTAATATTAAATTTTTAGCTTTTTACTCGGTTAAAATTCGAACGTATTCTATACAAAGCCTTTTTAGACATGCACATTTTAATCCCAACAAAACGAAAACAAGATTTTATTAAATGAAATTTTATGAGTTCAAATATTTAATTTTGAGCTTCTGAACAAAATTATACAGATTAATCTAAAATTTTAAGCTTTTTACCGGTTAAAATTCGAACGGATTCTCTATAAAGCCTCTTTAGACATACACGTTTTAATCCCAACAAAACAAAAATCAGATGTCTTTAATATCAAATTTTACGAGTTCAAATAGTTAATTATGGTCTTTTGAACAAAATTATACATATTAATCTAAAATTTTCAGCTTTTTACTCGTTTAAAATTTGAACGGATTCTCTATAAAGCCTTTTTAGACGTGCACATTTTAATCTCAACAAAACGAAAATCAGATATTATTAAATCAAATTTTACGAGTTCATATATTTAATTTTGGGCTTTTGTACAAAATTATACAGATTAATCTAAAATTTTCAACTTTTTACTCGGTTAAAATTCGAACGGATTCTTTATAAAGCAATTTTAGACATGCAAGTTTTAATCCCACCAAAACGAAAACCAGATGTAATTAAATCAAATTTTATGAGTTTAAATAGTTGAATATGGTCTTTTAAACAAAATTATACAGATTAATCTAAAATTTTTAGCTTTTTACTCGGTTAAAATTTGAACGGGATCTTTATAAAGCCTTTTTAGACGTGGACGTTTTAATCCAAACAAAACAAAAACCAGATGTTATTAAATGAAATTTTATGAGTTCAAATAGTTAATTATTGGATTTTGAACAAAATTATACAGATAAATCTAAAATTTTCAGCTTTTTACTCGGTAAAAATTCGAACGGATTCTCTATAAAGCAATTTTAGACAAGCAAGTTTTAGTCCTAACAAAACGAAAATTAGATGTTATTAAATCAAATTTTACAAGTTCAAATACTTAATTATGGGCTTTTGAACAAAATTATACAGATTAATCTAAAATTTTCAACTTTTTACTCGTTTAAAATTCGATCGGATTCTCTATAAAGCCTTTTTAGACATGCACGTTTTAATCTGAACAAAACGATAACTAGATGTTATTAAATCAATTTTTTGAGTTCAAATAATTAATTATGGAGTTTTGAACAAAATTATATAGATTAATCTAAAATTTTTAGCTTTTTACTCGGTTAAAATTCGAACGTGATTCTCTACAAAGCCTTTTTAGACATGCACGTTTTAATCCCAACAAAACGAAACCAGATGTTATTAAATCAAATTTTACGATTTCAAATAGTTAATTATGGGATTTTGAACAAAATTAGACAGATAAATCTAAAATTTTCAGCTTTTTACTCGGTTAAAGTTCAAACAGATTCTCTATAAAGCAATTTTAGACATGCAAGTTTTAATCCCACCAAATCCAAAACCAAATGTTATTAAAAAAAATTTTATGAGTTCAAATAGTTGAATATGGTCTATTAAATAAAATTATACAAATTAATCTAAAATTTTTAACTTTTTACTCGGTTAATATTCCAACGGATTCTCTATAAAGCCTTTTTAGACGTAGACATTTTATTCCGAACAAAACAAAAACCATATTTATTAAATCATATTTTTTGAGTTCAAATAATTAATTATGAGCTTTTGAACAAAATTATATAAATTAATCTAAAATTTTCAACTTTTTACACGGTTAAAATTTAAACGGATTCTCTATAAAGCCTTTTTAGACATGCAAGTTTTAATCCGAACACAACGTTAACTAGATGTTATTAAATCAAATTTTTTGAGTTCAAATAATTAATTATTGGCTTTTGAACAAAATTATACAGATTAATCTAAAAGTTTTAGCTTTTTACTCGAATAAAATTCGAACGGATTCTCAATAAAGTCTTTTTAGACATGCAAGTTTTAATCCCACCAAAACGAAAACCAGATGTTATTAAATCAAATTTTATGAGTTCAAATATTTAATTTTGTGCTTTTGAACAAAATTATACAGATTATTCTAAAATTTTCAGCTTTTTACTCGGTTAAAATTTGAACGGATTCTCATAAAGCCTTTTCAGACATGCACGTTTTAATCCGAACAAAACAAAAAACATATGTTATTAAATCAAATTTTATGAGTTCAAATAGTTAATTATGGGATTTTGAACAAAATTATATAGATAAATCTAAAATTTTCAGCTTTTTTGTCGGTTAAAATTCGAACGGGTTCTCTATAAAGCAATTTTAGACAAGCAAGTTTTAATCCCAACAAAATGAAAACCGAATATTATTAAATTGAATTTTATGAGTTCAAATAGTTCAATATGGGCTTTTGAATAAAATTATACAGATTAATATAAAATTTTTACTATTTTACTCGGTTAAAATTCGAACAGATTCTCAACAAAGCCTTTTTAGACATACACATTTTAATTCCAACAAAATGAAAACCAGATTTTATTAAATGAAATTTTATGAGTTAAAATATTTAATTTTGAGCTCTTGAACAAAATTATACAGATTAATCTAAAATTTTCAGCTTTTTACTCGGTTAAAATTCAAACGGATTCTTTATAATGCCTTTTTAGATATGCACGTTTTAACCCCAACAAAACGAAAATCAAATGTTATCAAATCATATTTTACGAGTTCAAATAGTTAATTATAGTCTTTTGAATAAAATAATACAGATTAATCTAAAATTTTCAACATTTTACTCGGTTAAAATTTAAACGGATTCCCTATAAAGCCTTTTTAGACATGCACGTTTTAATCCGAACAAAACGATAACTAGATGTTATCAAATCAAATTTTTTGAGTTCAAATAATTAATTATGGGGTTTTGAACAAAATTATACAGATTAATCTAAAATTTTCAGCTTTTTACTTAGTTAAAATTTGAACGGGTTCTCTATAAAGCCTTTTTAGACGTGGACGTTTTAATCCGAACAAAACAAAAACCAGATGTTATTAAATGAAATTTTATGAGTTCAAATAGTTAAATATGGGATTTTTAACAAAATTATACAGATAAATCTAAAATTTTCTTCTTTTTACTCGGTTAAAATTCGAACGGATTCTTTATAAAGCAATTTTAGACATGCAAGTTTTAATCCCACCAAAACGAAAACTAGATGTTATTAAATCAAATTTTATGAGTTCAAATAGTTGAAATTGGTCTTCTAAACAAAATTATACATATTAATCTATAATTTTATTCGGTTAAAATTTGAACGAATTCTCCAAAGAGCCTTTTTAGACATACACATTTTAATCCTAACAAAACGAAAACAAGATTTTATTAAATATTTAATTATGAGCTTTTGAAAAAAATTATACAGATTAATCTAAAACTTTCAGCTTTTTACTCGGTTAAAATTCAAATAGATTCTCTATAAAGCCTTTTTAGACATGCACGTTTTAATCCAAACAAAACCAAGATCAGATGTTATTAAATCAAATTTTACAATTTCAAATAATTAATTATGGACTTTTGAACAAAATTATACAGATTAATCTAAATTTTTTAGCTTTTTACTTGGTTTAAATTTGAAATGATTCTCTATAAAGCCTTTTTAGACGTGGACGTTTTAATCTGAACAAAACAAAAAACATATATTATTAAACGGATTCTCTATAAAGCAATTTTAGACAAGCAAGTTTTAATCCCAACAAAACGAAAATTAGATGTTATTAAATCAAATTTTGTGAGTTCAAATAGTTGAATATGGGCTTTTGGACAAAATTATACATATTAATCTAAAATTTTTAGCTTTTTACTCGGTTAAAATTCGAACGGATTCTCTCAAAGCCTTTTTAGACATGCATATTTTAATCTCAACAAAAGGAAAACCAGATTTTATTACATGAAATTTTATGAGTTCAAATATTTAATTTTGAGCTTTAGAATATAATTATACATATTAATCTAAAATTTTTAGCTCTTTTACTTGGTTAAAATTCGAAGGGATTCTCTACAAAACCTTTTTAGACATGCACATTTTAATCTCAACAAAACGAAAACAAGATTTTATTAAATGAAATTTTATGAGTTCAAATATATAATTTTGAGCTTTTGAATAAAAATTATACATATTAATCTAAAATTTTCAACTTTTTAGTCGGTTAAAATTCGAACAGATTTTCTATAAACCCTTTTTAGACATGCACGTTTTAATCCGAACACAACGATAACGAGATGTTATTAAATCAAATTTTTTGAGTTCAAATAATTAATTATGGGCTTTTGAACAAAATTATACAGATTAATCTAAAATTTTAAACTTTTTACTCGGTTAAAATTCGAACAGATTCTCTATAAAGCCTTTTTAGATGTGGACGTTTTAATCCGAACAAAATAAAAACCAGATGTTATTAAATGAAATTTTATGAGTTCAAATAGTTAATTATGGGATTTCGAATAAAATTATTCAAATAAATCTAAAATTTTTAGCTTTTTACTCGATTAAAATTCGAACGGATTCTCTATAAAGCAATTTTAGAAATGTACGTTTTAATCCCAACAAAATGAAAACCAAATATTATTAAATCAAATTTTATGAGTTCAAATAGTTGAATATGGTCTTTTAAACAAAATTATACAGATTAATATAAAATTTTTAGCTTTTTACTCGGTTAAAATTGGAATGAATTCTCTACAAAGCCTTTTTAGACATGCACATTTTAATCCCAACAAAAAGAAAACCATATTTTATTAAATGAAATTTTACGAGTTTAAATATTTAATTATGAGCATTTAAATAAAATTATACAGATTAATCTAAAATTTTTAGCTTTTTACTCGGTTAAAATTCGAATGGATTCTCTACAAAGCCTTTATAGACATGCACGTTTTAATCCCAACAAAACGAAAACCAGATGTTATTAAATCAAATTTTATGAGGTCAAATAGTTAATTATGGGCTTTTGAGCAAAATTATACAAATTAATCTAAAATTTTCAACTTTTTAGTAGGTTAAAATTCGAACAGATTCTCTTTAAAGCCTTTTTGGACATGCACGTTTTAATCCAAGCAAAACGATAACAAGATGTTACTAAATCAAATTTTTTGAGTTCAAATAATTAATTATGGGCTTTTGAACAAAATTATACAGATTAATCTAAAAATTTCAGCTTTTTACTCGGTTAAAATTTGAACGGATTCTCTATAAAGCCTTTTTAGACATGCACGTTTTAATTCGAACAAAACAAAATCCAGATATTATTAAATAAAATTTTATGAGTTCAAATAGTTAATTATGGGATTTTGAATAAAATTATTCAGATAAATCTAAAATTTTCAGCTTTTTACTCGGTTAAAATTCGAACGGGTTCTCTATAAAGCAATTTTAGACATGCAAGTTTTAATCCACCAAAACGAAAACCAGATGTTATTAAATAAAATTTTATGAGTTCAAATAGTTGAATATGGTCTTTTAAACAAAATTATACAGATTAATATAAAATTTTTAGTTTTTTACTCGGTTAAAATTCGAACGAATTCTCTATAAAACCTTTTTAGACATGCATGTTTTAATCCCAACAAAACGAAAATCAGATGTTATTAAATCAAATTTTATGAGTTCAAATAGTTAATTAAGGGCTTTTGAACAAAATTATATATATTAATCTAAAATTTTCAGCTTTTTAGTCGGTTAAAATTCGAACGGATTATCTATAAAGCCTTTTTAGACATGCACGTTTTAATCCGAACAAAAAAAAACAAATTTTATTAATGAAATTTTATGATTTCAAATATTTAATTTTGAGCTTTTGAATAAAATTTTACAGATTAATCTAAAATTTTTAGCTTTTTACTTGGTTAAAATTCGAACGGATTCTCCATAAAGCCTTTATAGACATGCATATTTTAATCCCAACAAAACAAAAACCAGATGTTATTAAATCAAATTTTATGAGTTCAAATAGTTAATTATGGGCTTTTGAACAAATTTATATAGATTAATCTAAAATTTTAAACTTTTTAGTAGGTTAAAATTCGAACAGATTCTCTATAAAGCCTTTTTAGGCATGCACGTTTTAATCCAAACAAAACGATAACGAGATGTTATTAAATCAAATTTTTTGAGTTCAAATATTTAATTATGGGCTTTTGAACAAAATTATATAGATTAATCTAAAATTTTCAGCTTTTTACTCGGTTAAAATTTGAACGGATTCTCTATAAAGCCTTTTTAGACATACACGTTTTAATCCCAATAAAACGATAACTAGATGTTATTAAATCTAATATTTTGAGTTCAAATAATTAATTATAGGCTTTTGGACAAGGCTATAAAGATTAATCTAAAATTTTCAGCTTTTTACTCTTATAAAATTCGAACAGATTCTCTATAAAGCCCATTTACACATGCACGTTTTAATTCCAACAAAACGAAAACCAGATTTTATTAAATGAAATTTTATGAGTTCAAATAGTTGAATATGGTCTTTTAAACAAAATTATACAGATTAATATAAAATTTTTAGCTTTTTACTCTGTTAAAATTCAAACGAATTCTCTATAAAGCCTTTTTAGACATGCATGTTTTAATCCCAACAAAACGAAAATTAGATGTTATTAAATCAAATTTTATGAGTTGAAATAGTTAATTAAGGACTTTTGAACAAAATTATACATATTAATCTAAAATTTTCAACTTTTTAGTCGGTTAAAATTCGAACGGATTCTCTATAAAGCCTTTTTAGACATGCACGTTTTAATCTGAACAAAACAAAAACCAAATTTTATTAAATGAAATTTTATGATTTCAAATATTTAATTTTTAGCTTTTGAATAAAATTTTACAGATTAATCTAAAATTTTTAGCTTTTTACTTGGTTAAAATTCGAACGGATTCTCCATAAAGCCTTTATAGACATGCACATTTTAATCCCAACAAAACAAAAACCAGATGTTATTAAATCAAATTTTATGAGTTCAAATAGTTAATTATGGGCTTTTGAACGAATTTATATCGATTAATCTAAAATTTTAAACTTTTTAGTCGGTTAAAATTCGAACAGATTCTCTATAAAGCGTTTTTAGGCATGCACGTTTTAATCCAAACAAAACAATAACGAGATGTTATTAAATCAAATATTTTGAGTTCAAATAATTAATTATAGGCTTTTGAACAAAGCTATGAAGATTAATCTAAAATTTTCATCTTTTTACTCGGATAAAATTCAAACAGATTCTCTTTAAAGCCCATTTACACATGCACGTTTTAATTCCAACAAAACGAAAACCAGATTTTATTAAATGAAATTTTATGTGTTCAAATAGTTAATTCTGAGCTTTTGAACAAAATTATACACATTAATCTAAAATTTTTAGCTTTTTACTCAGTTAAAATTCGAATGGATTCTCTATCAAGCCTTTTTAGACATGCACGTTTTAATCCCAACAAAACGAAAATCAGATGTCATTAAATCAAATTTTATGAGTTCAAATAGTTTATACAAATTAATCTAAAATTTTCAACTTTTTACTCGGTTAAAATTAGAACGTATTCTCTATAAAGCCTTTTAAGACATGCAAGTTTTAATCCAAACAAAACGACAACTAGATGTTATTAAATCAAATTTTTTGAGTTCAAATAATTAATTCTTGGCTTTTGAACAAAATTATACAGATTAGTCTAAAAGTTTCAGCTTTTTACTCGGTTAAAGTTCGAACAGATTCTCTATAAAGCAATTTTAGACATGCAAGTTTTAATCCCACCAAAACGAAAACCAGATGTTACTGAATCAAATTTTAGGAGTTCAAATAGTTGAATATGGTCTATTAAACAAAATTATACAGATTAATCAAAAATTTTTAGCTTTTTACTCTGTTAATATTCCAACGGATTCTCTATAAAGCCTTTTTAGAAGTAGACATTTTAATCCGAACAAAACAAAAAACATATGTTATTAAATCAATTTTTTTGAGTTCAAATAATTAATTATGGGCTTTTGAACAAAAATATACAAATTAATCTCAAATTTTCAACTTTTTACTCGGTTAAAATTCGAACGGATTCTCTATAAAACCTTTTTAGACATACAAGTTCTAATCCGAACAAAACGATAACTAGATGTTATTAAATCAAATTTTTTAAGTTCAAATAATTAATTATTGGCTTTTGAACAAAATTATACAGATTAGTCTAAAAGTTTTAGCTTCTTACTCGGATAAAATTCGAACGGATTCTCAGTAAAGTCTTTTTAGACATGCACGTTTTAATCCGAACAAAACAAAAACCAAATGTGTTTAAATAAAATTTTATGAGTTCAAATAGTTAATTATGAGATTTTGAAAAAAATTATACAAATAAATCTAAAATTTTTAGCTTTTTACTCGGTTAAAATTTAAACGGATTCTCTATGAAGCAATTTTAGACATGCAAGTTCTAATCCCACCAAAACAAAAACTAGATGTTATTAAATTAAATTTTATGAGTTCAAATAGTTGAATATGGTCTTTTAAACAAAATTATTCAGATTAACCTAAATTTTTTAGATTTTTACTCGGTTAAAATTCCAATGAATTCTCTACAAAGCCTTTTTAGAAATGCATATTTTAATCCAAACAAAACGAAAATAAGATTTTATTCAATGAAATTTTATGAGTTCAAATATTTAATTTTCTGGTTTGAACAAAATTATACAGATTAATCTAAAATTTTCAGCTTTTTACTCGGTTAAAATTCGAACGGATTCTCTATAAAGCCTTTTTAGACATGCACGTTTTAATCCGAACAAAACAATAAACAGATGTTCTTAAATAAAGTTTTACGATTTCAAATAGTTAATTATGGGATTTTGAACAAAATTATAAAGATAAATCTAATATTTTCAGCTTTTTACTCGGTTAAAATTCGAATGGATTCTCTATAAAGCAATTTTAGACAAGCAAGTTTTAATCCCACCAAAATGAAAATCAGATGTTATTAAATCAAATTTTATGAGTTCAAATAGTTGAATATGGTCTTTTAAACAAAATTATACAGATAAATCTAAAATTTTCAGCTTTTTACTCGTTTAAATTTCGAACGGATTCTCTATAAAGCAATTTTAGACAAGCAAGTTTTAGCCCCAACAATACGAAAATTAGAAGTTATTAAATCAAATTTTATGAGTTCAAATAGTTGAATATGGGCTTTAAACAAAATTATACAGATTAATATAAAACTTTTAGCTTTTTACTTGGTTAAAATTCGAACGTGATTCTCTACAAAGTCTTTTTTGACATGCACGTTTTAATCCTAAAAAAACGAAACCAGATGTTACTAAATCAAATTTTACGAGTTTAAATAGTTAATTATGGGATTTTGAACAAAATTATACAGATTAATGTAAAATTTTTAGCTTTTTACTCGGATAAATTTAAACGGATTCTCTATAAAGCCTTTTTAGACATGTAAGTTTTAATCCGAACAAAATGATAACTAGATGTTATTATGGGATTTTGAACAAAATTGTATAGATTAATCTAAAATTTTTAGCTTTTTACTCAGTTAAAATTTGAACGGATTCTCTATAAAGATTTTTAGACATGCACATTTTAATCCGAACAAAACAAAAACAAGATGTTATTAAATGAAATTTTATGAGTTCAAATAGTTAATTATGAGATATTGAACAAAATTATACAGATTAATATAAAATTTTCAACATTTTACTCATTTAAAATTCGAATGGATTCTCTATAAAGTCTTTTTAGACATGCACTTTTTAATCCGAACAAAACAAAAACCATATGTTATGATATCAAATTTTATGAGTTCAAATAATTAATTAAGGGATTTTGAACAAAATTATACAGATAAATCTAATAATTTCAGGTTTTTACTTGGTTAAATTCGAACGGATTCTCTATAAAGCCTTTTTAGACATGCACGTTTTAATCCAAACAAAATGATAATTAGATGTTATTAAATCAATTTTTTTAGTTCAAATAATTAATTATGGGCTTTTGAACAAAATTATCCAGATTAATTTAAAATTTTCAGCTTTTTACTCGTTTAAAATTTGAACGGATTCTCTATAAAGCCTTTTTGGATGTGGATGTTTTAATCGGAACAAAACAAAACGAGATGTTATTAAATAAAATTTGATGAGTTCAAATAGTTAATTATGAGATTTTGAACAAAATTATATAGATAAATCTAAAATTTTCATTTTTTTACTCGGTTAAAATTCAAACGGATTCTCCATAAAGCCTTTTTAGACATGAACGTTTTAATCCGAACAAAACCATAACTAGATGTTATTAAATCAAATTTTTTGGGTTCAAATAATTAATTATGGGTTTTTGAACAAAATTATGTAGATTAATCTAAAATTTTTAGCTTTTTACACGGTTAAAATTCAAACGGATTCTCTATAAAGCCTTTTTAGACATGTACATTTTAATCTCAACAAAACGAAAACCATATTTTATTAAATGAAATTTTATGAGTTTAAATATTTAATTTTGAGCTTTTGAATAAAATTATACAGATTAATCTAAAATTTTTAGCTTTTTAC
This sequence comes from Abelmoschus esculentus, assembly GCA_035048815.1. Lineage (NCBI taxonomy): Eukaryota > Viridiplantae > Streptophyta > Magnoliopsida > Malvales > Malvaceae > Abelmoschus > Abelmoschus esculentus. The sequence goes on from JAUCBN010000003.1 coordinate 22,187,034, forward strand.
TTAGTTAAAATTCGAACGGATTCTCTATAATGCCATTATATACATGCACGATTTAATCCCAACAAAACGAAAACCAGATGTTATTAAATCAAATTTTATGAGTTCAAATAGTTAATTATGAGCTTTTAAACAAAGTTATACAGATTAATCTAAAATTTTCAACTTTTTAGTCGGTTAAAATTCGAACTGATTCTCTATAAAGCCTTTTTAGACATGTACGTTTTAATCCGAACAAAACAATTACTAGATGTTATTAAATCAAAATTTTTGAGTTCAAATAATTAATTATGGGCTTTTGAACAAAATTATACAGATTAATCTAAAATTTTCAGCTTTTTACTCGGTTAAAATTTGAATGGATTCTCAATAAAGCCTTTTTAGACTTGCACGTTTTAATCCGAACAAAACGAAAACCAGATGTTATTAAATCAAATTTTATGAGTTCAAATAGTTAATTAAGGGCTTTTGAACAAAATTATACAGATTAATCTAAAATTTTTAGCTTTTTACTCGGTTAAAATTCAAACAGATTCTCCATAAAGGCTTTTTAGACATGCACGTTTTAATTTGAACAAAACGATAACTAGATACTATTAAATCAAATTTTTTGAGTTCAAATAATTAATTATGGGCTTTTGAACAAAATTATGTAGTTTAATTTAAAATTTTTAGCTTTTTACTTGGTTAAAATTCAAACGGATTCTCTGTAAAGTCCTTTTAGACATGCACATTTTAATCTCAACAAAACGAAAACCAGATTTTATTAAATGGAATTTTATGAGTTTAAATATTTAATTTTGAGCTTTTGAATAAAATTATACAGATTAATCTAAAATTTTCAGCTTTTTACTCGGTTAAAATTCCAACGGATTCTCTATCAAGCCTTTTTAGACATGCACGTTTTAATCCCAAAAAAACGAAAATCAGATGTTATTAAATCAAATTTTATCAGTTCAAATAGTTAATTAAGAGCTTTTGAATAAAATTATACAGATTAATCTAAAATTTTTAGCTTTTTACTCGGTTAAAATTTGAAAGGATTCTCTATAATGCCTTTTTAGACATACACGTTTTAATCCGAACAAAACAATAACTAGATGTTATTAAATCAAATTTTTTGAGTTCAAATAATTAATTATGGGCTTTTGAACAAAATTATGCAGATTAATCTAAAATTTTCAGCTTTTTACTCGGTTAAAGTTTGAACGAATTCTCTCTGAAGCCTTTTTAGACATGCACGTTTTAATCCGAACAAAACAAAAACTAGATGTTATTAACTCAAATTTTATGAGTTCAAATAGTTAATTAAGGGCTTTTGAACAAAATTAAACATATTAATCTAAAATTTACAGTTTTTTACTCGGTTAAAATTTAAACGGATTCTCCATAAAGCCTTTTTAGACATGCACGTTTTAATCCGAATAAAACGATAACTAGATTTTATTAAATCAAATTTTTTGATTTTGAATAATTAATTATGGGCTTTTGAACAAAATTATGCAGATTAATCTAAAATTTTTATCTTCTTACTCGGTTAAAATTCGAACAGATTCTTTTTAAAGCCCATTTACACATGCACGTTTGGACATGCACGTTTTAACTTTTTAGTCGGTTAAAATTCGAACAGATTCTCTAAAAAGCCTTTTTGGACATGCACGTTTTAATCCAAGCAAAACGAAAACCAGATGTTATTAAATCAAATTTTATGAGTTCAAATAGTTAATTATGGGCTTTTGAACAAAATTATACATATTAATCTAAAATTTTCAACTTTTTAGTCGGTTAAAATTCGTACAGATTCTCTATAAAGCCTTTTTAGACATGCACGTTTTAATCCGAATAAAACAATTACTAGATGTTATTAAATCAAATTTTTGAGTTCAAATAATTAATTATGGGCTTTTGAATAAATTTATACAAATTAATCTAAAATTTTCAGCTTTTTACTCGATTAAAATTCAAACGGATTCTCCATAAAGCCTTTTTAGACATGCACGTTTTAATCCGAATAAAACGATAACTAGATGTTATTAAATCAAATTTTTTGATTTCGAATAATTAATTATGGGCTTTTGAACAAAATTATACAGATTAATCTAAAATTTTCATCTTCTTACTCGGTTAAAATTCGAACAGATTCTTTTTAAATCTTATTTACACATGCACGTTTGGACTTTTTAGTCGGTTAAAATTTGAACAGATTCTCTATAAAGCCTTTTTGGACATGCACGTTTTAATCCAAGCAAAACGAAAACCAGATGTTATTAAATCAAATTTTATGAGTTCAACTAGTTAATTATGGGCTTTTGAACAAAATTATACATATTAATCTAAAATTTTCAACTTTTTAGTCGGTTAAAATTCGAACAGATTCTCTATAAAGCCTTTTTAGACATGCACGTTTTTATCCGAATAAAACAATTAGTAGATGTTATTAAATCAAATTTTTGAGTTCAAATAATTAATTATGGGCTTTTGAATAAAATTATACAGATTAATCTAAAATTTTCAGCTTTTTACTCGATTAAAATTCAAACGGATTCTCCATAAAGCCTTTTTAGACATGCACGTTTTAATCCGAATAAAACGATAACGAGATGTTATTAAATCAAATTTTTTGATTTCGAATAATTAATTATGGGCTTTTGAACAAAATTATACAGATTAATCTAAAATTTTCATCTTCTTACTCGGTTAAAATTCGAACAGATTCTTTTTAAAGCTTATTTACACATGCACGTTTGGACTTTTTAGTCGGTTAAAATTCGAACAGATTCTCTATAAAGCCTTTTTGGACATGCACGTTTTAATCCAAGCAAAACGAAAACCAGATGTTATTAAATCAAATTTTATGAGTTCAACTAGTTAATTATGGGCTTTTGAACAAAATTATACATATTAATCTAAAATTTTCAACTTTTTAGTCGGTTAAAATTCGAACAGATTCTCTATAAAGCCTTTTTAGACATGCACGTTTTAATCCGAATAAAACAATTACTAGATGTTATTAAATCAATTTTTTTGAGTTCAAATAATTAATTATGGGCTTTTGAATAAAATAATACAGATTAATCTAAAATTTTCAACTTTTTACTAGATTAAAATTCGAACGGATTCTCTATAATGCCTTTCTAGACATGCTCGTTTTAATCCGAACAAAACGATAACTAGATGTTATTAAATCAAATTTTTTGAGTTCAAATAATTAATTATGGGCTTTTGAACAAAATTATAAGGATTAATCTAAAATTTTCAGCTTTTTACTCGGTTAAAATTTGAACGGATTCTCTATAATGCCTTTCTAGACATGCACGTTTTAATCCGAACAAAATGATAAATAGATGTTATTAAATCAAATTTTTTGAGTTCAAATAATTAATTATGGGCTTTTGAACAAAATTATACAGATAAATCTAAAATTTTCAGCTTTTTAGTCGGTTAAAATTCGAACGGATTCTCTATAAAGCAATTTTAGACAAGCAAGTTTTAATCCCAACAAAACGAAAACCAAATATTATTAAATTGAATTTTATGAGTTCAAATAGTTGAATATGGGCTTTTGAACAAAATTATACAGATTAATATAAAATTTTTACCTTTTTATTCGGTTAAAATTCGAACGGATTCTCAACAAAGCCTTTTTAGACATGCACATTTTAGTTTCAACAAAATGAAAACCAGATTTTATTAAATGAAATTTTATGAGTTCAAATGTTTAATTTTGAGCTTTTGAACAAAATTATACAGATTAATCTAAAATTTTCAGGTTTTTACTCGGTTAAAATTTGAACGGATTCTTTATAAAGCCCTTTTAGATATGCACGTTTCAAACCCAAAAAAACGAAAATCAAATGTTATTAAATCAAATTTTACGAGTTCAAATAGTTAATTATGGTCTTTTGAACAAAATAATACAGATTAATCTAAAATTTTCAACTTTTTACTCGGTTAAAATTTGAAAGGAGGCTTTTTTGACATGCACGTTTTAATCCGAACAAAACGATAACTACATGTTATTAAATCAAATTTTTTATGTTCAAATTATTAATTATGGGCTTTCGAAAAAAATTATACAGATTAATCTAAAATTTTCAGCTTTTTACTCGGGTAAAATTTGAACGGATTCTCTATAAAGCCTTTTTAGACGTGGACGTTTTAATCTAAACAAAAAAAAAACAGATATTATTAAATGAAATTTTATGAGTTCAAATAGTTAATTATGAGATTTTGAACAAAATTATACAGAAAAATCTAAAATTTTCAGCTTTTTAGTTGGTTAAAATTCGAACGGATTCTCTTTAAAGCAATTTTAGACAAGCAAGTTTTAATCCCAACAAAACGAAAACCGAATATTATTAAATTGAATTTTATGAGTTCAAAAAGTTGAATATGGGCTTTTGAACAAAATTATACAGATTAATAAATTTTTTTTACCTTTTTACTCGGTTAAAATTCGAACGAATTCTCAACAAAGCCTTTTTAGACATGCACATTTTAATTCCAACAAAATGAAAACCAGATTTTATTAAATGAAATTTTATGAGTTCAAATATTTAATTTTGAGCTTTTGAACAAAATTATACAATTTAATCTAAAATTTTTAGCTTTTTACTCGGTTAAAATTCGAACGGATTCTTTATAAAGCCCTTTTAGATATGCACGTTTTAATCCCAACAAAACGAAAATCAAATGTTATTAAATCAAATTTTACGAGATCAAATAGTTAATTATGGTCTTTTGAACAAAATAATACAGATTAATCTAAAATTTTGAATATTTTACTCAGTTAAAATTTGAACAGATTCTCTATAAATCCTTTTTAGACATGCATATTTTAATCCGAACAAAACGATAACTAGATGTTATTAAATCAAATTTTTTGAATTCAAATAATTAATTATGGGCTTTCGAAAAAATTATACAGATTAATCTAAAATTTTCAGCTTTTTACTCGGTTAAAATTTGAACGGATTCTCTATAAAGCCTTCTTAGATGTGGACGTTTTAATCTGAACAAAAAAAAACTAGATGTTATTAAATGAAATTTTATGAGTTCAAATAGTTAATTAAGAGATTTTGAACAAAATTATATAGATAAATCTAAAATTTTCAGCTTTTTAGTCTGTTAAAATTCGAACGGATAAACTACAAAGCAATTTTAGACAAGCAAGTTTTAATCCCAGCAAAACAAAAACCGAATATTATTAAATTGAATTTTATGAGTTCAAATAGTTGAATATGGGCTTTTGAATAAAATTATACAGATTAATATAAAATTTTTACCTTTTTACTCGGTTAAAATTCGAACGGATTCTCAACAAAGCCTTTTTAGACATGCACATTTTAGTTCCAACAAAATGAAAACCTGATTTTATTAAATGAAATTTTATGAGTTCAAATATTTAATTTTGAGCTTTTAAACAAAATTATACAGATTAATCTAAAATTGTCAGCTTTTTACTCGGTTCAAATTCGAACTGATTCTTTATAAAGCCCATTTAGATATGCACGTTTTAATCCCAACAAAATGAAAATCAAATGTTATTAAATCAAATTTTACTAGTTCAAATAGTTAATTATGATCTTTTGAACAAAATAATATAGATTAATCTAAAATTTTCAATATTTTACTCAGTTAAAATTTGAACGGATTCTCTATAAAGCCTTTTTAGATATGCACGTTTTAATCCGAAGAAAACGATAACTAGATGTTATAAAATCAAATTTTTTTAGTTCAAATAATTAATTATGGGCTTTCAAAAAATTTATACAGATTAATCTAAAATTTTCAGCTTTTTACTCGGTTAAAATTTGAAAGGATTCTCTATAAAGCCTTTTTAGACGTGGACGTTTTAATCTGAATAAAACAAAAACCAGATGTTATTAAATGAAATTTTATGAGTTCAAATAGTTAACTATGAGATTTTGAACAAAATTATACAAATAGATCTAAAATATTCAGCATTTTACTCGGTTTAAATTCGAACGGATTCTCTATAAAACAATTTTAGACAAGCAAGTTTTAATCCCTACAAAACAAAATCAAATTTTATGAGTTCAAATAGTTGAATATGGGATTTTGAACAAAATTATACAGATTAATCTAAAATTTTTAGCTTTTTACTCGGTTAAAATACAGACGGATTCTCTATAAAGCCTTTTTGGACATGCACGTTTTAATACGAACAAAACGATAACTAGATGTTATTAAATCAAATATTTTGAGTTCAAATAATTAATTATGGGCTTCTGAACAAAATTATACAGATTAATCTAAAATTTTCATCTTTTTACTCGGTTAAAATTCGAACAGATTCTCTATAAAGCCTTTTTAGATATGCACGTTTTAATCCGAACAAAACGATAACTAGATGTTATAAATCAAATTTTTTGAGTTAAAATAATTAATTATGGGCTTTTGAAAAAAATTATACAGATTAATCTAAAATTTTTAGCATTTTTTTCTCGGTTAAAATTTGAAAGGATTCTTTATAAAGCCTTTTTAGACATGCACGTTTTAATCCAAACAAAACAAAAACCAGATGTTATTAAATAAAATTTTATGAGTTCAAATAGTTAATTATAGGATTTTTAACAAAATTATACAGATAGATCTAAAATTTTTAGCTTTTTACTCGGTTAAAATTCGAACGGATTCTCTATAAAGCAATTTTAGACATACAAGTTTTAATCCCACTAAAACAAAAACCAGATGTTATTAAATCAAATTTTATGTGTTCAAATAGTTGAATATGGTCTTTTAAACAAAATTATACATATTAATCTAAAATTTTTAGCTTTTTGCTCGGTTAAAATTAGAACGAATTCTCTGCAAAGCCTTTTTCGACATGTACATTTTAATCCCAACAAAACGAAAACAAGATTTTATTAAATGAAATTTTATGTGTTAAAATTTTTAATTTTGAGCTTTTGAACAAAATTATACAGATTAATCTAAAATTTTCAGCTTTTTACTCGGTTAAAATTTGAACGGATTCTCTATAAAGCCTTTTTAGACATGCACGTCTTAATCCCAACAAAAAAAAAACAAGATGTTATTAAATCAAATTTTATGATTTTAAATAGTTAATTATGTGCTTTTGAACATTATTATACAAATTAATCTAAAATTTTCAACTTTTTACTCGGTTAAAATTTGAACGGATTCTCTATAAAGCCTTTTTAGACATGCACGTTTTAATCCGAACAAATCGATAACTACATGTTATTAAATCAAATTTTTTGAGTTTAAATGGGCTTTTGAACAAAATTATATAGATTAATCTAAAATTTTCAGCTTTTTACTCGGTTAAAATTTGAACGGGTTCTCTATAAAGCCTTTTTAGACGTGGACGTTTTAATCCGAACAAAACAAAAACCAGATGTTATTAAATAAAATTTTATGAGTTCAAATAGTTAATTATGGGATTTTTAACAAAATTATACAGATAAATCTAAAATTTTCAGCTTTTTACTTGGTTAAAATTCGAACGGATTCTCTATAAAGCCATTTTAGACATTCAAGTTTTAATCCTACCAAAACAAAAACTATTTGTTATTAAATCAAATTTTATGAGTTCAAATAGTTGAATATGGTCTTCTAAATAAAATTATACATATTAATCTAAAATTTTTAGCTTTTTACTCGATTAAAATTCGAACGAATTCTCTACAAAGCCTTTTTAGACATGCATATTTTAATCCCAACAAAACGAAAACAAGATTTTATTAAATGAAATTTTATGAGTTCAAATATTTAATTTTGAGCTTTTGAACAAAATTATATAGATTAATCTAAAATTTTAAGCTTTTTACTCGGTTAAAATTTAAACGGATTCTCTGTAAAGCCTTTTTAGACATACACGTTTTAATCCCAACAAAACCAAGATCAGATGTTATTAAATCAAATTTTACGAGTTCAAGTAGTTAATTATGGGCTTTTGAACAAAATTATACAGATTAATCTAAATTATTTAGCTTTTTACTCGGTTAAAATTTGAACGGATTCTCTATAAAGCGTTTTTAGACATGCACGTTTTAATCCCAACAAAACAAAAACCAAATGTTTTTAAATAAGATGTTATGAGTTCAAATAGTTAATTATGGGATTTTGAACAAAATTATATAGATAAATATAAAATTTTCACTTTTTACTCGGTTAAAATTCAAACGGATTCTTTATAAAGCAAGTTTAGACAAGCAAGTTTTAATCCCAACAAAATGAAAATTAGATGTTATTAAGTCATATTTTATGAGTTCAAAGAGTTGAATATGAGCTTTTCAACAAAATTATACAGATTAATCTAAAATCTTTAGCTTTTTAATCGATTAAAATTCGAACGAATTCTCTACAAAGCCTTTTTAGACATGCACATTTTAATCCCAACAAAACGAAAACAAGATTTTATTAAATGAAATTTTATGAGTTCAAATATTTAATTTTGAGATTTTGAACAAAATTATACAGATTAATCTAAAATTTTCATCTTTTTACTCGGTTAAAATTCGAACAGATTCTATATAAAGCCTTTTTAGATATGCACGTTTTAATCCCAACAAAACGAAAATCAGATGTTATTAAATCAAATTTTATGAGTTCAAATAGTTAATTATGTGCTTTTGAACAAAATTATACAAATTAATCTAAAATTTTCAACTTTTTACTCGATTAAAATTCGAACAGATTCTCTATAAAGCCTTTTTAGCCATGCACGTTTTAATCCGAACAAAAAGATAACTAGATGTTATTAAATCAACTTTTTTAAGTTCAAATAATTAATTATGAGCTTTTGAACAAAATTATACAAATTAATCTAAAATTTTCAACTTTTTACTCGGTTAAAATTCGAACAGATTCTCTATAAAGCCTTTTTAGACATGCACGTATTAAATCGAACAAAACGATAAGTAGATGTTATTAAATCAAATTTTTTGAGTTCAAATAATTAATTATGTGCTTTTGAACAAAATTATACGAATTAATCTAAAAGTTTCAGCTTTCTACTCGGTTAAAATTTGAATGGATTTTTCCTTGAAAAAAAATTTGAATGGATTCTCTATAAAGCCTTTTTAGACATGCACGTTTTAATCCGAACAAAATAAAAATCAGATGTTATTAAATAAAATTTTATGAGTTCAAATTGTTAATTATGGGATTTGGAACAAAATTATACAGATAAATCTAAAATTTATAGCTTTTTACTCGGTTAAAATTCGAACGGGTTGTCTATAAAGCAATTTTAGACATGCAAGTTCTAATCCCACCAAAACGAAAACCAGATGTTATTAAATCAAATTTTATGATTTCAAATAGTTGAATATGGTCTTTTAAACAAAATTATACAGATTAATATAAAATTTTTAGCTTTTTACTCGGTTAAAATTCGAACGAATTCTCTACAAAGCCGTTTTAGACATGCACATTTTAATCCCAACAAAACAAAAACAAGATTTTATTATATGAATTTTATGAGTTCAAATATTTAATTTTGAGCTTTCGAATAAAATTATACAGATTAATCTAAAATTTTAAGCTTTTTATTCGGTTAAAATTCGAACAGATTCTCTATAAAGCCTTTTTAGACATGCACGTTTTAATCCCAACAAAACGAAAATCAGATGTTATTAATATCAAATTTTACGAGTTTAAATAGTTAATTATGGTCTTTTGAACAAAATTGTACATATTAATTTAAATTTTCAGCTTTTTACTCGTTTAAAATTTGAACGGATTCTCTATAAAACCTTTTTAGACGTGGAAGTTTTAGTCCGAACAAAACAAAACCAGATATTATTAAATCAAATTTTAAGAGTTTAAATAGTTAATTATGAGATTTTGAACAAAATTATACAGATAAATCTAAAATTTTACGCTTTTTACTTTGTTAAAATTCGAACGGATTCTCTATAAAGCAATTTTGGACAAGCAAGTTTTAATCCCAACAAAACAAAAATTAGATTTTGTTAAATAAAATTTTATGATTTCAAATAGTTGAATGTGGGCTTTTCAACAAAATTATACAAATTAATCTAAAAATTTTAGCTTTTTACTCGATTAAAATTCGAACGGATTCTCTACAAAGCCTTTATAGACATGCACGTTTTAATCCCAACAAAACGAAAACCAAATTTTATTAAATGAAATTTTATGAGTTTAAAAATTTAATTTTGAGCTTTTGAATAAAATTTTATAGATTAATCTAAAATTTTTAGATTTTTACTCGGTTAAAATTTGAACGGATTCTCTATAAAGCCTTTATAGACATGCACGTTTTAATCCCAACAAAACGAAAACCAGATGTTATTAAATAAAATTTTATGAGTTCAAATAGTTAATTATGGGCTTTTGAACAAAATTATACAGATTAGTCTAAAATTTTCAACTTTCTAGTCGGTTAAAAATCGAACAGATTTTCTATAAAGCCTTTTTAGACTTGTATGTTTTAATCCAAACAAAACGATAACGAGATGTTATTAAATCAAATTTTTTGAGTTCAAATAATTAATTATGGGCTTTTGAACAAAATTATATAGATTAATCTAAAATTTTCAGCTTTTTACTCGGTTAAAATTTGAACGGATTCTCTATAAAGCCTTTTTAGACATACACGTTTTAATCCCAAAAAAACGACAACTAGATGTTACTAAATCAAATATTTTGAGTTCAAATAATTAATTATGGGCTTTTGAACAAAATTATGCAGATTAATCTAAGATTTTCAGCTTTTTACTCGGATAAAATTCTAACAGATTCTCTTTAAAGCCCATTTACACATGCACGTTTTAGACATGTAAGTTTTAATCCCACCAAAATGAAAACCAGATGTTATTTAATCAAATTTTATGAGTTCAAATAGTTGAATATGGTCTTTTAAACAAAATTATACAGATTAATCTAAAATTTTCAGCTTTTTACTCAGTTAAAATTTGAACGGATTCTCTATAATGCCTTTTTAGACATGCACATTTTAATCCAAACAAAACGAAAACAAGATTTTATTAAATAAAATTTTATGAGTTCAAATATTTAATTTTGAGCTTTTGAACAAAATTATACAGATTAATCTAAAATTAACGAAAATCAGATGTTATTAAATCAAATTTTATGAGTTCAAATAGTTAATTATGGGATTTTGAACAAAATTATACAGATAAATCTAAAATTTTCAGCTTTTTACTCGGTTAAAATTCGAACGGGTTCTCTATAAAGCCTTTTTAGACATGGAAATTTAATCCGAACAAAACAAAAAACAGATGTTATTAAATAAAATTTTATGAGTTCAAATAGTTAATTATGGGATTTTGAACAAAATTATACAGATAAATCTAAAATTTTCAGCTTTTTACTCGGTTAAAGTTCGAACGGATTCTCTATAAAGCAATTTTAGACATGCAAGTTTTAATCCCACCAAAACGAAAACCAGATGTTATTAAATCAAATTTTATGAGTTCAAATAATTGAATATGGTCTATTAAACAAAATTATATAGATTAATCTAAAATTTTTAGCTTTTTACTTGGTTAAAATTCCAACGGATTCTCTATAAAGCCTTTTTAGACGTAGACGTTTTATTCCGAACAAAACAAAAACCATATGTTATTAAATCAAATTTTTTGAGTTCAAATAATTAATTATGGGCTTTTGAACAAAATTATACAAATTAATCTAAAATTTTCAACTTTTTACTTGGTTAAAATTCGAACGGATTCTCTATAAAGCCTTTTTAGACATACAAGTTTTAATACTAACAAAACGATAACTAGATGTTATTAAATCAAATTTTTTGAGTTCAAATAATAAATTATTGGCTTTTGAACAAAATTATACAGATTAGTCTAAAAGTTTCAGCTTTTTACTCGGATAAAATTCGAACGGATTCTCTATAAAGTCTTTTTAGACATGCACGTTTTAATCCGAACAAAACAAAAATCAGATGTTATTAAATAAAATTTTATGAGTTCAAATAGTTAATTATGGGATTTTGAACAAAATTATACAGATAAATATAAAATTTTTAGCTTTTTACTCGATTAAAGTTTGAACGGATTCATTATAATGCAATTTTAGATATGCAAGTTTTAATCCCACCAAAACGAAAACCAGATGTTATTAAATCAAAATTTTATGAGTTCAAATAGTTGAATATGGTCTTCTAAATAAAATTATACATATTAATCTAAAATTTTTAGCTTTTTACTCGGTTAAAATTCGAACGAATTCTCTACAAAGCCTTTTTAGACATGCATATTTTAATCCCAACAAAACGAAAACAAGATTTTATTAAATGAAATTTTATGAGTTTAAATATTTAATTTTATGCTTTTGAACAAAATTATACAGATTAATCTAAAATTTTCAGCTTTTTACTTGGTTAAAATTCGAACGGATTCTCTATAAAGCCTTTTTAGACATGAACGTTTTAATCCGAACAAAATAAAAAACAGATGTTATTAAATAAAATTTTACGAGTTCAAATAGTTAATTATAGGGTTTTGAACAAAATTATGCAGATAAATCTAATATTTTCAACTTTTTACTAGATTAAAATTCGAACGAATTCTCTATAAAGCAATCTTAGACATGCAAGTTTTAATCCCACCAAAATGAAAACCAGATGCTATTAAATCAAATTTTATGAGTTCAAATAGTTGAATATGGTCTTTTAAACAAAATTATACAGATTAATCTAAAATTTTTAGCTTTTTACTCGGTTAAAATTCGAAGGAATTCTCTACAAAGCCTTTTTAGACATGCACATTTTAATCCCAACAAAACGAAAACAAGATTTTATTAAATTAAATTTTATGAGCTCAAATATTTAATTTTCCGCTTTTGAACAAAATTATACAAATTAATCTAAAATTTTCAGCTTTTTACTCGGTTAAAATTGGACGGATTCTCTATAAATCTCATTTAGACATGCACGTTTTAATCCCCAAAAAATAACAACCATATGTTATTAAATCAAATTTTATGAGTTCAAATAGTTAATTATGTGATTTTGAACAAAATTATACAGAAAAATCTAAAATTTTCAGCTTTTTAGTCGGTTAAAATTAGAACGGATTATCTATAAAGCTATTTTAGACAAGCAAGTTTTAATCCTAACAAATCGAAAACCGAATGTTATTAAATCAAATTTTATGAGTTCAAATAGTTGAATATAGGCTTTTGAACAAAATTATATAGATTAATCTAAAAATTTTAGCTTTTTACTCGGTTAAAATTCGAATGGATTCTCTACAAAGCCTTTTTAGACATGCACATCTTAATCCCAACAAAACAAAAACAAGATGTTATTAAATCAAATTTTATGATTTTAAATAGTTAATTATGTGCTTTTGGACAAAATTATACAAATTAATCTAAAATTTTCAATTTTTTATCGATTAAAATTCGAACAGATTCTCTATAAAACCTTTTTAGACATGCACGTTTTAATCCGAAAAAATCGATAACTAGATGTTATTAAATCAAATTTTTTGAGTTCAAATAATTAATTATGGGCTTTTGAATAAAATTTTAAAGATTAATCTAAAATTTTTAGATTTTTACTCAGTTAAAATTTGAACAGATTCTCTATAAAGACTTTTTAGATATGCACGTTTTAATCCGAACAAAACGATAACTAGATGTTATTAAATAAATTTTTTTGAGTTCAAATAATTAATTTTGGGCTTTTGAACAAAATTATGCAAATTAATCTAAAATTTTCAACTTTTTACTCGGTTAAAATTTGAACGCATTCTCTATAAAGCCTTTTTACACATGCACGTTTTAATACGAACAAAACAAAAACCAGATGTTATTAAATAAAATTTTATGAGTTCAAATAGTTAATTATGGGATTTTTAACAAAATTATACAGATAAATCTAAAGTTTTCAGCTTTTTACTCGGTTAAAATTCGAACGAATTCTCTATAAAGCAATTTTAGACATGCAAGTTTTAATCCCACCAAAACGAAAACTATATGTTATTAATTCAAATTTTATGAGTTCAAATAGTTGAATATGGTCTTCTAAATAAAATTATACATATTAATCTAAAATTTTTAGCTTTTTACTCGGTTAAAATTCGAACGAATTCTCTACAAAGCCTTTTTAGACATGCATATTTTAATACCAACAAAACGAAAACAAGATTTTATTAAATGAAATTTTATGAGTTCAAATATTTAATTTTGAGCTTTTGAACAAAATTACACAGATTAATCTAAAATTTTTAGCTTTTTACTTGGTTAAAATTCGAAGGGATTCTCTACAAAGCCTTTTTAGACATGCACATTTTAATCTCAACAAAACGAAATCGATATTTTATTAAATGAAATTTTATGAGTTCAAATAGTTAATTATTGGATTTTGTACAAAATTATACAGATAAATCTAAATTTTTTAGCTTTTTACTCGGTTAAAATTCGAACGGATTCTCTATAAAGCAATTTTAGACAAGCAAGTTTTAGCCCCAACAAAACGAAAATTACATGTTATTAAATCTAATTTTATGAGTTCAGATAGTTGAATATGGGTTTTTGAACAAAATTATACAGATTAGTCTAAAATTTTTAGCTTTTTACTCGGTTAAAATTCGAAGGGATTCTCTACAAAGCCTTTTTAGACATGCACATTTTAATCTCAACAAAACGAAAACAAGATTTTATTAAATGAAATTTTATGAGTTCAGATATTTAATTTTGAGCTTTTGAATAAAATTATACAGATTCATCTAAAACTTTTAGCTTTTTACTCGTTTAAAATTGGAATGGATTCTCTATAAAGCCTTTTTAGACATGAAGGTTTTAATCCCAACAAAACGAAAACCAGATGTTATTAAATTAAATATTACGAGTTCAAATAGTTAATTTTGGGCTTTTGAACAAAATTATATAGATTAATCTAAAATTTTCAACTATTTACCCCGATTAAAATTTGAACAGATTCTCTATAAAGCCTTTTTAGACATGCACGTTTTAATCCGAACAAAACAATAACTAGATGTTCTTAAATTTTTTGAGTTCAAATAAATAATTATGGGCTTTTGAACAAAATTATACAGACTAATCTACAATTTTCAGCTTTTTACTTGGTTAAAATTTGAACATATTCTCTATAAAGCCTTTTTAGACATGCATGTTTTAATCCGAACAAAACAAAAAATAGATGTAACTAAATAAAATTTTACGATTTCAAATAGTTAATTATGAGATTTTGAACAAAATTATACAAATAAATCTAATATTTTCAACTTTTTACTCGGTTAAAATTCGAACGGATTCTCTATAAAGCAATTTTAGACAAGCAAGTTTTAATCCCACCAAAACGAAAATCAGATGCTATTAAATCAAATTTTATGAGATCAAATTATTGAATATTGTCTTTTAAACAAAATTATACAGATAAATCTAAAATTTTTAGCTTTTTACTCGTTTAAATTTCGAACGGATTCTCTATAAAGCAATTTTAGACAAGCAAGTTTTAGTCCCAACAAAACGAAAATTAGATGTTATTAAATCAAATTTTATGAGTTCAAATAGTTGAATATGGGCTTTTGAACAAAATTGTACAGATTAATCTAAAATTTTTAGCTTTTTACTATGTTAAAATTCGAACGTGATTCTCTACAAAGCCTTTTTAGACATGCACGTCTTAATCCCAACGAAACGAAACCAGATGTTATTAAATCAAATTTTACGAGTTCAAATAGTTAATTATAGGATTTTGAGCAAAATTATACAGATTAATCTAAAATTTTCAGCTTTTTACTCGTTTAAATTTGAACGGATTCTCTATAAAGCCTTTTTAGACATGCACATTTTAATCCGAAAAAATTGATAATTAGATGTTATTAAATCAAATTTTTTTAGTTCAAATAATTAATTATGGGCTTTTGAACAAAATTATACAGATTAATCTAAAATTTTCATCTTTTTACTTGGTTAAAATTTGAACGGATTCTCTATAAAGCCTTTTTAGACGTAGACGTTTTAATCCGAATAAAAAAAATAGATGTTATTAAATCAAATTTTATGAGTTCAAATATTTAATTACGAGATTTTGAACAAAATTATACATATAAATCTAAAATTTTCAGCTTTTTACTCGGTTAAAATTCGAACGGATTCTCTATAAAGCAATTTTAGACAAGCAAGTATTAATCCCAACAAAACGAAAATTAGATGTTATTAAATCAAATTTCATGAGTTCAAATATTTGAATATGGGTCTTTGAACAAAATTATACAGATTAATCTAAAATTTTTAGCTTTTTACTCTTTTAAAATTCGAAGGGATTTTCTACAAAGCCTTTTTAGACATGCACATTTAATCTCAACAAAACGAAAACAAGATTTTATTAAATGAAATTTTATGAGTTCAGATATTTAATTTTGAGCTTTTGAATAAAATTATACAGATTTATCTAAAACTTTTAGCTTTTTACTCGGTTAAAATTCAAACGGATTCTTTATAAAGCCTTTTTAGACATGTACATTTTAATCCCAACAAAACAAAAACCAGATGTTATTAAATGAAATTTTATGTGTTCAAATAGTTAATTATGGGCTTTTGAACAAAATTATACATATTATTCTAAAATTTTCAGCTTTTTACTCGTTTAAAATTTGAACTGATTCTCTATAAAGCCTTTTTAGACATGCACGTTTTATTCCGAACAAAACAAAAACCAGATCTTATTAAATTAAATTTTATGAGTTCAAATAGTTAATTATGGGATTTTGTACAAAATTATACACATAAATCTAAATTTTTTAGATTTTTACTCAGTTAAAATTCAAACGGATTCTCTATAAAGCAATTTTAGACAAGCAAGTTTTAGCCCCAACAAAACGAAAATTAGATGTTATTAAATCTAATTTTATGAGTTCAAATAATTGAATACGGGCTATCGAACTAAATTATACAGATTAATCTAAAATTTTTAGCTTTTTACTTTGTTAGAATTCTAACAAATTCTCTACAAAGCCTTCTTAGACATGCACGTTTTAATCCCAACAAAACGAAAATCAGATGTTATTAAATCAAATTTTATCAGTTCAAATAGTTAATTAAGGGCTTTTAAATAAAATTATACAGATTAATCTAAAATTTTCAGCTTTTTACTCGGTTAAAATTTGAACAGATTCTCTATAAAGCCTTTTTAGACATGCACGTTTTAATCCGAACAAAACGATAGCTAGATGTTATTAAATCAAATTTTTTGAGTTCAAATAATTAATTATGGGATTTTAAACAAAATTATGCAGATTAATCTAAAATTTTCAGCTTTTTACTCGGTTAAAATTCAAACGGATTCTCTATAAAGTCTTTTTTGACATGAACGTTTTAATCCGAACAAAATGATAACTAGGTGTTATTAAATCAAATTTTTTGAGTTCAAATAATTAATTATGGGCTTTTGAACAAAATTATGTAGATAAATCTAAAATTTTCAGCTTTTTACTCGGTTAAAATTCAAACGGATTCTCTATAAAGCCTTTTTAGACATGCACATTTTAATCTCAATAAAACGAAAACCAGATTTTATTAAATGAAATTTTATGAGTTCAAATATTTAATTTTGAGCTTTTGAATAAAAATTATACAGATTAATATGAAATTTTTAGCTTTTTACTCGGTTAAAATTCGAACAGATTCTCTATAAAGCTTTTATAGACATACACCTTTTAATCCCCACAAAACGAAAACCAGATGTTATTAAATCAAATTTTATGAGTTCAAATAGTTAATTATGGGCTTTTAAACAAAATTATACAGATTAATCTAAAATTTTCAAATTTTTAGTCGGTTAAAATTCGAACAGATTCTCTATAAAGCCTTTTTAGACATGCACGTTTTAATCCGAACAAAACAATTAGTAGATGTTATTAAATCAAATTTTTTGAGTTCAAATAATTAATTATGGGCTTTTGAACAAAATTATACAGATTAATCTAAAATTTTTAGCTATTTACTCGGTTAAAATTTGAACGGATTCTGTATGAAGTCTTTTTAGACATACACGTTTTAATCCGAACAAAATAAAAACCAGATGTTATTAAATCAAACTTTATGAGTTCAAATAGTTAATTAAGGGCTTTTGAACAAAATTATACAAATTAATCTAAAATTTTCAGCTTTTTACTCGATTAAAAGTCAAACGGATTCTCCATAAAGCCTTTTTAGACATGCACGTTTTAATCCGAATAAACCGATAACTAGACGTTATTAAATCAAATTATTTGATTTCAAATAATTAATTATGGGCTTTTGAAAAAAATTATGCAGATTAATCTAAAATTTCATTTTTTTACTCGGTTAAAATTCGAACAGATTCTCTTTAAAGACCATTTACACATGCACATTTTAATCCAAACAAAACGAAAACCAGATTTTATTGAATGAAATTTTATGAGTTCAAATAGTTAATTTCAAGCTTTTGAGCTATTGAACAAAATTATACAGATTAATCTAAAATTTTTAGCTTTTTACTCGGTTAAAATTTGAACGAATTCTCTATAAATCTCATTTAGACATGCATGTTTTAATCCCAAAAAACAACAACCATATATTATTAAATCAAATTTTCTGAGTTCAAATAGTTAATTATGGGATTTTGAACAAAATTATACAGATAAATCTAAAATTTTAAGGTTTTTAGTCGGTTAAAATTCGAACGGATTCTCTATAAAGCAATTTTAGACAAGCAAGTTTTAAGCCCAACGAAACGAAAACCGAATATTATTAAATTGAATTTTATGAGTTTAAATAGTTGAATATGGGCCTTTGAACAAAATTATATAGATTAATATAAAATTTTTACCTTTTTACTCGGTTAAAATTCGAACGGATTCTCAACAAAGCCTTTTTAGACATGCACATTTTAATTCCAACAAAATAAAAACCAGATTTTACTAAATGAAATTTTATGAGTTCAAATATTTAATTTTGAGCTTTTGAGCAAAATTATATAGATTAATCTAAAATTTTCAGCTTTTTACTCAGTTAAAATTCGAACGGATTCTTTATAAAGCCCTTTTAGATATGCACGTTTTAATCCCAATAAAACGAAAATCAAATGTTATTAAATCAAATTTTACGAGTTCAAATAGTTAATTATGGTCTTTTGAACAAAATAATACAGATTAATCTAAAATTTTAAATATTTTACTCGGTTAAAATTTGAACGGATTCTCTATAAAGCCTTTTTAGACAAGCACGTTTTAATCCCAACAAAATGAAAATCAGATGTTATTAAATCAAATGTTATGAGTTCAAATAGTTAATTATAGGCTTTTGAACAAAATTATACATATTAATCTAAAATTTTCAACTTTTTAGTCGGTTAAAATTCTAACAGATTCTCTATAAAGCCTTTTTAGACATGCCCGTTTTAATCCGAACAAAACGATAACTAGATGTTATTAAATCAAATTTTTGAGTTCAAATAATTAATTATGGGCTTTCAAAAAACAATTATACAGATTAATCTAAAATTTTCAGCTTATTACTCGTTAAAATTTGAACGGATTCTCTATAAAACCTTTTTGGACGTGGACGTTTTAATCTGAACAAAACAAAAACCAGATGTTATTAAATAAAATTTATGAGTTCAAATAGTTAATTATGAGATTTTGAACAAAATTATACAGTCGGTTAAAATTCGAACGAATTTTCTATAAAGCAAATTTAGACAAACAAGTTCTAATCCCTACAAAACAAAATCAAATTTGATGACTTCAAATAGTTGAATATGGGTATTTGAACAAAATTATACAGATTAATCTAAAATTTTTAGCTTTTTACTCGGTTTAAATACGAATGGATTCTCTACAAAGCCTTTTTGGACATGCACGTTTTAATCCCAACAAAACGAAAATCAGATGTTATTAAATCAAATTTTATGAGTTCAAATAGTTAGTTATGGGCTTTTGAACAAAATTATACAGATTAATCTAAAATTTTCAACTTTTTACTCGGTTAAAATTCGAACAGATTCTCTATAAAGCATTTCTAGACATGCACGTTTTAATACGAACAAAACGATAACTAGATGTTATTAAATCAAATATTTTGAGTTCAAATAATTAATTATGGGCTTCTGAACAAAATTATACAGATTAATCTAAAATTTTCATCTTTTTACTCGGTTAAAATTTGAAAGGATTCTTCATAAAGCCTTTTTAGACATGCACGTTTTAATCCAAACAAAACAAAAACCAGACGTTATTAAATAAAATTTTATGAGTTCAAATAGATAATTATGGGATTTTTAACAAAATTGTACAGATAGATCTAAAATTTTCAGCTTTTTACTGGGTTAAAATTCGAACGGATTCTTTATAAAGCAATTTTAGACATGCAAGTTTTAATCCCACCAAAACGAAAATTAGATGTTATTAAATCAAATTTTATGAGTTCTAATAGTTGATTATGGTCTTTTAAACAAAATTATACAGATTAATCTAAAATTTTTAGCTTTTTGCTCGGTAAAAATTTGAACGAATTCTCTACAAAGCCTTTTTCGACATGCACATTTTAATCACAACAAAACGTAAACAAGATTTTATTAAATGAAATTTTATGAGTTGAAATATTTAATTTTGAGCTTTTGAACAAAATTATACAGATTAATCTAAAATTTTCAGCTTTTTACTCGGTTAAAGTTCAAACGGATTCTCTATAAAGACTTTTTAGACATGCACGTTTTAATCCCAACAAAACGAAAATCTGATGTTATTAAATCAAATTTTACGAGTTCAAATAGTTTATTATGAGCTTTTGAAAAAATTATACAGATTAATCTTAAATTATCAACTTTTTACTCGGTTAAAATTCAAACGGATTCTCTATAAAGCCTTTTTAGACATACACGTTTTAATCCGAACAAAACGAAAACTAGATGTTATCAAATCAAATTTTTTGAGTTCAAATAATTAATTATGGGGTTTTGAACAAAATTATATAGATTAATCTAAAATTTTCGGCTTTTTACTCGGTTAAAATTTGAACGGATTCTCTATAAAGCCTTTTTAGACGTGGACGTTTTAATCCGAACAAAACAAAAACCAGATGTTATTGAATGAAATTCTATGAGTTCAAATAGTTAATTATGGTATTTTTAACAAAATTAAACAGATAAATCTAAAATTTTCAGCTTTTTACTTGGTTAAAATTCGAACGAATTCTCTATAAAGCAATTTTAGACATGCAAGTTTAATCCCACCAAAACGAAAACCAGATGCTATTAAATCAAATTTCATAAATTCAAATAGTTGAATATGGTCTTTTAAAAAAAATTATACACATTAATCTAAAATTTTTAGCTTTTTACTCGATTAAAATTTGAACGAATTCTCTACAAGCCTTTTTAGACATGCACATTTTAATCCCAACAAAACCAAAACGAGATTTTATTAAATTAAATTTTATGAGTTCAAATATTTAATTTTGACCTTTAGAACAAAATTATACAGATTAACCTAAAATATTTTCAGCTTTTTACTCGGTTAAAATTCGAACGGATTCTCTATAAATCTCATTTAGACATGCACGTTTTAATCCCCAAAAAACAACAACCATATGTTATTAAATCAAATTTTATGAGTTCAAATAGTTAATTATGTGATTTTGAATAAAATTATACAGATAAATCTAAAATTTTCAGCTTTTTACTCGGTTAAAATTTGAACAGATTCTCTATAAAGCCTTTTTAGACATGCACGTTTTAATCCCAACAAAAGAAAAACAAGATGTTATTAAATCAAATTTTATTATTTTAAATAGTTAATTATGTGCTTTTGAACAAAATTATACAAATTAATCTAAAATTTTCAACTTTTTACTCGATTAAAATTCGAAAAGATTCTCTATAAAGCCTTTTTAGATATGCACGTTTTAATCCAACAAAACGATAACTAGATTTTATTAAATCAAATTTTTTGAGTTCAAATAATTAATTGTGGGCTTTTGAACAAAATTATAGAGATTAATCTAAAATTTTTAGCTTTTTACTCGATTTAAACTTGAACAGATTCTCTATAAACCCTTTTTAGACATGCACGTTTTAATCCGAACAAAACGATAACTAGATGTTATAAAATCAAATTTTTTGAGTTCAAATAATTAATTATGGGCTTTTGAACAAAATTATACAAATTAATCTAAAATTTTCAGCTTTTTACTCGGTTAAAATTTGAACAGATTCTCTATAAAGCCTTTTTAGACATGTACGGTTTAATACGAACAAAACAAAAACCAGATGTTATTAAATAAAATTTTATGCGTTCAAATAGTTAATTATGGGATTTTTAACAAAATTATACATATAAATCTAAAATTTTCAGCTTTTTAGTCGGTTAAAATTCGAACGGATTCTCTATAAAGCTATTTTAGACAAGCAAGTTTTAATCCCAACAAATCAAAAACGAATGTTATTAAATCGAATTTTATGAGTTCAAATAGTTGAATATAGGCTTTTGAACAAAATTATGCAAATTAATCTAAAAATTTTAGCTTTTTACTCGGTTAAAATTCGAATGGATTATCTACAAAGCCTTTTTAGACATGCACATTTTAATCCCAACAAAACAAAAACAAGATTTTATTAAATTAAATTTTATGAGTTCAAATATTTAATTTTGAGCTTTTGAAAAAAATTATATAGATTAATCTAAAATTTTCAGCTTTTTACTCGGTTAAAATTCGAACGGATTCTCTATAAAGTCTTTTTAGACATGCACGTTTTAATCCCAACAAAACCAAGATCAGATGTTATTAAATCAAATTTTACGATTTTAATTAATTAATTATAGGCTTTTGAACAAAATTATACAGATTAATCTAATTTTCTTAGCTTTTTACTCAGTTAAAATTTGAACGAATTCTCTATAAAGCCTTTTTAGACGTGGACGTTTTAATCCGAAGAAAACAAAAAAAACAGATGTTATTAAATCAAATTTTATGAGTTCAAATATTTGAATATGGGCTTTTGAACAAAGTTATAGAGATTAATCTAAAATTTTCAGCTTTTTACTCGGTTAAAATTTGAACGAATTCTCTATAAAGCCTTTTTAAACATACAAGTTTTAATCCGAACAAAACAAAAACCAAATGTTTTTAAATAAAATTTTATGAGTTCAAATAGTTAATTATGGGATTTAGAAAAAAATTATACAGATAAATCTAAAATTTTTACTTTTTACTCGGTTAAAATTCGAACGGATTCTCTATAAAGCAATTTTATACAAGCAAGTTTTAATCCCAACAAAACGAAAATTAGATGTTATTAAATCAAATTTTATGAGTTCAAATAGTTGAATATGGGCTTTTCAAAAAAATTATACAGATTAATCTAAAATTTTTAGCTTTTTACTCGATTAAAATTCGAACGGATTCTCTATAAAGCCTTTTTAGACATGCACGTTTTAATCCCAATAAAACAAAAACCAGATGTTATTAAATCAAATTTTATAAGTTCAAATAGTTAATTATGGGTTTCTGAACAAAATTATACAGGTTAATCTAAAATTTTCAATATTTTACTCGATTAAAATTCGAACAGATTCTCTATAAAGCCTTTTTATAAACATGCTCGTTTTAATCCGAACAAAACGATAACTAGATGTTATTAAATCAAATTTTTTGAATTCAAATAATTAATTATGGTCTTTTTAACAAAATTATACACATTAATCTAAAATTTTCAGCTTTTTACTCGGTTAAAATTTGAACAAATTCTCTATAAAGCCGTTTTAGACATGCACGTTTTAATTCGAACAAAACAAAAACCAGATGTTATTAAATAAAATTTTATGAGTTCAAATAGTTAATTATGGGATTTTGAATAAAATTATACAAATAAATCTAAAATTTTTAGCTTTTTACTCGGTTAAAATTCGAACGGATTCTCGATAAAGCAATTTTAGAAATGCACGTTTTAATCCCAACAAAACGAAAACCAAATGTTATTAAATCAAATTTTATGAGTTCAAATAGGTGAATATGGTCTTTTAAATAATATTATACAGATTAATATAAAATTTTTAGCTTTTTACTCGGTTAAAATTCGAACGAATTCTCTACAAAGCCTTTTTAGACATGCACATTTTAATCCCAACAAAACGAAAACAAGATTTTATTAAATGAAATTTTATGAGTTCAAATATTTCATTTTAAGCTTTTGAACAAAATTATACAGATTAATCTAAAATTTTTAGCTTTTTACTCGGTTAAAATTCGGACGGATTCTCTATAAAGCCTTTGTTCAAAAGCCCATAATTAATTATTTAGAATCGTAAAATTTGATTTAATAACATCTGATCTTGGTTTTGTTGGGATTAAAACGTGCATGTCTAAAAAGACTTTATAGAGAATCCGTTCGAATTTTAACCGAGTAAAAAGCTGAAAATTTTAGATTAATCTATATAATATTGTTCAAAAGCTCAAAATTAAATATTTGAACTCATAAAATTTAATTTAATAAAATCTTGTTTTTGTTTTGTTGGGATTAAAATGTGCATGTCTAAAAAGGCTTTGTAGAGAATTCGTTCGAATTTTAACCGAGTAAAAAGCTAAAATTTTTTGATTAATATGTATAATTTTGTTTAGAAGACCATATTCAACTATTTGAACTCATAAAATTTGATTTAATAACATCTAGTTTTCGTTTTGGTGGGATTAAAACTTGCATGTCTAAAATTGTTTTATAGAGAATCCGTTCTAATTTTAACCAAGTAAAAAGCTGAAAATTTTAGATTTATCTGTATAATTTTGTTAAAAATCCCATAATTAACTATTTGAACGCATAAAATTTTATTTAATAACATCTGGTTTTTGTTTTGTTCGTATTAAACCGTGCATGTCTAAAAAGGCTTTATAGAGAATCTGTTCAAATTTTAACCGAGTAAAAAGCTAAAAATTTTAGATTAATTTGTATAATTTTGTTCAAAAGCCCATAATTAATTATTTGAACTCAAAAAATTTGATTTTATAACATCTAGTTATCGTTTTGTTCGGATTAAAACGTGCATGTCTAAAAAGGGTTTATAGAGAATCTGTTCAAGTTTAAATCGAGTAAAAAGTTGAAAATTTTAGATTAATCTGTATAATTTTATTCAAAATCCTATAATTAATTATTTGAACTCGTAAAATTTGATTTAATAACATCTGATTTTCGTTTTGTTGGGATTAAAACGTTCATACCTAAAAAGGCTTTATAGAGAATCCGTTCAAATTTTAACCGAGTAAAAAGCTGAAAATTTTAGATTAAGCTGTATAATTTTGTTCAAAAGCTCAAAATTAAATATTTCAACTCATAAAATTTCATTTAATAAAATCTGGTTTTTGTTTTGTTGGGATTAAAATGTGCATGTCTAAAAAGGCTTTGTAGAGAATCCATTCGAATTTTAACCGAGTAAAAAGCTAAAATTTTAAGATTAATTTGTATAATTTTGTTCAAAAGCCTATATTCAACTATTTGAACTCATAAAATTCGATTTAATAACATTCGGTTTTTGATTTGTTGGGATTAAAACTTGCTTGTCTAAAATAGCTTTCTAGAGAATCCGTTCGAATTTTAACCGACTAAAAAGCTGAAAATTTTAGATTTATCTGTATAATTTTGTTCAAAATCCCATAATTAACTATTTGAACTCATAAAATTTGATTTAATAACATCTGGTTGTTGTTTTTTGGGATTAAAACATGCATGTCTAAATGAGATTTATAGAGAATCTATTTGAATTTTAACCGAGTAAAAAGCAAAAAATTTAGAGAATCTGTTCGAATTTTAATTGAGTAAAAAAATCAAATTTTAGATTAATCTGTATAATTTTGTTCAAAAGCCCATAATTAATTATTTGAAATCAAATAATTTGATTTAATAACGTCTAGTTATTATTTTGATCGGATTAAAACGTGCATGTCTAAAAAGACTTTATAGAGAATCCGTACAAATTTTAACCGAGTAAACAACTGAAAATTTTAGATTAATCTGTATAATTTTGTTCAAAAGCCCATAATTAATTATTTGAACTCAAAAAATTTGATTTAATAACATCTCGTTATAGTTTTGTTTGGATTAAAACGTGCATGTCTAAAAAGGCTTTACAGAGAATCTTTTCGAATTTTAACCGTGTAAAAAGTTGAAAATTTTAGATTAATCTGTATAATTTTGTTTAAAATCCTATAATTAATTATTTGAACTCGTAAAATTTGATTTAATAACATCTGGTTTTCGTTTTGTTGGGATTAAAACGTGCATGTCTATAAAGGCTTTATAGAGAATCCGTTCGAATTTTAACCGAGTAAAAAGCTAAAAAATTTAGATTAATCTGTATAATTTTTATTCAAAAGCTCAAAATTATATATTTGAACTCATAAAATTTCATTTAATAAAATATGGTTTTCGTTTTGTTGAGATTAAAATGTGCATGTCTAAAAAGGCTTTATAGAGAATCCGTTTGAATTTTAACCGAGTAAAAAGCTGAAAATTTTAAATTAATCTACATAATTTTGTTCAAAAGCCCATAATTAATTATTTGAACTCAAAAAATTTGATTTAATAACATCTATTTATCATTTTGTTCGGATTAAAACGTTCATGTCTAAAAAGGCTTTATAGAGAATCCGTTTGAATTTTAACCAAGTAAAAAGCTAAAATTTTTAGATTAATCTGCATAATTTTGTTCAAAAGCCCATAATTAATTATTTGAACTCAAAAATTTGATTTAATAACACCTAGTTATCGTTTTGTTCGGATTAAAACGTTCATGTCTAAAAAGACTTTATAGAGAATCCGTTTGAATTTTAACCGAGTAAAAAGCTGAAAATTTTAGATTAATCTG
This sequence comes from Abelmoschus esculentus, assembly GCA_035048815.1. NCBI lineage: Eukaryota > Viridiplantae > Streptophyta > Magnoliopsida > Malvales > Malvaceae > Abelmoschus > Abelmoschus esculentus. Next base: position 22,213,871 of record JAUCBN010000003.1, read on the forward strand.
CATAATTTTATTCAAAAGCCCATAATTAAGTATTTGAACTCAAAAAATTTGATTTAATAACATCTAGTTATCGTTTTGTTCGGATTAAAACGTGCATGTCTAAAAAGGCATTATAGAGAATCCATTCAAATTTTAACCGAGTAAAAAGCTGAAAATTTTAGATTAATCTGTATAATTTTATTCAAAAGCCCTTAATTAACTATTTGAACTGATAAAATTTGATTTAATAACATCTGATTTTCATTTTGTTGGGATTAAAACGTGCATGTCTAAAAAGTCTTGATAGAGAATCCGTTGGAATTTTAACCGAGTAAATAGCTGAAAATTTTAGATTGATAAGTATAATTTTGTTCAAAAGCTCAAAATTAACTATATGAACTCATAAAATTTCATTTAATAAAATCTGGTTTTCGTTTTGTTGGGATTAAAACGTACCTGTGTAAATGGGCTTTAAAGAGAATCTGTTCGAATTTTAACCGAGTAAAAAGCAGAAAATTTTAGATTAATCTGTATAATTTTGTTCAAAAGCCCATAATTAAGTATTTGAACTCAAAAAATTTGATTTAATAACATCTAGTTATTATTTTGTTCGGATTAAAACGTGCATGTCTAAGAAGTCTTTATAGAGAATCCGTTCGAATTTTAACCGAGTAAAAAGCTGAAGATTTTAGATTTATCTGTATAATTTAGTTGAAAATCCCATAATTGAATATTTGAACTCATAAAATTTGATTTAGTAACGTCTGATTTTCGTTTTGTTTGGATTAAAATGTGCATGTCTAAAAAGGCTTTATAGAGAATCCGTTGGAAATTTAAAGGAGTAAAAAGCTGAAAATTTTAGATTAATCAGTATAATTTTGTTCAAAAGCTCAAAATTAAATATTTGAACTCATAAAATTTATTTTAATAAAATCTTGTTTTCATTTTGTTGGGATTAAAACGTGCATGTCTAAAAAGGCTTTGTAGAGAATCTGTTCGAATTTTAACCGAGTAAAAAGCTGAAAATTTTAGATTAATCTGTATAATTTTGTTCAAAAGCTCAAAATTAAATATTTGAATTCATAAAATTTCATTTAATAAAATCTTGTTTTCGTTTTGTTGGGATTAAAATGTGCATGTTTAAAAAGTCTTTATAGAGAATTCGTTCGAATTTTAAGCGAGTAAAAAGCTAAAAATTTTAGATTAATCTGTATAATTTTGATTAAAAGACCATATTCAACTATTCGAAATCATAAAATTTGATTTAATAACATCTGGTTTTCGTTTTGGTGGGATTAAAACATGCATTTCTAAAATTGCTTTCTAGAGAATCTGTTCGAATTTTAACCGTGTAAAAAGCTAAAAATTTTAGATTTATCTGTATAATTTTATTCAAAATCCCATAATTAACTATTTGAACTTATAATATTTTATTTAATAACATCTTGTTTTTGTTTTGTTCGGATTAAAACGTGTATGTCTAAAAAGCTTTATAGAGAATCCGTTCAAATTTTAACCGAGTAAGAAGCTGAAAATTTTAGATTAATCTATATAATTTTGTTCAAAAGCCCATAATTAATTATTTGAACTCAAAAAATTGTATTTGGATTAAAATGTTCATGTCTAAAAAGGATTTATAGAAAATCTGTTCAAATTTTAACCGAGTAAAAAGCTGAAAATTTTAGATTAATCTGTATAATTTTATTCAAAAGACCTAAATTAACTATTTGAACTCATAAAATTTGATTTAATAACATCTGATTTTCGTTTTGTTGGGATTAAAACGTGCATGTCCAAAAAGGCTTGATAGAGAATCCGTTCGAATTTTAACCGAGTAAAAAGCTAAAAATTTTAGATTAATAAGTATAATTTTATTCAAAAGCTCAAAATTAAATATTTGAACTCATAAAATTTCATTTAATAAAATCTAGTTTTCGTTTTGTTGGAATTAAAACGTGCATGTGTAAATGGGCTTTAAAGAGAATCTGTTAGAATTTTATCCGAGTTAAAAGCTGAAAATTTTAGATTAATCTGCATAATTTTGTTCAAAAGCCCATAATTAATTATGTGAACTCAAAATATTTGATTTAATAACATCTAGTTATCGTTTTGTTGGGATTAAAACGTGCATGTCTAAAAAGGTTTTATAGAGAATCCGTTCAAATTTTAACCGAGTAAAAAGCTGAAAATTTTAGATTAATCTGTATAATTTTGTTCAAAAGCCCATAATTAATTATTTGAACTCAAAAAATTTGATTTAATAACATCTCGTTATAGTTTTGTTTGGATTAAATGTGCATGTCTAAAAAGGCTTTATAGAGAATCTGTTCGAATTTTAACCGAGTAAAAAGTTGAAAATTTTAGATTAATCTGTATAATTTTGTTCAAAAGCTCATAATTAACTCTTTGAACTCATAAAATTTGATTTAATAACATCTGGTTTTCATTTTGTTGATATTAAAACGTGCATGTCTATAAAGGCTTTATAGAGAATCCGTTCGAATTTTAACCGAGTAGAAAGCTAAAAATTTTAGATTAATCTGTAAAATTTTATTCAAAAGCTCAAAATTAAATATTTGAACTCATAAAATTTCATTTAATAAAATTTGATTTTCGTTTTGCTGAGATTAAAATGTGCAAGTCTAAAATGGCTTTGTAGAGAATCCGTTCCAATTTTAACCAAGTAAAAAGCTAAAAATTTTAGATTAATCTGTATAATTTGGTTCAAAAGCCCATATTCAACTATTTGAAATCATAAAATTTGATTTAATAACATCTAATTTTTTTTGTTGGGATTAAAACTTGCTGGTCTAAAATTGCTTTATAGAGAATCCGTTCAAATTTTAACCAAGTAAAAAGCTGAAAATTTTAGATTTATCTGTATAATTTTGTTCAAAATCTCATAATTAACTATTTAAACTATTAAAATTTGATTTAACAACATCTGGTTTTGTTTTGTTCGGACTAAAACGTCCACGTCTAAAAAGGCTTTATAGAGAATCCGTTCAAATTTTAAACGAGTAAAAAGTTGAAAATTTTAGATTAATTTGTATAATTTTGTTCAAAAGCCCATAATTAACTATTTGAACTCAAAAAAGTTGATTTAATAACATCTAGTTATCTTTTTATTCGGATTAAAACGTGCATGTCTAAAAAGGCTTTATAGAGAATCCGTTCAAATTTTAACCAAGTAAAAAGCTAAAAATTTTAGATTAATTTTTATAACTTTATTCAAAAGCCCTTAATTAACTATTTGAACTCATAAAATTTGATTTAATAACATCGGATTTTCGTTTTGTTGGGATTAAAACGTGCATGTCTCAAATGGCTTTATTGAGAATCCGTTTGAATTTTAACCAAGTAAAAAGCTAAAAAATTTAGATTTATCTGTATAATTTTGTTCAAAAGCCCATATTCAACTATTTGAACTCATAAAATTTGATTTAATAACATCTAATTTTTGTTTTATTGGGATTAAAACTTGCTTGTCTAAAATTGCTTTATAGAGAATTCGTTCAAATTTTAACCAAATAAAAAGCTGAAAATTTTAGATTTATCTGTATAATTTTGTTCAAAATCACATAATTAACTATTTGAACTCATAAAATTTGATTTAATAACATATGGTTGTTTTTTTTCGGGGATTAAAACGTGCATGTCTAAAAAGACTTTATAGAGAATCCGTTCGAATTTTAACCGAGTAAAAAGCTGAAAATTTTAGATTAATCTGTATAATTTTGTTCAAAAGCTCAAAATTAAATATTTGAACTCATAAAATTTCACTTAAGAAAATCTTGTTTTCGTTTTGTTGTGATTAAAATGTGCATGTCTAAAAAGGTTTTGTAGAGAATTCGTTCGAATTTTAACCGAGTAAAAAGCTAAAAATTTTAGATTAATCTGTATAATTTTGTTTAAAAGACCATATTCAACTCTTTGAACTCATAAAATTTCATTTAATAACATCTGGTTTTCGTTTTGGTTGGACTAAAACTTGCATGTCTAAAATTGCTTTATAGAGAATCCGTTCGAATTTTAACCGAGTAAAAAGCTGAAAATTTTAAATTTATTTGTATAATTTTGTTAAAAATCCTATAATTAACTATTTTAACTCATAAAATTTTATTTAATAACATCTGGTTTTTGTTTTGTTCGGAATAAAACATGCATGTCTAAAAAGACTTTATAAAGAATCCTTTCAAATTTTAACCGAGAAAAAAGCTAAAAATTTTAGATTAATCTGTATAATTTTGTTCAAAAGCCCATAATTAATTATTTGAACTCAAAAAATTTGATTTAATAACATGTAGTTATCGTTTTGCTCGGATTAAAACGTACATGTCTAAAAAGGCTTTATAGAGAATCCGTTCGAATTTTAACCGTGTAAAAAGCTAAAATTTTTTTATTAATCTGTATAATTTTGTCCAAAACCCCATAATTAATTATTTGAACTCACAAAATTTTATATAAAAACATCTAGTTATCATTTTGTTTGGATTAAAACTTGCATGTCTAAAAAGGCTTTATAGAGAATCCGTTCGAATTTTAACCGAGTAAAAAGTTGAAAATTTTAGATTAATCTGTATAATTCTGTTCAAAAGCCCATAATTAACTATTAGAACTCGTAAAATTTGATTTAATAACATCTAATTTTCGTTTTGTTGGGACTAAAACTTTCTTGTCTAAAATTGCTTTATAGAGAATCCATTCGAATTTTAACCGAGTAAAAAGCTGAAAATTTTAGATTTATTGGTATAATTTTGTTCAAAATCCAATAATTAACTATTTGAACTCATAAAATTTCATTTAATAACATCTAGTTTTTGTTTTGTTCGGATTAAAACGTCCACGTTTGAAAAAGCTTTATAGAGAATCCGTTCAAATTTTAACCGAGTAAAAAGCTGAAAATTTTTGATTAATCTGTACAATTTTGTTTAAAACCCCATAATTAATTATTTGAACTCAAAAATTTTGATTTAAAAACATCTAGTTATCATTTTGTTCGGATTAAAACGTGCATGTCTAAAATGGCTTTATAGAGAATCCGTTCAAATTTTAACCGAGTAAAAAGTTGAAAATTTTAGATTAATCTGTATAATTTTGTTCAAAAGCCCATAATTAACTATTAGAACTCGTAAAATTTGATTTAATAACATCTAATTTTTGTTTTGTTGGGACTAAAACTTACTTGTCTAAAATTGCTTTATAGAGAATCCGTTTGAATTTTAACCGAGTAAAAAGCTGAAAATCTTAGATTTTTTTGTATAATTTTGTTCAAAATCCAATAATTAACTATTTGAACTCATAAAATTTCATTTAATAACATCTGATTTTTATTTTTTTCGGATTAAAACGTCCACGTCTAAAAAGGCTTTACAGAGAACCCGTTCAAATTTTAACCGAGTAAAAAGCTGAAAATTTTAGATTAATCTATATAATTTTGTTCAAAGCCCCATAATTAATTATTTGAACTCAAAAATTTTGATTTAATAAAATCTAGTTATCGTTTTGTTCGAATTAAATCGTGCATGTTTAAAAAGGCTTTATAGAGAATCCGTTCGAATTTTAACCGAGTAAAAAGTTGAAAATTTTAGATTAATCTGTATAATTTTGTTCAAAACCCCATAATTAACTATTTGAACTCGTAAAATTTGATTTAATAACATCTAATTCTCGTTTTGTTGGGAATAAAACTTGCTTGTCTAAAATTGCTTTATACTGAATCTGTTCGAATTTTAACCGAGTAAAAAGCTGAAAATTTTAGATTAATCTGTATAATTTTGTTCAAAAGCTCAAAATTAAATATTTGAACTCATAAAATTTCATTTAATAAAATTTTGTTTTCGTTTTGTTGTGATTAAAATGTGCATGTCTGAAACGGCTTTGTAGAGAATTCGTTCGAATTTTAACCGAGTAAAAAGCTAAAAATTTTAGATTAATCTGTATAATTTTGTTTAAAAGACCATATTCAACTATTTGAACTCATAAAATTTCATTTAATAACATCTTGTTTTTATTTTGGTGAGATTAAAACTTGCATGTCTAAAATTGCTTTATAGAGAATCCGTTCGAATTTTAACCGAGTAAAAAGCTGAAAATTTTAGATCTATTTGTATAATTTTGGTAAAAATCACATAATTAGCTATTTGAACTCATAAAATTTTATTTAGTAACAACTTGTTTTTGTTTTGCTTGGATTAAAACGTGCATGTCTAAAAAGGCTTTATAAAGAATCCTTTCAAATTTTAACAGTGTAAAAAGCTGAGAATTTTAGTTTAATCTCTATAATTTTGTTCAAAAGCCCATAATTAATTATTTGAACTCAAAAAAATCGATTTAATAACATGTAGTTATCGTTTTGTTCGGATTAAAACATGCATGTCTAAAAAGGCTTTATAGAAAATCCGTTCGAATTTTAACCGAGTAAAAAGTTGAAAATTTTAGATTAATCTGTATAATTTTGTTCAAAAGCCTATAATTAACTATTTGAACTTGTAAAATTTGATTTAATAACATCTAATTTTCGTTTTGTTGGGACTAAAACTTTCTTGTCTAAAATTGCTTTATAGAGAATCCATTCGAATTTTAAAAGAGTAAAAAGTTGAAAATTTTAGATTTATTGGTGTAATTTTGTTCAAAATCCAATAATTAACTATTTGAACTCATAAAATTTCATTTAATAACATCTAGTTTTTGTTTTGTTCGGATTAAAACGTCCACGTTTGAAAAAGCTTTATAGAGAATCCGTTCAAATTTTAACCGAGTAAAAAGCTGAAAATTTTAGATTAATCTGTATAATTTTGTTGAAAAGCCCATAATTAACTATTTGAACTCGTAAAATTTGAATTAATAACATCTAATTTTCGTTCTGTTGGGACTAAAACTTGCTTGTCTAAAATTGCTTTATACTGAATCTGTTCGAATTTTAACCGAGTAAAAGCTAAAAATTTTAGATTAATCTGTATAATTTTGTTCAAAAGCTCAAAATTAAATATTTGAACTCATAAAATTTCATTTAATAAAATTTTGTTTTCGTTTTATTCGGCTTAAAACGTGCATGTCTAAAAAGGCTTTATAGAAAATTCGTTCGAATTTTAACCGAGTAAAAAGCTAAAAATTTTAGATTAAATTGTATAATTTTGTTTAAAAGACCATATTCAACTATTTGAACTCATAAAATTTCATTTAATAACACCTGGTTTTCGTTTTGGTGAGATTAAAACTTGCATGCCTAAAATTGCTTTATAGAGAATCCGTTCGAATTTTAACCGAGTAAAAAGCTGAAAATTTTTGATCTATTTGTATAATTTTGTTAAAAATCCCATAATTAACTATTTGAACTCATAAAATTTTATTTAATAACAACTGCTTTTTGTTTTGCTCGGATTAAAACGTATATGTCTAAAAAGGCTTTATAAAGAATCCTTTCAAATTTTAACCGAGTAAAAAGCTGAAAATTTTAGATTAATCTGTATAATTTTGTTCAAAAGCCCATAATTAATTATTTGAACTCAAAAAAATCGATATAATAACATGTAGTTATCATTTTGTTCGGATTAAAACGTGCATGTCTAAAAAGGCTTTATAGGGAATCCGTTCGAATTTTAACCGAGTAAAAAGTTGAAAATTTTAGATTAATCTATATAATTTTGTTCAAAAGCCTATAATTAACTATTTGTACTCGTAAAATTTTATTTAATAACATCTAATTTTCGTTTTGTTGGGACTAAAACTTTCTTGTCTAAAATTGCTTTATAGAGAATCCGTTGTAACTTTAACCGAGTAAAAAGCTAAAAATTTTAGATTTATCTGTATAATTTTGTTCAAAATCCAATAATTAACTATTTGAACTCATAAAATTTCATTTAATAATATCTGGTTTTTGTTTTGTTCGGATTAAAACATCCACGTCTAAAAAGTCTTTATAGAGAACCCGTTCAAATTTTAACCGAGTAAAAAGCTGAAAATTTTTGATTAATCTGTATAATTTTGTTCAAAACCCCATAATTAATTATTTGAACTCAAAAAATTTGATTTAATAACATCTAGTTATTGTTTTGTTCGTATTAAAATGTGCATGTCTAAAAAGGCTTTATAGAGAATTCGTTCGAATTTTAATCAAGTAAAAAGTTGAAAATTTTAGATTAATCTGTATAATTTTGTTCAAAAGCCCATAATAAACTATTTGTACTCGTTAAATTTTATTTAATAACATCTAATTTTCGTTTTGTTAGGACTAAAACTTGCTTGTCTAAAATTACTTTAAAGAGAATCCGTTTGAATTTTAACCGAGTAAAAAGCTAAAAATTTTAGATTTATCTGTATAATTTTGTTCAAAATCCAATAATTAACTATTTGAACTCGTAAAATTTGATTTAATAACATCTGGTTTCGTTTCGTTCGGATTAAAACGTCCACGTCTAAAAAGGCTTTATAGAAAACCAGTTCAAATTTTAACCGAGTAAAAAGCTGAAAATTTTAGATTAATCTGTATAATTTTGTTTAAAAGACCATATTCAAATATTTGAACTCATAAAATTTGATTTAATAACATCTGGTTTTCGTTTTGCTAGGATTAAAACTTCCATGTCTAAAATTGCTTTATAGTGAATCCGTTCGAATTTTAATCAAGTAAAAAGCTGAAAATTTTAGATCTATCTGTATAATTTTGTTAAAAATCCCATAATTAACTATTTGAACTCATAAAATTTTATTTAATAACATCTGGTTTTTGTTTTGTTTGGATTAAAACGTGCATGTCTAAAAAGGTTTTATAAAGAATCCTTTTAAATTTTATCCAAGTAAAAAGCTGAAAATTTTAGATTAATCTGTATATTTTGTTCAAAATCCCATAATTAATTATTTGAACTCAAAAAAATTTGATTTAATAACATCTAGTTATCGTTTTGTTCGGATTAAAACGTGCGTGTCTAAAAATTGCTTTATATAGAATCTGTTCGAATTTTAACCGAGTAAAAAGTTGTAAATTTTAGATTTATCTGTATAATTTTGTTCAAAATCCAATAATTAACTATTTGAACTCATAAAATTTCATTTAATAACATCTGGTTTTTGTTTTGTTCGGATTAAAACGTGCATGTCCAAAAAGGCTTTATAAAGAATCCTTTCAAATTTTAACTGAGTAAAAAGCTAAAAATTTTAGATTAATCTGTATAATTTTGTTCAAAAGCTCATAATTAATTATTTGAACTCAAAAAATTTTATTTAATAACATCTAATTATCGTTTTGTTCGGATTAAAACGTGCATGTCTAAAAAGGCATTATAAAGAATCCGTTCGAATTTTAACCGAGTAAAAAGTTGAAAATTTTATTATAATCTGTATAATTTTGTTCAAAACCCCATGATTAACTATTTGAACTCGTAAACTTTCATTTAATAACATCTAATTTTCGTTTTGTTGGGACTAAAACTTGCTTGTCTAAAATTTCTTTATAGAGAATCCGTTTGAATTTTAGATTTATTTGTATAATTTTGTTCAAAATCCAATAATTAACTATTTGAACTAATAAAATTTCATTTAATAACATCTGGTTTTTGTTTTGTTCGGATTAAAACGTCCACGTCTAAAAAGTCTTTATAGAGAATCCGTTCAAATTTTAACCGAGTAAAAAGATGAAAATTTTAGATTAATCTGTATAATTTTGTTCAAAACCCCATAATTAATTATTTGAACTCAAAAAATTTGATTTAGTAACATCTAGTTATCGTTTTGTTCCGATTAAAACGTGCATGTATAAAAAGGCTTTATAGAGAATCCGTTCGAATTTTAACCGAGAAAAAGGTTGAAAATTTTAGATTAATCTATATAATTTTGTTCAAAAGCCCATAATTAAATATTTGAACTCGTAAAATTTGACTTAATAACATATGATTTTCGTTTTGTTGGGATTAAAACGTGCATGTCTAAAAAGACTTTATAGAGAATCCGTTCGATTTTTAACCGAGTAAAAAGATGAAAATTTTAGATTAATCTGTATAATTTTGTTCAAAAGCCAATAATTAATTATTTGACATCAAAAAATTTGATTCAATAACATCTAGTTATTGTTTTGTTCGGATTAAAACGTGCATGTCTAAAAAGGCTTTATAGAGAATCTGCTCGAATTTTAACAGAGTAAAAGGTGAAAATTTTAGATTAATCTGTATAATTTTTTTTAAAAGCCCATAATTAACTATTTTAACTCATAAAATTTGATTTCGTTTTGTAGGGATTAAAACTTGCTTGTCTAAAATTGATTTATAGAGAATCCGTTCGAATTTTAACCGAGTAAAAAGCTGAAAATTTTAGATCTATCTGTATAATTTTGTTCAAAATCCCTTAATTAACTATTTAAACTCATAAAATTTCATTTAATAACATCTAATTTTTGTTTTATTAGGATTAAAACTTGCTTGTCTAAAATTGCTTTATAGAGAATCCGTTCAAATTTTAACCGTGTAAAAAGCTGAAAAATTTAGATTAATCTGTATAATTTTGTTCAAAAGCCCATAATTAATTATTTGGACTCAAAAAATTTGATTTAATAACATCTAGTTATCGCTTTGTTCGGATTAAAACGTGCATGTCTAAAAAGGCTTTATAGAGATTCCGTTCAAATTTTAATCGAGTAAAATGTTGAAAATTTTAGATTAATCTATATAATTTTGTTCAAAAGACCATAATTAACTATTTGAACTCGTAAAATTTGATTTAATAATATCTGATTTTCGTTTTGTTGGGACTAAAACTTGCTTGTCTAAAATTGCTTTATAGAGAATCCGTTCGAATTTTAACAGACTATAAAGCTGAAAATTTTAGATTTATCTGTATCATTTTATTCAAAATCCCATAATTAACTATTTGAACTCATAAAATTTTATTTAATAACATATGGTTGTTGGTTTTTGGGGATTAAAACGTGCATGTTTAAAAAGGCTTTATAGATAATACGTTCGAATTTTAACCGAGTAAAAAGCTTAAAATTTTAGATTAATCTGTATAGTTTTGTTCAAAAGCTCAAATTTGAACTCATAAAATTTCTTTTAAAAAAATCTTATTTTCGTTTTGTTGGGATTAAAATGTGCATGTCTAAAAAAGCTTTATAGAGAATTCGTTCGAATTTTAACCGAGTAAAAAGCTAAAAATTTTAGATTAATCTGTATAATTTTATTTAAAAGACCATATTCATCTATTTAAACTCATAAAATTTGATTTAATAACATCTGGTTTTTGTTTTGTTCGGATTAAAACGTGTATGTCTAAAAAGTCTTTATAGAGTATCCGTTCGAATTTTAACCGAGTAAAAAACTGAAAATTTTAGATTTATATGTATAAATTTGTTCAAAATCTCATAATTAACTATTTGAACTCATAAAATTTGATTTAATATCATCTGGTTTAGTTTTGTTCGGATTAAAACGTCCACGTCTAAAAAGGCTTTATAGAGAATCCGTTCAAAATTTAAACGAGTAAAAAGCTGAAACTTTTAGATTAATCTATATAATTTTGTTTAAAAGCCCATAATTAATTATTTGAACTCAAAAAATTTGATTTAATAACATCTACTTATCAGTTTGTTTGGATTTAAACATGCATGTCTAAAAAGGCTTTATGGAGAATCCGTTTGAATTTTAACCTAGTAAAAAGCTAAAAATTTTAGATTAATCTGCATAATTTTGTTCAAAAGCCCATAATTAATTATTTGAACTCAAAAAATTTGATTTAATAACACCTAGTTATCGTTTTGATCGGATTAAAACGTTCATGTCTAAAAGGACTTTATAGAGAATCCGTTTGAATTTTAACCGAGTAAAAAGCTGAAAAATTTTAGATTAATCAGTATAATTTTGTTCAAAAGCCCATAATTAATTATTTGAACTCAAAAAATTGATTTAATAACATCTAGTAATTGTTTTGTTCGGATTAAAACGTTAATGTCTAAAAAGGCTTTATAGAGAATCTGTTCGAATTTTAACCGACTAAAAAGTTGAAAATTTTAGACTAATCTGTATAATTTTGTTTAAAAGCCTGTAATTAACTATTTAAATTTTAACCGAGTAAAAAACTGAAAATTTTAGATTAATCTACATAATTTTATTCAAAAGCCCATAATTAATTATTTGAACTCATCAAATTTGATTTAATAACATCTAGATATCGTTTTCTTCGAATTAAAACGTGTATCTCTAAAATTGCTTTATAGAGAATCCGTTCGAATTTTAACCGAGTAAAAAGCTAAAAATTTTATATTTATCTGTATAATTTTGTTCAAAATCCAATAATTAACTATTTGAACTCATAAAATTTGATTTAATAACATCTGGTTTTTGTTTTGTTTGGATTAAAACGTGCATGTCTAAATAATCTTTACAGAGAATCTGTTCGAATTTTAATCGAGTAAAAAGCTGAAAATTTTAGATTTATCTGTATAATTTGGTTCAAAATCTCATAATTAACTATTTGAACTCAAAAAATTTGATTTAATATCATCTAGTTTTGTTTTGTTCGGATTAAAACGTCCACGTCTAAAAAGGCTTTATAGAGAATCCGTTCAAATTTTAAACGAGTAAAAAGCTGAAAATTTTAGATTAATCTGTATAATTTTGTTTAAAATAATTAATTATTTGAACTTAAAAAATTTGATTTAATAACATCTACTTATCATTTTGTTCGAATTAAAACGTGCATTTCTAAAAAGGCTTTATAGAGAATCCGTTTGAATTTTAACCGAGCAAAAAGCTAAATTTTTAGATTAATCTGTATAATTTTGTTCAAAACCCCATAATTAATTATTTGAACTCAAAAAATTTGATTTAATAACATCTAGTTATCGTTTTGTTCGGATTAAAACGTGTATGTCTGAAAAGGCTTTATATAGAATCCGTTCAAATTTTAACCGAGAAAAAAGCTGAAAATTTTAGATTAATCTGTATAATTTTGTTCAAAAGCCCTTAATTAACTATTTGAACTGATAAAATTTGATTTAATAACATCTGATTTTCGTTTTGTTGGGATTAAAACGTGAATGTCTAAAAAGGCTTGACAGAGTATCCTTTCTAATTTTAACCGAGTAAAAAGCTAAAAATTTTAGATTAATAAGTATAATTTTTTTCAAAAGATCAAAATTAACTATTTGAACTCATAAATTTTCATTTAATAAAATCTGGTTTTCGTTTTGTTGGGATTAAAACGTGCATGTGTAAATGGGCTTTAAAGAGAATCTGTTCGAATTTTACCCGAGTAAAAAGATGAAAATTTTGGATTAATCCGCATAATTTTGTTCAAAAGCCCATAATTAATTATTTGAAATCAAAAAATTTGATTTAATAACAACTAATTATGATTTTGTTCCGATTAAAACGTGCATGTCTAAAAAGGCTTTATAGAGAATCCGTTCAAATTTTAACCGAGTAAAAAGCTGAAAATTTTAGATTAATCTGCATAATTTTGTTCAAAAGCCCATAATTAATTATTATTTTGTTCAAAAGCCAATAATTAATTAATTGAACTCAAAAAATTTGATTTAATAACATCTAGTTATCGTTTTGTTCGGATTAAAACGTGCATGGCTAAAAAGGCTTTATGGAGAATCCGTTTGAATTTTAACCGAGTAAAAAGCTAAAAATTTTAGATTAATCTGTATAATTTTGTTCAAAAGCCCTTAATTAACTATTTAAACTCAAAAAATTTGATTTAATAACATCTAGTAATTGTTTTGTTCGGATTAAAACGTGCATGTGTAAAAAGGATTTATTGAGAATCTGTTCGAAATTTAACCGACTAAAAAGTTGAAAATTTTAGATTAATCTGTATAATTTTTTTAAAAGCTCATAATTAATTATTTGAACTCATAAAATTTGATTTAATAACATCTGGTTTTGTTGGGATTAAAACGTGCATGTCTATAAAGGCTTTGTGGAGAATCCGTTCGAATTTTAACCGAGTAAAAAGCTAAAAATTTTAGATTAATCTGTATAATTTTATTCAAAAGCTCAAAATTAAATATTTGAACTCATAAAATTTCATTTGATAAAATCTAGTTTTCGTTTTGTTGAGATTAAAATGTGCATGTCTAAAAAGACTTTATAGAGAATCTATTTGAATTTTAACCGAGTAAAAAGCTGAAAATTTTAGATTAATCTGTATAATTTTGTTCAAAAGCACAAAATTAAATATTTGAACTCATAAAATTTGATTTAATAACATTTGGTTTTGTTTTGTTCGGATTAAAATGTCCACGTCTAAAAAAGCTTTATAGAGAATCCATTCAAATTTTAAACGAGAAAAAAGCTAAAAATTTTAGATTAATCTGTATAATTTTGTTCAAGAGCCCATAATTAATTATTTGAACTTAAAAAATTTGATTTAATAACATCTAGTTATCGTTTTCTTCGGATTAAAACGTTCATGTCTAAAAAGGCTTTATAGAGAATCCGTTTGAATTTTATACGAGTAAAAAGATAAAAACTTTAGATTTATCTGTATAATTTTGTTCAAAATCTCATAATTAACTATTTGAACTCATCAAATTTTATTTAATAACATCTCGTTTTGTTTTGTTCGGATTAAAACGTCCACATCTAAAAAGGCTTTATAGAGAATCCGTTCAAATTTTAAACGAGTACAAAGCTGAAACTTTTAGATTAATCTGTATAATTTTGTTCAAAAGCCCATAATTAATTATTTGAACTCAAAAAAATTGATTTAATAACATCTAATTATCATTTTATTCGGATTAAAACGTGCATGTCTAAAAAGGCTTTATAGAGAATCCGTTCGAATTTAACCAAGTAAAAACCTGAAAATGTTAGATTTATCAGCATAATTTTGTTCAAAATCCCTTAATTAACTATTTGAACTCATAAAATTTGATTTAATAACATATGATTTTTGTTTTGTTCGGCTTAAAACGTGCATGTCTAAAAAGGCTTTATAGAGAATCCGTTCGAATTTTAACCGAGTAAAAAGCTGAAAATTTTATATTAATCTGTATAATTTTGTTCAAAATCTCATAATTACCTATTTGAACTCATAAAATTTGATTTAATAACATCTGGTTTTGTTTTGTTCGGAATAAAATGTCCACGTCTAAAAAAGCTTTATAGAGAATCCATTCAAATTTTAAACGAGAAAAAAGCAAAAAATTTTAGATTAATCTGTATAATTTTGTTCAAAAGCCCATAATTAATTATTTGAACTTAAAAAATTTGATTTAATAACATCTAGTTATCGTTTTGTTCTGATTAAAATGTGCATATCTTAAAAGACTTTATAGAGAATCCGTTCAAATTTTAACCGAGTAAAAAGCTGAAAAATTTAGATTAATCTGTATAATTTTGTTCAAAAGCTCAAAATTAAATATTTGAACTCATAAATTTTCATTTAATAAAATCTTGTTTTCGTTTTGTTGGGATTAAAATGTGCATGTCTAAAAAGGTTTTGTAGAGAATTCGTTCAAATTTTAACCGTGTAAAAAGCTAAAAATTTTAGATTAATCTATATAATTTTGTTTAGAAGACCATATTCAACAATTTGAACTCATAAAATTTGATTTAATAACATCTGGTTTTCGTTTTGGTGGGATTAAAACTTGCATGTCTAAAATTGCTTTATAGAGAATCCGTTGGAATTTTAACCGAGTAAAAAGCTGAAAATTTTATATCTATCTGTATAATTTTGTTAAAAATCCCATAATTAATTATTTGAACTCATAAAATTTATTTAATAACATCTGGTTTTTGTTTTATTCGGATTAAAACGTCCACGTCTAAAAAGGCTTTATAGAGAACCCGTTCAAATTTTATCCGAGTAAAAAGCTGAAAATTTTAAATTAATCTGTATAATTTTGTTCAAAAGCCCATAATTAATTATTTGAACTCAAAAAATTTGATTTAATAACATCTACTTATCGTTTTGTTGGGATTAAAACGTGCATGTCTAAAAAAGCTTTATAGAAAATCCGTTCGAATTTTAACCAAGTAAAAAGTTGAAAATTTTAGATTAATTTGCATAATTTTGTTCAAAAGCCCATAATTAACTATTTGAACTCGTAAAATTTGATTTATTAACATCTAATTTTCGTTTTGTTGGGACTAAAACTTGCTTATCTAAAATTGCTTTATAGAGAATCCCTTCGAATTTTAACCTAGTAAAAAAGCTGAAAATTTTAGATTTATTTGTATAATTTTGTTCAAAATCCAATAATTAACTATTTGAACCCATAAAATTTAATTTAATAACATCTGGTTTTTGTTTTTTTCGGATTAAAACGTCCACATCTAAAAAGTCTTTATAGAGAATCCGTTCAAATTTTAACCAAGTAAAAAGCTGAAAATTTTAGATTAATCTGTATAATTTTGTTCAAAACCCCATAATTAATTATTTAAACTCAAAAAAATTGATTTAATAACATCTAGTTATCATTTTGTTCGGATTAAACGTGTATGTCTAAAAAGGCTTTATAGAGAATCCGTTCGAATTTTAACCGAGTAAAAAGTTGAAAATTTTATATTAATCTGTACAATTTTGTTCAAAAGCCCATAATTAACTATTTGAACTCGTAAAATTTGATTTAATAACATCTAATTTTCGTTTTGTTAGGACTAAAACTTGCTTGTCTAAAATTGCTTTATAGAGAATCCGTTCGAATTTTAACCGAGTAAAAAGCTGAAAATTTTAGATTTATCTGTATAATTTTTTTCAAAATCCAATAATTAACTATTTGAACTCATAAAATTTCATTTAATAACATCTGGTTTTTGTTTTGTTCGGATTAAAACGTCCACGTCTAAAATGTATTTATAGAGAATCCGTTCAAATTTTAACCAAGTAAAAAGCTAAAAATTTAGATTAATTTATATAATTTTGTTTAAAAGGAATATTCAACTATTTGAACTCATAAAATTTGATTTAATAACATCTGGTTTTCGTTTTGGTGGGATTAAAACTTGCATGTCTAAAATGGCTTTATAGAGAATCCGTTTGAATTTTAACCGAGTAAAAAGTTGAAAATTTTAGATTAATCTGTATAATTTTGTTCAAAAGCCCATAATTAACTATTTGAACTCGTAAAATTTGATTTAATAACATCTAATTTTCGTTTTGTTAGGACTAAAACTTGCTTGTCTAAAATTGCTTTATAGAGATTCCGTTCGAATTTTAACCGAGTAAAAAGCTGAAAATTTTAGATTTATCTGTATAATTTTGTTCAAAATCCAATAATTAACTATTTGAACTCATAAAATTTCACTCAATATCATCTGGTTTTTGTTTTGTTCGGATTAAAACGTCCACGTCTAAAAAGGCTTTATAGAGAACCCGTTCAAATTTTAACCGAGTAAAAAGCTAAAAATTTTAGATTAATCTGTATAATTTTGTTTAAAAGAACATATTAAACTATTTGAATTTATAATATTTGATTTAATAACATCTGGTTTTCGTTTTGTTGGGATTAAAACCTGCATATCTAAAATTGCTTTATAGAGAATCCGTTCGAATTTTAATCGAGAAAAAAGTTGAAAATTTTAGATTAATCTGTATAATTTTGTTCAAAAGCCCATAATTAACTATTTGAACTCGTAAAATCTGATTTAATAACATCTAATTTTCTTTTTGTTAGGACTAAAACTTGCTTGTCTGAAATTGTTTTATAGAGATTCCGTTCGAATTTTAATAGAGTAAAAAGCTGAAAATTTTAGATTTATCTATATAATTTTGTTCAAAATGAAATAATTAACTATTTGAACTCATAAAATTTCATTTAATAATATCTGTTTTTTGTTTTGTTTGGATTAAAACGTCCACGTCTAAAAAGGCTTTATAGAGAACCCGTTCAAATTTTAACCGAGTAAAATGCTAAAAAATTTAGATTAATTTTTATAATTTTGTTTAAAAGGAATATTCAACTATTTGAACTCATAAAATTTGATTTAATAACATCTTGTTTTCGTTTTGGTGGGATTAAAACTTGCATGTCTAAAATGGCTTTATAGAGAATCCGTTCGAATTTTAACCGAGTAAAAAGTTGAAAATTTTAGATTAATCTGTATAATTTTATTCAAAAGCCCATAATTAACTATTTGAACTCGTAAAATTTTATTTAATAACATCTAATTTTCGTTTTGTTAGGACTAAAACTTGCTTGTCTGAAATTGCTTTATAGAGAATACGTTCGAATTTTAAAAGAGTAAAAAGCTTAAAATTTTAGATTTATCTGTATAATTTTGTTCAAAATCAAATAATTAACTATTTGAACTCATAAAATTTCATTTAATAATATCTGTTTTTTGTTTTGTTCGGATTAAAACGTCCACGTCTAAAAAGGTTTTATAGAGAACCCGTTCAAATTTTAACCGAGTAAAAAGCTAAAAATTTTAGATTAATCTGTATAATTTTGTTTAAAAGAACATATTAAACTATTTGAATTTATAAAATTTGATTTAATAACATTTGGTTTTCGTTTTGGTGGGATTAAAACTTGCATATCTAAAATTGCTTTATAGAGAATCCGTTCGAATTTTAATCGAGAAAAAAGTTGAAAATTTTAGATTAATCTGTATAATTTTGTTCAAAAGCCCATAATTAACTATTTGAACTCGTAAAATCTGATTTAATAACATCTAATTTTCATTTTGTTAGGACTGAAACTTGTTTGTCTAAAATTGCTTTATAGAGAATCCGTTCGAATTTTAACCGAGTAAAAAGCTGAAAATTTTAGATTTATCTGTATAATTTTTTTCAAAATCCAATAATTAACTATTTGAACTCATAAAATTTCATTTAATAACATCTGGTTTTTGTTTTGTTCGGATTAAAACGTCCACGTCTAAAATGTATTTATAGAGAACCCGTTCAAATTTTAACCAAGTAAAAAGCTAAAAATTTTAGATTAATCTGTATAATTTTGTTTAAAAGAACATATTAAACTATTTGAATTCATAAAATTTGATTTAATAACATCTGGTTTTCGTTTTGGTGGGATTAAAACTTGTATGTCTAAAATTGCTTTATAGAGAATCCGTTCGAATTTTAACCGAGTAAAAAGTTGAAAATTTTAGATTAATCTGTATAATTTTATTCAAAAGCCCATAATTAACTATTTGAACTCGTAAAATTTGATTTAATAACATCTAATTTTCGTTTTGTTAGGACTAAAACTTACTTGTCTGAAATTGCTTTATAGAGAATCCGTTCGAATTTTAACCGAGTAAAAAGCTGAAAATTTTAGATTTATCTGTATAATTTTTTTCAAAATCCAATAATTAACTATTTGAACTCATAAAATTTCATTTAATAACATCTGGTTTTTGTTTTGTTCGGATTAAAACGTCCACGTCTAAAATGTATTTATAGAGAACCCGTTCAAATTTTAACCAAGTAAAAAGCTAAAAATTTAGATTAATTTTTATAATTTTGTTTAAAAGGAATATTCAACTATTTGAACTCATAAAATTTGATTTAATAACATCTGGTTTTCGTTTTGGTGGGATTAAAACTTGCATGTCTTAAATGGCTTTATAGAGAATCCGTTCGAATTTTAACCGAGTAAAAAGTTGAAAATTTTAGATTAATCTGTATAATTTTATTCAAAAGCCCATAATTAACTATTTGAACTCGTAAAATTTGATTTAATAACATCTAATTTTCGTTTTGTTAGGACTAAAACTTGCTTGTCTGAAATTGCTTTATAGAGAATACGTTCGAATTTTAATAGAGTAAAAAGCTGAAAATTTTAGATTTATCTGTATAATTTTGTTCAAAATCAAATAATTAACTATTTGAATTCATAAAATTTCATTTAATAATATCTGTTTTTTGTTTTGTTCGGATTAAAACGTCCACGTCTAAAAAGGTTTTAGAGAGAACCCGTTCAAATTTTAATCGAGTAAAATGCTAAAAAATTTAGATTAATTTTTTTAATTTTGTTTAAAAGGAATATTCAACTATTTGAACTCATAAAATTTGATTTAATAACATCTGGTTTTCGTTTTGGTGGGATTAAAACGTGCATGTCTAAAAAGGTTTTATAGAGAATCCGTTCAAATTTTAACCGAGTAAAAAGTTGAAAATTTTAGATTAATCTGTATAATTTTGTTCAAAAGCCCAAAATTAACTGATTGAACTCGTAAAATTTGATTTAAAAACATCTGATTTTCGTTTTGTTAGGACTAAAACTTGCTTGTCTAAAATTGCTTTATAGAGAATCCGTTCGAATTTTAACAGAGTAAAAAGTTGAAAATTTTAGATTTATCTGTATAATTTTCTTCAAAATCCAATAATTAACTATTTGAACTCATAAAATTTCATTTAATAACATCTGTTTTTTGTTTTGTTCGGATGAAAACGTCCACGTCTAAAAAGGCTTTGTAGAGAACCCGTTCAAATTTTAACCGAGTAAAAAGCTAAAAATTTTAGATTAATCTGTATAATTTTGTTTAAAAGAACATATTCAACTATATGAACTCATAAAATTTGATTTAATAACATCTGGTTTTCGTTTTGGTGGGATTTAAAACTTGCATATCTAAAATTGCTTGATAGAGAATCCGTTCGAATTTTAACCGAGTAAAAACTTGAAAATTTTAGATTAATCTGTATAATTTTGTTCAAAAGCCCATAATTAACTATTTGAACTCGTAAAATTTGATTTAATAACCTCTAATTTTCGTTTTGTTAGGACTAAAACTTGCTTGTCTAAAATTACTTTATAGAGAATCCGTTCGAATTTTAACCGAGTAAAAAGCTGAAAATTTTAGATTTATCTGTATAATTTTGTTCAAAAGCCCATGTTCAACTATTTGAACTCATAAAATTTCATTTCGTTTTGTAGGGATTAAAACTTGCTTGTCTAAAATTGCTTTATAGAGAATCCGTTCGAATTTTAACCGAGTAAAAAGCTGAAAATTTTAGATCTATCTGTATAATTTTGTTCAAAATCCTATAATTAACTATTTGAACTCATAAAATTTCATTTAATAACATCTGGTTTTTGTTTTGTTTAGATTAAAACGTCCACATCTAAAAAGGCTTATAGAGAATCTGTTCGAATTTTAACCGAGTAAAAAGCTGAAAATTTTAGATTAATCTGTATAATTTTGTTCAAAAGCCCATAATTAATTTTTTGAACTCAAAAAATTTGATTTAATAACATCTGGTTTTTGTTTTGTTCGGATTAAAACATGCATATCTAAAAAGGCTTTATAGAGAATCCGTTCAAATTTTAACCGAGTAAAATATTAAAAATTTTAACCGAGTCAAATTTTAGAATTTGAAGAAGAAGAAGAGTTGGAACATGCCGTAGATGGAGAGGTCCTTGTTGTTAAAAGGAGCCTAAGCATGCAAGCAATTGATGGGGATCAGCAACGCGAGAACATTTTCCATACTCGCTGCCATATTAATGGAAAGGTATGCTTTGTCATTATCGATGGTGGTAGTTGCACTAACGTTGCTAGTACTTTAATGGTAGATAAACTTGGCCTAGAAACGACCAAGCATCCACATCCCTACAAGTTGCAGTGGCTTAAAGATGGAGGAGAACTTAAAGTGATCAAACAAGTTATTGTGCCTTTTTCCATTGGCAAATACAAAGACGAGGTGTTATGTGATGTTGTGCCAATGCACGCCGGTCATCTCTTATTATGAAGACCATGTCAGTTCGATAGGAGAGTCATACATGATGGTTATACAATCGGTATACCTTCACCCATGAAGCAAGGAAGATCACTTTAGCCCCACTTTCACCAAAGCAAGTTCACAAAGATCAACTTCATTTAAGAGAAAGCTTTGAAAAAGCCAAAGAGAGTGATATCAAAATTGAGTGAAGAGCCAAGGAGAGTGAGGTAACATCCGAGCGGAAAAAGGAGAGAGAAAAAGAAGAAAAAAAGAGAGTTAACATTTTTGCTAAAGAAAAAGAGATAAGAAAGAATTTGTTTTCAGAAAAGATGGTTCTTGTACTTATGTACAAGGAGAGTTATTTAAGCACTAATAATCTTGACCCAAATCTGCCATCTTTTATTGTTTCATTGTTGCAGGAATATGAAGACCTATTTCCAGAAGAGATTCCAAGTGGACTACCTCTGATTCGTAGAATAGAGCATCAAATTGACTTTGTTCCTGGTGCTATCATTCCTAACCGACCAGCTTATCGAAGTAAGCCCGAGGAAACTAAGGAGTTACAAAGGCAAGTTTCAGATTTGATGGAAAAGGGTTATATTAGAGAGAGCCTTAGTCCTTGTGTAGTACCTGTTCTACTTGTGCCTAAGAAAGATGGTACATGGTGCATGTGTGTAGACTGTCGTGCGGTTAACAAAATAACGGTAAAGTATCATCATCCTATTCCACGTTTAGATGATATGTTAGATGAGCTTAGTGGTTCTAAGGTATTCTCTAAGATTGATCTTAAAAGTGGTTACCACCAAATTCGAATGCGAGAAGGGAATGAGTGAAAAACTGCATTCAAGACTAAACAAGGATTATATGAGTGGTTGGTTACGCCGTTCGGTCTAACTAATGCACCAAGCACTTTCATAAGATTAATGAATCACATCCTTAGACAATTCTTGGGTAAGTTTTGTGTAGTGTATTTTGATGATATTCTTAAATATAGCAAGAGTTTGAGTGAACATGTTCAACATCTAAGGTCAGTATTAGATGTTTTGAGAAATGAAAGACTTTATGCTAATCTACAAAAATGCATATTTTGCACTAACAAGGTTGTTTTCCTAGGTTTTGTTGTGAGTGCAGATGGATTAGAAGTTGATAGAGAGAAGGTTAAGGCAATTGAGGAATGGACTAGACCAACAAGCATTAGCCAAGTTAGAAGCTTCCATGGTTTAGCAAGCTTCTATCGTTGGTTTGTATCCAATTTCAGCACCTTAGCTGCTTCTTTAACCGAGGTCATTAAAAAGAATTCCAACTTCTTTTGGGGTGAAGAACAAGAGAAATCCTTTAACCTGATTAAGGATTGTTTAATAATGCACCATTATTAACTTTACCTGATTTTAACAAAGTTTTTGAGGTTGAATGTGATACTTCAGGTTTGGGAATTGGAGCAGTTTTATCTCAAGAAGGACGCCCCATAGCCTACTTTAGTGAGAAATTGAGTGGAGCTACACTCAATTATCCGACCTATGATAAGGAAATGTATGCACTAATTCGGGCCTTGGAAACTTGGCAGCATTACCTATGGTCTAAGGAATTCATCATCCATACAGACCACGAGGCATTAAAGCACATCAAGGGTCAGCATAAGCTAAACAAGAGACATGCCAAATGGGTTGAGTTTCTTGAAGCCTTCTCTTATGTGATCATGTATAAAAAGGGTAAGGAAAACATTGTTGCTGATGCACTGTCACGTAGGTATGCCCTTCTTAACACCTTAGACTCTAAATTGTTAGGTTTTGCTTTCATTAAGGAATTATACGAGTCTGACCATGATTTTGGTGAAGTGTACAAAATTTGTGAGAAAGGTGCACATGATAAGTTTTATAGAGATGATGAATACCTATTCAAGGAAGGGAAGCTTTGCATCCCACAAGGATCCATTCGAGAGTTGCTCCTCAAGGAAGCACATGGGGAGGACTAATGGGACATTTTGGAGTAGCGAAGACGTTGAACATGCTTCAAGAGCACTTGTATTGGCTAAAGATAAAACGAGATGTTGAGAGGCTATGTGAGCGTTGTATCACATGTAGAAAGGCCAAGTCAAAAGTCATGCCCCAAGGCCTATATACTCCACTACCTATTCCTAATGTACCTTGGGTAGACATATCCATGGATTTTGTACTTGGGCTACCACGTACAAAGAATAACAAAGATTCCATCTTTGTAGTAGTGGATCAATTCTCTAAAATGGCTCATTTTATTCCTTGTAATAAGACTAATAAGGCTTCACATGTTGCTAATTTATTTTTCAGGGAAATCATAAGATTGCATGGTGTTCCAAGAACTATCGTATCTGATCGAGATGTGAAGTTCTTAAGCCATTTTGGGAGAACAGATGGTCAAACTGAAGTGGTGAACTGGGTGTTATCCATGTTGTTGAGGATAATCATCAAAAAGAATTTGAGGACTTGGGAGGAAAGCTTGCCACATGTGGAGTTTGCTTACAACCGATCCATTCATTCCGCCACTAAAATGTCACCATTTGAAATAGTGTATGGTTTCAATCCCTTAACTCCATTGGATTTATTACCTTTGCCCGCTGATCAAATTGTGAATAAAGATGGGAGAAACAAGTCTGAATTTGTCAAAAAACTCCATCAACAAGTGCGGGACAATATTGAAAAGAGAACTAGGCAATATGAGCAACAAGCTAACAAGGGACATAAATGAATTACATTCGAGCCGGGAGATTGGGTTTGGCTGCACATGAGAAAAGAAAGATTTCCAGCCCAACGCAAATCAAAATTGATGCCTAGAGGGTATGGTCCTTTTCAAGTGATCAAGCGTGTCAATGATAATGCCTATCAATTAGACCTCCTAGGTGAGTTTAATGTCAGTGCAACATTCAATGTGGCTGATTTATCTCCATTTCATGTAGGTGACGATTTGGGGTCAAATCGCTTTCAAGAGGGAGGGAATGATACGATCACAACCAACAATGAATCAGAAGAATTTCCTATTGGACCTATGACTCGTGCTAAAACCAAGAAATTTCAAGAGGCCATGGGAAATCTATTTATTCAAGGCTGGAAATTAGAGAATGCAACACCAACTATGTTGGAACAATACAACCTTCTACTTGTGCATGAGTTTGCATGAGTTCTTTCTTAAGTTTTTAAATTTAATTTCAGCATGTGTGCATGAATAAATAATGCTTGATATTTATTTAAGCATGTTAGTTCAATTAAGTTCATTAGTTTAATTAATGCATGATAGTTCACTTAAAGCATGTTAGTTTTCTTATGTTTATGAGTTCATTTAGTGTGTGGATTAATAATTAATTAAACTAGATCATTCAATGTAACTAGTTTCATTAATTAAACTAGCTCATTAAATATGTTTCATGCATTCACTTTTATTTTATTGAATAAAGTTGTTGTCTAATGGTTGCTTATATTTTCATCTAGGGTATTCATTTGGGATCAAATGGCTGATCATTTTCTACAAGAATGACAAGTCATTTACTACCAATTAAAGAAACTTGAAGACACCATGATGGCTGATCAGTTTCAAGACATTCAAGGGAGATTTACACACCACTTAAAGGCTTTCAGTTTCAGCAAGAAAACAATGCATTGAAGAGCTCCTAAATACACCACTTAAAGAGGCACTTAAAGACAACTTAAGAGCTACTTAATCCTCCATAAAGCTTATCAGTTTTTCACAGAGAAGACATGCAATGAAAGCCTTCATTATCAGCACTTAAGGGAGAGTAAAGGCAAGAATTAAAGCAACACTTAAGGAGGGAGTTCAAGGAATATCAGTCAACTTGTTCGCCATTTTTGGATTGGATATGAGCATATTTGAGTCTTGAGGTCTTCTTCAAACTTATTCCTCTATTTCTTAGCTTTCCAACTCACTTTGAATCACCTCATTCCGATATCAACAGCCCATTAAAGGAGGATGAATGACAACTTAATCAAGTTCATTAGCCCAAGAGTTTCTCCATGTGGATGATATGTATGTCTACATTCATCTTACGAATGTCCACATTCATCCTTGTTAGATCAAACCTTTTTGGCTGTCAATTGGAGATAGGATAACCTATAAATTAAAGGCCTTTAACGCCAGAATAATGAGTCTTTAATCTTTGTCTAGGCTAATCAATTTGTTGTTGTCTTACACCTATAAATAGGCACTCATTTCATTGTAAAAAGAACAACTTTTGGCATATATTAAACTTTGAGAGTGTTTTCTTTTATAGTTCATTTTGAACTTTATCGGCTTGCAAGATTGTTCTTGTGGCATTAATCCCTTTTCTTTTTTTTATATTGTTGGTTCCTAGTTCATATAACTAGAGGGTCGCAATCCATTAGCCTTTCACCCAAGTCACGGTTTAAAAACTCTTAAGGAACGTGTCTTCACTTTTTAGTGTTGGTTCCTCCTTTGTTTACACCGCACCATCAATTATATTTCATCTTTTCATTTCCATCAACCATACATCCATGTTTTCCATACTTCATCCTAAACACAACAATCAACTTATCATCATTCCATTGTCGTATCATCTTGTAATCATATCAATTACTTACTAGAATCACGATCGGGCAATCACATATACAAATTCAAATATTCCGCAACCGGATTCATATCAAACGATCAAAGAGAGGGGTCGTCCATCACGATATACTCTCTAAGAAAGGGACGATTCATTATGACATGCACTCGAAGAGAGGGGTCATTCATCGCGCCATACGCTCAATGAGAAGGGTCGTCCATAACGGTATACACTCCAAAAAATGGATCGTTCATTATGACTTGCTGGTATAAAATACACAGCGGGATAGATGGTGGTGGTGGTATGATGTTGGATAGATTTGTCCTTGGCACCCTTCTAGCAATTGAATAGGCAAACACCTGCAAACGAAACGAATCTCTCCGGTGAATTGATGATATGTTGTCGTCCTAGGCACCCTCCTATCCATAATTAGATAGGCAAACACCATAATCGGCTCTAACTCACCCTCCTAAACGCGATTGCTTAGGCAAGCGAGAGTGTGAAGATATTCTCCCTCATAAAAACTAGAAGTAGTTATGTTGAAGACTTCTGATAAGAAAAATAGCAAGGTGACAACCTTGCCAATAAAATGGCCCAAGGCCTAGAGTTTTATAATTCAAAAATTCATATTCTTCATGTGTTTACAATAAAATAATTGTCCCCTTTTATAGTCTATAGGAGACCTTAGAATTGCCTAATAGATAGCTAATTAATCCCTAAATATCAGCATATTGATATCTTGATAAAATAAATCCCCTAAAATCAGTATATGAATAGCTAATTAAAAGGAATCTTTTAAGTAATAAAATAAAATAATAATAATAATAATAATAGTCAAAGCTTTATAATCAAACTTTGAATTAATTTATTTAATGTCTAATTCATCCAAAAACTTTATGTATTAGCTTTTGAGATGAATTTTACAAAATCTCATAATAATCCCGTATCCAGTTTTTTGCACGCGCAATCTTTGGTAAAACAAACATATCTTGAGCTCTCAATATCCAATTGATGCGTTTCAAGATGCGTTGAAAAGATAACTGAATAACGGTCAATTTATTAGAAGACAACTCTACCCATAAATGTACGGAACACATCCAAAAAGTCATGGAAAGTTGGCTGGCTTTCCAGACTTTACCAACAGATTCATATTTATGCTCAATGTGCATTACTTTAGCCCTCTCATGCATGTATCACTTGCACACGAATAAAGGGGTCATTCAATGCGATATACGCTCAATGAGAGGGGTTGTCCATCACAGTATACGCTCAAAGAGATGGACCCTTCACCATGACATACACTCGAAGAGAGGGGTCATTCATTGCGACATATGCTCAAAGAGAGGGGTCGTCCAACACGGCATACGTTCAAAGAGAGGGACCATTCATTATGACATACTCTCGAAGAGAGGGGTTATTCACCGCGACATACGCTCCAAGAGGGGTCGTCCATCATGGTACACGCTCTAAGAAAGGGACTGTTCATTATAGTATGCACTCAATGAGAAGGGTTATTCATCGATACATACGCTCGAAGAGAAGGGTCGTCCATTACGGTATATTCTCTAAGAAAGGAACCGTTCATTATGACATGCATTCGAAGAGAGGGGTCATTCATCGCGACTTACGCTCCAAGAGAGGGGACGTCATCACAGTATACACACAAAGAGAGGGTCCGTTCACCATGACATGCACTCGAAGAGAGGGGTCATTCATAGACACATACGCTCAAAGTGAGGGGTCGTCCATCACGGGATACGCTAAAAGAGAGAGACCGGTGATTATGAAATACGCTCGAAGAGAAGGGTCATTCACTGCGATATCGCTCAAAGAGACGGGTCGTCCATCACGATATACGCTCTAAGAAAGGGACCATTCATTCACAGCGACATACGCTCAAAGAGAGGGGTCGTCCATCACAATATACTCTCTTAAAAAGTGACCATTCATTATATCATGCACTCGAAAAGAGGGGTCATTACGCTCAAAGAGAAGGGTCGTCCATCACGGTATATGCTCTAAGAAAGTGACCGTTCATTATGACATTTACTAGAAGAGAAGGGTCATTCGTTGCGACATACTCTCAAAAAGAGGGGTCGTCCATCACGGTATAGCTCAAAGGGAGAGATCGTTCAGCATGACATGCACTTGAAGAGAGTGGTCATTCAACGCGACATATGCTCAAAAAGAGGGGTCATCGATCACGGTATACGCTCAAAGAGAGGGAACGATCATTATGACATGAACTCGAAGAGAGGGGTTATTCATCGTGACATACGCTCAAAGCGAGGGGTCGTCCATCACGGTATACATTCTAAGAAAGGAAATATTTATTATGATATGCACTCAAAGAGAGAGGTCATTCATCGTGACATACGCTCAAAGAGAGGGGTCGTCCATCACGGTATACGCTCAAAAAGAAGGACCGTTCACCATGACATGCACTCAAAGAGAGGGGTCTTTCATCACGACATACGCTCAAAGACAGGGGTCGTCTATCACGGGATACGCTCAAAGAGGGGGACCGGTTACTACAACATACCTTCAAAGAAAGGGGTCATTCACCGCGACATACGCTCAAAGAGATGGGTCGTCCATAACGGTATACGCTATAAGAAAGGGAATATTCATTATGATATGCACTCGAAGAGAGGGGACATTCATCGCGACATATGCTCAAAGAGAGTGGTTGTCCATCACGGTATACACTCTAAGAGAGGGATTGTTCATTATGATATACATTCAAAGAGAGCGGTCATTCAACTCGCAATACGCTCAAAGAGAGGGATTTTCCATCACGGTATACTTTCAAAGAGAGGGATCGTTCATTATGACATGCACTCGAAGAGAGGGGTCATTCATCGCGACATACATTCAAAGAGAGGGTCATCCATCACGGTATACAATCTAAGAAAGGGATCGTTCATAATGACATGCACTCAACTAGAGGGGTCATTCAATGCGACATACACTTAAAGAGAGAGGTCAACCATCACCGCATATGCTCGAACAGAGGGATCGTTCAACAGGACATGCACTCGAAGAGAGGGGTTATACATCGCGACATATGCTCAAAGAGCGGGGTCGTCCATCACGACATATGCTCAAAAAGAGGGATTGTTCAACGTGACATGCACTCTAAGAGAGGGGTCATTCATCACGATATACGCTTAAAGAGAGGGGTCGTTCATCACGGCATACACTCAAAGAGATGGACCATTTATTATGGCATACTCTCGAAGACAGGGGTCATTCACCGCGACATACGCTTAATGAGAGGGTTCGTCCATCACGGTGTACGCTCTAAGAAAGTGACCATTTATTATGACATAACCTCAAAGAGTGGGGTCATTTATCGTGACTTACGCTCAAAGAGAGGGGTCATTCATTGCAACATACGTTCAAAAAGAGGTTTCGTTCAACATGGTATACGCTCAAAGAGAGGGATAGTTCACCATGACATATACTTGAAGAGAGGGGTCATTCATCGTGATATATGCTAAAAAAGAGTGGTCATCGATCACGATATACGCTCAAAGAGAGGGATCGATCATTAAGACATGCAGTCGAAGAGAGGGTTCATTCATCGCGACATACGCTCAAAGAGAGTGGTATTCATCTCGTCATACGCTCTAAGAATGGGACCATTCATTATGACATGCACTCGAACAGATGGGTCATTCATCGTGACAAATGCTCAAATAGTAGGGTTGTCCATCACGGTATACACTCTAAGAAAGGGACTGTTCATTATGACTTGCACTCGTAGAGAGTGGTCGTCTATCACGACTAAGCTCAAAGAGGGGGATCGTTCACCATAATATGCACTCAAAAGAGTGGGGTCATTCATCGCGACATAAGCTCAAAGAGAGGGGTCGTCCATCACGTGATACGCTCAAAGAGAGGGACCGGTCATTATGATATATGCTCGAAGAGATGGGTCATTCTTCCGACATACACTCAAAGAGAGAGGTCGTTCATCACGGTATACCCTATAAGAATGGGATTGTTCATTATGACATGCCCTCGTAGAGAGGGGTCATTCATTACGGCATACGCTCAAAGAGAATGGTCGTCCATCACGGGACATGCTCTAAGAAATATACTGTTCATTACGATAAAAACTAGAAGAAAAGGATCATTCAATGCGACATACCCTCAAAGAGAGTGGTCATCGATCACGGTATACGCATAAAGAGAGGGACCGATCATTATGACATGCACTCGAAGAGAGGGGTCATTCATCTCGATATACGCTCAAAGGAGGGGTCATCCATCATGGCATACGCTATAAGAAAGGGACCATTCTTTATGACAAGCACTCGAAGAGAGCGGTCATTCATCGCGACATACGCTGAAAGAGAGGGGTCGTCCATCATGTGATATGCTCAAAGAGAGGGACCGGTCATTATAATATACAGTCGAAGAGATGGGTAATTCTTCGCGATATAAAATCAAAGAGAGGTGTTGTCTATCACAGTATACCCTCTAAGAAAGGGACCATTCATTATGACATGCACTCGTAGAGAGAGGTCATTCATCACGACATACGCTCAAAGAGAGGGGTCGTCCATCACGGGATACGCTCTAAGAAATGGATCATTCATTTCAAATAAACTTGAAGAAAGGGGTCATCCAACGCCAGATATGCTCAAACAGAGGCGTCATCCATCACAGCGAACGCTCAAAGAGAGGGGTCATCCATCAAGGTATACTCTCAAAGAAAGGGGTCATTCATCGCCATATACGTTTAAAGAGAGGGGTCGTCCGTTATGACATACGCTCAAAGAGAGGGACCGTTCATTCTGACATACTATCGAAGAGATGGACCGTTCACCATATCCTACAAGAGAGGCTCGTCCATCACGGTATATGCTCAAAGAGAGGGACCGTTCACCATGTCCTACACTCGAAGAGAGATGTTATTCATCGTGATAAACGCTTAAAGAGAGGATCTTATATAACAACATACACTCAAAGAGAGTGACTGTTCACCATGACATGCACTCGAAGAGAGGGGTCTTTCATCGCAATATACGCTCAAAGAGAGGGGTCATCCTTCGCGGCATACGCTTAAAGAGAGGGACCATTAATTATGACATACTCTCAAAGAGAGCGGTCATTCATCGCGACATACGCTCAAAGAGAGGGGTCGCCCATCACGGTATATGCTCTAAAAAAAGGACCGTTAATTATGACATGCACTAGAAGGGAGAGATTGTTCACCAGGACATACAGTCTAAGACAAGGATCATTCATCGTGACTTACACTCAAAGAGAGTGGTCGTCCAACACGACATACGCTCAAAGAGAGTGGTCGTCCATCACAGCATACGCTCAAAGAGAGTGATCGTCCATCACAGCATACGCTCAAAGAGAAGGGTCATCCATTACGGTTTACGCTCTAAGAAAGGGACCGTCCATTATGACATGCACTCGAAGAGAGGGGTCATTCATCGCGACGTACGATCAAATGGAAGGGTCGCCCATCATGGTTTATGCTCAAAGAGAGGAATCGTTCACCATGTCATGCACTCGAAGAGAGGGGTCATTCATCGCGACATAGTCCCAAAGGGAGGGTTTGTCTGTCACGGCATACGCTCAAAGAGAGTGATTGTTCATTATGACATACTCTCGAAGAGAGGGGTTATTCACCGCGACATACGCTCGAAGAGAGGGGCCGTCCATCACGGTGTACGCTCTATGAAAGTGAACGTTCATTATGACATGCACTCGAAGAAAAGGGTGATCAATCGAGACATACGCTCAAAGAGAGGCTACGTCCATCACGGTAGACGCACAATGAGAGGAACCATTCACCATGACATGCACTCGAAGAGAGGTGTTATTCATCGCGACATACGCACATTGAGAAAGGTCGTCCATCACGATATACGCTCTAAGAAAGGGACCGTTCATTATAACATGCACTCAAAGAGAGGGGTCACTCATCGCGATATACGCTCAAAGAGAGGGGCCTTCCATCACGTTATATGCTCAAAGAGAGGGACCTTTCATTGTAACATGCACTCGAAGAAAGGGCTCATTCATCGCGACATACGCTCAAAGAGATGGGTCGTCCATCACAGTATACACTATAGGAAAGGGATCATTACATGCACTCAAAGAGAGGGCTCATTCATAGCTACAAACGCTCAAAGAGAAGGGTCGTCCATCACGGTATCCGCTCATAAAGAGGGACCGTTCATTATGACATGCACTCGAAGAGAGGGGTCATTCACCGTGGCATACGCTCAAAGAGAGGGGTCGTCCATCACAATATACGCTCAAAGAGAGGGATCGTTCATTACGACCAGCACTCGAAGAGAGGGGTCATTCACCGTGACATAAGCTTAAAGAGAAGGGTCGTCCATAACGGTGTACGCTCTAAGAAGGGATCATTCGTTATGACCTACTCTCGAAGAGAGGGGTCATTCACCGCGACATATGCTCAAAGAGAAAGGTCGCCCATCGCAGTATATGCTCTAAGAAAGGTACCGTTAATTATGACATGCATTAGAAAAGAAGGACTTTTCACAGGACATACAGTTGAAGACAGGAATCATTCATCGCGACTTACGATGAAAGAGAGTGGTCGTCCAACACGACATATGCTCAAAGAGAGGGGTCGTCCATCACGACATACTCTCAAAGAGAGGGACCGATCATAATGAAATACTCTCGAACAGAGGTGCATTCACTGTGACATACGCTAAAAGAGAAGAGTCGTGTATCATGGTATACGCTCTAAGATAGGGAATATTCATTATGATATGCACTCGAAGAGAGGGGTTATTCATCACGAGACACACTCAAAGACAAGGGTCGTCCTTTACGGTATATGCTCAAAGAGAGGGATTGTTCTCCATGACATGCACTCGAAGAGAGGGGTCCTTCATTGCGACATACACTCAAAAAGAGGGGTCATCGATCATGGTATACGCTTAAAGAAAATGGTCCTTCATTATGACAAAACCTCAAAGAGAGGGGTCATTCATTGCGAAATATGCCAAAGAGAAGAATCATCCATCACGGTATACGCTCTAAGAAAGGGACAGTTCATTATGACAAACACTCGAAGAGAGGGGTCATTTATCGCGACGTACAATCAAATGGAGGGGTCGTCCATCATGGTTTACGCTTAAAGAGAGGAATCGTTCACAATGTAATGCTCAAAGAGTGGGGTCATTCATCGCGACATAGTCTCAATGGGAGGGTTTGTCCGTCACGATATACGCTCAAAGAGTGGGGTCGTCCATCACAGTATACGCTCAAAGAGAGACTGTTCATCACGAAATGTACTCGAAGAGAGGGGTCATTCATCGCAACATACGCTCAGAGATAGGGTCATCGATCACGGTATACGCTCAAAGAGAGGGACCATTGATTATAATACGCACTCAAGGGGAGGTTTCATTCATCGCGACATACTCTCAAAGAGATGGGTCATCCATCACGGTATATGTTCTAAGAAGGGGACCCTTCA
Source organism: Abelmoschus esculentus (assembly GCA_035048815.1). Lineage (NCBI taxonomy): Eukaryota > Viridiplantae > Streptophyta > Magnoliopsida > Malvales > Malvaceae > Abelmoschus > Abelmoschus esculentus. Next base: position 22,247,494 of record JAUCBN010000003.1, read on the forward strand.
GTATGACATGCACTCGAAGAGAGGGATCATTCACCGCGACATATGCTCAAAGAGAGGGGTCGTCCATCACAATATGCTCTCTAAGAAAGGGCATGCATTCGTAGAGAGGGGTCATTCATCGCGACATACGCTCAAAGCGAGGGGTCGTCCATCACGGTATTCACTCAAAGAGAGGGATCTTTCACCATGACATGCACTCAAAGAGAGGGGTCACTCATCGCGACATATGCTTAAAGAAAGGTTTCTCGATCACGGTATTCGCTCACAGAGAGGGACTATTTTTTATGACATTTCCTCGAAGAGAGGGGTCATTCGCTGCGACATAAGCTCAAAAAGGGAGGAACCGTTCATTATGACATGCACTCGAAGAAAGGGGTCATTTACCGCGACATACGCTCAAAGAGAGGGGTCGTCCATCACGGTATACACTCAAAGAGAGGGACCGTTCAACATGAATTACACTCAAAGATAGGGGTCATTCAATGCGACATACGCTCAAAGAGAGGGGTCGTCCATCACGATATAGGCTCAAAGAGAGGAGCCGTTCATTATGACATACACTCGAAGAAATGGGTCATTCAACGCGATTTAAGCTCAAAGAGAGGGGTCGTCCATCATGGTATACGCTCAAAGAGAGGGACCGTTCACCATGAATTGCACTCAAAGATAGGGGCCATTCACCGCGACATACACTCAAAGAGAGGGATCGTTCAACATGAATTGCACTCAAAGATTGGGGTCATTCATCACGACATACGCTCAAAGAGAGGGGTCGTCTATCACGGTATACGCTCAAAGGGAGGGGCACTTCACCATGACATGCACTCGAAGAAAGAGGTCATTCATCATAACAAATGCTCAAAGAGAGGTGTCATCCATCACGAGATACGCTCAAAGAGAGGGACCGATGATTATGACATACGCTCGAATAGAGCGGTCATTCACCGCGACATACGCTCAATGAGATAGGTTGTCCATCACGATTTACTCTCTGAGAAAGGAACCGTTCATTATGACATACGCTAGAATAGAGCGGTCATTCATTGCGATATATGCTCTATGAGAGGGGTTGTCCATCACGATTTACTCTTTGAGAAAGGAACCGTTCATTATGATATACACTCGAAGAGAGGGGTCATTCATCGCGATATACGCTCAAAGAGAGGGTTTGTCCATCACGGTATACGCTCTAAGAAAGGGGTCATTACATGCACTCGAAGAGAGGGGTCATTCATCGCGACAAACGCTCAAAGAGAAGGGTCGTCCATCACGGTATCTTCTCACAAAGAGGGACCGTTCATTATGACATGCACTCAAAGAGGGGTCGTTCACCGTGGCATACGCTCAAAGACAAGGTTCGTACATCATGGTCTACGCTCAAGGAGAGGGACCGTTCACCATGACATGTACTCAAAGAGAGGAGCCATTCATCGCGACATACGCTCAAAGAGAGGAGTCGTCCATCACGAGATACGCTCATAGAGAGGGACCGTTCACCATGACATGCACTCGAAGAGAGGGGTCATTCTTTATGAAAAACACTTAAAGAGAGGGGATGTCCAACACGAGATACGCTCAAAGAGAGGGACCAGTCATTATGACATACGCTCGTATAGAGCAGTCATTCACCGCGACATACACAAAGAGAGGTGTCGTCCATCACGATTTACGCTCTTAGAAAGGAACCGTTCATTATGACATTGACACGAAGAGAGGGGTCATTCACCGCGGCATACACTCAAAAAGAGGGTCATCTATCACGATATACGCTCTGAGAAAGGGACAGTTCATTATGACATGAACTCGAAAAGAGGGGTCATTCATCGCGACATACGCTCAAAGAGAGGTGTCATGCATCAAGGTATACGCTGTAAGAAAGGGATTGTTCATTATGACAAGAACTCAAATAGAGGGGTCAATCATCGCGACATACACTCGAAGAGAAGGATTGTCTATCAGGGTATCGCTCTAAGAAAGGGACTGTTTATTATGACATGCACATGAAGAGAGGGGTCGTCCAGCATGGTATACGTTCAAATAAAGGGATCGTTCACAATGACATGCATTAAAAGACAGGAATCAATCAGATCGAGACATATTCATAGAAAGGGGTCATTCATCACAGGATACAATCAAAGAGAGGGACCGATTATTATGACAAACTCTTGAAGGGAGGGGTCATTCACCGCAACATACCCTCAAAGACATGGGTCGTACTTCGCGATATACACTCAAAGTATGGTACCGTTCATTGTGACATGCACTCAAAAAGAAGGGTCATTCGTCGCGACATATGCACAATGAGAAGGGTCGTCCATCACGATATACGCTCTCAGAAAGTGACCGTTCATTATGATAAGCACTGGAAGAGAGTGGTCATTCAACGCGACATACACTCAAAGAGAGGGGTCATCCATCACGACATACGCTCAAAGTAAGGGAACGTTCATTATGAAATACGCTCGAAAAGAGGGGTCATTCACTGTGACAAACGCTCAAAGACAGGGGTCATCCATTGCGGTATACGCTCAAAGAAAAGGACCGTTCATTATGAAATTCTCTTGAAGAGAGGGGTCATTTTCCACGACATACGCTCAGCCAGAGGGGCCGTCCATCACTGTAACGCTCTAAGAAAGGGACCGTTCATTATGACATGCACTCGAAGAGAGGGGTCATTCATCGCAATATACGCTCAAAGAGAGGGGTTGTCCTTCACGGTACATGCTCAAAGAGAGGGACCTTTCATTGTAACATATACTCGAAGAGAGGGCTCATTCATCGCGACATACGCTCAAAGAGATGGGTCCTCTATCACAGTATACACTCTAAGAAAGGGATCATTGCATGCACTCAAAGAGAGGGGTCATTCATCGCGACAAACGCTCAAAGAGAAGGGTCGTCCATCACGGTATCCGTTCATAAAGAGCGACCATTCATTATGACATGCACTCGAAGAGAGGGGTCATTCACCGTGGCATACGCTCACAGAGAGGGGTCGTCCATCACAATATACGCTCAAAGAGAGGGACCGTTCATTACGACAAGCACTTGAAGAGAGGGGTCATTCACTGTGACATATGCTCAAAGAGAAGGGTCGTCCATCACGGTATATGCTCTAAGAAAGGCACCATTCATTATGACCTACTCTCGATGAGAGGGGTCATTCACCGCGACATATGCTCAAAGAGAATGGTCATCCATCACAGTATATGCTCTAAGAAAGAGACTGTTAATTATGACATGCACTAGAAGAGAAGGACTGTTCACCAGGACATACAGTCGAAGACAGGAATCATTCATCGCGACTTACGCTCAAAGAGAGAGGTCGTCCAACACGACATACGCTCAAAGAGAGTGGTCGTCCAACAAGACATATGCTCAAAGAGAGTGGTCGTCTAACACGACATACGCTCAAAGAGAGGAACCGATCATTATGAAATACTCTCGAACAAAGGTGTCATTCACCGTGACATACGCTAAAAGATAGGAGTCGTGCATCACGGTATACGCTCTAAGAAAGTGAATGTTCATTATGATATGCACTCGAAGAGAGGGGTTATTCATCGTGACATACGCTCAAAGAGAGGGGTCGTCCATCACGGTATACGCTCAAAGAGAGGGATCGTTCAGCATAACATGCACTCGAAGAGAGTGGTCATTCAACGCGACATATGCTCAAAAAGAGGGGTCATCGATCACAGTATATGCTGAAAAAGAGGGAACGATCATTATGACATGAACTCGAAGAGAGGGGTTATTCATCGTGACATATGCTCAAAGCGAGGGGTCATCCATCACGGTATACGTTCTAGGAAAGGAAATATTTATTATGATATGCACTCAAAGAGGGAGGTCATTCATCGTGATATACGCTCGAAGAGAGGGGTCGTCCATCACGGTATACGCTCAAGAAGAAGGACCGTTCACCATGACATGCACTCAAAGAGAGGTGTCGTTCATCACGACATACGCTCAAAGACAGGGGTTGTCCATCACGGGATACGCTCAAAGAGGGGGACCGGTCACTACAACATACCTTCAAAGAAAGGGGTCATTCACCGCGACATACGCTCAAAGAGATGGGTCGTCCATAACGGTATACGCTATAAGAAAGGGACCGTTCATTATGATATGCACTCAAAGAGAGGGGACATTCATCGCGACATGCGATCAAAGAGAGGGGTTGTCCATCACGGTATACGCTCTAAGAGAGGGATTGTTCATTATGACGTACACTCAAAGAGAGGGGTCATTCATCGCGCAATACGCTCAAAGAGAGGGATTTTCCATCACGGTATACTCTCAAAGAGAGGGACCGTTCATTATGACATGCACTCGAAGAGAGGGGTCATTCATCGCGACATACGTTCAAAGAGAGGGTCATCCATCACGGTATACACTCTAAGAATGGGATCGTTCATAATGACATGCACTCAACTAGAGGGGTCATTCAATGCGACATACACTTAAAGAGAGAGGTCATCCATCACCGCATATGCTCGAACAGAGTGATCAATCAATAGGACATGCACTCGAAGAGAGGGGTTATACATCGCGACCTATGCTCAAAGAGCGGGGTCGTCCATCACGACATATACTCAAAAAGAGGGATTGTTCAACGTGACATGCACTCTAAGAGAGGGGTCATTCATCACGATGTACGCTTAAAGAGAGGGGTCGTTCATCACGGCATACACTCAAAGAGATGGACCATTAATTATGGCATACTCTCGAAGAGAGGGGTCATTCACCGCGACATACGCTTAATGAGAGGGGTCGTCCATCACGGTGTACGCTCTAAGAAAGTGACCATTTATTATGACATAACCTCGAAGAGTGGGGTCATTCATCGTGACATACGCTCTAAGAGAAGGGTCATCCATCACGGTATATGCACTAAGAAAGAGACCGTTCATTATGACATGCATTAGAAGAGAGGGGTCATTCATTGCGACATACGTTCAAAAAGAGGATTCGTTCAACATGGTATACGTTCAAAGAGAGGGATTGTTCACCATGACATGTACTCGAAGAGAGGGGTCATTTATCGTGATATACGCTAAAAAAGAGTGGTCATCGATCACGATATACGCTCAAAGAGAGGGATCGATCATTATGACATGCACTCGAAGAGAGGGGTCATTCATCGCGACATACGCTCAAAGAGAGTGGTATTCATCACGGCATACGCTCTAAGAAAAGGACCATTCATTATGACATGCACTCGAACAGATGGGTCATTCATCGTGACAAATGCTCAAATAGAAGGGTCATCCATCACGATATACACTATAAGAAAGGGACCATTCCTTATGACATGCACTCGGAGAGAGGGGTCATTCATCGCGACATACGTTCAAACAGAGGGAACGTTCACCATGACATGCACTCGAAGACAGGAGTCATTCACTGCGACATACACTTAAAGATTGGGGTCGTCCATGACAGTACACGCTCAAAGAAAGAGACTGTTCATTATGACATGCACTCGTAGAGAGTGGTCGTCTATCACGACTAAGCTCAAAGAGGGGTATCGTTCACCATAATATGCACTCGAAAGAGTGGGGTCATTTATCGCGACATAAGCTCAAAGAGAGGAGTCGCCCATCACGTGATACGCTCAAAGAGAGGGACCGATCATTATGATATACTCTCGAAGAGATGGGTCATTCTCCCGACATACACTCAAAGAGAGAGGTCGTTCATCACGATATACCCTATAAGAATTGGACCATTCATTATGACATGCCCTCGTAGAGAGGGGTCATTCATTGCGGCATACGCTGAAAGAGAATGGTCTTCCATCACGGGACATGCTCTAATAAGTATATCGTTCATTACGACATACCCTCAAAGAGAGGGGTCATCGTTCACGGTATACACTTAAAGAGAGGGACCGATCAATATCATATGCACTCGATGAGAGCGGTCATTTATCTCGATATATGCTCAAAGGAAGGGTCATCCATCACGGCATACGCTATAAGAAAGGGACCATTCTTTATGACAAGCACTTGAAGAGAGCGGTCATTCATCGCGACATACGCTTAAAGAGAGGGGTCGTCCATCATCTGATACGCTCAAAGAGAGGGACCGATCATTATGATATACGGTCGAAGAGATGGGTAATTCTTCGCGATATACAATCAAAGAGAGGTGTCGTCTATCACGGTATACCCTCTAAGAAAGGGACCGTTCATTCTGGCATGCACTCGTAGAGAGAGGTCATTCATCACGACATACGCTCAAAGAGAGGGGTCGTCCATCACGGGAAACGCTCTAAGAAATGGATCATTCATTTCAAATAAACTCGAAGAAAGGGGTCATCCAACGCCACATATGCTCAAACAGAGGCGTCATCCATCACAGCAAACGCTCAAAGAGAGGGGTCATCCATCACAGTATACTCTCTAAGAAAGGGGTCATTCATCGCCATATACGTTCAAAGAGAGGGGTCCTCCGTTATGACATACGCTCGAAGAGTGGGACCTTTCATTCTGACATACTATCGAAGAGAGGGACCGTTCACCATATCCTGCAAGAGAGGCTCGTCCATCACGGTATATGCCCAAAGAGAGGGACCGTTCACCACGTCCTGCACTCAAAGAGAGATGTTATTCATCGTGATATACGCTTAAAGAAAGGATCTTATATAACAGCATACACTCAAAGAGAGTGACTGTTCACCATGACATGCACTCGAAGAGAGGGGTCTTTCATCGCAATATATGCTCAAAGAGAGGGGTCATCCTTTGCGGCATACGCTTAAAGAGAGGGACCATTAATTATGACATACTCTCGAAGAGAGGGGTCATTCACCGCGACATACGCTCAAAGAGAGGGGTCGTCCATAACGGTATACGCTCTAAAAAAGGGACCGTTAATTATGACATGCACTAGAAGGGAGGGATTGTTCAGCAGGACATACAGTCTAAGACAAGGATCATTCATCGTGACTTACACTCAAAGAAAGTGGTCGTCCAACACGGCATACACTCAAAGAGAATGGTCGTCCATCACAGCATACGCTCAAAGAGAGGGATCGACCAGTATGAAATACTCTCGTATAGAGGGGTCATTCACCGCAACATACGCTAAAAGAGAGGAGTCGTGCATCACGGTATACGCTCTAAGAAAGGGAATGTTCATTATGATATGCACTCGAAGAGAGTGTTTATTCATAGCGAGATACACTCAAAGAGAAGGGTCGTCCATTACGGTATACGCTCAAAGAGATGGATTGTTCACCATGACAAGCACTGGAAGAGAGGGTCCTTCATTGCGACAAACACTCAAAAAGAGGGGTCATCGGTCAGGATATAAGCTTAAAGAGAAGGATCTTTCATTATGACAAACCCTCAAAGAGAGGGGTCATTCATCGTGATATAAGCTCAAAGAGAAGGGTCATCCATCACGGTTTACGCTCTAAGAAAGGGACTGTCCATTATGACATGCACTTGAAGAGAGGGGTCATTCATCGCGACGTACGATCAAATGGAAGGGTCGCCCATCATGGTTTATGCTCAAAGTGAGGAATCGTTAACCATGTCAAGCACTCGAAGAGAGGGGTCATTCATCGCGACATAGTCTCAAAGGGAGGGTTTGTCTGTCACGGCAGACGTTCAAAGAGAGTGACCGTTCATTATGACATACTCTCGAAGAGAGGGGTTATTCACCGCGACATACGCTCGAAGAGAGGGGTTGTCCATCATGGTGTACGCTCTATGAAAGTGAACGTTCATTATGACATGCACTCGAAGAAAAGGGTGATCAATCGAGACATACGCTCAAAGAGAGGCTACGTCCGTCACGGTAGATGCACAATTAGAGGAACCATTCACCATGACATGCACTCGAAGAGAGGTGTTATTCATCGCGACATACGCACATTGAGAAAGGTCGTCCATCATGATATACGCTCTAAGAAAGGGACCGTTCATTATAACATTCACTCAAAGAGAGGAGTCATTCATCGCGATATACGCTCAAAGAGAGGGGTCTTCCATCACGTTATACGCTCAAAGAGAGGGACCTCTCATTGTAACATGGACTTGAAGAAAGGGCTCATTCATCGCGACATACGCTCAAAGAGATGGGTCGTCCATCACAGTATACACTCTAGGAAAGGGATCATTACATGCATCAAAGAGAGGGGTCATTCATCGCTACAAACGCTCAAAGAGAAGGGTCGTCCATCACGGCATCCGCTCATAAAGAGGGTGATGTGAGCACATCTACACTAGCTCAAACAGCTGATCCGGAGGTCTTACCATCAGGACCCATCACTCGATCAAAGGCTAAGCAATTCAGGGAAGTTCTTATTCTTAAATGTTTACAAGTCTCAGAATCCCTTAATAATGCATATGCCTTAGAGAATAAACTTTACACTATGTTACATACTGATGTGTAACATCTTGTAACTATATAGTACTTAAGCTAGTATTGTGTTTATTAAGCATGTAAATAGGTGTGTTTTCAATAAGTTCAATAAGAACACAAGCTCATAATCATGTTTACCATGTTTCTTTAGCTTGTTACATGTTTTCCAATATGATAACTATGTTTTTCAGCTTGTTTTAACTTTCTTTAATAAGTTTACAATACTTATGATGGTATAACTTTTGTTTTCTCATAGGCACAAGGAAGAGTACCAAATGAAGGACTTCACCTTAGCTCGGGAAAAGCTCAATGGATTTCTAGCAGCTCGTTTCAGCTCAACTAATCCTCAACACTTCAGCTAGCTGAATTCAGCTCAACTCAGCTCCATTCAGCTCAACTCCAGCTCTACTAGCTCAACTCAAGCTGGTGAGTCCCGGGATAGCTCAAAGGTGTCCTCCACGTGGGAGAGTGTGTCATGGTCATGTGACCAGCATGAGGGGCGTCCACCATCCTTCCAAGCATGTGCATGGCATGTGGCAGATTCAAATTTCAAGATTTCCCTCCTTGAAGTTGGCGTCAAAGTAAGATAAGGACAAGGAGTTATTTCCTTTGAATTTCACACATAAAACACATGTGTTAAATGTTTGAAATTCAGTCTTCCCTCCCTCCAAAACCAGCCGGCCACAAAGGATAAGGATGAGTAGTTTTCTCATCCACATTTAACATAATTAACACATGTTAATTGTGCTTACATTTCAGCCACTCATCTGAAACTTCCAATTCAATTCTGGCCAAGTATTCTAGGCGCCAACTCCCTTGTACTAGCCTATATATATGTATACTTTGTAATGTGAAAAAAAAAGACAATTTGAATGAAATTTACTTTTGTGAGAATTTCTCTCATTTCGGTTCTTTTGAGAACTTTCTGACTTCTCAAGTTCGTTGCTTGCGTGGTCAACCCCTTTGATACTTTGGGTTCTCGGTTGTAGATAATCGAAGGGTCCAAGTCCGTCTGAAGCAAGTTCAAGATAAGGTTCGGGTTCGTTCAACAGATTGTTCGAGTTCATCCTTGGAGTTTGTTTCATTTTATTTCTTTTCCTTGTTTTTATTTCATTTTCGTACTACCCCTTGCAACCTATTTTTCAACCTTGTCAGAAACTTCATTTCTCACCATTCACCTCACCAAAGACCAATCCTAGCCATAACCAAACCAATACTTTCAGCGTTCCACCATTGTCAACTTCTCCGAGCCTTCATCTTCTACATTCTGTCTACCTAAATTTTCCAGCCCTTTTAAACACCAATTTGCAGCCATGCTTATTGCAGGAGACATCTTACTTCAATCCTAGATCCGAAACAATCAAGAAGGCGTCCTCAACAAGGAGCCCTCTTATCAGAGGGATCGTTCATTATGACATGCACTCAAAGAGAGGTGTCATTCACCGTGGCATACGCTCAAAGAGAGAGGTCGTCCATCACAATATACGCTCCAAGAGAGGGACCGTTCATTACGACCAGCACTCGAAGAGAGGGGTCATTCACCGTGACATAAGCTTTAAGAGAAGGGTCGTCCATCATGGTATACGCTCTAAGAAAGGGACCATTCGTTATGACCTACTCTCGATGAGAAGGGTCATTCACCGCGACATATGCTCAAAGAGAAAGGTCGCCTATCGCAGTATATGCTCTAAAAAAGGTACTATTAATTATGACATGCACAAGAAAAGGACTTTTCACAGGACATACAGTCGAAGATAGGAATCATTCATCGCGACTTACGCTGAAAGAGAGTGGTCGTCCAACACAACATACGCTCAAAGAGAGGGGTCGTCCATCACGACACACTCAAAGACAAGGGTCATCCTTTACGGTATTTGCTCAAAGAGGGGTCCTTCATTGCGACACACACTCGAAGAGAGGGGTCCTTCATTGCGACATACACTCAAAAAGAGGGGTCATCGATCACGGTATACGCTTAAAGAAAAAGGTCTTTCATTATGACAAAACCTCAAAGAGGGGTCATTCATTGCGATATATGCCAAATAGAAGGGTCATCCATCATGGTATACGCTCTAAGAAAGAGACCGTTCATTATGACATACAATCGAAGAGAGGGGTCATTTATCGCGACGTACCATCAAATGGAGGGGTCGTCCATCATTGTTTACGCTTAAAGAGAGGAATCGTTCACAATGTAATGCTCAAAGAGTGGGGTCATTCATCGCGACATAGTCTCAATGGAAGGGTTTGTCCGTCACGATATACGCTCAAAGAGTAGGGTCGTCCATCAAAGTATACCCTCAAAGAGGGACTGTTCACCACGAAATGTACTCGAAGAGTGGGGTCATTCATCGCAGCGTACGCTCAAAGATAGGGTCATCGATCACGGTATACGCTCAAAGAGAGGGACCATTGATTATGGTACGCACTCAAGGGGAGGTTTCATTCATCGTGACATACTCTCAAAGAGATGGGTCATCCATCACGGTATATGTTCTAAGAAAGGGATCGTTCAGTATGACATGCACTCGAAGAGAGAGATCATTCACCGCGACATACGCTCAAAGAGAGGGGTCGTCCATCACAGTATGCTATCTAAGAAAGGGACCGTTCATTAATACATGCATTCATAGAGAGGGGTCATTCATCGCAATATAAGCTCAAAGAGAGGGATCATCCATCACGGTATCCGCTCAAATATTGGGATCGTTCACCATGACATGCACTAGAATAGAGGGGTCATTCATAGCGACATACGCTCAAAGAGAGGGGTCGTCCATCATGATATACGCTCAAAGAGAGGGGTCGTCCATTATGGTATACGCTCAAAGAGAGGGACCGTTCACCATTAATTGCACTCAAAGATAGGGGTCATTCATCGCGACATACGCTCAAAGACAGGGGTCGTCCATCACGGTATATGCTCAAAGAGAGGTACAATTCACCATGACATGCACTCGAAGAAAGGGGTCATTCATCAAGACAAATGCTCAAAGAGAGCGGTCGTCCATCACGAGATACGCTCAAAGAGAAGGACCGGTCATTATGACATATGCTCGAATAAAGTGGTCATTCACCGCGACATACGCCTAATGAGAGGGGTTGTCCATCACGATTTATGCTCTAAGAAAGGAACCGTTCATTATGACATGCACTGGAAGTGAGGGGTCATTCAACGCGACATACGCTCAAATTGAGGGGTTGTCCATCACGGTATACGGTCAAAGAGAGGGGTCGTCCATCACGCCACATGCTCAAAGAGAGGTACCGTTCATTATGGAATACGCTTGAAGAGAGGGCTCATTCATCGCGGTATACGCTCAGAGAGAGGGGTCATCCATCACGGTATACGATCTAAGAAAGGGACTGTTCATTATGAAATGCACCCAAAAAGAGGGTTCATTCATCGCGAAATATGCTCAAAGAGAGAGGTCATCCATCACGGTATACGCTCTAAGAAAGGGACCGATCATTATGACATGAACTCGAAGGGAGGGGTCATTCATCGCGACATACGCTAAAAGCGAGGGGTCGTCCATCACGGTATTCACTCAAAGAGAGGGATCTTTCACCATGACATGCACTCGAAGAGAGGGGTCATTCATCGCGACATATGCTTAAAGAGAGGTGTCTCGATCACGGTATTCGCTCATAGAGAGGGACTATTTTTTATGACATTCCCTCGAAGAGAGGGGTAATTCATTGCGACATACGCTCAAAGATAGGGGTCGTCCATCACAGTATACGCTAAAAGTGAGGGACTGTTCACCATGAAATGCACTCAAAGAGAGGGGTCATTCATCGCAACGTACGCTCAAAGAGATGATCATCGATCACGGTATATGCTCAAAGAGAGGGATCGTTGATTATGACATGCACTCAAAGAGAGGAGTCATTCATCGAGACATACTCTCAAAGAAAGGGGTCATCCATCACGGTATACGCTCTAAGAAAGGGACTATTTATTACGACATGCACTCGAAGAGGGGTCATTCATCGTGACATACGCTCAAAGAGAGGGGTCATTCACAACGACATACGCACAAAGAGAGAGGTCGTCGATCACGGTATATGTTCTAAGAAGGGAACCATTCATTATGACATGCACTCACCGCGACATACGCTCAAAAAGGGAGGAACCATTCATTATGATATGCACTCGAAGAAAGGGGTCATTTACCGCGACATACGCTCAAAGAGAGTGGTCGTCCATCACGGTATACACTCAAAGAGAGGGACGATTCAACATGAATTGCACTCAAAGATAGGGGTCATTCATCGCGACATACGCTCAAAGAGTGGGGTCGTCCATCACGATATACGCTCAAAGAGAGGAGCCGTTCATTATGACATACACTCGAAGAAAGGGGTCATTCATCGTGACATACGCTCAAAGAGTGGGGTCGTCCATCACAATATACGCTCAAAGAGAGGAGCCGTTCATTTTGACATACACTCGAAGAAAGGGGTCATTCAACGCGATATACGCTCAAAGAGAGGGGTTGTCCACCATGGTATACGCTCAAAGAGAGGGATCGTTCACCATGAATTGTACTCAAAGATAGTGGCCATTCACCGTGACATACACTCAAAGAGAGGGACCGTTCAACATGAATTGCACTCAAAGATAGGGGTCATTCATCGCGACATACGCTCAAAGAGAGGGGCAATTCACCAAGATATACACTCAAAGAAAGAGGTCATTCATCATGACAAATGTTCAAAGAGAGGTGTCATCCATCATGAGAAACGCTCAAAGAGAGGGACCGGTGATTATGACATACGCTCCAATAGAGCGGTCATTCACCGCGACATACGCTCAATGAGAGGGGTTGTCCATCACGATTTACTCTCTGAGAAAGGAACCGTTCATTATGACAAACGCTAGAATAGAGCGGTCATTCATTGCGATATTTGCTCAATGAGAGGGGATTTACTCTCTGAGAAACGAACCGTTCATTATGATATACACTCGAAGAGAGTGGTCATTCATCACGATATACGCTCAAAGAGAGGGTTTGTCCATCACGGTATATGCTCTAAGAAAGGGATCATTACATGCACTCGAAGAGAGGGGTCATTCATCGCATCAAACGCTCAAAGAGAAGGGTCATCCATCACGGTATCTTCTCACAAAGAGGAACCATTCATTATGACATGCACTCGAAGAGGGGTCGTTCACCGTGGCATACGCTCAAAGACAAGGTTCGTACATAATGGTCTACGCTCAAGGAGAGGGACCGTTCACCATGACATGCACTCAAAGAGAGGAGCCATTCATCGCGACATACGCTCAAAGAGAGGAGTCGTCCACAACGGGATACGCTCATAGAGAGGGACCATTCACCATGACATGCACTCGAAGAGAGGGGTCATTCATTACGAAAAATACATAAAGAGAGGGGATGTCCATCACGGGATATGCTCAAAATGAAGGACCGTTCACCATGACATGCACTCAAAGAGAGGGGTCGTTCATCACGACATACGCTCAAAGACAGGGGTCATCCATCACGGGATACGCTCAAAGAGGGGTACCGGTCACTACAACATACCTTCAAAGAAAGGGGTCATTCACCGTGACATACGCTCAAAGAGATGGGTCGTCCATAACGGTATACGCTATAAGAAAGGGACCATTCATTATGATATGCACTCAAAGAGAGGGGACATTCATCGCGACATATGCTCAAAGAGAGTGGTTGTCCATCACGGTATACGCTCTAAGAGAGGGATTGTTCATTATGACATACACTCAAAGAGAGGGGTCATTCATCGCGCAGTACGCTCAAAGAGAGGGATTTTCCATCACGGTATACTCTCAAAGAGAGGGATCGTTCATTATGACATGCACTCGAAGAGAGGGGTCATTCATCGCGACATACGTTCAAAGGGAGGGTCGTCCATCATGGTATACACTCTAAGAAAGGGATCGTTCGTAATGACATGCACTCAACTTGAGGGGTCATTCAATGTGACATACAGTTAAAGAGAGAGGTCATCCATCACCAAGAGGGATCGTTCAACAAGACATGCACTCGAAGAGAGGGGTTACACATCGCGACATATGCTCAAAGAGCGGGGTCGTCCATCACGACATATGCTCAAAAAGAGGGATTGTTCAACGTGACATGCACTCTAAGAGAGGGGTCATTCATCACGATATACGCTTAAAGAGAGGGGTCGTTCATCACGGCATACACTCAAAGAGATGGACCATTCATTATAGCATACCGCGACATACGCTTAATGAGAAGGGTCATCCATCACGATATATGCTCTAAGAAAGGGACTGTTAATTATGACATGCACTAGAAGAGAAGGACTGTTCACCAGGACATACAGTCGAAGATAGGAATCATTCATCACGACTTACATTCAAAGAGAGTGGTCGTCCAACACGACATACGCTCAAAGAGAGTGGTCGTCCAACACGACATACGCTCAAAGAGAGTGGTCGTCTAACACGACATATGCTCAAAGAGAGTGGTCGTCCAACACGACATATGCTGAAACAGAGGGGTCGTCCATCACGACATACGCTCAAAGAGAGGGACCGATCATTATGAAATACTCTCGAACAAAGGTGTCATTCACCGTGACATACGCTAAAAGATAGGAGTCATGCATCACGGTATACGCTCAAAGAAAGTGAATGTTCATTATGATCTGCACTCGAAGAGAGGGATTATTCATCGTGAGATACACTCAAAGAGAAGGGTCGTCCATTACGTTATATGCTCAAAGAGAGGGATTGTTCACCATGACATGGACTCGAAGAGAGGGGTCCTTCATTGCGACATACACTCAAAAGAGGGGTCATCGATCACGTTATACGCTTAAAGAGAAGGGTCTTTCATTATGACAATCCCTAAAAGAGAGGGGTCATTCATCACGATATACGCCAAAGAGAAGGGTCATCCATCATGGTATACGCTCTAAGAAAGGGGCCATTCATTATGACATGCACTCAAAGAGAGGGGTCATTCATCGCGACGTACGATCAAATGGAGGGGTCGTCTAAGGTTTACGCTCAAAGAGAGGAATCGTTCACAATGTCATGCTCAAAGAGAGGGGTCATTCATCGGGACGTAGTCTCAAAGGGAGGGTTTGACTATAACGGCATACGCTCAAAGAGAGGGGTCATTCACCGCGACATACACTCAGAGAGAGGGGCCGTCCATCACGGTATACGCCCTATGAAAGTGAACGTTCATTATGACATGCAATCGAAGAAAGAGGTCATCATACGCGACATAAGCTCAAAGAGATGGGACGTCCATCACGGTAAACGCACAAAGAGAGGAACCATTCACCATGACATACACTCGAGGAGAGGTGTTATTCATCGCAACATATGCACATTGATAAAGGACGTCTATCACTATATACGCTCTAAGAAAGGGACCATTCATTATGACATACACTCGAAGAGAGGGGTCGTCCATCATGGTATACGCTCAAAGGGAGGGACCTTTCATTTTAACATGCACTCGAGGAGAGAGCTCATTCATCGCGACGTATGCTCAAAGAGATGGGTCGTCCACCACAGTATACACTCTAAGAAAGGGATCATTACATGAACTCGAAGAGAGGGGTTATTCATCATGACAAACGCTCAAAGAGAAGGGTCGTCCATCATGGTATCTGCTCACAAAGAGGGACCGTTCATTATGACATGCACTCGAAGAAAGGGATCGTTCACCGTGGCATACGCTCAAAGAGAGGGACCGTTCATTAAGACATGCACTCGAAGAGAGGAGTCATTCACCGCGACATATGCTCAAAGGCAAGGGTCGTATATAATGGTATACGATCAAGGAGGGGGACCGTTCACCATTACATGCACTCAAAGAGAGGAGTTATTCATCGAGACATACGCTCAAAGAGAGGAGTCGTCGATCATGGGATACGTTCATAGAGAGGGACCATTCACCATTACATGCAGTCGAAGAGAGGGGTCATTCATTACGAAAAACACTCAAGAGTTGGGATGTCCATCATGGGATACGCTCAAAGACAAGGGTCATCCATCACGGTTTCTGCTCACAAAGAGGGACCGTTCATTATGACATGCACTCGAAGAGAGGGGTCATTCACCGTGGCATACGCTCAAAGAGAGGGGTCGTCCATCACAAAATACGCTCAAAGAGAGGGACCGTTTATTATGACCAGCACTCAAAGAGAGGGGTCATTCACCGCGACATACGCTCAAAGAGAAGTATCGTCCATCACAGTATACGCTCTAAGAAAGGGACCATTCATTATGACCTACTCTCGAAGAGAGGGGTCATTCATCACGATATACGTTCGAGGAGAGGGGTCATCCATCATGGTATTCCCTCAAAGAGAGGGACCTTTCATTGTAACATGCAATCGAAGAGAGGGCTCATTCATCGCGACATACGCCCAAAGAGATGGGTCGTCTATCACAGTATACACTCTACGAAAGGGACCATTACATGCACTCCAAGAGAGGGGTCATTCATCGCGACAAACGCTCAAAAAGAAGGGTCGTCCATCACGGATTCTGCTCATAAAGAGGGACCGTTCATTATGACATGCACTCGAAGAGTGGGGTCATTCACCGTGGCTTACGCTCAAAGACAACCAACACAATATACGCTCAAAGTGAGTGACCGTTCGTTCCGACCAGCACTCGAAGAGAGGGGTCATTCACCATGACATACGCACAAAGAGAAGGGTCGTCCATCACGATATACGCTCTAAGAAAGGGACCATTCATTATGACCTACTCTTGATGAGAGGGGTCATTTACCGAGACATGTGCTCAAAGAGAGGGACCATATACGCTCTAAGAAAGGGACCGTTCAATATGACATACACTCAAAGAGAGGTGTTATTCATCGCGATATGCGCTCAAAGAGAGGGGTCGTCCATCACGGTATACATTCAAAGATAGGGACCTTTCATTTTAACATGCACTCGAGGAGAGGGCTGATTCATCCCGACATACGCTCAAAGAGATGGGTCGTCCATCACAGTATACACTCTAAGAATGGGATCATTACATGAACTCAAAGAGAGGGGTCATTCATCGCGACAAACGCTCAAAGAGAAGGGTCGTCCATCACGGTATCTACTCATAAAGAGGGACCGTTCATTATGACATGCACTCGAAGAGAGGGGTCATTCGCCGTGGCATACGCTCAAAGAGAGGTGTCGTCCATCACAATATAAGTTCAAAGAGAGGGATTGTTTATTACGACCACCACTCGAAGAGAGTGGTCGTCCAACAGGACATACGCTCAAAGAGAGGGGTCGTCCATCACGACATACGCTCAAAGAGAGGCACCGGCCATTATGAAATACTCTCAAACAGAGGTGTCATTCACCGTGACATACGCTAAAAGAGAGGAGTCGTGCATCACGGTATATGCTCAAAGAGAGGGATCGTTGATTATGAATGCATTCAAAGAGAAGTGTCATTCATCGCGACATACTCTCAAAGAGAGGGGTCATCTATCACGGTATACGCTCTAAGAAAGGGACTATTTATTATGACAGACATTCGAAGAGAGGGGTCATTCATCGCGACATATGCTCAAAGAGAGGATCGTCGATCACGGTATATGCTCAAAGAGAGGGATCGTTGATTATGACATGCACTCAAAGAGAGGTGTCATTCATCGGGACATACTCTCAAAGAGGGCTCATCCGTCACGGTATACGCTCTAAGAAAGGGACTATTTATTATGACATGCACTCGAAGAAAGGGGTCATTCATCACGACATATGCATAAAGAGAGGGGTCATTCACAACGACATATGCACAAAAGGAGGGGTCATCGATCACGGTATATGTTCTAAGAAGGGGGCCGTTTAGTATGACATGCACTCGAAGAGACGAGTCATTCACCGCGACATACGCTCAAAAAGGGAGGAACCGTCATTATGACATGCACTCAAAGAAAGGGATCATTCACTGCGACATACGCTCAAAGAGAGGGGTCGTCCATCACGGATACACTCAAAGAGAGGGACCGTTCACCATGAATTGCACTCAAAGATAGGGGCCATTCATCGCGACATACGCTCAAAGAGAGGTGTCGTCCATCACGGTGTGCGCTCAAAGAGAGGGACAATTCACCATGACATGCACTCGAAGAAAGGGGTCATTCATCAAGACAAATGCTCAAAGAGAGGTGTCACCCATCACGATATACGCTCAAAGAGAGGTATCGCCCATCACGAGATAAGCTCAAAGAGTGGTGTCGCCCATCACGAGATACGCTCAAAAAGATGGACCGGTCATTATGACATATGCTCAATGAGAGGGACCGCTCAAAGAGAGGGACCGATCATTATGACATACGCTCGAATAGAGCGGTCATTCACTGCAACATACGCTCAAATAGAGCGGTCATTCACTGCAACATACGCTCAATGAGAGGGGTTGTCCATCACAATTTACTCTCTAAGAAAGGAACCGTTCATTATGACATACACTCGAAGAGAGGGGTCATTCATTGCGATCTACGCTCAAAGAGAGGGGTCATTCATTGCGATCTACGCTCAAAGAGAGGGGTCGTCCATCACGTTATACGATCAAAGATAGGGACCTTTCATTTTAACATGCACTCGAGGAGAGGGCTGATTCACCGCGACATATGCTCAAAGAGATGGGTCGTCCATCACAGTATACACTCTAAGAAAGGGATCATTACATGCACAAAAAGAGAAGGGTCATTCATCGCGACAAACGCTCAAAGAGAAGGGTCGTCCATCACGGTATCTGCTCACAATGAGGGACCGTTCATTATGGCATGCACTCAAAGAAAGGGGTCATTCACCGCGGCATACGCTCAAAGAGAGGGTTCATCCATCACAAAATACGCTCAAACAGAGGAACCGTTCATTATGACATGCACTGGAAGAGAGGAGTCATTCACCGCGACATATGCTCAAACACAAGGGGTCGTATATCATGGTATATGATCAAGGAGAGGGAACGTTCAACCTGACATGCACTCAAAGAGAGGGGCCATTAATCGCGACATACGCTCAAAGAGAGGGACGTCTATCACGGTAGACGCACAATGAGAGGAACCATTCACCATGACATGCACTCGAAGAGAGTTGTTATTCATTACGACATACGCACATTGAGAAAGGTCGTCAATCACTATATACGCTCTAAGAAAGGGACCGTTCATTATGACATACACTCGAAGAGATGGGTCATTCATCGCGATATACGCTCAAAGAGAGGGGTCATCCATCACGGTATACGCTCAAAGATAGGGACCTTTCATTTTAACATGCACTCGAGGAGAGGGCTGATTCACCGTGACATACGCTCAAAGAGATGGGTCAAAGGGACCATTCATTATGACCTACTCTCGATGTGAGGGGTCATTCACCGTGACATATGCTCAAAGAGAACGGTCATCCATCACGGTATATGCTCTAAGAATGGGACTGTTAATTATGAAATGCACTAGAAGACAGGAATCATTCATCACGACTTATGCTCAAAGAGAGTGGTCGTCCAACACGACATACGGTTAAAGAGAGGGTCGTCCATCAGGACATACGCTCAAAGAGAGGAACCGATCATTATGAAATACTCTCGAACAGAGGTGTCATTCACCGTGACATACACTAAACGAGAGTAGACGTGCATCACGGTATACGCTCTAAGAAAGTGAATGTTCATTATGATATGCACTCGAAGAGAGGGGTTATTTATCGCGAGATACACTCAAAGATAAGGGTCGTCCATGACGGTATATGCTCAAAGAGAGGGATTGTTCACCATGACATTCACTCGAAGAGAGGGGTCCTTCATTGCGACATACACTCAAAAAGAGGGGTCATCGATCATGTTATACGCTTAAAGAGAAGGGTCTTTCATAGAGAGGGGTTGTTCATCATGTTATACGCTCAAAGAGAGGAGTCGTCCACAACGGGATACGCTCATAGAGAGGGACCGTTCACCATGACATGAACTCGAAGAGAGGGGTCATTCATTACGAAAAATACTTAAAGAGAGGGGATGTCCATCACGGGATATGCTCAAAATGAAGGACCGTTCACCATGACATGCACTCAAAGAGAGGGGTCGTTCATCACGACATACGCTCAAAGACAGGGGTCATCCATCACGGGATATGCTCAAAGAGGGGGACCGGTCACTACAACATACCTTCAAAGAAAGGGGTCATTCACCGTGACATACGCTCAAAGAGATGGGTCGTCCATAACGGTATACGCTATAAGAAAGGGACCGTTCATTATGATATGCACTCAAAGAGAGGGGTCATTCACCGTGTCATACGCTCAAAGAGAGGGGTCATCCATCACGGTATACGCTCTAAGAAAGGGACGGTTCATTATGACATGAACTCGAAAAGAGGGGTCATTCATCGCGATATACGCTCAGAGGGGGGTCATCCATCACGGTATTCGCTAAGGAGAGGGAACTTTCACCATGACATGCACTTGAAGAGAGGGGTCATCCATCGCGATATACGCTCAAAAAGTAGGTCTCAATCACGATATACGCTCAA
This sequence comes from Abelmoschus esculentus, assembly GCA_035048815.1. NCBI lineage: Eukaryota > Viridiplantae > Streptophyta > Magnoliopsida > Malvales > Malvaceae > Abelmoschus > Abelmoschus esculentus. The sequence continues at coordinate 22,268,406 of JAUCBN010000003.1, forward strand.
AGAGGGGTCACTCATTGCAACGTACGCTCAAAGAGAGGGCCATCGATCACGGTATACGCTCAAAGAGAGGGACCATTGATTATGACATGCACTCAAAGAGACGTGTCATTCATCGCGACATACTCTCAGAGAATCCATCACAATATACGCCCAAAGAGTGGGACTGCTCACCATGACATGCAGTCGAATAGAGGGGTTTTTATTTATCTCGACATACGGTCAAACAGAGGGGTCGTCCATCATGGTATACGCTCAAAGAGAGGGACCATTCATTATGACGTATGATAGAAGAGAGGGGTCAATCACCGCGTTATACGCTCAAAGAAAGGGACCGGTCATTATGACATATGCTAGAAGAGAGGGTTCAAACACCGCGTCATACGCTCAAAGAGAGGTGTCGTCCAACACGGTATACGCTCTAAGAAAGGGATGATTCATTATGACAAGCACTCAAAGAGAGGGGTCAATCATCGCAACAAACGCTCAAAGAAAGGGACTGTTTATTATGGCATGCACTTGAAGAGATGGGTCATTCATCACGACGTACGTTCAAAGAGAGGGGTCGTCCATCATGGTATACGCTCATAGAGAGGGATCGTTCACAATGACATGCACTAAAAGAGAGGGGTCATTCACATCAAGATATATGCTCAAAGAAAGGGTCGTCCATCACGGGATACAATCAAAGAGAGGGACCGATGATTATGACAAACTCTCGAAGGGAGGGTCATTCACAGCAACATACCCTCAAAGAGAGGGATCGTACATTGCAATATACGCTCAAAGTATGGTACCGTGCATTATGACATGCACTCGAAGAGAAGAGTCATTCATCGCGACATATGCACAACGAGAAGGGTCGTCCATCACGGTATACGCTCTAAGAAAGAGACCGTTCATTATGACATGCACTCGAAGAGAGGGGTCATTCAACGCGACATACACTCAAAGAGAGGGGTCATCCATCATGACATACGCTCAAAGAGAGGGAACGTTCATTATGAAATACGCTCAAAGAGAGGGGTCATTCACTGTAACATACGCTCAAAGAGAGGAGTCATCCATCACGGTATACGCTCAAAGAAAAGGACCGTTCATTATGAAATTCTCTCGAAGAGAGAGGTCATTTACCTCGACATACGCTCAGCGAGAGGGGTCGTCCATCATGGTATACACTCTAAGAAAGAGACCATTCATTATGACATGCACTCGAAGAGAGGGGTCATTCATCACGATATACGCTCAAAGAGAGGGGTCATCCATCACGGTATATGCTCAAAGAGAGGGACCTTTCATTGTAACATGCACTCGAATAGAGGGCTCATTCATCGCGACATACGCTCAAAGAGATGGGTCGTCCATCACCGTATACACTTTAAGAAAGGGATCAATACATGCACTCAAAGAGAGGGGTCATTCATCGCGACAAACGATCAAAGAGAAGGATCGTCCATCACGTTATCTACTCACAAAGAGGGACCGTTCATTATGACATGGACTCGAAGAGAGGGGTCATTCAACGTGGCATACGCTCAATGAGAGGGGTCATCCATCACAATATACGCTCAAAGAGAGGGATCATCCATCACAATATACGCTCAAAGAGAGGGATCGTTAATTACGACCAGCACTCGAAGAGAGGGGTCATTCACCGCGACATACGTTCAAAGAGATGGGTCGTCCATCTCGATATACGCTCTAAGAAAGGGACCATTCATTATGACCTACTCTCGATGAGAGGGGTCATTCAACGTGACATATGCTCAAAGAGAAGGGTCGTCCATCACGGTATCCGCTCATAAAGAGGGACCGTTCATTATGACATGCACTCGAAGAGAGGGGTCATTTACCGTGGCATACGCTCAAAGAGAGGGGTCTTTATTCATCGCGACATACTCTCAAAGAGTCCATCACGATATACGCCCAAAGAGTGGGGCTGCTCACCATGACATGCACTCGAATAGAGGGGGTTTTATTCATCGCGACATACGGTCAAAGAGATGGGTCATTTACCGTGGCATACGCTCAAAGAGAGGGGTCTTTATTCATCGCGACAAACTCTCAAAGAGTCCATCACGATATACGCCCAAAGAGTGGGGCTGCTCACCATGACATGCACTCGAATAGAGGGGGTTTTATTCATCGCGACATACGGTCAAAGAGAGGGGTCGTCCATCACAGTATACGCTCAAAGAGAAGGAACATTGATTATGATATATGCTAGAAGAGAGGGGTCATTTACCGCGTCATACGCTCAAAGAGAGGTGTCATCCATCATGGTATACGCTCTAAGAAAGGGATTGTTCATTATGACAAGCACTCAAAGAGAGGGGTCAATCATCACGACATACGCTCAAAGAGAATGGTCGTCCATCAGGGTATACGCTCTAAGAAAGGGACTGTTTATTATGACATGCACTTGAAGAGAGGGGTCATTCATCACGACGTACGTTCAAAGAGAGGGGTCGTCCATCATGGTATACGCTCAAAGAGAGGGATCGTTCACCATGACATGCACTAAAAGAGAGGGGTCATTCACATCGAGACATATGCTCAAAGAAAGGGGTCGTCCATCACGGGATACAATCATAGAGAGAGACCGATTATTACGATAAACCTCGAAGGGAGGGGTCATTCACCGCAACGTACCCTCAAAGAGAGGGGTCGTACATCGCGATATACACTCAAAGTATGGTACTGTTCATTATGATATGCACTCAAAGAGAAGGGTCATTCATCGTGACGTATGCACAATGAGAAGGGGCGTCCATCACGGTATACACTCTAAGAAAGAGACAGTTCATTATTACAAGCACTCGAAGAGAGTGGTCATTCAATGCGACATACACTCATAGAGAGGGGTCATTCACTGTGACATATGCTCAAAGAGAGGGGTCATCCATCATGGAATATGCTCAAAGAAAAGGACCGTTCATTATGAAATTCTCTCGAAGAGAGGGGTCATTTACCGCGACATACGCTCTGCGAGAGGGGTCATCCATCACGGTATACGCTCTAAGAAAGAGACCGTTCATAACGAAATACGCTCGAAGAGAGGGGTCAGTCACTATGACATACACTCAAAGAGAAGGTTCTTCCATCACGGTATACGCTCTAAGAAAGTGGTCGTTCATTATGACATGCACTCGAAGAGTGGAGTCATTCATCACGACATACGCTCAAAGAGTATGGTCGTCCGTCACGGTATACGCATTAAGAAAGGGACCATTAATTATGACATACACTCAAAGAGAGGGTCATCCACCGCGACATATGCTCAAGAGAGGGACCGTTCACCACGAAATGCACTCAAAGAGAGAGGTTTTTCATCGCGACATCTGCTCAAAGAGAGGGATCGTCCATCATGGGATACGCTCAAAGAGAGGGATAGGTCATTACGACATACTCTAGAAGTGAGGGGTCATTCACCACGACATACTCTCAAAGAGAGGGGTCGTCCATCACGGTATACGCTCTATAAAAGGGACTGTTCATTATGACATGCACTCGATGAGAGGGGTCCATTCATCGCGACATGCACTCAAAGAGAGGGATCGTCCATCACGGTATACGATTAAAGAGGGGGATCATTTACCATGACATGCACTCGAATAGAGGGGTCATTCATCGTGACATACGCTAAAAAGAGAGTGGCCGTCCATCATGGTATACGCTCAAAGAGATGTACCGTTCACCATGAAATGCACTCGAGGAGAGGGGTCCTTCAACGCGACATACGCTCAAAGAGAGGGTTCATCCATCACAACATACGCTCAAAGAGAGGGACCGTTCATTATGAAATACGCTCAAAGAGAGGGGTCAGCCATCACGGTATACGCTCTAAGAAAGGGATCGTTCATTACAAAATACGCTCGAAGAGAGGGGTCATTCATATCCACATATGCTTAAAGAGAGGGTCATCCATCACGTCACGCGCTCAAAGAGAGGGGCTGTTCATTATGAAATACGCTCGAAGAGAGGGATCATTCACCGCGACATAGGCTCAAAGAGAGGGGTCATCCATCATAGTAGACAGTCTAAGAAAAGGACCATTCATTATGAAGTACGCTCGAAGAGAGGGGTTATTCACCGTGACATACACTCAAAGAGTAGGTTCATTCATCACGTTATACGCTTTAAGAAAGGGATCGTTCGTTATGACATGCACTCGAAGAGAGAGGTCATTCATCGCGACATACGCTGAAAGATAAGGGTCGTCCATCACGGTATACGCACTAAGAAAGGGACTGTTAATTATGACATGCACTCAATGAGAGGGGTCATTCATCGCGACATACGTTCAGGAAGAGGGGTCGTCCATCACGGTATACGCTCAAAGAGAATGACCGTTCACCATGATATGGACTCAAAGAGAGGGGGCATTCATCGCGACATACGCTCAAAGAGAGAGATCATCCATCACTGGATGCGCTCAAAGAGAGGGACCGGTCACTACGACACATTCTCGAAGAGAGGGGTCATTCACCGCGACATACGCTCAAAGAGAAGGGTCGTCCATCACGGTATACGCTCAAAGAATGGGACCGTTCATTATGACATGCACTCCATGAGAGGGGACATTCATCGCAACATACACACAATGAGAAAGGTCGTTGAAGCGACCTTTTTCAGGTTGAAAGATGGAAAACGGAAAATTAGTTTGAAAAGTATTAAGGAGGCAAGATCTTTGGTGGTATTGATTTAATTCCCTTCGAAAATGTTATTTAAAAAATATAAATTCTTTTGGAAAAATAAATTTGGAGCCGCCATCGGTCACTAAGGTAGACCGAACACCTTAAAAGGAAAATCAAAGATTTATTTTGAAAAAGGGTTTTGGAGTTGGTTATGCATGGGGAAGGATTAGCAACCCCATCACTCTCTGAAATTAGTACCAAAAATATTTTCTTTAAAAATCATGTTTCAACTTTAATTTAATTTTAAATTCTTTTCTAAATTCAAAATTGACCTTAATTAAATTTGTTTAATTTAATTGGTGAATTCAAATCAATAAAGCATTTAATTAATAAGGTTGACGATACACCGGACCAAAGACTAAATCAACGTCAAATAATATTGTTCGTCGCGTTAATTTGGGGTTCATATCCCGCATGTCACCTTATGAATGATGCAACATAAAAAGAAATGACGTCATAATCTTGTCGGCTTTTAATTTTAATTACCTAGAGATGGTGAAAAATAATTTTAATATTTCGCTCAACGTCCGATGATTCGGACCGTTATGACACAAGCATAAAAACTAATGATCACCTCTTTTCTTAGAATCTAATCAATTAAATAAATAAAAACTGACCTAAATAAATAATACTAAATTATGTGAATGATTATAGTCTAGTGATACGAATCCAAAGGTAAAAAATTGAATGATTCAGCGCATGCATTTGGTGAGACAAATTCTAGAAATAAAATATCATTATTATTCTACCTCAATATGAAGAATTAAACATAAATAAATACACATGCAAGTAACAATTGATTTTGATTTAAAGACCATGTAATATATATATATAATATATATATATAAAGGATAAAACAAAATGACATGCTTAGGAATAAATTAAATAAAACAAGGACGCTTGTATACACAACTAACGATATATACATATATATTTGATTACATACATTATTAATACATAGTTATGCAACATAATATATCACATTTGATGATTTCATAATATCCACAAGTACATATTATATATATACACACACCGATAAAACTTAAACAAATAGTAAGGTAGAATATTAACATGCGTAGTACACATATTATTATAATAAACACACGTACAAACATGCAATATTAATGTAAAATATATGACCATAATATTAATACCCGTACAGAAATTAAAGCGTCCAAGCGCATTATTTTAAACATAAAAGTGACGAGTTAGACCCAGATAAAATGGTGATTACAGTCGTCCATCATGGTATACGCTCTAAGAAAGGGACCATTCATTATGACATGCACTCAAAGAGAGGGGCCATTCAACGCATCATATGCTCAAAGAGAGGGGTCATCCATCACGGCATACGCTCAATGAGAGGGACCATTTATTATGAAATACACTCGAAGAGAGGGGTCATTCACCGTGACATACGCTCAAAGAAAAAGGTCATCCATCACAGGTACGCTCTAAGAAAGAGATCGTTCATTGTGAAATACGCTCGAAGAGAGGGGTCATTAAACGCGACATACGCTGAAAGATAAGGGTCATCCATCACGGTATACGCTTTAAGAAAGGGACCTTTCATTATGACATGCACTCGAAGAGAGGGGTCATTCATCGCGACATACGCTCAAAGAAAAGGGTCGTCAATCATGGTATACGCTATAAGAAAGGGACCATTCATTATGACATGCAGTCGAAGAGAGGGGTCATCGATCACGATGTAGGCTCAAAGAGAGGAACCATTCAGTATGACATGCCCTTGAAGAGAGGGGTCATTCATCGCGACCTACGCTCAATGAGAGGGGTCGTACATCACGGTATATGCTCAAAGAGAGGGACCGTTCACCATGACATGCACTCGAAGAGAGGGGTCGTCCATCACGGCTTATGCAGAAAGAGAGGGACCTTTCATTTTGGCATACTCTCAAAGAGAGACGTCATTCACCGCGACATACGCTTAAAGAGAGGGATCGTCCATCATGGTTTACACTATAAGAAAGGGACCGTTCATTATGACATGCACTCGATGTGTGCAGTCATTCATCGCGACATAAACTCAAAGGGAAGGGTCCTCCATCACGGTATACGCTCTAAGAAATGGACCATTCATTATGACATTAACCCGAAGAGATGGGTCATGGCGGGGTCATCCATCACGACATACGCTCAAAGAGGGGGAACGTTCATCCTGACATGCACTCAAAGAGAGGATTCTTTCGTCGCCACATATGCTCAAAGAGAGGGGTCGTCCATCACAGGATACGCTTTAAGAAAGGGACTATTTATTATGACATGTACTCGAAGAAAGGGGTCATTCATCGCGACATATATTTAAAGAGAGGGGTCATTCCATCACGGAATACGCTCATAGACAAGAACTGGTCATTACGACATACTCTCGAAGAGAGGGGTCACTCACCACGTCAAATGCTCAAAGAGAGGGGTCGTCCATCACGATATACGCTTTAAGAAAGGGACCGTTTATTATGACATTCACTCGAAGAGAGGGGTCAATCATCGCGACATACGCTCAAAGAGAAGGATCGCCCATCACGGGATACGCTCTAAGAAATGGACTGTTTATTATGATATGCACCCGAAGAGAGGGGTCATTCTTCGCGACATACATTCAAAGAGAGGGGTCGTCCATCAGGGTATACGCTCAAAGAGAGGGACCGATCATTACGGCATACTCTCGAAGAGAGGGGTCGTTCGCCGCAACATACGCTCAAAGAGAGAGGTCGTCTATCACGGTACACACTCAAAGAAAGGGACCGTTCATTATGACATGCACTCAAAGAGAGGGGAATACACTCAGAGAGAGGTGTCGTCCATCATGGTATTACCTCTAAGAAATGGACCGTTCGTTACGACATGCACTCAAAGAGAGGATTCAATCATCGCGTCATACGCTCAAAGAGAAGGGTCGTCCATCACGATGTACGCTCTAAGAAAGGGAGTGTTTATTATGGGAAGCACTCGAAGAGAGGGGTCATTCATCGCGACATACGTTGAAAGAGAGGGGTCATCCATCACGGTATACGCTCAAAGAGAGGGATCGTTCACCATGACATGCACTCAAAGAGAGGGGTCATTCATCGCGACATATGCTCAAAGAGAGGGACCGTTCACCGTGACATACGCTCAAAGAGAAGGGACATCCATCACGTCAAATGCTATAGGAAAGGGACCGTTCATTATGACATGCACTCGAAGAGAGGGGTCATTTATCGCGACATAGGGTGAAAGAGAGGGGTCGTCCATCACGGTATACGCTCAAAGAGAGGGATAATTCACCTTGTCATGCACTCGAAGAGAGGGGTCATTCATCGCGACATACGCTCAAAGAGAGGGGTCGTCCGTCACGGTATATGCTCAAACAAAGGGACCGGTCATTATGACATACTCTCGAAGAAAGGGTTCATTCACCACGGCATACACTCAAAGAGAGGAGTCGTCTATCATGTTATACGCTCTTAGATTGTGACCGTTCATTATGAAAAGCACTCGAATAGAGGGGTCATTCATCTCGACCTACGCTCAAGGAGAGGGTCGTCCATCACGGCATATGCTCAAAAAGAGGGGTCGTTCATTATAACATACTCTAGTAGTGAGGGGTCATTCACCGCGACATATGCTAAAAGAGAGGGGTCGTCAATCACGGTGTACGCTCAAAGAGAGGGACCTGTTAATTATGACATACGCTCGAAGAGAGGGGTCTGTCACTGCGACATACGCTCAAAGAGAGGTGACATACATCATGGTATACGCTCTAGGAAAGGGATTGTTCATTATGAGATGCACTCGAAGAGAAGGGTCATTCATCGCGACATACGCTCATAGGGAAGGGTCGTCCATCACGGTATACGCTCTAAGGCACTGTGTATTATGACATGCACTCAAAGAGAAGGGTCATTCATCACGATATGCGCTCAAAGAGAGGAGTCGTCCATCACGGTATACGCTGAAAGAGAAGGGCCGTTCGACATGACATGCACTCAAAGAGAGTGGTCTTTCACAGCGACATACGCTCAAAGTGAAGGGTCGTCTATCATGCTCTAAGAAAGGGACTGTTCATTATGACATGCACTCGAAGAGTCATTCATCGCGACATACGCTCAAAGAGAGGGGTTGTCCATAACAGTATACGCTCAAAGAGAGGGACTGTTCACCATGACATGCACTCGAAGAGAGTGGTCATTCATGGCGAGATACGCTCAAAGAGAGGGACCGTTCATTATTATATACTCTCGAAGAGAGGGTTCATTCACCGCGACATACGCTCAAAGAGAGGAATCATTCACCATGACATGCACTCGAAGAGAAAGTCATTCATCGCAACATACACTCAAAGAAAGGGGTCATCGATCACGGTATACGCTCAAAGAGAGGACCGTTCATTATGACATGCACTCAAAGAGAGGTGTTATTCATCGCGACAGACGCTCAAATAGTTGGGTCGTCCATCCCGGTAAACGCTCAAAGAGAGGGATCGCTCATTATGACATACACTCGAAGAGAGGGTCATTTATCGCGGCATACACTCAAAGAGAGCGGCCGTCCAATACGGTAAACACTCAAAGAGAGGTACCATTCACTGCAACATACGCTCAAGGAGAGGGGTCGTCTATCACGGTAAACGCTCTAAGAAAGGGACCGTTCATTATGACATGCACTCGAAGAGAGGGGTCTTTAATCGCGATATACGCTCAAAGAGAAGGGTCGTCCATCACGGTATATGCTCAAAGAGAGAGACCGTTCATTATGACGTACACTCGAATAGAAGGGTCATTCCTCGCAATGTACGCTCAAAGAAATGGGTCATTCATCATGACATACGCACAAAGAGAAGGGTCGTCCATCCTGGTATACGCTCAGATAGAGGGACTGTTCACCATGTTATGCACTCCAAGAGAAGGGTCCTTCATTGCGATATACGCTCAAAGAGAGGGGTTGTCCATCATGGTATACGCTCAAGAAGAAGGACCATTCACCATGACATGCACTCAAAGAGAGGGGTCGTTCATCACGACATACGCTCAAAGACAGGTTGTCCATCATGAGATACGCTCAAAGAGGGGGACCGTTCATTATGACATATGATTGAAGAGAGAGGTCATTCACCAAGACATATGCTCAAAGTGAGGGGTCTTCCATCATGGTATACGCTCAAAGAGAGGGACCGTTCATTATGACATACAGTCGAAGAGAGTGGTTATTCATCACGACATACGCTCAAAGAGAGGGGTCATCGATCATGGTATATGCTCAAAGAGAGGGACCGTTTATTATGACATGCACTGAAGAGAGGGGTAATTCATCGTGACATATGCTCAAAGAGAGGGGTTACCATCACCGTATACGCTCAAAGAGAGAGACCGCTCACAATGTCATGCACTCGAAAAGAGGGGTCATCGCGACATACACTCAAAGAGAGGGCTTATCCATCACCTTATACACATAAAGAGAGGGATTGTTTAGTATGATATACACTCGAAGAGAGGGGTCATTCATCGCGACATACGCTCAAAGAGAGGGGTCGTCCATCAAGGTATACGCACAAAGAGAGGGATCATTCAGCATGACGCACTTGAAGAGAGGGGTTATTCATCGTGACATATGCTCAATAGGAAGGTTCGTCCATCACGGCATATGATATAAGAAAGGGACCGTTCATCGCGACATTCGCTCAAAGAGAAGGGTCATTAATCACGGTATACTCTCAAAGAGAAGGACCTTTCACCATGACATGCACTCAAAGAGAGGGGTCTTTTATCGCTACATATGCTTAAGGAGAGGGATCATCCATCACGCCAAACGCTCAAAGAGAGGGTTCATCGATCACGGTATACGTTCAAAGAGAGTAATCGTTTATTATGACATGCACTCACTGAGAGAGGTCACTCATCGCGACATTCGCTCATAGAGAGGTCGTTCATCACGGTATATGCTCAAAGAGAGGCACTATTCACCATGTCATGCACTCGAATAGAGGGGTCATTCGTCGCGACATACGCTCAAGGAGAGGGATCGTCATCACGGTATACGCTATAAGAAAGGGACCTTTCATCATGACATGCACTCGAAGAGAGGGGTCATTCACCGCAACATACGCTCAAAGAGAAGGGTCATCCCAACGGTATAGGCTTTAAGGGACCATTCATTATGACATGCCCTTGATGAGAGGGGTCATTCATCGCGACATACGCTCAAAGAGAGGAGTCGTCCATCACAGTATACGCTCAAAAACATGGACCATTCACCAGGACATGCTCTCGAAGAATAGGGTCATTCATCGCGACATACACTTAAAGTGAGGGATCGTCAATCACGGCATACGCTCAGAGAGAGGGACCGTTTATAATGACATACTATCGAAGAGAGGGGTCATTTACCACGACATACGCTAAAAGAAAGGCGTCGTCCACCATGGTATACGCTCAAACAGAGGGACCATTCATTATAACATAGGCTTGAAGAGAGGGGTCATTCACCGCGACATACGCTCAAAGAGAGGTGACATCCATCACGGTATACGCTCTTGGAAAGGGACCGATCATTATGACATGCACTCGAAAAGAAGGGTCATTCATCTCGACATACGCTCAAAGAAAAGGGTTGTCCATCACGGTATACGCTCTAAGAAAGGGACCGCTCTAAGAAAATGGGGTCATTCATCGAGACATATGCTCAAAGAGGGGGACCATTCATTATGATATACTATCGAAGAGAGGGGTCATTTACCACGACATACACTAAAAGAGAGGGGTCACCCACCACGGTATATGCTCAAACATAAGAACCATTCATTATAACATACGCTTGAAGAGAGGGGTCATTCACCATGACATACGCTCAAAGAGAGGTGACGTCCATCACGGTATACACTCTAGGAAAGGGACCGGTCATTATGACCTGCACTCGAAATGAAGGGTCATTCATCTCGACACACGCTCTAAGAGAAGGGTCGGGTCGTCCATCACGATATACACTCTAAGAAAGGGACCGTTTATTATGACTTGCACTCGAGTAGAGGGGTCATTCATCGCGATATATCTCAAAGAGAGGGTCATCGATCATGGTATACGCTCAAAGAGAGCGACCGTTGATTTTGAGATGCATTCAAAGAGAGGGATCATTCATTGAGAAATATGCTCAAAGAGAATGGTCGTCCATCACGGTATACGCCCAAAGAGAGGGACCACTTACCATGACATGCACTCGAATAGAGGGGTCATTCATCGCGACATACGCTCAAATATAGGGTTGTCCATTATGGAAAACGCTCAAAGAGATGGTCTGTTCATTTTGACATACGCTCGAAGAGAGGGGTTATTGTCCATGTCATACGCTCAAAGAGAGGTGTCGTCCATCACAATATACTCTCTAAGAGAGGCACTATTCACCATGTCATGCACTCAAAGAGAGGGGTCATTCGTCGCGACATACGCTCAAGGAGAGTGATCGTGATCACGGTATACGCTATAAGAAAGGGACCTTTCATCATGACATGCACTCGAAGAGAGGGGTCATTCACCGCGACATACGCTCAAAGAGAAGGGTCGTCCCAACGGTATACGCTTTAAGAAAGGGACCATTCATTATGACATGTACTATGAAAGGGGTCATTCATCGCGATATACGCTCAAAGTGAGGAGTCGTCCATCACAGTATACGCTCAAAACTAGAGACCATTCACCATGACATACACTCGAAGAATGGGGAGGCCCAGTGTGACATCCAGGTTGGGTGTTATAGGTCATTCATTACGACATACGCTCAAAGAGGAGGATCGTCCATCACGGTAGACGTTCTAAGAAAGGGACTGATTATTATAACATGCACTCAAAGAGAAGGGTCATTTACCGTGACATATGCTCAAAGAGAGGGGTCGTCCATTACGGTATACGGTCTAAGAAAGGGACCATTCGTTATGACATACACTCGAAGAGAGGGGTCATTGACTGGAACATACGCTCAAATAGAGGGGTCGTCCATCACAATATACGGTCTAAGAAAGGGACCGTTCGTTATGACATGCACTCGATGAGAGGGGTCATTCATCGCGACATACGCTCAAAGAGAGGGGTCGTCCATCATGGCAAATGCTCAAAGAGAGGGACCATTCATTATGACCTACACTCGAAGAGAGGGGTCATTCACCGCGACAAACGATCAAAGAGAGGGGTCGTCCATCACGATATACGCTCAAAGAGAGGGATCGTTCATTATGACATGCACTCGAAGAGAGGGGTCATTCATCGCACCATACGCTCAATGAGAAGGGTCGTCAATAACGGTATACGCTCCAAAAAATGGATCATTCATTATGACTTGCACTCGAAGAAAGGGGTCATTCAATACGACATACGCTGAATTAGAGGGGTCGTCCATCACGGTATACGCTCAAAGAGATGGACCCTTCACCATGACATGCACTCGAAGAGAGGGGTCGTCCATCGCGACATACGTTCAAAGAGAGGGTATGCACTAATTCGGAGTTGGTATAGGCGCTGTGCTAATGTAGGAAAAAAGGCCCATTGCATACTTTAGTGAAAAGCTTAGTGGAGCAACATTGAATTATCCAGTCTACGACAAGGAGATGTATGCACTTATTCGGGCATTAGAGACATGGCAACATTACTTGTTGCCTAAGGAGTTTGTGATTCACACTGATCATGAGGCTTTACGATATATCACAGGTCAGCATAAATTGAATAAACGACATGCTAAATGGGCTGAATTTTTAGAGTCTTTTCCTTATGTCATTCGTTACAAAAAGGGTAAAGATAATGTCGTTGCTGATGCTTTATCACGTAGATATGTGCTTTTAAATTACCTTGACTCACATTTGATTGGATTTGCATATATACGTGACTTGTATGTTGATGATTCTGATATAATGCTTGTGAGAATGGTGCAGATGGAAAGTTTTACAAGCATGATGGTTATCTTTTCAAAGAAAATAAGATATGCATTCCACAGGGTTCAATGCGTGATATTCTGATCCGTGAAGCACATGAGGGTGGATTGATGGGTCACTTTGGAGTCACCAAGACATTACAAACATTGAAAGAACATCTATTTTGGCCTAAGATGCGTAGAGACGTTGAAAGGTACTGTGAACGTTGTGTGACATGTAAGAAAGCAAAATTGAAGGTTTCACCACATGGTATGTACTTACCTCTACCTATTCCTGATTCCCCTTGGACTGATATTTCAATGGATTTTGTTTTGGGATTGCCTCGAACTAGAAATGGTAGAGATAGTGTCTTTGTTGTGGTTGATAGATTCTCTAAGATGGCACATTTCATTGCATGCCATAAGACTGATGATGCTATTAATGCGGCTAACTTATTCTTTAGAGAGATTGTTCGATTACATGGTATTCCTAGGTCAATTGTTTCTGACAGGGATGTTAAGTTTCTGAGTCATTTCTGGAGGACTCTTTGGAGCAAAATAGGTACAAAACTCATGTTTTCTACTACTTGTCATCCCAGACTGATGGACAAATTGAGGTTGTTAATCGTGTTTTATCTACTTTGTTGCGTTCCATCATTAAAAAGAACATTAGGACTTGGGAAGATTGTTTGCCACATGTTGAGTTTGCGTATAATCGTGCTATACATTCTGCTACTAAGATGTCACCATTTGAGGTTGTTTATGGTTTTAACCCTATTACGCCTCTAGATTTGTTACCTTTGCCACAGGAACAAGTGACGAACAGAGACGGTCAAGCGAAAGCAGAATATGTGAAGAAGTTGCATCAACAGGTGAAGGAGAATTTAGAACGAAGGACTCAACAGTACGAAAAGCAAGCAAATAAGGGAAGAAAGCGAGTCACCTTTGAGGTTGGTGATTGGGTTTGGGTTCACTTCCGAAAGGAACGATTTCCAGCCCAAAGGCGGTCTAAGTTGTTACCGTGAGGAGATGGTCTTTTTCAGGTGTTGGAGAAAGTGAATGACAACGCCTACAAGATAGACTTACCGGGCGAGTACACTGTAAGTGCCACATTTAATGTTTTTGATTTAACCCCGTATGATATTTCTGTAGATTTGAGGTCAAATCCTTTTCAAGAAAGGGGGGATGATGTGAGCACATCATGTCAAGTTCAACAGGTTGATCCGGAGGTCTTACCATCAGGACCTATCACACGTTCTAAGGCAAAAAAATACAGGGAAGCTTTTTTCCTTACTTGTGCTAACATTTCAGATTCATTTGAGAATGTTCATGCCTTAGAATATGTTGTTTATAATGTGTTGCATGCTGATATGTGACATATTTAGGTATATATATTAGTATGTGTGTTTACTTATGTATATACTATGTTAATTATGTTTGTATTTGGTTTTAAGTGTGTATGTGTGGTTAAAATAAGACTACAAGGCTTTTTAGATGTGTTTGCCTTGTTCTAATATAGGTACTTAGGAGAACCTTAGCTCAAGTGGGCATACCCAGCTCATCTCCAGCTCAGGAGAGCGTATGCAGTTCAATACCAGCTCAAGTGGATTATATTTAGCTCAGAAGAAGCTCAATGGTGTGCACGCAGCTCACCTTAGCTCGGGCAGCTCAGAGGCTTAGCTCCCAGCTCCATTTAGCTCCTAACACTCTTAGCTAGTTCGTTTCAGCTCATCTCCATTTCCAGCTCAACTCAACTCAAGTTGAAGTAACCTACAGCAGCTGAAACCTATTGTACACGAAGAGCAGGTGTCCTACGCATGTGTCATGCATGTGGGGTCCACATAGCACCCTTTTCCACAAGTTTGGGCGTCCAAAAGCAAGCAAGCCAAACAAGGCCCTTGCTTTGAAGACCAATCAGCAACATTGGATAAGAATGAGTGGTTTCTTATTCAAATTCAAACATTAAACACATGTTTAATGTGTTTTAAGTGTCAAAACATGTGGCTAAGGATATTAGGAGCCTAGGAGAAGTTATTTGAGCATTTAAATTTTAATTTTCGTTTGAATTAAGGCCACAAATTCAAATTTGGCCAAGTTCTCCTTTATTTCTATATATTTACTTAATTTTGTAAAGACAAGGGTAAACATTTTATGAATAAAATCACTTGTGAGATTTTCTCTCAATTTCAGTTCTTCATTGAACTTTTCTTGACAAATTCAGACTTTGTTTGAGTGTGTCAAATCCTTGATACTTCGGGTTCCTAGATCGCTATCTAGAGGGTCCAAGTCCGTTGACGAAGAACGTATTCGATTCGGGTCCGCTCAGTATATTGTTCGGGTTCTTTCGAGTTCAACGTCGTTGTTATTTCCCAGCAACTTAACATCCAATTCTGCCATTTTGGACGTTTTAATGCTTCCATGAAAGCCTTCGGAGCATTTCATCTTCATTAAACTCCAGAAACTACCAGAATTCCTTCATCCCTTTTCTTCTTTGTTTCAGTTTTTTTTTCTTTGTTTTCTTATTGTTTTAACATCATTCTAACATCCATAATGTTCTGTTTATTGCAGAGACTTGCTTGCTATTATCCTATATCCGTTTCAAACAAGGATCGTTGTTTTTGAAGCAACGAATCCCCCATATCAGTCATTCACCGCGACATCGCTCAAAGAGACGGGTCGTCCATCATGATATACGCTCTAAGAAAGGACCGTTCATTATGACATGTACTCGAAGAGAGGGGTCATTCACGGCGACATATGCTCAAAGAGAGGGGTCGTCCATCACAATATACTCTCCAAGAAAATGACCATTCATTATATCATACACTCGAAAAGAGGGGTCATTCCGCTTAAAGAGAAGGGTCGTCCATCACGGTATACGCTCTAAGAAAATGACCGTTCATTATGACATTTACTAGAAGAGAAGGGTCATTCATTGCGACATACGGTCAAAGACAGGAGTCGTCCATCATAGGATACGCTCAAAGAGGGGGACCGGTCACTACAACATACCTTCAAAGAAAGGGGTCATTCACCGCGACATACGCTCAAAGAGATGGGTCGTCCATAACGGTATACGCTATATGAAAGAGACCGTTCATTATGATATGCACTCGAAGAGAGGGGACATTCATCGCGACATACGCTCAAAGAGAGGGGTTGTCCATCACGTTATACCCTCAAAGAGAGGGATCATTCATTATGACATACACTCAAAGAGAGGGGTCATTCATCGCACAATATGCTCAAAGAGAGGGGCTGCCCATCACGGTATACTCTCAAAGATAGAGATCGTTCATTATGACATGCACTAGAAGAGAGGGCTCATTCATCGCGACCTACGTTCAAAGAGAGGGTCGTCCATCACAGTATAAACTCTAAGAAAGGGATCGTTCATAATGACATGCACTCAACAAGAGGGGTCATTCAATGCGACATACACTTAAAGAGAGAGGTCATCCATCAACCCATACGCTCGAACAGAGGGATTGATATTAAATACAGTAGTATAGATGGTGGTGGTATGATGTTGGATTGATTTGTCCTTGCCACCCTCCTAATCGCAATTGAATAGGCAAACACCTGCAAACGAAACGAATCTCTCAGGTGAATTGATGATATGTTGTTGTCCTAGGCACCCCCTATCCGTAATTAGATAGGCAAACACCATAATCGGCTCTAACTCACCCTCCTAAACGCGATTGATTAGGCAAGCGAGAGTGTAAAGATAATCTCCCTCATAAAAACTTGAAATACTTATGTTGAAGAAGACTTCTGATAAGAAAAATAGCAAGGTGTTTACAAGAAAAGAGTTATCCCCTTTTATAGTCTAGAGGAGACCTTAGAATTGCCTAATAGATAGCTGATCAATCCCTAAATATCAACATATTAATATCTTGATAAAATAAATCCCCTAAAATCAGCATATGGATTGCTAATTAAAAGGAATCCTAAGTAATAAAATAAAATACTAGTAATAATGGTCAAAGATTTATAATCCACCTTTGAATTAATTTATTTAATGTCTAATTCATCCAAAAACTTTATATATTAGCTTTTGAGATGAATTTTACAAAATCTCATAATAATCCCGTATCCAGTTTTTTGCACGCGCAATCTTTGGTAAAACAAACATATCTTGAGCTCTCAATATCCAATTGATGCGTTTCAAGATGCATTGAAAAGATAACTGAATAACGGTCAATTTATTAGAAGACAACTCTACCCATAAATGTACGGAACACCTCCAAAAAGTCATGGAAAGTTGGCTGGCTTTCCAGACTTTACCAACAGATTCATATTTATGCTCAATGTGCATTACTTTAGCCCTCTAATGCATGTATCAGGGATCGTTCAACAGGACATGTACTCGAAGAGAGGGGTTATACATCGCGACATATGCTCAAAGAGCGGGGTCGTCCATCACGACATACTCTCAAAAAGAGGGACTGTTCACCGTGACCTGCACTCTAAGAGACGGGTCGTTCATCACGATATACGCTTATAGAGAGGGTTCGTCTATCACAGCATACACTCAAAGAGAGGGACCATTCATTATGGCATACTCTCGAAGAGAGGGGTCATTCACCGCGACATACGCTTAACAAGAGAGGTCGTCTACCACGGTGTACGCTCTAAAAAAGTGACCATTCATTATGACATAACCTCAAAGAGTGGGGTCATTCATCGCGACATACGCTCAATGAGAAGGGTCGTCCATCACGGTATACGCTCTAAGAAAAGGACCATTCCTTATGACAAGAACTCGAAGAGATGGGTTATTCATTGCAACATACACTCAAAGAGAGGGGTCATCCATCATGGTATACGCACGATGAGAGGGACCATTCACAATGACATGCACTCAAAGAGAGGGGAAATTCATCGCGACATACGCTCAAAGAGAGAGGTCATCCACCACGGTATACACTCTAAGAATCAGATTGATCATAATGACATGAACTCGAAGAGAGGGGTCATTCACTGCGACATACGCTCAAAGAGAGGGGTCATCCATCACGACATAAGCTGAAAGAGAGCAATCGTTCAACATGACATGAACTCGAAGAGAGGGGTTACTCATCACGACATACGCTCAAAACAGGGGTCGTCCATCACGACATAAGCTCAAAGAGAGGGATCGTTCAACATGACATGAACTCGAAGAGAGGGGTTATTCATCACGACATACGCTCAAAGAGAGGGGTTGTCCATTAAGAAATACCCTTAAGGAGAGGGACCATTCAGCATGACATGCACTCGAAGAGAGGGGTCATTCATCACGATATATGCTCAAAGAGAGGGGTCATCCACCACGACATATGCTCAAAGAGAGGGACCATTCATTATGGTATACTCTCGAAGAGAGGGGTCATTCACCGCGACATACACTTAAAGAGTGGTGTCGCTCATCACGGTATATGCTCTAAGAAAGGGATCGTTCATTATGGCATACACTCGAAGAGCGGGGTTATTCATCGTGAGATACGCTCAAGGAGAAGGGTCGTCCATCACGGTATACGCTCTAAGAATGAGACCGTTCATTATGACATACACTCAAAGAGTGGGGTCATTCACCGCGACATACGCTAAAAGAAAGGAACCGTTCATTATGACATGCACTATATGAGACGGTTCCTTCGTCGCGACATACACTCAAAGAGAAGGGTTGTCCATCACGGTATAGGCTCTAAGAATTGGACCATTCATTATGACATGCACTCGAATAGAGGGGTCATTCATCATGACAAACGCTCAAAGAGAAGGGTCGTCCATCACGGTATACGCTCTAAGAAAGGGACCGTTCATTATGACATGCATAGAAAAGAGGAGTCATTCATTGCGACATACGATCAAAAAGAGGTTTCGTTCATCATGGTATACTCTCAAATAGAGGGATCGTTCACCATGACATGTATTCGAAGAGAGGGGTCATTTATCTTCACATACGCTCAAAGAGAAAGGTCATCCATAACGGTATACGCTCCAAAAAATAGATCATTCATTATGACTTACACTCGAAGATAGGGGTCATTCAATGCGACATAGCTCAACGAGAGGGGTCGTCCATCACGGTATACGCTCAAAGAGATGGACCCTTTAGCATGAAATGCACTCGAATACAGGAGTCATTCGTCGTGACATACGCTCAAAGAGAGGGTCGTCCATCACGACATACGTTCAAAGAGAGGGACTGTTTATTATCACATACTCTTGAAGAGAGGGGTTATTCACCGCGATATACGCTCCAAGAGGGGTCGTCCATCATGGTATACGCTCACGAAAGGGACTGTTCATTATGATATTCACTCAAAGAGAAAGGTTATTCATCGATACATACGCTCGAAGAGAGGGACCGATCGTTATGACATGCACTCGAAGAGAGGGGTTATTCATCGTGACATACGCTTAAAGAGAGGGGTCATCCATTACTGTATACGCTCTAAGAAAGGAAATATTTATTATGATATGCACTCAAAGAGAGAGGTCATTCATCGGGACATATGCTCAAATAGAGGTGTAGTCCATCACGGTATACGCTCAAAAAGAGGGACCGTTCACCATGATATACACTCGAAGAGAAGGGTCATTGACTGCGACACCACTCAAAGAGACGGGTCATCCATCACGATATACGCTCTAAGAAAGGACCGTTCATTATGACATGTACTCGAAGAGAGGGGTCATTCACGGTGACATACGCTCAAAGAGAGGGGTCGTCCATCACAATATACTCTCTAAGAAAGTGACCATTCATTATATCATGCACTCGAAAAGAGGGGTCATTCCGCTTAAAGAGAAGTGTCGTCCATCACGGTATACACTCTAAGAAAGTTACCGTTCTTTATGACATTTACTAGAAGAGAAGGGTCATTCGTTGCGACATACGGTCAAAAAGAGGGATTGTCCATCACGGTATACGCTCAATGAGAGGGATCACTCAGCATGACATGCACTCAAAGAGAGGGGCCATTCGACGCAACATATGCTCAAAAAGAGGGATCATCGATCACGGTATATGCTCAAAAAGAGGGAACGATCATTATAACATGCACTCGAAGAGAGGGGTTATTCATCGTGACATACGCTCAAAGGGAGGGTCATCCATCACGATATACGCTCTAAGAAAGGAAATATTTATTATGAAATGCACTCAAAGAGAGAGGTCATTCATCGTGACATACGCTCAAAGAGAGGTGTCTTCCATCACGGTATACGCTCAAAAAGAGGGACCATTCATCATGATATGCACTCAAAGAGAGGGGTCATTCATCACAACATATGCTCAAAGACAGGGGTTGTTCATCACAGGATACGCGCAAAGAGGGGGACCGGTCACTACAGCATACCTTCAAAGAAAGGGGTCATTCACCGCGACATAAGCTCAAAGAGATGGGTCGTCCACAACGGTATACGCTATAAGAAAGGGACCGTTCATTATGATATGCACTCGAAGAGTGGGGACATTCATCACGACATACTCTCAAAGAGAGGGGTTGTCCATCGCGGTATACGCTTAAAGAGAGTGATCATTCATTATGACATACACTCAAAGAGGGGTCATTCATCGTGCAATACGCTCAAAGAGAGGGATTGTCCATCACGGTATACTCTCAAAGAGAGGGATCGTTCATTATGACATGCACTCGAAGAGAGGGGTCATTCATTGCGACCTACGTTCAAAGATAGGGTCGTCCATCATAGTATAAACTCTAAGAAAGGGATCGTTCATAATGACATGCACTCAACTAGAGGGGTCATTCAATGCGACATACACTTAAAGAGAGAGGTCATCCATCAACCCATACGCTCGAACAGAGGGATCGTTCAACAAGATATGCACTCGAAGAGAGGGGTTATTAATCACGACATACGCTAAAAGAGAGGGGTTATTAATCATGACATACGCTCAAAGAGAGGGACCATTCATTATGGTATACTCTCGAAGAGAGGGATCATTCACCGCGACATCCACTTAAAGAGTGGGGTCGTCCATCACGGTATATGCTCTAAGAAAGGGACCATTCATTATGACATACACTCGAAGAGTGGGGTCATTCATTGCGAGTTACGCTCAAGGAGAAGGGTCGTCCATCACGGTATACGCTCTAAGAATGGGACCGTTCATTATGACATACACTAAAAGAGTGGGTCATTCATCGCGACATACGCTCAAAGAGGAGGGTCGTCCATCACGGTATACGCTAAAAGAAAGGGACCGTTCGTTTTGACATGCACTCGAAGAGGCGGGTCCTTAGTCGCGACATACACTCATAGAGAAGGGTT
Source organism: Abelmoschus esculentus (assembly GCA_035048815.1). Taxonomy (NCBI): domain Eukaryota; kingdom Viridiplantae; phylum Streptophyta; class Magnoliopsida; order Malvales; family Malvaceae; genus Abelmoschus; species Abelmoschus esculentus. The sequence continues at coordinate 22,290,278 of JAUCBN010000003.1, forward strand.
GTCCATCACGGTATACGCTCTAAGAATTGGACCATTCATTATGACATGCACTCGAATAGAGGAGTCATTCATCGTGACAAATGCTCAAAGAGAAGGGTCGTCCATCACGGTATACGCTCTAAGAAAGGGACCGTTCATTATGACATGCACTAGAAGAGAGCGGTCATTCATTGCGACATACGTTCCAAAAGAGGTTTCGTTCATCATGGTATACGCTCAAAGAAAGGGATCGTTCACCATGACATGTACTCGAAGAGAGGGGTCATTCATCGCGACATACACTCAAAAAGAGTAGTCATCGATCATGATATACGCTCAAAGAGTGGAACCGATCATTATGACATGCACTCTAAGAGAGGGGTCATTCATCGCGACATACGCTCAAAGAGAAAGGTCATTCATCACGGTATACGCTCTAAGAAATGGACCATTCATTATGACATGCACTCGAATAGATGGGTCATTCATCGTGACAAACGCTCAAATAGCAGAGTTGTCCATCACGGTATACACTCTAAGAAAGGGACCTTTTATTATGACATGCACTTGAAGAGAGGGGTCATTTATCGCGACATACGTTCAAAGAGAGGGAACGTTCACCATGACATGCACTCAAAGACAAGGGTCATTCACCGCAACATACACTTAAAGAGTGGGGTCGTCCATCACGGTATACACTCAAAGAAAGGGACTGTTCATTATGACATGCACTCGTAGAGAGTGGTCGTCTATCTCGACTAAGCTCAAAGAGGGGGATCGTTCACCATGACATGCACTCGAAAGAGTGGGATTATTCATCGCGACATAAGCTCGAAGAGAGGGGTCGTCCATCATGGGATACGCTCAAAGAGAGGGACCGGTCATTATGATATACGCTCGAAGAGATGGGTCATTCTCCCGTCATACACTCAAAGAGAGAGGTCGTCCATCACGGTATACCCTATAAGAATTGGTTCGTTCATTATGACATGCACTCGTAGAGAGGGGTCATTCATCACGACATACGCTCAAAGAGAATGGTCGTCTATCACGGGACATGCTCTAAGAAATAGACCGTTCGTTATGGCAAACACTCAAAATGGGGGGTAATCGGTCACGATATACGCTTAAAGAGTGATTTAAAATACAACAGGATAGATGGTGGTGGTGGTATGATGTTGGATAGATTTGTCCTTGGCGCCCTCCTAATCGCAATTGAATAGGCAAACACCTGCAAACGAAACGAATCTCTCCAATAAATTGTTGATATGTCGTTGTCCTAGGCACCCTCCTATCCGTAATTAGATAGGAAAACATCATAATCGACTCTAACTCACCCTCCTAAACGCGATTGCTTAGGCAAACGAGAGTGTGAAGATATTCTCCCTCATAAAAACATGAAGTAGTTATGTTGAAAAAGACTTCTGATAAGAAATAGCAAGGTTACAACCTTGCAAATAAAATGGCGCAAGGCCAAGAGTTTTTATAACTCAGAAATTCATATTATTCATGTGTTTACAAGAAAATAATTGCCCCCTTTTATAGTTTAGAGGAGACCTTAGAATTGCCTAATAGATAGCTAATCAATCCCTAAACATCAACATATTGATATCTTGATGAAATAAATCCCCTAAAATCAGCATATGAATAGCTCATTAAAAGGAATCCTAAGTAATAAAATAAAATACTAATAATAATGGTCAAAGCTTTATAATTCAACTTTGAATTAATTTATTTAATGCCTAATTCATCGAAAAACTTTATATATTAGCTTTTGAGATGAATTTTACAAAATCTCATAATAATCCTGTATCCAATTTTCTACACGCGCAATCTTCGGTAAAACAAACATATCTTGAGCTCCCGATATCCAATTGATGCGTTTCAAGATGTGTTGAAAAGGTAACTAAATAATGGCTAATTTATTAGAAGACAACTCTGCCCATAAATGCACGAAACACATCCAAAACGTCAAGGCAAGTTGGCTGGCTTTCCAGACTTTACCAACAGATTCATATTTATGCTCTATATGCATTACTTTAGCTCTCTCATGCATGTATCAGTCCGTCTCGGTATATGCTCTAAGAAAGGGACCATTCATTATGATCTACTCTCGATGAGAGGGGTCATTCTCCGCGACATATGCTCAAAGGGAAGGGTCGTCCATCATGGTATATGCTCTAAGAAAGGGACCGTTAATTATGACATGCACTAGAAGAGGACTATCACCAGGACATACAGTCGAAGACAAAAATCATTCATCGTGACTTACGCTCAAAGAGAGTGGTCGTCCAACACGACATACGCTCAAAGAGAGGGACCGGTCATTATGAAATACTCTCGAACAGAGGTGTCATTCACCGTGACATACGCTAAAAGAGAGGAGTCGTGCATCACGGTATAGAAAGAGAATATTCATATGATATGCACTCGAAGAGAGGGGTTATTCATCGCGAGATACAATCAAAGAGAAGGGTCGTCCATTACGATATACGCTCAAAGAGAGGGATTGTTCACCATGACATGGACTCGAAGAGAGGGGTCCTTCATTGCGATATACACTCAAAAAGAGGGGTCATCGATCACGGTATACGCTTAAAGAGAAGGGTCTTTCATTTTGACAAACCCTCAAAGAGAGGGGTCATTCATTGCGACGTACGATCAAACGGAGGGGACGTCCACGGTTTACGCTCAAAGAGAGGAATCGTTCACAATGTCATGCTCAAAGAGAGGGGTCATTCATCACTACATAGTCTCAAAGGGAGGGTTTGTCAGTAACAGCATACGCTCAATGTGAGGGATCATTCACCGCAACATACGCTCAAAGAGAGGGGTCGTCCATCACGGTATACGCTCTATTAAAATGAATGTTTATTTTGACATGCAATCGAAGAAAGGGGTCATCAATCGCGACATACGCTCAAAGATAGGGGACGTCCATCACGGTAGACGCACAAAGAGAGGAACCATTCACCATGACATGCACTCGAAGAGAGGTGTTATTCACCGCGACATACGCACATTGAAAAAGGTCGTCCATCACCATATACGCTCTAAGAAAGGGACCGTTCAATATGACATACACTCAAAGAGAGGTGTTATTCATCGCGATATGCGCTCAAAGAGAGGGGTCGTCCATCACGGTATACATTCAAAGATAGGGACCTTTCATTTTAACATGCACTCGAGGAGAGGGCTGATTCATCCCGACATACGCTCAAAGAGATGGGTCGTCCATCACAGTATACACTCTAAGAATGGGATCATTACATGAACTCAAAGAGAGGGGTCATTCATCGCGACAAACGCTCAAAGAGAAGGGTCGTCCATCACGGTATCTACTCATAAAGAGGGACCGTTCATTATGACATGCACTCGAAGAGAGGGGTCATTCGCCGTGGCATACGCTCAAAGAGAGGTGTCGTCCATCACAATATAAGTTCAAAGAGAGGGATTGTTTATTACGACCACCACTCGAAGAGAGTGGTCGTCCAACAGGACATACGCTCAAAGAGAGGGGTCGTCCATCACGACATACGCTCAAAGAGAGGCACCGGCCATTATGAAATACTCTCAAACAGAGGTGTCATTCACCGTGACATACGCTAAAAGAGAGGAGTCGTGCATCACGGTATACGCTCTAAGAAAGGGAATGTTCATTATGATATGCACTCGAAGAGAGGGGTCATTCAACGCGACATACACTTAAAGGGAGGGGTCATCCATCACGACACACGCTCAAAGAGAGGGAACGTTCATTATGAAATACGTTCAAAGAGAGGGGTCATTCACTGTGACATACGCTCAAAGAGAGGGGTCATCCATCACAATATACTATCAAAGAAAACGATCGTTCATTACGAAATTCTTTCGAAGAGAGGGGTCATTTACCGTGACATACGCTCAGCGAGAGGGGTCGTCCATCATGGTATACGCTCCAAGAAAGGGACCGTTCATTATGACATGCACTCGAAGAGAGGGGTCACTCATCGTGATATACGCTCAAAGAGAGGGGTCGTCCATCACAGTATATGCTCAAAGAGAGGGATTGTTCACCATGACATGGACTCGAAGACAGGGGTCCTTCATTGCGACATGCACTCAAAAAGAGGGGTCATCGATCACGGTATACTCTTAAAGAGAAGGGTCTTTCATTATGACAAACCCTCAAAGAGAGGGGTCATTCATCGTGATATACGCCAAAGAGAAGGGTCATCCATCACGGTATACGCTCTAAGAAAGGGACCGTTCATTATGACATGCACTCAAAGAGAGGGGTCATTCATCGCGACCTACGATCAAATGGAGGGGTCGTCCATGGTTTACGCTCAAAGATAGGCATGCTCAAAGATAGGAATCATTCACAATGTCATGCTCAAAGAGAGGGGTCATTCATCGTGACATAGTCTTAAAGGGTGGGTTTGTCTGTAACGACATACGCTCAAAGACAGGGGTCACTCACCGCGATATACGCTCAAAGAGAGGGGTCGTCCATCACGGTATACGCTCTATGAAAGTGAACGTTCATTATGATATGCAATCGAAGAAAGGGGTCATCAATCACAATGTACGCTCAAAGAGAGGGGGCGTCCATCACGGTAGACGTACAAAGAGAGGAACCATTCCCCATGACATACACTCGAGGAGAGGTGTTATTCATCGCGACATACGCACATTGAGAAAGGTTATCCATCACTATATACACTCTAAGAAAGGGACCATTCATTATGGCATACACTCGAAGAGAGGGGTCATTCATCGCGATATACGCTCAAAGAGAGGGGTCGTCCATCACAGTATACGCTCAAAGGAGAGGGACCTTACATTTTAACATGCACTCGAGGAGAGGGCTGATTCATCGCGACATACACTCAAAGAGATAGGTCTTCCATCACAGTATACACTCTAAGAATGGGATCATTGCATGCACTCAAAGAGAGGGGTCATTCATCGCGACAAACGCTCAAAGAGAAGGGTCGTCCATCACGGTATCTGCTCACAAAGAGGGACCGTTCATTATGACATGCACTCGAAGAGAGAGGTCATTCACTGTGGCATATGCTCAAAGAGAGGTGTCGTCCATCACAAAATACGCTCAAAGAGAGGGATCGTTCATTACGACCAACATTCGAAGATTGGGGTCATTCACAGCGACATACGCTCGAAGAGAAGGGGCGTCCATCACAGTATACGCTTTAAGAAAGGGACAATTCATTATCACCTACTCTCGAAGAGAGGGGTCATTTATCGCGATATACGCTCAAAGAGAGGGGTTGTCCATCATGGTATTCTCTCAAAGAGAGGGACCTTTCATTGTAACATGCAATCGAAGAGAGGGCACATTCATCACGACATACGCTCAAAGAGATGGGTTGTCCATCACGGTATACACTCTAAGGAAGGGATCATTACATTCACTCAAAGCGAGGGATCAATCACCGCGGCATACGCTCAAAAAGAGGGATCGTCCATCACAGTATGCGCTCTAAGAAAGGGACCGTTCATTATTACATGCATTTGTAGAGAGGGGTCATTCATCGCGATATACGCTCAAAGAGAAGGATCATCCATCACGGTATCTGCTCAAAGATAGGGATCGTTCACCATGACATGCACTATTATAGAGGGGTTATTCATCGCGACATACGCTGAAAGAGAGGGGTCGTCCATCACGGTATACGCTCAATGAGAGGAACCATTCATTATGACATGCACTCGAAAAGAGGGGTCATTCACCACGACATACACTCAAAGAGAGGAGTCGTCTATCACGCTATACGCTCTTACATTGTGGTCGTTCATTATGACATACACTCGAAGAGGGGGGTCATTCATCACGACATACGCTTAAAGAGAGGGCTCGTCCATCATGGCGCATATGCTCAAAAAGAGGGGTCGTTCATTATGACATACTCTAGAAGTGAGGGGTCATTCATCGCGACATACGCTAAAAGAGAAGGGTCCTCCATCACGGTATACGCTCAAAGAGAGGGACTCGTTAATTATGACATACGCTTGAAGAGAGGGGTCTGTCACTGCGACATACGCTCAAGGAAAGGTGATGTCCATCACGGTATACGCTCTAGGAAAGGGATTGTTCATTATGAGATGCACTCGAACAGAAGGGTCATTGATCGCGACATCAACGGGAAGGGTCATCCATCACGGTATGCGCTCAAAGAGGGTGGCTGTTCAGCATGACATGCACTCAAAGAGAAGGGTCATTCATCGCGACATACGCTCAAAGAGAGGGTTCGTCCATCACGGTATACGCTCAAAGAGAGGAACCGTTCATTATGACATGCAATCGAAGAAATGGGTCTTTCACTGCGATATACGCTCAAAGAGAGGGGTTGTCCGTCACGGTATACGCTCAAAGAGAGGGCCCGTTCACCATGAATAGCAGTCAAAGATAGTGGCCATTCATCATGACATACGCTCAAAGAGAGGGGTCGTCCATCACGGTATATGCTCAAAGAGAGGGACAATTCACCATGAAATGCACTCGAAGATAGGTGTCATTCATCATGACAAATGCTCAAAGAGAGCAGTCGTCCATCACGAGATACGCTCAAAGAAAGGGACCGATCATTATGACATACGCTCGAATAGAGCGGTCATTCACCACGACATATGCTCATTGAGAGGGGTTGTCCATCACGATTTACGCTCTAAGAAAGGAATCGTTCGTTATGACATGCACTAGAAGAGAGGGGTCGTCCATCATGCCATAAGCTCAAAGAGAGGGAACGTTCATTATGGAATACGCTTGAAGAGAGGAGTCATTCATCGCGGTATACACTCAGAGAGAGGGGTCACCTATCACGGGATACGCTCTAAGAAAGGGACTGATTATTATGACAAGCACTCAAAGAGAAGGGTCATTCATCGCGACATACGCTAAAAGCAAGTGGTCTTCCATCATGGCATTCACTCAAAGAGAGGGATCTTTAACCATGACATGCACTCGAAGAGAGGGTCATTCATCGCGACATACGCCCAAAAAGAAGTGTCTCGATCACGGTATTCGGTCAATGAGTGCAACCATTTATTATGACATTCCCTCGAAGAGAGGGGTAATTCATTGCGACATACGCTCAAAGAGAGGGTCGCCCATCACAGTATACGCTAAAAGAGAGGGATTGTTCACCATGAAATGCACTCAAAGAGAGGGGTCATTCATCGCAACGTCGGCTCAAAGAGAGGATCGTCAATCACGGTTATTGCTCAAAGAGAGGGATCATTTATTACGACATGCACTCAAAGAGAGGTTTCATTCATCGCGGCATACTCTCAATGAGAGGGGTCATCTATCACGGTATACGCTCTAAGAAAGGGACTATTTATTACGACATGCACTCGAAAAGAGGGGTCATTCATCGTGACATATGCTCAAAGAGAGGGGTCATTTACAACAACATACGCACAAAGAGAGGGGTCGTCGATCATGATATATGTTCTAAGAAGGGGACCGTTCAGTATGACATGCACTCGAAGAGAGGGGTCATTCACCGCGACATACGCTCAAAAAGAGAGCAACCGTTCATTATGACATGCACTCAAAGAAAGGGGTTATTCACCGCGACATACGCTCAAAAAGAGGGGTCGTCCGTCACGGATACGCTCAAAGAGAGGGACCGTTCACCATGAATTGCACTCAAAGATAGGGGCCATTCATCGCGACATACGCTCAAAGAGAGGGGTCGTCTATCACGGTATAAGCTCAAAGAGAGGGACAATTCACCATGACATGCACTAGAAGAAAGGGGTCATTTATCATGACAAATGCTCAAAGAGAGGTGTCGTCCATCATGAAATACGCTCAAAGAGAGGGACCGGTCATTATGACATACACTCGAATGGAGCGGTCATTCACCGCGACATACGCTCAACGAGAGGGGTTGTCCATCACGATTTACTCTCTAAGAAAGGAACCGTTCATTATGACATACACTCGAAGAGAGGGTCATTCATTGCGATATACACTCAAAAATAGGGGTCGTCCATCACGGTATACGCTCAAAGATAGGGACTTTTCATTTTGACATGCACTCGAGGAGAGGGCTGATTCACTTCGACAAACGCTCAAAGAGATGGGTCGTCCATGATAGTATACACTCTAAGAAAGGGATCATTACATGCACTCAAAGAGAGGGGTCATTCATCGCGACAAACGCTCAAAAAGAAGGGTCGTCCATAACGGTATTCGCTCACAAAGTGGGACCGTTCATTATGGCATGCACTCGAAGAAAGGGGTCATTCACCGTGGCATAAGCTCAAAGAGAGGGGTCGTCCATCACAAAATATGCTCAAAGAGAGGAACCGTTCATTATGACATGCACTCGAAGAGAGGAGTTATGCACCGCGACATATGCATAAACGCAAGGGGTCGTATATCATGGTATACACTCAAGGAAAGGGGCCGTTCACCATGACATGCACTCAAAGAGAGGATCTGTTCATCGCGACATACGCTCAAAGAGAGGGGACATCCATCACGGTAGATGCATAAAGAGAGGAACCATTCACCATGACATGCACTCGAAGAGAGGTGTTTTTCATCGCGGCATACGCACATTGAGAAAGGTCGTCCATCACTATATATGCTCTAAGAAAGGGACCGTTCATTATGACATGCCCTCGAAGAGAGGGGTCATTCATCGCGACATATGCTTAAAGAGAGGGCTCGTCCATCATGGCGCATATGCTCAAAAAGAGGGGCCGTTCATTATGACATACTCTAGAAGTGAGGGGTCATTCACCGCGACATACGCTAAAAGAGAGGGGTCGTCCATCACGGTATACGCTCAAAGAGAGGGACCCGTTAATTATGACATATGCTCGAAGAGAGGGGTCTGTCATAGCGACATACGCTCAAGGAAAGGTGATGTCCATCACGGTATACACTCTAGGAAAGGGATTGTTCATTATGAGATGCACTCGAATAGAAGGTTCATTGATCGCGACATACACTCAACGGGAAGGGTCATCCATCACGGTATGCGGTCAAAGAGAGGGGCTGTTCAGCATGACATGCACTCAAAGAGAAGGGTCATTCATCACGACATACGCACAAAGAGAGGGGTCATCCATCACGGTATATACTCAAAGACAGGGGTCGTTCAGCATGACATGCACTCAAAGAGAGTGGTCATTCACAGCGACATACGCTCAAAGAGAAGGGTCGTCCATCAAGCTCTAAGAAAGGGACCGTTCATTATGACATGCACTCGAAGAGTCATTCATCGCGACACGCTCAAAGAGAGGTGTTGTCCGTCACAGTATACGCTCAAAAAGAGGGACAGTTCACCTTGACATGCACTCAAAGAGAGTGGCCATTCGTGTCGACATACGCTCAAAGAGAGGGGTGGTCCATCACGGCATACGCGTAAAGAGAGGGACTGTTCATTATTATATACTCTCCAAGAGAGGGTTCATTCACCGCGACTTACGCTTAAAGAGAGGAACCGTTCACCATGACATGCACTCGAAGAGAAGGTCATTCATCGCAACATACACTCAGAGAGACGAGTCATCGATCACGGTATATGCTCAAAGAGAGGGACCGTTCATTATGACATGCACTCAAAGAGAGGGGTTATTCATCGCGATAGACGCTCAAAGAGTGGGGTCGTCCATCACGGTAAACGCTCAAAGAGAGGGATCGTTCATTATGACATACATTCGAAGAGAGGGTCCTTTATCGCGCCATACACTCAATGAGAGCGGTCGTCCAATACGGTAAACACTCAGAGATAGGGACTATTCACCGCGACATACACTAAAGGAGAGGGATCTCTATCAAGGTATACGCTCTAAGAAAGGGACCGTTCATTATGACATGCACTCGAAGAGAGGGTTCATTAATAGCGATATATGCTCAAAGAAAAGGGTTGTCCATCATAGTATATGCTCAAAGAGAGAGACCGTTCATTATGATGTACACTCGAATAAAAGGATCATTCCTCGCAACGTACGCTCAAAGAGAGGGGTCATTCATCACGACATACACTTAAAGAGAGGGGTCGTCCATCCTGGTATACGCTCAGATAGACGGATCATTCACCATGTCATGCACTCCAAGAGAATGGTCATTCATCGTGACATATGCTCAAAGAGAGGGGTCATCCATCATGGTATATGCTAAAAGAGAGGAACCGTCCATTAAGACATACACTCAAAGAGAGGGGTAATTCATCGCGACATATGTTAAAAGAGGGGTCGTTTATCACGGTATATACTCAAAGCGAGGAATCGTTCACCATGACATGCACTCGAAGAGAGGGGTCATTCATCACGACATACGCTCAGAGAGATGGATCGTCCATCGTAGTATACGCTCAGATAAAGGGACCGTTCACCATGTAATGCACTCCAAGAGACGGGTCATTCATCGCGACATACGCTCAAAGAGAGGGGTCATCCACCATGGTATACGCTAAAAGAGAGGGACCATCCACTAAGACATACACTCGAAGAGAGGGGTCATTCATCGCGACATACGCTCAAAGAGATGGATCGTCCATCACGGGATCGTTCATTATGACATATGCTCGAAGAGAGGGGTCATTCACCATGACATACGCTCAAAGTAAGGGGTCGTCTATCATGGTATACGCTCAAAGAGACGGACCATTCATTATGACATATAGTCGAAGAGAAGGGTCATTCATCACGACATATGCTCAAAGAGAGGGGTCACCGATCACGGTATACGCTCGAAGTGAGGGACCGTTTATTATGACATGCACTGAAAGAGAGGGGTCATTAATCGTGACATATGCTCAAAGAGAGAGATTACCATCACCGTATACGCTCAAAGAGAGGGACCGTTCACCATGTCATGCACTCGAAGAGAGGGGTCATTCATCGCGACATACGCTCAAAGAGAGGGATTGTTTATTATGACATACACTCCAAGAGAGGGGTCGTTTGTCGCGACATAGGCTCAAAGAGAGGGGCCGTCCATCACGGTATACGCACAAAGAGAGGGATCATTAACCATGACGCACTAGAAGAGAGCGGTCATTATTCGCGACATGCGCTCAATGGGAAGGGTCATTCATCACGGTATATTATATAAGAAAGGGACCGTTAAATATGAAAAGTAGTTGAAGAGAAGGGTCTTTCATCGCGACATTCGCTCAAAGAGAAGGGTCGTCCATCACGGTATACTCTCAAAGAGAAGGACCATTCACCATGACATGCACTCGAAGAGAGGGGTCTTTAATCGCGACATATGCTCAAAGAGAGGGGTCATCCATCACGATAAACGTTCAAAGGGATTAACCGTTTATTATGACATGCACACAACGAAAGAGATTACTCATCGCGACATACGCTCATAGAGAGGTCGTTTATAACGGTATACGCTCAAAGAGAGGCATTATTCACCATGTCATGCACTCGAAGAGAGGGGGGTCATTCATCACGACATATGCTCAAGGAGAGGGATCATCATCACATTATACGCTATAAGAAAGGGACCTTTCATTATGACATGCACTCGAAGAGAGGTCATTCACCGCGACATACGTTCAATGGGAAGGCTCAACCACCACGGTATGTGATATTTGAAAGAGACCGTTCATTATGAAAAGTTGTTGAAGAGAAGGGTCTTTCATTGCGACATTTGCTCAAAGAGAAGTGTCGTCCATCACGGTATACTATCAAAGAGAAGGACCTTCCACCAAGACATGCACTCGAAGAGGGGGTCTTCCATTGCCACATATGCTCAAAGAGAGGGGTCATCCATCACGATAAACACTCAAAGAGAGGGATCATCGATCACGGTATACGCTCAAAGAGAGTAACCGTTTATTATGACATGCACTCAACGAGAGAGGTCACTCATCGCGATATACGCTCATAGAGAGATTGTCTATCACGGTATACGCTCAAAGAGAGGCACTATTCACCATGTCATGCACTCGAAGGGAGGGGTCATTCATCACGACATACGCTTAAAGAGAGGGATCATCATCACATTATACGCTATAAGAAAGGGACCTTTCATTATGACATGTACTCAAAGAGAGGGGTCATTCACCGCGACATACACTCAAAGAGAAGGGTCGTCTAGAACGGCATACGCTTTAAGAAAGGGATCATTCATTATGACATGCCCTCGAAGAGAGGGGTCATTCATCGCGACATACGCTCAAACAGAGGAGTCGTCCATCACAGTATACACTCAAAAATAGGGACCATTCACCATGACATGCACTCGAAGAATAGGGTCATTCATCGCGACATACACTTAAAGTGAGGGATCGTCAATCACGGCATACGCTTAAAGAGAGGGACCGTTCATAATGACATACTATCGAAGAGAGGGGTCATTACCACGACATACGCTAAAAGAAAGGGGTCGTCCACCACGGTATACGCTCAAACAGAGGGACCATTCATTATAACATACGCTTGAAGAAAGTGGTCATTCACCGCGACATACGCTCAAAGAGAGGTGACATCCATCCCGGTATACGCTCTTGGAAAGGGACCGATCATTGTGACATGCACTCGAAAAGAAGGGTCATTCATCTCGACATACGCTCAAAGAAAAGGGTTGTCCATCACGGTATACGCTCTAAGGGACCATTTATTATCACATGCACTCGAAGAGAGGGGTCATTCATCTCGACACACGCTAAAAAAGTGGGGTTGTCCATCTCGGTATACGATCAAAGAGAGGGACCGTTCACCATAACATGCACTCCAAGAGAGGAGTCATTCGACACGACATACGCTCTAAGAGAGGGGCCATCCATTATGGCATACGCTCAAAGATAGGGGTCATTCACCGCTACAGACGCTCAAAGAGAGGGGTCATCCATCACGGTATACGCTCTTAAGAAAGGGATCATTCATTATGACATGCACTTGAAGAGAGGGGTCATTCGTCGTGACATACACTCAAAGAGAAGGGTCGTCCATCACGGTATACGCACGAAGAAAAGGACCATTCATTATGACATGCGCTCGAAGAGAGAGGTCATTCATCGTGACATATGTTTAAAGATAAAGTCATCCATCACGGAATACACTTTAGAAAAGTGATCGATCATTATGACATGCACTCGAGGAGAGGGGTCATTCACCGCGACGTACGCTCAAAGAGAGGTGACGTCCATCACGATATACGCTCTAGGAAAGGGACCGGTCATAATGACCTACACTCGAAAAGAAGGGTCATTTATCTCGACATACGCTCAAAGAGAAGGGTCGTCCATCACGGTATACGCCTTAAGAAAGGAACCGTTTATTATGACATGCACTCGAGGAGAGGGGTCATTCATCGCGACATACGCTCAAAGAGAGGGTCATCAATCACAGTATACGCTCAAAGAGATCGACCGATGATTATGACAAGCTCTCAAAGAGAGGGGTCATTCATTGAGACATATGCTCAAAGAGAGGGGTCGTCCATTACGGTATACGCCCAAAGAGAGGGACCACACAACATGACATGCACTCGAATAGAGGGGTCATTCATCGCGACTTACGCTCGAAGTTAGTGGTTGTGCATTATGGCATACGCTCAAAGAGATGGTCCTTTCATTATGACATATGCTCTAAGAGAGGGGTCATTTGACCACGTCATACAGTCAAAGAGAGGTGTCGTCCATCACAATATACTCTCTAAGAATTGGACCGTTCATTATGACATGCACTCGAAGAGAGGGGTCATTCATCGCGACAAACGCTCATAGAGAAGGGTAGTCCATCACGGTATACGCTCTAAGAAAGGGACTATTTATTATATCGCGACATACGTTCAAAGAGAGGAGTCGTCCTTCACGATATACGCTCAAAGAGAGGGACCATTTCCCATGACATATACTCAAAGAGAGGGGTCATTCATTGCGACATACGCTCAAAGAGATGGGTCGTCCATCACGGGAGACTCTCAGAAAGAGGGATCGGTTATTACGATATACTTTCGAAGAGAGAGGTCATTCACCGCTATATACGCTCAAAGAGAGCGGTCGTCCATCACGGTATACTCTCTAAGAATCGATCCGTTCATTATGACAGGCACTCGAAGAGAGGGAACATTCATCGCCACATACGCTCATTGAGAAGGGTTGTCCACCACAGTATACGATCTAAGAATGGGACCGTTAATTATGACATGCACTCAAAGAGAGGGATCATTCAACGCGACTTACGCTAAAAAAGAGGGGTCGTCCATCTCGTTATACTCTCAAAGAGAGGGACTGTTCATTATGACATATGCTCGAAGAGAGGGGTCATTCATTGCGACATACGCTCAAAGAGATGGATCGTCCATCTCGTTATACGCTCAAAGAGAGGGACCGTTCATTATGACATATGCTCGAAGAGAGGGGTCATTCATCGCGACATACGCTCAAAGAGATGGATCGTCCATCACGGGATACGCTCAAAGAGAGGGACCGTTCATTATGACATATGCTCGAAGAGAGGGGTCATTCACCATGACATACGCTCAAAGTGAGGGGTCGTCCATCATGGTATAGGCTCAAAGAGAGGGACCATTCATTATGACATACAGTCGAAGAGAAGGGTCATTCATCACGACATATGCTCAAAGAGAGGGGTCACTGATCACGGTATACGCTCGAAGAGAGGGGTCGTTTATTATGACATGCACCGGAAGAGAGGGGTAATTCATCTTGAGATACGCTCAAAGAGAGGGACCGTTCACCATGTCATGCACTCGAAGAGAGGCGTCATTCATCGCAACATACACACAAAGAGAGGATCGACCATCATGGTATACGCTCAAAGAGAGAAACCGTTCAGCATGACATGCACTCAAAGAAAGGGGTCATTCACAGCGACATACGCTTGAAGACAGGGGCCGTCCATCACGTTATACGTTCCATGAAGGGGACCATTCATTATGACATGCACTCGAAGAGAGGGGCATTCACCGCGACATACGCTTAAAAAGAGAACTCGTCCCTCACAGTATACGGGCTAAGAAAGGGACTGTAAATTATGACATGCACTCGAAGAGAGGGGTCATTCATCGTGACATACGCTCAAAAAAAGGGTCATCGATCACGGTATACGCTCAAAGAGGGGGATCGTCCATTATGACATGCACTCGAAGGGAGGGGTCATTCGCCGCGACATATGCTCAAAGAGAAGGGTCGTCCATCACGATATATGATCTAAGAAAGGGACCATTAATTATGACATACACTCCAAGAGAGGGGTCATTCATCGCGACATACGCTAAAAAAGAGGGTTTGTCCATCTCGTTATACGTACAAAGAGAGGGACCATTCACTAAAACATGAACTCGAAGAGAGGGGTCATTCAACGCGACATACGCTCAAAGAGAGGGGACGTTCATCACGGAATACGCTCAAAGAGAGGACTTCATTATGACATACTATCGAGGAGTGGGGTCATTCACTGCGACATACGCTCAAAGAGAGGTGTCGTCCATCACGGTATACGCTCTAAGAAAGGGACCATTCTTTATGACATCTAGTCGAATATAGGGGTCATTCATCGCGATATTCGCTCAAAGAGAGGGGTCATCCTTTCACCATGACTTGCACTCGAAGAGGGGTCTTTCATCGCGACATACGCCCAAAGAGATAGGTAATCGATTACGGTATAAGCTCAAAGACAGGGATCGTTTATTATGATATGCACTGAAAGAGTGGGGTTATTCATGTTGACATACGGTCAAAGAGAAGGGTCATCCATCACGGTATACGCTCTAAGAAATGGACCTTTCATTATGAGATGCACTGAAAGAGAGGGGTCATTCATCGTGACATACGCTCAAAGAGATGGACCTTTCATTATGAGATGCACTGAAAGAGAGGGGTCATTCATCGTGACATACGCTCAAAGAGATGGGTCGTCCATCACGGTATACGCTCTAGGAAAGGGACCATTCATTATGACATACACTCGAAGAGAGGGGTCGTCCATCACGATATCCACTCAAAGGGATGGATCGTTCACCATGACATGCACTCGAATAGAGAGGACATTCATCACGACATACGCTCAAAGAGAGGGTCATCGATCACGGTATACACTCAAAGAGAGGGTCATCGATCACGGTATACACTCAAAGAGAGGGACCGTTCGTTATGATATGCAATCGAAGAGAGAGGTCATTAATCGTGATATACGCTCAATGAGAGGGGTCGTCCATCACGGTATCCGCTCAAAGGAAGGGATCGTTCACCTTGACATGCACTCGAATAGACGGGTCGGTCATTCACTGCAACATATGCTCCAAGAGAAGGGTCGTCCATTACGGTATATGCTCTAAGAAAGGGAGCATTCATTATGACTTACAGTCAAAGAGACGGGTCATTCATTGTGACATACACCAAAAAAGAGGGGTCGTCCATCTTGTTATACGCTTAAAGAGAGGTACCATTCACCATAATATGCACTCGAAGAGAGGGGTCATTCAACGCGATATGTGCTCAAAGAGAGGGGTCGTCCATCACGGTATACGCTCAAAGAGAGGGACCATTCATTATGACATACTCTCGAAGAGAGATAAATCACCGCGACATACGCTCAAAGAGAGGGGTCGTCCATCACGATATACGCTCTAAGAAAGGGACCATTCATTATGACGTGCAGTCAAGGAGAGGGGTCATTCAACGCGACATTCGCTCAATGAGAGGGGTCATCCATTACGGTATACTCTTAAAGAGGACCTTTCACCATGACTTGCACTCGAAGAGAGGGGTCTTTCATCGTGACATACGCTCAAAGAGAGGGGTCATCGATCACGGTATACGCTCAAAGAGAGGGATCATTTATTATGACATGCACTGAAAAAGAAGTGTTGATATGAATTCGGTTGTAGAATATCCGAATTTGTATTTGTGATTGCCCGATCGTGATTCTAGTAAGTAACTGAAATGAAAAATAGGAATTTTGAAATAAAACTTACAAGATGATATTAAATGGATGGATAGTATGGTGAAATGGAATGATGATAAGATGGTTGTTGTGTTTAGGATGAAGTATGGAGTATATGGATGTATGGATGATTGAAGTGAAAATAAGGAATGTAATTGATGGTGCGGTGTAAACAAAGGAGGAACCAACACTAAAAAGTAAAGACTTGTTCCTTAAGAGTTTTTAAACTGTGACTTAGGTGAAAGGTTAAGGGATTGTGATCCTCTAGTTATAAGAACTAGGAACCAACAATATAAAAAAAATAAATAGGGATGAATACCACAAGAACAATCTTGCAATCCGATAAAGTTCAGAAAGAACTATAAAAGAGAAACACTCTCAAGTCGTAATATATGTCAAATGTTATATTTTTTACAATGGAATGAGTGCCTATTTATAGGTGTAAGACAACAACAAATTGATTGACCTAGACAAAGATTAAACACTCATTATTCTAGTGTTAAAGGCCTATTAATTTGTAGGTTATCTCATCTCCAATTGACTGCAAAAAGTTTGATATAGTAGGATGAATGTGGATATTCTTAGAATGAATGTTGACATACATATCATCCACATGTAGAAACCCTTGGGCTGATGCTTGATTAAGTTATCATTCATCCTCCTTTAATGGGCTGTTGATGAAACATTGAATTCAACAATTGAATGATCTCTTGAATTTTTGGAAGAAGCATCTTGTAACTATTCCCGTATTGAATTTCCAGCATGTACTGTCTTCAATAATTTAATCATATCTTAAGCTCCTGATATCAGATTGAGGTAATTCAAAATACGTTGGAAAGCTAAGGAATACGGGAAGAAGTTTGAACAAGTCCTCAAGACTCAAATATGCTCGTATCTAATCCAAAAATGGCGAACAAGTTGACTGATATTCCTTAAATTCCCTCCTTGAGTGTTGTTATAACCCATGCCTTTACTCTCCCTTAAATGGTGATAATGAAGGCTTTCATTGCATGTCTTCTCTTTCTTGCTTGCTGAAACTAACAACCTTAAAGTGATGTAAAGACTCTCTTGAAAACATTAAAACCATGGCTGGAAATAACAACATTAATGTGGTGTAATTGCTCCATTGAATTGCATTGTAACCAATCAACCTTGATGGGCCTTCAAGGGACTTTAATTGATGTAAATGCCTTGTCATTCCTGAGAATATGATCAACCATTTCTCCAAAAGAATATCCTAGATGAAATAATATACAAGCAACCATTAGATAACAACTTTATTAAATAAAAATAAAAGTGAATGCATGAAACAAATTTAATGAGTTAGTTTAATTAATGAAACTAGTTTCATTAAATGATCTAGTTTAATTAATTATATAACTCACACACTAAATGAACTTATAAACATAAGAAAACTAACATGCTTTAAGTGAACTATCATGCATTAATTAAGCTAATGAACTTTATTGAACTAACACGCTTAAATGAACATTAAGCATTATTTATTCATGCACACATGCTGAAATGAAATTTAAAAACTTAAGAAAGAACTCATGCAAACTCATGCATAAGTAGGAGGCTGTATTGTTCCAACAAAGTTGATGTTGCATTCTCTAATTTTCAGCATTGAATAAATAGATTTCCCATGACCTCTTGCAATTTCTTGGTTTTAGCACGCGTCCTAGGTCCAATAAAAAATTCTTTTGAGTCATTATTGGTTGTGATCATATCAAGGGTCATCCATCACGGTATACGCTCTAAGAAAGGAACCTTTCATTATGACATGCACTCGAAGAGAGGGGTCATTCATCGTGACATACGCTCAAAGAGAAGGGTTGTCCATCACGGTATACGCTCTAAGAAAGGGAGCATTCATTATGACATGCACCCGAAGAGAGGAGTCATTCATTCATCACGATATACGCTCAAAGAGAGGGGTCGTCCATCACGGTATCTGCTCAAAGGGAGGGATCGTTCATCATTACATGCACTTGAACAGACGGGTCATTCATCGTGATATACGCTCAAAGAGAGGGTCATCGATCATGGTATACGCTCAAAAAGAGAGATCGCTCATTGTGACATGCAATCCAAGAGAGAGGTCATTCATCGCGATATACGCTCAATGAGAGTGGACGTCCACCACGGTATCTGCTCAAGGGAAGGATCGTCCACCATGATATTCACTCGAATAGACGGGTCATTTATTGCGACATACGCTCAAAGAGAGAGTCATCGATCACGGTATACGCTCAAAGAGAGGGGTCATTCACCGCGACATATGCTCAAAGAGAAGGGTCGTCCATCATGGTATATGTTCTAAGAAAGGGACCATTTATTATGACATGCACTCGAAGAGAGGGGTCATTCATCATGACATACGCTAAAGAAGAGGGGTTGTCCATGTCATTATCGCTCAAAGGGAGGGACCGTTCAGCATAACATGCACTCGAAGAGAGGGGTCATTCACCACGACATATGCTCAAAGAGAGGTGTCGTCTATCAAGGTATACGCTCTAAGAAAGGGACCATTGATTATGACATGCAGTCGAAGAGAGGGGTCATCCATCACGGTATACTCTTAAAGAGAAGGATCTTTCACCATGACTTGCACTCGAAGAGAGGGGTCATCTATCACGGTATACGCTCAAAGAGAGGGACCGTTTTATTATGACATGAATTGAAATAGAGGGGTCATTCATCGTGACATATGCTCAAAGAGAGGGGTTTTCCATCACCGTATACGCTTAAAGAGAGGGACCATTCACCATGTCATGTACTCGAAGAGAGAGGTCATTCATCGCGACATACGCTCAAAGAGAGGAGTCAGCCATCATGGTATGCGCTCAAAGAGTGGGACCGTTCACCATAACATGATCACGAAGAGAGGGGTTATTCACCGTGGCATATGCTCAAAGAGAAGGGTCGTCCATCACGGTATATGCTCTAAGAAAGGGACCATTCATTATGACATGTACTCAAAGAGAGGGGTCATTCATCGCGACATACGCTAAAAAAGAGGGGTCTGATGCGTGTCAAATATGCGTAATTAGTGCAAGTGAACACGTCGCAAGTAATAAAGTGATGAAAAAATCGTGTATCGTCTTCACAGGGATATACTTAATATGCCTTCTTTTGTCTTCTTGCTCTGTAAAATAAAATAAGAGCACAAGTAGTTTTGGGTGTGATTAAACTAAATAACGAATGCTAAATAATAATAGAAAATCAAAAAGAGAAAGTGGCTAGGATCCAATTGTGTTGTATAGTGGATTCAATTGACTTGTTTCTGTCCAATGCAATCGCACAACAACGTTCTCTTCATTTTCTCATCAGTTTGCCTACAATATCGCTACTTGTCCCTATCTACTACCTCGGCATCAGGTCTTGCCTCGTCCTCATTTGTTGCCGTGGCAATAGCTTTTCCTGCAAATATACAAAAATGTAGTAAAACTTGTTTTTTCTGTAAATATCATCTTTAACAGTATAACCTCTAAATATCTCACATTAAGTACATGCATTGGTCTAAGTAGGTGTAGATTTGGTGATTAACTCCCACAAAAAGTGTAAAAAATGATAGTGAGTTGAACACTTATCACCCCCCCAAATTCGAACTATTACTTGTCCTCAAGCAATGTAAACCATCAAATTGCTAAATCTTATTCTTTCTTGGTCTTATATTTTCATCTATTCTCCCCACCATAACTATAATTCTTCTTTAGACTTAACCTTTTGGTTACCCAAGGGTTTACCTAGAAAACAAACTATAAGATTTTTTGTGTGTGTGCGTTTTTGTGGACAAGTTTGATTAAAGGTCGTCTTAGACAAACTCTAAGTTCAAGACAAATAGACTTGGATTTAATGTTCTCTTCTTTAAAAACACCAATTTCTTGAGCCAATTTCGGGCACCTCAAGGATTGTGTTTTCTCCTTAATATTTTCTTATTTCTTTTGCTATTCTTTTAAGCATACTAAAGCCAATTTCGGGCACCTCTAGCATGAAGAAGAGTACTTCCTAGAGCCGGTGATAGGAACCTCTAGTCATAATTTCAAAAATCTAAGTCTTTATCACCTAAGTTTATTAAAAGAATTCCTATAGTCAAACAAGTCCCAAAATTATTTTTAAGATCAATCTTATAGCAAGCTTCTAGTTGTCTTTCTTAAGTATTCTAGAGTTAAGTCCTCTAAATAGGATCTAACCATGGTATGGAGAAAGATTTTTATTGCCTTAAAAGAATAAACTAAGGCCATAATGCTGAAAAGCAGTGCAAAAGTATGGGCAACAAATTTATGTAAGGTGGTGGACATAGAAAATTTTTGAAAAATCATTGAAATACTCCCTTTTTATGGCAAGGCCGCGACAATGGATTACCTCGGTAGTGGCTCTGTACCCCCAAACTCAAACCAAGCATTGTCCTCAATGCTTATATTAGGGGGCACATAGTAGGTAACAAAATATGAAAAGGAAACAAGTAATTATATGAAAGCAACATTAAAAAAATAATTAAATGGAGTGTGAAGAGCTGTTGTCGACAATCAATTTTCTAGGCCTTGCTGCTGATTGCTTCATCTTTGGTGATGGCAATGGTTGAGTTTTTGGTTGTCGTGGTGGCTGGACTCTTGTTGGTGGTGTCCGTTGCATGGAAGCGTTCACTTTTTCTCCTTCTTCATCTTCAACAACTTCCTCGGTGATCATAACATATGTTCCTCCATCATTCTCTATATCTGCCCAAGCATGTTGGATGCTTGGTCCAGCAGCGGTTGAACTTTTGATTTACATAGGCATCTATCTCATCAGATAGATTGACCATGATGATGGGGATCCTGGTGGAGTGCTGAAGATTGCCCTCCTTTTGGATGGCCGTTCGTTGGCAGATGATGCTAAGACAGAATCTGCTGCCCTAAATGGGCCAGCAGCATGAAATTGTTGTTGAGGGTCAATGGGGAAGAATGGCCTCAATCCTCCTGGAGTTGGAGCGGTCTCTGTGTAGGGTGCAGCCGTTACGAGCATATTGGTTGGGAACTCTAAAAACTGCACCCCTTGGCTGGGAAAGTTATGGAGCATAATTTGGGCGAGTGTGTTGTTGAAGTCCCTCTGATACTCCATGTATTGTTGCTATCTAAGATCCATAGCTGCCATCCTCTGTAGTATCTCCTAGTACGGGTCTGCTACGGCAGTGGTGTGGGCAGTGTCAGGCATGTCATTTATTGCGACATATGCTCAAAGAGAGGGGTCGTTTATCACAATATACGCTCAAAGAGAGGGACTGTTCACCATGAAATGCACTCGAAGAAAGGGGTCATTCATTGCAACGTACACTCAAAGAGAGGATAATCGATCACAGTATATGCTCAAAGAGAGGGACCGTTGATTATGACATGCACTCAAATAGAGATGTCATTCATCCCGACATACTCTCAAAGAGAGGGGTCATCCATCACGATATAAACTCTAAGAAAGAGACTATTTATTACGACATGCATTCGAAGAGAGGGGTCATTCATCGCGACATATGCTCAAAGATAGGGATCATTCACAACGACATACGCGCAAAGAGAGGGGTCATCGATCACAGTTTATGTTCTAAGAAGGGGATCATTCATTATGACATACACTCGAAGAGAGGGGACATTCATCGCGACATACGCTCAAAAGGAGGGGTCGTCAATCACAATATACGCTGTAAGAGAGGGACCGTTCATTATGACATGCACACAAAGAGAGCGGTAATTCATCGAGATATACGTTCAAAGAGAGGGGTCGTCCATCACGGTATCCGCTCAAAGAGAGGGATCGTTCACCATGATATGTACTAGAATAGAGGGGTCATTCATCGCAACATATGCTTAAAGAGATGGGTTGTCCATCACGGTATATGCTCAAAGAGAGAAACCGTTTATTATGACATGCATTCGAAGAAAGGGGTTATTCACCGCGATATACGCTCCAAGAGAGGGGTTGTCCATCACGGTATACGGTCAAAGAGAGGGACAATTCACCATGACATGCACTCGAAGAAAGGAGTCATTCATCATGAAAAATGCTCAAACAGAGGGGTTGTCCATCACGAGATACGCTCAAAGAGAGGGACCGACAATTATGACATACGCTCGAATAGTGCGGTCATTCACCGCGACATACGCTCCATGAGAGGGGTTGTCCATCACGATTTACGCTCTTAGAAAGGAGTTGTTCGTTATGACATGCACTTGAAGAGAGGGGTCATTCAACGCGACATACGCTCAAAGAGAGGGGTCGTCCATCACGCCATATGCTCAAAGAGAGGGATCGTTCATTATGGAACACGCTTGAAGAGAGGGGTCATTAATCGCGATATACGCTCAAAGAGAGGGGTAATCCATCACGGTATACGCTCTAAGAAAGGGATTGTTCATTATGACATGCAGTCGAAAAGAGTGTCATTCATCGCGAAATATGCTCAAAGAGAGAGGTCATCCATCACGGTATATGCTCCAAGAAAGGGACCGATCATTATGACATGCACTCGAAGAGAGGGGTCATTCAACGCGACATTCACTAAAAGCGAGGGGTCGTCCATCACGGTATTCACACAAAGAGAGGGATCTTTCACCATGACGTGCTCTCTAAGAGAGGGGTCATTCATCGCGACATACGCTCTAAAAGTGGTGTCTCAATCACGGTATTCGCTCAAAGAGAGGGACCATTTATTATGACCTGCGACATACGCAATGTACGCTCAAAGAGAGGGGTCGACCATCATAGTATACGCTCAAAGAGAGGGGTCATTCATCGTAATGTACGCTTAAAGAGAGGATCATCAATCATGGTATATGCTCAAAGAGAGGGACCGTTGGTTATGACATGCACTCAAAGAGAGGTGTCATTCATTGCGACAAACTCTCAAAGAGAGGGGTCATCAATCACGGAATACGCATTAAGAAAGGGATTATTTATTACGACATTCACTCGAAGAGATGGTCATTCATCGCAACATACGCTCAAAGAGAGGGGTCATTCACAACGACATACACACAAAGAGAGGGGTCATTGTGACATGCACTCGATGAGAGGGGTCATTCACAGTGACATCCTCTCAAAAAGAGAGGTCGTCAATCATAATATACGCTTTAAGAAAGGGATCGTTTATTATGACATGCACTCGAAGAGAGGGGTAATTCAACGCGATATACGCTCAAAAAGAGTTGTCGTTCATCAAGGTATCCGCTCAAAGAGAGGGACCGTTCACCATTACATGAACTAGAATAGAGGGGTTATTGATTGCGACATACCTTCAAAGAGAGGGGTCGTCCATCACGGTATACGCTCAAAGAGAGGGACCATTCATTATGACATGCACTCGAAGAGAGGGGTCATTCACCGCGACATATGCTCAAAGAGAAGGGGTCATATATCATGGTATACGCTCAAAGAGAGGGACCGTTCACCATGACATGCACTCAAAGAGAGGGGCCATTCGTCGCGACATATGCTCAAAGAGAGGGGTCGTCCATCACGAGCGACCGTTCACCATGACATGCACTCGAAGAGAGGGATCATTCATCACGAAAAACGCTCAAAGAGAGGGGACGACCATTACGGGATACGCTCAAAGAAAGGGATCGGTCATTATGACATACGCTCGAATAGAGCGGTCATTTACCGCGACATACGTGCAAAGATAGGGGTCGTCCATCACGATTTACGCTCTTAGAAAGGAACCATTCATTATGACATTGACACGAAGAGAGGTGTCATTCACTGCAACATACACTCAAAGAGAAGGGTCATCCATCACGGTATACGCTCTAAGAAAGGGACCGTTCATTATGACATGAACTCGAATAGAGGGGTCATTCATCGCGACATATGCTTAAAGAGAGGGGTCGTCCATCATAGTATTCGCTCAAAGAGAGGGATCTTTCACCATGACAAGCACTTGAAGAGAGGGGTCATCCATCGCGACTTAAACTCAAAAAGGGGGGTCTCGTTCACAGTATACGCTCAAAGAGACCTTCATTATGACCTGCCCTTGAAGAGGGGTCAATCATTGTGACATACGCTCAAAGAGAGGGGTCGTCAATCATAGTATACTCTCAAAGAGAGGGTCTATTCACCATGAAATGCACTCGAAGAGAGGATTCATTCATCGCAACGTACGCTCAAAGAGAGGGTCATTGATAGCGGTATACACTCAAAGAGAGGGACCACTGATTATGACATAAACTCAAAGAGACATGTCATTCTTCACGACATACTCTCAAAGAGAGGGGTTGTCCATCACGGTTTACGCTCAAAGAGGGGGACCATTCACCCTGACATGCACTCAAAGAGAGGGGTTAATCATTGCGACAGACGCTCAAAGAGAAGGGTCGTCCTTCAGGGTATACGCTAGGAAAGGGACTGTTGTTTATTATGACATGCACTCGAAGAGAGGGTTCATTCATCATGACGAACGTTCAAAGAGAGGGGTCGTCCATCATGGTATACGCTCAAAGAGAGGGATAGTTCACCATGACATACACTAAAAGGGAGGTTTCATTCATCGTGACATACGCTCAGAGAAAGGGGTCGTCCATCATGGGATACAATCAAAGAGAAGGACCAATCATTACGACACACTATCGAAGAGAGGGGTCATTCATCGCGACATACGCTCTAAGAAAGGGGTCGTACATCGCAATATACGCTCAAAGTATGGCAACATTCATTATGACATGCACTCGAAGAGAAGGGTCATTCATCGCGACATATGCACAATGAGAATGGTCGTCCATCACGGTATACGCTCTA
This sequence comes from Abelmoschus esculentus, assembly GCA_035048815.1. Lineage (NCBI taxonomy): Eukaryota > Viridiplantae > Streptophyta > Magnoliopsida > Malvales > Malvaceae > Abelmoschus > Abelmoschus esculentus. Next base: position 22,315,922 of record JAUCBN010000003.1, read on the forward strand.
AGAAAGAGACCGTTCATTATGACATGCACTCGAAGAGAGGGGTCATTCAACGCGACATACACTCAAAAAGAGGGGTCATCCATCATGACATACGCTCAAAGAGAGGGAACGTTTATTATGAAATACGCTCGAAGAGAGGGGTCATTCACCATGACATACGCTCAAAGAGAGGGGTAATCCATCACGATATACGCTCAAAGGAAAGGACCGTTCATTATGAAATTCTCTCGAAGAGAGGAGTCATTTACCGTGACATACGCTCAGCGAGGGGTCATCGATCACGGTATACACTCGAAGAAAGGGATCGTTCATTATGAAATACGCTCGAAGAGAGGGGTCATTCACTACGACATATGCTCAAAGAGAAGGTTCCTCCATCATGGTATACACTCTAAGAAAGGGGCTGTTCATTATGACATGCACTCGAAGAGAGGGATCGTTCATCGCGACATACGCTCAAAGAGAAGGGTCGTCCATCACGAAATATGCTCAAAGAGATGAACCGTTCACCATGACATGCACTCAAATAGAGGGGTCATTCACTAAGAAAGGGACCATTAATTATGACATACACTGAAAGAAAGGGGTCATTCACCGCGAAATATGCTCAAAGAGAGGGACCGTTCACCATGACATGCACTCAAAGAGAGGGGTCTTTCATCGTGACATATGCTCAAAGAGATGGGTCGTCCATTATGGGATACGCTCAAAGAGAGGGACAGATCATTACGTCATACTCTCGAAGTGAGAGGTCATTTACCGCGACATGCTCTCAAAGAGAGTGGTCGTCCATCACGGTATACACTTTATGAGAGGGATCGTCCATCACGGTATACGATCAAAGAGGGGGATCGTTTACCATGACATGCACTCAAAGAGAGGGGTCATTCATCGTGACATACATTGAAAGAGAGTGGTCGTCCATCACGATATACGCTCAAAGAGAGGTACTGTTCACCATGAAATGCTGATGTGAGCACATCTATGCCAGCTAAGGAAGCTGATCCGGAGATCATACCATTAGGACCAATCACTCGATCCAAAGCAAAGCAATTCAGGGAAGTTCTTTCACTCAAATTTTCAGTCATTCTTAATACCTTTAATGATTCTTGTACCTTAGGAGATAGGCCTTTTAACGTGTTACATACTGATGTGTAACAACTTTAGTTATACTTAGTATTTATATGTGTGTTTGCATTAGTTAGAGTTAGTACATAAGTGTGTGCATTATATATATTAAGTATTACATGTTTCAATAAGTTTCATAGCTCATAAACATGTTTGCATCATGTTTTCAGCTTGTTTATTTGTTTTCATACATATCTCAATAAGTTTGCATACTTTTGATGGATGCTTGCTTTGTTTTCTCATAGGTACAAGGAAGGGTACTAACTTAAGGGTTTATCCTCCGCTCGGGAGAAGCTCATGGGATAGTATGCAGCTCATTTCAGCTCAACTAAGTTCAATACACTTCAGCTAGCTGAATTCAGCTTACCTTAGCTCCAATCAGCTCAACTCAAGCTCCACTAGATCAACTCTAGCTGACAAGTCCAGAAGTAGTTGAAAGGTGTTCTACACATGGGAGAGTGTCCTCCAAGCATGTGACCAGCATGTGGGGCATCCTACACCACTCTAAGCATGTGCACGGCATGTATAAGGACCTTCACATGTGTGTGTGCAAGGCATGTACGAAAATTGAAAGGATAATCACAAGACTTTGAATTTCAAACAATAAACCACATGTTTATAGTTTGAATTTCAAGTTTTCCCTCCTTAAAAGATACCAGCCGAATTTTTAATGGAATAAAGCACATGGTTTATGTGAAAATTCAAACAAAATGCACATGATTAATTTTGTTTGAATTTCAGCTACACCTTTTGAATTTTCGGCAACCACCCTATTTCAATTGCAGCCTTGTATTTTGGCATCCTTTATCCTTGTATTTGCTTATATATATATATATATGTGTGTGTATTTTGTAATGATAAAAGGTTAGACATTTTATGAATAAAATCACTTGTGAGATTTTCTCTCAATTTCAGTTCTTCATTGAACTTTTCTTGACAAATTCAGACTTTGTTTGAGTGTGTCAAATCCTTGATACTTCGGGTTCCTAGATCGCTATCTAAAGGGTCCAAGTCTGTTGACGAAGAACATATTCGATTCGGATCCGCTCAGTATATTGTTCGGGTTCTTTCAAGTTCAACGTCGTTGTTACTTTCCAGCAACTTAAACATCCAATTCTGCCATTTTGGACGTTTTAATGCTGTCATGAAAGCCCTCGGTGCATTTCATCTTCATTAACCTCCAGAAACTACCAAAATTCCTTCATCCCTTTTCTTTCTTTGTTTTCAGTTTTTTTCTTTGTTTTCTTGTCGTTTTAACATCAATCTAACATCTATAATGTTGTGTTTATTGCAGAGACTTGCTTGCTATTATCCTAGATCAGTTTCAAAGAAGGATCGTTGTTTTTGAAGTAATGAACCCCTTATATCAAATGCACTCGAAGAGATGGGTCATTAAACGCGACATACGCTCATAGAGAGGGGTCATTCATCACAGCATACGCTCAAAGAGAGGGGTCATCCATCACGGTATATGCTCAAAGAGAGAGACCGTTCACCATGACATGCACTCAAAGAGAGGGGTCATTCATCGCGTCATTTGCTCAAAGAGAGGGGTCATCCATCACGACATACGCTCAAAGAGAGGGACCGTTCATCCTGACATACGCTCAAAGGGAGGGGTCATTCACCGCGACATATGCTCAAAGAGAAGAGTCGTCTATCAAGGTATATGCTCTATGAAAAGGACTGTTTATTACGACATGCACTCGAAGAGAGGGGTCATTTATCGCGTCATATGCACAATGAGAAGGGTCGCCCATCACGGTATACGCTCTAAGAAAGAGAGCATTCATTATGAAATATGCTCGAAGAGAGGGGTTATTCACCACGACATACGCTCAAAGAGAGGGGTCATCCATCAAGGTAGACGCACTAAGAAAGGGTTCATTCATTTTGAAATACCCTCGAAGAGAGGGGGCATTCACCGCGACATACGCTCAAAGAGAATGGACATCCATCATGTTAAACGCTATAGGAAAGGGACCGTTCATTATGACATACACTATAAGAGAGGGGTTGTCCATCACGGTATACACTCAAAGAGAGGGATCATTCACCTTGTCATGCACTCGAAGAGAGGGGTCATTCATCGCGACATACACTCAAAGGCATTGTGTATTATGACATGCACTGAAAGAGAAGGGTCATTCATCACGACATGCGCTCAAAGAGAGGAGTTGTCCATCACGACATACGCTCAAAGAGAGGGATCGTTCATCATGACATACGCTCAAAGGGAGGGGTCATTCACCGCGACATATGCTCAAAGAGAAGAGTCGTCTATCAAGGTATATGCTCTATGAAAATGACTGTTTATTACAACATGCACTCGAAGAGAGGGGTCATTTATTGTGTCATATGCACAATGAGAAGGGTCGTACATCACGGTATACGCTCTAAGAAAGATACCGTTCATTATGAAATACGCTCGAAGAGAGGGGTCATTCACCACAACATACGCTCAAAGAGAGGGGTCATCCATCAAGTTAGACACACTAAGAAAGGGTTCGTTCATTATGAACTACCCTCGAAAAGAGGGGTCATTCACCGCGACATACGCTCAAAGAGAATGGACATCCATCATGTTAAACGCTATAGGAAAGGGCCGTTCATTATGACATGCACTACAAGAGAGGGGTTGTCCATCACGGTATACGCTCAAAAAGAGGGATCATTCACCTTGTCATGCACTCGAAGAGAGGGATCATTCATCGCGACATACGCTCAAATAGAGGGATCGTCCGTCACGGCATATGCTCAAACAGAGGGATCGTTCATTATGACATACTCTCGAAGAGAGGGTTCATTCACCACGACATACACTCAAAGAGAGGAGTCGTCTATCAAGTTATACGCTCTTAGAATGTGACCGTTCATTATGAAAAGCACTCGAAGAGAGGGGTCATTCATCTCGACCTACGCTCAAAGAGATGGGGTTGTCCATCACGGCATATTCTCAAAAAGAGGGGTCATTCATTATGACATACTCTAGTAGTGAGGGGTCATTCACCTCGACATATGCTAAAAGAGAGAGGTCGTCAATCACGGTATACGCTCAAAGAGAGGGACAGATCATTACGCCTAAAGAGTGGGGCTGTTCAGCATGACATGCACTTAAAGAGAGAGAGTGGTCATTCACAGCGACATACGCTCAAAGAGAAGGGTCGTCCATCACGTTCTAAGAAAAGGACCGTTCATTATGACATGCACTCGAAGAGTCATTCATCGCGACATACGCTCAAAGAGAGGGGTTGTCCATAACAGTATACGCTCAAAGAGAGGGATCGTTCACCATGACATGCACTCGAAGGGAGTGGTCAATCGTGGCGACATACGCTCAAAGAGAGGGGTCGTCCATCACGGCATAGGCTCAAAGAGAGGGACCGTTCATAATTATATACTCTCAAAGAGAGGGTTCATTCACCGCGACATACGTTCAAAGAGAGGAACCGTTCACCATGACATGCACTCGAAGAGAAAGTCATTCATCGCAACATAAACTCAAAGAGAGGGGTCATCGATCATGGTACTAAGAGAGGGACCGTTCATTATGACATACACTCAAAGAGAGGGGTCATCGATCATGGTACTAAGAGAGGGACCGTTCATTATGACTTACACTCAAAGAGAGGGATCGTTCATTATGATATGCACTCAAAGAGAGGGGTTATTCATCGCGACAGACGCTCAAAGAGCTGGGTCGTCCATTACGGTAAACGCTCAAAGAGAGGGATCGTTCATTATGACATACACTCGAAGAGAGAGTCATTTATTGCGACATACGCTCAATGAGAGCGGTAATCCAATACAGTAAACACTCTAAGAGAGGGACCATTCACCGCTACATACGCTTAAGGAGAGGGGTCGTCTATCACGGTATACGCTCTAAGAAAGGGACCGTTCATTATGACATGCACTCGAAGAGAGGGGTCTTTAATCGCGATATATGCTCAAAGAGAAGGGTCGTCCATCACGGTATATGCTTAAATAGAGAGACCTTTCATTATGACATACACTCGAATAGAAGGGTCATTCCTCGCGATGTACGCTCAAAGAGAGGGGTCATTCATCATGACATACGCTCAAAGAGAGGGGTTGTCCATCCTGATATACGCTCAGATAGAGGGACCGTTCACCATGTTATGCACTCCAAGAGAAGGGTCATTCATGGTGATATACGCTCAAAGAGAGGGGTCGTCCATCATGGTATACGCTAAAAGAGGGAACGTCTACTAAGACATACACTCAAAGAGAGGGGTCATTCATCGCGACATACGCTCTAAGAGATGGATCGTCCATCACGGGATACGCTCGAAGAGAGGGACCGTTGATTATGACATATGCTCAAAGAGAGGAGTCATTCACCATGACATACGCTCAAAGTGAGGGGTCGTCCATCATGGTATACGGTCAAAGCGAGGGACCGTTCATTATGACGTACAGTCGAAGAGAGGGGTCATTCATCATGACATACGCTCAAAGAGAGGGGTCATCGATCACGGTATACGCTCAAAGAGAGGGACCGTTTATTATGACATGCACCGAAAGAGAGGGGTAATTCATTGTGACATACGCTCAAAGAGAGGGGTTACCATCACCGTATACGCTTAAAGAGAGGGACCGTTCATCATATCATGCACTCGAAGAGACGGCTTATCCATCACGGTACACGCTCAAAGAGAGGGATTGTTTATTATGATATACACTCAAAGAGAGGGGTCGTTCGTCGCGACCTACGCTCAAAGAGAGGGGTCGTTCGTCGCGACCTACGCTCAAAGAGAGGGGTCATCTATTAAGGTATACACACAAGGGGAGGGATCATTCACCATTATGCACTAGAAGAGAGGGGTTATTCATCGCGACATATGCTCAATGGGAAGGGTCGTCCATCATGGAATATAATATAAGAAAGGGACCATTTATTATGACAAGTAGTCAAAGAGAAGGGTCTTTCATCGCGACATTCGCTCAAAGAGAAGGGTCATCCATCACGGTATACTCTCAAAGAGAAGGACCTTTCACCATGACATGCACTCAAAGAGAGGGGTCTTTCATCGCGACATATACTCAAGGAGAGTGGTCATCCATCACGACAAAAGCTCAAAGAGAGGGGTCATCGATCACGATATGCGTTCAAAGAGAGTAACCATTTATTATGACATTCACTCAACGAGAGAGGTCACTCATCGCGACATACGCTTATAGAGAGGTCGTCCATCACGGTATACGCTCAAAGAGAGACACTATTCACCATGTCATGCACTCGAAGAGAGGGGTCATTCATCGCAACATATGCTCAAGGAGAGGGATCGTCATCACGGTATACAGTATAAGAAAGGGACATTTCATCATGACATGCACTCGAAGAGAGGGGTCATTCACCGCGACATACGCTCAAAGAGAAGGGTCGCCCACAACCGTATACGCTTTAAGAAAGGGACCATTCATTATGACATGCCCTCGAAGAGAGGGGTCATTCAACGCGACATACGCTCCAAGAGAGGAGTCGTCCATCACAGTATATGCTCAAAGAAAGGGACCATTCATTATGACATACTAATCGAAGAGAGGGGTCATTTATCGCTAAAAGAGAGGGGTCGTCCACCACGGTATACGCTTAAACAAAAGGACCATTCATTATAACATACGCTTGAAGAGAGGGGTCATTCACCGCGACATACGCTTAAAAAGATGTGACGTCCATCATACGCTCTAAGAGAGGGGTCATTATAACATACGCTCTAGGAAAGGGACCGGTCTTTATGACCTACACTCGAAAAGAAGGGTCGTTCATCTCGACATACGCTCTAAGAGAAAGGTCGTCCATCACAGTATACGCTCTAAGAAAGGGACCGTTTATTATGATATGCACTCGAGGAGAGGGGTCATTCATTGTGACATACGCTCAAAGAGAGGGTCATCGATCACGGTATACGCTCAAGGAGAGGGTCATCGATCACGGTATACGCCCAAAGAGAGGGACCACTCACCATGACATGCACTCGAATAGAGGGGTCATTCATCGCAACATACACTCGAAGATAGGGGTTGTCAATAACGGCATACGCTCAAAGAGATGGTCTGTTTATTATGACATACGCTAGAAGAGAGGGGTTATTTTCCATGTCATACGCTCAAAGAGAGGTATCGTCCATCACAATATACTCTCTAAGAATGGGACCGTTCATTATGACATGCAGTCGAAGAGAGGGGTCATTCATCGCGACAAATGCTCAAAGAGATGGGTCGTCCATCACGTTATACGCTCTATGAAAGGGACTGACTATTATATCACGACATACATTCTAAGAAAGAGGTCGTCCATCACGGTATACGCTCAAAGAGAGGGACCATTCACATGACATGCACTCAAAGAGAGGGGTCATTCATCGCGACACATGCTCAAAGAGATGGGTCGTCCATCATGGGATACTCTAAAAAAGAGGGACCGGTCATTACGACATACTCTCGAAGAGAGGGATCATTCACCGCTACATACGCTCAGAGGGAGGGGTCGTCCATCACGGTATACTCTCTAAGAATGAGACCTTTCATTATGACACGCACTCGAAGAGAGGGGTCATTCATCGCGAAATACGCTCCCTAAGAGGGTTGTCCATCTCCGTATACGATCTTAGAATGGGACCGTTAAATATGACATGCACTCGAAGAGAGAGGTCATTCAACACGATATACGGAAAAAAGAGGAGTCGACCATCTCATTATACGCTCAAAGAGAGGGACCATTCACCATAACATGAACTTGAAGAGAGGGGTCGTTCAACGCGATATACGCTAAAACAGAGGGATCATTCAATGCGACATATGCTAAAAAAGAGAGGGACCATTCATTACGACATACTCTCAACAAGAGGGGTCATTCACCACGACATACACTCAAAGAGAGGTGTCGTCCATCACGGTTTACGCTCTAAGAAAGGGACAATTCATTATGACATGCAGTCGAAGAGAGGGGTCATTCATCGCAACATTCTCTCAAAGAGAGGGTTCATCTATCACGGTATACTCTCAAAGAGAAGGACCTTTCACCTTAACTTGCACTCGAAGAGAGGTGTCTTTCATCACGACATACACTCAAAGAGAGGTTTCATCGATCACGGTATACGCTCAAAGAGAGGGGCCATTTATTATGACATGCACTGAAAGAGAGGGGTCATTCATCGTGACATACCCTCAAAGAGAGGGATTTTCCATCACCGTATTACACTTAAAGAGAGAGACTGTTCACCATGTCACGCACTCGAAGAGAGGTGTCATTCATCGCGACACACGCTTAAAGAGAGGGGTCGTCCATCATGCTATACGCTCAAAGAGAGGGACCATTCAACTTGACATGCACTCAAAGAAAGGGGTCATTCACAGCGACATACGCTTGAAGACAGGGGTCGTCCATCTTGATATACGTTCTAAGAAAGGGTCCATTCATTATGACATGTACTCGAAGAGAGGTGCATTCATTGCGACATACGCTCAAAAAGAGAACTCGTCCCTCACAGTATACGGTCTAAGAAAGGAACCGTTCATTATGACATGCACTCGAAGAGAGGGGTCATTCATCGCGGCATACGCTCAAAAAGAGGGTCATTGATCACAGTATACGCTAAAAGAGAGGGACTGACCATTATGACATGCACTCGAAGTGAATGGTCATTCACCGCGATATATGCTCAAAAAGAAGGGTCGTCCATCACGGTATATGCTCTAAGAAAGGGACCATTCATTATGACATGCACTCGAAGAGAGGGGTTATTCATCGCGACATACGCTAAAAAAGAGGGGTCATGCATCTCGTTATACGCTCAAAGAGTGGTACCGTTCACTAAAACATGCACTCGAATAGAGGGTTCATTCAACGCGACATATGCTCAAAGGGAGGGGTAGTCCGTCACGGCATACGCTCAAAGAGAGGGACCATTGATTATGAAATACTATCGAGGAGTGGGGTCATTCACCGCGACATACGCTCAAAGAGAGGTGTCGTTCATCACGGTATACGCTCTATGAAAGGGACCATTCATTATGACATGTAGTCGAAGAGAGGGGTCATTCATCGCGACATTCGCTCAACGAGAGGGGTCATCTATCACGGTATACTCTTAAAGAGATGGACCTTTCACCATGACTTGCACTCGAAGAGAGGGGTCTTTCATCGCGACATACGCTCAAAGATATGGGTTACCGATCACAGTATACGCTCAAAGAGAGGGACCGTTTATTATGACATGCACTGAAAGAAAGGGGTCATTCATCTTGACATACGGTCAAAGAGAAGGGTCATCCATCACGGTATATGCTCTAAGAAAAGGACCTTTCATTATGAGATGCACTCAAAGAGAGGGGTCATTCAACGCGACATACGCTCAAAGAGATGGGTCGTTCTTCACGGTATACGCTCTAAGAAAGGGACCATTCATTATGACATGCACTCGAAGAGAGGGGTCATTCATCGCGATTTACGCTCAAAGAGAGAGGTCGTCCATCACGGTATCCACTCAAAGGGATGGACCGTTCACCATGACATGCACTCGAATAGACCGGTCATTTTTCGCGACATACGCTAAAAGAGAGGGTCATCGATCACTGTATACGCTCAAAGAGAGAGACCGTTCATTATGACATGCACTCGAAGAGAGAGGTCATTAATCGTTATATACGCTCAATAAGAGGGATCGTCCATCACGGTATTCGCTCAAAGGGAGGGATCGTTCACCTTGACATGCACTCTAATAGACGGGTCATTTATCGCGACATACGCTCAAAGTGAGAGTCATCGATACGGTATACGCTCAAAGGGAGGGACCATCCATTATGACATGCACTCGAAGAGAGAGGTCATTCACCGTTACATATGCTCCAAGAGAAAGGTCGTCCATTACGGTATATGCTCTAAGAAAGGGACCATTCATTATGACATGCACACAAAGAGAAGGGTCATTCATCGCGACATACGCTAGAAAAGACAGGTCGTCCTTCTCATTATACGCTTAAAGAGAGACCGTTCACCAAAACATGCACTCGAAGAGAGGGGTCATTCAACTCGACATATGCTCAAAGAGAGGGGTCGTCCATCACGGCATACGCTCAAAGAGAGGGACCATTCATTATGACATACTCTCGAAGAGGGGTCATTCACCGTGATATATGCTCAAAGAGAGGTGTCGTCCATCACGATCTACGCTTTAAAAAAGTGACAATTCATTATGACATGCAGTCAAAGGGAGGGGTCATCCATTACGGTATACTCTTAAAGAGAAGGACCTTTCACCATGACTTGCACTCGAAGAGAGGGGTCTTTCATCGCGACATACGCTCAAGAGATGGGTTATCGATCACAGTATACGTTCAAAGAGAGGGACCGTTTATTATGACATGCACTGAAAGACAGGGGTCATTCATCTTGACATACGGTCAAAGAGAAGGGTCATCCATCACGGTATATGCTCTAAGAAAAGGACCTTTCATTATGAGATGCACTCAAAGAGAGGGGTCATTCAACGCGACATACGCTCAAAGAGATGGGTCGTTCTTCACGGTATACGCTCTAAGAAAGGGACCATTCATTATGACATGCACTCGAAGAGAGGGGTCATTCATCGCGATTTTCGCTCAAAGAGAGAGGTCGTCCATCACGGTATCCACTCAAAGGGATGGACCGTTCACCATGACATGCACTTGAATAGACCGGTCATTTTTCGCGACATACGCTAAAAGAGAGGGTCATCGATCACAGTATACGCTCAAAGAGAGAGACCGTTCATTATGACATGCACTCGAAGAGAGAGGTCATTAATCGTTATATACGCTCAATGAGAGGGATCGTCCATCACGGTATTCGCTCAAAGGGAGGGATCCTTCACCTTGACATGCACTCCAATAGACGGGTCATTTATCGCGACATACGCTCAAAGTGAGAGTCATCGATACGGTATACGCTCAAAGAGAGGGACCATCCATTATGACATGCACTCGAAGAGAGAGGTCATTCACCGCTACATATGCTCCAAGAGAAAGGTCGTCCATTACGGTATATGCTCTAAGAAAGGGACCATTCATTATGACATGCACACAAAGAGAAGGGTCATTCATCGCGACATACGCTAGAAAAGACAGGTCATCCTTCTCGTTATACGCTTAAAGAGAGACCGTTCACCAAAACATGCACTCGAAGAGAGGGGTCATTCAACTCGACATATGCTCAAAGAGAGGGATCGTCCATCACGGCATACGCTCAAAGAGAGGGACCATTCATTATGACATACTCTCGAAGAGGGGTCATTCACCGTGATATATGCTCAAAGAGAGGTGTCGTCCATCACGATCTACGCTTTAAAAAAGTGACAATTCATTATGACATGCAGTCAAAGGGAGGGGTCATCCATTACGGTATACTCTTAAAGAGAAGGACCTTTCACCATGACTTGCACTCGAAGAGAGGGGTCTTTCATCGCGACATACGCTCAAGATATGGGTTATCGATCACAGTATACGCTCAAAGAGAGGGACCGTTTATTATGACATGCACTGAAAGACAGGGGTCATTCATCTTGACATACGGTCAAAGAGAAGGGTCATCCATCACGGTATATGCTCTAAGAAAAGGACCTTTCATTATGAGATGCACTCAAAGAGAGGGGTCATTCAACGCGACATACGCTCAAAGAGATGGGTCGTTCTTCACGGTATACGCTCTAAGAAAGGGACCATTCATTATGACATGCACTCGAAGAGAGGGGTCATTCATCGCGATTTACGCTCAAAGAGAGAGGTCGTCCATCACGATATCCACTCAAAGGGATGGACCGTTCACCATGACATGCACTCGAATAGACCGATCATTTTTCGCGACATACGCTGAAAGAGAGGGTCATCGATCACAGTATACGCTCAAAGAGAGAGACCGTTCATTATGACATGCACTCAAAGAGAGAGGTCATTAATCGTTATATACGCTCAATGAGAGGGGTCGTCCATCACGGCATTCGCTCAAAGGGAGGGATCGTTCACCTTAACATGCACTCCAATAGACGGGTCATTTATCGCGACATACGCTCAAAGAGAGAGTCATCGATCACGGTATACGCTCAAAGAGAGGGACCATCCATTATGACATTGATATTTGGGAATTCGTTGCTTCAAAAACAACGATCCTTGTTTGAAACGGATCTAGGATAATAGCAAGCAAGTCTCTGCAATAAACACAACATTATGGATGTTAGAATGATGTTAAAACAATAAGAAAACAAAGAAAAAAAACTGAAACAAAGAAGAAAAAGGATGAAGGAATTCTGGCAGTTTCTAGAGATTAATGAAGATGAAATGCTCCGAGAGCTTTCATGGAAGCATTAAAACGTCCAAAATGGCAGAATTGGATGTTTAAGTTGCTGGGAAATAACAACAACGTTGAACTCGAAAGAACCCGAACAATATACTGAGCAGACCCGAATCGAATACGTTCTTCGTCAACGGACTTGGACCCTCTAGATAGCGATCTAGGAACCCGAAGTATCAAGGATTTGACACACTCAAACAAAGTCTGAATTTGTCAAGAAAAGTTCAATGAAGAACTGAAATTGAGAGAAAATCTCACAAGTGATTTTATTCATAAAATATCTACCCCTGTCTTTACAAAATTAAGTAAATATATAGAAATAAAGGAGAAGTTGGCCAAATTTGAATTTGTGGCCTTAATTCAAACGAAAATTAAAATTTAAATGCTCAAATAACTTCTCCTAGGCTCCTAATATCCTTAGCCACATGTTTTGGCACTTAAAACACATTAAACATGTGTTTAATGTTTGAATTTGAATAAGAAACCACTCATTCTTATCCAATGTTGCTGATTGGTCTTCAAAGCAAGGGCCTTGTTTGGCTTGCTTGCTTTTGGACGCCCAAACTTGTGGAAAAGGATGCTATGTGGGCCCCACATGCATGGCACATGCGTAGGACACCTGCTCTTCGTGTACGATAGGTTTCAGCTGCTGTAGGTCACTTCAACTTGAGTTGAGTTGAGCTGGAAATAGAGATGAGCTGAAACGAACTAGCTAAGAGTGTTAGGAGCTAAATGGAGCTGGGAGCTAAGCCTCTAAGCTGCCCCGAGCTAAGGTGAGCTGCGTGCACACCATTGAGCTTCTTCTGAGCTAAATATAATCCACTTGAGCTGATATTGAACTGCATACGCTCTCCTGAGCTGGAGATGACCTGGGTATGCCCACTTGAGCTAAGGTTCTCCTAAGTACCTGTATTAGAACAAGGCAAACACATTTAAAAAGCCTTGTAGTCTTATTTTAACCACACATACACACTTAAAACGAAATGCAAACATAATTAACATAGTATATACATAAGTAAACACACATACTAATATATATACCTAAATATGTCACATATCAGCATGCAGCACATTATAAACAACATATTCTAAGGCATGAACATTCTCAAATGAATCTGAAATGTTAGCACAAGTAAGGAAAAGAGCTTCCCTGTATTTCTTTGCCTTAGAACGTGTGATAGGTCCTGATGGTAAGACCTCCGGATCAACCTGTTGAACTTGACATGATGTGCTAACATAAGACATGCACTCGAAGAGAGAGGTCATTCACCGCTACATATGCTCCAAGAGAAGGGTCATCCATTACGGTATATGCTCTAAGAAAGGGACCATTCATTATGACATGCACACAAAGAGAAGGGTCATTCATCGCGACATACGCTAGAAAAGACAGGTCGTCCTTCTTGTTATACGCTTAAAGAAAGACCATTCACCAAAACATGCACTCGAAGAGAGGGGTCATTCAACTCGACATATGCTCAAAGAGAGGGGTCGTCCATCACGGCATACGCTCAAAGAGAGGGACCATTCATTATGACATACTCTCGAAGAGGGGTCATTCACCGTGATATATGCTCAAAGAGAGGTGTCGTCCATCACGATATACGCTTTAAAAAAGTGACAATTCATTATGACATGCAGTCAAAGGGAGGGGTCATCCATTACGGTATACTCTTAAAGAGAAGGACCTTTCACCATGACTTACACTCGAAGAGAGGGGTCTTTCATATTGACATATGCTAAAAGAGAGGGGTCATCGATCACGGTATACGCTCAAAGAGAGGGGTCATCGATCACGGTATAAGCTCAAAGAGAGGGACCGTTTATTATGACATGCACTGAAAGAGAGGGGTCATTGATCGTGACATATGCTCAAAGAGAGGGGTTTTCCATCACCGTATACGCTCAAAGAGAGGGACCGTTCACCGTGTCATGCACTCAAAGTGAGGGATCATTCATCGCGACATACGCTCAAAGAGAGGGGTCATCCATCATGGTATAAGCTCAAAGAGAGGGACCGTTGTATATAACATGCACACGAAGAGAGGGGTCATTCACCGCGACATATGCTCAAAGAGAAGAGTCGTCCATCACAGTATATGCTCTAAGAAAGGGACCATTCATTATGACATGCACTCGAAGAGAGGGGTCATTCATCGCGACATACACTAAAAAAGAGAGGTGTGATGCGTGTTAAATATGCGTAATTAGTGCAAGTGAACACGTCACAAGTAAGAAAGTGATGAGTAAATCGTGTATCGTCTCTACAGGGATTGTTATACTTAATATGCCTTCTTGCTCTGTAAAATAAAATAAAAGCACAAGTAGTTTTGGGTGTGATTAAACTAAATAACAAATGCTAAATAATAATAGAAAAATAAAAAGAGAAAGTGGCTAGGATCCAATTGTGTTCAATAGTGGATTCAATTGACTTGTTTTTGTCCAATGCAATCGCACAACACTGCCTCGGCAGAACTGTAGATTATTGCCTCGATAGTGATGATACTCGCCCGCCGCGGTAATCCCTTGCTCTTGGGTGGACTTTACTAATGTTCGACAAAGTATCCTTTGATGACTCCGCTTATCCCTAAGTCGAAGTACTGTTAATGACCAGTCCTTGATGATACTTCCCGCTGTGAATCAATTATAATCATCAACCAATCTCACACTTCTTTTAGCCGCTGAAACTCTTAACCTATCTCTAGGCCGAGTTAGTATTTCCCGATTGAAATACCGTACTTATTCCTTTCGTGAATCTAACTCTCCCGATATTAGATAAATGGATTACTCACAAACTTCTCTCCCGAGCTTGAATTCAAGAACAATGAATGGAAAAGAATAAGCAAACATTGATATTCTATTGCATTGAAAACAAGAAACAAAGTTCAACTTATTCACACTAGCACTCTACAACCTTCACCTAAGACTAAAGAAACAAAAACAAAGAAAACTCTAAATCCTAATCCGGCTCTCTAGTCTCCAATATCGATGATTGATGATCCCCTTCTCCTTGGACGGCTATGTCTTATATAGGCTTGGCCTAGGGTAAACCTTTCCTAAGTAGGAATACAACTTGGAGTAAGGAACAAGTCAAGTGCATAAATAAAATATTTCCAAGTTTATTCCAACTAGGAGGCTTTCCCGTGTGGCCTTTGTCTTGGGCTTTCCACGTGGTATCCAGCTCTGATCCTTGGGCTTCTTGTCCAACAACGTTCTCCTCATTTTTCTCATCAGCTTGCCTGCAATATCGCTACTTGTCCCTATCTGTTGTCTTGGCATCAGGTCCCACCTCAGCCTCATTTGCTGTCGTGGAAATAGCTTTTCCTGCAAAGATACAAAAATGCAGTAAAACTTGCCTTTTTTGTAAATATCATCTTTAACAGTATAGCCTCTAAATATTTCACATTAAGTACATGTATTGGTCTAAGTAGGTATAGATTTGGTGATTAATGCCCACAAAAGGTGTAAAAAGTGATAGTGAGTTGAGCACTTATCACACCCCCAAACTTAAACTATTGCTTGTCCTCAAGCAAGGAAAACCATCAAATTGCCAAATCTTATTCTTTCTGGGTCTTATGTTTTCATATATTCTCCCCACCATAACTATGCCTCTTCTTTAGACTTAACCTTTCGGTTAACCAAGGGTTTACCTAGAAACCAAGTTATAAGATTTTGTGAGTGTGTGTATTTTTGTGGACAAGTTTGATTAAATGCCTTCTTGGACAAACTCTAAGTTCAAGACAAATAGACTTGGATTTAATGTTCTCTTCTTTAAAAACATCAATTTCTTAAGCTAATTTTGGGCACCTCAAGGATTGTGTTTTCTCCTTAATATTTTCTTATTTCTTTTGCTATTCTTTTAAGCACACTATAGCCAATTTCAGACACCTCTAGCATGAAGAATAGTACTTCCTAGTGCCGGTGATAGGCACCTCTAGTCATAATTCCAAAAATCTAAGTCTTTATCACCTAAGTTTATTAAAAGAATTCCTATGCTCAAACAAGTCCCAAAAGTATTTTTAAGATCAACCTTATAACAAGCTTTTAGTTGTCTTCCTTAAGTATTCTAGAGTTAAGTCCTCTAAATAGGATCTAACCATGGTAAGGAGAAAGATTTTTATTACCTTAAAAGAATAAACTAAGGTAATACTGATGAAAAGTAGTGCAAAAGTATGGGCCACAAATTTATGTAAGGTGGTGGACATAGAAAATTTTTGAAAAAACACTGAAATACTCCTTTTTTATGGCAAGGCCGCGGTAGTGGAATGCCTCGGCAGTGGTTCTACACCCCCAAACTCAAATCAAGCATTGTCCTTAATGTTCATATTAGGGGCACATAGTATGTAACAAAATATGAAAAGGAAACAAGTAATTATATAAAAGAAACATTAAAAAAATAATTAAATGGACTCCAAAGAGCTGCTGTCGATAATCAATTTTCTAGGCCTTGCTGCTGATTATTTCATCTTTGGTGATGGCAATGGCGGAGTTTTTGGTTGTCATGATGGCTGGACTCTTGTTGGTTGAAGAGAGGGGTAGTCCATCACCGTATACGCTCGAAGAGAGGAACCATTCATTATGACATGCACTCGAAGAGAGGAATCTTTCATCGCGATATAAGCTCAACGAGAGGGGTCGTCCATCATAGTATCCGCTAAAAGGTAAGGATCGTTCACCATGACATGCACTCAAATAGACAGGTCATTCATCGCGACTTACGCACAAAGAGAGAGTCATCGATCACAACATAAGCTCAATGTGAGGGACCGTCCATTATGACATGCACTCGAAGAGAGGGGTCATTCACCGCAACATATGCTCAAAGAGAAGGGTCGTTCATCACGGTATATGCTCTAAGAAAGGGACCATTCATTATGACATACAGTTGAAGAAAGAGGTCATTCAACGCGACATTCGCTCATCCATCACGGTATACTCTTAAAGAGGACCTTTTGCCTTGAGTTGCACTCAAAGAGAGGGTTCTTTAATCGTGACATACGCTCAAAGAGAGGGGTCATCGATCACGGTATACGCTCAAAGAGAGGGACTATTTATTACGACATGCATTGAAAGAGAGGGGTCATTTATTGTGACATACGCTCAAAGGGAAGGGTCATTCATCACGGTATACGCTCTAAGAAAGGGACCTTCCATTATGACATGCACTCGATCGAGGGGTCATCCATCGCGACATACGCTCAAAGAGAAGGACCATCCATCACGGTATACGCTCTAAGAAAGGAACCATTCATTATGACATGTAGTCGAAGAGAGGGTCATTCACCGCGATATACGCTCAAAGAGAGGTGTCATCCATCACTGTATACACTTTAAGAAAGGAACCATTCATTATGACATGCAGTCGAAGAGATGGATCATACATCGTGACATTCGCTCAAAGAGAGATGTCATCCATCACGGAATACTCTTAATGAGAAGGACCTTTCGCCATGACTTGCACTCAAAGAGAGGGGTCTTAATGCGACATATGCTCAAAGAGAGGGGTCATCGATCACGGTATACGCTCAAAGAGAGGGAATGTTTATTATGACATGCATTGAAAGAGAGGGGTCATTCATCGTGACATACGCTCAAAGAGAAGGGTCATCCATCACGGTATACGCTCTAAGAAAGGGACCTTTCATTATGACATGCACTCGAAGAGAGGAGTCATTCATCGCAACATACTCTCAAAGAGAAGGGTCGTCCATCATGTATACGCTCTATGAAAGAGACCATTCATTAAGAAATGCACTCGAAGAGAGGGGTCATTCATCGCGATATACGCACAAAGAGAGGAACCGTTCACCATGACATGCACTCGAATAGACGGGTCATTCATCGCCACATACGCTCAAAGAGAGGGTCATCGATCATTGTATAGACTCAAAGAGAGGGACCGTTCATTATGACATGCACTCGAAGAGAGGGATCATTCGTCGCGATATACGCTCAATGATAGGGTTCGTCTATCACGTTATCGCTCAAAGGGAGGGATCATTCTCCATGACATTTACTCGAATAGACGGGTCATTTATCGCGACATACGCTAAAAGAGAGAGTCATTGATCACGGTATAAGCTCAAAGAGAGGGATCGTCCATTATGGCGTACACTCAAAGAGAAGGGTCATTCATCGCGACATTCGCTCAAAGAGAGGGGTCATCCATCACAGTATACTCTTTAAGAGAAGGACCTTTCTCCATGACTTGCCCTCGAAGAGAGGGGTCTTACATCGCAACATACGCTCAAAGTGAGGGGTCATCGATCACGGTATACGCTTAAAGAGAGGGAACATTTATTATGACATGTACTGAAAGAGAAGGGTCATTCATCGTGACACACGCTCAAAGAGAAGGGTTTTCCATCACTGTAGATGCTCAAAGAGAGGGACCGTTCACCATAACATATGCACTCGAAGAGAGGGGTCATTCACCGCAACATATGCTCAAAGAGAAGGATCATCCATCGCGGTATATGCTCTAAGAAAGGGACCATTCATTATGACATGCAATTCGAAGAGAGGGGTCATTCATCGCGACATATGCTAAAAAAGAAGGGTCGTCCATCTCGTTGTAGTTAAAATAATAAATTATGGGCTTTTGAACAATTTATATAGATTCATCTAAAATTTTTAGCTTTTTACTCGTTTAAATTTTTGAACGAATTCTCTATAAAGCCTTTTTAGACGTGGACGTTTTAATCCAAACAAAACAAAACCAGATGTTGTTAAATCAAATTTCAGGAGTTCAAATAGTTAATTATGAGATTTTGTACAAAATTATACAGATAAATCTAAAATTTTCAGCTTTTTACTAGGGTCAAACGACCACGAGCCAGCACGGCACTGATAGAGAAAGCTGGGATGAGCAGCACTAAAAACTCTGCGGCGAAGGTTGATTCTGATCAGCCCCGTCGAGCAAAATGATCAATCTCTGTTGGAACTGTCTGGGCCGGGGCAACGCTCTGACAGTTCCCCTTTTACGACTTTTTGTTTTCTTGCATGTTGTTTTTCTGTTTTTTCCGCTTCCTTTTATTAGTGTCTTTTCCGCTTTCCTGCCTGTGTTAGGACCTTGTGGTCTTTTAGGCTTTGTTTTTGTTTTTAGGGCTTTGAGTTTCTTTTTTGGAATTAATAATACTCTTGTTTTCCTTTTTTATTTTTTCTGTCTTTTTTCTACGTTCCTTTTTGTTGTGGTTGTTTTCGTTTTAGTTTGTTTTTCTAAGATATACCATACCATATCTCTCATATCTATCTATTCTATACCACCCTTATATAGGGATTATTCCAACATATTTCATGATGTTACTATCCTCTTTCATGGGGTTTTTTGTATAAACCGCTTGTGGTTTATGCTTCGCAATTCTTCTCCTTTACCTTTTTTCACCAGATTGGCTATGGCCTGGGATGAGCAACGTAAAAAACTCTGTGGCGGAGGTTGGCTTTGATCAACCCCGCTGGGAGGAATGAAACTCTTATGCTGGAACTGTCAGGGTCTTGGCAATACCCAGGCAGTTCGTGCACTACAACATGTTACCACTAAGTATGATGTTGATTGTCTCTTTCTTTGCGAGACTAGATTGAACACACCTAATATGGAGCGGATTAAGCACAAGCTGGGTATGCATGGCTGTTTCGCTGTTGATCCCAGGCCTTCTTGTACTGGGCTTGCTATAATTTGGAATACCAATACCTCAATTGATTTGCTTTCCTTCTCGGATCGTCATATTGATGTCATTATCTCCTTTGGGTCCATCCGCATCCATTTTTCTGGTCTACATGGTTTCCTTGAAACTACAAATAAATACAAAACTTGGCAGCTCATAAGCTCTCTCAACTCATCCTCAACCCTTCCCTGGCTCTTAGGGGGGACTTTAATGAAATTCTTCACGACTATGAAAAACAAGGAGGTTCTCGTCGCGCTCGATCGCAAATTAATAACTTTCGAGATTGTCTTGCCCAGAATGATCTCTTTGACTGTAAACCAATCTCTGGCTGGTTCACTTGGACTCGATCAAGTCGTACTACCGGAACTATCTTGGAAAGAATTGACAGATTCCTAGGTAACTCTGATTGGTTTCACTCCTTTCCTAATTGTCGAGCTATTTCATTCTTTCAGATGCGTTCTGATCATTGCCCTATTTTAATGGATACCAACCCCCCACTGTTGCGATCTACACGTACCAATGCTCAGTTTCGTTATGAGGCCTGTTGGGCTGACAATCCAACTGTTCTATCCCGTATCACAGACATTTGGTCCCACCATACTGGTACGACCATTGAGAGGCTTCGAGTTATTGGACGATTCTTAGCTACTTGGCAATCTAATCAGCGCATACAATCCAATGCGCGTATTACTCAACTGACTGACTTTATCAATATGTGTCTTAAGCGTCAACTTTCAGACCCGGATATTCAAAATCTTATTTCAGCTAAAGGAGAGCTGGATAGCTTGCTTAATGCGAAGGAAATTTATTGGGCTCAACGAGCTCGGACACACTGGTTGGAATATGGTGACAAAAACACTGCTTTCTTTCATGCCAGGGCGAATACCCGTCGGCGGAAGAATACCATTGTTGGTCTTTTTGACCACCAGAATGTATGGCAAACCAACACGGCTGACATTATGACTACTGCTATTAATTACTTTCAAACTCTTTTTACTTCCTCCTCCCCTACCATAGCATCTTCTATATTGGACAATATTCCTTCTATTGTTACTGAATCGATGAACCATGATCTGAATAAGGACTTTACAGCAGACGAAGTCTCTGTTGCTTTTTGTGATATTGACCCGAGGAAAGCTCCAGGGGTCGATGGTTTCCCGAGCAGTTTCTTCAGGAAGTACTGGCACATCCTTGGCCAGGATTTTACAAATCTTTGCCTCAGTCTCCTGAATGGGTCTGCTAGTATGGATGAGGTCAATCGTTCCATCATTGTTCTTATTCCCAAAATTAGCAACCCTACTACGATGCGGCATCTACGGTCTATTAGTCTTTGTACAGTTATCTATAAAACTGTATCGAAAGTTTTAGTTAACCGTTTGAAATCTATTATTCCATCATGTATTAGTGGTAATCAGGCTGCTTTCGTCCATGGACGGAGCATTACTGATAATATTCTTATTGCTCATGAGCTCATCCATACGTTAAATACAGATGTCACCTCATTGGCAAAAGGTGCTAGTCTCAAGCTCGACATGGAAAAAGCCTTTGACCGAGTTGAATGGCCCTTTCTCGAGCAAATTATGTCTCGCCTAGGCTTCAACCCCAGCTGGGTATCACTCATTATGAGGTGTGTCACCTCTGTTTCATTCCAAGTTCGTATCAACGATTCCCTCTCGCAACCTTTCAAGCCTACCAGAGGTCTACGGCAAGGGGACCCTCTCTCTCCCTTTCTCTTTCTCTTCTGTACTCAAGGGCTTTCTGCGCTGCTTAACTTTGAACAAACTAATGGTCACCTCCCCGGGCTTTGTGCTAGTAGAAATGGACCCCGGGTTAATCACCTTCTCTTTGCAGATGATTGTGTTGTTTTCTTCCGGAGCACAACTGCAGAAGCTCAACGCCTCAAGGATGTTTTGCATACTTATGCCCGCTCTTCGGGGCAGGCGGTGAATTTTGAAAAATCCACTATCTTCTTCTCACGGAGAACACCTACGCCGCTTCGGTCAGATATTAGTGCTATTCTCCATGTTCGTGAGGTGGATGATCCTGGTATCTATTTAGGAGTTCCTCTCCTTATCGGTAAGAACAAAACTGCAGCTCTGGGGTTCACGAGAGAAAAAATGAATACCCGTCTTAATACTTGGGATAAACATCTTCTTTCCTTTAGTGGTCGGGAAATTTTCATTAAATTTGTTATACAATCTATGCCTCAATATGTTATGTCTTGCTACCTTTTACCCCAAAACATTTTTGACGACATGACCACCGCGATACGTCGGTACTGGTGGTCTGGGAAAGCTGACAAACGTGGATGGCATATGCTCCCTTGGGACACCATATGCTTGCCAAAAGCAGCGGGCGGTGTTGGTTTTAGGGACCTTCACCATTTTAATATTGCTTTGCTCGGTAAACAGATCTGGAGGTTGATTTGCGATCCTGATAATCTCCTTTGTCAGGTCTACAAGTGCAAATATTTCCCGACAGGCTCTGTCCTTGATTCTAGTTATACTCGGAGCTCCTCCTTTGCTTGGAAGGGTCTTAGCATTGCTATTTCTAAGCTTCGTCATGGTTTCTTTAAACGCCCTAGCATTTCAAGTACCATTCGAATTCATTTTGATAAATGGGGTGGTTCTCAGCCTGTTACCCTTTACGGTGATTATGAGATGAATGATGAAGTCCCCCTTCGTGCAAGTACTTTTATGTTACGTAACTCGCCTCGTTGGGATGAACCGAAGGTGCGTGAGTATTTTTCTCATGAAGACGCTAATACTGTTCTTAATGTCCCAATTATTAATGACGTGAAAGACACCATACTTTGGGGACACCATGATGTTGGTATATATTCTGTTCGGTCTGGTTATCAATTCCTGCAGTTCCAGCCAGGGCCGGTTCCCATGCCTTCCAAGCTTTGGAAGATTTTATCTAAATTGCCTACTCTACCTAAAGTTCGTTCCTTTGGTTGGCGGTTATATCATGATGCACTTCCCTCTGGGCAGAAGATCCTTCAAGCCAATCTTGGGCTAGGTGTTTGCCCTATCTGTAATATGGCCATTGAGTCTTCCCTCCACGCTTTGAGGGACTGTCCTAGCGCTAAGGAGGCACTCCTTCTGTCTGGACTCCCCTCTCGGATTCTATCCACTGTTTCCTCTTCTCCCCATCAGTGGCTTTCTGAGGTTGCTGGTTTCCTCTCTTTGCACCAATTCTCGCTTCTTGTCACAGTTTTATGGAACTTATGGAATCGTCGTAATGAATTTGTCCATACTAATCATCTTCAACCGGTCTGGTTGACTGTTGCCAATGCACAAAAACTTTTCTCTGATTATACATCAATTAAGGATGTGTCCCGCCCGCGCTCTCGGCTAGCTGAGCCCACCTTTGCTCATGCTAGATGGATGAAACCAGCTCCGGGTTTCGTCAAAATTAACACGGACGGGGCCTTTGACCCTGTCTTAAAAGGGGCCGCGGCAGGCGTCATTGCTCGAGACTCTGCTGGCTCGGTGCTCGGGGGTTGCGCCATGCCTCTCATTTGTCCGGATCCTGCTTCTACTGAGGCTCTTGCCATTCTGGAAGGCTTGCGTCTTGCTGCTAACAATGGTTGGTCTAATGTGGTCATTGAAACGGACTCTGCTTCCATTGCCAACAAAGTAAATAATGCTCCTTCCCAAGATCTTTCCACAGTGCAACACTTGGTTGCTCGCATCCGCACCACTCTTGGTACCTTGCCTGATTGTCAGATTTGTTATGTACCTCGAGCTGCTAATGTTGTAGCCGATATTTTGGCTACTAGGGCTTTACGTTCGTTTTCCTCTTGTTCTTTTGATTGTTTTTTTCCCGACTTTATTCGGGCTTCTGTAATTTCGGAGAGGTTTTCCTCTTCTTCTCAATAATAACCTGGGTACTCTTTTCCCCATAGGGGCCTTACTCCTCTTGGGGTGTTTTGGCTATAGGGTTTTTTTAATGAGGCCCTTTCTTTCAAAAAAAATTTAAATGGATTCTCTATAAAGCCCTTTTAGACATGCACGTTTTAATACGAACAAAACGATAACTAGATGTTATTAAATCAAATTTTTTGAGTTCAAATAGTTAACTATGGGATTTTGAACAAAATTATGTAGATTAATCTAAAATTTTTAGCTTTTTACTCGCTTAAAATTCAAACGGTTTCTCTATAAAGCCTTTTTAGACATGCACGTTTTAATCTCAACAAAACGAAAACCTGATTTTATTAAATGAAATTTTATGAGTTCAAATATTTAATTTTGAGCTTTTGAATAAAATTATACAGATTAATCTAAAATTTTTAGCTTTTTACTCGGTTAAAATTCGAATGGATTCTCTATAAAGCCTTTATAGACATGCACGTTTTAATCTCAACAAAACGAAAACCAGATGTTATTAGATCAAATTTTATGAGTTCAAATAGTTAATTACTGGCTTTTAAACAAAATTATACAGATTAATCTAAAATTTTTAACTTTTTAATCGGTTAAAATTCGAACAGGTTCTCTATAAAGCCTTTTTAGACATGCACGTTTTAATCCGAACAAAACAATTACTACATGTTATTAAATTAAATTTTTTGAGTTCAAATAATTAATTATGGGCTTTTTGAAAAAAATTATATAGATTAATCTAAAATTTTCAGCTTTTTACTCGGTTAAAATTTGAACGGATTCTCTATAAAGCCTTTTCAGACATGGAAGTTTTAATCCGAACAAAACCAAAACAAGATGTTATTAAATCAAATTTTATGAGTTCAAATAGTTAATTACGGGCTTTTGAACGAAATTATACAAATTAATCTAAAATTTTTAGCTTTTTACGTGGTTAAAATTCGAACAGATTCTCTATAAAGCCTTTTTAGAAATGAACGTTTTAATCTGAACAAAATGATAAGTAGATGTTATTAAATCAAATTTTTTGAGTTGAAATAATTAATTATGGGCTTTTAAAAAAAATTATACAGATTAATCTAAAATTTTCAGCTTTTTACTCGGTTAAAATTCGAACGGATTCTCTATAAAGCCTTTTTAGACATGAACGCTTTAATCTGAACAAAATGATAAGTAGATATTATTAAATCAAATTTTTTGAGTTCAAATAATTAATTATGGGCTTTAAACAAAATTATACAGATTAATCTAAAATTTTCAGCTTTTTACTCGTTTAAAATTTAAACGAATTCTCTATAAAGCCTTTTTAGACATGGACGTTTTAATCCGAACAAAACAAAAATAGTTGATATTAAATCAAATTTTAAATAAAAACAAAGAAAACTCTAAATCCTAATCTGGCTCTCTAGTCTCCAATATCGATGATTGATGATCACCTTCTCCTTGGACGGCTATGTCTTATATAGGCTTGGCCTAGGGCAAACCTTTCCTAAGTAGGAATACAACTTGGAGTAAGGAACAAGTCAAGTGCATAAATAAAATATTTCCAAGTTTATTCCAACTAGGAGGCTTTCTCGTGTGGCCTTTGTCTTGGGCATTCCACGTGGTATCCAGCTCTGATCCTTGGGCTTCTTGTCCAACAACGTTCTCCTCATTTTTCTCATCAGCTTGCCTACAATATCGCTACTTGTCCCTATCTGCTGTCTCGGCATCAGGTCCTACCTCAGCCTCATTTGCTGTCGTGGAAATAGCTTTTCTTGCAAAGATACAAAAATGCAGTAAAACTTACCTTTTTTGTAAATATCATCTTTAACAGTATAGCCTCTAAATATTTCATATTAAGTACATGTATTGGTCTAAGTAGGTGTAGATTTGGTGATTAATGCCCACAAAAGGTGTAAAAAGTGATAGTGAGTTGAGCACTTATCACACCCCCAAACTTGAACTATTGCTTGTCCTCAAGCAATGAAAACCATCAAATTGCCAAATCTTATTCTTTCTTGGTCTTATATTTTTATCTATTCTCCCCAAGACAAACTCTAAGTTCAAGACAAATAGACTTGGATTTAATGTTCTCTTCTTTAAAAACATCAATTTCTTGAGCCAATTTCGGGCACCTCAAGGATTGTGTTTTCTCCTTAATATTTTCTTATTTCTTTTGCTATTCTTTTAAGCACACTATAGCCAATTTCAGACATCTCTAGCATGAAGAAGAGTACTTCATAGAGCCGGTGATAGGCACCTTTAGTCATAATTCCAAAAATCTAAGTCTTTATCACCTAAGTTTATTAAAAGAATTCATATGGTCAAACAAGTCCCAAAAGTGTTTTTAAGATCAACCTTATAGCAAGCTTCTAGTTGTCTTTGGTAAGGAGAAAGATTTTTATTACCTTAAAAGAATAAACTAAGGTAATACTGATGAAAAGCAGTGCAAAAGTATGGGCAACAAATTTATGTAAGGTGGTGGACATAGAAAATTTTTGAAAAATCACTGAAATACTCCATTTTTATGGCAAGGCCACGACAGTGGAATGCCTCGATAGTGGCTCTACACCCCCAAACTCGAACCAAGCATTGTCCTTAATGCTTATACTAGGGGTACATAGTATGTAAAAAAATATGAAAAGGAAACAAGTAATTATATAAAAGAAACATTAAAAACATAATTAAATGGACTCCAAAGAGCTATTGTCGATAATCAATTTTCTAGGCCTTGCTGCTGATTGTTTCATCTTTGGTGATGGCAATGGCGGAGTTTTTGGTTGTCGTGGTGGCTGGACTCTTGTTGGTTGAAGAGAGGGGTCAATCAACGTGACATACGCTCAAAGAGAGGGGTAGTCCATCACCGTATACACTCAAAGAGAGGAACCGTTCATTATGACATGCACTCGAAGAGAGGAATCTTTCATCGCGATATAAGCTCAATGAGAGGGGTCGTCCATCATAGTATCCGCTAAAAGGTAGGGATCGTTCACCATGACATGCATTCAAATAGATAGGTCATTCATCGCGACTTACGCACAAAGAGAGTTATCGATCACGGCATAAGCTCAATGTGAGGGACTGTCCATTATGACATGCACTCAAAGAGAGGGGTCATTCACCGCAACATATGCTCAAAGAGAAGGGTCGTTCATCACGGTATATGCTCTAAGAAAGGGACCATTCATTATGACATGCACTCGAAGAAAGAGGTCATTCAACGTGACATTCGCTCATCCATCACGGTATACTTTTAAAGAGGACCTTTTGCCTTGACTTGCACTCAAAGAGAGGGTTCTTTAATCATGACATACGCTCAAAGAGAGGGGTCATCGATCACGGTATACGCTCAAAGAGAGGGACTATTTATTATGACATACATTGAAAGAGAGGGGTCATTTATTGTGACATACGCTCAAAGAGAAGGGTCATCCATCACGGTATACTCTCTAAGAAAGGTGTATGTCATAATTAATGGTCCCTTTCTTAGTGAATGACCCCTCTATTTGAGTGCATGTCATGGTGAATGGTTCGTCTCTTTGAGCATATTTCGTGATGGACGATCCTTCTCTTTGAGCGTATGTCGCGATGAACGATCCCTCTCTTCGAGTGCATGTCATAATGAACAACCCCTTTCTTAGAGCTGATACCATGATGGATGAACCTTCTCTTTGAGCGTATGTCATAGTGAATGACCCCTCTCTTCGAGCGTATTTCATAATGAACGATCCCTTTCTTCGAGTGTATACCGTGATGGATGACCCCTCGCTGAGCGTATGTCGCGGTAAATGACCCCTCTCTTCGAGAGAATTTCATAATGAACGGTCCTTTCCTTTGAGCGTATATCATGATGGATGACCCCTCTTTGAGCGTATATCATGGTGAATGACCCCTCTCTTCGAGCGTATTTCATAATAAACGTTCCCTCTTTTTGAGCGTATGTCGTTATGGATGACCCCTCTTTTTGAGTGTATGTGGCGTTGAATGACCCCTCTCTTCGAGTGCATGTCGTAATGAACAGTCTCTTTCTTAGAGCGTATACCGTGATGGACGATCATTCTCATTGTGCATGTGTTGCGATGAATGACCCTTCTCTTCGAGTACTTGTCATAATGAATGGTACCATACTTTGAGCGTATATTGCGATGTACGACCCCTTTCTTTGAGCGTATGTCGCGGTGAATGACCCCTCTCTTCGATAGTGTGTCGTAATGATTGGTCCTTCTCTTTGATTGTATCCCGTGATGGACGACCCCTTTCTCTAAGCGTATGTCACGATGAATGAAACCTCCCTTTTAGTGCATGTCAGGGTGAACGATCCCTCTCTTTGAGCGTATACCATGATGGACGACCCCTCTCTTTAAACGTTCGTCATGATGAATGGACCCTCTCTTCGAGTGCATGTCATAATAAACAGTCTCTTTCCTAGAGCGTATACCCTGAAGGACGACCCTTCTCTTTGAGCGTCTGTCGCGATGATTGACCCCTCTCTTTGAGTGCATGTCAGGGTGAATGGTCCCCCTCTTTGAGCGTAAACCGTGATGGACGACCCCTCTCTTTGAGAGTATGTCGCGAAGAATGACATGTCTCTTTGAGTTTATGTCATAATCAGTGGTCCCTCTCTTTGAGTGTATACTGTGATCGACGACCCTCTCTTTGAGCGTACGTTGCGATGAATGACTCCTCTCTTCGAGTGCATTTCATGGTGAATAGACCCTCTCTTTGAGTGTATACTATGATGGACGACCCCTCTCTTTGAGCATATCACAATGAATGACCCCTCTTCAAGGGTAGGTCATAATGAAGGTCTCTTTGAGCGTATACCGTGAACGAGACCCCCCCTTTTTGAGTTTATGTCGTGATGGATGGCCCCTCTCTTCAAGTGCTTTGTCATGGTGAAAGATCCCTCTCTTTGAGCGAATACTATGATGGACGACCCCTCTCTTTGAGCGTATGTCGCGATGAATGACCCCTCTATTCGAGTTCATGGCATAATGGACGGTACCTTTCTTAGAGCGTATACCGTGATGGATGACCCCTCTCTTTGTGTGTATGTTGCGGTGAATGACACCTCTCTTCGTGTCAATGTCATAATGAATGGTTCCTTTCTAAGAGCGTAAATCGTGATGGACGACCCCTCTCTTTGCGCGTATATCGCGGTAAATGATCGCTCTATTCGAGCGTATGTCATAATGACCGGTCCCTTTCTTTGAGCGTATCCCGTAATGGTCGTCCCCTCTCTTTGAGCGTTTTTCGTGATGAATGATCCCTCTCTTCGAGTGCATGTCATGGTGAACGGTCCCTCTCTATGAGCGTATCCCGTGATGGACGACCCCTCTCTTTGAGCATATGTCGCGATGAATGGCCCCTCTCTTTGAGTGCATGTCATGGTGAACGGTCCCTCTCTTTGAGCGTATGCCATGATATATGACCCCTTCTCTTTGAGCATATGTCGCGGTGAATGACCCCTCTCTTCGAGTGCATGTCATAATGAATGGTCCCTCTCTTTGAGCGTATACCGTGATGGACGACCCCTCTCTTTGAACGTATGTCGCGATCAATAACCCCTCTATTCTAGTATATGTAATGGTGAACGGTCCCTCTCTTTGAGCGGATACCTTGATGGATGACAACTCTTTTGAGCGTATATCGCGCTGAATTACCCCTCTCTTCGAGTGCATGTCATAATAAACGGTCCCTTTCTTAGAGCGTATATTGTGATTGACAACCTCTCTTTTTGAGCGGATGTCGCTATGAATGACCCCTCTCATCGAGTGCATGTCACAATGACCCCTCTCTTTGTGTGTATGTCGTTGTGAATGGCCCCTCTCTTTGAGCGTATGTTGTGATGAATGACCATCTCTTCGAGTGAATGTCGTAATAAATAATCCCTTTCTTAAAGCATATTCCGTGATTAATGACCCCTCTCTTTGAGAGTATGTCGCGATGAATGACACCTCTCTTTGAGTGCATGTCATAATCAACGGCCCCTCTCTTTGAGCATATACCGTGATCGATGATCCTCTCTTTAAGCATACATTGCGATGAATGACCCCTATCTTCGAGTGCATTTCATGGTGAACAGTCCCTCTCTTTGAGCGTATACTATGATGGTCGACCCCTCTATTTAAGCGTATGTCGCAATGAATGACCCCTTTCTTTGAGGGCAGGTCATAATAAATGGTCCCTCTCTTTGGGCGAATACCGTGATTGAGACACCACTTTTTGAGCGTATGTCGCGATGAATGACCCCTCTCTTAGAGAGCACGTCATGGTGAAAGATCCCTCTCTTTGAGTGAATACCGTGATGGACGACCCCTCGCTTTTAGTGTATGTCGCGTTGAATGACCCCTCTCTTCGAGTGCATGTCATAATGATCGGTCCCTTTCTTAGAGCGTATACCATGATGGATGACCTCTCTGTTTGAGCATATTTCGCGATGAATGACCCTCTTTTCGACTGCATGTCATAATGAACAATCCCTTTCTTAGAGCGTATACCGTGATGGATGACCCCTCTCTTTGAGCGTATATCGCGATTAATGACCCCTCTCTTCAAGCGTGTTCCATAATGAACGGTCCCTCTCTTTGAGCGTATGGCGTGATGGACGACCCCTCTCTTTGAGCGTATGTCGCGTTGAGTGACCCCTCTCTTCAAGTGCATGTCATAACGAACAACTCCTTTCTAAGAGCGTAAATCGTGATGGACAACCCCTCTCATGGAGCGTATGTCGCGGTGAATGACCGCTCTATTCGAGCGTATGTCATAATTGTCGGTCCCTCTCTTTGATCGTATCTCGTGATGGACAACCCCTCTGTTTGAGCAGTTTTCATGATGAATGACTCCTTTCTTCGAGTGCATGTCATGGTGAATTGTCCCTCTCTTTGACCGTATACCGTGATGGACAACCCCTCTCTTGGAGCTTATGTCGCGATGAATAACCCCTTTCTTCGAGTGCATGTCATAATGAACGGTTCCTCTCTTTGAGCATATACCGTGATGGACGACCCATCTCTTTAAGCATATGTTGCGATGAATGACCCCTCTATTCTAGTACATGTCATGGTGAACAGTCCCTCTCTTTGAGCGGATACCGTGATGGACGATCCCTCTCTTTAAACGTATATCTCGATGAATTACCGCTCTCTTTGTGTGCATGTCATAATGAACGGTCCCTCTCTTCGAGCATATATTTTGATTGACGACCCCTCTTTTTGAGCGTATGTCGCAGTGAATGTCCCCTCTCTTCGAGTGTATGTCATAATGAACGGTCCCCTTCTTAGAACATAAACTGTGATCGATGACCCCTCTCTTTGCGCGTATGTCGTTGTGATGACCCCTATCTTTGAGCATATGTCGCGATGAATGACCCCTCTCTTCGGGTGCATGTCGTAATAAATAGTCTCTTTCTTAGAGTGTATACCGTGATGGATGACCCCTCTCTTTGAGAGTATGTCGCGATGAATGACATCTCTGTTTGAGTGCATGTCATAATCAACGGTCCCTCTCTTTGAGCATATACTGTGATCGATTATCCTCTCTTTGAGCGTACGTTGCGATGAATGACCCCTCTCTTCGAGTGCATTTCATGGTGAACAGTCCCTCTCTTTGAGCGTACGTTGCAATGAATGACCCCTCTCTTCGAGTGCATTTCATGGTGAACAGTCCCTCTCTTTGAGCGTATATTGTGATAAACGACCCCTCTCTTTGAGCATATGTCGCAATAAATGACATGCCTGACACTGCCCACACCACTGCTGTAGCAGACCCGTACTAGGAGATACTACAGAGGATGGCAGCTATGGATCTTAGGCAGCAACAATACATGCAGTATCAGAGGGACTTCAACAACACACTTGCCCAAATGATGCTCCATAACTTTCCCAGCCAAGGGGTGCAGTTTTTAGAGTTCTCAACCAATATGTTCGTAACGGCTGCACCCTACACAGATACCGCACCAGCTCCAGGAGGATTGAGGCCATTCTTCCCCATTGACCCTCAACAACAATTTCATGCTGCTGGCCCATTTAGGGCAGCAGATTCTGTCTCAGCATCATCTGCCAACAAACGACCATCCAAAAGGAGGGCAGTCTATCTGATGAGATAGATGCCTATGTACATCAAAAGTTCAACCGCTGTTGGACCAAGCATCCACCATGCTTGGGCAGATCCAAAGAATGATGGAGGAACATATGTTATGATCACCGAGGAAGTTGTTGATGATGAAGAAGGAGAAAAAGTGAACGCTTCCATGCAACGGACACCACCAACAAGAGTCCAGCCACCACGACAACCAAAAACTCAGCCATTGCCATCACCAAAGATGAAGCAATCAGCAGCAAGGCCTAGAAAATTGATTGTCGACAGTAGCTCTTCGGACTCCATTTAATTATTTTTTAATGCTGCTTTTATATAATTACTTGTTTCATTTTCATATTTTGTTACCTACTATGTGCCCCCTAATATAAGCATTGAGGACAATGCTTGGTTTGAGTTTGGGGGTACAGAGCCACTGCCGAGGTAATCCATTGTCGAGGCCTTGCCATAAAAAGGGAGTATTTCAGTGATTTTTCAAAAATTTTCTATGTCCACCACCTTACATAAATTTGTTGCCTATACTTTTGCACTGCTTTTCAGCAGTATTGCCTTAGTTTATTCTTTTAAAGCAATAGAAATCTTTCTCCATACCATGGTTAGATCCTATTTAGAGGACTTAACTCTAGAATACTTAAGAAAGACAACTAGAAGTTTGCTATAAGATTGATCTTAAAAATACTTTTGGGACTTGTTTGACTATAGGAATTCTTTTAATAAACTTAGGTGATAAAGAATTAGATTTTTGAAATTATGACTAGAGGTTCCTATCACCGGCTCTAGGAAGTACTCTTCTTCATGCTAGAGGTGCCCAAAATTGGCTTTAGTGTGCTTAAAAGAATAGCAAAAGAAATAAGAAAATATTAAGGAAAAAACACAATCCTTGAGGTGCCCGAAATTGCCTCAAGAAATTGGTGTTTTTAAAGAAGAGAACATTAAATCCAAGTCTATTTGTCTTGAACATAGAGTTTGTCTAAGAAGACCTTTAATTAAACTTGTCCACAAAAACGCACACACACACAAAATCTTATAGTTTGTTTTCTAGGTAAACCCTTGGGTAACCAAAAGGTTAAGTCTAAAGAAGAATTATAGTTATGGTGGGGAGAATAGATGAAAACATAAGACCAAGAAAGAATAAGATTTAGCAATTTGATGGTTTGCATTGCTTGAGGACAAGTAATAGTTCGAATTTTGGGGTGTGATAAGTGCTCAACTCACTATCATTTTTTACACTTTTTGTGGGAGTTAATCACCAAATCTACACCTACTTAGACCAATGCATGTACTTAATGTGAGATATTTAAAGGTTGTACTGTTAAAGATGATATTTACAGAAAAAACAAGTTTTACTGCATTTTTGTATATTTGCAGGAAAAGCTATTGCCACGGCAACAAATGAGGATGAGGCAGGACCTGATGCCGAGGTAGTAGATAGGGACAAGTAGCGATATTGTAGGCAAGCTGATGAGAAAAATGAAGAGAACGTTGTTGTGCGATTGAATTGGAGAGAAACAAGTCAATTGAATCCACTATACAACACAATTGGTTCCTAGCCACTTTCTCTTTTTGATTTTCTATTATTATTTAGCATTCGTTATTTAGTTTAATCACACCCAAAACTACTTGTGCTTTTATTTTATTTTACAGAGCAAGAAGACAAAAGAAGGCATATTAAATATAACAATCCCTGTGAAGACGATACACGATTTTCTCATCACTTTATTACTTGCAACGTATTCACTTGCACTAATTACGCATATTTGACACGCATCAGACCCCTCTTTTTTAGTGTATGTCGCGATGAATGACCCCTCTCTTTGAGTACATGTCATAATGAATGGTCCCTTTCTTAGAGCATATACCGTGATGGACGACCCTTCTCTTTGAGCATATATCGCGTTGAATGACCCCTCTATTCGAGTGTATGTTTTAGTGAACGGTATCACTCTTTGAGCGTATAACGAGATGCATGACCCCTCTTTTTTAGCGTATGTCACGATGAATGACCCCTCTCTTCGAGTGCATGTCATAATTAATAGTCCCTTTCTTAGAGCATATATCGTGATGGACGACCCTTCTCTTTGAGCATATGTCGCGGTGAATGAGCCCTCCCTTCGAGTGCATGTCATAATGGACGATCCCCCTCTTTGAGCGTATACCGTGATCGATGACCCTTTTTTTAAGCGTATGTCGCGATGAATGACCCCTCTCTTCGAGTGCATGTCATAATTTATGGTCCCTTTCTTAGACCGTATACTGTGAGGGACGAGTTCTCTTTTTAAGCATATGTCGCGGTGAATGCCCCTCTCTTCTAGTGCATATCATAATGAATGGTCCCCTTCATGGAACGTATAACGTGATGGACGACCTCTGTCTTCAAGCGTATGTCGCTGTGAATAACCCCTTTCTTTGAGTGCATGTCATGCTGAACGGTCTCTCTCTTTGAGCGTATACCATGATGGTCGACCCCTCTCTTTGTGTGTATGTTGCGATGAATGACGCCTCTCTTCGAGTGCATGACATGGTGAATGATCCCTCTCTTTGAGCGTAGTATCTCAAGATGAATTACCCCTCTCTTTCGGTGCATGTCATAATAAACGACCCCTCTCTTTGAGCGTATACCGTGATCGATGACCCCTCTCTTTAGGCGTATGTCGCGATGATAGATCCCTCTCTTCGAGTGCAAGTTATGGTGAAAGGTCCTTCTCGTTGAGAGTATACCGTGAAGAATGAACCCTCTCTTTGAGAGTATACCGTGATGGATGAACCCTCTCTTTGAGCGAATGTTGCGATGAATGACCCCTCTCTTCGACTGCATGTCATAATGAATGGTCCCTTTCTTAGAGCGTAAACCGTGATGGACAACACCTCTCTTTGAGTGTATGTCACGGTGAATGACCCCTCCATTCGAGAGTATGTCATAATGAATGGTCTCTCTCTCTGAGCGTAAGTCGTGTTGAATGACCCCTCTTTTTTAGCGTATGTCGCAGTGAACGACCCCTCTCCTCGAGTGCATGTTATGATAAACGATCCCTCTCTTTGAGTGTATAACGAGATGGACGACCCCTCTTTTTTAGCGTAAGTTGCGTTGAATGATCCCTCTCTTTGAGTGCATGTCATAATTAACGGTCCCATTCTTAGATCGTATACTGTGGTGGACAACCCTTCTCAGTGAGCGTATGTGGCGATGAATGTTCCCTCTCTTCGAGTGCCTGTCATAATGAACAGATCCATTCTTAGAGAGTATATTGTGATGGACGACCGCTCTCTTTGAGCTTATATAGCGGTGAATGACCCCTCTCTTCGAAAGTATATCGTAATAATCGATCCCTCTTTCTGAGAGTCTCCCGTGATGGATGACCCATCTCTTTGAGCGTATGTCGCAATGAATGACCCCTCTCTTTGATTATATGTCATGGGAAATGGTCCCTCTCTTTGAGCGTATACCGTGAAGGACGACTCCTCTCTTTGAACGTATGTCGCGATATAATAAATAGTCCCTTTCTTATAGCGTATACCGTGATGGACGACCCTTCTCTATGAGCGTTTGTCGCGACGAATGACCCCTCTCTTCGAGTGCATGTCATAATGAACGGTCCAATTCTTAGAGAGTATATTGTGATGGACGACACCTCTCTTTGACTGTATGACATGGTCAATGACCCCTCTCTTAGAGCATATGTCATAATGAAAGGACCATCTCTTTGAGCGTATGCCGTAATGCACAACCCCTAACTTCGAGCGTAAGTCGCGATGAATGACCCCTCTATTCGAGTGCATGTCATGTTGTGTGGTCCCTCTCTTTGGGCGTATACCGTAATGGACGACCCCTCTCTTTGAGCATATGTCTCAATGAATGATCCCTCTCTTTGAGAGCTTGCCATAATCATCGGTCGATCTCTTTGAGCGTATACTGTGATTGATGACCCTCTCTTTGAGCGTATGTCGCGATGAATGACCCCTCTCCTCGAGTGCATGTCATAATAAACGGTCCCTTTCTTAGGGTGTATACCGTGATGGACGACCCTTCTCTTTGAGCGTATGTCGAGATAAATGACCCTTCTTTTCGAGTGTAGGTCATTATGACCGGTCCCTTTCCTAGAGCGTATATCGTGATGGACGTCACCTCTCTTTGAGCGTACGTCGCGGTGAATGACCCCTCTCCTCGAGTGCATGTCATAATGATCGATCACTTTTCTAAAGCGTATTCCGTGATGGATGACTTTATCTTTGAACATATGTCACGATGAATGACCTCTCTCTTCGAGCGCATGTCATAATGAATAGTCCCTTTCTTAGTGCGTATACCGTGATGGACGACCCTTCTCTTTGAGTGTATGTCACGACGAATGACCCCTCTCTTCAAGTGCATGTCATAATGAATGATCCCTTTCTTAAGAGCGTATACCGTGATGGATGACCCCTCTCTTTGAGCGTCTGTAGCGGTGAATGACCCCTATCTTTGAGCGTATGCCATAATGGATGACCCCTCTCTTAGAGCGTATGTCGTGTCGAATGACTCCTCTCTTGGAGTGCATGTTATGGTGAACGGTCCCTCTCTTTGATCGTATACCGTGATGGATAACCCCTCTTTTTTAGCGTGTGTCGAGATGAATGACCCCTCTCTTCGAGTGCATGTGATAATAAATGGTCCCTTAGAGCGTATACCGTGATGGACAACCCTTTTCTTGGAGCGTATGTCGAGATGAATGACCCTTCTTTTCGAGTGCATGTCATAATGATCGGTCCCTTTCCAAGAGCGTATACCGTGATGGATGTCACCTCTCTTTGAGCGTATGTCGCGGTGAATGACCCCTTTCTTCAAGCGTATGTTATAATGAATGGTCCCTCTGTTTGAGCGTATACCGTGGTGGACGACCCCTTTCTTTTAGCGTATGTCGTGGTAAATGACCCCTCTCTTCGATAGTATGTCATTATGAACGGTCCCTCTCTTTGAGCGTATGCCGTGATTGACGATCCCTCTCCTTGAGCGTATGTCGTGATGAATGACCCCTCCCTTTGAGTGCATGACATGGTGAATAGTGCCTCTCTTTGAGCGTATACCGTGATAGACGATCTCTCTATGAGCGTATATCGCGATGAGTGACCTCTCTCATTGAGTGCATGTCATAATAAACGGTTTCTCTCTTTGAGCGTATACCGTGATCGATGATCCCTCTCTTTGAGTGTTTGTCGTGATGGATGACCCCTCTCTTTGAGCATATGTCGCAATGAAAGACCCCCTTTTCGAGTGCATGTCATGGTGGAAGGTCCTTCTCTTTGATAGTGTACCGTGATGGACGACACTTCTCTTTGAGCGAATGTCGCAATGAAAGACCCTTCTCTTCAATAACTTTTCATAATGAACGGTCTCTTTCAAATATCACATACCGTGGTGGTTGAGCCTTCCCATTGAACGTATGTCGCGATGAATGACCTCTCTTCGAGTGCATGTCATAATGAAAGGTCCCTTTCTTATAGCGTATAATGTGATGATGATCCCTCTCCTTGAGCGTATGTCGTGATGAATGACCCCCCTCTCTTCGAGTGCATGACATGGTGAATAGTGCCTCTCTTTGAGCGTATACCGTTATAAACGACCTCTCTATGAGCGTATGTCACGATGAGTAACCTCTCTCGTTGTGTGCATGTCATAATAAACGGTTAATCCCTTTGAGCGTTTATCGTGATGGATGACCCCTCTCTTTGAGCATATGTCGCGATTAAAGACCCCTCACTTCGAGTGCATGTCATGGTGAATGGTCCTTCTCTTTGAGAGTATACCGTGATGGACGACCCTTCCCTTTGAGCGAATGTCGCGATGAAAGACCCTTCTCTTCGACTACTTTTCATATTTAACGGTCCCTTTCTTATATAATATACCGTGATGAATGACCCTTCCCATTGAGCGCATATCGCAAATAATGACCGCTCTCTTCTAGTGCGTCATGGTTAATGATCCCTCTCTTTGTGCGTATATCGTGATGGACGACCCCTCTCTTTGAGCCTATGTCGCGACAAACGACCCCTCTCTTGGAGTGTATGTCATAATAAACAATCCCTCTCTTTGAGCGTATGTCGCGATGAATGACCCCTCTCTTCGAGTGCATGACATGGTGAACGGTCCCTCTCTTTGAGCGTATACAGTGATGGTAATCTCACTCTTTGAGCACATGTCACGGTGAATGACCCCTCTCTTTCAGTGCATGTCATAATAAACGGTCCCTCACTTCGAGCGTATACCGTGATCGGTGACCCCTCTCTTTGAGCGTATGTCGTGATGAATGACCCTTCTCTTCGACTATATGTCATAATGAATGGTCCCTCTCTTTGAGCGTATACCATGATGGACGATCCCTTACTTTGAGCGTATGTCATGGTGAATGACCCCTCTCTTCGAGCATATGTCATAATGAACGATCCCTCTCTTTGAGCGTATCGCGTGATGGACGATCCATCTCTTCGAGTGCATGACATGGTGAACGGTCCCTCTCTTTGAGCGTATACGGTGATGGTAATCTCTCTCTTTGAGCATATGTCACGATGAATGACCCCTCTCTTTCAGTACATGTCATAATAAACGGTCCCTCACTTCGAGCGTATACCGT
The DNA here is from genome assembly GCA_035048815.1 of Abelmoschus esculentus. NCBI lineage: Eukaryota > Viridiplantae > Streptophyta > Magnoliopsida > Malvales > Malvaceae > Abelmoschus > Abelmoschus esculentus. Next base: position 22,354,638 of record JAUCBN010000003.1, read on the forward strand.
GATCGGTGACCCCTCTCTTTGAGCGTATGTCGTGATGAATGACCCTTCTCTTCGACTGTATGTCATAATGAATGGTCCCTCTCTATGAGCGTATACCATGATGGACGACCCCTTACTTTGAGCGTATGTCATGGTGAATGACCCCTCTCTTCGAGCATAGTCATAATGAACGATCCCTCTCTTTGAGCGTATCCCGTGATGGACGATCCATCTCTTTGAGCGTATGTCGCGATGAATGACCCCTCTCTTCGAGTGTATGTCTTAGTGGACGGTCCCTCTCTTTTAGCGTATACCATGGTGGATGACCCCTCTCTTTGAGCGTATGTCGCGATGAATGACCCGTCTCTTGGAGTGCATTACATGGTGAACGGTCCCTCTATCTGAGCGTATACTAGGATGGACGATCCATCTCTCTGAGCGTATGCCGTAATGAATAACCCCTCTCTTCGAGTGCATGTCATGGTGAACGGTTCCTCGCTTTGAGTATATACCGTGATAAACGACCCCTCTTTTAACATATGTCGCGTTGAATTACACCTCTCTTTGAGTGTATGTCTTAATGGACGGTTCCTCTCTTTTAGCGTATACCATGATGGATGACCCCTCTCTTTGAGCATATGTAGTGATGAATGACCATTCTCTTGGAGTGCATGACATGGTGAATGGTCCGTCTATCTGAGCGTATACCAGGATGGATGACCCCTCTCTTTAAGTGTATGTCGTGATGAATGACCCCTCTCTTTGAGCGTACGTCGCGAGGAATGATCCTTTTATTCGAGTGTACATCATAATGAACGGTCTCTCTTTGAGCGTATACTATGATGGACAACCCTTTTCTTTGAGCATATATCACTATTAATGAACCCTCTCTTCGAGTGCATGTCATAATGAACAGTCCCTTTCTTAGAGCGTATACCTTGATAGAGATCCCTCTCCTTTAGTGTATGTCGCGGTGAATAGTCCCTATCTCTGAGTGTTTACCGTATTGGACGACCGCTCTCATTGAGCTTATGGCGCGATAAAGGACCCTCTCTTCGAATATATGTCATAATGAACGATCCCTCTCTTTGAGCGTTTACCGTGATGGACGACCCCACTCTTTGAGCGTCTATCGCGATGAATAACCCCTCTCTTTGAGTGCATGTCATAATGAACGGTCCCTCTCTTTGAGCGTATACCGTGATCGATGACTCGTCTCTCTAAGTGTATGTTACGATGAATGACCTTCTCTTCGAGTGCATGTCATGGTGAACGGTTCCTCTCTTTAAGCGTATGTCGCGGTGAATGAACCCTCTCTTGGAGAGTATATAATAATGAACAATCCCTCTCTTTGAGCGTATGCCGTGATGGACCACCCCTCTCTTTAAGCGTATGTCGACACGAATGGCCACTCTCTTTGAGTGCATGTCAAGGTGAATGGTCCCTCTTTTTGAGCATATACTGTGACGGACAACACCTCTCTTTGAGCGTGTCACGATGAATGACTTTTCGTGTGTATGTCATAATGAACGGTCCCTTTCTTAGAGCTTGATGGACGACCCTTCTCTTTGAGCGTATGTCGCTGTGAATGACCACTCTCTTTGAGTGCATGTCTTGCTGAACGACCCCTGTCTTTGAGTATATACCATGATGGATGACCCCTCTCTTTGTGCGTATGTCGTGATGAATGACCCTTCTCTTTGAGTGCATGTCATGCTGAACAACCCCTCCGCATACCGTGATGGATGACCCTTCCCGTTGAGTGTATGTCGCGATCAATGACCCTTCTATTCGAGTGCATCTCATAATAAACAATCCCTTTCCTAGAGTGTATACCGTGATGGACATCACCTTTCCTTGAGCGTATGTCGCTATGACAGGCCCCTCTCTTCGAGCGTATGTCATAATTAACGGGTCCCTCTCTTTGAGCGTATACCGTGATGGACGACCCCTCTCTTTTAGCGTATGTCGCGGTGAATGACCCCTCACTTCTAGAGTATGTCATAATGAATGGCCCCTCTTTTTGAGCATATGCGCCATGATGGACGAGCCCTCTCTTTAAGCGTATGTCGCGATGAATGACCCCTCTCTTCGAGGGCATGTCATAATGAATGGTCCTTTTTTTAGAGCGTATACCATGATTGACGACCCTTTCCTTTGAGCGTATATCGCGATGAATGACTCCTCCCTTCGAGTGCATGTCATAATGAAAGGTCTCTTTCTTAGAGCGTATACCATGGTGGATGACCCTTATTTTTGAGCGTATGTCGCATTTAATGACCCCTCTCTTCGAGCGTATTTCACAATGAGCGGTCTCTTTCTTAGAGCGTATCCGTGATGGATGACCCCTCTCTTTGAGCATATGTCGCGGTGAATGATCCCTCTCTTCGAGCGTGTTTCATAATAAATGGTCCCTCTCATTGAGCGTATACCGTGATGGATGACCCCTCTCTTTGAGCATATGACGCGTTGAATGGCTCCTCTCTTCGAGTGCATGTCACAATGAACGATCCCTTTGTTAGAGCGTATACCATGATAGACGACTGTAATCACCATTTTTATCCGGGTCTAACTCGTCACTTTTATGTTTAAAATAATGGGCTTGGACGCTTTAATTTCTGTACGGGTATTAATATTATGGTCATATATTTTATATTAATATTGCATATTTCTACGTGTTTTTCTTATAATAATATGTGTACTACGCATGTTAATATTCTACCTTACTATTTGTTTAAGTTTTATCGGTGTGTACATATATAATATGTACTTGTGGATATTATGAAATCATCAAATATGATATATTATGTTGCATAACTATGTATTAATATTGTATGTAATCAAATATATATGTATATATCGTTAGTAATGTATACAGGCGTCCTTGTTTTATTTAATTTATTCCTAAGCATGTCATTTTGTTTTACCCTTTATATATATATATATATATATATATATATTACATGGTCTTTAAATCGAAATCAATTGTTGCTTGCATGTGTATTTATTTATGTTTAATTCTTTATATTGTGGTAGAATAATAATGATATTTTATTTCTAGAATTTGTCTCACCAAATGCATGCGCTGAATCATTCAATTATTTACCTTTGGATTCGTATCACTAGACTATAATCATTCACATAATTTAGTATTATTTATTTAGTTCAGTTTCTATTTATTTAATTGATTAGATTCTAAGAAAAGAGGTGACCATTAGTTTTTATGCTCGTGTCATAACGGTCCGAATCATCGGACGTTGACCGAAATATTAAAATTATTTTTCACCATCTCTAGGTAATTAAAATTAAAAGCCGACAAGATCATGACATCATTTCTTTTTATGTTGCATCAATCATAAAGTTGACGTGCGGGATATGAACCCTAAACTAATGCGACGAACAATATTATTTAACGTTGATTTAGTCTTTGGTCCGGTGTATCGTCAACCTTATTAATTAAATGCTTTATTGATTTGAATTCACCAATTAAATTAAACCCGTTTAACTAAGGTCAATTTTGAATTTTGAAAATGATTTAAAAAAATTTTATTTTTTTACTCGGTTAAAATTTGAACGGATTCTCTATAAAGCCTTTTTAGACATGCACGTTTTAATCCGAACAAAACAAAATCTATATGTGTTTAAATAAAATTTTATGAGTTCAAATAGTTAATTATTGGATTTTGAACAAAATTATACAGATGAATCTAAAATTTTCAGCTTTTTACTCGGTTAAAATTCGAACGGGTTCTCTATAAAGCAATTTTAGACATACAAGTTTTAATCCCACCAAAATGAAAACCAAATGTTATTAAATCAAATTTTATGAGTTCAAATAGTTGAATATGGTCTTTTAAACAAAATTATACAGATTAATATAAAATTTTTAGCTTTTTACTCGGTTAAAATTCGAACGAATTCTCTATAAAGCCTTTTTAGACATGCATGTTTTAATCCCAACAAAACGAAAATCAGATGTTTTTAAATCAAATTTTATGAGTTCAAATAGTTAATTAAGGGCTTTTGAACAAAATTATACATATTAATCTAAAATTTTCAACTTTTTAGTCGGTTAAAATTCGAACGGATTCTCTATAAAGCCTTTTTAGACATGCACGTTTTAATCCGAACAAAACAAAAACCAAATTTTATTAAATGAAATTTTATGATTTCAAATATTTAATTTTGAGCTTTTGAATAAAATTTTACATATTAATCTAAATTTTTTAGCTTTTTACTTGGTTAAAATTCGAACGGATTCTCCATAAAGCCTTTATAGACATGCACATTTTAATCCCAACAAAACAAAAACCAGATGTTATTAAATCAAATTTTATGAGTTCAAATAGTTAATTATGGGCTTTTGAACAAATTTATATAGATTAATCTAAAATTTTAAACTTTTTAGTCGGTTAAAATTCGAACAGATTCTCTATAAAGCCTTTTTAGGCATGCACGTTTTAATCCAAACAAAACAATAACAAGATGTTATTAAATCAAATTTTTTGAGTTCAAATAATTAATTATGGGCTTTTGAACAAAATTATATAGATTAATCTAAAATTTTCAGCTTTTTACTCGGTTAAAATTTGAACGGATTCTCTATAAAGCCTTTTCAGACATACACGTTTTAATTCCAACAAAACGATAACTAGATGTTATTAAATCAAATATTTTGAGTTCAAATAATTAATTATGGGCTTTTGAACAAAGCTATGAAGTTTAATCTAAAATTTCCAGCTTTTTACTCGGATAAAATTTGAACAGATTCTCTTTAAAGCCCATTTACACATGCACGTTTTAATTCCAACAAAACGAAAACCAAATTTTATTAAATGAAATTTTATGAGTTCAAATAGTTAATTTTGAGCTTTTGAACAAAATTATACTCATTAATCTAAAATTTTTAGCTTTTTACTCGGTTAAAATTCGAATGGATTCTCTATCAAGCCTTTTTAGACATGCACGTTTTAATCGCAACAAAACGAAAATCAGATGTTATTAAATCAAATTTTATGAGTTCAAATAGTTAGTTATGGGCTTTTGATCAAAATTATACAAATTAATCTAAAATTTTCAACTTTTTACTCGGTTAAAATTAGAACGGATTCTCTATAAAGCTTTTTAAGACATGCAAGTTTTAATCCAAACAAAACGATAACTAGATGTTATTAAATCAAATTTTTTGAGTTCAAATAGTAGAATTATTGGCTTTTGAACAAAATTATACAGATTAGTCTAAAAGTTTCAGCTTTTTACTCGGTTAAAGTTCGAACGGATACTCTATAAAGCAATTTTAGACATGCAAGTTTTAATCCCACCCAAACGAAAACCAGATGTTACTGAATCAAATTTTATGAGTTCAAATAGATGAATATGGTCTATTAAACAAAACTATGCAGATTAATCTAAATTTTTAGCTTTTTACTCGGTTAATATTCCAACGGATTCTCTATAGAGCCTTTTTAGAAGTAGACATTTTAATCCGAACAAAACAAAAAACATATGTTATTAAATCAATTTTTTTGAGTGCAAATAATTAATTATGGGCTTTTGAACAAAAATATACAAATTAATCTCAAATTTTCAACTTTTTACTCGGTTAAAATTCGAACTGATTCTCTATAAAGCCTTTTTAGACATACAAGTTCTAATCCGAACAAAACGATAACTAGATGTTATTAAATCAAATTTTTTAAGTTCAAATAATTTATTATTGGCTTCTGAACAAAATTATACAGATTAGTCTAAAAGTTTTAGCTTTTTACTCGGATAAAATTCGAACGGATTCTCAATAAAGTCTTTTTAGACATGAACGTTTTAATCCGAACAAAACAAAAACCAAATGTGTTTAAATAAAATTTTATGAGTTCAAATAGTTAATTATGAGATTTTGAAAAAAAAATATACAGATAAATCTAAAATTTTTAGCTTTTTACTCAGTTAAAATTCGAACGGATTCTCTATGAAGCAATTTTAGACATGCAAGTTTTAACCCCACCAAAACAAAAACTAGATGTAATTAAATTAAATTTTATGAGTTCAAATAGTTGAATATGGTCTTTTAAACAAAATTATTCAGATTAACCTAAATTTTTTAGATTTTTACTCGGTTAAAATTCCAATGAATTCTCTACAAAGCCTTTTTAGAAATGCACATTTTAATCCAAACAAAACGAAAATAAGATTTTATTAAATGAAATTTTATGAGTTCAAATATTTAATTTTGTGCTTTTGAACAAAATTATACAGATTAATCTAAAATTTTCAGCTTTTTACTCGGTTAAAATTCGAACGGATTCTCTATAAAGACTTTTTAGACATGCACGTTTTAATCCGAACAAAACAAAAAACAGATGTTATTAAATAAAGTTTTACGATTTCAAATAGTTAATTATGGGATTTTGAACAAAATTATATAGATAAATCTAATATTTTCAACTTTTTACTCGGTTAAAATTCGAATGGATTCTCTATAAAGCAATTTTAGACAAGCAAGTTTTAATCCCACCAAAACGAAAATCAGATGTTATTAAATCAAATTTTATGAGTTCAAATAGTTGAATATGGTCTTTTAAATAAAATTATACAGATAAATCTAAAATTTTCTCCTTTTTACTCGTTTAAATTTCGAACGGATTCTCTATAAAGCAATTTTAGAAAAGCAAGTTTTAGCCCCAACAATACGAAAATTAGATGTTATTAAATCAAATTTTATGAGTTCAAATAGTTGAATATGGGCTTTTGAACAAAATTATACAGATTAATATAAAACTTTTAGCTTTTTACTTTGTTAAAATTCAAACGTGATTCTCTACAAAGCCTTTTTTGACATGCACGTTTTAATCCCAAAAAAACGAAACCAGATGTTACTAAATAAAATTTTACGAGTTCAAATAGTTAATTACGGGATTTTGAACAAAATTATACAGATTAATATAAAATTTTCAGCTTTTTACTCGGTTAAATATAAACGGATTCTCTATAAAGCCCTTTTAGACATGCAAGTTTTAATCCGAACAAAATGATAACTAGATGTTATTAAATCAAATTTTTTATGTTCAAATAATTAATTTTGGACTTTAGAACAAAATTATACAGATTAATCTAAAATTTTCAGCATTTTACTCGGTTAAAATTTGAACGGATTCTCTATAAAGCCTTTTTAGACGTAGACGTTTTAATCCGAACAAAAAAACCCCATATGTTATTAAATCAAATTTTATGAGTTCAAATATTTAATTATGAGATTTTGAACAAAATTATAGAGATAAATCTAAAATTTTCAGCTTTTTACTTGGTTAAAATTCGAACGGATTCTCTATAAAGCAATTTTAGACAAGCAAGTTTTAATCCCAACAAAACGAAAATTAGATGTTATTAAATCAAATTTTATGAGTTCAAATAGTTGAATATGGGTTTTTGATCAAAATTATACAGATTAATCTAAAATTTTCAGCTTTTTACTCGGTTAAAATTTGAACGGATTCTCTATAAAGCAATTTTAGACAAGCAAGTTTTAGTCCCAACAAAACAAAAATTAGATGTTATTAAATCTAATTTTATGAGTTCAAATAGTAGAATATGGGCTATCGAACTAAATTATACAGATTAATCTAAAATTTTCAGCTTTTTACTTGGTTAAAATTCGAACAAATTCTCTATAAAGCCTTTTTTGACATGCACATTTTAATCCTAACAAAACGAAAACCAGATTTTATTAAATTAAATTTTATGAGTTCAAATATTTAATTTTGAGCTTTCAAAGAAAAGCATATAGATTAATCTAAAATTTTCTGTTTTTTACTCTATTAAAATTCGAACGGATTCTCTATAAAGCCTTTTTAGACATGAAGGTTTTAATCCCAACAAAACAAAAACCAGATGTTATTAAATGAAATATTACGAGTTCAAATAGTTAATTTTCTGCTTTCGAAAAAATTATACAGATTAATCTAAAATTTTCAACTTTTTACTCGGTTAAAATTCGAACGGATTCTTTATAAAGCATTTTTAGACATGCACGTTTTAATCCGAACAAAACGATAACTAGATGTTATTAAATCAAATTTTTTGAGTTCAAGTAATTAATTATGGGGTTTTGAACTAAATTATACAGATTAATCTAAAATTTTAGGCTTTTTACTCAGTTAAAATTTGAACGGATTCTCTATAAAGCCTTTTTAGACATGCACGTTTTAATCCGAACAAAACAAAAAACAAATGTTATTAAATCAAATTTTATGAGTTTAAATAGTTAATTATGGGATTTTTAACAAAATTAAACATATAAATCTAAAATTTTCATCTTTTTACTAGGTTAAAATTCGAACAAATTCTCTATAAAGCAATTTTAGACATGCAAGTTTTAATCCCAACAAAACGAAAATTAGATTTTACTAAATCAAATTTTATGAGTTCAAATAGTTGAACATGGGATTTTGAAAAAAATTATACAGATTAATCTAAAATTTTTAGCTTTTTACTCGGTTAAAATTCGAACGGATTCTCTACAAAGCCTTTTTAGACATGCACATTTTAATCTCAGCAAAACGAAAACCGGATTTTATTAAATTAAATTTTATGAGTTCAAATATTTAATTTTGAGCTTCTGAATATAATTATACAAATTAATCTAAAATTTTTAGCTTTTTACTCGGTTAAAATTTGAACGGATTCTCTATAAAGCCATTTTAGACATGTACGTTTTAATCCCAACAAAACAAAAACCAGATGTTATTAAATCAAATTTTATGAGTTCAAATAGTTAATTATGGGCTTTTGAACAAAATTATATAGATTAATCTAAAATTTTCAACTTTTTAATCGGTTAAAATTCGAACAGATTTTCTATAAATCCTTTTTAGACATGCACGTTTTAATCCGAACACAACGATAACTAGATGTTATTAATCCAATTTTTTGAGTTCAAATAATTGATTATGGGCTTTTGAACAAAATTGTATAGATTAATCTAAAATTTTTAGCTTTTTACTCGGTTAAAATTTGAACGGATTCTCTATAAAGCTTTTTAGACATGCACATTTTTATCCGAACAAAACAAAAACAAGATGTTATTAAATGAAATTTTATGAGTTCAAATAGTTAATTATGAGATTTTGAACAAAATTATACAGATTAATATAAAATTTTCAACATTTTACTCGATTAAAATTCGAATGGATTCTCTATAAAGCCTTTTTAGACATGCACGTTTTAATCCGAATAAAACAAAAACCATATGTTATGAAATCAAATTTTATGAGTTCAAATAGTTAATTAAGGGATTTTGAACAAAATTATACAAATAAATCTAATAATTTCAGGTTTTTACTCGGTTAAATTCGAACGGATTCTCTATAAAGCCGTTTTAGACATGCACGTTTTAATCCGAACAAAATGATAATTAGATGTTATTAAATCAATTTTTTTAGTTCAAATAATTAATTATGGACTTTTGAACAAAATTATACAGATTAATATAAAATTTTCAGCTTTTTACTCGTTTAAAATTTGAACGGATTCTTTATAAAGCCTTTTTGGATGTGGATGTTTTAATCGTAACAAAACAAAACGAGATGTTATTAAATAAAATTTGATGAGTTCAAATAGTTAATTATGAGATTTTGAACAAAATAATACAGATAAATCTAAAATTTTTATTTTTTTACTCGGTTAAAATTCAAACGGATTCTCTATAAAGCCTTTTTAGACATGAACGTTTTAATCCGAACAAAACCATAACTAGATGTTATTAAATCAAATTTTTTGGGTTCAAATAATTAATTATGGGGTTTTGAACAAAATTATGTAGATTAATCTAAAATTTTTAGCTTTTTACTCGGTTAAAATTCAAACGGATTCTCTATAAAGCCTTTTTAGACATGCACATTTTAATCTCAACAAAACGAAAACCATATTTTATTAAAGGAAATTTTATGAGTTTAAATATTTAATTTTGAGCTTTTGAATAAAATTATACAGATTAATCTAAAATTTTTAGCTTTTTACTCGGTTAAAATTCGAACGGATTCTCTATAATACCTTTATAGACATTCACGATTTAATCCCAACAAAACGAAAACCAGATGTTATTAAATCAAATTTTATGAGTTTAAATAGTTAATTATGAGCTTTTATACAAAATTATACAGATTAATCTAAAATTTTCAACTTTTTAGTCGGTTAAAATTCAAACAGATTCTCTATAAAGCCTTTTTAGACATGCACGTTTTAATCCGAACAAAACAATTACTAGATGTTATTAAATCAAAATTTTTGAGTTCAAATAACTAATTATGGGCTTTTGAACAAAATTATACAGATTAATCTAAAATTTTCAGCTTTTTACTCGGTTAAAATTTTAATGGATTCTCAATAAAGCCTTTTTAGACATGCACGTTTTATTCCGAACAAAACAAAAACCAGATGCTATTAAATCAAATTTTATGAGTTCAAATAGTTAATTAAGGGCTTTTGAACAAAATTATACAGATTAATCTAAAATTTTTAGCTTTTTACTCGGTTAAAATTCAAACGGATTCTCCATAAAGCCTTTTTAGACATGCACGTTTTAATCTGAACAAAACGATAACTAGATATTATTAAATCAAATTTTTTGAGTTCAAATAATTAATTATGGGCTTTTGAACAAAATTATGTAGATTAATCTAAAATTTTTAGCTTTTTACTTGGTTAAAATTCAAACGGATTCTCTATAAAGCCTTTTTAGACATGCACATTTTAATCTCAACAAAACGAAAACCAGACTTTATTAAATGAAATTTTATGAGTTTAAATATTTAATTTTGAGCATTTGAATAAAATTATACAGATTAATCTAAAATTTTCAGCTTTTTATTCGGTTAAAATTCCAACGATTTCTCTATCAAGCCTTTTTAGACATGCACGTTTTAATCCCAACAAAACGAAAATCAGATGTTATTAAATCAAATTTTATCAGTTCAAATAGTTAATTAAGAGCTTTTGAATAAAATTATACAGATTAATCTAAAATTTTCAGCTTTTTACTCGGTTAAAATTTGAAAGGATTCTCTATAATGCCTTTTTAGACATGCACGTTTTAATCCGAACAAAACGATAACTAGATGTTATTAAATCAAATTTTTTGAGTTCAAATATTTAATTATGGGCTTTTGAACAAAATTATGCAGATTAATCTAAAATTTTCAGCTTTTTACTCGATTAAAATTTGAACGAAATCTCTATGAAGCCTTTTTAGACATGCACATTTTAATCCGAACAAAACAAAAACCAGATGTTATTAAATCAAATTTTATGAGTTCAAATAGTTAATTAAGGGCTTTTGAACAAAATTATATAGATTAATCTAAAATTTTCAGCTTTATACTCGGTTAAAATTCAAACGGATTCTCCATAAAGCCTTTTTAGACATGCACGTTTTAATCCGAATAAAACGATAACTAGATGTTATTAAATCAAATTTTTTCATTTTGAATAATTAATTATGGGCTTTTGAACAAAATTTTGCAAATTAATCTAAAATTTTCATCTTCTTACTTAGTTAAAATTCGAACAGATTCTTTTTAAAGCCCATTTATACATGCACATTTTAATCCCAACAAACGAAAACCAGATGTTATTAAATCAAATTTTATGAGTTCAAATAGTTAATTATTGGCTTTTGAACAAAATTATACATATTAATCTAAAATTTTCAACTTTTTAGTCGGTTAAAATTCGAACAGATTCTCTATAAAGCCTTTTTAGATATGCACGTTTTAATCCGAATAAAACAATTACTAGATGTTATTAAATCAAATTTTTTGAGTTCAAATAATTAATTATGGGCTTTTGAATAAAATTATACAGATTAATCTAAAATTTTCAGCTCTTTACCCGGTTAAAATTTGAACAGATTCTGTATAAAGCTGTTTTAGACATGCACGTTTTAATCCGAACAAAACGATAACTAGATGTTATTAAATCAAATTTTTTGAGTTCACATAACAAAACGATAGCTGTTTCAGCTATTTTTTTCTCGGTTAAAATTTGAAAGGACTCTTTATAAAGCCTTTTTAGACATGCACGTTTTAATCCAAACAAAACAAAAACCAGATGTTATTAAATAAAATTTTATGAGTTCAAATAGTTAATTATAGGATTTTTAATAAAATTATACAGATAGATCTAAAATTTTCAGCTTTTTACTCGGCTAAAATTCGAACGGATTCTCTATAAAGCAATTTTAGACATGCAAGTTTTAATCCCACCAAAACAAAAACCAGATGTTATTAAATCAAATTTTATGTGTTCAAATAATTGAATATGGTCTTTTAAACAAAATTATACATATTAATCTAAAATTTTTAGCTTTTTGCTCGGTTAAAATTCGAACGAATTCTCTGCAAAGCCATTTTCGACATGTACATTTTAATCCCAACAAAATGAAAACAAGATTTTATTGAAAGAAATTTTATGTGTTAAAATATTTAATTTTGAGCTTTTGAACAAAATTATACAGATTAATCTAAAATTTTCATCTTTTTCCTTGGTTAAAGTTCGAACGGATTCTCTATAAAGACTTTTTAGACATGCACGTTTTAATCCTAACAAAACGAAAATCAGATGTTATTAAATAAAATTTTACGATTTCAAATAGTTAATTATGGGCTTTTGAACAAAATTATACAAATTAATCTAAAATTTTCAACTTTTTACTCTGTTAAAATTCGAATGGATTCCTTATAGAGCCATTTTAGACATACACGTTTTAATCCGAACAAAACGATAACTAGATGTTATCAAATCAAATTTTTTGAGTTCAAATAATTAATTATGGGATTTTGAACAAAATTATATAGATTAATCTAAAATTTTCAGCTTTTTACACAGATAAAATTTGAACGGATTCTCTATAAAGCCTTTTTAGACATGCACATTTTAATCCGAACAAAACAAAAAACAGATGTAATTAAATAAAAATTTATGAGTTCAAATAGTTAATTATGGGATTTTTAACAAAATTAAATAGATAAATCTAAAATTTTCAGCTTTTTATTGGGTTAAAATTCGAACGAATTCTCTATAAAGCAATCTTAGCATGCAAGTTTTAATCCCACCAAAATGAAAACCAGATGCTATTAAATCAAATTTTATGATTTCAAGTAGTTGAATATGGTCTTTTAAACAAAATTATACAGATTAATCTAAAATTTTTAGCTTTTTACTCGGTTAAAATTCGAACGAATTCTCTACAAAGCCTTTTTAGACATGTACATTTTAATCCCAACAAAACGAAAACAAGATTTTATTAAATTAAATTTTATGGTTTCAAATATATAATTTTCAGCTTTTGAACAAAATTATAAAGATTAATCTAAAATTTTCAGCTTTTTACTCGGTTAAAATTGGACGGATTCTCTATAAATCTCATTTAGACATGCACGTTTTAATCCCCAAAAAACAACAACCATATATTATTAAATCAAATTTTATGAGTTCAAATAGTTAATTATGTGATTTTGAACAAAATTATACAGAAAAATCTAAAACTTTCAGCTTTTTAGTCGGTTAAAATTCGAACGGATTCTCTATAAAGCAATTTTAGACAAGCAAGTTTTAATCCTAACAAGTCGAAAACCGAATGTTATTAAATCAAATTTTATGAGTTCAAATAGTTGAATATAGGCTTTTGAACAAAATTATACAAATTAATCTAAAAATTTTAGCTTTTTACTCGGTTAAAATTCGAATGGGTTCTCTACAAAGCCTTTTTAGACATGCACATTTTAATCCCAACAAAACTAAAACCATATTTTATTAAATGAAATTTTATGAGTTCAAATATTTAATTTTGAGCTTTTGAACAAAATTATACAGCTTAATCTAAAATTTTCAGCTTTTTACTCAGTTAAAATTTGAACGGATTCTCTATAAAGCCTTTTTAGACATGCACGTCTTAATCCCAACAAAACAAAAACAAGATGTTATTAAATCAAATTTTATGATTTTAAATAGTTAATTATGTGCTTTTGAACAAAATTATACAAATTAATCTAAAATTTTCAACTTTTTACTCGATTAAAATTCGAACAGATTCTCTATAAAACCTTTTTAGACATGCACGTTTTAATCCGAACAAAACGATAACTAGTTGTTATTAGATCAAATTTTTTGAGTTCAAATAATTAATTATCGGCTTTTGAACAAAATTATAAAGATTAATCTAAAATTTTTAGCTTTTTACACGGTTAAAATTTGAACAGATTCTCTATAAAGCCTTTTTAGATATGCACGTTTTAATCCGAACAAAACGATAACTATATGTTATTAAATAAAATTTTTTGAGTTCAAATAATTAATTTTGGGCTTTTGAACAAAATTATGCAAATTAATCTAAAATTTTCAGCTTTTTACTCGGTTAAAATTTGAACGGATTCTCTATAAAGCCTTTTTACACATGCACGTTTTAATACGAACAAAACAAAAAACAGATGTTATTAAATCAAATTTTATGAGTTCAAATAGTTAATTATGGGAATTTTAACAAAATTATACAGATAAATCTAAAATTTTCAGCTTTTTACTCGGTTAAAATTCGAACAGATTCTCTATAAAGCAATTTTAGATATGCAAGTTTTAATCCTACCAAAACGAAAACTATATGTTATTAAATCAAATTTTATGAGTTCAAATAGTTGAATATGGTCTTTTAAATAAAATTATACATATTAATCTAAAATTTTTAGCTTTTTACTCGATTAAAATTCGAACGGATTCTCTGTAAAGCCTTTTTAGACATGCACGTTTTAGTCCCAACAAAACCAAGATCAGATGTTATTAAATCAAATTTTACGAGTTCAAATAGTTAATTATGGGCTTTTGAACAAAATTATACAGATTAAGCTAAATTTTTTAGCTTTTTACTAGGTTAAAATTTGAACGGATTCTCTATAAAGCCTTTTTAGACATGGACGTTTTAATCCAAATAAAACAAAAACCAAATATTTTTAAATAAGATTTTATGAGTTCAAATAGTTAATTATGGGATTTTGAACAAAATTATATATATAAATATAAAATTTTCACTTTTTACTCGGTTAAAATTCAAACGGATTCTCTATAAAGCAAGTTTAGACAAGCAAGTTTTAATCCCAACAAAATGAAAATTAGATGTTATTAAGTCATATTTTATGAGTTCAAATAGTTGAATATGGGCTTTTCAACAAAATTATACAGATTAATCTAAAATCTTTAGCTTTTTACTCTGATAAAATTTGAACGAATTCTCTATAAAGCAATCTTAGCATGCAAGTTTTAATCCCACCAAAATGAAAACCAGTGCTATTAAATCAAATTTTATGATTTCAAATAGTTGAATATGGTCTTTTAAACAAAATTATACAGATTAATCTAAAATTTTTAGCTTTTTACTCGGTTAAAATTCGAACGAATTCTCTACAAAGCCTTTTTAGACATGTACATTTTAATCCCAACAAAACGAAAACAAGATTTTATTAAATTAAATTTTATGGTTTCAAATATATAATTTTCAGCTTTTGAACAAAATTATAAAGATTAATCTAAAATTTTCAGCTTTTTACTCGGTTAAAATTGGACGGATTCTCTATAAATCTCATTTAGACATGCACGTTTTAATCCCCAAAAAACAACAACCATATATTATTAAATCAAATTTTATGAGTTCAAATAGTTAATTATGGGAATTTTAACAAAATTATACAGATAAATCTAAAATTTTCAGCTTTTTACTCGGTTAAAATTCGAACAGATTCTCTATAAAGCAATTTTAGATATGCAAGTTTTAATCCTACCAAAACGAAAACTATATGTTATTAAATCAAATTTTATGAGTTCAAATAGTTGAATATGGTCTTTTAAATAAAATTATACATATTAATCTAAAATTTTTAGCTTTTTACTCGATTAAAATTCGAACGGATTCTCTGTAAAGCCTTTTTAGACATGCACGTTTTAGTCCCAACAAAACCAAGATCAGATGTTACTAAATCAAATTTTACGAGTTCAAATAGTTAATTATGGGCTTTTGAACAAAATTATACAGATTAAGCTAAATTTTTTAGCTTTTTACTAGGTTAAAATTTGAACGGATTCTCTATAAAGCCTTTTTAGACATGGACGTTTTAATCCCAATAAAACAAAAACCAAATATTTTTAAATAAGATTTTATGAGTTCAAATAGTTAATTATGGGATTTTGAACAAAATTATATATATAAATATAAAATTTTCACTTTTTACTCGGTTAAAATTCAAACGGATTCTCTATAAAGCAAGTTTAGACAAGCAAGTTTTAATCCCAACAAAATGAAAATTAGATGTTATTAAGTCATATTTTATGAGTTCAAATAGTTGAATATGGGCTTTTCAACAAAATTATACAGATTAATCTAAAATCTTTAGCTTTTTACTCTGATAAAATTTGAACGAATTCTCTATAAAGCAATCTTAGCATGCAAGTTTTAATCCCACCAAAATGAAAACCAGATGCTATTAAATCAAATTTTATGATTTCAAATAGTTGAATATGGTCTTTTAAACAAAATTATACAGATTAATCTAAAATTTTTAGCTTTTTACTCGGTTAAAATTCGAACGAATTCTCTACAAAGCCTTTTTAGACATGTACATTTTAATCCCAACAAAACGAAAACAAGATTTTATTAAATTAAATTTTATGGTTTCAAATATATAATTTTCAGCTTTTGAACAAAATTATAAAGATTAATCTAAAATTTTCAGCTTTTTACTCGGTTAAAATTGGACGGATTCTCTATAAATCTCATTTAGACATGCACGTTTTAATCCCCAAAAAACAACAACCATATATTATTAAATCAAATTTTATGAGTTCAAATAGTTAATTATGGGAATTTTAACAAAATTATACAGATAAATCTAAAATTTTCAGCTTTTTACTCGGTTAAAATTCGAACAGATTCTCTATAAAGCAATTTTAGATATGCAAGTTTTAATCCTACCAAAACGAAAACTATATGTTATTAAATCAAATTTTATGAGTTCAAATAGTTGAATATGGTCTTTTAAATAAAATTATACATATTAATCTAAAATTTTTAGCTTTTTACTCGATTAAAATTCGAACGGATTCTCTGTAAAGCCTTTTTAGACATGCACGTTTTAGTCCCAACAAAACCAAGATCAGATGTTATTAAATCAAATTTTACGAGTTCAAATAGTTAATTATGGGCTTTTGAACAAAATTATACAGATTAAGCTAAATTTTTTAGCTTTTTACTAGGTTAAAATTTGAACGGATTCTCTATAAAGCCTTTTTAGACATGGACGTTTTAATCCAAATAAAACAAAAACCAAATATTTTTAAATAAGATTTTATGAGTTCAAATAGTTAATTATGGGATTTTGAACAAAATTATATATATAAATATAAAATTTTCACTTTTTACTCGGTTAAAATTCAAACGGATTCTCTATAAAGCAAGTTTAGACAAGCAAGTTTTAATCCCAACAAAATGAAAATTAGATGTTATTAAGTCATATTTTATGAGTTCAAATAGTTGAATATGGGCTTTTCAACAAAATTATACAGATTAATCTAAAATCTTTAGCTTTTTACTCTGATAAAATTTGAACGAATTCTCTATAAAGCAATCTTAGCATGCAAGTTTTAATCCCACCAAAATGAAAACCAGATGCTATTAAATCAAATTTTATGATTTCAAATAGTTGAATATGGTCTTTTAAACAAAATTATACAGATTAATCTAAAATTTTTAGCTTTTTACTCGGTTAAAATTCGAACGAATTCTCTACAAAGCCTTTTTAGACATGTACATTTTAATCCCAACAAAACGAAAACAAGATTTTATTAAATTAAATTTTATGGTTTCAAATATATAATTTTCAGCTTTTGAACAAAATTATAAAGATTAATCTAAAATTTTCAGCTTTTTACTCTCGGTTAAAATTGGACGGATTCTCTATAAATCTCATTTAGACATGCACGTTTTAATCCCCAAAAAACAACAACCATATATTATTAAATCAAATTTTATGAGTTCAAATAGTTAATTATGGGAATTTTAACAAAATTATACGGATAAATCTAAAATTTTCAGCTTTTTACTCGGTTAAAATTCGAACAAATTCTCTATAAAGCAATTTTAGATATGCAAGTTTTAATCCTACCAAAACGAAAACTATATGTTATTAAATCAAATTTTATGAGTTCAAATAGTTGAATATGGTCTTTTAAATAAAATTATACATATTAATCTAAAATTTTTAGCTTTTTACTCGATTAAAATTCGAACGGATTCTCTGTAAAGCCTTTTTAGACATGCACGTTTTAGTCCCAACAAAACCAAGATCAGATGTTATTAAATCAAATTTTACGAGTTCAAATAGTTAATTATGGGCTTTTGAACAAAATTATACAGATTAAGCTAAATTTTTTAGCTTTTTACTAGGTTAAAATTTGAACGGATTCTCTATAAAGCCTTTTTAGACATGGACGTTTTAATCCAAATAAAACAAAAACCAAATATTTTTAAATAAGATTTTATGAGTTCAAATAGTTAATTATGGGATTTTGAACAAAATTATATATATAAATATAAAATTTTCACTTTTTACTCGGTTAAAATTCAAACGGATTCTCTATAAAGCAAGTTTAGACAAGCAAGTTTTAATCCCAACAAAATGAAAATTAGATGTTATTAAGTCATATTTTATGAGTTCAAATAGTTGAATATGGGCTTTTCAACAAAATTATACAGATTAATCTAAAATCTTTAGCTTTTTACTCTGATAAAATTTGAACGAATTCTCTATAAAGCAATCTTAGCATGCAAGTTTTAATCCCACCAAAATGAAAACCAGATGCTATTAAATCAAATTTTATGATTTCAAATAGTTGAATATGGTCTTTTAAACAAAATTATACAGATTAATCTAAAATTTTTAGCTTTTTACTCGGTTAAAATTCGAACGAATTCTCTACAAAGCCTTTTTAGACATGTACATTTTAATCCCAACAAAACGAAAACAAGATTTTATTAAATTAAATTTTATGGTTTCAAATATATAATTTTCAGCTTTTGAACAAAATTATAAAGATTAATCTAAAATTTTCAGCTTTTTACTCGTTTAAAATTGGACGGATTCTCTATAAATCTCATTTAGACATGCACGTTTTAATCCCCAAAAAACAACAACCATATATTATTAAATCAAATTTTATGAGTTCAAATAGTTAATTATGGGAATTTTAACAAAATTATACAGATAAATCTAAAATTTTCAGCTTTTTACTCGGTTAAAATTCGTACAGATTCTCTATAAAGCAATTTTAGATATGCAAGTTTTAATCCTACCAAAACGAAAACTATATGTTATTAAATCAAATTTTATGAGTTCAAATAGTTGAATATGGTCTTTTAAATAAAATTATACATATTAATCTAAAATTTTTAGCTTTTTACTCGATTAAAATTCGAACGGATTCTCTGTAAAGCCTTTTTAGACATGCACGTTTTAGTCCCAACAAAACCAAGATCAGATGTTATTAAATCAAATTTTACGAGTTCAAATAGTTAATTATGGGCTTTTGAACAAAATTATACAGATTAAGCTAAATTTTTTAGCTTTTTACTAGGTTAAAATTTGAACGGATTCTCTATAAAGCCTTTTTAGACATGGACGTTTTAATCCAAATAAAACAAAAACCAAATATTTTTAAATAAGATTTTATGAGTTCAAATAGTTAATTATGGGATTTTGAACAAAATTATATATATAAATATAAAATTTTCACTTTTTACTCGGTTAAAATTCAAACGGATTCTCTATAAAGCAAGTTTAGACAAGCAAGTTTTAATCCCAACAAAATGAAAATTAGATGTTATTAAGTCGTATTTTATGAGTTCAAATAGTTGAATATGGGCTTTTCAACAAAATTATACAGATTAATCTAAAATCTTTAGCTTTTTACTCTGATAAAATTTGAACGAATTCTCTATAAAGCAATCTTAGCATGCAAGTTTTAATCCCACCAAAATGAAAACCAGATGCTATTAAATCAAATTTTATGGTTTCAAATAGTTGAATATGGTCTTTTAAACAAAATTATACAGATTAATCTAAAATTTTTAGCTTTTTACTCGGTTAAAATTCGAACGAATTCTCTACAAAGCCTTTTTTAGACATGTACATTTTAATCCCAACAAAACGAAAACAAGATTTTATTAAATTAAATTTTATGGTTTCAAATATATAATTTTCAGCTTTTGAACAAAATTATAAAGATTAATCTAAAATTTTCAGCTTTTTACTCGGTTAAAATTGGACGGATTCTCTATAAATCTCATTTAGACATGCACGTTTTAATCCCCAAAAAACAACAACCATATATTATTAAATCAAATTTTATGAGTTTAAATAGTTAATTATGTGATTTTGAACAAAATTATACAGAAAAATCTAAAACTTTCAGCTTTTTAGTCGGTTAAAATTCGAACGGATTCTCTATAAAGCAATTTTAGACAAGCAAGTTTTAATCCTAACAAGTCGAAAACCGAATGTTATTAAATCAAATTTTATGAGTTCAAATAGTTGAATATAGGCTTTTGAACAAAATTATACAAATTAATCTAAAAATTTTAGCTTTTTACTCGGTTAAAATTCGAATGGGTTCTCTACAAAGCCTTTTTAGACATGCACATTTTAATCCCAACAAAACTAAAACCATATTTTATTAAATGAAATTTTATGAGTTCAAATATTTAATTTTGAGCTTTTGAACAAAATTATACAGCTTAATCTAAAATTTTCAGCTTTTTACTCAGTTAAAATTTGAACGGATTCTCTATAAAGCCTTTTTAGACATGCACGTCTTAATCCCAACAAAACAAAAACAAGATGTTATTAAATCAAATTTTATGATTTTAAATAGTTAATTATGTGCTTTTGAACAAAATTATACAAATTAATCTAAAATTTTCAACTTTTTACTCGATTAAAATTTGAACAGATTCTCTATAAAACCTTTTTAGACATGCACGTTTTAATCCGAACAAAACGATAACTAGTTGTTATTAGATCAAATTTTTTGAGTTCAAATAATTAATTATCGGCTTTTGAACAAAATTATAAAGATTAATCTAAAATTTTTAGCTTTTTACACGGTTAAAATTTGAACAGATTCTCTATAAAGCCTTTTTAGATATGCACGTTTTAATCCGAACAAAACGATAACTATATGTTATTAAATAAAATTTTTTGAGTTCAAATAATTAATTTTGGGCTTTTGAACAAAATTATGCAAATTAATCTAAAATTTTCAGCTTTTTACTCGGTTAAAATTTGAACGGATTCTCTATAAAGCCTTTTTACACATGCACGTTTTAATACGAACAAAACAAAAAACAGATGTTATTAAATCAAATTTTATGAGTTCAAATAGTTAATTATGGGAATTTTAACAAAATTATACAGATAAATCTAAAATTTTCAGCTTTTTACTCGGTTAAAATTCGAACAGATTCTCTATAAAGCAATTTTAGATATGCAAGTTTTAATCCTACCAAAACGAAAACTATATGTTATTAAATCAAATTTTATGAGTTGAAATAGTTGAATATGGTCTTTTAAATAAAATTATACATATTAATCTAAAATTTTTAGCTTTTTACTCGATTAAAATTCGAACGGATTCTCTGTAAAGCCTTTTTAGACATGCACGTTTTAGTCCCAACAAAACCAAGATCAGATGTTATTAAATCAAATTTTACGAGTTCAAATAGTTAATTATGGGCTTTTGAACAAAATTATACAGATTAAGCTAAATTTTTTAGCTTTTTACTAGGTTAAAATTTGAACGGATTCTCTATAAAGCCTTTTTAGACATGGACGTTTTAATCCAAATAAAACAAAAACCAAATATTTTTAAATAAGATTTTATGAGTTCAAATAGTTAATTATGGGATTTTGAACAAAATTATATATATAAATATAAAATTTTCACTTTTTACTCGGTTAAAATTCAAACGGATTCTCTATAAAGCAAGTTTAGACAAGCAAGTTTTAATCCCAACAAAATGAAAATTAGATGTTATTAAGTCATATTTTATGAGTTCAAATAGTTGAATATGGGCTTTTCAACAAAATTATACAGATTAATCTAAAATCTTTAGCTTTTTACTCTGATAAAATTTGAACGAATTCTCTATAAAGCAATCTTAGCATGCAAGTTTTAATCCCATCAAAATGAAAACCAGTGCTATTAAATCAAATTTTATGATTTCAAATAGTTGAATATGGTCTTTTAAACAAAATTATACAGATTAATCTAAAATTTTTAGCTTTTTACTCGGTTAAAATTCGAACGAATTCTCTACAAAGCCTTTTTAGACATGTACATTTTAATCCCAACAAAACGAAAACAAGATTTTATTAAATTAAATTTTATGGTTTCAAATATATAATTTTCAGCTTTTGAACAAAATTATAAAGATTAATCTAAAATTTTCAGCTTTTTACTCGGTTAAAATTGGACGGATTCTCTATAAATCTCATTTAGACATGCACGTTTTAATCCCCAAAAAACAACAACCATATATTATTAAATCAAATTTTATGAGTTCAAATAGTTAATTATGGGAATTTTAACAAAATTATACAGATAAATCTAAAATTTTCAGCTTTTTACTCGGTTAAAATTCGAACAGATTCTCTATAAAGCAATTTTAGATATGCAAGTTTTAATCCTACCAAAACGAAAACTATATGTTATTAAATCAAATTTTATGAGTTCAAATAGTTGAATATGGTCTTTTAAATAAAATTATACATATTAATCTAAAATTTTTAGCTTTTTACTCGATTAAAATTCGAACGGATTCTCTGTAAAGCCTTTTTAGACATGCACGTTTTAGTCCCAACAAAACCAAGATCAGATGTTACTAAATCAAATTTTACGAGTTCAAATAGTTAATTATGGGCTTTTGAACAAAATTATACAGATTAAGCTAAATTTTTTAGCTTTTTACTAGGTTAAAATTTGAACGGATTCTCTATAAAGCCTTTTTAGACATGGACGTTTTAATCCCAATAAAACAAAAACCAAATATTTTTAAATAAGATTTTATGAGTTCAAATAGTTAATTATGGGATTTTGAACAAAATTATATATATAAATATAAAATTTTCACTTTTTACTCGGTTAAAATTCAAACGGATTCTCTATAAAGCAAGTTTAGACAAGCAAGTTTTAATCCCAACAAAATGAAAATTAGATGTTATTAAGTCATATTTTATGAGTTCAAATAGTTGAATATGGGCTTTTCAACAAAATTATACAGATTAATCTAAAATCTTTAGCTTTTTACTCTGATAAAATTTGAACGAATTCTCTATAAAGCAATCTTAGCATGCAAGTTTTAATCCCACCAAAATGAAAACCAGATGCTATTAAATCAAATTTTATGATTTCAAATAGTTGAATATGGTCTTTTAAACAAAATTATACAGATTAATCTAAAATTTTTAGCTTTTTACTCGGTTAAAATTCGAACGAATTCTCTACAAAGCCTTTTTAGACATGTACATTTTAATCCCAACAAAACGAAAACAAGATTTTATTAAATTAAATTTTATGGTTTCAAATATATAATTTTCAGCTTTTGAACAAAATTATAAAGATTAATCTAAAATTTTCAGCTTTTTACTCGGTTAAAATTGGACGGATTCTCTATAAATCTCATTTAGACATGCACGTTTTAATCCCCAAAAAACAACAACCATATATTATTAAATCAAATTTTATGAGTTCAAATAGTTAATTATGGGAATTTTAACAAAATTATACAGATAAATCTAAAATTTTCAGCTTTTTACTCGGTTAAAATTCGAACAGATTCTCTATAAAGCAATTTTAGATATGCAAGTTTTAATCCTACCAAAACGAAAACTATATGTTATTAAATCAAATTTTATGAGTTCAAATAGTTGAATATGGTCTTTCAAATAAAATTATACATATTAATCTAAAATTTTTAGCTTTTTACTCGATTAAAATTCGAACGGATTCTCTGTAAAGCCTTTTTAGACATGCACGTTTTAGTCCCAACAAAACCAAGATCAGATGTTATTAAATCAAATTTTACGAGTTCAAATAGTTAATTATGGGCTTTTGAACAAAATTATACAGATTAAGCTAAATTTTTTAGCTTTTTACTAGGTTAAAATTTGAACGGATTCTCTATAAAGCCTTTTTAGACATGGACGTTTTAATCCCAATAAAACAAAAACCAAATATTTTTAAATAAGATTTTATGAGTTCAAATAGTTAATTATGGGATTTTGAACAAAATTATATATATAAATATAAAATTTTCACTTTTTACTCGGTTAAAATTCAAACGGATTCTCTATAAAGCAAGTTTAGACAAGCAAGTTTTAATCCCAACAAAATGAAAATTAGATGTTATTAAGTCATATTTTATGAGTTCAAATAGTTGAATATGGGCTTTTCAACAAAATTATACAGATTAATCTAAAATCTTTAGCTTTTTACTCTGATAAAATTTGAACGAATTCTCTATAAAGCAATCTTAGCATGCAAGTTTTAATCCCACCAAAATGAAAACCAGATGCTATTAAATCAAATTTTATGATTTCAAATAGTTGAATATGGTCTTTTAAACAAAATTATACAGATTAATCTAAAATTTTTAGCTTTTTACTCGGTTAAAATTCGAACGAATTCTCTACAAAGCCTTTTTAGACATGTACATTTTAATCCCAACAAAACGAAAACAAGATTTTATTAAATTAAATTTTATGGTTTCAAATATATAATTTTCAGCTTTTGAACAAAATTATAAAGATTAATCTAAAATTTTCAGCTTTTTACTCGGTTAAAATTGGACGGATTCTCTATAAATCTCATTTAGACATGCACGTTTTAATCCCCAAAAAACAACAACCATATAACAAAACGAAAAATAGATGTTATTCAATCAAATTTTACGAGTTCAAATAATTAATTATGGGCTTTTGAACAAAATTATAGAGATTAATCTAAAATTTTCAACTTTTTACTCGGTTAAAATTCGAACGAATTTTCTATAAAGCCTTTTTAGATATGCACGTTTTAATCCGAACAAAACGATAACTAGATGTTATTAAATCAAATTTTTTGAGTTCAAATAATTAATTATGGGCTTTTGAACAAAATTATACAGATTAATCTAAAATTATCAACTTATTACTCGGTTAAAATTTGAAAGGATTCTTTATAAAGCCATTATAGATATGCACGTTTTAATCCGGACAAAACAAAAACCAAATGTTATTTAATAAAATTTTATGAGTTCAAATAGTTAATTATTGGATTTTGAACAAAATTATACAGATAGATCTAAAATTTTCAGCTTTTTACTCTGTTAAAATTTGAATGGATTCTCTATAAAGCAATTTTAGACAAGCAAATATTTGTCCTAACAAAACGAAAACTATATGTTATTAAATCAAATTTTACGAGTTCAAATAGTTAATTATGGGCTTTTGAACAAAATTATACAGATTAATCTAAAATTTTCAACTTTTTACTCGGTTAAAATTCAAACGGATTCTCTACAAAGCCTTTTTAGACATGCACATTTTAATCACAACAAAACGAAAACAAGATTTTATTAAAAGAAATTTTATGAGTTAAAATTTTTAATTTCGAGATTTTGAACAAAATTCTACAGATTAATCTAAAATTTTCAGCTTTTTACTAGGTTAAAATTCTAACAGATTGTCTATAAAGTCTTTTTAGACATGCACGTTTTAATCCTAACAAAACGAAAATCAGATGTTATTCAATCAAATTTTACGAGTTCAAATAATTAATTATTGGATTTTGAACAAAATTAGACAGATAAATCTAAAATTTTCAGCTTTTTACTCGGTTAAAATTCGAACGCATTCTCTATAAAGCAATTTCAGATAAGCAAGTTTTAGTCCTAACAAAACGAAAATTAGATGTTATTAAATCAAATTTTATGAGTTCAAATAGTAAATTATGGGCTTTTGAACAAAATTATACAGATTAATCTAAAATTTTCAACTTTTTACTCGGTGAAAATTCGAACGGATTCTCTATAAAGCCTTTTTAAACATGCACGTTTTAATCCGAACAAAACTATAACTACATGTTATTAAATCAAATTTTTTGAGTTCAAATAATTAATTATGGGCTTTTGAACAAAATTATACAGATTAATCTAAAATTATAAGCTTTTTACTCGGTTAAAATTTAAAAGGATTCTTTATAAAGCCTTTTTAGACATGCACGTTTTAATCCGAACAAAAAAAAAACAGATGTTATTAAATAAAATTTTATGAGTTCAAATAGTTAATTATGGGATTTTGAACAAAATTATACAGATTAATCAAAAATTTTCAGCTTTTTACTCGGTTAAAATTCGAACGGATTCTCTATAAAGCAATTTTAGGCAAGCAAGTTTTAGTCCTAACAAAACGAAAATTAGATGTTATTAAATCAAATTTTACGAGTTCAAATAGTTAATTATTGGGTTTTGAACAAAATTATACAGATTAATCTAAAATTTTCAACTTTTTACTCGGTTAAAATTCGAACGGAATCTCTATAAAGCCTTTTTAGATATGCACGTTTTAATCCGAACAAAACGATAACTACATGTTATTAAATCAAATTTTTTGAGTTCAAATAATTAATTATGGTCTTTTGAACAAAATTATACAGATTAATCTAAAATTATCAGCTTTTTACTCATTAAAATTTGAAAGGATTTTTTATAAAGCCTTTTTAGACGTGGACGTTTTAATCAGAACAAACCAAAAACCAGATGTTATTAAATGAAATTTTATGAGTTCAAATAGTTAATTATGGGATTTTTAACAAAATTATACAGATTAATCTAAAATTTTCAGCTCTTTACTCGGTTAAAATTTGAACGGGTTCTCTATAAAGCCTTTTTAGATGTGGACGTTTTAATCCGAAGAAAACAAAAACCAGATGTTATTAAATGAAATTTTATGAGTTCAGATAGTTAATTATTGGATTTTGAACCAAAATTATACAGATAAATCTAAAATTTTCACCTTTTTACTCGGTTAAAATTCGAACGGAT
Organism: Abelmoschus esculentus; assembly: GCA_035048815.1. Classification (NCBI taxonomy): domain Eukaryota; kingdom Viridiplantae; phylum Streptophyta; class Magnoliopsida; order Malvales; family Malvaceae; genus Abelmoschus; species Abelmoschus esculentus. Next base: position 22,381,783 of record JAUCBN010000003.1, read on the forward strand.
TCTCTATAAAATAATTTTAGACAAGAAAATTTTAGTCCTAACAAAACGAAAATTAGATGTTATCAAATCAAATTTTACGAGTTCAAATAGTTAATTATGGGCTTTTGAACAAAATTATACAGATTAATCTAAAATTTTCAACTTTTTACTCGGTTAAAATTCGAACGAATTCTCTATAAAGCCTTTTTAGACATGGACGTTTTAATCTGAACAAAACGATAACTAGATGTTATTAAATCAAATTTTTTGAGTTCAAATAATTAATTATGGGTTTTTGAACAAAATTATACAGATTAATTTAAAATTTTCAGCTTTTTACTCGGTTAAAATTTGAATGGGTTCTGTATAAAGCCTTTTTAGACATGGATGTTTTAATCCAAACAAAAAAACAGATGTTATTGAATAAAATTTCATAAGTTCAAATAGTTAATTATTGGATTTTGAAAAAAATTATACAGATTAGACTAAATTTTCAGCTTTTTACTCGGTTAAAATTCGAACGGATTCTCTATAAAGTAATTTTAGACAAGCAAGTTTTAATCCCTACAAAACGAAATCAAATTTTATGAGTTCAAGTAGTTGAATATGGGCTTTTAAACAAAATTATACTGATTAATCTAAAATTTTTAGCTTTATACTCGGTTAAAATACGAACGGATTCTCTACAAAGCCTTTTTAGACATGCACGTTTTAATCCTAACAAAACGAAAACCAGATGTTATTAAATAAAATTTTATGAGTTCAAATACTTAATTATGGGCTTTTGAACAAAATTATACAGATTAATCTAAAATTTTCAACTTTTTACTCGGTTAAAATTCGAACAGATTCTCTATAAAGCCTTTTTAGACATGCACGTTTTAATCCGAACAAAACGATAACTAGATGTTATTAAATCAAATTTTTTGAGTTCAAATAACTAATTATGGGATTTTGAATAAAATTATACAGATTAATCTAAAATTTTCAACTTTTTAGTCGGTTAAAATTCGAACAGATTCTCTATAAAGCCTTTTTAGACATGCACGTTTTAATCCGAACAAAACAAAAACCAGATGTTATTAAATGAAATTTTATGAGTTCAAATAGTTAATTATAGGATTTTGAACAAAATTATATATATAAATATAAAATTTTTAGGTTTTTACTCGGTTAAAATTCGAACGAATTCTCTATAAAGCAATTTTAGACATGCAAGTTTTAATCCCACCAAAACGAAATCCAGATGCAATTAAATCAAATTTTATGAGTTCAAATAGATGAATATGGTCTTTTAAACAAAATTATACAGATTAATCAAAAAATTTTCGCTTTTTACTCGGTTAAAATTCGAACGAATTCTCTACAAAGCCTTTTTAGACATGCACATTTTAATCCCAACAAAACGAAAACAAGATTTTTTTAAATGAAATTTTATTAGTTCAAATATTTAATTTTAATCTTCTGAACAAAATTATACAGTTTAATCAAAAATTTTCAGCTTTTTACTCGGTTAAAATTCGAACGGGGATTCTCTATAAAGCAATTTTAGACAAGCAAGTTTTAGTCCTAACAAAATAAAAATTAGATGTTATTAAATCAAATTTTACGAGTTCAAATAGTTAATTATGGGGTTTTGAACAAAATTATACAGATTAATCGAAAATTTACAACTTTTTACTCGGTTAAAATTCGAACGGATTCTCTATAAAGCCTTTTTAGACATGCACGTTTTAATCCGAAGAAAACGATAACTAGATGTTATTAAATCAAATTTTTTGAGTTCAAATAATTAATTATGGGGTTTTAAACAAAATTATACAGATTAATCTAAAATTTTCAGCTCTTTACTCGGTTAAAATTTGAACGGGTTCTCTATAAAGCCTTTTTAGACATGGACGTTTTAATCCGAAGAAAACAAAAACCAGATGTTATTAATTGAAATTTTATGAGTTCAAATAGTTAATTATTGGATTTTGAATTAAATTATATAGATAAATCCAAAATTTTCAGCTTTTTACTCGGTTAAAATTCGAACGGATTCTCTATAAAGCAATTTTAAACAAGCAACTTTTAGTCCTAACAAAATGAAAATTAGATGTTATTAAATCAAATTTTACGAGTTCAAATAGTTAATTATGGGGTTTTGAACAAAATTATACAGATTAATCGAAAATTTACAACTTTTTACTCGGTTAAAATTCGAACGGATTCTCTATAAAGCCTTTTTAGACATGCACGTTTTAATCCGAAGAAAACGATAACTAGATGTTATTAAATCAAATTTTTTGAGTTCAAATAATTAATTATGGGGTTTTAAACAAAATTATACAGATTAATCTAAAATTTTCAGCTCTTTACTCGGTTAAAATTTGAACGGGTTCTCTATAAAGCCTTTTTAGACATGGACGTTTTAATCCGAAGAAAACAAAAACCAGATGTTATTAATTGAAATTTTATGAGTTCAAATAGTTAATTATTGGATTTTGAATTAAATTATATAGATAAATCCAAAATTTTAAGCTTTTTACTCGGTTAAAATTCGAACGGATTCTCTATAAAGCAATTTTAAACAAGCAACTTTTAGTCCTAACAAAATGAAAATTAGATGTTATTAAATCAAATTTTACGAGTTCAAATAGTTAATTATGGGGTTTTGAACAAAATTATACAGATTAATCTAAAATTTTCAACTTTTTACTAGGTGAAAATTCGAACGGATTCTCTATAAAGCTTTTTTAGACCTGCACGTTTTAATCCGAACAAAACGATAACTAGATGTTATTAAATCAAATTTTACGAGTTGAAATAGTAAATTATGGGCTTTTGAACAAAATTATACAGATTAATCTAAAATTTTCAACTTTTTACTTGGTGAAAATTCGAACGGATTCTCTATAATGCCTTTTTAGACATGCACGTTTTAATCCGAACAAAACTATAACTACATGTTATTAAATCAAATTTTTTGAGTTCAAATAATTAATTATGGGCTTTTGAACAAAATTATACAGATTAATCTAAAATTATAAGCTTTTTACTCGGTTAAAATTTAAAAGGATTCTTTATAAAGCCTTTTTAGACATGCACGTTTTAATCCGAACAAAAAAAAACAGATGTTATTAAATAAAATTTTATGAGTTCAAATAGTTAATTATGGGATTTTGAACAAAATTATACAGATTAATCAAAAATTTTCAGCTTTTTACTCGGTTAAAATTCGAACGGATTCTCTATAAAGCAATTTTAGGCAAGCAAGTTTTAGTCCTAACAAAACGAAAATTAGATGTTATTAAATCAAATTTTATGAGTTCAAATAGTTAATTATGGGGTTTTGAGCAAAATTATACAGATTAATCTAAAATTTTCAACTTTTTACTCGGTTAAAATTCGAACGGAATCTCTATAAAGCCTTTTTAGACATGCACGTTTTAATCCGAACAAAACGATACCTACATGTTATTAAATCAAATTTTTTGAGTTCAAATAATTAATTATGGTCTTTTGAACAAAATTATACAGATTAATCTAAAATTATCAGCTTTTTACTCATTAAAATTTGAAAGGATTTTTTATAAAGCCTTTTTAGATATGCACGTTTTAATCCAAACAAAACAAAAACCAGATGTTGTTAAATAAAATTTTATGAGTTCAAATAGTTAATTATGGCATTTTTAACAAAATTATACAGATAGATCTAAAATTTTCAGATTTTTACTCGGTTAAAATTCGAACGTGTTCTCAATAAAACAATTTTAGACATGCAAATTTTAATCCCACCAAAACGAAAACCAGATGTTATTAAATGAAATTTTATGAGTTCAAATAGTTGAATATGATCTTTTAAACAAAATTATACAGATTAATCTAAAATTTTCAGCTCTTTACTCGGTTAAAATTTGAACGGGTTCTCTATAAAGCCTTTTTAGATGTGGACGTTTTAATCCGAAGAAAACAAAAACCAGATGTTATTAAATGAAATTTTATGAGTTCAAATAGTTAATTATTGGATTTTGAACAAAATTATACAGATAAATCTAAAATTTTCACCTTTTTACTCGGTTAAAATTCGAACGGATTCTCTATAAAATAATTTTAGACAAGAAAATTTTAGTCCTAACAAAACGAAAATTAGATGTTATCAAATCAAATTTTACGAGTTCAAATAGTTAATTATGGGCTTTTGAACAAAATTATACAGATTAATCTAAAATTTTCAACTTTTTACTCGGTTAAAATTCGAACGAATTCTCTATAAAGCCTTTTTAGACATGCACGTTTTAATCTGAACAAAACGATAACTAGATGTTATTAAATCAAATTTTTTGAGTTCAAATAATTAATTATGGGTTTTTGAACAAAATTATACAGATTAATTTAAAATTTTCAGCTTTTTACTCGGTTAAAATTTGAATGGGTTCTGTATAAAGCCTTTTTAGACATGGATGTTTTAGTCCAAACAAAAAAATAGATGTTATTGAATAAAATTTCATAAGTTCAAATAGTTAATTATTGGATTTTGAAAAAAATTATACAGATTAGACTAAATTTTCAGCTTTTTACTCGGTTAAAATTCGAACGGATTCTCTATAAAGCAATTTTAGACAAGCAAGTTTTAATCCCTACAAAACGAAATCAAATTTTATGAGTTCAAGTAGTTGAATATGGGCTTTTAAACAAAATTATACTGATTAATCTAAAATTTGTAGCTTTATACTCGGTTAAAATACGAACGGATTCTCTACAAAGCCTTTTTGAACATGCACGTTTTAATCCTAACAAAACGAAAACCAGATGTTATTAAATAAAATTTTATGAGTTTAAATAATTAATTATGGGCTTTTGAACAAAATTATACAGATTAATCTAAAATTTTCAACTTTTTACTCGGTTAAAATTCGAACAGATTCTCTATAAAGCCTTTTTAGACATGCACGTTTTAATCCGAACAAAACGATAACTAGATGTTATTAAATCAAATTTTTTGAGTTCAAATAACTAATTATGGGACTTTGAATAAAATTATACAGATTAATCTAAAATTTTCAACTTTTTAGTCGGTTAAAATTCGAACAGATTCTCTATAAAGCCTTTTTAGACATGCACGTTTTAATCCGAACAAAACAAAAACCAGATGTTCTTAAATGAAATTTTATGAGTTCAAATAGTTAATTATAGGATTTTGAACAAAATTATACAGATTAATCTAAAATTTTTAGGTTTTTACTCGGTTAAAATTCGAACGAATTCTCTATAAAGCAATTTTAGACATGCAAGTTTTAATACCACCAAAACGAAATCCAGATGCAATTAAATCAAATTTTATGAGTTCAAATAGATGAATATGGTCTTTTAAACAAAATTATACAGATTAATCAAAAAAATTTCGCTATTTACTCGGTTAAAATTCGAACGAATTCTCTACAAAGCCTTTTTAGACATGCACATTTTAATCCCAACAAAACGAAAACAAGATTTTTTTAAATGAAATTTTATTAGTTCAAATATTTAATTTTAATCTTCTGAACAAAATTATACAGATTAATCAAAAATTTTCAGCTTTTTACTCGGTTAAAATTCGAACGGATTCTCTATAAAGCAATTTTAGACAAGCAAGTTTTAGTCCTAACAAAATAAAAATTAGATGTTATTAAATCAAATTTTACGAGTTCAAATAGTTAATTATGGGGTTTTGAACAAAATTATACAGATTAATCGAAAATTTACAACTTTTTACTCGGTTAAAATTCGAACGGATTCTCTATAAAGCCTTTTTAGACATGCACGTTTTAATCCGAAGAAAACGATAACTAGATGTTATTAAATCAAATTTTTTGAGTTCAAATAATTAATTATGGGGTTTTAAACAAAATTATACAGATTAATCTAAAATTTTCAGCTCTTTACTCGGTTAAAATTTGAACGGGTTCTCTATAAAGCCTCTTTAGACGTGGACGTTTTAATCCGAAGAAAACAAAAACCAGATGTTATTAATTGAAATTTTATGAGTTCAAATAGTTAATTATTGGATTTTGAATTAAATTATATAGATAAATCCAAAATTTTAAGCTTTTTACTCGGTTAAAATTCGAACGGATTCTCTATAAAGCAATTTTAGACAAGCAACTTTTAGTCCTAACAAAATAAAAATTAGATGTTATTAAATCAAATTTTACGAGTTCAAATAGTTAATTATGGGGTTTTGAACAAAATTATACAGATTAATCTAAAATTTTCAACTTTTTACTCGGTGAAAATTCGAACGGATTCTCTATAAAGCCTTTTTAGACATGCACGTTTTAAACCGAACAAAACGATAACTAGATGTTATTAAATCAAATTTTACGAGTTGAAATAGTAAATTATGGGCTTTTGAACAAAATTATACAGATTAATCTAAAATTTTCAACTTTTTACTAAGTGAAAATTCGAACGGATTCTCTATAAAGCCTTTTTAGACATGCACGTTTTAATCCGAACAAAACTATAACTACATGTTATTAAATCAAATTTTTTGAGTTCAAATAATTAATTATGGGCTTTTGAACAAAATTATACAGATTAATCTAAAATTATAAGCTTTTTACTCGGTTAAAATTTAAAAGGATTCTTTATAAAGCCTTTTTAGATATGCACGTTTTAATCCGAACAAAACAAAAACCAGATGTTATTAAATAAAATTTTATGAGTTCAAATAGTTAATTATGGGATTTTGAACAAAATTATACAGATTAATCAAAAATTTTCAGCTTTTTACTCGGTTAAAATTCGAACGGATTCTCTATAAAGCAATTTTAGGCAAGCAAGTTTTAGTCCTAACAAAACGAAAATTAGATGTTATTAAATCAAATTTTACGAGTTCAAATAGTTAATTATGGGGTTTTGAACAAAATTAAACAGATTAATCTAAAATTTTCAACTTTTTACTCGGTTAAAATTCGAACGGAATCTCTATAAAGCCTTTTTAGACATGCACGTTTTAATCCGAAGAAAACGATAACTACATGTTATTAAATCAAAATTTTTGAGTTCAAATAATTAATTATGGGGTTTTGAACAAAATTATACAGATTAATCTAAAATTATCAGCTTTTTACTCATTAAAATTTGAAAGGATTTTTTATAAAGCCTTTTTAGACGTGGACGTTTTAATCCGAACAAACCAAAAACCAGATGTTATTAAATGAAATTTTATGAGTTCAAATAGTTAATTATTTTATTTTGAACAAAATTATACAGATAAATCTTAAATTTTCAGCTTTTTACTAGGTTAAAATTCGAACGGATTCTCTATAGAGTAATTTTAGACAAGCAAATTTTAGTCCTAACAAAACGAAAATTAGATGTTATTAAATCAAATTTTACGAGTTCAAATAGTTAATTATGGGGTTTTGAACAAAATTATACAAATTAATCTAAAATTTTCAACTTTTTACTCGGTTAAAATTCGAACGGATTCTCTATAAAGTCTTTTTAGACATGCACGTTTTAATCCGAAGAAAACGATAACTACATGTTATTCAATCAAAATTTTTGAGTTCAAATAATTAATTATGGGGTTTTGAACAAAATTATATAGATTAATCTAAAATTTTCAGCTTTTTACTCGGATAAAATTTGAACGGGTTCTCTATAAAGCCTTTTTAGACGTGGACGTTTTAATCTGAACAAACCAAAAACCAGATGTTATTAAATGAAATTTTATGAGTTCAAATAGTTAATTATTTGATTTTGAACAAAATTATACAGATAAATCTAAAATTTTCAGCTTTTTACTAGGTTAAAATTCGAACGGATTCTCTATAGAGCAATTTTAGACAAGCAAATTTTAGTCCTAACAAAACGAAAATTAGATGTTATTAAATCAAATTTTACGAGTTCAAATAGTTAATTATGGGGTTTTGAACAAAATTATACAGATTAATCTAAAATTTTCAACTTTTTACTCGGTTAAAATTCGAACGGATTCTCTATAAAGCCTTTTTAGACATGCACGTTTTAATCCGAAGAAAACGATAACTACATGTTATTAAATCAAAATTTTTGAGTTCAAATAATTAATTATGGGGTTTTGAACAAAATTATACAGATTAATCTAAAATTATCAGCTTTTTACTCATTAAAATTTGAAAGGATTTTTTATAAAGCCTTTTTAGACGTGGACGTTTTAATCCGAACAAACCAAAAACCAGATGTTATTAAATGAAATTTTATGAGTTCAAATAGTTAATTATTTGATTTTGAACAAAATTATACAGATAAATCTTAAATTTTCAGCTTTTTACTAGGTTAAAATTCGAACGGATTCTCTATAGAGCAATTTTAGACAAGCAAATTTTAGTCCTAACAAAACGAAAATTAGATGTTATTAAATCAAATTTTACGAGTTCAAATAGTTAATTATGGGGTTTTGAACAAAATTATACAGATTAATCTAAAATTTTCAACTTTTTACTCGGTTAAAATTCGAACGGATTCTCTATAAAGCCTTTTTAGACATGCACGTTTTAATCCGAAGAAAACGATAACTACATGTTATTAAATCAAAATTTTTGAGTTCAAATAATTAATTATGGGGTTTTGAACAAAATTATACAGATTAATCTAAAATTATCAGCTTTTTACTCATTAAAATTTGAAAGGATTTTTTATAAAGCCTTTTTAGACGTGGACGTTTTAATCCGAACAAACCAAAAACCAGATGTTATTAAATGAAATTTTATGAGTTCAAATAGTTAATTATTTGATTTTGAACAAAATTATACAGATAAATCTTAAATTTTCAGCTTTTTACTAGGTTAAAATTCGAACGGATTCTCTATAGAGCAATTTTAGACAAGCAAATTTTAGTCCTAACAAAACGAAAAATAGATGTTATTAAATCAAATTTTATGAGTTCAAATAGTTAATTATGGGGTTTTGAACAAAATTATACAGATTAATCTAAAATTTTCAACTTTCTACTCGGTTAAAATTCGAACGGATTCTCTATAAAGCCTTTTTAGACATGCACGTTTTAATCCGAACAAAACGATAACTAGATGTTATTAAATCAAATTTTACGAGTTGAAATAGTAAATTATGGGCTTTTGAACAAAATTATACAGATTAATCTAAAATTTTCAACTTTTTACTAAGTGAAAATTCGAACGGATTCTCTATAAAGCCTTTTTAGACATGCACGTTTTAATCCGAACAAAACTATAACTACATGTTATTAAATCAAATTTTTTGAGTTCAAATAATTAATTATGGTCTTTTGAACAAAATTATACAGATTAATCTAAAATTATCAGCTTTTTACTCATTAAAATTTGAAAGGATTTTTTATAAAGCCTTTTTAGACGTGGACGTTTTAATCCGAACAAACCAAAAAGCAGATGTTATTAAATGAAATTTTATGAGTTCAAATAGTTAATTATTTGATTTTGAACAAAATTATACAGATAAATCTTAAATTTTCAGCTTTTTACTAGGTTAAAATTCGAACGGATTCTCTATAGAGCAATTTTAGACAAGCAAATTTTAGTCCTAACAAAACGAAAATTAGATGTTATTAAATCAAATTTTACGAGTTCAAATAGTTAATTATGGGGTTTTGAACAAAATTATACAGATTAATCTAAAATTTTCAACTTTCTACTCGGTTAAAATTCGAACGGATTCTCTATAAAGCCTTTTTAGACATGCACGTTTTAATCCGAAGAAAACGATAACTACATGTTATTAAATCAAAATTTTTGAGTTCAAATAATTAATTATGGGGTTTTGAACAAAATTATACAGATTAATCTAAAATTTTCAACTTTTTACTCGGTTAAAATTTGAACGGGTTCTCTATAAAGCCTTTTTAGACGTGGACGTTTTAATCCGAACAAACCAAAAACCAGATGTTATTAAATGAAATTTTATGAGTTCAAATAGTTAATTATTTGATTTTGAACAAAATTATACAGATAAATCTTAAATTTTCAGCTTTTTACTAGGTTAAAATTCGAACGGATTCTCTATAGAGCAATTTTAGACAAGCAAATTTTAGTCCTAACAAAACGAAAAATAGATGTTATTAAATCAAATTTTACGAGTTCAAATAGTTAATTATGGGGTTTTGAACAAAATTATACAGATTAATCTAAAATTTTAAACTTTCTTCTCGGTTAAAATTCGAACGGATTCTCTATAAAGCCTTTTTAGACATGCACGTTTTAATCCGAAGAAAACGATAACTACATGTTATTAAATCAAAATTTTTGAGTTCAAATAATTAATTATGGGGTTTTGAACAAAATTATACAGATTAATCTAAAATTTTCAACTTTTTACTCGGTTAAAATTTGAACGGGTTCTCTATAAAGCCTTTTTAGACGTGGACGTTTTAATCCGAACAAACCAAAAACCAGATGTTATTAAATGAAATTTTATGAGTTCAAATAGTTAATTATTTGATTTTGAACAAAATTATACAGATAAATCTTAAATTTTCAGCTTTTTACTAGGTTAAAATTCGAACGGATTCTCTATAGAGCAATTTTAGACAAGCAAATTTTAGTCCTAACAAAACGAAAAATAGATGTTATTAAATCAAATTTTATGAGTTCAAATAGTTAATTATGGGGTTTTGAACAAAATTATACAGATTAATCTAAAATTTTCAACTTTCTACTCGGTTAAAATTCGAACGGATTCTCTATAAAGCCTTTTTAGACATGCACGTTTTAATCCGAAGAAAACAATAACTAGATGTTATTCAATCAAAATTTTTGAGTTCAAATAATTAATTATGGGGTTTTGAACAAAATTATATAGATTAATCTAAAATTTTCAGCTTTTTACTCGGATAAAATTTGAACGGGTTCTCTATAAAGCCTTTTTAGACGTGGACGTTTTAATCTGAACAAACCAAAAACCAGATGTTATTAAATGAAATTTTATGAGTTCAAATAGTTAATTATTTGATTTTGAACAAAATTATACAGATAAATCTAAAATTTTCAGCTTTTTACTAGGTTAAAATTCGAACGGATTCTCTATAGAGCAATTTTAGACAAGCAAATTTTAGTCCTAACAAAACGAAAATTAGATGTTATTAAATCAAATTTTACGAGTTCAAATAGTTAATTATGGGGTTTTGAACAAAATTATACAGATTAATCTAAAATTTTCAACTTTTTACTCGGTTAAAATTCGAACGGATTCTCTATAAAGCCTTTTTAGACATGCACGTTTTAATCCGAAGAAAACGATAACTACATGTTATTAAATCAAAATTTTTGAGTTCAAATAATTAATTATGGGGTTTTGAACAAAATTATACAGATTAATCTAAAATTATCAGCTTTTTACTCATTAAAATTTGAAAGGATTTTTTATAAAGCCTTTTTAGACGTGGACGTTTTAATCCGAACAAACCAAAAACCAGATGTTATTAAATGAAATTTTATGAGTTCAAATAGTTAATTATTTGATTTTGAACAAAATTATACAGATAAATCTTAAATTTTCAGCTTTTTACTAGGTTAAAATTCGAACGGATTCTCTATAGAGCAATTTTAGACAAGCAAATTTTAGTCCTAACAAAACGAAAAATAGATGTTATTAAATCAAATTTTATGAGTTCAAATAGTTAATTATGGGGTTTTGAACAAAATTATACAGATTAATCTAAAATTTTCAACTTTCTACTCGGTTAAAATTCGAACGGATTCTCTATAAAGCCTTTTTAGACATGCACGTTTTAATCCGAACAAAACGATAACTAGATGTTATTAAATCAAATTTTACGAGTTGAAATAGTAAATTATGGGCTTTTGAACAAAATTATACAGATTAATCTAAAATTTTCAACTTTTTACTAAGTGAAAATTCGAACGGATTCTCTATAAAGCCTTTTTAGACATGCACGTTTTAATCCGAACAAAACTATAACTACATGTTATTAAATCAAATTTTTTGAGTTCAAATAATTAATTATGGTCTTTTGAACAAAATTATACAGATTAATCTAAAATTATCAGCTTTTTACTCATTAAAATTTGAAAGGATTTTTTATAAAGCCTTTTTAGACGTGGACGTTTTAATCCGAACAAACCAAAAAGCAGATGTTATTAAATGAAATTTTATGAGTTCAAATAGTTAATTATTTGATTTTGAACAAAATTATACAGATAAATCTTAAATTTTCAGCTTTTTACTAGGTTAAAATTCGAACGGATTCTCTATAGAGCAATTTTAGACAAGCAAATTTTAGTCCTAACAAAACGAAAATTAGATGTTATTAAATCAAATTTTACGAGTTCAAATAGTTAATTATGGGGTTTTGAACAAAATTATACAGATTAATCTAAAATTTTCAACTTTCTACTCGGTTAAAATTCGAACGGATTCTCTATAAAGCCTTTTTAGACATGCACGTTTTAATCCGAAGAAAACGATAACTACATGTTATTAAATCAAAATTTTTGAGTTCAAATAATTAATTATGGGGTTTTGAACAAAATTATACAGATTAATCTAAAATTTTCAACTTTTTACTCGGTTAAAATTTGAACGGGTTCTCTATAAAGCCTTTTTAGACGTGGACGTTTTAATCCGAACAAACCAAAAACCAGATGTTATTAAATGAAATTTTATGAGTTCAAATAGTTAATTATTTGATTTTGAACAAAATTATACAGATAAATCTTAAATTTTCAGCTTTTTACTAGGTTAAAATTCGAACGGATTCTCTATAGAGCAATTTTAGACAAGCAAATTTTAGTCCTAACAAAACGAAAATTAGATGTTATTAAATCAAATTTTACGAGTTCAAATAGTTAATTATGGGGTTTTGAACAAAATTATACAGATTAATCTAAAATTTTCAACTCTTTACTCGGTTAAAATTCGAACGGATTCTCTATAAAGCCTTTTTAGACATGCACGTTTTAATCCGAAGAAAACGATAACTGCATGTTATTAAATCAAAATTTTTGAGTTCAAATAATTAATTATGGGGTTTTGAACAAAATTATACAGATTAATCTAAAATTATCAGCTTTTTACTCATTAAAATTTGAAAGGATTTTTTATAAAGCCTTTTTAGACGTGGACGTTTTAATCCGAACAAACCAAAAACCAGATGTTATTAAATCAAACTTTACGAGTTCAAATAGTTAATTATAGGCTTTTAAACAAAATTATACAGATTAATCTAAAATTTTCAACTTTTTACTCGGTTAAAATTCAAACGGATTCTCTATAAAGCCTTTTTAGACATGCACGTTTTAAATCGAACAAAACGATAACTAGATGTTATTAAATCAAATTTTTTGAGTTCAAATAATTAATTATGGGCTTTTGAACAAAATTATAAAGATTAATCTAAAATTATCAGGTTTTTACTCGGTTAAAATTTGAAAGGATTCTTTATAAAGCCTTTTTAGATATGCACGTTTTAATCCGAACAAAACCCCCCCAGATATTATTAAATAAAATTTTATGAGTTCAAATAGTTAATTATGGGATTTTTAACAAAATTATATAGATAGATCTTAAATTTTCAGCTTTTTACTCGGTTAAAATTCGAACGTATTCTATATAAAGCAATTTTAGACAAGCAAATTTTAGTCCTAACAAAACAAAAACTAGATGTAATTAAATCAAATTTTACGAGTTCAAATAGTTAATTATGGGGTTTTGAACAAAATTATACAGATTAATCTAAAATTTTCAACTTTTTATTCGGTTAAAATTCGAACGGATTCTCTATAAAGCCTTTGTAGACATGCACGTTTTAATCCGAAGAAAACGATAACTAGATGTTATTAAATTAAAATTTTTGAGTTCAAATAATTAATTATGGGGTTTTGAACAAAATTATATAGATTAATCTAAAATTTTCAGCTTTTTACTCGGTTAAAATTTGAACGGGTTCTCTATAAAGCCTTTTTAAACGTGGACGTTTTAATCCGAACAAACCAAAAACCAGATGTTATTAAATGAAATTTTATGAGTTTAAATAGTTAATTATTGGATTTTGAACAAAATTATACAGATAAATCTTAAATTTTCAGCTTTTTACTAGGCTAAAATTCGAACGGATTCTCTATAGAGTAATTTTAGACAAGCAAATTTTAGTTCTAGCAAATCGAAAATTAGATGTTATTAAATCAAATTTTACGAGTTCAAATAGTTAATTATGGGGTTTTGAACAAAATTATACAAATTAATCTAAAATTTTCAACTTTTTACTCGGTTAAAATTTGAACGGATTCTTTATAAAGCCTTTTTAGACATGCACGTTTTAATCCGAAGAAAACAATAACTAGATGCTATTAAATCAAAATTTTTGAGTTCAAATAATTAATTATGGGGTTTTGAACAAAATTATACAGACTAATCTAAAATTTTCAGCTTTTTACTCGGTTAAAATTTGAACGGGTTCTCTATAAAGCCTTTTTAGACGTGGACGTTTTAATCCGAACAAACCAAAAACCAGATGTTATTAAATGAAATTTTATGAGTTCAAATAGTTAATTATTTGATTTTGAACAAAATTATACAGATAAATCTTAAATTTTCAGCTTTTTACTAGGTTAAAATTCGAACGGATTCTCTATAGAGCAATTTTAGACAAGCAAATTTTAGTCCTAACAAAACGAAAATTAGATGTTATTAAATCAAATTTTACGAGTTCAAATAGTTAATTATGGGGTTTTGAACAAAATTATACAGATTAATCTAAAATTTTCAACTCTTTACTCGGTTAAAATTCGAACGGATTCTCTATAAAGCCTTTTTAGACATGCACGTTTTAATCCGAAGAAAACGATAACTGCATGTTATTAAATCAAAATTTTTGAGTTCAAATAATTAATTATGGGGTTTTGAACAAAATTATACAGATTAATCTAAAATTATCAGCTTTTTACTCATTAAAATTTGAAAGGATTTTTTATAAAGCCTTTTTAGACGTGGACGTTTTAATCCGAACAAACCAAAAACCAGATGTTATTAAATCAAACTTTACGAGTTCAAATAGTTAATTATAGGCTTTTAAACAAAATTATACAGATTAATCTAAAATTTTCAACTTTTTACTCGGTTAAAATTCAAACGGATTCTCTATAAAGCCTTTTTAGACATGCACGTTTTAAATCGAACAAAACGATAACTAGATGTTATTAAATCAAATTTTTTGAGTTCAAATAATTAATTATGGGCTTTTGAACAAAATTATACAGATTAATCTAAAATTATCAGGTTTTTACTCGGTTAAAATTTGAAAGGATTCTTTATAAAGCCTTTTTAGATATGCACGTTTTAATCCGAACAAAACCCCCCCAGATATTATTAAATAAAATTTTATGAGTTCAAATAGTTAATTATGGGATTTTTAACAAAATTATATAGATAGATCTTAAATTTTCAGCTTTTTACTCGGTTAAAATTCGAACGTATTCTATATAAAGCAATTTTAGACAAGCAAATTTTAGTCCTAACAAAACAAAAACTAGATGTAATTAAATCAAATTTTACGAGTTCAAATAGTTAATTATGGGGTTTTGAACAAAATTATACAGATTAATCTAAAATTTTCAACTTTTTATTCGGTTAAAATTCGAACGGATTCTCTATAAAGCCTTTGTAGACATGCACGTTTTAATCCGAAGAAAACGATAACTAGATGTTATTAAATTAAAATTTTTGAGTTCAAATAATTAATTATGGGGTTTTGAACAAAATTATATAGATTAATCTAAAATTTTCAGCTTTTTACTCGGTTAAAATTTGAACGGGTTCTCTATAAAGCCTTTTTAAACGTGGACGTTTTAATCCGAACAAACCAAAAACCAGATGTTATTAAATGAAATTTTATGAGTTTAAATAGTTAATTATTGGATTTTGAACAAAATTATACAGATAAATCTTAAATTTTCAGCTTTTTACTAGGCTAAAATTCGAACGGATTCTCTATAGAGTAATTTTAGACAAGCAAATTTTAGTTCTAGCAAATCGAAAATTAGATGTTATTAAATCAAATTTTACGAGTTCAAATAGTTAATTATGGGGTTTTGAACAAAATTATACAAATTAATCTAAAATTTTCAACTTTTTACTCGGTTAAAATTTGAACGGATTCTTTATAAAGCCTTTTTAGACATGCACGTTTTAATCCGAAGAAAACAATAACTAGATGCTATTAAATCAAAATTTTTGAGTTCAAATAATTAATTATGGGGTTTTGAACAAAATTATACAGACTAATCTAAAATTTTCAGCTTTTTACTCGGTTAAAATTTGAACGGGTTCTCTATAAAGCCTTTTTAGACGTGGACGTTTTAATCCGAACAAACCAAAAACCAGATGTTATTAAATGAAATTTTATGAGTTCAAATAGCTAATTATTGGATTTAGAACAAAATTATACACATAAATCTTAAATTTTCAGCTTTTTACTAGGTTAAAATTCGAACGGATTCTCTATAGAGCAATTTTAGACAAGCAAATTTTAGTCCTAACAAAACGAAAATTAGATGTTATTAAATCAAATTTTACGAGTTCAAATAGTTAATTATGGGGTTTTGAACAAAATTATACAGATTAATCTAAAATTTTCAACTTTTTACTCGGTTAAAATTCGAACGGATTCTCTATAAAGCCTTTTTAGACATGCACGTTTTAATCCGAAGAAAACGATAACTACATGTTATTAAATCAAAATTTTTGAGTTCAAATAATTAATTTTGGGGTTTTGAACAAAATTATACAGATTAATCTAAAATTTTCAACTTTTTACTCGGTTAAAATTTGAACGGGTTCTCTATAAAGCCTTTTTAGACGAGGACGTTTTAATCCGAACAAAACAAAAACTATATATTATTAATTGAAATTTTATGAGTTCAAATAGTTAATTATTGGATTTTGAATAAAACTATACAGACAAATCCAAAATTTTAAGCTTTTTACTCGGTTAAAATTCAAACGGATTCTCAATAAAGCAATTTTAGACATGCAAGTTTTAATCCCACCAAAACGAAAACCAGATGTTATTAAATGAAATTTTATGAGTTCAAATAGTTGAATATGATCTTTTGAACGAATTCTCTACAAAGCCTTTTTCGACACGCACATTTTAATCATAACAAAACGAAAATAAGATTTTATTAAATGAAATTTTATGAGTTCAAATATTTAATTTCGAGCTTTTGAACAAAATTCTACAGATTAATCTAAAATTTTCAACTTTTTACTAGGTTAAAATTTGAACGGATTCTCTATAAAGTCTTTTTACACAAGCACGTTTTAATCCCAACAAAACGAAAATCAGATGTTATTCAATCAAATTTTACGAGTTCAAATAATTAATTACTGGATTTTGAACAAAATTATAGAGATAAATCTAAAATTTTTAGCTTTTTACTCGGTTAAAATTCGAACGGATTCTCTATAAAGCCTTTTAGACATACACGTTTTAATCCGAACAAAACGATAATTAGATGTTATTAAATCAAATTTTTTGTGTTAAAATAATTAATTATGGGGTTTTGAAAAAAATTATACAGATTAATCTAAAATTTTCAGCTTTTTACTTGATTAAAATTTGAACGGGTTCTCCAAAAAGCCTTTTTAGACGTAGACGTTTTAATCCGAACAAAACAAAAACCAGATGTTATTAAATGAAATTTTATGAGTTCAAATAGTTAATTATTTGATTTTGAACAAAATTATACAGATAAATCTTAAATTTTCAGCTTTTTACTAGGTTAAAATTCGAACGTATTCTCTATAGAGCAATTTTAGACAAGTAAATTTTAGTCCTAACAAAACGAAAATTAGATGTTATTAAATCAAATTTTATGAGTTCAAATAGTTAATTATGGGGTTTTGAACAAAATTATACAGATTAATCTAAAATTTTCAACTTTCTACTCGGTTAAAATTCGAACGGATTCTCTATAAAGCCTTTTAGACATGCACGTTTTAATCCGAACAAAACGATAACTAGATGTTATTAAATCAAATTTTTTGTATTCAAATAATTAATTATGGGGTTTTGAACAAAATTATACAGATTAATCTAAAATTTTCAGCTTTTTACTCGATTAAAATTTGAACGGGTTCTCCAAAAAGCCTTTTTAGTCGTGGACGTTTTAATCCGAACAAAACAAAAACCAGATGTTATTAAATCAAATTTTACGAGTTCAAATAGTTAATTATGTGTTTTTGAACAAAATTATACAAATTAATCTAAAATTTTCAACTTTTTACTCGGTTAAAATTCGAACGGATTCTCTATAAAGCCTTTTTAGACATGCACGTTTTAATCCGAAGAAAACAATAACTAGATGTTATTAAATCAAAATTTTTGAGTTCGAATAATTAATTATGGGGTTTTGAACAAAATTATACAGATTAATCTAAAATTTTCAGCTTTTTACTCGGTTAAAATTTGAACGGGTTCTCTATAAAGCCTTTTTAGACGTGGACGTTTTAATCCGAACAAACCAAAAACCAGATGTTATTAAATGAAATTTTATGAGTTCAAATAGTTAATTATTTGATTTTGAACAAAATTATACAGATAAATCTTAAATTTTCAGCTTTTTACTAGGTTAAAATTCGAACGGATTCTCTATAGAGCAATTTTAGACAAGCAAATTTTAGTCCTAACAAAACGAAAATTAGATGTTATTAAATCAAATTTTACGAGTTCAAATAGTTAATTATGGGGTTTTGAACAAAATTATACAGATTAATCTAAAATTTTCAACTTTTTACTCGGTTAAAATTCGAACGGATTCTCTATAAAGCCTTTTTAGACATGCACGTTTTAATCTGAAGAAAACGATAACTACATGTTATTAAATCAAAATTTTTGAGTTCAAATAATTAATTATGGGGTTTTGAACAAAATTATACAGATTAATCTAAAATTTTCAACTTTTTACTCGGTTAAAATTTGAACGGGTTCTCTATAAAGCCTTTTTAGACGTGGACTTTTTAATCCGAACAAAACAAAAACTATATATTATTAATTGAAATTTTATGAGTTCAAATAGTTAATTATTGGATTTTGAATAAAACTATACAGACAAATCCAAAATTTTAAGCTTTTTACTCGGTTAAAATTCAAACGGATTCTCAATAAAGCAATTTTAGACATGCAAGTTTTAATCCCACCAAAACGAAAACCAGATGTTATTAAATGAAATTTTATGAGTTCAAATAGTTGAATATGATCTTTTGAACGAATTCTCTACAAAGCCTTTTTCGACACGCACATTTTAATCATAACAAAACGAAAATAAGATTTTATTAAATGAATTTTTATGAGTTCAAATATTTAATTTCGAGCTTTTGAACAAAATTCTACAGATTAATCTAAAATTTTCAACTTTTTACTAGGTTAAAATTCGAACGGATTCTCTATAAAGTCTTTTTACACAAGCACGTTTTAATCCCAACAAAACGAAAATCAGATGTTATTCAATCAAATTTTATGAGTTCAAATAATTAATTATTGGATTTTGAACAAAATTATAGAGATAAATCTAAAATTTTTAGCTTTTTACTCGGTTAAAATTCGAACGGATTCTCTATAAAGCAATTTTAGAAAAGCAAGTTTTAGTCCTAACAAAACGAAAAATAGATGTTATTAAATCAAATTTTACGAGTTCAAATAGTTAATTATGGGTTTTGAACAAATTTATACAGATTAATCTAAAATTTTCAACTTTTTACTCGGTTAAAATTCGAACGGATTCTCTATAAAACCTTTTAGACATACACGTTTTAATCCGAACAAAACGATAATTAGATGTTATTAAATCAAATTTTTTGTGTTAAAATAATTAATTATGGGGTTTTGAACAAAATTATACAGATTAATCTAAAATTTTCAGCTTTTTACTCGGTTAAAATTTGAACGGGTTCTCTATAAAGCCTTTTTAGACGTGGACATTTTAATCCGAACAAAATAAAAACCAGATATTATTAAATCAAATTTTATGAGTTCAAATAGTTAATTATTGGATTTTGAACAATATTATACACATAAATCTAAAATTTTTAGCTTTTTACTCGGTTAAAATACGAACGGATTCTCTATAAAGCAATTTTAGACAAACAAGTTTTAGTCCCAGCAAAACGAAAATTAGATGTTATTAAATCAAATTTTACGAGTTCAAATAGTTAATTATGGGCTTTTGAACAAAATTATACAGATTAATCTAAAATTTTTAACTTTTTACTCGGTTAAAATTCATACAGATTCTTTATAAAGCCTTTTTAGACATGCACGTTTTAATCCGAACAAAAAGATAACTAGAAGTTATTAAATCAAATTTATTTTTTCAAATAATTAATTATGGTGTTTTGAACAAAATTATACAGATTAATCTAAAATTTTCAGCTTTTTACTCGGTTAAAATTTGAACGGGTTTTCTATAAGCCTTTTTAGACGTGGACGTTTTAATCCGAACAAAACAAAAACCAGATGTTATTAAATGAAATTTTATGAGTTCAAATAGTTAATTATTGGATTTTGAACAAAATTATACAAATAAATTTAAAATTTTCAGCTTTTTACTCGGTTAAAATTCGAACGGATTCTCTATAAAGCAATTTTAGACAAGCAAGTTTTAGTCCCACTAAAACGAAAACCAGATGTTATTAAATCAAATTTTATGAGTTCAAATAGTTAATTATGGGGTTTTGAACAAAATTAAACAGATTAATCTAAAATTTTCAACTTTTTACTCGGTTAAAATTCGAACGGATTCTCTATAAAGCCTTTTTAGACATACACGTTTTAATCCGAACAAAACGATAACTAGATGTTATTAAATCAAATTTTTTGAGTTCAAATAATTAATTATGGGGTTTTGAACAAAATTATACATATCAATTTAAAATTTTCAGCTTTTTACTCGGTTAAAATTTGAACGGGTTCTCCAAAAAGCCTTTTTAGACGTGGACATTTTCATCTGAACAAAACAAAAATCAGATGTTATTAAATGAAATTTTATGAGTTCAATAGTTAATTATTGGATTTTGAACAAAATAATACAGATAAATATAAAATTTTTAGCTTTTTACTCGGTTAAAATTCGAATGGATTCTCTATAAAGCAATTTTAGACAAGCAAATTTTAGTCCTAACAAAACGAAAATTAGATGTTATTAAATCAAATTTTGACGAGTTCAAATAGTTAATTATGGGCTTTTGAACAAAATTATACAGAATAATATAAAATTTTCAACTTTTTACTCGGTTAAAATTCGAACGGATTCTCTATAAAACCTTTTTAGACATGCACGTTTTAATCCGAACAAAACGATAACTAGAAGTTATTAAATCAAATTTTTTGAGTTCAAATAATTAATTATGGCGATTAAAACTTTCTTGTCTAAAATTACTTTATAGAGAATCCGTTCGAATTTTAACCGAGTAAAAAGCTGAAAATTTTAGATTTATTTGTATAATTTTGTTCAAAATCCAATAATTAACTATTTGAACTCATAAAATTTCATTTAATAACATCTGGTTTTTGTTTTGTTCGGATTAAAACGTCCACGTCTAAAAAGGCTTATAGAAAACCCGTTCAAATTTTAACCGAGTAAAGAGCTGAAAATTTTAGATTAATATGTATAATTTTGTTCAAAACCCCATAATTAATTATTTGAAATAAAAAAATTTGATTTAATAACTTCTAGTTATTGTTTTGTTCGGATTAAAACGTGCATGTCTAAAAAGGCTTTATAGAGAATCTTTTCAAATTTTAACCGAGTAAAAAGATGAAAATTTTAGATTAATCTGTATAATTTTGTTCAAAAGCCTATAATTAACTATTTGAACTCGTAAAATTTGATTTAATAACATCTAATTTTCGTTTTGCTGGGACTAAAACTTGCTTGTCTAAAATTGCTTTATAGAGAATCCGTTCAAATTTTAACCGAGTAAAAAACTAAAAATTTTAGATTTATGTGTATAATATTGTTCAAAATCCAATAATTAACTATTTGAACTCATAAAATTTGATTTAATAATATCTGGTTTTTATTTTGTTCGGATTAAAACGTCCACGTCTAAAAAGGCTTTATAGAGAACCCGTTCAAATTTTAATCAAGTAAAAAGCTAAAAATTTTAGATTAATCTTTATAATTTTGTTCAAAACCCCATAATTAATTATTTGAACTCAAAAAATTTGATTTAATAACATCTAGTTATCGTTTTGTTCGGATTAAAACGTGTATGTCTAAAAAGGCTTTATAGAGAATCCGTTCGAATTTTAACCGAGTAAAAAGTTGAAAATTTTAGATTAATCTGTTTAATTTTGTTCAAAACCCCATAATTAACTATTTGAACTCATAAAATTTGATTTAATAACATCTGGTTTTCGTTTTAGTGGGACTAAAACTTGCTTGTCTAAAATTGCTTTATAGAGAATCCGTTCGAATTTTAACCGAGTAAAAAGCTGAAAATTTTAAATTTATTTGTATAATTTTGTTCAAAATCCAATAATTAACTATTTGAACTCATAAAATTTCATTTAATAACATCTGGTTTTTGTTTTGTTCGGATTAAAACGTCCACGTCTAAAAAGGCTTATAGAAAACCCGTTCAAATTTTAACCGAGTAAAAAGCTGAAAATTTTAGATTAATCTGTATAATTTTGTTCAAAACACCATAATTAATTATTTGAAAAAATAAATTTGATTTAATAACTTCTAGTTATCTTTTTGTTCGGATTAAAACGTGCATGTCTAAAAAGGCTTTATAAAGAATCTGTATGAATTTTAACCGAGTAAAAAGTTAAAAATTTTAGATTAATCTGTATAATTTTGTTCAAAAGCCCATAATTAACTATTTGAACTCGTAAAATTTGATTTAATAACATCTAATTTTCGTTTTGCTGGGACTAAAACTTGTTTGTCTAAAATTGCTTTATAGAGAATCCGTTCGTATTTTAACCGAGTAAAAAGCTAAAAATTTTAGATTTATGTGTATAATATTGTTCAAAATCCAATAATTAACTATTTGAACTCATAAAATTTGATTTAATAATATCTGGTTTTTATTTTGTTCGGATTAAAATGTCCACGTCTAAAAAGGCTTTATAGAGAACCCGTTCAAATTTTAACCGAGTAAAAAGCTGAAAATTTTAGATTAATCTGTATAATTTTGTTCAAAACCCCATAATTAATTATTTGAACTTAAAAAATTTGATTTAATAACATCTAGTTATCGTTTTGTTCGGATTAAAACGTGTATGTCTAAAAACGCTTTATAGAGAATCTGTTCGAATTTTAACCGAGTAAAAAGTTGAAAATTTTAGATTAATCTGTTTAATTTTGTTCAAAACCCCATAATTAACTATTTGAACTCATAAAATTTGATTTAATAACATCTTGTTTTCGTTTTGGTGGGACTAAAACTTGCTTGTCTAAAATTGCTTTATAGAGAATCCGTTCGAATTTTAACCGAGTAAAAAGCTGAAAATTTTAAATTTATTTGTATAATTTTGTTCAAAATCCAATAATTAACTATTTGAACTCATAAAATTTCATTTAATAACATCTGGTTTTTGTTTTGTTCGGATTAAAACGTCCACGTCTAAAAAGGCTTTATAGAGAACCCGTTCAAATTTTAATCGAGTAAAAAGCTGAAAATTTTAGATTAATCTTTATAATTTTGTTCAAAATCCCATAATTAATTATTTGAACTCAAAAAATTTTATTTAGTAACATCTAGTTATCCTTTTGTTTGGATTAAAACGTGCATGTCTAAAAAGGCTTTATAGAGAATCCGTTTGAATTTTAACCGAGTAAAAAGTTGAAAATTTTATATAAATCTGTACAATTTTGTTCAAAAGCCCATAATTAACAATTTGAACTCGTAAAATTTGATTTAATAACATCTGATTTTCGTTTTGTTGGGATTAAAACGTGCATGTCTAAAAAGAGTTTATAGAGAATCCCTTCGAATTTTAACCGAGTAAAAAGTTGAAAATTTTAGATTAATCTGTATAATTTTGTTCAAAAGCTCAAAATTAATTATTTGAACTCATAAAATTTCATTTAATAAAATCTAGTTTTCGTTTTGTTGGGATTAAAATGTGCATGTCTAAAAAGGCTTTGTAGAGAATTCATTCGAATTTTAACCGAGTAAAAAGCTAAAAATTTTAGATTAATCTATATAATTTTGTTTAAAACACCATATTCAACTATTTGAACTCATAAAATTTTATTTAATAACATCTAGTTTTCGTTTTGGTGGGATTAAAACTTGCATGTCTAAAATTGCTTTATAGAGAACCCGTTCGAATTTTAACCGAGTAAAAAGCTGAAAATTTTAGATCTATCTGTATAATTTGGTTAAAAATCCCATAATTAACTATTTGAACTCATAAAATTTTATTTAATAACATATAGTTTTTGTTTTGTTCGGATTAAAACGTCTATGTCTAAAAAGGCTTTATAAAGAATCCTTTCAAATTGTAACCGAGTAAAAAGCTAAAAATTTTAGAATAATCTGTATAATTTTGTTCAGAACCCCATAATTAATTATTTGAACTCAAAAAATTTGATTTAATAACATCTAGTTATCGTTTTGTTCGGATTAAAACGTGCATGTCTAAAAAGGCTTTATGGAGAATCCGTTCGAATTTTAACCGAGTAAAAAGTTGAAAATTTTAGATTAATCTGTTTAATTTTGTTCAAAACCTCATAATTAACTATTTGAACTCGTAAAATTTGGTTTAATAACATCTAATTTTCGTTTTGGTGGGACTAAAACTTGCTTGTCTAAAATTGCTTTATAGAGAATCCGTTCGAATTTTAACCAAGTAAAAAGCTTAAATTTTAGATTTATTTGTATAATTTTGTTCAAAATCCAATAATTAACTATTTGAACTCATAAAATTTCATTTAATAACATCTGGTTTTTGTTTTGTTCGGATTAAAACGTCCACATCTAAAAAAGCTTTATAGAGAACTCGTTCAAATTTTAATCGAGTAAAAAGCTGAAAATTTTAGATTAATCTGTATAATTTTGTTCAAAAGCCCATAATAAATTATTTGAACTCAAAAAATTTGATTTAATAACATGTAGTTATCGTTTTGTTCGGATTAAAACGTGCATGTCTAAAAAGGCTTTATAGAGAACCCGTTCATATTTTAACCGAGTAAAAAGCTGAAATTTTTTTGATTAATCTGTATAATTTTGTTCAAAACCCCATAATTAATTATTTGAACTCAAAAAAATTGATTTAATAACATCTAGTTATTGTTTTGTTCGGATTAAAACGTGCATGTCTAAAAAGGCTTTATAGAGAATCCGATCGAATTTTAACCGAGTAAAAAATCAAAAATTTTAGATTAATCTGTATAATTTTGTTCAAAACCCCATAATTAACTATTTGAACTCATAAAATTTGATTTAATAACATCTGGTTTTCGTTTTTGTGGGACTAAAACTTGTTTGTCTAAAATTGCTTTATAGAGAATCCATTCGAATTTTAACCGAGTAAAAAGCTGAAAATTTTAGATTTATTTGTATAATTTTGTTCAAAATCCAATAATTAACTATTTGAACTCATAAAATTTCATTTAATAACATCTGGTTTTTGTTTTGTTCGGATTAAAATGTCCACGTCTAAAAAGGCTTTATAGAGAACCCGTTCGAATGCTAATATGGGGGAAGTGAGTCTCTCTGACCCTGACCTTCAAGAGCTGGAGGCTGATCTCTCCAGTGACCATGACTTCCAAGAGGCAACTGATTGGATCGATTCTGCACCAACGCCTAAGCGTGCCGTCCGGCCAACCTCGAGTCGGGGTGCCAAAAGAACTCCTCCTTCTGATGATTATACTAGGGTTAAGTGGCCACGAGCTAGCATGACACCTATAGAGAAAGCTGGGATGAGCAGCGCAAAAAACTCTGCGGCGGAGGTTGACCCAGATCAACCCCGCCGAGCAAAATGAGTAATTTATATTGGAACTGTCGGGGCCTTGGCAACGCTCTGACAGTTCCTGTCTCACAACATGCTGCTTTCATGCATGTTGTCTTTTCTTTTATGCTTTCAATTCTTCTTTTTTTACGTCTTTTCGTTTCTTTTTTGTCTTTGTTAGGTTTATGTGGCCCCTTGGGTTTTCTCCTCTTAATTCTTGTTTTGATGTTTTCTTTTATATGGAATAATAATAATTTTATTATTTTGTTTTATTATATTGATTGTTTTTCAGCTCGACTTTTCTTTGTTCTTATATTTGTCTTCTTTGTCTACTTTCTTTCTTTTTTACGTTCTTTTCTTGATCAAACTATACCACCCTTGCTAAGGGAATACTCCAACATCTGTTATGATGTTAGGCCTTTTAAAGTTGAATCGTGTATCATTCTGTGTGCCCTCTATATGATTCGTTTATGGTTTTATACTTCCTTCTTTTAGTTCCCCTTATATTTATATATGAGTCACAATACTTTCTTTTTCTCTTTTTCTATATATTTCGACAAACTTCAGGCTAATACTGATTCAGCTGGGATGAGCAGCGCAAAAAACTCTTCGGCGGTGGTTGACTGTGATCAACCCCGCCGTGAGAAATGAAAATTTTATGCTGGAACTGTCAGGGTCTTGGCACTTCCCAGGCAGTTCATGCTTTACAACGTGCTACTACTAAATATGATGCCGATTGTCTCTTTCTTTGTGAGACTAGATTGAACTCCCACCATATGGATCAGATTAAGCTCAAACTTGGTATGCATGGCTGTTTCGCCGTTGCTTCTGGGCCTTCTTGTACTGGGCTTGCTATTATTTGGAATACCAAAACTTCAATTGATTTGCTTTCCTTTTCCGATCGTCATATTGACGTCCTTATTTCTTTCGAATCAGTATGTTTTCATTTTTCCGGCCTACATGGCTTTCCCGAAACCGCAAACAAATATAAAACTTGGCAGCTAATAGATTCTCTCCATTCAACCTCAACCCTACCATGGCTCCTAGGGGGGACTTTAATGAAATCCTTTCTTATGATGAAAAGCAAGGTGGTTCTCGCCGTGCGTGATCGCAAATTAATAACTTTCAAGACTGTCTTGGTCGGAATGACCTTTTTGACTGCAAACCGACTTCTGGTTGGTTTACTTGGTCTAGATCATTTCGTACTACCGGAACCATTCTGGAAAGAATTGATCGTTTTCTTGGTAACTCTGCTTGGTTTCAGTCTTTTCCCAACTGCCATGCCATGTCTTTCTTTCAGGCACGTTCTGACCACTGCCTTATTTTACTGGATACTAACCCTTCGCAACCACCGCGTTTTAATCGATCTAATACCCCTTTTCACTATGAAAGTTGTTGGGCTGACAACCCAGACGTCCTCCTACGTATTGCTGAGATTTGGTCTAACTAAACTTCTTCGACTCTTACGAAGCTTTATGATATTGGACGATTCTTAGATACGTGGCAGACTAAAAAGCGTATTAAATCTAATGAGCGAATGACTTAGTTGACTACTTTTATCAATATGTGCCTCAAATGCCAGCTCTCTGATTTGGAAATTCAAAATTTCCTTTCTGCTAAAAGTGAGCTTGATAGCCTGCTCAATGCGAAGGAAATTTATTGGGCTCAACGAGCTCGAACACACTGGTTAACGTACGGTGACAAAAATACATCTTTCTTTCATGCTAGGGCAAACATTCGTCGGCGGAAGAATCATTTGTCTGGACTTTTTAACCACCAGAATATCTGGCAAACCAACACGGTGGACATAATGTCTACTGCTATTCACTACTTTCAAAGCCTTTTTGCATCTTCCTCTCCCTCTATAGCTTCTTCTATCTTGGATAATATTCCTTCAATTGTTACCGAATCCATGAACAATGACCTTAGCAGGGACTTCACGGTAGATGAAGTCTCTATTGCTTTTCGTGATATTGACCCGAGGAAAGCTCCAGGCGTTGATGGCTTTCCGAGCGATTTCTTCCGAAAGTATTAGAACATCCTCGGTCAGGATTTCACAAATCTTTGTCTTGGACTCCTGAGAGGGTCTGTCAATATGGAAAAGGTTAATCGATCCATCATTGTTCTTATTCCCAAAATAAGTGACCCTACTACAATGCGGCACCTCCGGCCTATTAGTCTTTGTACAGTTATCTATAAAACTGTATCGAAAGTTTTAGTTAATCGTTTGAAATCTATTATACCTCTCTGTATTAGTGGTAACCAAGCTGCATTCGTCCAGGGACGGAACATTACTGATAATATTCTTATTGCTCATGAACTTATTCATAGGTTACATACGGATGCCACTTCTCTTGCGAGAGGTGCTTGCTTAAAACTCGATATGGAAAAGGCAATTGACCGTGTGGAATGGTCCTTTCTCGAACAAATTATGATTCGCCTCGGGTTTAATCCGGGTTGGGTTGGCCTTATTATGAGGTGTGTTTCCTCGGTTTCTTTCCAAGTTCGTATAAATGGCTCCCTTTCGCGTCCTTTCAAACCCGAAAGAGGTTTACGACAAGGGGATCCTCTCTCCCTTTTCCTATTTCTTTTCTGTACTCAAGGACTTTCAGCTTTGCTCAATTCTGAGCAGACAAATGGTCATCTCCCTGGGCTCTGTGCTAGCAGGAATGGGCCTCGTGTCAACCATCTCCTTTTTGCGGACGATTGTGTTGTTTTCATAAAAAATACAACTACCGAAGCTCAACGTCTTAAGGATGTGCTACATATTTATGCCACTTCGTCTGGTCAGGCGGTGAACTTTGACAAATCTACCATCTTTTTTTCACGGAAAACTTCCACCTTGCTTAGGGCGGCTATCAATGCTATTCTCTATGTTCGAGAAGTGGATGATCCGGGTGTTTATCTCGGCGTTCCTCTACTTATCGGAAAGAACAAAACTGCAGCTTTAGGTTTTACTAGAGACAATATTAATGCTCGTTTGAGTACGTCGGATAAACATCTCCTTTCTTTTAGCGGTAGAGAGATTTTCATCAAATCTGTTTTACAATCTATGCCTCAGTACGTCATGTCTTGTTACCTTTTACCACATAATCTTATTGATGACATGACCATCGCGATACGTCGGTACTAGTGGTCTGGGAAAGCCGACAAACAAGGTTAGCATATGCTTCCATGGGATACTATTTGTCTTCCGAAAGTTGCTGGGGGTGTAGGATTTCGCGATCTTCATCACTTCAATATTGCATTACTCGGTAAACAAATTTGGCGATTAATTTGTGAGCCTGATAACCTTCTTAGTCAGGTGTATAAATGCAAGTACTACCCTCGGAGTACAGTCCTTGACTCTGACTCCACTCAGAGTTCTTCCTTTGCCTGGAAAGGCCTTAGCATTGCTATTTCCAAGCTTCGCATGGGTTTCTTTACACGCCCTGGAATGTTTAGTAATATCCAGATCCATTTTGATAGGTGGGGTGGTTCCCAGCCTGTACACCTTTACGGTGTGTATGAAGTGAACGAAGAAATCCCTTTTCGTGCAAGGACTTTCACGCTGTATGGTTCACCCTGTTGGGACGAATCAAAGGTCAGAGAGTATTTCTGCTTCGAAGATGCTAATACCATACTTAATGTGCCAATTATAAATGATGTCAAGGACACCGTTCTTTGGGGTCACCATGATGCTGGTACATATACAGTTAGATCTGGTTATCAATTTCTGCAGCTACAACCAGGGCCCGTTAATAGGCCTTCTAAACTATGGAAAATTTTATCTAAATTGCCTACTCTTCCCAAAGTCCGTTCCTTTGGATGGCGGTTGTGTCATGATGCACTACCCTCTGGCCAGAAGATCCTTCATGCTAATCTTGGGCCAGGGGTCTGTCCTATCTGTAACTTGGCTATTGAATCCTCCCTCCATGCTATGAGGGACTGTCCTAGTGCGAAAGAAACGCTCCTTTTGACAGGACTCCCTGGCCGAATTCTGTCCAACGTTTACTCTTCCCCTCATCAGTGGCTTTCTGATGTTGTTGGTTTCCTTTCTTTACACCAATTTTCGTTTCTTATCACAGTCTTATGGAATTTATGGAACCGCCGTAATGATTTTGTCCATAATAATCATCTTCAACCGGCTTGGTTGACTGTTGCCAATGCTCAAAAACTTTTCACTGATTATACATCAAATACTGAGGTGTCACGTCAGTGTTCCCGGCTAGCTGAGCCCACTTTCGCTCAAGCTAGATGGATGAAACTAGAGCCCGGTTTAGTTAAGATTAATACGGATGGGGCTTTTGACCCTGTCTTAAGAGGGGCTGCGGCAGGTGTCATTGCTCGAGACTCTTCTGGTTCAGTCCTCGGTGGCTGCTCTTTGCCTCTTATCTGTCCGGATCCTGCCTCTTCCGAGGCTCTCGCTGTTCTGGAAGGTTTACGTTTTGCTGCTACCCATGGTTGGTCTAATGTGATCATTGAAACGGATTCTGCCTCCATTGCCAACAAGGTTAACAACGCTTCCTATCAAGATCTTTCCACAGTTCGGCACTTGGTGTCTCGCATCCGCTCCACTCTTGGTACTATACCTGACTGCAAGATTTGTTTTGTACCTAGAGCTGCCAATGTTGTAGCCCATGTTTTGGCTACTAGGGCTTTACGTTCTTTTACTTCTTGTACCTTTGATTGTCTTTTTCCCGACTTCATTCGGGCTTCTGTAAACTCGGAGAGGTTTTCCTCTTCTTCTCAATAAAATCTTGGGTACTCTTTTCCCCATAGGGGCCTCTCCACCTCCAGGGGTGGTTGGCTATAGGGGTTTTTTAATGAGGCCCTTTCTTTAAAAAAAAAAATTCAAACGGATTCTCTATAAAGCAATTTTAGACAAGCAAGTTTTAGCCCCAACAAAACAAAAATTAGATGTTATTAAATCTAATTTTATGAGTTCAAATAGTTGAATAAGGGCTATCGAACTAAATTATACAGATTAATCTAAAATTTTTAGCCTTTTACTTGGTTAAAATTCGAACGTGATTCTCTACGCAGCCTTTTTAGACATGCACGTTTTAATCCCAACAAAACGAAACTAGATATTATTAAATCAAATTTTACGAGTTCAAATACTTAATTATGGGATTTTGAACAAAATTATACAGATTAATCTAAAATTTTTAACTTTTTACTCGATTAAAATTTGAACAGATTCTTTATAAAGAATTTTTAGACATGCACGTTTTAATCCGAACAAAACGATAACTAGATGTTATTAAATCAAATTTTTTGAGTTCAAATAATTAATTATGGTCTTTTGAAAAAAATTATACAGATTAATCTAAAATTTTCAGCTTTTTACTCGGTTAAAATTTGAACGGATTCTCTATAAAGCCTTTTTAGTCGTGGACGTTTTAATCCGAACAAAACTAGATGTTTTTAAATCAAATTTTATGAGTTCAAATACTTAATTATGGGATTTTGAACAAAATTATACAGATAAATCTAAAATTTTCAGCTTTTTACTCGGTTAAAATTCGAACGGATTCTCTATAAACCAATTTTAGACAAGCAAGTTTTAATCCCAATAAAACGATAACTAGATGTTATTAAATCAAATTTTTTGAGTTCAAATAATTAATTATGGTCTTTTGAAAAAAATTATACAGATTAATCTAAAATTTTCAGCTTTTTACTCGGTTAAAATTTGAACGGATTCTCTATAAAGCCTTTTTAGTCGTGGACGTTTTAATCCGAACAAAACAAAACTAGATGTTTTTAAATCAAATTTTATGAGTTCAAATACTTAATTATGGGATTTTGAACAAAATTATACAGATAAATCTAAAATTTTCAGCTTTTTACTCGGTTAAAATTCGAACGGATTCTCTATAAACCAATTTTAGACAAGCAAGTTTTAATCCCAATAAAACGAAAATTAGATTTTACTAAATCAAATTTTATGAGTTCAAATAGTTGAACATGGGCTTTTCAACAAAATTATACAGATTAATCTAAAATTTTTAGCTTTTTACTCGATTAAAATTCGAACGGATTCTCTACAAAGCCTTTTTAGACATGCAAATTTTAATCTCAACAAAACGAAAACCCGATTTTATTAAATTTTATGAGTTCAAATATTTAATTTTGAGCTTTTGAATATAATTATACAGATTAATCTAAAATTTTTAGTTTTTTACTCGGTTAAAATTCGAACGAATTCTCTATAAAGCCATTTTAGACATGCACGTTTTAATCCCAACAAAATAAAAACCAGATGTTATTAAATCAAATTTTATGAGTTCAAATAGTTAATTATGGGCTTTTGAACAAAATTATATAGATTAATCTAAAATTTTCAGCTTTTTACTTGGTTAAAATTTGAACGGATTCTCTATAAAGCCTTTTTAGACATGCACGTTTTAATCCGAACAAAACAAAAACCAGATATTATTAAATCAAATTTTATGAGTTCAAATAGTTAACTAAGGGCTTTTGAACAAAATTATACAGATTGATCTAAAATTTTTAGCTTTTTACTCGGTTAAAATTCAAACGGATTCTCCATAAAGCCTTTTTAGACATGCACGTTTTAATTCGAATAAAACGATAACTAGACGTTATTAAATCAAATTATTTGATTTCAAATAATTAATTATGGGCTTTTAAACAAAATTATGCAGATTAATCTAAAATTTTCAGCTTTTTACTCAGTTAAAATTCAAACAAATTCTCTTTAATGCCCATTTACACATGCACATTTTAATCCCAACAAAACGAAAACAATATTTTATTGAATGAAATTTTATGAGTTCAAATAGTTAATTTTGAGCTTTTGAGCTTTTGAACAAAATTATACAGATTAATCTAAAATTTTCAGCTTTTTACTCGGTTAAAATTCGAACGGATTCTCTATAAATCTCATTTAGACATGCACGTTTTAATCCCAAAAAACAACAACCATATGTTATTAAATTAAATTTTATGACTTCAAATAGTTAATTGTGGGATTTTGAACAAAATTATACAGATAAATCTAAAATTTTCAGCTTTTTAGTCGGTTAAAATTCGAACGGATTCTCTATAAAGCAATTTTAGACAAGCAAGTTTTAATCCCAACAAAACGAAAACTGAATATTATTAAATTGAATTTTATGAGTTCAAATAGTTGAATATGGGCTTTTGAACAAAATTATAGAGATTAATATAAAATTTTTACATTTTTACTCGGTTAAAATTCAAACGGATTCACAATAAAGCCTTTTTAAACATGCACATTTTAATTCCAACAAAATGAAAACCAGATTTTATTAAATGAAATTATACGAGTCCAAAGTTTTAATTTTGAGCTTTTGAAAAAAATTATACAGATTAATCTAAAATTTTCAGCTTTTTACTCGGTTAAAATTCAAACGGATTCTCCATAAAGCCTTTTTAGACATGCACGTTTTAATCCGAATAAAACGATAACTAGACGTTATTAAATCAAATTATTTGATTTCAAATAATTAATTACGGGCTTTTGAACAAAATTATGCAGATTAATCTAAAATTTTCAACTTTTTACTCGGTTAAAATTCAAACAGATTCTCTTTAAAGCCCATTTACACATGAACGTTTAAATCCCAACAAAACGAAAACCAGATTTTATTGAATGAAATTTTATGAGTTCAAATAGTTAATTTTGAGCTTTTGAGCATTTGAACAAAATTATACAGATTAATCTAAAATTTTTAGCTTTTTACTCGGTTAAAATTCGAACGTATTCTCTATAAATCTCATTTAGACATGCACGTTTTAAGCCAAAAAAACAACAACCATATGCTATTAAATCAAATTTTATGATTTCAAATAGTTAATTATGGGATTTTGAACAAAATTATATCGATAAATCTAAAATTTTCAGCTTTTTAGTCGGTTAAAATTCGAACGGATTCTCTATAAAGCAATTTTAGACAAGCAAGTTTTAATCCAACAAAACGAAAACCGAATATTATTTAATTGAATTTTATGAGTTCAAATAGTTGAATATGGGCTTTTGAACAAAATTATACAGATTAATATAAAATTTTTATATTTTTACTCGGTTAAAATATGAACGGATTCTCAACAAAGCCTTTTTAGACATGCATATTTTAATCCCAACAAAACAAAAACAAGATTTTAGTAAATGAAATTTTATGAATTCAAATATTTAATTTTGAGCTTTTGAACAAAATTATATAGATTAATCTAAAATTTTCAGCTTTTTACTCGGTTAAAATTCGAACGGATTCTTTATAAAGCCTTTTTAGACATGCACGTTTTAATCCCAACAAAACCAAGATCAGATGTTATTAAATCAAATTTTACGATTTTAAATAATTAATTATGGGCTTTTGAACAAAATTATACAGATTAATCTAAATTTTTTAGCTTTTTTACTCGGTTAAAATTCGAACGGATTCTCTAAAGACTTTTAGACATGGATGTTTTAATCCGAACAAAACAAAAAAAAATTTAAAATAAAATTTTATGAGTTCAAATAGTTAATTATGGGATTTTGAATAAAATTATACAGATAAATCTAAAATTTTCACTTTTTACTCGGTTAAAATTCGAACGGATTCTCTATAAAGCAATTTTAGGTAAGCAAGTTTTAATCCCAACAAAACGAAAATTAGATGTTTTTAAATAAAATTTTATGAGTTCAAATAGTTGAATATGGGCTTTTCAACAAAATTATACAGATTAATCTAAAATTTTTAGCTTTTTATTCGATTAAAATTCGAACGGATTCTCTACAATGCCATTTTAGACATGCACATTTTAATCTCAACAAAACGAAAACCAGATTTTATTTAATGAAATTTTATGACTTTAAATATTTAATTTTGAGCTTTTGAATAAAATTATACAGATTAATCTAAAATTTTTAGTTTTTTACTCGGTTAAAATTCAAACGAATTCTCTATAAAGGCATTTTAGACATGCACGTTTTAATCCCAATAAAACAAAAACCAGATGTTATTAAATCAAATTTTATGAGTTCAAATAGTTAATTATGGGTTTCTAAACAAAATTATACAGATTAATCTAAAATTTTCAACTTTTTATTCGATTAAAATTCGAACAGATTCTCTATAAAGCCTTTTTAAACATGGTCGTTTTAATCCGAACAAAACGATAACTAGATGTTATTAAATCAAATTTTTGAGTTCAAATAATTAATTATGGGCTTTTGAACAAAATTATAAAGATTAATCTAAAATTTTCAGCTTTTTACTTGGTTAAAATTTGAACGGATTCTCTATAAAGCCTTTTTAGACATGCACGTTTTAATCCGAATAAAACGATAACTAGACATTATTAAATCAAATTATTTGATTTCAAATAATTAATTATGGGCTTTTGAACAAAATTATGCAGATTAATCTAAAATTTTTAGCTTTTTACTCGGCTAAAATTCGAACAGATTCTCTATAAAGTCTTTTTAGACTTGCATGTATTAAACCGAACAAAACGATAACAAGATGTTATTAAATCAAAATTTTTGAGTTCAAATAATTAGTTATGGGCTTTTGAACAAAATTATACAAATTAATCTAAAAGTTTCAGCTTTTTACTCGGTTAAAATTTGAATTGATTCTCTATAAAGCCTTTTTAGACATGCACGTTTTAATCCGAACAAAACAAAATCCAGATGTTATTAAATAAAATTTTATGAGTTCAAATATTTAATTATGGGATTTTGAACAAAATTATACAGATAAATCTAAAATTTTATGCTTTTTACTCGGTTAAAATTCGAACGGGTTCTCTATAAAGCAATTTTAGACATGCAAGTTTTAATCCCACCAAAACAAAAACCAGATGTTATTAAATCAAATTTTATGAGTTCAACTAGTTGGATATGGTCTTTTAAACAAAATTATACAGATTAATATAAAATTTTTAGCTTTTTACTCGGTTAAAATTTAAACGAATTCTCTACAAAGCCTTTTTAGACATACACAATTTAATCTCAACAAAACGAAAACAAGATTTTATTAAATGAAATTTTATGAGTTCAAATATTTAATTTTGATCTTTTGAACAAAATTATACAGATTAATCTAAAATTTTAACCTTTTTACTCGGTTAAAATTCAAACGGATTCTCTCTAAAGTCTTTTTAGACATGCACGTTTTAATCCCAACAAAACGAAAATCAGATGTTATTAATATCAAATTTTATGAGTTCAAATAGTTAATTATGGTCTTTTGAACAAAATTATACATATTAATCTAAAATTTTCAATTTTTTACTCGGTTAAAATTTGAACGGATTCTCTATAAAGCTTTTTAGACATGCATGTTTTAATCTCAACAAAACAAAAACAAGATGTTATTAAAAAAATTTTATAAGTTCAAATAGTTAATTATGGGATATTGAACAAAATTATACAGATAAATCTAAAATTTTTAGCTTTTTACTTTGTTAAAATTCAAACAGATTCTCTATAAAGCAATTTTAGACAAGCAAGTTTTAATCCCAACAAAAAAAAATAGATGTTATTAAATCAAATTTTACGATTTTAAATAGTTGAATATGGGCTTTTGAACAAAATTATATAGATTAATCTAAAATTTTTAGCTTTTTACTCGATTAAAATTTGAACGGATTGTCTACAAAGCCTTTTTAGACATGCACATTTTAATCTCAACAAAACGAAAACCAAATTTTATTAAATGAAATTTTATGAGTTCAAATATTTAATTTTTAGCTTTTGAATAAAATTATACAGATTTCCCAACAAAATGGAAATCAGATGTTATTAAATCAAATTTTATGTGTTCAAATAGTTAATTAAGGGCTTTTGAACAAAATTATACAGATTAATCTAAAATTGTCAACTTTTAACTCGGTTAAAATTTGAACGGATTCTCTATAAAGCCTTTTTAGACATGCATGTTTTAATCCGAATAAAATGATAACTATATGTTATTAAATCAAATTTTTTGAGTTCAAATAATTAATTATGGGTTTTGAACAAAATTATACAGATTAATCTAAAAGTTTCAGCTTTTTACTCGGTTAAAACTTGAACGGATTCTCTATAAAGCCTTTTTAGACATACACGTTTTAATACGAACAAAACAAAAACCAGATGTTATTAAATAAAATTTTATGAGTTCAGATCGTTAAATATGGGATTTTGAATAAAATTATACAGATAAATCTAAAATTTTCAGCTTTTTACTCGGTTAAAATTCGAACTGATTCTCTATAAAGCAATTTTAGACATACAAGTTTTAATCCCACCAAAACGAAAAACAAATGTTATTAAATAAAATTTTATGAGTTCAAATAGTTGAATATGGTCTTTTAAACCAAATTATACAGATTAATCTAAAATTTTTAGCTTTTTACTCGGTTAAAATTCGAACGAATTCTCTACAAAGCTTTTTTAGACTTGCACAATTTAATCCCAACAAAACGAAAACAAGATTTTATTAAATGAAATTTTATGAGTTCAAATATTTAATTTTGAGCTTTTGAACAAAATTATATAGATTAATCTAAAATTTTAACCTTTTTACCCTGTTAAAATTCGAACGGATTCTCTCTAAAGCCTTTTTAGACATGCACGTTTTAATCCCAACAAAACAAAAATCAGATGTTATTAATATCAAATTTTACGAGTTCAAATAGTTAATTATGGTCTTTTGAACAAAATTATACATATTAATCTAAAATTTTCAGCTTTTTACTCGTTTAAAATTTGAACGGTTTCTCTATAAAGCCTTTTTAGACGTGGACGTTTTAGTCCGAACAAAACAAAACCAGATGTTATTAAATCAAATTTTAAGAGTTTAAATAGTTAATTATGACATCTTGGAAAAAATTAAACAGATAAATCTAAAATTTTTAGCTTTTTACTTTGTTAAAATTCGAACAGATTCTCTATAAAGCAATTTTAGACAAGCAAGTTTTAATCCCAACAAAACAAAAATTAGATGTTATTAAATCAAATTTTACGATTTCAAATAGTTGAATATGGGTTTTTGAACAAAATTATATAGATTAATCTAAAATTTTTAGCTCTTTACTCGGTTAAAATTCGAACGGATTGTCTAAAAAGCCTTTTTAGACATGCACATTTTAATCTCAACAAAATGAAAACCAAATTTTATTAAATGAAATTTTATGAGATCAAATATTTAATTTGGAGCTTTTGAATAAAATTATACAGATTAATCTAAAATTTTTAGCTTTTTACTCGGTTAAAATTCGAACGGAGTCTCTATAAAGCCTTTATAGACATGCACGTTTTAATCCCAACAAAATGGAAATCAGATGTTATTAAATCAAATTTTATGTGTTCAAATAGTTAATTAAGGGCTTTTGAACAAAATTATACAGATTAATCTAAAATTGTCAACTTTTTACTCGGTTAAAATTTGAACGGATTCTCTATAAAGCCTTTTTAGACATGCACGTTTTAATCCCAACAAAACGAAAACCAGATGTTATTAAACCAAATTTTATGAGTTCAAATATTTAATTATGGGCTTTTGAACCAAATTATACAGATTAATCTAAAATTTTTAACTTTTTAGTCGGTTAAAATTCGAATAGATTCTCTATAAAGCCTTTTTAGACATGCACATTTTAATCCAAACAAAACGATAACGAGATGTTATTAAATCAATTTTTTTGAGTTCAAATAATTAATTATGGACTTTTGAACAATATTATATAGATTAATCTAAAATTTTCAGCTTTTTACTCGGTTAAAATTTGAACGGATTCTCTATAAAGCCATTTTAGACGTCGACGTTTTAGTCCGAACAAAACAAAATCAGATATTATTAAATCAAATTTTAAGAGTTTAAATAGTTAATTATGAGATTTTGAACAAAATTATATAGATAAATCTAAGATTTTCAGCTTTTTACTTGGTTAAAATTCGAACGGATTTTCTATAAAACAATATTAGACAAGCAA
The DNA here is from genome assembly GCA_035048815.1 of Abelmoschus esculentus. NCBI lineage: Eukaryota > Viridiplantae > Streptophyta > Magnoliopsida > Malvales > Malvaceae > Abelmoschus > Abelmoschus esculentus. The sequence continues at coordinate 22,420,628 of JAUCBN010000003.1, forward strand.
GTTTTTATCCCAACAAAACAAAAATTAGATGTTATTAAATCAAATTTTACCATTTCAAATAGTTGAATATGGGCTTTTGAACAAAAGTATATAGATTAATCTAAAATTTTTTGCTTTTTACTCGGTTAAAATTCGAACGGATTCTCTACAAAGCCTTTTTAGACATGCACATTTTAATCTCAACAAAACGAAAACCAAATTTTATTAAATGAAATTTTATGAGATCAAATATTTAATTTAGAGCTTTTGAATAAAATTATATAGATTAATCTAAAATTTTTAGCTTTTTACTCGGTTAAAATTCGAACAGATTCTCTATAAAGCCTTTATAGACATACACGTTTTAATCCCAACAAAACGAAAACCAGATGTTATTAAATTAAATTTTATGATTTCAAATAGTTAATTATGGGCTTTTGAACAAAATTATACAGATTAATCTAAAATTTTCAACTTTTTAGTCGGTTAAAATTCGAACAGATTCTCTATAAAGCCTTTTTAGACATGCACATTTTAATCCAAACAAAACGATAACGAGATGTTATTAAATCAAATTTTTTGAGTTCAAATAATTAATTATGGGCTTTTGAACAAAATTATACAGATTAATCTAAAATTTTCAGCTTTTTACTCGGTTAAAATTTGAACGGATTCTCTATAAAGCCTTTTTATACATGCACGTTTTAATCCGAATAAAACGATAACTAGACATTATTAAATCAAATTATTTGATTTCAAATAATTAATTATGGGCTTTTGAACAAAATTATGCAGATTAATCTAAAATTTTCAGCTTTTTACTCGGATAAAATTCGAACAGATTCTCTTTAAAGCCCATTTACACATGCACGTTTTAATCCCAACAAAACGAAAACCAGATTTTATTAAATGAAATTTTATGAGTTCAAATAGTTAATTTTGAGCTTTTGAACAAAATTATACGTATTAATCTAAAATTTTTAGCGTTTTACTCGGTTAAAATTTGCACGAATTCTCTATAAAGCCTTTTTAGACATGCACGTTTTAATCCCAACAAAAAGAAATTATACAAGTTCAAATAGTTGAATATGGTCTATTAAACAAAATTATACAGATTAATCTAAAAGTTTTAGCTTTTTACTTGGTTAATATTCCAACAGATTGTCTATAAAGCCTTTTTAGACGTAGACGTTTTAATCCGAACAAAACAAACACCATATGTTATTAAATCAAATTCTTTAAGTTCAAATAATTATTTCTTGGCTTTTGAACAAAATTATACAAATTAATCTAAAATTTTCAACTTTTTACTCAGTTAAAATTCGAACGGATTCTCTATAAAGCCTTTTTAGATATACAAGTTTTAATCCGATCAAAACGATAACTAGATGTTATTAAATCAAATTTTTTGAGTTCAAATAATTAATTATTGGCTTTTGAACAAAATTATACAGATTAGTCTAAAAGTTTCAGCTTTTTACTCGGTTAAAATTTGAACGGATTTTCAATAAAGTCTTTTTAGACATGCACGTTTTAATCCGAACAAAACAAAAACCAGATCTTATTAAATAAAATTTTATGAGTTCAAATAGTTAATTTTGAGATTTTGAGCAAAATTATACAAATAAATCTAAAATTTTTAGCTTTTTACTCGATTACAGTTCGAACGGATTCTCTATAAAACAATTTTAGACAAGCAAGTTTTAGCCCCAACAAAAAGAAAATTAGATGTTATTAAATGAAATTTTATGAGTTCAATAGTTGAATATGGGCTTTTGAACAAAATTATACAAATTAATCTAAATTTTTTAGCTTTTTACTTGGTTAAAATTCGAACATGATTCTCTACAAAGCCTTTTTAGACATGCACGTTTTAATCCCAACAAAATGAAACCAGATATTATTAAATCAAATTTTATGAGTTCAAATAGTTAATTATGGGATTTTGAACAAAATTATACAGATAAATCTAAAATTTTCAGCTTTTTACTCGGTTAGAGTTCGAACGGATTCTCTATAAAGCAATTTTAGACAAGCAAGTTTTAATCCCACCAAAACGAAAAGCAGATGTTATTAAATCAAATTTTATGAGTCCAAATAGTTGAATATGGTCTATTAAATAAAATTATACAGATTAATCTAAAATTTTTAACTTTTTACTCGGTTAATATTCCAACGGATTCTCTATAAAGCCTTTTTAGACATAGACATTTTAATCCGAGCAAAACAAAAACCATATTTATTAAATCAAATTTTTTGAGTTCAAATAATTAATTATGCGCTTTTGAAAAAAATTATACGAATTAATCTAAAATTTTCAACTTTTTACTCGGTTAAAATTCGAACGGATTCTCTATAAAGCCTTTTTAGACATGCAAGTTTTAATCCGAACAAAACGATAACTAGATATTATTAAATCAATTTTTTTGAGTTCAAATAGTTAATTATTGGCTTTTGAACAAAATTATACAAATTAGTCTAAACGTTTCAGCTTTTTACTCGTATAAAATTCGAACGGATTCTCAATAAAGTCTTTTTAGACATGCACGTTTTAATCCGAACAAAACAAAAATCATATGTTATTAAATAAAATTTTATGAGTTCAAATAGTTAATTATGGGATTTTGAGCAAAATTATACAGATAAATCTAAAATTTTTAGCTTTTTACTCGGCTAAAATTCGAACGGATTCTCTATAAAGCAATTTTAGACATGCAAGTTTTAATCCTACCAAAACGAAAACCAGATGTTATTAAATTAAATTTTATGAGTTCAAATAGATGAATATGGTCTTTTAAACAAAATTATTAAATCGTATTTTATGAAAACCGAATATTATTAAATCGTATTTTATGAGTTCAAATAGTTGAATATGGTCTTTTAAACAAAATTATACAGATTAATCTAAAATTTTTAGATTTTTACTTGGTTAAAAATTCCAACGAATTCTCTACAAAGCCTTTTTAGAACTGCACATTTTAATCCAAACAAAAGGAAAACAAGATTTTATTAAATGAAATTTTATGAGTTCAAATATTTAATTATAGGATTTTGAACAGCTATTATACAGATAAAACAGATAAATAAAATTTTACGGTTTCAAATAGTTAATTGTGGGATTTTGAACAAAATTATACAGATAAATCTAAAATTTTCAAACTTTTACTTGGTTAAAATTCGAACGGATTTTCTATAAAGCAATTTTAGACAAGCAAGTTTTAATCCCACCAAAACGAAAACCAGAAGTTATTAAATCAAATTTTATGAGTTCAAATAGTTGAATATGGTCTTTTGAACAAAATTATACAGATAAATCTAAAATTTTCAGCTTTTTACTCGTTTAAATTTCGAACGGATTCTTTATAAAGTAATTTTAGACAAGCAAGTTTTAGCCCCAACAAAACGAAAATTAGATGCTATTAAATCAAATTTTACGAGTTCAAACAGTTAATTATAGGATTTTGAACAAAATTATACAGATTAATCTAAAATTTTCAGCTTTTTACTCGGTTAAATTTGAACGGATTCTCTATAAAGCCTTTTTAGACATGCACGTTTTAATCCGAACAAAATGATAACTAGATGTTATTAAATCAAATTTTTTGAGTTCAAATAATTAATTATGGATTTTGAAAAAAATTATACAGATTAATCTAAAATTTTCAGCTTTTTACTCGGTTAAAATTCGAACGGATTCTCTATGAAGTAATTTTAGACAAGCAAGTTTTAATCCCAACAAAACGAAAATTAGATGTTATTAAATCAAATTTTATGAGTTTAAATAGTTGAATATGGGTTTTTGAACAAAATAATACATATTAATCTAAAATTTTTAGCTTTCTACTCGGTTAAAATTCGAACGGATTCTCTACAAAGCCATTTTAGACATGCACGTTTTAATCCGAACAAAACAAAAACCAGATGTTATTAAATTAAATTTTATGAGTTCAAATAGTTAATTATGGGATTTTGTACAAAATTATACAGATAAATCTAAAATTTTTAGATTTTTACTTGGTTAAAATTCGAACGGATTCTCTATAAAGCAATTTTAGACAAGCAAGTTTTAGCCCCAATAAATCGAAAATTAGATATTATTAAATCTAATTTTATGAGTTCAAATAGTTGAATATGGGCTATCGAACTAAATTATACATATTAATCTAAAATTTTTAGCTTTTTACTTGGTTAAAATTCGAACGTGATTCTCTACACAGCCTTTTTAGACATGCACGTTTTAATCCTAACAAAACGAAACTAGATGTTATTAAATCAAATTTTACGAGTTCAAATAGTTAATTATGAGATTTTGAACAAAATTATACAGATTAATCTAAAATTTTCAACTTTTTACTCGATTAAAATTTGAACAGATTCTCTATAAAGCCTTTTTAGACATGCACGTTTTAATCCAAACAAAACGATAACTAGATGTTATTAAATCAAATTTTTTGAGTTCATATAATTTAATTATGGTCTTTTGAACAAAATTATATAGATTAATCTAAAATTTTCAGCTTTTTACTCGGTTAAAATTTGAACAGATTCTCTATAAATCCTGTTTAGATGTAGACGTTTTAATCCGAACAAAACAATTCCAGATATTATTAAAATAAAATTTTATGAGTTCAAATAGTTAATTATGGGATTCTGAACAAAATTATACAGATAAATCTATAAATTTTAGCTTTTTACTCGGTTAAAATTCGAACGGATTCTCTAAAAAGCAATTTTAGACAAGCAAGTTTTAATCCCAACAAAACCAAAATTAGATTTTATTAAATCAAATTTTATGAGCTCAAATAGTTGAACATGGGCTTTTGAACAAAATTATACAGATTAATCTAAATTTTTTTGCTTTTTACTCGGTTAAAATTCGAACGAATTCTCTACAAAGCCATTTTAGACATGCACATTTTAATCTCAAGCTGAAAATTTTAACCGGATTTTATTAAATTAAATTTTATGAGTTCAAACATTTAATTTTGAGCTTTTGAATAGAATTATACAGATTAATCTAAAATTTTCAACTTTTTAGTCGGTTAAAATTCGAACAGATTCTCTATAAAGCGTTTTTAGACATGCACGTTTTAATCCGAACACAACGATAACTAGATGTTATTAAATCAAATTTTTTGAGTTCAAGTAATTAATTATGGGCTTTTGAACTAAATTATATAGATTAATCTAAAATTTTCAGCTTTTTACTCGGTTAAAATTTAAACGGATTCTCTATAAAGCTTTTAAAACATGCACGTTTTAATCCGAACAAAACAAAAACAAGATGTTATTAAATAAAATTTTATGAGTTCAAATAGTTAATTATGGGATTTTGAATAAAATTATACAGATAAATCTAAAATTTTTAGCTTTTTATTCGGTTAAAATTCGAACGGATTCTCTATAAAGCAATTTTAGAAATGCACGTTTTAATACCACCAAAACGAAAACCAGATGATATTAAATTAAATTTTATGAATTCAAATAGTTGAATATGGTCTTTTAAACAAAATTATACAGATTAATCAAAAATTTTTAGCTTTTTACTCGGTTAAAATTCGAACGGATTCTCTACAAAGCCTTTTTAGACATGCACATTTTAATCTCAACAAAATGAAAACCGGATTTTATTAAATTAAATTTTATGAGTTCAAATATTTAATTTTGAGCTTTTGAATAGAATTATAGAGATTAATCTAAAATTTTTAGCTTTTTACTCGGTTAAAATTCAAACGGATTCTCTATAAAGCCATTTTAGACATGCACGTTTTAATCCCAACAAAACAAAAACCAGATGTTATTAAATCAAATTTTATGATCTGAAATAGTTAATTATGGGCTTTTGAACAAAATTATATAGATTAATCTAAAATTTTCAACTTTTTAGTCGGTTAAAATTCGAGTAGATTCTCTATAAAGCCTTTTTAGACATGCACGTTTTAATCCGAACACAACGATAACTAGCTGTTATTAAATCCAATTTTTTGAGTTCAAATAATTAATTATGGGCTTTTGAATAAAATTATATAGATTAATCTAAAATTTTAAGCTTTTTACTCGGTTAAAATTTGAATGGATTCTCTATAAAGCTTTTTAAACATGCACGTTTTAATCCGAACAAAACAAAAACAAGATATTATTAAATAAAATTTTATGAGTTCAAATAGTTAATTATGGGATTTTGAATAAAATTATACAGATAAATCTAAAATTTTTAGCTTTTTACTCGGTTAAAATTCGAACGGATTCTCTATGAAGCAATTTTAGAAATGCACGTTTTAATCCCACCCAAACGAAAACCAGATGATATTAAAGACTTTTTAGACATGCACATTTTAATCCAACAAAACGAAAACAAGATTTTGTTAAATGAAATTTTATGAGTTCAAATATTTAGTTTAGATCTTTTGAACAAAATTATGCAGATAAATCTAAAATTTTCAGCTTTTTACTCAGTTAAAATTCGAACGGATTCTCTATAAAGCCTTTTTAGACATGCACGTTTTAATCCGAACAAAATGATAAGTAGATATTTCTAAATCAAATTTTTTGAGCTGAAATAATTAATTATAGGCTTTTAAACAAAATTATACAAATTAATCTAAAATTTTCAGTTTTTTACTCGGTTAAAATTCGAACGCATTCTCTATAAAGCTTTTTTAGACATGCACGTTTTAATCTGAACAAAATGATAACTAGATGTTATTATATCAAATTTTTTGAGTTCAAATAATTAATTATGGGCTATTAAACGAAATTATACAAGTTAATCTAAAATTTTTAGCTTTTTGCTCGTTTAAAATTTGAACGGATTCTCTATAAAGCCTTTTTAGACATGCACATTTTAAAACATGCATGTCTGTTAAAATTATACAAGGTTTTAAAATTTGATTTAATAACATCTGGTTTTTGTTTTGTTTGGATTAAAACGTCTACGTCTAAAAATGCTTTATAGAGAATCCGTTCGAATATTATCTGAGTAAAAAGCTAAAAATTTTAGATTAATCTGTATAATTTTGTTTAATAGACCATATTCAACTATTTGAACTCATAAAATTTGATTTAATAACATCTGGTTTTCGTTTTGGTAGGATTAAAACTTGCTTGTCTAAAATTGCTTTATAGAGAATCCGTTCGAATTTTAACCGAGTAAAAAGCTGAAAATTTTAGATTTATCTGTATAATTTTTTTCAAAATCCCATAATTAACTAGTTGAACTCATAAAATTTAATTTAATAACCTCTAGTTTTTGTTTTGTTCGGATTAAAACGTGCATGTCTAAAAAGACTTTATAGAGAATCTATTCAAATTTTAACCGAGTAAAAAGCTGAAACTTTTAGATTAATCTGTATAATCTTTTCAAAAGCCCATAACTAATTATTTAAACTCAAAAAATTTGATTTAAATAACATCTAGTTATCGTTTTGTTCGGATTAAAATATGCATGTCTAAAAAGGATTTATAGAGAATCCGTTCGAATTTTAAGCGAGTAAAAAGTTGAAAATTTTAGATTAATTTGTATAATTTTGCTCAAAAGCCCATAATTAATTATTTAAACTCAAAAAATATGATTTAATAACATTTGGTTTTTTTTGTTCGGATTAAAACATCTACGTCTAAAAAGGTTTTATAGAGAATCCGTTCGAATATTAACCGAGTAAAAAGCTAAAAATTTTAGATTAATCTGTATAATTTTGTTCAAAACCCCATAATTAACTATTTCAACTCTTAAAATTTGATTTAATAACATCTAACTTTCGTTTTGTTGGGACTAAAACTTGCTTGTCTAAAATTGCTTTATAGAGAATCCGTTCGAGTTTTAACCGAGTAAAAAGCTGAAAATTTTAGATTTATTTATATAATTTTGTTCAAAATCAAATAATTAACTATTTGAACTCATAAAATTTGATTTAATAACATCCGGTTTTCGTTTTGGTGGGATAAAAGCTTGCATGTCTAAAATTGCTTTATAGAGAATCCGTTCGAATTTTAACCGAGTAAAAACCTGAAACTTTTAGATTAATCTGTAAAATTTTATTCAAAAGCCCATAATTAATTATTTGAACTCAAAAAATTTGATTTAATAACATCTAGTTATTGTCTTGTTCGAAATAAAACGTGCATGTCTAAAAAGGCTTTATAGAGAATTCGTTCGAATTTTAAGCGAGTAAAAAGTTGAAAATTTTAGATTAATTTGTATAATTTTGTTCAAAAGCCCATAATTAATTATTTGAACTCAAAAAATATTATTTAATAACATTTGGTTTTTTTTGTTCGGATTAAAACATCTACGTCTAAAAAGGTTTTATAGAGAATCCGTTCGAATATTAACCGAGTAAAAAGCTAAAAATTTTAGATTAATCTGTATAATTTTGTTCAAAATCCCATAATTAACTATTTCAACTCTTAAAATTTGATTTAATAACATCTAACTTTCGTTTTGTCTTGCTTGTCTAAAATTGCTTTATAGAGAATCCATTCGAATTTTAACCGAGTAAAAAGCTGAAAATTTTAGATTTATTTATATAATTTTGTTCAAAATCAAATAATTAAATATTTGAACTCATAAAATTTGATTTAATAACATCCGGTTTTCGTTTTGGTGAGATTAAAGCTTGCATGTCTAAAATTGCTTTATAAAGAATCCGTTCGAATTTTAACCGAGTATAAAGCTGAAAATTAGATTTATCTGTATAATTTTGTTCAAAATCCCATAATTAACTATTTGAACTCGTAAAATTTGATTTAATAACATCTGGTTTGTTTTGTTCGGATTGAAACGTACATGTCTAAAATGACTTTATAGAGAATCTGTCCGAATTTTAACCGAGTAAAATGCTGAAAATTTTAGATTTATCTTTATAATTTTGTTTAAAATCTCATAATTAACTATTTGAACTCATCAAATTTGATTTAATAACATTTGGTTTTGTTTTGTTCGGATTAAAACGGCCACGTCTAAAAAGGCTTTATAGAGAATCCGTTCAAATTTTAACCGAGTAAAAAGCTGAAAATTTTAGATTAATCTGTATAATTTTGTTCAAAAGCCCATAATTAAATATTTGAACTCAAAAAAATTGATTTAATAACATCTAGTTATCATTTTGTTCGGATTAAAATGTGCATGTCTAAAAAGGTTTTCTAGAAAATCCGTTTAAATTTAACTGAGTAAAAACCTGAAAATTTTAGATTTGTTTGTATAATTTTATTCAAAATCCCATAATTAACTACTTGAACTCATTAAATTTGATTTAATAACATCTGGTTTTTGTTTTGTTCGGATTAAAACGTGCATGTCAAAAATGGCTTTATAGAGAATTCGTTCGAATTTTAACCGAGTAAAAAGCTAAAAATTTTAGATTAATATGTATAATTTTGTTCAAAATCTCATAATGAACTATTTGAACTCATAAAATTCGATTCAATAACATCTAGTTTTGTTTTGTTCGGATTAAAACGTCCACGTCTAAAAAGTCTTTATAGAGAATCCATTCAATTTTAAACCAGTAAAAAGCTAAAAATTTTAGATTAATCTGTATAATTTTTTCAAAAGCCCAAAATAAATTATTTGAACTCAAAAAATTTGATTTAATAACATCTAGTTATAGTTTTGTTCGGATAAAAACGTGAATGTCTAAAAAGGCTTTATAGAGAATTTGTTTGAATTTTAACCGAGTAAAAAGTTGAAAATTTTAGATTAATTTGTATAATTTTTTTCAAAATCCCATAATTAATTATTTGAACTCAAAAATTTTGATTTAATAACATCTGGTTTTTGTTTTGTTCGAATTAAAACGTCTACGTCTAAAAAGGTTTATAGAGAATCTGTTCGAATATTAACCGAGTAAAAAGCTAAAAATTTTAGATTAATCTATATAATTTTGTTTAATAGACCATATTCAACTATTTGAACTCATAAAATTTGATTTAATAACATCTGGTTTTCGTTTTGGTGGGATTAAAACTTGCATGTCTAAAATTGCTTTATAGAGAATCCGTTCGAATTTTAACCGAGTATAAAGCTAAAAATTTTAGATTTATCTGTATAATTTTGTTCAAAATCCAATAATTAACTATTTGAACTCGTAAAATTTTATTTAATAACATCTGGTTTTTGTTTTGTTCGGATTGAAACGTGCATGTCTAAAAAGGCTTTATGGAAAATCTATTCGAATTTTAATCGAGTAAAAAGCTGAAAATTTTAGATTTATCTTTATCATTTTTTTCAAAATCTCATAATTAACTATTTGATCTCATAAAATTTGATTTAATAACATCTGGTATTGTCTTGTTCGGATTAAAACGTCCACGTCTAAAAAGGCTTTATAGAGAATCCGTTCAAATTTTAAACGAGTAAAAAGCTAAAAATTTTAGATTAATCTGTATAATTTTATTCAAAAGCCCATAATTAATTATTTGAACACAAAAAATATGATTTAATAACATTTAGTTATCGTATTGTTCAGATTAAAACGTGCATGTCTAAAAAGGCTTTATAAAGAATTCATTCGAATTTTAACCGAGTAAAATATTGAAAATTTTAGATTAATTTGTATAATTTTGTTCAAAAGCCCATAATTAATTATTTGAACTCAAAAAATTTGATTTAATAACATCTGGTAATTGTTTTGTTCGGATTAAAATTTGCATGTCTAAAAAGGCTTTATACAGAATCTGTTCGAATTTTAACCGACTAGAATATTGAAAATTTTAGATTAATCTGTATAATTTTGTTTAAAAGCCCGTAATTAACTATTGGAACTCATAAAATTTGATTTAATAACATCTAGTTTTCGTTTTGTTGGGATTAAAACGTGCATGTCTATAAAGGCTTTATATAGAATCCGTTCGACTTTTAATCGAGTAAAAAGCTAAAAATTTTAGATTAATCTGTATAATTTTATTCAAAAGCTCAAAATTAAATATTTGAACTCATAAAATTTTATTTAATAAAATCTGGTTTTCGTTTTGTTGAGATTAAAATGTGCATGTTTAAAAAGGCTTTATAGAGAAACCGTTTGAATTTTAACCGAGTAAAAAGCTGAAATTTTTAGATTAATCTACATAATTTTGTTCAAAATCCCATAATTAATTATTTGAACTCAAAAAATTGATTTAATAACATCTAGTTATCGTTTTGTTTGGATTAAAACGTGCATGTCTAAAAAGGCTTTATAGAGAATCCGTTTGAATTTTAACCGAGTAAAAAGCTGAAAATTTTAGATTTATCTGTATAATTTTGTGCAAACTCTGATAATTAACTATTTGAACTCATCAAATTTGATTTAATAACATCTGGTTTTGTTTTGTTTGGATTAAAACGTCCACGTCTAAAAAGGCTTTATAGAGAATCCGTTCAAATTTTAAACGAGTAAAAAGCTAAAAATTTTAGATGAATCAATATAACTTGTTCAAAAGTCCATAATTTATTATTTTAACTGTAACGAGATGGAAGACCCTTCTTTTTTAGCATATGTCGCGATGAATGACCCCTCTCTTCGAATTGCATGTCATAATGAATGGTCCCTTTCTTAGAGCATATACCGCGATGGATGATCCTTCTCTTTGAGCATATGTCGCGGTGAATGACCCCTCTCTTCGAATGCATGTTATGGTGAACGGTCCCTCTCTTTGATCGTATACCATGATGGACGACCCCTCTCTTTGAGCATATATCGTGATGAATGACCCCTCTCTTCAAGTGCATGACATGGGGAAAGGTCCCTCTCTTTGAGCATATACGGTGATGGAAAACCCTTCTCTTTGAGCGTGTGTCACGATGAATGACCCCTCTCTTTCAGTACATGTTATAATAAATGGTCCCTCCCTTTAAGTGTATACCGTGATCGATGACCCCTCACTTTGAGCGTATGTTGTGATGTAAGACCACTCTCTTCGAGGAAAAGTCATGGAGAAAGGTCCTTCTCTTTAAGAGTATACTGTGATGGATGACCCCTCTCTTTGAGCGAATGTCGCAACGAATGACCCTTCTCTTCGAGTGCACATCATAATGGACGGTCCCTCTCTTTAAGCTTATACCGTGATCGATGACTCTCTCTTTTAGCGTATGTCGCGATAAATGACCCGTTTATTCGAGTAAATGTCATGGAGAATGATCCCTCCCTTTGAGCGATACCGTGATAGACGACCCCTCTCATTGAGCGTATATCGTGACGAATGATCCCTCTCTTCGAGTGCATGTCATAATGAACGGTCCCTCTCTTTGAGTCTATACAATGATCGATGACCCTCTCTTTGAGATGTGGAGATGAATGACCCATCTATTCGGGTGCATGTCATGGTGAACGGTCCCTCTCTTTGTGCGTATATCGCGATGAATGACCCCTCTCTTCGAGCGCATTTCTTAATGAATGGTCTCTTTCATAGAGCGTATACGTGATGGACGACCCTTCTCTTTGAGAGTATGTTGCGATGAATGACTCCTCTCTTCGAGTGTATGTCATAATGAAAGGTCCCTTTCTAAGAGCGTATACCGTGATGGATGACCCTTCTCTTTGAGCGTAAGTCACGATGAATGACCCCTCTCTTTCAAGGCATGTCATAATAAACAGTCCCTCTCTTTGAGCGTATACCGTGATCGATGACCCCTCTCTTTGAGCGTATGTCGCGATTAAAAGACCCCTCTCTTTGAGTACAAGTCATGGCGAAAGGTCCTTCTCATTAAGAGTATTCCGTGATGGATGACCTCTCTCTTTGAGAGAATGTCACGATGTACGATCCATCTCTTCGACTGCATGTCATAATGAATGGTCCCTTTCTTAAAGTGTATACAGTGATGGATGACACCTCTCTTTGAGCGTATGTCGCGGTGAATGACCCTCTCTTCGACTACGTGTCATAATGAATGGTCCCTTTCTTAGAGTGTATACCGTGATGGACGACCCTTCTCTTTGAGCGTATGTCGCGATGAATGACCCCTCCATCGAGTGCATGTCATAATGGAAGGTCCCTTTCTTAGAGCGTATACCATGATGGATGACCCTTCTCTTTGAGCGTATGTCACAATAAATGACCCCTCTTTCAATGCATGTCATAATAAATAGTGTCTCTCTTTGAGCGTATACCGTGATCGATGACCCCTCTCTTTGAGCGTATGTCACGATTAAAGAACCCTCTCTTTGAGTGCAAGTCAAGGCAAAAGGTCCTCTTTAAGAGTATACCGTGATGGATGAGCGAATGTCGCATTGAATGACCTCTTTCTTCGAGTGCATGTCATAATGAATGGTCCCTTTCTTAGAGCATATACCTTGATGAACGACCCTTCTCTTTGAGCATATGTTGCTGTGAATGACCCCTCTCTTCGAGTGCATGTCATAATGGACGGTCCCTCACATTGAGCTTATGTCGTGATCAATGACTCTCTCTTTGTGCGTAAGTCGCGATGAATGACCTGTCTATTTGAGTGCATGTCATGGTGAACGATCCCTACCCTTTAGCGGATACTATGATGGACGACCCCTCTCATTGAGCTTATATCGCGATGAAAGATTCCTCTCTTCGAGTGCATGTCATAAAGAACGGTTCCTCTCTTTGAGCGTATACGGTGATGGACTACCCCTCTCTTTGAGCGTATGTCGAGTTGATTGACCCCTCTCTTCAACCAACAAGAGTCCAGCCACCACGACAACCAAAAACTCCGCCATTGCCATCACCAAAGATGAAACAATCAGCAACAAGGCCTAGAAAATTGATTATCGACAACAACTCTTTGGAGTCCATTTAATTATTTTTTAATGTTTCTTTTATATAATTACTTGTTTCCTTTTCATATTTTGTTACATACTATGTGCCCCTAATATAAGCATTAAGGACAATGCTTGGTTCGAGTTTGGGGGTGTAGAGCCACTGTCGAGGCATTCCACTGTCGCGGCCTTGCCATAAAAATGGAGTATTTCAGTGATTTTTCAAAAATTTTCTATGTCCACCACCTTACATAAATTTGTTGCCCATACTTTTGCACTGCTTTTCATCAGTATTACCTTAGTTTATTCTTTTAAGGTAATAAAAATCTTTCTCCTTACCATGGTTAGATCCTATTTAGAGGACTTAACTCTAGAATACTTAAGGAAGACAACTAGAAGCTTGCTATAAGGTTGATCTTAAAAACACTTTTGGGACTTGTTTGACCATAGGAATTCTTTAATAAACTTAGGTGATAAAGACTTAGATTTTTGGAATTATGACTAAAGGTGCCTATCACCGGCTCTAGGAAGTACTCTTCTTCATGCTAGAGGTGTCTGAAATTGGCTATAGTGTGCTTAAAAGAATAGCAAAAGAAATAAGAAAATATTAAGGAGAAAACACAATCCTTGAGGTGCCCAAAATTGGCTTAAGAAATTGATGTTTTTAAAGAAGAGAACATTAAATCCAAGTCTATTTGTCTTGAACTTAGAGTTTGTCTAAGAAGGCCTTTAATCAAACTTGTCCACAAAAATGCACACACTCACAAAATCTTATAACTTGGTTTCTAGGTAAACCCTTGGTTAACCGAAAGGTTAAGTCTAAAGAAGAGGCATAGTTATGGTGGGGAGAATAGATGAAAACATAAGACCAAGAAAGAATAAGATTTGGCAATTTGATGGTTTTCATTGCTTGAGGACAAGCAATAGTTCGAGTTTGGGGGTGTGATAAGTGCTCAACTCACTATCACTTTTTACACCTTTTGTGGGCATTAATCACCAAATCTACACCTACTTAGACCAGTACATGTACTTAATGTGAAATATTTAGAGGCTATACTGTTAAAGATGATATTTACAGAAAAGGTAAGTTTTACTGCATTTTTGTATCTTTGCAGGAAAAGCTATTTCCACGACAGCAAATGAGGTTGAGGTAGGACCTGATGCCGAGACAACAGATAGGGACAAGTAGCGATATTGTAGGCAAGCTGATGAGAAAAATGAGGAGAACGTTGTTGGACAAGAAGCCCAAGGGTCAGAGCTAGATACCACGTGGAAAGCCCAAGACAAAGGCCACACGGGAAAGCCTCCTAGTTGGAATAAACTTGGAAATATTTTATTTATGCACTTGACTTGTTCCTTACTCCAAGTTGTATTCCTACTTAGGAAAGGTTTTCCCTAGGCCAAGCCTATATAAGACATAGCCATACAAGGAGAAGGGGATCATCAATCATCGATATTGGAGACTAGAGAGCCGGATTAGGATTTAGAGTTTCCTTTGTTTTTATTTCTTTAGTCTTAGGTGAAGGTTATAGAGTGTTAGTGTGAATAAGTTGAACTTTGTTTCTTGTTTTCAATGCAATAAAATATCAATGTTTGCTTATTCTTTGCCATTCATTGTTCTTGAATTCAAGCTCGGGAGAGAAGTCTGTGAGTAATCCATTTATCTAATATCGGGAGAGTTAGATTCACGAAAGGAATAAGTACGGTATTTCAATCGGGAAATACTAACTCGGCCTAGAGATAGGTTAAGAGTTTCAGCGGCTAAAAGAAGTGTGAGATTGATTGATGATTATAATTGATTCACAGCGGGAAGTATCATCAAGGACTGGTCATTAACAGTACTTCGACTTAGGGATAAGCGGAGTCATCAAAGGATACTCTGTCGAACATTGGTAAAGTCCACCCAAGAGCAAGGGATTACCGCGGCGGGCGAGTATCATCACTGTCGAGGCAGTAATCTACAGTTATGTCGAGGCAGTGTTGTGCGATTGCATTGGACAAAAACAAGTCAATTGAATCCACTATAGAACACAATTGGATCCTAGCCAATTTCTCTTTTTGATTTTTCTATTATTATTTAGCATTTGTTATTTAGTTTAATCAAACCCAAAACTACTTGTGCGTTTATTTTATTTTACAGAGCAAGAAGGCATATTAAGTATAACAATCCCTGTGGAGACGATACACGATTTACTCAACACTTTCTTACTTGTGACGTGTTCACTTGCACTAATTACGCATATTTAACACGCATCACACCCCTCTTTTTTAGTGTATGTCACGATGAATGACCCCTCTCTTCGAGTGCATGTCATAATGAATGGTCCCTTTCTTAGAGCATATACTATGATGGACGACTCTTCTCTTTGAGCATATGTCACGGTGAATGACCCCTCTCTTCGTGTGCATGTTATATAGAACGGTCCCTCTCTTTGAGCTTATACCATGATGGATGACACCTCTCTTTGAGCGTATGTCGCGATGAATGATCCCTCTCTTAGAGTGCATGACATGGTGAACGGTCCCTCTCTTTGAGTGTATACGGTGATGGAAAACCCCTCTCTTTCAGTGCATGTCATAATAAACGGTCCCTTTCTTTGAGCGTATACCGTGATCGATGACACCTCTCTTTGAGCGTATGTCGCGATGAAAGACCCCTCTCTTTGAGTGAAAGTCATGGTGAAAGGTCCTTCTCTTTAAGAGTATACCGTGATGGATGACCCCTCTCTTTGAGCAAATGTCGCGATGAATGACCCATCTCTTCGACTGCATGTCATAATCAATGGTCCCTTTCTTAGAGCGTATACCGTGATAGACGACACATCTCTTTGATCGTATGTTGTGATGAATGACCCCTCTCTTTGAGAGTATGTCATAATGAATGGTCCCACTCTTTGAGCATATGCCATGATGGACGACCCTCTCTTTGAGCATATGTCGCATTGAATGACCCCTCTCTTCAAGTGCATGTTATGCTGAACGGTCCCTCTCTTTGAGCGTATAACGACATGTACAACCCCTCTTTTTTAGCGTATGTCATGATGAATGACCCCTCTCTTCGAGTGCATGTCATAATGAAAAGTCCTATTCTTGGAGAATATACTGTGATTAACAACCTTCTCTTTGAGCGTATGCCACGATGAATGACCCCTCTCTTTCAGTGCATGTCATAATATACAGTCCCTCTCTTTGAGCTATACCATGAGCGATAAACCCTCTCTTTGAGCATATGTCGCGATAAAAGACCCCTCTCTTCAGGTGCAAGTCATGGTGAAAGGTCCTTCTCTTTCAGAGTATACCGTAATGGATGACCCCTCCCTTTGACTGCATGTCATAATGAATTGTCACTTTTTTAGAGCATATATCGTGATGGACGACACCTCTACTTGAGCATATATCACGGTGAATGACCCCTCTTCGAGAGTATGTCATAATGAATGGTCCCTCTCTTTGAGCGTATGCCGTGATGGACGACCCCTCTCTTTGAGCATATGTCGAGTTGAATGACCCCTCTCTTCGAGTGCATGTTTTGGTGAACGGTCTCTCTTTAAGCATATAACGAGAAGGACGACCTGTCTTTTTTAGCGTATGTCGCGATGAATGACCCTTATCTTTGAGTGCATGTCATAATGAATGGTCCCTTTCTTAGAGCATATACCGTAATGGACGACCCTTCTCTTGGAGCATATGTAGCGGTGAATGACCTCTCTCTTCAAGTGCATGTCATAATGAACGGTCTCTCTCTTTGAGCGTATACCGTGATCGATGACCCTCTCTTTTAGCGTATGTCACGAAAAATGACCGGTCTATTCGAGTGCATGTCATGGTGAACGGTCCGTCCCTTTGAGTGGATACCGTGATAGACGACCTCTCACTTTGAGTGTAAATCGCGATGAATGACCCCTCTCTTCGACTGCATGTCATAATGAATGGTCCCTTTCTTAGAGTGTATACTGTGAAGAATGACCCATCTCTTTGAGCGTATGTCGCGTTGAATGACCCCTCTCTTTGAATGCATCTCATAATGAAAGGTCCTTTTCTTAGAGCATATACCGTGATGGATGACCCTTCTCTTTGACCGTATGTCAAGATGAATGACCCCTATCTTTCAGTGCATGTCATAATAAACGGTCCCTCCCTTTGAGCATATACTGTGATCGATGACCCATCTCTTTGAGCGTATGTCGCGATGAAAGAACCCTCTCTTCGAGTGCAAGTCATGGTGAAAGGTCCTTCTCTTTAAGAGTATACCGTGATAGATGACCCCTCTCGTTGAGAGAATGTCGCGATGAATGACCCCTCTCTTCGACTACATGTCATAATGAATGGTCCCTTTCTTAGAGCGTATACCGTGATGAACGACACCTCTCTTTGAGCGTATGTCGCGGTGAATGACCCCACTCCTCGATAGTATTTCATAATGAATGGTCCCTCTCTTTGAGCGTATGCCGTGATGGACGACCCCTCCCTTTGAGCATATGTCGCGTTGAATGAACCCTCTATTCGAGTGCATGTTTTAGTGAACGGTACCACTCTTTGAGCGTATAACGAGATGCATGACTCCTCTTTTTTAGCGTATGTCGCGATGAATAACCCCTCTCTTCAAGTGCATGTCATAATGAATGGTCCCTTTCTTAGAGCATATACCGTGATGGACGACCCTTCTTTTTGAGCATATGTCGCGGTGAATGACCATTCACTTCGAGTGCATGTCATAATGGTCGGTCCCTCTCTTTGAGCGTATACCATGATCAATGACCCTCTTTTTGAGCGTATACCGCGATGAATGACCCCTCTCTTTGAGCGTATGTCGCCACGATTGACCACTCTCTTCGAGTGCATGTCATAATGAACGGTTCCTTTCTTAGACCGTATACTGTAAGGGACGAGTTCTCTTTCTGAGTGTATGTCGCAATGAATGCACCTCTCTTCGAGTACATGTCATAATGAATGGACCCATTTTTAGAACGTATATCGTGATGGACGACCCCTGTCTTCAAGCGTATGTCGCTGTGAATGACCCCTTTCTTTGAGTGCATGTCATGTTGAATGGTCCCTCTCTTTGAGCGTATAGCATGATGGACGACCCCTCTCTTTGAGCGTGTGTCGCGATGAATGACGCCTCTCTTCGAGTGCGTGACATGGTGAACGGTCCCTCTCTTTGAGCGTATACGATGATGGAAAATCCCTCTCTTTGAGGGTATGTCACGATGAATGACCCCTCTATTTCAGTGCATGTCATAATAAATGGCCCCTCTCTTTGAGCGTATACCGTGATCGATGACACCTCTCTTTGAGTGTATGTCGCGATGAAAGACACCTCTCTTCGAGTGCAAGTTAAGGTGAAAGGTCCATCTCTTTGAGAGTATACCGTGATAGATGAACCCTCTCTTTGAGAGAATGTCGCGATGAATGACCCCTCTCTTCGACTGCATGTCATAATGAATTGTCCCTTTCTTTGAGCGTAAACCGTGATGGACGTGCCTCTCTTTGAGCGTATGTCGTGGTGAATGACCCCTCTTGTCGAGAGTATATCGTAATGAATCGTCCCTCTCTTTTTTAGCGTATGTCGCATTGAATGATCCCTCTGTTTTAGCGTATATCGCGTTGAACAACCCCTCTCTTCAAGTGCATGTTATGGTGAATGGTCCCTCTCTTTGAGCGTAAAATGAGATGGTCGACTCCTCTTTTTACCGTATATCACGTTGAATGACCCTCTCTTCGAGTGCATGTCATATTTAACGGTCCCATTCTAAGATCGTATACAAAGATGGACAACCCTTCTTAGGGAGCGTATTTCGCGATGAATGACCCCTCTCTTCGAGTGCGTCATAATGAAAGGTCTCATTCTTAGAGAGTATACCGTGATCGATGACCCCTCCCTCTGAGCGTATGTAGCGTTGAATGATCCCTCTCTTCGAGAGTATGTCGTAATGACCGGTCCCTCTTTTTTAGAGTATCCCGTGATGGACGACCCATCTCTTTGAGCATGTGTCGCGATGAATGACCCCTCTCTTTGAGTGCATGTCATGGTGAATGGTCCCTCTCTTTGAGCGTATACCATGATGGACGACCTCTTTCTTAGAATGTATGTCGCGATATAATAATCAGTCCCTTTCTTAGAGCGTATAACGTGATGGACGACCCATCTCTTGAGCATTTGTCGCGATGAATGACCCCTCTCTTCGACTGCATGTCATAATGAACGGTCCCATTCTTAGAGAGTATATTGTGATGGACGACACCTCTCTTTGAGCGTATGACATAGACAATAACCCCTCTCTTCTAGCGTATATCATAACAAACAGACCATCTCTTTGAGCGTATGCCGTTATTGACAACCCTATCTTCGAGCGTATGTTGCGATGAATGACCCCTCTATTCGAGTGCATGTCATGGTGAGTGGTCCCTCTCTTTGGGCGTATACCGTGATGGACGACCGTTCTCTTTGAGCATATTTCTCAATGAATGACCCCTCTCTTTGCGTGCATGTCATAATCAACAGTCACTCTCTTTGAGCGTATACCGTAATCGATGACCCTCTCTTTGAGCGTATGTCGCAATGAATAACCCCTCTCCTCGAGTGCATATCATAATAGACGGTCCCTTTCTTAAAGCGTATACTGTGATGGATGACCCTTCTTTTAGAGCGTATGTCAAGATGAATGACCCTTCTTTTCGAGTGTAGGTCATAAAGATCGGTCCCTTTCCTAGAGCGTAAATCGTGATGGACGTCACCTCTTTTTGAGCGTATGTCGCGGTGAATGACCCCTCTCTTCAAACGTATGTTATGATGAATGGTCCTTTTGTTTGAGCGTATACCGTGGTGGACGACCCCTCTCTTTTAGCAGTAAATGACCCCTCTCTTCGATAGTATGTCATAATGAATGGTCCCTTTCTTAGAGCATATACTGTGATGGACGACTCCTCTCTTTGAGCGTATATCGCGATGAATGACCCCTCTCATCGAGGGCATGTCATAATGAATGGTCCCTTTCTTAAAGCGTATACCGTTGTGGGCGACCCTTCTCTTTGAGCGTATGTCGCGGTGAATGACCCCTCTCTTCGAGTGCATGTCATGATGAAACGTCCCTTTCTTATAGCGTATACCGTGATGACGATCCCTCTCCTTGAGCATATGTTGCGATGAATGACCCCTCTCTTCGAGTGCATGACATGGTGAATAGTGTCTCTCTTTAAGCGTATACCGTGATGGACGACCTCTCTATAAGCGTATGTCACGATGAGTGACCTCTCTCATTGAGTTCATGTCATAATAAATGGTTACTCTCTTTGAACGTATATCGTGATCGATGACCCCTCTCTTTGAGCTTTTGTCGTGATGGATGACCTCTCTCCTTGAGCATTTGTCGCGATGAAAGACCCTCTCTTCGAGTGCATGTCATGGTGAAAGGTCCTTCTCTTTGAGAGTATACCGTGATGGATGATCCTTCTCTTTGAGCGAATGTCGCGATGAAAGACCCTTCTCTTTGACTACTTGTCATGATGAACGGTCCCTTTCTTATATTATATGTCGTGATGGACAACCCTTCCCATTGAGCATATGTCCCGATGAATAACCACTCTCTTCCAGTGCGTAATGGTGAATGATCCCTCTCCTTGTGCGTATACCTTAATAGATGACCCCTCTCCTTGAGCGTAGGTCACGACGAACGACCCCTCTCTTCGAGTGTTTATCATAATAAACAATCCCTCTCTTTGAGCGTATACCGTGATGGATAAGCCCACTCTTCGAGTGCATGACAAGATGAACGGTCCCTCTTTTTAAGCGTATACGGTGATGGTAACCCCTCTCTTTGAGCGTATGTCACAATGAATTACCCCTCTCGGTGCATGTCATAATGAACGGTCCCTCTCTTTGAGCGTATACCGTGATCGATGACCCCTCTCTTTGAGCGTATGTCGTGGTGAATGACCCCTCTCTTCGACTGTACGTCATAATGAACGGTCCCTCGCTTTGACCGTATACCATGATGGACGACCCCTCACTTTGAGCGTATGTCATGGTGAATGACTCCTCTCTTTGAGTATATGTCATAATCAACGGTCCCACTCTTCGAGCATATCCCGTGATGGACGATCCATCTCTTTGAGCGTATGTCGCGATGAATGACCCCTCTCTTTGAGTGTATGTCTTAGTAGACGTTCCCTCTTTTAGCGTATACCATGATGGACGACCCCTCTCTTTGAGCGTATATCGCGATGAATGACCCTTCTCTTGTAGTGCATAACATGGTGAAAGGTCCCTCTATCTGTGCGTATATCAGGATGGACAACCCCACTCTTTGAGCGTATGTCATGATGAATGACCCCTCTCTTTGAGCGTACATCGCGAAGAATGACCCTTCTATTCGAGTGTACGTCATAATGAACGGTCTCTCTCTTTGAGCATATACCGTGATGGACGACCCTTCTCATTGAGCATATATCGCGATTAAAGACCCCTCTCTTCGAGTGCATGTCATAATGAACGGTCCCTCTGTTAGAGTGTTTACTGTATTGGACGACCGCTCTCTTTGAGCGTATGTCGCAATAAATGACTCTCTCTTCGAGTGTATGTCATAATGGACGACCCAACTCTTTGAGCGTTTACTGTAATGGACGACCCAACTCTTTGAGCGTCTGTCGCGATGAATAACCCCTCTCTTTGAGTGCATATCATAATGAATGATCCCTCTCTTTGAGTGTATGTCATAATGAACGGTCCCTCTCTTTGAGCGTATACCATGATCGATGACCCCTCTCTTTGAGTGTATGTTGCGATGAATGACTTTCTCTTCGAGTGCATGTCATGGTGAACGGTTCCTCTCTTTGAGCGTATGTCGCGGTGAATGAACCCTCTCTTTGAGAGTATATAATAATGAACAGTCCCTCTCTTTGAGACTATGCCGTGATGGACGACCCCTCTCTTTGAGCGTATGTCGCCACGATTGACCACTCTCTTCGAGTGCATGTCATGGTGAACGATCCCTCTCTTTGAGCGTATACTATTATGGACAACCCCTCTCTTTGAGCGTATGTCGCGATGAATGACTCTTCGAGTGCATGTCATAATGAACGGTCCTTTTCTTAGAACGTGATGGACGACCCTTCTCTTTGAGCGTATGTCGCTGTGAATGACCACTCTCTCTCTTTAAGTGCATGTCATGCTGAACGGCCCCACTCTTTAGGCATAATGATCTGTCCCTCTCTTTGAGCGTATACCGTGATTGACGACCCCTCTCTTTTAGTACATGTCGAGGTGAATGACCCCTCACTACTAGAGTATGTCATAATGAACGACCCCTCTTTTTGAGCATATGCCATGATGGACAACCCCTCTCTTTGAGCGTAGGTCGAGATGAATGACCCCTCTCTTCGAGTACTTTTCATAATGAACGGTCACATTCTAAGAGCGTATAACATGATAGACGACTCCTCTCTTTGAGTGTATGTCGTGGTGAATGAACCCTCTCTTCGAGAGTATGTCATAATGAACGATCCCTCTGTTTGAGCATATGCCGTGACGGACGACCCCTCTCTTTGAGCGTATGTCGCGATGAATGACCCCTCTCTTCGAGTGCATGACAAGGTGAATGATCACTCTCTTTGAGTGTATACCGTGATAGACAACCCCTCTCTTGTAGTGCATGTCATAATGAACGGTCCTTTTCCTATAGCGTTTAACATGATGGATGTCCATTCTCTTTGAGCGTATGTCGCGGTGAATGACCCCTCTCTTCGAGGGTAGTTCATAATGAATGAACCCTTTCTTAGTGCGTCTACCTTGATGGATGACCCCTCTCTTTGAGCGTATGTCGTAGTGAATGACCCCTCTCTTCGAGCGTATTTCATAATGAACGGTATCTTTCTTATAGCGTATACCGTGATGGACGACCCTTCTCATTGTGCATATGATGCGATAAATGACCCCTCTCTTCGGGTGCATGTCATAAAAACGGTCCCTCTCTTAAAGCGTATACCGTGATGGACGACACCTCTCTTTGAGCGTATAACCCTTTCTTAGAGCATATATCATGATGGACGATCCCACTCTATAAGCGTATGATGCGGTGAGTGACTCCTCTCTTCGAGAGTATGGCGTAATGACCGGTCCTTGTCTATGAGCGTATTCATGATGGAATGACCACTCTCTTTGAGTGTATGTCATTGTGAACGATCGCTCTTTCAGCGTATACCGTGATAGATGACCACTATCTTTGAATTTATGTCGCGATGAATGACCCCTTTCTTTGAGTGCATGTCATAATAAATAGTCCCTTTCATAGAGCGTATCCAGTGATGGACGACCCCTCTCTTTGAGCATATGTCGCGATGAATGACCCCTCTCTTTGAGTGCATGTGAGGGTGAACGATCCCCCTCTTTGAGCGTAAACCGTGATGGACGACCCCTCTCTTTGAGTGTATGTAGCGATGAATGACCCATTTCTTCGAGTTAATGTTATAATGAATGGGTCCCTTTCTTAGAGCGTATACCGTGATGGACGACTGTGATCACCATTTTTATCTGGGTCTAACTCGTCACTTTTATGTTTAACTTAATGGGCTTGCACGCTTTAATTTTTGTACAGGTATTAATATTATGGGCATATATTTTACATTAATATTGCATGTTTGTACGTGTGTTTATTATAATAATATGTGTACTACGCATGTTAATATTCTACCTTACTATTTGTTTCAGTTTTATCGGTTTGTGTATATATATAATATGTACTTGTGGATATTATAAATCATCAAATGTGATATATTATGTTGCATAACTATGTATTAATAATGTATGTAATCGAATATATATGTATATATGCATATTCATATGTATCGTTAGTTATGTATACAAGCGTCCTTGTTTTATTTAATTTATTCCTAAGCATGTCATTTTGTTTTATCCCTTATATATATATTACATGGTCTTTAAATCAAAATCAATTGTTGCTTGCATGTGTATTTATTTATGTTTAATTCTTCATATTGAGGTAGAATAATAATGATATTTTATTTCTAGAATTTGTCTCGCCAAATGCATGCGCTTAGTCATTCGATTATTTACCTTTGGATTCGTATCACTAGACTATAATCATTCACATAATTTAGTATTATTTATTTAGGTCAATTTCTATTTATTTAATTGATTATATTCTAAGAAAAGAGGTGATCATTAGTTTTTATGATCGTGTCATAACGGTCTGAATCATCGGATGTTGACCAAAATATTAAAATTATTTTTCACCATCTCTAGGTAATTAAAATTAAAAACCGACAAGATCATGACATCATTTCTTTTTATGTTGTATCATTCATAAAGGTGACGTGCGGGATATGAACCCTAAACTAACGCGACGAACAATATTATTTGACATCGATTTAGTCTTTCATCCGGTGTATCGTCAAACTTATTAATTAAATGCTTTATTGATTTGAATTCACCAATTAAATTAAACCTGTTTAATTAAGGTCAATTTTGAATTTAGAAAATGATTAAAAATTGAAGGAAAGTTGAAACATGATTTTCAAAGAAAATATTTTTGGTACCGATTTCAGAGAGTGATGGGGGTACTAATCCTTCCCCACGCATAACCAACTCCAAACCCTTTTTTAAAATAAATCTTTGGTTTTACTCTTAAGGTGTCCGGTCTACATTAGTGACCGGTGGCGGCTATAAATTTATTTTTTCAAAAGAATTTATATTTTTTAAATAACATTTTCGAAGGGGGTTAAATAAAACCACCAAAGACCTTGTACTCCCTAATACTTTTAAAATTAATTTCCAGTTTTCCATCTTTCAAACTGAAAAAGCTCGCTACAACGACCTTACTCATTGTGCGTATGTCGCGATGAATGTCCCCTCTCATCGAGTGCATGTCATAATGAACGATCCCTTTCTTTGAGCGTATACCATGATGGACGACCCCTCTCTTTGAGCGTACTTCGCGGTGAATGACCCCTCTCTTCGAAAGTGTGTCGTAGTGATCGGTCCCTCTCTTTGAGCGTATCCCGTGATGGACGACCTCTCTCTTTGAGCGTATGTCGCAATGAATGACCCCTCTCTTTGAGTGCATATCATGGTGAACAGTCACTCTCTTTGAGCGTATACCGCGATGGACGACCCCTCTCCTTGAACGTATATCGCGATGAATGACCCCTCTTTGAGTGCATGTCATAATTAATAGTCCCTTTCTTAGTGCATATACCGTGATGGACGACCCTTCTCTTTGAGCGTATGTCGCGATGAATGACCCCTCTCTTCGAGTGCATGTCATAATGAACGGTCCCTTTCTTAAAGCATATACCGTGATGGATGAACCTACTCTTTGAGCGTATGTCACGGTGAATGACCCCTCTCTTCGAGCGTATTTCATAATGAACGGTCCCTTTCTTAGACCGTATACTACGATGGATGACCCCCCTCTTTGAGCGTATATCGCGGTGAAAGATCCCTCTCTTCGAGCGTATTTCATAATGAACGGTCCCTCTCTTTGAGCGTATGACGTGATGGATGACCCTCTCTTTGAGCATATGTAGTTTTGAATAACCCCTCTCTTCGAGCGTATTTCGTAATGAACGATCCATTTCGTAGAGCGTATACCGTGATGGATGACCCCTCTCTTTGAGCGTATGTCGCGGTGAATGACCCCTCTCTTCGAGCGTATTTCATAATGAATGGTCCCTCTCTAAGAGCGTATGCTGTGATGAACGACCCCTCTCTATGAGTGTATGTCGCGTTTAATGACCCCTCTCTTCGAGTGCATTTGATATAAGGGGTTCATTGCTTCAAAAACAACGATCCTTCTTTGAAACTGATCTAGGATAATAGCAAGCAAGTCTCTGCAATAAACACAACATTATAGATGTTAGATTGATGTTAAAATGACAAGAAAACAAAGAAAAAAAAACTAAAAACAAAGAAAGAAAAGGGATGAAGGAATTTTGGTAGTTTCTGGAGGTTAATGAAGATGAAATGCACCGAGGGCTTTCATGGCAGCATTAAAACGTCCAAAATGGAAGAATTGGATGTTTATGTTGCTAGAAAGTAACAACGATGTTGAACTCGAAAGAACCCGAACAATATACTGAGCGGACCCGAATCAAATACGTTCTTCGTCAACAGACTTGGACCCTCTAGATAGCGATCTAGGAACCCGAAGTATCAAGGATTTGACACACTCAAACAAAGTCTGAATTTGTCAAGAAAAGTTCAATGAAGAAGTGAAATTGAGAGAAAATCTCACAAGTGATTTTATTCATAAAATGTCTAACCTTTTATCATTACAAAATACACATATATATATAAGCAAATACAAGGATAAAGGTTGCCAAAATACAAGGCTGCAATTGAAATAGGGTGGTTGCCAAAAATTCGAAAGGTGTGGCTGAAATTCAAACAAAATTGATCATGTGCATTTTGTTTGAATTTTCACATAAACCATGTGCTTTATTCCATTAAAAATTCGGCTGGTATCTTTTAAGGAGGGAAAACTTGAAATTCAAACGATAAACATGTGGTTTATTATTTGAAATTCAAAGTCTTGTGATTATCCTTTCAATTTTCGTACATGCCTTGCACACACACATGTGAAGGTCCTTACACATGCCGTGCACATGCTTGGAGTGGTGTAGGATGCCCCACATGCTGGTCACATGCTTGGAGGACACTCTCCCATGTGTAGGATACCTTTCAACTACTTCTGGACTTGTCAGCTAGAGTTGATCTAGTGGAGCTTGAGTTGAGCTGATTGGAGCTAAGGTAAGCTGAATTCAGCTAGCTGAAGTGTATTGAACTTAGTTGAGCTGAAATGAGCTGCATACTATCCCATGAGCTTCTCCCGAGCGGAGGATAAACCCTTAAGTTAGTACCCTTCCTTGTACCTATGAGAAAACAAAGCAAGCATCCATCAAAAGTATGCAAACTTATTGAGATATGTATGAAAACATATAAACAAGCTGAAAACATGATGCAAACATGTTTATGAGCTATGAAACTTATTGAAACATGTAATACTTAATATATATAATGCACACACTTATGTACTAACTCTAACTAATGCAAACACACATATAAATACTAAGTATAACTAAAGTTGTTACACATCAGTATGTAACACGTTAAAAGGCCTATCTCCTAAGGTACAAGCATCATTAAAGGTATTAAGAATGACTGAAAATTTGAGTGAAAGAACTTCCCTGAATTGCTTTGCTTTGGATCGAGTGATTGGTCCTAATTGTAAGACCACCGGATCAGCTTCCTTAGCTGGCATAGATGTGCTCACATCAGCATTTCATGGTGAACAGTACCTCTCTTTGAGCGTATACCGTGATGGACGACCACTCTCTTTCAATGTATGTCACGATGAATGACCCCTCTCTTCGAGTGCAAGTCATGGTAAACGATCCCCCTCTTTGATTGTATACCGTGATGGACGATCCCTGTCATAAAGTGTATACCGTGATGGACGATCGCTCTCTTTGAGAGTATGTCGCGGTAAATGACCCCTCACTTCGAGAGTATGACGTAATGATCTGTCCCTCTCTTTGAGCGTATCCCGTGATGGACGACCCATCTCTTTGAGCATATGTCGCGATGAAAGACCCCTCTCTTTGAGTGCATGTCATGGAGAACGGTCCCTCTCTTTGAGCAAATTTCACGGTGAATGACCCCTTTCTTTCAGTGTATGTCATAATTAATGGTCCCTTTCTTAGTGAATGACCCCTCTATTTGAGTGCATGTCATGGTGAACGGTTCGTCTCTTTGAGCATATTTCGTGATGGACGATCCTTCTCTTTGAGCGTATGTCGCGATGAACGATCCCTCTCTTCAAGTGCATGTCATAATGAACAGCCCCTTTCTTAGAGCGTATACCATGATGGATGAACCTTCTCTTTGAGCGTATGTCGTAGTGAATGACCCCTCTCTTCAAGCGTATTTCATAATGAACGATCCCTTTCTTCGAGTGTATACCGTGATGGAAGACCCCTCGCTGAGCGTATGTCGCGGTAAATGACCCCTCTCTTCGAGAGAATTTCATAATGAAAGGTCCTTTCCTTTGAGCGTATATCGTGATTGATGACCCCTCTCTTTGAGCGTATGTCATGGTGAATGACCCCACTCTTCGAGCGTATTTCATAATAAACGTTTCCTCTCTTTGAGCGTATGTCGTGATGGATGACCCCTCTTTTTGAGTGTATGTCGCGTTGAATGACCCCTCTCTTCGAGTGCATGTCGTAATGAACAGTCTCTTTCTTAGAGCGTATACCGTGATGGACGACCATTCTCATTGTGCATATGCTGCGATGAATGACCCTTCTCTTCGAGTACTTGTCATAATGAATGGTACCATAATTTGAGCGTATATTGCGATGTACGACCCCTTTCTTTGAGCATATGTCATGGTGAATGACCCCTCTCTTCGATAGTGTGTCGTAATGATTGGTCTTCTCTTTGATTGTATCCCGTGATGGATGACCCCTTTCTCTGAGCGTTTGTCACGATGAATGAAACCTCCCTTTTAGTGCATGTCATGGTGAATGATCCCTCTCTTTGAGCGTATACCATGATGGACGACCCCTCTCTTTGAACGTTCGTCATGATGAATGAACCCTCTCTTCGAGTGCATGTCATAATAAACAGTCCCTTTCCTAGAGCGTATACCCTGAAGGACGACCCTTCTCTTTGAGCGTCTGTCGCGATGATTGACCCCTCTCTTTGAGTGCATGTTAGGATGAACGGTCCACCTCTTAGAGCGTAAACCGTGATGGACGACCCCTCTCTTTGAGAGTATGTCGCGAAGAATGACATGTCTCTTTGAGTTTATGTCATAATCAGTGGTCCCTCTCTTTGAGTGTATACCGCGATCGATGACCCTCTCTTTGAGCGTACGTTGCGATGAATGACTCCTCTCTTCGAGTGCATTTCATGGTGAATAGACCCTCTCTTTGAGTGTATACTATGATGGACGACCCCTCTCTTTGAGCGTATGTCACAATGAATGACCCCTCTTCAAGGGCAGGTCATAATGAAGGTCTCTTTGAGCGTATACCGTGAACGAGACCCCCCTTTTTGAGTTTATGTCGCGATGGATGACCCCTCTCTTCAAGTGCTTGTCATGGTGAAAGATCCCTCTCTTTGAGCGAATACTATGATGGATGACCCCTCTCTTTGAGCGTATGTCGCGATGAATGACCCCTCTATTCGAGTTCATGGCATAATGAACGGTCCCTTTCTTAGAGCGTATACCGTGATGGATGACCCCTCTCTTGGAGTGTATGTTGCGGTGAATGACACCTCTCTTCGTGTCAATGTCATAATGAATGGTTCCTTTCTAAGAGCGTAAATCATGATGGACGACCCCTCTCTTTGCGCGTATGTCGCGGTAAATGACCGCTCTATTCGAGCGTATGTCATAATGATCGGTCTCTTTCTTTGAGCGTATCCCGTAATGGTCGTCCCCTCTCTTTGAGCGTTTTTCGTGATGAATGATCCCTCTCTTCGAGTGCAAGTCATGGTGAACGGTCCCTCTCTATGAGCGTATCCCGTGATGGACGACCCCTCTCTTTGAGCATATGTCGCGATGAATGGCCCCTCTCTTTGAGTGCCTGTCATGGTGAACGGTCCCTCTCTTTGAGCGTATACCATGATATATGACCCCTTCTCTTTGAGCATATGTCGCGGTGAATGACCCCTATCTTCGAGTGCATGTCATAATGAATGGTCCCTCTCTTTGAGCGTATACCGTGATGGACGACCCCTCTCTTTGAACGTATGTCGCGATCAATAACCCCTCTATTCTAGTACATGTAATGGTGAACAGTCCCTCTCTTTGAGCGGATACCTTGATGGACGACAACTCTTTTTGAGCGTATATCGCGTTGAATTACCCCTCTCTTCGAGTGCATGTCATAATAAACGGTCCATTTCTTAGAGCGTATATTGTGATTGACGAGCTCTCTTTTTGAGCGGATGTCGCTATGAATGACCCCTCTCATCGAGTGCATGTCACAATGACCCCTCTCTTTGTGTGTATGTCGTTGTAAATGGCCCCTCTCTTCGAGCGTATGTTGCGATGAATGACCATCTCTTCGAGTGAATGTCGTAATAAATAATCCCTTTCTTAAAGCATATTCCGTAATTAATGACCCCTCTCTTTGAGAGTATGTCGCGATGAATGACACCTCTCTTTGAGTGCATGTCATAATCAACGGCCCCTCTCTTTGAGCATATACCGTGATCGATGATCCTCTCTTTAAGCGTACATTGCGATGAATGACCCCTATCTTCGAGTGCATTTCATGGTGAACACAGTCCCTCTCTTTGAGCGTATACTATGATGGTTGACCCCTCTCTTTGAGCGTATGTCGCAATGAATGACCCCTTTCTTTGAGGGCAGGTCATAATAAATGGTCCCTCTCTTTGAGCGAATATCGTGATTGAGACACCACTTTTTGAGCGTATGTCGCGATGAATGACCCCTCTCTTAGAGAGCACGTCATGGTGAAAGATCCCTCTCTTTGAGTGAATACCGTGATGGACGACCCCTCGCTTTTAGTGTATGTCGCGTTGAATGACCCCTCTCTTCGAGTGCATGTCATAATGATCGGTCCCTTTCTTAGAGCGTATACCGTGATGGATGACCTCTCTCTTTGAGCATATTTCGCGATGAATGACCCTCTTTTCGACTGCATGTCATAATGAACAATCCCTTTCTTAGAGCGTATACCGTGATGGATGACCCCTCTCTTTGAGCGTATATCACAATTAATGACCCCTCTCTTCAAGCGTGTTCCATAATGAACGGTCTCTCTCTTTGAGCGTATGGCGTGATGGACGACCCCTCTCTTTGAGCGTATGTCGCGTTGAATGACCCCTCTCTTCAAGTGCATGTCATAACGAACAACTCCTTTCTAAGAGCGTAAATCGTGATGGACAACCCCTCTCATGGAGCGTATGTCGTGGTGAATGACCGCTCTATTCGAGCGTATGTCATAATTGTCGGTCCCTCTCTTTGAGCGTATCTCGTGACGGACAACCCATCTGTTTGAGCATTTTTCATGATGAATGACTCCTTTCTTCGAGTGCATGTCATGGTGAATTGTCCCTCTCTTTGACCGTATACCGTGATGGACAACCCCTCTCTTGGAGCGTATGTCGCGGTGAATAACCCCTTTCTTTGAGTGCATGTCATAATGAACGGTTCCTCTCTTTGAGCATATACCGTGATGGACGACCCATCTCTTTAAGCATATGTTGCGATGAATGACCCCTCTATTCTAGTACATGTCATGGTGAACAGTCCCTTTCTTTGAGCGGATACCGTGATGGATGACCCCTCTCTTTGAACATATATCTCGATGAATTACCGCTCTCTTTGTGTGCATGTCATAATGAACGGTCCCTCTCTTCGAGCATATATTTTGATTGACGACCCCTCTTTTTGAGCGTATGTCGCAGTGAATGTCCCCTCTCTTCGAGTGTATGTCATAATGAACGGTCCCCTTCTTAGAACATAAACTGTGATCGATGACCCCTCTCTTTGCGCGTATGTCGTTGTGAATGACCCTTATCTTTGAGCATATGTTGCGATGAATGACCCCTCTCTTCGAGTGCATGTCGTAATAAATAGTATCTTTCTTAGAGTGTATACCGTGATGGATGACCCCTCTCTTTGAGAGTATGTCGCGATGAATGACATCTCTGTTTGAGTGCATGTCATAATCAACGGTCCCTCTCTTTGAGCATATATTGTGATCGATTATCCTCTCTTTGAGCGTACGTTGCGATGAATGACCCCTCTCTTCGAGTGCATTTCATGGTGAACAGTCTCTCTCTTTGAGCGTATATTGTGATAAATGACCCCTCTCTTTGAGCATATGTCGCAATAAATGACATGCCTGACACTGCCCACACCACTACCGTAGCAGACCCGTACTAGGAGATACTACAGAGGATGGCAGCTATGGATCTTAGGCAGCAACAATACATGGAGTATCAGAGGGACTTCAACAACACACTTGCCCAAATGATGCTCCATAACTTTCCCAGCCAAGGGGTGCAGTTTTTAGAGTTCCCAACCAATATGTTCGTAACGGTTGCACCCTACACAGAGACCGCACCAGCTCCAGGAGGATTGAGGCCATTCTTCCCCATTGACCCTCAACAACAATTTCATGCTACTGGCCCATTTAGGGTAGCAGATTCTGTCTCAGCATCATCTGCCAACAAACGGCCATCCAAAAGGAGGGCAGTCTATCTGATGAGATAGATGCCTATGTACATCAAAAGTTCAACCGCTGTTGGACCAAGCATCCACCATGCTTGGGCAGATCCAAAGAATGATGGAGGAACATATGTTATGATCACCGAGGAAGTTGTTGATGATGAAGAAGGAGAAAAAGTGAACGCTTCCATGCAACGGACACCACCAACAAGAGTCCAGCCACCACGACAACCAAAAACTCAGCCATTGCCATCACCAAAAATGAAGCAATCAGCAGCAAGGCCTAGAAAATTGATTGTCGACAGTAGCTCTTCGGACTCCATTTAATTATTTTTTAATGCTGCTTTTATATAATTACTTGTTTCCTTTTCATATTTTGTTACCTACTATGTGCCCCCTAATATAAGCGTTGAGGACAATACTTGGTTTGAGTTTGGGGGTATAGAGCCACTGCCGAGGTAATCCATTGTCGCGGCCTTGCCATAAAAAGGGAGTATTTCAGTGATTTTTCAAAATTTTCTATGTCCACCACCTTACATAAATTTGTTGCCCATACTTTTGCACTGCTTTTCAGCAGTATTGCCTTAGTTTATTCTTTTAAGGCAATAGAAATCTTTCTCCATACCATGGTTAGATCCTATTTAGAGGACTTAACTCTAGAATACTTAAGAAAGACAACTAGAAGCTTGCTATAAGATTGATCTTAAAAATAGTTTTGGGACTTGTTTGACTATAGGAATTCTTTTAATAAACGTAGGTGATAAAGAATTAGATTTTTGAAATTATGACTAGAGGTTCCTATCACCGGCTCTAGGAAGTACCCTTCTTCATGCTAGAGGTGCCCAAAATTGGCTTTAGTGTGCTTAAAAGAATAGCAAAAGAAATAAGAAAATATTAAGGAGAAAACACAATCCTTGAGGTGCCCGAAATTGCCTCAAGAAATTGGTGTTTTTAAAGAAGAGAACATTAAATCCAAGTCTATTTGTCTTGAACTTAGAGTTTGTCTAAGAAGACCTTTAATTAAACTTGTCCACAAAAATGCACACACACACAAAATCTTATAGTTTGTTTTCTAGGTAAACCCTTGGGTAACCAAAAGGTTAAGTCTAAAGAAGAATTATAGTTATGGTGGGGAGAATAGATGAAAACATAAGACCAAGAAAGAATAAGATTTAGCAATTTGATGGTTTGCATTGCTTGAGGACAAGTAATAGTTCGAATTTGGGGGGGTGATTAGTGCTCAACTCACTATCATTTTTTACACTTTTTGTGGGAGTTAATCACCAAATCTACACCTACTTAGACCAATGCATGTACTTAATGTGAGATATTTAGGGGTTATACTGTTAAAGATGATATTTACAGAAAAAACAAGTTTTACTGCATTTTTGTATATTTGGAGGAAAAGCTATTGCCATGGCAACAAATGAGGATGAGGCAGGACCTGATGCCGAGGCAGTAGATAGGGACAAGTAGCGATATTGTAGGCAAGCTGATGAGAAAAATGAAGAGAACGTTGTTGTGCGATTGAATTGGACAGAAACAAGTCAATTGAATCCACTATACAACACAATTGGATCCTAGCCACTTTCTCTTTTTGATTTTCTATTATTATTTAGCATTCGTTATTTAGTTTAATCACACCCAAAACTACTTGTGCTTTTATTTTATTTTACAGAGCAAGAAGACAAAAGAAGGCATATTAAGTATAACAATCCCTGTGAAGACGATACACGATTTTCTCATCACTTTATTACATGCGACGTGTTCACTTGCACTAATTACGCATATTTGACACGCATCAGACCCCTCTTTTTTAGTGTATGTCGCGATGAATGACCCCTCTCTTTGAGTACATGTCATAATGAATGGTCCCTTTCTTAGAGCATATACCGTGATGGACGACCCTTCTCTTTGAGCATATGTCGCGTTGAATGACCCCTCTATTCGAGTGCATGTTTTAGTGAACGGTACCACTCTTTGAGCATATAACGAGATGCATGACCCCTCTTTTTTAGCGTATGTCACGATGAATGACCCCTCTCTTCGAGTGCATGTCATAATTAATAGTCCCTTTCTTAGAGCATATATCGTGATGGACGACCCTTCTCTTTGAGCATATGTCGCGGTGAATGACCCCTCCCTTCGAGTGCATGTCATAATGGACGATCCCCCTCTTTGAGCGTATACCGTGATCGATGACCCTTTTTTTGAGCGTATGTCGCGATGAATGACCCCTCTCTTCGAGTGCATGTCATAATTTACGGTCCCTTTCTTAGACCGTATACTGTGAGGGACGAGTTCTCTTTTTAAGCGTATGTCGCGGTGAATGCCCCTCTCTTCTAGTGCATATCATAATGAATGGTCCCCTTCATGGAACGTATAACGTGATGGACGGCTCCTGTCTTCAAGCGTATGTCGCTGTGAATGACCCCTTTCTTTGAGTGCATGTCATGCTGAACGGTCTCTCTCTTTGAGCGTATACCATGATGGTCGACCCCTCTCTTTGTGTGTATGTTGCGATGAATGACGCCTCTCTTCGAGTGCATGACATGGTGAACGATCCCTCTCTTTGAGCGTAGTATCTCAAGTTGAATTACCCCTCTCTTTCGGTGCATGTCATAATAAACGGCCCCTCTCTTTGAGCGTATACCGTGATCGATGACCCCTCTCTTTAGGCGTATGTCGCGATGAAAGATCCCTCTCTTCGAGTGCAAGTTATGGTGAAAGGTCCTTCTCTTTGAGAGTATACCGTGAAGAATGAACCCTCTCTTTGAGAGTATACCGTGATGGATGAACCCTCTCTTTGAGCGAATGTTGCGATGAATGACCCCTCTCTTCGACTGCATGTCATAATGAATGGTCCCTTTCTTAGAGCGTAAACCGTGATGGACAACACCTCTCTTTGAGTGTATATCACGGTGAATGACCCCTCTATTCGAGAGTATGTCATAATGAATGGTCCCTCTCTCTGAGCGTAAGTCATGTTGAATGACCCCTCTTTTTTAGCGTATGTCGCAGTGAACGACCCCTCTCCTCGAGTGCATGTTATGGTGAACGGTCCCTCTCTTTGAGCGTATAACGAGATGGACGACCCCTCTTTTTTAGCGTAAGTCACGTTGAATGATCCCTCTCTTTGAGTGCATGTTATAATTAACGGTCCCATTCTTAGATCGTATATTGTGGTGGACAACCCTTCTCAGTGAGCGTATGTGGCGATGAATGTTCCCTCTCTTCGAGTGCCTGTCATAATGAACGGATCCATTCTTAGAGAGTACACCGTGATGGACGACCCCTCTCTTTGAGCGTATGTAGCGGTGAATGACCCCTCTCTTCGAAAGTATATCGTAATGACCGATCCCTCTTTCTGAGAGTCTCCCGTGATGGACGACCCATCTCTTTGAGCGTATGTCGCAATGAATGACCCTTCTCTTTGAGTATATGTCATGGGAAATGGTCCCTCTCTTTGAGCGTATACCGTGAAGGACGACTCCTCTCTTTGAACGTATGTCGCGATATAATAAATAGTCCCTTTCTTAGAGCGTATACCGTGATGGACGACCCTTCTCTATGAGCGTTTGTCGCAACGAATGACCCCTCTCTTCGAGTGCATGTCATAATGAACGGTCCAATTCTTAGAGAGTAAATTGTGATAGACGACACCTCTCTTTGACTGTATGACGTGGTCAATGACCCCTCTCTTAGAGCATATGTCATAATGAACGGACCATCTCTTTGAGCGTATGCCGTAATGCACGACCCCTAACTTTGAGCGTAAGTCGCGATGAATGACCCCTCTATTCGAGTGCATGTCATGTTGTGTGGTCCCTCTCTTTGGGCGTATACCGTAATGGACGACCCCTCTCTTTGAGCATATGTCTCAATGAATGACCCCTCTCTTTGAGAGCTTGTCATAATCATCGGTCGATCTCTTTGAGCGTATACTGTGATTGATGACCCTCTCTTTGAGCGTATGTCGCGATGAATGACCCCTCTCCTCGAGTGCATGTCATAATAAACAGTCCCTTTCTTAGAGCGTATACCATGATGGACGACCCTTCTCTTTGAGCGTATGTCGAGATGAATGACCCTTCTTTTCGAGTGCAGGTCATTATGACCGGTCCCTTTCCTAGAGCCTATATCGTGATGGACGTCACCTCTCGTTGAGCGTACGTCGCGGTGAATGACCCCTCTCCTCGAGTGCATGTCATAATGATCGATCACTTTCCTAAAGCGTATTCCGTGATGGATGACTTCATCTTTGAACGTATGTCACGATGAATGACCTCTCTCTTCGAGCGCATGTCATAATGAATGGTCCCTTTCTTAGTGCGTATACCGTGATGGACGACCCTTCTCTTTAAGTGTATGTCACGACGAATGACCCCTCTCTTCAAGTGCATGTCATAATGAATGATCCCTTTCTTAAGAGCGTATACCGTGATGGATGACCCCGCTCTTTGAGCGTCTGTAGCGGTGAATGACCCCTATCTTCGAGCGTATGCCATAATGGACGACCCCTCTCTTAGAGCGAATGTCGTGTCGAATGACTCCTCTCTTGGAGTGCATGTTATGGTGAACGGTCCCTCTCTTTGATCGTATACCGAGATGGACAATCCCTCTTTTTTAGCGTGTGTCGAGATGAATGACCCCTCTCTTCGAGTGCATGTGATCATAAATGGTCCCTTAGAGCGTATACCGTGATGGACAACCCTTTTCTTTGAGCGTATGTCGAGATGAATGACCCTTCTTTTCGAGTGCATACCGTGATGGATGTCACCTCTCTTTGAGCGTATGTCGCGGTGAATGACCCCTCTCTTCAAGCGTATGTTATAATGAATGGTCCCTCTGTTTGAGCGTATACCGTGGTGGACGACCCCTTTCTTTTAGCGTATGTCGTGGTAAATGACCCCTCTCTTCAATAGTATGTCATTATGAACGGTCCCTCTCTTTGAGCGTATGCCGTGATTGACGGTCCCTCACTTTAAGTGTATGTCGCGATGAATGACCCTATTCTTCGAGTGCATGTCATGGTGAATGGTCCCTATTTTTGAGCGTATATTGTGATGGACGACTCCTCTCTTTGAGCGTATGTCGCGATGAATGACCCCTCTCTTCGAGGGCATGTCATAATGAATGGTCCCTTTCTTAAAGCGTATGCCGTTCTGGACGACCCTTCTCTTTGAGTGTATGTCGCGGTGAATGACCCCTCTCTTTGAGTACATGTCATAATGAAAGGTCCCTTTCTTATAGCGTATAATGTGATGATGATCCCTCTCCTTGAGCGTATGTCGTGATGAATGACCCCTCCCTTCGAGTGCATGACATGGTGAATAGTGCCTCTCTTTGAGCATATACCATGATAGACGATCTCTCTATGAGCGTATATCGCGATGAGTGACCTCTCTCGTTGAGTGCATGTCATAATAAACGGTTACTCTCTTTGAGTGTATACCGTGATCGATGATCCGTCTCTTTGAGTGTTTGTCGTGATGGATGACCCCTCTCTTTGAGCATATGTCGCAATGAAAGCCCCCCTCTTCGAGTGCATGTCATGGTGGAAGGTCCTTCTCTTTGATAGTATACCGTGATAGACGACACTTCTCTTTGAGCGAATGTCGCAATGAAAGACCCTTCTCTTCAACAACTTTTCATAATGAACGGTCTCTTTCAAATATCACATACCGTGGTGGTTGACCCTTCCCATTGAACGTATGTCGCGGTGAATGACCTCTCTTCGAGTGCATGTCATAATGAAAGGTCCCTTTCTTATAGCGTATAATGTGATGATGATCCCTCTCCTTGAGCGTATGTCGTGATGAATGACCCCCCTTTCTTCGAGCGCATGACATGGTGAATAGTGCCTCTCTTTGAGAGTATACCGTTATAAACAACCTCTCTATGAGCGTATGTCCCGATGAGTAACCTCTCTCGTTGTGTGCATGTCATAATAAACGGTTAATCCCTTTGAGCGTTTATCGTGATGGATGACCCCTCTCTTTGAGCATATGTCGCGATTAAAGACCCCTCTCTTCGAGTGCATGTCATGGTGAATGGTCCTTCTCTTTGAGAGTATACCATGATGGACGACCCTTCTCTTTGAGCGAATGTCGCGATGAAAGACCCTTCTCTTCGACTACTTTTCATATTTAACGGTCCCTTTCTTATATAATATACCGTGATGAATGACCCTTCCCATTGAGCGCATGTCGCGAATAATGACCGCTCTCTTCTAGTGCGTCATGGTTAATGATCCCTCTCTTTGTGCGTATACCGTGATGGACGACCCCTCTCTTTGAGCCTATGTCGCGACAAACGACCCCTCTCTTGGAGTGTATGTCATAATAAACAATCCCTCTCTTTGAGCGTATGTCGCGATGAATGACCCCTCTCTTCGAGTGCATGACATGGTGAACGGTCCCTCTCTTTGAGCGTATACGGTGATGGTAATCTCTCTCTTTGAGCATATG
This sequence comes from Abelmoschus esculentus, assembly GCA_035048815.1. NCBI lineage: Eukaryota > Viridiplantae > Streptophyta > Magnoliopsida > Malvales > Malvaceae > Abelmoschus > Abelmoschus esculentus. The sequence continues at coordinate 22,460,009 of JAUCBN010000003.1, forward strand.
TCACGATGAATGACCCCTCTCTTTCAGTACATGTCATAATAAACGGTCCCTCACTTCGAGCGTATACCGTGATCGGTGACCCCTCTCTTTGAGCGTATGTCGTGATGAATGACCCTTCTCTTCGACTGTATGTCATAATGAATGGTCCCTCTCTATGAGCGTATACCATGATGGACGACCCCTTACTTTGAGCGTATGTCATGGTGAATGACCCCTCTCTTCGAGCATAGTCATAATGAACGATCCCTCTCTTTGAGCGTATCCCGTGATGGACGATCCATCTCTTTGAGCGTATGTCGCGATGAATGACCCCTCTCTTCGAGTGTATGTCTTAGTGGACGGTCCCTCTCTTTTAGCGTATACCATGGTGGATGACCCCTCTCTTTGAGCGTATGTCGCGATGAATGACCCGTCTCTTGGAGTGCATTACATGGTGAACGGTCCCTCTATCTGAGCGTATACTAGGATGGACGATCCATCTCTCTGAGCGTATGCCGTAATGAATAACCCCTCTCTTCGAGTGCATGTCATGGTGAACGGTTCCTCGCTTTGAGTATATACCGTGATAAACGACCCCTCTTTTAACATATGTCGCGTTGAATTACCCCTCTCTTTGAGTGTATGTCTTAATGGACGGTTCCTCTCTTTTAGCGTATACCATGATGGATGACCCCTCTCTTTGAGCATATGTAGTGATGAATGACCATTCTCTTGGAGTGCATGACATGGTGAATGGTCCGTCTATCTGAGCGTATACCAGGATGGATGACCCCTCTCTTTAAGTGTATGTCGTGATGAATGACCCCTCTCTTTGAGCGTACGTCGCGAGGAATGATCCTTTTATTCGAGTGTACATCATAATGAACGGTCTCTCTTTGAGCGTATACTATGATGGACAACCCTTTTCTTTGAGCATATATCGCTATTAATGAACCCTCCGAGTGCATGTCATAATGAACGATCCCTTTCTTAGAGCGTATACCTTGATATAGATCCCTCTCCTTTAGTGTATGTCGCGGTGAATAGTCCCTATCTCTGAGTGTTTACCGTATTGGACGACCGCTCTCATTGAGCGTATGGCGCGATAAAGGACCCTCTCTTCGAATGTATGTCATAATGAACGATCCCTCTCTTTGAGCGTTTACCGTGATGGACGACCCCACTCTTTGAGCATCTATCGCGATGAATAACCCCTCTCTTTGAGTGCATGTCATAATGAACGGTCCCTCTCTTTGAGCGTATACCGTGATCGATGACTCGTCTCTCTGAGTGTATGTTGCGATGAATGACCTTCTCTTCGAGTGCATGTCATGGTGAACGGTTCCTCTCTTTAAGCGTATGTCGCGGTGAATGAACCCTCTCTTGGAGATTATATAATAATGAACAGTCCCTCTCTTTGAGCGTATGCCATGATGGACCACCCCTCTCTTTGAGCGTATGTCGACACGAATGGCCACTCTCTTTGAGTGCATGTCAAGGTGAACGGTCCCTCTTTTTGAGCGTATACTGTGATGGACAACACCTCTCTTTGAGCGTGTCGCGATGAATGACTCTTCGAGTGCATGTCATAATGAACGGTCTCTTTCTTAGAGCTTGATGGACGACCCTTCTCTTTGAGCGTATGTCGCTGTGAATGACCACTCTCTTTGATTGCATGTCATGCTGAACGACCCTTGTCTTTGAGTATATACCGTGATGGATGACCCCTCTCTTTGTGCGTATGTCGTGATGAATGACCCTTCTCTTTGAGTGCATGTCATGCTGAACAGCCACTCTCTTTGACCGCATACCGTGATGGATGACCCTTCCCGTTGAGTGTATGTCGCGATCAATGACCCTTCTATTCGAGTGCATCTCATAATGAACAATCCCTTTCCTAGAGTGTATACCGTGATGGACATCACCTTTCCTTGAGCGTATGTCGCTATGATAGACCCCTCTCTTCGAGCGTATGTCATAATTAACGGGTCCCTCTCTTTGAGCGTATACCGTGATGGACGTCCCCTCTCTTTTAGCGTATGTCGCGGTGAATGACCCCTCACTTCTAGAGTATGTCATAATAAACGGCCCCTCTTTTTGAGCATATGCGCCATGATGGACGAGCCCTCTCTTTAAGCGTATGTCGCGATGAATGACCCCTCTCTTCGAGGGCATGTCATAATGAATGGTCCCTTTCTTAGAGCGTATACCATGATTGACGACCCTTTCCTTTGAGCGTATATCGCGATGAATGACCCCTCCCTTCGAGTGCATATCATAATGAAAGGTCTCTTTCTTAGAGCGTATACCATGGTGGATGACCCTTATTTTTGAGCGTATGTCGCATTTAATGACCCCTCTCTTCGAGCGTATTTCACAATGAACGATCTCTTTCTTAGAGCGTACCCGTGATGGATGACCCCTCTCTTTGAGCGTATGTCGCGGTGAATGATCCCTCTCTTCGAGCGTGTTTCATAATAAATGGTCCCTCTCATTGAGCGTATGCCGTGATGGATGACCCCTCTCTTTGAGCATATGACGCGTTGAATGGCTCCTCTCTTCGAGTGCATGTCATAATGAACGATCCCTTTGTTAGAGCGTATACCATGATAGACGACTGTAATCACCATTTTTATCCAGGTCTAACTTGTCACTTTTATGTTTAAAATAATGGGCTTGGACGCTTTAATTTCTGTACGGGTATTAATATTATGGTCATACATTTTACATTAATATTGCATGTTTCTACGTGTTTTTCTTATAATAATATGTGTACTACGCATGTTAATATTCTACCTTACTATTTGTTTAAGTTTTATTGGTGTGTGTATATATATAATATGTACTTGTGGATATTATGAAATCATCAAATGTGATATATTATGTTGCATAACTATGTATTAATATTGTATGTAATCAAATATATATGTATATATCGTTAGTAATGTATACAGGCGTCCTTGTTTTATTTAATTTATTCCTAAGCATGTCATTTTGTTTTATCCTTTATATATATATATTACATGGTCTTTAAATCAAAATCAATTGTTGCTTGCATGTGTATTTATTTATGTTTAATTCTTCATATTGTGGTAGAATAATAATGATATTTTATTTTTAGAATTTGTCTCACCAAATGCATGCGCTGAATCATTCAATTATTTACCTTTGGATTCGTATCACTAGACTATAATCATTCACATTATTTAGTATTATTTATTTAGGTCAGTTTCTATTTATTTAATTGATTAGATTCTAAGAAAAGAGGTGACCATTAGTTTTTATGCTCGTGTCATAACGGTCCGAATCATCGTGCGGACCGAAATATTAAAATTATTTTTCACCATCTCTAGGTAATTAAAATTAAAAGCCGACAAGATCATGACATCATTTCTTTTTATGTTGCATCATTCATAAAGGTGACGTGCGGGATATGAACCCTAAACTAATGCGACGAACAATATTATTTAACGTTGATTTAGTCTTTGGTTCGGTGTATCGTCAACCTTATTAATTAAATGCTTTATTGATTTGAATTCACTAATTAAATTAAACCCGTTTAATTAAGGTCAATTTTGAATTTAGAAAACGATTTAAAATTAAGTTAAATTTGAAACATGATTTTTAAAGAAAATATTTTTGGTACCGATTTTAGAGAGTGATGGAATGCTAATCCTTCCCCATGCATAACCAACTCCAAAAACCCTTTACAAAATAAATCTTTGGTTTCCCTTTTAAGGTGTCCGGTCTACCTTAGTGACTGATGGCGGCTCTAAATTTATTCTTCAAAAAGAATTTATATTTTTTAAATAACATTTTCGAAGGGGATTAAATCAATACCACGAAAGACCTTATACTCCTTAATACTTTTTCAAACTAATTTCCCGTTTTCCATCTTTCAAACTGAAAAAGGTCGCTACAATGACCTTTCTCATTGTGTGTATGTCGCGATGAATGTCCCCTCTCATCGAGTGCATGTAATAATGAACGGTCCCTTTCTTTGAGCGTATCCCGTGATGGACGATCGTTCCCTTTGAGCGTATGTCGCAATGATTGACCCCTCTCTTCGAGTGAATGTCATAATAAACGGTCCCTTTCTTAAAGCGTATACCGTGATGGACGACACCTCTCTTTGAGCGTAAAACCCTTTCTTAGAGCGTATATCATGATGGACGACCCCTCTCTTTGAGCGTATGACGTGGTGAGTGACCCCTCTCTTCGAGTGCATTTCATGGTGAACGATACCTCTCTTTGAGCGTATACCGTGATGGACGAACACTCTCTTTTAGCGTATGTCACGATGAATGACCCCTCTATTTGAGTGCATGTCATGGTAAACGATCCCCCTCTTTGATCGTATACCGTGACAGACGATCCCTCTCTTTGAGTGTATGTCGCGATGAATGGACCCCTCTCTTCGAGTGCATGTCATAATGAACGGTCCCTTTCATAGAGCGTATACCGTGATGGACGACCCCTCTCTTTGAGAGTATGTCGCGGTGAATGACCCCTCACATATAGAGTAAGCCGTAATGACCTGTCTCTCTCTTTGAGCGTATCCCATGATGGACGACCCCTCTCTTTGAGCATATGTCGCGATGAAAGACCCTTCGCTTTAAGTGCATGTCGTGGTGAAAGATCCCTCTCTTTGAGCATATGTCACAATGAATGACCCATCTCTTTGAGTGTATGTCATAATTAATGGTCCCTTTCTTAGTGCGTATACCGTGATGGACGACCCTACTCTTTAAGCTTATGTCGCGATGAATGACTCCACTCTTCGAGTGCATGTCATAATGAACGACCCCTTTCTTAGAGCGTATACTGTGATGGATGAACCTTCTCTTTGAGCGTATGTCATAGTGATTGACCCCTCTCTTCGAGCGTATTTCGTAATGAACGGTCCCTTTCTTAGAGCGCATACCGTGATGGAAGACCCCTCTCGCTGAGCGTATGTCGCGGTAAATAACCCTCTCTTCGAGAGAATTTCATAATGAACGGTCCTTTTCTTTGAGCATATTCCGTGATGGATGACCCCTCTATTTGAGCATATGTCACAGTGAATGACCCCTCTCTTCGAGCGTATTTCATAATGAACATTCCCTCTCTTTGAGCGTATTTCATAATGAACATTCCCTCTCTTTGAGCGTATGTCGTGATGGATGACCCCTCTCTTTGAGTGTATGTCGCATTGAATAACCCATCTCTTCGAGTGCATGTCATAATGAACGGTCTCTTTCTTAGAGTGTATACCGTGATGGATGACCCTTCTCATTGTGCATACGTCGCGATGAATGACCCTTCTCCTCTAGTGCATGTCATAATGAACAGTACCATACTTTGAGCATATATCGCGATGTACGACCTTTACCTTTGAGGGTATGTTGCGGTGAATGACCCATCCCTTCGAGAGTTTGTCGTAATAATCGGTCCCTCTGTTTGATTGTATCCCGTGATGGACGGCCCCTTTCTTTGAGCATATGTCTCGATGTGAATGACCCCTCTTTTAGTGCATGTCATGGTGAATTATCTGATGTGAGCACATCATGTTAAGTTCAACAGGTTGATCCGGAGGTCTTGCCATTAGGACCTATCACACGTTCTAAGGCAAAGAAATACAGTGAAGCTCTTTTCCTTGTGCTAACATTTCAGATTCATTTTGAGAATGTTCTTGCCTTAGAGTATGTTGTTTATAATATGTTGCATGCTGATATGTGACATATTTAGGTATATATATTAGTATGTGTGTTTACTTATGTATATATTGTGCTAATTATGTTTGCATTTGGTTTTAAGTGTGTTTGTGTGGTTAAAATAAGACTACAAGGCTTTTTAGATGTGTTTGCCTTGTTCTAATATAGGTACTTAGGAGAAACTTAGCTCAAGTGGGCATACTCAGCTCATCTCCAGCTCAGGAGAGCGTGCAGTTCAATACCAGCTCAAGCGGATTAAATTCAGCTCAGAAGAATCTCAATGGTGTGCACGCAACTCAGCTTAGCTCGAGGCAGCTCAGAGGCAACTCAGAGGCTTAGCTCCCAGCTCCGTTTAGCTCCTAACACTCTTAGCTAGTTCGTTTCAGCTCATCTCTATTTTCAGCTCAACTCAACTCAAGTTGAAGTGATCTACAGTAGCTGAAACCTGTCGTACACGAAGAGCAGGTGTCCTACGCATGTTCCATGCATGTGGGGCTCACATAGCACCCTTCTCCACAAGTTTGGGCGTCCAAAAGCAAGCAAGCCAAACAAGGCCCTTGCTTTGAAGACCAATCAGCAACATTGGATAAGAATGAGTGGTTTCTTATTCAAATTCAAACATTAAACGCATGTTTAATGTGTTTTAAGTGCCAAAACATGTGGCTAAGGATATTAGGAGCCTATGAGAAGTTACTTGAGCATTTAAAATTTAATTTTCGTTTGAATTAAGGCCATAATTTCAAATTTGGCCAACTTCTCCTTTATTCCTATATATTTACTTGATTTTGTAAAGACAAGGTTAGGGAATTTTATGAAACAATATTTTTGTGAGAAATTCTCTCAATTTCAGTTCTTCATTGAACTTTTCTTGACATTTTCAGACTTTGTTTGAGTGTGTCAATTCCTTGATACTTCGGGTTCCAGATCACTATCTAGAGGGTCCAAGTCCGTTGACGGAGAACATATTCGATTCGGGTCTGCTCAGTATATTGTTCGGGTTCTTTCGAGTTCAACGTCGTTATTATTTTTCCAGCAACTTCAACATTCAATTCTGCCATTTTGGATATTATAATGCAACCATGAAAGCCCTTGAAGCATTTCATCTTCATTAAATCCTATAAACGCAAAATTCTTTCATCTTTTTCTTTCTTTGTTTTTTTTTTAATTTTCTTTGTTTTCTAGTAATTTTAACACCATTCTTACGTCTATAATCTTGTGTTTATTGCAGAGATATGCTTGCTACTATCTTAGATCCGTTTCAATCAAGGATGGTTGTTTTTGAAGCAACGTATCCGTTTATCACGATCCCTCTCTTTGAGCGTATACCATGATGGACGACCCCTCTCTTTGAACGTACATCGTGATGAATGACCCCTCTCTTCAAGTGCATGTCATAATAAATAGTCCCTTTCTTAGAGCATATACCCTGATGGACGACCCTTCTCTTTGAGCGTATGTCGCGATGATTGACCCCTCTTTTTGAGTGCTTGTCGTAATGAACAATCCCTTTCTTAGAGCGTATACAGTGATGGGCGACACCTCTCTTCGAGCGTATGACGCGGTGAATGACCCCTCTCTTCTAGCATATGTCATAATGAATGCTCCCTCTCTTTGAGCGTGTGCTGTGATGGACGACCCCTCCCTTTGACCCTATGTCACGATGAATAAAACCCCCTATATTCGAGTGCAAGTCATGGTGAGCAGTCCCACTCTTTGGGCATATACCGTGATGGACTCTTTGAGAATATGTCGCGATGAATAAAGACCCCTCTCTTAGAGCGTATGCCACGGTGAATGACCCCTCTCTTCGAGTGCATGCCATAATGAATGGTCCCCCTTTATGAGCGGATACCGTGATGGACGACCCTTCTTTTTGAGCATATGTTGCATTGAATGACCCCTCTCATCGAGAGTAGGTCATAGTGAATGGTCCCTTTTATAGAGCATATACCGAGATGGACGACCCATCTCTTTGAGCGTATGTCGCGGTGAATGTCCCCTCTCTTCGAGTGTTGGTCGTAATGAACGGTCTCTCTCTTTGTGCGTATATTGTTACGGACGACCCCTTTCTTTGAGCGTATGCCACGCTGAATGACCCCTCTCTTCGAGTGCATGTCATAATGAACAGTCCCTCTTTGTGAGCAGATACCGTGATGGACGACTCTTCTCTTTGATCGTTTGTCGCGATGAATGACCCCACTCTTTGAGTGCATGTATAGATCCCTTCCTTAGAGGGTATACTGTGATGGACGACTCATCTTTTTGAGCGTATGTCGCGATGAATGAGCCCTCTGTTCAAGTGCATGTTACAATGGAAGGTCCCTCTCTATGAGCGTATACTGTGACGGACGACCCCTCTTTTTGAGCATATATCGCGATGAATGACCCCTCTCTTTGAGTGCATGTCTAATGAACGGTCCCTTTCTTGGAGCGTATACCATGATGGACAACCCCTCTTGCTGAGCGTATGTCGCGGTAAATGACCCCGCTCTTCGAAAGAATTTCATAATGAACGATCGTTTTCTTTGATAGTATATTTTGATGGATGACCCCTCTCTTTGAGCGTATGTCACAGTGAATGACCCCTCTCTTTGAGCGTATTTCATAATGAATGTTCCCTCTCTTTGAGCGTGTGTCGTGATGGATGACCCCTACCTTTGAGTGTATGTCGCGTTGAATGACCACTCTCTTCGAGTGCTTGTAATAATGAACGGTCTCTTTCTTAGAGCGTATACCGTGATGGACAACCCTTCTCATTGTGCATATGTCGCGATGAATGACCCTTCTCTTCAAGTGCATGTCATAACGAACGGTACCATACTTTGAGCGTATATTGCGATGTACGACCCCTCTCTTTGAGGGTATGTTGCGGTGAATGACCCCTCCCGTCGAGAGTTTGTCGTAATAATCGGTCCCTCTCTTTGATTGTATCCCGTGATAGACGACCCCTTTCTTTGAGCATATATCTTGATGTGAATGGCCCCTCTCTTTTAGTGCATGTCATGGTGAACGATCCCTCTCTTTGAGCGTATACCATGATGGACGACCCCTCTCTTTAAACGTACATCGTGATGAATGACTCCTCTCTTCAAGTGCATGTCATAATAAACAGTCCCTTTCTTAGAGCGTAAACCCTAATGGACGACCCTTCTCTTTGAGCGTATGTCGCGATGATTGATCCCTCTCTTTGAGTGCTTGACATAATGAACAATCCCTTTCTTAGAGCGTATACCGTGATGGACGACACCTCTCTTTGAGCGTATGACGCGATGAATGACCCTTCTCTTCTAGCATATGTCATAATGAATGGTCCCTCTCTTTGAGCGTATACCGTGATGGACGACCCCTCTCTTTGACCGTATGTCGCGATGAATAAAATGCCCTCTATTCGACTGCATATCATGGTGAGCGGTCCCACTCTTTGGGCGTATATCGTGATGGACACTTTGAGAGTATGTCACGATCAATGACACGTCTCTTTGAGTGCATGTCATAATCAACGGTCCCTCTCTTTAAGCATATACCGTGATCGATGACCCTCTCTTTGAGCGTACGTTGCGATGAATGACTCCTCTCTTCGAGTGTATTTCATGGTGAAGAGTCTCCCTCTTTGAGTGTATATTGTGATGGGCAACCCCTCTCTTTGAGAGTAGGTCGCAATGAATGACCCCTCTTCGAGGGCATGTCATAATGAAGGGTTCTTTGAGTGTATACCGTGATCGAGACCCCTCTTTTTGTGTGTATGTCGCGATGGATTGCCCCTCTCTTCAAGTGCATGTCACGGTGAAAGATCCCTCTCTTTGAGCGAATACCTTGATGGACGACCCCTCTCTTTGAGCGTATGTCGCAATGAATGACCCCACTTTTCGAGTTCATGTCATAATGAACTGTTCCTTTCTTAGAGCGTATACCGTGATGGATGACCCCTCTCTTTGAGTGTATGTCGCAGTGAATGACCCCTCTCTTCGAGTGTATGTCATAAATAACGGTTCCTTTCTAAAAGCGTAAATCGTGATGGACGATTCCTCTCTTTTGCGTATGTCGCGGTGAATGGCCGCTCTATACGAGCGTATGTCATAATAACCGGTCCCTCTCTTTGAACATATCCCATGATGGACATCCCCTCTCTTTGAGTATTTTTCGTAAGGAATGACCCTTCTCTTCGAGTGCATGTCATGGTGAACGGTCCCTCTCTATGAGCGTATCCCGTGATGGACGACGCCTCTTTTTGAGCGTATGTCGCGATGAATGGCCCCTCTCTTTAAGTGCATGTCATGGTGAACGGTCCCTCTCCTTGAGCGTATACCATGATATATGACCCCTTGTGTTTATGCATATGTCACGGTGAATGACTCCACTCTTTGAGTGCATGTCATAATGAATGGTTCCTCTCTTTGAGCGTATTTTGTGATGGACGACCCCTCTCTTTGAGCGTATTTTGTGATGGACGACCCCTCTCTTTGAGCGTATGCCATGGTGAATGACCCCTTTCTTCGAATGCATGCCATAATGAACGGTCCCACTTTGTGAGCAGATACCGTGATGGTGAAAGATCCCTCTCTTTGAGTGAATTCCGTGATGGACGACCACTCGCTTTTAGTATATGTCGCTATGAATGTCCCCTTTCTTCGAGTGCATGTCATAATGATCGGTCCCTTTCTTAGAGTGTATACCGTGATGGATGACCTCTCTCTTTGAGCATATTTCGCGATGAATGACCCTCTTTTCGACTGCATGTTATAATGAACAATCCCTTTCTTAGAGCGTATATCGTGATGGATGACCCCTCTCTCTGAGCGTATACCGCGATGAATGACCCCTCTCTTCAAGCGTATTCCTTAATGTACGTTCCCTCTCTTTAAGCGTATGGCGTGATGGACGAACCCTCTCTTTGAGCGTATGTCGCGTTGAATGACCCCTCTCTTCCAGTGCATATCATAACGAATGTTTCCATTCTTAGAGCGTAAATCGTGATGGACAACCCCTCTCATTGAGCGTATGTCGCTGTGAATGACCGCTCTATTCGTGCGTATCTCGTGATGGACGACCGCTCTCTTTGAGCATTTGTCATGATGAATGACCCCTTTCTTCGAGTGCATGTCATGGTGAATTGTCCCTCTCTTTGAGCGTATACCGTGATTGACGACCCCTCTCTTTGAACGTATGTCGCGATGAATGACCCCTATCTTTGAGTGCAATTCATGGTGAACAGTCCCTCACTTTGAGCGTATCCATGACGGACGATCCCTCCTTTTGAGCGTATGTCGCAGTGAATGACCCCTCTCTTCCAGTGCATGTCATAACGAATGGTTCCTTTCTTAGAGCATAAATCGCGATGGACATCCCCTCTCATTGAGCGTATGTCGCGGAGAATGATCGCTCTATTCGTGTGTATGTCATAATGACCGGTCCCTCTCTTTGAGCGTATCTCGTGATGGACGACCGCTCTCTTTGAGCATTTGTCATGTTGAATGACCCCTTTCTTCGAGTGCATGTCATGGTGAATTGTCCCTCTCTTTGAGCGTATACTGTGATTGACGACCCCTCTCTTTGAGCGTATGTCGCAATGAATGACCCCTATCTTTGAGTGCAATTCATGGTGAATGGTCCCTCGCTTTGAGCTTATCCATGATGGATGACCCCTCTCTTTGAGCGTATATCGCGATGAATGAACCCTCTCTTCGAGTGCATGTCATAATGAACGTTCCCTTTCTTAGAGCGTATATAGTGATGGACGACCTTTCTCAATGTCCGTATGTCGCGATGAAAAACACCTCTCTTTGAGTGCATGTCATAGTGAATGGTTCCTCTCTTTATGCGTCTACCGTGATGGATGTCCCCTCTCTTTGAGCGTATGTCACGATGAATAGCTCCTCTCTTTGAGTGCATGTCATGGTGAACGGTCCCTCTCCTTGAGTGTATACCATGATATACGACCCCTTGCGTTTATGCATATGTCGCGGTGCATAACTCCTCTCTTCGAGTGCATGTCATAATGAACCGTTCCTCTCTTTGGGCATATTTTGTGATGGACGACCCCTCTCTTTAAGCTTATGCCACGGTGAATGACCCCTTTCTTCGAGTGCATGCCATAATGAACGGTCCCACTTTGTGAGCAGATACCGTTATGGACGACCCTTCTCTTTGAGCGTTTGTCGCGATGAATGACTCCTCTCTTTGAGTGCATGTAATGATCCCTTTCTTAGAGTGTATACTATCATGCACGACCCATCTCTTTGAGCGTATGTCGCGGTGAATCAGCCCTCTCCTCGAGTGCATGTTAAAATGAAAGGTCCCTATCTTTGAGCGTATACCGTGATGGACGACCCCTCTTTTTGAGCGTATATCGCAATGAATGACCCCTCTCTTTGAGTGTATGTCATAATGAACGGTTCCTTTCTTAGAGAGTAAATCGTGATGGACAACCCCTCTTGTTGAGCGTATGTCGCGTTGAATGACCGCTCCATTCGAGCGTATGTCATAATGACCGATCCCTCTCTTTGAGCATATGTCACATTGAATGACCCCTCTCTTCCAGTGCATATCATAACGAATGTTTCCATTCTTAGAGCGTAAATTGTGATGGACAACCCCTCTCATTGAGCGTATGTCGCGGTGAATGACCGCTCTATTCGTGCGTATGTCATAATGACCGGTCCCTCTCTTTGAGCGTATCTCGTGATGGACGACCGCTCTCTTTGAGCATTTATCATGATGAATGACCCCTTTCTTCGAGTGCATGTCATGGTTAATTGTCCCTCTCTTTGAACTTATACCGCGATAGACGAACCCTCTCTTTGAGCGTATGTCGCGATGAATGGCCCCTATCTTTGAGTGCAATTCATGGTGAACTGTCCCTCTCTTTGAGCGTATCCGTGATGGACGACCCCTCTTTTAGAGCGTATGTCGCGGTGAATGACCCCTTTCTTTGAGTGCATGTCATAATGAACGGTCCCTCTTTGTGAGCAGATACCATGATGGACGACCCTTCTCTTTGAGCGTTTGTCGCGATTGATGACCCCTCTCTTCGAGTGCATGTAATGATCCCTTTCTTTGAGTGTATACTGTGATGGACGACCCATATCTTTGAGCATAAGACGCGATGAATCAGCCCTCTCCTCAAGTGCATGTTAAAATGTAAGGTCCCTCTCTTTGAGCGTATACCATGATGGACGAACCCTCTCTTTGAGCGTATATCGCGATGAATGACCCCTCTCTTCAAGTGTATGTCATGATGAACGGTTCCTTTCTCAGAGAGTAAATTGTGATGGACAACCCCTCTCATTGAGCGTATGTCGCGGTGAATGACCGTTCCATTCGAGCGTATGTCATAATGACCGGTCCCTCTCTTTGAGCGTATCTCGTGATGGATGACACCTCTCTTTGAGCATTTTTCATGATGAATGACCCCTTCTTCGAGTGCATGTCATGGTGAATTGTCCCTCTCTTTGAGCGTATACCGTGATGGACGACCCCTCTCTTTGAACGTATGTCGCGATGAATGACCCCTATCTTTGAGTGCAATTCATGGTGAACGTTCCCTCTCTTTGAGTGTATACCGTGATGGACGACCCCTCTCTTTGAGCGTATGTCGCGGTAAATGAACGGTTCCTCTCTTTAAGCGTAAATCATGATGGACGACCCCTCCCTTTGATCGTACGTCGCGATGAATGACCCCTCTCTTCGAGTGTATCTCATAATGAACGGTCCCTTTCTTAGAGTGTATACCGTGATGGATGACCCTTCTCTTTCGCATATATCGCGATGAATGACCCCTCTCTTGAAGGGTTTGTCATAATGAAAGACCCTTCTCTTTAAGCGTATACCGTGATCGATAACCCCTCATTTTGAGTGTTTGTCACATTGAAGGACCCCCTCTCTTCAAGTGCATGTCATGGTGAACAGTCCCTCTCTTTGAGCATATACCGTAATGGACGACCCTTGTCTTTGAGTGTATCTCGCGATGAGTAACCCCTCTCTTCGAGTGCATATCATAATGAACATTCTCTTTCTTAGAGCGTATACCGTGATGCACGACTCCTCTCTTTTAGCGTATGTCACGGTGAATGCACCTCTGTTCGAGAGTATTTCATAATGATCAGTCCCTCTCTTTGAGCGTATGTCGTGATGGACGACCCCTCTCTTTGAGCGTATATCGTGTTGGACAACCACTCTCTTTGAGCGTAAGTCACGATGAATGATTCCTGTCTTCGACTGTATGTACTGTGAATAGTCCTTCTCTTCTAGTGCATGCCATAACTAATAGTCTCTTTCTTAGAGCATATACCGCGATGGACGACCTTTCTCTTTGAGCATATGTCGCGGTGAATGACCCCGCTCATCGAGAGTAGGTCATAACGAATGGTCCTTAGAGCGTATACTGTGATGGACGACCCTTCTCTTTGAGCGTATGTCACGGTGAATGACCCCTCTCTTCGAGTGCTGGTCGTAATGAATGGTCCCTCTCTTTGAGCGTATATTGTGTTGGACGACTCCTCTCTTTGAGCGTATGCCACGGTGAATGACCCTCTCTTCGAGTGCATGTCATAATCAACGGTCCTTTTTTACGAGCGGATACCGTGATGGACGACCCTTCTCTTTGAGCGTTTCTTGCGATGAATGACCCCACTCTTTGAGTGCATGTAATGATCCCTTTCTTAGAGTGTATACCGTGATGGACGACCCTTCTCTTTGAGCGTTTCTTGCAATGAATGACCCCTCTCTTCGATTGCATGTTACAATGAAAGGTCCCTCTCTTTAAGCGTTTCTTGCAATGAATGACCCCTCTCTTCGATTGCATGTTACAATGAAAGGTCCCTCTCTTTAAGCGTATACCATGATGGACGACCCCTCTCTTTGAGCGTATATCGCGATGAATGACCCCTCTCTTCTAGAGTAGGTCATAATGAATGGTCCCATTCTTAGAGCGTATACTGTGGTGGACGACCCTTCTCTTTGAGCGTATGTCGCGGTGTATGACCCATCTCTTCGAGTGCTGGTCGTAATGAACGGTCTCTCTCTATGAGCGTATTTTGTGATGGACGACCCCTGTCTTTGGGCGTATGACATGGTGAATGACTCCTCTCTTCGAGAGCATGTCATAATGAACGGTCCCTCTCTTTGAGCGTATTTTGTGATTGACGACCCTTCTTTTTGAGCGTATGCCACGGTGAATGACCCCTTTCTTCAAGTGCATGTCATAATGAACGATCCCTCTTTGTGAGCAGATACCGTGATGGACGACCCTTCTCTTTGAGCGTTTGTCGCGATGAATGACCCCTCTCTTTGAGTTCATGTAATGATCCCTTTCTTAGAGTGTATACTGTGACAGACGACCCATCTCTTTGAGCGTATGTCGCGAATAATCAGCCCTCTCCTCGAGTGCATGTTAAAATGAAAGGTCCCGCTCTTTGAGTGTATACAGTGATGGACAACCCCTCTCTTTGAGCGTATATCACGATGAATAACCCCTCTCTTCGAGTGTATGTTATAATGAACGGTTCCTTTCTTAGAGAGTAAATCGTGATGGACAACCCCTCTCATTGAGCGTATGTCGCGGTGAATGACCGCTTTATTCGAGCGTATGTCATAATGATCGATCCCTCTCTTTGAGCGGATCTCGTGATGGACGACACCTCTCTTTGAGCATTTGTCATGATGAATGACCTCTTTCTCAAGTTCATGTCATGGTGAATTGTCCCTCTCTTTGAGCGTATACCGTGATGAACGACCTCTCTTTTTGAGCGTATGTCACGATGAATGGCCCCTATCTTTGAGTGCAATTCATGGTGAATGACCCCTCTCTTTGAGCGTATATCACGGTGAATGACCCTGATAGGATGTGACAGCGGAATAAAGATAAAATGCAATAACAAAAGAAAAATATTAGAATAAATGGACAATGGTGTAAAGAAGATGATTAAAAAAAACAAACTTATTTGAAAATGGATTGTGGACTTGCTATGAATAGGATGGATTATGGAATAGATTTATGTCCTAGGAACCCTCTTGATCGCAATTGATCAAGCAAACTCCATGATATGCTCTAACCGACCCTCCAAGAATTGATTATCTTGGCAACCAGAGTGTGAAGATGGCTTTTTCCATGAAAACTAGAAGGAAATCGTGTTGAAGACAAGCTTCGAAGGCACAAGCAACAATACTTGCAAAAATGTACTCAATAACATTTATTCTCCAAAAGAAATATTCAAATTGTGTCTTACAAGAGAATAGGTTGCCTCCTTTTACAGCCTAAAAGAGACAGCAAAAGACCCTAAGAAATAGCTATTTCATCCCTAAAAATAAGCACATAGATAGCTAATTAGAAGGGATCAATAATTATTTAGGAAAATATGAATTAAAACATATGAAAAGTGAATAAAAAGATTCATAAAGTCAGCACATGGAGCTGATCATTCCAGATTTTATTTATTTAATATATATAATTTATTGGGGCCTCAAATATGTTTTAAGGCATTTGGGCTTCTTGGACCATCAATGTAGCTTTTGTCACCCATGTGTTCTTGAGAGCTTGAGGACATAGGATTTTTTCATTAAATGCTTGATTCGTCAAGAAGGCTTGCAAAACCTTGTTTACAAAATCTTGGACTGCTGAATGTATCTTGTCTTTGAGTTGCCTTGATTTTGTTCTTGTCATCGGGTGATGCGGTAATGTAAACCCATCAGATGTAAGGGTCTTAGTGCATGCATCAGACCCATTTCTTTGAGTGCATGTCATAATGAACGGTCCTCTCTTTGAGCGTATACCGTGATGGACGACCCCTCTATTTGAGCGTATGTCGTGATGAATGACCCCTCTATTCTAGTGCATGTCATGGTGAACGATCTCTATCTTTGAGCGGATACCGTGATGGATGATCCCTCTCTTTGAGCGTATATCGCGATGAATGACCCCTCTCTAATGCATGTAATAATGAACGGTCCCTTTCTTAGAGCGCATACTGTGATGGAGGACCCCTCTTTTTGAGCGTCTATCGCGTTGAACGGTCCCTCTCTTCGAGTGCATGTCATATTGAACGGTCCCCTTCTTAGAACATATAGCGTGATGGATGGCCCCTCTCTTTGAGAGTATGTCGCGATGAATGACACTTCTCCTTGAGTGCATATCATAATCGACGATCTCTCTCTTTGTGCGTATACAGTGATCGATGACCCTATCTTTGAGCGTACGTTTCGATGAATGACCCCTCTCTTCGAATACATTTCATGGTGAACAGTACCTCTTTGAGCGCATACTGTGATGGACGACTCCACTCTTTGAGCGTATGCCGTAACGGACAAAGCCTCCCTTTGAGACTATGTCGCGATGAATGACCCCTCTCTTCGAGTGTATGTCATAATGAACGGTCCCATTCATAGAGCGTATACCGTGATGGATGACCCTTCTCTTTGGCATATATCGCGATGAATGACCCCTCTCTTTGAGGGTTTGTCATAATGAAAGACCCTTCTCTTTAAGCCTATACCGTGATCGATGACCATACTTTTTGAGTGTATGTTGCAATGAAGGACCCCTCTCTTAGAGTGCATGTCATGGTGAACAATCCCTCTCTTTGAGCGTATACCGTAATGGACGACCCTTGTCTTTGAGTGTATCTCGCGATGAATAACCCCTCTCTTCGAGTGCATACCATAATGAACATTCCCTTTCTTAGAGCGTATACCGTGATGCACGACTCCTCTCTTTCAGCGTATGTCACGGTGAATGACACCTCTGTTCGAGAGTATTTCATAATGGCCGGTGCCTCTCTTTGAGCATATGTCGTGATGGACGACCCCTCTCTTTGAGCATATGTCCTGTTGGACGACCCCTCTCTTCGAGTGGTGGTCGTAATAAACAGTCTCTCTCTTTGAACTTATATTGTGATGGACGACCCCTCTCTTTGAGCGTATGCCATGGTGAATGACCCCTCTCTTCGAGTGCATGACATAATGAACGGTTCCTCTTTATGAGTATATACCGTGATGGACGACCCTTCTCTTTGAGCGTTTGTCGCGATGAATGACCCCTCTCTTTGAGTGCATGTAATGATCCCATTCTTAGAGTGTATACTATGATGGACGACCCATCTCTTTGAGCGTATGTCGGGATGAATCAGCCCTCTCTTGAATGCATGTTAAAATGAAAGGTCCCTATCTTTGAAAGTATACCGTGATGGACGACCCCTCTCTTTGAGCGTATATCGCGATGAATAACCCCTCTCTTTGAGTGTATGTCATATTGAACGGTCCCTTTCTTAGAGCGTATATGGTGATGGACGACCTTTTTCAATGTGCGTATGTCGCAGTGAATAATAACTCTCTTCGAGTGCATGTCATGGTGAATGGTTCCTCTCTTTGTGCGTCTACCGTGATGGACGTCCCCTCTCTTTGAGCGTATGTCGCGATTGATGACCCCTTTCTTCGATTGCATGTCAAAATGAACATTCATTTTCATAGAGCGTATACCGTGATGGACGACCCCTTTCTTTGAGCGTATATTGCGGTGAATGACCCCTCACACTGTAAGAGAGTATAAGGAAGCTAATGGAGTAGCTCACTTTGCTAAAGGCAACTTGAATTAGATTATTTCAGCTTTAAACTTTAGCTAAGTCTTTCAGCTAGATAGCTTAGTTCAACCCAGCTCACTTCCAGCTCGATTAGCTCACCTCAGCTCCAACTATCACTCCCAACTCAATACCCGAAGGTCACCAACCCTTCACCAAGTATCATGACCGACCATAATCCATATTGGACACCAAGATCATGGAGGGAAAGTAAGTGGGCGCGAAAACAAAGAGATAACACTCTTCATTGGGCAGATTCATAATGGTCCACTTGTTTGCCAATTTCGAGCAGGATACAAGTCTAATTGGGTTTCGGTGTCTCCTGAAAGTTGTTCCTCTATCTCTTATATTTTCAACAAATGTTGAATCGGATCAATCTGATATCGAGATCTCGAGATATGGCCCAATTACTGAAGACTGTGCAGGCTGAACCGAAAAGTTACAACTCTTCTAATATATTTGGAGGGAGACACCATAAAAATGAATGATTATCCGAATAGTTAAATTCTATTTCGTCTAAACCCCTTAGAAAACTATAAATAGGACTTGGATTTCATTTTGTAAACACATCATTCAGATTATATAGAATTACTTGTGAGATTTTTCTCTCGTTTAGTTCTTCTTAGAACTTTATCGACTTATCAAGTACGTTTGTACTTGTGGCGTCAAACCCTTTCTATCCTTCTTGATACTTCAGGTTCTTTTAGTTTAGTATACTAAAAGGGTCAAAGTCCGTTTATCACACCACCCCTTAAAGATCAATATAAGGTTCAGGATTAGGTTTTCTATAACCTAATTTCAACCTTGAGTATCCTTAAGATACTATTTTCATTTCACCATCCTTATATACCATCTTATTCCATTCTCCATTCCCATCCTTTATCATCATCATAAAACGTCCTAAACATCCATTCACCCTTCCTTATCAACACCACACATCCTTTTGCTTCCAAATCAGTCCTTAAACTATTCCCTTCATTCATTTCACTTATTCCTTTCCTCCATTATCCTTAATTCTTCATTTTTGCAGCCACTTCTTGCGAGAGACTTCATTCCTTCCTAGGTTCTACAATCAAAGTTTGCCGTTCAGCATCTTCAAGAAGATCGACACATATCACACCTTCATTTCCTTCCTTAATCAACCATCAACATACCCCACGCCATAACCTCTTCTTAAATTATTCTTATCTTATTTCCAACATCCTTTAACATTCTTTGTTCAGGATACAAGCATGATACAAGGCTTACTTACATTCTAAGGTCCGGGCAATTAAAACTTCTCTCTACAAGCATCTTTGGAGAGTTAGAGCATATCAAATGGTATCAGAGCAAAGGAAAAATCAAGTAAGCCCTATTATTATCTGTTATTTCAATTTTGATTAAAAAAAAGAAAAGAGAAGAAAGAAAAGCAAAAAAAAATCCATAGGAAGGTGTGATGTATTACAAGTGCCAATTTTCATAGGAAGTTACAAGGATGAAATCTTGTGTGATGTGTTGTTACCCATGAACTCTTGTCATATCATCCTTGGGAGGCCCTAACAATTTGATTAGAAGGCAATGTATGATGGTCACTTAAACCATTATGTTTTCAAGTTTTAAGGCTGGAAGATCACGTTGACACCTTCGATGCCAAAACATGTGAGGAATGATCAAGATGCCTTGACAGAAAGCCTAGCGGCATGGAAGAAGTCCTCCAAAGAAGACACTAAGAAGATGACCTTTTATGCTCGTGGGAGGGACATTCGGAGGACCTTTCCACACGACAAAACGTGCTTGTACTTATGTACAAGGAAAGTTGTTTTAACACTAACACCCTTGAAGGTTTACCTTAAATATTTCTCAACTTTTGCAGGAGTTGAAGGATATGTTCCCTGATGATCTTCTTAGTGGGTTGCCTCCCGTTAGAGGAATTGAGCACCAGATAGATTTCATACCTGGAGCCACCATTCCTAATAGACGTGCTTATAGGAGCAATCCAGAAGAGACCAAGGAGTTACAACGCCAAATAAGGGAACTTACAGAGAAGGGCTATATTAGAGAAAGCTTGAGTCCTTAGGCCGTGCCAGTTTTGTTAGTTCCAAAGAAGGATGGTTCATGGAGGATGTGTGTGGACATGTTACGTGTAGAAAGAGTTGCACAATTTGTGCAAGTGTACACTTTGCAAGTAATAATATAATGAATATAGAGTATCATCTCCACAGGGATTGGTGTACTTAATATGTTTCTTTCTCTTCTCGCTCTGCAAAAGAAATAAAATAAAAATACAGATCAATTTGATTATTCTGAATTAAACTAAAATAACGTAAATAATAAAAAGCCAGAGAATGAAAAGAAAATCAGATTGAGAGAATGGGCAGGATCCAGTTGAGTCGTATTGTAGGTTTAATTGACTTGTTTCTGTCTGATGCAATTATACAACACTACCCCGACAAAACTGTAGTTTTACTGTCCTGACAGTGAAGGGTTACGTCCGTCGCGACAATCTCTTGCTCTTGGGTGGACTCACCAAGGTTCGACAAAGTGTCCTCTGATGACTCCGCTTATCCCTAAATCAAAGTACTGTTGATGACTAGTCCTTGATGATACCTCCCGGCGTGAATCAACTATAACCACCAACCAATCTCACACTTCTTTTAGCCGCTGAAACTCTAACCTATCCGTAGGCCGAGTTAGTATTTTCCATCTAGAAAAATACCGTACTTATTTATTTCGTGAATCTAACTCGCTCGATATTAGATAAATAAATCTCTCACAAACTTCTCTCTCGAGCTTGAATGCAAGAACAATGAAGGGAAAAGAATAAGCAAACCTCAATATTTTATTGCATGAAACAAGAAAGCGGAGTACAATTTTCTCCCACAAATGCTCTACAACTTTCACCTAAACCCTAGAAGAATTTAGAACATAATGAAAACAAAGAAATCTCTAAGATCTATCGTGAACTCCCCTCCTCTTTCTTCTTGAATGTCACATCCTTTATATAGGCTAAAATTAGGGTGACATCAGCCTTGGAGAAGAGGTAAAGTTGGTTTGGACGTTGCTTACCATAAAGAGGTGAGTCTCTTTAATTTAATGTAATTTAATGATTTTTTACCAAACTAAACTTTAACTTCTTTTCAACTTTTCACCGCCTTCCCAAACTCTAACTGCCATGCAGAGTGTCTAGAAAAATCCAGCTTTTTTTGCTCTTCAAGTCGATCACCGCTTTGACTTTTGATATTATGGAGATCTAAGTTTGAGTCTGCTCAGCTTCCATCAGTAGAAGCTCTCATTTGTGGCTGGTTCGATCGAGATCTACTTCATAGTTCATTGCCCTATTTTCGCTCATTACCCTTCGCTGCTTTCTAGGCTTTCTTATCATGCTGCCGCGACCTTAGAGTTCAGTTACTGCCCCGGCCCACAAATACCTGCAAATGCACAAAGATGCATTAAAGCTTACATTTTCGATAAATATCATCCTTATATGTCACGAAGGCAAAGCATCAAAATAACATTAAGCTCATGCATTAGTCTAAGTAGGTGTAGATTAAGTAGTTATTGTTCATGAAAAGTGTGAAAAATAATAGTCTTTTGAGCACTTATCGCACCCCCAAACTCGAACTATTGTTTGTCCTCAAGCAATGCAAACCATCAAATTGCCAAATCTTATTCTCTATCGGTCTTACTTTTTCATCTATTCTTCCCACCATGACTATGCCTATTCTGGGTCTTAACCTTTCGGCTACCCAAGGTCTTACCCGTAATCAAGCTATAAGATTTTTTGAGTGTGTGAGTTCTTGTGGACAAGTTTGATTAAAGCCTTTCTTAGACAAACTCTATGTTCAAGACAAATAGACTTGGAATTAATGTTCTCTTCTTATAACAACAACTACTTGAGCCAATTTCGAGCTTCTCAAGGATTGTGTTTTATCATCAAGATTTTTTTGCATACTAGAGCCAATTTCGGGCACCTCTAGCATGAAGAAGACACTCGTCCTAGAGCCGGTGATAGGCACCTCTAGCTAACATTCCCAAAAAATCTAAGCCTTTATCACCTAAGTTCATTAAAAGAATTCCTATAATCAAACAAGTCCCAAAAGTGTTTTTAGAGTCAATCCTATAGCATGCTTCTAAATTTTTTTTCTTAAGTATCCTAAAGTTAATCCTTCTAAATAGGACCTATCCATGGTAAGGAGAAAGATTTCTATAGCCTAAGGAGAATAAACTGAAGCAATAATGATGTAAAGCAGTGCAAAAGTATGGACGATAATATAAGTAGGGTGGTAGATGAAAATCTTTAATGTAAACTTAAATTGCGACTTTCATGGCAGGGCCGTGGTAATGAACTGCCTCGGCAGTGAATCTACACCCCCAAACTCAGATAGACCATTGCCCTCAATACCTATATATATAGCAGAAAGCAGGAAACAAAAATTAACAAGTGAAGAAAAGAGATAAAAATAAGATAGAGGTATAAAAAGATTAAAGATCCTCCGAAGAACTGCTGTGAATGATTAGTTTTCTTGGCCTTGCTGCTGACAGTTTAGTTTTCATTTTTTCTGCTGGTGATTACTAAGCTTTGGCTGTTCTGGTGGGTGGTGTCCTTTGTAAAGGGGCGTTGACTTCTTCTCCTTCTTTCTCATCACCAATTTCTTCGGTGGGCATTTTTTGTCCCTCCCTCATCTTCAACTTCCATTGCATCTGCCCAAGCGTGCTGAGTGCTTGGCCCGGCGGTGGAATGGAGCTGCTTCCTGACAAAGTCCATCTCCAACGAGAAACTCCTCATGATTATAGGAGAACCTGCTGGAGTGCTGAAGGTCGCTCTCCACCTGGATGGCCTTCGGCTGGCTGATGATGCCGCGGCAGGCTCTGGCGGCTGAGATGGGTCTAATGCATGGAATGGTTGTGATGGTCCAGTAGCATAAAATGGTCGTGATCCTCCTGGAACCGGAGTTGTTTCGGTGTATGGTGCAGCTGTGACAAGCATATCAAGAGGGAATTCTGGGAACTGCATCCCTGGTTCTGAAAATTGGTGATCATCATCTAAGCTAATGTAGTGTTGAAATTTCTTTGGTACTCCATGTACCATTGTTGTTTTATATGTATGGCCGCGATCCTCTAGAGTATCTCCTGGTAAGTATCCGCTGTGGTAGTGCTGTGGGAAGCAGCAAGCATGTCCGCCGTGTATTGGGCCTCGATAATTGTATCGGTCGTGCCTGATTGTGGAGTTGCTTGGACTGGTTCCGCTTGTGTTATTTGCATGACTTTGTGACAAAACTCCCTTGTCCAACCGCGCCTTTGGATAATAATTTTGTCTATATCCTCGACTGGTACACCTGCGGCTGTGCAATGACCTGTGATTAAACATGGAAAGCACAAAGGCCCTTTGTCCTTCTTACCACATTCGTAAATTTCCCGTAGGATCAGTTCTCCCACATTTATGATTCTTTTATTGATAATGGATTGGATGAGAGCTAATCTCCTTCGGTCGACTGTGTTGTTATGGGATGTTGGGCGTCATTTTATGAACGTGGTCCACAACTTGGCCTCGGGCCTTAGGTTCTGTCTTGCCACGGAACCTTTGTGGGATCCGGTTTCCCAATGGGTGTTATCATAATAGAGATCATCTTTTATGAGTTCGTAGTCCTCGTTGTTGATATCCTCCACAAATGATCATGAGTAGGGTGGAGGCCATAAAACAAGTTGATGGTGTCGGCATCATTTCTAACTGGTCTGCCCCAGCAGTGGACATAAAGTGAATCTTTGCTTGGCCCATGAGCGTAAAATTCTCTCACAATCGTTGCATTGGCCTGGGCGGGTTGGAAGCAAAAGATTTGTCGCTCTTGATACACTATTTTATTGAACAAATAGTGCTCGATTCCGTAGTTTTCCTTGTCTGAATGCTGGAATTCTTTCTCTTCCCATAATTGTCTTGCAATAAAGGATCTGTTGAAGCATTCTTCAATAGCAGCGGGTGCAAATCTCTTGTAATATGCCATGGGGAATTGGTGAAAGTTTTAAGAAATTTGAGAAAAACAAGCAACGAATTCTAAGAAATCAAGAATGTAAGAGTGAATAGTTCAAGGTGAGAAAGTGTTTATATAGATCTCGGCCCTGTACTGCCGTGTTGATTTCATCAACCCAACTAGCCATTTTTAGCTGCTGGCATTTACTGCCACGTCTGAAATTTCGCCCGACTAGCCGTTATGTTGTTTTACCCGTTGGTAATTATGGCGACCCTAACACTGTGCACTACCGCGACAGCGGATTTTTTGTCATGAATGACTTCACCTTCATTCTTGATTCTTGTCCTAAAAATAAACAACAAGAAAAGATAAAAAAATTCTAAACTAAAACTAATCCTAAAAGTACAATAAAACAAAGATAAGATGATGAAATTATGTCACGATAAGAGTGCATGCAAGTGCATCTCCTAAGGTGATGGTCCCCATAGTCCTCATATCATGTAGGCTAGAATAGTGCTTCAAACGTTGGCCAGTCACTTTGAACTCATGTTCATCCCTTTGTGATTTGATCATTACTGCACCATGTGGGTAAGCTTGAACAACTTCAAATGGGCCTGACCATCTGGACCTGAGTTTGCCTGGGAATAGTTTGAGTCTGAAATTGAAAAGGAGGACTTGTTGCCCCGGCAGTAGCTTACGGTCATGCCATCTTTTTTAGTCTTCTCTTTGTAAATCTTGGCATTTTCATAGGCTGTTGGTCGGAGTTCTTCTATCTCATTGAGGTCTAGCAATCTTTTCTGGCCAGCTTTCTCTCATTCCATGTTCAAAATTTTTACTGCTCAATAGGCTTTATGCTCAATTTCCAGGAGCAAATGACACGTTTTTCCAAATACAAGCCTGTATGGAGATGTTCCCAATGGGGTCTTGTATGCTGTCCTATATGCCCAGAGGACATCGTCGAGACAATGAGACCAATCCTTTCGAGATGGGTTTACCACCTTTTCAAGGATTTGCTTTAATTCCTTATTTGATATTTCAGCCTGCCCATTTATTAGTGGGTGATAGGCAGTAGCAATTTTGTGTGTGACGCTTAATTTCTTCAAGGCCGCGACAATGATTCTATTGTCAAAGTGTTTGCCACGACCCTTCTCTTCGAGCATATGTCGCGATGAATGACTCGTCTCTTCTAGTGCATGTCATAATGAGCGATCCTTTTCCTAGAGCATATAATGTGATGGTCGACACCTCCCTTGAAGCGTATGTCGCGGTGAATGACCCCTCTCTTCGAGTGTATGTCATAAGAAACGGTCCCTCTCTTTGAGCGTATACCATGATGGACGACCCTCTCCTTGAGCGTATGTCGTGGTGAATGACCCCTCTCTTTGAGAGTATATCATAATGAATGGTCCCTTTCTTTGAACGTATGTTGTGTGGACGACCCCTCTCTTTGTGCGTATGCCGCGTTGAATGAACCCTCTCTTCTAGTGCAGGTTATGGTGAACGGTCCCTCTCTTTGATTATTTACCATGATGGATGACCCCTCTCTTTTACCGTATGTCGTGATGAATAACCCCTCTCTTTGAGTGCATGTCATAATAAACGGCACCTCTCTTTGATGTATACCGTGATGGATGACCCCTCTCTTTGAGTACATGTCATAATCAATGGTCCCTCTCTTTGAGCGGCGTATAACGTGATGAACGACCCTCTCCTTGAGCGTATGTCACGGAAAATGACCCCTCTCTTCGAGTGCATGTCATAATAAATGGTCCCTCTCTTTGAGCGTATACCGTGATGGACGACCCCTCTCCTTGAGCGTATGTGGCGGTGAATGACCCCTCTCTTCGTAAGTATGTCGTGATGGACGACCCCTCTCCTTGAGCGTATGTCGCGGTGAATGACCCCTCTCTTTGAGTGCATGTCATAATAAACGGTCCCTCTCTTTGAGCGTATACCGTGACGGACGACCCCTCTCTTTGAGCACATGTCGCGATGAATAACCTCTCTCTTCGAATGCATGTCATAATGAACAGTCCGTTTCTTAGAGCGTATACCACAATGGACGACCACTCTCTTTGAGCGTATATCACGATGAATGACCTCTCTCTTCGAGTACATATCATGGTGAACGGTCTATCTCTTGAGCGTATACCGTGATTGACGACCCCTCTCTTTGAGCGCATGTCACGATGAATGATCTCTCTCTTCGAGTACATATCATGGTGAGCGGTCTCTCTCTTTAAGCGAATACCATGATGGAGGACCCCTCTCTTTGAGCGTAGGTCGCGATGAATGCCCCTCTCTTTGAGCATATACCGTGATGGACGACCCCTCTCTTTTTAGGTATGTCGCGATGGTTGACCCCTTTCCTCGAATGCATGTCATAATAAATAGTCTTTTCTTAGAGCGTATACTGTGATGGACGCCCCTTCTCTTTGACCATATGTCGTAATTCAATGATCCCTCTCTTCGAGTACATGTCATAATGATCGGTCCCTTTCTTAGAGCGTCCAACGTGATGGTCGATACCTCCCTTAAAGCGTACGTCACGGTGAATGACGACCCCTCTCTTCAAGTGTATGTCATAATAAATGGTCCCTCTCTTTGAGTGTATACCGTGATGGACGACCATTCTCCTTGAGCGTATGTCGCGGTGAATGGCCCCTGTCTTCGATAGTATGTCACAATGAATGGTCCCTCTCTTTGAGCATATACTGTGATGGACGACCCCTCTCTTTGAGTATATGTCGCGTTGAATGACACCTCTCTTAGAGCCATGTCGCGATGATCGATCCCTCTCTTTGAGCCTATATCATGTTGGATGACCCCTGTCCTTGAGCATATGTCGCGGTGAATGACCCCTCTCTTCGTGAGTATGTCAAAATGAATGGTCACTGTGTTTGAGCGTATGTCGTGAATGACGACCCCTCTCTTTGTGCGCCTGTCGCGTTGAATGACCCCTCTCTTCGATTGCATATCATGGTGAATCGTCTCTCTCTTTGAGCGTATATCGTGATGGACAACCCCTCTCTCTGAGCATATTTCACGATGGACAACCCCTCTCTTTGAGCGTATGTCACGATAAATGACCCCTCTTTTTAAGTGCACGTCATAATAAATGATACCTCTCTTTTAGAATATACCGTGATGGACGACCCCTCTCCATGAGCGTATGTCGCGAAGAATGACCCCTCTCCTTGAGGGCATGTCTTAATCAAAGGTCCCTCTCTTTGAGCGTATACCGTGATGGACGACCCCTCTCCTTGAGCGTATGTCGCGATGAATGACCCCTCTTTTCGAGTGCATGTCATATTGAATGGTCACTTTCTAAGAGCGTATACCGGGATGGACGACTCCTCTCTTTGAGCATATGTCGCAATGAATGACACCTCTCTTCGAGTGCATGTCATAATGAACGATCACTTTCTAAGAGCGTATACCAGAAAGGACGACACCTCTCTTTGAGCATATGTCGTGGTGAATGACCTCTCTCTTCGAGAGTATGTCATAATGAACGGTCTTTCTGCATAAGCATATGCCATGACGGACGACTCCTCTCTTTGACCGTATGTCACTATGAATGATCCCTCTCTTCGACTGCATGACATGGTGAATGATCTCTCTCTTTAAGCGTATACCATGATGGACGTCCCCTCTATTTCATCACATGTCGCGATGAATGACCCTCTCTTCAAGGGCATGTCATAATGAACAGTCCCTTTCTTAGTGCGTATATCATGATGGACGACAATTCTCTTTGAGCGTATGTCGCTATGAATGACCCCTCTCTTTGAGGGTATTTAATAACGAACGGTCCCCTTCTTGAGCATATCCTATGATGGACGACCCCTCTCCTTGAGCGTATGTCGCGATGAATGACCCATCTCTTCTAGTTCATGTCATAATTAACGGTCCCTATCTTAGAGCGTATACCGTGATGGACCCCTCTCTTTGAGCATATGTCGCGATGAATGACCCCATTCTTCGAGTGCATGTCATAATGAACAGTCCCTTTCTTTGAGCATATACCGTGATGGATGACCCCTCTCTTTGATAGTATGCCGTAATAATCGGTCTCTCTTTGAGCGTATACCGTGATGGACGACCCCCTCTCTTTGAACGTTTGTCGCGATGAATGACCCATCTCTTCGGGTGAATGTCATAATAAATAGTCCAGTTCTAAGAGCGTATCCCGTGATGGACAATCCTTCTCTTTGAGCGTATGTCGCGATGATTGACCCCCCTCTCTTCGAGTGCGTGTGATAAGAAACGGTCCCTTTCTTAGAGCGTATACCATGATTGATGACACCTCTCGTTTAGAGTATAACCCTTTCTTAGTGCGTACATCATGGTGGACGACCCCTCTCTTTGAGCGTATGACGCGGTGAGTGACCGCTCTCTTAGAGAATATGTCGTAATGGTCGGTCCTTCTCTTTGAGCGTATCCCGTGATGGAATGACCCCTCTCTTTGAGTGCATGTTACTGTGAACGGTCCCCATCTTTGAGCGTATACCGTGATGGACGACCCCCCTCTTTGAGTGTTTGTCGAGATGAATGACCCATCTCTTCGAGTTCATGTCATAATGAATGATCCTTTCTTAGTGCATATACCGTGATGAATAACCCTTCTCTTTCAGCGTATGTCGCGATGAATGACCGCTCACTTCGAGTGCATGTCATAATGAACGGTCCCATTCTTAGAGTGTATACCGTGATGGACGACCCCTCTCTTTAAGCGTATGTCGCAGTGAATGACCCATCTCTTTAAGCGTATATCGCAGTGAATGACCCATCTCTTTAAGCGTATATCGCAGTGAACGACCCCTTCTCTTAGAGCATATGCCGTGATGGATGACCCCTCTCTTTGGGAGTATCTAGCGATGAATGACCCCTCTCTTTAGTGCATGTCATGGTGAACGATCCCTCTCTTTGAGCGTACACCGTGATGGATGACGCCTCGCTTTGAGCGTATGTCACGATGAATGACCGCTCTCTTCGAGGGCATGTCATACTGAACGGTTCGTCTCTTTTAGCGTATACCGTGATCGATGAACCATCTTTTTGAGCGTATGTTGCGATGAATGACCCCTCTCTTCGAGTGCAAGTCATGGTGGCAATCCCTCTCTTTGAGCATATACCGTGATGGAAGACCCCTCTCTTTCAACGTATATCACGATGAATGACACCTCTCTTGGTGTGCTTGTCATAATAAACAATCTCATTTTTTGAGCGTACACTGTGATGGACGAACCTTCTCTTTTAGCGTATGTCACGATGATTAACCCTCTATTCGAGTGCAAGTCATAATGAACGGTCCCTTTCTTAGAGCGTATATTGTGATAGACAACACCTCTCTTTGAGCGTATACCACTCTCTTCGAGTGCATGCCATAATGAAAGGTCCCTTTCTTTGAGCATATACCGTGATGACGACCCCTCTCTTTGTGCGTATGTCGCGGTGAATGATCCCTCTCTTTGAGAGTATTCCGTAATGATCGATCTCTCTCTTTGAGCGTATACCGTGATGGACGACCCCCTCTCTTTGTATGTATGTCGCGATGAATGACCCCTCTCTTCATGTGCATGTCATAATAAACAATCCATTTGTTAGAGCGTACCCGTGATGGCCAATCCTTCTCTTTGAGCGTATGTCGCGATGATTGACCCCACTCTTCAAGTGTATGTCATAATGAACGGTCCCTTTCTTAGAGCGTATACCGTGATGGATGACACCTCTCTTTGAGCGTAGAACAATTTCTTAGAGTGTATATCGTGATGGACGATCCCTCTCTTCGAGAGTATGTCGTAATGACCGATCCCTCTCTTTGAGCGTATCCCGTGATGGAATGCCCCTCTCTTTGAGTGCATATCATGGTGAATGATCTCTCTCTTTCAGCGTATACCGTGATTGATAACCCCACTCTAAACGTATGTTGCAATGAATGATCCCTTTCTTCGAGTGCATGTCATAATAAATAGTCCCTTTCTTAGAGTATATCCCGTGATAGACGACCCCTCTCTTTGAGTGTATGACCCGATGGATGACCCCTCTCTTTGAGTGCATGTATGTGTGAACGGTCCCCAACTTTAAGCGTATACCGTGATGGACGACCCCACTTCTTGAGTGTATGTCGCGATGAATGACCCATCTCTTCGAGTGCATGTCATAATGAACGGTCCTTTCTTAGAGCGTATACCGTGATGGATGACCCTTCTCTTTGAGCGTATGTCGCGATGAATGACCGCAAACTTCGAGTGCATGTCATAATGAACGATCCCTTTCTTAGAGTGTATACCGTGATGGACGACCCCTCTCTTTAAGCGTATGTCGCGGTGAATAACCCCTCTCTTCGATTGCATATCATGGTGAATCGTCCCTCTCTTTGAGTGTATATCGTGATGGACAACCCCTCTATTGGAGCATATGTCACGGTGGACAACCCCTCTCTTTGAGCGTATGTCACGATAAATGACCCCTCTTTTTAAGTGCACGTCATAATAAATGATACCTATCTTTGAGAATATACCGTGATGGACGACTTCTCTCCTTCAGCGTATGTCGCAATGAATGATCCCTCTCCTTGAGTGCATGTCATAATCAGAGGTCCCTCTCTTTGAGCGTATACCGTGATGGACTACCCCTCTCCTTGAGCGTATATCGCGGCGAATGACACCTCTCTTTGAGTTCATGTCATAATAAACGGCCCCTATCTTTCTGAGTATACTGTGATGGACGCCGCCTCTCCTTGAGCGTATGTCGCGGTGAATGACCCCAATCTTCGTGAGAATGTCATAATGAATGGTTTTTATCTTGGAGCGTATGTCGCGGTGAATGACCCCAATCTTCGTGAGAATGTCATAATGAATTGTTTTTACCTTTGAGCGTATGTCGTGATGGACAACCCCTCTCTTTGTGTGTATGTCGCGTTAAATGAACCCTCTATTCTAGTGCATGTTACGGAGAACGATCCCTCTCTTTGAGCGTATACCATGAAGGATGACCCCTCTCTTTTAGCGTATGTCGTGATGATTGACCCCTCTCTTTGAGTGCATGTCATAATAAACGGTAACTCTATTTGAGCGTATACCATGATGGACGACCCCTCTCCTTGAGCGTATGTCGCGGCAAATGACCCCTCTCTTTGAGTGCATGTCATAATAAACGTCCCTCTCTTTCAGCATATACCGTGATGGACAACCCCTCTCCTTGAGCGTATCTCGTGGTGAATGATCCCTGTCTTCGAGAGCATGTCATAATGAATGGTCCCTCTCTTTGAACATATTCCGTGATGGACGACCCCTCTCTTTGAGTATATATCGCGTTGAATGACCCCTCTCTTCGAGTGCATGTCATGGTGAACGGTCCCACTCTTTGAGCATATATCATGATGAATGACTCCTCTCTTTGAGCGTATGTCGCGGTGAATGACCCCTCTCTTCGAGCCTATGTCGCGATGATCGGTCCCTCTCTTTGAGCCTATATCATGATGGACGACCCCTGTCCTTGAGCATATGTCACGGTGAATGACCCCTCTCTTCGTGAGTATGTCATAATGAATGGTCCTTGTGTTTGAGCGTATGTCGCGTTGAATGACCCCTCTCTTCGATTGCATGTCATGGTGAATCGTCCCTCCCTTTGAGCGTATATAGTGATGGACAACCCCTCTCTTTGAGAGTATGTCACGATGAATGACCCCTCTCTTTAGGTGCACGTCATAATAAATAGTACCTCTCTTTGAGCATATACCATGATGGACGACCCCTCTCCTTGAGCGTATGTCGCGATGAATCACCACTCTCCTTGAGTGCATGTCATAATCAGAGGTCCCTCTCCTTGAGCGTATACCGTGATGAATGACCACTCTCTTTGAGCGTATGTCGCGGCGAATGGCCCCTCTCTGTCAGTGCATATCATAATAAACGGTCCCTCTGTTTCAGAGTATACCGTGATGGACGACACCTCAACTTGAGCGTATGTCACGGTGAATGACCCCTCTCTTCGTGAGTATGTCATAACGAATGGTCTTTCTCTTTGAGCGTTTGTCGTGATGGAAGACCCCTCTCTTTGTGTGTATGTCGCGTTGAATGAACCCTCTCTTCTAGTGCATGTTACAGAGAATGATCCCTCTCTTTGAGCGTATACTGTGATGGACGACCCCTCTCTTTTAGCGTATGTCGTGATGATTGACCCCTCTCTTTGAGTGCATGTAAAAATAAACGGTAACTCTATTTGAGCGTATACCATGATGGACTACCCCTCTCCTTGAGCGTATGTCGCGGCGAATGACCCCTCTCTTTGAGTGCAAGTCATAATAAATGCCCTTTCTTAAAGCGTATACCGTGATGGACAATCCTTCTCATTGAGCATATGTCGCGATGAATGACCCTCTCTTTGAGTTCATGTCGTAATGAACGATCCTATTCTTAGAGCATATACCGTGAAGGACGACACCTACCTTTTAGCATATGTTGCGGTGAATGACCCCTCTCTTTGAGAGTATGTGAGAATGAATGGTCCTTCTCTTTGAGCGTATGCCATGATGAACGACCCCTCTCTTTGAGCGAATGACGCATTGAATGACCCCTCTCTTCGAGTGCATATTATGGTGAACGGTCCCTCCCTTTGAGGATATACTGAGATGGTGACCCCTCTTTTCTAGCGCATGTCGCGATAATTGACCTCTCTTCGAGTGCATGTCGTAATAAACGGTCCCTTTCTTAGAGTGTATAACGTGATGGACGACCCCTCTCTTTGAGCGTATACCATGATGGACGACTCCTTTCTTTGAGCGTATGTCGCGATGAATGACCCCACTCTTCGAGTGCATGTCATAATGAATGGTCACTTTCTAAGAGCGTATACCGGGACAGACGACTCCTCTCTTTGACCGTATGTCGCTATGAATGATCCCTCTCTTCGACTGCATGACATGGTGAATGATCTCTCTCTTTAAGCGTATACCGTGATGGACGTCCCTCTATTTCAGCGCATGTCGCGATGAATGACCCTCTCTTCAAGGGCATGTCATAATGAACGGTCCCTTTCTTAGTGCGTATACCATGATGGACAACACTTCTCTTTGAGCGTATGTCGCTATGAATAACCCCTCTCTTCGAGGGTATTTAATAATGAACGGTCCCCCTTCTTGACCATATCCCATGATGGACGACCCCTCTCTTTGAGCGTATGTCGTGATGAATGACCCATCTCTTCTAGTTCATGTCATAATTAATGGTCCCTATCTTATAGCGTATACCGTGATGG
Organism: Abelmoschus esculentus; assembly: GCA_035048815.1. Lineage (NCBI taxonomy): Eukaryota > Viridiplantae > Streptophyta > Magnoliopsida > Malvales > Malvaceae > Abelmoschus > Abelmoschus esculentus. The sequence goes on from JAUCBN010000003.1 coordinate 22,493,456, forward strand.
ACCCTTCTCTTTGAGCATATGTCACGCTGAATGACCCCATTCTTCGAGTGCATGTCATAATGAACAGTCCCTTTCTTTGAGCCTATACCGTGATGGACGATCCCTCTCTTTAAGCGTATGTCGCAGTGAATGGCCCCTCTCTTTGAGAGTTGCCGTAATAATCGGTCTCTCTTTGAGCGTATACCGTGATAGACGACCCCCTCTCTTTGAACGTTTGTCGCGATGAATGACCCATCTCGTTGGGTGCATGTCATAATAAATAGTCCATTTCTAAGAGCGTATCCCGTGATGGATAATCCTTCTCTTTTAGCGTATGTCGCGATGATTGACCCCCTCTTCAAGTGTGCGTGATAAGAAACGGTCCCTTTCTTAGAGCGTATACCGTGTTGGATGACACCTCTCTTTTAGAGTATAACCCTTTTTTAGTGTGTACATCATGGTGGACGACCCCTCTCTTTTAGCGTATGACGCGGTGAGTGACCGCTCTCTTAGAGAATATGTCGTAATGGTCGGTCCTTCTCTTTCGGCGTATCCCGTGATGGAATGACCCCTCTCTTTGAGTGCATGTTACTGTGAACGGTCCCCATCTTTGAGCATATACCGTGATGGACGACCCCCCTCTTTGAGTGTTTGTCGCGATGAATGACCCATCTCTTCGAGTTCATGTCATAATGAATGGTCCTTTCTTAGTGCATATACCGTGATGAATATCCCTTCTCTTTCAGCGTATGTCCCGATGAATGACCGCTCACTTTGAGTGCATGTCATAATGAACGGTCCCATTCTTAGAGTGTATACCGTGATGGACGATCCCTCTCTTTAAGCGTATGTCGCAGTGAATGACCCCTCTCTTTAAGCGTATGTCGCAGTGAACGACTCCTTCTCTTTGAGAATATGCCGTGATGGACGACCCCTCTGTTTGGGAGTATCTCGCGATGAATGACCCCTCTCTTTGAGTGCATGTCATGGTGAACGGTCCCTCTCTTTGAGTGTATACCATGATGGACGACCCCTCGCTTTGAGCGTATCTCGCGATGAATGACCCCTCTCTTCGAGGGTATGTCATACAGAATAGTTCCTCTCTTTCAGCGTATACCGTGATCGATGAACCATCATTTTGAGCGTATGTTGCGATGAATGACCCCTCTCTTCGAGTGCAAGTCATGGTGGCAATCCCTCTCTTTGAGCATATACCATGATGGATGACCCCTCTCTTTCAACGTATATCACGATGAATGACACCTCTCTTGGTGTGCTTGTCATAATAAACAGTCCCATTTTTGGAGCGTACACCGTGAAGGACGACCCTTCTCTTTTAGCGTATGTCACGATGATTAACCCTCTATTCGAGTGCATGTCATAATGAACGGTCCCTTTCTTAGAGTGTATATCGTGATGGACGGCACCTCTCTTTGAGCGTATACCACTCTCTTCGAGTGCATGCCATAATGAAAGGTCCCTTTCTTTGAGCATATACCGTGATGACGACCCCTCTTTGAGCGTATGTCGCGGTGAATGATCCCTCTCTTTGAGAGTATTCTGTAATGATCGGTCTCTCTCTTTAAGCGTATACCGTGATGGACGACCCCCTCTCTTTGTACGTATGTCGCGATGAATGACCCCTCTCTTCATGTGCATGTCATAATAAACAGTCCATTTCTTAGAACGTATCCCGTGATGGCCGATCCTTCTCTTTGAGCGTATGTCGCGATGATTGACCCCTCTCTTCGAGTGTATTTCATAATGAGCGGTCCCTTTTTTAGAGCGTATACCGTGATGGACGACACCTCTCTTCGAGCGTATAACCCTTTCTTAGAGTGTATATCGTGATGGACGACCCCTCTCTTCGAGAGTATGTCATAATGACCGATCCCTCTCTTTGAGCGTATCCCGTGATAGAATACCCCTCTCATTGAGTGCATATCATGGTGAACGATCTCTCTCTTTTGGTGTATACCGTGATTGATGACCCCTCTCTAAACGTATGTTGCGATGAATGACCTTTTCCTTCGAGTGCATGTCATAATAAATAGTCCCTTTCTTAGAGTGTATCCCGTGATGAACGACCCCTCTCTTTGAGTGTATGTCCCGATGGATGACCCCTCTCTTTGAGTGCATGTAAGTGTGAACGATCCCCAACTTTAAGCGTATACCGTGATGAACGACCCCTCTCCTTGAGTGTATGTCGCGATGAATGACCCATCTCTTCGAGTGCATGTCATAATAAACTGTCCTTTCTTAGAGCGTATACCGTGATGGACGACCCTTCTCTTTGAGCGTATGTCGCGATGAATGACCGCACACTTCGAGTGCATGTCATAATGAACGATCCCTTTGTTAGAGTGTATACCGTGATGGACGACCCCTCTCTTTATGCGTATGTCGCGGTGAATAACCCCTCCCTTCGAGAGTATGCCATAATGAAAGGTCACTCTCTTAGAGTATATACCTTGATAAACGACCCCTCTCATTAAGCGTACGTCGCATTGAAGGAACCCTCTATTCGAGTGCATGTCACGGTGAGCGATCCCTCTCTTTTGGCGTATACCATGATGGACGACCCCTCGCTTTGAGCGTATGTCGCAATGAATGACCCCTGTCTTCGAGGACTTGTCATACTGAACGGTTCCTTTCTTTGAGCGGATAACGTGATCGATGACCCCTATTTTTGAGCATATATCGCGAAGAATGACCCCTCTCTTCGAGTGCAAGTCATGGTGACAATCCCTCTCTTTGAGCGTATACTGTGATGGATGACCCCTCTCTTTGAGCGTATGTCGCGTTGGATGACCCCATCTCTTATAGGGCATGTCATAATGAACGGTCCCTTTCTTAGAGCGTATGTCGTGATGGACGACCCTTCTCTTTGAGTGTATGTCGCGATGAATGACCCCGCTCTTCGAGTGCATGCCATAATTAATGGTCCCTTTCTTAGAGCGTATACCGTGATGGACGATCCTTCTCTTTGAGCGTATGTCGCGATGAATGTCCCCTCTCTTTGAGTGCATGTCATAATGAAAGGTCCCTTTCTTAGAGCGTATATTGTGATGGATGACCCTTCTCTTTGTGCGTATGTCGCGGTGAATGACCACTCTCTTCGAGCATATTTCATAATGAACGGTCCCTTTCTTAGAGAGTATCCCGTGATGGATTACGTTTCTCTTTGAGCGTATGTCGCGGTGAATGACCCCTCTCTTCAAGCGTATTTCATAATGAACGGTCCCTCTCTTTGAGCGTATGTCGTGATGGATGACCCCTCTCTTTGAGTTTATGCCGCGATGAATGACCCATTTCTTCGAGTTAATGTCATAATGAACGGTCCCTTTCTTAGAGCGTGTACCATGATGGACGACTGTAATCACCATTTTTATCCGGGTCTGACTCGTCACTTTTATGTTTAAAATAATGGGCTTGGACGCTTTAATTTTTGTACGGATATTAATATTATGGGCATATATTTTACATTAATATTGCATGTTTGTACGTGTGTTTATCTTAATAATGTGTACTATGCATGGTAATATTCTACCTTACTATTTGTTTAAGTTTTATCGGTGTGAGTATATATATAATATGTACTTGTAGATATTATGAAATCATCAAATGTGATATATTATGTTGCATAAGTATGCATTATTATGTATGTAATATATTTATGTTTGCATGTGCATCATGTTTGTTTTATTTTGCAGATATTAAATACGTATTGAGTCATGTATATATATTGTATGGTAATTAATGGTGTTACTAATATTCATGTATAATATTATTATAATAATAAACCCAATCTAAAATATAAAAATTTTTATTATAAAATTAAAAAAAGCCTAATAATGTTAATTGTCCATGTTCAATTAGCAACCCACATTAAAGCCCAATATAATAAAACCCTAACTAATTTGCCCTACTTTTGCAGCCGCCTTCCAAATCTGTGCCATTGGATTAGATTATGATCAACGGCCAGATTGAAGAAGAAAGAGACCATTCAGCTCCCCAAGGCGAGTACCAAGCACGCTACTGCCGTTCCATCTTTTCTTATGGCCGTTCAAGTCCCCATGCACCCAACACTCGAGGTGTTGACCGTTGACCTCTCAGATAGAACCACCAGAAATCCCGCTGCCACCGGATTTTATGCCGATTATGCGGCCGCCGCTCATGCACAGAACCAAGAAAGGAAATGGTTAATATCACCAAGAAATCCAAATTTGGAAACCCCTAATCAGATGTAATCAAAGATCTAAAATCCTAGGATCTATGACCGGATTTTACGGATTTGTAAACGAGGATAAAAATCCCAGAACTTCTTTGTAAGAGAACCAACATCAATAGAAAAAAAGCTCCTCGATTTCTAGAGGTAAATATTTTTTGTTCTTTCGATCTCGCACACATGCAAAGCTAAAAACAACAAAACAAGTAGAAGAAAGGATCTTACCTTTCGGATCTGAATCGTCGTTGCTGTGCACGGTGTCCGAGGCTGATGTCACCGATGAACAACACCAATCTTTCATCCCTTTCTCCTTTTGTTTCGAAACAACCTCCAAGTTATCGACGAGGGAGACTTTGACTCAAATAAGTATTGAAAATGGTAGAAATTTCTCAAAAATGGTTTTGTCTGGAGTTCAAATCTGAAGCCTTCGACTTAAGGTCTGATTTTGAGTGAAGGAAAGGAATAAACATTCTTTTTTGAAAGTGGGTTTAAGTTTCCAGGTGGGTCATGATTCTTTTATGGAAGAACATGAGTTTTGGTTTTTCTTTTTAAGAAATATTACATTTTGGGGTATAAAGGGGATGAACAACACTTGATGTTCATCTAAAATCTCAGAGAATTTTAAGCATTTTTGTTCCAGTGAAGGTTGAAATGAAGTTTTCTAAAAAATTGTCTTTTATATTTCACAAAAGGTGGTATAAATATTTTATTAAATTCCCATTTAATTTCTTTGTATTTTGAAAATTAGATAAAAATCTCCATTAATCTCTGTTATTTTCTCTTTTTCCTAAACGGTAGCAAACGTCTTTAATTTCTAGTATGGACTGTTGTTCCAATTTTGTACATTTTCAAGTTTCTTTTTTTTCTAAAGTTTAAATATCTTATAGGTGGTAAATATGGTAAATATGTTTTATATATTTTCCAAAAACATTAAATTGTACCTTATATATATATATTATTTGTGTAATTTGTCGTTTTATTTTAAATTATGGTATCTTTATTTAATCAAATATATATGTATATATGCATGTTCATGTGTATCACTAGTTATGTATACAGGCGTCCTTGTTTTATTTAATTTATTCATAAGCATGTCGTTTTGTTTTATCCTATATATATATATATATATATATATATATATATATTACATGGTCTTTAAATCAAAATCAGTTGTTGCTTGCATGTGTATTTATTTATGTTTGATTCTTCATATTGAGGTAGTCATCCTATTGTTGCTATGCCACGTTGATAGAATAATAATGATATTTTATTTCTAGAATTTGTCTCACCAAATGCATGCGCTTAGTCATTTGATTATTTACCTTTGGATTTCGTATGTTTTTGCTCATTCACTAGACTATAATCATTCACATAACTTAGTATTATTTATTTAGGTCAGTTTCTATATATTTAATTGATTAATTTCTAAAAAAGAGGTGATCATTAGTTTGTATGCTCGTGTCGTAACGGTCCGAATCATTGGACGTTGACCGAAATATTAAAATTATTTTTCACCATCTCTAGGTAATTAAAATTAAAAACCGACAAGATCATGACATCATTTCTTTTTATGTTGCATCATTCATAAAGGTGACGTGCGGGATCTGAACCCTAAACTAACGCGACGGTCGGTATTATTTGACATCGATTTAGTCTTTGGTCCGGGGTATTGTCAACCTTATCAATTAAATGCTTTATTGATTTGAATTCACCAATTAAATTAAGCCCTTTAATTAAGGTCAATTTTGAATTTAGAAAACGATTTAAAATTAAATTAAAGTTCAAAAATGATTTTTTTAAAAAAATACTTTTGGTACCGATTTCAATGAGTGATAGGTGTGCTAATCATTCCCCAAGCAGAACCAACTCCCGAACCCTTTTTCAAAATAAATCTTTGGTTTTCCTTTTAAGGTGCCCAGTCTACCTTAGTGACTGGTGGTGGCTCCAAATTTATTTTTCCAAAAGAATTTAAATTTTTTAAATAACATTTCCGAAGGGGATTAAATCAATATCACTAAAGACCTTGTACTCCCTAATACTTTTGAAATTAATTTCCCGTTTTTCATCTTTCAAACTGAAAAAGGTCGCTACAATGACCTTTCTCAATGTGCGTATGTCGCGATGAATGTCTCCTCTCATCGAGTGCACGTCATAATGAACGGTCCCTTTCTTTGAGCGTATACCGTTATGGTCGACCCCTCTCTTTAAGCGTATGTCGCAATGAATGACCCCTCTCTTTGAGTGCATATCATGGTGAACGGTCACTCTCTTTGAGCGTATGTCGCGATGAATGACCCCTCTCGTCCAGTGCATGTCATAATGAACAGTCTCTATCTTAAAGTGTATACCGTGATGGATGAACCTACTCTTTGAGCGTATGTCGTGGTGAATGACCCCCCTCTTCGAGCGTATTTCATAAAACGGTCCCTTTCTTAGAGTGTATACTGTGATGGATGACCCCACTTTAGGCGTATGTAGCGCTGAATGATCCCTCTATTCGAGCATATGGTGTAATGGATGACCCTCTCTTTGAGCATTTGTAGTTGTAAATGACCCCTTTCTTCGAGCTTATTTCGTAATAAACGATCCATTTCTTAGAGCGTATACCGTGATAGATGACCCCTCTCTTCGAGCGTATTTCATAAAGAACGGACCCTCTCTTTAAGCGTATGCCGTGATGAATGACCCTTCTCTTCGAGTGCATTTCATGGTGAACGACAACTCTCTTTGAGCGTTTACCGTGATGGACGACCACTCTCTTTCAGCGTATGTCATGATGAATGACCCCGCTCTTCGAGTGCTATCATGGGGAACGATCCCTCTCTTTGAGCGTAAACCGTGATGGATGACCCCTCTCTTTGAGTTTATGTCGCGATGAATGGACCCCTCCCATCAAGTGCATGTCATAATGAATGGTCCATTTCATAGAGCGAATACCGTGATGGACGACCCATCTTTTTGAGCACATATCGCGATGAAAGACCCCTCTCTTTCAGTTCATGTCATGGTTAACAGTCCCTCTCTTTGAGCATATGTCGCGGTCAATGACCCCTCTCTTTTAGTGCATGTCATAATTAACAGTCTGTTTCTTAGTGCGTATACTGTGATGGACGACCCTTATCTTTGAGCGTATGTCACGATGAATGAGCCCTCTCGTCTAGTGCATATCATAATGAATGAACCCTTTCTTAGAGCGTATGCCGTGATGAATGAACCTTCTCTTTGAGCGTATGTTGTAGTGAATGACCCCTCTCTTCGAGCGTATTTCATAATGAACGGTCCCTTTCTTAGAGCGTAAACCGTGATGGATGACCCCTCTCGCTGAGTGTATGTCGCGGTAAATAACCCCTCTCTTCGAGAGTATTTCAAAATGAATGGTTCTTCTCTTTGAGCGTATACCATGATGGATGACCCCTCTCTTTGAGCGTATGTCGCGGTGAATGACCCATCTCTTCGAGCATATTTCATAATAAATGTTCCCTCTCTTTAAGCGTATGCCGTGATGGATGACCCCTCTCTTTGAGTGTATGTCACATATACCATGATGGACGACCCCTCTCTTTGAATGTATGTCGTGATGAATGACCCCTCTCTTCGAGTGCATGTTATAATAAATAGTCCCTTTCTTCGAGCGTATACCGTGATGGACGACCCTTCTCTTTGAGTGTATGTCGCGATGAATGACCCCGCTCTTCGAGTGCATGTCATAATGAATGGTCCCTTTCTTAGAGCGTATACCGTGATGGACGACCCTTCTCTTTGAGCGTATGTCGCGATGAATGTCCCCTCTCTTCGAGTGCATGTCAATGAAAGGTCCCTTTCTTATAGCGTATACTATGATGGATGACCCTTCTCTTTGAGCGTATGTCGCGGTGAATGACCACTCTCTTCGAGCGTATTTCATAATGAACGGTCCCTTTCTTAGAGCGTATACCGTGATGGACGACACTTCTATTTGAGCATATGACGCAGTGAATGACCCCTCTCTTCGAGCGTATGTCATAATGAACGGTCCCTCTCTTTGAGTGTATGCCGTGATGGACGACCCCTATCTTCGAACTATGTCACGATGAATAAAAACCCCTCTATTCAAGTGCATGTCATGGTGAGCAGTCCTTCTCTTTGGGAATATATCGTGATGGACGATCCCACTCTCTAAGAGTATGTCACGATGAATGACACCTCTTTTTGAGTGCATGTCATAATCAACAGTCCCTCTCTTTGCGTGTATACCATGATCGATGACCCTCTCTTTGAGCGTATGTTGCGATGAATGATTCCTCTCTTTGAGTGAATTTCATGGTGAACGGTCCCTCTCTTTGAGTGTATACTGTGATGCACGACCCCTCTCTTTGAGCGTATGTCGCAATGAATGACCCCACTTCGAGGGCATGTCATAATGAAGGGCTCTTTGAGCGTATACCATGCCGAGACCTCTCTTTTTGAGCGTATGTCGCGATGGATGACCACTCTCTTCGAGTGCATGACATGGTGAAAGATCCCTCTCTTTTAGCGAATACCGTGATGGACGACCCATCTCTTTGAGCGTATGTCACGATGAATGAACTCTCTTTTCGAGTTCATGTCATAATGAACGGTCTCTTTCTTAGACCGTATACCGTGATGGATGACCCCTCTCTTTGAGCGTATGTCACGCTGAATTTCGATTGCATGTCATAATGAACGGTTCCTTTCTTAGAGAGTAAATAGAGATGGACAACCCTTCTCTTTGAGCGTATGTCGCGGTGAATGATCGCTCTATTCGAGCATATGTCATAAAACCGGTCCCTCTCTTTGAGCATATACTATGATGGACGACCCCTCTCTTTGAGCGTATGTCGCGATGAATGACTCTTTGAGTGCATGTCACAATGAACGATCCCTTTCTTAGAGCATGATAGACGATCCTTCTTTTTGAGCGTATGTCGCTGTGAATGACCCCTCTCTTCGAGTGCATGTCACGCTGAACGGCCCCCCTCATTGCGTGCATGTTATAATAAACTGTCCCTTTCTTTCAGCGTATATCATGATGGACAACCCTTCCCGTTGAGCATATTTCACAATGAATGACACTTCTGTTCGAGTGCATCTCATAATGAACAATCCATTTCAAAGAGCGTATACCGTGATGGATGTCACCTCTCTTTGAGCGTATATCCCCGTGAAAGACCCCTCTCTCCGAGCGTATAATGAATGGGTCCCTCTCTTTGACCGTGTACCGTGATGGACGACCCCTCTCTTTTATCGAATGTCGCGGTGAATGACCCCTCACCACGAGAGTATGTCATAATGAACGGCCCTTCCCTTTGAGCATATGCCGTGATGGACGACCCCTCTCTTCGAGCGTATGTCGCGATGAATAAAAACTCTCTTCGAGTGTATGTCATGGTGAACAGTCCCTCTCTTTGAGCGTATGTCGCGATGAATGACCCCTCTCTTCGAGTGCATGTCATAATGAACGACCACTTTCTAAGAGCGTATACCGTGATGGACGGCTCCTCTCTTTGAGTGTATGTCGTGGTGAATGACCCCTCTCTTCGAGAGTATGTCATAATGAACGGTTCCTCTCTTTAAGTGTATGCCGTGACGGACGAACCCTCTCTTTGAGCGTATGTCGCGATGAATAACCCCTCTCTTCGAGTGCATGACATGGTGAATGATCCCTCTCCTTCAGCGTATATCGTGATGGACGACCCCTGATGTGAGCACATCTACACAAGCTCAATCAGCTGATCCGGAGGTCTTACCATCAGGACCCATCACTCGATCAAAGGCTAAGCAATTCAGGGAAGTTCTTATTCTTAAATGTTTACAAGTCTCAGAATCCCTTAATAATGCATATGCCTTAGAGAATAAACTTTACACTATGTTACATACTGATGTGTAACATCTTGTAACTATATAGTACTTAAGCTAGTATTGTGTTTATTAAGCATGTAAATAGGTGTGTTTTCAATAAGTTCAATAAGAACACAAGCTCATAATCATGTTTACCATGTTTCTTTAGCTTGTTACATGTTTTCCAATATGATAACTATGTTTTTCAGCTTGTTTTAACTTTCTTTAATAAGTTTACAATACTTATGATGGTATAACTTTTGTTTTCTCATAGGCACAAGGAAGAGTACCAAATGAAGGACTTCACCTTAGCTCGGGAAAAGCTCAATGGATTTCTAGCAGCTCGTTTCAGCTCAACTAATCCTCAACACTTCAGCTAGCTGAATTCAGCTCAACTCAGCTCCATTCAGCTCAACTCCAGCTCTACTAGCTCAACTCAAGCTGGTGAGTCCCGGGATAGCTCAAAGGTGTCCTCCACGTGGGAGAGTGTGTCATGGTCATGTGACCAGCATGAGGGGCGTCCACCATCCTTCCAAGCATGTGCATGGCATGTGGCAGATTCAAATTTCAAGATTTCCCTCCTTGAAGTTGGCGTCAAAGTAAGATAAGGACAAGGAGTTATTTCCTTTGAATTTCACACATAAAACACATGTGTTAAATGTTTGAAATTCAGTCTTCCCTCCCTCCAAAACCAGCCGGCCACAAAGGATAAGGATGAGTAGTTTTCTCATCCACATTTAACATAATTAACACATGTTAATTGTGCTTACATTTCAGCCACTCATCTGAAACTTCCAATTCAATTCTGGCCAAGTATTCTAGGCGCCAACTCCCTTGTACTAGCCTATATATATGTATACTTTGTAATGTAAAAAAAAAAAGACAATTTGAATGAAATTTACTTTTGTGAGAATTTCTCTCATTTCGGTTCTTTTGAGAACTTTCTGACTTCTCAAGTTCGTTGCTTGCGTGGTCAACCCCTTTGATACTTTGGGTTCTCGGTTGTAGATAATCGAAGGGTCCAAGTCCGTCTGAAGCAAGTTCAAGATAAGGTTCGGGTTCGTTCAACAGATTGTTCGAGTTCATCCTTGGAGTTTGTTTCATTTTATTTCTTTTCCTTGTTTTTATTTCATTTTCGTACTACCCCTTGCAACCTATTTTTCAACCTTGTCAGAAACTTCATTTCTCACCATTCACCTCACCAAAGACCAATCCTAGCCATAACCAAACCAATACTTTCAGCGTTCCACCATTGTCAACTTCTCCGAGCCTTCATCTTCTACATTCTGTCTACCTAAATTTTCCAGCCCTTTTAAACACCAATTTGCAGCCATGCTTATTGCAGGAGACATCTTACTTCAATCCTAGATCCGAAACAATCAGGAAGGCGTCCTCAACAAGGAGCCCTCTTATCAACCCCTCTCTTTTAGCATATGTCGCGATGAATGACCCCTCTCTTCGAGTGCATGTCATAATGAACGACCACTTTCTAAGAGAGCGTATACCGTGATGGACGTCTCCTCTCTTTGAGCGTATGTCGTGGTGAATGACCCCTCTCTTAGAGAGTATGTCATAATGAACGGTTCCTCTCTTTAAGCGTATGTCGTGACGGACGAACCCTCTCTTTGAGCGTATGTCGCGATGAATGACCCCTTTCTTCGAGTGCATGACATGGTGAATGATCCCTCTCCTTCAGCGTATACCATGATGGATGACCGCTCTCTTTGAGCGTATGTCGCGGTGAATGACCCCTCTCTTCAAGTGGTTGTTGTAATGACTGGTCCCTCTCTTTGAGCGTCTTCCGTGATGGACGATCCCTCTCTTTGAGCGTATGTCGTGATGAATGACCCCTCTCTGAGTGTATATCATGGTGAACGGTCACTCTCATGGAGCGTATATCGTGATGGACGACCCCTCTCTTTGAGTGCAGGTCATAATTAACAGTCCCTTTCTCAGTGCATATACCGTGATGGACGACCCTTCTCTTTGAGAGTATGTCGCGATAAATGACCCCTCTCTTCGAGTGCATGTCAGAATGAACGGTCCCTTCATTTAAAGCGTTTACCGTGATGAATGATCCTACTCTTTGAGCGTATGTCGCGGTGAGTGACTCCTCTCTTCAAGCATATTTCATAATTAACGGTTCCTTTCTTAGAGCATATACTGTGATGGATGACCCCTCTGTTTGTGCGTATGTCGTAGTGAGTGATCCCTCTCTTCGAGCGTATTTCTTATTGAATGATCTCTCTCTCTCTCTTTGAGCATATGCCATGATGGATAACCGCTCTCTTTGAGAATATATCGCTATGAATGACCCCTCTCTTTGAGTGTATGTCGTGGTGAATAACCCCTCTCTTCGAGCGTATTTCATAATGAATGTTCTCTCTTTGAGCATATGCCATGATGGATGACCCCTCCCTTTGAGTGTATGTCGCATTGAATGACCCTTGTATTCGAGTGCTTTTCATAATGAACAGTCCCTTTCTTAGAGCGTATACCGTGATGGAAGACCCTTCTCATTGTGCATAAGTCGCGATGATTGACCCTTCTCTTTGAGTGCATGTCATAATGAACGGTCCTTTCATAGAGCGTACATCGCGATGGACAACCTCTTTCTTTGAGCGTATGTCGCGGAGAATGACCCTCTCTTCGGGTGTCTATCGTAATGACCGGTCCCTCTCTTTGAGCGTATTCCGCAATGGACGACCCCTCTCTTTGACCGTATGTCGCGATGAATGAACCCTCTCTATGCTTTTCTCAACAACTTGTCACCCACAAACAGATGGTCTAACTAAAGTAGTCAACCGAGTGTTATCTACGCTTCTAAGGTTCATCATCCCAAAGAACACCAGAACGTGGGAGGAATGCTTACCACATGTGGAATTTGCCTACAATCGAGCACTTCATTCAGCCACTAAATACACCCCGTTTGAGGTAGTATATGGCTTTAACCCTCTTACTCCTTTGGATCTTTTAACCTTGCCACATGAACAGATCCTTAATAAGGATGGCAAGAACAAGGCAGAATTTATCAAGAAGCTTCACCAAAACGTACGAGACAACATAGAGCGACGAACTAAGCAATATGAGTACCAAGCAAACAAAGGAAGGAAGAATGTCATATTTGAGGTAGGAGATTGGGTGTGGGTTCATTTTCGTAAAGAAAGGTTTCCTAATCAAAGAAGGTCTAAACTAGTACCAAGGGGAGATGGACCATTTCAAGTAGTAAAAAAGATAAATAACAATGCCTATAAAATTGACCTTCCTAGAGACTACAAGGTGAGTGCTACCTTCAATGTTTCTGATTTATCCTTATATGAAGACAACGACGATTTGGGGCAAATCGTCAAAAAATAAGGGATGGATGATATGTGCACGCCTCCGAAAGACAATGACCATGTTCAAATTAATCAAGACCCAGAAGTGCTACCATCAGGTCCTATCAGCGTTCTAAGGCCAAACAACTTAAGGAGGCATATACTCACAAGTGCATTACAGCCTTTGGAGGTCAAATGGCACTAAAAGGGAAGTTATACAATGTATTACTTGTTGAAGACATGTAACACATTGAATAAGCACCACAAGTTTACTTAATTTCAGCTTTTAAATTCATTTCAATAGTTATGTCATTCATTTTAATTCGTTATATTTATTTCTTTGCAAGGTATGTTGAACACAGCTTAATGGACTGTTGGCCATCTCCGTTTTAGCTCAAATGCACTATTTGAGCTCAAAACAAAGAATCGTTGTTTGAGGCACTTACCAGCTTCCGATCAGTACTAAAATGTACCAAACACTCCTAGGCAGCGCAATAAAGTGGATGATAGCTTCATTCCAGTTTTCACGAATCTAGAATGAGCACAAAATGACAAATGGTGAATTTCCATCCATATGGGATTCAGATCAGCTCTACACACTCTTATGGATTGAGGAGAGTATTATGGCCCTAAGGATAAGTTCACTCAGCTAGGGGGTTAGCTGTTCAGCTCAAATCATCACTCAAATAGATACAACTGACCAACATGGAGGGAAACATGCTTTGGGCGCCAAAACAAAGATATAGCACTCTTCATTGGACAGATTCATGATGATCCACTTGTGTACCGATTTCGAGAAGGATACGAGTAGAATTGGACTTTCGTGTCTTCATGAAAGTTGTTCCTCTCTCTCTTATCTTTCCAGAGCATGTTGAATCTCATCAATCCGATATCGGGAACTTGCGATATGTCCAATTTACTGAAGACTGTGCAGGCTGGAATTTTAAATCGAAAAGTTACAACAATTATTGGGAGGAGGCACCATTCAACCGAACGGTTAAAGAGGGAGACACCACCAATTGAACAGACACCAAGGTCACTATTCGGCCACCCTTTCAAAGGGAAATTCCCCTTGTCCACACCCTTTCATTTCCTACAAATATGTTGCCATTTTTGTATTTCAAACAACAAATTTGAATCAGATTATTTAGTTTGTGAGTTAATCTCTCATTCTTGTTCCTTTTAGAACTTTATCGACTTATAAAATCATCTCTTTAATTTGTGGCATCACCCTCCATCCTTTATACTTTAGGTTTCTGAAATTACATTTCCAAGAGGTCTAAGTGCATCTACCACCCTCAGAGTTGCAACTAGATTGAGTTTATGTTCCTATAACATAAGTTCAACCTTTGCCCATTTGAATACTATCATTTCAACACCCTATAATCACCATCCATCTTCCATTTTCGTCCATCATTCTTCACCAGACCTTTACATATCCTTTCATATCATTTACATCACTTAAACACATCTATTTCCTTCCTTAATCAACCATCAACATCCAACGCACCATAACCTCTTCTTGAATCATCCTTATCTTTTTTCCAGCATCTCTTAACATTCTTTTGTTCAGGAAACAAGCGTGATACAAGGCTTGCTTGCATTCTAAGGTCCAGGCAATTAAAGCTTCTCTCTACAAGCATCTTTGGAGAGTTGGAGCATATCAAAAGAGATTCCCTGTATTTTTTTGCCTTAGAACGTGTGATAGGTCCTGATGGTAAGACCTTCGAATCAACTTGTTGGACTTGACATGATGTGCTCACATCATTCCCCCTTCTTGAAAAGGATTTGACCTCAAAACTGCAGAATCATCATAAGGGGTTAAATCAGAAACATTATTAGCATTTATATTATACTCGCCCTGTAAGTCAATCTTGTAGGCATTGTCATTCACTTTCGCCAACACCTGAAAAGGACCATCTCCTCATGGTAATAACTTTTGTAAAACTAAAACTGATTTTGATATAACAAATAAATGTAAGGACTATTTTTGAAATAATTTTCTGGTCCTTAAGTCAAAACTTGATCTCTAAGTCAAAACCAAGAACTTTAAAATATTCTTACAAGTCTTTTTTACACGAGGGTATCGATACCATGAGGACTGGTATCGATACACCTGGGAATTTTCAAGGCTTGTTCTTGAGATCAAGAACAGGTATCGAAACAAGGTTCGATACCAAAACTTTCTTCCAACCCATGTTTCGATACTGGTATCGAAACATCTTGGTTAATTTTCAAATTATTTTTTAATTTTTAAAATATGACTCCTGGTATCGATACAGGTATCGATACACCCTTAATCCCCAACGGCTAGTTTTTGATTCAAATAAGTCAACCGTTGGTGTTAGTTAATTTTTTGAATGATGGTTAGCCTGTATCGAAACAAGGTTCGATACCGGGCATCACAGAAAGTTTTTGTATCGAAACAGGTATCGATACACCCCTATTAAATGCACAACGACTCTTTCTTTTCTTGGCTTGTTTCAAAACAAGTACCCCGTGTTTCGATACCACCTGCTGCAGAGTGCATTTATGATGGAAAGATGAAGCTCCAACGTCCATATTTACTTTCCCAACAACTTCAACGGTTTGAAATCAATGAGAAGGTATAAAAAGAAGCATTTTCAAAAGCATATTAACAAGAAAGAACATCAAGCAACATTCAAGCTCAAAAATCCAACTCAAAGCACTTTATTGAAAACCTTGTCCTCCCAACTTGTACTTTTCATTTTGATTTGTTGTAATTTAAGTTTGGGGAGAGTTTGCTTGTATCAAGGGCTATTATTTCTTGTGAGAAGAATCTTTCTAGCCAATTTAAACTTTTGTAAACCTTGTGAGTGGTAAAATCAATTTTGGGTAGAAAATTGATTTGTTTGTAAAGGTTATCCCTTGAACCTAGAAAAAGGATGAATTCAAGAGTGAATTGCTTTCAAAATCCTTAGTGGGAGCTAAGGTAGTGGAGTAGAGCTTGTTCGAAGCTTGAACCACTATAACTCTTTGTGTTCTTCAATTTTTCAATCTTCACCAAATCTCTCCTACAATTTTTTAATATCCAATTCACCCCCCCTCTTGGCCATTATCCATTACCGAAAAACTCAACAATTGGTATCAGAGCTAGATCTTTGAAGGGATTCACCTCCACCAAAGAAGATCCAAGGGTTGTTGATCATCTACACATCAAAAATCAAATGGCCTCTACCTCCGGTTCGTGGAACGAGTCTCACTCCATCACCAAGCCACCCTTCTTCAATGGAGACAACTATCCTTATTGGAAGAATAGGATGAGGCTATTCATCAACTCCAATGACTATGTCCTTTGGGACATAATTGAAGATGGACCCTCTATCCCTATGAAGCAAGAAGGAGATCGGCAAGTACCTAAGAAGAGGAACGAGATGACCGATGAAGAAAGAAGGAGAATGTCCACCAATGATAAAGCTCTTCACATTCTCTTTTGTGCTCTAGGCCCCGACATCTACTCCAAGATGTCTTCATGCACAAGTGCCAAAGAAGTTTGGGACTCCTTGGAGACAACTTATGAAGGCACCAATGATGTGAAGGAAACAAAGATTGGTCTTCTCAACCTAAACTATGAAAACTTCAAGATGGAGCCGGATGAAGACATCACCAAAATGTTCGATAGATTTTCCGTGATTGTCAATGGTCTCAAAGGCTTTGGTGAGATCATTCCGAAAGAGAAGCTCGTGAGGAAACTTATCTACTCCCTTCCCGAGTCTTGGGATAGCAAAAGGACGACTATCATTGAAGCCAAGGACTTGAAGACTTTAAAGCTAGATGCTCTTGTGGGATCCCTTCTTACCCATGAGATCATGAAGAAAGGAAGAGAAAAAGAGAAAAAGAAAGAAGAGGTAAAGATAGAGAAGAGGGAAGTAGAGAAAAAGAAGCAAGGGATTGCTCTTAAAGCTTCATTGTCACAAGAAGAAGTGGACACTAGTGAGGAAGAAGAGCTAGAAGAATTGGCCATGGTGGCCAAAAGATTCACAAGGCTTATGAGGGCAAATAGGAATCGAAGATTCCAACGAAAGAGAGACTTCAAAGCAAAGAGCAAAGAAGAAGAGAAAGATCAAATTATTTGCTATGAATGCAAGAAGCCCAGTCACATTAGGACCGATTGCCCATTTTACAAAAAGAAGAGTTTTGAGAAGAAGAAGAAACACAAAGCTCATGTTGCCACTTGGAGTGATGAGGAGTCATCATCCGATGAGGACAATGAAGTGGCCAACTTGTGTCTCATGGCTCTTGATGAGCCTAAGGTAACCCTTGAACCATCTTGTAATGATTTAACTTATGATGAACTTTATGAAGCTTATGATGAATTACAAGATGTGTATGATGAGTTGGTTTTGAAGTTCAAAGAATCGATTTTAAAAAGCAAGAAAACCATTTCCGATTTAGAAATGAAAAATGATTCTTTGACAAAAACAATTTTGGATTTGGAAGAAAAGGTTGTTGATTTAAATGATGATTTAAAATTTTTTCAAAAAGAAAATGTTGATTTAAACAACCTTGTTTCAAGCTTGAGTGAAAATCACCACAAAGTGGTGAATGAGCTTAAAGAACAAATTAAAGTGGTTGGGAGTTCAACTTTTGAAAAAGGAAGCTCTTCAAAATCCAACCATGTCAAAAGAAATTTTCAAAACCACAAACAAAAAGGTTTTCAAAGGCATTTTAGACATAAAAAAATTAGGAGTGTTTGGGTTCCTAAGGAACTCATTGTTTCTAATAATATGAATGCCATTGCCTCTTGGATTCCTAAGGGAACCAAGCTTTTAGGGACTAACTCTCATGGACCCAAAATGATTTGGGTACCAAAAGTGAAAAACTAATTTTTGTTTGTAGGTTGAGCATTGCTTCAAGGCCAAAGCTTCAAGTCAAAACATGTGGTACCTTGATAGTGGATGCTCAAGGCATATGACCGGAGACAAGGGACGATTTAAGGAGTTAGAGCTCAAAAAGGGTGGAGTAGTGATTTTTGGTGACAACTCCAAAGGCCAAATTGAGGGTATAGGCTCTATTGATAATCACTCCTCTATTCTCATTGAAAATGTCTTACTTGTTAATGGTCTTAAGCATAATTTGTTGAGCATTAGTTAATTGTGTGATAAAGGTTTCTATGTCTCTTTTGATAAAAATGGTTTTAAAATTATTGACATAGAATCAAATAGAACAATGCTCATAGGTCATCGCATAGGAAATATTTACATGGTGCATCTAGATGACATAAACATATCTCATGCATGCTTAGTTGCTAGTGATGAAAATGATGCATGGTTATGGCATAGGAAACTTGGTCATGCTAGCATAAGTGTTTTAGAGAAACTTGCCTCCCAAAATCTAGTTAGAGGTTTACCTAAACTAAAATTTTCTTTGGATAAAATTTGTGATGCATGTGCTAAGGGTAAACAAAAGAGAATTTTTTTTAAATCCATTAATGATGTTTTAACTAGTAGAGTGTTACAATTGATCCATATGGATCTTTTTGGACCTATTAGGACTACTAGCTTGGGTGGAAAATCATATGCTTTTGTTATTGTTGATGATTACTCTAGATACACTTGGGTTCTATTTTTAAGTTCTAAAGATGAGGCCTTAGAAAATTTCATCACATTTTCGAAAATTTCTCAAAATGATCTTGACCAAAAAATTTCTCATATTAGAAGTGATCATGGAACCGAATTTCAAAATTTAGGTTTTGAAAATTTTTGTAATGAAAATGGTATTAGCCACAATTTTTCGGCTCCTCGCACTCCTCAACAAAATGGGGTAGTTGAGAGGAAAAATAGAACTTTAGAGGAAATGGCTAGAACCATGCTCTGTGAAAACAATTTACCTAAGTATTTTTGGGCGGAAGCCACAAACACTTCTTGTTACATCATAAATCGAGTAATGATTAGGCCAATTTTGAAGAAAACTCCTTATGAGATTTTAAAATCCAAAAAGCCTAACATTAGCTATTTTCACCCTTTTGGGTGCAAGTGTTTTGTTTTGAACAATGGAAAAGACAATTTAGGTAAATTTGATGCAAAAAGTGATGAAGCTATTTTCCTTGGTTATTCTTTAAATTCTAAGGCTTATAGAGTTTTCAACAAAAGAACCTTAGTTGTAGAGGAATCTATACATGTGGTTTTCGATGATAACCTCCTTCCTAGGAAGGATTCTTGTGATGATGATGATGTAGGAATCATTGAAACCATTGGTGATGGACAAGCATCAAAGGTGGATGGGATTCCAAGCAATGAGGAAGCACAAGATCCTCCAATAGAAGCTTTGGGAAATGTAAAGCTTGAAGAAAGGGAAGTGAGCTACCCAAGGGAATTCAACTATGTCAAAAGTGGTGAAATCTTGGGTGATCCATCCAAGGGGGTAACTACTCGTTCTTCTCTTAGATTAATGAATTCTTTTGCTTTTATCTCATGCATAGAGCCTAAGAATATCAAAGAAGCCTTAAGTGATGATTTTTGGATTTTGGCTATGCAAGAGGAATTAAATCAATTTGAGAGAAGTAATGTATGGACATTAGTTGATAGGCCTAGTAATAAGTCTACTATAGGAACTAAATGGATTTTTAGAAACAAACTAGATGAGAGTGGTAACATTGTGAGAAATAAAGCTAGATTAGTAGCTCAAGGTTACACTCAAGAGGAGGGAATAAATTTCGATGAAACCTATGCACCCGTAGCTAGAATGGAAGCTATTAGGATGCTACTTGCATTTGCATGTTATCATGATTTCAAGCTTTTTCAAATGGATGTCAAAAGTGCTTTCCTAAATGGTTTTATAAATGAAGAAGTATATGTTGAACAACCACCGGGTTTTGAGGACTCAAAATTTCCAAACCATGTTTTCAAATTAACAAAAGCTTTATACGGTTTGAAACAAGCTCCTAGAGCTTGGTATGAAAGGCTTTCAACCTTTCTAATTGAAAAAGGTTTTGAAAAAGGGAAGGTGGATGCTACACTTTTTATAAAAAGGTTTAAAAATGACATTTTAGTAGTTCAAATTTATGTTGATGATATTATTTTTGGATCTACAAATGAATGTTATTGTCAAGAATTTTCTAAGCTAATGCAAGGTGAATTCGAGATGAGCATGATGGGGGAGCTCTCATTCTTCTTGGGACTCCAAATCAAGCAAAGGAAGGATGGTACATTCATCAATCAAGCAAAATACATCAAGGATATGCTCAAGAAGTTTGGCTTGGAAAATGTGAAACCTCAAGCCACACCAATGAGCTCATCTACTAAGCTTGACAAGGATGAAGGAGGTAAGTGTGTTGATTCTAAGTTATATAGATCAATGATAGGTTCTTTGCTTTACCTTACCGCAAGTAGACCGGATATTATGTTTAGTGTTTGCTTGTGTGCTAGGTTTCAAGCTAGTCCTAGAGAATCACACCTTATAGCCATTAAGAGGATTTTTAGGTACCTTAGAGATACACCTTGTTTAGGTCTTTGGTATCCTAAAGCTTCTTCCTTTGATCTTCATGCCTATTCGGATGCGGATTATGGAGGTTGTAAGATAGATAGGAAAAGTACTTCCGGAATGTGTCAATTTCTAGGTAGTATGCTCATATCTTGGTTCTCTAAGAAACAAAATAGTGTAGCTCTATCTACCACCGAGGCGGAGTATATTTCCCTAGGAAGTTGTTGTGCACAAGTGCTATGGATGAAGCAACAACTTTTAGACTATGGCATTAAGGTAGACACCATACCTCTTAAGTGTGATAATACTAGTGCCATATGTCTTACCAAAAACCCCATTCAACACTCTAGAACCAAACACATAGAAATTAGACACCATTTCATTAGAGATCATGTGTCTAAAAATGATGTTGTCTTAGAGTTTGTTGACACCTTAAATCAATTAGCGGACATCTTTACTAAACCTTTGGATAAGGAGCGTTTTTGGACCCTTAGGAGAGAGTTAGGTCTAACTAGCCTATCTTGACTTTCTAAGTGTCATATTTTTTGCTCTTTTTTGCTTGAATCTTGAATTGAATCATGCTTATGATAATCTTGTATCTTGGTGACTCCATGCATGTTGCTAGGGGGAATATGACTCTTTCATGCATAATAAACATGTCATTATATCATATGCATGCTTCTAGGGGCTTTAGAGACTCATTTCTAGTACTTTGAGTAGCCAAAATGCAAAGCAAAGGTCGAAGGTATCGATACAGCTAACCCCTATTTCGATACCTGTTCATCAGCCCATCTGGGTTTTTGTCAAGAAGAACAGGCATCGATGCTTGCATCGATACACATGTTTTGATACCTGTTTCGAAACAGTGTGTTTCGATACCGGTATCGATACACGAGGACGGAAATTGTTTAAAACACTCTAAACCTAATTTTTAATCTCATTAAAACACTTCCAAATTTAAAAACCAAAACCCTTGCCGGCCTCCCTTTAAAATCACATCAATTTCGCCTCTCTTAACAAGATTTCTTCACGATTTCTTTGAGGGATTTTGATCTACGCATCAAAGTCTTCATCATATCAACAAACGGTGCTTCATAATCGCTAAATTCATCCTAATCTACACTCAAGGTATATTTTCGAAAACCTCTAATTTCGTTCCATTCTAGTTTGTTAAAATTAAGTTTTTGAGATTGTTTTAAATGTCTATCTTATGGGTTTCAATAATCCTATGATTTTATCTCAAAATATAAACTTGTTTTAATCGAATATAAATTTTTTTTGTTCGAAAAGGTTTTTTTTGATAGTTTTTCAAAATTTTCACCCTTAAATACCTTGAATTGTTAGATTATTCCATAGGATTGAATTGGATTATATATGTGCAAGCATACATATTATTTTTAACTAATCCAAAATTTTTTGTTAATCCAATCCTAGATCATGGCACCAAAGAAGCGTTCTCGTACCGAAGCCGGATCCTCTTCATCATCTCGTATTGCACGAGTTGATTTTGATAAGGTCTACGCTAAGAGTCTAGACACTGATCGAAGAATGGACAATTACAATCTTTTCCGGAGCTATCCTCTCAAAAAGGAAAGATGTGTGGACATTCAATTCATCACGTCCCATAGATTTCCTTTTCGTTACTATGACCAACTCGTCGATTGGAAGTTCTTGCGCTTTCTCACTCATACCGGCAAGTTCTTTCCAACTCTTGTCCTTATTTTCTACACTAATGCTAAATGTATTTTATCCCCGGACAAGAGTAAAGTAGTAGCCATTGAATCGTTTCTCATGGGAAAATCTTTCAAGATTAATGTCTCTACTTTCCTTGATGTTTTTGGTCTTGAGGATAAGGGTAATGATGATGAAGACTCTCTTCCTCCTTTCACCGAGTCGGTTACATCCCTTGACGCACATGACCGTTTTCTCCATCTCATAATCTCTTGGTGGATTCGTCCTTCTAATGGGAGATACTCTAGGATCCGTCAAGTTGATAGCTTTTGGATCACATGTTTCCGTGATAAAATCCAACCCAACCTTGCTCGGATTGTTTTCTCGGATATTGCGTGGCATATCCAAAACCGTGCTACCCCCCTTGTTCAATCTTTTCCATATGCGTGCATTCTAAGCACCATCTTTTTGCATTTGGACATCGATTGCTCTTATGACAAGGTGGGTTCTTTAAAAGAGCCTATTGGAGAAACTTCACTCAATCGTGCTCACTTTGTCTATGCGTCAAATGGTGTGTGGAATAGAGGTGCTCCTCCTTCTCCTCCTCATGCTTCGGTTGATCCGGAACCTATTCATCAGTTTGACATGTTGACCTTCCTCACATCTAAGTTTGATTCTCTCAACACCCGCTTGGATTCAATGGATGGCAAGCTTGACACCCTCTCCACTCAATTCACTTCGGGTTTTGATGCCATCACCACTAGGATGACAAGCTTAGAGGCTCAAGGACACTCTTTGAGAGTATCTCTTGAAGCTCTCCGTCAAAGCCAAAAGCTTACTCAAGATCAAGAGGAAGATGAAGATAATGAGGATGATGAGGATGATGATGGTGATGACATGGGTGATGATTGATCGTGTTGATCTTTCCTATGCTTTGCTTTTTAGTTATTAAGACTAGTTATGATGCATTCATATTAGAACTTATGCACCTATTTTATTTTTTCCTATGTTTTGGTCTTTATTTTTGTTGGATTATGTTTTGGATACTTTGCTTGTTATCATTTATGCTTAATATGAACTTTTATATGCTATGGATTATACCTTATTTATGCTTAATTATGCTTCATTGATTTTGATCTAACAAAAAGGGGGAGAAAGTTCTAAGTTTTAAGTTTTCGAAACCATCAACGTTTTTAAATTCTTTTTGGGCACATATTAAGGGGGAGTCTTTCAACCAAAATTATTTCAAAACTTAAAATTTCCTTTTGGTTTTGTTATATCAAAAAGGGGGAGATTGTAAAACTAAAATTGATTTTGATATAACAAATAAATGTAAGGACTATTTTTGAAATAATTTTCTGGTCCTTAAGTCAAAACTTGATCTCTAAGTCAAAACCAAGAACTTTAAAATATTCTTACAAGTTTTTTTTACACGAGGGTATCGATACCATGAGGACTGGTATCGATACACCTGGGAATTTTCAAGGCTTGTTCTTGAGATCAAGAACAGGTATTGAAACAAGGTTCGATACCAAAACTTTCTGCCAACCCATGTTTCGATACTGGTATCGAAACATCTTGGTTAATTTTCAAATTATTTTTTAATTTTTAAAATATGATTCCTGGTATCGATACAGGTATCGATACACCCTTAATCCCCAACGGCTAGTTTTTGATTCAAATAAGTCAACCGTTGGTGTTAGTTAATTTTTTGAATGATGGTTAGCCTGTATCGAAACAAGGTTCGATACCGGGCATCACAGAAAGTTTTTGTATCGAAACAAGTATCGATACACCCCTATTAAATGCACAACGGCTCTTTCTTTTCTTGGCTTGTTTCAAAACAGGTACCCCGTGTTTCGATACCACCTGCTGCAGAGTGCATTTATGATGGAAAGATGAAGCTCCAACGTCCATATTTACTTTCCCAACAACTTCAACGGTTTGAAATCAATGAGAAGGTACAAAAAGAAGCATTTTCAAAAGCATATTAACAAGAAAGAACATCAAGCAACATTCAAGCTCAAAAATCCAACTCAAAGCACTTTATTGAAAACCTTGTCCTCCCAACTTGTACTTTTCATTTTGATTTGTTGTAATTTAAGTTTGGGGAGAGTTTGCTTGTATCAAGGGCTATTATTTCTTGTGAGAAGAATCTTTCTAGCCAATTTAAACTTTTGTAAACCTTGTGAGTGGTAAAATCAATTTTGGGTAGAAAATTGATTTGTTTGTAAAGGTTATCCCTTGAACTTAGAAAAAGGCTGAATTCAAGAGTGAATTGCTTTCAAAATCCTTAGTGGGAGCTAAGGTAGTGGAGTAGAGCTTGTTCGAAGCTTGAACCACTATAACTCTTTGTGTTCTTCAATTTTTCAATCTTCACCAAATCTCTCCTACATTTTTTTAATATCCAATTCACCCCCCCTCTTGGCCATTATCCATTACCGATCAACTCAACAACTTTAATCATTGTTGTGCTGGAAAACGTTCCTTTCGGAAATGAACCCAAACCCAATCACCAACATCGAAGGTGACTCCCTTCCTTCCTTTGTTTGCTTGCTTTTCATACTGTTGAGTCCTTCGTTCTAAACTTTTCTTCACTCGTTGATGCAACTTCTTCACATATTCTGCTTTCGCTTAACCATCCATGTTCGTCACTTGTTCCTATGGCAAAGGTAACAAATCTAGAGGCGTAATAGGGTTAAAACCATAAACAACCTCAAATGGCGACATCTTAGTAACAGAATGTACAACATGATTGATACATGATTGAGAGGGCTAAAGTAATGCACATTGAGCATAAATATGAATCGGTTGGTAAAGTCTGGAAAGCCAGCCAACTTGCCTTGACTTTTTGGATGGGTTCTGTGCATTTATGGGCAGATTTGTCTTCTAAGAAATTGACCGTCATTTAGTTACCTTTTCAATGCATCTTGAAACGCATCAATTGGATATCGGTAGCTCATGATATACTTGATTTACCGAAGATTGCGCTAGAAAACTAGATACGAGATTATTATGAGATTTTGTAAAATTCATCTCAAAATCTAATATATAAAGTTTTTGGATGAAATAGACATTAAATAAATTAATTCAAAGTTGAATTATAAAGCATTGACCATTATTATTAGTATTTTATTTTATTACTTAGGATTCCTTTTAATTAGCTATTCATATGCTGATTTTAGGGGATTTATTTTATCAAGATATCAATATGCTGATATTTAGGGATTGATTAGCTATCTATTAAGCAATTCTAAGGTCTCCTCTAAACTATGAATGGGGACAATTATTTTCTTGTAAATACATGAATAATATGAATTTCTAAGTTATAAAAACTCTTTGCCTTGGGCCATTTTATTTCCAAGGTTGTCACCTTGTTATTTTTCTTATCAGAAGTCTTCTTCAACATAACTACTTCAAGTTTTTATGAGGGAGAAGATCTTCACACTCTCGCTTGCCTAAGCAATCGCGTTTAGGAGGGTGAGTTAGAGCCGATTATGGTGTTTGCCTATCTAATTACGGATAGGAGGGTGCCTAGGACAACGACATATCATCAATTCATTGGAGAGATTCGTTTTGTTTGCAAGTCTTTGTCTATTCAATTGCGATTAGGAGGGTGCCAAAGACAAATCTATCCAACATCATACCACCACCACCATCTATCCTACTGTATTTTAAATCATTTGGTATAAGATTCAATTCGATTCATTGGGATTGAGTTTGTTTGTTTTTTTTCTTTTTTTATTCTTGTTAAATTTTCAAGTCTACTTCTCTTCCATGGTTTGATGAACTTCCTCCAATCATTAGTTTAGATTCGAGGGCGAATCTTTTTGAGTAGTGGGGGAATGATACATGCATGAGAGGGCTAAAGTAATGCACATTGAGCATAAATATGAATCTGTTGGTAAAGTCTGGAAAGCCAGCCAACTTGCCTTGACTTTTTAGATGGGTTCCGTGCATTTATGGGCAGAGTTGTCTTCTAAGAAATTGACCTCCATTCAGTTACCTTTTTAACGCATCTTGAAACGCATCTGATATTGGGGATTCGTTGCTTCAAAAACAACGATCCTTGTTTGAAACGGATCTAGGATAATAGCAATCAAGTCTCTGCAATAAGCACAACATTATGGATGTTAGAATGATGTTAAAACAATAAGAAAACAAAGAAAAAAAACTGAAACAAAGGAATTCTGGCAGTTTCTGGAGGTTAATGAAGATGAAATGCTCCGAGGGCTTTCATGGGAGCATTAAAACGTCCAAAATGGCAGAATTGGATGTTTAAGTTGCTGGGAAATAACAACGACGTTGAACTCGAAAGAACCCGAACAATATACTGAGCGGACCCGAATCGAATACGTTCTTCGTCAACGGACTTGGACCCTCTAGATAGCGATCTAGGAACCCGAAGTATCAAGGATTTGACACACTCAAACAAAGTCTGAATTTGTCAAGAAAAGTTCAATGAAGAACTGAAATTGAGAGAAAATCTCACAAGTGATTTTATTCATAAAATATCTAACCTTGTCTTTAAAAAATTAAGTAAATATATAGGAATAAAGGAGAAGTTGGCCAAATTTGAATTTGTGGCCTTAATTCAAACGGAAATTAAAATTTAAATGCTCAAATAACTTCTCCTAGGCTCCTAATATCCTTAGCCACATGTTTTGGCACTTAAAACACATTAAACATGTGTTTAATGTTTGAATTTGAATAAGAAACCACTCATTCTTATCCAATGTTGTTGATTGGTCTTCAAAGCAAGGGCCTTGTTTGGCTTGCTTGCTTTTGGACGCCCAAACTTGTGGAAAAGGGTGCTATGTGGGCCCCACATGCATGGCACATGCGTAGGACACCTGCTCTTCGTGTACGATAGGTTTCAGCTGTTGTAGGTCACTTCAACTTGAGTTGGGTTGAGCTGGAAATGGAGATGAGCATTGAGCTTCTTCTGAGCTAAATATAATCCACTTGAGCTGGTATTGAACTGCATACGCTCTCCTGACCTGGAGATGAGCTGGGTATGCCCACTTGAGCTAAGGTTCTCCTAAGTACCTATATTAGAACAAGGCAAACACATCTAAAAAGCCTTGTAGTCTTATTTTAACCACACAAACACACTTAAAACCAAATGCAAATATAATTAACATAGTATATACATAAGTAAACACACATACTAATATATATACCTAAATATGTCACATATCAGCATGCAACACATTATAAACAACATATTCTAAGGCATGAACATTCTCAAATGAATCTGAAATGTTAGCACAAGTAAGGAAAAGAGCTTCCCTGTATTTCTTTGCCTTAGAACGTGTGATAGGTCCTGATGGTAAGACCTCCGGATCAACCTGTTGAACTTGACATGATGTACTCACATTATCCCCCTTTTCTTGAAAAGGATTTGACCTCAAATCTACAGAAATATCATACGGGGTTAAATCAGAAACATTAAATGTGGCCCTTACAGTGTACTCGCCCGGTAAGTCTATCTTGTAGGCGTTGTCATTCACTTTCTCCAACACCTGAAAAGTTAGAGGTAAGTACATACCTTGTGGTGAAACCTCCGATTTCGCTTTCCTACATGTCACACAACGTTCACAATACCTTTCGACATCTCTACGCATCTTTGGACAAAACAGATACTCCTTCAATGTGTGTAACGTCTTAGTGACACCAAATTGACCCATCAATCCACCTTCATGTGCCTCACGAAGCAGAATATCACGCATCGAACCCTGGGCAATGCATATCCTATTTTCTTTGAAAAGATAGCCATCATGCCTATAAAAATTTTCATTTGTGCCTTTCTTACAAGCATTAAACTTATCTCTAAAATCAGGATCATCAGGATATAAAATCACGAATATACGCAAAACCAATCAAATGTGAATCAAGATAACTCAACAATGCATATCTACGTGATAAAGCATCAGCAACTACATTTTCTTTCCCTTTTCTGTAACAAATGACATAAGGAAAAGATTCTAAGAATTCAACCCACTTAGCAAGTCATTTATTCAACTTATGCTGACCTGTTATGTAACGTAAGGCCTCGTGGTCAGTATGGATCACAAACTCCTTAGCCAACAAGTAATGCTGCCACGTCTTCAAAGCCCGAATTAGTGCATACATCTCTTTGTCATAAAACAGATAATTCAATGTAACACCACTCAATTTCTCACTGAAATAGGCAACGGGTCTCTTTTCCTGCATCAAAACAGCACCTATACCAATTCCAAAAGCATCACATTCAATTTCAAATATTTTATCAAAATCAGGTAATGCTAGCACAAGTGTTCAAGTCAAACAGTCTTTTATTTTGAGAAAGGCATCTTCTTGTTCCTTACCCCAAAAGAAGCTAGAATTCTTCTTAATAATCCCAATTAAGGGGAAGTAATAGAATTAAAGTTAGGAATAAACCGTCGATAAAAACTCGCTAAACCATAAAACGATCTAACCTGAGTAATCGATGTCGGTTGTGGCCATTCCTGAATTGCCTTTATCTTCTCAAGATCAACTTCAACTCCTTGAGAACCGATAATGTAACCAAGAAATGTGAGTTTGTTTGTACAAAATACACATTTTTCCATGTTACCAAACAATCTTTCTTCTTGCAAAACCTGCAAAATAGCTTGCAAATGTTCTACATGATCCTATAAAGACATGCTAAATCAAGATATCATCAAAGTAGACAACACAAAATTTACAAGTAAATGATCGTAGAACATGGTTCATCAATCGCATAAAAGTACTAGGTGCATTTGTTAATCCAAAAGGCATTACTAACCATTCATACAAACCTAGCTTCGTCTTGAAGGTTGTCTTCCACTCATCATCTTCTCTCATGCGAATCTGATGATAACCACTTTTAAAATCAATTTTGGAGAAGATGACGGCTCCGCAAAGCTCATCCAACATGTCATCAAGTCGTGGAATGGGATGACGATACTTAATTGTAATTTCAGCACTAATAGCACCGGAATAGCACATCCTCCAAGATCCATCTTTCTTCAGCACTAATAGCACCGGAATAGCACACAGACTCGAACTTTCTCGAATGTAACCCATGTCCATTAACTCAATAACTTGGCGTTGAAGCTCCTTAGTTTCTTCAGGGTTAGTTCGGTAAGCTGGTCGGTTTGGGATAGTAGAACCTGGAATAAAGTCAATATGATGCTCAATGCCACGAAGAGGTGGCAATCCCTTTGGTGTTTCATCCGGAAACACGTCCTCAAATTCCTACAAAAGTGACAAAATCGGTGCAGGTAGATCGATAGGAAAATCTGCCAACAAACAATAATCTTTAAACATCAAAATAAGAATATGATATGTGTCGGTCTTGCTGATGATGTTGAACGGTACACTTTGATTGTAGGACCAAGGAAGGAAGCAAGTCTCTCGCAAGAAGTGGCTGCAAAATAGAGAATTAAAGATAAGAAAGAAAGGAATAGTTTAGGGACTGATATGGAAGCGGAAGGATGTGTGGTGTTGATAAGGGTGAACGAATGTTTAGGACACTTTGTGGGGATGACAAAGGATTAAGAATGATGAATGGAATAGAGAGGATATATAAGGAATGGTGAAATGGAAATAGTATCTTAAAGATAACGTTATGGACAACCCCTCTCGTTGAGCGTATATCATGATGAATGACCCCTCTTCTTGAGTTCATGTCATAATTAACGTTCCCTTTCATAGAGCATATACCGAGATGGATAAACCCTCTCTTTAAGCGTATGTCGCGGTGAATAAACCCTCTCTTCGAGTACATGTCATAATGAACGGTTTCTTTCTTAGAGCGTAAATCGTGATGGACGACCCTTCTCTTTGAGCATATGTCGCGGTGAATTACCGCTCTATTCGAGCGTATGTCATAATGACCGGTCCGTCTCTTGTAGCGTATCCCGTGAAGGAAGACCCTTCTCTTTGAGCGTTTGTCGTGATGAATGACTCCTCTCTTCAAGTGCATGTCATGGTGAATGGTCCCTCTCTTTGAGCGTATCCTGTGATAGAAGACCCCTCTCTTTGAGCATTTGTCATGATGAATGGCCCCTCTCTTTGAGTGCATGTCATGATGAACGGTCCCTCTCTTTAAGCGTATACCGTGATGGACAACCTCTCTCTTTGAGTGTATGTCGCGGTGAATGATCCCTCTCTTCGAGTGCATGTCATAATGAACAGTCCCTCTCTTTGAGCGTATACCGTGATGGACGACCCCTCTCTTTGAGCGTATATCACGTTGAATGACCCCTCTATTCTACTGCATGTCATGGTGAACGGTCCCTCTCTTTGAGCAGATACCGTGATGGAAGACCCTTTTCTTCGAGTGCATGTCATAATGAACGGTCTCTTTCTTAGAATGTATACCATGATGGATGACCCCTCTCTTTCTGCGTACGTCGCTGTGAATGACTTCTTTCCTTGAGTGCATGTCATGCTGAACGGTCCCTCTCTTTGAGCGTATATCGCGATGAGAGTGCATGTCATGGTGAACGGTCCATCTCTTTGAGCGTATACCGTGGTGGACAACCCCTCTCTTTGAGCGTATGTCGCAATGAATAACCCCTCTCTTCAGGTACATGTCATAATCAACGGTCCCTCTCTTTAAGCGTGTACTGTGATTGATGACCTTCTCTTTGAGCGTACGTTGCAATGAATGACCCCTCTCTTCCAGTGCATTTCATGGTGAATAGTTCCCTTCTTTGAGCATATGCTGTGATGGATGACCCCTCTCTTTGAGCATATGTCGCAATGAATGACCCCTCTCTTCGAGGGCATATCATAATAAATGGTACCTCTCTTTGAGCGAATACCATGATCGAGACTCCTCTTTTGTGTGTATGTCGCGATGAATGACACCTCTCTTCGAGTACATGTCTTGGTGAAAGTTCCCTTTCTTTGAGAGAATACCATGACGGACGATCCCTTTCTTTTAGCGTATGTCGCGATGAATAACCCTTCTCTTTGAGTGCATGTCATAATGGTCGATCCCTTTCTTAGAGTGTATACCGTGATGGATGACCCCTCTCTTTGAACATATTTCGCGATGAATGACCCCCTCTTTTTGAGTGCATGTCATAATGAACGGTCCCTTTCTTAGAGCGTATACCGTGATGGATGACCCCTCTCTTTAAGCGTATGGAGCTATGAATGACCCCTCTCTTCAAGCGTATTTCATAATGAACGGTTCCTCTCTTTGAGCGTATGACGTGATGTACGACCCCTCTCTTCGAGTGCATGTGATATGTGCACAACCAACTTTAAATTTTGCCCATACCCTAAGTCACACAAGTCCAATTAGGGAGTTCTTCTTAATCCTCTTTATTTACTCAATTCATGTGCTACATTCGCTTGCTATCTTATATTATATAACTATAATGTTTATTTCCTTATATTACTATTGATTACTTATTAGTTTAAGTTGTTTTTTGCAGGTTATGTTAAACACAGCTTAATGGACTATTGCCAGCTCTGTTTTAGCTCGAATGCATCATTTGAGCTCAAAACAAAGAATCGTTGTTTGAGGCACTTACCAGCTTCCGATCAGCACTAAAATGTACCAAATACTCCTAGGCAGCGCAATGAAGTGGATGCTAGCTTCATTCCAGTTCACGAATTCAGAATGAGCTCAAAACGACAAATGGTGAATTTCCATCCATATGGGATTCAGATCAGCTCCTACACACTCTTATGGATTGAGGAGAGTATTATGGCCCTAAGGATAAGTTCACTCAGTTAGGGGGTTAGCCGTTCAGCTCAAATCATCACTCAAAGATGGTGAACTTTCAGTCAGCTAAATCAGCTAGCTAGCCAGCTCAACCTTAGCTCATCCAGCTCATCTTAGCTCACCCTACAACCTTCAGCAAAAATATAGAAAGACATGTTCCTTCCCCAAGAGACACAACCGACCAACATGAAGGGAAACATGTTTTGGGCGCCAAAACTAAGAGATAGCATTCTTCATTGGACAGATTCATGATGGTCCACTTGTGTGCCATTTTCGGGAAGGATACGAGTAGAATTGGACTTTGGTGTCTTCATGTAAGTTGTTCCTCTGTCTCGTATCTTTCTAGAGCATGTTGAATCTCATCAATCCGGTATCGGGAACTTGAGATATGTCCAATTTTCTGAAAACTATGCAAGCTGGAATTTTAAACCGAAAAGTTACAACAATTATTGGGAGGAGACACGATTCAATCGAACATTTAAAGAGGGAGACACCACCAATTGAACAAACACCAAGGCCACTATTCGACCACCCTTTCAGAGGGAAATGTCCCTTGTCCACACCCTTTCATTTCCTATAAATATGTAGTCATTTTGGCATTTCAATCACAACTTTGAATCAGATTATTTAGTTTGTGAGTTAATCTCTCATTCTTGTTCTTTTTAGAACTCGACTTATCAAATCATCTCTTTAATTTGTGGCATCACCCTCCATCCTTTATACTTTAGGTTTCTGGAATTACATTTCCAAGAGGTCTAAGTGCATCTACCACCCTCAGAGTTGCAACTAGATTGGGTTTATGTTCTTATAACATAAGTTCAACCTTTGCCCCTTTGGATACTATCATTTTAACACACCATAATCACCATCCATCTTCCATTTTCTTCCCCCATTCTTCACCAAACCTTTACATCCTTTCATATCATTTACATCACTTAAACACCAATATTTCCTTCCTTAATCAATCATCAACATCCCCTACACTATAACCCCTTCTTGAATCATCCTTATCTTATTTCCAGCTTCTTTTAACATTCTTTTATTTAGGAAACAAGCGTGATACAAGGCTTGCTTTCATTCTAAGGTCCGGGCAATCAAATCTTCTCTCTCCAAGAATCTTTGGAGAGTTGGAGCGTATCAGCTTGTCATAATAAACGGTCCTTTTCTTAGAGTGTAAATCGTGATGGACGACCCCTCTCTTTGAGCGTATGTCGCGGTGATTGACCGCATTATTCGAGCGTATGTCATAATGATCGGTCCCTCTCTTTTGAGCGTATCTCGTGATGGACGACCCCTCTCATTTAGCGTTTGTTGTGATGAATGACCCCTCTCTTCGAGTGCATGTCATTGTGAACGGTCCCTCTCTTTGAGCGTATCTCGTGATGGACGATCCCTCTCTTTGAGCGTATGAAGTGATGAATGACCCCTTTCTTTGAGTGCATGTCAAGGTGATGGACGACCCTTCTCTTTGAGCGTATGTCGGGATGATTGATCCCTCTCTTAGAGTGCTTGTCATAATGAATGGTCCCTTTTCATTAGAGCGTATACCGTGATAGACGACCCCTCTCTTTGATCGTATGACGCGGTGAATGACCCACCTCTTCGAGCGTAAGTCAGAGTGAACGGTTCTTCTCTTTGAGCGTATGCCATGATGAATGACCCTTATCTTTGAGCGTATACCGTGATGGACGACCCCTCTCTTTTTGCGTATGTCACGATGATTGACCACTTTCTTTGAATACATGTCATAATAAATACTCCCTTTCTTAGAGCGTATACTGTGATGGACGATCCTTCTCTTTGAGCATATGTCGCGATGGATGACCCTCTCTTTGAGTGCATGTCATAATGAACGGTCCCTTTCTTAGAGCATATAACGTGATGGTCGACACCTTCCTTGAAGCGTATGTCTCGGTGAATGACCCCTCTCTTCGAGTGTTTGTCTTAATAAATTGTCCCTCTCTTTGAGTGTATACCGTTATGGACAACCCCACTCCTTGAGCGTATGTCGCCGTGAATGACCCCACTTTTAGAGGGTATGTTATAATGAGTGGTACCTCTCTTTGAGCGTATGCCGTGATGGACGTCCCCTCTCTTTGAGTGTATGTCGCGTTGAATGACCCCTCTCTTCAAGCGTATGTCGTAATGGACGGTCCCTCTCTTCGAGCATATGCTGAGATGCACAACCTTTCTCTTTGAGCATATGTCGCGATAATTGCTCCGCTCTTCGAATGCATGTCATAATAAATAGTCCCTTTCTTAGAGCATATACCGTGATGAACGACCCTTCTCTTTGAGCATATGTCGCGATGAATGACCCGTCTCTTCAAGTGCATATCATAATGAATGATCCCTTTCTTAAAGCGTATAACGTGATGGTCGACACCTCCCTTGAAGCGTATGTCGCAGTGAATGACCCCTCTCTTCGAGTGTATGTAATAATAAACAGTCTCTCTCTTTGAACGTATACCGTGATGGACGACCCCACTCCTTGAGCATATGTCGCGGCGAATGACCCCTCTCTTCGAGAGTATGTCATAATCAATGGTCCCTTTCTTTGAGCGTATGTCGTGATGGATGACCCCTCTCTTTGTGCGTATGGCGCGTTGAATGAACCCTCTCTTCTAGTGCATGTTATGGATGACCCCTCTCTATTAGCGTATGTCGTGATGAATGACCACTCTCTTTGAGTGCATGTAATAATAAATGGTACCTCTCTTTGAGTGTATACCGTGTTGGACGACCCCTCTATTTGTGCGTATGTCGCATTGAATGACCCCTCTCTTCGAGTGTATGTCATGGTGAACTGTCCCTCTCTTTGAGCGTATATCGTGATGGACAACCTCTCTCTTTGAGCGTATGTCGTGATGAATGACCCCTCTCTTTGAGTGCATGTCATAATAAACAGTCCCTCTCTTTGAGCGTATACCGTAATGGACGACCCCTCTCCTTGAGTGTATGTCGCGGTGAATGATCCCTCTCTTTGAGTGCATGTCATAATAAACGGTCCCGCTCTTTGTGCGTATACCGTGATGGACGACCTCTCTTTTTGACCGTATGTCCCGATGAATGACCCCTCTCTTTGAGTGCATGTCATAGTCAACGGTCCCACTCTTTCAGCGTATAATGTGGTGGACGACCACTCACTTTGAGTGCATGTCATAATAAATGGACCCTCTCTTTGAGCTTATACCGAGATGGATGACCCCTCTCCTGGAGCGTATGTCGCGGTGAATGACCCCTCTCTTCGTGAGTATGTCATAATGAATGGTCTCTCTTTGAGCGTATGTCGTGATCGACGACTCCTCTCTTGGAGCGTATGTCGCGTTAAATTGACCCTCTCATTGAGTGCATGTCATGAGGAACGGTGTCTCTCTTTGAGCGTATACCGTGATGGACGACCCTCTCTTTGCACACATGTCGCGATGAATGACCCTTGTCTTCGAATGCATGTCATAATGAATGGTCCCTCTCTTTGAGCGTGTGCCGTGATGGACGACCCCTCTCTTTGAGCGTATGTCACGTTAAATGAATCTTCTCTTTGAGTGCGTCATGGGGAACGGTCCCTCTCTTTGAGCGTATACCGTGATGGACAACCCCTGTCTTCGAGAGTATAACATAATCAATGGTCCTTCTCTTTGAGCGTATGCCGTGATGGGTGACTCCTCTCTTTGAGCGTATGTCGTGTTAAATGAACCCTCTCTTTGAGTGCATATCATGGGGAACGGTCCCTCTCTTTGATCGTATACCGTGAAAGACAACCCCTGTCTTTGAGCATATGTCGCGATGAATTACCCATCTCTTCGAGCGTTTGTCCCGATAAATGACCTCTCTCTTCGAGTTCATATCATGGTGACTGGTCCCTCTCATTGAGCGTATACCATGATGGACGACACCTCCCTTGAAGCGTATGTCGCGGTGAATGACCCCTCTCTTCAACTGTATGTCATAACAAACTGTCCTTCTCTTTGAGTGTATACCGTTATGGAAAACCCCACTGCTTGAGCTTATGTCGCCGTGAATGACCCCTCTTTTAGTGAGTATGTAATAATGAATGGTCCCTCTCTTTGAGCGTATGCCGTTATGGACGTCCCCTCTCTTTGAATGTATGTCGCGTTGAATGACCCCTCTTTTCAAGCGTATGCCGTAATGAACGGTCCCTCTCTTCGAGCATATGCCGACATGTACAACCCTTCTCTTTGAGTATATGTCGTGATAAATGACTCCGCTCTTCGAATGCATGTCATAATAAACAGTCCCTTTCTTAGAGTGTATACCGTGATGGACGACCCTTCTCTTTGAGCATATGTCGCGATGAATGACCCCTCTCTTCGAGTGC